>CM044981.1:4867500-9867500 GCA_024586325.1 Stellera chamaejasme | reverse complement strand
GCAGTAGGTTGACAAAATTTTCCTTAAGAAATAGTTAGAATTTTTGGTGTCAAATCAGTAGATTTAGTTACGATTATTATTTAGTATTTTTTGGAATTACTTAGTAGGGGTTACGGTGGATAGTTTGGGCTTGCCTCGTGTCTCTAATTTTGGTTGTTCTAAAGTTAGATAATATTTAAATAATTTAATATTGTTTTGAATAGATTTCTTCTAATCAAAATCATATGTATAGTTAAAAAAATAATATATATTATTCTTTTGTAATTATGGATGAATAGATTATCGGCGTCAATTATTGCTATAATATTGTCAATTATTTGATTATTTGATTTTATTGGTTTGTTGTTCCTTTCGTTCAAACATGTTTGAATATTCAATTATTTTTGAATAATGCAGTGATTTGTGTATTTAAAGTTTTATATATTTTGTTTTTAGGAATCGGCGACGTGTTAATCTCTATTTGTCGTCAATAATATATCGAGGTATACATTACTTTTTTATTTCTTGCATGTTATTAACAAAATGCCAAAAGTAAAGATGGTATTAGAAACACATATAGGCTATATGTTAGATTACATAAATATTATATATCATTTTTACATAAATATTATATATCATTTTTATAATTACATAAATATTATTTTATAATTATGTTATAACAGTAATATTTAGTGAGTAATTTGTTTTATTCATTATATATCATGTTAGTCAGTAGGTAATGGATTCACGGGAAAGAAGAGCAGCTCGCATGAAAATTATGCGAGAGCGGTTACCTATTAGACCCCACCGACACATTGTCGATGCGGAAACCGTCAATGTGTCACAAAAGATAGGCCTCGTGCATTTGTCGCTTCATATCTTAACACTCATGCATTGAATGTGGGTAACGGATCCACTATTCCGAACTCTGCTCAAACTTATGGGATTGACAAAAATCAAATATCAAATGATATTTCTATGAGCACACCCCAACTATTAACCAGAAGGCCCTTACTAGATGTTACAAACCAGTGTTCCCCGCTTACCTCAACAGTGTCACTCTCTTCATCAAGCGTAGCTGCAAGTTTCGCGTGTCAGCGATGGACATGAACGTGCACGGATTGGTGAGTAGTCTACAGCGAGGATGTAGCGCCGTTCAAATCCTCACAAAATAAATATACTCAACCGTCATCTAATAATGTTCGGTTGAGTGCAAATTGTCCTCAAATGAAAATCAGCTACTTACCCCAACGTCATGTAGACCGGACGTTGTTTGATGATTATTCAAACCGGAGTTCACAAATTGCTATGTCAGCGTAGTTGATTCAACTACTAGCATTGGAAGGTTATCATGTGTCGCATGTGCGGACGGAAGTTTTCCGTTCTCGAACAACACGTGTGATATTGGGGAGTCATCGGGAGGGCACCAAAATATTTCGAAAAGGGCAAGACACTCTATACCAAAATCCAACCAATCTCATTCCAAAACCTCGATACACTTGAAGATATTGTTGAAGGTACGCATTTGAAGTATTAGTTCATCCATGTCCGTTTATCACATCTTGAAGCTAACCTTCGTAACTATGGCGATTCAATTCTATCGAGTCATCCGACGAGGAAGATGTTGTTCATTTTCATGTCTCTACTAATGTGAGCAGTAAGATGTGCTTCATTCATTATCTTATTAGCAAAATTGATGGATTTTGGTAAAATCATTATATTAGTCAACGTCTTTTTGTAGGGAGAGTTCTTGAGATGCGAGAACCTAGGGCCACCAGATCTTTGTTTGTCCCAATCCAAATTGTCGTGCTATTGTTTGGAGATTGGAGAGGAGCGTTCGCTCAAGTGAGCGGCGAAATCCTAAATTCTCGATATCTTTGTAATAATGGGAAAATCTGATTGCCATTTGAGAGAACGCCACCAACGTTTCTTCAGCGGTTATTAAATTCTAGAGGAGACAACCTTTGTCTAAGTACTTTCGGCGTCACATTCGGGAGTTCAACGGTCGGTTTTCGTTCACATCAACCGGGGCATATTGACAATCATATAAATGATGGTAATGGACCATACATTTTTCGCCTAAAAGGGGAGAATCATCATACTATTGGTTCTTTATTACCATCAAGTAATGATCGACCCCGTTTTGCTCAATTGTATATTTTTGATACTGAGCACGAGACAGAAAACCGAATGACGAGTTTTGGTGATGGGCAAATTAAGGATATGGATAGAGAAATTGTTGATGGGTTAACGCAGATGTTTGATCGAATAATGTTCTTGTGCGGGAATTCGGAAAGTGCGTGATATGCATAGGGAATATAATAACGTTCCTGTTAAATTGAGGTTACTTTCCACACGCTCTAATGATGGCCGAAGGTACAACTTACCAACATCAAGGGATGTAGCTGCTCTTACCGTGGGTTTAGATGAGGAACAAGGTAATAAGCGTGATATCGTTGTGTTCACTAGAGATCATGGTCCTCGGAGAATACATGTGTTGCATCCTCAATTGATGGCACTTCATTTCCTGTACTATTTCCATATGGAGCGAGATGGTTATCGCGATGACATTAAGCATGTTGATGGTTCGGTGTGAATCTCGTAATAGAGTTACAATGCGTGAGTTCTATGCTTTTCAGTTACATAACCGTCAATCTGTATATTCGATCATTCAAGGGGAGGTAGGTTATTTCAGCAATACGTCGTTTATGCGTATAGTTGTATTCTTGAGGAGCGATTCCTTTATCGAGGAATAATCAAGCTCGGTTTATTTGTGAGGTATTATGTGGGTTACAAGATGCGTTGGAGTCGTGGTGATACGGAGGGTTCACACCTTTGGGAGACCACTGTATATTACCATCATCTTTCACGGGCGGTCCGCGGTATATGATGCGAACTATCAAGATGCAATGGCTATATGCAGTGGCTCGGACATCCCGATTTGTTTATAACGATGACTTGAAATCCGAAATGGAGTGAAATAGTGGAATTCACCAAATTAATTCCAGGACAAGTCACTGATGACAGGCCAGATATCGGTGTTCGTGTGTTCGAGATGAAGTTGTACTCATTGTTGAAAGATATCACAAAAGGCGCAATGTTTGGTCGATCCATGGGAGGTAATGTATCTAATTTATGGTAAATTATCATCTGTTATCTTAATGACCATACCAAAGCAGTTCATCGCTAACAATCTAATTGTTATGCGGTGATTGTCACAATAGAATTCCAAAAAGAGGTCTGCCACATGCACATATTGCGTTATTTCTTCATCGAGATGATAGGATCGATGAGCCTCATAAGATAGATCAATTCATATCAGCCGAGCTTCCTAATAGAAATCGTTATCCGCTTGCATATGAAGTGTTTCAAAACATATGATGCATGGGCCGTGTGGAAATGCGAATCCGAAATGTCCTTGCATGGTTGATAAGAAGTGCTCAAAACGTTATCCACGCACCTTGCGAAGCACACTTCACTTTCACGGGATGGATATCCGTTATACGACGTCGAAAAACAAAGTATCATGAACAAAAATGGCGCGGAGCTTGATAATGCATGGGTGGTTCCACACAATGTGGATTTAGTACTTAAGTACGGCATCACGTATGCGTGGAAAAGACAAACAGAGATATGTGCATCAAGTATCTATGCAAATACATGCATAAAGGAGAAGACAGGTCTACGGTTGTTATTGAGAGTGGGAATGGGAGAGATCGTCTTTGGAAATGGATCCGGTAAAGCTCGGTAGATGAGATTAAGCGGTATTTGGATTGTCGTTATATTTACGCCGGAGGCATGTTGGCGGATTTTCGGTTTTTCATCCATAAGCATGATCCACCTGTTGAGAGGTTGACATTTCATCTCCCTAACGAGCGAGTGTTGTGTTTCAAGAGGATTCGATCTTCACGGTGTTATACAAAGGCATAGTGAAAGTCAAACACGATTTTGGCATGGATGGAGTGTAACAGAACGATGCATATGCCCGACAGTTCACGTATGTTGAGTTCCCTCAACACTATGTGTGGAACAAAAGAGACAAAAAGTGGACTCGCCGTATTAGAGGTTTAGCTGTAGGTAGGATGTATTTTACCCATCCAACTGCCGGGAGAGATACTACCTTCGTATGTTGCTAAATGTTGTCAAAGGGCCGAGATCATATGAAGAATTACGACGGTGAATGGTTCTCTCCATGACACATATCGAGATGCATGTTTCGCGATGGGTTTGCTTGAAGGGGATGGTGAGTGGCATGAGTCATTGCGCGAAGCTTCTCATTGGGCAATGCCTAGTAGCTTGAGTGAACTTTTTGTAACGATGCTTATGTTTTGTCAAGTATCTGAACATGTGGTCCTGTGGGAGAAACACCGCGAGATGTTGTCTGATGACCTTTTACTCATTGAGCGTCAAAGCGTAACTCGCATGACCTTGTGTTATCGGATGACGAGAGATTTAACTATGCCCTTTATGAAATAGAGAAAATAATGAATAGATTGGGTCGGTCTTTAAAAGAGATTGAGGGCATGCCTTATCCCGACATCGAGTCATTGGTCATTGAGGAGAATTCCTTGATTATTGAGGAGCTTAATTACGATAAGCGTGCATTGTTGGTTGAGCATGAGTCTCTTTTTCTTTGGATTGAATGAAGAGGCAACGAATCGTGTATGATCAAGTCATAGCATCAACGCATTCTCGAACCGGCGGTTTTTCTTTGTTTATGGTAGTGGGGGTACAGTAAAACTTACATGTGGAAAACTATTTTGGCACGCCTACGAGCAGAGGGTAAGATAGCTATAGCTGTTGCTACTTCGGGGATTGCCGCATTACTTCTAGCTGGAGGTAAGACTGCGCACTCACGGTTTAAGATCCCTCTTGTGCTTGATAAGGATTCTTTTCTCAATATTAAGCGTTCAAGTCCATCGGCCGAAGTGATATGTCGAGCATCATTGATTATCTAGGATGAGGCTCCCATGGCACATCGACACGCGTTCGAAGCTATGGATCGTTCTTTGCGTGATTTAATGATTGTGTTTGACCCGGAAGCTGGAAATAAGGTTTTTGGGGGTAAAACGGTTGTTCTTGGTGGTGACTTTAGACAAATATTGCCTGTAATACCACGGGGTACCCGAGGTGATGTTGTCGGAGCGACAATATGCTCTTCGTCATTATGGTCATCCTGTCAAGTGTTTACCCTATCCGAGAACATGAGGTTACGTAATTCGAGTTCTTTGGACGTTGCATGGTTTAGTGATTGGCTTTTGAAATTAGGAGAGGGATTATTACCTCTAGAAAGGATTGACGATGATGAAGAGGAAGCGGAATGGTTAAAGCTACGAGTTGTTCTTGCTACCATTTGTAGGAGATGTCATTGATTACATTATTGATAGTACATACCCAGTTTACTCAGCGAGAATCGGTGATAGGGACTACTTGAGGGAGAGAGCCATTCTTTCTCCTAAGAATGAGGATGTCGATAAGGTTAATGATCACATCATGACGCAATTACCGGTGAAGGTGTAATTTATCTCGGCGCGGATCGGATATCTCGGACATCGGAGAATTATGAAGCCCATACTGAGCTTTATCCCGTGGAGTATCTTAATAGTTTGGAATTTTCAGGTGTGCCGAATCATAAGCTTGAGTTGAAGGTTGGTGTTCCAATAATTCTAATGAGGAACCTAAATCAATCTCTTGGCTTGTGTAATGGTACCAGGCTCATTATTCTGAAGTTAGCTTCAAGGGTAATTGAGGCTGAAATCCTTGCGGGTAGTAACATCGGAAGTCGTTGTCTTATACCGCGTGTTGAGATGGTGCCATCGGACACTAAATTGCCGTTTAATATATCCAGCGCTTGATTCCCTATCGGGGTTTGTTTTGCGATGACTATAAATAAGAGCCAAGGTCAAACTTTCAGCAAGGTTGGTTTGTATTTACCAAACCTGTTTCTGTCATGGTCAGCTATATGTTGCGGCTTCACGGGTGACTTCGCACGATGGATTCCGTGTGTTTTTGAAGAGTGATCACCCCATTAAGTCAACTCATACAAAGAATATTGTATATCGAGAAGTGTTTGCAGTATATGGTAATGAATGTTAAGAAGGTAAAATCATATAATTACGTGAGTCAATGTTATTTTTACATCATTGGTGTTTGTTTTAATCATGCGTAATGCAATTTCGACAACATCATTCGTTTTTCTGTTTTATGATGTTATATTTACTATTCTAACTATAAGGTTTTCGTAGGTGTTTGATTTCAATGACTCACCACATTTGTGATTTGAAACCATATCGTTACGATTGGAATTTGCGTGTGCGTCTAACACGCACATGGGATGCAATTAACACGAAAGATGGGACTTTGATTGGCATAGAGTTGATTTTATTAGATTCCAATGTAAGTATCTTACAATATTGTTGTGTATTGTGTATCATTAATTTTTGTAACGTATTAATTATATTGATGATATATATATATATATTAATTTACTTGTCAGAATGATCACATATCAGCACGTGTGTCCCCGGCACATGATGGTAAATTCCGTCCTTTGTTGAAAGAAGGGTTGATTTACAACATCAAGAACTTTGCGGTCGGAAACCTGCTGACTACATGCGACCCGTACGATGTGCAAATAAGATATTTTTCACAAGGTACACCGTGCTTAGTCGATTGATGCCGAGGCTCTTGATATTCCCAGACATAAGTTCGACTTCGTGCAGTATGTGGATTTGTCTAAGCAATTTCCTAAAAACACATTTTGCACAGGTGAAACTTTTTATTTGGTGCGTGTATTATATTTTCACTTATATGAACGTATGTTATAACTTTGTGTAACTAGGGTTTAACAAAATGGTATTACTTCTAGATGTTGTTGGCAGATTAGTTAAGCAAGATGATCCACGTCAGTTGTCTTTGAAAAGCAAAAATATGGAGCAAATGCAATCTATTTGGATTGTGGATCAAAGGTATATGTATGTTTCAAAGTATACCATATCCTTATATGTTTTCTGTATACATGTCTATTAATGACCACCTTTACATGTATACATTATAGTGGAAATTATGTTGAGATAACCTTACAGGCGTTACGGTTAAAATGTTGGCTGATATGATACATGTTGATTTAGAGACATGTGTTATAGTGGTTATATGACGACGTATGTTAAAAAGTACGGAGGTACGTGTTGTTTAATTTCGTACATTTAATTCAATGAACTGAATTTTTAAATTTTTATTTTATACGTGTAACCATTAGTTTTAGTTTGCTTATGTTTTTTTCGTGTATTTTGTCTAGACAATTATCTATTATGCGCAACATGTGGGGCGAAAATATCGTCAACGTGGACATTAGGAAGTTTACGTGATTCGTGATTAAATGCGTGTTGTTTTGTATTATTGTTTACTATATTGGTTTAATTTGATTGCTAAATTAGATACTAATTATCAAATCTAATGTTGTATAACATTGTATGCATTTCGAGTTTGTTGTTAATGCGGACGCTATCACGTACGAATTGATGATGAACATGGAACTAAACCGGCAAGTGAATGTGGACCCGTGGTGAAAGCGTGTATTGTTGCGGCAACTTGAGGCCATTCGATCATATGGTCGTTCCCATGTATGTTTGCGTTTTTCGTTCTTTATCTATTTTATAATTATCATTATATTTGTTTGATTAAATATATTTTTCAATGCGATTAAGAAATTTTCGATGCAATGTTATGATATTGTGTATCAAGGAGGATTATCCCCTTTGGTACTTAGCATGTCGTTTGTGCTCTCGAAAAGTGTTCGAAGCGGTGCCGATTTTCTTGTAAATCGTGCAATTCAACGATTCGTTCGATCGTTCATCGGTAAGCTTTCATTGGTTAACATGTGTATTATAATTTCACAAACAAACATTGGATTGAACTTACGCTACAGTGACACTTTTTAATATTTGTGTTAGATATAAAGTTGAGATGATAGTTGGTGACCATACGGGCGAATCAAAGTTTGTTATGTTTGATAATGTGGCGGCTCGCCTTTTCCATTGTGATGCGCAAACATTTGCGAGCTACGAAAAAGGGTAAGTCGTATATTTTACGATGTTTGGTATTATGATCTTAATGGTCTCATGATAACTTCAATTGTACATATATATATATATATATATATATATATATATATATATGTGCGAAACGATGGACGAAATAAATTGGATAAGATACTTGAAAGTGTCAAAGCGATGAAGCTCTCCTTTAATATTAAAGTGACTGATTTTAATATTACAAATAAGCGATCGGGGTTTACGGTCACGACATACTCGAAATAGATTTTGCATCGAGAGTCGAGAGATAATAGAAATCATCGAGAGGTATGCTATGCCACATTACCTATTTTAGTTGGATGTGTTTTTGTATATGATTTATTTTCTAAATTCGTATATAAACTTAATTATCTTTACGAATGCGGCGACATTTACGGGGTAAATTAATCGCCTCTTAAAGCGTTTAGCAGATCAAGATGATAGAAGTGGTGATAACACATCAAAAAGGTATTCGGTATTTTGAATGTTTATGATTAATTAACTTTATTACATTGATGTAATATTGTTTACTAATTTATTTGTCTACGTTTATAGTTGTGCTGGTTGTTGTAGAGGCGGAAGTTGCGATGTCGTCTAATAACAATAAGGGAATAACGCTGATGTGCGTTATGTTAACACCGATATAGATGACACGTACGTACATATATTTATGAACTATTCGATTGAAGATATTTCAATTTTTAATTGATTTTTTTGTAACATGTATTTCTAGATTGGAGTGCATCAACACTCGATATATTCTATAACAAATTCGGATGAGGCTATTCGATGGCCGAGATGTGATGATGATCGTAGATTTAACCTTCGAGTCACTATTGCGATTTACTTTGCTTTGGCTAATAAACATGTAACATTGTTTGATTTTTATAATAATATTTCATTTGATGTTTAAACATGACTTACAATGATTTTTGTGTTCCGTTTGATGACATTTGTTGTTTTATTCTAAATCTTACCTATGACTTTTGTTACCGTGGTTTGGTTAATTAGAAAATTATAAAATTATTATAATATTTACTATATTTTGCATTTTATTCTTTTTTTCCGTCCCGAAGGAGGGGGTACAAGCTAGTTTTAGATAAAGTTTTAACATTACCATTTCCAAACTCAATCACAACACCTCCCAGCCCACCCATAAACTCTTTAATAAATACAATTGTAAAGGTAAAATTGGATTAAAATAAAACAAAAGTAAAAAAAGGGACAATACATTTGAGAAATTTTTAAGGAAAAATGACAACTCATTTTTTAAACTAATGGAGTATTAAATATGCTGAAGCGCGGGTACGTAAAAACCTTTTTAGACATCTATAGACTACGCGGGACAACTTACGCCCGCCCGCCAAAATCTGATTTTAATCATGACCCGATTTCACTGAAATGGGCCTGATATAAGCAATTTCAGCCATGTCCTCAAGCTAGTTTCAACCATTTAGATAGATCCTTAGGTTTTAGAAAAGTGCTTCTTAGGCACAGGTTGCCTTTGAGAATTGATGAACGCCGGTATGTGTTAATATTTGCAAACCGGTCTTTGACAATGAGAGGACGAGGATTGAGGCTAGTGATGGTGTGGATGAAGAAATTGATGGTGTGGATGAAGAAATTGATGGTGAGCTGAAGAGATCTGTGTGGCTGAAAAAGTTTTGGGACTAACTTGTCCTGTTAACCTTATTCCTTGGCCTAATTATGGAAAGTTTGGTCAAAATCTCATCTTACCAAATGGTTTGACCTAATAATGGTTGAGTTGGCTAACACATTTTTATGAAAAGACGTTAACTGAACATGAAGTACATTATTGCTAAAAAAGAATTTGTAAATTTTCTGTAAATATAGCACTCCATCCGTCCCAAAAATAATGCAAGAGTTGATTTTTAATGTCAATTTGACTTCAATTTATCTATGTTATTTGTCACGGACTGATTTCCCAGCTACTCCGTGACACTTAGACACACCTCCATTGTGCCGAGTCAGCCTTGATCCGATCCTAAGATGTCTTGAAGGCTTGAGAAAGCTTAAGAGAACTTAAGAGAGTACTAGAGAGGCTTTGAATGAGAACTTGTATTAATTGTTTGAATTTGTTTGGATGGTTACAATTACAAATGAGCCTCAAATGGGGGTATATATAGGTCTCCACTTCTTCAATGGACGGTCAGGATCAATTTGATCCAATGGTAGAGATTAAGCATCTAGAATTCTCTACTCCACTCTACACATCTCTATACATCTCTACATTTATCTACAATGATTTGAGCCTGCAGAAAGTGTAGAGAGTGTGAAGCGTTGAAAAACTTAACCCCTTTAAATCTGAATTTGGGCCTAGAGTGCCTGATCCACAAGGCTTGGTACACCTTGGACTTGGTGTAAGATATCTAAATGGACCCAAGTTAGCCTTAAAACTTTGTTACGCCTAGGCCGTTACATATTAGTAGAAAACAATCTAAAAAAAATATATTTATAAAATAAAGACATCAATTTTTTAGTTGTTATACAAGTTTTAAATTTATAATGACAGAAATAAAATTATAGATTAAATACTAAAAAATAAATGTTGTATTACTTTTGGGACAAAAGTAGGTATTTAGAAACTATAAAAGCTTATTTATTATATGTATACAAATTGTTTGATTTTACATATTAAATTATTGAATATATATATATATATATATATATATATATATATAGGGAAAATAGGTAATTTAACCACTGAAATTTACGAAATCTCTAAATTTGTCATTGAAATTCATTTTAAAACAAGAATGCGATGAACTAAACGTTAATTTGGCCCAGGCAACAACAAATGGACCCCAAATGGAGAGTACTAAGGGGATCTCATGCGCAAACGGAAAACAAAGACCTTCTCTTCTTCCGTTTAAAGCATGAAGAAAGATGGTTTTGTTTGCGTTGGGCATGAAACCTCCACAAAATATAACCCAATCACCGACGGAAGCACATTCCACTCATCTATATTCCAGAGGGCCGCACTGTACACTAAGCCCTGAAATCATAGTGTCTAAAATGTTGCACCAGTTCCCGAATGTTTCTTTCTACCTTTCTACAGGTTGCCCAGAGCTTCAGGGCATTACCTAATCATTCATGATTTATATTCCACTTCTTCTATCCTAATTCTACAACAATAATATCTCTATTTCCTATAGCTAACACTTTTCAGCTTCTCATGTGGGTGGTCACAAAGTAAGACAGTGCAGAAGTGTGATTATCAAAATAAGTAGTACCGAAGACTGCATGACTTGACCAGGAGCAAAGGAAATGTAGTGTGAACCTACTAAGTGCACAGTTCCAGTCCGTTCATCCTGTACTTTGATGCTTGAAGAGCCTGGTGTAAGAGGAAGGAAGGAGGGTTACTTGTCAGCCATATGAAAAATACTATACTTCCGAGCAAACATAAACAATAAATATAGGATAACCAAAAATATTCAAAAAGAATAACGTGGCCTAATAATCCTAGTGGCGATGGCCGCAATGATCAACCAAACTAATGACTGACTTGCCATTTGTGTTCTGAAAGGTTGCCTCACATGGCAAACAATCCTTCTCTCCAATGTCAGGCCATTATTTAAAAAATGCATACACTGCTTGCTTTTCTTATACTGCTATGCACTACTTTCTACAAAAAGGTATGTCCAAAGTATACAATTGGGGTGAGTGACAAAAGGTTGAGGCGTAGAGTTCAAAGGACTGCATACGCCGCACCTTACGGTACCATTGTGTTGACACCAAAAATACAGAAGTACAGAGTACATTGCTTAGTACCCTCCATATATTGCACCTTTCGACAGCAAAGATCTGTTTCTTTTTATTACTCGTATTACTTTTTTAATGTGAAACAGAAAAGGAGACAACGACATTGCTGTGCAGATTACTGTTTCCGAAGAATCACAGTCTTGTGTGAGAGTGTGATTGTGTGTGTTAACAGTTCCTGCTCTTACCAGAAAGAACCTTATGATTCTTTTTTGTTGAGACAGCAAACACTTCACCATTTTGACGATTACAAGCAATCAGAAGGCAGGAAAACATGATACTCACAGTTATACTCAGTCCAACCAATAGTCTGATTTTCCAAGTCATAGACAACAAGCTTGTTAGAAAGTACCAAATCTGTAACAGGCAACAAAAAAATTAGAACGTGCTACTGATCCATGAGCAAGCACTACCAAATAATTTAGAACCAAACTAATACTCATTTAAGGTATCAAGAAACGACTAGTGGCCTCACTTGCCCAAGGTGAGCTGGACAAATTGGCTAAATAAAAGCTTAATACCAAAATCCAATTGACAATTGCTAAAAGGATATGATCATTCTATCCATGGAAGTTTGAAAGAAATAGAAATCGTTAAATCCTGTTGACTGTTCTAATTTGTGCTGCAAGTTCCTAATATAGAATTACATAATGTTCAAAAATATAATTTTGGCATCGGTCAATCATGTGCGGAGCACAAGAAATTGATATTACCTCCCAATAATGTCATATTCCTCCTATCTGTGGATTGTGCCCCACTATTTTGCCATCCAATACACCACAAGCCTTCCTGCAAAGATTTATGAACACAACCATGATACAAAGGATCATAAATAAAATACTCCACTCCAATTGTGGGTGGAGGGATCGGAGCAAGGTACAAAATTGAGAAGAAATTGCTTATTTGCATCTACAAAGAACAAAAAGATTGTTCTCATCAGGAAAAAAAAGGAACAGATAGATAGGAAGCAACAACTAATGAAAGGGAAGAAATAGTAGTTTGTGTAGCTTCTATCTACTCACTGGCTCACAAATTAACTACAGAGTACTAAGTACGGCAGATTCTATTTCAAAAATGGGAAAAAGACACCCATAAGGTTATAGCACCATATGTTGCTTTAAAAACCTTATCACCCATAGTCACACAAACATTGTGATTTTTTAATATTTTGATTGCAGAAAGACCGTGATAAACTTTCTTGCCAGGCTGGCGTTCACTTGACAAGAATACTTCCCCTACCGTACCAAAACTAGCGGTTTGCAGTTACTTCCGCAGCATAGACATCAACAGATAAAACAAAAAATGAGATAGAACGCAGTTAAACTCATTGTTTTCCCAAGTCACTTTCAAACTCATGTCAAATAAAAAAGAAGCTGCTGTCATCATTAACTACAAAGAACCATAAACTTGAAGCTGCAACAATCGAAAATCAGCAGAAACAAACTTTGCCAGCAAAAGTTTCAAATTAGAAATACATAAGAAACCTCTCTTCTAGATCACTGGGCCATATAGCAACCAGCCTATGAGTTATGACCTTAATAAATCAACACCTCCCCCCCCCCCCCAAATTTGTTAATCTTCTATTGACTCCAGGGGATTGTGAAACTAAATACCAAGGAGTACCATTTACCTGTTAGGATGCACATGCTCAAGCACACTCACACATTAGAACTGCATTAAATTAGCTTTTTGTTTTAACATGACAATTTGCTTCCTTCAATATAACTACATGATCAAGTGAGACTGACAAATACAGTCAACTTATAAAGATAATACTATGGAATCACTTCCAAGAAATGCAATCACTATGGAAGTAAGAACAACCAGATAACAACAAATGCACCCAGAAAATACTCCATAAACTTACATAGGGAAACAGATACTCATGGGGATGAACCGTCAGGGAAACTGAATTCTCAAAATGAAAAGTTATATTGGGAAATCCCTCATCAAGGCTGGGACATGAAGCAAAGAGAAAAACGAAATTAGTTATAAAAAAAACTGAAACTATTTGCAGGAATAAATAGAACTTCACGTAATGTCATTGTTAGAAAAAATCCAAGGCCAGTAATATACACAATTTATCCATTGGGATCAGAAACGAAACATGATAAAAGATTGCTGCATGAATATTTTACTTAGATTTGGACAAAAGTGCAGAAGCAATAAAATGCAAGCTACCTGTCAGAATATTGAAAGCATGAGTATTCATCATGAACTGTATGAATCTTCAGATCAGGATGTTGAAAAAATATCTGAGCAAAGAAGCTAAAAGTATAAGTATATGGATTTTGAACATAAGAAAGTAATTGAAATTCTTTTATGCATACCTTACTCAACAATGGCTCATACACTACTTCAGGGAGATAAGCTAAAGTTGTTCCACTGTCTATTATTGTCCCTTTCCTGTCTCCAGCATCAAACACATCCGCTGTGACATTAAGAAACTCAAGACCAACTTGAATGGCCTTCATATTGGCACTGTAATGTGGGCTGAAAATGTAAGAAGAAAGGGTAATTAACATTTAGCTCCAACTCCTCGTTTCAGTCCAACTTCCTCACAATACTCCATCAGTAAAATACATCTAAAATCACAGAATTCTACGCAACAAGTTCAACATAAGACACCCATCACTGAGCTAATTATTCACAACTAGACCACTTTCAGACGGATAACAAATCAGCAGTGAGCCTTGAAGTATAACCGGTAAAAAAATTTGAACAAGCATGATTTAATTTGCAGTTCCCATTCTTTCCTTTTTCTTTTTCGTGGGTTGTTTGGGTGGGGGGTAACAAACAAGTTAAAGGGCAACTAAATCCTTACAACGTATGCACTGAAACACCTATCTGCAACAAGATAGGAGTACCTATTTGGCACCAAAGGCGTCATATTAACTCTAGGTTGCACAACATGACCAATAGCGAAGATGCCACCCCCATTTAGTCCATCTAAGCAGTGCGCAAAGACCTTTCTCACATTTCCCGACGAAGCAAGTTGGGAAATTATTGATGTATTTGACCTCCCAAAACCAAGTATTCCATCAAGTGCTGCTTCATTAGATGAATCTAGATTTCCTGATTGTCTTGCACCACACCTAAGGAGGCAAGAGCACATAAAACCATTCCAGTCATATACACAGAAAAAAAACGGGGGGGTGTCGTACAGGCAAACCTTCACTTTAAAACAAAATGTAAGTAATACTTAGCATGTTGTCACATATCAGAAGCACACAAACACAATCAAGAATACAACAAAATTGAGCATGCATGCTTACCACAATCCAGAACAATAACAAAAGAACCCTTTTCAATTGCAACTGGGACAAGAATTATAAAAATTTAGGGATAGTAAGCAAGATGTCATCCTCTTATCACACCTCAATCCCAACTACATTGCAATTGAAGTCAAAAGCATCCTGTATCAGCACTGATTAAAAGTTAAGTACGTGGTAAAAAAACTAAGTGACCTGCAAATACACTTAGTTGAATCCTGATCCAAGCCTCTAGTCATGGAATAATGAGACTAAATTAAAGACACTGTCATGTTTATAGGTTTTATCACTGCATGGGAAAGCATCAGACTGGCAAGGAATGCGGATAATCACAAGTGTCAAGCTCAGCCACAAGATTCATATCATCACACCGACAAGTACAGCACCGAATGCAACCATTAAATGACGGTTTAATATCCCATACACCACCAGTGTACCAAATTTTCTTCACCAATGCCTTCTTATGGAAATATATATTGAATTAATGCTGAGTTAATAATAGACAGTTTGAATTTTTGTCAACATTGTTTCAATAATAAGGTGATGGTGAAGAAATAAAGGTTACACTGCCAGTGCATGAAATCATTACCCATTAAAGACAACATCATTAAATACAAACATCAGATATAATTAACAATATGGACGTGCTCATGTGCACAGTAAAGTACATAGCTAGCATGGCGGAGCAGAATATGAAAAGCATCAAAACAGTTAACATTCCTATCAAGAATAAGTCAGTACCCAAAAATAACGCTTCCATTTCCTGATGTTGTTTCAAGATCTCCTGAGACTCGATCATACAGTAGGATATCCTTCACAAAATACCCTGCAGTAGAGCTCCCGTCGCCATATATCTCAAGATAAGGGCAGGATGCATTAGCAGTACAGCCAGACAGTGGGCCACCATTTATCGCATAGCAAAAATCTTGATCACAGGAGACTACCTTCCCAGTATTTGAGCCCTTTATGTCGTACAAAGTGAGGTCTATCTGCGAGATGGGTGGAAAGTCTGATGCATATGAGTGGCGAGGAGGGCATCTAGATGGTATGTGTAACAGCAGGCGTGTGTATTATGATGCAAAAGAAACTTAAAATATTCAAGAGAGATATGAGAGACTTACACCAAGAGAGCTTCGTCTTGGGCATTCTTTGCACTGGATACAATTAACCCACATTATATCACTGCCAGTATCAACTTGGAGGTAGTAGTCCTTCGAAGGCGTCCCGATTCCAATTTTAGCATAATAAAGCCTACAAAAAAAACCACAAAACCCTTGTTTCAAATTTCATAATTAGAAACAATAAGAAGCAAGCTCTGACGGAAAGTAGAACGAACCCGACGTTATCAGGGCGACCGGAGCCACCTAGCGGGAGATCGACGCCGCCGGCGAGGAGCCGTAGCACGCGGTGATCATCGTACGCTTTCAAGTCGGTGAGAGGGCGTTCACGGACCGCGAATTTGTACTTGACGTCGAGGATAGCGGCAGCAGAAGCGGAGCTGATAATAGAAGAAGCAATAAGGAGGAAGAGAAAGGAAACAGAAGTGATGGAGGTTGCAGCCATGGTCATCGGAGACTCTGCTTCTTCTTCCAGCGTGTGGAGGTTCCCTTCATGGGCGAGTCGTGCTTGGAAGAGTCGCGGGCTGTGGAAGAATTGTGAGAGTCCACCAGCAAGAAGGAAGACTCTACGAGTGGGCGACTGTGCCCAGGCACGATAGTTGTGAGAAAATTCCAGAAAACAAATTGGAAAAGAAAACCGCTTAACTCTGCGTTGATTCTTCTTCAAATCTCGCCGCGCCGGCCCACCACCTGCCACTCAGGATCTACTTCGCTTTCCTAGAAGAAGAAGAATTAGTGGGAGCATATTGGGGACTGGAATTTTTTATGGTGGGTCTGTCGGAAACGAACTAGAGCAGTGAGCCAAGGGTAACTCTAACTTGATCGACTACTCTCCTTAAACACATTACTCCTCGTCTATTTATTATTATAACATTTTAATTGAGATAGAAGAAATTTTAAAAATATATGTTTAGAACTAGACATATCAAATTTTTGTTATATGCGTCCTAAATGGATTGTCACAACATCAAAATATTTGTATCTCAAATAAAATATGACAGTAATATTGAGAAATATATTTTTTAAAATATAGATTTGCTAAAATTTGTAAATCTATATTTTAAAATATTTGAGAAATACAATCATAGATTCAAAGCTTGAAAATCAAATGTTACAATAAAAAGTAGACGGGTAAATTGCACCAATAGTCCTATAACTTTAATTATTATCCCATTGAGTCATGTTTTAACTTTATGTCTCAGTAAAGTTCCGTTTTTTCAACTTTGTTAAAATTCGTGATTCGTTTCTATCCAACCACCGTTAAGTTTAACGGATTTTAGGGGAAAATGATAATTTTAATAATTCAACTTTTTTGAAAATAAAAAACTTTTACACCCACCCCAACAATTATAAACCTAACACTTTTACCTAAAACTTTTGATTCATTCCTTCCACCATCCTCCCACCGTCCGTCACAGCCGTGGCGAAAACGATCTAGTAGCGGAGGCGATGACCAGGCGATGGGAGGGTGGTGGAAGGAATGAATGAATTTTTTTTGGTAAAAGTGTTAAGTTTATAATTGTCGGGGTGTGCCTAAATGGTAAATTTTAAAACTTAAGGTGTAAAAGTTTTTTCAAAAAAGTTGAATTGCTAAAATTGTAATTTTTCCTAAAGTCCGTTAAACTTAACAGTGGTCGGATGGAAAAAGACTACGAATTTATTTTTTTTTTGAAAAACTTGACTTTATTAGGACAAAAAGTTAAAACATGACCACAATGAGATAAGAATTAAAATTACATGACTATCGGTGCACTTTACCCAAAAGTAGACAGACGTAGTATAATTTTTTTATGATATTATTTTTTAGTATAAAGTATTTATAAAAAATATATTTATAAAGTAGATATATCAAATTATCAATTGTATACAAGAAGTTTGAATTGTATATTAGAATATAAGAAAAATAAAATTATAGATTAAATGCTGAAAAATATTCTATTTAATTTCGAAAATTTTATAAAACTTTTCATTATCAAGTTTCCTTGTAAATAATTTGATATATAACTAGTCTGTTTAATTTTCTCGATTTTCTAAACCATGAACTTTAGCACAGCCTCCAATTATCCCCGTCTATTTTTAGAAACCTACACTTACCTCCTTGAGATACGAAGAAACCTACAAGTACCCTTGTACCCCTTGACCTACACTTAACTCTGATGGGCAAGTCGGACATGGAGAGGAGAATAAGGGACGAAGGATGCAAATTGAAGAAGATACTTTCTAAAAGAGAAATCATGGATTTTAGGTTTATAGGTGAAAACTTTTATAATGGCGTAGTGTAATTACCAGTATAGATATATCTAACTTGTTTGTACTTTTATATTTTATAAAATTCCGTTGATAAGTTGAAAATGGGCAATAACACAAGACGCGCGGAAAAATAGACAGAGGAATCATGAATTTCAGGTTTAAAGAGTGAAAACTTTAATGATAGGTAGTGTAATTATCAGTAATAGATATCTAACTTGTTTGTACTTCTATATTTTTATAGAATTCAGTTGATAAGTTGAAAATGGACAATGAGTATTCATCAACTTAACACAAGACTTGCTGAAAAATAGGCAGTTGGACCTAGCGAAGCAAAATTAAAAGTGAAGGAATTATAACGAACAAAAACTTAATACTCCCTACGTCCCTTTATTATTACAATATTTGGTTTTTCAGTTTTTAATCTATGATTTTATTTCTTTAAGACTTTCAAATACAAATTTATAAATTTTATCAAAATATGATACTTTAGTGTGTCTAGTTTCTAAACATATATTTTTTTTTACCTTGAATTAATATAGATAAATTGAAGTCAAATGAACATCTCAAATCAAACTGTTGTGAAAATAAAGCGACGGAGGGAGTACATGATTTAAATAGTATAACAATAATGAAACGATAAAGAAAAACTGTATATCCATCGTAGCTTTAAGAATTTAGATTTAATTATATGCTAAATAAAATTTAAACAATCGAAATAAGTGGTAAAAGGAAAATTCATTATAAACTTTCGTTTTACTCTATGCCTAAAAAATTGCAGGTTTTTTTTTCTTGATATTTAATTCATGATATTTTCTAATGATGTGTAAACGTTTAAAATAGAATAATTCATATGCGTATTATAATTTGAGATTTTAATTTTTTTAATTATGTATATATATATATATATTATCTCTCAAGTATTTGTTTTAGAAATTATTCGTGTCAAACAGTGAAACACAAGTTATGAAAATCAAATCAAACTATCCAAGTTTTACTACTAATCAATGCATAACTAACTGCTAAGATAAGTGCAGGATTTCACTAATTGTTTGATGTCCATTTAATTAGAAGTCGATGGGCATAAGGAAAGAGAAACAGAGCATTAGAAGCAGAAAAGGTGAGTGAGAAAGCATGAGAAAAAGGACGTCCGCCTGAGAGATGCGAATGCAAGTAAGTTCTCCAACCTCACCACTCTCCTCTCCTTAGTATAAAACGGCGGGAAACTGGCGATTTGGGGGAAATTTTCTCTCCCTCCAAAAGATCCCAATTTTCTGCAAATCGTTTAAACCCTAGCGCCCTCTCTCCCTCTCGAGCCAACGGAGAGGGAGAGCCACGACGACGGCACCAATTTCACGCATGGCATTTCTCCACAAGGAGGACGGAGGAGGAGGAGGAGGAGGCGAAGACCTTAACATCGACACCCACTCCGACGCCCCCGCCCGTTACGTCTCCTTGGACCGCGTCTACTCCGCCGCCGCCTCTCTCTGCGTCAGCTCCTCCAACGTCATGTCCAAGAAGGTCAAAGCTCGCAAGCTCATTCTCAAGCGCAACGGCGAGCCAGACCCGCCTATCCTTAAAGTATACTCTCGCCGCCCCAAACCTCACAATCAATGCGCTGGCTTGGTGGCCAAGGACCATGACGACGAGGAAAGTTTGCAGAAGACTCACAAAAGGAAGAGGATGGGCTGCGGCGAGCTGGTCAAATTGGGTGTTGATTCCACCGTTCTGTCCGAGCTCGACAAACCCAGACTGAGGGATTGCCGCAATAATTGCAATGTGGAAAATGGTAGCGCTAAGAAAAGGAAGCGCAAACACGTCAAGAATTCTACTCTCTCTGGTCCACCGGACAAAAAGCAATGGGCTCTGTGAGTCTCATGCCCTATTAGGAATTTTATCCTGAATGTCGCTTCTCTTCTGATGTTGCTGACCTGACAGAACTATGGTTTCTGTCTGAATAGGTTGAACCTCGAGGGTGCTGATCCAAAAGCATTGATTGGGTTGCGGTGCCAGGCAAGCGCGTAGATAGCTGTTTTAAGAATGGCGCTGTGAACTTTTAGTATTATCTAGCTGATTTACATTTTGCTTACTCTTCAAAATTAAGCTAGTTGAGTACAGGTGTTCTGGCCATTGGATGCTGATTGGTATTCGGGTAAAGTAGTTGGGTACAATGCCGACACTTTTAGACATCATGTATGTTCTCTGGATCCTTTTGTCATTGATTTTGGGTTTGAGTTTAGGATAGGCACTCCCTAATCGGAGACTCATCTCTGCAGGTTCAATATGAAGATGGGGATACGGAGAATTTGATTATCTGTAAAGAGAAAATACGCTTTTACATTTCAAAGGAAGAGTTGGAGAAGCTGAATCTGAAGCTTAGCGATGACTGTGATCATAATGATAGTGAAAGCATGGTTGTGATGGCTGCCAGCTTAAATGATTGTCAAGAGTTTGAAGCTGGGGATATCGTGTGGGCAAAACTCACTGGTTTGTGCACCAGGACTAGTTGCATGTCCCTCTTTCTTTTTAAACTTCTGCATTAGCTCAGCAATGCATTTCGAACAAGTGATTGGAACAAGTGGTTACCTGGCTCCATGTCATGAATGATTTTTCAGTATGCCTTGTGAGATATCTGTGGATGCTTAACTTGTTTGTTCTAAGAGCATTGCTGTTTGAGACTTTAAAAGCCATTGTTTAGACTTTAGGCAAGCTAGCGTTGTATTTTTGTAGTGTAAAGCGTTAGGCTTGAGGTTTTAGGGGCCTGTGAGGCTGTAATGATTTTCATTTTGGTTCTCGTCCCGCACAGGCAAATTGATTTTCCGAAATTGCTGAATGTACATTCACGTAAAAGCTACATGGTAATCGTGATAAACTAACGTATCCATCTTATGTTATAATCTGAAGCAGTTAACATAGAGTTATACATTGAACTTGCTGTTTGTTTATGTGTATGGTCCCTGTGCATTCCTGTTTTTGTCTAACAATGAAAGAAGCTCTTGGTACATGGGACCTCTGCTGGTTCTCCCTATTCATATCCATTTGGTTTCGTGCTTTATGTGTTTTCCATCTGAGCTTTTGGTTTGCTCTTCATGTTTCAATTTTCAACTGCTAAGCTCAATAGTCCTAATATCACTATCTTCATATTTCATGAAAGTGGAGATGTTCCCTGTTAAATCCTGTCACGTACCCACTGATTGATATATCTGACACCATAATTAAATTTACTTTTGGTTGTCGTGAGATTGGCCCTTGTCTGCTATCTATTACACCTCGTTCTAACAATATACACGAGTAATAGATGATGATGATGTCATCATCATCATTATGATCTAATTATTTGAAGTTTTCATCCATATTTGTATGTATTTTTTAATTTTTAATTTCCACTAATTTCTACTTCTATTTGTAGGTCATGCCATGTGGCCTGCTATCATTGTGGATGAAGCTGTAATTTGTGATCGTCCGGGTTTAAATAAAGTTTCTGGAGAAAGATCTGTTCCAGTTCAATTTTTTGGCACCCATGATTTTGCGAGGTTGTCTTTGTTTTTTTCTGCAAGAAATTTTCTGATTTTTTGTTGTGTTCTTTACTTAAAAGACTTTTAAAATTTTAATTTCATTCCAGTTTTCCCCCTCTTCTTTTTTCGATATTTTACCCTCAGCTTCTCAAAAATTAAAATTATTTCTTAAGATTCCTTGGAAAAGAACACATCATCTTTGATAAATAGTAACTTACCCTTGTATTGTCGTTTTGATGTGTATTTTCAGAATAAGAGTAAAACAAATGATGTCATTTCTCAATGGACTTCTTTCTTCGTTCCATCAGAAGTGCAGAAAACAGAAGTTTACTCGAAGCATACAAGAGGCGAAAGTGTAAGTTTATTTCGTTTCTTCTTTGCATTTAGGTGGTTTTTGTTCATACGAAACCTTGTAATCTTGGTTAAGATACAAAATAGGAGTAACACTTCTAATAATTCTATTTTTGGTGAAGTCAGGATTCTATGTCAATGCTCTGGTTTCAGTTTCAAATATCTTATTACCTACTTGCCCATACTTCCTCAGTTTTTCATTTTCCTTTTCCTTTTCATATATTATTGTCCAGTTTATCACAAGAGGAATTTGAATTACTACCACTCTTCATGACATAGCTCTGTTTTCTTCTATTTTGGTTAGATTTGTTCAAATGTCCATCTACGTTGACAGATGTTCACATATAGAAGAATGAATGAACGTACATCTTCATTAATATGCACTGGATTTTTTTGTTCTATCCAGCTATTTGAGTGAGCAAAGGCTTCCAAAGAGAATGCGATTGCTGCAGAAAGGCGTCAATGCAAGTGGGAGTGATTGTTACAGTACTGATGATGAAAGGTGGTCAGATGCAGATGAACCTCATACGAAAGGTCTACTGAGTCAAAAACCTGAAAGAACAAATGGAGAGTCTCCATTTGTTACAGAAGAACTACAAGTACTAAGCTTGGGTAACTTTCTTCTTGCAGAGAAATACAAATACTGGAAGCGTTACAAGCATTTCCTTCGTCTTCTACATTTTTTTTTTAATTTTTTTTAAATGCAGTTTCACCATGTACTTTATGTTAGTGCTTGCTATATATTGCAATTGGAAGAAAGATTTTTTTTCCTTATTTTTTTCAAATAATTTCATATTTATATAAATAAAAAATCCAAAGATGTTAATTTTGGAAGAAAGAGTTATGGTAAGGGTAGTTATTACTACAATTGTTTTCCCCAAAGCTGTTAATGACTTTGTGAAAATATGCCTTGCAATTGGTAGATTGAAGGGTAACAGGTTTTATTATACTGAATCAATTAGACTTTAGTTGAGCCTTAACATTAGGTTGGGCCTTCTTGTTATTTGCTTTAATATATTTCCTTTTAATGTGAATGAACTTCCAATTTATCAAACAATTCCTCGGTCCTCTTTTATTTCCAATGTTTTGACTTTTGATGTCAATCTGACTTCTTTTTGTTTATATTACCACCAATTTATCATTTGTATGTAAAGTTTTTAAATTTATACTGTTTCAAAATGAATTAAGACAAAATCATATTGATATTGAAGAAGAAATGCTGCAAATGGAAAGGGATGGAGGTTGTTTAACATAAGTTCTGCTTGCTGTTGCTGGAAATTGTTTATTGCTTATGTTCTCTGTTCTGTTACTTGGTAGGAAAAATTGTCAATGACTCTGATCACTTTCGGGATGATAGGTTCATCTGGCCTGAAGGATATACAGCTCTAAGGAAATTTACTTCTTCTACAGGTGTTTTCCTTTCTCTTTTCTTTTTGTTGGGGGGGATAGGATTTAACTATTTCATCTGTGTATGCATATCTATGTGATCTTGGGTTTATTTTTTCCTATCTAAATCATGACATTTGGGTGTTTTTCTTTGACCTTGGTAGATCCAAATATTTGTTCCTTTTACAAGATGGAAGTTCTGAGAGATCCTCAGTTGAAGGATAGGCCTCTGTTTAGGGTGACCTTAGATTCTGGAGAACAGGTGAGTTGTTTGTTTTAAGGACACTTGCTCCGGCTGAGTTGTGGCTTTTAGGATTTTGCCAGTTTGGCTTGTCATTTCATAGTATTCATTTTTTTTTGAAAATAGAAAACTCCAGAAAGCTTGATTTCCATCTTTATATTTTATCTTGCATTGTATTTTTACTGTTATTATAGGGCAGGCTTCCATTTGAAGTTTAAAAATGAAAAATAATGATTTTATAAAAAAAATCTGCAAGGGTATATGCGATTCTCAATTAATTAGCATTTTTGGATGCTTCTAATGGTCACGTAATCATTCTTTTAATTGGCATGTATCTTTGCCTTGATTGCAGGTTCGATATGTTTTGAGACGCTTTTCTGATTTGAGAAGAAATAGCGTAGGATTTGGTTTACAGTATGCTTTGGCTTATTTGTTCAATGAAGATTACCAAGTGAATAGAGAATGGGTTGTTTAGTATAAGCTTTTGGCATTGTGTTGGCCATTTTACCAGACCCCCACCCAACCACCCAATAGAAAAGAAACGCGCGCACACACGCGTGCGCACACACACACTCATTCATACGCTCACAGTGATATATTCTTAATGTGTTGTTAACACATACTTTTTTGCTGTGTATGCTCAGTAAACACAATTGATTATGTTCTTGTTTGTTAGATCGAAGGATCAAATCCATCAGCTTGCTGGAATAAAGTATATAAAAGAATAAGGGCAATTCATAGCACTTCAGATGGTGCTGAATTTGAAGTACAAGGAGGTTATTTATCTGGTTCTGACATGTTTGGGTTTTCCAACCCTGATGTTGTAAAGCTACTAAAGGTATACCCAAAAAATCTGTCTGCCTGCCTATTGCATTTTTTTCCTTTTGATTTTTTCTTTCAAATCAGTATGAAGTAGCTATCTCCATTGCCCGACACTGGTTGTAAGCTTCTCAGCATTAATGGATCTTATTTCTTTGCCACTTCCATCAACTTAGGATGTGCTGGGTCAAAGTTGCCTTGGCATTTCTGTCATCTAGCCATACTGTTGTTCCACAAGGTTCCTCGATTGTACATTCACCTTTTCAGGCCTCATAATTACGGCTAAAATTTGGAGAGGAAACTTACAGTAGGGTCAATTCTAACCTACGAGGTTGGAGAAGCAGTATAATTTAGAGAGTTGGAATTTGTAAATTTTAGGAATACTGGGTTTAATAAGAAACAAAACGCTAAAACGGAGTATGTGAAATAAAAATCCTCTGGGAAGAGGGATAACATGAAGTAGGCTTGAAGGCCAAGAACTTGCGGTGAATCTTTTGAAGTTTGTAGAAATTATTATTCCCGTGGATGCAAAACTCAAGTAAGTTGCTCTGTCATCATCAACAGCACCTTATGTAGTATGGACGAATTTTTATTCTTATTGTCACTCAAGTAAGTTGCTCTGTAATAGAATTAAAAAGGACCTCAGCTGTTCTTTTTACAGGAGGTGCAATTTAACATGATGGGGAAGTATCATAGAATGATTATTTGGCATGCCAAATGCCTTAAGCTCTCTGTGAAGAGTGAAATTGTGACGTGATAGGGAAGTATCATAGAATAACTCTTTGGCATGCCAAATGTCACTGTTGCTTTTCGTTCAGTCTTGCCCCGTCTTCTTTTTGTTTTTTCCCGTTTAAGAAGATATTTCTTGCCGTTATTTATTTTGTTAAGAATATTTGTGATGAATTTTCTATGACTTTGATAGGGGTTGACCAAATCAAAATTGCATTCAGAGGCTTCCACACGAAAAGGGATCTCTGGAAGAAATAAAGACCTGACTGTTGGGTATAGGCCTGTTCGTGTTGACTGGAAGGACCTTGATAAATGCAGTGTCTGCCACATGGATGAGGTGTGAGTTTTTTTTAACCAGGATTATTGTTCTTTTCCTTTTTGGCTGTCCTAATTTCAAATTTTCATGCTTGTTAATCTCGTGAACACAATCTAGGAGTACGAGAACAATTTGTTCCTGCAGTGTGACAAGTGCAGAATGATGGTATGCACTTCTCTACTCGCTCATTTTTGTGATCACTTCTATTTGTTTTGTACCAAATGTTTGCATTATTCAGATAATCAAAGTATGTAGTATGGTCAAACTTGTATTCTGTCACTGAATGACCAAGTAACAATGATTTAACTTGAGTAGCTATTGGTGTATATACGTTCCTAGCTTTTGAATAGAAAGTTTTAAATCTTCTAATCGAATCATCTCAAGAAATTGCTCCACAGGTTCATGCTAGGTGCTATGGGGAACATGAATCTGTTGATGGTGTACTGTGGCTGTGCAATTTGTGCCGTCCTGGGGCACCTGAATCTCCTCCACCTTGCTGCTTGTGTCCTGTCATAGGTGCCTTTAGTTAATGAAGTTTCATGTCTTATGTTTCTAATCGGTTGCGCTACTAAATTGTAAACTTGAATTTTGTTTTAGGAGGTGCCATGAAACCCACTACTGATGGCCGCTGGGCTCATCTATCTTGCGCCATATGGATTCCTGGTTTGTCTCTACACATTGTCAGTTTTCTCTGTAGTTCAGTATGTTGATTCACTTCATGCTTGCAGAAACTTGCTTATCTGATGTTAAGAGAATGGAACCTATTGATGGAATAGAGCGAATTAGCAAGGTGACATTTTTTTTCCCTTGTCTGTAATTGTGTCTTTGGCTTCTTGTGTCTCTTATCAAGTTACAATGTTATCTGTAAGAATTGAGGGACTGCGATGGTAAAATGGATTTTTTAGTTTGAGACTGGTTGAACTCAGATGATAAAACCGGTATGCCTTTCTTCTAATTAACAGGATCGCTGGAAGCTGTTGTGCAGCATTTGTGGGGTATACTATGGAGCTTGCATCCAGGTGAGCTTAGTTTAATCCTGAAGTTTCTGCGAGAGAATATCATAGCCACCATTTTTGTTGTAGCTTTTCCTCATTCATGTAGTTTATGGCATTTGTATTTCGTCAAAAACATTTTGTGCAGCTACTGTTCTTTGCTCTTCTGCATGATAACTTTCAAAACAAGAAAAAAAGAAAGAGAGCTTTCCTATGTGAACAGAAAGGGTTTTGTGTCTTAGTTCTTTTCATGTGCAGCCTTCTCTTTTGAATATCTGGTGTATTCTTTTGCATTACTAAACTTGATCCCATATTAAATGTATATCTGCAGTTGTCAAATCTCAATCCCTTAGTCAACTGAACTGCACGTGTGCCATAACTTGAATTTATTTAGAAAATAGATGGTTCAGGTTGACATGACATTAAGTTAATAAATCATGGACCATACATCAGTGGGTATGTTAAGTGTAGAATTTGTGAGTCTTTCTTTATTATATTTTCACCTTCTCTACTTATTTATGCCAGTGAGGAACATTAATCAGCTTAGCTTGGATTAACTAATATTTCATGGTCCTGCACTTCTCTACTACCGGCTTTCCTGCAATCTTTTGATGCAGTTTTTTGTGGGACTGTTATTGTTGTAGTGCTCAAACCATTCATGTCGCGTAGCATATCATCCTCTTTGTGCTCGGGCTGCTGGGCTTTGTGTTGAGGTACTCTGCAATTTCCTTAGTGATTTAAATTCTTATATTTGCTATTTCAAGTGAAGATCTGGTTTTTGCAATACGGTGACATGGATTTTTTAAAGATTATTTTTTGCTCTTGTTTGTGTAGCTTGAGGACGAGGACAGAATCCTTCTCCTCTCTGTAGATGATGATGATACTGAAGATCAGTGCATTCGTCTCCTTTCCTTCTGCAAGAGGCATAGGCAGCCATCTCATGAGCGCTCAACAACTGATGAAGTGATTAGCAGAAGTGTTCACAAATGTTCTGACTACAGGCCACCCCTGAATCCATCTGGCTGCGCTCGTTCTGGTAGGCAGTGTAATTTAGTTTTCTTTCGTGGTATAGTTTGTACTTGTTTATCTTCTGGTGCAATGAGTTAAGGGGTTTTGCTAAGTTTCTGCATCCTTGTGATAACATGTTAGTGGACCTGCAATTCTATGTACTTATAGTTGCTGTGCGATATTTTATGGAAAACTTCTGTAAATTATAATCTTTCTCGCTTAATTCTGGCTTAGTTTTAACCCCCCCCCCCCTTCTATCTCTCTCAGGGTTCTTAGGTTTTTGTTTGAGTGCACCTATGACTTAAAAATCAATTTTCTTTCATGTCCTGACTTAGCCCTTTTTTCCCCATTCTTGTAGAGCCTTACAATCATATTGGGAGGAGAGGCCGGAAAGAGCCAGAAGCACTTTCTGCAGCATTCTTGAAGCGATTGTTTGTAGAAAATCGGCCTCATGTGGTTGCTGGCCCCTCTCATCATGGATTATCAGGCAGTATGTTGCTTCATAAGAGAGTGAATGGCTTAAGATTTACTAGTAGCGTTCACAATATAAGGGGCTCCCAGGATGACCCGTTACACAATATCCTGTCTGTTGCTGAAAAATACAAATATATGAGAGAGACCTTCCGGAAGAGACTGGTGTTTGGTAAGCTGCTGCTTTGTACTTCTGGGTATACATTTTTCCAAGTAGGCTGTCTTTAATATTTTTGAGCTTGGTATATATGGAACTTATTACATGTTTCAGCAACTAAATATGTGTGTTTTTAGAGTTGTTTGACAACTCAATTCCTGTTATTTTTTTTCTTGGGTCATGTCTATTATGCAGTTCTCGGTGTAGCTATTCAAATTTTTTATGTGCACAGCTTTTCGCAATTTAAGATGGTTTATAGCCTTACGCTTCAGCTGCGTTCTTCATACTTTCACTTAATCGTGTGTCCAGGTAAATCAGGGATTCATGGATTTGGCATATTTGCGAAACATTCACACAGAGCAGGAGACATGGTAAAGTTAAAGAGTTCAAAGAATATGATTGTGTTTGAAAGTTGTGATTCTCCAGGCTTACAACAGTGCAAAATATGTATAGGTGATTGAATATACTGGTGAACTTGTTAGGCCTTCCATAGCAGACAGGAGAGAACACCAGATATATAATTCATTGGTGGTATGTGTGTGTTAAACTTTAAGCGTTCCTGTTCCCTGCATCTTTTTATCCTTCGTTTATTTGTTATTCTCTAATAGTTTTTTCAGAAATTTAAGGGTATGTATGATTATAAAACTCAGTCCAGTATATTGGCTTTCTTAAAGGCATGGACGTGTACTGTATCGTTGGTGGTATCATGTCTCATATCCTTTGGAAGTAACAGTTATGCTGCTGAACAGTTGCCTTTTATGCTTGAGGCATTGTAGTTGATATGTTTGGATTATGAAAAAGAAAAAGGATATGTATTGGGAAGATCAGACCTTGTCTTATTATGAATGTAGTCACTACTAAATGATGATGCATGTTCCAAGCAAGATTCTAGCGTGTTTGATCCTCATAAAAGGTTTTGGGCATTTATCTCTGGAGTTAATTTGTATTGTGCCTATAATGATGTAATCCGCATGGTTGGGTTGATCATCTAAAATACGGTTTTCAGGGATTCTTTCAATTAAATTGATGTACATTGGACTTTGTGACTGTCTCATTCTTAGTTGCATGGTTGAGCTGTAACCATTGCCAATTTTAACGGCTTTGCTGAATGTTACTCTCATCATCATCTACATTCTGAAGCCTTGATTTAGCCTAAGTAGTGCTCCCTCCGTCCCAGCAAAACTATTACGTTTGTTTTTCAGCATTTAATGTATGATTTCCTTCCTTCAACATGTCAGCATAAAAGCTAAATATTTTGTGTGCATATGATAATTTGATGTGTCTAGTTTTTAAATTTTTTTGTAAGATTTTTTTTAAAACAAATTATTCCTAATGAAAAATTTGAGTCAAACACAAGTTCAAAGGTCACAGTTTTGCTCGGATGGAGGTAGTAGTATTTTTAGAAAATATGGAAGTATTCTCGCTTTACATGAACTGTCTGCTTTATCATTAAATAATGTTGTTGCATCCGGTGAATGTTCTGCCACTTTTAACTATCCAAGCATTAGTCTGGTGGTCAAGCCTTTGAAATTGTTTCCTTAGGTTCTAGGTCCAAACTTCCTGTTCTCTTCTGGCCTCTCACATGCTCTGGAATGGAAAAACTGAAATAGAACACAAACTGCTACTTTTTAGACAGTGAGTAGAAGTTTTTTCCTTGGGCAGGGTGCTGGGACTTATATGTTCCGAATTGATGATGAACGTGTGATTGATGCTACCAGGGCTGGAAGCATTGCTCACCTGATCAATCACTCATGTGAAGTAAGTACTGAGTACTGTCTGCTAATTGCTTTACCATTATTTAGTTGGAAAATGATAGTTGCTTCTTCAGAGAATTTGTTACTTACATTTAGTTTAACAGGCTTATTGTTGTGTTCCCTTTTGCAGCCAAACTGCTACTCTAGAGTAATTTGTGTTAATGGTGATAACCATATCATCATATTTGCAAAGAGAGATATCAAGAGATGGGAAGAGCTAACTTATGATTATAGGTTTTTCCCTGGTCCTCATTATGCACTCATATTTATTGTTTCTGGGTGCTGATATTTATCCCCTTTTTTATGTAGATTTTTTTCTATTGATGAGCACTTGGCATGCTATTGTGGATTCCCAAGATGTCGGGGTGTTGTTAATGATATGGAAGCTGGTGAGCGTTTGGCAAGGATAACTGTTCGTCGTAGTGAATTAGTAGATTGGACTGGGGAGTGAGGTAAGAGTTCTCTTATTTATACTGTAGCTTTTTACACCCATGGATTCTTTTGTTTTCAGTGGAGCCGAGCTTGAGCACCGCATTTAACTGCTTTGCATTTAAGGTTGATCACCGTTTACTCTCTGCATATCTATTGGCACTCCTGATCAATGACATCTCCTTTTGCAGAAATTTTATGTGAGGAAGCTGTGTTTGTCCAAGTTGGTCAGAGATTTAGAGCTGACATCTGTACATCATTTGTACCTAGCCATTCATCATCTTTCATTTGCCTATTATATATCCTTCACTATTTTAGGTTTCTGTAGTTGAGAGAGAGGTTCTCTAGTTTTTTAAGGCGGAGCTTGATGCAATTTGTTCATGAAAATGAGAAAAGTAACTGTAACTGATAGGCATAGTTCTATACTCTAAAGACAGTCGTGTCCATTGTATAATTTGAACCCCAAAGAAGCCGCCGCATTAGAGGCTTAAATTTTAGTCCATTGTATTTACGAGCTTCGTTAACTGGAGTACGCCTTGAAGTTGAAGGGCGTCAAGTCAATTAATGGCATATCATATGATATGAGCTTCCTTTCCTTTCCCCCCCTGTTTTATTGGCCGCCTAAATGCACAACAATAAGTTCCTCTACTTGGTTATCTCATTCGAATGAGTTGGTTCATTTGACTCAATCCCTTAACTTTCCAAAATGAAACGAGCTAGTCTAGTCCATTTGACTCGCTCAATTTCGATTGATAAAGTTCGCTAAACGTTTAATATCATGAACAAGTATATTAGGATGTTCTTATATACTAGTATTTGTGATATTTGCATATCAAACATTTACTCCATCAATTATTTTCAAATTTCCCTACGCCTTTTTTTTAAACTCTATGTTCTCCCAATATCTAGTGTGAATTTCTAAAGAATACAATAATTGAATGATAGCTATAAAAGAGTTATTTATGCTATCCTTAACTAATTACAATATTTATCTTTTATGTAGTATTATTTTCTTATGTGACTTTGTATGCCAAAATGTTGAGAGAAGATTCCTAAATTAGATATTGACAAGTAAATTTAACAATTACGTATAGACAGATGGAATAAACAGTGTTTGAAATATTTTGTTACACTGCTCAAATTAAATTCTGAATATTCATAAAAAATATTTTCCACTTATCTAATTCATTCTGATTTTATACTCCGTCTATCAATTAGCAGATATATATATATATATATATATATATATATATATATATATATATATATATATATATATATATATATATATAATGAGTTTCAGTTTCATAAACTCACCTACCTACATTTAAGTTTTTGAAAGACGAAGCGTAAATAAGAACAAGGGTTAATTTGGTAGCAAGCTAGGTATAAAGGTTTTAACTTAAGACCAATGGCAGAGGAGTAGGATGGAGTATTGAAGGTTGGTGTTGGTTTTGTATACTCCATAATCATACAGTGTCATACGCTTTCAGTTAAACAACCGTAAGGTAACCCTAGTGATTTAAATACCTTCGCTCCACTCTGTTCTCCAGCTGTCTCTCTCCGCAACCTCAGCTCGCTCCTCCCTGTCAATCAATCTCTCCCTCTCTCTAAACCCTAGTTTGTTGTTCTTCAGTTCAGCTAGGGTTTGGATCAACATCCTTAACCCGGTTAAGGTTTGATCGTCCATTATGGATCTTCACACCCTCGCCGGCATCCTCCAGACGGCTCTCAGCCCCAGCCCCGACGAGCGCAAGGCTGCGGAGCACAGTCTTAATCAGGTTCATTATCTTTGATTTTGTTTTAGTTGAATTTTGGAATAATTTGGGCTTTCCAGAGCTTGATCACTCTGTTCCTATTCGTTATGTTCATCTTTCGTTCAGATTCAGTATGCGCCGCAGCATCTGGTCAGGTTGTTGCAGATAATCGTCGACAATAATTGTGACCTGGCAGTTCGTCAAGTTGCCAGTATCCATTTCAAGAACTTCATTGCCAAGAACTGGGCCCCTCTAGAGCCAAGTTAGTCTCTTGTTTTTTTGTGTCGGTTGCTTGAATACTGAATTTCGGTTTTCTTTAACATAGCTTCCATATCGAATTTAACTAGATGAGCAGCCGAAGATTTTGCAAAGCGATAAGGAGATGGTCAGGGATAATATTCTTGTCTTTATCGCCCAGGTTCCACCTTTGTTGAGGTATGATTAGCATTTTTTGCTATTCAACGGTTACTGTTGTATTGGCTAAGTTTGTTTCTGAGATATGGATTATGAAGTACTTAATTCATAAGTTTGTCGCAGGGTGCAGCTGGGCGAGTGCCTCAAGACGATTATCCATTCAGACTACCCTGAACAGTGGCCTCGCCTTCTGGATTGGGTTAAGCATAACTTACAAAATCAGCAAGTTTATGGTTCGTTGTTTGTATTGCGGATTTTAGCAAGGAAATATGAGTAAGACCAAGTTCCAGCACGATATTGTTTTTCAGTTTAACAGTGGCATCATCAGATAGGTCTTCTGACATGTAGACTAATGAGTCATCTTATTATAGTTCTATATTATTATAGTTCCATGTTAGGGGTTGCTGGTTCCCTTTAACTTTGTGTTTGAATTTTCCTGTTAAAATCTGGAATTTTTTTTTTGTAAGGTTCAAGTCAGAGGAAGAGAGGACTCCTGTTTCTCACATTGTTGAGGAAACGTTTCCTCATCTGCTTAGTATATTTAACAGGCTGGCTCAGATAGATACTCCATCACTTGAAGTTGCGGATCTGATTAAGCTGATTTGTAAAATTTTCTGGTCAACTATATACGTAAGCTTCTTCGTGTAACTATGCCAGGTTCTCCTGCATGTTTTCTAATAGGTGGCGTGGTTTTCATGTCTGGTGCTACTTTTACTTGAATGCCATGTCCTTGAGAGGAAATTATGCAAGTTAATTTTTTTTGTTGTCTATTCTTAATAGCAAAACGTGATAGCCATTAGGCTACTCTTCGTTCTGTAATTTGATCTCCTATTGGAGTTGTGGCAACAATGACAATATCAACTTTCACAAAAATCCCAAAGGTCATTTGGAAAATAGTGATGCCTTAAATTCTAATAACTTCATGGTGGTATTAGAATGATGGGCGTTGGAGTGGAATGATACTACTAGTGTTTTGCTTCTATGATATTACTAGTGTTTGGCTATAGTAAAAGTAAGATTCTTGTCTGACCACCCCTCCTTAAAATAAATGTTACATTCCGTTTTGAACAATTACTATATGATTTTTCTAAATAAATGCATGTAGTTATACTCTCCCTGTCCTAGAAAATCAGTAACTTTCTATTTTTCTGGAAGTCACAGGAAAACTGCTATGTTTTTTTTTTGGAAAATAATTCACACCAACTTTACTTTATTACCTTAATTTCCCTTACCAACACTTTTTTCCTACATACTATATTTACTTTATTACACTACAGTCTTTATCCGTCTTTACACTTCACAGTAGGTCAAATGTGTATCTAATTTCCTATGACAAAGGGTGTATTTTTATTTTTTATTTAAAAAATAATCTTGTTAATAGTAATTTAAGTCAAACAAAGGTTAGAAAGTCAAATGTATCATTTATTCTGGGATGGTGGCAGTATTACTTTTGTTAGATTTAGTTTCCTAGAATTACGTTAGAGAATGAGTGACTACAAACTAACATTTTTGTGCTTTACTATCTTTGGACCTCAAAACTTGGTCAAAGCTACATGCAAAGCAATAATTACAGTCTACAACCCCAGAATTTTCTCTACATGTCAACAAAAAGCATTTGACTTTTTTTAGTGTCTACTGTTTTGAACTTTATATAACAATGTTAGATGATTTGCTTCCTGTTCACCAGCTGGAGATTCCAAAGCAATTGCTGGATCCCAATGTTTTCAATGCATGGATGGTTATTTTCCTAAATGTTTTGGAACGGCCTGTGCCATCTGAGGGGCAGCCATTGGACCCTGAGCTTCGGAAGTCTTGGGGTTGGTGGAAGGTGAAGAAATGGACTGTTCATATTTTAAATAGGCTATTCACTCGGTAGGTCTTGTGTTCTGTTTGCTCATTTGATTTTTTTTTTAAAGATGGTTGAACAAATATATTTAGGGTTAAAGAGAGCTATATTGAATCTTCGTACCGCTTATTTTGTAGGTTTGGAGATTTGAAGCTTCGTAGCCCAGAAAACAAAGCTTTTGCTCAAATGTTTCAGAAGAATTATGCTGGCAGAATTTTAGAGTCCCACCTGAATTTATTGAATGCCATTCGTGTTGGAGGCTATCTTCCTGATAGAGTTACAAATCTTATTCTTCAGTATCTAAGCACCAGGTTTGCAGTATGGTTCCTCTTCCTATGTGGTCTTTGGTGGGCTTTGTTTTTATCCAATAAGCTCAAAGGTCTGAGTCTTTCAAATTATAACTTGATTATTGCTCACAATCTTTAGGTTGCAAATAACAAGGTTGATTGGTTCTCTTTGCAAGCCCATGTTTTTTCCCTTCCAATTCTTAATATTTTTCATTGTCACATTTATTAAAATGAAAGGCAGAAAACTAGCAACAAGCTGAAAAGGCAGACTCTTTACACTGCACCCACAACATTGGCTAGCTCTGAACCAGATACCAACCCTGAACCTTAACCATTTAGCTTAAGCAAAAACCATACTGTTCACAACCCTTCACTCACCCTGAGCTCCCAGCTAAATTTCACAATTAGACCACAAGAAAATTTAAACATGTACTATTTGATATGGCTTCGTCCGTCTTCACCTTTAGCTCTTTCTATAAGTTCAAATTATACTCCTGAGCTAATCTCTGGCTTCTTAGTCTTCTCATTTCTATCAGAACCTGTAAGTATGATATTTGGTGAAAAGTCTGAACTTAGCAGCTTGTTAGTGCAAGGTTTTTTGGATTCACTGATGAAAGATGTAACTACCCGTCGCATCTTATTTAGGAAGCAAGGGAGAAAACTAGAGCATATTTGTTAATTTGTAGGTTTGTATACTAACATTGGTGTCCAGCTGGTTTCAGATTTGATAAGCATTTTTTTCTCCTGTGATGTATTTCTAATATGTTGCTTCTTTGAGTTTTGCATTTAGCAAACAAAAGTTCTACCATTTAAAAACTTCAATTTGGTTTCCACTTCTCGGTGCAGTATCCCAAAAAACAGCATGTATGCTTTGCTGCAACCACGGCTCGACATTCTTCTATTCGAAATAGTTTTTCCTCTCATGTGCTTTAATGACAACGATCAGAAACTGTGGGATGAAGATCCTCATGAGTATGTGAGGAAAGGCTATGGTAGGATTTTACGCTCTAGGTTGACTTCTTTTGAGAATGTAGTAGTAGAGGGTAGTGATTTGTAAATTTTTATTATCCAGATATAATTGAAGATCTATACAGTCCACGGACCGCATCGATGGATTTTGTCAGTGAGTTGGTTAGAAAACGAGGAAAAGAGAACCTTCAGAAGTTCATCCAGTTCATTGTTGAAATTTTCAAAAGGTATTCTTTGAATTTAAGTTTCTATTAAAGAAAATAGGAATAATTAAGCTCCTTTAAGCCGGAATTTGGTTAATGGACTTTGTTCTCTGATTGGTTTCTCTTTCTAGATATGATGAAGCACCTGCACAGTATAAGCCCTATCGGCAAAAAGATGGTGCTTTGCTTGCTGTTGGAGCACTTTGTGATAAGCTCAAGCAGACTGAACCTTACAAATCCGAATTGGAGCATATGTTAGTGCAACATGTGTTCCCCGAGTTTAATAGCCCTGCCGGCCACCTCAGAGCAAAGGTTTTTCCCTTCATTAAATTTTTTTCATGGGTAGTTGCTGTTCAATTCAATTGTCCACTTGTTGTCATTGATACTCATGTGGTAAGCATTTTTTTATATATGTTGATGGTACATGCTTGGCTTTAATGGTAGAAGTACTGGAAAAGCATTATCAGGGTCTTGTTGCTTCCTCTGTGAATTTAATATTCTCTCTGATCTGGAAATTTGGAAATTTATATTGTTTCTGATAATTAAAAGCATCTTTGATGCTTTCAGGTCATACTTTGTATATTGTGTGAAAGGGATGACACATCCTTTTAGCTGAGTTATTGTTTGTTGTCCTTGAAATTCAGGCTGCTTGGGTGGCTGGACAGTATGCCCATATCTCTTTTGCTGACCAGAATAATTTCCGCAAAGCATTGCATAGTGTTGTTACAGGGTTGCATGACCCTGAACTTCCTGTTCGTGTTGATTCAGTTTTTGCGCTGAGAGCGTTTGTTGAAGCTTGCAGAGGTTTATGTCTTTCTGTTTCTTTGCCACTTATATGATGCTTGACTCGTGTTTGTTTTCTTGTGAATATTTTATAAACCGGTCATCTGTTTTGATTGTTTGGTGTTCGACTGACAGAAATTAAACAATCTTCAATGCAGATTTGAATGAGATCCGTCCCATTCTTCCTCAACTGCTTGACGGTGAGCTAACATTCTAGCTGCTTTAGGTTGTTTGCCATTGGTCTTGTTCAGTTTACTCAATGAGTTGGAGTCATTTCACAGGACTTAAGTTGGATTTAGAGCGTGTTTGGCAACAGCTTTTTAAAGTAGCTTTTGTGTTTTGAAAAAGCTATCTACAGGTAGCTTTTAGCATTTAGTTGTAGCGGTTTGATCTTGACTATTAAAAAATTATTCCTTCATCAAAAAAAAAAAATCCAAAACGCTACAGGTACTTGAAATAGTTATTCCCAATTGGGACCTTAGTTGAGCCACTTAAGTACAATCTTCACCAAGTTGCAATTATGTCCATAGGTTCATTGTCGTAATGACACTAAATTTTTGCAATTTGTCGCTGAAGCTGTAGGAGAAGCACTAAGTGCCTTGACTTAATTCTACTTTACCCCTACCAAATGAATTGATTTGATTAATGATGGTTGGCTTTTTAAACTCAAGGCTTGAGTTTATTTATTTCCTTTACCACCGAGAGAAACCTTTGCTTTCCGTTTAGTTGTGTCTTCTGTGTCTTACCTTTCTCTTTAATCAAATTACAAGTGAATTGATTGGATTAATGATGGTTGGCCCTTTAAACTCGAGGCTTGAGTTTATTTAATTCCTTTACTACCGAGAGAAACCTTTGCTTCCCGTTTAGTTGTGTCTTCTGTGTCTTACCTTTCTCTTTAATCAAATTACAAATGATCTATCAGGAAGGCGTATGATGATACTTTTTTGTGCCTTCAGAGATTTTTAAACTCATGAATGAGGTGGAGAATGAGGATCTTGTTTTCACTCTCGAAACAATAGTAGACAAGTTTGGGGAGGAGATGGCACCTTATGCCCTAGGATTATGCCAAAACCTGGTAATTGATGTTTGCTTGAACTAATTTTGATTGCCACTTCCCATTTTGCAATTTTATTTTGCTGGATTTGGTACAATCACTTCTCTCTTCTCTAGGCAGCTGCATTTTGGAAGTGCATGAGTACTTCTGAAGCCGAAGAGGAAGCTGATGATCCCGGTGCTCTAGCTGCAGTTGGTTGTTTGCGTGCCATAAGCACAATTCTCGAATCAGTTAGCAGACTTCCTCATCTTTTTGTTCAGGTTGAACCGACTTTGCTTCCAATTATGCGCAAGATGTTGACAACTGATGGACAAGGTATGTTATAGTTATGAATATCTGCAAGCTTCTCTTTTCCTTGTTCATTTTTCCTTCTCTATTCTCTGGAATGGTGGTTTTGTTAAAGTTAATTGGAGGCAAATGTCATCTATAAATTTGATTTGGGGTTGAATGCAGGTTGGATTAATAGAATTAAGCGTGACGTAGGATTGTGATAGTGGTATGATTTGCTGCTGTAACATTTGTTTTGTTCGCTTTTGTCACAATTTGCTTCTGGATTACAATGCTGCAGAGGTATTTGAGGAAGTCCTGGAGATTGTGTCATACATGACCTTCTTTTCACCAACAATATCATTAGACATGTGGAGCCTTTGGCCTTTGATGATGGAAGCGTTGGCAGGCTGGGCTGTTGACTTCTTCCCTAGTACGTTTTTATTCGATGCTTTTCTTGTTATGATTATATTCGAAGTTTTATTTTGTTAGAAATTAATTATTTGGTGAGTTTTATTGCAAGGTTTTGCTCTTGGCTTTAACTATTGTGGCTTCCACTCCATCTCTTTGAAAAATTTAGAGTTACATCCTGGCATAATTGGTACCTTGTGGATGATAACGTTGAATCAAATTGTTTACGCACTCACATGTCTGTGATTCTTATTTATCTTTTTATTTAATTTCTTCTTCCATATCAAATTTGATTGTTATGATGTTTATCTGGGTTCAGATATTCTGGTTCCACTGGACAACTACATATCTAGGGGAACTGCTCATTTTCTTACATGCAAGGAACCAGACTACCAGCAAAGTCTTTGGCATATGATCTCATCGGTTGGTACCTTGTTTTCCCTTGTAGTCATGCTCTATTATTCTTCCCTTTCAATATTCAATAAATCATGAAAAATTAAATTAACAAAAAGAAAAAAACTATCTTGCTTTTGAAAGAGTTATTTAACCGTCACACCCCTCCGTCCCACTAAGGATGGAATTTATTTAACCAGTTGGAACGTTGTCTTAAGGAAACTTTTTAACACCACTTTTACCCTAATACCGCCAATTTCCCTTCTCGACCCAAAACCTTAGTTTTGTGCAATATGGCAGTTTTACTTTATTTCCCTCTAAGTTTTCAACACTCTTTAATCTTCATTCCCATTCAAATGTTCCATGTTCGTGGGATGGATGGTGTATATGTTTTTTCTCTTTAAATTGTTTTATTTTCAATGTTTTTGAAGTGCTTCAGAGACCTGTCTTAGAATCTCAAACAATTTCAGTACTACGCAATAGACCCCTGGCATGATATCTTCCCCTTTAGATAAACTTTGCCCTCAAAGGTGCTCTTCTTCCTAGTTTGCACAAAGACTCGTGGACTTTTCTGTGGAGATTTAGTTAATACATAATCAGCTGCTGGAAAATTTATTTTAGAATGATCCTTTGCACTGCTCAATGAATAAAATTGTATTTATAGGTTCCTTGTCCAGTAATCTCTAACAGGACGATATTGATTTTGTCTTTTTACTTTATTTATCAGGTTATGGCTGACAAAAATTTGGAAGACAGTGACATTGAGCCAGCACCAAAGCTGATACAGGTGGTTTTCCAAAACTGCAAGGGACAGGTGGATCATTGGGTTGAGCCATATCTGAGGATTACAGTACAACGATTGCATCGAACTGAGAGATCTCGCTTGAAATGCCTTCTCATTCAAGTGGTAAGGATTCGTGGTTCTGAAGTAGTATTATGTAAAGTTTCTTGCACGTTATATACGGCGATGGTCCGTTTAATCATATGTTCCAATCGCTCTACTGCTCAACTCCTTATTGCTTTGCTGTTCTGGCAACTTATGTACGTTATGTTCTGTAAAAATTTCTATCCCATGTCTGTTTTAAACTTTATTTTCCAGGCATATTATTTGAACTTTCTTCTTTTTTTCCAAAAAAATGATCTGTCGTTTTTTAACTAAGTGAAAATAAGGCGCACTCATTTGACTCAGGTACAAGAGTTTTGTAGGGTCTTTCCTTTAAAGAAATTATTCACAATAAAGTTTTTCCGGGTTTCAGCTTTGCTTTGTATTTATTGAGAGCTAGTGTTTGCACTTGTTTGCACTTCTTCTTTTATTTCCTCTCTCCAGCAATAGTTACTATTATTACTGAACAATCTGAGCTTTGGTTTCAGATTGCAGATGCCCTTTTCTACAATGCAGCTATAACACTTAGCATATTGCATAAGCTTGGTGTCACAATGGAGGTATTTGGTCTCTGGTTACAGCTGTTGCAGCAAGTTAAAAAAAGTGGTGCACGAGCGAATTTTAAAAGGTCTGTCAATAAATGTACTACCACTATAACTTAATTTTAAACCATGTGAAACCTCAATTATGAGTATGTTGATTTTCAAAGTTGTCTTGGTTTGCAGGGAATACGATAAAAAAGTGTGCCTCTTGGGCTTGACATCACTAATTGCACTGCCTTTGGACCAACTGCCTGCAGAGGCATTGGAGCGGTTTTTTAAAGCCACCCTTGATCTCCTAGTCTCCTACAAAGATCAAGTTGCAGGTTTCTCTCTCTAAATTTTAGCTGCACTCATTAGTTTGCTGAGACTACCAAACAATGCATTATTGCATATTAGTCTGTTTTTGTGATTTACATGTTATCAAATTTTGAGGTTGATCTTGTTGACAGAAGCTGCAAAGGAAGCTGATGATGAAAATGATGATGACATGGATGGGTTCCAGACTGATGATGAAGATGATGATGGCTCTGATAAGGAAATGGGAGTTGATGCTGAGGAAGGTGATGAAGCTGACAGCATCAGACTTCAAAAGTTAGCTGCACAGGTATATAGCTGTTTTAGTTTTCTTGTAAATAGTATTTTTGTCATTCCATTTGTGTAGAGCTCAGGGCATTGTGAAAGTCCTTGATAAGGACTTTATTTAAGGAGAACTATTAATTTTGGTAATAAGGGGTTACTGCTCTTACTTGAAAAATTCTTTAAAATCAGTTGACATATACACGGAAATGATAGATTGTAACTAAGATACTTTTTATTTAGGCCAAGGCTTTCCGACCAGATGATGAAGATGAAGATGACTCTGATGACGAGTTCAGTGATGATGAAGAATTGCAATCGCCTATAGATGAGGTGGACCCTTTTGTTTTCTTTGTCGACACAATTAAAGGTAACACAAGCAGCTTTTCTCTGAATTTTGTTCATTTTCATATCTTGTGAGTGCCCATCTGATGTATGGATTTGTTGCTTTGTAAATTAAGCCGTACAAGTATCCGATCCCATGAAGTTCCAAAACCTCACACATACGTTGGATTTCCGTTATCAAGCACTTGCAAATGGTGTTGCACAGCATGCTGAACAGAGGAGGGCAGAGATTGAAAAAGAAAAAATGGAGAAAGCATCAGCTGCTGTCTCGTCATGACGTTGCATTGGCCTTTGATGAAGTAAGTGTGGATTTGGTTTTGCGGGGTTGTTTGCTTATTCCAATCATTTAGGAATGGTTAGGAGTGGCAAGAGTTGTATCTGGCCCTGCTGCTGTTGGTCCATCAGTTGGAGGCGCGCCATCTCGAGCCAATTGGTTGTGCATGGTGCATTATATCACGGACCTTAGAGAGCGCAAGCAGAACAGAATGCAGCGAGCATGGAGTTCTTCGCTGCATAGCCTTGTGCTGCTCGTCATTTTTCTGGTCGATACTGGCATTCTACGGCAGAAATGCCAGTCTCAAATCTCATCCCATTTGTCTGCGTCTTCGATCTCCCCATCTTCTATGTTTTGGATAAAGTTTTGCTGGGTATACTTGTTTCAGTTTCAGAGGTCCATTAGGCATGGCATGTAGAAATATAGGCTGGTGCATGTTTGTATTGGTAACCACACTAGATAGGAGCCCTTATTTTTTTTTTCCCATTTTATTCTCTCTCAGCATGCCCAGCTTCTCTAGGTGTAGCCTCAACACAACACACATTTCATTTATTTGGTTATGGAGTTTTGTTATGCTTCGGAGCAGCATATTGCCGGTTGTATCTCGAATCATTTTTGGCAGTGGTTCAATGAGAAAATGGATTTTTTTTTTGTTTTTTGTAATTATCTGTTTGCTATTTCCTGCTGTTTCCGCTCTTCTAGTTAGTCAGAGAAGTTCTGGATTTAATATGATTCACGAATTCGGATGGGCAGTGCTCTACTTCGAAAAAATTATGTGCATCTTGTAGTAGAAATTAACACTAGGGGCGCGCTCAGAGCCAATCGGGATGAATAGTGAGAAAAACGTATTTGCCATCGGTGAGGTGAGTATTCTAAATGTGATTTGTTCGGTTTACTAATTTTGTGCAATTCGAATGCCGCTACTCACATGTTTCTCAAGTGTATCTTACAGGTTTATTCAATATATTACAAAATGTTTCTATATTTTAGTGTCTATATACCTACGTATTAACAAACAAATTGATTATGTTCATCTTTACTAAATCCCAACTTTCTCTTATGTTTGAAAACATTTTTTTAAATAAAACTCACATTATTTAGACTAAGTTCAACCTATGACACTTCAACTCTATATAGAGTTGGGATTTAGTAAAGATGAACATAATCAATTTGTTTGTTAATACGTAGGTGCAGATCGGTTTGGTCATCTGCAGATATATTAAAATCTAAAATCGAAAATCTAAAATCTAAAATCAATTTATTTATGAGTTTCTCGGTTTGGTTTATGCTCTTTTGCTCGATTTTGTGGTTTTACATACTTTTTGAACACTCCTAATGAACACATAACACCGACCAATGGAACGAACCCTGGTCATGTCGTACATGTGATGGTTTAGTGAACTATTTGGATATTTAAATTGAACATTTACATAAATACTCTTAACTTAAATCGCATTTTGAATGGAAAAATTAACGAAGAATCTTATTATTATGATAAAAATGTAATTTAAGAGATAAAATTAAAATGTAAGAAAAATAAAAGTGGCTCTTGTAAAAACCCTAGGAGAGTGTGACGTCGCTTCTCCTGTTTTTCAAGCTGCCGGCTTCGTGTGCAGCGGACTCGTCGTCGACGATACCGGCAGCCCGTCGTCCGGTCATGTTTCGACCGCGCGTTTTCTCCCGATTCCCTAGCAACCGGCACTCGAGTGGTGGTTATCATTGTCGAGATACAGGTGGTTCGTTGTCATCCTCTCCGGTGCAGCGCTTATCTCGGTTTCGCGATGGGATTCACTGGGCTCCGAGATCGCCAACCTTCAATTGCCAGCCGAGGAGGGTACAACACTCTGGCCTGGTGCTCTGCCGTCGGCGAGGGTGTTGCCAACAGTAGCAGCCAAAGTCCTCTCGTGCTATTATTACTTTGGCTTACTTTGGCTAGTGTTGTTCATAGCCCACTATGGTACGCTGGTACCGTTCAGGGGTGCTAGCAGCGAGATTCCATATATTTTTACCGCTATAGTGGTCATGACCGTCGTCATTAGTTTGTTTATAAGTCTTTTGAGGTCAGTTTCAGGCTAGGGGTGAGTTCGAGCCGAGTCGAGCCCGAGCCTAGCAGGTTCGAGCTCGGGCTCGTGAAATTCGGGCTCGGCTCGAACTCGATTGTGCCCGATAATTCGAGCTCGAGCTCGGCTCGAGACAGGCTCAAGCTCATTAGGCTCGCGAGCTCGATTCGGCCCCAACATTGAGTAAACGAGCTCGAGCTCGTTAAGGCTCAAGCTCGAGCTCGGCTCGATGGTTCGTGAAGGGTAGTATCGTAATTTTAGACGAGCTTGTTAAGGCTTGCGAACCCTTACGAGCCGAACGTTTTGAGCTCGAGCTCGGCTCGTTTATTATTCGAGCCTCAAAACCGGCTCGAGCTTGAGCTCGAGGCTCGTGAGGCTTTCTCGTTGGGCTCGTTAAACCTCGAGCTCGAGCCGAGCTCAGCTCGGCTCGAATCGTTTCACACCCCTAGTTCAGGTGAGTCTGGTCTTAGTGGTTTTGGCTTTTTATAGTATTCTACTTATATAAAGATTTCCCCTTTAGCGGGCTGGTTTATGTGTACCTATTCTTGGTACTCTAATTAGTCATTATTGACTTATTTTATAATGAGTTCTCATTAACTAAATAAGTCTTCTTTGTTTAAAAAAAAGATAAAATTAGGCTAAATTTTTAAAACAATATCCAATTACTATAAAGCTAAAATATCGATTAGTATCTCGAACTTTACCGAGTTGTGTAACTCAGGGCCCGAACAAAAACTCGTCTAAACTCGGCCTCCAATTATGTAGTAGGTGCAGATACGGGCTTTGACCAAACAATAAGTAAGTTCACTAACGTTAAAAATGAAAGAAACTTACATATTTAGTCACCTAACTTTGAATTTCTTTCAAATTTACCCCAAAATAATAAAAAAATATCATAATTATATACTCATTTCTTAAAAATAGTGTAACATTATACTTAAAATATAGAGGTAAAATTACATATAATAGTAATTTCCTAAACTTCAAAAATATATTAACACTTATTATTATAAAGTTAAAAACTGATTTTATTTATATCTCACGAAATAATAAATTGTGAAAATAACTCTTAGTTTTTATACTTTATTTGATAACAAAGTTTTTGTACCTAACAAAAAACAATATTAGAACCCTTAGTACCTAACAAAAAATAAAGGGGAATTAATATTTAAAAAAAACAAAGGAGATATTATTGTAGCCTTTGATTCCGGGACATCGTCGGCGGAGCCTGCGGCTACAGCGACCTGTTGAAGGCTGGCCACAACATGGGCATGGTGGGCCTGAGCGACACGCTCTTCCAACACGGCCGGATCTACGGCACCTGCTTCCAGTTCCGTTGCGTCGATGATCTCTGGTGGTGCATTTCTAGGGCCTCCATCATCGTGACTACGATCAACTTTTGCGCCCCCAAATTAGGGCCATTGCAACATATGGGTGACCAAATTATCGTTACAAATTCGAGAGGTCTGCTCGTCGGCGAAGCAACGATCGGATGAGAACTCTCTCCAGAATTCGAAGGGGATATTATCGGCGGCTTCACAAAGCAGTATTGTCGTTGCCACAGTCACCGGAGACGTCATCGAGACCTTCTGCCATTGAATTTCACACAGGAGGAAAAGGAAGCTAGGAATCGGCCGGTATGATTTTGCTGCCGTTCTGGTCCGACGATGGCCGGTTGGTTTCATGGGAGGAAAAAAACTTTATTGGATTGTTATGAACAATTAAATCAGTTGATGGGGTATGTGATTGTTTAATAATGATTGTAAAGTTCCTAAATTTGGTTGATTTATCCATTAAGGTCCAAAACCGGTAAAAATAAATAATTTGGCCATTAAGACGTTAGAATTTAACACCGTTAATAGAGTTACTGAGTCGAGACCCTTATCTGCACTGCACCGAGTTGAATAATAGTTAGAGGCCGAGTTTGAACGAGTTTTTCTTGAGGCCCCGAGTTGCTTAACTCGGTAAAGTTTGAGGTACTAATCGATATTTTAGCCTTACTATAACACTATAACGGTCCACTACTAATCGTTAAGGGTGCTGGGCCACCAGTGCCAAAGTTAAGGGTACTAAGGGGCTGATTCATATAGTCGAGGTAGCTAAGCAGGGTTTGGCCATGAGTCAAAGATGAATCAGAGAGAAGAGTTGGCGGGACAGGAAAGAGGGGGACGAAAAAAGACTGGCTTAGCAAAATCCCAAAACAAAAATTCGAAACACACGTCAATGTCTCCCCCGATCACCCAACGGGTTTTGCGAAGCAACAGATTGAGTTATCTCCCAGAATTTGCGCTTTCCTCGTCCCGCATGAAAGAGAAAAGTTTTCTCTTCCCACCGTTTCTCTTTCTTCTCGTGGTTTATCCGATTTCCCTAGATAACGGGTTGCGATGACCTTCCCTTCCCGGAGCCGGCGCCCTCCCGCCGTTAGTCTGCTCTTCTTTCTCTTCTCAGTTTGGCTTGCGGACGCCGAGGATGCCTCTCCGGCCGGCTGCGAAAACCCTTTCAAATTGGTACTTGTTCATGATTATTCCATTTCCTCGTATTTTTTAAATCGGCGGGTTTGCTACGTAATTTGTGGGTTGTGAGGTGTTATTAGGTGTAGTATCGAGTCGGCGACCTGGTCGATCGAGTCGAGTATTTTGTGCAATGCTGCTGCTGGTTGCTCTTAATTGGATTGGTTAAGAAGGTGTCGCCGGTTTTTAACGATGTCCGACTATCTTTTGTGGCTCAGTATGATGCTATGGCGTAAGTTGAAGTTGGCTTCTAATAGGGGCTGCTCAGATAAACTCGAATGTCCTTGTGTCGGAAGTTAAAGCCTTTTTTAAGGGTATTTTGGCTGGTTTTGGTGAGCGATAATTGTTAGAAATTGTAACTTATTGTGACTTCAGTTACTCATCAGGAAATTCTGAATTTTCTGTTATGGGTTGCCATTTATTGTGTGTATGACAGTTCATCTTCTCGTCATTTTGAACAGTTCAAGGCTTCAAGCATAGACTGAAGTAAACAAGCTAATGTTTTTGTGTTGTTTTCGGTGCATTCCAGGTCAAGATTAAGAACTGGGTGAATGGTGCTGAAGGTGAAGACTTGGTTGGATTAACCGCTAGATTTGGTGCTCTAGTGCCTACAGATGCTGACAAAAGTTCCAGGTTGCCTGCTGTTCTCTCAGATCCCCTAAATGGCTGCTCTGGTTCTTCCTCAAAGGTGACACAGTTATAATACCTTGCTGTAACTTATCTATGCAATCAATTCTAATAAATAAACTCTTGAATCTATCTTATTTTAAACTGGACCAACTTATTTGCTTTCTGCTTCAAAGTAATGGATACAAATTTGTTTGATAGCTGTGCATGCTAAGTTTAGGTCCAATCCTCAGCTTATGAGAATGGAATGCACAAGCCTGTAAGGCTGTACCTTTCTGTCTACTTTTATTAATATCATTCTTTATGCGCAAAAATATTGTACATTATTTTCAGCTATCTGGCTCTACAGCTGTGTGTACACGTGGTGATTGCGACTTCACGTTTAAAGCAACAATAGCACAAACTGGAGGAGCAGCAGCCTTACTTGTGATTAATGACAAAGAAGGTAGCAGTCCTATTTATCTCAGGAGCATCAGTTTCTGAACGCTCCATTTGTCACCCACTTAGTACTGATGCTTTGTAAAAAATCGTAAGTTGTAATGCCTTAAGTATCCCTGAACAGAACTTCCATTTCATGAAATGTCCAGACCTTTACAAGATGGGTTGTACTGCAAATGATACTAACCCAAACATCAGAATCCCCGTATTGATGATATCAAAGCCTGATGGAGATGCTCTCATAAGATATATGGCTGGAAAACGTGGTAATTTTTTGTGATTACATAGATTTTGGTTCATATTTTCTTTCAAGAGTTCTATCAGGCCATCATGTTGGTTTGTTAAATTAACACATAATTCTTCATGCAATTAAATTTTTGAATGGGCCTTTTCTCCCAGTTACTAACTAAGTACCATGACTAATTGAGGATTAGCTATAGTTACAGCCCTGGACTTCTGTAGAAATTACATCCCCAAAATTTTGTCATCGATGATTATCTCCTGTATTTCTTATACTGTTTGGGAAAACCTTCAGAATTCTTATTTATAACTGTTTGGTAATTAAGTTCTTAAATTTTCGAGTTATGTGGTATTTTTACCTTTCTTACAGCTGATTGACAGAAACTTTTATATTGCATTTACAAAGGGCAATAATAGATAAGTGACTTAAAATGTCTTGACTGCGGAAGATTATGAAAAAAACCATGAAGCAAACTGAAATTACTAGAATATGGTTATTGTGCAATTTAAATTAAATTTAAGTATAACTAACATCTCTAGTAGGCATCAGTGCTTTTTGCTCAAAATCTATCATTATACTGTGCATGTGAGGTACTGAGGCTTAATGCCACTGTATTGGTATAGGATAACATGCAGTAATGAGATGATTATGGTACACAACATGCTGTGGATATTTTAAATTTCCTGTATTTTTGGTAGATCGACATTTTTCTATTTTTTTCATATATATATATATATATATGTATGTATGTATGTATATGTATGTATGCATATATATATATATATATATATATCCAGTAACTTCTACTTTTGATGTTTTTTTTCAGTGGAACTTTTATTTTATTCTCCAATTCGTCCAGTGGTGGATTTAGGAGTGGGATTTTTGTGGTTGATGTGCGTTTGCACCATAGTCATCGCTTCACTTTGGGAAGATATTACAACTCCTTCAAAAACTGACGAGCATTACAATGGATCATCACCAAAGGTTTATTACCAAAGATTTTCTTTGTTTTATTACATGTCTGCTTAAACTATTTGGGAGGAAACTTTTTGGATTTAAAATTTGCCGAAAATATCTTCTATGGGCTATGCTCTTTCCTGGGATGTTGCTAGGATGCAAGTCACGTTACGTTTTCTACTCTAATTTGAATACGGGTATGCTTGAACTCTGAAGTGCATGTCATTCCATCTAGCTTTTTTCTAGCAGCAGGAGGAATAGTTTATAATTTTTGGCTGCGAAGCTTTGCTGTTTTACTTGTCTTAGAAACATCCTGCTCCTTTGTTCCTCATACATACTTGTATCATTGTATGTGCATGGTAGTGTCATGGAAATTCAAATGACAGTGGTTATCCTTTGATTCCCAGGCTAATGCTGGAACGAATGATTCTGAGGAGGAGGTCCTTGATATTGATGTCAAAAGTGCTATAGTTTTTGTCATATCAGCATCCGCCTTCCTAGTGCTTCTCTTCTTCTTGATGTCAGCTTGGTTTGTCTGGTTGCTAATGATACTCTTCTGCATTGGTGGTATCCAGGTAACCTGTTAATTTACGCTAGCAGTCAGGATATGCGTTTGTTTCTATAGGAGAGTTGCTCAATATGAGCAAATTACAATATTGAAGTTCTCATTTCCCATTACAGGGCATGCATAATTGTATAATGTCGCTTATATTAAGGTAAGCTTAGACGTTCCTTGGGTCAAGTATCCATTTAGTTTTCCAACATCTCTGACTTGAACAGGTTAATCCTCTAATTACAAATTATTCTGCTGTCATCCTCAAACTTCATGAGTAGGAAAATTTATCCTTCAACTTCCCAAATATGTTAAATCGGTGCTTTTGTCAACTTTTTTTTGACTGTTAGTCTCCGTCACAAGTCTCTACTCCATCATCTCCTCCTTCCCTTCTGGCTCTCTATTTCTTTAATTGCTCCACACCATCAACCATATCAATGGAGTGAACTCCCTGATTTCCATTACCATAAAAGGATATTTTGAGCAAGAATATGGAAAGAAAGAGACAGGAAAAAGGAAGCAAACCATCCATAGATGCACTATCTAAAGAACTGTTACCTTTGAACAAAAACAAGGTTTAAAGCATGTAAGCTGCTGTTTTTTCTTCAAGAGGATATCGGTATCAAGCCATAGGTTCCTGGATTAACAAGAGATAATCTCACTGGTCAATTGTGTTTTCTCTGATGAAGCTTCTGGAGCCCAACAAGCAAACACTCTCAATTTGGGTCAGGCGGAAATTTTTTACTATTATACAACATGGGTTTTAATACAGAATTCTTATGTGTCAATGGGTAAGATGAAAGTGTCTTTGGTGTACAGAAGATTCAGTGTTTAACCTTCCTTTATTTCGCCCCAATGTTAATCAGTAAGCTTGGGATTTGAAGTGCTCACAATATATTTTATCGATTAAGGAGACGACAAAATTACCAACTTGACATGGTAGATGTCCACAACTAAAATTTAATTTCTCCTGTGGTGGCAAGACCAGCACCGGGGGAAGGAATGTGAATGTGGGTGGTGGGGAACTAAAAGAATAGTCTGTTTGATGGAGGTATGGGTCTGGAAGAGATATGGGGTGAGAGTTATGGGAAGCATGACAATTTTGATAATATTTTTTTAGGTAAAGTAGAAGGACATGCTATTTTCTTATTCACAAGTTAGCACTTTGTTTAACAGTTTAAATTAAAATTGATGGAAGGACCAGCTAATCTTGAATCTTTAAAGCTGAAGGAGGAAATTGTCCTATTTTTGAAGGTTGATGATTAAATCAAACTGGGTCTTAGTTGAGGACTAACTCGTTCAAGTCACCAAAGTTGGAGAACTAATTGGGCACTTGAGTCGTGTTCTTTAATTTGCTGCTGAATAATCTTATAGCAGCTTCTTGTCATTTCTATTATATTGCATGTGCAAACAGAAAAGGTAAGTGCGGCAATCAAAAGGCTGTGAAGTTACCTCTCTTCGGAGAGGTTCCTATTCTTTCACTCGGAGTCGCAACATTCTGCATAGTATTTGCCATTTTCTGGATTATTACAAGGCGAGAATCGTATTCATGGATTGGTCAAGACATTCTTGTAAGTTTTAAGTGTCATTATCTGTAGTGTTTCTTTCATTTATTGCTTTTCAAGTGATTGACTTACTGGAACTAAGAATGCTGATTATGAAGAATTTTAGTTTTGCAAGTCCTGTTCTGTTCCATGACAAAATTGGAAATGGTTTTTCTTTCTGCAGGGTATTAGTTTGATGATTACAATTTTACAGATTGCTCGACTTCCTAATATTAAGGTACCTCAATGTGTTTGAATTATATCTCACTCATAAACACAATAGGCTATGTTATCTAATTGGATATAGTCTATGTGAACAGGTTGCTTCCGCATTACTTTGTTGTGCGTTTATCTATGATATCTTCTGGGTATTCCTGTCACCGTACATATTCCATACAAGTGTGATGATTGCGGTAAGCTTCAATCTTATAAATACTTTGCACACATGCACGCATGTGCACACATAAATATTTGCTTGGTAGGCTTGTTACCAAGTGCCCCTATCTGTAGGGGTTAGAACCCCTTGTTGTTGTTGCTTCGTCTAGTAGCCTTGGCTCAAGTGGTACTTCGTGTGCCACAGAGGTGGGTGTTTGGGCTCGAGGTCTTGACTTCGAGTCCCTGGGCTGCCAAGACATGGGAGTTTTAACCACATGGTGAATAGAGCATTAATCCTGCAGCTCTGCCCTCGGATGAGTTTGTAGGGGCTCGAACTCGCGATGTGGGGTTTCTCCGAGGAGATGAGTGTCTAATCTAACCAACTGACCTGCTGTTCAAAAAAAAAGAACCCCTTGTTGCTTCATGGTGATGTTACTTAAGAATCATAGTTTTCCTTCTCCTTTGGTCATTTTTTCTTTTTTAGTAAAGAAGGGGATTCGCCACCTACTATTTCATTGATTTAAAAGCCGAACGCCACTTAGAAGATTAATCTGGGGCTGTCCAAGAAAAAAGCAAAACCCAGATTCAAAACTCATATCTAAAAACAAGATGAGCTATAAGGCCAAAACATGTAGCCAACAAAGCGGAACCCAAAAAACCTAAGGCACCAGCCACTAGAGCAATCAAAAAGCACTTTCCAGAGCAGCAGCACCCCAGCATTAACACATCAAAATATCATCAAACAAAATGGAGCTGCGCACCTGAACCATACAGATGGCCTTCGAGACAACCTCCTCCATTGTAGAAGACACTTCAAAAAAACAGTCTTCCATTCCTCTCACACCAAATAATATAAACCAAAGCAGCAAAAAGAGCACGGGGCACTTTGGCTTTGAGGGACTTGCCTTTGGCAACCGCCAGAAACCAACAGCAACACAAATTCCAATTCGAGGGAGGTGAATAGGGCTTAACAGTTTTCAATCCCCCAATAAGGACAGCCATAGAGAAAGGACAATAGAAAACAGGTAATTTCGAGATTCAAAGTACTCACCACATAAGACACACATATCAGGTGCTGCAGAATTCCAAGCCCCAATTCGATCAAGATTCAAGAGTAGGGAGTCTATTAATAACAGTAAACCAGGTGATCAAGGAGGTTTTTGGGAGTTGAAAAACCCCCCCAAACCAACTTCTTCCATTTAACAGTATCATAATTCTCGGAGATTTTGCTCTTCGAGAAGGGGTGGTTCGGTTTGGGTTTGCTAAAGGAGACTTGATTTTTCCTTGTATCGGGTTTTCGTTCTAGTATTCATTTTATTAATAAAATTGTTGCCGTTCAAAAAAAAAACAGTATCATAACTCTCAGTAATGTGATAGTAAGCCTCCTTGAGGGGAAACTTGCACCCCCAAGGGACAGGATGCTGCTGAAACCAATTAACAAACAACTTTCTATTCCCATAAATAAGAATATCTCATGCATATTTTCCCTGGAAGAAAAGGTCCCAGTTTTATGGAAACAATTTTTAAACCCTAAATTATCTAACCTCTTAAATTTTTTGTTCCTCCACATTCTGAAATAAAAATCTGCTGTTCAAACCTGGCAGCATCTTGAAAATGCTTCCAGTATATCCTATCAGTAAACATGGACACCTAGAACGCAATGTGGGTCGTTCTTTCTTTTATTTTGCAGTATAATTATTTATGAACGAAAATGCGTGATAAATTGTTTTCTAGAAGTTAGATGGAAATGAAATTCAATCCCTGGTTTGTATAATACTGGTTGAAAATATCCAAGCTTATCTTCTTTTTAAATAGGTTGCAAAAGGTGACAACAGTGGTGGTGAATCAATACCGATGCTCCTGAGATTACCCAGAATTTTTGACCCATGGGGTGGTAGCAATATGATTGGATTTGGGGATGTTCTTTTCCCCGGTTTGCTTTTGGGTTTTGCACACAGGTACTACCTGTTTTATATTTATAATAATTTCATAATGGTTCGTGAGTTTGCTTTTATATCCTGACACAATCTGAACTGGTAGATATTTAACCATCCTTGTCAGGTAAGATTCTTATCTGACAATTCCATAATCGCTAGGTGAAATTATATTGGGTCTGCTCGTTTAGCCTTTATAACCCTTCAAACCTACAGTTACTGTGTGAACAACTTTGTGAACCCTTCAAGCTAAGTTTTCAGCTTGCATTTCGATTGTCCTTTGTGGTTCTTGATTTTAACATGGTTGTGCTGGTAAATGGCTGAATGAGGGAAAATGTTTTTCAATGAAAGAGGGCAAGGAGCTGCAATTTGGATGTGTGGAAAATGGATTAATGCAAAGCGACTTTGCAATTCTTTGGCAGGCATCAAAAGCATATAAATGATTCTGCCAAGTAATATAATCTTATAAGATAATTTAACACGTTGCCTGACTAGAAAAGTATGAATTAAAGAGTGGGACACGGAGACTTCAATGTTATGTGGTTGAAAAATAGGAGGAAAGCGTATTTTCCAATCTCTATCCAAATGTTCAGCTTAAACAGTGAATTGGAGCACAAAGCATGTGATAATGCTTGTGTTAATATGAACACCACTCTAATTGTTGTTTATGCAGCAATTTTCTTGTTTATGGTCTTGCTTCTTAATCATATATCCTTGCACTATATTATTGACAAGGTTTTAGGTCTACCGATTTGTGTTTTTTGCAGATATGATAAAGAAACCAAGAAGAGTGTCTTTGGAGGATATTTTCTTTATCTGGCTTGTGGCTACGCCTTTGGTAAGTCTATGGTTTTGAAATTGTTCTGTCTGCTACATGTATGTGAATTGTTAGTTTCTGTTATGAGCATATGGGACAAGTCAGGAGACCTTAGTACTAAAAGTCAGTGTGACACACATATCCCTGAAGATGGCCTTCTAATTTCCCTGCAGGCCTTTTTATGACATATTTAGGGTTATATATGATGGATGGGCATGGTCAGCCTGCGTTGCTCTATTTAGTTCCCTGTACACTAGGTAATGTATCATGAACCTGTGAATTCATCTTCGGCCTTTGAGTTCCAATCCGATGTTGCTGACCACTGATGTTTTTTGTTTTCAGGAGTTGCTGTTGTTTTAGGGTTGATTAGAGGAGAGTTGAAGGAACTTTGGACTCACACCAATAATCCAACACCAAGGGAGCAATCTTCAGTAGAATGATGAGGTATTATTGTTGGGTTAATCTTAAAGATCGTTGGGTCCAGCCAGGTTTAGCACTCCATACAAAATGCTAACCGTGTAACATGTTAAGAATATGGCAACTTTCTTAAGATCTTGCGATGTAATGTACTACCTGTTCCACTATTTGGATCTCTCCAAACTACTCGTATATAGTAACTATTATTTCTACACCCCAAGAGACCTGAGACCTCTGAGAGGAGCAAGTTAACGATTGTCGTGGACCAACCAACAAACAAGTACTCCATCTATTCCGATTTGTATGATAGTATTTCATATTGTCTCTGTAAAGAAGATACATTTGCATTTTAGCATTTAAAGTTCAATAATTTATATGTAAATGGTTAATAAACATTTTTAGTTTCCAGATGTGTGTGTACACACACGCCACAAAGTTAAGACATTTTTTGGGAAGGTAATAAAATTTCCTTTAATTTATCTTTTCTGGTTAAAAATGAAGAAAACAAATAAAAAGTTACTGCTTTCTAAAAACGAAAATTTAAAATCATTATTGTATCTATATAGCATCATATCTCTAATCATACTGATTTAAGTAAGTGGAAAAAACAAGCAAGAACTACAGTGATGAGAAAATTAAATTGTAATGATAGAAGCCAAAGCTGTAAAATTAAGTTCAATCAAGTTTGAACTTTCACTGCTAACGTTTTTAGCAAAAATTCATTGAGCTAACGATTGAGATTTGATCATCATGGGTTCAGTGAGTTGCATCAAATTGGAAAGCAAAGGAGGGAAAGCTCCTAGCACCAGAGAAATTAAGCATTGATAAATTTTTCATTCAAAGGTGGTCCCTTTCAAATAAGAAATTTCGACCGTTGGGCGGTCCCGTTCCCCTGCTTCCAATCCTATAGTACTGCTTCCACTATTCGACGGATACTGTCATTGATATCTGTGCGTGACACGTGGCGTAAGTACAGTGGATAGATGACTACCTTACGACAAGCTTCGATCTACATGAAAATAATCCCCAAAGTCCGGCTAGCTAATGAGAAGAAAATTTTCATTTTTAGACGTTTATTCCTGGCCGTTAAACTCGGGGCTCCATCGTTTCTTTTCCCTCCTGCATCAACAGGAACAACACCAATTTTCCTCTGCAGTAAAGATCCAACCTTTTTGCCTGGATTCTTCCTTTTATGTTTCAATTAAGTTTAAATTTTCGTCAAGTTTCTTGGTAAAGATTGTGTTCCCGCATCCAGAATTTCTACCTGGATTGACATATTCGGGTAGCTGGATCACTGACTGTGGCGGGGATTGATCAGAATGAAGGCAGTGAAAGGGAAACTGCTGAAAAAGCTGAAGACGATCAAGCCCATTGGTTATCTAAAGCCAGATCGAGTTCTTCAGGTGCTTGCCATGGATGGGTTCGTTGATTCTGGGCAGACAACAACCATAACCAATGCCCCTGAAAAACAAAAGCTTTCATGTACAGAGCTAGAGACAGGGCAGAAACAGATGAAAGAAAGCATTTTGACTGTTCAAGAACATGATGTTATTGATGTGGGTGAGCTTATGAAGGATCTGGAAGAGGAGGACATGGATTTGGACGAGGAGCTTAATGACAAAGAGAATGTGAGACCAAAATGTACGGTCGGAGAAAATGTCAAGACTCCGGCGAAGAAGGAATCCGGCGGCGGTGGCCCATTATCAGAAGTTGATATCTTGTCCTTTAGAAAGCCTGACTTGGATTCATGTACTCTGTTCGATCCGAATCTGTTGGCTGCATTCCGGCAAGCAGTTATGGAGCACATGCAGACGAGTGAAGCAGAGAGGAGAGCGAGGATTGAAGAGGTCAGAAGCGAGCAAGAATGGCCTGAGGAGAGTGAGCCTCCTTTCAAAACTCGCCGCATCGAGGATTCTGGTGATGGGATTAGACCTGAATCTGATCCTTTGTTGGAGTTTGAAGAGAAATGCCCACCGGGGGGAGATGGAGCAGTGATCCTTTACACAACGACGCTCACTGGAATCCGGAAGACGTTTGAGGACTGTAACAATGCGCGGTTTCTGCTGCAGAGCTCTCGGGTGTCATTCATAGAGAGGGATGTGTCGATGCACCGGGAATACAGAGAAGAGCTGTGGAGCGTTTTAGGGTTTAAGGCAGTTCCTCCAAGGCTTTTCATCAAGGGGAGGTACATTGGTGGTGCTGATGAGGTTTTGACATTGAATGAGCAAGGGAAGCTCAAGCTGCTGCTTCAAGGAATCCGATTGAAAAACAGGTCTGATGGAGGTTGTGAGGTCTGTTTCGAGGTCCGGTTCGTGTTGTGTTCCGAGTGCAACGGCAGCAGCCACAGGATTGCTGCAGAGGGAGATGGAAGAAGTGAGAAATGCCCAGATTGCAATGAGAATGGCTTGAGGATATGCCCTTCATGTTGCTGAAACACCACGTGTTGCATGCTCCTCATGCCATTCCCATTTTCTTAAAAGAGTGTTTGTATGCATAATTTTGTGGATCGAGAGCCCAATTTCCATATTTCAGTGTACACATTGATAGAAACTGTATTGTAAAATTTGCTCCTTTTTCCAGAAAATTTTGAAATTCAAAATCAGCAGTCAGCAGAATGAGGGAAAGTATAGTAATATTAAAATACTTGTTGCAGAAGTTTTTGTTCTCATCTCAGTATACATTTGTACCAAGTGGAAGGTTTCTAGGTGTGTGGTGCTGCCCCTGTAAATGTAATGACTATAAATGTTGCAGGCTCCAGGTCCAGTCATTAGGAATAACCCAAAACTGAAAACCTTGTTACCATTATACTGTGAAACCTATGCTAAATTACATTGGAAACTAAGACTCATCCTGTATATAAATAACAGAGTAAAACTCAGCTGGCAGGCTTTTGCCGCATCCATTTCGTAGCCGACCACTTATCACCTGTTACAACTTCGCATCCTCCATGTAAGCTACCTGGATCTGAATTTCCATCTAATCCCTGAAAAACAGAATATGAAAGATGAGTATGAACAAACTCAGCATGATTTACTTTAACGTGGGGAATTGAGATCTGTTCAGTTTATGAGGGTGCTCCTGTAGCAAAGAAACCAAACAGCTATATCCACTGGTGTACTTGAGTTCATACTATTATTCAAAAGAATAGCTAAAGGCTGCGACCCTATTTGATTTGCATTAAATTAAATGCATCATTTTGCATTACTGTAACAGAAGATAAGATTGGCCATTACAGTAAATTGAGTAAGGAAGACACAAACCATGCTCCAGAAAAGCACTGCATTGCCCTTGACTGGTTTTACAGACAACCCTCTCACTTTTCTCCCACCGCAGGTGCACTCGCCAGTACCAGCCTGTGGATTAAAACACAGAATGAGATAAATGTCCTGCTAGCAGAACCGGAAGCTTTAGTACTAACTTTAAAATTCCATAAAGTGATCTAAAATCATCATAAATTTGCAGCATATGATTAAAACCTAGCAGAAGCAAAACGATGAAGAAAATAAAAGAGCATAACCTAATACTCTGAAAGAAAGTTGAACATAATTTATCAATATTTCTACTTGACTCCAATCAATCAACCGAGTCTTAATCCCAACTCGTTGGGGTCGGCTATATGAATCATGTGTCTTCATTCCGCTCTATTTGTTACAAGGTCTCCATTCTACTCGACTCCACATGCTTTAAAAAATTGGCTTAACTTATGAAGCATGCAAATTGTCGTTAACATTATATATTAGCGACTGGGTGAACAGAAGAAACGAAAGCAAAACTTACAGAGGGAAAATATGTTTCTCCTCCTTCTTCCACATCACTCAAATACATAAGCACTGTTGCTATTCTCTGACCACCTCGTTTCAGGTTAAACTATCAACAAGGGCAAAACACATCATGAGGATCTTTAATTCATAAGCACTAAGATGCTTGTAATGAACAGTGAATAGATCAATAGAACTCCCTGAAGATAGGATGAGTGACTTACAGTGTCAGAGAAGTAATCATGATGAGGCTTGTAATACTGACTTTTCTCATACCTGCGCTGAATCATAGATTAGCATTTATAAGGAAAACACCCTTCCCACTAATGTAAAAATGTTTTATGCAAAAGTAACGTGAATCCCACCGTAAAACTTGGATGAGCTCCCCATGTTCTGGTGGCACTTGAGAGAAGACAGCAATACGTTTTTCAATTGCCTGGAATGACGAAAATAAATCATCTCAAGCCCAAATGGACTCGAATTGTATAAAACTTGACTTCTGATAAGTAAACAAACCTGCACCATTGGATACTTTCTCTCTGAATGTGTCAAAAACATACCAGAGCTGGTCCTCACTTTACTCTTAATTCCCTGCAGGGATATACATAAGTGCAAATATATCATTGAAAGTAAAATGAATAGACGACATAAGACAAGTCATGTCATCTGAAAGAGATCCAAACTTTTTACCCGATTATAATTATATGATTATACAATTGTATGGTTTTTTATACTATTCATTGTTGGGTTTTGTTTGTGTGTGAATGGTTGCACAAATAATTAACTACTTGCACTTTTCTCTTTTGTCATTTTTTAATAAAACCATTATTGCTCATAGAAATAATGCAATTTTTTCTTTGTAGTATTTATTCTACGATCTAATTTATTTATTATTTGAAAAATATAAATTGAGGACTTTTACATATAATTTTTTTTATTTTACAAAATTATTTTAAAAATTTTTGGTAAAGAATACTCTAGTCATCCCTTTTTTCATTGCAACACTTTTCTTATTGAAGCGTCCCTAAATGTTTTGTAACGTTTTCATATTTAGTAAACTTTTTTAAGTAAACTTATTTTCAACTATCAATATTCTTCTAAATTTTTATTCTCTAATTTGACTAAACTCACTCCACTCATTTAGCTTATTGTATTTTTTGTTCTCTAATATAACACCATTAACTCCATCGACTCAGCCCTTTTTTTCTTAGGATAATTTTGTTTAACTTTCTCATTTTTTTATTCATCTTAATCTTTGTACAAAAATAAAATATTACAATCAATTAGGAACATATGGAGTAATATTTAAGACTTTTTTGTTATTTTATATATTTATATTAATTATTGTATATAAATATAAATATATTTATGGATCGGTACACTATTTCCGGCCATCCGAAATATCTTCGATATACCGGTACGATATCCGGTACGATATTTTACACCATGGGAAAAACGGGCCAGTAATATAAATGCAAAACAAAAAAGGTGGAATGAAATATCTACGCCGATTTGAAAGAGAAAAATAGAAAGTGGGAAGATAAATGAGAAAATAACATGAATTGAACAAAAAAAGAGCTATAACTAATAATGTACAACATTAATCTAGCATAAATGTGCTAACTTGTTTGACAAATCCAACATTTATGGAGCATATATGAGATAATACATGCTTAAAAAAACCAAGAAACAATGTCCAAGTTAATTTTAAAGTCTCGAAAAATAAGTAAGTTCAAATTTGAACGATGACTAACTAATATTATATACATTAAAGTCAATGAAACCCTTTAAAAAAAGTCAGTGAAACTAAAAAGCTATAATCCAAAAACCTGAGCATGCAAACTTTAATTATTTTTAAAATAAAGAATAAAAAGTAAAATGGTTACACTAAACAAGAAAAAATATTAGTAATTTGATGAAGAAAAGTTCATGACACTAATTTATCAGCATTAAAGAAAATAAGAAAACGTGAAAATTAGACTCTAAATTAAATTGGAATAGGGAATATAACATCAATTTTATTAAATAAAAAAACAAATGACTAAATTGTACGAATTAAAAGAAGAAAAGAAAAGGAACACAAAAATAACTATAAAAAACTGAGGTAATTATAAGCATAAAAAATTAAAAGGAAAGAATATTAAAAGAAAATATGATAAAAAGCATTTAAATGTCCAAAAATATAATAAAAAACAAATAAGAAAAGCTAGGAAAAATTTATTCATATGTCACGATCATAAAATAATGGATTTAATATGCCCAACAAAAACAAAGAAAAAGAGGTTCAAGAGTCAATTTCAAATTTTTCCCATGAATCTCAAAATTGATAAAATGGAGACGATGGAAAATATAAGTTTACTAATTAATTGAATTGGGATAGGTATAAAAGTTCTATATTCAGTTAAGAATAATAGCAAATAAATGGACTAAATTGGAAAAATATAATTGATGGTACTTATTCAATTTTAAAGAATATCAAATAAATTATACTCCCTCTGTCCCAAAATTATTGAAACACTTTCCTTATTGGGTTGTCCCTAAATTATTGAAACACTTTTCCTTTTTAGTAAACTTTTGTACATGAATTTACTCAATTATCCCTCATCACTCTCTTCCATCTACCAAGTCAACTCAAAATCAGCTCCACCTAAAACAGCGTGCCCAGTCAAAACGTTTCAAAAATAATGGGACGGAGGGAGAATAATTAAAAATTAAAACGATAATGAAAATGTAGAAAAACACTTGATAAACTGAATTTAAAAGCTAAAATAAAAAAGGAATGACTTGAAAATGAATAATATGGAAAAACTTGTAATAAAATATACTAAAAAAATTAAAAGCACAAGAGTAAAAATAATAGAAAAACAGTTCATAAAATGACAATAGAAAAAGGGATAAAAATATAAATTCAAATGTCATGTCACGTGCATAAAATAGAAGGTTTAATTTGAAAAATTAAATGAAAGTTGAAAAATTAAAGAGATAATTTTTAATTCTGACCAACAAACCTGAAAGAGGAAAAAACATGATACTAACATTAATGAATATTAGTTACATTAATTGAATTTTCATATTTCTACAATGTTCGTTTAGGTCACTGAAGACAAAAGGATAACTTCGGATTCCAACGTGATTTTAATAAACAATGAAGACTTAAATGTAAATATTGGGCAACCAAAAGGGCTTAAATTGATATATTAAAGATTCGAACACGATTTTTTTTGCAGTTTTTAAAAAAGTTTGGTGGTTTTTCCGGATCTTGTCCGCACAAAGCTAGAACCGAAAAAAATGTTAAGGGGCATCAAAATGGCGTCGTTTTATGTGTTGATTGCAACAAAAAAAAGTCAAAATTGTGCCAAATTGGCACTATTCATACCTATCCCATCAAGTTCCATAAATAGGAGTTAAATTATAAGTGATTTATAAACCTATATGATTTTGAACTCTTTACATATGAATCATCTAATTTAATTGTTGTTGTATTCATAACATGATTAAAGTGTTGTTATTTTTCTTTTAAACAATCTTAGTTTCAATTTATGAGATCCAAAAGTTTGTTCAAAATTGAATAGAGCTATTATAATTTAATTTAAATTTTTTTAACTTTCAGAGGATTTTTTAGTTTTGACAAAATTTTTTTTAAAAAAATTCCCCATGCGAAGTAGGGGCTCAAAAAGCATAGTTGTTATCACATGTGCAAGGTATCAAGTTCTCAGTTAACATCCACACCTGGAACAACTACGGGTTTCTACGTGTGAGCATGTGCAGTACTCAATTTTAGCTTAGTTTTGAACTGAAGAACATTCAATATCCTAAGCTTATATGTACTTGAAGCTATTCCAAACAACAATTAGATCAATCAAGTGCATTATTTAAACTGTTCAAAAGTGTTAGAAGATTATTAGTATTATTTATCCTATCTCCGCTAGAATTTTGTCTCCCGTTAGTATTAGTACTCCTGTTAGTACCAGGATCCCTATCTAAGTTAGTGGTAGTACTAGGATTCCTATCTCTATTAGTATTAGGTTATAAAGGGCGGGTTCTTGTGAATTACTCACACCCTGAATTTATTCTACAAACAAATTTGACATGGTATCAGAGCGGGTTTGATCCGTTCTTGCCATTTTCTTCCTGTCCATAGTGCTGCCCTAAGCAAAACCCTTCTTTCGTCAACCAAACCTTAAAACCAGCCTTCCAGATTTAACTAGGAGGCTCCAGCAACCAGAACCCCACCATCTTCATCGCCGGAAGCGTCAACATACACCTCACCGCCGTCCGCCGTCCGTTGTGATCGCGAGTTGATGGGTCAGCTCGCCCCTCTCTTCTAATCAGGTTTCTGGTACTGGTCTGTTTCAATTTTGACCAGAACCTGAGTTTCTTATCTTCCAAGTAGTCCGTTCTTCTCAGATTTCTTCATCTCCTCGGTCCATCGCATCGTCAGCAGCATGTCTGGAGTATATCAAACTCCATAACATCAGCAGTGATGTCTTCATCTCTTCAGTAGTCCATCTTGCAACGTCAGCAAGCCTGGAGTATGTCAAATTCCAGGGATCACTTCTTCAAGTCAGGGTATGTCAAGCCTGGACCATCATCCAAGGTCAGGTAATCAAGCCTAGACCAATCTCTCACTGCGATGAGATCGTCTTCTCAATAATCTATCACTCTCTGTCAACCTGAAGTATGTCAAACTCGAGCTTCATCAAATCGGAAGATCATCAGACTTGTTTATTTCTCGAAGTCTTTGTCAAATCAGAGGATCAACTCACTGGTTTATTTCATGGGGTATGTCAAACTCCAGCTCCGTCAAATCAGAAGATCGACTGGCTGATTTATTTCGTAAAGTATTCCGGAATATGTAACAAGCTTGGATCGTAGTATGCTCCAGCTTGAGGGGGAGTGTTAGAAGATTATTATTATTATTATTATTATTATTATTATTATATTTATCCTATCTCCACTAGAATTCTGTCTCCCGTTAGTATTAGTACTCCTGTTATTACTAGGATCCCTATCTAAGTTAGTGGTAGTACTAGGATTCCTATCTCTATTAGTATTAGGTTTTCTATCTCTTCTAGTATTGTATGTTCTCTTATTATATAAAGGGCAGGGGTCATGTGAATTACTCACACCCTGAATTTATTCTATAAACAAATTTGACAAAAAGATTCTACTCAAAATTTGGCAAATAAAATGGTTAAAAAATCCATGACTGGGATTGTTCCAGGATATTTAAATTTGAAAGTCAAATTACAATATCTCTGAGGTATGAAAATCATCATCAGAATTAAAGCATCAATCCTAAATAGAAAACTAATTAACAGAAAACTACAAGGCAACATGGGAAAGAGTAACATGCCTTTCCAGTTTTTGCATCCACCACTGTAGACACTTGTAGCCGAGGGCGGGCAAGTGCTTTCAGATAGTCACACTCCTGTGCAGGGTATCAAAACTTCAAAAGCCATATATGGGTGGCCACACAGCCAATCGAAAAGATAATTCATCAATGGAATAAAATACATGAGCTACGAGGTAGTGAAAATTCTCAGTAGTAAGATCCAAAAAAGTGATCATGCACATACCTCTGGGCTTAAAAAATTATGCAGCACAATAACTCGGGGTGACCAGCTAACGATTTCAGGTTTAACCTACATAACCACATAAATAAAAGCTCATGATAATCTTGAATGCTGAAAACTGAAAAGTTGGCTATTGATGAAGTAAAGAATTCCCCACAATAAGTCAAAATTTAGTTCCCTGGGCCAAAAAACCAGCTGATTCGTTAAACTAATACAATATGCTTGTGATGTGTGAAAGGATTTTCCAAGTACGTAGGACATTCAGTCTGTCCTATTATTTTATCTAGCCTTGTTTTTTACACTAAATCATGTCCAATAAACATAAATTTTCACTTGTGTCACTTGAACAAAGGCTAGCAGTAATGAAAGATATTTTAATGTTAGTTCAGAAATGCGGATGAAAGCTAGCAAAGAATCCAAACTTAATGTTTTTGCTAATAGTTTTCGCTAATTGATTTTTATGAACGACTGTTAGTTAATCTATATGTTCCCAGATGCACCAATTTTGCTTAGAAATGTCCCAAACACTGTTGCTCCATTTCCTTAGATGACATTCTTTTAACTTTCCCAGTTTAACCCCAGTAACTGAGAAATGGTCCCTCCAGCATATTTCCGTTGAATTTGAATATGAAAACAAATAAATGACCACTTGCAAGTTACTCCAGATTCAAAATGCATTAATTAGTATGGTTAGATTTCATTATCAGTGCATACTAACAAGAGCTATTTGGGAGTTAGTATTCTGCCTAAGAACATACTCTAATAGCTAAGTAACATATTCTGTTCTCTTTGCCTCACACCTTACTAAATGATAGGTAAACAATGTTTACCCGGTGTGTTGGAAATTGGAACAGATAAGGCCAACCTATAGCCTAGATGATACGCATACAGCACATGTAAGACATTAGAATGACTAAATGCAGACCTAAGAAAGATTTGGGAACAAACTATAAGAGTGAAGTAGAGAATAAAATACCATATTAGGATTAGGAGTAAGCAGCATGATACATTTCCTATGACATTGCTCATGATGCACAATAATTTCTCCAATCAGACACCAGAGAAATCCATGAAGGACATGCTCACTTAATCCACTTCTAATTTCCTTTCTATATCCTCTACAGTATTCAAGTGGCTGAATTACTAACCTCCAGGCAGGTAGCCACCACCCTGAGCCCTAAGCATCCTCCTACCTGTGAACTCATTGCCTGAAACGATTTCTTTTTTTAAGATACTGTAGCTGTAGGGTATGCTATGGCAGCAAAAACTGAAAGTAGGAAAAAGATCAATAGCAGATAATGTAACTGATATGCAATAAGAGACAACTACCACAGTCTCTTGGATGCAGCTGTAACAATTATTGTATTCAATTATTTACAGAGTAGTTCACTGAAATGCACAAGACACGTTCTTATGGTGCAATACTATCATCTGTTAGAGTCGAACAAACGCTTGACCATGGGGCATAACAAGTCGAACAATAGACAGAAAAACATACCATATGAATCTTCCAGTTTCCTTAAAAATGCCAACTGAAATAAAGAACCTGCATAAAATTCATGTTACTAACACCTTATTGAGGACTACCAACGAAACTCGCTTAAAAAACATGAACAATAGACGGGAAAAAAACGGTTCATCAGTCCAGTTCCAGAATTCGACTTCCATGCTAATTAGATTCTCCCGTAACAATTGAGGAAATAAAATTTGAGGATTAACACCACCCAATTTCCCAAAAGGTCGTAAATGGATGAAGAAGAGCAAAAAATGGAAAAATCACCACTCGTGTTTCTGATAAAATAAATAAATTTAATCTAGAAGGGAGAAAGGGTCAATGGACAACGAATTGAAGTCAGCAGAGCGGATCGCGGGAAATCTCACCGATAATCATTCCTACAGTGACAAATGTCAAGAGGCCGAAAACGATCTTGAGGCCTGAAGCCATGGCTGGTAGCAGCTATTAGACAGTGACACTGGTAGGCCGGGTCCGGAAGAAAAGGGATTGAAGAGAAAGAAAGACGAAAATGGCGGTTGATATCTGTGGACGCAACGCAAGTTTGGCTTGCAGTAGTTTTTCATAGCCTTCTCCTCATTGCAATGCTGCCATCAGAATCGCCTCGGCCGACTCAGTCCCAACCAAGGTTGATAGTTGGGACAAAACGAGGAAAGTGTGAGAAGGACAAGACTCGACTTGACTCGGTCCTAAACCAGACCAAACCTCAAATCAGCCCACTCAAAATTTTGAGATTAGATCATTTGATCCTAATGGTTTTTTTTATATATACATAGTGCATAGAGGATCGGGGATGGCTAGTGCTCCGCCACTAAATTATTGAGTAAATTGTACCATCTATACCACTATAGCCCGTATTGTAAATCTATCCCCAAATAAAATTCTGTTACAAACGTGACTCTAAAGTATGAGTATGTTGCAAATCTATACCTGCGAGTTAACTTCCGTTAAAACTTAACGGAAATTGTGATTAAAATACTCAAATTGACCACGGGATTTTTAAAATGTCCTAAACATCCCTCTAACTTTATAATTTTACTTTTTGAGTAATTATTTTTAATTACATGTGTATTATTTTTAATAATTTTTTCCGAATCATGAATATATATAGATTGAATCTAAAATATCTAAAAAAATATCAAATGAAAAAAGGGTTATAATTATATCAATAATAATATTTTAAAAAATTATATTTTTATTTTGATAATTACTATTTTTAGGTAATGTACAGAATCTTCCACAATGAAATATTTTTTTGAAAAATTAGTATTATTGATTCTTCCATTTTATTTTGATAATTACTATTTTTGCAATAAAAATGTAAATTTAAGTACAAGTATTATTATTGATATTATTTTAAACTTTTTTATATTTGATATATCTATTTTTTTTATATTTTAGACTCAATCTGTAATTGGTATTATTGATTTGGAAATATTATTTGAAATATTACACATGTAACTAAGAATAATGGCTCAAAACGTGAGATTATAAAGCTAGAGGAGTGTTCAACACATTTCAAAAACCCTGAGTGTCAATTTTAGCATTTTATGTCAAAAACGTTAAGTTTTAACGGTGTTAAATCGCATATATAGATTTGCAACATACTCATATTTTATAGTCACTTTTGCAACCAAATTTTGTTCAGTTATAAATTTGCAACACATGCTATAATTTAGGTATAGATGGTGCAATTTACTCATAAATTATCATATGCTCAACACAATTAACAATAATTTATTTTAATGCAATTTACCCTAAATTTTGATAAAGTGGTACTCCATACATGTTTAATCCAGCGGTTTATGTGATAGGAGGGATCAGCCAAGCATGATCATCTCTATCTTCCTCTTATGGACATCTATCTAGATACTTGACCGTGTGGGTAGGTGAACGGCGCACTTGGGCAAGGAAAATATAGGGATCATTTAGTGAAATCAGTTGGGAAAAGTTACCTTGAAAAAACAAATATATGTTTCAGAAATTGTAAAAGGATCTCAAAAAAGGGTAAATTACAAAATTAAAATACAACAAAATTCAGTGAAATATTCTGATTGCTTCTCGATTTTTTAAAACCCTAAGTTACCTGTCACGACCCGCTTGTGACGGAGTGCGCGAGGCATGTGTTGGGGCGCGCGGTGTAGCATTTAAGGCACGCGGACGGCACAGGACTAAGGATCCGGGATGCGGGACAACACACTTGAGAGTGTGCAAGGCGGATTTAAGAGGAGCCAAGGTGAGGAAGACACCTTGGGAAGACTCTAGAACCATGAAGGACATTCTAGCTCTAGAATATTCTAGAATGCTCCAGGGTGTTCTAGGCTTGTCTAGACTGGACCGGAAGATGTCAGATGAGTCTAGAAGGGACCAAAAGAGCCTAGGGTGGACTAGAGAGTGCTAGAAGGCCCTAGGACACGCTAGAAGGTTCTGGAAGGCGTAGAGAGTGCTAGGAGGTGCTGGAAGGTTCTGGAAGCTCGTGGAACCCTCCAGAGCACTCTGAGAGTCTCTAGTTTGGTCTAGAGAGTTCTAGGCTGAGCTAGAACTATATGGAGAAGTCTAGTAGGTGCTAGACATGTGTAGATAGCTGTAGAGAGATCCAGACTAGCGTAGAAGGTTCTAGAAGAGTAATGCTAGCCCTTGGATCAAGTAGATCACCACCGTCCATTGAGGAGGTGGTTTGCCTATAAATAGAGACCTTAGACATTCATTTGTATCCAACTCCAAGCAAGCCAAATCCAGAGTTGTGTAGCCAACACTTGAGCAATACAAAAGAGTTGTATAGCTTTCATTCTCTCCTAACTTTCGTTACTCTCTTCTCAAGCATTCTCAAACAAGACTTAGGCACATTGGGGCGAGTTAGACTGACTTAGCCACTGGGGTGCGTGACTAAGTGCCGCACGGGAAAAGCGGGAAAATAAGTCTGTGACATACCACGTTGAAGTTTAGTGGGATCTTCATTTATCTCATTCACCGTTTGTAATGTTAGTTGACCATTAAGATTTTTAAGGTTAACTACTCTTATTATCACAAATAATTCTAACCATGGTACTTCCACTCCAACATTTTATTTCTCTCGTTCTCAACCGTGTCATCTTACTGGCATCATGACACGAATGGCTTCAACGGTGTAGGCGAACCCATACAACCTTTAGACGTTTTTGTAGTATAGTTAGTGTAATTCCTCTTAAATCTTTTACAAACAACTAGCATCACAAACAGTCGATGAGGATAATTATAGTTTTCACAATCCTATAGTGTGCCACCCTCAAATATGTGTCGGTTTGTGCCAAAGTATTTAATTACAACGGTGCCATTCCTTCTATTCTCCCGCTCTTTAGAATAGTTGAATCAACAACCACCGGACGTCGACTCACGAAGCCGACCCGCTATCCGATCCGACGAAATCCGCCAACCAAGGCGTAATCGACTCGCCGGCCGCCAATCTCTTCCCGGTCGCCGACGCTTCATTCCCAGCCATTTCTGAGATTTTCAAAATTAAAGAAGTTGAACTGAAAATTTCAATAAACCTCAAAAGATTATGTAATTTACCATAAAAAACATTTGGAAGAGATGGACCGCTGTGGAATGACCAAGTTGTTACTTTGGAAGGCTCACAATCACCTCACTCGAAAATAACATTATACTCATGAGTTTTGTTTACACAACGAGGGTTTAAATGATCCATGCTTCGTAAAGGGCCATTTGATATTTCAATATGGAAATTATAGAGTTTAAAATGCTCAAATTTTCAAAAAAATCATTGAAAAATTTGTGAAAGTGATATTTTAATACAATAAGAAAAAAAATTGTGCTAATTGCACCCTCAAACAAAATATTATACATTTCAAATAAGTTAAGATTTCATATATAGCTTAATCAAATAATTTTCAAGAAATCAGCCATGTGTATCATTTCTTTCATATATAAACTATAGAGACAAATACGCTTAAAGAACAAAACAATGTAACCCAAATGAATGAGTTAGTCTCCATCACTAAGAAAATGATCTTTCATCATGTCATCATCAAATTTTAAATTATATGATTGTATAATATGATTAAATTTTATATAGCCATATAGGTTTAGATAAGTGGTAAGAAGTAAGACATTCTTTTTTGACAAACGTAAAAAATAAGTAAAAAAATGTTAATTAGACTTTAGAAACCAATACTCACTCTAAAATAACAAAACAATGTAAATCAAATGAAGGAGTTAGTATCTATTACTAAAAAAATTCTCTTTTCATCATGTTATCATCAAATTTTAAATTATATGACTTCATAATATGATTAAATTTTATGTAGTCATACAATTTCAAATAAGAGGTAAAAAGTAAATTATCATTTTGACAAACAAAAAAATAAGTAAACACAAAATATTGAAATGTTCATATTATAAAATTAAAAACATTTGATCAAAGTGTAAAAGTATATATATATATATATATATATATATATAAATATGTAAAAATATAATTATCGAAGTAACATTTCTTCAAAGTCTTATGGAATGACTGGCTAGTAAATCATCTTGGAGTTATTGCTAATTGTTTGTATTTTCACTTGCTGCAACTACTATATATTCTAAACTCTCAACTTTTCCAGGTTTCTTCTCCGCCTCCGGAATGGAGTTTGGATCTCATTAATACAAATCATATATGCCATCACAAAAAAAAAAGCAAAAAAACAACAACACATGACATGAGCTCATTATCTGTAACCTACACCCCATCACATCCTATAAAATATTTACTATTCATGAGTTTCCCTTTAATATAATTTGGTTAACCCACAAAGAACAAAAACACTAGACTGCCTATAGGGACAGTTTGGGGATGAATATTAACAAGGTTTAAAATTACATTTCCCTTTATACAATAAGCATGAAACACAACACTAGTGATTAATACAATAAGCATTGAATGATCAATACCAACTATTGACAATAAACATCTATTGACTGGAAACACAGGTTACACAACAACACTAGTGATTAATACCGAACATCTATTCATCACCGGTGACCACTACTCATTAGCACCACATGACTATTTTGATTAGCATTGATCAAAATATGACTATTGTGACTTGGGGGAAAAAATGAAATAGTTGAAGAATATGAGGATTTTTGTGTGAGAACAAGGGAATATGATTTTGTCTTTTGTGTGTTCCCTTAGAACGACACGGTTCGGTTTCACCGCGGATACCCTATAAACCACCAACCATGGATATTTTGCTATTCGCGGTTAGTGGGTATCCGCGACACCGGTTAGTACCTGGTACCCACATCTAGATATCCGCGGATATCCGTCACCTGCGGATATCCATTAACCGCCTAAAAACCGGTATCCAAACGTTCAAAGTGTCATTAAGTGGTCCATGTCCAATATCATATAGTAGAATTTTTTGTTGTATCCAACAAAATTTAACAAAGTTTTTGGTATGAGGGGAGTAATATAATAAATGGTGTGGGACAATGTGTTGGGTATACATGGGCTGGGAACTGGGTATTAAAAAAAGGGGGTGGGTAACCCAACTAACTGAACATTTACATATCCACCTCTCATTTTTCAGGTGCTCTGGATGGGTGAAAATTCACTCGGGTGATAAATAACATTGACGAACTGTTCGAGTTACGATTAGTAATCTACTATTATATACTAATACAGGATCACTCCAAAAATAGCTAGAAAAAAAAAGTGAATGCCGCGATTTGGTGAAGCCACCTCATCTCCACATCAGCGCCACATCACTTCCATTTTTTTTTACAATCCCACATGGTAACTAATTAATGTCATCAATCAACCATCTACTATTATATACTAATACAGGATCACTCCAAAAATAGCTAGAAAAAAAAGTGAATGTCGCGATTTGGTGAAGCCACCTCATCTCCACATCGCCACATCACTTCCATTTTTTTTTTTACAATCCCACATGGTAACTAATCAATGTCATCAATCAACCAATATGAGAATTATCAATCAACACATTAATACCTATTCCAACAATTAATGTAATTAAATTAAAATTTGTAATTGACTAATTAATCACGTTCAACTCATTAATCTCTCTCTTCCTCGCTCCACCTCTCTTTCCCTTTCTTCATGCTTAGAATTCAAAAGCTCACTAATTGATTCAACATTTTTTATAGAGGAATTGATACAACATTTAATTATAATCAATTGCATATATCTTCTATTTTTCCTTTTTTTACGAGTCTCTATCCGTCCACTCACTTCTCTCTCACGTCCAATTTTTTTAATCTCTCGCTTTCACCTCCCCCGTCGTTTGCTGTTCGGGCGGACGAATGCCAGTCCTCCGGCGCCAATGCCTCCCCCAGTAGTGTCTGCATAGGATACATTTAGGATCCACATCAAGAGTTTAGTTTTTTTCCCAGTAATTAATGAGTTCACATAAAGTTGTCATACAACAATCCGTAATTAACCTACATTGATTGACAATTACTACATTTATTTTCAATTTATCTTTTTTCTCCTTTTGACATCTCTTAAATTCTTTGTCCTTAGTGAGATGTAGTGCTATTTATTTAGGAGTTTGATAAAAGTCGCAACAATAAAATCAATTCGCATTGCCAATAAATACCAAAATACGTGGTAATTCCCTTCTAGCGTACTCTGTACGCGTTTCTCTATTAGATTTATCTCATCCCTTTCCATTCGTCTCCTCTGATTTCCCTTTTCTCCATAATTTTTTTTGTTGAGTTTTCTTTGATTTATGATTTGGTTTTCATTGTTGTTTTTCCTCCGCCTTTATGCTTTTTTTTTCCAACTGCTTTTAATGGGTTTTTATTTTCTTGCAGGTGGTGTTTCCGCTCTTCTTCTTCTTCTTCTTCTTCTTCCAAGATGCTTCCGTGAATCTTTGCTTTCTTATCTTTTTTTGTTGCTTCTGTAAATTATTTTCAGAATCATTTCATATGTTCCAAGACTGAACGATGTTATGTCTTCAGGATTATCACAAAATATAAACCAGACGAACGCACCTAGAATCAGAATTTTCTTCAACGCATTATAGACGAGAGGCTGAAATTCGATTGGGTGACGACATTTCAGGGCCGGCAATGGCGGAAATCGTAGGTGGAGGTTCGATTTGGGATGCTTCTATCGGGAAGTGCTATTTCATACTCCAGATTTAGATTCTTGGACATCCACTGTCGACGTTATGATAAGTCTCTGTTTCATACTTCAGATAGGGAGCGGGCAATTTTGAACAATATCCGTGCACGCGGTGACGGGGGGATGACAAGATCTGGGTGACGACGAGTGAGCAGCTAAGATGTGTCTACGAAAATGCACCATGGTAACTCGAACGCAATTCTGGCTAGATTATCTGAATACAGCTGTTTTGTGGACATGGACTGCGGTAGGTTGGCCGGGCCAAGGGCGGACATGGCTACACTATTCTTTTCGATTCAAATATGAGATTTGGTTTAATGCCCTTTCCCCCTTAAGTTTGCCCCTCTTGACATATTAGCCTCATCTTTCTTTTACTTTCAACGACAATACCTTTATTTTTAGACTTAACATCATAACGGTTATAACTTATAACGGCCTAACTTAATCGCGACACGGGTAAGCAACCATTCTAAAGGCCTAACTTAACCGTGAGATGGGTAAGCAACCACAATAACAACCTACGAAATTTTTCACGACTAAGAAAGCAACACTAACCGTGAGATGATTAAATTGTAATTTTCAAAAGTTATGGTCAATTTTGTTAGTTCTTAAAACGTTTAGGGTCAAATTGATGATGATGTCCCTAATTTTAACGAAAAATGGAACACTGAACATATTGTCTTTAGTTTATATTTTCGAATACATGGTATCTCTCAATATTTCAATAATAAATTTAATCGAAAACTTTAACAATAACTAATTTCCATAAATTTATGACACCGAATATGTTGTTATTTGATATACTAAGAACTTTTATAATTATTAATTCATTGCACTCATGACGAAGACGGGTATTAGTATATGATGAATATCCGCGCATTAATTATTGGTGGATGATTGAGTTTTGTTGTTCCGTGTATCTTAATAGTATATGATTAAGTTATAAGTGCGTACTTTTATATTACAAGATCTAACACCCAATTTATCGTCCACGGTTTATAGCTTGTGCGTTTTGCTACGCATGTCAGTAGTTCGATATTATATTTATCTAAAAGTCGCGAAAAACGAACGAATTTGCACAACTAAAAGAGACATTCTCATTGATACAAATAACAGCATAAGGACTGCAAAATATTAATGTAGAGAACCTGTGCCGAAGGCGGGTATTAGGACTAGTTTTCATTTATTAGTAAATAACCGCGGATAAACCGCTACAAAAGTCAGTAAGTCACGGTTATCCACGGTTACCGGTTATCATTCGACCCACTGTCATCCCTACTTAGAACTCAATAAATATACTTTTAATAACAATGAGACACACAAAAAGGGAAAAAATCACATATTTGATTAAATTATTTAAGTCACCAATTTAGCATATTAATCAAAGTGATTCTTACCAACCACACAGACTCGTTAAACTGGGAAGTCAACATTCGTGGGGTTGACGCAGCCGTAGCTATGGGAACAGCCGAACAGAAAACTGATGTACTTGTGCCGACAAAATTGGAGTGCGCACGACACAACAGGAGGCATTTGTGAAATGTACTACTACTCCCATTTCACTTTGACTTCTCTCTTGCATGCTTTGATTCCTTTGAACCATCATCATCAATCATCCACCACGTTTACTTCAGCTGAACCTCCGGCACCGCCAAATCTATGCACGCGCTTCCACTGGAAACCTATTTTGTTCTACTTAACTTGCTTACTACTCAACCTCTCTCACTAAACATAATACCTCTGTCCCAAAATTATTGAAACACTTTTTTTATTGGGCTGTCCCTAATTTACTGAAACACTTCCCTTTTTAATAAACTTTTGTACATGAATTTACTCAATTATCCCCCATCATTCTCTTCCATCTACCAAGTCAACTCAAAATCAGCTCCACCTAAAACAACGTGCCCAGTCAAAACGTTTCAAAAATAATGGGACGGAGGGAGTACATTTCATCTTAATTAGTACTCCACTAAATAAGATACTATAAAGAAAAGTAAAATATTGCTATATTTAAAACATAAAGAATTAATTTTAGTTAGGAAGAAAATTGAATGCAACAACTAGTTTTAATATCCGACTACGTCACGAGTTCACTAATTTGATAATCACTTGAGTTTTTAGTGGAGCCTTTATGGTGAGCTATTAATTTAGGTCTTTTGGTATGCCTGTTTGGATGATTGGCCCTAACAGCCATCAATGCCTACGTGTCCTCACAAAATCACTCATTTTTTTGGCTATCTCGGCAAGGCTCCCGTAATAGTATATAATACTCTCTCCGTCCCCGAAAGATTGGTAGATTTGTTTGGACACTGAGATTAAGGTGAATGTAAGATGTTTGTATATGTTTATTTAATTGCCCCGTAGTTGAGAGTGCATAAAAAACGAGGCAGAAGAAGTAAAGATAAAGTGAGGATAATTTAGTAACTTTGAGAGTGAGAAGTTTCTTTTTAAGGAAAGTGATCAATTTTTCCGGGACAGCCCAAAAAGGAAATGTGTACAATTTTTCAGGGACGGAGGGAGTAGTAGATTATAGAAATTATAGATTATAGATATAGATTATAGATGTTAACTTGATGTTGAAGAGTTTCCTTAAATAGAACAATTAAATTTTGCTTGAACAAGCTTAAAAATGAAAGTACAAAATAAATTAAAAGGTTAAAACTTTGAAGACGTACGTTAGAAAAAGTTTAAAATAAAATAAAATAAAATAAAATAGCAGAGCAGAATTTGGCGTAACGAAAAGAAAAATTGATAGTAGTAATTTAAAAAATGATGGAAAGAGCATGAGGGTGGTATGAACGATGAAGGGTCAACTGAGGAAAAAGAATTGGCCCCGCACGGAATTCCGGCGAAATCTGTCTCAATTAATTACCACTACCATGAATAAATATACAAACTCTATGGAGCAGTACATATATCAAGATCATCTACACCAATTTTGAGCATCATCTACAACAGCTCTCTCCTCCTTATGTATACATGCATGGCCTGAAACTATTGAACCTGTCTCTCTGTTAAAACTGTTAAGAGCCTAACTAACTACTTGCATCGCCATGATAGAAATGATTAACCCTAGGTTGGTGGTGCACAAGCTTCTCCCAAAACTCGAGCCTCAAGGCGATGGCATTGTCGTCAGGGAAGCCATCGGCCGGTACAGTACTACTACCTCACCACTTCCATATTCTTCTTCTTCTTCTTCTTTAACATCAGTATTGGAGGTAAAGTTGAATTCAAGACTACAGTAGCCCTATAACCACCTTAGAGATTTATCCACTTGAAGAGAGCCTCACCACCTGTGCTTGTCTTTGCAGGAACGAACCCAAGTTTCTGGATCCTTTCATCTCGTTGAGCGACTTTTCTGGTGCACTTCTTGAATCAATATGTGCATAGTTAACCACCGACACACACACACACACACACTTCTTTATTATCATTCTCCCTCAACTTTTTTACCATTTGCAGTGTCAGCTCCAGCTGGGTTCCCGGATCATCCACATAGAGGTCTTCTTCTTCTTCTTCTTCTTCTTCCTTGCTCAGTCCCTCCCACCCAAGTTTCTTCGATCATCACTTCTCCGCAACTTGTCTTTCATAGGGTTCGAGATGGTTACTTATGTTATCCAAGGTGGAGTCACTCATCAGGACTTTACTGGGCGCAAGAACACATTCCATGCTGGTGACCTTCAGGTAGGGCACAATGCAATGCTCTCTGTTTTACTCTTCCTTTCATTTTTGTAACTCCAGTTTGTCTGACATTTTTCTCTAAACAACACTGATGCAGTGGCTGACCGCAGGAAGAGGCATAATTCACTCAGAAATGCCTGCTAAAGAAGGCATTAACAGAGCCTTGCAGCTATGGATCAATCTTTCCTCTTGCCACAAAATGTAAATAATCGGATTCTGGCTCCTCTACCATGTACAGAGAGAGATCTCCAGTTTCATACCGTGATATTGATGATGTCCTTGCTGTGTTGTTCAGGATTGAGCCAAAATCTAAAGAGTTTGGACGGGATCAAATTGCAGAGGCAGAAAAAGATGGAGTCCAAGTCAAGGTTATTGCTGGAGAATCCATGGGAGTCTGCTTACCTGTTTACACCAAAACTCCGATAATGTACCTTGACTTCACCCTGAAACCGATGGCTCAGTTGCAGCAACCTATCCCAGAAGCATGGAATGCATTTGTGTACATCATTGAAGGAGAAGGAGTATTTGGCGTATGTAACTCCTCACCTGTCTCACCTTATCATGTCCTAATTCTGGGACCAGGAGACTGCCTTTGTGTCTGGAACAACTCCTCTCACCCATTGAGGTTCGTCTTGATAGGAGGTCAGCCACTGAATGAGCCAGTGGTTCACTATGGACCGTTTGTGATGAACACACAGGCTCAGATTGAGCAGACCATCCAAGACTATCACCACAGGAAGAATGGGTTTGAAATGGGCAAGAACTGGGTGTCCAGTTGACATGGGGTGCTGATTGCACTCTTTGCAGCAACTAGAGAACTTTATTGTGAAAGATAGCTTGATTCCTGCAACTTTATTATTGTTCACTATTTAAGAGCATTGTTCAAGAAAAGTTCAGTAGAGTTTCTGCATCTTCCTACGAAATCCTGAGTAAGAGTGAATTACTGTATCAGAATTGAACTATCTTGTATTGTGATAGTAACACAGTGAGTTTATGAATAAGTATCTATAACTGGGGTTAAAAAAGCAACAAATAAATTAACCAACGAGTGGATAACAAAAACCAACTTGAAACCCCCTCATCACACATGTTCTGTTTTCTTTTCCTCTCCCCTGGTTAAGTGGATCACCCAGAACAGCAATAATTTTTGTTCTGTTTCTGCCCATCCGATTCATTCTTTGCAAGCATAACCCGGTTAACAGTCAATTCAGCTTTGTAAGAATCAGAATTCAAGACCTTCCTGCTCACATTATTGTAAATTTCTCGAATGACAATCTCGAAAGCCTTCTCCACGTTTGTTGAATCTAAAGCAGATGTCTCTATGAAGAACAAACCCTCAGCTTCAGCGAGGACTTTACCTTCATCAGTGCTGACATTCCTAATATTTTCCAGGTCACATTTGTTGCCAACTAGCATCTTTGCAACTGCTGTATCACAATGACCTGTACAAGATATCCAAGGGAGCCGAATCCATCATCTTTTGGTACATGAGAGCTAGAAAATATATGAGTTTAAACTCTCTGATGACAACCATAAGAGGTCTCTTTGGCTTGATCTCTAAGAAATCACGGTATGTAAGAATAGGATCAATCAACATTTGAAATCAAACCAAGGAAGAACGAGACTCCATCAGAAACACAATGGAAACTAAAATGTTAGTTATCAATAGCATCAGAATACTAATGCTACACCTGAATCAGGTGAGTAGAGAAGCAACGGAAGAGAGATCAGACAACAGTTCCACTCCACTGCATTATTGGAGAAATTGAACATCAATCAAACTCATTCAAATTGAAAAGGAAACGAGGCATACAGGATTTGGATCCAAAACAAACAGAAAGTAGAGCAGCACCATTAGAGAGATCAAATGTAGATCAAACAGAAAGAAGGAATTAATCACTTGCTTTTGAGTTCGTCGAGCCATCTAGCGATACTGTCAAAGGTGGTGCGGCGGGTGATGTCGTAGACGATGAGAGCGCCGACAGCGCCTCTGTAATAAGCGGAAGTGACTGCGCGGAAGCGCTCCTGGCCGGCGGTGTCCCAAATCTGAGCCTTGACTTCCTTGCCATCGATCTGGATGGTCTGCGTCTGGAACTCGACGCCGATCGTGGCCTTGGAGTGAGGGTTGAACTCGTTCCGGGCGTAGCGAGAGAGGAGGTTGGATTTTCCGACGGCCGAGTCGCCGATAATGACGACCTTGAATAGGTACTCTTCGCCTCCCTCGTCGTCGGACTCCGACATCGCTGCTGGTGCTGGTGCTGGTGTTGGTGCTGGATGGGCTCACTTTCTTTGGAAACGGAGAGACCCAGGTCAAGCTGGCAGAGACCGAGAGATACTGCGCAACAACAACAACAACAACGGCCCTGTCTGTCTATATACATACACTTCGCCTTTTACCGCTTCCATTACATTACTCATCTTCTGTTTTTTGTAATTCTGAACTTCCCGTCTATCTTTTCCAGTTTTCTACTTATTTTTGGATTGTAGGACTTATAATGGATACGTTTTATTTTAAAAAAATCTTTTCATCTACTTTTATTATTCTCCAATTTTCTTCAATTTAATCTTATATACTCTCTTCTCAAATATGTTGTCACAACAATAAGATATTTTTACACCAAATAAAATGACATTTTTTCATTTTTATTTTATTGTAATCCATTTTTACCATTACAAATCCACTCACGTAAAGAGTCTAGAAAGTTGATTGGAAGTGATGAAAATAGGTTTAGAAGAAATTAATGATAAAAATTTATGTAAAATGAGTTAATGACAATATTAATCTATGAAAAAGTTAAAAATGATAATACATTTGGGACGGAAAGAGTACTGACTTTACTGGAATTATATTGGATTGGTGGCGTGAAGTTAAAATATACTACTTCCTATTTACACAAAAGAAGTTACAATTTTCCTTTTTGGGTTGTTTAAAAAATATTTATACTTCTTTTATCAAAACTTTTTACAAAGGGACTAGGTTAGAATGCCGCTATTATATTTGGCGTTAGGATGTGCTTTATTGTCATGTCATTTCCTTTTCCCCGTTCTCTTAAAAAAAATATGCATATCTTTTTATACCATAATTAAAAATTACAAACAATTAATCTAATAGAAAGAGAAAAAAATACTCATATGTTATATGTTTTGATGTTTTGACATGTTTTTTTACTGTTCATCAGAATAAATAATGAAACTTATACTGAGATCATAAAATTCATACTGATGATCAAGATATTTCATTACGGGGATCATGAATTACAAGGTTCATGAAACTCTTACTATGAGATCACTATTCTTCTTTGTGGGATCAAAACTCTTATATTACGGGATCATGACTTTCCTACCGTGAGATCATATTTTTCTATCACTGTATCTTGACTTCTATCATCGGATCACAACTACATATCCTAGTACCAGATCATATTCTCTTATTGCCGGATCATGAAATTTCTAAAAGTGATAATAAATTCCTACAATAATCATAAATTTATCTGTTTAAAACTTTGAAACTCTAGCTCATGTTCTTATTAAAAAAAATCATCGTGCATTAGTGGAAAATCACACGGACTAAATGCAACTAGTCGAACAAACCACAAAACTCGCACAATTTCAAAGAACAATGAAACAAATTACAGATTTTCCAAAACTCTAATGCTTCAATATTTAAACAAAATGATATCAGTAGAACCAAGATCAACATTCGTATCATGCTATGATTCTATCTAAACATCAGATCAGCTAAAAACCCAAATTGTAGCAAGTCAGACGAGAAGGTTCCTACGCAAGCTTCTCAAAGATATCATTGATAAAGTTGTTCATAATCCCCATAGCTTTACAACAGAAGAAAGATCCAAAGCTTTAAAGTTGAGTAAACTCCGCCGGTAGTCCATTAAGTTTCATGTTTGCCATATTTGAGTCATGTTTTAAGAAATTGTATTACTTTGGTCCTGTATGTTTCAATCATGTGCACCGTTAGTTCTTTTGTTATTATTTCCGTTAAAATCACCATTAAGTGCTAAAATTACCAAAATGCCTATATCTAATGTTCAATTTAACACCAATCTTTTTTTAAAAATTACTAGGGGTGAGTTCGAGCCGAGCCGAGCCCGAGCCTAGCAGGTTCGAGCTCAAGCTCGTGAAATTCCGGCTCGGCTCGAGCTCGGCTCGAACTCGATCGAGCCCGATAATTCGAGCTCGAGCTCGGCTCGATGGTTCGTGAAGCTCGAGCTCGTTAGGCTTGCGAGCTCGGTTGGGCGGCCCCAACACTGAGTAAACGAGCTCGAGCTTGTTAGGCTCGATTCGGCCCCAACACTAAGTAAATGAGCCGAAGCTCGTTGAGGCTCGAGCTCGACTCAATGGTTCGTGAAGGGTAGTATCGTAATTTTAGACGAGCTCGTTAAGGCTCGCGAACCTTTACGAGCCGAACATTTCGAGCTCGAGCTCGGCTCGTTTATTATTCAAGCCTCAAAACCGGCTCGAGCTCGAGCTCGAGGCTCGTGAGGCTCAGCTCGAATCGTTTCACACCCCTAAAAACTAAAAATGCACCATAAATAGTTCCATATTCACAAGCACACCATCTCTCTTATCCAACCCACGCCATGAATGCCCCATGCCCCGGCCTCCTTGCCCAACCAACCTCCTCCTCTTCTCCTCTCTCTCTCTCTCTCACGGCGGCGTTAAACCAGCCGCTTCTCCTCTTTTCTTCCCCAAGAATCACCACAACCGGAGCTTGTGAACCACATCTCTCATCTACTCAGTGACCATCGAAAACCCCATCACGACCTCGAAAACTCCCTCAACCCCCTCTATTCCAAAATCTTCCAGCTCCGCCACAAATTATAGCGGAAATAATCGGACCGGAAATTATCATTCTCGTCTACTGATCTAAGGTATCGAGAACTCCTACTGAGTTCGTCTTCCTCCTCTTCATCGTCTAATGGCTCATACCAGGAATCATCAGAATATTTGGAGTAGAAATCGTCGTCGGTGAAAAGAGGCTGCAAGTGGAGACTACTACCTTGCCGGAACCTAATAAGGAAGAATTCGATTATGTTAAGGATTGTTGACACATAGACGAGGAGGGCAAGAATTACAGTGCCACATTTTTAAATGTTCTATAGTTGGGAAAGGTGATGGGGCAAAAGTGAGAGAAAGCGTAGGGCTTTATGTGGAGAGATGCTTTGAGATCTGACAGTCTGTTGATTACTGAGAGTTCGATACACGTAGAGGAGAGTGTTGGGCTGGTTGGGGAAGACAGGGGGTGGCCGGGCAAGAGCTCGGTTGAGCTCGTGGGTGGTATGGGTATGAAAGAGGGTGTGTTTGTAGATTTTGGAACTATCCGGAGTCATTTGTAGTTTTTTTAAAAGATTGGTGTTAAATTGAACATTAGATATATGCATTTTGGTAATTTTCTCACTTTAATGTGCGATTCTAACGGAAGGACTAATGGTGCACACGATTGAAATTTACAGGATCAAAGTAATACAAATTCTTAAAACATGACCCAAATAGGACAAACGTGAAACTTAAGGGACTACCAGCGGAGTTTACTCCTTTAAAGTTATAGACACATGTGGTGAAGTATAATGGTAGTTTTGTAATATAATTGACATCTTAAGCACCTACAGTGCACTTTAAAAACTTTATTCTTTTACATTTACTTATTCTTCCCATTTAAAAAGTTAGTTTTATCATATATGCATGTTTTATCTTTTTTACATTAAATCAACACTCATTCTTAATTCACACTCAGATTAAAGTGAATTGATGCATTTTAAAGGGAAAGATAATCAAACTATACAGGACGGTTTGAGAATAGATAAAACTTTTGATACCGCAGCCCCGGTGCCTACATACGTTGAACTATACATGTTCTCTTAGATCCTTACAAATTACTCTACTAATTTCTGTGACTGCACCTGATGGCCGCCAGACCCAATCATCTAAAAAGGGCTAGCAAAAGGCCCAATCAGCTGCCCAATATAAGGGCCCCCATTAAAAAACCCAAGTACTACGAACTAAAACCTAATGGAACAATGACATTCCCAGACCTAATAAGAATCTACCCGGACAAGACATTGGATATTCCCGGGGAAACGCACCCGGATATATAAAACACGTGTACACTAACGTTATATTGACATATTACGATTTTGCCACCATTAATACTGACTATATAAGACATTTATGGCATAAGTCAAAGGGATCGATCTTTTCAGTCACTTCGTTGACAAGAACAAGAACACTACAAACTCAACCTCCACTCCTCGAATTTCGAGAAACACACAACGCACAAATCCCAATGACATCCAATAATATCAACACGCGTCAATTACGCAGACACGTGGCGGCTGCCCAAACAGACCCGCCACCAGCACCATGTAAATCTCCTCATCCAAGCGGCCGTGTAAATCTTTGGCAATAAGAATATACTTCATCCATCTAAAAAAAAAGTTACATTTAACGTTTAACTTTTGATGTTGTGTTTGACTCAAATAGTACTATGAAGAATTCGATAAAAAAAATTATATAAAAATATATTGTAAAACTACAAATATTGATTTATCATTTGCATATAAATTATTTGACTTTATATTAAAAAAGTTGAAAAAATTTATAAATTAAATGCCGAACACGAAACGAAACATAATGGAGTGAGTCTTTCCGTCCAAAGAATAAGACATTGACTCCAAAAATACTTGGCCACAAAGATTACGTCATTTCATGGCACAAGAAGTTCTCGGTTAAGAGGGGGCAATAGAGAGTTTCAAATGTGTGCGCGTTTTGGTTTTCTTTCTAAGGGATTTAAAAGATGTTGGAAGTGAATTTGTCCGAGTATTTTTGCAAGGGGCTTTGGAGTTTGGGATTGAGTTTGGAATTTAACTTCATCTCTAAAAATAGGTGTCCTAATCAGCCAACAGATATTCCATTGACAAATAAGAATTGAATGCGCACCTCTTCTCTGCTTGTAAAAATAAAATAAAATTCTTGACCTCTTTCAATATCTTTCTGAATTTGGAAACCCAGAATTGAAATTTTTGTTGAACAGCAATTATATTTATTTTATTAATAAGATATTATAAAAACAAACTTAACTCCGAAAACAAATTCCCCAAGAGGCTTTGCCCGATACTCCTACTACTCCCAATTTAAAATTGAGAAATAACCTCTCGTAAAGAAAAAAACACTCCTCTGACTTATGAATGAATAATAAGATGAAATTTCAAACCGTATCACTATAAGTTTTTTCCACTTACATGGAAAATATCTTGTCCTGAAATTTTATTTATCAATCCGTAGAATATAGGCAAGAAGAAGCCCAAGAAAGTTTTGCGTTGATTCATCAGATCAAGAAACCCAAGAAACAAGTCCTGCGCATGGAACTTGCATACTTACCTTCAAAGTCTCTTGTAGTTAATCGGGGTTCGGAAATTTGATGGCAGTAATCAAGTTATGTTGGAAGAAGGCATGGAAGAGATTGGTGCAAGGTTGCTGCATTACATACATCCTGATGAAGTCAGCAGAGTTCAAAACAACATTTACTCTGAATGTTGCATATCCATGAATTTTCTCTCCCTCCCTACTATGAGATTCTATGTAAAAAACACCTAAAAAGTTATTCAAGCTCTTATACAACAATCAAATTGACTAGAGAAATAAGTCCCATTGCTCACTCACTACTGTTTTCAATTCCTAGTTAGTATACTAGACTGGCATATACAGTCAACAGGCGAGAACAGAGAATCACACGCAATTAGATAGAGCAGTGCAGGGCACTTGCTTGAAGTACATGCACAAATGGGTCAACAACACCTTATACATTTGTATGTCCTGTACTTGTGTTATAAGTCAAACTAGTTACCTGAACAAAATTAACCATGTTTGGTTACAGAGATCTTGAGCAAGCTGAGAACCACAATGTAAGCATCTATCCCTTCATTATCCATCATTCAGAAAATATCATGAGCTTGGCTTACATCCACAGGTACAGGTTTCAAGTTCATTATGAAGTTTCTGCAAGCAAGAAGAAGGGAGTTAAAAACAAATGACTGCATAATTTCACTCCAGATAATAAAGTTCTATAAATCTTGCGATGTTTTTTCACAGGAAAGACTCGTGCACTCAGGAACAACATGTGATTCACATTACCGCTTCACAGTACCTGGACAGTAGTATGCCTTATCTAAATTAGTTGGTGGATATGGAATAACAGCAACATGAAAAAGGTATTCTAAAGGCCACAAGTTTGGTTCAAAAGTACAATAATCTAGTTAGTTGTTTCCCGTAGAAGCTGCTCTTCTTGGTTACCCATTATTGTTTCCAAAGAAACAGGCGTTGATATAATATCACTCCATGCATCTTTACATACCTGAACATCATTTTGAAGGCCTTTTATATGCTTCACTGCCAGGTCCAACATGTCAGAATAGCTAGTTTGCTGTGAAAAAATAAAAAAAAAATTAGCCCGAGTTTCAACCCTAAACACAATTTCTATACCAATGCTGTTCTGGAAAATATCATGCTACCTTATCCATGTTAGGCACAAGGTCCTGTAATTTCTTCAGTTTCTCACTAATTCTCGTTCTTCTCTCCTGAAACCACACAAAACCAACCAAATGAGTATACCGATAAATTGACCCTTTTAGGCCATGCTTAACTTTTAGAAATTGGATTGCATCTAATAGGGGGAAAGGTTTGAAATGGTAAATTGGATTATTTACAAGGTTTCTCATAGCAACACAGTAAGCACATATGCCTTTCTTTTTGCATGACAAAAATATGTGTATGCACCGTGGCTGCCACCAAATGCAGATTTATGAATCACTTGTACCGCAAGCAAGCGTTTCCCAAAATTTTGACTCACTCTTTCAGCAATACTCCGAGGGTGAGTAGCACAGCCACGCTTCGCACGAATTTTGCATGGCACGGAATCTTCAGGGATGCTCATAAGGTTATCAATGGTGGCCATCTCAAGTGTTGTTTGGGGCATACTAAACTGCAATGGAAACTGGATCAGTTGGTTTGAAGTTCAAGGTGGAGACTGAACTGAGCCACATAATTCTCAAATTTATATGGATGTTCCTCAACAAGGCACAGACCATCAGTAGAAAGAAAGCAACTCTAATCCAGACAAATTTCAAGAACGACTAAGATTTTTGTTTTTGTTTTTTTTTTATGAGAACAAGAACGACTATGATAAATCTGTGTTAAACAAACAATATACTCCAAAATCCAGGTCATCGAACCCTTCCTTTTCTAATCAGAGATAGATGAAAAACAACCTGTTGTTGCAAAATATTGCATTTTGTGACAATATGATCAGGCTCATTGATATTATACGAGACTTGACTTAAAAGACAATTAAAAAGCACCTGAGTTTCCAACGAATTTAGAGAGTTGAAGATATCTCCATCAATATATTTAGCACGCTTGCTTTGAGGAGCTGAAAATGAAATGGAGTTTGTATTATCCCAAGATTCCATTGCGTAGCCAGCCGTATTAAATGAATGTGCAGTATTTTGGTGGCTACTGCTTGAGCTAACACCATCAAGATTCTCATTCACTTCTGATAAATGATGTACGGAATCTTGTCCAGTGAAGCTTAGTTGCGATTTCAGCCTCGATAAGCCACGGCCATCACCTTTAGAGCTGTAATCCTGGGTCCCCCTTGTAATAGAAAAGCCTGCCATTTGATTTTGTTAAACATCCACAAAACAAGTTTAGGCCAGTTCTTTGCCTATTATCAGAAAGCTGGAGATGATGGAACAGTCACAGTAACACCATTGGACTCATCGAAACTACTACCTCCATCTCATGATTCTGCCACTTCCAAGTGTTTTTCATAAACATTAATGTTGGGACTCATAAGCTTATTAAATACTCCCTGTACCATTCTGGTTGTCTTATTCCCTATACGTTTTATGAAGGAAACGGGCAAAACCAACATGGGTCGGGACTCACGGAGCACAAGTCATGAGCAAGTTTCTATCAATTCTTAAACCTACTCATTCTCTTACTTGAGAACACCTTCACGTATAGTATGAGCTGGTAGGAGTAGGCATGGAAGAAGAAAAGGTTTAAACATATAAAGGTGACAAATACCAGAAAGAGAGAAGGTTAGAAAAACATTATGGCTGGAGGAAGTACTAGTATTATAAGTAGTCCTACTATGGTTGATCTCCTAAGAAGAAGACAAAGTTAGCAAAATGACACTGAATCTGCATCTCATCCAAAAAGATGTCTCCTTTTCATTGGAACCGCACGTTGGCCTCCCAACTTGCCGTTTATTACTAGTATAAGATAGAGAGACGTGAGAGATACCCTGTACTTGTCAGCTTGCATCTTTAGCCACCAGCAGCGGACCAAGTCTAGTGGGCCGACAGGTTGGACGCTTAAGTGGTGGTGTCCAATGAATCTCGCCACGTCACAGTGACTCGTTTGCTATTTTTCAAATTTGTAAAAGTTAGGCCACGCCCAATAATTTTTCTTTTTTCCTCTCCACCAGAGGTAGTAGTAAATTAGACTATTTAGAGTGTGCCACCAATGAGGATTCGTTCTTTTAGGTTCAATCAATTACATCTATCCCCGGATGGTAAGTGGATAATTTTTACTTTTAATGTATATAAAGCTCTTTTTAGAGGAGAAGCTCATAAAAAATACTAGCTACTACATTATAAGAAAATTGATAGAATTCACTCAATGATTCTTTGTTTTTTATTGTATCGGAGTAAAGTTTAAAATCAACCAAAGTGTTGTGCTCCTAATCCTAATCCTAACCCATCTAGTCAACAGAGGAAAAGAGTGAGGGCAGTAGCGTCATTTGTAGACGCAATGAGGGGAAGGACGTACCGTTCTCGGCGACGAGTTGACTAACGAATCCGGCGGGAGAGCTTCGCTGCCTGAGCAAAGAGGAAGCTGCAGCGGGGTAGGATCTGGGCGGTGGTGCTTCGGAGTTGAGCGGATCGCTGCTGTAGGAGTTGACCTTGCAGCTCGAGTCGGATGAATCGGCGGAGAAGTAGTGGCCCACCAGATTGGGGTTGCGATGAGAGGATCCGACCACCGAGTCGACGGCGGCGGTGAGGACGGAGCTCGGGGCGGAGCCGTAGCGGGTCAACCCGGCGGGACTCTGATCGGATTTTTGTGAGATGGAAGAGGAAGATGATTGGTACATTGAATTGAAGAAGCTAAGCTAGGTGGTGGGAGTTGGATAAAAGGAGGTAAGAGAGATGGGAGGCAAGCTTGAAACGATAATAGAACCAAAAGCCTTGTATGGGAAAGGAAAGGTGCGTTTTAAGGAAATGTTTATCGGGCTGTGCTGCTTGTACTGTACTTACAAGGGCAAGGCAAGGGACTCGTTTCAGATTTTGCGGGTCGTCTTGTCTTTGCTGTCATAAACCAGTGAGGAAACTATCACAATTCCATGGCCCCTTACCCTCTCTTTTTGTTCTCAAATAATTTGTCCATTAAATCAATATTGAAACATTAAAATTAAATGAATCAATTATTTAAATAAGATAGAGTATTTAATTAATGGTTTAATTATCTATTACTCTCATTAATTATGTTGACTTACTCACTTTCATCCATGAGTTATAATTCGTTATAACTCAGTTTTTGAACTATGTAATATCTGACACTTTAATCATCCACAATAACTCGTCTTATGTGAAATTAACGGCTTCCAATTGTTAACGGTATAATGCCCTATTTGTACAGATTTAAATGTTTTAAGACACACAAAAAAACATGGAAAGGGGTCAATTTGGGAAAAAAAAACAAAAGAAAATGGAGGTTAAGCAGGTTGAGCCAAGGTTGGGGCTGAACTCGGCCAATCCTAACCTCAACCTCAGGAGCGTCGGTGCAGGGGCTGGGCAGAGGAGCATGAAACAACGTTGTCACCTCCTTGGATCCAGCTCCCGGCTCCCCCCTGATCATTCAAGTCTGGCAAAGGACAACCTGATTGTGTGACGGAATTTGGCAAGCGCAATGATAAATTTAACATGTTTTAGGTATATAAAATAAGATTATAAAATTTGAAGGACTAAATTAGTATTTTATGCTAAAGTCAACAAATAGTAATGTGTTTAAATGACTAAAATGTTTAACAGACAATAGTTGAGGGTTTGAGTGAGAATAATTTATAGTCAAGAGATTAAAAAATTGAGTCGACATATTTGAGTGAAGTAATAGGTAATTAGGCTTTAATTAATTCTATTAGCATTTTTTTGAAAAAAAATAACGGATAAATTTATAATACCATTAGTAAATTATAGCAAAAGGACATTGACATTGATGATGAGATATTTAAGATAGGGATCCAAACTCTAAATATCATTAAAGAATGGTGGAAAAATATGTGAATGATAAAATTATTCTTTTCACTTTTTATTTTCTACCACGAGGAGAGAGGTTTATAGGCCATTAGTATGCATGTTCTATCACCATTAACTAGTATAGAAGTTATGGTCTATAATATGAAGGTTTATGGCTAGAATTATAGGGCATTATGATGGTGCCCCTTTAGCCAGGTCATCTTTATCGGCCACCAGTGGCGGGCGCAGGATTTTTGACATGTGGGGGCACAAACTATCATATTATTTTTTAAGTTTTTTGGATAAAAAATATACTAATCTAAAATTTTCACAATATGTACCTATGTTTCCCATGATTTTAACATATATATATATAATGACAGTAAAAGCTATAAAAAAGTGCTTATTGTGGCGGGAATGTTGTTAGACTAGATAATATTTATCATACATGGATTATTTAATGTCAAGTATTAACTCATAATTTATTTAAAAGTTGAAAGTGTAATACTTTTTTAAATAAATTTGAATAACATAGCGAAATCTTTGTGATAGAATATTCCGATTTTATAAAATACTGAACTCCTATATGTTAGAAGACAAACAATTTATTTTATCTAATAATGGTTAGCCAATTTATGAATATTTAGAACTAATTTTATCAAAATTTTAAGATTTGTACGATAAAATAACAAGTTTTATTATTTCAATAGAAACTAGACATAGTTGAAGGACCGCATAAGTAATTTACCCAATTCGTTCTCATATGATGGGTTACGGCCTACGGGACTCTCCTACTCGCTGCTAGCATTTCTTTTTTGTTGGCTTTAAATGTAAGTTAACTCTCAAACTCTGTATTTGTTTTCAAAATGGTCTATATACTTTATTTATATCAAAACATACTACCAGTACGATCATAATTTGTAGAATTTTATTGGGGCACGTGCCCCTGTCGGCCACCCCCACAATGCATGGCGGATGCATATTTCTCATCTCTAGCATTTTTCTTTGCTTCAAAATTCTCTTCATCTATATTATTCAATTTTTTTGTTGCATACTTGTTTTTTTTCTGCGTACTTCGAGTTTTTTTTGTTCCAGTAATTCGTTGACGAATGAAAAGGCTTTGTGCATCGTATCTTTGTTGTATTATAGGAGACCTAGATAGTCACGTTATTCCTAGACAATATTCATACTGGAGTGGTTGAATTTGTTTTAAGTAAATTACGTGCAACGTAATCTTTTTGGATCCTGGCTAATTCGATTTTCTCTGATTCTACTATGTAATTCTACAATTCTATCTTGTTTTAACTCTACTGATTTTGCATTAATTGTTTTTGTGCTCTTCTAAAAATTGGTAGAATTACTCAATTGTCATTAACTTAATTCGTACTTAGTTCCTTTTTTTTCAAATCTACTATTAATATATAAACAGTTAAATACTGAAGGAGGAGCCGCCACGTGTCAAATTAATTTAATTCGTTAAAAACAAAAAAATCGTTTTTAAGAGACCTATATAAATAAATGACTAAATTTCATAATTTTTTAAAAATGCGAGATAACAACAAATAGAGAGACCTATACAAATTACTATTCGAATCTAATAAATCTCCAACAAAACTTATCACAAAATCCGAAAATCTTATCTCAAACTTAAACCCTAGATACTCACACTATAAATACAGAACTTATTTGCAAAGGATTCAACAATTCATATTAAACTCGAAAAAATTCGTCACTGCTCCTGAGAAGTCTGGTACACAATATTCAATTATTCATATGATGTCTAACATGCAGGAGGAGATGCGATCCACATTAGATGAACTTCAACAGGACTTGAACGCCCTATACATGAAGATTGAAAAACTTCAGGAAACTGTAAGTTGTTGATTAGTAAATTATTTCGCGAAATTTTCGAAAATACATCATGTACACTTCTGTTTGCAGGTTAACAACATTCAGTTTGAGCATGCCAGAGAAATAATTATCCAATTAGTCGACGAGCTGATCGTAGAAGCAACTATTATAAATCTTTCTTTTGAATGCCTAGCTGAAGAGGTTAGTATATAATCATTCGGTGATATAATCCATGCAAAATAATTCGATTTTGGCTCACAAGTTAATAATCAAACATTCAAATAGGTTATGGCGTCCATGTTGGCGAATATTTGGGTTTTTCATCCATCGACATGATCCACTGTTGAGCGGTTGTCATTTCATTTACCGAATGAGCAAAATATTGTGTTTCATGAGGAATCGGACCTACGAAATGTGATTGAAAGACATAATGATAGTCGTTCCCAATTTGAGGCTTGGATGGAGTGCAATAGGACCAATGCGGACGCTCGTAATCTCACGTATGTTGAGTTTCCGAGATATTTTGTATGGAACAAACAAGATAAAAAGTGGACTAAACGCAAGAGAGGGTTAAGTTTAGGTAAGATTTATTACACTCACCCGACAGCTGGTGAAAGATACTACTTGCGTATGTTGTTAAATAATGTGAGAGGACCAACGACGTATGAAGAGCTAAGAAGCGTGAATGGACAATTGTATGACACTTTTCGGGAAGCATGTTTTGCTATGGGGTTGCTTGAAGGTGATGGTGAGTGGCATGAGTCGTTACGTGAAGCTTCTCAATGGGCAATGTCAAGTCGTTTGCGTGAACTTTTCGTGACAATCATTTTATTTTGTCAAGTTTCTGAACCTCAGGTTTTATGAGACCGACACCGCGACATGTTGGCCGATGACATTTTACGGATTGAGCGCGAAAACGTAGCTCTCGATTTGGTATTACACGATGATGAGAAATATAATTATGCCCTTTATGAGATTGAGAAAATAATGAACAAGTTGGGTCGATCGTTAAGAGAATTTGATGGCATGCCATATCCACGACATTAGTGCGTTAATTATTGAAGAGAACTCTCGGTTATCGAGGAGCTAAATTATGATAGGCGATCATTAGTACTTGAGCACGAGCGGCTTTATGGTGGCATGAATGAGGGACAACGGGCTGTGTATGATCATGTAATTGAGTCAACCCTTTCTCACACGGGTGGTATGTTCTTCGTATATGGTAGTGGTGGCACTGGGAAAACGTATTTATGGCAAACAATTTTGGCTCGGTTACGTTCGAGAGGGTAAGATAGCTTTAGTCATTGCAACTTCGGGATTGCTATTAATATATAAACAGTTCATACCGAAGGAGGAGCCTCCACGTGTCAAATTAATTTAATTCGTTAAAAACAAAAAAAATCGTTTTTCTGAAGAGACCTATATAAATAAATGACTGAATTTCATAATTTTTTAAAAATGCAGATAACAACAAATAGAGAGACCTATACATATTACTATTCGAACCTAATAAATCTCCAACAGAACTTATCACAAAAATCCGAAAATCTTATCTCAAACTTAAACCCTAGATACTCACACTATAAATACAGAACTTATTTGCAAAGGATTCAATAATTCATATTAATAGTTATGGACCGCACCGGGAGTCAAAGTTCATAATGTTTGATAATGTAGCATGCAGACTTTTCCAGTGTGATGCTCAGACATTCGTAGGTTATGAAAAAACTGTAAGTGATGGTTTGTCAATTCAAATATAACACGCGCTACAGACATGCTCACATTTATTCAGAAATTTTCATTTTACATGATGAACTGTATATAGGAAGCAGGACGGATGAAGTTGGAGAGCATGTACGAAAGTTTGAAAGGGATGAAATATGCATGGGATATAAAAGTCACTGACTATAATATCACAAACAAACGCTCAGGATTTACCATTCGGACATTTTCAAATTGATTATGCGACAGATGGTCGAGATGCATTAGAACTCATCGAACCGGTAAGTATGTGTGCATTGTGTAATGTGTCATGTAATAAATACTAAGTAATAATATTTTTCATACATAATAAAACGTATTGCATTTACGGATCATAGAGACAATTACAAGAAAACGCTTTACTACCACTAAAACATTCGGCGGTCAGTGATTTAAGCGGCGATAGCCCTAATGATAGGTATTAAATTTTTATATGATTGGAAAATAAACTATGTTATAAACACAAATTCAGTTTGGCTATATTATGGTGTTTTCTTTGTATAGTTTGCCATTGTTGAAGAGATTGGTAGTGCGGTGTACTTGGTAATATAGATAACATTGGCACATTAGAAGTACATGATGGTAGCAGTGTCGGACAATCCAAGTACGTATGTTGCATCTACTACTATTACTTATAATATAATCTTTAAAATGTTATTAACTTTATGTGACATGTATTTGTAGGGATGAACTTTCCCAGCATCCAATAAACCCATTAGGGATTATTGATGAGCCATGTAATGCGCGATGACGAGATGTGACCGTGTGCATGTACAGGACCAATAAGATCCGTTCGTGTTTTCAATATTCTGATACTCATATTTGAAGTTAGGTGTTTTCTTTCGTGCCTTGACATGTGTTATGGTTTTTCTTTTCATTTCTAATCGTCGTGCGTTTGTGAACCAGATTGATAATAAGCTTGAACGCTTTACTCGATTCGTCATCGATCCTTAAATAACATAGCATATGGGTTACTTATGTAGGAATTTATACAAATACGCCAAATAGTATAAAGATATAGGCGTTAATTCTTTTTACCGTCCGTAGGAGGGTAAGCTAGTTTCTTATATAGTCATATAAGTTTTCTGCTTTTTGTGCGATTTTGCCTATTTGCTTACCTTCAAGTACTTTGATTTAATTTCTGGCATATTTATCACTTATTAAAATTTTATCTCCATTAATATGATTTTGTTATTTATTTATATATTGATAATTTTTTCCCGTAATTGTTAATTATTTGCGTAATTTAAATCAGTGCCTTGACATCTTCTTAAGAGATGATCACTTTACTATATAAACAAATTACTTATTAGTATTACATGAAAAAATCAAATAAAATAAAATCGTGTGCATGATATATGCAGACAGGCAGCTGATAAATAAATTACAATTAAAAAAAAAGAGAGAGAAACAATATAATTAGTTAGTATATATATGCAGGCTAGATCATCTATGATGGGAGTAGTGTTCCAAAAATTTCCCATATCGCTTGCTGTGTCGTGTGAGCCCCAGAAAACAAGTCTCGAGACATTCCCATGAATAAATTATCTCCAGAAGAAGAAGATTTCCTTCTTTCTCCTTTGGGTCTTCGTCTCAACAATGTGATGTACGTTTCCAGGTCGTGCACACAATACGGGTTCTGTACATCGAAGAACTCCAGCTCCAATTGGACCCCGACGTGTGAGTAGCTCCATGGCAACCCCCCGCCGATGATAAGCTGCAGCTTCTCGTTGAATACAACCCCTGGAAGATTCGTGATCGGATCGTTCACGTTCACGATCCTCAGAACCTTCAGCCCGAGTTCGTCGCACCGGTTCTTGAACCCTGAATTGCCCACTCTCGGCCCGCCGAAGGAGAATACCGTTACCGGGATTTCCCGGTGATTATTGATCAGGCCGAGTTCCAGGATGTCGTAGCCGAGGAGAAGAGCCAGTGAGCTTCCCATGCTGTGCCCGGAGAGTGTCACGCTTAGTTCGTGATCATCATTTCGTCTGTATTTGTTCAGCAATCTTGAGATTTCGGAGAGGAGTTGTTCGCGGCAGCTTTGGAGGCCGAATTTGCTGTGGCGGCTTTCGTCGGAGGTGTACAGGCTAAGAAACCCGGACTCGACTTTGACGTCGGGTCTGGCGTCGTTCGGGTCTAGCCGCGCCGGCGTCAGCGAGCTCATGAAATTAGAGGCCCATTCCGGGTTTGTGACGGTGCCACGGAAGGCGACGAGGATGTCCCGTCGGCCGAGTCGCGCCGCCGATTCATCCGTCGAGACGGCGACATAGCCAACCCACCGGGCACCGGCGGCGGAGGCGGTGGTTCCGGGGATGTTGACGTCGGGAGTGGCGTAGATGTACTTGGTGACCCTGTAGCCGGACCCCTCCAATCCCACTTGCTGAAGCATGCTCCTCTTCCCATACTTGCAGTTCAAGTAACGCCTTGATGTGGGGTCCAGATCGAACGCCTTGTAGCAGGCGTTCACGAACTCGCCGTACCGGATAATTTCCTCCCGAAGAAGAGAATCCAACGGATTCAGTAGATTCTCCCACTCCTTTGATCCTTGAATCTCCCGCCACATATCACATAAACTCGAAACACTACTACTTGTATTAGTATTAGTATTAGTATTAGTATCATGAGTATTCGTAATGGGTTGTTGAAAAGATGAGATCATGTGGCGTGAATGGATATTATTATAATTATGATCAGAATGGAGTTGGTCGGTTTTGTTAGGTAGAGAAATGTAGGTAAATGAATTAGAGGGGTCAATGGGGACATAATTTGGAGTTTTGGTGTGAGTAGAGATGAAATTTGGGGTTAATATTTTGGAAGTCATTGCATGGAGATGAGGAAATTAAGCTGCTTGCTTATGGCTTAAGAGATTGGGGAATATATATATAAATATTTATAAGTAAGGATGGGTCAAGATTCCAATTAATTAATTACTTTAAGTCTCACGAGGAATCGATTAGTATACTAGCTAGTATCCCAAAAAAAAATTAAAAGAAGAAAAGAGAAGTGGAAAGGAGGAAAAAGGTGATTAGTTTTTTTGACTGGAGTTAATTAATTAGTTTTTTTGACTGGGATTTCATTTTTTCTTCTTCTTCTTCATTTGGGATTGGGTGGAGCTTTATTTCGTGGCTAAATGATGAAATAGACTCTTGATCTTCATGAAACGGGTCACAAAGATCCCTCACTTTCTATTCATCTAAATATATCTCTTGTCATGTGTAACTAGATCTCTTCATTATTATACTTCTTCATTGGATTTGTAATTGTAATTGTAACCGTGATCGTCCCCGTCATATATACTTGACTGTGAATTTCTACTACAGTAGTTTTATTTTATTTTTCATTTTTTTAACGGAACGCATATAATAATGTTTTCGTTAAACTAGCTAATTATAGTACTGTGGGTGTATATAGTAAAGTATAGTTAAGCGGCTTAAGTTTCACAAATTGTGAAACTCACTATATGTATATCTTCAACGTGAGTGAGTACGCATCATCCTTCAACGCGAAATACACGTTAGATGACGGAAAGACCAGGCTTTTACTTAATCCTTTAATGTAATTGGTAGTAGAGATTAATTAATACTAATGTTTTACTCACATTAATTAATTAATGCTATATCTATATATACTCAAGGCATCAGTACTGTTTGTCTCATCATAAATAGAACTATTTATTATTATTGTAGTAAATGTAGTAAATGTTTTGGTAATTAGATGGTCGCCAACATGTTTTCTCCAAGAACGTAGCTAGTGTAATTAGGATAATCTTAAATATTAAAGTATACTAAAACAACCCGAATGAATTGGTAACCAACAATATCTCTCATCAACAAGAATTGGTAATTAATTATATTAACTGATCATCTTAGATGGTACTCTTCATCATAAAATAAAATAAATAATAAGAAGACGTAGAGTGAAGAAAAGGAGCAAAGAAACGCAACACAAGAGTCACACACACACAGTAGTAGTAGTAGAAAATGACTACGAGGAGTTTGGTTTAAAATCAAACAGAAATGAATCAAAATAATATCCACCCATTTCATAGAGGTCTTTCTTTCTAATCAATCAAAACCACGCGTTTGGTCCAGGACTTATGATACCCAGCAACCATTAATGCATTGTAACCACCTGTTTCCGTTCAAACCACATCTGATGTAAAACGTATGGGATTAATATTCACAGATCATAAAAATAAAGAAATAGAGGAAAAGTGAAAAAGCCATTAAACTACATGATGTATTTTTAAAAAAATTTAAAAGTAGTGTGATGGTTGTAAAGTTCATGCACGAAAACATACATAAAAATATAGGAAGACGGTTTTTTGTAGCATTTGAAAAAGTAGGTGGATTACGTAAAATATTAAATTTAAAAGCTCAAGGGTCAATGTGCAAAATCATAAAACTAATGGGGAACATGTGACCAAACAACCAATTTTTTTTTATAATAAAAACGTATGAGATTAATGATCAAGGGTGAAATGTGTGTATAATTACACACAATTCATATTGACAAATTCATTTATAAAAGACCCAAACTCACCATTGTTTTGTTGAAAATAGTAATGGGACAATAAGTAATGGGCTGAACCCAAGAGAATCGAGCGTTCCTAGACTAGTGTACAATGTGTATCACTATGCTAGAATGCAATACAAGGGGCAACAATGGTTCGATTGGATGGTTGGTGGAGAGTGTAACTAATCTAAATGAAACTAAATGCAATAGAGGCAAGAGTGAAATGCAAGTATGAGCAAAGAAAATTAGAACTTGTGGACTTTCATATATGGAGTTCTCCTAGGGTTGCATGCATGTCATAGGTTGATTGTGAGTTCTAGTCATGGTTTAGAGGTGGATTACAAAGCTAACATGCTTCCATCTCTAGATAACATGTTAATCTCTTGTCACTCACTAACCTAACCAATTCTCGTTGTATTAGCATTAGGAGACAAGGAATAAAGCTCATAATCTATACACCAATTGACTCCTAGATGTTATCTCTAACACACAAGTCATTCAATCAAGGGAAATTAACAAAAACCCCCCCTGAGGTTTAGCGTATTCTCCACTTTCCCCCCCACATTTTCGGAATCCTCTAAAAACCCCCCATGAAGTTTGTGAAAATATACAAAAACCCCCATGGACGTTAACTTCCGTTAGAACAACCGTTAGCTTTTAGGTGTAATTACAAAATTGGACCCAAAACTTTTAACCCTAACAATTCTATCCTAAAGGTTTTACCCCTTTACAATTTCAACCCCACCCCTCTCCATTCACATCTCCTCCTATTAGCGAAGGGCCAGAGCTTCGATCCCTGTGGAGAAGAAAGGAAATCCGTCGCTCACAAGTAGTCATCGTCTTCTGAAATCGTTTTCAAGAGGAGCAAGTTCGTTGTAACACCAAGCCGGAGCATCGGAAATCTCTGCTTGCTAGGTACTTGCTTGAATGCACGGAGGATTAGAATTGTGAAGAAATATGCCATCCCAGGAGACGAGTTTCACATTTCACCCTTATTTCCTTGAATAAAATCGAACTCTATGGCAAAACCCTTCCTCCTTGTTTGTCCAAAAGTCGAATCTCCACACAGAAGAAAGAAAACGTGTCTAGCTTGATTAAATCGATTCTAATATTTTCAGTTTAGTCCTGATTGAGGTTGATTAAATCAATTCCTTGAATAAAATCGCGGACGGTTTTGCTTCAGACCCGATTGAGGTCGATGTTGTTGTTCTTGTCCCGAACCAGCAACAAATCTTGGGTCGCTAGCTAGCACCCATCGTTTCCCAAACATTTTCCGATCACCACTCACTCGAACCCTGGTCGTCAACGTTGTCGAGCACAACGAGTGATTTAGAGTGCCGGGGCTCGAAAAGCCTAGATCAAAAGGACATGGGTGTTGAGGAAGCCTCTTCTGGTAGACGACAGGTAGAAGGCGGCGGCGGTCGACTGGCATCAGGAGGCGGTGGGAGGAATGGGGTCGGTGGTGGAGGCTTTGGATGTGGGGTGAGTCTAAATGTAAACTATATAAGTTAGGTCAATATTGTTGGGTTAAAAAACTTAGGTTCTAGATTTTGTTATTAAACCAAAAAGTTAACAGAAAGCAAACGGATGTTAAGGTTTAGGGGGAAAATTGTTTGTTTTTACAAACCTCAGGGGGGTTTTTAGAGGATTCCGAAAATGCGGGGGGAAAGTGGAGAATATGCTAAACCTCAGGGGGGGTATTTGTTAATTTTCCTTCAATCAAATCCCTTAGGCAAAGTTTATTGAAACCTCTCTCGAGCATTTCTATGAACATCTTAGATGCGTATGCTAGAGTTAGCTATTCTCTAACATACTTAACCACTCAATGATCAAGGAGATGATATCTAAATTCAAACAGGTCAAGAAACATCACAATAACTCATAATAACAACAATCCACAAGGAGAAATGAAATCTATCTACTCCTACTCATGATACTACTCAAACAAGCATTCAAGAACACAAGTATGAAATAGTATAAAGAGAGAGTGGGAAGAAATCACTCAATATATGGTCATCCACAAGAGCCCCAATAAACCTCTCATGTTTTTGAGGTTGGAGGGGCTCAAAAGCCCTAGGAAGAAGAGAAAGAACAACTACAACTTCAAGTTTGATGAGAAATTCGTGTAAATGGTGAGTTGTGGCAAAACTCATCCTAAAAGTCTATATATATATATATATATTATATCTAATAGTCCAAAAATCCCTAGACATATGGGACATCATAACAAGGTAAATAAGGGTAAAAATGTCCAAAGAGTAGGTACAAAGTGGATCGAATCGAGGCTGACTCGAGTTGGTCTCATTAAATGACGTGGACAACAGGGGATGTGCTGGGACGCTCTGGGGATGCGCTGGGGGGGTGCTCTGGGTACTGTTCACATATGCCAAATGCTACAGGGGATGCGATGGGGGATGCTCTGGGTATTGTTCACAGAGGTCAAAACTTGGTGGGCGGCTCTCTTTCCATGCTTCACATGTTCGATCCTTTTGACGAGGTCCTCCAAGCTCCATCTTCGCTCCTCAAGTGTGCGCCTACGAACAAATAGCCACAGCGAATAAAACACACACACAATGACGAAATAAGCTCAAATAAGTGATGAATTTGACTTAGAACACCATAGAAATGTGGTATGTGTGTGTCACACATCAATTAATATGCACAAATCATAAACATACAGAATTAGAGAGAGTGAAATAACAATAAAACTACATGATGTATTTTTTAAAAAAATTAAAAAGTAGTATGATGTTCATAAAGTTGTACGTATGAAAACATACGGATAAATATAGAAAGGTTTTTTATAGCATTTGAAAAAGTATGTGGATTACTCATAATATTAAATTTAAAAGTTCAGGGATCAATGTGCAAAATAATAAAACTAAAGGGGAACACGTGAGTAGACAACCAAAAGTTAAAACAAAGAAAACTACACGAACTACTCTAGCGAAGGTCCTCGACAAATGTATTAGTTGTAGAATACTACATTCACCCACCGTTAATTGATACATTTGTTTTACGGGCAAAGTGCACTCATAGTCCTGTAGCTTTAATTCTTGTTTTATCGGGGTAATGTTTTAACTTTTGTCTCAATAAAGTCATGTTTTTCAACTTTTTTTAAATTCGTGGTCTTTTTCCATCGAACCACTGCTAAGTTTGATGGACTTTAGGGGAAAATGATAATTTTAGCAATTTAATTTTTTTGAAAAAAACTTGTACACCCTAAGTTTTAAAACTAACAATTTAGGCACACCCCAACAATTATAAACTTAACACTTTAACCCAAAACTTTTGATTCATTCCTTCCACCATCCTCCCACCGTCCTGTCACCGCCACCGTCGCCGGACCACTGCCGAGTTGCCGAATTGCCCCTATTGAACTGGGTTCGGCCCAAGATGACCTGGGGAGCCCATGTGCTCGTCACTCTCCCACTTTCAATGTGTCGACATCCAGGGCAGAGCCCGTCCCATCCACGACACGTGGCACCATCTCCCACGATGGACCGGTGTTGAGATGACACATGAGACCTATAAATATCCTATTTCCACGCCTAGAAAGACACAAACTTTTAGTGTTGTGAATCTGAGGCCTGCTTAAAACTGAGGGTTCAATGACGTTGCTGATCCTTGTCCATGGTTGCAGGACCTTAAAGGAAGGTCCCTTGACACACCCAGACCTCGGATCCCGGGGGGCTTTTCTACCTTTTCTTTTTGCATAGCGGGCGACATGACGCAAGTTACACAATTCCTTCCCTGACTTGACTTCGTCAATTTATATTATGCTAATCTTGACATTAACATATGTATATACGTGTAAATTTATATTATGTTTTCTATCTAGCTTAGTGCTTAGTCTACCCATCCGGTCTAAGCTATGAATCTAGTACGCACTTGAGTTCAGGAACCCAGCAAAAACAATACTACTAGAGGAGGCAGTACTTTCTCCTAGCTGTAAAGTAAGATGGTCCAGTTTGAATTCAGCTGTTGACAATGTATGTTAGGGTGAATTTTCAAGTTTGAAATTTGAAGGACTTTTGTTTGAATGGCTTACCAGCTGATCAAAGCTTATACGGGATCGAGTATCTATAATAAGTAGTAGTATTATACTACTCCTTGACATGCAGCAGGCTGCTTGGCACAGCAAGCTTGGCTACTAAAACGTCATGCTTTATTTAGATATTCTAAAACTTTAGGGTTGATCATGGTAAACGTTTTACAACTTCAATAACTTTATGCAGTGGTGTTAATAAACATCATATCAATATCCGTTCACATCATAAATTAATGATATTTCAGAAGTGTAGGTTGATATGATAAAACATGATACTCATAAGTATGGTAAATAGAAAAGAGTAAATTCCTTACAAGTCTCTTAAAAATAATTATTGTCATGTTTTGGTACTATTTTAAAAACTTGTCCTATTTTGGTCCTATCTAAGGGTTCGCTGTCCTATTTTGGTCCTTTCCGTCCATTGATGCCGTTACTCTTGACGGGTCTCTGTGAAAGTACCATTTTGCCCTCCTGATTACCTGACGTGGCGTTCACGTGGACCAACATTATGACATGGCTAAAATTATGGAGGAGCACCCATAGGTGCTTACTCTATAGCAAAGTCAGGTCATTTCGTATGTGCAAGTGACACGTCCGGAAGGCTTAATGTTTCTGGCGATAACCCTAACTGGGAAATTGAAGAAATGCCGATGCCGAGAGTCATGGGGGATATGATCCTGTCACAAAACGGCGTCGTTATGATAATCAACGGCGCCGAATCGGGCACTGTCGTATGGGAGCTCGCCCAGAACCCTAACACTCAGTCGACCATCTACTACCCTACGACGAGACAATTATGGGTCATGAATCCATCTCCGAGGCCGAGAATGTACCATTCAACGGCGATTCTATTACCTGACGACCGGATATTGGTCGGCGGGAGCAACCCGCATACGTATTACAACCTCACCAGCATCGATTTCCCCACTGATCTAAGCCTCGAAGCTTTCTATCCTTCATACTTATCGAGATCCTACATGCCGTTGAGGCCGTACCTGGAGCCCGTTGACGAGATTTTAGGATATGAATCATGTTCCCGGTGAGATTCAAGGTGGCGAAAACGACGATCGACCCAAGCAAAGCTTCGGTGGTTATAATTACGTCGGCGTTCACGACTCATTGTTTCAGGATGAATCAGAGGATGGTGGTGCTGAAAACGGTTGAGGTGAAGTCGGAGGGTCGTCTGCATGAAGCGACCATCGTTGGTCCATCGACGCCGGAAATTGCTCCGTCGGGTTACTAGCTGTTTGTGGTGCTCAATCGGATACCGAGTCCTGGGCTTCAGCATTAAATGCGACGGTTCCCTCACCTCCGATCACCCATATCCATACAAACACGTTGGCAACATATTTTTAGCCATGTCAATGTTGGTCCACATGAGCGCCACGGGTAATCAAGGGAGCAAAATAGTACTTTTACAGAGATCCGTCAAGAGTAACGACATCAATGGACGGAAATGACCAAAACAAAACAGTGAACCTTTAGATAGGACCAAAACAAGACAAGTTTTTAGAATAGGACCAAGACATGACAATAATTATTTTTACGAGACTGTGTACGGAATTTACTCATCGATAAAAGTTTTGAGAGATGTTCGATGCATTTTACACGGTCGATTCTAGTAGGGTGTGTTCATTTGAAATCGGAAAATAATTTTAGAAAATTTGGGAATGTGTTTTTGATTGATGAATGAGATATATGTGATTAAAGAAATTTGAGAAAAAATATTATTTTATAAAAAATTGATGGCTTTAATGTTGTTTTGTGTATTGGAAAAAATTCCACTCTTTGCAACTGAACTAAGCAGTAAAAAAACAAGAGAGTTGAATTCAAATGCAAAGAAAAGGTAGGCATGATGGAATTTGTCATTCTACATGCTAGCTACATGGTTGCTAATTAATCAATTGATATTTGTAATTGGTGATATTAGAGTGAATTAAAAAGAAATTGATTAAAGTTGATGAAAGGAAATTTCAACCTTGGCAAACAAGTGCTTTCAAGATTGACGGTATAAAGAGCATCTCCAACACCTTTCTCATTTTCTTGATACGCTCACTTTTGAAAAATTTTGAGTATTTTTTTGGTCCTACAACATCTCCATCTCATTCTCCAAATGGGGAATTTTGCAAAAATATAGGACAATATATTCTTTGGTCACTACGACAGCTTTCAAATGATCAATTGAAATATGTGATCTGATCTGGCGCCTTCTAATTCTATATCTCAAGTTTTTGTTGCACTAATGGCTGAATAAGTCACCCTCAACATCAGTAAAATCACTCGTTTACATTTGTGCAATCCCACCTCCACAAACTAAAAATAATGGACTCAAATTCTACAATAAGTCCAAGACATTTATGTAAGTAGAGATTCTGTCAAATGCTTCCTCTACATAAGTCATGGTTTTCATCAAATACAGGGTGCGGCTTAAAAAGCAATAAGAGTCGTATTATCTGGCCTTTAGTTTAGCCTGTAGCTCTACAATGTGTGTTCTTTGGATGAAATGTTGAAAAATCTTAAGTATTTGAAATTGATATGATTTTTATGAGATGAGAAATTGGAGTGAAATGATCGATTTGATGGTTTGTTCGATGAAATTTTGATGAAAATATTGGTATAGAACACATAAAATAAAAAATAATGGTCATGGATTTTCTTATGTCCGTAAATCTCAAAACTGACTGGCCTCTTACACATGCATTGGATGTCTTAAAGCCAGCATTGTTCTACCGCCGGAAAGATGGAAGAGGTTCAAGTTTGAAAGTTTGGTATTTTGTGATTAATTAATTGTTGCGTGGAATGCAAGAATGCAATTTGTTTGCATTAAGCATTTTACTTTCTTGCATATGGTTGGTCCTCCTATCTTACTCTGCTTTCTCCAGCGACAGTGAAACAATACAAGACCAAATAAAATGAAAGACATATATGAATGAAGCGGATTACCTTTTTATCATTATGAAAAACCTCACTTGCGCCTCTTATTCTACGTCTTTGCGTCCTTCTTCCTGCTCACCTCCATACATTTGATTCCATTTCATTCTCTGAATATGAACATGATTGCTCAACTCCTAGGTTGCCGGAGCACAACATCAAAGAATATTCCATGCGCGGCGAAGCGCCACCATCACGAGACCAATGTCCCTACCCACCCGCTCGACCCCTTCACAATCGGGAAATGAACAATGATGCTACTCAGTGAAAGACATCGCCAATTTCTACCTACATGCAGCCCATAGATTTCAGCCCACCGCTAATAGCCATGGTGGTTGTGGTCGCCGCTGCTTTCATTGCTCTCACCGATCGCTGCTACTCCACACATATTTTGCAAAGCTTGACCAAATTGGAGCTAAGCCAAACTAGATCAGAGGTGGCAGTGGCGGAGATGCGGCACTTCTCGGCAGATCTCGAGGAGCTGTCGGTCGAAAGAGGCGGCGACGAAGGTGTTGGAGAGGAGGCTAACGATGAGGCAGTGGTCAAGTGACGCGACTACAGGGGACAGAACTCCTCGCCACCACCACCTTTGTTTCGTTCTGATGCTGTGTCCACTCTGCCACGAGTGTCCTAGATCGGACAAATCCGAAACGTAGCCGGGAGCCCTCGAGATTGGAGGTTTAGAGCTCGTTCTTGTGATGTGTAGGTGGCGGCCGGTCGTGGCTGGGATGTGGAGGCGGTGGGGAGGGATATGGGAGAAGGGGGGCAGAGGCAAAGTGAAAGTGAGGGCTTTATTGATATGAATTAAACATTGAGGTTAAAATTTTGGGGAAATATATGTTTAAGGACCGAAATAAAATTTTTAAAAGGGTAGAAAGGTAAATTCACAAGAATCGGTTAGAATTAACGACCCAAATAGACGGAAAAGACCAAAATAGGACAGAGTACCAAAGGATAGGACTTAAACAAGACAAAATTTTAAAACATGACCAAAACAGGACAATAATTATTTTTACAGGACTGTCAGCGGAATTTACTCAAAAAAGTAGACACCGTTCATTCAAGAAAGGAGTATTCCATAAGTGCGCAATGATTTATTATAACGATAAAACATCAAAAACAATTGGAGTTTATAATTGGGGTAATCTTGAACCTTTTCTTCAAACCGATTGGATATTTTTGGTATATTGACAAGCATAATCCCTAAAAAAAGCTAACTGGAAGCCGAACTAGAAGGGGGACCCTCCTCTTTACCTCGATATGTAGCCTCAAGGCATTCCTTGGCCCTATGAATCTTTGACTGAAGGTAGAAACTTCCGACCTGTGCATTCTTCTCAAATAAGTTTTCATACTTCTGCAACAAGGAAAATTACTTGAGATGTTGTAGATTAAACAGGATGATGGAAATGGACTGAAACAAAAACAAGCAAACCTTCAATATCTCTTCCCAAGGAGTTTCTTCGGTAACACCAAGAATCTGCCTCGCTTCTTGCTCTGTCATTGCTTTGCCTGCTCTACGGGCGGCATTTTGTAGTGTCTCCTGGGCAACACCGGTTTTGGATGCATCTGTAATAAATCAAACGTTATTGCATTTACTTCTATAGTTAACCTAGTACTGCAACAAACATCTATGTCATCGCAAGCCTTTGCTATTACTCCAATTATAAGTTACTTGCAACTGCAGGCCAAAAGCAGAATTAGAAGTTGATAGCGTACTGGCTTGAAAATAACTGCTAGGACCAACCATTACATGCAAGAAAGAAAAATGCTAATACATATAAAGGCTACAATGTAAAAATATGTTGCCAGTACACAAGTCATTCACATGAAATTACAGGTAAGTACTTCAGCCCTGAATCATACTACCTCCGTCCTTAAATAAATGTAGCATTTAACTTTTGAACTTGCGTTTGACAAGATTATTACTAGAAAGAAAGAAATTGTCAATATATATAGTATATGTTTGGAAACTAGAGACATGAAATTATCATTTAGATGCGTACTATTAACTTCGTAAGTCAAAATATTGAACGAAAAAAATCATAGGTTAATTAATGCTGAAAAATGAACTGGCCAATTTTTTGAGGACGAAGGGGGTATACTCTATTAGCAAATAGCAACTTCTGAAAACTGATGGTCAAACCATGAAATAAGCTAAATGCAGAATGACCTACTCCAGGAAACCAAACAACATGTAGCAACGTGGGAAATATCTCTAATATCCCATTAAATTTTTCTTGCTCATCAGCTCATGAACACACCCTCCTTAAAACTACAAAATTACTCCATGAAGACTTGATGACTCAAAATTCAGCAAATGTTCTTAAAAAATTTAACACGTCTAACTAACCCTAAAATGACCATAAAACGTGAATGACCAAAATGTCCCCCAAAATTAAGACTTAAACCTATCCTAGACTCAAGTTAGCATTCTCAGATAAAATTGGGTGTCAACAAAACGTCAAATGCTGAGGGACTCATTCAACATTTGTGCATTTTATACAAAGCAGCATAGATCAATCTGTAGATTGAGACCTTGTACAACCTCCTTGCTTAGAGGTTCTTAGTCCGTTTCTTGGAACATTTACAACTCAAGGGGGGCATCGTTAGCCAATGAAAAGCAGGGTCTCAAACTCTAGAAAATCCTCTAAGTTTTAACTAAACCTCTCTAGAATATTCATCATCTCAGACATCCAGAGCCCATGTCAATTAAGATAACCAACAAGCTGTACAGCATATTCAGTTTGTATATATGATATGAATTTTTGCACATGAAATAGGTCCTTATACATAGAATCTTATTTATACATTGGGATGGCAATTTCAATAATTTCTTTCAATTATCCTCCGATATCCATAGAAGTTGTTGGAATCGGATCCATCAGCAATAAGCTAACATGATTTATACTGTTGACTCTCCTTTGATCCTAAATCCCAACAAGTTAATTTTATGAGAGAAAATTTTTGAAGTCCAAATTTCTTGTATATAAGAAAGAATTCAGATTATCCAAAACAATCCCTGCAACCAAATCAAAGAAACAAGATGTGGACAGCATGCACCCCAAACACTGAAACTGTCATCCAAAGTTAGCATTCTAAATCCTGTGCAAGAAGTAGCATGAAGTTTATGATCCAAAAAAAGCAAATTACCTTCACCGGAAACGGTAAAATAAGACCTATGATTTAAATACTTATACATAAGGTTAACTTAATAAGATGTTTAAGTTAAAATCATCATAGCATTAGTAATGTTAGCATTTTGCTGTTAGATATATTCTTTTATTTTGGCCATGAAAATAAATTCTTCACATACTAACAAATAGAGTATTTGGATTCTTCCACAAAGGACAGCTTCAATATGTAGAAAAGGCACAAAGTTTGACCAAAATCATAATCTAGATCATGCACCAAATGCTGATTAAAAAAAACACAGCTAGTCACTGAAACAACAGTTACGAACTATGCGATAAATACAACAATGAATACTGAGATGGTAATTTACTAGCAAGTGCTTGGCGATATGCCTGGAGTACTGCACGGGCCAGTACAGTAGAGCCCATAACAATCAAATTGGCGAGAATCTTAGCAGCCTGCACAAAGAGCAGCGACAAGAATCATAATGAGAAGTTATAAAATTCACTGAAAAGAAAGAAAAAACTACACATTGAAGGCACGGTCTTATTTGGAAGGAAATTCCAAAACATGAAGCCAATGCAACGTAATGATGTATCACCAAAGGACGATTGCACCTGAATTAATTGGATAACAGCAAACGCATAACAAAAAAGGTGAATCGCAGTGTCTCGCAGCTCCGAAAAGAAGAAAAAGCTCCATGAATACCAGAGTAACAATGCCATACACACGAAGTATGGTCAACCCTAGAGGAAGAAGCAACGAGCAGAGGAAGGAAACGAGAACTCTTTTTTTTCTAGGCAAAATGCGGAAAGAAAACCAAATTTCTAATTTCAAGATTCAACAATCTTTCCAACTCAACATTTTCTTTGCACTCCATCTTTTCGAAGTGTCTGATCATCAGGAGTAATTCGACTCTCTGAAAAGCACAGGGCCAAGAAGAATTTCAAACAATAAAATGCTATCTCGAAAAATAATCCGTAAGCATGTTTACAATCGATATCATAAGAGACAGAAAGAGAAGACCAAGTACCATGGTTGATTAGATTGGACAAAGCGAGCTCGCGGATATTAAGGAATTCGTCTCCGAGAAGATTAAGAACAACACGACGAAATTGACCTTTAATTTCTTTCTTTCCGGCCAACTGGAAGAAAATTTTCCTCCGGCGGTGGTCTCCGATCGAGATTGGTGTTTGATTCCAAGAGGAAAACGGACGAAAGTTCTAGGTTTCACAGATCGATCGTCTTCGGGGGCAGACTTCTTCTTCCTGCTCCTGCTCGTGAATGGTAATGCAATCTTTGCCTAAAGGTTTCCAAGTTTTTATATCTGGATCCTTAACGTTCTGAAAACAAGTTATAACTCCTCTTAGGGATGAGCATTAATGCATTAATTATACGAACAAAAAAAATCCTTGATTAAACTGCATTTAAAATCGATACTTCTCTTTTCATTCACATTAACACTACGTAATTTATACTGCCCATCCCATTATTTTTGAAACGTTTTGACTGGGCACGTTGTTTTAGGTGGAGCTGATTTTGAGTTAACTTGGTAGATGGAAGAGAGTGATGAGGGATAATTGAGTAAATTCATATACAAAAGTTTACTAAAAATAGAAAGTGTTTCAATAATTTAGGGACAACCCAATAAGGAAAGTGTTTCAACAATTTTGGGACAGAGGGAGTGCTTATATATATATACATATATATATATATATATATATATATATACAAAAGGATACGGAATTGGGATACCGGACACCATTTAAAATCCTTGATTAAACTGCATTTAAAATCGATACTTTTTTTATACTCTCTTTGTTTTGAACTAGATTGTTGATCCTTCATCCTTCTATTCCGTAAGATTTTGGACATTTTAGTATTTTACCTTATTCATAAGTGGTGGGAATATTGATTTTAAATAATTTCAGAGCTTTACACTTATATGTAAAGAACAGAGTAAAGTGCGCCGGAATTCCTTATTTTTAATTATTGTTTTATTGGGGTCTCATTTTAACTTTTGATCATATTTAAGTCTCATTTTAAAACTTTTTACTTATGAGTGATCATTTCAGTGGGTGTCTATTTACCACATATGTGAAAAAACAAACACCATGAAAATGTCAAATTTACCCTCTTAATAAATCTCTGTGAAGGGTGTTTTAGTCTTTTAGTTTATTAGATTAGTTAGTTAAGTTAGTTAATTAGTAGTACATTTAGGTAGGTGTTTTTCCACATATGTGATAAATAAACAGACTCATCATTTCGTCCATTTTTTCTGTTAACCTTAACGGATCTGCTGAGAAAATGTTAGTTTCAACTATTGAAATTATATAAAAACTATATTTATGCCCTACAAATTTTAAACTTAACAATTTTATCCTAAAACTTTCAAACTTCAGCATTAACCCATTACACTTCCCTAGTCACCGGACCACCACCAAAAACTCGTCGGACCGTCATCGGAACACCGGAAAATCACCATTGGTCAGCGGTCACGAAACACCCTAACTCACGAAAACCCTAACTGTAGACCACCCAAATTGCGGCCAAAGGCCACCAATTCGTGGCCTAAGGCCGTTGATTCGCAGCCCTGGGGCCTAAGGCCTCGAATCGGTGACCAAGGGCCCCGAATCGACGGCCCATAGCCCCGAATCGGCGACCCAAGCCGAAACTGGACAAAAATCACTATGGTCCATTCTCCGACGATACTAATGTCGCAACCAACCATCCCTGTAGCTAGAAACGCCGAGGCTCCTACCTCCCAAGGACCATGTGTGGTTCCTACTATGGCTTCGAAAGGGCTGGAAGGTAACAGAAGTGAATTCGGTTTCTCCTGAGGTTGAGCAGAGGGCTTTGGTGGTTTCAGACTTGTCATCACTTCCAAAGCAGGTCTTATCTATTCAGGACCCTCCATTTACCTTCAATGTAGCCAGTGGTAGGTCAGATACCCTCCCATCTGCTGCCAGGAAGAGGAAGAAGGGTGGGGGATCATAAAGGGGTCGAGGCAGGCCACAGGGCTATACGACTGAGACTCCAGATCCATGTAGGAAGAGAGCTAAAATGGACTCACATGGAGTTGAAGCAGAAGAGCTGGAGGTTATAGAGGCACGGAATGCCTAGAGCAATGAGCATTTTATCGTCGGCGGGAGCGGTCGGGAGTCTCCCTCTTCCACTCATGTTTTTCAATTGACTCGGGTTGTTCTCTAGTATAGGTTCTTGATATATTTCTCAGAGGTCATTCATATGGCTAAATATGTTATTTCAGATGTTTATGCAGGGACTAGGCATTGTGTAGCTTGCTTCTGGCAGCTAGTTTGGTGGAAGAGGTCGGTGGCCGGGTATTACGTGAGAGATGTTGCACACAGATACCTGCTTAAAGCTAAAGAGAGCTATGAAAAGTCTATCCTAACCCGAAGTAGACATGGATTGACTATCATTTATTCATATTTATTTGGAGTTGTATACCCTCTATCTTTCCTTGGGATTTTATTGTTTGGTCTTCGTTTAACGATAAGTTGCCATACAATCTTAAGTTGCATGTTGTTTAGGTCTGGTTTAGAGTTGGTCTCTGAATTGGCTTTCCTTTTGGTATTTCCCTTCGTTTTATGAATAAATGCATTAACTTTCAAAAAAAAGAAAAAAGATAACAAACGTGCACCATGCAACAAAGATGTATCACCTTGTTTCTGTTATTTGGTGCTAGCAACACCACTCACTCTTTGCCTTGGAAAACATTATCAACGTTGCCAATTAGTTGAACTACTAACACATAACAAAGCTACTATGAGAAATAGCTGTTTCAATTAGTTGTAGCGTTTTGTATAATTTTTTAATTTTTTAGATCAAACAATTAACAGTTTAACTTAAAAAATTACTGTTGATAATTTTTTCAGAACCCAACAATTATTTTGAAAAAACTGTTGCCAAACATAACCTAATTTATGTTCGTGAAGATATATTTTGCTGCAATATTGGTTATGTTCTTTTGAGAGAAATAAGTGTGATACCAGAAACATCCATAAAAATGAAATAGAACGCTGAGAGTAGAAAAATAGAGAAATTACATTTTAAACAAATACCCTTTTGACAACCCAAAAAACTATAATAGTAGAGAAACTTACCGTGTTTTTTTTTTGAAAGGGAACTTACTGTGTTTTTTAACGTCATGAAAACTGAGATAAAAGTTTGACAATAAAGAAAGAGCTGGTCCTGAGATTTTCGAGATTCGAAGGGAAAAGAAAAATCAGGGACCCTTTTTCAAGATTGTACGTCACTAAACAATTGGTACGTTTCGTTTTTAGCATTTAATCTATAATTTTATTTTACTGAAGTTAAAAATATTTTAGATGCATATTATAGATTAATGTGTCTAGTTTCTAAATATATTTTTTTCGATTTTTTTATGTAATATTTTTATAGTAATAAGTTGATTCTCCACAACATTAAAACTAATTTTTCAGGGACAATGAAGTATTTACATAATCAATGATGGGCCTACTTTGTACAAAGGTGGGTAATATATAGTGTAATATAAAACTTAATGATCGAAATATTAAAAATATGAATATTTGGAACTAAATCGATTATAAATCTAAACTAAACAAAAATTTTGTGCAATTTTTCAAGATTAGATGAAGTATATACTCCGTATTTCTTTAAAAGTGATTCACTTTTCTTAAAAACATTTTCACTTTATTAGTCTCTTAAAAATCGTACACAATTTATCTTGGGTTGTCTCCAAAAATGTGTTCACATTAATTAAAACTTTTCACTTTAATTAAAACACACGAGATTTATTGGGACGGATGAAGTATTTTTTTTCTATATATACTATACAATATATGTATATCTTAATTTTTGTTTGGCCTCCTTAAAATTGGAGGCTCAAAGCAAAAATTTTGTCTGCCGGAGTCCAAGGTCGGTACTTAATAAAGTGTTAACTTTTTGAAAATAAGGGCCGGAAAAGCTGGTAGGAAAATATAAATCTAAAAATTTTGAAAAAAATTGTTAGGTGTGTTCATTTATAATGGGAAAATAATTTTGAGAAATTTAGAGATGTATTTTGATTGATGGATAATATATATGTGAGTAGAGAAATTTGAAAAAAATATTATTTTATAAAAAATTAATGGTGAAATGATAAATTTAAGATTATTTTATATATTGGAAATTGAAAAAGCTAAACTGAGCCTTATAGAAAAACATATCCCTAAATAAAATAATGTAGTTTTGCATTGTTTTTATTCAAGCGTTGTCTGTCTCTGACCTGTAATTCATCACGTAATCATGACTACAATATTTAAAAAGTTAGACCCACGAGCCAAAAAAAAAAAAAAAGAAGGCAAAAAAGTCTCACTTTCGAACATTGGTCTTTGGGAACATGTACATCGGTCTAAATTGGAAGCTCAAATTCTAGCTTAGTAGACTTTGTCAATCCGAACATTCTAATATTATCGATCTTAAATTTACAACGTCAGAAAACTTGAACATGTTAGTAATATAAATTCCTGCATTTCATAAACTGTTAAAAAATTCAGCTTGTCGAAACTTTAATTAATCTGTCAAGCATTTATCTTCAATAAATTAAATTCAAGAACATTTGAGTAAAGAACAATCCATTAATTCCATAAGTCCCTTTTCCAGAAAACTCTAAAATTCTATATATATTATAATGTGCATTAATCACACAAAACCTGAAAATCCAGAAATTATTGTTATAGTAATAATGTAAAATAAATACCTCAAGATGTACCTAATTGTACTTTAATATAAAAAAAATGCAAAGATGAGAAAGTTCGGCCCACCCGGAAGCCAAGTGCTCCGGCTGCCAGCCATCGTACATATCACATGATCCCCCCCCCAAATAATTATTACGTGTACCACTACCCCCACAAATACATACATGTTCCAATCTTTGGGAGATGCTGCTTATGCTTAGTTGCTTACAGAAAACTACCTTGTACCTTAGGCTCTTTACAAAGATTTTCACTATCTGGATAAAATCGAAAATATGGAGTAATTGAATTGATATTAAACAATTTTTATTGGTTGATTGGATTTTCAGATTTGATTGGTTAAAAATTGAAATTCTCAAACGGTTATATTTAGGTTATCGATACTATAATTTAAATCAAAATAACCGAAATGACTAAAAGGTAATTATAAACTATAAGGGTGGCTATGTAATTAACCCTTATCCCACTTTACACTTGAGAGACTCCACACACAACCCCGCTTCCGTTTTTCAACCCCAATTGACATTTTATAAATCAGAAATATTTTATAAATTTGGAATTATCTAGTAAACCATAAATATTTTGTAAATATAATCATTTACTTTAAAAGTTTTTGCTTTGTAAATTAATCTTTTAAAGTTTGAAGTTATTTGTACAGTTTGAATATTAGAAAGGTAAGTTGATTTCAAATGTGAACAAATCAAAATTAAAAACCGATTTAACAGAAATGTTATTATACCGGTCTAATTTCGGTTATTAGTTCTTATTTGGACGATTTAATTTGTAATTCTCATGTTTAGAAATCAATCAATTTTACTATATTCAAACGGGTATGCTTAAACTGACCGAATGAACACCCTAACGTGAACAACAACAAACTGGCACATGTGAAAAACTCCATTAAAGTACTCCAATGTCAATAATGAATAAACTAGCCACATTGGACATCCGTTTAAACTTAAGTGCTATTTAATCACTAATCTAAACTTCAAGGTCTTCTTTAGTGATTCCGAGGACAGGGCTCATAATTCCCTGCGTGTAGGTTGCGCTGTCTTCCTCCTTCTCTCTCTTCGAACACCGAAAATAAAGAACGGGAAAGACCGAAGGTAGAGAGAGATACATTGGACTGAGGAAGGAAAAAAATAAAAACGATTCCAACCAAAAAGAAGAGGGAAATAACAGAGCAGCAGCAGCAGAGAGGAGAAAGAGAGATCTTGCTCTCAATTGCTTCTCGCCTGTCCCTGATTTCTTGTTCTGAGATATTCACATTCTCTATCTGATTCTCTGTAAGTCTTTCCCTTCTTCGTCGCACCGATCTTTGATCGCCCGCCGTCAGATCTGACAGACACCGCCAATTGATCAGGTCTGATCTCCCGTCTCTGTGATTCAGCTAGATCTGGGCTCTTTTTCCGAGGAATTCTGGTGCTCGTTTTCGTGTTCTGGATCTAATTCCGTTCTTGATTTAGCTGAATTTTTCATGATTTTTATTCGATTGTGTCGGTCCTGTTTGATACCTTTGTCTGTTTAATCATGTAGCCGTCCTGTGCAGATATATGTAAAAGGTTTTTACCGTTTGCCGCTCTGACGGCTGGGGATCATTACGGGATATGGATGCTTCTGCTTGTCTCTGTTGTTTGTGGTTAAAAAGAGAAAGACATCTTTCTAGTTCCTTCATGAAATCTCTTTACGTTTAACAGGATGGGAACTATGGGTATCATTTTTGGTCTGTTAAAATTTGTTTTGCTGATTCCGAAAATTCTGTGATATCCTTAAGGAATGATTAATGAAGCATGATCGTTTCACATTAAAAACATCTTGCTTGCGACAGCCTTTTCATTTTACTGGATCGTCTTTGTTTTTGTTTGTTGCAGTGCAGAGTTCTGAGAGAAGATAAACTATGAAGAAGGCCATCGGTCAGACTGTTCGAGAGCTGTAAGTTCATAACGACAGCAGTACAAGTGCTAGCAAAAGTGAAATTTTAATACCTGCGTTTTTGTAATAGCGGTTAGGAACTCTGGGTTAGCAGTGTCTATTTGGATGAATTTATCATCCTCATTTACATTGAATGTTAGCAATTGAGTTATCATCAATGGTTGTCTTTACCGTTTTTATGGCAGTAAGAGAGAGGTCAACAAGAAAGTGCTTAAAGTTCCTGGGATAGAGCAGAAGGTAAAGGAATATATTTATCTGTTAAGCTTTTGATTATATTTTAAATTAAGTGTTACTTTTCTCTGCATAGGAACTTTCGTAAATACTCCTGAAGCAAGGTTGCTTAGAACTGTGCTGTGCGTTTATTGTCTGGAACCATGCTTTTAATGTGTGGTCTCACAAGATAAGTGAAGGCAGTGGTGAGTGGCAATGAATGATTATAGTTGAGGGGGAAAAAAAAGAGAAAAATCACTGATAAAGAAGAGAGCATGAAAGCTAAGATGCCTTGAATCAGTATTATGACTGGATGATGGTAGCGGAGAGTCAAATACATGTATAAAGCATGTCAACCTATTAGAGCGGAGAAATTGAAGGAAAGTTCTGAACATTTTTATTGAATGTATGCCAAAACCTCAAAATGAAAATAAATGCTCACTACAGTTGTTTAATGTCTGCTCTAAATGCTAAGATTAACGGAATAATGATGTCTTCTGCAAAGCTAGTAACTAGATGTTGTCATATGGAGGGCTATTGAAGTTTAAAGGCTTTTAAGCTAGACAATCAATTTCCAGTAGCCCATATCTGTTGAGATACTTCTGTGAAATTTGAATATTTGTGTTGTATGAAAAGACAGAAATTGTGCTCTGTTTTTAGCCTTTTAACCACATTAAAATATGATAAACACGACTTTGAGGGTTCTGTGATTAATGAAGATAAGTAACCGATTAGCTTGGAATTATTGGTCATTTGTGAAAAACCTATCATATTAACTGATGTCATATCCTGCCCTGCCGGCCAATGACTTCCAGGTTCTTGATGCAACGAGCAATGAGCCTTGGGGACCTCATGGGTCACTTCTTGCAGATATTGCAATGGCTACTAGAAACTAGTAAGCTTCAGATTATTTTACATGTTACAGATTTGTTCCAGAGCAAGTAATCTAAGATACATCTTAAATGTGCAGCCATGAGTATCAGATGATAATGGCTGTTGTCTGGAAAAGAATTAGCGACACTGGAAAAAATTGGCGTCATGTTTACAAGGTTAGGTTCCTTCAAGGATTGTTATTATTTTGCACAAACTAAGCTGCTCTGGTTCAAATTTCCTGAGCTGGATGATTTACTTTTGTCAGAACAATATCTATCTGTTCACTTTTCTGCTCCCCACATTTTTATTCTTGTCATATGTCATCTTGGTACTATCATTATCTTACCATTTTACCTTACTTATCATTGTTGTTTCCGATTTCTGAGTTTCAGGGTTTGATTGTCTTGGAGTACTTGGTGGCCAATGGTTCTGAGCGTGTTATAGATGACATAAGGGAACATGCCTATCAAATATCGGTAACTTTTTCTGTGATTCTCATGACAAGCCTTGCTAGTTGATATGATTTTTTTTATGTTCATCCGTAATTCTCCCCTATCTACAGACTTTGTCAGAATTCCAGTACATAGATTCCAGTGGAAGGGATCAGGGTAACAACGTTCGGAGGAAATCCCAAAGCCTAGTTTCCCTGGTGAATGATAAAGAAAGAATAGCTGAGGTTAGACAGAAGGCAGCTACTAACAGAGACAAGTAAGTCTAGGTTGATAAAAGTTAATTAAAACGTACAATTATTATCCCTCTTTCCTAGCAAACTTGATACTTTTCTTTTTTGAGTTGTACCAACAAAACTGATACGGTTCCTTTTTAGGAAACTTTTTTTACATCAATTTTACCTTACTACCCTTCATTCCTCTTCCCACTAAAAAAGGTTACTCTAGTTTTATATGCCCACTTTACTCTATTACCCTCATGTCAACATTGTTCTTTAACCTCTGTGCCCAGTCAAATGTTGTTGAGATGGAGGGAGTACTTAATAACTTGTTTGAACCAATGGCTTTGGAATTTGGAGCATCATTTGAAAATTTTAAACTGAATGAGATCTAGATGTGCCTAGGGTCTCGTTATCTCAGCTAATTTCTTGTCTGTTCAAATGCTGCTGCAACCTGTCCTAGTCTCCTAGATCTCCTATGGAGGTTATCTGTTTCATTTTTGTTTTGTTTCTTTGTTCCTCCTGTAATTTTCGAAGGGTCCAGGTCACTCCTACTGTTTTCTTTTAAGATTTATCCACAATTTGACATTCTCAAGTTGGTATTAAGGTCATATGAAGCTTGAAATCTCAGAATGTTCTTTTACTGGTTTTTGCTAAACTCAAGATTCAACATTTTTTGTTTTGTTTCGAGACTTTGCTTTGAGGTATTTTGTGATTAGGATTGTTTACCTGAGAAGAACATATTCATGTGAATTGTCTTCCTGGTATGCCGTATGCAGCATTATGGATTTTTTGTTCTTCATCTGGTACCTTTCTATGATACTTTCCTATGCAAGTGGAATAAATCTATGATGATACGGTTTGAAATTTCATCTCATTGTGCCTCATAAGAAGGTTGCGATAGAAAGGGCATCCGGCATAAAACTTTGCCACTATGCTATTTCATGATTTTATAGTTTTAACTAAGTTTTGTCAATTAATTGACGTTCTCAACTTCAATGCCGCTAACCCCAACATAGTTGGGATTAAGGTGTTGTTTGATGTTGATGAGGATCTGCTTCCTTCCTACTGTATAACTATAACCTTTGCTCCAAAGATTGTGTCAAAATAATTTTTATATTATGTCCCCTTTACATTTATTTTGTTCCATTCTTGCAGTCAAAAGCAATCAAGAGTTACTGGTGGTTGATCATGTTTTTTTAAGAGTAATGTGTCGTTTTGTTTCATGCACACACGTGATTAAGTGGACATGCTTTTACGTTGCCATTACTGTGTTTCTTTGCCCCTGTGTATATGTTTTCACGTATGGAAATGCCATTTGGCATATCTGATTTCCTCGTCAACAGATTCCGGAACACTTCTGGAGGTGGAATGTATAGGCCTGGGGGATATGGTGACAAGTATGACTATGATAGATATGAAGGACAGAGTGGTAGCAGGGATGGTGATCAGGATGGTTATGGAAGAGAGAGGGAGTATGATTACAAGGATGATGAACGGTATAAAAATGGTGACTCATATAACCGTAATGGAGATCGTTATGGAAGAGACTATGAAGATCGATATGGCAAAGACAGTTACAGAGATGATGACTATAGGGGTAGAAACACTGATGAGCACCAAGAAAATGGATCAGCACGGTACGTATACTAAAACAGAAATTTCTTAAGAGCCTCTGCACTCACAGGAATATATATATATATATATATATATATATATATATATATATATATATATAAAGTTGTTCCTCGCTAATCATGTCAGGTTTATATTCATTTAGAATTTACATGAAAGATATTATAATCTTTGCACCTTGCTAGGACTTTTTTAAAAAAGAAAAAGAAAATTCATATCCTACTGTTGAAAGAGATGTCAAACCAGCTTAATTGGTGACACTATGACAGCAGTTATACTTTGTGTGGTGTGTCCTGTACATGAATTTGAGACTGAAGGATGTCAATTGAATTTGTAACTTAAAAGTGTTTACCTGAGGCTAAAGGTCAGTAATTAATACAATTCTCTGCAGTGGAAGTGGTGCCAGGACCGAAGATTATTCTCAGGATGGAAGGTAAGTCCTGATTATTAGCTTTTTTAATTAGTTGAAATTTCTGTTTTTTGTTAATTGCCCATTCTTTGGCTAGGTGCAATGATCAAAAGAAACATTGAGGATATCTTTTTAACCTAGTTGTCAACAAAATTTTATTGCAGACGACTTGAAAAATCCCCTGAACAAAATGGTGGCCCGCCTAGTTATGAGGAAGCATCAAGTGAAAATCGAAGCCCTGGTCAAATTGAAAGGTATATTGCACATTAAAGCTATTTTAATTATATCTGTCTCAGCATGCTCTAAATTATATCATTCTTGAAGGAATGGAGAGACTTCAGCTGAGACTGCTCCAACAACTTCTTCTCCTCCAGCAAGCTATAGCCAGAGCCCACAAACGACTCCCTTTGGTGATCTTTCAGCTTCTGTAAGCCAAGGAACAAAGGCTTTTGATGAATTTGATCCACGATCTTCAGCTTCAGGTATGGGAGTCCCTTCTTGGTTCTTTTTTAATTATGTTGTGGGCCTGTGGCACAGGTTTTGTCCACGTTTTTATTACTCAGTTTATTAAGGGGATCACCAAATATCTGAATTATTTATAAATTGCAAAGTGTTTGTGGAAGAGTTTCTAGCTTCTTGAGAAGTTTGTTACTATTATCCTGCAAAGATGTAGCGCATCTGTGAGAGCATGAAACTCGAATTGATTTCGTCTCTGTTCTTCGATAGTCATGAGACTTGACATACTATGAACTATACTTGTTCAGCCTCTAATGTGTCAGGTTTTATTAAAAGACTCTTGCTAATCAGTTTCTTCTTTTGCAACTTCCATACTGCTGTTTGGGTGCTGCATCCTTTAGGTTGCGGTGTCAATCTTAAAATTAGTTACTTTGATCACATCATCTAACTATTTATTTTTCTAACATCATTGGAGCTCATTGTTTTCTCTCTTGCCAGCTGCCCAGGAGCCTGCTGCTTCTAGACAAACTGCTGCCAGTATTGCCCCAGCTGTTCCCACAACTTCAGCTGTTTCTGAAGTAGACTTACTTGGCTCATTGTCAGATTCTTTTTCATCAGCTTTGGCTATTGTGCCAGCTGCCTCTGCAGAGCCTACTGTTGACGCTTCTGCTGCTAGCCAGGCGACATTTACTGCATCAAACCAGGTAAGATTAAGTAAACCTGCTCGTCTTAATCTCTGTGGACTTATCTACTGTCCGCGTGCAAAAACTTCTCAGTTTTTTTTTGTTTGGGTTTCCAATTTATACCTCATCGAAATTTACATTAATTAGATTATAAAGGTGGTGGTGTTGTAAACACGAGAGAAGCTTGTGCAAATTAGGACTGGATTCTTAGGTTTTGAGTTGACTAAGACATCATACCAAACTATGCATTATTAGGCATACTTTTGGACGTCTTGTAAATTTGGTGGACAATTTGAATGTGGTTGTGTTTTTTTGTTAAGAGTAAGTTTTAGGAATGAATACATAACATGGTTAGTTGTATAAATCAGAAGCAGCATGCAAACTCAAACTGGATTTAACCTTGATTCGAGCAGAACTCCCTTCTATGCTATGCATTATTAGGCATGATTTTGGACTTATCATCCAAAATTAGTGTGATCATGTCTATTACCAACAGAATTTCAGTGTACTTGTGTTAATTGCTAAATGTGATTTTTGGGAAAGAAAATACGTGGTATAAGATTTTACCTGTGCCATAATTGTTTATTTTTTCAAAGATATGAGAAGTGATCATTCTAGGACTGTCACTTTGCTATGAATAAAATTTATCTACTGGATGATTTAGCACACTGCTCTTGTGCATTATTCGTTTTCTGATGAAAGAACTTTAAAGATCACTTCTTTCCATTGAAAAAAGCACCTTTCTGCTTACAAGTTTTGCCTTCGCTATTTCTGCAGAATTCTAATCTTTAAAATTACATCTCAATTTGTTGGAGTTCTATTCAGGCATTTGACGATCCATTTGGGGATGGTCCTTTCAAAGCTGCACATGCAGCACCTTCATCACATGTGGGTGTAGATGGAGGCTTTGCTCAGGCAGCTGCCGTCCAGTCCGAGTCGGTATCAAACTTTGGCTTCGGTGATTCATTTTCTGCAGTTTCTCATTCTTCAAACAATGTTCCCAATGGTCAACCTCCTTCGAGTAGTTCCCAGCCTTTTCCTCAAGAATTGTCAGCTCCCCACCAGGAGCCTGATATTCTGGCTGATATACTCCCACTTTCTGGATCTTTCGATGCCGCGGCTTCACAGGCACCACTTCCTGGTCAAAATGCACATTTGGCTAACCCCTACAGCCAACCAGCATCAAGTGCAAATGGTTATAGTCAGCCAACTCAGCCAGGTACTAATATGTTCAGTGATCCTGCACTACCCACTGCCAGTCCATATGGCCAGCCCCCACAGCCCACCGCCAATCCATATGGCCAGCCCCCACAGCTCACTGCCAATCCATACCAGCCCCCACAGCCCACTGCCCATCCATATGGCCAGCCCCCACAGCCCACTGCCAATCCGTATGGCCAACCAGCACATGTTAGTCCATATGCTCAACAGACGCAACCCCCTTTTAACCCATACAGCCAACAGCCACAGCCACAACCTTCCGTTAATCCATATGGGCAGCCCGCCCAAGGAACTGTTAATCCATATGGCCAGCCCGCCCAAGGAACTGTTAATCCATATGGGCAGCCCGCCCAAGGAACTATTAATCCATACACCCAACAACCACAACCTTCAGCCAATCGACAGACAGAGTCTATGAATTTACTTGCTTTACCTGCTCCAACCGTTGTCTCTCAGCCATCTCAGGGAGGTGCTTCTGTTGGCACTGCAAATATAACTCATCCTCAACCTTCAACTGGACCAGGTGCTGCAAGCTTTCTTCCGCAGCAGGCTTCTCCATCTCTAGCTTTCTCCCACAGTTCCCAGCAAGTTACAAATGCATCAGCTGGCCAACAACGGAATGACTTACTCTTAGCAAACAACTCCGGTACACCCCAGCCACCTTCTCAACCTTCAAAGGACAAGTTTGAGCTCAAGTCTGCAGTTTGGGCTGATACTCTCAGCAGAGGTCTCGTTAATCTGAATATATCTGGACGTAAGTTAGAGTTTAATGTTTCTCTTTGCAAGATTTATTCATGAACTTTATTCATCGCTTGAAAAGTAATTATTATTTCTAAATATATATGCAGCGAAGACCAATCCTTTGGCAGATATTGGGGTCGACTTCGATGCTATCAACCGCAAGGAGAAGAGGCTGGAGAAACCTTCTGCAACGCCTGTAACATCTACAGTGACTATGGGTAAAGCCATGGGATCTGGCTCTGGAATGGGTCGTGCTGGTGCCATCAGGGCTCCGCCAAATCCAATGATGGGGTCCGGTATGGGCATGGGGATGGGAATGGGTGCTGGCCCTAGTGCCGGCATGGGCATGGGTATGGGAGGCTACATGGGCATGAACCAACAGCCTATGGGTATGGGAATGGGAATGGGAACGGCAAGAGGAGTTAACATGCAACAACCAATGGGTATGCCTCATGGATCATCTATGCCAAGTGGTTACAGCCCAATGATGGGTTCAGGGGCTTACGCACCTCAACAACCGTATGGTGGTGGCTACCGATGAGTTGGTTGTCCCAAATAGGTGAGATGTGTAATATATTTGAGCATGTTATACAAGATTGAAGATTGGCGTGACAGACCTAGGACAGATTAAATGATGCTGAAGATGTGGACTTTTTGTTGCGGTTCTGTCAAAGCAGGCATACGTGGCGGTCCGATGTATTATTCATTTCTTCCTTTTTTTCCCCATCAAAGCTGGCATTAGGGCAGCGAGATTTGGACCCATAGCTGCTTTGTGCTGTTGTGAAATTGTGGAACAATCAGGACACCCATCTCAGATGTCCTGGTTGCGTCCTGATAGTATGTATATGCTGAACATATGATACTACATTTTTGTAATGATCGGAATTCTTGAGAATAAAGTAAGTCGCTCTTTTTTCGTTGTGATGTCACAAAGCTTTAACAATCCAGTCTTTTATGTCGTGCTGCAGCTAATCTGATCACCTGATGGATATTTGAATGACCTTATTGTCTGGATTTAAGAATTACTCGTGAGTTTTCAGTTTAATTCTAGCGACTGGAACACGCTTTCAAAATCGGATCAGAATGTTTGTCATTGGATTAGTTTTTTTTATATGCAAAACTTGAATTCGAAACTTTTTTTAAGAAAGGATGAACTCCTTACTAAACCTTAACCATCGTTGGTAATGAGTTGTTTCCTATTGTCGAACTTAAAACTATGGCAAATTTCAACCCATATCACCGATGTTTGACATAATTTTCACTTTCCTCCCTACATTTTCAGAACTCTCGAACCCCCCGAGATTTAACGAAATATGCAATTTCCCCCATGAATCCTAACTCCCATTTAGGGAAAAGGGTTATTTTGTCACTAATATTTGGGAGGTGCAACTGCGGAGGAGCAACAGTGCAACGACATGCTGAGGTTGTAGGATGCTACATGAGGAGGAGGAGTCAAAGTGTAAGAATTTTAAAGTTTAAGTGTAGACATTTGAAGGTCGGATAATTTATCCAAGACAAACGGAAAGGCTACTTTATATGGATAGTTTTAGGGAAATTATATAATTATCTGACCTTCAAATGTCTACGGAACATTAGAGATCAGTTATTGCCCCCAGCATGAAAGATTATACCAAAAACGGCGTTCTCCAATCTCATGACTACATTATCTCCTTAAAGGACCCACCTGTTCTATCTATGTTGACACATTCGCCTCTCCCGGCCAGATGGGCCAAGCTCTGATGTATCCTTTCCTTTTGCAGGCAGTTCATGAGCAACGGGAGTTGGAATTCTGAAACTAACAGCAGTTTGGAACCTGAGAACGGTGCCATGAAACTGAAGAACAATCGATAAATCTTTACTTTTTTAAATACATAATTCCGTTTTCCACAGAGCTAGGAGTGAGACATTACCTTCCCACATTGGTGTTGTTTGCTCACTTTGCCATCATTCTCATTCGAGGAAAACTTGGATCCTGTCACCAATATTGTCATTAAAATCCAACAGAAGCTTTCCACCTACTTCCTCAGCTGCATCATCTAGAAGTCCCTTTAGATTTACACCTCCTAGAGCTGTATATAGATAACAATATGCATTTTATTGTAAAATTCTTCGGAATGCCCTGAAAGCCATCACGGATGGGGAAAAACAATACCCGGAACAATGTTTGTGACACCCTCCAGAAATCCAGCCTGAAAAAGGTAGAAAATTCATCAAGCATAAGGAAATACCCTTAAGCCGTAATTTAACAAATTTGTTCAAAACATCATGTCACAGAAAGACGGACACTGTTTGATTAGTTTCAGGGATGGGTTTTTTCTTTTACAGAATGTATCCTTTGTGCTTTTAGATCATTGGGGGTTAGGACCTGATGTATTTGAGTTGTTTTCCGCTTGCTGATCTCAGGGGTTTTTTCTTCTAGTACTCCTATTTTTTAGAACAAAGGACGAGCAACGTCGGGTTCACGAAGAAAGGACATCCCTTTATCAAGGCCATCAACATATAGCAATGAGATCACCTCGATAGCCAAAGTTCACAGCATAACCACACAACAAAGCATTTTCTCACTCATAAAGATCAGATAGAGCATGTGTTCACTAACAAGTTGACACGTCAGGTCTATGATGATCAAGCATTTATGATACGGACGGATCTAATTATAGTATGAATTTAATAAAAATATGGTAGATATAGGACATAAGCTTGGTCCACGTAAGAGAACTTACAGGAATTCTAACATCAAGCTTCTCAAATCCATCTCTTCCAGTTATCTTGATCCTTAATGCCCGATTCCAGATCCTATTAAATGGATTCCTTGTGCCATCTGGATTGTAGACTTCAGGAGTTATCACCTCAACAGTGGGATTTTGTGCACCTTTCGGTTCACTATAATCTTGATAATCCTTCTTTATACTGTACTTGTCGCTGCTCACTGACATGTGACCAAATCGGCAAGCAATTTCCACATTATCTCAATTTTTTTTACAAGAATAAAATGTTATTTGGAGACCAATGACTGGCATCACAATCTATAATTGTATTCCAAAAGTGGAAATACTTGCCTTCACAAGCATGACAAAATATCATTTTCAACATAAGACCCAAAAATATGTTTTCTAAATGCATGCTTTACTCGATGGAGCCTAGTCATTTAACTAATAAAAATAGGCACATGGGATAATATGTCAACGATTCAACGGTCTCTATAGGTACTTGTTACTACATACCGATTAAAAATAAATAATAACCCAATATCAGAAGTGCAACAGAATCAAAGTTTCGGTAAGCACATGGCGTTAATAGAACATTAATTGGGGGAGAAAGAAATTTTCTGCAGGTCACTCACCATCTTCTGAATAAGCCAGTTTGTTGCCAGTAGCATACCGCTTTTCCTCTTCATAGTAAGCATTGAAACCTAAGATTTCCTTTATTTCTTCAAAACTTGGCATGCTACCAGGTCGAGGGATACGGCCTCCTTTAAGAGCAGTCAGTGCATCCTGCAGTTAATGCCATTTCATGTCAGTGAACCTACCCTTTAAAAGGCACGCATGCATATGAAAACTAAAGACTTGAAAAACTGAACTATTTGAGAGCATTACCAATGACACGTGTATGAACTGGTATACAAAATTCTGACTCATAGCAGTACGCAAGGCAAGTCAAGATTAGCATTATAATTGTTAATAATACAGGACAGTCAGTTGTGTAAAACTCTATCAGATTTGAAAACTTCAAACTTGGCAAGTAACTGATAAGAACAAGAATATACATCAGAATAACTATCATTTTAACCCAGGCACATGCACAGAGCACAACAGAAACGATGTGACACAATAATCAGAACAGGTCCTTATCTAAATCAAGATGTATGTAAAGAAGACAGTAACCTGTATGCTCATACACAGAAAGAGATAACAGTCACACTTCAACGTCACTTAATACTATGCAAGTACAACTAATTTTGCACCACATATGGGAACTAAAAGGAGGAATTCCAAACCACAAGTTTTTCACAAACGGATGGATTAAAAGATACAGTGCCTGACCTGCATTGCTTGAATAGATACCCCAAGCAAGGATAGTGGATATGCCACAAGTTTATAGCCCAAAGCTTCAAGTTCGAGAGGGTTCAGAATTGGTGTTTTCCCTCCGCCTTCAAGCATGTTGGCCTAGACAGGAGTTCAAAGGCTTCCATCAGTCTAGAAATCCATGAAATGATGATGACGAGTAGGAGTACAATTCTAGCAATACTAAACGTATATCGGCAAATTGTCTATTTAATCTCTGCACAGCATAATCTAGAGCTAGACAAACAATTTAAAATACATGTTATCCATGATTGAAATAATCAGTCATGAATGCAATATTGATAACCAGGCTACCATTTTTGGAACAAGGGGAGAAACTTCGCAAAAAGCCCTCATCTCTTCTTTAGAAGCTAATGCGTCAATGAAAAGAACATCTGCTCCAGCTTCAGCAAAAGCCCTTGATCTCCAAAGTGACTCTTCAAAAGACAAAGCTTGACGAGAATCAGTCCTAGCCACAATCACAATATCAGACCCACTTTCTTTGCGAACATCAATTGCTGCTCTGATCCTCAAGACTGCTTCCTCTCTAGAAACCACCTTCCTTCCTCTTGTATGACCACAAGCTTTTGGTGATACCTTCAATAACAGTTCATAGGAACAACGAAAATTCAAGAAAGTGGGAGTTGAAAGCCATATGACGAAAAGGACTACTATATTGTTTTCATTAACATAATACTCGTGTTAGATTAATTTAATTAAACTGATTCAGTTCAATAATTTCAGATTTCAGTCACCAAGGATTGAATCTATTTACATTTAAGTCACTTAACTTAGCACTTAATTGTCTTAGGATTTAGTTCCATAACAAATTCAATTTCACATGTTCTTTGTGATAATGATTATGCAACTCTTAGACAAGAAGTATGTGCCTAAGCCCCATGCATTTCTGCATAGACAACTTGGCCAAGCGTGTGTGCACACACACAACTCCTACATAAGGATTACGCATATAAATTATAGTGCACTAAGCATATCTACATATACAGATATGCTGAGCAAACATGCAGGCGGCGGCCTTACGCACAATTTTTTTCTCTCCTAATTTTGTGCAACACTAATTGCCAATATTCTTGTACAAAAACAGATGACTGACTCTGTGGTTTCCAACTACCTAAAAAAAGACCATTCTGTATTTAAGCTTGAGATCAGTGATATAGAAATGTGTTTACTCATAACCAGAAGAATAAACCCTACTTTATGTCCAGTTCTTGATGAATAAAATTCTGTGGTTATTGATATTATTCAATAAAAATTATGGACCTGATCTTCAAGAATAATCCCAGCAAAGCCAGCTCTGATATATCCTTTAACAGTTCTCTTCACATTCATTGCATTTCCATACCCGTTATCACCATCCCCAATGACTGGGATTGAGACAGCCTGCGTGATTTGCTGCCCTTGATCCACCATCTCACCGTAGGAAATGAAGCCTGTGTCTGGCAAGCCCAACCGAGCAGCAGAAATAGAAAATCCTAGACATTGCATAAAGAGGATGATAACATCGTTGGGGTGAGCAGGACAAGATTTTAACCACCAAAAACATATCATATAAGTATACAGCAGAGGAAGAAACTTGCGAACCGTTGAAACCTTCAGTTATCAATGGTAACTATAGTAAACTGTAATTACCAAACCGAATGATAAGCCTTCAATTTATGAAAGAAATGTTGTGAAGTACCGCTAGTGAAGCAGTACTGGAATCCAGCTCTTTCAACGAGACTGGCACTGAGGGCATCGAAACATGCAGGACCTTGATGAACTCCTGGCGACTCCAGAATCTGCCTAAGCGCCTTCGCTGGCGTATGTATCTCACCGGAGCAAGCAATCGAAGTTCGTATCCGTCTCGGAGACGCCGCAGCAGCGGCGGCGGAGAAATTAAGGCTTCGCGTCTGAGTGTTGGCAGCAGGAAAGAAGCGGCATCCATTGCTGGAATCCGTGATCGGAAATGAAGGAGCTCGCCGGAAGGAGGGATAGTTGAGGAAGCAGAGCGTTTGGTCTCTGCTGCTCATAACAAAAGGTAGTGAGCTCATCGTCGTCATTCTTCTTCCTCCTCCCTCGGTCGGTTCACTCTTCTGCGCCTAAAGTACTTGTAAGTAGCAACTGGTAAACTGAACTTGCTGCCCCCTGGATTTCTCAATTTTGTTCGTATTGCCCCCTAACCTTATTACTTTCCTAGTCAGGTGCCTGGTCTGATCTCATTAGTTAAGTGATTGTAGATTTGTTTGTAGAAGTATTTTGCTCAAGTTCGGAGAAAACATCCAATAGCTTTAAACTTTAATAATTTAAAATCTTATGTTGCGTTTGGTGCCGGAGAAGAAGTTGCTACCAATATTGGCGATTTGGGAATTCGTTGTTATTTACTATAGTTAGAATTGCTACAATTTTTAACATTTTCTATTGTTTTGTTTAATTTGTTATTATAGTTAATATTTCATAAGACCTAATAATTTCAATGTACAAGTTAAAATCCAATCAATATCCTTGTTGGCTGGCCACATCCAATAGATCAAGGTTGGTACCCGCATGGGCACTCTAGCAAGATCCAACATCCAATAGCTTTAAACTTTAATAATTTTAAATCTTATGTTGCGTTTGGTTCAGTACGAGAAACGTTTTTTCAGTTAGTATTTAAAAATTTCAATTTAAGAAAATTGATGGTGATGAATTGAGAAAATTGATGTGAAGGGGCAAACAAAAAGAGAAAAAAATCATAACCATAACAAACTCAAATTGAATCGAAACCTATTACTCCTTCCTTCCATATCCCTTTTCCTTTACAAAATATCCATATTGATTGCCCCTTTTCCTTAACAAACAATCATTATGAGATAATAGGTATTAATTTAATAAAAGCAGTAACAATAGTAAGTTGCTGTAACTTATCTTACAACAAGTGTGATGCCTTTACTTGAAGAACTATGTTCTTAAATCAATAAGGTGATGGATGAAATCAACAACATTCCTCATGTTGTCTTTGAATCTAAATCCTTGTCCTTGCTGCTCTCTGCAGAATCATGCTTGTTTAATTCCTCCTCCCTTTTTGAATTTCCAGCAACTGTTCCTCCGTCGAGATTGGCGTATGCAGACTCCTCATCCAAATTCTTGCTCCGCTCACCATCTGCATCTGCAATGGCACCTTGTTGCGAATCCTCTTCTTTCGCCCCTCTGCAGAAAGACTGAACAATGAGCAAGAGATGCATAGCAATATAGTTTCGAGATCAAATGACGCAAACCGGATTACAATGCTGGATTAAAAAGCATAATCCTGGTTGTTAACAATAAGCAGGAGATGCATAGCAATATAGTTTCGAGTTCAAATGAAGCAAACCGGATTACAATGCCAGATTAAAAAGCATAATCCTGGTTGTTAACTGCTGCTTCACAAGGAAAGATAAATAAATGAATAAGCACAAAGATGATAAGAAAACAGATGGACCCTTGGCTCATTTACCCTGAATAGATAATCAATCCTAACACAACACCAGCAAATGCCACAAAATACATCCAATCAACCTGGGGAAAATAAAAGGATTAGTATCAGGAAATTGGTATGACGGTCTGCAACAATTTGTCTCATTAAAATTGGGTTGTCAGACAGCATCAAGAACCTTTTCATGATATGCGAAAATACGAATAACAACTGCCCACATGTCTGACGTCAACAAAGAGAGATTGAGCATCGTCGATCCATTAGTCTGAAATATCCAGGAAACAAAAACATTAAAACTAGTGATTTCACCAGGCAAAATTACGTGAAAAGAGCAGAATAACTTAGAGAGTTGCATATGGTACAACAGAGAAGTTGCAGAAAACTGAGAATGGGTAGGATTAGCTAAAAAGCATAGGCTTGCAGGAGAACCAAGCTGAACCACTTACCCAATTCCAGTTGTTAATCAATACAAAACTAGTTCTAATGTTTCCTCATTTGATCTAATACTCTGTAAATTTGTCCAGTTTCCATTATATTTAATTCTTTGCACCATTAAGCTGACTCTAGTTATCATGTAAGCATATGTAAAATTTGAGTTTCATACCTTCAGCAAGATGGGAACAAATGAGTAAAAGAGAAACATAGCCAAAGCAAACCCAAAAAAGGGAAAAGCCTGAAATGAAGCAGTAAAGGAGTAGGTAGTTAATCGATGATGCAAAAAGATGTTAAAAGAAAACAAAATTTGAAAACAGAAAGAAAACTCTCGGCAGCATAACCATTAACCAGAACATGCTAGCCCTATTCATTAACTGGGTAAGATGATAAAATAAGAGCAATGCAATATCCTTGCCAGTAAAGTAGACCTATTCTCTACTCTGGAAAGCAGATTAAAAGTTAAATGGAGGTGTACCATGTACTTTATTAAAAGCATGTTCTGTTAACTTTGATTTTTATAAGCAACAATGCTAAAAAATGTAAAGGCTTGGCCTTCATAGCAGTAGTTACATAAACAGGACACAAAGCCAGAGAAGCATGATATTTTGGAAGACCAATGGAGAACATCAGCATTCTATTTTGGAACTGTTTATGGTACACAAGATGCTTACAGCTCCAGCTGTCCAGCGTATGGACTTGAGCTCGCCACGTTCAAGTACGCTTCTTTGAACATCATTTAAGGGCTAACAAGTAAATAAATGGAACTAATAACCACCACGTAGGATCAGAAATGGAGAATGCAGTATAATCAGAAACTAGAGAAATCACAAACTCGAACTTTTTCTGAAACCAAGGATACATTTGAACAGCACTAATGATTGCACCAAACAGGCCTAAAAGTGCCATGAGTTCGACCCTGTCTGCACTTTTGACAAGAAACTCCTGCAAGAACAGAGAATACCAATGGTGTAAACATTTTGGTGAGTCGGCATTGTAATCAATGATGTTCTCAAGGGCGGTGTGATATAAGAAAATACAGTGAGACAAAATGTAAAATATTTTCCCATAATGTCATTTTGAACAAATATATGGATCAGGCAAGGAGGCATGTCTACGAAGACAGAGCAGAAGAGAGCTGAACAAACAAGATGGAAAATAAGAAAACCAGAAAAAGATCGAGAAAATCAGAAGATACAGGGGAGACTTAGCTAAGCAATCCTAAATTTAGTACAAATATAGGGAAACTATAGAAATATCAATAGAAAGGCTCCATTATACCACTAATAGAGCTGAGACTAAGCTCAATCATGGAATAGAAATGTGAAATAGTACTCTTCCAAAAAGAATATTGCCAAGGTTATTATGAGGGAGAAATCTACGACCATAAACTTTCTTACCTCACTGACATTGCTGACTGCATACAGTGTTGCACCTGCTATAACAAGCATATCACCTTTTCGAGGATTGCTGCCTCCTGTAAACCAAATTAGCACACAGCAAAAGCAGAACATTCTCAATAAGAAAAATAAACAAAAAGAATATGTAGAATCTACAGATGCACACAACTAATATTATTCTCAAACAAAAGCAACAAATGGTTAAACTCATAAGCGAAACAAGTGTTAAGCAGATGCCAAGAGGAAGCCACAAAGAGAGAGAGAGAGAGAGAGAGAAGTGAACTTTTAATGGAAAAGAAAAAATGTAAATGATTAATACTGAGGAGGTATTAATCCAACAATACTAATATGGATTAAAATCTACTTTTCCAGAATATCAGTGATCCTTGTGTTACTGTAACCAATACTTCCAGTGACCTGAATCGAAGATCACTATAAAAGATGGCTCAACAGTGGGGTGAAATGTAAGGACAAGGACTAAAGGAAATATCGTTCTACTAAGAATGTATGTATGCCCCTCAAAAAAAGAAGAATGTATGTATACTTTTGAGACATTTATTATAAAATATGTGTACAAAACCTGAATAATTAAAAGAGAAATTTAAAATACCAGCTTCACTCAGAATCAGGACTTTACACAATCAAAATCGTAGATACTTGTAACAGGAGGGCGACTGTTTTACCTGACCTGTCACCTGCATGAACATCAGAGAAGACAACCATGACCAGACCAGCAACACAAAGAATGACACCAGCTACCTTCTTGTATCTGTATTTTGTTTTTAAGAAGAGCCAAGTAAGAAGCATGACAGCCGGGATAGACCAGCAATCCAGCAGCATGACACTGGTTATTGACGTGTACTGGTAGGCCTTTACAACTGCGAATGAAATTGGAATTTGCTTTAATAGGATAAACATGATACTTTGTCTTCAAGAAAATATTTCGATTCTGTGGAGGGAAATAAAGAAACGCTACAATATGAGAATATCATTCCTATAAAATGACAGGCAAGCTAAATAAATCATCTCAGTTAGTGAAGATCTAGAAAGAAAGAAACTAAAGAATTATCAAATAACTTTTGAACGTTCTGTGATTATCCAGAGGCAAATAATCTGAACCAATTTAAACAAAGAAATGTTACCAAAGAATGCTGTTCTGAATGGGTTGATTATTTTCTATATGTAAGTGCATCTGTTGGGGAGAAGGAAGGGGAAGGCAGAAAAGCAAACGGAAAACTAGAAAAAAAAAAATAAGAAAAGAAACACTGGCATTCTACTGTCATGCGATACTCACCAAGAAAATTGGCCTCTACATCTACCAGTCCAAGGATGACATAGTAATACCATTTTTCCTGAACAGATATATAAAGAAAACTTTATTATAATGTTATACCAGTACAAGCATAATCATGAGATGTTAAGGGGGAAATAACTTCAGCCTTCTACTTCAACAATTTGATCCTTTTTCTAAAAAATACATTTTTATTCTCTTTAGAAACTCAAGTATCAAACTTAAACCATTGAGATTCATGACAGAGCTAAGTGGATCATCTAAGGCTATCTGCTATTGAAAGTCCATGGTCTTTAAAGGATTAAACCCATCTGCTGCTAGTCCTACATGAACATTTCAACAATCAACAGTAAAATATTTATTTAAAATTCAAGACTCCACTAGACAGGCATGTGATCACGATGGTGTAAACATCCATCTTTCATTCCGATCTTTTAGATGACATAAACAACCTTTATAGCCAATTTAATAGTTTGAACCATTATTTTTATGGAAACCTCAGCAATTATTTCCATGCCTACCATCAGCTCATCATTGTCATTATCAAACACTACACTCTGAAAACGAGGTATTAAAAACTATGGCCAACACAGCTTAACTAAAAGGCAGAAAGAATACCTTTAAAGCTTGTCTTCTATGGAGCATGCAGCTTCCGTAAACAACAGCAAGCAACACATAATTTAGAAAAGACTGGGAAGTTGGTGCATTGATCCCTAAGACAGGGGGGGAAAAGAACATTTATCATCTCCCATCCAATTTTTTTGTAAAAAAATATTATGTTCCTTCTTGAGTCGAAGGCCACTGCAGAAAACATGTCCTTCTCCAAGAAGCAGAAGAGAATCAAAAGGTTTATTTTCTAGAAACTCAAGTTCTTCTTAGGACATACAACCTCCGTCCCTTATCAATTGTTACATTTCTTTTAACTCGTGAATTTTTTTCATCAACATTTTGACATACAAAATCAAAGAACTTATATGCATTTCAATCTTGTGTTTGAATCAAAATTTAAGACAGAATTTAAAAATAATTTTACAAAAATACTTTTAGAAACTACTTACATTGTTTTACCTGATGCATAAGTTGTTTAACATTATATATTAAACCATTGAAAACAAATTCATAGATTAGATGTTACAAAAGAACGTAGCGATTAAAGTGGAAGGTGGGGGAGTATATGTTTCTTAAAAAGTTTAAAATATATTTTTGTAGTAAAAAACTGAATTAAACAAATGACTGGAAATCAAACGTGACAACTAAAATTAAAAGGGGGATGAGGGAGTAATTTACATAACAAATTTATTCCGCATTTGGCAGGCTAATATAGAAAGAAGGAATACCTGCAGGTCAACAAATATAGCGAACCCAGAAGAAGTACAGCCCAGAAGGCAAAGTAAGAACAACTAGAAAGAGCATGAATACATCTAAGTGAATTGGATTGACAAATAAAACGGGCAATCCCCAGCTGCTGGCTAAGTGAACATAAGAACAAACATAAGCAAATACATCTAGCTATAGCAATTGAACTGGTATTAAAAAAAAAGAGGAAGAAGAAGAGCAAAACATCATTCATCGACTTGATAGTGCAAAGAAGGTAAAGAGTAGCAGCGATATGGGCATACATACATACATACATACCTCTTTTGGCGAGTTCAGATGAAGAGAAGCCAGTGGAGGTGATGAGCAGAGACAGAAATTGACCCAATCCAAGTCCGACCAAAGTCTTGGTCGTCCAGAAATCCTTCAACTTCATGGTTTGGTGGTCCAACCAAGTCCAAAAGTCGTTCAATCGGTGGTGATATTGCCTTCGCCCCTCCCCTCCACTCCCCAGAGAGGCAAAAGCATAAAGAAAAAAAAAAGAGTCAGAGGGCAACGAGTTGCTTGCAGGAAGGATTGTATTCTTCTGTTGGAGTAGTAGTAGGTGATGAAAATGACAGTAAATGCGGATGTTTGTGAGGGAGGGGACGGAGATTGTAGAGTAGCAGTAGTTCACTTTCAGCTAAGCATCGCCTCGGCCGTCTTTTCAGTTGTACAAGCTTCAGATCATTTTCCGGCCACGTTATTGATGCATCTTGATTAATCCAGAATTTTAGGTATAATAAGATATTCTACTAGTAACATTTTTTTATAATATACTGTAATTTTTAGAGACCATTCAAAGAAACACGTTATTTCTTATTTTTTCAGTATAAACAAAAGTGAGGGTATCTCAAATTTCTGTTCTGTTTTTATTCAATAATGTTTATCTGTCAGAAACAATAACGAATTGTCACTTTTAGTATTTCTTACTCGAATCATTACCATTTGAATTAGGGAAGAAAAAGAACCAATAAATAAATAAATAAATAACCCGAGACTTGAATTCGTTCGACTCGTGTATAAAAAACGACAGCAACCTAAAATAGTACTGTACTGCTACTACGAGTTTAGATCGTTAAAGCAAACACTGTCCATAATATTTTTATTTTAGGGGATATCAGCGATCAAGCGTGAAAGAATTCTACTTTCAAGTTACTTTACAATTTAGTATTCGGAAGGAATATTATCACCTTTTTTAGTCCTGCGGGTTATTCAGAAATTCTTACTAAAAATTTCTCTTTATTACTATATCAATATTAATTTTATTAATTTTCTTACTTTTTACTTTATCATCGTACATTCATCTATTACCACCTTATTTGTCACATTATAAAAAAGAAAAATGTATACATTTTTTGTGATTAGGGGTATTTTTTTCACTTTTTTTGTGTGTACCCTTTCTTTAAGAGTTGTTCACTGTCGAACATTTCCTTTTTTTTTTAAGAAAGAAAAGCTACTGATAGGAAACGTTTCGAAACCATGTTTCTTTATAGAAATTTGCTTAACTTTTTTGTTAGATGAATTAGACAATTAATGCGAAGAAATTATTACACTATTTATAAACTATCTCAAGTCAGCTTTCAAAGCTGAGTGCTGATTTTAGTAATTTGTTTATTGTAGTGGTAGTGATTGACTAGAAGTTCTCATAGTAAGAACCGAACCGGGCTAGCCGGTTCGACTTGGACCGTGAATCGATATTAGATTCGGTTAACTAGTTGAGAATGTAAGAATCGATAAAAATCGTAAAAAATCATTAAAACCGTTTGAACGGTCGAACCTTAAACCGATGGTTCAATTGATTTTTGGGTCAATTTTAACTTTTTTAACAGAACTAACGGAGAAATTTGATATTCAACAAAGAAAATTGAAAAAGAACGATAACAATTCGATATTCAACTAAATAAATAATTCAATATTAACAAAGTAGTCTTTAAAGTTTCCTTTATTATACAAAATATGTATGCATCAAGCTTTCCCTTAATATACATATTATCTTTTACATTCTTTATATTTATTATTCCTCTTATAATCTTTTATATAAATAATCTCTCATGTGTAGAAATATGTATTATTACGTTGTATATGAATTTTTTATAATAACTTTATAAGATAAATATCTATTGTTATATTGTATGAAACTACGGTCCAACCACTGGTTTAAATGGTTTGACCGGTTTGACCTTAAACTATTAAACAAACGGTTCGGTGTCCGGTCCGGTTTTCCAAAGTATGGGTTTAACATGTATTTTACCCATTTTCCTGCTCCGTTGACTCGATTAATCTAAGTTAAGCATGGGACAAGGTAATACCATAAATAACTCATTAAAAAAAATGGTGTAATTCTTTTTTGATGTTATGTAATATTCAAATTATTACTGAAAATAACTTACTAAATTAATTTTGGAAAAACATATACTCCATTTATAAATTACATACATTAATCTATAATTTATATCTAAATTATTTGAATTTGTACATCAAAATATTGATAAAATGAAATTATAAATTAAATGATAAAAAAATCATTTTCTTTTTAGTGATGGAGGCAGCATGAAGAAAATGTGGGAGAAGGAATCGATCAGACGAGAGGGTCCGGTTATCTACCACCTAGGTGGTAAACCACCTACCTAATCTACTCTTACTAAATTAACTAAACTAATTAACAAAGAAAATTAAAGACAAAAATACCCTTATCAATAAAATACTTGTTAACTAGCTAACCACCACCACCTCCGCTGCAGTCGCCTCCGGCACCACCGTCATCGCCGGAACCGGCGCCATCGCTGAACGCCGACGCAGCCGCCTCGGCACCACCGCCGCCGCCGGAACCGCCACCGCCTCGGCACCGCCGCCATCGCGAACGCCGACGCCGGGACCGCAGCCTCGGCACCGCCGCTGCCGCCACGGAACCACCACCGCTGCTTGCCGGAACCACCACCGCCACCACTTCGCACCACCTCCGCTACTATCGCACCAACGCCACCACCACCATTGCTCGTTACAAGAAATTGTACTGCTTAATTAATTATTTTATACATTCCTATAGTGTCTATTACGAAATGATATAATGTCTCAAATAATAGTGAAAACTGCCTAGCTAACCAAATATGATAGTATATGTTACAATCGACTATAATGTCTACTATAAAGTGTTATAACGTCTGCATTAATATTGAAATCACAAAGCAACCGAATATTATGAGTATGTGTTACAATAATGTGGTGTCTATTAGAAAGTATTATAATGTCTAAATACATATTGAAAACTGTCTGAATGATTTTAAAAGTCAGCCCACTTAATTATCTAAAAATACTGATTAATTTTGCACATTTCAATAAATAATGAAACTGACTATTTAATTATCTATAGTGTCTAAATGAATATAATAAACCGTCCCAAAGCAGAGTGGAATAATGTTTGCACACCTTGCAGATTTGGTACTAGCACTCGCCTTCAAACGCCTTCATCTTCTCAAATCACGAGCCAACCTTCTTCGTAATGCATTGCCGGAAAACGACACGACATCGCGATCTTGGAGATCGTCGGAAAACGACATCGCAATCTTGAGATCGTCGGAGATCGCGATCTTGAGATCGTCGAGATCGCGATCTCGAGATCGCCGAGATCGCGATCTCGAGATCGTCGTCGAGATTGAGACGTTACAAAGACCGCCGCCGCTCAAAAGCTCTCTTCCAATGGCAACCTGCATCTAAATCTCTACTACTCCGATTTGTTCGATCGGTTGTTGTCATCGTCGGAATCATCACCAATCGGAGCCGGTCGCGACAGAGGATGAAGAATCTAGATCTTGAACATCGTAGAGATTGAGATCGCAATCTCAGAGACTGACGGAGATTGAGAACGCGATTTCAAAGATGGCGGACAGATTTCGAGATCATGGCGGTTGACGGAGGCTGGCCGTGCGTCGGAGAACGAAATCGTGGAGGGTCGCGAAGTTTCTCCATCATCTCCGTCGCTCTGCTTCTGAATCTGCATCTCTTGTGTCCAAGAAAATGAAGAATGAAAACTGTATGATCAAAGGTATCTTTGTCATTTTGGTGGTATGTGGTACACCACATATGTGGTAAATAACCTTAGCCTTTCACATTTACCATTCATCTACACAAAATAAAAAATACCCTATAATATATACTATATTTATATTGACCAATAAAAGATCATAAAATAAAGTGACATGATTATTGATTTCAGTTTTCTTAAAATAAAAGAAAAAGAAAACTCTGTTGAGATTTTGGGACGAGCCTGCCTGCCTGCCCATGAATGAATGAGGTACCAGATTTAGCTAAACTTGGCTGGCTCCGTCGTTGCGTTGACATACATAGAGCGTTATGATTACTGATTGATTGATCGGTTGATGATTATTAGTTGGTGTGGCATTGCAGGAAAGTGTTTGCTTTTGCTTTGCTTTGCTTCGCCCGCAAAGCCATACCCCCCTCTCTCTCTCCCCTCATCAATATATTTCTTCATTTCTATTCTTTTCTTTTCCCCCTTTGAACAAAAACCATCAAACCCAACGCAACCTTCACAATCCTTTCCCTCCTCTTCATCTCTTTTTCAAACAGCCGTCGTTTTCCCAAACGATCCTCAGGAAGGAAGAGAGAGATCATAATTACGCAATCTCAGGTCACATTTCAATCCATTTTCTTCTGTTTTTTTTTTCCGATTCTTCTGCATGTATGTATGTATATCGGTTATTGTATAGTTTGGGGGTTTTGGGTTGCCTCCGATTATTTTCTTGTCTTTTTCGGGGGGCGGTGGCGAGCTTCTCTAGTCGAGGATCTTTTTCTGTCGATGTTTTTGCGCGGTTTTCTCTAGTAATTGCTTACTCCTGCACTTCGTTGGACAAGGACCGGTGTTGGCGTCGGTTGCGGGTAAGGATAGATTCTCGGGGTTCTGGAAAATCCGTGCTTAGGTTATATGTCCATTGAATTTGAATCGAATACATGGTTATCATCGAGGATTAGATAAAGTTTGATTGTGATCGAGTTTCATTTTCTTAACTTATTACGAATCAATGAGTAGTGAGTCGTTTTTTCAAGCTTTTCATCAACTGAATGATGCACTATGTTCACGATGTGTTTTCAGAAGGTAAGGTGATGGCACTCTATCATTGACTACTTAACTCTTGTTATTTTGCTTGAACTCAGATATTCTCCATTTGATGACTACTGTTACATGACCTATGAAACGGCCTAGTTGAATTCTCACCATATGGTGTTGTGTTTAATCTTGCCTTGTATCTTTTTTTATGAGAAGGGCGAGAGGCATTGCACGCTGCCTGAGCGGGCAACTGGAATTGTCTAAAATCTATTGTAGGACTTGCTCTGGTTCCTGTGCTTATATTGTTGCCATGGCTTGGTCATACCTTTCTATGTTGTTTCGGGAAATAGTTGAAAGTTACTCCCTCCGTCCCCAAATAATTACCTAATTTCCTCTTTAGTAAACTTTTACCTGCCACTTTTACTTTCTTACGACACTTTTCCTTACTTTTGACGGTCTCTCTCCTCATTTACACATCCACCTTACCATTTTATACCAAACTTCTATTTTCTCCGATGGGCCCAGGGAAATGACGTTGTTAATTGGTGACTAGAGGAATTCATTTTTGCTGCCAGCTTGACTTGATGTAGCAGGATTTATCATTGTTGTCATTTATTTTTGTTTTTATTTTTGTTTTGTTTCTAGTAAGTATGAGGTTAATGTAGCTTATGGCTTTAATTTTGCAGTTGTGTCCTCCTGGTTACTTTGGCCTGTAGAGAATAGTGAGAATTCGTAATTGAGAAAGATACCGAGGATGCGTCGGTGGCTGTGCTGTACGGGTCAAGTTAACGAGAATTATGATACGCCTGATAATGACAACTGGAAGAACCCTAGAGAACCTTTTAATGGTATGTTGTTGATTCGTATCAGCTGTTAGCATTCCTTCTGATGTGTCTGCAATGGGTCGTGACTTCCTGAAGCATTTGCCGATCCCCCAGCTTAAACACATACAAAGATGCATACAATACACACAGGGAAAATCAATTCCAGAACAGTCTGAGTTTAAATGCTTATTTTGATGTGAAGGATATCTATATCTGTGAGCTTTTTCTTTAAGTGAACGGAGTTTTTGTCATTTATTGATTTGACGCATGATATTGGTCATATCAATATCACTTTTTCATTTCAAGATTCTTTTGGGCTAATCATCTTACTGGTGGCAATATCCATGTTTTGGGAATCTGAATTGTCGATGGGTACTAAAAATTGATATCTATTGCGAAACTGTGATTATCACTTTCAACTTGATATGTGCTTTTCCTTCCCCCTCTCCTTTCTCCAAATGAAAGGAAGCATTTCTAGTTTCTATCTATAAATCTTATTGCTTAGGCAATCATTTGACTGTTTAAAGGGTTTGCCTTGGGTGATGGAGGATAGTACTGCTCGAACCTTTTGTACATTTTTTTAATCATTATTTTGTTTTTGCCCTTAGGAAATCCAAAAGGCCCAAGGATGCCAGCTCCTGTAAAACATGAAGCCAAAAAGGCACCACCACCTATTGAAGTTCCTGCATTATCTTTGGAAGAGCTGAGAGAAAAGAGTGATAATTTTGGGTCAAAAGCATTAATTGGTGAAGGATCTTATGGAAGAGTTTATTACGCAAGCCTAAATAATGGAAAAGCCGTTGCTGTTAAAAAGCTTGATGTTTCATCTGAGGCTGATTCAGACGCGGAATTTTTAACTCAGGTTTGTTTGTATCATAGGAAAGAAAGATTAGATGGTTATGATTTTTTTGATGTAATTCGTTTTTGTTGTGTTCTCTTTTTCTGATATGGTCATATATGTTACAGGTATCTATGGTTTCAAGACTGAAGCATGAAAATTTTGTTGAGTTGCAAGGTTTTTGTGTTGAAGGAAATATTCGTGTGCTTGCTTATGAGTTTGCAACTATGGGATCTCTCCATGACATATTGCATGGTATAGGAAACCTCGTTTATTTTAAGTTACACTGTCAAGTACCTCGATAAGAAGTTTTTTACATATGGATGCATATGTACGTATTTGCATTATTTTGTTATAATTTTAGGTAGGAAGGGAGTTCAAGGGGCACAGCCAGGTCCTGTGCTTGACTGGATGCAGCGAGTACGAATTGCTTGTGATGCTGCCAGAGGTTTGGAGTATTTGCATGAGAAGGCTCAACCTTCTGTAATTCACCGAGACATCAGATCAAGCAATGTTCTTCTTTTTGAAGATTTCAAGGCTAAAATTGCAGATTTTAACCTCTCTAACCAAGCTCCAGATATGGCTGCTCGACTCCATTCAACACGAGTTCTGGGAACTTTCGGTTATCATGCCCCAGAGTAATACTTCATGTGTTTTTTTTTTTTTGAATGGCACTTCATGTGCTTCTTGGGTGCAGTTTTTGTAAGAAATCTTATCATGTGAAACAGATGTGGATGTTCATCTACTTGATTTCTATTATCATCAAGCTTCGAGTTGGCTGAAGTTATTAATTAGAAATTTCATATATGATGCAATGAAACTAGCTAGTCATCACACTTTCAGATCTTAGTTATTGCATGTTCTGTAAAACAGGAGACAATTGTTGAAAAATCTAGAAGATGAGATAATAACATCCCTTGGCTTTGCCTTTTGTAGGTATGCAATGACTGGGCAGTTAACTCAGAAGAGTGATGTCTACAGCTTTGGTGTTGTCCTCCTTGAGCTTTTGACCGGAAGAAAACCTGTTGATCATACCATGCCTCGTGGACAACAATCTCTTGTCACTTGGGTGGGTTGAGCTGAATTCCTTTTTGTTTAGTTTTTTTCTTACTTCCATGAATTGATTATCCATTCATTTGTCTCTGAATCAGGCTACTCCTAGGCTGAGTGAGGACAAGGTGAAACAATGCGTGGATCCGAAGCTTAAGGGGGAATATCCTCCAAAAGGAGTTGCGAAGGTATCATCCTGTGACATGTATCTGCTTGTCAGTGAGTGTTAGCACTTTGCTTTAGGGAGTGAATTCCATTTTAAAACTGGTGAGCTGCTGAATGCGTGTGGCTATTGGTTCAGATGCTAATGAGTGGTGACTTTTGCTTGTCCTTTGATCATCATATGCAGTTGGCTGCGGTTGCTGCATTGTGTGTGCAGTATGAATCAGAATTCCGGCCCAACATGACCATAGTTGTCAAAGCTCTTCAACCACTTTTGAGGGGTCCTGCCGCGTCTTCAGCTGCAGCTCCTCCAAATGCTTGAAGCAAATATCTGGATTCTCAAAATCGTAGTGGAGTTTATGCAAGTTTGTGCACGGCTTGGGTTTCAGTTACTGCAGATATTAGGCACTCACTAAATATATACATACAAACATATATTTGTTTGTTTCCTTTCAATCTTCTTCGTGTTCATGAGAGGGTTCTGTACGTTTGGTTGTAGTTCGATATGATTCGCGGCTGCTGGTTTTCAATATTTGAATGAAGTTTCATGTCTGAGGAGAGAAAAAAATAAATAAAGATTGAATTGGATTGTCTGCACCAAATACCTGTTTTTAATTGCCCAATCCAGGTTACAAGTCCAAACGGGATGTCACAGTGTACTTGTGAGCATTGTAGGCCTACATAGGGGTGATCAATTTCTCGCTGTATTTTTTTCGGTTCGGTAATTTTGATATTTCGGTTCGGTTATCAATTATATCGAATTTTAAATTTGGTTTTCGGTTATGGTTATAATTAATTCGGTTAATCGAATTAATCAAAATATTTGGTATTTAATATTTTTTTATTAATAAAAAATTAAGCTCAACCCAGTATACATAACATACCCAATGTTGAATGAACTACCCCAATTCTCAACCCATATCTTAACATTAAACTTAACTCATAAAAATTTCGGTTAATTTGGACAAAAACCGAAATAACCGAATCGAATTCGGTATTCGGTTAATACGGGTTTAGATATCGTTCAGTTAATTCGGTTTTTGTCCAAATTAACCAAACACCGAATTATCCTAATAATTCGGTTTCGGTTAATACCGAATTACCCGAATGATCAGCCCTAAAATACTTACTTATATGTTGCTATGACAAAAAGCATTTATCTAACTGGTCATTATTTATTAAAAAAAACCCAAAAACATGCACTTTAAATGTTTTGGATTTGTGATTAATCTACAAATGCTCGTATAAATATATATATATATATATATATATATATATATATATATATATATATATATATATAATTAAATAAAGAAAGAGTGCTTTGAATGTTTACATGTTTGAGCACTATTGACTTACCTGCTCCTCTATTCCAACATAATACGAGAACTTCCTCCAACCTTCTTTTATGGCAACAGTTAACCCTGAAAATTAGTAAGTTGTATATGAATTATTTATTGTTCTTCATTTATCCGGCCATTAAACAAATATATAATCAACCTGATTTTAATTAATGGACTATAAAAAAATATATAATTAACGGAGATTGGACGGACGAAACGTCGCCGTTTTCTGTTTAAATACGCCCTCTCTTTTCCATTTTCATGATTCCGTTGTTCGTCACCAACCATTGCCATAAGAGTAACTTGGTCCTCCCTCCCGGCACGTCTTGAAGCTCGCGACATGGAATCTTTACTAGAGGCTTCTGTTGCTGCTTCCATAAGGAGAAGAAGTGTGGGTGACGGCGAAGAAGCTCCTCTTCTGCTGCCACCGCTGTTTCTCGCTGCGGCTCAAGCTTATTATCAAGAATCCATCAAGAAATCGCTTCTCTGTCCCGCCGGAAAGCCCTCTCTTTCCGCTCCCCGTGAATCCGCTGATCGGAAGGGCAAAAAGATGGTGGCTTCTTTCCCCGTCTCCGGGAATACGACCGACGAGGACGATTGCACCGGAAAGTCCGTCGCTTGTTCATCATCGTCTCGTGGGCATGGCAAGGGTTTTGTTAGAACCGGCGGCGATGGTGACGATTCCGGTCAATCGGAAGTTACGAAATCGCGACCAGTGAGGGAAATCGGAGCCGGAAAGACATCTCTACAGATTCGAGTAATCGATGGCACTCTGTTGATCGAGCCTCTCTGCGATAAGCCCATTAACGTCAGCCGGCCAAAGAAGGCAGAGGGATCAAGACCAAGAAGAGCGGCAAAAGCAGAGACGGAGGCGAAGCAGAGGAAATGCAGAACGAGGTACACGAGGGAAGAGATGGAGGGTCTGAGGTTTGCGAATGTGAGGGAACAGAGAAAGCTGTGGTGGTTCGTGTATGGCAGGCTCGGTGGTGCGGTGAGGAGAGAATATGAAGGTTTGTCCGTGGAGAGAAAGCATCACTGCAACAACTTTCGACAGAGGTTTGAACCCACAGCGCCTGCAATTCTTGGTGAGTAACCTGCTATACTATACTTTTCGTTTTCTCTAATTGAACTGTCTGTGTCTTAATAGTAATTTCTTTTGATTGTTGCAGCAGCAGGTAGATATTCATGTGTTGGAGGAGCAAGACAGAGAGCCTAAATGTATGAGACATGCATGTTTTGAGTTTGTAGCTAGCTAGATTTAGGCATAAGGAGTAGTGGTAACTAGCTAGTAGCAATTGTTGTCATGGTGTTTGCTTGCTGAATTTTTAGGTGTATATGACTGAGACTTGGGGTGATATAGGTAGATGGATTTGAAACAAACAGTTATTGGATTCCTCCTCTGTACTATTGATCCATTCTTTGGCAATTGAATTCGAAGAAGCTACATTTATGGAGTAGTACTTGCATGCATGCATGCATGATGTTAATTTTAATTTCTTGGTAGATAGCTAGCTAGCTAGCTAGTTCCAATTGTGGCATGCCAAGTCATGAGATGTAGCTCAAAGATTCCCCAGCTGCCAGTACTGTCCTGGTAACTCCTTTTTATAGGCTTTTAGATCATATTACTTGGGGAGGACGGCCCTCACTGCGGTCCGCGACGCAGTTGGGTCGTGGTAACCACTGCGGTGAGGGCCGCGGTGAACGCCGCGGTAAAACACTACGTAGTTTTCCCAACTTTTGTGACGGAAAAATGAGGCCCAAGTCATATCCGTAGTATTTTAATTTTATGACGGTTATGACGGCTATTTCCGTCATATACTGTTTCCTAAAATATTATGACGGCCCTATGACGGATACGGCCGTCATAAAGTATTTCCCAAAATTTTATGACGGCTCTATGACGGTAAAAGCCGTCATAAAATATTTCGTACAATATACGTATTTATGCATATTACTTATGACGGCTTTATAACCGCTTTGCCCGTCATTAAATTTTCGAAAAACACATTATGACGGTTGTATAACCGCTATGGCCGTCACAACTTTTTTCGTTGCACGTTATGACGGCTTTGGCGTCATAAAGCCGTCATTATCGTCACATTAAATACTATATGACGGCACGGCCGCCATAAAGCCGCCATTAATGGTCACATTAAATACTATATGACGGCACAGGCCGTCATTCCTCCGTCATAACGTTACAAATTCTCGACGAAATCTTCAACTTTGTCCGTTGCGTTATGACGGCCGCCGTCATAAAGCCGTCATATCGTTACATGCATTAAATGCGACGTCGTAAATTTTCCTTCGCCGATACGCTTCGCCTGCAAGACGTCCTTCCCTTCCCCAATACTTTGTTCTTCCCCTCACCCCCTCCCTCCCTCTGTAACCCCTCCCTCCCTCCCTCCCTCTGTAACTCGTCCCGAGACCGGCTCGTCACAAGTAATTTCTTCCTCTTCTTCGTTTTTGTTTAACTCTCTTCTCTTCGTCATCTCTCTCACCTTAGGGTTTCGTTTTTTGCATCTGCTGTTCGCCGCCGCCGCCGTACTGCTGCCGCGCCGCCGCGTCTCCGTCGCCGTCGCCGTTCTCGTCCTTGACCGAGGCAACCTTTGCGGACAGGGAAGGTAAAACCTAAACCATTGATCTTTTCATTTTCATTCTGGGTTCATGATGCTTGCGTTCATCATGAGAAACAACTGCTGGAGTAATTATTTAAATTTCATGATATTTCGTTTTTTTGCGTTCATCATGTTTCTTTTTGTTCTAAAAATTTAGTCTGTAATTATTTAAATTTCTATTATTTACTTCTATTTTTAAATTCTGTTTAAATTCTATTTCTATTTCATGATTTTTTAAAAATTTCATGATATTTCATTTTTGTGTTCATGATGTTTCAATTTCTATTTAAATTCTGTTTTAAAAAATTACGTTTCTGTTTTTCTATATTTTCTATTTTCAATTTTCTATTTATTTCTGTAATTTTGTCTATATTTCTGTATTTTAAAGTATTATTTTACGTCATTTATTTCTATTTTTTGTAATTTAAGTAATTTTCGTTTTCAATTATTGTTTTATGTTATTAATTCTATTTTTTTGTAATTTAAGTAATTTTTGTTTCAAAATATTGTTTTATGTTATTATTTATATTTTCCATGTAATTTAAGTAATTTTCATTTTCAAATATTGTTTTACGTCATTTATTTTTTATTTTCTGTAATTTAAGTAATTTTTGTTTCAAAATATTGTTTTATGTTATTCTTTATATTTTCCATGTAATTTAAGTAATTTTCGTTTTCAAATATTGTTTTACGTCATTTATTGTAATTTTTGTAATTTAAGTAATTTTTGTTTCAAAATATTGTTTTATGTTATTATTTATATTTTCCATGTAATTTAAGTAATTTTCGTTTTCAAATATTGTTTTACGTCATTTATTGTAATTTAAGTAATTTTTGTTTCAAAATATTGTTTTATGTTATTATTTATATTTTCCATGTAATTTAAGTAATTTTCGTTTTCAAATATTGTTTACGTTATTACAGTCGATTCGACTCGTCTGGTCGATGGCTCGACTGCCGCGAGGCTCCGGTTGATTTACTGGGATGAGGAGAGCGACGAGGAGGAGGAGGATGTCGGCAGTACATCAACACTTGGGCGGATGAGTAGTTTTATCTTTGTAAAAATGTTATATTCAAACTTTTAAATTATCAATTATGGATGTTAATATATATATTTATTATATTTAAATTGGTATTTTATTTAATTATTAATGTTTTTTTAAAATTTTCGTATTTTTGGGAAATACATTAATATAATTATTAATTTCTGAATCCATAAAACAATGCAAAAAGAATTAATTTTTTTTCATTATAAAAAACAGTTTATGAAGGCCTAATCCGTCATAATGCCGTCATAACTTAATTTGTAAGTGGACACGTTATGACGGCCATCGCGGTCATAAAGCCGTCATAATTATGAGGGCCGTCATATTACCGTCATAAACAACATTCATTACGCTTACACGCGTACATTTTATGGCGGTCGTATCGGTTACAAAGCCGTCACAATATGATGGCCGAGGCCGTCATAACGAAATGTGACGCCCAAAAATAACGAAATAAACAACGGCCTCACCGGCCATAATTGTGACGGATAAATGACGAATACGGCCGTCATAAAGATAAATCAACTACGCAGTTGAAAACGCCGCAGCTTTCAAATGCACCGCTGGCCGAGGACGCGGTGCTTACTGCGGCCTCACCATGGACACGACCGCAATAAGTCTGGCAGCCGCTGTCAGACTTCTGACGGCGCCGTCATTACGTACTGCGGCCTTCACTGCGTCTATGGCCGCAGTAATACGAATATTTTGTGAAAAAAATAAAATCGTATAAATATTTAGTAACTGTTATTTAAATTAATAAATATAAAATTAATAATAATGTTAATTAAGAAAGTAATTATTAATTGAAATAAATATAAATGGAATGTATATTGAAGATAATTAACCAATTACATTCTAAAAATATTTACAGTAATTCTAATACCAATTGTTCAGAGGATTATGTGGGTGTATAAAAACATCGAATTCATGATCGTCCAACCCGAACAAGTCCAAGAAGTTGATCGGTGGCGCTGTGGGCTCCGGATCTGCTCTCGATGATCGTGGCAACACCGGTGATAACCATCTTGGGCGGAGGAGTTGAGGGTGGGGTCGGGAATTGAGAAGAAGGCGGCCTCGGAGGATGCTCGTGGCGTGAGGTGATCCCAGAGGGGAATGGAGAGGTTACTAATTAATTAATTAGGTATTTTTAAGGTGTTTTTGACAAGGAGCATATATATGAAGGGACTTCTTTGAAAAATTGGAATGGAGTGTGAATTTACCAAAAGAAAATTAGTTGGTTGGAATTTGGTACTACTTTCCTCGCAAATAGTACTAGGATTTTCTTGGGTTGGACGTGTGAGTTTTCTGGGTTTGGGTAGAGTTGGATATTAAAAGTTAAATATAATGTTTTATATGTGAATGATAAATCAAAAGTTTGTAGTTTATAGATATATATTTTTAAGTTTTATTTTAACAAGTCAAAATTATTTAATTTTATGTGATTGAGGGAGAACATGATGGAAGGAGATCATCACAACTTATGATGGGTAAAAATCAATGATCGACTGGTTCAAAACCAAAGTACCACTTTTTATTTATACTCTCAAATTAAATGTACCTGTATACCACTTTTTGATATATATATATATATATATATATATATATATATATATATATATATATATATGCATATGTATATATATATGTATGTACCTAAATGGCTAGATCATTGCTATTAAAATTTGTCAAAAATGATTAAAATAATACGTGTAATACAACTACAAATATCCATCTCTGATGTGTGTATACAAACATGTGAGCTGCTTTAATATCAAAAGTTAATTAAGAAACAAAACCGGTGATTAAAAATTGAAAACCAGACACACGTTAATTAATATCTATGACCAAGTAATTAAGTATGGTGTACATTGACGAAAGGGTATATCTCGTAAATAAAGTTGCAACTAGCGCCGACAACTCTGCCACCTTGCTTACCATGGCAGCACATGGGAAGCTCACCAATGATACCCTGCAGGCACTTGTTGCATTCACTCCTGCTCAGATCCCGACTACACTGAGTCAACCCGTAAAGCTTCGTTGACCCATCCACCTCCATCTCGCCGGCTGAGTACAACTTCGAACTCGTCGACGAAGCTTCTCCGGCCAACCGTCCCAACAACTCCCTCACCTTCAGGTTGAATAACGTCGGATCAGTCACATTCCGCGCGTTCTTCATGTAAAACTTGTTCCGGTAGTCGATTTGTCCGAAGAAATTGGAGTCTGAGTATTTGAGCAAGCAGTTGTCGTACCAGATAACTGCGCTTCGGTCGTCGGGACATCGTCGGACGACGTCGTTAGTGGCGTGGAGGACGCAGTCTCCGCAGACGGCATTGGAAACATCGCCGCGGCAGAGAGCGACGGCGTAGGGGTTGTTGGTGGGTGGGTCTCCGACTCCGAAGGAGCTGCCGAGGCCGAAGCCGGTGGGAGGAGTCCGGCAGGTGAGGTAGCCAAAGAGCTTGTTCAGGTTGGTTTCGTATGAAGACGAGTTGGCGGCGCCGCCGCCGCCGGAACAGATATGGTAGAGGTAATTCTGCTGTGATGACCCGGCTAGACTGATAGCGTGTTGCAGAAGAAATGTGAGAGTAGTGGAGGCAACGAGTAAAAAAGATGGAGAATATTTTGTTGGAGACATGTTGCTGCGTTTGAGTAAATTTATATATCAAGCTTGCTAATTTGTGGGTATTTATGGGAGAGGTTAAATTGGTGTTGATGATGATGATGATTGAGTGTTTTGATGTAAAATAGTTGGTGTTGAATTGGCCAAGTCGAATTAATTTCTGGATATATGGTGAAACTGTCAAACATGAAAGTTAAAATATATATTGCGCCTACTAGCCGAGTTTTCCAAGGGTCAAACCAAATATTGACGAATTATTTATACCTGTATATATGGGTGAGCTGAAATAATCAAAATATGAAATATTTTATACAAAGTTTTACCCAATCAAGTTCTCCCTATATATAGCCATGTTTTATACCCGCAAGTAATCTCTTCTAGCTATTATAAAGTTTTATTTATTGATTGATTTTATGTAAGACTAGGTTTTAGGTGTGTACGTTGAAGTTGTTTTTTTTTTTTGGAATTCTCCTATTAATGTATCTTGGAGTATTGAATCAGGGATATATATAGTTTCCATGGATATATATATATATATATATATATATATATATATATATATATATATATATATATATATATATATATATATATATATATATATATATATTGAAAGGCGAATAATAATTTATAATTAAGCAAAAATATACTCGGAGAAGGAGTAAACAGAAGCATGCCATGGGTGGCGTCAGTTGTATCACTCTAGTACAATTGTAAATACAGCAATAGATTAAGCATGACTGTTTCCAATCGCAACAAACGGGTTTAACAACCAATCGCTTCAAGACATTTTGAATTTGCTCATATATATATATATATATATATATATATTGTTTATTTTATATATATATATATATATATATATATATATATATATATATATATATATATTCCAATAGTTTACTGGGATAAAAAATTACTGGGAGTACGTACTTTTCTACTTCGTAGTATTTGGTTTATTAATAAAATTAACATGATATAAAAGGTGTTGATAATTTTTTTTCTTAGACTATTCGTTCTTATAGTTGATTTTGGTATTTATTTCTCGGTTTATGCGTTACACAATATCATACAATTTAAAGAAAGGATAAAATAGGAAACTCAAAATCCAAAAATGTCTCACTTTAATCCTTGTACTAAGTAAAAATGCAGCAAAAGTTTTCGAGTAGAAAAAGTAATATATATTAGAAGATATAAACGGACCCCCCTTTTAAAAAATTTTGGATCCGCCACTGGTTGTTGCTAGACAGATGAAAGACAAATAAATATGTTCTCATAGATTATATATTAACAACAACTGAAAGTGTCTCTGATATATTACTCTCTCCGTCCCATAATAACAGTCACGTTTAACTTTTGTACTTTTATTTGATTCAAATTTTAATTAAGAATAATTTATCAAAAAAATTCTTGAAAAATATTTTTAGAAACATGACACATTAAATTTTTATTTGGATATAAATTTATACAATTTATAAGTTAAAAAGCTATAAGAAAAAAATTATAGATTAAATGCTGAAAAATAAACGTGACTATTTTTCTTGGACGGAGGTAGTACTTGCGTTAGGTAGTTTTAATATCATTTGAAGCAAACAAGGTGCAGTTTACTCGTGCTTCGTGATGGTGTCAAATGTTTGCATCCGTCATAATGGTTTCTCACAAATTCCCAAAGTATGTTATTGTCGTTACTCCCTCTAATTGTCCACAAAACTTCAATGTTGACGTGGCACTAAACCTGATCAAACAAACTTATGCGAAGAGGTGTAGAAAGCTTTAAATTAAAATTTGAATTTGAAAAACTGACTCATTAAATCTGCAAAAATAGCAAGTTAAGAATGTTTTACTTGTAAAATTAAGAAATGATGGTGGAGATTGAACCACCCACAATCCCTCGACACATTCCTCGCATCAACTACCCCTCTCTTGTATTGCTTTCTCTGCTAGATTGCTAGAGATCGAGTAGATGAAAAGTTTCAGATTTATGAGAGAAATAAGAGCAATTGAGAGATATTGCGTTTAGGTGGGGGTTAAAGTAGAAAATAGATGAAGGAAAGGAAGATCTGGGACGCGAGATGAGTCAATGGAAGAGAAGATAAGAAATTGTTTGAATCATGGTAATGAGAGTCGAGCAACTCAGGTTGGCAGTGTAAAAAGTGGGGGTATTAACAGTGCAACTCATAAATGATAATAACAATTAAATTAATATTTGTCCCACCAAGTGTTAAAATATACTACTAAATACGATCTATTCGGTTTATGGTTTTGTGTGGTTCGGAGAGTGGCTATTCATATATATACATACATACATACATATATATATATATATATATATATATATATTTCTTAAGTGTACTTATCTTACAATTTTATTCAATATATTAGGAGAGTTACTCTAAAGTCTAAAATAGCCAAAAAATGACTCAATTAATGGTGGACGGAGGGAATATAAGAGTTGAATAAATAGAGGTCTTTGTTCTAATACTTAAATAATAAAAGCTAAATAAAATATTTTTTCCTTCAACAAAAAAACAACACACCACACAACCACTTCCAACAAAAACCCATGATAACTATTCATGAATAGTAGCATCATCTAAATTGTAAGTATATTTTTCAACATTTATTGTAGATTTAGAGCATTTAAAAAGAAGAGTAATTAGTCCTGAGCATCCAGGCTAGTGGCTAAACTTCAAAGAACATAAGGTGGAGGTTGTATATTCAAGTTCATCTCAATTCCCAATTTCCTACCCTCTTTGTATAAAAAAAGAGAGTAATTTTCACATAAAAATAAGGGTAAAGTGCACCCATGGTCCTGTAACTTTAATTATTGTACCACTAGGGTCCTGTTTTAACTTTTTGTATTGATAAAGTCATGTTTTCAAGTTTTTTCTTCATCCATGGTCCTATTTGACATTTTTGCCCTCAATTTTTAAAATATTGTCCTTTTAAACAATTTTAAAATATAAAAATCACCCTAACGTTTAACAAAAATTTCAATTTTACCCTCAATTTGTATAAACCCTAAAATTATACTATTAACTTTTACAAATACGTACATATTAATTATGCTGAATGAAGGACAGGATTGGTTATCTGCAACAGTAATCATGCATGATTAAGCAATTAACTATTTAGTGATCAGGTCGACAATTTGCAGGCTATATATATATATATATATATATATATATATATATATATATATATATATATATATATATATATCCATTCTTGGCAGGCATAATCAGAAACAAACATTCAGTGTGTTAAGAAATTTCCATGGCGGATGCAAGGTTTTTTTAACACTCTTCTTAATTAGTCAAAAATTAAGTCAAACGAAAAATCAAACACCTCAATTAAAAAGAGACATAGGTAGTAGTATATACGTATTAATTACACTAGTATTAGCTTTAAAAAAAACACCAGTACTGGTCTTTAAAATCCGACTACAGTGTATCAAAATAAATAAATAAATCAGACTATAGTTATCAATTAGAAAAAACAAATCATGTTATTTGTCTCTTAATAAGTGTTGTTAATACCAACATATCGCCAACCCGCCCTACCAATTTAGCCAATTCGTTTAATTTTGGTTGATGTGGTATGTAGTCGAAAGAATTAATGATATGAATTGAGTGAGAAGCCTGAGTGCCTCTCTATGCGATCGATTGAGAAAAAAAATATTAAGAGAATATCACATATATCATTTTCCTTCGTCATGACCACATTTTGCCTTTCCCTTTGCTATTCTCTTAAACGTGGTTTTTTAAGGATACTTGGGAGGAGTAGTTAAGTCGAAAGACTAAAGTGCCGGAAATTTAATAGTTCAAGGACTAAATCACAATAAGTTATAATTAAAATGCACGAATCGTTATAGTTTAGTGGAGTAAAGTCTCGTTTGAGTCTTTGAGAATAGTTGTTTCAAGTAACTATAATGTTTTAGATAATTTTTTAATGATCATAATCGAACAATTACATCTAAATGCTAAGAACTAGCTACTTGTACGTAGTTAGTCTTTTCAAAACGTAAAAACAACTTTAACAAGTTGTTACCAAACACATAATATAACCAACATTAAATGAATCAAATATATATTTGGGACAATTTTTTCCCTTAAAAAGCGTAATTGTGTGGGATGGAGGGAGTACTATGTACATAAATAGAGTATCTGACCCAAATTTAAAACAGAAGAAGGAAAAAGAAACGCAAATAAAAATAAAAATAAAGTATAGTATAGTATATACACATGTACGTCTTAAAATTACGTACAACTTAAGCTTAGTAATTAATTGCCTACGTACGTACGTACATATTAATTATGCTGAATGAAGGACAGAATTGGTTATCTGCAACAGTAATTATGCAATGATTAAGCAATTAACTAATTAGTGATCAGGTCCACAATTTGCAAGCTTTATATATATATATATATATAGCCATCTTGGCAGGCATAATCAGAAACAAACATTCAGTGTGTTAAGAAATTTCCATGGCGGATACAAGGTTGTCATCAAAAGACGGCGATGATCAAGAAGTAATTCCGACTGCAACATTCTTCGACTACTTTCAAATATACAAACCTGACGGAAGATTCTGGTTCGATTGTGGAGCGAGAGAGGGAATTACGTCATTCCGAACAGAGTTTCAAGGTCGAGACGATGACATTTTCCTCGCCTCTTTCATGAAGACGGGATCAAAGTTGCTCAAAGCGCTGTGTACCAACATCCTCATCATCTCTGAAGACACCGACGCCGACAAAATCAACCTCTGCACCTATTTCACCACCATCGAGACCACTTGGTACGAATCAGATCATAGGGAACGGTTGGCGGCCATGCCTTCTCCTCGACGCCTCCACACCCATCTTCCGTATCAGTGGTGGCCTCAGTCCGTCAAAAACTCCGGCTGTAAAGTGGTTTACATCACCAGAAATCCCAAGGACACGTTTGTTTCTCTGTGGCATTTCGTCAAACAGTTCGACTTTGGCGATACCGACCGCCATGATTACCCTCTGGAGAAGGCGTTCCGGGAGTTCTGCGACGGAGAGGTGTGGTACGGGCCGTTTCACGATCACGTTCTGGAGTTCTGGGAGGAGAGTCTGAAGAGGGCGGAGAAGGTGTTGTTCTTGAGGTACGAGGAGCTGAAGAGGGACACGAGGGGGCAAGTGAAGAAACTGGCGGAGTTCTTGGGGAAGCCCTTGAGGAGTGATGAAGATGTCGATAAGGTAATATGGAGGAGCAGTTTAGACAGGCTTCAGAAGTTGGAGGTAAACAGTGGAAACAAAAAAAAATATTCCTATCCCATGATTCCCAACAATTTGCAATACGGGCGTGGGGATGTTGGGGACTGGCGTAATTACTTCACCCATGAGATGCAGCAGAAATTAGACCAAATCACACTTTCTAAATTTCAAGGCACCGGCCTTCATCTTGATGACATTTGAAATGGAACAACACAACTTTCCTAATTTCCAAAAATAAATGTGAAGCTCATGTATAAGTGCGCCCCATCACATAGTGTATCAGTGTGTCTCATCACATATTTTGTGTATTTGTGTGCATAAGTGTGCGGTGTGCCCATCACCCATCCCATATTTTGTGTATAAGTGTGTCTGTCACATCCTCTGTATATGTATATGTATATGTGTTATCCTCACAATAATATCTTAGCTTGCGCTTCATTCATCTCAAATTTGATATTGTCGTGGATGACTTGATGAAGATTAAGAATAATTATTTGTCGAATGTGTGTGTTAATAATTTCACCATGGTAGTAAAAGATCTAAAGCTCGGTGGATCCTATTGGAACGATGATTGAGATTAAATTAGTGCTAAAATAGTAAATAATTTTTTAGAGGAAACACAAAGATAGACAATTATCTCAACCATCGTCATCTCATGCTCTTTTCTTATGAAAGTTGAAAAGTCTATGATGATACGATTTGAAATTTCATCTTATTATTTATTCGAATAAAGGTTCCGACACAAATAACATCCGGTGTAAAACTTTGCCATTATACTCATGCATGAATTTATTGTATCAACTAATATTTAACACTTAATTGCCACCATAAATTATTAAATTTCATGTCATCGATTCCAACGTAGTTGGGATTAAGGTGATGATAACGACGACGATAACAAAGACAAACATTTAATTTACATGGCTCAAATATGTGTTAACAAATTTTACACGGAAGAAGAGAGAACACCTATATACATACTCGACTAGCCTTAAACCCCAGCTGGAATTAGGGGATAGCGTTAGAGCATATCAACTCTCTCCATGGAATGATCCAACACTGATTTGCTCATTTGGGAATTGCTCATTAGATATCTAACTAGCTTAAATACCCGCCGATGACACGAGATTAATCAAATAAATGTAATTTATACCGTTTATTAATTTTACAATGTCAAACAAAAAATGCTTAAAATTGTATGTTATGTGTCTGAAAAATTGGAAGTCCACATCAAATACATCAAATCATGTGTGCTAAAGACCCTAGTAATATACTATATATCTCATTTCCTAAAAGATTGGTTTGTTTTTTTTCAATATTTTATTGCATGGAGTTAGTCAAATAGGAGTAATATTTATGCAAAATAGATATAAATATTCGAGTTCTATAAATATATTTTTTTACAAAAAATGATTAATCAATTCTTCATAGTAATAATTTGAGTCAAACACTAACGGAAAATAAACACAACTATTTTTAAGGGATGAAGGGAGTACTAAACAATACTACTAATATTGTAAGTGTTCCACAAATGCAATTAAATGCCTAGAAAACATCTTGAGTGTTAGCCAAATGATTAATTCTTTAATTAGGGATATAAAGTGAAGATTTTGAGTTAAACTCGTACCCACCATTCATTACTTATAATTAAGTGGAGGTTATGAAAAAAGTTTAAAAAGTTGCAAGAAAGCATGTGGATTGCCAAAATAGCCACTTTCAAAATCGAATTGGCCACTATACATTTTATAGAGAGTACAAGTTAGTTCATTTAAAATTAATATTTCATATATGAGGAGAGAGAAACTAAAAAAACATAAACATAAATGATTTTTTTTAAAAAAAAAACAGAGAGAATAAAATTTGAATACGTGATATTTGATATATATATATATATAATCTTACAAGGAAAGTCACCACACTAAGATAAATGATAGAGATGTTTTTCCCTTGAAAAGAAATAAAAAACCTATATCAAAGCTCCTAGAAAATGTCACAGAAATATTTTCTAAGAAAAAATGAAGTCACAAGAACGATTAACATCCATATGTCATGCCCACTGTGTACTAAAAAATAAAATAGCCTTAGGAGGTCTTACCCTTTTGTCTTCTCAAGAATAGGTTCTTCATCAATCACGTGACATGTCTTCACAAGCACAAAAATACTGATATAAGGATAACTTAATACATCTGACCACAAAAAATAGCATACAACTATTTGAAATATAACACTAAGATGCTAACCCCTAACTCAGCACCTTATTATATTTCATTGCAATAAGCCAAAAATTAGGCACTTCTTTCTTTGGATTTAGCACATCACGTATATGACACATCCGAATTGTGAATATAAAAGCAATAGAGAAAAACGAAATGAACATTAGGATATAGTATCAGTTAGTGAACAAAAGTTGATCAACCGATGGAACAATAAAAAAATGTTCGCTGATTTAAGTTTTGGATCACATACATTCCAGTATAGAGGTTGATACAGTTCTGATACTTGGCCCTAAAAGCTAATCTCTCCTAAAAAAAGTTTCCTCCAAATCCGTCATGTTGATTATGTGAACATTAAAGAAGCAAGACATAAGGATGCTATGAACTGTATATCGCATTGCTTAACAACGGTGTGATCAGGTTCAAGAGGTAAATGTAACACGTTTGTTGTGATCAGATTTAAAAGCAACTGAATTTGAAGAATCTATAATTTTAAGAAAATTGAATAAACCAGTAACAAAAAAATGTATCAACTTCAATACATTCAAGTGCAAATGAATTCGGACACTGTTTCAAATAACTTTCAGAATAAAAAACTTTCATAAAACAATCAAAACCCCTTATTATCCAATACCTTTAAGTATGGAGGTTGGCCACTTATTGCTATAAAAAACTTCCCCCACCCCTAAAAAAAATAACATAAGAAGCATGATCAAATAAATATGTTGTCCAAAAAAAGGTTAGCCAATCAATGCTATAAAAAACAAAAGCAGATAAAAAAAATCTGGGGTACTGAAAAGTGAAAACACACAAACATCCTAAAGCATATAAACTTCATGAAAGATTTTGAGGAAGATCTGCAACATATTGCACAAGTGATACTTGTAATTATGGTATGTTGAATATATGTCTATTTTTTAAAAAAATGTTCATGCTTTGAAAATTCCATAAATTTAGTCTTGCTATTACTTGTATCGAATATGTCAACTCTACTGATAAGTATTCCAACAAACGAATAATTCCTCGCTGACCAATACAGAACACGAATCTCACTCAGGCTTTTTAACGAACAACTAGTTCTAATACCCGACTTCGTCACGGGTTCACTGAATTAATAATTATCAAAATTCTCAATGTATTAAATAACAATATATCCAGTGTAATAAATTTATGGAAATTTAGTTCGTTTTTAAAACTTTTGGCTTAGATTTATGAAAAATTAGTTCACTTTTAAAAGTTTTGGGTTAATTTTATTATTTGAATAATGACATTTATACCAATTCTATCTTTCATCCAAGAAAAGATATTAGTTTTCTCTCTAATGATTTAATTTGTTTTGTCATCCACCTCTAACTTGACCACGTCACGGGTGGTCATCCCGTGGACCACTTTTGACCATCTGAGACCATATTGGAAGCTCTCGACGACGAGCCCAAGCATCATATCATCGACATAACTTACACTTTTTGTTCACAGTAAATTACTCTGCTTGAAGCACTTACCACCCGATTCGACGACACGTCACATCTCCACCTCACCACGATTGTCCCTACTAGCGACTAAAAGAACATGAAAGAGATCGAAAACCAGATGGAGAAATTTGCACGATTAACGATAATGAATATGAGTATCTTAGAATTACCTTTCGTGCTTGATTGATCATTATCTGCTCAACATTTTCTTCTTGGTATTTACTAATTCTTTCTTTAATGGCTTGGACTTCTACCCTTTCAATAAAATTAATTACTGCAAACAAATAACATGAAAATGGAAAATGTGAGTAATCAAATGCACAAATAAGCAAATGTTAGCACCATAATTTTTTTTAAAAGTGTTATTGCAAACATCTCCATAGTGAGTGTTCTCTCCACAACAACTTACGCTAGAAATTGCACATTACAGAGTAAACTTTTTAAGAACTTCATTCAAGTTTTTACATAAATGTATTTTTCCACACTTATCTTAAAAAATTTAAAATATAATGATATGCTAAAATCCACTCATTAAATGAAGCCTAAGGGACAACTGTAGCCTATCCTAAGCCTTAGACCTCGAGTAAACAATTCTGACCGAATTTCTATGTATGCACAATTGTGTATACTCACCCAATCAGCGTCAGTAAGCAAAATTTATTCCCTTTGTTTGCTACCAGTGCTACTACAAAATCTTCATCCTATTATATCAGCATAATATTTTTTGTGCTTCACAGTTAATATTAATTGAAAAAATTCACCAATTATTTTGATGACTATAAGACACTGAAGGAAGAGGTGAGAACAAATAATGAATAAGAATCTGTTAGAGTTACCTTTCAGGCTTGGTTGATCATTATTTGCTCAACATTTGGGTGGAGAGAAATTTGTTAATCACTCAGAACACAATAATCTAAAATTTTAATTGAAAAAAAAATAAAAGGACGAAGAGGAAGTGTCTGCTAACATAAATTCACTATCAGATCTAGAAGTGTGAAGTCATAATTCATCCCGTCGCTAAGCCTGACAAGCAGTCCCCTAGCGACCTAAGACATTTCAGATATGGAATAAACGATGATCTTCGGCATCAATTCGTCCCCTCCCGCCACCATTGTCGCACCATCGATTCACCCGCCTCTCACCGTCGAGTTCGCACCGATACTCAAATCGAGTGCTTAACATTGTGGAGGACTCAGGATGAAGGGTTTCTTCATGTTTTGGTGATGGCAGGTCGAGTCTGTAGGTTAGATGGCAGGTCAAGCTCAATCAGTGGTTAGCGGCGACGCTTTCAGGTAAAGGAGAGTTCAACAGTGGACATGGAGAAGCTTTGCGGTGCTATGGCGGATGATTGGAGTGTCAGTTGGGGAGAATTCTGGTCGATCGATTTCAGCCAATGAGGTGGTTCTCTATCGGATCGGCGGTGATTGGGTAGCTCAGGTGGTGGTGGTGGTTCACAAAGAATGGCGGTAAGATGATGCATCAAATGAAGAGAGTAATACAAAGGTGGAGGCGGAGCTGTCTGGCTTTTGGCGAGAAAGCTTGTCGAGGATGGTCGCTGAGCGGCGAACTTTGAAACATAAATGAGAAAGGAAAAACGATTAGGAAATAAACGGATAGAGATGAGAGAGAGCGAAGTAATCAAATGCTTTAAAAGTGTGTTTTAATTATTTTTTGATTGGGGGTGTTTTAATTATTTTAATTACATATGAGAAAACAAAGGAGAGTGATTAGATGTTTGCCTTAACTACAATTAAAATTTTTGGAAGTTACCATATTCAGTTGTTACCTTATGGGATCAGTAAAAAAAACTCCAAATCTGATGTGGAGTTGAGGTGGAGCACATGTGACGCAACCAAGAAGCGAGCTTCGTTTTTTTGGAAATTAATGTTGTTATCTTGTATTAATATATAATAGTAGATTAGTGAACAAGCTTTTTAACGAACAGTTAGGCTTTTTGACGAGTATTTGCTTCGACTATTACCCTCGTGGCGAAATAATAGTCATTTCTTGTGGTCACCCATTCCATAACTACTTTTCCCAATGTTACATTGAAACGACAATTTTAATCGATTATTGCTGTTTGAATCTAAGGTGTCCGGCATTTCCATGTGGCTTTGCCATCCATCAAGATACATGGTCGAGAAATTAACACCTACAGAAGCGAATAAGAAATACTAATATATTTATCTTATAAGATAGTTTGTAGAGAGCACAAAGATGACAAAGTGGTGGCCTACGACAGGCTGCGACCTTACCTAAATTACATTTGAACCTTGATGGAGTCTGGTTGTTGAAGGCGGTAACACAACACTCTTGGCTCGTGGCACTGTCATCTTGGAGCTCCATAAACCTGCTCACGCAAGGGTAGATATTATGAGAAAGAGAAGATTGAATTGAGAACTGAAATAAAATTGATAATTCGAACAAAATAAGAAACATTATATAGCGAGCTTGAACAAACAAAACTTACAAACTCTTAACAATTCCGGGTAAAAAAGTTGGAATTTTAAACGCTAAAAACACTCCATAATCGGTTCTTAAACTAATGGATTGAATTAATTTTGTATCAATTACACATTAAAACTTACCATAATTTGTATAAAATGATAATTGCATCTTTAAAAAGGAAGGCATATAAAATGGTAACCGTTCCTTAAAAAATGGTAGGCTGATTAATATGCCTACATGTCAAGAAAAAAATGCGTTCACACATGTGGCGCTGACTTGGCGCTGAGGTGGGTGCACCAGAATTCAGTATTCAAATTTTTTTTCTAGCCCTGCCACCTAGATGATCCTGTAATAAGATATAATAGTAGATTTTGGGGTCATTATATTTTCATCTAAAGTTTGAGGACCATTACATAAGTTTGTAAAACGTTTGAAGACCATTTTGCAATTTCACAATAGCAGTCAATAGAGTCAAAAAGAGGAAAGCCCAATATTTTGGTGGATTATGTATGATTGCCAATTAATGACATTCCAACTTAACAGTATGGATGTCAATCGGCGAGTTGGGTCGGGTTCGGGTTGAGTCATTCGGGTTCAGGTTGAGATCGAGTTTATATGTTTTCGGGTTGGGTTGAGTCATGTTCATTCGGGTTCGGGTTGAGAACAGATTGAGAAAATTTCATTTTTGGGTGACTTTGTCAAATTCAGGTTAATCAATATTCTACTTATAAAGCATATAAATAAATTTTTAAATGATTAAACTCTCATGAATTCTAAAGAAATACCATTAAATGACTTTTGAATAATTTCTTCATACAAATTTCTATAGTTAAATTATTTTCCACAAAGAAAAAATAATAATTTAAAATTTTCAACACACAATTTTTTTTACAAATTGGTTAATATTTAAAAATATGCGTTGAATCGAAATTAATCAAGATTACAAAATGAAAGCAAAAGTAATTTAATCAAGTACTCTCTATATCCCAAAATTTAATCAAGAGTAAAAAAATACTCTAACAAATTAAAAATTGGATATTGCTCCAACGAAATAATAATTTGGACACCACTTAAACTAAATTAGGAAATTTCTCTTAAAAGTTTGGAAATTGGACATAACTCCAACACAAATAAAAATTGGTTATTGCCCAACAAATTTGAAAATTGGATATTGCTTCAACAAAATTGGAAATCACACAATGTTTCAAACTTCGAACGATCTTCGTAGTATGAGAAGAAATGTTTGTTTAAGATTTGTAAATTTATAGTTTTAGAGTTTAAAATTTATGGATTTAGAATTCAAGGTCTATAACTTTAATTTTTAGAAAATCTAAGGGAAAAGGTATATATATATATATATATATATCAAAAGTGAAAATGTTGATACTTGTAACACTTGAATATAATTCCTCAATATATTTGTATGTTTGCGTCTTTTCGTGTCCTTCCGGATTCTCTCGAGTTCAGGTTGTTTCGGGTTACTCGGGTTATGGTTCTTTCAGGTCAGGTCATCTCGGATTTCAACTTATTCGAGTCGGGTTTGGGTGTTTGACTTTTTAAGTAATCTCGGGTTAGGTCGGTTCAGGTTTGGATGAATTTCTTGGATATGGTCAGCTTTTAACATCCCTCTTATCTGATACCTACATGCATATGATTTTCCTCCCTAAAATAGAATGGGCACTGAAGGACATTCGAGCTGTTATGGGTAATCTTGACTTGGTGATGGTCCTTTCCTCTTCTGTAAAGCTTTGTTGGAATTTGGATGGATTTTACAGGATTTTCAGAATATTCTTTGATTAGGCATTGTTTTTTGTTGATATTGTCATATGTAACTAAGACCTCAAACTACAACATGCTTTAAGGAAGTGGAAAATGATAGTGTTTGGTACCCTATTTAAAAGTTTGGGTAAATTTGATGGATTAGTAAGAGTATAGTGGCCACCTATGTGTTTAAGTCGACACAAGTCTGTCCACCGCCTGCCCTGGACCAACAAACACCACATTTGTGATCAACGTAAGAAGAGAGAACCGAACCCAAAAACCCAATTCTATTTTCCAAAACCCAAACCAGAGGCGACTTCGTCCCTGATTCTTCCACCGATTGTTTCTCTTTAATAATTTGTCCTCATTCTTATCCTCACTGGAACCCTAGTTGGTTCTCTGATGGATTCCGACGACAATTTGATGGACGCCAACGACCTCGACTCCGCGGACGATGACTACTACAGTGGTGACGCCCTCGAGGACTACTGCAGCGACGATGCTTTCCCTGACGCCTGCTACGACGAGGATGATGATGATTATGACTTCGTTGAGGAGGAAGATGGCGATCAAAACCCCTCGGCCTCTCGGCGTCAGGTAAATATCACAGGTTTGGTTAGGGGCTTAGTGATGTTGGTCGATTGGGGCCGAGATTAGTGGGCAGGCCTTAATTTTAAGTGGGGAAGTTTTCTCGTTTTCTTATGCGGGGATATTCGGGATTGAGCTGAAAGGTTGTCCTTTTGGTTATGCAGTGTTCATGTGGCATTTGTTGGGCTTGCACTTTATTTTCTCAGCTTTTTGAATTTATCGATTTCACTCTCTTGATTTTCGTTTCATGTGTTCAGAGTACTGAAAATTTCCCAACTTTGTTTGTCTGTAAATGTGGATGTGAATGTAGTTTGCTTGCAGTTTGTTGTTCAACGTTCTGAGTCTCACCCCAGTAGCAGATTGGTTTTGATTGGGATAGTTATCACTTGTCTGCAATTTTGCATGCACGATTTGTTCTGAAGGGATGTCTACTGGTGCTTTCAGTCTTTCCATTGCGCTACTCCGAAGATGTGTTTGGAACCTCTTTTGATTCCATTTGTTCCTACATAATCTAGTCCCTGATATGTCTTTTTTGTATATTTCAGATTGGCTATACGGTCTTGGCAGAAACAGAGATAAGAGAACGTCAGGAAGATGATATCACGAGAGTGGCTACTGTCCTTTCCATATCACAAGTTGAAGCAACCATTTTGCTTCGTCACTTCAATTGGTATAATTTCACCTTCTGAGAGTTTTCATCTGTCCTCCCTGAAGCTGAGTTTTGACTTTTAGTATCTTTATATGTTATTAAGTTCTCAAATTCTACACCTGTATACATGTGGAATTAATCTAATGTTGAAAGAAGAAACTGTGAGAAATTGCATTGTTAGGCTGGTTTATTCCTTTTCTTCTCCCTGCTGAGTTGGTGATAAAAGAATTCACATGGCAGGAGTGTTAGTAAAGTTCATGATGAGTGGTTTGCTGATGAAGGAAGAGTTCGGAAATGCCTTGGGTTGTTGGAAAAACCAATTCATGGAGCATGCGTTGCAAGAGATGTGAGCTTAGATGATAATATTTTTCATAATGTTGTTGGCTGATTATTTCCATTCAGCAAGTAATTTTCTTATGTCTATCTTTTTCCAGTCTACTTGTGGAATTTGTTTCGAGCTTCATCCTTCCACTGACATTGCCTCTGCTTCCTGTGGTCACCCATTTTGCATTTCATGCTGGAGAGGTCTGTTTTATCTGTTCCGACTGTATACATGACTAGGAATGCTAATATTTACTCTTAAGGTTTTTAAAAAGTCACCATAGGACGGTTCATTCAGCGTATGCATTGCTGTATTAAAGTAATTAGTTTTCTTTCTTACTCTGGCACTCAAATTTGTTTGTTATATGAGTGCTACTGCTAACATGTCCGCTCTTTGACAAAAGCTCTACAAATTATGTGTGTTGAAGATGGTATGACCCCGATCTTTCTATTTTACTTATGAAGCTTTTCTAGTTATTAATTTCAGAGTGCTTCTAGTTACTAGTTTTCAGAATGTCTTTCACCATGTTCTAAATCTCTCTCTGAAATTTATATAAAAGTTTTAAAAACTTTTATTATTATTATTTTGGATAATGCATAATTTTCTCATTGTCTGCATGATCCTTTATACATATCTTCCAACTGTTTTAATTTCCTTGTGTTCTGTTTCAGGTTACTTCAGCAGCAGTATTAATGATGGTCCTGGGTGTCTGATGCTGAGATGTCCAGATCCATCATGTTGTGTTGCTATTGGCCAAGACATGATCAATAATTTCGCATCAGATGAAGATAAGAAAAGATACGCTCGTTACCTTCTCAGATCTTATATTGAAGACAACAAGCAGGTTGGCCAAAACTAAAAATGATATTGTCAGATACAGCCACAATTGGTTGATTGAGAGTTGAACGCATTAGTATTTGTTTCTTAAATTTTGAGCTGCTGTCAAATATGTCAGATAATGTAAGGTGGAAAAAAAATACTCGTATGTGCTTACCTTTTTTCTGGTGAAAGAGATGCATATAAAGTTAACTTCAGAAACGAGTTGACTGAAAGATGGAAATTTGATAAAGAGAACCGAATTGATTCATTTTGTCCTTGTATTTTGTGACATCAATTTCTTGGTAAATGTATCATAACATAGCGTCCTCTTCGTCTTTTTGTTACCTTTTTATGTACTAATAATTTGATATGATTATACAGTGAAAAGTCTCTCCTCGTGTATGTATAGCTACATTAACTTGTGAAGTCACGCCTCATGCTCTATTTCTTTTGTACACTGTGTTTTAAGGTTCCCCAATGTCATAATAACTCGTTTGCTCTAAATAATGCCAATTGATCTTTGAATATTTTCTCCAGTGAAGGGTCGAAGGCTGGTTCGTCCACGATGCTCTGTGCATCTCATGTTATTGCTCATATGCATGCAGATTTTGCATGTAGATCAAGTGTACATTCATTTGCTGATGCTTCATCTTAAATTCTGTATTTACTGCTAGGCCAAGTGGTGCCCTGCTCCAGGGTGCGAATATGCTGTTGATTATTCTACTGATAGTGGAAGTTTTGATGTCTCATGCCGCTGTTCTCACAGCTTTTGCTGGAATGTAAGCTGTTTTCTATTTTAATGAAGAAAAGCTTCACGTTTGTGAACCTGTTATTCTAATCTGTCTGGACCTCCGGTGAGTTATTCTTGTAGTGTACTGAGGAAGCTCATCGCCCAGTAAATTGTGTCACTGTGTCAAAGTGGATTCTGAAGAACAGTGCCGAGTCAGAAAACATGAATTGGCAAGTGTTTTGGATATAAATCTCTCAATTTATCAGATTTTTTGTTTGCTATAAATTCTTTTTTGGTGAACTAGCTTCTAGACTATGTTATTGCTGTATTACATGCATTGCCAAGAGTAGTCATATTATTGTCGACATTATTGACAGTTATGCATGCACTAGCCTCTGAACTCTTCTGTAAAATCGGCATTCTCATGTCATGCTCTCCTTTTCTTTCAACTTCTATTTTTATAGATACTTCTGTAGGACTATAGATTTTGAATGTTTGTTTTGATATTATATGCATACTTCGTATTTATCCAGGTGCAATAATGACTGTTGAGGTCAATCGATACTCATATCCTCTTTCTTTCTCTTTTATCATTAACCTAATTTTGAGAAAGAAGCTGTTGGAACTGACATCTAGCTCAGATCTGAAATTCAATAGCTTACTTTATTCTAAATTGGTATGGTTGAAGTATTAGATGAAGGGAACTTGAATTCATTTTCTATTTATTATAATGAGGGAAGTTTTAATTCTGTTGTTTACGTTGAGAGAGAATCTGTGTATTTGTTACAAACTAAGAGCTCTGTAGCTGATTAATTGTGTGAGATGCAATATCTGTTAGGAGTTACAAGGTAATGCTTATGTATATGATGAACTCTTAATTTATTTTCTTTAGAAAACTTTTTTACTGGGGGTTTTGGATTTTAAGATTTCAAGATCACTTAGTTTTTTCTTGTTTGAGATTAAATATCAGAACTTTAGATGTGATTGACATCAGAGGTTATCTGAAATGAAATTATCATTTTAGATAGCTAGGAAAGAATCCTAGTGACATTAAAGTTATTCCTATCTATTTGATACATATCATCACTAACGGTTTTTTACTTTTTTATTTTCATTTTACTTCTATAAATTCTTTGAACTCTTAATTTACTACATGTTCTTTCCTGCTGAGAATGGGCAGGATTCTTGCCAACTCGAAGCCTTGTCCTAAATGCAAGCGTCCGATCGAGAAGAACCATGGTTGTATGCACATGACATGCACACCGCCTTGTAGATTTGAGTTCTGCTGGTAACAATCCGATCTTAGTCCAAGGATTGCATGCATGTACATGTCCATGAGAGTTTGGACATGATATGTACACCACCTTGTAGATATCTATTCACTGAATATTTGTGTCAACAAAGCCTTTCTCTATCATTATCTAAATGTACGAATGTTATTCATTCTTGTTATTGACCTGAATGTAGGTTATGCCTTGGTTCATGGGCAGAACATGGTGAGAAAACCGGTGGTTTTTATGCTTGTAACCGCTATGAACGAGCAAAGCAAGAAGGAATTGTATGCAGACTTTGAACTTTTTTTTAATCATCTTGATAGCGGATTTGGTTTGCAACTCACACAATTTATTTTACTGTTTTTAGTATGATGAGGCTGAGAGAAGGAGAGAGATGGCAAAGAATTCGTTGGAGAGATATACTCATTATTATGAACGCTGGGCAAGCAATCAAACAGTATGTAGAAGTTTCAGTGCAATGTTGTTGGACATTTGTTGCTCTTTTCTATGTGATTTCATTTGTTAAGCACCATAAATAAGGAAATGTGGGTACTGGAAGGAACTCAACATGTTTCTTCTAGTACCTTCTTGCTCATAATTTGCCTGTTTTCATTGTTGACTGCTTTGAAGAATAATGAACTTGAGGAATTAGATTCAGGAAGTTCTGAATTTTCTCATTGAGCATGCTGAGGGTTCAGTTTAGGTAGACGATTCGTTGATGTGGAGTTTTTTCTAGCATGCAGCATTGGGTTTAAATTATAGCTTTTGGTAGCCTAAAAAACTGTGGATTTTTTTCCATCAGAAACCTTCATTACAATGACAATTTTCTAATCATGTCATCGTCGTCATCATCATCATCAGCAGCAGCAGCACCACCACCTTAATCCCAACTACGTTGGGGTCGGTGGCATGAAATTTATAGTGGCAAATTGGTTGACACTATAAATTCATGCCGAAGCAGTGGCAAAGTTTTACGTCGGATGCCCTTCCTGACACAACCTTCTTTCAAAGGAATAATGAGATGAAATTTCAAACCGCATCATCCTAGATTTTTCCAATTTCATGGAAAATATCATCATAGGTTTTTTCAATTTTCTAATCATGTGATCTTTTATAGTATACATCATTCATGCCTCCTTGAAATTTTCTTCTGTCAATTTCCTCATTTTTGAGTATGAATTACAAGTACGCCAGCATAATTGTTCTGGTCTATCCTATTTGCAGTCGAGACAAAAGGCTCTTTTGGACTTGCAACAAATGGAGACTGTACAGGTCAGTATGTGCTTTGCTTGATAGTTTGCAATAAGTGTGTCGTCAAGTTACCTTCTGCTGAAGCAATAAGTGTGTTGTTAAGTTACTGGATTAATGAAGAGCCTGAATGACTTCTTGAGTTGGTGGGTTTCCAATTTCCCTTTTGAAAGAAGATTGAAGTTAAAAAGCAACACTTGGGTCTCCTTTTGTTTTGTATGCATAGTGGACCTTCCATGCTCCCTTCCCTTGAAGATATAAAACAAAAGAAAGCTGGAACTATGCTTAAATGCCCATACTACCTGGCTTTAATTTGGTTTTGTTATGGGAGTACTAGAGTCTATCTGGGACCTTCCATTCATCTGACTCTATTTGCCAAAGTCTTTAAAATGACACTCGGGGGAACTTGTTTAAAAGTATTTCTATAGTTGAAATCAGTAACATAACACACTATCATGAGACAGAACATTTTTCTGAGTGAGAAGTTTTTATTTCGTTCCTAATTAATGTTCATAGCATAAAATGAAAAGGTGAGTCTTTTATCCCCTAAAGGCTGTAGAGAATTGCGAATATCTTTTAGAACCATTTCCTGGTACTGTCAGCTTAATTCATAATTAACTTAATTAAAAAAATCATAATTAATCTGATGTAATCTTCAGTCTTCCATGACTCTTGATTATCTTACCTTCTATGTATTGCATGTAATTTATTTCTCAACGGTTCCCAATAATTTGACATTTACAGAGTAAGCCAATCGGCTAATGCGAAACAGAAAAATATATCCTTAAAAAGCGTATGTTAAATTGAACCATTTCATATCTGTTGCTTTGGTGTATACCATTCTACCAGTTAGATATCTGATTTATCTTAGGTTAGGATTGATGAATCAGGTTGCTCATTGTGGTGAAGAAAGAACTGCACCAGCTCTTAAATAGTTATAAGATGTGGAACTTCACTTGTGCACTAGTCTATCTTGTTGCATTTGTCGAATGCTAATTAAAGAACCTATCACAGCTTCTTTAAGTATATTAGAGTTCTTAAAAAATAATTAATCTATCCACTACTTTTTTTGGCTTTGAAGTTGACACTTGTTTTTGCTCCCTTGATTTTGCTAGCTTGAGAAGCTAAGTAATTTACAGTGTATACCTGAAACTCAACTGAAGTTCATAATAGAAGCATGGCTTCAGGTAAATTGACATCTGAAAGGTTTACTAATCAGAATTTTTTCCATTAAAAAAAAAGTTCCATGAGCAAGATTCAACAATGATATGCTCCCCTTGTTATGAATTCAGATTGTTGAATGTAGACGAGTGTTGAAGTGGACCTATGCGTATGGGTATTATCTGCCAGAGGATGAGCAAGCTAAGAGACAGTTCTTTGAATATTTGCAAGGTACATATGTGATGTCTCAGATATGTAAAAGGAGAAGTTGGAAGCAAATGGTTTTAAGTAAAGCAAGAGTCATCGTTTGTGCATGCAAGACGAACTGTCTCCAGATTGTTTGGGTGCACAAGATAATCTTTTCATTTAACTGACTTGTTTTTTTTTCTTCTCCCGATTCAGGGGAGGCAGAATCTGGTTTAGAAAGACTTCATCAATGTGCAGAAAAAGAATTGCAGCAATTCTTCTCCAATGGGCAATCTAAGGAGTTCAACGACTTCAGAACAAAGTTGACTGGGTTGACCAGGTAATTCAAGTGCTAATTATTCTTTGTGGCCCATTACTTCCAGCCAACTTACCATACCTAAAATTCCCGAGGAAGAAGACTCCTGCAAGGCGTGTGCTTTAAACAGCTCACAAATTGCAGTTTGGTCCTCTTGGTAGCTGCTCCATAGGATTTACATGATTCTGAATTTTTGTTCCATCCATTTATTTCTAAATAGGACCCTGAGCAATGTCATGTTTTAGTTTCGAATTAGCTACAACGGATGAGCCCATCGGTTCTATATAAATTCTGCTTTTAGGAATGTCCAATTATTATCTGGTTGCTATTAACTGCGGTTGGGTAACAAGTACTCCTGCATAGCATGATTTGGTTCTCTCTGGTTGGCTTTCTGCTTGACATGTCATATCTCTCTGGCAGTGTGACAAAAACCTACTTTGAGAATCTGGTAAGAGCACTGGAGAACGGTTTGGCAGATGTGGACTCCGATGCAATCAGTAGTAAGCTGACACCTGGTTCAAAAAATAATGGAGTGAGTGCTAAAGGGAAAGGTGGCAAGTCTAAAGGGAAAACTAGAAGCAGCTGTTCCATTAGACGCATTGACGATGATGACTAATTAATCATCATTGATTACTGTGTGTCTGAAGCTTATGGACATGCAAGGAAAGACGCATATCATAAGCAAGGAAAGACGCACAAGAAATCACCTGCAGTTCAGGGCCGCGCTTGGGAAAGCCAGGAAGCTGCTTGTATAGAGTGTTGTCAAAGCATTTTGGTTCCTGGTGTGCAGGTTGAACCGCTAAGGTGCAACTCTGTATCATTCTGTTCTCTGCTTTCTATCAGTACATTTTATTCCTTATATATATATAGATATATGTATATGCCTAGTAGAAGAATAAATCGTGGATTTAAATCCAAGTGTTGAGTATATGGCACTGTTGTCCATCCGTCTGTCTGTAATCTCATGCTGCAATGTGTGACCGTGTATACAGTAAGACTGATGACAAGTCTCTTTGGGTGGATGGAGTCAGTAGTACAGGATTTGCAGTTCAATATAACAGCAAAGCCAGTAAGTAGCACCAGATGATTTGCTTGTTCTCTATGTTTGAAGATTTCATGTGATGATATCAGATTCCAAGTGTCTACAAGTTGAACTTGGGTGGGATTCTCTAGTTCATCAAAATTCACCACAGCTAGGGAGAAAAATGTCGGGATTTCATTGAAAAGTAAAATAGGTGTATACACTATTTAAGTTGCCCAGACTGCCTTAAAATCTTAATGCTCAAAGCATTGAGCAATGCCCTCGAGTACTGACGGGATGCCATTTTCCAGTCTGCTCCCGTCTGCATCATCGATCTGAACTCTTGGTAACTGATTCGGCCATCCTGCAATCATTCATTCAACCGAGTCTTAATACCTAAAATCTTTAACCTTGAAACTTTGATATAGCTTGATTGTTTGGTACTGTTAGTATATGTGGGAATTGTGATCACCTTGTCCAGGTCAATGTCAAGCATGATGTCTTTGATGAGTTGGTCATTGCAGGGGAGGGCATTGTTGTCCTCTAGAAGTGCTTCTCCCAGCTCTTTCTGATCTATGTACCCGTCCCCGTTCTTGTCGAGACAGTTGAAAGCCTGGGCAAGGTGTTCGTCGTTCCCTATCCTTCTCAGGTGAACCGACATGGTCACAAACTCATCACAGCTCAGCGTTCCATTCCCGTCCATGTCCGCCTATTCATTCAGTCATTCAGTTTCATTGGAGGAAGATGAATGTAGAAAAGGAGAGAGCAGGAATGTGGAACTCACCGCCTCCATTAACATTCTAACATCAGGATCAGAAACTGGTTGGCCAAGACTTATTAGGCCGTCCTTAAGCTCATCGAAGCTAAGGCCGCCATTCTTGTCCGTGTCCATCATGTGGAACAGTTGTATGATGGAGTCCATTTGATCATCTGGCAAGTTGTCGGCTACCACCTGAGAAAAATAATCGCCAATCACATTACTATTTACTATCATTCTATATATATATATATATATATATATATATATATATATATATATATATATATATATATATATATTCTGAGAGGTGGTCTCACCCTCAAAACTTTCTTCTTGAACTTGTTCATCAGGGAGAATTGGTTGATCCGTGATCTCACGTTATCTCCTAGATTTATATTTGGAGCGTTCTCCGAGTTGCGGATCCAAGGATGCTCTGAACATGAAAACCAACCGTTCATTTGTGTACACGATAAGATAGATAGATATGAGAATAGCATTGGATTACAAACCGAGAACTTCAGTGACCGAAATTCGGGTTTTGGGATTCATATGAAGCATGGCCTTGATCAGATCTTTTGCTTCTTCAGAGACCTTAGGCCATGGATCTCTCTCAAAGTCTGCTATTCCTCTGATGATTGCATGCGCAATTCCTTCTTCAGTTTCTGCACATGACAAACAAAACACACACACAAGTTCATAATAGTAGAAATTAAGATACCTGATGGATGGGTCATGAATGTGAACGTGAAGCTGGTAAAAGGAGTACCAGCCCAAAAAGGTGGAACTCCACAGAGCAAAATGTAGAGGATCACCCCTGTGCTCCAAACATCAACCTGTTTCCCATAATTACGCCTGAGCACCTCAGGAGCCATGTAGTATGGACTTCCAACGATGTCACTGAACCGTTGACCTTCTTGGAAGAATATGGAGAGCCCGAAATCGATGGCCTTCAACTGCGCCGTTTCGCTCCCGTCGGCGAACAAGAAGTTCTCCGGCTTAAGGTCCCTGTGGATCACCCCGTGCTCATGGCACACCTTCACAATCTCCAAGATGGTTTTAGCGATGCCCGCGGCCGCGCGCTCCGTGTAATGGCCCCGAGCCACTATGCGATCGAAGAGCTCACCGCCGTGGCAGAGCTCCATGACCAGATAGATCCCTTCCTTGTCCTCAAAGGCTTCCTTGAAAGCTACGATATTTGGGTGTTTGGGAAGATGCGTCATGATCTCCACCTCCCTCCTCACGTCGTCGACGTCGATCTCCGTCCGGAGCTTCGCCTTGGAGATCATCTTGCACGCATACCTCTCCCCTGTTTCCATCTCTACGCACTCGTGCGTGATCCCGAACTCGCCGCGCCCCAGCTCCTTCCCCAGCTCGTACCGGTCCCGAATGTTGCCCGGGCTCGAGTCCTTGAGCACCCGGCTCGGCTGTAGGTAACCGGAGGAGCTGCGTCGGCCGGATTTATCGGCGGCATCCCAGCTGCTGGGGCTATTGTTACGGTCCTGCCTCATCTTGAGGCCTCTCCGGGAAATCGCGGCAAGCTTGGCCGACGTCGAGATGCAGGCTCCCATTGATGGAGGCGGTGATGGGCAGCTGTAATCTCGACGGTGGCGGCGGCGGTGGTGGTGACTGACGTGTTCAGGAAATGAGCATGAGACAGAGTCGCTGTGGGGGAGGGAAGGGAGATGGGGGCAGAGGAAGGAGGTTAAAATAATCGGGCTCCTTTCTAACGGTTTTTCGAATAAGTTAGTTAATATTTATTCCCTGCGTCCGATTTTTCACTTTTCCCGCCACTTCTTTAGGGACTTTTCTAGACCGTTAATATATATATATAAATAAATAATTGTCTGCTTAGACAACTGACGCCGTTTTCTTTGGACGTCAATGGGTGGTGCTGATAAATACCGATTCCTCCTTTTGGGTTTTCTTTATAAACAAAAATGGTTTGTTTTTGGGATTTCGTTGACAAAAAATTAATTTGATCTTTTCGTCCTCCAAAAATACTTTAACATTTAAGATCATGCTTTCGTTTTTCTTGAAGTCCATCGTTTTTTTATCCTATGTATGAATAAGTATCGACGAACTAGAAATATTGTTTGATAGTAAATCGTTAATCTCCACCGAAAGATTTGTAAGATTTCCATTTTGAGTTACTGTTACAAAATTTGATAAGTGTTCTTAAAATGGAAACTTCATATGACCCGTAATTTACAATGCTATCCTTCAAGTTTTCTTTCAATCAATTTTGCACTAAATTCCCCTTTTTCTATCAATTCTAGTATAAAATATTCAATTACTTAATTCTTTTAAACTGGAATTTTGAGGCGAAAACCAAAAACTATTACAAAGTGTTATACTCATTTAAATCTCTCAACTGAATCAAACGTTTCAATCTCTTATCTTTTGAAGTATTAAAGAGAATGTAATACTAGTAACTTACTCTATTCTAAGGGGGCGTTTGGTTCGCGGATTCTAAAAATCCGAATAATATGAAAATATAGAAAGTAATAATGATAGAAAATAGAAATGAATATTGGCACAATCTTGTGTTTGGCTTAAGGATTCTATAGAACTATGGATTTTTTAGGAATCATTTTGTAACTTTTACAAAAGTTAGTGGACTGATCATGTAATTTTATAGGGATCATTTTGTAAAATTTAAAAAAATTTAGGGATTAAATGTGTAGTTTTTAGGAGCCAATTTGTAAATTTTTCTAAAGTTATGGGACTAAATGTACAATTTTTTAAAACCATTTTGTAAATTTTATAAAAATTTAAGGACTAAATGTGTAAATATAAAAAGTTTGAGGGCGTTGTTGTAACATTTTTAACATAATAATTCTATTGATTCTAAGAATACCTTATTTATAAGTGGTACTCCCTCCGTCCCTGAATAATTGTACACTTTGTTTTTACTGTTTTACAGTATTTAATCTATGATTTTTTTTTCATGAATTTTTAGACTTTAAAGTTAATAATTTATATGCATGTCATAATTTAAAGTATAAACTTTCTAAATATATTTTTTCTGAATTTTTTAAAACTTGCTATCTTTGTTAAAATTTGAGTCAAACATTGAATCTTGAAACAGCAAATTCAAAGTGTATAATCTTTCAGGGACGGATGTAGTATTTTGAATCCAAGAATTTGTGAAGGATATGGAATACTAGGATTTTGAGAATGATGGAGAATTATTTTCTAAAATGAACCAAACACAAGATTCTATGAATTTGTGGTATTTTAAAAATTCATATTCCTATAATCTTTGAACCAAACACTCGGTAGGAGTAATTTCAGTGTGCACTACTCACTGCAATGTTCAGTAGAAACATCTAACCTCATTAGTTGTATTTTGAGATATGTAGGATATAGATGGCGACTTTGGTATTACTCCACTAGTTCACGTATGAATAATTATTGTTCACGCTCGATGTTATTTACCTTTCAGATTCTTTTAGAAAACATAGAAAAGTCGATAAAAACTGTTTTCAACTACCAAAATGATGACACTAGCATCCAGCGACCAAGAAATTTTCAAACCATTAGCATCAGGTATGTGTACATCTAGGTGCGCAAGCTTACAAATTTATGGGAAACTGAACAAGTAAATAATTCCTCATGTCTCAATTAACTAGGCAGCAATAACTAACCCAAGTCGAGACTTAAATGAATAGAATAATTTTGCTATTTGTTTCATTGCCCTTCCCACACTAATTTCATAATAAAGTTTCAGTTAAAATAAAAACATTCAAATCCACACCGTTATAACTAAAACTACAAAAACGGAAAGGGCATTAAAAAAAAAAGAAAAAAGCTAGTGGTGGGTTGGAAGGCAGTCAGATGAGTAAGGCAAACATCAATCAAATCCAACCATGATGAAGAACCTGCAGCACAGAGAAGAGCTGGGCACTAAAATACATGGCAGGATCTGTCTGTGCCATATAAACTTGTCATCATGGTCCTCCACTAAAATGAGAGCACACCCTTAAAGTCACTACAAACAAGACTAAGCTGCCATGACCCAAGTTAAAAACCAAACAACATGATACTTTGACCACATCACAGGCGTTACAGTTGAAATATTTGTAAACTTAAAGCCTTATATCTACACATCAAAGTGAAAGCAACCTGTCCCTGAGAGATGTGAAACACAGAGATGCCAAAACTATTCTTACTACCAATCCAAAATTAATGCAAGCCATAAGTTCCAGGCACTACGCTGATCAACAAGAAATAATTGAAGCCAAAATATGGTCAACAATCAGCCAGTCCCTATCTCAACTCAAATTTCCTTTTCACTCAAGCTTAAGTATTTGGCAGAGAATACTAAAGTGCAGTTTAGACACAGTTCGACATTGCACTTAGTGGAAGGGAAAAGATGAGAAAAATACTTGGTCAGCAATCCGACTCCTTTACAAGTAAGACAGTGGTTTTCTGGTCCATTTTCCCGATCTTTGCAAGTTAATTTCTTGCATTTGGAAAATTAGAATCCCATGAGCATCCCACTTCAAGGTGTCCAAAGCTTATGAGAGAAAAAAACAGGTTAGAGAATTGATATGTTGGTGCCAGGAAGAAGAAAACTAAGTTCTAGCTTCCTGTAATACTTACATACCATCATAGCTGCTGCCAACTTTAACTTATGCTAACAAGCATCTGCAAGGATATTGCGATGTACCAAAGGGACACTTAACTGACAAGATAGAATAACAGATGCTCAATATAAGAGATCTCATCCATTTCCATACAGATTTGCAATCTTAAGACTTTTAACAGACTAGCTTTATTTTTGTTTGATTTGCCCTCCAACGTCTTTCACAGAATGAAACTCATGCAAGTAACACTTTACATAAAACTAAATTCACTAATAAAACAAAACATGACTAGCATTACCATAACCTAAAAAGGCTACATTTCGTTGCAATAATTCCCTGCTCTATGAAATCAAATCATTATCAGGTTACACCAGCAGATTTCATAGCATGTTTAAACTCTCCATCACTCATAGGATGGAGCCAGACACTCATCCATCATGTCTACAATGTTTGGGTTCTCCAGTGCTGCTGCAACACGCTCTTTATCATTCAATTGTTTATTAACTGCATACGAGAAAATAAAACAATGAAAATGCAGTTAAACCGATTCTAGACACCTCTAATTTAATGCACAATAGCGACCCGTGAATTGTTTTTTCCATGCATAGTTAAAAATATTCCCATGATAAGGTAGGATATGTTATGAGTGAGAAGCGAAGGAACGGGCTTCGATGAATTAAATAGGTTTTAGTACAACTAAATTAACAATCTATGAATAAAATATACCAAAATCAACCACTAAACATGTTTCTCATGTTCTCATAAAAATACATATAGCACGAGTCGGAAAATATGATAGGCAGTATATTAGCAACTGTATTGACCAAGTCGATGTTCTCTCCCACTTCATTTTTTGCCCTAGTATGTTCATCTCCTAGACTCCTCTGCTCTATGCTTTTTGTTTTCCACCTTTTTCCACTTCCATCCTTTCTAGATGACAGAACAGCAATGGGGTTTCTTGCCATTGTAAATCCATAAGAGTTGAATAGATAGACCATGATTCTTTTAGAGGGGCTACCCAATGGAAATTAAAAAAAACAGATAAAAAGAGAAGAAAAACAATCACATCTGATTTCTGAAAGAAAGCAAGAATTGCGCTTTACTAGAAATCTCCGCTTTATGCGCATAGCGCCTTAAGCACACTTCAAGTAAGCTTCTTTTTCTTTCTTTTTTTTGTGAACAGCAATTCAAGTGAGCTTTAAAAACATTGGCATTGAATGCAGCACCCTAGGATGAAGTCATGCTATCAAAGACCTCTTCAAAATGTTATCAGAAAATGACCGTCATCACCACAGAAACAAGGGTGGAAAATGATGCTATTTCTGATACATAAAATTCTTTCCTGTAACTGGAGTTGCACTCCCTACTGAACATCAAATTATCAGATCAAAACATTCAGAAGCATGGTTGCATCATAATTTCTCATTCTCTGATGATTCAAATCTATTCTTTCTACCAAGGAGAATGAAAAGTACCTGAAGCTTCAGTTGCATGAGTCCCAGGAGCCACCCTGATGTCGATCTAAACCAAAAAGTAACAAAAAAGAGGGAAAATAAACAGCAGACTTTGAAATAACTTGGTAAATAATTCCAACTTTCTAACATAGCATAGCGGTCAGAAACATGAAACTATCTTCAGCATCATCATAATCATGATTATCATTGCTTCATCAAGTACGTTTATTATCGGTTACACAGTAAATTGTGGAGCTAATAAGAAATTTCCTTGTAATACAGCATAAACAAATGGATAATATTCAAACAAGTCTGTCAGGTTCTATAATTTCAAAGAACACCATGAGCTAATTAGCCAGCATTCATCTGCATATAACTTATAGAACGTGAGGCATCGATATTTTGCACCACAAAATACATTACATCTATTCACAAACTAGTATAAAATCAAGCTATTTGGAGTACGATAGTAATTTAAATGCATTAATTTACAAGCCCAGAGCAAGTAGTTGTCTGCACACACTTAACATGGTCAACGTAATACAAATAATTGAAAAACTCCATGTAGAATAGACCAAAGAATAAAATGACGCATTTCAATCAAGTACCTTATAGCGAGGAGGTAGGCTCCTCATCAATTTAACCCTTAAGCAAAGGCCAATAACTGTAGCCATGCTACAATGTTCAACAGTTGGAGTAAATGTGACCCTGCACTAAAAAAATATTCCCTTAGATGAGAGGGTATATTGATTAACAATATGTACTAGAATAGAGATTTTACTCCTTGCCTTACATAACTACGCACATCATCCACTTCGATTGCATCTTCTGACACTACTTTTAGTTCCTCCAAAGAATATGGATGCTCAGGGTCTTTAATATCTCTAATATGATGTAATAATGTCAAGAAAATGACTATTTGACACAGCTTGCATCAACTGAAATTGTAAATTCATTTCAGTTTCAAATTTGGACGACATCAGATCTCTGGAAGAATAAAGGTACATAGAATGATTCCCATATGTATCAATTACCAATACATTGCATTAATAGTGAATCAGACTATAAAAAAATATTTTTTCAGAGACAAAGTTAAGTGCCAATAAATGCGAGTATATAACAGACTAAAGATATACTAGTAGATAAATTAAATTTCATTGGTGACAGAGTAACTCCATTGCTCCTGTTATTTCACAAACTCCCATATTTTCTTGATAGATTGTATACAGCAGCCCACTGATTAGTGAAAAAGAAAGAAAGAAATTAAAAGTTCTACTATGCATAAAGACCTGCATATCCGATCAATTCTTTAATTCCCTACACCCTCCAGCGTATTTAACTATGCTTAACTGAGATATTCAGATCTGGCACATCTCCGGTCCACCTCCAATTATAGCGAACTAAATGTATCTTTGATGTTTATAATATCGGATACTATGTCCACCAAAAAATTTAATGTAATGTGCGCGAGAAATTGATCTCATGACACAACTTATAAGCCAAGAAAAAGCGTTGTCCTGATACAATGATACATTACGATTATGCAAGTGGTATTCCGCATTGCCTACAAGGCAGTATCAACATCTGCAATAGGCGCTTTAAAATTCCCAACTTAAATATGTCACTTGTGTTGTGCATCGGTTGAGAGGCAGGGGAGGCTGTCAGGAGGGGTAAGAGCATGCAACAAGAAACTACTGCAACACTTGAGACTAATATGGATAGAATCTAACTATTTCATGTTTAAATGACAATCATAAAAAGAAAAAAAGGTGTAACAATAACATAAAATTAACAAGTAATATTGCTCCATGATTGATACTGGAAAACAAACACATGAAGAAAAAAGGATATAAAGAAGAAAAAAAAGAAGAGGTGCAACAACAACATAAAATTAACAAGTAATATGTTACTCCATGATTGATACTGGAATGCAAGCACGTGAAGACAAAAAGGATATCAAAAATTTCTTGCTGATCTATTGGTTCCACAGCATACTCATCTGCACAAATTGGCACATCCCGAACACGTCTCTCTTTCTTCCCATACACAGTGGGGTTTGCATTTATAAATTCTGTAACCATTTTTTCTCGGGAAATGAAGTGCCTAAAACAAGACAAATTAGTGATCCTGATCGGTTTATCAGACAACTAACAACAAGAGATCACTAGCGCAAGAAATAAAAAATTAAGAAATGGAAGTATTGGACAGTAGTGCTGCAAACAAACAACTCTTCTATTTTATGTTATCAATTTAATCTTTCCATTTTTAATTTTCCCCATCATTAATATGTCTTCATAAACTAAGGCTATCTTCATTTTGTATAATAGATAATGCATTATTTCCTTCTAGAATAGGTGATTTTAAAGCTAATACTCTATCTACTTAACACTCCCTAGAATATTCTTTTTCTCAAAGAGTAAATTTCCATAGATTATTCCATGTCAATCTTAACAAAGAAATCAACAAATATAATTAAAAAATGTCTTTAGAGGTGTTCTTTGAGCATCTTAAAATGTAGGGTTTTATTTGCTAGCAATTGTCACAATATATAAAAGAAACTAAAAAGGAAATAAAAAATCTAATCTGCACCACGCACACCTAAATTGATATCACTGCAGCAGTTTAAAAATACTGATGATTCCATAAGTCCACAACCTAAACCACTCAACAAAAGCATTTGAGGAGCCATAAAATTCCTGAAGGGTTAGAATACTCAAATTCCTCTATACATTAGATGACCAAGATCCTTGTCATATTACTGAAAATTAAGACATTACACGTAAAATTAGGCCCTGCGCCCGGGGTAGGATAGAGTAAAGCAGTATGCTAAGGAAAATCAGTTGAAAGGATTGATAAACATTTCATCAGCGTTGCCACTATTCAATTTTAGTAATCCGTTGCCTTGTCACTGTAGCAAACGCAATGAAAGATAAGTTCTACATAGTTTGGTTCAATCTAGTTGTCAATCAACATACAGCTTCTAGGCAATCAATCACAACTTCGAAATTCAATCAGGAAGTGAACCACAATGGGTTGGAAATCGGGATTCAAAGTAGAAACACGGTATTTGATACTCACTTGGTGAACGATAGCTTACGCGTCGAGATCGGAATGCTCTAAAAGCTTCGCCGGAGGGATACTGCTAGCGGAGGTCGGAAACGAGAGCTCGAGGCTGAGTCACGATGAAAGCAAGCTGGACGGACAGGGAAGCGTGCCCCTTCCCTTTGGGAGGTGGGAGACTTTACCGCCGACGGGGGTCGGGGTCTTGGAGACGCGAGCTCGAGCGTCAGTGGACAAAAAAGGGTGGACGGACAGTAAAGCTTCGTGTCGGTTTCGTTTGGGAGGTCGGAGACTTTACCGCCGGTGGAGGTGGGAGACGGCGGCTGGTTCGGAGAGGAAGATGATAAACACGCCGGCAAAGGTTTTGATAAGTAGGAGAGATGAGATTTGAGATTTGTAGGAGCAAAACTTACAACAGAAACCCCATGTTTTGATCGGGTCAATCAATCGCCCACTTTTGTTTTGTTTTTTACTAAAAGAAACCATTCATGTTTTCAACTCAGGACAAATTAGCCCAAACAGATTTTTTTTTATTTTGCATCGTGGAGAAATACTATTACACTACACACTCTACCCAGCAATATGCTGTATCCACGATCCATTCATCGTTTTTAAGATACTTTCATTTATTTATTTTTACCTTGAAGTTTGAACAATTAATTAAACCTTTTGGAGTTGAAAAATAATGGAGTTGAAAAATAAAGGGATTAATTTGCATTATTATGGGGAATTGGAATTGTTGGAGTTGTTAATTGGGGCCTGTATTTTTTATTGAGTAAATTCCGCTGACAATCCCGTTGGAGAAGATCTTGCGGACGCCGTCGAGGGAGCTGGATTCGTGGCAGAGGCGAGACACATGAGCATCAGAGAGGGAATTCCAGAGATGTGGGAGCTTGAACATGAGGTCGGTGATCTCGGAGACGAGGACGCAGACGACAAGGCACATTTGTTTGGAATTAAACTTTAGGGTTTAAATTTTAGGGAAATATAAAGTTAGGGACTTGAGTAACTTTTTCATAAGGGTAAAATGGTAAATTAACACGGATTCGTTATAACTAACAGCCTAACTGGACGGAAAGGACATAATATGACAGAGTACCCTATGATAGGATCTAAACATGACAAGTTTTTAAAATATGACCAAAACATGACAATAATTATTTTTACGGGACTATCAGCAAAATTTACTCAGTTTTTATTGGTGTCATGTTATCTTACTGAGGTTATTTTTTGGGTTATTTTGTATCAAAGGTGGAACTTCTTGAGGTGAATTTTTTTAGGAGTTTTGTTCCAAATTTCTCTTTAGGATTATGATGTAATATGTTGAGTTTCTTTTATAAATTCTCTTTAGCTGCCTTTAATAAAAAAATAAACCTTTTGGGAAAACGATACTTAGAAAGTATAAATATTTACTCTATGTAAATTATTTAATACTTTAATCAGAATAAATAATTTTATATGTAAACAATATCGTACTTTTTAAATGTCAATTACCTTTATATATATATACCCTCATATGCAAAAGAAATTGTCTCATTTGATTTTACTATTTCAAAGTTCAATGATTAACTAAAACTTTAACAAAGCTAATGAGTGAAAAAAATCATAAAATATATATTTAGAAAAATTATATTTCAAATTAATTATGATACATCTGTGAATTATTTAATTTTCAATATCTGAACATTCGTGAAAAAATATAGATTAAATACTGTAACACCAAAAGAAAAAATGAGATAATTTTTTAGGGATGGAGGAGTATAAAATTGAAGTTAGTGGAAGGAATCATCAAGTAGTTAACTTAGTTTAGACTGATAATATTATAGACTATGATTTTTATGTGATGTGAAAGAAAAACATGATATGTTAAGTGTCACCAACATGTAGAAGTAAATTTAAATAGTGATACTATTTTTTTTCAAAATCTTAAATAAAGTACTCTCTCCGTTCAAGAAAAATTGATACATTTTCTTTTTTTTATTATCCCGACAAAATTGATATGTTTCCTAAAAATGTCACACTAACTTTACCTTACTACCCTCTATTTCTCACCCTATTCAAGAAAACTACTTTTGTCTTATATGTCTAGTTTACATTTTTACCCTCTATTCAACAATATTCATTAATTTTCTTACCCAGTCAAATATTTCATACTCCCTCCGTCCCATAAAGATTGCATACTTTCATTTTGATGTTTCAAGTAACAGTGTTTGACTCAAAATTTTACTAAGATAAATAGTGAAAAAAAATTCAGAAAAAATATATTTAGAAAATTTATATTGCAAATTATGAGATTCATATTAGTCATTCAACTTTACATGTTTATGAACTCATTAAAATAAATCGTAGATTAAATACTGTGAAAATGACCAAAAAAAGCTGCAATCTTTATGGGACGGATGAAGTATTTGTTATGATGGAGTGAGTAGTTGATTTTGATGTTTTTTTAAGAATAAACAAAAGTGAGTGATTTGGCCTAAATGAAAGAATTAAGGTACTCATTGAACTATATATAAAAGTGCAGATTTACCATCATTATTTTGAAAGACCTATATTTACCACTTAATTTAGATGCAATTTCACGATTACTCTGTTAATTATAACAGACCTCCGATAACAAATTATATTTTACCCTTTTACACTTTTCACATAATACATGTAATATCAAATTTTTTACTTATTAACATAAAAACCATATCCTTCATTAAATCTTTTTTTAAAAAAAAATATGCATTGAGGGCCTTCGCAAATCGACATCAGATCATGTCATGTTGGGTCTCCGCAAATCGTCAAGTGGGCAGAGGAGCTGCCTATGAGCTCTGACGACCATGTCGGGTCTATGACGGTGTGGGACCATGTCTTGCTGAGTAAGGACTCGTGAGTCGCCCTTCCTTGATCCATGACAGTATAGGTTATAAGTTTGGTTGGGTCATGAGTTTCTCTGAAGGCTGTGGGTGGTTAGAAATGTAGGACAACGTTTATGCATGTGCAGTATTCTGGTCTCCTTATAGTGTTTGTTGACCTTCTTGCTTAGTAGGGGCTGCAAGTATCAATACAGAGTGTCAGCGATGTTTAGCTTATAGTAAGCAGTTTAATGTCATGTTCCGTCTTGAATATGCTGTGGAGTAGTCCTACATGCCAGATCAAGTGTTTAGTTAGCATCCCTGAGGCAATGGGGCACTTGTGCTATATGGTTATTGTTTGTCATATCTTGCTTTTACTTGTGTGTTTGTCAGTTATCTACCTATCTTTTATGTATGTGTTTATTTTTGCTTTCTTCCGAGGTTTAGGTAGTTATTCCACCTCGTCTCATGAGGTACTATGCTTAGCCTGCCATTTTCTTGTCTCTTGTTAAGTATGTCTGCTACTCGTGGCGACTAGTACTCTTATTGACATTGCACTATTTTCTTCTTGAAGTAATATACTCCTTGAGTCTCATCAAATATGATACATTTGATTGGGTACATAGATTAAAGAATATTGTTGATTAGAGGGTAAAAATGTAAAATATGCATAAAAGACAAAAATAGTTTTTTTGAGTGAAAAGGAAAATAGATGTTAATAAGGTAAAATTAGTGTGAAAAAATTTCATTTTTAGGAAATGTATTAATTTTTCGTTGATAATAAAAAAGAAAAATATAGGAGTATCAATTTGACCAGGTTGAAGTCATGGTTAAAAGAACCAGACCGGACCGGCCGGTTCAACCGGTTAAACTGTGAACCGCCATGCTATCCGGTCCTGGTTCCGGTTAATCAGTGAATGGGTCAAGAACCGGTCAAAACCGGTGAAAACCGTTTAAATCGGTAATCAATTGAATATTAGTTCTACTTTATCTAAATTACAAAATAGTCATTAAATTGTATTTTTTTGTACAAATAAGTCATTTTATACTATAAATACTTTATTCTCAACCTTTAATTTTCAAAATAAACACCGAGATTTATTCTTTGTTTACAAAAGTATAGATTATTATGTTTGTATGATTTTAATGCTACCTTTGTAATTTAAATATTTATTAAATATACATTTTAGAAAGTAACGGTCAAACTAGCAATTCAATAGATTCAACCACTAAATTTACGGTTCAATATTCGGTCCGGTTTTTTTAACCATGATTAAAGGGAGGGAGGAAGTAGTACTCTTTATCGAAAAAAGAAAAATAAAAAACGGAGGGTCAAAGTCAAACTAGCTAGAGATGAATCTGTATCTGTGAAAGACTTCAAAGCACCCACCGAACGGCCGGCCAGACATTGAATGGAACAGAAATACATACGGGACGGTAAGTTCGTAATTAAGGAAAGATGCAGGGCTAAAGCCGCATTTAATCCTTCATTCTGAAACAAAAACTGAATCGAAGCTTCTTTGTTCCCGTGTGTGCAGCCTGTCCTGTCCCCGTCGCCAATGGGTTTTGATTTTTCTCCGTCTTTCTTATTGACTCTCACCATGAGGATCTTTCCCATTTCCCAGAATTTGCGGAAGTTTGATCTTTAGCTTCACACTGAAACTCAAACCTGGATCTTCTTTATTTGGGTTTCATCTTAGAATTCGCTTGCTTCATTAGCACTTGAAATTTCTCCTATTGATAGGTAGGTTAAATCCTTCTTGCCTAACTCTCTCCTTCGTTTTGATTTTCTGATTTCACGTTACTTAAGTCGACGATCAGAAGTTTTTTGATTTTTGTTTTTGCTTCTGGTGTTTATTATCGTAATCGATTCAGCCCCAGAAAAATTGATGTCAACGGTGATCTTTAATCTGGATTTATTTTGTGTTGTCTTGTGAATTTATGTGGTCTTTATGGGAAAGCTTCGTAAGTCTTATACTAATCAATTGCTATGCTGGTGATTATGTCCTGTGGTCCTTTATCTGAAGCTCCTCTGCTTGTTTCTGAAATTTTCTCTCACAGCATTCTGATAGTCTGCCAAGCGCTATCACGGAATCAAAATGCGTGCCCCATCTTTGATAGCTCAATGCTTGCCGGGTTTTGTTCCGCATGAGAAAGGAGGTAGCAGCATAGCCACCACGTCTGAGAGAGATGCCGATCTCTCTTCCCCTGCTGTTGAGATTATCCCCTCAAAGGTGTCATCTTATTGTCGACAAGTCTTGTTTGACTTGTATGATTTAAAGTGTAGGGTGAACTACAATCAAGTATGAATTTGAATATATTTTCCCCTCCCATCTTGACAGGCAGCGCATCCTTTTAAGTCTGCCGGGGACATAGACTTTCAGGGTTTAAACATGTTTAAGGTATGTTTGATACTTTGAAATGCTTTAGCAGGTTCTCATTGGTTTTGCTTTGCATAATGAGAGTGAAAGTACCGTTTGCCTGGCTTGAAGATGCTGTTGCTGTTTCTTACAATAAGGGTTCTTTGAATGGTTAGCATGGTGCTTTTGGTGCCTTTGTAGACATAAATAAGAAGACTTGTTTTAAAATGTTTCTTCTGGTAATGAGAATTTGAGGTCTAAGGTGGTTTGCTAAGTTCTAAATATGCTTATTATTTTTTAAGAAAACAAACTTTCCACCTTTGATCTCTAGTTTGCTCTCTGTGGTTCAGATTCCTTTTAAAATGCGAGAGTTAGTTCTTTCACTTGGATTCCAACCATGCAAGCATAATTGTCTGCTTTTGGATGTCTTCGCTGTGCTTGTATCTAAAATTCGTATTGCAGTGTCCAGAATATCTCTTTGACACCCTTTTCCCCCTTATTACAGGTGAAGGTTAGTGTTCCAGATATCATTGGTTTTGCTGGTTCCGAAATTATGTCTTCAAAAACGGATGGTAAGTATTTTGATTTTCCTTCTTTTGTTGTTTTCAAAACTGTTGTCTCTGTGGGTTCCTTATGAGCTTTTATTTATTTTTTGAAGTCTTACCACAAAAACTCACCATTTCAATGGCGACGGCAGAACCTTACGAGATGTGAAAGTTTATTGATCCAAATCAAGGCTGAAAGTTTTTTTTTTCCTGATTTTGTAGGATCGTTGAAATGCTGTGATGGATCAATTGATCTCATTAATGTGCTTAAGCATGAGATTCGTGATGGACAACTGAGCTTTAGAGGAAAAAGAGTTCTTGAGGTACTTAAATATTGAAATCAATATGATAGCCAATTGTCTTCATTAGAGATTCTGATTTCTGAAGATTTAGCAATTGGCATGTTTATCTCTTGGTTCTCATTAACCTTACTGTTTGAGCAATACCGCAAGTTAAAAGCTTGACATTGTATTGTAGGGATGTTGGGAAATGGTCTACTTTTTTACATTAGTTTCATATTGTTCAACATGCGAAGATGCAAAAGATGCGTATGCCACATACTTATAAACCAGATGTTGATCATTCATGCAGACTGGTATATTACATGCAATTAGTAACTTGAAAAGAAGAAATTTATGACCAGATTAGTAATTGCTTGGGCCATTGGGGAATGGGGAGTTCATGTGATTTCTGGTTTTTCTCAATTATTTTGATGAGAATATTTGAAGGAAAAAGATGTGAACTTCTATTAAATGGTGTGCATTTAATCTACAAAATTACTGATATTGAACAAGCAATTAAATGAAGTCAGAACTTTATCTCTTTTAAGACTTTGCGTGTATGTTCAGGAAGCAGACTGATTGTTGTGTTTAAATCATATTGCTCATTTGTGGAGTAGACAGCTTTTTGGTGCACTAATTACCTCTATTCCCGCGTTATGATTGGAGAGAAATCATTACAAGAAATAAGCGTATTGCTTATTTTCTTTTGTGGAGGTGAATCGAAGAGTTCAGAAAAGATATACTATCCACATAATGTTTTCAAACTGTTTTTTTTTTCTTTTCAATTTTTGATAGCAATAGATGCTATAGTGCATGAATTTATAGTGTTAATTAAATTTAGATGTTGACACTATAAACTTCATGTGACCGATAGTTGGGATTAATGTCTATGATGATGATAGCAATAGATGCTATAGGGTTCTTTCTTTGTTGCACTGTTTTCTTAGCATTATATATAAATAAAATTATGTTTTTCCAAAACTTCATTCTGCCTAATGCTTAAAGATCATAGTATTTAGCACTCACTTTTGTGTTATGATTCATTGCAGCTTGGCTGTAGTTATGGTATTCCAGGAATATTTGCTTGCTTGAAGGTGTGTTCTCTCTATTCTTTTTCCAGGAACATATGCATTTTCTTTGTCTTACCATCTCCATATTCTTGTGGTAACATTTCTTTTTCTGTGTCCAAACAAGTTTTTTCATTCAGAAGCCTAATAGTAACTTCCCCCACCCTGTACAAAGAAAAAAGAAAAAGAAAGGAAAAAACATCACCACCATGCTGAAAATGAAATGGAAGTGTAGATTTTTTGTATAACCAAAGATGTATCTGTACTCTAACCAATGACTGTGAACAGGGGGCTTCTACTGTACATTTTCAAGATCTTAATGCAGAAACTTTAAGATGTATGACCATACCAAATGTTCTTGCCAATCTTGAGCAAGCTCGTGACAGGCAGAGTCGTCAACCAGAGAGTCCCCTGACTCCTTCCAGACAAGCCATTGCCCCATCAGTGCATTTCTACGCTGGAGAATGGGAAGAACTGCCTGCAGTCTTATCTGTTGTGAGGCATGAGGTGTCTGAAGTGACAACAGGTATGAGCCAAAGCTTTTCTGAGGAAGAGTTCTTGGATGGAAGTAGTAGTCAAGATGGTGGCATGATCGTCCCAGAGTTCTCATCAAGAAGATCAAGAAAGCTCTCCAGAAGCCGAGCATGGGAGAGAGCTTGTGATGCGGATCAGGGAGAGGGTGGTTATGATGTTACTTTAATGACAGAAATACCATATTCAGTCACAACTTTGAAGAAACTCTATACCCTAATGAAGAAGGTCAGTCATTTTTTACCGTCTTTGTAGTAGGGTTATTTTAACTCCAGCTCCAAAAGGTCCAACCCGAATATGATTAACAAGTGATCTGCTAAGTGATTTGAAATGTGCCTTCCAAATTCTTTCCTCCAAAATACACACACACACAAAGTAAAAACAAAAAACAAAACAAAACAGAGAGAATGTCAGTCTTCAAACATGACCTAGCATGTGAGCTGACTGTACATATTGACCTCACTGTCTTGCCATTGTCTTTTATTACTTGCATAGCTGTGTTATTGACCTGTAGTCTCTCTCCTAATTCTCACATTTGTTGGTGGTGATGTAGTAAAAATCCTGATATGTTTTGTTTCCAAGTCTGCTTCTCTCTCTCTCTCTCTCTCTCCCTCTGATATTGTATACATCCGTTTTTCTGTAACCAGTGTGTCAGGCCGCCATATGGGGTAGTATATCTGGCTACAAAGAAGAACTGCGTTGGCTTCAACAGTGCAGCGCGGCAACTTAGAAGTTTAGTTGATGAAGAAGGTATTTTTGGAATCCATCTTGTGAAGGAAATAGCTGACAGAGATATTTGGAAGTTTTTTCTCAAGTGAAACCATAGGAAGCTAGCTGTTCAGACAAAACACACATCTAAATTCCAAAGCGATTAAAGTGATCTTTTCCTTTTAATTTTATTTTCCAGAAAAGGAGGAAGATATAGTCACTGATAAGTTGATTCTTTTGTTCATAATAATGGAACTAGAATGTGTTTTTGTAGTGAAATACGAGGTTAGTCTCATACTGGGAAATTTTAGGGCACAATCTCATGATGTATGTACCTTGGCTTGTTTACGTAGAAATTGTAGCTTAACGTTTATGTTGTCGTTGGGTTGCAACAAACTCTCATCAGTACTATTAGCATTACTATTTGAGGACCGAGGTAGTAGCAACTTATATCTAAATGATGCTCCAATATATTTTTTGTTTTTAAATATTCTTTCTAAAATTATTTTGAGCAGTGCATTACTATTTGAGTAGTATAGTTTATTATGAAAAGCGATTTCAGATTATTGCACCACTCATTTTCTATTTCCTCAAATCATATGGGGACTGCGGAGTAATCAACTTGCGATTACACAAGTAATAACTAGCCTCGTTCGTCATTCATCAAAGTTAAGAGCAAACTGTTTGGTGTGACACACATTACACGTATATAGGATTGGATTGTAACTTCATTTACAGCCAGCCAAGTTGAATTGCTATGGTTAGAAGAAGCTCACCAGTACCGGCTCAACGAATCAGGAAGCCAGTACGGGTTGCTGCTTCAGATCACGGGGTGTCAAGAACTCACAAAAATCACACAGATGAGGTAGGCAATCGTGCTTTAACCAGCTACAGGTTTTTGTTATCATTGACCACCAGTACCCTGCCTATGATCTTCCACTAATCTTCTCCAAGCCATCTTTCCACAGTGCAACAAAGTCAAGATTGCCAGGATATAAAGCAGAGGAATGGCGATAACACAGCCACCCGAGGCAAAATTGACCATTGTCTGCGCAACCACATAATAGCAAAGAAGAGCCAGATTGAACGTCAAGAAAAATGGGGGAGAAAAAAACACAACATTGTCAGATCTCAGCTGTGGAATGCCCTAACAAATGGCAAATCAATCTGGACATTCCCATATTCTAGCATCAGAGAATCTGCTAACATGTTAAGTGAAAATGCTTTTATACATTGGAAAAAGCACCGAATTTACCAATATCTTTTGAGTAAAGGATATCTTATTCTCCCAGCCAAGGAACAAATAAGTCATTTTCTGACAAATTAGGTTCAGAATGCACTCTTCTATTAGAGAGAGAAGCAAATTCCTTAACTGGAGAACCACAGAATCAATAACATAAAGCAAGGGAAGAAACTTACCAGTATTCCAGCTACAAGATGCACCGATGGAACGAAAAATTGGTCCAATGTATTCCCTTCAGCATATCCATTGAATGAGATGACCATGGAGAATGTGTGGATTGTAAAAAATGCCAAAGCAATGAATGCTGCAACATGTAGACTCATATATTACAGGGATACAAGCCTCCAATCTGAATCAGTCATCAACAGTTTCTCAACTAGGGTTCATGACAACAGAAACAAAAAAAGCACCAGAAACCTCCCTTTCAGATTTTTTCTAAAGATGACAAAATTAAAGGGAACATGAATACATATGAAAGTTTGAGAAGAAGCTACTCACACAAGAAAAAAATCAGACATGAGAGTTTGCTTACCCAAAACAAGGAAAAAGGGCAGTCGTGAACACCTTTCGACAAAAAGAGTTGCTGGGCCAAATGCTGGTGTTAAGAGACTGAGGCAAAAGAACACAGCATGGGCCAATCCATGACCTAAACCACCAGCTGAATGCAGTTGACTGAGATGAAATTAGTGTCTCATCAATCAGAAGCAGACAACAGTGTTAAACATAGTAGCCAATAGATTGAACTCTGTCAAGTTGTTCTTACAAGATAGTCTAAAGCCTGTGATGTTTTTATTGGAAAAAAAATGAGTCTAATGCTTGTGTTATTTTTACTGAAAGAACGGATCATGAAGCATAAACCTTTATGTTTGATTTATTTTAAAAAAACCGAACCACCGAATCCATAACACACCAAAATACCATATTCCTAGCAAAGCACAAAAAATCCTAGTATTATCTCTGAATTATGACTTTCGATGTTCTCCTTTCATATCATCATGCAGCCAGAGCAGAGGCCAAGTCATGTTCCATGAGCTAAAGCAAGGAGTAACTGCTACTAATTTAAAGAAGCAAAAAGGCAATAAGACAGTTATCCAACACTTACCTAAGGCAATGAGCATCTTATCTGTCAAGAAAAGCCGTGGCTTTGAAACTCTATCAGCAAATGCATTCAGCATGTCTTCCAACTTCCTATTAGAAATAACAAAATGATGTGATAGCCATTTCCCCACACCCTAAAGGGGTTAATAAAAAAGAAGAAAGAAAGAAAAAAAAACAATGTTTAAAGATATATAAAAGCTCAAGTAAATTCCTGAAAGCTTTTCAAGATATGTTTCGCTTTCCTAGACCATTGAAATGTCCATGATTGGAACGGTCTGATAATCTATAGAAACCATGGCTTTCCAGCATTTAGCACTTACTACCATAATGACACAAACAAACTATTGAAACGAAGCCATTGAACTAAAACTTGTCTACAGAGGGCAAGGCAGGTCGTAAGCACATCTTCAGAATCTAAACTCTTTACCATTCCGACTAGAACAAACTAACACTGTATAAGATGAACAACGAATCAACTATTTAACTTACTTATAAGCTTTCCAGAAGAGAAACCGAATGCCCTCTTGAAATGCAACGGAAGTTATGATAAGTACGAAGAACAACCACCATGTTGACTCTGTCAAAGGCAGAAAAGGTCTCCACAGTCCCGAGAGAAGGATCAAACTTACAAGCCATACAAGCGTACTGCACTCAGAAACATCAGCATCAGGACCAAGAATTCAAACCCAAAACAAGTTTCTCAGCCTATTGAACCCCCAAGTTATCTAAATGTCAAGTGAAAATTATTGCAGAACCCTAGCTACCCGAGGTCCTAAATCGGCGAAGTGGTACCTTGAGAGGAGAATGAGGATCAAAAAGGGCTTTTTGGAGATGACGGAGACGAACAGGGAGATAGAAGGGCCTAGCGCCAGCAGCGCGTACCCGATCCCTGCCGCTACTGTCATTCTTTCTCCCTTGCCTTTTCTTTCAGATCTTGCTTCCGATTCCGCTTTTGTCAAACGCAACAGAGTCTAGACTGTAGAGCTGTTGGTGTGGCAAACGTTCGTTCGTGCACTCAAGATTCGCGATACTATTGGATTGGGTCCCAAATTCTGTATCTTTAGCAATCAAGTCACTGTATTGTATTGTGATGTTAAATTGAGTGCTATCCATCTATATGACTATATTAATTTTTTTTTAAAGAGTTTGTTTGCAATATTTAATACTTTGATTACACTATTTTTCATCCTTTTGAATTATAAGCGTGAGATATTACACATACAATTTCTGATATGTTTATTTCATGAACATAATTTTTTTCTAAAATATAAAATTTCTACTATAATACAGACAAATTATTCTTAAATTAATATCAAAATAGACTGTTTCCCATACAAAGAGAGTATACAGAATGCAACTTACCAAACATGCAAAAAAACAATATTTTGATAGGTTTTAGTTCAGAAAAATATGCAAGACGATAAACATGATTTTGGTTGTGTTATGTAAAAGGTTTTTTAAGAAGAATAAAAAAATTTGTCATTAAGATTATAGAGAAATTATGTTAGAAAAAAACATGAAGGAGTTTAAGTTTGAAAATTACAAGATGGGTTCATTTGCTCATACGTAATAAAGTATCGTACTTTGAGAGGATTTTCCCCGTAGATGACTCCTGAGTGGTACTGGTACCCACCGAAGCAGAGACCAACTGAAGCAACCGCAGGAGCTCTCTCTCTCTCCATCGGCAACGGCAAGCATGGAATCGGAAGATGAGGCGAGGCAGAGCTTGAGTCAGAGCCCAGAGTGGGCAGACGTGACTCCGCTGGCGCAGGACGATGGCCCCAACCCTGTGGTTCCAATAGCCTACAAGAACGATTTTCGGGAAACGATGGACTACTTCCGAGCCATCTATCGCGCCGACGAGCGCTCGCCTCGCGCCCTGCGCCTCACCCGTCGGGCCATCCTCATGAACGCCGGGAATTACACGGTAACGAATTTTCTGGTAATCAACTCCTGGACGAGTTACTAGTCCGTCGTTGCTTCGATCTGAATCGCCGTTCCTTTTTTTCTGCTGTGAAAGGTTTGGCAGTTCAGGAGACGGGTACTTGAGACTCTTGATGCCGATTTGTTCGAGGAGTTGGATTTTGTTGAACACATCGCCAAAAGTAACTCCAAGAATTACCAGCTCTGGTGAGTGACTAACTAATGCTTTCTTCGTTTTTTTTTCCCTCTCGCGGATCAGAGAAATGCATAAGAACTGGGAAGATTATTGATAGTTTCCCTTTCTGAAGATCAGTAGCTTTCAGGGATCATTGCTGTGACAGCAGAACCTTGTGAATGTGCTGAGTTTTCTGGGTTTTCTTTTGAGCTACACGATCTAATTCATGACCGAAACCTTGCTTTTAGGCATCATAAGCGTTGGGCTGCTGAAAAATTGGGGACTGATGCTACTGTTAGAGAGCTTGAGTTCACTCGGGAAATACTCTCCACTGACGCCAAAAACTATCATGCATGGTCCCATAGACAGGTTTGTTCATCTAAAGTTTTTTTTTGGTTTCTCATTGATTTGTCACCATAACATCATTGAATGAAGTTGGGGTCTTAAAGTTGCTGTGTTATCCTCCCTTGTATCAATGCAGTGGGTGCTGGTTGCGTTGGGGGGTTGGCAAGATGAACTCGACTACTGTGGACATCTTATCAAAGATGACATTTGTAATAATTCCGCATGGAATCAGGTACTGACCAACTGTGATGTACTATTCTGATGCTGTTTGAGCCCTAGCCTGCTTCTTGTTTGGAGTGATTTTCTTTCTTTTTTGGCAAGCAATGTTTTTACGTTCATTGTTTGTCACTATCATATCCATTTACATAGGCTAGGTTTTGTGTAACAGAGATACTTTGTTGTCACAAGATCACCATTACTGGGAGGCCTAAAATCCATGAGAGAATCTGAAGTGGAGTATACGGTGGAAGCCATCCTGAAATACCCGGAGAATGAGAGCCCATGGAGATACCTCCGAGGGCTTTATAGAGATGACACAGAGGGCTGGGTTAATGATCATCATGTCTCATCAGTGTGTCTGAAGGTGTTGAATGCCAAAAGGAATTTTGTCTTTGCTTTGAGCACATTATTAGACCTGCATTGTAATGGATTCCAGCCTGGGCAAGAGTTCACGGATAGCGTGGATTCCTTGTGGGATTCAGAAGATAAGCCATTGGAGGCTCATTTAGGTGAAGCAGTTTGTTCTTTGTTGGAGAAAGTGGATTCCATGAGGGCTAGCTATTGGAAATGGAGGAAAAACAAGCTCCCACCTGCACTCTGATATGCAAGTTTGTTGAAGCTGCTTCTTGAGTCAACTGAAGTTTGTATCTTTGCCTGTACTCATCTAACCAATAGGAAATCGCTTTGTTTCTAATTTGCTCCTTAAAACATTTACATTATCTGCAGCCTCTCCAAAATATTAGATACTGATTTGTTTATAAAATAGTTTTATCATTGTGATTGCGTGCCTTTTGTTCTATCATATCATTTTTTTTTTGTTCAGCAGTTATTTGCACTTGTGTTGTCAAGTACAGGAGCTAAAAATGCAACATTTCTTTCAGCTTTCCTTTTTCTGATGGACAAGTACACTGAAGCTTGTGAAACTTTTGAATAACCTGAAGAAAATAAATCTACTTTGGCTGCTATATCTTCATTTCATTGCCATCTGCAGTAGAAATGCAATAATTTGAAGGTACGGGTACACGTTACATAGCAAGTGGGCGAATAACCCAGAAGGAGCATTTGTTTAAACATGCCCGGAAGGCTACTGCTTTCCTATTGACAAAATCATAGCCTTTTCCTCAGTACTGCACATAAATCTTAGTCAGATTACTTGGAGGAGCAGCATAATATGCAAACTCTCAAAATATGATATGGAATGCTCCCAGCAATACAGCTAAGTCGGCTTACAGCTTTTTGCTGACGCTGGACTTCTTCTTAGCCTTTGATGATGGACTTGAGGTTTCCTTGAATGCAGATGGACAAAATGCAGCAACGGTGCAGATTTCACATCGAGGTCTCAGCGGAGTACAAATGGTCTGCCCAAATCCTACCTGTTGAATGATAATTCACAAAATTATAGTGAGCCTTCAGGATATTATAGGCAACTATGTAAATGTATCTATATAAACAAAAATAAATACCCGTTACACAGGCCAACCATCTCGGTCAAATATTTTTGCTCCGAAAGAATTAAGAATACATACCAGAAGAGGATTAATGGGGACCCACTCTTCTCTTGGAAGCCAAAGTTGCAATGCCTCTCTTGTTTCCTCGGGGGATGTTGTTTTCTAGGAAAAAAGCAACAGTTAGGACAGTTGTTCTGCCATTTATGGGGTGTAAATTTGGAAACACATCCATTAGACAGGATATGTTTTTATCACCAGAAACCTTGAGAACAAGAAACATTTTTTGTCTTGTCACTTGCAGATGATCCTTAGAATGAACATAATTGCGAGTGATGTGTTTACAGCATATCCAAGTCAAGCAGATGAACGCACAAAAGAGTGGCAAGAAAACTGTACACTTCAGGATGCATTCAAGAGGTAAAAAAATATGATTTCTTAAATTCATGAGTTCATGACACAAAGTACAAAAAGACTTAAAACTGACGAATTAACTGTTTGACATAATATTGGATGTTTAGGTCGTAAATGAGTAATCTGTCAGGAGTGAAACAGGATAAACAGCATATGGAGTATTAAAATATGATTGAAGGTTATGTATGCATTTTTTAGTAAGAGGTATTAAAAAAATTCATGAAAACCGATTTGCTGTAAATATCCAAATGAAAATTAAGGCACCTGTTTTGTTCCTCTCCGGGACACCCATCCAAGGCGATTGCAAATACGATGCACATGAGTGTCAACACATATCCCCTGAACATCATCCCATGCAACATTCATAACCTAAGACATCAAGAACTCGTTTCAGCAGACTGTGCCAGCACGCAACTAAAAGGAAATGCAGCTAAGCTCTACCAAATGTGCCATCTTAGGACCTATTCCTGGAAGCAAGAGCAACTCATTCAGTGAGCGTGGAATATCCCCATCATACTTTGCAAGACAAATTCTCGCAATCTTCTTCACGTTACCAGCTTTCCTCGTATAAAATCCCACCTATCCAAAAATAAATTTCAAAATTAACAGAAAATACTACGGCACAAAAAATGGATCAATGCAATACTTCTACATAAATTTGAGTCTACCAATTCCTTCGGGTTAGTTGAACAGTGAGGGATTTTCAGATACATCGCTCTTGACAGAAATAAATCAGAAAAAGGAAGCTTCTTCTGAGTTTGCCTGACAGGCTACTTAACATACCGGGTAAATCAAGTCCTTAATTGTCGATTCATCAGCTTGGTCAATAGCAGCAGGAGTCAGTAGACCTTTCTGAAGGAGACGCTGAATAGCTCCTGGATCATAAAATTCTAAACACTTAAAATGATTGATTCATTACAACAAATAAATACCATAACAGCTGAAAGTCCCAGCATGGAGTTTGCACAGAAATAGCTGCAAGTAACATTTACATATTTACATGCCAATTTACAAATTACTACTTCATTTATACTCCATATTTATCTTCTGTTTAAAATGGTTGCGATGCCTTCACACTTCCTCGTGTTAATGCTTCAGCAAGTGTGACCACAAGATAATAACATACCAAAATGAAAAGCCTCTTCTTAAAAATTGAACTAATAAAACTATATAAATAGTATCATACAATGGCCTGAAAAATAATACCAACTAATAATATCTCGACAACTTTTCATAGGATTCCATGTGTTCGGAAAATATTGCATGTGATCACATAACAAATCATATGGCTATCACTTCTTCCCAACCATTCTGCCCACGCACTTGGTAGACAAACTTAAACCCGATCAGTATAATGTTTGCTAATGCTAATGTTTCTTTTTCTTGCTGATCAATATCTACTTCTTCCTATGCAGGTTCTCCTTCGGTAAACTTGCATGTGTCTTCACTAAAGCCACGTATGAGCTTTTACATACATTTAAAGTTGATCGCAAGTTGCAATGCAAGATTTGATGCTGGCTTAACAATATAATAGCTTCAAGGCACTGAGGATTTCTAATTTGGGAAGGTAAACAGTCAAACAAAAAATGAATGGTGGGCTTCAATCCCAAGCTTTGGATGAAACAACCTGTATAGCTACAATCTGACATGCTCCCGAACTATAAACAAAAATTCTATAGAAAAATAAAAAGACAAAATAAAACCTTATATAAGGGGAAAATGTTAAATTTATCAAATCTAACTTGCCATGATTAACATGATCTTTGGTCTGGCTAGAAAGAAGGGCAGATATCAGGACTGCGAACCTTCGTTCCTGAAAAGTGGAAAGGAATCATTAGTGAAAAATGAATATACATCTGAACACATATAATGCCAAAATGGCATTCATTCACTATGACCTATCTAGTACATGAGTAGCAATAGAGGTTGTATCAATTTATGAACAGCACATCAAGAAAATGTTTACCACATATATTAAATTCTACAGAACAAATAATTATCATCCACCATAACTGCAAGAAGAAAATGCTACAGTCTATTACTTTTTAGATAATTCCAGGATTTGTTTACCATCTTACTAAGTTGTACCTTAGGAGGCAGAAGACTACCAGCTTTCTCGCACCCCATAGTATCCACAGGTGCATCTTCAGATGACCTCATTTTACGTATTCCCTTAAGTATTTTTTCCCATTCGGTGGGAGTACCATCTAAATTACAGGAAGTTAGTAACTCACTCAGAGGTAGCCAAGGGAACAAAATATTAACAGCATCCTATTCAATATAGTAGTAGCTTTATCTTACAACAGACTATATGAAAATCTTCCAAGGTTATATTTGCACATAATGAATCTGCATGAGAACCAGAACAACTACATTTGAACACCCTAGTGCTTGAGTTTCAGTTACCTGCTGAAGAAACCATAGTATTGAGTGTAAGCTCATCTGCAGCTCCTGACTTCCCTAAAGAGATACGTTTCAGTAGAAGAAAATCAGGGACATGGTAGAAAACTTCATATGTAGAGGATATATACATCTCAACAAATATGTTAGGATACATAAGATTCGTTTTTTAATGGAATAATCAAGTAGGAAGCATTAATCTAGGCCCTAAGACCAATCAAGCTAGCCAAAGAAGTTCGCAAAGGGGCATATAGCAGCAATGTAAATAAAATGGTCCCATGAATTCTGTCACATATTTACAGAAAATCTTGGTGTTGATGTGATTGTGTCAAAATGGCAAAGCAACGATCATAGTGCCCGAACTCTTACTTCGTCCAATAGTTCCATCCACCTTGTTGAATGCAAATTCCTCAATGTCAGGAAGCCCGCACATCTGCACACAGAATCCCCTGGAATCAACAAACTCTAACACAGAAGAAACGTTTTGCAGCAAACCATGAAAACTGGAGACACTTTAAGCAATGAAACCAGATATTAGAAGGTAAGGTTAGAAGTTGCTACTTCATTACGGTAGCTACAAGCAGACCAATATAAAACATTTAAACCTTGTCATCATCAAGCTTCTCTCCAAACGTCTCTTGTCCATCATCAACCGTGGCTTTCTTAACCCTCCTTTTCCTCACAAAAACTCGGATTTCACCAGAAGAAGGGCCGCCAGGTGTTGATTCGGAGCCTGAAATTCGTTCATCATCGTGAGGCAAGAAGAGCAGTAAAACAGAAGGAGAAGGGCAAATGGGTTTTCTTGGGAGGAGACGCGTGAAGGGAATAGACAGACCTGGTTTTGAGGCTGAAGCAGCAACTTCTGTTACCGAAAGTGATCTGGAAAAGGACCTTGTACTGGGCATTTTGCTGAATCTTGTTCCTCCTACGCCAAAACCCAAACGAATCGTGAGAATTCGCGGGAGAACAATACGCATTCTATTTTTACTGACAACACACGATTCCACATGTACTTGTGTGTTTTGTTTTGCCTTGTATCTGTCTGTCATCTGTGTGTGTAATGTAATTGTGGTATTATTACACCGTCACTCCTTAAAGTTCTAAAACTAGAACGATGTGATCCCTAGTCTTGAACACAGTATCTATTGGTCCCTGAACTTGTGGTGAACGCGTTAGTTCTGGGCATGGGATCAAGTGAGCAACAGAGTTGACGTCGTTTCACAGCCATCTCCAATAGTCTTCTACTATCAGGATGAGTTCGAGCTTGAGCTTAGTCCTATCTAGCTCAACTCAAGCTTTGCTCGAGTTCGTCAAAATCGGTCAATGGTAGCTCGAGCTTGGTTGGTTATACGTTCGATCGATCTATAAACTGACGAAGAAACCACTAACCTTTAATATTATACGGGATACTAATTTTTACCTAAACCATATTTTAACTACAACGTTAATCATAATCAGGGAGATGTTATTTACCAACTAGTTGGAAAAACCACTAGCTGTGTTATGTGTGTAAATACCTAATTAGAAGAGTATTTTAGTCTTTAAAATTGTTAGTTAGTTAGTTAAATTAGTTAGATAGTCGGCTCTTCTATTTACCAACTAGTTGGTAAAACCACTAGCTGATTCTAATACTATCTAACTAATTTAACTAATTAACTAATAATTTTAAAGATAAAAATACCATTTTAGTTGAGTATTTACACACACAACATAACTAGTGGTTTTTCCAACTAGTTGGTAAATAACATCATCCTTAGACGGTGTTAGAATTAACTAGTGGTTTTTCCAATTAGTTGGTAAATAACATCCCTCTCATAATCAGCATGCAGTCAACCGATTATGCAAAACTTTTAATGTTTTCATTCCCTTAAAGTATTGAAGCTACTCAGTATACAGTCGATCTTTTCTTTACATTCGTTTTATACTACATTCTCTTTAATTTTCAAAAATGATTCAAGCGAAAGTTGCAACTGAATTAAGGGTATGATATGTCAATCATCCACTTCCATTGCTCCCTCCATTGAATGGAGAGAAGCTAAATCCGCTCTCTCCCTTATAAATAGTACTATGTGACTACTTCTCCCCTAGTAGCAATAAAGAATACGATCCTGTTTTATGGTGGATTTAAAAGAAATAATCCAACAATTGTTGAAGCTGCTTCTTCTGCTTCTTCAGTGTCAACTGAAGTTTGTATCTTTGCCTGTACCCATCTGACCAATAGGAATTCCCTTTGTTTCTGATTTGCTCCTTACAACATTTACATTTCTGTTCACTGATACTATTACTTGATACCCCTTTTCTGATGGACAAATACACTGACGCTTGTGAAACTTTAGATTAACCTGAAGAAAATAAATCTACTTTGGCTGCTGTGTCTTCCTTTCTCGGCCAGCCATCTGCAGTCGAAATGTAATGGTTTGACGCTGCGGGTACATATTACATAGCAAGTGGGCGAATAACCCAGAAGGAGCATTTGTTTGAATATGCCCGGTAGCGCTTTCCTACCGATAAAATCATAGCGTTTTCCTCAGTAATGCACATAAATCTTGGTCAGATTACTTGGAGGAGCAGCAAAATATTCAAACTCACAAAATATGATTTGGAAATGGAATGCTCCCGGCAATACAGCTAAGTTGGCTTAAAGCTTTTTGCTGACGCTGGACTTCTTCTTAGCCTTCGATGACGGACTTGAGGTTTCCATGAATGCAGAAGGACAAAATGCAGCAACGGTGCAGATTTCACATCGAGGTCTCAGCGGAGTACAAATGGTCTGTCCAAATCCTACCTGTTGAATGATAATTCACAAATTTTTTAGTGAGCCTTCATGATATGGGAAAACGTTCTTCAACTTACTAAGCCAAGGATGAGACAACATGATCATCTCCATTTAAATTACTAATTTGACACAAAGGGGTCTTTCTCTTTAACCAAAGAGTAACTACAACTAAGGCAACCATAAAAAGCATCACCAAAAATCATTACCTATCAGATTATTAGCATTCTCATCTGAAATCTAGTATAGGCAACTATGTAAATGTATCAATATAAACAAAAATAAATACCTGTTACACAGGCCAATCATCAAAGTCAAATACTTTTGCCCTGAAAGAATTAAGAATACTTACCAGAAGAAGATTAATGGGGCCCCACTCTTCTTTTGGAAGCCAAAGTTGCAATGCCTCTCTTGTTTCCTCGGTGAATGTTGTTTTCTAGGAAAAAGCAACAGTTAGCACAGTTGTTATGCCATTTATGGAGTATAAATTTGGAAGCACATCTATTAGACAATGTTTTCATCACCAGAAACCTTGAGAACAAGAAACATTTTTTGTCTTGTCACTTGCAGATGATCCTTAGAATGAACATAATTACGAGTGATGTGTTTACAGCATATCCAAGTCAAGCAGATGAACGCACAAAAGAGTGGCAATAAAACTGTACACTTCAGGATGCATTCAAGAGGTAATCATCCCAGAAGCATCTAGCAGCTTTATTTTCCATCATGTGGTTGGAGTTCTAGCAAGAAAAGTTTAAATTCTTTCCCAACCATTAATTTCTTAAATTCATGAGCTCATGACACAAAGTACAAAAAGACATAAAACTGATGAACAACTGTTTGACGTAATATTGGATGTTTAGATCGTAAATTAGTAATCTGTAAGGAGAGAAACAAGATAAACAACATATGAATATATATTAGAATGTGATTGGAAGGCTACGTATGCATTTTTCAGTAAGAGGTATTAAAAAAATTCATGAAAACCGATTTGCTACAAATATCCAAATAAAAAGTAAGGCACCTGTTTTGTTCCTCTCCGGGACACCCATCGAAGGCGATTGCAAATACGATGCACATGAGTGTCAACACATATCCCCTGGACATCATCCCATGCAATATTCATAACCTAAGACATCAAGAACTTGTTTCAGCAGACTGTGCCAGCACGCAACTAAAAGGAAATGCAGCTAAGCTCTACCATATGTGCCATCTTAGGACCTATTCCTGGAAGCAAGAGCAACTCATTCAGTGAGCGCGGAATATCCCCATCATACTTTGTGAGACAAATGCTCGCAATCTTCTTCATGTTACCAGCTTTCCTCCTATAAAATGCTACCTATCCAAAAATAAATTTCAAAATTAATAGGAAACACTGGCACAAAAAATGGCTCAATGCAATACTTCTACATAAATTTGTGTCTGCTAAATACTTGGGGTTAGTTGAACAGTGAGGGATTTTCAGATTCATCGTTCTTGACAGAAACAAATCAGAAAAAAAAGAAACCTTATCTTATGAGTTTGCCAAACAGGCTATTTAACATACCGGGTAAATCAAGTCCTTAATTGTTGTTTCATCAGCTTGGTCAATAGCAGCAGAACTCAGTAAACCTTTCTGAAGAAGACGCTGAATAGCTCCTGGATTCTAAAATTCTAAACACTTAAAATGATTGATTCATTACAACAAATAAATGCCTAACAGCTGAAAATCACAGCATGGAGTTTGAGCAGAAATAGCTGCAAGTAGAATTTACATATTTACATGCCAATTTACATATTACTATTTCATTTACATTTATCATATGTTTAAGATGGTTGTGAACGCCTTCACACTTCCTCGGGTTAATACTTCAGCAAGTGTGACGACAAGATAATAAAATACCAAGATGAATAGCCCCTTCTTATAAATTAAACTAATAAAACTATATAAATAGTATCCTACAATTGCCTGAAAAATAATACCGAACTAATAAAATCTCAACAACTTTTCATAAGATTCCATGTGTCTGGAAAATATTGCATGTGATCACATAACAAATCATATGGCTATTACTTCTTCCCAACCAGCTCACGAGCTTGGTAGACAAACTTAAACCTGGTCAGCATAATGTTTGCTAATGCTAATGTTTCTTTTTCTTTCTGATCAATATCTACTTCTTCCTAAGCAGGCGCTCCTTCATTAAACTTGCATGTGTGTCTTCACTAAAGCCACATAGATAGCTTTTAAATACATTTAAAGTTGATCGCGAGTTGCAATGTAAGATTTGATGCTAGCTTAACTATATAATAGCTTCAAAGCACTAAGGATTTCCAAATTGGAAGGTAAATAGTCAAACAAAAAGTGAATGGTGAGCTTCAATCCCAAGCTTTGGATGAAACAACCTGTATAGCTACAACCTGACACGCTTCCAAATTATAAACTAAAATTCTATAGAAAAACAAAAAGAAAAAATAAAACCTTGTATAAGGGGAAAATGTTAAATTTATCAAATATAACTTGCCATGATTAATATGATCTCTGGTCTGGCTAGAAAGAAAGACAGATATCATGACTGCGAACCTTCGTTCCTGAAAAATGGAAAGAAATCACTTGTGAAAAATGAATATACATCTGAACACTTATAATGCCAAAATGGCATTCATTCACTTATGTTAAATTCCACAGAACAAACAATTATCATCCACCATAACTGCAAGAAGAAAATGCTACAGTCCATTCCTTTTTAGATAATTCCAGGATTTGTGTACCATCTAAGTTGTACCTTAGGAGGCAGAACACTACCACCTTTCTCAAATTCCATCGTATTCACAGGTCCATCTTCGGATGACATCATTTTACGTATTCCTTCAAGCACTTTTTCCCAGTCGATGGGAGTACCATCTAAATTACAGCAAGTTTCAGTAACTCACTCAGAGGCAAGGGAACAAAATATTACAGCATCCTATTCAATATAGTAGTAGCTTTTATCTTACAACAGTCTATATGAAAACCTTCCAAGGTTACTTTTGCACATAATAAATCTGCATGAGAACCAGAACAACTAGATTTGAACACCCTAGTGCTTGAGTTTCATTTACCTGCTGAAGAAACCATAGTATTATGTGTAAGGTCATATGATGCAGCTCCTGACTTCCCTGAAGAGAGATGTTTCAGTAGAAGAAAATCAGGGACATGGTACAAAACGTCATATGTAGAGGACATGTAATCTGAATAATTTTGTTAAGGTACATAATATCCATTTTATTTTTTTTAATAGAATAATCAAGTAGGAAGCATTAATCTAGGCCCTAAGACCAATCAACCTAGCCAAAGAAGTTCGTAAAGGGGCATATAGAACAGATGTAAATAAATTGGTCCCATGAATTTCGACAAACATATGTACAGAAAATCCTGGTGTTGATGTAATTGTGTCGAAGTGCCAAAGCAACGATCAAAGTGTCCGAACTCTTACTTCGACCAATAGTTTCATCCACCTTGTTGAATGCAAATTCCTCAATGTCAGGAAGCCCGCACATCTGCACACAGAATCCCCTGGAATCAACAAACTCTAACACAGAAGAAACGTTTTGCAGCAAACCATGAAAACTACTCTTTAAGCAATGAAACCAGATATTACAAGGTAAGTCTAGGAGTTGCTACTTCATTATGCTAGCCACAACCAGACCAATATAAAACTTTTAAACCTTATCATCATCGTCGTCGTCATCATGCTCATCAAGCTTGGTTTTCTTAACCCTCCTTTTCCTCACAAAATCTCGGATTCGAACAGAAGAAGGGCCGCCAGGTGTTGATTCGGAGTCTGAAATTCATTCACATCAAGAGTAATAAAACAAAAGGAGAAGGGCAACGGCAAATGCGTTTGTTCGGAGGAGAAGCGTGAAGGGAACAGACAGACAGACCTGTTTTTGAGGCTGGAGCAGCAACTTCTGTTTCCGAAAGTGATCTGGAAAAGGACCGTGTTCTTGGCATTTTGCTGAATCTGGTTCGTCCTAAGCCAAAACCCAAACGATTCGTGAGAATTCGCAGGAGAACAATACTACTCATTGTAGTATTCTTCTGCTTGAGCTGCTGCTTACGCGTGAGGTCGAGAATGGTGCTGCGTATCTGCAACAGTAGTCACGAAAGGGTAGTTGGCGAGGATCAGTGGTGGTGCCTAAGGACAATGGAAAAAGGCCCAAATAAAACCTAAACTATTTGAATCGTCACGATTCAGACCCTAAACTAATTAACCGGCCAGATAAAACTCTGAACTACCCTTTTTTTTACCGATCAAGCCCTTCTCCGTTACATTGGACACATCTTCATGGAATATTCCGTTTCGTAATATGATGTGACTAACAGAAACTTAGGTGGACGATGAGTTGGACTATTCTATTGATAAATAGGATACTCAGGTGTAGAGAAATTGGGTGTTCTAAGGTTTCATCAAATTGGGTGTTCTAGTGAATCGACTAGTTCATTCTCCGTCGGCGTGCGTTCCTCGCCGTTGAAGAATGGTTGGATTTGAGATCAAGGCAATTAGCTTCAGATTGTTATGTCATAGTAAGCGCGGATGCCGACGTGGTGGGCTAGATTGGCACCAGCACTGTCTCCGGCGAGGAAACAATGGGTTAGATCTGCGTTTTTCGGCAGAATTGCGTTCCGATTTTGGTCGAGATACCTCAACATGTCGAATCCATTGTCGAATTGGGCAAGGTACTTGTACTCCGGGGCGAGACGGTAGTTCACGGAGACAACCTACGCCGGGAAAACAACATCGTGCGCCCTGGAGGTGGTGCTGAGGAACGTGAAACCTCCGCCGTGAAAGAACACGACAACAGGGAGAATAGTAGCAGCGTCAATGACAGGACAGAAGAGACAGAACCAGAGATTCTAGGAATGATCGACGATGGTGTCAAACGAAGAGACTAAGTTTCAGGGATCGAAGTTAAGAGGGACCTTGTATCCAGGAAGTGGAGGAGGGAGCGGTTAATGGTGTCGTCAGAGCGGACGGCAGAGGCACTTGGTTGGTTGATTGTTTTGGGGTTGTGCCATGAGAGGTATTGGAGGAGGTCAGTGAGGGCAAAATTGGAGAGGCGGCGCGTGAGATTGGAGTGTGAGGGGTAAGAATTATAGACAACTAGGATGGTGAGGGAGGAGCGACAGATAATCATTATCATTGTGTCATTCGTCCTCATGTGCACATCCGTCAGCCATATCAACAGATAATTGACAGAAGGGTTAGATAGGTACAAAACGAGGAGTTTAGGGTTTTATTTGACCAGTTAATTAGTTCAGGGGTCGAGTTGTGACGATTCGAATAGTTCATGATTTTATTTAGGTTTTTTGCCTAAGGACAATAGTGACAGGGTGGTGAAAATTTAAAATGGTAGTAAAACAATTACGGTAGATTTATTAAGGTTGAAAAAGTTTTAAGGTTTAATCGTAAGATTAACCTATAAATTTAAACGAAAACTTGATAGAATTAACGGTTCAACTTGATGGTTATTTTAAATTTTGATATAACCTTAGCGAGTTTAAGTAAGGTTTCTAAAATAAGATGGGTATTTGTAGATTAAACTATATCTTGAAGGACTAATTGTAAGTTTCTCTTTACAATTATGATTCATGAAAATTGAACTCCACTAATTGATTTGTCCCATCACATTAGAAGAAATAGTAAATGAAATAGATTTTAGTAGGATTAAAAGCAAATCTTTGCAGTCTTGATGATTGATGATGTTAAGGAGAAAAATGAAGAGAGAATTACAACATGCACACTCACTGTCACTCATGGACATAAAACAAAATACAAAAGATACGAATGTTTCAATGGATGAGTAGACATACACTAAGAGATAGAATATGAAATGAGAACATTCAGGATTTAGTGGGAGTTACACCAATTGAAGACAAAATTAGAAAATGTTGACTTAGATGATTTGACATATACAAATAAGACCTTTAGAGGCGTCGGTGCGTAAAATTAATAGGTTAAATTTAGGAGATTTAAACGAAGTAAGAAAAGACCTAAACTTACATGGGTAAATCTTAAACTAATAGAAATTCCGAAAGAGCTCGCTACAAATAAAGCTAAATGAAGACCCAAGATTCATGTAACTAAACCCAACTACGAGTTAAGGTTGATTGATTGATATTTTAACTACAATGTTAATCATAATCAGCATGCAGATGCAGTCAGCCAATTATGCAAATTTTTGAATTTTTTCATACCATTAAAGTACTACCAACGGTTCAATTTGACCAATAGATTTGTTAGAACGTCGTTGGAGATCATCCATTTTACAGGGTTTTCAAGTATTGCTTGCAGCTACTCTCAGTTGATCTTTTATTTACTTTCGTTTATAATACATTATTATCTCTTTAGTTTTCAGGAATAGTTCAAAACGAGAGCTGCGACCGAATTCACACCCACTAGCAAATCTCTGGAAATTATACTAGCTACTAACCTTCAATGAAGCTGCCGACATCACATAAACAAGCGACGGAAGAAAGAGACACTTCATCTGTATTTTTTGTTTCTTTTTCTATTTTGCTCAACAAAGGATTTGCATTTTAAATAAAAAAATCCCGACTTTACAACTCCCTAAATTAATTTCCATTTCTTCCTCTCTTGTCAATAGAGGAGGAAGAGTTTAGGCGCAGAAATTGGCCTCGTCCTCTGCAAACTTCAACAAAAACTTCAAAATTGAAGGCTTAGGATCATGTTCAACATCATCTTGATCCCTCGTTCCCAAAATACCTTTCATAATACGCGTGTACAACCTTTCCAGCTGCGGTATGCCATACCCTTCTGTACACTTTATATAGATCCTCTTCACAGATTCAACTTGTTTTGAAATCTCCACATCTGACAATTCACTCTTTCGGTCTTGAGTCCTTGGCTTAGATAATACCATCCCGGAAACTTGAACCAGTTCTTCCTCCATTGGAACGGATTCCGCACTCTCATGGTTACTGGTACATTCCTCCGGCGTTTGAGAGGATTTCGTTTGCACAGGATCTGGATGCTGTGATTTCTCTTCTGGCGATGGAGCTAGGTTTACCAATGCAAAAATAAAGATACGAATATTAGCAAACAAGCCACAGTATCTTTATTTTTTTACCGATGCACTAAAAACCAAGAAACGAAAATGACACATAATAATGTAATTTGCATAATCTCGCCATACACATATAATATGTCTTTACTATTTCTCCAGGCTACCATAGAAGCATGCAGAAGATAGTAGCCCATAAGTTATGAAAGATAAAGCAACTTGTTTGATGGAGAGAACAAAAACTGGTAAACGGAGAAACAAAAAGCATGAACAAGTCTATGCCAACAAATCACCATCAGCTCACTTGCACTGTGGATTTAAAGAACGCGTACCTGTGGGAGCAACATCAACATTCTTCTTAGACCTTTTTAAGGCTTCATAACTCTGATCCATATTGACTTCTGGTTGCACATTGCGAAGTCGAGCACTTGCTCTGGTTACAGTTCCTAACTGTACCACAGGCACCGAGGGGAACATAGATCCCCCTAAATCATCTGGCAAATGCTCTGGACCACCTTGTTCAGCAATTTTTTCGCAAGATGCAACCAATGCAGGGTCTATTTGTGACAGCATTCCATGCACCTGCAACATAGAAGATAAATAAATAAAAACACAGAATCAAGAAAAAACACACACACATCAAATAGAAACATACGCAATGAGAATGAAGAGCAGCAGGGGTGGTGGTGGTTAACATAACACAATAGAAAACTTACTGCATCCCGAAGCTCATAAGCTCTGCTAACAATTCTAGCACCATTATAGTCATTTCCATTATAAACCTGATATAAATGAAACAAATTAGTTCTATGCAACAGCAGCAAAACCTTCAGAGAGGATATATATATAATTTGTCAGTACCTTAATCTCAACTATTTTGTGGTTGGTGCCATGATGATGTTTATGATGTGAATTAATTATCTAAAATTAGTTAACACTGTAAATCAGGCAAAACCTTGTGTGTGTGTGTGTGTGTGTGTGTGAAGTACAAAAAGAACAAGAATAAAAAAAATATTAAAACAGTAAGTGACTATCATGCAAGTAGAGATGGTATGCTATTGCAATAAAAGGCAGAGGAAGCGAGAAGAAAAACAGAATGTAACACCTAATAGTGTGCTTGAAACATAATTTACACGTGCCAGTCTATAAGCATAAACAGTTTATGCAGATAAATCCATAAATACTGCTATTCCACTTATTTCGTCATTTGGCTAGGTAAGGCACAGGCTGGAGTAAGATCATCACTTAGAGTTCTCACACACCAAATTCACAAGCAGAAAGAAAACATATTTCATAAATCAATTAAAAATGAGTCCTAATCTCAGAGAAATTGATGCAGCAAATGGTCAATTATAATTTTGGTGCCAGAGAATTGAGTTATGTAATTCTCTCTTAAAAAAGTGAATACCCGCAATACAATGTCATGGAATATTGCATGTACCTTTGCATTTGTCACAATGAGGCCAACATCTTCCAAAAATGCTGAACATGTTATATATTGCCCAGCATCCACTCGTTGTAGCAATGTAGCCATGTCCATAGGGTTCTGGATTACTGATCGGTAGTTTGGAGCATCCTCGTCAGTTACTGGATAATGGAAGGCACTAAACTTTTTGTCATATAAAATTCTGCAACATAGAGAAAACTAATAAATATACGCTAACACATATGTGTACATACAGCAAGATTTCATGTTTTCTGCTAGCCAGCAAAGTTAGCACACAACTGAATTTCAACAAAGAGATTTACCTTCTTAACATGAAAAAACAGACAACCATTTTAGTATTTCCAACCTCCTATAGGAAAAGGATAAAGGATAAGTGTTTCTAGAACATATGGCAGATCAATATTATCTATGACTTCCATCCACAGATGGAGTAACAGGGTGTTAAAACAAAAGTCCATCTTCAGAGGCCAGACACAGGGTGCTGAAACAAAACTTTTCATCATGGGGCTGAACAGCGTCTATAAAAGTGTAGTGATTGCTAGTGGTGCCTTAAAAGATGATAGCAACTTCACCTGTTACAAACATCTCGAAGGCACATCCGTAGTCTACGAAGTGCATGCTGTTCAGCTTCTACTTTGGCTTTTAATTCTGAAACCTTTGGTCCCCTGGCCAATTTTGGTGCCTTGGGAAGCTCACGCAGAGATTCAGATTCCTGGAATTTTTTTGTAACAGCCTCCAACAAGATGGATAAAGCAGCTTCAATTAAGCGGTCAAAAAACAATGATCTGTCTTCAGTTGATGGTTTGTCCACTACGTAGCTGAGAACAAAATTAGAGTGCATTACTATAAATTCACAAAACATGCTCAATTATGAAGACCCTTGATGGTGTTGGACAGGATAATGAAAATAAAAATAAAATAGATGCAAAGATGCTTATGCTTTTGGAACAAGGAATTGCGGCACAGTACTTATAAACTGGTTGTTGTCAGTCACTGTCTCGGAGTCAAATTTCAAACATGATGAACTGTGAGAACCAAGTTCAGATTTGAAAGTAAATAGTTTCAACAAACAAACTTAGCCCCTGCTTAATGGCAACAATAGCATATAAAGCTTGTAGAAGCTTATGAGAGTTAGATGCATACATGCTGCGATGAGGAAACACTGTATATGGATTCCCATCAATCTCAGCCAGCTGAACTAAAGATGTTCCAAGTAACAATATCGGTAGATCAGACGGCAACTCTTCTAACAGCGTAAGCAGGACAGCCCTAAGCTGATCATGTGCCTGTAACAAATTCACCATCATGATTACACAACTTAGCTATTGTCTGTGGTTTTCCATTAAAGCCAGAAAGCACTCTTCACGTAGAGGGAAAACTTTATAAGGAATGGATGGGGAGATAAAGCATAGGAGCTTCACTGAAGCACATTTACAATTTTTAAGCTGAAACAGAAAACAGAAAAAGAAAAAGGGGAAAAAAGGTAAGGCACGCTCACATTGTCCCACCAAAGATTAAATTGAGGAATGTAGAGTATAGATGGAGTTGTTCTCCTCGCTTCACCAAATATATGTACAAGTGCTTCCTCGGGAGTCTTTGCACTAGGATCAGATAGAAGTGATGGAAGTCCAAGAGAAAGAACAGGAAATTTCTCCAGCTCGTGTAAAATAGCAGGTCCAAGATGATCCTGTTAAACTAGATTAGTGGTAAACCAACTTAATCTCCAAAAGTAAATCATATTTTATATGCAACAAAATGCTTACCAGGCCAGCACCATCACAACCACATAGCATAAGCCGAGGCCTGTAAACAAGAGGAATAGAAGATCCATATGACAACATAGAAAGCTTGGTCAACTCTGATGAGACTGCTAGAGGAGTAAATATATCAGATATATAACTCATAGCTTTCTGAAGATGTCTTTGCAGGCAAGGTTCAACTACAAGTGATAGAGGTCTAGAGTGTACAATGGCGCCTCTGTGGGCAGCAGGCGTGATTGTAGACATTGCCTCTATAAAGTGGTCCTTTTCGACCATCACAGAGTCAACATCAATCAAGAACTTATCATCACTGGTGTATACTTGAGGATACTTCTCACGGAAGGCACGAATAGCAGCTTCAGTACATAATGCCTTTAGATCAGCACCACAATACCCTACACAACTAGTAGCGAGTTCCATTTTTAGTTCCTTTGATGGAGGTTGCCTCCATTTACGAGTGTGGATATCTAATATCTCGGCACGTGCTTCCAAACCAGGTAAAGGGAAGTTAAATTCACGATCAAATCGTCCAGGGCGACGTAATGCTCCATCTATGGCATCAATCCTATTGGTTGCTCCAAGCAGAACTACCTGTCCTCGAGAATCAAGACCATCCATCAGTGCCAATAATGTGGAGACAATGGAGTTGTGAATCTGCTCCTGCCTGCTTGATCTCACAGGGGCAAGACCATCTATCTCATCAAAGAAGATAATAGATGGCTGGTTTTTTTGTGCTTCTTCGAAAAGCAACTTCAGCTGCCTTTCAGCTTCACCAACCCATTTGCTAAGCACGTCTGCACCCTTTCGCATGTAAAAACTTACCTTCTGGCCAGCTTTTGAAGCAGCACAAGCCAATGCTCTAGCAATCAAAGTTTTACCAGTGCCAGGGGGACCACACAGCAAAACGCCTCTTGGTGGAGTGATGTTATAACTCGCAAAAAAATCAGGATATAACAAAGGAAAGAAAACCATTTCCTTCAGTGCATCAATATATTGTGAAAGCCCACCAATGTCATCAAAACTTACGCTCTCATCAACCTGTAGCGGCTGAATATCAGCACCTCCCTTTGAGCTAGGACCAGCAGTCTGAATTCCAGATGTCAGCATAGCAGAAGAATCACTTTGATGACCCCAACCAGAAGCAGCCGCATTCAAGCCCCATGGTGCAGTCCCATGCATGTCTAAGCCTCCAAAAAGCCACGGTGCTGCAGACCTGCTCCCCCCTCTGGCCCAGGGAACAGGGCCCTGGTCCAGTTCATCCACAAGAAGAGAATCATCAGAATCTTCATCCCTTATCGCACGATGACGTTTATGAAGTCGTGATCCACCCTTTCTAACATCTCGACCAACTTTGGTACCCACACCTTGATGCAGTACTCTTCTTGGAGAGCGTGCTCTCTGCTTGCTCTGGTCTACAGAAAGCCTCCGAACATCAGCTCGATTCCGAAGATCATATCGCCTCCGTCCGTCCAGTTCCTCATCGACCTCGTCATCATCACCATCTTCATCACCTTCATCCTCTCCTTCTACATCGCCTTCAGCTTCGTCCTCATCATCACCTTCCCCTTCATTCTGCCCATCATCTGCATCATTTTCATCTAGTTCATTCCCATTTTCGGCTTCATCTACATCAACCTTTTCATCTGATGTATCTTGCTCATCACAAGAATCAGTTCCTAATATTCGAGTAGCGGCTACCTTTGACTTTGAACGACGGGGTCGAAGTCCTTCACGCCTAGGCTTAGAGTTACTCTCTACTGCTCTAGGACGTTTAGGAGATGACAATACCTCCCGCTTGAGGTTATGACGGTTTCGAATCCTTGAAGATCGATTTCTTGGATTCTGGAAACAAACACAAAGAAGGACTTAGAATTTTTAGAAGAATTAAGCTCGTAAGTTCCAAACATTACTTAAATTAATTCAGGTGTGACTATCAGACACAAAGTACAGTTATTACTCAATTAATTTAGTAGATGCTATATACTTGCAAATACCATTAGATCTTCATCTGATCCAGAGCTTTCAGTGAAAGCTTTAAGGTGCACATTAGCTCTCCTCTGTCTGTTTGAGCGCCGGAGATTTAGTGTTGAGCCTGACTGAAACAAATGGAGGCAAAAATATTAATCAATATTTGCATGACATAAAATCTAATGAAAATGTACAGAATCAAATGAATAAGCACAACAAAAGAAACACGTGAGAGCACTAAACCAAGTTGCTAAAGAGAAGAAAGGAAAACCCTCCTGGCCAGAAACAACTTTATGCTACATGCGGTTGAATCAGAAATACTGATATAACCAAAATACCTTATAACCGTTCTAGTAACAACCCAAAACAATTCCCATAAAAAGTTTAAGAAAATAGCAGTTATTTGATTTAAGCGCGCCAATTCAATAGCAGGTACTCAAAAGCAAAAGTTACACATAACAGAAGGATTCTGCCAGAACGGAACTGAAATAAGATCACTAACAGAAAAATGGTACAACTAATTAGTGAACAATTTGTTCCATCATTCTTTTTAGTACTCCCTCCGTCCCGCAAAGGTTGTAGAGTTTGACTTTCGTGTTTTGTGTTTGAGTGTTTGACTCAAATTATAAGATATATAATGAAAAAAGTCTAGAAAATTCAAACTACAAATTATGATACTCATATAAATTATTCAAATCTCTATGTCAAAACATTCATGAATAAAATTCAAAAATTAAATACCACAGAAACATGAAAACAAAGTGGACAACCTTTGTGGGGCAGAGGGAGTATTTGTTTAGTATTTGGAGACTCCAATACGTGCAACTGGTTGAGTTGAGGCTTGGAGACTAATAAAAAATATTTCTTTGCTAGAGAATAAGAAAGAATAAGTAGATTTACAACTCATTTGCTGTCAACTCAAGGGAAGAATCTAAAAGGTCAGCAAGAGCAGACAGGTTTCTTGATCCTTTTAAATCTTTGATTGGATATTCTAAAAACTATCTCTTGCCAGTAAATAATTTTACTGTTGCAAATGGGGGAGGATTCCTGAAGTTATAGCTACTTAGATGCAGAAAAACACTACTGATAAGGAGATAAAAGATGTTGTCATTGCAACTAGAGCACTAAAAGCCCCTGAACCTGATGGGTGTGTGGCTGGGTTTACCTGAAGTTCGGTTGGTGCTCGGTACTGATATTAAAAATGTTACAAGGTATTTTTTTTAAACCAAGCTACTGACTGCTAAGCTTACTGCTGTAGCAATTCACTTGATACCAAGCACTTGGCTGCTCCTATGCCTAGTGAGAACAGGTTGTATCTTAATGCTCATTTCTGCATATATTTACTTTTAAAGAGCTAGCTATATAATGCAACTCCTGCTTATGGTATCTCCAAAGCCCAGGGGATGTTTGTTAAAGGAAGAAAATCAGTTGACAGATCCTCCTTTGCCATGAAAGTATGAGTATGTGACAAAAAACTAATGTCCTTGAACGTTATTAAAGCTTGATAATAAAAAAGTATATGATACTTTTGAATAGGGTTAGAAGCATTCTTGATTCAGTTTGTAGCCCCTGCTGTGTTTATGGCACGGTTTATGACCTGTGTCTGATCCACGTGGTACTCAATTATGGCACATGGATCCAAGGGTTACTTGTTAGGGAAAAGGGACTCGACACCAGGAGATCCCGTCTCCTTACCTTACTGCGAACATTTACCTAGAGGATTCTCAAACATGTATAATGAAGGGCATGTGGAACATCACCTGAAGTGTGAGAAAGTAACAACTTTACACTTAATCCTTGCAGATGTATGCGGTTATTTTTTCAAAACTTTAGTGGACAATGCATACATATATATATATATATAAATAAGAATTTTTGGATGTTTTCTCAGACAGTACTTAGTAAAAAATTATTGCTTTGGCGAGTCTCGTGACTCATAGAGGAACAAAAACAGAAACTGAGCAAGAAATCTTAAGAACTCCGGGCATCGTGGAAGTTAATTTGACGTTACGGTACTAGAGATTGCCTCTGTTGGGTACTAGGTTGCAGCCTAAAATCACTATAAGAGAAAATCACAGCTTCTTATGGAAGGTCAAATATTTTTGCAGGAACACTACAAGACTTTAAAGCCACAATCCACAGCATTCATGCATACTAGTCACCTATCCCTATTCCAAACCGCTGTTATATTCAATTGAGGGTGACTGCAGGTCATTTATGGACTGGCAATGCTGGAAGAGGGAGCACCCTGTTTCGTGTGCCGAAACAACAGGGTGATTTAGGGTTTATACTGCACTTACATGAAATAAATCTAATGATGAGACAGAATTGTGAAAGCTTATTCATGATAAACAATCACTTTGGGATATGCGTGCTATACCATATATGTGGAAGGACATAAGGAGTATTAATGCTGCTAACGATAGTTCCTTAATTTGGAACGCATTGTGTACTAGAGAAAAGATTAAATATCTGGTTTAGGCTGATGGTAGATAAAGCATCATTTACACACTTGTATGAAGCCTGATGGTAAAGGACTCAGTGGTCCAGACGAGACTTGTTTATAGTACTTTGCAGATGCCAAAACATCCATTCAATGGTTGGATTGACACATTCAATAGGCTACGTACTCAGATGGACCTTGTTAAATTTATGGATATTGGAACTAGTGATTGGGAATTATGTATGAAGCACGAAGAAAGCAGGATCAGAATGGAGTGTAACTGCAGAATGTTAGAGAGGAAGTTTTGGAGATCAGAAGATATAATCTCTTCTGACAGGCATATTAGTCAGGTTAGAAGTGGACTTAGTATTTCATCAAAAAACAAAAACAGAAGTGGACTTGGTATTGAAGAGTTAGTTTGATTGGTTAGTTTGTATTAGTTCCTATCTGTGTTGGTCGGTGTATTTACGTTTATTTTGTGAATACTTGCCATTTTATGGTACTAGGCTGCTAATCTATTGCAAGTTCCGAATGGCTCATTTTGGTGAATTAAAAAGTAGGGCCCTCCATGGTCTAGGATAAAAAACTGATAGCGATGAGTCATTCCGTCAAGACTTCCATGTAAATCAAAGTTCAGGCATCTCCTAGATTAAAGGAGAAACTATACAGAACGCAATGAATATATACATGTATTCTAAGTTGAAAGACTTGATTGACTAACAAAAGATCCACAAAGTGCATTTGTCTTCTTTTTTTAGAACACTTTCTCTATGTCACCCTATCTCTTTCTTTCAAAAGAAGATATTCTCGAGAAGAAACGGTGTATAACTGTTTAAACATAACTTACAACAGCACGCATTCCTAGATTCCCGAATTGGACTTTAACAATTAATCAACTACCACTCACATCTTCATTTGCACTTTGAGGGTGCTAAAACATGCAACTACATGCATGAGACGAACATGAGAAATGCTATACTGCCTGAACTGTTAAAAAAATTGGATATAGAATGTAGTTTATGTAGGTCATCTACATAACTGATGTTTCTTCTAAGTTTTCTGTCAAGAATTTCCAGTCTATACATGAATACTAAGAGCATTCCTTCTCCTATGAATGCTAAATGCATGTACTTACATCATTACTGGATATCCGAACAGCCTGATTCCCTTTGCGCAGCATCTTGGCAATCTGGGATGCTGCTGTCCTTGTCCTTGTCTTCTTTTTTCTGGGGTGCATGATGGCATGAGGGTAATACGAAAAACGTCCATATTTAGATGGCATTCTCTTAGGCCTTGCACTTGTGCGAATTGGCCCCATACCTGGCCCATCTTCTTGACCAGATTTTTTCAGATGCATGGGAACGGAGTCACGGACTAGTAATTGTGACTACAACATTCCATGCATAGTGGCATGAAGCATAGCTACACAAAGAGAGATACAAAAATTACCACATAGGCGAATTTCCAGCCTCAATCACCACATCTAACGAGAATGAAGCCTGTAACCTAGTGATTCAAGAAGTGATTTAGAGAGAAAATTTCAAGGGGTATGAGAGGTAAATAGAACAACAAACAGAAACCTACGTAGTGCTGGGAAAAAATGACAGAAGTTCTAAGGTGAATCCATTTCTAGTCAATACACCAAATCTCAGGATTAACAATGTTTCTGTTTATCAACCATTTCAAGCAAATTAGCAGCTCAGTAGCACCACTAGCTGGCTACAAAGGCACGGACACATCCTACTGGCATTTCAGACTGGACTTGCTGATACACTAACCTTCGGATTAAACCAGACAACAAAGCATGCTCACTTAAATTGAATCGAAGCAATTCAAAAAATCACACAGACATAAAAAAATTGCAGAAGGGGGGGGGGCGAGGATGATGTGTGAAGCTGGCACTTACTGGTTGACGAAGAGACAGTCAGGCACGTCTCTGAAGCTCAACAGAGTCGCCAGATTCGAGCAGGACACAGGCCTTCGATGTCGTTACTCTGTAATGGGGAATGAGATGATGAAGAAACCGATTTGTATTGCTCGATTTTCACAGCATAGGAAGAAGAAGAAGAAGGGTTTGGGACTTGAGAAGTTAGCTATGCGAGAAAGATACCCGTTGCACGTACGTACAACCGGAAAAACAAACGGGCCTCGGTACAGGTCCTGGAAAACTCAGGGGCTCCCATGGGCCGTATTAGGCTTTGGCCCATACTTTACGTCCGGGTCCTAGGCCTCCAACTCCAACCGGTGTGCTCCATGTCCCCACTTATATTAGCCCGTCTGATAGATAAGTTGCTACTCTTTTATAGTACCTCTGTCATGTACAATATATGTGACGTTTAACTTTAATTATTACAATTTCTGTCCAACTGGATTTTCACTTTTAAATTTTCTATATAGATTACTAATGCCTTCAATCATTAACTCATTTTATATAAATTTTAATCATTACCATTTTCAAACTAATTTTTCTTTTTTCTTTTTTGGCCTGCAAAGAGAAAGTTTTTATTAAGAAGGAAAATTACAAGATTAAAAAGTCAGATTCGAATAGTCTCACACCACGAAGCGACATGGCAACCCACAAGCGGTTGGCTAGCCATGCCACGACACCACACCGAACCCTTGAGGCAGCCCCTGCAAACCTTAATAGCATGAACCACACAAACAATACAAACCACACATGAGAAGAGCAGAGACGGCAACAAAAACCCGCCGCCCACCAATAAGTCACAGAACATCAGCTGAGCGAAGTAAAGGTGCTAACACCCAATCCATTCATGAACATGTAGGCTTAGTTGATCCGTTCATGATCCAAAGAAATGTAAGAATATGAATTTCCGCAAAAATTGTACCTGCCCTCCACTGAACTCCTTGCATCACCAACCGGTTTCGAGCTCTCCACATCGACCATGCGGAGATGTAAACAATTGTTTGCCATATGTGGAGCACTTTAGCGGGCACTTGGGTGATAAGGTGACCCTCAGAACGTCTGTAATATCCATAAATTCGGAAACATCCATGTTGCACCTTAGCGCCACAACCTTCCAAATTTCTGCAGCATTGTTACATCTCACCTTTTCAAACTCGTTCTAACATCTTCCAACTCACTCCCTATACCCTTTGAGTTAGTGCATTATAAGGGTAAAAGTAGACTACAATAAAATAAAAGTGAAAAAAGTCATCTCATTTGGGATAAAAATATTTTAATGTTATGACAACTCACTTGAAACAGAGCAAGTATTAAAAATAATTTGTTTATTATTTACATATAAATTATTTAATTTTTTATATCAACATCTTCAAAAAAACAAATCAAATATATTAGATGTTAAAAATGAACATGTCATCTTTTTTCAAGACCAATGGAGTACTATTATTTTAATCTTATATAAATATGCAATCTAATTTTTAAAATTGATCAAATGTGAATATCATCTTATGGTGTGTACTGTTAGTGGATAGATAGAACAAGGTGGTACGTGTAACGTGTGATTCTCAACAGGTTACAACTGACATTTGTATGATTGATCATCAATTGTATGTAAGTTGATATCACATATTTATCATTATTGATCGATTAAATATTGATGTAAAATCGAGCCGAGTCGAGCATTAAGCTATTCATGTTCGGCTTGATAAATGTGTCGAGCTTAAATCTTATTTAAGTTTGACTTGAAAATAATATGAATGAACTCAAATGAATTTTTAATCGAACCGGACCCGAGTTGAGCTCGAGCTGTTCGTTTAACTTTCACTCCTAGTTATGTATTACTCCTAGTTATGTATTACTGAGTCTCAATTAATTGCAAATGTTGATCACATATTGGTTCTGCTTTATTCAGTTTCTATTTGCCTACCTATTTTAATACTAATATTTGTTTTATATCATCAGATCGGAGTGAACAATTTTGCGTAGGTTAGCTCATCAGATGCACAGAATACGGTCTGTGAGAGGCCTCTCTGATATGAGGGGACTTGATTTTGTGGGAGTTTTTCAAGTCTTTTTTTCTTGCCCAATAATCAAAAAGCTTTTACGAAACTTTTGAAAAGTGCTTGTTTAGTTAAAAAAAAGTGTTTGACGTTTGAATAGATAAAAAATGTTTGAATTTTTTGAAAACTATATAAACCCTAAACGGCGTCAAAGAGACAAAGACACATATGGAGACCCTAAACTGCGCCAACGACACATATGAAAACCCTAAAGTGCTTTTATGACACATAGAAAGACCTTAAACTACGTCATTTCAATTACATATCAGTGGCTTTTGTAGGTATTTTGGTAATGACGCGTTGTTATTTTACAATGACGCATTTTAAGACCCCCGACCCCGTATGCGCTATTGGCGCATATAATTCAAATGTATTTTGTGGCTCATTCCGGATCCTCAAACTTTAACAAAGACGATATTTGGGTCCTCCAACTTTGACAATGAAAACTTCTGGACCTTAACGTTTACATAGGCACACTTTTGGACATTGAATTTTACATAAGCACACTTTTGGACCTTGAATTTTACATGGGCACACTTCTGGTCATTCCTTCAACCTATCTCCTATCTCCGGCTCTGACGGGATCTTAGGCTGGATGATGTTGATCGGGGCCGGTGCGGGAGTGGGTGAGGAAGTTGAATAGAGCGGTTGAGAGGGAAGATGTAATTCGCGAAACCAGATTTGGAAAAACTGGATTCGTGGAGACCTTCCTCATCCTCACCGGCCAACCACCCTCTGTCGTTGCCGCCGTCAATCCTTCAGATCCGAATCAGACACAGTTGTTCTTTTCCATCTGAATGAACATCGTTTCATCGTTTCATGTGAGTCTCCGCCTGAATGAACCGCTTGTCGAAATCCTCTAGCCGTTTTTCATCGGTGCCAAGCGTAGGGTGCGGTGGGAACATGGCATATAGTGAATCACCTGCAAATAGCGACATGAGACTGGTGAGGAGGCGGTGGACGCCGGTGAGGAGGATGGTGGACGCCGATGAGGAGGACGTTTTTATGGGCACAAACGGCCCTTAAAAAACTCAAAACATTTTTCAAACACCCAGACGTTTTTTTGGGCTAATGTTTTACGTGTGAAACAATTAGACCCTAGGCTGCTACATAGTCGCACTTGAGGACCAAAAGATGTGATTAAACGTCATTTTCGAACAAAGCAAACACTTTTCTATGGATCCACAAACGTTTTTTAAGCTAAACGTTAATATTGGACCCTCCAACGCAAAGTACAAGCGTTTAACTTTCGATGAACAACGTTAGAAGAGGATAAAAAAGTATTGAGTGTCCTAAATAACGTTTTAGATTTGAATAAAAAGCGTTGGAATGAAAAAGTGTTTGCCATTTTTCCTCCATTAATGAAAAAACACCAAAAAAAAAACTTTTGATTTCACCATTTTTTTTGTTAATTTAAACATATAATTAACCTTAAACTAAAGGAGAAACAACACTAAGAAAGATCTTCAAGTTTGATTAATCCAATTTGAGATTCATAGAACTTGTAGCTATTCGACAAGTTACTTATGCTATTGTTAAAACCATTTCACCCCAACCACTACCAAAAAGCGTATTTGACAATATTAATTGTTCAAGCCTATGTAATAAAATAATTTACTTAAAAAAGTTATATTTAAGCTTGACATTGACATTTTTAATGAGGTTAAACATCTTTAAAATCGAAAACGTCATTGTTCCGTCCAAATGTCTTTTTTTCTTCCAAACGTCATTTCCAGGTGTTCAAACTCTTTTGTTTTTTGAGGGATTACAAACTACCGATAAAAATTAAACTATGAGGGCTAAAATGTACAATTTGTTTGAAACTCTAATTCAATCAAAATTATCATATAATTGATCATTTTTTAACATCAAAATATGTATTGGAACCACTCTAATTCTGTATCTGTATCTAATAAATAAATTAAAAACTTCATATAAAATAGACAAATTGTAAACTTGTAAGTTTAAAACATACCTAACAAAAAAAACGAGAACTGCGGTGCTGTTTTTTCCACTAGGTACCGGAAAACTCCTGCAGACTACCGGAAATTAGAAAGAGCTGTCTGAGAGTTAAGTTACTCAGTCAAGTTAATTTGTTTCTAAACATAGTCTTAAAACATATTCGCATTATGTCGTGAGCTATATAGTTCATTCATTTGTTTCCAACTTAAAAAAACAACATTTTTTAAAAAATAAAAATAAGTCTTCCACTTCTCCAGTTCTCCTGTTGTTTTCTCAACATAAAAATGAAAATAAAAATAAAAGTAAGAGGAGAACCAAAATGGCAGAGCTGGACGCGAGCTGATTGAAGCGGAAAGCGAGTAACAAGACAACTGGAAGCATAGTAGGATACCGGATTCGCAATTTTCATGGAGTGTGAATGAAACTGAAACCCTAGCCGTTCCAAACACAAACCCTAATCTGGATTGAAACCCCAAATCAAGAGAGCAGTTCACTGGAAAGGCTGGGACGACGGCGGCGATCTGGGCCTGGAAAAAGCTCGCGAGCCTTTTTTCCCGGTGGCCGGAAACTTCATAACTCTCACCGGTAAACCCTGTCCTTACTCTTCCTACTATATCTATCGCTATCACCCTCTGCCTGTTGCATCTTTCGATGTACTGCAATTGAACTTATGGTGAGAATCCATTTTGCCGAATGGTTTCTGAAACGCCAGCTGCTCCCATTCCAACAACTCACTCACGTCCGATTCAAAACAACTTCTGGGGAGTACGTAGCACGCCGGGCCAGAGACGCAACTTTTGAGAAACTGATGGACAAATACAAGAACCTTCTCAAGGTCACTGCAGTGCAGGACCTTATCCTAGCGAGCCCCAACCAGTCTAATCCTTCGGTCTCCCTTGATTTCCTTTCTAGGGTATCACAGAACCTGCACTTGAACCGCGGAGCGGCCTCTTTTCTCCGCAAGTATCCTCACATTTTCCATATTTTTTATGATCCTAAAAAGTCACAGCCTTTCTGTAGAATGACTGATACTGCAATGGAAATATGTCGCCAGGAAGCGGATGCCATCAATGCCTCTTTCCCTGATGTTGTTGACCGCTTAGTTAGGCTCTTGTCTATGTCCATTGATAAATCATTGCCCTTACGAGCAATCTTCAAAGTATGGAGGGAACTTGGTCTGCCTGATGATTTTGAGGACTCAGTGATACTGAAGAACCTGGATTTGTTCGAACTTCGTGATGCTCATGAGCCGAATACCCACGTTTTGAAACTTGTGGACCAAGGTTCTAGCACAGGTTTCACTGCTGCGGTGGAGAACTGGAGGATGGTGGAGTGTTGCAAGGAGGAATGTGAAGGGAATAGAACAGAGCTTTCATACAGTTTCAAGCATAATTACCCTCCTGGGATGAGGTTGAGCAAGAGTTTTAAGGCTAAGGTTCGGGAATGGCAGCAGTTGCCATATGCAGGGCCTTATGAGGTGATGGCTGACAAGAAGACATCAAAGGCAGGGAAAATGAGAACAGAGAAACGGGCAGTTGCAATGGTACATGAATTTTTGAGTTTGACCGTGGAGAAGATGGTTGAAGTGGAGAAGATTAGTCATTTTAGAAAATCATTTGACATCGACTTGAACATAAGGGACTTGTTCTTGGATCATCCAGGTATATTTTATTTATCCACTAAGGGGAAAAGACACACAGTGTTTCTTAGGGAAGCATATGAAAGGGGCTGCTTGCTCATCCCAAACCCCGTCTATAACATGAGGAGAAAACTCCTTGATCTTGTTCTTCTGGGCCGTCATGGGATGCTCACAAGTAAGTCCAAGCCAGTGGATTCAAGTGAAATCGTGAAGGTGGACCTGAAAGAGGACAGCAAATGATCACCACTAGCCTCTCGTGATATGACTCACCATTGGCCTGCTGCAGGTCCATTGCACACTGCAAAGAAGTCGATGGTGAAACAATGCTATGAATATTACTGTAACTTTGGACGGGAGATTTTTTCAGAGAACTCGAAGACCTATTGCATCAGATATTTCATGAGATTTCTGCCAACTTCCCTTTGCAGCATGGTAGAAAGCTTTTCAGAAATTTGGTTTTAACTTGTTTATTGTCCTGTTGCCATGGCATCTTTGATACAATCATTTGAATTGCTTGGTGATCGAAGGCTTGATGAAGAACCATGGGTACAGAGCAGCTCAGCAAAATTTGATTCTATAGCTACTCGTCTTCTAACTGGATTTTCCGATCTGCATGATGCAGGGAAGGGAACTCATTTGAACGGAAGATTGGGTTGATTGGGAGAAACGTAGTTGTATGGTTGGATGATGTCCACTCCACAAGGCGAACATCAACAGGTAAACTGCAGAGTAACCAACCAAGAAGCCAACCCATCCAACTGCTTTCGTTTCGTTCTCAGTTTGCATCGTTATGCTGATTGCTGAGTAAGTTGCGACTTGCGCAGAGCCACCAATTGCCAAAGCCGCATTGTGGTTTTAGGCATGTTTACATTGATATGTGGTTTTGAAGCAGAGATTCCAGAAGCTATTAAGCAACTCTGGACCTCTGGTTACATTGATTGAATTTTTTTTTTAATCAACAGAAAGAAACACAGGAAGTATTGTAAGATCGTATATTGGTAGATGACGGATAGATGCCGTCACCATTCACGACGAAAGGATTTTCGCATATCACAATTTCTTTCTTTGGACAAGGACAACAGTGTTTGAGATCGATAGGGTGTTTTATGAAGCTTGCATCTTGTGGATTGATGCGAATAAGAATCCTTCCAATCACATCTTTACTGTAGATGTATTCCTTGTTGACATGCTACCACTTGAATGCTACATTTTTCAGAGGTAGAAATATGTTTCTATTCTCTCTGAAGTTTTTAAATGTAATTTAGTAAAATATAGAACAATATTTAATTTGTAAATTTTGCAATATTGTAAAACATGATAGGACGATGAGAGTTAAATCGTCCAACCTACTTGTCAATCTGTTGTGTTCTTTTAGCCTATATATTTGATATTTGTAGAAGAGAAGTTGAAGTAGATGAAAGTAGGGGTGAAAATGGGTCGGGTTTTTCGGGTTTCGGGCCGGGTCAACCCGAACCTGAAAATGTGAGCCCACTTTAAATGAAACCCGAAAGCAACCCTTTATTCCGGACCCGAACTTAGTCGGGTTTGGGTCGGGTTGACCAATCATACCCGAATTCATGAATTGAAGTTTTTGGAATGCCAATTACCAGAAGTTTCAGATGCAACTTTTCACTATCCTCCATCAAAAGTCATCTGAAACTCTACAGGACGACGATTCAGCCAATAAGAAGCCAAATGGTGGAGACCGTGTCAAGCAGTTTCTTGAGGTTGCGGCGACCGATGAGCAATCTCTTTCCTCGTCGGAAGAAAGGACTTTGGAATCTCCGCCTAAGGATTTGAGTCGTGCCAATAGCCCAGGTCAAAGTGCCTGGGTTCCTAGCCTCGACACCTCCAAGAGTCAGGACGACACCATGAGAAAGGGTCAAGTCTCTATCAGAGCCAGATCCAAAGCCACCACGGTAATTTCATGTTTTACTGAGATTGATTCACTCTTGCGATGAGCTCTAAGTTAATTTTAAAATCGAACCTCTTAGAGTCAGACTTGAACATAACCATGTTCTTAACCATGCCCAGAAGGTTTCCTACTGTGTTCTTTGAAACCAGAGGAGCCAGCTTTCTCCGGAGGTCGGCAGAAATGCATACAGCTGAAGGTTGCACCGTCGAGTTCTTCGTTGCCACTACCGCCGCTGCACACTTCCAGATCAGACCCTTAACAGCCTCTACCCGTGTTGGTCGATCCACCACTGGACTGCAAGCTCTGGCCTTGAGCTCTTGTATTTTTTAGGCGGAGAAAAAAAATCTCCTTGTGAGGAGATTACTAGAGCTGATGATCATGCTGCTAGGGTTTGATCATCATCAAATAATTGAGGGTTGTTTTTTCATATTTGGTTAAATTGTTAATGGGTTGGGTAGGATTATTTTAGGAGGTTGGGTTCGGGCTGGGGCTGGGTAGTAAGTTAGGCTAGGATTTGGGCTATGGGGTTTAAAGTTGGGCTGGGCCAAGGGTGTTTAAGAATACGGGTTGGGTCGCGGGTTTACGGGTCAAACTCGATTTGTAACCCGCCTAACCCGACACAAATCGGGGTCGGGTCGGATTCCACATAAACCATTCCTTGTAGGAACCGACCCAAACCAGTAATTTCGGGGTCGGGTTGGGTCACGGGTCAGATTTTCAGCCCTAGATGAAAGGTTCTGAGTGCAAAATACCTACTTAATTAGGTCTAAAAGTGTGATTTACCCACTTTCCTTTTCATCGGTTTGTTTAAGTGCAATTTTAGTGCAATTTTGATATTCAACCGTTAAATCACCCAACTTAGCCGCCATGTGGCATGTGGGCTCACTTTTGTTGATGTGGAGCCTATGTTGGAAGTTGATGTGGAGCCAACCAAGATGTGACCCGCTTTGACTCCACCTTCTCCACTTTATGGCTCGCCGTCGTCAACCTATGCTCCACCAACTCCTTCCACGGCGTCGTCTATGACCAATACAACCAGTAGAGATCGAATCTCTCAAAACCCATCACCGATTTCTTCTTCTTAGAATTGTTGAGCTTCTTAGACGGCGCCTTGACCCTCGCCTCATTGTAACCGAGCCTCATCGGATTCATCTTGTCGTACAGAGACTCAGACTCAGAGTATTGAGCAGTCGACAGCAGGTGGTCTCGAGAATACCACCCCTAAAGGCGCCATGTCTCTCAACTAAAGCTCCTCTGTTAAGGGATATAAACCCTAGAACGAAAACCAACCTGGAATCAAATCACCAGCAGGAAGAAAGCAAACAAAAGATGACTCTCAATTTGGAAAACTAGAATCGAAAACCAATAGATAAATCGAAAACCCTCGAATCAGCTGTTAACAATTTCGTTTCAATTCAAGTTCGCCCAGATCTCGTCGTTGATGCCGGCGGCAGTGGCGACAAAAACAAAGGATGAGTTCAAAACAGAGGTGAATGAGTACAATTGAAGCCGACAACCCTAGCTGAAGGCCCTTTCTCCGTCGTTAACAAGATCGGCGAGGACAAATTTGGGGTTCCGCGATTTCCTTGGTCTAACGTTGGCAACTTTGGGCTTCCACGATTTCACCGGTGAAAGGCCGAGTGAGGAACATAAACGTTTTGGAGACGAATCTATGATATTTGTCACGACATGAAATTTCGTGACAGTGTAAAGACCAATTGGATTGTCTCGTGCCTTCGTGGTTTGTTGCCTATGGTGTAATGGGGGGCGATAGTAGCATTGAGAGGCTAAGGTATCGTCTATGGCCTCGGGACGCCGCACGAGCGTTGTGGGCTGCGCCGGACTCTAGGACTGTGACAAGTGGTATCAGAGCGGGGACATACAGGAGACATACGAGTACTGGTGCACACCTTGTGGGGTCCTTAGGTGAGGACTATGCCGGTACGTCGCCAAGGTTGTTAGGACGTGCTGAGGAGTGCTCTGCCCCAAAGGTGATGTCCGCGAGGAGATGCGGACTGGGGTAGCCACAAGGGAGTCCTTCTCCCCCAGTACGAGGGCATGTTGTTTGTTGAGTGGGGAAGAATGTCACGACATGAAATGTCGTGATCGTGTAAAGACCAATTGGATAGTTTCGTGCCTTCGTGGTTTGCCGCCTATGGTGTAATGGGGGGGTCGACAGTAGCATTGAGGCGTGGTTCTGCCTTGTGCTACGGTCTGGCCGAGTCAAGTTCGGAGGACTTGACCATGAAGAGGGTCGTAGCCGTATAAGGCACAACTGGTCGGGAGCTACTGCCGCTTCCCTGATGAGCCCATGACATGACGAAACCAGTTAGCACGCGTATGGTAAGGCTGGTCCCGGAGGGCACGGACGCTGTGGGCTATTGCACTTTTTCAACTCGATAGTCTTAAATTTGCACTTAGTAATAAAAGATTAGTTTTTAAAACATGCCGATGAAAAGATTAGTTGATAAATCACACTTTTCGACCTAGTTAAGTAACTTTTTTACACCCGAAGCCTAGATGAAACATGAGAGAAAAAGTGAATATTTGTACGAGAATTCTTGCCTTCTGTAATTGTGTCTCACAGTAAACATACTCTCAATATAGTCATCATGGGAAACCAGAAACCATTAACTGAAATGGCAATGGCATTGGAATGTACAAAAGCATTCCATATTACATGATTGCAATATTTAACATCATACAATTACAACAACTAGTGTTCATTTATTTTATTCGGTGTGTACCCAGATATTGCTATCATTATGCACAAGGGCCATTAACAAGGACGGGTTCTCTTACATTCACATAGCTCTGCCTAGGACTCGTGAACCTAAAATGCCAAGGAAAGTACCACGAAATATACTTACATCTCTTGTAAACAAAGAGCGAACTAGTATAGTACTCCCTCCGTCCCTGAATAATCGAAGGATTTGATTTTCATGTTTTGTGTAATATAGTTTGACTCAATTTTTTTTCCAAGATAAATAGTGAAAAAAATTTAAAAAAAGTATATTTCAAATATTTATACTTCAAATTATGATATACATGTGAATTATTCAACTTTAAATGTCAAAACATTCATGAAAATAAATCATAGATTAAATACACTGAAAACAACAAAACAAACCCTTCAATTATTTAGGGACGGAGGGCGTATATTGAGGTTTAGTAAAAGTGCATAGGAAAATTCAAAGATTAAGCAAAAGCTATTGGATATGGATTGCACTTTTACCGTCAACAAATACAAAGAATTGGAATTGAGGAGTAAAAGAGAAACCAAAGATCTTACATTGATTATATATGAAACCAACGAGTCCCTTTTCATCAGCAACCAGCAGCTTTTAAGAATTTGTCATAAGGACTTGCTGGTGGTAATCTAAAAGACTGGAACCCATAGTCGTGTGAATAGAGTGTTAGCTCCTTCTGTGCTTGAGCTTTTTCCTGGCTGATTAAGCTTTGCTCATCTACATGAATGTCAACTCCCTGATACAGCACAGCCCGAAAGAATATGGTTTAATATTGTCTTTTCAAACCAGCATAAGTTGATGAATTTCAAAGACTCGACAACAATTTTAGGGTTATTTTGTAGCCAGTCTGCAACAACTAGATCATTCAATACAGAAGATCAGTTGGTGCATGTGTCCCTTGTGCAAGTTACCGTTAAGCTTCCCCAAAGAAGTGCAAGTTAGCTTAACGCATTACAATGATTGAAAAATTCAACACGATGCTGTGAAGTCATGGATCAAATAGCAGCAGCAGCAATATTATTATTGGGTTTATTTTTTTATTATCTTTTTTTACCAAGGCCTTTGAATCAAATGCCGACTTTACCAGGGTAAGAAGGATTAGGGGAAGGCCTATCGAGTCTCGTGATGAACCCAAAAAGACAAAAAAGAAAAACAAAACTCTCTAAGTTCTGGGAACAAAATTTCTCACATCTATGAACTATCACCTAATTACTATGCTTTCATTGGAACAAAATCCAGAATGGCAACAACAAGAATGGTTCAAGTAATCAGCAGTTGCACTTACCAAACTGTCTAAATCAAAGCCTTTCTTTTCATTTTCATCCAAAATAGTCTTGGTCTCTTGTTGATGTTTGAAACTCTGAAGCACTGACATCTTCTGCTGTTTACCAGTCAGAAGGGCTTCACATTGACTCTTCATTTGATCATAAGGAACAGGAGCAGAGGAAATGGAGATGCTTGCAACTTGTTGGGCTGTTTCTAGCACCTGTAGTTAATGAAAGCGAAACTAGTTGTTATCAATGAAGCATAGATAGCAAATTCCTGAGCTGCAAAATCACAAGACATAAGGCCAATGTAAAGAGTGAAAGGAAGTATAGGCAAGCAATGATGACCTAGGTTTAACCATACACTGAATTCAAATATTCAAACATGTATAATCAAGACACCCACCCACACACACATTGTAAGTATATGGGCAAGAGAAGAGAACTATGCATCATTTATACAGGTGTCTAATTTTTTTAACAAAAAAGCGAAAATTCCTAAGATCATACTGTAAGCACGCAATTTGCTATCCAAATTCTGCAAGTAATCTCTGAAACGATACATTCATCATTCATACAGGTGTTTTTAAGGAATTAAAGTAAAAACGAAAAAGGGAGGATTTCTTTTTGATCTTTTGAGGGTTGTTAAAGACAAAAGATAGCAATGCAAATCACTTTTTCTCAATGGATAGCAATCGTATTACCGCAAGTGTTAAGCAGTTTAAGAATGAACTTCAAAGTACATCATGAACTTCTGATATAATTGCACTCCTATTTCAGTTACAAGTCATTTGAAAAATAGAAGCAAAAGAGCGCAACTTACTGAATCCAAGAGTTGATTGACGCTTAAAATATCAACTGTCTTATTGATAGCTCCAGATGTTTTACGATCTGATTGATTTCCATTGAATTCAGGGAAGTCGTCTTCATCTGTTAATGCACCTGAAGCTGTGATCTGACAAAAACAATACGATAAGACATGTTATTATTTCTCTTAAGCGTAAAAGATTTAGGGTATTATATAATGGAGATTGTTTCTTCAATTGTAAATACCTCTTCAAAAGCTTGAAGCTCCATGTGGCCAATTGGAGAACACGGTCTAGGCGTTTCCATAAACAATGGTCCACCTAATGGGTAGATATCATCTGGTGAGAAATCCTGTAGTACATTCCTCTTTATCTCAAATAATTCATCCTGGAAGAAGGGTAATATCAATTAAAATCCAATGTGATTATACTCCCACTACGATCCTGTGCACAAGAGTTTTGTGGTTTGTGTATGATGCAATACTGCCTCTTTTGGGTGGGTGAAACTTTTATGGCTCCCACAAAAATGAGATCACCGAAAGTCGCATGGCTCCAAAAAAAACCCAACGGCACCAAAAATTCTATTACTCCTACTAACTGCAGCAACTTTGGTTCTATGGAGTACAACTTCCCTGCCATAGTGGATTAAGACCCTTATTGCAGCATATCACCAGTATGGCTATGTAGATCAAGAACCAATGATAAGGAACTTGACTACAAAGTTTAAAGTTCCCAGAAGAAATGCACCTGTTTCAACATGCATGCATTCAAGCAGTCTCTATTTATTTTGTCTTCTACTAGAGAGGTGAGGACGCCCACCAGTAGTATACATCATGCACATTTCCTTACTTTCAGAAGCTCACCCTCCGTTCCATATTACCTGGCCTTTATATGTTTAGAGACGTTCCAAATTACTTGACCCTCAGAGAAGTAAAGAAAACGCCACTATTCACCACATGCACGATTTGTCTTATATGAAAAAGCACTAAAAGACAACTTCCTAAGACTGCATAAGAAGTCAAATAGACCAAATATTATTGGACTAAGAAACTGGACAATGTATTAGCAGAGCTTGAGAACTTTGCAACTTGTAATGCCAAAATATAGCACAAACATAAACTGGCATATTACCTCTGACAACTTCCCACATGTACTCATGAAATGGGATACAACAGTTTCTTTAATATGATGGACATCTTTGTTCACTTCTGACAGAGACTCCAATGCAGCTATATCATCTTGGTGTGATCCGTATCTTGTCTTTTCATAGCCCGCAAGGCAAACAGCTTGCAGTCTAATGTCTTCAACCAACTGAAGATAGGGATCAGCCTGAGAAGATGAAGACATAGATTCTGGTGTAACATTCAATTAAACAGAGTAGTCTTTCAATTTTAGATCTATTATTACTATTTTTGTTATTGTTATTATTATTATTATTATTATTGTTACTATGACTCCGTATTATTTATAAACAGCATATTCACAGATCAAAATTTGAGTTAAATAGGGAAGAAGTTGGATGAGGCGTGAACCTCCACCCATTCTGATTGCATGATCTCATCACCAATTAATTGAAAGCTTAATTGGCAGCTGGTTTAAAAATTTAATTCATAAAGATGTGTCTGACATAGTAAAGACAGTGGACTGACCGTTTTATCTGTAAGAGAAGCTTTTACAGCTGGAATTATCTCTGGAATGTTGCCTGCCCTCGCTGAGAAAATAAGCATGTATGAAGCTAGGGTATATAGCGACCTTCTCCGAGATGGACGTAGACCCCCTTCAAATAGACACAAGAAAAGTTTAAGATTCAACTCAAAGGACCAACAACATAACAAGCACATCTGTTCTAAATTATTTTTCTTCCCTTCTGATGTGAAAAAATATAGGAGATATGCTCAATCAGATAGGAAATAAGATTCAACTCAAAGGACCAACAACATAACAATTGCATCCTTTCTACTAGTAAAATACTTTTCTTCCTTTTTGATGTGAAAAAGAGATACTAGGAAATATCTGTTATAAGAAATAGCACCATCAACATTGAAATCATGCATACAGAAAGTATGTTATCACATCGAGCCATTCATGGTTTCATTTGAAAACATTAGGCCACATGACCAAGCAAAATGGTTATCAATATTGCAGTCTCTATACATTGCCAATTGGTTACGGTTGATCTTTATCACATCGAGCCATTCATGCTTTCATTTGAAAACACTCAGCCACATGACCAACCAAAATGGTTATCAGCCTCTAAACATTGCCCATTGGTTATGGTTGATCTTTTGACAAGCAAAACTTGTTAAGTGTAGAACTACTCGTATATTCAAACTAATACAGCCATTTTGACAAAAAGTGCCCCTATTTTCTGCAGAAACTAAAAGAGGAACTTACAAACATCTTTAAAATATATAAAAGGAAAATGTATGATTCGAGAGATGCTCCATGAAATAGTCACCCAGTCAACTGACTACAACTACATGTTAGTTCACATTACTGTAAAAACTGGTAAGAAATGATTTAACAGACAAAAGCACTCAGCGAATGCGAGGAAACTTTCTCCATATCATAGGATAATGTGTTAAGACTTTTGAATTTGCTACCCAGCTCCCAATTCAAAGAACAACATAAACCCATTGAATATGCAAAGAACAAAACATGTAAGAGCTACTACTATATAATATGTACCTTCTTGGTCCAGTGAAATGCTCCTAAGGGAGAATGCTAATTGAAAAAACTGCCCTAGAGCCATGGAACTGGATGTCTGTTACAAGAAAGTTTGTCAACAAAACGGAAATACAAGAGTTGCAAACAGAATACATGTAACTAAATTGAGAAAATTCCATTAAGGAGAGAAGATCAATCTTGGGCATTTACCAACAACGAAGGCGTATGCTCACCTGGTTTGGATGCTTAGTATACTTACATTACACTTGCCCTGTTTAATAGCTCTTGCATTTATGACATTCCCAAAAATAAAAGAAACAAAATTCACAGCTAAGAGAATAAACCTTTATACTGAAGCCCTATAAAATTACAAGTTGGCATTTGAGAGTGAAAAGCAACCTTGTTTAGCATAATAGACCCAACAAATTAGATATCAGGAGCATCCTAAAAGAGAACATAAATTGTTTGACTTACTGTTAGACACTTCAAAATAGAGCATCGGAATAAGTTAAACGTTACTCGCCTTGGATCGTGTAAACAGCAACGCAATATTAAATGTATGGGCCATTGCCTCAAAATCTGCAGGGGTATTTTCAGCTGATGTCGCCTGGACCCACATCGATGATAGTAAAAGACTCACTTGGTGACTACTTAATCGAAGGGAAGTCAGCTGCTTCAAGAAAGAGAGGAGTAAAATGAGAATAAAAATATTTTCATGGTTTATGATTAGCTTCTAGACATAATTTTTTCATACCATTTTGCCATTAGCCAAAGCATGGTTAAAGCTGTATTTTTGGCAGTCAGACTGATCCATAACAAACTGTTTCAACATCTCATCTGCCATTTGCTTTCCATCCTCCACCAAATTTTTTGGATCTATAACTTCATATTTTTTTAGTTGGTTTGACCATGGAGAAAAAAATGATGGCATAAGGATGATGGAGAAAACACTGTGTGCTCCAACTCGAGTTTCATGATCAGGATGAGCCATCACTATTAGTAATTGGTGAAACAGAGCCTCAGGGAAAGCCTGGGACAGTATACAATTTCCATATCAAAATTTCAGCAATATGAACATAGGAGGACAAAATAAACACAATCAAATATGGAGATGCTAAAGAATCTGCAGAATAAGAACTTGCCTTCTTTTGATATGATTTATTAGGTATGGAGGATATAATCTCTGCTGTTCGATGAATAGAAGATATAGTTGTTCTAGCCACAATGGTATTTCTTGGAAAACTTTCTAGCACCACAGCCATCATATCAAGGATCGGTCCTACATCCCCAACCTGTTAATTACATTCAAATTCCAATCATGCCAAATGTACAAACAATTTAATATCCAAAAAATTGTCTTTAAACTATCAGATTTCAAAGCAATTAGATAAACCAAAAGTTTAGAGGAAGAACTGCAAGTTTAACTCAGAGTCGACTGAAATGACCAAGCAGGTTTGCATGAACAGGAAATTGTAAGGGAATAGTTTCTTGAGATCCAACACAAAAAGAAAGGTTGAAGCAGAAGTACAGTATGCTTCTAGCGTCCCAACAACCAATTTATCAGCAATAACAGATTCCTAATAGAGGATTGGGTCGAGCTGATAGATCAATGGAAAAAACTGTCAGTGCCTTCAAGTAAAAAAGAGAATACCATCTGACAGATTTGTATGTTCACTGTATAAATGAGAGAGGAATTTGTAAAGAAAAGAGACTGAAGAAAATCTTAATGCTTGATGATAATATGCCTAATTTCTCTCTTCAAAATGGAATTCAACATTAACAGCTGCCCATGGAAACAACAAAACGGATCATCCGACATTGTTTAAGTACTCTACAGAACACTGTAAAGAAACTGAGCAGTGAAATCAACTCAACCACACTGTCTATAATCAGTTTTGTCATTGCCTGTATGTTCCATCATACTCTCATGTTTTGAATTTAATGCACAAGATGAGTGAGTCAAGCAACTCCTGAAAATATTCAAATAACAAAACAGCATAAACCTTTTGCGAGAGCAGTGAGATACACTTTTCCAAGACATACTGAAGATCGCTGTTGGATTTGTCAACATCAGGACCATCACCAGATAGTTCAGCTGATTTTTGTAGGCATTTTCGTAAATGCTTAATCAACTCAGCAATCGAACCAACCATTGCTACAGATGCTTGCGGCTTTGCATTTTGAGCAAGTTGTGTAGTGACCCTAACAATATCAGCTTGTGTACGAGGTTCTTTTGCTACATTCTTATGCTCCAGATGCTTTACCAAAATGGATAACAATAGATGGGAGTTATCTCCTGAAGTCAAGATACACAATTATATCAAGAGCAGTAGGGGAAAAACCTTGGAATGCACAATTAAATTTCTTTAGCAACCTGAATCCTCCAAAAGGCACTGCAAGTATGACAGAACAGAAGACGCAACTCCCTTTTCAGCAGACCAGTAAGTTTCAGCATCAAAAGTCTGAAAAAGAGGTTCAAGCACACGCCTGATTGTGGTAGCTTCTTTCGCTAGTCTGGCGATGTTTTGCAAACAAATGTTTGACCAGTAAGTGGGGCTCTTGGTTACATCCCTACCAGAGAAAGGAAAACGGATATATAACTTAGCTGCCACAAGTTAAAATTTTTACTAAAAGGACCCAGAACAATTGTTAATGATAAAAAAAAATGAGCCTTACTTTGCATCATTCAAGTCAGAGTTAGTCATGATGGTTGGTATGGAAGAGGCCTTCTCACTTACATCTGCTATGGCTACTAAGGCATTATTCTCTAACTTAGATACTCCTTGAACCCACTGATCAGGAATTTCAGAATATCTGTCCTTGTTCTCTGATGGCTTCATTTGGCATGGGACATAGTTCTCCAGAGTCGCTGATATAATCTTTTCATGATGGTAGAAGAATAAATAAATAAATAAATAAATAAATAAAAGTGGAAGCAAATATGGTCCATGAGTCTGCCAGGCTATATTTCAGAAGAATTGCAACCAAATGACCACATCTTCAAAGTCAAAACTCAAAACTGATGCAGAAGAAAGAAAGTAAGCATCCTGGTGCACAAGCCTCCAACTATGCACGGGATCCACTATTAAGAATAATCTATATTTTACCCGAAATCACAGGTAAAGAAGCCATAGAAAGAAGGTGACTCACACTGTCAAAGTCCATTGAAATGTGAGAATGCTCGCCCATGAACCATACCTAAGCATAAATTGAGAAAATATTTAGTTACAGATAACTTAGAAGAAAACAATGATTGACAAGCAAGAAAAAAACAACAAATGCACACAAAATTTATTTTAAAATTAAGAAAACTCCAGAAAGGATCAACAGATACATTGTGTGCGTGTTGCCCCCAGCAGGGGAATTGGTATCAGTAGGTGCTGATATGTTCTATTCCGTAAGACAAGTACTAGAAAACAGATGTGAAAATGGAAACATTCGTGTTTTAATAACAAGATCACACTTTCTAGCATAGAAACATTCCATTCCTTGCAGAAAATTCTCTCAACCCGCTATACAGCTGTTTCTTGGGTAATTTTGCGAGCAAAACAATAATACATGACGCTGGCTTTATATTTACTTTTCATGGGAATATTTAATGAAAATATGAAAACTATAACTGAACATTGGATGGGAAAACATAAAAGTACCATGGACGCCAAGGCCTGCAGCCCTGCTGACCGTAAACGCAAAGCTCTTTCATCCTCCCCAACTTCCTGGGCCAACTGACAAAGTTTAGGGATAAGCCCCTCTAAGTTGAACATGTATGTACCATCAACCTACAATTTGGATATTTGTATGTCAGAATAAATTTTTGTTGAAACACACACATACAAGCACATCCAAATATCTGTCCAAGCATCTGCACAACCAACACATCATTAATATCTTACAATCAACTGTAGATTATAGTGCGAAGCAGAAAATTTTCTTTTGAAAGGAACAATAACTGCTACTCAAGTACTGTATTATGGGATAAAAAGTTTTAAAAAATTCATTTAGGTAGTAATATGCATGTCATTTTCCTCATGTGGTGCCGCTACGATTGTTATTGTGGAACACAATTTAATAAACGAAATTCACATACCTGGTTATCTATAAACTGTACAAGAGTATTGCAAGCTAATATCCGCATTTCTTCCTCTCTAGTTTGCTCCAACAGTGTACGAAGTAATGCTAACAAACTACTAGCATACAATGGCCTGAAATATAAACCAGAGACAGTAAGGTCCATCCTTAAAGCAAACAAATGGAACATAGTGGAGGTGAGAGTACAGCATTCAATGAGTGGACATAAGGAAAGGATACAATCAATAATCTAAGAAATAACGTGAAAGGAGCTCCAACAGACAAAGTATGTTGCATTGTTTGCTCATATTTAGTATAATCTGAAAGATGAGCCAAGATGATACGCTTAATATATAGGCAAGGATTGTAGAGGTAGATCAAAACTCATTCTGGCAGTTATACAAGAAAAATTGTCTGATCCTACGAAAATCACGGGGCAACATGCCCTAGTTTAGGAAGAATGGAGACACAGAGTTCATGTGGTTGTCCTAGATCTGTGCATAATTAATTGATTGTCCTTGTCTGAGTTTGAAAATCCCCTCCCAGCCCCAATCCCCAAATCCAACAGAAAAAAAAAACATAAACTCCTATCATTCGCGTAAGTATCATAAGAATAACTAGTTAGAAATAGGAAAGTGAAACAATGGTACCATGCATATCTCAAAACTCAGACAGTATTGTGTACCATACTCATAAGAGCATCACAATCTTACATCTGTTCTTTGCATGATGACAGTAACTTCTTATAAATGTACAACACAACTTTTGCTGACCCATGGTCGCCATTTCGTAGATCCTTGTAGCATCTTTGCTCGAGTTGCTCCGTAATCTGTGTTCCAGAAACTAGTTTAATGAGCTATAAACACCACTAATTATTACGGAGTATCATTAAATGCTTATTTAATAGTAGTACTATTGATTAGATACGGAATAATTAAAATGATCCAACATCAATTTTTTCCTAGTCTGAAAGGATAAAATAATAAAGGAAAAGAACAGATCCATGAATGCTAATATACCAAAATATCATCTGTTAGAAGAAGGAAGACAACCAACTAGCATTTTCAGATGTCAACTAAAATCTAGAAGAGCCCTCTAATCCATGACTTTAGAGGCTTTATCCAAGATAAGATCCCTCAACAGAAACAAACTGCCCAATGGATTATTAAGTGAAGTCATACCTTAGGTATCCGTAAGGGATTCTTAGAAACATAATCACAAAGCTTCCCAATTTTCCTATCATTTGGTTCAGCAGCCTGAAAAGTGTACACCCATGAATGGTTTAGAATACAATAGCAAAAAGTTCAGTTTCCTTCCCTCCAGCCTTGCTTCAGTGTAAATCTAAACTAGAATTCCAAGGAACTTCAATTAGGACTGAAGCAATACAAGCAAGCCATATATTGGTTTTCCTTTTAAGTTTAAATCCTCCAAAAGGGACAACAGTTGTTCATACTAACAGTCATATATCTGAGTGCGTGTATGTATGTTTGCATCCATGCATTTGTATACACAAAATAATATAATAAGCATAGCATTCATGATAACGAATAACACAAAGCATCCTATGTTTTAACTGATGATCTAACTCTGGCTTTTGTATTGCTTCATCATCATCAAAAAGCACCTTAGTCCCAATTATGTTAGGGTCCATGTCATGGAGTTTAGTGACAATGTAAAAAGTTATTTAAAACTATAAATCCATGCAAAAACATAGTGGCAAAGTTTTTCGCCGAACGCCCTTCTTGACGAAAACTATATATGAAGGAATAATATGATGAAATTTGAAACGGTATCATCATAAAGTTTTCACTTGCATTAAAAAATATCATGAGACGGGAATGACTTGAAATAATTACTATAGTCATGTCTTATCATGTATTGCTTCATGATTTACAATCCTTTAAATAAAATCACTGCTCCTATCTATCCTGTGTGCAACACTTACCAGTGAGATGCTGTTAATGTTAAATCTAACAATTCATTCATCGTGAGCATACTGACACTACGTGTAAACAATTGTATCGAAAATGCAAAAGCATGGGTAAAAATTCGCTACAGACTCGTTCAAACTGAAATTCAGATAAAAACAAGTTTGAGAGCTCACCTGATTACGGGGGAATATTTCAGCCAGTAGTTTCTTGTAGCGTTTGACTGGCTGTCTCGATCTTGCCCGCAAAGATGGACAGAAACAACAGAGGTTACCGCAAACGGGAACAACCCGTCTGGACATAACCCCCATTTTCCTCACAAATTCAAATCAGTCTTCTAAAATTGGACCAAGATAAAAACAATGTCAGTAATTGTCCAGTTAACAACTAAATTCACTGAAACCTGAACTTAGATTGCGGTGGTTTAAGAGCTGAGTGCTTAAAACTCTCAGCTGTTTCTACATAATACAAAAGAAAAAAGTAAACAAGCCGGATCAATAAACAGCGCGGACATAGACATTAGCGAGAAAAGCAAGCAAGCAAGCCAATTCAGAGGAAGTCTACTTCACGAAACAATCAGCCTGCGAGATCGCGATCGCATTAACCGGATAAGATCGTCATTAAGAAACCAAATTGTTGGCCAAAACAAAGGATCAAAACCAGGAAAACCAATCCCGGTCACCATACAACAACAATTGCAAATGAAAATTAATCCAATCTGGACTAAAATTCAACTGAAGCTTTCACCTCGCGCGATGGCCAGTCGGGGGGAAGAGGCTTGACGTCTTCCCCTAGGCCCCTGGGCAGGCTAGCTCTAAGCTCTGCCTTGCTGGTTGCTCTTTCTCCACAATCGTACTTTTCAGTTCAGACCTTAGAAAATTTTAAGAAAACATGAAAATTTACCTTTAATGGTGCATAAAACAAGCAAAAAAAAAAAGTGGGGGAGAAAAATGAAAAACGAGCGAAACATGGTGGGATGTGAAAGTAAACAGCAGCGACCCTAGCAACGGTACAGCTAGCCTGTGACCCTAGTAACCGTCGGATAACAGCAAATGTCGGCTCAAGGAAAGATGTCAATAAAACCGCGGCAAGTGGGCCTCACGTCGTTGTCGTTAGAGAACGGCTTGAATGACAGGCTGTAAATGTAGCATGTAAAAATGTTTAAATTGATAACAAACGTTACAACGGTGCAGAACCCGAAATTAAAGGGTGGCTGATTCTTTTTTTTTTTTCTAAACTTTTTGCTGGGTGCGTTTTAAGGGTGTCGGTGACAAAAGTTTGTGAGAAATTTTTTGATATTTGTAAAAGAATGAAAATTTAATTAGTAGGAGTATAAAGTTTAAGTTTTTATTCTTCACAGATATTTATATCAATAAAATATTAAATCAATATTTTAGCTATTTTTTATTTTGTTTATTAAATTCTAAGAAAAGAAGACACTTTAAGGTTGTTAATTTGGAATGATAAAAAAAATTGAAAAATTTGGGAATGTGTTTTTTATTGATAGATGAGATGCATATGAATATGAAAATTTGAGAAACATATTATTTTATAGAAAATTGATGGACGATGGTGAATTGATATAAATTTAAGGTTGTTTGTGTATTGAGAATTCAAAAAATTGATAAAATTTTCCTAAAAATTTGTAGATGAACTGAGATATAGCTAAAATGATGAGTGCTGAATATTCTAAACTTTTATTATTATTATTATTATTATTATTATTATTATTTTGATGAACATCATGATCATTCATATTTCCCTACTTTTGACTTCGCCCAAATGTTGATTTATGATGAAGAAGGGGGGGCCAATCCAATATGGAATTAGTACCAGCTTTTTCTTGCGATTAATCCAATAAACGTGTGTTATCATCTCATTTCTGATAACTAGAACTTTGCAAGTTATGGAAATGTTGAGTTTTTTACTTAATCAGACTTTTCTTAAAACAATTTACCTAAAGACTATTGTCGCCGAGGGTGTAGAGGTGTCCTCGGATAGCGCCCCAAGCCCCGTGAAAGACTCGAGAGCAGTTCCATTCGAGGCGCGAAGGGCTCTCGAAGACTTTAAGGGGATTGACCCGGTCTTGAGCCCAGTGCTCGAGGACTACCGTCGTGAGCTACGGCGAAGACCTTCGGGCGTCGAGGTGTGGCCACTGGTGAGGCACGGGACCCCGTGATGAGGGTGACTCGCGGCAGTCGGTGCTCTGGGGATTTCCCAATGCCCGTGGCCACCCCCTGGACATCGCCAAGGACATAAAGTAAGTCGAAATTCTCAAGTCCCGTATGCCACCGATTTGCGTTTTTGAGGACATTTTACTCATGCGCTTTGTGTTCGTAATTTGTAGAAGGCTGTCTTTGGCTCGAGGCCTAGTGGCCAAAATCGAGGAGCTAAGTCCTCGTGAAGAGGCTTGAGGCCAAGGCAAAGGACTCGGGGAAGTGGAGAGTCGAAGAAAGCCTTGGCCGAAAAGAGGCTGAGTTGGCTGCCTCGAGGAAGGGAGAGGCCAACGCTCACGAGTGCTATGGGCCTCGTTGGTCAAGAATCAAGGCTGCCACGGCTAGGGGAAGGAACTTATTCCTTGCCGAGCAAAGCGCGAAGAACGACCTTGAGGCCGAGGTGGAGCGGTTGGTCGGGAGTGCCAACGGATGGAGGCTCGGGCCGGAGAGAAGGACAGGCTCAGGAGCTGTCCTTGAAGGCTGCCAAGGCCGAGGAGAAGGAGAAGCTCGTGGAGGAGGCTGTCAGCAGAGGCTTCGGGCGGAGGAGAAGGCCTCAAACTTGGCAGCCCACGTTGAAGAGCTGGCCAGACTTCTTCGAGGCGCCGAGAAGTTGGTTGAGGCCCAAGCCATGGAGGGGGTTCGTTATGCTGAGGGGTTCCTACGATGCCGCCATCAAGTGGAGGCTATGGTTGGAGAATCACAGCTGGATCCCCTCGATGCGATGAAGGTCGAGGAGCCCTCCCAGGCAGCTCTGTGAATTATTTTTTCAATTTTAGATTGTTTTTTGTATTGTCATTTGCCACATAAAATCTTATGTCCACGTAATAAATTAATACTAACTCTGAGGTGGGTGAGACAGCAAAAGTAGCAGCGACTCTTCTCCGAAATAGTCTGGCTTTGCCGCCACCAAATTGGCCGGTAACAATGTCCGTCGATACTCCACCACCACCGTTATCCTCTCAACACCACCATCCATAACCCCCAAACTGCAACAACAAGATTATCGAAGATCCGGTTTCAAATTCCAACCCAACCGAACCACCCGATTGTTGTCCCACCACCTTCGGCCTGGACTTGTGGCATTGACATCATCGGCTTACGATTCGACGACATCACCACTTGTAAGGTGGATTTCTTTGGCTTAGAAAAAACAGACGTTCTTCACAATTCTCTTGCAGAAATTTCCCGACCACCGATGCCGGAGCTTCAAGGAATCGATTTCGAAAATTAATCCTGAGCTCAAGGGCAACACGATTGAACAGGTAGGCAACCAGATGAAGGAAGAGGAAGAAGAAAATAGATCCTAATGTCGTTAATTCTTCTGCTGCTACCTCCGCTCCTGCAGGTGTTGATGTTGCCGCCTCTTTTGATAGCCATTCTCGGTCTCATGTTGTTTGCTTTCCCGCCCTCTGATCGATCATGCTTTCTTTTTTATTTTGTAAGATTTTACTTTCTGTTCTGTATAGCATTGTGCAGATAAAGAAAAGAAAATATTTGCTTCATTAATTTCTTTTGTTTCTTGTTCAGGGAGCCAATTGAGATCGACTCCGGCGACATCAATAACAGACGATGAAGAAGAGATAGTTTGATGACATGGAAATTTAGAAAATGTATTTTTTTAAATGATATGTCAAAATTTAAATGACATAGCAAAAAACAATCTCAAATAGAAAATATGATTCAATAGAGTCTATATAGGTAATTTGTTTTTAAAAGAAAGTCCAATTAAGTAAAAAACTCGGAAATGTTTGGCTTTGTTTTTTTTAGATCGATTTTAAAAAGGATTAGTTCAAAAATTCACTCTGATAAAAGAATCTTTCATTAATCAATCTACTCTTGGATACATAGAATAACTTTTTATTTGATTGATAATCATATAAAGCGGAAGATATTTTAGCCATTTGCATCAAGCTTAAACTTCCTTCTTTGAAGAAAAACTTAAAAAGATGACTTTATTAGTACAAAAAATTAAAACAGGACAGTAGTGGTACAATAATTTAAGTTATAGACCATGGGTGCACTTTACCGTAACATTTACTTCCCTTCTCTTAGCAAATTACAATTCTTGTTAAACCGATACATTTTCGTTTAAAAGAACATTTTCACATTAAGTTCGCTGCTAGTACGAAGGGAGTACGTTGTTGCTAACATATACATTGGAAAAAGTTCTATACAAAAAATATCGCAATTATACAGTAGATGGATTTCACACGGATTGAAAAAGGGTAAATCACAAAAACCCTTGAGGTTTGTGGAAACCTTCAATTTTTTCTCTATATTCGTAAACCTACACAAACCCTCCTCAATTGTTATCCCTGATAGTTGGCTAACAACTAGCTTAAGGCTAATTACTCTAATCATATGTACCATTCCCAACCTTAACAATTCTACCCTTTCCACCCTTAGCCTACAACATAATCGATGTTCGTACTCCTTCATCACATCGTGACCCTAGACCATCATGCTAAGGAGCATAGACTAATGCATTGCGAGCACGGGCCCCCATGTCGCAAGGTCAGCTATCACATGGTCACCCTAAGGCGCAACGCAGGCTGCCGCATAGTGCGAGCTTCATGTAGCTAGGTGCGAGCTAGGGGTTTTTGTGCAGAATGCCACGACCAACCATGCAACCCTAGATCTAGACTAGGTATGGCGTGCAATGGGTTATGAAAGGCAGCCAGGGTAAGAGGCGATGACAATGGTGGTGGAGGTGGGAAACCAGACGTGCAACATGGAGAGAGAGATGGTTGGATTGTTCGAAAATAGGGCTGAAATCTTACATATACTTAGAGTAATTAACCCTAAACAAAACCCTAAACAAATTAACAATAACCAATAACAAGCATAACGATTAGTGGGGTTTATCTAGAATTTTGAAAATAGAGGGAGAATCTTCAGTTTCCCCAACCCTTAGGGGAATTTTCGTAATTTACCCATAAAAATGAATTTTCCATTGACAGGAAAACGAACGAACAAACGGGGTGATCAGCAAAATGGCAAAGTGCTGCATGCCCGCTTCGCCGAAGAAGAAATGATTGGCACGTGCCGCGTTCCCTTAGAACAAACTCCATCTGGAGGCCTGGCCCACGTAAGAAAGCAAGAAAGTGGAGTGGACCGAAGACTGGTTTTGGTTCGGTCCGGCAATAAAGGGGGAGTGGAGTATAATCCTGGCGACATGGGCCTAAGATAAGATGTTTGTTTAAGACCACATTCGAGCTTAATTATTGGAAAGTGATTATGAGCAGTAATTTTAATAGCAATTGAAACTCAACAAATCCAGAAACCTTTTCTGAAAGTACTCTTAAATATTACTTAATCTACTATTATATATTAATACAGGATAACTGTAAAAAAAAAACCAAACTCGTTTCCTGGTTAAGTCATATGTAATCCACCTCAGCTCCACATCAGATTTGGAGTTTTTTTTCCTGATCCCATAAGGTAACAACTGAACATGGTAACTTCCAAAAAATTTAATTGCGTTTAAGACAAACATCTAATCACTCTCCTTTGTTTTCTCATATGTAATTAAAATAATTAAAACACCCACAATCAAAAAATAATTAAAATACACTTTTACAGCATTTGATTACTCCGTTCTCTCTCGTCTCCATCCGTTTATTTCCTGCCATCACCGAAACATGAAGAAACCTTTCATCCTGAGTCCTCCACAATGCTAAGCGCTCGATTTGAGTATCGGTGCGGACTCGACGGCGGGAGGCATGTGAATCGATGGTGCGACAATGACACTTGGCGGGAGGGGATGAATCGATGTCGAAGATCATCGTTTATTCCAGATCTGAAACGTCTTAGGTTGCGAAGGGACTGCTTGTTGGGCTTGGTGGCGGGATGAACTATAACTTCACATTTTCAGATCTGATAGTGAATTTATGTTAGTAGGCCATTCCTCTTCATTTTTTTATTTTTTTTATTTTCAATTAAAATATAAGATTATTGTGTTATGAGTGATTAACAAATTTCTCTCCACCCAAATGCTGAGCAGATAATGATCAACCAAGCACGAAAGGTAATTCTAAGAGAGTCTTATTCATTATTTGTTCTCACCTCTTCCTTCAGTGTCTTATAGTCATCAAAAGAATTGGTGAGTTTTTTCAATTAATATTAACGGTGAAGCACAAAAAAAATTATGTTGATCAAACATGATGTAGATTTTGCAGCAGCACTAGCAGCAAGTAAGGGTAATAAATTTTGCATACTGACGCTGATTGGGTGAGTACACACAATTGTGCATATAGAGAAATTCGGTTACCTTTGTTGCTCGAGGTCTAGGTCTTAGGATAAACTACAATTGTCCTTTAGGCTTCATTTGATGAGTGGATTTGAGCATATCATTATATTTGAAAAATTTTAAGACAAGTGTGGAAAAATACATTTCTGCAAAGACTTGAATGAAGTTCTTAAAAAGGATACATTGAAATGTGTCATTTCTAGCATAAGTTGTTGTGGAGAGAGCACTCATTATGGACATGTTTGCAGTAACACTTTTAAAAGAAAATTATGGTGCTAACATTTGTTTATTTGTATGTTTGATTACTTACATTTTCCCTTTTCATATCATTTGTTTGCAGTAATTAATTTGATTGAAGGGATAGATGTCCAAGCCATTAAAGAAAGAATTAGTAAATACCAAGAAGAAAATGCTGAGCAGAGAATGATCAACTAAACACGAAAGGTAATTCTAAGATACTCTTATTCATTACCGTTAATCGTGTGAATTTCTCCATCTGGTTTCTGATCTCTTTCATGTTATTTTAGTCGCTAGCAGGGACAATCATGGTGAAGTGGAGATGCGGCGTGTCATCGAACCGGGTAGCAGGCGCTTCGAGCAGAGTCATTTACTGTGAACAAAAAGTGTAAGTTATGTCAACGATATGATGCTTATGCTTGCCGTCGAAAGCTTCCAATATGGCCCTAGATGGTCAAAAGTGGTCCACGGGATGACCACCCGTGACGTGGTCGAGTTAGGGATAAGTGACAAAACAAATTAAATCATCAGAGAGAGAATTGATATCTTTTCTTGGATGAAAAATAGAAGTGGTATAAATGTCATTATTCAAATAATAAAATTAACCCAAAACTTTTAAAAGTGAACTAATTTTTCATAAATCTAAATAAATTTAACCCAAATTTTTTAAAAATGAACTAAATTTCTATAAATTTATTAGATCGAATATATTGTTATTTAATAAATTAAAATTTTTGATAATTATTAATTCAATAAATTTGTGACGAAATCGGGTATTAGAACTAATTTAAATATTAATGTGAATACTTAACCAGACCTTTTTCCCCGGTCTACATGGCAACAAGGAAACCTTTTATCGTTTGTCTTCTTTCACTTAATGGTTGCCCCAAATTTAGGGGAACTTTTATGATATTTGTATCAGACCTCTAACATCTTATTACCATTTGACCATTTCTAGGCGTGCATTGCAGGTAAAAGATTGAACCTTTTTCCCAAAAAGAAACGAAATGATTATAAATTCCATTTCACTTATCTTGTCATTATTTTATACCATTCTCCCTCCGTTCCAAACGAGTCATTCATCACTTCACCAATAACAACATTGCGAAACACGCAAGGTTTTCCTACAGTTGTCCATGTTCTGGTTGATCCTTCCTATTCTTCCAGAATCCTAACTATCTACTTGTCATAAAGAAAAGCACTGAACTTACTGACTTGCTCAATGAACTAATTACTGACTTGCAGTAAATGAATGAAATCACACATTGAATAGTGGCTCATGGTTAATTTTTCCTGACCTTGAGTGAAATGAATAACACATGGTTCTACAGTTTCTCACCAGCTTCTGACGAGGTAACTCACCATTGGTTCCACTTGAACTTTTCACCACTAATCGCTTTTCAACAGATTTACATATCAGCTTTTTACTAACACAACCCTTGGCTTTTTAGATTACAACACTTGGTTTGATCAAGATGAAGTCATCAATTGGTTTCACACCAATCTTGACCTACTTATATCATTGTTCTGTTTTGGTTTTTTTATTGGTTTAGATGTTTTCAAAAATTTAAGTTCCTTAACTCAGTTATATATCATGTTTTTAATAACGCAACCATTGATTTTTTATACTATACTGACTGTTGGTTTTTTTTCCAGATAGATGATAGCCATCTTAGTACTATGTGTTAAATTATTTTATTAATTTAATTACGTGGCCCGTGTAAATAATGGATTCCTAATTCTATTTGGACTGGACCCAATATGATGGCTATTGGGATTATGATATAGAATTAGAATGAGATTAAGTTTTCCTACCTTCTCCCTTATAAATAGTATGTAGCTACTATTAACAGAAAAGAATACGTTCGGCACCATCACAAAATGCATGTAAGGGATAAAGGAAGAGAGGGTAAAAGTCACGCTTAGGGTTTGAATTCTTCTCATAAAACCAAAGAAAGCATGGACAGAGGTTAGTCCTAATTATTGTTAGTTAATTGTGCAAGTCAATGTCGTTAGAACGATCTTGTTTTTATGGTGGATTGAATAGAATTAATTACAACACTATGGTCCTTGTTTTGGTTCCCTTTTCCTTTTTCCTTTGTATTTTATAACATTTTAGTTTCATAACTAATTTAATTTTGTTCTTAGTTTCTTAAGATTAATGTTTTAGTTTCATCATAAATTTTTTCTTTTTTAATCTTTAACACGTTTATCTCTCCTTTCACTTATCCTCCCGACGTAGAAGTTGCAATGTTTACCGCGGCCTATTGCGCGGTAAACGCAGCGGTAAATGACGTTTACCGCGACGTTTACCGCGCAATAGGCCGCGGTAAGTCATTTTACCGCGGCCTCCGGCGCGGTAACACCGCGGTAAATGTTGCTTACCGCGGCGTCCGCCGCGGTAACGTCGCGGTAAATGTTGCAACTTCTACGTAGCCCTCCCACTCCCACTGTTGTAACCCTCGCTTGCCCAATATCCGGAACCAAAACGGTCATGTCATGGCCTCCCAGATGTTCCTGGCAGCCTGAGGCTTGTTCACGACTTTCATGGGCTCGCTTGTTGTGTCCCTGCCTCGATCGCTGCAGCCACAGGCTCGTTCGCAGTGCCCCTGATCTTCCGCATGACAAACTTGGGCTCATACATGACGTTTTGGTGCTCATGCACTGCTACTTGGCTCTTGTACGATTGTCCGATGGTGGAGGGGCTTGGGGAGTTGGATTAGGGCCGTGAATGAGCCAAGCCGAGCTCGAACTGTGCTTGGCTGGAACTCGGCTCGATAGCTCGACGAGCCTTCATTATAAGGGCTCGAACTCAACTCAATATAATGCTCGAGTTCGGCTCGATAGCTCGTGAGCTGCTTGAAAACTTGTCTATGGATCCAAACTATGCTCGAGTTCGGCTTGATAGCTCGAGAGTTGCTCGAAAACTCGAAAGTTTGGGAGGTTATATAACAAATTAGACTTTAAAATATATAAAGCTCCATAGTTCGATAAGTTATTGATTCGAAGTCAGATCTGCTCAAATTCGGCTCGATAAAATTATCGAGCCCTGAACTCGACTCGAGTTCGAACTCGGAGCTTTATAAGACAGTGCTCAATAACACACAAGTAGAGTTCGAGTTCAAGTTCGAGTTCGATAAAAGCTCGGCTCTTTGTTTCACTACAATGCGCGCATAGTAATGAGAACTATAAATAGTGCAATTATGAAAAACCATTTTTAATGGAAAAGTTTATAATTATTTTCGAATGTTAGTGATTTAAATGAAAATGAATGACATGTGAAGATTGATAATTTGACAAGGAATAATTCTAAAAATCAATCTATTTGTTTTTCTCTTTTGTATACACTTATTCACTTGCACACAATTTGTCCTCTCTTGTTTTTCCTCTTTCGTTTATTCAATAGTCTAATTTTCTTATTTAGTTTCACATTTTACCTTTTTATTAAGCTCATGAAATTTCTTACTCATATAATTTTATCTTTTATTCCTTTATTTGTATGGATGGTGTGGATAGAAATAAATTATATGCATTGATTAATGATTAAAAATCACATTAGAGGTAATACGTTAAAATAAGTCTTAGGCCTGATATTTTTTTACCTAATTAATTTTTAATTTTCATATATTTCATAAAAAATGCATCATCATTCATGACCAATTATAACTTTACACAATTATTGAAAATCTATTGGTTAAAAAGTATTCATCTATAAAGCAAACTTATCATAATTTGTTCCAAGTGTTTTCTTTATTTGAATTATTGAAATAACTAACTCTCACATTTGACTTTTAATGATTGAAAATCACATTAGAGTTGATACGGTAAAATGTGAAAAAGTCTTAGGCCTAATTTTTTTACCTAATTAATTTTTACTTTCTCATATATTTCATGAAATTGCACATTCATTTATGACCAATTATAACTTTACATAATTACTGAAAATCATATTGGGTAAAATGTATTCATCGATTAGGCGAACTCATCCTAATATTTTACAAAAGTTTTCCTTATTTGAAATTTTGAAATAACTAAATCTCGCATTTAACTTTTATTTCTCATCCTTGAGCACATTGATCTATGAAATTTTAAAACTAATAATTAAATGATAAATATTTTAGGCTTAATGTTGTTTTTACGTATTATTTACTTTCTCATTTATTTCACGAGATTATACATTCATCTATAAAAAAAATTGCACGATGTTATAAACTTATTAATTCTTGTAAATTTTGCAATCTACACCCGTTGCTAGGAAACCTAGTTATATTCTAGAATATGCATGTAAATGTTTGAGTTCATGACCTATTTTAAGAGGTTGAAAACTTTGTTTCTAGACGTTGGAAAATACATGATGTTTTTTTTGAAAGACAATTTTTCCCCCAATTTTACTTGGATCGAGTTTTATTGGGTATCTTTGAGGAGTAGCTTTCCCAGCGGTGTTTTTTTCCATACACAAGACTCAAAGTTATTTATTTTAACATTTGAGTTTTCTAGAAAAAAATAAATAAAGTTTTTAATCTTCTGGAAACAAATTATAGTTTCAACATCATTAAAAAATGGAATAGAAAATTAGAAATTTTTCAAAACTAAACAGTCTCTCAGTTTTCAGCATTTGATCAATTATTTGTTTATAACATTTTAAAATATAACTACAAACTGTAAGTATACAAAATGATCATTTGATATGTCTTTTTTATGAACATAATTTATAAATATTTTACACTAATAAAAAAATTATATATATATATATATTATTGAATTTAAATAAACATTCAAAAATTCTAAAAATTTAGAAACGTATGGAGTCACTTACAATGGCAATAATGTCCCAAGCAGCAATGGCATTCGGAAAATTCTTTCAACGATGATTTAATAGTGTCAATAACATCATATCCTTTTACGGTGGGCATTTGGATTTAACGTTGGTAGAATGTGGCAGACAATTGGGTTAAACCACCATTTCATGATAGTGCCCAAAATGCCACAACGATTATTTCTAGGCAATTTATGACTTTGATAAAATGAGTGTTAGCTAATATGAAAATTATATGATATATATGGCCAGATGACCAGTACGCAAACGCAACGCTATACGCTGTTCTCACACGCCAGTTCTCACCAATATGGCGAGTGCTCCTCGTAATACGACGAGCCCTCGCACACGTGCCACTGGCGCCCGTGCACGATCCGGTTGGCAGCAGCGCGCTATGCTGGGCCGGATTGGTACTCCAACATAGTACACCAACCAAAAAGTTCTGGCCCAAAGACACAACGCCCAAAAGCCGCACTCAAGACACAAGACACAAAAGTTGTACACACTCAAGTGTCAGCACTAACACCGCCGAGCAAGAATGTCCAATCCGCCGCTCTGAACTGAGAAGTCAGCGGCTCACGCGTGGGGAAAGATCCCACCAAACACTCTACCCCAACGGGGAGAGTCTGGGTATCACCCTATAAGTGGGTGATGCCAACCCAAAAATAAGGTAACTACTACACACCCACACCTTCCTCCGGTGTCTACACTCGAAAGTGTCTTCCGTCTTGTCTTTCGTGCATCGGAGCCACCCGCCCCAACTGGGAGATCTTTGGTTGCCGGAGGTCATACTTTGGCTATCAATTTGGCGCTGTCATGGGAAACGAAAAATGCTTTTTTCTTTCCTAAGCAACTTACTTTTCTCTCCTTACCATTCTCATGGCGAAACAAGGAGAACGCACAACAAGGCGCACGCTGAGGACGCTGTCAGCTTCCTCCGATGTGCCTCCACGCCCGCTGGTGACGCAATGGGGACACAACAGCCCCACAACCTCAATCGATGGCCATCCCGCCGCTCCCTATTACTAGCACACCCGAGGGGCAAGAACCACCGCAGCCGCGAGCGGCCACTCGACATACTCATGGGGGACTTCGACGATCCCCAGCAGGTCATCGTCGATCCCGGTCAGCTAGCGCTGCTCCAAGCGAGCATGCTTAATGAGCTGAAAGCCTTCATGGTAAAAACCATCAAGGCGGAAATGCAGATCGCTCGCCTCCCGCCTCACAACGACAGGGACGAACAGTCCCAAAATCAAAACCAAACTGGGGAACCTAGACGCCGACGACCTCCTCCGACGAATCAATGTGGTCGAGGAACAGTGAAGACACCAAACCTGGTCCTCGACGATATCGAGATCCTCCCGACGCAGCCGCTCACGAGAGGACATAATCGCCGTCCAGCGCCGGCCAGCTTTCGAATGCCGGTCATCGAAAGCTACGATGCTACAACGGATCCCGCCGACCATCTCATGACGCTACATCTCCCAAATGGAGATGGCTCGGGCCTCGGAGGCAATACTGCAAGGCTTTCAGCTCCACCTTAAAAGGGGCTGCCTCAACATGGTTCGAACGCTACGAGGCCAGCATTTCAAATGCTTTAAGGACCTCGCCTCATCGCTCCTACGCCACTTCACGGGGCTCGACCTCCCGAAGACTGTCCAACACTTGTTAAGAGTGAAACAGAAAGGGAGGAACCACTCCGTGATTATATCCGACGGTTTCGTGCGGAAGCCGCCCAAGTCCGTGGTCTCTCCTCGGACATGCAACTCTTGGCCGTAACTCAAGGCCTACAGCGCGAGTCAAGGCTCGCTTACAACATCAACGAAAATCCCACACACGATGGGTGAGTTCATCGATCGAGCAACTCGATTCATGAACTCCGAGGAAATGAACAAGCCCTACAGCAGGCCTCCCACAAGCGAGCGCAACAGAAGTTCGACAAAGGGCCTATCTCATCGAGGTACCAGCCCTCGAACATCAGTTCGAGGACCCCGATCACCTCCCAACACTTCGTGACACCCGCACGAACATTCTCGCCATCACTGGAGAAGCGTAACAAGGTTCCCAAGTGGCCACAACCCATCCAACATAAGAACACGAGGGCTTTGAAAATACCGCCTCTACCACAAGGATCGTGGGCACGACACGGAGGCGTGCTTTCAACTCCGGAATCTCATCTCGGAGATGATTGAGCAGGCAAGCTCAAGGAATTCCTGTCCGATTCCGACTCCCTTGCAAGGATTTCCCCAAGGGTCGTAAGAAGGACGACGATAACGACGACCGCGACAAAACGCGTCGTCGACACAATAGTCCTCGAAGGCACAACTTGCCACCACCACCACCGGCGGGCACCATCCATGTCCTCACAAAGTCGGAAGGTGCCTCCTCCAGGAAGCGTTACGCGAGGGAAATCTTGCAGATCGACCACCTCGAGGAGAATGTCATCTACCGTCCTAACGGGACAAAGGTTGTCGTTCCACACTCTGATCCGCTGCTTATCACAGCAAGGATCGCAGTTTCGACACCGGCAGAGTCTACATCGACACCGGCGCGAATACCGATGTCATCTTCAAAGACATGCTCGAAAAGCTCGGGTACACATGTCTCGCCGTAAGAAGGAGCTCCGCCCTACATTTGGTATTGGTAGGGACATTGTCCCAACTATAGGGGTCGCCAACCTACCCTCATGCTCATCGGGACACACAATTCGGCACGGTTGACCGCCACTCCATCATGACGGAGTTCTTGGTCCTCGAAGTGCCCTCAACTTACAACGCAATCATTGGCCGACCAAGCCGTGTCGATTTCAGCATGAGGTGCGACATCCGCTCCCTTACAATCACATTTGCAACACCTCGTGGGGATGCAACCATCTACATCGACCAGCGAATCGCGGGACAAATTATGTCGCCTCTTTGAGCTCGACGGTTGATCCGCAAATCTCAAGAGCGTCGATGCTCTTATGGATCCCGGCGACAGGCCACGCCTCGATGATTTGACAGAGGAGGTAGACGCTGCCTGTGCAAGAAGTTCAAGGTTGGCAAAACTCGGAGCAAAAGGAGAAGATGGCGCTCATCCACCTCCTCGAGGCAAACCTTGACGTCCTTCGCCCGGAGCCTCGAAGGATCTGCCGGTGTCGACCCTAGCGTCATCACCCACAAACTGAATGTATTCCCGGACTCAAAACCGGTTAAGCAAAAGAAAAGGGGTATGACCCTTCTAAGAAGAAGTTTGTAAAAGAGGAGGTTTCCAAACTCCTCGAAGCTGGAATAATAAAAGAAATTCAGTACTGAGTGGCTCGCTAACATAGTTTTAGCTGACAAAACAAATGGTGAACTTCGGATGTGCGTTGATTTCACGGGCGTCAATAGACATTGTCCAAAGGACCCCTACCCGTTGCCTGTCATCGACCAGCTCGTGGACGCAACTTCCAAGTATAAATACTTGTCTTTCATGGACGCTAAGAGTGGGTACCACCAAATCTACATGGATCCCGAGGACGCCTTCAAAACATCGTTCACAACTGGTGATGACGCCTATTACTACGCTCAATGCCCTTTGGGCTCAAGAACGCTGGAGCCACCTACCAACGCCTAATGAACAAGGTCTTTACCCACCAGATGGGCCGTAACCTTGAAGCGTACGTCGACGATGTCATTGTCAAAAGCATGACATTCGAAGATCACCTTCAAGACCTGGCCGAGACCTTCGAATCGTTCCGGCGATATAACATGAGGCTCAATCCAGCCAAGTGTTCCTTCTTTGTTGGAGCTGGAAATTCTGGGCTATATGATCTCCGAAAGGGGATCGACGCCAACCTTAAGAAAATATCAGCCATCACGGAAATGGCTCCACCAAGGAACATTAAGGAAATCCAAAGAACTTACAGGAAGAATTGTTGCCTTGGGCGATTCATTTCCAAGTTGGGGACAAGTGTAAGCCGTTCTTCAACAGCCTTCGCATGAAGAAGGCGTTCACTTGGACACCGGAGTGCCAACAAGCATTCGAGCAAATCAAGAAACACCTCTCCGATTTGCCAACGCTGAAATGCCCGCAATAAAGGGGTCTGCCTATTACATAAGCCACACGCCACGAGGCTGAGGTTAATTACCCACCCTCCAAAAACGATCTACGCTTTGATCGTGGCTGCCAGGAAGTTGCGAGCATACTTCCAAGCACTCCCAATCATTGTCAGAACAGACTTACAAATCCGATACATTCTAAACAGACCGGAACATAGTGGTAGTTTAGCTCGCTGCATCGAACCTGGGAGTACGACATCAAGTTTGAGCCTCGACGAGCAATAAAGGCACAAGCTTTGGCGGATTTCATGGCCGAAGCTTTCCATTTACCCCCTCGAGCATGGTCCTTCGAGGAGCCACCACCGGAGTTGGAGCCTCCCGAGTGGGACATGTTCGTGGATGGTTCATCCAAAGGCCGATCGCCCGTGAGGAGGCGTTCATATCAGGGGCCCACACGGCATGGAGGCTAGCTTACGAGTGGCCTTCCACCCCCGTCACAAACAATGTGGCGTAATACGAGGCCCTCGTGCAGTCTCAAGACCGCTCGAAAGCCGGCTTGCGACGTTTAATCAGACATGTGACTCACGGCTCGTCGTAAGCCGTTACGGGGACCAATGACTGCAAGGACCCCGTACTCTCGAGGTACTTGCGCTTGGTAAAGAGCTTACAAGGGCAGTTCGAGCAGTTAAATATTAATAAGATCCCAAGGGATCAAAACACTGTGGCTGACAGGTTGTCTAAGGGGCGGGCGGATGCATTCCTCGAAACCTTAGCACAACCTTCGATAAATACAATTCACGCAATCGACGCCAACGCAGTAGCTGATTGGAGGGACCCAATCCTCCAGTATCTCCAAACTGGCGCAATCGAAGGCCCACCAGCGTTGCAAAAGAAAATAAGGACGCATCAGCCCGCCATGTCATCATAGATGGCGCGTTATGGCGTAAAGGATATTCTACTCCTTTACAGCGATGTATTGGCCCCGACGATTCCACACTCATCCCGAACGAAGTCCACTCGAGAGTCTCATGAGCACACATTGGCTCCGATGCGCTAGCACACAAATGCTTGCACCTCGGTTATTATTGGCCAACCTTGAGGAAAGACGCGCATGATTTGGTACGAACGTGCCATAAGTGCCAACTCAATTCTCGCATCCAACGACAGCCGCAAACGAAGTAGTTACGGAGACATACCCCATACCCTTCGCTCTGTGGGGCCTCGATTTAATCGGCCCAATGCCTACGGCCAAGGGCCAGTTCAAATTTTGTATAGTGGCTGTCGATTACTTCACTAAGTGGGTCGAGGTCCAGCCACTCGAGAAAATCACAACCGCCAAGGTCATACACTTCCTCCGCACGACCTTGTGGCACGATACGGGGCACCAAGAGCCATAATCACGCATAATGGGACTCACCCGCAAGCAAAAAGCTTAAGGATTGGGCCACTAAGATGAACATACAAATGCTCTACGCTCTGTGGCACACCCTCAAATGGCCAGGTGGAAGTAACGAATCGAACGATCAAAGAGGGCTTAAAAAGCGCCGAGGACGAAAAAGGAAAGTGGGTCGAGGCCCTACCTGGCCTCCTGGGACTATCGAACAACTACACGGGGACCCACGGGAGAAACTCCTTTCTCCTTGGTTTACGGCGTCGATGCCTTACTACCAATCGAAGTCTCAATACCCACAATCCGAACGCTGTATTACGACGCCTCACAATGAGAGCGGCCTTCGAGCGCGTCTGGACCTCGTGGAGGAACTCCGCGAGGGTGCTAGACTTAGGCTCATGGCCCTACGACAACGGGCAAACCTCGATCACAATGCTAAAGTTCGAGCTAAACAGATCCAAGGTGGTATGGTCTTGCTAAAAGCGGAATTGTCGTGTCGTAATCCTGGCCATGGCGCACTTCGTTCCCAGATGGGCGGTGGCCTTATGTGGTACACGGTAAAGGAAGAGAGGGCGTATACAAGTTAAAGGACCATCAAGGCAAACAGCTCAAAAATGACTACCATGTCGACGATTTGAGGCCTTACTACGTCTAAGTTGTACGCTCTCCTTTCCATACATAGACAAGGGTATTTAAAGCCTTTGCGTTGCACAAAATACTGCTCATACATCAAAGGACAGGCAATATTCCAAGTCTTTACGTCGTGCATACTATGTGTACATAAAATCGCTCTACTAGGAGTGTTCCCCACTTCAGTGGGTAAGTTCAAAATTAATTGCAAGGTCACCGCTCGACCAGCGCACATCGAATAAAATCACTTCACGAAGAATTACAACAATTCATTTCTACAATTTTACCCAAGATTTAGTACGAACACTTCGCATTATGCAAATAATACTCGTATGGCAATTACAAAGGCAACAAATGCTGAAATGTTCTGTATCTTATCAAAAATGAGCAAAAATTTAGTTACAAGCCCCAAAACTAATTGGGGGCATCATCGTTTGGGGGCGCAGCAGGGGCATCCTCTACATGCCCGGGCAGGATATCATACGGATATCCTGCTCCTAATTTCTTCCCTGCCCTACCCCACTCGAACAAAGCTGCCCGGGAGGGCTCTCGACCTTCATCGCATCAAGGGGATCCACCGTGATTCTTCAACCATAGCCTCCACTTGATGGCGGCATCGTAGGAACCCTCAAAGATAACGGACCCTCCATTGCTTGGGCCTCAACCAATTTCTCGATCGGCGCCTCGAAGAAGTTGCCCACTCGACCAGTCCGCTCTGCGATGGGCTTGATAAACACGCGTGGCTCAAGACTTTCGCCTCGAACAACTTGAGGCCAAGTTGTGTTTCAAGTTGCCCAAGGCTGAAAGTCCAGCCAAGTTTGCTCAAGACACTGTTGAGATTTCTGGCCAGCTCTTCAACGTGGGCTGCCAAATTCGAGGCCTTCTCCTCTGCCCGAGCAGCCCTCACAGACAGCTCCTCCACGAGCTTCTCCTTCTCCTCGGCCTTGGCAGCCTTCAAGGACAGCTCCTCGATGAGCCTGTCCTTCTCTCCGGCCTGGGCCTCCATCCGTTGGCACTCCCCGAGCACTTGCTCCATCTCGACCGTTAGGTCGCTCTTCGCGCTTTGCTCGGCAAGGAATAGGGCCTCGAGTTCCTTCCTCGGCCGTGGCAGCCTTGATTCTCGGCCAACGAGGCCCATAGCATTCATAGTGTTGGCCATTTCGCTCTTCGAGGTAGCCAACTCGGCCTCTTTCTCGGCCAAGGCTTTCTTGGACTCTCCACTTCCCGAGTCCTTTGCCTTGGCCTCAAGCCTCTTCACGAGGACTTCAAGCTCCTCGATTTTGGCCACTAGGCCTTGAGCCAGCAAAGCCTTCTACAAGTTACGAACACAAAGCGTATGAGTAAAAATGTCCAACAAAACGCAAATCAGTGGCATACGGGGACGTGAGAAATCTAACTTACTTGAACAAGGTCCTGGCAGATGTCCTTCGCGATGTCCGGGGTCCTGTGGTCGTGTGCTTCAGATAGTGCCGGTCACGGGGCATTGAGAGCCCCTCGGCAACTCGTAGTCTTACCTCTTTGTCCCCCAGGAGCACCGACTCATCGCGAGTCACCCTCATCACGGGGTCCCAGGCTTCCACCAGGGCTACACCCTGACGCCCAAAAGTCTTCTCGCCGTAGCTCACGACGGTAGTCCTCGAGCACTGGGCTCAAGACCGGGTCAATCCCTTAAGAGTCTTCGAGATCCTCGAAGACCTCCTCCCAGATGTTCGGGAGCCACGGCAGCCCTTCGAGCGTCGGCCAACAGCCCCACGGGCCCTCTCGTGCCTCGAATGGAGCTGGGACCGCTCCTGGAGGCTGGCCCTTTCCCTTTGTCTTTCGCGGGGCTTGGGGCGCTATCCGAGGACACCTCTACACCCTCTGCGACTGCAAAGTTCAAAATAAGATAAGAATACAATATAAAAGAACTGCTTGCCAAAACTACAGTGCAAAACAGGGGCGTTACCTGTAATTCGAGGCGTTTTCTCCGAGGGTTACGCCATCAGAGCCCTCGGAAAGCTCTTCGATGACCGCAGGGCCAGCCACACTGACTGGTTGAGCCTCCGTCACCAACGCCTTCTCACCTACGGGATCCACACTTTTCGAAGGCCCAGTTGGAGGCTCCTCGACACCTTTCTTGGTGGGCTCGGTGGGGCGTTGCTCCTCCGCCAACTTCTTGAGGGCTTCCCTCAACTCCCCGCTTCTTCGCAAAGAGAGTGCCGGGTGCGACATCTTGGCTGTAGCAATACACGAGATCAAATTAAAACAGAACCGGAAGACGTAAATCACAAAAACGACAAGAAACACAAGGCAGACCGTTGGGGTTCCTAAAAGCGCCCTCGAAACGCTCAATAAGGTCGCCATCCAACCCTTCCACCCAATTCTTAAGGGTGTCTGCGTGGCCCGACATACGATGGGCCTGCTAACCCCCACTCTTCGCAGACCACTTCGCCCAGACCGGCGGTGTGAAGGGGAACCTACCCTTACACTCCTCGAGCCTCTCCGCATCGCGACCCATTCACAAAGGGCGCGAGGGCTCTCTTCCCCTCGCTACCCGCCCACAGAGAGGGCTTCACCGATACCCTGGCGTTCTTCTCCTTTACGAAGAACGCAGGGAAGCCCCAGCTATCCTCCTTCAAGATGAAGAAGAAGTTGCCCTTCCAGTTCCCCCATGAGCTGGTGGTTTCGGCGAAGACTCCGATCTTCACCGATTTGTTCCCAACCTTCACCTCCTCGGGGTCGGTTGGTAGAAGGGATGCCCAACCGGCCTCTTCAAAGTGTATAGAACTGCAAAAGGTCTCCGGCAAGACCGCCGCGTTCGCCAAATGGCAAGCCACAACAAACGCGTTCTGATGGTAAACACGTTTGGGGCCAATCGCCAGGGCAGCACTCACTCACACACAGCAGCAGCAGCGAGCACGGTGGGAGTCTTAGTCCGGCTTTCGGTTGAGCCTCGTAGACGACCATTGTCTGCTCCTCATGGCCTCGTAGCTCAACCCCAACCCCGCCTTTCGCAAAACATCGGCCGGGAAAGCCCATGCACCACCCCGTATAAACGTGGTAGTTCCGCAAATCTCGGTCATCTTCTTTTCCGACAAGACACTACGGGCCACTCTTTCTCAACATCGTGGCCAACGCCGGCTTGCTTGGATTCTTGGGAGCCATCTACGTAAATAAATCACGATTCAAGAAATAAAAACCTAGACCCAAGAACCCAGGCAGTGGCGCGGCGACGCCTCACTCGCGGCACTGTCGCGACGGAAACAAGAAATTAAAAAGGGGATTCCACTTACAGATTTGTACGCTGGAGATGAGAACGACCGGTTCCAACGGCTGGATTCTTCGAAACTCGCCGGATAATTCTTCGGTAATCGCCGAAAATGGAAATGAAACGGCGAAAAGGCAAGGAAAGCGAGAATGTGGGAAACCCGACCTTTCACATGGGTTGGCGTATAAGTACGGATCGATGGGAGTTGAAACGACTTCTCCCATAATTACAAACGGCGCAAAAGCGCAATTTCAAAAGTCTTTGCTCAATTCCCTTACGCGGTAATGGGCCAACAATTGGGCCAAAGAATCGGCTCTCTCTCAAATTAAAGGTCCAAAACGGCACAACGCCTTATGGGCTAGGCCGGGACAACAAAGTTTTAATTCCTCCTATTTAAGCAATATCGGGGGGTATAAAAAATCGTTCTCAAGGCATACGACAAACCCCGGATTTTTCTGATACAATGGTAGCTGCCATTTTAAACTCAAATTAAATTCCAAAACGGAGCACAGGGGCCTCGCCATCCTCCGCCGTGGGAGGAGGACATACTTGATATATATGGGCCCACCAGATGGCCGTGTGCCAAACGCAACGTCATATGGGCTAAGCCCACATGGGCCAAGCCCACTAATACGAGGAGTGCTCCTCGTAAATACGACGAGCCCTCGTACACAGTGCCACTAGGGCGCCCCGTCACGATCTGGTTGGCGCAGCGCTTTATGGGCCGGGCCGGATTGGTACTCCAACATAGTACACCAACCAAAAAGTGGTCCAAGACACAACGCCCAAAAGCCGCACTAAAGACACAAGACACAAAAGTTGTACACACTCAAGTGTCGCTGCACCAACACCGCCGAGCAAGAATGTCCAATCCGCCGCTCTGAACTCAGAAGTCAGCGGCTCACGCGTGGGGAAAGATCCCGCCAAACACTCTACCCCAACGTGGGAGAGTCTGGGCATCACCCTATAAGTGGGTGATGCCAAGCCAAAAATAAGGTAACTACTACACACCCACACCTTCCTCCTGTGTCTACACCTGAAAGTGTCTTCCGTCTTGTCTTTCAGGTATCGGAGCCACCCGTCCTAACCGTTGGGAGATCTTTGGTTGCCGGAGGTCATACTTTGGCTATCAATTACTTTATGAGAATTTCATTTTTACTCCAAGAGATAAAATAAGTATACTATTATGCTTTTGATAGAAACCAGGTGTTGGAAGCCTCTGTGTCACTGCGGGGCGAAGTATTAATCATACGTTATTGTTACTTACAATTAATTATGAACAAAAAAATGTTTTCTCTACTCAAATTAAAGAGTTAGAATATTAAAGAGAATAAAATGTGTATATATATATATATAAGATGATGACGTGATATATAGTAGTAGTAATTTAGTTTCTACTATTGGATGAATTATGTAATGAAAGAACGCCGGGAGAGTAACTCTCTCATTTGGTTTATTTATTTATTTTGTTATTTTGCATATTGATTACCACAGTTTTGTACTCTCGAGTATGACCAATTTATATTAAAGAAGCGATATACATGATAAATTTATTTAAAATGTTTGATTAAGATATATGAAGATGTCTTCTTCTTCTTCTTCTTCTTATTTTTTTAACATATTCAAAATATTTAGTATTTGTTTGAGGGGGGAGTTTAGCATAGTTTTTTTTCCTGATCTATCAAACCAATCTTTTCATTTCACAATTTTCTTCTTATTATTTTTTTTTTAAATAAAAATTAGCCATTTTCAGACGCTAAAATTTTCAACCCGGTTGCGAAGCATGGTAATAATATAGAATTCGTTCAACTTCAAACTCAACAAATCAGAGACCCTTTCTTAAAGTGCTCTCTGTTTTTTTTTTAAATGAGTAAAGTGCTCTTAAATGGAATGGAGTATAAATTGTAAATGCTTGCAAAGGCAAACCAAACGTTTTCCCGGGACTACATGGCAACAAAGAAACCTTTTAATCTTTTGTCCGATTTCACATACTAATTGCCTCGAATCAACGGGAACTTTTCTGACATTGTATCAGACCTCTGACCTCTTATTGTCATTTGACCTTTTCTAGGAGTACATTGCAAGAAAAAGATTGAACATTTTGCCCAAAAAAGAAATGAAAGTGAGAAGAAAATATTATCTTCTTGTTGAGCTTATTTTTCCACGTTACTTTATGCAGTAATTTCAAACGTCAGTTCCTTGACCTGCTAGTTGGTGGGGAACGTGGAGAGGGGGGAGAAAATGAGGGAACTTTAACAGAAATCGGGGGCAATACTGGCGTGGTGATGGACGGTGCTCTAACCGAACTTGGGGTCTGATTACTTGAAGGAGACAATCGGTTGTTGGAGGCCGAAGGGGTTGAACCGAGGCTTGCAATGTTGCTAAGTGGATTGCTTGAAGGAGACGTTTGATTGTTGGAGGCCGAAGGGGTTGAACCGAGGCTTGCAATGTTGCTAAGTGGATTGCTTGAAGGAGACGTTTGATTGTTGGAGGCTGAAGGGGCTGAACCGAGGCCTGGAATGTTGCTAAGTGGATTACTTGCAGGAGAAGATTGATTATTGGAGGCTGAAGGGGTTGAACTGAGGCTCGGAATGTTGCTAAGTGGATTACTTGAAGGAGAAGATTGGTTGTTGGAGGCCGAAGGGGTTGAACCAAGGCCTGGAATGTTGCTCAGAGGGTTGCTAGGAGATGATGACTGGTTATTTGATGCAGGGGTTACACCGAGGCCTGCGATGTTGCTCAGAGGGTTGCTAGGAGATGATGACTGGTTATTTGATGCAGGGGTTACACCGAGGCCTGCGATGTTGCTCAGAGGGTTGCTAGGAGATGATGACTGGTTACTTGATGCAGGGGTTACACCGAGGCCTGCAATGTTGCTCAGAGGGTTGCTAGGAGAAGAGGATTGGTTGTTGGAAGCTGTAGGAGGGGCTGAACCACCCTGCCCTATCCCTATGCTTGAGTTTGGCATGGATGAACTAGGTGGTGCGCGATTTGCTGAAGAGGACCGATTGCTAGAACTTGATGTTGGGGTTGAATTGAGCTGATTTGACGGTGATGGAGAAGCACTGGGACTCGCAGGAGTCACAGCTGCCGAAGATGAAATGTTGGAAGGTACAGGTTGAGAGTTTTCTGAACTTGGTGGAGATGGTTGAGAGGTTGGCACCACATCAGGGGACAATGGTGAAGTAATCAAGACAACTGGTGCTAGAATCCCTTGTGCCATGCCTAGGGGAGAAGTTGGAGATGATTGAGGAGAAGCTAAAGGTGAGTTTGCTTTGTCAGGCACCGATGGAGCTTGCAGAATCCTGCGAGCAGCAGTTGCGGTTTTCGGTTCTGAAAGTAGAAGAACAAAGGATAACGTGAGGACCAAGAAACTGATTGAGGCCATTGCTTTCTAAACTCTGGTCAAGTTCTGTAGTTGTTCTGTGCAGCTGTGGACACAACATGTTCTGCTTCTGCTGGTTTTATAGTCACACATGTTTGGTGTTTTGCCACCAAACTGGAACTAATTTTTTTTTTTACTAGTATAAGTTTTATGCTTGTGTGGGTTGGTTTGAACATAAGGGATCCTTGTTTAATCTACTTTACCTCCAAAGACCATTACACATTCACTTTTGGTTTTGAGCCAAACCTTTTTCTGGCCACATAGCAAAGCTGACTTTTTTATTCTATTTTTTTCGATAAGCCTGACTTTGCATATATGTAACAAAAGGTGAACCAAACTGGAAGCGACTTCATTTATTCTTCATGAAAATAGTGAGCACTACACAGTTTCAACATATAATCATTTATCATTATCATACTAGTATAAAATAAATTACTCAACTTTGTATCTCAAAATGTTGAAAAACAAATGTTTTAATTTTACTGTAACTGAGGGAGTATTTTACTTTACCAGTACATAAGTAAGCAATAAATTGCGTAAAGGTCTTTCAGTGATTAAATTTTGCCTATGTTTCTTCTTGCATGAAAAATCAAAAGTAAAACACAGGAGCCTGCCTAATCTAACTGTGGCTTTAACACAACAAACAAAGAGAAACATCTCGATCTTATAACCATAACAAACCGATACAAGGCAGCAGCATATCAATATGATACAGAATCTGAACACAAGAACTAAATACACTATACCTATTCAGGGCGTGGGAGCCAAAAGCATTCAGCAGATGAACTGCTCTCTGTTCCTACAACATACTAGTATAAGTTACAACAGCTAGAGAAAATATGCAATCATGAATCCCCTCTTCTTCCAGAAAATAATGAAAGAGAAACAAGTTCAGGAAGTCATACAGGTCGAAGATTGTTCAGGTTGGTTTCGGAACCATGACCATCCACTGGTAACTGCAACCTGCAGCAGATTCCTAAGATTAACTAAAGGATACTACATTTAGAAGTCATTCTCATATTCTTCTTCTTTCCATTCTCATATTCTTCTTCTTTCTGATTAAGCGGAGCATGAGACTTTGACAGAAATGACAAGTAAACAATTTTTTTTTTCTCAAAACAAAAAACTAGTACTGCAATCCTGTGAACACGAGATTAGTTTACAATAACTACCGTTGACAAATTGTATGTGGATAGTGCCATACCACAATCAAACAGCAATAGTACACTATGAGCATACGGGGTATCTGTAGGTTTTTAAAAATAGAAGATTTTTTTTTGTTTTTTTGTTTTGTAATTCACCCTAATTTAGATCCAAACCTTTGAACTGAAAGAAGATCAATACTGTTCACAAAGAAAAGGTACAATCAAAATTAAACATAGGCCAGATTTCTTTCCTTTTTTGCGTTAAATATTGCCAAGCCTCGACAAAGCAATGTTTCAATTCTGACCAAGCCGTGCTTTATTGATAGCAGAGGCTCGGTTATCAAAACAAACTAAATTAATCAATATTTCTATCAGAAAACAAAGTCATATCACATTATCTTAACTTCAATCCTGAACATGTTATAGAGGAGAGAGAAAAGGAATGATTGGCCTCAAAACGTGGAAATGAATATCATACTTACAAGTAGTACACTTGGATCTGAAGCAGTAATGTCTGCGTCGACACAACCCAACATCTGAATGTTGCCACCAACACACTTTGTCAAATCACTGAACAAAGAAAACATTTAAGTATTTTGAGTACGGAGAAAGGAATCGAAAGCTAAAATTCAGAACCAGCACCCCAGCCCCTAAACGAATGAATCTAAAACATGTGGTTTAACTTCAGATTCGACTCCAAAAATAAGAAAGGCAAACCAACAACCTTTTAATCTAGGACAGTCCATGACCATGACTAGATGATGCATCTAGTTGTAATTTTTCAAATAAACGGGGAAGAGACAACCACCTTGGGGACTAGCCGCATCGATCGTCTTCGCAAGATTTCACCAGTTGGAAGCTTTGAGCTCCTTACAATCTTGTCCTCGGATGAATTGCAATCACTTTGATCGCTGGCATCACCATGAGATCTCTTTTTTGATGGAAGCTTTGAGCTCCTTACGAACCTGTCCTCGGATGAATTGCAATCACTTTGATCGCTGCCATCACCATGAGCTCTCTTTTTCACTGGTTCTTGAATAATTTCAATGCTATCAAGTTTTTCATCCAATGAACGATCCTCTAAGCACCTTTATAAAAGCTAAAATTAACACAAACCAATGGAAATTGATAATATATCAGATTGGATGGAACGTTACCCCAGGTTCTCTATGCCACTAATACTTCCGTTATTCTGCATCAAACAATTCCACAGGGTAAGTATTACAATGGCCATAGAGCAGGTAAAGAGAAGAAAGAAAGAAAGAAATCATATTAGCAATTGGTATACATATGCCAACCTTACGAGATGCAAAAGAGAATGCGCATATTGCTAGAGAACCAAGCATTTCCAAATGTCCAAAAGTGATTATCAACAATTAAGGACAGCAGTAACTTCAGTTGTTTACTTCCTCTAAGTACTACAAATTTCTTTTAAGTAAATGTTAGAAAAGTGCAGAAGAAGTAATGAAAAGGGTCTTTAAAAGAGAATGGCAGCAGTCCAGTAATTCCAGTTATCAAGAAGGGTACATTTATACAAAGAATATCTATCCATGTACCAAGTTAATAATTTTCTTAGTGTTAAAGGTCCCGTATTAAACCAAATGGAGAACTAACAACATCATCAATCAGAATTCAGTGCAAATCCACTAGCAACATCCTTTTTAGGAAAAAAAAAATTCTATTTTGTTTACTTTATCCCCTCTTAACACCTATAGGGTTCCCCAGGTTCAGTATCTTGAAGGAAAAAAAAATAAAAACTGTTCTATTTGACAAAACACAACGCACATCCAAGAGAAAAAAGAAAGTAGAACTTAATTTGTGGAGGCATTCGTAAAAGAAAACGATAAAAGTTAATGAAAATACCTGCTCTGTAGTAGAAGTTGGTAGCTGGTTCTGGCAGGTGGTTTGATTAGGCTCATCTAAACTAGCAAATGCATCCTTTGGGACAAAGGGGTTTGACCCAGAAACGAATTCTTCCTCGTTACGATCTTTACTAGATGAGTCCGGTTGAATTTCACTACCAACAGCAACCTGATGATCTGCCACCAGAATTGAACCGCCAGGTGGAAAAGAAGGAATCACTTCACTAGTGCACACAGTGTTCTGCTTGTTTTCCAAAGTTGAACTATGATGCACTGCCGGGTCAGTGTATAGATTTGAGAATTGATTCTTCGCCTCAGGAAGAATAATTGGACAACTGGCTGTATTTACAATAGTGGTACTAACTGAATTCTCTGAAAATCTAGAACCACATATTATCTGGCGACCATTTGCATTACTGGCTGAAGGAATTGAAAGCATTTTGTCCTCCAAAAGGACAAGGGGACTGGATGAGGAAAGGCCTGAGTTTCCTTCAAACTTCTCAGTAAGTTCTGATGAACTGTTGTGTTGATTTACAGCAGGGGTCATCAACGATATGATGCCTCCATCAGGATGATTGGGCTGCATGTTGTTTTTATTCTTGATGATCAATTCTGGGAAAGAGCCAGCCTTTCCCTGGGAATCCATTAGTTGCCCAGAATCTAGGTTGCGTGTAAAAGAATTTTTTGTCTGGAAATGACTCTCTTCTGACTGTCCACACCCTTTCTGAGAAATTGGAGACCTACAGCACATGTTTTGGCATATACAAACCTCATTTCTCATTTGCGTAATCCAGTCTGAAGGGCTTGAATTTAAATCTACAAAAAGGTTAATCCCCTCCTCTGAACTAGCATAAAACTCAAAACAAGATGCAACAGTATGAGATGTGCCCGAGGAGGACGAACCAGTGCATTCCTTTGGACATGACTCAAGATTCTCATCTACGGATCCAGTCTTGGCCTTGGGGTTGGGGGAACTGGTCCCAGTAGCATCTCCAGCAGAAGCTAAGGAATTCTTACTGAAGCAAACTGGTGGCAAATCGTTACTCAAAATACAATTGCATGTTGAAAGAACATGAGAGCATGGTGTCTGATTGACAAAAGTCAAGTCACTAAATCCATTCTGCAAAGAAAAATGTGAATAAAATCAGTGTTCATCTCTAAAAGATAGCAGAATTATTCTAAAATCCTTCACAATTTTTTTTTTAAAAAAAAAATCATGTCTAAGTTTATGGCATAGACTTTTTCAAATGTCACAGGTGTGCATTGAAACCATGGCAGCCTAATGAAGTCTGAATGTCATCCATTGGTTCCAAGTCAGAAGGTGCTGAAAAGCTTGAAATTCATTGATTGGCAAGAATCAGGCTCCAGCGCAGTAACTTTTCTCCCACTTGTTTCCTGAAGCCCTAAAGATTTACAAGAAAATGATGCTAATTGGTCTAGATTTCAAAGCATCTTGCTTGGGATCTCCAATTCCTAGAGGCAGTAATGGCAATTTGACTATAACACATTAATTCTGTCAGCTCTCTTTCTTTAAGATAACATCTCATCTCCCCTAAAATATACTCTATCCATCCCTTTTGAATTGTTACGTTTCTTTTCCAGCATCTAATCTATGAATCTTTTCTTCAACATTTTGATATACAACATGTAAATCAGTGTTCTAGTTATTAATAATATTATTTTACAAAAACATTAAACAAATTCTTCCTGGTAAAAAATTAAGTCAAATGTAACGATTAAATTGGGATGGAGGGAGTATTAAATTTCCAGATGAATACTAATCAGCTCTAGCCAAATTATCACCCACGAATTGAGGGGAATAAGAAGACAGTATTAATCTTTAATTCCAATTGTGTTCCTTTTGATTCTTAGAATCAGACAAGGGTAACTATTTGCATATCTTCAGAACGCCTCTAATGAGTTCTAACCCCATTACTCTGTATCTCTTTGGTAACCATTAAATGGCGGGTGTTCTTTAACTTTGCATATCGAAGGCGAAGTTAAGCTGTGTATCTTTAGAGTAGCATCCAGTCTGTTGTAATTATCTCATATTATCAATTTGATGTTTACGACTTCTATTACTCATCATTTATACCATTTTTTAAACACGTTCATGTGCATCATGTAAGCATAAAGCAACTAAGCATTGCAAGGCATCTATCACTTGTGATAACAGCTGAAGTATAAACAAACAAAGAAACCAAGTCCGAACTACTTAATAAAACAATAACGACAGCTTCAAATGTCTGTAAATGCCAATCTCCAGAAAAGGAAAACAATATTCAAACGGATCACAATAGCAAACTAAGTAGTATGGGACTAAAAGCTCCAACACCAGAAATTGAACACCAAGAATAGAACTTTAACCAAACTCGTTGACAATATTCACCGACACAAACCTACGTCTCACCTCCAAGTTCAAACAGTTCTCCCAAACCCGAACACATGCCTTACTCCCAAATGCAGTCAAACCTCAAACAAGCAGCAAATCAACGGAAACGGGAAATATTTCCAAAGATTAGGGATATAAGAGGCGAAGTATCTTACTTGCCGATTTTCTTGTCCAGCGGAACCTGTCATTTGGTCCACTAGATTGGGATTATTTAGAAGCACTATATTGAAGCTTCAATTAGGCTTCCCGTCAGCCTTCCGGCCGAGAAGAATGCCACAAACGCTCGCAGATCAAGCTACAAACCGCGAAACACAGACAAAATGGAGAATAGGCGTTGTTCCCATTTCTCCATCTCCTTAGGAAGAACACAGACTTTGACTTAGCTCTGGGTTTTATTATTATTCAGTTGAAACTGGAAAGTGCGAAAGCTTAACGACAGCTGAGTAGAGGCTGCGAGTTGCGATCGATCGTCAGAGGTGAGTGGGCTCGGATGGGACTCATGGCATGGGAGGAGGGTGAGCAATGATCCAGGAATATTTTGCCATTTGTTGAGCATTTGAAATTCGTAACCGAATTGAAACCTTTGAGATGGGAACGGAAGAAGAATCTACGGCGAGTGACACAGATAAGGCCGGATTGGGCCCGTTATTTGGGCCTTTATGTTTTGCCGATTTGGAAAACATAAAAAGCCTTTTTGCCCCCCAAACTCTTACAGCTAGTATATATTACACCTATTATATTAATACCCCTCATCTTAAATTTGGTTTACTCGGCTCGAGTTGTGTTGTTTGTATTTCTTGGAGGAGTATTCATTCTAGGACAATCATGTCATTATGGAGAAACTTATTCACATGGTGTTAATCAGCTTTAACGTGATGAGGTGTTCATCATAATACTAGGAGAGAAAATTGAAAAAGTATTGAGGAATGGAAAAAATTTGAAATTATTTGATATTGGATTTGTAGGTGAATACACACTTGATCATTTTGACTTAATTTCATCCTAAAATTTGATAATATGGGTTTAATGATACTCTTTATATATCTTTTTAATTGAAACACATCCATCTTTTAATAATTAAAATGTTTCGATTTTTAGTAATTTTCACTCATTAACTTTACTACTTCACCATTTTTCGATTTCATAACTTTTAATTTCACTTTTTTGTGAGGTATGAGTACATATATGTGTCAAAATACATTAATTTCACACTCATCTTAGTCTTTGTATTAAAACAATTTGTTTCAGTAAAAAATGGACAAAAGAGAGTAATAAATTTACTCAATTTAGTAATAAGTCGTTTTTTTGGTTTTATAAATGGATTATCGACCGCTAATAAACCACCACCATATCCTGCTATTTGAGTATGAGTAAAATCCGCATCGGGTCCCTTTTTTATGTTTGTGACTTATTTTGGTCACAATTTAAGTTTTTGTTTCAAAATCATCCTATTTTTAAGTTATGTGTCTCATTCCGATCCTTTCCGTCAAATTTTACCGTTAAAATAGACGGTTGAGGGTGAAATGAAATGACTATTTTAACCTTAATTAATTGCTTTAATACACTCAATGTTTTTAAATTTAATCAATTATACCCCAATGTTTCCAGAACTTCAAAATTAACTCTCAAACTCCACAAATCTACACTTTCACTCTGCAACGCAAAGAGAGGGATATAGCCCCCACTTCGTCGCCTTCTCAATCGCCTTCCATCATCATCATGAGCTCTGACCACCACAATCCGACCCGCCGCAGATTCGCTCAGATCCAGCCCACCCAGTGGTTGCCGGATTTATTGCAGAGCGTCAATTTGAAGCACGTCAAGCTCGATTACCATTACTTGGTCACTCACCTGTTGACCCTCTGTTTGGGCCCCATGACATACACCTCCTCTGGCTCCACCTCCAGTACAATCTCATCACAGTCATCGCGTACCCAGTCATCCTCGCATTCGGGTCAACAGTCTAAATTAATGACCCGACCTAGATCGGTTTTTTACTTGGTGGACTATTCATGCTACCGCCCACCGCCCCATCTCCAGGTCATGTTTGACCGCTTCATGGAACATTCTCGCCTCATTGGGGATTTCAACGACTCTTCTCTCGAGTTCCAGCAGAAGATTATGGAGAGATCAAGGCTCGGCGAGGAGATGGTGGTTCCTCAGGCGATGTATTATCTACTGCTGTTGCCGTCGATGGCCGCCGCCAAAGACGAGGCCAAACAGGTGATGTTCGGTGCCTTGGATAATCTTTTCGTGAATACTAAAATTAATCCGAGAGCCATCAGGATTTTAGTGGTTAATTGCAGTTTGTTTAATCACACGCTATCATTATCTGCTATGATTGTGAACATGTACAAGTTGAGGGGAAATGTTAGGTCATTCAATCTTGGTGGGATGGGTTGTACTGCTGGTGTTATAGCTATTGACCTTGCCAAGGACATGCTTCAAGTTCATATGAACTAGCTAGGAGTCGCGAGGCAACACACTGGGTACTGCAGTGCGGCATGAACTGGCCATAATTTCGGGTTGCAAGAAGTCGAGCAAATCGAGCAAATATGGCCTTTTGAACATGTGCAATTGGCGGTGCGGGTGAGGCTCTCTGAGACGGGCGATCGTCAATGGTGGGTGGCCAGCATGGTGGGCGAGTCTAGAGATATTTAGTTACAAGGAGGAGGTCGTGAGTTTGATGTGGACATCCCCCAAGCACACCCCGAGGAACCTCGAGAAGCCCCAAGTCCTTTCCAAGGACTAGGAGGCCCGATGACAAGAGGACGGCTTAAGAATATGCAAGTGGATCTCCAAGCTTTCATGCGGATTATGGCACAAGGAGAAGAGCGAGATCAAGAGCAAGACCGAGTCAAACAACTCCTCAACATGGGGATTCACATAGAGGAGAGTCACCTTCCAAACTCGAAAGTCCTTAGTTGCACTTCACTTGCGGCCGGGATGAGTTCCACGCGCCCCTCCACCCATCCCACGCGCCTCACGCGCCACCTTGAGGTACCGGACATCGAGGCGCCCGACATTGCATCCCCTGACATCTTCCCAAGTCTCCAAAGTTGCCGGAAGTAGCCGCCACGCGCCGGGAAAGGAGTCCACGCACCACTATCTTCTTCCACGCGCTCCCGGGCCTTCTCCAAGCCCAAACAAGCCGGCCCAACCCATTACCCACAATATTTGACTTTTTCACACCTTTTGAAAATGTAATTTGAATATTTCCCTCCATTTCTTCATAAATCCAATTTATGGAGAAATGAGAGGAAAGAGTAGGTAGCCTACAATGTCTCCCATCCATTATCCTCACACCTCTCACCTCACCCACCATAATTTTAGGATCATGGTTCCCTAGTCACATCCCATTCCATTCACACCCTTTCACACCATTTATGCTACCATTTGGAAACATTGTAACTTAGAACATACTTTGAATCATTGCCAAAATTCTCTCAAGAGAAAGAGAGGTTTTCATGTTCTCATTTCTTGCAATTTCATCTCCTTTGTGAACCATGCAAGAGGATTCAATCATAATATCTAGTATTGCTTGATCTTGTAATCAAGAGGTGCTAGATCTCATCTCATTCCCAAGGCATTTCAAGTGCATTGCCTCACTAAGTAGTGAGGAGGTTCATTTGGCCGAATTGTTACTCTTTGTTGGTGTTCATCTCCTTCAAGCTAGATCCTTCAAGTATCTTGATCACCATCTTCTTTGTGTGATCTTATCACTACTGATGGTAGGTCATTTACTACTCATTTTGTTCAATTTGGATTAGACGAAACTCATCTAACCAGCAGGCGTGTTATGTTATTAGTGGTGGTTGGTAAGATAAATACTCCCTCCATCCCATTAAAATGCCCACATATTGAACAACACGCATATTAAGAAACTGTGTGTGATCAGGATGAGTTTACAAAATGCCCCCTAACCCCTATATCTCTTGCTTTGAAATTCACCTATGTTTCTTCCCTAGTTCCTCTAATATTTTTCTTTACCCAACCTAAAGAAGGTGTGTTCTTCTTCATCCGAATGGATGTAATTGATTTTTACAACTGTACACGCTTCGCCTTCGTCTCCGATCGCTGCAGCGTGTGCGGTTTCGTTCAGTCTAGACCCTTCATCGACACTTTCGATGCAATTCCTCACCTAATCGCTGACGTCATCTCTGGTGCTCTAACCAACGTTTTTTGCACTTGATGATTTCTCAACTTCTTAATGAACGGGGTTTCATTTTTTTTTACTGATATGGGTTCGAATACTCTCTATGTATTTCATGATCTGTTAACTTCTTTTGTTTTTGTTTTAAGGTTCAATTGAGACCCAATCAGATCATTTGTTTGATAATACTGAGGATTTATGGATAGTTCATCCGCCTGGTCTATACAAATTTAGCTACTGGATGTTTGCTTAAATTACTAGGAATTCATGAAGCAGGGCTTTGGTTTTTCTCCTATCATGCAAGATCGAAGATCATATCATGTAATCTCCATGTAGTTTAGTGAGGTTGGCCACATGGATTTGTAAGAAGGGAGAAGTCATGGATTTAATTAGTGAAAAATTGAATGTAAATCTTTTCATTTACCCAATCTTTTCTGATTCTAATCAGACCCGATTCTCCCCGCCGCCGTAGAACCTCACGATCGATCTGATCATGAGAGACAGCGAGACGGAAACTGCAAGTGGTGGAGTTCTTTAACCGGACAAAGGTGACAGATCAGCTCTGAACGGAGAGGGTAAAAGAGAGACATTGGGCGAGGGGTGTGAAACGATTCGAGCTTAGCCGAGCTCGGCTCGAGCTCGAGCTTTAACGAGCCGAGCCGAGCCTCACGAGCTGGTTTTGAGGCTCGAATAATAAATGAGTCGAGCTCGAGCTTGAAACGTTCGGCTCATAAGGACTCGCGAGCCTTAACGAGCTCGCCTAAAATTATGATTTTACCCTTCGCATATAACCTTGTTAGATCAGCATCAATACCTTGTTAGATCGACATCAATACATTGTAGATCGCCATCAATACCTTGTTAGATCAGCATCAATACCTTGTTAGATCAACATCATACCTTGTTAGATCGACATCAATACCTTGTTAGATCGACATCAATATCTTGTTAGATCGACATCAATACCTTGTTAGATCGACATCAATATCTTGTTAGATCGACATCAATACCTTGTTAAATCGACATCAATACATTGTTAGATTGATCGGCATCAATACCTTGTTAGATCGACATTAATACCTTGCTATATCGACATCAATACCTTGGTAGATCAACATCAATACCTTGGTAGATCGACATCAATACCTTGTTAGATCGGTATCAATACCTTGCTAGATCGGCATCAATACCTTGTTAGATCACCATCGATAATACCTCGTTAGATCAACATCAATACATTGTTAGATCGACATAAATACCTTATCAGATCGCCATCAACACCTTGTTGAGATCGGCATCAATAGCTTGTTTGATCAGCATCAATAGCTTGTTCGATCAGCATCAATACCTTGGTAGATCAGCATCAATACCTTATTAGATCGACATCAATACCTTGTTAGATCGACATCAATACCTTGTTAGATCAGCATCAATACCTTGTTAGATCAACATCAATATCTTGTTAGATCGACATCAATACCTTGTTAGATCGACATCAATACCTTGATAGATCAGCATCTAGCTTCACGAATCATCGAGCCGAGCTTGAGCCTGCCTCGAGCTGAGCTCGAACTCGAATTCTCGGGCTCGTTAGAGTTCGAGCCGAGCCCAAATTTAACGAGCCCGAGCTCGAACCTGCTAGGTTCGGGCTCAGCTCGGCTCGGCTCGAACTCACCCCTACATTGGCCAGATAGAGATTCGATCTGGAGATTAAGATTGGATGAAGGAAAATGATGTTTGTATTAGAAGTAGAGCCCCCCTCCCAAAAAAAAGTTGTAAATAGAAGGAAAATGAAGGGTATTTAAGTAAAGTTACAAAGAAAAAAATTTCTTACAAGGAAACATGGTTAATTTTATGGGAACGACCTAAAAAGGAAAATATAGTTATTTTTGTAGGACAAGGCCCACACGCGTGCGTTGGACAAAAACAAATTACTGTCCATAAAAGAATTGATCGAAGACAAATTGTAGAATTAAAGGATTAAGATAAGCTAGAAAGCAGAACTAATTTAAGACAATAAATAAAGCTAAGGACCAATGGTGGAGTTTATCCTTTTGTTTTGAACGCATGAGCGCCTGCGTCTCCCCCGAGTCCCGACTAATTTAGCGCCAAAAGGGTAGGGTTTAGGGTTTTTTCGCCGGTTGACCAAACCAGCAGACCGGAATGGTTTCCAAGGACAACGGGCCAATCACTTTGCATGTCGACCCTTCTTCGGTCGGAAACGAGTGCACAGCGGCCCACGAGGCGGCGGACTCGTCTGCTCTCGCTACTCCCAGTCCGCTTGCAGAAGAAGCGGGTTTGTCATTTATGGATTCTTTTCATTTCTCTAATGTTAATTTGGTTCGTTTGAGATGAAAGGTTTATATAACAAGGAAGGACTTTGTTGAAACTTTGCTCTCTTTCGCAGTCATGGACGTCGACAGTGACGAGGTGGGAGCTCCTAAGAAGAGTAACTTTGAAGGCTCAAACGAAGCTAAATTAAAGGAACTTTTTCGGAAGATTAGCTCGGCCGAAATTAAACTATGTTCGGATGCTACGAAGCAGTTTATTAAATTACTCAAAGGTGACACTGGAGGTGAATTGCTGCATCTATATATACAGACCTCCCCCTCTATGGCAGACCTTGTAGAAGCTTGGAAACTTTGGCAAGGGAAATCTGGATTTTCTAGAGTGATGTCATTGATTTCGACTATGCTGGGCCATCCAGATGGGACATATAAACTGGGTGATCAGAAAAGAATCAGAGCGAGTGAGGTCCTTAACAATTTTGCTCGATGGCTGGTTAATGAAAACTTGGATAGCATTTATGATGAATTAAAAAGTAAAGATGGGAAACATCAGAATGCTGCGCTTATGCTGATGGCTGCAGTTGTTAGGCGTGGGCCAGGGTTAGCCTATGAGGTTGCTGAAAGCTTTGATTTCAGGCTTCAGGGCTTTTCGGCACTTGCAGAGAACAAACTGGTGAAGCATGGGAAGAAAAAACATTCAACAAGGAAGTCGTTTATTAGTTTTGCGACCTCTTTTTTGGAGGTGGGAAAACCGGGATTATTGAGGTCAATTTTGCGGAAAAGGGAAATGTATTTAGGTGTTCTTACTGGTCTTGGAAATGATGATGATGAAACTGTTTTACATGTTTTGTCCACCCTACGTAATAAGGTTCTCATTAAAGAGTCATTGGTGTCGCCTGCACTTCGTAGTGTTTTATTTGGGGTTGCTACCTTGGAACAACTAGTGAACATTTCCAGAAGGGAGAATGGTCCTGCTTCAGAGATGGCTCATGATATTTTAGTGATTGTCTGCACTGATCCTTCTAATGGGTTGATGCCTGATCTGCGGAGGAAGTCAAGTCCATTGAAGGGAAATGTACAAAGATTGTTGGGTGTCATGAAGAAGTTAAAACCAACAGAAAATGTCCACCACAGGGACTTTCTTTTAGCTATTATTAGGGGTAGACCGAACTTTTTTGCAGCTTATATGAACGATTTCCCGTACAACCTTGAAGATCATGCATCATATTCCTGGTCAGTTTTTCATTTAGCACATGTACTTTGTCTCATTTCTCTTTTTACCTTCTCCTTTCATGAACAAGATAGCTGAAGTACTTGCAGGTTTTCTAACGTTTCTTTGGCAGCAGACTTGGTGTCCTCTGTTCGTTTGGAAAGTCCATTTGATTTCACTAGTGGGCAGTCAGATATTTCACTTTCTTTTGGTAGCACTGATGTGCAGAATATCATAAATTGCACATGTCCTAAACCATTCAGCCGCTCTGTGATCAATAAGGGGTTGCTTCACTCTGATTTTGTTGTAAAGCATGGGACCCTGAGACTTCTTTTAGAGTCACTAAAGTTGTTGGACTTCTTGCTTGGTTGCTTGGATCAGACAGATTGTAGCAGTCAAACAATCTCAAATTGGCATTGTGTGAAGAAAGAAATTCAGGATGAGATTCGTACGTCTCTCCCTGATGTCCAAGTTTTATTGACTGCACTTTCTCCAATGGCCAGTCACTCTAAATTACGTGAATTATGTTTGAAGAGGAAACCCGAGAACAATTCATCTGAGTATAATCTTAAAAGCTCAAAGAGGTTGAGGAAAAACATCACAGATGTAGGCACTGACATCATTGTTAGTGGTGTAAGTATAGATGTCACTTTGCCTTCTGACAGTGAGGTGTTTGGTGATGGACACGTGGCTGAAGAGGTGGACGATGAGAATGAAATGTTGAGTAAGATTTCAGAATTGTGGAGTTCGGATCTATGCTCGCCACTTGTTAATATGAAAGATGCTGAGATATTATACTTCTCCAAGCTCCTTGATGCCTTCAGAATGTACCTTGTAAGGCCCCTTCTTGAGATTCTGTTTGTTAGGTCTAATGCGATTATAATACAGTTATGGGCGTTGTGATGGATTTAACTTCCACCGAAGCATTTCTTTGGCTCTTAAAATAGGTTTGTTCTGATTTTTGGATGCATTACTTCACTACCATGAGCATCTACGCATGAACTGGAAGCGAGCATAACGTGTCCCATTGAACATGTAGATGTTTAGGACATGTTTGATGATTATGGTTCTTATGTCATCATGTTGTTCTTTTGGGTTTACTTCCTCTAGCTGAGCTTGCTTTTAGTCCTTTTGATATTTTAAGCCTTTTCTCTAAAATAGGTGTTTGTTAGTCATGTCCTCCACAAATAGTGCTTCTGTGCACCTAGTTATATTTTTTTCAAGAATATGAAGGTAGATCACTATGCCGAGTCTGATATGCACTAGAATTGTATAATGCAATTTAGTTGTGATGCTTAGGAACCCTGCTTTGGGAGGCCTTGCAGAAACATGAATGTAGACAGGTTAATAAATAGGTTAATCTGCATATTCTTTTTATTGCATTAGTGCTTAGCTGTTTTTGCGGCTTGGCATTTCATACGGAGACCACAAAAACTGATTTGTGCAAGTAGATTAAGCCTAAAACTGCAAACCCAAATTCCTGAACTGTGATATATCATGGTTAATTTTCTTATATCTTAAGATGTTAGTTCATTTTTTGGATCATCACATGTTGCTTCATTATTCTTATGCTATCACTAATTGAATTTGACTAGCATTTGAAATAACTCCAACCTCAATTTGCCTGCCCTTGTAAGAGTATATTACTTGACACTACCTTAATTTAGATTATGCAGCAAGAATTGATCAATTTGAAGATCTTTGGAGTTTTCTTTGTATATGTGCTACATGTTAATAAAATGTGATTCATCTGCTTTACATGTTGCCTTTAGTCACGCCACTGTTATTAATTTCAAAATGATCATTGTCATCATCATGGTGGATATATGGACCGCTGGTAAAGTCACCATGCATTTAACTTGCAGGAATCATATTGTTGTCATATATTCATGCAAAAGAAATAAGTACGAGTTGTGTGCATTATGACGCGATGGTAGAAGAGATTTTAGGGTATCATATTGTGTGGATTATTATTTGATACTAATTATAAAGATAGTTGTCTTGTGTGTTTTCAAGTACTATAAAATTCATGACTTTCTCTTCTGCAGCGGAATGTGCCGACTGCATTAGAGGGATCATTCGACTTTTTTATGAATCTGCTGAGTGACCCTCTGACATTACAAGCAGATTTGCAACGCTCTCTTCTGTTTTTTCTAATTGAGTACATTGGGACCTTTCCTACTGGCAGAACCGTCACTCCTATCAGGACTGCACCAATGATGTACAAGCATCTTCAGCCTTTTCTTAACTTGTTAATATGTTCAGCTGACATTGGTATAAAGGATCAGGCATATAGCCTGGCAAGAGCAGCTATGTTGAGTACTGGCGCATTTGACAGAAACCCAGAAGAGATTGATGCCTGGTTCTTATTTTTACCTGGTTATGGTAGAAATAGACCATCTGTAAGGCCTGAAGGCTTAGAAGCTCTTAAGAGCTTGTCTTCTGTAGTGATCTCATTCCTCTGTGATGCATTGTCAACTGTTGGCAATAATCTGTTCAAATACTGGGATATTGTTAGGCAGAATGTATATGGTCTGGAAGATTTTCAAGGTAAATGAAAAACCAACTTGTTTGTTTGTGTTATTTATTTATTTTATTTATTTTTTATGTTTTCACATGTAGACATTTTTAATATAATGTTAACTTCACCTTTAGTTGATTTGTTCTTTTGTTCTTTATGGTAATGAAGTTGTTGAAGTTGGAATTGGTTTCTGATTGTCCAACCACTAGGGCTATCTGATATGAAGCGCATGATATGACATTGAGCATTTTGTAATAGGCTTGTACAATTACAAGGGAAGCCTGTTTTTATTTTTGCATTTTACTTGGTAAATGGTTGTGTGCCAGAAGTCTTGTGAAGTCGGAACAGAATTTGACTATGTATGTGTCTTCTCATTCAGGGATAAAATATTCGACACATATTCAAGGATCATGACATTGTTTGCCTTGGCATAGTCCGCTAGCTTATAACTTATTGACCTGTTCGTATGAGAAAGCTTGTCAAAAATATTTCTCCAGTCATTTGATAATCTGAAAGTGACTTGCACATAGATTGATAATGAAAGGGGATTTAAGCTATGTAAATTTGCCACCATGTTTTTTGTATGGTTTATAGTGTTAACTACTTATCGACAATTAATTGAAATTATAAGTTTTATGCCACTGACCCAACATTGATGAGATTAAAATGCATTTTATGATGATGACGACAACTAAAGTTATATTGAAAGGAACTTCAGGAAGGACATATATCATTGTGGTTATATTCTCTGAACTTTTTGAAAAAATGAATTTATAGTGCTTCTTGATTGTTTTCTGCAGGTATGCCAATCAGTTTCAGTCCCCTTATTGTGTGTATCCTCCAGAAGTGTGTGAGGTTGCTTCGTTCTGAATCAGGAACATTTTCATTAAGTCAGAAGTCAATGATTTCCTTATATGCTAGCAATACATTGAAGTATCTTTTGCAAACTCAGGTACATCTTCTTTGTTTCTATGCAAAAAGGGACATGCAAAAGAGTTATTACGCTTTTTGACATGCCACTAAGTAATGGAGTCAAAACTGTATTTTGACAGGTACATTCAGGCTTATTATCTGCATTTGTTGAATCAATTTTGTCTGAGGGGATCCACAAATACAAATGTACAGTTTATGGTCATGAGGGTTTCATGAGTGAGTGGAAGCCACTGCAAACCTTGTTGGTTTTTACCCGAAGGCTGTTACATCAAGAAACTTATTACTTGTTTTCCAGTGATGAAAGGCCTCTATCAAATGACAGTTCTCTTTCAAGTACACTTGATGCGTTGAAGACGTTGGTCAGAAGTGATGATTTTAGTGATTTTACTGGAATCATTACAGCATTTCATTCAGCAGTTGTGTGTACGTCATCTAGTGCACTGATAGAGAATTTTCCTCTGGTAGTTAGTATTTCTCAAATTCTTCAGGGAGTAGTGGTCTCACATTTATTTTCAGTATTATTTGGTGAGAACAGATTTTTAGCGGCCTTTTCAAATTGTCGGCCTGAATTGTTCTTTCCTGGCTTGGAAAAGGCTTTAGCTATGATTCAACATGAAGGCAAAGAGAGTGATAATTCTGAAGTTCTTAAAAATTCTTCAATTTCTTTAAGAATGGTGTGCGACACTGACTTTGATGAAGTTCTATCGGCTACTGATGCCTTTGCCCTGTTTCTGAAGCAGGCTCCATTCTATGTACTATTCCCAGTGTTTCTAAATGTTGTTATTGTCTGTTCACATGAACCCTGTGAAATAAAGGGCTTACTTCTTGAGAAATTGTCAGATTTGACAAGTGAGAATTTTGTTTCAAACCTCCGTCTTGTGTTGTTTTGGTTGTACCAAATACGGTTATGTTATAGAAATAAACCATTGGCTCAACTGGAGAAGCTTTCTGAAATGTGCTCATGTCTTGTGAAGCACATGTTTTCTCAACTGTCAGCGTTTAAGTTTGACTGCAGAAATCCAATGAAGACTAGTGTCCCTTTGGCTGAAGAAACTTTGGTAGAAGTGGCGGTAACTATTTTTACTCATCCAGCAATGGCATCAGTACTGGACTGTCCTCTGATCTACAATGGTAAATTGGAAGCTGGAATCACCCTGAATAATCTGGAGACGGTTTTATGTTCTTTGAAGCAGATCGTTCATCCATTGGATATTCATGTCCTCGATGTGCTCACTGCAAGCCTTCAATTCTTCTTCTCATTATCAGGATGCCTTTATTCCCTTCCTGAAAAGTATGTGAACAAGGCAATTCTGAGTTCTTTCAGTGCCCTCGTGGAAAAGGTATTTTCTGATCTGAGGGGCAGGTACAATGATTTGGCAGATGAAGATTTTCAACCCAATATATCAGCATTCTATACTGTACATGCTTTACTTCAGTTTATCTCTCCTTTAGAGGTGCTGAAATTAGGGAACTGGTTTCTAAATAGGCATGATGCAAGTGATTTGACCACTCAGAGATCAGGGGTGATAACTGCCCTTTCCGCCGGGCTCTCTATAACTGGTGGTGCTTTTGATATGTTGACCACATATCTGCATCAGCCTCTGGAAAAGAGGACAGCTTATGATTTCTTCTGGGGGATTAATGAGAACACTTCTGATATAAGCCTTATTGAGGAGGTCTATCTCAAAGTTTGCAAATTAGCATTTACAACAGAAACCTTGGAGACAAATATTGCTGATAATTGTCTATTGAAAGCTGTTAATGCCATTCATGGACAAATTTGCATGCAGAAACAGGATTTTCATCCCTTAAGCATGGGAATTGCTAGAATTATAATGTGCACACCCATAGAATTGGTTTCTCACTGTGTTCACAGTATCAACATGACAAAAGCAAAATTGTTAGCTATGCTTATTGAGATTAGCCCTGCACATCTACAAATTTTTGGAAAAGTGATTTTGAAGATTGAGAAGGGAAATATTCGCATAAGAGAGAAGATATCTGACTATGCTCTTTCATCTGATGACTTTATCATGCTTCTTCCTGCTGCATTATCATTCCTGAATTTGGCAGTTACGAAATTTGGGAAGCAACATGTGAAGCATTTTACAACGATACCATCTCTATATTCTAGGATTCTTTTCGACGGTTTTCTTCAATGGAAGAAGTTTTTCTCGAAAAGTGTATTTCAAGAGGATTGTGACTATCAATTTCTGTCTTCTTTTGAAGAGTTTTTGAGCTATCTTGATAGAAGTGTTCTTGGCAAGGCCATCCACATGTTGCGATACTACTGCTCATTGTGCAGCGACTCCCTGAAAACAACCAAACGCCTGAAGCTTTTCAAGTCCTTATTTCCAGCTTCCGCTGGGCATGAAGAGCTACTTGACTGTAATGCACATCAAATGGATTCGTTGTCTTTTAGCAAGTCGGTGAATCTGATTAATCAAGTTGTTGCTAGAATATCATTTGGCACAATGTTGTTGTTTCCTGACAAAAAAGATATCCAGCATCTTCCCAATGATGAAAATGAGGGCTTGATTGGGATGTCTCTAGAAGATAAAGTGAATTCATCAAAAATCCGGTTCTTGAGTATTCTAGTTGGCACTTGGCAGTTGCTGGTTCAGAAATGGCCTTCCAGTCACTTAACTCCTATCTCTGGGCGAAGACAGGTTAACTATGAGCTGTTATACAAATGGTTGGAAGAATTCATTTTAAGAAATATTCTTCAGCTGACAAAAAGGATGCATGGCCAACTTGTTCATGAACAATCTTTACCTTTTATGGAGCAGCTGATGAAATCTTCTCTCCTTTATAGGTTTGAAGACCTGACAACACTCAGAATACTGAGGAACATCGTGGAGCTACTTTCAGTTGGTCAACTGTCACTTACTCCGTATCTTGAGCTGTTGCTTTCACACTCTCAGTTTACCCCAACAATACGCTCTATTGCCAAATCATCAAGCTCAGAAACTGGTTTGGCTTTCAAGAATTTTTCCAGCATATTTAGATATCTCGTTTTCCCCAATTTTTACTCTAATGCTAAGGATTGCAAAAATAATCAGCAAGATGTGACACATGAAAGACTGCTGGAAACTGTTAAGTTACTGACAACACTCCTTAAATTCAAGGCTCACTCGTCAACTTCATGCTCAGAAAATGATGGCATAAATCTTCCAGAGTTGCAATTGCTGCTCTTGTCATCTTATGGTGCAACAATTGGTCAGATTGACTTGGAGATATATAATATATTGTTAGAGACTGGGTTCCTTGATGAAGGAGACTCAGAGACAATTTCTGATGTAGATTACTTATGGGGAGATGTAGCTTTCAAAGTGAAGAAAGGACATGCTTTGGAGCAGGACGCTTCTAATAGTAACACTGTTGATATCATAAGATTGGAAGAGCGTCGTAGAATTCAGTTTAGAGAGAATCTTCCAGTTGACCCCAAATTATGTCTGCTGACAGCTCTTCACTTTCCATATGGTAGAAGTGCCAGCGACGGATCTTCTTTTCTTAATGAGCCTGGCACCAGTAATATAAAGGACATGGAGGTATCTATCAAACATCTCTGATTTCGGATGTGGAAGAGATTGTTGTTATTTTACTCTTTTAATCAGGTTCTGACATACATTTATAATTGTGTGTTTGTTAATTGTTTTCATCCTATTTGTTTTAGCCGCATAGTTGTAGTGCTGAGAGTCAAAGATGCTATGATCCTGTTTTCATCTTGCGCTTCTCAATTCACAATCTGTGTGCTGGCTACATTGAACCTGTGGAGTTTGCCGGTCTTGGCCTGCTTGCAATTGCATTTGTTGGCATGTCTTCTCCTGATCTTGGGATGAGGAAACTGGGTTATGAAACCCTAGGCAGGTTCAAGATTTCTCTAGAGGTAAAGTTTGGTCTGGCTTGATTGGGTGTGGTGAGAAATAATTGGAAGTTGTTTTTTTTCTTTTTCCCTTATAAAAAGTTCAGATGAACGTCTGTGATTTATGACAATGCCAAAAATCTTGTTGGAAATTCTAGTTCTCTGTTTCAAAGGCCTTGCGATATAAAAAATATTGCCCTTAGAAGTTAGTCCTTGCGATCCCCCTCCTTCCCCCACCCCCCCCCCCCCAAAAAAAAAAGGAAGGTTGGCTGGTCTTTTTGTTTGTCTATGTAATATTTGATTGTTCATTTCTTGGAATCAACCTGTGTAAAATCGCATACCTTATGCGATTCTTGTGGTGAATATATTTTTGGCTTCAGTGTCTTGTGATTGGTAGAAATACTGAACATTAAATATTTAATCTGGGCAAACACAATGTTTGATATCTGTTGTTCTTGGTGCTTAACCAATTCTGAAGTTGCATCAAGGTGTTGTGTCGTGTTACTTAAAGTTTTTCTTTTCAGAGGTACAAGAAGAAGACAGAAATTTGTCAGCTAAAACTACTATTGACATGGCTGCAAAATGGCATAGAGGAACCGTGGCAAAGGGTCCCATTGGTTATTGCTATTTTTGCTGCAGAGTCGTCTCTCATTTTGTTAGATCAGATGAATGAGCTTAATGGTGCCCTGAAAAAGCAACTGATGCGCTCCTCTAGGGTGAACATGAAGGTCTTGTCACTAGCAGCAGCTTTGGCTTTTCTTTCCTTAATGCAGTTTCATTGACATTATGTTGCGGGAAAACTGATCCTGGTTTCTTGACTTCTGTTTGCAGAAAATTCCTTTCTTTCTTGATTTTTTCCAGAGTAGTTCTGTCAACTTCAGATCTGAAAGACTCTGGATGCTTCGTATAGCATATGGAGGGCTTAAGTTTGATGATGATGCGCCAATTTATATCCGGAATTCTGTTCTTGAAATTTTGATGGGTTTCTATTTTTCCCCTCTTTTAGATGATGATTCACAAGAACTAATTCTTCAGGTAAATCTGGATTACATGAGCTGATAGTCTTTTTGATGTGGCTAGTCTTGCAAAAGGTTTGAGCTTCTTTTTCTTTTGTGCATGCATATAGGTTAAGCTACCAAGTAAAGCTTTCAATTATGTTATTTTCATCGCCCATTTGTTGCTGCAGCAGTACGTTGAAATTAGATTTAGGAATCTCATGTGTAAGTTGTTTGCAAATTTGGACTCACTACTGTATTGTCTCAATGGATTTTCCAGAATTATTGATTTATATGCCAACTCTATATTTTGTCTGTTCGTTCTAAACTACCAAACTTGCATGCATGTGTATAGCTAACACATGAAGACCGAAATGCTTCTAAAGTAGATTTATCAACCTTGATGATTTTTATTGATATCATAGTTCTGAAGTGAATTAAGATTTCTGTCTCTTTTGCTCTGTTGCAGATTGTGAACAAATCTGTTCAATCCCAGAAAATGGCCTGTTATCTCGTTGAAACCTGTGGCCTGCTTTCCTGGTTATCATCTATCCTTTCTGTCCAGAGCAATACGCTGATTGGGCATCAAAAGAGAGTTCTCTTAGGCCGGTGCGCGGTAGTAGTTGAGGTATTTTTTTCTTTATCTAATGGTCGACTGCCTTTTCAAGTTTAACGTATTTGAGAATCATTCTACTAGAAGAGGTTGCATTAAACATTGTTAGGAGGGATGTCTTTATTTTTGTTCTCTTTTCAGGATTGTGTTTTTTGCTACGGGGATGAATCCTTTGTTTAGAAAGCATTGTGTTGCTGGGTTTCTTTTTTATTATTTTTTGTTGGTCCATCTCAGTACCCTCTAGCTCGACAGTTTTGAGTTGTAAATAGCAAACGGGGTTGAATTAAACATTGTTAGGAGGGATTTCTTTATTTTTGTTCTCTTTTCAGGATTGTGTTTTTTGCTACGGGGAAGAATCCTTCGTTTAGAAAGCATTGTGTTGCTGCGTTTTTTTATAAAAAAAAATTGTTGGTCCATCTCAGTACCCTCGTGGTTGATAGTTTTGAGTTGTAAAATAGCAAAGGGGGTTGATTTCAGCATCTATGTGGAAAAAATTTGAGCATTTTCATTTTATTGGTCATTTTAAGGATCAGAAACAGGCTTTTACATTTTTTTTCCTTAAAAGGGAAAAGGAAACCCTTCATGCTGACTAAACTTGTTGTGTATTTGTTTTTATGGTCTAGGTTGTCTCACGCATTACTTCATGGAAATCCATCAATGAGTGGCTGAAAGGATATGCCTTTGAGCAACTAATGGAACTAACATTTCATCTCTACAATCTTTTATTCGGTAGCATGAAGCTGATAGAGGAAAGTATTCAGTTGGTTTGTCCGGCGTTTCATGTAATTATATCAACATTGATGATATCTCAAGAAAGGGAAGATTACCAGTCTCATTTCTCTTTATCATCTGATAGATTGCTTCAAATTCATCAAACTGTTTATGGGAAGGAGAGTAGCGCAAAGGCAGAGCTTGGACTTGAGGCTGTACTTATGAGCATACCTCCTATTGATATTTCCTTCATGGTAACAGTCACTTCAACTCAATTTTCCCTTGTATGAATTGTACGAGTATTACCAAAATTATTATCATAGTTTAATTCACCCTGCAAGTGATTTAACAGTGATGATTATTTGTTAGAATGTTTGTAACAAACTTCCTTTGGCTTCATCTTGCAGAAACATGAAAAACTATCTAGCTTTCTTTATTGGGCAACTTCTACTGCCCAGAGATTTGATTCAGGAAAATCTTTCAAGTGTGATGGTTACTATGGTTTGCGAATATTCAAGGAATCACATTTTGAGCATGAGGAGCCTAAGACATTGAAACTGTTACGTTGGCTGACTGCCTGTGTAATATGTGGAGAAATTTCTAGAAACCTCAATCATTTGAATGCATCTAAAAGATGTGACTTGAAGGACTTAAAATCTTTGTTGGAGAATATACATGGAGGATCTGGATTGAGCGACCACAGTCGGTGGATACTGGCAGTAAATATATATTACCTTCAGCAGCTTTTTAACAGAGATTGCAGATTTCTTCCATCCGTTGTATCAACACTCTGTCTTCTGGTCCTTTCTGGTACCTCAATTTTTTTAAATTTTTTTTTAAAAATTAATTGGTTTTTGCTTTTCTTCTTAAATGTCTTGTCTTTAAGTCTGAGGTGAAATGCATGAGAGGATTCTGGATATTCTATTGTGCTTACAGCTTGCTCTATTAACTTGATTGAGATGTGGTTTCTATTAATACTAGATTGCTTCCATTAACTTTGTTTATCAGTTTAGGCTAGCTTGGTCCAGTTAGGTTACCACATCTTCTGATAGTATTTGTCTGTTATTCTGGCTTAGAGTTGCAATATTTTGGTTATACAACCTTGACAAAAATCGTTTTGCATTCTCAAATGATGCACGTGTTTCTTAACTCGAACATGTGTGTTTATGCTGTTATCTAATATTGAATATACTCTAGTGTCTACTGCTCTAAAATTATTTGACGTCAGAAAGCAGTAGCAGCACTCTTTATCCTTAAACATCTTTATGTGACCAGGGCCAGATTCTATGCTGGATTGTAATGGACTGGTGATTGCATTATGCGCGAGCATACGAATGCCACCTGAAGCTAATCCTTCTTGGAGATGGTAACTTATTTTCTTTCATTTTGAACGCTAGTGTCTTACTGTGATTTATTGTAGTCTCTAATTTCTTGCATGCCGAGATTGATGAGTTCTCTGGAGGTGACAAGGCTGAAGAAGATTTCCTGGTGTTGTGACAAGAATGGAATGAGTTGTAAACTGCTTGTTTAATATTTAGACTGGGAAACAAAAACCTGTCAATAGAGCCTTGCTAACCCATCTTTTTTCTTTTTGTCTAAACAAACAATGTGAACCAGCTCCTATGTCTTTTTATCATTGGTGATGCTTTAGTTTTCCTTTGAATCTGGAAAACAGATCAGCCAATGTTATAGAGTTTCTCTAGTTAATGTTGGATTATCGATAATGATTATGGGATCCATTTTCATCTGTGGGTTGCGAATGGAACTCATGGCTGTCTGTAAGAGTTAAGACTAACCCACACTTTAAATGGCTTGGTGAACAGTTAGCTTAGAAATGGCTTGTAATTGATGGAAGACATCATTTCTAATGATGGTTTTACGTGAATCCCTTTTTTATGACTTGGTATACTGTTCGTTTTAGTATCCCTACAATCCTTTGTGCAATGAATTTGAACTTTTAATTTCATCATCTATGCAGGTCGTATCATGGAGCGCAGAAGGACCATTCGCCTGAACCGAATTACATGCAGAATCTTGATGAACTCCATGCCTGCCAAACTCTTCTAATCATGATTGCAAACAAGCTCAGGAGTCAACAACCGGATTTGCAGTGTTTATCACACGTCGACCTGGAGAAGTCTGGAGTATTTGAATGGGAGAGGAGCATTGTAGAGACCAACTGAGGTATCAAGAATTTTCCAAGTATCTTGATTCCAAGAGAGTTGCTGCCTTGTTTTGGCAGGTGAAATGAAGGTAGAGTTCTTTGCGATAATCACTGTTGGAATATGAGATGGGTTCAGCGAAGCCAATGGTGGCCAAACAGGGCTGGCGGGAAAAGGTTTCTGAAACAGCCGGCTATGATTCAGGCGGCTCACGATAATGAAGAATAGCAAGGTAGAGAGAGACGGACAGTGATTTTTTTTATTTTTATTTTTGATACAGAATTGTCCGTATGTAGCACTTAGTCAGGGAGTTTGTGATGTAGATTAGTAGGTAGAGAATCTAGGATTGTGTTGTGCTGGGGATTTGCTAATTTATTAGGTTGGCTTCCCTGCAGGATTAGCAGTGTCGTTGCATTCAGGTATCTGTAATTGTAAAATCTGCAACTCACTATAGTTCAAGATACCAAAAGGCTCGAGAGACTATAGTTTAAGTGCTAGAAATGCTAGCGATTATGGTTCGAATACACTAAAATGCACGAGTTCTAATTCAAGGTGCTACATCCTTGCAACAGGGAACTTAATTGTTAAATAATTATGTTAATTTCATATGGAACAAGTTAACCGGTCAAAGAACTAAACATTTATGTACTTACAAAGTTCACTTCAGTGACTTAAGTATCATCCAATTACAATTTAAGGACTAAAATGCACGAATCATTTTAGTTGAGGGAGTAATAGGTCGGCAAAACGCACAAAAAATCCCTTGAACTTTATCATGATCGAATAAACCATTGAACTTTCGAAATTGTACCAGTTTAGCCATTGGGTCTGATTTTTTATGATGTTTCAAGCATAAAAACGTGGATTGAATGAGAAGTTAAATCTAAAGTGTCTCTAAGTGTTTGAAAAAAAAACACATACACATTAAGAGAATATCACGTCGTTCCCAGTGACGAATCCAATGTTCCAAAATTAGGTGAGCGAAAAAAATACAATAATAAGTAAAATTCTTATAAGAGAAACTGCAATTTTTACATTATCTTCATACAAATTTTTATCAAAAATACATACTAATAGTTTTTTCGCTCAAATCTTACCTAGCGGGAGCTAGGCACGTCAAGATGTTCATCCGCCACTGGTCATTCCCCTTACCTTAACAACGTTCTGACTTTCTCATAAGTATTCTTTTAATGTGTTTTTTAATTGGACACTTAAAGAACTTTGTGTTTAATTTTTCATTCAATTCAAGTTATTCTTCCGCCCGAAACATTTCCAGAAATCACAGTCACACAGCGGCTAAATTCATACAATTTTGAAAGTTGAATGGTTTATTTGACTGGATCAAAAGTTCAACAATTCGTGGTAAATTAAAAAGAGATTTTATGGTGCTTTTGCCGTAGTAGGTCTGACAATCATAAAGCCTCCCGAGTTACGAGGAAGACGATTGTTTGTTCTGACGGCGTGGTACGGTGGCAGCGGTGAAGATAGCTATGGGAAACGCAGAGAAAGATCGGCTGAATCACCTTCTCGCTTCGCACTTGAACAACGTCCATGAAACTTTACAGGTATCTCTCTCTCTCTCTCTCTTCATTAAGCAACAGACTAACAGTGTTCAGTAGCTTCTTCCCACATAGCGTCTTGCTCTTGTTATGATTTGCGCTCATAATCGTTCGATTCGTCCACCAGCTGTTCGATCAAACGCCAACCTCCTCCTCCTCCTCAACAGAGAAAGTAAGCTGGAACCAGGTCATTCAAATGGGCGAACAGCTCTCCAAGCAAGCTACTATTCGTACTTTATTCCTCCCCTTCCTCTTTGAATCCTTTCCGGGTCTCTACAGTCTATTCATTCTGCAGTGGTGGCTTTGAGGTTGAAACTTGAACGTACGTTTTGGAATTTGTTGCAGTTGGGATGCTTTGGACTGGTGAGGAACCCAAAGCCAAAGAAATTGAGGAGAATATGGATTCATACTCCAATGTGCTGCAGGGCTTCCTTTTGCTTTCCCATGGAACTGCTGTTGGTGCTGGCCCAACTCTTTCCTTGAGTATTCATGAATCTGTCAAGCAAGTTGTGGCTTCTAGTTTTAAGTTATTGAATGAATCGATCTCTTTATACGGTAATTATCCAAACTTGAGTTCACTTTGTTCATAAAACCTAACAAATTCATTTCTTTGCCTTCAAAAACCTAAAAAAACTGCTATGATCTGGACAAGATCCAAATGGCTACCTTTATACCTATGCTGGATAAGAGGGGAGTTTTTCCTTGTGGTATGTTATGAACCTGCAACTGTTGAAACTTGAGACGGGATTGGGGGATTTAGCAGTAGAGATCGTTTCTATGCGGGTCCTGTGATGCTCCTGTGCAATAATCTAGTGGACAACTTTCTCGTTCTCTCACAACTCAGGGTGCATTAGCTTCTTGCATTTCTCCAGTCTACAAACTTTATGCTACAGAATCCGCTGCCCTCGAATTTGTTTGCCATGTTTTCCCTTTTTTTATTATTGTTACTATTTATTAAACAAACCATTGAAGGGTCCATCGGGTTAGTATTTATAATGTTCTGTTGCTGTAATTTTGCTTAATCTGTCCGGCCTGAAGGACTTTGAGGTTTTAGTTTCCAGATACTTGCTGCAAGCTTGTGAATGTTTGTGTTAGCTGTATCAAGTATTTTGATTGTTAAACACTCTATCAAAGTATGGATCACCTCTGCTATTTTTCCTTATGCTGCATGGTTATGAGTTAGCTCTGAGTGTGGGAGTCTTGAACCTAATGAGTCAGGTGCATAAATGCATTTGTTGCAGCATGTATGCTATATCTCTGATACTAGCAACCTGCAAGACTATCTGCATTGACCAAAGCACATTTGCCTGTAACATAGCATGAACTTTTTAAAACTTTTCTTTTAGGGTGTGGCCTACTGTGATATGAGCTTCTTAGATTGTGCTCATAATGACATGTTTCAAACTTGCAGGAATCGCTGATAAAGATAAAAAGGTTTCAATCCCGCAGTTTGTTGGATTAGTGTGGGAGGCATGCTCTGCTCTTAAGAAAGCACCTGCCACAAATATAACAGCAATTGGGCGTGCGATGACTCAAGTTGCTGTTTCAGTGAAGGATGTTCTCCGTGAGATGAAGGAGCTAAAGCAAGGTTCTGATGATGCTTCTGGTGATACAGAGAGCAAGCTTGAAACTGATGATTTGAGTGAAGATGAACTTGGGAATGATTTGTCAGCTGAGGAAATGGAAGTTGCTTTACTAGCAACAGATGTTGTATCTGAGACGTTTGCAACTTTGAAGGAACTTATCCGCACCATCACAGGCTTGCTGAAGCTGGAAACTACCAAGGACAGCGGTAGGTTCGTAGATTCTCTGGAGAGACTATTGAAGTTGTGTCGGGAGATAGGAGAACAAATCGACGAGGTTGGAGCTTCCATGTACCCACCACAAGAGGGTGATGCCATTAAGTCGAGTTTGGAGAAAATTTCTGGCTGCGTTAATGGAATGCAACTGGAGGTGCAGAGTTTCGGGTGCGCTTCTGACTCATTTGTTCAGGCCTGCAGTGCATTGAGTTCTTCAGTAACCCGAATGAAACATGAACTAGAGTCCACCCGCAAGAAAGACATGGCAAACAAGTTGCAGGTGCTATCTTTGGCCAATTAGTTTCAGGAACTTGAAATAGAAAGACACAATTTTGAAGTTGATATGGTAGTAGGTCTTTTACAATCGAGCTGCCCTTTTTCATGATTATCATGTTGAGAATAACCCTCTCAAGTTTACCACTGAGATTTCAATACATTGAAATTTTAGGTATGATATGGATTCATCTTGTTGCCCTTTTCTTCTCTCTCAAGATATGTCATCCAAAACAAAATGCAGCTACCTCAGATTCAAATTCCTCTGCCATGTGATGTGCCTTGACTTACAAAAACAAAAAAGATTTTTGATACCAAACCTGTCACTATTTTTTATCCAGTTTTTTAACCTCTGCCTTTCATACACATTCATACTTCTTAAAATGATTCCAAAAAAGATACTCCTATGACACTAACCATTAAAATATTATTCTTTCCGTATATAAAAAAACAAAGTTCGAATAATGCGCATTGAAGAGAAAAAGACGTCGTTTTTTTTATTTTAGAAAAAAAAATCCGTTTGGCTCGCCGTACACCTTGCGCAGTTGCTTTAACGCATCAGCTAACTGGGCTTGGGTATTGATCGGTTCGGTTAAAAGCAACCGAATTGATCGGTTAATTTGGTTTTGGACCGTAATAAATCGAACTCATCCATAAAATCGAATAAAACGAATCCGAACGGTTTCGGTTCGTTTTTAACCGAATAAACCGAAAAATTTGGTAAATTCGAATTTTGTCAAACTTTTTCCAATTTTTTCTATCACCTCTCTAAACTTGTTGAATGAAACAAAACAATTAAACAATTGCAACAAGATAATTCAAACAAATATCCAAAATATGAAAACAATATCAACATAAATTAAATGTCAAAAAATAAAATAAATGAGTTCAGTTTTTCGATGACCAAAAAAGAACCGACTTAACCGTTATTCGGTTTTGGCCAAATCAACCGAAAAAAAACCGAATTGACCGAACCGAAAAATCGAAGGCGATTCGGTTATCGATTTTTTCGGTTTTGGCCGAACCATGCACACCCCTACATAGGCCATATCCATATTACCTTGTTAATCAAGATAAAAAAATAAAATCAATTTATTGCATATCTACTATTACCTTGTTGATCAAGGCAAATATTAAGATCACTTATTGCCTTATCCTTTTTTGACATTTGTGAATCCGTGAGGATAATAAAATTCAATCAATTACGAAAAAAAATCTTTGATTCCTAGGATTAAATACATTCACGTAAATCACACGGCCTGTCTTAAAGTTAAACCTTTAACTATTTTATTGTTACTCATCACAGACTTTCACAATATGTTGCATACTAGTCCTTGTCCGAGCTAAGATTGAATTGGCACAATAATTAATGCAATTTATCCATTAATTATCAGATTGTTGAACTCATCACTTCTGTCGGTTTCTGTTTAGTTACTCTTATTTATTTCTTTCATTTTTCAATTAAATATATCATTAAAAAAACACACCCATAGAAAAAATTACTCCAATTTTAATCCAATATTGAACTAACCACAGTAAGACTCAAGTTGAAAATGTTGGTTGTCTTCCAATAAATTCAAATAACTGTTTTTTGTTTTTAAAAAAATCCTTATTCGGTATATCCAATTTTTGTCGTCAAGACTGACATGCATCAAAATAGAGATTGAGAACCGATTTGCAATAGAAACAATAACTTGGGACTGCCAAGTTAAAACTTAAACCCAATTGAACTGAACAAGCAAGCTAAACCCAGGATCCAAGAGAGAAAAATTCCAGATCCAAGTTGGGAAAATCCAGTTTGGACGTCCAAGTCAAATACCAACAAAATTGAAGACACGGTGGAAAATAGAAAAATCAGCGTCTTAAGTCATCATCTGCTGCTTTTCAGACCGCCAAGTCGCCAGCAACCCTCTATTTAACCCCTTCCTTGAACAATTTCTCCCTCTTTTCTTTTCTACGCCATTTCATTGCTCTCTCTTCTCTGCTCTTGGTCAAATCCCAGCCATGGCACCAACAGAAGCTACCGCCTCCAACAAGCCTCTCATTGTCAGTTTCGGCGAGATGCTGATCGACTTCGTCCCCACCGTATCCGGCGTCTCCCTCGCCGAGGCTCCCGGCTTCCTCAAGGCCCCCGGCGGTGCCCCCGCCAACGTCGCCATCGCCGTCTCTCGGCTCGGCGGACGCTCTTCCTTTGTTGGTAAGCTTGGAGACGATGAGTTCGGCCACATGCTCGCTGGTATTCTCAAGCAGAACGGCGTATCCGCCGACGGGATCTGCTTCGATCAGGGCGCCAGGACGGCTCTCGCTTTCGTCACTCTTCGCGCTGACGGAGAGCGCGAGTTCATGTTCTATAGGAATCCCAGCGCTGATATGCTGTTGACGCCGGAGGAGCTTAATCTAGATCTCATCAGATCTGTGAGTGATCTCTCTGTTTTACTAACGATTCGATCAGAACTTCAATTTCTCTTTGAAATTTGGATATTCTCCGATCATGCAAACATTTTTTTCCTGTCAATGTTGTGTTGAATTGTTGATTCTTTGTTTGAAATTTAAACTAAGAAGCGAATGACAGTCACTTGAGCTATCTGATCGGGATATTTCCCGACGGGGTTTGCGGGATTGAGTAGGTGGTGTACGGAAGTCCTCTCCGTCGTCTCGTCATCTCCGAAGTTCAAAGTCGTAATGCTGGTGCCTGCCGTGATCGGAGGAGAAGTTAGGTGGCCGTGATCGTCACGTGAGCCACGTGAGCCTTTTTCGTTCACGTGATCATCTGTCCACGTGAACTTTCTTCACTGGATTTGCTGATTCAGATTTTTAATGCTTTTAGATTTGTCTTATTTACCTTACTGCCCTCTTGTTTTACTGCACTATCATTTCGCGTCAATGTTAGGTGAATTTTAACCCATCTGTAGCATTTGAAAAATCATTTGGACTAATGAGTGAAATATCACCTGGTAATGATTAACTAGTTTCGATTGTTTTTGCCGGCCTGTTTCTTTTCTTTGAAACCGCTTCTCTTGTTGTTGAATTTGATTATTATTATTATTATTATTATTATTTTATTATTATTATTATTTGAAAAGAGAACACCAAAGGAGTTTTTGTTTTGTGTTTTAAGTTTCCTTTTCCTTTTTTCATAAATGTATAAGTGAGCTTGGGTTTTTTTTATACTTGATTTTATAACTTTTGATAATAAAAAATTCCCTTAAAAGTATAAGTGAGCTTGGGTTTTTTTGTCCCTTAAAAGTATTGACGCGTTAATAAGCTGCCCCACATTTGCTAGTTTGTTGCAAAATTGATTCTGTAATCGTGTTCCTTATGCTAATAAATTCCAATTTACTTTATGATTGTAGGCTAAAGTGTTCCACTATGGATCCATAAGTTTGATTGTGGAGCCTTGCAGAACAGCACACATGAAGGCCATGGAAGTGGCAAAAGAAGCAGGTGCCCTTCTGTCGTACGACCCAAATCTCCGTCTCCCTCTCTGGCCTTCGGCTGATGAGGCAAGGAAGCAGATACTGAGCATTTGGGACAAGGCAGATGTCATCAAGGTGAGTGATGTGGAGCTAGAGTTCCTCACTGGGAGCGACAAGATTGATGATGAATCTGCCTTGTCACTTTGGCACCCCAACTTGAAACTGCTATTGGTCACCCTTGGTGAAAAGGGCAGCAGATACTATACCAAGGTAAATTCACATACTAAGTTTTTTTTTTTTTTTTGTAAATCCAAATCAGACTACATGTTAGCAAAATACTTACTAGTTTGGTTTGAAAAGTTTTCGTTTCTTGCATTAGTGGTGGTAGGTGATGAGTTGCCGGATTTTGATTTCTTTTCTTATACTCATCAATCATCATACAGTTAGTTTTAACATTTTGCTTGAAAAGCGGTTTCACAAATGCCAAAATGCTTTTGGAAATCGCTGCTTATTAGTATTTTAAGATGAAAACTACGCGTGCATTGTGCCTTTCGAATTTTATAGTAATTGTTCCCAAAGCTCATAAACAGTCTTAGCCAATTGCTGCTGTTGAGATCTGAGGGGACTCGATCAACTTGCCAACTTGGCATTTATTAAAATATATCAAGGGCGGTAGGTGGGTTGGCGACATCAGCCCGGCGTGAATATTGTGCATCTTTTTGGTCACTGATTGCTGCCTATTGGCTATTGCAGATCCACAGTTTATTAGTATTATTAACCTATATACTACGAGTAGCATATTCCACTTGTTAAGCATACTTTCTCTTCTAGAATATAGGTTTGTCCATTATGCTCTGATGTGGATTTTGTGACCCTACCATATTGTTTGTCAAAACATTTTAAGAACTCTAGCCTGTTTTAGAGTAAAATGGATTTGCAGTCATTTTGGGTTATTGGTTTATGATTAATTTTTTGTTGCCGTAAAACCAACTAATCAACTTTAATCAATCCCATTTGGGTCTTAAACATGTAGAACTTCAAGGGATCTGTTGATGCTTTCCATGTGAAAACCGTGGACACTACCGGCGCTGGCGATTCCTTTATTGGGGCCCTGCTCTGTAGGATTGTTGATGACCCCTCCATCATTGAGGTTGGCTGTTGCCCTTGGCTATGAACTTTTCAATCTCTCTCCACTTTCATTCACAGCTACCAAAATGCAGATATTTTCAAATTTACAATAATCTCCCTCCCACTTCCTCCAATTACACATTCTGATATATCCAAGTATTCCCCGATTGAAAACATGGAGATATGCTTATAAGTTGCTTGCATTTTGTGTTGGTGCAGGATGAATCTAAATTGAAGGAAGTACTTAGATTTGCAAATGCTTGTGGGGCAATCACAACTACCAAAAAGGGCGCCATACCGGCACTCCCAACAGAGCCTGAAGTCCTCTCCCTCCTCCTTGAGAAAGCCTAGAGAGTGAGCTGCTTCAAAATGGCTGGCACATCCTGTACTTTCAGTTTTTCTTTTTCCCCAAGCAATCAGGGGTTTCTTACGTTTTTGTAAGGATGCTAATTGGTTTGGTTTCTTCACTGTCAAGTTTTGCCGAATTGTACTTTGTATTTCACCTTCATTAAGCAATTTATTTATAAACAGCATTTTTTCCCCTCTCAGCATCTTTTTTTTTTCTCTTTTGAACATGACCGAGTCGAAAACTCAGAGTACAGCTATGAAGCCCCGAAATCTCTCGCTTGCGTTTGGGATTTTGGAACTTTTAAGTCGGTCCCATTGATAACCAACCGGAGGTTCATTTAACACTCAAAAGTCAAAACACAACTAATCTATGACTTTATTTTTCATTCATTTTGAAATATAATTTAAAACTTTTGCATACAAATGATAATTTGATTTATATACTTTACAAACGTATTTTCTTCAAGGTTTTATACTTTATAGTAATGTAAATAAATGAAATCAAAATAACATCAAAAGTCAAACGTTGCATTATACCGGGTTTAAGGTGTGCGTATGAGCACCTACACATACCTATGCAAGGTACAATTTTACCCTCTACGGGAAGTTGTGTCCCCTGAGACAACTAGTAATTAACTACAATTATGGATGGGGTCGGGTTATTGCAAGATGCACTTGCTTTTCATGCTTTTCAATTTCGTTGTATATGCGATTTCACAAGACAAACTTTGATTCAAATCCATATATGTTGCTTTATTGCAACTGTCTCATGCAGCGTGTGTTTCAGAATCGGATTTTCTAATAGATGAGTTGGGTGTGTGGATGGATGGATATTTATTTCCATCTTTTTATCCATATACTATCAAGAAGTGTGAAGTGTCTATCAGAATATCAAGAAGTGTCTATCAGAATATCAAGAAGTGTCAAATGTCAGCTCATAAAATTCATCCCGCACTCTTCTCTATAGGATTTTTTACATGGATCAATGGCATGGTGAATCTGTACGATAGTTGTATAATTCACTTTATGTGTTTGGATAACATGTCTCTCAATACTGAATACAAAGAAATCACTAACTTGATATACAACATAAATATGCCTATATAACTATAAAGATGTCTCTCTATAAATACTGAGATGTGTCTTGGTGACTTGATATGCTCTATTTGAAATACAAGTTGCAATGTTTCGTTGTAGATGACTAGTTAATCTCAAACAAGCAACAATGGTCTAGTTTAGAATCAATAAATGCAACATTGGAAATGAATAGACAACTCGAGAAGTGTCAAACGTAATTCATAAGTTACCATCTTACTTATAAAAATGTCTCTAGTCAAGTATGAATTCTTACTAGAAATTTTAAAAAATGTTAGATACTCTTTGAATATCACCCAAACAGCTACAAAGCGAATCAATAGTCCATCATGGCCCATTAAAAACTCAAGTGATTACAAAGGCCTAAGTGATATTTCGGACTTAATAAAGCGTTTACCGGACAACGCATGGTATATTCTCGGAGAATCATTACCCGAACAATACAGGACACTTGTGTAAATAACGGAATATTGACATATTACGATATTGCCACCATTAATACCTATATAACAAACATTGTGACAAAGATAAGTCAAGGGTCTCTCGCGCCTCGCGTTTTCAGTCACTTCATTGACAAAACAAACAGAGGACCCTTCCTCTATTTCCCCTCTCGAATTCCGAATTAATCCAATGACGTCCAATAACGTCAGGACACGTCAGCATAACTGACACGTGGCGGCTACCCAAACCGATCCGCCATCAAATGGCGCCGTCTGTGGGAACAGTGAAGGCCCAAATAGACGAGTCCCTTCTACAAGCCTCGAGGCGATTCACGGTCCCACCCATCTACACCGAGAAGGAGGTGGCTCCACCGACGGCCGAACGACCGATCCCGGTTATCGGAGCTCTTACGAATAGGCGTCTTACGGAGCGACTTCTTTGCTACCAACTTCCGGTTCTCGCAGGAGTAACTTGATCGATTAGACCGGACCTAAACGAGGCAGTGCAGGCGGTACTATGAAAAATTCAAAGGAGGGATGAAAATCCCTATTCCAAAATTCCCGGACCTTGTTGGTCCGGGAAAATTCAAAGGAGGGATGAAAAATCCCTTTTCCAAAATTCCTGGACCTTGTTGGTCCGGGAAAATTCAAAGGGGGATAAATAAATATCCCCAATTTAAAAATTCTCGGACCTTGTTGGTCTGAGGAATTCAAAGTAGGGATGAAAAATCCCTATTCCAAAATTCTCGGACCTTGTTGGTCCGGGGAAAATTCAAAGGAGGGATGAAAAATTCCTATTCCAAACATGCATCATTGCCGGATAAATAGCCCAGGCAATGTGTTTGGTCTTGCCCGAACATGTGCTTGGTATCTTCACATGCACATGCATCATCTTCACATGCATCATTGCCCGGATAAATAGCCCGAACAATGTGCTTGGTACTGCCCGAACATGTGCTTGTTATCTTCACATGCACATGCATCATTGCCCACTGCCGCCTCCTCTGTTTTTGCACTCTTGCCAAGTTGTGTTTCTAATTTAGCTAAGTAGGCTTAATTAAGTTAATTTCTCCGGGAAAAATTCGAAGGGGGATAAATAAATATCCCAAAATTCAAAATTCTCAAACCTTGTTGGTCGGGAAAAATTCAATGGGGATAAATAAATATCCTCAAATTCAAAATTCTCGAACCTTGTTGGTCGGAAAAATTCAATGGGGGATAAATAAATATCCCCAATTCAAAATTCCCGGACTGGTTGGTCAGGAAAAATTCAAAGGGGGATAAATATCCCCATTCAAAATTCCTGGACCTTGTTGGTCCGGGAAAATTCAAAGGGGGATAAATAAATATCCCCAATTCAAAATTCTCGGACCTTGTTGGTTCGAAAAAATTCGAATGGGGGATAAATAAATATCCCCAATTCAAAAATTCCCGAAAATTTCCAATTGGATTGGAATTTGTGTTCGGTGCCATGTTTGCCCGAATACATGTACACTGTGCATTGGCACACATGCAGCCTTGCCCGAACATGTACATGGACATGTACATGCTCAACATGTTCAGCAACAAGTTTTCCCGTATACGTGCATGTTGTGCGCATCAAGTACGCCGAACATACCATGCACATGTGCAACTTGTGCATGGTCAACATCGATGGCGGATCCAGATTATTGGCGTGTGGGGCACAAATTCTTCTTATTTGTTGAGATTGCTTTTGAGAAAAAAAATCTAAAAATTTTAATTAAAATTTCACATTATAGTAGATAGTTCCCATAATTTTAATACGAAAAGAATATTTGTAATAACAAAAAAAAGATATAAAAAGAAGTGTGTGAGGAAGGAGATCAAAGTTTTGCACTAGATAATATTAATTAAATAGATTATTTAATTTCAAAAAGTCATAATTTATTTAAAATTTTAAAAATTAATATTTCTTAAGAGATATTTAAAATAAATAATTAAATATTTTAACTATTTTTTATTCATTCAAAAAATCATAATATGATATTCCATTTTAATAAAATACTAATTACTATTATTTTTAGATGAAATCTATTTTATTTAATAATATTTAACCACATTATAAATGTTTAGGATTTAACTCTTAACTTTTTATTAAAAGTTGAAGACTTGTATGATAAAAAAACAGTTTTATGACTTGAATAAACAATAGTGCATAATTGTTGAACCGAAACTGTAATTTACCCATTTGTTTCTTCTATTGCTGCGTGCTCGTGTTGTTTCTTTTGCTTCAAATGTTAGCTATAGTCCTAACACTATATACTTTTGTTCAAAATAGTCTATATATTTTATTTATGGAAAAAAAAACACTATCACTACCAATATAATTTACGAAATTTCACTTTGCACGCCCCCACGTGCCCCCACTGGATCCGCCTCTGGTCAACATACATGTTGCCCGAACATGCATACTTGTGCATGGTCAACATACATGTTGCCCGAACATGCATACTTGTGCATGGTCAACATACATGTTGCCCGAACATACATACTGCCCGAACATGTTTGACCAAAAAAATACATATCCATGCACTTGTTTGCCCAAACATGATGGTCATGTACCACGTTTTCAAACTTGGACTTTTTTAGTTGCTGGACAATTAAAATCCATTGGTTGCTAGCCAAATTAATGGCATTAATGCCTTGTCAGAGGCTTGCAAATGTTTTTGGACACTTGCTCATGAGTAACTCATTTGTATTGGTATCCGGACACTTTATATTCGGCCAAATTCCCGGACCTTGTTGGTCCGGGAAAATTCAATTCAAAAATTCCCGGACCTTATTGGTTCGGGAAAATTCAAAGGGAGGATAAAATCTTCAATTCAAAATCCCGAACCAGGTCGGTTCGAAAATTCAAAGGGATGATAAAATCTTCAATTCAAAATCCCGAACCAGGTCGGTTCGAGAAATTCAAAGGGAGAATAAAATCCTCAATTCAAAATCCCGAACCAGGTCGGTTCGGGAATTCAAAGGAGGATAAAATCCTCAATTCAAAATCCCGAACCAGTCGGTTCGAGGAATTCAAAGGAGGATAAAATCCTCAATCCCGAACCAAGTCGGTTCGAGGAATTCAAAGGAGGATAAAATCCTCAATTCAAAATCTGAACCAAGTCGATTCGAGGAATTCAAAGGAGGATAAAATCCTCAATTCAAAATCCCGAACCAGTCGGTTCGAGGAATTCAAAGGGAGGATAAAATCCCAATTCAAAATCTTGAACCAGTCGGTTCGAGAAATTCAAAGGAGGATAAAATCCTCAATCCCGAACCAGGTCGGTTCGAGAAATTCATAGGGAGGATAAAATCCTCAATTCAAAATCCCGAACCAAGTCGGTTCGAGAAATTCAAAGGGAGGGTAAAATCCTCAATTCAAAATCCCGAACCAGGTCGGTTCGAGAAATTCAAAGGGAGGGTAAAATCATCAATTCAAAATCCCGAACTAGGTCGGTTCGAGGAAATCAAAGGAGGATAAAATCCTCAATCCCGAACCAAGTCGGTTCGAGGAATTCAAAGGAGGATAAAATCCTCAATCCCGGTTATTCGGACTCCTTCTGAGCAAAGGGGGGACTTGATGGCCGATAGAATCACCCAAACAGGGCCCAAATCAATAGTCCATGTGTGATTACAAAGGCCTAAGTGATATTCTCGGACTTAATAAAACGTTTACCCGGACAAGGCATGAGATATTCCCGGAGAATCATTACCCGAACAATACAGGACACTTGTGTAAATAACGGAATATTGACATATTACGATATTGCCACCATTAATCATGAATAAGTCAAGGGTCTCTTGCGCCGCGGAGACAAAACAAGCAGAGGACCCTTCCTCTATTTCTCCTCTATTTCCTCTCGAATTCGAATTAATCCATGACGTCCAATAACGTGACACGTCGACATAATCGACACGTGGCGTGCCTAAACAGTAAGTAATGGAGTTAGTCAATATATATATATTGATGGTATTATTCATCAAGAAGAGAATCTACAAAATTATATTTCTTACAAATTTTATATTTACTTTCAAAATTACTAACACTTTCGATCTCCATAAAAAACATTAACTAACACGCTTTAAAGCAACCAAAATGAAGAAGAAAAAGTGAAGAAATAAGATGGATGATATGCGTATTCATCAACTAAATTACCAAATATTTGTGGTATACTTTCATGAAATAAAGGAGAAAATAAGTGATAATGATTGTAAGTAAAAAAATCTTTGGCCCGGTTAAAAATTTAGATTTTCAAAATTTCGAGAATCAATACACATAATAATTAGAAATAAAAGTCAAAACAATGTTCCCAAAAAATGTTTTCTCTAAAAAATTTCACTTCATTTTTCAAATTTACAACGTGACACAACGCAATTGGCTTCATACTAATTTTCAAAATTACCAATTTCATACCAATTTTCAAAATTACCACTTTTTTTGGGAACATAATAAAAAAACATAATAAATATAATTTTTAAAAAACAAAACAAAACAAACATATAATATAATTTTAATTTTTTAAAAAAAACATAATAAATATATTTTAAAAAAAATAAAAAAATAAAAAATAGTGAATAACGTGGCACAACCATTCACCAGTAGTGTGAAGTAGAATAAAATATCCACACCCGCCTCCCTTTCCGGTTCGAGTCACGGATCTCCCTTGCGAATTCGTCCCATGGCCCTGTAGTGCTGCCTCCTCCTGATTTCCAATGCCGAGTCGTCAGACCAAATCTCTTAGGTATCCGGCTCAGGGCAGTTATAATGATCTGGGATGGGCAAATCGAGTAATTTGAGTTTGATGGGATTAGATTGGAGATGAAAGGAGGAGGAGGAGGTGAGCTGGTCTTGATGGAAATCTGCGATTTAGATTTCTAAAACCACAACTTTAGAACATGTCTATTTTAAGGGGTAGTTTAGTCTTTTTAGTTTTACCGTGGATTTGGGTTTCGTATGTCTTATATAGTGTTGGGCTTGCGTGAGGTCTGTGTAAATACATATATATATATGTACCATATAAGAACTCATTACTTTTGGGATAAATTAATGAAAATATCACTCAACACGAATGTCAAATCAAATAAAAAAATTCCGTTAAAAATAAATACAGTAATTTATGAACAACAGAAATCAAATTGGCAAAATTCAAATTTATTTCATCTGTCCATTTCTAAATATTACGATTCTTTTTTTTTCAAGTAAATTCTTAGTAAATTTCACATATAAAAATTAAAAAGGAGGAAAGTAGTTCAAGGAATCTCATTAAAAAAAAATTGGGGGAAACCACACAGTGTCTACAAGACTACGACTATACTGGAGATTCGAAAAGGATGTGAGTGCTTTGTTCTCGATATATTGGCACCTGATTGGATATACGAAAAAAGTATAAGGAGCATTCTTATTTCCTTTTTGCGGCGAGCTTCCTTTGGTGCGTCGTCGGACGCGATTCAATCCATTCATTGCGAAGATACTTCCCTTTCTTCTCCGTCGGACGCCAGATTTGTTTCTGGTGTCTTCATTTCTTCGCTCGATCTCGCGCTCTCCTTCGCCCCCGAGTTAAATCACTTGACCTAATCGAAGACCCCAAGAACTAGTTTAATCCTTCCTTCGGTTAGGGTTTTAACTGCAATCCGCTGCGGAGGCTCTAATCGCAGGTTTGCTTCTCTCATGCTGGATATGTTTCTATTTTCATTTCGCGGGTGGTGATTTGTTTCGATTGCTCTTTCGCGATTTGATCTGCTTTAGCGCTTGCTGCTCTAATGTTCACTCGTTTTGATTCTTTGATTTGTTGATTTTCCCTTCTAGATTTACTTGATCGAGTGATTCATTCAACCAAATGCTTTACTGTCTACGAGTCTCGTTTTCACGTCTTGCTTTTGCTACAAAGTGACAGAAATGTATAATAACCCGGGAGGCCAACCTGGAATGTCAATACCTTCGACAAATGCTCAGCCACCCAATCCATATGGCAACGCGTTCTACGGAGCTGGCTCAGGGCTTATTCGTGAAGGCCTTGGCGCATATGGAGGGAGAATTTTGGGATCAAGCTCCGAGTATGTGCAAAGCAATGTAAGCAAACATTTCTGCTGTGTGCTCCACTCTTCACTAAATGGTTTTGCCAATTTTCTATATGAAACATGGCTTCAGAGAGTGTTAGGGATATTCCCACTGATAGATGTTATGGTCCAGATGCGGACTATATTCTAAATGTCACAATCTGAGGCTGACATTTTCAAGTTTCCCTTGCTTATGCTGAATTTCACCGGGTCCCCATTATTACCGTGTTCCCGGTTTCCTTAACTGCATTGTTTTCATTTCACCCCTTTTTGCTTGAGTGTTCATTTCTTGTTCTTGTAATTGGCAGATAAGTAGGTACTTCTCAGACCCTCAATATTACTTCCAAGTCAATGATCAGTATGTGAGAAACAAATTGAAGGTTGTTTTACTCCCGTTTATGCATAGGGTGAGTGCTAGTGCCCATTTGAAACACAACTCATATTTGCATCTTTTCGCACTGTATATGGAAGTTTTTCTTTGCATCAACTTGTTTTCCTTATGTTTACCGCAGGGCCACTGGACAAGAATTTCAGAGCCAGTTGGGGGCAGGCTCTCCTACAAGCCTCCTATATATGATATAAATGCACCAGATTTGTACATCCCATTCATGGCATTCGGCACCTATGTTGTTCTTGCTGGCTTCTCTTTGGGATTACAGGGAAAGTAAGTACCATCTTTTTAGTGCAAAGTAAGGGAAGCTAGTAAATAGGGTCTGAGTTATGAAATGGCTTGGGATGACCTTGGTCACTGAGCTGATTGAGTAGAACGAGGTCATGAACTCTCTATATAAAAATGAATTTTGGGTAGAAATAAAACCTGATAATGCAATATTGTTTGTCAACTTATTTGATTTGTGGTGTCATTCAGAAGCCTGTCAGTGCGCTATAACTTTACTATATTGCTGTTTTTCATTTTCCATTACCCCCTTTTTCGCTTGGATGTATCAGGTTCAGCCCCGAGGCTCTAAATTGGTTGTTCGGTAAGGGACTGTTAGGCTGGTTCATGCAAGTCATGCTGCTGAAAGTAACACTGCTTTCACTGGGTAGTGGAGAGGCACCCTTGCTTGATATCGTAGCTTATGCTGGTTATACTTTCACGGGGCTGTGCCTTTCTGTCCTTGGGAAGCTTATATGGAGATATGCATATTACTTTGTACTGCCGTTTACATGCTTATGTATGGGAGTTTTCTTGGTGAAGACAATGAAGAGAGTTCTTTTTGCAGAAGTCCGCAGCTATGATTCCAATAGGCACCATTACCTGCTGCTGTTTATTGCGCTGGCACAGTTCCCACTCTTCATGTGGCTTGGCAACATCACTGTTAACTGGCTTCTCTGAAACTTCTCCTTGCTTAGTACATTGATAGAGAACTGTTTGTATAGGCAAATTCAGGTTTTGCTTTCAGAGGAGAGCAAATAGAAATTGTGGGCTGTTGCTTAGACTTTTTGCAGACTCTCCTTAAAAGCTTGTTCAGATTCATGCAAATTTTTTCGAAGGTACACGACACCATTGTTCCTAGACTGTCTTCTTTAGTTGAAGGTTTCAAACCTTTTTCCATTTTTACGAGTCTTGAAAGTTGAAACTATGCAAAAATAATCTTTTGTTGTAAACTCTACGGCTTTGTTTAACATTGCTCGTTATTCTAAATGGATCATATCTCAGCTTTCTGTCATATACTGTATTAGTCTCTTACCTGTGCAAATTGGTTCATGTTGATCTTTTTGTTCTTTTTTCCACTAAACACTCGTTAATTTCAATGATTTACATAAATGCCCTTGTCAATCTTTAATTTATCCCCATCTAAAAACAAACCATGGGGTTTTCATTGTAGTGAACTAAATGGGTTGTCACTTCTAATTTTTTGAATAAATTAAGATCGGGTTTCATTGCACATGAACCAAATGAGTTACCATTTCTAACTTTTTAAATAGATTAAGATTGTCTTTGGTGAATGAGTATATTTACAAGGGTAAAAAGAACTAAAATAAAATAAAAATGGAAAAAAGTCATTTTGTTGGGACAAAAATGTTTTAATGTAGTGACAATGGGTGACAAATGGATGATCTTCATTCACCCAAGATCTGGGACTGTGAAATAGTCGTCTTCCAGGGGAGACTGATTCAGCCTAGGCTTCTTTCGGTAGTTGCAGGGTGTAGATGATGTGCTGGTAGTAGATTGCTGGACTGAAATATCTGAAGTTGAGGGACTTGCTGCTGCTGCTGCTGCCACTGCATCCCGCAGCATATGATCCTCAAACATATCCTTGTTCATCAGCCCTGCAGCAAGGTGCATCTGCTCATTTTGCTGCCAGAGTGAAATGTCAGGAAAACGCAACACTCAGGAACGAGTTGAATGAAAGAATAATATGCAAACAATTGCATTTCTGTTACCTTTTGGTTTTGGGGATCAGGTTGGATATGATCAGAAAAGGGCAAGAAATCATTTACGGTCCAAGAACAAGATTAGCTGGTGCTGGGTTTCTGCTGCGCATGCATGCCTGGAGACAGTAGTGAAGGAAGCACGGTTTTTCGGTGCAGGTTCGTCTCAGGCAAGTCGGATTCCGGTAGCTAGGAAGCGGTGGTGGTTGGCTGAGAGGGTATTAGGTGAATGAATAGGGGCATCTCAGTCCTTGCACAACAGAGCTCTATCTTGTACACAGAATATGAAAGCTGGTTTATCCTGCAGCATTCAGCCATCATGTGTTGTGATCGAATTCACCGCATGAACATGAAATGGAGGATAGATGGCAATCGTACGTAACGTACCTGACAGATATCACATTGAGGAAGCTTGGTGGAGGATAGATCCTGGTGGAAGAGGAGGCGGTGGTGCTTGGTGGCTAGCTTATTGGCGGCGTGAACCTGGACAAAGCATTTGGCACAGAGAGCCGCCTCATCGGCGCAACAGATCAAAGTCGCCGGAGCTTCCTCGCACTGGATTTTCATATCAACTCAACGGCCAGCCGAAAGAAAAGCTCTAATTGGGAAGCAAGGGGAAAGTGGCCGGCAGAGGATGATTAGTAAGTAGATGATGATGATGATGATGATGATGATGATGGTATTCAAAATCAAGAAGAAAAGCGTTGTTCTGTTGGAGACGAGAGTGGGTGGGGCCAGAGCTTGTTATATGCAGCGTGGTTCTCGTTTCTTCTCACCTGAGAAGAAGAAGAAGAAGAAAGAAGGCGCCTGGCCTAACTACTCGATTCAATTCCATTGCTTCACCCCTCCGCTACGCTACGCCTACTAAACGCCGCTTAACTGCAGTCTTGGTCTTGGGCTCAGGGTGTTAGATGGGCCGGTTTGAAAATAGCATCCGCTCAGTTAAGTTTTTAAATGGGACCGGGTGATGACTTTTGGTATGTGTTCTTAAATGTAATTTTAAATAACACTATCTCCGTAATTAAATAATTGTACCATTTTATTTTCACATTTCAAAATTCAATAAATTAAAATATTTATAACAAAAAATAGTGTAAAAAAATCTAAAAAAATATATTTAGAAAATATATATTACAAATTATGATGCACATAACAAATATTTAACTTTATATGTCTAAACATGTATGATAAAAATTATAGATTAAATATTGTAAAACAGATAAAGCAAATGATGCAATCTTTAAAGTACGGACGAAGTGCTTAAGTAGTAATTTTCTTCCGGATCCCGAACCCACCAGCCACCCCAACCTAATTCATGATGTAGCCACCAATTTAGTGGCAAGATACCTTATCCTACAACATCATTCAATACATTTAAAGTCTTTCCAATATCTAGTAGCAAGCACATGTATATCTAGGGCATTAAAAAGGAGTAATTTACATAAACAAAACAACAACATTAACACAATATCTATCTGTCTTATATAACAATAAACACTGAATAAATAACAATATACATCATCGATGGTCTTATAGAATACGAGTATCAAACATTGAATGAAATAAATACTTTAAATACTATAGGAAAACATCATAAAACTATATAGAATTAAACAGATTAAACTACCATGTATAGGAAGTGTTTAGATTAAACTAACACAATAATCTGCCCATCTAAATGGAAGTGAGAACTTAGAATGTCACATATAAAGCGATAATAGTTTTTTTTTTAATGAATAAGGGATGGTGGAAGTAGAATCTGAATTCAAAACCTTCACATTATTATTTTCTTGAAGCATAATCAACTTGATTGGAGACTTGCAGCTCGTAAAGTGAACATATAATTATACAGGTTGTGTGCGTATATACAAGATGAGGATTACATTAAGGAGATGAAATAACTACTTTCAGAACAAAATGGTAAAAGTATATACATAACATCATGACATACGTTAACAATAACATTTTTTTTAAAAAAAAACATCATGACATATGTGATGAGGCATATATTGCAAGTACTCCATCCATCTCATATTAATTATTATGTTTGATTTAGAACAAAGATTAAAATGTGCATAAGATTTAATGGTAATAAATTAATTAAAATAGTCGTATAAAACAAATAAATTTATGGAAAAAGAAATTAAGATAATAAGATAAAATAAGTGTGTGTGTGTGTGTGTGTATTAAAAAAACAAATAATCTTTATGTGAAATCGATAAATATACATATTAATGTTTGTGAGAAGGGGTGGATGGAGTATATGGAATTAATCAATATGGGCCTGCGGCCTTGAGTTGCAATTTGATCCACCAAGGTGCGAGGCAATCAAACCCAGGCCTCGCCCCAGACGGCAAACCCAACCTTATTCGCCCCATCGGCCTCCGATGACCACTTCTCTTGCAGAATGATATTGCTTTCCTCCACAACCCGGCCATAACGTCCCTCCTACTCACACCGTTAACCTCCTTCATTCCCCTCTTCACCTTATCCCTGAATTCCACCATAAGATCTAGAGTTGCACCGTTAAACTCCGTCAACCTCCGCTTCATCTTCTCCTTGAACCCGTCGTCATCTCGCCCCCTCAAGTGGTAGCTACTCAGAAACGCGCGTCTTGCATGCCAGTAGTCGCTCTTGTACCGATCCCCACTCCCGTAATCGTCCTCCCATTTGTCCGTCAGCCGGATCAGAGGCGGCCGACACCGCTCCGCCGTGAAAACCGGCCTGATTTTGGCCGTATTTGGCATCTGCAGGTGGTTCAACATGGCCAAGAAATGAACGAAGCTAATGTATATAAATAAAAGGTGAGATGCATGAAGTTTGGTCTTAATTAATTATGGGTAAGTTAAGTAAGCTGTAGTAGTGAAGAAAGATGTGGGAGTAGTTGAACCAAAAAGATATATATATATATATATATATATATATATATATATATATATATAATACTATATATGTTGGTTGCTAATGTGTACATGTGTGATTGCCCCCAATTCAAGATTTCTTCACCCACAAGGAAATTAACTAATTAGTTAATCTCTCTTTTACCACATTCAATTGTTTGTAAACATGTGTATACGCACGTAACATCAATTACATCATCTCACATACTTTTCCAACTTCGATAATTCTACACTTTGTTTTTGTTGTTTTACAATATTTAATCTATGTTTATTTTTCATGAATATTTAGATATTTAAAGTTAATAATTTATATGCATATCATAATTTGAATTATAAACTTTATAAACTTTCTAAATATATTTTTCTGAATTTTTTTAAAAATTTTTAACTTTGTTAAAATTTGACTCAAACATTGAACCTTAAAACAGTAAAATCAAAATGTAGAATTATTTGAAGATAGAGGGAGTAGTATTTCATCAGGACACGTATTAACTTTATTTTAGAGTTATTGAAGATGACAAATAAAATTTGTTCGGAGATTGATTTCCTTGTGCAAATAGAGGCATTTACGACAATTTTCTCCTTATACCTATACCTAGGGATGTCAAAAACTAACTTCGACTTCTGAATCCGAAATCCGAAATCCGAACTGACAAAAAAGTTAACAACCTGAACCCGACCTGGTCTGAACCCGAATCCGACCTCACCCGAAATAAGCTTACTCGATGGCAACCCGAGCGCGACTTGATCCAAAATAAGCTCAACCCGAAGCAACCCGAAACTGAATCTGACCTGACTCGAAAGACCCGAACAAAAAAAACTAATTGAAGAGATGTGGTTTGAATATAAATAGTTTAACACCATTTTATTTGATTAAAATCCAACTCACATACAATAATGTTGACATTTATGAAAATAGACAACATTGACGGAATACTACGTATCTAAGACTCAAAAATTGTCATCGACTCGACTCGACTCGCTGTCTGTCAATGTGGAGCTAGAATAGAACTAGAGCTTGAAGTTCAAAGGCAGATAAGATGATGCGGTTGGGAGCCGGCTTCAGGCTGATCTGTGATCGCACAGCCTGAGCGGTTACGCTTCTAGCTTGTCATCGACTCGCTATGAACGTCAAGCCACAACTTGCAATTTAGAGATAGACAAAGCTAAAGTGGTTACGAGCGGGTCTCCGAGCTGGTCATTTGTTTGAGTGCGATTGTTGGTGTGGTCGACAATGGTCGTGTGGTTGTATAACGGTTATGCCTACTCGATTTCAACTCAAAGTAACCAGAAAATGAAAGTGCGTGAATCCGAACCTGGCTTGAACCCGAATAAACCCGACCCGAACCCGGACTGAAAGAACCCCGAACCCGACATGGCCAGGACCCACTGACGGAACTATAAAATGGCAGGGGGGTGCTACTGTCTCCCCAAAGTTGATGGGGGTATAGGGTATATGGTAGAAATTATGAGGATTAATGTAATGATTTATCCACTAGCCCCCCACTCAATCCAAAATAAATTTTTACCCACTTATTATTAAACTCCAACATAAATGGTCTCTTTTTTCTCACATACCCAAATTGCATCCATAAAAGAAGCCAACTCAACTTGGTTAGGTAAAAAAAATTTGATCCCTGTTTTCTATTGGGTAAACTCCAAGTTTAGTCCATTACCTTTCAACTTTGTCCTATCTGAGTCCTATTTTAAGATTTTGTCCTATTTCAGTCCCGTAGCTCCATAAATCGTCTCAATTGTAGTCCTTCCGTTAAAGTCCACGTTATGTTGACCGTTAAAGTCTTAAGTGTACAGTAAAATGACCATCAAACCCTTCCTTTTTCGATCAGGATCGGCAGCCGGCGCTGATCGGCGGCCAGCGCCGGATCGGCAGCCTCGGCGCCGGATCGGCCGGCCGCGGATCGCAGCCGCTGATCGGCGCCCGGCGCCGGCGCCCGGCCGCGGCCCCGGCCGAAAGCCAGCCAGTGCGCCCCCGGCCTGCTCCGTTCGCATCGAAAAAGGAAGGGTTTGATGGTCATTTTACTGTACACTTAAGACTTTAACGGTCAACATAACGTGGACTTTAACGGAAGGACTACAATTGAGACGATTTATGGAGCTACGGGACTGAAATAGGACAAAATCTTAAAATAGGACTCAGATAGGACAAAGTTGAAAGGTAAGGGACTAAACTTGGAGTTTACCCGTTTTCTATTTATAGTTTTATCTAAGTCATTTAAATTTGATATGTTGTGGCTTGAGACCATGTCTAATTAATCTTTAATTTTTTATTTTAATCATCTTTTAGTACATTTAAATTTTGGATTTATGTGCGGTAGTTTTTGTGAGATTGTTTATATATAATTTAATTTTTATTACTAATTCATTTTTATTTTTGTACTTGTCATGAGTTTGAGTTTATTATTACACACAATTCTCTTTTTTTTAATTAATTTCTCATTGTTTTTTGTTTCTTTATTTGGAAATATTGCTTTCTATAAAAAATCAAATAAAGGAAATAAAAATGAACCCATGATACCAATTTGGCTGTATGAATTTGTATTATTATTTTTCTACATAAAAGGTTAATGGACTCAAAAAAATTTGTAGGTCGATTTTTATGTTCTCAATCGAGTTAGGAGTTAATGATTAATGGCGGCTTCATTGGAAAATAGCGTCGCTAACCTCCATTACTTCAACTATTACTATATATGGAGGTTGGTCTGCGGTTCATTATAAAATGGATTAAGGCCGACGTTTTATAGTTACAAATTCCAACCCCTAATTTAATCTACCCATCAGCCCCCCGAACTTCGAATTCCTGATTCCGTCACTGGCAGGACCTGAACTCGACCTGCCTCAAAAGTAGCTCGATCAGAAGCAACCCGAACCCGACCCAAAATAAGCTCGACCCAAAGTAACCTGAAATCCGAGTGACCCGAATTGACCCGAAGTAATTCGAAACCCGAATGATCTGACCCAAACTGACTTGCACGATTGACATCCCTACTTACACCTTGCATGTCCCAATCTAAGGGGGAAAAACTATTTTAAATCCAGAAAAGGTACCTAATAGTACAAGACAAATACTTCTTTCTTTTCTTTTCCTCCTCATTTATCGTTGAATCATAGTTGGAATTTACATTTATCAAATGAAAGTATGTAATTTAAATTTTCTTTTGTTTTGGTGAGGAGCAGTCGGGTGAGATGGTGCGGGCTAGTAAGGAGGAGTTAGAAAATCACACTGGTGCTGCAAATGGAGTTGTGCTTCTCACCATCCACTAGAGTGAGCAATGACAATGGATGAGAAACACATAAAAGCTGAGTTAAGGGGTTGATGTGTCACTCATCCACCTTATTGCTCCCTCCCTCCAATGAATAGAGGGGTTCAAACCCGGTGAAATTTCGACAAATTCATCGTGAATATGCAACGCTCGGACAAAACAGAGCCCCACCCCCATCCCCGGTCCAAACCCTTCCCACCCCCACTCCCCTCCTGCTTGCATGCCTGCTCAGCTGCTGGAAAGTAAGAAGACAGGCAGGAGGCGAGTGGGGGTGGGAGGATTGTTGCATGTCGTTGGCGATTTTGGGAGGGGCAGCTGAATTCATGGTGAGCCACGAAAATCACTTCGCCCCAAACAAAAATCACTTCGCCGTGATTCACCTCCAAAATTTCAGAATTCACAGTGAAATGCGAAAGGTGAGATTTTTGATAATTCACCCCAAATTCCCCAACTTTGAAACCCCCTAATGAAGAGAAAGTGAACTCCTGCAAATGTTTAACATTTTGGTGAGTGTGATATGGGAAAGAAAAAATAATCTTTGGCCCAGTTTGGCAACAGCGTCAGCAGTTAATGTTAGCGGTCAGTGTTAATGGTCAGCGTTAGCTTTTAGTTATTTTCATCAGTGTAAACTGTTTAAGTTTAAATTTGTAGTGTTTGTTAAATAAATTATGATCAAGAGCTTTGTTGTGTCAAATTTACTACAAAGACTCTAATCATATACTCCTTCGTCTCATAAAGATTGTTGTATTTGATTTTAATGTTTCAAGTTGTAGTGTTTGATTCAAAATTTTAGTAATATAAACAATGAAAAAATTCAATAAAAAAACTAGAAAATTATAAAAAATCATAAAAATAAATTATAGATTAAATAACGTGAAATAGAAAAAATAAAAGTTACACTTTTTGTGGAACAGATGGAGTAATATTGAAACTTCAAAAGGGAAAAAAGGAAGCAATATAGTGGTGATTACTAAAAAGTGAGATTTATAATCTTTTTTTAAAAAAGAGAGAAAGTTTTACTGCTGCTCGAGACTGTTATTACTGTCGCTAGAAAGTTGAAATAAAACGAAGGAAATTTGTGTCACAAATTTTCTGAGTAAATTGCACAATCTATACCTATATCTCATGTTACAAATCTATACATGAATAAAGTTTTGTTGCAAAAGTGGCCCTGAAGTATTAATATATTGCAAATCTATACCCACAACTTAATCTCCGTTAACACTTAACGAAAATTATGTTTAAAATGCTTAAATTTACCATTATGGTTTTTGAAATGTGTTGAAAACCCCTTTAATTTTATATAATTTTACTTGTTGAGTCATTATTCTTAATTAAGTTTGTATTATTTCAAATAATCTTTCCAAATCAATAATATCAATTATAGACCAAGTGTAAAATATCCAAATTTTTTTATCAAATATGAAAACAAATGTTTAAAATAATATCAATAATATTATTTGTACTTAAATTTACATTTTTATTGTAAAAAACTAGTAATTATAAAAAAAAATACAAGAATGAATAATAATTTTCTAAAAATCTCCATCAAAATATGTAGATTTGTAAAAAATCTTCAATAATGATATTAAAACAACAGTTTACATACTAAATTAAAGTTTTAGAATTGGGAGATATCTATTTTATTTGAGAATTTTGAAAATAATGTCCAATGTGTTTTCTCTTTTTCAAAATTATATATATATATATATATATATATATATATATATATATATTCCAGATTCCAACTTTCAATCAATTTCTTTAAAAAAATACTATTATATTTTTAGAAAATTCAATCTTTAATTAAATTATGCATGTACATTACTTTAAATTTTATATCAAAATATTGAAGAAATAAAATTCATAAACTATATGCTAAATAAAATGTATAAATTCAAATAAATTAAATATCATTGTGGAAGATTTTATACATAACTATTTTAATAGATTTTTTAGAAAATAACTATTGATCCTTACATTTTCTTTTGATAATTAATTACTATTTTCGCAATAAAAAAGTAAATGGTTTACAAAACTATTACTATTGATATCATTTTATTTTATTTTTCATATTTGATTTTTTTGGATATTTTAGATTTAATTTGCAATTACTATTTATGATTTGGAAAGATTATTTGAACCACACATAATTAAGAATAATGACCCAAAAGGTAAAATTATAAAGCTAGAGGGGTGTTCAACACATTTCAAAAACTCTAAGGGTCAATTTGAGCATTTTAACTACAATTTCCGTTCAGTTTTAACAGATGTTAGGTCGCAGGTATAGATTTGCAACGTACTCATACTTTAGAGTTACTTTTGCACAAAATTTTGTTCAGGTAGATTTGAAATGGGGTATAGTTTAGGTATAGATGGTGCAAATTACTCCAAATTTTATACTCCAATTAACAATGTTATTTTCTACGATTATTAGTAGCCAGGTCGATTGGTAAGCATGCACTGGTGGATGAGAAGTCATTTAGCAGTTGATTGAAGAGGTTGGAGTGAGGAAACAAAAAGAAATAAGAGTAGCTTTAGGATGCGCTTAAGCGCATCTTAAGCGCTTAAGAATAAGTACTATTTACAAGTTATGATATTTCACTATTTATATCGTTTCCTAGCCATCTTTCGTTGCTGCTACTTCTTCAGAAGTCGACAGTTTCATCTGCTTCATGCTCGTCATTTCTTTTTCGATAAACTCTTCAAACCTCCCTCCTGCATACGGAACTAGCAGAATAAAAAATTCAACCAGTTGGATGTGCCTTAATAACTGATATTTTTTTGAGCCAAGCCAAGATAATAGATAATCAAACAACACGAATTTTTGTGGTAGAAAAAAAATTGTGGAGGAGTGCTGATATGAGACCAAGTATTTATTGATTTTGGGGAAGGAGATCGCTAGCTGGTATTGGGATGGTGAGGGAGAGGAGTGAAAAAAGAACATAAATTGCTGCTCTGCATGAGACAAACAATTGAGATGTGTGAGGGAGATAAAGTAGGCACGTTGGAGGTAAAAAAAATAAGGGGAAAACGAGTGAAAAATTAATCAAATAGAAATTTTATGTTTTTTCTAGAAAATTAATGTTTTGATAGTACAGCTGTATAAGAATCGTGATCCCTCTATAGAAAAATTCATGATATCGTAATAAGAGAGTTGTGATCCCGTGCAAAGAGACTTTGATCCTACAGAGGAGAGTTGTGATCCTAACACAAAATAGATGATACATATATAAAAACTTGATACACGAAAACAAAAAGACTGATTGAATATGATACTTGTACCCAAAAAATGATACAGTATTGAAAAAATGATACTTGTACCAAAAGTCACTAATGCATTGTAGAAATTAATGATGTACTGATGCACTAGTGAAAAGTATTGATGCACTGTAAGAAATTAATGATACGATTTTGAAAAAATGATACTTGTACTTAATGATACAGTATTAAAAAAATGGTACTTGTACCAAAAGTCACTGATGCACTGTAGGAAATTAATGATGCACTGATGCACTAGTGAAAAATACCGATGCAGTGTAGGAAATTAATGATATAATATTGAAAAAAATGATACTTGTACTTAATGATGCTCGTAGTGAAAAAAATGATACTCGGTAACGGATTCCGAAAAAATCATCAAAACATATGACATATGAGTCTCTTTATAATCGTCTTTTTTCTTTCAGCTCGACTAATTATTTGAAATTTTTTATTAAAGAAAAAAAAAGATGCATTTTGTAAAGGAAGAGAAAAATGAAAACGACAAACACGCAAATAAGATGACAACTTCAGCATTTAGGATGTACTATTAAAAATAAAGCATCCCAACCTCGCTGAAGAAATAAAGCAGATGGAATATGATTGTAGTTTATGAGAAAAGAGTGGAGTGTGTACGGTTGAAGCAAAGGCAGAGAAAAATCTCTCACCGAGAACTCGGAAATATCTTGAGTCAATGAGAGTCAAGAGGGTAGGGCTGAAAGTATAAAGGGGTAGAAAAAACTTAGGATGTATAATTGTTAGGGTTAAAGAAAAGTTATGGTCCAATTTTTGTAGTTAAATTCAAAATTCTAACAGGATATTTAATGACGATTAATCTTAAAAGGTATATTTCTCCAAACTTAATGGGAAAAAAGAGAGGAATCTGAGAATGTACGTGGGAATGGGATGATGGGGGATAAATAATAATTTTCCTTTGGCCCAAAATGTAGAATGGTGCCCTGAACTTTTCCAAGTCAGTCAGTTCAGGATCCCAACTAAACATGGACATTTTGGTCCCTAGACGGGAAAAGGTACCAAATTGCCACTGTCGTTTGGGCAAAAGTTCAATATTACCACTCCTTTGTTTTGGTGGTACGTGAATACCACTGCCGTTATAGTTTGTGGTACACGTTTACCCATCGCCGTTAAAATCTCCACGCTGACGCCTAATCATGTTGACGTGGGCATTTTTTTGTGAGTTGGCGACGTGACATACCAGGAAACTTATACACTCTATTTTAGAATTCGGGATACAATTGCATATTTTACAAAACTTTAGGACCTATGTGTCATTTGAATCATCTTCACCCTTACCTGGCGACACGATTTGCTGGCACCTCCGCCGCCAGGCTCACTGAAATTCGTCGGCCTTCGCAACAAACGAGGCCTTTGGTCAAAATCAGACTACGGCACTAACGCCATCATCAGAGTATTTAACACCGGAATCTGGACGGAGCGTCGGAGTTTCTCTGACCTCAACCTTGGTCCTATGCCTACACGGTGGAAGGGAGTTTGTCAGGCCGACGTCAGATTTACTTCCAACAATTGTAACCGCAAGATAGTTGGGGCGAGACGTCGACGGTCATGGGACCCACACGACGTCGACAGCCGCCGGGAGACACGCTTTTCGTGCCATGGAGACCTCTAGAATCGCGAAATGCGTGGCTCTGACGTCTACAGCGCGGCTTCCAGAGGTGTCTTCGTCTCCACGTCGGTGGGAAATGACGGACCCATTGAACCAGAATTCATGTCAATCGGTTGACGGTGACCTCACTTTCATTTTGGATCGATAACAAACTTCACCGCCAAATTCGGCTTGAAAAGCCACTTTCGACCGCCTACCACCACTAATCGTCGGAGCGGATGACGGCACACCAGAACAGCTTATGTCTGCCTCGAAATGTCTCCGACAGCAGTCGTCGCCGCGTCCTCCGCCGTTAAACATGTTTCAGCAATCAGCAGAGAAGAAGCTGCATTTAGGTAAAATTACTGCCTTAGTCCTTCCTTTTACCTCATCTTTTCCCTTTTATCTTACTTAAGCCCCTAAGTTTCATAAAATCCACCTAAGCTACTCTTCACGGAATATTTCACCAGATTCTCGTCATCACTCAGTCAAATGGTAAGACGGTGCCGATAAACAGAAGAGGTGGCATAATGTAACCAGAATACATAAAACATTGGCAAAACAAAACCAACAAACCCAAAAAATGGTAATATTGAACCTTTATCCAAACATCCCCGTCCCTAGACTATCAACACTGGGTCAGTTTAGGCCCTTGACTCAAGCTGGACATCACGTGGTCGCACGGAATCGCCGACGGACTTAACATCGTTTCAGGGGAGGCGCCAATCTGGTTCTTTTTTAGGGCTAATTTTGGCGCTTAATTCTTTTTTGTGGTCCTGGAATTTTGTTGTTTGTTGATTTGAAGTTGAAGTTGAAGTTGCAGCATCAGCGGTGCGTGCGTTAGTATGTTATCTCCGATTTCATCTCCCTCTCATATGACTGCGATTCCTTAACAAGAGATATCTACAGATCGTTGTCGAGCATTTCTATTGTAGCCTCATCCAGCTAACTCGTATTCAAGGATTGATCGGAGTTTTGCAAGTCAATCGCAACCTCTCAGCTACTGATCTCCTTGACAATTAGAGCTACGATCTCTGGCGAGGGTAGCATAGCAGCAACAACACAGTAAGCCATCAACTCCTTCAATAACAACTTCCTACTGGAATTATACTCTAGTGCACATCATATATTTGAGGAAATGTCTAAGTCAAGTATATTGAGCTGTTCATGGGATGGGATGGGATGGGATCGGAGGAACAACTTGCTGCATCTTTCACCTTGAAAATTTTGCACCAACATGATACATTTGCCATCAATAAATTTTCTATACCTCTTCTGTTAGACACCTGTAAAATTCCAGAACAAAGCATATGCTTTGTTTATGCAGTTTTTCTTGTATTTGTTTCGTCCTGGGAATTATGCATGCAACAAGTTAGTTTAGATCAGTGTGAAAGTGAGTGTGCGCACGCACATGCATGTGTGATGGTGTCTATTTGATTCTCGTTGAAGTTGGGGCAGAATGTTGCCGCCATGTTTGATTCTATTCATACATTTAATTCACTAATTGCACTTTTAAGCACAAAAGTAGAAAAATTGGAGAAATGGAGTATTCAGTTGGATATCTGGCGCCATGCTGGCTCTTAGTTCCTTTGTTGTCCTCTTTTTTTTTACTAGAGAAATACTGTTTTAACCGATTCTTATAAAATTACTCTTTTATTCTTATGAAAATTTTTATTTCGACGTTTAACTTATATTTCCCCAAAAGTTTAGCCTCAAAGTTTATTTCATACTAAAAAAGACCCGGCCAAAACTTCTTCATGTATTGGCAACTCTTCAACATCCTTGTTCTTCAAATCTAACCGAAGTCGAGCGTATTTCCGTATTGATAAAATCGTATCCAAGAGCAACAATCCTTACTTGAAGATCAAAGTTTACATGAACCGGATTCCAATATCTGTGTGTTGCCGTCTAGGAAAGTTGATGGGGAAAGTTTCGATGCCTTTCGATCTGAAGGCGGCGGAGTCGCAGAAGCCCAATGGCGGCGATAAGGAGGACTACTAGAGCGAGGACGTGGCGACGACGAGGGTGTTGATTTAAGAGGGGGTGGCAGCGGGTGGAGTACCACTGGGAGAGGAAGCTCCAGGGGCAGGGGTTGACAAAGTTCTGGGAGCCGATGTGGCGGCGCTAATGTTGACCTCTGCCTCTGCCGCCATCCCATGGCCATCGGCCTAGGTTCACTACGTAGTTGATTTGGCCTTCGTAGCGGCCAATCCGTTACAAATCCGTTACAATCGTAGCGGATAGGTGCATTTCTTATGCCGTTACGTTTGAGCTCGCTTTGAGGAAGTCCATCGCAACAAATCCGCTAAGATGTAGCGGCCTCGAAACAGCCAGAGCCGTTACAACATATATTAAAAATTAAAAAAAACAGATCTTTAAACAAATTTCAGATTTGGGTTTGCAAATTCATCAATATTCATCCGATCCCATATTTAATCCTCTACCCAAAAAAGAAGAGTAACCAACTTCAAATTTCTGTCCCAGATCTGGACACAATGCAAGCAGATCAGTTCAAATTTCGAACGAGATCGATCCAGAAAAAAGCTACTGCAAAACTAGAATCACATTTCTAACAAAAAAAATAAGAAATGATGAAATTCGACAAGTCCAAAAAGGTCAACACTAGCTAGTTAAGAAATTGCTCACAAGAGCATAAGCTGACTTCAATTCATCTTTCTGTTACGCTTATGCAACAAAAGCTCTACTTCTCAAACGAATTGGGTCCTCTCTTCTGTTGGAATTCTTGGCGCATCAAGATCATTTGAGATGATACTTGAGTTTAGGAAGCTAAGTGAGAGCTCAAAGGTAGCTATATGTAGCTAGCCTAAGCTCATCTCAGCTAGAAGTAGTTGTACTTAGCTCACAACAGTTTAGGGCAGTTAAAGGTAGCTCTCCTCAGCCATCTCCAGCTCGCAGTAGCTGGATACAGCTCAATTTAGCTCATTGTAGTTAGGAGTAGCTAAATGCAGCTCAACTTGAGCTCACACTAGCTAAAGGTAGCTAAATCCAGCTCAAAGTGAGCTCACCCCAGCTAGAAGTAGCTGTGGCAGCTCAACTCCAGCTTAAGTTAGCTAAAAGTAGTTAACTCCAGCTCATGGTAGCTAGTAGTACCTGACCCTAGCTCATGTGAGCTCAAAAGTGACTAACCCTAGCTCAAGTCAGTTAGAAGTAACTAACTTGAGCTCAATTGAGCTAGACTAGATGGAGAAGTGACCTTTCAGCTCAAGGTGAGCTGAAAGGAGTATTTGTGGTCATTTGGATACTTTTGTAGTACCAAAGAGGTAACAATTAGTCTTTTACCTAAATAGAGGTATTTTGATAAAAGGATATGTCTTGTTCTAACACAATTGGTTGTGGTTGGTACCCTTGGACATTAGTGTCCTTACCTTGGTGGTTACTAAGGTATCATACCCAAGGAGACACCTTGTTTAGCGAAAAGGTGTCTCTTAGGAAGGCACCCTTTCATCTAACCAAGGTAGTTACCCACCATAAGGGTTCGGCGGTTTTAGGGAGGTTGTAACCTCCCAAGGGCTGAAACATTGTGTTGTTTTCGGCACCAAGGGAGGTGTCCCTAGCCCATTTGCAACCACCCCTCAACCCTTTATAAATAGGAAGAGTGGGCCGGCCATGAATCATCACTTGTACCATTAGTTTTCTTCTCCATCTTCCTCCCTTCTCATTGCCGAAATTGAAGTGCATTCCTAGAGATTTCGGGTGGATCATATTGTGTCCATATCAACACAACCTCCATTTTTTTTTCTGAGTCATTTCATTAATATGTAAAAAGCCCAAAGGCACTTACAATCGCCTCCTTGTTCAAACAATCCCTCCATTGCATAAGCATTCAATCCATTCTACTAGAAGAACTCGATGCATTGAAGATCGAAGAAGAAGTACATATACTTTCGGTTGCACATCACTTGGAAATTTGCTTAAACCGCAAGGTATGTGTTCTATCTTTGTTCTTCTTCTTCCATTCTTGAATGGCAAAATGACATGATCATTATGAAAGAGACATCATGCGTTGTAGATTAAGAAACAATCTTAAAATTGACATATGACATGTATGATGATTGTGATCCTGAAATGAAGTTGTGATGAACTTAAAATCATCATCTTCTTCTCGAATCTGACCACGGTAGTGACGAATCGCTGCTTCTTCTTCTTATCCTGCTTGGCGACCTTCGGAGTTTCGCCTCTCACCTTACTAGCATGAGCTGGAGATCCGTGAACCTTACCCATGGATGCTTATAAGAGAAGGATGGAAAAATTAAACAAAAAACACATACCTTGGTCATTGAAGAAGGAGCTTCGTCGGCGACGCGAGGAGAAGCTTCATCGACGGTGGGAGAACGAGGAGCTTCATCGACGGCGGGAGAACAAGGAGTTTCGTCGGCAGCAGAGAAGAAGGTGCGACACTCGATTTAGAGAGAGGAGAAGTGAAGGGTTTGGAAAGAAATGAGATGATTTACAGAGATGGTGAAGTGAAGGGTTGGAAAAGAAATTAATATCCCAAAATAAGTGAAGCGTCATTTGGACGCTAGCTTGGCTTCATATCAAAAAAAAAACAAATCTCCCACCCTTCATATCCCAAAATTAATATTTAATAATAATAATAATAAAGTTTGTTACCGAAAGCTCCGTTACGGCGCCGTTACAAACAAAATACTAAAGCGACCCTTGTACCGACGTGTAACGGGTGGGGTTTTGTAACAACCCTTGCTACTACGACACTGTTACGAGACTCCAATCAACTACGTAGTTGTTGCTACAGTCAATGGAGGCCTCAGCGGAAGGCTTCAACGAGTGGGAAATGGTGGACGATGACTTCTCTGTTTCCGATCGGAGCCACCGTGAAGGTTCGCCGCCTATTAATTCGGAATCATAAATCCAAGAGGACGAGACGGTGGCATGAGATATGAGTGGAGGGAGGCAGAGGATAAATGTCAGGGACATTTTGCATTATGAGTTAAACTTTAGGGTTAAAACTTTGGGGAAATATAAAATCAGAGACTGAAGTAAAGTTTGTATAAGGGTAAAAAAGTAAATTCTCATGAATCTGTTACAACTAATGGTCCAAATAGACGGAAATGGCCAAATATGACAGAGTACCATAGGATAGGACCTAAATAGGATAAACTTTTAAAACAAGACCGAAACAGGACAATAATTATTTTTACGGGTTGGTGGTTATTTTAGAATTTACTAAGAACAGGAATCAAAATTCGGATGTTTTGGAATCAAAACAGATTGCATTTTCTCCTCAAGAAAAAAAAACAGATTGCATTTTGATGGAGTTCAAACAGAATGTACTTACAATTGGAATTTAAACATCCAAATTTGTTAATATTGTGTGTACTAATGGATGGCGTGAATATATTGAGCTAGTTTCCAATTGATGGACAAAATTTTCACTTTAAATAAAATTATTGTTCTACAGCACTCAAATTTTGGTTTTACAATACTCAAAACTTTGGAACCGTTTTCTATCTCTAGCTATTTCTTCCATAGCATCAATATCACACGGACAACATGCAGAGGCCTATGCACAAAACTTGCCAAACGAGTTGCTAGTAGTGAAACACTAAGCATTATTCACAATTGCCACTGTTTACATAATGAAACACTTCCCTAGTCTCATTCCCTAAAAAACACAAACATTACATAAGTTGCCACTGTTTGGTAATTTTCAGGTAACCGCAAATAGTGGATATCTGCTAATCGCAAAGCCCAATCTGACAATCTCTTACTAATCCACTAAAACTACCATACAACCACTACCCTAGCCCACCAACTCTTAACACATCTAAACCCAATCTTGTTCTTGGTCATAGTAATTACTAATTTAGTAATTATAAATTGAATCAAAATCGAACTCACATATACACAGATATATATGTGGAGGAATAAAATGGTCAATGTGTTTGTATGAAGTAATATAGAAAAGTATTTATATCATGTGCTCGTAGTTAACGTATGATTATATTTGAGAGTTTAATTTATATTGCATAGTTAAATTTATATTTCGTGATTAATAAATTAATGTAAATTTTTTTGGTTATAACAGCAAACCTGGAAAAACCGTGGTTATGCGGTTATGGGTGGCAACTAGAAATCGCATGAGAAAATTCCCAAAATCGTGGATATCGAAAACAAATCGCGGTTAGTGATTGTGGTTATGCCTTATCCGCGGATAAACCGAACCGTTGTCATGCCTAACCGTGAGTCCAGCATGAGTCATGGGCCTGAACTGACCGAGTGTAAATAGTACAGGGAGTAAGGTGTCCCATTTATAGTTGGGGCCTGAATTGAACGAGTTAGTAAAGTTCAAGGCATCATTCTGCATTTTGGCCTTTCCCTTTGCAAAACTTTACACATTATACCTATATTAATCGAAAATGACCGTTTGCCACTGAAGTTTGTTGATAGACCATTTTTACCACACATTCATAAACTGGACCTTTTTTTGCCACTGACATTATAGGTTTTGGACCCTGATTGCCACCCTTCCGTTAAAATGCCACGATGGCTTGTGCTGACGGTGACTTGGATGAATATTAAATGACATGGTGCTCCACTTCAACACATTCTCTCCCAAATCTAACTCTGCTAGGGCTTTTCGATCTTTTTGCCCCGCTGCCCTCGACGACAATGTGCATTCTTCTCCGAGAGTGTTCTCCGGCCACCTTCCGAGCTCCATCGTCGACGATGCTTCTCTTCGCACGATTGGCACCGATTTCGCCGGTCTCTGAGCTTCAACTTCTTCTAGCACGAGTCTCGTCAATCCCAGGGGGCTCGATTTCAGGCTTCCGTCACTGGGATGTTTGCTCCTCGCCTCCTCTCCTGGATCCTCTCCCATTGGGATGTTTGGCCCTTCACCAGCACAGCTATCGGCACTCATCTGACCCAATGGAACGATGCTTGAATCGATCTCAGCCAACCAATTATGTCCTTCCGTCCCTAAAAGGATGGTGCACATTCCTTTTATGGTTGTCTCTAAAAGAATGGTGCATTTCCTTTATTGGATTTAGGTGAGCAACTTTACTTAAATGCCTTTATCTCTAGAAAATCGGGGTAATTTTGTTCTTTAGGGATCGGAAGGAAGGATTTATGGACGGTCGTCGGATTTCCGGCCCCATCTCTAGAAAATCGAGTTCTTCAGGGATCGGAAGAAGGAACATACGGTTTTAACGTCGATTAAGTGGTATAATGGGTCCCAAAAAATGAGTTAAGTGGCATAATGGGTCCATAAAAACAAGTTAAGTGGTATAATGGATCCAAACAACTTATCTGGATGTCACATTGGACAAAAAAAATCCACGCCATGCATCTGTGACGAAATATTCCCGAAGATTTTCGCCGATAGTCAAAAAAGTGGTATACAAAATACAAGTTGAGTGGTAGAATCAGTTCATAAAACGTAAACTAATGGCAAAAAAATTCCATATTTTGAAAGTGCCGTAAAAAAGGTCCATCGAGCAAATCTCGGTGACAACGGTCCTTTTCTCTTAATCCAAAAGTTAATGGTGGCAGTTGCCCACTCTCCATTACGCGGCATCATCCATAATTCACATTATCCATAATGCTTTAATCTTATAGGGTTAAAATATCTAAAATTAAAAGTCTTAGAGTGCAATAAGGGTATTAATACAAAAATCTTAATCGTTTAAGTTTTTGGTCATTCACACTCCTATATAATACGGGAGATAACCGTATGTTTCAGAAATAAAGACAAAAAATGTAAGTTAGGCGATAAGTCATGGTTAAATTGTAAGTTTCGGAACCGCACCAGTGAAAGAAGACAATCCATCAGCTGCTGCTGCTGTTGAGCCCCAAACTCTGTAAGATCTTCTTCCTCTGATCGATCGTCTCGCGTATCTCCTCCAATTCGTCTCTGTAAATTTCCCAGTGCTTGTATTTACAGATCTTTGAAATCTTGATCGGTTGCTAGATTCTTCTAGAATCATCCTTGTTATGTTCCCGAATAATATCTGCGTCGGCGAAACTTTATCTACTCTGGGTCTTGAATCATCTGTATCGCTTGAGAACTCTCTATAAACTCGGTGATCTTAACAAGTTTTTCTTTATGAGTCTGTAAACTCGTGTATGGTTGGTGCATTTGGGCATTTTGTACTTGGATCAAGGTCTACTGAGAGCGAGTTACTGTTCTGTTTCTATAAATGGGTAGGCCATTGTTGTTTCAGATCTTGGAAAAGCCAGCCACAAGTTGTATAATAGGGATATGCAGTGCAATTTGGTTTTACATACAGAAGAAGAACATTGGTTACCAACATGTGGGTTTGAGTTATGAAACGGCACTTGAAGGGCACCATTGGAGGCTCATTACTTCTGCTTTTTCTCACATAAGCGTGATTCATCTTGTTTTCAATATGAGCGCACTTTGGAGTCTTGGGATTGTTGAACAGTTGGGTCACATCGGTTTAGGTGTGGCGTACTATCTTCAGTACACCCTTGTATTAGTGGTGTTGTCAGGGCTGCTTGTTTTGGGGATGTACCATTTCTTGATACAGAAATTTAAGATCGAGTATTTCAGAAGAGTGACGGCAGTTGGATATTCTTGTGTTGTGTTTGGGTGGATGACTATTCTTTCTGCAAATCAACCCTCCTCCAAGTTGGAACTTTTTGGATTTCTCTCGCTTCCTATCAGTTTTGCACCCTTCGAGTCACTTATATTTACATCTATCATTGTCCCACAAGCTAGTTTTCTGGGGCATTTATCTGGGATAATTGTCGGTTATGCTATAGCTTGGGGTTTGATTCGTGGTATGAACAATTATTGGGCAGTCTCCATGCTTGGCTGGATAGTTGCCGTTTTCGTGGTCAGTTTAAAGAAGTCTGGTACATATGACTTAGGCTTTCTGGAGATTGAATCTGTTACAGATCCTTCTCTGCCTTCTGTGCGGTTTGTTGGAAATGGGAGAACCTTGCAAATGAGTGCCATTCCAATGGGAGGTGTTGAGCTTGTCTAACTTGCTATCAGAGCATTACTTGTGAACATAAGATGTTGGCAGCATCTCTGAAGTCATGTGATGTTGATTCCATATGGGATTTTTGTGCAAGCTAGGTAGGAAGCATGCAGCCAAGGTGTACTTGATTACTAAACAATACATTCATTTGCCTGTTCGAAAGTCCAAAGGTCCATTTTTACATGTACTCTGTGCTGTAAGCTTTCTACTGTCGAGCATGATTTTCAAGTTTCACCCAATCAATTGACTTTAATTTTCTATTGAAGATTCTGTGTGTTGATTATAGAAGCATTTAGATCTTATTTTCCTTGATAAACATACCAAAATTTCATACTAGTATTAGATTAACATGATTGTTTACACCGAGGGGGAAAAATAGAATTGTTTACAGGCTTGTTGACCCATATTTATTGTACTCCACACTTTCTGAAAAATGTTGTGCTCCCAGCAGTTTGTTTATTGACTTGCAGAGATCTGTTTGTCATGCTAGAAAGCTACCTCTTCCAGAGGTCATTCTGAGTCTATTGGGTATGTATCATGCTTCATACTGCTCTTATGATGTAAACTTTGTTCTGCTTGATCACTCCCCTCCTGTCACACATTTATCCATATCGAAATCTGGTCACGAGTAATCTTAGCTGCGATCTCATATCTCAATCAATTTTGCCTTTGATTTGCATAGTAACTGATGATCTTTTGCAGCCAAAGTTCACCATGAGGAACTGCCATTCTTATTAGAGTGGTTGCATACATAAATATTGTGTACTAGCATCCCCCCCCCCCCCCCCCTTTCTATCTCATGCGGCGGTAGAAATATTGTTGAATTGTAATTGAGAGTATAGACGAATATGGTCACAAGTCTGTGAGCAACTGTCCACCAAATGATGGTCTTCTGAGTCTCTAACCCAGTGGTTAAACTCCTAAGACACAAATATAGATGTCTTGAGTTCAAATATTCAACATCTCAATGTCCCCTACCCATATATATTCAAAAAAATTGTTCGTTTGTAACTGTTCCACACAAAGTGAGTCCATTATGCTTTGTGTTGATGAGGGACCATTATGCTTTGTGCCCATCCGTTAAAATCTTTCATTAAATGCCATAGTTCAGTCTGCAAACTTATGACGCACTAGAGTGGGTCTCATAGAGCAACCATCTGTTGAACTGTACCAAAACGCAAGCTAAGGGTGAAACGGGGTTCGACATTGAACTGGCCGGCCACTTGTATTTGATTACGGGTACAAAAGAATAGTACTTCTATAGTGTATGGCTATACCGTTTAAATGCATCAATGAGTTTAATTAATGAGAATCGAATCATACACAGTTATACATTGAAGACCATATCAATCTAAATTTCTCATGAGGCTGCCAACTCAACAAATACCAAGTATACATGAATATGGCTCCCGTTGTAACACTGTGCAAAGTCTTCACAAGCAATCATTCATCTGCAAAAATGCAATGGCGTGACATTAATTTAAGCAAATTGCAAAACGGAACTTCCAAGTTCATTTGGTGCCACTCAGGCATGCTTGCATGAACTAAAAAATCAAAATACTGGAGAAAACACTCAAACCTTTCAGATTTTCTCCCCAATCCCAACACACTAGAAAACAGTCAAAGAGAAACTCTTCTGAAAATGAGACAGGTATAGGGCATGGTAATTGATGTAGTATTATGGAGAATGAAAGGCTTACTTGCTCAACGTGATTATACTGCACCTTAACAACAATATTCAAATTAGTAGAACAAAGTCATCATTTTAACTGTCCCCGAGTTAGTTTGCTTTATAAGTTCATAGTAACAATTGATAAAACACAGATGAGAATACAAAACCAAAATACAGATATCTGTAACCCACAAGTCCACAAGTGTCAAAAAGAAACGAGATAAGGTTAAGAAGAGAGCCTTGCTAAGGTTACAGACAACACACCGCACACCCACTCTACCCCCCAAAGAGGAAAGAAGAAAGAGCATCACCCAGTAAGGCAAGGTCCATCATGAAAAATTATAACAAAAATTATCTAATGAAAACCCATGAGTATCTTTCGAGTGATTAATAAGGCGATCACAGCCCTGATTTGGCTCTACCAAAAAGAACCACGGCAATGTTTGTTTGAAGCAACAAGCGGCCAGAGAAACGATATTTATACATTTTATTCCCCTTGAAAGTCCGTACTAAGGTTAACGACTAAACACTAAGACGGTACTTATCAATAAAAAAACACTAAGATGGTAAAAACCATCAGATGTTTCTGTCAGCCTCACAGTGGGAAATGACACACTTATATAGGGTTCATTCCAAGATGTAATACAGAGTATGTACTTTAGGTTTTGTATATGTAGGTGCAGGAGATCTATCACAAATGTTACCATTCATGTATTGATGACCTTTCATTCAATGTACCCATTACTTAATTAACTCAATTTTTTTTTGAATATAACCCTTTCAGTAATCGAATTGTAGAACCCATACCATGATATCTCCAAGCTAATCAATTGAAATGTGAGCACAAATAAGCAAGATAATGCACTCAGCCTATAAGCTTACCATTTCTTCACATCTTTTTCCATTTCTTCATGGTTTGCTGACCCATTGACATTGACTGAAGTGGTAGAACCACTTTCTTGAGCACCCGCATGTAGAAGACTTGAAAACCCCTGCCCAATCGACTTCCAGAAACTTGTTGGTGGTGATGGATGAAAGCTGCTGCTGCTTCCATATGATGATGGATCAACAAATCTAGCTGATTCAGGTTTCAGTTCAGAAAACCTAAAGGCTCCTAATATTTGTTCAGGAAGCTCTGCTTCAGTTTGACCCTCGATAACAAAAGCAATATCAACAGTCACAGTTGTGATGTAACCAAATGCCAAGTGAACTATGGCATTTGCAACTACTGATGATCCAATATCCACATCAACCTCCATAAAATTCTCTGATGTGCAGTACTTGCAAGCAACAGCACGACCAATGATACATATTGCCTGTTCCCCAACAGCTTTTCTCACAATCCAAGGACCTTTAACAATGTTTGCTACAAGTTTAAGCCTAGAACTTCTAAACGCATCATCCCCTTGCAAGAATCTGTGCATTAGAGATCCCTCAGCAATGCGCTCTTTAGGTACAAAATAAGCCACTGCGCTGTAATTCTCCTTGCTTGGAACTTGTAGGTTGAATGCCCAAATGAAAGGCTTATGGTCTCCAGGAAATGCGTCATCGATTACTTTCCTGACACGGTTGCTTGGTTGGTTCAAGACTTCCCCAAGTTTCATGGGGCCTTTGATCCAGTCAAAACCTATAGGCTTTAGCAGGTATTCGCCACCGGGGATTTTAACCTTATTTGACAGGTACTCTGGACCTCTTACCATGAACCTATCTCCTGGTGGAGATGCCCAACCATTTGGACAATTTTCTGGGTCTAGCAGGGGGACTGCTCCTTCCGTCTTGATTCTTTCTATCCACTCTGGCTCGTTGCTACATTCAGCACTGCCCATATCACCTGCTGACATGCAAACATTCACATCAGCAGGAGGGATGTTTAAAATTCAGAAAAAGAAAAACGCAGCACCAGCTATCCCCAGGCTTATAGCATAATTCAAAAACCATGTCTCATATTTCCTTGTAGCCATTCATGAACAACTACTAACAGATTCCATAAGTCTTAACAGATACTCCTATACGAAATGAAAAGGCGTTTCATAATGCCAGTATGACAGTTTTGTGTTCTTGACTAAGCTGAGATCAAAACATCAGAGTTCTGGTCAACGTTTGTTATGTTGTGACGCTAAAAATGTCAGCTGGTCAAATTCTTCCATAAAAGCTACTACTCCTAACCGATCACAACACTGGGCTTAAATCAGATTCGCCATATCCACGACTACAAAAATAGTAGTTTCACTTTCAACACAGAGATCAGACATTTATGCATAAAACTAACTTCAACCACTGTAAATCACCACAAAAAAAAAAAAATTAACAAAGATTGGTTGTAGATAAAGAGACTGGAGCAAAACCCTAACCGGAGATTGAGTTGTGGAGAAAGCAATCAACAACGATTTGTTGGTCAGAAGAAGAGATCAGAAACGAGCAATTTAGCAAGAATTGGTCAGAGTTGAAGCTCGTGTAAGATACCGAACGCACACAGACAGAGCAAATTAGGTCATGCCCAAAACCTCTCGCTAGCTGTTCCTTCCAATGTCGAAGTTTGTGTGGATAAAAGGTGAGAAAAAGAATGGCCTCGTTTCGTGCCGGAGACGGAGAGTTGGAAATTCTGGAAGAAGTCGGACTGGAAATCAAAAGCTCCAAGAAAACGAATACACGCAGCGAAATGTGGCCTTTTTGACCTGCAGAATCAGTTGCCGGTAACACGTTATTTATCTCTAGTCTCTACCAGCAATACAATAATAGTCCTTACTATTCTCTTCTCTTAGTCATTTATTTATTTTTTTATACAAATGAAATAGGGGTTGGGGAATCGAAACTCAAATTTTAAATTTCTACAAATATTTAAAAAAAACATGATCATTAAATCAAATTCTCAGGGTTATTCTCTCTCACTCCTTGAATAATGGTACTAGAACTTGCACTAAAAAAATTGTTGGAAACTATATTTTAAATAGTAGAAATTTGGAACATGAAATAATTACTTAAATACTATAAATTACTGTTTAACTTCGTAATATATTAAAATATTATTAAAAAATATTTTATTTAATGGACAATTTTTTGAGTAGTTAGGAAGTACGTTAAAGAGTGGTATCTTAAAACGCTTTTCTAAACCATAGATCTGTAAGCATTGAAAAAGCGGTTCAATATAATTTTTTTTAAAAAAAAAACGCCCAATGTTTAAATGGAGATTAAAAATAACGGTTTCTTGTCGTTGAAGTTTTGTGTATGTTCCTCTAAACAATATTGCTGTCAATACAATACGGCCTAATTACGGATTACTAATTACTACCCTAATTACTGAATACCACATTATTCCATTAAATTAAAACACACATAAAAAACAAAATTCGTCCCTGAGAAAAATGACAATTACTTGTTATTCATTGAATCTCAACATATTTTACATGGCAGAAAAGGAAAAATAAAAATATCGATATTGTCTGCATGCGATAATGATGTAAATTGTTTTTATGTTTTGCACTAGTTTAAAAAGCTACATATCCGGATACAATTTATAAACAATAATTTGTTTTCTTGGACCTGCATCATATCCAGTATTTTCTCCATAATTATTCAGCTTGCAGGTTTATATATATATATATATATATATATATATATATATATATATATATATATATATATATATATATATATTCACTTAATTATGCTAATCAGTCTCTAATCTCTATTGGAGAACAATTGAATAGGATAGAGCCGCTTGTTATTAATAAGGAACCCAGAATGGGGGAAGCTGCGAAGTCGTCATTCATCAGTAGGAAACATTAAGAGATTATTACAAGTATTAGGAATAGGGAGAGAAGTTAGGAATTCTAGTAGGCAAGGTGCAGGGGTGTCTTGAAAGCGTTGGCGGGTGTCTCTATTTATAGAGAGTTGAACCGGATTTGAAACCTTCTGAGTCATTGTGTCGTCATCCGTGACGTGTTGCGCACTTGAATTAAAATATCTTGAGTGTAAAACATCTGGTAATTCTTGAGTAGAGTCTGATATCTTGATGTGACTGATGAGCAGTGTCTTGAATAGTCATTATATTGATGTGACTGATGAGAAGTGTCTTGATCAATCTTGGATATTAATTTAGAGGTGGTGATGAGCAGTTTTGGATTTGTCTTCAAAAGTCTTGATGTGTTATTATCTTGAATAGTACGTGATTTGGATGTGTCTGAAAAAGTCTTGGTGAGTCATTAATCTTCTTGTCTTCTTCTGAGAGTGTCTTACTGATTTATCTTGCTTTGAGTCATATTTTCTTTGAGTCATTTAAGTCTTGTCTTCTTCTTACGAATTATTAGGTGATAAGTCTTCATTTTCATTAAAATCTTGTCTTCAATTGTTAGTCTGATAGGTCTTCACTTCTCATTAAAATCTTGTCTTCATTTATTAGGTGATGAGTCTTCTCTTCTTGAAGTTGTGTGGCCGACAACTTTGAGATCATCAATCTTGAAAATCTTGGCTTATTAAAATCAATTAGGACTTTGGGCCCTTGATGGGCTGATTAGGAAGTTGAGCCGGATGGTGGACTTTGGATCATCCTTACATATTTAATGTAAGGTCTTCAACGGATGGATCACGAACTAATGTAAGGTCTTCAACGGATGGATCACGAACTTATTACGATCTTACGAACCTCATTAATAAGGGAGGATTCTTTCGAATCGGGAAGGGATCATTAAAATCATTAATAAGACCTATAGAGGTCCATGAATCATTAATAAATCATCCTCATTAAAAGGGAGGATTCTTTCGAATCGGGAAGGGATCATTAAAATCATTAATAGTGATTTCATGGAAGAAGATCAACCATGAATGATTAATATTTCACGAGGCAAATCTGTTGGTCCAAGCTATTATTAAAATTCTTTTGAGAACATCATATCATTAGGTTTATTAACCTTATCAATAGATATCACTCTGGAAGTGGGATTTAGGAAGGAAAAGTAGAATGAATTAATATTTATGAATTAATATTTATTAATAAAAGTAGGAGAACTCCTTAGAGACATATGGCATTAGTATTAATATTATATTTGTTATAGTCATTAATTAATATAGTATTAATAGAAGTAGGTGTAGACATTAAGTGACATATATCATTAGTGGCTAAAAGTCATATAGCATTAATAATATTAATATAGTATTAATAGAAGTAGGTGTAGTCATTTAAGTGACATATATCATTAATAGTACTAATATTATAGTAATAGAAGTAGGTGTACTTTATTAAGTGATATAATTTATATTATTCTTTAAGAGACATAATATTTTCATTAGGATTATTAGGGAGTAGAACTACTTCCCATTTCTTCTGCGACCCTTTTGCTTATCTTGAACAATTTGGTACCTGAAAAATAAAATTGCTTGGAAGAAAGTTAGTTTAATTAAATATTAATCTGGAATCAAATAAAATTTGCCTAAAAAGGATTTATAAAAGAATCTTGTAAGATTTTTATGTTCTTCTCTTTTACAGGATAAACAAAATTAAACCTTATTTCCTTTTCCATGACTTTTGAAATTACTTCAGAAGAGGTTACCTCGAAAGGGAACAAACTCGTAATGAACGGAGTCCCTAAGATAACATTAGCACTTAAATTGTTGATTACAATGAAAGGCATTTTGAAACGCAAATCTTCATTACAAATTTTTACATTACTGATCTTGTAATTAATATGCAAATTTTGGTTATTAGCAGCATACAAGATTTCTCTTGTTTTTCAAAATAATGGGTAGGAACTAGTCCTTCATTAATACAATTTTGGTACACTTTTTGTATCTACTAAAGCAGTAGTGTTCGGGTGATATTCATCATTAATAATCAAACTTATATGAATGAGCCATTTATGATTGTAAATTTTGAAACAACATTCGGGTAAGAATCTATCTGATCATCATTTTTGGTTGAACATTCTTCTTCATTAACATTTTCATTAAAATCATTCCTTTGCAGCTTCTCTTCTTCATGTAACTCTTTCTTCCAAAGGGTTCTCTGGATATTTTGATTTTCTATTTTTAATTCTTTAATCTCTCTTTTGATATCATTAATTTCTAATTGTAAATCTTGAATGGTAGCGAGTTTCTTGCTTCCCATAAGTTTTAAAAAATCGAAATATTGATAACTGTTTGACTGGGTTTTCTTGGTTTCATTATCTTTCTCGAGGATTCCTTTTAATGCTAAAAAGGCTTCCTTTCTTTTTCTAAATCTTCTATTTGAATAATTGCATCATGCAAAGAATTTATATAAGAGGAAAGCACATTACAGTGGCATTTTTCAAAACAGTTCTCATTAATTTCAGAATTTTCAGATTCTTTATCAGAACTATTGGTAGATTGAATTTCATTAATAAAAGGGATTCCTTCTTCTTCATTTTCAGAAATATTATCAGATTGACTATATTCAAAAGGAGAGTCATAGGTCATTAAATTCATTAACTGTTCTTTCATTTTATTAGAAATTTCTAAAGCAATAATTTATTCATTCATACTGCACTCTCTTTCAAAATGACCCACAAGACTGCATTTCAAAAAGTTAGGAGGTCCTTTCCTTTTTTCATTAAAAGATCTTTTGGTATTTTTATTAAAATTATTCTGATCCCGTCTTTTATATCTTGAATTCTTATGATTATAAAATTCAGGTTTATTAAAACTGTAACTCTTTCTTTTGGACTTTTGGATTTTCATCTTTTTTGAGGAAGGAGCATGGACCTTTTCATATCCATATTGAGAACAGAAATCTCCTAATTCTGCTCTAGCTTGTTTTTTATCATTTTTTATTTTACTCTGGAGTTTCATATTTGTACATAACTCCAAACCTTCTAAATTAATAAAACTTATTAATTCACCATAAGTTAGATCATTATACTGAATTATACCGTTGTATTTTGTCTTGATTCGCATTCGAACTTTCTCGGCGAACAAATTAGGCGATCCGGCAATGAATCTTTCTTTCCAAACAAGACTACCACAATCAGTTCTAGTATATACCTTTGTAAGGAAAACATCTTTATACCATCTAAAATCATGTAATTTTGGACATTTTAAATTCATTAAAATTTCAGAATCTCTTTGACCAAGTAACTCTGGATTTCCTTGAAAAAATTTTAATATGGCCCAAAGTAACATTTCTACCGCATTACTTTCCCCGGTATCATGTTCTATACCATCTACATTAAATTTCTTAGTACTTCTATCAATTTGAATTTTTTGATCATTAGTAAGAAGATTATTCCACCAACCTCTTAGTTGACCCGTGAACCCATTCACAAGAAGACGCAAGGCTTCTTGATTAGTATTTTCATTATTCATGTAGGCATTGGCCGCCATTTCCATTTCACAGATTATGGAAAAAAGTTGGTAGTCTGTGGCTCCGTCTATGTTCCAAACATATATTGAATTTCCATTATAAGCCTTATCATTCTTCCTTTCTTCAAACATCATATCAGGAGGAGATGGTTTTGAATACCAAGTTTTGGATTTATAAAAATCTGGATTTTCGACTTTATTAATACCTAGGGAAGGACTAAAATCTGAGGAAGAATTATTAATATTCATAGTTTTGAATTGGTTTTCTAACTTATCTAATTCAGAGATGACATTAATATTTTTGCCTTTTGCTAATTGTTTATTAATGTTATCAATTTCCAACTGGATTTTTGACATGGAGTTATCATTAAACTTATTAATTCCTTTTAACCTAAAGTCTGGGCTTATAGGTACAAAGGTGCCACTGAGGCGGAGGCGGTCTTGAAGGAGGGGTTTCCTTGACATAGCTAGTTGAAGGCAGATTATTAAAAGCTCTGGGTTCCTTATTAACAACTCGGGTTCCTTATTAATAACCAGAGGCTCTATCCTATTCAATTGTTCTCCAATAGAGATTAGAGACTGATTAGCATAATTAAGTGAGAATTAATATTAATAAAAGGTATTTTCGTGGAGTCTTCCAACTCCTTTTGAGAGCAGATTTAAAAGGCTGACCGACACATTTGTTGTCATTAGTATGATGAGGAGTAATTAGAATACCTTCGGGAGGAGGATGAGCAGATGTTATTTCTTTATCATTAATGGTGGTCCATTTTTTTGTAACTTCAAATAGGAGTAATGGTTGAAAAAGGATAATTAATATTTTCAATATTAGCAAATCTTTCAAACCAACGAAAAGAGGAATATGCATTCCTAAACTTTTCATTTCGGCAAACCATTTTTTTAAAACATCAGTTTCTTCTTTTGAAAACGTATTAAAATACCAAGTGACCTTTTTACTATTTTCAGGATTTCAAATCTCTTTTTAAAAATTCTTTATCAATTTCAAATTCTTGAATTATAACATTAACAAAACCTTTTGTAGAAAATACTTCCATTTCACTGGGAGTAGGATTAATACTTGAAGAAGCTTCATCTTTAAAATCATAGACAGGATGAGGAATTTCATTATTAAAATCAACATTTCTTAATTAATGCGAATAGAAATATTTTCAGTGAAAGAGATCTTGGAATACGATTTTGAAGAGGAGATCTTGGAATATGATTTTGAAAAGGTGATGAGGATTTATATATGGAAGATCCGGAGGTTTCAGTTGGTGAACCTAGATTGAGGAAAATAATTAGAAAAATCAATCTTGGTGATCCGTCATTGACTCGTGATTAAAGCCTTTTGATTCATTAAATCTATGGGTTGATGGGAACAAAGTTCTCCAGATCCCATTCATTAGATTTCAAATTTCATTCCATTTTAATTTCTTTGGAACATGGATCGAGAATTTTGGGAATTAGCCTCAAAGACTATGGTTTCGTCTCTCAGTAACCGAACCTAGCTTTTGGCTCTATGGTGGTGGTCATGACTTTGTAATAGACGCGGTAGATTAAACAAATAGACTTAGCATTATTAGCAAAATTCATATTCTTAATTTTTATGGTCAGACTCAAAGTATCAAGTATATGGGGATCAAAAAGAGAAATTGTAAAATTTGGATAACAATTAAAAATCTTGGACCATTAGCAAGATTGGATTACGCCATTGCTAGCAGAGAATTATTAAAATTCAAATGTCGGCATCTCTTAGAATCATTAAAAGAGGAATATCAAGTCCTATTCTAAACATGGGTTTAATAGCAACTGGACCATCCCAATATGCATAAACTTATATTTATCCTTTTTATGATTATTAAGCGCTTGATTACTTATTAACCGAATTGTTTCAATTTCTTGATTCAAAGGAATAGTTTGTTCTGTTTGTTTTATGGAATAACTAGACGAAAAATCAAACGTTCCGATCTTGTAAATAGTATTTGGATTAACTTTAGGAATAGACCAATTATTAAGCTTTTGTTCAATTTCAGCAATATTGATTTCTGTGGAATTAAAGTCTTCACAATTATCAGGGTTAAATCCAGATATTGAACCAGTTTCCTTAGACGAAAAGAGTTTAGTCATTTTATCCATCTTAAAGATTAAATCTTTATCTAATCAAATTCTAAATTTTTCTTCCAAATTCTAAGACTCGATTGTTTCAACCGGGAACACCAACTCCTTCTGCGGATAACGTGGACTTACACTCCTATCTGCCACTCGTCGCTCTAGGATCTTCCGTCTTACCAACGCTTGAAAGAAATTCAAATCTTAACATTTTTCAGAAAACTCTAGAATTTTAACAGACTTAGATTCTTTCTTCAAAAGGAATAATTTAACTAAATTCTTCCAATCTTAGAAAACAGTTTCAAAGACTGAATTTAAGCAATAGATAAAAGGACCTTTAAATCCTCAAATTTCTTTAAAGCTGCTTCGAACTCTAGCTTTCCTTTCTTGATTAAACTGTCAAGTTCATATCTTCTTTCATTGCGTTACGGTACCACAAAGGGAACACCATGTTTTAAATAGATGAAAAAGATTAATCAAGTATTCGAAATGAAGCAAGTCGTCTTCTTTGGTCTTTAAGTTTTTCAATTTTATTAGTCCATTTATTAATCGTATTCTTCACAATTAATCATGACTTTATGATGTCGAATATTAGAATTAGAAATTCCAACGTATTTAGTTGTTGATTATGAGATTCAATTCTCCTTCGGATTCTTGGATTTTAACACGAAAAGTATTAATTTCATTAATAAAGTCCCAATAGATTTCACATAAAATACGACGGTAATGTTCATAAGGATGCATGATTAAAACATAGAAAGATGGACTGAAATACTTCTTGTATTGAAAAACTTATTAAACAACTTACAGAGATCTCACAAAGAGATGAGGAAATACAAACTTCTTGAGATCAGATCATTAACCGACAAGTCTATCTCCCTACCAGGCCGAAAAGATGGCTCTGAGACCAATTGGGGAAGCGAAGTCGTCATTCATCAGTAGGAAACATTAAGAGATTATTACAAGTATTAGGAATAGGAGAGAAGTTAGGAATTCTAGTAGGCAAGGTGCCAAGGGGTATATATATATATATATATATATATATATATATATATATATATATATATATATATATATATATATATATATATATATATATTCAGCTTGCAGGTTTATAAATATATACACACACATTTATAAACATTCAGCTTGCAGGTTTTTTTTTTAAACGTTAATAAACTATGAAAGCTGCATGACAGATTAAAGTTACCAGAATAAATATATTCTTTTGAAAAAAATTGAGTAAACAATTTAAGTTTTTTTTAATGTAGCTAGCAAGAATAGTTTTTTTAAGTAACTATAGCGTTTTATATAATTTTTAATAATTAAAATCAAACAGTTAGTTACTGTCAAGTGTTAAAAACTATTAATAGATAATTTATTCTAAAGTTAAGTGAATTTATTTTTTAAAACATATATTTGTCAATTTTTACAATAAATTTTAAAAGAAAATATCATTTCTATAATTAAGTTGAAATCAAGACAATGGGTTTAAACCAACTAAATAGGCCAAGAAACCTTGGAGCAAGTTGAAACCATGAGTGGTTTTTGTGTTCTACTACGAAACAGGGGTTTTAGATTTGGCTCAATTAAAAAATATGGGCGGTTTATTTGGGTTTTTTTTTTCTTCCATAGCTTTCATTTCTTCACCTGCAGATTGACAAAGCCTAACGAGCATGAGAAGCAGAAACCTAGCTTAGCGATTTGTTTCAGTTTTCAGCTGTGGATACCCAAGGGACTGAGGGAGAGCAGGCCAGGTAAGGTGAAATCTACTTCACTGATCCGCACCCAATTTGTGTCTCGCAATTTTGGTTTCCTCGATCGGTAGATGTCGCCTTCCTGATGTTGAGGTTCTGATCTCAGGCTAGAGAATGGCGTGGAGGGGAAATTTATCGAAGAATTTGAAGGAGCTAAGGATCTTGCTCTGTCAGACGTCGCCTTCAAGCGCACCTGCTAGGTTGATTCCTTCGACAAATTCTTCAACTTGTTTATTGGGTTATCCGTGTTTCGTTGATGTGTCCATTGGATTTTATCAGATCATTTGTTGAGAAGAATTACAAGGATCTCAAGACCATGAACCCTAAATTCCCAATCTTGATTAGGGAATGCAGTGGTATTGAACCCCAGATGTGGGCCAGATACGGTATTTCATATTCCTCTATTTTTTTTATTTCCTTCATGGTTTCTATGAGGATGTTCTTCTTGGCTGATTTATGTGCGTTATTTACTGGTTTATTAAGTTTCTACGTTTAGCATCAGGGTTTAGACTTCAGATCAAATGGTACGTGTGATTGTGAAATGTGGCTTCAGTCTTCTTAAGCCATGGCTTAATGAGGATGCTTCCTCATTTGCCGTGCTGCTGCTGCTCATTAGGAATAGCTTGAGATTTACTCTATAGTGCAGGCGAACACTAAGTTATGAAGAATTTCTTTTTCACACCGGTATCATGAATCTGGTCGCATGTGTAAGCCTTAGGCATGAAGAGATTATCCAGTTGGATAGGCATTGTGGATTTTTCGCCCTTTTTTGTGGATACCAATTGTGAATTAGCTCTTCCCTCGATTTCTCTTTCAATCAAACTATGATAATCATATCTTTTCAGCTACAAATCGTAGATTCCTTATACTTCTGTTCATGATCATAGATTGTGATTATTGATTTGTACTTTTACTACACAAATAGAGAGGGGGTACGTTTTGAGTTCTTAAACGTGCGTCTGTGAGCTTTTGTGCCTCATTGCTACTTCACTGTCTGCAAGACTTGATGTTTTTCCATTTAGCTTGATTGCTTGTTTGATTATGATGGACATTGGCATTTATAATTGTGTATTTCTTCGGCAATTTATTGTGGGTTTCAAGCGAAGATGATTCTCCGTGAATTTTCAAATATGTTTAATACTACATGGGAATAAATACTGCTGTTAATTATAGCCAACGCTGATATGTTACCACTATGTACTTATCAGTCCAAAGAAGGTCTCGGGTTAGTGCATAAGTTGGTTTACAATGTCAAGGGTGGCTTTCCATTCTGATGCCAGAATTTGGAACTTTCTCGCACCATTGTATTTCCATATGGATATTTTTCTTGTTCAATCCAAATGAAATTTCTCTAAAATGCCATCTTCCCTGATCCATCCATCTTTGTCAGTAAAATACAACTTTGACACTATATCAAGCACGGGGAGCCCAAAGTAAAGCATTTGTTTATACTCTGAAATATTTTAACGGGAAGAGGCCTTGCAGCCTAGATGGATGAGTTATGACTACAAAGATGGAAGTTCATCAGTTGGATGACTTTCTTGTGCAAATGTCTGTGCCTTTCTGTGGGCTGTGCCTGCTTTGAGTTGCTCACAGAGGCACCAGGACAACACAATCTTGTTACTCGCGGAATTATTTTTACTTGTGTTGATTTGTGAATCAATATAATTAAGGATATAAGCTATCTATTTCATCCGTGGTTCAATAAAATTCTACGAGCCTTTATTTGGTTAAAATCAGTTCTAACAAGTGGGTCTTGCCAAGTTGCCATGCAAAGCATAGTAAGGCGCATGCATGCTGATTAGGTTATAAGGTCGAGTACAAAAGTAGTGTACTGTAGTATGTGCTCTAATGTTTGATGTTTTCCTGTGGGTACTAAGTAGGTTCTGGAGGTTTCTCTCTACATATCAAGTGATTACTGTTTTTTCTTCTTGTTTTGTAGATATGGGTGTTGAGAAAGGCATTCCCTTGCAAGGCATGTCTGATACACAGATCATGAAGTCGCTTGAAGACCTTGTAAAAGCGGGTGAAACCCTTAGAAAAGCCTGATATTACTGCTAATGAATGGTTTTGTTTGTAATAAATCACAGCCATGACAAAGCGTTGGTTTGATTTTTCCCCAGCTTTTTTCAGCTCAATGCTGTAATGTTAACTGTTTTGAGAAAATGTATCCAGAGTATGATTGTCTACTGTAAACTGCGTAATCTTTCAATGATGTTTGAGTTGTACCAATTTCTTACGCCACAAGCATTAGCACCAAGGTGAAATTTGATGGTGTTTTGTCCTGAGCTGCTGAAATGAAAATTAGTGGGAATAGGTTGCAGCTATATTATCAGGCAGACTATATTAATAAACAGACAGCCACAGAAGACTATGGTTCCTAAACACACAGCATGAAGAACAAATGTAGTAAGTAATACTATCAAATGATAAGCTACTTTTGCGCCTGAAACTTAAGAGGGCCTTCTACATCTAGATTTGTGAGCATGGATTCTGTGATTTCTGAATCTCCAAAACTATTGGTGGTGGTGGTGGTGTGTCCGTGAATGAATCTGCAGCTGTTGGAATTGCTGTGCATTTAGAATCGCATTCCTGCTGCTGCTGCTGCTGCTGCCGCTGCGATTGTTGGGAAAAAATGGCTGGCTTGAACAGGAAGAGGTTAAGTTGGTCATCTGTGCACAGGAGGAGGAATGGCCAGTCAGCCGCTTCAGATGCTGTATTTCATCTTTCAACGTATCATTCAATGCTGTTACCACAATAAGGAAAGGAAGGAAACAATCTCAGTTCACCCATCTGACAGTCAGATAAAACTAGCTAATCAAGTAAACAAACACACACACCCAGTTCCCTTGGTCCAGAAGAAAGGTATCTACATATATCTTACTTGCCTCTAAATACCACAACATTGGAAACAACTGCAACATCAAACAAACAATACCTTTTTCTTTAATTTAAATGAATAAACTTCAATAATACTATACCTCTTTTTCTTCTCTTTTTAACTCCCTCCACACCAACCAAAAAAATAAAAAATGACCAACACACTATTTAACAGAAGATCTGGAACCCATTTCATCTTCCTCTTGTAACTTTCTAGAAACAGAAAGCGCTTCTCCAGTCCACCATCTCTCCCTTTCACCCTGACTGTCCTAATAGGTAACATATACTCGTTTTCTTTCCTTTTTTTTCTTCCAGGAAATCCACCCCATGGCATGATTGAAAAACAACACATGAGAATAGCATGCTTTTGTGTGTAATGATCATAAAAACTCATTTAACAATTCAAGAAATCAGACCCCCTTTTTTCTTTTCCAACTTTTGACAGAGCTACTGTCCAAATACAGCAAACGAGGCAAAAGACTTTGCTAAATATCTGATCCCACCTATCTTTAAACTGAGCTCTTTCTTTATGAAGACTAGATGCATGTTATATTTCTTTACCATATTCAACCATCCACACTACTGAACTGTAGTCTGTAAATGAAATACCCCTCTCCAGCAATACCCAACCCAAACTTCCAGAAGCTTAGGAAAACGAATCACCTGACCTCTAAAGCAACAATATGAGTATTTGATTTTCAAGAATAGGTTTCCTCACCATCTTGCAAGTGAACCTGTTGCTCTGTTGTTTGTACGCGCAGCTTCAACTCACCATTTTCAACAGCCAGATCGTTTGCATCTCTCTGCAGATACATTGTAGTAAAAACAGGTAAAAGGGTTGCACAAATCATGGGACAAAAATTATGGGCGAAGATAGGATAACAATACGATAACATCATGCTAGTGGAATGTCCCGAGTAGGCCCAGAACAGCCTGATATAACTTCCAGTTAATGATGAGTAATTTCATCTGTGAACTAAGATGTCATATAGGTTGAACAGAACTCCATGATTTTCATTTGATTCTGATGATGGTAAGGCTTCTTGACCCTATTCTCTGTGCAATTCCTATCCTATTGTCATTTTGAATGTTGCAAGCATCAAATTTGAAAATACATACAGTTCCAAGAACCAAAAGTTCAGGACTGTCAACTACCTGCATGAGAGCTAATTGAGCAGAACGTGATGCGGCTTCATTTTGTAACATCTGCAACTTCCGCTCAAGCTCTGCTATATATCGAATCTTTCTTTCCTTTGACCTAGCAGCTGACTGCCTGTTTGCCCAGATCCTATCACAATCAGAGATGGCATCTTAAAAAGCCAGCATTTTCACCAATTTGTAAGCAAGAGAAAACTTATAAGATACATCATCCAATCAAGAAGGCTTAAGTTTCCTATTCCTGAAGAAAAACAAGGGGCACAAATCAACCTAAACATGAGTTGAAACATATGGTCCAAAGATCATTCTTATGAGAGACAAAACTTCAGTACCAAATAAGAAAGAAAGAAAGAAAGAAAGTAAACATCAACCTACAGCTAGGTCCTACATGCTGTGAAACTAGCTTGCAACAATTTGGAGTTTAAGCTACAGAAGCTACTGTTGTCATATGCATCTTAGAGGTGCGGGAACCCTAATAATTTGGATTCAGGAACATACTTTTTAGCACGTTTGGGATCAACAAGAGCAAGCTCCGCAAGTTTAGCATCAGACATGGCTTTCTTGGAATCACCAGGGACCACATCAGCAGAACCAGCCATGAGCATCTCAGTGTTGATATTCATAGAGCCATCCATAGACTGGCTATGCTGGTGCCTCACCCTTGGCTTACCTCCAGACCCAACACCCACATTCACTCTACGAGAACCATCTCCTCCGCCTCCTAATTCCATGGCAGAAGACTCACTCACTTCAGAACCAGACATTGCTGAAGATGGATTAAACCTGTCTGCATCAAGATACATGGAGAGCAGATCCTCATCGGTCTCGTCCGAGAGGGAAGGCCCTTCAGCTGCACCAATCGATCCAAGGTCACTGTCAAAGCAAATATCATCAGGAAGAGTGAGAATATCTGAATGGGATTGGGCACGTCGATGACCCAATTTCTTGGGTGGGTTATCAGGCATCTGGCTAACATCATGGCTGAAACAACTCGAATATGAGCTCGACTCAAATGGGTAATCAACCGATGAGGAAGGTGACTCGATTTTCGCATCAAAGGTCGCAGCTTTCCCACCTGGGAAACGGCCAGACGGTGGTGGCGGCAAGCCTCCGCCATGACTTGGGTGCTTCTCTTTCTCCATCTGTGCAACGCTCCAATTAACACTTACCAGGCAAAATTGGGAAACAAGATGCAGCCTCACATCCGAATCCTCCACAAACAACCAGTATTTTCTGTGCAAAATTCACGCAGAGGGAAGAGAACCAAGACTACGAATTTCCCCAGAAAAAAGATGAGGCCTTGCCAATAAAACTCCGATGAAGCAGGAGTCTTTTATGTGCAGAATGCAAATGGAAGAGAGGAAAATGTAGAAGCTTCTTTCTCTGTAAGAATTTGGTTGTTAGTGATTGATTGATTGATTGAGGGAATATCGACATGCAGCTTTGGTTTCACAACCCAATTGGTGGGCATCGCCTGTGGTTACTGGTTAGAACAATTTAGAAACAAGACTAGTTTGTTCCACTCTGCCTGTTATATACTGTATATATGTGCCTCCTTCATATCATGGAATGGATCCTCTTTATAAACCAGTCAATGGATCAGGAACAAATATCCAAATTTATTTCAAAATCAAATTTCACTATTGAACTATGTAAATTATGGTAATTTAAACCTTAGAGTCTGAGTCTGGGTAATTGGCTCAATAAACTTGCACTATGTATCTAGCAATTTACCCATCGACCACACTTGTGCTCACGGCTATGTTAACTTCAGGGGAAAAAAATCTGAAACTGTCAGATAAAATTTTTCCTTCAAATTTTCCTCACATAAATTCCAAATCAATTTTTTCAAAAATTGAAACTGCCAAATAAAATTTTGGGTAAATTACAAATCCCATTGAAATTTATTGAAATCTTCAGTTTACCCCCTCTATTTTTCAAAACTCTTCAGTTATCCCTGAGGTATAGAGAAATCTTTAGCTACCTCATTGATCGTTTGTGGTGTTAGTTAACTGTTAAATATTTTAAATGTAATTGCACTAACTGTATTCCAAAACAGTCAAGGGGCGGTATGGGTACACCTACATCGCGATGTCATAGTCTCTTCTACATCGATGTGGCCTGCGCTTATCCGTGTTGTTGCGACGGTTAGACGACAACAACGGTTGGCAAGGATGGCCGGTTGCAGAGGAAAAATAAGATAAATTAAATATTGGGTGGAAGTGTTAAAAAATATTAGTGATAAGATGTAGTTAAAACTAAAATTTTTGACGGTCAACTAACATCACAAACGGTCAAGGGTGGTAACTGAAGGTTTCACTAAATTTTATGGAAGTAACTGAACATTTTTGAAAATAGAGGGGATAAATCGAAGATTTCACTAAATCTTAAGGGGGCATTTGTAATTTACCCTAAAATATTTTCTTCAATTTTACCTCACATAAATCCCAAAATTCTTGATACATCCCTTTCTAACTTTGGTGCCCATGATATACACCACTTCCGATTCCACAATTAGAAGAAGGGAAAAGGGGTAAAATGCCACTAATCTTTCTTAAAGTTCTATATTTGTCATTGATCTTCATTTTCGAGCTAGAAAGCCATCCGAGTTTTGAAACTAGGTTAAAAATGTCACTGCCGTTAAAAACAATTAAAAAATATGTTAACTCATTGATTTAATTACAAAAAGTAGCACTTAAAATTTTTAACCCTTTACAATTTTATCATAACTCTTTAATTCGCAAGCCTGAGACGAGTCACCACCGTTTCGGCGATTTTGGGTGGTGGATCGAGTGGAATCGCACGGGAAGGCTTCCGGAGGCGAGAGAGGTGATGTCGGCGCCGTACGATCAATCAAGCCATCCATCCGCGAAACAGAGGCGGACCGTCTTTACGGCAGCGGGTTCGCCGACAAGACATGTTGTCAGTGACAGAGGAGATGGGGATCGGCACGTCGGCGACCAGAGAGCACGTCGAGGCTTTGGTGCGGCTGGACAACTCCTGGAGGCCCAATTGAAGCCCGACCTTTGCAAGTCTGCTGGAATTGGTGGTTGGCGGCGGCACTTTGCGGCATTGTTCTGGGGAGGAGCGTCAGTGGTAGGGGAGCTCTTGCCAACGCTGCAGCGGCTAGTTGAGGCGGATTTCAGGCTAGATGGCGTCACCGAGTTCACGTCGGGTTCCATAAGTCCCGCCAACTATTCGTAATGATTTGGTACTTCCGACGGTGGCTGGGGGTCGTGAAGGCTAGGAGGAGGTCGCGGATGGTCTTGGGATGGTGGGGGGGCTGCTGTGATAGTCGACTGGTGCAGCAAGGGAGATGCTAATGATGGTAGGAGGCTGATGACGGAGGCCAGGCGTTGAGGCTCGAAAGAGGTGTGGATCAAAGAGTTAGGATCATGCTGTAAAGGTATAAAAACTTTAAGTACTAATTTTTGTAATTAAACGACTTTTAACGGAAGTGACATTTTTAACGACTTTTAACGGAAGTGACATTTTTAACCCAATTTCAAAAGTTTGATGACATTGTAGCTCGAAAATGAAGATTAGTGGCGAATATAGAACTTTAAGAAAGATTAGTGGCATTTTTACCTCTTTTTCCTTAGAAGAACAACTTCAGAAAAAGATATTTAAGAATATTTATTTGTGAGTTCTTAAGGTAAAAACTATTATTACACATTAAAAGTATAAATTGGATAAGTAACCATCATCTTTAAATAAGTCACTTTCACTAGTTTCAAAATTCATTCCAATCTCGGGTGTGTTCTTCTCAAAAAATTTCATCAACGAATCATCAAATCAATCATTTCCTTCTAATTTTCTTCTCAAAATTAATATCACATCAATTTTTAATTACTTCATCCAAATTTCCAAAATATTATCCCAAAGATACACTCCTCATTTTTTTTATTTTTTTTCTTCCAAATATTAGTCCTTAATGTACATGTTAGGGAAGCTTACAATTCCCTATAATTCCCTAAGATACAGTGAAACCTGAAGTTTCTCTTATCTATTTTTGTGTATCTATACAAAACTCTCTAAGGTATTCCAAAACCTACAATTACTCTTTAACCATAAGAGCATCTACAACAATATTAGCTAATTTTAAGTTAAGTTGTAGTCAAAATGACAAAAAAAAACTATGTTGGCTAGTGAGTTTACATTGTCACTACATCACTGCTAGCTATTATAGGTGGTCGTTAAGTTGTAGTCAAAATCAACCACATTTATTTTTTGGCTAGCAACAAATTCTCTCTCTTCATACATAAATTTGAAGAGAGCTAGCATTGTTTGATCAAAGATTTGTGCATTTTGTCTATTTTTATTAACTATATTTGACTTAGGAATATGATAGCTAGCATTGTTGTAGATGCTCTAAACTCCAACTATTAACTACTAGCATTGTTGTAGATACTCTAAAAAAGTTTGGAATTTACTAGCAGATTGGTGGGGCATTTCACCCTTCTTCTTGTGAGATTTTACTGATCTTATGGACCAAGACACAATGCATTTGGTTCCTGCTAAGACTCGGCAGGCATGGCAAGCGACTCTAATTATGACAACATGGGTGATTTGGTGGGTGAGAAACAAATTGGTGATGGAAGGTGTCCGTTGGAGTTTACTCGAAATTTTCTCTAATATTCAAGTATCTTCGCACCAATGGTTATCTTGCAGGTCACCAAAGGAGATTATTTCATGGACTGGTTGGGTGAGACACTCTCAACTTTTGCTAGAGAATTATACATGGGCTATTTAGTCTCATTTCCTTGTACTTCTTTCTATGTTTACCTTGGGTAGTTTGTCAGGTGGTTTTGTGAAAACTTCATTCTCGATTCTACGAGAATTTTTATGAAAGCCTTTCATTTGCTTCTCTTCGATGGAAGTTTTATTTTCCCAGAATGTATCCTCATTTTTGGCCTAATTCTTCTTCTGATGATCGATTCAACCTCTGATCAAAAAGATATACCTTGGTTATATTTCATTCCTCCGCAAGCAAACCATCGCCCCTAATTTTACGCGAACTAATCCGCTTTAGCCTCAAGTCCAAGAAATTTTATTTTCGGAAAAAAAACAAACCAAACGGATCATCAATGAACCTACCAAACGACATTCTACATACCAACAAAGTGATAATCACTAAACAATAATCTAACTACTAAATGACCTACTAAAATTACGCAATTCGGACACCGGGTGAATGAAAAACAGGTAAAAGTAACTCTTTTATATAAATAAAGTTAAAAGTAAACCTACACTAGTTTTTCCCGTTAACCAAGAGATTTTTATTAAAAAAAAAAAAGAAAGAAAGAAAGAAAGAGAAGTCCAGAATTCTGCAAATTCCACCGAAAATAAAGCGCAAAAAAGAATTGAAGGCCTTACTAATAGTTCACGCGAGGTCAACAACGTGGTTGGTTTTATTTTATTTCATTTTTGTCTCAAGTGAAATAAGACAGCGAAGCTCGAGAAGCGCAAATATCCAAAATACTACTATTATTTTTAAACATGAAAAAAAAAACAAATAAACATTTTCAGCGGTGTTGGGAAACACGGAGGCTCTATTTTTTCTAACATCGCTCGCTCTACTACGTATGTACAGTACATGCATCACTCCCATCATTACCCATCTATTATGTGTTGGGAAACCCAAACGAATTTTAACAGAAATGGGGAGGAAAAATGTAGACCCAGTCTGTTCAACACATGCGATCTATCGACATTTTTACTCATGATGATGCTCTCTCTCTCTCATCACAGCAGAGGACTCTTGCCAACAACTTCCACCAATCTATATTCATCAAACATGCTTCCGACTCTGTGAGTGTATGATGAAATTTCCTACACAACCTTGGAGGGAGGACACTACTACTGATATGAGTAGTAGAGAGATCTTACCTTGGAGGCAGGATGAAATGAATCAGCAGCCCCTCTCCAAAATGAACTAACTCATCAAGAAAACAAAAACGTTGCACATCTCGTTAAGTCGGACAACAGCAGCAGTGTACCAAGTGGTTTAACAAATACTCAGTGGTGATCAAGAACACGCGACATAAAAGTTTTTAACTAAGCTTTTCAGTCACCACCACCCCTTTAGAAGCAACAAAACCATTGAGCAAATCCCAAGAATCAGTTCGATTTGCTAAGATGACCCAGGTAAATCTTGTTCAGTTCGTTACCTAAGGTTATTATTTAAGAGTACTACTAAAACAGTTGTTCAGCGGACAATTTCTTCTGTGTCCAGCTTTCATATTTACACAACCCTCATCTAATCAGTAGAAGAAAGTGGGAAACACCAACCCCAATTGTTGGAATTCAAAATCACTTTATTGAGCATCACTACCTTTCAAGAATCTTAATACAGTCCACAGGCTCAATAACTAGATTCCGAAGAACTGGTTTAGCAGATAATTTGAAATTGCTTCGACTCTGCTGATAGCGTTTACTTACTCTCGAACTAAGGGGGTTCGTTAGGTATTTCAAAATCACTACCTTTCAAGAATCTTAATACAGTCCACAGGCTCAATAACTAGATTCCGAAGAACTGGTTTAGCAGATAATTTGAAATTGCTTCGACTCTGCTGATAGCGTTTACTTACTCTCGAACTAAGGGGGTTCGTTAGGTATTACCACAATACAAGTCAAGGAAGATTCATCCCGAAAGGCAAGCGACAAAGCACCCCAAGAAAAGGCGTTTTGGTTGCTTTGCAAGCACTCATAACGGATTTGCGTAGTTTAACTGTCCCCGAACAAGGCCCCAAATTTCCAAGAAAGTTCCGGATTCAATCATCATTTAGAGTTTCGTCCCCTTTCTTAATTAGTTTCACAATCCCAAGTCCCAACATGGTAACTACATAAAATTCAGATTGTCACACCTTTGCAACAAGTCTAGCATCCACCGCTTTGAACTATTTGAACGAAAAAGAAATTATCATTCATGAGTTGGCAGCTTAGAGAAGGTTTTGGTATTCCATAATCTCTAACTTTTTGTATAGAACCCAATCTCAAAGTTTATATTACAAGAGATAATAATGAAAATTGGAAAATTTAAGAAAACTGAATCTAAGTAATTTCCACAATCATCAATCTAGAAGAACAATGCATCACCAGGAAACAATAATCAATCTAGAATAGCGAGAAAATAGCAACATATAACAAGCACCAAATGAAGAGAAATGTAAAGCATGAGGGCAGCAAGAGCAGATAGAAGAAGGCACCATCTAAACAGGTCAATTTTAAAGATGAATGATGCATACAAGAGTTTTCATTTCATGGAATATCAAAATGATCTGAGAACAACGTTCACCAAGAAGAGGCAAAAGAACCACTAGGAAAAAAACATCAAACTCAATCATAAGGGGGCTCTAGAAGAAAGGAATCTAGCACTCAACACCAAGAAACTACTCCCTCCATCCCAAAGTCGAGGGTTAAAAGGTAATATTGGTGTTAAAAGGTTTCCTTTTAAGGAAACAATTAAATCATTTTGGGACAACCCAAAAAGGAATACAATTGAATCTTTTTGGGATGGAGAGAGTAGTTAGGATCACATGTTTACCTTTTGACTCTATTCACTACTCAACAGTTATGAAACCTACAAATTCTAGAGGCCCATTTAATTATGGAAATCCAAAACTTTTACTTAAAACATGGATACGATAACAGCGTATTTCTGTCTTGGTATCAAGTTTCATGGACAAATCCTATGCAACTGAAAGTTTCTCCTTGCTACTAATATTCCTATAAACCACCTTACTTGTGACCACTCCACTCCAACAATCAGACATAAGACAAAAACAAAACAAAACAAAAATTAAAATTAAAATTAAAATAAACAAAAAAAAACCAAACACCAATACAATAATCATCATCAAATGAAACTGATCCATCCAAGAAGTTTCGGAGGCAGGAGTATTTACCTAGGTGAGGCTGCCATCATGGCTGGTTCCCTGTCCCCTGCACACCAGTATTTGTTAACTGCTGCTGCTGTATCTGCCGCAGGAGGTTAGTTGCATAATCTATTGTTGACTGGTACCGCTGAATCTTATCAACCTCCACATCTGATTTCCCTGAAGCCGTTTCAGAAGGCATTGACTGAGCCTGCTGAACTTGCGCTGGGATCTCCATATTGGCTTTGTCAGTGAAGGGCTGCATGGTATTAAGCGGTTGGGAGAAACTAATTCCATGCACCAGATTAGAAACATGATGCTGATCACCAGTCTGCTGTAAAGCAGACAAACTATATGATGCAGAAGCATCCGCCCCATGTGTTATCCCATAGCCTTTTACAGTATTGAGAGGAACATCAAGCTGACTAACACATGTGCCGAGACCAATATGTTCACTTTGAGCACTTTGAAAAGGCATAGTCAAATTAGAAACTGGTCTCAAAGTTTGAACTGCATGCTGAGGTAAGCCAACAATTGATTCCTGAAACTGGAAACCGCTGTGACCCGTTTGGTCAGAATGAGTGGTTACCCCAGACACAGCTGCATACTGCTGAAGTAAAGGAAATTGAGAAGGGGAATTAATTTGGTTTCCTGGTTGTTGGAAAAAAAACATAGAAGGATCAGATGCAAGATGATCCTGATTCCAACCTTGTGATCCTACTCTGCTATGCGGAATTGTTTGTGTGAGTGGATAGTGGGTTGTTGATGACAATGAAGAAGGCTGAGAGGCAGATAGAGATGAAGGCTGCGTAGCAGCAGGGAGTAAAGATGTTAGAGATGCAATGAGTTCCGGGGTCAAAGTAGGTGGCTGGTTTGGCGAGGTGGATTGTTCAAGAGGCCTTTGAGGAGGTTTAGGGTCCTCAGGCATCATCCTACTTTGATCAATCTGCAAAGTTTGCTCTCTCACTTGTGGCAGTTGAACAGTATAATCAGTTTGTGATGGAAGGGGTTGATATTGCTGCACAGCAGCAGGATTAGGTGATGGTGGGGCCAGTTTCAACACAACACCATACAGACGTTCAGGTCCCACAACATTTAAGTCCTTTCTCAAAAATTCTGATGGAGGCACCAGAAACATAGTCATCCCATCATCCAACTTGGCCACCCCAGCTCTGTTTTTGGAACCAAGATAGCGGAGAAATTCAGTGTAGGAAGCAAAATCATCTTCACTATCTGGCAAGAAGTATACAACATTAAATCCAATGGCCTCTGCCCGGTGTTTTGCAAGAACGTCCAACCCGGTTCTGGCTGAGCAATTAACAACTCTTGGGCTGCAAAGGAGAAAAGAAAGAGGATAAAACTCAAGGATCAGTAGGTAAACATAAACCTGCTGAAAAATAACTCTTTAACATTACAGCTCAAGTAAATCATAGAACACCAAATGCAGGATACAATATTCATCTACTATTAGAGTTATTAATCCACATTAAACTTACATCTCAACCTCCATTCTCTCTCCAAACAGTACGCAACGAGCATGACAAACAGGTGTTCCACCTTTGGCAATGATGCCACGCCATATGCAATCATCATCTATGATTGCAGACCTCCTCCTGTCAGTAACTGAGGTTAGATGTTCCTTTCCCTGAATGATTGCATCATTTGCAGGACCAAGACAGTATGACCTTTCCAATCCAAGCCCAAGATCATCAACCTTTCTTAACGAAAAGCCAGCATCATCAGCAGGCATAGAAGCTTCAATTCTTGGACGTTTTGCATCCCTAGGCATTTGACTTGCATCATAAATATCCCATGGACCTGAAGTCTGTACCACTGAAGGCCTAGCACCTTGAGCAGGAGGAATAGGAGAAACCCTTCTCCAGTTATGACCTAATGAAGCCAGATCACTATATTCTGGACCCGGGAGTAAAGGCTCTAAGCTACCTTGTGAAACCAAAGGCCTCATAGGTCCAAGCACACCACTTTGTATTTTTCCAGATAACATACCCGGAATCCCTGAATGAGGTTGGGCAAGAATATCCATCTGTGAAGTTCTAGACTGAGGCTCATTTAAATACATATCTGGCCTAGGTCCTTTCGCATGAGGACTAAGACCAGGGTAATCCTTGGCAAGCTCATTACTTGAGTACATTATAGTGATTCTTGGATCATTAAATAATCGACCTTGCAAGCCCTCCTTGGCACGTCTAGCTTCTTCAACACTCCTGAACACAACAAATGAGCACTGCCTTACAGGAAAACTCTTGATTTTCTCAATCTCCCCAAATAGTATCATTGCATTGTGGAGCATTTGTTCATCAATCTGTAGAGATGGAGGATAACTTATGCATAAAATATTGCTGGGTTGATCATCACCTCTCCAGTCCCCTGATTGAGAATGCTGCAAATACAGTATTTATGATCTTATGCAGTGAAGTAATCAAGTAATTTGCATAAAATAAAAGGGCATGCACATATATAACAATATTCATGTACTATGATGTGCATGTTGATTTTGTAATATCAAAATTGTAATAGGAGATGACTATAGAAAATATCTCAGCTAATCACAGTCACATGATATTATTCATTTTTGAAAAGATTGCATCCGTCGTAAAACTTTTCCACTAAGATTTTTGCATGATTTATAGCATTAACTAATGCTAGGCAATTGATACTACAAACTTCATGTCACCAATACCAACATAGTTGAGATTAGGGTGTGGTATGACAGCCAGCAAAGTCACAGATGTGAAAGTATATTACTGCCAGCAAAAATCCATCACTGAGACAGTTCAAGCTGCATATCTATCTTTATAAGTTGCAAGTCCAGACTCACCAGCCTTTTAGCAGGAAAATTACCATCTGGTCTAGAAATAAACCCATCTTTAGAATCTTGGGAGACTGGCCATTGCTCCTAATAACAAGATTAATCAATACAGATTATGGAGAGATGATAACTTATTTGAACATTCTTGTTAAGGGAATAGTCTTTTATTACCATATCAAGGACAGGGAAAAAAATATATATTGTAAACCGTAAGCATACGTGGTGCCAAAATCTAGGACTCAGAAATGCAAATGTATGATAACACGTAGCAACAGAGTGATTTACACTCACAAGTATTAACCCTATAGAGCTGTCTTACTCGTTTCGAAATATGAGAACGCAAGAAATCTACTCGTATCCGGTTGCCACCAATTTGCTTCCCGTTCATGCTTCTCAATGCTTGTGAAGCATCTTCCACACTGTAATAGTCTATAAAGGCAGTATTGCGGTCCTTCAAAAACCTGAAATCCTCAATTTTGCCAAATTTGCTAAACTCCTTCTCCACTTCTTCCTTTGATATAGCGGGACCAATTCCACCTACCCAGAGACTTTTGCAGGGCTTTCCCTGAAAACCAATTTGCAAGTTAAGACTGTATGCAGCAAAAAAATGACGTGATTTCACTATGATGCCAGTAGGAAGCGACACATTTACGAAAAAGCACGAATCTGGTGCCTCACAAAAACAAAGTCTATTTACAGGATGCACAATCCATAAAAACGAAAAGACTTTACAGCACCTCATGTTATTAAATGCGCAACTAAGTAGATTCATACAATTGAGGTGGATTGATTCTATTGTCCTTCATAAATAAATAGTTACAACTTACAACCAAAAGAAAAGGCTTCAAGCATGTTACAGTCTAGAATAAAAGAAAACTGCAAGACAACATTTTAACTAAAATCAGAAAACCAAATAGACATTTCAATAACCTAAAACTATTATTCAGCCTAATTGTGCCCGAGTAATTCTCAAGCCAACCAAATATAGATAGTAATGTTTCTCATCTTCAAAAAACTTAGTGAACCTTGGGTCACATCACCTTCTTCACTGTGGGTTACCCCTAATTCCCTCATTTCAATCCACAAAATTAGTATTGCCTTCATAGTTTAAGTATCAATAGACAAAGTTGAAGAGTATATGAAAACAATGTTAATCTTATTCAATTTCATGACAGAGAAAATTTAAGAAGTCATTGTCTTTTAGATAAGAGTGTTGACAGACATAAGCTAAGATAAAAAATGGCTTAAATTTTTTGGGGTCTATTTCCCGAAATGCTGCTCAGAATTTTGGGGTCGATTCCCTTTGGGCCTGGTAACGATATTACTTCTCTGTCGCTCCGTCCTAGAAAGACAGAAACAATTTTCTTTTTGCATTGTCCCAAAAATTGAAACACAACCTTTTAAGAAAACATTTTAACATCACTTTTACCTTATTCTCCTCAATTTATCTTCTTTACTAAAAAGAGTTGCTTGTTTTATCTACCTACTTTACTTTATTATCCTCAGGTCTTCAACACTCCTTAATCTCAGTACCCAATCAAAAATGTTTCAACATATAATGGGTAATTTGGGGGGGATTCAAGCAGACCTAAGCGACGTGCATATGATTACTAGGCTAGGACAACGAAGGACCAAGAGTTTCACATCTTACAAAAAATAAGGTTAAAATTAAAACAATATGTCCACATGAGTACCCCAAAAGTTCAGTGAACTTTACATCAAATAAACTCCTCTTTATCCTTCTAGTTTTCTTTCTTTTTTTTTTGGCATAAAGAAACTCATAATAGTCTTTTATTCCTGAGTTCTATAATACAAAAGATGAAGGAACTGGCATGGGAAAGCAAGGTCAAAGGAGCCATCAACTTAGTTCGTAGAAAACTTGTTTTGACCAGTTTTAGAATGACAATTTATTACTGAAAACAAAGAATAAACAAGAAAAGAGTAAATAAAAATAAAGGTTGCTAATAGAATGCCACCTTTTTCCATGTTGATTTTGGTACATGTATCAGCCAATGGAAATGTTAAAAAGAAACAAAAAAAACACCATAGAAACAAGATGATTTAGCAAAGATGAGAATGTTCCTTGAGATGGATGGGCATGCACTAAGGAACAAAATTCGGAAAAAAAAGTGTAATATATGCACCAATGCTAAAGGGTATTATAATAGACATGAGAGAAGGTAAAAGGAGTAAGCTGTAAGCATAGACCCAACATAATAGGTTGGGTAAGTTTAGCAGCAAAGGCTAGTCTGGATCTTATATAAAAGCTTGCAACCCATAGACCATAATACTAAATAAAGCCATCTAGAAAGAATTAAGTCATAGATGATTGATACCAGCTCATGGAAAAAAGTAGACTTGTTGTCTAATCTCCAGTTCGTATGCTTTAGCCCATTTCAGAAAAATGTTCATTAATTTAACTTCAAAGGGCAATACCCTCATAAGTGATTTCAACTTCGACCATGGAATTCTTTTTCTCGCATTTCCTTAATCTTTCAAGAGAGGAAATGGTAAAGCAAAGCTTAGAGTTTTGTGTATCGTGGAGATAGATATTGGGAGTTATAAGCAGCTTTTTTTATTAAAAAAAAAAGGTTGACTGCCTACACTTGAAAGTCCAAAAGACATAAGGTTAATCATTCCAGCTACTCCCTCCATCCATGAAAGAGTATAAATTTGACTTTATAACTTGTGTTTGACTCAAATTAATGACTGAAAAAATTGTTAGCTTTTTCTAATAGAATATTTTAAGAACATCCATTTATAATTGAATATAAACTATTTGACTTTAAATGTAAAAAAGTTGAAAAAAAATCATAGCCTTTAGCCTACTAGCCTAGTGGTTAAGCTCCTAAAGGACACAAGCCACAAGGTGAAGGTCATGAGTTCAAGCCTTCACCACCCCCTATCCTCTATACCTATGTATCAAAAAAGAAATCAATAGATTAAATGCTGAAAACAAAACTTGACAACTTTTCACAGCGACACTACTCAACTTCAATTTTTATCTCATGAAAAGCTAAGACATAACATCAAAGTTTAGAAGCTAGTCATTATTATCATGAAAAAAGGGACAACTAAAGATGAGACTATAAGGATTTTCATAACAATACGATTGTTTGTAGAGTAGCTACCTCTCTTTTTTTTAAAGGCAACAAGGGCAATTTATTAAAAGAGTAGAGTAATAGAAAGCCTCCAAGGTGGAGACAAGCTGGGAAGCAAAAGAATTCAGTCCAGTAGTAAAATAGGAAGATGAGCAACTGAGATTACAAGAAATTTAAGATAGCACCTAGCGAGTTTATCAACCACACTCCCCAGAAGACTCTGAATTTAAGAGTAGCTACCTCTTATTGAACAAACAAGTAGGTGGATGCTATATTTTAGCTCCAACAGCTATAATACATAGCAGAAGAGCAAGGCTTTAAAATGACTGGAGGGTCCACATATTATAGTACATTGTTGTAAGCACATTTTGGTTAAATATCTGTTTTCATCCTAATCCAACCACATAAGTAGCACACATGCTTAAAGCATTTAGTCTTGAAATCAGCCCTTACCAACTGAGAGTATGAGAAGTTTCTAAGCCGGGAGCTAGAAGGCCATTAAATCGACTACGATACTGAATAAGGTTTCTACTCACTTCCCATAAACACGAATATGAGCAGGCTTTAATAACGTCTCGACTAAGCATAATCGAGCAGGTCATCGGAAACGGCGACAAACTTATGGTGCAAGTGCAACATGCAGCAGTGACTCTGATCAGCTTCGCGGAAAATTCAAATAATCAAAACAGAATGCATCCAGAGCAAACAGACAATAATGATAACAAAAGTATTTAGCACGTTGATTAAAACTCAAAATATCGTTGACGGAAATCCTAAGGGGACGAAAAATACGAGAACCACGAACCGGTCGAGCGAATTCTATCTTGATCTGGTTCCCGTGCACGGTGGCTCCCTGAAGGCCATCTTTGGCGGCCTTGGCATTCTCTACGCTCTTAAAGAAGACGAACGCGAAACTTCGAGCAGCGTAAGTTGCGACGTTATCTAGCTGGCCGTAGGGACCGAACAGCTCCACGAGATCCGAATCTACCGTCTCTCCGGCCAAATTCCCTACCCAAAGATTACTCGTTGGGACCATCGGTTCCTCGTAACCCTTGACTTGCCTTAAAGGATTAAAAGGCATCGCCATTGTCATCAAATTGTTGCAAAATTAGGGTTCGTGATGTAAATAAACGATTACGAAAGAGATTCAGAAAGCCTTGCGATTAGATAAGAGGAGAGAGTCGATGAGAACGAAGGAAGGAGCTTCCCAAGTCCGGCATACAGACTCGAGCCGAACGTAGCAGATGACAAACGCAAACGGCAGGCGGTACGATGCGGACAGCGGATTGACTATAGGGTTTTAAGTTGGCAAAACAAAGGCTGAAGTACCTCTTTTGTCACTAATGTTTGGGTGAAAGATCAATTTCACCCATAAATTTGTCAACCATATTTATTTATAGGTGGTAACTTGAGCTCGAATAACAACCAACTAGTTCTAATACCCGCCTACGGTACGGGTTCCAACAATTAATATTTAACAAAATTTATAAGGTATCAATAAATATTAAAAATGTATTAATTGGAGTAAATTTATGGTAAATTAGTGCATTTTTCATAGTTCTGTGTTAAACTTACAATTGAAATATTAACATGCATATAATATATTCGGAATATAAACTCAAAACGATAAATTTACTTTTACTTCATTTATTATAAATAATAATAATAATTCTGTCGTATATAAATTGACGAATATGCAATAAGTAAAACACCATCTTCTTGTCCTGAGCATTTGGCCTATTGGTCATGCTCCTGAGGACACTAGTAGAGGTCTCTAGTTCGAGCCTCCGGTATCCCCAACCCTCTACTCCTTTGTATAAAAAAACACCACCTTCTTCAAACAATCAACAATTTGTGCTTAAAATTATTAAACTTCATATGTAAGATCTAAAATCGAGTGAACTGAACCGTTCCCTTGCCATATATGACATTAAGCAAATAACACATTTACATAAAGATCTAATATTTGAGAACTACCTGATATCGATATGATCGTTAGTTGATGACACTTCATCTGAGTCTATCTTGAGTGGCTCATTCGTATTATGTTTGTGGATGTGGTGCTTTCGTTATGTACTTGACTACTTTTTTTATACAAATAGGGTCGGGATTGGGGATACAGGAGACTCGAACTCGAGACCTCTACAATTGTCTTCAGGAGCATGACTACTTATTTATAATGATAAGAATTGATATAGTCAAGTTTTTTTTTATTTTAAAAGCACATTTCTTTATTATATTAATATTTATTATCGTGCGGATACCCGTCACCCGTCCCGCTGCATATGGATAACATTTTCTCTACTATCTATCCCACCCCACCCATGACAGATAGGTCATTTGATCTCAAATTGTAGACATGAAAATGAAAAATACGATAATTAATAGCACGTTAAAATAATATAGACTAAAGGCATAAAAATATTTTGGGAAAAATATCCAAAAGCATTCACATATCTCTCGACAACAAAAAATCGCGTTTCTTGAATGCACTAAAGTGCCGGTAAATTACAAAGAAAAAATATTGTTTTTATCTTTTTAACTATAGCAAAATGAAAGGGTGTTAGATGACAAACAAAATATAATGTAAACAAAATAATAGTCATTCTTGCAAACAAAATAATATAAAAATATAAATGTGGAAAATTTTTTTTTAAAAAAATATAGCGTAAATTTAGTGACCCGTTATTTATAATGTGCATGCTATTAATTTACACATTGTTTTAGTGACAAATGAAAAATAAATGAACAATTGTTTTTTTCTTCCTCTCACCATTTTTTTATTAACTTCTTCTCTCCTTTTGTTTAACACATATTTGTTTATTTGTTTAAAGGATCTTCCTTATTTTTTTTTCTTATGTATGTGTTGGTGCTTCTATGTGAAAAATAATGAAACGTTTGACTTTTATTATTCATTTGACTTAAATTTATCTGCATTATTTTAGTACAAAAATATAAATAAAGTATATTTGTAAGAAAGGCACATCCAATTTTTATTTGTATACAACAATTCTTAAAGTTTTATTTTAAAATGATTGAAAAATAAAATACAAAATTAAATTCAGAAAAAATGAACTTATTATTTTTTGCCGACGGCGACCCATGAAGGAATGATTGAAAAATGAGTTTGTTGTGATTGAAGAAGACCATTGGAAAAGATGTGAACGTCACGAGAAAGATGGAAACTTTGTGAGAAAGAATGAGAGGGCGGAGCAGGACACTTAATTAATGAGAGGGTAAGAAAATGGATAAAAATGGAGAGAAAATTAATACTACCAACTAATGATTTGAACATTTTTTAGAGAATCAACTTAATTAATGAATTCAATACGTAGAGAATCAATCTAATTAATTATAGGACTGAAATTGAAAACTAATTGTTTAAAAAATGGTAGGCTGATTGATGATTACATGGCGCAAAAAAAAAACTCTTTGTCTAGTTTGGCTCGAGTTAGGCTCGATAATTTGTTATGGAGATCGAGTTTAGCTCGATAGCTTGAAAAGCCTTCATTATGAAGGCTCGAACTTGGCTCGATTAATTGCTCAAGTTCGGCTCGCCACAAGCTGCTCGAAACCCTGTAAAAAACCATTTGCACTATTATCGAGTTCGGCTCGAAAACGGCTCGAAATCTGTTTCAATTAGTAAAATAAATCATATTCCTCATGTTTTATGATTTTAGTCAAATAAGTCATTCAAAATAACCTTTGTACTTTAGAAACGTAGTAAATTAGGTCCAATTACTTTGATTATTTACATATGAACTATGTTACGTCTTTTTAATATGTTTTATTCGATAGCTCGATAAGATATCGAGCCGAACTCAGGATGGCTTGAACTCGGCTCGACAAAATTATCGAGCCATGAGTTCTACTCAAACTCGAGTTCGAAGCTTAATAACACAGTGCTCAATAACACACGAGCCGAGTTCAAGTTCGAGTAAGTTTAATAAGAACTCTGCTCATTTACAACCCTAGTTATAACCGTTTGATCTTAATTATTAGAAAGTTATTTAAAACATTACAGCAAATTGAAACAGTATTTCCGAAACAAGCCCAAAATTTCAAACATAAACTAGCCAAGTTCCAACGTTGTAAGATTCAAGTTGAGCTATTGGCAAGCATTTCGAATGTCATTTAGTAATTCAAAATCTACTTCATTCTCTGATCCCTACTTTTCATATTCCAATTCAAATGCAGGTTTCTTAAATCAAAGCTAATTCAAGCTAAGTATCATAAAATTCGAGCATTATCATCATTTGAGTAGAGCTTTAACCTCATTCACTTGAGCTCATCTGTCTTGAATTGGCACTCAAGCCAATTTCCATGTGTTAATGACGTGTTCAAATGCCTTTACTAGACAGTGCAAGTCCCTTTGTGACAAATAGACCAACGCTTGACGTTAAAGGAACCTTCGTTGATTTAATTCCTACAAGACCAAAAGCTAAAGCCAGCCGCAAAACCTTCTTTCGCACGCAAACTATTTTTGTAATCTAGAAAAGATCAAAATTTATTTACAAACTCTCCAATTTTTGCTGCTCTCCCTTTCTCAGGGGCCAAGGTTCTCAAGTGAACGAACCATGAAAACTTCCCTACGACACTTGTTATCTTCTGAATTTCTTTTTCTGTTGAGAACTATAGAGATCCAGTTTGTTACAATCAGCAGTGCATCCGTCAACTCAAGATGGAGCTTGTAAGAGAACTTGAAAACTGCACAGCACATCTCTACCTTCCAATCTTAATCACCTGAGGAACTTTCTCTTCATGAGGCTTCCCCAAGTAAGCAAAAGATGACACGATTGAGGCCGGGACTTTACTCATTACCAGTCTTTTCAGCTCCTCAGCACCAAATTGGAGAATCTTTGCCAAACCATCGAGCTCAGATTCATGTTGCTCATAGACGAAAAATGCGGTGAACATGAAAACTATCGCTGCATTATATTTCATGGCAAAGTCAATAACAGCAGAATACTTAACTTTATTGCATTGATATGATGAGTAGCTGAGGTGGTCTTCTCTCACCTATGCCAACTGCTACTGCCAAATAGTGATGATACACAGTCCACTTGAGTATATACAGAAAAACGGCAGCCTGAACAGATTACACATCGGTAACATATTGAAGTATAGGGAAAAAAATTCATAGATAAAGCAAACGTCTACTGTCGGTTACAAACTTGAAGACTTCCTATAGGCAATGTGGTGATATCATAATTAAAATGTCAAAGTAACCTAGTCAAGATCAAAAGTATATAAAGAGAATATACTGAAGTATATATTGTATCATGTATGTATGTGTGTGTGTATTGCATGTATCATGTATGTACTTATATATGTATGTTTACCCTGAAAAAGGTACTCCAGTCCTCTCCTTTGCCTAGTGAACTCATGCCACGAGCCGCTCGATTCCATAAGAATGCTACTGATCTAACTGAATCTCGGAAGTGTGTCTCAGAGATCTCAAAACATGACAAGGACATCCTCTGAGCTGAAAATCCAAGTCTGCGACAGACAACTTAATTAGTGTTTATATAGGTAAGAAGGAAGCAACACTCTCTTTCACAGAACATTTTAAACTCAGTCAACCACCTTTAGTTAGCAGGGTAAGGAATACTATATAAATGCTACAACAATAGTACTGAGAACGAATTCGTAAAAAGAAGCATGCAATCATATTCATTGACCCTATCCTTGCATGCAAAGTAAAGCATTACTCTCACTGACCCATTAAACTTGAAACACCTTGTTAAATGATACTTACATCTCTGATGCTAAAATGCCATATCCATAAAGACAAACCGCCATTAACAGGAAAATCTTGGCTGTAGTTGAGACAAACGTTCTCTCACAGAGGAAGTACCAGTAAAATAATAGAACCGCACCAATAAAGGATGCAAATGTTTTCTTCTCATCTCTCCATAATAAAATCTCTGCAACTGCAAAATGTAAACTGAATGTCAGGAATGAAAAACCAACCACTGGAAAATCATTAGAACAGACAAACGATGCAACCCATGAAATGTAGTAATCAAGTCGTTAGGTTTTGGGTTCAAGTCTTTAATTGCTTGGTGGCACCCATTTGCAAAGCATCATGTTCAACATTTTATGACCGACTGAAAATGTCATGAAATCCAGTGTTCCCCAAACCACAAGCTTAGGTGGTTTCAACCCAATCATACATGATACAGAGCAAAGCACAAACAGCAATGCAATACCTTCGCATGTCCCAACTAAATGGCTATTGGCAAAAAAAAAAAAATCTAATAATACTAAAATGCAAATAACATTTAAAAAAACTTCCATGATGGTGTTCTACAGTTGTTTGCTTAGCTACACTGACAGCAAAAGCAGTTTGATGTCCATGCTCCTATGAAGGATGCAAAAAAAGAAAAACAAAAAAGGAAAAAAGAGGAAAAATATACGAGTTGTAATATATACCTTTCCCGGTCCCTAGAAGGTTCTCCACATTTGACTCTCCAGCCAATCCACCATATCTCATCAGTGGATCTCTTCCCATATGAGAAAATGATTTGACTGTTGCAATGATACCATCCTATAAGAAGAACAACAAGAAAGCAGATAAGCAATTCCAGGTACTTCTACAGACCTAATATCTCCTGAAGATAATCCCTTTGCAGAACTGATGTAACAAAGAAATGAAGCGAGCAGCATTTGGCTTTAAGAACAACCTTACCATATGTACGTGACTTTTTTACTGAATATTGTTAGGCATCATATGACATGTAACAATAAAATCTATGAGTTACCAGATTACATTAAAAAAATCATGGAAGAATCTTTGGAAAAAAAAGAATGGATCCATTACATAACAATAGAAATGCAGAACAGGCCATAATATCAGCAGTCAAGCAGAATTGCATTCCGCACCTCTATGGAGACGACTGCTGTGTATCCAAAATGCTTCTTAGCTGCAGTGCAATTCAAAGTTCTCGTGTGTGATGCTATCTGAACAAAGTGAAGAGCTGACATGGAACAATTGTAAAGTCTGTAGTGCAGTTTCTCATTAACCCACTCAACAAGAGAAACAACAAAGAAAACCACTCCAGTAGGAAGTCTTACAAACGGTCTGCAGGCAAACCCAGGAAAAACCAATATTAGAAGCTTATAAATGAGAATGACAGTACTGAAAGATATCACAATTCTGTTTTTGCCTTCACCAAAGAAGGCTGGCCATAGCTAGGAAAAGACAGCAAGTCAATCACAAAGAAATTTACAGCAAGTATGTCAAACAGAAGGGTAGAGAAACGTGACAAGACTCATGAAATATTCTACATCACAAAAGGCATACATATGATCTTCCAGACAAGCAGGGAAGTCTTTATGTTTATTTTGCATTTTCAAATGCAATTGTAATTGCCACGTTTTCGAATTCAAGATTTAGGTATGACTAACAAATGCTCCTAACAAACAGAGAACACCAATTATCGCAGTATCCCAACACTTTGCATCAAATGACCATCCTCCCTGTCTCTCGAACAAAAGAACCCCACTTCTTATTCCAATATAAGGGAAGGTGAGCATGATCCATGTTTAAAATCTTGGACAATAAATAAATTATTCAACTATCTGAGTTAACCTTGTGGGCGTTTCATAGTTGTCTTTATCTTTTTTTGTTGTTTAGTGTTGCTGGTGGTGGCCAGTGGGTGGTGTTATTGCTAATGCCATGATTAATGTGTTTAACAAAAAGGAACCAACTCACGTTAATGCAATGATGTAGTAAGTTACAGGAATCAGATTGCATCTTACCTCTCATAGTGTAAGCCTCGAAGTATAAGAGAAATAAAATCAGAGAACTTCATAGGCTTGAGATTGCTGATAAAAAAGGCCTACATGGCATCGAAAAAATATTTTACGGTTTGCAGGGATAAACGAATACTGAAAAAATGTTGAAGGTTTCTACATCTCAATATCTATGCTCAGCAAATGATTTACCTTTCCAGCTACTGACACCACCTTTGAATCTAGAGCTTCTGCTGCACGTACATGCGCATGAGCAACATTCTCAACAAAAGTAAAATCTACCTTATTTTCACCAGTACCTATAATGAACTGAAATGGGAAACTTTGTTACTAAGCCATTAAACAAAAACCAATGTTCAAAATGATTTATTTTTAAGCACATAAGTATCAAAGGTAAGCTTTACAATTAACAGTGGGTGAAAAGGAACTCATCCTGATAGCGTAACTGATAGATTGCAAAACAGCCAAGCATAACAGAGATTTCCCTAAAAGATAAGAAGAGGTGCACTAGAACTGTCGGAGAAGAACACAACTGAAACTGGCTACTTTAAAAGGCCTCAAATTTTCCGGTAAGGGAAAATGCCTGTTTTGTACATAAAAGAGAGCCGTGGTATTAATACATCTATTGAGAGAATGTGGTACTAAATGAGGCAGCCTAGCCTTCCTAGCCTGTCATAATAAGACGTTTCTTAACCTAACAAAGTGAAAAAATAAAATTCATAAGAGGCCATTACTAGCTTCAACCAAGGCTTTGTTTGCTTAAACCAGTCATGACATGTACATGAGTATGCCTAAAAAGATACTCCATTAATAAAATTAAAGGGACTGTAGAAATGATTTACGTACCTTAGCAAACCCATGTATAGCAAGATTCACTAAGAAAGGCACAAGTCTTGTGTCACCAGGTCCAAAGACATTGCTAGGACGAAGGGCACACGTTAATAGGCCATCAATATCATTAGCAGATATAACCAGTGCTTCTGCCTGAGCCTTGAGGTCAATCAGCATTTCGGGGAACTGTACAATGCCCCCGCAGCAAAAGAAACACAGTCAGCGTACAGAAGAACTGTGAAAAATTACCAAGAAATTAAGGTTAATTAGACAGCAAAGATTTGTACTATACTTTGGAAAGGCATGTGAATGATTCATCAGCATTTTGTATATCCTTTGAAACGTCAAACACAACATCTGCAGAACTGTCGTATACAAGACGTTTGATTGCACAATCTCGGCAAGCGTTTATGACATTTTTTGCACCTGAGTGTATTACAAAACACATCACCACACTTTGACTTAAGTTTGACAAATACCCTTCATCTTGGATGGCCTAGGGAAAGTGAACTCAGCAACTGTTATATGTCTAAACAAATTTTAAAAACAATGCACAACAGTTTAAGAATTCCAAGCAAGGCTATTAATTCATTACCTTGAACAATAGTCATATAGCAACTGTAAAAATCATGTCTATCAAGATTGGAGGACTCCATGTAGAATACAACATATGCTCCATCAATAGCTGAAAAAAAAAGAGAATTCTCAAAATTGATTCAAATGCAAGTTCATGTAACATACAGAACTCTGACCACTTTCATGATGTGCATGTGTGTGTTTGTGTGTATTAAGAAATGTCTTGTTTGTGTAATCACAGCTGTAAATTTGTATTTCCAGAGAGAACAGAAGAGAAACGAAAAGTCAGAGAAAAAGAAAGAAAACAAGTTTCCATTCTTTCATTTAAGACAAGTGAAACGACTATAGTAGGAAAATATTATTGCGCCTTCATACATGTCATCTGTAAATTCTTCTGATTAAGAGAAATCGGAGAAACACAGCTGCATTATCAGACACATTAACCCTACCAGCAACGAAAATGATCATAGATCATTGGTTCTTCCGCTTCCCCACCCCAAAAATCTAAAAGGAATTGGAATGAGAGTGAAATGAAAAACACCTTAAACAGTTTCAGGCTCTGAACTAAGCGTCAAAATAATAGGCAAAGTAAATAACACGAATCTTGCTTAGTTAATGACGAAGTGATGTCCGGCCTCCAGTCTCGGCCGGACGTATACCATTGTTGCACTTCGCCAGCCATCAAAACGATGATTAAAAGAACACGTACATCCACCACGCTACTTGATCTTATGCGATTTTCAGTGCATATCTGAGAAAGGCGTCAAACTAACTGTTCACCTTTCTTGATTTGAGACACATCGCGGACATCGACGGAGAAATACGAGGCCCGGCCGGATGAAAGCGCGTCAGAGAGGAGAGAGTCGGACTCGTAGGAATTGTCGAGCTGCAAGGACTGAGCGGAATCGGCGACGCGTACGGTCCAGGTACGAAGGCGGAGCAGCGTGGAGACGAGCGATCTCCCAGTGAAGCCCCGGCCGCAGAGGACGACGCAAGTCCGCATCTCGCTCCAATCCTGACGCGCCACGTCGTTCGCCGCCGACGACATCATTTCGTCGGAACTTTTTTCAGTAATTTTGTCACAGCCCTTTTAAAACTATATCGGGGATCGTCGAACGCTTCAGCCTTCAGTTGTCGTGACTCGTGAGAAAATGGACTTCAAAAAAAAAAAAGAGGAAAAAAAGAAATGGGCTGTTTGGCGGGCAAATGCGAAATTTTTGGTTGAGAGAATGTTTATGGGGTCGGACAAAGGTTCTATCAAGATTCACGAATTAGTCCATAATTCATTTTTTATAATTCACGAATTAGTTCATAATTCACCTCATTTAATTATAATTTTATGTAATTTTGAGAAGATGTGAATTTCAATAATTCACAGTAAATTTCTCATTTTCCCACTCTCGTCATTTCTTTCCTCTTCAACAATTGACCATCTCGCAACCCTGCAGCTCCTCTAACAACACAAATTTACAGGAAGAAGAAATGCGAAATTCACCAATAATTTTTACCATTTTTCATGAATGCGTCAAACCTTGCACATGATGAATTAGAAATCTAATTAACTAGTAAATTAAATTCATTTTCGCTGAATTACGGATTTAACATTTTTTAAATTTGAAACCCCCTTATTGATTGTGTTTGTTGTTTAAGGTTGACTTTTTAAAGGAAAATATAGACAAGATTGAAAGGTATTGAAAAATGTTACAGATTTATGTAAGAAAAATATTATTATCTTCGTCCCTTTTTAATAGTTACGTTTCATTTTCAGCATCTAATCTATGTATTTTTTTTCAATATTTTGGTATAAAGTTAAGTAGCTTATATACATGAGTTAAATCAATGTGTCTAATTTCTAAAAATATTTTTTTTTCAAATTTTTTTATCAAATTCTTTATAGTAAAAAATTGAGTCAAACAAAAGTGTAAAAGTCAAAAGTAACAATTAAATAGGGACGGAGGGAGTAATCCATAAAAGAATGCATCTTAATACTTTTTTATGTGAAAAGATTGAAATATTGTGTGGAAGAGGAAGATTAAAGAGCGTTAAAAATCAAATGGTTATCATGTGAAAGTGATATACGAGATAAAGGTAACATTTTTTATATTTATAATAATAATGTAAATGTGTTATTGCCTCTTTTTTTCTTAACAGAAAGTGTGTCAATATTTCTGGAATTTCTCAAATACAATTACAAAACAGTCTTTCCAAAAAAAATGATTTTCATTCAATTTATAAGTAAAAAAAACAACCATATATGGAAAAACATTTCTTAGGAAGCTACCTATGCGGTCCAAGCAATAGGGGTTTCAAAGTTGCATGTGATGCAAAAACAAATTCACCATTTTAGTGAGTAAGGGTGAAGTGAATTACTGAGATGGACAAAACTGAAAAGAGAGGGTCTTATGTTTGAGCTACCGTGAAAAACGTGGGCTTCTGGCGTGATTTAGGCTGAAAAACATCTCTCGCACAAAAGAAAGAGCCAAGCGCATTCAGCTCGACATCGCAGCTCGAAATCAGATCAGAAAAGCAATTCGGTTGGAATAGAGGCTGGAATCTTGATCGATTGGAAAGGAGGTGGCTGACGGTACGAGCCCCAGAGGATTAGGGCTCGACGATGTAGAGTCGGGAAGATTGGCGATTCAATCGGACCACCATGCTTGGTATTTCTTCTGCAACCAGGATCACAAGTATGGCTCCACGTCCATCTCGGTCTTGAGTGGACTCGCACTCGCAGCAGTGGTCGTGATTGAGCTCCGATTCCGGCCGAGAAATGGAGAACACTGACGTCTTCTTGGGACTTCATGACTTTCTCGAACGGATGCGTCTACCCTCCGCCGCCGATTTCGTCAAATCGATCAAAAGGTATCCCACTCTCTTTCTCTTACCGGCTTTCTCTCGTTTTCTGCTTGCAAGTACAAGGCAATTGATCTGATTGACCATTGGTTCCTGGTCTTCGATGCTTTCGATACAACTGGTATCATTCCCAGCAACACTACTATACTGAAATCAAGTCTTGTGGTGTCTTTGAAGGAGAATTGGTTTCTTGGTGCAGAAAAGATTAATCCAATGTGTACGTAGTAGGTGGTCTCGCATTACCAATTTCTAGGATCAACTTCCGGGTATGGTTTTTCATTAGTATCTGGTGGAGCGAGATCATAGGAAAGAACTTAGGACCTCAAACTCCTGTATCATCAAGCTATTAAATAATTGCAGTGGTAGGCTTTGTTACGGTCTGTTGTATTTATGCCACTGAAGTTATCTCTTCCCTTGGAGGAATTGCTTGCTACCAGCCAAGCTGAGTCTAAAAGTGCTTTGCATGTCTTTTTCTTCTCCCATGTACATGTGATACTTTCTGCTATCTTAGATTGTCCTCTGTCATGTGCACATTCTCTTGATGATATGTTCAGTTTCAGTTTCATTGTGTCATTTTCGAACAGAGATGTTCTGTAAAGACAACGTGCTTCCATTTATGGATGAGATCAAGAAGCGGGAGATATGGAGAACGCAACGTGCTAAAAGGTACAAAACAACTGCATATCTATGTATACAATGGGAGAACACATTGCTTGAGTTGCTTAGAGTTTTTGTTGATAAAACTTGTGTAGAGCAAACAGCTGCATATCAAAGCCTCTGTGGTATTAGTGAGAAGTCATGCTGAATGTTACAATGGGAGAACACATTGCAATGTTACTGGAATCTGAAAGGTTAAAGAAAATGTGCTAAAGTTGAAAGCTTATAAAACCTATTGTCTCTGATGAACCTGTACTTGTTACGATTCCTCTCAACATTTTTGCCATGGTTTATCTGTCATTTCAGATCTTGTTAACTTATTATTATTAGTATTATTATTATTATTATCCTGGAAATTTGGACTTGAATTCTTCTATGCTGCTATTATCATGCAGTATGTCTGGTCATAGGAAAAGAAAGAGAAGATCAAGGCTGAAGTTGCAGAAGCTGCTGCAACTGTGCAATTCAGTTCAAGTTTAAGCTATTCCTCCTACAGATGGCCAGCTTGCTAGTTAAAGTGTCTCAAAACCCATGTGAATGGAGAGTTCGGGGTTGGATTCTTTTAGTTTATTCTTCTCTAAATGTCATGTTTTGGATATGGCTTCAGACTCTAGTTCTTCTGCATCACAAAATCTCTAGTGTTAATGTCATCTCACATTTTACTAATTACAGGTTGCAAAGATTTCTCCACTTGGTTATCAGAGTAGTGCAAGTCGTGCTGCAACTTCATGAGGTTGTGCTTGTGAGAATCGCTTAGAAGGAATGTACTTTTTATGGAAGCTTTTGTACTTTATGGAAAGATTTCTGTTTCACATAGTATTGGATTCTTTATGGAAGCTTTTGTACTTGTTTGAGCCAACTCCAGTAATGTACTCTCCATGTAATGTCAATAAAAGTTGCCTTGGAAGGCATGCAGTTCCTTTGTCAACTTCTTTACTTGCATGAAAAGTACCATCAAAATAGAATAAACCTGAAATTATGGAATTATGGATCAAGCTTTTGTACTTCTTTACTTGCGAGCACAGAGGGTGTTCTCAACATACTGGCCAACTGCTCCGATCTTGAATTCTTAGATGCCCAAGGATGCTGGAATGTGAAACTTGATGTAAACTTGATGAAGAAATTCAGGTTATCTCAAGCAGGTGTGGCCTCATGTGATGAGATGAGATTGTATCTTTTTGGCTGCTGCTTCTTTTTGGATTGTATCTCAAGCTTGCGTGACCTCATGTTACACCAAATTGTGGTTGCTGCTTCTTTTTGGCTTGTGGTTGGAGAAAGTGTATGTGAGAAGTCAATTGCGTGTGTCTTGTTTTGCATGCTTTATGTTCAAGGTATCGAAAAAATCGCAGCAAACCTAAATACTTAATTGAGTTGGAATGGTGATTTCCTCCTGTAGAAAAATTCTAGTTGTCCATGACCTCATACTTAATTAGCTGCTGCTGATAGGTAAAAACAGAAAAGGGCAAAGTATCATGTTAAAGAGAACTTCAGCAAGCCTAAATACTTAATACATAAACTATTGTCTCAATGACCATATCAGTACTATTCCAGAAATAGCAAGTAGCAACCACAATTTGGTTACATAGCTCTAGTTTTACAATAGTAGGGATAGCATTTTCTCGATTTCGTCTGCTGACTTTCCCTTTGCCATCATGTCTTGTAGCAATGCGAACCTCCTCTCCTTGCACTTCTCCGCCTTCTCTTCATCGCATCTCTTTCTCTCCTTCCTTTGATCCTTTTTCGACTTCTTGGCATCAGAATTTTCCACTCTAGGTTGCCGCTTGCTGCCAGCAACAACCGTTGGGGAAGCCTCCGTGTCAGTCACTGAAAAGCTATCGCCCTCGGGATCAGGGACTCTTTAGCAATGATGCCTACCAAATAGCAACTAACTTAGTAAAAACCAAGATAACCGAACAAGGAAATGACCAGCCATGAACAAATGAACTGTATAACCGTGACCATGATTCAGAACACGTTACAATCATGGCAAACAACTATCAGAATTCAGAACACGTTACAGTCATGGCAAACAACTACTCAACTAGTTTATCCTTGGTTGAACACGCAAAGAATCAGTGCAAGACAATCTCATGGACTTCGCCTATCACTTAACAAAAATGAGTTCTACGCACAAATCACAGAAGAGGCTACTCTAAAACAAACTCCATAGCATTATTTCTTTTTCCAGAAACCTAAGTAGGTAACATGTTATGGACCAATTAGTAAAAACAAAACTAATAATTTATATCAAAAACATTTTAAATTCAATAAATGTTTTAACTAAAGAACCTGACAAACCAAGCTTCAATTGAACCTTCACCTTTAGGTGAAAGAGTGACAAGTTACAAATTTGCAAAACAGTGCAACAAATTTCCCTAGATGTAAGCATCACTACACGTCAGGAATTAGCTTTAAAAGAGAAGAACTTGATTTACTAGCTTCCAACAATACTTTACCTTAGCACTCTACGTGTTTGTCAGGCAGGAAACGTGAGTTGTAAGGTACTGGATATGACTTCATGTGTCTACCTGCTCTAGCGCGCCTTTGCTAACACGATGCATTTTACCTGCACTATCTATGTATGTAAGTGCAGTTCTCTTGTCGGTTGGATTGAATGGCAGGAAGTGAACTTCTTTAATACCAGCTCTTGCCTACAGAACGTTACCATCCAAAGAAGAAATTAGTATACGTTGGTTTGACTTTTATGTTGATTTGAAGAATGAGCAGATTTGTGGAAATGTTTAATCAGTTGGTTTGGTACCTGCTTCGGATCTGAAAGCATTGAAACAATTGCAGTGTCAATAGCATCTTGGTTCTCTAATCTTGATGCCCTTGCAGCCATAAGCACAACCATATTCTTGTCAACACCTTTTGCAAAGACCTGCAATGGTGGGGAAGTTACATGAAAACTCATCACCAGTTCAAGAGGAACATCCTTTAATTGGGGATAGCAACCTATCTTACTCAAATGGAAAAGGCTATTCAAATTTTACACCTTGAAAGTTACTTTAAAGAAGAAGTGCCAGTTAAAGAACCTTTAGGACTTTTTCTAGCATGTCTCTTCAAGTCTCATGTTTTTCTCCTTTTAAAGGAGACAATAAAGAACACTAACCTCAATCATATTTTGGTCCACCGTAAGTTTATTTAATGTTAGTGTGCCCGTTTTATCACTGCACAACACGTCCATTCCTGCCATTTCCTCTATCGCAGTCATTCTCTTGGTTATGGCTCCCTGCAGAAGAAATAAACATCCCAATAAACATCCCAAACACGGTAACTCCTCTTCTGGATCCCATAAATTACCACAATCTCAACCACCATCCCAATAGCGATAGAGGATATGCAGAAGTTCCCAATGGAGGTCAGAACCTGGTAACGGAAGGAAAGATTTAAGACAGGTATTCATCTAGAAGCTTCACACTTGCACAGTCGTTTTGGCATGAGCTACCAAGCTTAAAAGGCAATATGAACCTTTTGGAAATGGCCAACATGGGTGGTATTCTCAACTAGATGAGCTGCTTTCCCGAAGAAAGTGTGAACTCCTGTAGCAATAACAACCGCTTCGATTTCCCCTTGCTTGCAAGTTGAGCCTGAGTAAACTGTATCACCTTGATTCTTTGTGACTGGAAGGGATTCACCAGTGAGAGCTGACTGTAGAAGGTAACCGATTTGTCAACAAAAAAAAAGAGACTTGTGATGATTACAGGTATAGGTCTCTAACACCTTACCTGATCAATCTTCAAAGGATCTCCTTCTAAAAGACGAGCATCTGCAGGAATGATGTCTCCAAGTTTGATACTGATTATGTCTCCTGGAACCAACAATGCAGCATCGTCCTCACTCCACTTTCCATCTCTTAAGACCTGTTAAAAACATAATCAAGAAAGTTGGAACAATCAGATACTTAGAGTTGCAGTGTAACCACAAGTTTAAGATCTGGCTTGTTTTTGAGCTCATTTTATAGGAGACCTTGGCTTTAGGAGCCAACCGAGCCATCAGGGCAGCAGCTGCATTGCCAGCATTGTTTTCTTCCATAAAACTGATGGTAGAATTGTTTTCTTGCATTGCCAGCATTATTTTCCTGTTTCATGCAAACCTTGTTAATCTTTTTCAGAAATTGAATCAAAAGTTAAGAATAAAAGTGCACTTTTTGTCAACTTAACGTACCAGATCAACAGCTTCTCTGATAACAGCATCAAGGGACAAGGTTCCAACCATGTTTTCGAGTTTTCGGCAAACCCTGGAAGGTCTCCTGTATCAGCAGAGAACCTGAACAGACAGACGGTTCATAGCAGCTCGATGATGAGTTCTGAGATATGCATCGTATATAAAGAGGTTCTTTCTTACTGGAGGCTCTTCAAAAGAGACGGTGCCGGAGTGTCTTCAAAAGAGACGGTGCCGGAGGGATGGAGCCGATTTGTAGAGATGGTGCCGATATGAGGAGATGGTGTCGATTTGGAGCTCGTCTGTCGCTCCGACCGGATGTTCTCTTCGACACGACGGGCGGGCTGATCTAGGAGTGTCTCCAAGGTGCGTCGGAGGAGAGATGAGGTGGGAGGGATGGAGCCGATTTGAAGAGATGGTGTCGATTTGAAGAGACGGTGCCGATTTGGAGGTCGTTCGTCGCTGCGCCTGCGGTCTGCTGTTCCTTTCGCGAATGGGCGGGCTGAGCTAGGGTGAGTATCATTCACGTTGAGAGTGAATTACCCAAACTCACTTCTACCTAACTCACGTTAGGTCCGAGAATCAGGAGTGAGTCACCACCCTAATTCATAGTGAAAAATTTTGGGTGAATTGCAACTAATTCTCACCTCTAAACTTGTAACTTTGAAGCCCCCTAATGATGAGCGGAGAGATAAAATTATGGGAAGCATACAAAGTAAAATCTTGGAGTCAAATAAAATAAAAAAAGACAAAGAACACTCTTAAGTGAAATCCTAATATTGGCCATTGAGATTGAAGCTTTGGAAGTGACATCTTCTTGGCACTCGCGATCTGGAAACAGACGCAATCCCATAGCATCGGAACAACCAATCTCCACCTTAACCACTTACCATTAGTAACAAGCCATCAACTTCCACAACCCGCATTCACCGATCCACCGAAACATATATTTGTCTGAATCAATTCAAATCAATACTGAGTAAACAGGGAAGATTCAAAACCTTATTTACTCAAGGATGTTAAGCTCACGAATCCTAGCAGGGGAAGCCTCCTCAACCCTGTCGATCCAAGAACCTTTGCATCCTTCGGGAGACCAATATGAGTATGTTTCTGACCCTGTTCCATTCCATCACCGGCCCTGCCCAAACTCATACCATAATCTTTGAACCTCCAACATTAACGCCCCAATCCCAGATGGTGGATTGTGCTAGGCGAGAACCATCCAATAGGGTGGGCCCATGGCCTTGTCGGAGTGAAACGGCGGTGCCAAGAGGAAGATGGCAGAACACGATTCGCCTTCCATCAGATGGAGCGCCAACCGCCAATGGGGAGGCCATGACGATCCCGGGACAAACCCACTAGCCCGACTTCGAAGCGCTATCCTAGTGAGCCCGAAGAACCCTAATGAGCATGTAAAAACTACCGAACATGCAGCTAGAAAATTCGATCCGACGGCCCGACGACGGTACGGACGAAAGAAAACCCTAACATATCTTATTGGGTAAGTGGATGTTATAATACAGATTAGTTTATTGGGATAGAGAGAGTGAAAATTTTCAAACTTGCTTAGAGCACCTACAATAATGATAGTTATCAGACTTCTTAGTCAAATATAACTAGTAAAAGACAAATGTCTAATCCATCAACACTAGTCATTACACTAACCAAAATAACATTACCTATTTGGCTCTTCAAATTTGGGAGTGGGGAGAGGGATTTTATTGTTAGCTATGTGATAAATATGGTTGATTTCAAATCAATAATAAATGTCACTAGCTATAATAGTTAGCATTGTTGTAATAGCAATATTAAACTCACTAGCCAATATAGTTTTTTTGTCATTTTGGTTACAATTTAATTTAAAAATAGCTAGTATTGTTGTACAAGCTCTCACCCACAAAATTCTCTCCACATTGCATTATACTTGTCCCTCCACCCTATTTAACTATTGAGTACAGATATTAATGAAAATAAAACATTTTTAAAGTTATTTAATTATACTCTTCGTAAAAACTACTCATTAGAACATCTCTCAATTTACTAAATTTTATGTAAATTTCATAGAAAGATAAATTAATCTTTTTAGAAAATAAACTCCACCAGTTGCAATAAGACTGGTCAATATTGCTGTTAAAGTAGTCCCAGAAAGAGTGACACATTTCCTAGTAACGACAATTTTAACACAATTTTTTGATAAATACGTAACACCTTAATCCCTAGACATTTGCAACATTTATAATTAACATGAAAATTATGGTCTGTTAAAATTGTTTAGGACTTTTTATCATACTTTCATAAAATATAACTAAAATAAACTGAAAATTACCAGAGAATGTAGGAAATGATTTTTTAAAAGTATACTATTCGTATTAAATGTTAAGAAGAAGAGTGCGGTTTCAAACCAAGACGGCAAAACTTTTTCCTAAACCATAAATCCAGGAGGTGAACAATTTGAACATCCAACCTGCTTAAAAGAGAAAGACTTTACTTCAATTACACCCCAAAGCTATTATGAGTTGACTATCGAACCTCTAGCAGGTACAATACAACGGTCCCAAAATTGAAACTTTGTTTCCTCGCAAAAGGCAATCAAGTACTCAACTTTTCAATTCTTTAACTTTTGCAACAAAACTGCACCTGATTATAGTATAACATTTCCTAACCACTTTTATATGAATGAAATGATGAAGAAGTGAGGGATGGATAGATGAGCTTATCATGTCATGACCAATGTGTTGGCATGTCATCATCATCATCAGGTGAAGCAATGTATTGCATTGATTCTTTTCAACACCAAAAAAATAGAGGCTACAATCCACACCGTGTGCAAATACTACCAACTTCTTCATTCTTACTATACACTAACAAGAATCCAACATTTTTACCATTCTGCTAAAAACTGTCCTTTGCTTGCCGAATCACGGTCAATGCCTCAGCGTCAGTGGCCGCTACAGGGATCCCCAAGTTCTGCCGGATCTCTGCGCTCCAACAGCGAAGGAATGGATTAAACGCTTTTTCCATCTTCAGGGTTGTCGGTATCTGATAGCACACATGATATTGCTCATTCGTACCCTTTTTTAAAAAATGTTTAAGCTTATATAGAACTACATAATTATTCCTATGTATAAGTCTAAACAGAAGGCTACAAATTCATTCAGAGTTGTATCACTTCAATAACGCAACCCTTGGTATCATCAAAGAAAATACACAGTAATGAACAGACATGGGTAAAGGTAATTACCGTAGGCAGACCCTTGTTACGAAGATGGGCGACATGCGCTACATAAGACTTCAAAGCCTCATTTTTAGGTTCGATAGACATTGCAAACTTCGAATTGCTCTGTCCAAAAGGGAGCAAGTTGTTATGCAAATATACAATTATAGTATCAGAGGACTAATCATTCAGACCAGGAATGAAACCAGCTCTAGATATGAAAAATGGCACTAACCAGAGTGTACTCATGACCACAATACACATTTGTGTCCTCAGGCAAGGACAAGATCTTTTGAAGGGAAGAATACATCTGTTAAAAAACAAGAAGCTAATGATATCATGAACGGAGATCAAAAGTTTAATGATGAATATGATTTCACTGTTCAAACAATTCCAAGCTGTAGCTATCTGTCCATTTCAAGATCAACATACTGACACCCTTAGCATTCTAACATCATGCAGTAAAGAACTAATATCAGTTGATATCTGATCTCTATTTCCCCCCCTCAAATACAGGCTACATCCCTTGTTGCCACCTGAAACTCATCACTATGAAGTACTCAAGTTTAAGTTTACCTGCTCAGGTGTTCCTTCAAAAAGCTTTCCACATGATAAGCTGAACAAAGTGTCTCCAGTGAAAATAGCTCCGGAACCAGGGAAATAAAAGCTTATATGCCCTGCTTGGAAAACATTATAGTTTAATAACAAGCAAAAACTCGAACCAATCAAGCATCTATAATAACAAATGCATTAACCAAATCTAAGAAGACCTGAAACGGAGAAGAGAAAAAGACTAAGAGAGTTGGACACTTTAGATGCAGGGAGGTTTATCTTGTAAAAAGGTCAACAGCCTCACTTGTTATCAATCAGAAATGCAGTCAATCTATTTCAAAATATTCACAGGTTTCTTGCAATGAACATTTGTGCGAACAAGTGACAAATATAACCTCGTGTATGGCCCGGGGTTTCAATCACATGCACCTCATGACCAGCAAACATCCACTTGTCTCCATCATTTAGAGCAATATCAATTCCCGGGATTCTGTCCTCATCTATTCGAGAACCGATCACCTAAATTCAAAATAGTAATAGAAATAATTGGTACCATAAAGATTCTCCAAAATTACAAGAATCTATATTTTTCTCAAAAGGCAAGGAAATTCTTCTGGACAAACTTGAGCTTAGGTGATTGAGGACACAAGAAAAGTTTTCCAAGACCTCAACAATGTTGTTTTAACTCGCATTGGGGACTTGGAAGATAAGCATAAGCATTTATGAGTACTTCAGTTTCGAGCACAATAAGGGAGCAATGGATAACTACAGTTTGAGCAAGTCTTCTACAAGTCAAACTCGTTTGAGAATAAAAAACGGCATAGCTAGTGTTGGTTTGATTTTTAAGCTATAAATACTTGATAGAAGGCCAGCTTCGAGCAGAGTGAAAGGAATAATCAACCAAGTAAGCGATTCTACAACCTCGCAAAAGACTAAGTTTCAAAGAACCCCAAAATTTTCTATTAAAAACCACCCATTCTTGAATTTTAACCATATCATTAGCCAGTCCTATTACACACCATCTATTTCAAATCTGAGCACATAAAATATGTGGATTAGGTAAATATCGTATTTACTATACCTATCCTCTGATCACACATGGAATATTTCAGTTGAATATGAATCCAAAGTTAGTGGATGTGGTGAAGGTGTTAGTTGTTGTGGTGAAGGTGTCCAGCTCAGAACTATATCCAACTGTGTGCGTTTGCAATGCATGCCTAAAAATGCTCACTACTCTGCATACAACTTTTTTAATTATTTCTTGATAGCCAATGGACCATTTGAAGCATGCCCATAAAGTTTCAGCTACATTTCAAGGAGACACTCTCATACCTTTGCACCATACTTTGCTTTTAGCTCTGCATTTCCACCAGTGTGATCATGATGATGATGAGTATTTAATATGTAGGTCAGGTTCCGATTTTTCTTACTTAAAGCATCTATAACAGGTACAGCTTCAGATGGATCAACCACTCCCACAGTGCCTGTGTCAACATCATGCAAAAGATATGCATAGTTGTCCCTGAGACATGGTACCTGAAAGTAACATAATTGTAAAGAATAGCCACAGGTCTCCCATCCAAATCAGCAACTTCTAGTACCTAACTCAAAGATCTACTTACCAGTTCAATTTGCAATGATGCATTGATACTTGTAACACTGCAGAACTCGGCAACCCGAAGAGATCGACTAGCTCCACGCAAGGTCTTCAATGGCATAGACAGCAAGCGCATAACACCATAGACAAGGCCCTTTCTCAAGGAAAGCTGTCTCATTCCTGGCCATACACAAAGTCCACCTCTTGCCTGGCGGATAAAAAACGGGACTTGTGAGCCTAGCCTCTAAGTGATTATTTTCAGGAACATAAAAGCAACCCAGAATCATGACAAGTCCAACTTTACAGTAAACAAACGATAAGCACTGAATGGGATGAGAAAAAATAAAGTGTTTACTGAGTTGCAATATTAAAAGCAGGCATGATGCACAATCCAGCAAAAAACTATTCGATGGCATCTCTCTCCTAAATGATCGATCGAGCAGTTAACAGACTAATAATCAGTACAATCAGATACCAGTATTTTGGACATGGCAACACAAATCAGCAAACCGAGCAGAAATCGATAAGGGAAAAGTCAAATCGTCAGCACCAAACGTAGAAGTCAAGCACAGCTGAAATGAGAAGCCGGAAAAAAAAACAAACAAACAAACAAATTCGGCAAAAGAGTGACCAGTATGGTCGTCATCTCTGCGGCTAAACCAAGACGAACCTAAAAAGAAAAAAGAAAAAAAAACTATCGACTCGATGAAAGGAAATCTTACAAACACGAAGGAATGGATTGGAGAAGGCGAGAGGAGAAATCAGAAGTAAAATCCTGGTTATTATCGTGAAGAGAAAGGGCAGAGACTGAAGAGAATCGGGAAAACAGAAGAAAAAAAAAAGCGAAATTGAGGCGAGAGGATGGAAGAGGAAGCGACCTTAGTGCAAGGAATGGAAGCCATGGCCGCAGAAGAAGCCTTGGAGATGATTTGCATCTCTCACTCAGTCCTCGATTCGCACGGAAGAGGAGAGCCAGGAGAATGGAAAAAAAAGGAAAAAATGGAGAAAGAAAGAAGCTTGCTTTTAGTAATTTGTAGAGAGAGAAAGTGCGTTATTGATTATTTATGGGCTGGCTGGCAGCAGTGGAACTTCAATGATGTGTGCCATGCTCTTCGAAAATGCCGATGCGTTGAATTATGAATGCATCTATTGTAGTGTGTACTGTGCTAAGGAGGATTCATGGTGGAGTACTGAATTAGTTGTACCACAACTAATGCATCAATTTAAATTCACCATCCTCCTCAAACACACACTCCAAAACATAAAATTAAATTTTCTTCTTCAATAATTCCAACAACAAAACATTAAAATAACATTTTTTCTCTCTCGTGAACATAAAATAACTTCTAAAATGCTTTTCATTTTCCTAACCATTCTCCAAAAAAGAATGCACAATTTTCAGTATTAAATTTAGATAAAAAGTATGAATAAATCACTACAATGTCAACTCGTCACGAATCAAACACTAAACAACTATTTAATGAGCCAATTATATCATAGAACTTTTCAACATATCACTACTTGACCATTAAATTATTTAATGGACAAGATTAATCATTCCGTCTAATTTGGATGCTGTAAATAGAATTACATGGATTGAGTTGGAGATAAAACTAAATTGCTAAGTGTCTAACTATGAAAACATGACGCCCTCACCATCACGCATGGCTGTGTTCACAAAACCAAGGTTTTGTCAGTATCACGTTTTGACATCCATGGTCAAATTCCACACAATCCCCATAACAAAAAATAAACTTTGTTAACTGCTTAAATTCGTCCACATCCCCACCATACCCAACCAACCTCCTCCCTAATTCTGATTACTTCACCCCTCGCTTGACTGTTTCGCCTCCATCCACCCTTTTTCGGCGGCCCGAACGCACCCCCACCTCACATACCCACCCTTCCCCGTCCAAACCCACTCTTCCCATTTTGCACATATACCTCACCCTCACTGTGCATTTGCAATCGATTTAACCATCGAAGCCATCTGAGATGCTACCATCGACACCCCGCTCGGAAGAACAACCCGAGGCGACGAACATGGCTTGACGGTAGGAAAAGTGAAGCTCGGTCGAACGTGATGATTCGTTGTCGGAGGTGCCGGATTCCCCTAGATTTGGAATGTTGGAGGACGTCATATCAGAAATGTCAAAGGCTTAGCCTGGCGGCGACCAAACTAGGGCTCACCGAATTATAGCGACAGTGTGATGACGATGGTGGTACAGGTTTTCAGGTGAGATCAGTGATGTATAGGGACATCGGAGATTGTGGGATGGGGAAGATGGTGGGATTTGTAGGGTTTTAAAGTTGTGGGGGGGTTATGAACTTTTATAAAAATGAGGGTGAAGCTCGTGATTTACCCATATCACTTTAACCCTGATATTGTTGAAAGCCTGATAATGCGAACAGACCCATTATCGGATGCATCTCTGAACTTCCCATCGACAACTTAAAAACCATAAACTTGTCCACCATGTCTAGATTTAGGAACATGCTTCGACAAATTTTTTGAACAACTTTTTCGATCTGACCTGGATAGAGCCTACATCTCACTTAATGAATGATGAGCCCCTTATCATTCAACCCCAACAACAAATGGTGCTCCTGACATTTAATCATCTCCTCGATCATATGAATTATTAGACATTATGTCTACACATTTATGAAACGAATCATAGATCAAATACTATAAACAATAAAAACAAAAGCTTCAATTTTATGTGAAGAGAAGGTAATATACTTCTCACATGCCTCAATTTTCAATAAACTACTAAAAAAATCAATATACATCCGTCACAATAAATGTATCAATTTCTCTTAAATAACAAAAAAACACACACATTTAACTTTATGGGACGAAAGGAGTGTGTATCTATTTGTAGATAAATAGGAAAAAGATTTTCCAAAAGAAATAAAAATGGACGGAACATATAAAATTGAATTCGTTTGGCGCAACTAATAAAAATCTTTAAAACGTAATGAGAGAAAAAGATTGAAGAGACACATTAATTTGTGAGATTATTATTATTAGGGTAAATTACAAGAATCTCCCTAAAGTTTAGTAAAATCTTTAGTTACCCCCCTTTGTTTACAGAAATCTACGCCCACCTCCCTGAGATTTGATGAACTATACAGTTACCCCCTTGACCCCTACTAGTGACTAAGTTTAATGGTTAAATCAGTTTTATTGCCCTCCATATTTTAAAATCTACACACAGTTAGCTAAAATAGCTTTTTTTTCTTTCTATTTCACCCTCTTCAAGCGTTGTCGTTGGATGCTCCTCACCGTCGCCCACCAACCACCCTCAACCTCACCATCCTACCTCTCTTGCCACGAAACTAGCTATATCGATCTCGTTTTCCGCATCTCTCCCGCCTGCACCCAACGGTTACAGAGGCAATTAGCTAATTTCATTAAACCGGAGTGGTATGGGTAGTTTCGTGGCAAGAGAGGCTTGGTGCTGGGGTTGAGGGTGGTTGGAGGCGATGGTGAGGAGCATCCAATCCAACGATAAGGTGGAAGATTGTGAAATAGAAAGAAAAAAAACTATTAGGTAAATGTGTATAGGTTTTAAAATACAGAGGGTGGTAAAACTAATTTAATGATTGAACTTAACAGTTGGAGTTAAGGGTCCAGGGGGGTAACTGTAAGTTTCAGCAAATCTAAGAGGGTAAGGGTAGATTTATGAAAATAGAGAAGGACAATTGAAGATTTCACTAAACCTCAAGGAAGTTTTTGTAATTTACCCTATTTTGTTTCCAACCTTGAATGCTTTTTTACTCGCATCAAATTTTTTATTTTAAATAATTCCAATTTTTTCATAAATTTTCCAAAAGAACATGCCTAAATTTGGATTGTAATGGGAATGTGCATATTTTAGTGGAATTTTATTTAAAAAAATGGATATATCTGAATATTGACATGATACTTATTAGGGCGAAATTTGATTTGGGTAATTGATTTTATATTTAGGCGTGTAAATTTGATTTGAGAGGCTTGTAAATGTAAAAGGGTACACGTGGGAGGTGAATGTGTAGGGGCGTGGTGGTGACGGAGGCAGTATCACCGTCGTGGGGTCATTTGATGACCGTTGACGCCCGGGGTTCGCTAAAAGTAAAAGCACCACCACTGGCTTCTTCCCTGGCCTTGATTGATTGGTAGGTTTCCATTTTTAACCAACATGGTGGATTGGTTCGAGTAGCATGGGCCCTTGATTCTTGTTCCGCAAGCAATTAATTTCCCTCAGATCAGATCAGGCTCTCAACCAATCATCGATGATGATACATGATGAAGTTGATTTCTGATCTTAAATACTACTAGTAAATCTCGTTTATCTTCACCTGATGGAAGGTAGTTTTTATCAACAGCTGCCAGCACCTTCATTCATTCTGTTGTATAAGACCCTAACAAGCTGATAACCACCACCACCACCACCAATCTGCTTTCTTGTGCATAAAGTAATATCCACTGATGATGCCCACTGCATTTAAACCTTGAATATCTAGCGGACAAAACAAAGATGATCAAGAGCCCCTATGTCTCCAAATAGACAGGCCTGTTCCTGTTGTGTGTCACCCTCTGTTTCTAACTGCCCAGACTATATAGACCAACCAACCGCTTCCAACGCCCAAGTTCATTTTTCCTGTCAGGCAAGTTATCATCCTTGGTCTAAACAACACCAGCAACATCTAATCCCTGAAACTGGTTATTTGCCACCAGTTGAAAATCTTCTACCATATGCTGCTGCTGGGAGCCAAATCTGAATAAGACATGGATGCGACACAAAGCCTCTATAACTTCCTCCCATATCAGACAAAGCAATGACTGCAGCTCTATTTATCAACATTGAACATCACTGGACACTGGCAGATGATCTCTAGCCACAGAGAATGTGTTGGAGTTTCTTGTTTTCCTGTTAAATAAGCAATGAAGAAATTCAAGTACAGAGATCCAGTGAAGTATCAACATGGACTTTTTTTTTTTCTCCTTCCTAACTCCTGAGATATAGTAATTGTAAAAGCAGGCTTTTAAAACGATTTTAAGGTCGTACAGAAATTTAAAGTGATGACTCAAAAAAGAAAAGAAAAATGATTTTCAAGCTTGTTCAACTTGTACAGAAAATTAAAGTGATACTCAAAAAAGGGAAGGGAAAAAAACGAAATTCAAGTGAAAAGATGACATTGAAATCGAGTATATCATGTTTTGCTAAGTACATCCTTATATGAAAATAAGAAAAGATTGCTTGTTTCTGAAAAGACCTAGAGAAAAAAATCTCTGCACAGACACTACCAATGTAGTCATTAGTTAGATAAAAAAAAAGTACAAATATACCTATATATAGCTGCATGTTCCTATGTTCTGTGCTTCTGTTTCATTCTAGTAGGACTGCATCCAGTAAAGTTGGCAGCCACAGCTATATGCATAAAACAAGTTAACAGCAGGCCAATAAACTGAATTTAAGGACATTTCTAAGCATACCATGTGACCATGTTGCAGATAAATATTGAAGGATGCCTGAATAGAACGGGTTTCAGACACCCAGCAGACTGTAGTTTTTGGTAAAGTACCGCTTCTCATCACATGACCTGTACAGAAATTTGCATTAGCTAATCAAAAGAAACAATTTCCTTCATAGGAAAACAGGTGGATGGAGAGAGGGGGAGGTCCAACCCAGTATTAAGCAAAAAAAGTAAGATCGACTAAATTACTAACAGAGGCCTTCTCTACCAAAGTGAAACCATGCAACCTAAACAGTTGAAAAGATAAAAAATGCTACACATTTGCAAGTGCAAATACTATAAAACAGTTGAGTATCTGAGTAAAAGGTACTGAATTAGAAACTGCGAGAAAAGAGAAGCTTATGGGGACATTAACTTGTTATGAATGACGGTTTGAGGGTCCAATAGGGATACTATTTGCTTCAGGAGTTGGGAGTCATTAAATTAAAAAGCTACTGAATGAAGCCACCCACCTGTCTGTTGATGGCATGTTGCAGCAGATTCAAGAAACAAACTGAATATCAATGGCTCCAAGAGTCGCAAATTGGCGTATCATCTTCATCTCATCCATGCTACTTCATCATGAGAGGATTACCCACAATTCAAACTGTCACCAGTAATCTGCGCATGAACAACACCCATTTTGGAATAAATGGAAGCGATTGACATCTCTCACAATAATTTTCCTTTCTGTGACTCTTGAAAAAAGTTTGACTGCAGAATGACAGTCTTCACACATTCTAAGGTTCTTGAATACACGAATAGGAGCCTCTGCTGGTGTTTTCATCAAAGCATATGCTATGGCCAGCTTCTCACTATGATAACTTAGACAAGCTTCCTTCAGCTCTTCTTCAACATCATGCAGCACAGCAGCAATTTCTGGTTTATATCCTAAAATCTTGATCTCAGATAGCAGTTCATTTACTTTCTTATAAATCTGACTAGACTCTGGGTGTCTCTTGTCCTCTGAAACGAAGACGTGGACAACATTTCTTATCTCTGTCCAGCTCACACCAGGCTCCTTTTTTACATTTCTTTCCCTCATTAACTTGCGGATCCTTACAACACCATCCCATCTCTTGGCCTTTGCAAACATATTAGATAGCAGTGTATATGTTCCTACATCACACGGATCCATGTTCAGCACATTTTCTGCAATGCGCTTGCCAATACCGAAATTGCGATGGACATGGCAAGCACTTAGCAGCGTACGCCAAGCAACAACATCCCAATTTACTGGCGTGGATCTCATAAATTTCTCAGCATCATCAAGTAATCCAGCCCTGCTCAGAAGTCCAACAATGCAAGTATAGTGCTCTATTCCAGGATCTACTCCCACCTCTTTCATGACCTGGTTCAAGTAGTAGAAACCTTCTTGAACTAGGCCTAGATGGCCAAAAGCAGAGAGAACGCCTATAAAAGTGACATAGTTGGGCTTCCTTTGTGCTGCTAACATGTCATGAAACACAGCCAAAGCTTCTTTACCCAGCCCATGCTGTGAATACCCACATATCATAGCATTCCATGTAATGATGTCATGATGCATCATGGCGGAAAATACTCTATTAGCTGCTTCAATATTTCCACACTTAGAATACATTGTGATTAAGGAATTTTCAACTTTAACATAGTTTCCAAAACCTGACATCGTGGCAAGCCCATGCAGTACCTCTCCTTGTCTAACTGCAGATAACCCAGCTGCAGTGTTCAGCATAACAGCAAGAGTATAATCATTTGGTGCAGCATTGTCATGTTGCATTGCTGACCACAAACTCAAAGCTTCCTCAAATAATTCATTTTGGAAGTAGGCAGTCATAATCCCAGTCCATAAGACCACATTTCGTGTCCGCAGTCCATCAAAAACTTTTCTGGCACTGAAAATTTCCCGGCATTTCCCATACATCTTAATGATGGCACTGCTAGTGAAAACATCCCACTCAATGTTACTCTTTATAATCTTACTATGAATTTGCAAACCAAGTTTTATGTTCTTAAGACCTGCACAAAACCCAAAAGCATTAACATAAGTTATATTATCCCACTCAACATGATCCCTCACCAACCTGCTAAGAATTTCAGTCCCCTCTTTCACATGCCCGTCTTCTAGAAGTCCATTTAAAACACAGTTATAGGCATAAATATCGTAACCAGGGACAGTATAAAATATCCTTAAAGCTCCTTCCACATCTGAACTCCTCGAGTACATGGTTATAAGTGCATTCTTAACATACTGATGAAACATTAACCCCAACTTCAATACATGCGCATGACACTGAACACCCATATTAACAACACCACGCAGCTCAGCGCAAGAAGAAAAAACTATGGTGTATATATACTCATTAGGACGTACATCGTCCTTTAATGACATATTTTTGAACAGCTTGAGCACTTCCTTTGGAAGTCCACAGTGCAAGTAACCTGCCATTAACGTGCTCCAAGAAACCAATTTCTTTTCAGAGATCCTATTGAACAGTTGGCGAGCAGCAGAAATCCAGCCACACTTGGCATAGAGATTTATCAGTGAAACTTGATTTTCGGAAGTTTGACTCATCACCATCAAGTGGGCATGGATTGTTTGCCCGATCCTTAAATTCTTGCAATCGGCTGCAAGTTTCAGGAGCTTGATCGAACTATGAAGGGAAAAATTGGAGTGATTTGGTTTGAATAGAGACGACATTATTTTGTTTCTGGATGTGGCAGGAGCTTAGATAACAGTAACAAAGGCAGGTGTTGTCGTTGGGGGTAGAATTACACTTCTACTTTGCCTCGTTTCTTTTAACCATGCACAAACCTGCTTGATGATGTTAAATAGGAAGCTGCAAACAAAAATTGTATGAAAACCATTTCACATAACAGTATTATTAGTAAAGTGCTTTCACCAAAAAAAGAAAAACACTACGGTCAGTGTTAATTCATATTGATAAAGTTCATTGTAAAATACTACAAATAAAGATCTAAAGTAGTTACAACATAGCACAGATAGAATGGTTCTACACAACATGAGACATTCCAAACAAAGAAGCAGAGGTATGGTGCCACGTAAAATGAAGCCTACTACAAGTACAGAACTTAGAAAGAAACCCAACGGAGATTACTACCGTAACCACCAAAATATTTCATATTCAACAGTAAAGTTCTCAAGACATGAAATTTCATTCGAAGGGGGAACTTCGGAGTTGTGAACCTCCAATTGCAGCACCTCCCTATTAATCCAGCTACTCCCTATTACATAAAGCAAGCCTAATCCCTAATCCTTAATCGGCTACTCCCTAAGCGAAGACCACAAGCAAACCTAATTCAATTTAGACTATTTAGTTGCTCCCTAATCCTATTCGGCCACTCCCTAATACAGCGAGCAATAACATCACATATTCACATCTCCTCTTTGACTGGCTAAAGTACTGACAACAAAAACACACAGTGAGACAATTCGGAGAATCTCACCTCAATGCCGGCGGGCCTTCGACTTCGCTTCGGAGGGGCCAAAGGAGGACTGCAGAAGAGCTTCTTCCGGCGCACAGTGAAGGCTGAAGCAGACAGCAGTGGGGACATGGGAGAGAAGAGTTCTTCGTCTGCGCGTCGAGTCTCCGGTGAGGCAGAGACGGACAGTGAGAAGGTGTAATTGGGCTGAAGGGGCTAAATGGGCCTGTGCTTAATCACAGCCCAATGTAACTGTACTTCCCCACCCATGAAAAGACAAGAAAAATTACCAAAAGGAGGAAACTTGCTTGCCATGCGAAGAGAAGGAAGCTACCAAAATAAAGAAGCTTGAGTTGAGATTACCACAAATGGTAATATCCAATGCTTTTACTCATGCTTCAAAATGAGGGACAGTACATCTAATACCCAGGGGCTGGGGTTATTTACCACATATGTGGTTTTCCACCTACTGGTGGAATGACACATGTATCCTTTTCTATTAAAGTCTCTCATTAATCACATCTCAGAAAACTTTCCTCTTCCCCATCAACTCTAGTTCCAGAAGATGAACAGTCCCTCGCCTCACTATCATGATTAATCGTCGGAGGGGAAGACCATCAGATTCGCCTCACAGTCGCGAGTCGTCGTCCGATTTGGAGATCCAAGCCATCGTCGTTGCGTTCCGAAGATCGATTCAACGCCAGTGGATGATCTTCGAGATCGGTCGATGCAAGACGGAGGAGATCGTCACGGCTTGGTATCGGAGTAGTAGAGATTCAGATCTGGAGTTGCCATTGGAAGAGAGCTTTTGAGCGGCGACGGTGCTGTAACGTCTCAATCTCCGACGATATCCAATGATCTCCAAGATCGCGATCTCCGACGATCTCCAAGATCGCGATCTCAGACGATCTCCAAGATCGCGATCTCCGACGATCTCCAAGATCGCGATCTCCGACGATCTCCAAGATTGCGATGTCGTTTTCCGACGATCTCCAAGATCGCGATGCCGTGTCGTTTTTCCGTGATGCATTACGAAGAAGGTTGGCTCGTGATTTGAGAAGATGAAGACGTTTGAAGGCAGAGTGCTAGTACCAAATCTGCAAGGTGTGCAAACATTATTCCACTCTGCTTTGGACGGTTTATTATATTCATTTAGACACTATAGATAATTAAATAGTCAGTTTCATTATTTATTGAAATGTGCAAAAGTAATCAGTATTTTTTTAGATAATTAAATGGACAGCTTTTAAAATCATTCAGACAGTTTTCAATATGTATTTAGACATTATAATACTTTCTAATAGACACCACATTATTGTAACACATACTTATAATATTCGGTTAGCCTGACAGATTTCAATATTAATGTAGACGTTATAACACTTTATAGTAGACATTATAGTCGATTGTAACATATACTATCATATTTGGTTAGCTAGACAGTTTTCACTATTATTTCAGACATTATATCATTTCGTAATAGACACTATATATAGGAATGTATAAAATAATTAATTAAACAGTACAATTTCTTGTAACAGGCAATGGTGGTGGTGACGTTGGTGCCGACAGTAGCGGAGGTGGTGCCGGAAGTGGTGACGGTGGTGGTTCCGACGACAACATTGGTGGTTCCGGTAGCGGCAGTGCAGTGCCGAGGTGCGATTATGACGTCGGCGTTCGGCGATGGCGGCGGTGCCGGGCGGTGGCGGTTCCGGCGGCGACGGTGGTGCGGAGGCGACGCAGCAGCGGAGGTGGTGGTGGTTAGCTAGTTAACAAGTATTTTATTGCTAAGGGTATTTTTGTCTTTAATTTTCTTTGTTAATTAGTTTAGTTAATTTAGTAAGAGTAGATTAGGTAGGTGGTTTACCACCTAGGTGGTAGATAACCGGACCCATACCCAGGTATAGTACGCCTAACAGATTTTAAGACGGAACACGTTTCTTCCTCTCTTTTTTTAAATAAAAAAACAAAAAAACAATTATATGATGATATAACCAGCACAAGAACGGTAGACAATAATCTACCAAAATCCCTAAATTGTCTCCATTCCAATTTCAACCTCTCTCTAGCACAAAATCTCGATTTGACTAAAACTCAAAAAAGTAAAAAAACGAACAAAAGAAAGAGACTAAGAGGGAATGTGGGGTGAATCAGTTAAATATGATGAAAGATCAATTTTGTTTAATGTTGATCGAGAGATTTTAGGAAAAGGATATGATTTAGGGAGTTACATTAAGAATGATGGAGATATTTAATTGAAATAATGCCAGACGAATATCAGCAAAAAAAAAAAGAAGCTAACACCAGTTTTGAAAAACTGTTAAAGGCACACTATGTCTCGGGAGTAAATTGGAATTGCTCTCAAAATGATATATTGGTTGTTGAATTGAAGGAAGCAACATGAAATATTCCAAAAAGGAATAAGACTCGAGATTATCAATTTAAAGGAAGTCGAGTCAAGGAACTACCTAATTTTAGTACTAATATTCTAATAAGGAGGGAATGGATTTATGGAGTGATGGGTGAAAGAGGCAAGGTCCAATTTGAATAGAAGTTGACCAAACCTAAAACTTGGCTCATCTCCTTACTCTCGGTCCTCTAGCACCGTGAATCTTGAAAGATTATAGTAATTTTTTTTGAAGGGATAAAGTACATGAATAGTATCTTAGTTTTAATATTTGTTATATTTTTATCATATTTTAAAAATTCGTCTCAGATTAATCCATTAACATATTGTTTTGTCCTAAACAGTTCTTTCCGTTATATTTTCTGTTAAATTTTCCTTTAATTTTGCAAAATTACATAAAAGTCATTATCTAAAATTAAATCAACCCTCAATCTTTACAAAATTTTACAATTTAACCACATAATTAAAAACTGGCCTCATTCCCCTATGTTGCCCTCACCTTCCATCTCCTGGGAAAATCGATCATCTCCTTCCACCATAGCCATAGTCGCGCTCATCTCCTTCTAATTGATGCTTGATAAGAATCGATTGGCCCTATTCTACTACGCATGTGCCAAACACAAATGTCCGTTATTGTAAAATCTATCGGCCCTCTTCTACTCAGTAGGTGCCTTGTTTTAGCTCGCTGACGTCATGGTTGTGCGGCCTCTGCATAATCGATCTTGGTGGAAACCAAACAACGTTGCTTCCAAAATCAACCTCACTCTGACGCGAAGGCAGATTTGCTTCGAGGATTAGGGCTAGGACCGGTTACTGCTGGAGTCGATATTAAAGAACAGTGGGTCGATTTCTGGAGTGATGAAGGTTCGATTTTGGCAACAATGGAGGTTCGGTTTCTGGGGTTCGCTTTAAGTTTATATTTTTTGAAAAATTGAAGAAATCAGCTGCGATTTATAGAGGCATTTAAGGCAAAGCCTCTGGATTGCTTCGATTTCTGCAGATGGACATTCCATTTTTGCTTCAAGGTTAAATGTATTTGCATCTATGGTGGAAAATTTGATCGTACCCAAAATTTCTCCAGTCCGGAAGCTGCCTGCCGACGACTCGACATCTTCCGACTTAACTGACTTGTCGTCGGCCGTCAAGTACGTCTTCTGCTGCGGCGGTGGCGGCCGATTGTGGAAATCACTTGGAACCCTCTCCGATTCGACTTGTGTGGCTGCGCGAAATTCGATGGCGTACCGATTTCGATTCTGGACGCACCGTCTATCCATGGTGGAGTGGGCCGATGGAGACGACCTTCGGCGAGAAAGTGTGGGGGTTGAGGCGACGGGGGATAGAGGGAGAGCTGAGATGGATAGTGGTTGGATTAGTGATGGAGAATGGAGGAAGAGGAAAGGTTGGTGTTGGTTTTGTGACTTTTCAAAATAGTTGGGGTTTACTTGGATATTATTAAAAAAGAAAGGTTAAGTTTGATTTTAAATATAAACATTTACATAATTGCCCTTAATTAAACTGTGATTTTAACAGAAAATGTAACAGAAGTACCTCTTTAGGACAAAACAATAAGCTATGGTATTAATCTGAGACGAATTCCTAAAACATGACGAAAATAGAACACGCATTAAAGCTAAAGTACTATTCGTGTACTTTACCATTTTTTGAAGTCTTTTGATGGTCTTGAGTTTGTTTATTTTTTACTTTGTAGTAGTTTATTTTATCGAATAAAAAATTCAATTATTTACTTGAATAAAAAGTTCAAAATTGGACACCACCATACTCCATTTTAATAGTCTATTTGGTCAAATAAAAAGTTCAATTATTTTAATTCTTACTTTTTTCAGAAACTACTATCACGAATAGATCTAGAGTTTGACTTCTTTTTTTGTCATCGTTAAAATGCGCATTGCGTATGCGTGCGCATGAGCGATTCGCTTATTTATATGTTTTTCATTTACTAAATTTGATCAACATAATGGTCATGTTTGATCAACATGATTAGTCGATCAACAACGTTTCCTCGTGTGACCGACATCAACGGATCAACATGGTAAAACTATTGATCAATATTTGATGGAAGCTGATCAACATGACAAATCTACTGATCAACATGCTAAAAAGAGATATCAACATGACAAGAAGAGAGGTCAACATGCTAAAAAAAGATGAACATGACATAGAAGATAGAAAAACATGGTCAGAACAAATATCAACTTGTTTAAAAGAAAGATCAGCATGACAATAAGAGAGATCAACATGCTTAAAAGAATGATCAACATAGTAAGAAAAGAGATCAACATACTAAACAGAGATATCAACATAACAAGAAGAGAGATCAACATGCTAAAAAAGATCACCTTGGGTTAAGAAACCCTCACTTGACCAAATTATTGATTGAATTCTATGTATGTTGAATTGATGTCATCTTGGATCATGCTTTGGATATGTTGTTGCTAGCATGCTTAGGAGTGGATATTAGGGTTCAATTTGAAGGTGAGCATGTTGGATGAAAAGTGCCCAAATAGGCCGAAATGTTTATGTGAAAGTTGGTATGATTTTGGGTGATTATGGTGAAGTATGTTAGAAGGCATGCTTATAATGTTTGAGTGTTGAATTAAGCATGAGTATGGAACCCTAATTTGATTGAAATGGATTTTGGTAAAAGAAGCATGTCAAGGCCGAAAATGAGGAATGGTATGTTTATGGTTGTGTTGTGTTTCGGGGAGGTATTGATAATGAAATGGTATCGGGAACTGAAGTAGGTAACAAATGATGTTCGGAACATCGTTTTATGAAATTGTGAACGTAACCGACCTACTTGCTTGCTTGCGTAGATTTGGGAAAGTATGATTTGAATGTTTAGTTGTACATGTGTAAGTATAAATATGTTCTAGCTCGGTTTGGGAATCCGAGCTTTCTATGGAATTTTGCGGGAATGTGTCGGATTTGTTCACGAGGGTCTGGATTGGTGATTTCTGATTTGTGTGTGGTTGTTCAGTTTGAATCAGCAGTTGTGGAGTAGTGTGAGATTTCGAAAGTCACACTACCGTGTTTCGGGCCGAGCGTCGGGATTTTCCCAGGATTCTTTTGCGGATCGGTAATAGTAAGGTAAGGGTTTAACTTCTCTCGTTATACATTCTGGGAGGGATATCATGTATATCGGGGTTAATTGAAGCGGATTCCGGGTTGAGGACAGTGGTCCGGTGATCCCGGGGTCAGTTATATGGTAAGGTACAGGTATGCAGGTTCAAGGCCCGGGAGGGTCTTTGTGACCTCGGGTCCTTATCGGTACTATATATTAGCACTGGATGCTGATATTTTGTATATACCTTGCGGTATATTCTGTTTTGCTTCAAGGCCCGGGATGGTCTTGGAGACCTTAGGTTCCTTATCGGTACTATATATCTGCACTGGATGCTGATATTCTGTATATACTCCGCGGTATATTCTGTGACCCATGACAGTTATGGGGATCGCGACCCCGACTGGTACCATGCCTTTATTAGCTTCGGCTTTTGACCTCTTGGAGAAGGTTGTCGTTCTGTTGATTTTGATTTTATAGGTCTTTGGGCGGTCTGCACCGCGTCCTTCGGGACTCTGTCTAACCCCGTCTTTTGGGACTCCGTCTAACTCTGATTATTACTTATATCTATTTGTATATATGTGTTTTTGTGTTTTTTTTGTTTTGTAGGTAACCGCGCACTTTGCCTGCTTATTGCAACTTGTATCTTACCTCAGTCCTTACTGAGTCCTCCCGAGGACTCACCCATTATGTTTACCACTCTTCAGGTGTATCTGACAAGCAACTAGCGGACTAGAGTTCCGTGGTGCTTTCTGTTATGTGATCAAGTATCTGCAGTCCGACACGGAACTTCTGTTATGTTATAGGGGTAGTATCGGTAGAGGTTTCAGTCTGCTTTCTGATTTCAGGATTATGCTAAGTATAGCATACGAGTTTTCTCACAATTAACTTACTTATCTCTTCCGTTGGTGTGTTAGCAGCAGCAGCGGTACTTGTGGGGATCTTCTGATCTCGGAGTTTCTCCTATATCCCGCACATAGGTATTCTGAGGTTTTCTTGGTCGGCTCTGTAGGTGTATATGCATACATGTCATTTGTCTGAGCATGTTATGTATCCTAGATACGTTCTGCTTATGTATATATGTTTTGGATACCATGTAGGACCGGCGACTCGCCCATGACAGTGGAAGGCGGAACCCGGGATGTGATCATATTCTGATGTGTTAGACACATTCTGTATCTGTGTGTTTCTGAGAAGCTATATATGATGTTATACATGAACTGTGTGTTTGGTGATGGTTAAGTACTCGCCTATTTCAGTGGGCTCGCCATGGATAGTTAGAATTTATACTGTATACTTGTCATGTATGAGAATTGTAGGTTGCGGGTCAAAACACGACCGAGGGTTATAAACGCATATAACTCTGTCTGCATACTCCGTGTGCAAAGTGTTCTCAGACATCGGGCCTTCGAGAACGAGACTTTGCAGGTCAGGTCACGGGACCACCACACCACACTCAGCGGGTTTCGGTTAAACCGACCACTTCCATTTCCGTGACTTCCACTTCTACCGTCACGGGACAGCCCCACCTTCGCAACCGGGCGCACCCATGACAAAATGTGCTGGATGGGAAATTCATTTGCAACATTTAAATATGCATTTATTAAATTTCTCCGATCTTAAAATGACCACATTTTCTTTGTATAAATGCCAAATATATAAACAAGATTTCCTGCTTTTCTTTCTCCTTCTCTCTGTTTTTTTTTTTGGCCAGCTTTCAATAGGATGGAAGTTAGCTGCATTTCCTTAAAACACGCTCACACCCACGCCGGGGAGCTGTCAGCTATATACACTGAAAATTGGTGGCTTGGGGAAACAGCCAACGATCTGCAACAGAACCACTCCAACCAAGTAACAAAAGCTACTGCATCATGAATCATCTTTTCGCCTTTGTTTCACTCGCTGACAATTTGGGTGACAACTGCGGTCCATTGTTGCCTAGAGCAGCGGCCGCCGATTCAACATGTGTGAGCAGATACTCATAGATTTTCTTCCTCAACCTCTCAACTGTCTCTGCTGGAACATCCGGTTCTCTTCCTTCTTCATTCCTACACCGGATTTCGTCTAACCAGTCATTGACATTCTTGAGTTGAGCCAACATCCCAGCTACTTGACATGTATCAGATAAAGCCATTTCAACATCAGCATCCAAGAATGCTTCCACGAATCCCAGGAACCAGTCCTGTGATTCCATTCGTAGCTTGGCCGCCAAGTCAACAGCCTCATTGATCCCGTTTCCCTTGGACCACTCTGGCAAAGGTTCTGGCTGTGGCTTCTGACTGCCTGTGCCATCCGGGCCTTTCCGGAAGAAACCTTGTGCCACAAGCTTGGATCCAATCGCAGGACGGGGCTTCCCTTGGGGTTTCCCTGAAGCATTCCTGCACGAGTTTTCCAGCACCAGAACTGATTGGTGTGCAAGGATAGTCCTCTGGCCTCGTGGAGAACCTGAAGTCAGTTCTTTGGAGTACATGGAGAAGGATGATAGATTTGTAGTTAATGCGGCTTGCACCCATGAGGTTGCATGTTTTCTCCTTTCTGATGCGAGCTTCAGGGCTTCCGATGAATTTTCTTCAGTCTCGGGTGGTGAACTGACCGGGGTTGTTTTGGACAAAGAATCAGAAATTACACGAGCACGATTTAGACTTCCATGGAGGGCCAAGAACTGCTCAACTGTGGGTTGTGGGCATTGTACTTTGGCAGAAGCAACCAGTTCACAATACATGCTGCAAGAAAGAACAAAGTACAATGCAAACACATTCAGAATATCAGGCAAACAGCAACGATAAACATGCAGCCAGCAAAACCTGCTACCATCTCAAATGATGTGGACTCCACATGCTTATGTTTTTCGTAGGCAAATCAAAGTTCCGTTGTTACGTAGAGCTTAGCAGCAAATAAGCCTTCACCTTGAATGCTTCATGCATGGTCTAACTAGCTACTAAAAAAACAACAAAATCTGGTACAACCATGCAATTAGATGCAAAACAGCCACCTCCATATCTATCTTGCGCTTAATAAAATATTTAGCTTCCTTAAACGCAAATGCAATTATTCCCCCTAAATGAGTCAACTGAGATGCATGTTTTCCAGTCTAAAACTAGAAGCCAAATCAAGCCAATAAATCATGGATAACGTTGGAAAGCAGCGGTGTGAGTGCAAAGAGACTCACAGTTTGTCTATTAATAAGTTCTTTCAAGTTTTTCAAGACTTCCAAATACTGAAGCCATATATTATACCTCAAGCATTGAAGTAAGCTCTCTGAAGCAGCAGCCTCTTGGATAGCTTCTATAGCCGCTGTTTTGGCAGCATCTCTGTATTTCATGACCTCCTGTAGTAGTAATATGAAAACTTGTTAGGCAAAAAGCCAAAACCGAAGAAATATCTTAGAAACTAAATCGGGTATCAAAGACTAAAGATGACAGAGCATTAATACTTTTCCAAGCTTAGAAACAGAAGATGGGAGGGAGCTCCAGTTGACACTTCCATCTGCCGACTTTTTATTGCTTAGCGGAACCTTCACCAAGCTTCCTAGGGCTCCATTGGTTGTCTGTTCTCCCATTGATTTTTTACCCATGGAAGTTCTTGATTTAGTTGGCTTTTCTTGCTCATCAGAAACACCATTCGACGCCGGTTTGTTAGATAATACTTGAATCTTGGATTCCTTTTTCAAAGACTTCGAAGATGCCCGAAACTTGCTCTCCTCTTTAGGTGAACTCCATTCACTTGATGTGCTCTTTCTAGGAGCCTAACAGTTAACATAATCACTAAACTGAATCAGAAAATGCTTCAGTTTTAGAAGGAATGAATTAATGTTGGATATCAAAAGCATTGGCGACAGAAAGAAAACGTGCAACTGACTAGTTTAATTCATCGGTTCAAAATCTTAACTTTGGAGTAGATTTCATCTTTCAATTAAATCCCTAGAAAACAAAGCAGAGAGCCAGAGACAGCAGAAAGTGAATGTCTGAACTCTGAATCCATTCTCTCAACATATGGAAGCAATTTAAAGGAACATATTTAAGACAATGACCCTATGTCAAGCACATTCTGCCTAATAAGTGATCAACATTTAAAGCCAAAAATCCAAGAATCATAATACTTACAGAAACACTCCGTGTTTCAGTCTTGCTATCATCTCTGCTTGCTTTCACCATGGAACTGTCCTTACTTTTAAATTCTGGGCTTCCTTCCCAATTTTTCCTCAAAGCCTTGGCTCCAACTTCAATCCCCTGAATCAAATTCTTAATGACTGGCACCTTTTTCACTGGATTTTCCCCACAAACAGACCTTGGTTTTTCAAAAGATCCAACCTTTGGACAACCCAGCTGCTCAAACCCCTTAACCTTCCCCTGGTGCTTGACCCCATCAGAAAACTTCTCAAATGAAGTGGGCAATGAGTAGCAACTCCTTGGAGAAGAAGGAATTGACTGCGAATTTGACGACTTTGATTTCACCAGAGATTTACTCTTCACATCCAAACTCAATGCTGGCTTAGAACCAGACAAACTGGAGCTTGATCTATACAAAGCCGGTATCTTTTTATTCAATTGATCACCACCACCATTTGCTTTAACCCCAACCACTTTTCCTGGTGACTTAGTTGTCTCTCCAAGTTTTGAACCTAAAGCTTTACTGTCACCACCGCTAAGAAACCCGGTGGCAACAATGTCCTCCGGGCTTCCGACACAAGGGTGGCGGCCGGGGATAGGCCGAACTCCACGCAGAATAGGCACCGGCGAAGCAGATTCAAGGCGGTCAACATGAATGAATTGACCCAACTGGATCTTATCACTAAGGATCAAATCATCATGTTCATCAGGCAAAGAGACGTATGTGGCGTGAGAGGAATCTGAAACCTTAAGGTAAAAGCCCTGGTTAGGGAACAGCTCACCTCCGGCTAGTGCAGGGACAATGCTCACCACCTGCAGCAGAGATGACCGGTGCTCGCCGGCGACTTTCACATCTGTGTTCATGTGCTGCAAAAGCTTGAGAAGCACACCAGGGACAAGATTCGCCATTTCTGGTGGTGCTTCCCCAACCGAAAAAGATGAGATTTTGATTTATGCCCGATTCATTTTTGCTACCCAAGTGGCATTGGAGATATAAATACCAACATTACGAGGAGAACTGAATGCACGAGGTTGAGGTTTGACGATGGAAGGAAAGAACAAATTGACAAACATCTGTAAAAGGTAGTCCAAGAAAGAGACAGAGACGTTAATGGCAACAATGTGTAACCTCCAACACAGAACTTAAATGAAGTGGGTTGTACTTGAATGGATTAGGCATTAGAGCAGGCAGGCTCAGTAATGGTGCAAAATATGTAATTAAACTCACCAACCAAGGAAGAAAAGGAATAAAATTTATAAATTAAAGAACCCCGATAAAGAACTTAAACTCAATTTAAAAATAAAATTCTCTCTCTCTCTCTCCAAAACCAAGAAGTGGGCATGGAGAAAGGTGCAAGATTTGTATACTCCATTTTGGATGGATTCTCATATAAGTTGTAGTAACCTACACTCTTTTACAGTAGCAAACAGCTCAGAAAAGAACAGAAGGGAAAGCCCACCCCACCAGTCACCAGAGGTAAGAAAAGGTAACTTTTCTCAGAAGAGGGGAGGCTAATGAGAGACCTAGGCTTGATATTTGCAGAAAACAGAGGAAAAGGTGAAGAGGGAGATCAAAAGATGGCATGTCTATTGGAAGTGAACAGGACAGGATTGAGATTGATAGAAGAGGGTGAGAGGGAGAGTATGTGTCAGCCTCTGACACAAACACGTTACTGTGAACTGATGTTCAAACAAAGCACGCAAAGGAACAAAAGGCCATGGAGTTTTTCAAGTACCTTGATTTGATGAGCCAATGAAGGAGGAGAAAACAAGTGGGTCTTCTCCTCTGGTCTCGAGAATTCTTGTGTTAGGATTAGGAACAAAACAGGCTACAGAAGAGGAATCTTCACAGTGACTCCGTAATGAATGTCTAATAAAATTCCAGTTTTTGAAATAAGTAAATAAAAATGTGTAACGGATTTTATTGCAAACGCCGGTTATGTATTTTGCTAATAAAAGTGTTTATTTGGTTGTGTGGTTGCATGTGCAATGGGAAAATGTGAGTGGAGCGTTTCGAACAAGGTGATCACTTGTCGGCTACCTGATGAAGCCAAACCTTCAAACAAAACAATTGAGGATAAAAATAAAAGAAAAATGAGAAAGAAACCGTTTTGTCACCAAAATTTGACGGAACAGAAAGGAAAATGACATTTTTTGCCAATGTTTGGATAAAAAAAATTGTCATTATTTTAAAAAATATTTTTTTTATTATCAACATTATTGTTTCTAGACCCTCGTTTGTCACTTTTCATTAAATTAACTACATATTAGACCTTAAAATTTCTAAAAATTGACAAATTCACCGACATTTTTAACCACTCTTCCATTTTCATTGCTCTAATATTTCATGGAGTCTGTAGTTTCACTAAAATACAATATAAACAAGATTTATTAAATTGCTTCTTATTTTCGCATAGAAAATTTAAAGAGAATCGTCAATTTCTCGCTTCATAATTTATCGAATGATCTTTGAGTGTTGATAATTTTCAGGAAACAACAAGAAAAATTAACGATCTTTATAAACCTCTTTGGGGTCATTATGGTTTTCAGTCGTCTTTTTAAGGATTTTTTATAATTTTAACCCAAGTGAGAGCTCTTTGAGATCAGAAAGCTCTCAAATGACCGGAGATATGAATTTGGCAAAACACCTGGTAGCAGATGTCATCGAGAGTGCAGAGGTTCCAAAATGGGAGGAGGTTAATGATATATATGGGCAAACCGTATGGCGTATTGCCGCAAGCGCCATATGGGCTGCCCAGGCCATATAGGCCCACCATGTCACGAGTGCTCCTCGTAAATACGACGAGCCACCTGCATACATGGGCCACTAGGCGCCTCGTACGATCTGGTTGGCGGAGTGCTTTATGGGCGAGCCCAATGGGTACTCCAACATAGTACAACCAAAAAGCCGCCACCACACACACGCCCAGCTGCACCAGACACAAGACACAAAAGTTGTACACACTCGAAGTCTTTGTCGGACCAACACTGTTGGCGGTAATGTCCAATCCGCCGCTCTGGCCGAGAAGTCGGCGGCTCGCGCGTGGGGAAAGATCCCACCAAACACTCTACCCCAACGTGGGAGAGTGGGCATCACCACATAAGTGGGTGATGCCAACCCAAAAATAAGGTAACTACTACACACCCACACCTTCCTCCCGTATGCACTCGAAAGTATCTTCCGTCTTGCCTTTCAGTCAGGAGTCACCCGTCTAACCGTTGGGAGATCTTTGGTCGCCGGAGGTCACGCCTTGGCTATCAATTTGGCGCCGTCATGGGAAAGCGAAAAGCAGTCGTTTTCTTTCCTAAGCAACTTACTTTTCTCTCCTTACCATTCTCATGGCGAAAACAAGGAGAATGCACAACAATGTGCACGTTGAGGATGCTGCTTCCAGTTCCTCCGATGTGCCTCCACGCCCTGCTGGTGACGCAATGGGGACACAACAGTCCCACAACCCTCAATCGATGGCCATCCCGCCGCTCCCTATTACTAGCACACCCGAGGCAAGAACCACCGCAGCCGCCAGCGGCCGCTCGACATACCTTGCGGGGACTTCGACGATCCCCACAGTCATCGTCGATCCCGGTCGAGATAGCGCTGCTCCAAGCGAGCATGCTCAATGAGTGAAAGCCTTCATGGTAAAAACCATCAAGGCGGAAATGCATCGCTGCTCGCCTCCGCCTCACAACGCAGGGACGAGCAGTCCCAAAATCAAAACCAAACTGCTTTGGGAACCTAGGCGTCGACGACCTCCTCAGCGAATCAATGTGGTCGAGGAACAGGTGAAGACACCAAACCTGGTCCTCGGCGATATCGAGATCCTCACGCAGCGGCCGTTCACGAGAGGACATAATCGCCGTCAGCGCCGCCAGCTTTCGAATGCCGGTCATCGAAAGCTACGATGCTACAACGGATCCCGTCGACCATCTGCGACGCTACATCTCCCAAATGGAGATGGCTCGGGCCTCGGAGGCAATACTCTGCAAGGCTTTCAGCTCCACCTTAAAAGGGGCTGCCTCAACATGGTTCGAACGCTACGAGGCCAGCATTTCAAATGCTTTAAGGACCTCGCCTCATCGTTCCTACGCCACTTCATGGGGCTCGACCTCCCGAAGACGTCCAACACTTGCTAAGAGTGAAACAGCAAAGGGAGGAACCACTCCGTGATTATATCCGGCGGTTTGAGCGAAGCCGTCCAAGTCCAGGGTCTCTCCTCGGACATGCAACTTTTGGCCGTAACTCCAGGCCTACAGCGCGAGTCAAGGCTCGCTTACAACATCAACGAAAACCCCGTCACAACGATGGGTGAGTTCATCGATCGAGCAACTCGATTCATGAACTCCGAGGAAATGAACAAGCCCTACGGCAGGCCTCCCACAAACGAGCGCAACAGAAGTTCGACAAAGGGCCTATCTCATCGAGGACCCCGATCACCTCCCAACACTCCGTGACACCCGCACGAACATCCTGCTCTCTGCTGGAGAAGCGAACAGGGTGCCCAAGTGGCCACAACCCATCCAACATAAGAACACGAGGGGCTTTGACAAATCGCCTCTACCACAAGGATCGTGGGCACGACACGGAGGCGTGCTTTCAACTCCGAATCTCATCTCGAGAGATGATTGAGCAGGGCAAGCTCAAGGAATTCTGTCGATTCGACTCCCCTTGCAAGGATTTCCCCAAGGGTCGTAAGAAGGACGGCGATAACGACGACCATCGAAAAAGCGCGTCGTCGACACAATAGTCCTCGAAGGCACAACTTGCCACCACCACCACCGGCGGGCACCATCCATGTCCTCACAAAGTCGGAGGGTGCCTCCTCCAGAAGCGTTACGAGGGAAATCTTGCAGATCGACCACCTCGAGGAGAACGTCATCTACCGCCCTAACGGGACAAAGGTTGTCGTTCCACACTCGATCCGCTGCTTATCACGGCAAGGATCGCAGGTTTCGACACCGGCAGAGTCTACATCGACAGCGCGAATACCGATGTCATCTTCAAAGACATGCTCGAAAAGCTCGGGTACACATGTCTGCCGTAAGAAGGAGCTCCGGCCCTACATTTGGCATTGGTAGGGACATTGTCCCAACTATAGGGTCGTCGACCTACCCCTCATGCTCATCGAGGACACACAATTCGGCACGGTTGATTGCCACTCCATCATGACGGAGTTCTTGGTCCTCGAGGTGCCCTCAACTTACAACGCAATCATTGGCCGACCAAGCCGGTCGATTTCAGCATGAGGTGCGACATCCGCTCCCTTACAATCACATTTGCAACACCTCGTGGGGATGCAACTATCTACATCGACCAACGAACTGCGAGGACAAATTATGTCGCCTCTTTGAGCTCGGCGGTTGATCCACAAACCTCGAAGAGCGTCGAGGCTCTCACGGATCCCGATGGCAGGCGCGCCTCGATGACTTGACAGAGGAGTTGGGCGTCGTTCCTGTGCAAGAAGTTCAAGGTTGGCAAAAACACGGAGCAAAAGGAGAAGATGGCGCTCATCCACCTCCTCGAGGCAAACCTTGACGTCTTCGCACGAGCCTGAAGGATCTGCCGGGTGTCGACCCTAGCGTCATCACCCACAAACCGAATGTATTCCGGACTCAAAACCGGTTAAGCAAAAGAAAAGGGGTATGGCCCTTCTAAGAAGAAGTTTGTAAAGAAGAGGTTTCCAAACTCCTCGAAGCCGAATAATAAAAGAAATTCAGTACTGAGTGGCTCGCTAACATAGTTTTAGCTGACAAAACAAACGGCGAACTTCGTATGTGCGTTGATTTCACGGGCATCAATAGGCATTGTCCAAAGGACCCCTACCCTTTACCTGTCATCGACCAACTCGTGGGCGCAACTTCCAAGTATAAGTACTTGTCTTTCATGGACGCTAAGAGCGGGTACCACCAAATCTACATGGATCCCGAAGACGCCTTCAAAACAGCGTTCACAACTGGTGATGACGTCTATTACTACGTTCGAATGCCCTTTGGGCTCAAAAACGCTGGAGCCACCTACCGGCGTCTAATGAACAAGGTTTTTACCCACCGGATGGGCCGTAACCTTGAAGCATACGTCGGCGATGTCATTGTCAAAAGCATGACATTCGAAGATCACCTTCAAGACCTGGCCGAGACCTTGAATCGTTCCGGCGATATAACATGAGGCTCAATCCAGCCAAGTGTTCCTTCTTTGTTGGAGCTGGGAAATTCTGGGCTATATGATCTCCGAAAGGGGATCGACGCCAACCTTAAGAAAATATCAGCCATCACGGAAATGGCGCCACCAAGGAGCATTAAAGAAATCCAGCAACTTACGGGAAGAATTGTTGCCTTGGGCGATTCATTTCCAAGTTGGGGACAAGTGTAAGCCGTTCTTGAGCGGCCATGAAGAAGGCGTTCACTTGGACTCGGAATGCCAACAAGCATTCGAGCAAATCAAGAAACACCTCTCCGATTTGCCAACGCTGAAATGTCCGCAACCGGGGACGAACTCGTCATCTACCTCTCCACTTCAACAGACCAGTATCAGCGGTGCTCGTTAGAGGATGGCCCACAACAGTGGCCCGTCTATTACATAAGCCACACGCTACGAGGCTGAGGTTAATTACCCACCCCTCCAAAAACGATCTACGCTCTGATCGTGGCTGCCAGGAAGTTGCGAGCATACTTCCAAGCCCACACAATCATTGTCAGAACAGACTTACCAATCCGAGACATTCTAAACAGACCGGAACATAGTGGTCGTTTAGCTCGTTGGTGCATCGACCTGGGGGAGTACGACATCAAGTTTGAGCCTCGACGAGCAATAAAGGCACAGGCTTTGGCGGATTTCATGGCCGAGCTTTCCATTTACCCCCTCGAGCATGGCCCTTCGAGGGAACCATCACCGGAGTTGGAGCCTCCCGAGTGGGACATGTTCGTGGATGGTTCATCCAGTGCCGATCGCCCAGGAGGAGGCGTTCATATCCGGGGCCCACACGGCATGGAGGCTAGCTTACGAGTGGCCTTCCAATTCCCGTCACAAACAATGTGGCGAATACGAGGCCCTCGTAGCAGTCTCAAGAGCGCTCGAAAGCTGGCTTGCGGCGTTTAACCGTACACGTGACTCACGGCTCGTCGTAAGCCAGGTTGCGGGGACCAATGACTGCAAGGACTCCGTACTCTCGAGGTACTTGCGCTTGGTAAAGAGCTTACAAGGGCAGTTCGAGCGATTAAATATTAACAAGATCCCAAGAGATCGAGAACACTCTGGTGACGGGTTGTCTAAGGGCGGGCGGATGCATTCCTCAAAACCTTAGCACAACCTTCGATAAATACAATTCACGCAATCGACGCCAACGCAATAGCTGATTGGAGGACCCAATCCTCCAAAGTATCTCCAAACCGGCGCAATCGAGGAGCCCACCAGCGTTGCAAAAGAAAATAAGGGCGCAGTCAGCCCGCCATGTAATCATAGATGGCGCGTTATGGCGTAAAGGATATTCTACTCCTTTACGGCGATGTATTGGCCCCGACGATTCCACACTCATCCTGAACGAAGTCCACTCAGGAGTCTGCGGAGCACACATTGGCTCCGATGCGCTAGCACACAAATGCTTACGCCTCGGTTATTATTGGCCAACCTTGAGGAAAGACGCGCATGATTTGGTACGAGCGTGCCATAAATGCCAACTCAATTCTCGCATCCAACGACAGCCGGCAAACGAGGTGGTTACGGAGACATACCCCATACCCTTCGCTCTGTGGGGCCTCGATTTAATCGGCCCAATGCCTACGGCCAAGGGCGATTCAAATTTTGTATAGTGGCTGTGGATTACTTCACTAAGTGGGTCGAGGTCCAGCCACTCGAGAAAATCACAACCGCCAAGGTCATACATTTCCTGCACGACCTTGTGGCACGATACGGGGCACCAAGAGCCATAATCACGCACAATGGGACTCCATTCGCAAGCAAAAAGCTTAAGGATTGGGCCACTAAGATGAACATACAAATGCTCTACGCTCTGTGGCGCACCCCGATCAAATGGCCAGGTGGAAGTAACGAATCGAGCGATCAAAGAGGGCTTAAAAAGCGCCTCGAGGACGAAAAAGGAAAGTGGGTCGAGGCCACACCCGGCGTCCTCTGGGACTATCGAACAACTACACGGGGACCCACGGGAGAAACTCCTTTCTCCTTGGTTTACGGCGTCGATGCCTTACTACCAATCGAAGTCTCAATACCCACAATCCTGACGCTGTATTACGACGCCCATCACACTGAGAGCGGCCTTCGAGCGCGTCTGGACCTCGTCGAGGAACTCCGCGAGGGTGCTAGAATTAGGCTTATGGCCTTACGACAAAGGGCAAACCTCGATCACAACGCCAAAGTTAGGGCAAAGCAGATCCACGTGGGTGGTATGGTCTTGCTAAAAGCGGAATTGTCGGTCGTAACCCTGGCCATGGCGCACTTCGTTCCAGATGGGCGGGGCCTTATGTGGTACACGGTAAAGGAAGAGAGGCGTATACAAGTTAAAGGACCATCAAGGCAAACAGCTCAAAAATGACTACCATGTCGACGATTTGAGGCCTTACTACGTCTAAGTTATACGCTTTCCTTTCCATGCATAGACAAGGGTATTTAAAGCATTTGCTTTGCACAAAATCTTGCTCGTGCATCAAAGGACAGTAATATTCCAAGTCTTTACGTCGAGCATACTACTAATCGCAAGGTCACTCGACCAACGCACATTGAATAAAATCACTTCACGAAGAATTACAACAATTCATTTCTACAATATTTTACCCGGCACGAGTACGGACACTTCGCATTATGCAAGTAATACTCATACGGCAATTACAAAGACAACAAATGTTGACATATTCTGTATCTTATCAAAAATGAGCAAAAAGTTAATTACAAACCCCAAAACTAATTGGGGGCATCATCGTTTGGGGGCACGGCGAGGCATCCTCTACATGCCGGGCGAGGATATCATAAGGATATCCTGCTCCTAATTTCTTCCCCCCTGCCTACCCCACTCGAGCAGCTGCTGGGAGGGCTCCTCGACCTTCATCGCATCGAGGGGATCCAGCTGTGATTCTCCAACCATAGCCTCCACTTGATGGCGGCATCGTAGGAACCCCTCGGCCTGTGAACCCCTCCATTGCTTGGGCCTCAACCAATTTCTCAGTCAGCGCCTCGAAGAAGATGCCCACACGACCAGACCTCTCTGCGATGGGCTTGATAAACACGCGTGGCTCAAGACTTTCGCCCTCGAACAACTTGAGGCCAAGTTGTTTTTCAAGTTGCCCGAAGGCTGAAAGACCAGCCAAGCCGTTGCTCAAGACACCGTTGAGGTTCTGGCCAGCTCTTCAACGTGGGCTGCCAAGTTTGAGGCCTTCTCCTCTGCCCGAGCAGCCTCGAAAAGCTCCTCCACGAGCTTCTCCTTCTCCTCGGCCTTGGCAGCCTTCAAGGACAGCTCCTCGATGAGCGTGTCCTTCTCTCCGGCTGGGCCTCCATCCGTTGGCACTCCCGACCAACCGCTCCACCTCGGCCTCAAGGTCGTTCTTCGCGCTTTGCTCGGCAAGGAATAGGGCCTCGAGTTCCTTCCCCTTAGCCGTGGCGGCCTTGATTCTTGACCAACGAGGCCCATGGCGCTCGGGCGTTGGCCTCTCCCTTCCTCGAGGCAGCCAACTCAGCCTCTTTCTCGGCCAAGGCTTTCTTCAGACTCTCCACTTCCCCGGAGTCCTTTGCCTTGGCCTCGAGCCTCTTCACGAGGACTTCAAGCTCCTCGATCTTGGCCACTAGGCCTTGAGCCAGCCTGACCTTCTACAAATTACGAACACAAAGCGTATGAGTAAAGCTGTCTACAAAAACGCAAATCGGGAGACTTGAGAATCCAGACTTACTTGAACAAGGTCTGGCAGATGTCCTTGGCGATGTCCGGGGCCCAGGGTCGTGTGCTTCAGATAGTGCCGGTCACGGGGCATTGGGAGCCCCTCGGCAACTCTTAGTCTTAACTCCTTGTCCCCCAGGAGCATCGACTCGTCGCGAGTCACCCTCATCACGGGGTCCCAGGCCTCCACCAGGGCCACACCTTGGCCTTGAGGTCTTCGCCGTAGCTCACGGCGGTAGTCCTCGGCAGTGGGGCTCGAAGACCGGGTCAATCCCCTTAAGAGTCTTCGAGATCCTCGAAGACCTCCTCCCAGATGCTCGGGGAGCAACGGCGGCCCTTCGAGCGTCAGCCAAGAGCCCCACAGGCCCTTCTGCGCCTCGAATGGAGCTGGGGGACTGCTCCTCAGAGGCTGGCCCTTTCCCTTTGTCTTTCGCGGGGCTTGGGGCGCTATCCGAGGACACCTCAACACCCACGGCGACTGCAAAATTCAAAAGAAGATAAGAATACAATATAAGAGAACTGTTTGCCAAAACTACAAGGCAAAACAGGGTGTTACACTGTAATTCGAGGCGTTTTCTACGAGGATTCTGCTCGTGAGCCCTCGGAAAGCTCTTCGATATCCACAGGCCAGCCACACCGGCCGGGCCTCCGTAACCAACGCCTTCTCGCCTACGGGCTCCACACCCTTCGACGGCCCGGTGGGCTCCTCGACACCCTTCTTGGTGGGCTCGGAGGCGTTGCTCCTCGACGCCTTTCTTGGTGGGCTCGGAGGCGTTGCTCCTCCGCCAACTTCTTGAGGGCTTCCTCAACTCCGCTTCTTCGCAAAAGAGTCTTTGGGTGCGACATCTTGGCTGTAACAACACACGAGGTCAAGATTAAAACAAAAGCTGGAAGACGTAAATCAAAGAAAACAACGGTAAACACAAGGCAGACCGTTGGGGTTCCTAAAGCGCCCTCGAAGCGCTCATAAGGTCTCCATCCAACCCCTCCACCCAATCCTTGAGGGTGTCTCGTGGCCCGACATACGATGGGCCCCTGCTAATCCCCACCCTTCGCAGACCACTTCGTCCCAGGCGGCCGGTGTGAAGGGAACTTACCCTTACACTCCTCGAGCCTCTCGCGTCGCGGACCCATTCACAAAGGGCGTCGAGGGCTCTCTTCCCTCGCTACCCGCCCACGAGAGGGCTTCACCGATACCCTAGCGTTCTTCTCCTTTACGAAGAACGCAGGAAGCCCTGCCTGTCCTCCTTCAAGATGAAGAAGAAGTTGCCCTTCCGGTTCCCCATGAGCTGGTGGTTTCGGCGAAGACTCCGATCTTCACCGATTTGTTCCCAACCTTCACCTCCTCGGGGTCGGTTGGTAGAAGGGATGCCCAACCGGCCTTTTCGGTGTATAAAAGCGCAAAAAGGTCTCCGCAACACCGCCGCCTTCGCCAAATGGCAAGCCACAACAAACGCGTTTACGGTGGTAAATACGTTTGGGGCCAATGCCGAAGGCAGACTCCCACCCTCACACACTGCAGCAACGGCGAGCACGGTGGGAGTCTTAGCCCGGCCTTGATTGAGCCTCGTAGGCGACCATTGTGCGCTCCCTCATGGCCTCGTAACTCAACCCCAACCCCGCCTTTCGCAAAACATCGGCCGGGGAAAGGCCACAAACAACCCCCGTATAAACGTGGTGGTTCTGGCAAATCTCGAGCATCTTCTTTTCTGGCAAGACGCTACGGGGCCACTCTTTCTCAACATCAGGGCCAACGCCGGGCTTGCTTGGATTCTTGGGAGCCATCTACAGAAATCAATCACAGATTCAAGAAATAAAAACCTAGACCCAAGAACCCAGGCAGTGGCGCGGCGACGCCTCACTCGCGACACTGTCGCGACGGAAACAAGAAATCAAAAAGGGGGATTCCACTTACAGATTTGTACGCTGGAGATGAGAACGACCGGTTCCAACGGCTGGATTCTTGAAACTCGCCGGAAAATTCTTGGTGATCGCGAAAATGGAAGTGAAGCCCAGGCGAAAAGGCAAGGAAAGCGAGAATGTGGGAAACTGACCCTTCACATGGGTTGGCGTATAAGTACAGATCGATGGGAGTTGAAACGACTTCCCCATAATTACAAAGCGCAAAAGCGCAATTTCAAAAGTCTTTGCCAACCCCCTTACGCGGTAATGGGCCGGCAATTGGGCGGCAATCGGGCTCTCTCTCAAATTAAAAGGTCCAAAACGGCACAACGCCTTATGGTGAGCACGGACAACAAAGTTTTAATTCCCCTATTTAAGCAATACCGAGGATATAAAAATCGTTCTCAAGGCACACGAAAAGTCCGGATTTTTCTGATACAATGGTAATCGCCATCTTAAACTCGAATTAAATTTCCAAAGCGGAGCAGGGGCCTACCCATCCTCCGCATTGTGGGAGGAGGACATCTTGATATATATGGCCCAGCCAGTGTGGCCGTATTGCCAAACGCAACGCCATATGGGCCAAGCCCATATAGGCCAGCCCACTAATACGAGGAGTGCTCCTCGTAAATACGACGAGCCCTCGTACATGGGCCACTAGGCGCCTCGTACGATCCGGTTGGCGGCGGTGCTTTATGGGCCGGGCCCAATGGGTACTCCAACATAGTACACCAACCAAAAAGTGGCCCAAAGACACAACGCCCAAAAGCTGCACCAAGACACAAGACACAAAAGTTGTACACACTCAAGTCTTTGTCAGGACCAACACTGTTGAGCGGTAATGTCCAATCCGCCGCTCAACCGAGAAGTCGGCGGCTCGCGCGTGGGAAAGATCCCACCAAACACTCTACCCCAACGTGGGAGAGTCTCGGCATCACCCTATAAGTGGGTGATGCCAACCCAAAAATAAGGTAACTACTACACACCCACACCTTCCTCCCGTATGCCGCACTGAAAGTATCTTCCGTCTTGCCTTTCGGTCACGGAGTCACCCGTCCTAACCGTTGGGAGATCTTTGGTCGCCGGAGGTCACGCCTTGGCTATCGGTTAAATTTTAACTTTTACAAATTTATGATCAATTTTTTCATTTTTAAAAGTTTGGAGTCAAATTGATAATGAAAATATTGTCCGTTACGGAATATTCTGTGAATATTTCCTTCATTAACAGTCTCGGAGGTAAATATGGTCCAAAGATTAAACGTTAAAGGCAAAAAGGGTCCAAAGATAAAATGTCGATCTCAAAAAAAATATCATTTTATTAAAATAATGACAAAAAAACTTTTGACCAAACATTAATAGTAAAGTGGGACCTTTTCCCAAATAAAAATATTGCACATTTCATTATCTCTACCCGATACTAGTACTACCAGCAAGCAATAGGTTGATATCACACAAGATAATTTTTCAAAGTCAAGACTTCTTTTTTTAAAAAAAAAAATTGAATCTTTTTAGCCTTCCCCAAATTTATCAACACCTTATTTCCATTTATCATAAAAAGATAGAAATAGTAGTTTCAGACACATTTCCTTTATTTACTATGAACATATTTCTACAATTATTTTTAAATAATACACCCCAATAATCATTCTACAGAATATACTCACTCATTTCCAAAAGCACAATAATGAAAAGTTTGACTAAACAAAAATGTTATGGTGGATGTAAAGAATTATATTGAATGAGATTCTATTTAATGATAGTTCAGTAAATTTGTAAATTTGAAAGTTATTTTATTTTTTATAAAAGAAACATAACTTTTTTAATACGGCTCATTGAGCTCAAAACTGGAAATTTTCTGAAATAATGTGAGTAAGGCAAAAATTTAGAAATGTGTATTTTGATTAATGGATGAGATATAGTATATAATTTTATAAAAATTGCATATTTGTTTTTCAAATGATATAAGTTATGTTTTACTCCCTCCGTCCCCAAAAGATTGAAGGATTTGGTTGGGCGCGGAGATTAAGGTGAATGTGAAATTTTTAATAAGTTTACTTAATTGTCCATTGATTGAAAGTGCACAAAAAATGAGGTAGACAAGTAAAGATAAAGTGGGGATAGTTTAATAACTTTAAGAGTTAGAAATTTCTTTTTAAGAAAAATGATCAATATTTTTGGGATAACCGAAAAAAATGTATTCAATTTTTCAGGGATTTCAGTTTCCTTGAAAAAGTTACGAACACACTCTCCACTCTAACCCGACGTTCAAGTGACGTGTCATATTTTTTTTTCTTTTCAGGAAGGCGGCGACATGTCACAGTCTAGTCAAATACTCAGCACTAATTTTTTTTATAACATTCTCGATTTCAATATATAAAATAATATTAAATTTAACGGAAGCATATTTTCCTCCCTTCTTAATTTGAAAAGTTCATTATAATATTTTTGCAACCATCATTACCTAAGCAGTCGGGACAAATAGGAGTCACTGAAAGCAACTGTTCATTTTCATAACTCCGTGTATATTAGGATCGGGTATTCAGTCGGTTCAGTTAAAATCGAACCAAATTAACCGATTAATTCGGTTTTTAATTTTGAACAACCGAATAAATCGAACTCATCCATAAAATTAAATAAACCGAAACCGAACGATTTTAATTCGGTTCAATTTTTAATCGAATAAACAAAAAATTTTGATAAATTTAAATTTTTGCCGAACCTTGCACCCCCTAGTTTATATACACACACACGTACTTACTGTGCAATTTTATTGTTCTACTTTGTAGTTTTCTTTTTGTATTATCTACTTTTATTTCATTAATAAAATTCACTGTTGATATCGCCTATCCTACTCTTCTTTAAATACTCGTTACAGTATATTGGTAACAAATCTTTACCGTCACCCTCCTTTCTCAACCAAAACCCCCTATTCAAACAAATAGATCATTATCATCTTCTTAAAATCAACCTATGTTTCATACTAATCTGAAGTTTTATTCCTTGTGAGGTGACGTCAATGGAATATAAAGGTTAGTGATAAATGGAGTTCCTAGTATGACACTAGTATTTAGATTTTTTATGAGAATAAATTACATTTTGAAACAAAGACTTTCATTACAAATTCTTACATTGCTTAATTTATATTTTATATGAAGATTCTGACTTGGCTACACAAATAATTTCTTTTGTCTTTTCAAAATACTGTAGGAACTAAACCTTCCTAAATAGTACAATTTATATAAGGTGAGCTTACTATATGTTTTTTTCTATTCTGTAAGGCATTGAGGACTTGAGCACAAACCTCAATGTCTAGTGCTTTAGTTATATTTTTCATTTTATTTTGTATTTCAGTTTGAGTAATCTGAAAATTTTGTCATTATATATATTTACGATGTTCTAGTCTATTAAAACTTTGTTAATTGACATTTAATACATTAGGGAAATTTTATAACATTATTAAACAAAATGGTTTAGTGGTTTCTTTACCGAAATGAAATTATTCCAAACTTCAATAAGATTTTTAGGACATGATATTAATAATGGATATATTAAACCAATATCAAGAAGTTCTAATTAGCAGATTTGATACAAGAAAAAGATGACATCACTATGTGACAAGCAGCACATTATCATCATGCTAAGACAAAAGTTGCAATTAAGCCAACAATTGCCATCAACAAAAGGATTATGCAACTTGACAAGCATCTAAACTTGGCCCAGACAAGCTCTCTATCAAAATTATCACCAACAAAAGAAAAAATTTTCAACCAAACATAGAACAAAAGGAGCAATCAAGCATGAAACTTTTCAATATTCTTTTTATTTTCCATGAGATAAGCATCTTCCTCGGTGCCTTCAACAAATACCACACGTTGGCTTCTACGTATACGGATGCATGATCAAACAACTATGTATAAATATGTAGATAGCTCAAGGTAGACCCAAAAGAGAGGAAGTGTCATCTAATTATAGAGAATATATTAAAAAAACCTGTTATTGAAAACCCGATATTTTACATCTCCAATTATAGAGAATATATTAAAAACTCATGGACCTGTTATTGATGAAACCCGATATTTCACATGAGTCAAACTAGTACCACTTGAGTTTAGAGACCAAGTTGGTATCCATCAATTCACGGACTTGATCTCGAACTGGGACTCGGGCTTAATGTCTATTTCACATATTACCACTTAGCCCAAGTGGTACTCAATAGTATTAAGATGATATTCATTATATCTATCTTCTTCTTTTATTTAAATTTAACAAAATCCTGATTTCACATCAAATTTTGAAAATATAATTGTTGTATGTAATTTTTTTAATAGATCTCTTTTATTTGGAATAAGATATCTTATCCATTATAGAACTTTGTTTAATGGTTTATAATTAGTGACAAGTCTAGGTGCACCTCTTTCTACTTCAGCAACATTCATAACATAGAAGGGAGAACATGATTAAGGAGATTTGGATTTTCTTATTAATTTTTTATCTTCAAATTCTGTTATTTATTTTCTTACAAAGGTTTCCTAGTTCGTCATTCATACGAATATAATGTGATTTAGTAGGAATATTCTTTTCCTTAAAATTTTTAATATAATTTATCCAAATGTGAGAGTATCATAAGGGATTTGCTTATTGAAGACATTTCTTATTCTTAATCTGACCTTTTCGGTAAATAATTTAGATTATCAAACTATAAATCTTTATTTCAAAAAGAGAGTTACTACAATCACTCTTATGAATAATTTGGTCATGAAAATATATTTATACCAACGAAAATCATGTAATTTTGGACAAGTTAAATTCATTAAAATATCTGAATCCTTTTGAGAAATTAAATTTGGATTTCCTGCAAAATGCTTTATCATTGCCTGGATTAGAGTATTTACCCCATCTGCTATTTTTGTTTCCAAAAATATTCCATTTTCCTCTTTAACTGATGTTTTAGTGGAATTTTTAATATACGTTCTACGTTCATCAGTTAAATAATTGGTCATCCATCCTTTTAATTGTCCACTAAATCAGCTATTAACATGTCAACAGCTTGATTAGTATGATTTCTAGCGCTATGACAAGTTTCATGACAATTTCCATCTGAATTACTTGAGTCTTCATTTTCGGAGGTTCTGATAAAATTTCATTAATCTGATTATCTTGATCATTAAATTCACTTTCATAATAGTCTAACTCTTATTCATATCCATAAAGCATCAAATTCATTATTTGTTCTTTCAATTCTTCTGACATGTTTAAGGAATTTATTCGATTTTCATTCGACAATCTTTTTTTTTAATATCTTACTTGATGACACTTCCAACTAACTGTTGTTTTTTCTTTAACAAAATTATTTCTCTTTTGGTTAGGATAATTTTTGTTTGGATAATTTTTAAATTTTCTTTAAGATTTTTGAAATCTGGGTTTTGAATAATAAGGTTTTAAAAAGTTAACATATCTTCTTCGTGGCTTGTTTCGCTTTAGTTTTTTTAGTAGATGGTTATTACCTTTTCATAACCATATTGAGCACAAAAATCTCCTAATTCTTGTGTGTTTTGTGCCTTTTCGGTTTCAAGTTATATATATATATATATATATATATATATATATATATATATATATATTCTGAATGCATGTCATTTTTTTTGAAACCATAGACTTGTTTTATTAATATAATAATATCATAAGATAAGTCAGAGGAATAGAATTTAAAAGAACAACTAACAAATCAACCACTATAGACGTAAATACAAGTCCAATTAAACTAAATCCATAATTGCTTGCTACACCAAAGCATCGCCTTTGATAGTCCTTACTCCGTATAAAAAGGCTCTAGAACACTATAAAAACTGTGACGGATAACACATCTAAATCTAGCTCTCGATACTCCCGGTATGTTGCATATGTGCAAAAAGTAAGTCTGACGAAAAAATTAACATTATCAATGTACTGACTTCGATAGTATGAAACCACATGTGCGGCGGAAAATAGACTAGGAAGACCACCAACGATAAATAAACTAACCAAAGCTATAAGCCGTAAGTATTCCGAGATTAGCCAAGTCGACTCTATAACCAACCAACCTCGATGCCAAAAGTTCAATGCCGCAAGCGAGGCTTGATACCCAACCCCGCTTGTGCATTCACAATAAAAACGAGGACGAGCCGTGCAGATAACACCTTTGCGAGCATGGTCAGTGCTGCCAGTACCGCCAATTGTGCCTCCGACTTCACAACATCCTCCTCTTCACCGGATAGTTGGAGGCTAGCAAGATTGGATCCAAGAGCTTCCATGGCAAAAACTTAGATAAGGAGTCGAACTTGGAGAAGAAGAAATCCAACGAAGACACAAAAAGTCGGGTGTAGGCGAATAGAAAAGTAAATTAAGTAGCAGCACATCGAGAGGACCAGTAGCGGTAGATTAAAGAATAGAGACCACCGGCAATGCGATCGCTCTGGGCGAAATCAACAGCAGCAGTGCTAGAGCGCGAGAGAGTCCTTCCAGTGCATGTCATACTGGTATAGATTGGTAGGAAAATAAAAATCAATATTGATAATTGATGGTGAGACCCTCTAACCAAAAGTGGTGGCATTTGCACAATATTTACCCATCAAATACAAAGATGTCATTTGTTTGGGGAGGAGAGTTTCTTCTTAATTGGGTAGCTAGAAAGAAAATGTTGTATAAAATTTATGTATATGATTTTCCAACTACCAATGAAACACTACGTATTTGCTTGGTTCTTGGTAACAGTCAATCCGTTACCAGCCCGCTATCAATAGTTACTATAGGGCTGGTAGCGGGTTGGGGTGTTACTAATTAAGCCGTCACTTATTCCAAACCCGTTACCAACCCGCTACCAATGGTAACGGGTTTGGTAGCTGGTAGCCCATTACCAATTTATTTGATAAAAAAATCCAAATTCACCATTCAAATCCAGTCATCTCTTTCAAACCCAAAATTTATTCATCCTTGGTTTAAGCTTGTACTTCTCTTGCATCAAGTTGTAAAGACTCTTCCCCTTCTCAGTCAACCTTTCCAAACAATGTAAAACGCGTCTTCCTGCACAACAACTCAAAACCAGTCACATTTTAACTTGAGAACAGCGTATCAACAACACAGGGAAATGACTAGGATGCATTCCATACGGCATGTAACATGAGGAAATGTGATAAGCTAGTATCGTTCGTGTATCATATGTTTGAGGGTTTAATAAAATGAGGAAAATATGGAACCTTGGGATCATACCTTCTACGATCACTTCGATGAAGAGGCTTTTGGCACTGATACATGCATTAGCAGCTAAAATAACAAAAACTTTTAAAACAACACACATTCCTAAATTACATCTACCTAGTAATTGCGACAGATGGTCACCTTTATTTCATTAGAATCAGAAAAGAAAAATAAAAAACGACTAGGCAATTACTTGAGGAGGGCAAGGAAGAAGGTCGCCAAAGATACGATCTTGAAATTGAACACATGAAGCACTAATGTAGTAGATTGCATTCTTAAGCCCACAAGTAGCAATGCGAGAGTCAGCTTCTGCAAACAGATTGTGCCCTTTACAGCGAAGAAGATGGGTATTTTGCTAAGTGTGAGAAAAAGGGCGTGGTAGCGGGTTGGGGCATTACCAACCCGCTACCACGACCTCGAAAACGTAAAAGGCAGCTTTTGAACAAGTTCATGTGGGAAATTAAAAAAAATTATGCGTGGTAGCGGGTGGGGGTGTTACCAGCCCGCTACCGTCGTTTCAAATGTTTTTTTTAATTCAAAAGAGCTAAATATCGTGGTAGCGGGTTGATGCGTTACTATACCCGTTACCAAACTCCCCTTAACTACGTAGTGAAAGGACAAAATTGCCCTCCGCTATAATCTGTATCTTCATTTCGGTTAGGTCTGTAAATGAGCCGAGCCTTATCTAACTTACTCGAACTCAACTCATGTATTATTGAGCAATGTATTATCGAATTTCGAGTTCGAGCAGAGTGCAAGACTCGATAATTTTATTGAGCCGAGATGAGTTCAATTTGACTACTTATCGAGCTATAGAGCAATACATAGTAAAAAGAACCTAGGATAGTTCATATGTAAGTAATTAAAGTAGTAAGACCTAATTTACTAAAGTTTTAAAGTATAATGAGTAATTTAAAATTACTACGGCCTAGTTGGCTAAAATTACAAAGCGTCAAGATTAAAATTGTAAAGTATCGGATTTTGAGCAGCTACTAAGCCAAACTCGAACGTAATTTGAATGATTCTTAACACGTTTTCGAGCAGCTCGCGAGCAATTGAGCCAAACTCGAGAAGTCAATCGAGCCGAGTTCGAGCCCACACCATGAAAGCTTGTCGAGCTAAACTCGAGCTCGATAAAAAACTTTCGAGTCGAGTTCATTTATCGCCCTAATTCCGAAAGTCACATATTAGGAGCATGTTCGGATATATGAAAAAAAATACCCATGAAATCAATCTTTTTTCTCTTAAGAGATTTTTCAAATACACCCACAACCATGTAGAGAACGACACCGTGCATTGGAAAAGAATTTGGTGGTGTGACCGTTGCGAAAGAGTTGTTGTCATTGTGAGATCAAGAAGTTCTTCACCCATAGAAACTTAATGAAGATATAAAGTAGTAAAATTGTCATATAAGATAAAAGTAATTTTGTACATGAAAAAATGAAGTTGAGTTTTAAAAGGTAAAGATTATGTGAAAATATTTTCTCAAAAAATGATCAAATCTTTTTTAAGTTGGTAAAAAATACAATTAAGTATTTTTAAGACGAATGAAGTAGTTTAATCAGTTTTATTTTGGAGATTAGGAGCATATGATGAGACACGAATATTTCATTTTCATGAATGAGACTGGTGGTGACCATGTAGAATAGATAGAAGCGCAGGGTGACGCTCGCTTGCTTGCTTGTATGTGTTAGCGTCATATTCCTGATGTCCATCTCATTCTCGGAGGTGTTAATCCTCATTCAATTTAATCATTTCTCTGCCATTAAAAAAAATAAAATAAAATAAAATAAAAACAGCGCAGGTGGTGAACTGATAGATGGAATGGACCCATGCATCATGTTCCGCAAATAATTCAGGCAAACTCCCTTCCCACTCCCACATGCTTGATTATTGGCGATCCAGTTTCAACCCCAGAAACTTCCACATCCATTAATCCCATAATTATCCACCTTATTTTGATTTCTTTTTTTTTGAACAATTAGTAAAATACATATAATCTGTTGTCTATAAATAACTGGTCTAGATATGAAATAGGTACTGGCAGTTTCCAGTTTCAACAGGCCACAATGGAGTGTTTTTTTTTCTTTTATGATCAGCAAGAATCTACAACTAGAATATAGTACGTGGGATCTGACATGTTGCCAAACATATACATAAGTGCTAGCTAATAAGTGTCTAATCTTGTCAGCATTCCAATACAAACAATGGATATGAGTGATTAGGGAGGTTAGTGGGGCGGATCGAAACCATAAAGCGCTGATAATCACAACATTTTATTAAGCCAGTTATAATCTAATCTTTACAACCTAATTCTTCAAACACTCAATCCAATCCTTTTTAAATTGCTCCAATCCCAACCTAAACAAAACTAGTTGTACATATCCATTCTACGCCAGACGCATAATCTTTAAAGAAGCTCGCTCATGGTTGTCTATACTATTGTTTTCAAAGAAATTTGCTTATAGTTGTGTGTAAAATATTCTTATGTTTCAAATTAATTTTTATGTTATTTTCATGAACTTATTTGGATGTTATTATGTATATTTTGATAAAATTATTGATATTTAAGTATTTATAATTGATTGCGTTAATAACCGTGGATATAACCACTAACCGTGGTTATAACCGCGAAGGATATAACCGCAATCCGTGATAGCGAAAAAACCGCGGATTGCGGTTGGCGGTTTTACTCCGCGGAGTGATCCATAAAGATGGGAAAACAAACACAGTACATAGTATGAACAGTCTGAATCAGCTGGTGAATTCTATTTAGTACTCGGTAATTAGCTTATCACCGAGAGGAGGAAAGCGACATATCCCTTTTAGTTGGCCTAATTTTGCTCACTGACATAAGAACAGTTGTTCACTACCTAATGCTCCTAATTAATCATACAAAAAATGGTTAGATGTAACAGGAAATTAAAAAATATATCGAAAAGTAAGATACGTAGTTGAATAAAAACCACAATCGGAATATATGGTAAAGGGACTACTACTAAATCATTTGCTTTGGTTTGGTGGCTTCAGGTTAACTAAAGCCGATTAAAGAAACCACAAGAAGACTATTGTTAAATGCTCCCTAATCATCATGAAGTTAAAGGGTCACTAGCAATGAAAGTAACGTGTCAACCAAGACCAAACCAACCAAACAAATCTCTCTCTCTCTCTCTCTCTCTCTCTCTCTATATATATATATATATATATATATATATATATATATATATATAATAATTTATGATTTTTTCAGACATTTAAATTAATTTATATGTATATCTTAAATAATTTACATATATATATCATAATTTGAAGCATAAATTTTCTAAATATATGTTTTCTTAATTTTATAATTATTTTTATTTTTGTTAAAATTTGAATATTGAAACATCAAAATCAAAGTGTAAAATTATTTAAAAACGAAGAGAATATATATATATATATATATATATATCATAATTTACAATTACAACATTACTTTTTTTTGAAATGTATTTGTTTTGGATTTTTTTCAGTAAAAAATTGAATCAACCAATTATTTGAGACCGGAAGCAATACTATTATATAGCATTTGATGATGGATCACAGTCATGAGACACATTTTGGTGCCAATAAAACTTGTATGAGTTCCGATTCCATCACAGACAGGCTGTGACGACGACAATGAAAGGAGTTGACTGTTGACCCATTGGAACTCTGGTCCTCTATTTCAACACATTTGCAATCACAGATTACAGACTCCTCCATCAAGGTAACTGATGGATCAACTAAAACACTAAAAAAATTACTACTTTCTTCCCAGGTTAACTTCAGCCAATTTACCATGCCAGTGGAAACTGGGCAGTGAAGAGGAACACATGATAAAAATTGTGCAGCAAAAACCGTTTGGAGCAGCTAACCCCTGCAACATTCATAAGGTATTCTGAAGTTTTGCTATAAAAAATATTTGAATGAGAAATAACTAAGAAGAAGAAGAAGAAGAGGAAGCAAAAGAAGAAGATAAAAGTGTATGGAGCCTTCATCAGACCAAAGGTAGACTGGATTTTCGTTGTTAACAATTTCTGGCCGTACAAGTTTGCTGACCAATAATAGGTTCATCTCACAGTAGTCTGCTCAGCGACTTGATAAGGGATTTGAGGTTTCGTCTAGTAGCCTCATCACCAGTGAATCCCAATATGTCAGAGCTAATATTCTGTATTAATACAAGGGCACATAGATAAGTTTTGTCTGACCAAGAGATTAGAGGATTCTGTACAAGAAACAACCGGAAGCCACTGAAGCAGAATCTTACCTCCACATTTTTCAAAGTAAATATCAGGGTGTAAATGGACTTCTGGATGAGCTCGGTATTCTCTGGGGTCATGATGGATGAATGCACCCGTCTGCAGTAATGAAGTTGTTCAAAATGTTACAGGCCCTTTGGTCTTGGATATAATTTTGCTTTCTAATACCAAGTATTGTTTTTCAAACTTTTTTTAGAAAAACTTTATTCTATTGACTTAGTCATTAAAAAGTAAGATGATGTCACAGCTGAAGAAGTTGCTGTCAAGTAGTACACCGTTGCTATGTGCCAGCCTAAAATCCATTAAAAAGATTTTCAAAACAATTAGCAGGGATCTTCCCAATTCAGTAGCAAAATCCAGATAATCATCCTAGAATGAAGAAGACATGTTTAGGAAGACTCCAACTGCTCAACCGATGTTGGAAAAACTCACAAAAACTTGGACCCGGAACTGATTTGAGAGTTGCTTAAAACTGATGCTTGGTCTACTAATCAGTTCTAATGTTCTGCACTGAATATGCTGCTAAGGCCCAGCTAAGCTTAAAGCATATAGATACTCTAGATGTAAATTTAAGCAGTCTACACAAGCAATCTCTTTTGTAATGACCTTGCGATTCAGTTTTCAAAGAAGACTGTCAGGGAAATGCATCCGCAACTTTTATTAAAGACCACTTCTGGGGTGATTTACATCACTTTCAGGTACACATATTTACCTGGTCTACACTCTCTTTACTCTGTTTAAAATTTCGTAAAAGTTTTCTCAAGAAATTGTAAATCCAAGCACGAGATGCAAGAGTTTGAAAAGTAGTAAGAAAACCAGATAGGCAATGCCATAAGACAACTCACCTTAAATCCTCTGATGCTTGTGTTAGGCTTTTTGTTAAACTCTCAACTTCCTTAAGCAGACCACTATCACGAATCTCAGCCAATAAAGGTTGGACATCTTCAGTCATGGCTTCAATCTGAAACATCACTACATCAAAAGCAAAACTCTGAGCATGAGAGTACATTTATTTCAACTGTTGACGCAATCTAGCATATCAGGAAAAATGTGAAAATATCATGTGCTGTTCATGGTTGGGAAGATGTGGTGCTTGGCTGCTAGCACGTTCAGTTTTAAAAGCTGCATAATTAGCACGAGAGCCACTTTTTCTGCTATTGCTAGATGAATCGCAGCACAAATCGTCCAGTTTCATAGGATCAAATAATAAGAAGAAACACAGCCAAATCATTCCATCTCTCTTTTGGCTAGTGTAAGAGAAAGGAATAAATAAGCTTTTGGTTAAGATGTATGCCCAACTGCAGAGTAGATGGCTACGAATATATTTTCTGAATGAAATGACTTTTCCTCCGGAAGAAAATTAAAGATGTTCCAGCATTACTGGAGACTTGATGTCATAAAATGTGATAAAATAAAAGCTAGTCCTTTCTCAAAGGCTAAAGTAGCTGCAGTTAGTGAATTACGTAATCAAGTCAAGTCAGCATGATTAGGTTCCAATAAAGCATTTGACAATCAGTTTCCTAATGGTTTAAGCCACGTAACTTGTTTTCCTACAGAGTGTCAAGAAATAATTTCCCCTATGTTCATCCCATCTCTCAACATAAGCAAATGCAAAGGGGACCAACACAACATTATGCAGGCAAAGTGAAATATTAATGCATACAACTAAGCACATATACCCATCATGCTTCTTCAACACCTAACTGGAGTTTCAAAAAAGCATCTCAGTAATGAAACAAAATTACACAGGAAGATCATATCACACCTTTGTAAGCAGTGGCTTTGCCTCCTCGATAACGGCCGCTACTCGTTCTGCAAGGGAATATGTTCTTGCGATCCCAATTTCCTCCATATCACGTGCAAGGCGAGTCACAATCCCAACCAAGATATCTAAACTCACACCTTGATATCCTTTAAGCTTTTGTCTATCACATAAGATCAGACCCTCCTTTGCACAATCCGCATCCAGCGGCCCTACTGAAGGTGTTGGAATCGGGTCCTTTGGGGTAATGTCGATTAAAGTTTCCATCAGAAGACCAGATTGGTTTACCTCAATCACTGAATTTCGAGGTATAATCGTCTTCTCATCTTCAATCTAACACAAGAAAGCGAACATGTCACCAAACAGACAAAAATACAAGGATAAAAGCAAGGAAACATCAGGGCATTTAACCGACCTCGACAACTGCTTCAATATTTCTCAGGGACGGATTAACTTTGACAACATTCCCAACAGTTACCCCTCTAATCCTAACAGGAGTTCCGGTGCAAATTCCACACGCCTGGGGAAATTCAAAAAATGCCAAGTACTTCCTGAATCTGGAACGAAGCTGAAACCCCCTCAACCAAGCCAAGCTAAGTGCAAGAAGCACAGTACCAGAAACCAGGAACAATCCAACCCCACCTTCCCAGATGCTTCTCCGTCCAAAACCGAAGTCATTCAGTGGGCGTAGTGTTTGCCTCCAAATGGTCAAAGGAACATCCAGAACAGCCGTAAGTAAGTTCATTTTCTCTGTAGAAGTGGGTGGTTGGTTATGCGCGTTATCACCAGATGCAGCTTTTATGGATATCAGTTTCGGTCTCGGTTTTGGTGGAAGGTTCCCCACGAAGTATGAGGAATGTGGGAAGGGATTCAAAGCTGAAGATAGCACAGGCGGGGAAGGTGAGGCCTTTAGCAATGAATTCGCGGCCATTCTCACAAATCCAAATGAGTTTCAGAACCAGGCTCTCCCACTTCAGAACAGTTCCGAATGTTGCCACAGATGGTTTTTCCCTGAAAGCGAATCGCTGTCAAGTCACAATTCTCTTTAAAGGACCACAGCTAGTTCTAGTAGACTCTCATTTATCACTAAATCTTCCATTGATCTGAACAAACAAATTGAAATGAAACCTAAACTCTTCTCGGAAGTCGCACAAATTAAACAGCATTTGAGCCAAAAATCTGGAACAACAATACCACAATTTTCCAGAAAGCGAAAGAACAGCAAACAAATAATAGAACGACGTTTGAGCTGAAGCAGTAAGCGACGATGCCGAAACAACCATCCATCAAGTTGAAATTGCAATGAATGAAGCAAAAACGAGAGGTCTGCTTGTTCTCATGACGATCGAGAAGAGGGAAGAGAGTAAAGAGAAAAATACCTTGGAGATGGGTTTCATGCATCTGAGAAATGAGTGAGACGTCTGGAGGATCTCCACATTCTGGCTGGATGATTGAAGAGATAATATCGGAATCCACCACCACAGTGGTTGGGTACGATGAAGCAAGCAATTTTGGTGAGGAACCAAACCAAGAGAAAGTGGGGAGTGAGAGATTGTAGGCGATGGGCACGAAGGAAGGAAGGAAGCGCACGCAGATTGGTGTGCGCACAGAGCACTTCGGGCGCCGTCGGCCCATTTTCCTCACCAGGATCCGCCCCAACCCTAACTAACACCCGATCCACTTGCTCCATTTGTGTTAAAATTCTATGAGCCCAATTCTCTACTACTTGTTCATTAAATATAAACTCAACAATTACATAGTCTTTACCCCATCAATTACAAATTATCTTAATTCAGTCCCTGAAATATTTATTCACTGTCAAACACTTTGGCTCTAATCTCCTAGCCAGAACTCACTGAAATCCTCCATGGACACTGCCCTACCCCGCCATGACACGGTCACCATCCATTCAAACTGATTTGCAAATACTGTATGTAGCATTCCGCACCTTCGACCCTTGCAGCCCCTTAACTATATTTTCTTCTATTTTAACACAATTACAAATGTGGAGTATTCACTTTTACCTTAAAAATTTTATGCTATAAGTTCAGGGATTGAATCAGAACGAGTTATAATACAAAGATCAAAATGAACGTGTTAACATAGTTTAGGTGAACAATAGATAATTGGCCAAATTTTATGCTCTAAGTTGCTATAGGTAATTACCAATTATATGCTCTATGTGTATTATTCAAGTGTGGCATGTGATATATAGAGAAAGTATGTAGGGATAATTTAGGCATTTAGTATTTTTTAGTGGATTTGAAATAAATTTTTGTAAATTAGCATCTGTCTACTATGTGTACTACACATATCATATCAAAACTCATAAGTAATTAGCCAATATTTATGCTCTAGGTTGCTGCTAAAGTTCAACAATACTCGATATTCTTTATTAAAAAAAAACTCTTAATACACAATAGATTCCATAGATTTACTCTAAAAATTTCAGAGACTATTGATGAGACTTGAGCGGGATGGGATTATAAATTTACAATTTACAAAACCTAAGTTGGAGTTGGACAGTATCTATATATATATATATATATATATATATATATATATATATATATATATATAAACTCTTAATACACAATAGATTCCATAGATTTACTCTAAAAATTTCAGAGACTATTGATGAGACTTGAGCGGGATGGGATTATAAATTTACAATTTACAAAACCTAAGTTGGAGTTGGACGAGTATCCGGTTTTATTTTGATTTCTTCACTTACTACGGGCCGATGCTATTTTGTTTTTTCTCCAAAAATATTCCTTTCAATCCGCTCAAATGTTTTTCAGGTAAGATCACAGCCTAACACACCTAATTTCATTAAGTGTTGTGAATCTGTGGGATTTACTTATAAGCAACCCAATTTATGATTTTGAAAAAATATAATTAAAATGTTTACAGTTAAATAATGTGTAGAGAAATGGAGAAGTTAAATATCCGTTTAGTTGCATAAAAATTTTCAAATTTTTATTTCCAAAGCTTCCGTATGAAAAACAAGATTCTCCAAACTTTAAAATACTCTATTATTTAATTAGAGAACCTTGTTTGGACGATTTACATTTTAATACTAGAGTTTTCTAATAATTGGAAAACAAAGTTTTCCATCTCTTAAATATTAGATATGTGATCAAATATTTACAAATGAATTTTAGAAAGGAAAACTTGAAAACTTCTCTATAACTAAACAAACCGTAACATTATAACTAAACGAACTAAACGAACCGTAACATTCTCGGTAACTATATGAAGTAAAATTTTAAGAAAGAATCAAAATAAAGGTTGATTTGTAAAGTGTTGAAAAAATTTAGAGAAAAGGGAGTAAAGTGCTGGAAAAAAAAGTTGAAGAATAAATGGGCAGAGAAAGAGACTGGATGAACGATGTATGTACTGATCCAACAGATAATCGCCAGCAAACGAGTAAATTTAAGATCACCAGCAGGCAGAAGAAACGCAAATATAGAGCATAGAATTGATAAAATCATCCACAGAAGTAACCAAATTAACTTGTACTATTTCCTAAAAGGGTAACTAACCTACTATCATCAACTCACTACAACTTCAAATCATACACCGAGTCATTCTCCACCAGTATAACAATGACTGTGTCCAGCTCAAGAATGCAATATGCAAGTCCCAAAATGAACACTACTTACCATTTCAACAGCACAATCCCAAAATGTCAAACTGAAAATCCATCCTGGGCATACACAGAACGCCGAGAATCTGTAAACAAGCTCCAATCATCTCATACTAATTTCTTCCTATCACTCTAGAGATATGTCAGGGAGTATTCATTCATGGAAGCTTTATAGGTCTTGCACACTCAGACCTACAACAAACAAAGAATGAATGAATGAACACCATTACCCCAATATTGAGCCGATTCCTTCAAGTAGGGTGATTACTAAAGATGAGTGAGCTATTGATACTAAGAAAGCAAACCTGGAGGAAGAGACTGCTTCAACTTCTCAGCCTTCTCAGAGTCGAACACACAGAGAGTGTAGAGATACTTGGAACAACGGACCTTGAACTTGACCACATCTCTGCTCCTCTTGATTTTCACAGAACGTGCATCCTTCCTTCTTGCAGTAAGAAGGAAGTCCTTGATCTCGTGGATTTGCTTCGGCTGCACATCATGATTATATGGTGGTCAGGACTTTAAAAAAAGCATTCACTGCCACACAAGTCATAGATCTAACAGCAGTCATACCCAATTAAATAGGTTGCGAATTAAATCCAGATTAATCACAAATATGAAGAATGTTTTTACAATCCAACCTAAAACTGATAAATATACATTTCATAACAATGAATTTGCCCAATTTGAGAACAAGCTATAAATTTTAAGTCACTGAAACATATTAATCCATTCGATAGATGGATGAACCCACAGATTAAGTTAAAAATGTAGGCGTAATTTAATCCAGATGATAAATGCTCCATATTCATGCGACTAAAAATTTGCAATTAAATCACAATTTGAGTAAAATTATTATCGTAGATTGAATTGCCCGTGAGATAGTATTCCAAGACTGAACATGAAATTTTTGCTACCACTACCACGAGCAACCCTATCTGGCCTCCCTAGATGAAAGTTTACCCAATCAGCTAAAAAACTCTTTGAACACTTGAGCAAATTAAAGAAATGAGAGGCTTCCACGACATCTTAATAGAATCCGCACACAGATAAAACTAAACACCACAGAGAGTCGGAGATCAGAATTAGAAACTCAATTCGGCTGCTATGGTCTCTATTCCAAGGATTCAAACAGGTAATGAAAATCGACCTTCTTCTAATCAAAGATTCAGCAGAGAAGCACACAGCAGGAATGAATGTAATCAAGAGGGAGAGAAGAGAGATCGTACCATTTTCGAAGATGGTGCGGTTTCGGAAATCTTCAGCAACACCCACGACCTGTTTGAACTCCTTCAGGGAGGGTTATATATCAAGCTACTCTAAAACCCTAGAATTGGTTTTGGTTCATTTACTAGTTTGACCTCAAAAAGTGGGGGGAAAAGGCCCAAAACGAAAAACAGCGAACGGGCCTTTGGTTTTAGCCCGACTTGGGCCTGTATGTTTTGGGCCATGAAGAAACGTTCCTTCTCTCTCATTTTGACATTTTGTTGGTTGCTCTTTGAGCTTGCTTATACTTTTAACATTGAAAAGCTAGAAGTAGGTTATTAGGGTTGATTTATATAGGTTTAAAAATGCGGAATCCAGTAAAACTATTTTAGAAAAAACAGGAAAAATAAGAGTGAAATTAAATATCAGTTGAAGTTTAATAGGAGTAGGTGAAATAAGTATAATCAAGGGGCCGGGGAATACAATCTATGTAAGATCATGAGAAAATATCAGCAAGTAAACAATTGTTTCTACCATGCAGCAAAGAGATAGCTCTATCCACAGTAGCAGACGGGTGAGCTGAAATCTTAGAAAATATTTTCATTAAGAATAATTTATCAAAAAAATTATTGAAAAATATATTTAGAAACAATACACATTAAAATTTTATTTGGATATAAATTTATACAATTCATAAGTTAAAAAGCTGTAAGAAAAAAAATCATAAATTAAATGTTAAAAAACAAACATGGTTATTTGTCTGGGAATGAGAGAGTGCTCTTTCTCAACCTTGATTTCATCTTTGGTTACTCTCAACAGCCACTTACCAGTTTGACCCAAAACAACAGAGGTGGAAAAGGCTTAACAACAACTAAAGCATCAATAAGAACCTTGGCAGAGAAAGGGTAACGAAAAAAGAGATGGTAACTAGACTTAAATTTCCATTAGGAAGAATTTATTTAAAAAAATCATTAAAAATATATACTATTTAGAAACTAGATACATCAAATTATCATATACATACAAAATACTATATAACTTTTTATGCTGAAATATTGAAAGAAATAAATTACAGAAAGCAAACATGCATGTTTGTTAGTAGAAAGCAAACAATAATAAAAGGTTGCAGACATATATACATATTATACATATATGTCATGCATGTTGAGAAGGTTGTTGCAGTGGCGGATTGATGATCTTTTCCTATACAGGTTAAAGCAACAGTGAGGGATTCAAACGTTTCTGTGTGAACGTATATAATACATGCGAAAGGAAAAGCAGCTGGCTAGCTGCGCGGAAAATACAAATAATCATGTATGGTACATGAATGTGGGGGGAATATTTTTGAGAGAAAAAAAAAAGCAAGCAAAATTAAGCAGGCTGAGGTCTTATCTAATCTAAAATCCAGAAAATTAAAGCTGCGTCCACTAGGAGATGTTGGAATAAAGTGAGAACAGGGGAAAATGGTAGTTGCATGGCAACCAATATATGCTGTTCATGTCATTGTAAATGCAATCGCGGGGGAAAAGGCAAAGCAACGAAATCTTTGCTTTCTTACCTTTCATGTTTGCCATTTCAACTATATATCATCTATGTATATAAACTCTTTCCTTTGTCTCATATTATTTTTTTGGAAAATCTTAAAATAATTGTCTCATTCTTTCCATTTAATTAGATACTTATTTAACTTTATACTTCTTATGTTCCCAATTAATTGAAGGGGTTGCGGCAATTAAGATTTCTGGAAAAATCGGTTTAAGAATTATGACATCAAGGGTATTTTGATCATTTTGACAAAATACAGTTAGGAAGTATCAAATTTCAATTTGAGAGGTTTAAAATCATGTTATGTAATAACATGACAAGTTTTAGAACTAAACTATGTACCGTTTGGGAGAAAGCCATTTTAGTGTTTAGTGACTTAGTTGTAACTTTGGAAAGTTTAAGTACCTTATTGGCTTAACATTAATGGTCAAAATTAACCATTATAAATAGATTTTAGGCTAGATTATTGCTAGAGGGTTTTATTTGGGCTTAGGATGAATAAAATGGGCTGGAATTGAAGAATTGGACTAAGTAGCCCAAATTTGTTGTGGGACTCACACAAGCTTTTATAGCTCATTTACCTCTCTTCTTCTTCTTCATCCCATACGTATTAGCCATTTCTAGAAGCTTCTTCTTCTTCAAAAACACAAAGCTTAACCCTTCCCAAGCCAAAATTCATCAATTTCTTCAAGGAGAAAGGTGGTTTATGAGCAATCAACTATGGTGAAGCTTAATCTCATATTTGATTGAGGTAATTAGTTCTTCTTTTTGTGTTTAAGTTTAGGAAGGATGAGTTCAGTGCCCTAGCTGAGTTTCCACGAAAATTTGCTCTTTTGGAAGTATTTTTAGTGCTAAATTGTTATGGAAGATGCTAGGGCCATAAGGGAGTATAGGTGAGCTTTATGTGCTTGGGTGAACTTTTAGGTTTTGAGCAAGGCATAAATCTGAATTTGGAAGTTGTCCAAGGTTAAATTGTTGTTTAATCTTGATTCTAGATTGCTTAATTATGTGTCTTGATGATGGTTTAGGCACAAGGAAGTAAAGTTGCACACAAGCTAAGAGTGTTGAGCTATAGTTGTGTTTTTGCAAGGTTTTGCTCCAAGGTAAGGGGTTTCTAACATAATGCACTCAATTCCTCTATGCCTTATATGTGTATTGAGATGTTGAGGATGAGATATGAATGAGTTGTTAAGCTTTTGTTGAGTAAAATGAGAGTTTGGTGAAGGTATACGTCAAATAAGCACAATCTATGCATGTCAGATTGTAGAGGTAATCTGAGCCGTTTGACTTGCTTAAAAAATCCTAATTTTTGGTCCGAGCTATTCTAGAGAAGATGAGGAACAAGTGGAACTTTACGGTTTGTGATTTGGAGTTGTATTGAGTAAGTTATGGTCATTCAAGGTTGGTACTCCAAATCAGGCCAAGGCTGCGTGAGAGAGGAACTGGAGTCAGCTGACCAAAAACACGCTGGAAATGTGGTGATAGCCATATTTAAATTTAGGCCGTGTACATGGTAATCGACATGTAGGACCTAAAGGCACACACTAGAAATGTGGTGATCGCTATGTGTAAATTTAGGTTGTGTACATGGTAATCGCCATGTATGACCTGAAGGCACACGTTGGAAATGTTGTGATCGTCATGCACAAATCAGTGGCGATCGCGTGTACAATTTTCTGGGTACAAAACTTCTTCTTCTCCCCAAATTTCCTCCATTTATCAATTCAGCCTCTATGGTCTGCAAATTCACTAATTTCAATATTTTGTGAGGGAAACTTTGTCTAAATTCATCCAATATTCACCATAAAGTATAATCAAAGTTTCTCATGAACAATGTTTATATAATAGTTGTAGCCATAATGAGTTGAGAACAACCAAAATAGTTTAACAACTCCCGCACAAAAGCAAGAGTAAAATGCGAGATAAGACTTGCTAAAGCAAGGAGCAACAACCAATGGTTGTTGAGACAAGGAAAGTAATCCTTGATGATAGTAGGACAATCATTGAATGATACCGGTATAGCGGACACTTTTAAGGGCCGACGTGTATGAGGAGCTTAGTACACGAGACAACATGTGATAAATTGTCAATGCTGAGAAAAGTCCTACAAGCATGCTAACTTTGCATATGCACTTGCATAGGCATCATTATCATCTTCATCATATTCATATTTGATATTATTGCTATATTTTGTGGTGAGATTGTTTTGCAGGTTCAACCTCTTATTGAGTATTTTCGAATACTCATGCCCTTAACCTATTTTTGTGCAGATATAAAGGGTAAGGGACCTTCTCGAGATTGAAGGGTAGCGGTTAGAATCGGCACGAAGGTACTAGGATTATCTCAACTCCACCAATAGGTTGGTCATTTGAGAAGTTTTGGAACATAATCCTATGTTTATAGTCTAGTTACCTCTAGTAGATACAGTTTCTCTTGAATATGTAAATATTCTAAGCTATGCGAATTGTCGACTAATTATGGTTACTTTTGGATGTGCCAAAGCTGGGTCGGGTACATAGGCAATATTTAGAGGCAAATAAATAGATGTTTTCTTGGTTAAGGAAATTTTAAGAAATATTGCATGACATGCCAAGTGTAAATTGTTTAAGAAGGAAACTTAATATTTTCCTTATGCCAATTATACATGCATTGCATTGCAAAGTTAATTACTATAGAGCATGAATGTGTTAATGTATTACAAATATTGTACTCACTTGCAACCACATATAATTTTTGAGCAAGTGATCCTGGCACATATCTCATCAAGATTAAATGAGAGGATTAGACGGTCTACTGACCAAGTTAAAGATAGCGTCCGCGACAAAGGGACTATATATTACTCATATTCACTCTTATTTTTTTAGCACGTTCTCACTTCATTTAGATATGAGAAACTTACAAAACAAACAATGTACGCTAACCCACATTAATTTGCATGCCCCCTTTGCTAGATTTTCATTAACATATTGGTGGCCGAATTGGTCGGCCCTAAGGTGGTTCTTCTTCTGGTTCCAAGTCATGTGCTGAGAAACCATCATGGTGGAAGAAGGTGCTCTGCTTGCAATGAACGATAAGCTAAGAGCTGCATCAGAGGGTTTTTTTTGGTATATGGGCCTTCGATGCTCAATTCAATAGTTTTAAAGTGAGAGAGTAAAGAGAATCCAGAGCTGAATAGTTGAGATACCTTTGCATTTGCATTCAATGGCATACTTGTAAATAGAATGAGGTCCGAACGTGGTAGCCGACCAATTTTAGCATGTCAAGAGGCACCTTTTTAGGGTAGTTAGAGTGGCAGGGGAAAGCTTGTTTGTCCAGTGCCAACTTTATGATAGAGGTCCGCTGTTAGTGGAGTTTGGTGAGTTCCTCGAGTGATAAAAAGTACACTTTGCATTAATGCTAACCGTAGTTGTGGTCAGGTTTTTGGTGGGAAAGTTCAGCTGCATAATCCCCTGTTGGATTGGGCTGTGTTGGGGTTTTGGGTTTGGGCCTCATAGACCAGGAACCCATTGGGCTATTCGGCCATCACCTATTGAACCGCCCAAGGGAGAAATAGCTATCCAATGATGGAGCTGTAACCTGTTAATGGGTAGTAGTCACCACCTGAAAAATTTGAAAAGGTTATTGATGGCCTAGGAGCTCAACAGGCTCCAAACCCATTAAGCCTAAAAAAACCCTAAAGCTAATTAGACCAGTGAGGCCCAGCCCGAAATCAGGAGGGGCGCCCCGAGCACGCTTTCCGCAGAAGGACTGACTGGAACTACGGCCACCATTAATGTGAAACGTACCTTTTGCTGCCTAGGGACTCCACCAACCGCCCGACACCTTACAACTGCCATAAAGCAGCCATGGACAAGCAGACTTTCGCCCTGACCAGCCGAACTCCCCAAAAGGCGCCGCCTGACACACAAAAGGTGGTCAGCCACCACGTTCGGACCTTAGGTAAATTACCAGCATGCCATCAGAGTGCCTTCCTATAAAAGCCACACTTTGCAAACCACAGAGGTAATCTTATCACTTAGCTTTGCTTTCTCTCTACTTTCTCACTCTAAAAACAGAGTACTGATTTAAGTGTCGGAGGCTCGTTAACCAAAAAAATCCTCTGGTGCGGCTTGCAAGTGTAGGACACTTCTCTCGCAATGGTCTCCCATATGACCTGTCAACAAAAGAAGAATAACATGATGGCTGATCCAGCTAACGTTCGGCCACCAGTTATATAGTACTTCATCCATCTCAAAAATTTTGATCATTTTCCTTTTCGGATTATTTCAAGAAAATGGATATGTTGTCTTTTTTATTTCAAAAAACAATTACACAAATTTTACCTTACACTTTTTCTTGTGAAAATGTCACTTTTATCTTTTATATTTGTTTTACTTTATTACCACAGCCTTCGGCATTCCCTTAATCATGATGTTTAGTCAAACGTAAGCTTTGCAAGATGTATAAATTTAGGTTAAATTTAGTTAGTCTTATGATATAATCGAGCTTTAACTCAATCCTATTATATACTACTCCACTATACTAAACCCTAAACCCTAAACTTCATTTTCTTCGTATCCTAGCTCCTAGTACAACACTACGTAAAGAAGACCATTATTACAACAGCCTTCAGCATTCCCAAACTTTATTACCCGGCACAGTAAACGGCGCGGTTCGTCTCGCGGTATGCATTTACCGCGGCTATTACTGTGGTAAACAGGCGCGGTTTGCCTTGCGGTATCGTCGCAGTAAACGCTCATTTTAGGCTTTCGAACTCCTCCTCATTCACCATCCGCCACACTTCTTACATTTCTACTTCATCTTCTCCTTCTTTCACCTTCTCCACCATCTTCTTCTTCATCATCTTTTCTTTCCTCCTTTTTTAACTTCTCTTCTTCCTTCTTCTTCTCCTTCGCCTTCTTCTACTTTTTCTGTTTTCTTCTTCTTCTTCTTCTTATGTGAAGACCATTCCAGATTCATTAACTTTTTTTAATAATGAAAAATGTTTACTGCGGCTCGGTGTGCGGTAATTAAGCTGCAGTAATTGTTGCGGTTGGGTATGCGGTAAACTCTTTACCGCGAGCTACTTTACAGCGGGAATTACCGCGGCCTCTCCCTCGGTAATTTTCGCGGTGCTAGCGCGGGGGAGGCCACGGTAAAGCCAGTTATCTCCGCAATATTCAATTAACTCCGTTAATGGAGTCCTTAGAACATGAAGACATATAGAGAAAAGAGGCATGTATATCCTTGTTCCATAAAAGAGTATTTCCTCGAAAATGTTATACTTAATTGAGAAACCTGAAATAGAATGAGCTTTATAAAGTGAAAAACAATTAGATAAATTAAGATCATAATCGAAGAAATTGATGAGATGAACAAGAGGTACATACATTACAAGGAGTGATATAGATAAACATGATGGGACATGTGACAGAAAGATAAAAACATAAAATGACACAAGTACAAATTCAAACACCCTCAAACAATAGCAAAGATCCTATAGTTACCTACATACTCATAAGAGAATGATCAAACTCAAACCAACACATCTGCAAATTCCAACCTAGCTAGCCAGCTATATGCTAAATACCATATATATCAATCCACATAACCAACCAACAAACCAACCTATATGCTACCTATAAATTTCATGAATTACACAAACTAATTAACTTACGTAACACCATGCATGAAAAACTACCAAGCTTATATCTAGTACAATTCGATTATAATATAATGTTTTAGTGATTGAATTGCAATGAAACGAACACGCCATTAATTAGCTGCACGGGTCTCCATGGATTGTTTATCATCAACCTAGCTTGCTTGTCCTTTAAATCTCTTATTAATCTCATGATCAACCTTTTTGCTTTGCTATTAATGGATCACGATCATCACGTCTCTCTTTAGTTTCTTCTTCTTCTTCTTCTTCTTCTTCTTCTTCTTCTTCTAGGGTTTCCAGGCCGACGCCCACACCACAGCCTCATCTTTCCACGTCAAGAACAGTCCGGCGGTGGCTTGATCATCACCACATTCTAGTACCAGCTGATCCGCCACCTGAAACCCCCACCCGCCGCTGTACCGCTTCAGCAACGCCCTCACGTCATCCACCACGTCGTCACTGAACGCCATTGGCGAGAACCTCTGATCCTTTCTCAGCCTCTCACACAACTGCCTCGCTCTCTCACGCCGCTCGCACTCATCCCCACCGCTCACCATATCCTCCTCATTGCAAGCTAAGATCCTCACGATGCTCCTCGAACATTCTCTCTCTAGCATCAACTTCTCGTTGCTCGTGGCCGGAAAACTCTCCTCCAGCATCTCCAAATACACGGAGTAGAACCTCAACGTCTCCTCGAAGCACTTGACAAAGTTGTGCATATTGCTGGAGAAATCCGCTTCTTCTTCTACAACTGTTACCACTTTAGGGTTTAAGGAAAGTAGCATCCCTATTGTGGAATCACGGTCCTCGACGGGGATCCGACGGAAGGCTCCGACGCAGTTGATGGCGAGGGCTTCGTCGTCGGAGATTCCGAGAGATTCCTTGTTGAGTAACTGGGAGATGTTGTGGTGATTCGGAAAGCTAATGACGTTAAATTGGAATGGGACGCCCATAAGTCTGGCGAATTTCTCCATCCTCTGGCTTACCTCTTTCATCACCGATCTCACGATGGTTTCCGTGACGACGACGGTGAGTTTCAGGTGAGGGGTGTCGACGTCGTTTCTGGTGGCGAGGGATTCGAGAAGTGTGGGCCACTGAGTGCAAAGCGTGTTGCTGATGTCCACGATGTGAATCTTGGTGGTGACGTCGCCTCCGACGCAGCCGTCGAAGGCTTCCAGGATCGCGCCGTTGGCAGCGACGTGGCCGAACGTCGTCCAAGGGCTGACTTCCTGGAACTTGAGGATCAGTTTCCGGGCGCTGTCGAAGGAGTGGCTCTTCTCTGCGACGGCGGTCAGGGTTTTGAAGCACCGGGCACCGGAGTCAGTGGCCTTGCAGAAAAGCGCTTGGAGGAAGTGGGCAGCGAGTTTCTGGTCGGAGTCGCCGTAAGGGGAGGCCAGCTCGTTGAGCATCCATAGCAGGTGGTGGATTTTGGAGGAGTCCTTGTCGGAGATCGCCCGTGCACATTCCGATAGAAGGCTGGATGCCCAACGACTGTTAGTTGCGGCTGTGCTAGGATCACCTGAGTCGGAGGAGTTGCCGGTACTGCCGCCGCCGCCACCAGATGCATGGCTCAAGTTGTTGTTGTTGGTGGTGCTGTTGTTACTGTTTCTGATCTTATTTTGCATGTCTGTAATCTATATCTGGATGATCAGCATAATTATAAACTAGCTGGGAATCTGCTAGAGATGTAATTAATAACTAGTGATATTAAATAAGAATGAATAGATGAAGAAGAATCTATGATGATATTGAGATTTGATCATGAGGATAGAAGAAGAAATGAAGGATGTGTCAATGGAGGGGGGGAACCCCCTTTGACCAGCCTGAAAGAGAAATTGGGTTAGTTGGTGAGAGGAGAACTAAAAACTGACTAGAGGATTAGAAAATGGCCAAGAGCATAGGGATGAATATTAATTAAGCTGCTTTTAATAATATCTTTGGAGTTGCCTGCCGTTGTTGTAAAGCGCCAATATGATTAATTTTTACTTTCTGTAACAAAGAAAGAACTTCTAATTACCATCACGTAGAAGTTAATTTGTCTTTTCATTTGTTTGCATCCATGGGTAATAATTGGGATTAACGCTGATCATGTATAGTTGACCGTGTATATTAAACCTTTTTACCCTTTAACTAGCGGCATTCCAAAATTTTGGATTATAGTATTTGTCGATGCTCTCTATACAAGAGAATGATATAAATATGTATTCCAAAATCTCTATACACGCCTCCCACCTAGTTTAGTTTTTGTTTGTTTAAGCACCAATAACATTCTAGTTTTATAAATTTCTGAAAATTACATTTAGTTCTCAAAGTTAACATCATAAGACTATAAATCTAGAATGTTAAGTCGATAACCTATATGACATGAATAAAACCGAAGAGACTTTATGTACTCGATAACTTATATAGGATTAAGATGTTATCTTGAAAACCTATAAGACAAGAATGTTATCTCGAAAATCTATAGGACTTGAATTAACGTCTATGTGTCCAAAATAAACGGCATTAATGCCACGTGTACAAAAACGTTAACTTATGACTCTTTTGAACTACGATTTGTAACAAAAACTTTTAGGACTTACTCATTAGAAATAGCAAACCTATGGAACTCTTTTAAGCATTTCCACTATAAAACTTGGGTGCCCAAAGCTTTAAATAGAGAGATGATCCGTCAAGGTGAAGGTGGGTCGGATCTAGTTGTGTCACCACTTTGGCCGACGTTGGATCTTGGAGTTGAGTGGGCGGCCAATTGTGGAGGAGATGAGGAGAGAGAAAAGAAACATTAGGGGATTTCAAACTTAGAATTTTACAAGTGAATTAATGGGTAATTCACATCATCTAATTCACTAGTGAATTAGTCCTTAATTCACATCAACTAATTCGGACCTAAGGTGATTTTAGGAGGCGTGAGTTAGTCTAATTCAAGGTCAATTAGGCGTGAAACTCACCACCACATAAACATAACTCTTCTTCTCTCCAAAACAATAAAGAACATAGCACTCCTGATGAATGTGATAACGTGGAATGAGTTTTAGTTTGTGTGGTTTCTTTTTTTTATGAGTGTTTGAGTTATATTCACCACCAACCAATCTTACCATTTTTCACGATCCTCAAACCTAGTGTCTCATTCTTCCAGTGAATTAAAAAAGTAATTCATTTGTGAATTCCATACAATTCAGTGAATTCCACTTATTTTTTAAGTTTGAAACCCTTATTGATCATGATGTGTATATGTTTTAAAGCTTGGATGACACTAAAACTAATTTAACCATGCACAAAATCGTATCTAGTTAGTGGTTGAACTCTAAGAATTTTTTTTTTTGAAGAAAAAAATTAATCACAAAATCTAAGGATTTAACGGTCAATGGGGGTAATAGTATGAGTTACATAGATATGCATGCCTTATTTAGTGTTATTAGTTAACTTTATCTATAAAAGTTGAAGCGTATTCCTTTTTTATTGTTCCGAAAAATTGAAACATTTAGATTTCTCATTTCCAATAAAAAGTTACTTTATGTCAACTTAACCCTTAAATCTTTAACAATTGTTTTTTGATACATAGTGGTAAGGGTAGGTATGGTTGGTGGTGGCGCGGGAAGTGTTTGAATTGTTGTGCATTTCTTAATTTCATGTCTAGTCAAAATTTCATGTTTTGTAGTCTTTAAAAGCTTATAGTTGATCAAGGTATTCTACTATTATTACAAGAGGAAATTTTGCATTCTTACATTTACCTTTCGCTCAAGTTTCATTTTCCAATTATGTTGCCGGGTCGGTCGTATCGCAAACACTTAATAATTTTGTTAACTAATTTAAATATTCCTGTCACCACTAAACTTGAACTAACTGACGTCTACCTTAGACCCTAGTTCAGTAACAGAATCAGGAATTCGAAATTGGGGGTAGATGTGTAACTTAAATTAGGGGTTGGAATTAGTCAAACCATAAAACGTTATATTGATCATAATCCTCTATATATAGTAATAGACGAAGTAATAGAGGTTAGTAACGTGATTTTCCAATGGAATTGCCACTAATCATTTTTATCTAGGTCGATTGAGAATCTGAGTCGATATACGAAAATTCTAAGTCTGTTACTCATTTTTGCAAAAAAACTATAAAGTTTTCTTACGACCAAATTGGTATATACGTTCATTTTCATTTCTCTTAATTGATTTTTTTATAGTAAAGAATTGATTTTCTTATAGTAAAGAAATTTTTTCAAATAAAGAATTAAAAACAGTGAAGTTAATGAAAAATAGAAATGCGTGAAATAGTAAATTCAAATTCATGACAAGTATATAAATAAAAGCGGATTAGTAATAAAAATTTAAATTATATCCAAATATTCTCACAAAAACTACTACACATCCAAACTTCAAATGTACTAAAAGAAGATTATAAAGAAAATAAAAGTTTAGGTATGATCCCAAACTATTAGCTTTTTAACCTGAAAAGTGGACAAACATGAGATAATTTTATTAATGAAAAATTACACCATTTATCCCAAAGATTGGGAAGAGATACTCCAAAGAAACACCTTATCCTAACAAAACCATTGTTACATGGGAACTCCCCAATATCACTTTTGCTAAACTAAACACCATAGACATCCCACCAAATATCCAAAAAAACCCATGAAAAACCCGTGAATAACTCCTAAGAAAAATCCATGAAAAACCCGTGAATAACTCCTAAGAATTAGGACTAGATGAACAACTTGAAAGTTGAAATCATCATTTTGAATATCAAATTTGACATTTTCATCATCCCAATTGGCTAAAAATTTAAATAATGTTGAACTTTCCCCATATTTATTAGCACAAGAGGCTATCAATTGTGGTTGAGTTGTGCTTTCACACAACCCAAATCCATTCAAATGAACATTTAATGACTGAGCCTTGAGCCCTAAAATTAACGGTGGAACACTTCCCAAAATCTGAATGGACTTATGGGCTGAGTAAAACAAAAGATAGGTGAATGGACTTATGGGATGGGTAAAACAAAAGAAGAGGGACTATATAGTATATTGGGTAGGGTTATATTTGGAGCGAGTTATGGATTTATTGGTTGAGTAATAATATATGGAATTGAGTTGAATTTTAATTTTAATTGACCTTAAATTTTATTGGATTGGGTAGAGGGGATTAGTGGGTAAATTATTACATTAATCCTAAAAATATATAATATATACTATATGTCACAGGTGCGCCCGCGCCCGGTTGCGGAGGCGGGGCCGTCCCGCGACGGCGGAAGCGGAAGCTGCGTAAACGGAAGCGGTCCAACCGAGACTCGTTGCGTGTAGAGGTCCCATGACCCGACCCGCAAAGTCTCGTTCTCGAAGGCCCGGTGCCTGAAAACGCTTTGCTCTCGGAGTATGCAGACAGAGCTACGGGCTTATACCTTACAGTCGTTTTCCGACCCGCAACCTGCAAATCTTATACATGACAAGTATACAGTATAAACCCTAACTATCCATGGCGAGCCCCGCCCCATTGAAATAGTCGAGCACTCAACCATCACCAAATATACAGTTCATGGATAACATCATTCATAAGATCCACAGAATCATACAAATACAGAATGTGTCTAATACATCATAATATGATCACATCCCGGGTCCCGCCTTCCACTGTCATGGGCGAGTCATCGGTCCTACATAGTATTCAAAACATATATACAGAAGCAGAATGTATCTATGATACATAACATGCTCAGACAGATGACATGCATGCATATACACCTACAAAGCCGACCAAGGAAAACCTTAGAATACCCAAATGCGGGATCTAGGAGAAACTCCGAGATCAGAAGATCCCCGCAAGTACCGCTGCTACTGCTAACACACCAACAGAAGAGATAAGTAAGTTAACTGTGAGAAAACCATAATCCTGAAATCAGAAAGCAAACTGAAACCTCTACTGAGACTACCCCTATAACTTAACAGAAGTTCTGTATCGGAACTGCAGATACCTGATCACAGAACAGAAAATTATATGGAACCCTAGTCCGCTGGCTGCTTGTCAGATACACCTGAAAGGTGGTAAACAGAAGAGGGTGAGTCCTCGGGAGGACCCAGTAAGGGCTGAGGTAAGATATGTTGCATATAGCAAGCTAAGTGCGCGGTTACCTGCAAAACAAATAAAACACAAAACACATGTATATACAAATAGATATAGGTAATAGTCAGAGTTAGACAGAGTCCCAAGGACGCAGTGCATCACCGAAAGACCCATAAAATAAAAAATCAACAGAACGACAACCCTCTCCAAGAGGTCAAAAACCGAAGCTATCAGAGGCATGGTACCAACTGGGGTTGCGAACCCCATAACTGTCGTGGGTCACAGAATATACCGCAAGGTATATGCAGAATATCAGCACCCAGTGCAGATATAGCATACCGAAGAAGAACCCGAGGTCTCCAAGACCATCCCGAGCCTTGAAGCAAAACAGAATATACCGCAGGGTATATACAGAATATCAGCACCCAGTGCAGATATATAGTACCGATAAGGAACCCGAGGTCATAGAGACCGTACTGGGCCTTGAACCCGCATACCTGTACCTTACCATATAACTGGTCCTGAGATCACCGGACCACTGTCCTCAACCCGGAACCCGCTTCAACTACCCCCGAAATACATGATATCCATCCCAAAATGTATAACGAGAGAAGTTGAACCCTTACCGTGCTAAAACCGATCCGCGGCGAAATTCCGAGAAAATCCCGACGCTCGGCCCAAAACGCGGTAGTGTGACTTTTGAAGTCTCGCACCACTCCGCAACTGATGAATCAAGCTCAAGCTTACACCAAGAAGAATCCTTCCTTAATCCTTGAACGATGAAGAACACATGAGAGGTAGAAAGGGAAGAGAGGAAGTGGCGGATGGTTTTGAGAGAATGAAGAAATGAGCCAAAAATGTATTTCTTCCTAAATTCATCCATTTTATACTTTCTAACTTAATGACACACACACCTTACTCATCATGCCACCTTAGCACACACTTTTGTCACCATATTGAGTCACTAGCCAAGCACACACACACCTCCTTAGTCACCAAGTCCAAATCCGAAATTTCCTAAGTGTCGAAGTATCATCCAGCGCCAAATTAACCCGAGCAAATCCCGACGTGTGTGCTTGCTTGCCCGACCAAATAATCTCGTCATGTGTGCATGCTTATTATCACATTACTCATCCCGAGCCATAACACACCCAACACCATTGGAGCCACCAAGTTTTTCCATCCAGAGCCCCGAGCGTTTCATCCCGAGCCCCAAGCGTCGCCCGAGAACGAACGTTCCGACCCCGAAAAATATTATCCGCGAAAAGGTGATGGGGACTCGTGCGACCTCAAATATATAAGCATTCCTGAGAATGTTATATAGAAGAGACCCGGGAGCTGTCTGACCAACTGAAGACATGGCCCACATGTTTGAAACGGAACCCCGAAACACCAAAGTCATTATCCGCTCGGGGTGACTGTAACACTATATACACTATACTCCCAACAAATCAGCGGTGACAGTAGCCCCCGGTCTCTACATAGCCCCGTCCCTGCCCTAGCTGCATCCTTTTATGTTCGACTCCATCCATGTCTTTTGAATATCAAGTTAATAAAGTTTATGGTATTAAACTTCAATTTGCTTATATTTCATTCTCAAATTCAAAATAACAATGATGTTAAATAAGTATATTTTGCCATAGACGACCAACAATTGAAGCGTTTAGGGACAATTTGAGCAGCTGAGCTAACGTCATGGTAAGAGGAATTATTGGAAAATGACAAAAGAAAGAATAAAACATTGATTCCCATAAAATAGTTATAATTACTCTGGAATCATTTATTCCTATGCCAAACTGCGTAATGATAAATGAAAGGTAACAAACAAATCATTTTTATCACTAAGTACTGACAAAATGATAACGATAATACTCCCTCCGTCCTAAAAGTGCAACACTGGTTTTTCAGCATTTAATCTATGATTTTATTTATCTATCAATTTAAATTTGAAATTTGAAACTTTTATATACAACTAAAAATTTGATGTCTTAACTTTATAAATGTATTTTTTGATATTTTTTCCATTAAGAAATAATATAGATAAATTGAAGTTAAATTGATATCAAAAGTCAACTGTTACGTTACTTTTGGGACGGAGGACATTATTTATGTTCTCCAAATATTAAAATTCTAAAAAGTACTTGTACATTTAAGCAAGTGTAGCTTCAACACCCTCCATCCTACACCACTTTCCTCTAAATGTACTATATATATATATATATATATATATATATATATATATATATATATATATATATATATATATATATATATATATATATATATATATATATATATATATATATATATATATATATATCAGAGCAAAGGATAGAAAGAAAGAGTGAAGTAAGCAGTGGCATGGCATCTAGAGAAGCTTATTCCCTCTTCAAGAATTCCACAAGAAGACAAGAATGGCACTTTCCCTAACCTCTAAATCCAAATAGGAGTACTAGTTTTATACAATAACAAAATTATAAAATTCAGAGTTTTTTTCTCTCCAATATTCTCCAATGTTAAATGGCAATGCTAATTTTTTAATGAAAAATTAGCATTGCCCACAACAGCCTGACATCGGTTAGAAATAAACAAAGCCAAATGGCAAACGGGTCTAACCAAAGATCTGCTAAGCCGTCCTGGGTCAATCAAACGCAAGTACAAAAAGTAATAATCTTAATACTCCATCCGTACCATTATTTTTGAAACGTTTTGACTGGGCACGCTGTTTTAGGTGGAGCTGATTTTGAGTTAACTTGATAGATGGAAGAGAGTGATGAGGGATAATTGAGTAAATTCATGTACAAAAATTTACTAAAAAGGGAAAGTGTTTCAATAATTTAGGGACAACCCAATAAGGAAAGTGTTTCAATAATTTTGGGACAGAGGGAGTATTAATCAGTACATACATACATGTTCAGATTTGAAACCAGATGACCACATGTCATGTTACTTACCCAAAAGCTGAATAACTTTGTGGAGTGCGATTTAACATCCCTCCACCGAATCATCATATTAACTTACCCTCATCAAGCTAGTAATTAAATTGACCAATTTCACAGATGGGCGAGGGGCCCTACTACTTTGGTAACTTGCCTGAGTTCAGAAGTGACTGAGATGTCGCATTCACAAATCAATACGAATTTAGAATGGGCCACATACTATAAGGAATGCAAAGAAGAGCACCTGAAGAAGGGGGCAGCAGTTTGGTGACGGAAGCTCATCAAGTGCAAGTCTTTGGAAAAAGCTCTAGCACCAAAGTGGCCGACATATACTCGCCTACCGCCACTCTTGTCACCATCTCAGTTGCCTGCTTGCTTCTTTGCTTTCCAAGATCATGCATTTCTTTCACCATCGTCCTTCAGCTTCCTCAATTAATCAATCAAACAGGAGTAGTTTGCATGATTGCAGGAGCAATACCACCTAAGCGCACCTTCTGAAGCCGCAATGATCTTTTTAATTCCCTCGATTGGTTTGCTCAAGTCACCTCTCCGCATGAAAGAACTGGCTAGCGATGTACGCAAGTAAAAGGATGATCATCATCAATCTCTTTCAATAGGAAATAAAAGGACCAAGCAGAGAACCCAAAGGCACAGTGTGGAAAACAGGCATAAACCAAACCAGAACGCCGCCATATATCTATACTCAACCATGGCCATGATACGCATAAGAAGTTAAGCAAACACATTACATACCCATGCCTATTACTTGGTAATACATACAATCTCCAGAATAAGCAAAAAAAAAAAAAAAGAGAACAAACACATGAAACGAAGTGCAACTAGGGAAGCCTATTATTAAGCGTGTTCACAACCTGTAGAATATCCAGGTGACACTCATAATGGGCATATAAAATATTCTGCAGTTTATCTTTACTAGTAAAAATGGTCATTAATTCCATTATACTACAAACAGTTAAACGGATGAGCTTATTACCATCTGCAAACTAGTGCATATCAAAAGGCACCAAAGGTATGATACTCAATGCCTCCATCCCCTAGAATGACCATCTGTCATATATGGCTCGAGGAATCCAATGAACTGAAAACATGAATGAAGCAAAATGTCACGGAACGGAAATTTCATCTCTTAAAAGCTTATATTATAGGTTTCCTTGCATCTAAAGGAAGAAACAGCTTGACATCTTTACTGGCAACTGCATGGTTCAAGCAGCTGCAGACGAGATTTAAAAGTTAAATACTCCCTCTGCCCAAGGACAATTAATTCAGTTTCCTGTTTGGCATCCCAAAAATATTGATACATTTACTCTCAATGAAAATTTTTCACACCAACTTTACTTGACTGCCCTCAATTTCCCTTCTCCACTTAAAATTATTTTTGCCTTATATACCTATTTTCCTTTTTTATTAATCTTTAGTCTTCATCACTCTTTAATCTTTGTACAGAATCAAACGTATCAACTTTCTTAGGGCATAGTAATATTTGCTTGACACAATCAGCCAAGGAAAGATGAAAAGCCAAAATTATCAACTAAATTATCATCAATGACTCCTGATGTTTACATATCATTCAAAGTAACTAATGTCTTGTACCTTATTCTTCTCCTCCCTTCGCTGCTTGCATGCATTTAACTGCCCCGTCTCTATTGACTGAAAGAAATTTCTGATACATTGAGGCTGTGTTCTTTTGCAAAAACAATTTTCTGAATCTGTCAAATCAATTTTTTCATTCAATTTTTTTCTCTCACAAACTTCAAATCAATTTTCAAAAATTTCAACTTTTCCCCAAATTTCTTTCAAATGAACACATCCTAAATCTTTACCAGCCTCGTAGATGGAAACAAAAGAACGTATAATCTGAACATGAGCAATAAAGTGGTGCATGATGACATACTACTAGTTTCAAAATCAAAACCAAGCAGAACAGCACGTAACTGCTAGTGCATCAACATGCAACAAGAGCCGGCCTGATAACAACCAGATAAGAGTCGTTCACTTAGCTTTAGTAATGATAACTTATCTTGGAGAAATCATTCACTTAACAGGCCCCATTTAGAACTTGTTTATATTCGAAATATGAGACAATCATGTCAAGAAAAGATACTGAAGGTCACAAAGACCATCAGCGCGTATATACCTTTCTCCCATCCCCGGACCAGCATGCTCCATATCCTTCAGCTATCCGTATCTCGAAAACAATCCCATGTGGTTGAACAATGTGCACATTTATCCAGCAGCATTTATATATCAAATTACAAATAACATCTGCTGCAAGCCTATTTTTATCTGAATCTGCACACACCGAGTGTGCCAAAGAAAAATAAACTTATTAGAGTTGTCATCTTTCTGCATGTTGATCTACAAAATTCAAGTCATTGAAACATATGGCCGAAGAAAAGGGCCTGTTAGATGAAAATGTTATAGTAGATTTGTTACCAGTTTAAAAATTATGAGAAAGATAGAGACCAAAGAACATGAACAAAATATTAAAGCTTGAATCAAATTTGTAATTTCTTTTACAACTAATCGACAAAGCACGGGCTGCGTTCTTTAGTAATTAGTAGTAAAAAGTGAGTTTCAATTGAAATAATTCAAACATCTACTCAAATAAAAATGTGCATAATAACACTAAAGAACACAGATAAAGAATGAGTAAAGTGCACCGGCGGTCCCTTAACTTTAATCATTGTCCTATTGGGGTCCCATTTTAACATTATTTCCTCTTTAAGTCCCATTTTAAAACTTTTTACTTGTCTGAGGTCCTTCCGTCCATTTTTGCAGTTAAGTTTAACGGAACTTTGAGGAAAATGATAATTTTAACTACTGAACTTTTCCTAAAAGCTTTATTTGCACCATAAGTTTTGAACATGATAATCTAATCACCCCAAACTTTTCAAATATTACCAATAAACCAACCACCCTTCCGCCCACCTCCGGACCACCGCCGCGCCATCGCCGGGACTCCAAAACCATCCAAAAACAACACCAAGCCACGGATCGCGGCGATGGGCCGCCGGATCGTGAGCCCAGGTAGCGAATCAGCGAGCCCATGCTGCAAATCGGTGGTCTAAGGCCGGGATACGCCAGCCCATGGCCCCGATCCATGGCTTGGTGTCATTTTTGGATGGTTTTGGAATCCCGGAGATGGTACGGCGATGACCCGAGGTGGGCGGAAGGGTGGTGGGTTTATTGGTAATGTTTGAAAATTTTATGGTAAACTTATTAAGTTTAAAATTGTTAGGGATGACTAGATTGTTAAGTTTGAAACTTTTAGGGCATAAATAAAGTTTTTATAAAATTTCAGTAGTTAAAACTAGCATTTTTCCTACAGATCCGTTAAACTTAACGGCAAAAATGGACGGAAGGACATCGGATGAGTAAAAAGTTTAAAAATGGGACTTAAAGAGGACAAAAAGTTAAAATGAGACCCCAATAGGACAAGAATTAAAGTTAAGGGACCTTCGGTGCACTTTACTCGATAAAGAATGTCACAGGTTTTTTTATTTTTTTTATGAACAGCATGTTATAGATTTTGGTAAGTTTAAGAATTGATAAGTATGATCTTTGTGAGTAAATATTTTTATTCATCAAGCCATTTAATATAAAACTAATTATTTTAAAAATTTATAATAGATATGTAAGTTGTAAATCCTTTCTGTCTACAGATTTGGATCGAACAGTTCGCATTACCAACAGGCAGAAACAAACACATATACTCCAACTATTACCATGGTCTAAAACAAAGGTTTATAATCCCTTATTGCAAATTGCTTGATAGATTTAAATTTCTAACTTGCGTTTGACTCAAATTATTATTAGAAAACATTTTTTTAAAAAAATATTGAATACATTATTAAGAAACTAGAAACATTCATTTATTTTTTGCATCTAAAGTTATTTGACTTTTTATGTCAAAATGTTAAGGAAAAAATATCATAGATTAAATGCTGAACAGTAAATCTATGAAACAACTTGGGATGGAGAGAGTATTTAAATAACAATGGGGGGCTATCATTGTTGGAAATGCACAATTACCTACCTGATCCAGAAAATCTACCCCAGTACTTATCACTACTACGATTTGTGTGCTTTTCCAAGGCCCTATCACCATGGCTTAGAGTACTTCCTTTGACCTGATGCATCAACAGTGTATGAATCACAAACCTCAAGTTATATACTTGAGATAAAAGAAAACTGTTTAACTGAGTCATTACTGAATTAGTAAAAATTTATCAAAATGGACAAACTAATAAAATCCTTTGACCATTTGCACCTACATCTGTTCAGGAACAAGCCACCATTTGCGGTACATAATAAGGCTTATGCTGAGCTTAAAAACCATGCATCATTTGGGACTCTTAGTGAGAACATATACGAAAGATTGCCCACACACTTGATTGGGCATAAAATAAAAATTCCATGAGATTCAACTATTAATCCTGTGCCAGGCTCATAGGTTTAGCCAGTAAAAGAAGAGCATCAAGACAACAAAAAGATTTGAAATCTAAAATGGAAAATCTTTTTTTTTTGTACTTTCATATATAGTCAGAGTAGCCAAATGCATAAAGAAATAGGAGCCATCCCAAAATCTTGAAGCGACAAAATACTTGCTTAAACTAAGTTTACAATAGCAAGGCATGCTTCAGCTAGTGGGCTTAAAATCCTGCTGCAGCACCATTTCGTCACAGTACAATACTCATGTTTATACAGCTAATGCCCAATGGCAAGGAACTATTACCTACATAAGAAGTAGTTGCTTAAATTTTTTTTCTGAACTCAATCTGAAACCACTTTGATAGACTAAAAACAAAAGCATTTTATGGAATCTTAAAGAAGTCCAAAGATAAATACTCAGTAAAACCTGAAGACCCTTATGATGATGAGAAAGGACAGGCGATTTTATGTTTGGTTTAAATGGCAGCATGAATGATGAATGAAGAGCAGACTTTGAAGGGGGGACTGCATCCAGAATTGTTCCAACAGTGTGCGCTAGACCTAGATGGCTTCGAATACCTTCATAGCTTAAGCCCTGTATATGGCAGATATAGGTTATTTCCACTATTCCTTTTTTCATGGGTGAATAATAAAGAGCCAAAGAGTGTGGACACATGTCAGGTCAAGGTTATTCAAAGATGCTGTTATCATGTATGCGCACCCAGTATTCTCGACAAAAGTTTGCTAAAGATACATTCCAGCTCCATTGCAAGGAGTACAGCTCATCCACCAGACTAGAACGTGTACTTTACAATGAGACATCTCTGTTTAAGCTAGGTGCACTAATACGACATTCTGGAAAAGAGAGGACACACTTTTGTGAAAAAGAAAGAATGAAAACAAAAAGAGCAGGGGCTAGTGGAATAAAACAGGGAAAAAGACGGTTTAACAAGTACTGAAAAATGACACATGCAAGAAATACTATATGTATTGGTTATAACTAACATACATTACTGGAGTTATAATGAAAAAATAAAATGGACACCCTTTATTTAATGCTTTACATCTTAAAAGAGATACTCATATTTCTTTTATTTGCAAAGCCAGTAAAGCAAGCAGCATACATCCTGCGCTATATATAATTGGAAGTGTGCGTCATACCTAGCAGGAATGGTACTAAAAATCATTGTCCCACTAATAGAAAGGCTCTATCACAAAGAAATTATATAGGACAATTTGCACAAAATCTGAGCATACTTCGCTAGTTGAAAAGTAACTTACTGAAAGTATATATGCCAAATAAACTGAAGGCTGCATCGCCACTCTGGAAATGACGACTGCGGGGACACCATTTGATCTTTCCTTCTCCTCAGGATAGAAGGTCCTGCATATTTGTACACCTGTGGTGGCATGATGCAATGTCATTCACTATAGTTTACAAGTTCAAATTATCACACATAATGAAAGACAGCTAAGCATGCTGAAGTACTTTACACGGAATCGGTGAAATACAACATGGATTACCATTATAAGTATAGATATTCTCTACAACAAACAGAACAGTGAAAACTTGACAAGTAACGGGCAGACCATGCAGCCATGAAGAATCCAACTTTTAAAACAAATAATATGTAACCAGTACTACTTGTTTTAAGTTAAATTAGAGCCAACATAACAGCAACAACTGCCCACCATAACTTTTAACTGAAGTAGTATTTGTTTCCCACAGAATTTGGCACCAGTTCATCCTAGTGTCATGTGCTTTTTCTGCATATTCAGTTCTCGATAATTCTATGTTTCCAGATTTATAAAAAGTTGTTTCTGCTCGAGTTTGGATCAGGAAACATTTAAAAAAATTATAATTTTAAACTCTAAAAATTTGGTAAAACTGGAACTATGTTTTTCATACTTCTAGTTGCTTAAAAGAACAGAATATACGGAAATGTAAACGGTTTACCAAAAGCTCTTTTTTATTTGTAAGAGAACTGAAAACATAAACAATGGAGAAAATAGCCAAACAGCCCTGATTCCAAAACCGTAGCAAACATGCAGGCAGCAAAACATATAGAATAAGTAGTGAGCTCGGGTTGAGGTTCTGCCAGCCATTGCAAGCAAATGACTGCTGTCTGCACAGAATCAGCTTCAACTTCCACTACCTTCTTCAATGAATTTAACCCGTGGAAGAACTTGAGAAAGACCTTCTGCCTCTAACAATTCAGAAAATGAAGAGTAATGGCGAACATCCTGCATATCGTGACACCACACAAATCAGAGGCACATAAAAGGAAAATAAAAAGGCAAAAAATACAGATGAGGACTTGACTACCTGGACTTCAAGAACCAGACAGTTGTTAAGGAGAACCAAGCAACCACATGAAAGCCTTAACCAAATAATAACACATAGTTATCATGTATGAACAATTTACTGATCAAAGAGAGTAAAAAGAAAAAGAAAAACACTATTATTCATGATCAAACTAAATTTGGTTAGCCTGGAATATGAATCAAATGTAAACCTCATCTCAACCAATCAAAAAATCTTAATCCAATTACTTGGGTTGGCTACAAGAATCATCTGTATCATTCTACTACTGGAAGCTCTAAAATGGCTACATAAGTATCCATCACTGCTCCCATCCACTTGATGGCTACCCTTGCTTCTTTTTGATACACATACGTCCTCATTTGCCTGCGTTGGATACACATAGATCATCTCATTCCTTAACCCAAGTATAAGAATTCTGTACCTAGTAGTAGCACATCAAACATCAAACTCCCAAAACCCAGGTGTTTATTATCTGTTACAAGAAAGAACTGACAGATTTTTCTGGAAGTGTGAGAGACATTCACAAAGAATTAAAGAAAAACGGAGCATGAACAATGCATGAGTCATACCTATTGTAATCACCGATAGCACACCTCCCTTCAAATATCTTCAATCCATCTGCATGTAGGGTGAATTTAACCTGACTTTAGTAAGCCCGAAATCAATTAGATTAATCAAGAAAACAAATACAACAAACTGAACATGCAATTTTGTTATCAACACGGCCAATGAACCAAATCACTCAGCTACCTTTAACCATTGAAAACAAGGGCTCTTGTACTTTAAGTTCCACGGCTACCTTCTCCAAGCTCTATAACAAATGAAACTGGTCAGAGAAACCCTGAAAACGACATTTGTTAAGAAAAGGAAGAGACCAAGATCAAGTTCAGAGCTAACATCTACTAGTTGTTCTCCCTCATGTGCAATTAGCTTATTCCAATCATCTTTTTGCTTCACTAAGGCCTCTTCACGTAGCAATGCCACTTTCTTCTGCCTTGAAGATATGGCCCCTGAGCAAAAAAACTGGTACAGGGCCTGCGCAACCGCTCGATACAGAGGATATGAAGGGACTCCACTAAAAGATTCCGCAACATTGGAGTCTATGAAACTGGTGAAAACGTTCAGCTACCCTCGTAGCTTTCACAGAAAGCAAACACAACGCTCACATAGAAGCTCTACATTCACTTAGGCAAGAAGTTTGACAGAAATTAGTTCCTATTACTAAATTCATCAGCGTACCCTTGTTAGAAATGGCGTCACAGTCGGTCGGATCCAGTCTGAGAAGATCGGAGCAAAATTCAGGGGACAGACCTAAATCGTGACCTAGGGTCTGATCGATGTGAGATTGGAGAGTGAACTTCAGTAGCTCGCTTATGCACCTTCTCAGTCTATCCATCTCTCTGATCCGTACGTCTCCTCGGTTGGAGGCTTGGAGCTCGTCGGCTCTTGGGGTTTTGCCGTTTTCGGCTAACAATGGCGGCAGAAGGCACGACGACGAAGGCAAAGCGAAAACTCCCTATTACCCCGCTGATATTGCTCGAAAATACATCTATACCCTAATCTTATAGACTTACGATTTTACCCCCTGACTTGATTAAAATTGGCGGCACATGACCCAACCCAACCCAAGCTACTTGAATCGGGATCCGACATCTAAATCCCTTAACCTTAAACCCGAATAAATCCAAGAAAGTTTCGTTGACCCAAAACTTTAGGGCCAATTTGTCATGGCTAAAGTCGGTTAATCAAACTGATTAAGCCCACTCTCACGTGTGTGTATCATTAAATTACATAAAATTCATGACTTTATATATTAAAATATTAAAAAAAAATCATACTTTGAAAGCCAATGTGGCCATAAATAAATGGTATATTCCATGTTGTTGTGTTCTTTCACGGGGAGACAAAAAAAACAACAGTCAAAACTTGTCAAATCAATCTTTAAACTCTTTTTTTTTTCTTTCACCAGCTTCCAGCTTCGCATCCACTATTTTTCAAATGAATCAACTAATAAGAACTAACCAACACGTATCTTTCAAATGGATCAACTAATCAATCTACATAAATTTCAAATGTAAGTCTCAAACAATTTCTACACACTTCAATCGCCAAAGAGAAATGTTGCAAACATAAAGGCCGAGGCTAAAGGAATTTAGGAAAATAACCAAGGTTTGTTACGGACGTATAGGTCCATGGCGGATGGTCTTCCATTTTCATCTGGCTAGGAAGCACCAAGGCAATTTACCACCCAAAAGACCTTCAACTCCTTCACAACCCAATCTCTGCATGAAACCAAATTGGAAATCTCAGACTTGAACAATCAAGCACGCTGCCTGAGAACCTCACAAGAAAAAGATACTCCTATGTACAATCAAATGCAGCCATTTAAAGTTTTATCTAGCTTCTTCCTCAAGAAACTCTTATTCCGCACCAATGAATTTACACTGGTTCCTTACCTTGATCTGGAATGGGCTGTCCACTACAATCAAGGCCTCATGGGCTACTAAATTATCAGAAGAAGAAAAATGTGTATGCATTTATTCATATGTGGCAATCAAGCTACTTACAGATACTACTATATTTGCTAAGTGGAAGTAGGGCTGAGTTGCCAACTTTCTCACATGAATTGCAAGAACACCATTGGTCATTTCTTTCTCTTCTGTATAAAACTTCCTGTAAACTTGAACACCTGAAAGAATGATAATCGGGTGGTTTTCAGGCCATTATTCGATTCACAGAACACGCAAGATTCGCCATCATTTTTTTAATAACCATAATGCACCTTAATCCCAACTACGTTGTGACCTATAACATGAAGTTTACAGTGTTAATTATCGTTCAAAATTAGTTAACACTATGATTTCTCTGAAAAATGTACAGACATTTATGTTGGAACTCATTCCTTATTCCTTATATATTCTACATTTCAAGGGAAGTTGATTGAATATGCGCCAACTTATTACCTTCCTCTAGGGTTTGGACACCGGGAAGGACCTTTGCTAGACCCTCTGCTTTTAACATCTCCGAAAACGAGTCATAATGGTCAATTTTCTGCCAACTCAAATCGCAACATTACGTAAGGGGAAAAGAAAAAAGATATTAAGCGGTGTGCTACAAGCTTTAGACAGAACACCATGGTATTACTTACATGAACCTCCATAACCAAACATTTGTTGAAGAGGATCAGAGAGCTGGGTGAAATCCTAAATAAGAGCAAGAAAAGTTATTGAGATTACCAGTCAATAAAAACCAATTTCACAGTTCTTAATACAAAGAATAAGCCTAGAAAAACAAAACAAAAAAAAATACAAGAAGAAGAAAGGGAAAATAGGCAGCACGGAGCACAAGTCATCAAAATGGCAAAGTATTTTACTCTATTCTATGGTAAACCATACTCCATACCTCTTGTAGTCACCAGTATCACACCGTCCTTCTATTGTCTTAAGGCCCTCTGCACGTTGAAAAGAAGCAGTGGATGCATCAGAATTCAGCAACCTTTTATGGTTCCTTTTTTCTTTATAAAAAATGCATATTACTCCCTTTGTCCCTAAACTTCCACAACTTTTGGATTTGACACGTAAATTAAGGAGTGTACCACTTGTGTATTCAATTTATGCTCTTAACAAAGTATAAATAAATATCGTTAAAAAAGAGTATAAATAAAAGACTTGGCATTGTTTTGGAGATTGTGTTAAATTCATAGAAAATAAATGTAGACTTTAATCGGAGTTGTGTAGAATTGATGGTAGGAGTATTAAATAACGGTAATCAAGTAACTGATAAGTAAACAAAGTATATTACATAGGGAACATTGCAAAAGATTAGGGATATCCCATGAAGGAAAGTGTCATGGAAGTTTAAAGACAAGGAGAGTAGGAGTATAATATTGTCTTCTGTGAAGGCATATTAAATAATAAAAGCATCTTTATATCAATGTAGAATAAATACGAAGCTCTACAAACTCCAATTCATAGATGGCGAGAATAATTCTAATAAACACAAAGAAGGACCAACGAAATCAGCAAAACATTTGTGAACAACAGAAATTTTATGTAGGCCAAGTTCAATTTTACACTCTATCAATGATATTAATAATTAGCTCATGCATTTTCATCCCTAAACCATGACTCGGGATCTCAAACTCACAATTACTGAAGTTCAGTCATGTTAGTCCTTCGACTTATCGTCCCCTTCATCACAAGATGTGCAAGGTCTCCGTCCTTTGCAATACAATCAAGTATGACAAGCAATTGAGGAATAAGAACCAAGACCTGGAGACGGAGCAGTAGTAGAGGATGGTGGCAGATTTGATGACTTGGAACAAAATTTTACATTTAGTCAACTAATAGATGTGCAGTCAAAGGAGCAAAATGGTTGGTTGTGCAAGATGGGCAAGGTAGAGTTGTTCAACATAGTTTAGGGGTGTAAAATTAATTTTGGCTTTTCATGTATAAGGCATACAACTCTCACCTTTCAATTGTGTAAAGAAAGGCTCCTGAACATGAAGTTCAAGGGTTATAGTCCTCAATACCTGCAGAATAGGTAATCATTGCAGCAGAAACATTAGTTCATAGTAGATCTTAAGAGAAGAAAAAACAACCTATTACTTGAAAACACAAACATTTTCTAATTCAGATGCAATTTGATAAACAGCTTCAGTCCATTCTACTTGGTGGAGCAACTCAGCTCTTCCAGCAGAATGGTCCATACTGTCTTGCACTGCATGAACTTGTCTGGAAGTTAAGGACTCATAGAGTGCCATTGCTAAGCGGGTGCATGGAGGATGTTGAGCCGCACTAGATGAATCTGCGTCATTAAGTAACACATAGGCTCTTGCTCCGGACATTATGGCATAAAACTAGCAATCCTATTATTATCTGTCAAGTATCAACAATGAGGAAAAGGGTGGAACATTTCAAGTGCACATCAATTGAACAGGATAAAAGGTGATGGCAAATTTTTATTTATTGATATTTGTGTATTGCTATGTGAATTTTCAGCACGATAATCAACTAAAAACAAACATATGTAATCAACCAATTTCCATCACTTGAACCACAGCAACTACTCCCTCGTCCCATCCTTCCAATTTTGGCGCCCCTCCCATAATCACTCATCAGTTTCTTAATTATGCAATTAGAAGGAGCAAATCATTGACGGGCGATCTATTATTTAGCTGTAATTGATCAAGTTCGTACCAGAATGATGCGAAATGGGTTGAAGTATAGAGGAGCAAAGTTGGTTGGAGAGGCGAAGATCGAGTTCCCCATCGACGTGAGAGCGAAGTTTGAAGCAGAGTAACTCTTCGATGCAATCTCGCAGCTGAACTGGGCCCTTTCCTGGTGACGACGGCGCCTCCATCGGCGGCTACTTCATTCGCACCCAGCTGCTACCTCAGAATTGCCTCATTTCAATAATCGCCACTGCAGTTGTTCTTCACGTGTTCTGCTTAGTTTCCTACATTCTGAAAATTTGGGGCAAAAATATAAATACGTTCTTTTCCATTCAAATCTAGTTAACTAGCATAAATACCCGCCGATGGCACGAAATTAATTAAATTAATGTAATTTATTAATGTTTATTTTACAATGTCAAACAAAAAATACTTGAAATAATATGTTATTTGTCTGAAAAATTGGAAGTACACATCAAATACATCAAATTATGTATGCAAAAGACCCTAGTAATATATTATATACCTCATTTCCTCAAAGATTGGTCCATTTTTTTCTATATTTTAATGCATGGAGTTAGTAATATTTATGCAAAATAGATATTAATATTTCGAGTTCTATAAATATATATTTTTTATAAAAAATGATTAATCAATTCTTCATAGTAATAATTTGAGTCAAACACTAACGAAAAAAAATGTAACTATTTTTAAGGGATGAAGGGAGTACTAAACAATACTACTAATATTGTAAGTGTTCCACAAATGCAATTAAAGGCCTAGAAATCATCTTGAGCGTTTAGCCAAATGATTAATTCTTTAATTAGGGATATAAAATGAAGATTTTGAGTTAAACTCATACCCACCATTCATTACTTATAATTAAGTGGAGGTTATGAAAAAGGTTTAAAGAGTTGCAAGAAAGTATGTGGATTGCCAAAATAGCCACTTTCAAAATCGAATTGGACACTATACATTATATACGAAGAGAGAAAAACTACAACGGCGTAAACATAAAATAAATTTAAAACAAACATAGAGTAAAAATTGAATATCTAATATTTGATATATATATATATATATAATCTTACAAGGAAAGTCACCACACACACTAAGATAAATGATAGAGATGTTTTTCCTCTTAATATAAGTTGTTGAAAAGAAATAAAAAAAAAACTTATATCAAAGCTCCTAGAAAATATCACAAAGTATTTTCCAATCTCATAAGTAGTAACTTATGAGTGAGGCATTTCCGTGGATATTGTTCTATCTCGATCCTACATATTAAAAGAAAAAATGAAGTCACAAGAACGATTAACATCCATATGTCATGCCCAATGTATACTAAAAAAATAAAATAGCCTTAGAAGATCTTACCATTTTGCCTTCTCAAGAATAGGTTCTTCATCCATCACGTGATATGTCTTCACAAGCACAAAAATATTGATATACGGATAACTCAATCCATCTGACCACAAAAAAATAGCATACAATAATTTGAAATATAACACTGAGATGTTAACCACTCACTCAGCACCTTATTATATTTCATTGCAATAAGCCAAACATTAGGCACTCCTTTCTTTGGATTTAGCACATCACGTATATGACACACACTACGTCGATGATACACGTTTTACCGCGGCCTTTACCGCGCATAAGGCCGCGGTAAGACGTTTTACCGCGGCCTTTACCGCGCAAAAAGCCGCGGTAAAACGTTGGACGCGGTAAAGTGGCAAGCCACGCGTTTCAGCGGTCGAAGCGCGCACGGCCGTGGTAACGTCACGCCAACTCGCTTCAACGCTTTACGCGGTTCGTTGCGCGGTAAGGTCGCGGTAAGATTTATTTTTAATTTCTTCACCCATTTTCTTTCTCTTCATTTTCATCTTCATCTTCATCCTTCATCCTCTCCCGTTTTCTTCTTCTTTCTTTCCTTCTTTCTTCTTCTTCCCGTTTTCTTCTTTCTTCTTCTTTCTTCTTCTTTCCTTCTTTCTTCCAGTTTTCATCTTTTCCTTTTTTTCTTCTTCTTTCCTTCTTTCATTCATTCTTTCTTCTTCTTCATTTTCATCTTCATTTTCATTCTCCATCTTCATTTTCATTCTTCTTCTTCTTCTTTCTTCTTCTTCTTCTTTCTTCTTCTTTTTCTTCTTCTTCTTCTTCTTCTCTATTCTTTCTTTCTTTCATTCTTTCTTTCTTTCTTCTTCTTCTTCTTCTTCTTCTTCTTCTTCTTCTTCTTCTTTCTTTCTCTATTCTTCTTCTTCTTCAGATGAATTTTGAATTTCTGGGTTTTTCTGGGTTTTGTGGATGAATTCGGATGAATATTCATCCGAATTCATCCACTTTTTTTAAATTATTTAAAATATTTACCGCGGCCTGTGACGCGGTAAGGCTGCAGTATTACCGCAGCTTCGTGCGCGGTAAGACCATGACCGCGTCCCAATTTACTGCGGGAATTACCGCGGCCCTCCCCGCGGCGCTACCGCGGGGGAGGCCGCGGTAAGCCCCGTTTCACCCACGTAGTGACATCCGGATTGTGAATATAAAAGCAATAGAGAAAAAAGAAATGAACAACATGAGATAGGTCTAGAAAGCTCAAACCTTAATCCTTTTATCCCCTTCTCTTGCGACGAGTGTAGTTGTGGATCATTCAGCTTCAACACCACCATTTACAATTTCATAACCTGTGAGGTGGGAGGAAAGAAACTGGAAATTGGTAGTATCAGTTATGTCCAAAGGTTGATCAACCGAGGGAACAATACGAAAATGCTTGCTGATTTAAGTTTTGGATCACATACCTTCCAGTATAGAGGTTGATACAATTTTTGATAATTGGCCCTAAGAGCAAATCTCTCCTTAAAAACGTTTCCTCCAAATCATCATGTTGATTTTGTGAACATTAAAGAAGTAAGACATAAGGATGCTGTGATCAAGTTCAAGAGGTAAATGTAACATGTTTATTGTGATCAGATTTAAAAATTATTGAAATTGAAGAATCTATAATTTTAAGAAAATCGAATAAACCAGTAGCAAAAAAAATTATCAACTTCAAATGCATTCATGTGCAAATGAATTCGGCCACTGTTTCAAATAGCTTTTAGGAAAAAATTCACAAAACAATCAAAACCCCTTATTATCCAATAACTTTAAGTATGGAGGTTGACCACCTATTGCTATAAAAAACTTTCCACCACCCCTGGAAAAAAAATAACACAAGAAGCATGATCAAATAAATATGTTGTCCAAAAAAATGTTAGCCAATCAATGCTATAAAAAACAAAAGCAGATAAAAATCTGTAGCACTGAAAAGTGAAAACACACAAACATCCTAAAACATATAAACTTCATGAAATATTTCGAGGAAGATCTGCAACATATTGTACAAATGATACTTGTAATTATGGTATGTTGAATATAGGTCCAATTTTTTTAAAAAGTGTCCATGCTTTAAAATTTTCATAAGTTTAGTATTGCTATTACTTGTATCGAATATGTCAACTCTACTGATAAGTATTGCAACAAACGAATAATTCCTCGTTGACCAGTACAGAACACAAATCTCACTCATGCTTTTTAACGAACAGTTAGTGTACATTGTCGCCATCGGTCATGACCAAGCGAACAATTGCGGTATTTGCTTCGATTATTACCCTCATGACGAAATAGTAGTCCTTTCTTGTGGTCATCCATTCCATAACTACTCTTGTCGACGTTACATTGAAACGACAATTTTGGTCAGTTATGGTTGTTTGACGCTGAGGTGTTGGCATTTCCGTGTGGCTCTGTCATCCGTCAAGACACATGATCAAGAAATTAGCACCTACAGAAGCGAATAAGAAATACTAATATAGTCGTCTTATAAGATAGTTTGTAGAGAGCACAGAGATGATAAAGCGGTGTCTTACTCCAGGCTGCGATCTTACCTGAATTTATAGTTGAACCTTGATGGAGTCTGTTGTTGAAGGTGGTAACACAGCACCCCTGGCTCGTGGCACCGTCATCTTGGACCTCCATAAACTTGCTCACACAGAGGTAGATACGATGAGAAAGAGAAGATTGAATTGAGAACTGAAATAAAATTGAGATTTCGAACAAAATAAGAAACATTATATAGGCGAGTTTGAACAAACAAAATTTACAAACTCTTAACAATTCCGACTAAAAAGTATGAATTTTAAACACTGAAAACACTTCATGGTTAGCTTTTTTACCATGGATAATGTAGTAATTTGCACTAATAAAGTTACCAAATATGGAATTGGTGCAAACAATATGGAACATCCGAATTGTTGCAAAGATTTTGAAATAGAGGGGAGTATACTTTACACGCATCTCCCAGTTCCAGTTCGACACAACGACCTTAGCTTAGAGCATGATATGTCTATAAGTGACGCACCACCATAAGTTATGGTAAAAGCTTGCTTTAAATAAAGCTCGTGAATAGATCTTTATTTTCTGAAATTTGGAATTAAATGCTCATTGTTTTGTAACACGTTGGTTTCTTAAGTTTTAATAATCGGAATTATCCTATAAGTTTGCCCTCTCAAAGAGTTTACTAAAACTAGTAATGTATAAAAAATGAAAAAACTCCAAATTTAAACGATTCACAAATGCATGCATGAGTGAGTGAGGATTAGTAATGAGCCCGAAAAGTGATCGATTTGTCGCAAAAGCCATGCATTTTATACTCATTCTTAACTTGCGGCTGTGTGCAATCCCAAGATTGTGAACATTTAGTCGGGATTTCAAATTCATACTCCTCTTTTATACTATACTCCAACCAATATTTATATTCACCGAACCAATCTGGATTCTACCTCCAATATCTCTTTCTGAAATGTATGTTGAAGAGGTTGAAAAGTTACCTTGGACTGAAAGAAATCTCATATAATTTTTCATGATGGTTCACAAATGCATGCATGATCGGACTCAATGGATCGGACCCATGACCCAACCCAATCACCGACTCTAATTGAGCCCAAGTCGCCATTTTTATTGTATCCTTCCTCTCCCCTTCTCCGGAGCTTCACTCGCTCCCTCTCAAAAACCCTAAACGAAGCTCTCCCCGTCGCTCGCTCGATTGACTCATCTTCTCCTCCGCCGCATCATCGCATGGTAGCCACCCTTCCTGTCGGTAGCGTCGAGGTACGCGGAGCTGTCCGCAGAAATCCGCCGCCTGGGAGGTAAACTTCCTTCTTCTCGTCGTCTTCTTTACTGCCCACTTGATTTCTTTGTTTCTTTCGCATGGCCGAACAGTACGAATCTTAACAAATCGGTGGATTAAGGAACAAAGATGTTTGGTTTGTTCGTATGCCTTTTCTTCCTGTTGCTTTTTTTCCTCTTAAGGTTTTCGATTTAGTCGTTTCAAGATTGATTGCTATAGTTCATTAAAGGGGAAATGGGAGGTTAATATATTTGTGCGTCTTTTCTGTCTTTCAAGATTTGCCTCTCTCTTTATGTTTAGTAGTGATTTTTGTTATTTTCCCAGACTTTCATAGGCTGTTTTAGATAATTTTATGGAGGTTGAGAATTTTTGGTGGCTGCATTTTCTTATTAATTGCAGTTTTCAGAAAATTTTCTCCACGAAACAGAGAGCAGTTGTGTGGGATTAGTTTCTGCTGGAACAATGGCGGTGCATACAACCATTCAGCTTATAACCTACTCTCAGGAACTTGTGGATGGTCAGCCAGTCTATGTTTCTTCAAACTGTCTGCCGATAAAAGCTTTGAAGAAGTATGAGCCTGCTGGTCATGCTTTCCATTCTGCTGCTCTTAAACTACTTGGTTGTGATGAAGAAAGCATTGCAGAAGCTGATGATCAGAAGGTATCGGTTGATAAGGAATCAACATATCTTCCATCTTCTGACTCATACAGCAGCAAAGGAAAGAAGAAAGCTGGTGCTGAGGGGAAACAGCAAGATCACTATGCGCTGCTGGGTTTGAGCCATTTGAGGTATCTTGCCACTGAAGAACAGATAAGAAGAAGTTATCGTGAAGCTGCCCTGAAGCATCATCCTGACAAACTTGCTGCTCTTCTTCTTGCTGAGGAAACTGAAGCTGCTAAACAAGCAAAGAAGGATGAAATAGAAACTCATTTCAAGTCTATCCATGAAGCTTATGAGGTGTTAATGGATCCTCTAAAGAGAAGGCTTTATGATTCAACTGATGAGTTTGATGATGATATTCCTACTGACTGTGCTCCACAAGACTTTTTCAAGGTGTTTGGTCCTGCCTTTTTGAGAAATGGACGGTGGTCGGTTACTCAACCTGTTCCGCAGTTAGGCGATGATACTACTGTGTTTAAAGATGTTGACGAATTTTATGATTTTTGGTACACTTTCAAGAGCTGGAGGGAATTCCCACATGCAGATGAGTATGATCTTGAACAAGCGGAGTCCCGTGACCACAAAAGGTGGATGGAGAGACAGAATGCAAAGCTTTCTGAGAGGGCGAGGAAAGAAGAATATGTCCGGATACGTTCACTTGTGGACAATGCTTATCGAAAAGACCCAAGAATACTTAGGAGAAAGGAAGAGGAGAAGGCTGAGAAGAAGAGGAAAAAAGAAGCCAAGCTTAATGCTAAGAAGTTGCAGGAAGAAGAAGCTGCCAAGGCAGCTGAGGAGGCAAGAAAGCGGAAGGAAGAGGAGGAAAAGCAAGCTGCAGAAGCTGCTTTACAACAAAAAAAGATCAAAGAGCGAGAGAAGAAGCTTTTAAGGAAAGAGAGGACTCGTCTTCGAACTCTATCTGCCTCTGTTGTTGCTGGAAACGTGCTTTGTCTTTCAGAGGACAATGTAGAATCCCTTTGCATGTCACTTGATATGGAGCACCTGAAAGACTTGTGTGATAGATTGGATGGAAAAGAAGATATAGAGAAAGCAACGACTCTCAGGGAGAGACTGGGACATGATTCCAGTTCAGGGGAAAAGAATCAAGATCATGGAAAGGGCTTACAGAAAAATGGTCATGTGAAGAGTAATGGACTTGCTCGACCGAACCAGTCTAGCAAGGAGAAAGCCTGGAGCAGAGAAGAGATTGAGCTACTGAGGAAAGGCATGCAAAAGTTTCCCAAAGGAACTCCCCAGAGATGGGAGGTAGTATCAGACTATCTTGGTACAAACAGATCTGTGGAAGAGATACTTAAGGCAACCAAGACAGTCCTCCTCCAGAAGCCCGATTCTTCGAAAGCCTTTGATTCTTTTCTTGAGAAGAGGAAGCCTGCACCTTCTATTGCATCCCCTCTGACAACTAGACAGGAAGTAGAAGGGGTAGAACAATCTCCCACACCTGAAAGCAGCGCTGGAAAGATGACCGAGTCTTCTGATAACAACTCTAGTGACGCAGTGCATCAGAATGGTAGTTCATGTTCAGATGATGTGTGGTCTGCTGTGCAGGAGCGAGCACTGGTTCAAGCTCTCAAGACATTCCCAAAGGAGACGGCTCAGCGTTGGGAGCGAGTGGCTGCTGCAGTTCCTGGGAAGACGATGAACCAGTGCAAGAAGAAATTTGCGTCGCTCAAAGAGAGCTTTCGAAACAAAAAGACTTCCACTTAGCTTGGAAGAAATTAACCTTATAGCTAGAATACAGTCCTGGAAAGCTATTAGCTATCAGGAAAAATAGTTCCTTTCTAAATTAAATCTCATTTTATTCTGGCTTATTTTTGTTTTGATGGATTATTTTCACTTTTATTCCCTATCATCTTGCACTCAGCTGTGGCATTATCGTCGAGATATTTTTCAGATTACCCGTGTTATTACTTGTTAGTTGAGTTTTTGCAACATTTTTTTTGTATAGATGTCCCAAAAGAGTTTTGCTACTACCAACTAGTACTTCCTAAATCTCTTTTGAATTCCGGTGCAGGTAACATGGCTGTGAGTTTGAGGATTAATGTGAAAGTTTCAAAACTATTGTAGTAGAATTGTTTAAATATAAATATTGAGGTACATAATAGTAATTTGTTGAAGGGCAAATTTATCATTTCACACAGTTAAACTAAGCAATGGGATGGGGATTCAATTAGTACAAAATTATTATAAAAAAAAAGACTCCATTTTGTCAAAAACTTAAAATAAGATCAAAATAAATAGACGAACGAAACTTGTAGTATGACTGCCTAGGGAGTTTACTCCATCTTTGAAGTAATTTTTGTGTGTGAAAGATGACCCTGAAAATGAATGTTAGTGTGAAATAGACCTGCTAGAACACTATGGCCAACATAAATGTTTAGTTGTTACTTATTATCTGCAGATACTAAAATGCACCATATATGCTCAAAGTATACCCGTTGTTGCAATTTTGCACCTAAACTAAAGTTGGTTACAAAAATACCATTAAGACTGCATCTCTTCCACAAAGATGATTTGTTTGATTGGGCATAAAGATTAAAGAATGCTGTAAACATAAGATAATTTAGCAAAACTTTTGAGCTATCGGTTTCTCTGTTGGTGTCATAATCATAGTTTATATAAAATGAAATCGAAATTTTACGTGTTTTAAAGAGAGAAAATCTCAAAATCTTCATTAAGAGAAAGAAGCAGTGATTATTTTTGGCGTGTAGGATTAGTCAACAGCCATAGCCATAGGCCATACATAGAGCAGAAGAGAGAGAAGCATGAGGATGGAGAAGCAGAGGATTGCAACCCACACCATCCTAAGGAATCTTGTAATAGGCTTGCAGTGATTCCTGATAATGTCAAAGAATGCATCTTTCACAGACCCACATTGGAGCAAATCCTCTACGCTCGGGTACACATCTACAACCTTCTGGATCGTCCTCCTATACCCCTCAATCTGTTTGTACTTGCAAGCCTCCTCTTCCTTGCCAATATTGCCAGAACAGGCTAATCCACTTAATACCTGCCATTCAGTAATCAATCAAACCTTAATCAAGATTAGTAAGTAGTATTCAATATCTAACAGCAAGATGTGTATGTAGTATATGTATAGATGCACCTCAGGTAGGCTGGTGAGTGGGATTGAATGAGGAGGACAATTATGTTGCTGCATGTAGAGGTAATGTGGTGGCCCAGAGAATGGATTGCACACAAAACCAAGATTTGGGTTCCATTTTACCTCCATCTCTGCATTCACCTGAGTTTGATGGAGTGTTGAACAAGAAATATGCATCACCATTCTCAACTATAGGTTTTCCTTTCTTTAATTAGGTAGTACTACTATTTATTACTACCTGGTTAACAAGGTTGTAGATCCTTTTATTCATAGATAATAACTTTGCTTGTTGTTCATTGCAATGGAGAATGGAGCTCAAGCTGTTGTTTTCTGGATTCACCTCAAAATCTTCAAGAGCAGCAAATGTATCTCTTGAAAATCTGCATTTTTTTTTGTTTCAATCTTATCAGAAAACTAAAATTAAGTTATATGCATAATTAATTACCCAGGAAGTAGAATTAATAAGCCCAGATTAGGTTTACTTTTCTATGGAGTAGTAAATCCCAAAGAGCAACCAGCATAGAGCAGTCCAAGTCCAGCACATTACTATTAGCCTACCAAACATCAACATCCAAGCCAGCTTAATTATGATTTCCATTTGATCAGCTTAAACTTATGTTATAGACACCATCTTATAAACATATATACTAATTACATCTGTAGCAAGTACTCCCTCCATCCCCAATTTCTTACCTTCAATTTTCTTCCCCATTCAAAAAGTCACCTTTATCTTATACTCCTATCTATCTATTTTACTCTATTACCATTAAGTCTTCTTCGAACACTCCTTTAATCTGCATGCTTAGTCGAATGTTTTATCATTGTTAGAACAAAGGGAGTAGTATCTTCGCTTACCAGAGAAGTGCACGCCGTAATCTCAAGATTGCAGTTGCTGCACAGAGAAGAAACATTTCATTGATGTTTACAAAACCATAAACCCATTTCACAATACTTAAATCTCTGGTTGATAGCAACTCAATGGTACCACAGGCACTTGGCTGCTACAACGTAGTACCATACCTGATAGAGCTACTGCTATGAGGACCTCAATGGACACTGTGATTGTCACTACAACATACCTGCAATCACAAGTTAAAACACAATATACATACCAACAGAAATGGAATCATGATTTGTATCAAGAACGGTTAGGCAGCATGCAGGCTTACACAATCTTCAGAAAACTGTTCATGAAATGTCTGCGTTGTCTGGTTTGCATGCCAATGTTTGCTGAAGCAGAATGAAGTTGGTGAGTGGTAGAGGCCAAAAACTCCAACTCTTCAACAGTCTGATTAATAACATTAATGCTTGCTTTTAACAGATCTCTTGTTTCCTCCATTGCTTCTGCTGTGTTGTTTAGGGTTTCTATTGTTTTATCTGCTGCTTGCATTACAATTTCCACCACTTTTCTGGACTCAGCATACACTTTTGTGTTTGCTCCAACAGCAAACCCAAATGCAATTCTGACACACACACCCATTAGTACTTACATGTCAGTTTTTACTACAAACAGGGGGAAATGTGAAGAAAGTGGTTGGATTTTCTTACAGGGCAAGAATGGTGAGAAGAATTGGTAGGAGAAGAAGAAAGTAAGAGCTGGAATATTCTCTTGGTGAACATTTTGAGTCCTTTTTTATCTTCAGCTCTTTCTGGTTTTTACAGCAGTAAAATGTTGCAAAAACAAAGCCTCCATAAATCATTCCACACACAAGCCAACCGAGGCCGATTGCATAGCCATACACACCTGTGAATGCAAGTGACTGCCAATAAATACACAAGAAAAAAAAAACATTTAAATGAATGAGCATATATAATTGGCACAATCTCAATTACTATAAATTTTTAGTTAGATTGGTTTATCATCTCAAATAGTAAAATTGAATAAACATATATATAGGTGAATAATTTATATGAGTGTGTGAAAAAAGTACAGTCCAATAATGGTTGTTGGTGATGTTGTATCCTCCTGTATAGGGCTTGAAACTATTCAAAGGATCCACTCTCATGTTAATGTTGCGAGTCTGGGCCTTGTTCCTAAGACAAATTGCGGAGAAAACAGTTAGTCATAAATGGGCTTAATCAGCCCATTAAGTTTGCAACTCAACATTTGGGCCCAAATAGAGCTCAATTTTCTTTACAGACACAGAAAAGAATTCTCTTTTTTTTTTTATGATGAAAGGGACTCCCAAAATGAGTCCCACCCGAGAAACTCAACTCTCGATTTTAGAGAAAAAAGTGAAACTACCTAGGTCTGGATTCGCTAAACCTAAAGAACATCGGGTAGAAAACCCCGAGGGCCCAGTAGGGGCAAAAGGAGGGAGAGAGGAGAAAACAAAATCGAGAGAAGGGTTTCAAGTAACATAATCAAAGAGGACTAGGTCCTGAAGAAAACGAGGGAGGGCATCCACCCAAGTCAGTTGATCCTCCATCGCAAGAGCTCGTCGAGCAAGATCGTGAGCCACTGTGTTCGCTTCCAGAAAAATATGATCCGCGCGCCACCGGCTCTTATCCGCCAGGTACCGTCGAATATGGCGAATAATTCCTGCCGCTTCCGACTCGCCTTCCAAGTTATGATGTATAGCTTTAACAACATTGAGGGCATCTGATTCAATAATGAACTTTGGTAGGGCCAAAGTAATAATAAGATCCAAGGCCTCCTGAATTGCTCTTGCTTCGCCGAAAAAGGCATCACTTGGTCCCCTAATTCTTTTCATTCTGACCGCTTGGATAGTGCCATCTTGGTCACGTACCGCAACTCCCAGCCCTAGCCAGCCATCTTCTCGAATTGCGGCATCCGTGTTAACTTTGAACCAATCATGGGGAGGTTTCGTCCAGACCAGACCTTGTCGAGACGGCATAGCATTTGCAGTTGGTCTACACTTGTAGTCCATGATATTTTGGTGAATCTTCCACACAATGGAATCCTTTGTCTCCCCTTTGCCTTTAAAAACCAATTGATTCCGGTTCTTCCACAGAAAATCTGCAGTAATGATAAATTTCGCCCAACCCTGGTCTGAAGTTGACAATCGAACTCGGCTGAGCCACACTGTTGGGTTGCTTTGCAGCTGGTTGATCACATAGTGTTGAGATGAAGCAGCCCGAATTTCCCTGGCAAAGGCGCAATTACAAAGTACATGTGTTGTGCTTTCTTCATCGGCTTCACACACGGGATAAATAGTGGTGTCGACCGCATTTCTAACCATTAAGTTCAGCCGAGTACAAGGTACATGTGTTGTGCTTTCTTCATCAGCTTCACACACGGGATAAATAGTGGTGTCGACCGTATTTCTAACCATTAAGTTCAGCCGAGTGGGGATACTATCATGAGCTATCGCCAAATGAAGCTCTTCTGCATGTTGAGCGTCTCCGCTCCCCAAATATCCTTCCAAAGTTTGTCTTCCACTATTGGGATACCAGAGTCCAACCTATTGTAGTGCATCATAGTATGATAGCCACTGCAAACAGAGTAGATCCCATTTCCATTGTAGTGCCAAATAAGTTTGTCGCCTCCTGCATCCACCACTCTAGGGATGCGAGTGATTAAGTTTACATCTTCCGCTTTGAAAATTTGCCGGATAAGAGGTAAATTCCAACCTCCTTCTCCTGGCAGCAGCAGTTCTGACACTTTTGCATCACATTAAATTTGTGATTTTAGTATCTTAACTTTGAATTCAAGGCCTTCATCTTGTGTCTGTCTTTAGTACCTTAACCACCAGGCCAGAGGCTTAGCTAGGACCCCTAGATCTATTCAATTTTAATTATTGCATTTATTTTTCCGTATGATATTTTATTCAGCTGTTTGATATACGATTCCTATGCCCATATGCCAATAAAATTCTTTTGCCTTCGAAATGGAGTACGAGTATAATTTTGCAGTAACTCCATAATTTGTTCAGTAACAAGTATCTTGAAATGGGAAAAAATAATGTCTTAAGAAGGAGAAGAAGAAGACTACATATGGGAAGAGAGTTTGTGATTAGCGAAACGGTTATGATAATTTCTCTAAACATTAATTTTCCATCTCTAATGCTAAATATTATCAAATGGATATATATCCAAATTAGTTGATAATTACAGAAATGATTAGCAACAATTACCTTGGTTCCACTGCTCCATACATATACCCTGACTTAGGCCTCCATTAATGTGTAAACTTAGCAGCTGCATGCATGTTTATCGAAGTGCCGCAGTACGTGAATTTTAATAATCTCTGTAATCCGATCAGAAAATTGTCGCAGACTTTTAGTGGTTAAGTGATATAAATAACAACAACTCGATCGTATGATTTTATTTAAATATTCCCAATATTAGTTTTAAATTTTGAAAGGAAGAGATAGAAGCCCTGGTTAGTCAATAAACCTGACAGTATATGAGAAGACATCATCATGCACTGTTATTTATTTAACTCCAACGCTAGCTAGCTGATTCATGTAGAATTGAGATTGGAGAGATGACTTTGGCGTGTACTTAATATCGGTGAATAAGAAATAATCATTTCTTAAATATTGTTCAGAATTATAATATTATGATCAGTACCAATTTATGGCTGCTACATAAGTATAAATTGTAATATGCATGCATACTCTAGTACGTACTCGCTATATATTAGGATTTTGTAATGCTCAAATTTTGTTATGATTTTATAATTTGCTTAAATTATTTGACTTTATATATTACAGTGTTGAAGAAATAACAACTTAAATTAAATGCTGAAAAAGAAACTATTTTTTAAGGACATGGGTACTAGTATATTCGGACTCCCACGAATAATTACAGGCATGGGCGACACCATGTAGTCTTGAGTGGTGGCAATTGTCACCACTCTCAAATTTGGAAAACAAATAGGGTTATAGTATTAAAAGTCGATCTTATAAAATATACTGATGCCCCCACTGAATATTTTGTTATGCACCCACTCAAAAAAAAAAAAATCTATTGGTTAACTACTTATGCACCTGCTGGCTCCACCCCTGCTTACAGGTTCCTTATTTTGGTTAACATTTAGCACAAAAGTATATTGTCGGTTCAAGTCTTCTGCGTATGAAGAAAACATCGTTGAGATAACTATCATTCGAAGAGACCTAACAATGTTCAATCCAGGTAAAATTGCAAAAACTGTTGTTAAAATTAAACATGCTGAAAAGGAATCCAGTGAAAATACTTGTTGTGTATGCTCTTAGTACTAATGAAGAGCAAAAAATAATCACAGAAAAACTACAAAAAGATTTAAAGTTTTCTTTGTTATTATTAAAATAATACTTCATCCGTCACTGAAAATTTGATGCATTTCTTTTTTGACGTTGTTGGAGATTCAAAATATCAATAGAAAGAACTTATTAAAGAAAATTCGAAAAAAATATATTTAAAAACTACACATGTTAATCTACAATTTACATCTAAATTATTTGTCCTCGTATATCAAAATTTTGAATAAATAAAATAATAAATTAAATGTTGAAAAAGAAACTCAAAAAATAGAGGTAGTACTATACATTATTTCGAGTTATTTATTTATTTTGGATGCTTATGTATTATGTGATTATTAATATCTGAAATAAAAAATGGTAAAATAATTTTTCTAAAATATGTGGAGTACATAAGTGAGATGGTGCTGACATAGCCAATAAACGTAAGAAAAATATTAACACGCAAATAGGACTATTTGCATCTTCTTCCTTCGACGTACGTCACAGCTTATCGCTTACACAATTGCTCACATCACAGATGAAGCCTTTTCTTTTCACGTAACACATTTCTTTCTTTTTCACTGCCACCAATTGTAGTATTAAAATCACTTTGACTGGTCTACTTGTAGCTTTTTCTTGATTGAAAATCATTACTGCAAAATCAATAATAACAAGTAGACCTGTAGAAGCACTTATCCAGCAAGACGGCAACTTAGAAGAAACACAATTCAAACGATATGAAACACAATTTGATTAATACTCTCTCCGTCCCATTATTTTTTAAACGTTTTGACTGGGCACGCTGTTTTTGGTGGAGCTGTTTTTAGTTGACTTGAGAGTGATAAAGGATAATTGAGTAAATTCATGTACAAAAGTTTACTAAAAGGAAATGTTTCAATAATTTAGGGACAGCCCAATAAAGAAAGTGTTTCAATAATTTTGGGACAGAGGGAGTATTTATTTATTTATTTTTTAAAAAACACGATTTTGGTAGAGTTTTTATGCAATTTGGTAGTGATAATTTGAGAGATGATTCAAACAAAGCAAAATTCTAGCCCTTGTCTTACCAAAGAGATATCTTTAAGCGGCTTCTGCAGCAATTATTATTAAAACTTAGCATGGACGAGCTTTCGAGGATACTCCAAAAGAGAAGAGAAGACGGATTTTTAAATTTTTTATTCACGATAAGGACTAATATTTCCTCCTTAGTACAGAATGCACCCCAAATTTTGGCACTTGTGGCTTTCGTGGATTAATTGAAGATCGAACAACCAAACAACAAGAAGCAATTTAAAGAAATTACAATAGAGCTGAACTGCAGAAACAAAAGTGTAATCTGAATTCCGACCATTTAGAGCAATGTCAAGAGTGAGTATCTCAAATAATAATCATTCTTCTGTTACATTTCCGTTAGATTTCTACCTACCCAAGGCGATGCCTTCTTCTAACATTTTTCTCTACCTATGTAAATTTAATACAAAGGTAAAACTATAAATTTAAAATTAAAAAATGAGGATGCACAGCTTGTTTCAAGGTATACAATGTGGAAAAGGTTTACAGAAACAAATTATGGCAGATCACAGTGAACTAACCTGCCTGTTAAACAGCCATCCACGTCCACCACCTCAGAATACTCATACAACAGTTGCATCGCTCCCTTCCAGTCTTGCTTACAACTGAATTCCAAGCAAAGACAAATCTATCAGGTACATTAAACCTGTACATAGTTTAACTTGATAATGTTTTCAGATGTTTTGTTGCTGCGATATGATATTAATAAAACTGTTTCTTCAAACTATGGTTAACTGGAAGAAAAAGTTATTACCTTTAAACAATGTGAAGCGATAGTGAAGGCGCAAATAATAGATGAATCTCAGAACAGCAAAGCTTTCCTGACTCCTCCACATCCAAGTATTATATAAGATCAAGCACAAAATTTTGTCGAGGCATCTCAGAAACGGCTCTAGACTCTAAGTATCATCTCACTCTCTTCCAAAAAATCAGCTGGGAAAGGAAGTATCTACACAGCATCCTGAACTGTATGGGTCTTTCTCTTGATTTGCTGATAGAAAAGGAAATGTTTTATTAGTCCACAGCAAGGTCTCCACTGCATAACAAACTTCACTAAAGTCACTGGTTCGAGAATATTAACAAGCCACCGAACTTCATTAAGCCATAAATTAACAAAGGTTCTTTCCCTTCCACAACAAAAATAATTCAGTTTTACAAATGGGACATGTTCAACAAGCCCTACAATTGGCGAGAAGGTGCCTTTTGGGGCTCAATAACAGCTTTACACCATTTTACGGTTTCCTAGACTACATACTCCCTCCATCCCAGCAAACTGATACGTTTGAATGGGCACGAAGATTAAGAAATATTGTTGACTCGAGAGTATTAAGGTAAAGTTAACATATAGGACAAAAGTAACTTTTTTTAGTAGGGAGGGAAATGAAGGGTAATAAGGTAAAGTTGGTGTGAAAAGGTTTCCTTTTTAGGAAAGGTATCAGTTTTGCATGGACAACCCAAAAAAAAATGTATCAATTTTGCTGGGTCAAAGGGAGTATTAATTAGTCACTAGAACATGCACCCTTAAGGTTCAATTAGTTTTCACAATATCAGTAGTACATGTCTTAATTCTTGTGCTAAATTGTTTTCACAATTTCCCTTATGTAATCCAATCCCTTTCATATAAAAGACTGTAATTTATCCTCAATTAACATATTCACTAACCTACAGGGCATATTTCATTGGGAAAGGCAACAATTTCTGTTCTATTGATGAAAATCTTCCAGAGGCACATTCTAGGGAAGATCCAATGTCCCACTTTTAACAACCCTGAACATTAGATAGCAAATGCCCCCTTCAACATGCTAGCAGAAAAAAAAAATAGAGATGGATGATGCATCACTGATCATGAATTTTGAGAGGAAAATGTAACATAACCCTACCTTGTAGATATATTTTTTCCGGAGTTTGATTGCTGCATGTACACATCTCTTCACACGGATTTTCAGTAGCTTGTCATTGAAAATCTGCAACAAAAACCACTTGTCATATATTGCATTAAAAAAAAATCCAACATATCAGAAAAACGATGCTAAAGTAAATAATTATTCTAAACTTGCCTTTATCATATCATCTATTGAACGTGTTTCCCTGATGATCTTATGACGGTTCATTATAAGAATTGCTGCTACACAGAAAACAGGTAAGTCAACATCTCCCTTCTTAGGTGAAGCGACAACATGGCTTATTTGGAAGTGCCGGTCATTCTTAGACCAGAAGTTCCTGGTTAAACCACAAAAGGAATCAGCTGGCATTGATTTGATCCCCTCATTCTCAGACGAAGAGTCATCGCTGTTTCCATGTTTCACTAGTGACCCTCCCTGTAGACTTCCAATCCCTATTTCGATGATTTTGTCTCTCATTTCTAGTCCAGGATCTGTCGGAAGCTGTAAAACCAGCGCTTCTAGACAATTATCTGCTAGACTGCAGGCTAAGGATTCATCAAAATCAGCAGCCCACATCATCTGCACTGAAGGGCATTTTGTCAATACAGAATTCAGAAAGAGAAGGAAAAACAGTGTAAGATCATCATTATAAACAGACAATGATGTTTCTAATGAAACATGTTAAAATCAATTCCTCACACAGGTTATGTTTATCATAGAAATAAACCAAGTGCAACAAAAATACAATAAAAGTGCACCAGCTTCATGAGTTAGTAAAAATTTGACAAGCAATACAAGCAAAGAAAATCTTATAACAAATTAAGTTTTACATGTTAAAACATATCCTTAATCAGCTGTGCCCAAATTCCATTGCATCTGTGATAGAATATTCCATAATAAAAATATCTGTAACGGAAAAAATATATAGTCCTGCATGAAATCTGGTAAATGTAGACTATATCTTGCTGAAACTCAACTTCAAATACGTTCAACACAATCTGTAAAGAAACAATCTTACTTATTTAACTAATTCAAATTTTCCAACTAACAGGTATGACACCACAATCTTGATAGTTTAAGTTGTAGAGCAATGCAGCGGATGCTAACATATGCATTCACTGATAATACAAACCTCCCACATGTTAAGAGCCTCAGTAAAAGATAACTCTCGCCGGAATAAAACTAGTAGCATGGGAAAGGCAAAGTGAAGGCTTTCAGCACCAATGTTTGACAGGTGTGAAAATATCTCTCTGTCTGTCAGCTCCAAGATATGCCACAATGCTTGCAGCTGTTTCATCACCCCAGTTGGTCCTTCTACCAGGAAATTTTCACGCTGGAGAAGGTTGTACAAGCAGATGTTGGTGAAAGAGAATAAACTAGGAAACTCACTAGCTTAACCCAACTTTTATTTCATGTACCGTTCTCCTTATGAGCATCTCAAAGCACCAAAATGCATCAGCATCATCCTCAAAGAGAACAATGAAAGGTGACAACAAGTCACTCATACCTATGAAAGTTCAAAATCAATTTGGGGAAATTAAGACAACATCTAGAACTAAACACATTAAGAAAACTAAATATTTAAGTAACAAAAATAAAAGCAACCAAGGAGCAAATGAAGTTCAGCATAAAATGTGTAAGTAGATGGCTGAAACCTTGACAATAACCAGTTGCAGGATCAACCCATGCATAAACAGCAAGAATATCGGACATTCTTGCTAAATTCTTTGTATCCCCATAGAACTCAAGATGGCTATCTGTTCTCACCACATCAACAACTGTGAAGGCAGAAGACAGTCAGCTGTAAAGAAACCTGAACAGATATCAACTTCTATGGGCTGTTATTAGGTGACTGTCATTGGTTTTAAACAATCACAGCACCTAACTTGGCATCATCTCCACCTAATATAGTGGGGGCCCAGACCAATCCAAAGGTTCGGTTAGTGATGGACAAATAGTCGTCGGTCACCTACCCTTTTCCTTTCACTTCAGCAATAAACTGAAGAATATGATGACAGACAATTATATGAGCTAAAATACCTATGCGGTGTAATGTCCAAAGCCATTCAGATATCCTCTCATCACTGGGAGTCTCTTCCTTTGATGAAGCAGGATTTATGGCAGGTTCTTGAGGAACATCAGCTATCCTCACACTTTCTGTTACAAGACTCACATTATTGGACCTCACAGCGGCGTCATTGGCATCATAGTGAACCGATTCAATTTCAGAATTTAAAGGAACTGACATGTTGTTAAGAGATGAAGGCGAACCAGCTGACTCCATGATCAAATCAGCATTGTTTTTTATCTTAAAGATATGCATATTATCATCCTCATGATTGAGTTTCCATTTGGTCAGATTCTCTTCAGCATGTAGATCACCTTCTTTTGAATCTTCTTCAATCTCCTCAAACAAGTTTCTAACTGGTATGGGAAAGTTGAAGTATGCATCATTTATTAATTCTGAACTATGAGACTCTGGGCCCCATTTAAAAGAACTGCACCTGTCTGGAGCGGAAGGAGATGTAGAAAGGGAAGAACCACATGTTACAGTATCGGAACTTCCTCTCAACCTGACAAGATCAGCAGGAGTACTAAAGGATTCTCGTTTTTCTGTATATGGTGCATCTAAAGAATTAATACTTAAGCCACTATAACTCTCTATTTTATCAGTACTGTTGAGAGAAGCTTGTTCCATATCAACTTTAACTTCCCCTCCCCCAACATTAGTGGAGGCTCTTCTCATATCCATGACTTTGGACCCGACTATATAGGCAAGTGACCCAGTTCCTACACTGGCATGCATTGTCTGACATTGCTTGAGGAGGTCTTCATATCGCTCTCTGCAAACAATTTCATGAAGCTGTCAACTAACAAGAATATCGGTAATAAGAGCTTGGTAATTGGCCATCAGCAAGATAAACAACTTGATGCATATGCAGTAGCTGGAATATGTGCTTTAAATATTACATAATCATGATATAAAGTTATAAACAGACGAAGCATGCACAGGCACATGGTTCTGCACCCGAAAGAAGCAAATAAACAAAAAGAAGAAGTTTCAACATGAGAATATTATTGGACAATTGCTAAGGATCATTTCAACATATATATCCAGGCCAAATTTGCACATCCTTTCCGTAGAGAGAGCAAGTATAAACTATAAAGCATCAGAATAACAAATACTTCCACATTAATGGCAAGTTCCACAATGTTGGCAGGGTTGCTAAAAGCAATTCCTTGCTTCACCTTAAACTATTTTTTTTTTAGAAAAAATATGTACTCCATAAGGGAGAAAAAACTAGTCTGTATTTGCCTAAAAGTGCAGCCCAAAAGTGCAGATCACACATGCTTTTCTGTGAATAAATCCACCCAGATGCTTTTGTGTAAATATATTTCTTAAGAATGTATATTTACTACAAACTTCTATTTACCATTTGCATATATATTATTGAACTTTTTACATCAAGATATTGAAGAAGAAATCATAGATCAAATGTTGAAAACAATGCACAGCAGTTATTCTATGACAGAAGGAGTACTCTTTTCTGACTAAAAACAATAGTAGCTCTGTCTTTCCAACAATTGAAAAGGATGGCTGGACATAGAAAAATTAAGGAACAAGAGAAAAATGGGTCGAGACCTTCGGGCAGTCCTCAATTGCTTCCTGTATTCTGCTGTGCTCCCAAGATTGTAGCAACCAAGTAAAAATTCCCATACTTCTGCTCGTATAGATGGATCAACCCCCTAACATTTACAATGAAAGAAAAGTTACCACAATGAAGCTCCAGATGCCTTTTAAGCAGTAAATGGCAAGTGAACACATGGTTTGTGGGACCTTTCCATGCAAAAAAAGAAAAAGAAAAAGAAAAGAAAACCAGCTTGTATGAGAATCCTCACCTTCAATTAAATTGTTAAATACTTGGATTGACCCCCTCAAGCATCAATTGATCCCTAAGAGGCTAATTTATATTGAGTAATTTACTCAATAATCTCTAGCTTGCTAGTTTTTGGTTGTAGATAGGCAGAGGGCAGTCTTTAAATAAAATGCTATTAATGTTTACTCAACTTGATTCACTCCTTTACTACTTGTTAACCTTTGGATTAGCATTAAGGCTTTAAAGCTAAATTGTGAAACCCCTTTTAGACAACAACCACCCACATCCAGACCTTTACTGTATTCTTTTTTATTGTAGACCTCTACTGTATTATTTTTTATCAAGTGTATTTGTACCTTCCCTCTTTCCCCTCCTACTCCATATAGCATATTACTATCTAAACAGGCACAAATCTATTAGAATACGTTGAATACAAGTATAACCAGTACATCCAAAGCAACCTTCTATATCTTTGCATATGTCCGCAACGGGACTACTTTTACCTTTCCGCTTATACTCATTTGAGGTGGAACTCTATGGACTCGAAAAATGGAAATGGATAAAAATCATACCCCCAAAACAATCAACTTGAGCACTTTTCGGAATCCAGAAACCTTCCCATCACTATCAAAAACTCCTTGCCACTTATCTGGCTTAAGCATTTTACTTACCTGCAAATCCATATACAACAATGCCATCTTATAAACACGTAGAATAGCATATCACCTAGTGCAATATATAAATGAGAGTTATTCAAAGGGAACAAAAGTATTCTAAGAACCCCTGTCCCTTAGACAAACTTTCATCCAAGTCAGACTCCAAGTTACTAAAACTGTACATCAAAGTGAGTCCATTTGACAAAATACCTTCACTAAAGAATCTTCACAACCAAGCAAGTAATTTTTCCAGTACATCGTAAACTTATCATTGAAGCATCTAAGGAACTTGACATACCAAATATCGAAAAAATTAAATTATTCCCCTTTGTAGCCAAAGATGCATATTTTGCAGGCTACAGATTCTCCAAAAGTTTATTGCCATGACTAACAGGATCATGGACAAGATCTCTCATTTGATTCTCATGTCATCAAGATATTTTTAGAAACCAATGTTTCACTGAAATTCTATCATGAACAAGATAAGGTGGATATGTTTCAAAACAAAAAATGTAGCGAGGTTGACCTTAGTATATAGGAGTAATTAATTGCCCAGTATCTATGACTGTCAAAGCACCATCCATACATTTGCAACTTAGTGTTAGCAGTGAACTAGCAAGATTATAGTTTCTTCAGAATATAACCTTTGACAGCTCCAAATAAGTCCCTGAATCTAACCATAAGCACACATGTCAGAGCCAAAACTATTTATTTTTGCTGAGAAATCGTGACTGAGTGAGCCATATGTTATGAAGTACATCTAAAAATATGGGGACAAAACAGATCCGTGGCAAAAGGGCAAAGTCTGCACAGTTTCGATAATAATAGATTCATGATAAGTACAAAATTGGATAAAAAAAATTAAAAAGGAGATTGCCTCCTAATGATTGACTTTTGCTATTCCAACTGATTTAAATTGATCAATCAGAAGAATTGACTAGCGAACCATAACCAAAGTTTCCAAGCAACAGCCATATATCAAGTTCAGATAGGAATAACCAACACTAGCCCTGCACAGTTAAAAATATAAACCCAAAAAATGCGACACTAACAGAGCTTAATCATCAAAGGGTGTTCAACTAAAATTTCGTGCAGAACTAGTAATCTTGTATAAGTAACTTATATAGATTATCACGCAACAGAGATGCACCAAAGCAGAAGACCGAGCAAGAAAGCATGTTGCTGCATTCAAAACCTAGCGTTGCCAATGTTGACAGGATAACATGGTATGCAGTAGAATGGTAAAGAGTCTTACAGCTACGAGTATGACAACCTTTATGGAAGTGTTTGAAAGGCAAGGATCCCCAATGTCGCGAACTATAGAACCAACTCTCTTCAAGCTCAAAACGCGAGCTTTCCCAAACCTCCATTTCCTTCCCGGTGCTCCACAAGACATTACCTCATACAATCCCTTCTAGTTCCTTCCTCTCTCAACCATTAAACCACCATTCACCTTTCTTATCCAACAACTCAGGAAAAGGAATACCAACAAACAGACAAAATTTACACCCAATGGAGATCAATGTTGGTTCAAACAATCATCAACTTCGTCCTTGACTTTCATCCCCAACAGGCACCAATTGTTCTGAACAATAAACAATGAGATCAAATCAATGAAAAGGGTAGTCGGAGATGCGATTGGTTCGTAAGAATGTAATCAGATCGGTGATCGAAATGCATAATCATCATTGACAATAGAAAGATTCATACAATGATAAAATCAAATAACGAATTTACAATGGTTTGATTTTGTATCTCGCTCGCACCTGGAGATAGATAGAGAGAGAGAGATCTTGGAAGGAAAGGAGGAGCTCCTCCCCTGTTGCCATCTACACACGCACGCACGCACGCACACGACCGTTTCCCACCTCTCTCCTCCTCGGCCCTCGTTTCGTGTCATCGTCTCATTTCCTTTTCTTTTTCTGTTTTTTTGTAAATTTCCTTTCTTTGATTTTCCTTTGATGGAATCGCTTCTCACCAGATTTAATTTAAGTGTGTTTTCTTCGCATTTTGTCTTTTTTCTATAAAAAATCTCCATGGAAAAGTACAACTTTCTCACTAAAACTTCAAAAAGTTTTTCGATTTTAGTGGAACCAATATTTTATTTCTTGTTCGGTTGTTGGTTTAAGGTATGGGAAACTGGATTATCCGTTTAATTGATTATTAAATCAAATAAAAATGAACCTGTATTATTTTATTTATTTATTGGTTTGGTTGTAAACCTGAATACTCTATTTCTAGAGTGAGAAAATAAAGAGAAGACATAACTAAATGATAAGATTATTTCTGCGATTTGCAAATGAGTGACTTTTATAGGAGGACACTCTGGTGGTATGTTGGTAATTTGCCTAAAGTCCGAACGTGGTGGCCGACCACCTTTTATGTGTCAGGCGATGCCTTTTAGTGAGTTCGGCTGGTTAAGGCAAAAATTTGCTTGTCCCCTGGCAGTTGTCAAACGGTTGGTGGAGTCCTCAGGTGGTAAAAGGTATATTTCGCATTAATGGTGGTCGTAGTTCCGGTCGGTGGTCCTTCGGCGGGAAGCACGCTCAGAATGCGCCTCCTTGTTTTGGGCTGGGTTTCTTGGCCCTTGTTGGCCCAGGTGGCTTTGGAGGGGCCTTCCAGGCTTGATTCCTAGGCCATCATAAGTATTATCTAGATTTCAAGTATCTTTTTTCTTAAAAAAAACAGACTTATGAATATTTCTCTATCCCTTATGGGTCTGTTTAGTTTGGGGAATTTTTCATTACGAATTTTCTTTGTAAAAGTTCGGATCTATAACTAGTTATTTAGTGGTGAAAAACCTTAATTTTCAAATTTTGGAGAACTCTAATATTAATTTGGAAAACTTTATAAGTGTTCTATTGTGAATTCCACCATTGAGGTGCTCTGACGATGTGCACTTCATTTGGATTTCGTAAATGGATTTTAGAGGAAAAAAATGTGAATGCTAAAATCTGTTTCCTTTGAAGAATTGAATGGGGGAGATGATAATTATCAATGAAATTTTTTGAAAAATAAAATAATAATGACCCTAATAATAATAGTAATAATAATATTAAGGCAATTATCTTTTCACTCCTCTGAATCATGGCGACTCACGCACTTTAGTCCTTAAACTATAAGTCGTTGTGACTTAGTCCATGAACTATGTCATTTCACGTATTTTAGTCTATCGACTTGGTAAATTGATATTAACATTGTCAAGAGTTTAACGGTTAAGTGCCCTGTTTATAATAAACGTGTCTAGAATAAGAAATTGATAAAGTTTAAATGCCGAAAGAGAGTCAGCTGCACTTTAATGCTGAAACTTTACCCAACCCTGGATTGTAACCTTCAATTGATGCGACGCAACTCCATCGACGGTGAACGACGATGATGGTCGGGCGACGAAGGAGTTAAATTGAGTTAAGGCCTAAGGGTGTGATCAGAGCGGAAATAACACATAACCACACAAATCTTGAAGGTTGAAGTTTTTTTTTGCCACTTCCAACAACAACGGCTTCCGCTGGTTCGTCAGCCATGTCCTAATGCTTGGCCGAATACCTAAACCCAACATCTCATTGTGAAATGCCATAGCTTGGTTCAATTCATTGCATGCACAAAAGCCATCAAGAAAAGACATTTAAATGACTAAATTTCTAGACTCGATCTAAAAGATTTATTAAGATCGCTAATTTGAAAAGGCCACTTCATCACTATTCTCAATTTGTGATTACCTAGACAAGTTCCCTATAAATTATAGTGAAGTGATAGAGCATGAAACTTGGCATATCTTCGTATACATAAAAGCCATACGCAATAAAATGTAGGTCAGGAGACAAGGGTTGGCGGTGGCAGCAACGGGAACAGAAGGGTAGCCTTCGATCGAGAGATTGCCAAGCTTGTAATAGAGGGGAAGGGGTTGAAGGCAACGAGTTGGGTTGTGTTGGGATCAGTTGATGGCGTTTTAAGTTAGATATGTAGTTTTTGGGTACTTAAACGAATATTACAAATTTTCGGAAATAATTATCGACATTTTTTCATAAGTCCACTAACAGTACAACGGTCAAATGGGTAGAGTACTTGATGATGCACAATTGAGAAAATGAGTCGCACCAAATTATAATTCAAAGACTAAACTATCTGAATCATTTTATTTCGGACGAGTAATATATAATCGAGCCTAATAATAATAGTGAAACTTAGCTATCACATTAGCAAACGAGGATACAGAGACTAGAATCTAATTCGTCCAACACAACTAACAGTTGAGATTCCAAGATCCAGTTCATTTGAAGATTCGGATTCCTCACATGTGTCGCTCGCTTTACAGTTCACTACATCGAGCAGACCATTTCTACTGCGATTTGGGCCGTAGTAAGCAGGCCAACGCAATAAATGGTGCAGTAAGAGGCGCAACAAGTTTTTACTGTGACCCAGGCCGCAGTAAAGTCTTTTTTAGGTTTCGTCTCTTCTTCCTTCCACCGAATCCTTCATTTTACTCATCTTCTTCCATCTCCATCTCCTTTTTTTCCCTCTTCAATCCTCCTTTCTTTCGGTTTTCTTCTTCTTCTTCTTCTTCTTCTTTTTTGTTGTTTTCTTTTTCTACTTCATTTCTCTCCATCTTCTTCTTGATCTTATTCTTCTTTCTTTCTTCATCTTCTTCCGTTTTCTTCTTCTTTCTGTTAACTCCTTTCTGTTCTTCTTCTTATTCGTTTATTTCTCTTTCATTTTCTTCTTCTCTCTTTCTCATTTCCTTCTATTTTCACCTTTCTGTTATCTCCTTCTCACTTCTTCTTCTTCTTCTTCTTCTTCTTCTGGGCCACCACCGCTCCACTGATGCCGTCCTCCCACCGTCACTTGCTCCTCCTTGGTCTCCGATTTCTGGGCATTTATGGAAAAAAGGTGGATGAATCCAGATGAAATTCATCCGGATTCATCCACCTTGTTTTTAATTATTGAAAACGGTTACTGTGGCCTCTTGCGTGGTGAGGCCGCAGTACGCACCAATTCATCCGGATTCATCCACCTTGTTTTTAATTATTGAAAACGGTTACTATGGCCTCTTGCGTGGTGAGGCCGCAGTGCTTAAGAAACCACGACTGTTTTTACCACGACATTCACTGCAGTCCTCGCCGCAGTAGCTACCACGACCCAACTGTATTGAGGGCCGCAGTAATCGTTCTCCCCTTCACGTAATGGTTTACTCCCCACCTACTAATTGTTTTCCACATTATTATTGTTCTTGTTTTAAATTGACAAAATGCTTTTCGAGTGAAATCATAATTACAACAACTACCCCCCATCTCATCAAGTAATTAGTATAGTAAAACATTTTATATTTTGAAAAAATTATACGATCTCAAACCTTAATAATCTAAATGATTTGACTATATAATGGAGCTGAGGTTGGAATTGTATATCACGGACCCATATTTTAACTAATGTTCCTAAACACAACCAAAACCATAAAGGAACATAATTAAGAAATCTCATCGTGTCCTGAGCATCTAGCCTAGTGGCTATGCTCATTGGACATGAAATGGAGGTCTCGAGTTTGAGCATCCACAACCCCCAAATATATCAAAAGTAACGATGTTCTCTAGCTTGCATTAGTGTTCATCATTGCTTTAGTTTCATACTCCTTCCGTCCTAAAAGTAACGCAACAGTTGACTTTTGATGTCAAATTGACTTCAATTTATCTATATTATTTTTTAATGAAAAAAATATCAAAAAAATATATTCATAAAGTTAAGACATCAAATTTTTAGTTGTATATAAAAGTTTCAAATTTCTAATTTGAATTGACTGAGAAATAAAATCATAGATTAAATGTTGAAAAAACTGTGTTGCATTACTTTTGGGACGGAAGGAGTATCATTGTTCGCATTTGACCTTTAATTTGAGCTTAGGGTTAGCTGTTTTATGATCTTTCGATGAATCTTTGTCTTTGAAGCTATCTTGTTTCCGCTACGTGGTTGAAACATGGTTTAATGCGGCCTAGTTGCATTACAACTGCAGTAATTACAATGGAAGAGGCTGTATTAAATGTCGCATTATTTAGGCTACCGTGGCCCATGACGCATTATGTAATGTGGTCTTAATGGCCTTAATGTAGCATTAAATCATTTTGAAAAAATAAAAATTGGATGAATTCATCCGGATTCAACCAAAACCCAAAATTTTTCGAAAACTGATGGCGATGGTGAGGAAGCGACGGTGGCGACAGTGGAGAGATGATGTTGAGGTTGGAATGACGATGGCTAACAAAGAAGAAAGGAGAAATAAAGAAGAAGATGGATAAGATGAAAGAGGAAGATGAAGTGTGCGGTGGATGACCAATGAGATGAGATGGAAGAGATAGGAACCTAACTAAATAAGAATTTAATATGATTTCAATGTGGTTAAGGCCGCATTGAACATGTAATGCACCATTTACCGCGAAATTTAATATGTGTGATATATATGGGCCCAGTCCGTATGGCCGTATTGCCAAACGCAAACGTCATATGGGCCAAGCCCACCAATACGACGTATGGCCGTATTGCCAAACGCAAACGTCATACGGGCCAAGCCCATATGGGCCAAGCCCATATGGGCCAAGCCCACCAATACGAGGAGTGCCCCTCGTAAATACGACGAGCCCCTCGTACACAGGCCACTAGGACGCCCCGTATGATCCGGTTGGCAGCAGCGTTTTAGGGCTGACCCAATTGGTACTCCGTACGCCAACCAAAAAGCTGGCCCAGCACACAATGCCCAAAAGCTGCACCAGCACACAGGGCACAAAAGTTGTACACACTCAAGTGCTGTCAGACCAACACTGTAGAGCAGTAACGTCCAATCCGCCGCTCTGAACTCAGAAGTCAGCGGCTCACGCGTGGGGAAAGATCCCACCAAACACTCTACCCCAGCGGGGAGAGTCTGGGCATCACCCTATAAGTGGGTGATGCCAACCCAAAAATAAGGTAACTACTACACACCCACACCTTCCTGCTCTCTCTGCCCCTGAAAGTGTCTTTGATCTTATCTCTCAGGTACCGGAGTCGACTTATCACCACCAACTGAGCACCCGGAATAACCGGAGATCTCCGTTGGGCTATCAATTTGGCGCTGTCATGGGAAACGAAAACAGCTTTTTTTTCTTTCCTAAGCAACTTACTATTCTCTCCTTACCATTCTCATGGCGAAAATAAGGAGAACGCACAACAGAGTGCACGTTGAGGACGCTGCTACCAGTTCCTCCGATGAGCCTCCACGCCCTGCTGGTGTCGCAATGGGGACACAACAGCCCCGCAACCTCAATCGATGGCCATCCCGCCGCTCCTCGTTACTAGCACACCCGTGGGGCAGCATCCACCGCAGCCTCGAGCGGCCACTCTGACATACCTTGCGGGGACTTCGACGATCCCCCAGCAGGTCATCGTCGATCCCGGTCAGCTTGCGCTGCTCCTAGCGAGCATGCTTAATGAGCTGAAAGCCTTCATGGTAAAAACCATCAAGGCGGAAATGCAGATCGCCGCCTCCCACCTCACAACGACAGGACGAAGTCCCAAAATCAAAACCAGATCTGGGAATCTAGACGTCGACGACCTCCTCCGACGAATCAATGTGGTCGAGGAACAGTTAAGACACCAAACCTGGTCCTCGACGATATCGAGGTCCTCCCCGACGCAGCCGCTCACAGAGGACATAATCGCCGCCCAGCGCCGCCAGCTTTCAATGCCGGTCATCGAAAGCTACGATGCTACAACGGATCCCGTCGACCATCTGCGACGCTACATCTCCCAAATGGAGATGGCTCGGCCTCCGAGGCAATACTGCAAGGCTTTCAGCTCCACCTTAAAAGGGGCTGCTTCAACATGGTTTGGAACGCTACGAGGCCAGCATTTCAAATGCTTTAAGGACCTCGCCTCATCGCTCCTACGCCACTTCATGGGGCTCGACCTCCCCCGAAGACTGTCCAACACTTGTTAAGAGTGAAACAACAAAGGGAGGAACCACTCCGTGACTATATCCGACGGTTTCAGGCGGAAGCCGTCCAAGTCCAGGGTCTCTCCTCGGACATGCAACTCTTGGCCGTAACTCAGGCCTACAACGCGAGTCAAGGCTCGCTTACAACATCAATGAAAACCCCGTCACAACGATGGGTGAGTTCATCGATCGAGCAACTCGATTCATGAACTCCGAGGAGATGAACAAGCCCTACAGCAGGCCTCCCACAAGCGAGCGCAACAGAAGTTCGATAAAGGGCCTATCTCATCAAGGTACCAGCCCTCGAACATCAGTTCGAGGACCCCGATCACCACCCAACACTTCGTGACACCCGCACGAATATCCTGCTAATGCTGGAGAAACAGAACAAGGTTCCCAAGTGGCCACAACCCATCCAACATAAGAACACGAGGGGCTTTGACAAGTACTGCCTCTACCACAAGGATCGCGGGCATGACACGGAGGCGTGCTTTCAACTCCTAATCTCATCTCGGAGATGATTGAGCAGGCAAGCTCAAGGAATTTCTGTCGATTACGACTCCCCTTGCAACGATTTCAACAAGGGACGTAAGAAGGACGACGATAACGACGACCGCGAAAAAACGCGCCGCCGACACAATAGTCCTCGAAGGCACAACTTGCCACCACCACCACCGCGGCACCATCCATGTCCTCACAAAGTCGGAAGGTGCCTCCTCCAGAAGCGTTACGCGAGGGAAATCTTGCGAGATCGACCACCTCGAGGAGAATGTCATCTACCGTCCCAACGGGACAAAGGTCGCTGTTCCACACTCGACCCGCTACTTATCACAGCAAGGATCGCAGGTTTCGACACCGGCAGAGTCTACATCGACACCGGTGCGAATACCGGTGTCATCTTCAAAGACATGCTCGACAAACTCGGGTACACATGTCCGCCGTGAGAGGAGCTCCGGCCCTACATTTGGCATTGGTAGGGACATTGTCCCGACTATAGGGGTCGCCAACCTACCCTCATGCTCATCGGGACACACACCGGCACGGTTGACTGCCACACCATCATGACGGAGTTCTTGGTCCTCGAGGTGCCCTCAACTTACAACGCAATCATTGGCCGACCAAGCCAGGTCGATTTCAGCATGAGATGCGACATCCGCTCCCTTACAATCACATTTACAACACCTCGTGGGGATGCAACCATCTACATCGACCAGCGCATCGCGGGACAAATTATGTCACTTCTTTGAGCTCGACGGTTGATCCGCAAATCTCAAGAACGCCGGCGATCTTATGGATCCCGATGACAGGCCACGCCGATAATTTGACAGAGGAGATCGACGCCGCCCTGTGCAAGAAGTTCAAGGTTGGCAAAAACCGGAGCAAAAGGAGAAGATGGCGCTCATCCACCTCCTCAAGCAAACCTTGACGTCTTCGCCGGAGCTTGAAGGATCTGCCGGTGTCGACCCTAGCGTCATCACCCACAAACCGAATGTATTCCCGGACTCAAAGCAGTTAAACAAAAGAAAAGGGGTATGGCCCCTCAAAAGCAGCTTTGTAAAAGAGGAAGTTTCTAAACTCCTCGACGCTGGAATAATAAAGGGAATTCAGTACTCGAGTGGCTTGCTAACATAGTTCTAGCCGACAAAACTAACGGCGACCTTCGTATGTGCGTCGATTTCACGGGCGTCAATAGGCATTGTCCAAAGGACCCTATCCGTTGCGTAATCGACCAACTCGTGGACGCAACTTCCAGGTACAAATACTTATCTTTCATGGATGCTAAGAGTGGGTACCACCAAATCTACATGGATCCCGAGGACGCCTTCAAAACAGCGTTCACAACTGGTGACGACGTCAATTACTACGTTCGAATGCCTTTTGGGCTCAAAACGCTTGGAGCCACCTACCAGCGCCTAATGAACAAGGTCTTTGCCCACCAGATGGGCCGTAACCTTGAAGCGTCGCCGGCGATGTCATAGTCAAAAGCATGACATTCGAAGATCACCTTCAAGACCTGGACGAGACCTTCGAATCGTTCCGGCGATATAACATGAGGCTCAATCCAGCCAAGTGTTCCTTCTTTGTTGGAGCCGGGAAATTCCTGGGCTATATGATCTCCGAAAGAGGGATCGACGCCAACCTTAAGAAAATATCAGCCATCACGGAAATGGCGCCACCAAGGAACATTAAGGAAATCCAAAGAACTTACAGGAAGAATTGTTGCCTTGGGGCGATTCATTTCCAAGTTGGGGGACAAGTGTAAGCCGTTCTTCGAACAGCTTCGCATGAAGAAGGCGTTCACCTGGACACCGGAGTGCCAAGAAGCATTCGAGCAAATCAAGAAACACCTCTCCGATTTGCCAACGCTGAAATGCCCCCAACCGGGGGATGAACTCGTCATCTACCTCTCCACTTCGAACAAGACCGTATCCGCAGTGCTCGTTGAGAGGAAGGCCCACAACAAAGGGCCCGCCTATTACATAAGCCACACGCTACGAGGGGCTGAGGTTAATTACCCTCCTCCAAAAACGATCTACGCTTTGATTGTGGCTGCCAGAAGTTGCGAGCATACTTCCAAGCCCACACAATCATTGTCGAACGGACTTACCAATCCGAGACATTCTAAATAGACCGAACATAGTGGTCGTCTAGCCCGTTGGTGCATCGAACTGGGGGAGTACGACATCAAGTTTGAGCCTCGACGAGCAATAAAGGCACAAGCTTTGGCGGATTTCATGGCCGAGCTTTCCATTTACCCCCTCGAGCATGGTCCTTCGAGGGAACCACCACCGGAGTTGGAGCCTCCCGAGTGGGACATGTTCGTGGATGGTTCATCCAGTGCCGATCGCCCAGGAGGAGGCGTTCATATAAGGGGCCCACACGGCATGGAGGCTAGCTTACGAGTGGCCTTCCAATTCCCCGTCACAAACAATGTGGCAGAATACGAGGCCCTCGTAGCAGGTCTCAAGACTGCTCTGAAAGCTGGTTTGCGACGTTTAACAGTGCACAGCGACTCGCAGCTCGTCGTAAGCCAGGTTACGGGGACCAATGACTGCAAGGACCCCGTACTCTCGAGGTACTTGCGCTTGGTAAAAGCTTACAAGGGCAGTTCGAGTAGTTAAATATTAATAAGATCCCAAGGGATCAAAACACGTGGTGACAGTTGTCTAAGGGGCGGGCGGATGCATTCCTCGAAACCTTAGCACAACCTTCGATAACTACAATTCATGCAATCGACGCCAACGCAGAGCTGATTGGAGGGACCCAATCCTCCAAGATCTCCAAACCGGCGCAATCGAAGGCCCACCAGCGTTGCAAAAGAAAATAAGGACGCAGTCATTTCCCATGTCATCATAGATGGCGCATTATGGCGTAAAGGATATTCTACTCCTCTACAACGATGTATTGGCCCCGACGATTCCACACTCATCCTGAACGAAGTCCACTCAGGAGTTTGCGGAGCACACATTGGCTCCGATGCGCTAGCACACAAATGCTTGCGCCTTGGATATTATTGGCCGACATTAAGGAAAGACGCGCATGATTTGGTGAGAACATGCCATAAATGCCAGCTCAACTCCCGCGTCCAGCGGCAACCTGCAAACGAAGTAGTTACGGAGACTTATCCTATACCCTTCGCATTGTGGGGCCTCGATCTAATCGGGCCAATGCCTAAAGCCTAGGGGCAGTTCAAATTCTGTATAGTGGCCGTCGACTACTTCACTAAGTGGGTCGAATTCCAACCACTCAATAAAATAACAACTGCCACGGTCATAAGATTCCTCTGCACGACCTCGTAGCGCGATACGGCGCACCACGGGCCATAATCACAGCACAATGGGACCCACCCGTGAGCAAAAAGCTTAAGGATTGGGCCACTAAGATGAATATACAAATGCTCTACGCTCCGTGGCACACCCAGTCAAATGGCCAGGTCGAGGTAACAAATCGCACGATCAAAGAAGGCCTGAAAAAGCGCCTCGATGATAACAAAGGAGACTGGGTCGAGGCTCTACCAGCGTCCTCTGGGACTACCGAACAACTACGCGGGGTCCTACAGGGAAACCCCTTTCTCCCCGGTCTACGGCACCGACGCTTTGCTCCCAATCGAAGTTTCCATACCAACGATTCGAACGCTATATTATGACGCCCTCACAATGAGAGCGGTCTTCGAGCGCGTTTGGACCTCGTCGAAGAACTACGCGATGGTGCCAGACTTAGGCTTATGGCCTTACGGCAAAGGGCAAACCTCGAACACAACTCCAAAATTCGGGCGAAACAGATCCACGTGGGTGGTATGGTGTTGCTAAGGGCGGAGTTATCGGGTCGTAATCCTGGCCACGGTACACTTCGTTCCAGATGGGCAGGGCCATACATCGTACACAGTAGAGAAAGAGGAGGTGTCTATAAACTAAAGGACCATCAAGGCAAAAGCTCAAAACGACTACCATGTCGACGATTTGAGGCCTTACTACGTCTAAGTTGTACGCTCTCCTTTCCATACATAGACAAGGGTATTTAAAGCCTTTGCGTCGTACAAAGCAATGTTCATACATCAAATAAAAAGACAATATTCCAAGTCTTCGCATTTTGCAAGCAATATTAACGTACAGTCAACACTACAACGAGTGCTCATTACTTTGTAACGGATGTGCAAAAATGTAATTACAAGCCCCAAAACTAATTGGGGGAATCATCGTTTGGGGGTACAACAGGCATCCTCTACATGCCCGGGCAGGATATCATAAGGATATCCTACTCCTAATTTCTTCCCCGCCCTACCCCACTCGAACAAAGCCGCCTGGGAGGGCTCTCGACCTTCATCGCATCAAGGGGATCCAGCTGTGATTCTTCAACCATAGCCTCCACTTGATGGCGGCATCGTAGGAACCCTCAAAGATAACGGACCCTCCATTGCTTGGGCCTCAACCAATTTCTCGGTCAGCGCCTCGAAGAAGTTGCCCACTCGACCAGTCCTCTCGCGATGGGCTTGATAAACACGCGTGGCTCAAGACTTTCGCCTCGAACAACTTGAGGCCAAGTTGTTTTTCAAGTTGTCCGAAGGCTGAAAGTCCAGCCAAGCTGTTGCTCAAAGACACTGTTGAGATTTCGGCCAGCTCTTCAACTTGGGCTGCCAAAATCGAGGCCTTCTCCTCTCGCCCGAGCAGCCTCACAGACATGCCTCCTCCGCGAGCTTGTCCTTCTTTTCGCCTCGGCAGCTCTCAAGGACAGCTCCTCGATGAGCTTGTCCTTCTCTCGGCCTGGGCCTCCATCCGTTGGCACTCCCGAGCACTTGCTCCATCTCGACTGCTAGGTCGTTCTTCGCTTTTGCTCGGCAAGGAATAGGCCTCGAGTTCCTTCCCCTTAGCCGTGGCAGCCTTCGATTCTTGGCCCACGAGGCCCATAGCCCTCGAAGGTTGGCCTCTTCCTCTTCGAGGCAGCCAACTCGGCCTCTTTCTCGGCCAAGGCTTTCTTCGTGCTCTCCACTTCCTGAGTCCTTTGCCTTGGCCTCAAGCCTCTTCACGAGGACTTCAAGCTCCTCGATTTTGGCCACTAGGCCTTGAGCCAACACAGCCTTCTACAAGTTACGAACACAAAGCGTATGAGTAAAAATGTCCTACAAAAACGCAAATCGGTGGCGTAAGGGGACTTGAGAATTCGACTTACTTGAACAAGGTCCCGGCAGATGTCCTTCGCGATGTCCGGGGTCCTGTGGTCGTGTGCTTCAGATAGTGCCTGGTCACGGGCATTGAGAGCCCTCGGCAACTTTTAGTCTTACCTCTTTGTCCCCAGTGAGCACCGACTGCCGCGAGTCACCCTCATCACGGGGTTCCAGTGCTTCCACCGTGGCTAAGCCCTAGCGCCCAAAGGTCTTCTCGCCGTAGCTCCCGCCGGTAGTCCTCGAGCACTGGGCTCAAGACCGGGTCAATCCCCTTAAGGGTCTTCGGGATCCTCGAAGACCTCCTCCTGCATGTTCGAGGAGCCACGGCAGCCCTTCGAGCGCCAGCCAAGAGCCCCACAGCTCCTCTCGCGCCTCGAATGGAGCTGGGACCGCTCCTGAGGCTGGCCCTTTCCCTTTGTCTTTCGCGGGGCTTGGGGCGCTATCCGAGGACACTTCTACACCCTCTGCGTCTACAAAGTTCAAAAGAAGATAAGAATACAATATAAACGAACTGTTTGCCAAAACTATAAGGCAAGACAGGGGTGTTACCTGTAATTCAAGGCGTTTTCTCCGAAGGTTCCGCTCCTCGAGTCCTCGAAAGCTCTTCGATGACCACAGGCCAGCCACACCGACTGGTTGAGCCTCCGTCACCGGCGCCTTCTCACCTACGGGCTCCACGCCTTTGAAGGCCCACTGGAGGCTCCTCGACACCTTTCTTGGTGGGCTCGGAGGGCGTTGCTCCTCCGCCAACTTCGAGGGCTTCCTCAACTCCCGCTTCTTCGCAAAGAGAATGCTTGGGTGCGACATCTTGACTGTAACAATACACAAAGTCAAGTTAAAACAGAAACCGGAAGACATAAATCACAAAAACGACAAGAAACACAAGACAGACTGTTGGGGTTCCTAAAAGCGCCTCGAAGCGCTCAATAAGGTCGCCATCCAACCCTTCCACCCAATTCTTCAGTGGTGTCTACGTGGCCCGACATACGATGGGCCCCGCTAACCCCACTCTTCGCAGGACCACTGGCCCAGATCAAGCTAGGTGAAGGGGAACCTACCCTTACACTCCTCGAGCCTCTCCGCATCGCGGACCCATTCACAAAGGGCGTCGAGGGCTCTCTTCCCCTCGCTACCCGCCCACAGAGAGGGCTTCACCGATACCCTGGCGTTCTTCTCCTTTACGAAGAACGCAGGGAAGCCCCAGCTATCCTCCTTCAAGATGAAGAAGAAGTTGCCCTTCCAGTTCCCCCATGAGCTGGTGGTTTCGGCGAAGACTCCGATCTTCACCGATTTGTTCCCAACCTTCACCTCCTCAGGGGTCAGTTGGTAGAAGGGATGCCCAACCGGCCTCTTCAGCGTATAGCCATGGCCGCAAGTGATGGCCCAGATACGCATAAAAGGCCTAACAAAAGGCCCACTCATAAGCCCGAAATAAGAGCCCCATTAAAAAACTAGCATATAACCCGAATATAGATTAAGGACGTTCCCGAACCATACTTCCCGAAGTGCATATATGACCTAAAAAGTATAATCACCTTACATTGAGATATTACAATAATGCCACTGAGACATAGGACTATAAATACATTCACTGTTCATACCTAAAGGGGTAACATTTAACTACTACTCAACGCGACTCGTCAAAAGAACCTCAGAGGACCTCTCTATTTCTCGACAATCGTGCCCCAGCGCGCAAAATCGACCTAATGACGTCAGTTAATCCCAGAACTCGTCGGTCAAACCGGAACGTGGCGGTCACGCGCACAGATCCGCCACCAAATGGCGCCGTCTGTGGGAAGCGCGGTGGCCCCCAAAATCAGCTTGAACGTGGGGCCATTCCCGTTCCCAATTGTCCAGGCCGGAGGGAGAAGGTTCCACCGACGGCCGCTCGGCCGATCCCAGCTATAGGGGTTCCCCAGAGGAATCGTCCGATGGAGCAACCTCCTACGCCCTACTTCCAGCTACCGTCGGCGACATCCGCACTTGGACCCCGATCTTGTTCAAGCCGCACGGGTGGTCATTCAGTAATAGCGAAGAAACCAAAACGACCAGACTGGTCAATCTTGTCGACCTCGCGACATGCAGTTATCACGGCCTGGTCGATCGGGCTATGGTAGCCAGCAGGCAGGTTCGCAACAAATTCCATCTCTGGACCGTCAGAGCAGGCAGCGCTCGAGGTCCCCGAGGGAGTACAAGAGAGACCGATCCCCAAGGCCGGAAAGACTGGTGCACGGTGATCCACGGGACGATGTGATCAGGCAATTGTTGCATCGCCTGGAGCGAGTCGAGAGAAACTCGGGCATTCCCGAGCCCAAATGCGAGGACATCCCTGATGAAGGACCGTTCACCAGCAGGATTCGGGACGCCCAGATGCCCCGAATATTCAACTTGCCGCATCCGTTGGAAGTCTACCAAGGTTCAGGAGACCCTGACGCTTTTGTCCGCAAGTATAAGAGAGCAATGGAGCTGAAAGGAGCCAACGAGGCTGCTTTGTGTAAGTGCTTCGAAGTAGCGTTAGGAGGTCCAACCTCCGCTTGGTACAACTCGCTCTCCCGAACTCGGTGTCATCGTTCGGGACCTGCCACCAAATTCGCAACACACTTTATCGGATGCAAGAGGTCAGCGAAAAGGGCCATCCAGATGTTTGACATCAAACAAAGACCGAACGAGTATTCGGGAGTTCGTCCGAGAGGTTCAACCGGGAAGCCGTTCACGCGTCTGATCTGACGGACAACATTCGCATCATGGCATTCACGAAGGCCCTCATCCCTAACTCGCGCCTGGCTTACGAATTATCCCGGAAGAACTTCACCAGCGTCGAGGAAATGTACGCTGTTACGCAGGAGCATATGATTGCTCAGGAAATGTTGTCTCAGCGCGAGGGGAAGCAGGACAGCAGAGATAACCGAGAGCCGAGGAAGGAGAACCCGAGGAGCCAGCCAGTCAAGCAGCCGGGAAGTTGGGGAGTACAGAAGAGAACTTTCGAGAGAAGTTCGAGCTTCACCCCCCTTAATACATCCCGGGCTAGTATCCTCGCGGCTCTCCAGAGACAAGGTGCCGGGAGCATTGACTGGCCCAGGGCCATGCCGGAAGGAGCAAAGCGTGATTCATCCAAGTATTGCCAGTTCCACAGAGACATTGGGCATGAAACTGAGCAGTGCCATCAGCTGAAGAGGTACATAGAGCACCTCATCAAGAAAGGCTCCCTGGGAGAGTATCTGAAGATGCCTCGGAGCGAAGAAGTTTCTCGAGGCAAAGGGAAGGCTGAAGAAGGTTCATCGGGAGCAAACAAGAAGGGCAAGGAGAAGATGGTTCCGCCCCAGCCCACCGGGATCCTGAACACCATAACAACCACGCTAGGGTCGAACGCGAGGAAGAGGAAAGCGAGGGAGATAGCCTCACTAAGCTACGGAGATCCATCCTCGAGAGTCAAACGAGCGGACGGGTCCGAGGTACGTCTCCCGCATTATGACCCACTCGTCATCACCCTCCGAATCGGAACCATAGACGTCAAGAGGGTTCTGTGCGATGACGGTTCGAATGCGGATGTGTTGTTCCGAAAAGCATATGAAGGCCTCAAGCTTAAGTCGAGCCGGCTGAACCCCGTCAAGACAGCAACCTACGGCGTGGGCCCGGACGAGATACCAGTTTTAGGCTCCATCGAGCTTCCTGCGATGTTCATCGGGGTCGGTCCTGAAGGCCAACCTCGCTACACGACGTTGATGGTCAAATGGCTCGTCCTCGACGTACCTTCGGCGTACAATGCTATCATTGGGAGAGAAACCCAGGTGGCGATTCACATGAGGACCGACGTGAAGTACCTGACTATCACGTTCGCCACGGATGAGAGAGACGCCTCGATCTACGTAAGCCAAAGAGAGGCCAAGGATGTCATGGCAATAGCCCAGAAGGACCCCACTCCGGGTTGCTCGAAGGAGGACGATGGGAAAACGGATACAGAAGACGTTGTCCTGGAAGGGGATAGGACAACGAGAATTGCGAAAGACTTGCCCGAGGGCAGTAAGGAAAATCTTGTAAACTTGCTTGAATGAATAAAGACTTGTTCGCTTACTCTCCGAGTGACATGCCCGGATCGACCAAGGTAGTACAAAGACACCGCACATCAATCCGAATTCAAGACCCATAAGGCGTAAGAAAAGAAATAACGCCTGCTCAAAAGAGCCTTCATCAAAGAGCAAATTTCAAGCTTCTCGATGCGGGGTGGTACGGGAAGTATCGTATCCCGAATGGCTGAGCAATCCCGTTGTGGCAACCAGGAGGATAGCGACAAGTTGCGCATGTGCATCGACTTCACTAACGTAAATGATGCTTGCCCGAAGGATTCATATCCAACCCCTCCGATCGATAGGCTTGTGGATTCCACGGCCGGACACGCGAGGCTCTCTTTCCTTGATGCTTACAGTGGGTATCATCAGATAAGGATGGACCCGGCAGATGAAGAGAAGACGTCTTTCATAAGCGACTCCGGAACGCATTGTTATACAAGAATGCCCTTCGGACTGAAGAATGCCGGAGCAACCTACCAAAGATTGATGGATAAGGTATTCTCCGGGCAGATAGGAAGAATTCTCGAAGTTTATGTTGACGATATCATCATCAAAAGCAAGGCGGAAGAGAACCTCATCCGCGATATTGAGGAAGTGTTCGGGCAAATCCGAAGGTATGGAATACGGTTGAATCCGGATAAGTGCGTTTTCGGAGTGACATCCGGGAAATTCCTCGGATTCATGGTATCCGAGTGCGGCATCGATGCGAATCCCGCAAAGATCGAAGCACTCTTAAACGTGAGAACACCTTCATCGATAAAGGACGTGCAGAGACTTCTCGGGAAGATTACGGCCCTCAGTCGCTTTATATCTCGATATGGAGACAAGTGCCGCCCGTTCTTCAAACTCTTGATCAAAGAAGGTGCGGAGCCTGGCCGAATAGGGTGCGAAAAGGTGAGAAGAAATCCAAGGAAGAGAACGAGAGGGAAAGGGCCAGTTCGGTTGGAATCCCGAATGCCGAAAGCACGGGAGGAAATCGAGCCTATCTCCGGAGATGCCCACGCTCCGACAACCAACCGAAGACAGACCCCTCATTGTATACTTGGCCGTGGGTGAAAAAGCTGTAAGTTCGGTACTTGTTCAAGAAGACGACCAAGGAAAGCAAAGTGGCGGTCTATTACGTAAGCAAATCCTGCACGGAGCCGAACTCAACTACCCGATGATCCGAAAGCGGTGTACTCTCCGGTCTTATCAGCCGAAGGTTGAAGCCATACTTCCTCGGGTTTTCCATCATCGTTCGGAGTAATGTCCCTATCAAGGACATCTTAAGACGGGTAGACCACTCGGAAGACTGTCAAAATGGTGCGTCGAGCTAAGCGAGTACGAGATCAAGTATGAACCCGAAGAGCGATCAAAGCACGTGCATTAGCGGATTTCATCGCTGAATTGCCCAAGGAATCCGGCGGTGAGGATTCTTTGAACGAGGATAGTCCGGTCAGGACCATGCACGTGGATGGAGCTTCGGGATCGGACAAACAAGGTGCCGGACTAGTTCTCGAAGGCCCAGAAGGAATGAAGGCTACTAAGTCAATTAAATTCAATTTCCCGGTAACAAACAACGCAGCCGAATATGAAGCCCTCATTGCTGGTCTGGAATTAGCCAAGAAAGCGGGGATCCGATCACTGAAAGCATGCAGCGACTCAAACCTCCTCGTCCAGTAGATGAATGGGAGTACGAGGTCAAAGAACCAAGTCTTAAGAAATACGCCGAGGTAGCAAGAAGGTTGGCCGCGGATTTCAAAAAGTTGTGTATCGAGAAGATCCCAAGATCGCTCAATTCGGAGGCCGACCAACTTTCGAAGTCAGCTTCTTACGACGAAGTAAGAAGTGAACCTTGCGTCGATCGCTCCCGAATATGCTGCGTTACCTCGGGGTGGAGGACACCCTACCGGAAGTACCTCGATGAAGGGGTGCTCCGGACAATCCAACCGAAGCGGCCAACATCAGGAGAAAGGCCAGCAAATTTGTCATAATCGGAGATAACATGTACCGTAAAGGATTCTCCTCCCCGCTGCAAAAATGCGTCGGGGAGGGAGAAACCGAGGACATTCTTCGAGAAACCCATGAAGGCACATGCGGATCGCACATTAAATCGGACGCGTTGGCTGCGGTCATACTAAGACAAGGTTTCTTCTGGCCTACTCTCAAGGAAGACGCAAAGAAACTCGTGAACAAGTGCAAGAGGTGCCAAGAGCACGCTCGAGTACAGAGGGTTCCTTCGGAGTACGTGACGTCCTCGGACTACCCCATACCGTTCGCCGTATGGGGAATCGACCTGATCGGGGCTTTACCTACCGCTCCGGGAGGACTGAAATATTGCGTAGTCGCCGTAGACTACTTCACCAAGTGGATAGAAGCCGAACCACTGGCCACAATTACGGCTGAAAACATCCGAAAGTTTGTCTGGAAGAACACTATATGTAGGTTCGGGTGCCCGAAGGTCCTGGTTGCCGATAACGGAGCTCAGTTCACCGACGGCGGATTCCAGGATTTCACCGAGGAATTCGGAATCAGGATTCACTTCGCCCCGGTCGCCCACTCGCAGAGCAATGGCCAAGTGGAGGTATCCAATCGAACGCTGAAGAACGGTTTAAAAACAAGACTCGGGAAAGCAAAGGGGAATTGGCCCGGAGTACTCCCCCTGTTTTATGGAGTTACCGGACCACGCCCCGAAGGTCAACTGGAGAAACCCCGTTCTCTTTGACATACGGGACCGAGGCACTGATCCCGATTGAAGTGGCGAATTCCTCCCTCAGAACCGAAGTGTTCGAGGAAGTATCGAACGAACAAGGCTTACGAGCAAATTTAGACTTACTCGAGGGAAGAAGAGATGAAGCTGAGTTGCGAAGGAAAGCTTTCCAACAAAGAACCGCATCTGCAGCAAATTCAAAAGTGAAGGTAAAAAATATCAAAGTGGGTGATTTGGTCCTTCGGCAAACCAAGCTGGGATCCCGAAGACCAAAAGGAGGCGCGTTCGCCCCGAACTGGGAAGGTCCATTCGAGGTCATCGCCAAGAAAGGAAAGGAGTGTTCAAGTTATCGGATCCCGAAGGAAGAGAATTGGCTAACTCTTTCCATTCCGAAGCATTGAAGAAGTATATTGTATGACCGGGAATAATAAAAGCAGTACCCAGTTCAGAAACAAGTATTGATCCAATCCTTAACAAATTTTCATTAGAAACACCCGAGGACCGGGTTACAAAAAGTGGGTGCGGAAATGAAAGGAGTACATCACTGAGGATCAGCAAAATCATCAACAGTCACGGGTTCGGGTGGATGCATGAATTCACCCCCGTACCAGCTGGGATCCTCTTCGGGCTCCTCATTCCCGTCGAGCCCGGACAGGTCAACATGAGGGTTGCGCTCAACGATCTGCTTCCTGGCCAAACAAAACCCGAAGGTATATTTGTCAACGGCCATATCCACGTAATCCTTCAGCGCCTTCCGATACTTTGGGATCTTGGCCTGAACCGCGAGAGCTCATCCCGAAGTCGTTGAATCTCCTCATCCTTGACTCGTAGCTCCTGCTCGTGGTGCTCTTCTTGGTTGGCGAAGTCCACTTGGAACTTCTCTTTTTCAGCCTTCAAAGAACCGATTTTCTTCCCGAAGAGCTTCCTCGAATGGCGGTGCTCTTTGACCGCGCTTAGAAAGCAACCTCAGCCAAAGCAAAATCATCGGCTTCGGCCGGGCTGAGGTTCTCCCGAATATGTGAGCCCTCGGGAAGCTCGAGCTTGGAGGAGGTACGGCAATGCCGCAGCAACTGCTCATAGTGGTGGACTCGCTGAATCAGCTTAGCCACCACTGCTATGGCCTTAGTCGCCCGGTGCTCGGCCTCGGACCTGATCCGGTTAGATGCTCGGGTGATTCGTGAAATCCAACCGCTCATTGTGGCCACTGCGCATCATCAAGATTATTTTCCCGTGGTATTAACCCGAAAGCTTAGACTTAAGAAGTAAACAAACAAAGACTAACCTGGTGCCCGAGGACGGCCACCTTTGAAGCGGCGACGTCCAAGTCAGGGTAGAAGTGCTCCAGGCACTCCATTGTTCGGGCGGTGGTGGTCCCGTCGAAGAGCTCGGGAGCCATGTCTTTGGCGTCCTCATCGTTGAGGACATTTTGATCCTCATGGATCAGCCACGCAGGCTCCCGGGGAATGAGATCATTCCCGAGCTGCAACAGCTTCTCGTCCCGCAGCCGCCGCCTCTCTTCCTGGGCCTCTTTCCAGTCCGGACCTAGTGTACAAAAAACAGATCGAACCACGTCATGTAGCGGGTCTTCACCAAACATTCGAGAAAGATTCCCGAACAGGTTCCAAAAGCGGTAGATTGCGTAACTTCACAATTTGATTACCTAACTCGAACTCGATAGGTTCGACCTCGGGGCACTTTGCCCGGTCACCCTTGAAGCCGTGAACTTCCCCTTGTCCTTCGATTTGTTCGGGAGGTCCGCAGCATGTCATAGACATCGTCCCGAGTGGGATTGCCTTCCATGTGAACCGGGATGGAACCTCCCGGACGTTGTTTCAGCTGGGCTTGACCGCGGCCTCGATCAACCGGCGGCCCTCTTCCGCTTCTTCTCGGCTGCGGGGCTTAGAGCCTCCGGCTTTAGAGCCCGGTTTCTTCTCCTTCGCATCCCGGAAGATAGCGCCGAGGTCAAATTCGGGCTCCATTTCTACGAAAAGGAAAAGAATTAGTTAATATCAAACGAATGCACAAGTAAACAGAAGAACGATATAAACCTTTCTTGAAGTCCTCGAAGGACATTTCGCCCCGAAGGCGGTGCACCAGGGCCATATCTCGGGTCGAAGGGGGAGAAGCCCGGATGCCCAACTCGCCCCGGATAATACCCAAGTGAGAAAGGAGCCCTTGAGTAATCAGCTTCCAGTACAAAGGAAAAGGGAGGATTTCCTTCGCCCATCCCCGCACCAAGGAGCAATGGTTCGGATTTTATTATCGAACCGTTCGTAATTCTCCTTAGCGGCAGCCCCCTTCGATGTCGCCGAGGATTACATGCGTCCGGGAGTCCCCTACTTTCTGCGCGGTTTGCAGGCCCCATGACGCATCAGGCTTCATGAAGAAAAATTCCCGATGCCATCCCTTGCGGCTGGATGGCAAGTTCCAAACGAAATTGAACTTCACAGTAGGTGGACCCCAGGCACTGAAGAAGTAAAAACAGTTCCTCGGGATCACGTTGACTTTATAGTACTGAAGGAAGGTGGATATGGTTGGCTCTGTCTCGAACAGAGCACAAAGAATGAGATAGGCGTTTATGTGGCAGTAGGTGTTCGGGCTGAATTGGTTAACCGCTAGCCCGTGGGATTCCGCGAGCTGCCGGACGAACGGGTGCGGGGGAAAGCGCAGCCCGCACAGTAGTTGATCCTTGAAGATCACCAACCACCCTTTCCCAGGCTCGTACGCCCGACACTCTGGGGAAGGGACCCGAGTATGGACGGTCATCGGGAAAAAATGAGTGGACTGCCACTCCTTTATTAACTCCGGAGTGGCCTTGCTCCGGTAGTTCTCTATCTCAGACCACCAACCTTCGGGAACCTCGCCCTTGGTTTCTAAAAGGCAACCGGAGGGACGAACAGTAGAAGGGGTGGGAAAAGTTGGGGCCATTCTCATGTACCTCGGGTAAATGGCCGGAGGAGACAAGGACGACTACTGGAAGAAGAGTAAAAGGCGGGATGACGGCAGCAGCGTCGACAACTCGGCGGTGGAGTCGGTAGAATTGATGAACGGCGGACGAACCTCTATAACCGTCCGGAACAGTGGTTTCTCCGAGGAAAGGGGGGAGGAAGTCTTCTGGGTTAGACTCTTCAACAGTCCTCCACCGCTTGAAGATACTAACAGCTTCCTGGAGCGTCGGATTGTCCGTCGTGTTTTTATTATGAGAGAAGAGCTTGAGAGATACAAATGAAAGTGACGCTCAACTCACAATTATAGAGAAGGTCGGGTAGATGAAACGTCAAAAGTCATTCGATCTCCACCGTCGATTCAAAAAGTAACCGTTGGGAATATCAACAGATCCCGAATATGAAAATCCCAGAAACGATTCAGAAGCCCGAACATTGTTCAGGACAAATGGAGGATTCCACATCCTCAGTTTCCCGAACATAATAGTACGGGAAACGATTCAGAAGCCCGAACACTGTTCAGGACAAATGGAGGATTCCACATCCTCAGTTTCCCGAACATCATAGTACGGGAACCGATTCAAAAGCCCGAACATTGTTCAGGACAAATGGAGGATTCCACATCCTCAGTTTCCCGAACACAATAGTATGGGAAACGATTCAAAAGCCCGGACATTGTTCAGGACAAATGGAGGACTCAGTATCCTCGCCCCGAACATCATAGTACGGGAAACGATTGAAGCCCGAACACTGTTCAGACAAATGGAGGATTCCACATCCTCGCTTCCCGAACATCATAGTACGGGAACCGATTGAAGCCCGAACATTGTTCAGACCAATGGAGGATTCCACATCCTCGCCTTCCCGAACATCATAGTACGGGAAACGATTCAGAAGCCCGGACATTGTTCAGGACAAATGGAGGACTCCGCATCCTCAGTTTCCCGAACATCATAGTACGGGAAACGATTCAGAAGCCCGAACACTGTTCAGGACAAATGGAGGATTCCACATCCTCAGTTTCCCGAACATCATAGTACGGGAAACGATTCAGAAGCCCGAACATTGTTCCGGACAAATGGAGGATTCCACATCCTCAGTTTCCCGAACACAATAGTATGGGAAACGACTCAGAAGCCCGAACATTGTTCGAGACAGAAGGGGGACTCAACATCCTCAGTTTCCCGAACACAATAGTACGGGAAACGATTCAAAAGCCCGAACATTGTTCGAGAAAATAAGGAATCCACATCCTCATTTTCCCGAATACAATGTTAGGGGAGACTACTCGGAAGCCCGAACCATGTCTGAGAAAAGGAGAATCCACATCTTTAGTCTCCCGAACACACTAGTACGGGAAACGACTTAGTTACCCGAATAACAAGAGGAGCCACATGCCCGAACGATGTTTTCAAAATACAGACTCAGTTACCCGAACAAGATGAATCGATACCCGAACAAAGACAGTATCCCGAACCAAGCAATTTCCCGAACATGACTCACAGACTCTAAAAATGGATCTTCTAGAAAAGAACTTTGGACTCCTTTTAGTCGGCCAAAAGGGCTTGGGGGGGACTTGATGGCCGCCAGGCCCAGATACGCATAAAAGGCCTAACAAAAGGCCCACTCATAAGCCCGAAATAAGGGCCCCATTAAAAAACTAGCATATAACCCGAATATAGATTAAGGACGTTCCCGAACCATACTTCCCGAAGTGCATATATGACCTAAAAAGTATAATCACCTTACATTGAGATATTACAATAATGCCACTGATACATAGGACTATAAATACATTCACTGCTCATACCTAAAGGGGCAACATTTAACTACTACTCAACGCGACTCGTCAAAAGAACCTCAGAGGACCTCTCTATTTCTCGACAATCGTGCCCCAGCGCGCAAAATCGACCTAATGACGTCAGTTAATCCCAGAACTCGTCGGTCAATCCGGAACGTGGCGGTCACGCGCACAGATCCGCCACCAGCAAGCGCGTTTTAGGCTGCACCCAATTGGTACTCCGTACGCCAACCAAAAAGCTGCCCAAAGACACAATGCCCAAAAGCCGCACTCAAGACACAGACACAAAGTTGTACACACTCGAAGTCTTTGTCGGACTCAACACCGTAGAGCAAGAATGCCCAATCCGCCGCTCAACTCGGAAGTCGGCGGCTCACGCGTGGGAAAGATCCCACCAAACACTCTACCCCGTGAGAGTCTCGGCATCACCCTATAAGTGGGTGATGCCAACCCAAAAATAAGGTAACTACTACACACCCACACCTTCCTCGCTCTCTCTGCACTCGAAAGTGTCTTTGATCTTGTCTCTCGCACGGAGTCGACTTATCACCACCAACCGAGCACCGGGATAACCGGAGATCTCCGTTGGGCTATCAATGTGTCTTTTAATGCGGCCTTTGTCGCGTATTAAAAATTGCATTAAAACCTATTTCAACCACACATTCTTAGGTCTAGTTTTTTTTCCTTGGTTTTTTGTGTTGATTCCGAACTTGTCCTAACCATGGGGCTTTCTAGCTTGCATGTTCTTTTCTTGTTGTAATTGTAATGGTAAACGAAATATATTTATATATACATATAAAAAAAAGTTTCTGATAAAAAAAATACATCCCCCGAATCGACTAGTGCAAAGTGTTGGTCCATGTCTAAATACGGTTTGCACCTTGCACTATCAAAAAGAGTAGGTCAGCTACATTTACTAATAATTTAGCTGATGCGATAGAAATCTAACACCGAATGTTCTACACAGTGCTGCTTTTTACGTATGAGAGCCAGAGGTAATAAATAACACTTACATCCCTTAAGCTAAGTCATAAATTACATTTATTCCCTTAACTTTCAAAATCTACATTTATCTCATCATTTTCGGGAAATAAAAATCATGTTATTGGGGGTAATAATTAAGTACTAGTATTTTGTAAAACCCACGAGTATTCCGTTAAACTATGATTTATGGATTGAACCTTTCACCCCTACATTTTCCATTTGATGTTTATCATCCATAACTTTCAAATTTGACAAAAACACTAGTATCTCTTTTCTTTTTCTTTTTATAGGGAAAGGTGGTTGGGCTTAAAGGTAAGAGGGAGGAAGGTAGTGATTCGAATAATTTTAATATTGTTGGGTGCGTGCTTGGAATAACATTATAAAACTAAAAAATGTACTGTAATTACTAAAATGGTAAGACTAACTAGTATTAAGTATTTTGGATTGGAGTACCAAAATGAGATTGCTTGAAACATTAGTGCCAAATGTGCACCTTTTATAAATTAGCGGTGGCAAATTTGCATCTTTTGGATCCGAGGAGGCAGTAGCTTTCAAAGTAGCAGAAAACTATACAGTGAAACGCGTGACGACATGGCAGAGCATATGATTCATTATTATTATTAGTCCGTTAAAAAGAAACAAAAGGGTAAATCGGGTATATTGTTGTAATTAGCAAACAAATGGCTGAGGTTGGCCACGCTAATCGAAAATTTTCTTCTCAAAAACAGTTCCTCCATTGTTGAAGCACTAGCTTGCCATTGTAGCAGCTAACTGCTCTGCACCAAGTTTCAAGTAACCATTTCCATTTTTCAGCAACACAGCTCGTCGCCCATTCATGGTCAACCCCAAAACCGTTAAATCCGTTAATTAGGGTTTTCTCAATTACCCGCCCCTTGTTCCTGTCCAGTTGGCGGTAATTTTCCGCTGATGGATTGCCATCGATTGTATTGCAGAGTTCCGAGGTCGTCCGGCTGTACTCTCTAGTTATTATGCCATCTGTCCATTTTCTCTCCTGGCTTTTTGGTTCTTTCTGGTGATTTCCAGATTTTCGGTTCATTTTGCGGGAATTTCATTTGATTTTGGCGGTCATTCAGTTGTCATGTTTCCTGCGTTGCCACGCTTCAGTTCCTTAGGGCCAGTGGTTTCGTAATACGGCCACGAGGGTGAAGAAGGGAACTCTGACTTTGGTCCTGAATTTGGTATCCATCCGTTAAATTCTTATGTGGATTGAGAATCCAGTTGTCACGCTACTTGATTATTGCTGATCTCTTGCCGAGCAGGTCGGACGATTGGCTGTGTACAGTATGTATACTTGCGCAAGCGTGTCGAGTTAATACTGATTGAGGGCGGTGGACTTTTGCTAAGCTGCGGCTTTGGAGGCCGTGAGACTTACTTGGTTAGTTTGCTTAGGTCAGTTCCTGATGTCCCCATCAGCTTCTGTTGCCGGGTTCTTTGTGGTAATTTCTTTCTGGGTGTGTGCTATATAAGAAAAGAGTGAAGTGTCATTTGCTGAAGCTCCGCTTTTCCCCCAAAATCTGGGATTTTTTCTTGGACTAAATTGAGCGGTCAAGTTCTGTAGACTTTGAGTGCTACTTCAAACTTTTTGATGAGTTTGATGCTGAAATTTGAGGGTTTAGGTTGGCAAAACATGGGAGGAGGCATTGACAAGTGAAGGGTTGTTATGCAACTCTAGTTTTTGCTGATTTTGGTCCTAATTGTTTAACAACCAAAAGTGTTTGTTTGCATCGTATCTGTTAAGATGGAGTATCCCTTCCCATCTAAGGAAAAGGGAACGGCTTTCTGGACTTCCCCAAGGACGCAGATGGAGCCCATGCAACTGTTGGATGATGGGACAAAAAATCCCGTATCCGAGGATGCTTTCGGCTTCTCTGACCTTGTAAATTTTGAAAGCTTTTCTGGTTGGTGCAACAGTCCCACAACGATGGATCAGATGATAGCATCTCTTGGTTTTTCATCCTATCCATCTATGCCATCCCAATCTTTTGATTCAGTGAATTTCACTGACCAGAGTTCTATTCCTTATGCTGAGAACAATGGAGCAGCAAGGACCAATGGAAGCCCATACAGTTTTGAAGATAAGATGGCATCCCAACAAATCGATACACAGTGTCATCACTTACCAGGTTCCACTGTTGCTGGGCATTCAAGTGTGAAACAAAGTGCTGTCAGTCAACATCAACTTAATAGCTCTCTAATGCAAAAATGCATGGTATCTAGACCATTCAATCGGTCACTTGATGAGAAGCTGCTCCGGGCACTTTCCATTTTCAAGGATTCATCTGGAGGAGGCATTTTGATACAAGCTTGGGTTCCGATTAAGCATGGGGATCAGTACAATCTAATAACTTCTGATCAGCCCTACTTGTTGGATAGCGTGCTTTCTGGATATCGTGAAGTCTCAAGAGCATATACTTTCTCAGCAGAAGCGAAGCCAGGTTGTTTCCCTGGGCTACCTGGCCGTGTATTTATATCTAAAGTTCCTGAGTGGACTTCTAATGTTTTATATTACAACGAAGCTGAATATGTGCGAGTGACACACGCAGCTGATCATAAAGTTCGAGGTTCTGTTGCTATACCTGTATTTGATTACACTGGGATGTCTTGCTGCGCTGTCCTGGAACTTGTCACTGTGAAAGACAAACATAACTTCGACCTAGAAATTGAAAATGTTAGTCGTGCTCTTCAGGTTAGAAGTTCCTTTATTCTCTCTGCTTTTTTCTTCTCCCCCCCCCCTCTTTTAATGTTGTTCTTTTGTCATTTCAATTTGTATGAAACTGAAAATAAATAGACATCACAGTTCAAGTTGGTTTGAAGATAGTTTTCTGATGCAGCAGTATAGAGACTTGGAGAAATAATTTGTACAAATTCCTTTATTGATGTTCAACTTCTCATTAAACCCCCTATCAGTTGGTGTGGTACTGCTGGTTTTCTTTGTGAGAGTGCGCTCATTTTACTGATTTTTTGAAGAAAGAACATGTCTATTTTGTATGACAAAGGAAGTGTATTTATTTTTTTTACCAGATTTGTTTTGGCCCGGGACTGAAAAGTAAAGTAAAATATTATGGTGTGTTAATCCTTGTTGTTATCTAGTACAGAGTAGATGTAGTGTTTTTAATGCTGGATGGCAGCCAGGTAAAATCATGGTGATATGTCCCATAGGCTGTGAATTCAGATTAGGAAGCCTGGCCATTATTGCAACATTTCCAGAGATATGTTGCACATGCATGTGTAATGTATATGTGTTTGCGATTGTTTACATCTCCTTTTCCAGGGTATCAAGCTATTGTCCCATCATAATACTTCTAAGATGCAATCATGTTTTAGTGTGCAAATGTGATGCTAGTATAAGTTCAACACATAGGAAATATACTTTATGTTAAGAATGGATATCAGGTCAAGGCATTACATTTGAGAAGTAAATTGGATGAATATTATGTTTTCTAAGGTACCTTCACGGTTGACTTATAATAAGCTGAACGTCGTGCATTTTGTTTGGTTTTCTCATGGCATCCAAGAAAACATTTATGCATCTTGTGAGCCAACAGACATGTCAGAGTGCTAGTCAGTTTTGATCTTTGGGCAGCATCATGTTCAGCCCAAATGCTGTCTTCCCTCTGTGATGTATAATGAGTAGTCACTGCAATGTTCCAACGAAATCATAGAAATTTCAGAAAACTAAGCCACTCAAACCCATCCTACTGCACCTGTTAAAAATCGATGTTTTATATATTTGAAGCATCTAGAAAGGAATTTGGCTATCCAGAACCATGTTTTCAGGTGCAGTAGGATGGGTTTGAGTGGCTTAGTTTTCTGAAATTTCTATGATTTTGTTGGAACATTGCAGTGGTGCTCTTTTTGAAATCAGCCCTTGTATGTATTAGAGAAACACACTTCTGTTTCTGCTTTTTCTTCATTAATGTGTACGTCTAATTACTTTTGTCTTAGCAAAATAAGAGGGCTGAACAATCTCCAGTATTCATTTATATCCTAAAAATGTCTTGATTTCCCTCTTTGCAGGCTGTGCATTTGCGGACTACAACTCCTCCTCATCCTCAGGTACTTCTCGGTACCATTTGTTTTCCTACCATCTGCAACCTGGAAAATACAAAAGGCAGTGCTTGAAATTTTCCTGTCAGTGTCTAAGGTTGTTTTCTTTCCATTGTTATTTTCTTATACAGTGCATCTCAAGAAATCAAAGAGCTGCCATAACAGAAATAGCAGACGTACTACGGGCAGTATGTCATGCACATAGGTTGCCCTTGGCTTTGACATGGATTCCTTGTAGTTACTCAGAAGGAGATGTCAATGATAATGTAAAAGTACGTGTCCAAGAGCGAAATGGAAAATCTGATGGGAAATGCATATTATGTGTTGAAGAAACAGCTTGTTATCTGAATGATAAGGGGATGGAAGATTTTGTGCATGCATGTGCAGAACATTACCTTGAAGAGGGACAGGGTGTAGCTGGGAAAGCACTGCAATCCAATCACCCATTCTTTGCCGATGATGTGAAGACATATCATGTAAGTGCATATCCCATTGTCCATCATGCACGCAAGGTTGGTCTGAATGCTGCTGTTGCAATTAGGCTTAGGAGTACATACACTGGTGATGATGATTATATATTAGAGCTTTTCCTTCCTGTGAATATGAAAGGGAGTTTGGAACAGCAACAATTGTTGAACAACCTTTCTAGTACCATGCAGAGAATCTGTAAGAGTTTGCGTACCGTTTCAGATTCTGAGCTTACAGGAGACTGTTCCCTGGTTGAGAAGGATGCAGCCAAAGACTGCTCACTAATTGCCATGTCTGGGAGGAGCTCAGAAACAGCACTATCCACAGACAGTGATTTGAAGTCAAATGAGAGGACTCTCTTGGATTTATCGCATACAAAACGTGATGGAAAAGTAGCTGATGGTTCCCATACAATGGTATTGGAGCAGCGTATTCCTTTCTTGATTTTAGAAGTTACCGGTCTTGATTTTCTTTGCAGGGTGGGATTTTGATGTTCTCTTGTTTCAAGGCAATCTGTTATAGGAGTAAATGTTATATTGAAGTTAGTTTTCCTTGGAAGAGAAAATTGTCAGATAACTTGGATGCAGGGTGGTGAGGTAACAGCTTGGTTAGGACTTAACTGGTTATTAAGCTATATAAAACATCTCACCTAAAATATGGCACTTAAAAAAAAAAATTCAAATACAAATGAAACTTGTGGTTCTGGATATCATTTTTATAAATGAACTTTTTTGTTTGCTTCTTGTTGGTTTATCCTTACTTTAAATCTAGTGGATGCATAAAACTGGTCATTAAGCTATTTAAAAAAGTTCCTTTTGAAGTATGACTCTATTTGCGAACTTTAACTTTTGGAGTTGAGTGTTGACATATAGTATTAGATTTTTATAAAGTTTTCCACATTGGTTTCCGGGCGGCACATAATATTCTAGATACTTGTAGCCTATACCCTTGTGAGGTTCACATTATTTTCCTTTAATTCTTGTAGGCAACCAGCTCTTTGAAAAGACAGGGAGAAAGCAAGAGAACTACTGCAGAGAAAAATGTTAGCTTGAGTGTTCTTCAACGGTACTTTTCTGGGAGTCTTAAAGATGCTGCTAAAAGCATTGGAGGTAAGGCTGTCCATCTTTATGTTCTATATTAACTCAATGCTAAATAGTCCTTGATGTATAATCACTCATAATTTTTATCGATGACCATGGGTGCTGTGGTTGGAACTTTTTAATTTCCTAGATAAGATGCCCTTTCCTTTTTCTTCTCCATTGTTCCTCCACCTCCAACCCCCTTTCTTCTTTCCCTCCGAAAAAGCTGTGTTGTTCCGTATTGAATGGTACACTAGTATGTTTATTGGATGAACAAGATTCATCTAGTGAGTTAATTTAGATTTTTTTCTTCGTTTTCATTTTCTCATTTTATCGTAAAGTACAATCAAAATGTATAGGTCATGAGAGTTTTCTTGGGACACGTTTGGCATGGGTAATCCCTTGGGAAGTATCAATTGCTGTGATTATGGTTGGGGAGCGATGGCGGGAGTGAATATAGGGTTTAATTGATGTTGACTAGAATTATATTGATTAGCGATTCACCTTTTTTCAGGGGTTGGCTTACCTTTTTTACCAATGTTTCTCCAGTATAGGCAGCTCATTGGTACTCAATTTGCAACTAAAAAAAGTGGAAGCAAGATTTATAGAATGTCATCCTAGAACTCTCCTATGTTTATCCCTCTCCCTCTAGTTTCTCTGTATCTTACTAGTATCTTTTTTGATGCTTAATTCATATTCAAGAGGTGCAAGTTATGTTTCACATTGCCTGTTCTGTTTGCAGTGTGCCCTACGACACTTAAAAGGATATGCAGACAACATGGGATCTTAAGATGGCCATCTCGCAAGATAAACAAGGTGAACAGATCTTTAAAAAAAATACAGACTGTGCTGGATTCCGTGCAAGGGGTAGAGGGAGGATTAAGATTCGACCCAACCACAGGAGGATTTGTAGCAGCAGGTTCCATCATCCAGGAGGTTGATTCTCAGAAGCCATTTCAGCTTGCTGAAAATACCCTGTTAAACACAAACCTGAAGCCCCTTGATCGCAATATTGAAAAAGAACTTGCAATATCTAGCATTGATGGAGCGATTCATGCTGTCAAATTGGAAGACAGTGAGTGTCTTATTGTTGAGAAGAGTGGAGGTCAAACACAAAGAATGCTCATATCAAGTACCTGCCGAAGAGATCCTCCTAGTACCAGTATCACTCAGCTTGACTGCAATCGAAACTCCAATTCTGTTCCTATGGATATAGTGTCACAAGCTACACGCTTTGGGACTCCTCCTGCTTGTCATCAAAACATTCCCCTGGGATCATATTCCTCAGATTTTGCGTACAACAACGGATCTTGTATAGATGCAGTGAATGAGATCGATGCAGTAATGGAGGGTGATAATGAAATGCAAGAGCCTAGTCTGCCTACTTCTTCAGCAACAACAGACTCATCCAGTGTGCCCAGTTCAGTGTTCCATGGAAGTCCATTTAGCTCTGCAAGTTTTGAAGATGAAAAGCATTCAGATTTCAAGCCGACTTATGGTGAGAGCGGATCTAAAATCACCGTCAAAGCTACTTACAAAGAAGATACTATCCGTTTCAAGTTTGACCGTTCTGCAGGGTGCTTCCAGTTGTACGGAGAAGTAGCAAAAAGATTCAAACTGCAGAATGGGACATTCCAGCTCAAGTATCTAGATGATGATGAGGAATGGGTGATGTTGCTGAGTGACTCGGATTTAGAGGAGTGTTTAGACATTCTGGACTCACTGGGCACACAAAATGTGAAGTTTCTTGTTCGTGATACACCTTGCACAATGGGAAGCTCTGGAGGTAGCAACTTTATGATACCATGACCCATATCGAGAGGTTGGAGAAAAATTGTTCTAGCTGCGTGTCTGGTCTATAGCTTATTTTCGCACCCCTCTGGTTTCTGACCAAGGAAAGAGATGAATACTTCAAGACATGGGAGAAACCAAAGCGAAATGCGAGTACTCCTCTCAACGAAATGCTTTCACTTGCTAATGGCACGAGGGTTTCCTGTTGAAAGCAGTTCAAAGTGGTATCCCTTACCACCCAGTTGAAACAAACGGTGCTTGTAATTATCCCTTACCACCCAGTTCAAGCATTGTTAAAGCTTGAACTTTTTCAGAAGGCTGATAGAGTAGCTTGTAATTATCCCTTACCACCCAGTTGAAACAAACGGTGCTTGTAATGTTCACAAGAACAAGTTTACTACTTGGTCAGCTTGTGATATGATAGACAGCCAGGGAAGTGCAGAGAGAAGAGAAGGGTTGATCAAGAAGCTTGAGTTGAGAGACCCTCATTGTTTCGAAAAGTAAATAAAAGTACTCTATGACAACCAATTTGGGGACCCCCACACAAATGGCTGATAATAATAGTTACTTGTCAGTCAATTTAGGGCCTGCAGAAATGAATGACCCTGAATCCCTGATTACCTGCTGCAACACACCAGTTCACCTTAGCAATCAACACTAAGCACAACAATGATAATTACTACTCCGTCCCGTTTCTCTTGCAACGTTTGGTGGTTTTTCAGCGTTTAATTTATAATTATACTTCTCTAACATCTTTTAAAAATAAAAATTTCATGTATCTAATTTCTAAATATATATATTTTTGAAATTTTTATGCCTCAAATTAATATATAATTCGAAGTTAAATGAATATCAAAAATTAAAATGTTGCAGTAATTATATGGATAAGTGAGTCAATGGAATTTCATACTCAATCTCATAAATATATATTGAATTCTGCGAAAAACCGTATTCGATGAAAATCGTATGTACGGCTTGGAGGGAGATCTTATGTATCTTTCGAGATCCACCCTAGAGTAGTAACTAGTAGGAGCACACTCGTTACTGGTAATCTTATACACCATTTATCCCAACAAATTGATTCGTTTGATTCAACTCATGAGTTAGTTTTTTGACTTTATAAAATGATGCAAACCAGTCCCTTAACTGTGTCAACTCATATAAGTTCATCCACTAACTTTGACTCGATGACACGAATCCTCTAACTTTGAAAAATTATGTCAGCTAATCCGTTATTTAATTTTTAATATTTATACTAAAGCACCACATCATTTAGAAACTTTCATTTGAATCTAACTTATGGATTGCTTCATTACGTATATAATGTAGCGATTCAAATATTCTACATAATTAACTGTTTATTCAAATTACTATACAATTAGTTAGTTAATTTTGTTCATCATAAAAAAAAATCAACATTTTACATACTAATTTAAAATATATAATCCAGTTTTTACTAAATAATTGTTTAGATTATGTCTTCTCAACATATTTTTTCATTTATTTTAATAGAAAATATGGAATTTGTCTTTTTAGAGCCTATAGAGTGTAATGAAGTAATGTACGATGATCATTGTGTAAAATATCGCATTAACAAAAATTTTGCAGCTTTTTCTTGACGAGGCGATCTCATATATCGGAGATATTTCGGATGTATCGGAAATATTGTACCGGTCCATAAATATATAAAAATATTTATATTTATATACAATAATTAATATAAATATAAAAAATAACAAAATATTAATGAAGTTTTAACAACAGATTGTCCGCAAATCATTTGATGAAGCTTTTAAGTAAACCCAAAAGGCCACCACCAAAGAAAATGATGCAGTAATAGCAAGATAACACCAACCGACACTACCATTTCTTACAATTTTAACCTTAAACTTTTAAATTTCTTACAATTGTGTCTTGTACCGCCTTTTTCATCATTTCGTCGGTGCTAGACAGCAGGAAGCGAACGAATGACAATACATGCGGTCACGACACGAAATTGGCCTAAGCGGCATCTGCTTTTCTTGCCGATACCGGTATGAAACCGGCTTACCGACCGGTACGGTACGATATTTAATACTCTGACAAGGATTTGGTTTTCTCTAGGGCATCATACGAGCAGATAAAAAGGTAAAGGGCTTAATATGCCAATAAAAAATAATAAGAGGTATTCTTTTGGATTTCGGACTCCATTGTTCCTTTTGTTTTGTGGATCAAGTAGAAGAGTAGTTTTCAAACCCTAAAACCCATTTCGCTTAGTGAACCCTGAATTCGAATTCTGGGACGAGGATGGCGTCGATTCTGTTCGAGGACATTTTTGTCGTCATGCAGACGGACCCAGATGGTAAAAAGTTCGATAAAGGTAAGACTTTTCGGATCATTCGATTTCCGTCTGAATTGCCTCGTTCCTTCCTCTTTGCTACTGTTTCTGTACATGCCGCTTCGGGTGTTCTGTTAAGTTTACTGGACATCTGGGGAAATTTGAATCGACTGGATTAATGTTTCTCTGTTTCTTTCTCTCTTTTTTTTTGGTTTTTAGTCACTCGTATCGCAGCAAAGAGCCAGAACTGTGGCATGTTTATGCATCTAGATGTAAATACTGAGATATATCCTATGAAGACTGGCCAGAAGTTTACCATGGCGCTGGCATCAACCCTTGATTTAGATGGAACCCCCGATTCTGGTTATTATACTCAGGTAGCTCTTAACTTCTATGCTATTTCAGAGGGATGTTCTGTGGAGTTCAGTGTCCTTATCATTGTTTTTACGCTGTACAGTATTAGCTCATAGAGTTTGTATTGCCATTTTGCTTTTATTTTTAAATAATAGAGAATCTGATATGCTTCAGTTTTAGTAAAAAAAATTCACACCAACTTTACGTTATTACTTTTAATTCCCCTTTATAATTTTAAATGTTACTTTTGCCTTAGATGTCTGCTCTACATTATTACGTCAAGTCTTTATCATTACTTAATTTCTGAAGCCAGTCAAATGTATCATGTTTGTTGGGACGGATGGAGCATAATATTAGTTACAGGTTGTTGTAAAAGGTGTAAGAGTTGGTAACCATTGCATCAGTATACGTGGATTCTTGCACAATTTCGTTTACGCTGTTTTGCATTCCATCTTAGAGCTGTCATCTACTTCAGGATCTGAAAGACATTCAGCATTTTAAAGTTTAATCATGTCAGAAGGGATAAATGCTGGAGCTACCTGTATACTGATATCAGTTCTCTGAATTTGTGGGCAAGATGTTCTGCACCAATGAAACTGAATAAAACCAAGCACCGCCTGAATATGAATATCTAGGAGGTTTTCTTATCCTTTATTTTTTCTGACCATAATTTGTTTGACGAATTTTATTTTATCATACAGGGTGGAAGGAAGAGTCTTGCAGATAAGTATGAGTATGTGATGCACGGGAAGCTGTATAAGATTGCAGATGAATCATCAGGGAATTTACCCAACTTGTATGTTTTTAACTACTGAGAATTGGCTGATCATCTAGTGAACATATTAACGACTAAATTTAAGCTTGATAAGTGTCGGAATAATTTTCTTCTGGTTTGCATCTAGGGAGGTATTTGTGTCATTCGGCGGACTTCTGATGCTGCTTAAGGGTGATCCTTCCCATCTTTCCAAGTTTGAGCTTGACAACAGGATTTTCCTGCTAATCAGAAAGCTGGCGTAAGACCATTGCGGTGGATTATTGCATGACTTGGAACCTAGGGCTAATTTGGTTGAAAGTCTGGTATGTGTTAGGGCCTTGCAACTTGTGTCTGTGGACTTGCTGATGTAAAAAGATGTTGCTGGGATATTATTCATGACAGTCAATCTTAGGATCACTCTATGCCTATGTGAAAGCCTGGTGGGTGTCAAACATTTGCTTCTATGGTCATTTTCATGAATACAGCTGTGCTGGGGATGCCTTTGCCCTTCTGTTTCTGTCCATTTTAGTACTCTCAAGACTGTAATGCGGCTCGTTATGTTTTTTTTTCTCAAACTTTTGTCCTTTTTCGATGGATTACTTTTGTGAGAAGAATGTTCGAAATTAACATTAGAGGTTGAGGAAGTTTTTGAATGATCCTGATGATTTCTTCAAACCTTGCCAAAGTAGGCTAGCTGAGCCAATTCTCTAACCAATTTGTCCTCTTCCAGCATCACTTACCTTTCAAAAATATAATTAATTTATTAGAGATTACACGGGATTTTTGTAAATTTTAAAGAACATGGATCACATGATTTATAGAACTGAAAATTGAGAAGAAAAAAACAGTATGTGAGCGTTTTGTTAAAAAACAAACGTAAGAATTACTTGTGAAAGATTTTTCTAAAAGGAAAAAGGAACACCTAGATGGGATGTAGGGGATACCGGAGGCTCGATCTCGAGACTTCTTTAAGTGTCCTCAGTAATATGACCACTAAGCCAAATGCTCAGTACTCTCACAACTCACTTTAGTTGTATACTTCACACCCTTTTTCATTCCAAGGGTACGTTGAGAAAGTTGGTTAAAACACACTACTTTTTTTTTTTGATAAATGTTAAAGGTACAGGATACGGCGCGCCTCATGTTTAAGTGAGCCTCCGTGATCCATGTTCCTTTTATTTACAATAATGCCATTATTGACGCACATCTCCTTCTACGACTCTTCACCGACGCCTTCCTTCAACGTCGATAACCTCAGCCATAAACGTTTGCAACAAGACCACTCACCACAAGCCTCCTGTCACTGACGACGACCCTTAATGTCCACCACCCCCACCGATGACGGCTCTTCTATGTTATCGGTAGAGAACAAGCTTTTGGAGGCTAAAAGCGCCGGCACTACGAAATCCGAAATCCGACCATGTTGGAGCATCCAATCTTTTCCCGAGGCGTCTTCGAACCATTCCCAACCAGTTCCTTAGCTGAAAAACACGATTCATATCTCATGATCTGAAGCTGCAACCTGCTGCAGATGATGTAATTATGATGCTCCTATGTACATAAATGATACGCATTCGACTCATTATGATGCTTCTACGTACCTTAATGATGTATGAGTTAGATTGCATAATTTGTGGGGAAAAGTGCATCATGTTTATAATGAAGAACATCGTAGTGGAAAAAGAGAGCACCACTCTTGTCCCCAAGTGCATCATTTTGAAATGTTAAAGAAAACGAGTGCAGTATTGTCATGAGAATGAGTGCATCATATTTGTAATGGAGAGCATCGTAGTGCAACATGAGTGCATCATAGTGGTCACTAAATGCATCATTTTGGGAGGTTGAAGAAAATGAGTACTTCATTAAGTCATCAGAATGAGTGCATCATGTTTGTATGTTAGCGCATCATACTTGAAACCTAGAACATCATTCTGGTAAACAAGCACATCTTTTAGAAAGGTTGAAGAAAACGAGCACTTAATTAAGTCATCAGGACGCGTGCATCATGTTGTTACGGGAGAATATCATTCTACATCGTAAATGCACCACTGTGGTAATCAAGCGCATCATTGTGAATTGTAGAACAAAATGTATTTATAAGTCATCAAAACGAGTGCACCATATTGTTACAGGAGCACATCATAATGCATCGAGAATACATCATTGTGGTGCTGAAGCACATCATTTTGGGCAGTCGAACAAATATGCCAAAGCCGGTGGTTGTTTTCACCGGAAGAACTGGGCATGTGGGTTTTGCTGCTATTTTTGCAAGAAAGAAAGAGGAATCGGTTAAATTTCGATCTAATTTTGTTTCTCCATGTAGAAAGAAGGGCAAATCCATGGAGATTTGACGACTCCGGTTTCGTTTCTGAGAAACACGACGACGAGGTGAGCTCCATGTTTCTTCCTTCTTTGTTATTGTAAGGGGCTCTTAACGTAAGCCGTCTCAATGCATAGCTACTCAATGTTAAAACACATACTTACTCAGCCTAACTACCTTAAATCTATAAAAAGGGAAAAAGATGGAACACCAAAGCAAAATGGAGGTGGTATGATCTATCTTCTTCCTGTTGTTGTGTAGCTAGCATTCATTAGTTAGCAGCAACATCATCCGTCGATGATGGAGTAGTATCTGTTCTGTTCCTCTTCTGTTACCAAAATCTTTTACATTAATTAGCTTGCTTTTGCCTACTCCCGACAAGTAACCTTCACCTCTCTCAGATACAAAAGGGTTACATTAATGATATACACCAATCTCCCTCGCTCTGTCATGTAAGCACCTAATACACAAATGGGCTGCCCTCCCCCCCTCTGCCTGCCTATCCAACAAACCACTCTCTCATATGAATCTGGGGATCTCATTCTGCTCCACAAATAATTTCTATACATAATTTACACTTTCTTCTTCTTCCATTTTGGGGCCAGGCCGCGAACGGAACATGATTCATCTATAGCACACATCGCCGGCTCAATTTTCTAAGATCTTTGTTCATGGCCCCGAGCTCTCTCATCCAGATGCATGATCCCATCTTTCACGCGAATCGCTATCCTCAACTGAACAGCTCGAGATTTTTGGACACCTTCTAAGTTTCTCTCGAGATGAAATGATGCCCCAATAGCCGACTGACCAGAGCCTTTCAGATGTGTAATAATGGAAACACCAACAACACTTGAGGACTATATACCAGCTTCAGCTTCATCCAAGTTCTCTTGATATTGGTCAATCAAATAGTCACAGAGTTCCAGAAGTTGATCAGCAAGTGGGGGAATACCTGGGTTGAGTCCCCTGTTATAATGATGAGCATTCTCCCTGATTTGAACAACATCATTCCGGAATTCCATCCGATCTTTGTACTCCATCTTCCTCACTTTCTCTCTGATCTTGGACAAATCCATTGGTTTCTTTATAATATCATAATAATCAGGAGCTTCCTTCTTGGACACAGGCTTTAAGAAAAGATAAGACACTTCATTATTCTCCTTGAGCGTGTCCACTATTTGCTCCAAGATGTTGTTTAAAACGACCTGCCAATGGATACACACCCCCAAGAATTCGCACATCATTGGTATTAGATAAAAGCAGCACATGCAGCTCACAGTTAGAAAATAGATATCATGAAAATCAATAATCATAGCACATATTTTTCCTTTTCTGCTTTATTTCTGTACTGACTGATTCTGAATCTCTGATATATTTAAGCTGCCGCTACCACAAACAAGTTATCTTAAGCATCAAATAAAAAATGGATCCAAAATTCCAAATCTTGAAAATAACAAAGCCTTCAAATAAGCATATGCAGCACTCCCTCCGTCCCTTTTTAATTGAAGCAAATGGTTTTGGCATGGAGATTAAGGTAAAATTCCAAATCTTGAAAATAACAAAGCCTTCAAATAAGCATATGTAGTACTCCCTCCGTCCCTTTTTAATTGAAGCAAATGGTTTTGGCATGGAGATTAAGGTAGAGTAGAATTGATGAATTTTGACATATGTACCCCTACCCTACAAAAGGTGAAAAAGTGAAACCAAAAGTGCCAAAAAGGCGGTAAAATAGTAAAGTCAGAGTAAAAATTACTATAAATGGAAACGTTCGAATTATTAAAGATACGGCCAAAAAGGAAAGTGTTTCAATTAAAAAGGGATGGAGGGAGTACTAGTATCTAATACTTCAGCTGTCCCAACAAATATGATATGTTTGACTGAGTACGAAGATCAATAAATGTAGAAGATTGGAGGTAGTAAAGAAAAAAAATGCATATAAGAAAAAAAATAACTTTTGAGTGGGAAGGGAAAGTAAGGGTAATAAAGTAAAGTTTGTGTAAAAATGTTTCGTAAAAATGAAACATGCTCCTATCAGTTTTCCTTGGCAAAACTTCAAAAAGGAAAACGTATCGGATTTCCTGTGATGGATGGAGTATTAACAATGAAGCACTAAAGGGGTGCCAACTGATTAACAAGAAAAGAAGAAATGGATCTTAAAGATCAGATGATGGCAGAAGGCTACACATGAGCAATTGTTCTGGCCTCCACTTAATTCATCATAGAAAGTTATCTGCTTTCATTTGAATCTTAAAAGCTAACTACCCATGCAGCAGCAGCAGCTGAAAATAAAACTCAGAAATCTGCACATGAAAAATGTAGAAGTGTAAAACAAGTTACCTCTCCTCCTCTACGCCTCTTTGTTGGAGGATAAGACTCAGTACCATACCGTCCCAAATCCATAACTGATCTTCGTTTCACACCACGGTCCCTCTCCGCCATTCTTCTATCAGTTCTTCCTGATCTGCAATCGTCCATAAAATCATCTATTTCCACTTTCTTTTTCTTCGTTTTTTTCTTATTTGCTTTTTGGCGTTCCTCTTCTTCCCTTTCTTTCCGGATATTTGCTTCAAACTCTGCTAGTCTCCAAGTCTCGTCAAATAACCTTCGTCCCAATCTTAAAGTAGCAGCGCTCCTCTTCTTCTCATCTTCACAGATCCTCTTCTCCTCTATAACTTTCTGCCCAGCCACGTCGCTGCCCATTTGGTGGCAGTCTTGCCCCGCATGCTTCTGAAAACTTGATATTTCAGTTATCTTTTTAGTTTTCCTGAATTCAGGGTGACTGTCTCCATCCTGACTAATAACCTGATCCTGACTAATTACCTCCTTCGAGCGCTTAATTTTTATTTTAGGAGGCTGCTCTCTTTCTCTATCTTTCAGAGGACGTATCAATATGGGGGGCTTTTGCAGTTCAATTTGGTCCCTATCTCTGTTTGTAGGCGGCTTTATGACAACTAAGGGCTTCTGAACTTCAGCCTGGCCTTGATTAGAGTCTACTGAAGTTTGCCCTACAATTAAGGGCCTCTGGGACTCGACCTGCATCTGGTCCTGCTTTCCCTTGCTAGATTTTATTATTACCTTGGTGCCAGATTTGCTCCCTGTCTCAAAATCTAAAGTGACTGGCTGGCCAGAACCTTGTGCAGCTTCAGCAGCTGCCTTGTCAGTAGAGCACTTAAACTTCACAGGTACAACTTTATTTGTTGAGTTAGGTTTTTCAATCTCGATCGCCTCCACCAAAGCAGTCTTAGCTGCTGCTTTAGGTATGTGCTTCTTTTTCAAAGCTTTTGATTGGGGTAAAACTGAGGTATCGAGCGAAATAGATTTTGCAGGAGCCTTCTCTGAAATTGTGGTTTCCACCAGTGTGTCTGGATCCTCCCCATACTTTGGGCAATGCTTGTTGGTTCTCATATGTCCTGGCTGTTCAGTTAGACATGAAGATATATTACTTACAAGGAAGTGGCATTCCATCATTAGTATGATTTGTACTAACAATGTATGTTTGTCATTATTGGATTGACACTCCCATCTCTCCTGAAGAGATGTCAAAATTACCTTAACCAAATAGATTTTCCTAGCAATGGGAAAGAAAAAAGTCAAGAGATAAAGAACAGCTCACCTGATGGCAAGCCCCACAAACGAAACTCTCCCTCGAAGATTTCTTTAAATTAAGATTCGAATTCTGGAAACAGACAGCAGTGTGAAATGGTTTCAATCAGTGAAGAGAAGTAGCAAAAAGTAAATAGCAATCAACTCCCTAAATCTTCTTTGAATTATGTTTCAATCAGGCAAAAAAAAAAATTTTGCTTGTTCGCATCTTATAATACACCATGAGAAGTAGCAAAAAGAAAATGGCAATAAACTCCCTAAATCTCCCTCGAAGATTGCTTGTTTGATTGGACGAGAGACTAAGGTAAGTAGTTGAAAGTGTATGTTTTGACAATTATACCCCCATTTAAAAAGAAAGAAAGAAAGTTTGATGGGACCTAACTTTAAGATGAGTGGAAAGAAGAGAAAGTCTCGTAGAACCCAACCTTTAAAAAGGTGGATGAAGTGGTAAAGCTGGTAATAGAAAATTTTCCTTTTATGGAAAGGCCACAATTAATTTGGGGCACCCCAAAATATAAATAGCCGCAACTTTTATGGGACGGAGGGTATATTTTTCTATGAACACAAGTCTCTCTCCCATATAATTCAATGGGACTTGCTAACTCAGGTGGAAATTGAAACTTAAACATTTACTCCTTTTTCTTAACAATACGACTTCATTAATCCTTGCACTTAGTCACCTGAGTTCACTGGACGGCCTTAATGAAATGACAATCTAGAGCCCTTAAAGTCGTACCAAGTGTCAAAATGGCCACAAATTCTCAAACTTGGACAAAAAATATTGAAGCCTACTAATATTAGTTCGATGATACAACTAGTAGGAGATAATGGGGAACAATAAAACGTCGACACTTTATGATGAAGTGCTCTGCTTCAAGTTTTATCTGAACAATGACTGAACATATCAGAAATCCTTAGTTTGGTTTTCCCTTACAACCTCTTTTAATGAATCCTAATGGCAATTGTAGTTCCCTCCTCGAACAGACTGAAATTTAGTCAAATGGATTAGGCTTGTTATTATACCTACAAGGTTCAAGGTCCAAGCAATGGTTCACTCCTTGGCTTTGCCCATATGCACCAAGGAGGAAGCTCCTGCACCTCCATATACTATTTTTTTCAGCTATGTACATGACCATCATCCATCAACCTAACACATACACCCTCCGTCCCATAAAAGATACAATTGTTTGTTAGCATTTAATCTATAATTTTTTCCGTCAACATTTTAATATATAAAGTTCATTAACTGATATGAAAATGATAAATGAACATCTTAGTTTCTAAATATATTTTATTTTAGAATTTTTTCAATGAACTCTTCCTAGTGAAATTTAAGTCAAACACAAGTTCGAAGGCCAAATGTATCTTCTTTATAGGGATGGAGGTAGTATTTTTCTTGGCAAGACAAAGGCAAAAGGAACCAATTGATCTCCACCTGAGTGAGAGAGAGAGAGAGAGAGAGAGAGAGAGAGAGAGATGGTACATGCCTTAATAATGCTGTCCACTATTTTGACTTTAGTTACTTGGGCAGTGCTTGATACACCATTCTTTTTCATGCCTTTCATCTTTCCAGAAATGTTCCTTTTTGAAACTGAATTTTCTTCCTGCACAAGAAGATTATAGATCAGCATAGCTTTTTGTTTTGCACATTACTTAACCAAATGACTTGGGCAACTACACACTTACATCTTTCGGATCTCCTGACGTGGTATCATTTGCATGATAGGACCCATTAGGTTGAGAATTACTAATGACTGGCTTAGCAATTGAACTTGTTTTCGTAACTCGTTCTACGTTGTCCACATTAGCACTCGGTTGTGAAGCAAAAGCATATCCAGAGTCCTCCATTGCAGCTTTGTTCTTCTTTTTCTTTTTCTTCTTTTGTTCACCTTCATCATCTGCAAACAATATAGAAAGGTTGGTCAAATGCATTCCATTAAAGACAGGTTGGTGAATGCAACTTCATCCAATGAACAATTCAGATTAAGCACCAACATTGCTTTTTTGAGTGATCAGAGAACAGTTGATGATTATTTAATCCCTGACCACAAGATAAACCAGTCACCTTCAGCCATGTGCAACACCCGATATATACCCTTACTCAAATTCACTTCATGGCTGAAACTTTCAGTCATAAGAAACTGAGTTGCTTTCCCTCTAAATAAGCATAGTAAACATATAGGATCATACCCAAATATACAGACTGCTGTTCATTATACTATTATCAACCTGATATGCTCTTATGACATACTCTATAAAATATACAGACGCAGAGTCATACAGAATCAAAAAGGAAAAAACTGTTTGCTAATTCAGCATTTAAGGTTTGCTCCAAGTTCAGTAGAAACTTCATGTTGGTAATTGTAAATAATGAACAGGGCGTGACACAGATTCTCTATGCCGGTCAGGATTGAAGGGGAATGTAACACCAAAATATGTTTCTCATAAGGAACATCTGATGCTAATGATCTCTGCCTGACGGCCTCCACCCCGCCCCCCCAGGACACTTATGTTATACATATTCCCACCTTGATCAGATGCACCCACTCCTATTTGCATGTCACATGTCACATAAGTGTAGTCCTAATACATCCACTAATTTATTTGAAAGGTATTTTAAATTTAGACTGAACATCCAGTTCTTTGAGATAATGTAAGAAATTATATTCCCTCCATGCCACAAAAGATCGATCACATTCCTTTTTAGGCTGTCCAAGAAAGATTTGATCGTTTCCGTGCCCAGTTAAATACCCAATCCTTTGTGGGACGGAGGGAGTATTATTTAGGCAGACATTAGAATGGATAATACTAGTAGTTACAAAGGGAAATTATTTCTAAGCCTAGACAGTCCATCACAGTGACAGAGTGTTCGGGTAGATAGTTGCAGGACCATTTATTTTAAAATTTGTTCTTATCAGGAATGACAATAGTTACTGAGAAGTTCATGGTCAAGAAAACACATACCATCCATGAGCAAGCGGTATAATTCAGCAGCCTCAGCAGCTTCATCCTCAATCTCCTCTTCAACCCGGGACTTGGAAGGATTCCTTCTCATCTTAAGACCCTTGACACCATCCGCTTTCGCATGCTTTGAATCTCTGCTCCCATCTTCACCTTCTTCAAATTCCTCTGCATCAAGCAAATTTTCCAGGTCTCCAGCAAAAGAATCTAGATCACTATTAGCTTCAGAGTCACTTTCATTCTCTTCCCCCTCAACAGTTGAAAGAGACTGAATTTGTCTGTCCCATATCTCCTGGCATTTTTCCCTGGTCTGTTGTTGCAACTGAAGGAATGACATGCGTTGTCCACGGGCATACTTACCTATAGTTGTAGGATCAACTTTGACACCTGATGCAGCCTGCTCACTTGAGAGCTTGCGGATCATAGCAATTCGATGCCACCTTGTTTGTTTTTCAATTACTTCATCTGGAACATTGAATTTAAGAAGAACCTGGGAAATAAGATCCCAGTAAGAGATTCTGACTGATGAACAAACCAATGTTAATCAACCGAATAAAACAGAAAGATTTTATCACAATATTATAATCAATTTATTTACGAGGTTACCGAAAAATCTAAATTTGATTAACCAATACCAATATCAAATAGAAACGTTGAAATGCGGGCATATTTTTCTCTGCTTTTATCCTAATGCAAAATCATGACAAACACACGCACACGTGCAAAACCACTTGTCATGACAGTTTCAACTTCCAACAACTTAAAACAAACCAATACTGGCCTAAATCCATTTTTCACTCTTCAACTTTGTTGAAACAGACTCTTTGCCCCTGAACTGTGACTCAGATTGACTGACCCCTCAAACTACAGCTCCCTCTCAACACTTTGCCCATTTAACTGATGACTGAATTAGAGTCAATAAACAAATGTATTTTTTCTTTAATAGTTTGAGGATGACTTCATCTGAACCATAATTTAAGGACAAACGAGCCAAGTCAACATGTTCGAGAGTGCAAAATGGATTTAGCCACCAAAATATTTAATGAACAGTAATGCCATACGATATGATGAATAGCCTGATGAAAGTAGGTAGAGTCCAAATTGACATGATTAAATCCCTAACAAGAACAAAGACTTCAATACTGATACGAAAAAACATCCTACATAGAAATCCCCCCCCCCAAAAAAAATGGAAAAACTAGAAGTCTCAATCGATCAGTGGTGAAAAAAAGACTGAACATGAAACTTCAAAAATGAATTCAGGGGGGCCCGGTTACTTCGCAAGAACTGGCACACACCTCTCTTGCAGCCTCCATACTCAGTCTTCGAAGGTCAGCATCAGTCCCAGTCACGCTGGTCCCTCCTCGACCAGCAGCTGCCTTTTTCTTTGCCATTGCGCTTGACATCGGTGCCTTTGGAGTTACACGAACATAACTGAATCCCAACCCACGACCAGTCGGATCACCAACACCAGTTATTTCCAGGCGTTCAATATTCTCCCTGTCCTGCTTTTATGGAAACAGGAAAGAAGTATAAAAAGCTCTCTATTTAATGTACATGTTTATAGCAAAAGAAAAGGAGGATAACATAAACAGCACACCGAGGCAGTTTGCATTGAAATGGCAGGTTCACATTTTCTCCGCAAATACTTCAATACAAGGGAAAATCTTGTGATTAAGTTTCACCATACCTGATTTGTACAGGCAACAAAGTTGCTGCTAAGATTCCAGGGAGTAATTTGCAGCTCCCTCTCAATATGTGATGCAGCAGCCAGTGCTATAGCTTCATCAGGAAGTTGACTCATAGCGGAGGAAACGCCATTAGGGCTTGTTAGGCGTGTGATACCTAAATGTTTAAGCCGGTGCAAACCAGCAAGCATGCTTTCATAGGCACATACCTAGAAGAATAAAGAAAACGTGGAACATAAAAATGAGAGGGCATCGGTAAGTTTACATTAAAAGAGTTGCAGTGGAAAAGTAGACATAGGTCAAAGAAAACGTAAACAGGCATTCAAGGTTCATGTTTGATCCTGTATTCCTGTGACTTCTCGGCAGAAAAAACATTATGTAAAAAAACAGGGAATGATTTGTAGGAGAATACATGTAAGGATGTGTTGAAGGGAGCAAAAGTCCTAAAATGAAGGATATGGCTAGTGAAAATCAGTTTTCATACACCAAGTAAGTTCTCCACCTTTGCCCCTCTTCGTTCAATAGCAAAAGAAACAAATAGATAAGCATATAATAAAAACATCAAACTATAGAACCATTCTCCACACAACCATCAAATACTAGCACATACTCCCTCCATCCCCAAAAGATTGAAGGGTTTGACTGAGCGCGGAGATTAAGGTGAATGTAAGATTTTTGTATATGTTTACCTAATTGCACCTTGGTTGAAAGTGCACAAAAAATGAGGTATAAAAAGTAAAGATTAAGTAGGGATAGTTTAGTAATTTTGAGAGAGAAGTTTCCTTTTAAGAAAAGTGATCAATTTTTCAAAGACAGCCCAAAAAAGAAATGTATTCAATTTTTCAGGGACAGGGGGGTATGACAAAATATGCAAGAGGACAAAATATAATGGAGAAAAAACAGCAAAATAAAAAAGACATTACCTTAAGGGTTGCACATTCCTTCAGTTTCTTCCGAATGATTGCCTCGGAAAGATTAGTAAACTGAGATGACAACTCATTTGCACCTACAAAGGGAAGAAGGCCACGCTTTGCAGCACCAGAAAATTCACGGTATATATACACCAACATCCGGTTCATGATATATGTCTGAAGATTCTTAGATCCGGGGGATATTACCTCCATGAGGGGCTCCTGCAGACAGGAAACCATTCAACCACAAACATTTTACATCCAGTAGTGACAACATATATCAATAGAAATGACTCATAACTGTAATCATCTCAATCAAACTGCAAACTGATATCAGTCAGTGCCCACCAAATGGCATAAGGATCAGTCCCATCAACGGACTTATCATTGATAACATGTGAAAGTATGATGCATAAGTGCTTGCACCAAAAAATCCTTTCAACCATAACCGTTGAAAACCAGATCTAGACTCTATCAATCAGACCTGCTTCAGGCACATTTTTAAACAAATGAATTTATTTTTTCACTACTTGCTTAAAAGGATGAAGTTTAAATGAATCATTTCATAAGTGCCAATAAAAACAATCTAAGAATTAAACTCTTTTTCTGCTACAGCTACAGAGATCAAGTGCTAAAACATTTCAGCTTCCCCTGCAGCCCTTGCAACCCTTTTCTTTCTGAAGTATAAAAGAAAAATAACCAGAGGAAGTAACAGATGAATCCAGACTGAAAGATAAGAGAACACATATCACCTGCAGAGCTGCCCAATCCCACAAGATCAATTTCATGCTCTTTCAAAGAGTTCAATAAAATCGACAAAACTGATCAAGAAAGGTAGAATGATGAGCCCGATAGACTATCCTAGTGTTCAGGACCTAGGCCAGCACACAGTGGCGGACCTAGTGTGGGGGCAGTGGGGGCAACTGCCCCCACCAAATATTTACAAAGTATAGAGTATATATGTATATTTTTCATAAATCTGAATCATATTTATGTAATTTATCCCCACAAAATTACTATTAAACTCTTATTACACATATATTCCTAAATTTTAGTTAAAAGTACACTCAACCTCCTTTAAAATCTGGTCACTTAAATCCCTTGACTCCACCACTATTTAAATACTTCATTCATACTTAAATAATTGGTCCATTTAGTTTTCAGTATTTAGTTTATGATTTTTTTCTCCAACATTTTATATTAAAAATCATAAAGTTTATATCCAATTTAAAAATCAAATTTTTATTTTCAAATAATTTTTTTTCAAAAAAAATGATAAATTATTCTTAGTGATAATTTGAGTCAAATACAAACTCAAAAGTCAAATGAGCCAATTAATTGAGTACGGATCGCTTAAAAACAATTCTATAGTAAAAGAAAATTTGCCCCCACAGCAATTTGATCCTGGGTCCGCCCCTGCCAGCACACCTAGGCAAAGTCAACTGTCTTGTGATGGGAAATGTAACATGCACAGGACAGTAATTGAAAAATGAAAACAAATCAATGGAAGAGGCACTTTTAACAAACCTGTTGTCCCACAACAGCTATCTTATCAATACGCCTTATGGAAAGTTTCCCTTTTGTAGATCTAATCAGTAGAAAGTCAGTTGATTGAACTTTATGGGGAAATATCGGAGCCTTATACATATTCGTCTCAAGGGATGACTGGCTGCGACCAGCTTTTATTTCTCCCAGGAAAGGTGGTCTGTCACCAGGCTCTAGTACTAGAATATTCCCCAAACAGCTGTTTCCACTGCGTAGCAAGCTACAGTTTTGATCACCTGGAGCCGACTTTTGGTAGTAGGTGACCAGGTTTGCACCCATGCCAGCATTGCTTAGAAGTAAAGGCCTTTCTTCACAGTACCTGCAAGCAAAGTCGGGAAATCAAGATAAATAACTCATGGTTCATACCAGCTGCTAATATGAGACGCAGCTATAAACCCTGTAATCTACCACAAGCTTAACACTTTCTGATATATTTAACTGCAATACTGTACACCTCTCCACAAAAGTTATGTGAATAATATTTTTGCAGACCAAATACATCTCAAGATGGTTAAATTATGAAGTCCCCTATGTCCAACTATTGAAATAAAGCTTCTACAGTCAATAACATGTCTGTTAAAAACGGCACTTTAAAACGGTATTCAAGCATGGGTTGTTTTCGTCCCGTCATTCAGGCTAGCTTCATATTCAAGCTCGATGAGATCAAATCATATTCAGTTATTTCACCTTCATATGATGAGGAGGCATTTTAAGGTATTATTCTTATAAGGTTAAACTTAAGGGTGGGTTTTTGTGGGAATATACGGCACCGAGGGGAGAAAAGTGAGGAAATAAGGCTCTCCTATAGGTATAAAGATACACTAACCGGTAACAACTACCCCTTTCCTTTTGAGATGTCCCACAAAGATTAATACGTTTTCGTTTAAGAAAACTTTAACCTACCTGTTTACTTTATTACCCCTAATTTCTTCACTAAAAAAGTTACTTTTGTCTTATATGTCAATTTTACATTATCACCTTTAAGTCTTCTACACACCTATAGATCCACGCTAGGTCATAACTCAAACGTATCAATTAATATCGGATGGAGAAAGTACTAAATTAAATCTATTCAAGCAAAAATATTATGGTGAAGCTTAATAATGCAAGGAAAATTTTTAAAAAATAAATATAAACCCATCCAAGCCTAAATAATTCGAAATTCAATTCAAAACAAGAAACTACCAACAAAAAATGAAACGCGGGAGCTACTTACTCCATCAAAAATACTCTCTCCGTCCTCAAAAGATTGAAGGATTTGGTTGGGTGCGGAGATTAAGGTGAATGCAAGATTTTTAACAAGTTTACTTAATTGCCCCTTTGAAAGTGCACAAAAAACGAGGTAGAAAAAGTAAAGATAAAGTGAGGATAATTTAGTAACTTTGAAAGTGAGAATTTTTCTTTTAAGGAAAGTGATCAATTTTTCTAGGACAGTCCAAAAAGGAAATGTGTTCAATTTTTCAGGGATGGAGGGAGTACTAAATTAAATATCGGATGGAGAAAGTACTAAATTAAATCTATTCAAGCAAAAAAATTATGGTGAAGCTTAATAATGCAAGGACAATTTAAAAAACTTAAATATAAACCCATCCAAGCATAAATAATTCGAAATTAAATTCAAATCAAGAAACTACCAGCAAAAAATGAAACGCGGGAGTTACTTACTCCATCAAAAATACACGGCCATCTTTCGCTGAAAGATCAGATTTCTTCTTAAATGCACCTGGAGGCCTGACAGCCTTACCCTCACCAGGAACTTTTTGTGCCTTTGGCAATAAATGAATTTTTGTGCGAATGAGATAAAGCAACGAATTTGTCTGGACATTTTGAGCAGCCAGACTTTTGTCATCTTCAAGCTCCTTCCCTAGATAAAATAACTTCACAGTTTCTGTTGGCTTGAAATCTACAGCAAACAACCCCATTGTGAGCAACATGAGCACCATTTTTCTAATTTTAAACCATATAACTAAGTAATTCCCTCAGCAAGCCACGCAAGAGCGAACAATTGTTACAAGTCTCTATGGTTAACACAGTACAGGGTAAAAAGTTCAGTCAAAGTTATGTGAAAGAAAAGTAACCTAGTTTCTTGGAAGCCTTCACTTTGATGGAAGAGACAGGTTCCTCCGCATCCACATGCACTTTACTTCCCTTGCCTCCCAGGCTCTTAACTATTATTCTCATTGAACCTTGTGAATGCAGCTTGCCTTGCTTAACAGCAACCTCATTAGCATGCGGATACCAATGAGCCTTGGGCCGATGAAAATGAGCTAAGTCTTTACTGCAAAGTGTTAGTAGTTAAGAAAAAATAATTAAATAAATACCAAAGTAACTGTACAAATAAACATAATGAATCAGAGTATGTACACTCGGAAATTCAAAGTTTATTATCACAGAAGCCAAATTGCAGTTGTTGCACACACACATGAATGTCGCTCACAAAAAGCACGCATGCATGCATGCACACAGGTACAAAGACAACAGGCCTGTATCACTTTTCCACATCACTCGGTTACTCCAAGAAAAATAAAGAGAGCAAATAAGGAAGAATCCATAAACTGCAAAACAAAAGCACTCACACCCTCACTATACCAACTAACGATCATCACCCATGAATCAGCTTAACTAACATGTCTAACATTTATTTCATCATGTTCATTTAGTTTCCTAAAGAAATGAAAGACACAAAATAAGCACAGGAAAAAGAGGTCAGAAATCTCTTCTAGAATGTCCTTTTAATGTTGGCTTGCTTAAAATATTGACAAAAGAGAAAAAATATGAATAATCAGGTAGCAAATTTAGAGGAAGAATGTTTTCTATGACAGAGCTGGGATAGATTGGAATTAGATAGGGTCCGATTCAAACTCTTTCTCTGGCAATGAAGACAAGACAAAATAAGAGACTTGACCAGTACTGAGGATGTTAACTCCACTGAGTAGTGCAAAGCAACTCAGAGACCGTACTGAGCATCTGTACAGTGAGTTTCTGACTCAGTAACTTATCGACCATAAATTCATTAACTGAAATATGTTCCTTTAAAAAAATGTGGACTAAAATAATAGTATCAATCTGCAAATATTGTCCTGTTTAATTTTTAAAATTTAATCTACTCCCTCTATCCCATAAGTTTTACAACGTTTAATTTTCTATGAAAATTTGACTCAGATATATCCATTAGGCTTTAGGAGAATTTTTTTTAAAAAAATTATTAAGTATAAACATCGAATTACAAATTTTGATGTGAGTTTTAAATTTATGATTCAAAAAGATATAAAAATAAAATCATAATTTAAATGCCGAAAAATGAATGTAGCAAAACTTTTGGAACAGAAAGAGTGATTTTTTTTCTTCAAAATGTAGATGTACAAAGTCATGTTGTTTATACGCAAATGATAATGAAAGTTTGTAGGTTCTAAATACTCGCATTATAAAAATAAAAATTAAAAAAGAAATGCTTTTCTTGATAACAATTTAGGTCACAAACACAGTATAAAAGTTGAACTGGACAATTGTTTGCGGACATTTATGCTACTTGTTTTATATCTAAAACCCAAAATAATGGAAATAGTTGGTAACAATAATTTTTAAATGCTTAACTGCTACCAGTAAAAAAGAAAAGAAAGAAAAAGAAAAAGAAAACGAAAAGGAGCATCTTATTTTGGTGCTCCTCATCTGTGAGCTTTGATGTTGGAAAGCTACACTTAATACTTTTCACATATTGTTAAGACACCCGATGGCCTTATGTGTAACTTTGGATATTTGACGGGTGGACTGGCTTGAATAGAAGTTTAAAAATCTGATGGGAAGATTTCTCAAAGTTCACTTACCACTTAAAATATTTAGAATAAGCAAAACAGTCATGCTGAACACTAGTAAACCAATTCTGAAGTATGTGACAAGTGTCCTTACTTGCTTAACTTCAGTTTCATGGTTTGCAGCTTGAGTGCAGGAGCTGAATGATACACTCTGAAGCTATGAAAGATGCGCTTGTTTGTATTAGACTGTAGTTGCTGAGAAACTTTGCGATTCACATAGAATTTGTCATTGGCAATGTTGAATTGCCAACCAGATTTAACTTCGTGACCAGATATCTCTGGAGAAGCACCGTCACTGGCATTTGTGCACCGAGATATAACCATTGCCCCTGTATGGAACTGAAGATGCTCATTGTCCTTGTCATCCAAAATTTCGAACAGCATCTTCTCGTCTTGAAGATCGAAAACCAGCCTAGGCTTTAGAACAGCTCCATGTGGTTCCCATATAATGTCATCCAACCATGAGCCTTCCATGATACCCCTGTTAAGCATTGTGAGTTCTCTGAAACGACTCACAACTCTACTTATAGAAGGCTTCTCAGTGGGATCCTCCATTTTGTTAACAGCACGTTCAAAAGTGCCATCATCCAATTGAGATTCGAATCTCAATAGTTGAGGATGGAGTCTTTTTTCTGACGGCATGAGGTCTACAGATCCTGAGGGATTTCTTGAGCCTAAGGACTCCAAAGAAATGTTTGACCTAAGAATGGAAGTGTCGTGGTTCTTATCATTCACAGATGACTGTTCTAGAACTTGATTCTGTAGTTCAGTCCCCACATCCGCCCTTGCAGCTGAAGCCTCTACATCTGATGCAGCGATGGAAGGGCTCTCCAAAGAAATATCGGTCCTCACAGGAGAACTATCCCATAAAATTTTCTCTTCCCAGTCCTCATGCTCAAGGAGTATAAATTCTTCTGATAAAGATGACTGCCACCGGCAAGACATACTTCTATCGAATTCTTCTTTCATAGGCACTGCAATTAAATTATATTCTCTTGTAAATTCTTCATTCTGCACATTTATTGTAGAATCGCCTCGCAAGGAAGTATCATCGTTTGATTCAGAAATGTTCAGTTGAACAGCAATTTCCTGTTCAATGCATGATACATCTTGACTAGAGCTTCTTAGAAATGCCTCTTCATCTTCTTCAACAATATCAGAAGCCTCAATGAATTTATATTTCCCTGGATAAATGAAACATCCAAACCACAATACAACAGAACATCACAACAGATGAACCTGATACTTTGTACTATTATAGAAAATAATCACATACTTATGTTGATCAACAAAAGAACAGATATTAAAACAATGGAAAATCTCTAAGCAAACACATACCTTTATGAGTGAAGTTTCCACCGTCTCTTTTATCCCTTTTCTTCAAAGGTTCATGAATACCAAATATTTCTGAAAACCTTAGAATCACCATACCATCTTCAACGTACAAGATGGGCAAGGGTGTCTGCTCGCTACCATCTGATTCCTCTTCCAGCACATCATCTACATTCTTTGATCAACAATTCACAGGAAAGTGAGAAGAAACATGATCTATATCTTTCTGCAATGACTGGGCATCAATTGATAGAGGAAATCACAATACACGTCTCTTGAACTTAAAAATCCAGATGCACAGACATAACTGTTACTCGATGGTTGAGAGATGCATTCTCGTGTTTCACCTTTTAACAACTGACAAAATTGAAGTTACTCCAAACATACAATAAGTTGACAATATTAAAAAGAACATATAATTAATCCCGAGATCACGGGGCCTAGAACCCTATCCTAAATGAAATGGGTTAGTGCCATTCCCAAAATCCATGTTTCTGTTTTCATGATAGTTTGCGCACAGGGTGCAAAAGGCAAACTATGTTTCTTTGTAGGGAGTGCAACAACCAATATGAATTGTCTGATTGAACAAAAAATGAATAAAAGAAAAACAACACAGTGGGAATTTGTAACTGACTTTCTTCAAAGGTAACAAAATATCATCATCAGCATCATCATCATAATGCACTTTAATCTCAACTATATTGGGGTTGGTGGCATTAAGTTTATAGGGTCAATTAATAGTCTGGAATTAGTTAACACTTCAAATTCATGAAGAAAAAAAAGGCATATTGGCATGTTTTACGCAAGATGACCTTCCTATTGCAACCTTCTCACGAAGAAATAAAAAGATGAAATTCCAGAACCGTTATTAATAGTCCCATGAATTCTTACAGTAAAAACAAGACATCCCTTTATGTTTGCCTTACAGTTATCAAACAACGCACCAATTTTATCACCCACATGGCGGGAGAGGCTGGCTTCCACAGACAGATTATTGTTATCACAAGCAGTGGACTACAATCTTAAACACAACATAAAACATAAAACCCTCCATAAAATCATGTAAAACATAAAACAGGACGGCATTATTCATTAACCGCATCTATTTTTAAGAAATACATTAGCTTTTAAGCCACCAAGATCTAAAGAACGTTTAAGAGAAAGTGAATCTAACCTGAAAAACAACTGCATCACCAGCCATATTTTCGTTATCAGATGATTCAAAATGTATGTCATCATCAGAAGACTCCCGAGCTTCTAAAGCTTCTGCAATAGCAATTTCCTGCTCACCTAGAAATAAAAACCAAACCTCAGTGTGATAGGACATTAAACATCTGAAGACATATGCCAGCACAACCAACTAGCAATTCAGATTTTCTGTAACTAATACTAAAGATCGCACCAAAATGACACATAATTTTTGAACAGGAAACTGCTAGATGAGTTTTCTAGATGACTAGACGCCTTCAAATTAGAAAATATATCATAAAAATATTATCTGTTTAGGTAATCGCACATTCTAATTAAATTAGAACAGACCTTTAATTGAAAGACGTATTCATCTGTTTAGGTAAGTACAACCTTCCGTTTATTTTTGATTTTTTTTCTAAAAAGAGCTAGTTACAGAACATTTGCCCTATGACCTCCAGGGTTAAGTGTTTTCTAAGTTTCTAGGATGCTTGTGTTCTCATGGTTCAGTTAGATTCCAATCAAATTATGCAAGAAAACTGGGACTCCCCTATTTCTTCGAAGAATTTTTCACACTTCTAAGGGTTAGGTTGCAAGGAGGAGAACGAACTCCAAAGGTATAGGAGATTTGCTGAACTTTTTCCCTTCTTTAGACAAACCGTCGGATTCTTATGGGTCAAAGAGGGTTACAGTGAACTTCTATAAGAACACACTTTAGCTTATTCAAGGCCTTCAGTCAAAGCACTGTAGAGAGACTTCCATTTAACATATGGAGAATGGACCATGATTTTCTTTTGCTTTCCTTTCTAAGGAGGAATATCCCATTTTTCCTTTCATCATGTTCATGCACCATGTTTCCTGCCTATTCCAAAATTTAGCAAAAAATGACTATCTGTCAAACCACTCATCAACAGGATTCAACAAATCAAACAAGGTACCTTTCAAATTTTCACTTTCTTTCTACGCTCTTTGGATACGGTAACTAAGGCAACTTTCCTCGATCACTTATGCTTAAAAAGCAGAGCTACATCACTCCATTTATAACAGATGTTCGACTTCTTTACTTAAAAAAATTTACTAAGAGATGACTTACATAGGAGCTACAGGCAAAAAGTAAACTCCATACATGTGTTAAAAGAGAAGCACTTTTTCACTTCACAGACGTAAGGAATTCGAACATCTTCTAATGCGAATGTCCCTTCCACTTTCGTATCCTATAGGCACGCATACCATATAAGCAGCCTTCTGGTAATTTACATTCCGTAAGTAATGTGGGGATAGCACATGACAGACTTGCATGGATGCTATTCTCTTTCAGGTGAAAGTTTTGGAAGTGTCATTCTTTTTAGGATGGATAGTAAGAGTTTGCACTTATATGCTTACTCTTAAATAAACTAATTTTTTTTTATCAAAGCAAGGAAAATAAGAAGTATCATAAATAACTACTTCAAATATCCTCCAACAAACCGATTTCTAAAATCCAATGACCAAAACCAACAGTCAGTACAAGCCTGTCTCACCAACTTAAAAATACTAATTTGAGAAGTAACAGTTCTAACAAGAATAACCATTACTCCCTCCGTCCCGTAAAAATAACCTCACTTTGAATTGCACGCTTTTTAAGGAGATGTGTTGACTAGAGGAAGTTTCCTTAAATACCCTCAACCCTTTATCTTCATCTCTTGCTCTCTTGCTCTGAAATTTATCAAGCTTCATTTTTGCCTACTCTGAATCTTCTTCGTTCGCTTCAATCCATAAATCTTCCACCCACAAACGCAAAAACAATCCGATATATCTGGCCAGAGTGGTCAAGGTTCGCTGCCCAGACAATTTTGCATCAATCAACTTGGATCTGGCGTCTCCCGTGACGAGAGCGGAGGACGAAGTGGCTAAGGATTTCTCCCCCACCTTCTCTCTCCTTTGTGCACGGTGTTGGATCTCTTAGCGAGGAGAAGATCTCGACAACGCTGATACGGCGGAGAGTCCACCACAGGCCTCAGGGTGTCATGACATATAGCTTGCTTGCTCAATTTGGAAGTGCGAAGGAGGGACTTTGGATCAATGGTTTGCGTTTGCCTGCTCAGTTTGATTAAAAAAATTTAGAGTTCAAAGTGGATTTGCTGTTTTTGGATGATCTGAAAATAATTATTGTGGGTATGAGTGATTTTGGTTGTTTATAGGAAAAGGCGGAGGGAAGGTTAGGAGGTCTGCTGTTTTTATGGATTAGAGACTTTATGCAGGTTGAGGAGCTTTTGTTGGGGAAGGTTTTGTGGCAGTAAGAACTGGGAAGTGCTTGGGTTAGGGATGAACAAATGCGTTGCTGTGTAACATTAATTTTGGATTCATCGCCCAAGGATATACATGTTTCAACATTAATTTTGTGTCCAAATTTTCAATAATGAGTGGCTTGGAATGCATCTAAGGATGCAAGAGTGATTTTGGTGTGTGGTGTTTTTGGTGGGAAGGGTAGTAAAGTAAAATCATAGTGAAAAAGTTTTCTTAAATGGAAACGTGTATGTGGTTTTTTTCTGGGACGGAGGGAGTACATTTTATCCTACACTATGTCTAATATACTGAATGCACTTGGGAACAAGTAAATGAGCTCCAACATAGAAATCGAAGTAACCAATGGCTGACTATTTAGATAAAATTGATCACAAGAACAACAACTTTCTGCATCATTATAAGCCCATTTTAAGAAAAGATCCAACCTGGTGTGGCCGTAACTAAACAACAAACCTGAAGCGGGATGGACTTTATTTGGTATATCCACCTTGTCTTCTTTCTGATCTTCCTCCTCCTCATCATAATTTTCATCATCAAATGCAAAAACTTTAGACCCCGAGGAAGGCAGAGGGATGTCAGAAGCAAAGAAAGCCCTTTTTGAAAGCAAATAGTCCACCTCACTGACAACCTGTGTCTCAGGGTCTTCATATTGCTCATCAATATCTTCATAGTCAACTGCATCTTCCGCCTTCTCATTGTAATCTAACAAAAGAAAACCCATGTGAACAAAAAAACAAAAGCTTGGACCAAAAGCAAGTGACAATGAAGTTGTTGGTGATCAACCTGGTCAGGCAAGACTCAAACTAATAACAAATGCTTCAGAATGAGACCTACATCTACAAGACTTCAACCTTCAACTTTTATTACGTACTCTTCCTCACTTGATAATTAGATGCATATGCATTTCAAGGGCTAAAAGAATGGGGAGAGCTGAGCACCATGTAAGCACTTGTATCATCTAACAATCACAATCGACTATCTAGTTTGAGCTTCTGCAATAGTATCTAGTAATATACTTCACAAAAATGATAACAGATGTATGTTCTACTCATATCATGTTAAAAGCTCAGTAACAAATCAAACGACAGGTCTTTCTTCCAAAAAAAATTGTAATCAAGGGAGATGCAAATGAGGATTGAGTCAACTCTGTAAGAAACCAGAATGTTTCAAGTTCAATTAAACTGTGCAATGTCCATTCCCAAAATAGCAAAACACATGTTCAATGTAACTAAAAATATAAAACCATCATCCGCACCTTTATCCAGTTGTTACCAGCAGTGGCATGAAGTTATGGTGTCAATTAATCGTCTAGAATTAGTTATCACTATAAATTAAAGCAAAAAGCATAGTGGAAAAATTTTAAGTCAGATCCCCCTCCTATTGCAGCCTTCTCTTGTAGGAATAATGAAACAAAACTCCAAAACCGTCATCATCATAGACAAAAATCCTTCATAAAGCATCCTGCGTAAAACTGTCACTATACTTTTGCATGAATTTATAGGGTCCAACTAATTTTTTACAATTAATTGACATTATAAATTTCATGTCACCGACACCAACATAGTTGGGATAAAAGTGTTGTTTAGTGATGATGGTGATTTGATGGAAAATATCATGCTCCACATCGAGCTTTAGCTCGGTAATAAGCCAGTGTGTTTCTAGTTCAATTAAACCGTGCAATGCCCATTCCCAGACCAACATAAACATATCTTTAATTTATTTTAAAGTAGTAAAATGAAATTTTTGATGTTGTCTCAATCCCAAACACAGTCCAGTACATCCAAAATAGAAATTTTCAACATTGCTACATGCTAAAAGAAGCCGAATGGACTAATCAGACTACACTTGGAGTAGATAGGGATAGCATTTTATCATCCTACTAAATTCTCCTAGGAGAACTGTCTAAAAGGGGTCAAAAGTACATAAGAGCATCAGTCCTCCAAGACTCCATTGTTCCTATTAAAGGCGTTGATGTTCATCTATGGACCACTATCATTTATTATAAAGCCACACCCGTAGTTGTTAGCAGTTTCTCCCTCCATCCCAAAAAAATTGAAACTAGGTGAAGAAAGTTGAATCTAAGACTTTTGCATACTTTTACACAACTACCCCTATATGGAAATTGCACGAAATACTAGACAAAAAGTGAGACGGGGAGAGTATTTCAGAAATGTGTGCAGTATTTCAGAGATGGAAATTACACAATTTTTTGGAACAGCCCCAAAATGAAATGTGTGCAGTATTTCAGAGACGGGGAGAGTATTTAGTTAAAAAAACGATAAGAACAGCTTAAAAAGGAACAAAACCAATTGACACATAACATCTTCACTTCTCTGTGTGTGTGTGTGTGTCATTATCCTGAACTTCGTTTTAACAAAATTCAAAATGAGTCCTTTACATTAACCCAACACTTAAATTCAATAGCAGCATGCAACACAACAATTGTAAGAATGCCTAATTAGTTTAAGAAATAACAATAAATAACAAAACAGAAAAATCAGAAGAAAACAATACAATTTTCTGGCAAGCATCACCTATATCAGCTGTATCAGCTGGTGTACGTGGTGACTTTTCTGACAGCTGGAGAGCAAGAGGGGGGAAAGAAGTCAGAATATCATGAAGATGACTGTTGCAACACATGTAACTTAGTATTGTATTAATGGAAAGAGCATTTTTAAGAATTCCTTAGAAGCTACAAGACTGTTACAGCACTGTACATCTATGTCGATTGATGGAACTAGCTTGTCTGCCAATGCACCTAGATGCTCCTTTGCATCCTAGAAATAAGAAGCAGTTTCAGCATCAGTTCAGGGTGTAAAAAGGATGACCTACGAATAATTACAAATTAACCAGAGAACAAAAAAAGTGCTGGGGTGAAAAATGGCAAAACAAACAAAAACAAAACCTTTACAAATCAGTCAGGTAACTAAAGCACCATTCACAGGCAAACTTATGAAAAGAGCAAAAAACTAACATGAGATGATTATGAAGAGTATCAGAGGAGGAGCAGAAGGGTTAAAGCCAAGTGAAGTTCTAGAAAGACGCGTTCTTCAACAATGAAGGTAAATTTAACTTGGTCTTTCAGAAGCCAGCAGCTGAAGTGGTAAAAATAGGAAAGTGGGGACGAGAAAATGGGGAGGGAACTGATAATGACAACAGCTCAAAGCCGCAGAGAATCCAAAACCCAACAAGAGCTCTAAGCTCATGCAGGCGTATGCCTTGCCAGCAGACTCAACAAAGAAGCTTAGGAACTGGCGACAATGCATTAAGCAGAAAACACACGCACAACACGCGAACGCAACAAAAAAAAAGGAGGGAACAGTTGAACCTCGTCGAGATAATCAACATCAAGATCACCGGAATTATCAACATTGCCGAACATAAACCCCAAGAGCCGATTAGCCCTTCCACCGCCCTCCTCCTCCTCCTCCTCCTCCTCAAATTCCTCCTCGTCGTCGTCGTCATCCTCTTCTGAACAATCAAACATTATTCGAGTGAAGTTCAGAAATCAATTCAAGAAACGAAGAAACCCACATCACCGGGCGAGAAGTCAGCAGCAACAAGCACAAATTAAGCTAAAAGGCGAGACCTTGGAAACTCGAGTGTCCCATAGTTTCAATACTGGCCCTCGTGTCCCCTCACTCACGGGGCGACAAAGAAAGTGTGCATCAATGGCGAGTTCAACCTAAAACCCAGGATTGGGGTTCGATGAATTGGAAAGAACAGGAAAAGGATCTATTTGGCGGACACTGAAGAAGAAAAGGGGGGAAATAACGGTAGAGAAAGAAACGAAATTTCGATTCCTATGCGTTTTGAAGGATGTGCGAGTAATCGTTAATCCGATTTGCAGGGAATTGGAATATCGAAGGAAATAAGAGAAATGAAAGCAGCAGAGATTGGTATTTATAGAGCAGGAGCTCGATGTTAAAAAGGTGTATTTTTGGGCCAACTGGGCCGACGACCGACTTAATTAATTATACCATGACCAGGCTGCTTTCTGGGTCCATTGGATTTTATATAATTGGGCTTGTAGATTGAAATCAATCTGAATTTCGACTGTTTTTTTTTATGGAAAAATTGGAACTGTCTTAGTCACATACTACAGTAAAATTCTAATATTTTTTTTATTGGAAACATTGCTTTCTCTTGTAAAAACTAAGTTAGAAAATAATTCTAATTCTCTATTTCATACTCAAATTTGAAGAAAGATCATGAAATATATGGACCAAAATTTTTTATAACAAAAAATTGATTACACGTTAAATTCACAAGGAGATGGAATCTCGAATAAGTGATAGAAAGGATTTTAGGAGTATAGATTTTACAGGGACCATTTTTTAATTTTTACAAAAGTTAATGGACTAATCATGTAATTTTATAGGGATCATTTTGTAAAATTTACAAAAGTTTAGGGACTATATGTGTATTTTAGGCACATTTTGTAAATTTTTAAAAAGTTTTAGAACTAAATGTGTCATTTAATAGGGACAATTTTGTAAACTTTTCAAAGCTCAAGGACTAAATGTGTAAATATATAAAATTTAAGGGCTTTGTTGTACTTTTTAAAACATAATAATTCTATTTATTCTAAGAATATCATGCTTATAGCCGCCATGCTCTATGTGGTGGTGCTCCAAACTTGTCCAAAGTCGTCTATCGCCCATGCGAACGCTCAGCCGGGTCGATCTCCTCACTAGCGAAGATGGTGGTCACCTTCTCGTCGTGGTTCCCGCTACTCCGACACCTCTCCGGCATACCCATGCTCGCGACACCGTGAATTGGCATATATCACTGACTCCACAGACTTCCCTCCCGTCAACGCCGCCGCCAGGAGCCCGCGTCGCATCGTGGCTTATCCTGGAGTGGCGGCTAGCCGTTGGCCTACATTGGTCCCCTGTAGTGCTTCATTCTCCGGCCTATGTGAGTGGTGGTCCACGAGTGAGATGATGTTGGAGGGTTGCATGGCCATGGGGCTTTGCAAGGGTTGGGTATTGTGCGTGTTCATATGTGTCCGCACTTTTCTGAAGTGCCTCCTCGTTTCTCTAGGATGGTGTTAAAGGTCGTTGTTAGTGGGGTTTGACAGGTTTGAGGCAATAGTTAAAGCGCCGGTCCTCAATCGGGTAAGGGAGTGGGACTTCCTGCCTCACCCAGCACCATGAGGTTACGGCCCTGGAGTGGATCAGGTTTTGGGTCACCCTGTTCTGCTCCTGCTCGAATATTTTGGACCCGTTATTGATTATTTCAGATTTTATTTAAGTTTTTTCTTATGGTCTTTTGGTTGGTTTGTTTTAGTTGTTGTTGTGTAGAGATTTTATCTTGGTTTGATCGATCACATTCTGTCTGCAAGTTCACAGCGATAAGGCATTGGGTTCCATGGGAACCTTTGTGGTGTGTTTTGGTCGAGATCGAAGATATATATAACTCTGTTATGGCTCTTTGTGCTCTTGTTCGGCCCTTGTGGCCTTTCTTGGAGGATGATGCGTTGATTGGTGGATTCTCTACTAGTTTTGGTCGAGATCGAAGATATATATAACTCTCGTTCTAGTTTCTATTTCTCATTATCTCTAAGTTTTGGTTTCATGTTCGCTTCTTGTTATGCTCTTAGTGGTTTTGTGTTCTTGTATAGGTGGTTGGTTGTTTTTGGCTATCTAAACTCTGGCTTGTATTATTTTCATTGAAAGTAATAATAAGTCACTTTCCATCAAAAAAAAAAGAATACCATGTTTATAGATGGTATTTTGAATCCAATAATTTGTGAAGGATGAGGAATCCTATGATTTTGAGAATGATGAAGAACTATTTTTCAAATTGAACCAAACACAAAAAATTTAGGACACACATCAAAACTAATTTATCAACTAATTTATCAACTAGAATATATCCATCCTATTAGTTTGGCGCCACTGTAGTAGGAGGAGTAGCTGGTTCTGGAGAGCGATCTCCAAGCCGTTGTTAAGCCGAATAGATTGAGAAACATGTCGGAAGAGCATATGAAGTTTGAGAATTTGGCAGAGGAGGCGGCGGCGACGCTTCTGGATCCGCCAATATCCTCCCAATTGTTGGAGCCATCTTAAAGTCGTGCCTTGAAAAGCAGCCACCAACCACCACAGAGAAGTATGTCAGCCGCCATTGCTGTCGGCTGAGGCAGGCATCGCACGGCTCCAGATGAGGGCCACCACGGATTCAAACCGTGACGGCGGACAAGTGAGATCGCTACTTGGAGATCTCGTCCGGAGCTTGGCCCAAGCTTGAAAGAAGAACAGACCAGTGATAAGTGCGCTTTATTGATTTATATTTCACCACTAAACTGTTATTTTTATGATAATTATTGCTAGTTCTTAGTGTCGGCGCAAGAGTTTTTGTAGGTTTCACATCTCTCGCTTGTAGTGAGCCATCGCCCAATGCCATTTAAAATGACACTTCGGCTTCATTTTTTCGTCGGAAAAGTGGGAGTTTGTGCGAAATTTCCAGTCTTCCTCATATTTCATGCTCAATAATGGGTATTTACTTGTAGGAACATCCAAAAGTACTCTCTCACTCATTATTGTTGCTCATTTGTGGGTATGTAAGCTATTTTTGGGATGATTTTTCATACTACACACTTATTTCTCTAGTTTTAAGCTTCAAATTTGCTCTTCTAGGTTTTGTGCTCCTTATTCATCTCTTCTCATGTGACCACAAATTTGAAGTTTTTGTTGAATCATTGAAGCTTTGTACTCCATCTCTTAGTTTAATTCTACTCATTTATCTCTCTAATTTCATTTTTGTTGTTTAATATTGTTAATTCTGAATTTAGCATAAATTGTGAGTAGTTTCTATACCTTGGGTTGATTATGATGTCGAAGTATTGTCAGGTTGATTGTGGTTGATTGGTTGTGAGTTTTCCAAGTATTGTAACACTTTCTTGAAATTAAAGAAGGTAGCAAAGGTGTAAGAGGCCTACTACTCCTTTGTGTCTACCATGTGTTCGATGAAATGCTCGAGAGAGATTTTGTTGAGCTTGACTTAGAGAAAGTTGTTAGATACTCTAGGATTAATTTGAGAAAATAATCTAGGGTGTTAGGAGACAATTTTGGCAAATCTTTGTGCCATAACAATTGATGCAAGTGGAGAGATCTTTCTTGGTTTTTTGTTGTGATAATAGCTTTATTGTAGTAACTTAAGCTTGATTATTATCCCTCTTTAATGTTTGTAAGAATTACAACCAATTACCAATCTAGTAAGCTCAACACTAATCAACCCAAGGGAGGTTTTTATCCATTTACATTTCATTCCAAACTTGTGAGCATTGCATTTTAGATAAAACTTGCATTTGTGTGTTAGCATAATTTAGTTTAGTTTAGTTTGAACCTAGGACTCTAATCACCAACTCATCATTCATCATTTCCAATTGCTACACTTAATTGAAAAATCCAAAAACATAGCATTAACTAAAAATTCTACAATTACACTACAATTACACTGTTCATAAAAGGTTTGTAATTGTTATATATGTAATGTAATTTGTAATTGTTATATATATATAATGCCTTTATATAATACAAGGCACTCTTTTAAATCATATTCGTTTTTTTCCCAATTCAGTCTCTCTCTTTTTTTAGTTTTTTGGGCTATTTTTATTTGTTTAATTTCTGAATAAATAGAGTTTGCATTATCAATTTTTTTGATGATACAGTAATTGTTTGCTTTCTCTCTGCCGGCAAGAACGGATTCAATTTTCAAATTACCTTCTATTTTAGACTTTTAATTGTGAATAATGACATTGTTATAAGTAGGAGTACTATTTTGTACATATTGTATCCGGTCTTAATAAATATTAAATATGTATAATTTAGACCGGATATATTTAATACTACATTTAAAATTAAGACTGGAGTATTATACATATTTTTATTGTATCCAGTCGTAATAAATATATTCACTGGGAAGCAAGTGAAAAAAAAAACTTAATTTGAGATGAATATTGGATATCTTGAAAGAGAGAAGTTGAAAAGTAAAAGAGGAAAAAGGAGGGACATAAAATGAATACTAGTAAACGAAAAAGAGTTACATATATAGGTACCAATTGTGCATGGCTGTGGCCTGATGACAATATTTATTTCTCCACTCTTACATATACCAATGAACAATAGTATTATTCAACACAATTCCAACATAGGAATTGGAGAGCTTATATAATAATTACGCTAAACATTACGTGTAGCTTAACAGAGCAGATTGCCACCAGGATTAACATTGAGTTGCTGGCATAATTGAGTATATAAGTTAGCCCGAGCTTGAACAAGGTCAGGGCGACGTCCATCACATTCAACGGGACCATTGATGGCTCGAGTGGTTGCCCCAAAGCCTTGGCCCAGGACTGGCTGAACCGCGGCGGTCCAGTACCACAACGACGTCCTGAAAGCAACGGTGGGGTTTGATGACACTAATTCTGGGTTGTTAAGCAAGTCCAGGTTGAGGGCTCTCCCAGCATTGCCATAGTTCACGTTTCCTGTCAATTGGAGGGGGCCTCGGCCGAAGTAGGACTTGCCTGCAGCGCAAGGAAACTCTGCGCTTTGTGTGCAGTAGCTGTTGGCCTTGTTAATCTCTTCAATGTAGCAAAACGCTGCGTATAATTAAATTGTGGTAAATATATATTCAAAGATTTATTAAGAATATAATTAGGCCTGTGTATCACGTAATACTACAAACAAAGTTTCATTTAATGACACGTAACAAAGTTAATATACGCATGGAGGTGAAGTTAATGATTTACTTACATCCGGTCTCATGACTGACTTGGGCGAAGAAAGCTGCAATCTCGCGTCTAGATGCCTCATCGGAGCCTTGTCTGCCGAAATTTGGGGACGCATCGAGAGCACCCAAGAAGGCATCTCGAGTGTAGAATCTTTTCCCTTCACAATCATCTCGAGCTTGGTTTATTATCCCATTGAAGAAGTCGGGTGTGACAATGCTAGCCACGTCGGAGCCACCTTGGCTTGGACCCGAGTTACAAGGCCCGCCTCGGCACCCTTCGCCACAGTAGTCATAGGAGACATGGCGGCAATGAGGAGGAGGGCCGTGGCCACAACCATGGTGAGTTTGTTTGCTAATGGAGCCATTTTGATTGTTTTGTGAGGAGAAAGGCTAAGGTAGTAGTGTGTATTTATAAGGCCCAGTCCTCATATAGGCAAGGACATTAGGGAGATGAATGTTTGATTTATTTAAACGTGCGAGAGGGGCGAGTTGAACACGTAATATGTTCTGGATAACGTGCAGATTGGGGTGGAATTGTCAATATTGAGACCAGGTCAATTGATCAAGTCGGTCACTCTCTTATGGTCTTGGGCTGCAGCTCGATTAATTAAGGGGGGAAGCATACATTGAAATTTCTTCCTTAGGTGAATTAAGTTAAGCAGGTAACTACTTTTATCTTTTTATTATTTTCCTGCTCTTTTAAGCTTTCGTTAAATTGCCTAAAAGCCTTGTCAGATAAGTATGTTTTTTTAAATAAAAAAATTTTGATTTAACACTTAATTTGACGTATGTTTGAGTATAGAAATTTCTTCAAATTTGTGGAGTGGAGGGCACCAATGGGGTATGTTATCGATTGGCATTTCTTCAGGGGGTGGCATCAAGGCCAAGGGGTGCTTTTCTTCTCTTGAATAAGTCGAAGTTAAACCTCAATCAAGACTTTGAACGTAGGAACAACAATAAAATAGGATAAATTGCACCCACATAGTCCTGTAATTTTAATTTTTGTTTCAGTAGGGTCCTATTTTAACTTTTTGTCCTAATAAAGTCCCGTTTTTCTTTTTCTTTTTTAAATTCATGGTCATTTTTCATCCAATCACCGTTAAGTTTAACGGACTTTAAAGAAAAATGATAATTTTAGCAATTCAACTTTTCTGAAAAAACTTTTACACCCTAAGTTTTAAAACTAACAATTTAGGCACACCCCAACAATTATAAACTTAACACTTTTACCCAAAACCTTTGATTCATTCCTTCCACCATCCTCCCACCGTCCGGTCACCGCCACCGCCACCGGACCGCCGTCGTTGCCATCGTCGAGTCGCCAGAACACGCCATTGCAAGTCCGGGGCCATAGGTCTAGGCCTGGGGCCGCAATACGCCGGCCCTAGGCCCCAGACTGCGTATCTCGTGTTCTAGCGACTCGGCGGTGGCGGCAGTCTGGTGACAGAGGCGGTGACCAGATAGTGGGAGATGGTGGGAGGGTGGTGGAAGGAATGAATAAAAAACTTTTGGGTAAAAGTGTTAAGTTTATAATTGTTTGGGGTGTGCCTTAATGGTTAGTTTTAAAACTTATGGTGTAAAAGTTTTTTCAAAAAAGTTGAATTGTTAAAATTGTCATTTTTCCCTAAAGTCCGTTAAACTTAAAGTTACAGGACTACCGGTATACTTTATCCCAATAAAATATTATGCATCTTTTCCTCTCACATAATCAATTTTAAAAAGTTTCAAAATTTCTTTTAAATTTTCTCATAATGAACACACCCTAAATATGATAAAAGATGTGAGTTTATTAAGTGTGGTCTAATAGAATCCAAGAATTATTGATGAGTAACCGCTAGGTCATCCCTCCCTTAACCAGAGCATGAGATAACGTCATTAGAGCAAACGTTTCTCATTGTAAAAAATTATCCACCCATTAAGACTGTCGACAATTAGAATATGGGAAAATACCTAAATTTTATCATTTTTTATTCCGCTGCATTATTTATTTAACCTAAATCATATAGGAGTATTTTTATTCCATATTACTAATAATTTACGTGTTTTATGATCTCATGTATTATCCTGTAGATTATAAATAATTAACAATTAAGAATGTAAATCCTATATGTATCGTTTGTTGAGCAATGAAAAAACAGAAGCTAGTTGGAGTAGTAGTATTAAGATCAAAGATATGCCGCGTAAACAGAGAATCTTCCACCACATCCATCCCTTGGGTGTAGGGTGTGCAATCGATTGGTTCCATTAAAAATCGAATCGAATTGATCGGTTAAATCGGTTTTCAATTTTGGATAGTAATAAATCGAATAAACTGAATAGACTCGCGTTTGGTTTCAGTTCGATTTTTAACCGAATGAGCCGAAAAAATTACACAACGTTTTTTTCCCTTAATTTTGATTGAAAATCCCTTGCAAAAAATAATTAAAAATAAAATAATACCTAATCCGTAATTACCTACAATCTAATCCAATACAACTTTCACAGTTCAAATATTCATTACAATACATCAATAACCTACATAGTACCAAAAAAGAAAAATGATTAATCAGCTTATTCGATGACTGATTTAACCAAATCCCACCATCGAAACTGAACCGCACTGAGCTAAACATTGTTCGGTTTTTACTGAAATCGAACCGTTTAACCGAATGAATCGAACAAAAAAACCAAATCAATTCGATTTGGTGGTTTATTCGGGTTGGACCGTTTACACGCCCCTACTTCGGTGCATGTTAGTTTGGGACGGAACACAACAAAATTATTTGCCAAGTGTACATACTAACATCTGTCTGTCAAGGATAACAAGGAAATGATGACTATCGTTTCGTGAATAGCACGATGGCTGCTAAGGGCTCACCAATTCACCATACCTTCCTTATTATTTTTGTAATATGAGTAAATTACAAATACCTTCTTGCCAAAATCTACAATTATCCATATGAACAAAATTACAATTACATAAATTGATCCATAACTCTGTGAAAGGACTCTTGGATTTATTTTCATTAAAGTTCTAATACATATATACATTTATAAATTTGTTTGGAAAGGGTGAATAATTTTTTGGAATTTTTATTCTAGACAACCAATTCTACCTTAAACCTATCTTTTATCTCTCTCTCTTTTTTTTCATTTGTTAAGGGATATAATTTCTTTTACGCTTTGTTTGGATGAGTGGGTAGGGGTGGGTCGGGCCGTAACTGGTACCGCTTTATTTTGTTTGGATAAGAGGACGGACGGTGCGTATCCCGTGAAAACACGTTTGGTTAGCGAAATTTGTGGTGAAGGAGCTGGCCCAGGTAAGCCATCTCTCCCAGTTACCCCTCTCCATCATTTTTTCTTCTGTTTTTGCTATTCCCCCAAATTAAGGAGCCACCGAACGACTCTCGATGATGAAATCGTCCAAAATTTCCCTTACTATTCTACCCCTCCAGTCGTCAATAAATTTGGTGCTTCAGCTAGCTACTTGCTTGCCTTTCAGTCACGATTGGATTGGATGAATCAACGTTGGCGTGCTCTCTCCCATCTCTCGGCTTCTCCGTCGTCATCAGTCATCACAGGCAGTCTCAAGCGTCTCAACAAAAGAAGCAACAATCAACCACACTGGTTGTTCTGGTCCTGCAGGTATTTTACTGTTGTTTTTAATTGATTTGTTGAACTATTTTACCTCTGGTTAAGCAACCTGGTTAAGCAACTGATATGGATTGTGTGACTCATCACTCATGGAGGTAAGTTTTAGCTAGAAACTCAAATTCCCAAGAGAACTCGCACTGAAAGTTTTTCTAGTTGTTGCATGTGAATCTGTTCATTTTTTTTCCCGTTTTCTATTCTTGTCAATCGAATTCTAAGAATTCATGTGTTTTCATGATAGAAGAATTGGATTGTGTGCTTAAGGTTAGTACTGAATTTGAATTACCTTATAACAAGGTTGAATTGAAGCTCAACCTTTCTGTTCTTTGTTTCACGGGTTAGCTCATTTTGAGCTGACAATGTGGCAAGTCTTCTAGAGAGTTACTACTAATTCACGTACATTATACTCCATGTATACTAGTTAAAACATGGTCAAATTTTCTATTTAACATGTTGAAGCCTATAAAAGGGGAAAGGAAAAATGCAAAATATAGTTACTGAAGAGCATGTGAGAGGACTACCAAGACTTTGGAAGCTTCTTTTCATTCTTGAATGGTTATACTTGCTATAGTAATGAATTTCCCGAATCCTGATCTTATCAAAGTGTAAAAAGCTCTTCATTTATTCATGGATTACATTACTAGGTTATAGTTTGATAGGTAAAAACTTGTAATGTATGCAGAAGGATACATTTTGGCCCTTAATGGTACATGTTTAAGTAAAGAATTGCAACCTACAGATGGTTAAATTGCATTATTTGTAAGCATGATCATTTATAGAAATGAACATCTAACTAAAGGCAAAGTATTGTTTTATGAAGCAAAGGTTATTCTAGGTAACTTACTTGCTAGAATTGCTTCTTTCCTTAAGCTGCATCAGGTCTAAAGATGTAGGATGAAATTCTTCATCTCCATAAAAATATGTTTTCTCTATTTCTCTTATTAATTTATTCTCGGTTACAATCTGCAGGTTATCTTCCCAGTACTTTTTTCAAAGTCAAAAATCGAAGTTTTCGTACCAGGTATGCACAGTATTCCCTTTCATAATCTATTGTTGATTTATGCACGATATTGTAATTTAATATTGGTCGCCCTTAGACATAAATGATAAGATTGGTTGTTCCATACAGTCCTAAACATTTGATATGTTTTCTATGGTTTTGTGTGAACAAAACAATTAACAATTTTAGATCATTATATCGTTCATATATAGATGGATAGTTTGGGAAAGGATACGCAGTTTGCATTGCTTTGGTGGACAAGACGTCGAAACGCAATGGCGGTTATATTAGTGTTGGTAATTTATTGATATTTAGCTAAGAAAGAGCACGTAGACTTGTTAGAATAAATAATAGAGCTAGTTTTGAGATACGTGAAAGGAGGAGGAATGAAGTCATGAAAGATGTCATGGGTCCAACTGGGCGAGCTGTCATTGGTATGACACCGCCGGCTTTCATGAAATTATGTGAGTTTCTGGAACAAGAAGGTGGACTGAAGTCAACGAGATGTGCAAGTATTGAAGAATAAGTAGCGAAGACCTTACATATATTAACCCGTCATGCAAGGAGTCGTGAGGTTGGATTTTGGTTCAAGAGATCCGGAGAAATGACCCATCGACACTTCTATAGTGTTCTTAAATCCATTTTGAAAGTTAAGGAAAACTTCATTAAACAGCCAGATGGTTCAACCACCCCGTTACAGATTCGACAGAGTAATCGATTTTACCCATATTTTAAGGTAATACTAATTTTACTTTTGTTAGTGCTTCATTTTGTAATGAAACAAAAAAAGGACATCTGCGTTTATTCTTTAATTTATATATTTTTTTAATATAGGAATGTGTAGGGGCAATAGATGGCACACATATTCGTGCTAAAGTGCCTGCAAAGTTGGCAGTTAGATATCGTGGATGGAAAGAGTACACAACAATGAATGTCCTTTGTGCATGTTCATTTGACTTAAAGTTAACATATGTTCTATCAGGCTGTGAGGGAACTGCATCCGATTCAAGAATTTTAAAAGATGCAATATCTCGAGAGCACCACCTAGAGGTTCCAGAAGGTACGCTCTGTTTCTTGAAGCATAGTATCATGTTGTTTTAGTATGTTTAACAGTTATTTTAGTTCTAATAGACTAATTTGGTGATATAGGTAAATATTATATAGCTGATGTTGGATTTGGTCTTAAACCTGAATTTATCACACCATATAGAGGGGTACGGTATCACTTGAAAGAATTCACCAACAACCGCCCAAGAACAGCAAGAGAACTTTTCAACCTTCGTCATGCTTCTCTACGAAATCTTTGTTGAACGTACTTTTGGCATCTTTGAAGAAGCGATTTCAAATCATATCTAGTGCAAATGAACCAACATATGGTGTTAAAGCTCATAAATATATTGTGTTGGCATGTTGCATCTTACACAACTATCTAATTACGTTTGATCCAGATGAAAGTCTTCTTACAGCGGTGGATCGACAAATTAGTCAACGTCGGCATCGACGACGTCCTACAACGGATGAAGAAGATGATAGAAGAGGGGAGATTATTAGAGATGTTATAGTTGCTTCGATGTGGACAGATTATACTCACAATAATGATTAGACATACCTTTTTAATTATTGTCTTTATCAAGAGTTTCATGTTCAAACCGTTGGGACTTCGCATATCAATTATTGGTTTCTAATGTCGCTGTAGGTGATTCATTTCTTATTGGGATAACTGTGTTTTCTGGTTTTGCAAGTATTTTTTAAGAATGGAGGAAGATACCGTTAGTGGAATAACTGAAAGTGTCACCGTACGCCACCCGAACCCGGTTGCGGAGGCGGGGGCGCCGGGACGCCGGAAGCGGAAGCCGGAAAGAATACGGAATGGCAGGTCCATCGAGACCCGCCGCGCGTAGCGGACCCAAAGAGCGAAACGATTGTGGAAGCAACCTAACAAAAATTTCGTACATATAACCAAAAATAAAATCCAAACATACAATTCATGCATTAGCAACAGAGTAAGCCCCGCCCTCCGTGGACGAGTGCTTACGCACCAAAACATAGATACATACAGAGTTCACAGAACCTATGGTATCTAGCAAGCGCCAAGCGCTCAGAACATGCACAGAACAGAGTATATAAATATATACAAATATACAATCATCACAAAGAATACGAAAAGTGTGCATATGCAACTACAGAGCCAGCCCTAGATCTAAGTGTCAAAATACCTCGCGGGATTCAGATCGAATAGACAAATCCCGGACCGCAAGGTGCACCAGCAAAACACAACCAAGGTAGAAACCTCACGGAAACCTACTCCGCAGACCGCTTATCAGTCTACTCAAACCCAAAAACAGAACCCGAAAAAGGGGAGAGTCCTAAAAGGACCCGTAAGGGATTTGGGGTAAGGTAAGTATATGTAACCCTGCAAATCAGAAAGATAACCAAAATATGCAATGAATACGAATATCATGCATGTACGGAAATAGATCGAGAATCCCGAAGGACGTCTTTCTAAATCGCCATAACCCTTATAACAAATCGGAGCAATGACCTCCCACTAAGGGAGTCGAAGCGAAGCTAATACAGAAGCATGGTGCACCAGCTGGGGTAGCGAACCCACAACTGTCGTAGGGTTAACAGACAGAGTATGCCATAAGGCATACTCCTACAAACTACAGAATATGCCCTAAAGCATAAAATTCCGAAATACTAACAGAACAGAAAATGAAACCAAAACATATACTTATCTTACCAAAATAATGAACCAAACCCTTACCTCTCAAATCCAGTATTAGACCGATTCGGACAACTTCCACACCGTGACCCGAAACTCGAAACGTCTCTTTTCCTAACCTCCGAACCTCGAATCTGTCAAACCAAGTTGAATTAGCATCCTTATCGACCACACTACCAAACTACACCCCCGTCCCCAAAACCGAAAATCCAGCAGAATTTCCGTCAAATTCCAAAATTCCACAGAAACATCAGAATTCAGAACCAACTTAGGCAATGCAAGGTTATACATTGACAAACATCATCCAACAAGCAGAACCGACCAAAACCAACCTTAAAACCCTTCATTACCCGACATTTTCCGATAAACCCGCATAATTGCAACTTTTCCAATTCTTACTCGAATTCAACGTTTCGAACTTCAAACCACACCTAAATTCAACCCCAACACCATTTTAACATCCAACTCAACCAAAATGAAACTCCAACATGGAAAAAGAATCATTCCAATAATTCGGTTCTTAACCAACATTTTACCCAACTTCCAATTCAATCCATTCAAGCTACCAAACAACCATTCTAACCACCAATTTCACTTCTAAACCAAAAATGCTATCCAATTGCATCCAAACAACAAAATCCAACATTGAACATCAACCTAAACTTTCGGCCATTTGGGGTTTTTTAACCCAACTTGTTTTCCATCAAATTGAATCCATACATAAGCTTAGAATCATGCTAGGATTAACATACTTGAAGCATGAATCAAGATAACAAACACTCATCATTTTGGAATTTTCCAAGAATTTCGGCAATTTAGGGGTTTTCATCCAAGGTGTGTTTTCCAAAATCCAACACTTGATTAACACTCAACTACTACCCAAGAACATCATACTAAAAGATGGGAGGAAGAGAATCATCCTAGCTTATAGCTAAGAACAAACTCAACATTCTCAAAATATCCTCATTTCTTCACTAATCCTCAATTCTAATGAGTAAAGAGAACTTAGGGAGGTACTTACCACATAAAGCACTCAATTCCTCTTTAATTTCACCCAAGGAGAAGAACTTCAAGCTTGGAGGTTGAGCTCTAATGGAGTCGGCAGCAATGGAGAAGAAGAAGAAGAGAAGTGAAAATGAGATGAAATATATCTCATTTAGAAAATATAAGTCAACATATATTTCTTCACTTTTAACCCATCCCTCTCATCTTAAATTAAAACAAGACAAGTGTCCCTTCCTCTTTCCCATTTCTGCCGAAAAAAAACCTGCTGCCCATCCCCATTTTATTTATTTTGTGGCCAATTAAAAGTTAACCTCCAAACTTTTCCAAAAGTTCCAATTTTTGGCCCAAAAATAATTACCGAATTCCAAAATAAACGAAACTTGGACACAACCCTCAGAATATTATGACATTCGTAAAACATATTTCAAAAGTTCATTTACCATTCCGGAGTGTCCTACCGAGCTCGCTGAACCCAAACCAAAACCCGACGTGCGAGCGTGTCAACCTGAACCGAAATTCTGTCACTCCAAAATTCTACAAAAATACCCATAAATTCCATCTTAAATTATAACACAACTTACCCCAAAGCCGTCAGAAAATTTCCATCCCGAGCCCCGGGATTCCCGTCCCGAGCCCCGGGAGTCGCCCGGAACCGAACGTCCCGCCCCAAATATTACTCTCCATAAAAACCTCCGGGACGTTTCCACGACTCCAAAACTGCAAACGGCTTCCCAAACTGAGGTCTCGAGAGTGCTACCGAGCCCGCTGTACGTCCTAAGACGACCCTGACAACCCCCCGGCGCCAGAAAAATATTTTCGGCAGAAACATCCGGGGGACCCACACGACCTCAAATACGGAAGGGTTCGCCAAAATGATACTCGGATAAGGCTCGGGAGCTGCCTGAACGCCGAAAAACGTGACCCGCAGGCCAAAACCGGAGCCCCGGGTCACCCGGTCACAACCCGCTCGGGGTGACCGTAACAGAAAGTGTCACGCAGAAAGGAGGTCAGTTTTTTTACGGATGAAATGGATGAAGCTTTATTGGATGCATTAATACTTCAACAACATAAGGGGCTTAAACAAAATGGGACATTTGTTACACAAGCGCACATTAATGTTGTACAAATCATGCGGGAAAAATTTGGTTCTATAATAACTAGAGATAGAGTACAAAATCGGTACAAAAAACTGAAGACTGGTTTTGCTAAATGTTATGACTTTTGGAGGGATAAGATGAGTGGATTTGCTTGGAATCCTGTAACCAAGCTTTGGAGTGCAGAGCCGGAAGTTTGGGCTGCCCTTATTAAGGTATTCTTGCCTTAATTCTTGGAAGTATATAGTTTAGTTTAATTCTTCTTAAATTTTAAAGTATTCTTGCCTTAATTTGGACTTACTTGATTCTAAGTATTTTCAAATATGCTCAGAGTTTTTTTTTTGAAAAAATTGCCAGGAAAGGCCTACAGCCACGGATTGGATGACCAAGCCGGTTCCTCACTAAAATAAGTTACTTGTTCTATACGGAAATGAGAGAGCTACTGGAGATGACAGTCTAACTGTGAGAGAAGCTGTTCATCGAGGTTTTCGAAGCATCGAAGAGATTGATGAACTTGTTTCACAGGAGGAGGTTCACATAGAGAGTTTTGATTGCAGTAATGTAGAAGCCCCTGGTATGTCATCTTCAAATCAAGCTCAGAAAAATAGAAAAGCCAAATCTGTGAAGACTGATGATGGAGATGATCGCATTGTTAAAGCAGTACAGACGATGGTGCAAGTAATGGAAGAAGGAAATCACGTGTTTTAGAAGGTCTTGTAGCGACACCCTATTACAGCAGAACAAGTTTGGTCACTTTTGGAGGAATCTAGTCTTGAGAATAACTTGGTACCTGATGCACGTTATCAATTAATTTATAATCCTGACAAACTACAAGCAGTTTTGGGATGTCCTGCTCAAAGGCGTAAGGATTACATGAGGCAAATTCTAAGACTCAGTCGTTACAATCCATAAATTTATTTGAAAGGTATTTATTAGTTTAGTTTAATAAGCATTTTGTTTGGTTGTTGTAGTCCGTAGATTTTAAACAATAAGCACGGTTATGGTGCAAACTATCTGTTCTTTTTTTGTTTTTCAAACTTTGATATCAATTCAGTTTGCTAAGTTGGAGCATGTTCAACTGGAGCTGTTGAGATGACTTCGTTTGCATCAGTTGCGAATGAATATTTGAATAAAGTTAGCATGGCTTGTTGTGTTAATTTACTGCAGGTAGCAACAATCAACCATATTGCTCGTTTTGCTCCTGTAGGTATGTTATTGTTGTTTGTGTTTGTAGTTGCTGGATTGAATATTTACTGCACACTCTCATGGTTGTTCACTTTTGATCTCCCCATTTTTGTAATCTTTCCCCGTTTAATACAAGTTCAAGCAATGTCCGAGTTAATATTGCCTTTCTCAAACATACATAAGATCTGGCATGATTCAAGAGCAGCAGTGTCCGAGTTAATACATGTTAATGATTTTGATGATCAGGTTCGCTTATTTCTATGTAAAGGCATGATCCTTATGTAAATGTCTGATAATTGTGCATTAGCGGTATATATTTGCCCTCATTTCACGTACTTTATTGATAATTATGCTAGTACTTAGTGTAGACGCAAGCATTTTTTGCAGGTATTCAATGTCGGATGTCAAAAGGGATGAATTCTGTGTAAAAAGGGCTATTAAGAGAAAGCTGAGTACCAAATTGCAAAATCTGAAAAAGTTCAAGGAATGGTGAAGAAAATGGTCCGGGCGAAGCTCCAGGCGACCCAACACCTCAGTCCAGGCCAAAAGTCAGGCGGTCGCCTGACGTCATTTTGAGGATGTCCAACAGCCCAGGCGACCAGCCAGGCGACCCAATCCACAAGCCAGGAGGTCGCCTGGCCAGGCGAAGCTCCAGGCGACCCATTTCCTTGGTTCAGGCGGTCGCCTGACGCACTTTTCAGACACGGCCCACTCTTCTTTTCTCCCGAAAATGAAGCTTTAAAAGACGTTTTTTCACATCTCTTCACACACTCTTCACACTTAGACTTGCTCTTGAACCCATCTAGGGTTCTTGAGCTCTCTTTTCTCCTCCATCTTTCTTATTTATGAATTTGTATGAAGGATTGAAGATTTGAAGACTTGATTTCTACTCTTTAGCTTATTCCTTTCTCTCCATCTCTTACTTTCATTTTTGTTCATTTTTGTGAATAGGTTGAGTTTTGATTAGTTCATCATCCCTAGGGTTGGTTAGCATGTTGTTGTGTTGATAGATGAATTATAGTTGTTTGGTTGTTGATTATGCATGATTAGTAGTATTTTATTGGGCTTAAGGAAGGTAGAGGTAGAGTAGAAGGCCAACTACTCTATCATGTCCACCAAGTGTTCGATGAAATTCTTGAGAGAGCATTTTGTTGAATTTACCAAAGAAAATTGGTTAGATACTCTAGGATTATTTGAGAAGATAATCTAGGGTGTTAGGAGACATCATTTGGCTAAACTTAATGCCTCCATAGTTGATGTAAGTGAAGAGATTCTACTTGATCTTCTATGGAGAGGATGGTTCTAACTTAGGAGGTTAGAGCTTGTTAATTATCCAACTTCTCTAACTTGTCATATATCACAACCAAACACTACATCTAGTAGCCTCAACTCTAATCAACCCTAAGGAACTTTTATCTTTCATAATTGTTTATTGCATTGCATCCTAGTTTTATTTGCATTAGTGATAGAAATAGACTTAGTTAATTTAGATTTATCATCTATCTTATCACTTGTCATCTAAATCCAAAAACACCAAAAATATTGCATTTAACTAAACTTCATAAATTGCACTACAATCTCTTGGGTCGGATCCCACTCACCCTACTACAATTGCACACCTTGCACTTGAGGTTGAATGAGTTTTATTACTTGATATTGTGTTTAATTCATACACATGTAAAACATGTAAAACACCCATCAAGTTTTTGGTGCCGTTGCCGGGGATTGTTTGTGTGGTTATTGATTGTTTAGTTATTTGTTTTTCATTAAATGAATAGAAGTTAATTGGTGTTCGTGCTCTTTGTATTTAGGTACTCCCTCCGGTTCGTGACACATAATGCATAAGTTCAACTTGTTAATTGGCTCCGGAGGTTGAAGGGACTTTAAGAATCTTGTGAAAAAATGAGCATGATCACTCAAGATGCTTCAAGGAGTAGGACTTCATTGATTGATGTGGAAAGACGTTTGGAGGAGAAACTTGGACCGTCATCCTCTTTCCGCCCCACCACCGGTACTGAGGCCGGTGGCATCGACATGGACATGTAACGGGGGCCTATCTTGGCCCCCGGGTAAGACTCACAATTCTTCCTTGCAAAGATCACTTTCCTCATTGTGGATAATGCTAGATTTAAGTTTGGGGGAGTGCTTGAGGTATGAATATTGTATTGATGTATGGATGATTGTGAGCATGATTGCCTTGATTCCAATTGCAAGCTTGTACCTTGTTAGAATTAGTTGCATTTTGCATGATTAACGGATAGTTGCACTTTTTGGTTATTCTTTGACAAATTTGTTCTAGGATAGTTGCATATGCATTAGCTTAGTTTCATGATGCATTGTTAATGTAGATGCATACCTAGGAACCCAACCCCGAGTTGAGAGATTTGCAAGCTAGATTATTGTTGATATTTAAGTTTTGAATCTAGTTGGCTATAAAAGGTTGCTTTGGATGTTACAATTGGAAATTTCATACCATGTGAGCAATTGAGCCTTAATTCTTTCTATGCATGGATTGTGTGATTATTTTTGTTCTTCATGAGAGAATTTTGGATTACGCTTGAACTAGAACTCGAGTGACTTGACCATTACAAACTCACATTGTTGTTTGCAATTTTTGTTGATAATGGCATCTAGGTATAGCCACTTTCCCAAAGAGCCAACCCGGTACATGTTTTTCCAATAGTTCGCCCCTTTGAGCCATAATAGCCTTATTTCTTGTGAACCCATGCTATGAACCATCATTTTTTTTCTCTATCTATTCTTGTCCTCAAAATGTATTGAGTATGACTTATAAGGGCGTAGGAGATAAAGGTGTAGGTTGAATTATTAAACAAATTTGAGGGGAACTCTTGTGTATACTTTCAGGATTGAAAAGAGAAATTTCAAGGGAATTTGGTTTGTTAACAAAGTTTGTGAGTGTTGTCCATGTGAGCTAACCATAAAAAATTCTTGTAACGCTATTATCTCATCAAAAAAGGGAGTGAATGAAAGAAAAAAATGTTGCAAAAAATGCAATTTCAAGAAAAATATTGAGATATAACATGTAAGCCTCACTTTGTAATTCTATGGTTAGAGTATTTTGTTAAAAGTGCGTGGAGAATATTGAAATGTGGAAGCTTTTTGAAATCGAGCACTTCGGTTCATACACAACTGAGTAGGGTTATTCTTAGTGAATATATCATTAGTGCCCTTAATCCTAGGTGCTCAATATGTTTTTTTAGCTCCACCGATTAAATGGCCTTCTACCGATTTCCATGCCTAACCGAACCAAGCCACATTACAACCTTATAAAGACCATTGTCACTTAAGTTGTAACCAACTCCCTTAGGGGAAATAAGTGAGGGAGTTACGGGTCATCATTCGAGCTTATGGTAAGAGTAGTAATTCTGAGATCACATCACACAATAGCACACCCTACCTCTAGAGTTGAGCGTAAACACTGAGGGAGTGACCCTCCAATTGTAGCATCTAAAGCAAGATTTCATATACCATTAGATTCATATCTTGATTGTTTGCAATAATTCTTGGCTTATGAAACATTTGATGTGGGGTTGATAGCTCGAGCTCTTGCATTCATTTAGGGATTAGTATTTAGGAGGTTAGTTGCATATAGGTAGTGTATTTGCTAAGGACTAGCAAACATTTAAGTTTGAGGGTGTGATAATTGTGCATTAGCGGTATATATTTGCCCTCATTTCACATGCTTTATTGATAATTATGCTAGTACTTAGTGTGGGCGCAAGCATTTTTTGCAGGTATTCGGTGTCGGATGTCAAAAGGGATGAATTCTGTGTAAAAAGGGCTATTAAGAGATTCTACTTGGTCTTCTATGGAGAGGATGGTTCTAACTTAGGAGGTTAGAGCTTGTTAATTATCCAACTTCTCTAACTTGTCATATATCACAACCAAACATTACATCTAGTAGCCTCAACTCTAATCAACCCTAAGGAACTTCTATCTTTCATAATTGTTTGTTGCATTGCATCCTAGTTTTATTTGCATTAGTGATAGAAGTAGACTTAGTTAATTTAGATTTATCATCTATCTTATCACTTGTCATTTAAATCCAAAAACACCAAAAATATTGTATTTAACTAAACTTCATAAATTGCACTACAATCTCTTGGATTCGACCTCACTCATCCTACTACAATTGCACACCTTGCACTTGAGGTTGAATGAGTTTTATTACTTGATAATGTGCTTAATTCATACACATGTAAAACACCCGTCAATGTCCAGAGGCTTATCTGATGGTATGGAAAGGAACTAGCTTAGGAAAAAAAATGAATGGACAGCAGGCTCACACACCCAGTGACATAACCAGGAATTCAAAGTTGGGGGCTGGTGGATAGATTAAATTTGGTTCATTTTTACTTCTTTTACTTGATTTTTTATAGAAAACAATATTTCTAAATAAAGAAACAAAAAACAGTGAGAAATTAATCAAAAAAGGAGAATTATGTGTAATAATAAACTCAAACTCATGACAAGTACAAAAATAAAAATGGATTAGTAATAAAAATTAAATTATATAGAAACAATCTCACAAAAACTACCGCGCATAAATCCAAAATTTAAATGTACTAAAAGATGATTAAAACAAAAAATTAAAGATTAATTAGACATGGTCCCAAACCACAACATATCAAATTTAAATGATTTAGATAAAACTATAAATAGAAAACATAAACCAAATTTTTTTTACCTAACCAAGTTGAGTTGCCTTCTTTTATGGATGCAATTTGGGTATGTGAGAAAAAAGAGACCATTTAGGTTGGAGTTTAATAATAAGTGAGTAAAAAATTTATTTTGGATTGAGTGGAGGACTAGTAGGTAAATTATTACATTAATCCTTATAATTTCTACCATATACCCTATACCCTATCAACTTTGGGGTGCTAGTTCCATCACTGCACACACCATTTAAGAATGTCGATTGTTTATATTCTTATTTTGAAGGGTAAATTAGTCACATATAATTAATCTTTTTATATCATCATTTCCCGTGCCAATTCAAACATGTGCAGTATCGGATGACCCCACCCCACCCCACGTCTATCCAAACACAGTCAAGGAGCGGTCCATTAAGGCTGCGAACTTAAGGTTGATGGGCCGTTTTTTATTATATATAGAACCAAATTTACTTGATGGGGTTTTTTCATTTTACATAATTTCTTTTCAATTTGTCTATGTAGTTAAGGCTGCGAACTTCCTGATCTAGCTCATGGCGGCGATGAAGGAGCTTGGCAATATCATTTGGACGATTTTTTATTTTTTACTTTAGAATAATATGTGCAACAAGTTAAAATCTTTATCCGTAACCGTAGCTGATATTCATTGAAACGTTTAAATTGTTATCAAAACTTGATTTAAGTGTTTTTTTTTCTTTTTACTAAAAAGAATACATGAGCCATTTTTATAAAGTACTACTATGTGTTTATCTTTTTTTATAAATATTAAATGTTCTTCTCTGTAATTAACACTAGTCATAATACCCGACTTCGTCACATGTTCAATTTTTTTAATAAAAAATCAACCGTGTTAATATAAATTAAAAACGTTGTGTTTGGTGTTACCTCATTTGTTATCTAAATATAAAGTTCAGTAACTGATGAAAGTACATGCAACAGTAAATAACTGTATCCCTCTTACCATGTTCTAATTGTACTTAACAATATTACACTTAATCCCCAAAATGTCACATGGGTTGGTCATTTGTCTTACTGTATATTTTCACAAATTAAGGCGCTTCACCACAACACATGCATTTTCAATTTGCTCCATTTGCCCATGATATTGAATCATTTAAATGCATATCATCTTACGGTGAACCGATCATTTTATAAGTGAAACCATATTCTTCAACTTAAACTAAACTCTTTGCTTGCCTTTTCAATATCTTTAATATCATCTGAATAATATTATCTGAATATGGAAAGTATATCATCTACAATCCAGACATCTCAATTTGATTGTCATCTTCCGCAATCTCCTAACAAATTACAGAAGTGTTAGTGAGAATCTTTTTTATTAACGTCAAAGAATCATTTACTATTAACGTCGACTTAGTAATATGCATGTAACATCTCCAATAACACATTAGACTGAACTTGTGATCGGAATATATTATTAGTGTCACTATGTGTAAATCAATTTCTCCATCTTCCCCATTCCCAAAAGTGTCATGGAATTCAATGACCATAAATACCCACAACCATACGAGTAAAAAAACAAATATGAAACCTTCATGATATGATTGATATCCATTGCCAAACACAATGTTTAGTCATGCACTTAAATCACATCACATGTTCCATATATTGGATATTAGATTGCACATGCACAAGTATATAGAACCCAAGTTTCAGACCCTTCATCTATATGAATTGTGGCTCATTTTTAAACCCATGTAAAAGTTCAAGAAGCATACAGGAATCACGAGTAAATTACGCTAGCAATCATGTAAAAATAATTATTGTCTTGTTTTGGTCATGTTTTAAAAAACTTGTCTTATTAAAGTTATATCCTATGGTACTATGTCATGTTTTGGTCCTTTATGTCTAGTTGGGTTGTTAACTTTAACGATTATGTGCAATTTTACTCTTTTACCCGTGACATTGCTAAAACATCCATTGGAATAACTCAACCTTAGTCCTCATATTTTTGTTATCCTAAATTTTGACCTAAATTTATTCTAGATCTTGCATTTTACTCCCTTACATTTTTTTTTGAAAAAAAAAGATAAAGCAATTTGTTTTCTTGTTTTCAAAAGTAGATCTTTAACTTGAAGTCACGAATTGAGGAACTATTCTAGAAATCAGACCAAGGAAGTTCCAGATCTGAAAAAGGCTTGGATGGCAACTGAAAAGGCTGTGTCGGCGCCGTCGTCGTCATCCTCATCCGTTTCAGCGAGGAGAGCAGAGATGGTGGCATGGGGCTCGCGTATAACACCACCCTCCGTCGTCTTCAAATCGCCATCCCTCCCCCGTTCCACCCGTAGGTTTATCTCCTGCCGACTAGCCTCCGCCTGCCAATGATAGAGGGAACTGAAAAGGCTGTGTTGGCGATGCCGCCACCGTCCTCATCCGCTTCAGTGAGGAGAGCAGAGATTGAGGCATGGGGCTCGCACATCACACGTCCCTCCATCGTCTTTAAATCGACCTCCCTTCCCCATTCCACCCACTAGTTTATCTCCAGCCAACTTGCCTCCGCCTCCATCGAGAAGGACAAATCAGTTTTTTAATCGCCGTCGGAGACTGACGCCGCACGAATCGGAGTAAGCGATTGGGTCAAGGCCGTTGAGTGGAGAGAATTAAACTTTAGGGTTAAAATTTTGGGAAAATATAAAGTCGGGGACTTAAGTAAATGTTTCATAAGGGGGAAAATGTAAATCAACACGATTCCATTATAACTAACAACCCAACTGGACGGAAATGACCAAAACATGACACAATATCATAGGATATGACTTTAACATGACAAGTTTTTAAAACAAGACCAAAACATGACAATAATTATTTTTATGGGACTGCCAGCGGAATTTACTTCAGGAATCACCAACAGGGTAGCATTCAGTAAGTCATTCAAAACTCAATGTACATAGCTCCAAAGCACAATCCATAAATAGGACAACAAAGCGGACACACATGTTTTGTGATGCTAAATTTCATGTCCAAAGAAACTTTGTATGATTTAAGGCTGAATTTACAAGTTACCAAGTTCTAAAGTCCGGTAGATGCGTCCGTTCCATTCTTTTCATCACCTATGAACCGAAAACCTTTGCTTGCATTGGCGTGCACCATCTACAATGACATATTTACATCAAAATTCATAACTGTGAAAATTCAAGAAAAGCATACTGCAATGGTATGTAGTGTAACTTCTAACTAAATTGAAACAGTTCCTATATTTGCTTAATACAGTCTTCAAACTCTTGTCACTCCAAAAGGTTTATATGTGAATAAGCCTTTTTAGTCCACCAATGGAACTTTTACTACTCAAACACAAAATAAGAAAGTAGTTTATCAGTAAAATGAAAGATCAAAGAGCATATAATACCTGTTACTGATGTACCCGCTATGAGAAAAGCCAATCTTTAAATTTGTTGCCCCTGCCTTTGAATACCAGTGCTAGATCACCTTATCAACAATTCCTTGGCGTCCTAGAAAATTGTTTTGTCCTCATATTCGTTGTTGTGATTTCTGCATCGTTACTACTGACAACTTTGACTTCACCATATTCACCACAAAGAAGGGGAGAGCGGTGCTGGGGCTGAACAAATCCAGAGGAGAAGAAATCGAAGCGAGGAAAGAGGCGAGAAAACGGAAAAGAGAGCGCAAACCGAAAGCAGAAGAAAGAGAAAGATCACCTGGAAGATCCGTTCTCGATTGAGGGTGAGGCTGATGTGAGTTTCGGTGATGTCTCTCCCGCACTACAACCAGTGCAACCTGGAATTAAGAAGAAGAGCTAAAACATCACATGTAAGAACAAAAAAGCAAAACAAAATGAAAGAAAATAAAGATAGAGCAAACATCAAGCAAAGTCAGAAATGAGAGAGATCAAAACAGAAAGAAAACGATGGAAGAAGGAAAAGTAAAAGATGGGCTTGAATGAAATGGAAGAGAGATGAGCGGGAGACGCGCAAAAAATAGAGGAGAAAATGACAAGACGGAAGAGAAGCAATAGAACGGAAAAATAAACTTCAAAGAGAAGGAAAGTTAATATTTGAGAAATGGATGTCTGACTCTAAAATGGTGTATAACTGGTGATTATGATTGACTTGTAATTAATTTGAAATTAATTAGCCAAATCTTTATGGGAATTCCTTGATTGGTTTGGCATAATTATAGGTGAAATTAACATAATTGTATATTATAAATTGTAATTCCTACAATCACGGACCGATTGGAGAAAAAAAAATCTGCATACATGTGGTGTCTATGTGGATCCTATGTGACTTCATGAGAACGCAACAATAACTTTTATTTTTGACTATTTTTGGAAGTGCTTCCTTATTAATATATTATACTGTATTAGATAACATTTATCACTAAATTATTAATTTCATTACGTAGTACGCAAGACATACATCTGGGTCCTCCTAACAAAAAAGATTACCACCAGGAGCAACACCAAGTTGTTGACAGTATTGGGTATAATACTTAGCACGAGCCCGAACAGGATCAGGTCGTTTGCCATTACATTCAACCGGACCATTGATGGCTCGAGTGGTTGCTCCAAATCCTTGGCTCATGACTGGTCGGACAGCCGTCATCCAGAACCACAACGCCGTCCGGAAAGAAACCACCGCGTTCGCCGCCACCAACTCGGGCCGGTTAAGTAAGTCCAAGTTCAGAGCTTTCCCCGCCTTGCCGTAGTTCTCGTTCCATGTTAGCTGAATCGGCCCCCGGCCGTAGTAGGACTTACCTGGCGCGCAAGGATACTGCGAGCTGGGTGCACAGTAGCGGTTACTCTTGTTTATCTCCTCCGTGTAACAAAAGACTGCGATTAAAACAACATATAAACGATAAGTCTAATGGAAGTTAGTGACTTGCACAAATTAATTAAGCTCAAATGTTGCGATTACATCCACTCTCATGTGTGAGCTGGGCAAAGAAGGCAGCAATCTCGCGTCTGGAGGCCTCTGCAGATCCCAATTTTCCGAAACTTGGGAACGAATCAAGAGCCCCTAAGAAGGCATTCCTTGTGTAGAATCTCTTCCCAACACAGGTACTAGGAACTTTGTTGATTATGGCATCGAAAAACGCAGGCGTGACAATGCCAGGGACAGAGACCTGGGTGTTGCGTGCGTAACAAGGCCCCTGCCTGCACCCGGTGCCACAGTAGGCATCTCCTCTGCCGCAGTAGCCATGTTGACTGCAGCAAACATTTGAGGCACAGCCGCAGTTCTGGGCCACGGTGGCCACAACAGCTAAGAGAAAGAAGCACACAAGGAATTCAAGTGTGTGTACAGGATGTGCCATCTTTTAGCAGGGGATTGAATTAGCTGGTGAGTGGCAAAGAGGGCTAAGGTGCAGATATATATATATATATATATATATATATATATATATATATATATATATATATACATACATATATATATATGTATATGTATATGTATATGTATATCTATATGTATATATAGGAGATTTACAAAATATAAGGCTTGTGGCTAGGACTTGGTACATGGACACTAGCTTATGAGTGGTTAGCGATTTGAACAGGTCAAGTTTTCTTGTGCGTTGCTCTACTACTAGTAGGTTATGTAGTGTATGTATTGACCAGATTGGTCTCAATAGGAAAATGGGACAAGCTTTGGAGGCTCTTTGGTTGGAGTTATCTTCTTGTTCTTAAACCTCCTACCATATAGTGACCAACATTATCTGTAACAATTATTGACTCAATTTGTTCACCCAACCTGTGAATATATGCTACTCCATATACATACTTTTACCAGTATGTGTTCAAATTCAGTGAACCGGAGTAATTTATGTGTCTCAAAGTTTTCTTTCTTAATTATCTTCATATGTAAGCATCATCACTCTCACAAAGAGCCATACTTCATACTCATGAAAAAGAAGAAGCCCCCCCCCCCCTCTTTTGTAAATGGCCTTATAAAAGGTGTCTTCATATCTTATCAGGGAGCATCATCAACATCAGAGAACTAATGCTTATTAGAAAAAAATTGGGTGTCAGCTTTAAGACAATGAAGACACAAGTGATGACAAAATGAATATTAAAAGTTTTTTTTGGTCGTAGCCAAGTGTACATTTTAAATAAATTTTTAAGACTGGATGAGGGTGTATACAATATTTTTCCAAGTCAGCAACTTAATAGTTGGGTGGTAACATGGTCCATAAACCCTAAATAAGTGGTAAGATGGTCCCAAATTGTAATGTTGATTGTTGGTGGTGGGTACAATTGCACCAAAAAAATTAATCTGTGGTAAGTTTGTGCCAAAAGCTATATTCCGGTGGTAGAATCGGCTAATTTGCCGCTCTCTGGAGCTAAAACCCTTCGCGAGAAGAGGATAAACCTTGCTAGCTAACCGCGTGGGCGGGCGTAGGTCGGTGAGACGCTTCTACTTCTGGAGCACAACGGCTACGTCCCGCAGAAGAACTCACCACGAAGACTGGTTGAATTCATCTGTAGATGCCCTAAGCTTCGTCTTTATTAATTTTTCTGAGGAATTTGGCATTCATGCGATTGAACAACACTAGTGGACGATGCTATGAACCATGATGATGGCTGGCTCTCGGTTTGTTCAAATTCGTTTCAATTCTTTATTAACTAGTCTTAATTGTTGCGGGAGAAGCTTGTTATGTAATCAAAATGCGGGAAACAATACCCTCAGTTTAAGCAAATTCAGAGTTCGTCCTTCGCGACTTCCGGTAGCTAAGGTATTCTTCTGTGCCTTAGTTTTCAGGTTTTCGTCTCAATCTTCATCCATGAGCTTTGATATCTGCTGCTCTGTGTATTTCCTTCTCTCAGCAGGGTTACTCTAGTTTATCTCGGAGTCTAAGCGCGGTTTCTGTAGTTTCTTCCGAAGGGGATCAGAAATCGAATTTGGAAGAAGTTTTCCCTGATGCTGCTAACGTTGAAGAAACTTTGGGCAACTCTAATCTTTCGAATGGTCGAGTAATGCTCATAGATGGCACATCGATAATCTATAGAGCCTACTACAAGCTCTTAGGTGACTGGAGAAATTCTTTCATCTTCTCAATGATGATAATCATATAAAAACAAAATCAGATAGTTACAATGAAGAAGGATGGGCTATTGAAGTTTGAGAATAGTCAGGGGCCTTTTGGACTTGTTGGCTAGCTGTTCCTAGGAAACAATGGCAAATAAAACACTACCAAGGGCAGGAGGCACCAATGTCTATATTTGAGAACCTTAATTTTGGAAGGTGGGAAATAAACATAGTATAAAACAGTTTCGTCATCGTCATTTCCAAGACCTGAGTACATTTCTTATTGCAGTAAAAATAAATTTCACCTTAATATTCTGGGTTTCCTACCTCCAAACAGTGCCGATAGTTTATGGGCCATAGTGCTGAAGTGTATGCTGTGTTAGTGGGATGGTTTATAGGTTCCCTTAGCTGTTTCACTGGCAATAGAATTATAGAACTCCAGTGAATAATTTCCAGGATAACGTTTGTACTGATATACTGGTGTCACTAAGTTATTACCAGTTGTTACTCGCTGGATTATTGGTTCATGATATCTTGTGTCGTAGAATGACAAGCTGGTTTATTATCAAATTAAGTTGGAAAGATTTTCAGTTTTTATTTATCTATGCATTGGTTTCTTTATTTGATTTTTTAGCAAAACCTGTGAATGAGTTTTCAGAAGTAATTAGAGGAAAGTGGAAAATGTTACTCGCTCCATTTGAAGTGAATTGTCACATTTCCCCAAAAGCAGAGTTCTCTAATAGAAGTAGCACCTTTCTTTTTCTATACTTGTTCTCCCCATGTTTTCCTTATTAAGCTATACTATAGCATTTCTCTTTTGTTGAATGGACCCCCTTAGAAGGAGGCAATACTGGAACATTTTCTTTAAACCATGCTTAGTTGGCTTAAAAACTTAGCATTTACAAAAAAACAAAGAAGGAAAGTGAGAAGGGTTGGATGGAGGGAGAGGTTAACTTGTGCTTCCGGTCAAATTGAGCTGATTGTGTCTGTCATTCTCTCTTCTAAAGCCTTCACACTTGAGCTATGGATCATTGCTTTATCAGTTATGCGTCTCATGTTTTTTATGGCGGGGGCAGGGGGCTGTTGGAGATGAAGTTTGAGTTTACTTTGATGTTTTTACACAAAATAAAGCATCTTTTGCTATAACATGTTCACATTGGGTTATAGGGTTTGTGTATAGCGAGTCTGCCTTGATAGTGGCTGCTTATTACTCGTATATATCTTTTCTATAGTATATTGTGATTTTTTAGGGTTTTATTGAATCCCTTAGTCCCATCATTGTTCTCTCGTACTTGAATTATTTTGCTGTTTGGTTCTAATATTAAGTATCAAAGTAAGTGAGACTGATCAGTGTTCCATGTTTTCTGTTATGTATGGTCTCTGTAGCTAGGTTACACCATGGTCACCTGACACATGCTGATGGCAATGGAGATTGGGTTTTAACTATATTTACTGCCTTATCTCTTGTGAGTATAACTTAACATCTTGACTTGTACAGAGAATCAATTATTTGGATTAACCTGTATTCAGTAGCTGGGTTTGGTCCCATGGTTGAATAAGCTGGGCGCTTTAGTTGTATGTAAGATATCAGTCAGCGTTGGTAATAAATATAGCTCTGGTGGGGAAAGAATTTTTATATAAGTGAGGGTATTAACAGATGAAATGTGATAAATGAAGAAATGCAAGCATTTCTTTAATTTCCCTATGTTGAATCTCTCTAGAGACTGATTGATGAAGTATTTATTCTACTTGGAAAACATAGAAATGGGATTCCATGGCGTCTGTTCTGAATAATTACTACTATTTTCTTTGTTTTTTTTTATAAAATCTATTTTCTTAATTTATTGCTGCCCTTAGTTACTGGGATGTCAAATATAATTCTAGTTTGTGCTTCAGTCATGTCAAGTAAAGTCCTTGACATTTAATGATATGGCGTCTTGTGTTTTGGGTTAAATACAGCATGCAAAAATTGCAGGATTACTTTTTCAATCCATTGTATACAAGTTTGTGAAATCTGACATCTGGAACCTTCTCTCTTGTTCCTCGGGAAAAACTTTATTGTTCTATTTTCCTTATTTATCGAAAACAAACAGAATTTGGAAAATATTGTTGAGAATATATTAATCTCTACTAGTTGTGCTAAGTCACTGTGCATTATTTATTTATGCAGATAATTGATGTTCTGGAGTTTACACCTTCACATGTGGCGGTATGGATTTTCTCTGTCTTCTTTCTTATTAATTTACCGCCATAGTGCTTTACTATGACATGGTTTTTTAGAGTATCATAAAGCTGATGAATTGCCTTTTGACAAATACTATTGCATTTGTTCCACTGGAAAACTTTCTCCTTCACCAAATCCATGTTTTTGTGTTTGTGAGATTCAAGTAAACTAACTAGAATTAATATGCACCACAAAACCGTTTTGGCCATCTCAACCAAGAAGCACCTTTTTTTTTCTTCCTGAGCGGCCAAGCTTGCTTCTTTCTTTGACAATTAGAATACAATCACTAAATAACTTGACTCACAAGTCCTGCTATTGCCAAACATTTAACGGAAGGATGTTGGATTACGAGGTTAAGACCTTAGCAGATAAGGTTCATATGTCATGAGGTTATGCTTCATTTGTTGTCTGTGTTTAGCTAGACTTATTTGGTTCGAAGGAATCTTACACATTCGTTGATTAACATTACCTGATAACTTTGACTCTAGTGGAATTGACATAAAAATGATATCTTATCAGTCTTCAGCTGGTTCTTTGTGTTTGTGTTGGACTGTGTCAGAATAACCTTTTTAATCTCTTAAACTTGGGTATCGACCCTCTTGTCTTGCAGTAGATGGTTGATAAAATATAGATGGCTTACATAAAAATCAACTTAAGTATCACCCTCTTATTGGAAGCTCACTTCTTGCATCTTTTCAGATGAAAGTTTTGTTTTATAAACTTCACAGGAATTTAGATTCTGCTTTTCCATTTTGTATTTTAAAATGTATGGGCGACGCGAGCTAATTTGTGTTTTATTTGCTTCTTTCTGCAGGTAGTGTTTGACTATAATGGTGAGTATGAAATTTGGAATAAGTCAATTTTGGTTGTCAATGTTTTCCATTGTCTACTTTCTAAATTTTGTTCCGATGATGTGAATGAAAACTCTACTTCATACGGTTAGTTTTAATCACGGCTTAAATGCATATTGCTACCTCGAACTATGGTGACTCGGGCAAAAGAGGGTATGGACAAAAAAACGTGCGGAATGCTACCCTCAACTATTGAGCTCGGGCAGATAAGGGCCTTGACTCAGTGAATCTGTTAACACCGTCACATTTCTAACTATTTGGTGACCTAAACATAAAGTTTTTAAAATATAGGTTTCATACTGTACAAATAAGTAACTTCGGGTATTTGGTTATAATTAATCCTCACTGTCCACACATCAAGATCCCCAACATCAAGATCCCCAATGCCGCTGTCATCTTCTATTCATCCGCCATGTCGATCTTATACAACGGCAGCTCGGTTCCGCCCAGGTCAAGGCCGGATCTCAGCTGGCCTAGTCCTGCCAGTTCCTCCGCCTCCCGGTGAAGCTCGGCGGGCTCGAAGTGGCGCAGCACGGCGGACGAGTCTTCTCCGACGTGAGGAAACGGCGATGGTCTTCTGGATCTTCAGGTGGAGACACGAGGGAAGGATCAGTGAATGTTGAGTTTTCTATCTCAGAATTGATTTACACTGGAGAGCGGGAGGAGCGGGGAGGCGAGGCAGATCCAACAAGAGAGACCGACGACTTCAGGCAGATCCAACAAGAGAGACCGACGACTTCCTTTGTTGCTGGTTCCGATGTTGTGGTGGAAGAGATCCAACAAAGAGAACGGTGACTGGCTGGCAAGAAAAACCATCAGCGTTGGTGAAGCCGATAGCTGAGCTAGTGGGCTTATGATTTTACCAATGCCATTTCTTTAATTTCATCAAATTGGGTATTTTCTCTCTTATAGTCTTAATCAGTTTTATGCATGGAGATTTTTGAGAATGGAACTCGCTGCTTTGCTTCTCAGTGTGTCTCAGGTGATTTCTTGAATTTCAGGAATGTTAATTGTTTGGTGATTTAGAATTCTTCTGAATTAATAGTCGGATGAGTTAAGTAGCACTGAGTTATGACACTTTTGAATTAATAGTCGGATGAATTTCAAGGTATATGTCTCGTACATATGAAAATAAGAAGTATATGATTATGACACTTTTTAATTGTTTTAGGGTAAATATGAAAAGTGTTAAAAGTTAGGTGGTTAAATAAGTAATTTTCTTTCATTTTTATTGTTTAGTCAACTAACATAGTTGGGGGTAGCATTCCTCACGTTATTTTGTTCAGACCCTCTTTTACCCGAGCCATCATAGTTCGAGGTAGCAATGTGCATTTAAGCCTTTAACGACTGTGTTAAGGTTCAAGAGCAATTCTTTAAGTTCTGATGGGACTCGGCTTAAATCTTGTTCGATTGTTCGACATTGGGGTTTTAGTTAATATCAGGTGCTGCCTGATTTGGGCTACATGATGTCACCTAGGATGTGTTCTTTCGAGAAGTGTTTCTAGAAGTTGATTTAGATATTTTAAAAACAGAGGGAATGTATAGGAAATTGTACTGAGAAAATGCTGCAGGGAATAGTTTTAAAAAGACAGGCTTAAAAAATTAGCTCAAATCTTATTCTGGTGTTCTCTCCAACTTCTTGTTTTTTTAAGGCTTCAAAAACTTGATAAGACTCTAGATGATAGGGTGAGGTTTTCTACTGTTGGCTTAGCTTTCTAATAGGTTCCTTAATTTTTACACCATTTCATAATGTTCCTCACCAATGATTTACTTCGTGGATTCAAAGTTGATAAAGTGCAATTTGTTTTGAGATGCTTATTCCCATAAAAAGCTTCCACTGACTGCCTTTATAATGTTTGATCTCCCTGGAATTGTCACTAGTATGCAGCAACGTCAAGACCGAGATTAAGCGATGATTTAGGACTTGATTTGTATGATTGATGTCATAATGAATTTGTTTTACTTCATCCAATGATATTTGCCACTCTTTTAAGTTTTTCTGGTGTCTCAAATTGTGTTCCTGCTTTTCCATATCTATAATAACTCCAAATTACCCTTCCCGTTATGTAGGCCAATGTAGGCGAACCATTTAACTCTTTGGGTATGTTGTTCATGGTTGTAGGTCAGTTGATGCAAACAAACCATGAAATATCTTGTATCACTCCTGCCCATCTCTTGATTTTATGCATTAAAAGCTATTTAGATATTAAGCCCCTGTTTAGAATAAGCTGTTAGTTTTTCGCGGAACACTGTTTTACCTGATTAGCAAAAGTGACGATGAAGTGGTGAATAAAACCCTGGTTGGTTCAAAAGTGTTAAGTTGCTTAGCTCTTTGTGGGACCTTTGCCTGAGATGGAGAGTGGCTGTAAAGGCAAGGTTGATTTATTTCTTTGGAATGTAATTATGATGTGGGAAGAGGTTCAGAAAGGTCCTGTCATAGATTTCTACATCGTAATAAAAACTGTAGTCATGATTGAACTGAAGTGTGAGTTTTTATGAGCATAATTTAGGAAAAAAGAAAAACATTAAGTCTTGTTTTACTTTTCCTGCTAGAAATAACCTTTAAGCCATACGGAAGTGCTTTGCATTTCAACTCCCACAACTATAGGTATGAATCTTGTGCATAAAGTGACCGATAGCTTTTATATTAAAAGTTATTGTCCTTTGACATGACGTTTTATTTTTCTTGTAACCTTAGATCTGTTTCTGGATGCCTATCTGAAAGTCTGGAGTAGCAGCTCGTGTCCATTTTTAGAATTCCAGCTGAAAACGTGTTTTTAAGTTTAAGGGTTTTGTGTTTTGTTAGATTGACTTAGCTTCATTTGGGTGCCATGCGCTCCAAAATAAAAAGTTTCTAGTGGTCCCCATCTTTTAGGATTTGCATCTGATGGTTCTCTAATTGCTTTCATCGTCTCATCTGTGTGGGGATTTTCGGTGTTTGGAGTTCTTGTATCAAACAAACTTGTTGATAGAAAAGCGCTTCTTTTCAGGCAACCCATTTGGTCCTACTTCTATTTCTTCAAAAGAAAATGTCCATGCAAAAGGTATGTTTTTCTTCTGTAAGCAATGTTTTTGTTCGGTGGCAAAGTCTATCAAAGGGGAGTTTACTGATTAAAGTGGACTAGTGAGATCAGTATCTCTACTGAACTTTTGTTTTGCCTTATGTGCCTGGGGGAAACTCATCTTTCATTTGGGATGCTAAAGACTCTTTCCATTAAAAGCTTTCTTGCAACTCATTCCAGAGAGCAATTACTATCTGGAAGAAAATCCGTATGCACCTAGGCTCACCGATCTAAATTTTTTGTTGGTCGTACCTAGTACTTGTTCACGTCTTTGTTATCACACAGCCACCGGTTTGCTAAAGAAATGATGATACAACTGACAAATGCAGGTGCTTGGATTAATAAATGCATCAGTTATCTAGCAATTTCCCCTGCAATAGGTTCTGTTCTCTGTAATTATGCTTCTTAATTGATATTGCTTCCATGGATGTTTTAGGTATTTTATGGGTAATTCTCCGTATTTATTTGTCATCATCTGGAACCTCACTATTTTCTGGACTTAAGACCTTGTTGGGTGGTGCATAATGTTGACTTGTGCATAGTTAATTGCATCCAGTGTGTGGTGCTCTCATTTACTCATTTGAATTCGATGCCTATTTTTCTCTAGTTCTCCCTTCTTTTGCTGGTTCAATAGATGCTACATGTAGCCAACTGAAAAGCAGCTTCCTGTAAAGAACAATTCTTAGAGCCTGGAAAATATAAGTATTGCAGTTCCGTATTTCTTTCCTAGGTTTTACTTCTATTTTAAAGTAGATTGTCTAATCAACTTTGTTTAATTCTATGAAGGTCTAAATTTTCGACACACACTCTATCCTTCTTACAAAAGCAACCGACCGCCTACACCTGATACTATAGTTCAGGGGCTTCAATACTTGAAAGCCTCTGTAAAGGCTATGTCTATTAAGGTGATTGAGGTAAAGCCTGTCCTAAGAGATTCTTGTGAGTTCCTTCTTTTGATCTATGGTAATAAGTAACTTGAACACAGGTTCCAGGTGTAGAGGCTGATGATGTGATTGGAACTCTGGCTGTGAGGAGTGTTGAAGACGGATTTAAGGTGATACTTGAGATGTAATTGGCAATTGGTTTTGTTTTCTGCCAATCTTATATCTCTTGGGAAACATTCATAATTACATATATCTACTTCTAAATTAGTGGCATTCTGTTTCTACATCTGAAGACAAATCAATTCCGCGTGTGACTTACCACATGTATCACTGATCTGATGGTGCATGTGGCAGAACATCCCAATATTTTCCATTCAAAACTTTTTCATGCGGTAGGCATGTAGTTTCTGTCCAGGTTGTCTTGTCATACATTTGGGATAAAGATAACTGGATTCTGGAGCTGAATTCTTTCGGCGTCATTGTTCTGCTGCATCTATATTTCTGAGCAGCTCCAAATTCATTGCCTTGGTGGCGTGCCTTTTTGTTTTTAAAAAATCATTAAATGATTCAGAAGTTTTGAGTAATAACTCTACGGGTGAAATTTGGAAGCAAAACGAGAAAAAGATTTGGTCAGTATCAGAACTGCTAGATGGGAGATAGACAAAGGGGAAGTTGACTCGTGGACTTTCTCACCTGTAGGAGTGACAAGCTCTAAAGGCAGGACTCTTCAATTTTGCTACCTTATGTGTTGGGACTTGGGACCAGTCCTAAAATAATTTTCTATCCACTGTAGTTAGAGAAGAATCCCAAGCTTTATATACTTAGAGCAGTTGTTTTAGACCATCTGTTTTCTGTGGTAGGTCCGAGTTGTCTCTCCGGATAAGGACTTCTTTCAGATTCTATCGCCTTCACTACGTCTTCTCCGAATTGCACCACGAGGCCTCAAGTTAGTTATTTCTATGCAATTTATTGGACACTCTATTTTGTTTATTTGCTAAATCAGAGATGCTTTATGTCCATCAACATATATTATTATAAGAACACGTTCACATCTTTGTAATGCTTAAGTGCTTTAGCCAGCAAACCAGTTTTCCGTCAATTTTGTTAGCAAACCAGTTTTCCCATCAGTTTTCCATGTGTATGTTAAATTACGAGTACAAAAATTTGAATTCATTTTTTTAATGGTGGAGTTCTTTCCATTGTGATAAGAGAATTATGTCTTCTTAAAGTCTCTTCATGGGCTGGATGAGATAGATTATATTCAAATTTGCTTGATATTTTGTAAATATACTTGTTTTTTATCCCCAACTACGAGGTTTAAATTGAAGTTTTGTTGCTCTTTAAAGTAAATGAAGTAATGAACAAAACACATTTACATTGTGTTTGAAACTTAATACTTGTTTGAAGATCGTACAGTGCCACGTTTACTAGATTCCATCTAAGTTTCTGTCGTTTTATCTCATTATGGATTCTGGACTATTTTATGTTTTTCATTCGATATCTTTTATTTTTATTTTTACCCAGTATGTTCTCTTTCGGCTTGGAAGATTTTGCTAAAAGATATGGAGATCTGGAACCTTCTCAGTTTGTTGATGTTGTCTCTCTTATGGGTGACAAGGCTGATAATATTCCAGGTATCTTATATATTTTTGAAAATTTGTTATTAAAGTGAGGAAGTGCAGTAGTTTTTTTCCAATGACAAGTATACTAATAAAGATCAACTGCAATCCATTCATGTGTGCAAGAGATTTCCTCTCTGACAAAAAGCTGAGCTCTGTCAGGTTTTAAAATGTTATTTAGCAGGAAACAAATAGGATACTATTGGTAACTTGGGTTTTTGTTCATAATGTGATTAGGTTAGTCTGTCACTGGTAAATTGTTTGGAATTACCCCCCTCAAGGGCGTCAACCATATTCAGAAATAAGTCAAGCATTTAATGAGCATAGCTAAGGTAGCTTCTCCATGTAACAGTACGTCCTTGGAAGAGATCTTTTCTTTTCCTTGAGAAAAGGTGTGATTACTAGATTTCTTTCCTTGATTCTAAACTCTTGTATTGGATGTGTAGAAGATTAACAAGCAGTTTACTCCATTTTGTTTAGAAACGTGCGATTAAGAGTAATGCTTAAACAATGCAGGAGTTCATGGAATTGGAGATGTTCATGCTGTGCAGTTGATCACAAAATTTGGTACTATGCACTGGCTTTCCCTGAATAGTAACAAATTATGCATTAGTGGAATTGCAGCTCTCGGCTCTCCTGTATTTAAATAAAAAGGATGCAGAGCAAAATCTTTAATCGAGTATCTCTTTTAGGGCTATGATATGGTGCATGGGCAGATAGCCTATTGATTTTGACATGGTTTTGTTTTTAGCATTCAATCTACAAATTTATTGCTTTGGTAATTCATTATTGCCTGAAACTTACAGTCTTGACATGTTATTTTATATGTAGGTACATTGGAAAATTTGTTGCAGTGTGTTGATCAGATTAAACAGGAGAACATTAGAAAGGTATGAACATCTATAGGATGAGAGCCACCATGAAGAGTTGCCCACAGGACCATTATGTCTTTTCTGGGTTCTGGGCTTCTTTTACCTAGTCATGTTCATACAGAATCAGCTTATTTATCCTGATGAAGATTTAATTGAAACTTGAGTTAGATGTGAATATTGCCAACTCTCCTTTCATGTGTACTGTAGTAATTGGTTCCAAGCATACTCAAAGCTTGTGAGATCAAATTATAAGTTTGATTCTTCATTCTTTGTTGGAGAGCAAATATATGGATAAATAACAATTGATTAAGTCTGTCGAGTAATGTTTATATATCATTCGTGTTTTATTTGAGCTTCATTCGTTTTCTCGGTATTTTTAATGTCACACAAAGTAACTTCTTATTTTAAGGATACTAGTATTTTTCTCCTAAAGGATAGTAGTAATTCATTCTAAAACTCATTTTCATAAAAGAACAAGGTTATTGATGTCATGATGTGACGTTTCTTTCATTGTGATGTGATGTATCAGTAATTGCATGTCATGATGTGACGTTTCTTTCATTGTGATATCAGTACGTAACCTTGTTCTTTTTTTAAAATGAGTTTGCCCGGTTAACTCATATCTTGGTTGTATACTTGTTTTCCAGGCATTGATTGAAGAAGCTGATCAAGCACGGTTAAGCAAGAATCTGGTATATGTAGTATGATTCATGTCTGATGTTGCCGGTGTTTGCTGTTTAACCTTTAATGTTTCAAGTGAATATATGATATGGGTAAAAAATTTCTCATTGACCCATAAACTTGAAACAATATCTTAACTTTTTTGAAAAAGTTATAGATCATTGTTAAGTTTGTCCTTAAATTAATGGCATTATTCTATTTCTGAAGCTCCTTTTTACAAAATGCCTTTCTAAATGGTCTACTGGGTAAGAATTCTAGAGATTATTAGTTCGGTGCTCTTTATGTGTCGAATGAGGACGTTGGATTCCTCACAGAATGCTGATAACTTTCACATTGCTTGTCCTTCACGTCTTTTAGGTAGAATTATTTTTACTTTTAGTTGCCGTGATTGTGAAGAGAGGGAAAAAAAAATCTATTTGTGGCAGGCAATGCTCCGGTGTGATCTTCCATCCTACATGGTACCATTTGCAACTAGAGATCTTCACTTTAGAAAACCTGAGGTTTGTTCAGCCAGTTGGTTTGCTTAGTTTTTGATTGAAACCTGTGTTATTGCAAAGCAGGATTCTAACAATGTCTTATTGCTTGCCATTTGCAATGCACTGATAATTTGCAGGACAATGGGGAGAAATTCACGAGCCTGTTGATGGCAATCAGTGCATATGCAGAAGGATTCTCGGCTGATCCTTTAATCAGAAGAGTGCTATACTTGTGGAAGAAGCTTGAGCAGACCCAACTGTAAATCACAGAAGTGTAAACTTTTCCCTTTTGGCCTCCCAGATGCGACAATGATGACATGAGACGTTTGGTTGCCTATGAGAGTATGAAATTGTTCATATACATTCTCTATCTTCAAAGCTTACGAATTTGCCCGGCACCAGTGATAGCTTTGATGTCTGCCAGTTGATTGGCGGTGGTGGAGATATCCCTCTCAAGTTAGCTGACGCCGCTTATTTTCGCTGGTGCTTCACAAGTATTTCGCTCAAGGTATTGTCAAACTCCATGATTTTGAGCTTACCACTGATCAATTTAGTGGCCTACCTGCCTATTCACGGGAGCTGTGTTGCCCTTATCTCACTCGAAGATGAGTGTAGAAAATTATGGTACGGATTTCTTACTCATAGCTAACAGCATTACATTCTTAATGTTCATGTTTTTGTATGTATGTGTTGGACTTCGACTACATGACATTCTCAGGTCACGTTAGGCCATACTCTAATATTTAAGTTTAAAGAATTTCAACTAACACCTCATGCAAGAGGTACTCGAGATTACTTATAGTAATAGGGATAATCTAGCTTTTATATTATCTTTAACATGGTTGCAAAGGAGTTTGTGTGTCCATTAATCCACTTACCCCGACCGAAAAAAAAAAGAGGTACTTTGGGGCAGTACTGAATGACGAGTTGAAACTTGAAACGCAAAGAGTGAGCCCAGGAGAAGGCATGTCAATCATGTCCGACTCAATGTAGCAACGTTTCTTCCAAATTGATGGATAGCGATTTTATTTATTTTTTGGTGATCATTGGATATGTATCTGATCGGATGTCGATGATGCTTTTCTTCATGCTATTGTCTGGCTTGGTTTTTTTTTTTTTTTTTTGAAAAGCAATGATCTGGCTTGGATAGTTCGTCCATGCTATTGTCTGGCTTGGGTTTTTTTTTTTAGTAGACAATTTTTCAAGGAGTATATATCTTGCCTACTAGCTTTATTCTAATTTAAGGTATGTTTGGAAACAACGTTGAAAACTAGCTTTAAAGATTGTAAACGCTATTGTAAACACTATTAAAGTGTTACTAAAAAATTTACAAATTTTTTTTCAAGGAGTCATTTTCTCTATTTCCACGGCCTTACTAAAAAATTTACATGACTAAACTATGTAAACACTTTACAATAATTATATAGTTTAATGACGAACGAGGATAATGAATGTATTTCACATACAATTTATCGTAGTCTTCAAATGGTTTTGATAAATGCAATCAAAATCTTACCTTCTTAAACATCAAATTCATTAAAGAGTGTTATTAATTACTTTACCTATTCATGTAAACCTCAAATATGAAGCATGTTACAAGTCAAGCGTTTTGGATTTTTAAATCATTTCCATTTTATTACTTCTATTTATTTTTTTAATGAAAGTGATCTGTCATAATAATATCGAGATAACATTCGCTTTTCATCAGCGTATTAAATAAAACTTTTTTTATCTCGTCAGAACAAGCGGGTTGCGCAAATATATTCTAGTTTAAGAATTTAGTGGGAAAAAAAAACTGCGTTTGTAGTATAAGAAAAGGACTGAACTGTAAGATTTTAGAATTTTTGGGACAAGAATTAACTTTTGGTGAAAAGAATTTAGATGTTGGGACTTGATTGCAACCAAAAATGTAAAGAAGGATTAAGTTGCAGTTTAACCTAAGTCTCATTCACTCGCAGAATGCTCAGACCGGAAGAAACATCTCTTTTTCTTAAACAAACTTTACTTTAACCCTCAAAATTTAGGGGTGTGCATTGGTTCGGTCGAACCGAATAAACCGACGAACCGAATCGATTCGATTTTATCGGTTCGATTTTTTTGGTTATGTGGTCGGTTTCGGTTAAAAACTGAATGGTATTTGGTCGGTTCGGTTTCGGTTACAGATTCGCTTATCTTGGCCACCGAATAAACCGAATACCACAACCCAGCCCAACTAAACCAGCCCAGACTTCCAACTTCCAAGCCCATAACTCATTCCCATTATCCATCCCCCCAAGCCCAAATATAACCCAAGCCCATAATAAGTCTAACCCAACCCATACCTTCAATTACCCAACCCAATCTAGTAACTTAGTAAGTAACCTCCTGTAAGTGTAACCCTTCCCCTTCCTCCCCTAACACGCCCGACGCTGCTGCTTGTTGCCTCGCTCTGTTGCCCTGCCTCCGCTGCTGCTGCGCTCTGCCTCTCGGCGCGCCTCGCCCTTGCCTCCTGTCTCCGCCGCCTCGCCGCGCCTCGCCTAGCCTCGCCGCCCTTGCCTCGCCACGGCCGCCCTTGCAACCCGACGCCGCCGCTGCGGCCACTCGCCCTTGCCTCCTCCTCTCCTCGCCTCGCCGGCTCACCCCCTTGGAACCCGACGCCGCCGCCGCTGGCCGCCCACGCCGCCCTTGCCTCCTCACAAGTTAACTAGTTTCCTATAGATTTTCCACGCCTCGAGAGTAGCTTTCATAATGTATGTTAGTAAATTCCAAGCTTTCAGTAAGTTAATTAGTATATATGTATGTTAGTAAATTCCACATTTTCTCTAACTCAATAATGTTTTAGCAATGATTGTGGTGATTAGAAAACTTGGTGAATCATGTCTACTTCTGATCGAATCCATCTCTCGATAGTTGACGTCGGGACATGTGTTCTGTTCATACAACAGCAGCTTGCCTCTGCATTTTGTTTATACAGCAGCAAGCAAGAGTGAACAAAATAGATAGTACTCCATTAGACCACTTTGTTTATACAAATGAATGAAGTGAATTTTGTTTTCCCCACAAGAGCAAGGCCTCTGTTCATTTCATATTCAGTTTTCAGACTGCTTGTATTGCATGATACCACCTTATATGGAGTAAGCAATGATTAGTATATATGTATGTTAGTAAATTCCACATTTTTCTCTAACTCAGTAAATTCCAAATTTTTCTCTAATTCATTCGGTGATTAGAAATGATTAGGAATCCATTCCAATTTGTTGCAATTTGTTATAATAAGCTTGGATTGTATGTATGTATTATTTATTTGGATTGGATTGGATTGTATGTATGTATTATTTATTTTCGGATGCACTTATTTTTGGGACGAGATTATAGGTAAAAAACCATTTGAAAAAACGTTCGGTTTATTCGGCCGAAAACCGAACCGAACCGAAACCGATCGGTTTCGGTTTGTTCGGTTTTGTGGTCGACTTCGGTTTGTTCGGTTTCTTACCATCCGCGACCGAAAACCGACCAAACCGACCAATTCGGTTCGGTTAAAACCGAACCGACCGAATACCCACTTATTCCAAGAAGAACACATCCGATCCGAAGTGATGAAGTCATACGAGTTGGAGTTTTAGGGATCACATCGTTCGAGTTGAAGGACTTTGAAGACTTCTTCTGACGTTTTCTTTTAATGATTTACTACTACCCTAAATAATCGGTTAACGGCAGGCACCGCCAAGAGCTATTACCTGCGCTCCGCCCTTCATTCTCTGGACGCCGCTGCCTGCTCTCTTGCCTCTGCAAAAACCTCCCTGTTTACGAGGAAAAAGAACTGCAGTCACAAGCCCTAGCTGCTAATCACTGTCAACAATTTCGTGGGTTTTGTAGAAGTCGAACCTCCGTCTTCTTACACTCAGTCTCGCATTGTTCGTTATCTCCCCTTTTTCCATTGTTGTGAGTTTTGTTGTTTCTTCCACTTCAGTAGACACGAAGAAACATCAACTATGGGGAAGCGGCAGAAGAAAGACATAACAAACTCCAAGAGAAGACATCCGGAAAGTGTTACTGATCATAATGATATGTATGATGAAATTGATGCCTGTAAGCTCCTTTCTCTCTCTCTCTCTCTCTCTCTGCTTGTTCATGAAGTATGAGTTCCTGGCCAACAGATGCAATTCATATATTTTCCACTGTACTTTCTTTTCTGTAGGCTGTTACTCCCTCCGTCCCTTAAAAGATTGTTTGATGTTAAAGTTGCATTGTTTGACTCAAAATTTTACTAATATGAATAGAGAAAATAAAATAAAAATATATATATATTTTGAAAGTTTAGATTTCAAATTATGAGAAACATATAATCATTTATTTTACAAGTCTATGGATTCATAAAAATAAATCGTAGATTAATTACTATGAAAACAGCAAAAACAAATCTACAATCATTACGTGACAGAGGGAGTACATTCTAATGGCCATTGATGTTTTGTTGTTTCTTGTAGTTCATAAGCAGAGAGATGTTGTCCCTTTAGATATAAATGCAGATGCTGGTGGCTCAGATGAAGATTACGAAAATCCGGTTTTTGATCTCAAGGTGATTCTTTCGTTGAATTGAATTCTATAGGGATAAGATTGCATTATATTTGGATGTGGATGCTTTTCATGATTAATGACATGTGATGGAAGCCTGACTTCTTATTTAGTGCTTGGAAATTTTAACTACAACTTCGTATCTATGCTAGAGAATAGAGATAAGAAAATGCAATGGCTTGCCCACACCGCCCCTCTCCCCTACAGACTTCTTCCATTAAATCAGATTTTTCAGCAGGTTGCTTTGTAAATATTTAGCAAATTTTCTATAAATCTTCGCTGGTATTGCTAAACTCTTCTGAATCACTAATACATTGATGAACTTTGTCAGTATTTTTCATGAGACCACCACAAGTTTATGGCTTAGGTGTGCTTACATAAAGGACCAGGCGTTAACAGAAAGATGCATCTCAATTGTCTTTAATTGCAGTGTTAAGAAATTATGTGTTTCACTCTCTTTCTAAATAACAGAGTAGCTGTGAGGAAAATTACTGGACCTTGATAGAATTTCATTAATAATGATGGTGATGTGGTGAAGCACTATAGTATGATAACTAGTGGTTTAACAACTCATTTTGTTGGGCTTAATCCATCGGCTCATGTCCAACGTAAGAAAATACTATATGTTTTTTTTTTTGCAATTTATCCTAAAGCTAGATTAGATAAGCATACGTTTAAAAACAGTATATTTACCTAAATTGAGAGTGAGTTCTAAATTTTTAATTACATAAATGACATAATCCAGTGAAATATTCTACTTAAGTCATTTTTTGTATATGGTTAGAAATCTGAAATCTATTTTCAAATTAAGTAAATATACTATTTTTTAACATATTTATCGATTTTTAGGGTAAATTACAAAAAATAATATTTATATACTTGATTAAGTTGGACAGTATTATTCACCATCATCATGATTATTATTATTATTATTATTATTATTATTATTATTATTGTTGTTGTTATTACTGTTACTGTTACTGCTATTCTATAAGCTGATTTTTTAATGTGCAGGGTATTAGTGATGATGAAGGCGATGAGGATGATGATGACGATGACGTTGATGATGAAGAAATTACAGGGTTTGCTGCACGAAGTAAGATGATATTGGAATATGCAATTCTATCATGTTCTTGTGGATCAGATCAATTCTTTTAACGTTGCCTCTTGAATTGCTTGTCAATTAAGTTTTATGGCAACTTGAGCAATTTATGGTGCTATGAATATGCGTCCTTTTTTTAATAATTCCTCCATCAACCTATTTAAAAGGAGATATGCTGTTGTATCATCACGATGGTAGGGTAGGAGCTTTGAATTTGTTTCCTTTATATAAAATGAGCAGAGGACATTCGTTGCTCTAGTTTGCTTTGCTTGGGTTTGGTTGATGTGAATAGAAATGTCCTGGTAGTTAGCATTAAAGGAATGCATTGCAGCACTTAGCATAAAGATGGAGGCAAATTCGTGATGCAAATTTAGCAGAAAGTGAAATGAAAGTACGACAGGTTGGCATTATTGAAGATACCAGTAACAGTGATCTTGTAGCATCAGTATCATGAGAAGTTTCACTGAAGTCATCAGACATATCCTTCTGAAGTTGTAGTCAGTGGAGACACAAAAAATGAATCTTGTGGTCCAGGAGCTTTCTCATTCATATATAAATCATAGCTAAGTCAATCTCATGAATTAGCTGATCAGTCTGTGTTAATTGGCACTGTATTTATTGAGGAGAACTGGTGTAATTGTTTGAAATCTAGGTTTGGCAGATTTTATTCTAACGATTTCTTTAATTTTTGTTTTAGTTACTAGGCAACAGAAGTATTTGAAAGAAAAGTTTGGCGGTGTTGAGGATGATGTGCATGATGAAGACGATTCTAAAGAGGAAGAAGGGAAGTTAGGATGGGGAAGAAAGGAGGGCTACTATGGCGGTGATAATCGTGAAGCTGAGGTGAGATATACTCCCTCCGTCTCATTCTTCTGAAACAAATGTTATTGGCATGGAATAAAAATGTAGAAATTTTTTTATGTTTGTTTTCATTTTTTTCCCTTAAAAATATAATTTAAATTGAAATTGGAGTGTGATGAGTGGATTGAAAGAGAAAGTAAACTTTATTTTTAATTTTGAAAAATTGACAGAGAGAGAATTCAAACAGGGGTAATATAGTAAACATACTATTAGTATGTATTATGTAAAAGGCTGCCAAAAATAAAAACATTTAAAAAAAATTGCGATAGCCCAAAAAGAGTTGTTTTTAAAAATTTTATGGATGAAGTATTTATTCTTCCTCGTATGCCATTTTACTTATGTTATTTTTCTAAATATAATGATGTGGATGTTGTACATGGGTTCTCTTGTGTTTGGAGCATGCATAACTCTCGAAATCATGTTTACCATGAAAAAGCTATCAAGTGATGATGAATCTGCTGAGGAGGAAGAAGCTGAGGTGAAGAGGATGGTGGAAGAAAAGATGAAATATCTATCAGATGAAGACTTCGGTCTTGAAGATGTGAATGAAGGTCATCTTGATGGAGAATTAACTTTAGAGGTGAGTGTTATGCGCATTTTGTTACATCTATATAGTACTGCAGTCTCGTTACATAGTATGCTTGATGGGCGAATTTCTAAGTTTATGGTTCTTTTATAGGAAATATCTGTGAAAGGGAAACCTGCTGATAGTTCTTTTGGTAGAAGTCACTCGGCAGATGATGTAGGGATGACTTTGGAGGTCAGGAAAGATCTTAATGCTTTGTCGGAGCAGGAGCAAATGGATGTTGTATACAGGTGCTTATTATTGGTAGCTGATCGTTCATGATTGGTTTAGGTCTAACATCAATTTTCTTTGACTGATTAGGCTTTTGGTTTAGAGAGTTGCAGCTGCAGCTCTTGTTGTTTTTATCAGTTCAACCTCATTTAAACGCAGAGAAGCAGTGTTCATGTTGATCCCTCTTTTTCTCATTTGTTTTTTGCTTTGTCTGTGCAGTTCTGCACCAGAATTGGTTAATTTGCTATCTGAGCTGAATGATGGTCGTGAACAGCTTCAGGAAAAAGTTATTCCACTTCTACAAAAGGTATCCATCAAGGTGTTAGCATGTATTCTTTACGTGAAGGGTCAAAAGTGTCCGTTGCTAGTTACTATATTCATATACTGGACTGTTGAATTTACATTTAACAATAGGGTGACCCTATAATACGTATGAAAAGATTTTACGAATACTGTTTTCTTTCTTATCAATAATTTTGTTTGCTGATTTTTCATGTGACATGACCATTATTCCTGTTAAGGCCAAAGAGGGACTGGTGCGGGAAAGTGTATCACGGTATTTAGAGGTGAAGCAGGTCCTTTTACTGACGTATTGTCAGGCCATAAGTTGTTATCTCCTCCTCAAGTCAGAAGGGCGGCCGGTTCGTGATCATCCTGTCATTGCTCGTATTCTTGAGATACGGGGATTGTTGGATAAGGTCTGACTGCCCCCTGATGTTGTTCTTATTTCTTTAGATATATGGATTTCATTTTATGAGCAAGGTTTCAAGCTCTGTGACATGGCTTTGCAAGTTTTAGAATTTAGCCCTGTATATGCTTTGCTGTCGCTTCTTCTAATGAAAATATGTTTATTTATGTTCTATTGCTTTGTGCTTACGTGAGGATTTGTTAAACATATGAAAGATGTATCAGTAACTGCCTCGTCTCCCTGGCTCAATACTTATTACCATTTTGTGTTGTCAACTGGCTAGTCTTTTGGTTTTAGTGTTCTTGTTATGTTTTACTGAGATAAGCCGTTATATTATTTTTAATTTTGTTTGGCAGTATGTGCTTGAAGTATAGATCTTAAATATGTATAGATCTTAAATTTTTTTAATTTCCAAGCTAATGTTTGTCTTTGTAAGTATAAGCATGTTGAATGTGTCGCTAATTTCTGTATATAATGGATTGCTCAGACCCTGAGGATAAAAGCTAAGCCCTGCCTCAACTGAGAAAGTGCACTGAACCATAGCATTTCGTTGATCATGATATTACTTATTGCACTTATCTTCTAAGCAGTTCTATGTGCTTTACATACTGCATTGTGCTCTGCTTTCTGATGTACTCCACAGATGAATAAGCTTGATGGGAACCTCCAGTTGTTAGATGAGATAAAAGAGAAAGATCATCAAGTTGAAACACCGAAAAAGTCAGATGAAATGTATGTTGCAAGAATGCCTAGTTTTGTTTCTAAAGATTCAAATCAGTCAACAGTTGATTTGCAAGTTGAAGAGGTATTTGGGTGTTCCTATCCTTTCTCAAAAACATCCATTAAATTTCCCTGACTCATATTCATTATTATTTGCTGCAGCCTCAAAACACTACTGCCTTGGTAAAAGTAGCACCTATTATAAACCAAGATAACAGTGGAATCCAACACAAACACACGGTGAGACTGCTAACTTTTTCTGAATTGGTTGTCCAAACTTCAACAGCTCTTATTTTCGCTGTTGCCCACCCCCCCTCTCCTCCTCCTCCTCATGTGAGTTAAGGATTTCTTCCCCTTCTTCATGTGAGTTAAGGATTTCTTCCCCTTCTTCCCCAGGATAAAGTTGGTGTGCAGAGCAGGGAGATGTTAAAAGTAAGAGCTGCTCTTGAGGATAAATTGAAGCAGAAGGGAATTATAGGTTCATCTGCCTTGAAAAGTAATAGAGGCCAGAAACGGGCACGGCCTGTGAATGGGTACTGCTTGATGCTTTTTGTATCAATTAATATTTGATTTTGGAATACCAACTCTTTCAATGTTGGATGAAACAGGCAGCTGGAAACTTATGATGATTTTGATGATGATGCATTGGCTGCTGAAGGAGGCAAACGAGGTTCAAGAAATGGAGAACATACTATGATGAATGTTAATAAAATATTTGACCTGGTTACAAGTAACCAGAAGAAGCCCAAGGTATCGTGTTGGTCCGAGCTTTGCTCCTTACATATGAATGCTATGTACTTAATAGTCTCAATTTGTAATTTACCATATAAGATAAATCTGTTGTCGGCGTAAATTTATTAACTAATAAAACTCAAGGATTAATTGGGAGTATATGTATGGTTTGATTTCCGCAGACCTAACTGAACTAGTGGTTTGTATCGAGTAGTTTTTATGATCAGAGCTTGCTGGCAATAATATTTCCTTGCCACTTCCTTGATATCGGGGCTCATTTCTGAGTCTGCTCTATCTCGTTCCACCTTAATCCCCACTGGAGAATGGTTTTCTTTTTATCCCATTTTTAACTGGTGGAAGCTCTTTGTTTGGTTCAGCTTGTCTTTGACAGATGGCTTACCACTTTACTCTTTTCAGCTGCATGGATTAATATCTCAATATTTATTTCAATTTGATTGTCATTGTTTTGTTCATACCATCTATCCCCTAATATTGGATTTGAGTCTCAGCATGATGGTTGTCCTAACAGGGATGTTGTGTATCAATCCTTGCGTTTTTAGTGTTACACCTGGAAAATTCTTTCTGCTACAATTGCTAGGTTCACTCACTTTAATCTTCACTTTAGTTTGTGTTTGACCAAGAGTTTGTCTTCCACTACTCCAATTTCTTCCAGGTTCATTGGATTTTCTAATGATGTTTCGTAGATGGACGTCACTTACATCTAAGTTCTCTCTTCTTTTATCTCTTGGTCCTTTTCTCAAGGTTGTCTCTGGTGATGATGATCTACCTACGAGGGATGACATAGGGGAAAGGCGGAGGAAGCATGAGCTTAGAGTACTGGCTGGTGCTGGAATTAGGTCCGACGATGATGGCACTGATGAAGTAGCTGATGAAGTAGGTTCTGTTCTAGGAAATGGAGGTGAATATCAGGAGGATGGTTCAGAAGATTCAGCCGATGAATTTTACAAACAAGTAGAACATCAAAGAGTTGCAAAACAAGCCGAGAAAGCCAAGTTATATTCGAGGTTAGTTCCTGTATTATTTTGACATTCATTGTTTTTTACCGCCATTGGTTGAAGTGCTAATTAGGACCCATTTCTGGATTATGTTCTGGATTCAGCTTTTAACTTCAGGATCATGTGTTGAACTGTGGGATTCCTTTTAACTGCTTCTCCTTTCGTCTATTGTGCTTGATTATTTGATCCAAATGCAGCTTAAATGTGCTTCCCTTGTGCTTGAACACTTTCAACGTGTAGGCTGCTGGCTCTCACAGAATATGAATATATTATGGGCTGATACATAAAATTGTGGCATAGATACATCTAGAACCAAGAACAACTTTTAATTGCTCTTGTATCGATTCATTCCAAACCAAGTAGAGAAGACGTGTAAACATATAATTGTTGGATTGTTGATTCCGTAGGACTCCAGCAGTGCCTTCGTCAATGCCTGAACTTCAAACTGCAGATGGGAAACGTCTTATCACTACTCAGGTGAAAGAAAGCGCCTTTCACACAACCTTATCCCGGACTCTTGTTATTGTCAATGTTCACTAACAAAATCAATTTGTGGCAGATGGAGAAGAATAGGGGTTTGACCCGTTCAAGGAAGAAAGCCCTCAAGAACCCAAGGAAGAAATACAGGGTATGTTTACAAATAAGTTTGGAATGTTGTGATGGATATGGAGCTTATGTACATGAACTTGTTAAAATGGCCTTTCTCTTGACTCTACAGGAGAAGCATGAGAAGAAAAGGATCAGTCGACTAGGTCAGGTGCGGGAGATTCGGAAACCTAGTGGTCAATATGGGGGAGAAACAACTGGAATAAATGCAGGGATCAGTAGGAGTCGCAGATTAAAGTACTAAAATTGTTAAGAATGCAGCAGCATTTGGTTGATTCTGTGTGGACTTTGTGGTCGAATAAGCATGACAGATGGAGGGAATTTTCGCTGGAGGGAATAAAGAGAGAATGCAGATGGATCAATCAATCAAAGTTAAAGGAGTTTCACGGGGATTGAGAACCCGGGTCTAGTTTGAGATTCTGTCTGGAGAATTCTCGCGTACTCTACTTCTTATAGTCCATTGCGCACCTGTATCCAGCTTATTTGGAGTACATGATATTGCGTTCTGTGTATCATCTGGAGTAATTTATATTCCTCTGCTGCTATGTGTAGAACAAGGTAGGTGAGAACCTTAATCTGAAACGGAGTAGGTGAGTATTTTTCCTTGGGGGCTTCAGCAGCTTTTTGTAAACATTTCTCTTGTTTTAGATGTATTATTATTATTATTATTATTATTATTATTATTATTATTATTATTATTATTATTATTATTATTATTATTATTATTATTATTATATTGAAATGCTGAAGTTGAGTTATGACTTTCCAATGGATTTGTTTCATTTTCTTGTCAATTAGGCCTCATCTTTACCCAAATGCATGCCTCATTTGTCATCCAAAATAGCCGTTTCGGGTGAATTTGCCTCTTTTCTTTCCCCTTTGGAGTAAGTTTACTAACCGGCATTAGCAGCGAGTGCTAAATTGAGATTAGAGTCTGTCTCGTAAAAGGCATTTGGAGGGAGTGGTAACGTTTATTCTCTCCCCAACAAACTTTTACACGAAACAGCTCTTACTATACCTTAAAAACACCATGTAAGGTGATTTTGTTTGGCCCCTCTTTCCTCTTATTCCTCTAGCCAGGTTTTGCAACCATGCGCCTAATTATGTTGTAAAGATCCAATATCATTTGGGAGTTTCATAGAACCATCATAGACTTTAATGCATTCTAATACTTGCCAATTTACTTCCCCGTGATTCAGGAAACAATTTTATGAACTACGCGTCAATAGAGATAGTAGACAACACAGGAGTGTCACACAAGATCATAGTGACTAAAATCAAAGACAACCAGGGGAAAAAAACATATCCCTCGAATGAACAGTAAACACTCATAAGTATTCAGTAGTAAGTGGTGACGTTTTCCGTCAATGTGATGATTGGTGCGGATAGGAACAAGAACCCAATAACAGCCAACACCAACGACTCCTTTCCTCATACCCCACTAATCCTAAAGCAGGTATACAAAATTAACTCATATTGTAACAACCAAATTCAGCCTCAGACCAAAGGGGATGTCAAACTGAGTGGCTTTGTTGATCATGTACTACCACTACCACCACCACCAGCCTCAGCAGCCTTCTTCTCCTTTTGTTTCTCCCTCTTCTTCTTGTTTCTCAATGCAGTCTTGCTCATCTCGCTGAAGATGTTTTTTTCCAGTATTAATAATTAGCATACCGCGTTTCCAATATGAACTGCGAACAAAAGGGAAAAGTACCAAAGAGTAGCTTTTGTAGAAAACTTACCCTGTGGTGCTTCCTCCGATCTCCTGTCAAATGGAAAATAAATTGATTGTTAAAATTCAAAGATGCAACTGAATGCACATAAAAAACGTATCCGTCCATGGAAGCAGGCATTAGGGTGCAGGTCCATATGCCTCAGAAAAAGTGAAAGCGTGCATGAAAAGAGAAACTTGGTTTATGAAATACCCTGTCCCAGTTTCAGTAAGGAAACCAGGATCTACAATATTATGGTCTAAGAACAGAAACAATTCATGATAGTCTACACCAGCACTTGGCAGCAATCTAAACTACAAACTTGAAGCTAAAAAACCAGCACTTCTTAATTAACTTATGTTCCTACATTGAGAAAAGAAAGTCCAGAAGACAGCAAGACCAAATTGTACGACCCTATTTGTTTTCTTTCTTTTTGTTTCATTGTTTTCTTTTTCTGGTCAACGTTTGTGCACATAATGATGACAGTGCCATAAGCTCTCAAATAGAATACCAATTCAGCCCTCTAAAAATTTGGGGGATTAACTTGACAGGTCCTATCTTTTTAAAAATCAACCCACAATAACCTTGTTGTCGTCTCCATTACCAAACCTGGTTTTAAGTCATATTTACGAGGAAATGTGATCCTGTCCATGTGTGCTTAACTTCCAAACAACACAATCACTTATCAAGAGAGTTTGTCAATTTCTCTGTGGACTCAATATCTCCTCTTTTCTGCTTTCCTATGACCTACAGAAAACTTGCTGTTTCTCCCTTTGTAGCAAAAAAGCAAGAAAAACAACATTGAGATACTTCAAAAACACAAAACAAAATAACAACCAAGCTAACAAGGAGAAATAGGCCAGATTTCCAGATTTGAAAAACGAAAAGAGCAACACCACAAAAGTGAACCTAAAACAAGAAAATGAGGATGATTCTGATAAATGTTGAAAAAGAGTCTAACAAAAATATCAGCGACATATTACTGATTGTAGTTATCATTTATTAAAACAAAGTGCTGAAGTCATGTCAAAATCTTATCCACTTAAGCCCCAGCTACAGCAGTCATGACGAGACAATGTTGACAGCATACCCAGAGGCAAACGCCTTAACTAACAAGGGGAAGGCCGAAAACAGCCAAAACTTTACTGAATAATACATTTGATGAAACAATGGAAAGAGGCCAGGTGAAGAAGGGGAAATAACAAGCAAATGAACATTGAAGTTAACTGATGAAGACCCCAACCGAGAGATTGAACATACACTAAAAGATCTACAAAAGAGAGTCATTGCAAGTGCCCGGTATGTGTCTGCAACAATGAAAAGTAGTTTTACAATTTAAGGATGCTGCATGGCAAGTCGACTTACCCACTGCTTATTAACCTACCCTTGGATCAAGAGCCCAACCACAACCACACTCAATTATCCAGCTCAGAGCTCTAGTAATATGTGCTTTCTTTATCATACAGTTTTCCGATTTCCTTTCCCTCTCACCCCTCCTAAATTCTTCTTTCCTGAGAAAATATTAAAATTTCTCCCAGGCTTCTTCATAAGAGAGCATAAACGTTTTATTATGCTGTTTTTTTATCATTGTGTAAACTTAGCTCATAAAATGCTTTGGCTGCAGGTCCGATAACAAAGCTGGCTAAGCATAAGATAACACAGGCTAACACCATTGTTTAACTACACTGTAAAGCAACAAGCATCAGTTTGTGTGCTTGCAAGCTTTAACAAGTTTAAAGAAACTTTTATGCAAGTTTCTTCAACTGAGCCACGTTCTGCTTGATTATAAGAAATATTGCATGGATGCAGTGTTATACCTCCGTTTGAATAGATGCCGCAAGTTTTGCATGGGGTGGTCGATAAGCAGCAGGTTTTTGTGCAGGAGGATTGGCAGGAACAGTTTTTCTCAAGTTAGAACCTGATACAAGAAACATACCGCATTTACATTCTGGCACTTGTGAATATTCTTCAATCTCGACCCAATTCAACGAAAGTTTTGAATACCAATAATTGAATCTAATTTGAAAAGCACAAGATGCCAAACCTGTGGATTTTGTTTCATTAATCTTCAATTCACCAACGGACTTAACAATTTCTGTAATTTCACCAAACTTATCTGGTGAAATTGGTTTCCAATCAGCCTGCAAAAAATTTTATGACTTGAGTGAGAAAGAAAGTGAACTATATTAGCTATAGCATAGTCATTATATTGGGAAGAAATTGACCTGGAACAATTTGTCAAACATTTTCTTGAAGTACAGTGATCCATTATAATTGAAAATCTTGATCCTAAGTAACAAGAAACAGAGAATGGTTAACCACACAGTTAAAAAATAGCTTGAAGAATTATTTTGCCTTCCCTACCTCCCTTCCCAACACAGACACAAGCTACAAGAGTTATCTTCACATGATGTTTGTCTGTTTTCCTAACCAAGTTTAACCTCCACAAATCCACTGTACTGTGATTGAGAGAGGAAAGATGGCCTACATGATCACTAAGTTCCACATATTTTTAGGCTGTGTATCTATGTGTTACTAATATGATTCGAGTTTGGATTTAAAGAACAGGATGCTTATAAAATACTCCCTCTGTCCCAAAAGTTTCTAACATTTTGTTTTTTAGCATTTGATCTATGATTTTTTTCTTCCACATTTTGACATAAAAAGGTTAACAATCTCTTCAACATTTTGTCATAGTTATTTATATGCAAATGACAAGAATGTTTGTAATTTCTAATATTTTTCTTACAAAATTTTAACAAATTCCTTCTAGCAATAATCCATTCAGATGTATAACTAGGTTCCATTCTCTAATGAGCATAAGCATACCCATTGTCAACTTGTAGCCTTGGAGCTGTAGTTGCTGTCAGGAAAAAGTGCCCATCAGCAGACCATTCACTTGTGACAGACCACTCTGCTCTAGTTGTTCCAAGCTGTTTTTTTTCTACCACATCCCAGAACACCTAACATATTAACCCACAACAAGTAGAAATGGAAATTAGAATCGAGCTTGAACAGAATTAAGAAGGGATTTCACAAATGGTGATATAGTTTCATAACCACTCAATTATTATGTTTTTTATAATAATTGATTAAGTCAGCTACAAAAACTTTCACTTTGTTATACTAAATTGGAAACCACAGTATTGATAAAAATACCGGGATTTTGAAGGCTAGTTCCTTAAGAGGCTCTAACTAGTAAAATCCATTTTTTGATAATTCTAGTTAAGTGACATAAGGTTTATACTCACATGTAGAAGCATGTCTATCGGCCGAAGTTAGTTTTCTGCTAAAAGGTATTTGAGGATTAAAAAAAAGGATGCAAAATAAAAACATTAATTAAAAAAAAGACCGCCTCCATCCCTTTTAGTTTGCAACATTTCAAGTTCAGCATTTAATCAATAATTATATTTAACATAACATTTCTAAATCTAAATCTGGGATGAGTGCAATGTCGCTAAGTATTGCAAGCAAAGATATTTCAGGTAAAATTTTATCAGTATGATTCAATCCAAGGAGATGAGATTTATATCAGCAAGCTACAAGGAAAATGATCATCAATTACCATATCACCCGGCAAGTTGCCAAAACCAGCCAAGCACAGTACTGTACAGAATTTAAGGCCAAAAGAAAAACATTGGAAGGTGCTCAGAAAAAACATCAGATGAGCATGATATGATATGAGCTTCTTTCAGGCCCTCAAATATACTATTATCGCACCCAAAAAAAAATAAGTCTTCAGAAAGGATACATTTTCCCTTTGGATTCCATCTAATGGTATTGTAAGGTCCAGCACCAAGCTCAAGCAAAGGATTGCACTTCTTATTGAACACCGTTGCGCTTGCAGGCATAACTAAGATGAAGTTAAGGGACATCAGAACATGTAAAGTCAATTAACAAATGCCATCCACTCTCTTTTCAACTTCTCCAACATTAGAGAAAGTTTCTTGCCAAGCAGCAAAGGTGACCATAAACAACAGCAAAGCAGGTAACTTGTGAGAAAAGAGAGAAGGATACATCCATAAACAACAGCAAACTCCTTTCCAGAAGGTGACCATTGAACATCATGAATAGGACCCTCTTTACCTGCCAAATAAGGAGTAATTGTATACCTCTTTACACAAAAGCACACAACAATACATAAAGAAAGTAACTTACGCAGTGACACAAGTCCTTCATAGCTGCCGTCTACTGTAAGATAATTTAGCTTTGATTCTCCATAGTAACTTTGATTCGTCTTATCAACATCAGACTGCACCATGGCAATTAGGCCAGTGGAACCATGATTCCAGTGCAATTGAACACTAGAACATCGAAAGAAGCTACGACGTGCAACTGGACGACTCTGCAAGTCTTTGTCGCAGGCATATATCTGTACGCTCCCTGGACTTCCCTACAAAGATGACAAACCTGACAACCATTTATCACAACCGAAAAAGATTTTGAAAACTTAACACGCGTGGGTCTACATTGGTATTCTCTTTTCCGATGTCACTCTGAGCACACCTTAAAAACTCATAACTTGACAACTTTTGGTATGTCAGGGTAATACCGAACAAGCCTAAAACATCAAATTAGATGGGCTACTTATAGGCTCCACTGGACAGAAGGCATCTCATAGACAATGATCAGATCTTTTCCAATAGAGTTTCAATAAATATATAACAATAATGACAATGATCAGTTTCAAAAAGTCCATTTGTTTTACACTAATGACATGCTGTAAAACACCTTTTATCAAAACCTATTACAATAGATTGAAGCACATACCTTAGATTCTGGTACATAGGCTGCCACATGAGAACCAGGCATATGGGAGAGCTCAAATGCGGCTACCCCTGGGATCCTAAGCCTGTTCACAAGTCCTTTCGAAAAATCTCTAGCATCAAAAAACTGAATTTCATTTGTAGCCAACCGGCAAGCAACAGCTTCATCAAAACTGAATCGAATCGAGGGCCTGATGTGGAATAAAAGAAAATCAAACTATGTTCAAAAAAATATGACATGGAAAACTAAAAGATGATAAAATAATGAAACTTGGGGTTATAGAAAATTCTGACACCTCAAACATATATGTTTGAAGAAATGCAAGCAATGCCTACGACATTTCAAATATCTGCTTGAGAAGTGTTAAAAATTAGGTTTCTGAAAGAAAAATTAATTGAGCCTGTACAGGCACTCGCATATCATTTGTTGCAGCATTTGCGTCAGCATGATACATAACTTGCTGGCCAAGTACAAAAGTTAGAAGTACCATGTGGCTTTTGTCATGTTTTTTTGGAAATGCTGGTAAACAGGATCACCCGAATCTATCTTCCATAAGGTCACATTCTTTTCTTGTGGTGTTGTAGCCTTTTGAAATGTCTGAAGGTAAGTACCAGAAGGAGACAAGGCAGCAGCAGCAACATTGGGGACTTCAAAAGACCTTATCTCCTTATAGGTGAGAGCATCATATAGAGTGATCATGGAATCAGATTTCATCACCATAAGTCTTGATCCATCTTCACTAAACTTCGCAGAGGTGCAGGGAACTCTTTCACTCTTGACACTTGGGTGATTATTGTTGAATGGAGGCCCATCCCAAATAGAGTAACCTTCTGGTTCTCTGACTGTATAGGTTGAGAAAAGAATGAGAAACCAAATCAAAACATATTAACTACCTCGACAGTATTAAGCATGGTTATCACCTAAAATGTCCAAAGAGGGTAATGAGTCCATCGCTTGAGCAAGTTCCCCAGAAGTATATATCAGCAGAGAGGCGGTTTGCAAGCTAAGACAGACAGATTGAGTTTGAAAAATACAAATTTGAGCCCTTAGCAAGTCGGCAGAGCAATGATTCCTGCAGAAAGCGTACAAGTATTACCATCACCACGTGTTAAGTAAAATTAAAATTAGCTCAATCCAATTCAAATCAAGTGAAGAAAGAGCTAGTTTCGGAGCACCAAACATGTAGAAATCTGTCCTTCAATCTATATCAAACATGGAGAAAGGTTGGCATAGTTGATAATCAAACGTACCGTTTAAGAGTGTGGTTTTCCACCAAGTCCCGCTTTGTGCTTCACTCGCTGGGGTGGATTTCAGCTTTCGGCAATGGCGACGGCGGTGAGGAAACCGATTTGCTTGCTGTACCTCTGGCGGAGCACTGGAGCAGCAATGTTGGGCTTCTAACCGTATTTGGGCTCGCCTTAAGGCCCGGAGTAGTTCACTGGCTTCGAGACATTAGCAGACCAGTGAGCCCAAAGTTAGTCCCCTTCGCTATTTGATAAATTTTTCATCAATTATTGAGTAAACTCCGTCGGTAGTCCTGTAAGTTTGAGATTTGTCCTATTTAGGTCCCGTTTTAAAATTTATCTCATTTTAGTCCTGTAAGTTTCAATCGTGTGCAACGTTAGTCCTGCCGTCACTTTTTCCATCGTTAAAGTGGTAAAATTACCAAAATGTCACTTTTTTAATATCAAATTTAATACCTAATTCATGTAAAAGTCTACAAAATAGCCTAACTACTTTTAAATTCTACAACCCTCGCCCTGAACCCTCGTCGGTCATGCCTACCTTCACCGGCCCTCCCACGCTCCACCTCTACATCTTTCCAAACCGATCGAACCTTCCCCTACCCAAATCGAACCTCTCCCTACCCAGATTGATTGAACCTTGCCTTGCCTTGCCCATATCGAAAATCGAACCGGCGCCGCCAACCATTTGCGTCGGACTGTCTCGCACCGTTGTTGACTTCAGATCTGGCACCGTCGCCCCTACCTGGCCTCGTACGCATCATGAAGCCAATGTCAAATCTGACTTTGCGACGAGCCAGATTTGGTGCTGGCTTCGCGACGGGGCCGCGGCCAAGGAGACGGGGTGCTGCAAGCTGAGGTTGTCGGTGTCGGCTTCTACACGGAGTGAGGCAGCGGCGATGGCGACAGTTACGGCGGTGGTGCTAGTGTGCAGCGACATAATTGTTAAGCTTTGGATACTTTAATATTTGGTCAAGTTGTAGAATTTAAAAGTAGTTAGACTATTTTGTATACTTTTACATGAATTAGGTATTAAATTTGATATTAAAAACTGACATTTTGGTAATTTTACCACTTTAACGGAAAAAGTGACGACAGAACTAACGGTGCACACGATTGAAACTTACAGGACTAAAGTGAGAAATTCTTAAAACGGGGCCTAAATAGGACAAATCTCAAACTTACAGGACTACCAGTGGGGTTTACTCTCAATTCTAGACCCAATCTTTTAAATTTTGGACAAAAACCACTTAAATACCCACTCCATCCAATAAAGATTGTTCCATTTGATTTTTCAACATTTAATCTACTCCGTATGATTTATTTTCTTTGAGATATTTGCATATAAATCAAATGATTTATATGCATATGTTATTTCAATGTGTCAAATTACTTATCTTATAAATTTTTTTTAACAAATTCATCATAATTAAAAATTGAATCAAACATAAATTGAATCAAATTACCACTTACTTGGCCCCACAAGTGACAACCTACATTCTCTTCTCGGCTTAAGGCTGTAGTAGGTTCTAAAGTATAGTCCAACCTGGAGAAATAAGAAGCTAGGAGAGCAATATAAACTGCAAAGATCAAAAGTTAAGGGATTCTTTTGAGCAGTATAACATAGTTTGGAGAGTAGTGGAGAGCTTCACAATTAGTCAATCTCATATTAATTGATGCATTTGACTAAATGGGGAGATTCGGGTGTATAAGACCTTAAAGTTAAAAGTATACATATAGTATAGGAGAAAGGTACGAGTAGTTTTTTTGTGAAAATGAAAATCGAATGTGATAAGGTAAAATCAATAGATAAATTTTTATTAAAAAAATATATATACTCCTATCTAGGGGTGTTCACGTATCGATTCGGGATGGATAGTGCAAAATAGAATTCGCTCCATTGAGTTCGGTTTATTCAGTTTACGGTTTTATGCGGTTCGGATACGGGTATCCGCGGATTTTTCTCAAGTGTACTTATGTTCAGCTTTATTCACTATATTAAGAGAAATATCAATATTATACAACATTTATATGTAGATTTAGAGCATTTCAAAAAATAGAATAAATTGCACACAAAAAACTTAATGTAGAAAATTTAATGTAGAAAAACTTAATGTAGAAAATTTGTTTGAAAATATGTGCATGCAGTTCGGTTCGGATATCCGCGGATTTATCAATTGAAGCCATAAATCACCCCACATGTTAACAATTTATTATGTTTACAGGTTTTTCGATTCGGATAATATGGTTCGGCTCGGTTTTCCGGATTTTTTGAACACCCATACTCCCATCAATCTTTGCTGGAATCCAAAAAAAAATATGTGTACTTTCTTTTAATGGGACGAATTGAGTATTAAATAAATGTTTCAAAAGAGCATTTGAGATTAACAGAAAAAGTTGAACTTGTTTTGAAAAGCTTTTCAAACCTTAAAAAGCTTTTCAAACAATAATTAAGTTCACGACTTCATTGAATTAAGTAGTTTACTGGTATTTGGATTTTGCTGATTGGGCCCAGTGAGACCAAGAGCATGACATTGGCCCGCGAAAAGATGGAAATACAACCGAAAGTTGCATGATTTTTCAAGGGTTCGATAAATTTCTTAATCGAAGCAGACCATTAAATCTCAATCGCAACCAAAATTCAAGATTTTGTGGCCCTTTTCAACATTTCACATCGTTGTTCTGGTATCTATGTCCATGTTTGAATACTCATTATTGAAACTAATAGTAATAATGTCTCCATGTTTTGTGCCACAATCACCGTCTGATCTTGGTCTATGGTGAGGAATATTAGTAGCTTGACAAACAAGGTATAGGTAATAAAACAAAATTATAATAATGAAATGTTCCAAAGGGGTTCTAGAATGTCAGGTTGTATTCATTTCATCTAGTGGAAATAATTTTGAATATTCCAAAAAAAAAAACTGTTAGATTGTTAGTATTGTATTCATTGTTGAACTCTATTGCAAGTCTATATATGCGTTCTTTTCGATAAACTACAGAGATCGCCTACTACGCACCGGAGGCCCGTAGCGACTTACTCCTACATTCTTACACTAGTTAAGCGCAACTCGCGTGTTGCTGCGGGTAGAACACCGACAGTGATAAAGCTGTGCCGAAGTAATATAATAATATTACATTGTTGTTGATTGTGTGTGTATTATTGTTTTACAACGGGTGAAAATCTTTATAATTTCATCACTAGTTGAAGTTGTGATTTATACTCCTTTTGGTAGCGTTGGCGATAGCAAGCTACCTTGTTGGTGTATTGATCAAAAGGTTTTTGAAAACCTAAATGGTTTGAATTAAAGTAAAATGATAAATATAGTTATTTAATTTCAATTTATAAATGAGACTTGAAGATATAGAATCATCTTTATATCTGTTAATTTTCAAATCCAGTAACTGAAAGTATTAATGGTTGAATAGTTCAAACTTATAAAAATAAAATTAGAAGAGATAGACTAAATTGTTTCTCAATAGATGATTTTTTAATAGAAATATTTTTAAAGAGTGCTCATAAATTGCACATATTGAATTTAAAATTGCGTACATACAATTAGAATGTCTAATTTAAAATGTTAGAAAAATATAAGCATATATTAAATGTGAAAATTGTGTGTGTTAAAGATTTGTGGTAAATAATAGTGAACAAATCCTGAAATAAGATCCTCGGGAAGATTAAAAAAACCATGGTTTGTTCTACTTTAAGATCCTCGGACATGAGGTGAGTGTCTTGTATTCAAATCCATGTCATCCCCCAATCTCCTACCCCAATGTATAAAAAACGATAGTGAAGTTGTAGTAGAGTTTTAGATGCGTAAATTCGAGGTTCTTATACAAATAAAAATAAACAAATTTTTGGTTGCACGCGCTTCGCAGCGGGTGTTAATTTGTATCATTTTATAAGAATTCAATAATGTTACAATATCGAGCAAAAAACCGTTATAGATATTGATATAATTTCATGAAAAAAATGTGACAGTTATGATTAATGTACGTGAAAAAATACTGCTAGAAGAGTTGGTCCATCGAAGAGGTTTAATAATGCTTGATCCAAGTAAAATTGGAAAAATTGCTTTTTCAGAAAAAATGTGGGTGAAAAGTATATTTAGGCCTAAAAATTTATCATGTTAGCTCCAATTCACCGACTAAAAAGGAAAGAAATATAAAATAATATAATTTAACTTTAGCAACTAAAAAATACAAAAAATGAATGCAAATCAAAGAACTATACATTGGATACATTAAAGTGAAAATAAAAATAAAAAATAAAAAAATCAGTGCAAATAAAATAATTAAACATTGAATACATTAAAATAAAAATAAAAAACAAAAAAATAATGTTGGATGATGTGACACTATTGGTTGTGCCACTATTCGCCAATAACAGTATAATTCAATGAATGAATAGAGGTATAATAAAATATCAAAGGACAATTTAATGATATTTTGGGTTGAGAAAATGTGAGTTTTCTGAAAAATATAAGTCCCTGAAATTAATATATTTGAACATTTGAGCACTTCATAGTATCTGAGCAAAAGTACCACCGCTCTTTAGAAAAGAGTCACGGACTTAGTTGTAAAACGATAAAACAGAATAGGGAGAACAGAAAACATCATAGAGGGAGAGATGCATTCTGTCATTTTTCTAGATTCTGTTCAGGGCGCGGGGTTCCGATGTATTTTTTAAAAACGTTGAAGGAGTTATAAGGAATTCCCAACTACGGTGCAAATCATTCACTTTAACCATGTTGAACGATTTGGTACCTAAGTTCATACATTTGAGCAAACTCCCCACCGCACTTACTAATAAGTGACAAATGCTTAACTGAACATAAATAAAACTTAGGACGAACATATATAATTAAACAGCGAGAGAATGAATGATTAATTAAGATAGTTGGTAAATAAACTATCTGCGCGCGCACTTATATATATATATATATATATATATATATATATATATATATATATATATATATATATATATATATATATATATATATATATATATTGTCTTCATGTCTTGTACTCTCTATCCCCAAATAAATGGTGCATATTTTTTTAGACGTTCATGAATAATTGGTGCATTTCCGTTTTAGAAACTTCGAGTGAGTTGTTTTACTTAATTATCAACAACATTTCATCTATATTTATAGTCAATAAAAATGCACCATTTATTTATGGGGTATTTTTTATCAAAGTTTTTTTATCACTCCATTTCTTAATTTTAATGTTAAAAGAAATGTACAATTTATTTGGGGATGAGGGGATGAGGGGAGTATTAATTAAGAGGAATCAAAATTTAAGAATGAGTTAAATACCAACTCTATCAGGAAGTCCCGAGGAATGTTCCTATTCTCAGACTCTCCAACGGACAACATCTAGTTCTTGGGTAGCAGGATAGGTGAAGGTTTTGATTAAACCTTTCCTCTGGCAAAATACCAAGGGGGAAAAGAAGCATCCAATTATGTAAATTTGGTTGAACATATCACCCGGTTTGTTAAGTTTTTTTCTTTTTCAGCAGGAAAAAAATCACCATTGTTATGTTTTTTTTTAATGATAATTTTGAAAATTTTATTAATTATTTAAAATTGATGAATGTAATTTTGTAATAGGATAAATTGGAGACAAGTAGTTATTTGATGGTTTATTAGTAATTTTTTTAATGGACAAACGAGTAAAGAACACACTCTAGACGTCCAAAATAGGGGGCTTCAATTCTAGGTGAGTTCTGGTGATTTTAACGAAACCCACGTCCGAGGAGTTCACTGTGAATTCGTTCGATTCTCACGTCCGCAAAATCGGACCTCCCGTGAATTAGCAAGGCGTGAACGTGAATCACGCTCCCCCCTCCCTCCCTCCCCCATCGGCCCGACTCTGTTAACCCTCACCCTTATGTCCTCTTGCGGTTCTCTCCCCAAGCTCATCACCGCCGAGCCAACCTTCGCTGGAGTCGCCGGAGTCGACGATGATCTGTCTCGCTAGTGAGGGAGTTGTCGTGGTGGGTCTCTGTTTAATGGCTCGATTAAAGAAGAAGGAAGGGAAGCAACGGCCGCCGGTTGGCGGCACCGTAAAAGAGGAAGGAAAAGCAAGGGAAGCATAGCAGAGGCAAGGCTAGACGTGGAGGGGCAAGGTTTGAGGGGGTAAGGGTTGCAATTTTATTTCTCACTATGAATAAATAAAAAATTCACCAATTTTTTTTATCCACCCTAAGGTTTGAAGCCCCATAATGATTCAAATTGACCACCTGGTATTTTTTTTCATTATCCTGGAATGACTTTTATCTTATATACCAGCAAATTTGATTTTTTTCATCCAAAGAATTATTTTTATCCTGTACATTGTATTACAATGCCCTATAATTTTTAACACATTAATATTTGTATAGAAAAATGATTAATTTTGCCACTAAATTTACGAAATCTCTTAATTTGTCATTGAAATTTATTTTGAAATGAGAATGTCACTAACATTTTATTGAATGTGTAAATTTGACACAGATATTAAGTTATCACAGTTGGTAATGAGATTGGCTTAAATGACATTAATGTGGTGTGCCACTGAGCAATTACGTGAACATTTTTATCGGATGTCCTTAAAGGGACAATTACGTGGATATTAATTGTACATTTTGTAAAATTAATGTTTAATTTCACCTTAAAATATGTTATAATTTAAAGATTTAGTATTTAGTTTTACAAAGTTTAAGTGGAATTCAAACATTAACTCTACAGAATAATTAGTCAACGTCCATGTAATTGCTCAATGGCACGCCATATAAGGACCATCTAAGCGTAATTTCACCACTAACATAACGTCTGATGACAAATTTATATATTCAATAAAACGTTTGCGACATTATCGCTTCAAAATGAATTTCAGTATCAAATTTAGATATTTCATAAATTTTGATGGCAAAATAATCATTTTCCCTATTTGTATTTAATAGGAATAAAATGTTTCAAATGTACTTCCATGGATAGAGTATCTTTTATGGTTATGTTTTTTTTTAAAAAGAAATTTTCCACTTTTCATGAACTTTCTTTCACAAAATATGAAAAATCAATATTCTGTTCAATATCTTTCTCACAATAAAAAAATTTTGTTCACCAAAAAATAAATTTGTAAATGTACAACCTATAGGTAGTTTGAGAACTAGTGATCTGGTGTAAAAGTATTTAACCGGTGCGGTGCAGTGCAGGCAACAAACTCAAAGGCTTGAGGGCTTTTGAGGGCCATCGTGGGCCACACCGGACTGCTGAGAGAGACCGGAGGCAAAAGTCCAAGACCGCTATTTCCAGTCGTCAGATTCGGCCCCACACGGTTCACATATTTGTCCCTTTCTAGATACAGGGGTGTGTAATTTTGCATAAAATTTCTCATATTTTCGTCAATAAACCATCTTTTCAACTTTTTGCCCCCCAAATTTTCTGTATTGATTTTTAAATACTCCATAATTGTTTATATGGATGAAAATTTGAAGAATTTGATGAATTAACTTCTTTCAAATAATTTACCGAAATTATCGTTCAACTATCTTTCTTATTTATTTATTTATTACTTTACATGACTTAATATTTAATATTATTAAGTCCACTTGTCTTTTTCATCTCATAAATTTCACACCCATTAAAAAACTTCAAAATTTCTTTTCAGTTTTCACTAAATGTACACATCATCCGTGTATATTTGGTAACAATTTTTTAAATAGCTATTACGTTTTAAAAAATCTATATACAAATAGCTTTTCGAATTAACTTTAACTGTAACCATTTAATCTCAATTATTAATTTTTTTTCAAAACACTACAATAAAACAACCTTTTCCAAACGAAATTTAATCTTCACTATAAAGCAAAACATTACAATGAAGTAGTAATGGAGGGATTTCACACCAAATTAATTATCGGTCTTAATAGCCAAACTCAATATTTTCCCACTAATTTTGATTATGGCTATATAGAGAGTAGTTTTGAGGAACCATATTTTTTATTTGGTTATATTCATTTAGCAATAAAACTTTTTGAATGTATTAAATCAATCTTTAACTTTAATCTTTTCTCTCTCATAAATTTCTCATAAACTGTAAAATTTTATTTTATTCTCATTTTTGTGGTACAATTATTTTATTCTCATCTCACCTCAAATAAACACCTGTGTCCCTGTTCTGTGGCCGTGTTCCATTTCTAAACACTCCCCACACTTCATAATTTTTTCTTATCATAATTGTTTTTTCTTCAAAATCAACATTTCCCCTTTGTTTTCACTTACAAACACTATATCCATTTATAAAATTACAAACTTTTCTTACACCCTTTTCGTAACATCACACCCAATAACTCTTAGAAAGGGTATAATAATCCACACATCAACACCACTTAACAGTGAACGCACGTGAAGAGCTTTTGCCTTTGTAACATCAAAGTAAAGATAAGTCCAACAAGAAAGGATCTACATGCATGTAGCATATAGGGTCAGTTTGGTGAAATGAGAAAAAAATTGAAAAATTTGGGATTGTGTGTTTTGATTAATGAATAAAATATACTCCTTCTGTTCCTGAAAAATTGTACACATTTCTTTTTTGGGCTGTCCCAGAAAAATTGATCACTTTCCTTAAAAGGAAACTTCTCACTCTCAAAGTTACTAAACTATCCTCACTTTATCTTTACTTTTTCTACCTTGTTTTTTGTGCACTCTCAATTAATGGGCAATTAAGTAAACATATACAAACATGTTACATTCACCTTAATCTCCGTGTCCAAACAAATCTACCAATCTTTCGAAGACGGAGAGAGTATGTGAATAGAGAATTTTGAATAAAATAATGAATTTAAGATTATTAAATGTATTGAAATTGAAAAAGTTAGGAAATTTTTTTGGGAAAAGTAGTCTCTGAACTGAGGGTGTGAAAGTGGACATGAACGAACGACTATGAAGAGTTCACCTTTCATATGTCATTTCAACCTGGTTAGCCAAATTGACTATAAATCTCAGGTTAAATCAACTACTCTATCTCTCTCCCTCTTTGGCTCATCGCTTGGTTGGATATTAGCTGTCAACTAAGAAAACAAAATGAAAAAAAAAACCAGACCCCTTGGCCCATTTTTCTGTTTTCGCAAAATTGGGGTATTCTATTTGCTTTCATATACATTATAAAAACCAACTTCCAAAACCCCTCTTCTTCTCCCCTTCTCCAAAACTTCACCAAAGTCTCCAACTTTGCTCCTCATTTCACACTTCTCTTCTGGATTGTCTGCAATCCCTCCCAGCCTCCTTGAAGCTCAACGGTGCCGTTTAAACCCGCAGCATTAGCAGTCAACAAGTTTCGACTCGATTTCAGCAAACTGCGCCTTTTTGTCTTCCCTTTTTTGGGTGAGGAGCTTTGATTGTTCACCAAGAACGAAAATTTCCGACTAACAGATGTAAAAACTGACAAGTTTTGGCCGAAAAGCTTCAACTTTTGGATTTGGAAGTGAAACTGTTGGGTTAATGATTTGGTGAAGAATTAAAAGAACTGACTTTTGGATTATTCTTTGTCCCCTTCCTTTTCCAGAGAAAAACTGACCCGTAAAGCCATAATCTTTGGCTTTCACTTAAAGCTGCGTTGAAAACTTGGGTCTTCCTTCGAGTGGGTTTTGGAAGTTTTTTTTTTTCCTACAAGGTTAAGCACTGTTAGAGCATACATCTACTGGCAATGCACTCTCTCTGTTCTTGGTGAGTTCCTCTGCCATGCTTGGTTTCCCCTTTCCCTGTTAGTGGCATTAATTTTCCAAGTTTAAACACTTTCACTGCTTCCATTGATCCGGTTCACTGCATGATTTTGTGGGAATGAACTTGGTTGACTGATGCATGCACTGTTGCCTATTCAGGAGTTTCCCACTTCCCTTTCCTGAATTTTCTGCTGCATGTTTCCTTTACTCTAAACCTTGATTAATGTATATTTATTTGTATTACCATGATTGCTTTTGATTATTAACTCACATACGGTTCCTCCGGCAAGAACCTTTATGGTACGCATACGAAAATTTCTGGATAGTTTGCAGGCGTGACGGAAAAATCAAGTCTTAACATCAAAAGCCATGGTTATCTTCTCTCTCTTAATCTGCAATCCGCATCACAAACGGACCGTGTATTTATGGTTGATATTATTTAAAAGAAGAGGATCGTATAAGCAAACTAGACTAGTTAATCATGCTTATGCACAAGCGCATGGTTCTAACATATAGCATGGGTCCACAAGGGGAAAGTTTTTTACTGGTAACAACTGGGAAGGATTGTTAGATTCTGTATCCGTTTGTGTATTAGTTTACCAAATATTGGTCTTTCTCAACATCTGGTTAGCGTGTTTAACCAAATGACAAAATTTGGCTTCTAAACAAATAGATTAAGATTTATTTTTTATATAACCCCCAAGGGCATCAACTAATCCCTTCTACGTCTGTATTTGTGTATGTGGATAATATCCACTGGATATATGACAATGCTACTCTTGTCTTTTGCAAGCTACAACTATATGGTGATAATGATGTATTGATTTGAGGTTCTGATTTGAATGATCAAAGGATGTTCATGGAATCACGGCTTTTTTTTATATTTTTTTTAATGAAATAGGGGGCTACTTGCTGACCTAAGAAATCAGTATTCCTATAATGGTCTAAGACTCAAGCAGTGCTTGCTTCCAATCATGTAGGATGAGAAGTCGCAGCATAATTAGAAAAGAAATATTGTTAAGCTGCATTTCATTGGTTTTCTGCCTTTGATGCTTCATGTGGGTTTGAGTAACACCTGTTACCAACTAACAGCTCACATGGGAGTATTAGTTAACTGCATCATTTGAGTTAAGGAACAACATCAGACAGCAGTGTTGGCTGATGGTTTCTTACTTAAGATTTTGCACAGTTGTCCTTCTCCCTCTTTCCAGCAGGCTGCATGAAAAAGTATCTTAGATTCGTTAATTGGTATTTCCTTGATGTGCATCTATGGAAGAAACGTTCCCTTGCATAATTGTATACCTGGATGTTATATTTTCTTTCTTATATCGTGGCCTTAGTATCTAACAAAGTACTGTAATATTCTGGATGCTGACTGTAATATCTAGGATCTAGAAGTGGATAACTCGCAGTATTTCTTTAACCAGTCTTCTATTTATGTTGTTAGTAATTACCATTTGCTCCATGCACTTTTTAATGCTATTTGTACGACTGTTGGATGAAAAAATCATAGGGGAAATAGTGCAGTTAGCTGTGCTTATATTATTCTGATAAAGCAATCCTCTTTGGTTATTTTGTTTAGGGAGACAAGAAAATAGAGATTAAAAAGATGATGGAAAATAAAAGGAGTCCTTGTTCTATTGACCATAGCAGTTTGACGACATTTGGCACAAAAAGGCAGAAGGCTGATATATCAATCTCTCCAAAGGTTTCTTTTACCTTATGATTTCATTGGCTTTCCATTATCTTTAACGGTGTAGGTTATTCTATGTGTCTTTTAATTTCTGTGTCCACCAGAACAATAGGGATAATCGGTACCAATATTAAAAACATATTTTAGTTTCCATCATTAATCTTGCAGTCTAACATGCAGGATATCTAGTAATGTGAGATGTACATGGTTGAGTTTCTGGAATTTTCACTAAAATGATTCTCCTCAGTTGATTCCCCATACAATTGCAATTTGGTCTCTGATTGTAGAACTTTTGAATAGCTTTGCATTATAAATTCTTGATTCGGAAAGCTTAAATGTTCCTGCTATACAATCTGCATGAGAGAAACACTGTCAGGGAATTCAATGCTGGTTCCATTTGTAAATGCAGAGTTTTACAGTTGACCAACTGTGTAATGAATACTATGATATGCATTGGTTTCTGACTGAAGACATAATTTGGCATTTTTGGTGCCAGGAACGGAAAGAAAAGCTTGGTGAGCGGATTTTAGCTTTGCAGCAACTTGTGTCACCTTATGGGAAGGTGGGGGTGTTAACTTTCTGTTACAACTTGTGTATATTCGATAAAAGGCTTTAGTTGGGGCATTCATTTTACACTCTTTTCCTCTAATAGAATAAAAAGCATGTAGTAGTGAACTCTGTGGGCAAAGAACATGTCCATTGAGGCTTCATTACAGTCTTCCTTGTCTGTTCATCGCAGACGGACACAGCATCTGTTCTGTTGGAGGCAATGGAGTACATACAGTTTCTTCATGAACAAGTCAAGGTCCGGCCTTTCTCACTAGTCCCTTTCCTTCCGAAGGAATTCTATTTACAGTTCCATTACCTGAGTCACCTTAAGTCACTTTGTTTGTTAACATTAGGTGTTGAGTGCTCCATATCTCCAGAGTACCCCGACTAATATGCAGGTGAGCTCATATCGCTTTTATCGAAGAAATTGAAAAACTTTGGTGCTGGATAGTTTCTTAGACTGCATTTCAGGAAGCAGAGGAATACTGCCTGAGAAGCAAAGGCCTGTGCCTGGTCCCGACTTCATGGACCACCGGTGTTGCTGGAAGCAATGGCGCGGACATTTGGGCACCCATCAAGACGTCGGCCGTGAGACTGGACAAGGGTGTGGACGTCTGGGCAACGGTGAAGGCATCATCTCCAAGACTTGACAACGTGTACTCGCAATTGGGTTAGCTTCTTGACAGGACCACCAGCTTAGGTTTTGTTTAACCCATTCCTCTCCACCAAATGCAGCTGCTGCTTCATAACCCACTAGATCAGATTATGCAATGATCATTGTTACTGATTCTGGCAAATATGGAATTATCATTCACTACTGGTCAGGGAAAATGTATATTCGTAAAACATCTGATATATATACATATAAATATTGCTTTTTGCTGAAGGAAGTTTTGGAAGGCCTGTTAATGGGCTAGGGCTTAAAAATTTTGAGTAGCATTTTGAATGCTTCAATATCTTGCTCTTGAGAATCTGTGAGGACCCAAGTGGTCAAACAAACACCAACGACAGTGGTGAGAGCTATGTTTATAAAACACTTCTGATTTCACAAAAATTTAAAAGATAACACTCACGTTATCACCCCCCTCTTTTTTAATATAAAAAAAACTATATTTCTTTCGAGGACGAGGTTAGGATGCACCAAATGTTTTGGCGTATAGGGTGCATTTTAATTTTCATTTTATTTACATTTATATCATTTCTCTTTTTCCATGTATATAATTTTTTTTATAATTGAAAATTACAAATAATTAGTCAAATGGAAATAGAAAAAAAAAAGACAAACAAAAAGAGACTCATATGTCAAATGTTTTAATGGTTTTTTTCAGAATCCGTTTAAGCGTCAGACGTGTTTTTTTATATTTACCTTCATCAACTGTTTAATTGCAACTGAGATCATTTTTTTCTAAACTGCGTCATTTTTTTCTCTAAATTACATCACTTGCTAGGATCATTTTGTTTCTACTGTGCATCATTTTTTTTCTAAAGTGTATCATTGTTTCCCTAAAATGCATCACTTGCTCGGATCAATTTTTTTTTCCTATAGTGCATCATTTTTTTCTCTCTAAAATACATCATTTTTTTAAAGTGAATCATTTTTTTCTAAAGGAGAAAATCGTTGATGGTCATGTAAGTTTGTGGGTTGTCCTTTTTGGGTTCCGTTTTAAGAATTTGATTCACTTTAGTCTTGTAAGTTTCAATCGTGTGCACCGTTCATCCCGCCGTCACTTTTTCCATTAAAATCACTGTTAAATTGGTAAAATTACCAAAATGTCTCAAATCTAATATTCAATTTAACACTAATCTCTTAAAACAACTACAAATAAACCCTAACTATTCTAAATGTACAACCTCACCATCTCTTCCAATCCTTCTCCAGCACAACCATGGCCTTGGGCTTCATCGTCACCCACACCTCTATCCCACCTCCAGATTCCATATTCATCAGAAATATCAAGTTATTCAACTGAGCTGAGCTTTTCGTGCCACGACACACCCACTTGGGTCTTCCGAATCCGAACTCAGCTTCATACAATCCACGATTCATCACACTGCTGCAAGAGAAGAAATCCGTGGAATCATCGTCTTGCTTGTATACAGCTTCGCGAAATTGTTCGTACGCCGCCACGACGTCGTTTCTGATCTCGCTCTCCCGCTCCTCGATCTTCGACATTCCTTCTCCGATCGCTTTAACCAGTCTCTACAACTCCCGATCGGAGTCCATTCACGATTGTTTCTTTCCAGTACAGATTTCCGAAGGCTTGATCGGTGAGAAGTGGCTTCATTCTCGTCCTCAGATCGAAGGCAGAGACGAGGACGCTTGTTCTTCTCTGGTCGCCTTTGCTCTCCGCGGAGGCGGCCATAGCGCGGCTCCAGATGAGGGCCACAACAGCTTCGAACCGCGACGGCGGGCGGGCAAGATCGCTGCTCGTAGATCTCATCCGAATCTTGCTTGGTCCATATGGATTGAACACGAATCTCCGTTTCAATAAGCCGTTGGCGGCGGGGCGCTTCCTTTGCAACCCAACCAAGGGCACATTCGAAACATCATTGCCTCCCTCTGTTCAGCAGCCCTAGCGCCGCAGATCGCCTCCCCTATTCCCGACCAATCTTGCCGCTTGACGCCAAATCGCCAGAGATCCGAGGCTGGACTGCCAGGGGCTGGGTGATGCGAGGCTTGACTGGATCGCGAAGAGGATTGGAAGAGATGGTGAGGTTGTACATTGAGAATAGTTAGGGTTTATTTGTAGTTGTTTTAAGAGATTGATATTAAATTGGATATTAGATCTATGACATTTTGGTAATTTTACCAATTTAAAGGTGATTTTAATGGAAAAAGTGATGGCAGGACGAACGGTGCACACGATTGAAATTTACAAGACTAAAGTGAGCCAAATTCTTAAAACGGGACCCAAATATGAGAATTCACATACTTACAGGACCACCAGCGAAATTTACTCTTTTTCTAAAGTGCATTACTTTTTTTTCAAACAAACTGGTAATTGTTCAATGTTATGTTTTATCGACTATTTTGCTCATTTTTTTTCGCTTTCAGCTACAGTTTAATGACACGAGTTTAGGGGTGAGAACGAGCCGAGCCCGAACCTGTCAGGCTCGAGCTCGAGCTTGTGAAAATTAGGCTTGGCTCGAACTTCATTGAGCTCGATTTTTCGGGCTCAAGTTTGGCTTGTGACAGGTTTGAGCTCGACTCGATTTGGGGATAGCTCGTTTAGGCTCTATCATAAAGTTCAACTCGATTAGACTCAAAGTGGCTCGTGAAGCTCGAAAAAATTGAGATATATTACACTAATTTAATAAAATATTCTTAAATTTCACGAGTTCGACCTCGAATCTAATAGGCTCGGGCTCAGTTCGTTTGTTAGGCTCGTGTAAGCTCGCGAGCCTCATCAAGCCGAACCTCTGAGGCTTGAGCTCGGCTCGTTTAATAAACGATCATAAAAAACGGCTTGAGCTCGAGGCTCGAAAAAGCCCGACTTGACAGGCTCGTTTGAGCTCGAGCTCGAGCTGAGCTCGAACGGGCTCGTTACACGAGTTGTATCTACATCGGTTTCCCTGCGAACATGAACCATGTTTCCACGCTTTGATGGATGAAATTAGCTATAGTAGAATTCAAAGACCATAATTTGCAATGTATTTCCTCTCAAACTTATATACTACTCCTTGTAAGTTTTTTTAATTTTCATTGAGTATATGGAAAAGGCCAAAATGTTTGGTTTAAGAATTTCAGGAATATGGATTTTCAAAATTCAAAAAATCTATGGAATTTTGTGGTTGGTTCATTTTGGAAAATACTTCTTCATTATTCTCAAAATCTTAGGATTTCTCATCTTTCACAAATTCTTAGAGTTAAAATACCATCTATAAGCAATATATTCTTAGAATCCGTAGAATTATTATACTGTATTTAAAAATTGCAACAAACTGCTAAATTTTTATATATTTACATATTTAGTCCATAACTTTTGTAAAATTTAAAAAATGGTCCCTAAAAACTATATAATTAGTCTCTCAACTTTTGGAAATTTTACAAAATGGTGCCTAAACATTCCATGGATTCTAAAAATCCGCAAACCAAACGAAGAATTTTAATTTATGGATTTCTATTTTCCATCATTGCTACTTTTGATATTTTCACATTCTATAAATTCTTAAAATCCCTTAACTAAACACCCCTTAAGGGGGCAGACATTTTTTCATATTTCATCCTTTCGCTCGTCGGATCCAAGTATAACTATCTAAAATAATAGGGTGAAACTGTAGGATCCTACAAATTGGAAGAAAGTTTACCAACTCAGTACCCAAACTGGGCCCAGATGTTATGTTTCTGGTCCGGCCCATATGTGCACAAACCAGAAGTGGGCTCAGCCCAGGCAGGAAGATAGAAGAACCGGAAAAGTCAAACTAAAGTCAAAACCCTGGAAACTGTCTGAGCAAGGGTTTTTTCGCAGCTTGCTCGCCGGAGGGATCACTTCACTCCTCAGTTCCAGGGGCTTTTACGTCCTTTACACTTTAAATTCTGATTGCTTCTCGCGGCAAGCGAGCTTCGGAGCTCGATTCCAAGTACCGTCACGCAGCCACGACTGAGAGCTGGTCACGTCGCTTACATCTTCCGCCACGACAGGGTACGATCAATTGCTCTTTGTCGATTGTTATTCAGCAATCTTTATTTTTGCTTTCTGGGTAAGCAACCCATCTGTTTGCCAGTTTTGCTCGAGGATTTGAGGTCAATTGGGTTTTGGTTCGCTTGTATGTTTGGTGTTTTGCGGCGGCCAACAGTCGAGTTTAAGAACGTCTGGTCCGACTCACGAACGTGTATTATTCAATTTTGGGAAGGTAACAGGAGGTGAACAATGGCAAAATCAAGCAGCGTGGCAACAAAGCACAAAGATGAGTTGGAGAGACTAAAAGAGAAGGTCAGCTTTTTCTTCCCGCGACCTGCTAGCTTTTTGATGTTTTCTTCTTTACCTGTTTTTGAGTCTCGTTTCCGTGAGAAATACTTTTTTAATTTTCATTTGCTGTCTTGTTGGGGACATTGGGCTTAGTTTCAGTATGTCCGTGGAGTTGGTTCTTTCGGTTTGTGGTGTTAGGAATACGGTTGTGAGAGTAGAAGTTTGAGGTTATAAATTTTATTATTGTTCTTTATTCTGCTCAGTTTGATGCCTTGATTGTAAAAAATTGCAACCTGTAAGCTGTATCATTCTCCCCCCCTTTTGTTCGTGTTGTTATGGACATTTCAACCAAAATATCTTTGCAGGATCCAGAATTCTACAAGTTCTTGCAAGAGCATGACCGGGAGCTTCTTAATTTTGAAGATGAGGATAATGAAGTAAGTGTCCAGCTTATCTTTAAGTTGCTAATAGCGCTGAGTAGGTGTGTATAAAATAAATTAGTAATTGTGCTTATATTTTTCCAGGATGATATTGGTATGGAAGTGGATGATGATTTTCCTAAAGGAGATGATTTTGAGGAAGAAATTCCAAAGAAACCCATTAGAAAGAAGAAAGAGGAACCAAAACAAAATGTTATCACGACTGAAATGGTGGATTCATGGTGCAACTCTGTTCAAGAAGATGGGAGATTGAGTGCAGTTCGTTCTCTTCTGAGAGCCTTCAGATCAGCTTGCCATTACGGTGATGATACAGATGATGGCTCATCAACAAAGCTCACTGTTATGTCCAGCGCTGTTTTTAATAAAATAATGTTTTCTGTGCTAACTAAAATGGACGGGATCCTGCGTAATTTATTGAAACTTCCTGCTTATGGTGGAAAAAAGGAAACTGTATCTGAGTTAGTTGCCACAAAACACTGGAAGAACTACAATCACTTGGTGAAGTCATATCTTGGGAATGCACTGCATGTGTTAAATCAGATGACTGATGCAGACATGATATCCTTCACTTTGAGGCGTCTTAAATATTCCTCAGTCTTTTTAGCTGCTTTTCCTAGTCTTTTGAGGAAATACATTAAGGTATGCAATGTTCTACACACAATCTTCGTATATATCTCATTTCTAATGTCAGTGTGGGTGTTACTCGTATTATTGATGTGCTTAAATTCATCTGCTTAAATAATTTCATTTGTCCACGATACACTTCTTGAATCGACAATGCTGGTACAAAGTTGTGGGATTATTGTCACATTCACTTTGTTGGTGCATATTTTATGAACATATGAAACTTATCAATCATTATGTGCATGCCGATTTTGCAATATCAATCTTGTAATTTGACATGACTATAACAACTATCTCAACTCACCAGCACCTCATGATTTGTTCCATGCAAGTGGAAGAGACCCATGATGATGACGTTTTTGGATTTTTCATCTCATTCCTCCTTTGGAGGAAGGTTGAGGTAGGAAGGGCATCCAACAAAAAACTTTGGCCCTATGCTTGTTTCATGCATTGATAGTGTTAACTAAGTTTGGACATTACTTAACACTAAAAAATTCATGCTATGTTGGGATCAAGGTGCTATATGATGGTGAAACTTACCAATATTTTGACAGTTATACATCTTGTTTTACTATGCGCTTCCAGTTTTACCAATGAACAATTTTTTTTCTATCCTTTTATATTGTTCACCTGACAGCGTGAAATTCTGTGAAGTAATTTCTTTTCATCTTACTGCAGGCTTTGCTTCACTTTTGGGGCACAGGAAAAGGTTCCCTTCCAGTAGTTTCATTTCTATTCTTGAGAGATATGTGTATTCGACTTGGGTCCGACTGTTTAGATGAATGCTTAAAAGGAATATACAAACAATATGTTTTAAACTGCCACTTTGTAAATGCTGTAAATTTACAGCACATCCAATTCCTTGCGAATTGTGTCATAGAGCTTCTTAGGGTTGACCTTCCAACTGCATATCAACATGCATTTGTCTTTATCCGACAGTTGGCAACACTTTTGCGGGATGCACTTAACACCAAAACTAAGGTACTTTTGTCCATTTCAGCGTACATTATTTTAACTTCTGAAGATTGGTTTTAGAGGTCCTTGTAAAAGGAAATGCAAGCAATAATTTCTATTTTATGATACAGAACTGAGGGTGAAAATGGTAACTGTTTCTCAAATGTCCCTGATGCCTGATGACACTACCTCCTCCTTTATACTCCATATAATCTTATCTGTAGGAAGCATTTCGGAAGGTTTATGAGTGGAAATTCATAAACTGCCTTGAACTTTGGACTGGAGCTATCTGTGCATACAGCTCAGAAGCTGATTTTAGACTTCTGGCATATCCATTGACCCAAATTATCTCAGGGGTTTCCAGATTGGTTCCAACAGCCCGCTATTTTCCTCTCAGATTAAGATGTGTTAGCATGCTCAATCGAATAGCTGCTGCCACCGGAACCTTCATACCCGTTTCCATGCTGCTGCTTGACATGCTGGAAATGAAAGAATTGAACAAACCTCCAACTGGAGGTGTTGGTAAGGCTGTTGATTTGCGTACAATTCTGAAGGTATTAATAACCTGCTGTAATTTTGCTTATTAGTTGCACATTCAGAAAAAAATCCCACGGGCCCTTTTTGAAAATTTTCTGTTTCAGGTAAGCAAGCCGATGATTAAGACACGGGCGTTTCAGGAGGCCTGTGTGATATCTGTTGTTGAAGAACTTGCAGAGCATTTATCACAATGGAGCTATTCTGTTACTTTCTTTGAACTAAGCTTTGTTCCAGCTGTGAGGCTGCGAGCCTTCAGCAAATCTACCAAGGCTGAGAGATTCCGTAAGGAAATGAGGCAGCTTATTCGTCAGGTATCTAGCATGTGTTACCTGCCTCTGAGTTTTACTTTGTATGTACTGCAGTAGTCTGGATGGGATTTTTATTGAAATATTAAATTTATAAAATCAAAGTACTATGTTCTTTTGTGCTTTTTACACAAGGAAACTAAGCATATTTTTGAAACTGCTCATTTCTTGCATTCCGAGTTTCAGATTGAGGAGAATTCCAAGTTTACAAATCAGAAGCGTTCATCAATCACTTTTCTCCCAAATGATCCTGCAGCAATGTTATGTGTAAAGGTTGGAGTAATTTTATTCTGACTTCTGTTTCTATATGTTGAATTAACCGGGTCTTATATATCTTTGCTTTATTTGTCGTTTTGTTCCAGCTACTCTTGGTTGAGCATTTCACTCTTGTTATTTAAAATTTCACAAACCAAATTCTACTAATTTTTCCTTTTATGTGATCGAAGGAGTCAATATAAGGACATCCTTTTTTTTTGGTGTTGTTGGCAACTGCTTAATAGTAGTTGTAGTTGTTTTGTTTCAATGTGTTAGCTGTTCATGAGCTATCCTTGTCTGAAATCTTAACTACGTGTTGAAACATATGCTCTCATCTTCAGTTTCCAATTTCATTCCCCTCTTTCCTTGATGGTCACTGTGATGTGATTGCTTAAAACGATAATGTGGGTGTAATGTTTGATATTTCTTTATTTTTTTTTTTTGGATAAAGAAATATGGAGTATCTCTCTGAAAAAATCTCCATCGCAAAGAGAGCGGGTGGCTTTTTACAGTTTGTAGAATGAATATGATAATTTGCTCCCATTTTAATGTCATAAATATCAGTGAGCTAGGAAGTAAATGAAGTCAGGTTAACATTTTTCTTTAAAGATTGTTTTTATATGCTCTAAGACTGTAAATCAGAAAGCAGAGGTAAAGGCCGTAGACTTTTCTAGATATAGGTGATTAGTTTTAGAAACTAAGGTTCTTGAGAAAAATGTAGAGAAAATGAATTTGATCTTGTTAAGTGTTTGTTACCTATTTTGATCTGCTGATGGTGGGCAGGGTTGATAATAAGTGAGTATCGTACTTCAATTTGTCCAGCTGCAGCAGTTCCTGTTTGAAGATATGAGATGCTTGATTGTTAAATATCTCATTATTCTCATCCTCTTGTTTTCCTCTACTTATTACTCTAATAGAATTTTGAAAAGAAAAAAAAATTGCCCTTGTAGAAAAAATTAAAACAGCTTATTTTTTCCGGGGGTGAATTCAGTAGGAAAATAACATCCTTGAAGACTGAAACGTTTTCTTATTACAGGATGAAAAGTCAGGGACGAGCCCTCTAGCGGAATACGCAGTTACCCTGCGGCAAAGAGCGCAACAAAGAAGGGGCGCATTGGAGGAATCCAGGTTTAAAATCTCTTTATTCTTTCTTCTGTATTGTTTACTCTTTTTTATTAACTCTCAAAGGCTATGGAAAAAAAATCATTTAATCAAAAAATTGCAGTGTCCTCGTGGGTGAAAAGTCATCATTATTCGGGAGTAAAGCAGATAAGATACCAGGAAGTGATGATGAGGATTCTGGTGATGATGCTGGTGCTGCTGTTTTCAGTTCCTCCGGCTGGTTGCCTGGGAGTGACGCAAAGTATGTTCATTACAATTCCCTATCTTTCTCACACACTTTCTGCCCAACCTTCTGAAAAATGAAAAGTTTATCATCAAGATGCAAGGCTCTAATTCGGGAACGTTATCTGCAATTAGAATTAGAGGGTTATACAAGCTTATCCAACTGTAGCTTTTAGAGTTGTGTTTTTATAAGCTATACCTGCTCATAGATTCTCAAACTCTAGCCTTAACTGCAAAAGTTCTCTAAAAAAGCCTAATTCTGTTTTTTGAGTTTACAGTAAATGGGGTTTTCGGTTCACAATATTGCAAATTTGTAGGTCCAAGTCTCTTGAAGATGATACGGAGAAGAGCAAGAAGAAGAAAAAGAAAAAGAGCAAGCGAGAAAGTGTCATGGCTCAAGATGAAGACATTGTTGAAGATTTAGTGATCAGTTCTGATGAAGAAGGACCTCTCAGCGAGAAAGATGATAAAGCGAAGGTGGTGAATGCCAGTGCCAGACTGCGAAGTAAGAAAAGAAAACATACCAACTCTTCAAAGAAGAAGGAAGGACCTAATCTGAAGAAATCAAGAAAGAGGCAGAGAGCCAATTGAAGTTATTTGCAGGTAATGGTGGTTCTTGCAATTCCGATGGCCTCGAATATTCTTTCTAGTGTTTCAGTAGAGATGATGCGCTTAGCTTCTCCTCCCTTGCTGGCTGTTGGTAGAAGAAAGGTGGCATGATTCATTTCAGGTTATCTTGATAAGAAGTCATTCTAGTGTGATTGTCGTTATGAGGAGGCCGACACTTTTCACCCCATTTTGCTTCTCAGTTATACCGTGAATTTTAAGTCTAAATTAATTTTAGATAGACCCTTCAAATGTTGATTCATTTGTTTGGTTGTTTTCGAGATATTTAATCTAAGATTTATTTTTTTATGAATGTTTTGATATATAAAGCTGAATAATTTGTATGTATAACATACTTTAAAGTATACATTTTTTAAATATATAGTGTTTTTTTTTAAATTGTTTTTACTATTTATTTTAGAAAAATTTGAGTCAGACACACTACACAACACAACACAGCAGAATGATGATGACGATCATTGTTTCTTAGTTGTTAAGTATGAGGCCAGACAATTTTTACGCTCTCTTGCTTCTCCAGGTATGCTAGTCTCCATTCCATGTTGGTTGTTCATTTTTATTCACAAAATGGATAGAGAGAGAGGGAGGGAGGTTACTTATTGGTTTCTCAGGGAATGTCCCAGTCACGGTAATAAGTTTATAATGTCATTTAATAATCTAAAAATAGTTATGGTTCACGAGAAAAAGTCGTGGATGGTTCTATTTTCAAGTTTGTAATTTAATCCGGTCCCATATTGAACTTCGGATACAATCTCATTCAATATTTAAATTACGCATCATAATATCATTTCCATCCAATTTCGCCATTTAGATAAACGGTAGTAGGGAATGAAATTACTATTTTGTCCTCAATTAATTATTGTAATGCATATCAATATTCTAAAATTGAACGAAAATGATGACATTAGAATGCACAACTTAAATATAAGATCAGATTGTATCCAAAACTTAATTTGGAACAGTCAGCAAGTTTTACTCATAAATTCACGCTATAACCCTATAGCTACTACTACTAAGAAACAAAATGTGTAAAAGTTTTTAATCATAATTATTTTTCGTTTCAATTTTTTTATAAAATACATTTAATTTTCGTTCAAACCCATGTTCCGCAGCGTAACAATCAGAAAACAGGCTTGACATATTCCAAAACCTCCGTCATCACATGTGTAATTGGGCTTATAAATAAAGTCATGCTTTGATCAATCTTCACTGTATCCAGATCCTGAAATTTCTTCTCTTTGTTAATGTCTTTTCTCTTCTTTGTTGTTGTCCTAAGTTGAACTCCTTTTTGCTGCAAATGGCCGCCATTGGATGCATGGCCATTGGCTTCCTTCAACTCTGGAGTTGGTGGAATGGGAGGAGAGCAATTCAAAAATCCAAATACAATCTAATTTAACAATAGGGGGATTCAAACCTAAAAGGGGGAGGAAAAATAATTTGGTGAAATTTTTAGTGACTTACCGTGAAAAATAAAACACACTTTTGTATCCCTCAAAAAAAGAAATCAATGGAAAACGTAAACGAGTGAATTGGAAAGGTGCAGACACGTGAGGTCCATAAGGAGAGGAGTGCAGACACAGACACATGGGAGAGAATGAATGCATATACGTGGAACCTATGGGGCGAGTAAAGAGAGAGAAGGAGTGCAGACACATGAGACCCATGGGGCAAAGTTTACCGTTTCTAACGTGAACTGGAATGTGTGAAAAATTGGAACTTTGTTCAACCCCATGGACCCCCATGTGTCTGCCCTCCTTCTCTCCCTTTACTCACCCCATAGACTCCACGTATATACACTCCTCCTCTCCCATGTGTCTGCACTGCACTTAGGGTGTAAGTGTAACCCGCAACCCGAAGCCCGACCCGAAACCGACCCGAATTGTCGGGTTAGGGTCGGGTGGAGGGTGAAAACACCCTTGGGTGACCCGAACCCGACCCGAACCCGACTTTTAGCCCAAATTCGGGTTTGGGTGGGTTCAACCCAAATTCCCGAGCCCGACCAAACCCGAATTTCCATTAAATAATTATTTATACTTTGCAAATAAAGACATTTTAACTCTTTACTTGCTATAATTTCTTTAGCTAACTAAGGTAGAGACTGTAATGCATGTTTTTATACATACTGAGGCATGAAGCCTTTGTAGACATCCAATGTGGGATGAAAGGAGCAAATTAAAGACTAACTCGCTTCCTCTTTTATCTACCATCAATGTGGGATAAAGATTAAAATTACAAGGCATACTTTTTACATACTTCAAGCTTTGAAGTTTGTATGACCATGGGAGTATTAACCCATTAAAAGACTCAACCTTTGCATTTCTCTCATCAACTAACAATGTAGGGTGAGAGCATATAAGGTATGGCACAAGAAAGAAAGACAAATGATGTGGGCTAACCTTAGAATATATAAAGACAGTTCTTGCGCCTATCTTTTCACCAACAATGTGGGATGAAAATCTGATAGAAGATAAGAAAGAGTGAACCACACAACGTCCCACATTGATGTTTGATCTTAGATAAAGAGGCTCCACACTTATTTGAATAAAGTTCTCTATCCAAGATGATTCTTAAGGCGCTTTAACTATTTGTCCACACGGCCATTTACTAAGCCTTAACTCAAGTTTCCTCTCTATAATGATAGGACTTACAATCAAAATTTTAAAACCATGAATCTAAGTCAATTTCTCCTAAGAAAAAACTGGAACCATGAAGGTCGGATTACCACCTTAAACCTGACCTGATCCGAAAAAAAAGTTCGGGTCGGTTTTGGTCCAGCATGCAAGGGTATAAGAATTTTGGGTTCGGGTTGACCTTAATAAATTGATTTTTTTAATTTTGAAAAAGTTGGAGTTCGGGTTACATGGGTCAACCTGACCTGAACCCGAGAATTTCGGATCGGGTTGACCTGACCCGAACATGTATATGGGTTGGTTTCGGTAATTCAAAATTTCGGGTTCGGACCAACCTGACCCGAAATTCGTCGAGTTGACCCGAATTACACCCCCTAACTGCACTCCTCCTCCACTCATAGGCCCCACGTGTCCTCCTCCACTCATAGGCCCCACGTGTCTGCACCTTCCCAATTCACTCATTTACGATTTTCACTGATTTTTTTTCTTTGAGGATTACAAAAATGTGTTCTATTTTTCACAATAAATCACTAAAAAATTCACCAAATTATTTTTCCTCCAGCTTTTAGGTTTGAATCCCCCTAATAATAGGATTGAAACCCCTAATATCAATCCTCAAATTCCATCAAATCAGTCACAAACGTTCAGTATATTGATCACTATCAAGCGACATCGCTAAATTGCTGTTGAAGTACTACTACACCTGTACTCAATTTCCCTTCACCAAATTAGTCTCACTAGTTCTCTCGATTTTACCATTTCAATCTTAAGTTTTCATATTTTCGCCACGAATGCTTCTCAAAACCAGTTGAATAGTCATGGATTACATAACCATAAAATAGTCACCAACTCCGGATTCGGATCAGATCTCATCTGCTCATGATTGCTATCACGAACAAATAAACTTGTTGTAGATTCATAATCGAATGGTGGTCGATATACTTGGTCAGATTGCGGTCGAAATCTTAGAAACAATGTATAGGACGTTGAAGGTGATGATACTAACTTGTAACATAACATGAAATTTCTAATAACTAAAACCTGTAACGTCAACATTAAACATTAAAAACTTGTGGCAGACTTCTTTACCTGGCTTCTGAAGATAAAATGTTAATGAAAACACAGATCTTACCAACATCTATTCGGTTGACAAATTTTGATGTTTTTAAACTTTAGATGTGGAAGAAAATAATGATAATTTGAACAGACTGAAATTAGTAAAGGCAAAAACAGAAAGAATCGAAATTGAAGAAGCCTCAGACAGCCAGACAAGTTTCATCAAAACAGATTCAGTCGGTAATTCCAACATAATATCAATTAATCCTCATTGGCTTCTTCAATTTCAATTAAATAGCTAAAACAAGGAATGTAGTCGCCTAAAACGGCTCTGTAGATCACGAATAAGTATCTACAAGTTCCTATCAAGGGGCGAAACATTTGCATTTGCTCTCCGTCCAATCATAGCATCGTCGGTCACAGCCACTTCCGGCTACCGGCGACGTGGCATCGGACGGACTTCAAACAAAAAATAAAAACAAAGAATCCAAGAAAAACCCTCAGAGTCCCTTTTCAAATCAACCACACAGCGGAGCAGCGAAAGCCGCCCCCACTCCCGGCCGATGACGATTCGAGTGAAAAACGAATCCGGGAAGGAATCGGAACACCGAAGCGACGATCGGCGGATGAGAGCGATGGGCGGATTCCATGGTGCTGCAGCCGCTGCTGATAAAGTGTCATACGGCACTTCCTATCAATGGGTAGGCTTCCTCATTGGGCATTCCACATAATAATCAGATTTGAAACACTAACACTACCTCCTCTCGGACAGCCATGCGGCTGAAATGGAACCTCTCAACCGGAAAACCTAGCGTGAGCTGCTGCTGCTGCTGGTGGCGATGACGTTGATGATTTCTGAATCTTATATAGAAAGGAGTAACCCTAATTGGAGTTGGAGCAATACTGTGGAGATCTGGGCTCCAAGAGAAATTTTTAAAGGCCCACATAAGTTGCATCGGCCCTTAAAAATAGAGCGTCGAATTAGGGTAGCACCGGATTTGCTTGAACAAAATAAGCGAAAGTTACAATAATATTACCACACAAATTAAATTAATGTTCCATATACAGAAATATTGCCAACAATTATTTCCTTGCGATCATTTTATTACCTACTCAATCGACTTGTCTTTAATATGAAGTATTATTCACGTCAATATTCAAATGTAAAGAATTGTTAAAATGCGCCATTAGTCTTATCTCATTTTCTTACCATCAAATGCCTCTTACTATTGCTGTTGTCTTTCACGCTCTTATAGTTGCTGAAACACCAAGCTTGTGTTTCGCTCCCGAAAGTATAAATCTAATTTGACTAAAGGAGAAGAACTTGATAGCAACTTGGAGGAAGTAATTCCATGGAAGTTAGATATGAGAGCCCCTGAATTTAGAAGAAGTTAAGGATTCATGTAGTTTTGGAAAATTGCCCAAATTTTAATACATGATTTTTTCAAATTTTGGAAAATAAGATTTTTCTTTCCTCAAAAATTAGTTATATACTCAACATCAACTTTTGTATAAGACTTTGGGGGCAAAAACATGGACAATTTTCCTAAACGAAACAACCCCTAAATGGTGCAAGTTGAAATCCATGTGTTCTAGTCAAATTAGTTGAAGGACTGAAATTATATCTGAGTTGATTCACTAAAGTGGTGGGTTTGAAATATCAAGCCTATTTTGTTGGAGCACCATACAAGTTCATAAACTAAATATCTATTATTTTTTGTTACAGGAGAATTTAGATGTCAGGGTTAAAAAAATATTGAATGTTACAATTTTACACAGCCACCTCATCGTCACGTACACATCAACATTTTTTTGAACGACAATATAAAATTATTTTATTTAAAAATATTAAAAGTTACATAATTATTCTAAAAGATAATTTTATGTTTTACGGTAAATCTCTTAACAAACAATAACACCCAAAGCTCCAAATTTTCATCACCATATAAAACCCCAATAATTGACCCAAACATATTTCCCTTCTTCAATTCTAAAATCCAATATCTAACCCAAAATGATTTATAATCCCAACAACATTCAAAGCTCATTTACATGCTAAACCGTCAAGCCCAAATGATCAAAAATCACATAATATATTTTTCATTTTTCATTAAATTAACCACAATTCCCATGGAGATGAGGATTCCGAACACAATAAGCACAATCTCCAAGCCAACTACTGGCTAATGCTCAACCTTTCAAACCTCGATAAGTGTGTAAACATTAATGAACTCCAGCGCACGCTTGCTCAGTCCTAGGCCCAAAGAGTGACTATTCACATCCAACATAGAAGTCATCATCCAGCAGAGTCAACGCCAGATGCCCAGGCGCTGAAAGCTAACTGACACCACCAGAGAGGACGAACAACCTAAGCAGCAACGTCAAGCCACCTTACCACCACCACCAGAGAGGACGAACAAGCTAATTGATGAAATTTGGCTTGGGGAGGGTTAAGGGTTTGAGTTTTCGAAGAGGGGAGTTGCTAGAAATGAAACTTTTGTGTTTCATCAGAAAAACACGTAGAGGAGAAGAGACAGATGTGCCAATTTGGCTTGTGTATGTCCCACATGCAAATTTGGGCTACCTAGCCCAAATCTTCACTTAACCCCATCATCTTCATCTTTAAGCCCAACTCAAATCCTCCAGCAATAACGAGGCCCAAATCTCTCATTTAAATGGTCAACTTTGACCATTAATGCTAGGCCAAAAAGGTACTCAAATTTTACAAATTTACATCTAGGTCACTAAGCACTTAAATATAACTCTCTCTCAAACTTGTCATGTTATTACATAACATGATTTTAAACCTCTCAAATTGAAATCCGATACTTCCTAACTGTATTTTGTCGAAATGACCAAAATACCATTGATGTCATTCTTAAACCGATTTTGCCAGAAATAACCTCTGCTTGCACACAAGTCTAGTTTACCTTCTGATGACATCCAATAAGATTTTAATACATAGCAATTAAATTATAAATATTAACCTCAACCATTTATCGTTAATTCATTTGAAGGTCTCTACAGTTAACATTGTTGGCAAGATGATTACAAAAATAATCATTGGTAAATTTACAGTTGAACTTAGTTTTGGAGATTGAATTGTGCATTTTGATGCATTTATCATAGGTAAAATACACCCATAGTCCTGTAACTTTAATTTTTGTTTCATCAGGATCCTATTTTAATTTTTTGTCATAATAAAGTCATATTTTTTAACTTCTTATCAATTCGTAATCATTTTCCATCCATTTCCTATTAAGTTTAACGGACTTATGGGAAAAATGATAATTTCAGTAACTCAATTATTTTTTAAAAAATCTATTTACACCTAAAAGTGTAGGATTATGAAGAAGCTACTCCAGCATCCCAAACCAGTAGAGGAACAGGTCACTTGAAGGAACTAAACACTGGGGGACTGGCAAGGGCACCGGAATCGCGACTTTGCTAATGGAGAGCTCCCAAAAGGAGCACACAGTGCCCTCTCCACATTCGGGAGTCAATTAAGCATTCCAAAGAAAGAATTAATAAACTAATCATCGGTAATCAAGTACATCACGAATCATATGCGAGAAGGTTGGAAAGAATAAAAAAATATGAAATGCCAGTCATTTGCATCTTAATTAGCCTTCTCAGATAATTATAAAGAACGAGCTGTTTCTTTGATGTTAAGTCACCAAGTGAATTACATGCAAGAAGATCAAGTGCCCATTGCTCATGAAGTTGTCGTAGAAAGAAAGGAAGCAACTAGTGCAAAGTGGCTATCTAGGTTCTCTAATCTAGCCTTTCTCTGATCACTAGTAACTACCTCTATCAAGCCTCAATACCAATAATGATTTAACCTGTAAAAGTGGAAAATCTAAAACTATCGCAATAGATGGTCCTATGATTACTTCCTTTCTTATTTTTTTTTACACATTTAATTAACCTGAGATTCTATCGAAACAATCATACAGTTGCACTGGCCACTTTTCCTACAAAATTTTGAAACAGAAATAAGACAACATAAGCTAATTAAGTTAATGCACACTCTCAAGGTAAGCTACCATTTTCTTGAATATCTGCAGGTGAGGCTGAAACTTCATCAATCTGGGCAGTCGTCATATGGGTCTTGATGTATGACTGGGCTACATCCAGCAACGTCTCCACCTCTAGTTTGAACTGTTAGAAAATAGAAAGTCAGCTGTCATCATGGACCATCTCAAACATATCAGAACAATGACAGAACCATGCTATTGAATAAATTTAAAATAAAAAAAAAACCGTGTTAAATTTAGGGTCTAATATGAATGTCACCTCATTGACTGCTCCTGCTCTAATTTTGGACTGCATTATACACCATTTCTTAAAATGTACTCCTGTACAAAATTGCATCACATGAACAAACAGCTGAATCCGGGTCTAAGGATGGATGAATAGAAAGGATGCATTATACACCATGCTTGTGTTTTGCTACGGACAAGAATCAAAAGGATGACGTCCGTGGAAATTCAGAGAGAGAGAGAGAGAGAGAGAGAGAGAGATTTGGTTTTTCGGACTACATCATAAATATTTTAATAATCAGGGTTCAATCAATGAGAAAGAACTCAATCAACCAATTTTCTAAGCATCCAAGCTAAAAACCAAATGGTGAAGGTGGATGGAGGCCCAGGTTAAGAGCCTTCACCACATATAAAGCCACAAGCAGCACCTCTATTAAGCCATTCCCACACACATGCAGGCAACAAGAAATCAGAAACGAGAAACAAACCGGAAGTAGAACCAAGCTGGCTAATGGAGTGACAAACCTAAGCTAGATTAGGAAAAGGAAACCTAAACTCTGGTACCATCAAAGAATCCGACCTAAAACCAATCAGTGATAGATGAAGAAACCTGGACACTATACAAAGCCAAAAGTAATTTCCTTGAATTGTGGGTTTCACACCATTCACTATCCATCAAATCAATCACAAACCTCCACCACTTACTTTCAATATCTTTTAACATTCTCCCTAAACCGAATGCTATGGTGAAACTATTATCTTGAGTTTTCGATAAAAATATTTGAAGAGAGATATCCTTAACATCCTCCCGAAATTTAAGCCAATTAGTCATGTATTTTTATGTCATCCTCCTTTAGCGCCTTTTCTTTATCTGCGACCATTACAATTGACATGTTTTACAAGTCCACATAACATTACTCCATAGTTGCAACCAATTAAAACTCACCAGCTTTAATGTCCAAAGTAGATGTGCTTTCTGCATTTGTCTCCAAACACCATTTAGACTGAACCTGATGCACTAAAACAAAATCATGTCACTGATATTCTTGATGCAGAAACTAGAGAAATAACAGCAGAAGAACAGACTCCTTTTATGGGGTTTATATGCATTTGCCATCCACAGATTAACAAATAAGATGCAGATATATTTCTCCAATCTTTATAGTTATCTGGAACTCGGTGAGAAATAAGCTCTGTATTTTTTTCTCCAGTTAATTGACATCCAAAAAACATTGTTTTACAATCTAAGGAAATTGATAATTTAAAATACTCATTAGTTGTATGGAACTTTTGAGCATATTGAGATTGGTAGAAGATTTCAAAAAATTTTGGGAGCCTAAGTATAGGAAGCAAGGTTTTTACGAGAACATGGTGGGACGGGACAGGTGTAGATAATGCACAAATTTGAGAGAGCTAAATATATTTAACCCTTCCTTTAAATGGATCGAGGGGGCAGACCATCCAACTTCGTAAAGTTCAACAGTCACCTCAACCAGAGTTAAATGTTGAGGATGAAATGTCTAAGCCGACAAAGCTCGGGGGGTGGAAGGAATTCTAGGCTAAAACGATACAGTCCTTCCCTTCAGATGGAAGCTTCAGAATTCTTAAAGGGTGAATAGGTTTAGGTTGAGGTCAGAAATTGCAAATATTATGCAGTTAGAAATGATCGACAGAAGCTAGAGAGAAAGGTAGCCGGTAGTCTAAGGTTACTTGGATCTGCAGAAATTAGAAAGTTTTGTGATCTGTAACAAGAACCACAGGACCTAAAATATAATTTGTCACCGTCATTTACCTCGAAGCAGGACCCGAATGGAACATCATGTGCCTGTTGTACTGTTTCAAACACCTGAAAGAAGGAATATGATTATAAACTGTATAATAAATAGGTCAAATATGCCCAGCCATGAAAGGCTGTGAAATGAAGGAGTAAGTTCAAGGCTTCTGATAGAGAAGCTGTGTAATGATACCCAAAAAAAAAAAAAACACCAACATACTTGCTTAAGATTTAGCAGAGAACGGGTTTAAATTGGTGTACCAGTTTTTTCTTATCTGATGATAGAACATAATGCTGATACTCTGAAACAGCGGTATCTGGAGGGCACATGGGACTGTTGCAAATACACCTGAAAGTTATAGCTCTAACTTGGCCTTCATATTCATCTGCACTATGCCATTTCCCTACCTGAAAATTGTTCAAAGGTATCAGTACTGAAAATAGAAAATTAGCTCATCCCGTAAAAAAGTACCTGAGATAGAGAGAGGGGAAAAGAAAACAGAAACAAAAGATAATAGTGCATTCATGTTCAATGCTCCTTTGCTCAGATCATGATCCCTTTTCTAGCTGTGTGTGTGTGTGTGTGTGTTAAACCAATTGCTAAAAAGTTACTACAGCATGAAGGCACGGAAAATTCATTAACATTGTCGGATCATACCAACTAACACATACCCACTTGTCCGGGACCAGTTTTTCAGACCTCCCACAGTATAATCCATTCCCCTACTTAGCAAATCTTTAAACAATTGATGCTTTCACTTTATCTCCTAAAGTTGATGAGATTTTACTTCTGGCGGAATTTTGCCCAGGCAAAGATTTATGCCAGTTTTTAAGTTCAGAGGCAGGTGCTGCTACAGACAGCTGTTTTATGCAGAGAAGAATTTACTTTCAGAAAATTATCTGCAATTAGCAGAAACTTTTTTTAAAAAAAAATCTACACTTTCTTATTTTAAAGGCAATCCGGTCCTCTTTTCCTACTGTGACTAATGATTATGCAGAAAGAATGGGGGTGACAGTATGTTCGAAACCTCACCAAGGTAAGTGTATTTTCTATAATACATCAACTGAATAAGTGTATACTACCCAAACAATGATTAGCAGCTTACCGTAAGATTAGAATCTTTTCGAGATAAACGATACTCTTTTGTAAAACTGGAATCATCCTTTAACAGTATGTTAAAGAACTGTTCTGCTGAGAACGGGAGTGAATCCTGAAAATTAAGGTCACAAATCATGCAACTAATGACTTTAAAGCCTGTGAAACAAACAAGAGAACCAGATGCTTACATTTCGTATAGTAGCAAAGCCATCATCTTTGACAAATTGTTTAGTTTGCACCTTCGTTTCAGAGGCACTATCTTCAGCAAGCTTAGCCTCGTCTTTGTTAACTCTAACCGAACTACTGCGGGCACGTAATGCCGATTCTGCAGTCTCCTATAAGCAGTAAAACATATTAAAGTATAGAACAAATTACTGTAATATCATCAGTTCATAAAATGTACATATAAATTAGCAAGGCAAATAAGTTGAGATGGGGTCCACAAGCAACCTTGTGACGCAACCCTCTTACCAATGCACTCGGGAGGTAGGCATTACATTTTGGCCATTCGGTCAATGCACCAGTTAAATACAAATGAAAACAAACAATGCAGTGCCTTGTGCATATATGAAGAATCTTTACTCTCTTTTATCCTTTGTCAAAAGACAAGAAAATTATCAAGCTCCACAATTGTCAACTATGGACTGCTTAACTATAAAGTAGCAGTACCTCACTTCAGTTTTAGCATAACATACAAGAATTTTTAGAAGATACGAACACATCAAGAAAGGAAATGAAAATGAATACACATATTGTCTACTTCTGACCAAGGACTACGTGACATCATCACCTAAAACAGCCATCCAAAAGATTCACAAGTATGGTTGAAGCAAATATCAAAACGATACACGCTACTATCGACTGGAAGAATGGGCCAACCAATTATCGATTATTGTTCACTGGTAGCATGTTGACAAACTAAGGAGTATGGAGAGTAAGTTACCAGTATCTCTAACCACCATCTGGTATATTGTACACGTTTAGTTTATCCAGAAAAACAAAGATCGTGTACAGTCGCATATAGTAGGACTCAGTAGACACTATCAAATGGAGTAAGATATTTACAAACTAATACAGTATATTTAAGGATACCTACAATACATCTGCATAACAGCCATTCAAGAAAAAAAATGATATCTACATGTTAAATAAAGATACTCTCTCTGTCCTAGCAAAACTAATACTACGTTTTCCCTTTTTGGGTTGTCCTAGCAAACCTGATATGTTTCTTAAAAAGGAAACATTTTCACAGAAACTTTACATCATTACCCTCCATTTCCTTTCCCACTCAAAAAAACTACTTTTGTCTTATATGCCTACTCTACCTCATTACACACTAGTCAACAATATTCCTTAATCTCCTTAACCAATCAAAACGTATCAGTTTTGCTGGGATGGAGGGAGTATTTAATAATTTATCCTATCACTATTATCAAAATCAAATGTTTTATATCTCTTTCTTTTACCTTTTCAGTCATAGGTAAATCATAAGGTTTTCAACTTCAAACTTCTTTCTAGACCTATGATGTTCTAACTATTAAAAGATTGATCTCCTTTCCACCCTATTCCAGTCACTTTCAAACCAAAATGGCAGAAACTAGTATAATACTATTGAAGCTAGAAACAAGTATCCAAGAAAGGAAAGAAAGAAACCTTCTTCTCAGTTTCCAATATCATATGGTATGCTTTGAGTGTACGCTCTAATTTTCTCAATGTGTGGTTCCTGTTCCAAAATGATGCAAATTTATACCTGACTCTACCTGGGAAAAGAAAAGAGAATGAAAAAAAAAGAATAAGCACACACAATGTTGGGATAGAGGCTCGGTTGATTGATTGATTGATTGACACACAATAGCTTAGAATTTAACTGACTATTACCCCTATGCTGCACTGCTGCCACAATTCAGAATATTTATATTTCCCAAATTAACAAAAGCATCCACTTTCCTTGTTTCCTAGGTAACTTGAAGAAAAAAGCCCATCAGATGCATGTTTCAAACACACAGATAGAGAGCAGTGAAAGTAGATAGGGCGTGAAAAGCTAGTTCAGAATTCAGGCCGGTGAAACATTTTGGCAAATTCAAGAGGGTTGTAAAAGTCTTCATTCACACATCTAAACCACAAAATAATCAGAAAAAACGAAAATTGCATCTTAACATCCTTCACCCTAGGAAGCTTCAAAGAGCATACTTCCAAAAATTCAACATGCCAAGTGGAGCAAAGGTTAAGAAAGCATCTAACAATGAGCAAGACATTCAGAGTACAAGTTTTAGTGGAAGAGACAACCAGCGTGCATTTCCTGTCTCCACAAACCATCTAAAGAATAGGTGCCCTTAGAATTTCCAAAATAGGATGGCAAGGTATATACTGACCATCTTGATTGGCTAGAGGAGGTACACCATGTCCACCAGCTCCCATCCGAAGAATAATAGTGATAGCAGGGTTGATGAACGCATGCTGACACCTAACAATCTGCAAACAGAATGCTTCATTACATAGAAGAGCTCAAAATTGTACTGATAAGGTGATAAGGAGTAAGAATACTTGAGAAAACATACACTAATGAAACACAATTACCTCATCTACATCTCTAAATGGTATTATCACCTGTGAAAAGAAAATGCTTCTGTAAGAAGGTTAACATCACATCACATCACAAGAATAATCACACACTGAGGTGGGTTGTTTAGCAGTTGATAATCAACTCACAATGGAAAACAACTTCAATAGAATGAACTAAAACACCTGCCAAGAAAATCTATCACTAGCCCCACATCAACAACTGTGAAAGGTACTTGTGCCTTCATACTCATCAGTCTCGGGATTGGAGCAACCTTGTGGATATCATTTTTACTTCAGCCCAGACTAGGTGTGATCTGCATATTAGTGAGCTATTCTCTTAGTTTGATTTCAGCATTGACTATGCTGGTCAGCACAGGATAGCTTTCTTTTCCTTGAATTTTGGAAACAGGTTGGCCAATTTTGACTGTTTCTTTTGATGTAAGTGTCGTTGGGCTTTTCATTTATAAAATTTACGGAGGTGATGCCCCTCCTTTCCTAAATAATAATAATAATAATAATAATAATAATAATAATAATAATAATAATAATAATAATAATAATAAAAGATAATGATGCCTTTACCCACACTTGAATTCACACCTCAGTGGCAATTCCAAGACCAGGATTGCCCTTGCCCAGTGAGCTTGAGTTCAAGCCTTAACACAGTCAGCGATCACACCTCTGATCAGATTGTTTCCTTTCCCCTCCAAACTTGTAACTTTTATGGATCCTAAGTATAAAGTATAAAGAATAGCTTTCTCCTACAAACAGCACTTCATATCCTTTCCTTTCATCACTTTGACCTTGTTTTATATCCCTGTTACCCTGAATTGTTTTTCATCATTTAGGGTCCTACTATTGCTGGAAATCTTTTTGGTAAAGAAATTACATTGCATGCCTCTCATTCAAAACCAGAACACATGTCTAACGTTTTTAAGCTACACCATTAATGGCTTTAAGAAATAGTAAATCTTAACATCTAATATGCAACTACCCACATCTTTCTCCTACAAACAGCACTTCATATCCTTTCCTTTCATCACTTTGACCTTGTTTTATATCCCTGTTACCCTGAATTTGATTTTCATCATTTAGGGTCCTACTATTGCTGGAAATCTTTTTGGGAAAGAAATTACATTGCATGCCTCTCATTCAAAACCAGAACACATGTCTAATGTTTTTAAGCTACACCATTAATGGCATTAGGAAATAGTAAATCTTAACATCTAATATGCAACTACCCACATCTTTCTCCTACAAACAGCACTTCATATCCTTTCCTTTCATCACTTTGACCTTGTTTTATATCCCCGTTACCCTGAATTGTTTTTCATCATTTAGGGTCCTACTATTGCTGGAAATCTTTTTGGGAAAGAAATTACATTGCATGCCTCTCATTCAAAACCAGAACACATGTCTAACGTTTTTAAGCTACACCATTAATGGCTTTAAGAAATGGTAAATCGCAATATCTAATATGCAACTACCCACATCTTTTCCATGGACTTCTATAATGATTTTGAGTGATCAATCAAAAGAAATATGAGTAATTTATCAAGCAAAACAAAGAAACAACGGATATCATGTTAGCTTAGCAAAAAGAAAATTAGGGGCTACCTTCATTTGCTTAGAGAAGACATTAGAATGGAAACACACGTGCCATGCAGAAATGTATATACGACCATGGTACAAGAATGATCTCTCAAGTGCACATGAATAACTACGTTTCACTACCTGAAAGAATAATTATGTTTGTCAGGCGAGCATCTGAGATTTCGGGGGGAAAAAAGGATGCTAAGGAAACATGGTCAGAACTTGCTTCTTCAAATATAAATGCCGTCGACCATTATTAGCTGAAAGTTATGTGAAAGAACCCTCATATGTTCTATTAGGTAAACAATCATAGAGATGGAACACATGTTTCACATGGATATAGGGATCACTTGGGAAGCATTATCAGTGGTCTTGACACTGTCCTTTCACTTACGGCATTGGAAACAATACTCTAGAGGCACTCCTTCATAATGATGTTGAGAAGTCAAATCAGATCAGTTTTTGTTTTTTTTAATTGTCTAGGTAGTTCTGCAGAAACCTTTAGATCAACTTTAGTTACATTTTGTTCAGAAATTTAGGATTCCAAAGTAGTATTCCATAAGCAAAATAGATAAATAACTTCTTTATCAAAATCAAACAGAGATTTCAAAGATTCCCATTTTTCTATCCCCTAAATCTTTATGCACACGAAGTAAAAAAACTTTTCTACGTAAAATTATACTATAAATTTTTCAAATCTTTCTATTTTGATGATATACTAACCTCATCTGCAGGGAGATCAAATATTGTCTGTAAAGGTCCTGGCTTCACCAGGACTAAAGTAGGCCCTGTTTTGTTCATAGAAATCCTTCTCCGAAGATTTGCTTCTGCATGTTTGTTCACAACCCTAACAGAGAACATATTTCAAGGGTAATCAGCATGTTTACCAGGGATGCGATGATGGGCAACGTTACTTGCAATGGATAATTTTTTAAAAACTGGTATCTACACTAGAGCAGGGACGTCTGCATTTGAGATTAAATGTCCTTGTCAACTAATTTGCCACATTTTCTGCATGCAGATGGGAAATTTATGAGGACTGGTTAATAGGGATCAATTTGGATTTTGGACAAAAGGGAGCTTTCGTCTTGGTTTATTGCATGGTGTGGGAGGGTGCACGGAATGGTTTAGCTAATTCCAAATGCAATTTTTCAGCCACTTCGTTAAAATGGAAGAAATAGAACTTTTCTCAATTAACTGTTATTTATACATTCATAAAGAATTAACTGCAACGTTTTCATCAAAAAGAAAGAACTGTTACGTAGTGCTGGTAATAAAAACAAAATGGAAACAGTAGAGATGGGAATTTTGAAAGATGAGTGACCATAAGTTAGAAGTAAAAGTTACTCAGTTTGGGATAAAAAATAAGGAATTTTTTTGTCGACAATATCCACTTGGTATATGTATCTGCCTAAGAAAACCAAAACACAAGACAATGGCATACCGGGGAGAATTTGGAACAGCTTTTGTAGTTTTAATATTTAGACAAACCTGAAAAACATTACAAGATCATAATTGGTCTCCACATTATGACAAACACAAACAAGGGAAAGAAAAAGCGATGAGGAACTTTAGGAGAAAAACCTGTCCTGATTGACTATTTAAAGCATACCACACCGCACCAGTTTCACCTTCACTTTCAACTGTAACAGTTACTGAACCAAGAACTGCACTCTTCCAAATTATATCCCAATCATATATAGTCACCTTGATCTGCTCGGCAGTAAAATGAATTTAGTTGTAAGCGAATTATCTAAGGTACCTTTACAATATTGGTGAAAGTTTCATTTTACATGCAAGTAGAGACAAAATCGAGATAACAATAGTTTATTATTTCATGCCATTGTCCTCCCACATAAAGGCTGTTGAAGAAGGAATCTTGCATTAAATCTTTTCAGTTTTTTGTTTAGAAATTTGGAACGAATATATCACGTTAGTAATGACTTCTAGAACTCGAGTCACAATGAAATTTCATGCTGCCAAGCCTAACACAGTTAGAAACTTTTGTGCAATATACTTAGTATTTATCAATGGAAGGAACTTCACAAGTTGGTGCAACACAAATAGTCAAAATAATGCACTTCAACATAACCTCAAGTACCAAAAAATACATGGGTCCAACGAAACAACCTATCGTAATTTGACAGGATATGTGTTGTCCATGAATCTGAAGCAGGCAGATGAGAATTGATAGACTGAATTTAATAATGATAGAAAACCATATCTCTGAGTGGAAGATAGTACAAGAGAACTTCAGGTTCCAGTCGGCAGAGGATATGCACAAAATCTTGGAGAGCCCTACGAGTTTCGTCTTTAATAAGCCTCTCCTTCTCAAGCAGTATGAGGTAGGGATGAGACTTGGTAAAGGGCTATTTTCTGCAGCACCAGTATGGATCAGGTTCCCTGGGTTAGGGCTGCAGTACTGGACTCCAAAAATTCTTGGAAGGATTGCCAGTAAGGTCGGGTAAGCCGTTGTTGGCTGACTCTGCAACAGTTCAGAAGACCAGATTGGGCGCGCCAAGGATCTTGGTTGAGCTTCATCAAACAGATACGGTTAATCAGCAAGTGAAATTTAAGGCACGCGAGGAAGTGATTGGACAGAAAGTTGAGTAGACTGGTTCCCTAAACCATGTCAAGTGTGTGATAAATGGGGTCATCGTACTCAGGATTGTGATCAGGAAAAGAGGAATCAGAAATAGAGATTGAAGCAAAAGCCTGAGCAGAAACCTAATCCTAAACCTGAACAGAAGCCGGTTGAAGAGGAGAGCAAGCCTCAGGATGATGGCTAGGTTGGGAGAAAGCAGGCAATTAGGACCCGGTAGCACTGTAATTTTAATTCTCATCCTAACTACGGGGTCCTGTTTTAACTTTTTATCCCAATAAAATCTCGTTTTTCAACTCTTTTTTTTAATTCGTGGTCCTTTCTCATCCCCCGTTAAGTTTAACGGACTTTGGGGAAAAATGATAATTTTAGACTCAATTTTTTAAAAAATCTGTTTACATCTTAAGTTTTAAAACTAACCATTTAGGCACACCGCAACAATTATAAACTTAACACTTTTACCAAAAGTTTTCTCACATTCCTTCCACCATCATGCCACCATCCGGTCACCGCTGCCGCCGCCCCCGACTCGCCGTAACACGCCATTCGTAAAAGAAAAGAAGTTAGTGACCAAAACAAAAAAAAATAAAAAAGATAAAGGAAGGAGAGAGAGTACCGGGTTTTTAAAAGAAAAAGAAAAGGGACGGAGGAGCAGGCTGCCGGTTGTTCGAGAGTCGTCGGCGAAGCAGACCGGCAGCGTTCCTCAACGGTTGGAGCCGAAATTGGACAGGGAGGTTCGTCGGAAGATGAGGAGGCGGTCGGTGGCCTCGGCATAGTTGGAGGGTGCCCTGGGAGGCCGAATCGAAGCAGGCCAGGTGTAGCTCCTCGTGGCGGATCTGCAACGATTCAGCGGCCCGCCGATGGCGTCTGGTGGTTCTGACGGTGCGGCTTAGTTGGAGAGAGTTCGACGGTCCTTGGTGGGGTGGTTCCGACGACTTGCTGGTCGAAGACTAGAGGAACAACAGTGGTAGCTAGCTCGAGCGACTGGACTCGTCACTATTCCAGCCTTGGAGGCTGCTGGTAGCGTGGTGCCCAAGGTTGTGGCGTCACCAGAGCTACAGGCCAGAGAGAGAGAGAGAGAGAGAGAGATGAGGGTCGTAGATCTGCCAAAGGTGTGTTCCGGCGAGTCGGCTACGGCGGCGGCAACTGAACAGTGGCATGATAGCGAAAAGAATGTGAGAAAACTTTTGGATAAAAGTGTCAAGTTTATAATTGTTTGGGGTGTGCCTAAATTGCTAGTTTTAAAACCTGCGGTGTAAACATATATTTTTTAAAAAAGTTGAGTTGCTATTTTATCATTTTCCTGCAAAGTCCGTTAAACTTAACGAATGCCGGATGGAAAAGGACCACGAATTTAAAAAAAGTTGAAAAACATGACTTTATTGGGACAAAAAAATAAAACATGACCCCGATGGGACAAGAATTAAAATTACAGGATTACCAGTGCACTTTACCCGATATAATAAAGGTTTCTACATCGGGTAAAGTGTACTTATGGTTCTGTAACTTTAATTATTATATCACTACAGTCTTGTTTTAACTTTTTGTACCAATAAAGTCCTGTTTTTAAGTTTTTTCTACATCTATGGTCCATTGACTGTTAACTTTAACGGATTTGTGGGAAAAATGATAAAATCGGCAACTCGATTGTTTTAAAAAAATTTATTTACACCCCAAGTTTTAAACTTAACCATTTAGACACCCCCAACAATTTTAAACTTAACACTTTAACTCAAATGTTTTAATAAAACCCAACAACACCCAGCCACCATCGGGCCGCCGCCGCCGCCACCGGACAGCCGCCTCCGACCACCGCCGGCCACTACCCGAAAATGCCGGAAACTCAAAAAAATAGCTGAGAACGTAAATTGGGGCCTAGGAGCGCCGGATCCCGGCACAGGGCCACCGAATCGAGACCTAGGGCCGACGAATCGCAGCCTAAGGCCACCGGATCACGGCCCTGGGTCGTCGATTTGCGGCCTAGGCTAGCGATTCACCGGCCTGGGGACGCGATTCGCCGGACTTGGGCCGCAATTCGGCGGCCCTGTGCCGGAATTCGGCAGTCCTAGGCCCCGATCTATGTTCTCGGCTATTTTTTGAGTTTCCGGCATGTTCCGGCGGTGGTCGGCGGCTATACGGTGGCGATGGCAGAGACCCGGCGGTGGTTGGGTGTTGTTGGGCTTAATTAAAACATTTGGGTTAAAGTGTTAAGTTTAAAACTGTTAGGATGCCTAAATGGTTAAATTTAAAACTTGGAGTGTAAATAAATTTTTTTAAATAAATTTTTTTAAAACAATTGAGTTGACGATTTTATTATTTTTCCCACAAATCCGTTAAAGTTAACGGTCAGTGGACGGAAAAGGACCATGGATGAAAAAAAAACTTAAAAACAGGACTTTATAGGACCATAGGTGCACTTTACCCTTTCTACATCCCCCTGCCTCTTGGAAATTCATTTGAGAGGTTGAAGATGTTAGAAACAACTGAAAACGCTAATATCTTCCCATATTTTACATGATGTGGGCATCATGGAATATTAGGGGTCTTAATACGCCCCCGTAAACAGAAAAGTGTTAGAAATATGAAAAAGAAATATGCTATTGAGTTAGTTCTATTAGAAACAAGGGTAAAAGTGAGGAAGTTTAATGTGGTTGTCAAGTCCTGCTTCCCTGGTTGAGAATGCATTAATAACTACTATCATGCCTTAATGGTCGTATATGGATAGTCTGGAATCCAGCCCTGTTTAAGGTGGTGCATGTCTCTTCTTCAGATCAGTTTATTCACACAGTGGTGTCTCATTTAGTAGAAGGTTGGTCCTGTGAATTGACTGCTGTGTATGCAGCAAATAGTATGGTGGCCAGGAGCAGTTTTTGGTCTGATTTGAGGGAGTTAGGTCCAGATGTGGGGGTGTCGTGGACCCTCATGGGAGATTTTACTGAAGTGGTGTGGAAGAGAAAATGGTGGCAGGGGTGTGCCTCATCTGAACAGTTCAGGCCTGAAAGAATGCTTAGAAGAGTTGGGTTAGCGGATACAAAAAGTATGGGAGTTTATTTCACTTGGTGTAACAATCAAGAAGGGCAGGATCGAATGTACTGTAAACTAGACAGAGTTTTGGCTAATCCGGCATGGCTGGACCAATTTGATGAGGCCTTTACTGAATTTAGGGAGTCTGTTTATTCAGATCATGCTTTTGTTGTGACTCATTTCAGGAGAGGGCTTCAGAGAAGGAAAGCTTCCTTCAAATACCTTAATATGTGGCAAAAGCATGACAATTATGAGAGGTTGGTTAAGGAGGTGTGGAATGCGCATGTTGAAGGAAATCCTGTGGTTGTCTTGAGTACAAAACTAAAGGCAGTAAAGAAGGCTCTGCAGAAGTTGAATGCTGAGTATTTTATGGATATCTCTATCAAAGTGCACGGATTGGAAGGAGAAGTGGAGGCTATCTCTGGTGCTCTTCATGCGGATCCTTTTAATGTTGAGTTACAACAGAACTTAAGGCAACAGAAGCGGATGTTGACTGAGACTTGTGCTTGTGAGGAAATGTTTCTGGCTCAAAAGCTTCGGCGGATTGGTTGAAGTTAGGAGATGGTAACAATAGTTTCTTTCATGCTAAAATGAAAGAAAAGAGGCATTTTGCTGCAGTTTCATGTTTGATTAGTAAGGCTGGTAAGAAGTTGGTAACTCCTGAAGAGAATAAATGTGAATTTCTTGTAACTTTCCAAAGTTTATTGGTGCAGAATAATACAGTGCCAGGGGTGGTGAAGCCTGAGGTAGTGGCTGCTGAGCATATTCTTAAGTCCGATTAAGCTCTTTCGTTGGATAGGCCAGTGTCGATGGAAGAAGTGCAGCAGGCACTCTTTACCATGGGGCCAAATAAGGCCCCAGGACCGGATGGTTTTACTGCAGCTTTCTATCAACATCACTGGGACTTGGTTAAAGAAGACGTGTTCAAAGCCCTCATCTATTGTCTGGAAGTGGGGAAAATTCCTAAGGTGTTGGCTGCCACAAGCATTCATTTGTTCCCAAAGTCTAATCATGCTGTAAATGCCGGAGATTACATATCCTTAGCATGCTGTAATGTGGTATATAAGATTCTGTCAAAAGTGCTAGCGCTGAGGCTACAACCGTTGCCGCCAGCTTTGATTAATCCTTCTCAGGGGGGCTTTGTCAAAGGCAGAAATATAGTTGACAATGTGTTATTGTGTCATGAACTGGTGCGGGGTTATAACAAAGTGGGGATTTCTCCTAGGATGCTCATTAAGGCAGATCTAAAGAAAGCATATGACTCCGTCTCCTGGGGTTTCTTGAGGGCCTGCTTACTGCAAATGGGTTTCTCTAATACCTTTGTGAGTTGGGTAATGCTTTGTGTTGAGAGCCCTTGGTTTTCAATTAGCATCAATGGGTCTCTTGAAGGATTTTTTTAAAAGTAATGTTGGGTTAAGGCAGGGAGATCCACTTTCGCCTATGCTCTTTGTGTTGGTTATGGAGTATTTCTCCAGGGCCTGTCTAAGGTGTTTGGTAAGAAGGGTTTGGTAATAGGCTTAAGTCTTGGACTGTTAGATTTTTGTCATATGCTGGTCGTGTTCAATTGCTGAAATCTGTGATAATTGGTATTCAAAACTACTGGGCATTGATTTTTCCTTTGCCTAAGTCTGTCTTGGTGGAGATAGAGAAGAAGTGTAGAGCCTTTCTTTGGACAGGTTCTATTGAGCCTAAGTCAGCCCCTGTGGCTTGGCATCAAATCTGTCTTCCTATATCACAGAGGGGGGCTGGGAGTGTTTTCTCTGGAATTTTGGAACCTGGCTGCTACAGCTAAGAAAATATAGAGGTTATTTGTTGATAAAGATAATCTCTGGATACGGTGGGTGCACATTTATTATAGTGCTAGACTTGATTTCTGGAGATTACCGTTGAAAACTTCTGGTTCTGTCGTGTGGAAAAGCATGTTGAGGGCTAGAAAGGTGTTTAAGAATTTTATACCCAAGGTGGTGCAGGTGTGTAAGTTCCCTATGACTGAAGCATACATGTATTGTATTGAAAATATGGATAGTGTGGCATGGCATAAGGTGGTCTGGGGAGTGTATCATGCTCCAAGGTCATCGTTTATTGTTTGGCTTGCAATGCATAATAGACTTGCAACTAAGAATTAAAGTGTGGAATGCTAAGGTTAGTACAGATTGTGTACTGTGTGATGAAGGACAGGATGATAGGGACCACATTTTCTTTGAGTGTTCCTTTGCTAGAAGAGTCCTCTTGAGGGTTTTCCATGGAGCTAGATTACATGATTGGCCGTATAAATGGGATTTGTTATGGAAATGGTTGCTGAGGGTCACTAGAGGTAAGAGCATTAAGGCAAGGATAAGAAGGGCCTTATTTGCAGCTGTAGTTTATCACGTTTGGTTGGAGAGGAACTCAAGGGTGCATGCTGGAGCACACAAGAGTTGGGACAGGCTTGCGCTACAAGTTTTAGAATTTGTACAGGTTAGAGTGGGTATAGACATACAAGATTTGTTTTGGTAGTTGTAGTGCCCCTTGTTTTGCTGTGTGGCAGGGGGTTAGGGAAAGTTTGAGTCTTGATATTCTTTTGGATGCAGATTAGCGATGCATTCTAAAATTGTAAGTGCTGCTGGGCTTTTTACAAATTAATAAAATTCATGGGGTGTGCTCCCCCATTTCTTTAGAAAAAAATATGATGTACCTGTGTGGGAAGCTCGTCAACGGAAAAATTGAACTCCTCTCCCCACATTGGATTTCTTGAACCGGGAACCATTGAACTGCAGCAAGTGGACAAGAGGGGAAAAGTTAAAAATATGTTAAACTGAATAGAACCGAAACAATCTCTCTCTAATATGTTTACAAAGTAAAGGAGAAAAATCTGCATTAACCATTCAAACATTTCAGGCGCAAATTGGAACAAAAATGAGGACCTATGCAATACATTTACTTGCTCATCAATTTTCCTATTTCATCTTTTTTCCAGGTAAAGTCTGTCTACTGAATGTTTTTAAGGTCTTCTTGACGCATTAAAAGGTCTCATCAACCATGCATTACAACTATCCACAAGCTTATTTTATTAACTACAACAATTTGACAAAGAGAAAAATGTGCAGTAGCCACAGTTCACCCCCAAGCCAGCATTGTTCTAGTTCACAGTTTTAACCACTACAATAGAATCAGAGACACCATAAGCAAACAAAAACAGTGTGGTAAAGGTGCCAGCGAGAGTGTGCAAGAAAATGTAAGTAAAATTCTTCTACAGAAAGAAGCTGTAAATTTATATTTATTCTCAGCATTAATTACTAAGTACTACAAAGCAATCATAGTTAAGCGTGAAAGAAATTATATGAAATCTAGTATACTTTACTCCAGCTCCAGCTCCAGCTCCACTTTAACTCAACGCAACAGAGGTTGAATTGATTACAACAAAGAAGAGTACTTAAGATAATCTAACATGTCAATTGAAAAGAAAAATCATTTTAATTTTCAAATTTACAGAACAGCTGGATCTACCTCTAGAACATTTCAATCCTGCGCCATTGTTCTCATAAAAGAAAAATAAAAAGGCAAGAGAGAAGGCATCTGAATCCTAGTACCTTGATAGCACCAGAGTTCTAATGATGACCCTATGTACCAGATTTAGATTCAGAAGATACCATCAAACTCTAAAGTTTCATTATAATCTCTGAACACAGTATACTATAGACTCCACTTCAAGGGACTAAAGAATATTAAATCACCTGAATAGCTTCTGAGACCCATGGGTGATCATGGCGTAAGGATCAGATGTGCCATTTATGTTTGCTCCTGCGAGATTCTTGGCTGCCAGCAGCTCCAACTGAAACTCAGAGGAAGCACTCACATTTTAAGAGAACAGATGTATAAATCAACAACAAGCCTATCATGAAACAGAAGCTCCGTAGAAGAACTTTAGCATGTCAAAAGTATCCATGTGGAATACACATATACACCAAATAGCACAAAGTGATTTGATAGTCGCATCAGTACCTTGATTTTAAATGTCAAATCGATCTTTGCCTCTTCTTTCAATGAATTCACCTAGGAGAGATTAGTGAAGAAAATTACTTAAGGGGGAAAACACTAAAATCACAAGTATGTAAAAATATGAATCAACGTCTAAACAAACAGAAAATCAAAGACCCTCGCTCTTCGACAACCTGCTCTGAAACCGGGAAAGCTACCTTGCACTCAGTTATTTCGAAATCCAGTGAACGAGATTTAAAAGAGATTTTAGAAAGGAAAACAGTAAAAGTTGAGAATAAGAGGAGAGCGAAAGGGTAATCCACCTCATTGTCATGGACCGACCGGGAACCAGTGTTAACGAATAACGATCGATGACCGCCACTGTGTCTAGGATATCGGTGAGCGAATAACCAATAGGAAACGATGACGAACAGAGACGCCGCCACTGTCACCTGGATCTCCCACCACGACGGCAGCAGATACTCCGCCGCGCTCTCGATCATGTCCTGGAACAGGCGCTGGTTTCAAGCAATTCGATGAAATTAGTTCATCCGAAGGCTCTCTTTCCGGTTAGGGTTCTCCGACAAAATGTAGAGAGAGAGAGAGAGAGAGAGAGAGATTGAAACAAAAAATCTCGGAAGATGTCAGAAGATCAAAAAAATGAAGACCGTTGGCAGAACGAAGGCGGAGGAGTTGGGGCTCTGGCACCTTCCTCGCGCGGATTTTTGAAATTACTATAAGGCCCTTGACTTTTATGTTTAAAAACGGTTTCCAGGTACCCTACTCTGTTGAATTTTGCTGAATTTGCGGGGTCATATTGGTGGTGGTGGGTTTTTGAGATAGTCCCGCGCGGAAAGTAGTTTCCTTTTCCCCACCATGTTCAACGGAAACGTGGAAGTCATCATATGATTCTGCGTATAGACAGTAGGCCCGAACCTATTTTAAGTTGTGAATTAATCACTTGTAACTCTCTTTAGTATACTTATACTACACTGTCACACTGTGTAAAAGAATATATATATATATATATATATATATTTTTTTTTTTTTTTGATTAGGTGTGTTTACTTTGTTATAAAATCGAAGATAATTGATATTGGATAATTTGAATAGGTTAGTCACAGTTTTTGAATCCATATAAAAATTGAAAATTTCAATCCATTATATGATTCGAATATGGATATAATAATTTAAACTGAAATAATTAAAATTTATGAATTATAATCCTTCCGTCTTGTAAAGATTGTTGTATTTGATTTTGATGTTTCAAGATGCAGTGTTTAACTAAAAATTTTACTAAGATAAATATTGGAAAAAATCAAAAAATATATATCTTGAAGTTTAGATTACAAATTATAAGAAACATATGGATCATTTAACTTTACATGTCTATCAATTCATAAAAATAAATCATATATTAATTATTATGAAAACAGGAAAAAAAAAACTACAAATTTTATGGGACTTATGCTTGTGAATAATTGTATAATTAAGTATAGTCCTTATGTTTCCGTCTCAATTGCCCAGCTCTATTTAGTGCTTTTAAACTTTCAACATTTACGGATGGCTTAACTGATCTAATTAGAAGTCTTCTTTGTATCCATTCACGTCAAAGTTAAGAATATCTTCTGTATTTCTCTTCTTCTCCTATCATAAGTTAGAACCCATATAAACGTTTGTTTACAACTGAAATATTATGTCAAATGTAATGTGTTTTAGGTAAGCTAAACCGAAATTAAAAACTGATTCAATTTCATGTATGAATTCTTATTTAAACGATTTGGTTTATAATTTATGTGCCTATAAATGGATCAATTTTGCTCAATTTGAATGGTTATGTCCAAACCAACCAAACCAATAACTTAATATATATTGATGTATTATTCATGCATGCCTCATCCTGACGGGTAGTAGCTTAGTTCCTTTACTTGCATGAAATTATTTGCACGTAATTCCAATCGTTACAATGAATCCCGCAGAAAAAAACGACTGGACCACTATTCTCAAATCTAAATTGGATTGCAAGGACTTAAAAAGAACAGAAGTAAATTTACTTTTTTAGTTCCTTAGTTTTACATATTATTTTATTCATATTAAGTTTAAAAAAATTTCCGATTGAAATTTCATGGCTTTGGTTTTTTGCTTAATTGAAATCTTTCGCTTGTTTGGCCGTTAAATACTCTGTTAATTTGGTGAAATGACGTCTTAATCTACAATTTGTTCATCGATTTTATAAAAAAAACTTTCAATTTTATTCAAAATATAACTTCCTCGTCTCCATCATGACACCATCCACTTCTCTAAAAAATTCACATTTGCACTTTTATCTTCCCTTTTATTAAGGGGTTTTTACGGGTCCCTTATTTTGATGCGTGTCTGTTGTGGTTCATCCATTTCATCCATTAACTTTCATTTCGTCTCAAATTGGTCCTTTCGTTAGATTTACCGTTAAGTATTCTATTATCTCCATGAAGTTACTTAAATGCCCTTATCCAAATTTTAGTTTGTCCCTTATATTATTCAAATATTACAATTTAGCCGTACTTCTTGATTATTCGTCCATGAATCTTCTTCTCCAACATCATCATCTCCCAATCCCTCATGATCGCTCCGACTTCTGCAGCGTCACCACTGATCGATAAATTGAGTAATTGATTAAGAACAATTGAGTAATTGATTAAGAACAAAAATTCAGAAGACATGAGGATTTGGTTCCGGTTGATGGCTTATGAGGAAAGACCGAGACCATCATGTGTAAATCGGTGGAGGAGTCGTGGACGGAGGTGCCAGAGACTGAGTCAACGGAAGTTCTCGGTTTGACATCGGAGACCATTTACGATGGCCGGAATCAGCCCTTTCTAAGAGGTCAAGAGCCAACACGGTTGCGTGTATACGAAGTCGGCACCCTCGGTGCATAATGTATGGGCGGAGGAACGAGCACCGAACCACCGTCCTCAACCCGGGAACCCGCCTCAACTAACATAGGCCCGAAAAGTCGCAGCGGCCGGTGGCGCTGGTAGTGAAAGTCCATTTGGAAAACCAGAGTGTCCTACCGGGCCCGCTGAACTCGCCTAAACCCCGACGCGCGCGCCGACCTAAACCAAAATCCCGTCATGCCAAAATTCCACAAATATTACCATAAAATCCGTCGGCCGAGTGGCGACACCATCGGTATTGAGTCGGCCGGGAGTTGTGCCGCAGGCGGTGATATGGAGGTCGACGAGATCTAGATCTAGTTTGGGAGGCTGAGCTTCTTGTCATGGTGATGCCAGCGGGAGGATTTTCGATGGCGGACTTTGTAGGCGTTGTTGTAGCTACCGTGGCAGAGGACAAAGAGCTTCTCGAGATTCGAATGCCGCCGCCGTGTCGTGCTGCTAGAGATTGTGGCATGGGTTTGCTCACCAACTGAGTGGCCAAGCACGAGATCAACCCAGGTGACCACATTTACACTTATAGAGATGTTTTCACCTACTCTCACCATGGTTTAAATCTCATTCCACATTCTACCTTTTCCCCCAATTTGGTTTGGCCCTTTGTCAATTCTGATGTTTGTTTAGATCCTTGGATGTGAAGGTGTGTCTGAGATTGATCTGATGAATTGATAATTTGTCATTGTTTCTTGGATATTTGTGTGTGTTTATGTGGGACAATTTTGGCAATATGGGGTTGGGGACAATGAGGAATTGAGGCTGGTGAACGCGACCAGCCGACCACCATGGGTTTTGTTGAAGCTGCAAATCGGTGAATTGAGGGAGAATAGGAAAAAAGAGTTTTTAGGGGGTTTTGTAACTTTTGAAAATATGTGGGTCAATTTGTAGATTATTAAAACAATTTGGGTTAAATTGAATGTTAATTATAGACATTTACGTAAATGCCCTTATTTATACAATGACTTTAACAGAAAATGTAACGAAATGACCAATTTGAGACGAAATGAAAGCTAAGAGATGAATCTGAAATGAATTCCTAAAAATGACCAAAATAGGACATCAAAGTTAGGGGAACCCCTTTTAAAAAACCCAAAATCCTCCACCTTCATCGTCCTCAAACTTTTGGAATAAATGTCCTCCATAGAAATTTCCTTTTAAAATAAAAAATACTAAGTATCGAGTTTCCTATAACTTTTATGGACATGTTGAAAAAGAATGCACATGCAATAACATGAACCTCTAGTACAATGGTTAAGCTTTAAAAACATAAGATAAATATCTTATGTTCAAGTTTCAAACGTCACATATCCTTAGTTTTTATTCTTGCCTCATGTATTAGATAAAAGGTAAATTACACACACACAAAAATGAAGGATTTTGTGAAATTTTTAGTTAGGCACATTTATTTTTACGAATCTTCAAATAACCCCAAAAGTTTAATGAAACCTTCCATTACCTTATTGATCGTTTGTGGTGTTAGCTCACCGTTTAAGATTTTAGGATTAAGTACTTTTATTGTTACAAATATTTCTAATCCTAACACTTTAATTTCAACTTTTTGTTTATCTCATTTCTCCCTCCCTAACCCACCACCCTTCCCGTCGTCACCTGGCCGCCGACATGATGTGAACGAGCTCAAGACACAACAACACTAGCAAGCCTAAATCACTTTGACACATGTAAGCTCGCCACTCCGTTATTATTCCGGAGCATAGTTAGTGTAATTGCCATAAAATCTTTAACAGTCAACTAACACCATAACAATCAGTGAGAGAAATTGAATGTTTTACTAAACATTAACGATTAACCGAATTTTTTTGAAAATATAAGGACCAACTAAATATTCCACTTAAAAACATACGATAGTAGAGCAGCTTAAACTGAGTTTGAATGTGTTCTTTTGTCAATGGTTGGCAAAAAAGTACTTATTCGTCCTAAGTGGGTTGTAATTTTTAATTTTTTGTATATATTAATATTGTCTCTGGTTATTAACTCGTTTTACATAAACTTCTATTTTTATCCTCTCTCAAACTCATTCTAATCCCTCTTAACCCACCATCTAGACTTTTTAAATGAGTACATTATTAGGGTAAAAGTGAATTAAAATAAAAGTGAAAAAATGTCATTTCATTTTGGATACAAGTATTTTGATGTTGTGATTATCCACTTGAGACGAAAAGAGTAACACCTATTTACAAATTTTAAAATTTTTCTCCAAAAATGGCGAAAGGATTTTTAGAGGGAGAATTGTAAAAAAAATTAAATAGTTTTTTTTTTGTTTTTGTGTGCAACTGCAAACTACTGGCAAAGAAGACACTCTTTCACTTTTCAAGTGAGATTACGCAGTTGAATTGAAGTTGAAGGCGATCCGTTCCTCCTCTAACCACCGAGGTCGAGGCTCCTCGAGCCAACCTTGCTCAGTCATAACACAACAGCGCTACCATAGCCTGATCCTTCCACCGCCACATCCTTATTCGGAGCACTTGCAATAACAAAACTCTACTCCTCCATATACCCATTTCACCTCCGAATTCGTTCACCCGCGAGCCCTTTCAAGTTCGGCGACACCATCACCTTCCTCCTCGCTCCCTTCGATGAGTGGAGCTCGCGCCGAGATTGACTCAATTTTTTATTTTTATTGTTCTCCATTTCTCTCTCAAATTAAAATTTCTTGACACCCAAATTAGGGGGCTCCAGAACCACACATCTTTCCCCCTTCTTATTCTTCTTCTTCTTTTGAGTGTGTTCGTTTACCTGAATTTCTGAAATCTGATATTGATTGGTCAACATTCAAAGTTCTAAGTTATCCACTTAACTTTAAAAAATTAAGCAAGCTGCCCCTTCCATTACTAAAACGTTTTAATTTCATCACCCAGCCAGCCCCACCTCTCTTTCTCTCAGCCATGCCTCCACCTCCGGCCACACGATGCCGCCAGTCGGTTCTCTGCCCGGATCCCTTGCCCGCCCTATTCCCAGCATGTCTACCGGCCGCTCATTCACCAATATCTCCTATGCCAGCATCCCTCGCCGCCGCTTCCAGTTCACATAGTCGACAGATTTAGGTTATGCTATGCTGACCACGTTGTTGGCTCATCTCGGCGGGATGACGACGGCCAATCGATCACTTCAGAACTCGACAAAACCATCACGAGAGCCAATTGCTCTAGATCTCGTTTGGACAGCTGTAACCGATCGATACCGATCTGCAACACCAAACGGTCCGGTTGGCAGATGGGATTGAGCGGGTGAGAAGATGGAGCCGTGACAACGTGAGGGTGGGCCGAGAGATGACACGATGGTGGCAGAGAGAGTGGCAAAGACAGTGGTTGGAGGCTTGGGTGAGATTTTGCAAGTGTTAGTAATTTATGAGTCAATTTGTAAACATTTACAAAGTGGTGTGGTTACTTGATCATTAGACTTCTGCTTTTGTCAAAGTCATGACATTTGAAATCGTGATATTGATGGGCAAAAGAACACAACCTTCTTCTTTTATTTGTTCATCCCTCCGTCAATTTTTGTTGTCATGTTATTAGGGTTAACTAGCTTACATACCCGCCTTCGGCACGGGACATATGTTTTAAATATTAATAAATAACTGATAACTTAAAATATTTTACATATTTGAGTATTTTTTAGGGGTAAATTTTATAAGTCTTCCACTATCCTTTTATCTTTGTACCTAATCATACGTAACTATTAAATTGGATTGAGGGGATAATTTGTTATAGCTAATTGGCATGTACTACCTCTGTCCATTGTAAAATTGTTGTTCCTTCATTGGATATGAAGATTGAGGAGTGTTAAAAATAAAAGAGTAATAAAGTGAAACTGAATTTTTGGATTGATAAGGTACATTGAGGATGATAAACTAAAAGTATCATTAAAAAACAATTCTTTAAAAGGAAAATTGTCAACTTTTCTTAACAAAAAAATATATTTTATCCTCGATGGGATAAAGGGAATACATTTTTTAACATCTAGGTTGTGTTCAAGAAAAAAATAGTGAAAAAGTTGGGTTTTTTTTTGAACAACAAAAAGTTGGCATTTAATTTGAAATTGTGGGAAATTTTTGTGAGAAGAAATCGAAGAGAAAGTTCGATTTTAAATTGTGGGAAACTCCGTGCTGCAACTCGCTCCGGTTGTAGCCACCCACTTCTCTTCCTCCTCCTATCAGCCACGACAGCTGGCCGCGATCTCCATGGCCACCAAATCCGCCGCTGTAGGCACCATGTTCTCCTTCTCCTCTCTCGCCATTTCTGAGTCTCAAAGATTGAGAGTGAATTGACTCAAGCAAAGATGAAAGAAGAAAGGGAACCGATAAAGGAAAATGGGAAAGAAACACAATAGGTAAGAATATTAAATACATCTTTTGTATAAATGGATTGAATTAATTTTGTATAAATGGATTGCATTAAATACACATTATGGTAAGCATCTTTTAAAAGGAAGGCATATAAAATGGTAACTGCTCCTTAAAAAATGGTAGGCTGATTAATATGCATACATGTCAAGAAAAAAAATGCGTTCATACATGTGGCGCTGACTTGGCGCTGAGGTGGGTGCACCAGAATTCAGTATTCAAATTTATTTTCTAGCCCTGCCACCTAGATGATCCTGTAATAAGATATAATAGTAGATTTCTCTAACGGACCTTCAAAGGCACAATTATAACTTTTTTCAACCCAATAATTTTACCTCTTTAACACTTTCACCATCAACAACCCAAACATGAACATGAAGCAATCCATTATTTTTAGAAATAAATAAAATATTTTACTTTTTGGGTTGTGTGAGGACAAATTAAACACTTCATTTCAATAATTATTTCAACACTAACATTACTTTATTATCTCAAAATTAATTTCTTGTTGCTTTTATTAAATATATTTATTATACTTTACTATCCTCAGGGTAGTGTTCAATTAATAATTTTGGGAATTCTTTTTTTTTCCATTTTTTTAATTCTTAAACAACCTTAAATGCATAAATTCTTAATCAATTTTCATCAAAATCAACTTTTCTACAAATTTCTCTACATGCATCTCACTCATCAATCAAAACATAAATCTCTAAGGATTCGCTTAGTTGTGAATAATTTTTCAAACTTTTCCATTTCCAATTTCTTTTTGTAAATAATTTAGTATATAACAAACTACTAAAGTTTGAAAAATAAAGTGTTTCATTCATGATAGCCTCCGTGCGAACAGGCGTTTAAGGAAACAGAGGAAGAGCTGCAGACGGAACCTGCAAGAACGAATGCACAACAAACTCTCAGGTGCAGAAGAAATGAGAAAGTGTGGGTGTGTAGCATGTACCTTATTTTTTGTTGGCATCACCCAATTTATAGGGTGATGCCAGGGTTCTCCCCATACTGAGGTAGAGTGTTGCCAGGATTTTTCCCTTGTTGGGATTGTTGACTTCCAGGATTTTAGGGATTGACGTATCCCCCCAAACAGTGGTAATCTGACACTACTTGAGTGGACCTTTGACTTGGAGTTGGAGTGGGGCCCAAGGAGGTCGTTCCAAACGTTGATGTCATCGGTACGTCATCACTACGATACGATGAGTATCCTCGTATAACGGTCTAGCTAGCCAACAATACGAGGGTGCACCCCGCATGGTCGTATTGGCGGGAAAGTGCCGTTTTGTCACGGCTTGGCTGACAAACATGGGCAAAGCCCAATTGACATTCCAACTCCAAGTTAAAGGCTCACTCAAGTAATGTCAGATTACCACTGTTTTGGGGGATACATCAATCCCTACAATCCTGGAAGTCAGCAATTCCAGCAATTCCAACAAGGGAAAAATCCTGGCAACACTCTACCCTAGCATGGGGAGAGAGAGCCCTGGCTACACACACACACACACACACACACACACACACACACTTTCTCCTTTCTTCTGCACCTGAGAGTTTGTTGTGTCTTGGTTCTTGCAGGTTCCGTCTGCAGCTCTTTCTCCGCTTCCTTGACCGTCTGTTCGCATGAAGCTATCAATTCATTAATAGTTAGTTATACACAAAAGTATTTACAAAGAAATTGAGAATGAAAAGGTAGGAAATTTTTCCATAACTAAACTGATATTAAATTTCCCTTTTTTTTCTCAATCCCAAATTAACACACCGAAATATGCATTTGCATTTTCCATATCTAGGAAAGGTTTCAATTTTGTAATGGAGTAAAAACAAAAAATAGGAAGACATATTCGTGGGATGAGATCATGGCAATCCTACCAGCTGAATAATAAAAGATTATGAAGAAAAAGCGAATGGATGGTGAGAGAGAGAGAATGCAGAAGAGATTTAGGAGTACCAAATACCAAACCCAACGGTTAAATCATTTGATAAGAGTGGTAATGGAAGGAGTTGTTGTCCAGAATAGTCTTCCCATGGAAGTAAAGTTAGTTGAAGTTGGGGACATTGAGTGAGAAAGTGGACAACTCAACCTCCTCTGTCTCTCTTTGATCATCATCACCATCGGCATCCAAAGCAACCCATTTATAAATCCTAACAAAAGGTGAAATAAAGTGAGAAACAAAAGTTAAATTCATAAACCCATTTGTTTAAAAGAATTGGATTCCAAAACAAAAGAATCATAAACCAAATTAAAAGATGGGAAGCGAAGTAAAAAGTTGTCTGTGAATCAAAAAGCCAGCCTGAAAGCAAACATGCCGCGTACTACCAAAGGAGAGGGAGGCTAGAAGAATATCAGAGACCCCCTCTTCTCTGTTTCTTTCCCTTCTTTCTTTTGGAGATTTCTGCAGAAGGTAGCAGATGTTCTGGAATCTCGATTCGAGGTAATAATTTATGTTCTGGTTTAACTTTTTGTTCAGAATAAAAAGTTTCGGATTTGCGGTAAATCTTACTTGTAATTATGATGTCAATGATCATGGCCTTCGTGTGATATTAATTCTGACGATTTAAACAGTAATGGATTCCATAAATAGGGTTAAATTTGGCGGCTTTCATTTGTTTGCATATGATGTGTTTGATTGTCTGCTTCAATGGCGATAATATAATTTGTAAGTACTTGGTGTACATGAGTTGACTCGGAATGTGTGACCACTTTTGTTTCTGCAACATCTCCACTCTGTTGTCAAGTCTCATTCACTCACCTCCTGAGATCCCGGCCCGGCAGATTGACATAAATGCTGTTCCTGATATGAACATTCACAGTTTTCTTTTCTGGTTCTGTTCTGCCCCTTTAGACCGCAATTACGCTCACTGATAAAGTGTCCTTCGCCTTGTGGGGTGGTGGAACCGGTTGATGATCAGATCACAGCGACGGTTGTGAACTTTAATTTCCCTGGTCCATGACTTAAAGAAGCCATTTCATTTATTACTACCAGTATTTGCTGGCTTAGTTGATTCAAATGGAGATTGGTGAAGTGATGTTGCTGTTAAATGGGTGTGTCAGGTGCACCAACTGATGCTGGAACATGGGAAGGAAGGGAAGTTGGTTTTCTGCCATCAAGAGGGTCTTCACGCCTCACTCCAAGGAAAGATTAGGCGATGTAAGTTGAACTCTTTTCCTGTTGGATTATGATTTCTGTTTCTTGCTTCTGAACTGATGTATCATCCAGGAACCGGAGGCCAAGCGCAGCAAAGACAGGAAAAAGAAAGGCGCAGGGAGGCTGAGACATGGAGAAAGTAATTCCTTCATTCCCCTTTTCAGAGAGCCGAGCAGTATTGAGAAGATTTTGGGGGAGGCTGAAAGAGAGCACAATTTGGTTTTAAGGCCATTAACACCATTGGAGCAACCAAGGACGCCTACTTTTGTGCCTGCTACTAACAAACCTGCTTCTCCTAAATCTTCTTCCTCCAGATCAGCTTCTGCACTTCCACGAGCGCCAACTCCTACAACTGCTAATGTGTCTCCTCAAGTTCCTTTACCAGGAGCTGCTACTCTTTCAGAACCACCTCCTGTACGAGCTACTCCGCAGAAACCTTCTCCTCCACCTCCACAAGCTCTTGCACCTCCGAGGGCTGCATCTCCTAAGAGCATTCGTTATCATCGACCAGAACCAACTCTCAGGAACCAGCATGCTTCAGCTACAAAAATCCAAGCTGCCTATAGAGGTTATGCGGTAAGGTTTGGCATTTCAGTGAGCCGTATCTCTTAATGTCACCGAATTTCTGCATTCTCAAAACTTTTCTGGTACAGGCAAGGAGAGGTTTCAGAGCTTTAAAGGGCCTTGTTAGGCTTCAGGGAGTGATAAGAGGACAGAACGTGAAGCGACAAACTACAAATGCCATGAAACACATGCAGCTGCTGGTACGGGTGCAGTCTCAGATTCAGTCACGGAGGATCCAAATGTTGGAAAATCAAGCACTAAGACAAGCTCAACATAGAACGGATAAGGAAGTTGAGAGCACCTTGAGCAAGTGGACATTTGGCCAGGTACCTGCTTTCCACGGGCTTCTTGTTTTGTTACATGCTTTAGCAATTCATAAGGGTTCTCTCAGCTACCTGTTCAATATCATATGTGAAACAGAATCTGATACAACTTGTTTCATACTTTGATAAGGTTAAATGATAATTAAGCATGGCTTTGACTTAGCACCTCATCATGCCTCATTTTCTTTCTGCCATCCATGAAAATTATACTCGGGATAAGGTTAACTGCTCCATCTATCCATAAATAGCGAATGGTAATGATCTCAGTTGTGAGATTTCCTCACCAAACTGGAACTTACTCTGATATCCATCCATATCATGACACATTTAATTAAATGCTTTACTGACTGCATTTCACCTTTTTTTCCAGTCAAACTGTATAACCAGGCTCTTGTTTGACATATCTGATAACTAACTTATATGACCTGGGATTCTTGTTAGCCCGAGGCAGGGCACAATGAAAACTGGGATGACAGCACGCTCACAAAAGAGGAAATTGATGCAAGAATGCAGAGAAAGATGGAGGCTTTAATGAAAAGAGAGAGAGCAATGGCTTATGCATATTCTCATCAGGTATTTGCTGGTATTCTTAACTCTGCTTTTTTAACAGGGTGAGTGACTTGGCAAACAAGTCAGGTGCTACCAGAATGCTTTCTACCTGTAGCTCCTTACTTTGTATTGGAGTTCTTATCCAGAAATTTAAATCCCCCTCTGTACAGTTATGGAAAGGCAGTCCCAGATCAGTGCCAACACTTTTTGACATTCGGTCCGGTGGGTTTCCATGGTGGTGGAACTGGCTAGATCGCCAGCTGCCTCTAGTGACACCTTCTGAAAACCAAGGCATGAAGAATACCCAGCTAACACCACCAAGGCCGGGTTCTGAAACTAAAGCCAGTCCAAGACCAAACTTGAGCAGCAAGCATCATAATTTCGGGTTCGAAGTGGATGCATCTACACCACTGTCCACAAAGTCATCATTCCTTCCTGCAACAAAACCTGCACAGACACCACCTCCATTTCTTACACCACTTGCAACCACCTCTGGTTTATCGAAATACTCGAGACAAAGAGCCAGCGGGGCTGCTTCTCCCATGGACATACCTCTGAAAGATGATGATAGTCTCACAAGCTGCCCTGCATTTTCAGCTCCGAGCTACATGGCACCTACAGTCTCTGCGAAGGCAAAGGTGAGAGCTAACAGCACCCCCAAGGAGAGATTTCCAGTGCCTCCTAGCACCACGGAATCAAACAAGAGAAGGCTATCTTTCCCTCTATCACAAGGGATTGGGTCCTTGTTCTCCTACAAGGGCTCTTCTAGCTCTCGCAAGGCTTTAGATAGACACCAGTCAGTTCAATCTATAGGGAATCGGAGTGTGGATTCCACTGTTTCCATGCCTGCTACGGTAGGGAGGAAACCATTTAACCGATTTGTGTGATTTTTTTATTATTTTCTCTTACTTATTTACTAGATTGATTCTTTGGAGTGTAATACCACATGCTGATTACATTACAATGGTTGCTATTTGAAAGAGATAACAGGAAGAGACAAGGAATATATTTTTTTGAATATTCAGGAAATGATTATGTGAATGTAAAATAACTTTTGTGGTTGGGTGAGATATAATTATTTGTTTTGTCTTTCACTTCACTACTTGTTTTCCAATAAGGGGCTAACTGATATATTATTGTTGGACGACTTGACTTGCAAGAAAAGATTTAGTGAAAGGAAACCATGCATGTTATAATTATAGCCAGTTGGTAGGGTAATCAAATCAACTGTAAAATGCGTAGCAAGGACATATGTCGAATGGTATTGGTGAAGTGAGACTGAGACGAGACGGAGCAGCAGATTTGTTGGTGTTGTAGGGCAGAGTTGGGACCAACGCCTATGTCACGTTTGTTCATCATGGCAGCCAAACGTTTATTTTAGGGAGAAAATGTAATTTTGTCATCAATCTTTTGAGAATCTCTCATTTTGTCTACAACATTTTTTTCAGGGGTAAAATTGCCAACAATGTTTTCTCATGGAAACTATTTTACCACTTTCCGTTAAGTTATCCATGTAACCATGTTGGCAGCAGAAAAGAAAACGTTGACATGGATGAACAAGTAGGTATGTGTGTGATTGTGTGGAGAGACAAGTGGGTAATAAAGGCTGACCAAACAGAGTTAAAAGCAAGCAAACACCGAAGATTGCTTGCTGCGGAAGGAGGGAGTCGGCGAGATTAGACTCGACGGTGCAAAGGCTTGGCTAGAGCTGACGAGACCGGATTCAACGGGTTGGCGGTGACAAAAGACATCAATGTTATTTATCATCCGAGTGAATTTTCATCCACCTAGAACACTTGAAAATGATAGGTGGATATGTAATTGTTCAGTTAGTTGGATTCGGGTTTCCAGATTACCTTGTAACTGAGCTATTTGGACTAGTGGGTGAAATATCAACTAAGTGATGATTAACAGGGTTCGACAGAAGGGGGTCGTGGGGCCGGGCCTCGGGCCTGAAGAGGAGGGCTGCGAGCCCAGGGGCTTGGGCAGCGGTGGAAAGGCTAAGTTAGCCGGGCTTGGGTGGTGATAGAGTTGGGCACAATGATGGCGGGGCTAAGATTAGTTTGGTTTTTATGAAGGATAGGATCATTTGTATGCCAACCTAGCTCGTGCTTGTCAGTTTGGTTTCTCATTCAACACACAAATCTCCCCTTAGTTGTTACAGACAGTTGAATTACTTAATTCTATAACTATTGGTCTCTCCATGTTACGCTGTCCAATTTTATTGTCATCATTCAGAATTTGTTTATTTATCACATGTGAAAAAACATCTTACCTAAATATACTACTAATTAACTAATACAACTAATTAATCTAATAAATTAAAAAAAATTAAAACATTATTTATAAAGATTTATTAAAATGGTGAACTTGACATTTTAATAGTGTGTGTTTTTCTACACGTGTCTCATCTTCATTGCTTGCAATTTCACCTCTTTTTACAAACACAATTTCTTCTCCCCCACGGTTCGTAGAGTAAAGGTTAGTTAGCGAAGTGAGTTTCGTAGTAGTATTAGTATTTTACAGCTACCCTCTCCTCTTTTCGGACACAAAATTTGCATTTAGAAAATAAATTTCAAATCCCCATCAAAAAAAGAAAATATATTTCAAACATGAAATGAAAAAGGATTTTGTTTTTTAAGCTAAACACCGCATTTATTTTTCATCTTTAAAGTGCTGAAGTAAGAGTAGAGTGAACCTGTACATGCAGCTGATTAAAGACGTGGTAACTATTAATAGAAAATTATCGTTATAACTTATAGGCCATACCAATTATAAATTCTAAAATTTTGGCCGGATAATATCACCACTAGACAAACACAAGCTAAAATCTAGCAACGGTAGATGGAAAGTTTATTCCTCTTCATAAAAAGTGATAAAAAAATAGAGAGAGAAAATTAGAGGAAAATTAGATAAATCATTTTTCATAATGAGCACAATCTTAGTTTTAAGTGTGTTCATTAGGGGGGGAAATGAGTGTTTATGTAAAGTTTTACTTCTTTACACTTTCACAAAGCGAGCATCATTCACGAGAAGGAAGAGGGTTGGTGAGGTTTTGGGTAGAGATGAATATCATGCGGTTTCCAGGCAATTCGACAAGCTCCCCCACCATCGGAACAGAGAGACAACCCGGGAAGGGGAGTGCGCAACTTGGTCCAACCATTGTGGTTGTGTGAGAAGGGAGGGAAGAGGGTGCCGATCAAATCACAAGTGGAGGAGGTAGCGACACTAAGGCGACAACGAGCTAAGGCTGGAGGTTCGCAAGGGTGGGGAGAATGGGTTAAACTCTAGGATTCTAAAGTTAAAGGGTTAAGATGTTACGGTTATAAAGTTTAAGGCAGACTTTATACATTAACTCTAAAAAACCTTGGAGCATTTTTCAATGAGTTTCAAATATATAGGAGTAAAATGATCATCATACCAAAACCTCAGGGGAGGTGGTTGATAATTATCTCAAATATCAGCACTTATTAATATCATACCTAATCAAATCTTTCTATACTTATGAGATAATTTAACAGTTTAAGAAAAGGTTACCGATCGTACTCGTAGACGTGGGTTAAGAGCACAAAATATCCCTAAGCTACTTATCATGTCGTTTATTGGCCCTGAAACTATTTAGTGTTACATACTTGATTTTGAAACTATTACTATATTGCATACTTAGTCAAACCCTTAAGTAAGACCGTTAAGTTGGACGAAACTGCTGACGTGACACTGCTTAATAACAAAACATTTAAGAGAATTGCTCCGGTTGAAAAGAAATAAAGATCAACGACTTTTGCTCCACCATCATCGCGTATTTGGAGAAATGACGCCATGAAAATACATCTTCTTACCTAGGTTTTCTTATACCGGTATTTGTCAACATTACCTTTTTCTTTTTTTTCCAACTTAAGTCTTTCTCTTGTAATTTAGTAATGCCACATTAGCAATTCAAAGATAAGACTAAATATGTAACATAGTAATAATTTAAGACTAATTGAAGATATCAAATAATGTTCGATTCAAGTAAGACTGAAAAAAAAATTATTAACATTTTTTTTAAAAAAAAGACTAAATATCTTGAGGACCAATAAACATCATGATGAATAGTTTAGGGACCTTCTATGACCTAACCCCGTAGAGCGTAGTGGAAGCGGACCACCGCAAAAGTAACTCTTGGGGCCTTTTGTAAATAAATGGAAAGAGAGGACCAATTAAAGTTCTGAGCAGGTATATAATAGTCAGCTGAGCTCCAATTGTTAAATTTACGACTACTTGCGGTGTCAGTTTTTGTCGCAAGGCACTAACATTACATCTGTCTGTGGGCAAGTGAACCTGAACCAGAAGCTTAACAAAGCAAGCATCGTCGTCAGAAAGAAGACCGCGCCGATACACAGACAGACACAGCCGTCTTCGCACCAGCTGTCAGCAATGGCTTTCAAATTCAGCCCCGTAAGCTGTCAGTCTCACAAGCTTCCTTCTTTCTCTCTCCCTCCAATGGCCAACCTCAGATCTCCTAGGGTCGTTATGTCCTCCACTCTTGGTTCTGGCTCCAAGTGAGTGCGCTTTATCGCCTCTCTCTCTCTCTCTCTCTCTCTCTCTCTCTCTCACGTTTTCATTTTCTGTTGCGTTTCAATGCTTATCCCAGTTGGGTTAATGCGTTATTCGGGAAATCCTAATTGGGTTACTTGATTTCAAGCTTGTCTCGGATCTGGGTCGCTGCGTTTTGCTCTGCTCCTTGAGTCTTCTGGTCATGTTGTTCCTGGTGCATTCGTTTCTTGATCTTTTCCATCTTGGTTTGGTTATGATTTGATGCGGATTCTGCTTTTCTCTTTCAATGCTTATTCGTTTACCTTTCACCTCTGTAAATATTGTTTTGTGTTGCTGGCTTCTACGACTTATGTGTGTTGGGCTGTTGCTGTTATGGGTCCTCAGTTTCCTAGTTCGATCATTGAATCATGTGACCACTTTCTTTGTTAGGGGACAAAATTCCTTTTCAGAGTTTTACCATTTCCTAATTTGCTTAGTGTAGCCAACTTCAGAGACTTCTTTAAAACTTGTTGTCTTTTGTTTTAGTGGAAGTGTACCCTTTATTTTACCTCTCTTTTTTTTTCTTGTTCTTTGCAGCTACGTTACCTAGTTCATCCGCATCATAATGAGGATGGTTTAGCTGCTTATGTTGTTTGTAGTTTGAACTGCAAAATACGGTGTTTGTTGTTTCTGAGAAGTGAGAAAACTGAAGCACCTTAAATGAAAAACTTGCTGAAAACCACTTCTCACAGTTTTATTGTGGACTTGATATTTGGGCTGTCTTAAAAGGATGCACATTGCAATGTAGAGTCCTTTTTACTCTAGTTTCTTTATTTGGGTTCTCTGTTTTGTGACAACTTGGCTGAATGTACCATGGATTAATTATTTCCTTCAAATGGGATTAATGTTTTCCAATGCCTTAACTTTTTCAGGCTTGGTAAATTGGCATTTTCTTGTACGATTTCCATTTCTCCTTTAAGTTTCCACATGGGATGATGCAGTGCCGGTGGTTACATTTACTTCCCTTTTGGTGTTCTTGCGTTATTTGCAGTCTACTGTCTGCATGTTTTCCATCTGTTTCTTTCTTCAGCTAGGATTTGATGCATGAGTTTCGCCATGTTGATTTGTACGCATTTGTATCTTGGTCAAACAGAACATGAGTATTAACCAAATAAGCCGACACGTAGAGCACAAAAGTGCTAAATCACATGTGACTTGCACCAAGTTTCTCCAACAAAATAACATCTGCAACCACTGCAACCTGTTTATATCAAATGTCTGACATCATTTTGTCTAATTCATCATTTTCTGAAGTTTTAAACTAGGTAAACTCAATGGTGGATTATCTAGATTATTGTAACATTTCAACTGTCAATGGGCGCATTGGGTAAATAAGAGCTGGGACTTTTTAGAGTACAAAGTTCATGAGTTTGATTGTATTTGGTTGATAAATGATTCCATGGTGATACAACTCAACTACACAGACACACTCAACATGCTCCTGCTTTCATCATTTTTACAATTTTGATGATCTATGCTCTTGGTATCTCTTTTTTTTTTGAACAGCTAACAAATTTCATTCAAAAACAATAGAATACAAGAAGAACAGAACCAAAAACATCAAAAACAGACAACAGTAGGAAAGCCGATAGCCCCTTGAGATAGGGGGCAACACAGCTAACCTACCAACACCTTCCAGCAGAAGCTACAACACCCACCCTTACATACACCCTGTCGAACAAAGCCCTACAAACCACTACCCCATCCTATCTGCTGCTCGCAGCAGAGGGTCTTGGAGCCAATCCTCCCATGACAAGTTCAGCTTCCTGTCTCTGTTAGCAATCCAGAGAAATGACACCACCTGCACCTCAGAAAAGTTTCCATTATCGGCTTATGGGAATTCAGTTGATAACACTATCATGTCACTTCTTCAATCATTTGTTCTCTGTTACATATTTCACTCATCTGTGGAATGTTCCAAATCCTCTGGGTGATACCTATTTATGATTGCCTTACTGTGATGGAATATTTATGTTGCTCAAACAGTTACAAATTTTCATCCACAAAGGCTATCTTTTTTTTTTGTGTGTGTGTGAGTGCATTTTGTTTGGATTGCTCTTCGACTTTTATCATTCCTGATTCTTCCATTTGTTACCATGATTAACAGGTACCTCTTATTGCTCCAGTAAAATAATTTTTTTTCTTTCAGAAAAACAAATCATTTTCAGATTTGTGATAGTGGATTTTTTTCTTCTTGTTTTATCGAATTGTTTGTTGTTGAATCATAGCCTTGAGAGACATCTGTAGGCTTAGTTATGGTTGTTGTGGCTTATAATGACTGTCATTCCTTTTCCTGGTTCGAGTGTTTTTTACTTTTACCATTTCTTTTTGCTATTTCAACATTTTTAATGTGAAAAAAATGATCACAATTGTTTTTTTTGTTAACATTCACTTGAAGATGTTCTCAGTACAATTCACCTCTGTATCAGTGAGAATGAAGAGGGAGTAAAGTTGGTAAAATCTTGTGACAGCCTCATGTTCTCAGTATTAATGGTTTTTCTATTTCATTTCAATTATGATTATTCTATCCTGTAAAAACTAAAATCTCAGACAGTACTGTTGATTTCTACCTGTCACCTTCGTGAAAGCGTTTGAAGCATGGACATTTCTTTCTGCAAGTGTCTTTGCGGTATGTTGATAAAGTTTAAATCAGCAGATCATTGAATCTTGTTTCTCATTTTCCTGCCTGATGCAGAGTGGTTGACATATCCAAAAAGCCTTTCATGCCTCCCAGGGAGGTGCATGTCCAGGTCACCCATTCCATGCCACCCCAAAAGATTGAAATATTCAAGTCTTTGGAGGACTGGGCTGAGCAAAACATATTAGTTCACCTAAAACCTGTAGAAAAATGCTGGCAGCCACAGGATTTTCTGCCTGACCCAACCTCTGAAGGATTCCATGAACAAGTCAAGGAATTGAGAGAGAGGGCAAAGGAGCTTCCAGACGATTACTTTGTTGTTCTGGTCGGAGATATGATCACAGAGGAGGCTCTTCCAACTTATCAAACCATGCTTAACACCCTTGATGGTGTCAGTGATGAAACAGGAGCAAGCCCAACTTCTTGGGCGATTTGGACTAGGGCATGGACTGCTGAAGAGAACAGACATGGTGATCTCCTTAACAAATACCTTTACTTGTCTGGACGGGTTGATATGAGGCAGATTGAAAAGACTATTCAGTATCTAATTGGATCAGGAATGGTATGAAATGTTTCTCCTTACTGATGATACCTTACTTAGATGTAGGATCTTTTTATGAAATACTCACTTAGTACTGCACTTTCAAATCTGTGCATGAATTGTTCTTCACTTGTTATTTGTAGGATCCTCAGACTGAAAATAGTCCCTACCTTGGATTCATCTACACTTCATTCCAGGAGCGAGCTACTTTTATCTCACATGGAAACACAGCCCGGCTAGCAAAGCAGCATGGAGACTTGAAGCTGGCTCAAGTCTGTGGCATAATTGCAGCTGATGAGAGACGGCATGAAACTGCATACACAAAGATAGTGGAAAAGCTCTTTGAAATAGACCCTGATGGCACTGTCCTTTCATTTGCCGACATGATGAGGAAGAAAATCTCAATGCCGGCCCATCTGATGTACGATGGTCAGGATGATGACCTTTTTGACCACTTCTCAGCTGTTGCGCAGAGACTTGGAGTATATACAGCAAAGGATTATGCTGACATACTGGAGTTCCTGGTTGACCGGTGGAACGTGAAGGACCTAAGTGGCCTCTCATCCGAGGGGCGTAAGGCGCAAGAATACGTTTGTGGACTAGCCCCGAGGATCAGAAGGCTGGAGGAGAGGGCTCAAGGAAGGGCTAAACAAGGCCCTAGAGTTCAGTTTAGCTGGATTTTCAATAGAGAAGTGCAGCTCTAAGTTTCAATGGAAAGCAGAAGTGTTTTCTTCCTCCATTTTCTGCAAGTAGGAACATCTTACCTAGAAACTTCAGCCTTTTGGGGTTTATATAGGAGCGGTAGTTCATATATTATGCAGATAGAGGCAACTGTAGTTTGGTTGGTCACTGGTGTCTGTTTACGTGTTCTGCTGTTTTGGATGAAACACCTGCAGGTCTGTGGCGTTTCTTGTAGTTGTAATGGTCCTAATCCTATCGCAAATTTTGATGGAAGTTTTAGCAGATCAAGTTACTTGTTTGTCAAGTCAACCCTATCGGAGAAGAGTATTACGCTAATCAAACCACTTCTTAGCCTATGGCAAACTTGACTTTCTTCTCTACTTGCATTTTGGAAATGAATTATACTACATCCTATGCACACTTGGAAAATATTTCTTTGTAAATAGATTTGTGGAACCTTTACAATTAATTTTCATAAGGTTTTGGTTAAAATGAGCATTGTGTAGGCGTGCATATAAGCATTTCACTTATTTACAAGTTTGTCGCGCAAATTTTTTGATTAATAATGTTGTGTTCCATGATGTACATATTGATTATGCAATATCAACCTTGTAATGAGACATGACTAGAGCCATTAAAGGGTTTCAAACTTGACTTTTTAAAAGTGAATTAATCAATTTTTTACCTCTTTTATTCACTAGTGAATTAGTCAATTTTTCACCATCACTTATTCGGACCTGAGATGAATTTTGCAAAAGTGAATTAGAGTTTTTCACCTTCGTCCTACCTAATTCACGTGAATTAGTTGTGATGAGAAGAAATGCTAGAAGGGGCTCTTTGAATGAGTGGTAACCTCGTGATTTTAGTTAGTGTGGTTTCTTTTTTAGACGAGTGTTTGAGTTTCACCACCAACTCATACGTTTTTTCACGGATTCTCAAACCTACTGTTATTTTAACAAACCTACTGTTATTTTAACGGCGAATTTCTTTTTAAAGTAATTCACTAGTGAATTACTCACAAATTCGGTGAATTATATTCCCTTCAAATTTTTAAGTTTGAAACCCCATATTATCTCAACCCATCGCCGTCTCATGATATTTTCCATGAAAGTGAAAAAACCTATGGTGATACGGTTTGAAATTTCATCTTATTATTCATTCGAAAGAAAGTTGCGACAGGAAGGGCATCCGACGTAAAACTTTGCCACTATGCTTTTGCATGAATTTATAGTGTCAACTAATTTTTGACAATTAATTGCCACCATAAATTTCCTGCCACCGACCCAGACACATAGTTGGGATTAAGGTGTTGTTGATGAGGATGATGATGATCATCATCATTTATCTTGATCAACATGATCTCTCGAATAAATGTTGATCTGTATGGCAATCAACATATCTTTTCACTTGGTCAGCATTGTTGTTCTGTTTGATCAGTATTAATTAATGATCGACATGATGACTTGTCTTAATCAACATCGTCAGAATAAATGTTGATATGCATGGTGATCAGCATCTACTTACACACGATCAGTATTGATTTATATGGTGATCAGCATCTCCTAACACCTGATCAACATCATTGTCGTGCTTGTTCAACATTAAATATTGATCAGCATGATGACTTGTCTTGATCAACTTCGCCAGAATAAATTTTGATCTGCATGATGATCAGCATCTTCTTACACATGATCAACAATGATCTACATGGTGATCAACATCTCTTTACACCTAATCAACATCGTTACCGTGCTTGATCAACACTAAATGTTGACTTGTCTTGACTGATATCGTCAAAATAAATGTTGATCTACATGGTGATCATCATCTTCTTACATTCGACCAGCATTGATTTGCATAGTGATCAAAATGTCCTTAAACCTGATTAGTATCAAAATTAGATCAAAATGACTGTGTACTCTAATCATCATCGTTTTTTTTCATATTTCTTAAATCAGAAAAACTTCAATTTGTCATCATCTGAAAATTTGGTGGTTATGGAGTTCCATTGCGAGCAAATCCTAGTGGTGTTTATGTTGCTTAGTTTGGCTAGTTTGGTTTTTAGAAGCAAATCTTAAGTCACGACAAAATACGTAAAAGCGTCGCCGAAAGCGACGGAAATATCATGGAATCTGATGGAAAAGTGCAGAATCGGGAGTGGAAACTTCAACGAAAGAGTGTGATGCCATAACACGATGTTGAAGTCGCCGACAAAAAGCGTGGCTTGAAGTTGAAGACAGTGACGGATGGAGCGGTGGCAGTAGATGTAATTAATATTACATATTACGCGCATGTAATGCGCACATGCAATCTATATAGTTACTCTTTTTAAATGATTTTGCGAATAACATTTGATATTACAGTCATTGGTTGGGAATATTTGTTACTCCTTACATTTAACATTAAAGGATAATACTTTGCTCCAACCCAGGTTAAGGTTAGACAAAACTCGTCTAACTTACAGCGCATGTTATTACTTATTAGTGGTGGTTGAAAAAAATAAATAAATGCCATTAATTAGTAATGGTAACCCCATAATTAATACTCCCTCCGTCCCACAAAGGTTGTTAACATTACTATATTGAGGCGTCCCACAAAGGTTGTCAACTTTCTTAAAATAGAAACTTTCTATCATCATTTTTACTATTTTATCCTCTTATCTAACATTATGGACCCACAAATTTTTCTCTTTCCTCCCACTCAACTTAAAATTGGGGTCCACAAAATTTTCTCCTTTCTTTTTCATGAGGGTAATTTTGTCAACACACTATTATTCTCCCACTTTCCTTAATATATGTGCCCAAACAAATCTTACAACCTTTGTGGGACGAAGGGAGTAATTGTTAAACAACCACTACCAGCTTGACACGTGTGTTAGTTGTGTGAGAAACTTCCAACCGGATTAGACCACCAAATGGGGATTTCTTATTTTTACCTAGGCAAAGTTTGTCCACTATCAGATTTACTAATGGTGTTAGTTGTCTTGACAAAAATTATTATAGTAAATCTACAAAATCTTTATTAATTCATTTTATCTTTCTTTTTTCAGTTTTCATGAAATCCTCCACTAATTTATTGCTTCTTTACGTTTCGTTTTTTTCCACTCAATTAATTTTATCTTTTTACCTTTTTCTATCTCAGAAAAAAAAAATATTCCATTTTCCTTCTCCTCATTCATTTTTCCTTTTTCGTGTTATGTGCAATTTGTATACACATAGTCTGTAGATTTTCAAAACTTGTTTAACAGTAGATTGCAATAGGGTGAGGTAGATAATTGTTTTTCTTCCTCTCTTTTTTTGTGAATTCCTGAGTAATTAAGGAAACTATGGGCAATTATGAGAGAAATTGTCTACAATTTTTCAAAATTACAAATCTCAAACAATATAATAATCTTTAGTTCAACGAGTATGGTATGGTCTTAGTTCATGACATCAGCACAAGACCACTGCTAATCCTTTTGTGTTGTCGTTGATCACCACCTCGGATTGAATCAGATAACCAGATCCGCTCAATCGTTGCCACCTTTAGTTGCTTGTCAAATCAAAAGACAAGATCCATGAACAACATTATCGCCTTCCATCATCGTCGATCATCATATCAAACACCAAGATCTATTCTATGTTCATCCCAAACATGTCAGACAATCGTATATATAACACTATACAACATCCATATAACATCAGGCCGGGGTTATTAAGCAGACCGTGCAAAATGAAATCAAGCATATCACCAGACAAAAAAGATTTATTGTTAATCAAAATCGATAGCAAAACCATCATAAATCAGGTGCAATCAACAGACACAAAACCTAGTCAAATTGTCGATATAATCAGACATTGTTAAAGTCCATTATTAGACAAAAATGCAATATTTACAGACAATTATCATAACTCAAATCGAACTGGCGTACAAAAAATTTCAGACAACCAAAATCCTTATCATACCTCATATAAGAGAACCAGAATTTGAGTTAAACTAGCTAGAGCCAAATAATTGTACAAAATATCCATGTTTCCATACATCATATTCTTAATCATCAAACAAATCTCAATTTCTTTGAAAATCAGACTTTCCAGATGAAAATCAGACAAACGTCATGCACATGATCAGACAACAAGGACTGCGGTGAGTGCCAAAATCGAGAGCAACAATCATGAAAACTAAACAAAGACAAATTGTAGATTTCCTCAGGCAATATTGGAGTACAAAATTGAAAAATTATCAGACACTTGAAATCAAACTACTAGACTCATACCAGTGAACCAAAAATCATATCAAACAGAACCAAAACCCTAAGACAATGTTATTAGACAATCAATACATTCAAACTTCAGACAGTCTATTAAACAATGCTTACCAGAATTTTTTGGAGTAAGAGTGTTGCTGGACCCGTCCGTGCCTGAAACAGAGGTTAAACTCACCGGATAGCGTCGACTGCCGGTGCTGAAATTATTAGTAGCGAAAACCCCAACGTCGTCGTCGGTAATCGTGGAAAAAAAAATAATGTTATCACACAATCATTCATTCAAACTTCAAACAAATCCCTAAAATAATGTTTACCAGAATTTGTTGGAGGAGGAGCGTCGCTGGTCTACTGTCCTTGTCTGAAATGGAGGTCGAACTTGCCGGAAATTTCCTACTGATAGCGGCGGTACTACTGCCAGCGAAACCCCACCGTTGGCATCGTCCTTCAGATGTTTGAAACTCGAGTTCGAATGTCTGATGATTCTGAAACAGGTTCGCAATCAGAGGGCTACGACGGCGAAATTGCTGCTCTTGTTGCTGGTCACACACGAATTTGAATGAGTGTGGAGAATTGGTGAGATGAGTGTTTGTCTCAAGTTTCAGAAGAACTGAATTAATGGGTAAATAGAGTTTCACATGGTATATGAAACTATTAGGGGATATGATTTGCTTGATTACAAGGATTTTGAAAATGTAATGTTTTTTCCTAATATTATTTGTCTAATGGAAAACATTAACAGGATTCGTTAGGCAAAGTTTGCCTAGGCACATATATTCCAAACCCGACCAAAATACTAGAGTCCGTTTATTTACCACATATGTGAAAAAACACCTACCTAAATGTATTACTAATTAACTAACTAACCTAATAAACTAAAAGACTAAAACACCATTCATAGAGATTTATTAAGAGGATAAATTTGACATTTTCATGGTGTGTGTTTTTCCACATATGTGGTAAATAGACACCCACAAATACTATCCAGCATTAAAGGTTACTTGACAGTGTTCTAAACAAGTTCAACATAACCCTACTTAATACATTAATTAATCAATTAGGGAAATCAAATTATGATTAAATATTTAAAAATAGATTTTATCCTCAAATGTATATCACCAATTTTTCCAAGGTGAAATGCCAATAATTATTCACTTATACTCCTTTTGTATTAAAATTTTGACACATTTGTTTTTACTGTTTTTCAATATTTAATCTATATTTTTTTATTGAAAATGACTAATTTTACAAATGTAGTTTGCTAATATGTCTTTGGGGACTTTATACCACCCTCAGTTTAAATTCATCATTTTGGCGCTTCAATGTCACTATTCTATAATCAATTCAAATCCCCAATTTCTTTAACTCTAACAAATTTATCCTAACAATTTTAATCTTTTATAGTTTCATCTCTCATCTCTTAACCTCAACCCAGCAGTCGTTGTACCACCTCGTTGCAGCCGGGCCGCCATGGGCGAGTACTAGGTTGAGTGCTGCAATGTCGTAAAGGAGCACCGTAGCACATTCCCGGAGCAAATCACTGATGCTCACGACTTGCTCGCGGCAACCCGAATTATACCTACAACTACCATATTATTTCTTCAATTATCTTCCCATAATTTATTTAATATTTTTCTCACCCATGTGGTACCAGAGTCTCGTCCATCTCCTCTATTTTTCAACTTTCAGATCTGCCGCAAACCTTTCATCTATGTATCATGTAGTTAAAATTTCATTTTCTGATGTTCTTTCTTAAGATTGTTTTCTGATTTTCGTAATTTTATATTTTGATTTTCATCTTTGATTAATTTGATTTTATGATTTTCAATAGCATTATAGAATATATTTTTCTTTGATAATTTTATTTTCTTATTTTAATTGTTTAATTTCTTCTTTTATTACTTTTACATCATGTTGTAGATCTTGAATAGTTATGAGTTTCTTTTTTTCTTTAAATCTCTCGAATATTCCTTTAATATCAAAAAATTGATCTTTTGGTTTTTTGATATTTTCTTCATTCAAAATAATTTCTTTGAGGGTTAGTAGTACTTCTCTTCTTTAATCATTATCGTCTATCTGTGTTATTATTTCAAACAATTTGTCTCTTTTTGAAATATCTCATTTTGAAGATAACATATTAGTATAATGACAAGTTTCGTATCCTTTAATAAATCTATTTTTCTGTTGGTTAGGAAACTAGATTTAATGTCTCTTTTAGTCACTATGAATAAAATGTAATGTCATTCGAATTGAAAAATGCACCATCTGAATTTCAAAATATTATGAACGATATACTTGTTCCAATTCAAAATTGTCATTATATATATTTACGATGTTCTAATCTATTCAAACTCTATTAATCAACATTTAATGCAATTGAAAAAAAGTTACAACATTATTAGACAAAAAGGTTTAGTGGTTTCTTTACCCAAATGAAATTATTCCAAACTTCAATAAGATTTTTAGGACATGATAATAATAACTTATTTAATTTATGGAAGAGTAGGATTTTTTTTAACGAGAAAAAAATGGATATTACTAGGGGTGATCAACTTCTCGATTAAACCAAATTAACCGAATTTTTTTTTTGGTTTCACTTATTTCGGTTCGCTTATCGATTATACCAAACGTTAAATTCGGTATTCGGTTCGATTTTCGGTTATAGCTTTAACTAATTCGGTTAACCGAATTAACCAAAATATTCGGTATTTAATATTTTTTTATTAATAATACAAAATTAAACTCAACCTAATATACATAACATACCAAATGTTGAATGAACTACCCCAATCTACAACTCATATCTTAACATTAAGCTTAACCCATAAAAATTTCGATTAATTTAGACAAAAACTGAAATAACCGAACCGAATTTGGTATTCGGTTAATACGGGTTTATGTATCGTTCGGTTAATTCAGTTTTTGTCCAAATTAACCGAACACCGAATTATTCGGTAATTCAGTTTCGGTTAACACCGAATTACCCGAATGATCAGCCCTAGATATTACAAAGAGGAAATACAAAGTAAACAAAAGTAAGTGCACAATACATGGAAGATTACAAGAGATTTTCAGAGTTCATAAAACAAGCGATGTGTATCTGTCTCAAGCTATTTACATATTTATACAAAGTTGTTCGATCATGCATCTTGCCACGTAGAGAACAATGTGTAGTACTTGTTGAAGACGTCGGATAGTGCAGAAGATGCTTATCACATGGAAGATTGCGAAGTTTCATGCTTACTTGCTCTTTTTGTTTCATTCTTGATTATTTTTTTATACTATGTTTGATTATTCTTTTTATCATTTTGCTGATGATTAATTTGATGATGAGCTTGTTTAGTTGCATAATCTTGTGATGTTTGCAACTATTGATTAGGCCAACAATTGCAATCAAAATAAGATCTATGACAATTTGACCAAAAACTCTTCATCAAACTTACCATCAGTAAAATGATAAAAAAGAACAATACAAAAAAACAATCAAGAATGGAACAAAATGACAAACAAGCATGGAACTTTTTAATCTAAGATGTGATAAGCATCTTCAGTACAACCATCCACCATTGGACCCTCCTACTAACCAGTCTCTCGTTCGGCCAACCAACGCTCCTCCATCCGGAAAGATCCACGGCGAGTACCACCATTTGGGACGAGACATGTATATTCGTGGTGGTGACGATAACATGGTTACCCATTTGTTTTTTTTATTTTTGTCTATTGAATTGTTTTCTTAAAATCATTTGAGGTATAGGATCGATTAAATTTGTTATAGGGAGAGTTTGATTTTGGATGATGGAATTACTGAGATAGCCCATACTTTCTAAAATTTCAATGGAGCAATTTGAGGACGCCCTTCCTACGAAGCACTTTTCCAAATGTTGTGAAGAAAATCCAGTGTCATTTTTCATTTCTGTGCTTAGAGTTCCAAAACTTTATTTAAGTTTTGTTCTTCACCTATTATTCCATGAAATTATTAACACTCCATCAAATCAAACAGTTTTTCTCAATTTTCTACTCACGTATATTTCATTAATTTCAATTTTTTCATCAAATTCTCTAAAAAACTATCAAAGGAACAAACTTTTACAAAAAACAATAAAACGAATATTGAGCATTTGATAACAAACTCAAATCTAAAATATCCGGAAAAAAATTGAAAGCAGAGCTAAATCTTGAAACTCATCCTTTTTCAGTAAATTAATGTGCTTATATCTCACCATCTTTTTGTAGAACAACTAAATAGGCAATTAGGTCTCTCATACTACAGTGCCAAAATAGGGCACTCCATAAAATGATCCTAATTAAAAGTTGGGATCCAATTAAACTGTCAAACATTCTGCAGTTATAATTATAAAACCAAAGAGATGAGAGACACAGGAATAGAACACAAAAGGGAAAGAAGAAGAGAAAAGAAAGAAACAAAGAGATGTAGCGACTTGTTCGAGGCCACAATCAAAACAGAAGAGATCTGAAGGGCACGGAGAATCGCTGGTTGTTATCGCCAACCTTCAAGGCAAATCACGCCATTTTAAAATTCGACGCCCTTGCTCTGCAAATTGGCTTTCCATTTACTGCAAAACCCAGCTACTTATAACCCAAACAAAAAGAATACCCAAAAAGATTTCATGAAGAGATGAACAGAAAATACTCAGATTTGTTTGTGAAGGTGATTTACAGAAGACAGCTTTATTTATAGCGGGGGGATCAGGAGCGGAGGAGGGAAACCCTAACTGCAGTAAGTAAATTATTCCAGGCCCAACAAAGCCCAAAGTGTACCGAAAATGAACTGATATCGGCCCGTTTGGACAGAACGGAGCCCAACTAAATTATTGGGCTTGTCTTAAGCCCAACATGACTCACAGCAGCCAGCTTTTTGGGGCAATGACAAAGTAAGGACCCATACTTGTTTTAAGTGTAACTACATAGCCTACGTTTTGAATGTATCACCGAATGGACAACGATTCAATTCAATGCTGTAAAGTGTATACTGGCACTAATATCAATGGAGTATAGGGAGTATCATATCTTAGCAAACATTAGCCGAACATCAATTGGTCATTATAATTATAACCCAGCAGTTGAATTCCAGCTTGTCAGCCTGCAACATCTCTCAGACCTTGAATAACATTTTGCACAACAAGATTTTCTTTCTATTCAGAAGAAGTTACAGAACTTCTGTCACTGAGTTTATCCAGAGAGGAATTGTAGATCCAGAACCACAGAAAAGCTTCCAGTAAAAGAATACATGTGAAAATTTTCATACAGATAAATGGTTCAAATTAACTGATCCTAACCTAAGCCTCCACTTTAACTTGTTTGGGTCCATAATCTTGTACCAACAAGCCAAGCCCTTGTTTGCCAGCATCAGCATCCATATACAGGTTGTTCTTGCTGGGATAACTAACTAATGCCCTCATCTCTGAGTCCCCTATAATCTCCAACACCTCTGGTAACCCATCACCACACCCTTTGGACATCCCCACATCAATCCTCACAGCTCTACTCTCACAAACATCATTGATCCCTTTCTTCTGAATCGTGTGACCCATGATCATCCTCTTCACACCAGGAATTGTAGCAAGGGCATGGTCAAGGAGTGCACAATCACACTTGGCAGCTAGCTCCTCTGAGTACTTCCTCAACCAAACCACAGAGCTCCTTCCTCTGCAATAGCGCGGCGAAGCCCTCCCTGTGAGCCCATTGATCCAATTCCTCACCTCCTCATTCATCCTCTCCAGGCCATACTCCACATGCCCCTTCAACAACCCTCCATGCACAAACACAGACTCCCCAACCACCAAAACAGTCAAGTTATTGCCTAAGAATCTGCGAGCAATCGGACCATTTGGTCTCAGAGCAGCAATTCTAGCTCTGATTCCATCATGGAACCTTTCTGGGACTCCATTGAAGGACAATGGGATGCCATCAAAAGGGTCCTCAGGTTTTGCAAGGCCAGTACATAAACTCTTCATTTGGTTGCCTAGACAGTACCAGAACGCCCAATCACTAAATTCCTCTAAGGCATTCTTCGTCACAAATCTAAAATCTCCTTCAACATTCATAATCTCATGATTACCGTTCAGTGTTATCAACTGACCTCCACTTTTCGCCGCTTCCCGCTTCAACTTCTCCAATAAATAAAGGATCTTGAGCTCCTCTCCGCCGCGGTCCAAGACATCGCCGATTTGGACGACGGTGGTGGAGCCGCCGGACCACTTGCCTCTGCCGTCAATGAGTCCCGCGAGACGAAATGCTTGGTGGGTCTTGTCGAGATCTCCGTGAAGGTCGCCGACGGCGATCAAACGGTCGGCAGAAGGGTGGCGGGTCGGAGGTAATCGGGGAACGGTCTGGGCAGTGGTTTGAGGGTCATCGGGCAAGAAATTGCCGGTGACAGAGAAATCTACGAATGTGTCAACGAATGAGGAGAGGAGAGGCGGCACAAATTCGCAGGCTGCCGCTGTTTCTGTCATTGGTTGGAATCGGGAGAGCCGTGAAGCTACGGTCTCTAACTATATAAACGGGAAAATATTCTAATTTGCCACTGATGTTTAGGGTTGGCGATTTTGCCACTCAACTAACTAATTTTGAGCATTTTTTTGTCATTAATATTTTAAAGTGGGGTCGAATTTGCCACTCATCTTTCTTTTGGGGTCAAATGAACCACCGATGATGACTATAACAGAGAGAATATGCACGAATATTCCGTGAATGGTAGTATACATGGCAATTTTTTGTTGACGTGGAGTGAAGTAGGTGTACAGATCACGATGCGATGCGCTGATGGATTCAACGGCAAAATTTTGGGTAGAAATTGGGTGTTAGGGTTTCGGCAACTTCGATTTTTCATTTCACAAAGAGGGTGCTCCGGAGAAAGGTAGGGTTTGTCGTATGTCTGAATCGTGATTGGAGCTCGATTCGCTTGTAAACTGGGAGAACAGCTCGATGGCTACTCCTCCTGTCCGAGTTCGACATCAAATATGTCACCCAAAAAGGGGCAAGCCATCGCCGACCATTTGGATGTAAGTCACCGTGAGTTTCTGGGTGAACACTTCAATGTCCATTCTTCAACATTTTTGGAGAACATCATTTATGTGGATGCTTAGAAATTGTTTAAGAAGAATTATTTTTTTGTGTTGATATGTGGAATCATAGTTGATGTGGTATATAAGTTGGTTGTGAATGAGTTGTCAACCGTAATTGTGATTTGCTATCATCTCCATTTCGATTAACTTGGATATTGTTTTGTTCATTGTCTAGAACATACTTGGTGTTATTAGTTGTCGCTACTTTGAGTGGGTAGATGTAGCATTCCCTTATCAGGCGAAGAAGGTGATAAGAGAGTTGCAGATTGAAAAAAACATGTTTGTGGATGAATGCATTAAGCTGGCTGGAAGCCTAAGGGAGAAGACTTCAGAGTTGGGGGAAACCAAAAAGGAGTCATTGGAGATTGAGGAGCGAAGAAATATGATCAATGCTTAGAAGAAGAGGAATGAGCAACTTAATGTTGATTTTAGAGATCCCTCAAACTTGCTCTCATGTGGATCTTTCTCATACACATGTAATCCTCTACTTCACATAACATATATTAACTGCTTCTTCTTTACAAGCATGATATTATCTCATCAAATCATGCCATGAAACCAATGAATCCAACATCAATAAAGTATGAAGATGAAGAACTAAACATGATACTAAGAGGCGTAAACATACCTTGCACCAAAGGAAAAACCGCTTAAGGATTATTTTAATCATTGCTCCAATCCGACGTATGCTCCTTCCTTAAGCTTTCAAGCTTGCTCCAATGGCAGCCCTTGGCTTCCAAAGATGATGATAATGCCGCCCTGCACCAAGAGGAGAAGGGAAAAGGACGGATGAGATGTGAAGCACCTTGAAGTTCTTGTGTGGAATAACACAAATAATTCCACCCTTAATGGTCCAAAACTTGTCTCAAGAATTCGGCACTTTGAGAGAGATTGAGAAGGAGAAAAAGATAATGGAATGAGGGATGGAAAATGAAGCACTTCCTCCTATCTATTTATAATAGATGGAGGAGAGCTGTCAAAAGCTCTCCCTTAAATGTGTCAACTAATTTGCCTACATTAATGTGCCAATCACATTGTCAACCTCACAATGTGTCATTCACATTGTCAACTAAATTGTCAACCTCATAAATTGACAAATATTGAGTTATTCCATGGTGCAAGGTGCACCTTACACCAAAATTACTAAAATACTCTTATTTTGATAAATAACGCCAGAGGTGGTTATGATTACCAAATGAGGTCCGAATTACACAAAGTAATTCCAATCATTTCCATTTTACATATTCGAGCTCATTTAAGCTAATTAGTACACATTTACCAAAATACCCCTACTTTGATAAATTGTGTTCTAATCATTTCTTCTCCGTCAAGTTATTCTCAGCTCCTCTAAGCGGGATATTAGCTCAAAATATCTTGGTGCGCTAAGGAATTCCAACATTTAAATGGATCAGCATAAGTGTTGCAATTGTGTTGTTGGCCTCTCTGTTGTTTATGTTTGTGTTTTAGGTGTAGGTTTGGATGTGTACTAGTGCTTGCTGCGGATTAGGGGTTTAGGTTAAGTGTTTTTGTGTCCATGGTTGGCAAATTTTACATGGACAGTGGTTTGTAACTTATGGATTACGTAATTGGCGAATGTTGTTGTAACTTATGGATGATTGTTGATTTTAGTAAGATGGTATGAAATTGCTACTGGATATTGATTAAGTTGCAGGAAAAGTTAATATTAAATTCTTTGAGATGAAAAATTGGAGATTTAGGGGAAATGAACACATTCTTTTTTGTGTCTACTTTCATTTTTAAGCTTCCTGAAAAATTACTACTCTACTAATTTTCGGGTTACAAGGACTTGAAAAAACTAGATTTAATTTTGTTTTTTTTCTAGTAGATATACCTATTCTACTAAAATATCAATCATTTCCATTTACAATTAATAAAACACTGCATTCATATTTAATATATGGAAAATGTCATCAATCGCTAAAAATGATATTCATTTTCTCCCTACTGATTTGTCAGTTGAAGTGCTAATAAGTGAATTGATGATAATTAGAAAATTCATAAAAGTAATGGGATGATATGACAATGTAGAGAGATTTTTTTGAAGATTAAGGATATACCTATACAAAAACTCTTAATATATATTTATGTAGGAATACTACTATACAAAAACTCTTAATATATATTTATGTAGGAATACTACTACTCTACGGAGTATACATATATTAGTGTACATTAAATAACTCCATTAAATTGTAATCTATATTGATTGTATTTGGCAACAGTTTTTTTAAAGTAATTTGTGTGTTTCGAAAAAGCTATCAACGGTAGTTTTTTTAGTTTAGTTGTTAGCTATTTGATCTAAACTATTAAAAAATTATTCAAACCACTTTTATAACTAATTGAAATAGTTATTTAGCAAATGGGATCATTGACAATGAAAATAAAAATAAAAATGCTTTTATTATATAACTAAAGGTGAGCTCATCATAAAAGAGAGAAAACAAGACTGAAAGCCCTAAACCCCGTATAAACCCTGATTCGCCAGAATCGCATAATTTCTCATAGTAGCAGCAACAGACAGAATTTGAGAGAAGATGGATCACATAGCAGCAATGGAGCAGCAATTGGTGTCGGAAAGAATGAGAAGGAAGCTGGATGAAGTAAATTCGGCTGCCCAATCTCAACTTGCACCAGTTCAAGATCACATCAACTTCACGCTTCAGGTTTCATTTCACTTCTCCGCTTTCTTCTCTCTACTCTACTCTTCCAATTTTCGGATTCCCTTCATGAATTTGTGCTTTTTCCTGCTTCTGGGTTTACTCCATGCTTGCTCTTGGATTGGATATCCTGCTGATTGTTGCTTTATTTGCTTGCAGCGAGCGTATTTCAAATGTGCGTACGAGTGCTTTGACCGCAGAAGGAAGCAAGAAGAGATAAACAACTGTGTCGAGAATTGCAGCGTCCCTGTTGCCAGGGCCCAACATCATTTTGAGGATGAGATGGCCAGTTTCCAAGTAAGCTCTCTTGCTTTATCATTTTCTAGGTTTTCTGGATCTTCTTACTGGTGAAAGATGTTAAAGTTTTTGTATCAATCGATTACCTTTTGTGTTCCTAATGATAACCTTACATCTCTATAACCTCTTAATCTCAGGAGACTAACTAATGGATGCTTGCCTTCATCCTGATTTTCAACTATCTTAAAATACATTTACTTACTGGCAGTTGCTACCATAGGTGATGTTAACATCTTAGCTAAGTTCATATTTCCAGAACTGCTTCTTAGCCAATAAGATGCATGAGGTTATTTTACATACACCTATAGAAATAATAATTCAGCAACTAGACAATTGAACTTTGAGAATAGTGACCGGGTATTTGTTCTGTTCCTTTCCTCTTCAAGTGTATGAGCAATGCCTCTGTCTCTTGTGGGTGCAGCAACACAACACTTTCCTGAAGTTTTTACACTTTCCTGAAGTTATGTTCTTGTCGTTTAAAGTAACAGAGGCACCACCAAGCTTTGAGATATATCACTGAAATGCAGACAAACTCTTAAGGTTTATTATTTCTTGCACAAGTTTTACAATGTACAGCAGACAAGCAATCCTTTCTTTAGAGGAAAAGGAAAAGGGGTGATAACATAGGCTTCTAGGATATTGTTGTACGGTGGTCGTGATTTCTTTTTTCTTTCTCTTTTTGTCATCCATGTTGAACAAGAATCAACTTTGCGACAAAATTCTTCGGTAAACTAGATCCTTGATTGAGGGAAGAATGGGAAAGTAATGATGCTATGGAGACAGTATTTGACTTCCAGCACTCCCTCCGTCTCAAGTATGTTGTCATAACATCAAAATATTTTTGTCCCAAATGAAATAGCATTTTCCCACTTGTATTTTATTTTAATCCACTTCACCCTTGCAAATGCACTCACTCAAAGAGTCCAGAGAGTGGGGTGAGAGGGGTGAGGATGGGTTTGGGAAGGGGTAATGATGGATGTTTATGTAATACTCCCTCCGTCCCTAAATTTTTGAAACACTTTCTTTTTTGGGTTGCCCCTAAATTTTTGAAACGTTTCCTTTTTTAGAAAATTTTTACATCTCCATTTACTTTACTACCCTTTGCATATATATATAATCCATTTTATTTTTTATTTCACATCCATTTCTCCACTCTCTATTCTCGTGTCAGGTTCTCTCTCCTCTATCTCATACTCTTTTCTCTCACATCTCTATTCCTCATCTTTGCTTTGTTTCTCATCTAATATTCTCTGCATGTGTCCCTTACCCCTTAGACACCTTCATGAAATCTCCATCAAACTTACTAGCTCCTCCATCAACGGCCATGATAAGCCTTCTGCGCAAATGGTGGTTCAACATGCGGCTTTAATAGGACGGGTGAGCGATGAATGGGCAAAGCGGCAAATCGAACCACCGCTAAAGAAGAGACAATGGCCGAATCTGCTTTTATCGGGATTTAATGACGCCTCTTTTCTCCGGTGGGTCGAGTTCCTCCGACGATGATGAATCATCTTCACTCATTTATTTAAAAAAAAATGAAAAATATAGTTAATATGGATCTTTTTAGGTTCCTTTTAATTATTCATTCTCAAATGTATAATTGGTGTTGATTTTTTGTGGCTGGAGAAGGGAGAGAAACTCTGCACTCTGTACGTGCAGAAGACGGATGAGTGAAGGGGCAATAGAGGAAAGATGAATGAGTCTTATTATTCGTGCCAAAAGGAAACGTTTAAAAAAAACGGGACAGAGGGAGTATAAATTAATAACCAAAAATAATCTTAATCTATACGAAAAAACTAAAAGTGAAAACCCATATGGGACGGAGGGAGTGCATGAGATTATTTTCCCTACAAGGGATAATAATTCAGCAATTAGACAATTGAACGTGAGAAGAGTGACCGGGTGTTTGTTCTGCCCCTTTCCTCTTCAAGTGTATGAGTAATGCCTGTGTCTCTTGTGGGTGCAGCAACACAAGACTTTTCTGGAGTTTTTACAGTCTAAAAATATGGCTTTTAGATGAAATACGCTGTTGGCATACATAATACATGAGACGTATGTACGACTGCTGTGTAGAATGATGTCACAGTTATGTTCTTGTCGTTTAAAGTAACAGAGGCACCACCAAGCTTTGAGATATATCACTGAAATGCAGACAAACTCTAAGGTTTATTATTTCTTGCACAAGTTTTACAATATACAGCAGACAAGCAATACTTCCTTCAGAGGAAATGGAAAAGAAGTAACAGAGCTTCTAGGATACTGTTGTATGGTGGTCGTGATTTCTTTTTTCTCTCTTTTTGTCATCCATGTCGAACAAGAATCAACTTTGTACCAAAATTCACTAGATCCTTGATTGAGGGAAGAAGGGGAAAGTAATGATGCTATGGAGACAGTATTTAACTTCTAGTAATAAACTTGACAAGTAATATTCTGTGTAAAAAGGTGAAAATTGTTGCTGTTTCGTAGACCTTGTTTGTTGGTGAAAAACATTTTATAGCTTTTTGGGGGGTTGCTTGCAAATCGAGCTTTCAATGCTAACCATACGTGGAGCTGCCCAAGTTTTTTTATCAATGCGTTCCTATGCTATATTTGATCCTATTCTTCATTACCAATTCTTCATTACCAAGTAAGTTATCTTGACGAGGGACATAAGATGTCACTGAGGGAATGATCCTCTTTGTTTGATCTAGTTGTGAAAATATGAATATGCAGTTCATAATGAAGACATTGCATCATTCTGAATCCTTCGAAATGATTGTTGTTATCTGTTGATTGTTTCTGGGGTTGACATTGTGGCTCCCCAGGAGAGCAACAGCTACCAGACTAAGCTTGAATTATTACTAGCTGGAAGAATGCTTTCTAGTGCTTCCTGGTAACTTATACTCCCTGCGGATGCAGGAAAGGTTGAACAGATCCCTTATGGTTTGCCAAGACAGGTTTGAGACGGCGAAGCTTCAACAGAAGAGTAATGCCACTCAAGATCTGGAGTCTTGTGTCAATCAGAACATCGATGATAATGTTAGAACATTGCCCCACCTTGTTAACAGAATGAAGGCCGCATTCTCCATTAGCGATGCACCAAAGGAGTACTAATCTTGACCACAAGAGATTTGTTCTTCAAGCAAGAGATTTGCTCTTCAGATGAGTTTATCTGTTGAAGACTCTTATCTCCTTAGCACTGGTTCCTGGGGTTCTTTTGAGACAGCTGATAAGATTCATCCATCTCTGGAAACTAAGCCATTGTTTTTCTCTTTCCTTCACTCTTACGAAACGCACCTGTATGGTCATCGAATTCGAAGCTGTTGTATTTGAGGCAAGGGTAAATTATCCACCAATTCATTTTACAGTGTAGATTCAATTTGCGTATGATCGTGCGTTTTCTAGGGTGCTTTTAAAGTGATGGATAGATAGTTAAAGCCTTGATGATCTGTTCCTTTTATCCTGGTAACACTTAACTCTGTTAATCATCACCCATGTGATATTTCACCGACTAATCCAAATAGCTCAATTACAAAGTAATCTGGAAACCTAAACCCAACTAACTAATAATTACATACCCACATCTCATTTTCTAAGTGCTTTAGGTGCACCGAGTGATAAATAACATTGACGGATATCAATATTAGGAGACTGAAAAAAAAATGTAAGTAACAGGGCAGAGACGGTGAAACGGAGGAAGAATGTAAATTTGAAATACTATCAGAAATTGATATCAGCAAAACGTAGTTGAACTGTTGAAGTTCAAAATGAGTTGAGAGATGATGCAACTACTATTATTACTTGTGGTTTAAGACTTGAGCTACCACAGAGCAGACATTTCAAGCTCCTCATATGTTCAAATCCCATACTTTGATTGCCTTCCAAGAACTTTAGAGCTACAAAATGGATTAGGGCCCTCAAACTCAAACACAGTTCAGAATTTAGTGTACCAATGAAACACACTTGCAAATTGGCAGATAAATACAACTACCAACATAGATTTTTCAGAAGCCTACTATAAATATCATTTACAAAAACCTACTATAAAACTCGGAAATTTTATAGAAACAAAACAACTCCCGTCAAGAGCACTCGTTTCCCTGATTTATTACTGCAAAGGCAAAGTTTAGTACAAAGGTAATTGGCTCACAGTTTCTCCTCCTGATCGCTCGCTCGCACGCGCACACAGCAAATCAAAGCAAATCAGGCCTTGGATGGAAGAGCAGCAGCAGCATGCTGTTGCTCTTGCTGCTGCTGCTGCTGCTGCTTCTTCTGCTCCTCAAACTTATCAATTGCAACTTGAAGCTCATCCGAACCTCCAACAGCTCTCATGGTGTAGAAATATACACCACCCACAAACGCTGTCAAACCTCCCGCAACTACCAGATTCTTGGTCTTCGTTGAAAGGTTCTGGAATCCGCCGGCCATCTCGAACCAAGCCAGATTAGTGAAATTTTACGAACCTTATGGGATGGTACGAGATCGCGCTCAAAACCCTAGTGAATCTCAGAAGAAGAAGAAGAAGAAGAAGAAGCTAAATATTATGTACTTTCGGGGCTATGATCACCGTCACCCTTTAAGATTTGGGCCGGCCCAGTGGGCATTTTGGGTCCAGTGATAGTTCCAGCCCACCCAATGAAAACTTTTTAATCTTTATTTATCTACTTTATTTACATTTTCATTAATTTGTTATAAGTAAACAAATTTAGCTAAATTCCCACTAAAGTTACAGTGGCGGAGTGACTTTAATTCGCAATCTCAAACTTCTTTAAGAAAAAAAGGGCACACAAAAGAAATCTCTTGAGCGCTAGCTCAAAATGAAAATATAAATTTCATACCTAAATGATTCTTCTTTGTCCACAGCCAGACAAATGAAATGAAATGAAATAATAGAAGAAACTAAAAATACATACAAACAGAAGTGGACTCTTTTTTTTTTCTTCAAGTTTATCATTGACTCTAGACATATGCCTGATTCTTCAGCTCCTGCGCGCTTAGATATTTCCCAGTGGTGTCACCATTGTTATTGGCAGCTTCCACAAAAGAGTAGTACCTCAACAAGAATCCAAGCACGAGAGCCACCCACTCCAAGCAGAAAACCACCATGCACAGCCCACCCACCATCTTCATGATCACCAACCCGTCGTCTTCCCTAACGTAGGACCTCAAGTACCCCAAGAAATCCCCTGTCCTGGCTAAGATGAGCACCGAGACAGAGCCCTGGAAGATGGAGGTCAGCACCAGAGACACCATGTGGGCGGCGTAGTACTTGTTGGAGGAGGATGTCGCGGCCGCACCGCCACAGACGGCTGCAGCGACGGTGATGACTTGAAGGATGAGGAAGAAGAGGCCGCAGAGGGAGGGGATGAGGCGGACAGAGAGGGTGAGGAAGATGCAGGCGGAGGCGGCGCCGAGGAGGGCATAGTTGCAGAGAAGGAAGAATTTGTTGGTGTAGGAGTGGGAATTTGGTGATGTGGAAGAAAAGAGACCCATTTTGACTTTGTTTGAAAAGTTGAGTGGCTAGATTGTTGCAAATATCGGATATTGGAATTCTGAATTTCTAGGGAAAGAAGGGGCTGTATTTATATAATGGTTATGGCTGTGTCAGTGTGTGAGGGAGCCATGGCAAACAGAGAGGCTAACGGTAACATTTTTGAATCCGTTAGGTGGGGCCATGCTCTTCACATGTTAACGGCTAGTTCTTTGCTCATCAGCTCACATGCAGCTGTCTGTCTCTTTGATTGCAAACATCCGTTCATGTAATGACTCGTGGGGGCCCTCGTTTAATTTTTGTGTAGGATACCTTCGATAAAAATATTGTGAGATTTTCTTCTTTTGTGATTTTAATCGATGAATGAAATATATCATATAAATAGGTGTGTGTTCGTTGTTTGATAATTTTGTGAAGAAAGTAAAGGTATTTGAAACTTGTTATGGTGCATGTGAGGATAAAATTTGAGGAAAATACTTGATTTAATGGTTCGTTAATGGAAATATTTATAAAGAATACAACCCTAAATAAATTTGAGGAAATTTGATTTGACAGATAGATTTGATGAATTTAATGATGTTTTGTGAATTGAAATTTGGAAAAGTTGAGAATTTGTTTTTTTGATAAACATAACCTTACTATGATTTTTCTTCTACATACATTTTGTACAAGTAGTATAATCAAATACTTGACTAGCAGATGTCATAAGTTAAGTTTTTCATGGACGGATTGGTTATTAGCTCCTCTTCATAGGGCTGCTGAGAGTCTCGGTTGAGGGGATGGGACCACACCTTGTGGATTCCAGGCTGGTTGATCTTTTTCTGTATAACTCTCCCTGTCTTTCCCTCTTCTTTTTCATATATATATTTAAAGGCTGTTAAAAAAATACAAAAAAAGCTGAAAAGTACTTCCTTCGTGTTTAAACATGGATAGGTTTGATTAACACTTAAATTAAGGAAATTAATCGATTTAAAAGGATAAAATGTAAAATATGTATATATGACAAAAATAACTATACGGGTGTGAAGAGAGAGTAAGATTGATGTAAAAATGTTTCTATAGAAAGATGTGTAATGAGTTTTAAGGAAATAAGAAAGTATATAGAATTTTTTTTTTCAAATATTAAAGTTGTAATAGAATTGGCTTTTTTTAAAAAACTAATCATCATTGCTTAAATGATGTCAAAATAAACACATTTTCATGTTTTCCGTGAGAAACTAATAAGACTAGAAGTCTATAACTAGTATCTTCCCCCAAATTCCCACATCACGGTATCTCGCTAGTACATTTAATTAACACCGTTAATGTTCTGTTAGCTTGAAATTAATAGTGTTAATCAGATGTACTCGTGTTAATCAAATAAAAACGTTCACAAATTAGTAAAATTGCTCCAAAAAACAACTGATAATGATTTTGTGCGCAAAATTAAGGGAGTAAGGGCTAGGCCGGCATGGTGCCGCGACTAGATTGCAGTTCTGTATTCTTCCTCGGTGAAAAGATATTGTTAAATGTAATTTGGTAAGTATGATAGACCAAACTTAATTTGATCAGAGAATAAATACCATGAAATTTTAATTTTTTGTAATTTACTAAATGACAAAGGTTACACTGCCCTAACTAGTTTGAGCGCATTGTAAGTCCTTAAGTTTTCATGTTATTTACAAACCATATCATTTCTCTTTTTCTTATACCGTAAAAAATGTATATCTTTTTATTTCATAATAAAAAATTATAAATAATTAGTCCAATGACAATAAAAAATAAGACGTAGAAAACGATATCTATATGTCATATTTTTTGCATTTGTGGAGTATGTTTAAGCTTCTGTCATGTTTTTTATGTTCATCCAAATGAATTAAAATGGAATGAAATTCATATAGTGGAATCGAGATATTTCATTGCAAGATCATGAACTAAAGTACATGTAACTCATTATCACTACTTTTCTACAACAGGATCACAACTTTGCTATTCGGGATCACGACTCCCCCATTACGAGATCCACTTTTCTATTACAAGATCATAATTTTCTTATTTCAGGATCATAAAACTCATACTAAAAGTACACAAAAGTCGGACATCATTAAAGTCTGGCATCATGAAATTATTGTAAGGATTTTGAATTTTAATACTAATATCATGAAATTTTGGACCATTTTTTTTTATTTTATATCAATTTTATCAATATTTATTTTAATAACGTTTTATTTGTCAATATCTCTATGTTACATTCTCTCTCTTCCTCTCCCATCACAATAATTTCTTCTTTGTTGACTTTTTTACAGCAAATTGATTTGAATTAATAAAAGAATAAAAGAGCACAAAGAAAAAGCAAAACGAAAGCTTTTGAGCAAAAAATCATAACAATAGAAATACAACACGAACAACGAAAATAAAACAGGAAGTAGCTAACGAAAGTAAACGAACGGGATAGAAGAGTTGGATGGCAACTTTGTAATTTTTATTAAATCTTAAGCACATTCAATGCGCTTTGACTCACCGTAAAACTTCTCTTACTAAATTGTAATGTCAAATATAGATTAAGATATAACGAGCTAACCACACTCCAATGATTATAAGGTTTTACTTGGAAATAACCTTTAAGATTACCACTAAAGATTGATTACTATATTTGTTTAAATTATCATGGTAAATTTTCAAAATATGCAAAACTTAACTTAACTTAATTTTCAAAAGAGCCACTATCATGAACGCCCTATACTCCGCTTCTGTTGTCCATCATGGGGCGCTAGGGTCTGTTGGATATCGGTGTTGCCCTGCAAGGCAGCAGGTGACTATCCTGGCCCGCCCAGCCCCTCGCTCTCTTATATCGGCCTCGGTTCCAAGGCTGTTAATGGACAACCTTTCTCCAAGAACTCTGATGGTTGCCTTTCGATGATTGGGAAGCTACTGTTTCTGGATCGTGGCCCACGTACCCGTGGCTTGAAGAGCTATGATTACGGTGGTGATGAGATTGCCATAGTGCTGGGTTTGGTTGCGAATCGAAATCTAGTGGGTTGGGGGAAGTCCCGCCCCACCCAGAGCCATGATTCTTTGGGTTCGGAGCTGGTTAGGTGTATGGTGCACCTGGCTAGCTCCTCTTAATGTCCTATGGACTCCGTGTGCTGTTTCTGCTTTTTGTTGTGTTAGACTTTTCTGTTGTCCATACTTGTCAGGTCTGCTGTGTGTTGGTTATGGTTGATGCCTGCGATAGGTGGCACAACCACTTCTAATTCACCTGCATGGTGAGGGGGCGTTTTGCTCCATGGAAATGGATGCTGTTGTACGACATTCTCATGCGTCTTTTGGTGCAACTTAGGTCTCAAATTGGACGATTTCAAAGCTTGTTCATGCTACCACGGTCACTGCCAGCTATGACTATCTTCAGCTTTTCAGCTCTGGTTCTTTCTAGTGCTATGTTTTTTGCTTCCGTCAAGTTATGCGTTGTTTTTGCTTATGCTCTTTTTTGTCGAGATGCGGCTTTTTTTCGTAGGATGTTTCTCGGTGGGGACTTTTCTATCTGCTTCTTTGTTCTCATTTATGATAATTAATTATATTGGCTCTTTTCCGCTAATTTTTTTTACTAAATAGCATTTTCAAAATTTAATACTAAATATTAAGATTGTGCTGAATACACTAGCGATGAAGCTAAAACATTGAACTCAGTGCTTCCACTCGTTATCTCAAAGTTCATTAATCACTGAACTTTAGTTTGATTGTTATTCTAATCCATACACTATTATAAGCTAAAAAAATGTGTTCTTTTATTAATAAGTATAAACCTTAAGAAGTGGATGAGAATCTAAATTTTGGAAATATACACTTCTTCGTGCTTGAAAAATTGAACACATTTCTTTATTGGGTTGTCTCAAAAAAATTGATAATTGATAACTTTCATTAAAAGAAAACTTTTCATTCTCAAAGTTATTAAATTATCCATACTTTATCTTTACTTTCTATCTCATTTTTTGTGCAATTTCAACAAATGAGCAATTAAGTAAATATATATAAAAAAATCTTACATTCATTTTAATCTCCGCGCCCTACCAAATCTTTCAATCTTTTGGGGACGAGGGAATAATAGGGGGGTTCAATCTTAAAAGGGTCGTTTTTTGTACAATTTCAACCAAGGAGCAATTAAGTAAATATATATAAACAAAAAATCTTACATTAACTTTAATCTATGCGTCTTACCAAATCTTTCAATCTTTTAGGGATGGTGGGAATAATAGAGGGGTTCAATCTTAAAAGGGGGACCAAATTTTTTTGGGTGAGATTTTCGATTTCTCACCGGTGAGAAACGGAACCCCTCCTACGCGGCTCCCCTCAATCCAACCCACCCGGGGAGGGGCCTCCTATAGAAATTTTTCACGTGTTCACGGTAATTTTCGTTTTCGTCGAACTCACATCGGCGTGAACCACCGGATATCCGAAAAATCGGAAATTCACGATAAATTCCTCCGAGGTGAGTTTCGCAAAATCACTCAATCAAACCCATGTTTGAAACCATCAATAGGGGGCTTCAAACCTTGCTAAAATGAGGTGAATTTTTTACAAATTCACTCTCCCAAATTCGGTGACTCACACAATTTTTTTCGGACCTCCGCGTGAACGCGGAGGAGTGGAAAGTGAAAAAATGAAACGTGAATCACGTCTTGCTCGGTCGCTCGGTGGGCCCCCCTGCCGCCTTGCGCTGCGCTGCTCTCCTCTATTCACTCGCCTGCCTGCTTTGAGGTGGGCCCCCTGCCTGCTTGGAGTGAAATTTTGAAGTTGCTATTCAAGTTTGATGTTCCGAAAAATTGGGAGTGAATTTTTGGTTCGTGGATGAGGCTAAATTTGGTGAAAATTTTTCCACTCACCCTCAAGGTTTGAAACCCCTAATATATTAAGATGAGAAAAGAGAAACTAAGAATTCTGGTAGGAACAAATTTCTGTGAAGTGGTAGGAAAATTACTAAAAGTAAAGAAAAAGAAATGGGTGAATGGCATAATTTTGAAAAATTACCATGTTATTATTTGAACTTCTAATAAATAAAAAAACGTTACTATTTGCAGTTGCGCGAAGTCAACTTAGAGTATGAGTTACCTGCTTCTTCTATTTGGCATTTAGAATATTTGGCGGTGGCAATGGCCGGCGTCTTTTTGTATACAGCCAGGTGAAGCGAGCGAGCTTTGTTGATCATGTTAATGAAGAAGGCAGCGCCGGCAGCATGTCCCTCGATTCAGAGTCTTCTCCGCCGTCCACCAGGGACTGGTTCTTCCCTTCTCCTTCTCCCTCATTCATCCCCTCCACTCGCCAGAATGCCAAATCCCCAGTTTACCCTCGAAGATTCTCCACAATCCCCAGAAGCTCCCGTCGCCCCGTTTTCCCCGATTCTCAACACCTCTCGCCCTCTCAAAATGTTCCTCCCACTCCCGCACCTTACAGCGACTCGAAGTATGCTAGACTCCGGCGCCGAATCGACCTCCCACGACGGACCGTCGACAATAATCCCCAACCCGATGAAAGCCACGCCGCTTCCACGGACAAGGCCATCTTCTCCGACGCCTCTAACGTCGAATCTCAGCGATCTAACGCCAAGTGTTCTGGTCAACGTCCCGAGGCCCGCCGGCGCTTGGCGTTTTTCGCTCTGGTGATCCCTTTATATTCTCAATCCTTTTTAATTTATATTTGTTGGTTAATCATTTTTCTTACAAAAAAATCTTTCATAAATCCGTATTAATGTTTTAAGAATTGTGGTATAACTTTTTTAGTTCCGTCTTTCCAATAGCCTAATCGTTTCGGATTTGACACTTAACTTTGGTTTTACGTGTTTGATTACAGCTCTTGATTACTATTTTTGCTGTTTTGGGACAAAAGAATTTATCTCTCCGCAGCCAAGTCATCGAGTTGCAGGTATACGCGATTAGTATCTCTTGCGTGGCATAGAAGATATTGGGACGATATATTCGTTTTTACTTTTGGAAGTTAATACTATAATTGCTATGATCCTCAAACTAATTCCTGTTTTGAAAATGTCACTCTATTCTACTGAGTACCTAAGACATGAATGGAAGGAACCAAAATTCAGTTCAGAATATCAAAAACTCAAATGAAAACCTGGAAAAGGGAGGGCCTGCCTCATGGCTATCAGATCACATGCATTACATTATTTTGAAAGACCATCATTTTTGGATATCATTTTCGTGTTTGTAATGTGCTCACTTATTGATTTTATTAGGATATATGCAGCTTGACCGTTTTTATGATTGATTGAATCCTGCTGAATATAAGACTTTTCTTGCTTCCAGGGCCAAGTATCGAGGCTGAACTTTAAATTACGAAGTTGTGCCCTGGCTGATTCTTTGTATGTTGATCCCTTTCCAGAAGAAGTGGGAGAGATTCCTTCTAGAAGTTTAAAGCTCCTGGCTCTACTTGTTGTACTCTCAGTTTTATCAGCTCCTATCATTGTGTACAAGTATGTTGACTATGTCTCAAAGTCAAGGTCTTCAGAAATTTCAGAAGGGGCTTCTTTAAATAAACAGCTTGCATATCAAGTGGATGTCTTTCTGTCAGTGAATCCATATGCTAAACCATTGACATTGTTGGTTGCAACATTGCTGCTCATTTGCCTTGGGGGCCTAGCACTCTTTGGTGTGACGGATGATAACTTTGCAGATTGTCTCTGGTTATGTTGGACGTATGTAGCTGATTCGGGTAATCATGCCAATTCTGAAGGTATTGGTCCTCGTTTAGTTTCTGTGTCCATCAGCTTTGGTGGAATGCTTGTATTTGCTATGATGCTTGGGCTCGTATCTGATGCTATATCCGAGAAGTTTGATTCGTTGAGGAAAGGAAGAAGCGAAGTGGTTGAGCAAAGCCACACATTAATTCTGGGGTGGAGTGACAAATTGGTAAACTTTTATTCCAGAATCATCTATATGGAAGCTTGTTACTTATGTAGCTGTAGTTTTCAATGCCTCCCAACAATGTCATGAAATAAGAAACACATAAATTTCATGTTCCTATATATTCAGGTTCTAGTTGTAAGATGTAGAAATTTAAAAGGGAAAAAAAAGGAACAGAAGGTTGTAGATGTAGATAGTTAAACTCGCACATGCCTACCTTTTCTTTATGTATTTGTTGCTTGTCAATGCCATCATTGATTTGAATGCTCTATGCATAGGGCTCACTGCTTAATCAGCTTGCCATAGCAAATGAAAGTTTAGGTGGAGGGACTGTTGTAGTATTGGCGGAACGGGATAAGGAGGAGATGGAGCTTGACATTTCCAAAATGGAGTTTGATTTCAGAGGAACATCTGTAATCTGCAGAAGTGGAAGCCCTCTGATTCTAGCTGACCTGAAGAAGGTATATTTCCTTGTTTCATACTCATATATCGTTGTTCAAAGTAGGTTAAAGGTCAATTCAGAATCTATATGATAGGGAGGCATGATCCAATCTCAAATGAAAACAGACCAAGTTTGTTAAGTGTGAAATCCTGCATGGTTAAGTCATGGGATTGGTTAAAGCTTTATAGTGGGGTGAGGTTTCAGCAGCTGATATAGCTCTTAGTTGCTCGACAAGCAAGAAAAAATCCCATGACTTAACCATGCAGGATTTCGCACTTAACAAACTTGGATTTCACACTTAACACACCAGCAGCTGACATAGCTGATTGTTTATGCGTCTACTGAGAATATTATGTTGTCAATTCAGTTGCTGCATGTGTCAGCGCCTATGCATCTTATACTAACCGATGAATATATTTAGGTATCTGTTTCAAAAGCCCGTGCGATTATTGTCCTTGCCGAAGATGGAAATGCTGACCAGGTTCACTTGAGCAGAAATGCACATAGTCTGTTTCTTTTACTCTAGTCAAGCTTTGCTTACTCGTTTTAAAATTCATACAGAGTGATGCCCGTGCTTTGAGAACAGTCTTGAGTCTAACTGGAGTAAAAGAAGGGCTTAGGGGTCACATAGTGGTGGAGATGAGTGATCTCGACAATGAGGTCCTGGTCAAACTTGTTGGCGGTGATCTTGTTGAAACAGTAGTAGCCCATGATGTCATCGGCCGCTTGATGATTCAGTGTGCACGTCAACCAGGACTAGCACAAGTTAGTTTTTCTATCCCTGTAATGCTTTTATGCTCACTTATTTAATTGCAAAATCTATGTTCATCCATACTGAAATTTCATAGAGTTAATGTATTTACAGATTTGGGAAGATATACTTGGGTTTGAAAATTGTGAATTCTACATTAAAAGGTGGCCACAGTTGGATGGTATGCGATTTGAAGATGTAGTGATCAGTTTCCCAGATGCCATACCTTGTGGAATCAAGGCTGCATCCCTTGGTGGAAAAATTATCCTAAACCCTGAAGACACATATGTTTTGCAAGAGGGTGATGAAGTTCTTGTAATAGCAGAAGATGATGATACCTATGCTCCTGGTGCAGCATTACCCAAGGTGCTCCCCATTCCTAGTTTCCCTTCTTTTAAGATGCAGAACTGATTGATTTGCCCCCCCCCCCCCTTATGACTTATTTTGGGTTATTCAGTTTCATTTGTTAACAGTGCTACCAGACTTGCTTATCCAGATTCTGTTTCTTTTGCAAATTCCAAGGGATGGAGAGAATGAACAGATTAGAACATGTACACATAAATAAATAGATGCATGGAAAAAGATTATGTAGGGCTTAGGTGGGTTCTGGGAACTTACCATGATTTGATATTTAAGTTAGTATTTTATTCGTACAAGGAACAAAATAAACAAGTTTAAGAACATTGATGGCATGAGCTTGGTTGCTCCTGCGCTCAGGCATACTGCAAAATTTACTTTTGACTAGTGTCCAGATTTAAGAAGTTACAGAGGTAAAAGAACAAAAGTGGACATCTGGCCTATGATTTTGTTGAAAGAATGATCTGCTATATCATGACAGGATGCTACCTAGGTGGGATTTAATAACGGGGCACAACATAATAAAAAGAACTTACATAAGCATAAACAATTTGATCATTCAGGTCAAAGAAGCTCCATTCACACACTTTGCTCGACCAGCAAGAAAGCCCCAGAAGATTCTACTTTGTGGATGGAGGAGGGACATTGATGATATGATTGTGGTAAGTTGCTTCTATCGATGCCCCTAATTATTTTTTCTCTTCACCTGAATTCTGCAGGTCTGGAGAGGAAATTTACCTAAAGATTTTATTCTTCCAAAGTCTGCGGAAAGGATACTTCTTTGTGGTTGGCGGCGAGACATGGAAGATATTGTAATGGTAAAGTTAATAGGAATGATCCATGATACTCCCTAATGTTCCTGGGTTAGGTCCCTATACTGTCAAAAAAAAAGGTGGTTGTTGGATGTTTGAAGAACAAATGCCGCATGACCCAACATTTTCTGTAAACTAGATATTTCTTGCCGAATTCCAGAAGTTTTATTACACAATATAAACATATAATGCAGAGGATGAGTTATATGTATTCTCAAAGTTTCTCGAAATTCAATGCTTTTGTTCATTTAGGTTTTGGACGCCTTTCTTGCTACTGGTTCAGAGCTATGGATGTTTAATGAAGTTCCTGAAAATGAGAGGGAAAGGAAGCTTGTTGATGGTGGTCTAGATCTCAGCCGGTTGGTGAATATATCTATTGTTGACCGTGAAGGAAATGCAGTTATTAGGCGGCACTTGGAAAGTCTTCCTTTGGAATCTTTTGATTCAGTGAGCAGCTAAAACCTGGCCTCATTTTATAGATGTTCCATAATTTGGTAATATTTGCAGACTAAAAATGAGATGGTAATTACTCAGCACTTGAGTATTCTCAAAAGACTAGATCGGAAGTTCTCAACATTTTGAAGGAAGTAAGGTTGTCTTGGAGTTGAAAGCTTTTAAACGCACTAGATGATATCTCCAACATGCGTATATCTAAGTGCGCTCATGATAGTTTGATACTCCATAGAGTTATTCGTTTAGAGAAGAAGGTTTACAGGATGTTTCCTTTGCCTGATGAATGCCCTTTTAAGTTTTAGTTAAACAGGACTAATCATGATCATACTTCGTACAACTATTTGAGTACTCTGATATCTGAGACTGATGCATCCTTTGCAAATGAACAGATTTTGATTCTGGCTGATGAGTCCGTGGAAGATTCAGCCATTCAAGCGGATTCCAGATCCCTTGCTACTCTACTATTAATTCGTGATATTCAGGTGCTTTTATTTTTTAATCTTATCTTTTGTACTTGAAATGTTAGTGGGAAAGAAAAGGCTCACCAACTCTGCAAGATTGACATTTGTTTTTACTTCTTTATCTAGGCCATAATTCTGTTCTTATGATAAACTTTTGGCAATCATTAATGTGAGGTTTTTATTTTGAACCTTCATGTTCCAGGCAAGGCGTCTCCCATGTAGAGAAGCAATGGTTTCCCAACATCGCAGAGGCAGTTCCTCCCAAGGCTCTTGGATAGGAGAGATGCAGGAAGCATCAGATAAATCGGTGATAATTAGTGAGATTCTGGATCCAAGGACCAAGAACTTACTTTCTATGTCAAAGATCAGCGATTATGTTCTATCAAATGAGCTTGTCAGTATGGCACTGGCCATGGTTGCAGAGGATCGACAAATTAATGACGTATTGGAAGAGCTGTTTGCAGAAGAGGTACTCTTTTTCCGTTTGCGTTCAACTTTCTTATGACCATTTGATACATACAGAGGTTGAAAAGAATCTTTTCCCCTCAAAGCCGGTTCTAATTGATACTAATCCTTTGCATTATTGTGTTAGGGAAATGAGCTGCATATTAGGCAAGCTGACCTGTATGTTCATGAAGGTGAAGAACTGAGTTTCTATGAAGTTATGTTACGCGCACGAGAGCGGAGAGAGATTGTTATAGGTTACCGTAGTCATAATGAGGAGAGGGCTGTCATCAATCCTCCTGCAAAAGGGGAGAGGAGGAGTTGGTCGTTGCGGGGTGTTTTTGTTGTGATCACTGAGAAGGAATGACTGCTGTAAATAATGTCGTGTACTACAATGCATAGCTAGGACTCAAAATGTGCTCTACTCATTGCCGAAGGAAGCAAATGAAAGCAAAGGGTATAGCTAGGAACACAGACGGCGGTTCCAAGTTTGTATCAGCCAGCCAAGTGATGGGAATGCACTTGACGTCGAAGTTCAGCCGGCAGGTTCTTGTTTCTTTTCTCCATTAGCAAAGGTCTTACTTAAAACAAGGACGCGTTATTTGGTGCTGTCTGTAATTTTTGTTGTGAGAAACAAACGGTTTTGTGAACCAGCCTTGTCTGTTAATGCATGTATATAGGAATAGCAATAGGAATACACTATCTATCACTCAATACTATGGTATACGTAAGTGTGGCACTGGCACTGGCACTGGCACTGGCAACTACAAGGGTTGCTGCGAGTACTTCATCATGGAACACCTTGAATTGCTGAACTACCACTCTGTTCTGTGTGAGCTTTATTCAATGCTCCAGGAAAAAAACTTGTCTAACGAAAGAAACACTTGCTGTGCTGTGTTGTTTTTTTTTTTGCCCCCCATTTTTTACTTTAATGTAATAATACTATTATTATGTTTTTTTAACAGATTATTATGTTAGTTTGAGACGAGAGAAAAGTATAAATGAAAAAGAATGTACAGGAAATTAAATTCGAAAGTAACGTATACTTCCCCTATTTCTAAGTTTTTCTAAATATTTCAAATACACATTTTTCAGCTTTTAATTTATTAGTATTACATTGTAATTAAATAAAGTTTAAACTATTTTTTAAAACTATTTTGAGCTCTAATTTAGTTGGTTAAATTTTAATGATACAATATGAGATCTTGAGTTCAATCCAAGTATACTTTCACCACCCAACCCCTAATATAAAAAAGAAAAAAAGGAAAACGGTGAAGACATCAAGGGACTTACTCCCTGTCTCATGAAAAAGAGATAGTCCTTGTATAAAACAAAAAACAAAATTAGTCCCACACATTTTACTTTTTTTGATTGTTGTAAAATTGATACGCTTTTTAAGTGAATTTTTTTCACCTCGATTTCACTTTGTTACCAACCCCGTTAATCATCATTAGGTGATATTTCACCCACTAGTCTAAAGGGCTCAGCTGCAAGGTAGTCTAGAAACTCAAGCTCAACTAACCGGATAATTACATATCTACTCCTCATTCTCCAAATGCTCTAAGTGGGTGAAAATTTACCCGAATGATAAATAACATTAACGTTTTGTTACACCATCATTAGGTGATATTTCACCCACTAGTCTAAAGGGCTCAGCTGCAAGGTAGTTTAGAAGCTCAAACTCAACTAACCGGATAATTACATATCTACTCCTCATTCTCCAAATGCTCTAAGTGGGTGAAAATTTACCCAAATGATAAATAACATTAACGCTTTGTTACACCATTTCACCTTCTCATTTAAAAAACTACTTTTATCTTATATATCTATTTTATTTTATTATTTATAAATAATAATAAATTCATTAATCTTGTGATCACTACTCAATCAAATGTATATTGTTTTACAGGAGAGAGTATTTGTAAGAAGATTTAGGGGAAAAAAGGGTAAAATTGCCACTAATCTTTCCTAAATTTCTATATTAACCATTGATCTTCATTTTCGAGTTAGAGTCAAACTTGGTTAAAAATGTCACAGTCATTAAAAAATTTGTTAACTCTTTGATTTAATTACAAAACAGTACTTAAAGTTCTTAACCATTTACAATTTGACCATAAATCTTTAATTCGCAAGTCTGAAGAACAGACCAAATTGTAAAGAGTTAAAAACTTTAAGTACTACTTTTTGTAATTAAACCAAAGAGTTAACTGATATTTTAACGGCTTTTAACGGCAGTAATATTTTTAATCCAGATTCAAAACTTGGATGACACTCTAGCTAAAAAATGAAGATTAATAACAAGTATAAAAATTTAGAAAAAATTAGTGACATTTTTAACACTTATTTCAAGATTTAGGTTATAGACCCCAGAGGACTTGTGTCAAAAAACGAATAGGAGTAATATTCAGGGCCTCAACACGTCAAAGTGGGCGGAATTGCGGAAACCTATCATACGCTTAACCTGTGGGTATCGAGGACTCGCATCTAAACTTTCGTTTCCAGTCCGTGGATTGGTTTCCTTCACAAGAATTAGGGTTCGAGCGCGCAAACGCCTGTTTTGTTCTGTACACCGGTCAATAACGCGAAACAAAGGAGGAGGTTTCGTATTTGTTAACCATGGTATGCACCTGAATCACCTCTTTTACATCTATGTTATCTACGCCTGGAAAATTGTTTTGGATTGCTTCCTGCATCGGGTGATTGCTCGAATTTGATTTGCGTTTCAAAATATGACAATTTCTAAGTTGCAGTAATTTTTCTTTCTGGTGTGCTTTCTTTAATTGAAAAGATCTGGTATAGCATCTTACTAGGTCATAGGTTTATGTTTGCGGGGAAAAAGGTAGAATTTCAGATATGTGTCCATTAACGAGCTAATAGCCTGATGCCTGTTTCATGTGAAACTTTTGGCGCGTTTGTTGCCCGTAATGAATCTCTGTTAGCAGCAGATAGTAGCTCTGTAGAGCCAAGTTGATAGTTTTTCTTGTTTCTGTCATTCACGTTCCTTTGATCAATTAGCTTCCTCATGAACTTAGGAATTTCAGAAAACAGTTCAATATATTTGTATTGATAAGGTTTTTTAATTCAAAACTTTGGAATTTATAATACTACATATATTTCCGGCTCATGATCAATGTCTGGAGCTTGATTTTTTTTTTCCTTGGAGCAAAGTCAAACAAGTCTTGGATTTTTCTCTAGTTTCTTTCCAGTCACCAATCATGTTTAGCATTTAACCCTTAATCTGTGTCTTTGAAGTTGTTGCGTGATGGGATTTTATCTTTTATTGTTAACCGACTCTTTTGCTCGTATCTGCAGTCTTCGCTTGCCGCTGCTAGAGCAGACAATTTTTACTACCCACCAGAATGGGATCCAAGCAAGGTAATCCACATTCAGTGTTCTTGACTGTATTGCTTATTCCATCACAGAAAGCCCTTTAAGGGCTTATATCCCAATCTTTTTTGACACGTTGATAATATGTGGGGCTCATGCATTTTTGTGACGTATTTTCAGGGTTCTTTAAACACGTTTCATGGGCAACATGCTCTGAGAGAGAGAGCAAAGAAAATAGGTCAAGGCATTTTAATTATAAGGTAATTAATTTCAGCTTTCTGTAAGTTTGTAATGTTTCTCTAGCATTCATCTGTTTGTTGTTATGTTTCTATACTTTGCTCTGCTGTGTAGATTTAGGCATCTTGAATTTGCTTACTGTAAACAGTTGACTGGAATATTAACCATCAATATGTGACTTCACAAGTCTTGATACATATGTTTTGTGTGATATTATTATATACGCCCATGGAGACGATGGCAAGGGAGTTGGGTTACTGAATTTTGTCATGTCCAAGTAAAATTTCTTCCCGTTTGAACCAACAGTTGGGGCAGTGGGATTCTTTCTGTTAACGACTCGATTTGCTTGCCCATTAGCATCCAAAAACTTTTCAAGTTCTGTTTTTATTTAATCTTCCACCACTAGTGCATTTAATCTGTGAACAAACCAGAATTATGCATTCAATTGATTATGGGCAATGGCTTGGACTTCAGGATATAGAAACATGTTTTTAACCTGTGATATTAAAGTTGACGTTACCTGACTATCTATGTTTCTCAAAATTTGTCAAGTTTGTGAGTTACGGTAATGGCTGCGACATTGGTATTATTTTGGGGCACTTTCAGTTCTGCTAAACGCATGCCTATGCTGTCAGGTTTGAAATGCCTTATCATATCTGGTGTGATGGGTGCAATCATATGATCGCAAAGGGAGTGCGATTCAATGCTGAGAAGAAACAAGTTGGAAATTATTTTTCTACAAAGGTACCGGAGTAGTTTTGGATTTCAGCATGATGGATCAGCACTGTGCATTTCCCTATTGTTTTTTTTCTTTTCTTTTAAGAAATGTTCTTTATTTACTAATTTTGCTTTTGTGATTTTAGATATGGAGCTTTACCATGAAATCTCCATGCTGCAAGACTGAGATTGAGATTCAAACAGATCCGAAGAATTGTGAGTATGTGATCATCCGTGGTGCCCAAAAGAAAACTGAAGTGTTTGATGTTGAAGATGCTGAGACATTAGAACTTCCTGCTGATGAAGGTTAGAATTAGTTGCATGAAGATCTGTCACTTCTTTCTTTTTGGAGCCAGGTCAATGCAACCTACTATTCTTTTCAAGATTAAATGAGATGATGGTCATAGATGCTCTATGTGATGACTTTGCCAACCATGTGTATGTATGCGCTCGTGCAACTGTGCATGCATGTTTCCTTTTCCGCTGTACTTTCTCCTTAGGGCTGCTAGACTTTTCAGTTTAACTAACAGTAACACAAGATGAACTTATATTCCATGCCTGTCTAGATTTCAACATGTAACTTTCTGTTTCCAATTGACGGCTCCAAATATCATGTTTACAGTGTAGCTTTTATGTTTTCTGGCTGCAATCTGAGATATGGTTTTCTTGGTTTGCAGAAAAAGGGAAGCTTTCTGACCCATTTTATCGTCTTGAGCACGACGAGGAGGATCTGAAAAAGAAGAAGGAAGCGGAGCCAGTGCTGGTCCGGCTCCAGCGAGTGTCTGATACCAGGCATTCTGATGACTATGCACTAAACAAAGCTCTACGTGCCAGACTTAGAGTAAGCTGCTTCTCTCATTGGTATTGTCATTGATGTGTGTGTGTGTGTATATGTGCATCTACGCTTCACACTGACACCGTTTTTTATATCAGAATCAAAAGAAGAGGGTTGCTGAAGAGGAAGCTGCTTCCAGAAATTTGGGGCTTGGCATACGTCTTCTCCCGTCAAGTAAAGAAGATGCTGCGGCTGCTTCAAATATCAAGTTCTCTTCCAAATTTGAGAGAAACCAGAAAGATAAGCGTGCAATGATCAAATCTGCTTCAATATTCCAAGCAGCACCATCTAGGCAGTCTATGTCCAAGGAGAAGAAGATGGAATTAGAAACGAAGCGAAGGAAGATCAGTGCAGTTACAGCATCTAAATTGCTGTCCGGTGGATTTAGGGCGTCCTCATATACTCGAGCTAGCTAGGACATGAAACCTCAGGAAGGGTTGAGCACTTGAAGCTCATTTGACTGCAATACAAGTTTATCCGAGGCTTTATGTGAGAAGAGAATCAATGATGTATATTTGTGTTCTCAAATGTATTTTCTGTGCATTGCTGGAGATGCTGCTTGTGTGTTGGGAACAATGAGCACCTCGTTTACGTTAAATATGACCACCCTGTGAACAAGCAAGCGCCTGCTCTGTCCCATGAATCCGCGGGCCATGGCCTTAAATCTTGGGTGGAATTGTGATAAGAGGTTGACCCCTTATGTTGATTAATACTCGATCATCACCCCAAAATTGATATTATTTCAGTAAAATTGATATGTTTTCTTAAAATTAAATTATTTCACATCAACTTTATCTTATTATTATCAATTTTTTTCCCACTAAAAAATATTTTCGTTTTACATGCATATTTTACATTTTTTTCTTTAGTTAATAATATTCTTTAATCTCCGTATTCAGTCAAGTATATAGTGTGACAGATGGAGTAATTAAGTGTTAAATAATTTGTTAATTTTTTTTATAGAAATATTAATTGTTAAATAGTGACTAGAGGACAGGGATTAGGGGCATGATGAGTAAATGAGTGGCGAAATTAACGGCCCGTTTAATTCGGAACATTCTCCATTTCAAATCTTCTTGTAAATATTTGGAACATTCTCCATTTCGTCGGCTTATTATTTACTAGCTTGCCACTTTTTATATTCTTTGTTGGTGTGTTCTGTTCGCATATTTCAGTAGTATTTTAATAAGTGGTACAGCATTACCATGTTCTTGCTTGCCAGCTTCTTATTACTAGTAGTATCTTTTTTCTATTCATAGAATCCATCCAATTTACATACCAACTTTTGTGTTGTAGATTTTGCTTAGGATATTTCAGTACACTTTTGAGACATGAAAAGAGAAGCGTTTGAACTTTTTGGATTCATATCCACCGAGGTTTATAGTTACAATCAAATGTTAGGAGACCTGATTGTCTCCTCTCAAATAGCTAGGATGAAAGTGAGGGATCTCCAAGACTCCAAGCATCCACACATCACAATCTCCTATCTTACTTTGTGACGGGGTTAATTTGATATTACTACAATGTAAAAATTTTAGGTTTAAAACATTTAATTTTGAAATTTAATAGGGTATTTGTGATAGGGAAGGGTTGATTTGAAAGATTATGTATTGTTTTAGTTAAACACACTCTCAAACATATCTATTGAATATATATTAAAATAGTTCAATAAAACATTTCTAGGAAATCAGTTATGTATAACACTTCTCTCATATGGAGTGTTCGTGCTCAATAACTAAAAAATGGGGCAAAATCATGCGTATAAAACTTTAGGACAAATACGCAAATGAACAAAAATTGTAAACCAAAAAAATGGAGTTAGTCCATTACCACGGATAAAAAGGCTCTCGTCTCACACAATTCACATAACATGACGGAAAAACTAAATTATTATTCATCATATGCACATCAAATTTATATGCTATAGTTATATAGTATATTGATAATAATAGCATTGAGAGATGATAAGAGAATTATCATTTTAACGAATAAAAGCAACAAACAAAACAAGCAAAAAAGAATCCAAAATAATTCCAAATCATAAAATAGAGAACATTTGGGGGCTATGCTAGGGGTGAGAAACGAACCGAGCTTCAGGAGCCTCGTGCCTGAGCGATTTTTAAGCTCGTATATTATGCGAGTCGAGCCCGAGCTTTAGAGGCTAGGCTCGCGAGCTTTTACGAGCCTCACGAGCTTGGTTCGAGCAGAGCCAAAACGAGCTTACCCAACAACCATATCAAACCTCACGAAATTTCAAGTCGAGCTCGAGCCAACGAGCCTCATGAAAATACCCATAATACCCTCATATTGTACAGGTAAGGAATTTTTTTAGCCTCGCGAGCTTGGTTTGAGTCTAATTGAGCCGAGTTGAAACGAGCTTACCTCAACCATAATGAACCTCACGAGCTTTCGTTCCAAGTTGAAACGAGCTTACCTCAACCATATCGAGCCTCACGAGCTTTCGAACCGAGCTAAAACGAGCTTACCCCAACCATATCGAGCTTCACGAGCTTTCAAGCCAAGCTCGAGCTTTTCACGAATCGAGCTCGAGCCCAATTTTAGGCTTGAGTAGAATTCGAGCCGAGCCTCAACTTCACGAGCTCGGGCTCGGCTCGTTCTCATCCTAGGCTATGCTAAGAGAAATGAAAAATATATTTAAAAAGTAAGATATCCTTTTGAAAAACAAAGCAAAACTAAAAAAAGGGAAGAAAAAAAATGTTGGAATATCCAAATAAAAATATTAAAAATATTCGTGCAAAAAAATGAAAATAAGATGTATGAGGGTGATTAGTCACTCAACAAACACGATAATAGGAAGAAAAAAAAGCTAAAAAATAAAATAAAAAAATAAAAGTAGCTAGAAAAAATAAAGCAAATGATCAAATTATAAGATTATGAACATTTGTGGGCTACGTAAAAAAAATAAAAGAAGAGATGAGACGTAAATTATCTTTTTTATTAATAAAAGCAAAAAGAAAAATTGAAATATCTAAACGAAAATTTTAAAAAAAATTTGGGCCAAAGTGCAAATGAATGAAAATAAGATGTATGAAGGTAGTTATTCCATTAAGAAATGAAAGTAAACTAAAATACAAACTTTTTTTTTAAAAAAAAGACAAAGGAAACTTGGTGTAAAATATTATAGACATCATACAGTTTTGTTAACTTTACGAGATTGTATGGATATATCTAAGACATTTTTTATGTACTGGAAATAGTATATCGGTCAATAAAAATATAGATATATATTGATATTTATATACAATGCTTAATTTAAATATATAAAAAATAAAATATAAATGAAGTTTAAAAATAAATTATCCATAAATTGTTTGATGAAGTTTTTAAGTAGACCCAAAAATCCAACAAAAAAATGATGCATTAATAGAACATTAACCGGTGCAACAATTTTCTTATAATTTCAAGTTTAAACTTTTGAAATTCTTATAATTATATCTTGTACCGCTATTTTCTTGAATAGACACAACCATTTTCTTATGATGGGCATTTGCGCATATTTGTAGATGTTTAAGGAGCATGGTTAGGTTAACCTTTTGGTTGATCTGGGCGAACGTGAATGAAGCGGGGCCATCTTCTTCTCGTCGTTTTACGGCAGGGCCAGGCCCCTCGGGACAGGTGCCAAGGGAATCCGCGACCCCCCTCGTCATGTCATCAAATACACCGACGGTCGTCGTCGTCGTCTTTCATTTTTTTTCTCTCTTTTTTGATACAAAATAATGTTGAGGATATTGGAAAGTGTATTTTAGAAATCAAGTGATCATGACTCATTTTTTAATAGAGTATAACAAAGCACAGTGATTCAAACATGTGACCTAGTTGGTTATTATACTCACATACTACTAATTCGCAAGCCTTTTATCTTTATGCTGAAAATAAATACCTATGATTCATTTAAATATAACTTTATGTTTCATAAAAATTGTTCTATTTTATTTTTAATATTTAATCTATAATTTATTTTCTTCGATATGTGACATATTAAATCAAATATTTATATGTCTATTTTATTTTAATGTGCCTAATTTCTAAATATATAAGGAATAGCTAATATAGCTAGGATTCGCAATAGTTGGACTATTTTCCCTTTTCTAAGCTAGATTAGATGTTGTTGGAAGAAAAATTGGAGAGAAAGTTACATCTAATAGATTCGAGCAATTTTTTAAAGCAACTTTTTACTGGATATATGAATTTAGAAAAGTTAAAAAAATAGAAAGTAAAAGGGAGATAGAAAAAATAGGGTAAAAGAATCGAGTGTCTCTAGCGAGACATGTTTTAAAAATATAACCGGAAGTAGAAATATTGATGTGTATTGTTCAATCGATTCAACTATTTGAGCTACTCATTCATCCTGTTACTTTATTAAAATAAACTATCATTGTTTACTACATCGAGTAATCATAATATAATTCATATAGGATATAATAATTTATATTTTATATACTAAAATAGAAAATTAAAATGCACCCTTCTTCTCTTATTAATTGAATTAGTTTGATTTTTTTTTTGGACAAAGAGTATTTATTAAAAGAAGAGAAGATACAGAGAAAGATACAAAGATATGATGTGAAGGTTTATATTGTGTTCTACAACAAATATTTGTCAAAAAAGTGGCAACAATTTAAAATTAAGAGAAAATTATTAGGAGAAAAGTTTATGGAAATTGTATAAATTTGAATAATTGTTGTTGTTTTGTTTTTGTTAATAAGAACACAACCTTTTGAGACCAAAACTAAAACCCAAGCATCACCATATACAATACAACACCAAAATCAGAACTGAGTGGTGAGAAACATAAAAATACCAAACCAGGAGAAAAAAATAGATCCCCAAAGGGCTTAGAATCAGTTTGACTTACACGTGGATTAAAATGTGCGTTGACTGATGTGTGGCATATACATGTAATATTTTTTATGGTGTTTTAAGCCATTTCCATCAATATTTGTTGTTAACTCTTTTAGAATTACATGTTTTGTAATTGTAACGCATTTTCAATGTATGTATGTAACTTATGTGGAAATGCACCAAACATGAGCCTATATGATAGAGCGTGAAGATACGGACGTTTCATGACAAATTTCGGGTTAATCGGAGCTCAAGCGAATAAGATGTGGCTCTGATAAGTTAGCAAGTGTAGCTATGACACCGCGGGAGCTCCCGGCCATGGTTCTGAAAACCGGACCGGTCGGTCGAACTGCGAACCGGTCTTCTATCCGATACAGTTATCGTTCTAAGGCATCTCTGCAAAACCGGACTGAACCGGCAGAACCGGTAAAAACCGGCAGAGTTGAAGTGCGTGGTTTAGGCCTGTTTTTTGCAAGTTGAAGTGCAGGGTTTGAGCCTGTTTTTTTATGGAATTCATGTCAAAAGGCCAATGAGCCAGCCTGCTCTTTTATTTATTTATTTTTTATGGATCTCATTTAAATTAAAAGAAGCAAATAACATTGAGGGAACTGAATGTTTAATTTTACTCTTAATCATTTTTATTTTTGGATTTGAAATAATTGTGTACTAAATTCTTTAGTAAGATAGTTTTATCTTCAAAAAATAATTATGAGTATTTTATTGTAGGTGATGGAACTTTAGAACTTGCATATGACAACTTTTTTGGAATATTTAAAGCTTGTATATGCTAACTCTTTTGAACTTTAATGGATCTATATTTTTAAGTTTACTATCAATTACATATTTATTTTAAAATGAATGATAAATATTAGATATTCCGCGTATTTGACTATAACCGGTTGAACCAGTGGCTAAATCGGTTGAACCGTGAACCGGTGATCGAACGGTTCGACATCCGGTTTGGTTTTATAAACCATGCTCCCAACCAGTAAGTGCAACAAGCTCCAGGCACCATCACGAAGCCAAGGTGGCGCCGCAGGAGCTCTTTGCCACAAGTGACACAACCCGTCACACCATTGTGGTACCATCGTGGCGCCACCTGCTGCATTCATTTTATCCGAGGTCACCACGTAAATTCTCGATTCCCAAGCATTTGCACCAATTCTTTTGGACATTTTTACCCCCATTTAGCCATTTAAAAGTGTACAATATGTATAGGGACTCTTTAGACATTTAATAAAGTATATATAGGTCATTTCTCTCGTGATTAAGGATGAGACTATAACACATATTTTTGGAGATTTCGGTAGAGAGCTTCAATGAGAGCTTGAGGTTTTCTTCCATGGAGGACCCGACTTCAAATTTTATAATCTATTGCTGATTTCTATCCTTATATAGTATTTCTATCCATTCTATACGTTCTTTTATGTGTAGATTTCTTTCTCTGGTTATAATTTCATATGTTCTTTTGTAGAGGTTCCAAACCACTTAGTGGTTGGGTCTTTTGTGAAAGTAATACTTGATTTCAGACTCTTTTGATATATGAGGTTTGTTTTTGTGCTTTAATATAGTATATGATTAGATTTCAAGCTTGTCTTGCATACGTCTACAAGGTGTTCGAGGAAATGCTCAATAGAGTTTTTCATGAACTTTAGACCGTCAAACTAGCACAAGTGTCATGCCTTTTGCTTGAGAAATAAGAGGGATTCACTTAGGAGCACAAGTTAGCTCTTAATGATATTGATCTTAATGTTTTGGTAATAGATTACAATTGGTTAAGGTGCAATAACAAGTTTCATACTCGAGAGGGATGAAACATATGATTGAATCATCTCCTCTTATATCATCACCCATCTAGCTAAGATCATGCATTATGGAAGCAATAGACTCAACCCTTAGTGGTTAATTTTCATTAAGTGTTACATGCTTAATTCCTAATTGTTAGTTTTAGCTAGTCTCAATTCACATACAAACATCATTTCCTCATTCCATCTTCATATCACTCTTTTTCTAAGTAGTCTAATTTGCATACTAGATAACTTTCTCAATAACATATCATACATCTAGTCTTCGTGGGATCGATCTCTACTCACCTCTTTATTACAAAACGATCTTTATACTTGAGGGTGAGTCGGGTAGATAAATATATTTATCTTGTTTGATTCGCGACATAGCATTGACTTGAGGGTAAATATGAAAAACATGCATATAGGATAAAAGTAAACTTTTTTAACTGAGAAAAGTGAGCAAGAGTAATAAAGTAGAATTGGTGTAAAAAAACTTTCCTTAAAAGGAAGTGTAACAATTTTTTTGGGATAACTTAAAAAATAAATTTGGAAAATAAATTTAAAAACTCTAGTATTAAAATGGAAACATTCCAAACAAGGTTCCCTAATTTAATACTAGAGTTTTCCAAAGATTGGAAAACATTGGTTTCCATTTCTTCAAACCTAGGTATATAATCAAATATTTACAAAGAAGTTTTGGAAATGAAAATTTGGAAACTTCTCTACAACTAAACGGACCTTTAGTGTAAAATTTTAGAAAATAAAATGACATTTGAGAAATTGAACACAGATTTTCCGGTTCGCCATTCATATCCGATTTTGACCAATTCTAAACCCATTGGATCAAAACGAAAACCGGGTCGACGGACCAACCAAAACTATCCTGTCCGGTTTCCAAAACACACTCTAAACACACAACTTACCACCCCAAGGGCAAGCAAGCAGTAAATAATGTGATTTGAGTAGTTCAAGGGAAAGCAGGTGTGAACAGTATGACTGAGCAGCAGCAGCAGGTTGTGAGGAATGTAACGTACAGTCAGTAGGACAACAACAACAACAACAATATAATGAGAGATGGACGAACCCGATCGACCCAAACTCGGAACTCCGAATTAGTGTCCTGCTCCTCTTTGCTTGCTTCACTGCAGCGCACTGCAAACTGTAAATGTAAAACTGCAATCTTGACTTTTGAGTTTCAACTTGTGAAAAACACCTCGCTAATTTATCTCACTTTCCAATTTCAAATCACAGAACATACAAAAAAGAGCACATTATTATTTATTTCTCCACTTTACTCCCCCGTTTTTCAAGATTGAAAGAAAAAAAACATTGGCAAGAAAAGGATTCAATTCAAATCCCAATGATGAGAAAATGTTTGTCAGGCATCTTTAACATCCCTCCTGTGAATCTGCTTCAAAGATCTCTTCACCTTTTCTTCTTCTTTTTCTGCTGCTATGGCTAATTAGCTACTCTCCCCCTCTCTGTTCATCCACTTTCTTTCCCTTTCCCTGGAAAGCAAAAGCAAAGCTCATCTCTTTTTTGTTTTACTCCTCCTCAACCTCAGCAAGCTCTTCACTTTTACTCCATTGAATTTGAACTACCATTCTTCTTCCTCTCTTCTCTCCATCCTCCCAAAGTTTCAACCTTTACCCATTTACAGCTCCTCCTCAACTACCACCCAAACCAGTCAGGAGTCATACCTTCCTTGATTCATCTTCTCTAAAAGCACCATCTTTGCTTTACTAGTGATCTCACACTATTCTAGACAGGACGCTCTTCTGTTTTATTTTTCAAAAACAGACAGCAACAGTATGATCATTGCTAATATCAATGCCCGGCACCGCCTCCTCATCCTCTTCCTCCTCTCCGCCGCTCTTCCAACCACTCCGCTCACCCACCATCGCCACCTCCTCCACCAACCCTTCTTCTTCCAAACAGGACTCCCACCCTCGCCCTCACCGACAGCCTCCTCTAAGCCGCCGCCTCAGCTCCGGCAGCAACCCAAGTACCCCTTCTCTACGACCCCTCCCACGGCTCCGCAAAACCCCTTCTTCCCAAATGTAGCCTCCCCTCCTCCGCAGCCTCCGCCGACCTCTCTGCCCACTTTTCCCGCCAACATTTCATCCCTTCTCCTCCCTCACCCACCTTCCTCCGCCGCCTCCCACAGTCACATCCTTCTCATTTCTCTGTCCGCTTCCCTCCTCGCCGCCGCCCTTTTACTGTCCATCACCACCCTCCTCGTCTTCCTCCGCCGCCGTAACTACCGCCATGCCTCCTCCCCACTTGACAAGACCGACTCCCTCCGGCTCTTCCCTCCCAACACTGCCCCCTCCGACGCTTCCTTGAAGCCCGCCGTGTCCTCGTCAACACCTCCGCCGCCGCCACCGCCACATTATGTCTCCACCAACCGCAGCTCGGAGTTCCTCTATCTGGGTACACTCGTGAGCTCCCAGCCAGGGGTTACCAAAGAAAACCCAGTTCTTCCACGCAGCAAAGCCGGTAAAAAGATCGGTCTTTCTCCGTCCCCTGGGTCGCCGGAGCTCAAACCTCTGCCTCCGCTACCGCGATTGAGCAATTTCCCCAGCGGAGAACAGTTCTTCAAAAGTGGAGAAGTAAGCGTCGCTCATGAAGAGGTAAAAGCTAAAGACGCCGAAGAGGATAATGAAGAGTTCTTTTCTCCTCGAGGTTCTTCAGGTCGCCGGGATAGTCCGCCGGCGAGAATAGAATCAAGTTCAAGAAGAGAGTTTTTTGGAGAAAATTTTGGGAGCAGGAGCTTCAATTCCAGAACAGCTTCATACCCATACTCACACACTTGTTCACCCACAAGCTCCATACCTGACTCGAGCCCTCCTAGCCGGAAAACAAACTCGCCGGACTCGGTGATTGCTGCTAACTTCGCAGCGAGGCCGAGAACCTCATTTTCAGCTTCGTCATCGTCGTCCACCGTATCTTCTTTACTGGACCGAGGACGTGCCAGCTTTTCCGGACAAAACAAGCAATCCCCCCCATTAAGAACTGTGCCTGTGAAGATACCTCCGCCTCCACCTCCTCTTCCTCCTGCCAAGTTTTGGGAGATTCCCGCTGTAGCGAACATGAGTCGTGAGTCAATCTCAGGCCCTCCACCGCTGGTGGCACCTTCAAGACCGATAGTTGTACAGAGTATGGAAGTGAGAGTCAATGGTCAAGGGAAGGAGCGCGACGATTTGGAAAAGAGTGAGGAGATTGGGAAGCTCAAATTGAAGCCTCTCCATTGGGATAAAGTTAGAGCAAGCTCAGACAAAGCAATGGTGTGGGATCAGATAAAAGCGAGCTCTTTTCAGTGAGCTCTCGATGCCCTTGTTAGATTCCTATTCGTAAAGTTTCTTTCTTGACAAGTTCAGCATGGTTCATTGAGGTTTTTGTCATCTTGTTGTCTATAGAGTCTAATCCGTGATGAACTAGTCCCATAAAAAATGTTCCTTTTTTCCAGGTTGAATGAGGAAATGATAGAGACTCTGTTTATGGTAAATAATCCAAATATGACACAGAAAGATGGTAACCGGAGACCAGTTTCTGGTTACCCTATTCAGGAAAATCAAGTGTTAGATCCAAAGAAATCTCAGAACGTGGCTATTTTGTTGCGGGCGCTGAATGTGAATGCAGATGAGGTCTGTGAGGCACTAATGGAAGGTAACTGCTGAGTCTACTTACATTCTGCAAATAACTACGGTTCTTCAGGCTTCTGTTGTTCATTGCTGTTTTTTGGTTTGTTATTTGAAACTTTTCCAATATGCTTTGCAGGGAACCCAGATACACTGGGTGCAGAGCTTCTTGAGAGTTTATTAAAGATGGCCCCAACAAAAGAAGAAGAGCGTAAACTGAAGGATTTCAAAGATGAATCTCCATTCAAGCTTGGACCGGCTGAGAAGTTCATGAAATCCATGCTTGAAATACCCTTTGCTTTTAAGAGAGTTGATGCTATGCTTTATATGGTTAATTTCGACTCTGAAGTTGAGTACCTGAAAAGGTCCTTTGAAACTCTGGAGGTAAATGCACTTATTAGGCATGCCTTTCTCCATATATAGTTATAAGTTTCTGTATTGCTGTCTCCCTTGCTACTACAACTAGACTCAGTAAGTTTCTTGTGCCGCTGAATGTGGTAAATTCCTTCCTGTCATCTTATGCAATGTTTAAGATTTCCGTTTGCTGTGTACTTTTGCTTGGTTATTTTGTAGCTCTGCTCAAAGTTATTTGCATGGTTTCAGGCCGCTTGTGGTGAATTGAGGAATAGCAGAATGTTCTTAAAGCTCTTAGAAGCAGTGCTTAAAACAGGAAACAGAATGAATGTTGGCACAAACCGTGGAGATGCTCATGCCTTTAAGCTTGATACTCTACTGAAGCTCATTGATGTGAAGGGTACTGATGGGAAGACAACACTTTTGCATTTCGTCGTTCAAGAGATAATTAGAGCTGAAGGCCTTTCTGTTTCTAGTGGAAGCCAGAATCAGAAAGCAGAGAAAGCCCAGAAGCAGTCTAATTTACAGAATGATGTTGAGTTTAGGAAGCTTGGCCTGCAAGTTGTTTCTAGTTTAAGTGGGGAGCTCACTAATGTGAAGAAAGTAGCAACTATGGATTCTGTTGTTATTAGTGGCGATGTGGCTAAGCTTGCTGCTGGAATTTCAAAAATTACAGAAACCATAAAACTAAATGAAGAAATAGCACTCAAGGACAGAAGCCGGAAATTCGCAGACTCGATGAACGGTTTCTTGAAGAAGGCGGAAGAGGAGATTCTGTTGATCAAAGGGCAAGAGAATGCCATTCTTTCGAAAGTGAAGGAAATAACAGAATATTTCCATGGAAACTCTACAAAGGAAGAAGCTCATCCCTTCAGGATCTTCACAGTTGTGAGGGACTTTCTCCATGTTCTAGACAACGTCTGCAAGGAAGTTGGCAGAATCAATGAAAGGAGCATATACAGTTCCGTGAGGCCTCTGCCTGTCAACCCGATGACTCCTCCAGTGTTCCCGGGGCAGAGCGGAAGGCAGCAGTACAGTTCCTCAGAGGACGAAAACTGGAACCATCATCATAGCTTGTGATGAGTACTGTCCTCCAAGAAAGGCTGTCTTTTCCTTTTCAGTCCAGCAAACTGGGGAGATTTTGGGAGTTGTTTTCGGCATGTGTAATATATATGACAGCACAAATTCTATCAGTAGCTTCATAATCATGTAAATTTGGCGGTACATTACAGATGGCTTGTAATATAGGTGAAAGGGACGGATGTAGTAGTAGCAACAGTAGCAGTAGTATCAACGAGTAATCTATGTTGGTAACTGCTTTCAGCTCCAACATGCAGATTTAGAATGTTGGATGAGGCCAACTCAGGAGATGGAGATTGCAATTTTTGTCTGTCGTGGGGTATTGTATGTTTCTTCAGCCATCTTTATCTTTACATAACTCACCTACCAAACAGAATTCAATTCAGAGAGTGACTATTCAGTTCAACCAGTAGGGTGTGGCAATAAGTACCCATCTCACGACTGTTCTCGGAGACAACTTGGCTTTTAGTTATTAGCTTGTTATGGAAACATCAAGTACGTGGGACACTGCACCCTAATGAATAGCTGCTCCGATCGCGAGCCTTCTGCTAAATCTCATCATTGCATTCATGTACCAAAAATGAAGGACCCATGAATGTAATGACTCATGTTATTGCACCGTACTTCATCTTAATGGTTCATAGTCGTACCATGTTACATGGTCTGCTTAGCATTATGGAGTCCAGGGAGGGAAGTGCTAAAGAATGTGTATAATTGTTGCTTATGAACAAAATGAATAAGTCTGGTTCATCGTGTTGACTGCGGAGTGCTCAGCATCCATACGTTCGAGCACTCGTCGAGCTTCCTCTTCTGTGGCGGGAACAACATTCCGGATTCTCAGATCATCTTTCATTGCTTCTGGACGGATGGTAAATGTGAAGTAGAATTTGTTGGATACCTGCTCAAGTTCGGCGCATCAGAAGAAAATCAATTTGATTACCTTATCCTTCTCCATGTTAAAAAAAAAAGAGACTAATTTTTGAATCCTGAAATGCCACAAGTTACTTTTACCTGCATACATTAAAAGCTCAAAACTAAAAATTGGGAACAAGCTCAGGTTCTCACCTCACTAGATCTCAGCTCAGGCCTGGTAACATGAGCTACAACTTCTACATTAATTAGAGGTCGAGTAGGGTTTTCAAGTTCGGTGTATAGAACACAAGACTTCAGACGAAGGAAATTGCCAACGTCCACCTGCATTAGCAGAAAAGAACAATACTAGTCTCAGAAACTTGGTTCAAATTATGATTTTTGGAATTGTAAAGTTTAGAAACTCGGTTCAACTTCAATATCATGCAATTGGATTTTTGGAGTTTCTTCATACCAATAAAACTTCATTCAATAATATTCACATGCGGGTGTTCTGCTATTCTCTATCAAGTCATGGTGTTTGCAGTAGAAAGGACCTACAGCAATAACTGCCATCAGGATTGGCCATGCACAGATTTCAGTCGGTCAATAACTTACTCACAGGCTTAAAGAAGTCAACATGGTCAACTTCTACAAAACATGGCGCTGCACCAGCAAATGTGTAAGCGTTTGAGAAGGCTAATTCGGATGCTTTCCGCATGAGAAATCCACCAAAAATCCGACCATGAATATTCCTTTGCTGTGGCTGGCACATCAATGAATTCTCATGGCAAGTATCCCTTATCAGAATGCTATCTCTGTCTGCCAGAGCCGGCATGTCACAGAAAACTCGGCCTTCAGCCAATAAAGAATTGAGCCTGTCCGTGTCCTTACTGTTGGCATCTAGCTTTTGTTCAGCTTTCTGCAGTTTCCTCAATCTGTTCCTTTCTTCTGCCTCGTTCCAAAGCAGTTTCTCTTGTTCAGTTTCGGGCAAGATCTTATTGATAACAGCTGATTTTCCCGTCTTAGAGTCCCGAGCAACAAATGTGAAATTTGCTACCAGAGCAATCAAGTCTGATGAACTTGTATTAACTGAAAGAAACAACAATGTTATCAGAAAATACAAACTGAGGTTTATGGATATATTTCTCCTGGGTGCTTGCAGAAGTGTAGGACTCCTTTCCCTTACAGGATAGAAGGAATGTAAGGCTTTATTTAATTTTTCACAGGATAGTTCAAGAGAAATGGAATGAAAATCACAAAACAAAATTTTATACTCTTAGTAGAGACACTAATAGCCACAGTGATACAGTATTAGATCTGTACGACTATCCTTGCTCAAATGTTATGCGAGATGTTCCTAAGATCTCCCTAACCCTCAACAAAAGATGGAGAATCCATCAGAGAAACAGGGATATAAACAGAGGAGCTTCACGGAAAACTGTGAAACTGCTAAAGTTAGTTTGTAAAGTTTTGTTATTACCTCTCCAACTCCATCCTGTAATCAAGCAACATGAAGCACATATTTATAAAACTATCATCTGCAACACCTCTGTCAGATTTTTTTTATCCTTCTATATTCTATGTGTTGAGTTCTTAAAAAATTCAGCTCCCATTTTCTTAAATCAAGGTCTCATACTCGCTTGCAGTTTTATTTGAATACTGTACACACGACCAACTGATCAAACACATCTAAGTTCTTTAAAAATTCAGCAATGTGATTTTTGCGGCAGAGCATCAAGGTAAGATGACTGAGAAATGCCTTATTCCCAAGTAAAAGACAAATGCACTAAGAACATTGAAAATAAAATGTAGCCCGATTACGTTCCATTCTATTTCAGAATTATAATCAGATCACCAAGAAGCTAGGAAGAAGCTGCACAAGAAGATACATTAGATAGTTGGAGAATAAACTGCACCACCTTCTGTGTGTTGAATAACTTCAAGCTGAATCTCCATTGAAGATCTTCCAACCCATGTAACAGCCCCAACTATTTTCAAATCATCACCAACACGGATGGGCTTCTTCAGAACCATCTTGTCAACAGATGCAGTGACTAATAAGATTGGCCTGGTTGAGCCATCATCATTGCAGCAGTGCTGGTAAAGAATTAAGAGTTGGAAGTAAGTAATCACATATGATGGGATAAGTCTACTAGAACAGGTAAAAAGCGATAGGTCTAGCGAACAACTTTTGGTCTATCCATCCTTAGAAAAACCATAGTGATATTTCTTGCAAATTAGTAAGAAAAACATCATCAACTACAGAAGATATATGCTGAGATTTTTTTTAAAAGAATTTTAATGAAAACACAGATAATTAAAAGTTATTTGAACTAGAGCGCACCATCACCTGCCAGAGACAAATTTACAGCTCCAATCACAACGCCACATAAAAGCTAAACTCATCTCCCCAGACCATATTCCAACATATCCCCTCAGCATGAATTTATAAATTGTTTGGCAATACCTTGAATGAGATGGTTCCAGCAAGAGCATCAAGATCCTCAAGCAGCTTCCCCATTCTAACCTCATTCCACGGATTCCTGTATTGCTCCCTGAGCATATAATCAGAAGAGAACTTGTAGAGAATGCTAGTCCTGCTCCTAGAAGGAGTCCTCGGAAGCAGCTCACTTTGTTGCACCATGTCAACGGGCTTGTCAGGGGATTTCTCAAACATCTTGGTTCTTGCGTCCCATAGTGCATTTGTTACAGGAGAGTGGTACATTCCAGGCCACAAACTGATCGGTTTCCGAATCGAAGAGCCAGCATCTATAGGCTGACCGTTTTCGAGCGGTGAATTCACCGTGCTGACAACCGGGATATCAGTCATAGGCGAGGATCCGGAACTGGGATTTGATCTTTCCGAGGAAAAGGCCCGAACTTGAGCAAATCTACGAGTAACAGGTTCAAGAAATCCAGTTCTACGGACTACGATCATGTTTTGCTTGCTTTGATGGAGTAGGAAAATGGGCACCCTGGAAGTCATGATCTTTTATCGATTCGGGCAAATGAGCGGAATATATATACAGAAACAAACGGTTTAAATTCAGCGAATTTGCTCGGTTTTTTACAAATTGATTCACCCGCTCGAAATGCAACTGCTTCTTCAGTGGGCGATGGCCGGAACGTGAGATCAAAATGCGATCAGACGATCTGAGAGACGTGAGTGTTGACCGATGCAGAAGAAATGACCTCTCAAGTTGCTTCATGGATGACCAGAACCATACGAAAGGAAGATCCAGCGGAATTGGGGAAACCACGACAAATCACACACAGGAGCAAACTGTGTTTGATTAACTGTCTGTTATAGTAATTCGTAGTCCAAAATACAGTTTGCAGCCTGAACTTTGTCAACTTGGACAATTCAGGATCTGAACTACTACAGCTCAGGGATGCCCACAATGGGGGTCGCAGTGGCTGCATCCGGGTGACTGTTTATCAAAAACATACATCTCCACAAAATCGTAAAATCATGTATGGGAGCCAGCGACGTAACTACATGGAGTTAGGGGTTGCTACTTGCTACTAATAACATGTCACATATATATTGTTAGAAGACTTTTTTCAATTCGGATTGGTCAAAAATATTTTTCTTATTAAACCATAACCTAAAAAGTCCCTTTTTACAGATATCCAAATTGCATCCATAAAAAAACCAAACGAACTTGGTTAGGTAAAATTCTTTTTGATCTATGTTTTTTATCAATAGTTTTATCTAAGTCATCTAAATTCAATATGTTGTAGTTAAGACAATTCTCATGTTAAAAAGCTAGAGTAATAGTTTGGGATCATGCCTAATTAAACATTAACTTTCATTTTAATCATCTTTTAGTATATTTGAATTTTGGATTTATGTGTGGTAGTTTTTGTGAGATTGTTTGGATATAATTTAATTTTCATTACCAATCCATTTTTATTTTTGTACTTGCGTGAGTTTGAGTTTATTATTTCACACATTTCTCTGTTTTTTGTTTTAAATTTCTCAATGTTTTTTTATTTATTTGTAAATATTGATTTACTATAAAAAAAAGTCAAGTAAAATAAATAAAAATGAACCCACGACACCAATTTGGTTGTATGAATTATTTTTATTTTTGTACGTAAAAGGTTACCGGATTCAGAATTTTTCGTAGGTCGGTTTTTAGGTTCTCAATCGAGATAGGAGAAAATGATTAGTAGCAGTTTCATTGGAAAACCGCATCGCTAACCTCCATTACTTCAACTATTACTGTATATGAGGGTCGGTTTACGATCATTATAAAATAGATTAAGGCTGACGTTTTATGGTTACAAATTCCAATCCCTAATTTAAGCTACCCACCCACCCCTGTTTCTAATTTCTGATTATGTCAGCTATGAAGCCTGTACAGTGTTGAAAGGTCAAGGAAGTTGGTGATGTGGTGACATGAGAGCTGGCTATCAAAACCCCAATGAGTGGTGGCCGTAACTAACATTTCCAGAGTATCAAAATTCCTTGCCGAAAGATCAAAGAAGTTGGACAGTTTAGGCCCTGCTCTTACTACCACCAATCCATTAACTGTATTTGTATTTCGTCAAATCAATGATTTTTTCTTCAACATTATATTTTTGTCTTTTGGAACTCTAAATTACATTAGAAGTTACATGATTGTAAAAACTACACTTTAAGTTCATAATTATTGTACACCTTTTCTTCTTCATCAAATCAATGATTTTTTCTTTAACATTTTTGATAGCCTCCGGATGATCAGGCGAAAGCTAGAATGGAGCTGCTGCTGAAACCTGAAAGATACAAGATACATAAAATCTTTAGGTGTAGAAGAAAAGAGGGAGGTGTGGGTGTGTAGTCCCTTTGACCGTTATACGAAGGCCCTCGTCGTATATACGAGCACTCTCGTCGTATAAACGAGAGGGATCACTAGACGTCAGCGTTTGGAACGACCTATCTGGACCCATATATATCAATTTTAATAAAAAATTTAAAATAATTTAAATGCATATAGTATGTCAGAGATCAATGATTGTTTTTTTTTTTTTGTGAAAGAGGACAATACCTTGTAGATTTCATTTCATGAATAAGTACATTGTCACTTACATAAACCAGTACAGAGGCCTACACAAACCAACCAACTCGGCACCAAAATAACGAAAAGGTAACAAAAGTCCATACCCTGTGTGAATTGCAAAGTCAGACTTAAACTTTAAATCCCTGTCATCTAAAAAACATCAGCAATACACAATAGTTAAGTGGTTTTGTTTGAACACAAATAAGATAAAGGAAAGTTGGAGAATAATATCATATCAATAATTTTATCCTCTTAAAAAATGAGAAAATCTTACATATTCTAATTTTAAGATGCGTGAGAGTAAAATAAAATCTTATGAATCATGATTAAGAGGATTAAATGATAAAAATGGTGGTAGAATTTTGTTGGAACTCGACAAAAGTGACGTGGGACAGAGGAGTAGCTACAGACACTTGATTTTTTAAAAGTAAACGAGACCTCTATTATTGTGAAAAAATTTAAAGTGTAATTTTTCTTGGTGGCCACGGTCACAGAGATACAAAGACGCACGTCAATAGTTTACTTGGCCGCCACGGCGACAACTAAAAATACTCGGAACAGGTTTCTGTCTGTTTTCTGTTGATTTGAACACTTGGTTGGAAGTACTCCACTTTATAAGAGGTAGCCAGCTAAGGTAGACTACTTTGTATTGGAGCAAGCGTTTAGATTCCCCACTAATATCCACAAACCAAGTCCCTGAACTTGTTTCATTTGAATCACCACCGCCATGGAAGAAGCAGAAGGTGGTGGTCACGTGGTGGCGTTTCCTCTCCCGGCTCAAGGCCACTTCACCCCTGTTCTTCAATTCTCCAAACGCCTGGTCTCAAAGGGCGTAACAGTCTCTCTCATCAACACCAACGCTTCACCTTTGCCCTCCAATTCCTTCCCCAACTTAGTCATTCACCATATTCCCTTCGTTGAATGCGCTCTACAAGCAGCTTCTGGTCCTGACCAGTACTTGAACCGTTTCACTTCATTCTATTCAAAAAGGTTAGCCGACTTTCTCGACGAACAAACTCGTCTGGGAAATCCAGTCCACTGCGTTGTGTATGATTCTCACGTGCCCTGGGTGTTGGACGTGGCTCGCAGCCATGGGGCGTTGGCAGCTCCGTTTTTCACTCAGCCCTGGGCTGTTTGCGCAGTGTATTATCACATTCATAGAGGAAGCTTGAAGGCACCTCTAGATTCATCAGAGCTAGAGGAGGAGCTTCAACTGCAGTTGCCCGCAATGCCATCTCTTGGAGCCAACGATGTGCCTTCCTTCACTTGCAAGGCAGGGCATGCGGCTTACCCGAGTCTCCTTCCTCATTTAGTAGGCCAACTCTCCAATGTCACGGAAGCAGATTTCATCCTCTGCAACACGTTTCTTGAGTTGGAGCAGGAGCTGATTGCTTGGATGAGAAGCCAGCAGCAGTTGGACATCATGACGGTTGGACCAACAATCCCATCCATGTACCTTGATAAGAGGTTGAAACATGATACAGATTACGGGGTAGTAGGCCTCAACATCAACAACGACTCTGATGATCAGCACTCGCAGTGCATCAAGTGGCTGGACTCGAAAGACGAGGGCTCGGTCGTGTATGTGGCATTCGGGAGCTTGGCGGCGTTGGGAGAGGAGCAGATGCATGAACTGGCGTGGGGGCTTGAGAGAAGTAAGAGCCCCTTCTTGTGGGTGGTGAGGGAATCAGAACAGAGCAAGCTTCCAAGAGATTTCGTGGCAGAGCAAGGGCTGGTGGTGCGTTGGAGTCCACAGGTGAGAGTTCTGGCTCATCCAGCTGTTGGTTGCTTTGTCACACACTGTGGATGGAACTCGGTGCTTGAGGCACTCAGCCTGGGGGTTCCCATGGTGGCTATGCCTCAGTGGACGGATCAACCCACCAACGCCAAGTTTGTGGCTGATGTGTGGCGGGTGGGGGTTAGGGTTAGGGTGGATGATGATGAGAGTACTACTGGGATATTGTGCAGAAAAGAGGCGATAGAAGAGAGTGTAAGGGAAGTGATGAGTAATGTGGAGATGAAGGAGAACTGTGGCAAGTGGAGGGAAAGAGCCATTGAGGCTGTTAGTGAAGGTGGAAGCTCCAACAACAACATTGATGAATTTGTGGAGAAATTAGTTATATATAGCCTCACACAACAACAACAACAACAACAAGCTGACTGATGTTGGGAATTAATGGGAAAAGATCCCACTCTATACATTTCTTTGTGAAAGAAAGGAGACACTGTAGAAGAGGGATGATAGAGTATCTGAAGCTGTGGATTTTTTTAGAGCACAAAAAAAAGGGAATGAAAATATTTCAAATTAGTTTTTCATTCCAATTTTTTCTCTCAAACCTGATATCAAAATTCAAAAACTTCTGCTTTCTCTTCTCATAAAAACACACCATAGGTCCGTAAATTTTGTGTCAACAGAGGTAGTAGAAGTATATTCTGCCAGTTGATTAAAAAGGTACAGGATTTCAATGGCAATATAAAACAAAGCAAACCCTGAGAGGCACTCACCAACCAAATTCTCAAATATCACCCATCCATTTGCGTCAGCCGTGATGACAGAACTTCTGTTGTTTTATGCACAGGTTAAATTAAACAAACAATTTTCTGACCACAACAAATGGCAGCAATATGTGCCTTGCTTATTTGCATCTTTTTTTATACTCACCCATGAGAAGATAATGTAGTTAGTCGCCCTATGTACTACTATACATTCTTGTATTCATTCTTCTGACTGCAATTGTTAAATTATCATTCTGAATTTCTGTAGATGATTCACTTAGAAACTAAAACTAGGCAAATTAAACAAGTATAAAACTAATTAATAATGTGAAAATCCTGGCCGCCATGATACACTGAACAGGAAAACGACAAACATTTCATTTGAAGAGTATAGTAGTAGACAAGATGATGAACTAGTTTTCTGATTACAGTTGTTAAACAATAGAGTACAACAAAAGCTTGATTTAAGGGATTTGTTCCAAACTTTTCCACAACATGATGGCTCTTGTCTGTACTTTTAGTGGTCCCCTCTTATGAGTGCACTGCCTGCCTTGTTTATAAATCAATCTCCAATTGTCTTCAAGAACCACTCATCACTTTCTCTTCTTAAATCACCAAAACATCCACCAGGGCAGGAACTGAAGAACGGAGTTGGAAAATGGAAGGAGCCCATGTCCTAGTATTCCCATACTGGCTTCAAGGCCACATCAACCCCATGCTCCAATTCTCAAAGCGCCTGGTTTCAAAAGGCTTGAAGGTCACACTCATCACCACCAAGCCCCCCACAGATCTTGTGATCCAACAATCCCCAGCCAGCCCCCGCATCAACATCGGATTCATCCAATTCCCAGAAGGTGCACACACAACAGATGTGGATAAGATGCTTGATCTGTTCAAGACTCTGGTTTCTCACAGACTGGGGAAGTTCATTGAGGCGCTCACTCAGTCCCAACACCCACCTCAGTTTCTGATATACGACGCAGCCATGCCATGGGCTTTGGATGTGGCTAGAGGTTCTGGAATTGATGCAGCTCCGTTCTTCACTCAGCCATGGTCAGTTAATGCAGTCTACTATCACTTGCATAATGGAAGCTTCGAGTTACCTTTGCAAGAGCCTGTTCTGCAGTTGCCCTCCATGCCTTCCCTTGAAGCCAGTGATGTGCCGTCTTTTCTTTGTGGAGCAGGGCCGTATCCAGGTCTGTTTCGTCTGTTGATAAGTCAGTTCTCCAATTTAAAGCAAGCAAACTGGATTTTCTGCAACACCTTCCAGAAGCTGGAACAAGAGGTAGATATTCCAACTTAAAGCAAGCAAACTTGATGACATTGATAGTATGGTAATAGTGGTCTGTTTGTGATTAGTAGGTGATTGCTTGGATGGCAAGTCAGCAATTGGAAATCAGACCAATAGGACCAACAATCCCATCAATGTACTTAGACGGAAGACTACAGGATGATACAGATTATGGTCTAAACCTCTTCGAACCCGATGTTGATGAGTGCTGTACTATCAAGTGGTTAGACGCAAAGGAGGCTGGTTCAGTTGTGTATGCAGCATTTGGAAGTCTGGCCGTTCTAGAGGAGGAGCAAATGCATGAACTGGCATGGGGGATCAAGAGAAGCAACAGGCCTTTCTTATGGGTGGTGAGAGAATCAGAGCAAAACAAGCTTCCAAAAGAATTCATCAAGGACACGACGTCGTCGCAGCAACATGGAGTGATAGTATCTTGGAGCCCTCAGATACAAGTGCTTGGTCACAAAGCGGTTGGTTGCTTCGTGACGCACTGTGGGTGGAACTCGGCAGTCGAGGCACTGAGCTTGGGGGTTCCAATGGTGGCAGTGCCGCAGTGGTCGGATCAGCCGCTGAATGCTAAGCTTGTCAGTGATGTGTGGGGGGTGGGGAGGAGGGTGAAGGTGAATGGGAATGGAGTTTGTTCAAGAGAAGAGGTGGAAAGGTGTGTAAGGGAAGTGATGGAAGGAGAGATGAGTGAAGTGGTTAAGAAGAATTCTTGCAAGTGGAAGGAAATGGCTGTAGAGGCAGTGAGTGAAGGTGGAAGTTCTGATAAGAACATCAATGACTTTGTAGCAAAACTTTTGTCATCAAACCTCAGGAAGCTAGCTAGCTAGCTAGCTACATTAATACTAATACTTACAAGATTATGTGTCGCATTTTTGCTAATACCACGGCAAGTAAAACTACAAACGGGTTCTTCTACTGTTATGTTTTACTGTTGCTACGACAATCGGTACTAATCATAAATTAAAACCAAACTTACTGTATCAAAACAGAAAAAGAAGAAGCCAACCTCCTCCATCCTCGCACTCTACTGACGCTACTACCACCGTCAACAATGCTAATCAACACACCCCCAAATCTATTATTAATTTATAAAAGCGAAGCATACAGAGGGATGTTTTTGTCTTTTTCTTTTTAGAGTATTCTCATGACGACACGTGTCCCTTTATTTTAGGAGTGTAGTATAGTTGAAATGACATTTTTTATAAATATAATCTAGGGGTGAGGACAGTTAAGTAATAGTAAATAAACTAATATGTTGCAACAAATCTGAAAATGGAGATCCAATCTGTAATATCTCATTAGTTAAAATCCGCAAGAATCTTTAAAATTCGAAATTCAATAATTAAAATTCGAACTGAAATCCGCAAAGGATCCAATTTAAACATTTCCCTCCAAAACTTTAAATTTCAGAATTCAATAATCAAAATTCAAACTGAAACTCTGAAGCGGGAAAAAAAACCTATTTCGAAACTTTGGATTACCTAGATGTTCTACTATAAATACAACATTTCGGATCCCATCTATACAGCAACAACAACCAGAGGTGAGACAAAACAATGTCACGAGGAGCATCTCAACATTCCATAAGCCGACGGCTGAGCGAGTTGATTGATCAACATGAGCTTCTATACAACAAGATCGAGCTGATCCACACAGGTAATTTCTCATTTACAATCAAGTATGTTCAATCATCACAATAGCGAATAAATAATAAATACCAATGTGGCAGGTTGTGATAAAATGAATATAATTTTCAATCGTTGAAGCATACAGAGGGATTTCTCTCAAAATTATTAATATAATATCAGTTTGAATTTTGATTATTAATTTATAAAAGCGAAGCATACAGAGGGGTGTTTTTATATTTTCCTTTTTAGAGCGTTCTGAGAACGACACGTATACTTTTTTTAGGAGCATAGTGCATTTTGAGTGGCAATTTTTGTAATTATAAATCTGAACCAAGGACGCCAATGTAAATGTACCAAAACAAAATCTATATTTGCGGATTTTTTTGTTAAAAATCGGGATTTTGTCTTCAATTAAATGATAAGATTTTAGATATTCGTTTCCCCTAAAATCTCTCTATAAAAGATAATTATGTTTAGTTTCAAGAATATATCTTTGATGTGATCGAACCGGATCACAACAGAGTCAAATTATCTTATCCAACATGTTATAGATATATTTGATAGATACTATTAACCATTCTGAGATACACTATCGAAGTTGGATTTTACGATATTTAACCTACCCAATCTACTATAAATATATGAGTTAGAATATCAATTCTACATCGATCGGACCGATGCTTCAACAATAATTCCAACTCTATACAATTCGCGATGCGCAAATAAAGAACAAGCAAATTTCAGTAGTTATTTACGTTTCATTTTTTTCCCTTTTGTTTTATGTGTTCTTCCAACGATTTGTTTTACATTTACTTTTATATTTCATTTTCTTGCATGTTTGACACACTTGGATTGTGTTTTCCAGTTTCTTTTTGTAGTTTTTTTTATAATTAGATTTATTTTCCTTTGCGTGGGTTCAATAACAATGAAAGAGATCATCGAGTAGGGAAGCTTCATCGGTGCCAAATCGAAGCATGTTACCAGTCTAGGTGATTTTGCGGATTTTGTTTCTTCTTCTTCTTCTTCTTCTTCTTCTTCTTCTTCTATTTTTTTTAATACTCAGGACTTTTGTTATGCTTCTTCTTCTTTAACTTTTTTTTGTAGTTTCCCCTTTAAAGTTATATATGGTTTTTGTTTGAAATTGGGTTGTAATTTTGTCATGTTCTTCGTAGCTTACTTACGTTGCCTTTAGAACCTTTATCTACACCCTCGGTTGATTTATTCGGAACGTTTGTCGTACAAAAACTTAAGAAGAAGAAGAAGAATAATCTCGGTTTGTCGTAATATATATATATATATATATATATATATATTACTCATAAACAGAAAAGTTTGAGTTTAAATCTTTTATATGAAAAAAATCATAGATAAATATATACTGGGATATCCAATTATTTAATAGGAATGTAAAACTTAACCAATATCTACCCTTTGATACATAAAAATCAGTACTTCTTCGTAGTCCAAATTATACATTTAATTTTCATTTTTCATATGCGTATAATAATTTGAAATAATATTTTTTTTGAAATAAACCATGACTTATCTGTGAGTAAGAGATATATTTTAAAAATCATTTTTAATTTAGTTATTATTTAAAAGTAGATGAGTTACACAAACATAGGAAGAAAACGTATATGGTAATTATTAGTAACTTGAATTGTAAAAAATTTCAAATTAAATTTAAATCTTAGTTCGAAATTTTAAATGCTACTCGATAAGAATATCATTTAAAATTAGATAAGAATAATGATCAAAACTCAATATTGAGGAATCCTAAATAAATGTTGTGTTAATATATTGAGTAAATTACAATTGTCATCTCAAATTTCTTGTAAACCAACAATTACCTCCCCCGTTTTGAGAAACCTATAAATCTTTGAGGTTTGGAGAATTTATTTTTATAAGAGATAGATGTTAGGAGTAATTTGATCTAGGTTTCTTTTTGCCTCCGCGGTTTACATTTTAAAGCTAAAAGTTTAGACAACTAAACTGAAAAGGTAAATAAACAAGGGAATTAATATCATAACTCTTAATAATAAACATGTTCAAAAAAATAATAATGACACTATTTTAAAGAAAACAGGGCAAACTATTATTATCATATGAAAAAGATAAGAGAATTATAAGGGCACAATTTGAAAAGAGAAAAAGATAATAGTAGTTGATTGTGTTGATTTTGAAAAGACAGTGAAAATATTGAAAGAGACGTTTTTATATAAAAAATACAAACAAATTCATTTTCCTAGGGTGAAAGGAGTGTAAATGTGTAATACTTATTTTTCACAAGGTACACCGTGCTTAGTCTGATTGATGCCGAGGCTCTTGATATTCCCAGACATAAGTTCGACTTCGTGCAGTATGTGGATTTGTCTAAGCAATTTCCTAAAAACACATTTTGCACAGGTGAAACTTTTTATTTGTTGCGTGTATTATATTTTCACTTATATGAACGTATGTTATAACTTTGTATAACTAGGGTTTAACAAAATGGTATTACTTCTAGATGTTGTTGGCGATTAGTTAAGCAAGATGATCCACGTCAGTTGTCTTTGAAAAGCAAAAATATGGAGCAAATACAATATATTTGGATTGTGGATCAAAGGTATATGTATTTTTCAAAGTATACCATATCCTTATATGTTTTACTGTATACATGTCTATTGATGACCACCTTTACATGTATCTGTTATAGTGGAAATTATGTTGAGATAACCTTCTGGGGCGTTCTGGTTAAAATGTTGGCAGATATGATACATGTTGATTTAGAGACATGTGTTATAGTGGTTGTAACGACGACGCATGTTAAAAGTATGGAGGTACGTGTTTTTAATTTCGTACATTTAATTCAATGAATTGACGTAAACTTTTTATTTTATCTGGGTAAACATTAGTTTTAGTTTGCTATAATTTGCATTTTGTAAATTATAATATTTACAATCATATAAATTATAATATTTACTATAATTTGCATTTTATTCTTTTTTTCCGTCCCGAAGGAGGGGGTACAAGCTAGTTAAATATAATTAGCAAAAATAGAAAAAGTTGACAAATTTTTTATCCAAGAATACTAGTTATCACGATAACCATAATAAATTTTGTTATTTGGCTCTCCAAATTTAGGAATAAAGAGAGAATTTGTTGCTAATCATAAAATAAATATGGTTGATTTCAATATAATAATAAATGTGACTACCTATAGTAACTAGCATTATTGCGGTGACAATGTTAAATTCACTAGCCACAATAGTTTTCTTGTCATTTTAACTATAAAATTAGGTAGTATTGTTGTAGATACTCTAACCCGCCAAATTTTATGTTAGATTGTTCCAATAGAATCTTAAACTTTTTTAACTATAACAATTTTACTCGAAAAATTTCCACTTTACACCCCTAAAGTTTCCTCTTCCATGGTTCCACCCCACCAAGCCACTCCCACCATCAGACCACCACTGACCATCACCATCACGAGTGAGCGCTGGGACCGCCATCCGCAAGCCCTGTGATGCCACAAAAAATCCCATATTTGATTAACTTGAATTTAAGTCATTGATTTAAGGCTGATTTGAATTTCAAGCAAAGTTGTATGTATAGCTCTAGCCGCCTATAGCTATAGGTGTGGTCGAGTTGTTGCATGTAGTTCGTGATCTGAATCGGACCGGACATGTTATCGGTTTGCGGTCCGATCGACCGGTCCGGATCGGTTTTCTCAACTATGAGAACAAGTTGGGCCATATTGGTTGTATTTATTTATTGCTCTGAAAGTGAGTAGAATAGATTAACCTTATTATTCGTTTGTCTAGCAAGTAAAGTAATCTAATCGAAATGTAAAATCAGAGTTTTGTTTACAGTATGTAAATAAGAAAATACTCTCTCCCTCCCACTTTAAAAAGGAAATATTTCCCCCACAACTTTACCATATTACTTTCTATTTTCTTTTCTACTCAAAAAGATATTTTTATTTTATATATTTACTTTATATTTTTACCCTATCAATCAAATGCATCATCTTTAGTGGGACGGAAAGAATATTTTTTAATGAAAGTTTGTTAAATCAATTTTAGTAAAAATTGAAGTCTATCATCACCACTAACATGCGCATTATACAATAGGGTTGAGGGAACCAAAACTCATTCGGTGAGTTCCCAGACTTTTCACTGTGAGAAAAAAACGGAACTCACCGACACGCTGGACCCCCTCAAACCTCAAAACTCATGGCCGCCCTCAAATTAGAGGAATTTTCTCCGACCACCGCCACCGGCCTCGTTGCTCGCTGCCTGAGAGATCTCTGCCGTTTCCACCGTCAAATCCGCCTAAAAATCGTGACCCAAGCTGCTCTCTCCCCCTTCAAGCCAAGATCATGAGACCAGATCATGGACAAGATCAGCAGCCTCATTTAAACGGGCATGGGAGAGCTTCCACAACGCCAGAATCTCCTGCGATGTTACAGACAGAGACCCAATTAAAATAGTCCAAATCGACACCTCCAGGCCCTATTCTTACTCCACCCCTGTTTCCCAAAAGCCCCGCCATCAACAGCAGCGGCGGACTCCGGTGAAGCCTAGCCCGGTCCAGGTTCACTCCGTCGCCAGCCCTCGCTGCTACTGACCACACTCCAGCCTCACATGCCTCCTCCTCCTTGCCTGATTGCTTCGTCCGCCGCCAGGAAGCAGATACCCAGGCTGCCGTCGAGAAGTCACAGTTTCAGATGAATGGGGGGTGAGGATGCTATCGAAAAGTCACGGTTTGCCCGAAAAGTCATGGTGAGTTTCAAGAAATTCACTTCGGCGTGAATTTTCGGAGGTCCGAAAAACTGCAAAACTCACGGTGAACACGAGAAGTGAATTTTGTGTAAAACTCACCTCACATTTGTCAACTTTGAAACCCCCTAATATAGATGTTGCTACTATTCATGAATAGTTATATATAACTTACAATATAGATGTTGCTACTATTCATGAATAGTATCATCAGTTTTTGTTGGATGTGGTTGGATGTATAATAGGGGGGTTCAAAGTTAACAAATTGGAGGTGAAATATCACACTTTCTCACATCCGAAATTCAAGGTGAGATTTTAAGTTTTTCGGACTTTTGGCGAATCACGTCCAAGTGAATTTTTGAAATTCACCGTGAACTTCGCCACGCGTCCCCTGGGTACTTGCTACTTCCCCCCTGCCAGAAGAGTGGGATGCCCACTTCGTAGCCCCGCTCGTCTCCGCCTTAGGTGCCTGCTTGCCGTCTTCTCCCTGGGTGCCAGGTTTCTGCTTGCTGGCAGCTAGCGCTGAAACGGAGAGAGAAGGAGGAAGCACCTTGGGGGGGCTGAGGCGTCCGCCGTCTTCCCCCTGGGTGCCTGGTTTCTGCTTGTCGGCGGCTAGCGCTGAAACGGAGAGAGAAGGAGGAAGCACCTTGGGGGGCTAAGGCGTCCGCCGTCTTCTCCCTGGGTGCCTAGTTTCTGCGTGGCGGCGGCTAGCGCTGAAACGGAAAGAGAAGGAGGAAGCACCTTGCCGGCGGCTAGCACGGTGAAATTTGGTTTAAGTTTGAGGGAGTTAGTGGTGGGGTTCGTTTAATTCACGGTGAATCATGCACCGGATTCACCTAAAATTGTTTTCTCCAACACTCAACTTTGAAGCACCCTAATATGTTACTATCATGAGTTTTTGTTGGATGTGAGTGTGTTGTTTTTTAAGAATTTTTTTTGTTTAGCTTTTATTATTTAAGTATTAGCACAAAGACCCTTATATCTTCAACTCTTATATTTATTCATGTTTACTTCATTTGAATATTGGTGACTTACAATTTAGATGTTGTTACTATTTATGAATAGTTATAGTGAGCTTTTGTTGGGTGTGGTTGGGTGTATGGTATATTGATACTATTTATGAATAGTTATCACCAGTTTTTGTTAGATGTGGTTAGGTGTATGGTGTGTTGGTTTTTTTGAAGGGAAAATTCTTTTATTTAGTTTTTATTAGTTAAGTATTAGCACAAAGACCACTGTATCTTCCACTCTTATATTTATTCATGGGGTAAAGTGCACCCATGGCCATGTAACTTTAATTATTGTACCACTAGGGTCCTGTTTTAACTTTTTGTACTAATAAAGTTCTGTTTTCAAGTTTTTTCTTCATCCATGGTCCTTTTTACGATTATTTTACTATTTTTACCCTTTCACAGAAATGGTGCAATAATGAACATGAACTGAATTTTTCTTATTATACCATTTACACCCTTAAATTTTAAAATTCTACAAACAAACCCTCTAATCTACCTTAAACTTTTGAACTCACCTATCTCAACCACCATCCGACCCACCACCGCCGGGTCACCACGGGTCTTGGGCGCACGATCCGCCGCTCTTGGCCGGCGATTCTGGCATCCGGTGAGATTTCCGGTGGTGGTGGATAGGAGGGTGGTGGTGAGATAAAGTGGAGAGAAAATTTTTAGGGTAGAATTGTAAGTATTTGTAAAAGTTATGGTAGAATTTTAGGGTTTATAAAAATTGAGGGTAAAATTAAAAATTTCGTTAAATGTTAGTGTGATTTTTATATTTTATAATTGTTTAAAAGGGCAATATTTTAAAAGTTGAGGGCAAAAATGTCAAATAGGACTATGAATGAAGAAAAAACTTGAAAATGAGACTTTATTAGTACAAAAAGTTAAAACAAGACCCTAATAGTGCAATAATTATAGTTACAGGACCATGGGTGCACTTTACCCTTTATTCATGTTTACTTCATTTTGAAAATATTGGTGATTTAACAAACAATATGTGATGACTAGTGATATGATAATGATTAATTCTAATAATTGATCTACGATTTTTATTTTATTTTTACTATAAGGGTTCAAAAAATTCCGCTAAACGCTAAAAATGAGGCAAACTGTATTTAACCAAATCGAAAAACCTGTAAACCAAAAAAATATTAACATACGGGTTGGATTTGGTTTTTAATTTTTTAAATCCACAGATTTATGTACATATTAACAAACAAATTTCATATATTCATCTCTACTCAATCTCATCTTTCCAATCTATTCTATTTGTAAACACATTTCTTTCAATAAAAGTGATTATTTCACTACGTGGGGAGGAGAGGCCTCACTGCGGCCTCAGGTGCAGTTGGCCCGTAGTACCAACTGCGGCGACGGCCGCAGTGAGTGCCGCGGTAAAATTGTCCGCAGTTTCGAACTCACTGCGACGTCGGCCGCGGTACGTACTGCGGTCTCACTGCGGCCATGGCCGCAGTAACTAATTTGAATAATTTAAAAAAAAGTGGACGAATCCGGATGAATGTTCATCCGGATTCGTCCAATGAAACCCAGAAAATTCGAAGAAGAAGAAGAAGAAGAAGAAGAAGAAGAAGAAGAAGAAGAAGAAGAAGAAGAAGAAGAAGAAGAAGAAGAAGAAGAAGAAGAAGAAGAAACATAAAAGAAAAACAGAGGAAGAAGAAGAATTCGAAGAAGAAAAAGAAGAAGAAACAGAAGAAGAAGAATTCGAAGAAGAAGAAGAAGTTGAAGAAATAGAAGAAGAAGAAGAAGAAGAAGAAGAAGAAGAAGAAGAAGAAGAAGAAGAAGAAGAAGAAAAGGAAGAAGAAACAGAAGAAGAAGAATTCGAAGAAGAAGAAGAATTCGAAGAAGAAGAAGAAGAAACTAAAGAAGAAGAAGAAGAAGAAGAAGAAGAAGAAGAAACAGAGGAAGAACAAGATGAAGAAGAAGAAGAACAAGAGGAAGAACAAGATGAAGAAGAAGAAGAACAAGAGGAAGAACGAAGAAAATGAAGAAGAATGGTGCGGCGGATGAAGAGAAAGGGGAGTTTTAACCCTAAAAAAAAAATTTACTGCGGCCTTACTGCGGCCTTGGCCGCAGTAAATCTTACTGCGCAAATTTACTGCGGCCTTACTGCGGCCAAGGCCGCAGTAAATCTTACTGCGCCAGCAACTGGGCCATTTACTGCGTAAATGGGCTTACTGCGGCCCAAACCGCAGTACGGGCCGCAGTAAGAAATGTCTTCCCCACGTAGTGTTTGTGAACACTCCTCCTTTTCCAATTGATGTATGATGTGGTCTATTTTGTTTATTTTTTTTATTTTGGGGTTTTAATTGTTTATTGCTTATTGATATTTCTGATAATTGTGCATTATGGATATGTATTTTGCCCTCATACACATGTTTTATCGGAGTTTTTGCTAGTACTTAGTGTGGATGCGAGCATTTTTGTAGGATTATCCATGTCGGGTGAGAAACGGGCATAAAACAAGACATTTTCGAGCAAAACGGCAGCTCAGAACAAAGTTGGGGGCAACTGTGCACAATCTGGAGAAGTTCAAGGGCAACCAAGAACGAGCGACCCGGGAGCGACCCCTCATTTATGGGGTGCGGTCGCTCCCCTAGTCCAGAGACAACCTGCGAACAGAATGGGGAGCGACCGAGCGGCCCCTCACCTTAAAGTGCGGTCGCTCCTCGCTCTTTTCGAATTGGTCCCCTCCTCTTTTCTCCCGACCAAGAGGCACAAGTGACGAATGTTCTGCAGTTTTTGGCTTTTCTCTCCCTCTTGAGGCTCCTTCATCGTTTCTACTTCATCTAGAACTCCAAAAACAACAAAAGTTACCTTCTCTCATTAATTGATTTTGGATTCTAGGGCTAGCAACATTGCTTTTGAGCAAATTTTTGGAGGATTTGTAAGTAACTCATCCATTATACACTTGTTCTAGTTCTTGCTAGGGTTTTGGAAACCCTTCTCTCCTTCCTCATTCTCTAGCACGAAATTGACTTGATTTATGCAAGATTGAAGATTTATACATCATTTCTAAGCTTCCCTTCATTTTTACTACTTTTATTTTGCATTTATGTTCATGAATTGTATGAATTTCGTGAGTAGCATGTGTAGTGAGTAGTTCTTAATTTCCTAGGGTTGATTAGCATGTTGTAGAGTTGTTGGATGGTTCATGAAGATTGGATGTTGATTCTTCAATACTTGTAACCTTTTCTTGAGCTTAAAGAAAGTGTATGTGGAGGAGGAGGTCTACTTCTCTACAACACCTACAAAGTGTTTGATGAAATGCTTGAGAGAGCATTTCATTGAATTTACAAGGGGAAATGGTTAGGGGCTCTAGGATTGCTTGAGCAAGGTAATCTAGAGTGTTAGGAGATCACAATTGGCAAATCCTAGTGCCTCCATGAATAATGCAAGAGGTAAACTCTAATTTTAGTCCCTTACCTTTCCGGTTTGTCCTACTCGGGTCCCATTTTAAGAATTTGCATCATCTGAGTCCTTTAGCTTTGATTTTTGTCCCAATTAGGTCCTACTGTTAATTTTTCTGTTAAGTCATACGTTAAATTAATTCTATTACCAAAATGCCCATTTTTAACTAACCCCTGATTTAATGAAATTTTGACAAAATAGCCCTGACTTAACAAGGGACGTAGAAACACCTTGGGATCGTCTTCTTTCTTCTGCTTGATTTGATTCAACACATCAACACACTCAGCGTATTTGCCGGAGTGGAAGTACTGAGTGGCGTCTTTAGCGAGGGCAGAGGCAACGGAGAGGGCACCGTCGTCTTCCGCGGAGGGACCATCTCGATTGGCTGCAGTCGAAGAAGATGAATCTCGCGAATCCATTGGCAGATCGGATATCCAGTGTCAAGAATCTCACAAGAACCCTAGCTTCTTCTCAATCTAAACATCGCCGAGGGGTACCAGAAGAATCCCGAATACGAACAGTTGCCAAAAGGCACAGAAAGTTTCGATGGGCCGAAACGACGTCGGAGAAGTCCGACGATTTTCCGGTTCTCCGGCCGGCGGTCAGACGGATTTGAAGAGAAAGCGATGGGGCAGGTTAAGTCTTTGGTTCCTTCACACGATCGAAGGGTTTGATGAATGGTGCATCTCTGATCTGCGCCTGCCAGTAGGTGTTCCCAGCTGGTGAGACTGAGAGGGGTCATCATCGTCCAGAATCGCTTTAGCTTTTCGAGCCAAAACGCCCCAAAACCCTTTCGGTCCATTCTCAGCGTTTTCGTAGGCATTGAAACGCTGACCGGTTCCCACATTCGAAAAATGAGCCAGATCATAACCCGAGAAACGAACAAAATCGATACGATCATGCAAATCGAAACAAGGCGGAAGAGAAACCTTAGATCTCGGAGAGTCGAAATCGCTGTCTGCAGCCCAAGGCGAGGTTTGGGGAGGTGCCGAATCGGGGATCGATCGACCGGCGAAGGAATTCGTCGGAGACAGACCGGAAAACGAATGCGAGGTGGTCAAGAGAGGATCCGGGAGGCAGATCTGGGAGCTGGTATCCAAAAAAATTTGATTGGGGAGGGAGATGAAGAGATGATGAATAGATGGAGTAAAGAGAGAAAGTAAGGGCTATTTTGTCAAAATTTCATTAAATCAGGGGTTAGTTAAAAATGGGCATTTTGGTAATAGAATTAATTTAACGTATGACTTAACAGAAAAATTAACAGTAGGACCTAATTGGGACAAAAATCAAAGCTAAAGGACTCAGATGATGCAAATTCTTAAAATGGGACCCGAGTAGGACAAACCGGAAAGGTAAGGGACTAAAATTAGAGTTTACCCATAATGCAAGTGAAGAGATTTTACTTGATTATTCATGGAGAGAATAGCTCTAGCCTAGTAAGTTAGAGTTTGATATTTCTCCAACTCCTCAAGTATTGCTAGTTTCACAACCAATCATTCCATCTAACAAACCTCAACACTAATCAACCCAAGGAAGCCTCCAACTATTGAATTCCAAACCACACCATTCATTGCATTTTAGCTTAGTTTGATTTTGATTTCATCTTAGTGACTTGGTATCATTTAGAGTAACTTAGCTTAAAATTGTTCTTGGATTATCCCATTTCACCTACAAATTGAATCCTTCCATTTAAATCAAAAATACCAAAAATATTGCATCTAGCTAGATTCCATCAATTGCACTACAATCTCTAGGGTTCGACCCCACTCACCCTACTACAAATTGCACACCTTGCACTTGAGGATGAATGGGTTTTATCACTTGAATTGAGCATGTTTTGAATACATATAAAACACCCGTCAATTTCATATGTTATTTTGGGGTTTTTTCAACTTATCATTACCTAAGAACTTAATTCCCCATAACTAAACTGTAGTATTGTTCAGTATAGAGATAGGCAGTATATGGAAGTATTATGGATAGTCATTTCGAACACTCCTTTTCAATTTTGTTAGAGCAAAAAACAATTTTAATTTTTTTGAAGAAATTTCTAATTTCCAATTATGGTTATATTTTTTTCAACTCATCCCGAAAACATCTAAACTAGATTTTAACCCGAATCTGAATAACCCAACCTGAATCCGGCTAGATATGTCGGATTGACATCCCTACTGTCTCACCCAGATTTTGTCATTTGTCCATTCAAACTTACCCATCCTATTGTTTTCATCTCAACCAGTTTCTTAACCAGAGGAAAAAAGGAATTTTTTATGTTAAAATATTATAATTCTTTTTTTTGTGTGGCAAATTCATGTTACTCTCATTTATTTATTTTTCCATTTTTTTTGTTTTCTTCTTTTCGATTAGGTGCGAATAGTTCGTTTTATTTTTATTTTTTTGTTATCAAATTTTCGTTACCCGTTTTTCCTATTTTCGTTTACATTTTAAAAAATTTCATATTTCTTATATTTTTTTTGTCATTCCGTACCAGCACCTCGACCGGAGATGTTCCTGCCCACACCTACCTTCGGCCAACCTCGACGAGAACAACCATTTAATTGAAGGCGAAGGTCCACACGTTTTTAGACCAAAGCTGTACCACTTAAAAAGAAAAGTGATCAAAGAAGAAACTCAAACGATACAAACTTCTATGTCTAAGTCTAACACCTAATGGTTAACGCTGCCAGTTCACGTCCTGTAGCACCATATGGGATTCTTTTTCATCACCTCGACCTTGTCTTTCTTTCCCTGGGATGGGATTCGTTTGTTCACTTATGTTCTGTTCCTCTCCTGTCCATATGCATATGCAATGATGTAATCATCCCAAAAATAGTTTTCCCAAGACTCACTAAAAACCTGACAAAAATCCAGATTTGGTTTTCCCAAGGCTCACCAAAACAAACCTTACAAAACAATTTTCTCGAAACAACTCAACCTGTTGAGATTTTTCCAAAAAACACTCAAAAAACAGTTTAAAGCACTTTATCACTCTCCCAAAAATAATTTGAAGAACCTAAGATGAAACAGAAGCTCAATCTTCGAAAATACAGCACTGGAGAACTTTAGATAGCTTGATTGCTTGTGAGATGAAGGAGCTTGTATATTGGAGGAGTCTATTCTTCAAGCTTTACTTCCTTGTTGTATATATAGAAGAGGAGCTTCTCTTTTCCGTTGAAGTAGATTTCTTCTATCCCACAAAATCTAATAGCTTTAAATAAACATTGCACTTTTAAAGCATATAAGGACGAATTAGTGTTTAACTCCAAGTAGAACTCTTTAATGAAGAGTAACTGCACTCAACGTTCAAAAAGTCATTCCGCCAAACAAATCACTCCATAAAATCTTTTGTTAATAAACAGACTCTTCTAATACCCAGCAAAAGAGTGTTCTAGAAGTGAGCTTTTTAATTAAAATACTAGAATTGGGCTTCACGTAAGTCACAAGCATATTTAACAAAAGTAAATAAAAAGTGTAAAACTAAATACAGTATACAAACTTTTTTAAACTTTACAAAAACATCTCAAAGTTTTGTTATCATCAAAATCTAAGGCGCTTTCCCTCAGCCGATAGTGAGGCTTATAAAACGGCCAGGTTGAATTACTTAAAAGCTGAAAAGGCGCTTTCCCTCAGCTTGAAGCAGAAATCCAGAACTAAATGGGCTGTTGAAGGGGACGAAAATAACACTTACTTTCATGGAGTCATCAAAGGTAGGCTGAAACGAAATACCATCTCTGGTCTAAATGTGAACGGTGTTTGGGTGGAGGATCCCTGCAGGATTAAGGTTGAAGTTTTCAATTTCTACAAGAATCAGTTCCGAGAGCCGGAGTCCGACAGGCCGTCTTTCCGAAGTAGTTATCTTAAGAATTTATCTGACTCCCAAATAACTGCTCTGGAAGCCCCCTTCTCGGAGGATGAAATCAAGAGGGCAGTGTGGATGTGCGACGGCTCCAAAGCCCCCGGGCCTGATGGGTTTACTTTTTCTTTTATTAAATCCCATTGGGATACAATAAAAGAGGAGGTTTTTGCCCTGGTTAAAGAGTTTGAATACTCAGGGAGATTAGCTAAAGGGAGTAATCCTACCTTTATCACTCTTATCCCGAAGGTTACTGATCCCCTGACCTTGGCGGATTACCGGCCTATTAGTTTGGTGGGTGTGCAATACAAGATTCTGGCAAAACTTCTGGCGGAGAGATTAAAGGGAGTATTATCGGACCTGATTTCTGTTTGTCAATCTGCTTTTGTGAGCGGTCGGCAAATTCTTGATGGTGTCCTCATTGCAAATGAAGTTGTTAACTGGGCTGGGTCTGGTAATGGAAAGTTGATGTTGTTCAAAGCTGATTTCGCGAAGGCCTATGATTGCCTGAATTGGAATTTCCTCGACTCGATCATGGAGCAAATGCGTTTTGGGTTGAAATGGAGGAATTGGATCAAGGCGTGTTTATCTTCAGCTAGGATCTCGGTTCTCGTTAATGGGAGTCCGACTCAAGAATTCTCGATGGAGCGCGGAGTCCGCCAAGGTGATCCTCTTTCACCGTTTCTTTTCATTATAGCAGTTGAAGCATTGAATGCAATGATGCTAGAAGCGACTGCAAACGGTGACTTTAAAGGTTATGCGGTTGGGGACAGGCGGGAGGTGATTTCTCACTTGCAGTTTGCGGACGACACGTTATTCTTGGGTGAGTGGTCTGCTAGAAATACGTCGAACTTACTATTGTTATTAAAGTGCTTCGAGCAGGCGTCGGGTTTGAAACTTAATGTCCAGAAATGCCATCTGTTCGGTGTGGGAGTCTCGCCAGGAGAAGTGTCCCGCCTTGCCCAAAGGCTGCATTGCTCTGCTGGTACTTTTCCGATGGTTTATCTTGGGCTCCCGGTAGGTGCCAATATGAAGAGGCTTTCTAGTTGGAAGGAGGTGGAGCAGAAGATGGTGAAAAGGCTGAGTAATTGGAAAGAAAAGGCTTTATCAATCGGTGGAAGGCTCACTTTGCTGAAATCAGTACTGAATAGTATTCCTCTGTACTACTTTTCTCTCTTCAGAGCGCCGACGACAACCTTGAAGTTGTTGGAAAAGTTCCGGGTAAAATTTTTCTGGGGTGCTAATAGTTCTTCCTGTAAGATTGTGTGGGCGAAATGCTCTAGATTGATTGGCCCGCTCGAAGAGGGTGGGTTAAATATTGGAAGCCTCAGAAGTCGGAACCTAGCTTTGTTGTGTAAATGGCTATGGAGATTCAGAATTGAGGAGAACTCTCTTTGGGCCCGGATCATCAAAGCTATTTATGGGGAAGATGGGTCAATTAATGCGCATCAAGTGCCTGAAGGCGGAGGTCCCTGGGCTTCTATCATCAGGGCAGGATTGGACGTTGAAAGGTTAGCCCCTGGTTTTGATACCTCTTTCCACCGAGTTTTGGGCTGCGGATCCACCATTAGGTTCTGGCATGATATTTGGGTTGGAGACACTCCTTTGCGAGATAAGTTTAAAAGACTCTTTGCTCTTGATCTTTCTCCCAACGCAACTGTCTCGGACCATATTTTGTGGGATGGAACCTCGGTTTCATGGCGGTGGACTTGGAGGCATGAGCCGCGGGGTCGGCAAGTGGGGGAGATGGATTCGCTGAAATCCATGTTACATCCGCTCTCTCCATCTGCCGAAAAGCTGGATTCTTGGTCATGGGGGTGGGCAAATGATGGAGCCTTCTCATCTAGAATTGTGTCAAAAACTCTGGATGATTTCTGGGCGGATGAAAGTGATATTCCCACTGTATGGAACAAAGTACTGCCTAGGAAGGTGAACCTTTTTGTTTGGAGAGCTCGAAGACATTTCCTTCCTTGCATGCTGCAGCTGGCAATGAAAGGGATTTCAGTTCCGTCCATTTTATGCCCCCTGTGCAATCTCACGGCTGAAGACCCGGACCATGCACTTATCACCTGCCCGGTTGTGTGGAAGGTCTGGAGTGTGATCGCCAGATGGTGTGGTGTGGATCTCCCTAGCTGGGTGGAGGTAACTGATTTAGCCTCTGATCATACTTTACATCTTGTCTCTGCTACTTCCAAGGGATGTTGGGAGATTATTGTCTGTACTACAGCCTGGGTTCTGTGGAAGGCTAGGAATAAGGTGGTTATGGAAGGAGGCAGCTGGAGCTTGTTGAAGATCATCTCAGATATTCAGATTTTCTCTCATATGTGGCTGTCCAGTAGAGGTTCGAAGATGAAGGTTCCGAATTGGACGGAGTGGGCTTTATGTCCGCTTGGATCCTGATTGTTTTATTTTTGCTTGTTGAGTAGGAGCTATTCCTGAGGCTTGTTGACTTGTTGGTGCTGTTATCTGTCCCCCTATCTCATGGGGATGGTGTAATTTTTCGTGTGTTAATGATAATTCTTCTTCGCTGTTCAAAAAAAAAAAAATCTAAGTTATATGGGAATAAACCCAACAATCACTTGCGTCCACGTTATTTTTGTTTGGGAACATTACGTAACGAATGACGCTGGGAGGCTGCTATTTTGTTTTCTTGTTATCTTACTCCTCCAATATCATTCTCTAGTTGTGACTTGGAGAAGGAATAGGAGTACTCGATTGCTCTTGTCCATGTAAACAAGGGATCTACATATAACAATTCAATTCAAGGCGGCGGTGTATATCCTCCACTCAAATTTATCAAACGCCTATATTTGTCATCAAGGTCTGATCTGCTGTTTGGAGAGAGAACTACAATGGAGGTTCATGTGCTAGTGTTCCCTTTCCCAACACAAGGCCACATCAACCCCATGCTCCAATTCGCCAAACGCCTCGTCTCCAAAGGCTTACGAGTCACTCTCATCAACACCAAGACCACCACAGACTTGATCATGCATTCTTCTTCATCCAACAATGTCCCCGTCGAGACCATCCAATTCCCAGAAGGTGCAAACCGAGACGACTATGATAACTTCTTGCCTCTTTTCGAGACCTTGGTTTCTCAAAGGCTGGGCAAGCTTATTGAGGACAAGAATCACCTACACCATCCAGCTCAGTTTCTCGTGTATGATTCGATTATCCCGTGGGCTCTGGATGTGGCTCGAAGGTCGGGGATCGATGCAGCTCCGTTTTTCACTCAGAAATGGGCGGTTAATGCGGTGTACTATCACTTGCACCAAGGGAAATTCAAAGTACCTCTTGAAAGGCCTGTCCTGGAGCTGCCCTCCATGCCAGTTCTTGAAGCAAGTGACATGCCATCCTTTATTTCTGATTATCCAGGTCCCTTTCCATCTCTGCTTCACCTGGTTGTAAGTCAGTTCTCTAATTTCAGAGACGCACGTTGGCTGTTCACCAACACCTTTTATGAGCTGGAACATGAGGTATTTCCAATACCAAATTATTATTATCAGTATTATTATCATACAGTATGATACTAACACTGCCAGTAAAGCTGCTAACTGTTTCTGATGTATATGTAGCTGATTACTTGGATGGAAAGTCAAGGGATGGAAATCAAGCCAATAGGACCAACAATTCCATCCATGTACCTAGACAAAAGATTAAATGATGACACCGATTATGGCCTCAGCCTGTTCAAGCCAATTGTCGATGATTGTATCAAGTGGCTAGACTCAAAGGAATCTGGGTCGGTCGTGTATGTAGCATTCGGAAGCTTGGTTGCCCTAGGGGAGGAGCAGATGCATGAACTAGCATGGGGACTTAAGATGAGCGACATCCCCTTCTTATGGGTCGTCAGGGAAACAGAGAAGAGCAAGCTCCCAAAAGATTTCGTGGAGGAAACATCCGATCAAGGGATAGTAGTGTCATGGAGCCCCCAGTTACAGGTACTTGGTCACAGAGCAGTGGGTTGCACTGTGACACACTGTGGCTGGAGCTCGACGCTCGAGGCCTTGTGCTTGTGTGTGCCCATGGTAGCAATGCCACAGTGGTCAGATCAGCCGACGAATGCTAAGTTTGTGTCTGATGTGTGGGGAGCAGGAGTGAGGGTTAAGGTGGATAGCAATGGAAAGTGTAGGAAGGATGAGATAGAAGAGTCTATAAGGGAAGTGATGGAGAGGAAGAGAAGCGTGGAGATAAAGAAAAAGGCTTGCAAGTGGAAGGAAATTGCCATTGAGGCGGTTAGTGAAGGTGGAAGTTCTGATAAGAATATTGATGACTTTGTAGCATTTCTTCGCAGAACAGGCTGATCTATAATACTACTGGATGTTTGGAGTAACAATTTTTTTTTCTAGTAAGAGTTTTGAGTCAAATGTATCGATTATTTTGATGCCATCGGTGTAACATAGGAATCAACATTGAGGTTGAAATCAAGGGTATGTGGATGATTGGCCATAAAACCCCGTAGTATAAATGTTTTATCAGAATCAGAAGATTAAGCACCTAAAGTTGAACCAATGATTTTTTTACTATTTCTTTTTTTCTTTTTTTTTTCAATCAAGTCATACATGAGTCCTTGTTAGCTGAATACATAAAACTTACACATAGTTATATCAGCCCCCTTTGGAACATGCCAACTCAGGGCTCATTTTCAGTCCTTGTTTCTTTTTTGATGTTGTCAGCGCTTCCTTCAGCTCAGTCTATATGAAACTACTCAAAGAATCCCCATGACCAAGATCTTCCCCCCATTCTTCTCGTTCACCTCCGCTGTCCCTGTTCCCTCAAAATTATGCAGAAGGACAGCTGAATTTTCTGATCCGAAAGCACCTAAGACCACAACTGCCCCATAATGTTAACTCCTTCGCCTTAGCCTTTCTCTATTTCCTGTACAGAAAAGTCAAAGTTGTGTTCTTTCTATAAAAAAAAAAATTGAGAAATATATTTTTTTATTAAGCGGAGGCAAAACATAGGAAAATACTTAAAAGTGTAGGGAAGTTTCAAAATTCCGAGAAATTGTTGGTGTTGATGAACATATACCCGATGGAATCATGAAATTCATTTATGCTAGTATTCTAGAACTGGGTTGCCAGGTAAGAATAAGTTCGGTTGTGTTTCGTATAAAACTGTGATTTTAGAATAGGTTCAATCAAATTTTCGTGAGGGGAAGGTTTGAATTAAGCATTTTTTTAGACTTACTTTTCTTGTCCTAAAGAACAGAGTCCAAAGAAGCGAAAGCTAATACCAAGGAAGCTTGAAGGTGTCTTTCCACCATCCTTGCTTTGCGCAGTTGGCAATAATCTTATCTATTCGCACAATGATCTCTGAGAAGGTTGGTCTAACAACAGCTTCTTCATCCCAGCACTCTTCAATTAATCTGGATGGTGTAAGGTAGCAAAGAGTCACTATTTGAGATAATATTGTGATGTCAGGACAACTAAAGAACGGACAATTGTATCTTTTTAATTGATTTTCGTATCTTTTTCAACATTAAATTTATAACATTTTTTTCTATAAATTAACATATATAAATGATAATTGATCATTTTTAGTTTCTTAATACTCCTATATTTTTTTTAGAAATCTTTTGACAAATTCACCCTTAAAATAATTTAAGTCACACAAAAGTTGAAAAGTCAATTGTATCAATTTAAAGGGTGCACAGGTAGTGTTACACATGATACATGTTGAATGCCTAAGGAAGGTGTGATAAGCTTCAAATTCTCAAGCATTGTAGTATCAAGTAAAGTGTGCTAAGATGAATATGAAGTGGAAAAGAGAAGCGGATGTAAGTTTTCATACTACTGCTATGGATTCTGGAAGAGTCCCTAGTGGGGACTTGAAGTCTCTAAACTGGAGTCCTGGAACCAGGTAACAGCATGATCATAATGAGATTTGAGATTTAGCTTAAGCTCCCACTCAGCAACTACAAATTGTTCCCCAATACAAATGCAGTGATGCACAGCATTAAAAAAAATGATGTTAAGTAACACAAACTATAAGCTTTTCTTATGCAGGTGTGATTAACAAAATAATCTGTTGTTGAAACATGTGTAGGATTAGTTTATTCCATTGAATACTCAAACTTACTGTTTCAACTCTGGCGGATAACTTCTTGTTTTGTTCTTGAATGCTGGTCTCCTCCCATCCATACACATCATTTTCACTGCCTCTTCGGCAGGCTTTGGATGGAAAGGCTGTACTCCCTCAATCATCTTCGAGCACAAATGGTAAAATGTGCAGCAAGTGATTAGCTCACAACCAAATCCTTATTAAAGAACCAAAGCGAAGGGGGGGATACCAAAAGATGCCAGCAGCACAATACTATGAGAAATGGAAAAACGGAAAGACAAACAGTGTATGTTTTGAAGTTTTTAGAAATTTTTTTCCAATACAACAAAAGAGCATTGGATGATATTCTCAAGCAAGGATATCATCGTACAAAGAGAGAAGTATAAGTTTCCATCTTCATATTCGCAATCAAAATCAAGCCTTAATTACAACTAGTCAGGGTTGACTACATGAATCCTGGATCTCCATCTTCATATTCACAATGATAGTTATTGTAGTGATTGTCATCATCTTCATCATCAAAATCATTATTATTAGTGCAATTTAACAGGGACATAAAGTTCACTAAACATAATACCTCATACAGCAACACAGCAAAAGAATATACATCAGCACTCCTATCAAATATCTCATCCTTATAGACCTCAGGTGCCACATATACATCTACAATCAGGAAAGAAAATACTGTAAGCGAAAGGAGCAGTCAGCTTTTCTTCAGTGATAGCACATAACATAGTTGAACATAGAAGCAGGTGAAGAGTTTCAGCTTCAAACTTACTTGATGGATCAATGTCAGCATGCTGTGTCAGTTTTGCCTTGTCCGGTGAAATTTGAGATAATTTTATCAAACCAAATCCAGCTACCTTCAACAGACCACCACTATCCAGCAAAACATTTCTGGCACCTTACCGAAATTTAAAATATTAAAGCAGAGAACATAGTAGTAACTAAATGTATCAAAATGATGCATTTAATATAAAGCTTCTGCACCGTGTTGCCGTACTTTGGTTTTAAATCACAATGAATGATAGGATCTGGCCTAAATTCGTGAAGGCAGTTCATTCCTCTGAACACAACAAAAGCCATGTATCAAAAAAAAAATCTGTTTATTCAATTAAACTCGGTAGCTAAGTTTTAGTGTAACAAAACTAAAAACAATGTGCTCCAGGATGTAGCACAAACATATTATACTCCTATCGTCACATAATTGTCCTCTTTCACTTTTAGTATTTAATCTATGATTTTTTTGACATTTTAATATACAGCTAAAAATCAGCATCTGTAGTTTCTAAATACTCCCTCCGTCCCTCAATAATTGTCCCATTTGTTTTGACAGTTTCACAGTATTTAATCTATGATTTTTTTCATGACTATTTAGACATCGAAAATGAAATATTTCATGGGTGTCTCATATTTGCAATCTAAATTTTCCAAATATATTTTTTTTGAATTTTTTTAAACTGTTTATCTTTGTTAAAATTTGAGTAAAACAGTGAACCTTGAAACAACAAAATCAAACGGGACAATTTTTTCAGGGACGGAGATAGTAATTTTTTTCTAGAAGTCCTTAATAATTAGATTCTAGCAAACTTTCAGTCAAACACAACAAAGAAAGTCACACGTACCACTTATTTTGGGACAGGGGTATTAGCAATGAAACAGCAAGCACATGTTGAGTGTTTATCCATGTTGTCCACAAGTTCCCATATTTTAAGTTCAGAGAAAGTAAAAGAACTGGTTTAATCTCATGGTTTGGAGGCCAACTCTTCTTTCAGATTACTTTTTGTGTTTTTGCTGTTCTTGCCATTCATATAACAGCCAGAAGTCTACACTGTGGAGATGAGATCCAGAATTTTTGTGGACCGCAATTTACATTTTCTTCCATAGGTGTCTGACTCAGACCTCAAGGTTACACTTGAGTCCACGATAACTAAGTTATGACATAACTAAGATATTGCAGACAATAACACTACTAACCCTTACAATGTAAACAGAAAAAAGAGAGGTTGCACATGCCTTGCTATGTCAAGAGAAAATCTTAATGCTTTCGAAGGTGATAGACGACCTTTCTTCTGCAAATAGCTTCCCAAATCACCCTGAAATTATACATATCCACATAAATTGTTAAGTGATGCTCCATCTTTCTCAGAAGGAGAGTTAGATTTTGACTTTCGAATTTGTGTTTGACTCATTAGTATTATTCAGAGGCGGACCTACAGTGTCACTAGGGGCAAGTGCCCTGACTAAACTTTTAGGAAGTATAGGGTATATATGTATATTTTTAGTAAATTTGGAACCCCATCTTTGTAATTTGCCCTCACCAAATTCCTACTGATATTACCTTTATACCCCTAAACTATACCTAAAAGCACTCTATACCCCATACGTTATAGACTACTCATTTAATCTCAATTGACATTTATATCAGACCATCTCCATAGACACAGTACAGTAGCCACAAACACCACGAACATCTCTGCACATTTAGTTTTATATGCACTTTTTATGTATTTGGTTGTACATGCAATTGTCATTTTAGATTGGCAATTGTTATATATGCTTGTTATTTTATATGCAATTGGCAATTTATATATGTTTCGTTTGAAATGCAGTTTTTTATTTCATTTAATTAAATAGAGGCTTCAAAATTGCTTTAAAATATGAAGATTGTCATTTTGTGCTTTTTTAATTAGCAAATATTTGCCCCCACAACAATTTAATCTTGGGTCCACCCCTGTTAGTATTACTAAGAAGAATTTGTCAAAAGAAATCTAAAACAATTATATATAGAAACTAAAGAATTCACTTATCATATGTATATAAATTATTCAATTTCATAGCAAAAGGCATTATTTTACCACTGAAATTAGGCTTAAGGTGTAAATTCACATGTAATTTTTTTTCTGGGCCATTTTACCATCACCGTTTCGAATTGGGCCTATTTTATAGCTCACTTTATTAACTTGTTGACTGGTACAACTATTGTGCATGTCAGCATCTAGTCAAAGAATAGGAAAAATGCATCCTTGGTCCCTATTATCTTGTTTACCTGACACTAAGAGTATTAACCTTTTCTTCTGTCAGTGGTAACCCCCATTTTTGTTGCCTTCCAAACCTTACTCCTTTGGTAGCTGAAACACTGAGCAGCCAAAAGTATAGGTTCTTTCACACTGGTGATGCCAATGCTCTAATCCCTGGGAAATCAATCTTTTGGCGAACAAATCTTGTTCACGAACTTAATTGACTACAAGAGATGAGCTTAGGGGCAAAGTTGGCAGTGAGGCATAGTGGCAACTTCAAGGAAGCAGTTTCATGAGCATTAAAAGGCTTGAAAGCACTGGAATTTCTCTGTAAGATGGGACGGAGGTGACAAAAATTGACGTTCAGGTATTAAAGTGTGGTGGATTAAGTTACAAGGTTGAAACTGTCTTTAACTTATCTGGGTTTGGTTGCTAACGTGTTGGGCCAATATTTTGCCATATAACCGGCAATTGGGTAGAATATTCCTAAATTAACGGAGGTTTCTATCAGTCAGTTTGTGGGTGGTAAAATGGTCCCAAAAAAAAAACTTTGATGGTAGATTCTCTCCTTAAGCCTATCTTCATTGGTAAAATGGTGCATTTTGCCCACTTCATATACTCATATTATAAAGTTGGAGGAGAAAATGCATAGATTAAATGTTGGAAACAAACTTAACACCCTAAGACGAAGAGAGTGTAATGCTACTTTCAATACAAGTATGCTCAGATTAGGATGATGATGAGTAAATATTTTAAGTATTGCATAAAATGGGAAACAAAAGAATTAGATAGGGATAATAAAATCCAAATATCCAAAACTTTTGGAACAGAGGAAGGTAGAGAGACATATAATATACAACTTTAATAAATAACTGAAAAATGTTTACTTTTGGAGGGTATTCCACAACGATCATCATGGGAACATTCTGAGTAACAGCGCCCACAAATTGAACCACGTTAGGATGGCGAACCTTCTCTAGCAGAGTTAACTCGCACTTGAATGCATTTCTGGCCAAGGACAAAAAATGTTAAAACATGGGAGGTGTCTAAGAGCTACACAGTACATTATAGGAAACGTAAGTTATATTACTCCCTCCGTCCCAAAAAGAATGCTCCATTTCTTTTTGAGCATTTAATCTATGAATTGTTTTCTCCAATCTTTTGATATTAAAAATGAAAAAGTTTATATGCAAATGATAATTGAATGTTTGCACTTTGTAAATATATTTATTTTAAATTTTTTAAAACAATTCTTCATAACAAAATTTGAGGTCAAACACAACATCAAAAGTCAAACGGAGCATTCTTTTTGGGACGAAGGGAGTATTAAACAGTAATATTACTACGTACTCTCAAAATAACTATTAAGTCAAACATAACTATAGAAAATGTAAGTTATAGGAGTACTATTAATAAATAGTTATGACCTTTTATAAATTTTCTGTGACCAATATCAAGGAACACTCAAGACAACCCGTCTGCAACAACTGGCCGTCGTCTCATATGTTCAATAAAGAACAAACTCACACTCACAAATGTTAACACAATTTTACTGAGTAATAAACTTTTCTCTATCACACAGTCAAGCCACACTGCTGTGGTGCAGGCTACAGAATGTCAAACTCTTAATCAAAATCAACCAGGCAAGTGATAGACCATAGATTAAGCCTTAAACCTAACAAGTTGGGTAACTGTTTGAAGCTTATGTCTCCATTCTGGTCAAGAAAGATACAAATACTCCAAAGCCCCAAACATTTAAACTGGGGTAACAGAAACGGATTTTGCAGACAAGCTACAAAGGACATTCCTCTTACACAAATAACAGGCCGTGACTATCACTAGCAGCGAGAACAGCATTTCAAGACACCAAGGTAAGACAGAATATAAAGAATCTGTGCGAACAAGATTTCCCTTATGTTTAAGAAACCAGCATGTAAAGACTGAGTGCTAACTTCAAATTATAAGAGATGATAGAAAACAGATAAAGAATATGAGGAGAAACCAAGTTCATACATGCACTCAGGATCTGCATAGCTGTCTTTGTCAAGAATCTTGACAGAAACCTTTGTGCCATTCCACTTTGCCACTTGGTAGGTTCCCTGCTAGTTTACAAAAATAGGTCTCTTTTAACATGTGAAGATAAATAAAAACTAGAAAAAGTAAAAAAAAAAAGAATGGCTCTCAATCCCAACCTAAAATGAACCAATCCCAAAAGAGCCATCAAGATACTCTAGGCTCAACTAAAGCTATAAGTATAGAGGTGAAAAACAGAAAACAATGTAGAGAAAGCATCTTAGTGTTAGAAAAATTACAGTAAACCTCTAGACAAGGAAAAAGGACAAAAGAACAAGTACTTAGCTGCACCCATACTTAAGAATTAGTCATTAAAAAATGTCATATGGATCACTAATGATATGATAGAGAATTTACACACACACACACACACACACACACACACACAAAAACCAATAATGGAGTGAAAAATAAGGATGAGAAAACGAAAGATAAGATGAGGGAGGAAAGCGCTATGCCTTTGTAATGCCATCAGATTTCCGGACTTGGAGCTCTAGTGGATTAAGCTCATACTCCGGAACTTCTCGAGGATTGGAGACGGCCATTGGTGTCTTCCTGGTTTTCTAATATTGATAATATACGTTAGTAAAACTAAATGATCATTTATCGGATGTATTCCAGTGGTGGTTGTAGCAGTTCATATTGTACCTGAACTTTGGCTCCTCGGGCCTTGAGTATATTGTGCACTTCTAGGTTGCCATAGTATTTGGCATCAGTAGCAGCCTGTCGAAACAAACAATGATGCTAAAATCAAGATAACTGGCGCCATAAAATCACACGAATAACGCTAGAGAACAAGAAGGAAGACGCCACTTACCGTACTGCCCCATCGATCACGGGCATCAATATTAGCCTTCTTGGCTAGCAAGAGCTTGACAACCGCAACATGGCCTTCACACGCAGCGATATGCAGAGCAGTGCGGCCATCCAAGTCGATGCTATTAACGTCAATCGCTTCGTCCAGCAACTCTTGAACCCCCTTCACGTCTCCTCTACAAGCCATGAACAGAAGCTGCATTGTGGAGTCCAGATTCTCCGGCACGGAGAGCTCTTCAAAGCCAGGGCTCCGGCGAATCGGGTCCAGCGACGACTGACGGCCGAAGCTGAAACGCATGTTGTTACGACGGGGGTCGAGCGACGACTGGCGCGAGAACTGCCGGCTGAAGCTCCGCTTCATCGACCCCGTGGAGAACTGCCGCGAGATCCCAGGGGTCAGCTCCGCCGCTACGTTCTCCATGGATGATGCTGCGTTCGGGCAATCACAACGGTCGGTGGCAATGGAGCATAACCAGGAGGACAGGTAAATTTTTGCTCGATTGATCGAGAGCCAAGGCAGAGGCTGGCTCTCGACGCCGGGCTAATGGAGGGAAGAGAGAGAACAGGAGAAGAAATGGGATGGGGATTCCGAGGGAAGCGCAGACGACACACAAATTTTAGCAGCGAACAAGAAGATGGAGAAATCGTGCAGCGATATTCCCAAATTTCCCATGCTCTGCAACTGTTGCACCGGAAAAGGTGTTCACCGATACATCTGGACATATCGATTGCAAACATTTCGAGAGCTAAGGTTCCACTCCAATGGCAATTACTACCTTCTTGTGTACAGCGGATATATCCATAAAGAAAGAGGCGGTGGGGTAGACAGCTGATAAAGAGAAAAACCTACTATCGCCCCTTAAACCGTCTATGATCATCCAAAAGGCTCCCTGAGTATGTCAAGCAATCATTCATCATCCGCTGTAAAACTATTTTAGTCTTCCGTCAATAGCTTAATTAAGGGTAAATTACAAGTATTACTGAAATCTTTAGCTTACCCACTCTATTTTCAAAAATCTTCAATTACCTCTTTAAGGTATAGTGAAACTTTTAGTTATCATCCCTTGACCGTTTGGTCTCTTCTACATCGTTGTGGTCTGAGCTCATGTTGTTACGCCAGTAAGGTGACAACGACTAGCAAATGTGACTAATTGGAGAGGGAAAAAAAGATAAATTAAATGTTGGAGCTTAAGCATTAGAAATATTAATAATAAGAAGTAGTTAAACCTAAATTTTTTGACGGTCAGCTAAAATAATTAAATGAGATAACTGAAGGTTTCACTAAACGTTTAGAGGGTAACTTAAGATTTTTGAAAATATGGGGGTAAACTGAATATTTGAGTAGAGGTATTTGCAATTTACCCCTTAATTAAGGACTTGGTCACACTAACTTTATTAGGAGAAAAATAAAAGGAAAGCTTTGTTATTGATACCATAAATTATGTTTTTGGATAATTTGGCATGAGCGGAACAAATGAACAATATATATTTTGAAGGAATGAGAGTTTCATTTTTTTTCACTTTAAAGATAGATGGTTGCATACTTACATTGTATTTCTTTTTGGGTTAATAGTGCGCCATACATTAGTAAATACTCCCTCCGTCCCTGAAAGATTGGTAGATTTGTTTGGACACAGATTAAAGTGAATGTAAGATGTTTGTATATGTTTACTTAATTGCCCCTTAGTTGAGAGTGCACAAAAAACGAGGTAGAAAAAGTAAAGATAAAGTGAGGATAGTTTAGTAACTTTGAAAGTGAGAAGTTTCCTTTTAAGGAAAGTGATCAATTTTTCTGGGACAGCCCAAAAAGAAAATGTGTACAATTTTTCAGCGACGGATGGTATAATTTTTAGATACCGTAGGCTATCTCATAAACTTCAACATCTCCCTTCATTTTTTTTCACAAACTACTTATCATTTTTTTTTCTTCCCCAAACTTCTCGTTGTAGCAAACGTAGTCCGTTCATGTGTCACGCATGTGACTAATTTAGGTGTGGGTAAGTGGGTTATCCTGAAAGTTTAGGGGTGAGTTTCACTGACTCAAAGTTGAGGGGTGATTCGTCCTAGTTACTCAAGTTCAGGGGCTGATGAAGCTTTTTGCCAAGAGAGAGTTGCCTTGCAAATTGCAATCCCGCCTTTGATTTAATTTGATCGCTCTCCCCTCATTTCTACAAGACTGCGTTTATCTGGAGTTTGATCGAGACAAATACCTAGAGGAAGCGATTGTAGACTTCAGCAATGGCGACAGAAGAAGTGGACAACAAGATGGTGATCCTGAAGAGCTACGTGTCTGGTGCAGCGAAAGAATCAGACATGGAACTGAGAACTGGTAAGATAAAGCTCCAAGTACCAGCCGGCTCCAATGCGGTTCTGGTCAAGAATCTCTGGTTGTCCTGCGATCCTTACATGAGGACGCGGATGATGAAAATCGAAGGACACTACACTTTTCCTTATACTCCCGGTTTGGTACGATTCCTTCATCCAATCAGAATCTCCCAAAATCTCGAATTATGTCCGGATTTCACAAAATCGCACATCAATTCTGATGTCTAGTTCTTCAATGGCATCAGCTGTCTGTCTTCTTTGGTTTTTGTACTGATTTGCTAACTACAAGTCAAGCGTCTACTGGTTTGACTTGGGATGTGATCATACCCATTGCAGCCGCTAAATGGAGCGGGGGTGGGCAGGGTTTTGGATTCTGCACATCCAGAGTTCAAGAAAGGCGATCTGGTTAGGGGAATGACTGGCTGGGAAGAGTACAGTTTGATTACTGAAACTGAGAGATTGTCCAAACTTCAACACACAGATGTGCCGCTTTCCTACTATACTGGAATCCTTGGTCAGTCCACCAACCTCTTTTACAATTTTCTATTATATGCATTACGCTGCATCCAACATTAATACTCCTATATGGTAGTAGCTTTGGAAAACTGGACTGCTTGGTAAGTTGTCGGATGCTTAGATTATTACTGACGAGTGCTAGTTCCGAGAAGAATTTTATCAGATAAGTAAGAGGGAATTGTTTATAAATATATACATATATTTCCACCGTCCCTAGCATTTTGGAACCTTCCACAAAAATTTAAGTGACATTTTCGTACACTACCCCTGTCTTACTCATATTTGTTAGTATAATACTCCTACATCACATAATCCTTAAACAAATATTGTGTGTGTGTACAACATTAAAGTAATGATCATAAAACTTTTCTAGTATATTTTTGCTCAACAACTAATCAAAAGATCAAAATGGTTTTCTAACTTAGGTTGGCCCTCAATTTGTAGTAACCGTTTGCGAAACCTTCCATGCTTCTTATTTTTTACATATGGGACTGCAGGCTTTGCTTGCTAACTGCTCAGCATTATATCTGTTATATGCATCTGAAACACTATCAATTTTAAACTCCCAGATTACGCATCAATAAGGAAGGCCTTTTAACAGAAGTGTTCATCTCCATGAAACCCATTAAGATCACTTCATAAGGCAATGATGTCCTGACTTGCTTGGTTTCACATGTAATTCTGGACTTTCTACTTTATTAAGCTAGCGCCATTGCAGTTTGATAGCCCTTTGATCTGATTTGTTCACTTGCTTGTGGTATAAATAACAAGCATTTAAATCTGATGATAATATAGCTAACATGTAGTTTTTGTTCCACAGGTACGCCTGGACTGACTGCCTATGCCGGTTTTTATGAGGTCTGCTCTCCTAAGAAAGGAGACTATGTCTGTGTGTCAGCAGCATCTGGTGCTGTTGGTCAGCTCGTTGGGCAATTTGCAAAGTTGCTGGGTTGCTATGTTGTTGGAAGTGCTGGAAGCAATGCTAAGGTAGTCTTACATCCCCATTGTATACCTTCTATTAAGATTTTACATCGCAAGATCACATAATTTCTGATTTGGGGTTTTTGTTATTCTTTGTCTATTTTTTCTAGTATAAGAATAAAAATAAAACAAGAAAAGTTGTATTTGGCAAAGCTACTGAATCTTGAAAATTCTACAAGGAAAATTTGGGACACGCATATTGAGGTCATGTTTCTGGCACTTCTTTTATTAATTATATGGAGAATTTTTGGTAACATTCACGTCTGACCATAAATTTTGTAAAGAGTTAATTTTGTGGGGACATGTGGGGACGTGCTTCTAGCTTATCCTATTAGAGAGAACTTTGGAAAAAAGTTGAAAAATAAAATATCTGTGAACAGAATAATACAATAAAAAGATGGAAGCCATACCATAATTCTTATTTGCCTTTATTTTTTTTCTTTTCTAAACATTTAGTTCTAGGATTTCATATCTGTTCTTGTTCATCGTGCACAGTGCTTTATAAGTATAAATTCTCATGCCAGTTTTAGCTGCTCAACCATTACTTTTCTAGACTTCTGATCCTTATTTAAGAATGCTAATCATATTTGAATCGAGAAGCTTATACTGATCACCATCTTTTTGTTGGCTATGTCAATACTTGTACTTGCTTGCCCTGCTGAAGGTGGATCTGTTGAAGAACAAGCTTGGATTTAACGAGGCTTTCAATTATAAAGAAGAGCCAGATCTTGATGCTGCTTTGAAGAGGTATGTTATCCATTGTTATTCCAATAGGAATGTTTTTTTTTTGGTCTAGGTTGCCAGTACAGATTTGCAAGAATTTAGTGTCAACTAATTTTTGACAATTAATTGCCACTATAAATTTCATGCCACCGACCCCAATGTAGTTGGGATTAAGGTGCTGTTAATGATGATGATTGCGGAGTGATGGTTCATGGTTGGTATTTCTCCTGAGATGATACTGTTAGTATTATGCTACACCTGGATTGCAGGGTTTCACTAGCATTATGTTAACTGCGTATATTGTCATTGTTAGATACTTCCCAGAAGGCATTGATATTTACTTTGAAAATGTTGGAGGGAAGATGCTTGATGCAGTTCTACCTAACATGAGGATTAAAGGCTGCATCTCCGTCTGTGGGCTGATCTCGCAATACAACCTTGAGAAGCCAGAGGGAGTACACAACTTGATGTATCTCATACTGAAAAGAATCCGAATGGAGGGTTTCATGGTGTTAGATTACAACCATCTGTGCCCCAAGTACCTAGAGATGATTCTGCCTCTGATCAGAGATGGCAAAATTGTGTACGCTGAAGACATTGTTAAAGGCATTGAGAACGCACCGGGAGCTCTGGTAGGACTTTTCAGTGGGCTCAATATTGGGAAGCAGGTGATTGAAGTTGCTCCTGAATAAGTGTGTTAAGTTTTAACGTGCAGCCTTAAACGTTCGCACAAAAATGTCAGAAACAGAAAGAGTGGTCCTTAATAGACAAACTTTAAGTTTGTTGTGATAAGTGTCACTCTCCTCTGGCACTGCAAAATCGATCAAGCAAATACAACGTCCCACTTATGCCTATGAAATGCAAGAGTCGGAGCGGTAGAACTTCCATAATCAGCGTCATTTGCATGGCAATAATAGTAGAGTAGCGTTTGGCACTTGGCAGCTGTACTATTAACGTCTGGTTTAGCTGGACATGGCATGGCACTGGTGGTCTCATTGGAAAAGGAAAAGCATAAAGGTTTCTTCCTTGGCAACTACGACCTAAGTCAGTATTTTGTGAAAAAATTGTTGGCGTTCTTGAAGATATGGGGAATTTCTTGTAGGTAAAATTGGATTTTGAAATTTTTTTGATATAAAGCTGGTGAAATAGGGTTGAACGAACACAACCTATCATTGATCAAGTACTACAAAAAAAATTAATGAGTCAATTATCGAGGGACAGTCCATGACATATTGACACCTGACTCCCTGAGACAGTCATACACCTTGATAAACCATCACTGCCAGTCCTGAACAGACCAAAAGCCTAAACAAGATCAACCTGTTGCCCTCAGAATGAAGAGGATCAACAACTTTAATACCTGCCCTAATCAAAGATCTTGTACTGCTACTGTCTGGTTATTGTGCATGTCGTCAGATCAAGTTTCTGTTGCTGTACCTACACTACTGTCTATGTTGAAAGAAGAAGTACCCCAAAAATGCAGCTTCCCATTTCAGAAAACATGTCCTGCTCAAAGCGGAAAAGAATATCCACGTAGATATTTTGAATCCACACCGGACTCACGCACCAACGCCACTCGACCTGTTCGTGCTACCTGTTATGGGTGAAAAGTCTGGAATCAGATCGTAAATTTTTGGCAGCTCAAGTACTGATGATTAATGCCATATATCAAACTTCATTTCTACCTCACAGATGCCATAGGGCTCTAGCAATCTTTGAAGAGCAACCATCTTGTCTATATCTCCAGTCAGCTGTAACAAGGGTTCCGAGTGTTATCGTCATTAGAATTTAGAAGCCAAATTGTAGTAATACAGCTGTTTTCTAGAACTCAAAGAGCGGCCCCAAAAGAGGACCATTAACAGGCAAACGGAGTCAAAACACTGAAAACAATGTGACACAAGAATGCCACAGTTGTGTGTAAAATTCCAAAAAGTCATAAAAGGTGAGAAAGATTGGATTTTTAACATACATAGTGGTATGCCTCCTATGCAAGATAAAAAGAGAAACTCAGTACCTCAAGAGTGATTGTGTGGTCAGATACATCAACACTCTTTGACCTGAAAACTTTTGCTATGTCAAGAACATCACGGCGAGCAGAAGCATTTGCAGCAATCTTTATCAACATCAATTCTCTTGCTGCAAACGGCAGGTGGGTAAGATCTTGAACCTAGGAGTCAACAGCACCAAAAAATTCATCACCTAACCCTCTATTAAGATCCAGACGTACATCAAGATGGTAAGCTGGACTATCATCGATACACCTCAAATAAAAATTGCATAAATCTAAAGTTACTCTCTGACATGGTTTTTTTTCCTGAAGTCTCAATTTAAACCATCTCATAGCCATCTTTTTTTTTCTTTTTCTTTTTTTTGAAAGGCAAATTTTTTCCAATTTTATTTGGATCGAGCATTATTGAGCCTCTTCGAGGGAAAGTTCTCCGAGCGGTGTTTTCTCCATACACAAAACTCGAACTCGAGACCTTGCTTAAGAAAGGATGAGCCCCTTGCCACTTGTTCCAATTGATCTCATAAGCAAAAATGAATATCCTAGATATTTCATGCACATTTTGGGATAACAGATAGCACTCACAAGTGAACATGTTAAGTTTTACTGTGTCGAAGACTAATTCTAGATTCATTCTAAATTAAATTTTTAATAAATGCTATAGCTGCAGCAACCGCATTTTCCGGTAGATTTAGTTTATGACTCTCAATTAATAAACCAAAGAAGACGGAAATTGGGAACTGACCAGTGCTGTCTCACCTCTTGTAGATCTACTAGCTTATATAGTTGTTGTGTCAATTTGCTGATTGAACTATCTGTACCAGGAACGACAGTTGTAATACGAGACAGACCTTCAATTTCAGAATGACCAACAGCCAAGCTCTGTATGACAAGAAATATCGAGTACGAAAAGTTGTCACCTTAAAAGCTACTCCAGTTGAGAGATAGCAAAATGGTTCTTTCACTATTTAATTTTCCGGAGGCATTAAAGGATGCTGCGGTGATGCGTAAAAAGCAAGGGGGAGAGACCAAAAGTCTGTTACCTGAATGTTGTAACCCCTCCGAGAAAAAACCCCAGTAACTAGGTTGAGCACGCCAGGAGCATCATTTACAAGCAAGGATAAGGTATGTGAACGAAGTCCACTAGTCTGAAAAAGAAAATATAACCCTGCTTTAGTGTGGTATGTATGTTCTACTGATATAACTATATAATTTAGCTTAGGACAATAATTAGAGACCGATAATTCCAAATTAAAAGTTGAATGGACTGATATATTTCAACATCTGTAAAAACAGATGTCCTATGCTATCTCACTTAGAAATACAAATATAGAATAAAGTTAACCGATCAAAAGTTAGTTGTCTGATTACTAACTAAACTTTATGTCACAATAACATTACAAAATGCTGAACTCACACTGAACAGCCTCTAAAAATATATAAAGTTAACCGACCAAAAGTTAGTTGTCTGATTACTAACCAAACTTTATGTCACAATAACATTACAAAATTCTCTTCATAAAATAGAAACATCAATTTTTTCCTGATAAAATAAGTCTACTGTTTCAAAAAAAATATATTCATCTCAATATATAAGTTTTGATTAAAATCCACCCCTAGTCCCTTAAGTTACACAATTGTCCTATTTGGGCCCCATTTTAGGATTTTGTATCGCTTTCATCCTTTAAGTTACAACTCTAGTATGCTCTTTGTTAAAGCATCCAACCTAAACCAATAATGTCTATAAAAGGGCCTCATCACAGTATAATATTAACTGATTTGGGCATGTTCCAGTTGACCACTGTCCTATCCTATGGCATGAAGGCCAGTGAACAGGTGAAAACTGGTCCATCATATGGAATATGACAATGGCATTAAGGCTTACAACTTGACAAATAGGGCAGTGACTGACCATGGGCTTCGATGCCATCTAAATCATCCAATTTAGAACTAATTGACAATAACTTTAGAGGCTATAAAGCCATGAATGACTTGACAACGTCGAATTCACCTAAAACTAGGGAGATGTAAAGCAGATAGAGAGCAAAAGACAGCTAATCTTACATTTTCATCGGTGAGAACTCCCCAGTGGGCATCAAGTACTTGATTGACAGTGAATTCATCTGCTGACTCCACTGGATAAACATCTCCCTTCATGTAAAAGACAAGCACCATAACTACAAAAGCGGAAAGAACAAAAACAGATGAGCGGGACAATTGAAAGGAGGCAGAAGAAATCAGACCCATACACTTCCATTAGTATAAGGTTGATTTAAAATTGCTTTATCTCTGGCACTAGTAAGCACATCAGCAGGGGCCATTTCTTGAAGGTCAGGATATGAAGCTGCTGAAAATCGCCAGAATGGTGCTGATTCTCCCATCTTTTCTCTTCTCAAAGCAATCTAGTGGAACAATAAAAAACTATCATCCTCACTCAAAACCCTCATCCTCAACATGTTCGATAACGAGAACAATAACACCCCAGTGCATGAAATCCTTATAACAATAATACAGTGGTTTGAACATAGAGAAGCTTATAACCTTTCCCGTTCTGGCAATTTCTCTTACTCCAAATCTACTAAAATTCCGTTGCAAGGCAACCATCTTCCCTGGATCTCCAGTTACCTGGGTTTAAATAAATAAAAAAACTCTTCTTCAGGCCAACCAGAACTCTGCATGCAAATAACTACGAGTGATACAAAATATCCAACGTATACAGTGGATGCTCAGTTCTCTAAATTATAGAGGACTAGGAAACAGATGCTCTCAAAAGTTAAAAGAAGTAGACCTTACATGCATGCAGGAACCGTATCTAATTTACACAGTTAAGACGGCACCTAATGACTAACGCATACTGATTTTCTAGCTCTCAAACTTATAAGTTAAACTATATTTTACTTGTGTGAGGCAAATTTCACACCACCTAAAGTTTATCACAGTAAATCTAATACAGTGCTCTACAGTAACTTTATATGATGCACATCGTTGGGGTATTTTCAAGTTACCACTTCCTCTAACAGGCCAGGGTTATCTGTTTTCTTGATCTTATTCATTGTTAGTTTGTTACTTGTCAAGGACGAGTTATCTAAGTTATTAGAATAAGAATACCGGAGTATATGAGGGACAGGGTCAAACAGAACTGCCGACAACTGAATATGAAAGTACTTTCAAAGCACCGAGAATGGTATAGCTTTTGAACAATAGACACAGGCACAAGTACCTCGGAGTATTTATTTATGATTACCTCAATTGTCAAAGCATGCTCTGATGTATCAACTATTTTTGCCCTAAAAATGTCCACCAGCCACATAATCTGGTATAATGTAGACATATTAGAGTTGAGAAACTGATGAAGTGTAACATATAGCATCAGGGAAGAATTCAAAGAGCTCATCAATCACAGCAAAATAAAGAAAGGGAGGTAGGAAGGGAAGAAAAGACGGAAAACAGAGAACAAAAAGAGAACCTCAGCCCGGCAATCTGGATTTGCATCCACTTTAATAAGCATGAGCTCCCGCTCTACTTGGGGTTCATTCGACAGATCTTCGACCTGATCATACAATCAAGGATGTTGTTACTATAAACCTAGACTAGTGCACAACAATCTGCATAAAATGGTGCAAGTACTTGGAGAGAAACAGCTGTAGTAATTCCAAATTTCTCCATCTTTAATCAATGGTTAGACTTAGATCTACGCAATACCATATATCTGAAACAAAATTACTGAATTTTCTAATGTTGATCACAGTGCGCACTAAGTAGTACTAATACACTAATACTTTGAGGTAACAGGGGGGGTGGACAAAATAATTGAGTACAATAATGTATGATACCTTCAGAACATTAGAAAGCTTTCGTAGCTGCGACACAACCTGTAGCAGAACTTTGTCCGTTCCTGAAACAACTATAGTGAAAAGCGCCTTGTCTTTGTTCAAACCAACAGCCAGAGACTCGATGTTGTAACCCCTCCTGGCAAAAACCCCAGCAATTCGATTGATCATCCCACTCTCATCACCGACGAACACAGAGATCGTATGCCTTCTCACCCTAACCCATCGAAAAATCCGCATTAAAGATATCAAATCAAACTCATTTACAGGCCAGGGAAGAAGAAGACCAAACAGGTACGTACTGCGAAATAGCGTCGGAAGAAGGGAGAGAACCGTTGACGTGACCGTCGCTGGAGATGTTCTGACCGGAACCACTTGCAGAGATGACAAGCTTCTTGGGGGTTGCTGAGGAATTCGGAGAAGCTCCGATTGTCGCCGGGAAACAGATGGGTTGCCGGTAACGCAAGTAAGCAGAAGAATTTGAATAGGACTGCGAGAATCGAATTCGGGGAGAGGCAGTTGACAGAGCAGCCATTTGAGGGAGAGAGGTACTGTGTTTTGGACGACGGCGGCGGTCAGAGAAGATAATAGAGGAGGAGAGAACGGTCGCTACGTCGTTGTCTCGCGTCGACGGCCGACCCGGTCAATCAGTAACGTACGCCTTACTTATAAAACTAGAGATGGTCGGCCACACCCTCTCCTTTAAAAAAAACTAGTTAGATACAAATACAGCAAGATTTCCACCCAATTGTTGAACAAAATGCTGATGTCAAATCACCAAGCCACACTTCAGTAAATCATAGTACTACCGTTATCATGCATGGTAAAAAAAGATAAAGAAGATGAAAAACGCATATTTCCTCCAGTAAAATCTCTAGTTTGACTGTTATGTATGAAGCGATAGTAGTTGGGAAAACGTTACTAGTCTACATCACCGTCTCATTTTTATACGTTCTATTCGTATCCTCTATTGCAATTGATTAATACCGTTAGTTTGACAATTTCTCACACACGTTTGAGAAAACAATAGTAATATATATACTGCAACATTGCTAAATGCCTACAGTGTTAAATCTCCTGAAGTATCTCCAATCAGTCAGTAGCCACTTGGATCACCTGCTTCTTAACACTGTGGGGAAAAATGTCTTAGTAGACCTAAAACTTTGTATTTCGAGTTTTAGTCCTAAAACTTTTCGACTTCGAATCGTAGGCCTAAACGTTAGTTCCGTTACTGGATTGTAGGCCTAAAACGCCAGGTGGCCGACGGAATGCTGACATGGACGAATAACGGGGTTAATTTTGAACTCTCTTGCCACCTCACAAAAACGACGTCGTTTCATTTCCACATTCGAGTGGAAGTCAAACTTTGGAAATTCGAAAACTAGGCCTAAAACTTTTCTATTTAACAACTTGTAGGCCTATAACTTTTCATATTCATCAACTTGTAGGCCTATAACTTTTCATTCTATCGGCCTATAAGTGTTGACGAGGCAGCCCAAAACGACGCCGTTTTGCTGAGATCAGAGCTAAGTATTTAAAATAAACGTCGTTAACCATCCACATCAATATTCCGTCGGCCAGTTGGCGATTTAGGCCTTCAACTCAGCAACGAAGATAACGTTTAGGCCCACGGTTCGAAGTCAATAAATTTTAGGTCTAAAACTTGAAAACCTTAAAAGTTTTAGGCCTATTTGGGCATTTTCCGGTCTTCAAGGTGACAACTTACCTCTTCAATGCAACAGCAAGGTCCGGTTCTTCTTTATAGTTGAAAGCCTCATCAAATCCCAATTTGTTCTTTAGCAGGTCAACCTTCATAATGGAAGCAAGTCAAAACAGAGAAGCAGGTAACAAAATGGCAAAGGTGATGAGCTAGAGTATCTGAGTAGTGCTAAATCTCCTTAAGAACTCTGTCCAACAACTTGACAGAATTAGGCGTGGCACTGTTTTATTTCAATGGCAACCAAAGAAAATCATGGGAACATCTTAAATTTTTAGTATCTACTCCACATGATTATTTACAAGGTGCGTATTTATTATGAATTTATATAGTGCGTCAATTAGATCAGCAATAGCCTGACTCTAAACAAGAATAACAGCTACATTAAGAGGAAAAAAACATTCTAGCGCAGCACAAAACTTTGGTGATATAAGAGATACAAAAGAGGGGTCAATTAACATATCATGCACATAGATGTAAAATTCTGCACATAAATGCCGTAGAATAATCAGCTCACTAACTTGCTTCATAAGTGTAAACCAGAATAACAGTCAATGACATTGAGGTCACCGCAACCTTATCTTTGCTTTCAGCACTTCCAACATGGCAACCCGACAACTTAGCAAACTGCCCAACAAGCTGCCCGATAGCACCATATGCGTCAGAAACATAGACATACTCCCCCTTCTTAGGAGAGCAGACCTCATAGAAACCAGCATAAGCAGTCATACCTGGTATACCTGTTAAGCACATAATCTGAATAATTGAAAGTAGAATACAATATTTTGTGGAGTAATCAACAGCAGGTCATCAAATCTCAGAAGACCAATAGCAGCAGGGAGGTTGAATATAGTCAGTTTATAGCAGTTCTGTGGTTGATGCCTTGAGCAGTCCTATACAATTACTATAATGAGCAAATTACAGCAACAGTTAAGTTGTCATCAGCTCTCATCAGTTACTTCTTTCCCTGAAAGTTTACATCTAACTATTTAAGTTGCTCTCCCTATGAATTAATTTCAGACAATTCAAATTCCCTAGTAGTCCTAGAATTGAAAGAACTTTTTGATCATACAAATCATCAGACTATTATAATCAATCCTGTGCTCTAAAAGTCTATCATAGGTAACATGTTAGCTAGCTAGTAGTATCATGTAAACAACAACAAATCTCTTTTTAACGTATCTGTGTGCACAGGGGCAAATTGAATTACATACTCCATAAAATTCCAAAAAAAAGTACCAAGTATTCCAGTATAGTAAGAAAGGGGCACATCTGTTTGGGGAATCTTGATCATGAGTCCATCGGTTATGTAGGTATACTCTTCCCAATTAGTCTCTCCCCACACAAGATCGCCTTTCTTGAAGTCTGGATTGGCAGATTCCACAACCCTAGACACCCCGTATCCCTGTAGAGGCTGTACCACCACCGATTCAGATCAGTCACTAACAGCAGTAACTACAACAGAACACACTAATTACCTACGAGATTTAAGGTTTCTGAAATGAAGAGAGAAGATGGATTGAGCGAACCTGGAGTAAAAGGACGATGTCCGAGGTAGTGTCCTCCGATCTTAACCATTCGCCTCAGCATGTAACTATCGCAGGACAGAGAGAGATTCTTGACCAGAAACCCATTCGAGTCCTCCTCCGGAACCTCGAACTTGATGCTTCCACTTCTGATTTCCATGTCCGATTCCTGGAGAGCACCAGTTTGCAGAAGGTCCTTCAGAATCAGTGCCTTGTTGCTCACTTCTTCCGTCGCCATTGTTGGAATGTCTCTCCGCTCTCGCTCCCTCTACCTTCTCTGGAGGCGTTATAGTCCGTTTAACCACGTTTCACTTTCCTACTAGTGTTTCACTCAATATAAATTTATTCAATTTACAATTCAAAATTTTGTAAAATAAATAAATAAATTAAATACTGAAAAATAAATGTAGCTAATATATATATATATATATATATATTCCACATAATATTTTCTATAGCTTAATTTTTGGTCCGCCTTCCCCACTCACATGCTTATCATTTCAAACTTAAAAATGAGTGATTGTAATTCACCTTATTTGTGTGGAATTCATCTGATTTAGGTTTAATTCACATGTGAGAATTGTGCAAGTTTGAAACCACCGTGAAAAATGATAGGAGTAATGATAAATTACAACTAAAGACTATCCTCGCATCCACGTATCCACTCTTTCACAAAAGGTGAAAGAAATAAATCATTAGTCTTGAATGAAATGATTCACGTTTCCTAATTCGCCATGATTTATTTAATTCACTTCCCTAAATTCACCTTCAATTTTTAGGTCCTGCCTAATTCACTAGTGAAAGATGAGGTGTAAATGATTATTTAAAATACTTTCTTTTGTCCCTTAATTGACATTTGATATATGACAATGATTAAAATTAAAGTAAGTAGAAAAATGTGAAAGTTTGACAAAATTTGATGTTTATGCTCTTTCTCACTGAAAATTTAATTATACTTGTCCTTAATGGCTGTTTGAGTCTCTCGTTAAGGTACAAGCCGTAATGTTTGCTGAAATTTTGTCACTCACGATAAAAACGAGGTGTATGTTATTGTTTAGTATCCTCTCTAAAGTGGACTTTATGTGATATTGGTGTTCATTTTTTTGTTCCCTTTTCACTTCATTTTATGCACATTTTTTGTGGAGATGATGTGCTTTCATTAAAAAGAAGTTATGCTTGCTTTCATTGAAAACAATTCCTATATAGCTGAAAAGAACAAAATAGTTTATTCACATTGAAGAAGATGGTGTGAATGAACGAAGTTGAGATATAGGGTTTGATTTGTACAAACTAGAAAACTTAGGAACAAGATGTAATTTTCCCTTCGCCCCCAAATAAATGGTGCGTATTCCTTTTTGGGACGTCCCTACAAAATTGGTGCATTTCCCCTTTTAGAAACTTTAGCTCAGTTGTTTTACTTAATTAACCGTAACATTCCTAACATTCCTTCTCCAATTTTTAACATTCATCATCCAAGTTAGAACCGGAGGATATTTTTAACCAAATCTTTTCCTTTCCATCATTTCTTAGTTTTAGTGTTAAAAGAAATGTACCATTTTTTTGTGAAGGAGTATTACCAAGTAAATTTAATTGTCACCTAAGCTAGTATTACCAAGTAAATACCATTAATTCTCGGAATTCGAGGAATGTCAGTCCTAAATGAAGTGCTAAATAATCTATTAAGGATTTGCCAATTTGTATTGTTAATTTCCTAGGTACCAATCTTGTCCAATTTTACTTGAATGGTTTTTATTTTTGGTTATTATTTTTCGCCTTTTAGCGAGCCTTTTGGATAATTGTCAGCCAATTAGAAAATTGAGTGGCTAAATTGTGACAAAGTGAATAGTTTAGTGGGCTTTTTATTACCTTATTATTTATTTTTTTGCTTTTTGCCAATAAGAAGCCAAAAGTTTTGGGGAAAGTGCATTTTTTGTCCAAAACGTTTCATGTTTCTAACAAATTAGTCCTTTAAGTTTTTGAAATCACGAATAAGTCTCCAACGTTATTGACCATAGCTCATTTCAATTGTAAACACAATGAAATTATGATGTAGCAAACATTTTTGGCACGTCGATGACTAACGATGTTAACATATTGTCCATCTAACATTTCAGTCCTATTTTTTTTTCAAATAACAACTCAATATAAAACTTTAAGTTCTCACATTAATATTGTCCATCTCACTAACAATATAGTCCTAACTTTTTGAAATAACAATTTGGTTATTAAATTTTCGAAAAAACATTATGGTGATAAAAATAAATAAATATAGAGTTACAAAGATTTTTAAGAATAAAATATCTCTAAGATGTTTTCTCATAACACACTCATTAAAAAAGTTAAACTGTCTTACGTCATATGCTTAATGATGTTTGTGTTCTTTATTTTCCTTTATTAAAACCTTATTGTCCTTAAATATAAATTTATTTATTTATTTTTTAAAAAACTAGTGTGAATTACTCCCTTCATATGTGCTTGTGTGAATCTAAATCAAACCGGCAAACAAATGCATACTACAAAAACATACTCAGGGAAACGATTTGCAATTACATCACTCACAATTGATAAGAAAAATGAAAAACTCATCTTTTCCAAAAGTAACATCTCTAGTTTGAGTGTTATGTATGGAGAAATAGTTGTTGGGAATATGTTACAGTATCTCCATTCCTCCACACTAGCTAACTGACTGACTGATCATCTCATCCTATACAACTTCTATTTGACAATTTCACAGACAAGTTTGAGAAAACAACAATGCAATAGTGCAACATCCATCACTCACTCACTGAAGTCAAATCTCCCGCAGTATCTCCAATCATTCAGTGGCCAATTGGATCACCCGCTTCACCACATCGTGGCCGCTAAACATCCCAGCTAGAGCCCCTGGTCCGCTCTCAAGACCCTTGACAATGTTTTCATTGTACACAATATTGCCCTCCCCAATGTGAGGCAGAATCATCTCCAGATACTTGGGATACAAGTTGTAATATTCAGTCACCATGAAGCCCTCCATATGGATATGTTTGAATACGAGATACCCTAAGTTGTACACTCCCTCTGGTTGTGGCTTCCTGTCGTGCTGCGAGATCAACCCACACAAGGCAATGCGACCACGGTACCTCATGTTGGCCAGAACAGCGTCAAGCATCTTTCCTCCAACGTTTGCAAAGTATATATCAATGCCCTCTGGGAAACATCTACAACCAGATACAAGCATTTTACTTTATTACTTATCAGGCTATATTAGAACAGCGATGCTCCAAGTTGCTTAATGCTTCAGGAATAAAAGTGACGGTTATTCAATAATGGTCTTCAAGGTGACAACTTACCTGTTCAATGCAACAGCAAGGTCCGGTTCTTCTTTATAGTTGAAAGCCTCATCAAATCCCAATTTGTTCTTTAGCAGATCAACCTTCATTATGGAAGCAAGTCAAAACAAACAAGCAGGTAACATAATGGCAAAGGTGATGAGCTAGAGTATCTGACTGGTGCTAAATCTCCTAAGAACTCTGTCCAACAACTTGACAGAATTAGGCTTGGCACTGTTTGATTTCAATGGCAGCCGAAGAAAATCATGGGAAAATCTTAAATTTTCAGTATCTACTCCACATGATTATTTACAAGGTACGTATTTATTATGAATTCATATAGTGCGTCAATTAGATCAGCAACAGCCTGACTCTAAACAAGAATGACAGCTACATTAAGAAAAAAAAAACAAAACATTCTGGCTCAGCACCAAACTTTGGTGAGATAAGAGATACAAAAAAGGGTTAATTAACATATCATGCACATAGATGTAAAACCCTGGACATAAACGGCGTAGAATAATCAGATCACTAACTTGCTTCAGAAGTGTAAACCAGAATAACAGTCAATGACATTGAGGTCAAGGCTACCTTATCATTGCTTTCAGCACTTCCAACAACATGGCAACCCGACAACTTAGCAAATTGCCCAACAAGCTGCCCAATAGCACCATCTGCTTCTGAAACATAGACATACTCCCCCTCCTTAGGAGAGCAGACCTCATAGAAACCAGCAAAAGCTGTCATACCTGGACTACCTGTTAAGCATATAATCTGAATATTAGAAAGCAGAAGACAATATTTTGTAATCAACAGAAGACCAATAGCAGCAAGGAGGTTGAATAGCCAGATGATAGCAATTCTGTGGTTGATGCCTTGAGCAATCCTATACAATTACTATAATGAGCAAATGACAGCAACAGTCTGAAGTAGTCATCAGTTCTCATCAGTTACTTCTTTCCCTAAAAGTTTACAACTAACTATCTAAGTTGCTATCCCTAATTGTAAAAAGATGAATTTCAGACAATTCGAATTCAGTAGTACTCCTAGACTTGAAAGCATTTTATGATCATATCAGACAGTATTATCATCAATCCTGTGCTCTAAAAGTCTATCATACATAACATGTTAGCTAGCTAGTAGTATCCATGTAAACAACAACAAATCTCTTAACGTATCTGTGTGCACAGGAGCAAATTGAATTACATACTCCATAAAATTCCAAAAAAAAAGTACCAAGTATTCCAGTATAGTAAGAAAGGGGCACATCTGTTTGGGGAATCTTGATCATGAGTCCATCGGTTATGTAGGTATACTCTTCCCAATTAGTCGCTCCCCACACAAGATCGCCTTTCTTGAAGTCTGGATTGGCAGATTCCACAACCCTAGACACCCCGTATCCCTGCAGAGGCTGTACCACCACCGATTCAGATCAGTCACTAACAGCAGTAACTACAACAGAACACACTAATTACCTACAAGATTTAAGGTTTCGGAAATGAAGAAAGAAAATGGACTTACCAAACCGGGAGTAAAAGGACGACGTCCGAGGCAGTAGTGTCCTTCCATCTTAACCATTCGCCTCAGCATGTAATGATCGCAGGACAGAAAGAGATTCTTGACCAGAATCGCATTCGAGTCCTCCGGAACCTCGAGCTTGATGCTTCCAATTCTGATTTCCATGTCCGATTCCTGGAGGAGAGCACCAGCTTGCAGAAGGTCCTTCAGAATCAGCGCCTTGTTGCTCACTTCTTCCGTCGCCATTGTTCGAATGTCTCTCTCTCTCTCTCTAGTCTCTACCTTCTTCCGGAGGGGTCAAATGATAGCGTACTTATACTTATGAGCGGGAAAACCGTTCGGTCAGGCCGCGCCTTGATTTTTTAAAGGGACAAATACACTTCAAGTACCTAAGCATTTGTGACTTGGACATTTAAGGGTCTGAAGTCTGACTCGATGAGACTCATACCCTTACCTATGAAAAGTATAACTGTCACAAAATTTCTTACTTCATATTTTTGCACCTTAACTCTGTTTTTAAATAATCTAACTATTTCTCATCTTTGTTACCATAGTTATTAGTTTATACTTTTAAATAAAAAATGTATATTAATTCAAAATATTTATTTAAAATTATAAATATATACTATTACCAACTAAAAGGATGGACGATTAATCTGAATTTGTGAAGAAATACTCGTATATATATGCGTGTGTTAATCTATAACTCTCCACAACTTTGGATGGGTAGATTCCACAAAATTCATCACTTCTCTTGGAAAAATGCTATACTATTTTGCACAAACAAAATCTCCATTCCTCCACACGTTTGAGAAAACAATGCTATAGTGCAACATTACTAAATTAAATCTCCTCAAGTATCTTTACTCATTCGGTAGCTACTTGGACCACCTGCTTCCCAACATTGCGGCCGCTAAACAGCCCAACTAGAGCTCCTGCCCCGCTCTCAAGACCCTTCACAATGTCTTCAATGTACACAATTTTGCCATCTTTGATGTGAGGCAGAATCATCTCCAGATACTTGGGATACAAGTGGAAATATTCATTCACCAAGAAGCCCTCCATGTGGACATGTTTGAATATGAGATGCGCCAAGTTGTATACCCCCTCTGGTTTGTCAGTGTCGTACTGCGAGATCAACCCACACACCGCGATGCGACCACGGTACCTCATGTTGGCCAGAACTGCATCAAGCATCTTTCCTCCAACGTTTTCAAAGTATATATCAATGCCCTCTGGGAAACATCTACAAAACAGATACAAGCATTTAACTATATTAAGTATACTTGGACTCTTTATCAGGCTATATTAAAACAGGGATGTTCTGAGTTGCTTGATGCTTCAATAATGGTCTTCAAGGTGACAACTTACCTCTTCAATGCTGCAGCAAGGTCTGGTTCTTCTTTGTAGTTGAAAGCCTCATCAAATCCCAATTTGTTCTTTAACAGATCGACCTTCATTACAGAAGCAAGTCAAAACAGAGAAGCAGATAACATAATGGCAAAGGTGATAAGCGAGAATATCCGAGTAGTGCTAAATCCAGTAAGAACTTTGTCCAACAACTTGACAGAATTATGAGTGGCACTGTTTGATTTGATTGGCAGGCAAAGAAAATTATTGGAACATGTTAAATTTTCAGCATTTACTCAAATTACTGCCACAGAACTTTGTACGTGTTATCTGGTAAGAATTCATATAGGGTGTGTTCGTTTAATGCAAATAAACAACTTTTCACAAACTTTTATTCACAAAAATGTTCAAAATCAATCTTTCCCTCCCCAACTGTTTATCTCACAAACATCACATCCATCTTTCAAACACACAAAAATTTCCTCACAAAAATAAAAATCCTAAACACACCCATAGTGCGTCAATTAGATCAGCGACAGCCCGACTCTAAATAAGAATAACATCTAGATTAAAGAAAAACACATTTTGGGTCAGCGGCAAACTTTGTTGAGATAATATAAGAGATACTCCTACATAAGGGGGTCAACTCATATATAAGGCGCATAGATGTGAAACATAGACTTAAACGGCATAGAGTAATCAGATCAATAACTTGCTTCATAAATATAAAACCAGAATAACAGTCGAAGACAGTGAGGTCAAGGGTACCTTGTCTTTGCTTCCAGCACTTCCAACCACATAGCAACCCAAGAACTTTGCAAATTGCCCAACAAGCTGACCAACAGCACCAGATGCTGCCGAAACATAGACATACTCCCCCTTCTTAGGAGAGCAGACCTCATAGAAGCCAGCATATGCAGTCATGCCTGCCATACCTGTTAACCACATAATCTGTATATTAGAAACGCAGGATCCAATATTTTGGTATGTAACCAGCAGCAGGTGATCAGATCACAGCAGACCAAAAGCAACAGGAAGGTTAAATAACCAAATCATAGCAACTTCGTGGTGGATGCCTTGAGCAATGCTACACAATTATTATGAGCAAATTACAGCAATGGTCTTAAGTCAGCATCAGTTGTGTCAAAAAAATTTCTCCACAAAGTTTACATCTAAGTTGCTATCCCTATTTGTATAAAGATCAAATTCAGAGACTTATAGTAGTACTCCTAGAGTTGAAAGCATTTTATAATCATACCAAGTATTCCAGTATAGTAAGAAAGGGGCACATCTGGTTGGGGAATCTTGAACAAGAGTGGATTGGTTTCAGTGATGAGGCTGTACTCTTCCCAACCTGTTATTCCCCAAACAAGATCGCCTTTTTTGAAGTCCGGATGGGCAGATTCCACAACCTTCGACACCCCAAATCCATTTAGAGGCTGCATCACCGATTTTCAAATGAGTCACTAACAGCAGAAATTACAATAAAACACATTAAATACAAGACCTAAGGTTTTGGAACTGAAGAAAGGAAACGGACTGACCAGACCGGGAGTGTAAGGACCCATGTAGTGTCCTTCGATCTTAACCATTCTCCCCCGCATGTAAGGATCGCAGGACAGAAAGAGATTCTTGAGCAGAACCCCATTTGAGCCTTCTGGAACCTGGAGCTTGATGCTGCCGGTTCTGACTTCCATGTCCGATTCCTGCAGAGGACCCTGCAGAAGGTCCTTCAGAATCACCGCCTTGTTGCTCACTTCTTGCGTCGCCATTGTTGAATGCTGTCTCTCTCTCTCTCTACCTTGTATCCGGTTGATTACAATTACAATGGTAGGGGTAGTTATAGTAGGAACTGAAGTTCAGTGGAGAGGCCGGCAGTCCTTGAAGAGGTGCTTGCTCCTTTAGCCGCCATTCTGGACCCACACTTCAAAAAGTTTCCGGAAAAATCCCTCGCCGGCCAAACACATAAACACATATACGGTGACGTGACGTGACGTTGCTGTTAAAAAGAAAAAGAAAAAAGAAACACATGCGGTGACGCGGTCTACTCTTTTGGGTTTTCAGTGTGGGCTTGATTCTTGGGCTTTACACATGCCCAATGGGCTGTTAAGATTGAAGTTCGCTTTGCAGCATACGAGAATAGAGACTGTCAAATGAATCTGTTAATCCAGATATAGGCCTAGTCTACTTAGGTGTCAAATTTGGACAAATTGGGCCTTAAGCCCATGTGCCGGAATAATTGGCACAGCAGGCCCGGTGAAACTTGTCCAATCGTCCAACCAAGTGCCCGGTGATCATCCAACCAAACACTCCCCATTTAATGTCTTCTACTCAATCAATTGAAATATTTGATTTTTAAACATTTGTCAGAAATTTTTGAATAAATATATTTGAAAATTATAAATATTCAATTATCATATGGATATAAACTTTTTTTTGACGACAAATGTTGTCATTTAAAACCAATGACAAAAAGTCGAGAAGTAGTCAATTCATGGATCAACACTTTGTACAATCAAGAAAAACATCTATGAGCGGAAACGAGCATAATAAATCTTACGAACCATGCAACTTAAGATTGTATGATATGAAAACAGAGAAAATGTCTTGGAAGCAAAAACCTAATCAACGAAAGAAAATGCATCAAGTCAGAATATTATAAATGGATGATAAGCAGATCAAGTCCATATTGGACTATGATGAGTTCTTCATAGCTTATCTTGGCTTTGAAGAGGTGCTTGTGCGCAACATCTCTCTCGTAATATCCAGCCACTGATCACCTCCACCAAACTAGCCGCAAATAGCAAGCTACTAAAGGCCTGAAACATGCATAAACACCTGGAAGAACGCATAAATAGTCATAGAACCGGTCTTAAAATCAGATATCAAGCACACATACCAATGACGTACCTTAGTCAATTTAATCATACAGGTAGAAAGAGAAGACTTCAAACCCCCAGTACCTGTTTCAACAGCCTCATTGCGCAAGGGAGGGTGAGCCTCCATTGCCCGTCTCTGGCGTTTCAATTATTTGTTCCTCTGATTCTTCCGCAATCGGGTCAACTTTCGCTCTTTTCCTACCCGAAGTAGGAGCCGTTGTTATGTATCCTTGCAGTTTTCCTCTTCCTCTCCCAGTTGTTCCTCCACCTCTCTTGCGTACAGCAAGGGAGAGCGGCGCTACCGTCATTGTAACCATGCTAGCCATATCGATTGTTGCGGGTTCCTGCTTCGTGAGTGCGATGACTGTCATGCTTTTTGTCAAAGCCTCCAATACCATCAGTATCCGATGGAAGAAAATGGAAGGAGTAAAGTGAAGGAGAGAAGTAATCAAAAATCGAGGAGGAGAAGAATTTTGTAGGAAAGAAAAAAAAAGACAGTCTCTAAAAGCTTTACCAAATCCTAACGGGACAAAGAGAGAAAAAACTAACATGTCAAATGGATATTAATTTAATGACTTTACCAATCAAAATGCTAGAGAAAAAGATTTATCTATCAAATGCTCAAAAACTAAATGTATCCATTAATTGAATAGCAATTCATTCCTTAACTATGAAGGATATCAACATCATCTCCTTAATTCATCAACACATTGAAACAAATCCAAACATTCCGCTATATAAGGACACCAAATCCCATGTGAAATCTTCATATTAACTCATTATCTCAGGTCCCAAGCTAACACTCTCCCCAAATTAAAAGCCTCTTCAATTCTGCAAATACTACTAGTCTACTACTGCATCAATTACAGGCTGCCATTCCATAACAACATTGATACATACAAAAGACAATGGCACAAGCAAGCACTCTGAAGCCGGGTTCTGTCATCAGCCCACACTTCTGTGTTCCTCTCACTATGCATCTCACCATCACCAAGAAACTTTTCACTCTCAGCCGCGGAAGCTTCAGTCACCGATCCAATCGGGAAAACCTTGTTCAATGTCAAAAGCCCCTTCCTCAGTTACAGCGGCTGCCGTGTCATGTATGATGCCGCCGGAAACCCCGTCGTCACCATTCCGGCGTAAGGTAATTAATTACAACCTCAGTCCTTACATTTTCAGTAAATGTGCGTATTGGTCCCTTGATTTACGAGTTGTGCAATTTAACTACTTGGTGGTGTATCGGCTTGAGAGCAGGTGCTGAGCGTGTAGATGGGAAGTTTTCCGAGGAGATAACACCAAGGAACAGAATCTGGTATTCTCAGCCAAAGGTTCTTTTTTCGGATTGAACAGAAACGTGGACATGTTCAAATGTGCGTGAGGAGGTTCGCGATTTCGAGATGAAAGCGGCATGGCCGGCCAAGTCCTGTACCATCTTCGCCGGAAATTCCTCTGCAGTGGTGGCTCAGATGCAGAAAAGGCATGCATTTCGAAACCCATTGGACAAAAAGGACGACTTCCTGGTAACTGTTTCTCCCAACGCGGATTACGCCTTTATTGTGGCTCTCATCATCATTCTTGATGATACAGACTCCTTCACCGCCGCTGCCGCCGCCAGCGGCGGCTTGGGCTCAATGTCATAGACATAGTTGGGGAAGTTTGGCTCTTGGCTGTGGTTTAAATTAATTCCCAGAAGAAGAACTGAATTAAAGCTCATTAATTTACGTTATCCAGTTACAATAAGTCAAAGTAGAATAAGGTAATTGTGTAATGTTATGATTATCTACTTACTCTATTTGTTTAGCGTAATACGTTCGCTCATTGTTAAAACAATCTTTAGAAAAATTCACTCTATTTTTTCTTTTACATTTATACTCAATCTGTTTTTGAAATAATCAAACTTTGTCTTCGCATTATTTGCCACAGAGAAAAAGAAACGAAGCTGGAACAAATCCAAATACGCTGAATTAAAATCTCTACACGAAATTTGACTGGATGGATTGTTTGAAAAAAACGAAGAAGAAAAGTCTGACTGACACGTTCTCAATACAAGTCAATCACCAGCCACAAAAGCTCTAACACAGAGGCGTGTATCTATAAATAACCTTGAGAATTACAATTATTCAGTAGAGAAAATTATCATTAATCGATTGATCCCAGAGAAAACTTAAAGATGAAGATGGCAGAAGCAACATCTGAGACGCCAAAAAACCCTGTTTGTGTGATCAGCCCGGAGTTCTGTGCTCCTCGAGTACCTCTCCATCTCACCATCATCAAGAAAGTGATGACCTTGAGCCGCGGCAACTTCACCGTCACCGATCCTGACGGCAACACCTTGCTCAAAGTCAAAGGTCCCTTCCCCAGTTACAGAGGCCGTCGCGTGATCTATAACGCCGCCGGGAGCCCCGTCGTCACCCTCCGCCAGAAGGTACTCAGCCAACATACAAGATGGAAAGTTTTCAGGGGAGAGAGCACGGAGGAAGCGGACCTCATATTCTCTACGAAGCTATCCTCGCTTTTCCAATGGAACACGAAGCTGGATGTGTTCTTGGCCAGCAATATGAGGGAGGAGGTTTGTGATTTCAAGGTGGAAGCAACTCGGAATTATAAGTCTTGTACCATCTATGCCGGAGCATCATCATCATCATCATCCTCATCGACGGCTATGGCTCAGATGCAGAAGAAGCATGGGTTAAGAACAATCTTGGACACACAGGACGAATTCTTTGTCACGGTGGCTCCTTACATATGGATTATGCATTTGTAGTGGCCCTCATCATCATTCTTGATGAGATGCGTGTTGCTCGAACTGCGTCTTGAAGGAATCATGCACCGGCCCACTACTAATTATTTGCTTGCTGTCAATTAAATTAACTACCTGTTGTAGCTAATCTTGTGCTATCTTTTAGCTTCTTAATTGTTTCATTTTAGGTGTAAATTACATGCATGTTATATGCTTTTGCTGTATAAATTCAGAACAACAACCTGAACATTAATAATATTCATCTCTTCCATCTCTCCCTCCCTCTCTCATATACTCTTCTTCTTTACTGTTTTATATCATACAAAATGAACTTTGCAGTACAAATTCAGAACAAGTTGATTGATAATATTCAGAACTGTTATGCACGCATGCAGTTTTTACAGCTCAGATCCTTTGTGCCCTTGGAAGTTAGTCGGGGTAGGTAAACTCACATAATCACAGACAGTACCAAAATCCCCTTTCCTCTGGACAGAGAGATTTAACTCCACATCACATCCCATTATAGAGAGCTGATTGAGAAATCTCTAATTCTGGTGTAGAATCCAAAACATGGAAATAATAAGGATCCAGCCTGGTGTTGCTTTTCTTTGTCAACTTGTTGATGGCATGCTAGGTATTTTCTTCTGGTTGTCCTTTCCCTTGATCAAATCCAGCAAGGCGATTGTGGATTGCAGGGTTGATGACATGCAGATTGTCACAACTGAAACAGCAAACCCCACAAACCCAACCATGAACCCTTGCTTGAAGAACAGCATGAAGTACTCCGGTTGGGATCCGGGGCAGGGCTCCAGAGGATACCCACACAGCTCTGGGTTATCAGCGTAGCTGCCACTCGAGAAATTAGCTGTCACAAAATCAGGCAGAGGCCCCGTTAGAAAATTGTCCGCAACACTAAACCTCTTCAACCGCCGGCAGAGTCCGATCTCGGGAGGAATGTTCCCGGAGAGCCGGTTGTGGTCCAGGTTCAGGATGTTGAGAAAGCTGCAATTCCCGAAGCTGGGTGGGATGTCGCCTGAGAAACGGTTGGATGAGAGATCAAGCGAGGTGATGTAGGGTACGAATGTGGAGATGTTGGATGGGATTGAGCCAGAGAGAAGATTGGAAGAGAGATCCAAGCCTGTTAAAGTGGTGCACTTGTTTAGGCCGTGAGGAAAAGTGCCCCTGAGTCCCATGTTGTTGAGGCGGATGTTCATGACTCTGTTCTCGTTTGGGTGCCAGCAGTCGATCCCAGTGAAGCTGCAGATGAAGCCCTGCGTATCATTGTTGAAGTTCCAGGAAGATTTGAATCGATGAAATGGGTCTTGAAGAGATTCCTTGATGGATTTGAGGCAGGTGATATCTGTGTTTTCTTCTGCTAGCAGAGTCGTCGGCATCATCATCAACGCCGCCAACATTAATACTGCTGGTGAAAGGGCAATTTTATTCATGAGAATTTGGAACTGGAGCTGGTTTGTTTAACTGGAGTACTGGGAAGAGAACAATGTACATATAGTGATGAGGTTTGTGTTAATTTGAGCTTGACGTAGGATTCGTGCATGGCGGTTGCTTCTTTTATTAATTATTAATTAGAATTACGGTAGTAGTTCTACTGGTGTTCTTTTTCTTGTGACGTCGAACGACTCGACGCACGACTCGCATTTGTATATCGAGAGAATCGAACAAGCTCTGGACCTTCTGTCCCTTCTCTCACTGTCATATCATCATGTCGTAATCATAATCATTTTTTTAGTAGTTTCTCCAATTGAGTCATACCCCTCCCTCCCACTAAAAATTAACACAGTGTATTTTACTATACACACTAATTAAAAAATATTGTTGATTGGAGGATAATATAATATATATATATATATATAAAAGATAAAAATAATTTTTTAGAATCAGAATAAAAATAGGTGATAATAAAATAAAATTGATGTAATTTTTTTAAGGAAACATATGAATTTTATTGAGTTGATCCAAAAAGAAATATGTATGAATTTTGCTGGAACGAGGGAATATAAGATTTAATGTAGCAAATCCCATCAAATTGATTGTAAGGCTCACTTAATTGATTAATTATTTTAATCTTCTCTTAATATATAATTATTAACTTCTTTGTTGGTAAAATCTAATATTCTGATAAGTACTACATCTGTCCCAAAATTATTGAAACATTTTTCTTATTGGGTTGTCCCTAAATTATTGAAACATTTTCCATTTTTAGTAAACTTTTATACATGAATTTACTCAATTACCATCTATCCCTCTCTTCCACTTACAAAGTCAACTTAAATCAGCTCTATCTAAAACAGCATACCCAGTCAATATATTTCAATAATAAAGGGACTAGGGGAGTACGAACGATAAGTTAATGGTATTTAATTACACTAAAAGGATACAAGGAGAGATAAAAAAGAAATTAACATGTGATCTCGATTCATCTTAATTTATGGTCGACGGTGTGTGTTCATTTGCCATTAACAATTTTTTTTTTATAAATCAGTTAAAATAATTTATTTTAAACTAATTTACATTAAAAAAACACAATTGTGGAAGTTGAATCCCATATACCTGCGCGGAAGTCGCCATTCATCCTCACCACCATGATTCTACTTGCAAAATTTCTGATCGTATGAATGATGTGTGTGGAGGTTGAAGGGGCCGACCTAAGTTGCATATCAACCCTATGGCGGGTCTAGCTCCCGTCCCGCTGGGCAATAATTTGGCCAAAAAACGTATACCCATTTATAACTCAACCCAACCCAATCCAAAAATTACTCTCCCACCAGTAGTAGACCCAAATATTTAATGTTCTTTTAAAATATTGAGTATACATTGAAATAAACTCATTTATTTACTGACCCACTTATTATTGAAATAGACCCATTTATTGATTAATTTTTTTCATCTTTTAATGGATGTTTTTCTTTTTTGTTCCACACACCTTGATTTTACAGGTTAGGTCCGCCACTGGCCGACCTCGGGTATGTGAAGTTGTTGCACTCGCAGACATAGTAGGTCATTAGTCGCTGGTGGTCGTCAACTTCGGCATCAACGAGGCAGTGGTCCTCGGTGCCATTGGGGGCAATGGCTAGCCGTGGGGTGGGTGGGTGCGGGTACACATTTACTCTTGCGTTGTCGTGAGTTTGAAATCATTTGAAAATACGAATGATTAATTGGAGTTACGGTCACCCCGAGCGGGTTGCGGCCAAGGTGACCGAGGCTCGGTTTTGGCCTGCGGGTCACGTTTTTCGGCGTTCAGGCGGCTCCCGAGCCCTATCCGAGTATTATTTTGGCGAACCCTTCCGTATTTGAGGTCGTGTGGGTCCCCCGGACGTTTCCGCCGAAAATATTTTTCTGGCGCCGGGGGGGTGTCGGGGTCGCCTCGGGGCGTCTGGCGGGCTCGGTAGCACTCTCGAGATCTCAGTTTGGGAAGCCGTTTGCAGTTTTGGAGTCGTGGAGACGTCCGGTGATGGTTGTGGAGTTTAATATTTGGGGCGGGACGTTCGGTTCGGGCGACTCCGGGGCTCGGGGCCCGGGAATCCCGGGGCTCGGGATGGAAATTTTCTGACGGCTTTGGGGTAAGTTGTGTTATAATTTAAGTTGGAATTTATTGGTATTTTTGAGGAATTTTTGGTGTGATGGGATTTTGGTTACATTGGACACGCTCGCGCGTCGGGTTACAGTTCGGGTTCGTGAGCTCGGTAGGACACTCCGGAAAGGTAAATGAGTTTCTGAAAAATGTTCTGTGAATGTTATAATATTCTGAGGGTTGTGCCCAATTTTCGTTAATTTTGGAGTTCGGTAAATATTTTTGGGCAAAAGAATTGGAACTTTCGGAAAAATTGGGAGTTAATTTGCAATGGGGTGCAAATTTAAAAGAAATCAGCATGGGCAACATTTGTTCTTTTCGGCAGCAATTGGGAGAAGAAATGGGACACTTGGCTTTTTCTATTTAAGTAGAGAGGTATGGGTTAAAGAGGAGATATATATATTATGACATAATATTTCATAAAATGAGTTAAAACTCATTTTCACTTCTCTTCTTCTTCCTCTTGCTTTCTTTCTGCCGAAACCTCCATGGGAGCTTGCTCCAAGCTTGAAGTTCTTCATCTTGGCTCAAATCAAAGAGGTTTTGGGTGCTTTGAGTGGTAAGTACCTCCTAACTCCTCTTTTCTCATTAGTTTGGTAGATTAGTGAAGAAAAGAAGAGTTTTGGTAAATGTTGGGTTTGTTCTTAGCTATAAGCTAGGATGATTCTCTTCCTCCCATGTTTTAGTATGTTGTTCTTGGGTTGTAGGAGAGTGTTAATCAAGTGTTGGATTTTGGAAAACACAACTTGGATGGAAACTTAGTGTTGGCGAATTTATGGAGAATTTTCCAAAATGGTGTGTGTTTGTTATCTTGTTTCATGCTTCAAGTATGTTAGTCCTAGCATGATTCTAAGCTTGTGTATGGATTCAATTTGATGGAAAACAAGTTGAGGAAAAATCCCCAAATGGCCGAATTATGGGTTGATTTTCAAAAATGGATTTTGTTGTTTTGGATGCAATTGGATAACATTCATGGTTTAGAAATGTAATTGGTGATTAAAGAGTGCAAATGGAACTTTGTTTGGATTGAAATGGAGGTTGGGTGAGAAAACCCCTCTTTGGCCGAATTGATAAGTGAAGGGGTTTTATTGATTTTGGTGTAATTGGTTAGTAAGCATGCTTAGGAAGTGGAATTGGTGATTAATATGATTATTTGGAAGCTTGAATGGATTGAATTGAAAGTTGGATGAAAAGTTGATTAAGAACCGAAATCTTGGAATGATTCTTTTTCAATGTTGGAGGTTCATTTTGGTTAAATTGGAGGTTAATATGGTGTTGGGCTTGAATTTAGGAGTGGATGGAAGTTTGAAATGTTGAATTCGGTTAAGGAATGAAAAAGTTACAATTAATCGGGATTGTCGGAAAATGGCGGGTAATGAAGGGTTAAGGTTGGATTTGATCAGTTCTGCTTATTGTATGATGTTTGTCAATGTATAATCTCGCATTGTCTAGGTTGGTTACGAATTCGGCGTTTACGTGAAAATCTGGAATTTTACGGAAATGCAGCCGGATTTTCGGTTTTGGGGTCGGGGTTGTAGTTTGGTAGTGTGGTTGATGAGGATGCTAATTCAACTTGGTTTGGCGGTTCGAGTTTCGGTGGTTAGGAAAAGAGGAGTTCTAAGTTTCGGGCACGGTGTAGGTGTTATCCGAATCGGTCCAATACTGGATTTTGAGGTAAGGGTTTGGTTACGCTATTTTTGGTAAGATAGGTGTATGTTTAGTTTCATTTTACATTACTGCGGTATTTCGGTATTATATGCCTAGAGCATATTACTGTAGTCTGTAGGTGTATGTATTGTAGCATACATTTTGCGGGTATTTGGAAATTTACGCTTTAAGGTAAGTTACGTGATGCAGTAGGTGTATGCCTTGTAGCATACTGCATGCATTAATCCTACGTTTGTAGGAGTATGCCTTATGGTATACTGCATGCATTAACACTACGGCGTTGTGGGTTCGCTACCCAGTGGTGCACCATGCTTCGTAATAGCTTGGCTTGACTCCCCTTAGTGGGAGGCTGTCGTTCGATCTGTTATAAGGTTTATGGCGATTTGGAATCGCACATCCTTGGGATTCCGATTTGTTTACGTACATGTATGTTATTACGTATTACATTGCGTATATTGCTATCTTTACATTTTGCGGGGTTGCATATACTTATCTTACCCCAAATCCCTTACGGGGTCCTTTTAGGACTCACCCTTCTTTGGGTTACTGTTTTTGGGTTTCAGGTAGGCACGATAAGCGGCCAGCGGAGTAGGATTCCGTGAGGCTTCTACCTTGGGTGTGTTTTGCAGCAGTTGCACCTTGCGGTCGGGATTGTGTACTTGGTGTGAATCCCGCGCAAGGTATTTTGTTACTTAGATTCTAAGGTTGGCTCTGTAGTTGCATATGCACACTTTACGTATTGCTATGATGGTTGTATGTACTGTATATACATATTGTATATTACATTACTATATCTGTTCTCGGCGCTTGGCGCTTGCTAGACACTTTAGGTTACGTGAACTCTGTATGTATATGTGTTTTGGTGCGTAAGCACTCGTCCACGGAGGCGGGGCTTACTCATTATTAATGCATGAATTGTATGGTTGCATTTTATTTTGGTTATACGCATGAAATTTCCGTTAGTTTGCTTCCACAATCCTTCCGTTTTCGGGTCCGCTACGCGGCGGGTCTCGATGGACTGCCACTCCTTTCCATTCCGGCTTCCGCTTCCGGCGTCCGGCGCCCCGCCTCCGCAACCGGGCTCGGGCGGCGTGCGGTGACAAGTTGGTATCGAGCGAGTAAGTGACCATATTGGTCGTCGGTGGTGACTTGTAGTGACGACTATTGTTGTACATTTTATTTTAGAATGGTTTGAGTACGGAGATTGGCCACCTCCTTACTTGAACCACTTCAAAATAAAATTGTGGAACAAAGTTGATCCTTCAAGTTATCACGATAGTTGCGATTTCGGCACTCGGGATTTACGGAATTACGGTAAGATTATTACGAGTAAGGGGATTGTGGAAAAGTTTGGTACGTAAAATTGTGTGTTAGGAAAAGATTTGGTGAAATAAGCATGAAGCTTACGTGATTACGTGAAATGCATGATTTTATCATTCGAGAAGTAACCACGTGTCAAATCTTGCATTGCACTCTGAGCCTTAGAAAAGCTGCTGCTAGTTTACGTAGAGATTAGGAGTGACCGAGTTATGCGGATTCTGTTTGGTCTGGAATGTCTCGAGGTTGGATTCACACGCGTGGCGGTGTGTTTTGTGACCGGAGGAGGATTGTAATCCCATGCCTCAGAGATAGGGTTTGAACTGTTGGTTATGGGTTGAGTTGGTATATGGTTTGGAAATTTGGTTTGGGATAAGTTGTTTTTACGGTTGGACTTGGTTTGAGGAATTGTGTACTACACGCGAATAGCGTGATTTGGTACCGGAGGCGGGACGAGATCCCACACCTCCGTGGAATAGGATACGGGTTCGGCGTAACCCGAGTGCTGAACAACCACACTCACCGCCCGAGGTTTAGCGGTCGTAGGGACCCCTCTCGATTTGGTATTACCGCCACCTAGGCTGGTTCGAGGCGACGATGGCGGGGAAGATCTGTTTATGCCACTGTAAGGGCATTTTGATTAGGTGGTGATAGCGAGATTTAGGCCACTGCTCGCCACAACTTTGGGTTTGGTAAATGAGTGACTCTGAGGAGGATGGTCACTACGACATCTGGACTTCTCGTCGGTCCTTTTAACGACGGGGAGATCTGAGGCACCCGATCGGCGAGGTCAGGACTTACGGAGAGGTTTTAGAGTTTGAACCCCCTAGGTTCAATGACCGAGAAAAGTGCAGGGTAGTAGAGACTTGGTTTGCGAGGAATTGACAAACTCCTGGAGGAGGCTACTCGGTCGGATTGCTTCAGTTGAACCGGAGTTCGGATTGACCCGATATCGATTTCTAGTGTCTGGCGATGTAGGACATTTCCGCGGAAAATATTTTTGGGGCCGGGGGTTGCCGTCGGACGATTTTCGAGGATTACAGGCGGAGAAAGCGGCTCGGGAGTGACCGGGACTCAGTTTGCGGTGTTGAGGAAGATGCAGGTCGGGAAATAAATTGGAAATTGGTTGCAAAATAAATAATCGGAGCATGGGCAGTTTAGTAGTGGTAGAGAGGAGCACCACCGCACGATCTTATCCGATTTGTAGTAGGTATCATTCGGTTGAATTTGTTATCGGCGGGAGGGCCGATGTTTACGTTGCAGTCGACACTCTTTGGATACGGGATTGCCCTCTTATTGTAGGGCGAGGGTCGTGAGGAAGTTACGTAAGGTACTATATTTCCGAATGAGATACCGGTTTATGCGTTATTTGATACGAGAGCATTTGTTCCCATTGTAACACCGAAATGTGTTACATTTACGTATCTGTCTGTTAGTACCTTGCCTCAAACGCATTTAGTAAAAGCTGCAGGAAGTCGGTTTCTGTTTTCCAATGAGATGGTTCGGGGTTGTACGATATCGTAGGCGGACATGATAGTATCAGATCTGTTGGTTTTAGACACGCCGGACTATGATGTTATTCTTGGAATGGACTGGCTATCCAAGAACTCTGTGCACGTTGATTGTGCAACCCGTACTGTTATGGTTTCTGGAGAGGTACTACCTCTCACGACTCCGATTGGTTTGACTATCGCACAGCACAGTAAGGAGCTACAGATTCTGGATCAGCTGTCGATAGTTGGTGTAGAGGAATGCTATGATCTGAATGAGTCTGATACTAGGTTGAAGTTGGATGGTTTACCATGGGTTCGAGATTTTCCGCAGTATTTCCGGAGGAGTTGCCGGATTACCACCGGAGCGGGAAATTGTGCTTGAGATTTACTGCGGTCGGGTCTACTCCGATATCTATTCCTCCTTATCGGATGCCTATTTACGAGATGCGGGGAGTAGAAGAAGCAAGCTGGAGGAATTACAGACAAAGAGTTTCATCTGACCGAGCACTTCAGCGTGGGGTGCTCTGGTTTTGTTTGTTAAGAAGAATGATGGGACACTCTGACTTTGTATTGATTACAGATGGTTGAATGTTCTTCTTGGGAAGAATAAGTATCCGTTGCTAAGGATTGATGATCTTTTTGATCAACTTCGGGGTTTGAGGGATTTCTCAAAGATTGATCTCTGATCTGGGTATTTTCAGCTTAGAGTGAAGGAAGAGGACATACCTAAGACTGCTTTCCACGTCCGATTTGGACACTTAGAGATTACGGTCATGCCATTTTGGCTGACCAATGCTCGGCGGCATTCTTGGATCGATGCATCGGGTGTTCCGACCGTACTTGGACTCATTTACGGTGGTTTATTTGATGATATTCCGATATATTCTCGGGATGAGGATTCGCATCGGGATCATCGAGGGTAGTTCTGCGAGACACTTTGGGAACATCAGCTTTATGCTAAATTCTCAAAGTGTGAGTTACGAATTCGGGAAGTCACTTTTAAGGACACATTATATCCGAGCATGGTGCATGCGTGGATCCAGAGAAGGTGAGGGCAGTTCGGGATTGGAAACAACCTACCACGGTGCACGGGAGTTCGGGAGCTTCACAGGGTTAGTAGGATTTTATCGAGAGGTTTGTACTTGGGATGTTCTATCCGGCATCTCCGCTTATGTGATTGACCAAGAAGGGTCAAGCTGTATATCTGGTCCGATAAGTGTGAGCAGAATTTTGAAGTTGAGGCGGTAGTTGACTAACGCTCCGATTCGACTCTTTCAGATCCGATCTTACCGTATGTGAATTATACGGATGCTTCCACATCTGGTTTGGGATGTGTGTTGGTGCGAGGCGTTTTGTGGTAGCTTATGGGTCGAGGCGGCTACGACCGCATGAGCTGAACTAAGCGACACATGATCTGAAGTTGGCTATAGTAGTTTATGCGCTGAAACATTGGAATCAATATCTGTTTGGTAATAAATTTCAGATTCTTACCGACCATAAGTCTGAAATATCTGTTTACACGAAGGAGCTTAGCATGAGGCGGCATAGATATCTCGAATACATTAAGGACTATGGTTGTTTGTATCGAGTACATCTCGGCAAGGGCAACACGGTTGCCGATGCTCTGGCGGGAAGTATACCGGCTTAATTAAGAGAGGAAATGTCGGTGGTAGTGCGAGAAGAGTGGTCGACGTGCCTTTGGCACGGTGGCAGCTACGGGAGCGTGCTCGGGTTATTACACTTATTATACATTACGAGTGGCTTGATAGGATGCGCGAAGCGCAAGGTAGAATTTGGTATTGAAGAAGTTATCGGGAAGATAAGGATTTATTTGTTACCGACGTTTCGGTATAGGCGAGGATTGCTATACTTCGAGATCGCCTTTATGTACCGGAGGATCGGGAGTTACGGAATGAGATTTTCGAGGAGGCACACTCGGCGGTTTGAGCATCGGAAACCGGCGGGGACACTGCAGACTTTGCCCATTCCGGTTCGGGAAGTGGGGCAATGTTACTATGGACTTTCTGCCTTTGCCCGACACGGTCTCGCCATGATGTTATCTCGGGTTATTGTGGATCGGTGATAAAGTGCGCACACTTTACGCTTATTCGGTCATAGACCCTCTGGAGAAGCTTGCCCGGCTTTACATCGGGAAGATTGTATATTTACATGGAGCACCGAGACTCCATTGAATCGACCGTGATCCGCGTTTTACAGACGGTTACGGATTGCTTTTCATGAAGCATTGGGCACGCGACTCCATCGAATACCGCTTATCACCCACAGACGGACGGACGGTCGGAGCGGGTGATTCGATATCGGAGGATATGTTGCGAATCATGTATTTTGGATTTTGGAGGAGTTTGGGACTAGTAGTTGCTTTGATAGAGTTCTCATACAACAACGGCTTTGGACTACGTTTGGCATGGCACCATATGAGGTGTTATGCGGGAGGTGTATGACACCATCTTGTTGGACAGATGCGTCGATAGGGTTAAGTTGGGACCCGAGCTTTTGAGGAGACTACGGCGAAGATCAGTTGTTATAGGCGCGGATTAAAACCGCGAATGACTGCACTGCTTGTTTGTACGAACCGTCGCCGTAGAGCTCTTGAATATGAGTTTGGTGATAGAATTTGATGGAGGTAGCACCGTTCGGAGAGACAGTAAGATTTGATAGGCGGGGCAAGTTACCCCAATTTTATCGGTTCTCATGAGTTTCTAGAGTAAGTTGTTAGGTTGATCTTTCCCCCAACTATTTACATTTTACGTGATGTCTTCCAGGATAGCTGTTGTTGTGGATCGGTTAGATTTAGGTTCGATCTTATGCAGGGTTGTCTGGTAGAAATACCGGCAAGCTGACTCGGGTGCAATAAGATGCACCCGGAGGGTGGGACGCCGTGAGGCTCTGTATGGTAGTCTAAACTACCACTCCCGCCGCACCAGCACGGTGGTCCGATTGTTCTGGGTTAGAGGAATAGTTATATTTTCTGGTTGGTAGCGACACCTGTCGGGTTGGTTCAGGCTACTCTTGGAGGACCAAGAGTTCTAAGGGGGGGAGAATGTTACGGTCACCCCGAGCGGGTTGCGACCGGGTGACCCGGGGCTCCGGTTTTGGCCTGCGGGTCACGTTTTTCGGCGTTCGGGCGGCTCCCGAGCCCTATCCGAGTATTATTTTGGCGAACCCTTCCGTATTTGAGGTCGTGTGGGTCCCCGGACGTTTCCGCCGAAAATATTTTTGCGCGCCGGGGTTGTCGGGGTCGTCTCGGGGCGTCTGGCCGGGCTCGGTAGCACTCTCGAGATCTCAGTTTGGGAAGCCGTTTGCAGTTTTGGAGTCGTGGAGACGTCCGGTGATGGTTGTGGAGTTTAATATTTGGGGCGGGACGTTCGGTTCGGGCGACTCCGGGGCTCGGGTCGGGAAGCCCGGGGCTCGGGATGGAAATTTTCTGACGGCTTTGGGGTAAGTTGTGTTATAATTTAAGTTGGAATTTATTGGTATTTTTGAGGAATTTTTGGTGTGATGGGATTTTGGTTACATTGGACACGCTCGCGCGTCGGGTTACAGTTCGGGTTCAGCGAGCTCGGTAGGACACTCCGGAAAGGTAAATGAGTTTCTGAAAAATGTTCTGTGAATGTTATAATATTCTGAGGTTGTGCCCAATTTTCGTTAATTTTGGAGTTCGGTAAATATTTTTGGGCAAAAAGAATTGGAACTTTCGGAAAAATTGGGAGTTAATTTGCAATGGGGTGCAAATTTAAAAGAAATCAGCATGGGCAACATTTGTTCTTTTCGGCAGCAATTGGGAGAAGAAATGGGACTCTTGGCTTTTTTATATTTAAGTAGAGATGTATGGGTTTAAGAGGAGATATATATATTATGACATAATATTTCATAAAATGAGTTAAAACTAATTTTCACTTCTATTCTTATTCCTCTTGCTTTCTTCTGCCGAAACCTCCATGGGAGCTTGCTCCAAGCTTGAAGTTCTTCATCTTGGCTCAAATCAAAGAGGTTTTGGGTGCTTTGAGTGGTAAGTACCTCCTAACTCCTCTTTTCTCATTAGTTTGGTAGATTAGTGAAGAAAAGAAGAGTTTTGGTAAATGTTGGGTTTGTTCTTAGCTATAAGCTAGGATGATTCTCTTCCTCCCATGTTTTAGTATGTTGTTCTTGGGTTGTAGGAGAGTGTTAATCAAGTGTTGGATTTTGGAAAACACAACTTGGATGGAAACTTAGTGTTGGCCGAATTTATGGAGAATTTTCCAAAATGGTGTGTGTTTGTTATCTTGTTTCATGCTTCAAGTATGTTAGTCCTAGCATGATTCTAAGCTTATGTGTGGAGTTAATTTGATGGAAAACAAGTTGAGGGAAAAATCCCCAAATGGCCGAATTATGGGTTGATTTTCAAAAATGGATTTTGTTGTTTTGGATGCAATTGGATAACATTCATGGTTTAGAAATGTAATTGGTGATTAAAGAGTGCAAATGGAACTTTGTTTGGATTGAAATGGAGGTTGGGTGAGAAAACCCCTCTTTGGCCGAATTGATAAGTGAAGGGGTTTTATTGATTTTGGTGTAATTGGTTAGTAAGCATGCTTAGGAAGTGGAATTGGTGATTAATATGATTATTTGGAAGCTTGAATGGATTGAATTGAAAGTTGGATGAAAAGTTGATTAAGAACCGAAATCTTGGAATGATTCTTTTTCAATGTTGGAGGTTCATTTTGGTTAAATTGGAGGTTAATATGGTGTTGGGCTTGAATTTAGGAGTGGATGGAAGTTTGAAATGTTGAATTCGGTTAAGGAATGAAAAAGTTACAATTAAGCGGGATTATCGGAAAATGGCGGGTAATGAAGGGTTAAGGTTGGATTTGATCAGTTCGCTTATTGTATGATGTTTGTCAATGTATAATCTCGCATTGTCTAGGTTGGTTCTGAATTCGACGTTTACGTGAAAATCTGGAATTTTACGGAAATGCAGCCGGATTTTCGGTTTTGGGGTCGGGGTTGTAGTTTGGTAGTGTGGTTGATGAGGATGCTAATTCAACTTGGTTTGGCGGTTCTGAGTTTCGGTGGTTAGGAAAAGAGGAGTTCTAAGTTTGGGGCACGGTGTAGGTGTTATCCGAATCGGTCCAATACTGGATTTTGAGGTAAGGGTTTGGTTACGCTATTTTTGGTAAGATAGGTGTATGTTTAGTTTCATTTTACATTACTGCGGGTATTTCGGTATTATATGCCTAGAGCATATTACGTAGTCTGTAGGTGTATGTATTGTAGCACTTACATTTTGCGGGTATTTGGAAATTTACGCTTTAAGGTAAGTTACGTGATCTGTAGGTGTATGCCTTGTAGCATACTGCATGCATTAATCCTACGTTTGTAGGAGTATGCCTTATGGTATACTGCATGCATTAACACTACGACAGTTGTGGGTTCGCTACCCAGTGGTGCACCATGCTTCGTAATAGCTTCGGCTTCGACTCCCCTTAGTGGGAGGTCATCGTTCGATCTGTTATAAGGTTTATGGCGATTTGGAATCGCACATCCTTGGGATTCCGATTTGTTTACGGTACATGTATGTTATTACGTATTACATTGCGTATATTGCTATCTTTCTGTTTTGCGGGGTTGCATATACTTATCTTACCCCAAATCCCTTACGGGGTCCTTTTAGGACTCACCCTTCTTTGGGTTACATTTTTGGGTTTCAGTAGACTGATAAGCGGCCAGCGGAGTAGGTTTCCGTGAGGCTTCTACCTTGGTTGTGGTTTGAGCGGTTGCACCTTGTGGGCCGGGATTGTGTACTTGGTGTGAATCCCGCGCAAGGTATTTTGATACTTAGATTCTAGGGTTGGCTCTGTAGTTGCATGTGCATACTTTACGTATTGCTATGATGATTGTATGTCTGTATTTATATATTTGTATATTACTTTCTATATCTGTTCTCGGCGCTTGGCGCTTGCTAGATACTTTAGGTTCTGTGAACTCTGTATGCGTCTGAGTTTTGGTGCGTAAGCACTCGTCCACGGAGGGCGGGGCTTACTCTGTTGCTAATGCATGAATTGTATGGTTGCATTTTATTTTGGTTATATGCATGAAACTTCCGTTAGTTTGCTTCCACAATCCTTCCGTTTTCGGGTCCGCTACGCGGGCGGGTCTCGATGGACTGCCACTCCTTTCCATTCCGGCTTCCGCTTCCGGCGTCCGGCGCCCCGCCTCCGCAACCGGGCTCGGGCGGCGTGCGGTGACAATGATTAATCGTACTCCTAATATGTGCATTAGGCGTAAAGGTTTCCTTCAGCCGCATGCAGCAAAACCTCAACTGCAATTCTCTTGCTTGATTCTTTCATCCTGGATTTAGGAATGTTTCCGGTTCTAGTTTAATTTAATTTCGATGATTTATTAGGAATGATCTTGAGTCTTATAGATTAATTGTTTAATTAATCAATCCCAACACCAACACCAATACACCAACGTCTGCGGAGAAGCTTGCTCCAGCTCCAGCTCTCTCTTCGACTTCGTATATAGCATCAATAATCATAATGACAGCCACTACAATAGCTTGATCCATGTTTGCTTCCACTTTTACCTCCAACTCATCCCAGTTTTTAGCTTTTTGCTTTTGCTCAACCTACACAACAGACAACATGTTGGAATTAATGATTTAAGCAACAAACTTAGATTAAAAGCAATATGTTGGACCGGGATATAATATTGGTGGGAGATTTTGCAGCATAGGCTTTCTTCTTTTTCTTCTTCCATTTCCCATTGACCTTGAAGTCGCAATCCTCATAATCATCATGCTGGTTGGTCGCTAAGAAGATATTATAATTGAGCTTAAATTTGAAAATGGAAGGCGACGCAATCCTTGAACACTTCCCATCTCCCGTGAGCAGTCCAAAACTGTTTGCATTGCATGCATGCGTTAAATAAGATCAACTGATTAATTATAGCAAAAGCTAGCTAGGGCCGGCCGGATCAATTGATTAATTAGGTAGGTAGCTACCTAGCTTAATAACTACTCACTCGAATTATAAAATAAAATCTACAAAAATCATCTTTGATTTGATCTGTTGAGAGAAGACAAAATAAGCAAGAGACTAATATTCGGCCATATTTTCTTTTCCATCAAGACATGGAGACTTATAAATACAGGTTATTACACGACAAGTAAACTGCTTGCAATTTAGAAACGGCAAAAGGATTGATTTTGCCACTAATATTTGGGGCAGCTCGATTTTGCCACTCAACTAATTTTGGGTTTGATTTCACCATTAACGTTTGTGAAAGGTAGGGCGTTTGCTACTCTACGTTAAAATTGACACTGGATGCCTACATATCAAAAGAATTTCCGAGATGTTGGCCAACATATTCTTGTAAAACTATAAAATTAACCTTAATCGTTTTAAAATTTTACAAACTCACCATAGACTATAAATTTTATCACGAACTACCCCCTCATTATGCCTTTGCTCTGAACTCGCGGCACCTCCTCCAGCTCAATCGCCGCAACCCACGACGGTCCAACCTCCTCATCCGACGAATCATTGTTATAACCATCACCTCCTTCACAAACACGAACCCATCTCCGACGACGAAGGAGTTGGAAATTGATGTTACAGAGCCATCATGCATGACGAATCTCTGTAACATCAAGTCAATCGTCGGATGATCTTTGTCATCTCCGTAAATGGACATCGATTCAAGTAATGGGTAAATCAGAATCAAAAAAATTACTCCGTCAAAATCTGAAAATCCGAACCAGACCGAATGATCCGAAACCGGAAAAAACCGATGTCCGAAAAACCGAGAAACCGAAAAAACCATGTCTCTGCGGTTCGGGTTCGGTTTCTGATCCGTTGAAACCGTGGTTAACCGACCCGAACCGTGTATAACTCAAAACCATAAGTCTATACACCTTCTCACATCCAATCCTACCCTTTAACCCTAAATTCCTAAATCTAACTTTGCTAAGCAGTCTACCAGTTGGCGGTATGTCTGTGTTAACAATTGTTCTTGTCAACAGTACAACTATTTCTCTCAGTTATACTAATAGTTTGGTTAGTTAGAATGTAAGATTATGTATTGGAGCTGCCAGTTTAGAGTCAAATCTAAATTGCTTGTTATGTGAATGAGATCGGTGTTGACTAAAATTGATCGTTGTGAATTATAGATAGACTTTAGTGTGGATAACCGAAAACCGATCCGCAACCGTTAATCTGCAGTTCGGTTCGGTTATGTTTCTGCACAGAAACGGTTCGGTTCGATTTCTTAATTACAGAAACCGTACTACACGGGATGGATTTTATTTTTGCCTGAACCCGTCCCGATCCGCCCCGCGAACACCCGGGCTGCCCGCCAAAGTATGATTTTTGTGCTATTTTAGGTATTTTAGTTATTTTTGTGAAATTTTAGGTATTTTACTTATTTTTTGTGGTATTTTAGCATTTTTGGTGAATTTGTAATATTTCTTAAAGTTTTGGGTTCAAATGAACATTTTAAGAATTTTAAGAATTTTTAATATTCCTGCGCTTCCAATCGCCGCCATTTGCCACTCGTTGACGTTTTTGCAGTCGGAGAACACCTTTTTGGCCCCGACCCACCACCACGACCCGTCAACCTGCGAACGACCTGCAAGCTGCTGTCGGGTCTGCTCCTGAAGCTTTTTTTTGTGAGACTCATCCCCCGTCCTTTCTATCTCTTTTTTTTTTTCATTTTAGGCCCTAAACCTTTCAAGTTTACAAGCAACTTATCCAACAAATTTCAAAACCAACATTTTGGGCATTGGACCTAAACCATTTGTATTTTAGTTAATATTTTTGTTATTATGTCAATTTAATTTGTTTCGATTTCATTTTCAAGACATTTTGAGTTTTATTAACTATATAAATTACTAAAAATACTTTCTTTTTTTAGTGTTGCTATTTATTTTTTTTCTTTATGTCTTATTATCATTAAATTTTCTAAAAATCAAGCAAAAATCTATAAACGAACCCGTGGTACCAAGCTTGAATTTTTTAAAATTTTTGTGCATAACTGACAAACGAACTTAGATCTCTCGCAGACCATTTTTAGATTCCCAATCGACTTAGGTAAAAAAAGATTGGTGACGACTCTGTCAAAAATCACGTCGCTACAATAGCTTTTCATGAACATGAGTACTCATAAGGTTATAATACACAGTTATAAGGTACAGATAAAGCCTAAGTGGGAGATTATTAAAAAAATTATATGGGCTAATGTGTGATATAAAATATGCATTATATTTGCTATCATAAGGTTTGGTCCAACTAAAAAGTGATCTAATAAAGTTTAGGTTTTGGACCTTAGACGTCTTATAAGTTGTGGACAATTTTAATATGTAGAGACCAAATGGTAACTTTTATTTTCATGATGGATTGAAATAAAAGATACAACTATATATATAAAGGAGCTATGGTCCCTAAACCACACGTGTTAGGGTTTCTCCTTCAGTTTTCTGCCTCCTCTGAGTCTTATCATTAAATAGAGCAAAAGAGAAACTCACACGTGCTTATTTGGAAGATCATTGAACCGCAATTCTCTTACATGATTCTTCCAATATAGATCCATGTATGTTTCCGATTCTAGTTTTACTAATTTCGATGATTTGACATAAATGATCTTGGGTTATGGATTAATTGTTTAATAAATCAAATCCCAACACCAACATCTACAGAGAAGCTTGATCCTCCTCCATCCTTTTCTACTTCGTATATAGCATCAATAATCATAATGACGGCCACCACAAAAGCTTGATCCATATTTGCTTCCACTTTTACCTCCAACTCATCCCAGTTTTTAGCTTTTTGCTTTTGCTCAACCTACACAACAATAAATATATATTGATGATTTTTTTTGTCGCAATTAATTTACTCCAATAATACATAACTAGTAATTTGCATATGTATACCCGGGATATAGTATTGGTGGGAGATTTTGCAGCATAAATAGAGAGAATTTTCTTCTTCTTCTTCTTCCATTCCCCATTGACCTTGAAGTCGCAATCCTCATCATGGTCATCATGATCCTGCTGGTTGGTTGCTAAGAAGACATGATAGTTGAGCTTGGATTTGAAAATGGAAGTCGACATAAGTGAGAAAACCTTGTCTTCATTCTTCTTACTGTCTCCCCTGAACACTTCCCATTTCTCACGAGCAGTCCACGACTGTTGCCCGCGCGAGTTAAATAAATATTTAGTAGTAAATGGTTAATATATAAGCAAAAGCTAGGGCCGGCCGGATCAATTGATTAATTAGGTAGGTAGGTAGCTAGCTTAATACTCTATATTTTCCAAAAAAAAATAATCACGTTTATTTTTTAGTATTTAAATTATAATTGTTTTCTTACAATATTTTAATTTATATTTTGTATAAATAATAAAAATGTAATGTATGAAACAAATAGATTTTTCAATAATTTTTTTGAAAATTTATTCTTAATGTGATTCTTTTTTGGGAGAGGGAAGGAGTACTAGATAGCTAGGAAATTATAAAATAAAACCTACGTACCTTCCTGCGGAGAGTTGCTATGGGGTTTCCGACAGCATCCCAGATTTGACGCAATCCCGAATCGATCTTCACCGCTCGAAACTTAACGGCGTGATCAGTTGCGATGCTGTTGACGGTAAAGATACCGCCGACGCCGAAAATTGTGAGATCAACGGGGTGAGGGCTGCAGAATTGTGGTCCAAAAATAGAGCTATTTGTTTCGGCCATGAATCATCAATGCCCTGCCCACCTATTATTTAATCGAAGAACATAGAATATTTATTAAAAATGCTACTAAAACAATAGTTAAACAAGAAAATAGAATACTTTTGAAAACAAAAATAACAAATGGAGTAAATACTTTAATCTAGGTCATAGTAAAACATTTTGGAGAAACTCCAAATTTGATTCTGAAAAGGATTAAAAAATTATTAAAGAAGAACAGAGTAAGTGCAGAGTATATGGAAGAATAAGAATACAAGTGATTTCCAAAGTTCGTAAAACAAGCTATGATTCATTTTTACATAAATACTAACATATTTATATAGAGGTAGTAGCGTGATGTGGCTTCTGAGTTGTCATCTTATCTTCATGCTATTATTATATACTCCCTACATCCTTGAGAAATTGAATGCATTATCAATATTACGTGTTGCAATGTTTAAATTAATTTAAAATAAAATAAATAATAAAAAAAAATTCAAATAAATATATATATATAAAGAATTTATACTTCAAATTATGAATAAATATAAATTAATCAATTTTATATGTCTAAATATATGCATATGCATGATAAAAAAAATTATAGATTAAATAAATTGAAAACAAGAAAACAAATTATCAGAAGGAGGGAGTGTGTGTGTGTATAGAGATGGCAACGGAGCGAATTATCCGCGGTTATACCTAAACCGTAACTGCGACCGCGAATATATAACTATCCACGGTTAACGGATATCCGTCAATGCGGTTATACTCTAGCACCTATTAATGAATATCCGCGGATATCCGCCACCCGCGGTTAGTCCACGGATATTACTTGAAAATACAAAACAATACATAATCTCAAGTGATAGCAAACCTAATAAATGTAGACAACTAAAAATGATAGTCTGATAGAAGCTAAAGAAAAGAGTTTAACAAGGTTCAACAAAATATTTTCATTTTCTGATTGTCCATCCTTCTGATTTTCGTCATCATCAGCAGTATATCATCAAGAACTGTAAGACATTAGAATGACATATCTTAAACCAAAACAAGTAGGAAAATCATATACTACTAGATAGCAATAGAAATTTGGGTTCAGTTTGAGGGTAGTTTTTTAAATGAGAATTGGCTGAGATGGGCTAGTGGCCTACTTGTATTGATGGGTTGGTTAACGGTTACGGATATCCGCGGTTCGGATAGTTAATACCCGTAACCGTAACCGTTAGTCTCACGGTTACTAAATTCTGTCTATTAGTCAATAACCGCGGATAATAACGACTATAAAGTCATGGTTATTCACGATTGGTGGATATTATCCAACACACTGCCATCCCTATGTGTGTGTGACAGCTAAATAGAAAATGATATGAAGACGCGTAGCTGTGTTCGACCGGCAACCGGATTCCAAATATCTGATTTTGACCGATATATGGTCAATAAGGCATTCTAAGTTCATAAAATGTGCAATTAACCCTCTAAATTTCTAATATACTCAAATATGCCCTAACCTTCTACCCGATTCTAGCAGCTTGTGGGCGCAACGTTGACCTCATCGCAACTCCAGCGCCTTCCTCCTCCAGCTAGCGTGTGGGCACGATCACTACGTGGGGAAGACATTACTCACTGCGGCCCGTACTGCGGTTTGGGCCGCAGTGAGCCCATTTACGCAGTAAATGGCCCAGTTGCTGGCGCAGTAAGGTTTACTGCGGCCTTGGCCGCAGTAAGGCCGCAGTAATTTTTTTTTTAGGGTTTCTCTTCTCTTTTTCATCCGCCTCCCTCACATTTTTCTCATCTTCTTCATTCTTCCATCTTCATCTTCTCCTTCATCTTCTTTCACTTCTTCTTCATCTTCTTTCAGTTCTTCTTCATCTTCTTTTCTTTCTTTCTCCTTTATCTTCTTTTATCTTCCCCCTTCATCATCATCTTCTTAAATTCTTCTTCATCCTTCTTCTTCTTCTTCTTCTCCTTCTTCTTCTTCTTCTTCTTCTTCTTCTTCTTCTTCTTCCGTTTCTTCTTCTTCTTCTTCTTCTTCTTCTCCTCTTCTTTCTCTCCCTCTTTATCTTCCTTTTATCTTCTTCATTTTCTTCTTCTTCTTCTTCTTCTTCTTCTTCTTCTTCTTCTTCTTCTTCTTCTTCTTCTTCTTCTTTTCTTCTTCTTTTTTCTTCTTCTTCTTCTTCTTCTTCTTCTTCTTCTTCTGTTTTTTCTTCTTCTTCGTTTTCTGGGTTCACTTGGACGAATCCGGATGAACATTCATCCGGATTCGTCCACTTTTTTTTTGTTTATTCAAACCGTTTACTGCGGCCATGGCCGCAGTGAGCCGCAGTACGTACCGCGGCCGACGCCGCAGTGAGTTCGAAACTGCGGACATTTCAACTGCGGCATTCACTGCGGCCGTCGCCGCAGTTGGTACCACGGGCCAACTGCGCATTGGGCCGCAGTGAGGCCTGTCCTCCACACGTAGTGGATGTCATCTTCCTGACTCCGGCATCGTCCTCCTTCATCGCAGCTCCGTTTTGCGATAGAGGCTCTCATGCTCAATAACGTCCTTTGTCATCCCCGATTGAGCCTCCTCCACCATTGTCCCCGATTGAGCCTCCTCCTCCATCGTTCCCAATGGATGCGCACGCCCGGGATCTCTGGATGAATGTCGTGACGTTGCTCCTTCTCCATTTTCGATATTGTGGCTGATGAGGTTGGCCGCAGCGCCGCGCTGGATGTATCATGTATGGTGGCCAAGATAGTCAGGATTGGGAGTAGAATAGGATAAGAGGACTACTTTAAAAACTTTTAGCTAATAGAATGGCTACTATTGCACTTGACCAGTGTGAGATCAAACCATGTTTTCAGAACCCGACAAGAAATTTCCTTAGCATGATTCTGACATAATTACTTTTTTTAATCAGAAAAAGTCGTGTATCATTAATTAACCAATTGGAAGATACAAGCTAAGCAAGGACAAAATATTTGAATAAAATCATGATTCTGACATAATTATTTTTTTAATCAGAAAATATCGTGCATCATTAATTAAACAATTGGAAGATACAAGCTAAGCAAGAACAAAATATTTGAATAAAATTACAGTTTTTTTTTGAAAGACAATAAAATTAATTTATTAAAGAACCTGAAGAGGAATTTGGAAGCAAAATTCGTAAGTACAAATTACCTAGAAGGTTCCCAGTTCCCACAATTAAACTCAACAATCACTAAACAATCCCAGAATATGATAATACAATACTAACTTTTCAAACCCATTGTAACTTTTTCAATTCTCTATGTATTTGAGTACTTTCGAATGCGCCCAATTATTTTTGTCATTGTTTGAATTTTTGCAGTAATTCCCATCATACTTCCCAATTTTTTATAAACTCCTATATGTTCAACACCAAAAGTTCATATATATTTTTTTTCAATTTTCCAAAATCTAGGATCAGTTCAGCCGACACTTGAGAAAAAAAAAATTCCACAATCTAAATTCAAACTTGTCAAATGACTATAATATCCAATTAAGAACTAATATAGAGAGGTGTATATAGGTTAAAATAACTATAAAATTGTCAAATAATTAAATTACTGACTTTTTGTCCCCCATTAACTTTCTTAAAAAAGGTGATTTTCAGAATTTGTTTTATATTCCTTACCAAATGAATACATAAAACATTAAATCCATTAATTCTCTACCAAATCATATTTTTCTCAAATTTCTTTACTCAAATACATCTCATCCATCAATCAAAATACACATTTCTAAATTTTTCAAAATTTTCCCCCTTACAACACCTAAAGTGAGCATTTGAGCTTTTAAATGATGAATATGACTTTGAATATCCGGCAGTCTGGGCCAGCGATTCGCCGATCTCAGGCCGAGATCCGGCAACCCAAGGTCTCGATCTACGCTCCGGTGAGTTTTTTCTCCATTCCGAATTTTCCGGCGGTGGTCGGTGGAGCCCTGACAGTGGTCCGGTGGGTGTGGTGGTTTTAAGTGAAGTTTGAAAACTTTTGGGTTCAATTGTTAAGTTTATAATTGTTTGAGGTGATTAAATTGTTAAGTTTAAAAGTTAGGGTAAGATTATCATTTTTCACGAAGATCCGTTAAACTTAACTGGTGTTTAACGGAATAAGACCACGAATGCATAAAAAACTTTAAAATGAGACTTTATCGGTACAAAAACTTAAAACCGAACTACCATAGAATGCAAATTAAAGTTATAGCTAGGACAATGGATGTACTTTACCCAATTTTTAAATTTGATCTAGAGTTTATGAGCGCTCTAAAAACAAATTTGATAAAAATATTGATTTTTAATAGCGCATTATTATTATTATTATTTTTTTGTTGAAATAGGCTATGGGTCTTTTGGACAAAAAAACTTTCCCAACAAGAACTAAGCAAGTTCCATGACTGATCCACCAAAGATTCAATCACTTTAGTCCCCCAACTATAGTTCGTACCGACTCGGCCCATGAATTATACACCAACACCATCAAACACTTTGTCTCTTTAATCACATTAATGTTTGTTAACCTCATGAAAAAATACTTGTTTAATCCTCCAAATTTCATAATCATACGTACCTAAATTGTGTTAAGTTTGCCAAATTAATCATATCTACCAAAACCAATTCAAAGCCATGCATGCTACCGCTCAGCCCCGTTGTCGGCCCAGCCCTGTTGCGGCCCCAACACCGTCGCCAGCCCAACCTTGTTACGGCCCTAACACCGTCGTCGGCCCAGCCCCGCGCACCTTCGCCACCTTATCTGATGCGTCGTCATCAGATCCGTTTCCGGTACCATCATTTCGAAAAGTCTCATTCCAGTTACACCGACTTGAAAACTTGTAGCTTTCCATCTGTAAGATCTTTAGTTTATCTGAATTGTTCTTAAGAAGTTTCTGAGTGCGAATTTTTCGTAAAACCTTCGCACTTGAAATTTGTGATGTCACCGGTTTACAACAAAATGGAACTTATGAAAATTGCTAACAAAATTGTACCCTTTCTGCTGATGATTCTGCTGCCATGGCTAAGCTAAATTGTCTACCTTTAGCTCTCTCTTATTTTTTTATTCCATTTTTCTTTTCTTTTTAATGGACCAGACTTGTTATTTGGGTACACAAATTTAAAGTCAGAATTATTATTTGAATGAGAAAAGGTTGGATTAAAGTTTCCTAACGAAATAGTACATGAACCCTAACCCAAATTGCTTTATAGTGAGCGAATTCAAGAAAATTGGGAATATTGGATGACTGCTACTAGAAAGGACAGTGAAGACGCACCGAAGCCCCAAACTAGTGCTCTCATCTTTCAACGTTTTGTGCCCGGAATGGTTCTGACAAACGAACGAGCTCGCGGTTGGTACTGGGGCGTGATGGTCATTTCCGACGATGACCGGAATACCAGATCACCGGGACAAGGCACACTACAAATAAAGTGCCATTTACTGGCACACACATTTAATGGCACGCATATGTTGTGCCACTGTACAGATATTATAATAACAAATAACAAGTGCCAGTAAAAGATTTAGACAATTTGTGGCATATTAGCATTATGTGCCACAATTATTTTTATTTTCTGTGGCACAAATTTGTTTATGCCAGAATATATATGTATATATTTAAGTATCACCTATGTAAAATATTTTATATTTATTAAAATTCGCGGGCATATTAGTAAAAAAAAGCGGGTGACTGAAAACGAATTCGCGGGACAAATCCCAAATTCGTGAACCCTAGCTAACCCATCCCAATTCTGAGTCTCCCTCCAAGACCACGCTCTGCTCAGTGACAATCACTCAACCAGATCCACGGTTCGTCGCCGTCTAAGAGTCCGTCCAAAAATTGGCGTCGGTCGCCGGAAATAGTGAAGCCATACGAGCCGCGTGGTCTCTTGCTCGTGTTGTTCTTGCTGCCTGCAATCCTTTCCAATTCGTCGTCGCCCATCAGTTACTGTCGAGCCATCATCTTCGCCGATTGCACACACTAGCCACCAAGTTCGACGACCACCAACGAACCGTTGTAAACCCGGTCAAGGTTGGCTCTTCAGCCGCGATTTTGCTTGAGCTAATCCCGAAGTCTGCGATTTTGCTTCGTGCTAGCTTCAAGAAGATGAAAGATCGAGCACCCTCGTAGCCTTTTCAACAACTCGAACCACCGGATCCTAAAATTCGTCTAAGTGCGTGAAAGGTATCAGAGCTTCAATTTGAGTATCTTTGATCTGAAATGAAATTGTTCCCTCTGTAATTGAACATTTTTGGTTGCGATGCATTCTTACTGCTTCATGAACCAAAACTAAGGAGATACATTCTCTCTTATCAGGTTACTTATCACTTCTTTCACTGGAAGAAGGGAACTCCTTCGCTGATGACCAAGGGATATATAATCGTTTGTCTTGGTGGGAGCGGATAGATAATGGGAAACAAACTACTCACTCGATAGAAAGTTCCTCACGGTTGTGCTGTTGTACTGTAAGTCTCAAGTTGGATTTTTGCAACCATTTTTGCGTTTTTGTTGTTTGTCTCATCGTTGTCCTCACCTGTTTATGATTTTAGTTGGCTTATGTACTTTTATGATCTTGGAAGAGGTCCGATCTCTATTGCTGTACCCTTGAAACCGCAAGTGCTTCATAAAGTACTGATAGGCAGCTAAAAGTCAAGAAAGGAAAAGAATTGAGAGTGAAAGGTGGAGAAGTAACGGAGGAATTAGGGGGATTGTTAGTTAGGATTAGCTGCTTATAATATGCATTGTTAATGAAGTAGTTAGTCTTTTCTCCAACTCGATGACCATTGCTTATGTTGAAACAGAGAATCCTGTGCCCACATTATTGTTTGTGTTCTTGTTTTGTTAACGTTAGCATTGTCGCTAATTTTCGTAACTCATCTTCGTCTCTTAAAATCCTATTAGGAGGTTCTTTGTCTGATTAAGCTTGCTTTTCGAATGTTTCTTTGAAAACTACCAATCGAGTTCTATTAAACGTAACACACAAATGTTATAGGTTTCGAAATCTTATCAAGCTGTGAATTATCATCTGAGACGTGTCACGTACCAGTTCTATTTTCTCTAGCTTTGCTTGTATTGGTTGCTTTAACTGTGTTGTATCGGGTTGATTTTTTTAAAAAAATTCTATCAGTTCTCACCTAAATCATGGTTGATTTTATTTTCAGCTTCAACTCAATAGGGCACACCAGTCTCCTGTCTTTGTTTGGTTCAAGGTAACCCATAATGCTTAGGTTTTTACTTTTATTAGTTTGGTTTGTTGTTGCACGTATCATTTGGTCTCTATTTCATGTGGGTTATTTTTTTCCAAATAACTTTGTATTAGTGGAAGTAGTTCTTAGATGTGGGTGTGTATTCTTTTCATTTGATACTAGTAATTATTTCGATTGAGGAATTGGCGGCATTATACATCTTAAACATTTTTGGAAGATCATATATCCATCGAGTTAGAACTTCAATTCACAAACTTTTACGGGTTTAGAACGGAAAGCTTGGGACATTCAGGGGAAAGGTATATGCTTACCAAGTTTTAGGATAAAATGTTAGAATTCAATCACGTAGATGTCAAACAAACAACTGCAGTATCTATATAAGAACTAAGCAATGCTACAGACTGTCACAAGTCCTCAAGGCTCTTTTACACACAAAGAAAAAGTTTATGCATTCCATCTCCTTAACCTTTGATAACCGTGGGTTAACCGCTAACCACGGATACCCGCGGTTCGCGGATGCGGATTATCCGTTTGATTGCCACCCCTACTTTTAGACCTTAGATTTGTAATACTGTAATATTGTCAAATGTCATCACTGTTAGTACCTAGCTGGTCAGATTCAGCCACTTTCTTCTTTGCTCTTTGCTTCCACACATGTCATTGGAATTACTTGTTACTTCTTGATTTTTCTTTTACCCTTTGGTGCTTGTGTTTTGAATTCCTATACATAAGCAAGTTAGTAGTAAGAAAGAAATTCACTATTAGAGCTAGTTTAATCTATGGAGTAAAGAAAGACTAATTAAATTTCCTTTTTTGTGATGAAATGACTGATTAATCTCACCATCCCATCCCATGTGTGCTGTCTCTTTTCCCTACTTACACAACTAACTATAACCTCTTTTCTTTCTCTTAAGCAATTCAAGCTCTCTCTTAGTTCCACATTCTTGGCCCTGAAGTTGAAGCTGAATAGTTGTTGTTGACTTGGTATCTACTTCAAAAATTAAGGAAAGGAACTCTCGCTCTCTCCAGGTATTTGATTACTCTTTCTCATCACTGTTATTTAAAAATTGCTATTTACTTTAGGTCCATGGTTGGCTATTTTATTAGGTATTTCATGGATAAATCTTGGATGTATGGTACACCAAGATCAAGTTCCCAATATATTAATGGAGTTCAAAGTTTTCTAAACTTTGCATTTGAAAACTTGTAGTCAAGATGAGAAGATGTTGTGCCCTTGTGTGAATTGTTGTAACTTGTTATATTTTTCAAGGGTAAACTCCAAGTTTAGTCCTTACCTTTCAACTTTGTCCTATTTGAGTCTATTTTAAGATTTCGTCCTATTTCGTCCGTAGCTCCATAAATCGTCTCAATTGTAGTCCTTCCGTTAAAGTCCACGTTATGTTGACCGTTAAAGTCTTAAGTGTACAGTAAAATGACCATCAAACCCTTCCTTTTTTCGATCTGGATCGGCAGCCGGCGCCAGAACGGCGGCCCAGGCGCCGGAACGGCAGCCCAGGCCGCCGGATCGGCAGCCCAGGCCGCCGGATCGGCAGGCCGCCTGATGCCGCCAGCCAAAGCGCAGCCGGCCGCGCCGCCGCCGCCGCCGGCCGCGCCGCTGATCCGCGCTGCTAGCCTGCCGATCCGCGCTACTGCCGATCCGCGGCCTGCCGATCCGCCTGGGCTGCCGATCCGCTGGCTGCGATCCGCGACCTGCCGATCCGCGCCGGCCGCCGATCCGCGCTGGCCGCCGCTCGCCGGCCGGCCGCTGCCGGCCACGGCGCGATCCCGATCGAAAAAGGAAGGGTTTGATGGTCATTTTTCACAAAGAAACGGTCAACATAACGTGGACTCTAACGGAAAGACTACAATTGAGACGATTTATGGAGCTACGGGATCAAATAGACGAAATCTTAAAATAGGACTCAAATAGACAAAGTTGAAAGGTAAGGGACTAAACTTGAGTTTACCCATTTTTCAAGAGTTGATGTGTATGACCACTTAGTATGTTCTGGATTTTTGAGGGTTACGTAAAATGGGTATATCATGGGAAGACTGCAACGCATCTCGCATCAAATATAATGCGTAATCTCAAGAAAGAACATTTGACCATGACATGCATGACCTGTGAATGATCTCTCTCGTCAACCAAATTTAGAACGCAGAGCAGATTTGGGTGGGAGTGATAGATATGTGGGTGAGGATTTGAATAATGAGTCGTTGGGAAGAAATGGTATTGGAAAATTTCAGAATTTGGTTAAAGATCTTTGAGCAAAAGGTGTATCCAAACTCAAAGTACAACAAGCTATCTTGTTTAGTGCACTTGTTTCATTTGAAGTGCCTCAATGGATGGAGTAATAAATCCTTCTCTATGTTGCTGGAATTTCTAAGAGATTTGTTACCAGAAGGAAATTTGTTACCTAAATCGACACAACAAGTGAAAAAAATATTGTCAGAATTAGGATTAGGCTATGAAAAGATCCATGCCTGTCCAAATAGTTGCTTGTTGTTTTGGGAGGAAATGGAGAAGCATGAAACATGCTCTATTTGTGGAGCATCTAGATGGAAGGTTGCCTCCGATGGTTCAATTGTTGAAGGTACTCAAAGAAAGCGAAAGGCAGCAAAAGTTTTGCGTTGGTTCCCTTTAAAGCCTAGACTTGAGATTATTTTCCTCTTCAAAGATGGCCGAGCTTATGAAGTGGCATCATGTAGATCGTGAAAAGATGGCAAATTGCGACATCCGGCTGATGCTTTAGCATGGAAAGAGTTTGATCAAAAGTATCCTGATTTTGCTAGTGATGCAAGAAATGTTCGGCTAGCATTAGCAACTGATGGCTTCAATCCATTTAAGATGATGAATGTCAGCTACAGTATCTGGCCTGTTATTCTTATTCCCTACAACTTGCCTCCATGGTTGGTAATGAAACAACCAAACTTCATTCTTTCATTAATTATTCCAGGTCCCAAGGGTCCAGGAAATAAGATAGATGTTTACATGCAACCTCTACTAAAGGAGTTGAAGGAGTTGTGGGAGGTTGGTGTTCAAACATTTGACGCCTCTACGAATCAAACATTTCAGCTGAAAGCAGCAATTCATTCCACAATTTCTGACTTCCCGGGATACGCTAATCTTTCCGGGTGGAGCACTAAGGGAGAACTAGCATGTCCTACATGTGCATTCGATACTGATTCAAAATGGCTATATTATGGAAGAAAATGGTGTTATATGAGTCATCGAAGATGGCTTCCAGCCAACCATCATTGGCGGAAAGACACCCGATCCTTTGATGGAAATGTAGAGTTAAGAGATGCCCCCACCTCTCTTTCTGGGGAAGAGATTCTCGAACAATTAGATGGAAATAATTTCTTGGATGAGATTGCTGAAAGGGGTGGTTGGAAGAAGAAAAGTATTTTCTTTATGTTGCCTTACTGGAAGGATGTGATGCTCCGTCACAATCTTGATGTCATGCATATAGAAAAAAATGTTTGTGACAACATTGTAGGAACTTTGATGGGACAAGAAGGGAAGTCTAAAGATAATTTAAAAGCAAGACTTGACCTACAAAGGATGGGTTTAAGAAAAGAACTTCATCCAAGGAAGCGTCCAAGGAGCAATGTGTCATACTTGCCAAGAGCATGTTATCAAATGAATCGGGTTGAGGTGGATGCTTTCTTAAAAACCCTTAAATTAATCAAGCCTCTGATGAATATTCATCCAACATCTCTCGTTGTGTGCAATTAAAAGAGAGGAAGCTTATAGGGCTAAAAAGTTACGATTGTCATATGTTGATGCAAGAGTATCTTCCGATTGCCTTACGGGGACTTTGCTGGACAATGTAAGCTCCGTTGTTATCGAGCTTTGCGATTTCTTTAGGAGGATTTGCTACAAAGATTTAACTGAAGCTGATCTCCAATTTCTTGAATCTCGGGTTTCAATCACTTTATGCAAAATGGAAAGAATATTCCCTCCTTCTTTTTTCACTGTCATGGTGCACTTGGTGATTCATCTAGTTACAGAGATTAGGTTTGGAGGTGCTGTAACTTATCGATGGATGTATTCCATTGAAAGGTAATATTTAATCTTGGGTTTCAATCATTCTTCTAATTTTGTCAATTATATAGAGTCTTAACAATCAGAATTCTACTGTGGGACCTTCTTACACTAAAGTCATATGTGCATAATAGAGCTCATCCTAAGGCTCTATAGCTGAAGGGTATTTGGCTCAAGAAAGTCGACATTTTGTTCTCGTTATCTTTCCGGCGTAGAAACACTATTTAGTAGGCCAAGATGGAATGATGATGAGAGTGATCAAAATGAAATTGAAGGAGGTAACTTGCTTTGCCGGGTAGGCCATTGGGACGAATCAAAATTCTCAAGTTTGGTGTAATAAAAGGAAGAGAATCAAGAACCTTGTTCTTGATGATCAGTCACTCGCTCAAGCACATCGTTACGTTTTGTTCAATGTTGATGCAATCTCACCTTTCCGAGAGTAAGATTACTTATTTTTCTTAATTTTAAGTTTACATACATTGCTAGAAATTTAGATTTCTTTTACCATTTAGATTTCTTCCTTATTTTAGGGAGCACAAAAAGTTGATCAAGACTCAGAATCGTACACGTCGGCTTTCTGAGTATGAAATTGATCGAATTCATTGCCAGAAATTTAATGGCTGGTTTCAGAAGATGGTAACATACAATTAAATTTAATATGTTTTTATTTATAGATGTATGGGTCCAAAAAAATGAAAATTTATAATATTTATAGGTTCATCGATTGGAAGAGCAAGGGGATGATAGAATTCTCAAGAGATAAAGTGGCTTGCTCGTGGTCCAAATCAAAGTGTGAAACGGTATTCAGTTACCTTGTAAAGGGTTATCGCTTTCACACGAAAGACCACGAGAAGTTCCTTAAGACTCAAAATAGTGGGGTTGTTGTTCTTGTGGAGGGTGCAAATTATGCCGTAGTCGAGATAGTAGACTGTGGATGGAGTGATTAATTACTATGGTTCATTGAAGGATATCATTGAATTAAACTACTCGCAAAAATAAGAGTAGTTTTATTTAAATGTGACGGTTGACATAAACAGAGGCTGCAAAAAGATGATTTTGGTTTGACACTAGTGAACTTCTCATATCCGGCACACACTGGTGCAAATTTGAATGATGATCCATTTGTCTTTGCATCGCAAGTTGACAAAGTCTACTATGCTTAAGATGGAAGGTCTAAAGATTGGATGGTAGTGAGACATGTGAAACTTAGAGATGCATATGACATGGGTTGTGGTATTGATCAAATAAATGAAGGTCAAACTGATGATATATTGGATGTGCCTCGGCTACATAGACTTGCAGATGATGGTGTTGACGTAACACCGGAGATGGAACTTGAAGATATAGAAGAGGATGCGAATGAGGCTGATTAACCTTTATTCTATACTCTTTTTTATATTTTCAGACTAATGTTATTGAACTTTAATGTTATTGAACTTTAATGTTATTCAGAGAGCTGTTATCATTCGAATGATTTGGTTATATATCCTATATTAATCGAAGGATGGCTTATAACTTGGTTTAGTTTCCATGATTATGTTGTATTTAGAGAAGATGAAATAGCATACCAAATTGGTGAGACTTGAATTTCCTCTTTATGTTGACTTGAATTGAATTTCCTGTTGAAATATGATTATTTTGCCATGTACTGGGAATGATCATCTTTAGCCTGTGATTTAGGCACCGAGAGGAAATGATTTGGGAAAAGTAAGATCAGCTTTTGCATTATCAAAGTGTGTGCTTATAATTGTGCTTGTTATACAGGATGGCCAAGCGAAAAAGACTACATATTGTGTCCGCTAATAACCCTGTTGATGGCCAAAATACTGAAACGGAAGGGAACCAAACAGAAGTGAACCAAACAGAAGTGAACCAAAACACACAATCAACAGGGACTCAAAACACTGAAACGGAAGTGAACCAGATTATCGGAACGAAGCTTCCGAACAAGGTAAACTGTTATAAGCACCATTGTTCAAGTTATTTAATATAAGTATTAAGACTGCATTCACAATAGACTTTTTTCTGCAGTTCATCCAAAGAAGGTTCGAGGTATTACTAAAAAAACTGGTATATATAACTTGCCTCCCGGGACAAAAATTGTTGTTCCACTTGATGAGTATGGGAGACCAGTAGGGGATGAGGAGGTGAACTAAGTACATTCATAGGCACACTTGTGAGGAATCCCCAAAATGTTGGAATCCAATATGCTGATTGGAGAGCGGTTCAGAATCTCAGAAAGAGGACATGTATTCCATTGTGAAGGTACTTGACATTTACAAAAATGCTACCTATGTCTCTCTCCTTAATGATTTGTTTTTCATTTATACTATTGTATAATGTAATATGCTAATGTCTTTTAACTAGTTGGATAAGTACGAAAACAACTACCATAAATCATATTTCCCTATTTATTTCCAAATTTGTTTATCATGTAGTCTTTTAACCGTTATTGGTAACCATTGCCAGAAGAAATTTCAGTTTAGCCCAACAGAGACGGATGAGACAAAGAGATGGATTTTCATTAACATGGGCAAAAAGCTGAGGACTTGGAGATCTACTCTCAAAGGCAAAAACTTTGATCCCAGCCTTAGTTTTGATGAGATTTTGGAACAACAATCTGACAATAGAGTTAGCAACGAACAATATAAACAACTTGTGTCTCGTTGGTTGAAACCAATATCAGGTAAAATCATATAAGTTCAATTTCTAATTTGTTAATTTTCCTGTTTACTTTTAACTTGGTTTGCAATAATAATTGTATAGAGTCTTGTAAGGGAAGGAAAGTCAATCGATCAAAAAATGAAGAGCCTCATATCACTGGCACTAAATCGTTTGCTAGACTAGCTCATGAAGAGGTAATGTTATAAATGATTCACGAACAGATTTTGGTTTCATTAAATTTCATTAAATGTGGGAATTCTTTTAGGCGAAGAAAAATGATGGAGTTCGACTAACACGTGGGCAAGTGTATCAAAGAAGTCGCACTCGTAAAGATGGAACTATTGTGACTGCCAAAGCTGCTGAAGTTGTGGTATGAAACTAAAAACTTTTGCTACCATGAAAGTGTTTATGAATGTGTTTAATGATGAAATAGAATTACTGTATATAGTTTAGATCATTTTGTTCACTGATGTTTTTTAAAAATAGGCATCTTTACAAGTGTCATGAGTGAACCGAGTAGTTCACAGGATCAAAATTGTGATTGGACAAATGATGACTTTTCAAAAGTCAAGGGTCCCGAGAAAAGAGGATATATTCGTTGTGTTGGCAAGATTCCAACGGTAAAACACAAAGGTTGCTCGTCTTCATCAAATGCGCAAGTGCCGTACTACAAGCAACAGTTAAGCATCTCAAAGAAGGATTGTCACGCACCTGGGGCAACTTGAGCGTACACAAGGTGCCTTGAGCACTCTTTTGGACCTCTTCAAGCAACACATACCAAATGCCAATTTATCTCGTGTTATAACTGATATGAACTTGGAGGTATCATTCACTACCATTTCAAGATTTGTTTGTTGCATCAAATTCAGATTCATTTCAGATCATTATATTTCCTTTTCAAGATGATTCTTCTCCTAGAAATCCAAGATCTTCTGCAAGTCATTTTGGCAACAGAAGTATATTCACTGTTTGACTTGTTAATGCATTTCAGTGGCTATTGTTTTTGTGTATTGTGGTTGTTTTCCAGCTATGCTTGAAAACAAAATATATACTGGGAATATTATTAGCATTAACATGATTACTCCCGAGATTACCTTACTTTCAGTTTACTATGGAGCTTTGATTGTTTGTCTTTTCATAGGCACTCCAGAAATTCCGTAAGATCCTCTTTGACTCTTTCTTATGCAGGTAATTTGTAAAGATTATTTACTTTGACTTGTTCTTATTCTCCCTGGTATATTGATTCAAATTTTCTCTTTTTTTTGATAAAGATATCAGTTGTTCCAGTTGAAGTTGACAAACTCATTTGTGAGCATGGTTGGAAGCGAAATCTTGCAACTTATTATCGGATGTTTTTAGGTTATGTTTAACAGAATTTGGTACTTCTTTTAGGTTAAGGCCTAGTAACTACCTCGGGTTAGGTACTTTTTTGTACTTCTTTATGGATAGCTTTTGAATTGTATTGAAGTCTTTTTTATTTGTGTATTACAATTATACTTTAATTTAAAGTAATTCATTACTATCTTTTGATGTTTCTCCATTAATTTTGATTTTATTTTCCATATTCGTTAAATTTAATATGTGCATAGGCTATGAATTGGAGTAAAGAATGAATGATGAAACAGTATATTAGTAGGAACAATATTCAGAACACAATCGTATGTCCTTAAAATGTACCAATAATTTAGTGGCACATAAAATGTGCCACTAAAGTCACTTGCAAACAAGTCTCAAACACGTTTATTAGAGGCATAAAATGTGTGCCACTGATTCCCGTAAATATTTTCTAGCACAAAATTAAGTGCCACTAAATTCCAAATACGCCGCAAAGAACACACACGTTAAGTGCCAGTAAAGGGCTTTAGTGTTACGACTTCTACTGGCACTTTTCCCGCGTGTTGCTGTTTCCGCTACCTACCTTTACTGGCACATATTTGTAATTTACTGACACATTTTGTGTGCCATTAAATGGCACTTTGTTTGTAGTGGCAGGTCGGCCTGAGCAAGGGCCTAGTCAAGCGCCTAGTCGCGTGACGACAAGGTCCAACAATGTTGTTCGAGAGCAATCCTCCCGACGGTGCAACAATGTTGCTCAAAGTTCCAGCACTCAAATTTATTTTTGTTTTTCGATTCAGACCCATTTCACAAATTTTATTATGTCTTACTCTAAAAGCTTTATATTCGTACAAATAAGACATTAAACTATTAAAGATTGACGTCATTAATCTCATATGGGTTGAGTTACGAGTCCGTTTATTTACCACATGATGGCCGTTATGCCCAATAAGCCGAAAAGGCCTAGCAAAAGGTCCAGTTAGTGGTCTAATATAACGGCCCCATTAAAAACTCAACGAGTAAGATTCCGGACTCACTTACCCGAACATAGCACAAATCTTTCCCGGACACACAAAAACACATGTCCATATCAAGATATTACGACTTTGCCACCATTAAAATGGGCTATATAAGACATTTATGGCGAAAGTCAAAGGGACGTCTCTTCGCAACCATTTCCATAAAAACAGACAAGAACAGAACGAACTGAACCCCCTTTACTCGAATTCCGAGAAACGTGTATCACATAAATCTCAATGGCTTCCAACAACGCCAATACACGTCAACTTCGCAGACACGTGGCGGCTGCCAAAACAGATCTGCCACCAAATGGCGCCGTCTGGAAATCGTGGTGGCCCAAATAAACAAGCCCCTTCAACAAGGCTTCGAGGACCATTCACAGTCCCACCCATCTATACCGGAAGGAGCGGTACTCCGGGAAGAACGCAGCGACAAACACCACCGAAAGATCCCAAGGACACGAAACGAACAACGATCACGGAAAACAAATACCGTAGACCGAGAAGCCGTCAGAGGTCCAGGTCCCCCAGAGATAGTCGGAGGGAGCGATCCCCGATGCCGAGAGATTGACAATATGGGACCCTCGAGACGAGATTATACGTCAAATGCTCCATCGACCGAGCAGTCGAGAGAAATTCGGGCCGAAACCAAGTACGATGCGGTTTCTAAGATGGACCATTTACCAAACGCATCCGGGATAGTCAAATTCCCCTGACGTTTAATCTACCCCACCCACTGGAGATCTACAGTGGTTCAGGAGATCCGGATGCTTTCATCCGAAAGTACAAACGGGTAATGGAGCTTAAGGGCCACTAAATTCACCACCCATTTCATTGGTAAGGGACACACTGGGAAAAATGTATTTTGGCGAAACCCGCCTTAAGCGCATTTAATAAAATAATTTATGATTTTTTTGTTAAAAATCGGTTGAGCGAAACTGCTTTTTTAAACTTATCAAATCAGATTTTAATTTTAATTTCCTCCCATTTTGATTCAAAATTGAATTTGAGTCGGAATGTTTGAATTTGAAACATATCCGCCAAAGAAAAGGCAATGCAATTCAAAATTAAAAATAAAAACCTATTTTGTGTCCTATAAATACATCTAACTATTTTCGATTACCCACAACCATTTGACAAAGTTGGAAGTGTAATGGCCAGCGCACGTCCTCATGAAATAATCTATGAACAAATGATGGAACTTATGGAAAATAATTTTCGTCTGAAGCAAAAATTGGAGATAAAATTGGAGATGTTGCAAATTGGTAATATCAAAGTCAATTTTATAGAATTATCGATCAATTTCAGAATGAGCTATTTAAATCATTTTCACGTCGAAGATGTTCGATGCCAACCGGTAAAAATGATGATGTATGATCATGTATGATCATGTATGGCCATTAAGTTCTTATTTTAACTGTTATCATAGGTTTGTGTGCATCAAAGGCCCACAACACGAAGGGTAATGCCAATGCCCCTCCTCCAACTATATTCGGCCTAATCGACCCTGAAATCCCATGTTGTTGAGATGGATGTTCATGACTCTATTCTCGTTTGGGTGCTAGCAGTCGATCCCGGTGAAGCTGCAAATGAGCGTGTCATTGTTGAAGTTCCAGGAAGATTTGAATTGATCAAATGGGTCTTGAAGAGATTCCTTGATGGATTTTAGGCATGTGATATTTGTTGATGAAAGGGCAAATTTATTCATGAGAGTTTTGAATTGGAGTTGGATTGTTTGTTTATTTAGCTGGAGTACTGGGAAGACAATACATATAGCTAGTTAGTGAGCTGGTTTGTGTAATTAGCCTGAGCTTGACGTACGATTCATGCATGGCGGTTGCTCTGTTTGTTTTGTCGAACGACTCGACACACGACTTGCACGCATCACAAGTATTTGTCGATGGAGAGCGTTGCAACACCAAACACGGTTTGGAACAAATTAAGTTGGACCCTAGCTCTGTCCCTTCTCTCACTATCATCATGTCAGTCATTTTTTAGTCTTCTTTGTTTTTTTGCTTGATACATTAGGGGTAGTGAGACAGGGATGGTAGAGACTAACACAAAACTTCCACTCACGCATTTAGCTACCACTAGTCAGACGCTCACGACTATTCTTCTCTTAAAACAATCAACTTTTAATTATACTAAAAGGATACAAGGTGTTAAAGTGGGAAATATACATGGTTGCAATAAGAAAAGACCTTTCCACCATTGCCAATAGGTTATGGAGTAATAATTATTGGTTAACCCTTTATATCTATGGACCATGTGGGGGTAGTGGATGGGTGGGTCGTGGATGGTAGCTCTAATTAAGGTAAAAGTAGTATGAATTAATATAGTACAAGTATTTACTCTGCGTTGTCGCGAGTTTGAAGTTATTTAAAAATATGAATAATTATTTTGAATCTATAAAGAGTCGGAGATAATTAATTCCTCAGTGAATGTTTGTCTTTAAATATTCATTAGGTTTAAATTTAGAGTAAATTACAAAAAAACCCCGAGGTTTGGTGAAATCTTCAATATGATCCTCTAATTTAAAAAATCAGCAGTTACCCTCCGAGGTTTAGTGAAATCATCAGTTACCCTCCTTGACCGTATATGGTGTTAGTTGACTTTTAAGGATTTAGTATTAATTACACTAGTTATCCTTTGAAACTGTTAGTAAGCAGCCTGTACTCATCCGTGTCGCAACAGCATGGGTTCGCCTGCGTTTATGCAGCCTGAGCTCGCCGAGTCGTGACGGAGACCTGACAACAACAACAACTAGGCAGAGTGGCCAGTTTGGCAGGGAGATAGGAGAGAAACAAAATATTGAGGTTGAAGTGTTAGAGTAAGAAATATTGGTGACAATAAAATCTGTTAACCCCAAAATTCTTAACGGTCAAGGGTAATCAAGATTTCACTAAACCTCGGGGGATAATTGCAGATTTTTTAAAATAAAGGGGGTAAATCAAGATTTCATCAAACCACAAGGGTTTTTTTAATTTACCTTTAAATTTATCTTTACCATTTTATTAATTTTTTAAAGAAATGCGCTATGCTCATAGACTCGATATATCAAATGAGTACGAAAAGTTATAAGTTATCACTACCTCCGTCCCTTTTTAATTAGGACATTTGGCTTTCGATATTTTTATTTGCATTTTTTTGAAGAAATTTGTCCAAAACTCCAAAAAAATTATTACTAATTTTAATTTATTGTACATTTGTTTATAAATTCATATTTAACACCATTTTTTAATATTTTCTCATAATATCTTCAAAAATTGTAAACTATAATATAAACATAAAAATAATTTTCAGTTATTTTCAATTACATAATTAATTAAAATATAGAATATTGTTTTGTTTCTTATAAAATGACTAATTTATATTTTAAATTATTATTTTAGTATACAAAATGTGCATCATTATTTCATGATAATTCTATAGAGTGAATGATAATAAATTAACTTTAAGAAAGAACTTAGGTTGACTAGTGATCCAAACGGTTGGACAGGTTAGACTATGAACCGGTGTTTGGACGGTTATACTTCTGATTCAGTTTTTAAAACCATACACAACAGTTGTATAACCATGCAATGGACTCATATCGCAGGCTCGCAGCACATAGGCATGATATAAAACATGAAAAATAAAACACTTAAATCTGCAGTGAGCTAGCTTCTGACCCAAAAATCATATCTATGATCCCTTACCTAGTGCCAATTTGTGTTATTTAAGTTCTTAATTTACATTGCTGAGTTTTATTAAGTGAGCTAAACAAGACAAGTAGTAGATGAAAGAGAAAATTTGTGCATTGGGCATCAAGGCTTCCTCCAGCTGCAGCAAAACCTCAGCCCTAAATGTAAGTATCCCTAAAAAGTAAAAGTTGTTGCAGCAGCAGCAGCAGCACTCGAAGCTGCTGCTGCAGCAGCATTTGAAGCTGTTGCTCCTGCTCGTGCTCGTGCTCCTGCTCCTGCACTCGGTTCTACTTCGTATTTAGCATCAATAATCATAATGACAGCCACTACAAAAGCTTGATCCACGTTTGCTTCCACTTTTACCTCCAACTCATCCCAGTTTTTAGCTTTTTGCTTTTGCTCAACCTACACAACAATAAATATATATTGATGATTTTTTTTGTCTCAATTAATTTACTCCAATAGTACATAACTAGTAATTTGCATATGTATACCCGAGATATAATATTGGAGGGGGATTTTGCAGCATAAATAGAGAGGATTTTCTTCTTCTTCTTCTTCTTCTTCCATTCCCCATTGACCTTGAAGTCGCAATCCTCATCATGATCCTGCTGGTTGGTTGCTAAGAAGACATGATAGTTGAGCTTAAACGTGAAAATGGAAGTCGACATAAGTGAGAAAACCTTGTCTTCCTTCTTCTTACTGTCTCCCATGAACACTTCCCATCTCCCGTGAGCAGTCCACGACTGTTAAATAATTAAGATCAATGGACTAATTAGCAAATTAAAGCTAGATAGCTAGTAAATGAAAGTCGATGGAATTAAACCAAGCTACCTACCTTTCTGCGGAGAGTCGCTATGATGTTTCCGGCAGCATCCCAGATCTGACGCAATCCCGAATCGATCTTCACCACCCGAAACTTAACGACGTGAGTGGCGGCGTCGCTGACGGTGAAGATACTGCCGGTGCCGAAAATTGTGAGATCAACGGGGTGAGGACTACAGAATTGAGGTCCAAAAACAGAGCTAGTATTTGTTTCACCCATGAATCATTCTGCAGATGTGAATTAATGCCCAGCTATTTTTCAAAGTATATACTATTATTTATATTATATATAAGCAGCTGGATAAAGAAAACGATATAAAGACGGAAAACGATATGAAGACGCCTAGCTGTGCTGTGTTCGACCAGCAGCCGGCGTATCTGATTTTGACCGATACATGCATGGTCAATAAGGCATTCTAAGTTCATAAAATGTGCAATTAACCCTCTAAATTTCTAATATACTCAAATATGCCCTAACCTTCTACCCGATTCTAGCAGCTTGTGGGCGCAACGTTGACCTCATCGCAACTCCAGCAGCACCATCCTCCTCCAGCCTAGCGTGTGGGCACGGTGTCGTCTTCCTTCATCACGACTCCGGCATCGTTGTCCTCCTTCATCGCAACTCCGTTTTGCGATCGATAGATCAGGCTCTCATGCTCAATAACGTCCTTCGTCGTTCCCGATCGACCCTCCTCCTCCTCCGTCGTTCCCGATCGATGCGGCGCACCCGGGGTCTCTGGACGAATGTCGTGACGCTGATGAGGCGCCGCGCTGGATGTGTGGTGGCTCAGATAGTCAGCGTTCGGAGTAGAATAGGATAACAGGGCTACTTTGAAAACTTTTAGGTAATAGGATGGTTATTATTAGCATGATTCTGACATAATTACATTTTTCTTTTAATCAGAAAAGGACTTATATCATTAATTAACCAATTGGAAGATGTACAAGCTAAGCAAGAACAAGATCTTTGAATCAGATTAGAGATTTTTCTTTTGAAAGACTAGAAGTAATTTATTAAAGAACCTGAAAAAAAAGTACACTACGATCCCAATACTTAGAGGTTTCAACTATTAAACCCAAACAATCCCATAAATATGATAATACATTGTAACTTTTTCAATTTTCTATTCGTAGAAAGTCCTTTCCAAATTTTTATAAACTTTTGGAGCTTTAAATGATGAAAATGAGTTTGAAATAGAACCCTTTGAAAACTTCAACAGAGTCCAACCCATTAGCCACCGAATTTAATTTTGATTTTGAGGTTTGCATTTCCAACACCAGACTCACCACCATCCAACATTAAACTCCCTAAAATTGGACAATTTCTAAATTCAATCTAGAGTTTATGAGATTTTTATAAAAATAATTTTTAATAAATTATTATTACTTATTATTAGGCTATATTGTGTATTAGTCTCATAAACTATATTGACTCAATTACTTTAGTTACTCAACTCCAATTCGATCCCTGAACTAAACATCGTCAAACACATTGTCCCTTTAACCACATCAGCGTCCTTTGACCTCATGGAAAAATACTTGTGCAGTCCTCCAAATTTCATAATCATAACTTACGTACCCAAATCATGTTAAATTTGCCAAATTAATCGTATCTACGAAAACCAATTCCTACCCATGCTACCGCCCAGCCCCACAGTTGGCCCTGCCTTGTAAGATCCATTTCCGTCACCATCATCTCGAAAAGTCTCATTCCAATCACCATCCTTTGCCGTGCCTCCTCCTCCGTCGTTCTTGATGAATGCAGCATGCTCGGGACCTGTTGTGGGTAATGAGGTTGGCCGTAACTCCGTACTGGACATGTGGTGGCTCATCATATATGGTGGTTTGGGAGTAGAATAGGATAAGAGGGCTACTTTGAAAGCTTTTAGGAAATAGGATGGCCATGTTTTCAAAACCAGATTTTGAAAAGTCTAGACTATCAGTTGTCTCACTTTTGGTGCTTCTCACTATCTCCACTATAAATAATTAAAGTTGGTAAATGATCTATTAATTTTTTTAACAAAACATACAACAGCGTTAATCATTTATAATGAGGTGTAGAGAGAGGACATCAAAAAGTGAAATAAGTGATCCTATCTTGATTTTGGAGAGGTAGCGAACAAGAAATTCGACCCGCCATCACCAAAACATGATTTTGTATCATGTAGAGTACATGTACTGACAACATTGTTTCTATTAATAAAGAGAACATCCTAGATCAAATTATTTTTCTTTTGAGTTTGAGCTTCAACAGGGAAATCTACCGAAATGGATAAGAGAAAAAAGGGAAATGAACGACTCTTCACAATTTCGCACCACTACTTCTGAAATGGATATAGTTATGTTTATTTGGCGATCTATTGTACCTGACTTACATTAATAATTATTATATTAGTTTCCCCTTTAGCATATAATAGAAATTGTTTACTTGTGACTGTTTTCGTGATGGTTGCTAATGAACGCTTCATCCTCAATTATTTTTATGCTCTAAGTCTGTATGTTTTATGGATTACATTTTCATTTCAATTTTTTGGGTGTCATTAGTTCATGAAATTTTAAGAATAAACTATTTTGTTTTGTATTGCTATGCATTAATTATCTTTTATTGATGCAAGTGTTGATGATTGAGTTTAGTGAATCCTAAAAACGATTACGAGATCGACAGATGTGCAGTGAAATTATGTCTATTTAGTTTGTTTATTTTAATTTATTTATCAATTTGAGTTGCATCAATTGAGGTTTAAAATGATTAAGATATCACAATGGAGTAAATGCCATGAGTTATAATTGGAAAACATAGTTCTCTTGACAACTTTTCATTTAGAAGATGTACAACTCCCTTTGGCCATAAAAGTAAAAGATTCTTGCACTTTACTTAAATTTGTACTCTAATAAATAATTTATATAAAAATATATTTAAAATATAAAAATTTATTTATAATTTTCATATAAAATGTTGACTTCATAATTTGAAAATATCATAGATTAAATGGGTAAAATGCATCCATGGTCACTTAAGTTACATAATTGTCTTATGTGGATTTTAGTTTATTTTCATCATATATGTTACATTTTTGTACTATTGATATCGAAAAGGAGATGGGAAAGAGTAAAAAAAGATGACACCAAGAGCAACGAAAGGGTGCAACAGTCGGCTTGAGCTAAATTATATTTAGAGATGGAATGAGAGTCAGTAACAAACTGAGAGAAGACTAGATTATGCAAAATGAGAGAGTGAAAGGCATTCAAAGATGCATACCATCGCATCCCATGATCTGGTTCATCGGATGTGCCTAGTTTTGCAGGATGCGGCGATCTTTGGGTGAGGCGGCCCAGATCTGTAGTGATGGGAGAGGTTCGACAATAAAGGTTTCGGGAAAAGGGGAGACGATGTGGCCCAAGGGTCGGGACCGAGTAGAAGGAAGGGGGTCGGGGTTGGGTAGGGAGAAGGGAGAGGTTCAATGGTTTTAGATAGGGCCGGCGATCGGCAACATGGTTTGCTGGCCAAGGGATAGGAGGGTTCGTCGAGAGGAGGGAGGGTGGTTGGGTGGTGTTCACCAGACAAATTTAAGTTTGGGGAGGGAGATTGTTGAATGGTAATTTTCAAAGTTAGGATCAATTCTATTAGTTCTTAAACATTTGGGGTCAAAGTGATGGTAATTGTCCATTTTTATTGGAAACTTTAATGAAATGACTTCATTAGAATAAAATTGTAGCTTACATGATGAAAATGAGTAAAACTCCTAAAACAAGACTCATATAGAACAACTATTTAACCTAAGGGATCATAGATGAAGTTTACCCTAAATTAAATGTTGAAAAATGAAATCAATTTTTTTAGGGACTGAGAGTCTTTTGCACACATAGATGCAGTTGTTATATTAAAAACAACGAAACTCATACCGTAGGTAGGCGAGTATATACACTAGTTTGAATTAAAGTAGAGAATTTTTATTCGACCTAGAGTTTATGAGAGTTAAAGGATCAAAAATTAATTTTTAATAAACTATTATTATTACTTATATTGAGATCAATAATAAGTAGTAATAGTAATAATAATAATTTATTAAAATATCAATTTTTTGATCAATTTTTGGCAACTTTGCATTGATCGATAGCTATTTGCATTTTGCTCCTGTACTTGTCGACTTGTCAACTAGCTGTTGCCAAATCTCATGGTTGGTTAGTGCTTACATATATCATCTTTTGTTTTTATTGACAGAGTAAATTTCACAACAGTCATTTTTAAGTATGTAATCTAAACTCGTCTTAAAATAAGTTTTTGTTTCATATTAGTCCTTAATTTAAGTATTACGTATTAGTGTGGGGTTTTCCGTCCAAAATCGTCGTTGAAATGAACGGTTAAGCGTGAAATGTCCTTAATTAATAACTGCAATACACCTCAATATTTTAAAACAAACAATTCTACATAAACAATTTTTAGATTAACACATTTACCCCTAACTCCTCTTCCACGTCATTTTTACCATCTTCTTACTCTTCCACACGTTATGTATGCAGGTTCTTGAATATGGGCACTGTTGTTGCCCAACGGCTCCTCCTTGAAGCCGAGCCTGCTCCGACCATCTTTATGACTCCTGTTTTGTGCTCTCATCAAACTCATCACTTTCTTGAACTCTTTTCAATCTATCTCTCTGCATTTTTTTGTTTTTGTTTTATTTTCGATTCATCCTATAATTACATAAATAAATGTTTACAGACAAAAATTACAATTACACCTTTTACTTCTCATTTATTTCTCAGGTATACTTAAACCCATGTCAGTCACTAGTACCCATGCACTAAATTTTCTTTGTTTTCAGGTAGGTCACTTAATTAAGGCAATCACAAGGGCAAAATCGACAATTCATGTCCGCTGCTCATTTTAACGGTAAAATTGGACGGAAAGGACGACAATAGTACGCACAACCTATTTTTAGGACCAGATTGTATCCAAAACTTAATTTTTGACCGGATTAGGTCGAGACTTAAAAACAAAGACCGTCCGAGGAGTTTACTCTTTTATTGACCCAGTCACACTAATCTCCAAGATGCAATCTTATTGGGCAAACATCCTATCATTGAGCCAATATTAACCGAGGATATTGAGAAGGTGAGTTCAAATTCCGGATCTAACTATTCCAGATGCAATGCTGATTTTGAACCACTTGATCTCTTGGTTGACTCTCATCGCACCAGTCTCTCAAGCATTCAAAATAATGGTTGGCTTGCTATAAGATTTATTTAGCCTAATGCCTTTAGAAGGAGCGGAATACGCAGTGGCGGATCTCGGATGAAAAATCAAGGTGACCGGGAAAAGGAAAAAGAACACTCAATAATAGATAAAATTTTTGCAAGTGAAATACAATTCTTACATTGTAGTATTTATCAAGAATTTGATAAAAATATATAAGAATTGTAAATCAAAATACAATAGCGCATATTTCAAGTATATGATACTCTATCTCGAATAGCTTTTGCGATCTCCAATATATAGACTCAAAGTGATCAATCACCGCTCAATTAATACTCCCACATATTCCTTTCAATGCCAAGATCATACAACCTCGAAAGCTTAATTTGTCTTCCATCTTATTTCAAAGTTGAGTGTCTTCATTAATTTGTTGAAATGACAGACGGCCATGGTACAAAGAAGTTGGCGATCTACCAGTAAACATTGCAAGTTAAGACAAATTTTGGCAATAAATTTAACATGGGAGATAAATTTTATATTTAGCACATTTTCTAGTCTTCACATATGACATATCAGAAGCTTCTCTAATCTACTAATCATCTTTGTTTTTTTATTTGTTTTACCTGCAGACAAGTTCACGCTCATTATCTCAGACTTGGACCCTTTAGGTCGCTATTCAGAATTGTCAATAGCGCCGTCAATAAAGAGAAACTATGAAGATAACATTTGGAGTTCAAAACTAAAGCTTAGCTCCGTGTGTAATTAATTCTTGTTATATATATATATATATATATATATATATATATATATATATATATATATATATATATATACAAAGATGCTTCAAGATTAAACTGCAGATTTTATGGCCGGAGAAAACTGCAGATTTCATTGGGTGGAGATAACTGTAGCTTTCATGGCCGGAGAAAATTGAAGCTTTCATCGTGTTGGAAAACAAAAATTTCATGGCTGGTGAGAAGAGGGATAAATTGAAGGGAAGAGGCGTGAAGCAGAAGTTGTTTATGTTGCAATTTGCTCTTATGGGCTGACGATTATTTAACTAATTTTGGGTACATATATAGAATATGATTCTGAAAATTGAAGGATCAAACTGGTATTTTTCGCTTTAGTTAACAAATGGTGATGTGGTCAAAGGACTAAAATGTTTGTTGAACTATAGTTGAGGGATTTAGTGAAAACAATTTATAATTGATGGACTAAAGTGATTGAGTCAAAATAATCTAGGAGAGTAATAGATAATGAATTATTATAAGTTTTTTGTAGTTAAAATTTCGGATTAAAAATAATGTAATTAAAAATATTGATTTCATTTTATACAATGGTAAAATTAACAATTAGAATTTATAAAATATTGATTTCAACAATAAAGTAAAATAACATAATTACTTAATTTTTACAAGATTTGTAAATCGAAAATGATTATAGTCTCTCTAAACGTCATAAAAATTTGTTTACAAAAAATATTAATAAGAAAATTTTTAAACGGTTGCGGTACCCACAATACTAGTTGGGTACATCAAGAGTGGCCTAAGTTTTTATAGAAACCTAAAAATTAATCTCTCTTTTAAATTAATATCACATCAAATTTTAAATGAAAATGCTACAATTGTTTCCCCAAAATAATATCAAAATAGCACACCGTATATTTAGAAGGGTTGAAAGTGTATATTTTGATAATTTCATCTCACTTGAAAATGGAAAACAATTGTTTTTTTAACGGCAAAAATTCCATTGTGAACTTAAAAACGAATGAGAGAACGGATCGAGACAAGCTACCCATGAGAAATGAGAGCAGCCATCGAACCAGAAAAATAAAGAAGAGAGGACTTAACAAAGACGATGCACTCCCTACAGATTTGGGCAGCCCCTCCTGTAACAGCAGCCACACAGAACAACAGCAGAGAGGAACATGATAGATAATGTGCAGAGAATCATCCCAGACAATCATCCCATCTCCTCTGCAGCTCTTAACAAAGGGGCCAACAACCATTCTCCCTAAGTTAGTCGTAGCTTCGGACACCTACTGCAAATCCATAAGTATATGACATGACCTGAATATAGGTGAAGATCCGTGAAGCTTGCTATGGTATATTTTGCATAACCAAAGAGTTAGGAGTTTTCCAAATTGACCAAGCCGAGTGTAAACAATTGTTTGCCACACCTGTTTGACTTTTGGAGGAACTTGAGATATTATATTCCCTCCCAGGACCTTGATAAAATCAAGAAATCCATGCACATCAGTCTCACACCAAATTGCCACTATTCGCCAAATCTCCGCAAAAGCCGTGCAATAAACAAGCACATGGTCCACTGTCTCGGTGACATTGGAGCAAAGTAGGCAAAGCAGGAGTCCAGATCCATGCCTCGCTGCTGCAGCCGCATACGCACCGGAATGTATCGTCGGGAGGCTCTCTAGATAAACATGTTAACCTTCTTGGGCACCATGTTACACCAACACATCAGACATCATGGTTTTCCGCAAGCTAGCTGCCTATTAGGTGAGATATGCGTCGACCGTGAAGTTGTCATCTATTGCCGGCTCTCATCGCCAAGTGTCCATGATGTCTTGCTTGAATGAAATCTGTAGCAGGAGAAGCATCCGGTGAAACTCGTCCTCCGTTATGCCCTCAACAGCCTCCTCCAAAGACCAAGACCACTCCACTACCCTCCGTCCACCTAATCTTCTCTACCACCTTACTATTTTGATTCATGCCCAGCTCAAACAACCTCCCGAATCTATCCTTAGCGCTCCTCCTCTACCCAATCATCATCCCATAAGCTAGTGTCATTCCCCATTCCCGCCATTCTCTTGAATAATTTCCTAAACTTTGATCCCAAGCTCTCAACCTGTCTCTCGCCTTGCTTATGTCATTCCAAACCGACCACCCTCCTCTCTCGTACCTAGGAAGAGAGTGCCCGACACCCCCGTAGATACTCGCGACTACCTTCACCCAGAGACTATCGCCTTCCTTCTCACTTCCACTTCCATTTCTCTAGCGGCGCTAAGTTCTTAGCTCTTATGCTATCCACTCTCAACCCTCATCTTCGCTATCTCCGAACAACTTTTCAATCCTAGCCCATATCAATTTGTTTTCCTCCCCGAAGCCCCCTAGAAGAATTTATTGCGTAAAGTTTCGATCTTTTTACCACACCACTGAGCACGGAACATCAACAAATGATACGGGATAAGCTTCGAGTTTATCAGCGTTAATCGACCACCGATTGATAGCGAGTTAGCTTTCCGCTTTACAACCTTTTCTCAACTCTTCCCACCATGTGGTCATAGCTTTTCCGTCTACTCAAGTTTAAACCCACCGGCAATCCTGTGGAAGTGAAAGGGAGAACCGCCGCCGAACAACCTACCGCTCTAGAAATATTGGAAACCGCCTCCAAGTCTACTCCCACGCCAAACACTCTGGTCTTCTCCAAACTGATTTTAAGATCCGAAGCCGTATCAAAACAAAGGTAATAAGGCCTAGAGCGATTTTACATTGTCGACCAATCATTCACCACAAAAGATCGCGTCATTCACGAATCAAGGTGAGAGAGCCCAATTTGTCCATCTCCCACCTTTATCGGACGAAACACATCTTGGCTCACCGCTTCCTCCACCATTACATTAAGTGCCTCCGTTGCCAAGATGAATAGGAAGGAGATGGTGGATCTCCTTGCCTAAGGCCTCTTTCCATGTTACACTCCAGCAAAGAAGACTACCATTAACTAGAATGGAGACTCTAGCCGACTCCGTGCAACCTCGCTATCCACCTTCTCCATTTTATCCCAAATTTCATTTGTGGCGGGATGGAGTCCAAGAATTTCCTACCGATACTGCCGTACACTTTAGCAAAATCCACTTTCACCATCGCCATTCTAACGTTTTTATTTTTTAGCCCAAGATACCACCTCATTAACTATCATAATCCCATATGTTATCTTCCGCCCTTGTATAAAGGCCGATTGTAATACCACTGCACTGGCCCGTAACCCCCTTTAATCTCTCTGCAAGAACCTTTGCTCAATTTTGTAAAGACAACCAATAAGACTGATTGGCCGAATATCCGAGATAAGCAACGGATCTTTCACCTTGGGTATCAAAGCAATGAAGGACGAGTTATACCCTTCCTCAAATCTGCCCAACACCTCAAACTTGTGAACTGCCGCTATCACCTCCGCCTTTATGACCTCCCAATTAGCTTTGATAAAGTTAAAGTTAAAACCATCCGGCCCCATCGCTTTGCTTCCTCCACAAAGCCACATTGCTTTCTTGATTTTTGCTTCCGTGATGGGTGATTCCATGCTGTTAACTTGGGCTTCATTTAACTTCTTGAACTTGTGGCTAACGAATTCCGGTCTATTGGGATCATGTTCATTGAACTGGTTTTTGAAGTAATCTAGGATAGCTTCTTTCATTAACTCCGGATCTTCCTTCCAATTGAAAATAGAAAACAATTGTTGTGTTCATATAGAAGAAAATTGAGAAAAATATTGAAGTTTTAGAAAATTAATACTCCATCTGCCCCAATTTAATTGTTACGTTTTCTTTTTAACATCTAATCTATTAATCGTGTCCATCTAATTTATTTGAGTTTATGTGTCTCCGCCTATTTTCCACAATTAGTATCTTCATTATTGCCTCATTCACCAAAAATGTTGTAATTTTTTTCAATTGAGAAGATAATTTCGGCATCTAAGCTCATTTTAGAACCCAAATTCTAGAGAAGCAAACTTCTCTTAGAAAATTACATTTATCTTATGTTTACATAGTACTTCAATTCATTCGTCCTAGAAAAAACGAAAAAGTTAATTAGGCATGGAGTGTTATTTGATTGTAAACAGGTAAAGTACCTGTACAAGTGGAAAATAAAAATTAAGAATAATTAGGGTGAACAGACTATATAACTCGAAAAATATCTAAAACTTTGTGGTAAATAAAAAAATTGTGCCTGGATTAAATCTCAATTTCACATTAATGGAAATTAAGGGTTAGGCTACTTAGCTAGCCAACTAGATACATTAAACCTGCTCATGAATAAAAATAAATACAAAAATAAAGAAAAATAAAGAAGTAATAAATGATAAATACGAGAAGAAAAATAAACCAGAAAAAGTCTAGTGACATTCCGGTACAGGGCTGCAGAGGATACCCACACAGCCCTGGGTTATCGGCGTAGCTTTCACTCCCAAATTTGGCCGTCACAAATCCCGGGAGAGGCCCTGTCAGAAGATTTCCGGCGACACTAAAGCTCTTCAACCGCCGACAGAGCCCAATCTCGGGAGGAATGCTACCGGAGAGCCGATTATTGTCCAACTTGAGAACGTTGAGAAAGCTCCAGTTCCCGAAACTGGGTGGGATTTCGCCGGAGAAACGATTGGACGAGAGATCAAGCGAGGTGAGGTAGGGGACAAATGTGGAGATGTTTGATGGGATTGGTCCTGCGAGGTCGTTGGAAGAGAGATCTAAGCCTGTTAAAGTGGTACAGTTGTGTAGGCCGTGAGGAAACGTGCCCTTGAGCCCCATGTTGGTGAGGCGAATGTTGATGACTCTGTTTTGGTCTGGGTGCCAGCACTCGATCCCTATGAAGCTGCAGATGAAGCCTGATCCTTGTCGGGTGTCATTGTTGAAGTTCCAGGAAGATTTGAACCGATCGAATGGGTCTTGGAGAGAGTCCTTGATGGCTTTCAGGCAACTGATGTCCGTGTCGTCCGCTAGAGTCGCCGCCGGCAGCGCCGCCAGAGAAAATAGTAAGCCGATCATGCGAACGTGTATTGGATGAGGCATGCCGATTCCGAGAGAGCAACTGGAGTTAAAAACTTGGAAGAGATAGATAATGATCATGATGATATATAATTATACTATGATCATGGCTTTTGTTCTGTGCATGCATGCCGATCGAAAGAAAGTTGATTATTTTAGTTGGTTGCTTGTGCATTGCCGAACGAATCTGGCGTTTACAGACGACGACGTTTTGATTGATTTCTCACGATCGAGTTGACTTAATTAAGCGATTGACAGAGAAAAATTAGTGTTGTGTAGTGCTAGGCGGAATTGTTTTGTTTGTGTGTCAAGTCAAGGCTCCTGTTTTTAGTCCAAATAATAATTGGGCTGCAGCTTTAATTTCCACCAAAAACTTTGCTTGTTTTCAACTTGCAGCTCATGGATTAATACCACACTAATTAGTGATGTTGTACAATTCATTATATAATTAGATAAATTAACGAAAAGGCAAATGATTAATTAAGGTCCGTCGCTCTGCTACTATATATCTATGTAGTACTGATGGCATTCTACTCTTCATCAGAATAGCTAGGAATATTCTTAACTTTATAATAGTAATAAATTGCCTTTTATTTTTTTAACACTTTAAAATAAATTTTAAAATATTTAGTTTCGGCTATAATGATCATTTTTGTCACCATTTTCTAGTCCCAATTTATGCTGCTTAAGTACTTAGTAAATTGTTGAGTTTGATTCAATAAGCTACTCCATCCGTTCTGGTCTTTCTCTGTACGTATGGGGTGGTCCGCCGTGCTCCCTGCCTCACTTACTCCCTCGTCGTGGCGTTGCACTGCATTTGTGGGGTTCTTGGATCAGGGTGCTGGGAGTCTTTGACCTGCCGTGTGTCGCCAGTTGTGATTGCTCTGATTGTTCTCTGTTGTTAATGTGGAAGATTGATTGATGGTACTTTTATTTTAGCGGTGGGTGTGTTGGTTGGTTTGATTTCCTCCTCAACGGGTTTTGTGTTTTATAGTATTGGGGAAGTGCTGCTCGGGATGATTCCGGTTGGTTGTGTTGCGGTAGGATTGAGCGTTGTCTTGCCTCGCCGGGGGCCATGAGGCTTGATCAAGATTACTTGCTTGGTTCTGGGTCCATCATGCAGGTCTCATCCTCATTTTTGGACTCTCCTTTGTGTTTCTTTTGCTTTTACTAGACTTGTCTTTCTTTACTTTTGCATTTCAGTCAATGGTTAGGTGCGGGGCTGTGTTCTTGTTCGCATCTCTCAATCACTACGTATTTGGTGAGACTTTTGTAACGACATATATAGCGCAACTAGGCGGTACAAAGCCCCCAAGTCTTTGGTGCTACGTAATGGGCTCCGTTTTTCTCTTATAGCGTCATTGTAGCGCATCGTAACGCCGCGACATAAATTAATAATATTTTGTATATGTTGGTGAAAAATCAAGGGAAGCCCTAAAAGGGAAATCTGAAGCTTCTAGTTGTCCTGCACTTGTAACCCCTTCTCTTATCACCAAAACCCTTCTCCTCCATAACCACCGGACCTCAACCTCAATCGCCGATTTCACCAAATCTACAATCAAGAAACGCGAAATCGTCGAAAATCACATCATGTAGGGTTTTTTCTAAATTTCATCAACATTGTATTTTTTTCTCTCTATTTGCAATTGCAACAAACCCTCATTTTTCCCGATTTTCGTGTTTTGTCGCCCCCTTTTCGGCACCAACGTGAAGGACATTGAGCTCCACCACCAACCACTCCACCATAGCAAAGATCTCATCATCGGTGTTGTTCCTAAAAATCTCAAGGAATTCCCTAACACAAAAGTCCTTTACTTGTTTGTAGAGTGTTTGTTTGATATTTGATTTTTTGATGAATTTATGGTGTAAATTCTATCGCTGGTCCCGCAAAAGAATTTGTGTCCTATTTAAAAAATTGTCATATTTTGGTCATATCCTATGGTATGGTGTTCTATTTTAGTCATTTCCGTTCAAGTTAACCGTTATTTTTGATTTAATCTACCCGCAATTACTTGCTTTACCCTTTGAAAAAATTTGTTTTGGTCATTATTTTTATTTCCTCAAACTTTTAGCCTCAAAGTTTAACTCAGATCAAAAAAACCACTAACCTTCGCTCTTCCTCCTCCGGCAACACCGGCGTTGATGGAATCGAAAGCTCCGGCCATGGGTGCACAAGCTCCACCTCTTTCGCCTTTGATCAGTCCTTAATCGACGGTGATAGTGACAATTTGAATCGGATCCCGTATCTCCACCGCGAATTTACCCTACGGGCCATGGCCATCTTCGCACCCTTCTCAGTGCCTCCTTCGGGTTCCCAGTGCAGTTTCCGACCCCGTCTCATGGGTGGTATCCAGGAGAGTGGCTGAATGGGTCGACTCAGAGATGGGTGAATCGAGATAGTTCAGCTTTTCGAAAATACACAAAAATTAAAATGCCAAAAAAATTACAACAAAAAGAACTCGCATAAACTCACATCACAGTAAGGTGGAATTGACATGGGTGCTCGTGAATTATCATGTTCGACAAGTGTGTGGATTAATTTTGTAGAGATTCGGCTCGGTGCGATTCACGAGCCTAAACGAGCCCGACTAAAATTACACCTTTACCCTCCCACCACTAATTATCCATATGCTTTCCTACCTCCCTCCCCCAAATCCCATTAATGCCTCAATCCCTAATCTTCACGACCCATGTCCAAAACTAGATCTTCATCCTCCATCTCCAGATTCTCGATCAATCATCTGCTCCCAACGGCCAAAAGTTCCCAACCCCCGCTCTTGCTTCACTCCCGAACGCTCTTGCCGCCAAAGAATCCCGCAGAGAACAAGATCCGATTCGCCATACTAGACAATTCACCCTTCCCCAACTTTAAAGCTTTCAATTGTTGCTATCTAAAAGCCCTTACAATCGTTGGCATCAACCTTCGTCTGCAAGAGGTGCATCATCTGGTCTGGTGTGGAGAGTAAGCTCACTTCCCAGATCTGGTTGTTAGCAACATCCGATGCGGCGTGGAGGCTCGATGCACGATGGAAGATTTCACCGCCAAGAAGATGAATCAAATCTGAATTCCGAGGGCGATGAAGCCAACTTTCAGTGAAGGAAGATTAAGCTAGTGTTGGTTGGTGAGTTAATGATGACTGGTGAAAGATAAAAGAAAGGGAAATTATCAAAACACCCCGAGGTTTGACATAATCTCCACTTTGCCCCGTATTTTCGTATTCTCGAAAACCCCTCCAAGTTTGAGTAAACCTACAAAATCCCCTTTGACCGTTAACTTGGTGAATTGACCGTTAATTTCTCTCGGAATAATTCTCTTATATAACCCTACAAATCTTAACCCTTACAATCTTACCCCAAACATTTCACACTTCACTAATGTGCCCCTCCCACCCATCACCCTTACAATAAACCTAGGCATCCGCCATCTCCGCCTCTCCTCGTCGCCACCACCATCACCAGCTCTTCCGTTAGCCGGTAAACATCAACGCCTACAACCAATTTACCATTCTGCCCTCCAACTCAATCCCCATTCCTTTCTTCTCCTCACCTCAATCTCTCCGACTTGGCGATTTCCTCCACTCGCTCCACCTTCTCCGGCGACTATTGACGCATCTCCACCTCAGCCCACCCACCTCGACCAGCCATCCTCTTCCCTTCTCCAGCTCCGTCTCGCATCGGCCCAGTCAGCACGGCTTCGCTTCCATCCTTAGATCTAGGCAACTAGCGAGGCCCGATAAAGATGGTGCACAAAGGGATGCCCACGCCTGGCTTCGCGATAGGGCTGTCGTTGGCGATCAGGGAAAGGAGCGGCGGTGGTGCAGGTTTAGGGAAGGGAGCGTCGACAGACGGATGTTAGCGGGTGGGGTGGGTTAGTTTGGTTGGTCTGCAGATCTCAGAAGAGGGAGGATGAATGAATGGTGTTGGTGGGTGGGGTTGGGTTTGTAATTGTAATTTTTGAAACTAGTTAGGTTAATTTGTATAGTTTAAAACAAGTAGGGTATATTGGTTAGGGTTAGAAACATTTAGGGTTCATATTTTGTAATTAAACCTAAAAGCTAACGGTTTTTAACAGAAGTTAGCATGAGGGGGGTTTTTGTATATTTCATCAAACCTTACGGGTTTTTTTCGAGAATAATGAAAATGCGGGGGCAAAGTGGATAATATAACAACCCTCCGGGGGGGCTTTTGTTAATTTCCCTAAAAGAAATGAAGACACGGCTGAGAGATAGTGCAATTGATTGTTTTTTTCTTTTTATTTTGAATTAGTCCCCTTAAATTTATAGTTTGGTCAAATTGATCCTTAATCTTTGACTCTTTCAATTGAAGCCTTTAATTTGTGGCTCGGGCCTAACGAGGTTCGAGCCGAGCTCAAACCTATCACGAGCCGAGCTCAAGCCCAAAACTCAAGCTTGATCTAATTCGAGCCGAGCTCGAGTCGAGCTCAATTTTCATGAGCTCGAGCTCAAGCTTGCCAGGTCGGGCCGAGCCCGGCCTCGCCTGCACTCACCCCTAATAACAGAGATTCCTAGCTTGTTGATCGATAAAGTTAGATTGGCGGTGATGAGAAGAGATTTTTTTGTGCACCCATCGCGAGCTTGTCGATTCCGCCGACACCGGGGTTGTCGAGAAGGAAGAGCAAAGGTTGGTGGGTTTTTGTATGAGTTTGGGAAGTTTGGGAAATGAAAGTTAAGGATTAAAACAAAAATAATCAAGGTCTATCCGTCAAAAGTAACGGTTAACTTGGATGGAAATGACTATAATAAAACACCATACTATAGGATAGAACTAAAATAGAACAATATTTTTAAATAGGATTCGAATAGACGTAAATTCTTTTTAGAGGACCACCGGTGGAATTTACTCAATTTATGGTTTGATATTGGTTTTTATGAATGAAAGTGTTGAAGATTGATTTTATGAAGATGAAGGTGGTTGAAATCGGGTTTGGTTTATGGGTTTATGAAGAGGACCATGAGATTCTGGAGGTGAGGAACCAAACAGCTTTACAAAGATTTATTTAGACAATATAACATTTTTCAATAGACACTATAGAATACTACACATATACTATATTTGGTTTTGATTTGGTTCATTTTTTTATGTTTCTAAATGGTAGGCACTATTGAATTTTGTTACAGACAGTTTTTATAATTTATTGGACGGTTTCGTTATCACTGAAATGTGTAAAATAACTAAGTAAACAGTATAAAGTATTGTAGTAGACAGTATCACATATCACTTTAGGCACTATACAATTAATTATAAATTAACGAAAATTGTTTTATATTCTATTATAAATGCTTTTTATACATTACAAAATAAGTTTTTTATGATTTTATATGCAGGTAATTGTTTATACGGTAATAAACAGTTTCGTTATCAAATAAATGTACAAGACAAATAAATAAACAGTTTCTAATATTTATTCATACAGTATATCACATTCTAATAGACAGTATTGCATATCACGTTAGACACTACGCAATTAATTATCAACTAACGAAAAATGTGGTTCTAAAAATCTTGTTCCACAAATTGCGCAGTTGACGAAGACAAAGTGGTGAGTGGTGGTGGTCAGGGTGGTGCCGGTGATAGGGGTGGTGTTGTTCACGGCGGTGGTGGCGGTTGACTGATGTCGGCGGTGGCGGTTGACTGATGTCGGCGGCGGCGATGGTGCTAACACTGACGATGGTGTCGGGGCGCCAGCGGTGGTGCCGAAGACGACGGCGATGGTGATGGCGGTGACAACGATGGTGCCGACTGTGGTGGCAACGGTGGTGCCGATGGTGGCGACGACGATGGTGCCGGCGATGGTCGGCGGTCGAGGAGTGGTGAGGGTTTATAGAACTACGTGGAAGTGCGAATTGTTAAGGGTAGTTTTGTCAATTAAAAACAGAGTGTTGGGCTGGGTTGGATAAATAGTTTTATTGGACTTGACCTACTAGTTGTTTTCACAACTAGTGGGTAAATAAACAGACTGACTTTCTGCTTATGGTTCATACTATTTTGATTTATTATTAATAAAATAATGAAATGTTTATTTTTTCAATATTTAATTTATGATTTTTTAATTATTTTAAAATATAAATTTAAGATTTTGTATACAGATTTTCATTTGATGTATCTATTTTACAAACCTATTTTATTTATATTTTTATTATAAAATAATGTAAATAAATTGAAGTCAAATAAACATTAAAAATCAAATCTTTCGATATTATTGCTAGTACACGGGAGCAATAAGCAAAGTCAACTAGCTAGTACTCGTATATGAAAAACATAATGTATAATTAAAACGAGTGGTACTAAGAAATCAAAAAAAAAAAGTGGTACTAATCAAGTGCTCCACCTGCTGCTTCTACTCCTGCTCCTGCACTCGGTTCTACTTCGTATTTAGCATCAATAATCATAATGACAGCCACTACAAAAGCTTGATCCATGTTTGCTTCCACTTTTACCTCCAACTCATTCCAGTTTATATCTTTTTGCTTTTGCTCAACCTGCAAAACAATACTATATATTAATGATTTGTTTATTAAAAAAAATCCCAATTAATTTACTCCAATACTACTACATAACTAGTAGCTAGTAGTACTTTGCATGTACCTGGGAAATAATATTGGTGGGAGATTTTGCATCATGAATAGAGATGGTTTTCTTCTTCCATTTACCATTGACCTTGAAGTCGCAATCCTCATAATCATCCTGCTGGTTGGTTGCTAAGAAGACATGATAATTGAGCTTAAATTTGAAAATGGAAGGCGACGCAACTGAGAAAACCTTGTCTCCCTCCTTCTTATTGTCTCCCTTGAACACTTCCCATCTCCCGTGAGCAGTCAACACCTGTTGCATTGCATACGTTAAATAAATAAATACTACCGTATTAATTTAGTAGTACTATATATATATATATATTGATTAATTAGCTAAATTAAGGGCTGGAGTCGAATATCGAATAAAATAAAACCTAGCTACCCTTCTGTTGAGAGTAGCTATGTGGTTTCCGGCAGCATCCCAGATTTGACGCAATCCCGGATCGATCTTCTTCACACGGAACTTAACGACGTGAGTGGCGGCGTCATTGACGGTGTAGAAACCGCCGGTGCCGAAAATTATGAGATCAACGGTGCGAGGACTGCAGAATCGAGGTCCAAAAACAGAGCATACTGTTTCACCCATCAATCCTTAATTTATAACTCAATGCCCACCTAGCTATATACTCTTCACCATATATATTGTTTTTGATGAAGAAAGGGACTACCCAAAAAAGGGAGTCCCATCCGGGAAACTCAAACTCTCGATCTTAGAAAAAAGAGAAAAAGAGAAAAACGCTACCTAGGCCTGGATTCACTATCCTAACAGAACATCGGGGAAAGATACCAGGTAGAAAACCCCGAAGACCCAATGGGGACAAAAGGAGGGAGAAGAGAAGAAAAGAAACATCGAGAGTAAGTGTTTCAAGAAACAACATCAGAGAGGACTAGGTCCTGAAGGAAGCGAGGGAGGGCATCCACCCAAGTCTGTTGATCCTCCATCGTAAGAGCTCGTCGAGCAAGGTCATGAGCTACAGTGTTCGCTTCTCGAAAGGCATGGTCCACTCTCCACCAACTCTTATCCACCAGGCATCGTCTAATATGGCGAATGACGCCTGCCGCTTCCGACTCACCTTCGACGTTATAGTTAATAGCATTAACAACATTGAGAGCATCAGACTCGAAGATGAACTTTGGTAGAGCCAAAGTAGTAACCAGATCCACAGCCTCCTGAATAGCTCTTGCTTCACCGAAGAAAGCATCATTTGGACCTCTAATTCTTTTCATTCTGACCGCATGGATAGAGCCTTCTTGATCCCGAACCACAACTCCCAACCCAAGCCAGCCATCATCTCGAATGGCGGCATCCGTATTAACTTTGAACCACCCTTGGGGAGGTTTCGTCCAAGCTAGGCCTTGTCGGTGTGGCGCTGCGTTTGCAACCGGTCTGCACCTGTAATCCATGATGTTTTGATGGATCTTCCACACAATGGAGTCCGGAGTATTACCTTTGCCTTTGAAGACGATTTGGTTCCTGTTCTTCCATAGAAGGTCTGCCGTGATTATAAATTTCGCCCACCCTTGGTTTGTGGTTGCCAACCGCACTCGACTGAGCCACATTTGTGGGTTGTTGTGAAGCTGGTTAATCACAAAGTGTTGGGAAGACGCTGCCCAGATCTCCTTGGCAAACTCGCAATTACAAAGGATGTGTGTTGTGCTTTCTTCAGCCGCATCGCACACTGGGCAGATGGTGGTGTCAACTGCGTTCCGAGCCGTTAAGTTCAACCGAGTGGGGATACTATCATGAGCTACATGCCAAACAAAACTCTTCTGCCTGTTGATCGTTTCCGCCCCCCAAATATCTTTCCAGAGCTTGTTTTCTACTGATGGATTACCATAATCCAGCCTATTATGATGCAGCTTAGTATGATAGCCGCTCCGAACAGAGTAAATACCATCTCCATTATAGTGCCAAATCAGCTTGTCATCTACTGCAGCCGCCGCTCTTGGGATGCAAGTGATCAATCTTACATCTTCCACGCTGAAAGCTTGCCGGAGAAGAGGTAAGTTCCATCCACCTTCTCCAGGCAGCAACAAATCAGACACTTTTGCATTGGCATCTAGGATGTGTGGGGGGGGGAAGATGGCATAAACAGATTTCCACCCGGGATCCAAGGGTCTCCCCAAATACGGACCTGAGAGCCATCGCCAATCCGCCATCTCAACCCCAACTGGAGGGTATCTCTTCCTGCTAGCAGGCTGCGCCAAGTATAAGAGGAATTTTTTTTTGTCACCTGCCTCCATGAAGCTGCATCTAGGGAAGTACTTAGCCTTTAGGATTCTGGAACATAGGGAATGTGGATCATTAAGAATTCTCCAACCTTGCTTGGCAAGCATAGCCAAGTTAAAACAGGAGAGGTTCCGAAATCCAAGGCCTCCTTCCTTCTTGCTTGGACAAAGTCTATCCCATCTCATCCAGTTAATACCCCTTCCACTACGGCCGTGGTTCCAGTAGAATTTGTTGAGAGCAATTTCCATGTCAGAGCATAAGTTGTCTTTTAGATGGAAAACACTCATTGCATAAATCGGAACGGCTTGACCAACAGCTTTGATAAGGACTTCTTTCCCTGCTCTGGATAAAGTCTTTGCATACCAGCAACGAGTCTTCTGATCAATTCTCTCCTTGATATAATTGAAGGTCATTTTTTTATTCCTACCCACAACAAAAGTAGGGAGTCCCAGGTACTTTTCAACATTGCGGCATTCTGGTACTCCAAAAATTTGCATAAAGCGAATACGGTGGTCCGAACTAGTGTTGGGGCTTCTTCACCATATATATACTACCTCCATCGCCCCCTGACTAAATGGTAGGTATGTTAACCTTTCTTTTTCAGTAGTATTTGATATATGATTGGGAAATTTACAAAAACCCTTCTGAGGTTTAGCATAATGATCACTTTGCCCCCCACATTTTCAGTATTCTTGAAAAACCCCTTTGAGGTTTGTGAAAATATACAAAAACTCCATTGGACGTTAACTTCAGTTAGAATAACTTTTGTATATAAACTCAATTACTTGCTATGTTCTTATTATTTTGTGTAAGAATTTTGCAGGATTATACTTTGAGAGGTATTGGAACAAAATTGCAAAATTTGGATTAAATTGTCAAGAGGAGAAGAGTTGGGGATGTAAAAGTAAAGAAACAAAGAATTAAACAAACAATTGCCTAGAACTTGCTTCAATTTATTGTGAAATTGACAGAGAGCAACTTAGCAACCGCTAGGCAATTACTTTAGCTCAAATAGTCAAATCGTGAAAAATTCAACGAGAGCAACCTAGGCGGAGATTGCCCTGTCCAAGAAGCAAACAGAATCGGCGATTCATGCAGTTACCAAGCACCCACATGGGCATGGTACCAAATTTGCGATGTGGAGATACTAGCACCATGTTTTCAGAACCTGGTAGGGGTACTGGACAAACCACTTTCGCAACTTGATGAAAATTTCATTAACATGCCTTTTTTATTATATTATATTTTACAATATTATACTATAATACATTATATTATATTATAATCCATTTTACAATTTATATTTTATTTTATACTTACTATAATGCATTCAGGTAAGGAGTCACTATTCAATAAATACTAACTCCGATCGGATTCGTAGAGCGCCATCACACGTTGGACGACGAAGGTGAGTGATTCAGCGCAACCGGGGCAAGGGAGTTAGTGACGGAGGACCTTCGAATCTTCAATGAATAGACAGATCGACGTGACGGAGGAGAGATCGACCTTGCTCCGACGCAAACCTATAGATCGACGTGACAGAGGAGTGGCCGACCATGCTCCGGCGCGGACCTATAGATTGACGAGTAGAAGCAAACCGTCGAGCAACAACGAGATCGACGAGTAGCAACTCTACGACATCCGAATCTCCGGATTTGGATTTTCTAGCTCGTGGTTGAACCAACCAAGCTCTGCTGTGATCACCATCCAACCACGATGGTGGTGAAGTTGAGTAAGTTCACCTCTACGAGCAAAGAACAACGAATGGAGCAAGACGCAACCACAGAATTTGGAGGTGAGGAACCAAACAGTTTACAACATTTATTTAGATAGTATAACACTTTATAATAGACACTATAGAATACTACACATATACTATATTTGGTTTTGATCTGGTTCATTATTTTATGTTTCTAAATGGTAGACACTATTGAATTTTGTTACAGACAGTTTTTATAATTTATTGGACAATTTCATTATCACTGAAATGTATAAAATAACTAAATAAACAGTATAAAGTATTGTAGTAGACAGTATCACATATCACTTTAGACACTATACAATTAATTATAAATTAACAAAAATTGTTTTATATTATATTATAAACGCTTTTTATACATTACAAAATAAGTTTTTTATGATTTTATATACAGTAATTGTTTAAACGGTAATAAACAGTTTCGTTATCAAATAAATGTGCAAGACAAATAAATAAACAGCTTTCTAATATTTATTTATACAAGATATCACATTCTAATAGACGATGTGCATATCACGTTAGACACTACGCAATTAATTATAAACTAACGAAAAAATGTGGTTAAATTTCTAAAAATCTTGTTCTACAAATTGCAGCAGTGACGAAGACGACGGTGACGGTGGTGGTGGTCAGGGTGGTGCCGGTGATAGGGGTAGTGTTGTTCGCGGCGGCGGTGGCGGTTGATTGATGTCGGCGATGGCGGTTGATTGATGTCGGAGGTGGCGGTTGACTGATGTCGGCGGCGGCGATGGTGCTGACACCGACGATGGTGTCGAGGCACCAGCGGTGGTGCCGAAGACGACGGCGATGGTGATGGCGGTGACAACGATGGTGCCGACTGTGGTGGCAACGGTGGTGCCGATGGTGGCGACGACGATGGTGCCAACGGTGGTCCACAGTCAGGGAGTGGTGAGGGTTTATAGAACTATGTGGAAGTGGAGTAATTGTTAAGGGTAGTTTTGTCAATTAAAAAAAGGAGTGCTACGGGCTGGGTTGGATAAATAGTTTTATTGGACTTGGCCTACTAGTTGTTTTCACAACTAGTGGGTAAATAAACGGACTGACTTTCTGCTTATGGTTCATTCTATTTTGATTTATTATTAATAAAATAATGAAATGTTTATTTTTCGATATTTAATTTATGGTTTTTAATTATTTTGAATCATAAATTTAAGATTTTGTATACAAATTTTCATTTGATGTATCTATTTCACAAACCTATTTTATTTATATTTTTATAATAAAATAATGTAGATAAATTGAAGTCAAATAAACATTAAAAATCAAATCTTTCGATATTATTGCTGGTACACTGGAGCAATAAGCAAAGTCAACTAGCTAGTAGTCGTATATGAAAAACATACTGTATAATTAAAACGAGTGGTACTAAGAAATCAAAAAAACGAGTGGTACTAATTAAATTGAGGATAAGGCTTTTAGAGGATAAGGCTTGATTCTTTCATCCTGGATTCAGGAATGTTTCCGGTTCTAGTTTAATTTAATTTCGATGATTTAATAGGAATGATCTTGAATTTTATAGATTAATTGTTTAATTGATCAATCCCAACACCAACACCAACGTCTGCGGAGAAGCTTGCTCTAGCTCCAGCTCTCTCTTCGACTTCGTATATAGCATCAATAATCATAATGACAGCCATTACAAAAGCTTGATCCATGTTTGCTTCCACTTTTACCTCCAACTCATTCCAGTTTATATCTTTTTGCTTTTGCTCAACCTGCAAAACAATACTATATATTAATGATTTGTTTATTAAAAAAAATCCCAATTAATTTACTCCAATACTACTACATAACTAGTAGCTAGTAGTACTTTGCATGTACCTGGGATATAACATTGGTGGGAGATTTTGCAGCATAAATAGAGAGAGCTTTCTTCTTCTTCTTCCATTCACCATTGACCTTGAAGTAATCATCCTGCTGGTTGGTTGCTAAGAAGACATGATAATTGAGCTTAAACGTGAAAATGGAAGGCGAAGCAACTGAGAAAACCTTGTCTTCCTTCTTCTTACTGTCTCCCCTGAACACTTCCCATCTCCCGTGAGCAGTCCACACCTGTTGCATTGCATGCGTTAAATAAATAAATAAATACTACTGTATTCAGTAGTACTATATATATATATATATTGATTAATTAGCTAAATTAAGGGCTGGAGTCGAATATCGAATAAAATAAAACCTAGCTACCCTTCTGTTGAGAGTAGCTATGTGGTTTCCGGCAGCATCCCAGATTTGACGCAATCCCGGATCGATCTTCTTCACACGGAACTTAACGACGTGAGTGGCGGCGTCGCTGACGGTGTAGAAACCGCCGGCGCCGAAGATTGAGAGATCAACGGGGTAAGGACTGCAGAATTGAGGTCCGAAAACAGAGCATACTGTTTCACCCATCAATGCTTTATATGTCAATGCCCACCTAGCTATATATGTATTCTTCAGTTCACCATATATATACTACCTCCATCGCCCCTTGATAAGTTGTGATGAGAATGCTTGAGTCGTCTCTGTCTCTCTCCACCCTCTTCTTCACATTGCACCCTCCACTTGAGCATTTGTAATAATGTCTGCGTTTTTCTTATGTCACACATGATCACATATTCACATGATTTACATATTCTTATTCCTATTATACACACACACACACACATCCTAGCCCTAGTGGCGGCACCATGTTTAACTGATCAGTGGTGGCACACGCACTAGTTAATTACTGCCACTGAATTTTGGGTAAATTATTTAGTTTGTACTATTTCTATCTCTGAAAAATTGATGATTTTTTTAGGGACGAATTTGGAGTTTATATAGAATCTATAACAAATATATTATGGGGTTACGTTAGAGGTGCATGCATTGTTGATTCTTTATATATTTGACATCATTTTCTTTGAGTAGTAGTGGACATGAAGATTGAGGTGGAAGTAAGATTTTATGCACTTTAACATATATGATTACTGATCTTAGTGGAAGCTACACAAAAAAACGAGACAAAAATACAAAATATAAAGTAGAGATATTTTGGTAACATTAATTTTCCTTTCCAGATTTAAACTATGATTTTATTTTATTTTATCATTTTCAAATATAATGTTACAAAAAATATTGAAGAGTCAAATATTTTCTACACAATCTCTTAATATGTATCTCTACTTAAGACCAATGTAGCTAAATTAAAGTAAAATTGAAATCAAAACTCAAACATTGCACTACTTATAGGATAAATGGAGTATTAAGAAGTAATTTTTGAAATTTTATATTTATATTACATTTTGAGTGATTTTGTTGATGTAGAAAAACGGTGTGTCTAAAAGCTTATATATATATATATATAATAAAGACACCAAATTATTAATTGTATATAAAATTATCATTTTGATAACTTAAAAATGATCATATAAATAAAACTATAGTGTTAATGCTGAAGAATAAGTGTTGCATTACTTTTTGGGATAAAAAGAATATTACTAGGAGATCACCAAACATAGGGATGTCTGATCAATCACTACCGATTCATGTCCATTGTGTTTTAATTTCAGTCGGAGGAAACTATTGATCATGTTCTGTTTTAATCAGGTGTTCTTTTTAGTTGGAAGTAATTAATGTGGAGTTAATGTAATTATAAGCTGGTGTGGTCTACCAACACCCGATTTCATGGATACTGCTTCATCTGTTCGAAAAGTGTTATCACTTTTAATTTTTTTATAGATTATCATTATCTTTAATCATTAACTCATTTTATATAAATTTTCATTATTACTTCATTTCAAACTCATTTAATCCGCCATACATGCATTTGTTTATTTAGGAAGTTTGATCTGACACGCCGCTCTTTAACATCAACAAAATCTTTCGAATAGAATCTAGTCTAAAAGTTTCAAAGAAACTCTCTTTCAATATATATAAAGAACCAAACTATCAAGAAAGAAATTAGTACTCGTAATAAATAATTCCACCTATAGGCTACTAGTATAAAATATTTAATTCAAAAATAAATTTGAAAATAGAAACAAAAACAGAAAAATAAAAATTAATGTCAAGATTAAGGAATTGAGGCTATGGAAAAAAAACTACATATACTCACATAACTCATCTTATTGAATCAATGCAATTGGTGGTATGATTGAAAACTGCAAATTGCCAGTTAAGCTCTCAACAGCAACAAAGAGTCAAAAGGCAGAGCTTAAGGAGTAGTGGGTAAGTGGCGGATAAGTGAATTATAATTAGGATAGCTGCAGGTTAGTGTTTTGGTTAATTGTTGGACTAAACTAATACAGTTTTTAGATTGGATTAATCAATTAAGTCCAATTTAAAAATTAATTATCAATTTATTTATTAAATGAAGTTTACATAATATATATATAAACTTAAAAAAATTATTATCACAATTAATATATTAATACTACTAGTTAATTACAAAATTTGTGGGGGCCATAGCCCACCCCACTCACAATGTGGCTCTGCCACTGTTACCGCCCACCCCACTCCCCACTCACAATGGGCTCCGCCACTGTTACCGCCCAGCCCACTCACAAAGTGGCTCCGCCACTGTTGCCAAGCACCCACATGGGCATGGTACCAAATTTGCGATGTGGAGATACTAGCACCATGTTTTCAGAACCTGGTAGGGGTACTGGACAAACCACTTTCGCAACTTGATGAAAATTTCATTAACATGCCTTTTTTATTATATTATATTTTACAATATTATACTATAATACATTATATTATATTATAATCCATTTTACAATTTATATTTTATTTTATACTTACTATAATGCATTCAGGTAAGGAGTCACTATTCAATAAATACTAACTCTTTTGTCTTTTTGTGAATTTTTTTTCCCTTCTATATATTGTTATTAGTAACTTTTTTTGTCTTTTGTGAATTTTTTTTCCCTTCTCCCATATACTCTGTCTTCTCCCAAAAAATTAACCACATTTTTTTTTACTTCCTAAAAATAAATTAGCCAAATTTTCTTTGAATGAAAATTTTTCACATTAATTTTACTTTACTACACTTTATTCCCATTTCCATTCAAACCAACTTTTAATTACAAAAACACCATTTGCGACTTATTCTATTCTTTTCATCAAAAATTGATGCCCACACAACACATTTAAATCATCTAAGAAGACTAAAATCATCGAACCCATTTTGATCTTTTTTTCCCAAACAGCAAGCAAAGAGCCAAAGATACTTCCAAGAGAATCAAAAAGTAAAAAAGAAAAAAGAAAAAGAAAAAATACAATCACAACAAGCAACTTAAGATGAGGGACCTTGAACAACACCCACCGCTATGAAGCACAACCACCCCTGCCCAGCAAACAGAAGAATTGAACAGAATAACACACACCACTTTGAACCCTCTTTCAGACTTCAAAACCTTATCGCAAGTTACGGCCCGATTCTCTACCTCAAACTCGGCGTCCTTCTCGTCGTCTCTTACCGTTCGCCGCGGATCATGGCGAAATGAGACAGGCTATCCGTCGTGTCGGCATCATCAAGATCTTCTCCTCGCTAAGCCTCCAAAGATCCGCCGCCGTACTCGAAGGAGAGATGAAACGGACCTCCGCCGGCTCTTCAAAGCCTCGGGCGAGCTAGACCCAAATGGGGGATCCAAAATATCTTCTCAATCACATCATGGTAACATCGATTACACTTATAAACGGGGAACACAGATCAAAGCGGGAGAAGGTGAAGCTGAAGGATTGGTGGATTTCTCAGCAAGAACTACAGTGGGGGCTGAAGCGTTGGGGCTTGGGGTGTTTTGGGAAACTCACCCAATAGTCAACACAATTCTTAATATGCGTGTCGATTCAAATGCGGGCAATTTAGTGGGACCGAGGGGGTATTTATTTGTTTGTCTTATTATAGACTCTCATACCCATCAAAATAACGTAATATTGACAATTTATCTATATTATTTTTTAATAAAAAAAATATCAAAAAATACTTTCGAAAAGTTAAGACATTAATTTTTTAGTTGTAGATAAAAGTTTCAAATTTCTATTTTTGAATTGATAGAGAAATAAATCATAGATTAAATGTTGAAAATCCAGTATTGCATTACTTTTGGGACGGGGGAGTATTACAATTTCTTTTTGGAAAATTATCATTTACGCCACTCGAGATTTACCATAATCTTAACTTTGTCCCCGCATTTTCAAAATTCGTTCTTTTACCCCTCGAGGTTTGGGAAAACCTGCAAAATACCCCCTGCAGGCTAACCTTCGTTAATATATCTGTTAGATTTTAAATTTAATTACAAAATGTGGCGCTAAATTTTGTTTAATCATAACAAGTCACCCTTCATATTTTAAACCATCATCAAATTTACCCAATTTCTTTTTCTCTTTCCCTCCTCTCTTCCTTGTGCCATGTCTACCTAGACCTCCAACCTATCTTCTTTTTTCCCCGTTCCCTGCCTCCCACCTAGACCTCCAACTGACGTCAACCGTCATATTCACGAGATCAAGACTTGGACGATGAGCATGTGTCACCCCACCACCCGGAAAGCTGGAAGCGCGGTTGTCGAGTGGTTGCGGAAGCTTGCTAAGTTGGCAGCGGGTGAAAACGGAGTTCTCTTAAATAGGTTTTGAGTGGACCCGAAACCCAACCCTTAAAACGTTTTTCCTTCAGTTTTAAGGTTAAGTCGTGTTGCAGATTTTACATCTTTCTAGTCCTAAACCTGCACCCGAGACAAGTTAGTGGTTTTACAGAATATCGCGCGCGCGGAAAAGCAGATAATAAGGTATACAGGCAGAAGAAGTTCCGCCCTCTTCGTAGGGCCGGAAACTTCCTACGAATAAGATACAACCCAAGTGCTGAAACTAACCTATATGCAGAACATATACAGAGCCGAGTCCAAAACAGTAATAATACCTTGCTAGCTAGTACTGCTGTGCTGCTGAACATAAACAGGAGAATATATGTCAAACCCAACTCAATAAGATCACAAAAGTATCTAACGAGAAAACACCCCCAACTTAACAGATAAGTACCTTAAAGCCAAAACGCACAACGATAACTGCAGGAAATCTACACCGCAGGTCGTTTGCCCGGATCTCCTGAAAACATAATAAGTGGGGGGGTGAGTTCTCGAAAGAACTCCGTAAGGGGATAGGTACGGTAGCGGTAAAACCTTTAAAAACATTTCCCTACATAAAAGGGTTAGAATGCAATGCACTAAACAATACAGTCCTAAGTATTTCAGGATTATGACATGCATATGTGATGATGCTCTTAAGTCCCGTCGGACTGGTGGTACACCAATACAAAGGTTCCCGAACCTCGACAAAGACCCTACAGCGGCTTGTTAAGCTCACACTGATGATCGGGTCATAACGCGTGGTACCAGCGAGGGGATATCGCCCCTAACTGTCGGACCCAAAACGGCACAAAGCCAGCACATAACATCGTGAGTAACGACCACGGTTGGCATACCGGCTTAGGTCCCGGCGTTCCCGTCAGCCGAACTCACGGACTTCTCACGTACAGAACATAAATATGGGTCCGTTGTCGACCCCCGATAAGCAAGTCCGATATGATATAAGTCCATGACCAATATTTAAGCAAAAACCCCGCAGACCACTACGTACCATGTGACTAGACCCGGAGTCACCGGGCCCCACCTCGACCCAAGTACTAGCCCTTAACTAACCTAATACACATAAAATGCGCATTAAGGAAGTTAAACCCCTTACCTTGGCCAAACGGAAAATCCACCTACACACCGCAAAGAAACCCGAGCTCCCGGCGAAAAAGTGGTAATGTGACTTTTGAAGTCCCGTACTACACCACTAACGCTGAATCAAGCTGAACAATCAGACAGCAGTCAGAAATTACCAAAATACATCCCCGGAACCCAAACCCACACAATCCCGCATTTTCCCGCAAAAATCCACAGAAAGCTCGGTTTCTCAAACCGATCTAGAACATCCTTAACCATACATCCACAAACACATCCAGGCCATTAAATCCAGATTCCAGACACTTTACCCGTAATCCCGCAAAAAAGGTAACTTTTTCTCCTATTGTCCGAAAATGACGTTCCAAACATCATTACGAACCTACTTTCATCCACGATTCCAAAACACCAACCAAATTATCCAAATCACAAGAAAAACATAACTAAAGTTTCATTCAAAGTTTCGGCCTTAACCCCAATCTTCATCAAATAATTCCAACTTTTTACCCTAACTTTAAAACATGCCAAACATGCTAAATACATGCTTCTTTTCCATGTTCAACCAAGAAAACATCATCAAATACCATCTCAAACTTTCGGCCCCTTGCTGATTTTTCCAACACTTGTGTTTTCATGATTTTCCAAGAACAAAACATGCTTAACATGTATCAAACACCAACATACATGAAGATCAACACCAACCAACAACCAAAATTTCATAAAACTAAACAAGGGGTTCCTCACCTTGCTGAAACTCACTCAACCCTTAGATGGTGCTGCTGTTGGAACAAAGATAATCTCCAACCCCTTGAACTTGTCCAAGAAAACAAGAACACAAGTGAGCTCCTTTCTATGGTTATTTCAAACACAAGAAGATCAAACCAAAACCACTCAACCTCACCTTGAAAACAGCTGATTTGGAAGGTAGAAGAAGTGGTAGAACCAAGCTTGTTGAACCTCAAAACCCGAAACTTCAAGTTTGAGTTTTCAGCACCAACATCACAGCAGACCCGTTTTCGTGCAGCTCAGATTTGGAGGTCTTCCCGACGTTTTTGGACCATGGCCCCTTCAGCAAAGTTGTAGCCAAGACATAGATGAAGAACTCTTATGAAGACCACTAAGACCAAATCGGCCTCTATCAACTGCAGATCGGATGGAAAGGAGAAGGTTAGCTGCTGGACAGCAAGGATAGCAAGGTTGCACTCAAGCTTCTAAGTGTTTTGGTTAAATGTTTAAGTGTGGAAAGCAAAATGAGCTGAATAAGTCATTTAATCTGAGACTTTCGGCTGCAAGGGAAAGGAAATGCAAATTTTAATTCAATTATTTGCATTATATTTAGAAGGAATTGGTGGTGAATTGTGATTGGAGGAGAGAAATGACTAAGCTAAAAATGGTGGATTATGTTGATTGGTTCCCACAATGACTCACACCCAAATTCAAAAATATCCTCTCCCTTTTAACCATAAATTCAGCCAAATAACATAATATCCAATTTTGTGAATTTCCCAAATTTTTCCTGACGGAACCATTTTGTCGCCCGAAAATGAACGTCCTGACCCCGAAAAATAAATATTCCGCGGAAAGACTCGGGACCTCATGTGATCTCAAATATAACATTTCCGGGAATGTTACTCGAAGAAAATCCGATATCTCTCCGACTGACCGAAACAACCTCCATCCCCCGCAAGCTCGGGATGGAGCCCCGAAACCTAATTTTGGCGAAATGCCTCGGAACTTGGTAAAAGTTTCCCACTACGTAGAACATTTAATATAACCACATAATTAACCTTCCTATTCAAATACGTCGAACACATTCCATAAAACCGTCCCTAATCACAAGCCTCCTAGCCCGACGAAGCTCACCTTCCAGCCAAATCGAGTTCATGAAACGAATCTGAAAATTCTACGGTGATTTGACGGAATCAAAATTCCGTCTCGCATGAGCGAGATTGTGACAAGGCGGTTGGGCGCTAAAAGGTGCCGCTTGGTGATGGCGGTGCAGCTGTGCCGGGCGCCGGTGGGTGGGTGTGTCATCGGACTAAGAGATGTGAGGCGTCGGGGTGGGTGTAACAGGTTGTCGCGCACCTGTGTGAAGCAGCCTAGCATCACTTTAGATAGAAGCAGAATAGATGACTTACAACTGAAAGTAAGTTCTTCGTCTCATACGACGTAATGGAGATTTTGGTCTAGATCCGGTGGTTCGCAGAATTCGGGGCCTAACGATGTTCGGTTCGTCACATGAACGGGAGCGGGCGATTCCCTCGTCTCTCCCTTTTCGGGTGGGTGGATTGAGTTAATTAATGAGATAAAATATTATATTATATCATATTATACTAATACATTTACGTAATGTTTCTGGTCAATTACCACTAGCGAATTTATCTTTTTCTGTTTTTTTATTTCCTCTCATTTCTCCTCTCATTTATTTGTTTGTGTTCCTATGCTATATACTTCCTCATACCCATAAAACATGCTACAATTTCCTCTATGAATTGTCTCAGAATATTTGATACACTTCATTTTAAAGATAATGGTTGAGCAGGTCAAGTAGATTGAGCTAATTAATGAGGTCAAAAATAATACTCCCTCCGTCCCTGAATAATTGTACACTTTGTTTTTACTGTTTTACAGTATTTAATCTATGATTTTTTTTTTCATGAATTTTTAGACTTTAAAGTTAATAATTTATATGCATGTCATAATTTGAAGTATAAACTTTCTAAATATATTTTTTCTGAATTTTTTAAAACTTGCTATCTTTGTTAAAATTTGAGTCAAACATTAAATCTCAAACAACAAATTCAAAGTGTATAATCTTTCGAGACGGAGGTAGTATATAAAAAAAGAAAGTTGAAAGAGTAAATTGATGACTTTATATGGAAAATTTCAATACTCCCTTTGTCCCTAAATAGTGTTCCACTTTGTGTGGTTGTTGAGATTAAGGAGAATGAAAAGAGGGGGAAAAATTCTCAGTTGTACTCTTAGGTTGAAATGGACACATCTAACGTAAGAGCCACAAATAAAAGTTATGGCCATTTTAGTACCTTAGGTAGTTAAAACTTTCCTTTTCAGGAAAGTATAAAACTTTTCAAAAACGGTCCGAAATGGAAATGAGTAAAATTATTTGGGGACGAAAGGAATACATAACAAACATCACGAACATTTAGGAAAACCACAAAAAGGAATCAGTTTCTATTAAAAAATCGGTGGAGGGAGTATATGTTAGTTTTTAAAGAAAAAAATCGTGATATTGTATACTCCTTCCATCTCATGAAAATGATAACATTTGATTTTAAATGTTGTATTTCAATCAATTTTTCATCATAAAAAATTCGTTAAAAATTCGGAAAAAAATTGTTTTAAAATTTGACACATTGATAGGTCATTTGCATATAAAACAATATAATCTTTTATGTCAAAATGATGATGAACAAAATCATAGATTAAATGTTCAAAATATCAACGTGTTAATTTTTGTGGGCTAAGTGGAGTGATGGAAAACTTTAAAAGAATATCACTCTATTGGTCCCGTAAAAGATGCTATATTTTCTTTCAGTAAACTGTAAAATAGTTGTTATGTTTCCTTTAAAGAATATTTGACTTATATTTTTACGTTCTTGATACCAAAAACGGTCAAGATAAAGAAAGCCTTTGTTGCCAAAATTGTGGGAGAATGTAGATGAGGCCAACACCTCCTTCTTCCAATGAGAAAACAATATTGGTCTTAGTAAACTTGTCAATAAAACTTAACAAGAATTGAGTGGAAAATGTATATAGGGTGAAAAGAGAATCACTCCCAATTTCAAGGAAAAAGTGTAATATAATTTTGATGATTGAATTCTATCTTGAAAATTCACCTAGACCTCCTTTTATAGGACAAGGAAGCTAGACATCTAAATCAGTTTACAAGTCCCTTGATCTCCACTCTTAATGATGGAAATTAAAAGGAAATGTAAATATGTGAATTTAAAACAATTATTGCTAAACTTATTCTAGGCTAGCTAAAGGGTATAACTAGCCAAAAAATATCTCTGAAAACTGAAATAAAATGATGAAAATTCGAGCTGAAAGATGAGGTGTGTTTTGGCCAAATAAATGAGGTGTAAGTGATCCTCATTTAATGCTTTGATGGAAAGACTTCAAGGCTTGTAACTCCTCTTTCACAAATGGTTTCTGGATGATTTTGGATGACTTAAGTCATCGAGGCTGTCGAAGTTCGTCATTCATGAAGAGTGAATGCTTCGAAACCTTTGAAGTGCATTGAATGTGCCAACTGGAAACTCAACAGGTTGAAAATTTCGTGGACTATGGTTTTCCTTGGCATTTGATATGGCCAACTGGATCTGGGCTTCTTAATCTTGAACCATAGTATTGGGATGGGCTTTAGTCCAAGAACTGATTGTATGGGCATTTCCTTCATCTCCAATAATATGTTCATTTTGCTCCTCACACTTTGCATATGTGTGCATCAACAGGTTGAGCGCCTCTTTAGCCTTCTTGGTCCGGCTCCTTGTCATAGGTCCATTGAAGGTGGAAGTGTCATAAAAGCCAATGACCTCTTCTTTTGGCATGTGAGCTCTTGGATTCTCAAGGTTGCACATGGATGCAATTAGATCACTTGTCGGTTTCGCGTCACCATGCATGATATGTTAATGAGATTATATTTGCATAGCATTTCCTTTTGAAACAAACAAATTACATGTGTCTTTAATCCAGAAGTGCATCACATGCATAGTAAGTAGAGGTTTAGTTCTGTAGGTATAGTTTCGTTCATGGTACTGCTAAGTATTAATTGTGCATTGATGAAAATATTTCTTGGTTGTTAAAGTCCGAAGTTTAAATGTGGTGGAAGAGGAGGTGACTTTTGTTTTGTTGTGCAAAGAAAAGAGTGTAGAATTCAATGAAGTGAGAGATAGTCATGGAAGAAGAAGTAGAAGAAGAAGAAGAGTGGCTTTTGAGGGGAAAAATGGATATTTACCCTCTTGGTGGACTACCCTCCAACTTAAAACGTGAAGATTGGAGACGGCAGTGGATGGAGAGTTAACACCGTTTTTTACATCTAAATATCTGGAAGTTCGAGATCAGTTGTATTCTCTTTATGGAGAGTATAAGGCTTGTAGTAGTGACGCTTCATCTCATTTGCATGATGTTGGAGGTGTTGGTGAACGAGATCAGCGAGAAGTAGATTCTTGTCTTATGGTAAGTTTCATTTGTTGTTAATATGATGTTAAAGTAGTTTGATTTTTGTTCTTTATCTCACTTAAATCCTTGATATTGATATGTTTGTTGAATATCTAATAATGGATGTAGGATTTTGCTCAAGATCAATCAATGAGACAAAATGAAAAATCTGAACTTGATATTTATTTGATGGAGAGTAGACAATCAATAGTGTTGAAGCTAGATGTTCTTAGTTTTTGGAAAGATGAAGAACCTCGGTACCCAGTTCTTGCACGAATGGCTAGAGATATTTTGAGCATTCCTATAACAAGTGTTGCGTCTGAATCAACTTTTAGTATGGGCGGTAAGATTCTTAACAAGTACATGAATCGCCTTCTTCCATCAAATGTTCAAGCTCTAGTCACATCTTACAGTTGGCTATATGGGTATGAAGGTATGAATTTAAGTATTGTTCTTTATGATGTACATTTGTACAAGTGAGTGTTCTTTATGATGTACATTATTACTAACTAGTTTTTTTCTTAATGAAGTTGGGGAGTATGAGTTACTTCATCTGAATGGTTTAGAAGTTCCTTTGAATTCTGTTACCAATTCTGAAGTAGCTTCTTGTTCTAATGACATTTAAAGGTACGTTTGATTTCAGTGGTGTAATAAAGTATGTTTCATTTGTATCATTAGTTGCACCTATTTGAGTCCCTTTGATTCTATTTTTGTGAAACAGAGATCTTACTGTACTAGACAATCTGCTGCATGGATGGAAGCTAAATTTGCGGATTACTTGAAGAAGCGCATCATCATTATTTCGGTTTTTGTATTTGATGCATCATGCATGGATGATTATATTTTAGAATTATGTATTTGATGCGTTGGATGATTACATTTTGGAGTGGATGGAGAGTTAACACCGTTTTTTAACATTTGACGAAGACCACAAGCTTGGAGACAGACACATGCTCTGCGCTGCCAGGGAATTTGTAAAGATTGATGTAAAATCCCTTGACAGTCTCTCTCCACAATTGGTAGACATGTAACAGTTTAATCAAATAAATTACTTTCTCTATTCCTAAAAAAAATGATGAAATTATGCATTTTGTATTTTGGTATTGAATTTATAATTTTATTTTTTTTGCTATTTTAATATATGTAATCAAATAATTTAAATGTAACTATAGAGTAATTTTTGTAATCTCAAAATTTATCTTTTAATAATTTTTTAATAATAATTTGAATATTTTTAACATTAAAAATAAATAGACCAATTTTTTTAGGCAAGAGGAATATTTTGCTCCATCTACTCACACTCTCTCTCTTTTTGATTGAGGGTCTACTCACCATGGTATTAAATATCGTATCAGTTATCGTGTCATTTTGCCAGCGATACGAGACAGTATCGGTATACTGAGAGTATACCGGTTGTACCGGAAAAACTATACTGGTGTGTGTGTCTATATATATATATACCTGAAAATATATCAGAGATTTTAAATTTTTTATCTGTAGTATTTGGGTGATCATCTATTTGACTAAGAGAAAAAGAATGTAGTAAGCAAGCATTTACTAGCTACATACAAGAACTAAATATACTAATTAAAAGAATTAAAAAAACGAATGAGGTAAATGAATTTTTTAAATTACAAACTGGAAGTCTGAAGAAATATAAACATGAAATCCTAACTGATCTCATTAGTCAACATCGGAAACTAATTTAAGTATAGAAAAAAAATTAAATAGCATGGATCTAAAATAGATTAATATATTATTTCTTTCTTTAACGTAATTAACAGATTCCAAAACAATTGGTGAGAATTTTTCTGAATCTTGTGATTTTGTATTTTAATTTCTTTAATTTAGTAGATATTTTTTATTCGCAATTTTATCCTCAAACTTTTAAAAAATATTCATTTAAGCCCTTGTACTGCCGTTTTCTTCATTTCGGCCGATACACGGCACGACCAAAATGGCCGGTACAACTGCCGATACAACTTTGGCCTAAACGGTGTCGTTTCCCGGCTAATACCGAAACGAAACCAGCACACCGGCCGGTATGAAACGGTATTTAATACCATGCTACTCACATCCTCTAGAGTTAGTTAATGTTGACAAATTTTATTCCATAATGGCAAAAAAATTTCTTTTTTATTATATTATTGTACTATTTTTCTTGTATATTCACAATTTATGATTTATAATACGTAATTTTATTATAATTATAGTTTAGTTTATACTATTATTAGGCCTATTTAATTTGCAGTAAATTTCTTTACCTATTTACAATTTGGATATTATTCAAATTAAAATTGGTAATTTCTAAACACTTTTTATGCAATCCCTAAAATTTTGTTGGATCAATATCCAATCTCCCATTTTGTTAGAAGAAAATCCAATTTCTAAAATTGTTAGATCAATTTTCAATTTTGTTGGAACAATATCTAATCTCCAATTTTAATAGAGTAACATCCAATTTCCAATTTCAGGTTTGTTAAAACGACCTCCAATTTTCAGTTTTGTTGGATGAATGTCAAATTTTCAATTTTATTGAAGGAATGTCTAATCTCCAATTTTGTTTGAGTAATATCCAATTTCTAATTTTTAACTTTATTGGAGTAATATCCAATCTCCAATCTTATTGAAGGAATGTCCAATTTCTAAATTTGTTAGAACAAATGTCTAATTTTCAATTTTGTTGGAGCAATGTCTAATTTCTAATTTTCAATTTTGTTAGAACAAACTCCAATCTCCAATTTTATTTGAGCAATATTCAATTTTCAATTTTGTTGGAGTAATATCTAATTTCTAATTTTGTTATAACAAACTCCAATTTCCAATTTTCTTGGAGGAAAGTCTAATTTCCAATTTATCGGAAGAATGTTTTAATCTTCAATTTTGTTGAAGCAATACAAAATTCCCAATTTTATAGAAGCATTTGAAAATGGAAGTTTTCTGTTTAAATACTTAGGTCCCGTTTTAGTTATGAAAATTTTGTAGAATTTTTATCTCAAAATTTATTTGTAAATATTTAGATGTATAACCAGGGATAGAAAACATTGTTTTCAAGATTTTGAAAACTCTACTGGGTGAGTCACGCGTTTTCCCACTGCTGGCAGATTTTAAGATAAATTCACAACTCATTCGTCTCCATTTAATTACATCATTTAAAATTGCTGTGTACTTACCAGTCATATTATCCACTGACATGTAAGTACTTCACAATTTACTGCATACACAGTACTCCCTTAAATGCTAACCATGGTTCACATTTGATTGGACATCACCACAGACTTCACGCTTCTCCCTCCGTCAACTCACCGTTTCGATACCACCGTTACACCACCGTCAGAATTGAACAGGGTGGTCTACCCAGAGGGTGCACCACGCCTTCTCCCTTTGAGGTGGTCAAAAGCTGGCCCAGGCAGCGCACAATTATAACATGTCACTAACCCTCTGTTAAAAAAACGTTACTTTCACCGTCACCCTTTTCACCGCCCTCGATTTCGGGCCCTTCAATGCACCAACCAAATAATTCATGATACGAGTTAGGACGAGTTACAATCTAGACCATTCATTGGTACTAATCGTTAATTTGGCATTTAATCATCGAAACCCGAGAGTACAACCCATATAAAATGGTCTAGAATATAATCCATATGAAACATTTTTTTGATGAAGTCCATATGAAACATTTAACTGTGTATGAGGAGACTAAATTAAAAAAGGTAAATATCCATATAAGATAAAAGTGATTCTTTAAGTGAAAAATGAAAATTGAAGATACTTCATCTCAAGAAATTAGTTATGCTTGATTTTTGTATTTGTATTTAACTTAAATTATCATTAAAAATAATTTGTCAGAGTGAAAAATATATTTGAAATCAGACACATTAAATTTCAATTTTACATTAATGGAAAGGGTTAGGCTACTTAGCTTGCCAACTAGCTAGATACATTAAACCAATTCATGAATAAAAAATAAATACAAAATATAAAGAAAAATAAAGAAGTACTTACCTATGTTCTCAAAAAATTGGTGTGTTTCGTTTTTATCTCTATGATTTTATTTATTTAACACTTTAATATGTCATTAAATATTTTAAATGAATATTATAGATTATTGTCTATGAATGTGCACATGGTTACCAGGACACAAGTCATCCTTCAACGTTGTAAAAACCTGTTATGATCCAATTATCATGATAAAAACTTGTTATGATCCAATTATCATGATACGACTTCCTACCAGGAGCAACAAAGCATCCGCCTTGCTTAAATCCAGCTACAAGTAACAATATAACAATACATGTTGCACGTTCATACACAATCGTCGAGGCAGGGGCGGAGAGTGGGATGTTTGTGGTAGAGGGCTTTTTCATTAGATCTAAAATATTTAGAGTTTTTAGGATTACATTGGAAAGGTATTAGGACCGTAGTAAGTATTTTACTTTAAGGTCAACTAACATTGTTAAAGTCAAAGAACTAAAGTGTTTGATGGACTATAATTGAGAGACCGAGTCAAAACGAGTAAAAGTCTATAGACCACAAAGTAATCGGATCACCATAATTCAAGCGAATAAATGCTAAATAAGTAATAAAAAAAACTCCATCCGTCCCGTGTAGGTTTGAAATAATGCAGCCCCCTTCCAAACCCTTAATTTTATGAAATTTGTTTTAATAGGAAAAATTTAAGAGTATGGATAGGTTGTGCCAATAGCACACTATGTGTGCCCCTAGATATAAGAAGGAAGGATGATAAACACGGTTTGGCCAACGCGCTGTGTTTACCAGCGATAAATCTGGGACCGCGATAAGGTAAGACAATTACCTTCCTTCCTCGCGTAGAAACGAAATCCAACAACAAATCAACCGATTGACCTCCTTTCTCGCACAAACGCAACAAAAGGACTACAAAACACAAACGACCCCTTCCTCTGGCGACAAAAACCACCAGCCATGGCGCAGTGTTCAACAACCCAAAACTGATGCTCTACGAGGGCATAAAGATGTTCTTCCCGTAAATTGTGATGCTCTACATCGACATTATGATGCTCCCGATTAAAGACTATGACCTAAACATTACGACATATAACCGACATTAATTAGATTTTTTTACCACCAATGATATGTTTCTTGCACCAACGTGATGCTCTAATTTAATATCATGATGCATTTGTCAATACGTCATCATGCTCCACCTTGTCCCTGTTTAGTAACTTAATAATTTACTGGCTTAATGGATTTTTAAAACGGATGCCCTTTGAGGTAGAACGGGTGATCGTTATCACAAATCTGATGAGTTTAGCTCCAAAAATAATGCGCGAAGATGAAAAGAAAAATATGAGTTTAGCTTCGTGAAAGCGTGATGCTTTTTAATTAATGTACAATACTCGTGTTTTACAAATTGATGCTCGTGTTACCAAAATGAACCAGACGATAAAACTATATTTTTCAACTTTTTAACGTTATGAATGCTTTTAATGACATATCCGATGCTCTTAGATTCCATGGTGATGCTCGCGCTTTGAAATATGATGATCTTCCATTTAACTCCGACTTAAAGTTGGAACGCCATGTGTCACTAATACTGGCGTCAAAACTGTAACGAGCGAGAAAATGAAACTTGGACTTTAGAGCAAGTAATGTGATGCTCTCGACAATAGTATGATGCGTTCATGAAGCATTATGAAGCGCTTATGTAAAATTATTTTGCGCTCATTCTGATGACTCTAGTGTAAACATTTTGTTCTACAGAACATAGTGTTACGTCTGTTAACAAAGTATGATGTCTTGGTTCAAAATGATGCGCTTGGTGTAACGAATGATGCGCTTCTGTAAAATTATGATGCTCTTCGATAAAGTATGATGTATTCGTTAAATATGATGCTCTTGGTGTCATGGATGATGCTCTTTGTTTCAAGTATGATGCTCTACCTAGCAAAAATGGTGTACTCGTTTTGATGACTTAACCGTGCACACATTTTCTTCATTCTCTTAAAATGATGCATTTGATGACCATAACGATACACTTCTGTTGCACCATGATGCTCTCAATTACAAACATGGTGCACTTGTTCTGATAACTTAATTATGCACTCATTTTCTTTAACCTTATAAAATGATGAAGTTCTCAAACTGATACTCTATGTGCTTAAAATGATGCTCCTTTTGTAAGTATGATGAGCTTAGCATTTAAAATGATGATTTTCGCTATTGGATAAAGTATGATCTCTTACTTTCAAAAGATGCTCTAAGTGACACGAATGATGCTCTTGGTTTCAAGTATGATGTGCTACCTCACCGAAATGATGCACTCGTTTTGATAACTAAATGGTGCACGCATTTTCTTCAATCACTACGTGGTGGGGACCAATTTTAATGCGGAGAGTATTGCGGTTTTGGCCGCATTACATTTAAGCCGCAATAGGTGACGGAGTAAGGGACACAATACATATTTATTGCGGCTATTTGCGCAATAAGCCGCAATAAGCTTTTTTAAAAGCCTCAGCCTCCTCCTCTCTCCTTTCACTTTCGGTGCAGCAAACCTGATCCCTCTCTCACCCTCTCCTTCTCCGGCGTCCGGTCCGTTGCCGGCTAAGGTAAGCTTCTTCTTTCTCCTTTCTTCTTCTTTCTTCTCCGGCGTCCCACCTCTCTCACCCTCTCCTTTCTTCTTCTTTCTTGTTTGTAGATCTGCGCGCTAGACGTTTGAAGTGTCGCACCGCCGCACCGAACATTCCGCCCCACCTTCTCCTCTGTCGCCGTTCACTCATTGCCGAACCGTTTAGGTATTACACACTCTTTTTTTCCTTTACTGGAATTTCAGTAATTTCTATCAACATTTATATGCCTATGTAATTTTTGTGAACATTTATGTGATGATTTTTGTGCCTAAGTTGATTTTTGTGATGACTTTTGAATTAGTCAACGGAGGAGGTAGCAGTGAAGCTCTGACGTTAACAAGGAGGAAGATGGAGTTGTTCCGATTGGGAAACGAGTGAGCAAGAGACTATGGGGAAGTTTCCAGATCTGAGATTGTTTGAGAGTTAAAGAAAATTAGATCTAGGTTTTTTTATTTTTCCATTTTAGTGTTCAATTTCAATTGTATTTACTTATATTTTCAGTTATTTGTTCGAGTAATTGAAGAAATGGAAGAAAAATAAGTTTGTGTTGTTATTATTTTAAATCTGAGTTTTGTTTTGTTTGTGGATTTATGGGTTTGATGAACAATTCTGGGTTTGGGATGAATTCGGATGAACATTCATCCGAATTCATCCAGTTTTTTTAAAATTAAAACCATCACATAATGCGGCCTTATTCGCAATAGGCCGCATTATGTATTGTGGATTTGGCCGCAATAGACCTGCTAATGCGGGCTTAAATAGAGCGGCGTTTATTGCAGCCATTACTGCGCTAAATAGTGCGCCCCAACTGCGGTATGGCCGCAACTTTAAATGTTTTAACGACGTAGTGAATTTCCAAAAATGATGTATTTGATGACCACAATGATGCACTCCTGTTGCACTATAATGCTCTTAATTACAAACATAATGCACTCGTTTTGATGACTTAATTATGCACTCATTTTCTTTAACATTACAAGGTGATGGAGTTCTCAAACTGATGCCCTATGTACTTAAAATGATGCTCCCTCTGTTAAGTATGATGAGCTTATCACTTAAAATGATGCTCTCTTTGGTAAGTAGGCATTTATGGTGTAATGTGATGCATGTTTCACTGAAAAATTTATCTTCTTGCATTTACTTCAGTTGACGTTATTAAGTTCATTCTGATAGATTTGAGTATTATTTATATGCAATTCGTCGTTATATCATTTTTACAAAAATGGGGCATCATAATTAATCAAGTGGACGTCATAATTCTATGTAGGGACATCATAATTTTGTCGTTTGCAGCAGGTTGCAATTTCAGGGCGTGAGACGAATTTTCGTGATTTTGCCCATGAAATGACCGGGAATGAAGCGTCGGTGACTCAGGAAGCGGTTTGAGTTTAGATCTAACCTTGACTAGTCTTCCATCTTCATTTCTAAAGAAAATTTGAGTTTCTGTTACTTCGCGGTCGTTGACAACGATGACGGTGAGAAACACTGCCACACCGGAGTTGGGTGAGAAGCACCGCCACACTGGAGCTGTGAGAAGTGCCGAAACTGGAGCTGGGCGAGTGGTCGGCGAAAATCAGGCACCATCGTGTACTTCTACGACCGCGCGATGTCTCTTTGTCTCTGTGTGGCATTTTTGTAATTAAATATAGTATGGCACAAAGCGGCGCATAAACTGTAGCGGCACACTATAGCCTATGCCAAAATTTAATGTATTGATAATCTCATAAAATCTTTCAATTTGCCTTGGATAAGTTGGAGCATGTTACACGAATTTCCATTACTAGGCAAATGTTGCGCTTCATTTGTTCGGTGAATAAACTTTTTGTAGTTTCTAAAAATATTTTATCAAAATAACCTCCATCCCAAATGTATTATGACAACATCAAAAAAAATTGTCCCAAATGAAATAACATTTTTCCATTTTTATTTTATTTTAATTCACATTTTCCCTTGTAAATTTATTCACTCAAAGAGTCTAGGGGGTGATTTGGGGGTGAGAATGAGTTTGAGATTGAGTAATGATGGAAATTTATGTAAAATGAATAAATGACAAAAAAAAATAATTTATACAAAAAATTAAAAATGACAACACACTTGGAATGAAGATAGTATGTAGGAGTACATACACGCATATATATATATATATAAGATATATATATATATATATATATATATATATATATATATATATATATATATCTTATATATATATATATATGAGTAGCTATATGTGGTGCCTGTGCACAGTATAACACATGTTAAGAAATAGAAGAAAGGAGAAAGTCCGGTGATCTCCTGTAGCTCGCGCCGAAATATTCGAATGTTGTTGGGGACGCCACTCTCTCACCGACGAGGTACCATCGACATCTCTAAACTTCCCGTCCTATCCGACTGGTTCTTTTTTTTCTCAACGGTGCTGGCGATACCGGTCTCTCCCTTTTTTTTCGTGACGGAACTAGATCTGGCTTCAGATCAATCCGATCCACCTTCATTTGGCTCCCAAATCGGCAACAATCTATAGATCCTCCTTCCAGCGACAGTGGCGGCGGTTCTAACGGCAGCGGTGGTGGTTCCGGCGATGGCGGAAGAGGTTTTGGCGGCAACGGTAGAGGTTCTAGTAGTGGCGGTGGCGGTTGTGGCGACAACGGCGACGATTTGAGCGATGGTGGTGATGGTTCCGATGGCGGTTCTGGTGGTGATGGCAATTCCGACGATGGCTGTGGCTGTTCTATTTGAGCAGGAATACATGCGTGAGGGAGTGGGGTGTGAGGAAGTGGAGTAGTGGGGAAAGACAATTTTATCAATTAAAAATTATTATCTTTACATGCTGGATTGCAGTCATAACGGGTGGATTTGAGCATGTAGGTGAAATACCACCTAAATGGTAAATAACCGGCTCAAGGTGTGTCCTCTACTCCTAGTCTCATTCCATCAAGTAGTTCCTAAGATTGAGGCATAGAATTGGGTGGTTGAAATGGTAAGTCCCAACCCAGCGTCTCGGATCGGATGTGCTTCAATTCCGATTTGTGGACGGAGCAGCCCAAACTAATTCTCTGGGACATGACATGTGTATGAAAAGGAGGCTCATGGGACAGAGACAGTTTGAATATCTGTTGCTCTCTATATAAAGTAGTATAAGTTTATGTGAAAATATTTTAGTATTAAAATTAATCTTAACAAATTCCCATGACTGCCCCAACAAGAATAACATACTATATATGGAATGATTATAATGTTCTAAGTTTAACTCGTCTTTTAAAGTATTCCCGATATTAATTAAAGTTAAACGCGGATTAAATTATAATGTAAGTAAAACTATAGTACTATCGTACTAACAAGTCTAATACTATATAGTAGTATGAGTTGTAAATAGACTTAATCATTGAACCACTTTTAAGTGCTAATAATACAACCACGCACGATAAGGGTGAAGTGCACCTTTCCGACCTTTTAATTTATATGCAACAAAAGTCGTAATAAAACCCAACTATGCTTTTTTATTTGAGGGTGTGTTCTTCCTTTATTTTTTCATCTATAAATCATCAAATCAACCATTTCATTATAATTTTCTCTCTCACAAACATAACATCAACTATGCTGATCCAAAATGTTTAAGAGTCACTACGCATAAATTGAAAAGTTTAGGGTTCACTATTGTCATCAACATTCGTAACGGCTTTCGTAGCAGAGCTCACGGCTCATGGAGTTTAGTAAATACACTTTTTTTAAAACGGGGTGCGAGGTTCTAAATTCCAATAAGTCTTAAAGATTAAATTTCTGAAATATTATAATCAATACGGAGTATATTTTTATCGTCTTTCCAGTCAACGTTGACTTGGATTATCTAGTTGGTGATAATTAATTGTATCTTGTCTGTGACAAGTAAGGGCTTTTCCATGTTGAACAAACAAACTGAGGGTGCGCGACTCTTCAAACCTTTGGCATTATTTCTAGCGTACCACAAATTTGACCACATGTGACAAAACAACTCTAACTCACCTTTGCATGATCACTTCTCCATAATACGAGGGCGTACATAGTAATAATATCCACAAAGTAGAAGCATATAAACAAAGTGGGCGAAAGGCGGAAAGCTGATCGATAAGTTGAGTTAAAGCACAACTCTCGCAACCGCGCAATGGAAATCCACGCGATCTTATCCAATCCAATATCTCGAAATAATGTGCCAATAATTCGATTAGGAAATAACTGTTTAAGAAGAACGGTAACATTTTGAATAATTTTTTAATGGTTGAGATTAAACAACTAACAGTTAAACTAAAAAAATTATTGTTGACAATTTTTTTCAAAACACAACATCTACTTTAAAAAAGTGTTGCCAAAAACAGCTTGACAATGACTTTTTCAAATAACTGTTGTATTTTGAAAAAAACTTCTACGAGTAGCTTTTAGTATTTATCCGCAGTTGTCTGATCTCAACCGTTAAAAAGTATCCAAAATGTAATATCTAATTGAAATAACTACTCCTAAACGGGTCAATACTCCATACTAAAATACCACCCTCAAATTTTGGTGAACCAAATTTGTAACGTTTAACTAGTATACATGTTAATAAAAGTTGAGTATCTAGTTTAGTTGTTGAGCTCCTAAAGACAATAGGTGGAGTGTTGTGTTCACGTCTTCACCATCCCTAATCTCCTATCCCTTTTGTATGAAAATAAATAGTGGTTAAAAGATACCCCATCCGTCCCCAAAAAAATGGTGTTTTTTTAGCATTTAATTTAGTTTTTCAACATTTTGATATACAAAGTCAAATAATTTAGATGCAAAGTATAGATTCATTTGTGCAGTTCTAAATACTCCCTCCGTCCGCAAAAGATTCTACCATTTGTTTTGACACTTTCATAGTATTTAATCTATGATTTGTTTTATGAATCTATAGACATTGAAAATCAAAATTTTCATGTGTGTATCATAATTTGAAATCTAAATTTTCTAAATATATTTTTTATGATTTTTTTCAATGTTGATCTTTATTAAAAGTTGAGTCAAATATTGAATCTTAAAACAGCAAAGTCAAACGGTGTAATTTTTTTGCGGAAGGAGAGAGTATATTCTATTTCCAATTTTTCAATGAGTTATTTCAAGTAATAATTTGAATCTCCAACAACATAAAAAAAACACCAATTTTTCAGGGATGTGAGTATTTGTTTTTAAAATGTTATCCATTTAAAAAAAATTACCCATTTTAAAAGGAAAAAAAACATAAAAAGTTGGTGAACCAAAACTGCAAAATAAAAGGATGGAAATAAAAAATAGTTAGCGGAAAGGTTTTTTTATTAAAAAAAAAAAACAAACCCACAATTTTTTTTTGTCGATGACTCAAAATATGGTTAGGACTCGCTAACCTTTTCCCTAAAACCTCTTAATTCATCTAACATATTTATTTTTATCCATTTCTTTACATCATGACAATCCTCTTTTTTTTTTTTTTGAATAGCGTAAAATTGATAGCGAAAATTCATCTTAAAATTTACTTATTTTCATATCATGTTAATTTGTTCAAGAAATTAAAAATGGAGATGGAAGGGAGTAGTAAATAAGAGTGCTACATAATTCACATTCTCGATTGTGGGTGTGTTTATCAAATTGTTTTCCCGATTCACTTTATACTTTTCCAAATAACTATACATAACATCATTCCTAAATTCATTAATTCTCACTTCCAGCATTCAAAATTACATTTTCTTTTCATGAACATACCCTATAACTAATACTTTATTTGTCTTGGATTGTCATTTTTAATTTTTTATGTAGATTAAGATTGTATTTGGTCATTAACTCATTTCACATAAACTTTCATCATTATCCCAATCGAAACTCATTCTAAGCCATTGCAACCCACTCTATCCTCTTTGAAGTGAGTATATTATAATAGTAAAAGTGGACTAAAATAAAATAAAAGTAAAAAAATTGGGATAAAAATATTTTAATGTTGTGATAACTTATACGAAGTAATAGAGGGTAGTAGAAACAGGTGATTGCGGCACACGTTTAGAAGAGCGCGTCCATGAATAGATGCCGAAGAAGCAGTAGAATAGAACAGAAAAGTGGAAAGTGGGAACAAGAACGGAATTGTCGCTCTTTGCAGCAAAAATATACTACCACTAATAAGGAATAAATACTACTCAGGACTCAAAGCCGAAAGTATTTTCACGCTCAGAAATTTTCACTTCTGCTGCTGCGTACACCGCCCTGATAGTTCCCTCTTTAGGTTTTGTAAATTTTCCGGTCGTCCGTACTGATTTTCGCGGCGTCGTCGTCGTTGTCCCCCTTGCCAGACGGAAATTTGACTTGTGTTTTGCGTTCCAAAGGCCAAGATGATCATGTCCATGTCTACTTCATCACCAGCTAGCGTAGCGGTGGATAAGGCGACGAGCGACCTCTTGATTGGCCCTGATTGGACTATGAACATCGATATTTGTGATTCCATCAACTCCAATAATTGGTACTTACAGTTGACCTTCCTCCTTGATTAGAATTTTCCCTTTTTCTGATTGTTCGATGTTACTGTTTCGTTTCTCTCTCTTTTTCTTCTGTTTTCCGATTATCTGATTAGGACCAGCGATTGGTCAGTATAATTATGGACTTTTGAAGCTCAAAGTTTCAAGGAAGAAGCAAGAGCTGTAATTCAGGCACATAGGTTCCTTTGTGTGTTTTCTCTTGCTGAAGAACAAGTAAATGGGGTGTTCTCGGTTCCGTAAAGAGCTTTTCTTTATGATCGATTGACCGTTGACGAAAGACGCTTGCTGGATGACTTTGACGCTACTGTTGTCTATTGCTGTTTTATCTTTTACTGGTTTACCCCGTGTTTCTTGCTTTCTGTTGTAGTTAAGGTTTTTCAAAGTTCTCCCTTTCCATTGTTATTGCGCACGTTGGGAGATGGTTTTTTTACAGTTCTACGTTTAACTACTCAGGCAGGCAAAGGATGTGGTGAAAGCTGTGAAGAGAAGGCTCCAGCACAAGAGTCCCAAGGTGCAATTACTTGCTTTAACGGTATGCTTCAATGACCATCATCTCGTGTTAAATTGTATTTACAGTGGGACTTATTAGTATCATCAAGCTCATTTTTTGACTGGTTGCTTGATTTCCCTGTAGCTTTTGGAGACCATGGTGAAGAACTGTGGTGACTATGTACATTTTCAGATTACTGAAAGAAGTATATTGGAGGAAATGGTTAAAATGGCTAGGAAAAAGGTAATTTTTTCTATTTGAAATACCATCACATAAGTTTCAGATCATGAAACCTTTTCCTAGATTTCCATGTTCTATAACTTAATTGGGCAATCCCTGAATCGGTGTAGGACCAATGAGCATAGACAATCACCAAGAGGGTCAAGAGTCACGTCATGGTTATGGAAATAAAACAAATATAAGTTTGAAAACGTGGTTCATCCTGTTTTGTGTGTGAAGTCAAGCTTTTGGGGGGAACTATCGAATCATGAAACTAGGAAGTCCATCTCAGTGATGGGTGGTGTTGCTTTTCTTGAGTTTATCGACTATTTAATCGTGTTGAAGTTGCTGGCTTAGTGCTGTCTAGCTAGTAGAAAACTGATGTATCATTCTCATTCTCTCTGGGAAGTTATTAAGCTTGTGAGTTTTTGTTTCCTCTGCGAGAAATGAATTTTTAGTTTTTTCTCTTGGGTTCTTATGAGGATTGCTAAAACCCTGTATCGATGTTTCTGCAGGCAGACATGAATGTGAGGGATAAAATTTTGGTACTGTTGGATTCTTGGCAGGAAGCATTTGGTGGTCCAAGTGGAAGATACCCTCAGTATTATTGGGCATATGAGGACCTAAGGGTAAGAAGGCATACCAAAACATATTGATGCTTATCGCAATTAAATATGTTACCTTACATGTTGAATTTTGCAACTGGACTTCTGTTACTTCACATATGCCTTATGCTATCCCTGATCCCTCAGAGAAGATAAGATGTGAGAAACATTATTGGATTTGATAACTCATGTCTCCTCTTTCACTATATCATTGTCTTTGCTTCTAGTTCTGTCATTTTATTCATGAGAACGTGCTGTATTAATGACAGCGATCTGGACTACAATTTCCTCGTCGTTCACTGGATGCTGCTCCAATATTTACACCGCCTGCTACACGTCCGAGCTTAAGACAAACTGATGCTGGATTTGGGTTGCCAAGTAATTCCTCTAGGACGCTAGATGAGACAATGGCTGCAGAAACTGAAAATATAAGGTAATCTGCTTACCAAGCATCACCTAAGTACTCATCTGTTTCAAGAGGGCTTTTGCACTTCAATGAGTCCATATTTTGTTCCTTACGCAATGCATTTCTTGATTGCCATAGTATGGCTGACTTAGAGTCAATGAAGAATATCATGGACCTCTTAACTGACATGCTAGAAGCTGTGAAACCTGGCGATCAGCAGGTGTGTTTAACTGTTCCCTGAAATTATCCCGTCAGTTTGTACTCTCTCGATCCTAGCAAAGCTGATATGTTTAACTTTCGTAATTGCATTTGACTAAAAATTTTATTAGAAAGAAACGGTTAAACATTTTCCTAAAAAATGTGTTTAGAAACTAGATACATCAATTTATCATTTGCATATAAATTAATGACTTTATATGACAAAATGTCAGAATAAATAAAAAGGATTAAATACTGAAAAACCATTATCCCTGTCTCTTGCAGGCAATAAAGGATGAAGTGATTGTAGATCTTGTCAACCGATGTCGCTCCAACCAGAAGAAGCTGATGGAAATGTTGGCAACTACAGGGTTAGTTCTCTTTGAAAAGGCCTGTCTTATATATGGGTTAATGGTTTTGTGGATGTCAAGTTCTTTATTTCTCCACACTTCATGTTTGATTGTAATATGATAACAGTTTTGGGGGAAGTATCTACCTGGTGAATCTGCCCATGTGTTTGTTCTTGTATATTTTGTAGTTTCTGGAATTTTGATTTATACCATAATGGCACAGGGATGAGGAGCTGTTGGCTCGAGGTCTTGAACTAAATGATGGTTTGCAAAGCTTGCTTGCCAAACATGATGCAATAATAGCTTCAAACGATCCCATCCCGATAAGCTCCAACACAACCGAGACAAGCATATCCAATAAATCATCTAATGCAAATTGTTCAAGTGCTTCAGCTGTAGAAACTAGTTCCAGCAAAACTCCTGAAGTTAATAACTCAGCAGCACAGAATGTTTCCATGACAAATAGCTTATTTGATGGGGAAGAAGAGGAGGAAGATGACTTTGCACAACTTGCTAGAAGGTTGGTTTCCGTCGTACTTTCTAGATTGTTAAAGGTCTTGTTTTTGAGTTCCTTAGCATATGGCTTGTGTCTGGATAAGTTTACTTATTGATAGACAAATTCCATTTCAACTGCAGGCATTCAAAAGCACCATCCTCTGTTTCTCCAACCCCTTCTGCTGGGTCAACTGGAAGCACCGCTGAGACATATGCATTGGCTCTCTCAAATGCTCCAGCCCCAGTTAAGACTTCAAATGAACAAGACATGGTGGAATTTCTCAGTCTCGTCCTGTCAACTACATCAACTTCCCCTCGTTCTCCTCAAACACCACCTACAGCTTTCAATAATGCGAACCAGGTACCTGTTTCTACGAGTGAACAAGTGAATCCTTATTCCCAGCAAAATTATGCTGTTCATCAAGCACCACCACTACAGCAAAGTAGCTATGTTGTTCCTTGGGCTCAGCCTCAAACTCAGCCCCAAGCTCAAGTGCAGGCACAGTATCAGTCACAACCTCAATTTGGCTCACAATACCAAAACCAATCTCATTTTCAAGCACAATCAGAGAATAAACTCTGGCCTGAGCTCCAGCCTCAGCCTCACCCCAACTCACAGTCCCAACCCCAAATTGTGTCCCATTCACAACCAAAACCCACATTTCAAGCAAATTCTCAAATCCCTAGTTATCCAGAGCATCAAGTACAATCTCAGCTTCAGGCATCTCAACCTCACTACACAACCCAGTCACAGCCACAGTATACCGTGCAAGCCCAATCCCAGTACCAGGCACAATCCCAAGGACAGTACCAGCCTCAATCACAGCTGCGGCCTGGACAACAGTTACAGACTCCATTTTTTCAGTATCCATCTGCTTATCCCCCTCCACCATGGGCTGCCACACCCGGTTACTACGGAAGCCAAATTCATGCCCCTGCAGCTAATGGTAGAGTTTCGACACCCAGAGCTAGCGTGACAACGTCACAAACCCCATTGCCCTCGAGTTCTGGCACACCAGCACAGCAAATAAACTCGTTTCCATCAAGAGGTAGCAATGGTCAAACTACATCAACAGGTGGTCAGAAACCATTTATCCCCTCATATAGATTATTTGAAGATCTTAATGTCCTCGGGACTGCGGATGGGAAGCCAAATAGCAGCACGTCTTACAGTATTTCAGGCAGCCTTAGCCAAGGTATGGTTGGTGGTAGGAAGTGATTGTGACAGATAAATATATTTGTGAATACGGTGTATATCAACCTAGGGTGTTCGCTTTGTTTCGTCTGCTTTTGAGTTTACTTGTTATTTTGGACTGCCCTGGAAATTTGTTGTTAGGCGTGTTGCGTGTTCAAGGATAGGAATAAGTGAATGCATTTGTTCTGTTTTCTGCTGGAACCTGGTTTAGTAGGTGGGGACTTACTGATAGCATCTGACGGTACGAATTCGATACAGTCGTCTAGTTCATGGTAGTTATTGTACAACTGAATGTTCTTTAACAAAAACAGTTCACATAAGTTCTAAAATTTAAGTTATCACCAGTCTGTTTCGCTGAAATTTCCTACCATTCTTTAAACTTCTAAGCAATTTGTTTTTGAGAAATACTCCCTACTTACTTATCATACGGACACACGAGCTTGTCTGCTCCAGCACATTCGTGTAGAACTAAGAAAACGCTTTCATGCGTTATTTTTTCTCTTTGTTAAAAGAAAAAAAAGACGATGCAATATTCCATATCGACCCTTCGGGAAAAAGTAGATATATAAAGGAAAAGATGTCATTATTTTTTTATATGATAAATACTATACAACAAAAGTGATTTAATTATATCCATATATACTACAAAGGTACATAAAAGCCAACCTGATACGGTGAACCTTGCTACGAAGCTACTTCCATATATACCAGTTGTTTAAAAGAATCAACAAAAATGAAGACATTGAAGAGTTCGCCCAGCGGGTGGGTAACGTAACCGAGAAGCACTACCATGTTGCAAAATTGTAGAAAGGCAAATACGAAGCTACTTCCAACAGAAGTAACTGGTGAGATGGTAAATTGGCGAAAACGTTAGCGAACAAGGGCACCAAATAACAGATTTGATCTGAAATGGGCCCCAAATTTAGGACAATGTCACCAAGAACACTTGATTATAACATCATGATTCATATAACCGACTAGTCGTTAAGCCTTTACAAGATGGATGATGCACACGGAGAATGACATTTGAATTTTCAAAACGGGGAAATACAAAGCAGGAGGGAAAACAAAAACTATTTACACGCACTTTCATCTATGTAACAAATTATTTGCCAAAGCCCCCATATCTGAATATGTGAACATGTACACCGGAGGCTAACGAATACCTTATAGAATACAATCATTGGCTGGGCTCCGAATATTTGCAGGGTCGCAACTACCACTTGTGAGCAGGATCAGATGCAGCAATATACAACGACGGACAGTCGCAGTGGCAGTGTCAACACTAGCAGCAGCACCAGCAGCACCATCCACGATCCAGTTGTCTCATTGTTTGACTAGAAACAGACCTCCATATCTCTTGTAGCGTAAGACTGCTGCCAATTGATGCAGAAATTTGATGCCACCACTTCAACACTCTTACCGTTTCCCAGTCTAAATAACCAGGAAAGAATCGAGCATTCACCTTCTCCACATAATGTTCTTGTATTCACCGTGCCTGATTGTTGTCACCAGCATAGATCGAGACACAAGCATCAGCAGCACCTGCTGCAAGCAGTACTTGATAGGGATGGAAAGTAAGGCAGCTTACGGAGCCAATTTTCTGAGCCATAAACGTAGTATAGTAGCGTATTGTTCCTAATTGTTCGCCCCTCAGACTGAAAACTTTAATCAACTGCTTCGCTGATCCACTAGCGATTATCGGAGCATGCCTATGAACAGCCAAAGCTGTAAGTGAGCCCCGGTGAGCATCAATTGTGAGATAAGCATCCCGCTGACTTCTAATATCAAGGAACTGGATATCACCCGCCTGAGATGCACTGACAATCTGAAAGAGGTGAAAATCAAAGAAATTAGTTGTACCAAGCTGACACTTAGCCAATAAGAAAAATTGAACTACAAAGACCACATACTAAAAACAAGCCCAATCTACCTTCCCAAGGTCTAGTCCTGGTTGAAAGCCCAGGCTCACAACTTTAGCTACTTTCTGCACATGCGGCCTGGTTGCACAAACCAACCTGAGGAACACACAAAGGTGAGGATAACTATGTATCAAACAGGAAAATAGAAAGAAGAAATATAGTTGCAAGCGTGGAGTCGTAATGCTGAAATTCAATACTTCCTCCATCCCAAGTTTGTTGTCACAAAATCAAAATACTTTTGTCCCAAATGAAATGACATTTTTTCACTTTTGTTTTACCTTAGTCCACTTTTACCCTTACAATGTACCCACTCAAAGAGTCTAGGGAGTAGGTTAGGAGGAGTAAGAATGGGTTTGGAAGCCGAAGTTAATGTAAAATGAGTTAATGACCAAAGACAAATCTTAATCTACACAAAAAAAGCTAAAAGTAACAACTCATTTGGGACGGAAGGAGAAGTAAATATCCGCCAACCAAAGAAGATTCGGATATGCCTGTGTGCATGCCTAAGATTGTGTAGGAGATGAAGAAAGGCAAAAAATGAGGGCGCTCAGTAAAGGATAGCAGCATTAGATAAAAAATACTGTGATTGCACTTCTTCCATCCCAAAAAATTTGAAAATGTTTTGGACACAGATTAAGAAATGCCAAAAAACTTGACAATAAGGTAAAATAGATACTCTCTCCATCCCTAAAAAGAAGCTACATTTTTTTTCAGCATTTAATCAATGAATTTTGTTTTCCAATGTTCTACAGATAAAGTTTAATAATTTATATGCAGATGATGAATGAACATCTCTAGTTTCTAATTATATTTTTTTATAATTTTTTAACGAAATCTTCCTTGTGACGGAGGAAGTATATAAGATAAAAGTAACCTGCCTAAGTGTGGAAGGGAAACTGAGAGGAATATAAAATGCTTCAGTTTTTCTGGGATGACCAAGAAAAGGTTTCAATTTGTCTATAAGACAAAGGAGTATTAGATTGGTGTAGAACATTAGATCATCATTGTTGATTAATTCTTTGTACTTCTTTAATTATTACTCCCTTAGTCCGAAATTCTAGGCATCAATCACTTTCCAGAAACTAATTTACAATATTTTATCATCAACAGTTTGATACACCCTCTGTCCAAGAAGATATAAACGTTTCCTTCGAAGGAATCTTCTAATCTATTTTTACCTTGTTTGGGGGTGTTATTAACCGAGAAGGAATCAGGGTGCTAAACCCTATATATGCGTGACATTTGTAGACCCTTGGGTGCAGCCTCAGGATTATTATTTTATTTGTACTCTTTCAAGCAGTTCAACCATCCCATACAGCCCTTTAAACTCTAATTGGCAGCCCTATTGGGCACAAATACCCTGGCAGAAGCTGATCTTTTCAAGAAAAGAAACATCCATGAATAAGAGACAGGTCAAAACTGATTTTGTTGCGAACTTTTTTATTTTTTTTAATGAGACAGCAAGACAGGTCAAAACTAATAAGAATAAAATCTACCAAATAAGAATTACACTCCAAAAATATTCCTGAACAAGAGAGATTATAGCGACTTACATTTCAGGTGTTCGGACATCATACAGTTTAACAGAACCATCTATGAAACCAGCAGCAAAGTGACCGCCGTGAACTTGGGAAGCAGCCTATACAATACACAATGTGAAAGGTTATCCACCATAGACCCTATAAACTACTTGCGCACTATTAAAGCAAACATTTACATATTCAACAACATAAATCTATGCAACAATTACAAATAGATTAAAGCAGAAATATCAAACACTGCAATAATTTTACCAATGCTGATACACTGCAATCAGATGATGAAGGAATCGAATTAACAAGCTGTTCCTTGTCCAGGTCCCAAAGCATAATTGATGACACCTCTCCTGAAGCATACTAGTGGCACAACACAGTAAAATATAATAAAATTTCAGCATAAGAGAAACAATACCAAAACGTTAATAAGGCTAATCAGGCAGGAAACGCCAATTACTTACGTAAGCTTTTATTTTGTTCCACTGGACGCATCAGCTATTTCAAACATCAATTAAATATACTAGAACTTGTATGGCTCAATAATTTGAAGGCTTAACTGAGACTTGGCTTAAGCCCTTAACTTACCAGGTTTAAATATTAAGCCTTCAGTAATAATGGAAAAACAATTGTCCCTGAAATCTTCTACTTTAAAGCTTGGGGACAGGTGTCATTAAATAAAACTCCTATCCAAAGAGACAAGATTAACATTAACCCAATGCCAGGCTCAGTCTTCATGGGACTGAGCTCCTGATGTAGCTGAAGTTAACCATGAATCTTCCAACTAAGTCCAGCAGATTGGAAGATTTTGACTCCAAGCAAACAATGTCGATGAAAAATGCTTAAACTTTTAAAAACATTTGGGAAGAAAGGCACATACCAGATATCCAGACTGCTGTTGCCAGTCTACAACAGCATTCAAACTACGAACACCAGGTTTGTGACCTTGGATTGAGGAAAATGCAGTGACTAGCTTTTGTTTGTCCTTCAATGTATAGTCTCTCCAAACTCGGATATTACCATCATCTACAACCAAGGTTAGGGACGGGCTAGTTAACAATAGACTTCTAACACAACAACCAGAACTCCTATTTCTAAGGATAGGTGACAGAAAGTTAACTTGAAGCAACAAGGAGTAAGCTGTCATCCAGCTCATTCAGAAGACAGAGCTTGGAAATTCCTTTCTCTGGACAATCATGATTATCAAAAGCATTGAGCAGCGTAGCTTCCTCATAATTCCACACCCTACAACAAGAAAAGTAAACAATTGAAAACCAATGAAAACTTAAATAGGCTATTAAAAGTAAACCGTCATTGACGCAGTTATGTACCAGCTTATAGTATTATTTAACCAAGACTTCACGATTCAAAAAACATCCTATCTATTAACACACTACTAAAAAATGGTTCCTGAAGCGGACCAATGCGAGCTGAAACCTGAATGGAAGGCTGAAATGAAGGCAGCTTGCACTAACCTAACCTTACATGCTAAGTGCATTAGGTTGAAACAGAAAAATATAACAGAGATAATTTACACAGATAAAGGTACTATGATCTTTCGTGATACTCCTTCCCATAAAAAAATAATACATATTCCTTGTAGGAATGTCCTACAAAGATTGATAGATTTCCTTTTAAGAAAACGTTCACCTACCTATTTTACCTTATTAAACTCAATTTCCCTTCTTTCATAAAAAAAAAACTCAATTTCCCTCCCTACTCAAAATGGTAATTGTCTTACATGCCTATTAAATCGAAGGCAGAAGGTAGGTTAAATAATACTCTTTTTCTATAAGTCCAATAAAATTGGAATTTGAACGGGGGAACAATACCAGGTGCTAATCTACGGCTGATTTAAGATAAATAGCATATTTTTCTTCATCCTTGAAAGTTGGCGTGTTTCATTTTTTAGCATTTAATCAAATTATAGATCAAGGATTGTAGTTTCTAAATATATTTTTTTCCAAAATTTCTTAAAGAATTCTTTCTAGTAATAATTTGAGTCTACCATAACATCAAAAAAGAAACGCACCAATTTTTCAGGGACGGAGGAAGTATACTTTTTTGTTTAACACATGTACCATTGCTACAACACTGTTCATCAAGAGGCTCAAACATTTTCTAAGTAAGGCTTTATAGCCCAAATGTTCCAAAACGTTCTATCTTAAAAGGGTGTTTGCAATTTTGTACAATGAACTTGATGTTTCAATTAAATGATGGGAGACCAGCTGAACACATCTTCCTAGCCAATTATGTTTAATATGGCAATCTGGTAAATACCACAAAGACGATGTAAGAAAAACCAATTATGCCAAGTTCTGACATTGGACTACAATTGCAGCCAATTGGTGCAAAACAATAATTAGATAGTACTTCAGTACCTGATCCGCTCATTCTCATCGGCAGCAACCACAATGGGTGAGAAAGGCTGCAACAAAGCTGCTTTTGTGCCGGTTTCAAATTTAGTGTCCCAGCTAGCAATTTGGTTATTGTTATTAAGTCTGCTGACAGCTGGTCAACAAAGTAAATAAAAAAATTACAATTTACTCAAAAATCTCTTCCAAGTTTAGGTATGCTTCAGCAATAAAAATACTCATTAGATGGCCCTACCAGAATGCTGGCAGTTTGCAATATTATCCAGAGCCATTTTCTCCCTCTCTTCTCTTCTTACCAGCATCTCTTCACTATCATCAGACGCTGTGAGAAGCGGCTTTGAAAACCGACCACAACTCCAATTATATATAGTTGACTGTGGAAGTAAACTGCGCTCTGAAACTCCTGAACCAGAGCCTAAAAGCGGATCAGCTAATCCTGAGTCGCAAGAATTCATTAAATGAGGCCTGAACTCCAAAGAACAAACTCTACGCATTCCTGTTAGGTAATTTTGACGAGGAGGGCTCACTGGAGGAGTTCTAAATGTTAAAGGCAAATGACCTGTCAGAGGATATAACTTTAGTCTCATTACTGAAGGAAAAACCAAAAACAAAAGGTGGTGGATAGAGTCACCTCCATTCATGTCAAACCATGAAGCAGAACGTGCTAGACCCACCGGAGGAGCTGGAATTGAAGGGTCACCTGGTCGAGTCTTCACAGACTTTGTAACTTGTTCAATGCCAATAATGGACATAACCCGCTGACCCACCTTTGCCACACGTGGAGATGGATCATTTGCTAAAGTACAAATAGCTAAGACACACTGCGAAAACAGTGCATTGTCCAGGGGAGTTGACTTTGGATGATTAATTATCCCATTGCTTATAACATCATTTATTATTCCCGAATCAGAGTGCTGGGATGAATCATCAGATAATGGAGAACCATGCATCATTCCAGATGTGGAAAGAGGACTGCTTGCAGAAACCCTCCCATCTCGGACGACTGCTGAATTTTCATTACCCACTCTGATTAAAGGACCAATCTGAGATGAAATTATATTACTACTTCCCGAGCTTTTTAAACCAGCAAATGAAGGCAATGAACCTAGGAAAGCATTAGGTTGAGGTTTCCAATATGCCATGGCAACCGACTTAAGAGGTTGATTATGTTTAAAAGCGAACCGCGCCAAGGCTGCAAAAAAGTAACATATTTCATACATGTTAACCATATTGATAAATAACAGTTCTTACACAATCCCCTATACAAAAAGCAAACAAGAAGAACTGAGAAAATCGATCCTAATAAGAAAAAAAAAGTGAAGTATTGCAGCTTCAGCTTATCTACAGGGAACTGGCTAATTAAATCTAAGCAGCCAATAATTGCTAAATTCAAGTAACAGAGAAGAATAAACATAATTCGGCAGAGACCAAAAAACTACCCCCCGTCCCATAAAAAAAAGTTAGCTTTTTTACTGGCCGGAAGATTAAGCTGAGCAGTTGAAACTGTATATTTTGACAATTTAACTTCACTTGGAAAGAGGGTTCTCCATCGGGCGCGAGAAGCACTCAAAAAGTCCAGTACACATCAACATTAAGATGAGTGGAAAGAGAAAGGATCTGGAGGACCCCGACTTTAAGATGAGAGGATAAGGTGGTAAAATAGGTAGTAGAAAGTTTCCTTCTAAGGAAGGTTACAAAAAATTTGGGACATAGCTGCATTTTTATGTGAAGGCTGAAATATAGTGTTTTAAAATGAGAGAAGAATTTGAAATGGCAGGAAAAGTAGCCAGCAGACCTAGTTTATAACAGAAAAGGAATAGCAGATATGGTAATTTTCATTCAACTAAATCAGCCTCTTAATAACCAACGGTGAAAACTCAAATTGTTTGCAAACTTCACTGCATCAAATAGCATGCCCCGGACATACCTACAGCCACCTCAGCTCTGACCAGTGGACTTCCATCCGATACAACAGTTAAAAGACTCTTAATAATGTTAATTTCAGCTTTATTCTTTTCATCATCATCAAATTCTTCATCTACTCCAACACCATCTCTAGACAAGTCAAATCCAACATCCAGCAAGGTACACAATGCGAATACAGCTGAAGCTCTTACCTGAAACATGATCAAACCTCTAATAAAAACGCGTAACTAAGGTTCTGTGAGAAAAAGGTGGTATGAGAACAAAGTAACAACATAAACTACTAAAAGAAGGTGACAAGATAAACCTCAGGCTGAGGCTCAGAAAGTAAAGGTGCACATATAGCTGGAGCATCTGCTTGTAGAGCAACTATTTGGGCATCTGAGAAGTCCTCCCACATCTTCCCAAGGCAAAGACAGAGCCACTGAAGGAGTAACGGCTCAGTTTGAGTATCAGATGGCACAGAACCCTGAAGATGCCTCAGGCAAACATGGATCAAGCCAGCTTCAACACAGACTTCCTGCCCTCTTCTATGCCCATCCACAACAACAGCTAAGACAAATGCCGCCATGGCACGTTGTTCAGGATAAGCTTCCATACTATCAAGAAAGCTGACAAAATATGTGTGCCCACCATCCTTTACAAGATCAGCCTGGCAAGACTGAAAAATAGAGACATTTTAAAATCAAAAGATTCAAAGGGCAAAAGGGGCACCATTCTACACACAACGATAAAGAAACAGCTCGCAAAAGACACATTCTCCAACATATTTACTGCTGTCATAAACCAACCCTAGAAAAGAAGATGAAACATGTATCTACTATCCACTATGCCCATGGAGGGCAATATGATATACCCAAATAAAAGCATGCAGTAGAGCATCTCCTTACACACCTTATCATGTGCAAGAATCTTGGTCCAAATAAAAACAAGAATTTGGCGAAGCTCTGGTGTCGTTGTTTTCAATAGCTTTAAGACATAAGGAAATATACCGACGGACAAAGCCTATCAACAAATAAAAGCCAATCAGAAATTTATAATACTGTATATAGTTAACATCCTGTCCACACGGAAAGCAGCCAATGAGATTTTTAATAACTACCAATTCTACAGCCCAATGTCCCATGTCAAGAAATCTTCCAAGAAGAACCAGAGCCCGGAACCGATGGCTTTGACTAAGTAATACCTGAACAAGAGAAATTAGCTGATCAATTATCACAGAAAAATGCTGATACAATTAAGCCAAAGCTTGCCAGACAGTCTTGTCTCAGTCTAACAGAAAACCCTACTCTGACGCACTCAATGCAGTAATATATTCAATATAAAGGGTACTTGTAGAAAAAAATCAAACAACTCCCCCTGGACAAAACTCCAAATCGTTCTGCAGTATACTAAAGTAAAAGTACCAAATTTCTCACCCAAAACTTAGAAATAGTGCAAATTTCCCGCCAATAATTTCAAAGGCTTAGCTTAATTTTCGAACTAAGAAAGCTTAAATGGTGTAAACTTCTAACCAATTTTTTAAATTAATCCAATTTGTAAATCAAGGAGAAAATATTCAGATACAAACCAGTATACGGTAACTCAACGTTAAATTACACTATACTCCCTTTACTATTTTCAATTGATCTTAAACATCCAGAACTTTTAAACACCCCGCCTCCTCTTCCCCTTTCACCATGTTCTCGTCTCGCAAGTCTCACACCTCCTCCACTGCCACCACTGTTGGTCCACATGCAAGGCCATCTTCAACCCATCCTTAGCCTCAAAGAACTATGAGGGCTTCTCTTACAGCCTTTAGGAGCCTCGGAGTCAATCCTGCAACTTTAGGGAGTGCACCACTCTCTACACGCTGTTTAGCCAAAACCGTCAAAGTTAAACAGCCTAAAATTCCCATGTCGGAGCCAAGATGGGATTAATGAAGGTGAAGTGCTGAAGGAGAAAGCTCTTCCTCTGACTCGTAGAAGGTTTGTCAAATTGGGATTTGGATTATTAAATGTAGGAAACAGAAGCAGATTTGGATCTCCCATCTGCCATCATTAGCCATGCCTGACGGCCGGTCAAACAACTCAAACCACCATCATATGCTGGTTATGTGGCCTTATCCATAACGATACTATAGATTCAAACGTTTCAGAAGTTTACGATCAAATAAAAAATGCAGATGAAATAAAATGTAATTTAACCTTATCTGAGTTAACAGAATACATCATTGTGTATAAGATATTAGGAATATTTCCTCCTTGGTAACCAAACTGGATAATTTCAAATAATAGGTGAGAAACTTGTAAAATTGAAATTACCTAAAATGATAATTAAGCCTTCACGTTATCAAATAAATAGATGAAACACCATACTCTTTAGGCATATGTTTAATTATTGAACACCATACTCTTGACAAGTAAAATCTTTTAAGCAGTAAGACACCTTCAGGTTATCAAATCAATAGATGAAACAGGGAAAAAATGGCACCTGAAGCACAATAGGTAATTGCTCTGGCGGCTTCTTAAGCTCTGATCCATGATCAAGCCATACCTCAAAAGCTGTAAGCTGTTCGGTGAAAAAGGGGCTTGGCTGGATAGGAAAAAGCAAACCACCAAGCTCAATCAGGGAACTCAATAAACCGAGAAATGATGGAAACATACACACCTGGAACTCTGCATTAGGATCCTCAACCAATGATGGAAGATGAGAAAGGCATATTTCAGCAGCCATGTCCCATGCATCCCTATACCAGAAAAGAAGAAAAGCATATGCTTATAATGTCATAATTCTTCAACGGGAAAAAATCAGTGTTAATTCCCAATTATACCACATATGATGTTGATGTGTTGATGGCAACACAGGATGAGATACTGGCGAACAATTTGCAGAGCGCATTATCCTCTCAGCAAGCAAAAAATTTCGGAAGAGACTGGCAACCAAAAGGTCTTGCCTGAACAGTTTCTGGAAAAGCTCTGCAGCACATACATGACAGACAGCAATGAAGATCACTAAGAGGAAAAACATTACAGGAAATTTTGTAGATCCACTGCATAATTGAGACAATACCATGAGGAAGAACATTCCAGGCAATTGTGTCAGTCACTGCAGTAAATATCCAATTCAGCTCCCCAAGCAGTGTTTTACGGTCATTTTGGCGACCAGGAATTCTATCTATAAGTGAATAGTCAAAAGACTCACGAAGCAATGAGCGTGTGCAGAACCTAGAGGACAAAGTTTATTTTCATGCTCAAAACAAGATTCCCATACTGCATTATCAAAACAAAATGCATAAAACTAAAAATGACGGGGTTGGTCTATAGCTTAGCTTCCAAAGATAGATACATTTCAAAATAGATAAAACTACATGCCAACCATGCTGAACAACCATTTAAAAGCACATTATATTAATCCCAATTACTTGAATCCAATATGCGCAGAAAGAAATTAAAAATACATACCCATGTCCATCTATAAGCAAATGAACTACGCAGGCCATAAAATTCTTGTACATAATACACATGAAATCAAGTGTAAATAATCTAAAACAAGATCATGCTCGAAGAACCAATAAGGTAAACACAAAATCAAAGTAATATGAAGCAACACATTTACCCACTAAAACGGGTAGCAAGTGGAATTAATATCTGCAATGTAGTCTCCAATAAATCACAAACATTTTGCATATCAGTTATGATGTAATGGTTACTTGCAAAACCAAAAGAAGCCAACACAAAAACATCTAATCTTATGTCAATATATAGTGCCGCTCTGCTTTCTTATACGCAGATTGCTGAGAATTCCATGCATGGTAACAACCAGATTAGCATACCAACTGCTTCAAGCTCTTTATCTAGGGCCAGGTTCTTTATACTCCCTTCCCAGAAACTGATACATTTCTTTCCAGCACTTAGTCTATAATTTTTTATCTTTCAATAATTTTATAAAATCAAATAGTTTCTATGCCAATGATAAATTAAAGTGTTTACGGATATAATCCGTCCATCCGAGAATAATTGTCTACTTTCTATTTTAGGCTGTCCACACAAAATGGTCTTGTTTCCAAAAAGGAACCTTTTTACTACTAAGGTCACTTAAATACCGTCAAATTTCCTCTCCGCTTCTCTTCCCACAAATAGATTGCACAAGCAATCTACTCAATCTCTATTTCATTTAGGGACAAAATTGGGAAAAACACCTACAATCTAACACTATCCTTAATCTCCACACCAAAACAAATCATACAATTAATGACAACATAGAGGTAGTAATTTTTAAAAACTTGTTTGTAAAATTTCTCCTACTCATTCAAGTCAACACAAGCTACACTGTCAAAATTATCAGTTATTACTGGAAGATGTCATTTGCACAAATACTGAAGTTTTTAATTTGCATGAAGACAACTTGTAAAAGATTAATCTAGACATGGATCAGAGCTACAAAAACCTGACATTTTAAACTTCGTTCACATTGGTAACTTGAAGGGAAAAGCCCAGCATGTCATTACAAATTTAAATTCATCAATCAGGCAAAGTCTTAAATGCTTCCATTTTTAAGATTAATCAGATGGAAAATACTGAATATTTTCTGAAAAAAGGGTACAAACATCAAACTCTAAGTTTCAGTAGAAAGAAAAAGTACTGCTAAGGAATAAGCACCGACAACGATGGAAAGTAACACAAATATGAATTCACGCAGAGAAAAACTTCATAACATATAAAAGCCACAAATTTAACCATGGAAGCAACAAGTTCTCATATGATGCAAGAAGCAAAGCAAAACTAAACATCTAAAAATCTAATATCCTATATTAGACTACAAATGTACACATATAACAGACAAGAGGGAGACCAAACCATCTTAATGCCATTTTAATTGGGGTAGTGAGGCAAGAAGTAAACACATCAGCGGGAAACTCAGCACTCTGGGGAAGTGTCTCATGTGCTTCACATGCAGCAAGAAGAATGCAATCCCGTACTCCAGAGCCTGAGTAGCTTGCAGTGCTCCAATCCTGAAGCTGCCAACCAAATATAGTTAACAACGAGGTTTTTTACCCCACGCTTTGCGGTGGAAAACAGTTAAAAAATAAAATTGAAGAATAAAAATTTCCTTATTGTAAAATGAACATGGCCATAAACCACAGATATTGAAAAATAGAAAATGGCTAAACCTTAAAAAGTTGAGAATATAGATTTAAAAAATAAAAATAAAAGCATAGAAGAAAATTAAAACAAAGAAACAGATGAAAAAAATAAAAGAAAAGGAAGAAGAAAAAAGGCATACAATGCCAAGAAAAAGAAGAGAATTAAACCAAAAGAATCTTATAAGAGGAGAATATGACTAAAATGTAATAAACATGAATTTTAAGGGAATATGGGTAAACAATGGAATGCAAAAAGAAAGAAAAGAAATAGACCAAAATAAAAGTAAAAAGAAAAGAAAATGCTCAAATCATAAAATTAAAACAGTTGGGGCCAATTTGAAAAATTATAGAAATGTCAGTTATTGAGTTATTCCTTAAACAACGAAATGGGGTGGAAAAATAGAAAAACGGCTCGTCTCGCTGTGACTTTTGATTGGGCAAGAATAGATAAAAAAAAGGAAAAGGAAATAACAACAAAGGAAAAAATAATTGTTCAGTATGTGAAAACAATAACATGAGAGATATGACATAAAAATGGAGTACAAAAAAAAGAAGAGGATTAAATCAAATCAAAAGCAAAAATAAAAAAATGGTTAAATAACATAACTAAAACATTTAGGTTCAATGGGTAGAAAATACATAAATGTTGGACAATACCAACATTTTTCCCTAAACAATAAGCAAAAGCACAAAAAATAACTGTTCAGTATGTGAAAACAATAATAAAAGAGCTGTAACATAAAAATGGAATACAAAAATAAAGAAGAGAATCAGATCAAAACAAAAACAAAAAGGGGGGGGGATGGTTAAATAATAAAACTAAAACATTTGGGTCCAATGTGTAGAAAATACAAAAATGTTAGACAATATCGGACTTTTTACTAAATAACCCAAGAGAAGAAAAAAAACCACAAAAAAAGGTTCGCCTAATAAGACAGGTTTTCTACATATAGAGAATTGGGACATAAAAATGTATTAAAAAAAGAAGAGAATCAGATTAAAACAAAAGCAAAAAAAAAGGAAATGGTTAAATATCAGAACTAAAATATTTGGGTCCAATGTGCAGAAAACACATAAATGTTGGACAATATCAGCATTTTCCCTAAACAATAAAAAAGCGAAAAGACAAAAAAAATAATTGTTCAGTATGTGAAAACAATAAGAGAGCTGTAATATAAAAATGGAATACAAAAAGAAAAGAAGGAAGAAAATCAGATCAAAACAAAAACAAAACGAAAGGGAAATGGTTAAATCGTAGAACTAAAACATTTGGGTCCGTGTAGACAATACAAAAATGTTGGACAATCATGGAATTGTTTCCTAAACAACCAGAAAAAGAAGAAAAAAAACGACAAAATAAAAAAGAAAGAAAGAAACACGCCTAATACGGACACGTTTTTTACATATAGTTATATAGAATGTCAGCTGATAGAGAATAAAAAAGAGAGCAATTAAAGTCAAGGGGACCAGAAAAATACCTCAATGAATGAATTTATAATCATCCCCGCGGCAGAACAATCAAATACATATATTGATGGTGTTGTTAACCACGAATCAAGGTCACTGATCGCCAATGGAATATACTGGGTATAAGTCTGTAGAAAAATCACAGATAGCTAAATTAGAAAAAAAAAAATCTTGTGTCGGATAAGCTATAAACAATACAACATCATGAATGTTCTTAATAGCTAAAAGAGGAGCTCGAAAACAGACGGACCTTGTTGAATAACCATATTTCACCATTTGCAGTTGGCTTCGGCACTCCATGTCCATTATAGTGAAAAAGTACCCTCTCATGCTTTGCATATTTGCGACAATTAGTACAAAGCTTCTTCACCTCATCATATGTTGGATCAAGTTCAACCTTACACCGCGCCTAATCAAACTCACTAATGTTTAGACCACAAACAAAAAATGAAGGATGCAGGAAAAAAAATGACGGTCTAACTAACTTCTCACCCTGGGTTGCCACCTTTCATACTGATCCCTCAAGTTCTTTCCAATTGTTTCAAGTGCTTTTGGTGGTGCCATAGAAAAAGGATCTTCAACAAAACAAAACAATAACAAAATAAGGACCTTTGCTACGGGCGATACAAATAAACAGGGGAAAAAGAATTTTTTTTTCTTCTTGTCAACTTTAAAATGGATGTCACTGAGTATCCAGACAGTTTATACTAATCATTATTACACGGAATAGAGTGAGCAATCACTACATAGAGTTTGCTCAGAGCGAAGAGTTAGCTTCATGGAACTTGTGCCTAAATGCATTGCGCTGGAAACTCCCAAAGAATGGTTTTTTCAGCTTCTTTCATCCAAGCAATATCAGATGTACTCTTTTCATGTTAATGTTATAAGTAATTCTGACGAAACTTTTGTTAAAAGCACGACTCAAGTGTCATTAAGGCAATAGTGATTGAGCACCAGAGCTTCAGCTCTTTTCAAATGCTAGATGAGGCCTTTCTAAAACGGTGCATTCTCGGCACACAAACCAGATTCTTTTTCAACACTTTAGGCACTCAATCACATCCACCTAGAAATGTACTGTTAGCTGTATGATGATAGTTTAATGAAAGAGGAAACCTAATGGGGCCACTTCAAATATGTGTGGGAAGAACACATAAGGAAAATGCAAAAATACAGAAAAATGCCATATGGTTTATTACTTAACGTACACGACCTTTCACTACAAGTAGAGAGATGAAAGTTAACAAAGTGGAGGTTGGTTTCACTTAATATGGCTATCAGGTAGTTGCTTTCAAGAATTTATGGCTAAAAATTTCAGCTTTTTAACTACTTTCATAAGTTTTAGCTGTGTTTTTAACAGTGCAGTTGACTTTATTCTAGCCCACACTTTCACTTAGCACTCGAACCTTAGCTCCTTTGCGCTTTTTAAATTATTTCGCCTACCATATTTTAAAACCTTAATCTTAACTAAAGAATATACCATATCTATTCATTAGAGCATCATTATATTCACACTGTATATCTAAGAACTCATTCCAGATATCATTTCCATCCTCAGCTTCCTTTGTTACCGGATCGCAGGTATCCTTCTTAATATAGCCACATATCTGTCTCCGTAAAAACTTCAACCTTAGCCAGATGTCGAGCATATATGTTTCAAATAGACAAGCACCGACAATCCATATTATGTTGAATTGCATTGTAGCGTTTCATTTTTCGCTTTACGCTTGATAGGTGACCCTATATTTAGTAAGAATCTTGTGAGGCACCTCTACTCCAACCATACCAGAGAATCGATCTTTTTCCCGGCTCTTAACCAATGCTAAAATTCCCAGTAGAAGTCCATTCACAGAAATTATAACGATAGCACTTCGAACTACAAAACCTCAACCGACATTTCACAGAAAGAAATAATAAAGGGCAGTGAAGCCTCCATTTAGTCTTATGTTATGTAAAATGGTACTGGTTACAGTTTGGGGACTAACTCAATCTTATGTCAACATATATGAAATGAGAGAAAAAGAAAGATAAAAAAAGAGTTACAAATGCCAAACAGTGCCACCATTCCATCAGTTCAACATCAAGCTAATTCTGTATCAGTTACAGAAAGGTGCGGACAATCCCATTCACGGCATCTGTCAGCAGTAGTCCAGGTAGCTGGAAGCAAATGCCAGCAATAGACTTTTCTACATGTAACAAGTCGACGGACTACAACAGAGAGTCAGGAAGCTCCCAAGTAAATCCTTCTTTGTTAACTGTTCTCTTTTCTATTTCTACTCTTTTATTTACAGTAAGACTCTCTCAAGTCTCAACTCTAAGCTGTTCCCACTCTCTCCAGAGCAACAATAGTTGTCCTGACTATAGTGGTGCAGCTGCTGGGGATCTTTATCTACCAGATAATGATGAATGGTACTTAAATTTGAGAGTGAAGAATCGAGTGTTAAGAAATTTTAGAGTAAAGTTTAGAACCAACTATTTTAAGTCTAATTTTGAGGTTTTTCGATCTACTAATTACCTCTACTTATTAATCTAAAACTTAGAGCTTTACTTTCTTAAAGCCTACGCTTTCTCTTTGCGCTTTGCACTTTGAGACCCTTAGCACTTTAGTGTGCTTTTCGCTTTTAATAAACTTGAGTAAAAATCAAGGGCATACTAACTAGCATAGGTAATTGTAGCACACAACAGCAGTGTCTTAAAACAGAAGTAAACAAACCAATCTGAGAAAGTAAACAATTGAAATATACTATGTTCTTATTAATTCCCTTCGTTGATTACTTATCCAAAAAATAAATACCCAAATTATGGTCTGCTCATTTTCTTCACTTCAAATCCGCATGTCAGGAAACTTGCAAGTTGTGAGTTTTATATATTTGTAGAACAAAAACAACATACTTATTAAGTAGGTTCATCAGCCAAAAGGTCTCCTGATCCTTCTCTTATAGCAGCTCAGAACTTTATTTGATCACAGAAATCAGAGCAAGTGGGGTTAACTAATTATGGACCATTTCTTAAGTAAAATTAATTCCACGATGTATTGAAATTCCAAAATCAATACCTGCAACAATCCATACATCAAAAAGGAGATCCTAGGGTATGTTCTCTAAAAGCTAATTAAAAATTCATCTTCTTCATTCATTAGAATAAAATAGCTATACTTACTCAGATAGGAGCAAAACAAAACAGTCACAAAATATATATATATATATATATATATATATATATTCAGAAATTTAAAGTCTAGGCAAAAGTTAAAAATTGCTGCCAGTTACGGACACAATATCTAATACTATCGAGAATTCGAATGCAATCAAAGGAAATATGCACAGAGCAATGAATGATTTATGAAAATGTACCTATCCAGCATTCCATTCTCGCACAAGGAGAAATCTTTATGACATCTGGTGGATCAACACTAATGTTCAAACATAAAACCAAAGCTACGCATCCTGTCTTCATCTGAAAGAAAAATCTGAACTTCAGCCAAACCGGTCTAATCATAAACGCATAAAATACAACATAGCTTAACCCACCCACCATATAAGAAAACCAAACCAGATGTATGAGCAATAACCAAAGTAAAAATGGAAAATTTAACATATATAGCTGATTTAACTTAGCGAAATTATTGCATAAACCTTCTGGGTGGAGAGGATTCTGGAAGGGGTTCTTTTGATTTTCTTACTTCTTTGGGGGGGGTGCGCGGTTGTGAGGGTCTCCATGAATACATATACACACGCACTACCGAGGTACAAATATCCACACTTGCCCATTTACTTCATACATCAAAATCATCTGGCATGGATATTCTGGTTTAAAAGATTATGGTCATTACTTTTTCTGTGATTTGGGACACTCTTAACTTTGAGAAAGTTTACTGTAAAAATAAATAAACTGCAATGTATGACGTTTCTTCTCATACAAAATCAAAGAACAACTCCTAAAAGTCAAGGGAAAAACTTCAGTATCTGATATATTTCTTCCCCCAACGGCTCTTCAAAGGTATCGCCTGAAGAAGCTTATTAAACAATATATAATCCAGTTGAGCAAATTAACCTCTTCTGTTTTAGCTTAAACAAGATCCAGTGTCTCATACAGAGCATTATCAAAGAGGGTCAAACTTCAGTATCTGATATATTTTACCCTATTAGAATGTTACTTATTCCACGACAACATAGAGCAAAGAAGACGAACAGGGAACTGAAATTAAATCGTAAAAGGTTTGAAACACAGAATGTAGCATAAGTTCATAAGCAGAAATCGGAAAACCCGCTATAGTTAATCGAAGTTTCTCATTAGAAGAAAAATAGAAGAGAATAAGGCATGCTCACCCGCGAACTATGCCGCCACTTAAAGACGGGTCCACTGTTAGAAGGGCCTGACAGAGGTAAAGATTCAAAGGCGTCGTGCCGAAGATCGCAGAGCACAAGAGTCTGTGGAAGGTACGCCAAACTGGTGGCGGTTGTACTGCTGCCATTGGCGTAGCCGCTGGTACTGGCGACTTCCGAGTCTCTCCTCGTCGATGCGACATCCTCGTCAGGGAGGTCGTCGAGGTGGTTCGTCATCACCGCCATCGACGATTGGGAGAAGCGGGAGGCCATCAAGTCCCCCAATGCCATCCAAATCCCACACAAAACCCTAACGACTTAAACGATTCCTTAATTTTTTTACCTTCTCAAACGAAACACCGTGAAGCCCGGTGGTTGCAATGACCCGATTGAAGAAGATATATAAACAGAAGGTGATAGATTCAAAGTAATCTAAGGGCAAAGTAATCAATCAACAAAGCCGTTCAACCAACGGCGCAACGAGATCCGGCAGATGAAGGATAGAGAAAGAGAATCCAGCTCGGAAGGCTCCAGAAAGAACGCAGGAAAGGCTCTGAAAGGCTAAAAGAAACCCTAGACCGCGGCGGCGGCGGTGGGGGCGCATAGAACAGAGGTGGCGGCACAAACAAATTTGGAAGAGAAAGAAGGGCTCAGCTGGGGAACGGGAATTTGTCAAAGGTGAACGAGAGACAGTGCGGGGGTGTATAGTGTGCAGGTGTATATTAAAATGCTCCCATTTCCCATTATTATTTTCAGTTTTTATTTACATTTATTTATAAGATATCCGAAAAATATTTAAATATTTTTAGAATTAATGTGAAATATGTTAGATGAAAATATAATAAAAAACGGATTTAACACTTAAAAAATGGCTAAATAAACATGACCTTAATTGTGGTTCTTTTGAGAGACTAACTGAATTTTTGGAAAATGATAATATTTATGATATAAAAAAAATATAAGTGACAAAATTATTGATATATATAAGGATAAAATTTCCTCAAAAGAACACAGCATAATCATCTTACAGAATACAGTTTCATTTTCATTTTTATCTTTTCTACTAGGCCGTTACTTGAAATTTGTATCTACAAATTACTCCTTATATGCTACAAAATTATTTGACGTTTACACCAAAATATAAATAAAAACTTATAAATTAAATATTGAAAAACATACCTGATCAATATTTAAAACAACGGACTATTTTAATTATTGTTTATTGTTAAATGAGTGTTGTTTAAAAGTTAATACGTATGAAAGCTTTTTATCAAAAAAAAATGTATAAAGATAAACATTTTTTAAAGGAATGGTGGTACCTCCTAGTTTTCTTTATGGGTAGAGTGCAACGGTAGTCCTATAACTTTAATCATTGTCCTATGAAAGTTTCATTTTAAGATTTTGTACTATTAAAATCTCATTTTTAAGTTTTTTTTTTATCCATGGTATTTTTTACGAATATTTGACAATTTTACCCTTTTAAACAAATGGTATAATAACGATTATGGTTTGAATTTTTGTTAACACTCTATCTCCACCCTAAGATTTTGAAATTTTGACAAACCCACCCACATTTGTTTCAGCGTCTCGGTTGTACCATCGAACCTCTCTTCAAACACCACCTCTTGCTTTCTCTATCGTCTCATGTGGACCTACCATTTGAGCTCCAACAACTTATCTCTCAAGGTTATTTCTCATTTCTCTCATTGTTCCGACATTTGGATGATTGTTTTACCTAAATCAATTGTGTTGTGATCTTTTATACAAAAAAAACATTCAATTTCCTTGCCTATTCCGATTTTATTGTGCTCGATAGACTCAATTGCCACCATTAAAGTGAAATTTAATGCATTTCTCAAGTTAAAAGGTTCGTTTTATTCAATTGTACTTGCTTCTTTCAATGAAACTCGTGCTCATTGAGGTAATTAGTGTACCAAACTATAACTGGCCAGTTCACTTCATTCCTTTAGTACACGACATAGTTCAACTCAGTGGCAAAGCCAGGATTTTAGGTTCGAGAGGACTAGTAACTTATGAAGTTTGACATAAAACGGTGACATGAAAAAATGTTTATCAAAATACTGTCATATTATTACAAAGTAATATGATATAAAAAATCACCATATGTACATACGTTTATTTAAAAAAATTGAGCTATACATGTCACTCTTTTACATCAACAAAACCATCCATAATGAAATCAAAACAAAAAAGTTCCATAAAGCTTCATTTTAATACAAAGAATTGAGCTATCAACAATTAAATCATCTTCCATTTTATTTATTAAGTAATCCATTTTCACAGTTTTTATGGTTGAAAATGAACGTTTAGTAGTTGTTGTAGACATGAAAGAATACGTATGAGTTGAATCAATCTATCAACGAGATAGAGTTCTAGTTAAATGTTTGGTTAAATTAATATAGGTTTTGTGAATTTGATCAATCAATTAAATCAAATTAAAAGAATTAATTATCAATTTATTCATCATATGGTAATTATATGGTTTATGTAAACATAAAAGTTAATTATTATCGCAATTAATATACCAGTACTACCTATACTAGCACTTAATTTATAATTTTTTTGGGGGGGCATGGCCCACCCCACTCTTAACGTGGCTCCGCCACTGGTTCAACTGGTAAGTTTAGTGACTGAGAACAAATCTGCTTATGGACAAGGAAGGCGTTGGTGGTGGCTCGTTGCCCCGGGTGCAACTGATTGAGGTGGATTTTAGAATGAGTCCTATAGACGGGTTTGCAGGTTGGAAAAGGGTCATTGCGTTTTCGCAACAATTGATGAAGAGGGTGGCCTAGAATGGTGTGCCGGAGATCGAGAAGAGTCGTGGCTGTCTTGAGATGGCCGATTGGAGTGAAGGACGGGTTGGGTGAAGGACATGCCGCCGATTCAGGTTCAGAGGCGGGTTGTGAAGCATATCGTGTCTAGGATGGCGTTGTGCAGTCGAGAAAGACCGAGGAAGGGGCAGTAGGGGATGAAGATCGCCGTCCACTGCGGGGGGTAGGGTGGTTAAAGGCCGGCCACCGGTAGACGAGCAAGCCATAGTTGGTTAAGGGTGACTGGAGTTAGGGGTGAAAACGAGTCGAGCTGAGCGGAGTACTAGATTGTTCATGTAATATTTACTTTCTAAATTACCGTTTATTGCTCAATATTTAAGCGTTATTGAATTTTTAAAAAATATTGTGCAAACACTAAAACCTTGTTCACGAATACATACACATTAACAGCATAACAAAATTTGGTAGCCGAAAGGAGGCTTCTCAAACCCAAAAAATTACTCCTAATATTCTTCAATAATTTCTCTTAAATTTTAGATAAATTTTCGAACTTTTATTTTGTATTATTTTTTTGATGGGATTTATTTTGTATTTTTATCGAATGTGGAACGCGCTTGTTTGTTGAGCCCGTGCGACTACGTCATGTCCAACTAATGAGTACGTCAGTCGCTCCGACCGATTATTTTGTGATAGTTACTACGGGCCTGGTCCTGGCAAGCCCAACATGTTGCGCTATGGTCCTAACAAGCCCAACATGTTGCGCTTTGGTCCTAAGAAACCCATAATGTTGCGCTTTGGTCCCTAATAAGCCCAATTTGTTGCGCTCTGGTTCTAACAAGCCCAATTTCTACAAGTCAACGATAATATCTCAGGTGGAATTCGGAAAACGCTTCCAACTGTCTGGTTCAAGTCGCGCTTCGACGACCTGTATTCATTTCGTCGATGTCTGTCGTTCAAAGTAACTAGAAGGGAGCGCGAAAACGAGGATGGTGAGACAAAGGTTGATGTCGTTTTCGTCCATGAGTGCCCCAACAGTCCGCTTCCGTAGCATTTTCCAACATCCCTTGTTCAGTCTACCATGTGTTCGTCGAAATGCCTGTACCAGCAATAGAAAGAAGGAGCAGGGGAACCCAACAGCTTCGGCGTTACTGAAGAAGGAAAAGCGAAGGACTCGTTCGCATAGAGAATTTGATGCCGAGTCGATTGATCAGATGTCCCACGTTCCTGTTATGCTGGGTGAGGTGCTGGATGTTTTCTCTCCCAACTACAGACACGTGTCCTTTTTCGTTGACTGCACCCTTGGAGCTGCTGGTCACTCTTCTGCTGTTAGTAATCTTATCTCTTGCTTATTCCTTTTTCACGCTACGAGTGTTGTAGTGTTTTTCCTCCTTTCTTCATGACTAATTTCCATACTTCACGTATGCAAACAGCCACCAATGCGCCTTCTTAATTGGGCAGGTAATTCAAGCGCAACCTCAACTAAAAATTTTCATTGGGATGGACGTTGATCCTGGCGCACTTGACATGGCTCGCCGTCATATTAGTACTTTGTCCTCGTCTCTTCGTTCTGATGTCAAAACTTTTACATTTTTAAAGAACTTCAGAGATATAAAATCTGTTCTTGGAGAGGTTGATCAGAAGATTTTGGATACTGGCGTCGATGGCATCTTGATGGACTTAGGAATGTCGTCTATGCAGGTCTGTTCAATGCATCTCGTGAATTTAATATTCCCCACTTGCTCCTTGTTCACTGTTTATTTGCTCGCCTTATGTGGACAGGTAAACAATCCCGAGAGAGGATTTAGTGTTCTACATGATGGACCTCTTGACATGCGGATGGATCTGCAGGTAATTGCCACTTGACAGTCATCTCCTGTGAATTATGGTTGCTTTCGGAAGGCCTGCGAGTCTTCACTACTTGTCAGTGTTACTTGTGTCTTGTTTTATTAATTGATTGTTGTACCAAGGACTTATAGACCACCGTGCATCCACATTACAGAGAGAAGTGAAGAGTTCTCAGAGCAGAAGTAAAAGTGGATATTTACACTTCCAGGGATTTTTGTGGCGTCTAAGCATAAGAGTTTAGGCGTTAATTCTAAGCTCCTTTTGATACAAGAGTCCCTCTGTATATTTTCAGTGGCTACTGCTTTATGTACAAAAGCATCCAGTATGAGAATCAAGCATATTAAAAACGGTTTCAAGTGACCATATTTCTTAGTAATATTTTTTGTTGGGTTCTTCTAGAATGGTGAATTATCTCTGTTGTTAGAATAAACAGAGAACGCATTAACCACCGCTGGCTGGTTCTCCAAGTGTCATGATGCCTTAGAATAAGCAGAGATTGTATTGTTTTTTCTTAATCATGTACGTAGGAATCACGTTAAGCTTGAGTTGCGATAGTGATACTGGTGAACAGTTTGAATGATTGCTAAAAACGGTTTCTTTTGTTATATTTCTTCAAGTTCTGATACTAGTATCCCAGTAACATGTTACATGTCACTAATTTGCTGTTTCATTCAACAAATCTGTGGCATTAGACAATGATGAGTTTAGGTTGAAATTCAGTGAAACATGGAGTCTATCCTTGTGCTGACTGAAATCAGTTAGGATTAAATTCAGTTTTTTTCTGTCTGTGGTGGTGGTGGTGTCTATTTTTTTTTGTTCTTGTTGTGCGTTGTTGTTGTCTATCCTTGGTAGTAAGAAAGACAAACTCTACCCTCTTGAATTTATGTTGGCATGCTTTTGTTTGAGATTTATGTACATTCTGTGAGGAATAACAAGACATTTCTCATTTTTTTGAACTTTGAAGAAATGCTATGTTAGCTTGCCTCAGAATCATTTAAACTGTGTTTCACTTAACTGATTAACAGGCTAATTACAGGCAAGTCTTAAAGCAGATGACATCTTGAATTCTTGGCCTGATAGTGAAGTGGGACGAATCCTTCGTGAATATGGAGAAGAGAGCAATTGGAGGTTGCTTCGTAATAAGATTATTCAGGCCCGTCTCCGCGGTGGATTGCATTCCACAGGGGAACTGGTGGACCTTATCCGCAGTGGCACGCATGGGACGAAAAGTATGTTGCTTTTATAGTCCACTGGTACCAATATTTCTAGGTTTTGCTTATCTTAATTGAAATCGAGTTGCGTTTGTGTTTACTTTAAATAGAGCCAACAAGGGCTACAGCTTCTCTGGTTGGGATGGTAAGAAGTACTCTTTCCATCTGCCAAAGTGATGATGTCTTGTTCGTTGATGTAGGTGGCAGGCAAGGTTGGATAAAGACTGCAACAAGAGTGTTCCAAGCTCTGAGAATTGCGGTTAATGATGAACTTAATACCCTGAGTGATACCTTAGTTGCTGCTTTTGATTGCCTTGCTCCAGGGGGAAGACTTGCTGTGATATCTTTCCACAGTTTGGAAGACAGAATTGTGAAGCAAACATTTCTCAGAATAATTGATTGTGACATGGAAAATGGTCATGCGGATGAACATGAGAGGGGCGGAAGCCATTTGATGAAGATGAAAAGTGATGGTGCTGATTTTGAAAAAGAATTGTGGATTAAACAAACAGTCCACGGTTTAAATGGAACAATCCTCACCAAGAGACCAATAACACCATCTGAAGAAGAAGAAAAATTAAACCGTCGGAGTAGGAGTGCTAAGCTCAGAGTGATACAGAAGGGTGTATCGTGAGAATGAACCGGTTAGCATTGAAGTTGGTATCATAATTTCTTATCTATCTCATGCAACTGTGCTTGAATTCTCATTCAGATTAGAGGCGGCCTGAAACTAATAATCGGTTTAAATTTATGGCTTGAGAGTGATCCGCTGCTGGAGAGATCTCCATCAACTGGGTTGCTATTCTGTACTTGGGGAAGAAGGGATGGAGAGTAAAGAAAAAGAAATAGGGGTACTGGTGATTTTGTGTAAATTTGATTACCTCTTTTCTTTTGGCCGAAAATTGAGTGACCATTTGTTAGAGTTGGAAAGTAACTCCTTTTAAGTTTATTCTTGAAGATTAATGTTATCTTGTCAGTTAAAGAACCTTCTAATTCTGCTCTTAACCTACCTCACCTATGCAAAATTGTGGCATCAATATGTGGCTTCAACTCCAGCTCATAAATCTGTTGGACACCCTCTATATTCTCTATATTCTCTATGCAAATCACGAGTAACCAATGCTCGATTAGGAAGACTAATTTTAAACATTTGAATTCAAACCGTACTCTCTTCGTCCTCAAATAAATAGTGTATATTCATTTTTAGATTGTCCCAAAAAAATGGTGCATTTTCTTTTTTAGAAACTTTAACTTAGTTGTTTTACTTAATTACCCATAACATCCCCATCAAAGAAAAAAAAATTACCCCCAACATTCCTACTTCAAATTTTAACATTTATCCTCAAAGTTAGAATCGGTGGATATTTTTAACCAAATTTATTCATTCTCATCATTTTTAAAATTTAGTGCTGAAAAAATGCACCATTTATTTGAGAATTGAGTGAGTATTACTTGGCTCTCATCTCCCAGCGAAATTTAGGGGCTTCTTTGCCTCCTTTTAAGTAAGATTCACGATGGGTACTTCATTCGTCTCAAATGTGTTGTCATTTTTATTATTATTTTTTGTATAGATTAAGATTGCACTTTGGTCATTAACTCATTTTACATAAACTTCCATCATTATCCTCTTCCAAACTCATTCGCACCCCTCCTAACCCATTCCCTATACTCACTTTTTTTGTATAGACATCAGCAACGTAAGAGCATCTCCAACAACTTTCTCATTTTCTTGATATGCTCACTTTTGGATATTTTTGAGCATTTTTATGTCCAAGAGCTTCTCCATCCCACTCTTCAAAATGGGGTGAGAGAAAAAAATGGGAGTCTCCCCCAAATTTGGAGCATTCTCCAAAATTTTTAGACTTTTCCAGATCTAGTTTTTTAAAACTTTTCTTCTCTCTCATCTCTTTTGGCTACTTGTGATTGGTTTAAACATCTCCTTCTCATCTCTCTCCTATCTCCGAATAATTCATTAATTATTATTAAAAGACGTTGAACATTTTATTATTGTAATAAATACATGATTCTTCAAAATTGAGAAATTATTGGAGTTGAAGTAATTTTTTTTTGTAGAATATGACTTTTGTTTTTCCATTGAAATAAAAAAACTGTCTAGGAAGGCGTTAAGAGAACGATCTTGCTAGAGTACATGGGCAGGTTGATACCTTAATCTATGTGTCATGATATGTGGCAGTACACATAAGCATTTGACTATACTTTCATTTATACGAGAAATATTACTCTCAAAGTCGGGGGTGTTTGGTTCAAGCATTTTAGGAATATGGATTTTCAAAATCCCATAAATCCATGAAATTCTGTGTTTGGTTCATTTTAGAAAATGATTCTACATCATTCTCAAAATCTCAGGATTCCTCTTCCTTCACAAATTCTTGGATTCAAAATACCATCTATAAGAATGGTATTCTTAGAATACCATCAATAAACATTATTATGTTTCAAAAATTTCAATAAAGCTCTTAAACTTTATATATTTACACAGTTAGTCCTTAATTTTTGAAAAATTTACAAAACGGTCACTATTAAATTACACATTTAGTCCTTAAACTTTTGAAAATTTACAAAATAGTCCTTACTAAATTACACATTTAGTCCCTGAACTTTTGTAAAATTTACAAAATGATCCTTATAAAATTACATGATTAGTCCATAAACTTTTATAAAAGTTACAAAATGGTCCTTGTAAAATTTATATTTCTAAAATCCATGAACCAAACACAAGATTGTGATAACATTTATTTCTATTTTCCATCATTGATACTTTCTATATTTTTACAATCCACGGTTTTTTAGAATCCGCGAACTAAACGCCTCCTTAATATTGTGGAAATCTAGTTTATTGCTTGTCTTTCCTAACTAACGCCCACATCTCACAAACGCCAAAGCATCTGTTTCTGGGTCAACTTCTTCCTCCCTGTCGCAGCTGATCTTTCTCCGTCACAGCCACAACACAACTTATCCATCCACGCTCCTCCAGTCGTCTAACAACAAATATCAGCTGCTCACCCACCCGCATCAAACTCTTCATCCGTCGTCAAACCGTCATAATCGTCGCTCTCACGCAGGTCATTATTTGGAGGCTATGTCCCACTTCTCCAAAATTGTTGATGGGCGGCGACCGACTTCCTCACCGAGTCCCACATGCATCTCAAAACACCCGAGCTTCTATACAATTAAGTTTTGCGAGACTAAAAACTGCCACCTCCACGACCAAAAGGGTGTACCGCCACGGCTGCTCTACAATCAGAGGTCTTCATCAATCAATCTTCCTGTAATTAACTTCACTTTTTTTCTTTTTTCAGTGTCTATGAAATTAGGATCGATTGTATCTTTTGATTGGAGAAAATAGAAAAGAAACTACAGCAAGATGCCAGTTTCAATATTTTAATATTTTTTATCTCTACGAAGTCGATGATCATATTGCATTTGAACTAACGAAGACAAATAAAACTACTCCTAAGAGGCAAAAAAATGGAGATGTGATCCAATATTATTTCGATTCCATCATCGTTCTTTGGCACTATTTGACTAAAGGGATAGGCCTGTCATCGCCGTGTGGATTCGTGACAGAGGACAAGACACCATGAGTTGGGTATGAGTATGAAGCCGATTTTGTGAAATGCACGGGAAAGGTTTGAATTTTCTTTATTAACTTTAAGTATTTAAGGACCGATTTGATAATATTTACCATGATATAGTCAGATGTCTATGTGTACTGCCACATGGGATGACACATAGGCTCTAGCAAGATCCTAAGAGAACTTGTTCTTTCGGTTGCTTTTTGGTATTTCAACAACCATTAGGGAGTTTCAAACATACGTGAAAACAGGTGAAAAACGGAGTATTTTACCTGTTTTTATCCACATGAAAAAAAGACGTGAATTCACCTCGCGCAGCGCGGACCTCAAGTGAATCGCGCATTTGTGAACGTTGTTTTTCAAGTGAGAAGCCCCTTATTCACCAGTCTTCACCATTCGCCGCTCCACGAGCTGTCGCAGCTGAAGGTCATCTCGTCTTCATCGTCTTGCTACCGTTGTACCAGGTATCTACTTTCATATTCTAAAGTAATGTAGCGCCATATCTTCCTGAATTTGTCTCTTCCCAGCTAAATACGGTAGAAATTCTCGATGGGTTAGGGCAGAGGTTGCTTGATTTTGTCTCGGCTTGCTAGAGTTGTGCTGCCCTGATGTGTAATTTGAACTCTCCTCTGGTGCATCACGAAAATGTGCGCAGCGCACAACTGTGCGCACATAGTCCCGCACAATATTGTGCGCTGCGCACAACAGGCCGCACATAGTATCGCACAATAATGTGCGCGGAACACAGTTGCATGCAAACATAAGCGCACAAGTAGTAACTTACACAATTCCAGTAAACAGTATGATATTGGTATACTATACTATAACAACGTATTGTGCGCAGCGCATAGTAACACGCACATCATAGCGCACAACGTGAAAACACGTGAAAACTATTCGTGCGTCTGACACAACAACTCGCACAACTTCTAAACACATGAAAACTATCTGCTATGCGTAACACAGCACTGCGCACAACGTCTAAGCACATGAAAAATTATCTGTGCGCGCCGCACAGATGTGCACACAGACGACCGCACATATGATTCCTAACTACACGCCATCAACTCAAATGTGTACAACCTAGGAAAACGGACAGATATGAGACGCGCAGCGAAATGGCAAGAAAGATTTATATCAAAACAGTGGGTTTCGAACAAACCCATTCAACTGCGGTGAGCTCTCCCAAATTTCAGCTGCCTTCTTGACCCAAGTCTTTGTTTCTCTCATTTCATTCTCGATCGCACATGCGGAGCTTAACCACTAAGATGACATAGTCCAGAGAAGATGAGCAAGCGGAAGAGGGCCAAAACTCACCCCAAGAAGAACTTAGAGGAGAGAGATGCACGAAAGATGAAGGGAATGAAGAATTCGGTTTTCATACAGTAGGGAGCGCGACAAAAGGAAGGGAAATTTGAGGCGGGAAACGGGCTGGGTGGCGAATTCACACTGTGCGCTCCTCCTTATTCACGGGGTCCTCAAACTTAACCCTCTTATTTTCACTTTTCTCACTCACCTCCAATTCACTCACCAATTAGGTGAATAAGTTTCTATTCACTTTTTATATTTGAAACCCTCTATTGTGTTACCTTGAAAAAAATAAAGACGTAGGTGATAGTATACCGTCAGAACCAAGAGAGTATACTGTGAAATCAAACTTTTCTATACAAAAGCGATACTCCATAACATGGGCGTGGGAAGGACCGAGTATACACTAATATATACCATAATCATCTTTTCCAGGATTACCACTGTCTCTACAAAAAATAATGTGTTTCTTTTTCAAAAATTAAATTTACTATTTTATTTCTTCAACATTTTGATATATAAAGTCAAATGTTTAGATCCAAGATGTGTAGTTTCTAAATAGTACTATATTTTTTCTGAATTTTTTAATAAATTATTTATATTAATGATTTAAATCTCTCACAACATAAAAAAAAAGGAACAAATCAATTTTTCAAGGATGAAGGGTATTAGTTTTTTGAATGGAAATATAGTACTTCTTCCGTCTCAAAAAGAATGTTCTGTTTGACTTTTGAATTGCATTTGACCTAAATTATTGCTATGAATAAATGTTTTAAAAAAATTCAAAATAAATATGTTTACAAACTACAAACATTCATTTACCATTTGCATATAAATTTTTCCATTTTCAACATGAAAAGATTGAATTAAAAATTTTATAGATTAATGTTGAAAAGGAAATGAAACATTTTTTTTGGTGGAGGGAGTAATAATTTTATTTATTTAAAAAACAAACACAAGTGTGTGTGTGTGTATAAACAAACAAACACAAGTCTGTCTGAGCATTTTTCTATGCACAAAATCTTGTATATATGCACCCAGTTATTTTAAATTAACCCTCATTAAATTCTGGATATCAAAGTATATTCATTTTATCACAATAGATAAATTACCTTAGACTTTTTTTAAGGATAATGTTTTATTAACAAATCTTAATAAGTGTTTAGTGACTTATTATTATTATGGCGGAAGTTAGGATGCGCACCTTTCAAAGGGCGCATCTCATGTGCTTTAGTTGTGCTTTTATTTACTTATTTGCCATTTTTCATTTTTCCATTCTTTAAAAAATGTATATCTTTTTTTTCTATAATAAAAAATTACAAATAATTAGTCGAGTGGAAAGAAAAAAAAAGACGAAGAGAACAAGACCCATATGTTATATGTTTTGATGATTTTTTTGAAGTCCATTATCGAGTATCATTTTTTTTCACTACGAGCATCATCAAGTACACGTATCATTTTTTTCAATGTTGTATCATTAATATCCTAGGGTGCATCACTATTTTTCAGTAGTGCATTAGTGCATCATTAATTTTCTACAGTGGATCACTCACTTTTGTACAAGTATCATTTTTGTAATGTTGTATCATTAATTTCCCTACAATGCATCACAACACTGCATACTAATGTATCATGATTTTTTCTAAAATGCATCACTTGATTTTGGTGTTACATCACTTAATGATAAATGTTGCTAGTATCATTAATTTCCTATGGTGCATCACTATTTTTCACTAGTGCATGAGTGCATCATTAATTTTCTACAGTGCATCACTCACTTTTGAACAAGTATCATTATTTTACAGCTTGATCACTATTCTTTCACTGAAGGATCACTATTTTTTATAGTGTGATCACTACTCTTTCAAGAAAGAATCACTATTTTTTACAACATGATCACTACTCTTTTACGGTGGCAATTTTGTAATTTTTCGGTTGTCTTAACTCTATAATTAAATTGAATATTAGATCTTTTTTTTGCATACGGGTATCATTTGTTTTGTCTCTTGCATCAAGTATTTTGGAACCTTCTTGTATCATTTTTTGCCTTCATCTGTATCATGAAACGGGAGAAGAATGGTAACAGATACAGAGATGGAGGAGTTGAACTTATGTAATGTAAGCGGCAGTGGTTTTAACGTAATTAACATACATAAGCGCATACGGTGCGCCAAAACGCACCTTAAAGCGACCCTATTATTATTATTATCAAAATTGCAAACCTAATCTCTTCAGAAGTATCTAAAATGTCATTTTTTTATTAAGAAAAATGTCATTTTAGTATGCATAAAACAAGGGACGATAATTAGACGTGCGAGTTTTACATATACTACACTATATTTTTCATTTTCGACATGCATGCATGTTAGGTGCTGCTACAAATTTGTCCAAGATGACCAAACACATGTGTCCGGAAAATAGTTGCAGAAAATGGCACAGACAACTCCCAAATCAGTAACCAAATTCGTGCACTGGTTGCTGATGGCCCGGGTGGCCGGCAGACGTCTTGGTCATATGAAATTGAGCTTAAAACACTTTCTCAGGGCACGATACCATGATCCCATTCAAACTTTTAGTCCAGCTTTCCCAGCGGCTCACCGATTCGGAGATGTTAGCAATTGGCCATGGCCGCTCTCTGCCCTCTTCATGCTTCATCCCCAGGCACTCCTCGCTCTGTTTCCTATGTTTTGCTCCATTGCCGACCAACTGTTTGATTTTATTCCGCTGTGTCGCACAGGAAGGGGTTTCGAGCTCTGAAGCCCAGCAGCAAGGCGAAGATTGCAGCCTCCGACGTGAAGACGGTTGTACTTACCGCCAAGAAGATTGGAAAAACGAAGCTTCCGGTTTTTGAGGATGGCGGCACAAGACAGGCGTGTCATATCAGCGAATTCCTGAGTCACCCGTCAGGCGCTGAGGCATTATTGAACAGCAGGGCCTTACAGCTTTCTCAGTTTGTTGATGCCAATCATTATAGGTCATAACGCCTATGCTTTTCACATTTACTGAATCTTACTTAGTTCAAATATTGACAATGTTCTCAACTGTTTACGCTCCTTCTATCCGTCAAGTGAGAGATCCTTGCACTTGGGGGGCCTCCGATAAGAGTGGCTGCCATGCTTCTTTCTCTACTGATTCGAAGCATTTTATTTCTTGTCTACATATCCAGGTGTACACTTCCAGAAGTCCAACTCTTGAACTTAGAAGCAAGCCCGATTCTTGACTTACGAATTATCGCAACAAAACAAGATTGTACAGTTGAGCTGCTTTCTTGTCAGGTGAGCTTCTTTCCCATGACTGGAGACGGTAACAGGCAGGGAAGGGAAATGTTTAAGGGTCAAGGCCACCCCAGCAAATTCTATCTCTGGAACCACTTGGGATTAACGCTCAGTTGATGGTTGATTGATAATGTTGTCAAACTTTTGTCAAGTGATGCATGGCCTAGAACTGAGAAGAGTTTATCATAATTATCCCATCCAGTCACCAAACTTGCTTTAGCTCATTAAATTTGCTCCTGGAAGCAAGAATGTTTGCTGTTTGTTTAAAGTGGACTGTGATCTATCTAGAAGTGGGAAACTGAGTTAATAGTAATACCAAATGAAAGGAAGTATGGGCATTACCTGTTAATAGTCTTTATCATAAGCCTAAGAGAATTTACTCAAGATCATGCCATGTATGTTATCTTCCTTTGTTATCCATTTTCTTATCCACTCTTTTCTTGCTGTTGGTATATTACAGTTGGAAGGTTCAGAAGCTCTGGAGCGCTATAATGAGCATTTTTCAGGTAAAATGTGACCTCTACCCTCTCTGAGAATCTGAGATCTTTGAAATGTACACGATCCAATTGCTATTTATTTCTCTTTTTTTTATTACTTTAGTCCTTTAAAGCAAACAAGAAATAGAAAGTAAACCATGCCTTGGAGTCCTAAGCCTTGTCACATGGAAATTGGCTAGGGGTATTTGTTGCTTTCCTCATACCGGTGTTGCAGTAGCATCCTGCCTGATCCCACCCGCTGGACAGATGATCGTTTAGAAATCATTATTACTCAACAATAATAAGCATTGATTTTCTCAGATTCTTCCAAGCTATTCGATAGTCACAGCATCTCATTTTGCGCTTGGCTTCACAGTTACCATGGCTAATCACATCACATGGGACACAGAATGTTCTGAACCGTTTGTAAAGGCTGATGTTAAGGTGAATGTATATCTCGAGGTAGAGATCCGCTGACTAACTTCTTGTTGATTACGGTTCCTTTCACGTCTAACTTCATGTAGTAATAATAAATAAAAAAAACTTCATGTTGGAACAACTTTGTTCAAAACTACAATTTTCACAACTTTTATCATAGAATTTTAAAAATCAACCTTTACCTTCAACTTATCTTCTACAAACATTCCATCTAATTTTCAAAAACACAAACTTTTCTTCACAAAAAAGCTGCTGAACTTTGTGTTTTCGGCTTTTCTTGTATCATGCTCTGGCGTTGTTTCTATGTGCAGTTATCATAGCACATGATCCATCATCATTCAGCTTTTTGCCTTGCTCCAGTGGTTTATTAAATTGTGTTTCATGTTTTCATTTTTGTTTGGTTTTCTAGGGCCCGTTCGATTTCTTGAATGAAAAAAGTTTGTGAAAAAAAGTTGGCTAGAAAATGTGTTTTAATATTGAATTGATGGTAGAATGTGAACTTTTGTTCACAATTCATGAAATCAAACAGGACCTTAAACGGTGAATTACATAACAACTAGCTGCTTAACTGATTAGCAATTTAATAGTCAAACAAATGCTACCATGCAGATCTATATGCAGCCATTCATTTTATTACCAGAATCAATTGTTGAAGGTCCTGGGAATATGTAAGTTATATTCTCCTCGGCATGTACAAACAACTTTTGCATTTCTTTAGAGGGAGCCTGGTCACCACTTTATGCATGAGATAAAAAAGTTTCAGTGGAGTTGTAACCATGAAATCACCCCAAGACCTTTTGAGCTGTGCGCTATTAGCGCGCATAGAATTGGCAATAGATTGCAACTCATTGTCTGTCAGCCACTTTGGTGTAACATCTCAAGATCATTAGAACTCCATCACGTTTCAGTTTATTTTCAGCATAAATAACTCATGAAAGTTGTGTTCCATGATGTGAATGATCATTCTATAATAGTACCAATCTTGTAATGATGCATGGCCAACAATTACCTGAACTCATCAGTGTAAGTTGAAAAATCTACACGATGATAAGAATTCCATCTCATTATTGCTTTGTAAAAAGATTGCTGTGACAGAAAGGGTGCGTAAACTTTCATCAGTATACTTTTCATATGGATTTAGTGTTATTTAATTTTGGAAAATTGATGGACATTATAAACTTCGTGTAATTGACACAGCTTAAATCGCAAAATCTGTTGTACAGAATTTATTTATTTTTATTTTAGCTACGAAACTCATACAGTAGCATTCTGGTATATGCAGAATGATGCAAGCGCTGGTTGATAGACTGTTCCCCATGTTTCTGGAGCAACTAATTGAAGACTACAAACAATGGGTTCGTGATTTAGGTGGGGACAGGATCTGATTTTCAATGAAGGTTTTATGGTTCATTGTAACTTTGATGAGACAACTTACCAGCAACCATAAGAACAGCAGAAAGATTCATGTGGTTCGCATCCAAATTAATTCAGAGAATAATCCAGGGTTGGCAGTGAAGGGCGTAATGTATGTTCCCCATAGTAAATGCATTCCGCTTGGGGGATGTCGGAAATATAAAATGATAATTCGTGCATGAACTTGAATTCCTTCAGACCATTCGGAAATATAAAATGATAATTCATGCATGAACTTGAATTCCTTCAGACCATTCATAGTAAATACTACCTCCGTCCCTGAAAGATTATACACTTTGAATTTGCTGTTTCAAGATTCAATGTTTGACTCAAATTTTAACAAAGATAGCAAGTTTTAAAAAATTCAGAAAAAATATATTTAGAAAGTTTATACTTCAAATTATGACATGCATATAAATTATTAACTTTAAAGTCTAAAAATTCATGAAAAAAAAATTATAGATTAAATACTGTAAAACAGTAAAAACAAAGTGTACAATTATTCAGGGACGGAGGGAGTATGTAAACGTCAACAACAGATGGGAAGTAAATCCTCAAGAAAAAGAAAGGGGAAAGGAAAAGAGAGGAAACAACACATACATAAGCGAGTTTAAAGTCGCTCAGCAGTCAGCAGCAACACTAGCGACATCACAAAGTCGCATCAGATCCAGGAACACTCCATAATTAACTCCTGCAACGTGCAACGAATCCATTTAGATAGAAATGAAGTTGCTTTTAAGCGGGGAAAAAGAAACCATTTGTCCCGTTTGACATAGCAAAATGAATTTTATCCGAATCTAGCACAAGCTTGGTGTTCAACATATCAGCATCAGAGAGATCGAGAACCAACATATAAGTTGCTCCATAGAGGAAACTACTCACCATATCAGTTTAACGATACCTGCAGGAGCAGCATTCTTCATCGCCTACTCCTTCCTCCATCACGATCCCTGTCGTCTCCACGTGATTTTCTCTCATCGGACAAAGAATCATCATGTCTAGCCCTCTTGTGATATTCCCTCTCCCTCTCATGGTAGGTATTTGCCCTCTCATCACCTCCTGATCGACTCCCACGTTGGTGCTCCTTATCGTCTCCCCTACGCAGACGAGCCCTATCATATGCTTCACCTTTAGCCCTTTCTCTCTGATCCTCTTTAAGTCGAGCGTCCCTTTCATCATTTCCATGTCGTTTGAAATCTCGCTCATATTTCCTGCTATGTAATTCTCTGTCCTTTTTGCGAAAGGATTCATCATCATCATCATCACTATGAAATCCTCTTCCTTCTTTCCTGTCATCTTCTCTTTTATAATCACTTTTACCATCTAAGTTATCACTACCTCTCCTACTAACTATTCTTCCTTGCTTCTCATCATTCACCTGGCGTTCATAACCTCTGTCACTAGCTAGATGCAGTTTGTGATACCTATCACGCAAGGGAACAGAATCAGAACCCTCATCATTGCTGTTATGTTGCCTTTTCCTTTTCCTATCCTCACTGGCTCCATGATCGCTTTCAATTCTTGAATCTGAGGCTTTCCTACCATCACCTAAACCTTTCCCGTCTGTTTCAATTTTTTGCTTCCTACTGATGTTCTTTTCATGCTTCTCATCATCTGCCAAACGTTCATAACCTCTACCACTTTTAGGTTGTGGTTCTCGACACCTATTAGAAATTCTAGCAGAATCTGAATCCTCACCATCGCTGTCATGAAGCCTTCTCCTTTCCCTATCCTCTTTTACTTCACGCCCACTTTCCCTTCCCTTATCTGACTCATACCTGCCATGGTATCTCCTGGTTGATTCTCGATACCTACCATGAATGCGATCAGAATCCTCTTCATCACTGTCATGTCGCCTTTTCCCTTCCCTATCCTCTTTCACTTCATGCTCACTTTCACTTCTAGAATCTGTGTCATACCTACCATGATCTCTCCTGGCTGATTCCTTTATGGGATCCTTACCAAACTTCTTTTCTTGCTTCTCTTGATCTCCTTTTCGTTCATAAACTCTTCTTTCAGATAGGTGTCTCCGATACCTATCATTAATGCGAGCAGAATCAGAATCCTCTTCATCGCTGTCATGTCGCCTTTTCCTGTCCCTATCCTCTTTCATTTCATGCTCACTTTCACTTCTAGAATCTGACTCATACCTACCATGATCTCTCCTGGCTGAATCACTTTTGTGATGCTTACCAAAGTTCTTTTCTTGCTTCCCCTCATCCGCCCTTTGTTCATTAACTCTTCTTTCAGACAGGCGTTCTCGATACCTATCAGTAATGTGAGCAGAATCAGAATCCTCACAATCGCTGTCATTCCGTCTACTCCTCTTCCTACCCTCTTCTTTTTCAAGCTCATCTTCACTCCCATGAACTCCCTTGGCTGTTTCGATTTTATGCTTCCTACTATTTTCAAACTGCTCAGAATCCTTATCTTTCCTGCTACTTCCACGCAGTGGTTCATGATCCTTGTGCCGAACAGGAATGGAATGAGAACCCTTATTATCAGTATCATTCAATCTGTTCTTTTCCCTGGCCCATTCTGAAATTCTATTGTTCTCAGCATCATGGTGGGGCTTTTTACCATGTCCCTTGTGCTCAGTGTTTAGATCTCTTCCCCTACTTCTATGCTTTGGTGCTTCCTTCCTTTCAGCATATGGGATATCGGAATCATCACTACTGGTATGATGGCTCTCCACTCTTTGATCAGTGTCAGTATCAGAATCATCATCTGACTCATGCCGTCTGTGATCTCGCTCACTAGTGCCCATTTTTCGTTCTTTAACTTGATCTTCTTTACTGCTCCCTTTCCTAGGAGACATTCTATTTTTGCTCTTCTTCCTTTCTCCTCCACTTGAGGTATCATCTGCGGAAGAATCGGAATCATCACTGCCGTACCTCTTACTCTTTCGATGCTTCTTTGCAGATTTTTTCTTTTGCCTCTTTTTGACAACATCTGAATCATCGGACTCACTTTCACTATGACTTCTATGCCTTCCCTTTCGGACATTCCTCTTTCTCTTTACGTTTCGCTTTACTTCGGAGTCTGTCTCATCATCTTCATCGCTTGAGCTCCTCTTCTTCTCCTTGTGATGTCGTGAAACTCGATCTCCACTTTTCTTTGTCTTAGAATCTCTAATATCTTTTCCATGATCACCCAAAATCTCTTTTTCATCTTCAACAGCTTTTTTCTTCCAGGAAACATCTCTATCAAGAAAAGAGTGTTCGCGTTTCTCAATCATCTTCCCATCATGGTTCGTTCTTTCCAGCACAACCTCGTCAGCAACCTGATCTGCAAGTTCATCTTGTCCAGAGGACGCAATCCCCAGCGCAGCCCTAAAGGTCTCCAGTTGCTTCTCCTTCCTGGCAGCAACCTGGTGGGTCTGCGTATCAGAAAACCTGAACAGAAAAACGTCAGCTGCAATATTAACACAGAAAGCGTACCAAATCTCAAGCTAATAAAACCTTAACATTATAAAAGGAAAAACAAGATAGATTACTTATTGTCGGCAGCTGAAAGGGGTTGCTGGGACGACTCATCAGCAGCGGCTGCTTCGAGGGCCTTTCTTGCTTCCAGGAGCTTCTCCGCGATCTCGTCGTCAGTAAAGCCCTGATCAGAGAGCTTGTCCTCGAGCACGACAAGCTTGAGCTCGATCTGGCGCTTGCGGTCGTGCTCGAGGATGTCCCTGTTCGCCTTCCTGGTGATGCCGCCAGTGCCCTGATCGGCATCGAAACCTTTGGTTGTCTCTGCGACCTTGTCTGTCCTGGCCTTGATGAAGAACTTGTTGGTCTGAATGTATCCATTGGTCCCGGAGCCCCGAGGGGTCTGCAGACCAATCCCGTTGTACATGTTCTAAATCCCTAACCCTAGAATTTTCAAATGAAGCGAAATTCAAAGAAGAATATCAGAAGAACCGATAGAATTCAATGGACGAGCACGAAATACAGGAACTAGAACGCTCACCAGATCGAAGCGTCGTATCTGCGGCGGCGACAAAGGTGTCTTAGCTCGACGGAGGGCAGCAATCAGAATGAGACACAAACGTTGGAAATCGGGATTAGTCCGGAGTTTCATTTCACTGTTATTCGGCCAAAACGCTAAGTTAGACCCTAGACTTCACACCATTGTACGAATTAGTCACTCAAAACCCTAACCGACAAAAAATGATGTGCGTTCTTGTTCTAAGACCAGGCCTTTAACTACTGGACATGAGGCCCATAATGCAAGAAACCCAGTTACCTTATACAGCTCCAAATAAATGCTACTATCAGTTTGGTTTAACGGGCCACCATTGTTGTTTCCGTTTGCCCAACAAAAGGCGTCTCAGCCCAAAACTTGTTCATGGGTCAGCCCTAACAAGCCTAGCCCGGTTCTTAAAATAATTAAAGTTGTGTTCTTTATCTAAAAAGAACACGAAAAACTAACAATTATTTGAATTTTGTGAGGAAGTGTGCGAGAGAGGTCTAGAATGGAAATTTAAATTATTTCAAATTGTTATAAAAAATTTGCAATAAAGAACGCAATCCAAGCATCTCTTGCTTCAGAAAGTCGTCATTCTATCGAATCTAAATATGTTATCCATTTCTTCTTTGTTTCCTCATTCTCCATCCCTACATTTTATTAACACCGTTAATTAATATGTTATCTTTTTTAACAAACAGTTAACGGAATTAATTAAATATAGTGAGAGACAGGGAAAAAGGGGGCAGCACATTTGGACTCCATTCTATCTTGCTGCAATGCAACCCTTGTGAACCAGTCCAACTTGTATTGCTGTGGCGCATGCATAAGTACCATAATATATATTGAAGTAGATTATAACGAGTTGCATGACTAATTTGTTGGTGATAGAAAATAGAGGAGCAAGTAAAGTAGTAAGTGAGGAAAATTGGGTAAATGGCAAAAGGGTGTGGGCCGAGAGCATTGGAAAAAAGAAGAAGAAAAGGAAACACTTGTGTCAAAGTCTTAATTACATGCTAGCTACCATCCCAAACTTTATTAATTGTTTGCTTAATTATAAGTATTTTTCTTCTTCATTACCACCAATATTTGATTTAATTACCTTTATTTATTTATTTTTTAATCAAATATCAACTAGTATTTCTAGAACACGTCCCACCATGCAGGTTAGGAATCACAGATCTCGCAAACTTTCCACAATATCTACTAAACCGACCAAGTGGGACAATATAAAACAACATACTATGCAAATCAAGGTTGAATTATGCTCCATACATCTTTCATTATTCATTCTAATCATTCAACCTATACATTAATTTCATCCAGTCAAATACAAATCGCTCTTCTCATGACACCATCCAAATTAATTAAAGTTGAATAATATGCATCTTTTTTTCTCTTAATTATTTCTAATGCGTTCAACGTATACATTTTATCTGTTCAATTATATATAGGATGTTTTGGTTCAAACTTTGAACAACTTGTTGAGAAGCTAGCTGTATATTTAATTTTATTGTGTTGGTTTTCTTTTCTTTTTTTTCTTTTTCTTTTCTTTTTAAAACGGTCCACAAAATAGCTCAAAGTTATTCTATACAATCATATCGAAAATTGATATGTTATTTGTTTCGTCTATATGACTATATATGTTATCTCACATCAAAATATAATTATACTTCAAGGTAATCAAGTTTAAGGTTTGGCTATGTGCTCAACATCAATGCAACATGCTACTCTCTTACTCTCAAAAGTGTTGCAACATATACACCCTTCATCCCTTAAAATTTGCTACAATTTTTTTTGATTGTTCCAAAAAACTTGTTACACTTTCGTTTAATGAAAAAAAATTACACCAATTTTACTTTATATTACTATTACTCGCCCTTTCACTAAAAAAAAGTTACTTTTGTTTTCTATGTATATTTTACCTATTTATCCTCAAGTCAACACATATTCTTAATCCACGTACAAGTCAAATTGATTCAACTAATAAGGGACCGACGGAGTATTAATTTCATATACCTATATTAATTATCCCTTAGAAAAAAAAGATTTCAGAAAAATTGCCGATCCATGAACACGCCATTAATATAAAAGTCACTTCCTCTACCTCACAATGATTTCTGTTCTTTCAGTCCAAATTAATTATTCTCCCTGTTTCATATCTAACATGCACGTAGAATAGGGTAAAAGTATAAGAATCGAGAATAAAAAAAATGAATATGGATATATATATAATATATGTATAGAGATGAACTATTAGGCGGTTTAAAAAAATAGTAATGACGATACTGTGGGTAATAAAGTGAAACAAATAAGGCTTATTTGTCATTTACTCCCCCAAACTATTTTGACTCGTTCAGTTTAGTTTTCAGATTCTAACTCGGAATTACTCAGTTCATGAACTATGTAGTTTCCGCCATTTTAATCCTTTGAATCGGTAACTCGCCTAACGTTAGATTAACGGTGTTAACTTTTTAACAATTTAGTATCTTATTTGTATAATTTTGAAGTTTTAAGGTTAGAGTTGGTAAAAGTCTTTTAATAGGGCCCAATTAGAAGAGAAAAAAACTTAAGGGCTTGACCTGAGTCATGCCCTGTGGGCTGTGTTCTGCTTCGATGCCCAGATTTGGCGCCACCAATATCAGCGCAACACGTCGACGATCTAGGACGACTCGAACAACAACCTCCCTGACACTGCCGAAGTTGCCCTTCTTCTTCAAGTCGGCGTTCTCCTTCCGGGGCATCAGCTTGACGAAGATCGAGTCGCGGCAGCACCTCAACTATCTGATTTGTCGTCAACTCTTTTCCGCCATCATCATGCTCAGCTGCACCTTCGCCGCACCAATCTTCCACGACCACTCCTCACCGTTCCTATGTTGCACCGCCATTTTCGTCAATGCGGTACAAATTCCTTCAACCTCGTATGGTTCGGCTCCGGCTCCGCCACCCTCTCATTTGTTTCCTCCGCCTCCATCGACCATTCCTCATCCGGTAATCATTTGGTTAGTTTTCAACACTCAATTTCCTGCCAATCGATCTATGAATTCCGTCTAGACTTCAATTTGCAAAATCTCTGTTTCGGTTTGATGTTCGAAAGTGATTGAAATGAAGGATGATTGAAAATGGGTCCTTGTTGGTCGCTGGTTGTTGCAACCGGTGAAGCCTAACACGCACTACGTGGGGAAACCGCCTTACTGTAGCATCTACCGCAGTAAGTGCTGCAGTAAATTACGTTTACTGCGAAATTTACTGTAGTAGAGGCCGCAGTAGGCCGCAGTAAACGCCATTTATTGCGGCCTCCGCCGCAGTAAAATTCGGCTTCTCTACGTAGTGACGTGGGGTGGATTTCGGTGGAGATATTTTTAACATGAAGGAAGGGGTTGGGGTTGCCGGGGTGGATTTGGGATGAGAAGGATGTGTTTTAGATCAAGATTTGTAAATTTTGGGCACTTTAGTAAGACTCACGAAACTTACAAACTCATTATAGTTATTTTTTCGTAGTCAACTGTCAAAAAGCTAGACAAATGACCAAATTGTTTGACAATGCTAAGTAGGGGGCCGAGTAGTACCGAGTTAAAATCCGATAACTAAACCGAATGAGTCAAAATATTTCGGGGGAGTAAATGATAAATAAGCCAACAAACAATTATGTATTATCGAAAGAGCTAACAATACAGTTAATAATTTGTGATCTTCCTATAAAAGGGACTGGGTAATTTAATTTTAAATGAAGGAATTTTCTTTCCAACTTTTGATCTATATGCATTTTCTCTTATTTCCCTTTCTATAGGTAGTAATGTTTTTTTTATATATATAAATAAAACTCTTTGTCGGAGAAAGTTTGTAGATTATATAGTTAAGTGTTATTAGTGTTAGAAAAAGTTTAAAATAGGTTTAGGGAGCCAGTACTTCTTAACATCAAATTTCTCTTTTGTTTTTTTCCTTGATAGACATTTCCTCAAAATTTTAATTTACCTTGACTCAAAAAGAAAGAAACAGAAGGGCCCGTTGCATGCATGCATACCCCCAACCAAAGAAACGAAAGAAAAAGACAAAAAAGGAAAGAAAGGCATGAAATGAGAAGGAAAAACGATCGAGAAGAATTAATAGTACTCCAAGAATAGTACTCCAAATTATTACTGCAGGTAGATGCTCCTAATTAATTTTTTTCCAAGTCTTCAATGAGTAAACCTCCAGTCGGTTGGTACATTTTGTTTTCCCTACAGACAGACAGACAGACAGACGTACTCCATTCGCCTTGTTAATTATTTAATGCTAATTACGCAGTCAACTTTCCTTACCTTACGACTCTCATGCCAGTTCAGGTCCAAACTTCAACCCATTGGAATGATATATGACGTGCGTACATGGTTAATTATCATAATCATATTTTTATTTTTTTTGAACAGCAAAGATAATCATATAGAGTAGGCAAATGTCTATTTTACAGCCTACGTGTGTGTGTGTATATATGTATGTATATGTATACTTATTATCGGGAAAAAAAATTATCTGTTAATTACAGTACTCGATCGCGATCATGAACTACAGTCTACAATAGAAAATAACACCGGCCGTGACTTTTAAGAATATGACCCAATTCTTTATTCATGGTCTTAGAAAGTTTTCTGGAATCCTAATTTAAGCTATATATAGTACTGCTACTTTTTAACTAACTCTGACTTGTGTTATGATATGTTTTTCCTATAATTAGTTGAACAGTTACTATTCCACATTTAAAGAAACTAACAGCTGATCATATAATTTTGAGTACTGTGAAGAATATCAAACATAACTTAAAGCGCTGTGTGTATATAGATGATATTTTCCTCATATACATGACATGTTGTTTATGGTTGGTGCCACAATTATTTAATACGAGGCTGTCACTATTAATTATGGGAGTAGTAATCCCGTAATTATTAGTGATCGATATTATCCATATATCACCACTAATAACATGACACGTATACAGATTTAAGGACTTAACTCCAATTTGAGGAGGGGAAAATTATTTTAATTTCCATATATAAAAGAGTTCAGACAAATACAATGGAGGATAAATGTACAGCTGCTAACCTAATTAAGTTTTCATTATCCAACTAATTAACTAGCAATAAAATGCGTTTTTGTCCCCAGAAGATGATCCTGCAGGTAGTAAACTAAAACGTTAGTGGCGAGCACGTTCGTAGAATAATTTGGTTTTGGTTTTGGTCTGATTCCGCATTTCTTGATCTTGAGCACGCAGCAGCAGTCAGCTTCTCCAATAATTTGGCTGGATTATTCGATGATGACCAAAACGTGTTGAAATTTGAGAGATATATATACATAATGGTGCTCCGCCGTGTAAAAAGAATCGACCAACACTGAGTTGGTTGGTATGAGTAAAACGGATCTTCGTCTTTTTCAACGAACACAGAGTTTCGTTTTGTAGTGGATCAGCCTGCACCCATATACAGGTCAATACTCAAGGGAAGTCCTTCTACTTTAATGATTCTAGCCAGTTATCCCTTCATCTGTAACTCAGTGAAAGTTAGTCCTCAAACTTCAGTGTTGTAGTGAACACTAGGGCTAGTAGCAGTCCTCAAAAGTGTTTGTTCGGTTAAAAAAAAGGCATTTGATTTGAATTTTTGAAAACACATTTAATGAGAAAAAAGCGTTTTAGAACATAAAAAGCGTTTGATTTTTTGAAAAATATATAGATTCTAAACTGCGTCAAAGACACATATGAAGACTCTAAATTGCGCCAACGACACATATGAAGACCCTAAAATGCGTCTATGGCACATAGAAAGACTCTAAACTGCGTCAAAGACACATCAATGACTCCTCGACGGGCCCCGACACCACTCTATATATTAGGTGGTACCTCCTTCGAATAAGGTATTTACTACACACCCACCTCATTTGCTCTTCTCTCGCCCGAAGAATCTCTGTGTCTCTCATTTGCATGTCATCAAGATCATCTTCCTTCCTTTCACCAGCCGTTCCCCGCGACCAGATCGGTAAAGTACTATCATAAACTAAAAACTTCATATGAAGCAGACAAATTGTAAACTTGTGAGTTTAAAACGTACATAACAAAAAGAACGAGGACTGAAGTGTTGTTCGCCCCACCTGGTACCGGAAAACTCCCGCATTCTTGACTACCGGAAATTAGAAAAACCTGCTAGTAGCATGTTGGATATATATGGAGGGAAGAACAAGGTGTAATGTGATTCCAGAGGATGGATCCGCTACTAGCTAATCCATCGTGTGAGGCTGGGCTGGCTACTCCTAACGTAATTTTTCCTCACATGGACCGAGTTCGATCAAACATGGGGTTGTTTGGCCAAAAAGATATTTTTGCAATTATTTTAAAAAATAGTTCACATTTGCATTTTGTATTTGGTGTTGGCTCCAATATTATCACTCTGATTGTTTTTTGGACCCTTATTACCATTAAATTGACTAACGACAGATTTATGCGACAATATTCCGTAACGGAAACACCACATGTTCATTATAATCTTATATGACATCCCAAATAGACAAATTATTAGGCCAGGTCATTAATAAAAAAAATAAAAAAATAGGCCAAGTAACCACTCCCCCCCTCATCGTTTACTTTCGTTATGTAACTCATCTTCAAATCCGACCCTGAAGACGCCATGGCCGACAACGTCAAGCCCGTCTGCGAATCCCTCGTCATCGTTCAGTAATCGACCAGATCTGGTCCACCAGCCCTGACATGCTTCCCACCGATCTTGTTGAGACCTTCGCCGATCTACCACTCCCAGCGGCGATCACCGATATGCCACTCCCAGCGACGATCGCCTCCTCCGCCTTTAGGTGTAAGCCAAACCCGCAACCCGAAACCGAAAGCGACCCGAAATTGTCGGGTTAGGGTCGGGTGAAGGGTGAAAATACCCTTGGATGGCCCGAACCCGACTTTTGAACCAAATTTCGAGTTTGGGTCGGGTTCAACCCGAAATTGTCGAGCCCGATCCGAAGCCCGAACTCACACTAAATAATTATTTATACTTTGCAAGTAAAGATATTGTAACTCTTCTCTTGCTATAATTTCTTTAACTTACTAATTTCTTTAGCTTACTAAGATAGAGACTCATTATGCATGTCTTTATACATGCTCGGGGGCATCAAGCCTTTGTAGACATCCCATGTGGGATGAAATGAGCAAACTAAAGACTCAACTCTTGCTCCCCTTTTATCTACCATTAATGTGGGATAAAGAACAAGATTACAAGGCATGCTTTTTACATACTTCAAGTTTTGAAGTTTGTATAGACCATAGGAGCATTAACCCATTTAAAGACTCAACCTTTGCATTTCTCTCATCAACTATAAAAAATCGGGTTCGGGTTGACCTGATCTGAACAATAGTTTGGGTTGGGCTCGGGCTAGAAATAAGTGCTTTCAGAATTTCGGGTTCGGGTCAACCCGAACCCGAACTTGTCGGGTTGACCCAAACATACACCCCTATCCGCCTCACAGCTGCTGCCACTCTTGATGATTTCGCAGTTAGGCCTCCTATTCCAGAGCCACCGTCGATGGTCTCGGGACTTGAGCATACTTCTCCGCCGGACAGAGCATAATTAAAGGATCTGTTGACCAAAGAAGATCAGAACGGCTGGACCGCCCACCGGCGGCGAGATCGATAGACTTTTTTGGTATGTGATGAAATACGATGGCTTTTAAGAATTTTGAAGCACATCCAATGAGGGTATCTCAAGCTTTTGGTCACCAGTGACTTTCAATAGCAGCCACTTTCAGCATCGACGGGCAACAACGGTCGAAGGTGGCGGAGGGCAGGGGAGTTTTGGGTGTTAGAGGTCGCAGTGGAGGCCAAAGGTAGCATCGTTTGATTTCAATAGCTCGCCCATCAGCGAGCATCTCGAACCTGAAGCTAGCAATCTGACACTGACAGAGGCGACAAAGTTTCCCGGCGAGCATGAATTCTCGGACCTTGGTGGTGTAGTTTTTGGTGTTAACTGTTTTGCTGATGTGGGAGAAAATGGTGGGTTTTAGTTTGCGATAGAAAAGCTGGGTTTGGCGTCGACGGTGACAGTGGAGCCAGATGTTGTTGGCTCTGTTGTGCCGGCGTTAGCTGCTGTTAATGCGCCATCGGTGATCAGTTCTGGTGGGCCGACGTTGGTGCGCCGGTGGTGGACGGTTCGATCTCGCTGGTGGTGGATGACATAATTAATTTCACCCAGCAGAGATTTTTGGAGAAAAATATTAAATAATTAATTTGTATTTAACACACTATGTAGTTGAGGGGAACTCGGTAGCGGGCCTGGTAGGTGGCGGCCTGCTATCGAGGTCCCTAAAAGGCCTCTGACAGGCTGGGGCAGGCTGCCCGCTACCAATGGCGCAACTCGGTAGAGGGCATGGTAGCGGGTAGCCCGCTACCATGTGAATTAATTGGTTGGGCGGGCGTTTTGAAATTCAAACCGCTCCTCGAAACCGTAAAAAGCATTCGGTAGCGGGTTGAGTGGGGGGTAGCCCGCTACCATCTGCCCGGTAGCGGGCTTGGCGGCGGGCTACCAGCTACCGAGCCTTTTAAATCGATTTCAGCTTCCTCTCTCACCCATTTCTTCCCCGACGCATCACGCACTCTCCTCCGAAATCAGCCGCCGACTACAGCCTATTTCCCCATTTCCGGCGCCGTTTCATTCGTTTTTAGGGTGGAAGTACATCAGCAACTTCAGGTATCTCCTTCTCACTCGTATTTACGGTTTTTCTACGGTTAGAAAGAGAGTATTTGACCATTTCTTTTAAGGTAGAACAGTACCGCCGCCGGCCACCACCGAGTTTCCGTCGCCGGCCGTCTCCACCTCCATCTACAGGTATGTTTTTGGGTATTTTATGAATTTTAGTGTTTTAAGAACTATTTTAGTATTTTAGGAATTATTTTAGTATTTTAGGAATTTATTTAGTTATTTTAGGTATTACTTAGTATTTTAGGAAATATTTTAGGAATTACTTTAGTATTTTAGTATTTTAGGAATTTATTTAGGTATTTTAGGAGTTATTTTAGTATTTTAGGAAATGCTTGATGTTTAGATTTGCAAAGATGGGGATCTTCAATTAAAACCAATGATGCATGGTAAGTGCAGAAACATTTACTAAGCTTTCTTTTATGAATGTCTTTCATCTTGTCTGATGTGATCTTACCTCATTTTGTCGAAAAATTGTTTTCCATTCCTGGATTCCTTTACCCCTGATAATAATTATATGAGTGAATGATCTATTTGCCCCCCAGTTGTGGTCACAAAAATGCATATTCTCAACAAGAGTCTTTAAACCATGTCTGCCGTAAGATCCATACTCATTAATGTTTAACGGTTGGTCCTTAAAGAAAACTCTTATCAATTTGTAGAGCTCGACAAAATATATGATGGTCCTTGTGTAACCATTAAAATAACTCAGTTATTCTCTATCTCTTCCACTTGAAGAGGTAAAATGTGCGAGGGTAGCCAAAAGACATTTTAATGTGAAGGATTTTTCTTATGTGAAGGTCAATGTGAAGAATGAATATCATTTGAATGGTTCTTTAAGGTAAATGGCATCCATTGATATGGGTTGATGAAAAGTAGAGTAGTTCGGCGAAAGGCCCGATAATGTCACCGATGAGAAAATTGACTTCTTTGCAAGACTTGATAGTGCGATCACGAAATCACTGCCTTATCCAACAAGAATGACCTCAAATGTTGCCCCCCAGCTCTCATGATGTGTGGACTTGCTCTTGAGAAACTTGAGAATTTGTCGATATTGCTTGGGATTTCTTTGTTGCTCCCTTGTTCATTGAGATGGTGAATTGTGCCTTCACTCTAAACCGCCTCTGCAGGTTTTCAGTTTAGACTCCATGACTCCCTTTTTCATTTTTTTTTTTCGGGTCAGACTTTGTTTGACCTGCGATTTTCAGTCATTTTCATGCGAGCGTAAATAGTTGTTGCTACCTACGCCCGATTACTTCTGACTAAAATGCAAAGACAAATGGCTACTAGCACTATTCGTAACTTCAGCCATTTCTAGCTAAAGGCAGCGGAATAGAATTTACATTGACCCTTTTTCTTTTCTCTCTTTTTTTGATTTTTGAGAGTCATGGGTATTGATGTGATGAAGACATCATGACCGTTGATCTGACTTTGGGATTGTAACTTGACTTGATCTCGACCGTAGCAATGATCTGAAAGGTTCCTGTGTTCTCATACTTCTTCTTTTGATGAATGAAGTTTTCTTCTTTACAAAGAATCTTTGAGATGGCTGATCTTTTGCTGCATAAACAGAGCTCTCGATGGTAATTTTAGCCATCGAGCTATTGCGTAAGGCAATATTTTCTCCGAAAGAATCTCATAGTTGAAAGGTCACACCGAAATCGCTCTTACCAGATTCAGCAATGTCTTCGAGATAGTCACTATCTAGTCCTCTCTTTAGCTCATCAATGACATTGTTTATGTTGTGGCTTGGTGAGTGAGTCTCAAACGGAAAATGGAACGCTTGAAGTGTGATGTGGTATTTTGCTAATGGATGTCAAAGTGCACATTTACCCCTTCTTATTTCAAGACAAAGAATAACGAAGGTCCATTGCAACAAAGACTGTACTCTAGATTTTGGGCTAAATCTAGGTAACTTTAACTTTCAATTTATCTTGGCAAGCTCTCAAAGATTTGAGTAAAAATTTAAAGATTTCTCCAATTATTCATCAATTTGTATTGATCGACGTATTAGACAGGCTTAAAGACGACTCGTGAGAAATTGTCTTTCCATGTCACAAATGGGGTCATCAGTTTTCATCACATCATAAAATTGTCCTCAAACTCCTTGATGTCCACTACTCTTTTTGCAAAATGTTTTTATTTGTGTATGAATGAAAATGTACAATGTCATGTGTGGAAAAGAAATGACCAAATGCATTATCGATGAATAATTGTGTCATTGATAATTGAAAAAAAATGATGTATGTGAATGTTATCAAAAAGAAAAGAACAACAATTAGTACAAATGGTATATACAAAAATGTACAAGTATAAAGAACAAATGAGTTGTATTGACAATTTTGAAAGAAACGACAAAACAAATAATCAAAACCCATCGAGTTGGTGTGCTTAAGTCTTCCAACTTCATGAAATCACTTAGGTGCATTGGTTATTGGCCTTGTCTTGTGCTCAACTGATATCATACGATGTTCAACTTTTCATCTGTCATCATTGTCACTCGTGTAAAGTCTCGCACTTGTTCCTCAAAGAATTGACATGTTTGTCCTTTTCCTAAATATTAATGCTTCGAGTGCTCACATTTGATCTTGAAAAGTTCATTCATGCCAAATATTGAATTATTTCAAGGCTCCTCGAGTTCCCTTTTGGCTCAAGACATTGTGGAAGTTTCATCTTTGAAATGGTAAGGTCCAGAATATGTATGAAAAAATGAAGAATCGAATGCAAGTATTTTGAAAATTTACAATTGTACAATCAATGGTTATGAAAATGTGTACTGTAAATGCTGTTAAAAGGCAAAGAGAAAAGAAATACTAATTATGTACACAAATAGCTGAATATTATAAGAACGAGAATATTTACATGAGGATGATGTTTGTTTTATACAAATGCGAGAGAGAGAAATAAAAGAACACTTGTTAGTTGCATGCAAATAAATTACAGTATCAAGTAAAAAAATTCCACATTTATATAAATTAGTATCATCATGTGTCTTGTCATGGTTAAACTTAATGGAATGATCTATGGTCATTATATGCAAAGGTGGCTTTTGAAAGAATGAGGCCAATGGTAGGTTCCCGAATCCCTTTTACTAAGTTCTATCGAACTAGAAAAGGCCCAATTCCTTACCCACGAGGGTTATGTAAGGAAGGATTAATTCGAGTCGCAGCTTTCGCGGTTCCATTGGGTGACTAACGCCACACCCGAACAACGCTACTAACCACTACGGTCTAGAGAAAGTGCGGTGACTATTGTCACACACAACTAGCTTTTCCCGGGTATTCACAAAAATAGGTTACGAAGAGCTCGGGTAGGGAGCTCGAAATGCATGCTTTGTGTGTGCTCGAGTGAAGCATAATCTGTACAATAAACGATCATGAAAAGCGATGAAATAAAAAAAATCAAGCAAAGAAATAAAAATCAAACCCTTTACGTGGCTCGACCAGTCCCCAGCAGAGTCGCCATCTGTAGCGACGTGGTTTTCGTCAGGAGTCGCCACCAATCTTTTTCCTAGGTCGATTGGAAACCTGAAAATGGTCTACGAAAGATCTGGAATCGTTTGTCAGTTACGTACAAAAATGGTTAATTTTCGTACGCCCTAAAATTGGTACCACGGGTTCTTTTTAGATTTTTGCTTGATTTTAAGAAAAAAAGAGAAAAGACAAATAACCACACTAAAAAGACGATAAAAGAAAAGATTTTTAGTAATTTACATAGCTAATAAAAATTCAAAACATCTTGAAAAACAAAATTAAAACAATTACATAATGACAAAAATATTAGCTAACACACAAAAGGGTTTAGGCCTAGTGCCCAAAGTGTAGAGTTTTAAAGTTGAAAGGGTGGCTTGAATGAAACTGTGGACAAACAAAGGGGTTTAAGTAGAGAAAGGATGAAAATAAAGGGGCAGGGACTGAAGTTGTGATTTACCCAAAAGTTTATACTTGCTGCAGCAGCTTCTTTCTTCTTCGCGTAGCGCGACCCGGCGGCGGAGTGGACGGCGGCCGGCACCGGAGACAGCTTTTCGACGGCGGAGAAGAGGCAGGTCGTCCTGGCGGAAGCCGGAGAGGGTGGTGGAGGCGGTGGCGCGGTGAATAGAGCTCCGGTTGGAGAGAAAACGGCCGTTTTCTCCGTGTTCAGGCCATCTCCGGCAGCGTGAAAGGGTGGGTTGGCTTCGTCTCGTAGTGGCGGAGGTAATGGTGATAGATAGGAGTGATGAAACACAGCAAAGTGGAGGGGATGAAGGAGGAGGTCCGGCGGGTCGGCGGCGTTTTCTCCGTTTTCCGGCGGTTTCAGCGAAGCTAGGGGCACCGGTGTGTTCTTGGAGGCTTGACGGTGAGGATGGGGATGGTTTTTGGCGACGAGGGTGGCCGGAACGCGAAGTGGAGGTGGAGGACGAATTTTGGCCGGCGAAGCTCGTTTCTTTCGGTTCCTCCTGTTGATGTCGATTTTTATTCCTTTTTATAGCCAAATTCTTTGATTGACAGATGCTTGATGACAATGATGAAGATTTGAAGCTGGCTTTGATGGATGGAAGAGGGCGGAGCGTGGCGGCAGTGGTGGCCGGCGGAGAAGAAGGAGCAGGCTCGTGATCCGTAAGTTTCCTTCTTTTCTTTTCTTTTTTCCTTTTTTAGTTTTTTCTCATTTTTAATAAAATAAACACATTTTAATTCTAAATTAAACCAAATAAAATGATAAAAACACATAAAAATAACAAAAGCACACGAAGTAATAAAAGACATATGAAATAATAATAATAATAATAACGTACACGAAAATGACAAAAAACACATAAAATGATGGAATAAAAGAAGTACCAAAAATAAGAAAAATAACAAAAGTATCTGAAAATTATAAAAAACGACAAAATAACAAAAGTTTCATAAAATAACAAAAACATACGACAACAGTTCATAAAATAATGAAAATGACACTAACACGTGAAAAACGATAAAAACTACGTAAAATAACAAAAACGGCAAAAATTACATAAAATAACAAAAATGACGAAAAGTACATAAAATGTCGACAAAAATCACATGAAATAAAAATACGAAAAAATACCGAAAAAAAAAACCTAAATTACTACTCCGGACAAAATCGGGTGTCAACAATCGGCGACCATACCTTGGTAGATCCGCGTCCATACCTTGGTAGATCCGCGTCCATACCTTGTCAAATCCGCGTCCATACCTTGGTAGATCCGCGTCCACACCTTGGTAGATCCGCGTCCATACCTTGGTAGATCCGCGTCCACACCTTGGTAGATCCGCGTCCATACCTTGTTAGATCGGCGTCCATACCTTGGTAGATCTGCGTCCATACCTTGTTAGATCAGCGTCCACACCTTGGTAGATCCGCGTCCATACCTTGTTAGATCAGCCTCCATACCTTGTTAGATCCGCGTTCATACCTTGTTAGGTCGGCGTCCATACCTTGGTAGATCGGCGTCCATACCTTGTCAGATCGGCGTCCATACCTTGGTAGATCCGCGTCCACACCTTGGTAGATCCGCGTCCATACCTTGTTAGATCGGCGTCCATACCTTGGTAGATCTGCGTCCATACCTTATTAGATCAGCGTCCACACCTTGGTAGATCCGCGTCCATACATTGTTAGATCAGCCTTCATACATTGTTAGATCCGCGTTCATACCTTGTTAGGTCGGCGTCCATACCTTGGTAGATTCGCGTCCATACCTTCCAAAATACTTGAATAATTTCTAAAATACTAAAATTCATAAATAATACCTAAAATACTTGAATAATTCCTAAAATACTAAAATTCATAAATAATACCTAAAATACCTAAATAAATTTCAAAAATACTGAAATAAATTCATAATTCTAAAAATTTTGTTGATCAATCTTCTTAGAACGTTGATCGATCTTCTTGCCACACCTAGTACTAACTAGGGGTGTAAACGAGCCGAGCCGAACCCGAGCCTGGCAGGTTCGAGCTCGAGCTCGTGAAATTCGGGCTCGGCTCGAGCTCGGCTCGAGTTCGAACGAGCCCGAAAATTCGAGCTCGAGCTCGGCTCGAGACAGGCTCGAGCTCGGCTCGAAGGTTCGTGAAGCTCGAGCTCGTTAGGCTCGCGAGCTCGGCTAGGCTCGATTCGGCCCCAAACGAGCTCGCGAGCTCGAGCTCGTTAGGCTCGCGAGCTCGTTAGGCTCGATTCGGCCCCAAACGAGCTCGCGAGCTCGAGCTCGTTAGGCTCGATTCGGCCCCAAACGAGCTCGCGAGCTCGTTAGGCTCGTGAGCTCGTTAGGCTCGCGAGCTCGTTAAGGCTCGCGAACCTTACGAGCCGAACTCGTCAGGCTCGAGCTCGGCTCGTATATTATTCGAGCCTTGAAAACGGCTCGAGCTCGAGCTCGAGGCTCGAAAAAGCTCGGCTCGACAGGCTCGTTTGAGCTCGAGCTCGAGCCGAGCTCGAACGGGCTCGATTCGTTTAACAGCCCTAGTACTAACTACTATGTCTTGTAAGGATATGTCGTCTGCACATACATGGTCCCGACGCCGCAGTCGCAACCTCAGTGGTCCTCCCGGCGCACGACTACAAGGTTCTAGACGCCCACCATCCGCGGTGCTGATTATTATACCCCGATGATGTCGACGCCATAGCAGCAGGCACCTTAGCAGCCGCCGCACAGTAACGTATACGACCCTGAGTTGTTTAAGTGGAGTAATGTGTCGTTTAAGTCATTCTCTTTGGGGTTCAACAGACATGCGTTCAACGATTTGGAGCACCATTCCCCGCCGCGTGAGAATCAGGGTGACGATTACGATTTGCCTCCCCCGTAGGACACTTTTGTAAATTCTATTTGATTTTGGATGTTTTTTTATTGTAATTGATACATTTGGTTAATTTATAATTAAATTCTTTTCTATTTTTAACTATAATCTATAAATATTAATAAATAAAATTATTATTAAAACATTTCTGTTTTTAATTGTAATCTATAAATATTAATAAATAAAATTATTATTCAATCATTTATTAAATGATGCAAATAAAGAAATCATTTAAAAAAAAAGATGGTAGCGGGCAGGGTAGGGGGCGGTGAGCTACCAGCTCTGCTACCAGACCCCCTACCACTGGTAGCGGGTGGGTAGCGTCAGGATTGAAGGAAGCGGCCCAAAAAAAAGCGGGTCTCTTCCGTCAATCCTGACGCTAAACTGCTAAACTCCCGTAGGATGATTTGGGTAATTAATTAATTAATCCTGAACTTGTGGAAAGCTGATGAGGATGGTTGGAACTTGGAAGCATTGTGTGGTGCACATCTTTAATCCGGATGAACTGGTGTCTACTGAAATTACAGTTGCAGTAATACGTAGTATATTGTACGTAGAATTCCATCCATACCGCGGAGAAAAGTAGGCAGGTTTTCTATGAGTAAACTAGTTGTACTGACAAATAGTGAAAAGAATATTAGAACTAGTATAGTACTCCCTCCGTCCCTGAATAATTGTACACTTTGTTTTTACTGTTTTACAGTATTTAATCTATGATTTTTTTTTTCATGAATTTTTAGACTTTAAAGTTAATAATTTATATGCATGTCATAATTTGAAGTATAAATTTTCTAAATATATTTTTTCTGAATTTTTTAAAACTTGTTATCTTTGTTAAAATTTGAGTCAAACATTGAACCTTGAAACAGCAAAGTCAAAGTGTATAATCTTTCAGGGACGGAGGTAGTAGTAATTAAAAGTGGTGTGAATATTGGAAACAGTAAAGTAGCAGCTGTCTGTCCTGTAGGTCCAATTCCAAAACCCAAATTGGTTGACTATAAATAAGGGGTACTGGGGATTGATGATGAGCAAAGCACTCAGATCTTATTAGCTAATAACCTCTCTCTCACCCATCTTCTCATTTCTTACTTCTCTTCCACTCACTCGTGGGCATGACTAGGAATTGGTACTTACTGCCAGTAGTGGGTGTGGTATTTTGGGCCATGGCAGGGTTGGGTTTGGCCCAACTGTCATCCAACTTCTATGCAACTACATGCCCAAGAGCACTTGCCACCATTAGACGAGGGGTTACTTCCGCCCTCAATAGCGAGGCCAGGATGGGCGCTTCTTTGCTCCGCCTCCATTTCCATGATTGCTTCGTCAATGTACGTAACCTCTCCTTTCAACTACTTCCTTTAATTCCCTTTCTAAGATTGAACAAACGCCCCATACTTCTCCACTTCGTAAAACAAAGAACATGGTAGTATTTTGGTTTTGTTCTATTAATGAAACCAGAATGATGAAATTTGCCACTATTCCATTACGACTCCCCACCAAACATTATTGACTTTTATGCAAGTAAACAAGATAATTAGCTTAGCTAGGCAGGCACGCATAGCGATTCTAATTCTACGTATACTTTGCCTTCATTTGTCAATGAAACAATATTATTATTGTTTTTTTCTCTCTCATAATATTCTTAAAATAATATATATATATATACACACACTAATTTACTTATTATTTCAATTGTAATTAAATTAAAAAAAATACATACTACTTGTCAGGGATGTGACGCATCCATCTTGTTGGATGACACGACAAGCTTCACGGGAGAGCAAACAGCGGGGCCAAATGCCAACTCCATTAGAGGATTAAATGTGATTGACACCATTAAAACCTCAGTGGAAAACATTTGCCCTGGTGTAGTTTCTTGTGCTGATATCCTAGCCGTTGCTGCTCGGGACTCCGTTGTTGCTGTAAGTGACTCAATTGAAGTAACATTTGAAAAGTTTGTTGTTTAATTAACCCAACATGCATATATAAGCTGTACTAAAAAGTTTTAATCGATCTCATGATCATCGATCAGCTGGGTGGACCGAACTGGACAGTTCAGCTGGGAAGAAGAGACTCGACCACAGCGAGCTTAAGCGCCGCCAACTCCAACATCCCTGCACCTACTCTCAATCTCACGGGTCTTATCTCTGCTTTCTCCAACAAAGGCTTTAACGCTAGAGAAATGGTCGCCCTTTCTGGTACCCTACGTACTACGCCCTTTGCAGTACATGAATTAATCAGAATATATATACACAAACACACCAATTAATTAAAGTATAAGCAAGTACTTAAATATTAATTTTTGCTTTAGGGGGCCACACAATCGGGCAAGCGAGGTGCACAACTTTCCGAGCGCGACTCACCGAAAACAACATCGACTCGTCGTTCGCGACATCGGTGAGAGCAAACTGTCCTACCAGCGGCGGCGACAACAACTTGTCTCCTTTAGACGTGACGAGTCCGAACCGGTTTGACAACACCTACTTCACCAACTTGATGAACCAGAGAGGCCTGCTGCACTCCGACCAGCAGCTCTTCAATGGCGGCTCCACCAACGCTCAGGTCCGGACTTATAGCTCCAACTTGGGAACCTTCAGGGCAGATTTCGCCAACGCCATGGTGAAGATGGGAAATCTCAGTCCGCTCACCGGAACTAGCGGCCAGATCAGGACCAACTGCCGTAAAACCAATTAATTATATATACCACGTCTTCATATTTCAAGCTACTATTTTATTAATTAGATGTTGATCATCGAAGAATTGTAAGAATTAAAATAAAATACCACGTACGTGCATATGAATGCATGTCTTACCTTTTATTGTGAGTAGCTTTTAAATTAAAGTAATGAAACTCACTAGTTCGTGGTTGAGTATATCTTGGTGTATCATAAACCAACGAATGTTATCAATCGTTAAATTTATTGAACGAACCAACAAAACTCGCACACTGATAGCCAATTAAAGAAGGGCTAAAGAAGTGCCTCAATGCCGCCAAAGGAAAGTGGATAGAAGAGTTACCTAGTGTCCTCTGGGATTACAGAACAACTACTCGAGGACCAACAGGGGAAACACCTTTCGCCCTTGTCTACGACGTCGAAGCCCTATTACCAATCGAGGTGTCTGTCCCAACAGTCAGGACACTCTACTACGACGCCCCTCATAATGAAAGCGGCCTTCGAGCACGTCTAGACCTCGTTGAAGAACTCCACGAAGGTGCTAGACTCAGGCTCATGGCCTTACGAGAACGTGCAAACCTCGATCACAACACTAGAGTTCGAGCCAAACAGATCCACGTTGGTGGTATGGTTTTGCTAAAAGCAAAACTATCGGGCCGCAACCCCGGACATGGAGCTCCACGCTCCAGATGGGCAGGACCATACGTCGTGCATAGCAAAGAAAGACATGACGTCTACAAAATCAAAGATCACCAAGGAAAAGTCTTTAAGAACGATTACCACGTCGACGACTTGAAGCCTTACTACGTGTAAATTGTACATTCCACATCAATGAAGTTCAAATCTTCGTGTTATGTGACCAACTTTGATACATCAAACAAATAGCGTTAATTCTAAAAGAATATTCACTACTTCGTAAAGTGAAAACACAATGCTTAATTACAATTACGCCCAAAACACTACTTTGGGACCTCATCGTTTGGAGGTAGATCTACAATATCCTCTACTACATGACCGGGTAAAATATCATAAGGAAAATTACGGTCACCCCGAGCGGGTTGTGACCCGGGTGACCCGGGACTCCGGTTTTGGCCTGCGGGTCACGGTTTTGGGCGGTCAAACGGCTTCCGGGACTTATCTCAGCATTATTTCTGGGAATCCTTCGGGTTTTGAGGTCGTGTGGGTCCCCCGGAAATTTTCGCCGAAAATATTTTTCCGGGGCCGGGACTTGTCTCGGGGCGTACAGCGGGCTCGGTAGCGCTCCTGGGACCTCGGAATGAGAAACCGTTTGCATACTTGGAATCGTGGAAACGTCCCGGATCTTTTTATGGAGTATATTTTTTGGGTCGGGACGTTCGGTCCCGGGCGACTCCCGGGGCTCGGGATGAAAATTTTACGACGGCTTGGATGTTAAGTATGCTATATCATGAGACGGATTTTATGGTAATATTTGGGGATTTTTGGGTATGGTGTGATTTGTGGTCCGGGTTAGTACGCGCGCACGTCGGGTTTTGCTCGGGTTCAGCGGGCACGGTAGGACACTCTGGATTTGCAATTGGACATGGGAAACAGGTTTTGGGTGTGTTATGATATTCTGAGGGTTGTGTTCAGTTTTGGTTTCAATTGGGGTTAGGAAGTTGCGGTTGGGGCTAAATTGCAAAGATTTGGAGAGTTGGAGGACCAAGTTGCAATTAACCCTAAAGTCAGCAATATTTTTGGTAAAGGGAAGGCTGAAGTCGGCTGAAAGGAAGGGAGAGGACACTTGTCCTTTTATGATAAAAGATGGAAAAGAAAAGGAATTAAAGGGAGAAAATATAAAAGGAAGGAAATTGCCATTTTCTTCACTTTTCTTCTTCTTCTTCCTCCTCTCTCCCATCCGCCATTTCTATTGTTCATCAAGCTCCATGTGTTCTTCATTTTGGCAAGGAATCAACAAGGTTTTGGGTGCAAATCATTGGTAAGCTTCTTCTCTTCTTCTCTTTGCAAGTTGGAAGCTTGATTTTGGTGTTAAAGTGGGGTTTAGAGAAGATTTGTGTTTGTTCTTTGCTATGAGTTTGGATGATCCTCTTGCTTCCATATTTTAGTATGTTGTTCTTGGCATGGAGAGGAGTAAGAATCTAGGTTTGGATTTTGGGAAAACATCATGGATTAAGAAACCCTAAAATGCCTAAATTTTGGATGTTTTCTAAAGTTGGAATTTTGTTGTGTTCTTGAATCATGCTTTGGATATGTGGTTCCTAGCATGATTCTAAGACATTCTATGGTTTCAATTTGATGGAAAACACATTGTGTGAAAAACCCCCAAATTGCCGAAATCCATGGTTAGGGTTTGTGAATGATTTTGGTTGATTAAGATGGAATTGGTTAGTAATCTTGCTTGAGTTATGAAATTGGTGGTTAAAGTGTGTAAATGGAACCTTGAATGGTTTGATTTGAAGGTTTGGTGAAATTTGGGTGTAAGGCCGAAACTTTGGGTGAATCTTTATCTATGTTTGGGTTATGTTTTGGTTGATTTGGATAGTAATTTGGTATCGTGGATGGAAGTAGGTTCGTAATGATGTTTGAAACGTCGTTTTCGGATAATGGGAGCAAAATTCACCTTTATGCGGGATTTCGGGTAAAGTGTCTGGAATGTGGGATTTAAAGGTTGGAATATGGTTGTGGGTGTATGAATAACGATGTTCTAGCTCGGTTCGTAAAACCGAGCTTTCTGTGGATTTTTGCGGGAAAGTGCGGGAATGTGCGGGTTTGGTTCTGGGGGTCTAATTTGGTGAGTTCTGATTAGTTTATGGTTGTTCAGCTTGTTTCAGCATTGGTAGAGTGGTGTGGGACCATAAAAGTCAAGTTTCACTTTTCGGACCGGGAGCCGGGTTTTCCCGGGATTTGTGCTGCGGGGCAGCTTTTCTGAGGTAAGGGTTCAACTTCTCTCGTTATGCATTCTGGGAGTATTTGCATGTATATCGGGTTTAGTTGAGGCGGGTTCCGGGTGAGGGCGGTGGTTCGGTGATCCGAGACCCGTCATATGGTAAGATGCACGTTTGTTCTGTTTCAAGGCCCGGATGGTCTTGGAGGCCACTGGTTTATGTTATGCTCTGTATATCCACACTAGGTGCCGGTATTCTGTGTATACCTTTTGGTATACTTCTGTTTATATTCTGTTCTGTTTTGCATGTGCATTATTGTGACATGTTCTGTTCTGTGACGAGACCCGGATGGTCTTGGAGGCCACGGGTGCTCCTTGGTTCTGTTCTGTGTATCCGCACCGAGAGTGCCGATACTTCTGTTCTGTTCTGTGTCCGCACTGGAGGGTGCCGACATTCTGTGTATATCCGCACTGGGAGTGCCGATATACTTTTGTGACCCTACGACAGTTTGGGAATCGTGACCCCGATATATACCCCGGCGATGCCGTGCTTGCATTACATTACGTATATTCTGACCTCTTGGAGAGGGCTGTCGTTTTGGGTCAGCGGTTGGACCGCATGTGATGGGTTCCGGTCTGACTTTGCATACATGCATATGTATATATATATATATATATATATATAGTTGTGCTTGTGTTTGTTCTGTTTTGCAGGTTCGGCTCACCAGTCCTTGTACAAACTGTATCTTACCTCAGCCCTTACTGGGTCCTCCCGAGGACTCACCCTTATATGTTAACCACCTTTCGAGTCGGTCGACAAGCGGCCGCGGACTAGAGATCCGTGGTGCTTTCTGGTTTGATTTCGTGTGCGATAGTTCCCTTGTGGAACCTCCGTTCGCTCGCTACATTACATTCGGGTTTAAGGGGTAGTCTCGATTGAGGTTTCTGGTTGGTGTATCTGATTTCAGTTCTGATGGAGTTACAGTTAACTAACTCTTTTTCTCTCTCTCTTGTGGTTGGGTTTTAGCAGCAGCAGTACCTCGTGCGGGAATCTTCTGGGCGAGAGGTTTTCTTGATTCCGCACCTAGGTATTCTAGGGTTTACTTTGGTGGCTCTGTAGGTGTAGTTGCATGCATGTATTTCGGATCATGAGTTTGTATATGACGTATATTCTGGAATATGTGTTGGTTCTGTATCTGATTCTGAGTCGAGGGCGGAGCCCCGACTTGCCTATATTGGTTATGTATATGAAATGAGCTTTGTGTTCTGGATATCTGTTGATTCTGCTTTGTCTTCTGAGTCGTGGGCGGAGCCCCGACTTGCCTATACTGGATATGCTTTAAATGGATTCGGTGTTTCTGAGTTTTGTTGCTATGGTTGGTGTATGCTACTCCATGAACTACATGTTTGATATTCGTTGAGTTATCTTGTATACTTGGCATGAATGTGTGTTGTATGTTGCGGGTCGTAGTACGTCCTCCAATCCGTTTACGGGACGGGTCATGGGACCACTACACGTTGCGGGTTTCGGTAGTTCCGTTACCGCGCTTTCCGCCGTAGCTTCCGCTTCCGAACGTCGCGGCCGGCTCCGCCTCCTCAACCGGGCGGGGTGGCTGTGACACCGTTGGTGGTCAGTTCTGGTGGGCCTGCGTTGATGTGCCGACAGTGGACGGTTCGATCTCGCCGGCGATGGATGACATAATTAATTTCACCCATCAGAGATTTTTGGAGAAAAATTTTAAATAATTAATTTTTATTTAACCATTAAATTTGTCATATCATCGAAACACACACAACAAATTTACACACGATGGAAAATAAAATTACACGTCAGAAAATTTAATGGATAATGACAAACGTGGACCACAAACACTAATGTTAGTGGCATTTTTGAACCCAAAAACAAATAAATGCAAAAAAGATTCTTTGCCAAATAGCAATGGTAAAAAGAGATATTTTTCCGAATTTTGGGGTTGTTTGCGCGGTCTTATAACCAAATGTCAACTCAACTCAGTCACCCAATAAAATACTATACACTGGTTTCACGATGTCAACTATAGATGCTATTGATGGAAAGTGCTCAGTCTCAATGTCAATGTACCTATTATTTGTTTTGAAACGTCTCAAAGTACTTTTTAATTGTTATACGAGTACTATCTGATTTCTTCTTCTATGAGTATTCCATAAACCCCTAAGGTGTGTTTTTCATATAAAGTTTCATTATTTTCAAAAAACACATACACACACCTTTAATATGTAAGAGAAAGAATATGACGTTTTTGTTCCGAAAATTAGATATAAAACTGCATAAATTTATCTATTACTGTATGCAAAAAAGTTACTCTCTCAGTTCCATATTACTCATAAAACTATCGCAACACTTTCCTCTTTATAATGTCCAAAAAATTATACAACACTTTCATTTTTGGTAATTTTTACAACTAATTTACAAAATTATCATTCCCTCTAAAGTTTAAGAAATAAAACACAAAAAAGTTGTAGATGTATGGATCTTTTTTTACTCCAAATTAATAAAAAAAATTATACAATAACCCTTTGATTTTTATTATTGGAATATTTATTATTATAGTTTAATTTCATTTTTTTATTATTAAAATATTTATCGTTATAGTTTAATTTCGTTTTATCATTATATTTATTCTTGGATCTCTTTAATTTTGTACTGTTCTTCATCGATTTCTGGGCATTCCGGTGAAGGTTGCCGGTGGTCCGACGATATTCCACTGGTGGATAAGAGAGTGATGAGATAAATGTTTAGGTTATAATTATAAGGATTTATAAAAGTTTGGTAGAATTTTAAAATTTATAAAAATTGAGAATAAAATAAAAAACTTCGCTAAACCCCGGCTAATTAATTAATTAATCCTCAAATTGTGGAAAGCTGATGAGGATGGTTGGAACTTGGAAGCATTTTGTGTGGTGCACGTCTTTAATCCAGATGAATTGGTGTCTACCGAAATTACAGTTGCAGTAAATGCGTAGTATATTGTACGTAGAATTCCATCCATACCGCGGAGAAAAGTAGGCAGGTTTCCATGAGTAAACAAGTTGCGTTGACAAATAGTGAAAAGAATATTAGAACTGTAGTAATTAAAAGTGATGTGCAACAGTAAAGTAGCAGCTGTCTGTCCTGTAGGTCCAATTCCAAAACCCAAATTGGTTTACTATAAATAAGGGGTACTGGGGATTGATGATGAGCAAAGCACTCTCAGATCTTATTAGCTAACAAACCCTCTCTCTCACCTCACCCATCTTCTTCTCATTTCTTACTTCTCTAGCTTCCACTCACTCATGGGCATGGCTAGGAATTGGTACTTACTACCAGTAGTGGTTGTGGTATTTTGGGCCACGACAGGGTTGGGTTTGGCCCAACTGTCATCCAACTTCTATGCAACTACTACATGCCCAAGAGCACTGGCCACCATTAGACAGGGGGTTACTTCCGCCCTCAATAACGAGGCCAGGATGGGCGCTTCTTTGCTCCGCCTCCATTTCCACGATTGCTTCGTCAATGTACGTAAACTCTCCTTTTTAACTACTTCCTTTAATTCCCGTTTCAAGATTGAACAGATGCCCCATACTTCTCCACTTCGTAAAACAAAGAACGTGGTAGTATTTTGGTTTTGTTCTATTAATGAAACCAGAAGGACGAAATTTGTCACCATATACAACACGACCATTCCATTACGACTCCCCACCAAACATCATTCACTTTTATGCAAGTAAACAAGATAATTAGCTTAGTTGGCCATGCACGCAGGAATAGCGATTCTAATTCTCTACGTATACTTTGCCTTCATTTGTCAATGGAACAATATTATTATTGTTTTTTCCTCATAATATTCTTAATATAATATATATATATATATACTAATTTATATATTATTTCAATTGTAATTTAATTAAAGAAATTACATACTACTTGTCAGGGATGTGACGCATCCATCTTGTTGGATGACACGGCAAGCTTCACCGGAGAGCAAACAGCGGGGCCAAATGCCAACTCCATTAGAGGATTAAATGTGATTGACACCATTAAAACCTCAGTGGAAAACATTTGTCCTGGTATAGTTTCTTGTGCTGATATCCTAGCCGTTGCTGCTCGGGACTCCGTTGTTGCTGTAAGTGACTTAATTGAAGTAACATTTAAAAAGTTTGTTGTTTAATTAACCCAACATGTATGTATATGCATATATATATATATATATATATATATATATATATATATATAAGTTGTACTAAAAGTTTTAATCGATCTCATGATCATCGATCAGCTGGGTGGACCGAACTGGGCAGTTCAGCTAGGAAGAAGAGACTCGACCACAGCAAGCTTAAGCGCCGCCAACTCCGACATCCCTGCACCTACTCTCAATCTCACTGGTCTTATCTCTGCTTTCTCCAACAAAGGCTTTAACGCTAGAGAAATGGTCGCCCTTTCTGGTACCCTACGTACTACGGCCTTTGCAGTACATGAATTAATTAGAATACACACACACACACCAATTAATTAAAGTATAAGCAAGTACTTAAATATTAATTTTTGCTTTAGGGGGCCACACAATCGGGCAAGCGAGGTGCACAACTTTCCGAGCGCGACTCACCGAAAACAACATCGACTCGTCGTTCGGGACGTCGGTGAGAGCAAACTGTCCTACCAACGGCGGCGACAACAACTTGTCTCCTTTAGACGTGACGAGTCCGAACCGGTTTGACAACGCCTACTTCACCAACTTGATGAACCAGAGAGGGCTGTTGCACTCCGATCAGCAGCTCTTCAATGGCGACTCCACCGGCGCTCAGGTCCGGACTTATAGCTCCAACTTGGGAACCTTCAGGGCAGATTTCGCCAATGCCATGGTGAAGATGGGAAATCTCAGCCCGCTTACCGGAACTAGCGGCCAGATCAGGACCAACTGCCGCAGAACCAATTAATACCACATCTCCATATTTCAAGCTACTATTTTATTAATTAGATGTTGATCATCGAAGAATTGTAAGAATTAAAATAAAATACCACGTACGTGCATATGAATGCATGTTTTACCTTTTATTGTGAGTAGCTTTTAAATTAAAGTAATGAAACTCACTGTTCGTGGTTGAGTATATGTATCTTGGTGTATCATAAACCAATGAATGTTATCGATCGTTAAATTTATCGAATGAACCAACAAAACTCGCACCCAAAACCAAGCAAATTTGACTGTATACATGACCATTTTTCTTATTCAATTTTCGATTTGTCTTCACCTACACACTCCATTTGCAACAGTCAAGAAGACACGGCATTTGATTGTACATGAATTTTAATGAATGTCATGTTGATTTGAGAGTAATAAGGTGAAATAATAATATACAAGTAGGCAATAAAATTATGCTCAATTTTTTAGTGAAAAAAGAAAGTTTGGATAATAAAAGAAAATGTATCAATTTTACTTTAACGTTTTGAGAAAAACAATGTATCTCCTTTACTTGGATAAAGGGAGTATATGAAATACTATGTCAATTTGAAAATATCCTTACTTTCTTTTCAAAAAAAAAAACACAAACCAACTGATGTTGGGGTTTGGTAACAAGAGGTTCATTATTTTTTAAGTAATTATTGAGTTTGAGTATTGTATTTAGAGAAAATACCACTAAAAGAACTACCATAAAAAAAGAGCTAATAATACTCGATTATGATAAAATTCGAAAATTACTGTTTGAAAAATTTATGTACTTTAGCGTAGACAAATTTTGAGATTTTTATTGTTAAGTAGAACATTATTATTATTTTTTAAAGGCTGTTTCTACACTTACTATTCCAATCAGGCTTACAACCGTAACCTTTGTAATTATGACAAAAACATTCATCTTAACCGAGTGGAACTTCATGTATGCGTGACATTATTATTAGTTAAAATCATTGTTATTAATTACGGATTGTCACATCCCATAATAAATAGTGATAACCCCATAAATAATACTGATAGCACGAACCAATAATGATATACCACATATGCAAGAAGTAGAATTTACTCCTCATTAACTTGATTTGAAGCAAAATTTCGTTCTTGTAATTAATTAAGAGCAACGAACTGTTTCTCCCTCTCTCTCTCTCTCTCCTGTTTGTTATTGCTTCTTTATATACTAGTTTATACTCTGTTCTCTCCTTCTTCCCGCCTTTCCTCTCTTCTCTGCTCTTTCTATTAGGGTTTAGGTCGTTTCTCTTCATTCTGTTTAAAGGTATAAGGGTTATTTGTACAATTAGAACTTAAACCTAGCCTCACCTCACCCGCTTAAGCTCTCATTCTCACTCTCACGGCTATCCATCAACGTCTTCTTCAGCTATCAGAATCTCAGGCGCGAATCGTTGCTTCGCCAGCCGCCGTTCGTGAATCGTTGCTCTACAAGCCACCGTCCGCAATTCCTTGTTCCGCCAGCCGCCGTTCACACAACATTGCCTGCCCAACCGCCAGCTGCTCGCGAAGCCAGCGCATTCGGCCCTAATTTAACGGCGTCGCTCAGGTTTTGTGATGTTTTCTTCTTCGCTACATGACATTTATAGTGATGTCTGTCTGTCTGTTTGCTTTCTTTTTTGTTTTTCATATGAATCTCATGCTGGTTAATAATTTTGAAACAAAATTATTGTGTGAAATTCTTGATACGTCCTCGTGTGAAATTGTTGATATTTTAGATAGCTTTGCTGATAATGCTGTTTTTTGGCATTGATTCTCTGTTGCCAGATTTTAAGCTTGTTTTGGTAGGACAATGTTTCAATATCCTTCATCATGGCTACATGTGACAACGTCTCTGGTCCTTGATTCTCTTCCTAAACTGGAAATACAGGCTTCACTCTGTTTTTTCTCAAAGTTGACAGGTACTATAAAAATAGCATAATGACCCCTCAATTAGTCCCATGAATCTTGGCAGCTTGGAAGCGTTAAGGAACATCAACTACAAGTACAACTAATTTGTCCGCACATTGTTATGTGAATTACTTACAGCCTTTATTAGATGATAAGTACAAGTTAATGTGGCCTGCTTGTATCTTAATCTCTTTTCTCTGGCTACATCAGATTAGCGAGTACATACGTGATGGAAGTCATGGAACTGAAGAACTTAGGCACATGACCAGGCAAGAATTTGTTGCTTCCATTATAAGCTAATTCACTAGTTGATCCCTTTTGTAACTTTTTCTTGTGTTTACGTGATAATGTATGGTGATTGATTTTCTCCCATAGAAAGTGTTGTGGCTTCTCAGAAACAACAAAACAAAAAGAAGAGTTTGTCTAACAACCACACTGTTTTCTTGCAGTCATCTTTACAATAAGCAAATGAGCCAATTACTTTTGTGGCAAATGATTGTTCTACCAGTGATCTCTCTGTGGTATGCACTTTGATTGTTTTACAGTAAGATACTTTTTTTTTAATACAGTTTTACCCAATTTGATATGGCTTTTCTGTGGCATGACTTTGTTTTTACTGGACTTTTGTCCTGGGCTTTGCTGGAAATGATAATTTGAGTATCTATTGGAATTTTTATCTTTTGTTTCTTGAACTATATCTATTATCTGTGCATTAAAGCATGAATGAGTGAAATCTGAGTATCTACTTAAAATTTGCTAAGAAAATTTAGTTCAAGAAATTGTATAATGTGTTCAGTTCTTGGCCAACGTCTACATTAAATCACGATGAACCATGAATTGAGGTCCCAGGATCATCTTTTCTGGGTGCTTGGTGGTTGATGATGTGATGATCCTGTTAACCGATCAATTTCTTATATGCCTAGAACAATTCCTTTACCCCTACATGAGCACTTTTCATTATTAAATTCCACTAAGCTCTTAAGGACATACAATTCCTCCATTTCTTTTCCTTTCACTCGCTCAAGGTTGTGGGATTTGATTCATTGTTTTTTTAATCTGTTTAAGTTTAGGGGAGTTAAATTGGAACTTGAAACTGATTAAATCTCTAAGTTTAGCTGAATAACTACTTCCAAGGTTGGAAAGAGATAGTAGCCTGTAGTACATGCAGCCATGCAGGCTAGATTATTCTCCTAGCTCACTTGATTTATTTAGGAACTAGCTTGTACCCCTCATTCGGGAATGGAAAAAAGAATAAAATGCAAAATATAGTAAATATTATAATAATTTTCTAATTTTCTAATTAACCAAACCACAATAACAAAAGTCATAGGTAAGAATTAGAATAAAACAACAAATGTCATCAAACCGAACACAAAAATCACTGTAAGTCATGCTTAAACATCAAATGAAATATTATTATAAAAAATCAAACAATGTTACATGTTTATTAGCCAAAGCAAAGTAAACCGCAATAGTGACTCAAAAGGTTAAATCTACGATCATCATCACATCGGCCATCGGTATGCCTCATCCGAATTTGTTATAGAATATATCGAGTGTTGATGCGGCTCCAATCTAGAAATACATGTCACAAAAATCAATTAAATATTGAAATATCTTCAATCAAGAATAGTTCATAAATATATGTACGTACGTGTCATCTATATCGGTGTTAACATAACGCACATCGTTATTCCCCTTATTGTTATTAGACGACATCGCAACTTCCGCCTCTACAACAACCGTGCAACTATAAACGTAGACAAATAAATTAGTAAACAATATTACATCAATGTAATAAAGTTAATTAACCATAAACATTCAAAATACCGAATACCTTTTTGATGTGTTATCACCACTTCTATCATCTTGATCTGCTAGACGTTTAAGAGGCAGTATTAATTTACCCGTAAATGTCGCCGCATTCGTAAAGATAAATAAGTTTATATACGCATTTAGAAAATAAATCATATACAAAAACACATCCAACTAAAATAGGTAATGTGGCATAGCATACCTCTTTGATGATTTCTATTATCTCCGACTCTTAGATGCAAAATCTATTTGAGTATGTCGTGACCGTAAACCCCGATCGCTTATTTGTAATATTAAAATCAGTCACTTTGATATCAAAGGAGAGCTTCATCGCTTTGACACTTTCAAGTATCTTATCCAATTTATTTCGTCCATCGTTCTGCACAAATATATATATATATATATATATATATATATATATATATATATATATATATATGTACAATTGAAGTTATCATGAGACCATTAAGATCATAATATCAAACATCGTAAAATATACGACTTACCCTTTTTTCGTAGCTCGCAAATGTTTGCGCATCACAATGGAAAAGGCGAGCCGCCACATTATCAAACATAACAAACTTTGATTCGCCTGTATGGTCACCAACTATCATCACAACTTTATATCTAACACAAAAAATAAAAAGTGTCACTCGTGTAAGTTCAATCCAATGTTTGTTTGTGAAATTATAATACACATGTTAACCAATGAAAGCTTACCGATGAACAATCGAACGAATCATTGAATTTCACGATTTACAAGAAAATCGGCACTGCCGAACACTTTTCGAGAGCACAAACGACATGCCAAGTACCAAAGGGGATAATCCTCCTTGACACACAATATCATAACATTGCATCGAAAATTTCTTATCTCGCATAGAAAAATATATTTAATCAAACAAATATAATGATAATTATAAAATAGATAAAGAACGAAAACGCAAACATACATGGGAACGACCATATGATCGAATGGCCTCAAGTTGCCGCAACAATACACGCTTTCACCACGGGTCCACATTCACTTGCCGATTTAGTTCCATGTTCATCATCAATTGTATCGTGATAGCGTCCGCATTAACAACAAACCTGAAATGCATACAATGTTATACAACATTAGATTTGATAATTAGTATCTAATTTAGCAATCAAATTAAACCAATATAGTAAAAATAATACAAAACAACACGCATTTAATCACGAATCACGAAACTGGAATGTCCACGTTGACGTATATTTTCGTCCCACATGTTGCGCATAATAGATAATTGTCTAGACAAAATACACGAAAAAAACATAAGCAAACTAAAACTAATGGTTACAGATAAAATAAAAAGTTTAAAAATTCAGTTCATTGAATTAAATGTACGAAATTAAACAACACGTACTCCGTACTTTTTAACATACGCCGTCGTTACAACCACTATAACACATGTCTCTAAATCAACATGTATCATATCTGCCAACATTTTAACCGTAACGCCTGTAAGGTTATCTCAACATAATTTCCACTATAATGTATACATGTAAAGGTGGTCATCAATAGACATGTATACAGAAAACATATAAGGATATGGTATACTTTGAAAAATACATATACCTTTGATCCACAATCCAAATAGATTGCATTTGCTCCATATTTTTGCTTTTCAAAGACAATCGACGTGGATCATCTTGCTTAACTAATCTGCCAAGAACATCTAGAAGTAATACCATTTTGTTAAACCCTAGTTACACAAAGTTATAACATACGTTCATATAAGTGAAAATATAATACACGCAACAAATAAAAAGTTTCACCTGCAAAATGTGTTTTTAGGAAATTGCTTAGACAAATCCACATACCGCACGAAGTCGAACTTATGTCCTGGGAATATCAAGAGCCTCGCATCAATCAAACTAAGCACGGTGTACCTTGTGAAAAATATCTTATTTGCACATCGTGCGGGTCGCATGTAGTCAGCAGGGTTCCCGACCGCAAAGTTCTTGATGTTGTAAATCAACCCTTCTTTCAACAAAGGGACGGAATTTACCATCATGTGCCGGGACACACGTGCCGATATGTGATCATTCGACAAGTAAATTAATATATATATATATACATCATCAATATAATTAATACGTTACAAAAATTAATGATACACAATACACAACAATATTGTAAGATACTTACATTGGAATCTAATAAAATCAACTCTATGCCAATCAAAGTCCCATCTTTCGTGTTAATTGCATCCCATGTGCGTGTTAGACGCACACGCAAATTCCAATCGTAACGATATGGTTTCAAATCACAAATGTGGTGAGTCATTGAAATCAAACACCTACGAAAACCTTATAGTTAGAATAGTAAATATAACATCATAAAACATAAAAATCGAATGATGTTGCCAAATTGCATTACGTGCATTAAAACAAACACCAATGATGCAAAAATAACATTGACTCACGTAATTATATGATTTTACCGTCTTAACCTTCATTACCATATACTCGCAAACACTTCTCGATATACAATATTCTTTGTATGAGTTGACTTAATGGGGTGATCACTCTTCAAAAACACACGGAATCCATCAGGCGAAGTCACCCGTGAAGCTGCAACATATAGTGACCATGACGTAAAAACAGGGTTTGGTAAATACAAACCAACCTTGCTGAAAGTTTGACCTTGGCTCTTATTTATAGTCATCGCAAAACAAACCCGATAGGGAATCAAGGCGTCGGGATATATTAAACGGCAATTTAGTGTCCGATGGCACCATCTCAACACGCGGTATAAGACAACGACTTCCGATGTTACTACCATGATTTCAGCCTCAATTACCCTTGAAGCTAACTTCGTAACAATGAGCCCGGTACCATTACACAAGCCAAGATTGATTTAGGTTCCTCATTAGAATTATTGGAACACCAACCTTCAACTCAAGCTTATGATTCGGCACACTTGAAAATTCCAAACTATTAAGATACTCCACGGGATAAAGCTCCGTATGGGCTTCATAATTCTCCGATGTCCGAGATATCCGATCCACGCCGAGATAAATTACACCTTCACCGGTAATTGCGTCATGATGTGATCATTAACCTTATCGACATCCTCATTCTTAGGAGAAAGAATGGCTCTCTCCCTCAAGTAGTCCCTATCACCGATTCTGTTGAGTAAATGCTGGGTATGTACTATCAATAACGTAATCAATGACATCTCCTACAAATGGTAGCAAGAACAACTCGTAGCTTTAACCATTCTCGCTTCCTCTTCATCATCGTCAATCCTTTCTAGAGGTAATAATCCCTCTCCTAATTTCAAAAGCCAATCACTAAACCATGCAACGTCCAAAGAACTCAATTACGTAACCTCATGTTCTCTCGATAGGGTAAACACTTGACAGATGACCATAATGACGAAGAGCATATTGTCGCTACCACAACATCACCTCGGGTACCCCGTGGTATTACAGGCAATATTTGTCTAAAGTCACCACCAAGAACAACCGCTTTACCCCAAAACCTTATTTCCACTTCCGGTCAAACACAATCATTAAATCACGCAAAGAACGATCCATAGCTTCGAACGCGTGTCGATGTGCCATGGGAGCCTCATCACAGATAATCAATGATGCTCGACATATCACTTCGGCCGATGGACTTGAAATCTTAATATTTAGAAAAGAATCCTTATCAAGCACAAGAGGGATCTTAAACCATGAGTGCGCAGTCTTACCTCCAGCTAGAAGTAATGCGGCAATCCCCGAAGTAGCAACAGCTATAGCTATCTTACCCTCTGCTCGTAGGCGTGCCAAAATAGTTTTCCACATGTAAGTTTTACCGGTACCCCCACTACCATAAACAAAGAAAAAACCGCCGGTTCGAGAATGCGTTGATGCTATGACTTGATTATACACGATTCGTTGCCCTTCATTCAATCCAAAAAAAGAGACTCATGCTCAACCAACAATGCACGCCTATCGTAATTAAGCTCCTCAATAATCAAGGAATTCTCCTCAATGACCAATGACTCGATGTCGGGATAAGGCATGCCCTCAATCTCTTTTAAAGACCGACCCAATCTATTCATTATTTTCTCTATTTCATAAAGGGCATAGTTAAATCTCTCGTCATCCGATAACACAAGGTCATGTGAGTTACGCTTTTGACGTTCAATGAGTAAAATGTCATCAGCCAACATCTCGCGGTGTTTCTCCCACAGCATCAGAGGTTCGGATACTTGACAAAACAAGCATCGTTACGAAAAGTTCACGCAAGCTACTTGGCATTGCCCAATGAGAAGATTCGCGCAATGACTCATGCCACTCACCATCCCCTTCAAGCAACCCCATCGCGAAACATGCATCTCGATATGTGTCGTGGAGAGAACCATTCACCGTTCGTAATTCTTCATATGATCTCGGCCCTTTGACAACATTTAGCAACATACGAAGGTAGTATCTCTCCCGTGAGTTGGATGGGTAAAATACATCCTACCTACAGTTAAACCTCTAATACGGCGAGTCCACTTTTTGTCTCTTTTGTTCCACACATAGTGTTGAGGGAACTCAACATACGTGAACTGTCGGGCATATGCATCGTTCCTGTTACACTCCATCCATGCCGAACCGTGTTTGACTTTCACTATGCCTTTGTATAACACCGTGAAGATCGAATCCTCCGAAACACAACACTCTGCTCGTTAGGGAGATGAAATGTCAACCTCTCAACAGGTGGATCATGCTTATGGATGAAAAAACCGAAAATCCGCCAACATGCCTCCGAAGCAGAAATATAACGACAATCCAAATACTGCTTAATCTCATCTACCGGAGCTTTACTGGATCCATTTCCAGAACGATCTCTCCCATTCCCACTCTCAATAACAACTGTAGACCTGTCTTCTCCTTTATGCATGTATTTGCATAGATACTTGATGCACATATCCCTGTTTGTCTTTTCCACGCATACGTGATCGTACTTAAGTACTAAATCCACATTGTGTGGAACCACCCATGCATTATCAAGCTCCGCGCCATTTTTGTTCACGGTATACTTTGTTTTTCGACGTCGTATAACGGGTATCCATCCCGTGAAAGTGAAGTGTGCTTCGTAAGGTGCGTGGATAACGTTTTGAGCACTTCTTATCAACCATGCAAGGACATTTCGGATTCGCATTTCCACACGGCCCATGCATCATATGTTTTGAAACAGCTTCATATGCAAGCGGATAACGATTTCTATTAGGAAGCTCGGCTGATATGAATTGATCTATCTTCTGAGGCTCATCAATCCTATCATCTCGATGAAGAAATAGCGCAATATGTGCATGTGGCAGACCTCTTTTTGGAATTCTATTGTGACAATCACCGCATAACAATTTAAATGTTAGCGATGAACTGTTTGGTATGGTCATTAAGATAACAAATGATAATTTACCATAAATTAGATACATTACCTCCATGGATCGACCAAACATTGCGCCTTTTGTGATATCTTTCAACAATGAGTACAACTTCATCTCGAACACACGAACACCGATATCTCGGCTGTCATCGTGGACTTGTCCTGGAATTAATTTGGTGAATTCCACTATTTCACTCCATTTCGGATTACAAGTCATCGTTATAAACAAATCGGGATGTCCGAGCCACCTGCATATAGCCATTGCATCTTGATAGTTCTGCATCATATACCGCGGACCGCCTGTGAAAGATGATGGTAATATACAGGGTCTCCCAGTGTGTGAACCCTCCGTATCACCACGACCCAACGCATCTTGTAACCCACATAATACCTCACAACGAAACCGAGCTTGATTATTCCTCAGATAAAGGAATCGCTCCTCAAGAATACAACTATACGCATAAACGACGTATTGCTGAAATAACCTACCTCCCCTTTGAATGATCGAATATACAGATTGACGGTTATGTAACTGAAAAGCATAGAACTCACGCATTGTAACTCTATTACGAGATTCACACCCTGAACCATCAACATGCTTAATGTCATCGCGATAACCATCTGCTCCATATGGAAATAGTAAGAGGAAATGACGATCCATCAGTAGAGGATGCAACAAATGTATACTCCGAGGACCATGATCTATATTGAACACAATACTATACCGTTTATTACCTTGTTCCTCATCTAAACCCACGGTAAGAGCAGCTACATCCCTTGATGTTGGTAAGTTGTACCTTCGGCCATCATTAGGCGTGTGGAAAGTAACCTCAATTTAACAGGACGTTATTATATTCCCTATGCATATCATGTACCCTTCTCGAATTCCCGCACAAGAACATTATTCGATCAAACATCTGCGTTAACCCATCAACAATTTCTCTATCCATATCCTTAATTTGCCCATCACCAAAACTCGTCATTCGGTTTTCTGTCTCGTGCTCGTATCAAAAATATACAATTGAGCAAAACTGGGTCGATCATTACTTGATGGTAATAAAGAACCAATAGTATGATGATTCTCCCCTTTTAGACGAAAAATGTATGGTCCATTACCATCATTTATATGATTGTCAATATGTCCCCCGGTTGATGTGAACGAAAACCGACTGTTGAACTCCCGAATGTGACGTCGAAAGTACTTAGACAAGTTGTCTCCTTTAGAATTTAATAACCGCTGAAGAAACGTTGGTGGCGTTCTCTCAAATGGCAATCGTACTTTCCCATTATTACAAAGATATCGAGAATTTAGGATTTCATCGCTCACTTGAGCGAACGCTCCTCTCCAATCTCCAAACAATAGCACGACAATTTGGATTGGGACAAACAAAGATCTGGTGGCCCTAGGTTCTCGCATCTCAAGAACTCTCCCTACAAAAAGACGTTGACTAATATAATGATTTTACCAAAATCCATCAATTTTGCTAATAAGATAATGAATGAAGCACATCTTACTGCTCACATTAGTAGAGACATGAAAATGAACAGCATCTTCCTCGTCGGATGACTCGATAGAATTGAATCTGGCCATAGTTACGAAGGTTAGCTTAAAGATGTAATCAACGAACATGGATGAACTAATACTTCAAATGCGTACCTTCAACAATATCTTCAAGTGTATCGAGGTTTTAGAATGAGATGGGTTGGATTTACGGTATAGAGTGTCTCGCCCTTTTTGAAATATTTTGGTGCCCTCCCGATGACTCCCCAATATCGCACGTGTTGTTCGAGAACGGAAAACTTCCGTCCGCACATGTGACACATGATAACCTTCCAATGCTAGTAGTTGAATCAACTACGCTGACATAGCAATCTGTGAACTTTGGCTTGAATAATCATCAAACAACGCCCGTGGTCTATATGACGTTGGGTTAAGTAGCTGATTTTCATTTGAGGACAAATTTGCACTCAACCGAACATTATTAGATGACGGTTGAGTATATTTATTTAGTGAGGATTTGAACGGCGCTACATCCTCGTAGACTACTCACCGGTGCACGTTCATGTCCATCGCTGACACGCGAAACTTGTGCAGTTACGCTTGATGAAGAGAGTGAGACTGTTGAAGTAAGCGGTGAACACCGGTTTGTAACATCTAGTAAGGGCCTTACGGTTAATAGTTGGGGTGTGCTCATAGAAATATCATTTGATATTTGATTTTTGTCAATCCCATAAGTTTGAGCGAGTTCGAATAGTGGATCCGTTACCCACATTCAATGCATGGGTGTTAAGATATGAAGCGACAAATGCACGAGGCCTATCTTTTGTGACACATTGACGGTTTCGGTATTGACAATGTGTCGTTGGGGTCTAATAGGTAACCGCCTCGCATAATTTTCATGCGAAATGCTTCTTCTTTCCGTGAATCCATTACCTATTGACTAACATGATATATAATGAATAAAACAAATTACTCACTAAATATTACTGTTATAACATAATTATAAAATAATATTTATGTAATTATAAAAATGATATATAATATTTATGTAAAATGATATATAATATTTATGTAAAAATGATATATAATATTTATGTAAAATGATATATAATATTTATGTAATCTAACATGTAGCCTATATGTGTTTCTAATACCATCTTTACTTTTTGGCATTTTGTTAATAACATGCAAGAAATAAAAAAGTAATGTATACCTCGATATATTATTGACGACAAATAGAGATTAACACGTTGGACAGATTCTGAAAAACAAAAATATAAAACTTTAAATACACAAATCACGCATTATTCAAAAATAATTGAATATTCAAATATGTTTGAACGAAAGGAACAACAAACCAATAGCATCAAATAATCAAATAATTGACAATATTATAGCAATAACTGACGTCGATAATCTATTCATCCATAAATACAAAAGAATAATATATATTATTTTTTTAACTATACATATGATTTTGTTTAGAAGAAATCTATTCAAAACAATATGAAATTATTTAAATATTATCTAAATTATTCAATTACTCTTATTAGCTAATAATTACTTCCTCATAAATTTGGGAATAGAGTAAGTATTTTCATTTTCTTGCTATTTTTAAGGATAATTTTGTCAAACCGCTAACATATTTCTAAACTGCTTTATTAAAATTTAAAATATGTAATAGATAATCCACTATAAAGCGCGGACACCCATTAACTGTTATATATACATATATAGTAAATTAACAATTTTCTATTAAACAAAATAACACTATAAATATATCACTCATATTATAAAATAGGAAACAATACACAAACAAAACGTACACCATCACAATATAAATTTGAATAATTGGATGTTAGAAATATTAAGAAATTATAGTGTTTATATATTTTCAGAAACTTTTCCTAAATAATTTTTTAAACCAAATGTTAAACAACTTGATATACACAAATGTTAAACAATTTGATATAAAAGGGCGAGACACTCTATAAAAATCTAAAAGGTAACACCCATTAACTGTTATATATACATATATAGTAAATTAACAATTTTCTATTAAACAAAATAACACTATAAATATATCACTCATATTATAAAATAGGAAACAATACACAAACAAAACGTACACCATCACAATATAAATTTGAATAATTGGATGTTAGAAATATTACAAAATTATAGTGTTTATATATTTTCAGAAACCTTTCCTAAATAATTTTTTAAACCAAATGTTAAACAACTTGTTAAACCCAAACCCAAAACCAAACCCTAACCCGTAGCCCAACATTGTAGCCCATTTTATTCGGTTAATATTCCCGAAATCGCAGCCCAAAATGAAGCCCACGCCCAAGCCCAAACCCAAACCAAACCCTAACCCATTTTAACCCTAACCCATTCGCCCTCCTATAAATACCCCAAGGAGTCCGAAACCTACACGGTTCTAACCCTAATTTCAAATACGAGCCGCAGCTCTCGGTCTCTCTCTCTCTCTCTCGGTCTCTCTCTCGTCTCTCTCGGTTGAACTTCATAATGTTCTTACCGATTGATTCTTGAGATACATCATACAGCCGTATATATGGATTCTTGTCGAAGATCCGCCGTGAAAAGGTGTTTTCCGGCGCCTTCCGATGGCGGTGGAACGGTCTCTCTCTCTCTCTATCTCTCGGTATCTCTCTCTCTCTCTCTCTCGATATCTCTCTTTCTCTCTCGGTTGAGCTTTAACATGTTCTTACCGATTGATTTTTGAGATACATCTTACAGCCGTATATATGGATTCTTGTCGAAGATCTGCCGTGAAATGATGTTTTCCGACGCCTTCCGATGGCGGCGGAACGGTCTCTCTCTCTCGGTATCTCTCTCTCTGTATCTCTCTTTCTCTCTCGGTAGAAATTCATCATGTTCTTACCGCTTCTTCTCTTCCTATCTCATATATACACATTAACCGCCGCCTAGATGGAATACCGTTGTCTGGCCGCCGCGAATCCATGTTTCGCAGGCGCCGTTCACGGTGGCGTACATAAATCTTTTTATCCATAAACTTATGTTCCCCTGTTTACCTGGTTTATACTTTTCTTTTAACGTTTTTAAAACTATTAACAAATGTTTGTCGAAAATCTTTTTGATTGTGATCTGTTCTTTAAAAAATACAACCGATCTGCTATTAATCGATTAACTTTATGAAATTTTTTCTCTCCATAAAGCATGTATCAAAAACATTTCGGTTTGATATGCAACTTTTATATGTTTCAAAGAAATTTCGGTTTTGAAACAGAAACGTTAGTCTACCATCAGGACTAATTTTTTATATCAGTTCTGGATGATTTGCTTTCAAATGTAAATCTCTTTTCAGATCTTTAGAAACTTTACATGTACAACTGCGTGAGCGATTTACAATCAAAAGGTAATGTCAACTTTTATATCAGTATTGTTCCATGTATTGCCGAGATTACTGGTTTGTTAGTACTGTTGCATGTGTTGCTCGTATTGTTCCATTATGTTTTTCTTCTCTTTATAATTTTTTTTCTCACTCTGCCATCTTATGATTGAATATTCATTTATGATTGATTAGTTTTAGTATTTACCCTAAACCATGATTCTGCTGTAATCTGAAATGCAAATGCTGGAGTACAATCTTTAACTGTTTTAGTATTTACCCTAAACCATGATTAGTTTTAGTATTTTACCCTAAACATCCCTCTGTATGTACTATCTTTAACTGTTTTCTTTTATTAAGAATTTGGTGTATGCAATAAACAAAAAAGCTTTATTATTATCATGGAGTTACTGACTTATAAAGCATATTACTCATTTTTTATGTTATGGATCCACTCTTTTGATTGAATATTCATTTATGATTGATTAGTTTTAGATTTTACCCTGAACCATGATTCTTCTGTGATCTGAAATGCAAATGCTGGAGTGATAAGCTTATGTTTTGAATTATTTGTTTTTTCGGATATGAAAATTATAGTATCTGAACTAATATTGCTATTTGATTTCATATTTATTATTATCATGGAGTTACTGACTTATAAAGCATATTACTCATTTTTATGTTATGGATCCACTCCTTTGATTGAATATTCATTTATGATTGATTAGGTTTAGTTTTTACCGTAGAGAATGATTCCTCTGTGATATAATTTTAAAACATGACTTGAAATACTTGCTTTCCTGAATGATAAAACATGACTTGAAATACTTGCTTTCCTGAATGATAAAACATGACTTGAAATACTTGCTTTCCTGAATGATAAAACATGTGTTATAAATTTTTAAAGAATGTATGCTATACTGGATGGTTTTATAAACATTACTTGAAATATCTGCTTTCCTGAATGATTAACCCTGATCAGTCCCTGCCATTATGTTTGATAATGTTAATGACAACTTTTATATCAGTATTGTTCCATGTATTGCTGAGATTACTGGTTTGTTAGTACTGTTGCATGTGTTGCTAGTATTGTTCCATTATGTTTTTCTTCTCTTTATAATTTTTTTTCTCACTCTGCCATCTTATGATTGAATATTCATTTATGATTGATTAGTTTTAGTATTTACCCTAAACCATGATTCTGCTGTAATCTGAAATGCAAATGCTGGAGTACAATCTTTAACTATTTTAGTATTTACCCTAAACCATGATTAGTTTTAGTATTTTACCCTAAACATCCCTCTGTATGTACTATCTTTAACTGTTTTCTTTTATTAAGAATTTGGTGTATGCAATAAACAAAAAAGCTTTATTATTATCATGGAGTTACTGACTTATAAAGCATATTACTCATTTTTATGTTATGGATCCACTCCTTTGATTGAATATTCATTTATGATTGATTAGGTTTAGATTTTACCTGAACCATGATTCTTCCGTGATCTCAAATGCAAATGCCGGAGTGATAAGCTTATGTTTTGAATTATTTGTTTTTTCGGATATGAAAATTATAGTATCTGAACTAATATTGCTATTTGATTTCATATTTATTATTATCATGGAGTTACTGACTTATAAAGCATATTACTCATTTTTATGTTATGGATCCACTCCTTTGATTGAATATTCATTTATGATTGATTAGGTTTAGTTTTTACCGTAGACAATGATTCATCTGTGATATAATTTTAAAACATGACTTGAAATACTTGCTTTCCTGAATGATAAAACGTGACTTGAAACATGTGTTAAAATTTTTTATAGAATGTATGCTATACTCGATGGTTTTAGAAACATGACTTGAAATACTTGCTTTCCTGAATGATTAACCCTGATCAGTCCCTGCCTGCTATGTTTGATAATGTCTAAAACTTTGATAAATAATAGATGTATGTAAAAGGGGACTTACTTGTTCTAATGCCAAGATTATCTGTGTGCTTCCTGAATTGAGTGATCTTCTGAAGGTGTAATGCTTTCCTGTAAATGTTAAAACAAAATTAGAGATGAAAACACAGAATAGGATATGGCAGTTTAATAACAAAATAATAGAGTTAGATACATTATACCTAGTGCGGTGCTCAAAATCAATAGACGAAGGCTGAAAAGCGAAGTACATATATAGGTTAATCCTTGTTAATCGCGTGCCAAAAATCTAGGGTTTGAGTTTTATTAGGTTTCTAATATTTAGGAGTCTTAATTTCTCAAGATACATCACTTAACAATATCTATGTTTCGCTAAACACCGTGAATTGTAACAACCGGATTATGTTCTGATTCATGCCAATAATCGTATTTTTACTTATTTTTAAATTGTCTGTTTGTGAATTTGTGCTTGGGCCAAATTTGGGCTATAATAAATCTTTTTAGTTATATTAATAAATTCATTTTATTGCCCATATTGGGACAAAAAAGTCCAAATACTTCATATTATATTCTGATTGTTGGCTTAATTTCGGGTTTTTTGGGCCACAAAAAGTCCAGATACTGCATAGTATGAACTTCTGTCATTGTTTCAAACTTTTGTCATTCCTTTACCGGCCCTTACATGAGCACTTTTCATTATTAAATTCCACTAAGCTCTTAAGGACATACAATTCCTCCATTTCTTTTCCTTTCACTCGCTCAAGGTTGTGGGATTTGATTCATTGTTTTTTTAATCTGTTTAAGTTTAGGGGAGTTAAATTGGAACTTGAAACTGATTAAATCTCTAAGTTTAGCTGAATAACTACTTCCAAGGTTGGAAAGAGATAGTAGCCTGTAGTACATGCAGCCATGCAGGCTAGATTATTCTCCTAGCTCGCTTGATTTATTTAGGAATTGTTATAATTAACCCCTCTTATTTGAAAGAACAGAGATGGAGTTTTGACTAAGCGGGTAGTTTCCTAGCGGTTTGATTCAATAGTATCATAGTATGTCTTTAAGCTACCGAACCTTGCTTACACGTACTGGTGTAAGGGTTACTTTTTTATTTTTAATTTTTATTTTATACAGGTGTAAGGGTTACTAATTCTTAATTACACTGCATAGAATGCAAATTATATTAAATCAACCATCGAATCTACTATCTACTATTATATACTAATACAGGATCACTACCATAGATAGTCGGGAAAAAAATGAATGAAGGTACCTAATGAAGTCACCTAGGATCCATGTAAGCGTTACATCAGTTACATAATTTTTTGTCATTAATGCACTAAGTTATGTCAATGAAATCAATGTAAATTAATCTTCTTTTTTGGTAATTTCATTAACACCTTCCGATTAATACAATTAAAAAATACAATAAATTACAATTCCTTCACTTGTTTGCCTCTACTATTCCGCAGCCATCCATTTACTTCTGATTGTATACAACACATACAATAAATTATTCGCATTCTCAAAAGAATCTGTTTATGTCATCTCTCAAATCAATTTAGGTTTGGTATGGAAATTAATCAATTCAAATTGATCTCCGCTCTCTTTCCATTCTCTCTTCCTTCATCCCCACCCATTTACATGCTCCAGAGAAGCAATCTTTTCTCAAAAAACACTAAAAGCTTAAAAAATTTCATAATAATTCTCCACTATTTCCACCATTTGGGGTTTCTTTGTTTATGTAGCATCATCATTACTTCCCCAAGTGTGGCCATTCTCCGATCCATAATAGGAAAAATCGGCCCTCTCGGGATTGCGCTCCTCGCACAGGGCTGCGACAGCAGGCATCGTCCGAGCGCCATCAGATGCCGGTCAAGGAGGAATCCAAGCAACCTTAGGCGGATTATCATTGTATTTTACGATGTACCTTAATTTTCCCCTTCGTTTCTTTAATTTTCATATGCTTGCTCGTTGGTGCTATTCAAAATTCTTCGCTCATGCTTCAATTTGGGGCTAGCTTTTCAAATTTGATCAATGTCTGCATATTCCAATGTAAAAAAATGTAACCTGAGCTCTTCTCTTCTCTTAAGGCCATGGTTTCTGGGTTTTTTGTCGGCTTTTCAGTTACATTCATAATTTCATTTCAGTCTCCATTAATATTTTTAATGCTTATTTGCACATATATATATATATATATATATATATATATATATATATATATATATATATATATATATATATATATATATAATGTGCCAAGTCTTTGCCATGGTAGGATACGTAACAAGGACAAATAAACGGCAAGCTTCCAATTGGCCTTTAGTACTTAATACTACTCGAAAATTAGAATCATCAGGCTGATGCAGCTGGAACCTCGTTTCGTATAAGTTTAGAGATGCGCGTAGAATGGTTCTGACGGGTCGGAAAATATTTTGTATGTTAATTTTAGCTTTCCATGGCATGCTACGTAATTAATTAGTGTGCGTTCATTAGAAGAGATTTTTTTAACAGAATTTGGAATTATTTTTTGAAATTTATGTGAAATATAAGAGATGAAAAGATGGTTGGAGAGAAGATGGATTTGATGTTTTGAAAAAGAGTAAATTCCGCGTACGGTCCATTTTAAGTTTCGGTGACCTATTTTAGTCGTTTTAAGTATTTGAGTCAATCGAATCCCATTTTTGAATTCGTGACCTAATGAGGTCTTTTCCGCCCACCCTTCCGTTTTCTTGACGGAAAGCTGTGAAATGTCGAATTTACCCTTAATGTGTCGAGTTGTCACCGAGGTGGATATAAAATCCAAAAATTCGAAAAATAGGAATAAAATCCGAAAAATAGGAATAAAATCCAAAAAATCGGAAAAATCCAAAATAAAATTCGAAAAATCCAAAATAAAATCTGAAAAATCTGATAATAATTAAATAATCTGAAAAATCCAAAATAAAATCATATAATTATCATATAATTATATATCCGGAAAATCCGATAATAATTAAATAATAAAAAAAATCCAAAATAGAATCATATAATTCTATAATTATCATATAATTCTATAATTATCATATAATTATATAATTATCATATAATTATATAAATATCATATAATTATATATCCGAAAAATCATATAATAATTAAATAATCCAAAAATTCAAAAGTAAAATCATATAATTATATAATTATCATATAATTATATATCCGAAAATCCGATAATAATTAAATAATCCAAAAAATCCAAAATAAAATCGAGAATAAAATCATATAATTATATAATTATCATTTAATTATAAATACTACCTTCTTGTATATATAAAACAAAATAAAATGTCTGTTTAATTAGTTTTTAGCATTTGATGTTTAATTATAATTACAAAAAAATGGAGTAAAGTGCGGAGGTCCCATAACTTTAATTATTGTCTATTGGGGTCCCATTTTAACTTTTTGTCCTATTCAAGTCCTCTTTTTAAACTTTTACTCATTCATAGTCCTTCCGTCCATTTTTCCGTTAAGTTTAACGGACCATTGGGAAAAATGATAATTTTAACTACTTGAACTTTTCCTAAAACCTCCATTTACACCCTAAGTTTTGAACATAATAATTAAATCACCCCAAACAATTTTAAAGTTTACAATTTTACCAAAACTTTTCAAACATTGCAAATAAACCCACCACCTTTCTACCCACATCCGGACAACCGGATCGCCACCCTGCGCCGGATCGGCCGCCCGGACCGCCCGGATCGCGGCCAGGCCGCCGGACGCAGCCGAGCCGCGGACCGCAGCCCAGGCCGCCGGACGCGCCAGCCGCCGGACGCGGCCAGCCGCCGGACGCGGCCAGGCCGCCGGACGCGGCCAGCCGCCGGATCGGCAGGCCAGGTGCCGGATCGACAGCCCAGGCCCAGCTCCTTCTTCTTCCTCTCTCGCCCCCTTCCAGGATTTTGAATCCTCCTCCCCGGCTCTTCCTTCGTCGTGGCTTAGTGAAGAGAGCCCACTCAAAAATGGCCACTGTTTCCATTCACAGAGATGGGTTTTCCGGTTTATATCACGACGGAGGGATCACTCGCCGGAAATTCCTCGCATCGCTCCTTCTTGTACCATGTCACTCTTTTTCCCCACCTTTTTGGGCTTTGTTGTAAGCGCATAAATTTTGATTCTTTTATCCGGGTTCGGTTCAAATTTTTCTGTCTAGGTCTAAAAGATAGTAAAAATCTTTGTTGAAAAGGTTCCTCTGTTTTCCCCAGGTAATTCATGGTTAATGATTTCTAAAATTGGCAGAAACTCGATTCCGAGGTCACAAGAAGAGCACTTTCGAGCAACTCTCGTTGCAGATTCCAGCTCGTGGCGATTCTCCAGGAATCGGCAAGCTCGTCGGAGCTAAGGTTTGACCGCCTTGATCGGCGGACAGCGATCTCTTAGAGGAGGACAAGGTCGAATTCGTGCAGTTTGTAGCACGAGAGGCCATGCTAGATGAAGAATTATGGGTATGCTAATTTTGACCAGATCTGATTGTTCTCTTCTCATGGCAATGACTGTTATGTTTTTTTGATAGACAGCAGCGTGGCTAAGGGCTGAGAGTAATTGGGAGAATCGACCCAAAGAGCGGTTTGGATGCTTAATTGTTAACAGTATTTTTGCAATGTGGGTAGAAAGGTGGTGGGTTTATTTGCAATGTTTGAAAAGTTTTGGTAAAATTGTAAACTTTAAAATTGTTTGGTGTGATTTAATTATTATGTTCAAAACTTAGGTGTAAATGGAGCTTTTAGGAAAAGTTCGAGTTAAAATTATCATTTTTCCCAATGGTCCGTTAAACTTAACGGAAAAATGGACGGAAGGACCATGAATGAGTAAAAAGTTAAAAAGACGACTTGAAGATGACAAAAGTTAAAATGGGACCCCAATAAGACAATAATTAAAGTTATGGGACCTCCGCACTTTACTCCAAAAAATGTCTTGTTTAATTATAATTATAAATATTTAACTTTTAATTTCAAAATCGACTTAAATTATTATTAATATGCTTTTATCAAATAAAAACTAAGAAACTTATTTAAAAATGACTTTGTATTTTAAAATATTGTTAAAGAAAATAAAAACCAAACATCAAATGCTAAAAACTAATTAAACAGTACATTTTTTTTGTTTTATATATACATGAAGGTAGTATTTATAATTATATGATAATTATATAATTATATGATTTTATTCTCGATTTTATTTTGGATTTTTCGGATTATTTAATTATTATCGGATTTTTCGGATATATAATTATATGATTTTATTTTGGATTTTTCGGATTATTTAATTATTATCGGATTTTTTGGATATATAATTATATGATAATTATATAATTATATGATACCTATTTATATGATTTAATTCCTCTTTTTAGGATTTTATTATGGAGTTTTCTGATTTTTTCTGATTTTATTCATATTTTTCGGATTTTATTCTTATTTTTTCGGATTTTATATCCACCTCACCGACAACTCGACACACTAAGGGCAAATTTGATATTTCACACTTTCCGTCCAAGAAAACGGAAGGGTGGACGGAAAGGACCTCATTAGTTCACGAATTCAAAAAATGGATTCGATTGACTCAAATACTTAAAACGGAACTAAAATAGTTCACCGAAACTTAAAATGGGATTGACGCGAATTTACTCTTTTGAAAAATGTTTTTGGCTAAACGAACACAACCTAATTAAGTTAAATAATCTTCTTGCTCGTCAAGTGGAAAAAATTAGATGAGACTTTGGCCGTCAATTAGTGTTATAATATTAGTTGACAATTAACGATAGAGCTGTTTATGATTTTCTCGATTGATATATCAACAAATGAAGTTATAGCTTATCCTCAGTCAAAATAATCTGTACGTACGTACCCTTGGCCATGTACAGCTAGCTTTCTTTTTCTTAATTTTCTCAGAAAATATCATTTTCGTTGCATTTTGATCATATCTTCTTCAACCCGATCTAGCCAGTACATACTCCTATCTAATTCATCTCAATTAAACTTAATTGACGATTGATATTTAACTTCAGAGGGAGGAACTATTGAATGTTTCCATGGTTTGGTTGAGTACTTAATTAATAAGGAAGGAGCTTATAAATCTGAGCTGGTAGCATGACACTATATATATATATATATGTATGTAATGTAAGAGGAACTATTCAAATTACTTCCCGCGTACGTCCAAGTCCAACGTACAAATAATTAATAATTAATTAAATTATAATCAATGTGGTTAAGTACACTTACTTTTGCTATATATATATATATATATACCATGTAATTAAGGTACCCATGATTACAAAACATCGAAAGCTAGCTATAGCATTAACAGAGCAAGCTTTCAACTACCTATACGTCTAATTAATTAGCTAGCTAGTAGTAATGGGTTTGATAATCAGGATGAGTGGTTTTATGCTGGTACTGTTACTGGCTGTAGCAAGCACAGCTATGTCATCTGATCTCTCGCCTTACTACTACGATAAGATTTGTCCCAAAGCTCTTCCGGCCATCCGGCGTGTCGTTCAGGCCGCCGTCCAAAAGGAGCGCCGCATGGGAGCTTCCTTGCTCCGCCTTCATTTCCATGACTGCTTTGTTCAAGTACCTATATATATAATTAATATATGTTTCTGTTCTTGAACCATGATATACTATATAAATACTGATTGATCTATGTATACGTGTGTTAATTTGCAGGGCTGTGATGGTTCCATCCTGTTAGATCCAACGGCTACAATTGACAGCGAAAAAAATGCAGGACCGAATCAGGGTTCGGTGAGGGGATTCGAAGTGATCGACCAAATTAAAGCCCAAGTCGACAGAGTCTGCGGCGGCAAACCTGTCGTCTCTTGCGCTGATATTTTGGCCGTCGCTGCTCGCGACTCCGTCGTCGCGGTAATTAGTCTATATATACTAGTAGTAATTCAGATATATATATATATATATAATGATCACATTTAATTATTGTATATATGTAACCCATCAATATTCATTCTCTTACCTGCAACCTGCAGCTCGGTGGTCCGTCGTGGACGGTTCCACTCGGACGACGCGACTCGACGTCGGCTAACCGGGCCTTAGCCAACACAGACATTCCGTCTCCATTCTCCGACCTCCCAACTCTCCTCAACAGCTTCTCCAAACATGGGCTCAACGCCAGAGACCTCGTCGCACTTTCCGGCGGCCACACCATCGGCTTCGCTCAGTGTTTCACCTTCAAAGACAGGATTTTCAACGCTACCAACATCGACAGGGCCTTTGCCGTGAAGCGCCAAGCCACGTGCCCCCGCTCCACGTCCTCCAGCGACTCCAACCTCGGACCTCTGGACCAGACTCCGGCGCGCTTCGACACGGGATATTTCGGTGACTTGGTGAAGAAAAGAGGGCTGCTTCAGTCTGACCAGGCGCTTTTCAGCGGCGGCTCCGGCGTGACGGATGCGCTGGTGAGGACGTACAGCTATAACAGCGACGCTTTCTGGGCGGATTTTGCGAGGTCCATGATTAAAATGGGTAACATTAGCCCCTTGACTGGGAAGCAAGGACAAGTTCGCGCCAATTGCAGGAGGGTCATCAACTAGTTAATTGCTAGTGTTAAGAACTCATGCATATATATATGATATATGCATGTGAAAAATTCCTTCAAAATTGAAAACTATATAATCATGTCATAAGTGTACAATGTTGTAAGCAACTTTTTTTTACTGTATTATGCTTGCTTTTGTTTTTGGGAAAATGTAATTTGTTGAACTGTTATTTTTGTGTATGTACTGCAAGTCATATCTTTATTGGTTTGAGAATAAAATATTTTTGGGGTGCCTTGTATTGATTTTTACTAGTAATTTAATTTTATTATATATCTATTATTAATTTATAAAAGCGAAGCATACAGATGGATGTTTTAGTCTTTTTCTTTTTAGAGTATTCTCACGACACGTATCCCTTTATTTTAGGAGTGTAGTATAGTTGAAATGACATTTTCATAAATATAGAGTAGGGGTGAGGACAGGTTAAGTAATAGTAAATAAACTAACTGCTGCAACAAATCCATGAAAGGATCCAATCTGTAATATCTCGGTAGTTAAAATCCATAAAAAACTTTAAAATTGAATTCAAAATCAAAATTCGAACTGAAATCCATAAAGGATCCAATTTAAACATTTCCTCCGAAACTTTAAATTTGAATTCAATATTCAAAATTGAATCGAAACTATGAAGCGGGAAAAAACGTATTTCCAAACCTTTGGATGACCTAGATGTTCTACTATAAATACAACATTTCGGATCCCATCTCTACAAAGAACAACAAGTAGAGGTGAGACAAAACAATGTCAAAAGGAGCATCTCAACATACCATAAGCAGGCGGCTGAGCGAGTTGATTGATCAACATGAGCTTCTATAAAACAATATCGAGATGATCCACACAGAAGTAATTACTAATTTATGATCAAGTTGGTACAATCATCACAATAGCGAATAAATAATATATACCATGTTGCAGATTGTTAATATTCGCTGCAGACAGATGCGAATCTTCATATTAGACCAAATTAAGCAGCTAATGTTTGAGTTAAGGCTTCTCAATAGTCGTTTAGAGTTTATTAACAGAGAGGTTCGTGGTGGTTATTCATATTCAAATTGTGAACGTTTAATAGAATACGAGATATCATACTAATGTGAATATAATATGCAGATAAATGAGGTGAGATACCAAAGGGTCGCAGTTACAAGAGCCGGAAGGCGACTATACAGTGAAAACAACAATGTGGAAAGGATGGCGATAACACGACGTGTTCTTGCTTTTAGTCCAGAAAGACTTTTGTGGACGTCTGCCAATGAACATAGCGAAACAAATGAAGACTCCGCAACTACCAACCAAGATGAAGTAGCCTGAATATTTTCATGTTTTTCGTATAAGAATAATAATGAATATCGATTCATTCATGGATCGGTTTCACCAAGCATAGTTTAGGATTTTTTTCTAAAATGATTTATTATTAATTCTTTAGTTATTCAATTGTGAAACTTTATCCTCATCTGTTGTCTATGTAACATACACCAATTAAATTTCGGTAAGCTTTATCTCCTACTAATAATTATTCTAGGATATCCTATAAAATACTCTAATATAAAATTTCTGTAAGCCTTAATAATTAATCGTTAATGGATAGGTTAGGATAAAGTATAATCCTATAAAATAATCTCATATAAAAGTCGATTGATGCCGAGACTCTTGATATTCCGAGACATAAGTTCGACTTTGTGCAATATGTGGATTTGTCTAAGCAATTTCCTAAAAACACATTTTGCACAGGTGAAACTTTTTATTTGTTGCGTGTATTATATTTTCACTTATATGAACGTATGTTATAACTTTGTATAACTAGGGTTTAACAAAATGGTATTACTTCTAGATGTTGTTGGCAGATTAGTTAAGCACGATGATCCACGTCGATTGTCTTTGAAAAGCAAAAATATGGAGCAAATGCAATCTATTTGGATTGTGGATCAAAGGTATATGTATTTTTCAAAGTATACCATATCCTTATATGTTTTATCGTATACATGTCTATTGATGACCACCGTACATGTATCTCATTATAGTGGAAATTATGTTGAGATAACCTTACAGGCGTTCGGTTAAAATGTTGGCAGATATGATACATGTTGATTTAGAGACATGTGTTATAGTGGTTGTAACGACGACGTATGTTAAAAAGTACGGAGGTACGTGTTTTTTAATTTCGTACATTTAATTCAATGAACTGACGTAAACTTTTTATTGTATCTGGGTAAACATGAGTTTTAGTTTTCTTATGTTTGTTTTTCGTGTATTTTGTCTAGACAATTATCTATTGTCTGCAACATGTGGGACGAAAATATACGTCAACGTGGACATTCCGGAAGTTTCTGTGATTCGTGATTCGTACGTGTTGTTTTGTATTATTTTTTACTATATTGGTTTAAGTTGATTGCTAAATTAGATACTAATTATCAAATCTAATGTTGTATAACATTGTATGCATTTCAGGTTTGTTGTTAATGCGGACGCTATCACGATACGAATTGATGATGAACATGGAACTAAATCGGCAAGTGAATGTGGACCCGTGGTGAAACGTGTATTGTTGCGGCAACTTGAGGCCATTCGATCATATGGTCGTTCCCATGTATGTTTGCGTTTTTCGTTCTTTATCTATTTTATAATTATCATTATATTTGTTTGATTAAATATATTTTTCTATGCGAGATAAGAAATTTTCGATGCAATGTTATGATATTGTGTGTCAAGGAGGATTATCCCCTTTGGTACTTAACATGTCGTTTGTGCTCTCGAAAAGTGTTCGAGCAGGGTGCTGATTTTTCCTGTAAATCGTGCAATTCAACAGTTCGTTCAGTCGTTCATCGGTAAGCTTTCATTGGTTAACATGTGTATTATAATTTCACAAACAAACATTGGATTGAACTTATGCTGCGAGTGACACTTTTTAATATTTGTGTTAGATATAAAGTTGAGATGATAGTTTGCGACCTCAAGGTTTGTTATGTTTTATAATGTGGCGGCTCGCCTTTTCCATTGTGATGCGCAAACATTTGCGAGCTACGAAAAAAGGGTAAGTCGTATATTTTACGATGTTTGATATTATGATCTTAATGGTCTCATGATAACTTCAATTGTACATATATATATATATTTGTGCAGAACGATGGACGAAATAAATTGGATAAGATACTTGAAAGTGTCAAAGCGATGAAGCTCTCCTTTGATATCAAAGTGACTGATTTTAATATTACAAATAAACGATCGGGGTTTACGGTCACATCATACTCTGAAATAGATTTTGCATCGAGAGTCGGAGATAATAGAAATCATCAAAGAGGTATGCTATGCCACATTAGCTATTTTAGTTGGATGTGTTTTTGTAAATGATTTATTTTCTAAATGCGTATATAAACTTAATTATCTTTCTGAATGCAGCGACATTTACGGGGTAAATTAATACTGCCTCTTAAACGTTTAGCAGATCAAGATGATAGAAGTGGTGATAACACATCAAAAAGGTATTCGGTATTTTGAATGTTGATGGTTAATTAACTTTAGTACATTGATGTAATATTGTTTACTAATTTTTTTGTCTACGTTTATAGTTGGCTGGTTGTTGTAGAGACCGGAAGTTGCAGTAATACGTCTAATAACAATAAGGTGAATAACACTGACGTGCGTTATGTTAACACCGATATAGATGACACGTACGTACATATATTTATGAACTATTACTGATTGAAGATATTTCAATATTTAATTGATTTTTTTGTGACATGTATTTGTAGATTGGAGCTGCATCAACACTCGATATCTTCTATAACAAATTCGGATGAGACTGTTACCGATGGCCAGATGTGATGATGATCGTAGATTTAACCTTTTGAGTCACTATTGCAGTTTACTTTGCTTTGGCTAATAAACATGTAACATTGTTTGATTTTTTATAATAATATTTCATTTGATGTTTAAACATGACTTACAATGATTTTTGTGTTTTGTTTGATGACATTTGTTGTTTTATTCTAATTCTTACCTATGACTTTTGTTACCGTGATTTGGTTAATTAGAAAATTATAATATTATTATAATATTTACTATAATTTGCATTTTATTCTTTTTTCCGTCCAGAAGGAGGGGGTACAAGCTAGTTCTACATAAAATTCACATTCTAGTCAAGTTAAAAATATTTGGTGATCACGGATTCACGGTTAGGGATGGACGTTGGAACAGGTTCATCCAACATTGATTCACCATTTTGCGGACTGTTCCACTTTTTGGTAGATATCCGATGGATACGTGACACGCTCCATTATATACCAATTAAATTGACATTTTTCATATCATTATACCTTTTCTTGCAAAGTTCAAGGATTCAGTACAAAGTATTTTTAGTAGGGGTGTTCAAAAAAACCGAAAAAACCTTCAAGCTGCTCAGATCCGTACTATCGAAACCGGAAAATCCGAGAAATTGATAAACCGAAAACCCGAGAAACCGAAAAAACGGATAACCGATCTAGTGCGGGTCGGTTTCGGTTTTTAGTTTACAAAATCCGCAGGTACCCGCTCTGATCCGCCCCTACATATAACTGTGTGTAGCTAGGTGCTACGCCCTACGTAGTACTTGATCCTACCCTATAAATGAAAACGGTGTGTTTCATTTTTCTTCAGAAACCCTACACTTAGCTTAGCTGAGGGCAGTCTTCTTCTTCCAATGTTCCTCATCAATCTCTCATCTTCAAACTTCAACAGAGACTCACCTTCGCTTCGCTCTGCAACCAGCTGCCCCGTGGTCCAGCTTCTTCCTTCCACCATCTCCTAGTCCGATAGTGTTCCGCGGCCATCCGTCATCTCCCAGTCCGACAATGCTTGCGCAGCTCCAATCTGTTAAAATCTTGGCTAGGTACTATGTCGACAAGCTTAGTTTAGGTTATATGAGACGAACATGTGGATCCAATCTGTTTTCTTTCCTGCACCAGGTTTGTTGTTGTCTTAAAAGCTCCTGCTTATGTACTCTTCCTATCTTAATTAAATTAAAATCACCTCTTGCTGTTTCAGAAAAAAAAAATGCTAGTAACTTTACCAATCGTGAGTGCATCATAGTGAAAATGCATTGTCTTGGTTCGTTTGTTGTGTTAATTGTGGTAAACTAGTGTTGATCTTAGAAAGACGGTGCATTTAATTATATCAGAGATAGCTAGCTAACTCATGTTGCAATTATTTTAATTAAATTTCCTCTGGTATGTATATATGTTCAATTGAAATTAAAAAGAATGTTTGATTTAGGATTTGCAGAAGCTAGAAAGAATTTAATTAGAGATGATGGAAATGGTGATAAGTTTATCATGGAGACAAGTTTTTTAGCAGAGATGTTTATCATGCAAACATTATAACTAGTTCTGTGATGACAAGCGTGAATTGGTTCTCTTCTTTGCAGTTGAGTTGTTTTGTATAGTGCTGGACTTAAGATTGGCTATTACTATGTTTTATTTCTTTTGAAGTTCAACTGAATGGATGATTTGTTTGTGGTGGCGGATCCGTTTGGACTACCGCCACGTGTCTGCGAAGTTGACGAGTATTGACATTACTAGAAGCCATGGAGATTTGTGCGATATGCATTTCTCGGAATTCGAAGAAGGGAGTTAAATCTGTTTAGTTCTCTGTTCTTGTTCTTTTCTTATGGAAGTGATTGAAAATGATTGAAAAAGAGAGGTCTCATCAACTCCCGCCATAAATGCTTTATATAGCTCATATTAACGGTGACAAAGTCGTAATATTTCAATACAACGTTGATGGTCACGTGTTTTGTATCTCCGGGAAAGCTTCGTGCTATGTTCAGGTAAATTCTCATCAGGTCCGGGAATCTTACTAGTTAAAGTTTTATTATCATTTGGGTTTTTAATGGAGCCTTTATCTTGGGCCACTGACTGAGACTTTTACTAGGCCTTTTTGGCTTATTGGGCCTGGCAGCCATTAATTTGTTTGTTGGTAAAGTACGACACCGAGGTACAAGATGGCTGGTATGATGAGATGCTGAGCTGATGTTGAGAAGATCAAGCCAACAATTTTAATGCATTTTTACTTTTATTTTTCTTTCATTTAGAAACTTTAGTTGGATAATTTGGATAATGATTGTGGACATGCAAATTTGATATGTATTTGACCACTTATCAAGCATGTTGTAAGATTTCAGATTTAATTTCTCATGGATGTGACTATTTTTTTATAGTGCGGGTATCCCGGCTCCAATCTGCAAAAATCCGTCATCGTGCGGGTACTTGCGACACATGTATCTATGTAATATGGGGCGGTTTTGAATAGTAAAATTGGGTATCTGCCTTGTAGTGTATGAATAGCATTTTTCCTACTATTCTATCCGCCCCTCTAATTAATTTATTAGTCAATAGATATTCATCGAGCTCTAATGAATGTCCATAACCAGATTTGATCTCGGTGAATCTCGAAAATCCATCTAGAGCAAATTGTGTGGAGCTCCATGGTGTTGGGGAATGGGGTCCATGGGATCATGGGTAATAGAGCTAGTTATGGGGAGGCAGTGGTGGTAGGGGGGGATCTAGTATGGGGCAGCTCCCAGCCTGCCCTCATTAAACATTTCCAAAGTATATTAGTGGGGTTCAAAGTTAAAGGGTAGAGGGAAAAAATCGATGACTCTCTACCCAATTTCATCGTGAAAATCAAAATCGAATCTATAACCCTCAAATTAAAGAAAATTGGTGATGAAAAAGATGTAGACGAGGGACAAGCAAATAGGCATGGTGCCGACAAGTGGCCAAGTGAGGGTGGGAACTGGGAAGCGCGGTGACTGACTTTAGCGAATTCACTTCAACGTGAATTATTTGAGTCCGAAAAAATACAAATTCATCCGTGAAATATGAAGATGAATCATAGATATTTTTCACTTTAAAAAACCCAACTTTGAAGCACCTTATTGTGTATGTTTCATAATAAGTTTGAATATCCTATCTTTGTAAGTTTTGTCCACAAAGTTGGTACTATTTGCTTATTACACACATATACATGTATTGTACTGAAATTACTCTTACCCCCTTAGCTTAGAAACTAGACATTGAAACCCCTGTAATTACACTACACTACTTAAAACTTTTGTGTACGTAGTATCAAATTTACTCTTACCGTGTATGTATGTATATATTGAGAGAATTTTGAAGAACGATCCTTAAAAATTAAGCAAGTGTAGCAATTAATTGCTTGATCTGGTATAGTAGCTAGTACTATTATATATGATGATGCATGCAGGTAAAGTTGGTGAAATGACTAATTTAACGATCGATCGATCGACTTGTTACATGATCCCACTCCCCTAAACAAGCTAGTAACGTATGTAAGTTATTAGCAACTACAGCTTGCTCTCTCTGCCTTTTCAGAACTTCCGGCCGTCCAAAATCACCATCCATGTGACCACTGCATGCAACTCGGCTTGCGTGCATGCCTTTACTCCATCTAGCTGCAATCACAAATATATATATATATATATATATATATGTGTGTGTGTGTGTGTGTGTGTGTGTGTGTGTATGTATATCTTAAAACGATGATGAACAGATCAATATTAATGGAGTCGTCCATGGTGGTGTTGTTGATGATCATTCTGTGTCTGTACTTATTCATCATCATATGTAGCAGCAGCAATGTTGCCACTAGTCTAGCACCAGCAGCACTCTACGTGTTCGGGGATTCCACAGTTGATAGTGGCAATAACAACTTCTTGCCTACCATTGCCAAGGCTGATTATCTTCCTTATGGCCTTAATTTTCCCAACGGAACCACTGGAAGATTTACCAATGGACGAACTGTTGCAGACTTCATCGGTTAATTAATTAATTAATTAATTCCCTTTTAATTAATGCAGCTTCATTATATAGATACATAGATATGTTCAATCAATAAGTATTACTTCCATTTACATAGACATTAATTAATGACGACCTAATTGCACATATACATGCATAATATTGCAGCTGAATTTCTAGGACTCCCATATCCTCCACCATACTTGAGCCTACGCGATTCAAGTATACTAACAGGCTTGAACTATGCATCTGGTGCATGTGGCATCCTCCCAGAAACTGGAACCAACTGCGTAAGTAATATAATTGCACATCATCATCATCATCATCATCATCATCATCCTCCTCCTCCTCCTATAATACAATTAGTTTCAACATATATATCTCTTAATATTACTACTTATATGATACAGGGGAAATGCTTGAGTCTGAGTGAGCAAGTAGATATGTTTGAACGCACGGTGAAATCTGATCTCCCAAAGCACTTGAACAGCTCTCACCTCTCACACCACTTGTTCACCTCCATCTTCCTCTTCTCCATTGGCAGCAATGACTACATCAACAACTACTTGGAGCCCAGAACTAATTATTTCTCCAGCTCAACCAAACAACACCACTACTCTCCTCCACAATTTGCACAACTTCTGATAGACACTTTGTCACAACAGCTGCAAAGAATGCACAGTTTAGGGGCTAGGAAGATGGTGGTGTTCGAAATCGGCCCCATTGGCTGCATACCCTCCATCGCAAAGACCCGAAAACACGCGGGACTCTGTGATGAAGATGTCAACCTTCTTGCTTCTTACTTCAATCATCTTCTTCCTCCCATGCTCAACAACCTCACTCATTCTCTTCTTCCCTCATCTTCTACCTTTGTTCTTGGCCATGCTAATTGGTTGGGTTACGACGCGATCATCAACCCTTCTAAATATGGTATTACCAAATAATTCATATACATACATGACTTATTCATTTGCTAATAAAGTAGTGATCGAGTGTTGCTAATTTTTTTCTTGTCTTGCAGGGCTTATGGATAGTAGCACTCCATGTTGCACAACTTGGGGAAATGGAACATCCGGATGCATTCCTTTGATGAGACCCTGCTCAACTTGGAAAGATCGTTACTTTTGGGATGCATTTCACCTCACAGAGACCATTTACTCCATTATTGCCACTCGTTGTTTCAATGATGCTACAGTCTGCATTCCCATCACCATACGAGACTTGGCGAATCATAATAGTAACAATACAGATTAAGATTGTCAATTTTAGTTTTTTTTATGTAGTTTAAGATTGTCTTTGATTATTAACTCATTTTACATAAACTTCCATCATTACCCCTCCCAAACTCATTCTCACCGCTCCCTAGACTCATTTTGCAAGGGTAAAAGTGGACTAAACTAAAACAAAAGTGGAAAAATGTCATTTCATTTGGGACAATATTTTGTTGATGTTGTGACAATATACTTGAGATGGAGGGAGTAATTCGTAAGTGCGTGCCTATCATCAAGTTAGTGTACCCGTAGTTAAAAAAAGAGCAGCAATAAAGATTTTAATCATCAAGGCATTATTTATCTATATATAAGTATAACTTTGGAAATGAAATACATATAATTATATATTTCACATGATTAGAAAAATTAAACATTACTTCAAACTTCTTCCAAGTAATAGTCCAAGATGCATGCACAGCGCAATCATAAGTTCACGACGGCAAGGAAAAAAAATGTAAATAGTAGTATCTTTTTTGGGCCTTCAACATCTCAGTCTTAAAACCAAGAGCCTGATCACGAACGGGCCCGCGGAGGGCAGTTGAAAGAAACAAACGTAACATGAAGAAAAGCATATGATTATTAATTAATTGATGGGGAGGTGGAAAGGGGAAGCGAAAAGTAGAAAACCAGCAATCGCCAATTCCGCTGCTCATCGGGAGGAGAGAAGAAAAACCGGTGAATATCAAACCCAGCAACTGAGTTTGCCCACCGAAAACCACAAAACCAACCGCCATCTCCGACGAAATCAAAACCATGGAAGAAACAACTCCTTTTCTGCCACCCATAAAGCCTAAATCAACTGCTGCTTTCAGTTTCATTTGCCTGGACGCAGCAGAGCCGACTCACCCGCTTTTGCCGAATCTCGACCACTATGAATCAGATGCACATGCGTCGGAGCCCCAATCTGCTCAGGACGGCGGTGCTACCTTCGCCGACCAGGCCCGTCGGATGGTGGAACAATGTCGTCCCCGCACCTTATGACCCCACAGCATTGCTCACTGAGGCCTTTCTCGCTGATCCTTCTCCCAACTAGATCAACCTCGGAGTGGTACATACAGTAGCTATTAATTTTTATGTTGTTGTTTCGGTGTTTCTTCTCTCCCCTTGTAATGTTTGAATTTCGGGTTTACAGGGAGCTTACAAAGATGAGGACGGAAAACCCGTCGTGCTTCAATGCGTGATGGAAGCTCAGAAGAAGATCGCCGGAAGAAATCTTTCGTGCGTTCTTTGCTACTGTTTTTTTATTTACATTGTACTACTATTAACAGTTTTGAGAGTGGAACTTCTCTATTGACGACGTTCTAGTTCTCTTGACAAAAACTGCACATGATTTGCGTCAATTTTAAGTATCGATATCTGCTTCATTCAGTGAGTTCGTTCCGACGCAGTTTCAATGTGTCCCTGTTAGATTAATGGTTTTCGATCACTTATTACAAAACGCTGTAACCAGTAAAATGTAGAAATACGTGATTTTCAACTACTTATTTTTCGATTTTTTGTTGGTACTTAGACTTAGGGCTCCCCAAATGAGCCAGCTTTGTAAAACTGTCTTTGTAGACCAGTAGACTCTTCTACATTTTCTGACACTTTTTGTGACAATGCCAGGGAATCTGGATCGAGTTCATCTTGCTCAAGATTTGTTGAGGAGAGTGTTAAGCTCGCTTTTGGAAAGGATGCAGATGCTCCGAAAGGAAGTAGGCTTGTTGGAATGCAAACTCTCTCTGGTACTGGGGCTTGCCGCCTCTTTGCTGAACTCCAGAGATGTTTCCATCCTCACTCCAAAGTTTATTTACCTGATCCAACTTGGATAAGGTACAATGTTATTTACGTACTTGCTTCAGCTTCATGGTGCGCTCTTTAGCTATGTGCCAGGTATTAATGATGCTTTGTCCTATTGCACTATTTTCCTTTGTTATCTAGTCATCACTACATTTGGAGAGATGCCCAAGTTCCTAGAAGAACTTATCGCTACTACGATCCTGTTCTGAAGGGCTTGAACTTTTCTGGGCTGGTGGATGACATTCAGGTATGCCTTCTCGCTGAGTAACACATGATTCTTTTAAAGATGGAACATAATGCATCAAGATCCATATATCTATGGTGTGATAGAACTTAAGTGTCTTTCTTTCTGCCCCTTTTTTCTCTTAATTGTTTTATACAGTGCAACAATTTTCGATCTTTGGCAGAGTGCTCCTAATGGATCATGTTTCTTGTTTCATCCTTGTGCTCACAATCCAACTGGAGTTGACCCAACAGAGGAACAGTGGCAAGAAATATCATACCAGTTGAAGGTAATTGTATCATCATCATGCTTCCTGTTGTAAATGTATCCGCTGTTTTCCATTGCTTTGAATCTTTACCTCTGCTCCTGTAGGTAAAGAATCATTTTCCATTCTTCGACATGGCATATCAAGGTTTAGCGAGTGGAGATCTTGATAAGGATGCCAATGCGCTTCGGATTTTTCTAAGAGATGGGCATTCTATAGGCTGCGCTCAATCATTCACAAAGGTCATGGGATTGTATGGGCAACGAGTTGGGTGTCCTCCCGAATAATGTATAATTTGATACTGTATGTTTTAGGGTTGGGAGAGAATGCAACTTGGTGGTCGGAAAAACCAATCACCTGTGATGTTTTGTCATTCTTCAGTTCTAATGGGACTTCAACTTTTTCAGTATTCTTTGTGATGATACAAAGCAAGCCATGGGTATCAAGAGTCAGCTTCAGCAGATTGCGAGTGCAATAGATGGCAGCCCACCTAATCATGGTGCATTGTTAGCCTCAACAATCCTTGCTGATTCAGACATCAAGGAATTATGGATAATGGAGTTGAATGTACTATTCTTCTCTTGCCATCTTGACCGTGTTAGACTTTATTTCCCTTTTTCCACTCTTGTTTCAACTAACTAATTAGACAAACCACTGATACACACATTTTTGGTTGTTGCTAAAAGATGATGAGAAACCGTAATGAAATGATGCGAGCTATTCTGCGGGAATATCTTGAGAGGCTAGGTTCTTTGCTGAACTGGGAACACATAACTAACCAGGTTCAAATTTACCATTCATAATTTTGTAAGCTTCTGCTGAATGATATGGAGTAACTCATAAATCTTCTTAACTGCAGGTTGGCATGTATTGTTTCTCTGGCTTGACTCCTGAACAGGTAAATCTACTGCAGACGGAATTCCACATATACATGACCCATGATGCACGCATAAGGTAAAAAACTTTCAGTGAATTGTATTATTTTCATCTCATCCAGCATTCATATGGGGCACTAAAAGTTTCACCCTCTTTGCAATATAATAGCATGGCTGGAGTGACCAGAACCAACGCCAGGTACTTGGCAAATGCAATACATGAAGTCACTGCAAGATGTGAGGAGTCAGAGAGCCTCTACAGCGTCTTCTCCTAGACAGTTGTTATACCCAACTAACGTATGCATAGTTGTAGGCGAATTACCAAATTCTGTAATCCACGGCTGAAATATGTGGAAGGAAATTCACTAGGTTTTTGGCACCATACATAGATTTAGAGATTGTTTTCATGTTACGTTGGTATATTGTAGCAACTGCTGTACAAGTTTGGTGTTGAAGTGTAACCCTTGGCCTTGTAGGAAGCAAAGATGCACTTTTATGAGGTGTATGTTAAGCTACCAGTTAAAATTAAATCAAGGACAGAAACTGATTTTTACACTTACAGTAAATAATGTAAAATTGTTGATCGCATAGTATATGAGGAATAGATAGATCATTACAGAATGTCAGAATCAGGTGACTACTTAGGAGGAACTACAGAAACTCGTGATACAGAAATACTACTTCTGGTTATGTGTTATGACTGTCGGAGTTTGCAATGTAAAATTGAGAGATGTTGGTGCCGTTGAAGTGCAAGAGCGGGCACATAAACACAGGAGGGCCATGGGGGCCAGGCCAGGCCAGCCTTTTAGGGACCATTGATCAATGCATCACAGTCAAGGGCATCTAAGAGAAATCACCAGAAAGCAGAGAGGAAACCTCTAACGTTACACTCATGGCCTCTTTACTTGCTTTGATTTGATCTGGTTGGTTGTGTTGTGTACACAGTAGACCATTCTCTTTGTCTCCTTGAGTAGTGTGCCGTGCACCAAACATCTTTCATTTGTCTATTTCTTTGTGGCAAAGACCCAAGAAGGGTGCCCCGCCATGGATCCGGGCGGAGGTCCGGTGAGCCCCAGAGCAGAAGTTGATACATCGGCGCTGTTCGAGTCGGTGAAGGAGGCGGCCACCCAATTCGGTGGTTTCGGCCACTGGAAGTACAAACCTTCCCCAGCCCGCCTGGTACTATTACTGGCATCAATGGCTCTTCATGTTTTGTGCTATTAGCCTTTTTCCTTTTCTTTTTGGATTCGGCACCTTTTTGTTAGCCGAGTTGGTTGGATAATGCTCTTGTGCTGATGAGCTTTCATGTATTTTTGGCAGCATGAAATCGGAGAAACTGACATCACAAAACTGGAAGAGCAAGTAGCTCAGTTGGAGGAAGATATAATCTTCAAGGAAAGGGAGACCCTGCAAGTCTTAAAAGAGCTTGAGGCCACCAAAACAGTTGTGGAAGAGCTTAAATCAAAGCTGCAAAAAGAGACTGCTGAATCCAATGAATCTGAGCAAGAGAAGCATCAATCTCTAAATTGTGCCATGATGGGTGGTTTGAACCCCTCTTCAACTTCAAGTGCAAGGGTAATCTTAATGGAACTAGGGCAGACCAAATTGAACCTCTTTAAGACCACTAGTGGTCTAGCTGCCATTCGAGCTTCGGTTGAATCATTGACTAGCAAATTAGAAAATGGGAGAGCTTCTCTTGAGAAGACAAAAGAGAGGCTATCTCTCAGTTCCTCCAGGATATTGTCTCTTGAAAATGACCTAAACCAAACGAGACTTGAGCTACAAGTGGCAAGGAATGCTGTCAAAAGATGTTCCGACTCGGACAATCCTACAGCCATTTCAAAAGAGCTTCAACGGTTGAGTTCTGAGGCTGAGCATTTCAAGAAAGTCGTAGCAGCTGCAAGATCAGAGGTTTCACTAGCAGTTTTTCAGATAGAGCAGGTTATGTCAAAGATTAAGACCGCTGAGATTAGGCTAACTGCAGCCAGAAAAATGAAGCAGCCAGAGCAGCAGAAGCAGTGGCACTTGTCGAGTTCACGGCACTTTCTAAGAGTGAGGGCTTGTGTGGAACAGTTGTTCGGAGTCTTGAAGGCGTGACACTTTCATCTACAGAGTACTCTTCCTTGGCGTGTAAGGCTCAAGATGCTGAAAAGTATTACAAGAAGAGAGTGGAAGATTCTATGCTCAAAGTTGATGAAGCTAATGCCTCAAAAACTGAAGTTCTAAACAAGGTGGAGGCTGCTACAGAAGAAGTGAAAGCTTGTAAGAAGGTCCTGGAAGATGCATTAGCCAGAGTTGAGGCTGCTAGCAAAGGGAAGCTAGCTGTTGAGGAAGCTCTACGTAAATGGAGATTAGAGAATGGTCAAAGAATGCGTTCCATACACAACTCAACCAAGTTCAAGAATGCCTACTCATCTAATCATTGCAGGGATTCCCGTATGCTTGATGTGAATGGACTAAATCTGATCACAGATGGGCCAGCACCTGCCTTAAGACCGACACTATCAATAGGGCAAATCCTCAGCAGGAAATTGTTGTTGCCTGAAGACTTTGAGACAGAGATGCTGGGAGAGAAAGGCACAGTGAAGCGAAAGGTGTCATTAGGTCAAATGCTCAGAAAACGAAATGCTTAAGATTCACCATCTCCGCGGAGACCTGAAAGAGAGATTGGGCATGGCCAGTCATCCGGAAAGAGGAAAAAGTTTGCATTTGGGAGGTTTTCACTGTCTCGGGCAAAGGGAGCAAAGAAGAAGAAACCCTACCTTAAACTTGAAGTAATGTTGCGGTGAGATCAGAGTTCTGAAACATAGATTCTAGTTCCTAACATGTACAAAGGTGCACAGTTTCTGCTCTTATTGCTTCCGCAGGTTGCTATCATTATGATTCTTCTAGATCCTTGTTGGTTCCTGATGTTGGCCTAATCTTTTGCTTGCTTTAGAAACCTCTTTATCTCTTCTTCCCCTTCTTCATGTGTCCACCATCTCCTTATGATCCCTGCCACGTGAGTGATTCATACGCTTTGGAAGAGTTTCTTTAGCTTGAATTTGGAACCAAATAATATTGTTTAGCTTGATGTTGTTACTTCCGGGACAGAACAAGGCAAGGCTGCTCTTGCGGGTTTAGTTTCTGTATTGGACGCGCACCAAATCAAAATATGAGGAGAATGACTTGTGACAGGTCCTCCCGTTAGCGAAGTCTTCAACTGTAACTGGTACGGGAGGTTGCAAGAACTCGTCTCCGAACTAGGCAGAAGGATCCTTGGGAAGCTTCTCATTACCGTTAACCCCGGAGAGGTCAAGGTGTGGATTGAGGTCCTCCCGTTAGAAATTTTCAAGAAAATTTCCCATTTTCCCAGTTACAGTTCAAGCAGCTCCAGCAGTAACTCTAGTTCCTCATCAAGTGGTAACTTGGAGTATCGGTGCCTACTGCGGACTCGTGTGGGTCTCGATCGTGGGAGGCAGCGGATCGACGGTGAGACAATGAGGCTCAGCCGGTGGCGATAAATCGATGACAAAGATTGTTGTTTGTTTCATATCTGAAACGCTGGAGGCCGCGATGGGACTGGTGGTCGGGCATGGCATTGGGATGACTGGGGCAGTGCGAATCGCGGCGGTGGCGATGACGAATTGAATATCTTTCGTAAATATTGATGTTTTATCGCTCCCTCAAATCCTCCGCCGGTTTCAATCGTGTCTCAGGTGACGCAGTGCCGCCCATTTTTACCAATGGTCTCCATTCCACTAGACCTGGATCGGCTCAGTCACTTTCACTCATCAATCTCCGGTGCAAATCGAAAAATTCTCCCCTTTCTTTTTGGTATCGGGATTTGTTCTGCATTTCGGCTTAATTTTTCTTGACGCCTTTGGATTAGTTGCATTGCTTGAAGGCTGAAGTTGTTTAATTCGTTTTAGTTTTTTATCTAAAGAAAGAATGAAAGATTATCTTTTTGATAATATATCTGTATATCCTTACTTTTTAATGGTAAACAACCATAGATTTATTACCTAAAAATGTGATGGTGTAGAAAAAACTTTGCGCCGACTGTACCTATAAATTTATACAAAGTTCAAATAATGGATTTTGCAGCAAACGGATAGCAACGTATGTTGAGTCTATGCTCTTGAAGCTGCTCAACAATGTTTTTGTGGAGAGGAAGGAAGATGACTTACTTTGCAAGTCAGTCAAACATGGAGCTCAACATTGAGGAGCTAGCGTACCTCAAGTATGTGAAAGAAAGGAAAGAAAATAAAAAGTCTTTTAGTTAAATTATGTTTTTTTAATTATTAGAGATAAATTTAGGAGTTTCATATTTTATCTACAGCTATTAGAAATAGAATTATGTTTTTTTAGGATTCCTATATTAATTAGGATTTGATTTACTACAAGCCTATATAAACTTAAGGTTGTATGCACAATAAATTAATAAAATTTCTCCCGGTTTCATACGGTTCTTCTTCTTTGTTCTCTCCTCTTCACCTCTCATACCACCAAAAGAGTGTGGATAAGTTGTGCCAGACACACATGGTGTGCCTCTAGATAGAGTAAGGAATAAAGGAAGAAACACGAAAGAATACTTCAGTTTGTCGCCGTATTTGTCGGCGACAATTTCGGAAACACGCAAACTATCACGATCCATCCTCCTTTCCGCACACAACAACCAATTTAGAGAGGAAACAAGTAGACCGACCTTTCTTCTTTGCAAATTCAACAAAATCAACAACAAAATCGACTGCCGACATTATCTTTAACTTTACAAAATGAAGTTCTCAAACTGATGCTCTATGCGCTTAAAACGATGCTCCTTTTGTAAGTATGATGAGCTTAGCACTCAAAACGATGCTCTTCGCTATTGGATAAAGTATGATCTCTCGGTGACACGAACGATGCTCTTTATTTCAAGTATGATGCGCTACCTCACCAAAATGATGCACTCATTTTTCTTCAATCTCCTAAAATGATGTCTCTGACGACCATAACGATGCACTCCCATTGCACTATGATACTCTCAATTACAAACATGATGCACATGTTCGGATGACTTAATTATGCACTCGTTTTCTTCAACATTAAAAAATGATGGAGTTCTCAAACTGATGCTCTATGTGCTTAAAATGATGCTCCATTTGATAAGTATGCCTTTACGGTGCAATGTGAAACTTGTTTCGCTGAAAAATTTATCTTCTTGCATCTACTTCAGTTGATATTCTTCAAATTCATCACCAATGGCAAGTTCATTCTGATAGATTTGAGCATTATTTGTATCCAATTTGTGGTTACATCATTTTTTACAAAGATGGAGCATCATAATTAATTGAGAGCACATCATAATTCTATGCAGGGGCATCATAATTTTGTCGTTTGTAGCATGTTGCAGTTTCAGGGCGTGAGACGAATTTTCGTGGTTTAGCTCAGGAAATGGTTTAGAATGAAACGTCGGCGACTGGGAAAGCGGTTGGAGTTTAGATCCAACCCCGACGGTGTTTCCCTCTTCATTTCTAATGAAAATTTGTGTTTTGTTACTTTGAGGTCGTTGACAATGATGACGGCGAGAAGCGCCGCCACATCGGAGTTGGGTGAGAAGTGTCGCCACGCCGGAGTTGAGTGAGAAGCGTCGAAACCGGAGCTGGGCGAGTGGTCGGTGAAAATCCGGCACCATCCGTGTACTTCTACGACCACACGATGTCTCCTTATGTATGTGTGACATTTTTGTAATTAAATACAGTATGACACAAAGCAACACATAAACTGTTACGGCACACTGTAGCCTATGCCCCACCAAAAACACCAACAACATAGTTGGTGTGTAACTCTCATCTCATGGTAACTATCACCTTAAACGGTAAAATCCAATGAATAGCATCTAAAATCCACACCAAACGCAAGTTGTAAGGTTTAAAATAAATTCGATTGAGCCAATACCTGGTTAACATGTAGGTGGGTATTGGGACGAAGACGAAACTAGCCAGCCAATTGACCTGCTGTTAGGGGTGTAAGTTCAGGTCAACCCGACGAGTTCGGGTTGACCCAAACCCGAAATTCTGAAAGCACCTATTTCTAGCTCGAGCCCAACCCAAACTATTGTTCGGATCGGGTTGACCAATTTATTCCGAAATTACAAACTTCAAATTAGAGGGAAAAAACAAAAAAATGATTAAAACCAAACGTTAACATTTTATCATCTCAGTCTTTTTTCGGGTCGGGTTTAAGGTGGTAACCTGAACTTCATGATTCCAGTTTTTTTTCTTCGGATAAAAAGACTTAGATCCATGGTTTTAAAATTTTAATTGTAATTCCTATCATTATAGAGAGGAAACTTGAGTTAAGGCTTAGTAAATGACCAATGTGGGACAAATAGTTAGAGCCTCAACAATCCATATTGGATAGAGAACTTTATTCATATAAGTGTGGAGCCTCTTTATCTAGCATCAAACATCAATGTGGGACATTGTGTGGTTCACTCTTTCTTTATCTTGCTATGAGCTTTCATCTCACATTATTGGTGGAAAGATAGATCTAAGCTCGTCTCTATATATTTATGAGATTTCTTGTTTTTGCATCATTTGTCTTTGTTTCAAGGCCCTCCCTTATATGTTCTCATCCTACATTTATAGTTGATGAGAGAAATGCAAAGATTGAGTATTTAAATGGGTTAATGCTCTCATAGTCCATACAAACTTCAAAACTTGAAGTATGTAAAAAACATGTCTTGTAATCTTGATCTTTATCCCACATTAATGGTAGATAAAAGGGGAACAAGAGTTGAGTTTTTAATTTACTCCTTTCATTCCACATGAGATGCTACAAAGGCTTGATACCCCCGAACATGTATAAAGACATGCATAATGAGTTTCTATCTTAGTAAGCTAAAGAAATTAGTAAGTTAAAGAAATTATAGCTAGGGAAGAGTTAAAATATCTTTACTTGCAAAGTATAAATAATTATTAAGTGTGAGTTCGGGTTTCGGGTCGGGCTCGACAATTTCGGGTTGAACCCGACCCAGATCTGAAATTTGGGCCAAAAGCCGGATTTGGACCCCCCAATGGTATTTTAACCCTTCACCCAACAATTTCGGTCGGGTTCGGTTTCGGGTTACGTGTTTCGCTTACACCCCTACCTATACAGAGGTTTCCTTTCTTGTTCGACACCATCTGTTTTTATTCCGTATCCTCTCAGAATTGGGAGAAGCTCTATCGATAGAGCCCAAGCTCTGATCTTTCAAGGACCTAGGTTAGTCCCCAAAACCCTCTGCTTGCTTGCTTACTTTTCGGCGTTAATCCCTTTGGTTTCCGACTACCGTAGCCAAGTATCTCAATTCTGCCGCATCAAATTTCTCAGCTTCCCGTTGAATTTTTATACTGTATGTTTCTGGATTTCTGATTTAGTTCTTGATTTTCTAGTCATCGGTTATGCGATTGACCTTTTTTTTTCTTTCAATAACCTGCTGGATGTGTTTTGGATAAATTCATGATATTTGACTTTGATTCTATGAGGAAAAACATATTGTTTTCCATGTGATTGGTTACCGTTGCTTTTAGTTTTCGAACTACCTGTCTTCTACTAATCCTGAATTGAGGAGGGGTTGGGTGAAGGAGGGGAGGAGAGGAAAAACTCGTATTTTTGTCACCTAAATTAGAATCAGTTCCTTTGGGCCAAACTTTAACGTTAAAGGTGTGCGTGTGCGTCATATGGCTTCAAACCTGTCTAATGTTGAAGCTTTTGAATGAGCCAGATAGATTAAAAGTGCTTGACCGGTATATCCAATTGCTAGATCTGACTCATTACCAAGAAACCTAGAAGGAATACTTTAGGAGTATTTTAAACGTAGCTAACAATTCCCTTTGTGTGTGCTTGTGCGTCTTTTCTTCTATCTGCACTTCTTTGGATCATGAAGTTTAGATTTTTAGGTGTAAGGATCACATAGATTTGTTTGCACTTAACCAAACATGAGTTTTTCTCCCTAGCAGAGCATGACCCCCCCCCTCTGCCTCCTCGAAGAATCTGATAGAAAGCAAAAACCTTTTCTCTTAGATTTGCATCAAAGTTGTTGTTATCTTATTTCTCTGCTGATTAGTTGATTGAAAGTTCAGGAACAATGGAAGCCAGAGTAGGACTCCTATTTCTCCTTGTGTTGAGTGCTATATATTACAACCATGCCAGACAACTAGCATCTGTAGATTTGATTGAAGAGGATATATTTATATCAGATGGAACAGGTATTTCTCTCACTAGTATTTCGCTACTTCTCGCTGCTATTTGATTGAAGAGGATTGAGTGATGTTTTTTTATCTCTTGCCTTCACCTTAGGCGGCGGCCCGTTTTTTTTCACATAGGACAGCCATACTCAAAATTTCATGCACTTTGTTATCTATCATGGTCACCTTGATACTTTCAAGCTATCAACTAGCCAGTGTCAGGCGGTCTACTACACTTACCAAGTTTGCAAGCTGAACATTTCATGTTTGAGTTTGAGCATTTATAGCTATACCAGAACTCCCTTTATCATTAGATTCATTTATCGATTGGGTTTTAAATCAGTGATGATTGTTCTCTAGATACATTGACTTCCGTATTCATCTTCAAAACAAACTGGTGTTGTCTTATTTTATTTATGTTGTTGTGGTATACGTAAGTAGACTCAAAGTGAAATTAAGTGATTTAATAAAACAGTCATCTACACTGTATGTCTTGTCCTGTCCAGTTGTGCAGTTAAACATCCCAAGGCAAGAAGGTAAAGTCCAAGACCCACAAAAGGTCCTCGAGAATGACGAGATTTGCACCTTTTGTGAGGAATACGCTACCGAGGCACTTGAGTACCTTGCAAACAATGACACTCAAACTGAGGTCATTGAGATGCTCCACATGACCTGCTCTAAGGTGCCTCCTTTCAAGAAAGAGGTAATTACATAGCTTAGAGAATTGAAGACTTATTACGGAGTATCTCCTTCTTACGTTAAGTAAACCCAAACCCAGCCATTTTCCAGCTGTGAATTTAAATTAATGAAAATGCCTTTGCTTTGAAATTTGCAAGGCTAACTTAGGATTGATACATGATAGGTGATAACTGTAGTCTTTTGTCATCATTCATGACATCCAAGAGATAGTTTTGTCATTGCTTGTTGCATATGTATGCCTGCTGGTGCTATCAGCCATGAATCTCTGGTAAGATATGTGCCCTGCATTGTGCTGTGTGAAATTAGCTTCTCAAAATTATAATCTTATTGCTATGTTTCACAGATGAGTATAATTTCAACATTAGCATTTATTTATGTGATCTAACATCGGTTCATACTACTCAGTATTTTATAACGATTGACATGGTCAGACAAGTTGAATGACCAATGAAGCAATGTGGAATAAACCAATTTTCTCCATATTCAGATTCTAAATGCATTTTTTTTATCTGCGAAATTAAGTGCCTCACCTTGGTGGACTACTATGTGCCTCTTTTCTTCATGGAAGTTTCCACAATACAACCTGAATTACTCTGCCAAAAAGTCAGCCTTTGTGGGAAATCCATGCATGTTCCTTCAAACATGACTGATGACAAGTGTGACATGTGCCACCATGCTGTTTCAGAGATAATTGACAAGTTGCAAGACCCTGACACACAGGTTTTTCACTTGTACTATGAAGTTATATAGCATTATGTTTCATCCTTTTCCTGCCAAAAAGTATGCCTTTTATCGCACTCATATTATGCATGAGTCAACCCCCCCCCCCTTCTCTCTCTCTCTCTCTCTCTCTCTCTCCACTACATTGCACTATTGTAAAAGTTTATGGAGACTTGGTGTTAATTCGTACCAACAATCGGATCAAACATTTTATTAGGGTGATCATACGTATTGATTTTTAGAGTAATTGGAAACCTTTAACGCTTCTATGTAGTATCTATGTTTAAGAAGCTGAATTGGCAACAACAACAATTGAGCCTTAGTCCCAACTAGTTTGGGGCAGCTATATCAATCTTTTGCCTCCATTTTGCTTGGATGGTGGGAAGCTATTCTGAAAGTGTTAAGAGAAAAATATAATCACAATATTGATTGGTATAAAAATTATTGCTCATCTTTAGCATCAGAATATTCCATCTAATATATGAAATTGATTTATACTTTTACAGATGAAGAAGTATAGAATGTTGTGAGAACAAAAAAAATTGTATACATGTATAAGTGGGACCTTATTCATTTGGACTTCATCAAAACCCATTGCCCATCCATGAATTGAAGCTAAACAATGGGAGATAGATCTCTTTCTTTTATAGTGAAGTCGAGAACAAATCCTTGGAGTTTAGTTTTAACATAGAAATTCCTTACCAGCTAAGCTAGTAGAAGACATCATTTATGATTAACTTCTAAAATAATGACCCGTTACTGCCAGAAAGATGCATTCCCTTCCAATTCCCTTGTACAGAGTATATTTTGTGATAAAGGCGGTAGAATTTTGAATTTTATACATTTTAGCATTTTGTTCATTAGCTCCTTTTTTTCTATTAATTATTCAACCTTCTGTTCAATCATCAGATGGAGGTACTTCAAATACTTCTTAAGGGCTGTGAATCCATTCAAAACTATGAGAAAAAGGTGAGAAACAAGAACACAACTGAATATGCGGCTCAATTATCTTTAAGTTGTGTGTTTTTTGTGGGTGTTTGGAAATTCCTTTTTTTTTGCCCTCTTTTTTTGAATTTGTAGCCTTGTAGGAGAAACTATGAGAAAAAGGTGAGAAGCAAGAACACAACTGACTATGCAGCTCAATTATCTTTAAGCTGTGATTTGCTTTTAGCTGTGTTTTTCGTGGGTGTTTGGGTGTTTGGAAATTCCTTTTTTCTCTCTTTTTGAATTTGTAGCCTTGTAGGAGCATTAACTCCTGGTGCAAGCTGTACCCAAAAGACTTTGTTCAATATATGAAACAAGTTATAAATGACATTATAATGTGTAAAAAAATAAGGTTTAGGTAAGCAAATCTAGGATGGAGTATATTAAGTATACATGTTCAAAGAGACTTGAGAAATGATGCTGACATTATTGTTAGTAGAAGGTTTAACACTTTTTCTTTTATGTACTTGAGCTTACAAATGATAAGGAATGTGTGAGCTTGGCATGGTTGAGGCTTATCAAATGAGTAAAGTATACTAAAGAACCGCTACATAATCAGCTAAATTTTGCTGTGCATGTGTTGGTCTATGAAGCAAACAAATGTGATGTAAAATGACTGGCTGGATTGTGTATGTTGGATCATGGATGTGGGACTAATCTGATTAAGCTCTTTGATTTCATTCTCACTGCGTTGTTTGGTGAAACTGAGGAACAGATGATGTCATATCTTTCCACATTGTCATCCTTGTTCTGGCATTTCTCACTGTTGTAAAAACTTGAATATATCCGTTCACTTGCTTGATTGTGTGATCCATTTTGCAGTGTAAGAGGTTGGTTTTCGAGTATGGGCCGATAATTATGGCAAATGCGGAGCAGTTTCTGGAGACAAAAGATTTATGTACGATGCTCCGTGCATGTAATGGTGCAAAGCCCCGGTTGGTGGCTGATTCATAGGTCTTGAGTTGCATGATCCTCCAGAAGACCTATTATTTGTGGTAATATGTCTTTACATGTAACATACGCTACGCCTGTGTGCACATTGTCACGGTCCTATATGAAGTTTATAGGTTTGAAGTAGATACTTGTTACAGCAATGGGCTGAGAGTGAAGATCGTCTGATTTGTAAATGATACAATTGTGAATTGCTCCTTGTTCACTTGAAGATAAAGTGATCTTTGTATTCTGTGAAGAAGAGGTTTACCAAGTAACAAGCGATCAATGACTTACTGGGACTGGCATAATATACTCTATATGTGATAGCCAAAGGTCTTCCAAGGCTCGCATGTTTGGCCAACTAAGATGGTATCTGAACTAGAATGCCATAAGCTCGGCTCACATTGGTGAGTCCGAATGAAAGGAGGAAAGACCAATGTCTAAGATACAACCTCGCAAAATTAAGGCACTACCATTGAAAGGAGTTCGGCTGAAGCCACAAGGCCGAACTCCTTCTGTTACGGTTCGGCAAACACCAATTGAGCTGAACAAGCTTGGTACTGGTTTGGGGTTTGACTGAACTAACATGTCCTCACACAATGGAAACTCTATTAACCAGTCGAAACAATGAGGGATGCCAAAAGGTTGTGTGCATATCTAGACAACCTGACAAGGAGAATAGCAAATTCAAGCAACATAGGCGACGTCCTAAGGACAGATCCGAAGCCCGACAACCCAAACAAGCATTCCATTGACAATTGGATAAAAGACTGTATTTACAACTTTTTTTTTTTACAAAAAGATATTTCATTAGTGAAGCCACAAGGCAATTACAGCAGATTAAACTGTGAGGACTCCGGGTACAAAAAACTAGCGCTGGAACAGGTCCCTAATCACAAAAGTGGTCTTCCTTTGAATACTTTTAACAATGTCAGCAACCAGAACTTGCCAAGTTCTTTGTATTTACAACTTTACCACTAAGGTAAGTGCTATAAATCATTAAGCGTATTTACTTCATTTGGCAACACATTCATTGCAGTCTTGAGCTCTTTAAACACTTCTCAATTGACTTGAGCATTGGAGTGGGCTTCCAGGGGACAACTCTTGGTCCCCCTTTGCACGTGCAACTTTCTGACTTCTCAGGCGATATCATGGCTAGCAACGACAACTCTCACAAGATACTGAGTTAAATAAGGAGTTTGGCCTCATCCGACTCCATCCTAATTAGGCATGCCATCAATATGCCAACTAAATAAGCAGTGGCAATCAATAACTCATTTTCTTCTTCTTCTTCTAGACATTGTAACTTAGAGGAAAATGCAAGGATGGTCTATAGGTTTGGCCTTTTAACGTTTTATTCTCTTATATATCTTTGAAATAACAACTATTGTGTCCTAAACATTATAAAACATATCACCATAGCACAAACTAACTAGTATCATGAATTCCTCGGCTCAAGTTAGTTTTGATTAACACGTTCCTGGTGGGAAATTAAGGTGGATGAACGCAGGGGCTTGCCGGACGGTATTTTAGCCCAAACCCTAATTATTGATTGATTGTTTTTCCGTTCATCTAACTATTATGGCCTAGATCCGCCAAGCCAACTATTTTTTTGATACGTTTCAGAGTAGGAGAAGTTGTTGGGGATGTTGGGGGCTTGAACTCAGAACCTCCACCTTATGTCCTTACTCCTTAGGAACATAACCATCATGCTCGGGTCATTTAAGCTAGCTTAAATGATGCCGAATTAGCTCTTACATATATTTGTGGAGCCATTGTTGTAGAAGAGTAATAAATGAAATAACATGAGAATATTCCAAATGCATGTAACTAATTAACCCATACTGTACCAGTAATTAAGAGACAAAACGAGAATCAGTAGAATAATCGAAGATAAGTTTGGGCTAGCAAACCCCACCACCAGTTGCGACCGGCTACAGCTACAAGTACAGACAGACTGGCCCTTCTCCAAAGTGATCACTAACATTCAGGAATCAATGGACAATAAGACACTCGAATAGAATAATTACTAGTATTTATTTATTAATGATTTCTTATAATGTACTTTATGTTTTTTTATAATGAATCTTATAATGTATGTTTATTCATGCAGGATATCATAATTCTCAAGATCATTAATCCACCATACCAAGGGACCCAATTCACTCACAACCTACTAGTATGTTGTACAGTCTAACATCACCAACTTAAACGTATTCATTCATATTCATTGCATCTAAGGTTGCGATTATATATATATGCTGCGTGTATAAATATAGTAATGGACAATAATACACTCGAATAAGCTCTTATTCTATGTATTTTTCCTACATATATAAAAGTGTATAATTTATATAGATGTGTCGAGTTTATATATATATATATATATATATATATATATGTGTGTGTGTGTGTGTGTGTGTGTGTGTGTGTGTAGAAATTTGAGTAAAAAATAAGTGAAAGTCAAACATATCAATTATAATGTGGGACAGAGAGAGTATATTCAACCTAAAAACATTTAAGATCCTTTTATTTGTGGGAAATATTTCATGTTTTCATCTCCAAAGTTTATTTGTATTTGTTAGATCATATAACTAACTTTCAAGTGATGTATGGAAAACTTTATTTTTCAAATATTATAAAATTATAGTGTTAAAATGGAAGCGGCCTTCAAAAAAAGTTTCCTAATTTAATAATATAATTTTCAAAATTTAGAAAATAAGGTTTTCTATCACTTAAAAGTTAATTATATGATCAAACATTTACAAATGAAATTTGTAAATGAAAACTTGAAAAAATTTCAACAACTAAACACTCTTATATGTTTACTCCTCGCAATATATTTTTTTCATCATAGATTTACCATATTTTATTATATAACTGCAATTTCATATTCGAAATTGGAGTCGGACTCTTTGATGGAGCTTTTTTTGGAACAAGTGCAGTTTTTTATTTTATTTACTAATATGTGTAGTTTTATCTTTATTTACTTAATGAGGGTACTTATATTGTCATAATTGAGCTATAGCACATGAACGTGCATGCATTGTGTGCAATTAACTATTTTATCCTGTACAACCAAATATGTCATCGTAAACTAATGTTATTGTTCTTACATTGGCTCTCGCGTTGTTCTCCTCGCCAAAGGTGACGCCGCCTCCAAATCCAGGACGGCATTCGCTTTCTCCTTTCGGTGCTCCCGCCGGTTCCTCTACCGGCGGTGCTCTCGGCTTTTCTTCGGCAATTTTGTCCGACAACGCAGCCCCTGCTCCTCCTTACTCCCTGTGTCGCTGCCATCTCTCCAAGACCGATGTGTTATCCGTGTGCTGCTGGTGACGGATGCTATGGTAAATCGGCGCAGCCCGCTTCTCCAAACAACGTCTCTCCTCCGGGTCACCTGATAGAGACGGAGCCATGCTCCACACCGTCCATCCGCCTCGAGTTGCACGGCCTCACATCGGCAGGCTTTGCTGGCCAAATGTGTGGTTAGGCCTGCCTCGCCTAGCTTAGTGATCTCCAGGCTTGGATGGGGAGATAATTATGAACTATCCTTCTCTCCATCATTTGACGGTTTTAGTTCTTGTTTCAACTATTTATTTTTCATATTTTTTATCTTATTGTTCATGATGGTTTATGTATGCAGATATTGGTTGCGTTTAACTCATGTGCATCTAATTAAGTTGGTGCGCCCCGGATTCAGTTCATGAAGTCCGGCTCAAACCTAGCATGAGTATTTCAAGCGCGTTACAACAATAACTTTTCTCCACTTTCCTCCGTCATTTGAGCTTTGTTGAGAGGTCTCTCGCTCTTGCTAGTTTTTCTTTGGAGGATCCTTTGCTTTTGTTTCTAAATTTGAAGAAATTTAAACACATGACTACCGAAAATTTCTAGTTTTTTCCCTTTTAAGAACTTTTAATTATCTAGTAGGTGTTTCTTTTATTGGATGTTTGAAACTTGGATGTTTTCCCCTTACTTGTATTATTTTCAATGAAATAATATAAGCTGTTTTGCCTCAAAAAAGAAAAAAAAAATTGCGTGAGTTTAGTTTATTTGGCTTTGTCACTTTGTTTATATTCACATTATAAAAATCTTAAATCACTATTTTCTTGAGTTGGGAGTGGGTTCGATAACAATAGTATTGCTAATACATATCTCATATACTCCTTTAATTTTTGTATTTATATCTGCATTAGTAATCTATTATTCATGGATAAAATTTTTTAAAAAGAAAACGTGACACGATTCTCTGAATGCACTGATAATACGTACTATTGCTACCTCACCAAAGAGCTCAACTCAATTAATGTTAATTCTATCCATGTATTTTCATCAATCAATCAAGCATCAAATCAGATTTTTCCAAAATTTTCATTTCACAAATTTTCTTCATCAAAATCTCTCAAAAGAACACACCGCCTGATAAAGCATTGATTTTCCATTTCCTTGGTGGCAATTGCTGGAATCGTTTCGTCCAATTGGACCATGCCAAAAGCATGTGGGTCTAGGAAACCGAGATTGACAGTTGTGCCCTCAAACAATCTTAAATCATTCAGATAAAATACCACGACAGGGACTTATTTAAAAGATTTGAAATAGATTGCGCGGTGAGAATGTAATTTCCCTTCCCAACCGTTCATGCTTTTCCAATTTGAATAAATTAAATTACGGTCTCAAGGAGTGACGTGGAAGACAACCTTACTAGGAGTAATTGTTTTGTACTCTCTCCTTTTTGCAATGACGATCCAAAAATTTTAGAGGACGCAATTTCTTTTATTTCCATAGCTTTTCTTTTTTTGGTAATTTCGAAATGTCACATTAAATACTCAGTGTTCTCTTAATTTTAATATGAAAAATGTTTGTAATAATGAGTAAAATCTATTTAAAAAAATGTGTGAGGGGGAAGAGAAGGGAAGGTTTTACACTAGATAATATTTAACCGTTTGAATTATTTAATTTCAAAGATAATTTATTTAAAATTTGAAAATTTAATATTTTTTAAAAACAATTTGAGCTAAATAGCAAAATATTTAACTATTTCTTATATATTCGTTCGAAATACTATGATAGGATATTCCGATTTTATAAAATATTAGCACTTTTTTGTAAGGATAAAAATGAATTATTTTATTTAATAACTTTTAGCCACGTTATAAATGTTTAGGACTAATATTTAACATTTTATCAAAGTTCTACGACTGGTTATGATGAAATAAACAATTTTATGACTTAAATAGACACTTATGGATAGTATTAGGATGCAAAAAGCAATTTACCTATTTCCCTTTCCCTTAGCTGCTTGCGAGCGTGAGCGCAAATCAAGAGTCTAGTGTTTTTTTTTAACTCATAAAAAAAAGAGTATAGTGTTTTAAATATCTGTTAACGCTCGAACTATTTACTTGGTTTCCAAATGATCCCAATACTTTATTTATATCAAACAACCTACTATTACGGTCATAATTTATAGATTTTTATTGGGGACACATGCCCTCATGGTGGGTCCACCCCTTGATTTTTGTATATGTTTACTTAGTTGTTCCTTGGTTAAAAGTACACAAAAAACGAATTAGAAAAAGTGAAGATAAAATGAGGATAATCTAGTAATTTTAAAAGTGCGAAGTTTCCTTTTAAAGAAAGTGGTTAATTTTTCTGGGATAATTCAAAAGGGAAATATATTGAATTTTTGATGAACAAAATGAAGTAAGTGATAGTACTCAATTTTCGGAATACTTTCATGCCATAAAATTACCATAATTGCCACTTGGATGAAAACTGGTGACGGTTTTTGGCAATTGGCGATTTCATATTTCTCTAATCTTCCATATGAGTTTATATGGATATTTTCAAAAAGATAAGTACTTGTAGATAAAATCATACAAAACCATAATTTACCCAGTTAGGTTTAAATATAAGTTTCTAGATTGTTATTTTATAGCGAAGGAAACTTTCGATATTAAATACTTTATTTGTTACATTTAAATTTCAACTTTATATTTAATTCAAGTATTTTACTTTAGATAATTTGTTAATTGCTTAATAAAATTTGAAACTATAAACACTAATATATCTAATGCATATGTTGTAAGTTATATGATATTGTACATACATAATTTATCTAATGGCTAGTGGCAATGATGCTTGTGCCCTGTCATTTATTGATGTTGGTGGTGCTGTTCTTCATCCGATCGGCTTCGAAATCCTATATGAGTAATTTCCTATCATCAACATGCCGCCACAGACGCGACCTGGCTTGGGTTCTGTTTAAAGGCACTTGTGGCTCATCTGCTGAGTTGCTCATTACGAAGAGAGGCCGAAATTCATTGTGCTATACTGCAATGAAAGTCGCGGTAAACGTCAAGTTTCAGTAAAAGGTCCAACTGAAGTCGCAGTAAGCATTTATTGCGATCAAGATTGCAGTAAGGCAGTAGAAAACCTTTTTTTAAGGTTTCATCTCCTCATTTTCATCCACCCCTCCCCATTTTTTCTCATCTTCTTCATTCTTCCATCTTCATCTTCCCCTTCATCTTTTTTCTCTTCAACTTCTCCTTCTTCTTCTTCTTCTTCTTCTTCTTTCATTCTCATTTATCTTCTCTGTTTTCTTCTTCATCTTCTTTATCTTCTCCTTCATCATCATTTTCTTATTCTTGGTTTTCTGGAATTGTGGATGAATTCAGATGAATATATTCATCCAAATTTTTCTAAATAAAAAATTCGTCTACTGCGGCCATGTCCGCAGTAAGGAGAAAAACTACGGACTATTTATAGCGACGTCTACTGCGGCTACTTCTCTCAAGCAGGCCTCCTCCATAGCTCGGCCTCTATTGATGGTTTGCTAGCGGATATTTCTCCCTTTGATATCCGCATTACGAGATGCCCGAAGTGCGGTGTGGCTATATTTTTCCTTGGTATTGGTTTCTGATTCGGGTATCCGATCCCGTTCGAAGGAGGAGTTGATGATGTGATTTGGATGGAATGGTGGTGATACAGGGGAGAGTTTGGTTTATTTTTGGTGCTAATGGCATGGTTGAGTGAGCCTTTGTCCGTCTAAAGCAAATGAGGTACTGGTTTTATATAGGTATCCGGGACTTGGATCTTCCTTGGTAGCTTAAGTTCAATTTTTGGGAAATGAATTGATCTCAACTCGTTACTTTCTACACGGGAGTTGCAAGCTGTTGGAGTGGTTATTCCTTTTATCCTTCTACCTCTCAGACATCTCTGGTGTCCATTTTATACCATTACAATATGGTTATTTAGTGTTTCTATGATTTTGATTTAGTTTGCTACTCTAATTTGTTAGGTTTTACTTTATGCTTTTGCTTTAGTTTACTATAGTTTGTTTTTTCATCCTTGTTCGTTTACTTTGGTTATTTTTTCGTTTCCCACATTAGGATTGGTTTTGTATCTCTTTACCTTCGGATCGACCAAGTTTGATTATATGAAGCTTTTTCCTCTTAAAAAAAACAGTTCATTTTACTTTATTCGGATTGTTATGACCCCAACTATCAAATGAATACCCTATACACGTTGCGGATGAATATCCGGCCATGCATGAAATGAGAATGAATGTTGATGGAAAAGGTGGGGATTTATTTTCTATCCTATTCTACTACAGTAGTTTTTTCCTCAACTAGGGATGCCATTTTGGTAATTTCGTTCCAACAAAACAAACGATACTATTATTCATCTCTTAGGTGATATTTCACTCATTAATCTAAATTACAATTCGATTCTGAAGATAATACGAAAGTCATCTCTGGTGATATTTCACTCAACTAACTGAATAATTACATATCCACCTTTAATTTTTCAAGTATTGGGTGAAAGATAAATAACATTATCACAAAGCAAAGGCCTAATCGATTGATTTTTGGTTCGGTGGCCTTTCATGATATAAAAATTGAAGGCTGCAAAGCCCTCGGAGCCTCAGATATCGCATATTTCTGCTCTTAAGTACGTGATTAATTGCCGTCTTCTTCCTGATCCCCAAGTTTCGTCCTTGTTCCGGGAGGAGACGGAAGGAAACAAGAAAGCGCGGTTCTTTATCAGGTTCGAAAGGTAAATTTCTCATCTTTTTTTCTCTGGTAAAATAAATTTCCCATCCTTGTCAAACTCTCAATTTTGTTCCCCGCTCCTGTTTGCCAGCAGGAAAATCTGGGATTCGATCCAGAATTTGATCGTTTAGTCACCTTGAGATTTCGTAGCTCTCATGTTCTCCTGTTTCTGTGTCTCCTGTTGACGGCACCCTGTCAAGTTTGTGAATCGGAGTCGTCCTTTTTTTTTTGTGATTCTATTTGTTGGAGAGTAATAAATGAAAAAACCGACAACTTTTCTTCTTAACATTCAGTGAGATCATCGAGTTTTCATCCTTGTAGGTATCTACTATTTATGTGATTCAATTATTCTTTTCTTTCTTGCGTTCTTGACCTGTGTATTCAAAGAAAAGAAAGAACCTGTAGCATCCAGTTGTGCCCAAAAAGATTTATCTTGTCTACAATTACAATACCGTTCGATTCTTTTAGGATCTGCAGCATCAAGTTGTGCCTATATTTCAGTTTAGTACCATGTTTAGTTGACAGTCTGTGATTGGTTTTTAGCTTAGCAACAAATCTGGGAATTTATAGACTGTGTCTCGTACTATTGTTTCTTCTGTTTGACTTTTCTTTTGGGTATCAAGTGTTGTTGGTTACTTCCTTAAGCTACCCATGTCATTCATTACGTTCTTCTCTGATCCCAAGCTACAATGAAGTGTGGTTGTGAGGTCTTCTGTTTGTTTGCTCTCTTTTCAGTTTACCTATACTGATGGGCTGTTCTTGTTAATCCATCTCAGGTAAATATCGCATCATACGTTCGGCCAAGTTAAAAAGCTTCATCTTTGTCATCTGATTACTACTGCAAACCAGAACTGTGGTGGTAATCTTTTATCTGCTTAGTGCTGACTTCTTAACAAGCTAGGGAATGCAGAAAGATGTGTTTGCAAGTTTGTAAGCATCTCTGCACATTCAATCAAGTGGCAGCAACATCTGAGCTGCCTTGGCTTGAACTGGATGAGACAGGTTGTATAAATTGCAGCTTTCGGCTGTTTATTGCTCAAATGCGTAGTTTGGTTCAAAGCTTGGAAGAACATGTCATGTCTAAGCATGATCTCTGTGAAGATGGTTGAAATTTCAGTCTTAAGGTGAAGTTAACCTACAGTAAATAAGTTGCTGTAGCTATTAAGATACTCTGTGGTGTTTAAAAAATAGCTTGTCCTGAAATGGAGAACAAGGGTGGTATTTTGATGCAGCGTTACGAGTTAGGGAGATTACTTGGCCAGGGAACATTCGCCAAGGTGTACTATGCAAGGAGTCTTGCAACTGGACTGGGTGTAGCTATTAAGGTAATTGACAAAGAGAAGGTCTTGAAGGTTGGGATGATTGATCAGATTAAGCGAGAAATTTCCATCATGAAACTTGTTAGACATCCCAATGTGGTTGAGCTTTATGAGGTCATGGCGACAAAGACAAAGATTTACTTTGTCATGGAATACGCTAAAGGGGGTGAGCTTTTTAACAAGGTTGCCAAAGGGAAACTGAAAGAAGATGCTGCCAGGAAATATTTTCAGCAACTAATCAGTGCTGTGGAGTACTGTCACAGCAGAGGTGTTTGCCACCGGGATCTGAAACCGGAGAACCTGTTGCTGGATGAGCACGGGAATCTGAAGGTCACTGATTTTGGATTGAGTGCTCTTGCTCAATCTAAACATCAAGATGGGTTGCTTCATACAACCTGTGGAACTCCTGCCTATGTTGCTCCAGAGATTATCAACCGAAGAGGCTATGATGGGTGCAAAGCTGATATCTGGTCATGTGGAGTTATCTTGTTTGTTCTGCTGGCGGGTTATCTTCCATTCCATGATCCAAATCTGATGGAGATGTACAGGAAGATAGGCAAAGCTGAGTTCAAGTTTCCGAACTGGCTTGCACCTGAAGTACGCAAGTTGATATCAAGGATCTTAGATCCGAACCCAAACACAAGGGCATCCTTGGGTAAGATAATGCAAAACCCCTGGTTCAAAAAGGGTTTTATCCCCAAACCGAGACCTGTTAAAACGGAAGTGGAAGAAAACTCTGCTGTAGAGATTGATTTGATGTCACATTCAAGCCAGAGTGACAGTTATGCTAATGAGGCTAAGCAAGAGCTAGCAAGGCCCTCGAACTTGAATGCTTTTGATATAATATCATACTCTGCAGGCTTTGATTTGTCTGGGTTGTTCGAGGAGGAAGACCAGAGGAAAGAGGTACGTTTCACATCAAACAAGGTGGCGTCAACTATAATTTCTACGCTGGAGGATCTGGCAAAACGGCTGAAGCTGAAAGTGGCGAAGAAGGATGGTGGATTGCTGAAAATAGAAGGGTCTAACGAAGGGAGGAAAGGCGTCCTGGGCATTGATGCTGAAATATTTGAAATTACTCCCTCATACCATTTGGTTGAACTGAAGAAGAGCAGTGGAGATACGATGGAGTATCAGAAAGTTATGAAGCAAGACATCAGGCCAGGTCTGAAGGACATAGTCTGGACCTGGCAGGGAGAGGAGCAGCAGCAGCAACCGCCGCCGCAAATGGAACAACTTGAGGAGCAACATGAAGAAGATGCACTGCTGCAGTAATTGTTTTGTGTTTCGTTATTACATGATCTGTTTACAGATTTTGGCTTATTGTCTAGGTTTGTGAGACTGCTAAAAACTCTATGCACCTTGTTTTCGTTCTTAATGATGTTTATAGTAATTAATGTTCTAAAGTGTGTGGTCTGAGCCTGGGAGTTGTATGTTGTGGAAATAAAAGCGTTGGGTTTCATAGGTTAAGTGAATTGCAAGAAGTGGAGAGTGGTTGTGTTTTAGACTGTTGGTCTTTTAAGTCATTGTTTATCTTGAATGGTGCTGCTGGGTACAGAGTATAAGGTCTGTATATGAGTACTGACCTCTCTTTCATGCTATTAAAGTAATATTACTTACATGTAAGAGCTAGCTACCCTCCTGGTTGTTGGTTTGAATATTCCCAATTTGACTTCATCTAATCCAAAATTCCCAAGCGTCTCATCCTGAAATTTGTTAGACTTATCTTCTTGTGAAATTGAGTCAACTTGTAATAAAAAATTGAGTCAACTTTAAGTTCTAAAGTTAAATGATATACTCACTCCACTCTCTCGAGTAAAACTGATACGTTTTCTATTTTGGATTATCTCAACAAACCGATACTATATTTACTCTAAACATTAAAAAGTTACCATTATCTTATATGTTTATTTTAATTTTTTTACCTTCAACAATACTCTTTAATCTCCGTACTTAGTCAAATATATCAATTTTAATGAGACGAGGTGACTAATATTTTAGGGATTGGAGGTTTCAAAGGTGTCTTTTACCTCTCCGAAAGTCAAATGGGATAATATTTTATGGAGGGATTATATTAAAAATTCTCCATACAATTACTAAAATTTTATTCAAAATAATTATTGAATAATTTAAATAAGAATTTTATTCAAAATAATTATTGAATAATTTTATTCAAAATTTTATGGAGTATTATTTATTCATTTCGTCAGTGAACTGTACTGTAATTCGATAAAGTAAGTCTAGTTATCTACTATTAATATATAAACAGAACATACCAAGGAGGACTCGCCACGTGTAAATTATTTTTAATATTTATTAAAACCACATGATAAATTTAATCAAGAGATAATATCGTAATGATTGAATCTGCAACAAACTATATCTAAACTCTCTAAAAATTTAAAATAACCCACAAAATTAGGTGTCAAACTCGATCTCAAGCCTACATTCTAGATATTCCACACTAAAATATTTGATCTAAATGGAAATATAAATCTTTGAATAATTGTTTACAAAGAGAAAGCGAAAATCATGATGAATCTACTATTATTATATAAACAGAAAAATACCGACGGACTGCTAGGCGTAAATTTTTTTAATATTTATTAAAACCACATGATAAATTTAATCAAGAGATAATATCCGAACAGATTGAATCTGCAACAAATCGTATCTAAACTCTCTAAAAATTTGAAATAACCCACAAAATCGATATCAAACTCAATCTCAAGCCTTCATTCTAGAGATTCCACACTATAATGTTTGATCTAAGTGGAAATATAAATCTTTGAACAATTTTTACAAAGAGAAAGTGGAAATCATGATGAGAAAATGTTAAGCATGTTTGCCACCATCGGAGGCCACCGAAAACATTTTTTTACGGTAGACACTGACGGAAATGCATCTACGAGGCGATTTTGGTGGTTTCTCGTGATGAACAAGAAGAATTCGGTATGAATACGGTTGAACTTTTATACACACACACAGATGCAAATGGGTTAGAGTTAGAAACGTAAGAAGGTTGGACACTGGGTTATCTATATGAGGGTAGATGGTTAGAGTTTCGGTTGGAGTTACGGGTTGGGCTAACAATTTGGCCTTAAGTGTTTAAGGCCGATTGGGAGTTTGGACAATGTTGGGTGTGAAAACAAAATAGGGCGATCGGTAAGCCATGTGTAATTGTTTACAAAGAGAAAGTGGAAATCATGATAAATCTACTATCTACTATTAATATATAAACAGAACAAATCAAGGAGGGTCTCATGTGTAAATTATTTTTAAAACCACATGATAAATTAATCAAAAGATAATATCCGAACAGATTGAATCGCAACAAATTATATCTAAACTCTCTAAAAATTCAAATAATCCACAAAATTAGGTGTCAAACTCGATCTCAAGCCTACATTCTAGATATTCCACACTAAAATATTTGATCTAAATGGAAATATAAATCTTTGAATAATTGTTTACAAAGAGAAAGCGAAAATCATGATGAATCTACTATTATTATATAAACAAAAATACCGAGGCGGACTGCTAGGCGTAAATTTTTTTAATATTTATTAAAACCACATGATAAATTTAATCAAGAGATAATATATAAACAGAAAATAATATCATGATAAATAATATATAAACAGAAAAATCTTTGAATAATTGTTTACAAAGAGAAAGTGGAAATCATGATAAATCTACTATCTACTATTAATATATAAACAGGAACAAATCAAGGAGGGTCTCATGCCATGTGTAAATTATTTTTAAAACCACATGATAAATTAATCAAAAGATAATATCCGAACAGATTGAATCGCAACAAATTATATCAAGAGATAATATATAAACAGTTTGGACAAATCAAGAGATAATATATAAACAGTTTGGACAATGTTGGGTGTGAAAATAATATATAAACAGAAAAATCTTTGAATAATTGTTTACAAAGAGAAAGTGAAAATCATGATAAATCTACTATCTACTATTAATATATAAACAGGAACAAACTGAAGGAGGATCTGTCATGTGTAAATTATTATTTAAAACCACATGATAAATTAATCAAAAGATAATATCCGAACAGATTGAATCTGCAACAAACTATATCTAAACTCTCTAAAAATTCGAAATAATCCACAAAATCAGTGTCAAACTCGATCCCAAGCCTACATTCTAGATATTCCACACTATAATATTTGATCTAAATGAAAATATAAATCTTTGAATAATTGTTTACAAAGAGAAAGCGGAAATCGTGATGAATCTACTATTAATATATAAACAAAAAATTCTGACGGCGGACCTGCTAGGTGTAAAAATTTTTAATATTTATTAAAACCACATGATAAATTTAATCAAGAGATAATATCCGAACAGATTGAATCTGCAACAAACTGTATCTAAACTCTCTAAAAATTTGAAATAACCCACAAAATCAGATATCAAACTCAATCTCAAGCCTTCATTCTAGAGATTCCACACTATAATGTTTGATCTAAGTGGAAATATAAATATTTGAACAATTTTTACAAAGAGAAAGTGGAAATCATGATGAAAAAATGTTAAGCATGTTTGCCACCATCGGAGGCCACCGAAAAACATTTTTCACGGTAGACACTGACGGAAATGCATCTATAAGGCGATTTTGGTGGTTTCTCGTGATGAACAGTAAGAATTCGGTATGAATACTGTTGAACTTTCACACACACACACACACAGATGCATCGGGTTAGAGTTAGAAACGTAAGAAGGTTGGACACTGGGTTATCTATATGAGGGTAGATGGTTAGAGTTTCGGTTGGGTTACGGGTTGGGCTAACAATTTGGCCTTAAGTGTTTAAGGCCGATTGGGAGTTTGGACAATGTTGGGTGTGAAAACAAAATAGGGCGATCGGTAAGCCAAACTCGCAATTTGTGGAATTTTTGGATTACTATTTGTATTCAAATCTTTTTTTAATATGTAAAAGTAACTTTATTTATATTTGTGAGTATTATTAATTGTAATAATTATATTTTTAAAATACGATAAATTACCTTCAATTTATAATGAAATCTTGTAATAATTAGCAAATAAAAAAAGAGCACGCATAAATTGCTTGCTTATTATCATATTCAAGTCTATTACTATTATCTATAAATTTAAAACTTTCTATCCTTTTTTTGATATATTTGGGGATAGGGGTTGTGGTGGCTCGACACTACGTACTTAAAGAGAGTCCTGTAGCGCCTTAAGAAGCGCCAAAAGGAGTTACAAAACCTCCACCAGGCACTTGGCGCTACAAGGCGCTTCAGGAAGTGGCTGCAAAGCGCCTTTGTAGCGCACGGAATAAGCGGTTCCCGAGACCTCCACTTCATGTCCAATGAGCATAGCCACTAGACTAGATGCTCATGACTAAAACTTTCTATCATTGTTTCACTAATACATAATTTCTTTTATAATTTACAAGTTTCAAAAGTAGCTAAAAAGAAGATGACACACATAAATTGCTTTTAATAAGGTTTCGGTCTTCCATGACTTTAAAAAATTTCATCTTAATTTTAACAAATTAAACTTTTCTTAGATTTAATTATATATCAATCACATTCATGAACTTAATAGAAGTCATTCATGTTTTACTGATAGTGATTTTCTTCTATGATTTTCAGTCTTAATGACTCAGGGATTTAAAAGAGGCAAACAAGAGAAGTTGCTTTTACTCAAATTTTTAGTGATTTATGTTTTAAGGGTTTAGAATATTTAGGTAGACGTGAAAAAATAATTAAAAAGTGGGATTAAAAGATTTAGCACATAAGAAAAGAGGTTTCAAGTCGAAAATGAAAACATTTGATAGACTTAAATTATAATTTTGAAAACGTTTGGGATTGAGATGAAAAAAATACAAAACTTAGTGGCATAAAAAGATTATCCCCAAACTAATAATAGAAAAAAAATGAGAAATACTTACTTCATCCCCCAAACTTAGGAGGTAATAATTATTAACTAATAAAATTGATGGAATATTGGAAATTTCTATGTCCCAATCCTTGATGAACAAACCCCAAACAATTAAAAGAGAATGTAAAAATTAAAATTCTAAAAAGAATAATAACAAAATAACAAAAAAAGAATTAGAAAGAGAAAGGAAGAAACGAAAAAACAAAAGGAAGATTCAGTAATAAGCTCGAATGTTTTACCCTTTTAGTTATCGATTCTTAAATAAAATAATATATGATTTATCTTTTCAGAAATTTATACAAATATATCGATAGTATTAAGACATGACGTTAATTATATTTACCCCGTCCGTAGGAGGGTACCAACTAGTTCTTTCTACATACTATTTATGGAAAATGGTGATGTGGCATTATGAATGGTGTCAATTTTGATATTGTAATTTGTCATTTTTTATTAATTTGCAATCCAGATCAAAAAATAATAGTAATAATTTTGCAATCAAAAGTCTTTTTAGGTTCTAATCTTTTACAAGTCAGTCATTGATATTTTCCAATGTCGCATCTATATCCAATATTGCTCTTTTGTATTCAGTGACTAAAAAAACATTACGAGTCTACAGTAATTTAGTAATTTAATTGATTAAACTTATATTATTCAATGTCATTTATCTATTTTAGCTTATCGCGATTGAGGAAATTTGTTGAAGTCTTCTCTGAAGTCTCTCATCTTTCTTTTAGTTTGTACACTAAACCCTTTGTTTTATAATTGTAACACATTAATATTTTTTCCCTACCTTTTTGTATTTTATTTTTATTTTACTTTTCGTAGCTTTGAAATATTTTTTAATATATATTTTCATACAAATCATTTCAGATTACTCTTTTCTAATAACAAATTCATGTTACATTTTTTAGCTTTTTCAATTCAACTGATCAAGTGTTTTTGTTACATTTTGTCGCTCCTTTAGTATTTTTACGCTTCTAACTAAGGCTTACTCTTTTTCCATTTTTTTTGTTCTTTTTTCTTAATGCTTACAATTTAGTTATTTCATATTTTTTTAATTAAACTACTGATGTTTTTTCTTCTTCTTCAATTCAATCAATTTGTTTTTACTTAATGCAGTTTATGTGCTCAATATTAGATTATAGCTTTTTACTTTGACCAACTTTAAAATTAGAATATTTAAGTTAATTATATATTTCAAATTTGAACTTGCTTACTTATTTTTGAAACTTTAAAATTAACTTGAACACTTTTCTTAGTTACTTCTATTAAACATGAATTATCTTCACTTGAAAAAAACATAAATTATCTTATTTATACTCTATGAAGTACTCCCTCCGTCCCAAGTGTGTTGTCTCAACATCAAAATATTTTTGTCCCAAATGAAATGACATTTTTTTACTTATATTTTATTTTAGTCACTTATGCAGTCTAGAGAGTGAGTTGAGAGGGGTGAGAATGAATTTGGGAGAGGGTGAAGATGGAAGTTTATGTGAAATGAGTTAATGACCAAAGACAATCTTAATATACACAAAAAAACTAAAAGTGACAACACACTTGGGATGAAGAGAGTATATATTCTCTCAAACAAGTTATTACATTTATGTTTGATTAATTTTGGAAATTGTTAGTTATAGTTCTTTTTTATCAAACTTATGTTATTCTCTCATTTATTTATTTTTTTCATTTTTCTATATCACTCTTTCCAGATAACCGCAAACATTTCATTTGATATTTTTGTTTCAAATTTACATTATCCATTTTTCTGAATTTTAAACTCCATTATCGAATTTCACCTTAAATATTTCATGCGCGCTACTTTCTGTTGTTATTTGTTAATCTCATTAATCTGATGACCCGTCCTTTCAGACGTGTCATAACTGGAAGGAATTAAAAGAATAAGGACTAAACTGAAAGAAATAGAGTAGTTATGGGTAAAATCGAAAGAATTAGGAAACTTGGGATAAAATTGAAATAAATAAAATTTGATTAATTTAGAAAATGACTTAATTGAAACCTAATAACTAGGTGGGGTAAAATTTGTACAATTAAAATAAACCTAGGACCTAGTTTGTAATTTTCCTAAAACCTTTAGACACTAAGCTTGTTAAGGTTGAGACACGAATCACGGACGTGGAGGCGGAGCTATTTCTAGCGACTTCAACGAAGAGAAAGGGATCGGGGGAAAAGTCATTCTTCATCATCTCTCTTTGATGAATCATGATCTGAAATTAGGGGTTGAAGTAAAAAGGAAGACGATCGGGAGATCCGCAAGTGAATCCAGCTAGAGAAGAAGAGAAGCCGCCGGCGAGCTTGAGGCTGGTGGTCTGTGGAGACGCCATGAGAGGGAGAGAGAGACGGTGGGACTTGGTTGGGAGTTCAATTTCAAAATCGAAAGAGAGGACGCAAGTGAGATGGAGGAGCAGCTTCAAGGTTTGTAAAACTTGGGTGAGATCTTTCTTTGTCTTCTTGAAATTGATCAGAACTTGCAAGTTGTTATTGGCTCTTCAATTGCATAGGATTGTATTCGGATTTGATCAGTTATGCTCCTAACCATGCCTCCTTAGGTAATCGATGAACTGATTCTTATTCATGATCTATTAATTTTAGTTGTTCGTAGCTTGACATTCGTAAGGCTAGTTTCTGAATGATTAGCTTAACATTACTTTAGTTGCTAAGTTTATTATGCTGGAACTGATGGTTTTTGGAAGCAAGGGTTGTTAGGTGATTCAGGCTATATGTTTTGGTTGATTAATTAGCCAGATTTGTGGTTTCTTTTATTAGGAACCAAGACTATGTTGTATGTGAGTGTTAAGCTTGTGCCTTTCTTGATTTTCAAGTGACGGTGGGTATGTTTTGGTTTGTTGTTAAATTAGGAAGGGACATGTTTCTTTGCTTAAAAAACTGCTAGTTACAGTAGGAGTTTGGGTTTTAAAATATTAATTGTTTTGCTTGATTACGTTGGTTTGTGTTACTCCACTTCGTAGTAATTTTGTTTGACTAAAACCTTAATTTGTATTAACTTGACAGACTTTGGTCACATGCTTGTAACTGTTAAACACCTAGCATCATTTTATTCTTCCAGTTAGTTTTCCTCTTGTGATCTATGCGGCTACCCTCTTGATTGTTTGCAAGTTTGTAAGTTTCATGAGTAGGAATTAAAGAAGCGTTTCCTTTATGAAACTTAGCTAATCATGTATGTTTTACTTCTGGACTCCTCACATTCACGCTTTCTTATCTTTCTTTGCATGTACCATGTTTTTGGGAAGTATGGAACTTTACAGAAACTTGGTTGCTTCTTGTTTTCCTGGCTGTCCATTCTCTCTTCCGTACTTCCATAACCCTTGATTACTTATAAAAGCAAGCTTGATTAGGACAAATTGATCATGATGCTTGCTGCCCATTTTATTTATAAACATCCATGAACTTCCATAATTCTTATTAAGCTGCTCATATATTTTCTCCATGTTTCTTTTCTTGGTGTTTCAAGTTCCATGCTACTAGAGAACTAGCATGCCTATTTTCTTATAAACGTTCCATGAATCTTGTCTACTGCCTTTTAGGATTCAACCATGATAGCTTCTCTGAAGCATGTCTCCTTTAATGTTATTGCATGATTGTTTGACTTCTTTCACCGCCCGATTGCCAAGTGTTCTCTCGATGCATGCCGGTGGTAGTTCCCGCTACCACCCCCAAAGATCTTTACCGCTTTCGCTTTAATCTTTCATATTTCCATTCTTTCTTCTCGAGCAAGATACTAACCAATCTTGTTGAGAACAACGTGATTCCTCCGATCCTCTCTAAGTAGTATCATACGTAGTTCGGGGCCCGAGGCATTACTATGTCTTATAGCTTGCAGGTACCAGTTCCTGAATCTTTTCAACTGCTCAATGGACTTGAAACTTGAGGATCAAGGAAGCTGCACAAGAAAGGACTTGGACTTCACAAATTTTACCCTTTCTTCTTCTTTTCCTTAAACTTGTAAATACATGTATACACGCAAAGTTTGTAAGTTTAATAAGAAACTTATTTATTTCTTATTAATTTAAGAACTTAGTTTTATAAAAGAAAGATCCTGAAGGTTGTGAATCGTCGTTCATCGGTGGTTCATATAATCGCTTTACTAAGCAATCAACCAAATACCAAAGCCCACAAAGGCCCAGTAAGGCCTATCAAAAGACCATTCAGGAGAATTGACAAGTTTTGAGTACCCAGATGAAAAAGTGTAGAACATTGGTGGTCTTTCCCATTTTAAAATCTAACAATCGGCTCCGTCATTCAAGTCCCTTCCTTGCTGCTCCAAGGAAAACCGCGAATTTCATTCCATTCTTTCTATCCAAGTCTTCTTGAGTTCTGCTAAAAAGACCCGCGTTTCTCGCATAATGCCCAGATTCCTTATCTTAATTTCGTTTTCTCTACTCTTCAATTAGGGTTTATTCCATTCCATCATTTTCACTTTGGATGTAATTTTCGTTGCGCATTCACGGATCGATTTGGCTCAAACTTGATCTAGAGGTAACCAGTTCGATCGATCGGTTCAAATTCACGGAGTTTAGATCACGAAATCCGGATAGAGAATTTCATCCTAATCCTGTATTTTCCTTGTTTCCGCAGTTGATGTTGGTAATCAGAAGGCGGCTTTTCTAATTCCTATTCAGCTCCAGAACCTATACAAAGGTGTTGGTCCTGTTGGATGTTCTTCATTAATGTTATCATGTTTTTAATTGCATGCTTTAATAGTTTTTTCTTGTTTCTCACTGCGTGGGCATGGAATATTTTCCTTTATACCAGGTGTTTCAGTACCTAGGTTCAAACTCGTACGCTTTCCCAGTCAAAATTTTTCATTTATACCAGGTGTTTCAGTATATCATTAAGTTTCTTGCCGTTCTTAGCATGATTTTGTGTATGTTTGGTTGAATTTGACTTATGTTCTAGCTTTTGCATAGTATTTGGGTCAGTATATATATATGGTGGATTACCTTCATAGAAACTGATCAGTTTCAATTTCAGGGTACTGGAATATTCTTGTTCGAAGGGTTGAATGGGGCTTTGCATGAGTAAAGTAAGTTAGCTTTCAGATTTGGTGCGTCCAATTCGACTAGCTATTCCTTATAACTGTCTAACATTCTTTATCACTTGCATCTTTCCACCCACGAAATTATCTTCCTAGTACTCTCGTTGCGGGTTTTTCAGAAACTTCTGTTCTGATATGCCTGATGTAATTTCTTGAAACTCGCTGACACGATTTGACCAGCTTAATTAAATGGAATCAAATAGCTTGAGGTCTATTATGATCAAGTACATCTTAGGTGAAGGAAGAATCTATTGTGCTTGATTGAGTTCGGTTGAGGTGTTTTCTGCCATCCATTGTGCTTGTACAGCCTTCAACTCCTGTTCTTTTTGGTTTCCTCCTCCTAAAGGCTCTCTCTTTCTGTTGCTGGCTGGAATGCCTTTCTTCTCCCCGTTCTTTTCTTCTCTTCTTAAACAGTTGTAGTGACTAGCTAGTTACCTTCTCAGTATTCGGCTGTCTTATCTCAACTTTTCTGAATGACTATATTGATTCTTATTTTTCCAGAACTTGCGTACAGAGGAACAATCAACACCACATGTTGTGTTTAGTGGTGGGAATGTGCACATGGTCACCAGTAAAGAAGATTGGGATCAGAAAGTATCGGAAGCAAGTAACACTGGAAAAGTAGTAAGCATGCCTCTTAATTAACAATTCTGAACCTTTTCATTCTTCTCTCCCTTTTTATTTTTTGGGAGCTGTTCCATGTTAATATGTAATTGCAAGTTTTCTTTTTCATTCTTCTTTTCCCCTTTTTATTTTTTAATGGTGACAATGATGTTTGAGCTAAACCATGAAGCTGCTTAACATGTAAAGATTGGTACACTGAAATTCTCTTATTGTATAGATGTAGCAACATTATTCTTTTCAAATTATTGCGTTTTTGTGTTATTCATCTTGTTTGGATGTCAAGTTATACATCCTTAAGTGTCATAATACATAAATTTTCTAATGAATGTACGTTGGATTCTTTTGTGGCAAGTCATAATTGTTTTTCTTTTTTTATTTTCCCACCTCTTGAATTCAAGAAGTGTGTTTACTCTGTCCTACCGCATTGGATTCAATGAAGTAGTTGTGCCTGGTTCCAAAATGAAGTAGTCCTGAGCTTTTAGCCCAGTGGTTAAACTCTAAGGACACGAAGTAAAGACCTTGAGTTCAAGTCCTACCTTCACCATCCATGCCCCCTGCCCTTGTCAAGAAAAAAGAAGCAAGTAAACATCCTCCAGCTGTTGTGTTGATGGTTTTATTGAAACTCTTCTTTTTTTTATCGATGAGGATTGAAACTCTCTTTCTAATCTAGATATGTTTTCCCCCCTTTTCAGTTTCCCCTCCCAGCTAAGTTCAAGGACTTTAATGTATGCAGCCAAGTGGTTCAGGGTTCTAACTTTCCAAGTGTGAATATGAAAATGGACACTTTTACATTGGTATTTGAAAAGATCTATATTTGTATTTTGGGTTAGATAATGGTTCTTTTCTCAACTAAATTCTCATGCATAAATCCATGATTCTGAACCAAAAGATTAAGAAAACATGGGAAAGTTAAATTAAGGTTTGAACCAAAAGATTTTATTTATATTTTTATATATATGTTGTGTATAGTTATGATCTTGTTTTCCTATGTTCTTTATTAAGATTAAAGGAGCCTTGAAACATGCCCAATGTGTTGTTGGTGATTTTATCAAAACTTCTTTCGCGCGCCTAGATTGTTATCCCCTTTCCCCTATCAATTCGATCTCCAGTAATCACAAGCCTCCTCGTAGCCCCTTCCATTAATGTTAGTGATGTTACAGCTGCCTTTGATTTTGCTGTTGCTGCTGATCTTGATGAAGATATAGTAAACCTAATATTAACAGATCAGATAGAAAACCTAGCTAGTACTAACAGGAGGCATATTAGTAATAGAATTCTTCTAACAGATCTCTTTGATTTTTTTTTTTACTTTCTATAAGTCACATTTTAGTCTCTCTTAGATGTATTAGAGAAGCTGCTTCATGACATCCAGTAACTGCTTTGTGCTTCCTGTGTTAACGTTATTAATTTACCTAATGAAATAGGCAAACTGTTTGACAGGTTCTTGCAAATTTCAGTGCGAAATGGTGTGGTCCATGTAGAAATCTTGCACCATTTTTCCAGGAGCTCTCTGAGCAATACTCTTCCCAAATGATGTTTCTATTGGTCGATGTGGATGATCTGAATGTAATAACAGCTAGCTGCCTCTCCGTAACATGTTTGATTAATAGTTTGTGGCTCCAGGGGAGAATGAATATATAATACCCTGTATGTACTATACGACTAATTAACAAACTTAATTTCGCGCTGTTTGTCATGACTGATCAGGATTTCAGCTCATCGTGGGATATCAAGGCCACCCCAACTTTATACTTCCTCAAAGACGGGGAGCAAGTTGAAAAGCATTTAGGAGGAAACAGAAAAGAACTCCGGAGCAAGATTAACACTATTCTAAACATAGATCTTCCAGTTGAAGAGTAGGCTCAGAAGCAGCAGCAGCAGCAGGTTTTGTCGTGATCTATGAGTGGAACGCGTCTTTCATCTTTTGGATGATTGCATGTGAATTCATCTCTGTACAGTTTCCCCTGTCGGGTATATATATTTTATTGATTAAAGGCTTCCTTCTAGGCAGATATTACAATTTCGTCTACTTATGACCTGCTAGCCATCCATTGTTATGGGATTCCCCGGATAACATAACTATGTTCACTTGGAATTGCAGCGGGCTGATTTGCATGTTTCACTGTATAATATTGTTTATAAACTTCCAGTGGTTCATGCTGTTGTACTTGTTGACAGAAGTCATGAATAATGTATAGACTCCAGCTTCCAGATTTGTAATCTTCTGATGCAAATAGCTAAAAGGCTTCTGTTATACTCTCTTGCGTGTGCAGCTGGCATCATGCATGCATGCATGAATCCTTTTGGCGTTTTCTAGCCATCTGTTGTTTTATAAACCCATTTTAACCAGTGGACTGAAATGTTGTTAGGACTGAAAAGTGAATCAGTGATATATTGACCATCATCCTATCGTCTTCATCTGGACTGGAACCATCATCAAGGACTTACTTGGTTTGTTTTTCATTTTCGTCCTCCACTACAAACACTTGTTTATTGCAAAGACTCAATCTTGACGAATCCAACCAACAGTACTGGAAACTATAGTAATAGGCCAGATTTAACCAAAAAATATGAAAATTATAAGGTACGAGTGGAGAGGAGGGCGATGGTGGAATAATAATAATAATAATAATAATAATAATAATAATAATAATAATAATAATAATAATAATAATAATAATAATAATAATAATAATACAGGTTTCGCGGACTCTTAACTTAAGCTTGCTGTTTAGACTTTAGCGCTCAGAATTTCACTTTGGCTCAGTAGTTCAAATACGAAAAATTAAAGTGGGAAATTTTTTTCAATTCTTAATACAACAGCCACCATCACCTTAAATTCATCAATTCATTATTAATTATCTGTAAAATAATATTTTACTCAAATTTTCCTTCTCACACACATCTCATTTATCAATAAAAAACACATCCCTAAATTTTTCAATTTTTTTTTTCCATTTCCAAAATAAACTGGAAGATTCCATTTTTCTTTTCTATATTCTTGCCCCGGTTCGCTTCTTTTTGTCTTCGCCAGGTAATGAATGAATTTCATTCTTTTCGATGCAAAAACAAGAGACAAATTGGATTCTGTTGTGGTTTTATGTTCAACGTCGATTGCTCCTCAACAACCGACTTGACAACCCAACTGACATTTAGGCCGCACGCACGTGAGAAGCTTCAAGCCCTACCTTACAAGGTACTCCTTTTTGCAGCTTCAGGCTCATACATGTCTTCCCCAAACCTGTCGTTTCCTTTTCCGTACCCCTTGATGTGTTCCTGGGTTTGAAAGAGACGATTTTTTTGCTTATAAAACATCAAAGCAACCGTCTTTTCCTTGCCGTCTAAGCTCGAGACTACATCTCCCCTTCAACACTTCTCTTGCACCACAATTCCTCATTTCAACAAGAGATGTTTCTAGTTATGTACTTCCTGGTGCTTATGTGTCATTATAAATATATAATCATAGGAATCCTTGTTATGGCAGCCATTGACTCCATGGGTTCCAGCAAGGGATGTAATTCCCTGCTTTCTCTGGTCCTTGTTCTAACATTTTCTGTCTATTTAGTGACAGGAGTTGCTTGTTTTCATGGGAATGAACAATTTCATGATGAGAAGCTGGAAGAAGATGAGAATTGGTCACCGTGTTTGGGCTCAAGCACCAGGTAAATCGCTGTAGTTTGTTCACAGCAGTCGCTTATTTTGCTTGTTTGCATGTTCGTATCCTTTTACCCACAGGGTTTATGATTTGGGGGAGGATAGGGAAGATGCTGCATGGGAAATGGTGGAAAAGAAAGGGAATCAGTTTGTGCTTAATGGACAGCCGTTCTACATCAATGGATTCAATACCTACTGGCTTATGGTCTTCGCTGCGGATCTATCTACAAGGGACAAAGTTACTCAGCTCTTTCAACAAGCATCTTCAGTTGGACTGACAGTTTGCAGGACTTGGGCTTTCAATGATGGCCAATGGAGAGCTCTCCAGAAGTCTCCAGCAGTTTATGATGAAGATGTTTTTAAGGTAGTTTTTTTCTTGCCGTGGGTGTTGCAATCTCCAGCACTTATCAATGCACTTCAAAGCAAGGGCTAATTTTTTGTTTCAAACAACACCAGGCTTTGGATTTTGTGGTGAGTGAAGCAAGGAAGTACAAGATCAGGCTCATCTTATCACTGGTCAACAACTGGGATGCTTACGGAGGGAAACCACAGTATGTTAAGTGGGCAAAGGATGCTGGCCTTAACCTGACTACTGATGATGATTTCTTCTCTCACCCAACCACCAGAGGTTACTATAAGGCCCATGTTAAAGCAAGTTCTTCTGCCCTTAGCTTTTGCTTTCTGGTGAAGCTATTGCATGTTTTCACCCACACTAGCTCTTTCCTGCACTAAACAATACTGATGTTTCCACTGATTTTTGTAATGTAGACAATACTGAACAGAGTAAATACGTTTACAAACGTAACCTACAAAGATGACCCCACGATTTTCGCTTGGGAATTGATGAATGAGCCTCGATGCAGCTCAGATCCCTCTGGTGATACGCTGCAGGTTGTTGATTTTCTTGTACATTCAGAACTTTCCACAAAATCATCAGCCTTATAGCCTGAAGCAACAGAATGCTGCTGTCTGTAGGATTGGATTAGTGAAATGGCAGCTTATGTGAAGAGTGTCGATGCTAAGCACTTGGTGGAGATTGGACTAGAAGGGTTTTATGGTCCATCTGCCCCGGATAGAACCAAGTTCAACCCGAACTCATATGCCACACAAGTGGGAACAGATTTCATAAGGAACCACCAGGCTCTTGGTGTTGATTTTGCATCCGTTCACATTTATGCAGACTCATGGTAAGGATTAAGTACGTTTATGTTTTCTATTTAGATAGGAAACTTGGAAGCTCTAAATTTGCTCATCTTTCGATTTCCATTTTGAAGGATATCACCAGCAATTACTGACAGCCATCTCACATTCATTCAATCTTGGATGGAATCACATATAGAAGATGCTGAGAATTATTTAGGGATGCCTGTGATCTTTGCTGAGTTCGGCGTGTCTGCGAGTGACCCTGGCTACAATTCCTCGTTCAGAGATGAAGTTATTAAAACAGTGTACAAGGGAGTATTAAACTCAACCAGAAAAGGAGGGAGTGGTGCTGGGAGCTTGTTATGGCAGCTGTTTCCTGATGGAACAGACTACATGGATGATGGCTACGCGATTGTGCTCTCAAAACATCCTTCCACCTCGAATATCATATCGCTTCAGTCTACAAGACTAGCCATCTTTAATTCTTTGTGCTCTTGGAGATGCCACTGGGGTTGCAGGAAAAAGAATGCTCAGCCATTCCTGTACCATAATGATATATGATGCTGTAAATGAGAAGAAAAAGAAAAGTAGGTCTGTTGATGCTGATAGTTTCAATAACATGAATTGGGCTTGTTCACCTTGTTTATAGAACGATATGTCTGTGGATTAGAATTAACTCTGAAATGCAAGCTCAAGTAAATATACCTCTTTATTGGAATGTCGCTCTTGCTCTTAACTAAACGTTGGGACAGTATTCATAGATTTGATGATGTAGCTTTTAGTGAATCTTTCTCCAAAAAGATGATCAGATGGCACAACAAGTAAGCAATCTCCATGTAATATATACATGCCAACTAGACAGCTCAGACTTGTGCTGACATGCAAGACCTAGTACTGGATGGTATGGTGGTTCCCGGTTATTGATTTGAAATGGGTAGCTTTGTTCATATTTGAGTAGGATCATGTCATGTATCAAGTCACTCAAGGTTACGAAACATTGAAGACTTCGGTTGTTGTGGGTTGCAGGTCACTTCAGAAGTTTCATGCCAATCTCTCTGTAAAATGGACTTGGAATCAAAGGGTGAGGTTGTCTGCAATTCTTCAGATACAACCTTTTCATATTCAAGTGTGCTTTATCCTTAAAACTACCCTAGCAAGAGTATGCACCGCTGCTGTCAACAAGACAGAGCTGCTGGCCTAATGAAAGTGAAGTCAGCAAAAACATTCTCATTTGTCCTAGGGGTGGAAGCTGGAGAGTCCAACACCGGCATCTCAGTCCATTGCTTAGCAAAGTTTTCTATGCATTGCTTCCCAGCAACCTGGGGACAGAAACTGGGAATAGTTTCCCTGCTCTCTAGCTTCTTCCAATTGATAGGCCTGAACCATTTGTGCTGCTTAATTTCCTCACTTCCTGTAGCCCCACTGCCTAGTCGCTTGGTTGAATCTTTTTGCAGCAACTAAAATGGCAACAAAAAAAGGGTCACCATTTCAATATAATATAAACAGATTAACAGTAATGTTTCCTTACAATAGCAAGATAATCCTGCAATAAGAAAGAGTGTTTACCCCTTTCAAGAGAGAATGTGCTTCACTTGACAAGAAGGCTGGCAGCTTCATCTTGTCCTTCACAATCTTTTGCTGTATTTTCTGCCTGTTTCCACCGTTAAAAGGAGTCTGCATTGTACAAGAGTATAGAAAAGGCTAAGATTTAAATGAGAGGGCCTGATTACTGATAGCTTGAGAACTAAGCAACCAATTAAATGTGTTTTACCTTCCCAGCAAGCATTTCATATATTAGAATCCCTACACTCCACCAGTCTGCAGCTTTATTGTGGCCCTTCCCTAGAACAATTTCAGGTGACATGTATTCAACCGTTCCACACAGAGAGTTGGATCTTGTGCTTTCGTCAAACTGCTTGGCAAGACCGAAATCAGTCAACATTACCTGAATTCAACAGTGCAAGATATTAGGATCTTGTTCCAGTGTCCCATTACATGGATGAGAACAAATGTTTAAAGAGATTACATACATGACCATCAGCATCCAGAAGAACGTTCTCAGGTTTCAGATCCCTATGCATTATACCATTTGCATGAAGGTGAGAAACTGCAGCAACAATCTCAGCAGCGTAGAAGCGTGCAAGATCTTCCCTGAAATAAAAGTGGAAATCAATGTCAGAGGAAATTAAACTTCTTAAAAAACTGCTCCTCTGTCTGTTCAATGTGTACATTATGAAAAGAAAGTATACCTAAAAAGGCCATGGTTATATAGCTGAAAGAAAAGATGACCTCCATTTATGAAATCCAGCACAAGGTACAACCTATATTTGTTCTGCACGTCAATATGACGAAAACTTAGTCATTGAAACATCTCAGGAGTACTGACATTCATGTCAAAATAACAGAAGTTAGTGCAAAATACTTTAATATATCTATGATACTGTAAGAACTTACTTGGAATGAGTATCTGAGCTTCACAATGAAAGGATGATCCACTCTAGTCAAGATGTCCCTCTCAGCTTTCATATATTTAACATGATTTTTCTCCAAAATCTTGTCCTTCCTCACAACCTTCATTGCATAAATATCCGGCGTCCCCTTCTTCCTCACCTGATAAACTCTCCCAAAGGCACCCTGCCCTACCACCTTCAGAATCTCGAAATCTTCTATGCCTATAGTTGCAGTAAGGCTGCTAGGAGGAGCCGCATTAATGTCAAGCTCAGCTTGCTCCAAGCCATTATCTGTCTCATGTAGAGCTAGGTTGCTTAGTTTCAGCGGAGCAACTTGCCCTACTAGTTCATCCAATGTCTCCTCGGTGGAGGGTAGAGGACCGAACACATCTGAGAACTCTAGGTCAATGTTGTCAACAGCAACAGCTTCAGGGGGGGTTACAGGTAACAAGAGCTGGCCCTGGAATGGCTTGCACATTCGTGGCTGAGTCAGGTCAGTTAACTCGGATGAAACCATTTTCTAGAGTGTGTGTGACAATGCAAACCACAAGAGGACCGGGAGTTGGGCTAAGACCCCCCAAAGCCTGATGCCTAAGTTAGAACAGCGGTGCAATAATCATCAAAAGCCTTAATCAGAATGAAGTTATGGTGGGAAATCGGAGTGCCAAGAAACTTGGGAAGCAAGCAGAACAAGATCCAGAAGAAGAAGAAGAACTGGTCGGTGTTTCCTGAATTGCAGGAAACAGAAGCGGATGCTCCAATTGTCCTTGAAGTCATGAAGCACGTCTTCAACTCTGAAATTCGGAACAGAATAGAATAAGGTCCACAAAGCAACAAAGAAGAAACCCAAAGTTTTAAGTTATTAAGCCTTGAAGCAATGAAATCAAGCAGATGAGAAGCCAAACTGGGTAAGAGAAAGAACCCACCTTTCCCTTTGTACAACGTGCTTATATTATGACCTTTATTTCAAAAGAATCAGAATTTCAACATGAACTCAAACGGAACACGTTGCAACAGGATGAATGGAAATTAAACCCGAAAACTGAATGTTTGATATCCAAAATTCATCAGGATACCGTAAGGAACAAGAAAACCGAAAAAACAGAACTTTAAACTTTAAGGGGAAGCAAAGAGAATAAAAAGAGGAAGAAGAGACGTAGAGGAGTTGACGAATTACCCTGAAAGGGAGAGGCGGCGGCGAGAGAGAGACAGACAGGTGGGGCGGAGGACTACTTTGGTATCCGCAGATGAACGGAAACGCGACGCCACGTTTTTATTTAGAACAAAGCAAGCGAGGCAGAGAGAGAGACACGAAATAGCACTGGCGGGGTTAAGTCAGTTTCGGTGGAAGCCAAACAGAACAAGAGAGATGCGTGCGTGCTTGCTTGCTTTTCGGCGCCTTCCACGCGGCCGCTGTACTACGAGATGTGTGTCAATAATGTTATTTATCACCCTTTCTTCAATTTTCACCCCTAAAATTACAATCACATATAGATATGTAATTATCCGATTAATCGGCCGATTTCTAAATTACCTCAGAATAAACCATTCAACTAATGATCAATCAAATATCACATATACGATGACACACACACACGAGATGGCTTCTGCTATGATACAATAATAATATCAAAGCGGAATTCAAGAAATACATACATACATAGAATGATACTTATAAAAAAAATATGGAGCTTGATTCATCTTATTTATGTGTGTGCCCCTTGCCTATCTTTGGTATGATAATATGATAATTAGGGTGTGTTTGGTAACAATTTTTTAAAATAGTTTTGCATTTTAAAAAATTATCTACATGTAATTTTTAGGGTTTAACTATAGTTGTTTAATAATAGACACATTAGAGATTTATGAAAAAGTGTTTAAACCTGTCAATAATAGAGTTTCAAATTCAGGATCTCGGGTTAAGCTGAAAAACAAATTTAGAAGATTGTAATAGAACTTCAAAAACTAGAAAGTAGAGAACCGATTGAGGGATTTTGCATTCATTTATGATTTTGGTTGTTTGAAAGTTCAGAGAAATTTAGGGTTGTGGTTGTTTAGAGAAAATTAGGGATGCCCAAGTTACAAAAAATTTATTATGTTATGTGGTTGTTTCTGTACTTTGTTGAATTGCTTAAAAGGTTTAGGGTTTTTAGTTTTATAGAATGTTCATTCTAACTTTTCACAGGAGTTTATGTACCAATCAATTCATCAATAAATTATTGTCGTTAAAAAAACTATAACTGTTTGATGTTGATGATTAAAAAATTATTCAAAATATTATAAATTTACAATTACATGAAACAGTTATAGCTATCGTTAGATGGGGGATCTTATTCGAAAACGATAGTTTGATACGCACGCGCACGCGAGTGACCAAACGCGAAAAGATAACGGTGCTTAAGCAGTTAAGCTCGCGGAGAAAGCAAGGCTGGGCCTGGGCTACCATCCGTAATGGCGATGGGCCAGGGGGCCCAATTCTGTCGAATCTTCGAAGAGGAAAATCGAAATCACTAAAAATAATGGCCCATGCAGGTCTCGAACCTGCGACCTTCGCGTTATTAGCACGACGCTCTAACCAACTGAGCTAATAGGCCAACTGTTCAAATAATCCAACCTTTAGTATATGACAAGTTTCCTAAAGAACAAAATGTCACCTGGCAACGACAAACGCAAAAGGCAAATATGGAAATGTTTTCAAGATGTAGCAGTTCAGGCCTCCCTCCATTCAAATTCAAAACCTTCGATCATTTCCTCTGCCCTCAGTCCCTCCCACTCTTCTTCCATTATCTTTCTTCCACTCTGTAGTGTACGCTGCCTATCACACTCACAAATGCCATTACCTCAGACCCATCTCCCAGGAGACCAAAGACTCCGGCGGAAGCCGCTTCAAGATAAGAATTTTCCGGCCACACAGCCGCCGTTGGAGCTCAAGCCAAAGAAACAATGGATCGACATCTCTGCAGCCGAGTCCAACAAGGAGAACTACTGCAACTACCCACCTGCCATGTCTCATCCGGTGAAGGCAGTGTCGCTGGAGTCGTCTCTGGCGGAGGAGCTGAGTGCGGTGAGGAAGAAGATGGAGCGGCTGAGGCAGGACAAGGAGAAGACGGAGAGGATGTTGAGAGAGAGGGATCGGCTGATGGATATGCAATTGAATGAGATGGAGGATAGAGGCGAGATCCAGAAGCAGCTTGAGATGGAAGTTGACAGATTATTCAGACTGAAGGAGCTCAGATCTTATTGTATGGTGAGAATTCTAATGATACCATGATCTCAATTTGTAATCTTTCTTTCTGGGTTTTCCTCTCTGATTAGGGAAACCACTGTTCAATTTGGTGAATTTCAGAGGATATCTCCCATTCCCATAAGATCTCTGAGACTGAAGGAGAGGGAAAAGAAGATCAATGCCAATGGGCCTTCCCATATGATGACTGTAAGAAGCTCCTTTCTCTTGTGCTCATTCATGCTTTATTCTTGTTTATTGTTTTTATTATTCTTTATACTGGGTGAAAACTGTTATGGTTTCAGGGGGGTCAAGATGGTGACGATGCAGAAGAATCGATTGGAAGCACAGCACCGGATCCGACATCGGATTTGGATGTAAGCGAGCTAGTTACAGAGCCATGAGTATTTGTGTCATCAGTTGCCTCCACGGGTTGGAGACTTGGGAGTTTTCGTTGGCTCTCCACTACAGAACATCACTGTAACATGATAATCATTACATCAATGCTTGTTTTGTTTCTACTCTTTGTGGTGTGACCATTTGCAGAGAGGAGAATCATCAAGGAATCTGTGAAGCATCTAGTGTCATGAAATGCTACCATAATCAAGTGAAATTATTAAAAATTGGCAAATGCTAAATCATCTCAACTACAGTCATGTGTTCGGTACAGAAATTTGAATTAAGATTATTCTACAGCAGAATACCTATCAAATAAATGATGCCACAAACCCAACACCATCTCAAACCCAAGAAGAGAGAACACAGACACAGCCATAGCTCAACTCATACCATGCAGGAAATGGCCGCATACATTTCTCAGGAACACATAACAAACAGTGGACCACAAATAGAAGGCTTACAATAGCCAAAACTGTGAGGAGAAACATGCACCGCTCTTGGGAGAGGAGTGAACCACAAATAGAAGGCTTACAGCCAAAACTGTGACGAGGAACATGCACCGCTTCTGGGAGACGAGTGAACACCTGATATGGACTTTGCAAGGCCTACAAAAGAACCTAAGATGGATAGAGGATCAGTTCTAACATGACCTACAACCAACCTAAAGCATTGAACCAGAGTGACCTCACAGCCTACTTCTGCCTTCATAAGAGAAAAGAAAGGCAAATACTTAATACACCCCACATCTGCCTAGCAGAATTTCCATCGGTTACCGCAGTTTACACATGTAACATAGGTTGTCATAGGTTCATCTGCACTCCTTGTTTGCATTTGGTAATAGGTGCACTCATTCTTTTTACAGCGACCACACTTAAATTGATTAGTTGTGGCCTGCACTGCACCACCCCGCTGACACTCAAGTAATGCCTTCTCTTTTATCTTTTCATTTTCACGTTTCCTTTCCTGGCTCGCCATTTCTTCTGCAGTCATACTGATAAGCCTCTCTGGTTTAACTTCACCGAGAAGTACCTTCCTCCTCAGGTCAGGGTTATTCTGGTCCTTGATGTTGAACATTATAGATCTGTACTTAAATTTTTGGGTACCATTTGATCTGCCCATCTTTTCAAACATTACCGACTCCACAGTTACAGCAACTCGAATTGGATCACATGCAATCACTTGATCCTTGATATCCTCATCAGCCTCATCAGCAACTTTGGACAATGCCTCCGCAAGTAGTTCCCTAACTTTGTCACGTATCGCATCATTGCATTTAACCATTGAGTTGAGCTTTGGAGGGCCATTAGCTACCACTGATGCCTTCTTCACATCAGAATGTATGTTCTCATGTTTGTTATTCTGTTCAACCTTAGTCTCACCATGATTCATTTTCTCAAACTTGACATTTCCTGTCACTTTTTCAACCTTAATAGTTCTGGGTGAATCTCCATCAACAGTCTCACTTTTGCCACGCTCAACTTTTATGACCTTTTCAACCTTCACCCTGTCTGAATGTGGACTTTGAACCTTCTCAACTTTGACTGCATTTGTTTTACCATCTTTCTTGACTTTTGTTGTCTCTTCGATAACTATCTTTTTCCAGATTTCAAGCAAACCAGAAGCAACAGTTTTTATCCTATCCCTTGGATGTTTTGTTAGAGGCCGAAGTTTTTTTCCTACCTGCAATTTCACCACAAATTAAATCTATTAAATTAAATGCATATTTGGACAGAACAGAGCAGACGTCATTTACTTCTGTGTGTGTGTGTGTGTTCTTTAATGATACAGCATCATCTCCATCTACCACTGCCACAACTCAGCGCAACACTGAAGAAACAAGTAATCTGTCAGAGGAATATAATTGAATGACTGAGTCTATTGGTGTGAGGAGCAACAACAAAATTGCACATAAACTGTATTTGTAAGGGGTTCTGCATCAGGGCTATTAGTGGATCAAATGCAGGAAACACTCCTGAACTTCTATCCACTCGCTCTAAGAGGATCAATATGATTTTTAGGATAAAGAGAACATTACACAGAAATGAAACGAAGAATAAGATGATGAGGCCCAAAGGAGGAACAGACATTCCCCCTTAAAACACTGGTTTAGGTAGCAACCTGTATGCAAGCATGGAGTGGTGTGATGAAATCTCATCCTCTTGAAAGAAAGATACACAAGAACTTTGTCAGATCAGAATGATAAGTCTGATAACTGAAAAAAGCTAATAAAACTGATGTGCTATCATGCGCTACCTATGGGAGTATTAAGGTATGGAATAAATTATAAAACTGTCTCGCAATTGGAGTCAATAAATAAAGAAGGTTTCAAGCTAACAAATTCAAAGCAATCAAGGACCCCATTGCTTAAGATAGCAGTGATGAGAAAAGGCATTGCATAATGCTGTGCATAATACTGTATGATTTTACCTCAATCTAGTTAGAAGGTATATGGGGAGTTGCACCAAAAATGAGAAAATAAGCCTAATTAAATCACTACTCATAGCCAAGTTGTGGATGAACTTTTTTTTATTTCCTTTCCTTTTCAACTTAAAATTCGAATAATAGTCATAATGAATTTTTTAGCCAAAATAAAATTGATGTGTTTCACAGAGATCAACTTGTTGTCGAAAAGAACATGGTGAAAAAACTCAATAAACTAGTTACAGGAAACGAAGGCATTAAGGATGCACTTACCCTCCACATCAAAGCTGATCATACTCATCTCCCATTCACCAATCCAAATTTATAGCCCTAAAATGAAACGTTTTTGTAGTGGTAGCACATGCCTAGCAGCAATGCAAGCATATCATGACTTTGAGCAGAGGGAAAGCTAACATCAATACCCCTCCAAGCTGAAAGGTCTTGTTCATCAATTTAGCAATGGTTCATATTCTACCCAACTCCCGTTCTTCTTGATCTGAATAGTTAAATGGTAGCTTACACAGACTCTACGCAATACTTTTCATCCACCTATCAGCCTCCCCTTTGTGGACTAACAGACTACAATCAAGTTGCATTGTATCATATATAATGTAGATTGTTTCGCAACAGATGTTAGCCACAGATTAGTTCTTAACACAGCTTTTAGAAAAAAGTCAATATTTGAATATTAATTTGCCTTTAAATCACGGTGTAAAAAGCTATTCTTTCTTCCTTGAACAAAGAATCATTCCGCCATTCCCTTCTACACATAATCTCTCGTCCCAACCAAGCAAACGGGCCCAAAATCACAGACGTAGATTCATTGACCATCAATTATCCTCCTCAGGCAACAGTGGGTTGCAACGAAGAATAGGACCGTACCTGGGTAGCGACAAGTATGTCGTAAGAGACAGGAAACGCTTTGAGCTGCTTCAAGGCGTCGACGCAGCGAGAGACCTCTGGCCCGCTGGCGGAGACGCCATCGTCGACTGCTAAATCCGCCGCCTTTTTGGCCGCCTCGAACAAATCCACCAATTCCCTATCCATCTTCGGAGAGAAAACGCGGAATTTTTAATCGTGAGATACGAACACTAATGGAAATCAATCAAAATAGACAATTGTACAGTAACATCGGATGATCTGAAACAACCTCCGATCTTTGTACCGCAGCGTTGAGGTAGCCGCCGAGCGAGAAGAGGCTTCGAGATGTCTTGGCGCAGGTTTTAACCTGGTCAGGACAGAGGCAAGAAGATAGATAGGATTGGAGTGTTTAAGACTTCAAGTACGTATCGGAATGGTCGACCGGCGATCTGACGGTTAAGATTGCCGTTGCAGTCAGATTTACCAATTACCCCCTATTAGCATTTTGGCCTTTTATTAATATAAACAAATACACCCTTTATACTTTAAAATCGATCATGAAAAATTCAAAGTTTAATGTATGACTCAAATATTTACAAAGATAAATAGAGAAAAAAATTCAAAAAAATATATTTATAAAATGTATATTGTAAATTATGATACACATAAAAAATAAGATTATTTAACTTTACATGTTTAAATATACATGGAAAAAAATCATATGATGCAATCTTTAATGTACGGATAGGGTACTAAATGACTGCATGAACCCTACTTAACATCTACTTAATAAAACTCGAAATTGGAGATAATGAGCTTCGAACACAAGATATTCATTGCATGTCCTTAGAACTTAACCATTAGATTAGATTATCAGGTAAGGACCTCTTCATGCTACAAAAATAATACTCGTAAGTCCTGAATATCACTCCACTTTTAAAGTTGTGTTTGGGAAAATAATTTGTGAGTGAATGTTAGGTGTATTTTCCAGTATACTTCTTTCATCCTATGAAAGTTGGCATATTTTATTTAATTATACATGGAAATTATTAAGTGTTAAAGACTTGAGGTAGTGTTAATTTAAAAATAGTGTTAGAAATTTTTTACTAAGAAACGTGTCAAAATTTTATAAGACGGTTCATAAAAGTTCATAAAAGGATATAAACATAATTAACATAGTACTATTTATTTATAATCAGTTTTCTCCCTCACCTATTCTATTTCCTTTTTATGTTAAGCATTGTAATATGCAAATTAATCAATTAAAATCGATCAAAATCCGCTTCGATGTTCTCGATCCACGCTTTACAATTTCCCTTCTCTGCTCTTATTTTTTTTATTGCCTTCCATCGTGACTCATCATCAGGATCTACAATTTCACTCATCTCTCTGGAAGTCAATGCTCCATCCCGGTAAACTAAACTCGTGTGGTTCCGATGTATCCACAAAGCGAGATTCGTGCTCCACCCCACTGAGTTTGATCTGCAAGAGACGATTTTGGATCGCTTGGGTGACCCAGCTCTCGTACGGCGCCTGGATGAGATTCGGCAACCGGGTGGACATGAAGGGAAGCGGAGTCGTTCATTCAATGTTGTCGCAGCAACAACGTCAACTTCTTCGACAACGTCGAGATATGCGCCAATGGCTGAGGAGATCATGGATCAGGTCATTCCCGACCCGACCTATGTCCTCTCTCTTTCACTAAATTATACTCCTATTTCTTTCATCTGGCTTGGCTTCTCCACGTCGTTGTTATTTTCTCAATTTTTATTTCATTTCTAATCGTCTTTCTTCTCCTTGCTGCAGGTTTGAGAAGCTCATGTATTTCCGTCATCTAACACCACTCTTCTCTGGTGAGTCCATAAGTTGGTTTATGTTAGTTTCATTCAGTTGCGCGCTTAGTTTATGTTAGTTTAGATGATGAGTCCCATAAAAAATCCTTTTTTTAAAACGGAGCTTCGTTATATCTAATTTGCTTTTCTCTAAGCATGCATATAATTTCTGTGCCCTATTATGTATTGTTTATGAAACCCTCATGAAGTTGTTGTAACTATATGAGTTCCTGTAGAGCAGCATTGGATAAACATGTCTGCTATGCATGTTGCACAATCTCAATGAAATTTACAACAAAATCAGACGTAGCAACAATTTTGGGACTCTGATAAACAAGTGCATGCTCATCTAATGTCCTTGCTTTTCTTTTTTTTTTGAAAAAAAAAATTACATGATTGTTGAAAAAACTAATGTGTCTTTACTTGAGCCTCGATAAGCTATGTGAAAGCTTTGGTTTTCAATAGTGGCTTTTTATATGGACCGAGCACTTCTTCGTCTATTGTAGTATCTCAATTATCCTATATATATCTTGTTTCTTTGTTTTTCCAGATGTGACTGAGCAGTGCTGATTGGGGTTGAGCAGTGCTGATTGGGGTTGATCAGATTTACCACGTTGCTTGCCTTGCTTCTCCAATCTTTTACAAGTACAACCCCATGAAGGTAAATGACTCATTGTATCCAAGTAGTTCACCATTTAATTGAAAGAGTTTCGTAGTATTGTATCTTTGTTTACTGTTGATGCATGTTTGTATTGTATGGTGCGGACGGTAAAAACAAATGTGATGGCCACATTGAACATGCTGGGACTTGCAGAAAGAGTTGGTGCAAGGTTTGAATCTTTCACTCTATCTTTACGATGTGATAGTCTCTACCATTATCACTTATCATGGTAAGATCCTGGCACATGACTTTCTTGACTTCAACTTCAAAGGTTTATGGGGATCCACTTGAGCATCCCCAAACGGAGGAGTATTGGGGGAATGTTAATCCAATTGGTAGGTTTTTGTTCCAGTGAGATGGTTCCAAACTTGCATTTTCCATTTAAATATTACTCAACATTTTAGGAACAAAACTTCTCCTGATTAGATTTTTTGTGATTTTAAGACTCTAATGTTGGAAGCAAGTTGCAAGACTCTAATGTTCGAAGCAAGTTGCAACTCTAATGTTCGACTACTGCAGGCAATGGCTTGGTAAGGCTTGCATTGCAGCAGCTTTTGTTATTGCAAATTGCTGCTGTTTTTTTTACTAACTGATTAGAGAAGTGATGATGCCTTGAGGCTTACTAATTGAACAGAGATCAGGATTGCTAGAATTTTGTCAGGAAAAAAATGTGGGGTTATTAGGCAAATGGTGTTGGATATTTAGGTAGGAAAGGTAGTCTTTGGGTTTAGAATTATAGAATGTATCCACTATTAAGAGGAAAGGCTGCTAGAGGATGGGCAATTTGGAAGGCTACGAATAAATGGATGATGCAAAGCTCCCCTGGCATTCCCTTGACATTTTCTCAGAAATACAAGCAATTTCTCACTTATGGACATCAAATAGATCATCTGGTGTATCAACGGACTGGTCAAGTTAGCCTCACCCTTTCGAGATGTAAGTCATAAAACTTAGTCAACGGCTACTGAGATACTTGGAGATAATGTGTATGTACACACGCACCATTAAAGTAGCCAATTGTTTCTGATGCCTAGCTAGAGATACATTCTGTTTATATATGAACTGTATATTTGCTCCTCTTCCTTTTCTCAAGGGAGGAGGGGTTTCTCAAGGGAGTGATATGTAAAATAAATAAATTTTATGATTGCAGTTTCATGATTTTATTTCTTTCATAAACGATTTTGCTTAATGTTCTAGGATTCATTAATTCGGTGTTTACAGTTAGGGAAAATGAGTCATTTTTCCATTAATGTTCTAGGATTCATTAATTCGTTATTCATAAACGATTTTGCTTAATGTTCTAGGGCTAATGTTTGCATTTTCACTTTAAAGTTTGTAAACTTGACAAATTAACCATTAAATTTTAGATTTTTACACTTTGACCCCTCCTCCCTACCAGCCAAAGCATGCCGTCGCACCATTGCCCCTTTACCGTCGCCCCTCTGCCGTTGCACCACCACCTCACCTATCGTTGTACCAACGGCCAATTAATCATTTTTTTTGTTAAATAATTTTTTTTTGATTTATCGTGTACCCTACGCCATTTGCGCTTTTTTTGGGATTTACAATGATTTATTTTAGTTTTTAAGTAAAAAACTTAGGTTACATTTTAAAAAGAATTAAGTGAAACTTCTTTCCGAAACTACTCAAAAAATAATGCTTATACTTTTTGCAAGGAAATAATCCCTCTGTCTTAAAATATTAAGGGACAGTGGTGTGACAGCATGCTATGGCTGTAGCCTGTAACTGGTGGGAGGGAGGGGTCACCTCACCTATCGTTGTACCAACGCCCAATTAATCATTTTTTTATTTTTTGTTAAAGAAAAAATCTTTTTATTTACCGTATACCCTACGCCATTTACGTAATTTTTTGGGATATACAATGTATTTGGTTTAGTTTTAAGTAAAAACTTAGGTTACCTTTTAAAAAGAATTAAGTGAAACTTCTTTCCCGAACTACTCAAAAAGTAATGCTTATACTTTTTGTAGGGAAATACTCTCTCCATACTAAAATAATTCTACATTTTTTTCTATTTTAAGGTTCAATATTTGACTCAAATATTTATAAAGATAAATAGTGAAAAAATTACAAAATTTTTCATGAATTTATTACATCGGATATATTATTATTTGATACGTTAAATTTTTTGATATTATTGTCGTAGACGGGTATTAGAACAAGTCAAGGTTATGTTCTTTCTGGCAACAAATGGCAGATAACCAACAATGTTTTATCTTATTATAATTTTTATTAAAAAAAATCCTCTAAAAGCTTTCTCATATTGATGTAAAGGTTGTAAGGGGAAAATATTGATAAGAAGTAATTGAGAATACAAAATAGGAAAATCTGTTCTTAAATTGAGCACATCTTTATCTTTAAAGACTTTAACCTTCGGCCCCAAGTTTCAAATAAAGCACCCTGGAATGTAGAAGAGACAATCCTACCATTCATATTTATTTTTGTTTTAAAGTATTTAATTTATAATTTTTTTAGGAATGTATAGACATTAAAAGCTGAATAATTTATATGCATATCATAATTTGAAGTATATATAAACTTTCTAAATATATTTTTTCTGAATTTTTTTAAAAAAATTATCTTGTTAAAATTCGAGTCAAATGTTGAATCTCAAAAAAAAATCAAAGTGAAACATTAATTGGGGGCAATAAGATTAGGTTAACCTATGGTTTCCTTCCCTATTCAGAAACCTCTAGAATCCTACCATTCTATGTATGTGCAATGCAATAACTTTTTAAAGTAATTTTTGTGTTTTATAAATGCTATATACGAGTAGCTTGTAACGTTTAACTTCAACTGTTTTATATTGGTCATTAATTTTTTTAATGACACTAATTTATTAATAAAATAAAAATACACTAGATCAATCGAAATGTTAGAACGAGAAGTCAATACAAGTAAAAATCGAGTTCCTTTTTGCAAACCCAAAAATTGCCCCAAACTACCCGTCTCGAAGAGTAATTTTTTTCAAATATCAACCATCTCTTATTCACCCTGAACTTTATAGTTTCTGAAATTCCATTTCAATCTTCTTAATTCATTTTTCAGTTTAGCGCGAGATCGATAATTTGAAGCTCCCTTTTTTATAGGTTTGAACGCCTCATCATAAATGTTCAAAGCGACTTCTTCCCATCCCTCGAACGAGCACTTAACGAAATTACGAGCGTTATCAACACGTCTCTTCTCTCGAACTGGATTTTATCCACTCTTAAATCTTCGATCTGATCCACTCACCTCTTTAACAAAAAATATCTTCTCATCGTTTTTCTCATTCATTAATAAAATATGATCTAAAGAAGGTGACACTCCCGGAAAAATCAAATTATTGTAATTACTATCTGAAATTCCAATCTCTTTCTTTCTTGTCCAATTGGTGTTGTGCAACAATTCTTAAGTATAATTTTGACAAAAGTCTATTTTTTCCTACTCATCTTAATTTTGTTGTCAACTAAAAACGTTGCAATCAATTCAAGTATGATGCGGATAGTAACTTTGAAGGGTTAGATAAAATAGATAATAGTAATAAAAAAGGGGGGTGGGGGGAAAGAAAGAAGAAGTTTTATAGGGTGTGTTCATTTGGGTTAGAAAAAAATTGGGAAATTTTGGGATGTGTATTTTGATTAATTGATGAGATGTATATGAGTAGGAAAATTTGATGAAAATGTGATTTGATAAAGAATTAATAGATTTAAGGTTCTTTTATGTATTATGATAGAGAAAGTTGGAAAAAACTGAAATTTTTTATGTTTAATACCTCAGTTTAGTCCTTACCTTTCAACTTTGTCCTATTTGAGTCATATTTTAAGATTTCGTTCTATTTCGTCGCATTTCATAAATCGTCTCTCTTAGAGTCCACGTTATGTCCACGTTATGTTGGCGTTTCTTTGTGAAAAATGACCATCAAACCCTTCCTTTTTCGAAATGGCAGCCTTCGGCCGGGTCCGCTGCCCGGCCCGGATCTGCCGATTGGCCGCTGCTCCACGGCCGATCCAGATCGAAAAAGGAAGGGTTTGATGGTCATTTTTCACAAAGAAACAGCCAACATAACGCTAACGGAAGACTACAATTGGTTTATGGCTACTTCTAAACTTATTTACCCGAATTGACTTAAGTCACTAAAAATGTACATATTTTCTCCCTTATGATGCGACAAATAACGTGATAAAAGACGTGGTAAGAGATGAATGGATGATGATCAAACGATAAATAAGGAGTAAATAAGATCGGAGTTCATAACTTTAATTATTGTCTATTGCCATTTTAACTTTTTGTCTTCTTTAAGTCCTATTTTTCAACTTTTACTCATTTGTGATTCTTCCGTCCATTTTTGCCGTTAAGTTTAACGGACCATTGGGAAAATGATAATTTTAACTCATCGAACTTTTCTAAAAGCTCCATTTACACCATAAGTTTTGAACATAATAATTAAATCACCCCCAAACAATTTTAAAGTTTACAATTTTATCAAAACTTTTCAAACATTGCAAATAAACCCACCTCCCTTCTACCCACATCCGGATCGGCCACCCCAGAGCTGGATCGGCAGCCCCGACCGACGGATCGGCAGCCCAGGCCGCCGGATCGGCGGGTCACAGCCTCGGCCGCCTAGGCTGCTGGATCGGCGAGCCCAACCGCCGATTCAAGGCCTGGGCTCTCCGATCTAGCTGCAAGTGCCGCTCCGGCGCCGGCACCGATCCGGCGCTGGCCGCGCTGCGCCGGGCCGCCGATCCGGTGGCATGGCTCGCGTCCGGCCGCCAGCCGCCGATCCGGCGGCCGGGCGGCCGATCCGGCCGAGGTGGCCGATCCGGCGGTTGTCCGGATGTGGGTAGAAAGGTGGTGGGTTTATTTGCAATGTTTGAAAAGTTTTGGTAAAATTGTAAACTTTAAAATTGTTCGGGGGTGATTTAATTATTATATTCAAAACTTAAGGTGTAAATGGAGCTTTTATAAAAAGTTCGGTAGTTAAAATTATCATTTTCCCCAATGGTCCGTTAAACTTAACGAAAAATGGACTAAGGACCACGAATGGGTAAAAAGTTAAAAATAGGACTTAAAGATGACAAAAAGTTAAAATGACCCTCATGATAATAATTAAAGTTATGACTCTCCCGACTTTACTCGATAAATAAGTAAATCAGAAAATTAAGAATGATGTGTAAGTAAATGGAGATTTTTATAGAGAATCTTTGAGTACCCGTAGCAGGACTCATACACCAATAAAGATACTCGAAAAAGAAGTGTAGTGTTTAATGGTCTATGGAAAGGACTAATGCCAAACGCGGGAGGTTAAACTTATGTTACAATGGAAGCATTTAGGAGGAGTGCATGGAAGATTGTGTAAAGGCGTGTGAATAGAAAATTTGAGAAAAATATGATCCATGCTCAGTTTAGCATAAGTGAGAAAAAAAAATGGAAAAATTGAGGACGTGTATTTTGATTGATGGATTAGATCTATATGAGTAGATAAATTTGAGAAAAATGTAAAGTCCACGCATAGCCCATTAGCTTTGACGCGTATCTTATTTTGGTCATTTTTTAAGAATTCGTCTCAGATTAGTCTATTTGCTTTAAATTCATCTCAAACTGGTCATTTCGTTACAGTTTCTGTTAAGTTTTATGTTAACTTGAGTAAATTGACATAAATATTCTTATCATAAAAGTTTATTTACACAATAAATGTAAATTTAGTCATTAACTTTTTTAGAACATTCAACTTAAACCTCTAATTTTAAATAATATAGTCTGTACCCTCTTCTTCAAATGAGCACAAACCTGTTGATCACAATTTCGTAGTACCAAGAAGTTTAGTGAAAGAACAAGATTTTGCTAGCCCTCTCTGTTCATTTCTTCGTCGTGGATTGCAGACTTTCCTTTCTTGGTCGCATCTGCATTCGTCCTTATTGGAACTCCTCGTCGTTTACCAGATTCAGCTTTTTTCGATTCAACAGAAATCAACAACTATAGTGAACTCCTTCCATTTTCGAACCGTCGCTTAACATTGTTCTCCCATCCAAATCGAACCTCCAGCCTGCCATCGATTTTGAAGCCGTTCCGCCAACATCGAGCTCCACTCTGCCAGAAACCATCAATCTTCAAAGCTTCTTTCGTCTCTAGCAAATTTCGGAGTTTAATCCATCCTCCCACTCTCGATCCACACCAACCCTTGCTCAAAATCGTAACTGGAATTCGACTAAAAAACGTCGAATATGTTCTTCTTTCCCGACGCCTAACCTTTCTTTCCAATCAAGAGCCTTTCTCCTAGATCCCCGAATATGGGCTTGATAGTTTTCACAGTGTCAAGAAGAGGAAGCCCCAAACTGATTAGGACCATCAAAGCAAGCGCTCGAGTTCTCTGTACAGAGAAGAATCGAGGCCGTAGAGTCAAGATTGTCTACTGCCATTTACAAGTCCCCAAGCGGTGTCCTACAAAAACCAGTTGGGGTCATCATAATCGCGTCAAGCTTGTATCTTTTTGGTGACTAGAATAGGTTTCTCAATCTCAAGGAGAGCTTACGAAAGCTAAGACCATATCCGCCATGAGTAAAACCAAAAAAGGAGAGTGTCAAAGAGGAGCAAGGGCTGCTGAGGGTAGACTCTCCTCTAAATCGCATCCCTTAGCTTCAAGTTAACTTGTGTTTGAATCGAATCCTCCAGCTAGGGGTGTTCAAAAAACCCGTAAAACCGAGAAACCGAACCGTATGATCCAAAACCGAAAAAACCCGTGAATAGAAGAAATCGATAACCCGCGGGTTCTAATTTTAGAAACCCACGGATACCTAAACCGATCCGCATATGCCTATTTACAAATAAATTATCTAAAATTGCTTACTTCATCTCAATTTTTCTTTAAGTTTCTTTTATATTTTGTGTGAAAACCCATTTCATACAACAATAATATATGATTTGCAATCTTATATTATTGTTCTATTTATGCAAACTACTTTTCTTCATTTTGATGCTCTAGATATGTACATTTATGATGCAAAATTTTAGAATATCTCCAACTAAATAGAAATTTTTTATAGAATAATTATACTTAGGAATACCCGCGGATACCCGTGATCCGAACAGCAAAAAACCGTGAAAATTGGGTACCCGCATTTAGGGTACCCGCACTCGGTGGGGCGGATACTATTTTTCTCACTATCCGTCCCGCCTCGTGCACACCCCTACCTCCAGTAGGCCTATCTTCCTCACTTATTGTCCAACAGGTCGAACCTTCTCTGCTCATCAATCTTCTGCTGGCTTCAAGCATAGTTAAAAAACCAGATCGGACATCGAACCGTTCATTTAATGGTTCAATATCTAACCGGTCCAACCATTTAAACCAGTGATTGGACCGTATTTTCATAAAATATAATATTAATAGATATTCATCTTATAAAGTTATTATAAAAAATTCATATACAACGTGATAATTCATATTTATACAAATGAGGAATTGTTTATGTAAAATATTATAGGAGTAATAATAAATATAAAAAATGTAAGAGCTAATATGTATAGTAAGTGAAGGTTTGATGCCTAATTTGTATAATAAAGTAAATTTTAATGACTACTTTGTTAATATCGAATTATTCATTTAGTTGAATATCGTTCTTTTTCATTTAGTTGACTACTTTGTTATCGTTCTTTTTCAAAAAATTTAGTTGAATATCAAGTTTCTCATTTAGTTTTGTTGAAAAATTTCAAATTGACACGAAAATCAATTGAACACCGATTCAAACGGTTTTTTATGTTTTTTTTTGCGATTTTTACTGGTTCTTACATCTTCAACTGGTTAACCGGAACCAGGACCGAAATAGAGAGCGGGTCACGGTCGAATCGGCCGGTCCGGTCTGGTTCTCACAACCATGGCTTCAAACTGCAGAACGCGTAGATTCAAACGGTGTCGTCTAGGTCTCGCAGAATTGCAGTTGTCAATTGTGGGCTTGTGTTCGAATCAAAGGCGTTGAAGACGACGGTAGTGTGGGCTTGGCCGGGGAAGGTATTTTAATCCGGAAAGGGAGGACAATATGAACAAGTAGTTTGTAAATTTCTTGGGTTTCTGTTATTTGATGATGCAAAAACTAAAGTTTGATTAGTTTTTAGGATTGAAAGGTGAAAAATGAAGGATATCTGCAGTTCGATATGAATCTATTGTTGCAAGCAAATAACTTGGAAGGCCAGATTAATGTTGCAGATGTGACGAGGACGTCGAGAGAGGCGGAGGAAGATGATGATGTTGGTGAAGAATAATCAATGAGGAAATAATCAATTACGGCTACATTGTAAGATTCAGAAAATATAAGGGTCAAATTGAAATTTGGAAAGGGGCATTAAGTAAATGCAAGGTGATAACATAAAACTTAACGGAAACTGCAAATGAAACGACTAATTTGGCTACATTTAATTTTAAAAAAAGGATCAAAATAGACATGGGAATCAAAAATTAAGGTATACGTGGACTTTAACTTTTGAGAAAAATGTGATTTGATAGAGAATTGATGAACTTAAGATTATTGTATAAATTGAGATTGACAAAGTTAAAAATTTATTTTGAAAATTTTTTGTATTAAACACACCCGTAATCGAAAAAGTTCCTTTTTTGTGTGTTTGAAATTTGGTTGTGAACACTACCTAAATAGTAATACGTTATACTACGAGTCTCCAATTGAATTAATGTGGTCCGTCCCACCACAGCATAACACCAAGCAGCATTAACACACAAGATCTGTGCTTCATTGCCACCACTGCCTGCCACTGAATCACCTCTCCGATTCCATCGCTGTTCGTGCCGTGTGCATCCCAAATTCCCACCCACATTTCTCACCCTCAAGCCCTTCCTTTCTTCTCATCAACCTAAACTGAAAAGCTCCGTCTCAGTTCTCTCTCCTCTCTCTTTTTGTTTAGTAGTAGAAAAAAAGGATTAAACTTTCAAATCCTGGTTTTGATGGTTTCGCTGGTGTGCAGTTCTGGCCATGATTTCGTTTTCACTGCATTAATACGCCCTCTCAGTCGGCGATCGCTTCTCCCGAGACGATAGCCTCCCGCTGTCTGTCATCGTCGCTTGCTGATTCAGTGTTGCTTTTCTAGCGCGTCGCAATCATTTGGCCTTTTCTGTCACTTCTTTGCAGTTTCGGCACTGTGTTGGCCACGATCAGAGATCTGGATCTGTGATCTCTCTCGGGACCGCCTCGGCTGTGACTGCTTGATTGATTGATTGCTTCGGTTTCTGAGTTTCTGTCACCAACTGCAATCTTTTGCTCGTTCTCGATTCAGAGCTGCTTGCGTGTGACCGAGGGGCCTTCTCGGTTTTATCTGAATTTGGGTCGCTGAAACGGAGTCGGTAGCCACAGAGTACTACTGTCTATTGTGGACGCTTCTTCTCTTGCTACTGCTGAAGAAACGAGCTGGAATCTTGGAGTCTTTCACCCTCTAATCTGCTTGATCTGATTTGGCATTTCATAGAACGGAGGTAAGTTTGATGTAGCAGACCTAACTAGTTAGTATGAGGACTCGGTTGTTGTTGGTGGTGGTGTGATTCGCTTTTTTAGATCATACCAGAACACGAGTTCTCCAATGGGTGCATTGGAGAATGATTTATGACCTCTGATCCTTCCCACTCGACGCTAAGCCGTGGTGGTTCGGCTCGTAGCTTTGGCTCATTCAGCTGCATACCTCGGAATTCGTCTTCTTATGCTTCTTCCCCAGATGATACTCGTGCCAGTCTTTTGGAGCTGGGCGCTGGAAGCAACAATGACGCAGCTAGTTTCGCTGGAGATGTCAGTTCTGACTTAGAATCGCGTTCATCCTTTGCACAGTCCTTCCTAACTGTCCGGAGAAAAGCTGCCTATTCCGCTGACAGTCATTTCTATCGGCAGTTCTCACTGGAATGCCCCACGCAGGAACGGAGAAGCCGGGTCTCGTGGGGTTCCATGGAGCTGGGGAATAATAATAACACTTCCACTAGCTTTGAAATAACAGGGGGTTCATCTGGTGTTCAAGAAAAGGTTCGTAGAGTTCCTAACAAAAGCTTGGATTTTGATGATGTTTTGCCATATGCAGACAATTCTAGGTTGATCTATATTAATGATCCGCGGCGTACCAATGACAAGTATGAGTTTACTGGCAATGAGATTCGGACCAGCAAGTATACTATCATCACCTTCTTGCCCAAGAACCTTTTTATTCAGTTTCATCGTGTTGCTTACTTATATTTTCTAGCAATTGCTGCTTTAAACCAGCTCCCTCCCCTTGCTGTCTTTGGTAGAACAGTTTCACTTTTCCCTCTTCTATTTGTGCTTTCTGTTACGGCTGTTAAAGATGGCTATGAGGACTGGCGAAGACACAGGTCCGACCGCAACGAGAACAACCGCGAGGCCCTTGTTCTCCAGGATGATGAATTTCGTCTCAAAATATGGAAGAAAATAAGGGCTGGTGAAGTAGTGAAGATCTGTGCTGATGAGTCTTTTCCTTGTGACATGGTTTTGCTGGGGACAAGTGATCCTAGTGGACTTGCTTATATCCAAACCATGAATCTGGATGGGGAGTCCAATCTGAAAACAAGGTATGCTAGGCAGGAAACAGCTGCTTCAGTATTTGAAGTCTTTAGCCTGTCAGGTCTTATAAGATGCGAGCAACCTAACAGGAATATTTATGAATTTACTGCTAACATGGAGTATAATGGGAAGAGATTCCCCTTAAGCCAGTCGAATATTGTTCTGCGAGGTTGTCAGCTGAAGAATACTGACTGGATAGTTGGTGTGGTAGTCTATGCTGGTCAGGAGACGAAAGCAATGATGAATAGTGCATCCTCCCCGTCAAAGAGAAGCAAATTGGAAAGTTATATGAACAGGGAAACATTCTGGTTGTCTATTTTTCTGTTTGTCATGTGTTCTGTTGTGGCCCTTGGCATGGGACTTTGGCTCAACCGCCACAGAGAACAGCTTGATACATTGCCTTACTACAGAAAGCGATACTTGAATTATGGAAAGGACCATGGGAAACGGTACAGATACTTTGGCATCCCAATGGAAACGTTTTTCTCTTTTTTGAGCTCAATTATAGTCTTTCAGATAATGATACCAATTTCTCTCTACATTACAATGGAGTTGGTTCGAGTGGGCCAATCCTACTTTATGATTGAAGACGGAGATATGTATGATAGCATCTCTGGTTCGAGATTTCAGTGCAGATCTCTCAATATTAATGAGGACTTGGGTCAAATAAGATATGTTTTCTCAGATAAAACAGGGACCCTCACGGAAAACAAAATGGAATTTAGGAAAGCAAGTGTGAATGGAAAGAGTTTTGAAGCTGATTCCTTCATTGATGGCTCTGTATCAGGTCTGTTTTTCTATTGATTAACTCATACCATCTGAGTAATGTTCCCTGACTTCCCTCTGATATATACTCCGTAAGATACCCAATACTCCCTCCATCCTAGGAAAATTGTAATGTTTTCCTTTTTGGGTTGTCATAGGAAAACTGAAGTGTATCCTTAGGAATCTTTTTAACACCAATTTCACCTTATTACCCTCATTTTTTTATCCCCAGTCAGGAAAGTTACTTTTGTCTTAAATACCTATTTTACTTTATTACCCTCAACTCTTTGCCACTTCTTATTATTATCAAATTGAGGGAGTATATCATCTTTATACTTCTACCGTATCCTTACTATGTTGGGTAGGCGATATGAAGTTTGTAAAGTCAATTAAATGTTTAAAATTAGTTACCACTATTAATTTCAGAGAATTTGTGTATTTGTATTGATGGATATATGTTTCTGGGATAAGTTTTGCTTATAATGTGGTAAGCGAAAGGGTATTCTAAAGTATTGCTTTAAAAAGAGAGCTTTTAACTACAGTTATCTATTGAAGGAACTTCTTACGCTAAAAATTTACCTCCATGGCTTTTAGACATCCACCAGGGATGCGTAAGCAACCAGCCTCATCACTTAAGGAATGTATGTAGTGTTGGAAGAACCAGAGTGCAAAGCTTAAAGATGTCTGCCAAGTGAATCTTTCTCGGAAAGAAAAGGTTATCTAATTTGTCTTAAGGATAAATGTTCTTATACTGTCACTTAACCCTTCCAACTCCAAAAAAAAAAAAAAAACCCAGAAGGCTTCTCCATTTAATGTTTCAAGTTATAGCAGTGTCTATAAAGTACAGAGGATGCTTTTGGGTTATTGTTACAGTGCTTAGTGAGTGACTGAGTGTGACCATATTTTAAGGGAAAAAATGCAGCAATTTTAGTATGCAATGAAACTATATGCTAGTTGTCTTTTTGTGATGTCATTTTGCACTATTTAATATTTATTTCATGTAACTATAGCCTGTCTGACTGAAATGACTATTTGGTTTAATTACTATATCCTTTGAACTCTTGAACGTTCAGCTTGTAAGTGATACCACCTAGAAACATTGTACTTTTAGTTTAGAAAACTAGAGATGCTTTTTACTCATCACCTCTCCGTTCTTGTTAGTTTACTATTTTCCTTGGGGTATCATTGTCAGTTTGTCACTGGTCATAGATGATTGCAACATGCATGGGATCTGGGCCATATTGGATTAATTATTACAGAGTATTTATTCTTGCTATTTGAAGGTGGTTCCTATAGGGTTTTTTGTAGGTTATTTATGATACTCATGCTTAAATGGATTTTTGGACAGAAAATTGAAAGTTGGAAATTTGCTTCTTGTTTTATGTAATCTTTATTATTTCCGTCATGTTTTTTTGGCATTTTTCAGGTGCAACTTTGGGTAGAAGGGCATGGACACTTAAAAGTGAAATACCTATCAATCATGAACTCATGGAATTGTTGCATAAAGACTTGTACACAGATGAAGGGAATGCACTGGCAGCCAATGAATTCTTCCTCACATTGGCTGCTTGTAACACTGTGATCCCTATTATTTTGCACAGCAGAGCTTTTGCAGCCAGAAATGAATTGCAGGAAGATGTTCAATGTATTGATTATCAGGGTGAATCACCTGATGAGCAAGCCCTTGTTTCTGCTGCTTCAGCTTATGGATACACTCTCTTTGAGCGTACTTCTGGTCATATTGTGATTGACATTAATGGAGAAAAGCTCAGGCAAGCCTTTGTCCTTAACACTTGTTATGCATATCTGTTTTTGTTTCTATCTGCATTGTGTTTCCATGTGTTTGTGAAGTCAAAAGACATGCGTTTACTGCAAAAGGTTTTCAGCATTCAAATGCTTGAGTAAGCTACTGCTGACAGTCTGAAGGTGTATTGTTAAAAATAGCACATTCTTGTTGCAGGCTTGATGTTTTAGGTCTGCACGAGTTTGATAGTGTCCGCAAGAGAATGTCAGTTGTAATCAGATTTCCAGACAACACGGTTAAGGTTTTGGTGAAAGGGGCAGACTCATCCATGCTCGGAATTTTATCCAAGGAAAATGAAAATGTAAATCGAATAAGAGATGCTACTCAGAGTCACTTAACTGAATATTCATCAGAAGGTTTAAGAACCCTTGTGGTTGCTGCAAGGGATCTGACAGAAGCAGAACTTGAGCTATGGCAGAGCAGATATGAAGATGCTAGTACTTCTTTGATTGACAGAGCTATTAAGTTACGTCAAACAGCTGGTCTTATAGAATGTAACTTAAAGCTTCTTGGTGCAACTGCGATTGAGGACAAATTACAAGATGGTGTACCTGAAACTATTGAGGCCCTTCGTCAAGCTGGAATTAAAATCTGGGTTTTAACTGGTGATAAACAGGAAACAGCCATTTCAATTGGCCTCTCCTGCAAGCTTCTGACCCCAGATATGCAGCAACTAATGATAAACGGTAGTTCGGAGGATGAATGCAGAACTCTCTTGACTGCCACTAAAGCTCGGTTTAATATTCAGTCATCAGATAAGAAAAATCACAGAGTAGAGTCTCACAAGAGTGCTGAACATGAGTATGGTGAAATGTCCTCTGATAAAAGATCTATGTTTCAAGGACATCTGGATCTTGTCAAGGAAGAACCTGATGTACTTGCTCCCTTGGCACTTATAATTGATGGGAACAGTTTGGTGTATATTTTGGAGAAGGATTTAGAATCGGAGGTAAGACTGCGTGTGTTTAGTTGAAAATGTCAATTGGATAATATAAAGTTACTTGCTTGTAAATCTCTACCATGATTAGTTAAATGTTTTGTGCTAGAGGTGTTATGAGTGATTCCTTTTTCTTGTTAAACAGCTGTTCGACATTGCAACTTCCTGTAAGGTAGTGCTTTGTTGTCGTGTTGCACCCTTGCAGAAAGCTGGGATTGTAGATCTTATCAAGAGCCGTACAGATGATATGACATTAGCTATTGGTGATGGTGAGTTTATTAAAAAAATTCACATCAACCAAATAGAATTGTTAGCATTTTGTTGCTTCTGCTATATGATGGGGTTTTTCTTTTTTGAGTGGGGTTGAGGGGTTCGATTCCTAAAGAAGTTACTCAAATTGCAATAAAGAAAAACTGTTTTATCTTAATGTTTAAAGAGGATATAAAACCTCAAATCCACGGTAAGTTCACTAGTGTCCTGAGATGCTTTCTTTGAGCAAGCATGTTAATTAGGAGAGCTCATCTTATGTTCTTGCTCTTTTTAGGGTTTTCTATTCATTTGGAAATTTGAGGACCACATTAAGTTGGTCCCAGTGATGCTCTTAACCATGTTTTCAAATTTGTTTCTTACAAGACATGTTTAAGCATCTGTTCAAGGGATTAATGATACATGGAAAAACGATAAACTGCATTCTGATGCTCTTTTTTGAAGATTTTCTGCACAATTTATAGGCATCTGATTTTGGGAAATATGTACTTGAGATCAAACATCTGCATTTTAAACCTGATTGGTGATAGTATTGGAATTTTTGTTCGATTATTATCCGTCAGCATCATCTACTGTGTTGTAGTATAAGAATTTATAAGCCTTTACTCTGATCCACTTGTTTTATCACGCTCTGAGTATGATATCACATGTCTGTAGGAGCTAATGATGTTTCAATGATCCAAATGGCTGATGTTGGTGTTGGGATATGTGGTCAAGAAGGACGCCAAGCAGTGATGGCATCAGATTTTGCAATGGGCCAGTTTCGGTTTCTGAAAAAACTACTTCTTGTGCATGGACATTGGAATTATCAGCGTATTGGTTATTTGGTTTTATACAACTTCTACCGCAATGCAGTCTTTGTCTTGATGCTCTTCTGGTATGTACATTACTTCTTTGTATCTCAAGAATTAGGCTAATTATACTTTCTGATATTCTGTTTGATATGTACCTTGTCTTCTGGTAAATGTTATTTCCCCTCTCTAGTTACTTTCTTCAGTTTTCCAATTATTTTGCCTATAATCTCCAGCGGAGAAAATTTTGAACCAGGCATAAAATTATTCTTTTGATGAAAAATATTTATTTTTTATTTTTTCTTTATTCCATATTGATAACTGTAAATGAATTAGATCTTTTTACATTGTTTTTCTTTATTAAAGTGGAACTGTATATGGTATAGATAGCTCTCTATGGGGTAAGTGATCGAATATGTTACAGTAATCCTAAATGTTTGGACAGTAATGCTTTTAAGACTTTACGGTTATAAATAAGAAATGGGACTGGGATCAACAAGGAGCCTGTTGGTCTCTTCGTTTTTTTTATTTTTTATAAAGGAGGAACCTCACCTCCTGTGTCATTTCATTGATATGTAAAAAGCCCAACGGCACTTACAGAAATTGAAGGTCAGGAGCTGTACAAGTCTCTTCGTTTCATTGCATCTGAATATCAAGTTGTATTTTCAATTTACAAGTCACCGAGGTTTTTGATGAGGGGATTGATGTATTTTGCATTCTTTTATAGGTACATCTCCTGCACAGCTTTTTCTACTACATCTGCTTTGACGGACTGGAGTAGTGTGTTATACTCTGTCATTTATACATCTATCCCTACGGTCATTGTGGGTATTCTTGACAAAGACTTAAGTCATAGAACACTTTTGCAGTATCCCAAACTTTATTGTTCAGGACACAGACAGGAAGCTTACAATCTGCAACTCTTCTGGGTTACTATGGCTGACACATTGTGGCAGAGCCTTGTCCTTTATTATATGCCTCTCTTCATCTATAAGGTTAGCACAATTGATATATGGAGCCTCGGAAGCTTGTGGACGATTGCTGTTGTCGTGCTGGTTAACATTCACTTGGCTATGGATATTCAGCGTTGGGTATCCCTCACACATGCAGCTGTTTGGGGATCAATTATAATTGCAATTGCTTGTATGATTGCTTTGGACTCTATACCTTTTTTCCCTAACTTCTGGTAAGTTATCTGTGAAAGCAAAGAATACGAATTGAAGTTCTCTTGACAACTGATTGATTTTTATGAGTTTTAGCTAAGGGTATGTATTGCTTTGATTTGGCAGGACAATCTACCATGTTGCACAGTCACCTAGTTATTGGCTTGCAATTGTCCTTATAATAATCGTCGGATTGCTCCCACGCTTTCTTTTTAAAGTCATACAGCAGAGGTTTTGGCCATCAGATATACAGATAGCCAGAGAAGCAGAAATCTTGGGACGATTGCCAGAGTGTTTGACTTTGACTTCAAAAAGGGACATTCGGTTCAGTTGATGCGGACATTATGCCATGTTTTCAAATGCTATTGGCCGTATCTTGTCATGTGAGTTCATATGGCATGCAACTGTAAGTTGAAAGGTATGCATACCTGCTTTAGCATCTTTCACCACATTATGATAAGAGTGTTAATATTCAAGATCATTGTTCTGATTTTGGGTATGTTAGATCAACGTTTTTACAGTGCACACACTATTTTTCTTAGTGCATTTTTGTATATAAAATACGTGTGATCCGACTGTTGTTTGTGCATATATTAAAATGACTTGGGCCCCCAAGGTTGTCTCTAAGAATGTTTCTCAGCTTGCGTCTTTAGTTTCCTTCTACAGAATGCAATTTAAGCTTAGAGATGGGTTTAAAGTAGGACATCAGCTTTAGTGATCCTTTCAGAATCACATTCATCCTACTAATCAGCAATAACTTGGTCTCCATATTGGTCCGACAGTGTGTTTATGTGTGTGTTTTTATCTTATGTTTAATCTTCCTCATGTCAGAAGAGTCTGGGGTTCCGAAAGACAGTGCGTGTTTTGGACCATTTAATGTCAGAAGAGTCTGGGGTTCCGAGGAATAAAGCGAAGATTATAGATCTGGAAGGACCAGCCAAGCTCTCCTCCAACAGGATGGCTACTGCTGCTTGTGATAAAAGTGGGAGCATGCAGGAGGAGAGGAAGGAAACAGCTTCAGCTCGAATGTGGATGAACTTTCAAGTAAACACGAAAAGAGGTTGTGGAATTTGATCAGATGAGAGAGCAAGTGATCATGAATGAGGTAAACCGAAATACTCATCCGTAATTGATTAAAAAGTTGTATCATAGTAGCAGTGTAAAAATTAGAGGATTCATTTTCTTTTCATTTAAGAAGTAGAATTGAGAAATGACAATAAAAGGTTATGTGAGGTTCAAATGAATCACTGGTTGGGTGTTGATACAGTGCGGGAGATGTTTGATTCCAGTTGGCGGCCTTTTGATACGGCCAGCTTACGACGGTTCAGTAACAGCAGTTGCTGCTTTTACCCTCTTGGAGAATTTGATACGGTTGCGATGCACCGATTCAGTTTGGATTGTTTTGCCGTTTAACATAGATGTCCTATTAGTCTTGGTGAGAGACAAATTAGTACTTCTTCCTTTCGTCAATAATTGAACTATTTTACTTTGATGTTTCAATATTCAATGTTTTATTTAAATTTTAACAAAATAAATATTGAAAAAAATTTACAACAAATATATTTTTTTTAAAAATGTTGCAATATGATATTTTTATAAATTATTTAATTTAAAATATTAAAAAATTATGAAAAAATTATAAATTAAATATTCAATGGAGTATTAGTTAGTGAATACCATGATTTATAAAACCGGGCCGGACCGGTTCAACAGCGAACCAGTTGACTACCCTGTCCGGGTTTCGATTATGGGGCACCTATATGAAAACCGGATTGAACCGGAGAAACCGTTAAAAACCGGTGAATCGGAACCGCCGGTTTCAAAAAAAAAAGAAAGAAGTTTCTGACTTCACTTTCGCAGATTTCTATTCTACCCCTCTAGCTTCCGCCATTAATCTTCAGGTGGGTTCGGCTTACTGTGTTTTTGGGCATACTTGGTATTGAATTGGTGTTGAATGATGATATTACATAGCCATAGAAGCCATAGATATGCAAATAGAGAAAAAAAACAGGAGAGAGTGAGATCACTGAGTAAGAAACATAGAGAGGTTAGGAGAAGAAAGTTGGAAACTAAGTTGGAAACAGGAAGAAAAAAGGAATGCGGCGGGGCAATATAGTGTAGGGTTTGTTTTTGTTTTTTTTTAAACTAATTATAAACCGCCCATTCAATGTTTTCTTTTTTATACAAGTTTACTTATTACTTTTACTTATTTTATTCTTGAAATGAACATTAAGATACCTCATTGATTCTTAAAATAATACTCATCGTAATTCAGTTGTCTAGGACATTAAGTTTTATAATCTTTTGAAATTTTAGATTTTGTATATGTCAATTGTTTTTGAAATTTTAGAGTTTATATGTGCTAACTCTTTTGAATTTTTATGGATATGTATTTTTGAGTTTATACTGTAAATTACTTATTTACTTTATGATGAATGACAAAAATTATATATCTCGCATATTCAACTATGACCGGTTGAACCGATAACTTAATCGATTGAACCGATCGAATTATGAATCGGTAATTTGAATGGTTCGGTGTCTGGTTCGATTTTATAAACCATGGTGCATACACAAAACATATAATTAATTGTGCCGGCTTCTTTTCATACTTATTCGTTACTCCATTTTCCGCAGGAGGAGGTGTGGCGTGAGTAATTAATAACGACAGGGTACTCACAGATTAATAGTGTGCCAGATTCTTACCTCGCGGCGTATCTAAACCATATACTATGCCCCTTTGTTTTTCCTGGAGTTTAAATGAACTTTATCACTTTATCACACCTTATCTACTTAAACAAAATAACTTTTGATAACAAAAAAATAAACGCACGAAAAAATAGTAATTAATACTCTTGGCATAAATGTAGAAAGATTGGTAGATTTGTTTGAGCAACGGTAGATTAAGGTAAATGTAAGATGTTTGTATATGTTTCTTAATTGCCCTTAGTTGAGAGTGCACAAAAAATCGAGGTAGAAAAGTAAAGAAAGTTAGGATAGTTTAGTAACTTTAAGAGTGAGAAGTTATTTCACAAAAGTTGAAATTGTTTTTTTCCTGGAGTTTAAATGAACTTTATCACTTTATCACACCTTATCTACTTAAACAAAATAACTTTTGATAACAAAAAAATAAACGCACGAAAAAATAGTAATTAATATATTTGTCTAAAAACAAACCCCTTATGTTATAATGTACCATAAAATCGTATTATTAAGTAGGAGTATCATCAGAAAAAGAATAAATAAAAGAAGAAGCCAAAATGTAGAAAAGTGTCATCAACTTTACCAATTTATTTGAACAAGAGTCCCGACTAAAGATTGGACATTTTAAGACCTATAGTGTACAGACTCAAACAGTTTGGGGCTTGGATGGATGAATTTGTTAACAACGTGAGTAGTTGACGAATCTTACAATTGATGCGAGACAAATAAAAAATAATTTCAAACCGTTTCTGCAACATATTAATATTTTTTTCTTTTTTTACCAGCAATAATGATTTGTATTAACAACTTCTTACCCCTTGAAAATAGGAATGAAGGATCAGCTTAGCACAACACAAATGTTTCACTCCTGACACAACATTTTATCACACAACAATCAAAACAACCATTGAAACATCATACTAACACCTGCAGCTACTCACCAGACGGACATATAACCAAGCTTGTCCAAGAACCAACAGATTTGCAATTCTCGCTAGTCATATACTCCCTCCGTCCTCAATTAATGTATACATTTGACTTTGCTGTTTCAAGATTCAATGTTTGACTAAAATATTTACTAAGATAAATAGTGAAAAAATCATAAAAATATATTTAGAAAATTTATACTTCAAATTATGATATGGATAAAAATTATTGAACTTAAAATACCTAAACACTCATGAAAAATATAATAAATTAAATACTACTATGAAACAGTTAAAACAAATGTATATATTTTTTAAGGACGGAGAAGTACTATTTTTTTCTTGTCAAGCAAGCATATGCGAATATGTGATGTGTCCTACATGTGACTCAAACCCTTTCACCCATAAAACCCTAAACTCTGTGACTCAAGTCCGCTTAAATAATCCGAGTTTGTATAATATAGATTCTAATGTGTCCTTTTTTTTTTTGAAATGAGTTGGTAAAGTTGAGCTGTGTTTCCTACTCTATCCGTTCTCAAATAATTATACACTTTATTTTTACTGTTTTACGATATTTAATTTATTATATTTTGGCCAAAAGAAAGCAAAGCAAATGGTTGGAAGAAGCAAGCGGCAGGCAAGATTGGTACTTTGGCACAAGTGCATGGTAGATACGAAGCAGAGAATTGAGGCCCGGTAGAAAGAAAGGAAAGGCTTATCCTATTCCTCCCCTCTCCTCTCCTCTCCTCTCCTCTCCTCTCCATGTGTATGTATGTATGTATGTATCACACTGCAGATGCGGCTCATTTAACGACACATTTCTTGTCCTTATCTTACAAACATCTCTGATTTGTTTTCTCCCCCCAAAATCTCTTATTTTTTAATCGCAGTTTTTTTTTTTTGTAGCGTTGCATTGCAATTAATCAAGATGCCACGTGGCACTTGGCTGACGAAACATCGGTGATGCAACGCTGTGTATAAATATTACGTCATGCGGCAAACACCGCTACGGCGACGTCCTCGTGCATGCTACGCGCTACCGCCGTCAAATACCTCCCTTTCTTCCTTGTGATTGCCTTTATTGCACTAATTTCTCCTCTAATTACACTTCTTTTTAAAAACATACTTAAAATTTTCTCACAATGATAATTGTTCAACACACTCATAGGATAAAACAATTCCAAATTAAAATATTTATGGTTACTCACTTTCCTTGAAATTTCAAAAGTATAGTTCAACACAATCACCGGATAAAACAGTCGTATGATTATGACATGATCAATGATAGTATTTCTTGAGGACGTTGGCTGTGGTGGTATGAATCAAATTTTATGTCCTACCAAATATGATACGTTTTTTTTTTTCGTATTTAATGTATAATTTATTCCATTTGAAATTATAGCATAAAATGTTAGATATTTTTTATACATATGATAATTTGATGTGTCTTGTTTTTAAATATATTTTTTTTAGAATTTTTTGAAGAAATATTGTTGATGCAAATTTGAGTCAAATACAAATTTAAAAGTCAAACGTATTATCTTTGTTGGGTCGAAGGAAGATAAAGATACTTGAGTTGGTCAACTCATCGGGCTAACTAACATAGACATGATTTGTTTAAGAGTATGGAGTTTTAAGATAATTTTAATTATATACTCCGGCCCATCATCCCTTTAAACATGCAACAATTTGATCAATACAAAAATTAAAAATGTGCGTTAATTTGAGAGTGTTAATTTGAGAGTAAAAGTGTAAAATATTTGTATAAGTCAAAAGTAGCTTTTTCACGTGAGAATATAGAGTAAGAGTATAAAGTAAAATTGTTGTTAAAAACTTAGATAAAACAAAATATGTATCAATTTTTTTTAATCAACTCAAAAAAATAGTAATAAATTTTAAGAGAAAGAAGGAATAGTACTTTAAGAATGTGAGAATAATTGACTTTTAGATTAATACCATTAATTAATTATCAATATTTTATAAAATATTTATTACGGTTCTTACAACTTTTTATGTTATCCTACCAGTCCAAGTAGTGATACAATTTTCTATGACAAGTCTGCTGTAGTATTTCATACGGTACATGGTGACAAAACCTTCCCTTATTTTTTTTGTTGGCAATGTGTTGTACATAGTCATTTCCCAATTTATTATACATTTTATGTTAACACAGAGATTAAAGTGAATATAAGATTTTGTAATTTGATATAACTACTCTTGAGTAGAAGTTGCACAAGAATGAGATAAAAAAAAGTAGGGATAATTAGGTAATTTTATAGAAGAGAAATTTTTATTTAAGAAAAATATAATTTTTAGAGATAATTTAGAAAAAAAATGTGTAAAATTAATTGGTGATGGTTGAATGGAGTATATGTGTGTGGAATTAATTAACGGCGAAATGGCGCTTGTTAAGGGAAAGTTGATGATGAATAAAGGCGCGTGAGAGAGAGAGAGAGAGAGAGTAAAGGATCTGTCTGTCTGTCTGTCCCGGAGATGTGGAAATTGAAGTTTCGCACAAGTTGCCTTCTTCCTCGCAGCTGCCTGCGAATGCGAATGCAATGCCCTGATCTCCTTCATTTCTCACTCCTATCTATCTAATTTCCTTCTATCCACACTTGACCTGACCTGAGCTTCAATTCAACAACCAGATCATTACTGTAGCTAGCCACCTACTCACAGATATATATATATATATATATGATCATATATATGCAGGCTCGTTATTTACTCTACTGATCATCATCATCATCATCTAATTAATAAGTAATAATGGAGGCCTGGTGGTGATGAAGATGGAGACCGGTACTGGCCCTCCTCATGAGCAGGTGATGGAGGAGCTTCTCAGAGGTCGGAAATTCACCAATGAATTCAAACATCTGCTGCAGCTTGGTAGTAGTAGTAATTCCGATCTCTCGTACCTGCAGCAAGACCACCGTCGCCGGGAAAATGATCTCGTCGCCAAAATCCTCTACTCTTTCAAAAAATCCATCTCCATTTTAACTCATCAAAGCCACCGGATCTCGCCACACGAGGACTCCGCCGATAGCCTCAAGAGTTCAGCCCACAAAGAGAGAAGAAGATCTTACAAGCGAAGGTATATAATACTACTATTATACGTACTCCCTATCCCCCTCCCAAATCCAGTCTTGTTACTTTTTGTTTTTTGTTTGTTTTTCTTTTCTTTTTGTATTGATTAATTAGCGTTTAATTTTATTTAATTATATAGTGGAATTAGTATTTACTACTCCATCATTTCTTAATTAATGTATAGATATATATATATATGATTTTCATATCTCAAGTTTTAGTGTTTGATTCAAATAGTACTCCACTTGTCTCCAAATAATTTTATATTTTTTTATATTTTACAATATTTATTCAATGATTTTTTTTATAAATGTTTAGAAATTTAAAGTTAATAATATATGTGTATATCATAATTTAAAGTATAAACTTTATAAATATATTTTTTTTCTGAATTTTTTAAAATTTGTTATCTTTATTGAAATTTGAGTAAAATATTAAATTTTGAAATAATAAAGTGAAAGTGTAAAATTCATAAAAATGAGAAGGACTTACTAAGATAAATAATAATAAAAAAATTCATAAAAATAATATATTCAGATAATTTCTAGTTTAGATTATGATATATATATATATATATATATATATATATATATATATATATATATATATATATATATTGCAGGAAGTGCGGCTCGGATTCATGGACAAGGGAGCACTCTACACCCAATATCGAGGACGGTCATTCTTGGAGAAAATATGGACAAAAGACAATCCATGGTTACAAACACCACAGGTACGTACGTTAACATACACCCCCTTTGCAATTAATATATCTACAAAATATTTTATCATAAACATTTATTTAGAAGGTTTCAAATATATATGCTAGAAGCTAACATTGATCTACCCAGTGTTTATAAGATATTTCATGACAATCATATTTCACGATAATCATCCCTATAATTAAAATTAAATGATGAAGAATAAAATTTATCAATTAGATGTTGGAAAAAAAACTCTAATGGAACAAATTACCAGCTAGTATGTAATCTGTTAAATATATATATATCATGTGATCACACTACATGTTTATCTGGGGCTTGGTAAACTGGTAATCGGTTTGATAGCAGATTGGAGCGTTGCAAATTAACCCGTCTCTTCCAAAAAAACCATTATCCACTTTATTGATCAATTTTCAAAAAAAAAACATCTTATTTTCTTACAAACTCTTTACCAAAATTATAGAACACGGCCCAATGTCTACTTTATTGAACAATAATATATTTATTATTCGTTTATTTCATAAGAAAGTACAAGAAATAAGATAATGAATAGTTTGTGACCAAGTGAATAATTATGAGTGTAGTGATAAAGTTGATAAATTGGGTGCACGCATCTTGTGAAAAAGAAGCCAACACGCAGGAACAACTTCTGTCCTTGTAGTTCTACCCCATCTACTAAGCGCTGTTGTACTAAGTACTACTCCCCAGTTCCATAAAGATGAATTCATTTCATTTTCATGATTTAATTTATAATTTATTTTTTGGATTATTGTAAGTTAATTTTAAATTAAGTTGTGATTAAAATGATAAAAGAAAAACTATTTTGATTAGTGAATTTAACATTGACACCGCAACAATGCTAGTATTATACCTAGTCGCATTTATTACTCTCTCCGTTCCCAAACAATTCTACACCTTGACTTTGTTGTTTCAAAGTTCAATATTTGACTCAAATTTTAAAAAAGATAAAAAAAGGTTTTAAAAAATTTAGAAAAAATATATTTATAAAGTTTATACTTCAAATTATGATATGGATATAAATTATTAATTTTGAATGTCTAAACATTCATGAAAAAAATCATAGATTAAATACAGTAAAACTGCAAAAATAAAATGTAGAATTATTTGGGGACGGATGGAGTATTATTTTGAAATCAATCATATTTGTTTTATGTCTACCAATAAAATATCTCTCTTCACTTTCAAATTTGGAGAATGAAATAACGAAATCTATTAAGGTTAGCGTGATAGCTAGTACCACTAGATTAGAAATTTGTCCATTTTTTCTATCTTTATAGTTATATTGACTTGAGAGTTTGATGGCTAATATTGTTGTTGATGCTCTAACCTAAAGATTTTAAAGTAGTGAATAGTGATCAGCAATTTCAACCTTAATTGGAGTTTCTTTTTCTTAAAATAAATAAAAACATTATCTAGTATTACTCCTTTCATCCCTTTAAAGATGAAATAATATGATTTACATGTAGATTAAGAATAATGTTAATTTGAGGTTATAGAGGTAAAATATGCATGTATACAAGACAAAAGTAATGTTTTTAAGTGGTAATAGAAAAGAATAATTAAGTAGTAAAAGTAGTTATAATGAATTAAGTAATTAATATTGCAGGAGCTACTATAGGTGCACGCACAAGCTTGAGCAAAGGTGCCCAGCAACAAAACAGGTCCAGCAGATTGAAGATGAACCAGCTGCAAAGTACATAACAACCTTCTTCGGTCACCACACTTGCAGTAGGATTAATCTGGTACTGAAGTACGATCATGATGACCACCTGATGGAATATTATAATTTTGATCAATCAACTCCTGATTCCACCTCCAAAATCATGTTAAGCTTCGCTAATCCCAGTACTACTCATGATCATCCAGCTGCACCTCCTGCCACCATCACCGGTGGTACCAGTAATAGTTCTGCTACTGATAACTTTAACATGATGATGATGATGATGAGTCCCCAACAGCAACAACAGACCTCTTTCTTGTCATCCGTCGGCCAAGGCGGCGACTTCGCAGCCAACTCCTCCACCGCCGCCGCCGCAAGTTCTCATGATTATGATCATCTCCTCCCCTCCGATGATCATGATCTTACTGCTACATTCGAATCAGCTCTCACTAATTTTCATCATCATCAGGTGGATGAATTCGACGACGCTGATGTTTTGGGTTTTGTATTTTGATGGTGCATGGTGATGTAGTTGCTATACATAGCTAGCTAGACTAGAATAGATGCATGCATATATAAGATCATTCAGAGTTGGCTAGCTAGATTAATCATATCCTAGTGCTCGACAAATGTAGAATTCTATGATCGCCTGAATATATAATCGAACGATCGCTAGCTGTTAATTCGTGTTTTTCAAGTTGTAATTCTAGCTAGCTAGCTGGCTAGGAAATTAAGCTGTAAGTGGAATTAATTTGATGATATCTCTCTTCTTCTTAATTGTTTGTACAAAATTAACTGATCAATCGAGTGATTAATTATACTCCATAGGTCTTAATTGTTTTGGGGAAAACAATTTCCTCCTACCCTAGGTGGAGGAAAATCCTCCTCCTTGCATACGTGGCATACTACTATTGGTTGAAATCGCCGCTATTATTTACGGATTGCCACCCTCCATAATAAATAGTGGCAGCCCCACAATTAATAGTGATGGCACGAACCAATACTGATATATCACGTATGCATGAAGGAAGTTTGAGCAAAATTTTGTTCTTGTTTTGGTGCCCAAGTGGTGCTATCAAGCTCCGCAACAGATGTATAGTAATTGGTTAAATTGTACGTACTTTCTTCATTCTAAAAAGATTCAATCGTATTATTTTTGGGTTGTCATAAAAAAATTTAATCATTTCTTTTCAAGGAAACCTATTAATACTGTTTTTACGTTTTAACCATTAACTTTTCTTTTTCACCTAAAAAGTTAAGTTTGTCTTATATAACAGTTTTACTTTATTACAATCAAGTCTTCAACACTCCTTAATTTTCATGTCCGGTCAAATGCTTCAAAACATTTTGAGATAGAGAGAGTAATTTATTTATACTGATATAACTATATTAAAAAGGCAAGAAAAGAAAAAAATATTGAGGATAATAGCTATTAAGGATTGAGGATAATTTTATATTCAATTTCATCACATGATAATCGATAAGTAATATAAGATTAAAAGGGGAAAAGAAAGTGCGTGAAAAAAGGTATATGCATGAAAATAAATGTAAAAGTCAAAAATAAAAAAACACATCTATTTATGGGAAAATAAAAGGAAACTTAAACTTTGAAAAAAGCAATAAAAATTAAAAAAAACCAAGAAAATAAGAGTTAAGAGGTGAAACGTAATGGGAAAATCAAGAAAATATAAAATGTTGAAATTTCCAAATAAGATTGGAAACAGTTGTGATCAATCTGCATAAGGAATAAAAGTAAGAGTTAGTAACAAAGCTCTGCAACTCAAATAACTTTTTCATCCCTACATGTAAAAAATAATATGGAAAAATTAAAAGATAAATTGGAATTTTTTAAATGAATATGATTTTTTTAAAAAAAAATAAAGATGTAAAAGGTGATTATTCTTTTGGAGTAACAAGCAAAAGTTGGGAAAAAAACATGAAAATACAAAATGTTGAAAATGTCCAAATAAAAGGATTGAAAACATTTGGGATCGATTTGCATAAGGAATAAAAGTAAGAGGTAAGAATTCAATTTTAATTAGATAATTTATTGTATGATGTTTGATTAATATAAGATGTGTAATTTATAAAAGAGAAAGACAAATAAAAAAAAACAAAAGTTGTGCTACCAACTTAAGACTTGTGCAACTAACCACACCCCACAAAAATATCCAATCACTGTAACTGCATGTTTCTAAATGTTATATATATAATGTATGATGTTAGATTGATGTAATATGTCTAATTTATAAAGGAGACAAACTTATAATAAAAAAACTCAAAGTTGTGTTACCAATTTAAGACTTGTGCACTCAACCACACCTACAAAAATATATAATCACTGTCGTTATATGTTTCTAAATATATATATATATATATATATATATATATATATATATATATATATATATATATATATATATATATATAATGAGGTCTCAACTGTTCCATTCCATGCGTGAAGAAAGGGTTAGTAAGAATAATAATGTTTTCGGCATTTAATCTATGATTTATTTTATTTGATATATTTATATATAAAATCAAATAATTTATATCTATTTGTTATTTTAATGTGTCTAGCTTCTAAATATATATATATATATATTAACTTTTTTAAAAATTAAATTTAATTAAAAATTGAGTCAAACACATTACAAAAATCAAAATGAATAATTTTTGTGGGATGAATAATATTATTGTTGTGAAGCTGCAGGTCGTGATCAGAATCATGTGATCACGAATTAAGCTCCAGCGGATTTTCCAAATGTGATCTCGACGCTTATTGATGATGTCTATTTATCAATCTATGATTTTTTTTCTTTTATTTCAACAGAAAGTTACAAATTTTATATGTAAATAATAAATCAACAAATATATATATATATATGTAAACTTTAAACACAAACTTATAGAAAATTTTTAACGATTTTTTTAATAATAATTTGAATCAAAACACAATATTTAAAATCAAATAATATATATATATATATATATATATATATATATATATATATATATATATATATATATATATATATATATATATATATATATATATATATATATATATATATATATATATATATATATATAAACCAGGTCTATTGATATCGTTGGGTAGTATGAGACAAGGTTTAAATATCATACTGTCTCAGCCGGTATTCCGGTCCTGTATCGGTACCGGCCGTAGAACGGTACCCTTGACGTTGATATCATCTCGGTCACAGTATCTCTGTGTCTCGGCCTTATCGATCGTCTCGTTCGTATCGGTTACCAGCGAGACAGTAGAAACTGGTGGTACACTACACTTCACTTTGAGATCTATACTTCACAGCCACTTCACCGCCGCTATTTGTGGCCAAGCCATCATCGACAATCTGCACTCCGCCACTCACCGTGTCAATCTTTCCATCTGCATCTAAGAGACTAAGACCCACCGGCGGCGTCAATTCATTGAGACACGATAATACATTGAAATCAGAGAAGAAAAAACTGAAAAAACATAAGAGATTTCAAACAGATATGAATTATTATAGACTAATGAACCTCTTACTGATGAGAGTTTGAGAAGAGAAAATGAGAAGTCTCCCAAATAGTAAATCATGTAATAGGTCTCGGAAAGCAAGTGTATTGAAAAAGATATAAATGGGAGACGTTTGCTGGGCATGAGTGATATACGAGTAATTACTCATAAATAAAAGTTGAAGAAATAGAGATCGTAGCTGGCGTTTCTCTCCCGTTTGGCCTAGCTGGTGGCTGCTTTTTCCTCACGCAACCTCTCCGCCGTCCATCAGACCGATAGCCACCTCATTTGCTGCTCTGCTTTCGTTCGCTCACTACCGGTTCGCCTCCTCCTTCGTTGTTCACCTCTTTCCAACCACGCACCATGGATTCCATCCGCTCATTCAGTGACGGAACCAGGAATTCGAAATCGGAGGGGCTGGTGGGTAAATTAAATTAGGGGTTGGAATTTGCAACCATAAAACGTCGGCCTTAACCCATTTTATAATGACCGCAGACCAACCTCCATATATAGTAATAGTTGAAGTAATGGAGGTTAGCAACGCTGTTTTCCAATGAAGCCGTCACTAATCATTAACTCCTAACTCGATTGAGAACATAAAGATCGACCTACGCAAATTTTTGAGTCCGCCAACCTTTTACGTAGAAAAATAATAATACAAATTCATGCAACCAAATTGGTATCATGGGTTCATTTTTATTTATTTTACTTGATTTTTTTATAGAAATCAATATTTCTAAATAAAGAAACAAAAAACAGTGAGAAATTAATATAAAAAAACAGAGAATTGTGTGTAATAATAAACTCAAACTCATGACAATTACAAAAATAAAAATGGATTAGTAATAAAATCTAAATTATATATAAACAATCTCACAAAAACTACCGCGCATAAATCCGAAATTTAAATGTACTAAAAGATGATTAAAACAAAAAATTAAAGATTAATTAGATATGGTCCCAAACCACAACATATCAAATTTAAATGACTTAGATAAAACTATAAATAGAAAACAGGGACCAAATTTTTTTACCTAACCAAGTTGAGTTGGCTTCTTTTATGGATGGAATTTGGGTATGTGAGAAAAAAGGGACCATTTAGGTTGGAGTTTAATAATAAGTGGGTAAAATTTTATTTTGGATTGAATGGGGGGCTAGTGGGTAAATTATTACATGACAAGTGTCTTAACTGCATCATACTCATGATTACTGAATGTCAATTACTTAAATAAAATTTCAAATAAAGAATAGGGACCAAAACTTGTTATACTTAGTCAAGTGATTTAGTTTTTTTTAAGATACGACCAAGTTGTGTGGGAAAGATGGAGAAAATTGGGTTGGATTTTAATTATGATTAAGGCCTAAAATTTATTTTGAGTTGGGTAGAGGGGGCTAGTGGTAAATTATCTCATTAACCCTAATAATATACACTATATAAATATACCCCCTCCAAATTTTAGGGGGGCAGCAGCCCCTCCCTGTCTTCATGTAGCTCCGTCCCTGCGCTCATCTCTCGCGGGTCTCAACCTCGCGTCGGAGCGGACCAAGAAAGTCCGCCCAGTTGGGCCAACTCCCACCACCACGCTCGCACCAACAATGGTGGCGAGGGTCTTGTCACCACGGTCTGCAAGGATGGAGTCGCTCGAAACATCCTTCGGACAAGCCTGGTCTCGTGAGGTAATTTTCTCCGTCCGACCTACTGCTGGGGTTCTGCCTAATGTTTTTTATGATTGAGTTTTCATCATTGGATCACCTGAAACTCATCCTCCATCGTGGTCCGTGTCCCTTCGATAATCGTGTGGTTGTCATGGATAACCCCTCCTCGGTTGATCTATCTTGGATTGATTTTTGGGTCCATGTTGTTGACGTGCCGTTTGATTGGCATACTAAAGATATGGGTTCGCTCTTGGATTAGAGTATTGGTCCAGTCCTGGATGTGGATGCTTCCGGTCCTTCATTACGGTTACGCATTTCTTTTGATATAACTACCACTTCGTCGTGTACTTTATGTGAAATGGGAAGGGAAGGAACGTGACTTTCTTCTGCAATATGAGAAACTTCCCGACTTCTATTTTATTTGTGGTCGAGTGGACCATGTTGAGTAGAACTGTTACTCTTCGGATGCTGCAGCAGGAACTCCTCATCAATTTGGCTTCTGGATGAGTTATAGTGGATTTCGGCTTCGTCCCATCCCCAACCAACCTCAGATGCATGTTCTTTCAGTGACAGAAGATCAGCAGGATGCTTCTGGAGCGGTAGTCAATAACCACGACGCTTTGGTTGCAATGGAGGGGCCGACCCTAACGTCCTCGGTGACCGGTTCAACATGTGTGCAATGTCCTCTCCCGGCACCGCCATTGTCAGGTAAATTTTCTATTGTGCTCTCCCCTGGACTCGATCATTGGATTGTCAACTCGAAGTGTGTCCTGGGATTGGATAGCTCCCGACTTCGAAACGATATGGTACAAATATCAACTTGAGCTCTTGGCCTAGGCGTCTCTCACCTGGGAAAGGAGCGTAAGAGAGTTCGCATGGGGAAGATTGCATCCCCCTCTCCAAACCGCCTGCTACTTGATTCGGGGAAATCCGAGACATAAAACGTTGTCTGTTTATCTACTTTCAGAGGGCCTGTGCTTTTTACTGTTATCAGACTATAATAGGATTTGTTTGTCGTTTCTCCGTTTTATGGACCCTCTTCTATGTTTTGCTTTCGGTTATGTTTTATTTTTATTTAGCCTCTACTTATTTTGTTGGGGTGTTGCTACGATCAACTTCGTCACTACATTTAGGTTCTACCTTAGCCCACTATGGTGCACTGATACCATTTAGCCGACGGGCATGTAGGGGTATCGAGAGAGACGGATTCATTATTCTTTTATCCGCCATAGTGGTCATGACCATCGTCATGAGATGCGTAGCCATTGACGGCCAGTACGGGTGAACCGGTTCGTTGTGATTAAGTTTGATCGCAGTAATTCCTCCCCCGCAAAGATCGACCCTCGGTTGGGCAGGTCGGTGAGTACCACCATTAGCTATCTTCATCTAGACACGTATGACTTATTTTGTAATGAGAAAGATGTCTTTAATAAAATAAGCTTTCCTTATTCAAAAAAAATGTTGAAGAAATTGGTACAGTAAAGTACAAGTCCTTTCTTAATTAAAAAAAAGGTACAAGTCGTTCACTTGTGTTAAAATGTTAACTTTTATCCATAACATTTTCTTTGATCAAACCTTTTGCTAGATCGGTAAAGTTATTTTGGCTATGCATACACATACATAAAATTAAAACGGTACATTAATTCCGGTATTGTCTCATACCATTTGAAAAACGATACGGTGACCGGTATAAGATTTAAAACAACTTTATTTGGTGTGTGATGATCTGTTAAGACTTAGGTAAGCAGGAGAGTGTTAACGTGGGCCTATAGGTTAGTAAAATATGCGGATCGACTGAAGCCCATCGGGCCGATGATGGGCCTGCCAAGGCTCCCCCTGTCAACGTCTGTTGGTTGGGGTCTGCTCTGCTTGCCTACGACCCGACTTGCTTTGCTGTCCTTCCTTTCTTGTTCGCCTGCTTCTCCGTTTTTCTTCACCAATCCACGGCTGACCGGAGGGACGCCAGAAGCAAATAAGTGACACCGTCAAGAGACGATGATGGACCGAAAACGATCCTCGTTCAACGTCTTGTTCCTTGTGATTATTTCCGTACTCGTGTGCATCGCTCTTGTCGACGCTTCGATTCATGAGTACAGAATGGAAGCTTTCATTCCCAAATCAAATGCCTTCTTCTTTCATGGCGGCAGTGAGGGCCTCTACGCTTCTAAGCTTCACGTTGACGATACCTCTTCTGAAACCCAACAGTCCCTCAAGGGCAAGTCTTTCATCAGGTACTACTTTTCTTTCACCTTTGCTTGCATTGCCTCTTTTTTTCTCATTTTTGTTTCTGCGTCTTCTCCTCTTGCTGTTGAGGAAATGTTCTATCTTGACTCATTTCTTGATCATCACTTCAGCTTGAGCTTGTTGTGTTGCTTTAAAGACCTTCATCGTATGATTGTCATGTGCCGTGCTTTACTGACTAATATACTGCTCCCTTGGTTCTGTATGGTCATCTTTAGTGTGTTTCGCTTCTCTCTAGATGACATCTTCAAGTTGCTTCATTCCCTCTGGGTTTCTTGTAGTGGTAATTGATAACAGTGTCACCATTGATGCGATGTTAGGTTTGAACCAGTTACCTTTGTGAGGACAAAGGAATCTGCAAGTAAGAAGAATGAAATGGAGCAGAATACCGGATTGGTGGAAGCAATTATCCTTGAGGTTAAGGACAGAGAAAGAATCGGAGGATCTTATCTAAAGTCTGATGTGATTTGCTGCACTCCAGCTCTTTCAAAGGAAGGTTCTTGCAATGTTGGTGAAGTTATCATTCACAAAAACCCGGATAATCCTAATTGGCCTAAACGCATTAAGACCTTCTTTAATGGGAATAATGAAGAAGCTAAAATGTCCTTGGAAAAGGTTGAAATCAACCGTACTGGAATGTACTATCTATATTTCATGTACTGTGATCCACAACTGGAGGGTACTTTGATAAAAGGAAGAACGGTTTGGAAGAACCCAAATGGTTATCTACCTGGAAAGATGGCTCCTTTGATGACGTTTTTTGGTGTCATGTCGTTAGCTTACCTAGTCCTTGGGCTAGGCTGGTTTCTGAGGTTTGTGCAGTTCTGGAAAGACATTATTCAGTTACACTACCACATCACTCTGGTTATTGCTCTAGGCATGTGTGAGATGGCTGTCCGGTACTTCGAATATGCTAATTTCAACTCAACAGGAAACAGGCCTGTGGGCGTTACACTGTGGGCTGTAACATTTGGGACTGTCAAAAAGACCCTCTCCCGACTTCTTCTTTTGGTGGTCTCAATGGGATATGGTGTGGTTAGGCCAACCTTGGGTGGCATAACCTCAAAAGTTCTTCTACTTGGTTTGGTGTATTTTATATTAACAGAGGCACTTGAGCTAGTTGAACATTTAGGTAACATCAACGACTTCTCTGGGAAAGCAAAGCTATTATTGGTGCTGCCACTTGCATGTCTTGATGCATGTTTTATTTTGTGGATTTTCTCATCCTTGTCCAAAACTCTAGAGAAGCTTCAGGTAGTCATCTTCTTTGCCTCCTTTTTATGCATTCATTTGTATTGCTATTTCCTGTTATTTGTTGTCTCTGCAATAGGGGGCTGGAATAGTAGCTGCTTCCCTGACGCCTAAATGCTTTGAAGGTCAACTGCTAAAACCCATTTGGATAATGCCAAAAAGTCTTTTCAAACGTCCTGGTCCAGAAGCACATGGCTTTTGGATGCTCAGTTGACAGATGGATCCTATATTCACATCATATTTTGAGCCTATATCTTAAACTAGTTGGATCAATCAACTGATTTGGCTTTCCTTCTAGTAGTATTCATCTTCAGATGATCATCCAATGTAGGTGCCGTGCTTAAGAAGCTATGATTAGAATTTTTTTTAGGTGTTTGATATGATATACGCCATTTTTATGTTTTCCCCCTTTGTTTAGGATCCTTCTAAGATATGTGCTTCCTAGCTACTTTTGCACTCTGTAAATTTTTGGCACTTTTATGAGGTCATGGTTCACATGTTCCTTTCAGAAAATGGATTAGTCTCTTTTGTTTTCCGTTTCTATTGTTCTTACTGTGGTTAGCTTCACTACTCGACATCTTCATCTACACAGCATGCATGTAAATTATACTGTTTGTGTTTTTGTTTGTTTTTTGCAACAGCTGTTACGTTTGTTTGAGTAACGAGTTTTATGGCTCTAGACACTACATATATGAGACATAATAGGTTTCAGTGCTGCTTTTGCCTGAAACATTTTCACTCGCTTATGCATTTTACATATACCATCAAGCAAAATGTATAAAAGTAGTAGTAGTAGTAGTAGTAGGGGCAGTATGAGGGAAATTTTGGTGCTTTTACTGCCGAGTAACCGTCACCTTATGTTATCATTTTATTTTTATGTCTGTAAACTCACAAATATAGGCAAGATATGTTCCCACCTGGCACTACCGAACTGTCTAGAGATAAAACTGGTGGCCTTTTTTACACTTTACCTCACAACATATGATTCTGTTACAAAGTTCAATTCCACTTTAGCTTTTCTTGCATTCATCGTGCTTGATGTGGTCGGACATTTTTATATTCTGTGGTAGGATCATCGCACAAAGGAAACAAAATTAGGGAAGGTCAACTTAGATAGTTTGGACATGTACAAATGAGACCATTAGAAGCAGGGCGTAGAACTGATAGGTTAGATTTATGAGAGGTTAATTGAGGTAAGACAAGACCTAAACTTACATGGGCAAGCCTAGTTGAGAGGGATCTTAGGCTATCGGAACTTCCTAAGGAGCTTGTTACTAATAAAGCGGAATGGGGACACAAGATTGATGTGACCGACCCCAACCAGTTGCGCTTAAGGCTTAGTTGATTGATTGATTGTGGTAGGATTGTTATGCTTCATAAAACTGCTTGTTCTTCTTAGATATTTCATTTGTTCATTGTCTTGGTTACAAAAGGCCTGATGCATTTGTTAGTGACCTGATGCTGGCAATTTCTGTGAAACTTACTTCGGGTGAAGATTGCATACAGCATATTCATTATTCTCATTTTCTGGTCTTAGATGAGGAGAAACATGGCAAAACTGGAGCTGTACAGAAAGTTTACTAATGCCCTTGCCATGTCTGTGCTGCTCTCAATTGCCTGGATTGGTTTTGAGGTAGAGTGGTTAACTTTAAAATGAAAATAAAAGCTTCACTGTGGTTTTTTATTTGTTTTCTCTTCAAATTGGTAGTACTCCTATCAATTATGAGTAGGATCTATTGTCTGAAAACCGGAAAAACAAAACAAAACAAAACAAGGAAATTGTGGTAGCTTTTAGTTTAGCAATTAGAAAAATGATCCAAAATGCTGATAGTTTTAAATGCCCTTCCCAAACAAGACCGGATTCTTGTTCCATGATACAGAGGTGTTCGTCTTTTAAGCACCTGCCTTTTCTTTTCAGCTGTACTTCAATGCAACTGATCCTCTCAGTGAGCTATGGCGACTTGCATGGATCATTCCAGCTTTCTGGAGCTTGCTTGCGTATGCTCTTCTGGTGGTTATATGTGTACTCTGGGCTCCTTCACGCAATCCAACCAGGTAACCGTTGTTGTTAAGTTTTTAGTTGCGTGCTTGTGTATGAGATAGTAACTGCTGATGCTTTGATTTCCATTCCTCATTCACTTATCATATTGAAATTTTACTGTCAGAACCAAGTTAGGTTTTGTGGTTACATAGATGTATACAAAACCCCGAGTGAATTAGTTCAGGTATGGATGCGTTAATGAGAATGTGAAACAAATGCAACTCTAAATTTTTTATTTTCTTATTCCACAAGTTACATTCCACTACCTATGAAATATTATGGGTAACTCCGGGCATCATATTTTTGTTAAAATTAGCCGCTGCAGTAATAGTTTCAAGTAACCTTATTGATGTTAGATTTGAATTGTCTAGGTGCACTTTAGCATACTAATACTCTATTTCTACCCTCCCCACCTCAGCAAAAAATGAGGTAGCTTTTAGTTGGAGACAATTTATCTTTTGTATTTTCCTTATTTTTCTTTTAAAAAAAATGAGAAAAGCTCGAGTCCACAACTTTTAAATATGTAGAGAAACCTCTTTTCTAAACTGTGGAGACCTCATTTGATAAAGTGAAGACTTTTACGATAAGGTTTTCCATTTTAACTTTTGAGTTCTTCAAGGATTGGGAAATCAAGGATTCCATATAAATGGAACAAGATATACTCCTTACTTCTGCAAAAAAGAAATACTCCTATAGGATGGAATTGGGAAATTTTCTACAGCCAAACACCAAGGGTCCGTTTAGTTGTAGAGAAGTTTCCAAATTTTCATTTCCAAAACTTCTTTGTAAATGTTTGATCATATACCCAGGTTTGAGGGGATGGAAAACCTTGTCTTCCAATTAGAAAACTCTAGTATTAAAATGGAAACCTTGCCAAATAAGGTTCCCTAATTTAATAATAGAGTTTTCCAAGATTGCAAAACCTTGTTTTCCATCCCTTCATACCTGGGTATATGATCTGAAACATTTTACAAAGAAGTTTTGGAAATGAAAATTTGGAAACTTCTCTACAACTAAACGGACCCCAAAAATCTCCAGTTTCTCTCTCTCTCCAAATTACCTTCAATATATAGGCATATAGCATCAAATTGAGGGGAAAACTGTTTTCTAGGCTAAAGAGAACTTTGTTGATAGTGAAATTTACAAAAGAAAAAGAAAAGTCCTAAAATATGTAAAACATTTTTTTTGTTGACTAATGAGTTCTCCAAATTTTAGAAAGTTTCCAACATCCTTGGAACAACTCAAGCAAGCATTTGTATCTTCCCGAATAGACTTTAAAAAAAGCATGATCTGCAAAAGTAAATGCCATCTTTTTTTTCCTTCTTCTTCTCCGTTGAGGATGCGACTTGTGACATTCTTTCTGGGTTGAACTCTGATGTTGTAGATATGCGTACATGGAGGAGAGCGGAGATGACTTTGATGAGGAAGGCATCTCATTGACAAGCGCTGCGGGTGACATGACCTTGAAGATGGACAGACCCGGAATTGTAGTTGGGGAAGATGTTGAAGAGGATAAACGAGAATAGCTTGTCTATCAAGAAAATGGTGACGAAAAAACTCAAAAGAGGTAAAGAATCTATACATTACAGACCCAGGAAGAATTGTTGTGTAAAAATGTAGCTACAACATGAATCTCATCTGATCTGATCTGATCTGATCTGATCTGTGTACAAAATGAGTTACACCAGAAGAGAAGAATGTGGATGGAGAGAAAATCATGTTCTGTTGTTTGGTTAAATCTTCCTAATCTATCAAATGTACTGCTAAAATGTTAGGCTGATGAAATGAAGGCAAGGGCAAAAAGGGAAAGAAATATGGATCTCAAATTCTTTCTTTTATGTTTATTCCTCCGTCTACCATTAACGTTTTCCGTTACCATCGTACTAATCGCATCTAATAAAAAACTAATAAAAATCAACAATAATTTAAATTTTCATCAATTTTTTGATAACTTTTATCTTTATAAAATTCTCTCCCAATTTTCAATGTCATTTTTTTGTCAAAATTTGCACAAATAACACATCAGGGTGTGTTCAATTGAAATTGGTAATATATTTTGGGAAATTTGAAGATATATTTTTATTTTATGGATGAGATATACGTGAGTATGAAAATTAGAAAAAAAAATATTTTTTAAAAAATTGATGATGATTTAATGAATTTAATATTATTTTATATATTAAAAATTGGAAAAACATTCCTAAAAAATTGCAGCCAAACTGAGCCTAAGATTCTGTGTTGAAATTAACGCCGTGACGGCACCTGTATGTAAGATACGAAACGACACGTGAAACACACCACAAGATGTGATCGATGACACGCGACCACCATGCAGGCATTTCTCTAGCAATGCTCCCATCAAATCCAAAATATCTTTTTGAGACTTTTAATTTAATTTATTATAAGGAATTTTATTTTATCTCTCATTGAAAAGTTAAAATTGGAGTACAAAATTTTCTCCTTTCATGAAGATTACAATATTTTGCCCATTTTCCTTAATATACGCCAAACCATTTACGGAAGGAGTGATTTTAATTTAATTTATTATAAGGAAATTTTTATTGAAAAGTAGGAGTATTTATGAAGATTACAATAGTTTGCTTACCATTTAGATGATAAAATATTTTTAAACAAGTTTAAATCAAGTATTAAAATAAAGTGAATAAAAAAAATAGTGGTTTACAAAAAAGAATGAAAAAGTAGAATGACGTGAAGGCAAGAATTACACCAGTAAGCAGTCCAACTTTCGGAATTCCAATATCAATTAGAAAATCAGAGTTACTATAAACAAACTAGCTTCTCGTACCGGTATATCTTTCATCCAAAAAAAAAAGACGAGAACTTCTCGCAGAGTTGCGCTCCAGAGTCCAGACCCGGGAAACTTAGGGAGCAAAAAGCTTGTCTTCTCTGCTAAGTTATTCGGTTTCTCTGCGTAGTCAACAAAGTTGAAGTCTTGATCCAGGAACCGTTCGCAAAGACTTAAACTTTCTCTGTCCTATCCGGGAATTGGTTCAGTCTACCAAGGCTGCCTCTCTATCTGGGATTTCCTGATCTGTGCAGTTATCCTCTGATTGTTCGATCGATTCAAGTGGAATCAGGACCAAGATGAAGGAGAAATTGGTGACTTTGGTGTTTCTTTTGGTGCTGCTATGTGGGTCTTGTCTGGGCAGATTCGTGGTGGAGAAGAATAGTTTGAAAGTGACCTCCCCGGAGACGATCAAAGGGGCTTATGAATGCGCGATCGGAAACTTTGGGGTTCCTCAATATGGAGGGACTTTGGTTGGTCTTGTTGTTTATCCGAAAGCCAATCAAGGGGCATGCAAAAACTTCGATGAATTCGATCTCAGCTTCAAGTCAAAGCCCGGTGGACTTCCTACGTTTATCCTTGTTGATCGTGGAGGTCAGTTTATTTTCTTTTTATCCCTTTTTCCGATTAACATATATGATTTCTAGTTATTTCCTTTTACTGTTCTCCTCCGGCTCCTTTTTTAAGAATGCTAAATATTGTCCTTGTTATTGGCGGAACCAGAGAATCTTAATCTGGTGAAGTTCCCGTTTTATAAGTTCTGGATAAGAGATTGAATTAATTTACACTCGTTGAGGACAGTAGTATAAGTGCATTTTGCACTTTCAGCTTATGCTTCCTTCCACCTCCCAAAGGCCTTTTCCCTTTTATTTGATTTTTGTCTGTTCTACAACGTCTGAATTGATTTATTGTTACACCAGCATTCCATATGTGGCTGGGAGATGTGGGAATTAGCTGCTTTTAGCTTCCTTGATATGACATTGTTATTGCGATCTCTGGACCCATGGGTGCTCTTGGTAGAGTTGGTACTTTCAATCTGTCTAAGTCTAACATCCGTAAACCTGTTGCTTCTCAGATTGTTTTTTCACTTTGAAAGCGTGGAATGCACAGAAAGCTGGAGCGGCTGCTGTTCTCGTGGCAGACGACAAGGATGAACCCTTGATTACCATGGACACCCCTGAAGAGGATAACTCGGGTGCTGATTATCTGGATAAGATTACCATTCCATCAGCCCTTATAACCAAGTCAGTCGGGGACAGTATTAAAAAGGCTCTTTCTAGTGGGGAAATGGTTAATATCAACCTTGATTGGACAGAGGCGCTTCCACATCCTGATGAGCGGGTTGAGTATGAATTCTGGACAAATAGTAATGACGAGTGTGGGCCAAAGTGTGACAGTCAGATAGAGTTTGCAAAGAACTTTAAAGGTGCAGCCCAGATACTTGAACAGAAGGGATACACCCAGTTCACCCCACACTACATTACTTGGTACTGCCCAGAAGCATTCATTCTGAGTAAACAGTGTAAGTCTCAGTGCATCAATCACGGGAGGTATTGTGCTCCTGATCCCGAGCAGGATTTCAGTAAGGGTTATGATGGGAAGGATGTTGTAGTTCAAAATCTGCGTCAAGTGTGCTTCTTCAAGGTTGCTAATGAAAGTGGGAAATCGTGGCTTTGGTGGGATTATGTCACTGACTTCTCAATCCGCTGTCCAATGAAAGAGAAAAAGTACACAAAAGAGTGTGCTGATGGCGTTATTAAATCTTTAGGTATTTAATGCATCACTCCGGTTTAAATCTTTACCTTAGGTGCAGTATGCTCTTCTTTTTCGCCCTCTTTCTCTAAATTAGAATTATTTGGTTTGATTGCATTCTTCCATAAAACATGCATCTGTTTTTACTGAGGGTGTGCCATTTTCTACCAAATCATTTAATTTGATTGCGTTCTTCCATAAGACTCCTGTCTAACTCTGGTAGTATTTTAGATGTATCAAGTACAACTGCAGTTCTATCAGTTTCTTTATCTGTGAAGGAAGAAAACAGAATAAAGTTTTGTAACTGGAAAGCCAGAGTGAAGTTTATGGAACTCTCGCCCCAAACAAAACAAATTAATAGCTTGAGATTACTGATAAGTTTGTCCTTTTCCATTCTGTTACGCAGGTGTTGACCTTATAAAGGTTGATGAATGTATCGGTGACACTGAGGCTGATGTTGATAACCATGTTCTTAAAGCTGAGCAAGATGAACAAGTCAGTCTTGCTTAGCCAATCATTTTGTGGCTTCTTTTGTCTTTCTTCTTCAAACTCAAATTTTTTTCCTATGATTGTGCTATTTCAGATTGGCAAAGGCTCCCGCGGAGATGTGACCATTTTGCCAACTCTTGTAATAAACAACAGACAGTACAGAGGTATGAGTCAGGAACTGAAGTTTACTTTTGAAATGATGTTCCATTAGTTAGATGGTGTTATCTGAAACTCATTATTGTTTTCAGGGAAGTTGGACAAAACAGCTGTTCTCAAGGCAATTTGTTCAGGTTTCCAAGAGACCACAGAACCTGCAATATGCTTAACTGAAGGTTATTGCCTGTCCAACTTGTATATCCCTTTTTCTTTCAAAGTATTAAGTTCTCTGCCAATCATGAGTTGAAATACTTTGCTTCCTGTGATTGCATCTTCTCTTCTTGCTTTGAAGTCACCGTGATTCAATTACTGTCAGTTGACACATTGAATGGCCGTTTCCTTTAAAGACTTACCCTAATATGAAGCTTTAGTGTTTATGTCCCTTCATACATTGAACGTCTCTGTTGCTCTGCTTTGTTCTATATCTCTTTGTTGGAGATCGCATATTTACATTTATTATTATGTTTTTCAGAAATTGAAACTAATGAGTGTTTGGATAACAATGGTGGCTGCTGGCAAGACAAGGCAGCTAACATTTCTGCATGCAGGGTATGCTCACTGCAGGAAAGTTTTGTAAACCTGTAATTTTGGACTTGATTTTTTTGCTCATGATAGGATAATTCTTGTAGGATACTTTCCGTGGGAGAGTCTGTCAGTGCCCCATAGTTAATGGTGTTAAGTTCACTGGTGATGGCTATACTCATTGTGAAGGTACTTCTTCTTTACACTGAATTTTAGAAAGAAAATGCGTTGGGACAAACTTATTGCTATAACACCTGCTATCTGTTTTAACAGCTTCAGGTCCTTTGCGTTGTGAAATCAACAATGGTGGATGTTGGAGGAAGACTCAAGATGGCAAGACATTTTCTGCTTGTAGGGTAAGTCTAGTATTAGTCGTACGCCAGATCCTCTGCTTCCATTGCCCAAGTAGTTACAATTCTCTCTGCAACTCCCATCTTCACTTGCTTATGGTTTAATTGGTTTGTTCATTTAGGATGATAACTCTCAAGGTTGCAAGTGTCCGCCAGGGTTTAAAGGTGATGGTGTCAACAACTGTGAAGGTAATTATAATCTCATTAAGCAGAATGATTGACCAACTTATTCAGATCTCAATTTGTATTTTAGTCGCTCAAGACATGCAGACATATTTTTTGTTTTACTGTGTTGATTTTCATGATAACAGTGCATTTTTTTCGAGTACAGTTGCTTGCTTTTTTATTAGGACTTGAATGTTCATGCAGCAGCATATTTCCTCTAAAAGATCCTCCCGTGTGTAATCTCCCATTTTGTAACTTGTTAATTTTTCCTTTACTGTAGATGTGGATGAATGCAAAGAGAAGGTGGCCTGCCAATGCCCAGAGTGCAAGTGTAAAAATACCTGGGGCAATTATGAGTGCAGCTGTAACAGCGGTTTGTTGTACATGCGAGAACATGACACGTGCATTAGTAAGCTCCTTAACAACTACTTCTATCACATTTGTGTGTGTGTCAAGAAATTGTTATTGGTTTGAGGATAAATGTGAGACAAAACTTATCATTGTGGAGTTAGGGTAAGATGCTTTCTCTGTTGGTATATCATAAACTATATTACATGGGATATACATTGTGGGACCTTACGTTCGTAAATAAAAGCCTTTTCGGTTTGCTAGTGTTCATTATTTCAGTACAATATGTTCCTCAGGTAAAGCTAACACAGAGGTAAGCTGGAGTGTTGCATGGATGATTATTCTGAGCGTATCTGCTGCTGCCGCTGCTGGGTATGCTATATACAAGTACAGGATCCGGGTACGCACCTCTCTCCCTTACACATGGAACAGAAAGTCTTGCACATTTTTTTCTTGACTAATCAAATGCGTCTGATTGGTGTTGCGTAAAGCATATATCATTGATCTTAGAACTTGTCTCTCATGCTTCTCTTGTGGCGGCTCATATGCAGAGATACATGGACTCGGAAATAAGGGCAATAATGGCGCAGTACATGCCGTTGGACAATCAACCAAATCACGTCGTTGCTCATGCAGACATTTGAAGAAATCAAACTAGAGAAATTGGTGAGGTTACAGATGGGGTGTACGTTTATGGAGCTACTACTTTCTTGGTCTATTACGGTGGGGTAAAGTTTATAGTTATAGTCCCTTGTTAACTACGACCATCGTCTCTTTTCTGACCAGATTGTACATTTTAGATCTTGTAATTTAAACCAGCACACACTTCAGTTCATTGTAAACAAGAATTTATGAGTTGGAAAGAGCAGTCAGTAGTTTTTCTTTCTTTTCTTTTCTTTTCTTTTTTTTTTTTTTTTTTGCACTCCTTGGCACTTGGACTTTAGCTTTTAATACTACTACTTGTCAGTCTGGATGACCTTAGTTTTTTTCGTACGAACTTGAGATTCCTATTTTTCGTTACAAAATAGTATTATTACACAGTTAACAGTTGATGACGGTCGGTATTTCAAGTGTAATTTTTTTTTAATGCCATTTCTACTGTTTAATTCAGAAAGTTTGAAATACAAGATACTGTATGTGTTTCTACAATCTACACAGTGGAGGTTGATTGGTACAACGGGACGTCTTCATGAAGGATCTATAGAGAGAAGAGAGGGAGGAAAGACCTGCTGAAACAATTATTAACACTCTAATGAAACAATTATGTGAACGAGAACTGTTAAAAGAGTACTGGGTAGGGCAAAAGAAAGATGACAATGAGGGCGCAGAGCCTTGACGGAGAGGGCACAAGAGCCACACCTTGATATGCAGAGCGTTGGAAACGTCAACAATCACGACGTATGGCAAACCTTTCGATGATGATTCAAGGCAGCCATGGAAGTTGAAGAAGCTGTTCGTACAAAAGAATTGAGCCGAAGAACCAAGTGCGGACAGATAGAGCACGTCGTCTACAAAGTACATACTCATCAATACGCCTGATAGAATGACAAGAGTGAGACTCAAAACATGCTAACACAAACTAGTACTTATCATTAAGGAAACAGACACGCAACGGAATTTTCTCTTTTTTATTTTAATCACGCTGCACGCATCATCGTGAAGAAACAGACACATAGACAGACAGAACACGTATAACTGGAACCGATGCTTCAGGTACGTTCAGTAGTAAACCGACGGAGGACATGAAGCACCAAGCACATTACAAAGTTCACACAAAACAGCCCCAGGAGAGGGAGAGAGCAGAGCAGATCAGATCAATCAAGCAAACAGGGAGCTCACATACGTAAGAGTAGGAAACTTTTATTCATAGACATCACTTATGATTAAATTGAACCGAATGTTTCACTCTGCCACTCTTGCTCTCGTGGCACTTTTATGACTGACTTGGTAATGACTCTTCAGTCCGCATTTGCTTGCGATATGCAGGTGAGGACTGCTTCTTAATGTCCCAGCCCTTTTAATCCATCCTTCCAGAGTCCTAGAATTAAGAGGAGCTTTCTCCACCAAAAGAAGCGAAATAAGAGTCGCAAACACAACTAGCGTATGAAAGTGGCAAATACAAACCAACATTTATTGGTATCTGCTGACGGACTAGCATGCATGGGGCAGAAAGCAAGCAAATTTGACATCAAGGTGTCCACTCTCACGATTGCTTCCTATGAAAAAACTCCAATTGTAGCGCCTCGAAGATGGTATACACTGATTATGCCATAGATAGAGAGATGCGGAAGACTACGAAATTCTTCAATCTACCATTTCCTGCCTGCATTATTAATATAATTACATCAAAATACCACACTGGCGGAGGAAAGGGGGAAAAAGAGCCTCTGTGTTTGGCGGATCAGGATGGGAGCTCAACATGTGATGTGGAGAACAAAACATTAACGCTACCTTGAAAATCGGTAGGACTCATTTTTCTTATTGAACTCCATAACAGTAAACAGATACGGCACATCATACTGTCTAAAGAAAACATTCTTGCATTGCTATGATGACTTGCGAACCAGATACAGGTTTACAGGTTACTTGAAGTCTTGTACGGATTTGAGAATATCAATTTAATAAACAAAATGGAACCACATACTCCTATACAATTGACATAATGGCAAGAAGAGGTTGTTCAGAAAAAAGAAAAGAGCAGATGGTTAGCAGCTGGGACGAAACAAGCCATCCAGTTTGATGCAAAAGAAATCAGCGTACAGACCTCTAGATATGTATCAATTCTCAGCTCCTGGCTCCAAATCTCCCCTTTGTTTTCTGTCAGCTATTATCCTATAGCAGTAAAAAGCTAGCATAGCACCGCTGCAATGAACAAAGTTTTAGACCAGGTCAGTCAGTGCTTCCTACTGCCTTGGACAAAACAATACAAACTGCAGTTTCTTAGAACACAGAATTGTGATGCTTGCACCTAAACCATAAGATTATGCTAGAATCGACACAAGAAAAGAGATCAAGTATGCATGCATGAGCCTTAAGATGTGACTTCAGCGGATGGAACATGGAGATATGTGGGTCCTAGTCTTTTGTTCTAATCCATCCATATTATGGTTTCAACTGACGTTGCTAAGAATTCCTTAACATGGTTGCAAAACAAATTCAGCAGCAGATATCTATGTAAGCTTCTGATTATCATATTTTTAAATGCACTAAAATCCGGCAGCTCCCATGGCCATGTAATCCTTTCCGCACCGGTCAGCAGTGCAGCTTCCAAGCTTTTAATAAGCCTTGTATTGCCACCATATGTTACAGAAAAAGTCAAAATAAACATGAAGTTCACAAACCTGAGTGCAGTGGAAACCAATTTAAGTACTCCTGTCCCCTGTAGAAGTGATAATGAAAAGAAAGATCATTAGTTTCATCCAAAACCTGGCAAGAAACTTTGATTGATAGAAGATAATAGCACCAATACAGCCATACCTGCAATAGTAGGAGCGACTCTCTCAGAAATAGTACAGCAACTATTGCTGCAGGATAAACAACCAACATTCAGAACATGAAACCTTAATTACCATTTTCTTTCCGTCACTCGAATAAATAGAAAAGTATTTGAAGATAGAATTTCTGACCCAATAACTAACATCCAGAAAACTGGTTTAGAAAATCATGAGATGAAATTGGATTCACAGATTAAATACCAAAATTTATCCGAAAAAAATGATGTACTCTATACAAGAAAAGTACTCCAGAAGCATTTCTCACTTGCTTTCCAAAGCTTGAACAAGTCCTAACCTGCTTGTCCTTTCAAGGCTAGACCAGGTGGCTCCCCTCTTTTATATGATTTTAAGCTTTGTATGCTTAAAGCTAAAACAGCACCGCCTAGAATAACCCCAAATCTCAGGGCATCAATGCTTCCATAGAGCATGAAAGACAGGAAACCGGTCACACTAAGAAGCAAGCCTGCATATAATTGAAAAGGCGCTTTCACCAGCATTGAACAATCAATTATAGAATACACTAACATTAACTGAGGATCTACTAGCATGACATCCAGTTTGACACATACCATATGGAATTCCCAGGCGAAAGTCCGGGACTCTAGAAATGTCACGGTAATCATCGGTTGAGGAGGAAAATGTCTCCACTATCTCCTTCACGTCTTCGGGCGAATTCTGGGCAGCAGCGGAGATGTATTCTCTTCCTTCTTCACTAATCTCCTTGGTAATGTCAGCTAAATCATTCCTCGCCTTCTCGGCCTGAATCTTAAGCTGCTCGGAAGTTTCTTTCAGAACAACCATGGCCTTCTTAGAGTAAATCTCGTACGCTTCTTGCGAAACACTCTGCATCTTGGTAGCTTGTTCTTTGAAGGCAGCCAGAGCCTGTTTCCACGCTTCTTCCGATTCCTCAGCTTTGGCTCTAACATCCCTGCCTTCCTTCTCCACTTCAATGTCTGAAGGATTCTGGAATCAAAGATCAAAAAACACTCTCAATCATTATCGACACAGTCCAACGTACTGGAAAGGGTGAACTCAAGGGGAGCAATGAAACTCACAGATTCTTCGTGGGAAGCTGCTAAAGCAACAATCAAGCGACTGAGCGAAATCCGGGTGCGAGGGGAAGTAAAGGAAACATCAAGGGTCTTGGGAGAGAGCCCTGTAGGAGGAGTAGCTTGAGATATGAAAGAACGGCGAGGGAGGGCAATAGAATCGAATCGCAGGGACGATGAAACGCAGAAGGCCATGGAAGACGACGGTGACGGAGAGGCTGCGGTCGGCGGCGAGAGTCGGGGCGGTGTGAAGAGGAAGCGGAAGAGCTGGGGACGGTGGTACAGTGTGTCCGGGAGTGGAAGCTCTGGCGATGTTCACGAGACGGAGGCGTTTAGGTAATTGGATTGGAAGTGCAGGCAGGCAGCTAAGGAATTTATTATGAGAGGTAAACGGCGACGTTTAGGGTCTATGCTTCTTGCCTCCAGATGCACGGAACCTAGAGAGAGAATCTTGGTGCTTAAGTGACACGTAATTAATCAGAGAAAAAAGGAAAGAGATTGTGGGACCCACCCACCCAGGGATCGTATGCTTACTTGGAACGGAAAAGTGGCTAGCTTAGCTTAGCCAGTTAGCTAGCTAGCCGACCGCTGCTTTCGACTTTGGTTTTGGTTCAATTCTATTTCTATGCTAAAAGAACAAACCGAACAAAAGAGAGAATTTGAAAATATAAATTAAAAAATGAAAACAAAAAAAGAGAGATTATTGTGTGTAGTGTTGTGTACGTACAGATGGGGTTTCACTTTCAGGTTTGGGCCTGGGCAATTGGAGGCTGAGAGATGGGTGGGCTGTGGATCTTGGGGTTAATTCAGAAGGGCAGTGGGTTAGTGTTGGGCGCCCAAATGGGAAAAAAAAAACTAGCAAATAAACAGTTCAGGTTACTCTGGTTTATTGCGTAATACAACCGAAATCGAAGGAAATATAAATATTTCAGCTTTAATAGAAACCGAACCTCTAGATTTGAAATGTTAAGCAAAAACAAGTTTAATTAATTCAGTCTTTTTATTTTTTCGGTTTCAAGTGAATAGTTCATTTTACTCTCTTCTATTTAGGAAATTTGATATACCAATTTGGCACAATTTGACATTTTTTATAGTGAACGGATGAAACAACGTCGTTTTGATGAATTTTAATCTTCTTCTTTTTTTTTTGAATTCTAGCTGAAAAACGAAGTCATTTGGGAGCCAAAATTGCAGGTGATTCCCATAAAAGCCATCAAACTTTTTTACAATACTCAGAAAAACCCCGCGTGTTTGAAACTTTAAAATACCTTTGTAAGCCCTTTTAGTTGCCTTAAGTTTACATGCATGGCCCTAGTGTTTAGCCATTTAACATTGACATCCGGAGTTGCCCTTCCCTCTTTAGTCTTTAGCGACCTAAACATAAATCAATAACCTATGATGATTCCATTGATACTTATAGTCTTTAGTGTTATTTTTCTACTTTTACGTTTTTATGTATCTTTGTCAAAATTAGAAATTAAGTCTTAAACATCTCATCTTTCTTTTATTTTGTACGTTAAACCAATGGTTTTATACATGCAACATATGAATTTATTTTGTTATCCTTTTTCAATTGGATTTCTTTTTTATTACAAAAAAATGAACCTTTTAAATGTTTTTTGATATTTCAAATGTTTCCAAATAAGTTATTTTCTTCAGATCAAATTCAATTTATTCTTTTTATTATATTTTATGATTCAGTTTTTCAAGTATTTTTGTACGTTGTCTCCGTCACTTTGTTTTATTGTTTATTTTTATTATTTATAATTCTGTTATTTATACTCATTGACTTAGAATCAAATTTTAATACAATTATTTGTTTTACAATTTTCCAGTAGTACAATATATTATTTTTCACGCTATTGGTCTTTTCTTTTCTTTTTTAAATGAAAATTCAACCTTTTATAGAAACCAGACCGATTCAACTAATTAAGCTTATAATCTTCAATGTGATTTTTCTATTTTACCCATTATTGCAAATTATGGGCAAAATTTGAAATTCTCTCTTAAACCTCTCATTTTTTCATGTTAAATCCTTAATTTTTTATGACATATGAATAAGTTTTCCCACCCCTTTGTATTAGTACTTTTTTATACTTTTTGGATATTTTGAATGTCTTTTAAGATATTTTCTTCATGCTTAAAAAATGATTATTGTTTAACAAATTTATGTTACACCTTTTCCAATTCACGCATCAAACATGTGTTTTTTTTACTCCTTTATTTATTTTCTGGCTTATAATTGAGACCTTATTTTTTCCATTGTTTTTGCTTATTTTCTTTAATACTTGTAAATTGGTGTCATCATTTATTTAATCAAGTTATTTATATTTTTTCTTCTCAAGTTTGGCCAACTTGCTTTTTATTCCTTAATATTTATTTTAAGAGTAATTAGAGTTTGCATGGTCATCAATTTACAAGTATTAAAGAAAATAAGCAAAAACTATGGAAAAAATAAGGTCTCAATTATAAGCCAGAAAAGAAATAAAGGAGTAAAAAAACACATGTTTGATGCGTGAATTGGAAAAGATGAAAAAGGTGTAACATAAATTTGTTAAACAAATAATCATTTTGGAAGCATGAAGAAAATATCTTAAAAGACATTCAAAATATCCAATTTTTTGGATTATACCTTTTTAGTTTTTCTAAGTTTAAAATTAGAATGTCGAAGTTAGTCATCACTCAAATTAAAATTTAATATCTGGACCTTAAAATCAACTTGAATATTATTCTCAATTCCATTGTAGGCATGTATTATCTTAAGTAGACTCCATAAATGTTGGAAATCTCAAACAAGTTAATACATTTATGCAAGAATGTTAGACATTGTTAGTTTAGTTTTTTTAAAAAAAACTCATCTTATTCTCTCATTTATATTCTATTATGTGTTTTTTTTCCGTTTTTTAGTTTCCTCTTGTACTTTGGTGCAAGTATATATTGATTTTGACTTTTTTATTTTGCATTTACATTCCCTGTTTTTCCCATATTCATTTCTATTTTCCAATTTAATCTTAGATACTTATTTTTTTCACCATTTCATCATGTTGTTTTCACATACACAATTTTATTTTTCGCTGATATTTGTTGGATTGCGAGTATAAAAATTCTAGTGCATGATATTTTTCAAATTTATCGAACACGCACAATAATTTCATATTTACTGAACACGCACACAGATGATGTATTTTTAAACTTCACATACTACCTTAGTCCAAAAGATATTCCATCATTCGACTTTTGATACTAATTTGATTTCAATTTATCTATATTAATTTATATGGATAAAATAAATAACCTCGGTAAATTATAAAGATCAAATTATCATCTGTACGCCTAACTTTTAAGAGGGACATTGCATACCTTGTACCCCATGTTTTAAATATCGAACAGTAAGTAGGACCGTTCAAACATTGGTTATCGGTTCAATCATTTGAGCCACCGGTTTGTTAAAATTAGCTATCACATACTCTTTACTATATATGTTGAGTTGTCACAATATAGTCTACAAATAAGATAATGATGCATATTTTCTACACTAAAATACGAGTTTATAGAATAGTTTATCTGATCATAAGATGACAAATAATGCAAATATCAATGAGTAAAAAAATTCCATATTTTTGCATTTATATTAACATGTATAATAGTTATGTAAGGTATCACGCAATTTATTACAAATTTGAGGCAAACCACAATAGTATCAAATCGGGTAAAGCGCATGTATAGTCCTTTATCTTTCACTATTTTCCTAATCATGTCCTACTTTAGGAATTTGCCCTATTAAAGTCCCCTGACTTTGGTATTTTGTCTCAATCATATCCTATTTCGTTTAGCGACTGTTAAATGTAACAGATGTTTAGGGAAAATGGTAAGTCTTGTGACTAAACTTTTTCTATTTTTCACTTTAGACCCTAAACTTATAGATCTAACTATCTACCCACCCCACCTAACTCCGGTCAACACATCCGGCCTCGATCGCCACGATTCTATAAGTTAGATTGGAGCCACTGGAACCCCCACCACCTTCAACCAAGTATCAATCCGCCACGGCGTCAACTTCCATTTAATCCTGGGCTTTTCTGTCTACGATAGATCCTCTGACCCGACCCGACAAGGCACGTTCTTGTCGTACTAGGAAGATTCCCTAACCCCATCAGCTCCGGCGTCAGGTGGCGGTGAAATTGGACGGGAAGGCTCACTAGAGGCTATTGAGAGCATTTCTGGCAGTGGAGCAGCGTTACGAGGCCTTGGCTGGTGGAGTCGAATCGGCGGGTTTTGGTTGGAAGTGGTGTCGTTCGTGGCTTGTGGTGTCAAAATAGGCAAGGGACTGTGCATTGGATGTTAGGGGCATGATTGACGGTGTTAAAGCGGCAGTTTAAGGAAGACAGAGGGCTGGAACGAGGGCTCTTCCGGCAGAACGAGTCGACTCGGGTCTCGAGCTCGAGTGGAGGATCTGCTGCGATTTGGAGGCTGTTTGTGGCGGTGGTTGGCCAGGAGAAAGGCGCCGGTCGTTGGGGAGGGCTCCGTCAATGATCTAGTGACGTCGTGGTGGCGCTAGGAGAGTTGTTCGGAGCTTTGTCGGTTAGCTCGAGTGGCTGGACTTGTCGCGGTTCTTTTCTTTGTTGAAACGTCAATTACGTCAATTACTAACCCTAAAATTATAGATTACGTCGGAGGGTGAAGGTGAAGGTGGTGGTGGTGGTCGGTCGAGGCCGGATGTGTTGACTGGAGTTGGGTGGCATGGGTAGATAATTAGATCTATAAGTTTAGGGTCTATAAAGTGAAAAATAAAAATAAGTTTAGTCACAAGACTTGTCATTTTCACTAAAAATCCGTTATATTTAACAGTCACTTAACGAAATAGGACATGATTGAGACAAAAAAACCAAAATTAAGGATCTGATTAGGACAATGGTGAACGATAAATGACTATCCGTGCATTTTACCCATATCAAGTCTAGAGGGACTTCGAGTAAACTTTTAGAAAGTGAAATATGACCTTTGCAAATTGAACCACCGATTTACCGGTTCTACAAATTTTTTTCTAGTTTTTTCCTAGTCATTCAAAATTGAAAACCGGGCCAACCGATTCGACCAACTGGTCCGATCTGATTTTCTCAACACTGCTCATTCCATGCATATGTGTATGTTTCTAGTAATTTCCTTTTTATAACAACGACAGTGTTGTGTGGTATTGTACCCAGTTTTTTCAATCATCTTTTGCATTCCCAAACAGGGTCTTGTAGAGATACTCTCTCCGTCCCAAAAAAACTATACACATTTCCGTTTTGGGTCTCCTTGAAAAATTATACATTTTCAGTAAACGGAAACTCTTTCATTCAAAGTTATCAAATTATCTCTACTGATTTATCTTTACTTTTTCTATATCATTTTTTATGTAACTTCTACTAATGTCGCCGGACTGTCGTTGGACCACCGCCAAACAGCCATCAGACCATTGTTGGACAGTTGACGCCTGTCGCACCACCATCAGACCGCCGGACTAGTGGCCGGAGGTGGTCCGGTGACGTTCCGGGGGGTCCGGCGACTGTCCGGCAGTGGTCCGGAAACGGTCCAGCGGTGGTCTGGCGATTGTCTGGCGGTAGTCTGGCGAATGTCCAGCGGTGGTTCGACGATGGTTTGGTGATGGTCCGACGGGGTCTGACTTTCATGAATCAAGACTTTTGTGTTCTCAGATTAAAACATTAAAATGATGTTTTCAAGATCCTTTACAAATTAGGTTTTCATTTCATATCAAAATGAAAATGAAAATGAAAAATACAACTAAACATATTTTAATCTCATTTCTTATTTATAAAAAAATTTGTGAAAATTTCGAAGAAAAAAAAAATTGACAACTAAACGGGCGCTAAGTTGACAACTAAACGGGCGCTAAGTCTTTTAAAATGCGCACCAACACCGCATCGAAATTGTCATCGCCAGCGCCGCCAACGACGACATCCTCTCCCGCTTCCGATGTCAACAAACACACTTACACTACTATCCAACCGTTTCTAAAGGGCTTACGATGTTATGTTGTTGTTTGTCTTTGGTGAATGTAAACTATTTTTTTTTAAAAGGCATCCAAAATATTATAAAAGAAGGAAAGAAACTTAGATCTCCAAGGAAGAGATCTAAGTTTCAAAAGTCACTAACAGAACCACAACTGATGAAGAGTTACATACGAATTACAAATTTGCAACCGCCCCAAGTGGGTTAATAAGCCAATCCGTCCAAGTTAATTTGAACTTAAACCACCTATTTGATATCCATAGGTAGGAGAGGAATTGCACCGAAGATAACGAGGCTTTTGATGTCGATGACTGAGGCGTAAAAACTGCAGAATTCCTGTCTCGTCAAATACACCAAGTTGTGATTACCCGGATTGCCCACCAACATTTATTCTGATTTTTGTTGAGGTTGGCTTGTGAATTTGGAGAAAGGATATCAGCCACGTCCAAGGCTGAGAATGGGCTAACATCGCACCATTGATGAACCGGCAGCCATAGACTTAGAGCTGAAGAACAACCAACGAGGCAATGAACAAGGGACTCCGTATAACCACAACCCCTTGGACATGAGAGATTCGTCAAGTTGACGCCGCGCCTGGAGAGTTGGAGAAGACTAGGTAACCTGTCCAGAGATGCCTTCCAAAGGAACACATTGAGCTTCTTGGGCATCCACGAGTTCCATGCCGTTAAGCTTCCAACATATGGGTTTGAAAGCGAAGCATCGTCAATTAATTTTGAGAGGGCAGCCACTGAGAATAGTGGATTGCTGTCCAGAGCCCAAATCCAGCCATCCTTTACCCCTGATTTGATTTGAAAACCCTGCATTAAAGATGTCAGTTCCTCGAATTCTCTTATCTCCCTTCCTCTAGGGCTCCTCCACCATTTCCAAATCCACCTCCAACCCTCCAGACTCTAACACCCCCTATCCGCGACTTTGCACTCCTACTTCACTTCTAATCTTGCTAGTCTAGGAAAGCGCTCATTTAAGGGGTTGTTACCTGCCCATATATCCTCCCAAAAAAGTGTTTGTTTCCCATCCCCCACACTTCTTTTGAAAGAGTTTGAGAAATCGACACCTACTTCATTTATTAGCTTACCCGTTTTTAAAATTCTACCCCACACTCCTCTGAACTTCGACAACCTAGCATTTTCCCAGCCACCATCCAAACCATACAATTCCTCAATAACCCTCACCCAAAGAGCTTCTTTTTCAATTAAAAATCTTCATTCCCACTTCCCAACCAGCCCCCAATTTTTTGCCTTTAGGCTTCCCACTCCTAACCCTCCCAATTCAAATTCACTAAGGATTGTTTCCCAATTCACCCAATAGATCCCTTTCCCCTCTTCTTTTATCCTCCAAAAAAATTTAGATCTGAGACTCTCAAGTGTTTGGGAGCTTTTGTTATAGTAGTTTACTACTCCCTCCGTCCCCGAAAGATTGGTAGATTTGTTTGGACACGGAGATTAAGGTGAATGTAAGATGTTTGTATATGTTTACTTAATTGCCCCTTAGTTGAGAGTGCACAAAAAACGAGGTAGAAAAAATAAAGATAAAGTGAGGATAGTTTAGTAACTTTGAGAGTGAGAAGTTTCCTTTTAAGGAAAGTGATCAATTTTTCTGGGACAGCCCAAAAAGGAAATGTGTACAATTTTTCAGGGACGGAGGGAGTATAACAAAAGTTCCAAATCAGCTAAACTCTCAGCACACTGAGTAGGGGTGTGCACGGGGCGGAGCGGGGCGGATAGTGAGAAAAATAGTATCCGCCCCACCGAGTGCAGGTACCCTAAATGCGGATACCCGATTTTCACGGTTTTTTACGGTTCGGATCGCGGGTATTCCTAAGTATAATTATTCTAAAAAAAATTTCAATTTACTTGGAGATATTCTAAAATTTTGCATCATAAATGTACATATCTAGAGCATCAAAATGAAGAAAAGTAGTTTGCATAAATAGAACAATAATAAAATATTGCAAATCATATATTATTGTTGTATGAAATGGGTTTTCACACATAATATAAAAGAAATTTAAAGGAAAATTGAGATGAAGTAAGCAATTTTAGATAATTTATTTGTAAATAGACATATGCGGATCGGTTCGGGTATCCGCGGGTTTCTAAAATTAGAATCCGCGGGTTATCGGTTTCTTCGATTCACGGGTTTTTTCGATTTCGGATCACGCGATTCGGTTCGATTTCTCGGTTTTGCGGGTTTTTTGAACACCCCTAACACTAACAGTGAGTACGTATGTGGGAAGGAAGATGAAAATATGATAAACCTAAAACGTTGTCGTTATCGTTTAGAATACTGATGATGACCCACCCAGCCCACCCCCCAGCTAGGGAGGGCACGTTGTTGCAGCAGCATCCGAATCTTGACTTTTAAATGTGTCTGACAATTAAGACCAGGAATTGATGTCGTTGCTCTGTTTTATTATGATAATACTCCGTAAACATGCAAGCAAGTTGTGGAGTGAGATACTATCTTGTAGTATAGTACGCTACGTACCTACAAAGTCAAAAGGTTCTCTCTCTCTCTCTTTCTTTTTTTTTTTTCTTTCCATATATGCTCTCTGTCTGTCTGATGAGTCCACTGCATGCATGCATCTTCAATTCAATTACTAGCAACTAATTACCTAGTATTTCAAAAACTTGGCTGTATACTTCAAACACTCCCAAAGTTTGTCCGTCGTCTGCACATTTATAAATCTCCACTGTGAAGTGAACAACGATGGAATAATTAATTACTGGAATCTATTTGTTTATACCTTGCTTAATATTTATGGACGTACTACATTCATCATCTCCATGAATTACACTACATGACATCATTACCCTTCTGTACGTTTAAGATAACTTTTCGTTAAAACTGTGTAACTAGTACTAATTACTAGTTTATGGCATTTTTTTTTTCAAAAAAAAGGTGCACATATCAATCAAATTTGGGAAGAACAAAGCAAATTTTGAAAGACGGGTGTCCGGTGAAGGTAGTGGGATGAGTATGACCAGACTGTGGGCAGGCAACTCTACTCATCCTCGGGGAACTACACTACCGGGGGACTAATCTTTTGTCATTTTCCTGTCCGTAAGCAAGCGACTTTTATAAATAAACTCAACGCTTTGGTCCTTTTACTTTTTAATTGTTTCTTCTGTTTTAACCCTTTACATAACTTGGTTAACTATTCAATTAAGGCTCTGTTCCACATAACCAACCCTGTCTGTTCTTTGAGGAGGATTTTGGTGGATTTGGTTGAATTTTTTACATATGAGGAAAGATGTTGAGGATTTGGTAGAAAAATTGGAAAAAAGACTGTGTTACTCTCTTAACATTTTCATCAACTTTTTTCATATTTTTCTATCAAATCACTCATCACCTCTTCTCACATAAATCAATCAATTTTCAAAACCTTCTCATTTTCTTTACAAAAATATCACCAAAAAGTTTGGGTTTAGTCGGAGAGACGGACCAAAAGTTAGCCATCAAATTAAAGTGGTGGTATTTTCTCACCCCAGTGTCAGTGCAATATGTCCATATGATTGTATTTTCTCACCCCAAAGTGTTAGTACAATGTCCATAGGGATTTGATGGATTTGGTTTGAGAAAGTTTTGAGAAAAATATGAGATATGCAGAAACTAAAACCTGTATGATTCGGAGACCGGAAAATCAAGTAATTACAAATCGGTTTCGGGTTAGGGTTTTCACTACCCATAAACACACACTCAGCCCTCCATATACTACAACTATTCTTTTATGTTATTGGCGAGTACCCACTCCGCCTCATTTATTTGTACCTTTATTCCTCTTATTCCATTCACAATCTACTCCTTTTATTTACATAATGATTGTGAATTTTGTGCTATGAATGTGTATTTAACTACTTATTTATCATGTTGTAAGGATTTAAAAATTGATGCAATTAAATGTTTTTCTTTTGAAAGAATTTATTTATGATATTAATGATTTATTGATAGTCGGGGGTGCCAACATCCTGATCCGTAAAAAACGTTATCATGCGGATCATGTACCCACATAATGCGAGTTGGACGCGGATAGTAAAATTGGGTACCCGTTCCACCGCATATGATGGATAGTTTTTTTCTTCTCTATTATCCGTTCCGTCTTGTGAACACCCCTATCTACCAATCACCTCAACAACAATTTTGAAAAGTTACACACTCTAGGATATTGTTGTTTTTTTCGAACATATACAACCTTCATTATCTTAACACAGGTACGTAAATACTAAAACTTCATGATTAAATTTAACCATTAATCATAAAAAAAAAATCTACACTATAAATTGTAGATCTGGAGAAACCGAGGCTAGATATGGACTATACCTCACTAGATATGTCTCATCTGCCCTGGATTTAGAGGAGGCAGAGACTAGGGTGTGGGCTGGTGAGGTGAGGCAAGGTGGTGGTGACGTTTGTGGTGGTCCGATGGCAATGATCGCTCGATGAGGTGATGGGGAAGTTTTGGGGTAAAATTTAAAGGTGAAAACTTTAGGATCAAATTATTATGGTTATTCTTATTAAGGGTTAAATTAGAATAATAACACAAAAGGTTTAAGATAAAACTTAACTAAGTTAATGGTTGAGGGGTAATTATAGTTCACTAAATTCGGGGTGTTTTTGTATGTTCTGATAAATTGAGAGGAAACTGCAGGTTATTACGACAAAATTTATGAGTGATCCGAATAAATTGTTACATGAACAGCAGTATGTCTTTCTTGAAAAGAAGCACACAATTTATCCATGAGTAATTGATTTATATTTCTTTTTGAGAAAGTCCCCGTATATCGACTCATTTCATCTTTAACAGAATTTTGTCTATTGATTTTACCTTTTTAGCCGATATTTTATCATGTTTAAAAAAATTCTCATTTACTTACCATTTTTTTTCTCAATTTAATCTTAGGTATGTTCTTAATAAATAACTTCATCAACAAGCCACCAAATCATCCCTTTTCTTTTCCATTTTCCTCTCATAAACATCAAATCAATTTTCAAATATACTTCAACAAATTATGAGAAATTACCTTGGAACAGAGAGAGTAAATAATAGTACTCCATAAGAGAGGATATACTACATTATTAATGATGTGAGAGCGCTGTGAGAGCATCTCCAACAGGTTCTCCATTTTATGGAAATGCTCAATTTTGGAGAAATTTGGGTTATTTTTGGGTCCAACAGATTCTCCATCTCATTCTTCAAAATGGAAAAGGAGAAGGAAAAATGGGTAGTCTTCCCTAAATTTGGAGCATTCTCCAAAATTTAAAGCCTTCTCCAAATTTGCTTTTCCAACATAAATAGTCACTCCCTCTCTCCTCTCATTGGTCTGAACTCAACATTTAATTGGATACAAAAATCAATTTCAAATAAAAAAATATTAATTCATTAATTATTAGTCAAAGATGTAGAATATTTTATTGTTGTAATAAATGCAGGCTTCCTCAAAATGGAAAAACTGTTGGAGTTAGAGCAAAAATAATTTAAAAAATACTACCTCCGTCCCCGATTAATAGATACATTTGACTTTGTTATTTCACAGTTCAACGTTTGACTCATATAATTACTAAGAAAAATGGTGGAAAAAAATTCAAAAAAAATATATTAAAAAAATTTATACTTCAAATTATGATATTGATAAGAATTATTAAACTTAAAATGACCAAACACTCATGAAAAAAATGATAGATTAAATACTGTGAAACAGTGAAAATAAATGTATCTATTAATCGGGGACGGAGGGAGTATGTCTCTGAAGAAACTTTTAGGGAGGTTGTTGGGCTCACTCTTAAGTCCATGTCCACCCATACTCGCCGGCATTAGTTTATTGCTCATGATACTATACGCGCCGACTTAGCTTTAAGCTTTACCCGAGTTTGCAGAGTTTCTTGCTCCAATTCGTTAATTTTCTCACGTTCTCTGTAATTAACCAATGTAAACTGCCGCAATTCGCCAACCGTCCAGTCCTTCACAGAAGTAAAAAAAGCAGTTGGCTTTTTTACTGTTCCTCGGGAGCCTGTTGTGTTGTTTGCTTTCAAATGAAGGTTTGTTTGTTTCTTCCTTCTGTCCAGATGTGGGCTGCCTGCCTGGCCCTTTATCTCTTCTAACAACTTCCATCTCATAAACTTGTTCCTACCAAAAGCATTTCCCCCTCTTTCGATTTCGTCTTTTTCTCATTTATTCTCTTGTCTTCCTCTTGCAGACAGTTTCACCTCAACCCACTGTTTCTGGTTGCACTGAAAAATAGTACCTTTTTTCATGGAGGAATAGTTGGAAAGCAAAGGGGGAAATGGCGTTGTTGCTAATATTAAAGCTCCTCGCTTTTCTTCTTCCTGTGTTGCCTCCAGCTCTCTGTCGTTCACTCGATGCGACTTTCAACGACGACGTTTTGGGCCTCATCGTCTTCAAGGCAGCACTTGACGACCCACTTGCCAAGCTCCAGTCTTGGAATGAAGATGACAGGGATCCCTGCAACTGGGTCGGAGTCAAATGCGACCCGGAAACTAGCCGGGTCACCGAGCTTTCCCTTTCAGGCTTCTCACTCTCAGGGAGGCTTGGCCGCGGCCTCCTCCGCCTTAGCTTCCTCGAAAGCCTCTCACTGTCCGACAACAACTTCACCGGAGCTATAAATCCTGACTTTTCTCAGCTGGGTCGTCTGGAAAATGTTGATTTTAGTGGGAACGGTTTCAGCGGTTCGATTCCCGATCAGTTGTTCTCGCAATGCGGATCCTTAAAGTCTGTCTCTTTCGCAAGAAACCATCTTGATGGGGAGATTCCCCAGTCTCTGAGCTCTTGTTCGACTATTGTTTATTTAAATTTATCGTCTAATCAGATTTCAGGCAAGTTACCATCTGACATTTGGTCCTTGAATAGGCTTGAAAGAATTGACTTTTCAGTTAATTTGTTGGAGGGAGAGATTCCTCAAGGATTTGGGAATTCAGGTGCTTTACAAGAGATTAATTTTTCAAGAAACGGGCTATATGGGCACATTCCAGAGGATATTGGGGACTGCTCTTCATTGCGGTTGGTTGATTTCAGTAAGAATTTGTTTTCCGGTATTCTTCCGGATTCAATGCAGAAGCTTGGTGGGTGTAAATCAGTTAATCTTGGAGGAAATTTTCTCACTGGAAATGTTCCTGACTGGATTGGAGGGAAACTGAACAGTCTTGAGATTTTGGATCTTTCTAAAAATAATTTCTCGGGAGAGGTTCCATTTTCCATTGGAAATCTTCAGTGGCTGAAGGAACTGAACCTGTCAATGAACCAGTTTACTGGGGAGTTACCTGAGTCACTGGGGAATTGCTATAACCTTTTGGCTTTAGATGCGAGCAAGAATCAGGTGTCGGGCAGTTTCCATTCATGGTTGTTCAATTCAGGGTTAAGGCCGTTGTCACTTACGGGACGTGGCCTTCAAGTGCTAGATTTGTCGTCAAATGTACTGTCTGGTGAAATTTCATCTGATGTCGGTGTTCTCGGTAGCTTGGTTGAGTTGAACTTGTCAGGAAACAATCTCTTTGGTTCGATACCTGTGAGCATAGGTGGCCTAAAAGCCATTGAAATCATTGATTTGAGTGATAACCAGCTTAACGGAAGCATCCCTTCTGAGATTGCAGGGGTTGTTTCTCTCAAGGAACTGAGATTGCAGAACAACTTTTTATCCAAAGAAATTCCTCCCCAGATTGCCAGTTGCTCATCTTTAACATCACTGTGAGTTTCTTCTATGCGACATCACCTTTTGTCCCTCTTCTTAGTTTGCTCATTGAATGCTATTAGCATATGTTGTCCTTGCTCATTTTCAAATACCTAATGAGTTGTGTTGATGACTTCGCTTGAAATAAGTTGTGTAACCTCATATTTCTGCATTTTTACTGTTCAGAATTCTGTCTCGGAACAACCTGTCAGGTCCGGTACCCCCAGCTATTGCAAACTTGAGCAATCTTCAGTATGTTGACTTGTCGCAGAATGATCTTGCTGGTGGTCTACCCAAAGAACTGTCCAACCTTCGCCATTTGGTGTCATTTAATGTCTCTCACAATCACCTAAGTGGTGAGCTTCCAGATGGCGGCTTCTTTAACACCATTTCACCATCATCTGTATCTGGCAATGCAGCAGTATGCGGTTCTGCTGTCAACCGTACATGTCCAGCAGTTCATTCTAAGCCCCTTGTCCTCAACCCCAATTCTTCTCATTCGCTCGGTTTTTCCTCAGCCATTCACCATGGCAAAAAGACTGTACTAAGCACATCTGCCCTCATAGCTATTGCTGCAGCAGCTTTCATCGTTGTTGGTGTTGTGGCCATCACCCTGCTAAATGTCTATGTAAGGTCTTCGAAGTCACAGGCTCCTACAGCATTCACGTTATCTGGTGGCGAAGATTTTAGCTCTTCTCCCACCAATGATCCGAACAGTGGGAAGCTCGTGATGTTTTCTGGTGAGGCTGAGCTTGTTGCTAACTCCGGTCAACATGCCTTGCTCAACAAGGACTGTGAAATTGGCCGTGGAGGTTTTGGAGTTGTTTACAGGACGTTCCTTCGAGATGGACGTTCCGTTGCTATCAAGAAGCTAACAGTTCCTGCTCTTGTCAAGTCCCAGGAAGAGTTTGAGAGGGAGGTGAAGAAACTTGCAAAGATCAGGCACAAAAATCTGGTGGCACTTGAAGGATATTACTGGACTCCATCCTTGCAGCTCCTTATTTATGAATTTGTTTCTAGTGGGAGCTTGTGTACCCACCTGCATGATGGGGTTGATGGAAGCTGCCTCTCTTGGCAGCAAAGATTCGACTTGATAATTGGAATAGCACGGGCAGTAGCATATCTGCATCATCTGCATATTATTCATTACAATCTAAAATCGAGTAATGTGCTAATAGATGAGTCTGGTGAGCCCAAGATAGGAGATTTTGGAGTTACCGGACTGTTATCCACATCAGAGCGTGGTACCTTAAACAGCAGAATCTCGAATTCACTAGGTTACTTTGCTCCTGAACTTTCCTGTAAGGCAGTGAAAGTAACAAATAAATGTGATGTGTATGCATTTGGAGTGCTGGTCTTAGAGATTGTAACAGGGAAGAGGCCAGTGGAATACATGGAGGATGATGTGGTGGTGTTGTGCGAAGCGGTGAGAGCAGCTGTTGAAGAAGGCAGGGTGGAGGAATGTGTAGATGAGAGGCTGCAGGGGAATTTCCGCGAAGAGGAGGCCGCCCCGGTGATAAAGCTGGGTTTGATATGTGCATCTCAAGTTCCATCAAGCCGGCCAGACATGGATGAAGTGATCAACATCTTACAGATCATTCAGAGCCCATGTAATAGCCAAGAAGAGTTGGAGTGAGGGAACTTGCAAGGCAAGTTAGATTCTGGCGAAGAAGAATTGGGCTTGGCTTGTTTATACAGAAATGACAACAGTAGGGAGAAAACGCCATTTCTGTTGCCATGAATTCTGATGTGCTCAGGTGTGGGTCTTTTTGTTCACTTGCAATATATGAAAATCTAGGCGTTGATTGTTCTCGGAATTTTGAATAGTTTTCTTCCGAAGTGAATTAATGAAAGCAAGATAAGAAGATTGAGAAATGTTGACCCAGTTTAGTCCAATTCATCTTAATCACAGTTCTAAATGATCATTATTTGATAAGATGGAGGACTTAAAAAAGATTAAAAAAGATAAGCAAGCAACCTTTCTCCCAGATAAACAGACTGAGAAATATATTCAGTTTCTACAGATGAAACTGAAGTTCCATCATGAGAAAGGGCAACAATCTGATGCCATCACAAGCTTCCTCAGATAACAGAAAATTGAGGGGGCAAAGTAAGTCACAGAACTGAGTTTCAGCAGAATACAACTTGTCACCGTGTATAATTAAAAGTAAAAAGGGAAGGATAATTGAAAATGTTTTCACCTTCTATTCTAGAATTTCAGAATGGCATATTGCAACTCCTGTTAATTTAACCAAGCCACTAGCCAACAGCGTTAATAAATTTACAATTTATACATCATCACAATCCTCCCCTTGTTTTGTATATCTATTCTCTCTGGTTCCAAAAATTGTCCATTCTGTGTTACCTTGTTTTCGGTATAAGAGCCCTAATCGTTCCAGTTGTTTTCCCAGCCATCTTTGGTTGCAGTCCTTGAAGTTAGACCATTAGCAGAAATGCTCCCAACAGGCCGTACAGATGGTGATTTTACCGCGTTCTCTTCATCCCAATCATCATCCCAGCCCTGATCCCAACCTTCTACTGTTACTGCCTCAGCTGCTGGGATGGATTCAGGCATACCCATTTCTAGCTCTTGGTAAGGGATTCCCTCCTGCCGTCTCCTCATAAATTTGCAGCATGCCCATATTCCTCCCAAGATTACTACTGTGGCAATCAGAAAATATGCACCATTGATCGGAGTCACTAGGTAGTCATAAGAAGGAAGATGGACGAAATAATTCCCTTCAGATACTAAAGGGTCCATGTGAAGCACACACTCTCCATTCCCAGCATTCAATATCAGTTTGCTGCTTTTAATGACAATATCAGAGAGATTTACCTGTAGAAGAGTAAATATTTAATGGACTCAGAGAACGAGGAAGGTAAATGAACAACTTAATAAAAACAACTATCTCCAGATGTTGAAAATTTAACTAAAATGCAAACGCATTCGCCTTTTCTGGGTCTCAATTCCCAAATCAAGCAGCTCTGCATGATAAATATTGGATTCGCTCTTCAAAACCAGAAAAAAGGGAGACAGAAAAAGAGTTAATACCTATAAAATATTAGAATCTCTTGAAGTATTATGGTAAAGGTATAGCTTATAATACAACTGTTTTCCAATTATTTATTCAGAATACATACATTCATGCATAAATACATGTATCTATGCAATTGTTACGGCAATAAAAGAAAATCTGGACTATTTTCCTGTTATAAACTCACATCTGCATGCACCTGTGCGCGCGCGCGCACACACACATGGAGGGAGAGGTTAATTTACGTCAATATTCAAAGCATCAGCAGTCTGAAATTAGAATCTCTTGGAGTATTATGGTAAAGATATAGCTTAAAATACAACTGTTTTCCAATTATTTATTCAGAATACATTCATGCAGACATATATACATGTATCTATGCAATTGTTACGGCAATAAAAGAAGATATGGACTATTTTCCTGTTATAAACTCACGTCTGAAATAACATGCATGATTTGACACTTGGAAGGGGTTAAGTAAATATTTTTACATATGTATTCCAATTATTATGGTAGCACCTTGCAGCTAGAGGAAAGTATCTTGCTTCGAACCTCAGTTGTTTCAACTCTCTAAACGGGGAATTAACTCCATGTTCCATAGACCATAGCCCTTAACCCCATTACCAAATGTAACTGGTCACTCAGAGTGATATGAGAATACCTTTTTTACTTCGTTCTTCTGTATGCTCAGCTTCTTCAATGGATACTTACCACTAGTTGGGAGTATAATATCCACACTCAAAGATCCTTCTCCTTCATTTTGGACAACTAACTCTTTGGACCCTGACACACAAAAGACCCAACACATACAGGTAACTACATTTTAAAAAATTTACAGTTTCCCGACTACAAGAAATTCCATGTACAATGCATCAATAAAAGTTAGCATCCCATGATTCCAGGGAAAAAAAAAAGAAAAAAAAAACCATGAGTGATAATCATTTTGATAATCTACAAAGAGAATCTTAATTAAGACATTATGAGACTTCCAATGAAAATAAACATCATGAGAGTAAAACAATCTTTTCAAATCTACTTTCTGCTTTGGCTTCTACTTTAAATATGCAAATTATCCCTCTATCAAAAAAAAAAAAAGCAAATTGTCCCGTAATACAGTGACTAAAGCAATGATAAATGATTAAGCAGCATATGCCAACATAATTATGAACAAACTACACTGTATTCACTGTCCCCACACATCCGATTTCAAGCTGAATCACAAAAAGCTAAATTCTGTAGTAAAGCTTTTGAGACATTGCAAACCAATATACTTGGTTGAGAAGTGTAAACAAATCCCAGGTGTACTTCTTTCTCCCCATTTGACATAATGGAAGCCTTATATTCAGCAATCCGGAAGTAACATAATACACCAAGTTAACCTAACAGTATCATAAGAATGGCAATGAAATAGTGAGGTCTGAGGGTAACCGTGATTACCAGTTTCGAAGTCTTTAATGCAGGCCACAAGCGAACCACGATTACACTTGTTAGTGACACCTTCACAGCTTTCGCCGGTACCCAAAGGCGACTCTTTTTGATTCCCACCACTCTGCTTCTCCTTCCCCGCCAGTTCAGTTGCCTTATTTTTCCCGTCATCCCCACCTGTTGGTGGAGAATCTGGTCGCTTGGGGCTGTCCAAACCCTTCTCATTTATGGAACCCTCCGTGTTAGTTCTATTGTCTCCACCGTCCTGGTGTTTTTCGGTAGTTGTCGAGTCCTTATCGTTCGGCAGCTCCAAATTCTGCGGTTTTTTCTCCACATGCGGCGGAGGCGGAGCAACTGAGACCCCAGTATCGGATGTTTTCGTATTCGGATTTCCAGGATCATTCGGGTCAGCGTCCGATTTCTTGGTGTCAACTACGGGACTTTTCGGAGGAGATACCTGAAAATCAGAAGAAACCCCCATTAGACAAGAAAGGGGAAAACTAACAGACTGAAGGAGAGAGCTTAAATTAGTATAGTACGAGCGATGAGGAATTGGGATTGACGGCAGCCTGATCGACTAACATTCGGGGCTTAGAAAACAAGGAAGCATCGGAAACGATAGCGAGAATCAAAATCAACAGCAATGGAGCTGTGATAACGTTCCTCTCCATCCCCAATCAAACAATTTTTTTGGGGGAAATTTTTCCTGTTTCGTCGTTCTCGATTGTCCCGTTATGTGTGGAGCCAGATCTGAGAGGTTTCTGTTTGCTCAGCGGAAGCAGCTCAAACTGGTTCGAGCCGAACGAGGAAGATGAAGAATTCTTCTAGTCGCTGGCTGCTGCATGCTGCTGCTGCTCTCTCACGCAGTATAATTTAATGCTTTCCTCCGGCAAGGATTCATCGAGGCGGAGAGGTCAACGCTAATCGGGAAGAGTGTTGACTCACTTTAACTCGCCCCAAATTTCTACTCTTTCGTGTTACTGCAGTCACCCCCAAATTTCTACTGAATTTGCGATTTGACCACACAAACTTAAATTTCTTCTACCTGCAAGACCCCCCCCCCCCCCCCCGCCCTATCTGCGTGTGTTCAATTGTTGAACAAAACTTAAATTTTCGGCTTCAAAGAAACATTAAAAATAAATCCACTTTTTTAGAGTAACTAATTACATTCTACTTGCATTCAACACTACTACAGATGAGGACACACTACAAATTGAAGACTACAATATCTTTAGAAGAAAATTTTCAGCTCGACTTCGTAAGCCTCATTTACATCCCAAATTTTCATCCCGTATCCAAGAGAAATTATTGAAAACTCTTAACAAATGGAGTAACTAACATTTGGAAAATAAGGCTGCAAAATTGGTGGAGATATGGTAGTTGGTTGATGTCAAGCATTTTGGAGTTTGTAACTCAAGCACGGCTCATATACGTTCCTGCTCTTGTATCCACCATAATCTCGTCACCGACATTGACAAATAACGGAACGTTGACAACAGCACCTGTGTCCAGAACCGCTGGTTTTGACCCACCTCCTGCAACACAGTTCACGGTGGCAAGTAAGCATGAGAATCCGAAGCTCAGAGACCAGGTGAAAGGAAAACAGATGATGTATCTGTATGTTCATTCACCAGGTTCATCAAACAAAAACAAACAGCATGGAATACCATATCACAACATTGGCTTTGTGTTCAATTGATCATTACGCACATAGCCGGCTACTTACTCAAAGTTAATAGTTAAAGCTATTACCTTTTTAACAGTACGCACACTAAACTAACATAGAGTGACAATCTTAAAAGGTGCCAGATCACTATTACCTGAAGCCGTGTCACCTTTTAGTCCGGGATCAACATCAACCACTTTGAGCTGAACCGTAATAGGAAGGTCGAAATCAATAACCTGAAAAGCAAAAAGTTTATCATTGCCCATCTATCCATAAGCATTAAAGGAAGCATCACAGTAATGCGGTGATCTATGACTGTTTTACAGTGGCAAACTGCCAATGTAGAAGACAACATTATAGCATTAACCACGAAAAACTTCTTAACTACTGTGATGAACTATGACTGTTTGATAATTGACCATCCTCAGCATTTTACATCCCTCTGATGCAATTCCCAGAATATGCTTTCTTTTACCAATTTATCATATCAGATACTCCTACAATTTTTGTGAGGAACAAAAAGAAAAATCATCTCGACAAAAGATATGTTAAGAACGGTCCATATTCAGAGTTTTTGCACTGTGATAATAAATTACCAAAGGCAGAAAGTACCTTTCCTTTCCAGAACAACAAAGTGCAGTCCATTCCCTCCTTCAACCACTTCATCTTATCACCAACTTCCAATTCACCAAGACGAGATTCTTCAAACGTAGTCTATGACAAGTTAAAAGAAGATAAGAAAATATGAACGAAGATGAATCAAAAGGAAATTTTATTGTCTTCTTTTTATGTATATACCAGCACAGACGCATCACCTATCCCCAAGGACCTTTAGTAAAAAAAAAATCATACTACCCAACTGACATGATGATATAACACCATAAGATATTGCAATGAATTCAGAATTGTTCCACCACAACATAATACATGTACAAATGGGTTTCACACGCACCAGATCCATGAAGACATATTGAGCGCCATCTTTGTATGTGAACTGCTTGGTTTCCTTGAACACATCAGCCGCTTCAATCTAAAAGTAAAAGTATTGTGAGAAAATGTCAGATGCTAACAGTTCTCAAGTTGCAAGGCTACACAATTTCATCTAATGCTTTTACACTGCTTTAACAGCTTTCATGTCCCACATGTGTTATTAGTTTCTAGCTTTAAGTTCAACTACTTATTATGTAAAACTAGAGTTACGTTTCCACTTGAATCCATAGTACTAGGTACTACTTTACTGCAAAACTTTTACTCGAGAGACTCTGACATAATTTCCAGACAGAAAACGCAAGTGGATTCAAGGATAAAGTCCGCAGAAATTCCATATGCAAAATCAGTTGATCACTTCATTTGGGGGGGGGGGGACCTTAAATTACATAGAAACCTATAAATTAAGATTCTGAACTGCATAATAGCTAGCTTTAGCTTCATTATAGAGCAGGCCTGACTTGAATAAAGTTTTTGGACCAAACACTGACTATTTATTGGAACCTATGAATCAAATCAGTTGACTTCTGTGAGAAGTGCCACCGTACTTGATCAAGAACATCCGAGTTCCAGTTTACAGACTTAGCAATCAATCTATCAGTGGTGAAGGAACAGTGATTACCGCACTTCCAGCCCGGAAAGTCTTTTCAACGGTATTTCCTGTTATATAGTTGCGCATTTTGGTCCTTACAAATGCCGCTCCCTTCCCAGGTTTCACGTGAAGAAACTCTATCCGATGTCAATTGGCAACAACATTATTATGAAAAAAAGGAGGGGAAAAAACAAACAGTAGCTAGAACGAAGTAATCAATCTGATACTAGATGAAACGAAGAGAAGTCGAACCTAAAACTCGCCAGGGAGCTCCATCAACTTCAATATTAATACCCACCTTAATATCATTACTGGTCAGGGCGTAAATCCCTGAAAACGAAGCGACATTTAGTTACCTCCGGTTGAAAATTTAGCCGGTAACACAAAACACACAAGAGAAGATGCGCATGTCGGTCGAAATCGGGGGAAACAATTACGTGGAAATCTGTGTCGAAGAGGCACTTTGGAAATGAAACGGAGAGTAAAGACAGCCGGCTTCCATGACAGCGTTGCGGAGGAGGAGGGACGTATGAAGGAGGAAGGTGAGAAAGAAGTGAGGGATACTGTTCCCGCCATGGCCGTGTGTGAAAGTTAAAGACCTGCACTTAGATAAGGAAGAAGATGGGGACCTTCTTGTGGGCTTAAATGGTTGTAAACCGTTGGGCTACGCTATAGTGTGCAGTAGATCTAAGAAGCCCAACAACCCAAAAGCCCAAATGTTTTTTGTTTTTTGAAATAATGTATTTTCACGCGCCTGATAAAGCGTGCGAAGGACGTGCCTATCGCTTGTCTACAAGGTACGCGTATGACAGCAGTCATCAGCGCGCGGGTTGGCGTTTCCTTATCAAGGTGGTGGGTGACCGCTAACATCAGCATGCCACAAATATGACGCCATTGAATATTCAGCACGAAAATGAGTCTAACTTAATTCAAATATAGAAGTGTAATCTTTTCTTTGATAGTTAACTATAACTTTATAAATATACATTTATAAGCTATTTATGCCATTCAAACTTTAGAACTCATTCTTGATTTGAGTAATTAATTACTATTTTTAAGCACATACTTTTACATATTACGGTGAATTCGAAGAAAACAAATCATAAATAATACTTATAATCTACGGTTAGCATGGAAGACTCCATCCGTCACACCAAACATGATAATTTGATTAGGTATGGAGATTTAAAAATATTGTTAACTTGAGAATAAAAATGTAAAGTTGATGTGAAAATATTTTCCTTTTATGAAACGTATTAATTTTGATGAGACAATTTAAAAAGAAAAATATATCAATTTTGGACGAAGATAATATTTTTCATACGTCATGTATTTGAGTGTATTTGAGAATGCAGTTTAGGGGATATCAGTATTATATCAAAAAACTATATTGTAACCAGTTTTTGTGGGCAAATGACATAATTAAACTATTAATAAAACACTGAGTTTTATTTTTTAATAAAAAAATTGGTCATTATACTGGAAAAGGTACTCCGTTTCAAGCGTATTATCACAACACTAAAATATTTTTGTCCTAAATGAAATGACATTTTTTTCACTTTTGTTTTATTTTAGTCCACTTTTACCCTTTTAATTAATGCACTTTACTCAAAGAGTCTAGAGAGTGGGTTGGGAGAGGTTATAATAGGTTTGTGAGGGAATAATGATGAAAATTTATGTAAAATGAGTTAATAACTAAATATAATATTAATCTACAAAAAAGTGACAACCTATTTAGTAAGATCGGTTGGCGATAAGAGATAACTAAGGAGAGTCGATCCAGCTGCGACCGTGAGTTTGGGAGCGAGACCGACCGATCAAATAAGAGAGGTAGATTTTTAAATTTTATAAAAATTGATCGTTTTTTATTAACTGGAGGTTAATTAAACCATATATATATATAAGCTTAAAAATGTATGGAAATTTAAGTGAGTTAATAGAGATAAAGAAAACAACTAGCAGGATTACTATCGTGGAACAAGTTTCGAAGGCAGTGTACTAAAATATGACAAATTCCATGCATAAATAAACAAGCGATTTAGGATGACATGCAAAACTAATGACTAACATATAATTGACTGATATGAATTAATTATACACATTCCGTCGTCTCAAATGCTAACTGTAACATTTATGATTGAGTCATATTTATAATTAATAAATATAGGAGTAGTTGATGTAATTGAATAATGACATGGATAATATGAAAGGAATGTCAAGAGAGGTGGAGGAGGAGTAGAAGACAATACAATAATAGATTATTACGATGATGATGATTTTGATGTGCTGCTATTATGTATGTGGCAGTACTGCCGCATTCAAGCAACGTGATGATCATATATATACAGAGCATCATTTATAGTATGAGTCATACGATTGCTTAATATCATGCACACATTTAAATTAATTATATTTAACTGTATATGAAATGTTTATTGAGGTTGGATATTGGTTGTTCCATGCATTTGTTTTTCGTGTGATACCAATCCAATTGCCTAAGCCGTCATCCTGTAAGGTTTGACCGAGCCCTGATTCAATAGTTTTTTTTTTTATTTATTCAAAAAGAAAAAGAGAAAAAACTATGCTGCTTGCTTATTTTGGAAATGATAAAAATTCTTTACTCAACCGTACACATCATCATGAGTTTCATTACAAGAGATTTATTCATGTGAATTTCAGATGGCTAGCTACAAGTACATGGCTTGAAAAATATATATTATACCTTAAAATATTATTGATTATTAACATTAATTTTTTGGTTCGATCATGTTATCTGTTTGTCTCTTTTGGAAGTAGTTATTTTAATTAGTTTTAGTATTTTAGATATTGTTTAATTTAATGAGCAAAATTAAATAGTTACTGTTAAAAGCTGAAAATTGCATATAGATATATTTTTTAAAACACATATTTCCAAACATGCATATAACTTTTTTTTGAACGGTAAACACTTCATTAAGAAGGGAAAAGAGGAACAAAAAGACAAAACAAAGCAAAACAAAGCAAGCTGCCCCTGAGACGGAGACAAAACTTGCTGACAGAAGAGCAAGGGAGCTCCCAAAAGAACACAGACAAACAACTGAAGACCCGAAGACCCCCACCTGCAGGAGCCAAGCCCAACCAAACAAAGGGAAAACAAATCACTCTAAACCTGTAGCAGACATCAGCAAAGGAGCAAGGAGCCAGTCAGCTAAAAAAATCCGCAGCTTTGGATACCTAGCTGTAATCCAAAGGAAAGACAACACATGAATATCAACGAAGATCTAGGAAGCTTGCCAAGGTTTGTTCTCATAACCACTCCGTTGCGAGCCTTCCAAATCCTCCAAGCTAAGACATAGAGAATGTCATGCCACACCTGCGCAGCTTTGGGCGGAGCTTGAGAAATAATAGCAGCACCGAGAATGTCTTTGAACTCCGAGAGGCAGCTGATCTGAGTGTTGCACCAAGTTACGACTGTCCTCCAAATCTCCTGGACCACCGGGCAGCACAACAACACATGATCTGTTGATTCCGCCGCGTCAAAGCAAAGAGGGCAAATAGTTGAATCCAGCTCCACACCGCGTTGGAGAAGTTGCAGACGGACCAGGATGTAATTTCTGGTAGCTCTCCAAATGAAAATGTTGACCTTTTTATGAACCTTATTGCACTAACGCATAGGGGTGTCATGCCTTGCTGCAATATTGGAACCTATCATATTGGACAGACGACTGACCGTGAAGCATCCATCCGGCGTCGGATCCCAATACCAGGAATCAGCGAAATGTTGCTTGGGGACAAAAGCCTGTAGAACATGAAGCAAATGATTAAGAGCACCTTCTGATCTTCCCCTCAACCTCCTACGCCAGTTCCAAACCCAACTCCACTCCCCCTCAACCCACCTAATTTTATCAACCACCCGACACTGTTTATTGACCTCCAACTCATAAAGTCTCCCAAATCTGAGCTTAAGGGCAGCACCTTCTAACCACTCATCCTCCCAAAACAAAGTTTTATCCCCCATTCCCACCATTCTCTTGATTAGATTGAAAAACCCTGGACCCAAACTCTCCACCTCCCCTGAAGCCTTTGTGATATCTTTCCAAACACTCCAACTCTCTACCCCTTCACCAAACTCCAGGGAACCCGACATCCCCCTGTTAATGCTAGCCACTACCTTCACCCATAGGCTGTCCGGCTCCGTCACCCACCTCCATCTCCACTTAGCTAATAACGCAAGATTCTTGGCTCGAAGACTACCCACTCTCAACCCCCAACTTCACTATCACCAAACATCTTATCGATCCTAGCCCAAATAATTTTTTTCCCGCCCCCAGAAGCCCCCCATAAAAAGTTGCTACGAATACACTCAATTTGTTTGACAATACCAAGTGGCGCACGGAACACCGAAAGGTGGAAAGGGGGCAAGCTACCAAGAACTGAGTTTAACAAAGTTAAACGACCACCAATCAACAGAGAGTTAGCCTTCCAAATGGAGAGCCTTTCCTTTACTTTAGTGATCACCGGATCCCAACTTTTTGTCCGGCTCATGTTGAGACCCACCGGCAGACCCAAGTAAATGAAAGGGAGAGGCTCGCCGTTGAGCATCGAAGAGAAGAAGCAAGACTAAAGACTGCCTCCATATCCACACCCACACCAAAAATTCTGCTATTGTCCAAGTTTATTTTTAGTCCATAAACCGATTCGAAACATTGGAGCATCGCCATAAGAGAGTGGGCATTGTCGGACGACCATTCTCCACAAAAAATCGCGTCATCAGCGAACTGCAGGTGAGAGAGGATCTCCCCCTGCGAACCCAAACGAATCGGAGTAAAGATATTTTGACTCATCGCCTCCTCCATCATGAGATTCAGGGCCTCCGCATCAAGGATGAACAAGAAGGGAGATAAAGGGTCCCCTTGTCGCAAACCTCTTTCCATTTTGCATTCAGATGTCGGACTGCCATTGACAATTATTGAGACTCTTGAGTCCAGACAACCCGCAATCCACCTTCTCCACCTGATCCCAAAGTTCATCTGCTGGAGGACTGAATCCAAGAATTTCCAATTGGCGGTGTCAAAGGCTTTGGCAAAATCCACCTTGAAGAGCAACACTTGTCTCTTCTCCCTTCTAGCCCATGAAACCGCCTCGTTAACTATCAGAATCTCGTCAGTAATCTGTCTTCCACTGATAAATGCCGATTGGGTTTCCCCAATCAAACCCGCCAACACCCCTTTCAACCTCTCAGCCAACAAAATGTGACTGATTGGGCGAAAATCTTTGATGAGAATAGGGTCAGCCACTTTCGGGATCAAAGCTATGAAGGAGGAGTTGCACCCTGCTCCAAACTTTTCAGGAGTTTCAAATTTTTTGACCACCGCCACCACCTCCTTCTTTATTATTTCCCAGCTGGATTTAATAAAGTTGAAGTTAAACCCATCTGGGCCTGGAGCCTTTCCGCCTCCACACAACCAGACGGCTTTCTTTATTTCGTCCTCGGAAAAACATGCATATAACTAATTGAAAGAGATGTCTTGTTTTCATATTCTTTATTTTTTTGGAGCAAAATCGACTTATTATTATCATCAAGGAGGGAGATAGCTAGGTGTGCCTTTTAAAGATGATGTAATGTTATTGCATTTTTTAGAGTAACTGTTATACTTAGAGAGTGGATAAATATAGGGGAAAATGGACGAAAAGTTTAATCGAATATATATAAAAAATGTTATACGGAGCACTATTTTGCAAAAGAAAACACTCTACTGTTATTCGACACCAAAAAGCAAGAAAAAAAAATTCTCACAAATTTCATATCATTTTCAGAAAATTCCCAAGAATTTAATTGAAGGAAAAAAGAAAAGAAAAGAACAAGTGTTATTTCGAGAAAGAGAAGATAAATTAATGTGCGAAAATTGCAAAAGGTAAGTGGAGGGGTTACGGAGTCTTGAAGTATCATCGTGCATGCATTTTTTTTTTAGTCAAGCACCCAACTCTTTCTCTCTCTTCCTCTCTGTTCCTCTCCTCTGCATGCACACGATCCTTTGTTCCCACAACAACTCGCTCGACTCGCCGATTTAACTCTATCTTCTCAAACCACGATCTTACGCTTTCTCGATCTAACGCTTGCTTGATCCTACCTCAAAATCTCCCTCAAAGTCTCGCAGCCGCAACTCTTTTCTGCAGGTATTAACAAAGTCGGATATTTTTCTCTCTTTGATTATGGACTTCTTCGCAGAGACCAAAGGGACCTGCTTTTCTACTTGAATAGGCTGAGCTCCAAGGTTGGCTCTTTTGCCTCATATGTTTATTTCTCTTCACTTTTTGACTTGCTCGTTGACCAATTTTGAATCTTTCCCCGCTTTTTCTACATGGGTTGTCGTCTTTTACAGAGGCGGTTATCTGGAGATTTCACCCTTCTCGATTTGGTTTTCGTTTGTAGAGTTCGTGGGAAATATAATTAGGAGGGTGGCGGCCATGACTTGCATGAATGCATTTTGTGGGTCGTCCACGTCGGCTGAGTGGAGGAAAGGGTGGCCTCTGCGATCTGGAGGTTTTGCAAATCTCTGCGATAAATGCGGGTAATGGAACAGCTATAGTTAAGCTTCTCAATTCATTTTTCCTTAACCATTGAACGTATCTCATTTGCTAATTTGATGTCCACTTTTGAACTGGTTGGTGAAGTCGATTCGTGGATTTTTTTTTTCTTCAAATTTGCGACGTTCATTCTCTTGAATCAAGGGATTTACCTTATATTCTTAGGACATACAATTTCCTATGTTTTATTGACTTTGGAAGTCTTCGAGAAATCCCATGTTTTCTATTGCAGTAGATAATTTGTTATGCGTTTTCAGAATCTCATCCAACTTGCCCTTTTCAGTGAACTGATAAGTTGCAGCGTAACTGCTAGACTGTCTTTACTGCAGGTCTGCCTATGAGCAGTCAATATTCTGCGACCTATTCCACGCTAAAGATTCTGGTTGGAGGGAGTGTGTTTCTTGTGGCAAGGTAAGTTGATCGTGCATGGAAAGTGCAGTCCTTTACCCTCTTTATTCCCTAGCCTTGTAAGGCAGCATGATAATAGGATAATGCTTTACAATTTTGGCTCTCTTCTTTGGCAGCGTGTACATTGTGGGTGCATTGGGTCCGCGGTTTTCATTGAGCTACTTGATAGTGGGGGTGTAAATTGTAGAAGCTGCTCAAAAAAGACAGGACTCAGCACAGTAAGATCTTATGCAGATTTTTTGCCTAGCCATAACCCATTATTTTGATCTCACTTGGGAAAAAAGTTAATCTCATGTCTGAAAATTCTTATGCTTCCATGAGCTGAGATGATTTATGCTCACCATGTTTGTCTCTTTCTGGACAAAGGAAGGAACATAGTTTATTTCATACAATTAAGTCAACTGGGGTAAAGTTGTTGATAGTCTGCCCAATCTGTATGGAATACTTGTTGTAATCAGATCGAAAATACTTGTCAAGTTTGGATTGTTTAGTCGAGGATGTCTTGCAGTAGGGATGGTAATGTGGACAACCAATATACATAGGAGACAACTTTTTCCGGGTGATAAAAATGATTGGTGATTGTACAGCATGAATACATGTTCTGTACCAGTGTTCCGTTTCTCATGCCTGTGGCTCTTTATTTCATGCTTTTAGCTCCTGCTAGGTGATGCTGTTCTAATTGTAAGTCCCCTTTGAAACATGATCAAATGCAGATGAATGAAGAGATAAAACCCAATGGTTTTGTAATGCCACCGATTGATCATGCTTGTCAATTGCATGCAACTTCCTCTGACAGGCAATTGAGTACTGGGAGCCTAGAGAATAGAAAGTTCATGCAGTTGAGCAATAATGCTGAGATCATTGGACTGAGACACTTGACTCAACTCCAAAATGGTGACTTGGGTGCATCGTTTGTTCCAGTGAAACAGGAGGAAGTACTGCGACCTGCTAGAGAATTAGAAACTGCATGCTTCTCAGGTTTTAACCAAACAAATGGTTTACCTCAAACTGTAAAACCTGACATTTGCAAAGAAAACATTTACGAGTCTCTCATGCAAACAAACCTGAGTATATCTCTGGGTGGTTCTCTGAGCACCCCTAGCTCCTTTCCTGGTTCATTTGTTGAAGAAAAGGGTAAGATATCGGCTGTCATGCAACAAGCATCCAAATCTAGACAGCTTCTTCCAAGACCTCCCAAGTCAGCTTTAGAGGGAAATGCAGGCTTGTCACCTCAAATCCGTGTTGCTCGGCCACCAGCAGAAGGGCGTGGGCGAAATCAGTTACTTCCTAGATACTGGCCCAGAATTACTGACCAAGAACTACAACAAATTTCTGGAGAGTATCCATTCTTCCAGTTTATTGCTGAACATTTCTTTGGTTTTGTTAACAAAAATGATTGTGCATGTAATGCTTGCTACACATGTTTTTTTTGTTTTTTTTTTCTTGCTTTAACAATTGACTCGGAAGTTTTCCTTAACCTGTATTTTGAAAGTTCAAACTCCACAATCGTTCCTTTATTTGAAAAGGTGCTTAGTGCTAGTGATGCTGGTCGTATAGGACGTTTGGTTCTACCAAAAGCATGTGCTGAAGTAAGCTGTTTTTTGTAATCTTATGTATGTAAATTACATTGCAGATCACTGTCTGAAAATTATCTTAATAAGAATAGTGAAATTAACTTGTTGAATAATGTTTCAGGCATATTTCCCTCCTATATCTCAACCAGAGGGTCTTCCTCTAAGGATTCAAGATGTCAAGGGAAAGGAATGGGTTTTCCAATTTAGATTTTGGCCAAATAATAATAGTAGGATGTATGTCTTGGAGGGGGTTACCCCTTGCATACAGTCCATGCATTTGCAAGCTGGAGATACTGGTGCGCTCAACTCCATTGTTTTGGTGGAACATTTCTAGCTCTATTATAAATCATGGTGCATCATCAATATTCATGCTGTAATCTGCATGATAATTTAGCATTTCTAAGTGGTCTTTGCTCATGTTCACATTTTCTGCAGTTACATTCAGCCGCATGGATCCAGAAGGAAAGCTTGTTATGGGATTTCGTAAAGCAACAAATGCCATCACAATACAGGTAATAACAGAATGTGCTTTTGTAGTAGCCAAAGTTGATAATTTATTATTGATTGCAAACTATTAAAAAACAGGAGACGCAACCGTCTGCCTTTCCTAATGGCAATCTTTCAAGTGAAAGTTTCTTTTCGGGTGTTTTTGAGAAACTACCTATAATAAGTGGTTACTCTGGCCTTCTTCAGTCACTTAAGGGAAGCTCTGATCCCCACTTGAACCCACTGTCCAAACATTTGAATTCAGCTCGTGCTGACATAAGCTGGTGTAGCCCTGACAAGCACGATGACAGAAAGGAGGGCCTGCTCGTAGGATCTTCTGTAAATTCAGAGAGAAAAAGAACTAGAAACATCGGGTCAAAAAGTAAGAGGTTGATAATAGACAATTTTGATGCTTTGGAGCTGAAACTTACATGGGAAGAAGCACAAGATATGCTCCGTCCTCCACCAAGCGTCAAGCCAAGCATTGTTAAAATTGAGGATCATGATTTTGAAGAATATGAGGTGAATAGTTGCATGCATTCCTTTTGCTATTACAGTGCATATACCTGCTGTTTGAATACCTTCGTTTATAGTTAAATAGACAGCCCAGTACACTACATCCCATGCAATAACCGCATCAAGTTTTAACGTTTTGACACATCCTGCAGAAAATTTTTACCCATTCTGAGTTGTACATTTTTGTTTTTCAGGAACCGCCTGTTTTTGGGAAGAGAAGCATTTTTGTAGTCCGTTCGACTGGGTAAGCATTAATATAAAGGCTTGACTCATAATATATGCAGATAAATGCCCGGAATGTTGCACGACAGCTCATTGATTCCATAAGCAACTGCCCCTTTTAAGTATGTCAATTAAAATGACGTTCTGCATTCTAGATAAGTCTGAACAGAGGGAAAGGAAAGAAGAAGCATTACTAATATTTGTAAGGCAAAGCCTTCAATAAGAAAGAAAGAAAGAAAAGCTAGTAACACAGACACCAATCAAGTTACTATTCCTCCTTTTTTTTCACGCAAAATATTCCTTTCTAGTGAATAAATTAAAGGGTACATATTCAAAACAGCAATTACCTTAAGAGTAGCGACCATTTATGTGTGTACGTGTAATCCTTTTCTGACATGTGTAAGCTGTGCTTGCATCAGTTGTCTTACTTCTTAGCAAGTATTCCCTCCATCCCGAAAAGATTCAATCGTATTTCTTTTTGGGTTGTTCCAAAATTTTTTTGATCATTTCCTTTAAGAAAACTTGTTCACCACTTTTACCTTTTAACCCTCAATATCCCCTCTCCACCCAAAAAGTTATTTTTGGCTCATATGACAGTTTTACTTTATTACCCTCAAGTCTTTAATACGGATGGAGTAGTTAATATGTACCTTAAGAAAGTTAAATGGTTTTTAAGATGATATTGGGGCACAAGGAAAACAGATGGTTACTTATTCTTTGGTTAAACACTGGATGCCTTAAAATACATTTAAGGCAGAGCAGAAACGAGTTCCTCATTAAAAACCTCTAGGGATTAAATCTTGTGAGTGGAGAATCAATAGTAAAAGGCTCCCTTAGACGGGACCCATGTGGCTTGATCTCGATAATTTGACTGCCAGATAGTAAAGGTCTTGCACCCAAAAGGGGAAATATTGAAAGCACTTATGCCTGTTGCATGGCTTCACTTCTGTTGGTGAAAATATCTAGTGTTGTATAGCACGCTGATTTCTTCTCTTTCTGGAATGGGTTTTCTGCATGTTGAATCATGGGATAAAAGCTCAAGTGTCATGTAGTTGGGAAAATTTTTAAGTTTTCCTTTTCAATGTTTTTTTTAATAGAATTTGAGCGTACAATTTGTTTCTAGGGGTGGAAAATCCCGTTCTTTAAACTTTGAGAAACTCTTCTTTTTTTTTTAGATGGAAAACTTTCTATAAAAAGGAAAGATGGAAAACTTCGTTTTGAATGTTTCCACTTTAACATGAGTTTTATTAAGTTTAGGAAATAAGGTTTTCTACCTCTGTAAAGCAAGCTATGAACGGGAACTTTGGCACCTCAATGTTTTGTGTTAGAAACAAAGCCTTCACCTATTCATCTTTTTTTCATTGTATAATTATATGATAACAGCTCTAGTTCTTTTTGCAGGGAACAAGAGCAATGGGTACAATGCGAGAGTTGCTCTAAATGGCGAAAACTGCCTGTTGACGCTCTTCTCCCGCCTAATTGGACATGTGCTGAAAATACATGGGATCAAACCAGGTCAGAAACATTTTTCTGTGATTTGAATTCTGTAGTAAATTGTTACGAATAGTTTATAACAATTGAAGCATTTCAAAGGGAAGTTTTATACATGGAAAAACACACTGCTGACATCTTTTCTTGGCCACATAGATTCTAAAACTAAAGAAATATTCAAGTGGTCATAAATTGGTGCAATGCAGTTCAGTGAACGTTGGCTTAAGTATTTCTTTTATGTAGGACAATTCTACGTATTTTTCCAGGTGCATTAAGGGCACATTCTTTGGATGATTGCCTGTAGGGGACTCGTCTCATTTGTGTTCTTTTCCCCAACTGATCTGCATCATCTCTAATCCTGAATTTTTTTTAATCTATTTTCTCAGGTCCTCTTGTTCTAGTCCTGATGAGCTGACACCAAAAGAACTAGAAAACCTTTTAAGACAAAATAAAGGTGAGCTGCCATTGTGTGCACCTTGTTTCACAATCATTTTCTGTTTTGTTAGCGATAGCATATAGGAGTAACAGATTTTGTGAAAATGGTTTCTGAAAATGTTCAGTTCTGTTCCACTTCTTCCACTATTGTTCCTCCAAGGATATATTTCTAGTAACGGCTATAAATGGCCATGTCAGAAAAATAACAAGCATTGATGATGAAGTAAGAAATGCAAACATTGTCATCCTGCATGTTAAATGCTTATTGGTTCCGAGTTGGATGCTTTAACACTTTACCTATCAGCATGTTTTGGTCTGAACAGCTGCTGCTACATTTGTTTGTTTTTATCATATTCGATACGAGTAATTATCAAAATTTGTAATGCAGAGTTTAAGAGGAGGAAAATGATCGCATATGAGAAGTCCATCCAGGAACAAGAATCATCTGGCCTTGATGCATTGGCCAGTGCTGCCATGGTCGGGGACAAAGATGATAACCCAGAGACCACATCAGTGGCAGCTACGACAAGACACCCAAGGCATCGTCCCGGTTGCTCATGCATTGTGTGCATCCAGCCTCCGAGTGGGAAGGGCAAGCACAAACCAACGTGCACTTGCATCGTATGCATGACTGTGAAACGCCGATTCAAAACGCTCATGATGAGGAAGAAAAAACGTCAATCTGAGTCTGAAGCAGAAGCTGCTAACAGGAATCATCAAATTTACGGTCCGAGAGAAGAAGCAGAAGTAGACAGTAGCTCAAAGCCTTCATCATCTCATCCTGACCCTTCAGAAAACGAATCGAAGCTGGGAACCGAATTGGAGTCGAAGAGCCCAAGCAACAACCCATCAAACAATGTAGCTGACACTAGCAAGGGAGATATAGATTTGAATAGCAATCCTGAGCAGCGTGAAGACAACTCAGTGACTGCTTCTGGTTTAGACCGTGTGAGCATGGTGAATCTTCTGCAAGTAGCCACCCTTCCCTTGGAAACGTATCTAAAAGAGAGTGGCATACCAAGTTTGGGAAGTGAGCAGCAGCAGCAAGCGAGTTTTCTGTCAGATGTCCAACCTTCAGAGGCTGAAAACCAGGAGCAACCTGATGATGATGATGATGATGGTCAATCCGCCGCAGAGGAGCAGCAACAGAGTGTAGACGATGATAACCGAGACGCTGAGATGGATATAATTCCAGATTCTGGTACATGAGATTTGTTTTCTCCATTCATTTTACACCTGTTTTGTTATTTAACAAAGCTAGGTGTTTTACCTTCTTTCTTTCTTTCTTTCTTTTTTATTTTTATTTTCCCTTCTGTTTTGTCTGTATTTTTCTTCTTTTTTGAGGGGCTTATTTGACAATTGTCAAATATCAGTAACATTTTATACAGATTACTTACAAAAGCTTGACTGTGTATAGAACATACACATGTAACCAAGATAAATTGAACGCCAAAAGTGCTCAAATATTCCCACCGTTCTTTAAATAACCTTTATCCTCCCATCTTTCCTCTTATAAACAGCCCATTAATTATTATTTTTTTTGATAGGGCAGCCCATTAAATTGTAAATACTCATCAAATACTCAAAAAAAAAAAAATTAAATGCTCAATTGTACGCGAACGTCTCAATTGCAGTAACATGTTGATGGCCGATAGGCCCAATCACCCAAACAGGCCTACCAAAAGGTCCAAATCAGTAGCTTGTTTGGGTGATTGGGCCTATCGGCCATCAATTCTATATAGTGAACCTGTTAGACCATGAACCTGTACCTAGACGTATCTACTTCCGGTTCGGTTTTTAAAACCATGAAAATCGGTAGTTGAAATTTATCCCTCTTGATTTGCCCCTTCTCTTGCTCATTCCTCGGGCACCACTTCAACAGTACTCTGTTCCGTATTCCAGCGACGCTCATGATTGGAAATCATCGTGCCTTGTTCATATCGAAAGTTTCCATTACATGAACAATCTTGATTAACCGGGTCAATCGTGATATATGCTTCCTTATGTTGCTCTCTTTCTTGTTTGCTTTCGTAGGTTCCCAGCTTGATCTCTGGAATAAATCATCATTTCTTGATCTGCAACTATTTCTTTGTATATTATCGTTTTCTCCTTTCTATTTTTCGTGTGTGTGTGTGTTTGCATATCATTATGAATGTAGGATTTGCGAGTTCTTCGTTTAAAGGGGCAATCTTGATACCCACTTTAAGCAATTCCTATCTAGAAACAATGTTAAGGAAACATACGACTGTTTCTTTGATTTCTTTTATTTAGCGCAATTTTAGTAAAAGTTTTTAAAGTTTAATGATTAACCCAATGATTGGAATCCTGTTTTTTTATATAGATTGGAATCCTATTAATTTTGGTTGTTGCTACCAGTCGGAGAGGTTCAATACGAATCATTCAGCAATGCTCATTACGTGCTCTTAATTTGACAATTGTTGGATGATGGAGATTATGGTGTGTCCTTGGAGGATGGTGAGTTGGATGTTGAAGAGGATGATTGATGGAGAAGATGGTTAGACTTATAAAAATTAGGAACTGATTTTTGTAATTAAACCTAAAATCTAACAAAACTATAAACGAACGTTTCGACTCAGGGAGTAAAATTGGAAGAATTTTTAAAAGTTTTAAAACATGAAGGGTAAATTGTAATGATTAAAAATAATGTAGGGTCCAGTTTTGTAATTAAACCTAAAGTCTGACATAATAGCCTCTAGCGGGTTTTTTTAGATTTTCTCAAAGCTCGGGGGGTGGGGGGTAAAAACACAAATTCAAAAAATACGGCGGGTAAAGTGAAGATTATGATAAACCTCGAGGGGGTAAATGATAATTATCCATGGATTTAAGGTTGTTTCATGCAATCGGATTGAGAAAGTTGGAATTTTTTTGGGAAATTCTTGTGTTGAACACACATGTATCAATTAAACAGTTCATTAGATTCTTCCAAGAAAATTTATCAAACGAACATACACCAAATCTCTAAAATTTAAGATTATAATTAAATATAGATTTCTAGTACCTAACTTAAACATTTACTTGTTTTCAAGCAATTTTTGGATGTGTTCTGTTAAAAGATTTTTAAAATAAATTGGAAATTTTAAAAGTTGATATGAAATATATACCATATAAAAAGGAAAAATGGATTTGATAGATTTTTTTTGTTATACAACCAAATTCTACTGCCTACTAGTCTTGCCCACAACCAACCCGGTTGTGTTAGAGGCCCATTCTAGTTGGGTCGTTTTTACTGAGACCGTTACAACGATAGTCCACTACATCCAGAATACGGCCCATCAGTAAAACCAAATCGTGAAAGAAATTCGGTAAAAGCGAGTGATGAGATGGGCAGGGCAGCGGCAGCTGCTGGTGGAAGAAGAAGAACCGGCGGCGGAATACCCGAGGAGGTATCCTGAAATCAGAACCAAAGACGACGAGACGACCTCCCAGAAGCAATGGCGTTTCTCTGGTTATTGCTTCTCTCACTGTGCTTACCTTCAATCTCTACAGCTTACAGGCCCGGTGACATCGTCCCCATGAGCAAGATGGGCCAATACCATAATGTTCGTGCTCACATCTCTGCCCTCTTCAATTCCTTCAACTTCTTCGATCTCTCGTTGCTTATTCCTTTGTCCGTTTCTTCACTTCTCAGTCAAGGACTGTTTGGCATGACATGATCGGAAAACATTGTCCGATTTTCGCTGTTAATCGTGAGGTTTTCCTTCATTCTCCCTTCTTTGTCTTCTCTTCTTCGAGATTTGTCCTCAGTTTGCGATATTCTTATGATTTATTTCTATCTGTTAGGTCCTGATTCCTGTGGCTAGGCCTACCGGTTACACCGGAGCTGACCCCTACAAGATGTGAGAATTTCTTTGACTGGCCAATCTCTTTCTCTCACATTAGTCTGCATTCTGTTGATTGTGTTTAGGGATTTCTTTGGATAGTCAATGAGTAGTAGTTTAGGGTTGTGATATGGTTGGAAGAACAGTGAAGGTTGATTACTGTTATGAAACTATTGCTGATGCTCCTACTGTAATTCGCAACAGTTTGGAAGAACGGGAACTAGTGAACATTATTCCTTACTTACAGTTTGCTCTTTACTAGTTGTATTGCATAGGCTTCGGATTGCTTTAAAACATTGTGGTTTTTTGAAGTTTGAATTGATTTTCACCCCAAAAGAGAACAGTGTTGCCACTATGCTTTTGCATGTATTTATAACGTTAAACCGATTATTGACAATTAATTACCACTATAAACTTCATTCCACTGATCCCAATATAGTTGGGATTAAGGTGTTTTTTGATGATGATGATGATATCAGACAATGCATACGTGGCTCATTTTGAATTCTAGATAATGTCCAGAAGACTACAGCTTTGGAGTTATGTTTTCGTTTTGTAGGCTCATTGTTCATTGTTTTTATTTGTTTTCATTTTCTTTGGACATTCTCTAAGTCTTAACGATTTCAGCTGGTTTCATTTGCAGATCTTTTCAAATTGGAAAAGAAAAGTATCTAGTTCCTTGGCTTTTTCTGATAAATCGTAAGAGTTCTGAGGTTCCAATGATAGATGTACACTTGGTAAGACATCCTTGTTGGTTGCCTTTGCTGCTCTTTGATTATTCTGAATGTGTTGTATGTTTTCATTAATCGTCTGATGTGGCTTATTGTATCATGTTCTGCACACGCAGAGATATTCAGGAAGTGATTTGCTTGGTGTCACTGCTAAAATCGTGGATATGCCCCATCACTGTATGTTATATCATTTCTTGTCCTACTCTTAAATCTGATACCCATCTGTGTTGCATGGTGTCTGTGTTATGGGGCGCTAGTCTCAGGCTGTAAGGCTCGAGAGATTAATCATTGCCGAACTTCAACCAAACGAACAGTTTATCGAATCAGGCTACGTGTTGTTTTAGGGAGATTTTCAATGGAGGTCACACTGGCACTTAGATGATTGTGCGTATGCATTTATAGTTGCTTAGTGGTTTAGATCATATACTATAGTTGGAACCTTTCTATTATGTGAGAAGTTGACTGTGGAGTTTGCTTTGAGAGGAATCTGTGATACAGAGTAATTTATAAATTTCATTAGTCATGTGCATCTGTTTGGCTAAACGCTGTTTGTCATTGTTGGAATTCCTGGGGAAATAGGTAACAAACATGTATATCCATGTGCCGTTTGTCTATTAGTTTAGGAGCCTTGGTGCAAGCCCAGTATTTGTTATTTCAGCCTTTTGAAGAAAGTACATTTCATACTAATGGTTCAGAATTACCACGGTTGGATAAGTCTTCTGGCTAAAGCCACCTTTTCCCTTTCAGAACACTGATGTAGACATTTTAAATTTAGTGGATGAAGATCGTTTTCCATCTCAATCCTAACAGTTGAATGTATTTCACTGGGCAGACATTGAAATTCATCCAGACATACGTAATCAGTTTTGGGATCCTAATCACTGGCCAAAACACGTGCTCGTCAGATACACATGGTCAGTACTATATTACCCTAACTTTAAATACGTTTTTAGTAACTTTTCATACATCTAATTACTATTCACCCTAACTTCAATTCTCTTTCTGTTTATTGTTTACTTTTGAAATGTTTACCTTTTCTTCCCTCAATTTCACGCAATCTGTAATAACTCCAAAAATTTCAAATGGTACTTTGTTAAGGTGAAGGGGATAATTGAAAAGACCAAATAATTTCTGCACGCTTTAGTCTTTGTACCAAAACCAACTGTTTCAATTAATATGGGATGGAGGGAGTGAATAAATGTTCCTCTTCATGATATTGATGTGATAGGTTGTTAAAATCTCAAATGGCTTTTGAATTTAGCGTGACATGTGAAGTGTCTGCTTGACAGGGAGGAGCAGTCAGAGATAGATGTTGTTTCTGGTTTTTATGTGTTGTTTGGCTCAGGTAATATAAATTTTCTTGATTATTGCATAAGTCTGTAGTGCAATAATGCTTTACTGGTTATTTGCTTGCTAAATGTTAGATGCCGTATGCATACCAGTCAACATGGATACTTGGTAGTGTATCTTGTTTTAATGGATCCAATTTGGCCACATCTTTGTAGTAGCCCGTATTGTGGATACAAAACTGTGCCTCACTTGCGTGTGAGAATGGGCAGTGAACCTTGCTAGAGTAATTCAGTTTATTGGGGCATTATTTTATTTTCAGCAGATAGCTTCTTTCCATATGGATGTGTTCATTGCCTAATTTGAAGCAAGACCTCAACCCTAGGAATTTCTGAACTGTTGGTTTAGGAAGATGAAGAAGAGAAAAGGGAGGGAAAGAAAGAAATTGTAGATCGGGGGGGGGGGGTGGATAGTCGGTGGTAGTGGTGGTCGCTTTAAATATGATAAAGTTATTCATGACTCGTTATTGCCTTCCATGAGTCTGATTAGCAGTTACATCGCATGGAATATTGTTGATTTGTCTCTGATCATGTGACGGTTTAATGAACACAGGGCTACTGATGTCCTTCATTCTGTCAATCTACATCTTGCAGTCGTCAAAGGACAAACTTGCTAGGTAGGTTCACTTTTGTTATATGGTAATTTGGACTTTATACCGTGACTGAAAATACAAATGACTCTAGTACATTATGGAGTAGATAACAGAAGCAGTTTTGGTCGACATGTTACTGTTAATTCGCTCTTTAACAGGAAGCCTATTTTTTTAACTAAACACTTTGTTGTGGTGTTTATTCTTTTTTATTGTTCAGGTTTGTGAAAGAGACGGTTGCAGAAAGCAGCATACCTGGTGGAGGAGTGGCGAAGGTGGAGTGACAGGAAGCTAAAACGATTGTGGTTTTGGGCATCGCAGTTTCTTTATTTAACAAAGGAGGTTACAGGAATGAGTTGTACAAGCAAAGCTAATACGTAGAAGATGTAGGCAGTTTGAATTTGAGCAGACGGACTGGATGGCAGGATTTATATGAAGTACAACATGTGAAGTTTACTGCTAGTATAATTCTTCAAATAGACAAGTGACACTTGCTCAATCAACTTCAACTGCCCCTAACAGTGTTCTCGTTTACCTAGCTGGTTCTTTCCGTTAACACAGATATCCAGCTCCAGCCATCACCCATTTGATGTGTGTAGATGCAATGCAAGAGATTGAAGGTGATTCATAATGTGAGAAAAATGCCTAATTAGTCCTAAAAGTTTTAAGGTTTTCGAGATGTAGTCCTAAAACTCTTGTACTTCGAACCGTAGGACTAAACGCCTAAGCCGTTACTGGGTTGTAGTCCTAAAACGCAAGGTGGCGGACGAAATAGTGACGTGGACGACTGACGGTGTTAATTAAAAAAAAACGTTGACAAATCATCAAAACGACGTCGTTTTGACGTGGACTACAACACAATGCAGTAATTGGGGGTGGTCGGAATGCGAACGGGCCCGGGTCAAGCTACGGGTTGTTTGCGGGTCGAAAGGATCCGGTTCTTCAGGGTGAGGCTGGCACTTCTTGGCGGTGGGACTGCTCGGAAATGGTGCGGCGGAGGCAGGGGAATTCACCGGTGGTGTCGGTTCGGAACGAATCGATCGTGGAAGGAGGAATTTGGGATGCGTCGAAGGCGAACAGGCTGGCGGGTCGCGGCTGTCTCCTCCATATTCCGGCGGTTTCTGGTAAAAGGGGGGTTACCTTCGGGTTGCTGGGGTGTCGACGGTGAGGACGAGAGTAGTGGTTGGCAACGAGGGCGGCCGGAGCACGAAATGGAGTTTGGAAGACGTACCTCGACGGAGAAGAACAGAGCCCGTTGACGGCGAGGCTGGATCAGTGGAGCGAGTGTCCATGCAACAAAATCCGTTTGCATCAAAACGACGTCGTTTTGATGATGTGTCAGCGTTTTTTTTAAGTTAATACCGTCAGTCCTCTACGTCACTATTTCCTCCGCCACCTTGCATTTTAGGACTACAATCCGGTAACGGCTTAGACGTTTAGGACGACGGTTCGAAGTACAAGAGTTTTAGGATTACATCTCGAAAACCTTAAAGGTTGTAGGACTAATTAGGCATTTTTCCCTTCATAATGTAGATGCATGCAATGCAAGAGATTGGAGATAAAAGCCACGGGCTATTGGGCATCGGCTGCTAGGAAAACAACGGGGGTAAAGAGAGCTGAAAGGTTTATGGGCTTCTCTCCTTCCAGGTGCTTGGCTTGGCTTGGCTTTGCTTTGCTTTCTCCAGTTATCATAAAAGTCCCAGCAAGCAAGCAAGGAAAAATAAGTCAATTATTCATTCATTGTCAAGTACTTAATCCTTTTGTCAAATATGTCATCCCTTTCCGCGCATTACAATTGGTTGATAAAAATAGGTTTCGGGTGCAAAAAAAGTCACTTAAATAGGTTGAAAAATGTGATTTATCATTGATCTTTTCATCGGTTTATTCTAACTACTCATCTCTAATTACTAAGTGCAAATTAAAGACTTTCAATAAGAAGAAAAGTTGCAAGACAAAGACTGAAGGAGGAGGTAACGGAATGAATATTTCATTAAATACGAGAATATTCCGTTTAATACTGGAGGTGCAAATTAAAGACCTGTCACATCTACATGTACAGCGGCGGCGCCATCGTGCTCTGTTACTCCGACGACCAAGATTAAGCACGATGCTCTGCCCCCTCTACCTCCGTTACGAAGCTCCTTCAGGCCAGTCGAGGTTCCGATCGATTGCTTCATAATCGCCAAGACGTTTCCTGTCCACCTCCGTCTCGTTCTCTGCCAGAATCGCCGCCGGAAGACAACGGATTGGCGGCGACCCGACTGGCGGACCCGTCAGCAAAATTTTTGCTCAAAACAATCATCCACATCAACAAAAGTGGGTGTCACATCAGCTCCACATCAGCAAAAGTGGGTCCCACATCACACATGGCGGTTAAGTTAGACGACTTGATGTTGAGTATTAAATTTGCACTAACGGAACAAGTGTGAGTGGTTAAAACAGACTGATGAAAAGGGGAATGGACAATTTGCACTTTTCAACCTAGTTAAGTGGCTTCTTTGCACTCGGAGCCATAAAAATACATTCTTCCATTCCACAAAAGATTAAATCTATTTGTTTTCAGTCTAGAAAAGTCGAAATGTTCTCATTTAAAGGCACTGTTTCTTTAGGGTAAAGTGCACCGATGGTCTTGTAACTTAAATTATTATACCACTACGATCTTGTTTTAACTTTTTGTACCAATAAAGTCCTGCTTTTAAGTTTTTTTATGGTCATTTTCCGTCCATTACCGTTAACTTTAACGGATTTGTGGGAAAAATGATAAAATCAGCAACTCAATTGTTTTAAAAAAAAGTATTTACACCCCAAGTTTTAAACTTAACAATTTAGGCATCCCCAACAATTTTAAACTTAACATTTTAACCCAAATATTTTAATTAAGCCCAAAAACACCCAGCCCCGTCGGGCCACCTCACCGCCACCAAATAGGAGTCGCCGATCACCTTCGTCACCGCCGAAAAATGCCAAAAAACTAACAAAAAATAGCCGAGAACATAGATCGGGGCCGAGAACCGTAAAATCGCTACCTAGAGTCGCTGGATCGCAACCTAGGGCCGCTGGTTGGCGGCCCAAGGAGGGGGCCGTGATTCGTTGGCCTGGGGCAGCGATGCGGCGGCCATAGGTCGTGATTCGACAGCCATGGGCTGGGATTCGGCGGTCCTAGCCCCCGATCTACGTTCTCGGATAATTTTTTAGTTTCCGGCATTTTCTGTCAGTGGAAGTGGTGGCCGGCGTCGGCTGTCCGGTAGCGGTGGTCGGCACCGGCTGTCCGGTAGAGGTGGCGGCCGCCCGACGGTAGGTCGGGTGCTGTTGGGTTTAATTAAAACATCTTGGTTAAATTGTTAAATTTAAAACTGTTGGGGGATCCTTAATGGTTAAGTTTAAAACTTGGGGTGTAAATAAATCTTTTCAAAACAATTGAGTTGCTGATTTTATCATATTTTCCACAACTCCGTTAAAGTTAATGGTCAATAGACAGAAAAGGGCTATGGATGAAGAAAAAACTTAAAAATAAGACTTTACTGGTACAAAAAGTTAAAACATGACCATAGTGATACAATAATTTAAGTTATATGACCATAGGTACACTTTACCATATTTCTTTAGCACCAGTTTTTCTTTATTACCCATAATTTCTCTTATTCATCTATAAAGTTAATTTTATTTGACGAATTCACTTTATTACCTTCAAATTGTCAAGAGTTCTTAATCTAATAATCATATTTGACAAAAGGTCAAAAAAAAAGTTTATAATGGGTGTGTTCATGCTAGAGATTTTTTTTAATCCATCAAATCATTTTTTTCCTCACAAACTTCCCATCATTACACGTAACCCATAACCTTTTTCTTCCCTTTTCCATTCGTGAACATACCCATTTTTTTAAAATAATAATAATAATAATCATAATCATAATCATAATCATAATATATATATATATATATAAAGTGATTCGATTTGAAGATCAAAATAGCTAGAACGAGGTACTGTGTTACCCGTGCTTCGCCACGGGTGTTATTCTTCATCTACCATAAGCGGTGGGGGATTTAGAGTAGGGGTGAGATCGAGCCGAGCCGAGCCCGAACCTGGCAGGCTCAAGCTCGAGCTCGTGAAAATCAGGCTCGGCTCGAACCTCATCGAGCGCGATTTTTCAGGCTCGAGCTTGGCTCGTGACAGGTTCGAGCTCGGCTTGAAAGCTCGTGAGGCTCGATTCGGGTGTAGCTCGTTTAGGCTCGATTTTAAAGTTCGGCTCGGTTAGGCTCGAAGTGGCTCGTGAAGCTCGAAAAAATTGAGATATATTAAATTAATTCAATAAAATATTATTAAATTCATGAGCTCGAGCTCGAATCTAATAGGCACGAGCTCGGCTCGGCTTGTTTGTTAGGCTCGTGTAGGCTCGCGAGCCCGATCGAGCCGAACCTCTGAGGCTCGAGCTCGGCTCGTTTAACAAACGAGCCTAAAAAACGGCTCGAGCTCGAGGCTCGAAAAAGCTCGACTCGACAGGCTCGTTTGAGCTCGAGCCAAGCTCGAACGGGCTCGATTTGTTTCTCAGCCCTAATTTAAAGTTTAAAATCAAGGTGAGCGAAAAAGGGGGAAAACACTCAATATTACATAAAACTTTTTGCAAGTGAAAATACAATTTTAACATATTATTCATAATGAATTCGTAAAAAATATATAAGAATTTTAAATCAAAATACAAAATAGAAAGAAATTTAAGCTTTGTTGGTGATAGAGAATGGTTGATGATGATTGATGAGGCTAGGTCTTCTTAAATATGGGATTGGATGCATATTTAAGGGTTGGGTTGGGCTAAGGGTAGTTTATTATTATTTTTTGGGTTGGGTTATAAATGGGTATAAATTTTTGGGCCAAATTATTCGTAGAGATAATTCGCCTCTTACCATAAATCAATTAGATTGCAATACAAAAAAAATAAAGAATGAGAAAACTATAAGTTCAAAACTTCGTGTAAAATATGCCAAAAAAACAATGTACACTAAAAGCGAGTTAGTCCCTCAATAAATAAAAGAGAACAAAAAATTTATTTCATCACATTACATCTAAAGAAAGAACATAATTACTATAAAATGAAATTAAAGGTAAAAAGTAAGTTATTTCTTTATGAAAAAAGTATTAAGAAAAGAGAAAGAAAAGATTTGAAATATATAAATTATAAGATTAGAAACATTTTGGGACCAATATGCAAAAGGAATGAAAGTAAAAAATGAAATAAAATGAAGTAATCCTTTTAGCAAACAAAAATTTAAAAAAGAAAAAAGAAAAAAGAGAGCAAGATAATATAAAATTGAAAATACTTGAAATCAATATGCAAAATGAATTAAAGATAAAATGTTACAATGTCAAAATTTATGATTGAAAATATATGGGTTCAATATGCAAAATGAATGAAAATTGAGGTAAGAGAAAAATTTATCCTCTAACTACACAGGAATGAAAGTAAAATGTGGAGTAAAATGAAGTTATCCTTTTAGCAAATATTTTTTTAAAAGAAAAAAAACTACAAAAGAAAGATTGAAAATATTTTGGATCAATATGTGAAAGGAATGAAAGATAAAATGTTAAAATATAAGATTGAAAATATTTGGGTTCAATATGCAAAATTATTGAAAGTATGAGGTAATATATGTAATTTATCCTCTAGCTATACATCACCACAACTAAACTACACCCTACACCCAACCACACCCATTCCCAAATTCCAATAACTGTTCATTACTGTTCATACATGGTTTGTAAATGTAATATATATATATATATATATATTAAATAAAAGATAACAAAAAAATGTTATTTCATCACATCACATCTAAAGAAATAACATAATTACTATAAAAATGAAATTAAAGGTAAAAAGTAAGTTATCTCTTTATAACAAAAAGTATTAAGAAAAGAGAAAGAAAAGATGAAATATTGAAATATCTAAATTATATAATTCGAAACATTTTGGGACCAATATGCAAAAGGAATGAAAGTAAAAAATGGAATAAAATGAAGTTATCCTTTTATCAAAAAACAATTTTTAAAAAATAAGAAAAAAAGAGCAAGATAATATAAAATTAAAATATTTTTAAAATGAAGTTATCCTTTTAGCAAATAAAGTTTTTTAAAAGAAAAAAAAGCAACAAAAGATAAAATGTCAAAATGTCAAAATGTAAGATTGAAAATATTTTGGATCAATATGTGAAAGGAATGAAAGATAAAATGTTAAAATATAAGATTGAAAATATTTGGGTTCAATATGCAAAATTATTGAAAGTATGAGGTAATATATGTAATTTATCCCCTAACTACACATCACCACAACTAAACTACACCCTACACCCAACCACACTTAATCCCAAATTTCCATTATTGTTCATTTTTGTTCATACATGGTTTGTTAATGTAATATATATTAAATAAAAGAGAATTAAAAAATGTTATTTCATCACATCGCATCTAAAGAGAGAACATAATCACTATAAAAATGAAATTAAAGGTAAAAAGTGAGTTATCTCTTTAACAAAAGGTATTAAGAAAAGATAAAATATTGAAATATCTAAATTATAAGTTTGGAAACATTTTGGGACCAATATGCAAAAAGAATGAAAGTAAAAAATGGAATAAAATGAAGTTATCCTTTTAGCAAACAAAAATTAAAAAAAGAAAAAAAAGAACAAGACAATATAAAATTGAAAATACTTGAAATCGATATACAAAATGAATGAAAGATAAAATATTTGGGTTCAATATGCAAAATGAATGTAAATATGAGATAGGAGAAAAATTTATCCTCTAACTACTCATGAATGAAAGTAAAATGTAGAGTAAAATGAAGTTATCCTTTTAGCAAATAAAGTTTTTTGAAAGAAAAAAAAGCAACAAAAGATTAAAAGTTAAAATGTCAAAATGTGAGATTGAAAATATTTTGGATCAATATGTGAAAGGAATGAAAGATAAAATGTTAAAATGTTAAAATATAAGATTTAAAATATTTTGGTTCAATATGCAAAATTATTAAAAGTATGAGGTAATATATATAATTTATCTCCTAGTTACACATCACCACAACTAAACTACACCCAATCACACTCAATCCCAACTTCCAATAATTATTCATTACTATTCATACGTAAATGTAATATATATAATTACCCCAAGTCGTAGTTTGTGGATGAAATGCACAGATTACTATAGTTAAGGAGTGTACGTAGCATGTAGTTTAGCCTTGATTTTATTAGCGGGGAATGAGATTTTGTTAGCGGGGAATGAGCAGCCTAAAAAGCAAATGGTCCCTGATTCCAACGACACCACCAACCAACTTCAAGAAAGACATGCTAAGCTTAACAATAATAATAATAATAATAATATCTCTAGCTAGCTCCTTAATTATTGTGGTTAAGTTCTTATGATGGATATAATTAAGGATATGAAGTGGAGGTTTGGTTTCAAATCTCAGTAGTACATGCATCGGATATTAGTGTTGTGAGTAGCTAGTGAGCACTTAGAAGAATCTCAAATCTCAAACACTTATATATCACCTCCCCTTCCCATACCATGTGCACAAAACTGGTGTGTAGCGACTTGCTTAATGATAGCCCAACGGAGATCTCCGGTGATATAGGGTGCTCGGTTGGTGGTGATAAGTCGACTCCTGGGAGAGACAAGATCAAATCACTTTCAGGAAGAGAGAGGAAGGTGTGGGTGTGTAGTAGTCCTTATTGAGATGGCATCACCGTATAGGGTGATGCCTGTGATCCCGTTGGGGTAGTTGTTGTGGAGTTATTCCCTCCTCGTGAGCCGCCGACTTATAATGAGCGGCGGATTGGTCGCTCCACGGTGTTGGTCCGACAGACGTTTATGTACAACTTTTGTGTATTATACGAGTAGCTTTTGGGCCACTTATTGGAAAAGGGTTGTGCCCGTAAGTGGGGAAGCCGCGTTGTGGCGCCTAGTGGCCGTGTGCGAGGCCTCGTATATTTACGTTTGCATTTGACAATGGTGGGCTTGGCCCATATGACGGTGGCCCACGGCCATACTGACCGGGCCCATATATATCAATATGTCCCCTCCCACGGCGGAGGATGGGCTGAGCCTGTGTGCTCCGTTTTGAAATGAAGTATTTTTATAATGGCAGCTGAGCCCGTAAATGGCATTTGTCGTGTGCCTTGAGAGATTTTTTATACCCCGATTTAGGAGGAGGAAAACGTTATCCGTGCCTAGCCCATGTTGTGCCCATTTGGACCGTTTACTTTGAGAGAGAGCCCAATCTGGTGTTGGCCCATTACCGCGTAAGGGGGTTGAGCCGCACTTTTTGATATTGCGCTTTTTGCGCCGTTTGTAATTATGGGAAGTCGTTTCACTTCCCATCGATCTCTTCTTATACGCCAACCAAGTCGGTTTCCCAAATTCTCGCTTTCCTTGCCTTTTTGCTTCCTTTTTGCAATCTAGTTTCCATTTTCGGCGACTACCGAAGAATTTTCCGGCGAGTTTCAAGAATCCAGCCGTTGGAACCGGCGTTTTCATCTCCGTACACTAATCTGTAAGTGGAATCCTCTTTTTAATTTTTTGTTTCTCGTCGCGACGATTATCGCGAGTGAGGCGTCGCCGCGCCACCGCCCTGGGTTCTTGGGTCTAGGTTTTTATTTCTTGCATCTGTGATTTATTTCGTAGATGGCTCCCAAGAATCCAAGCAAGCCGGCGTTAATACGACGTTGAGAAGGAGTGGCCTCGTAGTGTTCTGTCGGAAAAGAAGATGACCGAGATTTGCCAGAACTACCACGTTTATACGGGGGTGGTCTGTGGGCTTTCCCCGGCCGATGTTTTGTGAAAGGCGGGGTTGGGGTTGAGCTACGAGGCCATGAGGGAGCGTACAATGGTCGTCTACGAGGCTCAACCGAAAGCTGGACTAAGACTCCCACCGTGCTCGTTGCTGCTTGCGGTGTGAGGATGGGGTGTCTGCCTGGCAGTTGGCCCCAAACGTGTTTACCACCGTAAACGCGTTTGTTGTGGCTTGCCATTTGGCGAATGCGGTGGTGCTACCGGAGACCTTCTTACAGTTCTATACACCGAAGAGGCCGGTTGGGCATCCCTTCTACCAACCGACCCCGAGGAGGTGAAGGTTGGGAACAAATCGGTGAAGATCGGAGTCTTCGCCGAAACCACCAGCTCGTGGGGAAGTTGGAAGGGCAACTTCTTCTTCATCTTGAAGGAGGATAGTTGGGCTTTCCTGCGTTCTTCGTAAAGGAGAAGAACGCCAGGGTATCGGTGAAGCCCTCTGTGGGCGGGTAGCGAGGAAAGAGAGCCCTCGACGCCCTTTGTGAATGGGTTCGCGATGCGGAGAGGCTCGAGGGGTGTAAGGGCGTTTCCCCTTCACCCTATCCGGCTGGGACGAAGTGGTCTGCGAAGAGTGGGGGTTAGCGAGGCCCATCGTATGTCGGGCCACGTAGACACCCTGAAGAATTGGGTGGAAGGGTTGGATGGCGACCTTATTGAGCGCTTCGAGGGCGCTTTTAGGAACTCCATTACGCCTGCCTTGTGTTTCCTGTGTTTTTGTGATTTATGTCTTCCAAATGCTATTATAACTTGACTTTGTGTTTTGTTACAGCCAAGATGTCGCATCCCAAAGACTCTCTTTGCGAAGAAGCAAGAGTTGAGGGAAGCCCTCAAAGCTAAGTTGGCGGAGGAGCAACGCCTCCGAGCCCACCAAGAAAGGCGTCGAGGGTCAGCTCGATTGGGCCTTCGAAAGGCGTGGAGCCCGTAGGTGAGAAGGCCTTGGTGACGGAGGCTCGGCCGGTCAGCGTGGCTGGCCCCGTGGTCACCGTCGAAGAGCTTTCCGAGGACTCGAAGAGGACAACCTTCGGAGAAAACGCCTCGACTTGCAGGTAACATTCTGTCTTCCCTTATAGTCTTTGGCAAACTTTTCTTTTCATTGTATTCTTATCTTCTTTTGAACTTTGTTGCAATGAGAGGTGTTGGTTGTGTCCTCGGATAGCGCCCAAGCCCCGCGAAAGACAAAGGGAAAGGGCCAGCCTCGAGGAGCACTCCCGTAGCTCCATTCGAGGCGTTGAGGAGCCCGTGGGCCTATTAGCCGACGCTCGGAGGGCTGTTGTGGCTCCTCGAGTGTATACAAGGAGGTCTTCGAGGATCCCAAGACCCTTAAGGGCATTGATCCGGTCTTGAGCCCCGGCTACTCGAGGACTACCGGTGGGAGCTACGGGAGAAGACCTTTGGGCGCAAGGGTCCGGCCCTTGTGGAAGCCTGGGACCCCGTGATGAGGGTGACTCGTGACGAGTCAATGCTCCTCGGGACAAAGGAGGTAAGACTAAAAGTTGCGAGGGTCTCTCGCTGCCCCGTGACCGGCACTATCTCAAGCACACCTCCTCGGGGCCCCGGACATCGCGAAGGACATCTGCCGGGCCTTGTTCAAGTAAGTGAAATCTCAAGTCCCCTTTGTTACTTAACTTTGCGTTTTTGTAGGACATTGTTTACTCATACGCTTTGTGTTCGTAATTTGTAGAAGACTGTGTTGGCTCAAGGCCTAGTGGCCAAAATCGAGGAGCTTGAAGTCCTCGTGAAGAGGCTTGAAGGCCAAGGCAAAGGACTCCGAGGAAGTGGAGAGCCTAAAAAGGCCTTGGCCGAGAAAGAGGCCGAGTTGGCTGCCTCGAAGAGGGAAGAGGCCAACCTTCCGAGGGCTATGGGCCTCGTTGGCCAAGAACCGAAGGCTGCCAGACTAAGGGGAAGGAACTATCCTTACGATATTGGAGCAAGTGCTCGGGCATGTAGAGGAAGCCCTGCTGTACCCCCGAAACGATGATGTCCCCAGGTAGGTTGTGGACTTGTAATTATATTTTTGCTCATTTTTGATAAAATACTTGAACATTTCTATACGAGTATTACTTCCATACGCTGAGTATTACAACGCGTAGTGTTTGTACTTGTCTTTGAGGCAAAATTGTTGAGATGAATTGTTGTAATTCGTCGTAAAGTGACTTTATTCGATGCGCCCTGGTCAAGCGGTGACCTTGCAATTAATTTTTGAACTTACCCACCGAAGTGGGGAACACTCTAGCATAGTAACTTAGACGTAGTAAGGCCTCAAGTCGTCGACATGGTAGTCGTTTTGAGCTTTTTGCCTTGATGGTCCTTTAACTTGTATACACCCTCTCTTTCTTTACTGTGTACCACATAAGGTCCTGCCCATCTAGAACGAAGTGCGCCATGGCCAGGATTACGACCTGACAACTCCGCCTTTAGCAAGACCATACCACCCACGTGGATCTGCTTTGCCCGAACTTTGGCGTTGTGATCGAGGTTTGCCCTTTGTCGTAAGGCCATAAGCCTAAGTCTAGCACCCTCGCGGAGTTCCTCGACGAGGTCCAAACGCGCTCGTAGACCGCTCTCTTTTTGAGTGGCGTCGTTATTGAGAGTTCGGATTGTTGGTTTTGAGACTTCGTTTGGTAGCAAGGCATCGACGCCATAAACCAAAGAGAAAGGAGTTTCTCCGTGGGTCCCCGTGTTGTTGTTCGATAGTCCCAGAGACGCTGGGTAGGGCTTCGACCCACTTTCCTTTTTGTCCTCGAGGCGCTTTTTAAGCCCTCTTTGATCGTGCGATTTGTTACTTCCACCTGGCCATTTGGTGTGGATGTGCCACGGGAGCGTAGAGCATTTGTATGTTCATCTTAGTGGCCCAATCTTTAAGCTTTTGCTTGCGAACTGAGTCCCATTATCTGTGATTATGGCTCTTGGTGCCCGTATCGCGCCACAAGGTCGTGCCGGAGGAAGTGTATGACCTTGGCGGTTGTGATTTTCTCGAGTGGCTGGACCTCTACCCACTTAGTGAAGTAATCGACAGCCACTATACAAAATTTGAATCGGCCCTTGGCCGTAGGCATTGGGCCGATTAAATCGAGGCCCCACAGCGCGAAGGGTATGGGATATGTCTCCGTAACCACTTCGTTTGCGGTTGTCGTTGGATGCGAGAATTAAGTTGGCACTTATGGCACGTTCGTACCAAATCATGCGCGTCTTTCCTCAAGGTTGGCCAATAATAACCGAGGCGCAAGCATTTGTGTGCTAGCGCATCGGAGCCAATGTGTGCTCCGCAAACTCCTGAGTGGACTTCGTTCAGGATGAGTTTGGAATCGTCGGGGCCAATACATCGCTGCAAAGGAGTAGAATATCCTTTACGCCATAACGTGCCATCTATGATGACATGGCGGGCTGACTGCGTCCTTATTTTCTTTTGCAACGCTGGTGGGCCCTCGATTGCGCCAGTTTGGAGGTACTGGAGGATTGGGTCCCTCCAATCAGTCTGTGTTGGCGTCGATTGCATGAATTGTATTTATAGAAGGTTGTGCTAAGGTTTCGAGGAATGCATCCGCCCGCCTTAGACAACCTGTCACCACGGTGTTTTGATCCCTCGGGATCTTATTAATATTTAAGCGCTCGAACTGCCCTTGCAAGCTTTTTACCAAGCGCAAGTACCTCGAGAGTATGGGATCCTTGCGATCGTTGGTCCCCGTAACACGGCTTACGACGAGCTGCGAGTCACTGTGCCTGCTTAAACGTCGCAAACCAGCTTTGAGCCGTCTTGAGACCCGCTACGAGGGCCTCGTATTCGCCACGCCACGTTGTTTGTAACCGGGAATTGGAAAGCCACTCGTAAGCTGGCCTCCATGCCGTGAGGACCTTTGATATGAACGCCTCCTCGGGTTATCGGCCTTTGGATGAACCATCCACGAACATGTCCCATTCGGGAGGTTCCAACTCCGGTGGAGGGTTCCTCGAGGGACCATGTTCGAGGGGATAGATGGAAAGCTCGGCCATGAAATCTGCCAAGGCTTGAGCCTTTATCGCTCGTCGAGGTTCAAACTTGATGTCATACTCCCCGAGTTCGATGCACCAACGGGCTAAACGACCACTATGTTCCGGTCTGTTTAGAATGTCCCGGATTGGTAAATCCGTTCGACAATGATTGTGTGGGCTTGGAAATATGCTCGCAATTTCCTAGCAGCCACGATCAAAGCGTAGATCGTTTTACGAAGGGAGGGTAGTTAACCTCGGCTCCTCGTAATGTGTGGCTTATGTAATAGACGGGCCACTCTTGCGGGCCCTCCTCCTTAACGAGCACGGCGGATACAGGTCTTTGTTTGAAGTGGAGAGGTAAATGATGAGTTCATCCCGGGTTGCGGGCATTTCAGCGTTGGCAAATCGGAGAGGTGTTTCTTGATTTGCTCGAATGCTTCTTGGCACTCCGGTGTCCAGTGAACGCCTTCTTCATGCGAAGCTGTTCAAAAACGGCTTGCACTTGTCTCCCAACTTGAAATGAATCGTCCCAAGGCAACAATTCTTCCCGTGAGTTGCTGGATTTCCTTAATGTTCCTTAGTGGCACCATTTCCGTGATGGCTGATATTTTCTTAAGGTTGGCGTCGATTCCTCTTTCGGAGATCATATAGCCCAGGAATTTTCCGGCTCCACGAAAGAAGGAACACTTGGCTGGATTGAGCCTCATGTTATATCGTCGGAATGATTGAAGGTCTCGTCCCAAATCTTGAAGGTGATCCTCGAATGTCATGCTTTTGACTATGACATCGTCGACGTACGCTTCAAGGTTACGGCCCATCCGGCGGGCAAAGACCTTGTTCATTAGACGCCGGTAGGTGGCTCCAGCGTTTTTGAGCCCAAAAGGCATTCGAACGTAGTAATACACATCGTCACCCGTTGTGAACGCTGTTTTGAAGGAGTCCTCGGGGTCCATGTAGATTTGGTGGTACCCACTCTTAGCGTCCATGAAAGATAAGTATTTGTACGGAAGTAGGCATCGGCGAGTTGGTCGATAACCGCAACGGATAGGGTCCTTCGGACAATGCCTATTGACGCCCGTGAAATCGGCGCACATACGAAGGTCGCCGTTAGTTTTGTCGGCTAGAACTATGTTAGCAAGCCACTCGAGTACTGAATTTCCTTTATTATTCCAAAGCGTCGAGGAGTTTAGAAACTTCCTCTTTTACAAATTGTTTTTGAGGGGCCATACCCCTTTTCTTTTGTTTAACCGGCTTTGAGTCCGGGAATACATTAAGCTTGTGTGTGATAATATTGGGATCGACACCGGTAAATCCTTCAAGCTCCGGCGAAGACGTCAAGGTTTGCCTCGAGGAGGTGGATTAGCGCCATCTTCTCCTTTTGCTGAAGGTTTTTGCCAACCTTGAACTTCTTGCCGGGGTGACCTCGATCTCTTCACAAATGGCGTCATCAAGGCGTGGCCTGTCGTCGGGATCCATTAGATCGCCGACGTTCCTCGAGATGTTTGAGGCCCGTGATCAACCGTTGAGCTCAAAGAAGCCACGTAATTTGTCCGCGCCGTTCGCTGGTCGATGTAGATGGTTGCATCCCCACGAGGTGTTGCAAATGTGATTGTAAGAGAGCGGATGTCGCATCTCATGCTGAAATCGACTTGGCTTGGTCGACCAATGATGGCGTTGTAAGTGGAGGGCACTTCGAGGACCAAGAACTCCGTCATGATGGAGTGGCGATCCACCGTGCCAAATTGTGTGTCCCCAATGAGCATGAGGGCGAGGTTGGCGACCCTATAGTCGGGACAATGTCCCTACCAATGCCAAATGTAGGGCCGGAGCTCCTCCTCACGGCGGACATGTGTATCCCGAGTTTGTCGAGCATGTCCACGAAAATGACACTGGTATTCGCGCCAGTGTCGATGTAGACTCTGCTGGTGTCGAAACCTGCAATCCTTGCTTTGTGATAAGCGGTGGGTCGGAGTGTGGAACGACGACCTTTGTTCCGTTGGGCGGTAGATGACATTCTCCTCGAGGTGGTCGATCTGCAAGATTTCCCTTGCATACCGCTTCTGGAGGAGGCACCTTCCGACTTTGTGAGGACATGAATGGTGCCCGCGGGTGGTGGTGGTGGCAAGTTTTGGCCTCGAGGACTATTGTGTCGACGACGCGTTTTGTCGCGGTCGTCGTTATCGTCATCCTTCTTGCGACCTTTGGAGAATTCCTTGCAAGAGGAAGAGGAGTCGAGAGGAACTCCTTGAGCTTCCCCGCTCAATCATCTCCGAAATGAGATTCCGGAGTTGAAAGCACGCCTCCGTGTCGTGACCACGATCCTTGTGGTAGAGGCGTGACTTGTCAAAGCCCCTCGTGTTTTTATGTTGGATGGGTTGAGGCCACTTAGGGACCTTGTTCGCTTCTCCGGCATTAGCAAGGATGTTCGTGCGGGTGTCACGAAGTGCGGGGTGGTGATCGGAGGTCCTCGAACCGATGTTCGAAGGCTGGAACCTCGATGAGATAGGCCCTTTATCAAATTTCTGTTGCGGTCATTTGTGGGAGGCCTGTTGTAGAGCTTCTTCATCTCCTCGGAGTTCATGAATCGAGTGGCCCGATCGATGAACTCACCCATCGTTGTTACGGGGTTTTCATTAATGTTGTAAGCGAGCCTTGACTCGCGTTGAAGGCCTTGAGTTACGGCCAAGAGTTGCATGTCCGAGGAGAGACCACTGGACTTGGGCGGCTTCCGCTTGGAAACCGTCGGATATAGTCTCGGAGTGGTTCCTCCCTTTGTTGTTTCACTCTTAACAAGTGTTGGACGGTTTTGGGAGGGGTCGAGCCCCATGAAGTGGCGTAGGAAGGAGGAGGCTAGATCCTTAAAGCATTTGAAATGCTGGCCTCTCGGCGTTCCAAACCATGTCGAGGCAGCCCCTTTTAAGGTGGAGCTGAAGGCTTTGCAAAGTATTGCCTCGGAGGCGCGAGCCATCTCCATTTGGGAGATGTAACGCCGCAGATGGTCGACGGGATCCGTTGTCGCGTCGTAACTTTCGATGATCGGCATTCGAAAGCTAGCGAGGAGCTGGACGGCAATAATGTCCTCTGTGAAAGGCTGCGTCAGGAGGACCTCGATATCGTCGAGGACCAGGTTTGGCGTCTTAACTGCCCTCGACCACGTTAATTCTTGAAGAAGGTCGTCGACATCCAGATTCACAGCGGATGGATTTTGATTTTGGGATTGTTCATCTTTGTCGTTGGGAGGCGGGAGGCGGCGAGCTGCATTTACGCCTTGATGGTTTTTACCATGAAGGCCTTCATTTCGTTGAGCATGCTCGCTTGGAGCGATGTCGGTGAGCGGGATCGACGATGACCTGCTGAGGGTCCTCGAAGTCCCCGCGAGGTATGTCAGTGGCCGCTTGCGGCTGAGGTGGCTAGTGTCCTCCTGGTATGGCAACAACGGAGGCGGCGGGATTCCCATCGATTGGGGTTGTGGGGCTGTTGTATGCCCATTGCGTTACCAGCGGGGGTTGGAGGCACATCGGAGGAACTGAAGCGGCATCCTCGACATGCACACTGTTGCTCGTTCTCCTTTGTTTTCGCCATAAGAATGGTGAAGAGAAGAAAATCAGGTGGTAGGAAAGAAAAAACGACTAAATTTTCGTTTCCCACAGACGGCGCCAAATTGATAGCCAAAGAATGATCTCGGTGTCCCAGGTGATCCGGTGGAGGTGACACGATGATTCCTGGTACTGGAAAAGCAAGACAAAGACACTTTCGGGTGCGAAAGAGAGGGAAGTGTGGGTGTGTAGCGATTACCTTATTTGGGTTGGCATCACCCACTATATAGGGTGGTGCTAGGTCCCCGTTATGGGGCCTTGAATGTTTGGTGGGAATTTCCATAAATGTGTCCATCATTGAGATGGCGGCGTATTAATGGTGTGATAACGGCGGAGTTATTGTGGAGTTATTCCCCTCCTGGTTTAATGCTATAATGAGTGTGCAGTCGCCTTGAGGAGGCGGCGGGCGTTTATGGCTAACGGTATTATACGAGGTGCCCTTATTGGAAAAGGGGGTCTTCGTAAGTGGGAAGCCACGTTGTGGCGGACGCGGCATATATGGCGTTTGCGTTTAATAATGTACGGGGTATATATATAAATAATAATAATAATAATAATAATAATATCTCTAGCTAGCTCCTTAATTATTGTGGTTAAGTTCTTATGATGGATATAATTAAGGATATGAAGTGGAGGTTTGGTTTCAAATCTCAGTAGTACATGCATCGGATATTAGTGTTGTGAGTAGCTAGTGAGCACTTAGAAGAATCTCAAATCTCAAACACTTATATATCACCTCCCCTTCCCATACCATATGTGCACAAAACTGTCCGATGATCAGTACGTACTTGCTTAATATATAGAGATCCTCATCCATTAATGCATCGCCGCTTGCTTCGTCCAAACTCCTCCAACATCTCGCCGGCCGCCGCTCCCGACTCCGCCTTCGACACCAACATGGTTATTATACTCACCGTCCTCCTCTGCTCTCTCCTCGCCGTACTCGCCTTCAACTCCCTCGCCCGATGCGTGCTTCGCTGCGCCAAGAGATTCCAGCCTCCGATGCTTTCGGACCAATTCATATGTGTATTTTGATTGATGAATAAAATGTATGTGAGTGGAGAAATTTGATAAAAATATTATTTTATGAAAAATTGATTGATTGAAGATTGTTTTATATATTGGAATTGGGAAAGTTGGAAATTTATTTTGGGAAATATATGTGTTTAACACACCTAATTATAAAAGAGACATTTAATTTGTGAAAAGGATAGTTCAAAAAAATAATTTATTTTAGTAACACTTTGAAATAATAATACATTTTTTATACAATAATATTCATAGCATGACTATTAGAAAAAATAAATTAGATTAAATTAAAAATATTGAAATGGAATGCCAATAACTAACAATTCTATGTGTTCCAATTCCTGCGGCACATGGAGTGAAAGTTGTGAGTTGGAGGGAAGTTTAGTGGATTTTTGTGAGAATTGTTGTCATGGTTGGTGGCGAGATGAGAGTTAATCGGTGTAGGCCTAGTCACTTCATCTTATGGAGATGATCATCATTGTACTTTTTTGGGTGTACACTTCATCATGTAATATCTCTTATTTAGGGTGTTTTATTCTTGGAGACCTGTAACGGCTCTTCTATTTACTCATTAGTAGGTAAAATCATTAGCTGATTTTAATATTATTTAATTAATTTAATTAACTAATTAATAATTTTAAAGACTAAAATACCCTTTTAACTGAGTATTTACACACATAACACAACTAGTGATTTTTCCAACTAGTTGGTAAATAACATTATTCCCAAAATTATCTTTGAATTTAGATGTATTTTTTGAGTTTTTTTTAACTGAAAAACCTAAATTGCCTTTCGAAAAAAGATTAGAAAAACTTATGATTCCAATAACTAATAATGGGAGGTACCAAGATATTTACGGGCGTGGATGTTAAATGGCCCCATAAAAATTAAAACCGGCGCCGGAAAGAAAGCGGCCGGAAGAATGAGCAGAGAAGTTGAGCGGGAAAGTTTGGGCCAGGGCTGGCCCACGATTCTACCAGCTCGTGGAAGCGGGTGTAGTTTGTCTTTTAGGAAGGAAGGACTTGTGTGAGTGCAACCGCCACGCGCCCGATCCGATGGCCGAGATTTGTAGTCAAAGGGCTATCGAGATTGGTCTACTTTGACCACACCACAAAACAAAAACAATAGTAATACCAGTTTCATTTTCCGAAATTTAAATTTACTAGGAGTATTAAATAAACTACCAACAATAAAATAATTTCCCAAGTTTGACTACACTGTCACCCATCAAGGCCGCTTTCGTTGAAAAGGTAGCTCGATGACCCAATTACTCTTATGGGCGCGTGTTTTACAGAATTTACATCTCACCCATATTCTACCATTTTAAGTTTTCAATTTATCCTAAAACTTGATTCATATAAATTTAAATATCATAAAATTACTTAATATGATAAATAATTTTAAAACTTTAATCATATAACCTAAACAATTAAATTAATTAGATTAATATATTACATTAAGTTATTTATATGATTAATAATTACTTCTATTTTTAAATATATACGCCATAATTATCTAATTCTGTTCCATCCAATCGCGTGATAGAGTAATCTACCTAAGAGGAGGGGCAAAAGAGTCTTAAGTGTGCATTTTTGTTGGAGGGACAGTTAAAAATATCCTCTCTCAGTATCAATGAATTGCTTCTTTTGTCACGTCCTCAAGTCTCACTCCCTCACACAAAAATTGTACTAATAAATTGGTGAAGTACTGTAGAATAGAAAATTGTACTCCAATCACATAAAAATAGTCATATTTAATTTTATTGTTGTGTTTGTTTTAAAATTTTATTGAAAATAATTTATCAAAAAAATATTGAAAAAAATATTTAGAAATGAGATACGTTAAATTTTTATTTGTATATAAATTTATACAATTTATAAGTTAAAAATGTTTTAAAAAATTATAAATTAAATAATAAAAATTAAACATGGCTAATTTTTCTTAGATGGAGTATAATTCTAAAACATCACGTATGGAATATGCATGTAAAAAAGAACGAAGACTCATAACACATGTTAATTTTGTGACAATAAATTCCAAGAATTTCATGGTAAAATTTATGCTCACTTCTAGTACCTATATTAGTTCAATACGTTTTAGTACTCCAATTGTCCCATAGTTGTCCATTTTTATTTTCATATTTTTGTGTTATTTACTCTTTGATTTTTATTTATGAATGTTTTGATATAGATTAAAATTCATACTCAACCAAGTGATAAATTTTTTAAGTTGGTCGTCAACTTACCACGCCCTCCTGCAAGTGGAGTTAATGTTTTGATGAAGAGATTTAAATAATTTATATGAGTATATTATGAATTTTTTAACTATATGAATATTTTTTATTTGTAAATTATACTCCCTCCATCCCAGAATTATTGAAACGTTTCTTTTACTGTTTCAAGTTGCAGTGTTTGACTCAAAATTTAACTAAGAAAAACAGTGAAAAATAAATAAATAAAAATATTTTTAGAAAGATTATAGTGAAAATTATGAGAAACATATTAATTATTTAATTTCATATGTCTATAATTTCATAAAAATAAATCGTAGATTAAATACTGTGAAAACAGTAAAGAAACGTTTCAATAATTTTGGGACAGAGGGAGTATATTTTACTTATAAGTTGAGTCAACATTCAAATATAAAATTTGAAAGTCAAACTCTACGATCTTTGTGAGAGAGGGAGTAACAAAAAACTGCTGGGTACAATTTCAATCACATTTTCGCATTCTTTGCGGAAAAGTTGGGTCCGTATATTTACCTTCTATGTGTTTTAACACATACCAGTCGTATATCCAAGCCAAGTCCAGCCCGCAGCTGCTATTTTCCCAATTCTCGAAAATATCCCTAACAAAACCCCTCCACCACTCCACGATCTTAAACTGACGATCTTCATACTACCGCCACCACGACCACCACCCTCACTGCCGCCCTGACCACCGCCTCACCACCACCAGCACCACTGCTGCAGTCAACACCATCACCACCGTTGATGCCACTTCAATTTGTAGAACAAGAGTTTTAAGAATTATTCAAACATTTTTTCGTTAATTTATAATTAATTGCGTAGTGTCTAAAGTAAAACGCAATATTGTTTATTACAAACAAATTAAATTGTTTAATTAGTTATTTTACACATTTCTATACTATCTATTACAAAATAATATAATGTCTGAATAAATATTGAAAATTATTTCTTTACTTGTTTTGTACTATTTAAGTGATAACGAATCTGTCGATTACTTTATAAATAATTACTTGCATAGAAAAAACTTAAAACCTTATTTTGTAGTGTATAAAAGTATTTATAACATAAATATAAAATAATATTCATTAATTTATAATTAATTGCACAGTGTTTAATGCGATATGCAATACTGTCTACTATAGGAGATTATACCATTTATTTAGTTATATTACACATTTATATAGTGTCGATTTGAAAATAATATAACGTCTAAACGAATTTTGAAACTATCTAAATTAAATTACAGAAGTGTTACCATATCAGAAATGATGCCTCCCGACAAAGAGACGCGTCAGACACCTTCAAGAGGAGGAGCTTGTTATTCATCACCGGTGCGACGATGACCAGATCGGGATGGCTGAAGACGGAGATCGCGGTGGCAGAGGAGATCTCATCTTCTTACAACAGCGGTTTTGAGTTAGAGATCTCACGGAGGCCGCCGAAGATCTCCTCCAATGGTGGCCTTCAGATCTTCGTGACGGTGGTTCGCAGATGATTTGAGACCTCTGATGGCAAGTTATGACGATCTCCTCATCGTCCGTCGAAACAATCTTCGAAAGTCATCCGTCGGCGTCGAATCAACCTCTGTAATGTAGCCGCGGCGGCATCGAATTGATGTTGGCAACTGCTCGGCATTGTCTGCTTATCATCTCCGGTCACCGGCGATTGGTCGATTCGTGATAGATTGTGATCATGGAGAGCACCGACGACCATGGATGTTGTAGATCTAATTTTGACGCTTTGTATCCGTAAGAAGAGAAACATGATAATTTGATGAATAAAGAGAAATAGATTTGACATTCCATCAGTGGGTGGAAAACCACCTAGGTGGTAATTAACCTTAACCAGAAAAGTTTCGAAATCCAAGAAGTATAGGTGGAGTTTACCGTAATTTTTGAGTAACTAATACTAACACTTGATGCAAAAGAACCTGTATTCTCATTCCGCTAGTGCAAGGACAAACATATACATACGTCTAAAGTACAATACTCGTATAATGTATTTTCTTTCGTCTGTGTATTTCTTTTATGGGTCATTCTAGAATACCACACTATGTCTGATATAGTACCAATAACTAATCTTTTATCACCATTAGATCCACCATAATTAATTCTGACCTTTAGATTAAAATTTCACTCACCTAGGTAACAAGTAACCCAATTAAATTGAACAAAAAGGAGAAGAAGAAAAAGAAAAAAAGGACAAGCATTAACGTACCTGGCCGCACATATAACAATCTGAACTTCAACTCCCTTCTAAACTTCAACTTCCTTTTTTTCTTCAAGTTCCAGGAGTGAAATAGAATTTTGAAGCTTAGATGACCCGCGTACAAAACTGAAGCACCAATTAGGTGAATCAATTAACAGGCATGTTTGATTTACAAATATGAAGGGAAGATTTTTAGGTTAGAAAGTGGTTGATGCATGCCATTTTATTAGTTTGCTTTAGTTTTGTCAAGTTCAACTCGAATTTAGTTAATTTTCGATTTAGATTCCATTTATTGTGCATAGAACATGAAATGCGTGAACTGTATGGTAGAATCAGTGGTAGGTTTATTGAAAAAAATGCGTAATGTCAATTCGTAAGGTATAAATGACATTTTCTCAGTTTGAAATGACAATTATCGTATCTGAACTAACAATCTTATATATGACATTCATCGTTCTTAAAATGACAGTTCGCATTTTAAGAATGACGTTCCTCTGTTTAACTATGACATTCTACTCACATATACATACAACATATTTATTACTTTATATGCTGGACTACGAAGGAAATTCAAAGTGAGAAGAAGCATGCAAGGCGAGTTGATACTTGGTTTGAACCATTCAAGCAAAATGCAGCGCAGACGTACCATTCAAGCAAATTGCAGCACAAACATTATTGGATCTGAATTTCATTAATGTCCGTGTACTGAAGAAAATAGGCCCAAAAAAAGGGTATAAAAAATGGGATGTGGGTCAAGAAAAGACAGATGCAAGAAAAATGACGAGAAAATGTTATCTTTACATAGAAATATTAGAAATGATATTTTATGTGTCTGAAATAGCATTTCTCAGAGTAAAAGTAGCATTACCCAATGTATGAAGTAGCATAGTTACATGCAAGAGATTCACAATCATAAGATTTATAACTTTTTATAATATTATTAATATTTTTTCCATTTTTTTATCGATCGTGGATTTTTTATACATTATTTTTTATATTTTTATATTATGGACACTTTTATAACTTTTTAATATTATAACTTTTTATATTATTAATATTATAACTTTTTATAATATATATTTTTATATTATGGACACTTTTATGAATATTTCGGTATTTTTTATTATTTTTACACTATTTTTACCATTTATTTTATAATTTTCTTTTAATTTACAAAACATGCAACCTGCTAACCAGGTTAACAGGTTGCATGTCATGAGGTGTCAAACAAATGAATGTTAGGGATTTATACCTAATTTTTATAGTGTGGTACCTTAGAATTTTCCTTCTTTTATAAAAACATCGTCAGTCAAACGCATTCAGAATCTTAATTCAATAACCAGTCCAGTTGGATTACTGTTCAGGGTCTGAAGTGCAGATTCATATTCATGTAGGATACCATCGTCATCCTTTTTAATTGAGACGTTTAATTTTAATACTTTGTTTAACTTAATTTTTAATCAAGAATAGTTTGTTTAAAAAATTTAAAAAAATAATTTTTAGAAAGTAGACTTTTTAATTTACTTTTTGTATATAAATTATTTGACATTGTATAAAAAAAATATTGAAGAAAACAACTTTATATATTAGATGTTGAAAAACAAACATAACAATTAAAATGAAACGAAAGGAGTATTTTATTTGTAGAAATGAATTTTTTTGAAAAATAAATTTTATTAGAACTAGTATAATAGTCCATCTGTCCCATAAAAATTACAATTTTTGTTTTGTCAGTTTCACAGTATTTAATCTATAATTTAATTTTATAAATTTTTAGTTATGTAAAGTTAAATGATTCATATGTTTTTCATAATTTGTAATCTATATTTTTAAATATATTTTTTTATAATTTTTTTATTTTTATTCCAGTAAATTTTGGATTAAATACTGCAACTTGAAATATTAAAGTCAAACACCACAAATTTTGTTGGGACCGAGAGAGTAATATTTAAATACATAAAAGAAGAAAGCGGAAAAAGTAAAAATAAGAGGACAGAACCTTTAACAAGTAAGCTAATCTAATGATTAGCTTCTAAGGATGCAAGTTGAAGGTTGAAAATTTTGAGTTTGAGTCTATACAATTCCCGATCTTCTACTCTTATATATATTAAAAAAAATTAACAAGTAATATCTTAGTTTCTTTTTTTTTTATGTTTCCTCTTATAGTTAAATATTTTTATAATAAAGCTTCGAGAAATTACTATAATTTATGAAAATGCTCCCTATTTTCTCTCAATTCTTTCAAAGCAAAATTAATTTCTCAAACTACTCGTCGAAGAAAGCAAGCAACATTGATAATGTAATTTCCGGTAACAAAAATCCATTACTGATTATTTATTATAGCCATAGGTTGGTTTGACCATTGCTCTTCCTTTTGAATTCCTTTTGATTTTGATTTTGTTTTTTTAGAGCTAGTTCTCCTCCTATAATTAATACTAGTAATTTTTGCTACTGTTATCTCGTTTTGTTTCTCTTTCTTTCTTTCTTTCGCCTACTTTTCTTTCTCCCACACAACACTTGACAGCTTTTTCTCATTCGCTTTCTTTGACTTGCAAAGGTGTTCTCTTTTCTTTTCTCTTTTTTTCCCCTCATCCAATCAAACCCCACAGCTCCAATCCAAGCTCCCCCTCTCATCTTTTTTGGCAACTCCCAAATCGCTTCCAGCTCTTGCTTCTCTATGATTCTATCTATCGTATGAACTCCCGGATTCAGGTTTGGGGTTTTCCTCCGTCTATTTCTATTTTCTTCTTCTTCTTTTGTTCAAACCTGTGCTGCTTGGACTTATCGGAAATCTTGCAACTTGTTTACCTGTTCGCGCATTTGTAGACTAGAAATAAGAGGGTCTTTCTTCTGCGTGATTTTTTATTTGTGTTTAAGTGAGTGGCTAGTGGGCGTGTGTTGATTCGAGAGGTGGAAAGCGTTTTTTAGATATTGGTTGATGATCCATTTATTGGCTTTTTTTGGATCTGGTTTTGAATTTTTAACACCCATGGTATGACCAACACTCTTAATTGTCACTCTTGACTTGATTCACATGGCTCTCTTGTCTCGCTGGGAAATTATTTGTCAATGTCAAGTTTATATGATTTGCACTGTTTTGGCCTGCCAGTGTGTTCTGCTGGATGATTATCTCTCGAATATGGATTAGCAGGTTTGGATTAGTAGATTTAGGGTTAGGGGTTAATCGATCTATTCGGTTCAACTCTCTGTCTCGTATGAAGATTGCTCTCATTGTGTGCCTTGATTGGATTTCTCTCGTTGTTTCGTTTGTTCGTCAATTTGAACTCTGAAGATGCAAGTTTGGAATGATCTGTTTGGTCTGAATTTCTCCGGTCCGCGTGTTGGTTAAATCAAGATACTATTAGTGACTTGTTTAAAACTACGCCAGCTTCGGTGATCTGTTAACGTTTGTTACGTTTGGCTGCAACAGGAACTACTATTCGGTTGCAACTTTGAAGCGTTGTTCATAAGATGGGATGCTTCACCGTTCTCAAGAGTAAGAAGAAAAGGTTTGAATACTCGCAGAGTTTTAAATCCGTGACTTACAAGGATCATGCTCCAACTTCACTTCCAGAGCCGCAAGTACAAACACGGTCCCTCCAATCCGCACCACCTAGTTTTAAAACGAGAGTGAAACCTATCCCGTTCAATAACAAAGTTTCCAGCCACCGGACACGAGCATCATCTGCTCCATCTAGTCTTGATGCGGCTGAGCAAGATGCTCTTGCACACATTGAATTTGAAGAGCAGGAAGAAACGAAAGGCCATGCTGGGCAAGTGAAGGAGCGACAATCAAGCGCACAACCACTTCCTCTTCCTGCACCACAGGCTGCTGCCGTACTTAAGGCCACTGGAAGCATCAAGGGAGGGAACTACAGTGGTCCTCTTGTTACTTCTGGACAATTGCCACTGCCTCCTTCCGGACTTCGGAATTTTTCTTATCAAGAAGTATCGGCATCTTGCCATCATTTCTCGTCAGATGTATGCGCTTCCGAGGGCCTGTCCTCAGTTATGTATAATGCTTCGTTTTCTGATGATGCTTCAAGTTCAAAAAAGTTTGAAGCTACTGTTACACGCCTTCACCCGTCCACTCAGGTAGGTGCTTGTTGTGCCATGTCTGTTGCTTCCTCTTCCTCTTCCTCTTCCTCTTCCTCTTCCTCCTCCTTTCGGAAACACTTAAGCTGTCCTTGGAGTAGTATGTAATACCATAGAAAGTAAAAGCGAAGTGGTGAATCAAAATGTGGTTATCAAAACTGCAGAGGCTTTTTGAGTTTCTTCTTTGCTTTAATGATATTGGTTTTCATCGTGATCGTTCTACAGAAATGACTTTGTTATTTTGAAGTTTCAATATTAGATACTTCAAATTTTACACTTCCCTCCACTTTCTCCAATTTTCTCTTATATCCAATATCGAATTTTATTTCCCTTTGAAGACACCCTCAATTGTAGTTACTGATTTATTGTCTTTGTTCTCTGTCCTTTCTCTGAAGTTTCTATGTTTTCTCCCCGATTGCTGTATCCCCGATTGCTGTACCTTGGATATGATCTATTTTCCATGTTCACTAATTGATATTGTTTCTGTTTGGTGTCACATTCTCACATTTTCTCTTTTGTAATTCTGTAGGGTTTGAAGGAATTTGTGAATGAAGTTAACACTCTAGCCTCGCTCCAACATCCCAACCTTTGCAAATTGCTGGGTTATCATGCACGTGATGGATCAGAGCAGAGAATGTTAGTTTATGAGAGGCTATGTCATGGAAGCTTGGATCGGCTTCTATATGGCAGAACGGATGGGCCTCCACTTGATTGGAATGCTCGTATTAAAATTGCTTTATGTGCAGCCCTAGGGCTTGCATTCTTGCATGAGGAAGGGCCATTTCAGGTAAAACTATGTCAAACTAATTGTATTTTTGTAATTACTTTCCTGTGACGAATAAAAGTAGTGGTATGTGTTTTACAAGGAATTCAAAGTGAGTGATGAGTGTTTTGTTGGATGCATGCAGGCAATGTACAATGAGTTTTCAACTGCCAACATACAGATCGACAAGGATTTCAGTGCGAAACTTTCTGGATATGGTTGTGTTGGTCATATACCTGAAACAGAAATGTCAACTAACTCAGTTGTAAGTTATTCAAAGCTATAACCTTGATTTGGCTAAATAAAGTTTCTTGTACTAATAGTCAAATTTTGTGGTCTGGTAGGCTGTTGGGAATCTTTCTGTAGAGACGTTGGAGAAAGGAATGCTTACTCCAAAGAGCAATGTGTGGAGTTTCGGAATCGTGCTACTCGAGTTACTTACTGGGCGCAAGAACCTTGACAGCCGGCATCCCAAAGAAGAAAGGAACTTAGTTAAGTGGAGCCGGCCTTACCTTGCAGATGACTGTCGATTGTCGCTCATCATGGATCCGAAGCTCAAAGGAAGATTCCCATCAAAAGCTGCTAGAACAGTGGCTGATATTGCTCAGAAATGTCTTCTGAAAGAGCCGTTAGAGAGGCCAACTATTAGAACCATCGTGGAGCAACTCAAGAGCATCCAAGACATGAAATACTCTTGTCGTTTCCCTCTGCAAGAACCAGCAGCAGGAAAGCAGATGTCGAGATTCGCCAGTTTCAATGGGATCGGGAGTGCTGCGCCCAAGTCGAGCTTCTCACTATCACCACCAGCCGGAGGAGCTAGAGTATCATTAACTGCTACAAGACCACCGGCTGTCCCTTTGAGGGGGTGCTCCTCTACTCTCTCACTGGATGATGAACTTGACAGGCAAGAAAGTCAGAGATCATCATCAGCGACTCTTAGAAGAACTAGTGTTGAAGGATTTTGACTGTCCATAGTTTGCAAATTCTCTTCTTTTATTCTATTTCTTTTCTTTCCTTTCCTTTACCTTTTCTGTTTCTGTCTAAAGTCTACACATCACAGATTATTAGTTACTCAGTCTTCCATCATCTTACTTAGGTGATGGGGTAGGGCTTTGTAGATAAGGGTGAAAAGCTTGCCTTGAAAGGATTTCTTCTGAATCCATAAAATAGTACTAGTATGTTTGTGCTCTGCTCATTCTATCTTCTTTCTACACGAGGAATTGTACACTACCCTTGTGCTTTACTTTTGGGATCCCCCACTTTTGCTTCTGTTACCAACAACCTTACACCACGTCCGTAATTCTTTTAATCAACGCTGCCAAGGTTTGGACGTTCAAGTAAAACGTTCTTATAAGAGAAGTAGGTTCTTCTGAAAAATAATAAAAACAGGAATGGGTGTGAAAGTTTATCTAGTTTATTTATGTAGAGGAGTATATGTATATGTTCAACATGCACTGTTCACTTTCACTAACTCGATTGTCGTTTGGATGGTCTACAGAAAAATGCCTAATTAGTCCTAAAATTTTTAAGGTTTTCGAGATGTCCTAAAACTCTTGTATTTCGAACCGTCAGCCTAAACGTCTAAGTCGTTACCGGGTTGTAGTCCTAAAACGCTAAAACGCAAGGTGGCGGACGGAATAGTGACGTGGATGCCTGACAGTGTTAACTTTAAAAAAACGCGGATATATCATCAAAACGACGTCGTTTTGATGCTTATATCAGAAACGAAGAAGACGTCGTTTTGAAACTTCAGGGCCCAAAAACGACATGAGGAAAAGATTTAGGGGACCGAATTGGGGTTTGGCCGTAGAAAACCTAAATCTCTTCTCTCCTCTCGCGACTTGCAGAACACATCGCATGTTCTGCCGCCGCTGCCAATCCGTCAATGACCTGCTACCTCCCTCAACGAAGCAACCGAGTCGGTAAACACTCACCATCGGCGTTGCGCCTTGCAGCCCCCGTTGCCGCAATGTTGCCGCCACCGGTAGTCCTTCGCACGATGCATGGTAACAGCCTGACCCATCGCCGCCAAGCCCAAGCGACTTCCATGTATGTTGATGGAGGGGAAAAATGTCTAACTAGTCTTAAAACTTTTAAGGTTTTCGTTTCTGACATAAGCATCAAAACAACATCGTTTTGATGATCTGTCCGCGTTTTTTTAAATTAACACCGTCAATCATCCACGTCACTATTCCGTCCGCCACCTTGCGTTTTAGGACTACAACCCGGTAACGGCTTAGATGTTTAGGCTGACGGTTCGAAGTATAAGAGTTTTAGGACTATATCTCGAAAACCTTAAAAAATTTAGGACTAATTAGGCATTTTTCCCAGATGGCCCATGCCACAATCACCATGTTATTGTCCCGACTATAAGATCGAGTTATGGGTCTTTGTAAATGGAAATCCGCAGATGGGTGCTTGTGGTGTTTATTAACGTTTCTTCCTTTCTTGTTCTTAGAACTCGTAGATGAATTTAAGACTCATCATTGGGGTTGAGAGAACTCTCCGATCTCTTACTCTGTTTTTTGGGTAAAGACAAACTTGCCTCTGTCATTATTCTCATTCATATTTAAGATAACTTTCCCACATATCTCGGTCCAAGGCATAACTGCCTTCTTCCAGATAAAGGAATAAATAACTACAACTTAGTAACTTTCAGATAGCTTGGGGCTGTGGTTTGACAATAGCTTGAGTTGTTGGGGGCAACGCAACGTGGGGTCAACGTCTTCATTACCGTGGAACGGCTTGAGAAAAGAAATATGGAACATAGGATGTAAACGAGATTCAGAAGGAAGGGCCAAGCGATAAGCAACTTGTCCTACTCGTACCAACACACAATAGGGACCAAAAATTTCTGGAGACAGCTTCTGATTGCTTAGCTCTCGCAAGGACTGTTGACGGTAGGGCTGGAGCTTCAGTAGAACTAAATCCCCAACATTAAATTCAGAAGGACGATGCTTAGCATCATACTGACACTTCATATGGGATTGAGCTTGGAGAAGGCGAGCTCGAATTATGCGTAACATGTCTTCTCGTTCCCGGAGAGCAATATCAACAGTAGCAACTTTGGATGTATTTGGACCATAAGATAAGATTCTAGACGACAACTGTCCATACACAACCTCAAACGGGGTGCACTTTAGTGACAAATGGAAGTTGGTGTTGTAACAAAATTCAGCCCATGGAAGCCAGTCCAACCACTTCGGTTTGTCGCTAGTGAAGCAACGGAGATACATCTCGATAGTGCGGTTGACTACTTCGGTTTGACCATCCGTCTGTAGATGATATGAAGAACTGAAACAAAGTTTAGTTCCATATAATGCAAAGAGTTCCTTCCAGAAGGCACTAAGAAAGATGGAATCTCGATCGGAAACGATTGTTTCGGGCAAGCCGTGTAATCGAACAATTTGATCAAAGAAGACGTGCTACTGTCGCTGCAGTATAAGGATGAGAAAGAGGGAGAAAGTGCCCATATTTAGAAAAACGGTCAACCACTACGAATATTACTGATTTTCCATGAGAAGATGGCAAACTGTTAATGAAGTCCATTGAAATGTCTGATCAAATCTGCGTAGGAATGGGCAATGGTTGTAAGACTCCCGCTGGATGAAGATGCTCAACCTTGTGTCGCTGACACACTTGAAAGGTGCGGACATAGGAGCGCACTGCAGATTTTAAGCCTTTCCAGTAAAAATCAGCAGTTACACGATGAAGAGTCTTCTGATAACCTTCATGTCCCATATTGTGTAATGAAGAGAGTATTGCCTCACATAATGGAGAAGAAGGTAGCAAGTACATTCGTCCTTTGAATAGAATAAGGCCATCTAGATACATCCAAGATCCAACTGCTTGTCCTTGTTGAATCTTATGAATTAATTGTTGCATGTCCGGGCTAGAAGCAACCTCCTGGCGGATGTGGTCTAAAATTAGAGCCGGCAGTGGCATCGAAATGAGAAGGGTCGAGTCATTCGCCTCAAATTTCTTGGACAAAGCATCTGCAAAGACATTTTCGCGACCCGTTTTATACCCCACGAAAAAATCATAATCGAGCAGTTTGCTTAGCCAACGTTACTGAGGAATGGTCGAAATCCGTTGCTTTAGAAGATATTTGAGACTAAAATGATCAGTGCGAACCAAGAACTTACAACCCTAAAGATGTTGGTGCCGAATCACAAGAGGGGGCTGAAATAAGCAATAGGCCTGCAATTTTGTTGAAGGACAGCCCTGATCCCACTTCCCGAAACACCACATTCAATCACAAAACTGCTGTGAAAATTTTGGTAATGCGAGAATAGGAGTTGTTGTCATTGCTGCCTTTAGTTGCTCAAAAGCTGCTGATGATGCGGTTGTCCAGTGAAACGAGTTTTTCTTCAGCATAGAAGTTAAAGGAGCTGCGATCTTCCCGTAGTCCTGGACAAATTTACGGTAGTATCTCGTCAATCCAAGGAAGCCCCGTAACCCCTTGACAGTGGTGGGTTGCCGCCATTGAAGCATGGCCTGAATTTTCTTTGGGTCTGCTGAAACGCCTTCTGCTTTATGACCCAAGTATGATGCTGCCCGTTAAGCGATGGAGCATTTACTGCGCTTCAAGAAAAGTTGTTGCTGGCGTAAAATGGAGAATGCCTTGCGCAAATAGAGAATCACCCTATTATGGTCCCGACTATAAGATCGAGTTGTGGGTCTTTGTAAATGGAAATCCGTAGATGGGTGTTTGTGGTGTTTATTAACGTTTCTTCCTTTCTTGTTCTTAGAACTCATAGATGAATTTGAGAGAGCTCATCATTGGGGTTGAGAGAACTCTCCGATGTCTTACTCTGTTTCTTGGGTAAAGACAAACTTGCCTGTGTCATTATTCCCATTCATATTTAAGATAACTTTCCTACATATCTCGGTCCAAGGCATAACTGCCTTCTTCCAGATAAAGGAATAAATAACTGCAACTTAGTAACTAACAATAAAATAGGCTAGATGACTAAATAGACTTGTCCGCTTCTGTTGTTGCCTTTGGACCAAATTTGCCATGTGTGTATCGCTTATAGACTGCAACACACCCTTATGCCCAAATTGGGCGGACCCTTATGTCTGTGCTTCGCTCATCACTACGGATGTAAATAACGTAAGTAATTGGGTGGACGAGAGAAGAATGAGAGTAATAAAGTAAAATTAGTGTAAAAAACTTTTTATATAAAAGAATGCGTGTAATACTCTTCATCCCTCATGAAAGGATGATACATATTTCTTTTAAGGGTGTCCCTGAAAGAATGATTCATTTCCTTTCTCGAAACTTTGTATATATGAGCAATTTTACATATGTACCCCTAACTTTCCTTTCTAAATTTTATAACCCAACTAAAGTGGGGTAATTTTGACCAAATGTCTTATTTTCCACAATTTTTTTAATCCCCATACCCAAAGCAGTGCACCATCATTTAAAGGATGGATAAGCTTTTTTGGACAGCCTATAAAGATAGATAATTGTAGCACGTTTTAAGCGACACAGAGTATATAAAATAGAACATTTCTAATTTATAGTTTAAATATAAAAATGAAGGATAAAGATGTATTTTTATGGGAGTCGGGAAAGAAAACTGAATTGGACAGGGGTTGTGTATCAGTAATTACCAAAACATGTGTTTAAAATAAGAGGTTGAGTTCGGTTGACGGGAGTGGATTGGTGAGAGACTACATATAGTTCTTCTTTTTCTTCGTGAATTTACTACGAATAAATTTATCTACTACTAAGTAGTAGTATTTGATTAATTCCTTAAGGCTAAATGCATTTCACTAATCATTAAATTAGTCAACCAAAAAAAGCAGCAGTTTGAAACTGCCAAGTGCGTGCTCTGATTCATGCACGACGCGGTACAAGCAACTTATAGATACATTCACCCAAATTTTCTCAAAAACAATTTACTACTTTTCAAATTCCGAACATATCAAATAACTTAAATCTATTAATTTTTCATCACGTCATTTTTTTCCTGAATTTTTCTTGCTCAAAATACAACTAATCTAACAATGAAAAGGAAACCCAAAATTTTCCCCTAAACACAAGTGGGGTCACACTGACAACGAAGTTTTTTATTTCATGTGGAAAAGTAAATCGTAGTCCATTTTGCAGCACATTGCCGGGGATGTTCATTTGGGGTAAAAAAACGTAAATATTTACAAATTTTTCTTCACAAAATATTGAAGATCAACATATTTCTCAAACTTTTTATTTCGAAAATATCATATAGGAGTATTATCTTTGAAAGATACAAACTTTTATATGCAAAAAAAAAAATCGAAACAAAAAATATATACAAATTAATAACAGCACGAATTTAAGGAAATGAAAGGAAACAATATAATATAGTGCGTTCTTTAAAAAAAAACTTGATGCCAAAATGTACGAAAGGAAATGAAGTGGGCTAAGCGCTGGCATGCAGCAGCAGCAGCCACAATCAACAGAATTGGGACAGTGCGCTGTATACAAGAAAAGACGACGTAAATGGAATCGAACTATGATCAATTAATACCCAATTTCTTTGGAAGTCATCATTAATTAATTCAGCAAAGTCGAAATTAAAAATTACTAGTTCTTACTACAATCCCCACGTACTAAACCAAGCTTAAAAAACAAAAATTAATACGGCCTGCATATTTATATATCATCGAAGCCCTAGCTAGCTAGGTTGGTAATCAGTAGCAAATATTAATCCCAGCATGCATCAAATATAAATATGATGATCAATGATGATCAAGAAGAGGGGGAAGTTAAACCTAAAGGGCCATCAGGATATAGCTGGTTACACAAGCCAAGATAGGTGAGATAAAGAATCCGATCTTTGGCACCTGTTTTGTGATTGTTGCTGTGCTTGCAGAAGTACTTGATCTGCTTCAGATTACAGCAACCCAACGTCTGACCCAAAAGAAGAAACAGCCAATTGATCGCCTTCTTCTTCTCGGCAATCACCGGCTTGGCGCTGTTCTCCTGCTTACAGAACCGGCACGGCGGCAGAACCGGGTTCATCCACACGTCAGGGGCTCTCTGGTGCATCGACACATTTTTCTCCAGTATAAAGGTGTAAACTTGGTTGAACTTTTCATGGAGATCGTACTCGATCTCGAACTGCTTCTCGCACCGCTTGCACTGGACCATCCCGCTAATCTTGCTCAGGTTGTTCGACACGAGGTAGTCCAAATCGTGGACGGTCGCCCGCTCGTTTGTGGCCCACGGGTACGGAGCCGGGACGGTGTCGCTCTTGCCGGCCTGTCTTGGCCGGCTGATCTTCCGACGAAGGGGTGGCCTGCGTGATGGCCCTGGGTATGGACTGGGGTTGGGACTGATTGGCCTTGCTGCAGGGAGAAAGGTAATGGGCGGCGGGATCGGAAAGGGAAACGGTGGCAGCGGCGGCGTCGCAGTGGGTGATGATGAGAGCCCAAGAGAGAGCCCAAGACTGAGACCGAGTTCATCATGATCACCATAATTAATTATCTTCTTGAGGGAGCTTGAGACTTGATGATGATGATAGTCTCCGTTTTGCTGGAGGAAATCTTGCTCATGATCTTGGGTCACGATCTTTTCTGGGCGGGGTGGGTTCTGGGCTCCGCCGCCGTCGTTCATGGCGGCGGGCGATGATTGATAGAGATTACTACTATAAGTCATTTGGAAGTAGCTAGGTAGCTAGTTTTCGGGGTGTCTGGAATGAATGAGTGAAAGGAATTGTTGATAGACGACGATAGAGACAGTGAAGATAGAGACGCAGAAGCGAATTTGAAGGAATGGATTGAGTCCAATGAAAATCGCATCTTCTTTCTTGAACTGTTTTTCATCTTGAATCCTCTCTCTCTCTCTAGGGTTTCGGCCTGCGGATGTGTAGGTGGCGCTTCCTGATTGCGCCGTTTTGGACAGAATCGTGTCGACCTTACACCTTGCAGATGTAAATCAGTACACACGGCCCTGAGTATACTAGCCAGTATCCAAACCGTTTCCTTTTTTCCTCTTCACAAAATCACATGCATGCTTTTAATTTGAAAAAGGAATCTCATGAAATTATATACTACGTCATATATAGATTGTTATAACAAATACTAGTAGTCCAATAATTAAGTATCTATCTAAACTATCCATACTCCATCTTTATCTTTTCCACTTTATTTTTTTTTGTACATTTTCAACCAAAAGATAATTAAGTAAACATATAAAAAAATCTTACATTCACCTTGATTTATTTTTGTGTCTAATCAAATTAACTCTTCAATATTTTGGGAGCTAGTATAACATTTAATCTATAGTATTTTTTTCTTTAACGGTTTGATATACTATAAAGTTCAATATTTTAAACCTATTCTTAAATGCACCGGGTTCATTGCACCCTCTAACCTTTCCATCAGTCAATCTTTTTCCCACAAACCGTGTGCAAGTTTTATCTGTTTTTTTTCTTTTAAAATTTAATTTCATCTCATTTGCATTGTTTACTTTTTTATTTCTTTTTTAGCGGTTACTAATCCCTTTTACTAATCTATACCAAGGCAACAGTAATGCTTATCAGTTTTGTGTGATCGTTTTATATTTTCTTTATTCGTATAGTATTTCCTTATTCGTGGTTAATCTTAAACATTGGCCTAATTGGAAGAGATGGGGGGGGGGTCATAGGATATATAGTGTTGCATGACTTTTTTTTAGTGTGCTGTTGATTTGTAAGAATATATATATATATATATATATATATATATATTATAATATATATATATTGACTTCTGTAAAGGCCAACTAAATGCCCACATGTGTGTTTGATTTCCTTTTGAGATTTTTTTCTTCCTTTTGGAACTAATGTCATTTAAAAGGTGATAACACATTGGTATGAAACATACAATTACGTACGTCCCACATTTGATGGCTCCTATCTAGTTTTCCTTTGACCATGACTCTACTGGGTCAATGCAAAGGCTAATATTTGTAATTTCAAAGTTATGCTGGTAAAAATCTAAGATTACCACTTCTATAGCTAGCTGAAAAAAAAAATTCAAATGTCAAAACTGAAACTCCCAATATGAATTAGCCACCAACAATTCTCGACGATAGATGGTACCACAGTCGCTTAATTATCTGGGGAATAATGGCAGTTTTCATCAGAAATTGTGACTGGACCGGACCTTTGCCGCCTATTTCCATCTTGGAGATAGAGACTTCTATGGAGTAAATAATTCTTTGCTTTTCAAAAAAATAAAAAATAAAAACACAATTCTCGGTGATACTTGGAATTATTGGCTTCTGCGGGTAGGTTTGATTGAATTTAGACACGTGTTCCAATTTATAGCAATGCCAAGTAAAGGAATCTGTTGAATCATATTCATTACTTCTTTTTTTTTAATAGATCGCGGCTTCATAAAAAATAATACACGTCAGAAATAACCGCAGCCAATAGGATAATTGTTATAAAAAACAGGACAAAAAAACAACAACAAACTGTTCAGCAATGTAAAAACTAAAAAAGAAACACCCAAAATGTAACAAGTGGCAACTTACAAACTGTAGTGTACACTCTAGCAAATAAGACACACTACGTAGTTGACCTGACCCTAGTAATGGGCTCAGTAACGGCCAGCCCGTTATCAATGATAAAAAAGTGCCTTTATGTGCTAGTATAGTAACGGTGTCCCCATAACCAAAACCGTTACCATTCTTTATGCTGGTAACAGGCCTGGTGACCTCCCCAGCCCGTTACCATGCCAGTGACTGTCAGGATCGTAATTGCCCCGTTGCCGGCTTAAATATTAAAATTTGAAATCTTGTTTCCCGATTAATGTCATAGTTCGAATTAAAGTGGAAATTAGTAATGGACTGGTAATGCCCGAGCCGGTTACTAACCTTTGTTTATTTTTAGTTCCATCTTCTTCCCTCACTCAAACCCTTCATATTCTCTATGAACTCTTCCTATTTATCTCTCCAAAATCTGCAACCTCATCTCTAAAATGCACCGTTGTGTCCTTCACCACAATCGTTGGACGTTCCTGCTTATATCGCGTCGGCCTTCTTCCGATTTAGGTAAGGTGACAAAGGAAAATTGGAAATTTTGGATTACCGCCGCACTCCCCTACCCATCTTTCGTTTCTCATCACCTTCCTCGCCATCTTCATCACTAGTTGGGTCTTGGAGTCGGTTATCGTTGCAGATATAGAGTAATTATCGTGGTCAACTGGCCATCTTCAGCCTTCTACGTTGCAGACATGGAGTAATCATCTGCTATTGCGTCAATGAGCTTGCCTCCCATCTCTCCGTCCATCAGATCCGATGAGCTTGTATCGCATCGTGAATTTGGGGAGTCGACAAATGGATTGGCGATCGAGTGAGCAAAAGAGGAGGGGAAAGCGAAGAGATGAAAATAGAAATTGGAATGCAGACTCATATCAATCTAGAGAAATAATAAGAATAAAGAGTTGCAAATCCGGGTAGAAAAATTAGTTTTATGCGTGAAACGAGAGATAGGGGAATTGAAGAGTTATATATGTGCTTTAGTATTGCCGTATTAAACGGTAAAATTACCAATTTACTATGACGTCGCGGTTGCTAATGCGCCTATAGGCTTAATGCAGCTTGTGTCGCATTAAAGTTTGTTTCATCTACCTAATATTTATTTTTTTCAACATTTTAAGATGTAAACCTAATATAAATTAAATGCAAATTATAGGTTAATTATGTTCCTTGGAAATTGATGTGTACGAGTGTAGTATAGTTAAAACTTTCGGAAGATAAGCACAATTTAGAGTATGCTCTACATATATTTCATCAAAATTTAATAAACAAAATCATCAAATCATTTTTTTCTCCAATTTCTCGTTTCATAAACATCACATTCAGATTTAAATATTTCACTGAATTATAAAAAAAATCATCTAAATAACACACCCTCCACCAAAAATAATACAACCTCTGTCATAGAATAGTTGTAGCATTTCACTCATCACATAAACAGAGAAATATTGTTGATTTGAGAATAATAAAGTAAAATAAATATATGAGATAAAAGTCATTTTTTCAACTAGCTTATACTTCTGTGGAATAATTATCTATAGGCAGTGTTTTTAGTTTTAGTTATTTGATCTCAATTATTTAAAAATTATCAATTAAAACAAATGTTTTGGGGCAAATTGTAAAACAAAAGTTATCAATTAAAAAAAAACGAAAAAGACAAATTTCTGCCGAGAGAAAATAAAATTAAAAATTCAATCGACAAATCCATAAATCGCACTACTTAACTTCGTCGGGCATTTATTTGTCCGGTCGTTTTATCGCCCTTGCGTCTGCCGTTTTATGTTTTGTTTTTCTCTTACCCTGGTTTTCCGGGAAAAGTTTACAAAGGTCCTTTTGATAAGAACGATCGAGAAATTCGGCTACGAAATCGATCCGCCGGCAAATCGTTGACGTGAATGGTCCGGCCGCCACTCGACTACCTTTTTAGCCAACAATTATTATAGTATTCGGCGTTTTCGATGGGCGATCTTCGCGATTGGTCGCCTGAACGCATCGTGTCGGAAGAGAGACCATCGTCGTCATCGCCCTCATCGTCATTCGTGTCGTCCACTCTGCCGGTGATTGCCAACGAGTATTGGCTCAGAGCCGAGGAGGTGACGCAGGGTATCATAGCTCAGGTCCAGCCGACAATTGTCTCCGAGGAAAGAAGGAAAGCCGTTATCGATTATGTGCAAAGGTTAATCTGGAATTATCTCGGTTGCGAGGTGAGTCTCCAACTTCGTGAAATTCTCAGATTGTAATTCGCAGTTAAGCACGTGATTTGTGCTGATTTTTCTACAAGGAAGTCAAAACACGTGATTCGAGGGGTGGTGATTAGAGTTTTACTTGAGCTGAACTTCTAATTACACGATTGATGCCTTTTCTTTCGTGTCCTAGAACTTAAATCACTAAGGTTTCGATAGTAGTACTAATGGATGTAGTTCGTGGAATGTTTACGCGGCTTCCTGTAATCGCTTGTTTGCCGTTGTTGCTGCAGCATTAATGATTGAGCAATGTTCTTATGACATAGTGTAAAGTATTTAGATGTCTCAGGGAGCAGTGAACCTTCCCGATCACTTTTTCATGTGTGGCATTCTGCTTCTGTGAGAGTAGGGTGCGGATTGTAGCAGTCCTGTTGATATTAATAAGATTTTTGCTGCTGTTGGTAGTGGACTTGTGGCTTGGCTGTGATTCTTTCAAGGTGTTTAGGTCTAGCCAAAATGGTCATGTTTTGTTGCATGTGGCCCTATGTTTAAACATTTGGGAAACTTCAGGTGTTGTATGCAGCCTTTTCTCCTGCCCAATCCCCACCCCCGGCTGCGCTGATGTGTGAGTAGTTCGGCTTATAGTTCAGTTCAGCAAGCCCATGGTAATCCTGTTTAGCCTAAGAATGCAATTACACCTATTGAGTATATGTTTAGCTTCTCCATGAAGGATGTTGTAATTTTAGGACAACTCCTGCACGTTTGTCTGTGCTAATGTGTTGTTATCACGTTGGAGTTTTTCTCCTAAATTATTTTCACACTTGTGGATACAACTATTGACTGTAATTAAGTTTATCATCTCAGTTGAACGAACGAGTTAAATAAATATGATTCTTTTCTGTCTCAGGTATTTCCTTTTGGGTCTGTCCCCTTAAAGACATACCTCCCTGATGGGGATATTGATCTAACAGCCTTTGGTGGTCTGAATTTGGAGGATGCTCTGGCAAATGAAGTATGTTCGGTTCTTGAAAGAGAAGATCAAAACTTAGCTTCTGAGTTCATGGTAAAGGATGTACAGCTGATCCGGGCTGAGGTATCTGTCTCTATTCTTTACAATTCTTCGTATCTTGCATGTATTGAATAACTGAACTACAACGAGTGCAATTATTCAGAAATGTCAAATGTTCTTTGCTGCTTTCTTCTTTGTCAGTTTCCTGATAGGATAAATATTTTGGTGACTTAGATATCTTCAGCATTTGTTTTATTTCGTATTGTCCTGCTGTCCCCTGTGTTGATTCAATCGCGGTCTTCTGCTGCTGCTTTGACCACTGACCTTACTTTCAAACCTCTGTTTTTGAATCCATCTCTCTGGTGAAGATCTTTATTTCGTTTACTCCTACTATATCTGCTTTAGTTTCAAGTAAGTCCAACTTTCCATTTGCCAAACCATCTCCGGAACAATACAAACTTGCACTATTGTCCTGCAGAGACATCTCCGTATAATAATTCGAGGCTAGAAAATTAGGCATGTTGTGATCAACTCCCTTTCTTTTGTCCTTGAAAAATTTTACGTTTTCTTTATAGGGAAGTCCCAAACTACTTGTTATGTTTCCTCTTTAGAAACTTTTTCCATACTTATTTTGTTATTAGCGCTACTTTCCCTTTCATTTTTAACATCCCTTTCCATCAATCTTACTTTATTATCCCAATTTTCTACTCTTACCTTAACCTTTGTGCCCAAAGAAATGCAACAATTTCTTGGGGTAGGAGTGATGGTCTTCTCATCACTGAATGCAGTTCTAACATTGTCCACATGCTTCCTTGGCACCAAATGTTTGTCTTGTTTAATGAAAAAGAATTGTTTAAGTTGTGTGTTATTAGTCTTTTGTACTTCTGCTTTGCAACTATTTATTGTTGGTGGTTCATATTTTATGACTTTTTGATTGACTAGCTTCTTGGATTTGCTTCGTCTTTCCAGGTGAAGCTTGTGAAATGTTTGGTCCAGAACATTGTGGTGGATATCTCTTTCAATCAAATAGGAGGGCTATGTACACTGTGCTTTCTGGAACAGGTATGGTCCCAAAGAGTTTATTGCTGACATTCGCCATTTCACTGCCTTCTTTTTTTGGAACAACTATTTTTTCCAGTTTTACTTGGATCGAGCATTGTTGGGCCTCTTCGAGCGGTTACTCTCTCAACTGTGTTTTTCTCCATACACAAGACTAACTCATGACCTTGCAACTTCACTGCATTTAATGTTTGGTACAAGACATTGTGGTGGATTGTTCTAACTAAATTATCTGTTATCTTTAGTTTTTGCATGATACAACTGTTGATGCTCTTTTGAATTTTTTTAACCATACTTGAATGTATATTTTGAAAATCGCAGAAGTCACAGATGCCATGTGAGTTCTATAAAAGTGTCTTTGCTTTCATTTGCATGTAATATCATATGTTAAACAGTTTTGTTATTTTATATATAGACTATTCTGAGATTTTTTTTTGGTGAGACAGTCACCTTATGTATACTACCTTCACACTTAATACTTAATAATTACGTAATGAGTCTATAGTGTAAAGGCAGGATTTGTGATATTTTTTCTCTGTAGGAATATTTTTTTTCTTCTTCCAATAGATTGATGTACACCTGTACTAGTAATTTCTTTTTGTGTTTGTACTCTGTTGAAGGGAAAAAAAATCACATAAGTTGAAATGGTATCGAATGTATTAACTTTGAGCTTTGAGGAAAACCAATGGTCGAGGACAACCACTGTTTATCATGGCTCAGAACTGACGTCCTATACTATCTACTGTGTAGGTTGATCGTTTGATTGGGAAAGATCATCTTTTCAAGCGTAGTATAATACTAATTAAGGCTTGGTGCTATTATGAGAGTCGTATTCTTGGAGCTCATCACGGCTTAATTTCAACATATGCTTTGGAGACGTTGGTTCTGTATATCTTTCATCTTTTCAATTCATCACTAAATGGTCCTCTGGCGGTGAGTATGTCTAGCACCTGGATTAGTCTCAGATGTTTCCCAGATGCACTAAGCATGTCACTTTTTAATAGGTTTTATACAAATTTTTGGACTACTTTAGCAAATTTGATTGGGACAACTACTGTATCAGTTTAAATGGCCCAATTCGTATATCTGCATTGCCAGAATTTGTGGGTGAGCTACTCCTTTTTCTAGGCTTATGTATGTCCTTTTCTTTCTCGTTGCCTAATGTATTTGAGATGCTCATCTTTTTCTCCTTTCCACAGTTGAGGCACCTGAAAATGGTGGAAGCGACCTTCTGCTTAGCAACGATTTTCTGAAAGATTGCTTGGAAATGTTTTCGGTTCCCTCAAAAGGATTTGAAGCTAGTTCACGTACATTTTCTCAGAAGTATCTCAACATAGTTGATCCATTAAAAGAAAACAACAATCTTGGCCGTAGTGTGAGCAAAGGTAAACTTCTAAGTAGTTTGTCTCTTCAGATTATAACCATCATTGTTATCTTATGGTGGAAGGAAAGGAAGAAAACTAGTTTTTGCATGTTCACTTAAAACAGGGGAACTTCAGGTGCCTGCTTTTTTCTTTCTTGATGTTGCCACCTGTGTTATTTACAAACCCCCTACAAGGGAAAAATATTTTCTTCTTTTACTTTTTCAGGGAACTTCTATAGAATAAGAAGTGCTTTCACTTATGGAGCTCGCAAGCTGGGACACATCCTGTCCCAGGCAGAGGGAAATATTGCTGATGAACTTCGCAAGTTCTTCTCGAATACATTGGATCGACATGGAAGTGGACAGAGGCCCGATGTTCAGAACCGTAGCTCAGTACCTAGATATAGTGGATTTGAAGTGAAGCCTTCAATTTCAGGTACTGATTCATTCCCAGAAGATCAATCGGTTTGTGGAGAAGAACTAATGAGCTCAAGCATCATCAATCCAAATGGTAAGGTGGATCATGATGAGCTGGAAATCCACATGTCTGGGAATGATGGGAATTATAAAGGAACTGTCAGCTCTTCAAATGGAACTGCTGTTTCTGAAAAACGGCTTTCAGGTGATGCGACTGACCTAGCAACCTCCAGGCTCCAGGCTTCAAATGGATTATCCGAATATTCTCATCCAGGCTCCCGGGAAAGCATTTCTGGATTACATCAAGCTAGACATGCACTGTTTCTTAATTCCTCAAACTCATCTCTGGGTAATGGAGAAATAGGTCATGGTTTTGAAGAATCAAAACATCCTCAACAGTCTAGTTTTGCAAATAAAAAGGTATCTTCTGATGAGGAGTCCCCTGTTGGACTAAAGCAACCTCAATCTAAGCGGAATTCTACATGGGCACTTGAGGATCTTTACCCTGGCTATCCAGTTCAGCTGACCTCTATTGGTGCATTGAAGAACCCTGAAGCTCCGCTCTTGTTGTCAGACCTGTATGGGGATTACAATAGTCACCTAAGGAATTTGCAGTATGGCCGCGGGTGCGGTGAGTACACTGTGAACACACATGTTGCTCCAATTTCCCCAACAATGCATGCGCAGTACCTGAGTAATAATTCATGGGATGTGATGCGACGATCAATGCCGTTCAGGAAAAATATTACCCCCCCAGTGAAGGCAAATGGTTTCATCCCTAGGCCAGTGTACTCGGCCAATTTACATGGTGCAGGCTTTGGTATGGATGAGGTGCCAAAGCCACGAGGAACAGGGACGTATTTTCCTAATACGGTATAGGCATCGGTCCTTAGGATTTTGTGTTTTGATGATGTGTTTCAGCTCGGAGGACATGCATTCATAGCCTGGCTGGATACTTGTTACTGATGCTCTTTATTAAATATTGAAGTATTTGGCTTTGTACTTGTTTTTGTGCAGAACCATTACAGAGACAGATCATGGACAGGGAGGGGGAGAAATCATGCATCAGCAAGATCCCCTCGAAGCAATGGTCATGTCATGGCACCCCTGGAGAGAAACTCCCCCGAGAGGAGCTGTGAACGTATGCAGTCTAATGCTCATCCAAGCAGTGGGAGATTGGGATCTCCTGAACTTCCTTATTGGAGAACTCCCGATAGGTTGTTCCATGGTACTAATGGTGTTGTGGATCATCTCGAGAACACTGCAGAGTTGGAGTCCTTTGCTTGTCCTGTCATTTCAATACCCCCTACAGAGGAAAGCGGCAAACATGAACAGTCAGTCTATTCACTTGCACAGAGCTTGAGTTCGGTCCATCTAGGGCCGCAGGCAAACCAAACGACAGCGACTGAGCAAGATAGGTATTATTATCTTCCCAAAATATTTATGCGTCACCTGCACTACATTTCTGACTTGTTCGAGTATGCAGGATACTGGTGCAGAGTTACCATTTAAAAGATGAAGGCGATTTCCCTCCATTGTCTGAACGCCCCTCGAAGAGATGAGAAGTTTGCATAATGTAATAGTACTAACAGAATCAGCTCACCCTGGCCGGCGTTGATGGCCATCTAGAGAAATGTGGTGTATGAAGTTGTTGTTTTTCGTGTGCCTATAACGGAACATAGAAGGCGTTTGTACATTACTCCAGTTATTTTTGCCGCTTAAGCGTTGGATAGCCATAAGTTTCAGTGAGTTCCTCTTGTATATTATGGATGGTGGAGCAGATGATGGTTTTTTGTGTCACCGCTTTCTGTTCCCTGTTCCTACCATCATCAGGGTACATTTTGTAGGCTTAGCAACAGATTTTAAGCAGTGCAAGTTCCCCTTTTCAGTCTCGAAAAGAGAGAACGGTGGCGCATTTCATCGCCGTCAACACGTTTTCCTGGGAGGTTAGTTATCAGTTAATTTCAAGGCGCGCTAGATTTTATGCTTGTGATTAAATCATAGCTTACCATATTACTATATTGATAATCTAATGTGCTTATTTGATTCCTGAAAATCCAATATTCCAATTCATGGATAATCCATGGCTGATATGAAGACTTGTTGATCATTCAACATAAAACTGGGTAAATATAGGTCTAATCATCTTGTTCTGGGGTTTAGATTATCATGTTCTGTCACTATTTTAATTATCTTGTCTTGGTGTTAGAAGAATTCCCACGCAAGGTTTTTACGTTTATGTGAAAGATGTCTTATAGTGTGTATCCAATATTCCAATTATCTTGTTCTGGGGTTCAGGTGCTGTTGTTTTGGCATGCTGGTTGTGTCTGGCGTGGTGTTGCTCTTTTCTTGAGGGCTGTGTTCTCTTTCAATCTATCCGTGCACACACACACACACACACACACACACACACACACACACACACACACACACACACACACACACACACACACACACACCCATACTATTCGTTGTTCAAAAAAAAAAAAAAAAAACTATTGGTGGAGTATATGACTGTTGATCGCGAGTCCTGGGTTGGACATACGTGTCTATGACATCTACATAGTTGACAAACCATGCTGCTGCTATCATGGGCAAATGCAATAATGCTCTTATAGGTTTCGTTTTTAATGTTACAGTTCTAAATGTTTTCAAATTAATTATTTAGTCTGAAACGTTACGAAATGTAACTCAACGACGTGTGTTGTACAATCCGTGTTCCGCAACGGGTTGTAGAGCCTTAGTTAAGTTATAATCTATTTATATCGTCATATACCTCATCCGTTTCTTTATTATTGAAACATATTGACTGGACACGCTGTTTTAGGTGGAGCTGATTTTGAATTGACTTGGTAAGTAGAAGAGAGTGATAGAAGATAATTGAGTAAATTCATGTACAAAAGTTCACTAAAAAGGGAAAGTGTTTCAATAATTTAGGGACAGCCCAATAAGGAAAGTGTTTCGATAATTTTGGAATAGAGGGAGTATATATTAATAAAAAAATATATTAAAAAGATAAAATGTCGAAATTAAAAAATTCTAAACATTTAAAACTGAAATGTTAAATAAATGAAAATAATATGTAAGAATAATGAATTTTATCCATTTAACTAACAAAAGATAAATAATGAAAGATACATAGTGGATAATAGCAAGTAAGGATAGAGAATAATTTTTTATTCAATTTCCTCACATCATAATCAGAAATTAATAGAATATTAAAAAAAGAGAGAAAATAAGTATGTGAGAAAGGACGTATAACACTTAATAAAAAAAGAAGGTATAACCATAAAAATATATGCTGAAAAACAAAAACACATGTAGTTATGGAAAAAAATAAAAGTCAGACCGAAATTTTACATGAAAATTTTTGTGAATTTAAAAAAACTAAAAATAATAGGTAAGAATTAAGTTGTCCATTTAAAAAATGAAAGTAGGATAAATTAAGAAAATACAAAATATTCAAATAAGAAGATTGAAAGACACTCAAACCTACACACTACCACACCTTGCAAAAACACTCAAATAACTATTAATCTCTATTTATTTAAAGTTTCTAAGTGTAGGATATTTAATTTAATTTAATGTGAAAAAACAATATATATAAAAGTAAGAGGTAGGAATTGTGAATTAATTAATTAATTGTAGGATAGGATGGTTAATTTAATTTAATTAAGAAAAAATAATAAAAAAATAAAGAAGAAAATACAAATGAGTTCGCACACTCTAACTTACACTCTACCATATCTCGCAAAAAACTAAAATAACCATTAAACCCTATTCATATATAGTTTGTAAATTGTAGTATGGTTAATTTAATTTAATTAGAAAACAAATCTATAAAAAAAGTAAAAAACTAAAATAATTATTCAACACTATTCATTTGAAGTTGTAAATTGTAGGATGATTAATTTAATTATGAAAAAATCTATAAAAAACCAAATTGGGTGCCACCTCATTCGTTGCATCCAACCACGCCCTAGTCTAAAGGAATTACTGTAGCTCATGTTTGTAAATGTTATATATATATATATATATATATATATATATATATATATATATATATATATATATATATATATATATAATTCGGTTTTCAATTAATGGAAGTTACCATCCCGTTAACCGAATGTCCAAGTGACGTATAACAACGTTAATATTGTAGATGTAGGATTACCCCTAAAATAATTGCATTCGTAAATAACAAAAACTCTATTACTTTTTATTTCCCTACGCATTACACCCAAAGTTTAAATATCTAACATACTATGTAAATAACGAAAAAGACCAAAATGAAATACTTCTGAAGTGCTGAGATCGCAAAGTAAGATTTCCTTGGATTTTATGGCATAATGCAACTACTTTTTCTTTTTTATTCAACACCTACTATATATAAAAACACATTTTTTACTCCACTTACAAATGATTTATTGGTTTTTATTGTAAACGGTAATTATGATGAGTGTAAGACTTCGCATAAGTTATGTGCAGAAAACTACAAATTGCACCTAAAAAAACCAATACGAATAAAAAAATGGGTAGTTCAAGCCGCTCTAACCGGCCACCTCTGCTAGCCGCCGAAGCAACACAGAAGAGCTCAAGCCGAAACGATGCAGGCGAGCTCATGCCACCGCGATGCAGGTGTGAAGCAGCCCCTTGATTGTTTTGGACTATAGTCAGAGCATGTAATTACGCCTGAAATTTTTAACAATCAACTAATTACACAACAAATAATCAAGGCAGAGGTTAAAATGCGCACGATGCACGCGTGCGCATAAGCGATTCGCTTAATTACAAGTCTGCCACTCGCGTTTTGTGATCAACAATGTTGTTGTGTTGAATCAACATCCACTGTTGATCAACATGATAACTTGTATTGATCGACATCCCTAGCAAAATGTTGATTTGCATGGTGATCAACATCTCTCTAGCTACATCTGATCCACATCGATCTATATGGTGATCGACATGCATTTTCTTACACCTGATCAACATTGATCTACATGATGATCAACATGTATCTCCTTACACCTGATCAACATTGATCTCCTTACACCTGATCAGTATCAAAATCAGATCAACACGACTATCTAATCTGGTCATCATCATTTTTCCCATATTTCTTATGTCAGAAAAAATTCCATTTTTTCATCTTTTGCAAGTTTGGTGGTTTTGAGTGTGGCCTTTTTAGCCTTATTGGTCATGGTTTTCTTGTTGATTTGTGTATGGTATTGCTTTGGCAGAGGCGAAGGCGGAGTCGTGACAGGAAGTGGAGCTTCGTCGGAACAGACGTAAAAGTCTTGGACACCTCTGTGTCGGAACTGGAAATTGTCATCGGAAACTTGAAGTGTGGCTGATCAAGATCTGGAATGGGTCTGTTGATGGAGACGGAAATGAAGACTCGGTGGTGGTGGAAGCGCGGTGGTAGAAATTGTAGAAAAATAATAATACAAATTCATACAACCAAATTGGTATCATGGGTTCATGAGAAATAAAAACAATGAGAAATTAATTAATTAAAAACAATGAGAAAGCAATATTTCCAAATAAAGAAACAAAAAACAATGAGAAATTAATTAAAAAAAAGAGAATTGTGTGTAATAATAAACTCAAACTCATGACAAGTACAAAAATAAAAATGAATTAGTAATAAAAATTAAATTATATATAAACAATCTCACAAAAACTACCGCACATAAATCCAAAATTTAAATGTACTAAAAGATGATTAAAATAAAAAATTAAAGATTAATTAGACATGGTCTCAAGCCACAACATATCAAATTTAAATGACTTAGATAAAACTATAAATAGAAAACAGGAATCAAAATTTTTTTTACTTAACCAAGTTGAGTTGGCTTCTTTTATGGATGCAATTTGGGTATGTGAGAAAAAAGGGACCATTTAGGTTGGGGTTTAATAATAAGTGGGTAAAAATTTATTATCATCTATCCTTATGCGTACTGTATGCGTAGTGTGTATTTTGTAGAAACTCAATAATCAATTGGGATAACCGAAAATTTTGAAAATAGAGAGAATAAACTGTAGATTTTACAAAACCTTAGGGGGTTATGTAATTTACTCTTTAAAAAATATCATCAAAAGATTCAAAACTAAATAGGACAAATAGTTAGGTTAGGTATATATTAGCGATCCAAGTTTAGGTTAGTTTGTTTGCAAGGAGAGAAACATATCCTTCATCAATAAAAAAGGGGAAGTTTGATTGTTATAAAACTGAAGCAGCACGTACCACGTAGTAAGATTAAAAACCAGAGAGGGAGGGTAAAAAAAAAGTTAGTCAGACGAGTAGATTAGTCATGATGAAAATGGAATTTGAGGTGACATTTAATAGAGGAAACTCTAGAATGTTAGAGCATCTACAACAATACTAGCTAATTTTAAATTACAATGTAGTCAAAATAACAAAAAATTTATTTTGACTAATGAGTTTAACATTGTCAAATGTTAGCTATTATAGTTAGTCGTATTTATTTTTATATTGAAATCAACCACATTAATTTATTTTATGGCTAGCAAAAAAATCTCTCTTCACTCTCAAATTTGGAGAGCCAAGTAGCAAAAGCTATTATCGCTAACATGATAGCTAATATTGTTGGATAATTTTTTTTTGCATTTTTTCTATTTTTATTAGTTATATTTGACTCGAGAGTGTGATAGTTAACATTGTTGTAGATGCTCTTAGCGATTATGAACTAGAGGATATAGAATACTCCATTCACCTATTGAGCTAAGTGATCAATAAATTCGTTTAATGTTTCTATAGGGATTTGTTAATTTTGATGGGGTGGTTTTTTGAATTTTGTTATAATTGTTTAATCTCGAATATTAGAAATTGGAATTATGGACACTCACTTAATTTTTTTGAAAGGCAAACATCAAATATGCATTCATTAAGAAAATAAGTTTCCACTCTGAGGAAGAGTGAAAATCAGGGGGTGTTACAACATTTCATGCATAGTCTTGCAGTAAGCATGATATTAAGAGAGATTTCTAATGGCACTCAAAGGGTTGAAAAATGATTCCATTGATTATCAATTCATAACAAAGATAGAGATTGTACCAATGATAGCCAAGAGTCTGAACTAATGGATGTATCCTTGAAAATCTCATCATTTCGGCACCTCCATAGTCACTTTTTTTATTGCATCCCAACGTTGAGTTTGGACACTCACTTTATTAGTACTATCTCATTTAAACTTTGTCAGATAATTACCTTTGTACTTTGATCTTAATTTAGTTCATCAAAATGAATACATGAAAAAATTTAAAATATTTTTTTTCAAATGATTATTTAAATAACATTCATTTAAACAAGGGAAATTAACCCAAAAAACAAATACCCTTCAGGTTTGACATAATCTTCCCTTTACTCCCCGTATTTTCAAAATTCTCAGAAAATCCTCCTGAGATTGGATGAAACCTACAAAATCCCCGAGTGACCGTTAACTTGGTGAATTGATCGTTAATTTCTATGGAATAATTATCTTATATAACCCTACAAATCTTAACCCTTACAATCTTTCCCCAAACATTTCACACTTCACAAATGTGTCCCCTCCCACCCATGCCACCGACCCTCCGAGCTGAGCACGTTGTCACACCTCCGCTGCCTCCACTCGAGAATTGCTCGGCGGCCCAGCCTCTCAACCTCCGACATCCCTCTTGCTCTCCCAACCCGGCCTTAACCGTTGCAAACGAAGGGAAGGCCAAATTGAACGATTGGGAGAAGATCCGATTCGCGTGACTCCATGAAAAATCTACAATAATTGTGGGGTTGGACGTAGAGGAGCTCATCAGTCTAGGAGACTCTGCAGCACAAGGCGGTGGCACAAGATGTTTGATGTGACGACGGCCGCGTGGCTTAGAGAAGAAATGCAGGCCGAGACTCAGTTGTGCGAGGCTGATAGCTGTGTGAAGTCCAGGGTTGCTATGCGAGAGGTCGAGGACTGATGTATGAGGTTTGCGAGGCTGAGGATCGATGTGCGAGGTTTGTGAGGCCGACGACATCGAAGCTAGGCAGGGTCAGGGTTGGGCGGTGGGTTGGTCGGGGTTGGGTGGGGGTAGAGGGTAAATATGTACTGTTAGGTAAATTTGTTAGGGCTAAAAAAAAGAGTCCAATTATTGTAATTAAATATAAAATCTAACAGAAATTTCAACGGGGTTGGTCTTCAGGGGAGATTTTGTAGGTTTCGTCAAATTTAGGGGGTTTTATGAGAATTCTGAATATGCGAGGGAAAAGTGAAGATTATACCAAACCTCTGGGGTTTTTTATAATTTCCCTTTAAACAATTATCCCCTCTGAGATTTGACCAAACCTACAAAATCCCCCTTGAAGACTAACCCTGTTGAAAATTATGTCAGATTTTATATTTAATTACAGAGACATTACAATTAATTAAATAACTATTGGAAATGGATGCATAAATTAGGAACGGTTCTTAATGTCATTAATTGAGTATTATATCAATCTGACAACGGGGAAACGACTGGTGACGGTGACTGGGGAACCCGTGGAGTGCTGGAGAAAGAGAGGAAGATGACATTGGTGACTTGCAAACGAGAGACATGAAGATTTTTTAGGTGTAGAGAAGAGCAAAGGAGGTGAGTGTGTAGTAAGTACCCTAACCCTAACCCTAACCTATCTTGATATGATCACGGTTAATGGACTCGCGATCAAGCTATTCGTGGATCTAGCTTGGCGGAGGCGAAACGAACAATCGACGTAATTTTCGGCCAAGTGAACCTCCTCACTACGAGGTGAGGCAATGCACCTGATAATGCCTGGGAAAAGAGATGGAATCTAGCACCTCTTGATTACGAGATCAAGCAATACTAGATATTATATTTGAATCCTCTTGCATGGATCACAAAGGAAATGGAATTGCAAGAAATGAGAACACAAAAACCAAACCTCACTTGGAGAGTTTCTGATTTCTAAAATATGTTCTACCCTTCAAATGTTACAAGTTTCCATTATAAAGGGTGAGATGGTGAAGGGAATGAACTTGACTTTGACTAGGGAACCATGTTCCTAGAATTATGGTGGGTGAAGTGAGAGGAGGAAGATGATGGATGACATTGTAGGCTACCTGCTCCCATCTCTTCCATTTCCCCAGGAATTATATTTGACGGGAAATGAGAGGGAAAGTCACTTAATATTTCAAATGGTTCGCCTGTCTGTGGAGTATGGAGGCTTCGCCGGGTTGGCGAAACCCTGGGGCTTCGCCTGTCTGGAAGTCTCGCGCGGGGCCTTCGCCAAGTGGCTTCGCATGAATGGCATCGCCTTGGGGCTTCGCCTGCGACTGGAAGTTTGGTACAGGGGCTTCACCGGGAGGCTTCACCTGAATGGCATCGCCTTGAGGCTTCGCCTGCGTTTGGAAGTCTTGCGAGGGGGTCTCGCCTCCACTTTCTCAATCGTGCTTACATTCAAGACTCCCTAGGGCTTCGCGTAATCTCCATTCAAGGGAATGCCAAGACGGCGAAGCTGTAAGGTCCTCTCTTGAACTCCTGCTTGTTCTTCCGCTTGCGCCGTAAGTTTCATGTAGGCATTGACACTACGTAGAATAGCTGCGGTTTTACTGCGGCCTACTGCGACGGAGGCCGTAGTAAATGGATTTCTCTGCGTAGTGTGAGACCCACTTGGACTTGATTGAGCCGGGACCTTGTCATAGGCCTTCCTATATCTTGGAGCGGATTTGGAGTCTCGCGCGTTTGGGGTTGAGCTCCACTTTGAGCTGGCGAAGTCCTTGCAGGGATGTTCTCATCACATCTCAAATGATCTTGGTGCTCCCAAAATTCCAACACTGTATGGGTTGAGGCCATTTACGGACCTTGTTTTGCTTCTCAAGCATCAGCAAGTTGTTCGTGCGAGTGTCACGGAGTGGTGGATGGGGATCAGAGGCTCTGGGAGCGGTCGTAGAGGAGGGGTACTTCGATGTGTTGGACCCCTTGTCGTATTTTTTGTTCCGATCGTTGGAAGAGTATCGTTGGTAGGGTTTGTTGATTTCCTCAGAGTTCATGAATCAGGTTGCGTGATCTATGAACTCACCCATCGTTGTGACGGGGTTTTCGTTGATGTTGTACGCAAGTCTTGACTCGCGTTGGAGGCCTTGAGTGATGGCCAAGAGCTGCATGTCTGGGGAGAGCCCTTGGACTTGGATGGCTTCCGCCTGAAACCGTCGAACGTAATCTCGGAGGGGCTCCTCCTTTTGTTGTTTCACCCTCAGCAGGTGCTAGACCGTCTTTGGGGGTGGTCGGGCGCCCATGAAGTGGAGGAGGAAAGACGAAGCCAAGTCTTTGAAACACTTGAAATGTTGACCCAGTAGGGTCCCGAACCATGTGGAGGCGGCCCCCTTGAGAGTCGAGCTGAAAGCTTTGCAGAGGATTGGGTCTGTGGCGCGTGCCATCTCCATTTGAGAGATGTAGCGTCGAAGGTGATCGACAGGATCAGTGGAAGCGTCGTAGCTTTCGATTACGGGCATGCGAAAGCCTGCTGGTGCCTGAAAGACGATGATATCCTCTGTGAAGGGCTGGGTCAAGAGGACCTTGATGTCATCGAGGAATTGATTTGGTGTCTTTACCTGCTCTTTGACCATGTTAATGTGTCGGAGGAGGTCATCGACACAGAGATTTCCAGAGGTGTTGTTGTTTTGGTTGTGGAACTGCTCTTCGCGGTCGTTGGGCTGTAGGATGCGCATGGCTTGGAGTTTAGCTTTGATGGTCAGGACTTTCATATCCTTGAGGATGTTGGATTGGAACAACATCATCTGGGCAGAATCGATGATGATGGGTTGCTGGACCGTAGAAGGTCCAGGGAGATTGGCTATATCAGCCGCTGGTTGGGGTATGGGCAGCTGGGGCCTTGTTGCTCCTCCAACTGGGAGCATGGAAGGTGGTGGGCCCGAGGAGCTAGAGTTAGCGTCCTCGACCAGTGCGTTGTTGTCAGCATTGTAAGTCCTCCTTGTTTTGGCCATTGGAGAGAAAAAAAATATCTGAGAAAAGAGACGTGGTCGTGGGTTCGTTTCTGGCAGACGACGTCAAATTGATAGTATTATATCAATCTGGCAACGGGGAAACGGCTGGTGATGATGACTGGGGAGCCCGTGGAATGCTGGAGAAAGAGAGGAAGATGACCTTGGTGACCTGCAAACGAGAGATACGAAGATTCTTCAGGCGTAGAGAAGAGCAAAGGAGGTGGGTGTGTAGGAAGTACCTTATTCGAAGGAGGCACCACCCAATATATAGGGTGGTGCCGGTGCCCGTTGAGGAGGGCCTTGTTTATGGGGATTGCACGTGCGTGATTGTGGTGATGGTGATTTTACATATGGGAATCCCTGTAATTATCATTGCGGTTTGTGGGGGTTGACCTCTTGAGATTAATGAGGGCGTGGGGGATCCGTTGGCAGGATCCTACGAGGCCTCTCATTGTATAGTTGAAGGGGTCCTCATAATGATGACGTCAGCGTTCGTAACGGTTTCCATAGCCCATGTATATCATTAATTTAGCCGGAGTTTTGAGCTTTTTCGTCAACTTATGCAAAGTCAATTTCTATTTTTTGTTTAAAACTCTGAGGGCGTAGCGACAAAATCAATGTTCAATTCTATAGCGTAATTGTATATGGGCGTCTCAATTATTGAGCAATACTAAATCCACTTGCCAACGACTAATCTAGGATTTGCTACTGCTAATTACGAGTCCAAAAGCATCCATTGCCAAAGTCTTCTTACTCCATCTCAATACTTTTTACTTAAATACTTTATCCGTCTCTTAGCATGTTTTTTTCCAGAATTTTTATTTTTATCCTTCAACTTTATCATAGAAAATTGAATAATTTATCTACATACGATAAATTGAATTCTTTAATTGGAAAGAAAATTACTACTTTTAAAAGAATTTTTTAACAAATTCTTAGCAATATTGCCATTGTCTCAATTTTCTTAATATATCTAACTTTCAATATCTATTTGACTTTAATTAACAAACATGATCATAAACTACGTACACACATCAAATTAATACTATGTGTACTAAAAAATTGCATTTATAATTCAAAAAAAAGTTGTACATATTAAATGTTGAAAATTATCTGGAAGAAGTATGAATTAATTAAATACACTAAAATGTCAAAATAAAACCATTCAATTTTTATTTTTGGATAATTTACTTCTTTTCAATGCAATGGTTCATTCTCAAGAATCTCAACTGCACCACCTAGCTTTTGACAATTAATCAACTAGTACTATAAGTATGTTGTAAACATCATGATCACTACCCCATTCCCACAATAATGCATGATTTGTCAACTCTATATATACAAGAAACATTCAGCTCCCCATCCCACTCCCCTCCTTTTTTTTAATTGAAAACAAAAAATTCTTCGGAAACACCATTTTTATTTATTTCAAATATGTTTTTATGAAAGATGATTACTGTAGTACTTCTCCGTCTCTAAAAAATTGTTGCGTTTTTTTTAACATATTCAAATTATTAATAGAAAGAACTAATTTAAAAAAATTGAAAATGATATATTTAAAGACTACACACATTAATCTATAATTTGCAAAAAAATTATTTGACATTGTATATCAATATGTTAAAGAAATACGCGTCATTATATACAAAAGAATATATAGTCACTACGTCGAGAAGACGGGCTCTACTGCGGCCCAACATGCAATAGAGCCGCAGTAAGCACTGCGGGACGGGCCATAGTAGACGCCACAGTAAAATTGGCCGCAGTTTTGTTCTTTATTGCGGACATGGCCGCAATAGATGAATTTTTTATTTTAAAAAAAAGTGGATGAATCCAGATTCATCCACAATTTCAGAAAACCCTGAAATCGGATGAATGATGAGCAAGTCACGGCGGTGGCGGTGGAGCAACAGTGGTGGAGCAGCGATGGTGAAGTAGCGGTGGCGGTGGAGCAACAGTGGTGGAGCAGCGGTGGTGAAGTAGCGGTGGCTTAGAAGAAGAAGAAGAAGAAGAAGAAGAAGAAGAAGAAGAAGAAGATGATGATGATGATGATGATGATGTTACGGCCACCCCGAGCGGTTTGCGGCCGGGTGACCGGGATCCGGCTTTGTCTCATGGGTCACGGTTTTGAGCGTCAGACGGCTCCCGAGCCTTATCCGAGCATCATTCTGGTGAGCCCTTTCATATTTGAGGTCGTGTGGGTCCCCCGGACATTTCCGCCGAAAATATTTTTCCGGCGCCGGGGGGTTGTCGGGGTTGGCTCGGGACGTACAGCGGGCTCGGTAGCGCTCCCAGGACCTCGGGTTGAGAAACCGTTTGCGGATTTGGAATCGTGGGAACGACCCGGAGATTTTTACGGAGCATATTTTCTGGGGCGGGACGTGCGGTCCCGGGCGACTCCCGGGGCTCGGGATGAAATTTCTCCGATGGCTCCAGGGTAAGTCATGTTATATTTTAAGGTGGATTTTATGGATATTTTTGTGGAATTTTGTCGTGACGGGTTGTGGCTCAGGTTATTATGCGGCCACGCCGGGATTTGTTGGGGATCAGCGAGCTCGGTAGGACGCTACGGAAGGGTAAATAAATATTTGAAAATTTTTTTATTAATGTTATAATATTCTGAGGATTCTGGTCAGTTTTGGGTTCGTTTGGAGTTCGTTACCTATAATTGGGATTTAATTGCAAAGATTTGGAGAATTAGTGGGTTAAATGGTAATTAACCCAAAAGTAATAAAATTCTGGGCCAGAATTTGGGCTTGAGTCGGCAGCAGCAAAGGGCTGGGACACTTGTCCCATTCTTATTAAGTGTGAAAAAGAGGAAAATATAAAAGGCCAAAAATCAAAAATAATTCAATCAAATTTCATTTCTTTTCTTCTCTTCTTCTTCCTCCCTTCTCATCCTCCGAAATTACTGTTCACAGCAGCTCCAAGACCTTCAATTTTTGCTGAAACTTCAAGGGATTTGGCTCCAACAATTGGTAAGCTTCCTCCTTTCTTCTCTTTTCAAGTTGGAAGCATGATTTGGTGGAAGAAAGAGAGGATTTTTGGAAAGATTGGTTTGTTCTTGGCTAGGTGTTTGAGTGATCCTCTCCTCCCAAATTTTAGTATGTTGTTCTTGGGCTTGAGGGGAGTAAGAATCTATGTTTAGATTTTGGAAGAACACCATGGATGGGGAAACATATTTATTCGAATTATTGATGGAATTTCTAAAATGGTGTAGAGTTGTGTTCTTGAATCATGCTTTGGATATGTTGTTCCTAGCATGATTCTAAGGCATTCTATGGTTTCAATTTGGTGGAAAATTGGTTGAGAAGAAAAGCCCTAAATTGAGTGAATAGTACCATTAGGGTTTATGTTGATTTTGGTTGATTTAAGTGCAATTGGTTAGTAATGTTGGTTAGGAAGTGAAATTGGTGATTAGTATGATTAATTGGAAGCTTGAATGGTTTGATTTGGAAGTGTGGTGAAAAATTGATTAAGGGCCGAAATGTTCAAGTGATTCTTTTTCCATGTGGATGTTGTGTTTTGATTAAAATGGATGCTAAATTGGTATTGTGGATGAAAGTAGATGCGTTATGGCGTTTGAAATATCATTAACGGGTTAGAAATGAGAAAGTTAGTTTTATACGGATTTACCGGGAAAAGTGTCTGAATGCGGGTTAAGGGTTGGAATATGTTTGTGGGAGTTGGAATAACAAGGTTCTAGCTCGGTTCAGAAACCGAGCTTTACGTGGAATTTTACGGAAAGTGCGGGTTTGTGCGGAAATTGCTTTCGGGGTTTGTTTGGATGTGTTCGATCCAATTATGGTTGTACAGCCTTGATTCTGCGTTGGTGGAGTAGCGTGGACCCGTAGGAGCCAAGTCATGCGTTTAGCCTGGGAGTCGGGATTTTCCGAGTTTTGGGTCATGGCGCGCTTTCGAGGTAAGGGCTTAATTTGGTAAAATGTACGTTTGTTCTGCTCCATATATGTTATCGTGTATGATATCTCTCGCCGTATTTGTATATTTTATTTATATGTTCTCGATTCTGTGGCGAGACCCGTATGGTCGGAGAGACCACGGTACTCCTTGGTTCTCGCTCGTATCCGCACCGGAGTGCCGATACTGCCTGTGACCCTACGACAGCTTGGGGATCGCGACCCCACCGGTACCGTGCTATCTGCTCTGCTCGACCAGTATATTCGACTCGCCGAGGGTCACCGTTACATGGTCGATCCGGCGGTCGACCGCATATGATGGAATTTGATCTACTTCATACTTTATGTTCATATGTACATGCATATGTTGTGATATTCTGCTTTTGCAGTTCAGATGCCGCCTCTACGGGCAAACCGTACTTTTACCTTAAGCCTCATCGGGTCCTTTCGAGGACTCACCCTTTTATCTGTTTACCACTTTCAGGCCGTCCTGACAAGCAACCGGCGGAGTAGAGATTCCGCGGTGCTTCCTTCATTTTGAGGTCGGGTTGCAGCAGCAGCAGCATTCACGTGCGGAGGTCGCCTGCATTCCGCGCTAGGTATTTGTAGGATTTTGTTTCACGGCTCGTAGCTGTAATTGCATGCATATAGATCAGATCATGGTTTTCTATATGTCGTATATATATATACCGAGATATATTCTGCTCGTCTGCTTTTCGAGTCGTGGCGGAGCCCCGACTTGCCTATAGTGGATCTCGGTACATTTCGGACTTGGTGTTTTGGGTGTTGGTAGTAATGATTGTTGTTGACACCATGAACTGTACTTATGGTAGAAGTTGGATTGTAAAGCATGCTTGCCTTGTTTGAGTTTCTAGGTTGCTAGTAGATTACTCGATCATTGTGCATTTGAGCTCGATGCTCTGTTGCCACGCTTCCTGCTTCATTTCGCCCGACGTCGCGGCCGGCTCCGCCTCCGCAACCGGGCGGGGTGGCTGTGACAAGTTGGTATCAGAGCAGGTCGGGTCGAAGTGACCCAAGAGGTAAAGTATGGTTAGTTCAGTACGGGTTGAGGAAGGCAAGCATACAAGTCCAAAGATGGACTTCTGAAGTAAGTCATGCTAGTTCATGGGTAAGCTTTACAAGTAATGACTTCGAAGGGCGAAGCATCGGGTTTACACTTCATTCGAGTGGTTCGCACGGAGCCCGATCAACTCCTTATTTGAACCATTTCGGAATGCGTGTGGAGCGGTGGCGGTTCTTTGGAGCATTTTGGAGGAGGTGGAGTGTTATATGAAGTGATTCGTGTTATGAACATGATCTGATTCTATGCTTAAGGTTTATTACTTAGGTTGTGATTCTCGAAAGAATCCTTGCATCATGCATTGCATTACACTACAGAGCCATAAAATGTCCGCTGCTAGCTTTAGGAAGAGAAAGTTTATTGTTGGGTTATATGGTTTTGGGTTGATCCATTTTCGTGTATGGCTAGAACACGCCGCCGCGTGAGCAAGAACAGGTGAGGGTCGAGACCGGGATCCCACACTTCCGAGGGTTAAGGCGGGTTCGAGAGAAACCCGGGATCTCGAGCACACACACACCCCCGAGTGATCAGCAGGCCGAGGGACCCGCCTCGATATACTACAGGTGTTGGGTCGTTCAGCAGCTTGTTGAGTACTTTAGTACCAGCCAGATTCGTGGGCAGCAGCAGCACGTGGAGGTCCGGTCAGACCACAGTGGAGACAGCCGGTTCAGGAGGTGGGTAGCAGCCACCTCAGTGTGCAGGATCAGCAAGATAGTGATTCTGAGGAGGGAGATCTGCGCAAAGGCCGAGAGTTCTCGCCGGTCCCACCACCGACGGAAGAGCTGAGACGCCAGTCTGATGAGATCAGACTTCTAGAGCGGTTTCAGCGTTTGAACCCCCCGAGGTTCAACGGCCGTGGAGGACCTGAGGCGGCTGAGGCATGGTTTGCGGGAGTTGACAAGCTCCTTGGGAGGCTACACCTTCCGTCTGAGGTGAGAGTTTCGTTGGCTACATTCAACTGCAGGACAAGCAGATCATTGGTGGAGGAGCCTCCAGGCCGTCGAGAGCCGAGGCAAGACGTGATGGGGGCAGGATTCGACTTGACTTGGGAGCAGCTTGCTTACTACTTCCATCAGCAAGACATTGGGGATGCCGCCGGGACCTCCGTCAGCATTTGATGACTCGAGCAGGCACCAGACCGCTTAGTGAGTACGAGCGGAGTTTGACCGATTGGTCCGCTATGTGCCGCAGATATGGCATGGAGCAGAGAAGGCCAAGCGGTTCGCTCGCCGCCAAGGCCCCGAGTATCGGTGGGCTTTGAGACCTCTCGGACATCACTTCCTACCACGAGGTCGTGCAGAAGGCCCAACTCCTCGAGCAGAGGAGGTTGAGAGTCGGCACCTCACCGCACCGACCCAATGATAGAGGAGGGCTTCGCACGCAGGTTCAGGGCCGAGGTCTTCAGGAGGTCAGTAGGTCTCGGGCAGAGCAGCAGGGCAGCAGGACTACGCCGATCCCCGACTTGTGCGAGTTGTGGCGGGCAGCACCGTGCCGGCCATGCTACCGATCGGGCCAGATGTTGTCTGCGATGTGGGGCCAGTGATCATTGGATTCGTGCCTGCCCTCTGACACTGGGGCAGGGATCCAGCAGTGCCACACGTCCGCAGCCTCTGGTTCAGCCCAACGCACCACGGGGGAGCGGTTCACAGCGGGGCGGACCGAGGCCATCACAAAGCAGCCGAGACGACTGCTTTCAGCCACCCTCCGCCACAAAGCACTGGAGTAGGACGTGTATTTCAAAGGCGGAGCGGGTGAGACATCGCAGCGAGAGCCTCCACCACAAAGAGCCTGAGCAGACGGGTGTTTCAGATCGAGCGGGAGAGACTTCGCAGCGTGGGGCGCCCAAGGTACTTTACTTCGAACGATACTCCTGTTCGTGCATTGTTTGATATCAAGGCGTCTGCTTTGATCAGGGTACGTATGTGTCGAGTCACTCCACCGACTACCAAGGGCTTCCGAGCGTCTTCATGGTGAAGACGGCCGGGAGTCGGGCCGCTTTCCAATGAGATGGTACGGATCGCGTGCTATCCATTGGCGCCACCGGATTGTGTCGATTTGGTCGGTGTTGAACACACCAAGTATGACGTTATTCTTGGGATGGATTGGCTATCCAAGAATTCTGCATATCGACCGTGCCAACCGTAGTGTTACGGTTTCGAGAGGTGTTACCCTCTCAGTTCGGGGATGGGACGAAGGCGGTCAGACCAAAGATGGAGTCCGCAGTGTTCGGATCGTGTCCCGATAGTGGATTCGGAGGAGTACTACGGTCCGAACACGTCGATACTCGGTTGAGCCGGATAAGATTCCAGCTTGTCCGAGATTTTCCGCAGTATTTCCGAGGATTTGCCCGGATGCCACCAGAGCGGAGATCACGCTTGAGATCCAGCCAGCAGCTGGTTCTATTTCCCATTTCCATTCCACCTTATCGGATGCCGATAGTGGAAATGGTGGAGTCAAGAAGCACTGGAGGAGCTGCAAGAGAAGGGGTTTATCCGTCCGAGCACTTCACCACGGGGTGCTCCAGCTTCGTTAAGAAGAAGGACGGATCACTCAGCCGTGTATTGATTACAGACGGTTGAACGCCATCACCATCAAGAACAGGTACCCACTGCCGATGATCGATGATCTATTCGATCAGCTGAGAGGTGCGAAGATCTTTTCAAAGATCGATTTGCGATCGGGGTACTTTCAGCTACGAGTGAAGGAGGAAGACATTCCGAAGACAGCTTTCCGTACACGGTATGGGCATTATGAGTATACGGTGATGCCATTCGGTTTGACCAACGCACCGGCGGCGTTCATGGATATGATGAACCGGGTGTTCCGACCGTATCTGGACTCCTTTGTGGTAGTGTTCATCGATGATATTCTGATCTACTCTCGGGATGAGGTCTCACACCGGGAGCATTTGAGGATTGTTACAGACACTTTGGGAACACCACTTTACGCTAAGTTCTCAAAGTGTGACTTCGATCCGAGAGGTGTCTTTTCCGGGGCATATCATGTGAGCACGGTTTGTCGCTGGACCCCGAGAAAGTTAGGGCGGTGCAGAGTGAAGCAGCCAACCTCAAGACGGGAGATCGGGAGTTTTCGGGTTTAGCAGCTACTACCGGCGGTTTGTGCCGGGTTCTCCGTTTGGCTTCCCGCTTACGCACTGACCAAGAAGGGGCAGCCGTTTGTATGGACAGAAAAGTGCGAGGAGAGTTTCCAGAACTGAAGCGGCGGCTGACCGGCGCCGATCTTGACTTTACCCGACCCGGCTTACCGTATGTGATCTATACCGACGCATCTAGGCGGGGCTGGGATGCGTGTTGATGCGGGAGCGGAATGTGATCGCTTATGGGTCGAGACAGCGACCGCATGAGCGTAACTACCCGACACACGATCCGGAGTTGCCGCAGTGATTTATGCATTGAAACAGTGGAGGCACTACCTACTCGGCAAAGAAATTTCAGATTTTCACTGCATCATAAGAGTTCAAGTATCTGTTCACTCGAAGGAGTTGAACATGAGGCGCCGCAGTGGCTCGAGTACATCAAGGACTACGATTGCACTATCGAGTACACCGAGGGCAAAGGCAATACAAAGGGCCGATGCTCGAGTAGGAAGTACACCGGCGTGGTCGAGGGGGTAGTACCGAGGATCGGATCGAGGAGAATGATTTGACGTGCCTCTCGGCGCAGTGGGAGCGCCGGGAGCAGCCTGTATATACTTTGACCATTCATTCGGAGTGGTTGGGACAGTGCGAGAGGCACAGGAGAGGGATCCAGAGTTGAAGAAGTTGTCCGGGAGGACAAAGGGGCACTACTACCGAGGTTTCAAGATGTGCAGGTTTGCTATACTTTGGGGATCGGTTGTATGTGCTGGGGAATGCATCTGCGGGATGAGATTTTGACGAGGCACATTCGAGTCGATTGAGCATACACCCGGTAGTGAGAAGATGTATCAGGACTTGCGTACCAATTTCTGGTGGCCGGGTTTGCGGAGACACATTGCCACACATGTGTCCAAGTGTGCCACTTGTCAGCGGGTGAAGGTGGAGCATCAGAAACCGGCGGGGACGCTGCAGACTTTGCCCATTCCGGTCAGGAAGTGGGGCAACATCACGATGGACTTTCTGACTGCACTACCCCTGACCCGATCCCACCACGATGCCATCCGGGTTATCGTGGACCGCTTGACGAAGTGTGCTCACTTTCTGCCAGTTCGGATGACAGACACCCTGGAGAAGTTTGCCCATCTGTATATTAGAGAGATTGTGCGGTTGCATGGAGTACCAGACTCCATTGTGTCAGATCGGGATCCGCGATTTACCGCACGGTTCTGGGGCGCCTTTCATGAGGCTCGGGCACGCGACTCCATCCGAGTACACTTACCATCCCCAAACCGACGGTCACTGAGCGGGTGATTCAGATTCTGAGGATATGTCATGGAGCTGTACTTTGATTTCGGAGGGATTGGGATGACGATTGCCGTTGGTAGAGTTTTCATATAACAACAGCTATCGAGTACCATCGCATGGCACCGCTTGAGGCGTCAGATGGGCGGCGGTGCATGACACCGCACCGCTGACCGAGGCGTCGATGCACTGAGCTGGGTCCCGAGCTTATCGAGGAGACCACGCCCAAGATCGATGATTCAGCGCGGTTGAAAATCATGACCCACCGCACCACCTCATATGCAATGCAGACGGCGCAGGACTTGGAGTTTGAGGCGGGCGGCAGGTGGTTTGTCAAGGTAGCACCGATTCGGGAACGGCCGATTCGCAAACGGGGTGTTAGCCCCAAGGTATATCGGACCGTATGAGATTCTCGAGCGGATAGGCAGTTGGCCTACAGTTGGCTTTACCTCCGAGTATGTCTCGGTGCACAACGCCTTCCACGCGCATGTCAAGAAGTGCATCTTGGATCCGGCATTTATACCGGTGGAGGAGGTTCATGAGCCTCGATTTGTCATATCGAGGTACCGATTGCCTTTCGGGGCGCGATACTCGGAAACTCCGAGCGGTGGATTCCCATGGTCAAAGTTCGGTGATCACATCATACCGACTGAAGCGACTGGGAGACCGAGCAGATATCGTGGAGCGATACCCCGAGCAAGATTGGCGTTTGATGCCCTCTCGAGGACCAAGAGTCCTAAGGGGGAGGATGTTACGGCCACCCCGAGCGGGTTGCGGCCAAGGTGACCCGGGATCCGGTTTTGGTCTCATGGTCACGGTTTTGGGCGTTCAGACGGCTCCCGAGCCTTATCCGAGCATCATTCTGGCGAGCCCTTTCATATTTGAGGTCGTGTGGGTCCCCCGGACATTTCCGCCGAAAATATTTTTTCGGCACGGGGTTGTCGGGGTTGGCTCGGGACGTACAGCGGGCTCGGTAGCGCTCCCAGGACCTCGGATTGAGAAACCGTTTGCGGATTTGGAATCGTGGGAACGACCCGGAGATTTTTACGGAGCATATTTTCTGGGGCGGGACGTGCGGTCCCGGGCGACTCCCGGGGCTCTGGGCGGAATCCCGGGGCTCGGGATGAAATTTCTCCGATGGCTCCAGGGTAAGTCATGTTATATTTTAAGGTGGATTTTATGGATATTTTTGTGGAATTTTGTCGTGACGGGTTGTGGCTCGGGTTATTATGCGGCCACGCGGATTTGTTGGGGATCAGCGAGCTCGGTAGGACGCTACGGAAGGGTAAATAAATATTTGAAAAATGTTTTATTAATGTTATGATATTCTGAGGATTCTGGTCAGTTTTGGGTTCATTTGGAGTTCGTTACCTATAATTGGGATTTAATTGCAAAGATTTGGAGAATTAGTGGGTTAAATGGTAATTAACCCAAAGTAATAAAATTCTGGGCCAGAATTTGGGCTTGAGTCGGCAGCAGCAAAGGGCTGGGACACTTGTCCCATTCTTATTAAGTGTGAAAAAGAGGAAAAATATAAAAGGCCAAAAATCAAAAATAATTCAATCAAATTTCATTTCTTTTCTTCTCTTCTTCTTCCTCCCTTCTCATCCTCCGAAATTACTGTTCACAGCAGCTCCAAGACCTTCAATTTTTGCTGAAACTTCAAGGGATTTGGCTCCAACAATTGGTAAGCTTCCTCCTTTCTTCTCTTTTCAAGTTGGAAGCATGATTTGGTGGAAGAAAGAGAGGATTTTGGAAAGATTGGTTTGTTCTTGGCTAGGTGTTTGAGTGATCCTCTCCTCCCAAATTTTAGTATGTTGTTCTTGGGCTTGAGGGGAGTAAGAATCTATGTTTAGATTTTGGAAGAACACCATGGATGGGGGAAACATATTTATTCGAATTATTGATGGAATTTCTAAAATGGTGTAGAGTTGTGTTCTTGAATCATGCTTTGGATATGTTGTTCCTAGCATGATTCTAAGGCATTCTATGGTTTCAATTTGGTGGAAAATTGGTTGAGAAGAAAAGCCCTAAATTGAGTGAATAGTACCATTAGGGTTTATGTTGATTTTGGTTGATTTAAGTGCAATTGGTTAGTAATGTTGGTTAGGAAGTGAAATTGGTGATTAGTATGATTAATTGGAAGCTTGAATGGTTTGATTTGGAAGTGTGGTGAAAAATTGATTAAGGGCCGAAATGTTCAAGTGATTCTTTTTCCATGTGGATGTTGTGTTTTGATTAAAATGGATGCTAAATTGGTATTGTGGATGAAAGTAGATGCGTTATGGCGTTTGAAATATCATTTCCGGGTTAGAAATGAGAAAGTTAGTTTTATACGGATTTACCGGGAAAAGTGTCTGGAATGCGGGTTTAAGGGTTGGAATATGTTTTTGGGAGTTGGAATAACAAGGTTCTAGCTCGGTTCGTAAAACCGAGCTTTCTGTGGAATTTTGCGGGAAAGTGCGGGTTTGTGCGGAAATTGCTTTCTGGGGTTTGTTTGGATGTGTTCTGATCCAATTATGGTTGTACAGCTTGATTCTGCGTTGGTGGAGTAGCGTGGACCCGTAGGAGCCAAGCTGTGCGTTTCGAGTCGGGAGTCGGGATTTTCCGAGTTTTGGGTCATGGCGCGCTTCGAGGTAAGGGCTTAATTTGGTAAAATGTACGTTTGTTCTGCTCCGTATATGTTATCAGGTATGATATCTCTCTTGTATTTGTATATTTTATTTATATGTTCTGATTCTGTGACGAGACCCGTATGGTTGGAGAGACCACGGGTACTCCTTGGTTCTGTTCTGTGTATCCGCACCGGGAGTGTCGATACTTCTGTTCTGTGACCCTACGACATTTGGGGATCGCGACCACCGGTACCGTGCTATCTGCTCTGCTCGACCAGATATTCGACGACTGCCGAGGGTCGTTCATGGTCGATCTGGCGGTTGGACCGCATATGATGGAATTTGATCTACTTCATACTTTATGTTCATATGTACATGCATATGTTGTGATATTCTGTTTTGCAGGTTCAGACTGTTGCCCTATGGGCAAACTGTACTTTTACCTTAAGCCCTTACTGGGTCCTTTCGAGGACTCACCCTTTTATCTGTTTACCACTTTCAGGCCGTCCTGACAAGCAACCGGCGGAGTAGAGATTCCGCGGTGCTTCCTTCATTTTGAGGTCGGGTTGCAGCAGCAGCACCACGTACGGAGGTCGCCTGCATTCCGCGCTAGGTATTTGTAGGATTTTGTTTCTCGGCTCAGAGCTGTAATTGCATGCATATAGATCAGATCATGGTTTTCTATATGTCGTATATATATATACCGAGATATATTCTGCTCTGTCTGCTTTCGAGTCGTGGCGGAGCCCCGACTTGCCTATAGTGGATCTCGGTACATTTGGACTTGGTGTTTTGGGTGTTGGTAGTAATGATTGTTGTTGACACCATGAACTCGTACTTATGGTAGAAGTTGGATTGTAAAGCATGCTTGCCTTGTTTGAGTTTCTAGGTTGCTAGTAGATTACTCGATCATTGTGCATTTGAGCTCGATGCTCTGTTGCCACGCTTCGCTTCAATTCCGCTCCGACGCCGCGGCCGGCTCCGCCTCCGCAACCGGGCGGGGTGGTGTGACAATGATGAAGATGATGATGATGATGATGATGATGATGAAGATGATGATGATGATGATGATGATGAAGGAGAAGATGAAGAAGAAAATGAAGAAGAAAACAAAGAAGATGAAGGAGAAAGAAAAAAAAATAAGAAGAAGAAGATGCAAAAGTTGAAGAGAAAGAAGATGAATGAGAAGGTGAAGATGGAAGAATCAAGAATATAAGAAAAAATGGGGAGGAGACGGATGAAAAAGAGGAGAGAAAACCCTAGAAAAATGTTTACTGCGGACTTTACTACTGTCATATCCGCAATAAAGTTTACTACGTCATAAACTGTAACTTTTACCGCGTCATAAAGTTTACTACACGCATTGCGCCCTCCATTGGGTGACTGTTAGGCATCCACCCTTGGTTCCGACTGGAGCCGCTAGCTCTGAGGCAGTTGCGATTGTTTCAACATGGTCGTGTTGCGAGTCGTGACAAGTGGCTCCCTCCGCACGTTGCGACGAGCAACTGATTTGGCCAATTCCATGGATGTCCGCCGTGTGGCTAGCGCGACTTTGGTTTGTTGGTGGCTAGAGATTTATTTCACCTGGGGTTGCATCTGAAGCCACCGCCTCTGTAGACAGATTTCAATGGGTTGGTGCTTGTCGTTGCTCCGCCTTCCGATAGGTTCTAGGATTGTCGGGCGTGGCTGAGCCGAATCCGATTCAGGAGCGGCCACATGATGGCGGAGATGTCTTCACTTCGGATTTCTATATCTAATTTGATTGTTTTGGTACTCGGGTGGTTGGGTATCGGTTCTCTAGAGTGTAGTCCTTTCTGGGGAGGGAGATTGATGTATTCGGGTTTTGACAAGCTGCTCCTCATGTTTTTTATGGAATGTGTGGTGGTTGGCGTGATGGTTGATTGTGGCAGACAGATGGCAATCCTTTTGGAGAAACAGTGAACATAGGCATGGTAGGGCGGATACGGAATTTTGCTACTGCCATTGGTGGCCGTGGGAGGTGGATTGGTGGGGCTGGGAGTCTTCCTGCCCCACCCAATGCCATGAGTTGTCAAACTCGGAGTTGGCTGGGTGCGGGGTCTACCTACTTTGATCTGTCTTTTATTTATTGGACCACATTTTTTTATTCCATTGCGGTTAGGTTAAGTCGGACCTTGCAAGTGTCTTTGTTAGGTTTCGTGTTCTTCTTTTGTTATGGTCCCTCATTTATTCTTATGTTTCTTTAGTTTCCGTAGTTTGTGTCAAGTGTGGTAGACTGGTTGCATGTCTGTTCAACTTATCTCTCATTAGCGCATTACTGTGATGCACCAACACGAATTTGCTCATTGGGAGCTGTCAGTGGTGTTGAACAATTGTGAGAATAAGTGTGACTAATTCTTTGTGACTTGAGTGACATCTTATTTATTAGCAGATTTGCTCAGGTTTAGGTGTGTCATTTGTTAGTACCTAATCATTGCTCTTCTCTTATTGATTTATTTTATAATGATTATTCATTCATAAAAATGAGTCATCTTATTTCAGAAAAAGAAATACCCACCATTTTTTTGGATGAATGTGGTATAAATTTCTTGCCATTCACCATGGACAAATGTCGACCACTTAAAATGCTAGCGTAGGACAATATGTTGCCGATTATTAGAAGTTTGACTTCCATATTAATTTGTTCTATGATCCATCATAATTGTATACAGTTTCTGGAATGTATTCTTTTCTTTTACTGTAAAATCGTAAAACAATAGGAGAAATGCATGAGAAAACTAGCTAGATTGAACAAAATGAAACAAAAATGTAAAATAAAAATAAATTCATAAGAGTATCAAATTTGAAGATTTTGTTTTTCTTTTTTGAGGATTCTTCAAAATTAAACGGATTCTAAGTTTATTTCTCCGTCAAATCCAAGAGCCCCATAACTATCAGTATTAAGTTTTTTTTAAATAAAATAAAATAAAAAACCATAACTGCACCTTTTTTTATTTTGCAGCTAGGTAGGCACATATCGGTTTATCTGCGGTATCCCTAAAATTACCAACCACGATCCGTTTTTTTTTTTGTTTCCGTGGATTATTCAATTCACAAACGGATATCCATGATTAGCGGTTATATTCACTGTTATTAATGATAATCATTATAAAAACCATTGATAATTTTGTCCAAATATCAATAAATCTTACATTTTAAAACAACTGATTAAACACCCAAATTAATTTCCACACAAGCTACAATGGTCTCATGCTACAAGCTACAATGGTCTCATACTACATGAACATGTAGTTATATCCACACAGCATAAATTTCTTCAACATGATACATGGCGGTTGACGATTATCCGCGGTGGTTAACGGTTATTCGTGATGCGGATACCCCATATCAACTAACCGCAACCGCCAGCCTACAGATAAAAACTGCAGTTTTAACCGCAAGTAATTAATGTCTCGCAATTTGCGATTTCTAACCTGCACACTGCAATGCCCAGTTGCAGCGGGTTGCAGAAACTGTAGACTAGTTGACGAGCGGCATGCATGCACCAACGGGTTGCAGTTGTACACGGATCGAGCCATAGTTTTCAGTTTTGACCGGCCCGCAATATCGTTGTTTGTCACCATGCATGTTTCTACTAATTCTTCTTTTGTAGACTCCATCCATTTGGAAATTAAATAGCAACATGCATGCATGCATGCATTCATGCATTAAGGAAGTAGTCTCAGATAGATTTTTGGATGGTACTGGTCGTATGGTTGGATTAGGGATAGAGATCATATCCACCTGCTCCCTCCGATGCATGTATCTTCACCACCGATTGCAAAAATTCCGCCAGCTACCAGCTTACATGTCCACAAAGAAATAGTGTATCAGTACCCAAACTCTTATGACCTTAACAAATTTGTCACTCTACTTTCATACAATCCAACTTAACCAACAAGTAAGTAATCAATAGTATCCCCATTTACGTTACAACCTCAACACTACTTGCAACAATTACGTACAAGTGAATATATATATATATATATATATATATATATATATATATATATATATGCATGGTTAAATACCAAAACTTTTTGGATATCTCTACATATATATGTGCCAAGAAGTCCTTGACTCGTTACATAACTTTGTTCATATATAGATGATCCTGTGATTATATATTAGTAGTAGAAGAAAGAGTTCAAACATGATTAAATCGCGATAAATATATAGAGTGAGAACTACGTGCCGCTAATGGAGACGTTGTTGCTTCTTTTGGTTGCTGATTGCATGCACACAAAAGGTTGGGGGACCTTGGACGTAATTAGCCTTTATTGCCTTTGAAATGAGATGCTCTTTCCAAGATTCTAATTCAGATCAGCAACTGAAAAGTGAAACGGCAACCATTAATTAGGCCACAAGAGAGAGAATGCTACCCAATCAGCATAACAGCAAACAAGTATATTAATGAAATGTCATAAATATGTTCATTTTACTCCATATAATTATAGTATATAGTTGTTGACCTTACTCATACATAATTAATTCTGGCCTGCCCCTGCATAATTTACATTTATTTTAACGTACGTAGTAATATAGGATTGAAGTCTAAACCGGTTAATCAGAAAGAGCGGGACATTTCTTTGATTCAATACGTACATACTACTTCTATTTGCCATGTTAAAACTTAAGTGAAAACAAAACAAAAAACAAATATTGACTATATTTTAGTTATTTATTGTTTGAGTCTTATCAGAAATGATAATTATTTCATTTGAGAAAAAGATGTTGTAATACATTTGAAACCTCGGTTAGAAAGCTAAGCCTCCACAATATATAGCCTTATTAGATATGATTTGCATTTGAAATTGCCACGTACCAACTTACGCCGTGTGCATTTTGAATTTTGCGAGTAGAAACCAATTAAGTAATGGAGACATCAGACGTACGATACTCGACTAATAATTAATCACAATCACAATCACAAGGCAAAGAGCCAAATACTTATAATAACGACATCGTTAATTAATATAATAACTGATCCAAACATCATCCACATTACATGTGTAAACTTATTAGTAAAACTTTGGCTACGCCATTGATTACCAACCTATTCGGTACAATAGCCATTTTAAATGAATAACTAGTAACCCGTCCTTTAAAAGTTGTACAAATTTAAAATTTTTTAAAATTTGTGTTTTACTCAAAATTATCTATCATTTTCTAAAGAGTAAATGATGTTCATATATTCAAGTTATCTATATTATACTCTTTGGAAAATGGATAATTTTGTCGATAACATATCTCACATTTTTGCATGAGTAAACTCCGCTCGTAGTCCCTTAAGTTACACGATTGTCCTATTTGGGTCTCGTTTTAAGAATTTACATCACTTTCATCCTGTAAGTTACAACTGTGTGCACCATTGGTCCTTCCGTCATTTTTTCCGTTAAAATCACAGTTAAAGTGGTAAAACTACAAAAATGTCTAAATCTAATATTCATTTTAACATCAATCTCTTAAAAATTACAAATGTATCCTAAATAATTACAATCTTCACATGCCCAACCTCCTACCCATCCATCCTTCCTCTTCCCCCGGCGAGCCCAAATAAGTCCAGCGGATCTGATGCCTCCAGCCCGACCCGGAGCTCCTCTCTTCCACCCAGCACCGTCGCATCAACCATCAACCTCCGACGAGCCTTCCTGTACGATTTAGCACAAACCGCTTTCAAAAGCCACCGGAGGCCACTCAATCTCAGCTAACCACCTGGAGCTTGCGAACTGGACCCCGTTTCACCGTGCCGCTACTGGAAACGCTATCCTCAGCCACCTTGCCCCACTACCAACATTGTTTGGTAGGGCGTCGAGGAGCTAATCGTGGTGGGGGGTCGTGTGTAGGGCTGTAAATAAGCCGAACCGTTATCGAACTTACTCGAATTCGAACTCGGCTCGTGTGTTATTGAGCAATGTATTATCGAGCTTCAAGTTCGAGTTCGAGCCGAGCAGAGTTCGGTTCAATTGCTTATCGAGCTATCGAGCAATACATCACTACGTGTGTGATACACGTTTTACCGTGGTCTTTACCGCGCCTAAGGCTGTGGTAAAACGTTGGACGCGGTAAAGTGGCAGCAAGCCACGTTTACCGCGGTAAACGGCGCTGTAAGGCGCGGTAAAAATTATTTTACCGCGGTCCTTTGCGCGGTAAGTCGGCGGCAAGCCTTTTTCATTTTTTCTCCCGTTTTCTTTCTCTTCATATTCCTTCATCTTCATCTCCGTCCTTCATCTACTTCTTCTTCCTCTCCCGTTTCATCTTCTTCTTCTTTCTTCTTTCTTCTTTCTTCTTTCTTTCTTTCTTTCTTTCTTTCGTTCTTCTTCTTCTCCCGCTTTTTTTTCATCTTTTCCTTCTTTCTTCTTCTTTCCTTCTTTCTTTCTTTCTTTCTTCTTCTTCTCCCGTTTTTTTCATTTTTTCCTTCTTTCTTCTTCTTTCCTTCCTTCTTTCTTTCTTTCTTTCTTTCTTCTTCTTCTCCCGTTTTTTTCATTTTTTCCTTCTTTCTTCTTCTTTCCTTCCTTCTTTCTTTCTTTTTTTCTTTCTTCTTCTTCTCCCGTTTTTTTTCTCTTTTCCTTCTCTTCTTCTTCTTCTTCTTTCTTTGTCTCTTCTCCTTTTAGCTATCTCCTTCTCCCTTCTTCTTATGTTCTTTCTTTATTCTTCTTCTTCTTCTTCTTCTTCTTCTTCTATCTTTCTCTGTTATTCTTCTTATTCAGATGAATTTCTGGGTTTTTCTAGGTTTTGTGGATGAATTCGGATGAATATTCATCCGAATTCATTCATTTTTTTAAAATTATTTAAAATAGTTACTGCGACCTGGGGCGCGGTAAGGCCGCGGTAGTACTGTGGCTTGGGGTGCGGTAAGGCCTCTACCGCGAGGTTATTTACTGCGGGAATTACCGCGGCACTACCCCGGAGGAGGCCGTGGTAAGGCCCGTTTCACCCACGTAGTGCATACTAAAAAGATATAGGATAATTCATATGTAAATAATTAAAGTAGTATGACCTAATTTATTACAATTATAAAGTATAATGAGTAATTTGAAATTAGTACGACCTAGTTGACTAAAATTTTAAAGCACAAAGACTAAAATTACAAAGTATCATATTTCGAGCAGCTATCGAGTCGAACTCGAGCGTAGTTTGAATAATTATTGACACATTTCGAGCAGCTCGCAAGCAATCGAGCCAAGTTCGAGCCCGTATCATGAAGGCTCGAGCCGAACTCGAGCTATCGAGCCGAGCACGAGTTCGAGCTCGGCTCGCTCGAGCTTCTGATCCCTAGTCGTGTGTCTTTGGGTTGGGATCTTGAATGAATGGATGAGAGAGATGGTGGTTTTGTCAAATATAACATTAGGGTAATTTTTAGATTTTTTATAAAGTTGGGGTTAAATTGATTAAAAGAGAGGGTGGTTTTGTAATATTTAGAATTATTTATGGTACATTTGTAGTTTTTTTAAGAAATTAGTGTTAAAATAATTATTAAATTTAGACATTTTCGTAATTTTACTACCTTAACGGTGATTTTAACGGAAAAAGTGATGGAATGACCAACGTTGCACACGGTTGTAACTTACATGATGAAAGTGATACAAATTCCTAAAACGAGACCCAAATAGAACAATTGTGTAACTTAAGGGGCTACGGATAGAGTTTACTCCATTTTTGCAGCAAAGCTTTTTTTTCGAGGGTAAAAATAAAGAACGTTTTATTTTTGAGGATGAAGGACTTTGTGTTCTTTGTTCACTTTCTACACACAAAAAAATCAAATAACTAACAAGTCTTTGAAATTTTTCTTCAAAATCACTCTACACTCTTTCCTCTTAAATTCAAAAGGAAAATAAAGGGTTTCTACTTTGATCAATTGTACACGTAGGATGGATGGAGTAGGAGTAGTAATAGTAGCAGCAGAATAATAAAGAAGTGTCTATCTAATAACGTCGTCAGCTCTGTGGTTAATATGTCAGTCAGATAACAGCTCCTCTTACTAATACTTGCCGCCTTATTCTCATCTTCCGTAATACTCCTATTATTATTATTACATATACAGAGATATCATCAGTTCACGAGTTGCAAGCAACTGCTCTTACATCCTCTCCTTCAGAAATATAATTCCAACTTTATCTCCTCCTTTTCGATATATCTCTACATTCTCTCGCTACCAATTCGCTTTGTCCCCTCCACAAATGGTGATGTCTAAGCGTCGCCATAGGTTTTTCAAATTCAGAACCCCTCTTTTTTCTTCTTCCTCCCAGTCCCACAATATTCCCACATCTTTCTTTTTGAATCCTGCCCAAATTCAAACCTTCTGATCCACAAAAAAACCCAACTTCCGGTTTGTTTCTACCGGATTCTTTAATACCCAGAAGCTGAATTTCCCTGTTGGCGCAGTTGGATTTGTAAACTGTTTCTTTCGGTCCCTAAAATATCTTCGCTTGTTTCCGGACCCATATTTCCCCTACAAATGTTTCCTTCCTCCTTCAGAAAAGAGATGAATCCTCAGGAATACGAATTGTGTCGCGCGGTTGTGGAAATGGCTTGGATCATGCTCAGCGTCGATTACTCTAGGCTCTTTTGGTTGCTGTTTGGCGTCTTTTCTTACGAAAATCATGAGGGAAAGCCGCGGATTTCGTAACACAATTAATCCACCTCTTTTCCATCTGCTTCAAAACCCCTTGTGCCCTCTTTCATTTATTCTCAAGTTTAGATTAGCGGTTGTAGTATTTTCTTAGTAAGTGCGTTGAAGGCTATAGCTTGATTCTCTGCTGTGTGCGATAAAAATTAGAGCTTTGGGACCTTCAGAAATGCACATGACGAGACCCGGAGGATGTGCTGATTATGTTGAAGTCGATCCGTCGGGTCGTTACGGCCGTGTAAGTCTTCGCAGCCCTTCCCCTTGCAAATAATTCTTGTAACGGTACTCGAAAAATCAGGTGCATGTCAGTTGATTAGCTTGACGTTTCTGGGTTTTTTTCTTTTTAAACTTTCCCTTGGGTTTGACCTTGATAAACAGTTTTGCGTGGTCTGCTAGTTTGGTTGATTTTGGATGGTTTTTTGCCTTAACGAAGAATAAATAGGTTGCATGTCATGACGTTGTTGTTTGATGCATGAACGAATTTCGAATGATTGAACTGATAAGTTTACTAAAGAGCAAACGAAGTTGGTCTTTGCTGAAGCAAATAAGAGGAAGTTGGAATTATACATGGCTCTTTCTCGGTTTAACATATAAATGAAGCTTTCTCAAACAACGTGATGACAAATTGTATTTCTGATTTGTGAAATTGATGATCAGATACTAATTATTGACAAGATAAGTTTTACCCTTTCGTTTTCATCCCTTTGGCTCAATTAGTCAATTTGCCTTTTCAAGAATCTTGAAACTTATCTTTAATGAATGGTAAACTTTTGTAAGAATTAGTCTCCGATCTTGTTCTGATCTTCTTTTTAAGTGGGGATTTTGAATTCTACAATTGGTTCCTGATAAGTTCTAGAATCGGTACATGATGTAAATAGAGCTATCTGCCAAGGATCTAGTTTCTATTTCTATTTGAGAACTAGGAGACTTGAAATAAGTTGATATGTTTACAGAACTGCAATAGCACAAATTAGACCGGTGTCTGATTAGGTCTAGTTGTTGTGCAGTTTAGGGATGTCCTTGGAAAAGGGGCCATGAAGACGGTGTACAAGGCCTTTGATGAGGCTCTCGGGATGGAGGTGGCTTGGAATCAGGTTAAGCTTAATGATCTCCTTCGCTCACCTGAGGACTTGCAGCGCCTTTACTCTGAGGTTCACCTTCTTAAGAGCCTCAATCACGAGTCCATCATACGGTTCTACAAATCTTGGATTGATGTTGATCGTAGAGCTTTCAACTTCATCACTGAAATGTTTACCTCAGGCTCCCTTAGAGAGTGAGTGATATGCAATTTCTTAGAAACTTATTACTTTATTATTTTCGCATCATTTCATCTTGGCACTTACTAATGTCATTTTAACAATTGTTAAATGTGATACAGTTACAGAAAGAAGTATAATCATGTGGATATTCGAGCAGTTAAGAACTGGACTCGCCAGATTCTCAATGGCCTAGCTTTTCTGCATGGCCATGATCCCCCGGTGATACATAGAGACCTTAAATGCGATAATATCTTTGTAAATGGACATCTTGGACAAGTGAAGATCGGTGATCTCGGCTTAGCAACAATCCTTCGCGGCTCCCAAGTTGCGCACAGTGTCATAGGTTTTTCTCTATCTTCGGACAAGATGTGTTGTGATGAATGCTATCTATATACTGTTCTAGCCTTCTTATGCTACGTTTTTAAATCATGTACCGAAACAAAATAGGGACACCGGAATTCATGGCACCAGAGTTATATGAGGAGGAGTACAATGAGCTTGTGGACATATACTCCTTTGGTATGTGCATTCTCGAGATGATAACTTCTGAGTATCCGTATAATGAGTGCTGTAATCCAGCTCAAATTTACAAGAAAGTAACTTCAGTAAGTTCGAAACAGATCAGCTTCATTATTCATTTCACTGATCAAACTGTGATAGTTTAGAAATTCTTATCTTTTTACGGTCAACAGGGAAAGTTACCTGAGGCATTCTACAAAATCAAGGATGTGAATGCGCAGAGGTTTGTTGGAAAATGCCTGGTGAATGTTTCCAAGAGGTTACCAGCAAAAGATCTCTTGCTGGACCCCTTTTTGGCTTCTGATGAAGTGGATCCACCATCCATCCCGAAAGTCCCAAATCCTAAGTTTCCTTTTGATGGAATTGAGAGTCAACTACTTCCATCTTTGGTGGCTGATCCAACTAGGAGCACTGACATGTGCATCACTGGAACCATTGACCCTGAGGATGATACTATTTTTCTCAGGGTGCAGATTTCGGACAAGGACGGTAATGTCACCTTGAAACTTGTATCATGTACAGTTGTTTTTAACTTCACAATTACTTCACTTTTTAAACCGGGGAAGTTGTTTCTTTCATCCTCCTGCAAGACTTCATGCTTCCTCCTTTGTGCAGGTTGTGTGAGGAACATTCACTTCCCATTCGACATCACGAAAGACACTCCTGTAGATGTTGCCTTGGAAATGGTGAAAGAGTTGGAGATTGATGATTGGGAACCGTTGGAGATCGCTGACATGATAGAGGAGGAGATATCATCTCTGGCACCTACCTACAAGGACTCTGGTTCCTGTCATTCATATAACCAACACAGCTTCAACTACGCAGAAGATGATGACGATGATGATCCGGTTCACCACCCTTTCTATTCGACCTCCCGCTCTTCTTCCCAATCTTCGTTCCCAGGATTTGCTTCTTGCTGTGCCACACAACTTGACTCAAAGAGTTTGCTTTGTTCTCAAGGTAGAACAGACTAAACCAGTCTACATGTTCTGGAAGTAGTTTATGTTGTTGTCCCAAAATGACAAATTTCATTCTTGTTGATTGCAGAAGATTTAGTCAGCAGTGATGATGTGAGTTCAGACAGCTCCCTGAACTACTCCAACATCAGTTATGAGGATGAAAATGATACAAGTCAGAGAGGTGAAAAACCGATGAAATCTTCAAGATTTGGTCCAGCACAGAGCGTGAGTCAGTGTGACAGAAAGTTGCTGAAGAATGCAGGACAGGCTAGTGGAGACGATTGCTGTAGTGCACATGGTCGAAAGACGAAAGGTAGCAGGCGAAAGATGGGCAGGATTCGGTCGCTTGTGGACGTCCGGAGCCAGGCATTGCATCGGTCACTGGTGGAGATGAGCAAGAGACGGTTGTTCAATACTGTAGGGGCTGTGGAGAACATTGGGTTCCAGGGTCCGTCTGGCGATGGTGGCCTGTCGAGGACAATGTCGGGTAAAGATCATGACGAAAAATGGAGATTTAAATGGCGGAGATGATCCCATTGATGGCATGTCAGTCTTCCTTGTTGATAGTACTGTATCTTAGTAGTATTAGTGTGTGCTGGAATTTGAGCTTTAGCAGCAGTTGGGTTGTTCGCTGATTAAATAAAAGCAGAATAGTGGCTTTCTAAGCTGCTGCTGCTACTAAACATGTTTTTATATGTATGCAAATTATTTATATAAAAAAAATTATATGTTAAAATGATGAGAAAAAACAAATCACATAATGATGTTCACTTCAACATATACTTTATGGGCCCGGCCCATGAAGTGGGGAAAATTATAGTGCGAATGGGCTGGAAAATCAAAGCCCAGAGTCGTCGTATTCAGACATTTGGTTGTTTCTGGGCTCGGGGGACTGTAGAGTTTACTACTACTACTACTACTACACTATTACTAGTTACTTACTCCTCTATGCGCCTCATGTCATGTCCCATAATAATAAGGAGACAAATGGATCTTGATTCTTCTCATCGGGTAAGTTAACAAACATACCAGGAGTACTATTTAGTTTATGTATGTCCAAAAATGAAGAGGTAAGTAAGATTAGAGATGAACATGAAGAGAGGCCCCATGTAGATCTGATAAGCTTCAGATTGACAAGATCATTTATTCGCATCAAGTAATTTAGTGCCAACTAACTCTACTCGTGATGAAGTGGATGAAAGCGAAACTTAAACCATGTGGAAAAGAAGAAGAAGAAGAAGACGACGACGATAAAGAAGAAGAAGAAAAGATCACCTTAGGATCTCACCCATCAAATTGAAATCACATCTTAACAACTAGCAATTGCTAATCTCATATACTAGCATTATCTTCGTATTTTGTACAAGTAAAAGTAACATATATAAGACAAAAGTATATTTTTTGGTAAAATTGAAAAATATGGGTAATAATATTAAGTTAATATAAACATGAACATTAAATCATTTACAAGATGTAAATATTTAACTTCACATGTGAAAATATTAAAAGAAAATAATTGTAAATTAAAGGCTGAAAATAACGAATACAAATATTTAATCTCGGAAATAGTAGGAAATCTAATTACTTCATACGCGGTATACTACATACCCATCCAATGACAATACTACCCTTTATATTAATATCAACAATCTTCATCCTGCTGCTCCTCCAAGTGAGACTTTCACGGAGCTCCTCTCCTCCTCTTCGTCCTCTCCTTCCTCTTTTTGATGCGCTTCCACCTTCATCGGAATCTGTCTCTGAAGATCTGGAGATAGTTGTTGCGAAGTGAAGCTTTGGAGGTCACCGTCATGAAGATGATCTGAAGACCGTCGATGAGCATATCCGAAGGCCGTCGATGTGAATCAGCTACAGATTCGTGGCTCCAAACCTATAGACCTCGAAGAATCGACGTTTCCGACTCCGATTTGGAGTCTGATCGTCTGATCTAGACAAAAACCTCCAACCACTATGAACTTCGTCTCTGCCCGTCACGATATGGCCGTCATGATCCAGATCTTCTCCAACTAATGCGATCTGGATGAAAACGAAAATCATCGAGTTGGGCAGTGGTTGCGCTGGGGTTGCATGTATGTGATTGTTGGTCTCGTGGCTCTGATCGCTAGTGTTCTACCGGCAATGTTCAGATCTGAAGTTTGTGTTAGGTGAGGTGGAAGTCCGTCCTACAAACATTTTTCACTGTTTTTCAGACAGTTTGCACTTTTTATTTGGACACTTTGTGATTCAATTTAGACAGTTTTTAATATTCATTAAATAATTTGTATCTGATACAGGTATTGATTTACTTATGATTTAGGTTTTGCTTTGATTCTGATTTTGTTTAACTTGCATGCTTTTGATCTAATCTGCCATCAAATTATCAAAAATCATCATGACATGTTGCAATTTGGTGAATTGGACAGTATACAAAATCCACATAGACACTTCAATTAGTTTTAGTAGACATAATATATTACCATTTGTTTGGTTGGGATTTACTTTTTATTTTTGTTATTATTTAGTTTAATTTTGATGCTTCCACAATTCTTTTTTTTTTAATTTTTTGAGAGGTCTATACCATTTTTTTATGGATGGAAGGACCTCTAGAGAGGAGATCCAGGTCCAGACCAAAATTAGTTTAGTGAATTTTATAAATTTTGGACTTTTGGAACGTATACATTGTTACGCGTTGATGTAAATATTTTTTCATAATTTGGTAAACAGTTTTTTTATAAAACACAAAAAAAATTAACGATTTATTGCATATTTAAATTCTGGGATTTCTTTATACATTTTACGTTTTTATGCAGACAGTTTTTGGTAAATTATCATACGGTTTCTGATAAATTAGTAGACAGTTTCATTGACAGCGTATAAGTATGGTGTCAGCGACGATGATGGTGGCGGCAGCGGTGGATAGTTAGTCTATTTTTATTTGGAAGAGTATTTTAGTATTTTAGGTAGTTATTAGGGGGTTTCAAAGTTGATGAATTACCACAAATTCTCACCCCCGCTTCTCAACGTGATTTTTCAAGTTTTTCGGGCCGGAAGTGAATCACGCCGAAGTTAATTCCCGAAAACCTTGCCGTGAATTTTGGCGAACCACCAACCAACCAACCGAGCAACCTCCCCTACCAACGTCCTCCTTTAGCCCCACTCGCCTCATGCCTACCTCCCTGCTTGCCGGCAGCTGATGAAACAGGCAGCGAAGGAGGTGTGTGGGTGGGAACCTTTCTCACCGTGAAAATCCGTTTTCTCAGTTTGAGGGTTTCAGCTTCTCGGTTTCATTTCTCACTTGTGGGAGATCGGCAAAGTAACCGAATTTTTTTTCTTTCCCCCTCTTAGGTTTTGAACACCCTGTTTTAATTAGTTGAGTTGGTCAATTAAACTGACCCGGACGGACACGGTGATGATGTATGTGCGGGTTCCATCGGATGAATGAGATGGACGGCACGCCGTGAAGCCCGAACCAAACAAATTAAACCTGCCCGCAATCTCTAGATTCCCCATAGATTTTTGTCTCCCGCTCGTGCACCTAATCCGTGTCTTTCTTTGCTTCTTCTTGATAATCAGCCCCTCAAATTTCCATATATTAACATCTAAGGCCCACATGTTTATTAACTTTCCATCCATCACTCTTGTGAATAGTTGTGATTGTAGTCATATCCCTGAGAAGTCCCTCGACCGTCTCAACATTTTCCCTTAAGAAAAAATATGTGAATAGTTCAATAAAGTATTGTTGCCTTTTTTTTCCACCTGAAACTAGGGGTAAGAGAAAACATCCACATTTTCATTATTTATTTTACTAGACAAACGTATACTGTAAAGTGGTCTAAAAAGTAAGAAGAGCTTTGTAATTTATTGCTACATATGTAGAATAAAAAAGTTACTTAGTTCCCAGCATTTAAACTACTAGCTACCTTTTAAAAAGTTGATACAAAAATGTATAGAAAAGTGAAAACTTTAGTACACAAAAAGTGTAGCCCCATCGGAAACGTAGGAAGTCTGCCTGCTGTTCTTGACAGACACTCCTTATATTTAGAAATTTTGATGTGAATAATAATCATGTTTAGAAATTTTACTTCATGGAAACAAACAAGTAAACCAAACTATTAGTCAACTAAAATAATCAGTAGTAAATTTCAAATCTGATGACATGCATGCATAAACGATGCACTGGCCGGGGATGGTGATGAATTTCCACACCGCACATGTCCATCAAACTTTTTTAATGGAGCGAAGTCTCTAGCAGTAATTACTACGAGTTCTAGGAGTAATTATAAGGATAATTAAATTATAATGCACTTCCGTTTAGGGGATTCGTTCTGAATATTCGTGTGATAGTTACTAGTGCAAAGAAGTTATATGTGCTTTGCTGCACTAGCTGCACAGTATTTATAAATTACAAATATTAAATTATATTACTAATAAAATATTATTACCGTTTACAAACAGCATGAAGTACTACGTACAATGTTCATGATTTGCGTATGAGATATTAATTGCACGCACCTAATAATTAGCTAAAAACTTTAGATTTTCTTCTTTCTTCCTTTGAATGGATTTTACAATGCTCGGGAGCAATCAACAAGTTTACGCATGACTTATATGTACCCTCCTTCTTTATACTCCATCCCTCCATCAATAATTAAACAATTTATTTACACAATTTCATAGTATTTAATTTACAATTTTTTTTTATAATTTTTTAAATAGTTTAAGTTATATAATTTATATACACATCATAATTTACAACATTTTTTTAAAATATATTTTTTGTGAACATTTTTTAATATTTATATTTATTAAAATTTGAATTAAATACAATAACTGACTGACGTTGGCCCAATTTTGACTTGCTAAATGGGACGTTGCTTTTGAAGTTTTCGAAGCATTGCCCCTTTTTTTTAAAAAAAAAAAACACTTCACTGAGCAATCTTCTTTTAGGGGGATTCAGAGCAGGAAATTGGAACAAAAGCCTATTCCCAACTGCATGCTCTCCGAACTTTCTAGCTTTCACATAGTGTAATTTTTGAATTCTAAGTTATTTCGGGGATAGTCATGTTGAATTCGGAAAAGTTCACTTCTAGTACCTATTGTTTTGAAAGTTTGAAGCCTAACAGCCCCAACTTTCATGGCCTACCACTGTCAACCCAATCTCTCACTCTTCATTATTTTCATAGCATGTACTATAACAAGTTGTCTTTTGTGTTTCAGCTGAGTCTGAATTGACAATTTTGGCACGCTGGTTTAATTGAACTTGTATATGATTTTATTTTGACGACTTCAAACAGTGTAATTAATACTCCATAAATTTCTTCTTCTTTTTTATGATGTTAACTTTGAGGATTAAATATAATTTTCAGAAAATTATATGATTAGAATGTTAGGTTGATAACCTATAGAACATAGATACAATTGAAGAGTCTCTATGTACTCGATAACCTATAAAACTAAAATGTTGTCTAAAAAATCTATAGGATTAGAATGTTATCTCGAAAACCTATAAGACTCTAATCAATGTCCATGTGTCCATAATAAATGGTGTTAATGTCACGTCACAGCCACATGTACAAAAGCGTTAACATATGACTCGTTTGAGATATGATTTTTAACATTGAGGACTTAATTGTGAATTCGAAAACTTTTAAAACTTACTCGTTAAAAATGATAAATCTATAGAACTTTTTGTATATTTTTCCTACCTACGATAATGGTACTATTTCTCACTACGCCACTATTCTAGCCTCAACGTACAATGGTACATTTGTGATATACCAATTTTAAATTTCATGTCTGTTTTGGTTCATGCACTATAACAAAACTACACACACACATACATATATATATATATATATATATATATATATATATATATATATATACAGTTACATACTTTTTCGGCAATCACTAGTGACAGCAGCGGGATGATATTTAAAAGCATGATTAAGAGGACAAGGAAGCAAATTGATTAAGAGCACCAACTATATATGGTGAAAGGTTTTGCCAAGGGAAATTAATGGGGCTACCATAAAGTTAAGTTGTCTTATTACAACACACTTTTTTGTGTTTTTTCCCCTCAACGTTCACCAACTTTATATATTTTCTCCAATTTTCTCTTATAAACTATGCCTTAAAATTCGAAAAGTTGGCTAAAAGAATACACGAAACTATACTTCCAAAATTCCTCCAATTTGTATACGTAATATGTTATTAGCGGTGGATGTCACTATTAATAATTACGAAGCTACTACTCCCATAATTAATAGTGGTAATCCCGCATAAAAATTGGAGGAGTTTCCTTCGATCCAGGTTTGATGAAATATTATCCACTTGAGAATAGTCGTGTGATAAAATGTTTGATGAGATTTTTTATAAGTAATTATCAAAGTGATTGCTGCTAGTACTCACCAAACCATTAGTAAAATTCAAACAATTCCTGAGACATCATGAAGAAATGAAGCTCTTAAGCTATCTAATTATTAGGAGTACTTGTAACAAGATAACTTTGAACCATGAAAATTATTTAGAAGGTTGGGTCATAATTTACAATTATTCTCAGCCTCTCACAGACACCTCACAATGCTCAGGTCAAACCAGATTTGCTTGAACACTTTGATGATGAGGTGATGGTACTGCTCAGAATTCAAAGAAAGATAACAAGCCAGTAAATCCTCCAATTCTTTAGACCCTCTTATGTTATTCTCCACAATCATCTCCACCATCGATTCTCTGAAATCCTTCTGCGGATCCGCCGACGACTTCACCACCGCAAAGCTGTCCGACAAGCTCCTCCGCTTGCGGGACAGACTGCTCCGCCTTGCAGCATGACCCTGTATCTTCCTGCTCGCCGCCAGCCTCGGAGAATTCACCCGCAGCCGAACTCCTGACGGGCAATTCCCGTTCGACTTCCTCGCCGGAACAGCCATGATGCCGCCGGCGTTGGTCCGCTTATCTTCTTTCGCAGGGCTAGTAGCTTTCTTCACGTGCTCTGTTTTCGTCGCGTCCTCCTCTGCTTCTCCGGCCTTGCTCGATTTCGTGATGATACGAGGCAGCTCGAGTTCTGGAAACAAGCCCAGGTCATCGAACTTGGCGCCGGACTTGGTGGCGAGAACAGAATCGGACCTGAACTCTGTCTCCGGCGAGGAATCGGAGGAAGAGAAAGATGAGGAGGAGGCAGAGTACTCTGGCGGTGAGTGAGGCCTTGCGCGGCAGCCGCAGCCGGCGGAGCTCATGACACTGACAGTCCTGTGGGACTGTGGGGAGGATTGCTTCTTCCTGAAAGTTCGTTGCTTGGATGATTTTCTGGGTGGGTCAGGGAAGGTGTAGATCAGAGTCTCTGGTGGGTTGAGGTCTCTGGTGAAATGGTAAGACTTTCTTGGATAGGAATGGTGGGCTTGTTTTGTTTTTGCAGAGGTTGCTGCTGTTTGCTGTTGAGGTTTTGTCTTGTGGTTGGGGTTTGTTGGATGGTTTCTGCTACCAATCTCTCTCAGCTTGTAGAACCATGCATTTGGCATCATATCTGATAACTTGAACCTGTAATTACCCATCAAGACTTGAGCTTAGAACAAAATTGATTGGATCCCCTGGGAAAATTTAGCTCACTCAGTCACCCCTATCTGGAGATAAATGAACTCCTGTAATTTGAATTCTTATAGGATGAGAGGCCAGAGAAGAAAAGGGATTGGCATGGCATTGAAGAAAAGCAAGGAGGGGGGGTCCACAGGGTGAGAAAATTGTGGCAAAAAGGAGGAGAAAGCCAACGTACAGTTTAGCTTGTAATTATGATGTTTAATCATCTAACCAACCAGGAATTTTGTATCATCACCATTTTGTTTATTTTGAACAGAAAATGATTCCCCAAATAATAATTCCAAATTTAGGGGGTAGTAATCCTATGTTTTCAATACCACGGGCTCCGAATCGCCAGCCATCCATGGCCATGGGCTTCAAATCAGTGCTGGCACACTATGGCCATGGTACTAGCTTTCTGAGCAAGTTATTTCAAATGTTTCTCTCCTTATTTTTTCTGTGAATTCAGTAAACATGTGATTGGGTACTTAGATACCGTGAAATATACAAAAATGGTCCTTAGAGCATTTTCTTTTGAGGTCAGGAAGGGAAATGGCATCGATTCTAGGGAAATAGAAATGTTGAACTATGTTTTGTAACGCTTAAAATCGTTGGCATTGACGAATCGTAGAAAGAGCATGCCAGCATAGCATGAATACTATGAAATTATCGAGCAAGGAATAGTTCCCTCCAGAAGTGTTCAAACAAAATTGAATTAAGAAAAGAAGACCAAAAAAAATGTAAGTAAAATAAAGGGCCGGATCCTAACTAGTATCATGTAAAGACCAAGTAAAAGCAGTTGCAGAAGGCGTGTGCAGTCAATTTCGTGTGTCCTGCTAAATATAGTGGACGCACTTTGTGTATGGCTGTGTGTGCCGCTTACAAATTCAGAAGGTAAGAGAACAGTAAGAAAAAGACAGGAACCAGAAAGCAACTTTTTCATGAGTCGAGGGGTCATAAGAGTTGGGTGGGACTTTTTGCACAAAATAGAGGAGGAAATCCTGTGGCCCCTCAATGTAAGCGCAACAAAACCATGCAAAGCAGTACACCTGTCCAGGTCCTGTATTATACAAAGCCAGCCCAGCCAGGGAGAAAACGTCCCCCAGAGAGAGCATGAGAGTCACAAAATACCATGCAAGAAGGTCACTGTCAGCGTGCATTAGTAGAGTGACTGGTAATAAGTTATGGAAATGTGGGGATCCAAACCTGCACCTCAATGCTTCGCCTCTTCTCTGTAACTCACCTTGCTTGCACAGCACACCAACGGATGTGATGAAACCCACCCTTCAATCATTTCAACACCCACCATGTCTACTACTATCTTTTTCATTATCAATTTCAAATTCTTCACAGTTTCCTTCTAAAAATGGAGTATTCAACAACAACAACAACAAAAAAGAAAGTATTTTGATAACACGTGAACCTATATCAAGCATCTCATTTAGCATGTAAAGTAGAAGGAAAAAAAGTGATTTTTAAAATGACCCATTGTTGGGTACTCTATAAAGAAACTGAAACTACAAGGCATCAAACTTCCCTCTCCTAACTTGAAGCGTTGGACGGCAATGCCATCCATGCCAAGACAATACTAATAAACAATTTGTTTGATACCATGCTAGCTAGTAGCTACGAAGGTTGTTAGCAGCCATGCATGCTTCAAATTTCAATAGGTACTATCAAGGTTCTCAATCATTCATTGTTGTCCGTGCTTGATTAAAAATTGAAAGGGAAAAAATAAGTTACATCGTTGTCTGTGTCCCTCACCATCCATTCCTTTAAAAGGGCCCTGTTTTTAGAGCTTTATCCAAATCAGCGATTAAGTCATTAACATCCTCGATTCCCACAGAGATGCGAACAAGATCTTCACTTAGGCCCCTTGCCTCACGGACTGAAGCAGGTATGCTTGCATGGGACATAAAACATGGCATGCTTATCAACGATTTCACACTTCCTATAATTATGCAGAAAAAACATAAAAATTAGAGAAACACCATAACAAAAAACTAAAACGGATCAAGGATCAATGAAGAGATGTTGCTTTTACCAAACAAAATCTCCAAAGTCTCAATCTTTCCATAACTTCAGGGGTTTTTCAAGCATTTATAATCTATTAGCGCTTAATATTGGAAGTTGTTCAACATGCATGAGAATGCACTAGGCATATCTTTGAAAGGATTGATGAAATATGATTTACCAAAACTAACTGTAATGCTGAAGAATTTAGTAGTCTCCACGACATGCTTTGAGAGTGCCAATGAACCTGTCAGAAAGCTAAGCACTGATCCTGCACCCCTTGCCTGCACATCACACAAGCAATTCTAGTTAAATACTCCTATAAACGTAGCAAGCAGGAGTTGGCATCAGGTTTCTATATAATGGAGTTTGAAAGCAGAGTGGAATGATCATACTGTCTTCCTTCTTCACCAATCTCTACCGACTCTTATCAGGCCTAGTAATACTACATCCTCAAGTTTTAGCATTATAGTTGCCTAAGGAACGCTTTATTTAAATAATGGAGTTATTTATAAGATCTAAAACTACAAAAAAATTCTGTATTGAATAGTTTAAAATGCACCACTAGTAATATTACCTTCTAAGGAAACATGATACACTACCTAGTTCCATATTAGAAATCTTGATATTTGAGTATTTATCTACCCGTAAGTATTTGGGATGTACACCTGAGAGAAATGTAAGTCTCGTCCTGGATGGTCTGGAAGGCCAGCATAGTTGACTTTCTTCACCCGTGGATGACGAGAGAGAAATTCAGCGATCTTCTGTGCATTTTCCTGTAAAAAATTCATTAAGCCTACTGATTTAGAACTCCAGATGGCCACTGACCAGAAGTGCCATATATAGAACAAGGACATACAGAAGAAATGAACATTCAAATTTCTAAACCTGAGGATATAGCTTATAATAACAATTTCCAAAAAGGGAAAGATGCCAGAATTTACAATTCAACAAACAAAATGAGAAAACAGAACAGAATGGAAGTACAAAAGAACAAAAGCTGAGAATACAACTGTTACAGAAACCCTAAGAAACAGAACTGAGAAAGTTGTCATTTGAGCCATATTTACCGGAACATTCTCGCAGCCTCACATACTGTTTAATGACGATAACAAAGAGTGCAAAATACAAACTAAAGAGAAATAGGGGGAAAATTGTTGTGAAAAAAAGAGTTCACACCTGTTGTTTCTCAACACGCAAAGCCATGGTTTTGATGCCACGTAAACAGATCCAGCAATCAAATGGAGACAGTCCAGAACCTTCAGCATTTTGAAGGAAATACAATTCTCTTGCCAAGCTTGTGAAGTGGAAATGAAAAAACATTTTTAAAGTGAGATACATAGCAGTTAGTTTCTTCTGCATTAAGTACGATGACATTGTGCTGTCCTTATTTTAGTAAGGCTGTGATCCCAACATGTATAGGAGCGCACAGCTCCACTAAGTTAAGAACTGCACTGTTTATCGACTACTGCTTAAGATTGACAGGTAGCCTGGTATTGATCTTGTAAAGTGACCAGTACAAGTACACCCTTAGCGTAATGCAGTTCTAACATATAAAGAAATATTCAACATGCATGGATAATATACATGAGCCATAACCAATTTAAAGGAACCTATAGCAGGAATGAGGGGCTCTTGACTTGAAAATAAAAAGACTGAGTGAGTTTGCAATAAGGTGAAGAATGCTAAAAATTGAAACCCAAACAAAGTTCTTAATGGGCCAGATCCTGGTGGTGCAAAAACTTCTTATAGTACAGAGACAGAAATTACCTCTCCCCTTTTACAGCAAGCACACCTGCCATGACATCACTATGTCCAGCTATGAATTTTGTAGCTGAATGCATGACAATGTCTAGGAAAAAAAACAGCAAAGTGATTAGCAACATTCTACAGTCTCAAATGAGGTTATGAAAAGTTACAGATACTACAATCCACTGTAGTTTGAGTTCGAATTAACATATTGCACTACCTGCTCCAAGTTCCAAAGGTCGTGATAATACAGGTGACATGATACTATTATCAACCAAAAGAAGAGCACCACAAGCATGAGCCAGATCCGCTATTCTCTAGAAGTATATCAAACATAAAGAAATCTTTCAATTAGAAGATGCCATTATAAGTCCAACCAAGCCTAATTTGTCAATTTCAAATACTCCCTCCGTCGCAACAAAATTGCTACATTTTTATTTTTTGGTTGTCCTAGCAAAATTGATACGTTTCCTAAAAAGGAAACCTTTTCACACAAACTTTACCTTATTACCCTCCATTTCCCTTCCCACTCAAAAAAGCTACTTTTGTCTTATATGCCTACTTCACATTTTTACCCTCTGCTCAACAATATTCTTTAATCATCGTGCCCAGTCAAATGTATCATTTTTTGTGGGACCGAGGGAGTATAAAACAGGACTATTGCAAGACTGATCTAACATAGTTTACCCATGACTGCCATGTTCAGGCCCAGCTTCCTAGTAAGTATAAAACGTGAACATTAAACAGCCGTCATTTTACCAGCACAGGAATTGTGAAATTTTAAACTTTCCGGTTCGTAAGATGTGAGCTGAAGATCAGTTCTCTGATGAACGTTAATGCTGGCGGAGGAAAAGTTGCATGACAGACCAAGTGCACAGAACATTTGTCTTATTACTAAAACGATTTGACAAAGATGCTTCATATCAGACATTCAACTTGTCACAGATGGGTAGACAAGTCTAGACTTTAGAGCTTATAAAATTTGCATTGAGAATCAGTAGAGCATAAACTTCATCATATGTTTGACATACCCATCTATTTCAAATTGTAATGTCAAATTAATTTTTTAAGATAATGCGATAAAGAAGAAGCATTCGAAGATGGGTTTAAAGACAGACTAACTAACTATTGTTTGCATCTAATACGAGTAGTAAATAATGTCCTGTTCCAGAAACAGATCACACATTACTTTATGAATAATGCATATCTTTACAAACCCAGTATAGTAGTATTTTTTTTCTCAAAAAGTCCAATAAATGTAGGAAGCCTTATAAACTTACTCTGATATCACAAATTTGTTGCCGAGGATTAGTAGGGCTCTCCACCCAGACAAGCTTTGTCAAGGGACCAATGGCTGCTGCAACTTCATTTAGATCACTTGTGTTTACTCGTCTGAATATTTTAGACAAATATTAAGCAAATGAGATAGCTGAGATAAGCAAAGCAAAAATTGTAAATTGTGAAAAGAAAATTGTACTCACGTGATCACAACCCCATTTTTTGGAGTAACCTGAGTTAGTAATCTATCAGAACCACCATAGATGTCATTTCCAGCAACAATTTCCTTACCTTGAATAAGATATGACGAAAAGGCAATATAATTCAGAAACCATCCACTATTGAACCACAACATTTCTTCCTACCAGATGAGAAAGAATGACTAGAAAAAATTAATGCAAGCAAAATATAAACAAGAGTTTACATAGGGAGCACACCAGCTGCAACAAGATGGGAGACTGCAGATAAGGCAGCCATTCCACTCGTAAAGCAAAATGCTCTATCAGCTTTATCAAGCTTTGCTAGGAGCCTGCAATTTAATGGCAGAAAAAAGAATGAATAAAATGAGAGAACAAAAAGCGATTGAAAAGTGTACAACTATTTGGCACAACTCATTCAAATGATTGTATGTGTGATTATTTCGACCTTTCAAGATAATCTCGTGTAGGATTGCCACTTCTTGTGTAATCATAAGGACCATTTTGGGTAGCTGATGGCTGCAAAGTTGGATACATATGACATATCATATTCAATATCCAAGACCTAGAAACCATGCGAGATTTGCAAAAGGCAGGAAATTCCTTACTACATTGCAAATTTGCTTGGCCCAATGTCAACTCAAGCAAGAACAGAGTCAACAAGTGCTATCCATGTTCAAGCTCAAAACAATCTACCAAACCCAAACGTAGGTCAACCGACCCAAAGCCAAACAAAGGTGAAGTGCAAATGTTAAGCAATATGGAACAAGCCAATGAACAGACAAAAAACCTTAAGACCCACATTTAAAAAAATAAATAAATAAATAATGGAAGTATCAACTAAAGATTCGATGCCTCTTAGAGTGAACTACAGATTCTAACTACTCAAACACATATCCTGGCTGACTATATCAAGTGCTTGACATGGTGCATACAGAATAACTAGTCATGTAAACTTTTCCTCTGCTATTATTTCCATATCATTTTATCAAACAGAGGAATAAAAAAGTGAACTCCTCAATGTGCCAAAATATTAATTGCATTGAAGAACCTTTAGTTACTAGGCATAGTTTTATCAAAAGAAAGGGGAAAAAAGTTACTAGCCATAGCTAAATTCTTCTTTCTTCTAAAAGCACATCTTATAATAATTACTAGCCATAGCTAAATTCTTCTTTCTTCTAAAAGCACATCTTATAATAACATTTCCCTTCCAATATAGTATAATGATTTCAAGGATATCTAGAACGCGTTTTCCGGTCACCTGCTTAAATGTAGCTGTTTGGTAAAGAGGAGTACTCATTGCATCATACGGGTCAAACTCATTTTCGAAGTTCATCAATATCGTTGAGATACTGGGCTCATTTACATCTGCGACAACGGAGGGAATTAGAAACGGCTCAAGAAGCAAGCATGATGGGAAAAGCAGCAAACGAGTCGTGCAAACCATCTATGGCAGCGGCTTCTCCATCAACCATTGGCGAAGCATCTATATCCATGGCTCGGTCAGTCACAGAATTTAATTTGAACTTCCCGATGACCCCCGAGTCTTCCTTGCCTCCTAACTCCAGCTTTCCGGAAAAACTAGTCGGCGAAGAATACTGAGACGGAGAACAATTTGTGTTAGCCCCACAGAATAACAAGCTGACATAGGAAAAAGTAAACATGAGGAAGCAGGAAAGAAGAGCAAAGGAGTTAAAGGATCACCTGAGATTTTATACAGAGGCTCTGGCTGAGGCCAATTTGAGAGCATCTGGAGGAAGAAAAGACACGTGAATTGCGAGAGAGGTGGGTAAATGAAGGAGTGGATGTTAATGACATGACGAGGTTTTAAGTTGCGGGAGAAGAGGGCGTGAATGGTGATGATGAGGATTAGGGTTTAAGAATTAGAGAGCTGGTTCGGCCGTGCTCTGCTTCTGTTGGGTATACATACATGCAAACAGGGGAGTGTATTGGATCTGGAAGATGAATAGAATAGATGATGATGATGATGATGATGATGATCGCTTCTGCCCGTTTTCTCCCTGGGATATCAATATCACTACTATATCACCAAAACTGGTTTCGATTCTTTTGACAGAATACTGGGTAAATGTAAAAAATAATCACATACTTCCTTATAATGTGCAAATAAGCCCCCAAATCAAACATTTGTCTTTCTCCGAAAATAACATTTTTCTTTAGATTATAATTTTGTTGCAGCAACTTGGATTAAAATGTTAGTTAATTATTAGTATTAGATATTATTTTGAGTTGCTTATGAGAAAAGTTTAGGAGGGTGTTGCTCAATTTATTAATGAAATCTCTAGAACTTAAACGCATGTACATTCACGGTTATTAGTAGGCATGTACGTGAGTGTTTATTTCTCAAGTAACTATTTATTACAAATCAAAATTTGTTTCAGCTTTTGTGTGATGCCGTGAACTATTAGTTGTAAAATTAGAGTTGTAAAATCATCCGATTCTATTGACCTTTGTATGCGTATTCATGTATGTCTTTGCAATACTTTTTGTTGTCTTTGTAAACATTGTTCTTAAGTTATTTATATGGGTATCCGCGCCCGATCCGCATAAACCCGTCATCGTGCGGTTACCGTGGCGGGTACCGTGTAGTGCGGGCGGTTTCGCGGGTACGAAGAAGGAAGAGGATGCCGGCCGGAGGAGGGTGTGGTCCGTGTGGAGGTGTGTGTGGGCAGATCTGTGAATTTCAGAAATTTAGAGCATTAACTTACACATATTATAAAAGTAGCTGCTGATTTATTTGATAATTTTACCTTCGTTTTATCAAAATCAAAGTAGCAACTAGTCAGTATTTGAAATCTGATATCAAGGCTGTCCCCGAACACGGATGGGATTGTGGGTATGTTCACTACACCATTTTCTCCAAAATTTTATACCAAAATACAAAATCAATATTGTTTTCTTGTAAAAAATGATTTTGTTGCTTGTATATGCCATTATCATGGTAAAAAACCGATAAAAAAATATATTTTCTAGTTAATTGTTCTTTATCTGTGAAACTGACATTTTAATGGACAACAATCATAATAGAAACTTGATGCACATTTACGAAGCTTGGAAATTAATAATTGACCCCAATTATCTAATAACGAGGTTTTTACATACCTGTGGTCGTATTGTTTTGTAGCCGGTACATATTTAATATCCATTGAGTATAAATGTAATGTTTTGATAACAATTTATTAAATTATATGGAATAAAAGTCTCAAATACTCATGATGACTAGAGTGAGTTTTATAAAGATATTGGTTTCATTTTTTAGAACTTCTCAATAACATCTTTATTCTAAGGTGGTTTAAAATCTCATGTGGAAATAAAAAGGCTGGAATGGAGTGTTTATAACTAGAGAGTTTGGGGTTTGAGGACTCACTCTACAATTGGTTTGCGAAAATGTTCTGTTTTTAGTTGGTTATTGGAATTGGGTGTTATTGGAGTTTATAAAATCTTTGAATATTCTTAAAACCCACTCTAGTGCAAAAAGGAAAAATAAGAAAAGATCCCGCTATAAACCTCAAAAACCAATATACTTAAAGTAGGTGTGATTTCCCTAATTACTTGTACCACACACTCAGGTGACTTTAATTTAGATTCGAGCCAATGCGACAACCAATCCTTATTGAAATTGTCAAATAAACATGAATGAACATAAACTAAAGCAGAATAACCATATAGATTCTCAAACTCTTTCATAACACAAACAGTTTCATCGAAATTAAAAAGTATCTACTACATGCAAATGTATTCCAATCGAGAAGAAAAGACCTACCCCATGCTCCCTCCTAGTCTACCACTACCATTTACTAACGGTGTTAATTATTATGTTAAAAAAATAACATAGTAATTAATTCATTAATAAAAAATAGTAAAGTTCGAGTTTTTATCCGTTAAATTCTCATGTTTGTTTGCTCAAGCCTCTTGCTTGGAGGTTGAGTTTTTCTCTCCTATCTCTTTTTAATATGAGGATTCATTTAAAACAAATAATAGTGAAGGATGGGAAAGGACGAGACATGGTATATGGGAACATCATATTTGGATCCATCAAGCACACGGAAGAGCTTTGAGAGAGAAGGTAGAAGAGAACACTACACCATCAACTCCAAGTCTCCAACTGTTGAGAACGTGGTTCTGGCGATGAGAACTAACCTTCGTCCCAAATCTGTTATCATTTTTAGTTTTTTTGTATAGATTAAGATTGTCTTTAATCATTAACTTATTTTACACAAGCTTCCATCATTACCCCTCCCAAACTTATTCTCACCCATGCCAACCCACTATCTAGACTCATTTTACAAGGATAAAAGTGGACTAAAATAAAACAAAAATGAAAAAAATATCATTTCATTGGGGACAAATATTTTTTGATAGACAGTGGGAGTAACATAATCCTAAAACTTTGTGAAAATTTGTTTAATCTCTAAACTACCAAATGTTGGTGCAAATAACATCACCAGAAGTACCAAAAGTGCTTCATGGCTGGTAAGGTCCCAATCTCAAAATAAGCACCGCAAACATTCGTGATAGATTCAAATTTTTGTTGCACAAAAAAAGAGAGAAATTGAAAAAGGAAAAGACAAGAAAAGAAACAACGTTCCAAGTACCAAAAGCATACACATGTCCAAATTGAATAATTCATGAGAATTTAGGTACAAAGTTCAGCGTTACCTAAAACTCAGAAACCCGGTCTCAGCTCAACATTCCAATTTCCAAGTACCTCACCTCATTCACGCGATTGTATTCTGTTGCCTTGGCTTTGCGAGATTCAAATCCTTTAATATTTGAGACAACGTCACCTTCTTATTTCTCAAACCTCATTTCGATCCTTCCGTTCCACTCATAAGAAGGCAAGCAAAGAAAGAGAGCAGAATCGACAAAAATCCAAATCTCACTCTCGCGCTGCTGCCTGCCGGTTCAATCATTTGTTTGTACGTGCTCTTTTTCGTTTCCCATTTTAATATGCTGCCAGATCTGTTTTTGTGGCGATAATACGGACAGGCTTTAGATTTCGTCTTTGTTCGTGGAAAATTAAGCAGGAATGGGCAAGAAGAAGAAGAACAAGCAGGGAAAGGCGACGGAAGATGCGAATCAGAATCATGATGCCAGCAATAGCAGGGAAAACGGAGACGCACACAACTCCCAAGTGGATCTTCACCAACACCGGTGGTCTAATGGCACGCCGGAAGTAAGTTTCTGTTTCAAATTCAGTAATGCTTAAGCAAACCGACTATCCAAGTACCAGTGCTTCTGATTTTGCTGATATCTAGCTAGTATTAAGTAGGCGCTGTAATAATGATGCCCTTGACCTCGCGGACGCGTTTACGAATTGATGATGTGCTGTACTCCTGATCACAGTGCGGTAGAGCAAAATTAGTAAAGTATCTTATGGAGATGGGATAGATTAACAGAACGCAGTCTATTCATGTTTAGCTGGATGAGTTCAATTTTAGGGATGGGATAGATCGACAACTGCTCATTGATAATGATCGGTTAATTTAATTGAAAAGCTCAGGGAGTCATTCTTTTGCTTTACGCAGTCTCAGGTTCTGAGTTCTGTTGGTTGAATTGTTGCATTTCTAGGTTGAAAACATCCAAGATATAATCTCCAGGCGCGTCAGTGTTTCCTTTAAGAATCAGAGCTAGTGAAATACATTCAATGATTGTTTGGTTGTTTTTTATTGATTGGTAATTTAGCAGTGTTTTCCTCTTTTTCCTGTGGGACCACTTGTCAGATGTTTTTCTAGGCTTCTAGCTTATTTGAGCTACTGGGTGCATTTTGTGTAAGTTGCTATCAAAGTGGTAGATTTTAGTTTCTGTAGACGCTCCTTTTGTTATGTCAAAACTCAGAAGGCACTGATTGAATACTGATGTAGTTTACTTGCTTGTCTTGGTCAATGGCATCCTTAAGAAACGATTTGTCATCAATGAAGTGTAGTGTCTGAACATTTGACACAACTTTTGCGAATTGCTTTGTTACTGACACAGTTTCTTGTGATGGTTTTTTATCCTGTCAAAAGCTAGTTTGGCACCCGTACCATCCCAGTATCATTTGGTTCCTCAAAGTATTTTGTATTTGTGGTCAACTTGTAAATTAACACACTGTTGATTGCTATGAAAGAAAAATCACATCACCTTATTATCTATACAAATCCTCAATCTGTTTTCTCTGGGCTTTCCTCAATCACTCACGAACTTGAAAATTTGTGGTTTAGTTTGTTGGTGCCGAAGCTGAGAATCGAAACTTGCTTCAAGAAGAGGAGGTACTCTGTTGTTTGTATTAGTTTCTGCTTGTTTTCAACTTTTGCAATCGAGTTCTTTTTCAGTGTTTACTGAAGCATGTAAAGTTTCCTATAATAGGTCACACTATTAGCCACAAATAAAGAACCCGAAATGGAAAAAGCATCACACATACAGAATGAGGTAATTCACACTTCTGGAACTTTTGATTATATTTGCATTTGTCAAATATGTGTTGGCGCAAATTTGAATGTTTAGATTCTATAATGTTTGATAATGACATATCCACAGGTTACCCTGGAAGAGAAAATAAAACATTTACAAAGTGAAAGGGATAAATACATACTGAAGCAGGTAAAGTAGGTTCACCCTGATCAAAGGGATTTCTTAATCTGCGTGAAGTTTTACTGTTCTTTTTCCAGGCCGACTTGGTAGAGACAATCAAGCAGTTGCGTGGTGAAAATGATTCACTTCAGAAGAAAGAGGTAATGTGACATTGATGCAGCTAAAAAAGCTGGGAAGTATATAAGAAGAGTAACATTATTTCATTCCTCTCCTTGAGATCTGTGCTGTGAAGTTTATTGTAGATGGCTTGAGAGTCACTCTTTGTTTTTTCTCATAATACATTTATGAATTTCAATATCTCAGAGATTCTGTAATCAAATAAGTTCCTGTTCATGTCATTTTTTTATTCTGTAGACATGTTTTGTTTTTACATCTTTATCTTTTGAGCATGCCTAACCTGGTTTTCTTTTAGGCTTCCTTAGAAGCGAGTGTCAAGAAGTTCCAAGGCGAAATAAATTTACACCACAAGAGAGAGGTAATGCTGAGTCAACTTAGAAGTTTCTGCCAGCTTTTATGTATGCAGAGATTTTTATTTATTTATTTATTTATTTGCTTTTCTGACACATCTGTTGATCTTTTAAAGCTTCAGTCATATATAGTTTTTTGTTGTTGCTTTACTTTTATAACGTATAAAGCCAAGAATCCACTCTTTTAATATCACAGGCATCCTTAGAAGAGGAAATGAGAAAGTTGCAATCAGAAAATGATTCACGCATGCAGAAAGAGGTACATGCGACAGTGCGTTAAAATTTAAATTAAAAAGTTAAGAGTTAGTTCTTAACCTAAACCAATCCATCTAGCTTTTTTCATTGTGACGTTCCAATCAAAGATCGAAAGCTATGATAGATTTCTAAGTATTCTCACTTTTTGCCTTTAGATACGCGGGGAAAAGCAAGAGCTATTTTTGTATTTTCTGACAGTGAATCATCAAAAGTTATACTAAACTCAAAATGTGAGGCTCTGCATGATTAAATGTTGTTTTACTTCAGGCAGGCTTGGAGGAGAGAATTAAATGTTTATCGTCCGAAAAAGCTTCTCTGGAGTTGAAACAGGTGCAAACTTTGTTATATTGATGTGTACTACTATTATTTTCTGCCTCTTTTGGTTGCTTCTTTGTGTGCAGCTCTATTGTCTGTTCTGTAAATTCATGAGTTTTATTTCTTCAATTTTATTTAGGCCAAATTATGGATTACTACCCTGAACTTTGATGACTCATTCAAAGAAGGGCCTGAATTGTAACTCGTCCAGACTCGTACCTTAAACTATTAGAATGGTGCACTTAAGGGCCTTGACCAAACTTCTGTTTTTTGACTAACGTTAAAAATGAAAGAAAATTACATATTTAGTCATCTAACTTTAAACTCTTTCTAAATTCACCCCAAAATAATAAAAATGGTAATAATTATATATTTCTCGAAAGTATTGCAACAATTTTTCTTAATTGTCGACCAATAAATTTATTTGTCAAATAGTCTAAAAAAATAATTTAAAATTATTGCATACAAATGATAAGTCAATGTTTATACTTTACAAATGTATTTTACTTCGATTTATTTTATATTTTGATTTTTTAGAATATTTTTTAATATCTCCTCACCTATAAAATATGATGTTATCGTTTTTTACAAAAAATATATTTCAAAAAATAAGCTTTCAAAACTTTATGTTTATTAGAAAAAAGATCTAAAACTAAATACAATTAAAACCAAATACAGTTAAAACTAAATATAAGTCCCTAAATGTTTTATTTCTTTCTTTACTCTCAATCTCTTCATCTTCGCCCTCATCTCTTCACTATTGGTCTCTTCATCATCTCTCTCGCCTATCCCTTTCCCGGCCCGTTTTTCTTACCATTTCTCAGAAATTCCCAAACATTCCATTACAAGGGCAAGACAAGCTTAATTATCCCAAACAAATCCAGAATTTTCTACGGAATCCAAGACGTTCATGGACTCCTTTCGACAACGGATCAATCTACCAGAACGTGGTGGCCAAGATGAACCCGATGACCATGACGACGCTGACCCGGATTTCAACGTAGAACGGGTTCTGCTCGGTGAGTCTTCCAGTTATCTAATGAGATCCAAAGCGAATTCGGTTCGATTTTCATTTTTGGGTATTGGGTGCTGGAATCCGCGAAGAGTTGGGGAAGATGAGTACGCGGAAGTTGAATCCATACCGGTTATGGTTGGCCCGATTGTCTAGAAGCAACACAATCGGAGATGTGGATTCCGATCGAGACGTCGCAGTGGCCTTTGTCGGCGATGACCCTATCAAGTTAGGAACGGTGGTGGTTTTTGATGACCCTATCCGCCTCCTATCCTGAAATTGGTGGAGTTCATTCGGATCAGGGGAGGAGGGTTGACGTGCGGTGGCAGAGAGGGCGTGGGTGGAGGGGATAGGCAAGGGAGGGAAAGAAGTGAGAGTAAAAAAAGATTTGGGTCCTTATGAACAATTAAGATAGGTTAGGGGTATCAGTAAGTTAATAATAATTATGATGTTCCTAAAGTTAGTTAATTTATCATTTAAGACCTAAAACTTGTAAGAATAACAAATTGATCATCAAATCGTTAGAAATCTAACACCGTTAACGGAGTTGTTGAGTCGAGGCCCTTAACCGCACCAAGTTGAATAGTTTAGGATACGAGTCTGAACGAGTTACAATCCAGGCCCTTTCTTAAACAAGTCATCAAAGTTCGGGGTACTAATCTGTAATTTGGCCTTTTATTTATAATCTCCTGCAGGCAGGCTTAGGGGACAAGATTAAGCACTTGGAGGAAGAGAAAGAGGTCTGGGTCATCAATGAGGTAGTAGTAATTTCTTGGTGTGCGATTTGTTGAATATTTTCATGTATCATGCCAGCTCAGTAGAGCTCTGCATGTCTCTTCTTGCAAAAAATAAAATAAAAAGTAGGAATGAATTTTTCTTTCTTTCCAATAAGCTCTGAGATTTTATGTTTGTATTTTGTATTTTTCTATTTCTATTTTTTATAGAAAACCACCAAAGAAACGATTTCTAGCCTTGATCGGGATGTTGCAAGACTGAGAATGCAGGTACATATCTGAACTCTTGTATTGCTGTTAACCTTTGCTAAAAGGGAATAGAAATGGCTTTGCCCCCTCCCCCTCCCCACTGTGACTTCTTCTCCAGGAGATTTTCATTAAAAATGGTGGCAATTGTGGAATGCTATTGGTGGTTCTGTTGTTGTAGGACATGACCATTTTGCATCTTAATATTTTTTTGGCCTGATCTGGAATTAAAACAAAGCTTGACAGGTGGTGGAGTTGGAAGATTCTAATAATCAACTCTTACAAGAACGACAGCAGCTGAGAGATAATTTATCTACTTTACATTTACAACTTGAGAACCTTGAGAGAAGCAGTACTCCAAGTCACTCATTAGAGGAAACTAGAGAGGTTAGCTTTGTCAGATCGCTCCCTTGTTCTTTTTTTCTTTTATCATTGGCCTTTGGCTTTTCTTTATCCCGCTTTCTTTAGTTGGACATTTGTACCATATTTACAAAAAAAAAAAGTAAAAGAAAAACAGAGGCTTCATGAGTTGAAGAAAATATAATTGAACAATTAGTTGTAAGCATTATTAATGTTGTTCAGTACTTGTTAAGTACCCTATTACTTTACAAGGTTGCTCTGTAACCGTATTTACATTTGAGTGTTCTTTCTGCAACTAGCATGCTTCTACGGATATGGATTTGAACTCTCAGATAGAAGCAGCGTATGCTTTGGTCGATAAACTAGTCAATGAGAATGCGGAGCTTGTTGATAAGGTATATACAATGCCGCACAAATGCGTGATATACAACATGTTAGTTCAGGTGAATTGAAAGGCCTCCTATGATGTTGTAAGTTAATAATCAAATCACATTTGCTCTTAGGTAAGTGAGTTGGTCATCAAGCTGGAGCATCAAAGTGTGGCATCCAGACCTTCTACAAGTCTTGACATGCCTGATGTCTCTGGACTTGTGCCCAAAGCCGTTCACAACTCTGCGCTGCACCGAGATGGTGATGATCCTTTGGACATTAGAGAGGATGCAACCTTTGGCAATGAAAACGTGATCATACAGCATTCGGGAGGCGATCACTCTGACTCCGGAGAAATTGTCCAAATTCCTTTAGATGATACTGATACGAGGGACCTGGAGTCTCAAGTAATGATGACGGATGAAGATGCTGCTGATGCTGATGCTGTTCCCCTCACAGATGCCCCACTGATTGGCGCTCCTTTTCGGTTAATTTCATTTTTTGCTAAATATGTTAGCGGGGCTGACTTGGTCGACAAGAATGCCATACATCAAGAACGGTAGCTTTTTTTTGAGCCAAAGTATACGTATACCTCTAAAGATTACGCTGAAACAGAGGTCCAAATGAATATCATTGTGTTCTTTGTACAATGAGAATGTATTTTAACCAAGGGGGAGGATAGAAGGATTATTGTCTGTACAATTTCAAGCTTATTGGTTTCAATGGTAAAGACCGTTATAGAGAAAAGCTAGATTATCATGGTAACTTTCTGACGCCATTTTCTGGCTAGTTAGAACTTAGAAGTTGGCCAAGATAATTTCAAACTGTTCAAATCAATCTTATAATTGTGTGTTCCTTACCATCCATCTCCCGCCCAACCCCAAATCTGTCCGAGTGCTTCTAGTTGTGCCAGGACAAAATCGCAAGGGGTTTTTTAACCGCCGGAAGTCACTGTTCACATATTCATCCGTGACAGAGCTCCCTCCGGTTCAAAAGACTCACCTTTTGAATATGCCATCTGTGCGATACCAAGCCGTTGAGCGAACTCGCTGGAATCGGCGAACTGCTTACTGGAATCACTAAATCGGGGTTAGAATGCCGATACCAAGCCCTCCACAATTTCTCTTCCAGGTGGTGGACTTCCATGATAATGTGGTTTAGAAGTGGGTGGTCAATTTTTAGAAAGTTTAGAATTCAGTGTGAAGTTAATTTAACCGAGTGGTAAACGAAAGTCAGAAACGATAATGTTGATGACAAAAAAGAAATGCTTTTTAAAATAATGACAAAAATAGACATGTGACCAAACGTGGACGGCAACCAGGGATCTTTTCCCAGAAAATAGTGAGCAAATCTGAAATAGGTGGATAAATAGAAACACAGGGTAAGAATACATCCAAATCTTTTCTAACAAGACTCACAAAGAAAAATTCACAGCCTATTCTGGGGTTGGAGTGTTGGAGCCTTTGGATTTGTTATCCTCCGATGATGACCGGTTTCCTGAATCAAACGCCCGGATTTCTTCAATCAATCGGATAGTTTCATCCATTGTTGGTCTCATTTCCGGCAGCCTTGCCACACAGCTCATTGCTATCTGAAGCATTTGCACCAGCTCTTCTTCAATGTTCCGAAATCTCATGAGCTCCACATCAAACACTTCCGCAGTCCATTCCTCTCGAACCACCGAATGCACCCACTTTGGGAGGTCAACGATATCTTCATGTCCAGGAGTTGGAACAGGTGCCTTCCCTGTCAGTATCTCCAGCAGCATGACACCGAAACTGTACACATCCGATTTCTGCGTGCACTTCTTACACTCTATTACTTCAGGTGCACGGTAACCTGCACCTCTAGAAGAGACGGTCCCTAAATTCATCAGACAAGCCAACCCGAAATCCGAAACTAGCCCTCGGAGATCTTGTGTGAGGAGAACGTTGGAAGACTTTATGTTCCCATGGATGAATTTACTGCCATTTGCAGAATGAATGTAAGCAATGCCCTTTGCTGCTCCTAAACAGATTCTTACTCTGGAATCCCAGTCTAGAGGAGCGCGGCCACTGCTGCCCCTGCCTCCTGTATTCAGTTTAATGAGAACAGGTTCTTCTGTGAGGAACCATCCAATCACATGAAACATAAAGAATGCAACAACTGATTGTTCATTCGCATTTGAGCTAGTACATGAAAACGAAACATACCGTGAAGTAATGTGGAGAAGCTGCCGCCTGCTATGTAGTCATAAACAAGAAGCTTCTCATCTTTGGAATAATAATAAGCGCGAAGAGGCACAAGATGTTGATGCTGACCAAGCATTCCCGCAGCTTCCATCTGCTGTTCGAATTCCCTTTTTCCTACAGCCAAATCTTTCAACCTCTTCACGACCACTGGAGTTCCGTCTTCCAATATAGCCTTATATGCCGTTCCATAGCTGCCCTTGCCGAGAACTTCGGCTGAAGCCCTTAGTAAATCCTCAAGATCGAAATTGAATGAACATCCTCCAAAGAAAATCAGCTTGTTCTTCTCAGCTTCTTGCACCCCACTACTGAAGTCCGCCTTAGGCTTTTCATTCCACCCACTCTTTTCGTTAGAGGCAATAATGCTCTCTCCATCCTTTTTCTTCAGACAGCAGATTGCTGTAATAAGCAATAAGAAAAACAGAACAGAACCTCCAGCTGCAATGGCAATGATAGCCCCTTTACTTAATCTCCTACGAGATGCTTCTTTTGGTTTCTCGGGTATGGCTATTGGGGATGGGGAGGCTGAAGGTATGAAGGCAATAACGGAACATCGGTTCAATGGTGGTCCACACAGTTGCACATTCCCAGTGAAAGAGGATGATGGGAACTTCTGAAGTGTAGAGGGTACTGATCCATTCAGGTTATTGTTGCTCAAATTCAAATTCCTTAGCCTATGAAGATCGAGTTCAGGTATTAGCCCTGTGAGGGAGTTGTTCTTGAGGTTTAAACTAACTAGACTGGTCAAGTTCTTTACTGTGGCTGGAATGTTTCCAGTAAAGGAGTTGAAGGAGAGATCAAGAAAAATTAGCTGCGGAGAGAGCGAGGAAGGGACATTACCAGAAAAGTTGTTTTGTTGTAGGTAGACATAGCGGATTGAAGGGAGTAAGAGCAAATCAGGTGGAAGCTCCCCGGCTAGTCCATTGGCTCGAAGGCTGAGAATTGTTAAGGCATCAAGCTTCCCAAGCGTGTTAGGCGGGATTGGACCATAGAATCCAGCACCAGGAAGGCGGACAGAGAGCACACGAGAACCATCCTTGGTGCAACTGACCCCAACCCATGAAGTGCAGACATTGGTTGAAGAATTCCAGTTGAGTCTTCGACCATGAGGAACTAAGGTAGCGAAGTCAAGAAGAGCCTGTCTGTCTGATGCCAAGTCAGCAAGTGCTTGAGAAGCGATGAAGATCAGAAAAACCACACAAGCAACGGCATCAGCGGAGTGACACTTCTTCATCTGAGCAATCATTCCCCTGTTACAAGAAAATGATAGAGTCAAAGAAAATTCATCTTTTTCTTCTGTCCAGCATAGCATAAAGGAGGAGAACACAATGGTAAATGCAAATAAATTTTCCTATAAGAAGTTGATCCTGGACCTTTCTTGTAGTCCCATGTAAAAAGCAGGAGACAGAACCAAAGTCTTGAGACCAGATACATTTACAACATTCAAGCACATATCACACTCTTCATTGTTCTCTTGTTGGTGCTTACAAGGATTGAATTTCTAAAATGCCTTTCACACATGCATACAATGGCAGACCTAATTGCCACAACCAGTAGATGCTGAGCAAGAAGAGAATCAGGCATCTCTCAGTGAAAGTTTCTATTTTTAAATAAACAAAGTTGATGGTGCTGTCCATCTTCCTCGTTGCTGTAATCCGACTTGTTTCCACTTGCAAATAAATAAACAAAAGCACCCTAAATTATGAAACTTTGCTTCATTCTGATAGGATGAAGAATTTGGTAAAGTGATTGGCCACCATAAAAAGTGGGGCTTTCCATGAATAAAATGGACAATGTAGCATATCTGATAGAACCAATTCGGTCCTGCATTGCTCTAATTGATCCAAAAACACTCGGCCATCAAAATTCTACCAAAACTAGCTGGTACTAACACTTGCGGAGAGCAACAAACGCAACACGGTGGCCATCACATCCCGTAAATTACAAAAGGAGGGCTCAAGGAAGTTAAGAAAGGGCAAACCTTGAGAGATTTTCATGGATGTTCGAAACTGAGTTGTTCAGAGCAAGAGCTGCCCAGATGGAGCAAAGAGTGAGAAAGACGACTTAATAGAAAAGCTTTTCCCAGATGCCTTCCAACGGCATTTCTTCAACAATACGCAGAACCAGCCAGGAAAGGTGAAGAATTGAGAAGGAAAAAAGGAAAGTTAAAAATAATAAAAGACGGGAGTAATTAATTAAAGGGGCAGAAGAAGCAGATAGTGGACTGTGGGAAGGACCCGAGGCTTCTTCTTCTTCTTCTACTCTAAAGAGAAACGCCGTGTCAACTAAAATGGCGAACGCAGATCTCGATGTTCTTCGTGTAGTGCAAATGGAGCAAAGAACACTTGTTGTTGATGGTAGGCAGACACATTTTCTTATACCGAATAGTATCTCTTTTCGGATTTTGCAGTTTCTGATTCTTATCTCTTTACAGTCCCGGACAAATTTTTTTTTTTTTTTAAAAAGAGCAACTATACAGTGCGCCTATAGGCGCTTACACATCAAAATCATGATATGCTTAAACATTAAAATGATGTATCCCGCGATGCATAATGATGTATCCCGCGATGCATAATGATGTGCCTCCGTAATAAAAATCATAGCATTTTGTTCTACAGTCCACGGTAATGCACTTTATTACCAAAAATGATGCATTCCCGATACCTAATGATGCTCTCCTATAACAAACATGATGCATTCGTTCCAATGACTTAATGAAACACTCACCTTCTTCAACTCCCAAAATGATGCTTTCGGTGATCACTGTGATGCTTTCTTGTTGCATTATAATGCTCTCCATTTACAAAAATGATGCACTGCTCGTAGCGACATAGGTTCTGCTCGTAGTGATGCATTCACGATGCGTAATGATGCTCTCCGTAACAAACATGATGCACTCGTCACGGTGACTTAATGAAGCACTCACCTTCTTCAATTCCCAAAATGATCTTTTTGGTGACGTGATCTTTCTTACATTGCATTATAATGCTCTCCATTTACAAAAATGATGCTCTCCATTTACAAAAATAATGCTCTCCATAATGATATGCTTAGACATCATTAAGGTACGTAGGAGCATTATAATGAGTCGCATGCACATCATTAAAGAGGCGTGGGAACATCATAATAACATAATGTGCGATGAGTTGCATCTACGAATCATGAGATATGAATCACATCATTCGGTGAGGAAATGGTTGGGAATTGATCGACGACGCCTCGAAAGTGATTGGCTACTTCGGCATGGTCGGATTTCGTAGTGCCAACGCTTTTAACCTCCAAAAGCTTGTCCGCCGTTAACATAGAAGCGCCGTCGTCGGTGGCGATGGAACGGTTGTCGTCGATGGCGGGGAGGCTTGTGGTGGCGGCCTTGTTGCGGTTGAAGCAAGGAAGGAGAAGAACGAGCAAGATTCAAACGAAATGACATTTTGGTAAAAAAATGGAGTTGGGCGCACCGGGGCTCACGTTTAGCCCCGGCGCACCGTATCCTCTGCCTTTTTTTTAAAAAAAAAAAACGGTCATTTCCTCTGCCCAATTGTTTGCTTAATCACCGTAATAATGACCTTACTGGCCTGCAATGGACTGGAGTTATGGACTGGAGTTATGCGTAATGCATGAACTAGCACACTTGATTACATACGCCGAAAGCTTGTCACCCCATCAAAAAATTTCTATAAAACATAAACTTTTCCAACTAACTTATTTTTAAGTAAAAAATAAATATCTGTTGTATGAAATTGCATATACTACTTTCGTCCCTAATTAATTATACACTTTGTATAGACATGGAGATTAAGGTGAGTACAAGATTTTATGTAATTTGACATAATTACTATTGAGTAGAGGTTGCGCAAAAATTGAGATAGAAAAAAGTTAGATAAAGTATGAATAGTTTTGTAACTTTAGAAGATATAAGTTTTTATCTAAGAAAAATGTATAATTTTATAGGGACAACCTACAAAAAAATGTGTAAAATTAATGAAGGATGGAATAGGTATTTGAGTGATCACGAAGATTGTTAAATGTTGTTGATTGAAAGATAATAAAACAAAATACACATACAGAGTATAAGATAAAGATAACATTTTTATCCGAAGGGAAAGTGAGGAAATAAGTTTAAATTGATGTGAAAATATTTCCTAAAAGAAATTTGTGGAGTATATCTAAACTAAATAATTCACAAAGAAAAACGTTTCTATTTTTATGGGACTAAGCAAATGGAGTACTTTATAGTGTAAGATTTTTCAATAAAAAGTGCAAATAACTATCCAACTAATTATTGCTAGCATTTTCTTGTACATATATAAGCGTCTTTCAATGATAGTTAATTTCATAAAATAAAAAATTGAAAAAAAATCATAGATTAAATGCTGAAAAACAAATGTTCAGAGTATCTTATTTTTTTAGACGAAGTAGTTTAAATATCTATACAAGTCATATTATGTAAAAAATAGGAAAAAGGGCAAAAATGTCACTAATCTTTCCTAAAGTTCTATATTTGACATTGATCTTCATTTTCGAGCTAGAGTGTCATCCAAGTTTTGAAATTGGATTAAAAGTGCCACTACCGTTAAAAGTCGTTAAAAAATCCGTTAACTCTTTAGTTTAATTACAAAAAGTAGTACTTAAAGTTTTTAACCCTTTACGATTTGATTCTAACTCTTTGATTCGCAAGCCTGAGACAAGTCACCACCATTCTGGCGACTTTCGGCGACGGAGGAGATGGGGATCGGCGCACCGGCGGCCGGAGAGCATGCCAAAGGCTTTGGTGCGACTGGACAGCTCCCTGGGAGGCCGAATTGAAGCAAGATAGGTATAGATCCAGCGTTGCAAGTCTGCTAGAATTGGTGGTTGGTGGCGGCGCTTCGCAGCGGAGTCATTCTGCGAACGAACGTTGGTAGTGAGGGAGCTCCCTGGCAGCGCTGTAGCGGCTGGTTGAGGCGGACTTCAGGCCGAATGACGTCACCGAGTTTGCGTCGGGCTTTGCGAGTCCCGTCGACGATTCGTAACGATTTGGTACTTCCGGCGTGGTTGGCGGTCTTGCAGGGTATGAGGAGGTCGCCGATGATCTTGGGATGGTGGTGGGCTGCTGTGGTAGTCATCTCGTGCGGAAAGTAGAGATGGAGATGCACCGAGTTGGTTGCTTGCGAATATAGGATAAAAATGTAAAGAGTTAAAAATTTTAAATACTACTTTTTGTAATTAAACCAAAGAGTTAACAAATTTTTTAACGGCTTTTAACGACAGTGGCATTTTTAACCGAGTTTCAAACCTTGGATGACACTCTAGCTAAAAAATGAAGTTCAATGGAAAATATAGAATTTTAAGAAAGATTAGTGACATTTTTACCCTTTCCCAAAAAATAATGAATGACCATATTAACTATTGTTCCACCTGAATTACTCACGTATTTTAGTCTTTGAATTATAACTCAAATTGACTTAGTCTTTTATATGCTTTATCTATGTAATTTCAAGCATCATGGTCCTCTCAATTGCACAAATTCAAGTTTAACGTCAATTTTTAATAGTTCAATGCCATATTAGTTTAAATTTATAGTTTTTATGTCATAAATTGGTCAAACAATGTGAAATGGGTTTTGATTTTTTTTAAAAAAAAAATTGTATTGGTTGATCAGAGATTTAGCCACAACTTAGGGCTGAATCTCAACCCACCCCTTGACCAACGTTGTCAGCAAGGGCCAATCAACGATTGAATGTGGCGAGGCGAGATATTTTGGCAATGCGATTTGAGTGTCAACATAAATATTGGGAGAAATTTTAGTGCCAACGAAACAACTTGAGGTGGTAGGGCGATTCAGATGTGTTAGGGTGGAGAATGTTTGATGGAGATCTAGGTGTCGACGAGAACCGAGGGGCATGGGTTGAGGCTGGTGGGGTGGATTGGTTAGGAAGGGATAATAGTGTTTTAGGGTTAGTTTTGTAAATTTGGATACCTAGGTAAGGATTACGAAATTTCAAGGACTATTATAAGTATTCTCCAAAGTCAACTAATAGAAATTGATTGACGGTTCCTATGATGTGCATTCCGTCAGTAACGGTTAACTCACAAAACTTAAATAACCAAGAGATAAATGCTAAGCAAATTATTTTTTGAACTATTTTCGTTTAGTTTTTTTTGTTTTGGAACGGCCCACTTTGGTCATCATCATCAGTGCCTTTTCCCTCCTTTTGCAATTTCATTTCTCTTTAAGTTAGTAAAAACATTATGGGAAATTATAATAAAAAAAATCTTTAGATTTGTCATAATCTCCACTTCTCTCATCGTATTTTTTAAATTATCGAAAAACTACTCTTAAGTTTGTGAAAATATACAAAAAAAAAAAAACCCCTTAACAGTAGCCACCATTAACTATTTCAACCCCTTGTTCATTGTCTCTTGCCTCAACCATGCTTCTCCCTTGTGTTTCTAATTACCAGAACTACTTGGTTCCTGGGCGTGAGGACAGAGAAGTGTTCCTGCAGCAAGCTGCTCCTTCCAAGGTGGCTTCTTTAATAGCCCTTCAAACCGATCCTATTCAAGCTGCAGAAAGCTCACCGGCGGCGGTATTAACTTCAACAAGAATCTGACGTTGTCACGGCTTAGCCTGCGTGATGGAGAGGAGATTCTCCCTTCACCAGCTAGGGTTGATACAGAGCACCAAGCAACCTTGGCGACCAATCAGAGGTCTCCCGGAGACTTCCGCTGCAATCCTCCGAGCTTGGCTTTTGGAGCACTTCCTTCACCCTTATCCCACCGATTCTGAGAAATTGATGCTTTCATTACAGACAGGATTGACCAAGAACCATGTCTCAAATTGGTTCATAAATGCTAGAGTTAGACTGTGGAAGCCCGTGATCGAAGAAATGTACAAAGAAGAGTTTGGTGATTCTCCAGAAGAGTGTAATCGGTCACCACCTGCAGGTAGCAGTTACTTGGCAGGAGTCCAAAGATGGAACATGATGATGACTGATGAGAATGTAAATTTATGGTTATAATTAAGAATCAGGAAAATCACATGCATGATATGAGATAATCAGATAATTTTGATTCAAAGGAAAAAAGACTCATCTTGATGCAAAGGGGTTGAAATTGTAATGAGGTAAAAAATTTAAAGAGTAGAATTGTCAGAACTAGAAAAGTTATGTTCCAATTTTTGTAGTTAAATTTAAAAGTTTAACGGAATAATTAACGGTGATTATTGTTAGAGGATTTTTCTATATTTTCGCAAACCTTAAGTGGAATATATGAAATGATAATACCCAGTCCCTGCGATTCGATTTAATTTTGAATAATCAAAAAAATAATATTCTTTTTTATCAAAAAAATCGAATCCGATAGGGAAAATAGAGATATCAGGGTTTTTTTATATTATAATTTCCCAATCATTAATTTTGGTGAGTCATACCCAATTTTGTTATTGATGATTAGGTCCTACTAGTTTCTACTTTCTAACCAAATTAATCACATATCTATTTTTAATATTCAAATAGCCAATTTAGGTTATAGTAGCCCAAATAAGCTAGTGTTTTCTCTTCCCATTTAGATGAGAACCTTTATATTTGAAATGTATGAGTCATTATAAGGCTCGTTTGGAGCCATGATCAGCTTATGATAGTCATTATTCAGCAATCAATGCAAAACCGAGTTGTTGGGACCATACACACTTCGCACTACTAAACAAATTGTTTTGTCTTACATATGAACTATACTTGCTACTTAGACCGTTAACGTTTGATTAAAGCATTTTTTACTAGAATTTGTGGTTAGGATATCGCATTCAACTTTACAAGTTCACCTTCTTCGATTTTCAAGGAATAAATGGAACTTGCAATGTGCAAGTAGCTTGTGGCTTGTGCAGTTGTGCTCACAATATATATCAGGACGAAAAGATCGTATAAGAATTATCCAGGATTCGATATGAAAAGTTTGAAAACAGTAGGGACCTTGCAAGGGTTTATCGAGAATTTTAGCGGGTCTCATCATTGGTGGAGAAGGAAACTGGATAGCCTTGGAGAGCCGCTTCCATAAGCAGAAGACGACTGAGGAGAGCACAGAATTAGAAGATGTTCGGCCTTAAGATCCCGGCTTTCTTCAATCTCAAGCCGATCGTGTAAGTATCAGAACCAGAACAATCATTTCAATTTCACAAGCAACACCTCCACATCTGCATTTATGTTCGGCTCGTGGTCGTGGGGTTGATTCCAAGTCAAATGTTGCAGGTTCCCTTCCGATATTCTTTATTGCGACTACCGACTGTCCAGGTTACGGGAAGGTCTAAGTTTTGGGCGGTGGTCAGGTACTTGAACGATTTAACTTTGAAAAGCTTGATTGAGATGAGTATCGTTCGCAAGATGCTTGCTTGCTTGTTTATCTTCACTGGTTGAAACGGAAAAGAGACTAAAGATTAATCAAAATTGGGTCTTTTTATGAACCTTTCAACTTGTCGGGCTGTTGTTAGTGATATGTTGACATTGTTGTCGTCTCCGTATAATTATGCCATCAGCTGTGGAAATTTGATGATTTATAGATTAGTCATTGATCTTCTTGGTTTCGCAGTAAGCAGAGGACTCGGCAGGACTGGTAGACACAATGCTCATTTCTGGAAGTCCATCAGGCCTGGGTACTGTACCACATGTTGTTTCAGTTAACTCTAATATTGCGTGAGCATGTGCTTTGCTCGTATTCAGAGAAGATGATTACAAGTCCTGGTTGTTCCTCATTTCTGGAGTGATTACTTTGATTTGTTCCAAATAAGTAAGCTTCATAAACTGCTACAAAGCTAAGTTGGAACCAGAACCAGATCAAATTACCATTTTGTCATCTACCAAACAGTGAGTTAGATTGAGTGAATTATGTGGTAGGCTAAGTACATATTGAGTTATTTGTGTTTTCAACATTTTAACAACTTCTGTATTGTACAGTTCTTTTAAAACCTGTAGATGTATGCCTTTTGCTCATACCTGACTTTGAGTATTTTTTTTCCTCTTTTACTTCTTCCTGGAGTCTTGTATCTTAAGAATCACATTCCTCCTTTAGCATTGAGAATAACACACCCCAAGCCGTTGAACAACGGACTGAAGTTGGAGATGAAGTGGAAGCAGCAACAGCTGAGGAATTTTTGCTCCTAGAAAAGATCGGAGAAGACGGAGAAGCTGAGAAAATAATGGTTTCCTTTGGCGGGGAGGTCGATGTGTATGATCTGCAAGCACTCTGTGACAAGGTGTTGGTTTTGAAAAATCTACTGTAAACATTCAGTCTATTTATTGGGTACTGTAGTCCCCTAATTATATTGAAAATGGAAGTTTTCACACTGCTTGCTGATTGAAGTTCCTTAACTGAAATTTGTTGGAGATTGTGTCTCGTGTGACTAGAATATTAATACCTTATTTATTTGGTGTTTAAGGTAACAAAAATGTGAATTTTTAACAGCTAATATTTTGGACTTTGAACAGGTTGGCTGGCCTCGTAGACCATTGTCAAAACTTGCTTTAGCTTTGGAAAATAGCTACATGGTAGTCACACTGCACTCAATGAGGAATTTTACAGGTTCAGGTGTACATCTAGAATGCACTTTTTACTATCCCCTGTGTTTGCTTTATTTTCATATGTTCCTTTTAACCCACAAAAACAATTCGCTAAGCATCTTACCCTACTTTGGGAAAGTTATTTGACAGAGGGGACTGAGCAAAAGCAGCTCATTGGCATGGCCCGTGCTACCTCTGATCATGCCTTCAATGCCACAATTTGGGATGTCCTTGTTGATCCGAGCTATCAGGTATAGGCAACCACTATATCATTGATAGCAGTGAACATGGAACGTGTCAACATATGACACGGCATCTGACGATGTAAACAAACTTTTTTTTGTTTTTTTACTTTTTTTACTACAATATGTCAGGACTTCTGCTAATATTTAAGTACGAAGCCCGGCTTCACTAATTTCTTGCCTTAGGATTTATTTTGACTAAAATAGGTCAACACTTGTCATGTATGTGGAAACAGAGGATTATTTTGAATGTCATAGTACTTTAGATTTAGAGCATCAATCATCATACATATTCTTTGTTGAAAGGAGCTGCAATCAATGCTATTTCATGTATATATCAATTTCCAGACCCGGATGGGTACTAACTGGAGTAGGCTTATTTTTTGTTTGAGCTACAAGCCTAAAAGGGCAGTAATAATGACATTCACATGATTCTTTAAGGAATCCTAGTTGGTGTTTTGTAGAAGGAATAAGATGGCTGGAAATTCAATATTATTTAATGACAGTCATTTATTGCAAACAGCAATCTCATTCAGTTATTAGAAATACTCTTCTGTTGGAGAGAGAGCGTTTGTTCTTGGTGCCTGAATTAATTCATCATCTTTTGCTATTCAAGGAAAAATTGACCAAGGACATCTATGACACAAGAAAAAATCACTGTCTTAATGTTTGTATCTGGAACTATGATGGGTGCGGATCATTTCGGTTTAGGCTACACAGATAAATGCCCTGCATATTTATTTTTTGGATGATGTAGCAATGCTTTGTAACATTTTACATTTCATTCAGGGACAAGGTCTTGGTAAGACCCTGGTTGAAAAACTTATTAGGGCTCTTTTGCAGAGGAATATTGGCAATATAGCTCTGTTTGCAGATGGTCAAGGTATCAACTAGTCTATTGCAGTAGTTTTATTTTTCAGAATGCTTCCTGAGTTATAAACTAAAGTATTCTTACATTTTATACAGTTGTGGACTTCTATCGGAATTTAGGTTTTGAACCTGATCCAGAAGGCATCAAGGGCATGTTCTGGTGCCCAAAGTATTAGATTTTGCTTTGGACAGGTAAATTGCATAACTGCCGTTTGCAGGAGAGAATCTCTGTTTATGCTTTGATCAGTGTACAAACAAGCCGCTGGTCCTTTTCTGTTGTCTTGTTGTCACTTGAAATGAATTTCAGATTGTGATGTTTTGTAATTTCCTCCAGGTACAGTGACTGGAAATTCATGCAACAACATGAGAACTTGATGATGACATGGTAGTATTTGTTCGGAACGCTAAGCTAAACGTTGTGCAGGTGCTACATACTTTGACGTGGCAGCTCTTTACTGCTGTATTGAAGCAAAGGAGAGCACACTGTCAAGAATGGACTCTTATTCAAAAAATTGAAGCAAGGAATTGAAATGTTTCCTTTTAACGCAAGGCTGTTCAGGGTCCTTGAGCATGTATCAGCTGTTTTATAAAAATACATGTTTGAAACTGGCATCTGATAGTATAGTAACGCCATTTGATGTCTTAAATTGCTGTATATCTCAGCTGATGCTGTAAAATTTTGAGGGGTAGTTTTTTCTTATTAGTTTATTTTATTTCCTCGTACGTAAGCTGGAAACGTTCAAGCTTTTGTTTGATGGCTCAGTGGATAATGCCCTCTGGTTTTGTCAACTTGATATTATACTGTTCCCCTCAAGTTGGTGTGTAACTTATACCCTTGCTAACTGATCTATTGAGTTAAATACTTTCTTTGACCTATTCAGTTGTCTCATTCTCTACATTTTGTGGAAGAAAAAAGATATCTGTATGGGATTGAGGGAGTAAAATGTTTGAGGAACCCTTTCATTTACTTTTAGTAGTATTTATGCTTGTGCAGGTTTGCTTGCTGCTCAAGGAGCTAATACAAAATCTTTGTCAGGAGACCAAGTAAAACGGCTGCTCTAGCATCTCACTCGTAATCACAAATCTCGAAGACCGACCGAGTCTTCGATGGTGATGCCTGTCTTTATCTTTATTAAATGCCTCAATAAATGGGGGAAGAAGAAGAAGTGCGGGCGTTCTATGTCCTATTTACCTTGTTACCATGGAGGCAAATTGGAGGTATTTCATTTCGTTATGGTGCTACTGCTACACCCGATTTACAATTACCAGTTGGATGGCGCAAACTTCACTCTGTTAATTACTCCATCTTACCCAAAAAACCTGTCACATTTGGGTGAGTGTAGAGGTTAAAGTCTACAGAAGTAAGATAAATATGTATACTTTTAAAGTAAGAAGGGAAATTAAGTATAATAAAATGTATTGAACTTTTTTAAAAAAACGGAAACGTAATATTAGTAATTTTAAGGGAATTTTTAGAAGTCAAACCTAATAAATGTGCTGTGGCTGAGAGAGTAGTAGTAATGAAAGTCATTTCACCATTTATAAATCCATTCGGTAATTATTTTTAAACCTTGATGGCTCCCCTAGTAACACCCTGTTGTGAGATAACAAATGAGATGAAAATTCAAAAATTAATGTCATACGATACGACACCAATGTGTAAAGCTTGTTACTGAAGATATTTTCCACCACCGAAAAGATTGAATAGCCTATCATGCGCTACTCATTAGTATTATGATGCTAATGATCTCTCTCAATCTTTACCTACTCATTACCAGAAAGATTCTAGCTGTGTAGCTCTCTGCTTTTCCAAGATCAAAGTTCTATACTCTTCTCCTATAGCTCTTCCTGGTGCATGTTAAAGCATACCACTTCTTTGGCTTGGCTTAAAGTTTTGTCATCTAATTTGTTGTTGCTTCACCTTTGTAGAAGAATTTCTAGTGCTGGAACTAGCATAACCCATTCTTTTCATCTTTGAAGTTTAACTGAACAGAAAATTTCTTCCCTTGGTTCATCTTAATAAAAGATGCTTCTTTCACACTCCTTCCTGTTTCTGTTTTCTTAGATGGGGATGGTAACAACTGGCTTTGGTTTGGCTTTGGCTTCATTTTGCTTTGCACTTCTTGCTTCAGGACAAATTCTTCATCCCATGGAAGGTAGAATGTGCTTAGCTCCAAACATTCTTAGGTAGAATGATGTATGTACTGTTCTGCTCTGCTCTTTGTTAAATTACAGCCAGCACCTTGAAAGCTGTCCGTCGCAAACTTGAAGATCCTGGCAGATTTCTGAACTGGACAAAGAGCGATCCATGTTCAAATTGGACGGGGGTAATCTGCACACAGGTTTTTGATAGTGATGGTTATCTACATGTTCAAGAATTGTATGTTCTTCTCTTCACAGTTCTTCTGGTTCAAGTACTTTTCTATAAAATTTTCCCAGTTGATCTCTCTGAGTTGCTTCTATTTTTCTTTTTCCCTAAATTCTGCCACAATTCAGGCGGTTGTTCAACTTGGGTCTAAAGGGAGAATTAGCACCTGAACTTGGTCAATTTCCTAACATGTCCATCTTGTAAGTGATCTATGAGTTTACAAGTTAACTGTGAGGATAAATTTGGTCACGGTCCTGTTGCCTTGTATGATTGATTTTGCCTGTATCTGATCCTTCATTCATTAATTCACATGTCTTAATCCCATCTGTCTTGAAACTTATGTCAGGGATGTCATGTCAAACAACATATCTGGCACTATACCGATGGAAATCAGCTTCTTAGCTTCTTTGAAATACCTGTGAGTGGTTCATTTTCTGAAAACATAAATTCAGTTACCCTCTAAAGTATTTGTAGTAGTACCTCAGAATACATAAGGAATTTTTACTGATGACAGGCTTTTGAGTGATAATCAAATATCTGGATCCTTACCAGATGAGCTCGGTAGCCTCTCTAACTTAGTAATCCTCAATGTGGACCAAAACCGTATCACCGGTGCCATGCCCAAATCATTTGCTAACATGGTCAGCATCAAGCACTTGTGAGTGACTTCTACTGCAGCAAAAGCTATTTTGTTGAAGCAGTGATTTTTAGCTCCACCTTGTAGTTATCATAACATGTGTTTTTACTTTATCCAGTCATATGAACAACAACTCCATCAGCGGTCACCTTCCACCAGAAATCTACACCTTATCTAAGCTTCTGCACCTGTAAGTTTACATATTGACTGCCGTGAGGTCTTATATAATGTGGGGCTCCTTCACATTTTCTCAATGTACATGCAGTCTGTTGGACAACAACAATTTGACAGGAGGTTTGCCTCCAGAGTTTTCAATGTTCCAATCTTTAAGGATTCTGTGAGTTCATTGTCTTTTCTAATGAGAATCTTGCAACTTTCTAAGAAGATTCTTTTTTGGACGGGTGGCCTGATGAAGCAGCATGTCTATTGACTATTATTGCCTTGTTTCAGACAGCTTGACAACAACAACTTTGAGGGAACTCTAATTCCATCTTCTTATGGTAATATATCTACATTGCTGAAAATGTAAGCTCTCTAACCCCCATGTCCTCATGGTAGAAAAGTACAGATGCTTATCATTTTACACAGTGAACGAATAGCCTACTGGTCAATACTCCATAGATGCAGCATGGTCTCTTATTGGAGCATTATTGAAGCCCTTTGCTTTTACCAGGAAGTACTTTGCAGAGTTTGTTGTTTTTGTTTTGCAATGGCAGGAGTCTTAGGAACTGCAGCTTGGTAGGACCCATCCCTGATTTAAGCGGCGCTAAAGGTCTCCGTTATCTGTGAGTACACTGCCTGCAAAAATTTAATATACCCAGAAATTCTCTGTTTCCACTATATCATAATGCAGCAAATTTCTTATGCATTTTAAAGCTCTAACCTGTTGTTACTTCATGCATACATTATAGGGATCTGAGCTCAAATCAACTCACTGGAAGGATTCCAACAAACAGGCTATCAAATAACATCACAACCATGTTGTTCTCCAATTTTTTTGTTTCGTCTATTTCTTTATTTTTTGGTAATCATCAATCTGATTATTTACTTACTATTTTCCCGATGGAGCAGTGATCTATCCAACAATAATCTTACTGGAACTATCCCCTTCAATTTTTCTGGACTTCCTTATCTTCAAAGATTGTAAGATGAATATTGTTGTTGACCACAGTAGTTGGTTGAGGTCATGACTATGCACCATTGCATATTACAGATCCTTTTTATATGTTTCTTGAAGGTCACTTCAAAACAATAGGTTGGAAGGTGATATCCCCTCCTCTCTTTGGCAGAATGTGAATATTACTGCTGTTGGAACACTCTTACTGTAAGCTAACAGAAGCTGTTGCATTGTTCAAAGTTACATGATTCTGGATTGCTAACTTGTTAGATTACAATGCTTCCCAGATATTCCTGATTACCGTAACTGTTTACTTGTAGGGATCTCGAGAACAATTCCTTTTCTAATATCTCAGACAGTAGTGTAGATCATCCTCCCAATGTTACAATTCGGTTAGTTTGGTTTTCAATGTACAAACCAACAAGAATTTGTGAAATGTAGAGTAAACATTTTTCATTTTTTGTTTGTTTGGTGTTTTTCATTATCACAGGCTGCATCAAAATCCTGTTTGTGATCTTCCAAATGAATCAAGCATTTTGCAGTTGTGCATACCATCAGTTGGAGAAGTTGAGACTCCTGGAAGCTCAAGCAGCCCTGACAACAGCAGTTGTGGAACTCAAAGCTGTGCCCTGGGTGATAATTTTGAATTTGTGCCGAACCCCCCTAGTTTGATTCCCTGCCTTTGTGCTGCCCCGCTTGGGATCCTAGTGCGGTTGAGAAGTCCAACCTTTTCATACTTTCAACCATACATCAGATACTACCAAACATACCTGGCAACTTATCTCCGTACAACTGAACTTTATCAAATATTCATCCCGTCGTTTGTTTGGCAGAAAGGTCCCAGGTTGCTGATCTACATAAAAATCTTCCCTCAGTATACCGGAGCTGGCAGTAATCAGTTCAACCGTACTGCAATCCACTGGCTCATGGACCAGTTTGCTGCATTCACATTTCCAAGTGATAATGTGCTGGGACCGTATGAACTGCTGAATTTCACACTTCTCGGGCCTTATAGAAATGGTTTTTTCTCAAACCTTTCTCTTGAATGTTTGCTGGTTCATTTTATCTTTTGGTTTGTCTCTCTACTGAGTTTCCTGATTCAACTGTGGAAGGTTGTGAGCTTTTCTCCATTGTGATGAGAAGTAATGGTTGTTTACTGTGCAGAAGTACCACCCTCTTTGCAATCAGGTACGGGAAAAGGTAAACTGATTGGAATCATTTCAGGCAGTATCGCTGGAGGTCTTGCTCTGTCATTGCTTGCTGTCTTTTTGTTCAAAAGAAAGCATACTAAAACACAAGAGGTTTCTGTGGAACAGTCAAGTAAGTAACCCCTGATGAAGCAGCTTAAATGTTATCTTTTTTTTTTTAAAAAAATAAATAATAAAATAAAATAAAATAAAAAAACTTTTGATGTTTCAGTCCCTAAGATAAAGATCAAAACCGAAAATGTGAGGGAACTTGGGTTCTCAGAACTTGAAGCAGCCACCAATGGTTTTGGTGCCACTGCCCAAATTGGTAGAGGTGGTTATGGGAAAGTTTACAAAGGAAGTTTGGCTGATGGAACAGTAGTGGCCATAAAGCGTGCACAACAAGGTTCCTTGCAAGGCGAGACAGAATTCATCACAGAAATACAACTGCTATCACGGGTGCATCACCGGAACCTGGTTTCTTTGGTTGGATATTGTGATGAACAATGCGAGCAGGTTTGATTTCAATTCCATCACAATAATGCATAAACGATGCGGGCACAACTCCAGTTTCTTACCTTCTGATCACATACCCGCCCTTGGGTATTGGTATTTACAGATGCTGGTTTACGAATACATGGCCAATGGTTCTCTGGGTGATATCCTCTCTGGTAATGCCTCTTGACCTTTTACATTTCTTCATGTTTCATGGTGACTGAAAATGAGTTGCATATATGTATTCATGTAACAGGTAGATCAAGAGGATGTTTAAATTTCCCAATGAGATTGGATATTGCGTTAGGTTCAGCCAAGGGCATTCTGTACCTCCATACAGAGGCTGATCCCCCAATCTTCCATCGGGATGTCAAAGCCAACAATATATTATTGGATTCCAAATTCAACCCAAAAGTGTCTGATTTTGGGCTCTCCAAACTTGCTCCTGCACCTGATTCTGATAGCAATGGAGTTCTAAGTCATGTGTCCACTGTTGTGAAAGGCACACCAGTAAGTAGCTTTGGAAATTCATCAATAACTGATACTCCTCCCCCTGTCCCAAAGTGTTATAGACTTCAGGGCAATAACGTAAAGAAGACATATAGTATAAATTAAAGATGATAAAGTTGACTCTATAATGTATGTATGTATGTAGGGCTACTTGGACCCGGAGTACTTCTTGACCCACAAGTTAACGGATAAGAGTGATGTTTACAGCCTGGGAGTTGTGTTGCTAGAGCTTCTCACTGGGATGCTCCCAATTTCTCATGGTCGAAACCTCGTCAGAGTGGTATACTCATCATCACCGTGTGTGTAATATAGTACTACATAGTATCAGGCATATATGAGACATAATACTAGTATTCATTAATAACTGACAGGTTCAAGAAGCTTGTCAGTCAGGAAACGTGTTCTCTGTGATAGATGAAGCGCTGGGTCCATATTCCGCAGAATGTGTCCAGAAGTTGATGGCGCTGGCTCTGAGGTGCTGCGAGGACAAGCCACAGGCACGCCCGCAGATGCTGGAGATCGTGAGGGACTTGGAGAACATACGTGCAATGCTCCCGGATTCCGGTAGCTTCCCTTCACATTCGGGTGCCTCTGCTGCTTCTGGGAGTGACCCATTGCCAAGCTCCAAATCTGAGAAGGACTTGTACATACCCACGGGCTATTTCTGGGGGAGTGATCTTGTCAGTGGCGTTGTTCCTAGCATCCGTCCTCGCTGAGGCCAACAATATACTGTATCAGGAATTCAGGGTGATGCTTGAGCACTAAGGCTATGTGAATGGGAATAGTAATTGTGAAAGGGAAAGTTGATGAGAAGAGATGATTTGATAGGTGTTTTGTGATAAAAAAGAAAAATCACCGCCCAAGTGTGTGTGTACATGTTATATAAACCTCTCTTCACCGTGCTGTATCTTGTAAGCTTTTGTACAGACTCCTCCTATGTATATGTCACGGCATAAAATGTTGTGACTGTGTAAATATCAATTGGATAGTCTCGTGTCTTCGTGGTTTGCCGCCTATGATGTAATGGGATGCGACAGTAGCATTGAGGCGTGGTTCTGCATTGTGTTACGGTTTGGCCGAGTCAGGTTGGGAGGACTCGACCATGAAGGGGGTCGTAGCCGTATAAGGCACAACTGGTTGGGAGCTACTGCTGCTTCCCTGATGAGCTCATGGCAGGACAAAACCAGTTGGCACGCGTATGGTAAGACTGGTCCCGGAGGTATCATCTATGAGCTCGGGACGCCGCACGGGCGCTGTGGGTTGCAACGGACTCTAAACCCATGACAAGTAGTATATACTATACCATAAGCTCTGAAAATATGGTTGACGCCAAACTAAATACAGTATCATGTAGAAGGTACTATATAACATGTGGATATAATAATAGGCAGAAAAATTTCTTTTGTTTTTTCAGAAAGTAATATACTATTTTTTCTTTTATCAGTTTTCAAAACCATGTACTAACTCCAAGAAAACATAAATGAAGTAAAAGAGAATCGCTAGCTAATTAAAAAGTATTTTTACTTATTATTGTATCAACATAGTATTAGCTTCAAAATATTTATCTCGAATAAAGTGAGATAAAAATAATACTCCACCCGTTCCCAAATAATTCTACACTTTGACTTTATTATTTCAAGATTCAATATTTGACTTAAATTTTAATAAATATAATTTTTTTTAAAAAATTCATAAAAAAATATATTTAAAAATTTTACACTTCAAATTATGATATGCATATAAATTATTAACTTTAAATGTCTAAACATTCATGAAAAAAAATCATAGATTAAATACTGTAAAACAACAAAAACAAATTATAAAATTATTTGAGGATGGAAGGAGTATAACAAAAAAATGATGAGAATATTAGTAGTAGTATTTTTGAAACGAAAAGCCCCTTATATAACTGAACACAAAATTCCAGTATAATACTCTAACCTCCATATTCACTAAGATGCTTAGCACTAACTATGTTTTTCAGAAGTTGACAACTAAATTAGTTGGTAAGAGGTTTTCATGTTGCAACCAAAATCTTGAACTCAAAATTTTACTTCCACCCAAGTGGATAAAGATTAAGAGAGGGTTGCCTTGCCTTCAGGTCTCTTTCACGACTCCTTCAGGTCTTACCCCCATTTTCCCTATTTTTATTGTGATGTTTGCTTCCGCTGTGTTCAATATATATATATATATATATATATATATATATATATATATATCTCAAAACTTTGTCTCATGGTGTGAACTAGTTTAGGTAGAAAACAGAAGACCTTTAATCACATACCTCAGGCTGTGTAGGTGTAGCTCTCCATCTGTATGTATCGCCTGATGATAAACAAACCAGAAGCGGCAGACAAAGACGTTAATTATAATGACAAGGAAGTGTCCGTGTCTGTCCTAAGGAAAAAGAAAGAACAGTAGGGTGGATTCTTCAGCAAGGTAACGAATTTCATCTGCTCCCTGATCTTTTGATTTCATGAACTTGGGTCTTCTTTATTTTCAATATCCGACCCCAAACGAAAAGCCTCCCTTCCCCAGCAACAGTTTGGAGCTTGCAAGGCAAAACCATTGTAAGCACCAGAAGACAAAACTAACAACAGACAAAACAAAACAAAACAAAACAAATGTTGTAGGTAATAGTAGTAGTACAATTCAAGTCGACTGATTGTTTCGCTACTCATCGTCAGCCTGATCCAGCAGCTGCTCCGTCGCCGGCTTCTTCTCGGCCACGCTCTGCGACCCAGTCAACCTCGCCAATACCACAAACGACACCCCACCCAAAACATTATTCGCACACCGGAGAACCACCACCGACGTCTTGAACACTGCCGGAGGGACTACTTTCTCCAGCAGAAACTCCACCCCGTTCAAAGTCTGGTACCTCAAATTGGCGCTGACCCCCATGTGAATCGCCCACGTCGCCGCGTTCAGCAGCATCGGCGGTGCCTTATTGGGGCTCTCGAAGCTCGGATCCATCTTTTTTCTCAACTTGATCAGCGAATTCGATATCGCCGTCCCTACCAAGCCCGCGCCAAATCCGACGCAAGCGAAAACAGTTCCTTTGTACACGAAGGTCCCCAGCCGGCTCATCAGACCGTACGCCCCAGGCTCGAACATATGGCTCTGGGGACAACCGGCAAAGATGAAGGGGAGACTCTGAGAAGCGGCGGCGGCGGTCGGAGCGAGTAGGTACATGAGTGTGAAGTTGAGAATCGAGCCCACGATCAGAGTGGAGAAGACGAAATTGAGTTCGTTGAGGCCGAAATTGGGGCGAGAAGCCATGTCGCCGAGCACGCAGGAGGTGACTCCGACTAATTCCTCCATCAGTACTTTGAATGGGAACTGCGGATCCGCCGCGACTCTGTCCCTCCAGCCGCTCAAGAAGAGGCCCAGAAGGCCCACGCCGTAGTTCTTATCTTCAGGGCTTTGGTCGTTCCCTTCTCCTCCTCCCCATCCGCCGTTGTCTCCGCCGCCGAATCCCACGCCACCGCTTCCACCACCTCCGGCGTGCGAGATCTCGAGTCTAGGAGACGATCGCGCATCCAGCGTCTTGGCATGAAGTAGGCGAAGGGAGTGGTTTTGAGGGAACGATACGAAGGAAAGTTGTTGGGGTCGGAACCGGCGGCGTTGGTCGATGGCAGAGGACTGCTGCCCCGATGGCATGGAGCAACTGAACCGTGAAATTGATGCCATCGTTGGCCTCTGAAACGTACAGTTCACGGTTGAATCTACCGATCTCTAGTATAAGAGAGAGGACGGAGATCGGAGTTTGGAGCGACGGCGAGTAGCGTTTTGAAGCACGTCAGAGGTAGGTGAGTGAGAATCGACAAGTGTTTATTCTACGGGGAAAAAGACGCAAGCCGGCAGGACAAAAGCAAACATTACTCCATCCGCATGCATTAGGTTAAATATTTTTTGGTTTTATTGATATCATGAAAAATAATCGATCACCATCAACGTCCGACCTTAGCTCAGTTGGTAGAGCGGAGGACTGTAGTAGGTCACAGGCCTAGTAGCCATCCTTAGGTCGCTGGTTCGAATCCGGCAGGTCGGAGCATCTTTTTGTTTTCCAGTTTGTTTTTTCTTCTCTCTTTTCTTGTTTCCTCCTTTATTTGGGAACTTGCATTAATCCTATCTCTCAAGGTTTCCCCATAATAACTTTTGTTCATGTGTTCTATTTCTATATAGCCTACTTATAATTCATAAGTTAAAACTGGAGCCTAAAAACGGCTCGAGCTCGTGGCTCGAAAAAACTCGGCTCATTTGAGCTCGAGCCGAGCGGGCTCGATTCGTTTAACAGCCCTAGGTCCAGTGCCACCTAACCTGCTCAAGAAAACAGAACTGCGATGGTTAAACAGTTGTGACATGATATGGCTCAACTCATCAAACTTGATAGTGAAGAAAGTGCCTTCAATCGGGTATAGACCACTATTATAAAACAAGTTGTTTATTCTGTGTAATCACAACTGTATGCCTACATCTCATGCTGAATAATCAAATAGAGTACATCTGATGTTCACTGTGACCTGACCAATACTCACACCAACCTTGGGATAGCTTGGCTGATTCATTTGGTTTGGATACTTGGATAACCTTTATTCTCACCATAGTTACCACTTTCAGGCATGAGCAGCTGTTAAAGATGAATGCACTATAGCGGTCAATGAGGTGTTGGTTGATTTTTGTTAATTTCTCATTCTCAACCTTCCTCTCTCGCAAAATTGATTTCTATAGGTAGTTATTTTGGACAAGTTGGTGTGAATTATTGTAATTACCTTTGTTCTATGTGTGTATATGGTTTTGTTCTACTTTTATGTAAATCTTTACTGTAATTTGGATGTTTGATGCTTTGTTGTAGTTTTATTTTTTTTAGTTGTTTTCGTGCTTATTTCTCAACTTCTTCATCTATTTTTTTACCAAAAGATATTGAGTTTAGGTGTATTCTGACATTTGGCTTCTATGTTGTGCAGGGCGTTGGTGAGTGAATATACTTGCTAAGATATTCTACTAAGAGGGTATCATTTTGATGTTTATGGTTTATTTTATTTCTTATAATTTGAATTAGTTGAATAGTCTCTCATGAAAAGATGAAGCGGTAGTTTTTTTTTCTAGAATTTGAGATAATCATTCTTAGCTAACTACAGTTATCAATGAACATAGAGATGAAACGGCAAAACATGTTCATGGAAAATGGCTCTTTGAATCAGTACATCCATAACTGGTAAAAAAAGGAAACCCCAAATTAGATCATAGAGCAAGTGGAGCCTCGTTCTGTTATTAAATTCACTATATAGGGCATCTTTGTCGTGGCCTATATGAAATAGAGACATGCAGTTATTAACTCTTTTATTATGCAGATGGCCGAAAAGTGAAGTTTTCATTTTCGGAGCTGGCCTATATCTCAATTTTTCCGAGCTTCACGAGCCACTTCGAGCCTAATCGAGCCGAACTTTATAATCGAACCTAAATGAGCTACCCCCGAATCGAGCCTCACGAGCTTTCGAGCCGAGCTCGAACACGAAAAATCAAGTTCGATGAAGTTCGAGCCGAGCTCGAGCCGAGCCTGATTTTCACGAGCTCGAGCCTGCCAGGTTCGGGCTCGGCTCGGCTCGATTTCACCCTAACTGGACCTGTGTGATTAGCTTTGTACTAATTAACACGGTACAATAAAACAAATGAGAATCAATCAGTAAGGTGTGTCGAGATATGTTAATTTGTTGTTACCATTTTGATGCTGCCTTAGGCCACACAAATAAGATGTCAAACATGCTCCATCAACAATATATTGGGCTTTTTATATCCCATGCAGTTTCAAGAGTAGGTGTTCCCTGCAGTTTCAAGAACAGAAGCTCATAGATAGCTCTGGTGGCCCGCCTGGAAAAGAAAATACATGAAATAGAAAAGTAAGAGGGTTCAGCAAAAGATGTAGTAAAAAAGCACATACACCTAGAGCCCTAGTCCATCGCCAATTTGAGCCTTAATCTATTGTCATCGCCTAGACCCCTAGATGACGCCAGATGAGCTTCAAACCATGTGAATTGGAGATGACCCGGCTATGAAAGGGCTACGTAAGATCAGATCAATGATTTTGAAGAAAGAATATAATATTTGAAATATACTTGAGGAGAGGAGTTCTCAAAGATGACATTCTTTAGCAATGAAGTCCTCCCCCTCACGATCACACACTCCCAAATCCGAAGGTCCCTGTCCCAATTACTCGAGAGGCCTGCATAAATATCGAAAACAAATTAGGAAGGAACATGGGTGGAGACAGAATCGTAGGGCAAGATGTTATGTTACATGGTCATGTTGGATGGCAGCGATAGTGTTCCAAGTGAGGAGGGTTGTCTCTGGAGAGAGACAATAATAGTGATGAAGTTCTTGGTCTAGGGGACGTACACCGGCTGGCGGTAGATACCATGCAAGATGCGGATCGCAGTGGGACAAGTGTTGCTTAGAGGAACACAATCGATGGCTTCCTCAACGGTGGCGATGTAGGAATTTCACCATCGCACCAAAACAGACTTGCAGATTATGAAAGAAAACGGGGAAAAAGCAAAAAGAGCTCTGCTCTGACCATACCTAATTTCATGCATCGATCGATAGAGAGGAGAAAGAGATCAATCCTTGACGAATCTCTTCCTTACTGGTGATTTTGACTCGACATTATGGTGGAAGATTGGAAATTTTAGTTGATCGATCCTCTCTAATTCCGACAGAGGACGCCTAAACCAGTGTGAACTCGAGAATGATGTTGATACCACAATGGAGGTTCGTGGAGGAATCAGGCGACTGAACTATAATCACAACATTGTGTCCCCCATCAACCTCCGCGCTCAGCCCAAGCGGTCTGGAGGCCAAACAAAAAACATCATTACCGAAAAACATCGAGCGAGTTGTACATGTTGTTTATGATCTCTCTACATAAACCCAAATTTTTTGAAATCGTCATTCAACGGAGAGTAGTTATATTAAACATATCCGATTAAAAATTAATTAAAAAATATTTTCCACGTGTCACCATCTCCTGTTATATTTGCAATTCGTAAATAGGAAATAAAAAAAGTACACATGTCACTCTAAGAGAACCCATCAAGTTCAAATACCACTTTGTCCTCTTGTATGTTCCGGCTTTAAATAATAATAGAGGATGTAGGGTGTCCTACTGAATTTGAAATCCGAGGCAAGTGAGGGTCAAACCAACATATACAACTAGTGATTGATTGATACGTGGTAAATACTTTTGGGTTTAGACGATGATCATTCAAATTAGGTCAATTAAATAAAAACTAGGGATTAAATTAAACTACTTTTTGCGCAAGTAACATATTTCTAGCTAATTGGGCTATAAACTCTAATGCAATAATAATTTAGGTAATTATCCAATGTGATTAAACCTTCTATATGTATATGTTGGTTAGTGTATTGAGCCCTGGGTAATTTAACTCTTATTCTACTTCTATTTCCATCAACTTGAACAATCTCCTGTATCTTCAATAAAACTTCAACAATAATTTTCAATGGAATGAATTAGGATTCTAATTTATAACACGTATCAATAAGAAATATTCTAACGATAAAATGATGGCGAAAGTAAGGGTTGTGTTTTTTTTTCCGATAGTCTTGTTCTTAAGTGGACCGAGCTCTCAGATGTTTTGAGAAGTGATCTGCTGAGGAAGATGTAATCTGCAAGAGAGAAATGAATAACTCAGGTGCAAAAAGATGAGTGAGTGTGTGTAGATAGGTTATACCTTTCTCAAGCCTCATTTTATAGGAGTCGGAGGAAGGGCGGTTGCCCGATTAGTGCCTTAGATCATGGGACACGAATGTGGAAGGTGGAGGAAGCGCTTCCTGAGAACATGGGAGCAGTTAAGGCAAGTGGGGAGGACTCTCTGGAATCATGGTTGATTTGGCGAAATCGTGGTTTCCTTGTGCAAAAAGCCTTCCTAAAGAGCTCCAAGTACCAAGTGTTGAGGCCCTGCACAGTGGGCTGGGGTTGATGGGCGGAGGCCTTGCGATAGCGATCCTCTAGTGTAATTATTGTTATGGCAAGGGGGAGGCGTTGCGGGCGAGCTCCTCGCAGTTGACCATGCCTTGGTGGAATTGTCGAGTGACCAAGATGTTGGGCCTAGCATATTTGGCCTTAATCTGGAGGCCCAATTGGTGGGTTGGTCTCGATATACCATTTTCTTTTGACATGTGCAAGGGTTGTGTTATAGGTCCTGTTCAGGAATAGCTGTTTTAAGTAGCTGTAGCGTTTTGGATAATTCTTTAACAGTTAAAATCAAACAACTATAGCTAAACGCAAACGTTACTTTAGAAAGTTGTTGTCAACACATTCATACTATGTCCATCCCATAAAGATTATTATGTTTTCTTTTTATAATTTAATCTATGATTTATTTTTTTAAGATGTTGACATATAAAATTTAATAATTTATATGGATATGTTATTTTAATAGATTTAATATATATATATATATATTATAAATACTAAAGTTAAGCGGAACGATTATTATGAAAGGAAGAAGTATCGTTAGCCCGGTGGCCCAATCAATCAATATGTAAATTATAAATTCCATTTGATGAGAGGACGGACAGTGGAGATAGGTGTTGAAACTTGAAACGTCCACGTTATGACCTAGACCTAGAGAAGAGACTTTAACCAAAACCAAAGTGACAAGTGTTAGTTAAGTGGGCAAGGCAGGTGTGGCAAATGGGCCAGGTGAGTAAAGCGTTGGACCGGACCACAAGTCGTCGAGTGAAGTACAAATTCACAATTTGAGATCCAGGAAGACAAAGAATCAGGGAAGAAGTAAATAGGTGGAGGCAAATTCGGCGGTGCGTGACCTTCTTCGCTTGGGGAGCTCAACATTCACCTTCTATCTCAACCCAAATCAACTCAACTTGAAAAAAAAAACTCTTTTTACCATTATTTTATTGGGTAAAAGACTCTTTTTACATTTATTTTTTAACGGTTCGTTTTTAAAAAATTTCTTAGTTATATGATACAAGATTGTCACTAAAATTATTTTTTGGGCTCATTTTATCATTATTTTGACTAACGACGAGAATATTCAAGCATATTCCGTTACGGTGCTATGACGTGTATTTTTTTGTAAACGTGACGTCTAATGACAGGTGATGATGGGGTAATGGTTAGGATGATGTGTCGTCAACTCCATGTGTCTGAAATGCGCCGTCTGAAATGCATTGTGATGCTCAGCCTTCCCCACAACCGTCGATCAGCTCATCTCTGTCCTGCCCTTCATCATAACCGCCGACAAGTCAACCGCCATTCATCGCCACATGCGCCTCCTATCTTACTCCGACTTCTCCATCCACGACAAAGAAAATCAAACACATAGCCCCACTCTCACTTCTAATATTGTGAACCATCGGAGAAAGCAAGAAACCACCTACACCACTGCCTGGAAATGGTTGGGTTTGTCACTGCAGTCAGCAATCTGAGAGAGGAATAAAGCAATCGGTCTAATAATCTAAGGGTTCTATAACTAGGCTGATGGATCGTCATTATTACAATACTGCCACTTTGAGCAATTCTCTGCAAACCCTCACCACCATGTATGCCGAAGTTGAATCCAAATCGGAATTCGGCTCGTCGAGGAAAAGGAAGTTCGGATCATGGATGACGTCGATTCCAATAGAGACATGGTGGCGCTCTCCGTCAAAGACGCCACAGTGGCCTTCGTCGCCGGTTATTGTTTTCACTGCGTTTCGGAAGCCGAGCTGGTCGATTAGGGCCTGGACGCGGATCTTCTTCTTTTATTTGGAAAGAGTCTGCGACAGCCGGAACTCGGCGGCAAACATCAGAATTTCCTCAACGGTGAGCATCTAGAGGATGGTGTTGGTGGTTACCAAGACCGGCTCCTTCTTTGGATCGGCGGTTGTGACGAAAAGGTTGATGCCAGGGAGATCAGAGCGGCCCAACGGGTTGGACGGTGTCGGCATCTCGATTTTTTCACAGTGGTGGGGGACTTGATCAAGAATCCAAGCGAAATCTTGTGCGTGACGTCGTTTCGAGCAAGAAGAGATTAGTTCGCCACATCATCAACACAGAATTTGTACACGGTGGAAAATCAGTCGAGATGTAGGAAATTATAATGGTTAATGGTAAACACGGACCAAAAACATTTACGATAGTGGTAATTGCAAATTGTGAAAAAAAAATACAAAAAAAAAGAGTCTTTTGCTCGAAAGTTAGTGATAAAAAGTAAAAAAAAAAAAAAAAACTTTTCCCATTTAACTCAACTCTCTTGTACTGTACCAAACACCCTCCCTGGCCCACTATCTATGTCTCGAATGGGTTATCGTTTTTTTTCTTTTTAATTTGAAATGAAAATGAACAAATCATTTGATTTGGAAGTTTTTTTTGTATGTACCAATCGTAGACATTCGAATATTTACTGTGTTGCATTTTAGTTTTTTAAAAAAAACAACAATTTTCTAATTTTACCTAGATCAAATATTGATGAGCTTTTTCAAGAGATAGCTCTTGCAATTATATTTTTTTCATACATAATATTTGAATTTGAGACCTTATTTAAGGAATAACCATTTCACCCTTATAGTCCCTAATCTTAATAATCTAAAACAGATCAGATTTATAACAAAAACATATATATATATATATATATATATATATATATATATATATATATATATATTTGTGTGTGTGTGTGTGATTTAAAGAAAATTCGATAATTTAAACGACTTATTGATCCTCTTTTTTTTTTTTTTTAAATGTCATGATTCAATCTTTGAAAAATTATTAGACAACCAGTTTAAATAAGAACGAGTATTTTTGTGTAGTAGTGCTATATAAATTGGGTTCTATTGAAGGAAAAATAAAATCCCTTCAGCAGGACAAAGATAATTGGGATGCTGAAGCAGAAAAACGAAACCTTATGGAGGAGGAATCGAAACAGAGAATTGACTGCTTAGATGAATTACTTCAGCTCCAAAAAATTCAAGCAGGCATGCTAAAGCAAAGAGCGAAGTTAAAATGGGCCGCGGAAGGCGATGAGAACACAAGACTTTTCCGTGCTGCTATCAAAAAGAGATTCAGAACAAACACAATCAGAGGATTGTCGGTTAATGGAGAATGGACAGAAGATCACAATTCAGTCAAAATGGAGGCGGCTTCGTTCTACCGGAACATCTTCACTGAACCTCACTCCAACAGACCAAAGTTTGTGAGTTCAAAGTTCAAAACCCTCTCTTCCTCCGACCAACAATCTCTTTCCGCTCCTTTCTCTAATATTGAAATTAAAGAGGCAGTTTGGAACTGTGGAGGAGACAAATCCCCAGGGCCAGATGGTATGACTTTCGCAATTATCAAAGAAATGTGGGATGTTGTTGGTCCTGACCTTATCCATGCTGTCAAGAATTTTGAAGCCACCAGTCACTTGGGTAAAGGTTGTAATTCTTCGTTCCTCGCTCTCATTCCGAAGATTATGGACCCTACCGCTCTAAAGGACTACAGACCAGTCAGTCTGATCGGTTGCCATTACAAAATCATTGCCACGCTTCTCGCAAACCGGCTCCAGTCAATCATCCCCTCTCTAATCAGCGATTCGCAGTCAGGTTTTTTAAAAGGCAGACAAATCCTGGATGGGGTCTTAGTTGCAAACGAGGTCGTTCGTTATGCAAAGAAATCGAAGAGACAATCAATGATCTTCAAAGTGGACTTCCATAAGGCCTTCGATACAGTCAGTTGGAACTACCTCTTTTCAGTAATGGCTCAAATGAACTTTGATGATGATAGCCAAAGAATAATCTCGACCGTCAAGGGTGATCCGGTGGAGGTGACACGATGATTCCGGTACTGGAAAAGCAAGACACCCAATATATGGGTGGTGCTAGGTCCGTTATGGGGCCTTGAATGCTGGGAATTTCCATAAATGTGTCCATCATTGAGGCAGCGGCGTATTAATGGTGTAATAACGGAGTTATTGTGGAGTTATTCCCCTCCTCGGTTTAATGCCATAATGAGTGTAACGGTCGCCTTCAAGGAGGCGGCGAGACGTTTATGGCTAACGGTATTATACGAGGTGCCCTTATTGGAAAAAGGGGGTCTTCGTAAATGGGAAGCCCGTTGTGGCGGGCGCGGCCCATATGGCGTTTGCATTTGACAATACCGCCGTATGGGCTGGCCCATATATATCAGTATGCCCCCTCCCACGGCGGAGGATGGGCTGGGCCCCTGTGCTCCGTTTGGGATGAAGTATTTTTATAGACAGGTGAGCCCATATGGCATTTGTTGCGCTTTGGAGCCTGGTTTAGGGAGGCGTAGGAGCTGGCCCAATGTTGGCCCATAGGTTTGGCCCAATACGAATGTGTGGCGGTTGCAAAAGCGCTTTTCAAAATTTGCGCTTTTGCGCCGTTCGTAATTATGGGGAAGTCGCTTCACTTCCCATCGCGCTCTTCTCATACGCCAACCAAGTCGGTTTCCCGAATTCTTGCTTTTCTTGCCTTTTCGCTTTAGCTTCCTTTGCAATCTAGTTTCCATTTTCGGCGACTAGCGAAGAATTTCGGCGAGATTCGAAGAACCCAGCCGTTGAATCCTCCGTTTTCATCTCCGTCACGAATCGGTAAGTTGTTTTCTTTCGAATTTTCGATTTCTCGTCGCGGCGATTAATCGCAGTAGTAAGCGTCGCCGCGCCACCGCCCAGGTTCTTGGGTCTAGGGTTTAGTTTTTGAATTTTTCGGTTTACTTTTGTAGATGGCTCCCAAGAATCCAAGCAAGCCGGCGTCGGCCACGATGTCGAGGAAATGTGGCCTCGAACAAGTGCATCGAGAGAAGAAAATGGCGGATATCTGCGGAACCACCATGTGTATACGGGGTGGTTTGTGGGCTTTCACCGGCGGATGTCTTTGAGAAAGCGAGGATGTCGTTGAGTGACGAGGCCATGAGGAGAATACCATGGTGGTCTACGAAGCCCAGTGAAAGCCGGGTTGAGGCTCCCCCTTTGTTCCTGCTGCACTGCAGTGTGTGAAGGATGGGGTGTTTGCCACAGGCAAGCGGCCCGAATGTGTTTACCACCGTAAACGCATTTGTGGTGGCCTGCCACTTGGCGAAGACGGCGGTGCTACCGGAGACCTTCTTACAGTTCTATACGCTGAAGAGGCTGTCGGACACCCCTTCTATCAACTGACCCCAGGAGGTGAAGGTGGGTAACAAAATGGTGAAGATCGGAGTCTTGGCCGAAACCACCAGCTCGTGGGGAGTTGGAAGGGCAATTTCTTCTTCATCACGAAGGAAGACAGGTTGGGGTTTCCCTGCATTCTTCATAAAGGAGAAGAATGCAAGGGTGTCGGTGAAGCCCTACGTGTGGGCGGGTAGCGAGGAAAGAAAGCCCTCGCGCCCTTTGTGAATGGATTCGGAGTGTGGAAAGGCTCGAGGGTGTAAGTGCGTTTCCCTTCACTCTATCCAGCTGGACGAGGTGGTCTGCGGAGAGTAGGGGTTAGCGAGGCCCACCGTCTTCCGAGCCACGTGGACACCCTTAAAAATTGGGTGGAAGGATTGGGCAGGGGACCTCGTAGAGCGGTTCGAAAGCGCTTTCAACCCCATGCATTACGCCTTTCTTTTCATTCTGTGTTTTTGTGTTTGCATATTTGAAATGCTATTATAACCCGGCCTTGTGTTTTACTACAGCCAAGATGTTGCACCCAGCACCCTTTTTGCCAAGAAGCGAGGATTTCTTTGGAGGCTCTTAAAGCTAAGATGGAGGAGGAGGTCCCCGCGAGCACGCCCAAAAGGCTGTCGAGGGGTCAGCTGCGATTGCGGGGACCTCGAAAGACGGAGAGGCCCGAGGTGCGGAGGCCTTGGTGACGGTAGCTCAACCGATCAACGTGGCTGGCCCCGTCATCGTCGAGGAGTTGTCCGAGGACTCCGAGGAGGACATCATTCGGCAGGCGCCCTCGACTTGCAGGTACCATTCTTGCTTCCCTTGATTCTTTGGCTAACTTTTCTTTTCACCGTGTTCGATTCCCATTTAACCTTTTGACAGAGAGGACTTGGTTGTGTCCTCGGACAGCAGTCCAGTCTGCTAAAGATAAAGGAAAAGACCAGCCGTCGAGGAGTCTCCCGTAGCCCCGTTCGGGCGTTGGGAAACCCGTCGGCCTATTGGCAGATGCTCGGAGGCTGTTGTGGCCCCTCGAGTGTATACAAGAAGGCCTTCGAGGATCCCTAAGACCACGAAGGGCATAGATCCCGTCTTGAGCCTCGGCTACTCGAGGACTACCGGCGGGAGGCTGCGGGAGAAATCCTTCAAACGCAAGGGTGCGGCCCTTGTGCAGGCACAGGACCTGTCATGAGGGTGACTCGTGACGAGTCAATCCTCCTCGGGAAGGGACGTGAGACTAAAGGTTGCGAAGGTCTCGCGCTTCCCGAGACAAGCATTTTTGAAGTACACCTCCTCGGGGCCCTAGACATGGCGAAGGACATCTGCCAGGGCCTCACTCGGGTAAGTGACGAATCTGGATTCCCCTTTGTTACTTAACTTTTTTGTTGGGATGCTTTGTTTATATGGTCTGCGTTTGTAATTTGCAGAAAACTGTATTGGCCCAAGGGCTGGTGTCAAAGATCGAGGACCTTGAGTCCTCGTGAAGAGCCTTGAGGCCAAGGCAAAGGAATCCGAGGAGGTGGAGAGCCTAAAAAGGCCTTAGGCGACGGGGATGCCAAGTGGCTGAGAAAGAGGCCGAGCTGGGGTCCTCGAGGAATGAGGAGGCTAACCTCCTTAAAGCCACAGGTGTCATGGGCAAGCGGTGAAAGCTTCCATGGCCGATGGGAAGAAGCATGAAGCCCTGTTCCTCGCCGAGCACCATGCGAAGAAACAGCTCGAAGCTGAAATGGAGCAAGTGCTCGGGGAGTATCAAAGAATGGAGACCCAAGCTGAGGCGAAGGACAAACTCATCGAGGAGTTGTCCTTGAGGACCGCCCATGCCGAGGATCTGGCGTCAAAGGCTGCAGTCCAAATTGAAGACAGCACCAAGACCCTTAGTGAGGTGACGGGCTCTGTGGTGGCTGATCATTTAGCCTTCGCACAACTAGAAAACCAAATTGGTTTTAAGTTGTACGATGGTGAAAGTGTTCAGCCCCCCGTTTTTGTAAAGCCCATTCTTTGAAAGGGCTGGTCGAGTCGCAGGTGTCGAGTCTTGATCGAGAAGGCTGGCCGCCTGAAGCCATGGCGGAGTGCTGTTATCTTTGAGGGCTTCCTAAGATGCCGCCACCAAGTGGAAGGCATCGTTGAGAAGTCAGATTTGGAACCCCTCAACGCCATGAAGGTCGAAGACCCTCCTCGAGGCGACTTTGTTCGAGTGGGGTAGGGCGGGGAAAAATTAGGAGCGAGAATATCCTTACGATATTCTGCCCGGGCATGTAGAGGATGCCCTGCTGTACCCCCAAACGATGATGTCCCCCAGTAGTTTGTGGACTTGTAATTAAATTTTTGGCCATTTTTGACAAAATAAACAACGCTTCAGCATTTGATGCCTTTCTAGTTGCTATCAGTATCAATTGCGCAATGCGTGGCCCTTCGTATAGCGGTTTTATGTGAACACAAAAAGACTTGGAATATTGCCTTCCCTTTGATGTATGAACAGTATTTTGTACATCGCAAAGTCTTTGAAAGCGTACAACTTAAACGTAATAAGGCCTCAAGTCGTTGACGTGGTAGTCATTTTTGAGTTTTTTGCCTTGATAATCTTTTAACTTGTAGACGCCTCCTCTTTCCTTGCTATGTACCACATATGGTCCTGCCCATCTGGAGCGAAGTGTGCCTGGCCAGGATTACGACCCGACAATTCCGCCTTGAGCAAGACCATTCCGCCCACGTGGATCTGCTTTGCCCGAACTTTGGCGTTGTGATCGAGGTTTGCCCTTTGTCGTAAGGCCATAAGCCTAAGTCTAGCACCCTCGCGGAGTTCTTCGACGAGGTCCAAACGCGCTCGAAGACCGCTCTCATTGCGAGGCGTCGTAATATAGCGTTCGGATTGTAGGGGCCGAGACTTGATTGGTAATAAGGCATCGACGCCATAAACCAAGGAGAAAGGAGTTTCTCCCGTGGGTCCCGTGTAGTTGTTCGATAATCCCAGAGAAGCGCTGGTAGGGCCTCGACCCACTTCTCTTTTTGTCCTCGAGGCACTTTTTAAGCCCTCTTTGATCGTGCGATTTGTTACTTCTACCTGGCCATTTGGTGTGGATGTGCCACGGGAGCGTAGAGCATTTGTATGTTCATCCTAGTGGCCCAATCCTTAAGCTTTTGCTCGCGAATTGAGTACCATTATCTGTGATTATGGCTCTTGGTGCCCCGTACCGCGCCACGAGGTCGTGCCAGAGGAAGTGTATGACCTTGGCGGTTGTTATGTTCTCGAGCGGCTGCACCTCTACCCACTTAGTGAAGTAATCGGCAGCCACTATACAGAATTTGAACTGGCCCTTGGCCGTAGGCATTGGGCCGATTAAATCGAGGCCCCAGCGCGAAGGGTATAGGGTATGTCTCCGTAACCACTTCGTTTGCGGTTGTCGTTGGATGCGAGAGTTAAGCTGGCATTTATGGCACGTTCGTACCAAATCATGCGCGTCTTTCCTCAAAGTTGGCCAATAATAACCGAGGCGCAAGCATTTGTGTGCTAGCGCGCCGGAGCCAATGTGTGCTCCGCAAACTCTGAGTGGACCTCGTTCATGATGAGTTTGGAATCGTCGGGGCCAATACATCGCTGCAAAGGAGTAGAATATCCTTTACGCCATAACGTGCCATCTATGATGACATGGCGGGCTGCGTCCTTATTTTCTTTTGCAACGCTGGTGGGCCCTCGATTGCACCGGTTTGGAGGTATTGAAGGATTGGGTCCCTCCAATCAGCGCTGCGTTAGCGTCAATTGCATGAATTGTATTTATAGAGGTTGTGCTAAGGTTTCGAGGATGCATCCGCCCGCCTTAGACAGACACTGTCGGCCACGATGTTTTGATCCCTTGGGATCTTATTAATATTTAACTTCTTTCGAACTGCCCTTGCAAGCTTTTTACCAAGCGCAAGTACCTCGAAATACGGGATCCTTGCGATCGTTGGTCCCGTAACACGGCTTACTGACGAGCTGCGAGTCGCATGCCGATTAAGCGTCGCGAAACCAGGCTTTCGAGCGGTCTTGAGACCAGCTACGAGGGCCTCGTATTACGCCACGTTGTTCGTAACCGGAAATTGGAAAGCCACTCGTAAGCTGGCCTCCATGCCGTGAGGACCTTTGATATGAACGCCCCCCCCTGGGTTATCAGCACTGGATGAACCATCCACGAACATGTCCCATTCGGGAGGTTCCAACTCATTTGGAGGGTTCCTCGAGGGACCGTGTTCGAGGGGATAGATGGAAAGCTCGGCCATGAAATCTGCCAAAGCTTGTGCCTTTATCGCTCGTCGAGGTTCAAACTTGATGTCATATTCCCGAGTTCGATGCACCAACGGGCTAAGCGACCGCTATGTTCGGTCTGTTCGGGATATCCCAGTTGGTAGGTCCGTTCGACAATGATTGTGTGGGCTTGGAAATATGCTCGTAATTTCCTAGCAGCCACGATCAAAGCGTAGATTGTTTTACGAAGGGGAGGGTAGTTCATCTCGGCTCCTCGTAATGTGTGACTTGTGTAATAGGCGGGCCTTTGCTGCGGGCCCTCCTCCTTGCGAAACACGGACGTCTGATCTTTGTTTGAAGTGGAGAGGTAAATGATGAGTTCATCCCGGGTTGCGGGCATTTCAGCGTTGGCAAATCGAGAGGGTGTGTCTTGATTTGTTCGAAGGCCTCTTGGCACTCCGGTGTCCAAGTGAATGCCTTTTCATGCGAAGGTTCAAAAACGGCTTGCACTTATCTCCCAACTTGAAATGAACCGTCCCAAGGCGACAATTCTTCTGTGAGTTCTTTGGATTTCCTTAATGTCCTTTGGTGGCGCCATATCCGTGATGGCTGAAATTTTCTTTAAGTTGGCGTCGATTCCCGTTCGGAGATCATGTAGCCTAGGAATTTTCCGGCTCCCACGAAAAAGAACACTTGGCTGGGTTGAGCCTCATGTTATATCGTCGGAATGGTGAAAAGTCTCGAGCCAAATCTTGAAGGTGGTCTTGAATGTCATGCTTTTCACAATAACATCGTCAACGTACGCCTCCGGGTTGCGGCCCATTTGGCGGGCAAAGACCTTGTTCATGAGACGCTGGTATGTGGCTCCAGCGTTTTTAAGCCCAAAAGGCATTGAGCGTAGTAGTACACATCGTCACCCGTTGTGAGCGCTGTTTTGAAAGCGTCGTCGGGGTCCATGTAGATTTGGTGGTAACCACTCTTAGCGTCCATGAGCAGCGGTACTTGTATTTGGAGGTGGCGTCGGCGAGCTGGTCGATAACCGGTAACGGATAAGGGTCCTTCGGACAATGTCTATTGAGGCCCGTGAAATCGGCACATCGAAGGTCCCATTAGTTTTGTCGGCTAAAACTATGTTAGCGAGCCACTCGGAGTACTGAATTTCTTTGATTATTCCGGCGTCGAGGAGCTTGGAAACTTCCTCTTTTACAAATTGTTTTTGAGGGCCATACCCCTTTTCTTACCTTAACCGGCTTGGAATCCGGGAATACATTAAGCTTGTGTGCAATAATATTGGGATCGACACCCGGTAAATCCTTCATGCTCCAGCGCGTCGAGGTTTGCCTCGAGGAGGTGGATTAGTGCCATCTTCTCCTTTTGTTGAAGGTTTTTGCCGATCTTGAATTTCTTGCGGGGTGACCTCGATTTCTTGATGGCGTCATCGAGGCGTGGCACATCGTCGGGCTCGCGGGTTCCTCGATCTGTTTGAGGCCCGTGAGTCAACCGTTGAGCTCAGCGAGGCCACGTAGTTCGTCCTCGCCGTTCGCTGGTCAATGTAGATGCGTGCATCTCCACGAGGCGTCGTAAATGTGACCGTGAGAGAACGGATGTCACACCTCATGTGAAATTCGACTGGCTGAGTCGACCAACGATGGCGTTGTATGTGGAGGGGACTTCGAGGACCAAGAATTCCGTCATGACGGAATGGCGATCCACCGTGCCAAATTGTGTGTCCCAATCAGCATGAGGGCGGAGTTGGCGACCCTATCGTTGGCACAATGTCCCCGCCAATGCCAAAGGTAGGGCGGAGCTCCTTCGCCGGCGGACATGTGTATCCCGAGTTTATCGAGCATGTCCCTGAAAATGACACCGGTATTTGCACCCGTGTCGATGTAGACCCTGCTGGTGTCGTAACCCGCGATCCTTCTTTGTGATAAGCGGTGGGTCGGAGTGTGGAACGACAACCTTTGTTCCATTGGGCGATAGATGACGTTCTCCTCGAGGTGATCGATCTGCAAGATTTCCCTTGCATACCGCTTCTGGAGGAGGCGCCTTGACCGTGAGCATGTGAATGACGCCCGCGGGTGGTGGTGGTGGCAAGTTTTGGCCCCGAGGCTGTTGTGTCGGCAGCGCGTTTTTCGCGGTCGTCGGTGTCGTCATCCCTCTTGCGTCCTTTGGGAATTCCTTGCAGGAGGAAGAGGAGTCGGAGAGGAACTCCTTGAGCTTCCCCTGCTCAAGCATCTCGAAATAAGATTCGGAGCTGATAGCACGCCTCCGTATCGTGACCACGATCCTTGTGGTAAAGCGTGCCTTGTCAAACCCCCTCGTGTTCTTATCTTTGGATGGGCTGAGGCCACTTAGGGACCTTGTTACGCTTCTCCGGCATCGAAGGATGTTGGTGCGGGTGTCACGAAGTGCGGGGTGGTGGTCGGAGGTCCTTGGACCGAGTTCGAGGCTGGAACCTCGATGAAGCAGACCCCTTGTCAAATTTCTGTTGCGGTCATTTGTGGGGGGCCTGTTGTATGGCTTGTTCATCTCCTCGGAGTTCATGAACCGGGTTGCCCGATCGATGAACTCACCCATCGTTGTGACGGGGTTTTCATTAATGTTGTACGCAAGTCTGGACTCGCGTTGAAGGCCTTGAGTTACGGCCGGGAGGCTGCATGTCAGGAGAGACCACGGACTTGGGCGGCTTCCGCTTGGAAACGTCGAATATAGTCTCGGAGTGGCTCCTCCCTCTGCCGCTTTACCCTTAGGAGGTCTTGGGACGGTTTTGGGAGGAGGCCGAGCCCCATGAAGTGGCGCGGGAAGGAGGAGGCTAGATCCTTGAAGCATTTAAAATGCTGGCCGCTCGGCGTTCCAAACCACGTCGAAGCAGCCCCTTCAAGGTGGAGCTGAAGGCTTTGCAAAGTATTGGGTCGAAGCGCGAGCCATCTCCATTTGGGAGATGTAACGCCGCAAATGATCAACGGGAGTCTAGTCGCGTCGTAACTTTCGATGGCGGCATTCGAAAGCTAGCGAGCACGGACAGCAATAATGTCCTCTGTGAAAGGTTGGGTGAGGAGAACCTCGATGTCGTCGAGGACCAGGTTTAGCGTCTTAACTTTGCTCCTCGACCACGTTGATTCTTGAAGAAGGTCATCGACATCGAGGTTCGCAGCAGAGATGGATTTTGGTTACGGGATTGTTCATCTTTGTCGTTGGGAGGCGGGAGGCGGCGGCTGCATTTCCGCCTTGATGGTTTGCACCATAAAGGCCTTCATTTCGTTGAGCATGCTACTTTGGGCGGATGTCGGTGGCGAGATCGACGATGACCTGCTGGGGGTCGCAGAGGTCCCGGCGAGGTATGTCAGTGGCCGCTTGCGGCTGAGGTGGCTGGTGTCCTCACTGGTATGGCAACAACGGGAGGCGGCGGGACTGTTCCCAAGGGGTTGTGGGGCTGCTGTATTCCCATTGCGTTACCGGCGGGGTTGGGGGCACATCCAGGAGGTGCAGGCGGCATCCTCGACATGCCTTGTTGCTCGTTCTCTTTGTTTTCGCCATAAAAGCGATGAAGAGGAGAAAATCAGGTGGTAGGAAAGAAAAAACGTCGTGGGTTCGTTTCCCATGACGGCGCCAAATTGATAGCCAAAGAATAATCTCGACCGTCGAGGGTGATCCGGTGGAGGTGACACGATGATTAGGTACACGGAAAAGCAAGACACGGGACACTTTCGGGTGCGAAAGAGAGGGGAAGTGTGGGTGCGTAGCGATTACCTTATTTGAGGCGGGCACCACCCAATATATAGGGTGGTGCTAGGTCCGTTATGGGGCCTTGAATCTTTGGAATTTCCATAAATGTGTCCATCATTGAGGCAGCGGCGTATTAATGGTGTAATAACAGCGGAGTTATTGTGGAGTTATTCCCCTCCTCTGGTTTAATGCCATAATGAGTGTAACAGTCGCCTTGAGGCGGCGGCGAGCGTTTATGGCTAACGGTATTATACGAGGTGCCCTTATTGGAAAAAGGGGGTCTTCGTAAATGGGAAGCCCGTTGTGGCGGACGCGGCCCATATGGCGTTTGCATTTGACAATACCGCCGTATGGGCTGGCCCATATATATCAGATGAGAAATGGATGAGATGGATCAAAGCATGTCTCTCCTCAGCTTCGGTTTCGGTGCTGATAAACGGATCTCCTTCTGCCGAATTCCAAATGGAGAGAGGTCTTCGGCAAGGTGACCCACTATCTCCATTCCTCTTCCTTTTAGCAGAAAAAGGGCTTAATATTCTTATGGAAGAGGCTAAGGCTAAGAACCTTTATGCGGCTTTAGTTATTGGAAGACCAGGATTCAGAATTTCCCACCTTCAGTATGCGGATGATGCTATTTTCTTTGGGCCATGGCAAAGCTCCAACATCGGAAACTTACTGAGAATTCTGAAATGCTTCAGCAAAATCTCGGGTTTGAACATTAATCTAGGCAAAAGCACGCTCTACGGGATTGGGATCCCCCCAGAAGATCTGCAATCTATGGCTTTCCGGTTCGGCTGTACTCCAGGGACTCTCCCTTTCATATATCTTGGTCTCCCAGTGGGAGCCAATATGTCCAGAACCAAAGCTTGGGAAAAAGTTGAGGACAAATTCAAGCTCAAACTTTCAACATGGAACGCCAAAAATGTTTCTGCAGGAGGTCGCTTAATTATGCTGAATTCTGTCTTGTCTGCTCTGCCGTTATTTTTCTTCTCTTTGTTTCGTGCCCCAGTGAGTGTTATTAAAACCCTAGAGAGTCTCCGTGCCAAATTTTACTGGGGTGGGAGTGAGAACTTTAACGGTATCTATTGGGTGGCTTGGGACAAGATTCTCAGAAGTAAGGAGGTGGGCGGTTTGGGGGTAGGGAGTTTGGTTCATAAAATTGGGCGCTTCTGTGCAAATGGTGGTGGAGATTCAAAGTTGAAAATTCTGCTCTGTGGGTTAAGGTTATTAAGGCTATTCATGGTGAAAAGGGAGGTCTCGATTCAGAAAGGGCAGCTACGAGAGGTGTGTGGGGGGAAATAATTCAAGTAGGGAAAGAGATTTCGGAGAGGGGGTGGATTTAGCTCATTCTTTTTACAAAAGGGTTGGGAACGGTCAAAACACTTTATTTTGGAAAGAGAAGTGGGTGGGGGAATCATCTCTCGAAGCTCTTTTCCCTAGGTTGTCGAAGTTGGAGACGAATTTAGGCACTCAAGTGGCGGATAGGGGGTCTTGGGAAGGTGGGTCTTGGGTTTGGAGTTGGAGAAGAAACCCAAGAGGGAGGGAGTCGGGAGAACTGTCGGACCTCAACCATCTTTTATCTAACATTGTGTTATCTGCAGATCGTAACGACTCCTGGGGCTGGACTCTACACCATTCTGACACATTCACAGTTTCGGCCATGTCAAGGACTATTGAAGATGCTATTGATCCTCCCGCCAGTAGACACCCTACGATCTCCTGGTCCGCTTGGGTTCCAAAGAAAGTTCTCCTCTGATGCTGGCGTGCTCTCCAAGATCGTCTTCCAACAATTCATCAACTCCAGTTGCGCAACATTCCCATCCAGCCTTCTGGGTGCAAGCGCTGCATTTGCCCTTTCGAAACGCTGGATCACGTTTTAATTTGGTGCCCTTTTGCCTCTGAAGTTTGGAATCGAGTTCACTCATGGTGTCACCTTGATCAATTCCGCGGAACCGATATTGAAGATCTCCTTACAACTGGTTTCCCCTCCATCAAATCCCGCCTCGAAAGTCATGGTTGGCAAGCTATTCGTTACATTACGACTTGGGCGATTTGGAAGGAAAGAAATGCGGTCGTCCATCAAATACGAGCTCCCCAAGCTCCAGAGTTTTTGATTCCATTCAGTTTCTTTATTACCTTTGGATTTCTAATAGGTGGAAACCCAAAAACCTTTCTTGGTGTGAATGGGTGCTCCACCCTCTAACTGCTATTACGAACAACAGCTAGCGCTGCTCTTGCTGTTTGTTTGTTTGTCTAAGGCCTTCTCCTCTATCTTAGAGGGGAACCTGTTGTGTTTTCTTTAATAATATTTCAATAGCCATTTTCAAAAAAAATGATGAGCCTTTTTCCCCTCTACTCCATCAGTACATGCATAAATATTTTAATACTTTTCCAATTATGCCACCATCTCGATGGAGGTTTAGCTCGAAATACATAAGACATAGCAGGTGAGTAAACTACGTCCGTAGTCCTGTAAGTTTGGGGTTTGTCCTATTTGGGTCCCGTTTTAAGAATTTGTATCACTTTAGTCCTGTAAGTTTCAATCGTGTGCACCGTTAGTCCTCCCGTTAAATTTTCCGTTAAAACTGACGTTAAAGTGGTAAAATTACCGAAATATCTAGGTATAATACTAAATTTAACATCAATCTTCTAAAAAAACTACAAATGAACCCCAACTAATTTCAAATTTGCAAACCAAATCCTAATCGGAAGCTCCAAACACATCGAGAAAACAGAGCGATTTCGTCGAGCAGATCGGCCAATCATCGTGCTTAATCGATCCATTTCCATGGCGCCGTCGCGCTCAATCTCCATTCCCATTCTCCTCCTATCCTTCTTCGTGGCTCTCTCCGTCGCTAAGATCCGGGTCTCCGATGTCCGCTCGGACGACCGCCCCATCATCCCTTTCGACGAGTTCGGGTTCACCCACAACGGCCGCCTCGAGCTCAACGTCACCCATCTCAAACTCTCGGATCCCAACCCGGATCTCAAACCCTCGTGTTCGCCAATTGCCTTAATCGGGTCAAGGTGTCGATGAGGGTACGATCCGCGATGTACAATCTTGATGGCAAGTCAGAGCGGCGAGACTATCTCTCCGCCGGCCGGACTGGAAGCGCTCATGGTTGGGATGTGTTGTTCTATATATTCAGTTTTCTCAAGGGAATTACTCTCTTCACTCTCATCGTTTTGATTGGAACTGGGTGGTCCTTCTTGAAGCCTTTCTTGAAGTCTGGGGAAGGGAGGTGCGCCGGCGACTGGGTGTGGGAGGAAGAAGGGTAGTGGGAGGACGAAGGAGATCTTGCCGGTGACGACGGGGCAAAATGGTTGGGCGACCAAGCTCAGTTTGTAAAAATGTTAGGGTTGGGTTAAGTTTGCAAATTTGAAATTAGTTGGGGGTTCATTTGTAGTTTTTTTAGAAGATTGATGTTAAATTTAGTATTATACCTAGATATTTCGGCAATTTTACCACTTTAACGTCAGTTTTAACGGAAAATTTAACGGGAGGACTAACGGTGCACACGATTGAAACTTACAGGACTAAAGTGATACAAATTCTTAAAACGGGACCCAAATAGGACAAACCCCAAACTTACAGGACTACGGACGTAGTTTACTCCATAGCAGGTCCAAACACAAATTTGAGTAAAAGCCATTTCCCTTTTGGAACACGGAGAAAAAGCAGGAGAAGAAAGTAGGAGCAGTATAAAGATGAAAAAAGGTAGAAATGAGTTCCAATCCAAGGGTGGTTTTTGATTCGGAAAAGATGATCTAAAAAAGCTGGGCACGTATTCGCAAATTAAAACAAATACTCCTCCTCCTACTAGTTAGTACTATGTCCTAATCATTTAAAGGGTCGTCAACCTGCCAAACACTAAATACCAATAATATGCATTTCTTTTCTAACATAAGTGGACATGAAGAACTGGGGGGGACAAATGATCTTTGTTCCCCATTAAAAACTATTCTTCAAGTAGTGCTACCATTTTCTCTTAAGAAACAAGTTAGTCCCCGGAACAGAAGAAGAGGGTCAGACAGTGCACATGGTTCATGGAAATGCGGTTGGGTTCTCCTCTCCGCACGTGAACAGAACCACCGAAAGCTTTTCTCTCAACGGAACCCCCACCCATTTTCCATGAAAACAACCAACGGCAAAACCAGAATCCAATGTTGCAAATTTGTCACATATTCTTATCAAAATGCACCCCAACACCGAATCCCATGTCCACCCATGTGACTGACCATAAAGAATAAATTCATTCCAAACAGGTCAATTTTGATATGGAATACTATATGACAAACAACCTACCTAACTAACACAATTCATGAGACCATTATATTTTATTGTGCAACTCATGCCAACAGAGCTAGCTACTTGTGATTGAAAGAATATATAATCACATAAATATATATATATGACAGTTTACAAATGGAGAAATGAAGCATCATCATACCCATCCTAAAGCTAAATCCTAATGTTTTTAACAGAAATACAATACTAAGTACTGTATTTATACCACACACCCCTTACAAATTAAACAGAGCCACCAACACAAGAATAAATCCAATGAATGTATTGAGTTTACATGCAAAACTGATCTCACCAACACCTGAGCTACAACAGCAGCCAACTATATCACCACCTTTTTTTCTTTTCTTTTCTTTTCTTCTTGATCACATGATCTTTCTCATTTTTGGTTTTGTTATGATGATCATGATGAAAACAAATGAGCAAAGCAAAGACTGAAAAAAAAAAGCCGACATAAAGACCTCACCGGCACAAACTGTTTGCTTTGCCTAGTCTTTGATGCCATGGGAACTGATACAATGATAAAGCAGGAAGAAGAAACAGTCCCAGACCAAGTAACAAACAAGCTTTCAGCGTCCTGTTTTTGCACGTTTCATTCCGCTTGAATTGAAAGGTGAGACGCTACCACCACTTGGACCGGGACTCTCCTCCCTTAAGTTAGAATTTAGCAATGCCAATTCCCGCAGCTGCTGCCTCTTTATGAAATCCTGCGATTCATCCTATAAACAAAAATTAAAAGTATCATAAGCGCCAAATTGGATCCACTGATAACTGATCGCCAGCAGGCTATGAGATTAAGAAGTGGAACAATCCTTCCTCGTAGCTGAAGCTGATGTTAAGGAACAGAAGGTAACTAAAAAACAAACTTCTTCAGTCAGGGAAACGATCAAGAAATTAGTGCTCCTACAGTAATTTTTTGTGGGAAGAAACCAGGCAGCACTCAAAGTGTTGCGTGTATTGATCATGCGGATCAGAAAACACAGGTAGTGGAAGCAGAAGTGAAGTTTAATGATTGGAAAGACAACAAACAGCAAACTTGCATGTTTGTATAAGAACAAATGAATGAGAGAAGCTTACCACAGGCTTTAGCAACTCCTCTATAATTTCCTGAGCTTGTCTAAGCCTCATGTCAACAATATTAGCAGGTAAATCAGCTTCGATTAGGATGTGAAGTGGATCATTTAGATGCTCATAACCAGGTCTTCCCCTCAGTTTTTCTTCCTTGAAATTACGAAAACAAGGAAATGGTTGGCCAATTTAGGAAATAAAAGGAGAATATGATAGACAATAAGCAATTGGAAGGGGGAACAGTAATCGTTCAATATTTTGACTTGAACTGCAACAAAAGAGAAAAATGAAAAAGAGACAAAACCAATGTGGCTTTACCTTGTCTGGATCCTTTATCGAACCCTTCCCTCTAATGTATACACGGCAGCCAGTAGTAGCTTCCACCCGCTTCAGAGAATTACCTCTGGGGCCCAGAAGGCGGCCAACAAAATTGAACTGAAACCAATAGCATGGCATGAGTTCAGGCACAACCATGAGATAGCTCAATATAAAAGATTTTGTTTAGCCAGCGTCAATGCTGAACCTGCAAGTATCATATATACTGGAGTGGAATAAGGTTTTCAAGCATCTTACATTTGGGTAAGTATCAACAGGAATTTCTAGACGCAAAATCCTCTTCACTGTGTAAGAACTAGGACTAGCTGGTGCACTTTGCCAGTCCATCGTCATTCCAGGAGGTCCGCCTAGTCTCTGTCAAGCATGGACAAGTAATGGCAGTTTAGCAGAGTGGTGACCATTCAGATAACACAAAAGTGGAGGAAGAAAATAATTGCAAGCATGGTATGATTGGGTTAAACTCATAAGGTTGATCCAGAAATTGATTCAAAATCTTTAATAATCAGGAAGCAAACGGGGAAAAAACAAAAACAAAAAAGTGTAAAGATAGAGAACTTCAGAGCTGCAAAAACACACATATACTAACACTAGCTGAAATTACCCACATTCAGACATAAGCTCATGTATTGCATGGTAGAAGGAACAAAATATACAATTTCAAGTGCTAATGATCCAGTAGCCAGTAGGAAAAATACCAAGAGACAAAAAGTCTGCCTTAGTGTTTGTGTGATCCACGGAAATTCCAACATTGTGAATTTACAAATGGGGGATATTGACTACTGGAAAAACACAGCTTAAAGCTTTCCTCAGTTGCCTGTTAAATTTTAGATTTCTACGCAACAAATGCAGGAATCACATAAAGTTATTAATCAGAATTCCTAGTAAATTAAATTAAATAAACGTTGCTTATTAGAAGGAGCATTATTGACTTGGATAAAAACAGAAGCAGTGTGCAAATGGTGCAAAATGAAAGTTAGATGCATCAATTTTGAGAAAGGATAATACACAGTTAAAAAAAATGAAAGCCAGTGTAAAAACCATCAGAGATTGAACCTCTTGCGGAAGGCCATTCCAGCCACCTAATCCTGTGCCTGCAACACTTGACATTAGGTTAGAGGAAGCCATGGGGCTGGGGCTCCTATGTCGCATCCGGTCAAAGTCGCCAAAACCTTGGTTGGACAACATCCCCGAAACTCGAAATATTTCTGTGCCAAAAAGGAACGCCTTATTTGAGAAGCTGCCACACATGGGCAATAGGAAATATGCATGCAACATGCCCCAAGGAGTAGGAGAAAGGGCCAAGGCAGGTCAAACACAAAGTAAGTTAAATAGATGAATGTGACTACAAGCAGGAACCCAAAAGAGTTCAGGTGAGCATATGTCATTCTGCCTTCTATTCTGAAAAAAAAACAATTTAAACCTTATTGAGAGAGTTAATCAAGTTACTATAGTTTATCCTGATACTGGTAAAAATGCAGCAGTGTATACCACTATTAGATGACTCAGGTTTGAGGGGATTCAAATCCAACTCTGTGTAGCTATGAGTGTGGGGTTCAAGCCTAATGCTTTGGTGTGTGAATTAAAAGTAGGCATTCACCTAGTGTTTTCATGAAGATAACCTTTTTCCCCTGAAAAGATATAAAACCTGTACTTGCGGATGGTGATCTTATTACATCTTCACATGCAACCAATTCTCCACCTAACAAAGACTTCAAAACCCAAAGATCCTCAGGTAAAACAACAGGGCAAACAAAAAATTTGAGAATCTTTTCATGCAAATTCTCTTATCTAAATTGCCATGACTCATGAGAACTATTGCAACATCTCAAAGCCACAAACAGAATGAACCTAGTACCACAGCCACGCCATGCTAACATGCTAGGCTAACATTTCTGAGTCTTCCACTTATAATTAAATCCCGTGAGTCTTACATGTAATGTGCTTATCTAATAGGAGCAAGTTATACAAATTTCTCAGTTGTCCAAGGGACACAATTCCACTTATACAGCCTCCACAGTGAAGCCTTATACCAACACAACAATCTGACGGATCCAAAATATAGTCTGAAACGCAACGAGTGCAGTGAAGCAGCAACGGAGACAGTCGAAGCAAAATCCAGAAAAACCTAGATCCAATAGTGTCAGGTAAAAGAAGTGACCTTGATTTAAGAGTCTACTACATATCGGAAGGACCTGCAAGAAAGGTCCAAGCTTTTGATGCTCCGCCAGTAACTCTGACAAGTACTGACTGCCAAGTAAAAAACCACGAAGATCAAGAACAGCAGAATTCTCAAAGACGAGGAGACGATACACAATCAAAATCCAAAAACAGGAGCAAGCTTGCGGTGGTGTTTAAATGATTAAATTTGAGGCACCTTTTCTTCGAGTGGGGTTTTACCTGTCAACATCCGGGGCGCTTCTAATCTGGGGAGAAGCAGCTCTTGCAGGTGAGAAGTTGGGATTATACAGACCTGACATGGCTTTTCAGTTTTGAGGATTCTTCAACACACAAAAGAACCGAATTTGTTAAAGAAAAGAAAAGGGTTTTAGTTGTGGTTGTTGCAGAGGAAAAAGGAGAAACACGGCTCCATCAATAAAGGGTGGCTGCTTGTAATATGAGCAGAAAAAAAAAACGGAGAAAAGGGGAAAACAAAATAAAGGCGTCGACAGTTTGCAGAAAGGTAGGAAGATCTTTAAAATTTATTTCCAATTTTTCCCTTGTGAGGTTAAAACAATTTCCTTTTGGAGCAGTAGCAATGATTATCTGAATTTATGGTGCACTTAGACAAGATTAGTAAGTAGGAGTATAATTTTTCTTTCTTGAACTGACTATTATTAAACCATATTCTTCACAGTTCACACCATCACATCACATTCACGAAGGGGCTCATAAAAACAAATTCAGCTTTTAATAAGTTTTGAATTTTGATATATGATTTCATTTTTTCGTGAATTTCTTAAAATATACATTCAATTATCTATGCAAATAATATATTTTTAGAAAATAAATTTAATAACAAAACACCGTCTCCATTCCTGAAAAATGGCATTATTTGTTTTTCAGCATTTAATCTTTTAAGTTTTTTTCCTTCAAAGTTTAAACATATAAAGTTAATTATCCATATATGTATCGTAATATCAAGCCTTACTTTTTAAAATATATATTTTAAATTTTCCACAATCTTTTCTTTATAGTAATCTAGATTGATCACAAAGGGTGTGTTCAATGTTTCTTGAAAAAAAATTCTCACATTTTCAATTCTCAAAACACAAAACAACCTTAAATCTATCAATTATCTATCAAATCATAGTCTTCTCAAATTTCTCTACTCACATACTTCTTGATTCAAATGAACACCCAAATAACAAAATCAAACACTTCAATTGTTTTGGAACGAATAAAGTAATATAAATAAACTAACATCAAATGAATATATTAAAAAAAACATTTCAAACAAATGGTACGAATGGAATAGCATCATTAGGGGGCTTCAAACATGGTGATTTGGGAGTGAATTTTTGTGATTTCTCACCTCCCAAATTCACCATGTGATTTTCAGTTTTTAGGACCTCCCCAAATTCACCATAGAAGTGAATTATCCGAAATTTACCGTGAATTTCAGATAACCACCACTTCTCTCTCTCTCTCTCTCTCCCCCAGCAATCTCCTCTTCATGCCAGAAAGTTGCCGGAAACCACCCTCCGGTCGACGGCGCACCTCCCGGCCAGATCGGCCTGGAATTCGCCAGCGCCGCCGTCGTGCGATTCGAACGCGTTGGAGGGTGCAGTGTTAGGGCGAAGAGTTGCAGGAAACCACCCTCCGGTCGGCACGCACCTCCCGGCCAGTCCGCCGCTGAATTGCGCCGTCGCCGCCGTCGTGAAAAAGAACATTTATGTTTCTGGTTTGAGGGGGTGCAGTGGTATTGTGAAAAAGAACATTTTTTTCACTTGTGAAAAACGAAAAATTCACCAAATTTGTTTTGCACTCACTTCCAAGTTTGAAGCCCCCTATTGACCTTGTCGTCTCCTAATGAAAACAGGCTGCTCTAGCTAACTTATTACTATTAATCATATTCTAACAATTTGGGATTTTTTTTTAATCCATCTAGTGAGAATAGCTCACGTATAGTAGGATATGGTTACAACAGATTATGCCGTTTAATTGTATCCAACGAGGTTTTAAATGACCTCTACTTTGCAACGATATCATTTTGATATTTCAATATGAAAAGTAGAAGGTTTAAAAATGTTTAATTTTTTTAAGATTATTGGGAATTTTGTGAATGTGAGATTTCGATATAATATGAAAAAAATTGTGGTAATTGCACCCTCAAACAAAATATTCTACATTTTAAATAAATTAAGATTTCATATATGGCTTAGTCAAATATTTTCAGAAAATCGGTTATGTGCATTATTTCTTTCATGTAGACTATAGAGACCAATACACTAAAAAAAAAAAACAATGTAAACCAAATAAATGAGTCAGTCTCTATCACTATAAAATGTTATTTTCATCACGACATCATCAAATTTTAAACTATATAATCATGTGATATGATTAAATTTTATATAGTCATACAATTTTAAATAAGAGGTAAGACATTTTTTGACAAACATAAAAAATAAGTAAAAAATGTTGATTTAGGCTTTATGAACCAACTATGATTATTCTCTCGCACTTCGCTGTTGGTTTTTGAAAAATAAAAAATTGTACATGAAAATAGAGGTTATCCAATGATGTAAAAATAGCATAAAATATTTAGGGTGAAACTGAAAATTGCACATTAAAATTAGGGGAAACGGGTAACGAAAATTTGAAACAAAAGCAACAAATAAAATATATGCCCCGAATTGGACAAAGGAAAATATAAGATAGAGAAAAATAAAGGAGAGAATAACATGAGTTTTAAAAAACAATATTCATCGAGTATAAATGTATTAATTTGATTGAGAGAATATCCAACATTCATGAAGTATAAATGAGATAATATATGTTTAAAAAAGCAGCTAATAAAAAAATTCTATTTATTTTTAAAATAAAAAAATAAATAATTTTAAATTTTAAATATAGCTATTTCAATAAGTAATTAAAAAGTTATAATTTTAAAGTTAGACAAAGTGAAAATCTATAATCCCAAAAAAAATGAGCATCCAAACTTCAATTACCCTTGAAATAAAGATCAATAAGTAAGAAAATTAATATATTTAATAAGAAAAAACATAAGTAAATTGATTTTAAATAGGCTTATTTATCGTTCGCTCCCCCGAACTATTTCGAATCGCTCACTTTAGTCCCTCGATTCTGACTCGGAATTACTCAGTCCTCGAACTAGTTAATTCGAGGCACTTTAGTCCGTCTGTGAAGTTGGACGTCAGTTTGACCGAGACCTAACGGTTTGACGGAACGTTCGTTCCAGCCCGTTATGGGATTACCGTTATAAGGCTGCCCTCTTCCCATCGTCCTCGTCCTCCCAAGTCTTCCCCAAATTGAGCTTGCGATTCGAAACCCTAACCAGAGAGCAAATTGAAACCCTTCCCCCTTTACGAAATTTACGAAATTTGAATATGTCAGGACATGAAACAACATTTTTCGGAGGATTTGATTCCAGCTTCGATAGGGACGAGGACGAGTTTAACGAATCTGGCACTCCGATTTGTAGATGTGGAAGCAGGACATTCATGGCGGAGGCTCGACGAGATACGGCGAACTATGGACGACGTTTCTTCCGTTGCCGAAACTATAAGGTATGAGGAAACCGATGTGTTTTGGGTTGTGTGGTCTTGCCCCTCTCCTTAGACGTTTCTGGGCCAATGTGGTTTCTCTTTTGCAGAGTAAACCGATGTGTTTTTTCCAGTGGATTGATGAACCTTTCACATTGCGATCCCAAGAGGTGATAAGACGACTGATTGGGAAGGAGAGGAATGCTGAGTTGGAGCATGCGAAGAACGCAACAGTGAAGGATGATGCTGTGAGGGCGGCGGAAGAAAATGCGCAATTCAACCTACTGAAGGCCATGTTGCAGTCAATTAGGATGTTTTGATAAAATCCTAAACAACGTTGGTGCACATCCTAAACAACGTTTTGATAAAATCAACAACAGAGCTAATGGAATGGTTCAGATCCCATCCTAAACATACATCCTACATGCTTAAACATCACAAAGTTGGTGCACATAATGGTTCCAGATGCACTGAACCCTAGCACCCAAAATTTAACTACACCAGCCTACAACAGCAGCCTACAACAGCAAACTTCAGCAGCATACATTCAGGATTAGGTTGGCTGGCTTGAAGAGGCACCAACACCTTGCTTCCTCTTTTGTTTCTTGTTTTTCCCCTCGGTAGCACTGGTTGGCTGGCTTGAAGAGGCACCAACACCTTGCTTCCTCTTTTGTTTCTTGCTTTTCCCCTCGGAAGCACTGGTTGGCTGGCTTGAAGAGGCACCAACACCTTGTTTCCTCTTTTGTTTCTTGTTTTTCCCCTCTTTTGGGTTACCTTCTTGTTCAGCACTCTTCCTCTGCACATAATGATCACAGAATTAAATTACTGATATGCAAACAAAGAACAAAGAATTAGAGTTTGTAGACTGATTGTGGGCTTACCTTGCTTGCTGAGTTCCCTTTCCCGTTCACTTGCCCCTTCCCATTCTTTCCCTTCTCAGTATTTCGTGGACATGTAGCTGAATTATGTTCAGCAGACTTGCAAAGTGAACAATGCATTACTCTACCATGACGTGACAGTTTGAACCTTCCCTTCACTGGCTCACCTCTTTTCTTTATTCTTGCCACTCTAGGCCTCCCAGGCAGTATCCTCATATTTGGACGATTGATATGTCCTAAACCACTATCACCCCAGAATTCCTCACTAGGCATTGGTTGAATTGCATGCTTATATGCATTTTCAAACATTTCCGGCCCATACCAGTGGGAAATGTAATTGTAAGGATCTTCCTTCCTTTCCATGATTGCTGCAATAGCATGTGAGCATGGAATTCCCGATAGCATCCAACCCCTGCAGCTACACTCCCTTGACCCTAACTTAAGAGTGTGTTGTGTGTTTCCCCACTTTGCCTGATAGCCATCCTCACCATTCCACTTGCACTTCCAGTTAAAACTTGCGCCAGAGTTCTCTCCCATTATGGCTCTTATATTAAACCCACAACCACTTCTCCACTTCTTTATAAATGCTCTTCTACTGGCTATCCTCTCCATGCAGTAGACTCTGAAATCTTCCAGTATTGATATAATGGGCTTTGACCTTGCAGCTATTAGAACCATGTTAAATGCCTCAGTGCTGTTGTTATCCACATAGTCAAACTGAGTGACCTGGCTGAAATAAGCCCTACACCATAACCGTAAATCAACCCTCTCAAGAGCTGCCTGGCTCCTCGCCTAACAATTCTATCTCCTCCAGCCTTTTTCTAGTTGAACCTCATTAGGTGATTTAGCAACAGTAGAAAGCAACTTTAAGGTGCTCACCTTTAAAATTTGGATACCGGTTGCCATAGATGTGCCTTGCACACAATCTATGTTCAGCCAATGGGAATAGGAAGGACCTGACATTTAACAATCCCTGCAATTTCAACAAGCCTGATTAGCATGGCGATCAGAAGCATAAATCAATAGTGTTATAATGGCTTACCTTGCACTGGTCAAACATAAAGCACCAACCACTCCCACTTCCAACTCCAATGTCCAGCCCTAGATGTTCAAGGAACCATGACCAGCTGTCCTCATTCTCACTCTCAACTACACACCAAGCGAGAGGATACAACTGGTTGTTTCCATCCTTACCAACAGTCAGTAAGTAAAATGCCCCTGACAACTCCTTTCAAGAAACATCCGTCAAGGCCAATGTACCTCCTGCATCCCTCTAAAAATCCTAGCTTCAATGCAGCCAGACACACATACATCCTCTTGAACCTAGGTGTCTCTCCAGGTAAGGTTTCCTCAGTTAAAATGTCAACAGTTGTACCTTGCATACCATATACATAAAATCAGACATAAGTTATCTTGCTGAAAAAGAGCATATGCAAAGTAATCACCAGTTAAACTACTGTGTTGGATTCTCTTAATGCCTTTGCATAATCATGCGATCTTGCATATTCATGGTCAACATCTCTCACAAGTTTCTTGACAACCATACGTCGCGCTCTTACACACCGATCAATCCCAACTTCAATCGCAACTCGCCCTAATGGTGTCTTTCGGTAGCTACATCCGACCCTAGGATGTGCCATTAGCGATCTTCATCTTGCTCGGCAATCCAGGTGCCACGATGCTGCAATCTTGAAAACTTGCGTGCAAGTATGCCTTGGATTTAATGTCTTCACAAGGAAGTGCTTCTTATTCCTTTTACTCTCCCATTCTGAATATATCATCCAACAACGATTCGTCTTTGCAGCGTACCCTAACCCTCTTACTCTCATTTTTCTTGAAAATATAGTCTCTTTTCTCTTGAATAGAATATTTTTTAGAGACCTCTTGAAGCTGTTTATGATCGGTAAAACATAGACCAACTGAATACTTCACCTCCTTGCATTTCTCAACATACCTTGGAAACCTTGGAGTAACTCTTCTCACAACTCTGGTTCCATCTTCCTCAATCTCGGACTCAAGACTCCCAACATCACTTTGTTATCAAACTCTGCTGCAGGATCGGGATCTTCCTCACTCGATTCTTCACTTCCCGATTGTTCTATACTCCTTGCACACCACCACTTCAAGAGGCAACCGGGTCCTTTTAGATGCAGTTACGTAAAAGTCTTTCACTACATTGATGCCTTCAATTATTTCATCATTCTGGTTAGGTGATAAAGTGTAATCAATGCCATCTAACTCCTCTTCACAATCATCATCCAAATCCTCTCCATCGTCCTCCTCACTTTCTTCATTCTCTGCAGCTTCTTCTATATTATCTCTTTCCTCTCTCTCTTCTACATGACCTCTCTCTTCTCTCTCCCTCTCTCTTCATTCTCTGCAGCTTCTTCTCTGTCACCATCCTCTCCTATCTCTTCTATATTATCTCTTTCTTCTCTCTCTTTACATGACCTCTCTCTCTCTCTCTCTCTCTCTCTACCCCATCACATTTGTCATTCACGCCTCATTATCTCCAATATTGTTTTCTTCAACCTCGGTATCTTGGACTGATGTACCTTTAACAGACTTGTCCACTTCCTCTCCACTACCTGTGGTCCCCACCTTAAAAGCCTGACTTAGTTCTTTTTGTTTTTCATGTACCACTCCAAAGAGTGCTCAACAAACAAATCCAACCCCAGAAGCCGTTCTTTGCACCAAACATTTTCATCATATCATCGTGTACATGTAAAGACTCTAGATACTCCATGGGTTTACCAAGAGGCTTGTAGTACAGACACCTCACATCAGAAGCTTTATACCCCAAGTTCCTAAGAGCAGCACTTGGTGAGTAAAATGTAACAATGTCCTTGTACATTTTATGCACCACTAGCGTAGACTCCACATCTTGTAGAGATGGTTGTGTGACAAATCTCCCACCGTGATTGAAATTGAAGATAAGAGTGTGAGATCCTGAACCCATCTGTGAAGCAAGAGAAATGGCACCATTCACATCTTTAATCAAACATCTAGGTGGAGACTAATCCCAAAACCGACAGCAACACTCTATTTTAATCAATAGTCTAAGTGGATATTAACAACATTAACACACCATACTTCAGTAAAGACTGACCATTGACCACTAAGAACAACATTTGAAAAGAATGCTCACCTTCACCGCGGCGTGCCCTCTCTTTCGCAAAGCAGAAAAGGATCCTCCAACCCTGTCCCAACACAAGGAAACAAGCTGCTTTCACGTGGGGACGACGCCTCACGCCAATGCCTGACGAATCAACCTTGCTTAACTCTCGAATCGAACCTCCCCACCTCTTCCCTCTCACTCTCGTTCCAGACTCCAGACTCGAAATTTAGGTCCCAAACTGCCTTCCCAACTCCCTTCCCAACTCCCAACTCGGTTTATCATCGCCGTTACGACGCCGACGTCCGTCACAGACGTTACCACCACGTGCCCACACGTGACCGATTTTTGGAGTCAAGGGACTAAAGTGCCTCGAATTAACTAGTTCGAGGACTGAGTAATTCCGAGTCAGAATCGAGGGACTAAAGTGAGCGATTCGAAATAGTTCGGGGGAGCGAACGATAAATAAACCTTTTAAAAATGATGTCACTAATTTATAAGTATCAAACAAAATGAACAAAACTGTGAAAATATGATAACATACTAAATTGGAATAAAGAAGAAAATAAAATCTTCATTTTATTAAAAAAATAAATAACTAATTTTTAAGTATTACAATTTTAAAGGACCGGGGACATATAAAAACACTTGAGAGGTTGAATTTGGAAAGCTAAAAAAATAACATCAGTTTGTTATAAAAAAGAGTAATCTAAAGGATTTTTGAAAAATAGAAGATATTAAAAAAACATTTAACGGTAAAAAAATACAAATAAAAAGGGGTGGGAAAATATATTAATGTTTCACCATCATAAACCAAAGGGTTGAATGTGTAAACTAAAATAAATATGAGAGTCATGAGAGATAATTTCATTTTTTTCTTAAATGACATTAAACAATATAAATTTAATTAATTTAATTAATGTAAATTCTTCATGCTTCTTTTGGTTATTGGAAATGAAGGAGTAATTTTAGATGCAAATGCAATGCAAGTAAATATGAGGGACTAATTTGTAAAAGATTGGAAATTAAAAAAATAATGATAAAAAACAAAATTATCACTATTCGTAATGTTGCATCAACACGTCCATTAATAGTATATAGTTATAATAAGAACAAAATAATGTAAATCAAATGAGGGAGTTAGTATTTATCACTAAAAAATATTGGTTTCATCATGTCATTATAAAAATTTACATTACTCGTATATGATTACATAATAGGATTAAATTTTATTTAATCATACAATTTCAAATAAGATGTAAGAAGTAAGTTATCAAAAAATAAATAAGAATAAAATATTAAAATGTCCACACTATCAGATTAAAACCATTTGGGCCAAAGTGTAAAAGTATATATAAAAAATATGTAAGAATATAATTATCTAAGTAACAAAAAAGTTATAAAAAACATGAGCTCACTATTTGTAACATGCACCACCACATCCTATAAAATACTAATTTTACTATTCATGAGTTTCTAAATAGTATGTTATATAATAAATAATACAGGAGAAAAAAGGGAGTGCAGTCAAAAAAGTTTTAGAAACTCGAAAAGCCTTACAGGTAGGTATGAAGGGAAAATGGATAATTTTACCACTAAAATTTACAAAACCTCTGAAGTTGTCACTAAAGTTCATTTTAAAGAGAAAATGTCACCAATGTTTAATTGAAAATTTGTCACTGGGTGTTAAGTTGTCTCAATTGGCTCATGTGGCGTGCCACTGGGTGATTGTGTGGACATTGTAGTGTTAATGTTTAATTTCATTTTAATATATCACAGTTTAAGGGTTGAATTAATAGTTTTAAAAATTTTAAGTGAAATTATAACATTAACCCTATAAAAATGTACAGTCAATGTCCATGTAGGATCCCAGTGGCATGCCCCGTGAGCGGCAACTGGGACAACTTAACGTCTATTGGTAAATTTACCCCTTCAGTGAAATGATGAGGGCATTTTCGTTTCAAAATGAACTTTAATAGTAAATTCATAGCTTTCGTAAACTTCAGTGACAAAATTATCCATTTCCCCAAGAATAAACAATGTATGTTGGGGCTGTAAATGAGCCGAGCTGAGCTCGAACTATGTCCTGCTCGAACTCTGTTCAAATGTTTTTGATCGAACTCGAGTTTGACTCGATAGCTCGATGAACCTTATGATGCGGGCTCGAACTTGACTCGATTGATTAATCGCAAGCTGCACGGAAACCTGTCAAGAATCATTTAAACTATGCTCGAGTTCGCCTCGATAGCAGCTCCAAATCTGATACTTTATAATTTTATTAATGATACTTTATAAATTTAGTCAACTATGTCATACTACTTTCAAATTACTATTTATACTTTATAATCTTAGTAAATTAGCTCATATTACATATGAACTATCCTAAGTTATCTTTAGTATGCATTGCTCGATAGCTCGATAAGAAATCAAATCGAACTCAGCTTCTCCCAAACTCGGGTCAATAAAATTACCGAGCCGTGAACTCTGTTCAAACTCGAACTCAAAACTCGATAATATATTGCTAAAAAACACGCGAGCTGAGTTCGAGTTCAGGTAAGTTTGATAAAGACTAGGCTCATTTACAACCCTAATGTCCATCCTCTAAAATCATCTGAAGTATTAAATTTTTTATTGTTATTTTTTTAAAATAAAGCTCAAAGGAGAACCAAGTGGTGCATTTTCGCCCAAGTTAACATGGTTTTAAAAACCGAATCGAAAGCATAACCGTTCAGCTACCAGTTCACGGTTCAATCGGTTTGACCGATTGAGCCACCGGTTCAACCAGTCAATTTAATAAGTAGTACTCTCTCCGTTCCCAAAAGATTGAATGGTGAGACTTGGCGCGAATATTAAGGTGAATGTAAGATTTTTGTATATGTTTAGCTATTTACCCTTCGAATGAAAGTGCACAAAAAACGAGGTAGACAAAGTAAATATAAAGTAATGGTAGTTTAGTAACTTTGAGAGTGAGAAGTTTCCTTATAAAGAAAATGATCAATTTTCTGGGACAGCCCAAAAAGAAATGTGTTCAATTTTTCTGGAACGAATAGAGTAATGAGTACCCACCTTATAAAGTTACCATTAAAAAAATTAAATACAATATGATAATGCATATTTCTAAGAATCAATAAGAGCTTAATGTTTATTTTAAAAATAAAAATGTGAAACTAATAAGTAAAAAAATTATAGGGCTAATTTGTATAAAGAAAAAAAGTTTGATGATTTATTTGTGCTTAGTTAGAAAGAAAAAAACCCTACACTACAGCACTATCCGCCACAACTCCTTTGTGTCCTAGATACTTTCTTTTCTATTCTCTCTCTTCCTCCTCCAAGTAGCAACTTCTATTCCCAAGTACCAGCTAATATGAAGTACTTGAAGTACATCATTCAACTATGTGAACTTCTACGTTTTAGTCCTTATAGTTTTCTTTTTGTTAGTGTTTTTGTATTATCCTTATTTTGATGCTAAAAAATAGTTGTATTCATGTAAAGGAGCAAGATTTATCGTTATTAGATTGTATTAAATACTTTGTATTGAAAGAAATAATGGTTTGTGGTTTAAAATTTGAATTTGGATATGGAGCGAAAACATGTGATTTTAATATTGTTGTAGTTTCGACGGAACCCCATATGGTAAACCCCTAAAGTTGTTTACATAACATTCTAAAGCTGTTTATCGTATCACCCCTTAAATTAGCTAATATTGGTCAGCGGTCTTAACGAGGCCCCTAAAGTTAGTCATTCTAGAACATTCTAGATGGAAGCTTTGTTTTAGAATTTGGCTAATCGCTTTGGAGTATTGAAAATAAGAGTTGGCGAATTGTGAAATAGCGTTTCGGTAAAGCGGTTGTATGGTATTATAACTATATGTATAATTATATTCGATATTTAACAATAATGTACGTTTTAGATGGAAATACTTAGCAACATATATTGTATTTATGTGTTTTAGACACGAAATGCTTTCCATAATACCTTTTAGCGGTGATTCATGTTGAAGTACTTGATTGAGACCATAAGGTAACAATGTGCTGTAGTTGAACTTCTCATCATTCTTAATTTAGGTTGAGTGGAACTTCTATATTTAATGATTTGTTATTCCTTACTAATACTTTTGTCTAGGTTTTAAGCTTAGGTGTACTTTTTATTGATTATAACCAGTAATTAAGCCCATTATATGGTTTGTATCATTTTAGGCCGACTAGTAAAGTTATTTGAGATAGTAGCAACGCTATTTAATAGTACAGTAGCGCTGTTTGGTGGTCTTAAGTGTGTAATAGTACATTAGCGTTGTTTGGTGGTCTTGAGTGTGTCCTAGAACGGCTTCTAGGTACATGGAGAGGCGTCGGTGGGCGTTTTTAGGGTGGCTTTGGTGTGTCCACCAGACGATAACAATAGCGATCTGGAGCCCGAAAACGACGTTGGGCTTTTCTTAAAAAGCGTCATGGTTCTGCACGGTTGATCAACTAACCACATTAATGCCATTTACTAATAGACATACTAATTGAGATGAAATTAACTTTACATTGCCTAAGAATAACTTTAGAGCGTATGAATAACTTTACATTGCCCAAGAACAACTTTAGAGTGTATGAACAATTTTATATTGTCAAAAAACAACTTTAGAGTGTATGAACGACTTTACATTGCAGATGAACAGCTAGAGGAGAAAGAATAAACTTGTATCACTATCACTATATGCGAAAGTAGAGTCAAGGTGGTGAAGAGCTTTGACAATCAAAGCGATTGTAGTGTTCAACTGTTGTGACCTGTCCTCTCGGCCGTGTCACAACTGAAAAGAAATAAAAGAATAAGGACTGAATTGGAAAGAAAGAGAAAGATTTGGATTAAATTGGTAGAATTTGGACTAAATTGAAAGAATTAGGAAACTTGGGTAAAATTGAAAAGAGATAAAATGGAGTTAATTAGGAAAGGGAGTTGAATGGAACTTATGGTTAAAATGGGGTTAGTCTCTAAATGTTACACTAACCTAAGGACTATGTTATATAACCTAGAAACCTACGCTATCTAAAATGCAGACACGGGGAAGAGGGTTGATCGATTTTAAAAGGCTGGGTTTGGTTCTGATAAAAGAAAGGTAAAAGGGGGAGTTAAAAAGGGGGAGCAGACTGGAATGAGGGGAGGTGAATCGAAAGGAGAGCAAGACGACAGAGGGGGATCGAGCCTGTGGGCCGGATTTGTGCTGGGCCGGTGACGATGAAAGAAACTCCGGCAAATCTGACGGGGAAGCAAAGGGGGGTGGAGGTTAAAGCATTGATGATGTTTTCAGGAGCTGAATTAGAATCGAGAGGAGGGAAGAGTGAGCGAGCAAGAGAAGACCGATGATTTAATGCTAGAGACGGGGCTCCGACTTGATGGTTCCATAAATTGGGTAATACCCTTCCTTTTCTCTATGATTTCCTTTATTAATTTTAATTTGCAGATTTGATTAATCATTGATAATATAAAACTACTAATCCTAAGTAAACAGACTGTGTTTATAAAATTAATTGATGAGGTGAAGCTATTTTCTTACCGAATCTTTCTTGTTTCAGTAAATCAGAGCTATTGACTAAACTTGTATTATTTGGTTTAATGTTTGAAGTAAGCGCGTGCCTGTGTTGGATTTCAAATAGGAGATAAATTTGTGAATTTTTTTAGTTCTGATTATTAAGTTGATATTAAAATGTTGCTAGTTCATCTGCTTGATTCTGTCCATTTGGTAAGTTAAATGTTAGCAGCTCCATGAGCCTCGGTCCTACTAGCTGCTCTACTTGGTTAGTTCATCTGCTTGATTTGTCCAGTAAAGCAAGTTTTAGTTCCAAATTTACTAGACTTGGGTGCTTATTCGTTTGGGTAATTGATCTAGATTACAAATTTTACAATCCCTTCCTAGTTTCTTTTTTTTTTCTCTTTTGTTTTATTGGTTTCATTAAGTATACTTTTGATTAAGAAAGTCTTACCTATGTTCAGCTACTGCTACAGATTAATTTGCTATATTATTGGTAAACTTGTTTGCATTCTCGGCTAGCCTAGTTTTCTTCTTGATTAAAAGCATGCCTTAAGAAATAAGGGACTTTATCTATAAACTTGGATGATTCAAGTGTTGTGGTAAAGGTACCACTTTTGTCCAATTCCAAACTTTGAGGCTTATTTGAAAAAGTGAACAAAGTGATTGACTTGTGTGGGATTAAGCCACATGAAGTTATTATTCATGCAACTCATCGCATGGAGAATTTATCGAGGAGGTTTGAGGCTCAGAGCATATAAGGAGGCCTTTGCTCCTCAATCTAATTCATCCATGAAAAGTTGATTTTCCTTTTTTTCTTTCTTCTTGTATTATTTCACTTGTCCTTCTTAGTGAAATATATTGGTGGGTCAGGGACGTAGGCAAATTGTCGAACCTCGTATATGGTGTCTTCTTTTCTTTATGCTTTAATTCCGGTATTCATTATCTTGTTATTGTCAGTAAATTGCGATAGGGTATAGGTTTGTAGTGATATATTGTCTTTCTAAAATTACATGAGGAATTTACATGCAAGAGTCGGATTTTAAGCGGGACCATTGTGACCTCCGTCTTTCATGGGAATCATCCTTAGTGTGATTTCTGATTCAATCTTCACTCTTGTACCCGTTAGTGAAGAAATTATTAGAAACCATGACAACTCATGACAAGTGGTATCGAGCCAATGTTATTCTTAGTATGCTCTGTGGTTGCGGTTTAATCGATCTTCCACATCGAGAAAAGATTCCCTTGGACTAGTTGGTATCGCGTTCGCGGCGGAGCCTTGGCTTGGTTAGAGGAGAAGATATGGGTGGCGGTGGTCTTTGGTTCGATGATTAAATTGACTTCATCGAATTATTTAGTTTGAAAGCCAATGATGGAGGATCTCTTGTATTGCCTCAATTTGCATGATCCTTTTGCGGTGATTACGCAAGCTTTGAAGATATGACGGTGATAAATGGGCTAATCGAGCGCAAGTCACTCGGCACCATTAGAAGATGGGCGGATATCAGTATATTCCACCATGTTTCCGCAGAGACAGATGCTAAAGCTCTGTGGGAAAAATTAGAAGGCTTGTTTGAGAGGAAGACAACACAGAACAAAACTTTCACAATTCGCAAACATTGTCGAAACTTAAAGAGGGACGATCGGTTTAAGCACTTGAATGATTTTGAACTTGATTAATCGGTTGACTACTATGAAGCTAGTGCTTGATGATGAATTGTAGACTTTACTTCTTTTGGGTTCCTTACCAGAAAGTTGGGAGACTTTAGTGGTTACTCTCAGTAACTCAACCGGAAACTCAAAAGTTAGTCTCCCAACTTTCTGGTAAGGAACTCAAAAGAAGTAAAATATGCAATTCATCATCAAGCACTTAAGTAGTCAGTTAATCAAGTTGAAAATCATTCAAGTGCTCGAATTGTTTAAGCTTAACAATGCTGTTTTGTTACGTGTGTCTTCCTCTCAAACAAGCCTTCTAATTTTTCCCATGAGCTTTAGCATCATCTGTCTCTGAAACATGGTGGAATATGCGATATCCGCCCATCTTCTAATGGTGCCGAGTGACTTGCTTTCGATTAGCCCATTTATCACCGTCATATCTTCGAGCTGGCGCGAATCACCTACTGAAGGATCATGCAAATGAGGCAATACATGAGATCCTCCATCATTGGCTTTCAAACTAATAATTCGATGAAGTCAATTTAATCATCGAACCAAAGACCACTGCCACCCATATCTTCTCCTCAACCAAGCCAAGGCTCTGTGCGAATGCGGATACCAACTAGTCCAAGGGAATCTTTTACGATGTGGAAGATCGATTAAACCGCAACCACAGAGCATACTAAGAATAACATTGGCTCGATACCACTTGTTGCGTTGTCGAAGCTGAATAATTTCTCGACCAATAGTGCAAGTGAAGTATTGAATCTGTAAATCACACTAAGGATGATTCCCATGAAAGACGGAGGGTCACAATGGTCCCGCTTAAAATCCGACTCCTTAGAAATTCTACATGTAATTTTGAAAGACAATATATCACTACTATATCCCTATCGCAACTACTTGGACAATAACAGTATAATGAATACTGGAATTAAAGCATAAAGAAAAGAGGACACCATATACGAGGTTCGACAATTTGCCTACGTCCTCGGACCCCACCAATATATTTCACTAAGAATGACAAGTGAAATAATACAAGAAAGAATAAAGAAGGAAAAATCAACTTTTTTGTGGGATGAATTAAATTGAGGAGCAAAGGTCTCCTTATATAAGCTAGAACCTCAAACCTCCTTGATAAATTCTCCATGTGGGATGAGTTGCATGAATAGTAACTTCATGTGGCTTAATCCCACACAAGCCAATCACTTTGTTCACTTCTTCAAATAAGCCCCAAAGTTTGGAATTGGACAAAAGTGGTACCTTTACCACAACATCAAGTAATTATGGTCTAATGCTTATAGTTTAATTGGCCAATTAGGTTGAACTTGCAAGTATATTTAACCAGTCTGGTTTACTTTAAATAAGGAAACTGATTGAGTTGGAACGGGATATTGGAATCAATAGCAAATGAAAGAGATTACTGGATAAGAAGACTGTAATTGATTGAGAAAGAACTGAAGTGGAATATTGTAATAGAGAAGGTAAAAATTGATAAGGATTTAGAGGACTGCCTACATACCTTGGGTGTCCAGACTACAGAAAAATCAACCTTCAATGGGGGTGCAGCCCACCCTTGTAAGAACTATGTTCCCTCCATTTCTTCTGCGCAAGTTACATTCTTTATTTATTTAAATTCTTTATTTATAATCACTTGTGCAAATTACTTAATCTTTTATTGGTTGGTTGGAGGGAACCTGAAAATGGAAATAAGATGAGCAAAAGAGCATGAAGGGAAGGTTCGGAGGCTGCAACATGAAGGATCAAGAAGAGTTGAAGCCTAACTACGTTAGGTTTATCTTCAAAATGGTTTGTATTTTCTTTCTTATTGTAACTCTTTAACTCACTTCTCTAAACTTTGGTTTGTACAAAGACTTTGGATATTATTTTTTATTTTAAACTTTAAGTTTCTTTTTATTTCTTTCTATCGATAAAACTATTTTATAAACGCCAAATGATCGCGTGAGTTGTGGCTTTAGATTTAGCTCTCTATTTGCTAGATTTAGGGTTACAACATCAACTCCTCCTGAACTTCTTTTGTCTCGTCTTTTTCTTGAGAACCAATACACGGTTGTCAAGATCTTCTACCTCAAGTCTAATCTGCAACATATAGATAAATTTATAAAGACAGAACAATTTCATATAGTAATTGTAGATGGACGTTCTCAAACGAATCTAAATTGCTGAGACATCTAGTCCATTTGTACTATGCATAATGCATATCTGAACTCCACAAAAGCTATGAAACTCCAAGTTAAGAATACTCCACTCAGTCGGCTTCCTATTTGTTTTGTTTTTCTTGAGCAATAACATTAATATACTATGTACCCAACCAATTATGACAAAAGCTACAGTAGTTTGACCATGAAATCATTTCTATAAATAATCAAGAACCTAGATGTTCTGTGTTGTTATGAAAAGCAGCAACCTCGGGCATGGTGAAATCCATTTTCTAACCTGTATGGAAAAGGAGAGCAATTTTACGAGCATTCTAAGTACCAGAGGTCCGGTGGGGCGGTCGCTTTCGAAATCTCGGCCATAAGGTTTGAAGTTGCTCTTCAAAATCGTGGCGATACATTGTTGTTCCCGGAATCCACAAAGGAGTAGCCGAAGACGATAATCGCCGGAATCTTGAATCGGAGGAGGAGCTCAAGACCGGCCTCTCCGAGCTTCTCTAAGACAAGGACGATGGGTTTGCCGTCGAAAGATGATGGGTTCTTCAGAGAGGAGGCTCTAAGAAATACCATGACACTGTAAGATTTTTTCCCCTTTAAAGCGTGAATGAAGATCTCAGGGGTTGAAGGCCTCGCCGGATTTAGCCGGGAGGTTGTTGGATCTGGGAACCTCATGAGATTTGAGAAGAACAACAACGTAATATTTAGTCGATGCGTCCATGATGCACAATATGGTCCTTTCATGCTTCAATGATTCGCAATATGGGGTCTTTGTTTTGTCAGTGATACACAATAGGTTCCTTTTATGCGCCAATGACTTTACGGCGCATCGATGGCTTATTGTGATATTTTTTCATGACCAGTTTATGGATTTCACAATGACACCTTTTAAGTGTCTACGCTTCAACATTGACCATATTTAGGTCCTCTAGCTTCGTCATTGATGACGATTCAGATCCCAGACTGTGCCAATGATCATGTGAAGGGTCTAAAACGCGCCTCTGACGATTATCGAGGACCTAAAATGCTCCCTTACAATTATCGGGTCTTAGTACTTTTGGTACCTTTGGTACTTCTTGTACTTAGGATTAGAAAGGCCTCATTCACGTCTCTTTTTTTCTCTTGTTATTTGAGCTGCGATGGCTTCCATGTCTCCTGCCTCCATCCTTCAGCACCACCAAGGCTTCACCGTCATCCCCCCATCAACACCAAATATGCCAAAAAACTCACTATCCCATCAGACCACCTCCTTCTCGAATTCCATAGACCACCATACCTAAGTCAGTGGCGGAGACCGGCAGTTATGAAATGGGGACTAAAACCGACAGTTTCTGTCACATATCATTCAAAACCGAAACCCGGGCCGGATGACTGACCGGTTCGCGGTTCAACCAGCTGAACCGGCCGGTCAGGTCTGTTTATAAAACCACAGGGAAATTGCAATTACTCTTTCATGCATGGAATGACCTTCGATTACGGAAGACCAACTTAGATTTCGTGCTTTCAGCAAACAAATAAAATCCCTCTTCATAGACGAAAAAAAAAAAAAAATTAGTTACTCCGTATCAATCTTCAACTTTAACACTCTATTTCATAGGAGGACAAACCGTAAATGGGGCTTAAATTAATGACTTAAGTAATAGTTTAAGCCGATTTAAGCCAACCAATGGGGCCTACCCTTTGAAATTTGTATTGGGTTTACAGGCCCGATGTAAACCAGTTTGTGGATTTGAAGCCCGTCTCTATTGTATTGGGCTTACAGGCCTGATGTAAAACCAGTTTGTGGACTCAAAGCCCGTCTCTATTGTATTGGGCTTACAGGCTTGATGTAAAACCAATTTGTGATTCGAACGAAGCCCGCCTCAGCTTGAATATATCGAGTTGAATCGGACTGTGAACAGAAGCAGCAAAAATGTCGTGGATGTGGTTGGAAGCAGCTCTTCCGCTAGGAATCATCGCCGGGATGCTCTGCCTTGCCGGTAACATTCAATACAACATTCACAAAGGCGTTCATGGACGGGTATGCTTTCGATTTCCTTTCTTTAGGTATCCTAGAATTCACTTCTGTTTCCAATAGTTCCACTTTTTTTAAGGTAGACGAACGGAAAACTAAATTAGGGTTCTGAATTTGAATCCGGCAGCCGAAGCATATAGGTCACGACATGTGGGATTACGCTATGGACAAGAGGGACAAGAGACTTGCGGAAAATCTCTCTGGTGCCACCTCCTCCAACTGATCTGTCTCTCTACCAGGTACTTGTTTGCTTCTTCTCGTTTTGTGTCGAATGTGATCTGGTGTTATTTCTTACGTTTCTGTGTTGTGTAGCTTATTTAACGGGTAGCTGGGCCTTCATTGTTCTTTATTTCTGTTTGATTGGTGTTCTATCTTCTGCTTAGATTGGCAGCGTCTTTCTTGTAAGTTGTTGGTGTATGGTCAGATTTCTGTCTCTCTACCCATTCAGATGGTTTACTTCTGAACAAGGGTCGTGTAGACTGTAGACAGAAAGGTTAGAGGAGTGTTTCTGCTTTTGCGGGAATGTAGTTCATTCTGGTGGATGAACTGTGGAGGTGGGTAGTGTGGAGCTTTGGGAGGAAAATTAAAGCTGGGTTGAATTGAAGAACTGTAGGTAATATGGAATTAAGGTTTAGCTACTGATTGATAGGTTGATCAAACGGGGTGACACGGCATAACTGATCTGTTACAATAATATCCGATTTCAACTGGCCATGTTTTTTCTCTTTGCCTCTAAAGTATCTTCTGTTTTTCATTGAACCTCTAACCTTTCTGTTAGCAGTTTTCTAAGTGTATCCATTCGGTTGCTTTCACCTTTCTCAGCATAGGGATTTTTGAAATTTTTCATCTATAATCTGGTGTACATTTCTGTTCTTTCTTTTCTGACCTGATACTTCCCTCATTCAGATGTATGAGCTCCTGCCTCTTTTTTCCCTCCTAAGTGCTCCGAATTTAAGATTATGCTATCAATTTTTTGAAGCCATATTTGACCACTCAAGTAGACGTACTGGACTTAGATAGATAGTTTGATAAATGATTAACTTTTTCTATTTTTTTTAAAGTAATGTGAATGCACTTGTTTGTGCAACTTTTTTTTTCTGTCTGAAACCAGCTCGTATTAAGTCTGTATCATCTATAATAGCTTACGAGAAGAGAAGTGAATTCATTTACTTTCAAGATGCTGAAAATCTTATAATGGAGTGTTCACAGTTTTTTCCGATCTTTTTCTGGAAAAAAAAAAGGAAAAAAGAAAGGAGAAGGGAAATGTGTCACTCTTCTGGTTGGTGTGCTATCTGTTGAAGGGTAACTTTGGAGTATATTACTTCCTTTGTCCATAAAGATTGATTTGTTTTAACTTTCAAACTTGTGCTGGTGTCAAATTTGTACGAGGAATTTTTATTTTTGGAAAAAGAAATAAAATATTCTCCCGCTGTTTCACAAAGATTGTAGGGTTTGATTTTCATGTTTTGTGTATTAGTGTTTGTCTCAAATTATTACTAAGATAAATAGTGAGAATGTTTCGAAAATAATATATTTAGAAAATCTATACTTCAAATATATGATACGCGTATGAATTACTCCTATTTAACTTTTTATGGCTAAACATTCATGAAAAATTCGTAGATTAAATACTACAAAGTGTACAATCATTGTGAAACGAAGAGTATATATTTAGAAACTAGACACGTGAATTATTTGACTTTGTATGACAAAATTTTAGAAGGAAAAAAATCATAGGTTACAAACTTAACAATCTTGTTGGAACAGAGGGAGTATTTGATATCTTATGCTCCAAAGAGTTCATGCTTTATACAAGAAGAAAGAAACAAATAAAGAAATAAAACAGATATTAGAAGTAACAAAGATTAGTGGAAGGAGTATTTGATAGGAGTTTTACATGGACGAAGAGGTATATTGCAATTTAGGCATTAGGCAATGCTTAGAGGTACGCGTTATGGAGCAATGGTTGCGAACTTGCGATTGTAGACAAATACTCCATTCGTCCCACAAAATTAGCCACATTTGACTTTCAAACTTGTGTTTCATTCGAATTTTCATTAAGAATATTTTTTCAAAAAATTTCTTGAAAAAAATTATTTAGAAACTAGAAACACTCAGTTTTTATTTGCATATAAATTTAGAAAACTTTAAAGTCAAAATGCTGAAAGAAAAAAAATTGTTGATCAGTATTGTAGTGCACCTCCATTGCAAGAATATTTGGATTGGTGACGTGAAGTTTATCATGTCAAATAATTGCCTAAATTAGTTGATACTCTAAAATCATGCAAAATGAATAGTGACAGTTGCATCTGTTTTTTGCTCATCCGAGCCTGTACAATTGTCATTTCTACAATGCTACATGCTCAAGTGAGTACATTTTATTTAAAGTAACATTTACGATGCCTAAGTTGCAGGAACCTTCTTCAGTGGTATTCCAAGAAGGAATAAATTTGCTGTTGTGATACTGTCTTGGCTTAAGAAGTCTCAGTAGCAGCTACCAATGTGCATCTATGTTGGCTTTTCTTTCTGTATGTGAATTCTCCCATAACGGCGTTAGTCTTCAAGCAGTTTATGTACACTTGCTAACACTTTTTAGTTTTGAATTATCTTTATTCCAGATTTGTACCCTGTGAAATCTTTGTTAAATTCCAGGCTTGACATATTTTTGGGTTTGTCAATTGCGTTATGATTCATGAACTTGTTGATGGTCAGGTCAATTTAATACTTGTTCATTCCGGGATCCAAGTTCCAACGGAAATATGTTTGTTTGTTTGTTTGTTTTGTTTTTTTTGAACTGCTATATGAGAATTATATTAAGGAAGAAAGAACAAAAGGGGGAGAGTTCAGCCAAACAACAACAGAGGAATATGTTGTTTGTTAGAACAGCTCAAACAAATCATATGAGCACGTTTTACTAGCTATATGATTTAAAGGTTTCAAAAGCTATTGTCACGCAATGTAAACTAGCTATATCATTTAAAGGTTTCAAATGCTACTGTTTATAATATGTAAACATATATATATATATATATATATATATATATATATATATATATGAGCAAACTATCGCTAGTACCAAACCTTGAGAGGATTTAGAGTTATTCCCAAAATATTAGGGGTTTCAAACATAAGAAGTGAATAGAAAGTTATTCACCTAATTGGTGAGTGAATTGGAGGTGAGTGAAAAAAGTGAAAAGAGGAGGGTTAAGTTTGAGGACCTCGTGAATAAGGGGGAGCGCATAGTGTGAATAACGAGTCACGAGAGTGTGCGCATGCGCATGCCTGCACAAGCGTGCTGTAAGCTGTGCATGAAAGCGTGTTCGCGCAAATATTATGCGGCGAAATGTTGTGCGTTGTGCACAAGCACATGTACAAGTCTATCAAAGCTGTGCATGCGTATTCGCGTACAATATTATGCGGGGACTATGTCTGCCCGATTGTGCGCTGCACAACTTCGAGATGCAAAAGTTCAAATTGAGGAGATTCCATTTCACCAAATCAAGCACAAATCTAGCAAGCCGAGACAAAATCAAGCCTCTGTCCTAACCCATCGAGAATTTGTACCTTATAAAGCGTTACAACGATTCGAACGGCAGGAAGACGATGAAATGACGCGGCGACAGGAGTGGGAGTGTCGAGCGTGAGGTGAATAAGGGGGCTTCTCAGGTGAAAAACACCAGTTCACTTTCGTGTTTTTCACCTGAGGTCCGCGTAATAAGAGGTGAATCACGCAAGGTTTTTCACGTGGATAGTTTGAGGTGAATAGCGCTGTATTTCACGTGTTTTGAACCATGTTTGAAACCCCCTGTTGTCGGGTATAAAAGTGGACGGCGGCGGATCTTCTGATGGCTTAGTTACAGCGAATATGTGGGGTGGGTTGGGTAGTGGGTTGATCTGTTCGTTTGGGTTATTTGGGGTGAAAATTTTGGGAAATTTTCAAAAATTATGTAAATGTAAAGAAAATTATGGAAGATGTGATAGAAAGTTCAGTGTCTCTACCATGAGCAATAATGTTGGTTGACATAGGTTATAGGTTTTGAATCACCACCAAGATGTGCTGACCAACTATAGATTCTTGCAAGTTAAGGCAACAAGATAGCATGGATAAAATGTTTGTGAATACATATAAAAAAAATAAAAAAATCGTGATTTGATAAAAAAAAATTGATAAATTGAAGATGTTGTGTGCGTTGAAAGTTGGAAAAGTATTTTGTGGTGAACAAACCCTTAAAGCTAAAATTATCTCGTTTTAGTTATAGAATTATCAGCCGAAATAAATTATTTGTCTAATGGAGTATTATATTGTTAACGTAAAATGCTCAGTCAATGGACAGCTCGAATTATAAATCTTTTTTGGAGGAGAACAAAAACAAAAGAGGCAAGGTTTGAGGAGAAAGATTGCAAGAAAAGTAGATCGCATTTTGTGTGCCACATTTGCACTCTCATATCATATGGCAACTTTCAGAGAATGAATTCCATTCAATGGGAGACTGAATAATAAAACATATTCTGAAAACGTATGAGGACCAATACCAGACGTTCCGACAGAAGTATTAATGAGTTGGGCTCTAAAATCAAACAACAATTACAGACAGAGATCAAGGATCTATGAATCCACAATTTTCTCATATCGATACTTAAATACTATATTACATTCACCCCGTAAAAATTAATACACATTCCTCTTTTACAAATCCTACATAAACTGTTTCATTTTTTCAAAAGAAATTTTATTTACACATTATATGAAAGATATTCTTTATCTTATAAGTAACTCTATTTTACCGCACATGCGATGCGCTCCTTAACCCTCCCTAGCGCCGCATCTCCTTCCGCGTACGCCGCCGTCGCCGATCGGGGCCTTCCAGTCCGTGGCGGGATGTGGCTATGTCGAACCTGCTTCCCCCGCTTGGGTGGTGTCCATGGGAGCCCCGGTCGGTTGCTTTAGACTTAAGGGTTTCGAAACAGCTTTGCCGCCGGTGGCGACGTTGGGTTCTATGGCTTGGTCCCTCCTCTGTCGCTTCCCGTCGCCGATTCGACGTTCATGCATATCATAGAAGTTGTTGGCTTCGACTAGGCGGATCTAGGAAGTGTTATTCCTCAATCGTGTTTCGTCTCTATCTCCACCGACTGTGCCGATGCCACCGCCGGGACTGGTCACCGTTGCTGGAGTTCCCAACCGGTTGTGTCTGGCTTCACCATCCCGTCGCGAGCAGAGTAACGAAGGAATTGATCATGGCAGTTTATGCCTCAAATTTGGCTTTCAGATGGTTTTTTATTGGTATTGAAGGTGTTTCGGCACGGTGGAGCGTGTCTAGCCCTGCCGGGAGATGAATTACTTTCGGGCGGGTGGGGTTCTAGATCTTCCTCATTCACTCTAGATGTTGATTTGATCCCAACTGTTATGGTCCGGTTGACGATTCTTTGGTTGTTGGTGTGCTTGTGGTCGCTGGATGGTATCTCGCAAGATGAGACATAGCTTTGTTCCTCTTTTGGTTTAAAGTTGTTTAGATGTATGTGCTTGTCCCGAAGATATTTGTGGGTATCATCTATTTAAAATCCCGCTAAGGATTAGTACAGCTCGTCGGTATTTTCATAAAGTAATGGTTGCTCCTTGATATGTGTTACAGCCTTCAATTTTGGTCTTGGATAGCTAGTTGTTGGTTACAGAAATCTTATCGATGTTACATCTTTATCTGTTATTTTACTTTGGCCTATGTAAATTTCTTGAATTTTGTTCTTTAGATTCTTTGTTTTTTGGTTCGTTAGACATTATGTCGTTTTGGCACTTGATTGTTATTGTTGTTGGCACTTGATTGTTATTGTTGTTGATCATTAGTATAATTTATTGTTTCACTGAAGAAAAAAAAAAGTAAATCTATTTTATATTTTTATCTTCAAACTACGCCTTCCATTTAAATGTATCAATCAATATGGGATGTGGGGAGTAATTTGGTCGAAACACAACATACTACCCTTAAATTGTCAATTCGATGATAAAGTCTTGAACTTTTTTTTGAACAATAAATATCTATTTTATTAATGATAAATCATTACAAAATAAGTCGAAGACGATGAACTAAGGTACTCAGAGTGAGTACATATTAACTTGCCCGTGAATGGGTAAATCTCCACATAACTGAAATTACTTAAGAATACTAAAACCACTACAATTAAGCTCTCATTGTCTGACCTAAAAAGGCAAAGCAAATCATGACGATGGTCATGCCACTATGACGGGAAAAAAAATCTTGAATCTGGCTCCCGATATCCTTGTACGTCCAAAAGCTAAATAGTACCACCGCACCATAGTGGGTTAATGAGAAAACTAATCGTAGAAGTAGTGACAACCAATGCAACCCACCTATGTGATAGCAAACTAAACAAAACAAAAATAAGTGAAGTCTAATCGAAAGCAAAAAAACATTTCCTGAAAAAGAGGGAAAAACCCGAAACTAGCAAAGTCTGATAAAACGAAAAAAATAAGAAGGCCATCGCAATGGTTCCTAACCACTCATAGATTGACCGGGGAAACCCATTGCCCGGCTAGTCCGGAAAATTGGGGCTTCATTGCAACAGGCAGGATGAGCTCACGCCAGACCCTAAGGGTGAGAATGAGCCAAGCCCAAATTCTACTCGAGCCTAAAATCGGGCTCGAGCTCGGCTCGTGAAAAGCTCGAGCTCAGCTCGAAAGCTCGTAAGGCTTGATACAATTGAGGTAAGCTCCTTTCAACTTGGCTTGATTAGGCTCGAACCAAGCTCGCGATGCTCGAAAATTCCTTGCATGTACAATATGAGGGTATTATGGGTATTTTCATGAGGCTCGTTAAGGCTCATTATACGAGCTTAAAAATCGACTTGAGCTCGAGGCTCATAAGAGCTCAAACTCGAGCCGGCTCGGCTCGTTTCTCACCCCTACCCGACCCTGTCGTGCCAAAGAAACCCAAACCGCCAACACACGCAACCATCACCAGAGCAACACCCCTGCCATGGATTAGGCCAGTACCGACCGTGCCCCACCGATAGAGGAAGAGAGTTGCCTATCGAACATTCGCCTTCTCCATGTACCACCGATTGCAGAGGCCAACGTCCCACTCCAAAATTTGCGCCACGACGATGTCCATCTAGCCGTGTTGCACCCGACCCGCCTCATCAAATTCAGCCACATTCCAACCTTGTAATCCCATAAACTCGTAGCAGCCCCGACTACCACCAAGGCAGGAGGCCTACCACCAACCACCATGTCGGAGGGACAGAAAGTTGCACGACCACTGGGAGCGCCAAATGGTGAGAGCATGTCCGATCCCGACGAGAAACTCGACACCGTGAGATCATTCAACAAGCGATGTGGCACAAGCGGCCAGCAGCCCTGCACAAAGAAGCCAATGATACGATGCGCTAAGGAGGTTCGGATGAAATGCTGGAAGGCAAAGGCACACAGCCGGCAGCAGGAGCCTGCAACCAACGGTGGTAGCAAGGAACACATTTGAAAACCCTATAGTATTCGATGTTTTTCCGTTGGACCACACTCTTGACCTTCGATCGAACTATACAAGCCTCTGCCCCACGCATCTAACTAGCTCGCGTGGTATTGAACTTAAGTTATAAAAATAAAGTGTTAAACCTTAAATCTCCATAAAAAGGTGTCTAAACTAGTTTAAATAGTTTAAAGTGAAACATGCACCGGCAAAATTCTATACTAGTATAAGCATTTCAGAGTAGTAACATACATTTTCACAACAAAAAAAAATTGTACAGTATCTCTCAGGAAATTTATTATTATTATTATTATTATTATTATTATTATTATTATTATTATTAAAAAAGCCTGAAATGATCTTCTTTTTTTCCCCCTCTTGTATGGTACCCATCTTTCTTCCAAGTGTTGCCATACCTAGCTGATAGTTATCATAACTGGACTGTGGGAGGACAGACGGACGGGTCCATCGATGGTTGTTCAAGAAAATACAAGAAATATCCCAAGAATCCACACAAAATACTCAATACTAGGATCTAGCCACTTTCATGCACGTCTAAACTCTAAACAGCAAAACGTTATAATAAAACTTTAACATTTGAAAAATGAAATAGGAAACGAAAACCCATTTCAGCCGTGTACGTTATGCAGATTTTGAAAGAGAAAACAGTTTGGATTTTTTTGAAAATTAGGAAGAAACTTTATGAGAAAAAAAATTCAAAATGAATGATTGATTATGAAAGTAGTGAGGAATTTTACAGAGGAGATTTCAATAAAGGGGATACCTAATCCAACCCTCCTCCCCACTTGAAATAAGGGAGGAAGCGAGCACCTCACCAACGCCAGCCCACGAGAATGAAGAAAATAAATATATTATTCCCAAAAGGTCACCCGGCAAAGCTTCATACATCACTGTGTGTCTTAAATCACACTTCAATCATCACAAACCAAACAAGTGAAGTGAACAGCAGGCCATAAATAAACAACCCTTCCTAATTCCCTTTGCTGCACCACTTTATTGTTGAAGGCCACCTGCAAATTTAGAGTCCTCAATGCTATTTAGACCACCTCACCTTATACTATAACTCATGATCCAACTCTGATATATACATAACTTTAGCAAATAGACTCATGGGTGGGGTGGGGGGGGGGGTCCCAGAGGAAAATATATGGTCCCTTTCAGAGGTGGGGATCCCTTAGGACATGAGCTGTTCTTACTAATATAAGGGGCAGGCCGGTTGGTCCTGTCCAAGCCATTTCTGGTGTGTTTGATGCATATAGAAGTGCAGGCCTCACATTTCCCTTGCCCAGGAAAAGAAAAAACTCTTTATCATTGAACAAATTGTGGAAACCACAAACCAAACGTAACACATTTTGTGTGGCTGGCAAACAAGATTGACTTCACGGTCAAGTTTGCCAGAAGTGCAGTGCAGACTAGAAAAGAATGCCTAGCTTCTATGAATTAAATAGATATTCAGAACTCCATACCATAAACATGGATCTGAGGCAGGAATCATGCCGTTTTCCTTCTTTGTACAGGAAGACATGTGGGACTTGCTCCTGGTTTTTCTTCTTTGTACAGGAAGACATCTGGGACTTGCCCCTGGTTTTTCTTCTTTGTACACAAAAGACATCTGGGACTTGCTCCTGGCATATCCACATGAACTGGAGGACAGTGACAAACCAGAAACTGTAATATAGGACGGCACCAATAGAAATCTTTTATTCCTTGTTAATGGAACAACTAAATTCATCACATATGGAATCACTTTCACCCAGATGCACGCCACAATGAATCAGAAAACTAATTAGCTGGTTGCTAAGTGATAACGAGATTTACTAAAAAATCCTACATTACTCACATTACAACCAGAAGGCTACCGAGACCAAACCAAAAAAATGGAAGGTGTGAGGACAAGAATTCTTAACACATGAATTGAACTTGAATATGAATGATTTACTGATGCGAGGGCAGAGAGAGCTTGTACAGAACGGATGTTTTCTCAGGGAACATATTCGTTTTCGAGTGTCGGTTGTGTCCGGGTCACTGTTGCAGCTGGGGCTCTTGTATTCCCAACCGGGGTCATGCGCAGGGCTTCTCCGGCCTCTGAAGCCTTTTCCATCTGATGCATTTTCTTTCTCTGTTTGTATTTCTGTAACCACAGCAGGAGTGTAAGCAAGACGAGCAATGCCACTCCACCGAGTACAGACCCAATAATTATCCCAGTCTTCCTGTTTTTGTTTCTATTACCACCGCTCGGTCCCGGAAAAAATGGAGCTCCACCTGCGGGTGGCCCAGTAGGGGCTGGTGCTGGAGCAGGGGCAACGGACTCAACAACTATAGAAAAATGCCCTTGTTGGATGGTTGAGCAGACATTGCCAGATGAAACATTGCTGAAACTCACCAAACCATTCAGGTCAAACCATACACATCTGGCAACCGATCCACCAGGTGCAGGTTGAACATTTGAGAATCTTATCAATATAGGAGCACCGGATGCTCTAATGTCCAGCTCAGGTAAATTTGTAGCTGATAAGTTAGAAGCACTGTAAGCGAGAAGACCAAGCACCGGCGCCAAGTAAGTGTAACCACTGAGTGGATAGAACGTCATTGACCAATTGCCTAAGTTCTGATACGCAAAAACAAGCCTTTCCACATATGGCTGCTCCAGAACTCCCACCGGGATCTCAAACTCCTTGTAAGAACGCACACCTCTGTTGAACAAGCTTCCACTCCTCAGCCTAATGGCAGCGACCTCAATCCCTGTTAAATTCGAAGGAACAGCTCCATCATAGACCACACCAGTCCTAGGCCTAACAAAAGCCCGGTATGCATAGTCCTGAAGGAGAGCATCAAGAGCTCTTGCAGAAGAACTCCCAGAACTAGAGCCAGGATCAGACTGAGCCCTGATTCCAGGACTCAAAACGCACCACAAGAACAAGCCAAGCATCGACAGACTTCGAAGAAGCCGCATCGATGCTTCCAAATTTGGGAGCTCAGCACAATGCTAGTGAAAGCAACCTGCCTAAGACCTCCTGTGAAATGCCCAGATGTCAACGCCGTGTAATCCGCCACCAATAAAAACGTCTGATCAATAGCAACAACCGAAATTACGCAGTGAATTTCCCAGACCAGCAATATCTGCTCTCTTAATCATACATATTTCGGGCGTAAATGTGACCAACGGAAACGGTACAAAAGATATATTCTCCTGATGTTCAAAAGCAGCTTTGAAGGTCCTAACCGTTAAAGACCTTAAGAACGGACCCAAATCACTTTCTTCTTCACTTTCCCCTTTAGAATCCTTGTGAAACAAGCTCTGTAACACTGGAAATTCCGAGAATCTTAGCAGCATTACATTATCCGACTGTTCTACTCGCCCCAAGGAAAAAAAAACCAGAAGCGGTTAATACAGAGAAATTAAATGCTCGAATCTTGACCGACAGAGGGAAAGCGATCCAGCAATTACTACGTTTCCAAGTCTGGACCGAAACGAACGATACTCCGAGAGAGATTGAAATTAATCAGTACCTGGACCGTTTGATTTTCAGCTGCAGCCTAAGGAGCATTTGAGGAAAACTGAAGCAACCCAGTTATGGCAGCATTTACAGGTCTTCAAATCCTTTCCGCTGCAACATGCAACACCAAAGTTCCCTAGAGACTATAATCTTTAGAAAGCAGGAGCAGAAAAGTGGTGAAAGGGAATTGCATTTTCGGATGAATCAACAAAATGGGGCGGAGCAGAAAGCGAAAGAGACGTGGGTGAGCTAAGCTTTTGAGCTTCATGAGATCATCGTAGCGACAGAAAAACCCCGGAGAGCAAATTGTGTAAAGACGATAGCTTCCTGTGTCTTTTATCGGACGGAAAACAACAAGAAATATAATGGCGGAAGAGAAGAGAGCCCAGATCGAATTCCAGGGGAGGAGACGAGATAAGCTCTCTAAAATCGACAAGCAGAGGTGGGACTGAAGCGAGGAGGAGGAGGAGGAGGAGGACAAAAATAAAAAGAAAAAAAAGAAGGGGAAGGTGTGAAGACTGAATTGGGTATATAAATGCCTGTGAACTGTGATTGAATGAAGGAGATTGAAAAGAGAAGCCAGACAGAAAGAAAGAAATAAATTAAGAGTGAAAAATAAATCGTTTTTGTCCAAGTTTCATAAAATTTCTCAGAACGACATTCTCTTTTTCTTTCTTTTTTCTTTCTTCCTTTTGTTTTTGTTTTCCCCATATAATAATCAGATATGAATATGTGTTAAAATTAAATTTAATACTCTAAGATGGTGTGCACACAAATTATCCCCACATGGTCTACATTCACTTTATTACCATTTGGCCTTTTGCTTTAAACTCAACGTGTCCCTCTCCACCATTTTGTCCCAATCCGAATGGTTTTAATTTAAGTTAAAAGGAAATGCTACCAATTGCCACTTGTTTACATACTCTCTTTCTAAAAAATACTATACTATTTCAGGAGTATTATTTTAAAATTTTAATATACTCAAAGGTCAAACAGTCCAACCATCTTACCTTTTGAGTTCAAAGAACATGATAAAATTAATGAAAGATTATGCACATAAATAATTAAGTACTAATAGTTAGTAGCAATTGGGTTTAAAATTTGATTAATGAAAAGCAGAAGAGCGGCACTACCAATACTTGAGAATGGCTTATGTGGAGGTGGTGACAATAATTGTCACAAGAAGAAGAATCATAATGATCATTAATCCTTTTTTTTATATATATAAAAAAACACTTGGGATTCCATTCTACAAAAACAACCACTGCTTCGCTGTTTGTTGTAATTTGTGCTTTTGAATATGGACAACACAACAAATATCCTATCAATCCGTGTGAATGTGATATAGTAAACAAACTGCTCACTGCAGCTCTCCCTCCCCTCACTCGATCGAGGACCAAACTATCTGTATCTTTTTCTTTCTTTGTTTTTTTCTCTCCCCTTTTTCCTCCTGAATGTGGAAGCAACCAGAAGTCTACGATTTTCAACCCTTAAAACTATTAGCTTCTACTAAAGCATAAGAATGTCAACCATAATTTCACCTTTAGCCCAAGGGGAAAACATGAATACTCTTTATTTTTTATGAGTAAACATAGTCCCATGAGGTTTGTCCTATTTGGATCTCGTTTTAAAATTTTGTTTAACTTTAGTCCTGTAAATTTCAATCGTGTGCATCGTTAGTCCTTCCGTTACATTTTCCGTTAAAACTGACATTAAAGTGATAAAATTACCAAAATGTCTAAGTCTAATACCAAATTTAATATCAATCTCATAAAATAAATACAAATGAACCCTAACTAATTTCAAATTTACAAATGCACCCTCTCTATTAACTAAACCAAACAGCCTTCACGGCTTCATCGCCTAGAACAAGCGTGCCGACCACCACCAGCACCTCCTCCCCGCCATGCCGGCCAACGCAATAAAGTACCGTGGTACACCAAGTACTGCGACAAGCACTCATCGAAATCACGCGATGACGATTCCGCAAGGGCTCTGCGATGGCGCATGACGAGCTCATCACCAATCATGTCCTCACGGAGTGGCACCACCGCGGGAAGCTCAGCGAGCAGTTCATAATCCTCCGATCGCTTGTCCCGTTCATCACCAAAATGGACAAGGCTTCGATCCTGGGCGACACGATCGAGTGCGTGAAGCAATTGAGGAAAACGATCCGAGATCTGGAGGTGATGACTGCGAACAACCAGATCGTGAGGAACATGACGAAGACACTAGAGACAACGGGGATTCCCAGCATCTCACGGTCGTAGAAACTTCGGCCGAAAAGGACAAGAGGCAGGTCAGAGGGGCGAAACAAGTAGAGAAAGAGCCAAGAAGCGAGAAGGCCAGTGAGAGTGAGGAGCGATAACGGGTGAGAGGCGAGGACCAAAGCAATGACGGCGAGGTAGTTAACTCTGAAGTAGGCATAGTTCTTGCGGACACGGAGGGCGGCATCGGAGATCGACTCATGCTTGGAGAAAGCGGAGTGCTCGGCGCCTCAGACCACGATCGACGTTGTGAAAGCCCGTTGCAGACGATATCAGAGAAGTGAGAGATGAAAACGCGGAAGGCGGGGTTGGCGACTGGAGGTTGCGACGGCGAGTCAGCGGTGGTGACAATGAGGATAGGCGGCGTGGTGGAAGACATTGCGGCGAGGGTTTCCTCGGATCTAAGATTCAGATCTTACGAGAATTTCCGTGGAGATCTGATTTGGGAAGGGGAGAGATTAAGGGGGAAATGGTGTGTTTGTACATTTAGGAATAGTTAGGGCTCATTTGTAGTTCTTTTATTAAATTGGTGTTAAATTTGGTATTAGACCTAGACATTTTGGTAATTTTACCACTTTAACGGAAATTTTAATAAAAAAATGTAACGGGAGGACTAACGGTGCACACGATTGAAACTTACAGGACTAAAGTGAGATAAATTCTTAAAACGAGACCCAAATAATACAAACATCAAATTTATAGGATTACCAGTGGAGTTTACTCTTTATCTTTATAGTTCAGGACTTTTATATTACTCTCTCTGTCCTATAATTTGTGTAACGTTTAACCCTCTTTATTTTTTATTTTTTTTAAAATGTATTTTATACCGCTTGAACATCAAATCACTTTTTGTTGGTAAAATTTTAAGATATTTGTTCAAAAATAAATTAAATTTTAGTCCAACAAATAAAGTTACAATATTTATGAGCAGGTAACAAACAATGGTCCGACTATCAAACTAGGTGGAATTGTGAAGAAAATGAAAAAGTGGTTGAATTTGAGTATGATAAATAAAGTTGAGGGGTGGGGTGGGGAGGCAAGGCGGCGTTCGGAACGAAGAGCTGTAACTGAGGCGGCGTACACGGAGATGAGGCGAGTCGAGTCAGTTGGTTGGAAGTCAAACAAAGCAAAGGGACAACGGAAAGAATTATGATTCACCTAGTAATATTAATTATTAAACTAGTTTATATCTCTATTACGTGACGGGTTTGGAAGGGAAAAAAATGAGATAAATTATAATAAACACTTTCTTTCCTCTACAATGTCGGTAAATATAATAGAATAATTTGAACTTTATAAAATACTCCTCCGTCTCGAAAAAATTTTACATTTATTTCTTTTGCAATCTAAAAAGTAAATTGATCACTTTCCTTAAAAGAAACCTCACTCTCAAAGTACTTGACTTACCGTTTTGAAGGGACTCTCAACTAAGATAAAGTTAAACATATACAAACATACCTTAATCTCTCGTCCCATAGACATAATCTACCAATCTGTTGTACTATGGAGTAGTTAATATGAAAATCAAAGTTTTATAACTTCTTATTTTTATTTTACTTTTTAAATTTCGTTCATAGCCAACAACTGTATTATATAACGTTGGAATATAACCAAAAAAGTACATGCATATCTCCTTCTACCGCTTAACTACAAATCTCAGACAATCTTTTACTATTTTTAATCATTTGTGATGAAAACATTGTAAGTTCTTAACTGATAAATATTTCTAATGCATGTGTTATTAGAAAACCATATACGTATGAATGAATAATATACCTATTTAACGAAACTTCAAAACTTGTAGTAATTTCAGATGATGTTCGTTTAAGTGAAGAAGAATACTATTTTACCGTTCACAACTTTACATATAAACATATAATAACACCAAAAACTGATCAATAATTTAAATATTAGTTGCAAAAAGTTGCGAGCCCTCGAATATTAATGGCAAAATGATTCATTTTCCCAAGTTTTTAATTTTGTAATTTTTAATATATTTTGATAGAACCCAAATCACTAAAACAAATCATTTACATAAATTGCCTAATACAATTTTACCTAAATTAAGAGTGTCTGAATTAGAACCTGCGGGTTATAGGTTTCTTCTGTTCGCGGGTTTTTTCGATTTCAGATCACGCGGTTCGGTTCGATTTTGATGGTTTTGATGGTTTTTTAACACCCCTAATGAAGGGTACTGAGGGCATGATGAACTGAGGGGAAAAATGTATAGAAATGAATAGACTTTTTGTGTTTTAGTGAAAAAAGGTCGTTAATAATAGAAGCTGCTTCCATTTGTAAGGAGAAAAGGGATTTGTTTCATTCCGTCTACCATTTTTTTCTCCTAAATTAAAATACATATAAAATATCGGTCAATGTTACAATGGGCTAAATGAAAGTGGCGCATTGTAAGTGCTTCATTTTTTAAGTTATTTACTAAGGTGCCACTATCCTTTTCCACTTCTCTAAACAAATGTATGTATTTTTAGTTCATAATAAAAAATTACAATTAATTAGTCCAATGGAAAGAAAAGAATAAACGAAGAAAAAGAGACCCATATGTCATATTTTTTTATTTTTTTCGAAGTTGTTTAAGCATCGACACACTTTTTTATTGTTCATTAGAATTAATTTTAAAATTGCTACTTGAACCAAGAAATTTATACCGTGAATTATGATATTTCACTATGGGATCATTAATTACAATGATCATGAAACTCTTACTACGGGATCCAAATTGGAAAGATGTTTGTTAATAATTAAAGTCCAAGGTGGTCATTTGTACAAAGAGAACTTTTGGTGTAAATTTCGCACACGGTCTCATTTTAAGTTTAGGTCACCTATTTTCATCACATTTTAACTATTTGCGTCAATCGAGTCTTATTTTTTGAATTCGTGACCCATTTCGCTCACTTTCGTCCATATCTTCCGTTTTCTTGGACGGAACGTTGTGAATTGTCTGTTGTGGGACAAGTGTATGTCAGAACAAGCTAAACATGAGATAAGAAATGCTAGAAAAGAAATAACAATGGTACAAGGGAATGAAATCTTGATATCATTAGAATCTGATGTTGTTAACACTTTGATATTGACTATTTAATTGCATTTTATAGGATCAGGAGAGTCTAAACAAAGGTTAAATGGAGAACTCCTACTTAATTTAAAATGTAAGACTTTATCAGATTTAGAGTGGTATAAAGATATTTTTCTTTCAAGAGTCTATGAAAGGAAGATTGCAATTCCACTATCTGGAAAGAAAATTTATTCAGGATTTACCAAGACATTTTGGTCAATTAATTATTGATCATTTAAAAGAAAAGAACCGAGGAACCTTGAATATTGAACATTATACTTATGGCCAAATATTTTCAGAGATAAAAGAAGTCGGTCTTAAAAAGTGTCATGAGTTAAAATGGAGAAAGCAAGTCAAGAAGGGAAGACTTGAAGGTAGAAAAGAAATGGGAAGTTTCTGTGCTTAATACGGTTACAGTCTTGATGATAACCATGGTAAGAAGCATAGAAAATATATACATTATAAAAGGTATAAAGAAAGAAGGTTTGAAAGAAAAGAAGAAAGACATAAGAGGTACAATAGGTTTAGAGAAAGGAAATTCAGGAAGAATAAAACTGAATACTTTAGAAAGAATGATTCTAAACAACTAGTCTGTTGGAAGTGTGGAAAAGTATGACATTTCCAAAATAAATGTAGGGTTAAACAAAAGATAAACTCTCTTGAAATTGATGAAGGTCTAAAGCAGAGTCTTATGTAGATCATGTTAAATAGTGATTCAGGAGAAGAATTAATTGAAGAAAATTTATATAGCTCAAAATGTCTTAATGAGTTCAATGAAATAGACTCAAGTAGTGAGCAAAGTCAAGAATCGATACTAGCTGTGATTTAAAATGTCAATGTGATTCTGTGATATTCGAAGGCATTTGAAAAACTAGTATTAAATATGTTTAAGATAAATGCTATTACAGAGAGGAAGATGAAAGAATTCTGGAAATATCAATAAATATAGAGGATCAGATACTAGAAAAGAAGTTCTTCTAAAGTATATAGAAAAAAATCAGTAATCAAGAACATGAAGCTCCAAATGGCAAAAGAAGAAGCCAGATTGGAAAGAATTGAATAAACCTCAGATCTATAGTTTTAATGAAATATTGAATAGAGTTGGACATGCTCATATTAGCTATAGAGAACCTACGGTAAAAGAATTAAAATCTGAACTTCGCCAGGTTAAAAAAGAAGTCAAAGATCTCAGAAAGAGAATTGAGATTTTAGAATTACATGGGGTAGATAATTATCCCCAAGAAGATGATCTTGTCATTGAAAATCTAAACAATTTCAATGATCAAGAAAAAGGATAATGCTTGAAGAAGAATAATCTATTGAGCTACCCTTGAGAATAAGCCACTTTAGATAAATGAAATTGAATATGTGCGTGGTTGAAAAACAATTTGAAATCACTACTATTGTTTTAATTGATTCAGAGCTGATAGAAATGTGATCAAAGAAGGTTTGATTCCCATAAATACTTAGAGAAAACTTTTGGTTTCATCACAATTGCTAATAAACAGGTAATGCCTATGAGGTTTAAATTAACTCATGTAAATGTCTGCAATAAGGAGATTTGTATCTCACAAGCATTTTACAAGATACTTGCTCAGATGACCAAGATGTAATTCTTGGAACACCGTTTCTTAGTGCTATTACACCCAATAAGGTTGATAGAAATGGTTTGACAACCAAGAAGTTTGGAAGAATAATAGTTTTTAAGTTTCTTTGAACCACTTAGAACCACTTACTAGAAGAACTTACTGCTAATTTGAATAATAGGCAAGAAACATTGATGAGTCTTCAGAAGATTTAGACACAAAAGTGTCGAAGAAAAAATTAAGACTCAAGAAGTTCAGAAACAAATTCAGACTTTTAAAGAAGTTCTGAATAGAAATATTTGTGCTGATATTCCCAATGCTTTTTGGGAAAGAAAAAAGCATATTGTTAATCTTCCTTATGAAACAGAATTTGAAGAAAGAAACATATCTACTAGATCAAGGGTCATTCAAATGAATGAAGAATTAACGGCCCACTGTAAGAAGGAAATACAAGATCTTCTTGATAAAGGCTTAATAAGAAAGAGTTCTTCACCATGGAGTTGCTCGGTTTTTATGTCAATAAAAATGCAGAAATATAAAGAGGAGTTCGAGGTTAGTTATCAATTATAAGCCTCTTAACAAAGTGTTAAATGGATTAGGTATCCAATACTTAATAAGAAAGACTTGTTGTCAAGATTATACAGTTCCTTTGTATTTTCAAAGTTTGATATGAAATCGGGTATTGGCAAATCCAGTTGCGAGAACATGGTAAATATAAAACATAGTTTAATGTTCTTTTGGACACTATGAATAGAATGTAATGTCATTCGGTTTAAAGAATGCACCTCAGAATTTCAGAGAATCACGAATGAAATCTCTAATCCTTATAGTTCTTTTACTATTGTTTATATTGATGATGTGTTGGTATTTTCACAGTCTGTTGATCAGTAATGGAAACACTTGCATAAATTTATGAAAATAGTTGAAGAAGCGAGATTAGTGGTTTCAGATAAGAAAATGGAACTGTTCCAGACTAATGTTTGATTTCTCGGACATATGATATATAGAAGTACAATAAAACCTATTGATCGATCAATAAGTTTTACAGAAAATTTTTCTGATGAGATCAAAGAAAAGAAGCAATTACAGAGGTTTTTAGGTAGCCTGAATTATGTCTCAGAATTCTATAGAGATATGGTTAAAGATTGCAAACCTCTATTTGATAGATTAAATATAAATCATCCGAGAATGGGGAAAGAACAAATACAAGCGATCAGGACTTGTGAAGAGAAAAGTCAAAGAAATCCCTTGTGTCACTCTTCCTATTCCTGAAGCTTTTAAAATTGTTGAAACTGATGCTAGCGAAATAGGATATGGAGGAATCTTAAAACATAAAATGGATGAGAAAGAAAAACTGGTAAGATTCACATCAAGAGTCTGGAATCAAGCTCAACAAAACTATGCTACAATAAAGAAAGAGATTTTACCAATAGTTCTTTGTGTCACTAAGTTTGAAGAAGATCTTCTAAATCGGAGGTTTTGTTCGAATCGATTGTAAAGCAACACAGAGTGTTCTGCTTAAGGATGTAAAAAATCTCGCGTCCAAACAAATATTTGTTAGGTGGCAATCAATACTAGATGTTTTTGATTTTGATATTGAACATATTGATGGATCAAAAAATTGTTTGCCTGACTTTCTGACCCGAGAATTTTTGCAAGGAGGACATGGGGAAATCCAAGAATGAGGTAAGAAAAAACATAGAAGAAACTTTTCTGGAAACATTGTTTCATGGGAGTAATTCCATGGACATAAAATATCAATCTTCTCATGATCCAATTTCATAGGAACTTTATGAGTTACCTTCGAACATAAATTGAGAATCGAAAGAGGAGAATCCTCCCGAGAAAATTGAAAGAGGGGAGCCATCTCGGAAAAAAAAAAGCAAAGGAGAATATGGCTATAACACATACTTCTCCTAATGAATTAAAAAGAGGAAGAGTTTTCCTTACCGTTATCCTCATGCTTATTGCAAGGATAATAGATATTTTGAAGGAACACTGGTTCCTAGAATAAATGCAAAATCTCATGACATTACTTTATTTTCTCTAGGAATTCTTCCAGAGAAAGAGAAATGGAAAGAGAGTCCTCTATCCGTTAACTCCTTTAGAAATGGCAAGAAAATATTGGCATAGAATAGACATCCAATATGGGAGTCATCCCATTAGAAAAAATGAATACCTTGAATTAATATTCTCCTAGAAACAGGATCTGCGGAGATAGAACATAAAAATAGAAATAGCAAATCTCCGAAGGAAAGTATTTCAAGGAAATGGGTATTTCTAAATTGAGGATTCTAAAAGTCTAGACTCAGGAAGAATGATGAGCTCCTCATTCTAGAAAAAGGTTCTTGTTTGGAGGATATAGTAACCATGCTTATACTTATTGAGATTATATCCAAGCATTGGAAGAAATCTTTAATATCCAAAACTCAGAACTAAGACATTCTTGACTGATAATCTTCAAAACAGACCAGATAAGATTTCCAAACTGGTTTCACCACTGGGTTGAGAAAAGAGGTTTGATTCCAGAACAGCTTCCAGATGCTGTCAGAGAATCTTATGAAAAATTTGTTGAGCTCAACAAACAGAAATCTAGAAAGATGGTAATTCCTTTTTCTAAGTTTTATTTCTTGGTCATTTATCGAATTCCCTGGATAGTTAGATGACATTATGAAATAAATCAAGAAAAATATGTTCCCATCTTATAAAAGGTATGTGTGTCTCACTGGTGGGATAAATGCGTTATTAATGCATATCTCATAGAAAACATCACTCTCAAGAGAATTGGTCTGTCTGAATTCTTGGAGGAACAAAACATTGATGCAGCTCTTGGAAAGCTTTACTCCAGATCAGAGTTAGCAGACGAAATTAGCTTTCAAATCTGTCAAAGAACAGCTGGCAAAAGGCGGGCCTAGCAAAGGGTCATCAACTAGTAGACCAGCTTAATGGCAGACAGAACCATGTGAAGGAGAAGAAAAAATGCATTAGTGGGACAATTATCTTTTGTCCACTTCTGTAAAGAATACGCACTCGACAATAATGCATAATGACTGTAGTATTAGTGCATTACAACTGTAAAGGAAGTTGAGGTCATCCCTCATAGAAATCTGCCTATATAAGGAGACTTCAGCAGATGAAGAAGACATCCATTACTTAACATTACATCTTTCTCTCCGCCTTCTCTGTTCATGTGTTGAATATTCTTCTACTATTGTTAATGTTTTCCTAGTTTTAAGTTTGGTTTGTTCGTGTGTTGCTGTTGTTGGAAGCTTGGTGTGCTAGTGTGTTTATCCAATAACTACTGTGTACTGTAATCATCTGGTATTCAACAGATTCTGTAAGTTCATGTTTAATATTTGAATATCAGTTGTGTGATTTCATATACATCTGTCTCTCTGTCCAATATCAGTTTAATATCAAGGCGTAAACCACTTTATGTACAAAATTAACTGTGAAGACTTATTTGAATATTGATAGAAAGAACTAAGGTTAATGAGTAATACTTTTGAGTGGATCCCACTAATTTGTGTTAAAACACATAGATAGAAATTAAACGGACTCCATAAAATTATACATTCATCTTAATTTTTCGCACCTAATTATTGTACGGAGACACGAGTAGTACTTGGTAAGCGAGGGATAGGCACTCCGTTTTTGGCTGTAAATCCGATTCAAGCGCACATGCATGCACGCTCCTGCGTTACGAGTCTTGCGTTCCCGCCGCCGTGGTATTATTCATTCAGCGCGCGCGCGTGTGTGTGAGAGAGAGTTGGAGTGCCTTCTCCGCTGTCCTTTTGTCCGCTCCTTCCTTCGCTTGCTCTCATTATTACTCCATTAATTAACTCGTGTCTGTCTCTCAGTCATGGACGAATCAAGTACCATTTGGACCCGGTTATGGATTGGGTTCGAGTTGGGCTTGATTGGGTTTTGGCCCTTTTGGGGTGCATCAAGATGGGGTTGGGTCAAACCAGGTCAATATTTTTATTCAAGAAAAACATAGGATTAAAACGCTTATTAAATTATGTAGCAAGTTTTAAGACTAGCTAAATTTTTAAAGGTGTCTGAGTAACATTTTTATGAATATATATATATATTTGCTGTCTCTAATGCATTTTGTTAACGTTTAATGAATTAATTAATTGCCCAAGCTGAGAGTGTTGTTGTGTAGTCCGGTAAGGCGATATGGACGTCTAGTAGACCTTCAACAAAGGCATTATGATACGTCGGGTTCGGGTGCGTTTGGGAAGAGAAGTGCATTTGAGACTAATGTTAGAGATTGAGAAGTTTTTGAACAATCATACTAGCTTCTCCAAAACTCTACTCTATAACGCTAAAAAAACTACTGTTGTATATACAGCGTTACCTTATATTCCCAAATCCACCCTACATACATTGCTCTTCTTGTCTTGCTCGAAAAGTATTCTTTGTAGCCTTTTATACATCAATTAAATTAAATAATCGACCAAAAAAGTTCCATAGACATTACATACAGAGAACGGAGGATGACCGGAGCAAACAACAAGCTTCCTCAAACGCAAAACAGAAGCAAAAAAAAAAAAAAAGCAGATAGAAAAATGAGCGTTTACAAAATTCTTTGTAAAGGGGAAAACAAAATCAAACAAGCTTAAGGAGCATACGGTCTAGTTGCATCTTCGTTGGCAGGGGCACGTCTGTTGGCATCTTCAGCAGGAGGCACAGAACTTTTGGTATCAGCATTGAAGTTCGTTGAAGGTCTCTTTGCGTCTGCATTGAGGGTAGAGGGAGTTTGTAGTTCCGTAGATTTGATGGCGGCAGCTGAATGTCTTTCTGAATCTTCATTTTCGGTAATATGTATGTCCCCACTTGCACTCTGGATTGAAGATTCTGTGTTGGGCAATACATCTGTGATTGAGATATTACTACTTTGTGAGACACCCTTTGTTTCTAGGGTTGGGGCAGTGCTTTCCTTGGTTGAAGGTGGGCTCTCTGAGTCAGATGGAGATGGTGGAGATCTAGGGGAGAGTGGGGAGCCAGAGAGCACCCTGGCAAGAGGATACACTTCCGTCACTTCTTCAGCACCTTCATCCAAGTACACTACGTCCTGCATTGTCAATTGGTGGTACTCAATTATTTCCCTCAAAAACCTGTTCTCTCGAGAAAACACTTCATTATCATGTGCCAACCGAGCCTTTTCTGCCAACAGCGTCTCCAGCTGAAGCCGAATCTGGCATGATAAATGGTGTCATTAGATGCAACAATTCTTTATGCCTATGGACAGATAGGTGTCGATAGAATCAGCAAGTATACCAGGTCGTCATCTGTAGGGTGTTCCCCTTTCTCATGACTCTCACGTAGCATCTTATTCTCATCCTCCAGCTGAGAGCATCTTTCCTTTGCGAAAGCCAAATCTGCCTTGACTGTTTTTAGTTCCCGGAGAAGAAGCTTTGCTTTTGCAGCCGTTGCCATTGCAACCTGCAAAGCAAAGTGAGGCCAATGATGTGCTCCTCTGAAATTATGTAAATATCTATAGCAAAACACCATTGGGATCATATCAACTTAAGCCTCTAACCTGCATATAGCTAGAGCTTCTACTATTACGACACTTCAAAAAGAAAGAATAAGGAAATAGCTAGTTCCATTTAAAAGCAAAAATGAAGTGACAAGAGTATTAGAATTCATATTATTGTAAATGTGGAGTTATCAGCAATTTGAGTCTCTAAAAAATCATCCTTTTGCCCTGGAGTTTGAGCTCTTTAACCTTATTTGTTTTCTTGAGACAGAAGTTGTTAGTGATTTATCCACATTAATTAGTACACACAAATTTGGCACCTTACGTCGCGTGATGCCTTGAGCTGAGTTTCAGGGTTGGTTTGCGTTCCCAGTGGGTGTGCTGTATTAGGAACAACATTCTGTGCATCAGCTGGTCCATTCTCTTTTCGCCTAATCTGTATTTTGCGCGTCTCTTGCAAGATCTCTGCTGTCTTGTTGCGTCCTTCCTGGGAACAGAAAGGAAGAGTGTCCATAAAGCATATATAGCATTTGCCAGCTCTACAACAAGTGACGAAGCCATGGAACAATATGACAATTTGTTCATTTCTCACACTTCTTTTGACTATGCATAACTCATAACGATGTTCCTGCTCTGACTAGAAGCAAAGCTCAAAGCTAATCGAGGTATATAAGGACAACGCATAGGGGAAAATAATCAAACTAGAAGATGTTGGTAGATGACCTCATATGCCCTTTCAAAGGAGTCACCTATGTTGTTAAGTGAGGTAGAAATCTTATCCAGTCCTTTCCTTATTGCAGGATTGTCCATTTTTCTGAAGCCTTCGGCTTGGTGCTGATTCTGCACAAATTTTTTTCCCAGAGAAAGTGGGGTGGGCGATCATGATAAAGAATAAGAAAACAAGTCGTACAAACTTGATAAAGTTAAGTGCTGGTTCCTTCACCTGATCAGAAGGGTTTGATGAATGGTGCATCTCTGATCTGCGCCTGCCAGTAGGTGTTCCCAGCTGGTGAGACTGAGAGGGGTCATCATCGTCCAGAATCGCTTTAGCTTTTCGAGCCAAAACGCCCCAAAACCCTTTCGGTCCATTCTCAGCGTTTTCGTAGGCATTGAAACGCTGACCGGTTCCCACATTCGAAAAATGAGCCAGATCATAACCCGAGAAACGAACAAAATCGATACGATCATGGTGCAATGATGAATTCTCTTAAAATCGAAACAAGGCGGAAGAGAAACCTTAGATCTCGGAGAGTCGAAATCGCTGTCTGCAGCCCAAGGCGAGGTTTGGGGAGGTGCCGAATCGGGGATCGACTGACCGGCGAAGGAATTCGTCGGAGACAGACCGGAAAACGAATGCGAGGTAGTCAAGAGAGGATCGAGAGGCGGCCGGTTAACCTCTTCCTGGAAAGTGGAAGCTCGGCTCATCCCATGCCTTCTCCGGTACGCCATCTTCCGCTTCTTCTTCTTCTTCTTCTTCTTCAGATTCCTTCAGTTTTCCGCTTCCACAAAGAGAGTTTTGATTGGAGCGAGAATCGATGGGTTGCCGAATGCTTTCACAGATCAGTTGCCTTCTCTTTTTCCTTTGTTCGCGATTTTTTTCCCTCCCTTCTTTTTCCGTCCCCTTAATTTCTTTCTGTTAAAGAAGCGAAACAGAGACCCCATGCAGCGAAAGGAATTCATGTACAGGCTCGGTTTTTAGATTTATTACACTTATTTCCTGAAAATTTACTTCTCTTAAGGTTTCACCTTCAAATTTGAAACCTACTACTCTTAGCACTTACATCACGTGTTTCAGTTCTTAATTCACCTAGACCACACAAGGTGCGAATTATACTACTAATTACCTAGATACATACATTACACAACTTATTTTGTATAGCTTGTTAAAAATGTACTCTATCTGTCTGTCATTAATTGACTCATTTGAATTTCAAATTCAATATCTGATTCAAATTTTAACAAGAATAAATAATCAAAAAATCAAAAAATAATATATTCCATATTTATAAAAAGTATGTTGTAAATTATGACATGCATATGAATTATTTAACTTAAAATGTTTAAACATTCATGAAAATAAAATCGTAGATTAAATACTGTGAAACAATCTAAACAAATGGACCAATTTATGGTGGACGAATGGAGTAGTACTAGTGTATATTTGGGATTTACGAAAGATTGAATTAGAATTTTAAAAGTTGATGTCAGGTAGCGGTACAAAACTGAAATGAGATTTCTGCAGGTTTGAGAAATCAAGGAGTGTAAGCGCTATTAGTATTGAAATTGAGGGGAAGGTGTACTTAACACACATACTCCTCCCAGCTCGCGGGTTTTTGGGCGCTTTCCCGGTGACCGTTATCATCGGAAACCTTGGCCTGCGTTCTGCGTTTTGTAAAATTTACTCTTTATCGATCTAATAAAAGTTTAAGTAAATTAATTAATTACCAGATATATTAAGATTTTACATACTAGTATTTTTTAGCAATGGTATCATTTCAACAGACTGTCACATTCTGATTTTTCAATATTGTCCTCATAACAGGCCACAAATCATTCCTGTACTCACAAAACTTGTGAAATTTAATCAACATTTCTAAGAAATATTGTTCTATACTTATAAAAAAACTAAAACTATGTTATTTTCCCCTCCCGTAGTATAGTAAGTAAGTAACATGATTTGATGCCAATAAGTAACTTTCCCTTGATGGGTCAGACAACTCACGAAAGTTGTAATTCCATCCCGGATTTAGTTTTTTTTTTTTTTGTTGATGAATTTAGATTTTTTATTTGTTGGACCCGTTTCCTTTAATAATTTATCCCTTTGTTGTCATTCATTATTTAAGGTGAAAAGAGATGGACCTGCTTTAGGGACATGCTTGGCAATTGCCATCACGCATTACTTCCTCAACAAAAATCAGCACCCAAGTCTACATCTCCTATTCTAATATCCATTACTTCTCAAACAAGCAAACTATGTTTGTGTGCTCAGAACAACCATTCTCTCAAACAATTGAATGTACAAAATACTTACAACTCTCTAAGAGTATGTGATTTAACAGTCTGGACACTTCTCACAGCTGTAAGGTCAAATCACCATTCTCAGCCTTGGCATCTAATGGCATTTGCTGATGATCCTCATAGTAGAATCTTTTAGTGCACACCTCTTTTTTGTTGCCAAACTCCAGCACTTTAGAAGGAACCTCTCCAGCATTCATTTCCATCCGGCAAGACTTGTTATCTCTGGCATAGTTCAGTTCATCAAGGCGCGACTTCAGATATGGCAGATCGAAAATGAACCGAGAACTAGGCGGGGGATGTTGACTTGAAATTGGGGCTTCACTTGACTCGGTTGAACTGGCTCTTCTGGCATCTAGTAACCCTCTTTCTCGATTTCCATCTATAAGACTCCAAGAATTCTGATCGGTGAAGGTGCATTCCAGTTGACCAATGCCTGTGATCCCTGTAGTCTCTCTTTGATGAAAAGGCAGTGGACTCATGTTGCTCCCAACACACAGATTTGGCATATTTACCTCTCTGTGCTTACAAGTTGGGTTCAACGATCCTGCCTGATGATTGAACTTGCTTTCCTCTTCCATGGATTCTTTAGCAAACGGATGCAACCAACTCCCACTCCTCCTCGGGTAGCAATGCATGTTCTCACCACCAAAACGACCAAAGGCATTTACTGGTCCTTTGTAATCTTCCCATATTGCAGTGGCCATCTTTTTGTCATTTTGTTGTGGCATCTCTTTGGAGCAAACACCATAGTTACATGTTTGAAATGCTGCCACGTTCCTGCTGCAACGGCCCAGACTTGATCCATTTGGAATTTCGTTTTCATTCCTTTTCGGTGCTTCTTCGAGGAACGGACCACTGAAACCGATTTGATTCCAAGCATTGTTTTCATTTGTTCCACCAGCATGAAACTGATTGCCTTTATCAGTAGCATTCCAAAAGCCAGAAATACACTCATTAAGCCTAGGCTGCAAAAATTCAGAACTTCTAGTGACTGTAGCATCTGCTATTCTTGAGGCATTAACATAGACTGCAAGATTACCACAAGTTGAACTTGCAGTCCCAAAGTTGGGAGCATCACTGAAACATCCACTTAATTTTCTTCTAACAACCTTCTGAACTGTTGGTCCTAATTTTTTAGCAAATAACATCAAGCTATCTTTGTAACTGAATCCTAATCCTTCCAACTGCATATAAGGAAATTTAAACATCAGAAGCATCCAGAAAACATGAACGAAACTGACTCAGCCGTCAGCAGGAAACTTCTTCGACAAGCCCTGACTATTTTTTCTGTCAGAAAAACCAACAGATACATTTCCAAGAGAAACGAGACAGCTTCATAGCAAACAGATAATGTGATGGCCCCATCAAGGAGAAGAAAGCAACCAAAGATCCATGATAGTGAGAAGGCCCTAGTACCCTTGTTTTGAATTATATGAACAAGATCATTCTGAGCACAGCTTCAGGTCAAGTAAAAAATTTAACTCTCACAAATGGACGATGCTTGCCTCACAGTCAGTACACCTGAAAATCTCAGCCATCCACCCACATGATGGAAGGCTGGGATTCTCTGTAAGTGCATACAGACCGTCATGCTAGTGTAACTTTTTCCTCAAAATTTATAACTGAGCATACTTTGGCTAATCAAATAATAAAATTGATAGTTGAGTGATTAAAACCAAAAAGGCCATTCAGAAGTGCCGATAAAGCAACATAGAGAATTATTTTGGAAAAATGTCATATTATAAGAGAGTGACCTGATACTAGATGGATGATATTCAGCGAACTCACAATCAAAGATTCTTATGGGATCTTACACGAATTAAGTGCTTTGAGTTGTACACTCTTGAACCAACAAAGTCACTTTCATTCAGGGATTTCTTCAATGGTCTGTAGGTGCAACGAGGATCATTTCCAGAAATGTTATTCCTTTGAGCACTGCCACAACCTATTACAGAATTACTAAGAAATATTAGTCAGCAACTTTCTCAAACTGAGAGTACATTGTATATGCTGATTTCATATAGAAAATTCAAGTGAGGTGGAGAGCAGACTGATAGAAAAGGAACGATACACTGTAGTCAGAAGAAAATAAACTCAATGACCACCCAGATTACTGTAATCCTTCTGAGATATACACATGAAATCAAATTAGTCGAAGAGAATTTTAACAATGGTAGGATGGAGTTTGTTTTTACCAGAAAGCGTCCCATAGTCTGTTGCAAGAAAGCTAGTACAATTAGAGTCACCGAGGCCTTGTCTTGTTGTTCTCAGAAGATTGGATGAACTTAGCCAACATGGCATTGCACCTGATGATGAAGCCAGAAAACCATCAGATCTCAAGTTTGTGGTCAGCTTGGAGCTTGTACTCTTCAATGTGAATCTATCCTCTTTCAAGGATCTTCTACTAGTTCTTCTTCTGGCCTCTGAAAATTCCAACTTGAAATTTTCTGGATCAGTTTTAAGAGCATGGAAAACCTTTTTTGCCAAGTCATGAATCGTTCGAGCCTGTAGAACTGCTTTCAGTCAGCAGAAACTAAAACATATCATTGTAAGTGATTATAAGACTGGGGCATACCTGTCTGAAGAAGATGGTGGTCGATGAATTAAAATGCATTGCGTTTGTAGAAATTAAAAATACATCATGCTGCACAACATTTCAAAGATGATGTGTCAGAACCAATCGGTTACACCTAGTTCTGCTTTTAGAAAAGCACACAATATAGGGAACTCTCAACTGCTGACAAACGATGAACATATATGAAATTCAATCTGCTCTAGGCATTATGTTCATGAGTTGGAGTTTAGGTAGTTTCAAAAGATGATTATTCATTTTAACTGTTAAAGGTAGAAGATCATATACAATTTCATAATCTTTTTACTTAACAAAAAAGGAATACTTCAAATCTAGGGAAAGAATGAGTGCCAGAAAAAGGAGTAAACCTCAAATTGTGCAAGATTTGTGTACATCCCCTCATGAAGTTTGGCCCTCATTGTACCAAAGTCCATTGGCTCTTTAATAATCTCATAGTAATCTTCAACCTTGAACAACAACAATAATCATTGGCTTAATGTTCTTCAAGCAGAAGCACGTTAACAAGATAACATCAAAATCGGCAAAACTAGAAACCTCTTCCGGGTCAACGGGTTCGGCAAAGATTTCGCGGGTATCTCTCCTGCCATTATGAAGAATTGTTGTAAAACCACCTCATAGTTAGATTGAAATAAAGCATCTACATTATAAATATAGTTTTCTTGTGTATACAATCTGTGAAATACAGATAGAGAGGTTTATGAGACCAACCTTTGCAGTGTGTCAAGGATAAGCTCAAGTATTTTCTTCTCTGGCATCCAGTGGGGAGATACGACATCTGAAACATTTTCTGAAAAATCATCAACTTTTATCTCAATGAACTTATGAATCCTGAAATTGTAGATCTAGCCCCCCAAGTTTCAACCCAATGACAGTGATGGAAGGCAGCATCTCATGCTTTAAACAGTCAAACTATAGGATTTGATTGTCATCATAGCCAATGAGCAACTTTTCTTTGATATGAAGTTAGAATAGTTAAAATGTTAAAAGTGGGGAAAGTTCAAGGTTACAAGTGCAATGAAGCTTTTAGGCTCACCAGTGGCAGTGCTGATTTCATCATCTTCACAACGTAGTGGTTTAGAAGCCCCCATGTCACTGGACTTGGAATCCTGAAAGTATTAAGTTACATTGCATAAATGTAGTTGTCCTTAATATTCCTCTTAAAGAACTAGCTGATACGTAGCAATTGTATCCATTTGGTCCATAAAATACAAGCGGAAATGCCTATTTGTTTAATTAAAGGCATCTGAAAATTCTCCTCCTTGGTATTATTCTATCCATGGCAGCAAAAACAAGGCACACTTGATACATGTGCTCTTAATTCTTAAAGAAGCCAGGTTTAGTATTAAAAATAACTAAACTCCACCATGCAAGAAATGATTGATTAAGAAAATGAAGGAGAGGGAAAGCAGATTGGTCATGTAAGGGAAGGGTATCCTCTGAGGTCTTCCGTCCTTGTCCCTTAACAAAGACAAAGTCAGCTGCTTCCCCACCCTTGTTAATTAACTGAACTAAATGGAGACAAAATCAATCACCATCTACCCACGTTTTATATTCTTGAAAGAATACCAAGTACCCAAGTAGTATTATTAAATTAAACAACAAATGGCAGTGCACTACTGCACATAAAAAAGCCAGTCCAGAAGAAATATCTCTTGTATGTACAGCCATCATCATTCATCATGCTACTTGAACCAATTTCTAGAAGAACTGGAAAAGGGGATGGAAAGGCACAGACCTGTGGGACATGAGCCACATCTTCAAGTGGCTTGAGCTTCCTCTTTTTCCTGGGTTTGGATTGAGGGCTTGCTACTAGCTGGTGCTGGGCCTTCCTCCAAGCATCTAATGCACACAGCCGCGAGCTCTTCCTTGACACCTTTTGCTCTGCTTTCCTCCTGCACCCATCAACAGAGTCGTTTCCTTTCTTTTAGCTGAATAATTCTCTGGTAAATGAGAGAAGCAAAGGCCACGACTTTTTCGGGTTTTCCTGACCAACACAACACTTGCTTCTCAATCATTGCAAGAAATGGAAAATGCTTTGACCCAAATAGTAGCATAAACCCACCTCGACATTCATACAGTAGCCAGCCACAGAAGAAAATGTTTTACAATGTGAAGAAAATAAAAAATTGGTTTTATAGGTGGTGGATGGGAGTGGGAGTGGGAGTGGGAGTGGGAAGTTGGTAGCTTTATAGCACAGAAGAGAAGCAATTCAGATGGCCGGCCAGCTAGAGGATTAGCATACCATTACTGTTTTTGGATGAAACAGTAATGAGGGATGATGATGTGATAATTTGCTGCCTAATTTGCTCTGTGATTTTCCACATGGGTTATCAGACAGAAATGGGAAAAATGGAACAGTTAACGGCAGACTGTAGTAGTAGTGTACCAGCTTTTGAGAGGTCAGCAAAAGGAAACAGACGGTCCGAATCCTAGGACAGAGTCGTCCATCCACGCGCTCCCAAGGTCACCCACCCACCCTCTATCAAAATGGGCCGTAACTGGGCCCTTTATTTTATTCGGTTTCCCAACTGGGCCCAGACTTCTTTAGCATTGGTTTCCGACAGCGCAGTTTTTTACTTGAAACATGCTCAGTGCCGTTTTCCTATAAGCTAATGTTCGGTCATTGCAGTTGATATTGGTCAGCTGAACTTTCAGATACGACCCCGTGTTACATTTTAATAAATTTTGAATGTTTATAGGAAGAAATATACTAATAACAGATCAAAATAAAAAATTAGATAGATTTTGTTTGAATTTTAAATATTTTGAAAACAAATATTTTAAGAAACGAACACATCTTAATAAGAGTGGAGTGAGAAAATATTACTGTAAATGTGAAGAGTTTGGGGGTCATAAGATACAAACATATAAAGCTAGCAGGCATCTGATGAATTAATCAAAAGAAAATTCTCTTTATCAAAAAACAAATCAAAAGAAATTTCTAAGCTTTTGGTTAGTTTCCACCACCAAGAGAGAGACTGGGTCTATGACATGGCTAACAACAAAGTACAGACAGCTCCTCTCTTCATCTCTTTATCTCCTATCCGCCATTTCGTCGCCATTAAATTGTTCTTTTCATGATCCCTAACCTGGGTTTTCTCTTATTGCACTAAGGTTGTCTAAAGATCAGAACTTTTCCGGGCTGATTTAGCCCATCAGGTAGCAATCGGATTCAATTAAGCTCTTCTGTTTTTCATCTCCTCTCGATGTTATTATGCCATTGCCTTCAATTTTTAGCTTGCTTGCCCTCGCAGGTGTTTGAAATGTTGTTTAGTTAGATTCTTTTCTAGCTCTTTGTGAGTAATTTGGGTTGTGGCTAGTTGTTCTATGAGCTGGTGTATAGTGTTGCTCGATTTTTGTCTTGCTGTTCATCTGTAGCGAACTCCGTTTCTTGTATGGTTTAGGTGATGATAGGTCGATTTTGTCTTGCCCCAGAAGGCAAACAACAAGGATCTTGGAAACGAATCGGTTGTTTTCCCTCTTTTTCATCGTTCTCATCATGTTCAATTATGATTCTTTTGAAGGATTGGTTGTTTAGACAAGAGAGTGCCTTTTCAATGCCATGAATTTGGATTGGTTATGGAGGAATGAGAAATGTACAGACTTAAATCGAGTGATTATTTTGGTTTGTGCTAATTCCTCCATGAAATACATCTTTCAGCCAAAATCTTCCCCTTGAACTGAGCTTTTGGTTAATCATTACTATCATCTATTAGTTAGGTTGCTATTTTGCAGCACTATTGTAATGTAGTTTGCAGACGTTAAATGGGGTTTGTATTTGTCATTGTACGTGCTTTTCCAATCATAACATGCTTATCTAATTCCTACCCCCTTTTCTGGTTTCCACAGATGGATGATGAATTGGAAATAAACGGTCTTGTTCAAGACCAATCCAGCCAGGCTGTTATTTGCACTTTGTGCCGGAGAAGTCTTGCATCTGATGTTGAGGCAATTGATGATCTAGTAGCTTTTAATCTATGTGGTGACTGCAAGTTTTTGTTATTTGAAGATCTTGCAACTCCTCCTGATGTTCATCGAAGGCACACATCTCGAAGAAGTAGAAGAAGAAATAGGCAGAGCAGTTCTGAGTCAGTTGAACAACTATTTTCACAGCAGTTTTCACTCATGGTTAATATGATGAGGCAAAACCAACCAGCCGTGTCTGAGCTTGAGGATCCTTCCATGGATATGGATTATACAGCAAGGTCATTACAACAAACTAGTTCTCGCACAACACCTACTGGTTCAACAAGGTGGCGCCGCATCCTCTCCGATACTGAAAGTGACGGTTATGATAATATTGATTATTTTTACGGTGATAGTGAATCAAACCTTAGTTTTGGCCGGTACAGAGGGCAAGGTGAAAGTGATGCAGTTTCGTTTAGCAACTATGGTGGTGATACAGATGCTTCAATGGATGGGCACAGCATTATCGGTACTGAACTGTTTATTAATCCGGATAATGGAAGTGATTTTGATAGTGACACAGATATTGATCCAATGCATACTGGGTTGAGCCAATGGAACTGGGATAACGTGGAGGAAGATGTAGGTGAGGAAGATGGTGAATGGGAAGAAGCTGATGCTGAGGAAGAGTCAGTTCAATTCACCATATCAAGAGCTGGACTTCAGGATTTGTTCATTCCAAGTCCTAGTGAACGCAACTTCCCAATTGTAAGCTCCCCCATTAATCTCCGGCATGCTCGAGGCTTTGAGCAACTGCTTGATCAGCTTGCTGAGACGGACAATTCAAGGAGAGGAGCACCTCCCGCATCCATTTCCTTTGTAAGCAACCTGCCTCGTGTTGTTTTTAGCGAAGAGCATGGAAAGCACGAGAGTGCAGCTTGTGCAATCTGCAAGGATGGTTTATCTGTGGGCACTGAAGTCAGCCAACTTCCTTGCCTTCACATCTATCACCCTTCTTGTATTCTGCCATGGTTGAGTGCACGAAATTCATGCCCCCTTTGTCGCTATGAGCTTCCCACTGATGATAAAGATTACGAAGAGGGGAAGCGGCGTAGTAACAGCAGAGTGTCGGCAGCCCAAATTCAGGAGCAGTATGCAGATGATGAAAGTTCATCGGCTAACTCTTCTGATGCCGAATCTGTTGTTGTAACCAATATGCACAGATTGGAGCCAGGACCAGTCCATAATGCAGATTCCACTACGATTAACTCCAGCAGGGAGAATGGCATAGACTGGTTTTTCCGTGCTGCAGCTCCAATTGTTGGCATAGTGGGCATGGCTCTTGTTTTTTGGCTAGGCAAACCACTAATCGCAAGAAGCGGATCAGCAAGTCCGTCGATCGTGCCTGCACTAGGACAGCATCAGGTGCAGTGTCCGGGCCAGTTAAATCTAAACCAAAGGGTGAACAGGAGCAGGAGGTGGTGGTTACTTTTCTGAGAAGAAAAGTCTTTCTTCGTAGGCAAGGCAACCTTTTATATGCCAACTTGGTTTTGCTTGCCTCAATTTATGATTTTAGTTTCAATTTCTGGCTTGCAAGGTGTAGATTCTAATTCATATTTTCTTGCGTGCTGATTGCTCTCTTTCCTTCTGGATATAAAGCTGACGTCTCTTTTCATCTGTAATATACGCTTATTTTAGATTCTTAGAGTTGCGGTCATTTGAAGTTTTAATCTTCTCCTTTTTGCTCCAAAAACTAGCAACATGATGAGAAAAATCCCAGAAAAGCTACATTAGGTCAAATGTATCGAACGCATGCACATCTCTCTGCATTAGGGCGATCCTAAAATTTACACCAGCGACTTTGACAAGGGTGACAGTAAAACAAATTTACAGCAGAAGCAAAGTGCAAATTGATGGCCATTCAAATAGTTTGTCACCAGCAGAGCAATCAGATTGTTGAACTTGCGCCCTGCTTCTCATCAGGCTTATGCTTGGACGAAGCAACTATTCACCTGGGCTAGGTACAAAGCTATCTTCATTTCAGCGAGGGATGAGCTTGCTCGTCCTCATCTGCTAAAACACTCGGGCACACCATAATTAGAAGAGTATATTCAGATAAATAATGATCCATCCTGCCATCGAAACAACTGCAAAAATATGAACCCAGAACAGAATGGCGGCTGATTCTTTCCCACAACCTCGCAAGTTCGCAACAGCTCCTACAACCAATGAGCAGAGAAAGCAGGAGTTGATTTAGTTTCATGCCATTCAAGCTAGCCGTATCCGTTTCTAAGAGCTTCTCAGGCGATCTAAAGAACCATACCTGAAAGGACTGATGTAGGCATTGTATGCTGGAGTAGTAATACAAATTTGAACATCTTATCACCAGCAGGAAGAAACCCAAGCTTATCAGCCAAAGTCACAATGGCAAGTCCTGCAGAAGGCACCAAAACTAAGCGTCCGAAAATAATTGCAGCAATTGTACGCAGACCGAGTCTAGAACTTCCTGGCCCTGGTCCTGCAAATAAAACGAATAATTTAGGCAACTAAAATTTCATTGGTCGAAAAGAACAAAAAAATGATGACAACGTTTAAACTATCTACTATCAAAGTGAAAGCTCAAATAAAGCGGCACAATAATAACAGGAATGATCACAGAAAAGGTGATGACGGTGAGTTAAGGAACTAACCATCAATTAGGTTTCCCCCCAGTGCCAGCAAGATGCATGGAATCATGGCTTCCCTGTGGATATCAAAGCCATTTTCAAGTCGTTATAGAGAAGAAAAAAAAATGAAACAGGCATTTAAGAGAGTGCATCACGGTAAAAGAGTTCTAACCATTATATAATATAACATTCCACTAACATATCTGTTTTTGTCTTCACTCTCACCCCATCCATCTATGCATCTGTATTTCCCACTCTCAAAAAGCCAAATAACTCCTCTACTTACTACAGCCAATTTATCAGCCTCTCCCACAAACTTAAAGGCATAGATTAAAGTTCTAAAACAGATGCAACTTAATTTTGGAATATGACTCTTGGCTAAAATAGATTGGCATAGTTGTGTGTAGCAAACTTCTCACAAGACATCACCAGAAATGAAATTTTACATACCCAAGAATAGTGCAGCTGTCGGTGAGGAAATAGAGGGGAGCATCGCTGGTAAAAATGAAGTTCTTCAAAAATGGCACTATACCAATTACAATTGCCAATATCTGCAAGAAAAATACTTATTGTTAATCCTGTGTGCTGAAAGGGATTTTTCTTAAGCGGGAAAATAAAATAAGGTTGAACTGATCAGCAATATGTGATTTGTGTGAAGAGCCAAGGAGCATTCTGAACCACTGCTATGTTAACAGAATACTTCCACTATTATTGACTTTGCACCCACCAAAGAGACGAGCCAGACATAAACTCTGTTCTGCTAAAGATGTAACCAATTGAACAGAAAAGCACAACAAAAGGACAAGAAAACATAGGCTTCATAAAATAGGTAACAACTTAGGACTCTTTTAATGTCACTTCACCATTCAGGTCTAAGCCACAAATGCAAAGCCAAAAAGGAACAAAAACATCAAAAAGAAGGAAATATTCCACCGCTTTGGAGCACTCGTTATCACATAGTATCACTAACAACTCACCCACTTCACACATCAATAAAATAGTGTAGTGCTTGATAAAGTGTGGCAACAAACTAAATTAGATAACAATTCCATGAGAAGGAAATCTAACAAGACGCTGAGACTTACAGAAGCAATAATTGGAGGCTGAAGGATTAGATTGAGCTTCAACTTCTCAGTAAGTAAAACGATAATTTGTTTGACCTGCAGAGCATGGATAAAAGAAAGACAGCTTACAATCAGGATAAATTCTTCAGGCACTGATAAACTTAAGTGAAGTAATAGCTTCAACCTTTCCCTTCCTGGAGGTACTTAATTCTTCTGGAGCAGGCTCCTCCTGGGGTAACAATGGAGCTTGCTCAGGTGCACTGGTTTGTTGAGGGTTCTTAATGGGAAGATTAATTATCTCATCAAGATCAAATGTACCTTCGGATGGTGGCGCAAGCATATTAAATACATATGTATAAAGGATGATGGCACCAACCTGGCACATGTAAACAGAAGAGAGTTATAACAGTCTATCCTGTCAAAATTTCCAGCCTACTTGATGTTCAGAGACCAGTCAAATAATCACCTACCCATTGGCCAAATGAAATATAGGCAATTCCATCTGTGCTACATGTGTTAGTATCACCAAAAGGATTGGATGAGTCTCGGCATAGAGCTGCAATGAGCACAAGTGGTATATTTCCGATGTTTCCTGCATCAAGATCCAAGATCAACATACATGTAAGCACAGCTAGCCGCAATATAGGTGACTAAGCATCCATGAAGCAAAGAACTTAACATTGGACACATACAGATGTGGCAATGCAATTAAGTGAAAATACTGCTTACCTATCCCAATATGAATGATGGTAAATTTGAAGTAGGGGTATGGAGGATGGACAATGCTAGCAATAGCCAGACCAATCAGTGACCCAGAGATGCTTCCGAGAACTACATTAACTGGAATAAACCACCTGCAATATGATTTAAGAGGTAAAGACAGAGGAACAAAGATACTGTATCAGTTTCCTTTCTCAGCATACACAAAATTTGAAACGGAAAAAGAAAGGGCGTACCACTGAAGCATCTTTTCCAAACTTATAGCTTGCCCAAGTTGAGAAAAAATCAAACATGGAAGCAAAAGCGAAAAGACCAGCTGCATTAAAGTCATTGGAAGGAAACAAAAGATTATCGGTCACTGTGAACTCTTCAGCTAAGCTAGCAAATTAGGCACGACTAGAGGAGAAAACGAAACAGGAACTGAAAAAGGCAAAAACTTTACCCCATTCAGAATCTTTCTGCCGTTTGAAGGCAAGATGTTAACATACTTGGAGGCCATGAGAAAACCCATGAAGCAAACCGTAAATACTTTGGCAATTGGCAAAACCGCTATCTTGATGCTCTGCAGCAGGGACACACCGCTGGAAGCCGCCTCCGGCGAGATGAGGACGGCGGAGAGAAGCCTCTCCATCCTTGAGGAAACCAGAATCAACCTCGCTCGCCTTCTCCAACCAACCAGTTCAAACGCTCCACACTTCGGTGCCGCGGAATCAAAAGGAAAATCTGAAACCGACGAGATTGAGAAACCGTAAAGAGACTTCTTTTTTTCTCGAACAAAAAAAAGGGACCGAAGACGAATCCGAAAAGGTGGGAAGCAGAGGTTTCGTCGTCGTTCCTGCTGGAATCAGGACTTCGGAGACGGTACGAAGGTCGCACGCATTATATTTTACAGTGACCGTCGATTTTATAACGTGGCATCGTGTGACGACAATACCCTTATGGTTATGATTAATTTACACAATTCAGTTCGATACGGTTTCTGACTGCGGTAGTACCAACCGAATTCTGTTTCTACTTAACTTGTCTTGTCTGGGAGTTTCGGGACTATTCTTCCCCCTCTTCCAGCCCTGCATTACTATCTTGACCCGATTTTGTACAGTTTCGGTTCTCGTTTATTATAGGAAAATGTCACATTTTGTGATGGTTTTAAAAACCGAATCGGAAGTAGAACCGTTCAGGTACAGATTAATGGTTCAATTGATTCAACTGTTTGAATCACCGGTTCAACAGATTAGTTTCTTAAAGTTATCTATTATCACTCACTATATAGGATTATCATGAAATAAATTAAATATGAATTAAAAATGCACATTTTTATACTAAAATAATAATTTATAATATAAATTAGTGATTTTATAAGAAGAGAAACAATATTCTATATTTTAATTAATTATGTAATTGAAAATAATAATTTAAAATAATTGAAAATTATTTTTTTATGTTTATATTATAGTTTACAAATTCTTTAAAAGATAATATGAGAAAATATTTAAAAAATTAAGGTGTTAAATATGAATTTATAAACAAATGTAGAATAAATTAAAATTAGTATTAAAAAATTGAGAGTTTTGGACAAATTTCTTCAAAAAAAATGCAAAAAAAAAGGTAATCACCGTTTTTTCCGGTTTAACCGGTTTTGCACAGTTCTTGACCAATGGTCCTCAAATCGAAAAGCTGGACCAAGCTATCAAACCGGTTCGCGGTCCGCCTCCTTGAGAACCATGTTTTTTGCCACTAATGTTGGACCAAAAGTTTTTTTGCCATTATTTTAAATAAGTCTTTTTTTGTCTTTGACGTTATTGTTTCTGGTCCCCATTTGACACTCTGTTAAATTAACTGCAAACTATACTTTAAAGTTTATAAAAATCGACAAATTCACCCACATTTTTTATCACTCTTTCATCTTCATCCTTCTCAAGTCTCACCCTTCATGGAGCCCACAGTTTCACCAAAATACAATAAACAAGATGTATTAAAATCCTTCTCATCTCTTAATAAAAAAAAAATCCTTCTCATCTTCGTATAGAAAACTTAAAGAGAATCGTCAATTTCTTGCTTCCTAATTTATTGACAAATAGGGGTATTGATAATTTTCATGGAACAATAAAAAAATTAACGCTCTTTATAAACCTCTTTGGATTCATTATGGTTTCCGGGCATCTTCATAAGGATTGTTAAATTTCACAAAATTGAGAGCTATCAAAGATCGAAAAGGTCTCCAATGGCCTGAGATATGAATCCGGCAAGACGTCTGGCAAAAGACGCCGTCGAGAGCACAGAGGTTCCAACATGGGAGGGGTTAGATTGTAATTTTTACAATTTAGGATTACTTTTTTCCATTTTTAAAAGTTTGAGGTCAAATTGATTATCAAAATATTGGCCGTTACGGAATATTCTGAGAGTATTCCCTCCGTTAACGACCTCGGTGGTAAATATGGTCCAAAGAGTAAACGTTGATGGCAAAAAGGGTTCAAAGACAAAACGTCGATGGCAAGAAAATAACGTTTTTTAAAATAATGAGAAAAAATGACTTTTGCCAAAACGTTGGTGGTAAAAATGGACCTTTTACCAGTTATCCCCTTTGGTTACTGTGTTGTGTTCCTTTAAGGCTTTAAAGTTTTTATAACATATTTCTTACATTTCCTCTTTTAATTTTTTCAACAATGTTTATTTAGTGATTAAGTATTTAAATTTATTACTCCTTTCATCGTAGCAAAACTGATATGTTTTCTTTTTTGGGTTTTCCCAACAAAATTGATATTTCTTAAAAAGAAAATATTTTTTACATTAATTTTACCTTATTACCATCATTTTCATTTCTCACTCTAAAAAACTACTTTTATATTATATGCCAAGTTTACCTTATTACCCTCCAGTCAACAACATTTTTAAATCTCTGTATCTAGTCAAATGTATCAAAATGACTGGGAGATAGATGGAGTTTTAGTTCTGTACATATTGAGAATCGTTTTTTATTTTTATTTTTATTTTTTGTAAATTCAATGACTTTTTAAAATTTTATAAATTGGCAATGGCTAGTTCACTTCACTCCGTGGTTCAGGGATTTGGGAGAGCATAATTTATGGGAAAGAGTAAAAAATGTTCATTCCTAGCTAGTTATGCCCGTGTATGCCAAGGACAATTGAGAATTCACTTGAGATAAAAAGGTAAAGAGAATAAAATGAATGGAAAGTTTAAATTTGATAATTAGTTTTAGAAAGTTTTCTTTTAATGAATATATCTCCTTAGTCCTTTACTTTCATTTTTTACGTACTTAATTTAAGTCGAGTTTGTCCTTTCAATGAATACAAATATACAATGAGGGTAAAAGAAGTATGACTAACGAAGTATTAGCTACGTACTCATAAAATCAGAAAGATTCTTAGATTTGTTTGGACACGGAGATTAAGGTGAATGTAAGATGTTTGTATATGTTTACTTAATTGCCCCTTAGTTGAGAGTCACTACAACACGTATATGATTTAGAGACATAAATATTTGATACTATATGTCATTTATTTGTCTCTAATACTTTTAGAAACAGATAATATAATTGTCCCTAGTATTGGGGTTGCTAAAAGTTTTTAGAGACAATTAGGAGACACTTATATATGTCACTTTTACAATTCAATTGGTAACAATTGTAAATGCTTCTAATTACCTACTCATTTTAAGCGCTTAATTTCTATTTACAAAGACACATAAAAGTGATATTTTTATTTCTTTTTCCCACTTACCCAATTTTTCTACTCTTTTCTTTTTAATGTTTGCATATTTCTTGCTAATTCTTTATTTATACCACTTCACTTTGTTTCTTTTGTCGTTGTCCTAATTGAACTCGAACCTCTCAATGACTCAAACAACTAACATCGACCACTGCGCCAACTATCTACATTTGCAAATACTCTATTTAAGAAGTATATCAATATATATAACGAGTATATATCACAAACATACATCTCTATTGACTTTTGAAATTGTTTACATGAGATAATTTAAAATTGCCATGTTCAAAATTCATTATTATTAAACTATTAGATCACATCAATTTTTAAATATAGCTTCACATACATTTTGAATATTTTTTTGTTCCACTGTCTCATTTAATTTAAATAATTTTTTTAAAAACATTAAAAAAAACATCATTGGTTTAATGTACTCCCTCCGTCCCATAAACTTAATCACGTTTAAAATTTTTATTTATGTTTTACTCACATTTTTTTTATTAAAAATTATTTTTCAAAAATTATTAAAAATATTTAGAAATTATACACATTAAATTTTTATTCGGATATAAACTTATACAATTTATAAGTCAAAATGCTATAAGAAATAAATTATAGATTAAATGCCGAAAAATAAAACGTGATTAATTTTAAGGACGAAGGAAGTAATAAACATGTTACGATGGAGAGTGTTTTACTTAAATATTCCAAAATTAAACTATTTTCCAAATTAGATGTTCTTTAGTACTATTGTGCATTTTGAACTTTTTTGAGTGTCATGATAAAAACACATTTACTTATTTTTTTAAAAATCCTATTATGTGTAAGATTTGTTTAGTCATGACTTTTTGCAAACTAAGATTGAACTTGCGGTGCATGTAACCAATAAACGTAACAAATCACTTATTATATATAAAGAAATATTTATTTATATATATGTATGAAGGTTGTCCCTCTAGCCGAAACTAACGGCATCACCCCCTTAATTGGTGTTGATAAAACATTAGCTCTTTTAAAGCATATATAATTGCTGCCATAAACTACATCTTCCTACACGTAAATTTATTTTAGCAACACAGTTTTTTTCTTGATGAAACAACAACACATAATTTTACTTTTAGAGTCTATTCAATTGTGTTTCTAATATCTAAGAAATTTGATAGTTTTAGAGACACATAGATAAGATTTATGGAGACTAATAATATAATTGTTCCCAAAATCAACATTTGGCAACAAATTGCTCTTTTGTCTCTAATTAATTGTTGCTAATCCCAATATTTGTTGTAGTGAGTGCACAAAAAGCGAGGTAGAAAAAGTAAAGATAAAGTGAGGATAGTTTAGTAACTTTGAGAGTGAAGTTTCCTTTTAAGGAAAGTGATCGATTTTCTGAGACAATAAAAGGAAATGTGTCTGATTTTTTCGAGACGAGGGAATACAATTTAAGGGAGAGAGTAAAAGAAGTAACGTACGCATGCAGCTAGCTGCTGAGTGTATAGAAAAAGATAGGGCAGGAGATGGATGGTGGAGATGGATGGTGGAGATGGATTGTTTTGGGGAAAATAAGGTTCTATTCTTTTGGAATATGTTTTCGAGGATTTGATGAGTAAAAGTGTGAAGTATTTAAAAATTAATATAAAATATTTGTTTTAAGAAAAAATGAATTGAAAGAGTTGATTTAATGTTTTGTTCATGAAAATATTGAGAAATATTTCTAAAATGCACGACCTAAACCGTACGTACACAAGAAAGAAGTTTCTTTCTTTTTCCTTTATTTTTATTTTTTTTTTATGGATGGAGCCCTTGGTTTGAGTTTGGGACGAGTTTCATGAGAGAAATTTAAGTTATGGAAAATCTGAAGACATCACAAATCGATTAGATTTAGATTTGCATGTGAACGAAGACTAGAAACAAAGCCTGCTGATCAATATCATCATATATACGTGTTCAAGTTCTAGCTTAACGACCTACGTAGCACAAAGATACACACAATCCTACCTAACTACTTGGATTCTCAGCTGGTTAGAGCAAAGGACTGAAAATCCTTGTGTCAGTGGTTCGAATCCACTTCTAAGCGGGCGAAGGGTCCAAAGGACACGTAGCCGAGAGCAAGCCGGAGGAAATTCAAGTGAAAGAAGAAGGCAGCAGGCTTTGGCCCATTTAACAAGCCACCAAATTCTTAACTACAGAGAACAGGCCTAGCCCGCACCAAATGGTCCAAAAGCCCAGATGGAAAGGATGAATATTTCTCCTCCTCTCCGATTCTGTTCAAATGTGTGGGCTCCTCAACTTTGGAGTCCGAGTACCCAGTTGTCATTTTAATACAAGTCTCAAATCACGCATGATATAACTCTGTCTCACACCCTTGTCATTATTTATTTAATTTTTCATGCAAAAAAGAATACTTGTATAATTAAATACTAGATTCCCTTTTCCCCCTTCTTCCTTGGATTGAGAGTACGGCATCTCTGCATGAATTGTAGCAGAACATATTCAGATCAGATGGGTAATATTTTGCCTTCAACACAAAAAATGTGATGAGAGTGCCTCAAACCAAAACTACCTCCCAACAAATATATATATATATATATATATATATATATATATATATATATATATATATATATATATATATATATATATATTTATATATATATATATATATATATATATATATATATATATATAGTACCCGCTAACCCCAAAATATTGAAGGGTTTGAGAATGATAAATTTCTTTTAAGTAAAGTGACTAAGTTTTTTGACAAAAAAAAATGTGATCAGTTTTCTAGAGCAAAAGGAGGAGTATAATATTCATTATACTTCAGTTTGCATAATTTCGGTTGGCATGGCATGCATCTCTCAACTTAAGCGTAGGATCGTTTGCAGTGAGCAATGGCGGCCTGAATGGAGCATTCGCCGGCAAGTAGCTTGGCCTCCCGCTCCCGGGGATGAAGCGGCGACGCTTTGCTCGAAACTGGGCAGCTTTTAGCCCTTCCCTCACCTCCGCCTGTTCTTCTACTCGTTCCTTTCTCCTTCTGAACCAGACATCTATCAAAACCACCCCCCACAGTATTCTTCTTCTTCTCGCTGAAACCACCTTCCGAGTTTAGCTGCGGCGGCTTCAGCAACGATTCCAGCAACGCACGCAGCTTCTTCGACCTCAGCTTCATCCAGATCTTCATTATCATCCCTCCTCCCTGTTGCCTTCGTCTCACGATGCTACCATTGTTACAGGATCCTCTGTTTTTTCGAGTTTCAACACGAATCAGATCAATTTAAATCATAGGAATTCAAAAGCTTTCATCTTTAAGTACTGTATGAAGTAGTAGTACCTGCTTTGTGAGTATTCCCAGTAGTTAGAGTTAGACGCGTCAATTTGGCGACCGGCTTTGCCTTCGATCTCGGAGAATTTCCCGGAGCTCGTCATAAACGTGCCCACCAGGCGGCTCATTGTCGTTGATCGTACTCTGTGTTCGATTGTTCTCTGCTGCTTCTGGCAAGAAAGCGGCGCGCTCCAAGAATTACTGGTCTCCGCCGAAGAGAAGCTCCACTCCGATAACGACGATGAGAAAAGCGGCGATCTTGGCGGCTTTTCGAAGTTTTCGTCAATGGAGACGACGTCCGGCAAAGCCACCACCGCCGACGAGGAGAACGATATGCGCATCTCCAACTCTCCCTCATGATCAGCTGCTACTTTATCATCGCCCAACCGGACCCGTTCAAGTTCGATTTCAATGTAGGAGTCACCGTCACCGTCGCTGTCGCTCTTCCTTCCGTCATCTTTGGAGTGGGTGAAGGAGAAGCTGCTACTCTTAGCCTCTGTCTCAGTGATCACTTGCTGAGCAGTTTCCATCAGATTAATTAACCTAACTAAGAGCTACCTGTAGCCTCAACTGTACTATAACCATCCCCTTAATTGACAAAATTGGTGCAGAGTTGTGTTATAAATAATGAACAAGTTGGAATCTTTGAATTGACCCGTGAATGAGGAGCAATTTCTTGGTGGCAACGTGTGCAAAAATGTGGGCATTTGTTGATTCATCCTAAATTTGGGGTTTGGATGGGATCAGAGACTGGAGTTGCTGAAAAACAGGGGCTTCTGTCTGTCTGGGAGTGTTTTCTTTTGTTCCTTGTGTGATGTTGAAAAGGTCTTTTAAACTACCAAGTCTTCATTTGGACTCTGGCTACTACAGCTACAGCCTTTGTGTTCTAATCATCTCAGGTCCTCTCAGTAACTAACTCATAGCCTAATAGGAGTACTATAAATGCGAGTATGAGTTGAGGCCCACGAATTCGACTAAGGAGCGACAACAAGAAGTTGCCAAAGGCTGCTCTTACCACATAACACACTGTACATTTGACTTTTCACGGAGATTAGAACGACTCAAAATTGAATATATTGAATATTTACTGGGATGGAATGGGTATTTACCCCGTCACAAAAAATTTAATTATTTATTTTGACAATTTTATAATATTTAATTTATGATTTTTTTTCAATGATGATATTTCATATGTATTATAATTTGAAATGTATCATAATCTTTTGTTGATGAAGTACATTGCTCCTTTAGGGTGTGCCCCTTTTCTTTTACAACCTTTTTTTCTTCAATATTTCATTTTTAACTACATTCAGCATTTCTATGTTTAGTAACATTGGAGTACATATTAATTTATTTCATTCCCTTTTTTCTATTATCTCCTTAATAATTCTCCATAACTATCGGTAATTATTCACTTAAATTACTGGTTTAAGAAATCTGATTTTAGGCAATTACATTGATTTTTTGTTTTCCTTTTTCCTAAATCTGACGATATAGCAGAAAGTGTTAGGCCACTGAAAGGGTAAAGTCCACCCATAGTACTGTAAATTTAATTATTATACCACTACGGTCCTATTTTAACTTTTTGTACCAATAAAGTCTTGTTTTTAAGTTTTTCTTCATCCATTGTCATTTTCCGTCCAATGACCGTTAATTTTAACGGATTTATGGGAAAATGATAAAATCAGCAACTCAATTGTTTTAAGAAATTTATTTACACCCCAAGTTTTAAACTTAAACATTTAGACACCTCCAACAGTTTTAAACTTAACACTTTAACCCAAATGTTTTAATTAAGCCCAACAACACCAAGTCACCGTCGGGGCGCCGCCGCCACCGGACAGGCCGGGCACCTCAGAAAAATGCCGAAACTCGAAAAATAGCGAGAACGTAGATCGAGGCCTATGACCGCCGGATCGCGGTCCAAGGACAGCGGATCGCTGCCCCAGGTCGGCGAATCGCTAGCCTAGTCTGCGAATCGGCAACGGCGATTCGTCGGCGATTCGCCGGTTCGGGGCTGTGATCCGGCAGCCCTAGGTCACGATTCGAAGGCCTTGGGCTGGGATTCTGCGGTCTTAGGCCCCGATCTACGTTCTCGTGTATTTTTTTGAGTTTCCGGCATTTTTCGGAGGTGGCGACGACGGTCGACGGCGGCTGTCCGGTGGCGGCGGCCCGACGGTGTTGGGTGTTGTTGGGTTTAATTAAAACATTTGGGTTAAAGTGTTAAGTTTAAAAATGTTGGGGAGTGCCTAAATGCTTATGTTTTAAATTTGGGGTGTAAATAGAATTTTTTAAAACTATTGAGTTGCAGATTTTATCATTTTTCTCACAAATCTGTTAAAGTTAACGGTCAATGGACGAAAAATGATCATGAATGAAGACAAAAACTTAAAAACATGACTTTATTGATATAAGAAGTTAAAACTGATTGTAAAGTTTCAAAACTAAAAAATGTGGAAAGTTCTATGGCTCAAATAGAAAAATAGATAAAGTTCTAAGTATGGCGCTATGTTGAAAAGAGCTTGAGTGTTGCATACTCTTCATTGGGCATGTTAGTCTCCTTTACATGTGACCTATTTCTCATGCCATCTTCCCTAAAAATCTGACAGTGAGGGAATTTCGTTCCACCTCTTCGTTTGACATTTTGTTAGGGGTTGATCTTTCTTTACCAATAAGTCCGTTTAATTGTCAAAAAATTTCAACTTTCCTTTTTCAAACATTCGTTGTAAATGGTTGGATGTGAACTAGTTTTTAAAGGGTGACAAACTTTGTTATCTAGATATTGGAAAATTCATGTATTAAATTTGAAAACATCCAAATAAGATTTTCCATATTAAGACTAGAGTTTTTCAAAACTTAGAAAACAATGTTCTATCCAAATATTTACAAATAATATTTAAAAAATGAAACATGTAAACTTTTTCACAAACAAACAGATCCATTTTGTATATTCTTCTCTCCATTTCAATTTATATGATCCATTTGATTTCTGATCAAAATCTGACTTAAACTAACATATGTTATACAGTGTCACGTTTAAGTTTGAGCATATATAGTGAATAATTGCGTGCATTTGAGATTAGTATTACTTGAAATATCCAATTCTTTCACACACCGATATATTGATGATTTATGCCGGTCAACCATCCAATAAATGTATTTTGTACATGATAAGTTTGTGCCACCTTTGAAAATAGTGTTTCCCCCTCAAATGACAAGCATTCTTCTTCTTCTTCTTCTTCTTCTTCATTTTCTTCTTTTTTTATTACGAGGCATTTCATCTTCTTCTTTTTTTATTAAGAGGCATCATGCTTATCGACTATATTTGGGATGGATGAAGTAATGATGGTTAGAAGCAAGAAAACAGACCCTAGAAAAGGATGCGTCATGTAGCATTAATATTTGCATCCTAATTGATACAATAAAGCATAAACTACCTATTGTTGTCTTGAGTACAGAGTCATTGCAACGATGATGATCTCCAAGGATTAGGGAACCATGATCAGGCTCTCGACAAAGAACTGAGAACACTTAGAAAATGCTGTACAAGGTAGCTCCGATAGATATGGGAGTGAGATCATGAGATGCATCGATCCTATGTAAACTGCTTTTAGACATGCAATAACAAGTTAACCGAATCATGCATGGAGAAAAGGAACAGATGAAGGAAATCCAGGATTAATGATCAATTGATGTACACTTGCGGACAAGAACCCCCTGCATCATGTTCTTGAACTCAAAGAAGTCAACCCGACCGTCATTGTTCCGGTCGACGGAGATGATCATCTCCCTCACTCTCTTTATGTCTCTCCCTTCCGGCAACCCCAGCTTCTTCAGCACCTTCTGCAACTCTTCCGCCGAGATGAAACCGTCACCGTCTTCATCGAACACCTTGAACGCCTCTGTCAGATCCGATTCCTCCTGCGACCTGGCATCATCACCCCCTGTTTCCCCTGACCCGAACAGAGCATCGTCCAGCGACTTGTGGAACGCCACGAAGTCGTCCAATTTCAGGCCGATGTTGCCCGGCTGGATATACGACTCCACTGTGGACTCCAAGTCCGCGATGTCCAGCGCGTCGAGCCCCAGCTGGACCAACGCATCGTTGATTTCCCGGAGGGTGATGAATTCGTCCCCGTTGCTGTCGAACAGGTCGAATATGCGCCGGAGCCGGACGGAGTTCAGACTCGGGCTGCTCCTCAGCCGGAATGACGACGGCGAAGATGCCTTGTTCCGGAAGTTACTTGCCCCAGCTGCTTCCACTGCCATTGTATATGATTAATTTAGAAGTTCAAACTCTTATCAATATAGTATGGGTGTGGAGAGTACGGAATGAGAGGCCTGAAACAGGGGATTACAGAGCAGGTGGGAGTTATATAGGAGGATTCAGGGTCAGGTCATAAGGTAGAACAAAGACCAGAACGCTTCTCTTCTTGGCTGAAAGAATGTCATTTTCTTAGACATTTCCGTCTTCCCTTATTTGCTCCGTCGGCTTCTTATTTTATTCAGGTTCCGGTCTCCTCTGGCAATGGAGTTTTCCCGTCTTTGTAAACGACAAAAATCAAGACGGTCAATCCATTTTAACATTTCCACGTGAAACCACGCCAAAGAATTATTTAACCGTCGAGAGTTTTCAAGATTCGGGATTTTATCTCGAGAGCAATTTCACTTTTACGATATAGTGTACACACCGTGTCTATAGTGTGTGTATGGGGGGATTGGAAGCATTCAAAAATAGATTGATCGGACAGTTAAAAATACTTTTAAAAAATGAACATAACCTTGTGTTCAGCAATAAAATGGGAAATAAAGTTTGTGTTTATAGCCTACAAAACTCTAACCATCACATCTATAATTCAAGGAGGATGCATGTGGGAGTTCATTGGTGAGAGTTAAGGCCGGTGAGGAAAAAATAGGGTGATGGATAGGGTTATTAATGAGTCGAGACCTTATTAAACTTTCTCGAACTCGAATTCGAATCGAGTCTTATTGAGTAGTGTTTTATCAGGTTTGAGTTTGAGCGAAGATTTGGGCTTGAATTATTTATCGAGACGAATTCGAGCGAATATGAGTTCGACTCGAGTACTTATCGAACTATTGAGCAACACATACTAAAAAGTTTATAGGATTATTCAAATGTAAGTAATGAAATTAGTAGCACTTATTTTACTAAATTTATATAGTATAAGGACTAACTTGCTAAGGACCCCAACTTGTTAGCTATCAAGCCGAACTCAAACATAGGTTAGAGAGTCCAATAAACAGGTTTTTGAGCAATTCACGAGTTATCTAGTTGAACTAGAGCATTCGATCGAGTCGCGTACGAGCCTGTATCATGAAAGTTCATCGAGTCGAATTCGAGCCCGAACCGAAACATTGAAGTCAGGTTCAAACATAACACAATTCAAGCACGGTTCGGGTCATCACCGATGAGAAACAAAAGCTTACCATCAGTTCCATCACCGATGAGAGTCGTGAGGTTGGAAAAGCAAATGCAAAGGATGGGTGAAGGAGCAAGTAACAAGAGTGATTTATAAGAGAGACGCAAGAAGAGTGATGAACCATGTTATCCTATCTATGCTTATCGGGTGGTGCATGAGTGATCATATAATCTCGTGTTTATGGGATAAAATAGCTAAAAGAGATATTCCTCTATCGCGGCAAAATTCGTACATTTTTATTTTGGGGTTATCTAGTAAAGTGATGTGTTTCCTAAAAAGTAAACATTTTTACACCAATTTTATCTTATTAGTCTCTATTTTCCTCCCAGTTGAAAATGCTCTTATCTTATACGTATACTTCACCTTATCTACTATTATTATATATTACAGAAGACTCCTCCAAAAGTGTAAAAGGAAAGAATTTGAACCCCGCAAATCTAGAGCTCCATGTGAGATCCAAGTCATAATCGCGTTTAGATTTTTGTTCCACATCAGCCAATCATTTACAGCTTTTATAGGTTACGGCCTTTTTTATATCAGTTGCAGAAATCCCACACAGTAAATGCGAATTATACAGTTTACACCAATCACTCATACATAAATTCCCTAATCAATAGCGGTTACACTAATCACTCCTTGAGTATTGCGATTATTTCCATTTCCCTATTACAGTTATTGCAGAAATCCCACACAGTAAATGCGAATTATACAATTCACACCAACCACTCATAAATTACAATTATTCCTAATACATAAATTTCCTAATCAATAGCGGTTACACTAATCGCTGCTTAAGTATTGTGATTATTTCCATTTTCTTATTACGGTTATACAGTCATGAACCCTCTATTTATAAATGAAATATCAAATTAGGTTACACAACCCGCAACAGCAAATGGATCGCAAGGCAGATAAGGCAGAGTTGGACGAGTCAGAGATTAGTGAGGCGATGTCAAAGGAATACTTTGATACTTTGATTACCTGTGTGAATCAAAATTTCAGGAGATCCACAAGATAAAAGCTTTGGAGGACGAAATGCAAATGTTGTGGGCCAAGATTGCTTATGTCTGAACAATCAATTCACAAACATAATCTTTATGCTTAGAGTCCATGTAAGAATGCAATAAAACTATCTATGGTATGTAGCTTTCTGAGATGATTACCATCCTTGGAGGATTTGACACCAGTTACCCGATGAACAAGGAAGAGGCTTCAAGAGTGTAAGGGCACGAACAACAGAGGTCAATGATCAGAAGGTGAGGGTGCAAAGTTGTACCTAAAGCTTTCAAGGTCTTCAAAATGTGGGCCGGGAGAAAAGGCATCAAAATTGAAGGGGTTAATTGAAAAAAGATGCTCATTATGTTTTTTAAAATAAATAATATTTGGAATTTCTATTAGTTATATGGAAAATTGATTATGGCTCTGATTTTGGATGCAATAATAACTGCTATAATATTTAGACTTTGTTTTCCTACTATAAACGCACATTTACTTGCCATATTGATTACCTTCCACTCCCTATGTCCCCCAAATATTGAAAGATTTGGTTGGGCGCGGATATTAAAGTGAATGTAAGATTTTTGTATATGTTTACCTTTTCACCATTTAGTTGAAAGTGCACAAAAAATGATGTGGAAAAAGTAAATATTAAGTGGGGATAGTTTAGTAACTTTAAGAGTTATAATTTTCATTATAAGATGATCAATTTTTCAGGAACAACCAAAAAAATAAAATCTGTTCAACTTTTCAGGGACGGAAGGAGTATAATTATTTGCCAAATTGGCATTGTTTCTATAGCCATCATCCAGTTATACACACACATACACATAAGTATTTGTTATTTTCAACATACAACAACAGCGGATGATTCTTATCCGCATAAATGGAAGGGGGAGGTAATCACATTTCACATTTTGAAAACAAATTTCACATAAAAACTGACAATAAGTTGTCAGCAATTTGTAACGAGGTTTCAAATTTAATAACCATTTTTGCAGGAATTCAAAATTTCAAAATTAAGAATACAGAGTTGCTTTTGGACATTCAACGATACAAGAAATTGGTTGATCTTGTAGATGTCCAATGCTTCTCTCCGTAGTTACTCGGTTAAGATACATGCAACAGTTTAAAACAAAAAAGGTTTAGTTTGTGCAAAACTAATATAACTAAGAGAAAGTTAAATAAACTTCTTTTAAGTTTAGGAAAAATATTAATATAGTAGCAAAAAAATGGCGTTTATTTTAAGAATGTAAAGCCAAGTTAAAGCAATTTATTTAAGATCACCAAAAAATTTAATAGAGTTGTTCGAAAAGAAAAATTATTGTACAAAAATCATTGCTTTCAATAAAACTCCTTTTAAAAACTGTAACTCTAATATTATTAAACTGTAACGACAATTACAATTTTATTATTATTTTTGAAAAATTTAGCCCGAACTTTTTATAACCTAAAATGTTGTAAAAATTGTCCATACCTTTTTAAACTTATTATTTTTCCAGACCATAATCTGTTCGGGCCCGGTTAAATGTGGTTTACCAAATTGATCATCTTTATCCCATTTTAGCCCAATGTTGTCTTTCATTTAAGCATAAAAATGTAACTTTTACTACCTGTCCATTTTAGCCCAATGTTAACTATTAGCCCATTTTTGATGACACCGATTTCTAAAAAGCTAACTTCTAAAAAATACATAAAATAAATTGCCAAGTCTTTTAAGGTTTTTTAAGCGACCAACATACATGTATGAGATAAGTACAAAAAAAAGATTAGGAAAAAGCAATTTTAATTTTCGATTGTGCATATATTTGAACATGAGCAAATTGGATCTCGAAGTATGAACAGTAAAAAACACAAAAGCAGACTACAATCGAGGTAAAAAAATGTATATCTGGACCTGAAAAAAATCACATTTGTTAGCCAATCTGAAAAGTAGATCTGAAACATGATCGTAAAAAAACTATTTAAGGTTTTTAAGCGACCAATATACATGTCTGAGATAAGTACAAAAAAAAGTTTAGGAAAAAGCAATTTTAATTTTCAATCGTGCATATATTTGAACTTGAGTAAACTGGATCTCGAAGCATGAATAGTAAAAAACAAAACAGATTACAATCGAGCTAAAAAAAGTAGATCTGGATATGAAAAAAATCACATTTGTTAGCCAATCTGAAAAGTAGATCTGAAACATGATCGTAAAAAAAAGGATTTTGGAAAATTATAAAGACACGATAAAACATCATATATTTATAACATCGTATGTTTTTTTTAAAGGCAAAATAATTGTTTCAGGGTATTTTATACCTTCACCGGTGTTTAATAGCAGATTCACGGCGGAGGAGGGCTTCTCCGTTGTCGGCAACGGCACCGACAAATAAAGGAGGAAAAAATGTTATTTATGTTTTTACACCAACTACAACGAAGGATAGGTAAAAATAAATTAAAAGCAAGAGAGATAAGACAATTTTTGTAGTTATTTCAGAAGCACGTTGTTGAATAAGACTCTTTCCGTCCCCGAAAATCAGACACATTTCTTTTTTAGATTGTCTTAAAAATTGATCACTTTCCTTAAAAGGAAATTTCTCACCTCAAAGCTTACTAAACTATCCTCACTTTATCTTTACTTTTTCTACCTCGCTACAGACTCTCAACTAAGCGAAGAATTAAGAAACATATACAAACATCTTACATTCACCTTAATCTCCATTCAAACAAATCTACCAATCTTTCTATGACAGAGTATTACTTATAATATAAATATACTTAATCTGATATCAAAAATTTTATTCTTTATCTGTACGTAGTTTTGTAATTAAAGACCATCCAATCTTGGAGCTTCAACAATAATTGGTGCCCATAAATGTCTGCCTTATTCAATATTCTTAGTGGTTGGGCAATACTTGCTTTGATTTGAACATATATATGCTTCTTATGAAAGTATTTATTTATTTTGAACAAATTATCATTCAGTTATATATATATATATTGAAAACAGAAAATCCGTGACGAAGACCGGTACGTATACTAATTACCATTTAATCAACGATATTCCTTAATTTCCGTACCCATATGAGTTTTGATGTGTGATGGTAGAACAGGCCCAATAATGGGGAAATCAGACAGGTCCAGCAGACGGCCCATTAGACCCACGTGGGAACTCCTGGTTTGTCAGAGAGCGGCCTTGCTTACTTGCCTTGGATTCGAATACCTCGAATTTGGTAAGCCTGGCCGCTGGCTGGCTCGGAACTCAACTGGCACTAGCCATAATTCCTTCTTCCAATCCAAACACCACACCACTCCACTACACTAATCTCTATCTTTAATCTATCTATCTTAATCTATCCTGCTCTCAACTCAAAGATTCCTCCTTCGCTTTGCTTCCCTCCCCCGCGCTTTGCTCTGCCGCCCCGCCCTTTTCACTTTCCAGGTACTACTATTTTCACTTCTTCTTCTTCCATTGATGTTCTTGCAAGTTCTTCGCTTTCTACACGCCCGTTCATCTTATGCCTGCTTTCAACTTGCCTCTTTTCAATTTCATCTTTTGCTCTTATGGGTATTTTTCTCACCGGGTAACTTGATTCGTCGTAGTTCTCGGGCGTTTCAAGCTAGGGTTCTCGGTCTGCTGTTGGTTGCAGTTTCCCTGCGCAGGGCACTAGGTTATTTCAATTGACGATTCAATGGCCGATTGTTCGGATGCCCGTTTCTGGAAGGAGAGGAAGGAGCTGATTGAATCACCCGCGATGGACAAAGGACCTAGCACGCCTGATGCTGGCAGAGAGATTGGGGATTTTCCCTATGACTGTAAGTCTCCGCCTACGGATGTTAAGAAACCTGCCAAAGTTGCGCGCTTCGTTAGCAATGTTGGCATGAAACTGGATCCTTTGAGCTTACCACATCCTGGTAGTCCTAGAACTCCTGAGGAGGGCGTATTTGACCCTTTCGCTCCAGGCCCTGATGACCTTGCATTGGCTCCGCTTTGTAAGAAGCGCGTTGATGGGAAGCGGACCATTGTTGCACGCCGCTTGAATTTTGATGCTTCTCCGGAGGACATGGATTGTGGAGGCCATGACCTTGATGTGGAGGAGGAGGGGTCTGTTTCTGATCAAGAATTGTTGGAATCGGTTTATCAGAATCTTTTGGAGGTTATCATCTCGATTCAGACCGAGGCTTTTCTAGCCGAAATGTGTGACAGACAGTGGGATTCAGAGAGGTGTAGGACTCCTCCTTTCGCTCCTTGCACTAACGGTGTGGCTGAAACTTGCCCTGATGCACCTATCAAGCCGTCGGGGAAATCAAGAAAGATTGACTTGGGTCTATGCAAGAAGCTTGATTTCTAATGGGAGTCAGTTGAAGCAGTCCAGATCTTTATATATATATCCATTGTATAATAACTGATCCTGCTTCATTAATTGTTTGCGTTCCTTCAGAATCCTAACATCTGATAACTGCCTGCTTTTTCATTACAGCCTTTGTCTTCCTGACTGATATTGTAGTTTGCAGCAATGCGGTGGTTGTATAGTAAGCTAACGCTAGTTAATACTGGGGATTGCTGGAAAGTTGAATCCTGCTAGGTCTTTTTCTGTATTATGTACCTCTGATTCAAATGAAACATCATGCCTTATTATTCATTTCTGGTGCATGTCCTTGGACGGATTGGTGTTTTATTACTGATTTTGTTGATAGCTTCAAATACATTGGTGTTTGGAGACTAGAATATGGTATATTGGTTGGTCTGCATCCAGATGTTGTCATTAAGCAGGACAAGAAGCTTTGTTCTTGTTCGTTGGTTGCCTTTCGACTCTTGTACATATAAACGCTGCGTCTACTTTTCTCTTTGTTCATCACTGCTTGCTTGTTCACCGAGATTAATGATTCTTCAGTTGTTAGGTACCTCTTGTTTCAACTTTCAAGTGGTTGAGGACTGCTGTGTAAGCGTTTAGCAATAGATAGCAGGTGGAGCAGTAACTATGTGTAGAACAAACTAAAGCCTTTTCTGGCTTGGGAGTTGACAAAAGGTTCCTGGTTATTTGACTGCTTTTTTTTTTGGGAATGACTGATGAATTTTGGTGATACATGAGGTTGGTCTGTTTGGGTTGAATTGATTTCAGTTTAGTGGTTGAGGTGGGATATGTTTGTAATTGTAAAATGTAATTAATGATAAGTAAGACTGTCACATGGTCACGTTTTAATATAAGAATGGTGGTATGATAAACCTGACCATTTAGCATTTGGTGTGATTTGCTTTCTGATACTCCGCAAGAAAATTATTGCTTTCTGATACTCCGCAAGACTAACACTCCAATTATAGAACATTCCTAGGTTGAGTGAAGTAATCGGGTTGAAAACACACACACACACACACATCACGCATGAGCATTTTAATTGGAATTTGACTTATGGCATACTTTACTCAAGAGAATAGAGACGAGTAATTAACTTTCGTATTTCAGAAGTGAGGATGGGAGTGTTATACCAACTACCAATAGTGCTATACGAAAATACTACACACCCCCTCAAACATCAATTTACAAGTCATTCAGGGTATGTACTTTTTATTTGTCCCATTGTGTCCTCAATTTTTGTTTTGTTTTGTTTGTTCTTTTCTTTGTTTTATGGTTTTTGTTTTAAAAAAAAGCGAAAACGTTACTTAAATGACACATTGCCTTTTTGCATATGTGATTAGAAAAGTGGTAATATTAATATTTTGTTTATTTTATATACTTAGTCGACATAACAACAACATGGGGTTAAGCTAATTACGTTAATTGGTTTGCTGGATAGGCAAGTATGAAGGGTATAGAATAAATACAGCGAGCACAGGACAGCTGCCAGTGCGATGTAAGTAAAGCATAGTCAGATGGATCATTTTTACTCCACCTATTCATAAATTCCCTTTATTATTATTATTTTTTAACGGTAATTTTTTCAATCGGGCATAATTAGACTTTTTTGAAAGATAAAGTTTACAATGATATTTTCTCCAGATCATATACATAAAAGATCAAATCTGAGAAAATAAAAAGACAAAAACATACCATCCAATCAAACCGAAACAAATCCATCATTATATGTATATATTCTGTATAGTAGCAATCTTGGTGTAAATATTTACATATAACAAAAATCATGTGTCTTAATACTAGTAATACCAGAATCAATGGAAAACCAGAAATACTGGAACATACTTATATAATAATAGGACTACTCCTTAGCAATAATCAGTGGTAAATTGGTAATAACTTACTGCTAAATGTGTACGCAGATCGAGATTACAATTTGGTCTTGTACTTGCACTGTGGCTCCCCTACACTTCTGTTGCCCACAAAGATGGTGAAGTCACAGGATGAAGACGATGTCACGTGAACCTTGATGCCCAGAACAGTCACCTTCCCGGAGATTTTCGTCCTCACGTTCATCGGCACCGCCCCGGAAATCACGTCCGAGTACAGCCCCGAATTCCCCAACAGCCGATCCGCCATCACCGTCATCGACACGTTCAACCGCATCGTGTCGCGCCCGCCGATTTTCCCCGCCGGGACCGGCGCCTCGCCGACCTCCTGCCCCCGGTAATTCAGATACGCCACCGAGCTCTTGTATTTCATCCCCACCCGGTTCGGGTTCCTCACGGAGACGTCGGCGTCGACGGTGACGTTGAAGAGGACCCGCATCCTGGCGGCGTCCAAGCCGGCGGAGAAGTCTTCGAGAGAGACGGAGTTTATGGTGGTGACGGGGCGTCTGGCCTTGAAGACGGTGAGGCCCAGGATCAGGAGGATGATCGCGAGGAGGAGGAGGACGGCGAGGCAACTCAGGCAGATGTTCCGGCGGCGGCGGGACCGAGTGGGTACTGCTAGGATGGGTTTGTGAGGCTTAGAGGCGGATGAGGAGTCCAGGTCCATCTGGAATTAGGCGGACGGAGTTTGGTTGATGCGGTTCAGGATCCAGAAGTCTGAGCTACATTTATGGGCGTGGTGCACCGTGGTCGATCAGTTGACTCAGTCCGAGTGGGCCCCTTGGGTTAGGCTTTCAAATTTGAACATTGGGCCCGAGCGACCTTCCACACTTCCATTTCCACGCCACCTCCGATCCATATTTGCTCATCTTCGCCTAATAATTTTTTATGTGTTTATTTTTATCCTATAGTTTGAGAACCCAATATTCTTGCACCAGGATTTTTTTGAAATGCCGATTAAGAATCAATACCAATTACCAAATCCAAACACATTAAGCTTCGCATATAGCCTAGATCAATGCGCCAAGTAAGAGTAGGTTTTACAAAATTAAAAACAAATTTCCAACTGTAATAGGAGTAGTATTTTTTTTCTTCCAAATATACCTCGAATAAGAAATTGGTAACAATTTTACTATTATTGAGCTACTGCTTGTAGTAGTTAATTATATTACTCTTTGCCTCTCAGAAGAATAGATACAGGTTTCTATTTGAGTTATTCCAGTAAAATAGATGTGTTGTTTTCAGAAACATTTTTAATCAACTTTACCTTATTATTTTCAGTTTGTCATTTACTTAAGAAATTGTTTTTATCTTATGTATAGATTTAACTTTATTATCCTCAAGCTAAAAATAGTTTTAATTCCATACACAGTCAAGTGTATTTAATTCATTGGAACGAATGCAGTATTTGAAAAAACATGTTTTACATTTAAAGAGATAGGTTTGATAAGCTAAACTCTCTATTAACTTAACCGATTAGATATGCTATGGACTAATGTTTGAGAAAGGAGTAAACGAAACGGGAGGAGTGGCATAAAGGATGACAAAACTCAATGGTGTGTGAAATATAACATGGATCCAAGTTTAGGGAGTAGCAATACAAATTAACCAGAAACGATATTCCTTTTGAGTGACCTTGATTCTAGCCGAATAGCTTGGCAAATGAATTTGGTTTTGGATTCGTTTTTGTGTGCAAGAAAAGCTTAATATAATTTAAGTAAATGTCAAATTTACACATTTACAAAACTTAAAAAAATATTCAACTGTATTCTTTTTAACATTTTTTTAGGACAAGACGGTTTAGTATTATCTCATGAAAAATAATCCAAGCCAACAATATTCATAGACAAACCGGAAAAGAAACCTGAATTAAACCAATCTTAAAGAGTAAAAGATTCAACAAAGAATAACAAAAATAAACAGCAACTTGCAAACTGTAGTTGAAACTCCAACAAGTAAGGCAGCGAACCTCCAACAAAGCCTTCGAACGGCATGATAAAGCATGTAATGTCATGATGAAGTAAAATAGATATGCGATCTCGACCAAGACACACCATTGTAGCTGCTCAAGAGCTAAGTGTCATCTCATCATGATCATACAAAGAGGGGTAAACCTGTAAAACCAAGAGAAGCATGTCGACTAATAGAAGCAGATGCGAGTCCGAAACACCATAAAACACGACCGAAAAATTGAAACAAAAAGCCAAAAAAAGAACCAAATCCATAAAAGATAGCAGACAATGATGGTCCAAAGTCAAATCCACTCCCAAACCAGAGAATCGTGGAGCTGGGCAGGACCAGCCCCCACTTCGTTCTGCTGGTAATTGTAGAACCACAGCCGCATTTGCAAACAAATGACTCGTTCTCTGTGTAATTCCCACTAAGAAAGGAAACTAACCAACCAAAACACCCAGGGCCGTGATAACGCCATGCCCTCGCAAAGAAAACAATCCGACCAAAACCCAGCCCGACGTTGATGAGCAGCGCAGCTCCTGCAAACGAACGTCACAGCCCGCATCAAAACACAGTGGCGAGAAACCACGCCGGAGTTGGGCAGAGCGCACCGGCGCCAGAGAAGACCTACCACGAACAACGACAATTACCCACCGACGAAGCCTCACGAATCTAGGAGGTAGCGGTTCGACACGGCACTAATTCGACCGGAGGCGGACTTTTGGTAGTGCTGGCGAGGTGCAAAGGGGGAGGAGCACACCTTAAAGGCCGCAATCGACTCCGGCAGTAGTGTTCAGCAACCTAATCCGGTGAAGAAAATATACCCCAAAGAGATGGCGACGCTAAAGAGGAGAATGTATTCCTTTTAACATTAACATATAAAGATTTATCGTTTTCCACCTTGCATGAACTCTTTCAAGTAATTGATTAGTATCCTGAACTCCCTATTCGGCTCTCCCCATGAAACCATGTAAGAGAAATATGAGTTTGAACAGTCTAACCTTTTTTTTTACTGCAAAAGAAGGATATTATTAGCGAAAAAAGAGAGAGGAAAAGAGGCAAGTTGAGCAAAGCAAAGAAAGGACTTATATACCATGACAGATGAGGGTTCAATCGCAAGACAAGAGGCACACGACACCCACCCCAAAACATCGAACAAACATACCAAGAAAAAACCAGCAGCAAGGGGGTAACAAAACAACCCCCTACCAATACCAACTACAAAACCACCCCTGCATTCAACAGAGCCTTGCACACAAAGGAAAACCAGCCACTAAACAGTAGAGCACCAAGAGAAGATCGCCAATTAGTCTATACCAGATGCTACTCGGAGAACATGGGCAAGAAGCCAGTCACTCCATGCGATGTTGAGCTTCGGGCTTCTACTTGAAAACCAAAGGTACGATAGCACCTGGATATTGCCAAGAATTTCTGAAGCTATCCACGGGAGGTCTTGCATGACCACCTTATTTCAGGCTTTCCACAAGGACCGCGCTGTGACGTAGAGGATGGCTTGCCACACTTGATGCCACGCCTGAGACTCCTTGGGTGGCACCTGGCAGATAAAGCCGTCACCTACAACCTTGACAAAATCCAAGAAACCTGAAACGTCAGTATTGCACCATGTTTCCATCGCTTGCCATATCTCCACTGCTCGGGGGCATCGAACGAAAACGTGATCTGTAGTTTCGAAAGAATCTTGACACAACGGGTACTGAGACTCTCGATCTGTAATCCTCGCCGTTGAAACTGATCCAGCACCGGAATGTACCGATGCATGGCTCTCCAGATTAAGGCGTTGACCTTCTTGGGGACTTTGTTGCACCACCGCATCGGAATGTCGTGGCTGGTCGAAAGCTTCGATGTTATCATCTAAGAAAGAACAGCGACAGTAAAGCTCTTGTCCGTCGCAAGACTCCACTTCCAATCATCTAGCTTGTCTTTGGATGGCGTGAAATTCTGCAAAATGGTTAGGAGTCTCTGGAAGTCTCCCTCTACCCTTCCTCTCAACGGCCTCCTCCAGCTCCACTGCTAACACCACTCCCTCTCCTCCCACCTAACCTTCTCTAGCACCTAACAATCCTAATTTATGTCTAGATCGTACAATCTTCTGAAGCTAGACTTAAGAGCACACCCCCACCCAAACATCCTACCATAACTTCTTTTATTACCCATTCCCACCTCTCTCCTATGAAGGTTTCTGAAATTATCACCAAACCTCTCTACCTCCTCCACCGCCTTCCTAATATCTCTCCAAGCACTCCATCCTCCCTCAGTCTCTCCCAACTACAATGTGTCTGGCCCCCATCCATGTATGTTGGCCACCACCTTCGCCCAAAGCCGATTCCCCTCCCCAAGCCACCTCTAACGCCATTTTTCTAACAAAGTCAGGGTTTCCCCCTCCATGCTACCCACTTTCAACCCCCTACTTCACTATCTCCAAATAACCTTTGAATCTTAGCCCATATCATCTTCCTACCCTCTCCCGACCCCCCTTAAAAAAATTATTTCTGATACTCTCTAATTTCCTCACCACTCCAGCCGGGGCATGAAACACTGAAAGATGGTACATGGGTAAACTTCCCATGACAGAATTCACTAATGTTAGGCGTCCTTCGACAGATAAAGAGTTTGCTTTCCAACCCGACAATCTTTTCTCGACTTTCTCCACTATTGGGTCCCAACTTTCAATCCTACTCATATTCAAGTCCACTAGCATCCCTAGATAGCTAAAAGGCAAAGTTGCTGGTGAGCAACCCAACAGAGCTGCTACCCTGGACACTTCTTCTGAGTCACCCCACACCAAAAAGCCTACTCTTTTCCATGTTGATTTTTAGACCCGAAGCCACTTCAAAGCACTGCAAAAGGCTCATTAACGATCTGGCATTCTCATCCAACCAATCCCCGTAGAACACCGCATCATCCGTAAACTGTAAGTGGGAAATACGGACCCCATCATAACCTACTCGGACTGGACGGAACATCCCTTGGCTAACTGCCTCCTCCATCATCAAGTTGAGAGCTTTTACAGCTTGAATAAAGAGAAAAGGTGCCAAGGGATCCCCTTGTCGAAGCCCCCGCTCTATCCCGCATTCTGGAGTTGTGCTCCCATTCACTAGGACTAAAACTCTTGCCGAGCTCAAGCATGCCATGATCCAATTTCTCCACTTTAACCCAAAGTTCATATGTTGCAGCATAGAGTCCAGAAACTTCCAACTGTCGCTATCATATGTTTTTTCAAAGTCCACCTTTAACAGAAGCATGTGATGCTTTTCCTTCTTGACCCAAGAGACCTCTTCATACACTATTAAGATGTCGTTTATTATCTGCCTCCCTTTTATAAAGGTTGTCTGAGTTTCTCCCACTAACCCTTTCAACGTCACTATCAGGCGTTCTGCTAACAATTTTGCCACAATTTTGTAGAAGCACCAAATAAGACTGATCGTCTGAAAGTCAGATACAAGGATGGGTCTTTAACCTTTGGCATCAGAGAGATGAAGGATGAGTTACACCCTGCACCAAACCTTCCCGTAGCCTCAAACTTTCACACAGTCGCAATCACATCCGACTTGATCATATCCCCTCTGCATAACCACACCGCATTCTTGATCTCATTTTCCAAGAAAGGTGCTTCAAGTGATCGAATCTGATCTTCATCGAGTTTCCGAAATCTGTGGCTCGTGAAGTGAGTTCTCTCTTTAACCAGCTCTTTAAACTGATTTTCAAAGTAGTTCGGGATTGTTTCTTTGATTGCCTTTAGGTCCCCGACCCATGTAGCATTAATCAACAAGCCCTTCAAAGAATTTCTGCTCATTCGCCCTTTGACTACTGCATGAAAGAACCTATTGTTTTCATCTCCTTCAACTGCCCATTTGACCTTTGCCTCTTTTTAGGTCCTTTGATAGCTACCTTTACTCCTTAAAGTAACCTAGCTTTGATTCCCTCCATCTACTCCATTCTTCCAAACTAAGGTCATGTTGCTCGGCTTTTATATCCACACGCAGAAAGTCCCCTTTCAAATTCTGAACCTGACCTCCAAGACCTATATAATTGTTTTTCCGCCACTAATTTATCTTTCCTTTGAGAGCCTTGAGTTTTTCCTTCAACACGTATTCTGCCGCACCAACCGTTTGATTCTGCTCTCATTCTGTCTTCACCAAATCCCTAAATCCCTTTGTTGTGAGCCAATTATCGAAAAATCTAAAAGGTGAAGGCCCGAAGTCTATAGCCCCTGCTTTGAGTAATGTTGGACAGTGGTTCGCAAAAGTTCTATCCCCCACTACCGTTGCGACATCCGGCCACTCCTCAAGAAATAATATGTTCACCAAAAATCTATCCAGTTTACTAAACATGAGACCATCGCTGCTTACCCACATAAACCTGCGGCCACCCTGTTTAACCTTATGCATATCATTAGTTCTGATAAAAGCATTGTAATCTGCGGCCATGATTTGTTTGAATCTGCAACCCTTTCTCTCTTCTGCCCGCCTCACAACATTAAAGTCTCCCATTAAGCACACTACTTTTCTGAAATCCCGGATTCAAGTTGTTGCCACAAAGCCCGCTTCTCACTTGTTAGTTGAGGTCCATAGATATTCATCAACAAATACCTTCTCTGTTTCTCCTTCCACAGACCGACTAGCCCCAAATAACCAACACCTGAAAGAATTTCATCTGTTTCCCAAGAGTCCCTGTTCCAGAAGAACAAGAGCCGACATGACCTTCCTGTTAATAGCTGTTGAGCAAAGCCTAGATCGTTATGTCTCCAAAGATTTTTTATATGGTCCCCGACCTCCCATGACAAGATCGTCTACCTTTTCCTTGGACACTAAATCCCTTAGATGTCTCAACTTCTCTACACTCCCTAACCCTCTTCATCCAGTTAGAATCACTAATTCACAATGGATATGATGAAATTAGTCACTAACTTTTTATAAACTAATATATCCATCCAAAAGTAGTTTCATTAGCATAAATGATGGAATGTTTTATACATATTCCACGTATTTATGCATAGTACTAATTGGTAGGTATTTCTAATATACGAGACTCGATTTTGCGGGAGTTTTCCGGTACCATTGAGGGGGAATTGCTCCTTAAACATCAAAATTTTATAATATATACGTTTTAGTCCCCATAGTTTAATTTATGTTGGTATTCCAAAAACCGTTCAAACACAAAAGCGTTTGGACACCCGAGAATGACGTTCATGAATACACAATAACGTTTGGACAACACAAAAACGTTTCCATTTTAAACATGTTTAATCTCACTTAAAGTGCTAAAACGATGTAGGAATCAAATTTAATATGAACTTATATAAGAAAATTACACGATTTCATAGATTGTAACTATTAATAGCATGAAATCAACTCTTTATAAGTGGTGATTGAGGTGAAATAATTTTAAGATTAGCGTAAGGTAACTTGTTAAAAAGTTAAAGAGTGGTGTGAATCTCAAATTTGACCAACCAAACTTGAAGATTTTCCTCAATACTAATTCTCTTAGCTTATATTGTTAGTTTAAGGTTAATTGTGTATTCAATTTGATAAAACGGTGGAATTTTTGTAAAAAATTATATATTTTGACATTAATGGAAGAAAAATGTCAAACGCTTTTTTTCTCCAATGCTTTTTGTTTAAACTGAAATATTGTTTAAGGACATTGAACGCTTTTTTGACATCTTCTAATGTTGTTCATCAAAACTGAAACGCTTTTGCCTTGCGTTGGAGGATACAATATTAACGTTTAGCTCTAAAAAGCGTTTGGGTAAATAAGAAGAGCGTTTGATGTGGTCGAAATTTACATACATACACATTTTTCTCCATTGTCACATTTGAGGGTCTCATTCTTTCACAAATGCTTGGGTAGCCGAGAAAAGAGTTTAGAAGTTAAAATAGAGATAGAAGAGCCAAAAAGAAACGTTTGAGACTTAAAAATACGGTGGAGGACCCAAATGTTTTTATCAAAGTTCGAGGACCCAAAGTGTGACTATGTAAAAGTCAATGCTTAAATATTGTCATTTTCAAAGTTTGAGGATCAAGAATTAGCCACGAAAAGCATTTAAATTATCTGTGCCAATAGCGCACACGGAGATCCCAAAATGTGACAATGTAAAATAACAATAAAAGTCATTGATGTGTTCTTGACGCAGTTTAGGGTCTTCTTAGGTGTCATTGAGATGGTTTAGGGTCTCCATATGTGTCATTGACGCAATTTAAGATCTCCATATGTGTCATTGACGCAATTTAAGATCTCTATATGTGTCATTGACGCAGTTTAGGATATTCATAGTTTTCAAAATTCAAACATTTTTATGTTCTCAAACGCTATTTATCCTTTCAAACGTGTTTTCTAGTATTCAAACGTTTTTTAATTAACAGACGACGTCATTTTGTTTAACCGAAAGTTTCGTAAACGTGTTTGCTAGTATTCAAACTAAAACGACGTCGTTTTGATTAATAGACAAAAAAATCCCGCAAAAGAGAGTACCGAATATTGGAAAGGCCTCTCATCGGTGTGTTTGTGTTTATAGATGTTTTCGATAAGTAATACTCCATCCGATCTTAAAAAGATGCTAAATTTTTTTAACACTTAATTTATGATTTTTATTTTTCAATGTTTCAATATATAAAATTTACTAATTTATGTACAAATAATAAATTTTTTAACAAAATTTTCATAGATTAAATTTGAGTAAAATTACACAAATACGGAAATTAATATGTGTATTGTTTTAGGGATGGAAGAAGTATAATGTTCAATTACTGATTCCACACAATTCAAACAATTTCAGTGATTTCGATGTGTTATTTTTCTAACATTACAACTTTGCGCGGACTTCATTAAATGAGATGTAATACTGAGTGGCAAAATTTCAAGTGATAACATTAAATATTATAATGACATGCGATTATTAAGGGGCGGCGAATAAATTTGTATCACAGACAGTACTGAGCAAGCACCCGAAAGTTGAAGTTTTGCGTTGGCTGCATTTGAAAATTGTGTTGTGTTCATGAAATTAAATGCAGTGCCATGATCAGGTTCGAGATCGGCCGGGCCTCTAGATAGATAGTCTTACTCACCGGAACTTTTCGACAAATTAATAGTCTTACTCAAATTAGGTTATAGGCGTATATAGTCATCACAGATCTGTTTTAACATTTTATAGCAGACATTAAAATTTGAGAACATTTTACCGCATTTGATTAATTAGTACATATCGTTTTGAATATCTAAATTGAGGCCTCGAGACATCATCAATAAAATAATAAAATCTGTTTTCTTTTGTGTTTTTACGCAAATACCCTGACAATTATTATACTATAATTACACATTTAATATAAAAATGGTCATTAAACTTCTAATTCATGTACATATGACTCCCTAAAGTTTTTTTTCCTCTTTTACTCTTTATTTCTTCCTCTAGAAACGAATTCAAAATCTGAAGGTGAGCTTCATCCATCTGAAGCATTTCCATCTTTCTGAAGCATTTCCAAAGAAATCAAGTGATAATTCTCTTAGTATGAAACTTCAATTCACTAAAACAGTAGCCAAAACTACCAGATCTAGAACAAGAGGGTCCATTATTTTGCATCTAATAGAGCCTCTTAGCTCCGGTGATCGTCTCCACAGAAACACCGACTAACCTCTCGTTCTTCTTGGTGTACTTCTTGGGGTCGTCCTTCGATTCGTCTCTGATAATGGTAAGCACGATCTGAAACTTGACGTTGTCAGCGGAAGAAGGATCGAGAAGCTGGCCAGTCTTCTCGAAGATCTCTTCCGCCTTGACTCCCTCATGGATGAAAAGCGTGGTGTCACCGTCGTCGTTGACGATCATATCTGGGCCGCCACCTGGGCCCCAGTCAAGGGTGCACTCCGTTCACCACCAGTACTTCTGGAGTGTCTCCCCCTTCCAGGCGAAGACAGAGGTGGAGTCGCGAGAAATGGCGGCGACGACGTGGTCCTGGGTAGAGAAAATGTTGCAGGAACACCAGCGGACCTTGGTGTTGAGTGCGTTGAGGGTCTCAATCAAGACGGCAGTTTGAATTGTCATGTGCATAGATCCGGTGATCTTAGTGCCCTTCAAGGGTTGGCTTGGGCCGAGCTTAGATTGACAGGACACGAGACCCGACACTTCGACCTCGGCGAGCTCGACCTCTCACCGACGACTCCTACAATGCTTTTCGGAATAAAGGCAACATGTTCTTGCTTCCGACGATCTGGAATCCGGTGACTAAAAAGTGTTGGACCAACGACTAGAAAGTGATGGACGCCGATAGGCTAAAGAACAATAACTATCTAAGTCGGCCATGGAAGGACTTCGCCACCACGGTTTACATCAACGAGATCGGCGTGGCTGAGAGAGAGGAAGGGTGGAGATGAAAAAATGATATTTTTTGGATAAAATTGATAGATTTTATAAAGTCAGGGAATATGTTGCAAATTAGCTGTGGGTATTTTGGTCATTTCAATCACTTAACATAATATTTAACGGTGAAACTAACGGAATGACTACAAATGTACCAAAAACTAAAGATAATGGACTCTAATAGGACGAATTCTTAAAACATGACGAGAATATGACAATAGTCAAAGATAAGAGACTATCTGTGCACTTTACCCGTAGGGAAAATGACATAGGGTATGAAGAAAATAAAAGAAAATTACAAATAAAATTGAGGAAAATTTAATTATATACTATCCAATTTATTTGTAGTATTAATGGACAATTGATTACTTGAAACCTTAATAGTTGAAATGACAATAATGTAAAACTGTTTGTGATTAGTGAAATTGTCATTTCCCCTCAAACTTGTTTCTTATTGTCAGTTAAATCCTCTAGATTACATGCTCCCAATATCTTTTAAGAAATCTCAAGCTTATCCTCATTTTTTTAGCATTTATATATATCTTTTGACCAATAAATAGACGGGAAAGGGGTAAAAGTGTATTTACGTTAATGTTGAAAAAATTTCTTTGGGTGCCAGAGTAACATGAATATTATAGCTCAAAACAGTTACCATCAAAACGTTTGAGTTCGGAGTAAGTCCTTGATAGATAGTGAGACATTATGGATTATAAATGTGTGACATATGACAACTTGGTACTCCCTCTGTCACTAATTTTTTAAACACTTTTTTATTTAGATTGTCTTTAAATTATTGAAATGTTTTAATTTTTAAAAAATTTATACATACTCATTTACTATATTACCCTTCAAATACACTCATTCGTAATTTATATTAATTATTCCCACTTTTATCTCCTCTCTCTCTCTCTCTCCATCTATCTGATCCAATAGGGGGTTTCAAACTTCATTTTGTGGAGGTGAGGATGAGGAGTGATTCACTTCTAAAATTTATGATGATTTTGGAAGTTTTTCACTCCTCCAAAAATCACTTGATAGGGGGTTTCAAACTTTGTTTTTTGGAGGTGAATTTGTACAAATTCACCTCCTCAAACAAAGTGACTCACTCTCCTCAAACAAATTCGGACCTCCCCGTGAATTTGGGAGGTCCGAATATCTACAGTGTGTGTGCGTGAGTTTTAAAAGTCTCACTCCTAACCCCACCCCCACACCGCCATGCATGCCTGTCTCAGCCTCACTCCTAACCCCACCCCCACCGCCACGTGGCACGCTTTGGCCCACTCCCTGCATCCCTTTCCCCAAAAGAATACACATACCTTCAGTTTATCACCCAAATTTCCCAAATTTTTTTTCCAACTTTCTCAATTTCAATATATTTAACAACCTTAAATCTATTATTTTTTTATAAAATAATATTTTTCTCAATTTTCTCCACTCACATACATGTTATCCATCAATAATTAAAATACACTTTCCCAAATTTCTCAAAATAAATTTCTAACTCCCATGAACTGAATTTTGAAAAGAAAATAATAGTGTATTGATATAATTATCTTTATAAAAAAGAAAGGTATGTTTGAGGGATTAGTTGGGAGAGGTGAATTTTAAAAGTGAATTTTGTAAAAAAGAAAGGTATGTTTGAGGGATTAGTTGGGAGAGGTGAATTTTAAAAGTGAATTTTGTAATTTTTTGGTGAATGATTTTGGAAGACAAGTTGATGTTTGAAACCCCCTGATATGTGAAAATCAGTTTTTCATCGTGAAAAAATAGAATTCAACATTTAATCTATGATCTTTGTTCTTCAGTATTTTAATAACTAAAGATTAATAATTTATATGTAAATAATAAATGAACATCTAGTTTCTAAATAGTTTTTAAATATTATTATTGTCACCTCACGAGAATTCACGGTGATTCTTCAATTTCTCATCTACCTTCCTAAGTTTGAAACCCCCTGATATATATTTTTTCATATCACGAGAATCCAAGGTGAATTCTTCAATTTTTCACCTCATGAAAATCCCCCCTCCTAAATTTGAAACCCCCTGATATCTCCTCTCTCCTTCAACCTATCTCCTCTCTCCTTCAACCCCACTCACGCACGCACAGCGCAACCTATTCCATCTTCTTCCCCAACCCCTCACTGCAAGTTCTTTTCGTTTAATTTGGCTGTTCTTTTGTTTGTTAAATTTGACATTGGATGTTCTTTTGTTTGTTTAATTTGAAATTGAATGTTCTGTTGTTACTTGATCCGTCATTTTTCTCATTCTCTGTTCAGTTGAGCTTCTTGCGTTGGGCAAGGTCCTGGGCGAGCAACAACGAGAAATGATGCTGTGAACAGAGTTATGCGGTTCTGTGCACAAAAAAATGGATCTCTATTTGTATTGTTCGGTATTGTTTTTTATTTTCATTTTTGTAGTTGATTCACTCGATTATAGGATAAATCTACCAAGGTAGAAGGAAGAATTGGATGAAAATGTTTGTAGAAGGGAAGAGAAAACGTACCAACAAAATGAAAAGCTGAAGTTCAATGGGGGCATTTGGGGAGAGAAAATTTTTCTTAATAAGCGTGCCGAAACAAAACGTTTCAAAGATAATGTGATGGGGGAGTATTATCCTACTTGTGTTTCGCCACGGATCTCATTTATCAACTGTAAATCAATTTGATTCTGATAAAAAGTAAAGTGCGAAATATTCAAAAGAACAAAAATATATATATACCACACCAAAAGAGAGTTCGTCCCTCAACAAACAAAAGAGAATATAAAAATGTTATTTCAAAGCATCACATATAAATAAAGAACATAATCATTTCATATCGGTTCTTGTTTTCATTTATTATTATCACTACTACTATTATTATTATTATTATTAATATTATTATTATTATTATTACTCTCTCCGTCCCATATATAATGCAACACTTTCTTTTTTGCAACGTCCCAAAAGTAATGCGATATTTCCTTTGTTAGTAACTTTTTATATACTAATTACCAAATCATCTATACTTCTAAAGCTCAAGAAAAAAATAAAAGTATAATCAATACGGGTCTCTCATTCTTTTCTAAATAGAATTTTCTATTCAATAATATAATTATTTGAATTTTATTCTTGATATAGTTATCGTTATATTTTGCTTTTTTTACTATTTTTTCTCGATTTATGTGTTTGATTATATATTCCAACATAAAGAATGGTAAAATAGGAAAGTCAATACTAAAACATTTTCACCTTAATCTCCATGCCAAGACAAACAGTTGCATTATATATATGAGATGAAGGGAGTATTTACCATTTTTGTCATTGTCATTCAAGAAGCAAATTGAAATTAATTATCAAATCACATTTCTAAATGTGTCTATAATATTATATGGGAAATTTTCAAACCCCCAAAAGTGAGACATATTCTTCAATTTGCCCACAACATTTTCAGAATTCTCGAAAAATTCAACTGAAGTTTGATAAAATATACAAAACCTCTTCATGTTAACTTCAGTTAAAGGTTCTGAGATTTAATTACAAAACATGTACCCTAAACAATTTGAACCCTATACCCTACTTGTTTTAAAATTGTACAACTTTACTACTCCCCTCCCCATCCTTAACCTCACACCTGCCGAACCACCATTGGAAAACCGTCGACCACCGCTGAACTATCGCCAACGGCCGCTAGAGACGCTGAACATCGCGAGTCAAAATCCACTACGAGCGAGCGAACCTTAGGGTTGTCGTGAGCGAAACCAGCCAGCTGAAAGCAAACCCTAGCCGTAGCGAAGAAGCCGCAGGCTCCCGCAAGCAAGCATCAGTCCGCCGCAAAGAGAGCTTCGAGCCGCGTCGCGCAACTGCTTTACTCGTCTATGGGCTTCTGGCGTTCGCTCACAGCTGGACATCGTCATCGTGCGACGGTCAGTGGTGGTCCGACGTTGGCCAGCGGGTTTGGGGTTGAGATGTGGAGGTTGATTGGATGCAAATGTAAACTACATAAGTTATGGTTAAAATTGTCAGGGTTAAAAACTTAGATCTTAATTTTGTAATTAAACAAAAAATCAAATAGAAAAATAAACAGTGTTACTGATTAGGGGATATTGTATATTTTTTCAAATCTCATGGGGGTTTTCGAGAATTTTGAAAATGCGGAGGGCAAACCGAAGAATATACCAAACCTCCGGGGGTTTTTGAAAATTTCCCTATATATACATGAGTAAATTTTGCCCACAGTCCTTTTTTTAAGTATGTGACCTAAAATGATCCTAAAATAAGTTTCTGTTAGAATTTGGTCCTATTATTACGTATCGCGACCTAACCATGTCCTTTCCGTCCAATTCACCGTTTAAAGTGACAGTGAAGATAGAATGACATTTTTACCCTTAAGGAAGTTGACTGGTTAGCTGAGGTGTTCTTTGTCGGAGTTGTTGTGATGAAAAAGGGACCTCTACATTTCACTATCTTGTTAGATCGACACGACTACCTAGTTAGATCGACATCACTACTTTGTCAGATCCACATGACTACTTTGTTAGATCCACATGACTACCTTGATAGATCATCATCGTCTTTAAGGCTAGGGTTACATAAATCAGTTTTTCACCTCCAAAAGCTTAAGTTTGAAGCCCCGTATTGATATAACCATCATAATCATAGTAAGCAAACATTGATATAAGTGTGAAACATCAGTTCAGCGTCATGGACAACCACAAACAGAGGTAGCCTAGTGCAACGTACGTGCAACGCGTTAACAAAAACCTAACCTCTCTTCTTCGGGGAAGTTGGAGTTCTTAGAAAATCGAAGCCACGGAAGAAATCAGTCAGCCTAAACTCCACATTCCAAGTATTCGCACAAATTTGGGTTTGAAATCACTGAATCAATAGTTAGGGTTCGAAATTTTGGTACTCTGGGTTAAGAGGATTCGATAATATGCACAGTATTGGCACTCAGAGGTTTACTGGATTTTGAAGAGGATGAGGGAAGGAGAAGGTTGCACACGTTTGTGCCACACAGACGTCTTAATACAGATCAACTGACAGCTCAGCAACCCCAGGGGCAGAAACAACATTTCACACATTTCCATCCACACTTAAGCAGAGGATTTGGACGGAAAGGACCACAGTAGTACGCGATACTTAACTTGAGGACTAATATGAAGCAAAAAGTTAAAATGAGACTAGTTTAGGTCACAGACTTAAAAAAAGGACTGGGCGCGAAATTTACTCATATATACATACATAATTGTTATGTATGAATGTTATATATGCAATATGGAGTAACAAACAAACAATAAAAGACTTATACTCCCATAAATAATAAACAATTTTTTTAACAAAAAAAGAATAAAAAAGATTATACCATATTTTAACCCAATCTTACGATACCCTACAAAACACTCAATTAACTATTTATCACTTTTCTAAATGTTATATATATATATATATGCTATAATGTATATAATATAATGTGTATATATAATTAGAAAAAATTGAAAAAACAAAAAAATATCATATTTTATGTATAGATATGTATACAAAAATAGAGAAAAATAAAATACTTAAGTTATATAATAATTAACAAACAAATGACAGACTAAAATATACTATAGTGTGTGTATATAATTAGGAAAAAAATAAAAAGACTAAAATATACTATTCCCTCCGTCCGCCAAAAGTTCATCCATTTGACTCTGTTGTTTTGAGGTTCAATGATTGACTCAAAATCTAACAAAATAAACAATGAAAAAAATTCAGAAAAAAATATATTTAGAAAATTTTGATACACAACTGAAATATTTAATTTTAAATGTTTAAAAATTCATAAAAAATCATAGATTAAATACTGTGAAACTGTCAAACCAAATGGATAAACTTTTGGCGGACGTAGGGAGTATCATATAGTATTATGTATAGATATGTATAATTAACAAATTAAAAAATAAATAAAAACAAAAGAAAGACTAAAATAATAATATCCCTAAACATTCATTCATTGTGTGGTTGGCAATGCATGATAGATTGCCCACCATGGATAGGGTGGTGGCCTGAGACTCTTCAGTAAATCTATTTTGCAGGTTATGTGGTGGGGGATTGGAATCTCGAAACCACCTTTTTTTTGAATGTTCATTTTTCAGGAAAGTGTGGATTGAAGTAATGAAGACATGCAAGCTTATAAATTGCCCAGCTCAGTGGGAGGCCAGTTGCCAGTGGATTATTCGGGTAGCAAGAGGTAAAACGATGAAAGCTAAAGTGAGGAAATGCATGTTTTCAGCTGTTGTATATAATTGCTGGATTGAAAGAAACTACAGGATATTTAAGCACACTAGTAGAACGTGGGAGCAGTTGGTGAGACTAATTGTTCATACTACTGAGGTCCGAAACTCAATTGTTCTCTCTGACATCTTCACGTAATGGTCGTATAGCTAGACTTTCGTGCATATAGGTGAGTTGAGTAGGTTTTAGGATTGGTTAAGTTTTTTGTTGGAGTAATCTGGCTAGCTCTTTTTGTAAGCCTCTAGGTTCTTTTTGTAAGTGCCGTTGGGCTTTATTAGAATGAGATTACAGTTAAAAAAAAAGACTAAAATAATATATATATATATATATATTATAATAAAAGACAATTAAGATAAAAAAAATAAAGAAGTAAATTTAGCAAGACTACTCTACAGCATACCACATCTTAGAAAAAGGCTAGTTTACTATTCATTCTAGTTGCTTGACAAGGTTTATATATATATATATATATATATATATATATATTTAAGATTTGAAGTTGTTTCAAGCGTTGGTTGGTTAGAGCCAGAAGATCCTAGAGCGACGAGTGGCAGAAAAGAAGAGTGTAAGTCCACGTTTTTCTGCAGAAAGAGTTGGTGTTCCCAAATTGAAACAATTAGAGTCTTAAATTTTTGGAAGAAATATATATATATATATATATATATATATATATATATATATATAATTTAGTGGCGGATGAGCAGCATGGCGTGCCCAGCTCTCACTGGGCAAGATTTGAGCTAAAAATCTATTAGTGTGTAATTCAAAATATTATATAAAAATTATATTTTAACTTATCAAAATTTTTAATTATTATTTGTGAGTAATTTTTTTCCCTTTTATCTAATTTTAAGACAATTGATCCGCCACTGCTATAATTCCATATCACACATTTATCCAACAAGTTCCTCCATCTATGATAATTAATGGAATATTCCTTCTCATAATAGTATATTCTCATTGTTCATAACTTGATGATGATGATGATATTAGCATTGATGTTAATTTAGCACAGAGAATAGATGGTTACATTACATCATCCTGTTAATCATCACTTAGATGATATTTCACCCACTAATCAAAATGACTCAGTTACAAGGTAATCTGGAAGCCCAAGCCCAACTAACTGAACAATTACATATACACCTCTCATTTTCCAAGTGCTATAGGTGTGTGAAAATTCACTCGGGTGATAAATAACATTGACCTACATTAGGGGGGTTTCAAACTTAGAAGGGGGATGAATTTTCATGAGATGAGAAATTGAAGAATTCACTGTGGATTATCGTGAGGTGAAAAAATATTTATTAGAGGGTTTCAAACTTAGGAGATAGATGAGAAATTGAAGAATCACCTTGAATTCTCGTGAGCTGACAATAATAATATTTAGAAACTAAATATTTATTTATTATTTACATATAAATTATTAATTTTTAATTATTAAAATATTAAAGAACAAAAAATATAGATTAAATATTGAATTTCATTTTTTAATGTGAAAAACTGAACCTCTTTCTCACCTCCACCAAACAAACGAAGTTTGAATCCCCTCTTATATTACATGGCCCGTTTAGAGCCAAAAATGTTAGGGTATAATTGGGGCCAGAGGAGAGACGCCAGATTTGTGTCAGCTGAGTAGGAACAGGAAGGGGCTGTGTGTGTTTGTAAATCTGGCAATGGCAGCAAGGGGCAGTTCAATTGTATTGTACCCTACAATTTAAGGGTGAGTTCTAGAAACCAAAAACCAAAAAGGGCTGTAAAATTTCAATTTCTTCTGGCCATGGGTAGGTGAGGCTCGTCCTCGGGGTCGTGGTGTCTACTTTCATATGCGTTGCTCTCACAGATTAATTAAACTACCAAGCAAGTAGGAGGAGTTGTGCTACCGAAGACTGCCACTGCCTGCGTCGGGATGGCGTCGCCGGAGTTGGAGAGAGAGATGGAGCGGAGACTCAAATACGGCCCAGACTCGCCGCTTCTCTACCCCTCCGAGATCGCCAAGTGCGTCGCCTCGCTGCCTAGCCCCGACCTCGCCCGGCTTCTGGTCTCCCATCTCTGCTTCCGCCACAACCATCCTTCGCTCTGGAAGTTCCTCCACTATGCGCTCACCTCTCGCCTTCTATGTCCTCTCCACGTTCTCTCTCTTCTCGCTTCCAGGTTCCTCCCCCCCCCCCCCTCTCGTTTCGAGCCAATAGGGATATGGGTTTTCTGATTTTCCTGATTTGATGTTGAATTCTTCAGAGTGCTCCGGAACCGTGGTTCTCAACCGGAGGCATACAGGCTCTATCTTGAGCTTCTCACTCAATTTGCTCTGTCATTTGATCCCTCCGTTGCTGATTCTCTTAAACCTGAGTGAGTACGTGAATTTTACTGGTTGAACTTGTTGGAACCTGTCTGATCATGGTGTGGCAGCTTTCATGACTGTGTAGTAACAAACTCTGTGTTCTTTGGCAGGATAATAGAGTCGGTTGACGGTGCCCTTCAGCTTTCCACAACATATGGGTCTCCTGTTGTGGGATTTGGGCAAGCATTTTTGTTATTCTTTCTCAGCATCATCACTAACTTGATTGACAGTACATTGGTTGACTGGGGTTTGCAAGTGCCCTCCCTTGGAATCATAGCTGGAATGGCTGAAGTAAAACAGATGGACATCATCTCTGGAGGAGATAGTGGTATTGATAGAAATGACCGTCGTGAACAGATAAGAACGAACAACTCCATCATGGCAATTGATGTAGTAGGAAAGTTAACAGAAAGCACAAAAGCATCTGTTCTGCTCAGGCTCATTTACTTGAACATGTATGTACATCCCCATTTCTGTTCTATGGTCTGTTATCTCCCCAGATTAATGATGTTTATAGTTGACCACTTTCATCCGTGATGAAATTAATGAAGCTTGATGACAAATTCTTTTGACTAGCATGGCTGTAGCCATCTGTTTTCCTTGTAATTCTTTATACTCAACTGCACTGTAACCCATTCTAAAATTTGGTTTAGTGGTCTGTATTCCTTGACAATGAAAGTTATAAGTTTTTGGCCCTTTGGTTATAGTTTAAATGACCTCAAAAGTCAGTACCAATATGTCTGATTTGATTAAATTTTCAAGCTAAGCTTACAGAACAACATTTTGATGAATATGAATCAGTTCCATGATTGTTTGATGCTATAGGCCAACTTGTTTTGAAGATCCCGACTTTAAATATACTACTAGAAAATGAACATTTTACAGAGGATGGTCATTGAATTACTTAATAGGAGAGAAAAAAAAATGGGACATGTGCTGACTATAGACAAAAACGGTATGTGCTCTCTCGAAAAGGATACTCTTCCATCATTTTTCTTAGAGGTTAATGATGTGGTTCACATCTCCCTATTTGAGGTTGTTTCCCCATTCACTCCACTATCCTTTGCTCATCCATTTGCAGTAAAGGTTTTGTTAGAATTAAATGAATCTTTGTATATATATATTTCATCAGTTTCCATTGAAACAAATTAGAGTATATCACCAATTCTAGATTCTTTTCGGGAAGCAGGGTCTTTAGGTTCTATTAATTTTAACCCCAGAAACTGATCAATTCCAACTTCACATGACCAAAAATTTAAATCACACTTTTCAAATACTAGTCACAACAAAAGAACACATCCTTGATGATAGTTTGTAATTCCATCATGAGGGTGTCTTGTCCATGCTGTCATATAGTTGATCACTGTCTTCTACCTATCGTGGAAAAACTGGCTGTGGCCGTACATTTTGATGGAGAAAGACCTGAAACTGTATCCAAGTTGCTTCTGACCAATTTTCGTAGTTATGCTCAACTCAAGTAGAAACCGTGGCTGTGTTTTTTTAACCTTATAGATGTTTTCATTAATCTTAGAAGCTACAGGTATTTGAAACTGTTATATGATGTTGATAATTTACCTAGATTTCTCTATCATTATCTGTCATAGGCCTGAAAGATTTGGGGGTCTTCTACAAAGGCTGTGTCTTCTCGAAGCCAGCAAGGTAGTGTCTTCAAACCTGACACCTGATCACCAGATCGTAGCAAGATTGTCTGCCAGCATACGCAGAATTCCACATCTCCAATATCAGTTAAAGCAGAGGTCCATCATTGCAAGGCTAGTTAATGTTGGGTTTCGGAAACCGATTTCTTGTGCGATATTCAGTTCTCATCAGTCTGCTTGTTGGGTGCCCTTTGATATATATATGGAAAGTGCAATGGACGGAAAACAACTTTCCCTTATATCTTCTGTCGTTGTTCTTACAGGTGGGTTCTCTTAAAGAAGTTTCTGAGAATGTCATTTATCTTCATGTATACTGGAATATGCCTATCCTTCTATCCACAGACAGACACAAACAAAGTCACCTGAATCTTTATTTATGTACTTGTTACGACATATTGTATGTTGCATCATTTTAAGGATGTTGTTTTATTGAAAATTGCAGAATCAATTCATGCACTTCAAGTACTTAATCGGGCAAGCTGGCAAGAAACTTTCCTAGCGCTTTGGCTTTCAGCTCTTCGGCTAGTGCAACGAGTTGAGATTAGTTATCTTTTTTGTGACTTATCATATGTAGAAAGATCTTATCCTTGGTAAATGTATGTTTACCTTTCTTCTGTTCCCGTTTTTTAGGAGCGTGATCCACTAGAAGGTCCAATTCCACATCTTGGGTCTCGCCTTTGTGTCCTCTTATCTATTGTACCGTTGGCCATTTCAAATGTAATGCAAGAAGAGCCCGAGTCCAGTTCCTTTTCTCTTAAGGGATCTGAATATGGGCACAAAGTGGACGAGAGTGCTTGCGACAAGCAAAAGCATGCACTAATTTCATCTCTCCAATTGCTTGGAAACTTTTCGGAGCTTTTATGCCCTCCAACCCTGCTTGATTCCGCAGTAAATGATGCAGCTGCAAAAGCAGCAAGGTTTATAGCTAGTTCAAAAAATTGCGATGAATATTTAGTCAGTGGCAGTCCTACTGACACTGCTTTAAATATGGGTATTTTGAAATGAATTTTAGTAATACTCTTCCAACTATTCTATTCATGCTCATTTGAGTCACTGGGAATACCACTGTGCATATCCTGTGTAGGTGGCAACATGAGGCACCTCATTGTGGAAGCTTGCATTGCCAGAAATTTAATAGATACATCTGCTTATTTTTGGCCGGGTTATGTGTCTGCTTCACTCCTCTCTTTGGCTGATTTACATACCACTCAAAAATCCCCTTGGTCTGCATTTATGGAAGGAGCTGCTTTAAATGCTTCTCTAGTGAAGTTGCTTTCCACTACGCCTGCTTCAAGGTACAGTAAACCTTTTTAAGTAGCTTAAGCTTGCCTTGGAAGATTAATTGGTTTTAACACCCTGTATCCCTCTTACTCAAGAGTAGCAGAAATAGAGAAGCTGTACCATCTGGCACTTAATGGGTCAGAGGAGGAGAAGTTGGCAGCTGCAAAGATCCTCTGTGGTGCTTCCCTCACCAATGGATGGAATATTCAGGTGACATCTCCATATTTTCATTAACTTCCATTCATGGTTGTCTGAATGAATACTATGCCTCAAATGTCAAGGTTTCTTGTGGCTCACAAATCAGCCACTCTTCTTAAAATTTCTTCCCAGGAACATGTGGTGAGGTATGTTGTCAAGCTCCTCTCACCTCCAGTACCTCCTGGTTACAATGCAGCAAGAAGCCACTTGATAGATTACATGCCCATGTTAAATGCTATTCTTTCTGGGGCTTCCTGCATTGATACTGTCCATATTATTTCTTTGCATGGGCTGGTAAGTGAAGTGTTTGATTTTAGCCATCACTTTTGACTGGGACATGCTGATAGGTTGATTCCAGTATATAGTGTTTCAATGTCTAATCTCAAAAAACTGAAGCATTTATTTCTTTAGTTAAACTTTTTGTCCGTGACCCTTGCATTTGTTTTGAAAGAACTGCCGCTTTCAAAGCCAACTTATTCAGTCTTAACCTTGGCAGATACCTGAAGTTGCTGCTGCTTTAATGCCACTGTGTGAGACGTTTGGATCTCTTAATCCTACATCAAGTAACAAATCAAGCACGGATGAGGAGCCCTCATTTCACATGATTTTCTCCACTGCATTTCTCTTTCTCCTTCGTCTGTGGAAATTCTATAAGCCCCCTCTTGATCAGGGATTGACAGAAGGAACAATGAGAGGTGAGCTTAACTTGGAGTATCTTTTGTTATGGCGCAACAGTCGAATCACAGGACATACTTCTGGTGTGCAAGGTGAAAGCAGTAAAAAAATTGATGGGTTTGAATTTTCATCAGACAAACCAATCTACATTCACCACTTTCCAAAGTTACAAGCTTGGTATTGCCAGAACAGATCTTGTATAGCCTCAACACTTTCTGGGCTATGTAGTGGAAATCCTGTTCATCAAGTTGCCAATAAAATTTTAAGTATGCTCTTCTGGAAGATGACGAAACCTGGAGCTTTATCAGGAACTCAATCCAGTAGCCCTGTTTGTGGGTCACCTGTGAGGACTGCGGAAGATGCTGTCCAGAGACCCGTGCTTCCTGCATGGGAAATATTGGAAGCTGTGCCCTTTGTGCTTGAAGCGATCTTAACTGCTTGTGCATATGGTGGGCTTTCCTCTAGGGACCTGACAACAGGTGAGTCTCTCTCTCTCTTTCTATCTCTCTCTGGAGACCAAGGGATAAGAAAGGAGAGAGGAGTGGAGGATGGTTGTTATCTCTGGATCATTCTGAACTGTTAGCCATCATTTGAAGTCTAACAGTACTTAAAAATGCTTTTCAGACTACAGCCCTTATGTTATACTCAAGGTAGGTTAACTCGATTATGATTCTTGCAGGGCTGAGAGACCTTGTTGATTTCCTGCCTGCATCTGCTGCTGTCATTGTAAGCTATTTTTCTGCAGAAGCCACGCGAGGTGTATGGAAACCTGTTCTGATGAATGGAACAGACTGGCCTAGTCCAGCACAAATTCTTCCATATGTCAAGTCTGAAATTGAAGAAATACTTGCAGCAGTTGGTGTAGACGTTCCAAGTTCTTCTGCAGGTGTGCTCTGTAAAATCTTTTCCAAGACATATTTAAGTGTCAGTAAACATCCATGGATGCATAGTTTAGGCAAAAAAGAAGCATTTCAGCTGTCAATTGTCATGGATAATGTGTTAGAAATGGGAAGTTGCATATGCGTGTTTCTAAAGCATTTTAACTGGCATTAAGTTTTCCTTGTGTAAAAGGTTTTTTTCCTTGCATTTATCACTATGGCCTTTAATTTTAGTGAATAGGAGACGTGATTTTCTTAGACATAGATAATTGCTGTACATTAATGTGAGTTGGTTTGTGGAAATATATGCCGTCTCCAAAAAATTGTGGCACAGTAGAGTGCAACCAGGTAGTATATAAATGATCTTTATCTATCTTCTTTTTTTTTGAACAAAAATGATCTTTATCTGTATGATAATTGTATTAACTGATGACTGTATGAATGTAAGTCTTGTGACTTGTTCGCCTTTCTATCTGTTAGAGCATTTGCAGCGATGCTTCTTAATAACTGTATCAACCAGATATCATGTCTTTACTAAATTTGTGGCCTTGTCCTAAATGGTTTTCCTATGATTTTCAGGAGGTTCTCCAGTGACTCTCCCGTTACCTATTGCTGCTCTTGTTAGTCTAACAATCACATTCAAACTCACCAAGAATTTGGAATACATCCATGCTGTAGTTGGTCCCGCAATGGAAAGCTGTGCATCTGGCTGCCCTTGGCCAAAAATTTCTATAATTGGATCTCTCTGGGCTCAGAAGGTTCGCAGGTGGCATAATTTCATAGTTGTGTCATGTTCTCTCTCGGTTTTCAAGCAAGACAAGGAAGCTCTGGCTCAGCTCTTGAAAAGCTGTTTCATTTCCTCCATTGGTTCTTTTCAGGGTTCTGTCCCATCACTAATTAATCAGGGTGGTATAAATGGTTTGCTAGGTAGAGTTTTAGGAAGTACTGATGCCTCTCCAAGAGTCACAGCTGGATTCCTTTTTCTCCGCTCGTGCAGGAGTATTCAAGATATTCGGCATGTAAATAATGTGATCTTAGGCTTGGTTGCTGAATTTGCCAGGGAATCAGCTGTGAGATGGACAAAGAAAGACTCCTGCCGCCTGAAGTCTAGTCAAGCATCACTATCCCATGCCTTTGCCTGTGTAAGGGAAGTTGCCACACTTGGTGCTAGCCTTGTGGCTGTGACCGGAGGGTTGCATCTGGTCCAGAAACTATACCGTGAAGCTTTACCGACATGGCTGCTCACGTCAGTGAATGAGAAAGCTGGCAACATCTGTTCGGTCTCACGCATAATGGAAGGTTATGCGATGGCATACCTGTTGGTTCTATCAGGGTCAATCGTATGGGGTGTTGGTAACAAACCGCCACTATGGGCTTGCTCTAAGCGAATGCGTGTTGTTGGAGCTCACTTGGAGTTCTTAGCTAGGGTTTTGGATGGGAACATATTGCTTGGTTGTGATCCTGTCACCTGGAAGGCATATATCTCTTGTTTTGTAGGGCTGATGGTGAGCTGTGCTCCGGCATGGATACAAGGAGTGGAGGTGGAAACATTGAAGAGGCTGGCAAGTGGATTAAAAGGATGGCATGAGTGCGAGTTGGCGCTCTCTCTCCTTGAAAGAGGTGGGATTGAAGTCGTAGAGTCCATGATTAAACTGGTAGACGCAGTTTATTAGGATGGTTGCATTGCAATAAGCCTGCCTTTTATTTTATTCATGAATCTTTGTCAGAATTCCTTTGTGCTTAGTTTATACTCCACCTGTCCCATTCAATTTGTCCAATTCTCTATATAATTTGTGGTGGAAAATGAACAAGCAGAATTATAGTGGGAGTAACAGAATTTATTTCTGCCCTAGAATTGGAATGCAGTGTTGCAACGTGGGATCACTTTTGACTTGTGTTACTGTTAGCGGAATCAGATTCAACAAATCAGGGAAGTGTGTAATTTTCCCATGTTGAAATGTATTCTAGGATTTATTTATTTTTGCACCCTCATCAAATTATAAAATTATAGTATTTGACAATTAGTGGGAGTGAGACTTAATCATTATCTGCTATAAAGTGGTATTCCTCTACAGGTCATCGCTATTATGGGTGATAATTGTGTATGGTTTTAAAAGTTGAATGGTTTTATTTGCCCACCAAATCCGTGGTCAAAATGAGACAATTGGAATAGTTTAAGATGTTTTTTAGGTGCATTTTCCCAAAGCTATTGCATGTATTTTTTTTAAGTGAATGATTATTCATTTAATGGTGAACAAGAGGCTGGATAAACAAACTAAACGGAATTGAATCCTAATAACTAGTCATGATCTCAACATGAATAGTGAGCATTATTCGAAAGAGCATTATTCGAAACAGGAAGCAAAAAACTAAAAACTAAAACCAATGAGTGCTTAAAAAAAACCAAGGCCTAAGAATGATTGGAGAAAATCAAAATAAAAAGACACCAAAGAGTTCATGCTACCATAAGATGAGAATCAGTGAGGTTGGGAGATGCGAAAGAGTTCTTCTAAATTGTCTTTTGGCTTGAAACATAGTATTATCTTCTGCAGCATTCTCAGGAGAGCTTGAGACTACCGACCGCCACCAAACACCCATTTGGCTCAAACTCCCATCACTTTCAAAAATTCGCTCATTTGGCACGATTTCTAACCTCGGAAGTTTAGTCATTTCATCAAACTTCCCATCAATCTCAATCACTCATATTTTCACCAAAGGTAAGGAAGATTCTTTAACCTTAATTCGAAGAGAAAAGTTTTTCTTCGTTAATGGTAAGAAGGTTCTTACTATTCTTCTCATTTCATTATATCAACAAAAAAAATCACTAAAGGCTAGGAAGGTTCCTTTGCTTCACGAATAACAAGAAAGTTCTTGCTATTCGATCACCAATTTTTAACAATCAGTCAGCCATATACGTTTTCCGAGCATTGGAAAGATTCTCAATCTCAAACTATAGAAGTAAGGAAGGTTCATTCGCTTCACGAATAATGAGAAGATTTTTGTTATTCGATTTCAATCAATCAATCAATCAATCAATCAATCAGTCACTTATTTTTGACAAGTATTGAGAAAGTTCTCAATCTCAAACTATTGAAGCAAAGAAGGTTCCTTCGCTTCACGAATAATGAGAAGGTTCTTGTTATTCGATTTCAATCAATCAGTCAATCACCTATTTTTGACGAGTATTGGGAAAGTTCTCAATCTCAAACTATTGGAGTAAGGGAGGTTCCTTCGCTTCACGAATAATGAGAAGGTTCTTGTTATTCGATTTCAATCAATCAGTCAATCACCTATTTTTGACGAGTAGGAAAGTTCTCAATCTCAAACTATAGGAGCAAGGAAGGTTCCTTCGCTTCACGAATAATGAGAAGGTTTTTGTTATTCGATTTCAATCAATCAATCAATCAATCAGTCAGTCACCTATTTTTGACGAGTATTGGGAAAGTTCTCAATCTCAAACTATTTGAGCAAGGAAGGTTCTTTCGCTTCACGAATAATGAGAAGGTTCTTGTTATTCGATTTCAATCAATCAATCAATCAATCATCTATCTTTACCGAGCAATGAGAATGTTCTCAATCTCGAACTTTTAAAGCAATGAAGGTTCATTCGCTTCACGAATGTTCTCGTTGTTTGATTTCAATCAATCGCAGTCAGTCAGTCATCTATTTTTGTCGAGTATTGGGAATGTTCTCAATTTCGCACTTTTGGGGTAAGGAAGGTTCCTTGTCCTCGAATAGTGGAAATGTTTCCGCTATTCTATTCAATGGGAAGGTTCCCGTTGAAGGGAAGCAAAGGAAGTTCCTTCGCTTTAGAAAGATAAGAAAAGTTTCTTCATTTCACGAATAATGGAAAGTTCTCGTTATTCGCCGGACAAAATTCGGGGTCATCCAACTTTGCATGCTCCATGTTCCATGAATCATGCAAAGGGGGCAGCTGTCGACAACTAATTTTGTCCGGACTAGTAAATTAGGTTTTTTTTGTCATTTTGTCGTTATTTTATGTGATTATTTGATTTTGTCATTTTCATTATTTTATGTAGTTTTGTCATTTTCATGTGTTTTTGTCGTTTTCATTATTTTATGTACTACTCGTCATTTTTGTTATTTTATGTCATTTTCATTATTTTATGTAGTTTCTATCATTTTTATTATGTTATGTGCTTTTGTCACTCTCTTTATTTTATGTACTCATTATCGGTTTTATTAGTTCATGTGTCTTTTATTATTTTGTGTAATTTTTTTATGTACTTTTTTTGTCATTAATTTAGGATTTGAGTGTGTTCTATTTAATTAAACAAAAAACAAACAAAAAGGATTAATAAGGCAAACAGAAGAAGAGGTAAAAACATGATAATAAATACAAAAGCAAAGAAAAAGGAGCAACACAACAAGACTTGACTTGCACGACCTCTTGCTAGCTAGTTCACATAGCTGCAAATTGCCTTTCCAAAACAACCAAGCCTAGTTCAAGCTTTCTCTGCCAAGTCTTCTCGCACACAACAGCAGGTAAGCGTGCTTCTCATGAGTTAAATCATTCAACTCTTATCCATTGAATAAAAGAATTAACTATGAAGAAAAGGAAGAGGCGTGTGTATATCAATGTCAAACAAAACTCATCTATAAATCGAGCCTGAGTTGAAGTAAACAGGAGGGAGAGGGGCTGCAACCAAAAACTGAGCAAAAAAAATTAAAGAAGAACTCTCCCTCTGTTTTGTTCGTCAGCAACTAGCACTCATCAACCCACCACCTAACCCTTCGATTTCTTCCTCCAATCACCATCATCTCGTGCCCCTAGCTCCGCCTGAAACTGTCGGAAAACGGAGGAAAGCGCCGCCAACCTGTAGGACCGTTTCCTTCATCCCCTCCGATTTGCACCCTTTCGTCACTAAAACTCGCACCTCCTAGCTCCGCCACGATGAGACGAAGCCAACCCACCCTTTCACGCTGCCGAAGATGGCCTGAGCACGGAGAAAATGGCCACATTCCGATCTGGCGCCGGCTACCCGTTATCTTCCAACTCGCCGCTTTTCATCCCCCTCCGACGCCGTAGACTGCCGTCCCATCCACCGGAGCACAACCCGGACGATCCACTACTTCCGCCGCCTAGCCTTTCTCCCACCGCAAGCAGGCCCACCATCGGAGGTTGTTCGCGACTTGCACACATAAGGAAGAAGAAGAAGTCTATCTGTTTTTATTATTTTGGGGTAAAACTACACTTTCATTCCTTTCTTTGTTCCTTATATTACTTAGGTAATCACGTTTTCAAAAATCTCAGTCCAGTCATCAAACAAGTTTTAAAATTAACAGTTTGGGCACTAGATCTAAACCTTTTTATGTTTTAGTTAATATTTTTGTTATTATGTCAATCTAAATTTTTATTAGCCATGTAAATTACTAAGAATCATTATCTTTTATTTTTTTAGTGTGGTTATTCATCTTTTTCTTTATGTCTTAAAATCAAGCAAAAATATAAAAGAGCCCGTAGTACCAATTTTGGGTGCTCGGAAATTTATGATTTTTTTAGCGTAACTGACAAATGATTCCAGATATCTCTCGTAGACCATTTTCAGGTTCTCAATTGATCTAGGAAAAAGATTGGTGGCGACTCCCGTCAAAAATCACGTTGCTACACAAGCCACGAGCACAGTCTCTTCGTCCCCTTTTATAATTTTTTGGCATTGATCTCACAGAGGAAGGAGGCATCTCTCTCTCGCCCCTTCACAAAAAGTAAACGGGAGGTGGGCAGATTGTTGGCTGGTAAACATATCAGTAGGAACCAGTGCCTTTTCCATCACAGGAATTTCAACTAGGGGTGTCTCACATGGAACCAACATGAGATCCCTTTCTGGCTCTTTTCCTTGTATACGCCCTGCAGCAGCAGGAACCAAACGGTTGCCCCGGTGAACCAAACGGTTCAGTGATTTCAAACCCAAATTTGTGTGAATTCTCGGAATGTGTAGTTTAGGCTGACTGATTTATTTTATGGCTTCGATTTTCTAAGAACTCCAACTTCCCCGGAGGAGAGAGGTTAGGTTTTCGTTAACGCATTGATGGGCCGCGAAGCACTGAGTTCGCTTCCGGACGTTCTTGCACATTGGAAGGTTAGTTTTCAGTACTCTGTCAGCACCGTTGTTGTTCACTTCGATTTGGTTGTGTGTACGTACTCTGTTCTTGGAAGCATCTCGTTTTGTGGTGAATGCACTTGTTTATGTTGACAAGTGGTACTTTGTTGAGTTTCATAGGAAGATTTATGACAACTTGATTAGGCCAATTAATGGAACTGATATGTTGGAAGAGGCTGATTTCCCAACAATTGAGGCCCCTACATGGAAAGTTGTGAAAAGGGGTAAGCCCAAATCTAAGAGGAAGCCATCTGTTGGAGAGGACCCGATTAAGCCTAGAAAGAATAGGCATGTTGGAGGGAGCACAATTTGTTCAAACTGTAAACAATTGGGTCACAACAAGAAGACATGCATCTAACTGAAAAGAGTGAAATTGGTAATGCATAACTTACAACTGAAGTTCTGTATATGTATTTGTGGCGTAACTGACTCCTGTTTAATCTATTACAGGAGAAAGATTCTGTTGGACCATCTCAGCAACTGCCGACTGCTGGAGAAATACATTCAACCAATGCGTTTGTTGAGCATGCCTCACAGAAGGTAATTTCATGTTTGTGTGCTTAGCTGGAGTAGTTCTGTCAATTCGTCCCTCCAGATCTTGGAATGATTTTGTTCACTTCTTCAGGAACTACCAAATGTGCCAACCTCTAGGCAGGTACCAGTGACGAGTGCATTTGTTGAAGAGAGGATGCATGAGGCAACTGGAACTGGCAGGGGAGCTGACAGGAGAGCAAGCAAGACTGCTGGAGAAGGCATGGGGAAAGGCAGGGGTAGGGGCACTGAGCTTGTTCCAACCTCTGGAGTGTTTTCAAGCACACTTTAGAATTGCAAGTGGTTTAAGGAGTTAGGCTTTTGATAGTAGGTTGCTTATTATGTTGGTTATGTATTAAGCAACTGTGCACGTAAGTTGCACTAGGCTACCTCTGTTTGTGGTTGTCCATGACGCTGAACTGATGTTGCACACTTATATCAATGTTTGCTTACTATGATTATGATGGTTATATCAATAGGAGGCTTCAAACTTAAGCTTTTGGAGGTAAAAAATTGAGTTATGTAACCCTAGCCTTAAAGATGATGATGATCTAACAATGTAGTCATGTGGATCTAACATGGTAGTCATGTGGATCTAACATGGTAATCATTTGAATCTGACAAGGTAGTGATGTCGATCTAACTAGGTAGTGATATCGTTCTAACAAGATAGTGATGTCGATCTAAACAACTCATCATGCTGATCACCATTTTATGTTGATCAATCAAGTATGTATGTCGATCTAACAAGGTAGTCATGTGGATCTGATGATGTCGTTCTAAACAACTTATCATGCTGATCTATTATCAATGCTGACCTATCAAGTAGTTATGTTGATCTAACAAGGTAGTCATATGGGTCTGAGAATGATGATCTAAACAACTTATCATGTCGATCTATTATCAATGCTGACCTATCAAGTAGTTATGTCGATCTAATAAGGTAGTCATGTGGATCTGACAAGATAGTGATGTCGATATAACTAGGTAGTCATGTGGATCTGACAAGATAGTGATGTCGATATAACTAGGTAGTCATGTGGATCTGACGATGATGATCTAAACAACTTATCATGCTGATCTATTATCAATGCTGGCTTATCAAGTAGTTATGTGGATCTAACAAGGTAGTCATGTGGATCTGACAAAATAGTGTTGTCGATCTAACTAGGTAGTCATGTGGATCTGACGATGATGATCTAAACAACTTATCATGCTGATCTATTACCAATGCTGACCTATCAAGTAGTTATGTCAATCTAATAAGGTAGTCATGTGAATTTGACAAGATAGTGATGTCGATATAACTAGGTAGTCATGTGGATCTGACGATGATGATCTAAACAACTTATCATGCTGATCTATTATCAATGCTGGCATATCAAGTAGTTATGTCGGTCTAACAAGGTAGTCATGTGGATCGACAAGATAATGATGTCGATCTAACCGGTAGTTATGTGGATCTGACGATGATGATCTAAACAACTTATCATGCTGATCTATTATCAATGCTGACCTATCAAGTAGTTATGTCGATCTAACAAGGTAGTCATGTGGATCTGACGATGATGATCTAAACAACTTATCATGCTGATCTATTATCAATACTGACCTATCAAGTAGTTATGTCGGTCTAACAAGGTAGTCATGTGGATCTGACAAGATAGTGATGTCGATCTAACCAAGTAGTCATGTGGATTTGACGATGATGATCTAAACAACTTATCATGCTGATCTATTATCAATGCTGACCTATCAAGTAGTTATGTCGATCTAACAAGGTAGTCATATGGATATGACGATGATGATCTAAACAACTTATCATGCTGATCTATTATCAATGCTGACCTATCAAGTAGTTATGTCGATCTAACAAGGTAGTCATGTGGATCCGACAAGATAGTGATGTTCAATTAGGTGAAAAACTCATTCCACAATTTCTAAGTTTGAAACCCCTAATGTTTATATTCAATTTTGTAGGTCCATGTAACCAAGTCAAGGAGGAAAATAAACTCAGATTGAACAATGTTGCTAACAAATCTCATTCACCGATAATACCTTGCATTATACAACCAATTACAATATCGAAAAGTTAACCCTCTAATCAGGCAGCAAAGATGAAGTACAACACAAATGCCCTGACTACTACAATCCACATTTTGCTTACAAACCCCAACTTCGAAATCACAATCCTCTGCAAATCACCCCTCACACAAGCTAGACACTTGCGCTTGTATTCCTCCTTCTCCAGTAGCATTTCATACAATAGCGCCTTAAAATGGTCGGGGGTAGCTTTATCGACCCACTTGAAAAAACCAAAACCTCTGCCCCTCAGAAATGAAACAAAAAAATCCAGGGAATTCGACAGCCAGAGCAGATGAATAACACCTTGAATCAAATATGCAATGATAAACGGACTCACCTCATAGTTCACACACCCATAAAAACGGTGTCCAGTGTTGGCTTGAGTCAATGCTGTCTTCAAAGGGGCTACCAATCCACATCTGCAACACGGCGGAGTCCGACGAGCTGCGGACGTGCTGGATAAGTTCGATTGAGTCGACATATTTGAAAAAAGACGAAAACGGAGCTGTGGTGAAGTGAGGGGAATGCCAGATGGAGGAAAGGGGACAAATTGAACAAAAATGGGTGATCGATTTTAGGGAACCCTAATTCCCAATTCTGATTTGGAAGTGAAATGCGGAGGTCCGTTTTTCATCACAACAACAATTCCGACAAAGAACACCTCAGCTAACCAGTCAACTTCCTTAATGGTAAAAATGTCATTTTATCTTCACCGTCACTTTAAACGACGAAATTGAATGGAAATGACATGTTTAAGTCGCGATACATAATAATAGGATCAAATTCTAACATAAACTTATTTCAGGACCATTTTAGGTCACATACTTAAAAAAGGATTGTGAATGAAATTTATTCTTAAAAGTAAGTCTAAAGCGGGAAAGAAGAGGGGTAGTAAAGTAAAATTATTGTGAAAAATTTCCAAAAAAGGAAACGTGATTAATTTTGTGGGACGTCCAAATAAGGAAAACGTTGTTATTTTTGTGAGTGAGGAGTACAACAAAGAAACCAAATCCTACTCTAATTTGGTTTTCCAAACAGCGGCTACCTTTCCGATTCTAATTTGTATTCTCAAATACGTAGTTGCAACTAAGGTGGGTATTTGGTCGGTTCGGTTAAAATCGAACCGAATTGACCGGTTAATTCGGTTTTCGACCGTAATAAATCGAATAAACCGAATTCACCCATAAAACTGAATAAACTGAAACCGAACGGTTTCGGTTCGGTTCGGTTTTTAACCGAATAAACCGAAAATTTTGGTAAATTTGAATTTTGACAAAATTTTCCCTATTTTTTATATCACCTCCCTAAACTTGTTGAATGAAACAAAACAATTAAACAATTGCAACAAGATGATTCAAAAAAATGTCCAAAATATGAAAACAATACCAACATAAATTAAATGTAAAAAAATAAAATAAAGGAGTTATTCGGTTAACCGAACCGAATTAACCGTTATTCGGTTTTGACCGAAACTGAACCAAAAAATCGAATCGAAAAAACCGAAGGCGGTTCGGTTATCGGTTTTTTCGGTTTTGGCCGAACCATGCACACCCCTAGTTGCAACACTTTCAACCAAATAATAAACCTAATCCTTATTTAAACTAGACTTATTCAACTTTCAAACAATAACAACTTTAGTCCTCCACCTTTTAATTTGATAATTTGAGTAACATATCTAACACTAAGACTAAGAGTTGAGCCGTATCCGACTATGTTATAGGAAGAGCAAGTCAATGAGATCGATGATGAATTGCTTGTGCATGATGGGGTTGATTCTAGGTAAGAAGGTTAAGTTTATGATTTCTATCTTCAAATTTTATGATGAAAGAAAGATAGGTAAGGATAAAATTGTTGACGGAGAATAATATTCACAAAGAATGTGTCACTTGAAGAGGTTTTCAAAATTAGACCAAATTATTGAAAGAAGATAAGCATATGAAAACACATCTTCTTGAGCTTGCTGAAATTCTTTCTCAGTGTTGTCGTCATGATTGTCAGTAGGTTCTTTCCATGTTTGATTCAATTTACCTTCAAATCCAACACTCATACCCATTATCTTCAAATTGGGATTGGGATGACAATGGTGATGCTTTGGTCGACAATGGAAGGGTTGCTTTGACATCTCCATGAAGCTACATTAAAATGTGTATGTAATTCAACCATAAACTTTCCCACAACTATTTAAATTTCACACAATATCAAAAAGGTTTATATTTCCCTCCAATTTTCAAGTACATCTCGTTTTCTTGTCAAAATATTTCCCACCAAACACCGTCATAAGGAGTAAAACGTGGAGTATATTTTAGGAAATAATCTAACATTTAAGGAAATAATGATAGATTTACGGAAATAAGAGGATGAAATTGTAGAATAACAATAGTGAGAGTTTTCGCACAACACCGCAATAAAAATTCGGCGGTAATTTCATTTTTTTTATCCACAGTATGGACAAAAAATCTGGAACAAGGAAATCGATTAATTTGAAGGAGGAGCGAAGAGAGAAATGAAAAAGGATATTAGTATTATTATCATGTGAAGGGGACAAGATCCAAACGAAGCAAAACAGTGCTACTGGGAGGAATTGTGATTGTTAGCCGATTCGGTGGGCTATCAATCATCATCTTCTTCGCTGAGTCCCATCTCTCTCAGATCTCTCACTCTCCGTCCCTCCAACTGCCATGCTTCTCGATTAGGGTTTTGGCCTCACTTATGGAAGGACGGAGGATCTCCGCCAGCCCCAGGCCGTGCAGTGGCCGGAGGGTTTTGGCGAAGAAGAGGCCTCGCCCTGACGCTCATCTCAACACCTTCAACAAGCTCCTTAGGCGTGAGATTTCATCCAAGCCTCACTCTTCCTTCTCCGACTCTAATGCCCACGAGAAGTTTCGAAACATGCGTTTGGTGGTACTTTTTTCTTCCTGGCGCTCTTCGTCTTGTCTGGTTACTGTATGGTTTGTACCTGTGGTTAGCAGTACCACTATACTAATGGACAAACTGAAGTCTGACTTTTGAGTTTTGATTTAGCGACGCGTGCTCTTGGTAGCTTAATCTTACCTCTGGGTGGAGCTGTGATCGATTTACCTTTAGCCTTGCTTTGGGATGTTGTTCACGGGCATCTTTTTGTGAGATCTTTTTTTAAAATTTTAAAAACGTTTCCTGTAAATTTCAGATCTTACTGAGCTTTAGATTAGATGAGGGTGTTCTAATTCTGCATGGCTATGAGGAACACTTGTGGGTTTCATTTTATGTTATGTTTTGTTTTTCTGTGCAATTTGGTTTGGGCGTTTCTGTATCTAATGTGCTTGTTTGTACCAGGAAGAGTATGATACTCATGATCCCAAGGGCCACTGTCCAGTGGTTCTGCCTTTTCTGATGAAGCGAACTAAAGTAATAGAGATTGTGGCTGCGCGGGACATTGTTTTTGCCCTTGCTCATTCTGGTGTATGTGCTGCTTTTAGCAGAGGTAATATTAGCCATGATGTTGAGAAGTTTAACTGGAGTTTTGGCTTCTTTGTAAATAAGGGCTTTCGCCTGTTTGATTTATGTTATGTGTTATATATGCAGAGACAAACAAGCGTATATGCTTCCTGAATGTTAGTCCTGATGAAGTCATCCGGAGTTTGTTCTACAACAAGAACAATGATTCTCTTATCACTGTATCTGTATATGCTTCAGATAACTTCAGCTCTTTGAAATGTCGATCAACCAAAATCGAGTTTGTATTCTTATTTTTAAGTTTTACCTGTCTCTAGCGTACTTAGATGCTCTTTTCATGTGCATCTTTGTTGTCATTTTTCCCTGAAGTAGCTGTGTTGTGAATTAGGTATATCCGAAGGGGCAAACCAGATGCAGGCTTTGCTCTGTTTGAATCAGAATCATTGAAATGGCCTGGCTTTGTAGAGTTTGATGATGTAAATGGGAAGGTTCTAACCTACTCTGCCCAAGATAGGTATATATCCATGTTGACTGTGCTTTGATTTGGTATCATCTAATGCAATTCTGACTATCAATCATATTGCCAGTATATACAAGGTATTTGATCTGAAGAACTACAGCATGTTGTACTCAATATCTGATAAACACGTGCATGAAATCAAAATCAGGTGCTCTCTCTCTCTGACACGCACACCACAAAACCACATTACTTGCACTATTGCATAGGTTTTATGTGTCTGCAGTTGTACTATCCGCTTGTTGTTGCTGATATATCCTTATTGTTTGGTTTTTGTATCTAACTGTTTTTTTTTCCTGATAACATTATAGTCCAGGTATCATGTTATTGATTTTCAACAGAGTTAGCAGTCATGTGCCCCTGAAAATATTATCAATAGAAGATGGAACGGTTCTGAAAACATTCAATCATCTACTCCATCGAAATAAGAAAGTAGATTTCATTGAACAGTTTAATGAGAAGCTTCTAGTAAAGCAAGAGAACGAAAATCTTCAGATCCTTGATGTATGTGATCTCTCTTTCTTTTAATTTGTGCTCATCATTTCCTAGTAACTAGTGAAAATTTCTCCATCTTTGTGCATATATGCAGGTACGAAACGCTGAGTTAATGGAAGTCAGCAGAACTGAGTTTATGACTCCATCGGCATTTATCTTCCTCTATGAGAACCAATTGTTCTTGACATTCAGAAATCGAACCGTTGCTGTTTGGAACTTTCGTGGAGAACTTGTAACTTCGTTTGAAGATCACCTGTTATGGCATCCAGACTGTAACACAAACAACATTTACATAACTAGTGACCAGGATCTCATTATTTCTTATTGCAAGGCTGAATCTGACGATCAGTGGATGGAAGGGACTGGTAATCAACTCTCTCTCTCTCTCTTGCATGATAACACAGTAGCCCTAAACAGTACTTATATTCTATTAGCATCTGAGTAGTGCGCTATAGTATGGCCTGTTTCAGTCTGAATGCATTCGTATATATGCTGTTAAGCCTTGGATGGCAGATAGAATTTTGTGTATTACAAGCGTGTTGTATTGGTGTTATAGTTGGTTGAATTGCGATCTCAAATGTTTGGGCCAGCCATTTGGACAATAAAACGTCGTTTAAAAAGAAATAATGGGCTTGAGGAATAAACAAGTGCTGTTTTAGTTGGTAGGTTTCTGTATCCTCCAGTTGGTCTTGTATGAGCGGAACTTTCTCATATCCAGCCTTTCTCATTGAGCAGCAATGCACAGTTTTATTTGATCTTGTTATTTGTCTGACAGAAGATCATTTAGGTTGTAGTCCTGTTTTTGCAGTAGAGAAGAACATTGATTCTAATTCTTTTCTGATGCAGCTGGGTCCATCAATGTGAGCAACATCTTGACAGGGAAGTGTCTAGCTAAAATAACTGCAGCAAATGGCAGTCCAAAAATTGAAGGGTGCAGCAATCACAGCGGTCCACAGATGCGAAATACGGCTGCAGAAGCCCTAGAAGACATAACTGCTCTTTTCTATGATGAAGAGCGTAATGAGATTTACACTGGCAATAAGCATGGTCTGGTTCATGTGTGGTCAAATTGAGATAGATTGAAGTGTAGAGTCAACCAAGTGCAGGCTATAAGATGGTTTTAGCCTGCCACTGTAGGTTTTGTATCCTTACAAGATCCTAACCTTTATGTACCTGTTTGTAGATAGGCTTATGGTACGGGTGCGCATTGTCCACATTTATGTACACTAGACTCCACTATTCTTTTCGTTTGCTTGTCCTCCAAGTGTGATAATAGTGGTTTTACGTGTGTTGTAAGACACTGGTGGCTTCCGTTTTAGATGGTCGGTAAGCTGGTTGCCGTAGCGCAGTTGTGTCAAACTCAATTCTTCAATATAAGATGGTCATTACATTTTGGCGAGTGCAGAAACAAAAGCGCGAACAGAAAAGAAATTACACTTTGTTAACCTAAGATTATACACTTTCTTAACCTATTTTTAAAGTATTTAATTTATGATTTTATTCATGAATGTATACAATTATAAAGTTTAATAATTAATACGTGTATCATAATTTGAAGTATAGATTTCTAAATACCATGTCTACAAAGGTTGTCATTTTTACCATTTTGTTTTAAGATTGTCAAGTTTCCATTTAAGCAAACTACTATAACCACCATTTCTACCATATCCTCTTATCTTAGAGTAATATGGATTCATATGATTTTCTTTTTCTTTCCACTCATCTTAAAATTGGGGTCCGTTTCTTCATGGATTGAGGGAAGTGACTCTTCTTGTGTCCTTTGCTCTCAGTTTGGGGAAAATCGTAATCATTTGTTTTTCAGGTATGACTTCTCTGTCTATGTTTTGCTCTCACCTTGTAGATGGATGTTGAAAGTTTCCAAAGGAAAGAGCTTGAAGGCTTCACTCAGAAGGAGTCTTTTTGTTGTTGGTGTTTATATGCTCTGGGAGGAGAGGAATCATAGAAGATTCAGAGGAGTTCAGCGTGCCAAAAAGGTAATTGTTGACAGGATTTTTAGCTTGGTGCAGGATCGTAATCGCATGGAGCTTCAGTCTAATTTTGTATAGATTTGGTTTATAGAGGACTTTCACATTTCTTTTGTTACTTGTAAGTAGTTTTACTTGGAGGAGTCCTCCATCTTACTTTTGGAGTAGTCTGATCTTTCTCACTAATTATCATAGTAATAAGTACTATACGATATTGATATACAAAATATGGAAGTTAAACCTTACAATATTTATATTTGTGAAATGGATGGAGTAATATTCAATAGTGAAATTGCCCTCTAATTATATCATCAATGGCAAAATATGCTAAAATTTAGTACAATGGTAAAATTGCCATTCAGACATTGAATTAGATTATGTCAATGTCGTCTTTGTGATTTGAGTACAAATTTGAAGACGACCTGCATCTCTGCTTCATCTTAATCGACGGAATTGCAGAACACACCATAATCAGTAGTCTGTTAAATCATTTTTCAACAATTTTTTCTTCTCAAAAAATTTAAACCAATTTCAAAACATTTCCTCCAACGATTTTGCAAAAAAACACACCCATAATCGTTCGACGATGAATTAAAAGCTAGAAAATGATAGAATATCTGAGACTTGAACAAAATCTCCGTTACACATGCTTGCAGCTGTTCGCAAGAAAACAATCTCGAATTTTTCAAAAACTAGCTAGCACTAGCAGAACCAAAATTCAGCTTATTTAAACCGGTAGTAAGTTGTATGGCCTAAATAAAATTGTGGCTGGCATTGGCAAAGCATCCGCCTCCAAAATAACTGTCAAAGAACAAGTCTATTGACAATGTTCTCCTCCTTCAATGACTGTCCTGCCTCACTTGTCAACTACTTCAATGAGAGTTGGCTCATAATCGCTAGGAGCCACAAAGCCATGGAGGTTCATGACGGTCGCTGCTACATTCGCAAGCCCCGGTTCCTTGAGATCCTGGCGGAATCTTACACCAGGAGCCAGTCCAGGACCTCCAATTGCGATGGGAACCTACAGACATCAAAGTGGAAAACCATTGAGCACAAGGAGATGCAGATATAATCCAAGCAAGGAGTTGAGCTGAACCACTTACTGGTTTAAGAGTGTGGGAAGTGAGAACTTGAATGTTGCCATTCTTGTCCAATTGAGGCTTTCCAGATTTGTCTCTCTTTACCATGTCCTCTGCGTTGCCATGATCTGCAGTTATGACATATATTCCTCCAACCCGCTCAACCGCATCTAGCATCATCTGCATGCATGCCAAACAACAAATGGTTACATCCCTTCTGCTCAATAAATTAAGATAGGAGACTGGCATGACAATCTTCTGATTAACCATAGCACTATATACCTTGACAGCATCATCAGCAGCCTTGCACGCAACAATAGTTGCCTTGATATCCCCTGTATGCCCCACCATATCACTATTTGGCAGATTAACACGGACCTAACAAAATATGTTGCAAGAATTGTTAGTACCACCTGCATCTTACTCATCAGTTAACTCATTAAGTGCTTCAAATACCTCATCAAACTTGCCACTTAGAAGAGCATCCCTAGCCTTCTCAGCAATCTCAATCGCCTTCATCTTTGGCTGGACATTGAATGAAATACCAACATCACTTGGTATTTCCACATACTCCTCAAGTTGAGGGTTGAAATATCCTGAACGATTTCCATTCCAGAAGAAGGTGACATGGCCAAACTTCACAGTCTCGCTGTTAGGTACACGGAGTTAGACAGCAAGTTAAAATATGTTCTCATTAAGGACCCATATCAAACAGGATAATTACTGAGAAAAAGAATACCCAAGACATCAACGAATATATCCTTTTAGAACATAATAGTCAATAGTAGTGCGGTACAAATCGGATAAAAATTGGTAAACTTGCTGATCTGAGAGTTTATGATGCCAATGGTAAAGTTTTTGCCGGTTACTCATTTATCCTAAAATCTGTCTGGAGAAGAAAACACTATTAGAGAAGACAACAGTATTAGAGAAGCCAATATGGAAACAGCTACTATACCTGCAAGCAAAAGTTCGTACACCATTGTACACCAAATATTCTCCGGATGTTCTTTCTATCTCTGGTGGTGCAACAAGGTACTTTTGTGGAAGCTTTAACTCACCATCATACTGAAGCATCCCAGCATATCTGATTTTAGGGAATCTGACTCTATCAAACTTGTCAAAGTCTTCATATTCAAGCGCCTTAGCAAGCATAACCATGCGATCTGCCCGAAAGTTGAATGTAACAACAGCATCACCATCCACTATCGGACCTACAGGCTTTCCACTCTCATCAACAATAACAAAAGGAGGTAGGTACTGATCATTGGCCTTGGTAGTTTCCCTCAGAGTCTTTATAGCTTCAACTGCATTCCTGAACTTGTGTGGGGCTTCACCAAGAACCTGTGCATCCCACCCTCTTTTGACAACATCCCAGTCATTCTACAAAGCACGATTACTCAGTTATAATCAATAGGATCATGCGGCCAACACAGACATTTGTAAAGCAGATAGAACCAAAATATACCAAAAGGTACTAACTACATGAAAATTCCTAGAGTGCTTGAACATTTATTATCTACAGGTCAATACATCTTCGACTTTTTAACAAAGAGAAATGCAATGAGCAGATGAAACACAATACTCTTTCAAAAATAACAGAGATATCCTTACCTCATAACGATCCATAGTAACATACATACGGCCTCCACCAGATGCGATCTGGGCATCAACGCCTTTCTTACGTAATTCTTCCAGGTCCTTCTCAAGAGTTTCTGCATATCCAATGCTAGAACCATCCAAAACATCACGCCCATCAGTAAGAATGTGAAGGCGGATTTTTTTAGCACCACGCTCAGTAGCTCCCTTCAGCAACAACTACAAGGAAAAAGAGAGTAATTCAGTATAATTAACCAAAAGAAAGAATCAAGCTCTCTGCCAAACTGCTGCTTTCTTATAGATGTCAATCTCAACCGCTATATTCACCTGCACTTGATCAAGCCGGGAGTGAACTCCACCATCACTCAGTAATCCTAAAAGATGCAGAGTTCCCGTAGGGAAGCTTTCGCTTATATACTTGAATCCTTCTCCTTCAAAGATTTTTCCGGAGGCAAGAGCGCTATCAACAAGCTTGGCCCTACAAACAATATGTATGAGTAAATAGTTTGAATTAAGTGTCACACATCAAGAAAAGTAGTTAGCTATGACCATGAAAAATATACCCAAGGAACTAAGAAATGTGACCAATACGATTTGATTGGAATTGCTGAAACATCAAGAGACAGCAGATACAACAGGCATCTGGAGTGAAAAACAGGAAGGGAATCTCACCCCTGAGCAAAAATACGACCAGCACCAAGAGCATTGTGACCAACCTCACTGTTGCCCATGTCATCATCAGAGGGAAGCCCTACAGCAGTGCCATGCGCCTTAATCAATCTCCACTTTTCTGGTGCAGCCTAAGAACATACAAATAAATCACATTCAACAAACAGACTTTTGACCATTATCATAGTGCCATATAATTATAGTTATGTTCCGTGATGTGCACATTGGTGTTATAGTATCCGTCTTGTTAGAGGATATTACTGTAGAAACTATCTCAATTCATCACCATCTCGAATGTTTCCAATGCAAATAGGAAAGGAACCTTTGATGATAACAGTTTATGATATTTCATCTCAATATTCATCCATAAGAAGGTTGGGACAGAAGGGCAAGTGGCGTAAAGTTGTGCTTTTGCATTTTGCATGAACAAACACAGATCGTTGTATGGCATAAATATGTGTTTAAGATAGAGTAAATCTCAGAGAGTCGGATTCACCACTGAAGATTTAGTTTCAGCATTATTATAACAAACATCTGACTGGAACGGTCCTGTCAAAATTGCATAGCAAATAAGGTAGTTTCATCAACTTTACCAAACGTTGACTAGCAGAAGTCAAAGACGAGCAAAGATACAAAAATTCTCTTCGTTACATGAACGGGGGACTGGCAAACGGATCTAACAAATCAGCCAAAACGGAGGCAGTATACACGGTGTGTTGTATCGAAAGCTCTCTCTAGCTATTTCACACCATATGAATGAACAAAAACATCTAAGCATGCAACCAAAAGAGAATCAGTCAACTGAATCAAATCCAGAAACCAACCAATGCACAAAACTGATCGAAGATAAACGAAAAGGTTACCAGCTTCAAAGAGTCCATGGCAGGAGTTTCGGCGATGTGGATGCAATTGAAATCATCGGGATTGCTCTCGCCCCAACCATCAAGAACGATCACGGCAACGGGCTTTCCCTTGGGCAATTTAGGATGATCCTCCAACTTGAACTTGTTATCTCCAGAGCTTCCCATATTCCTCCTCGTTCAATACTGGACAATACCGATACATCAATCGAGTACACTATATAGAAACAAACGAAAAAGGGGGGGGGATCTAACAAAGGTAAACGAAATATGAAAAGCGATGAAAACCTTATTGTGCGACCGAAATGAAGCGGGTCCGAGAAAGATGAAGAAGCAGCGACGGAGGTCAGGCAGGCAATGGTAACCAGAAGCCCGCGATGGTTTTTATATGCTGGTAATAAACAAGGAGCGCAGACAAAGCGACGCCGTTGGATTTGGATCAACGCCAAGGGGCACCTAACACCGTACGTCACGTGGCGGCATGCGTAGTGCCTTCAGATTATTGGGCCTATTGGGCTTTGAGGCACCATTACAAATTCTCACAAACTAGCATATTCTGGATTTCTCATTAACAAATTAATAATAAAGAAGTAAAATAAAAGCATATTCTGGATTTATTCCTTCCACTACTACTAGTATAAATTATGATACTCTGAAAAAACCCCTAAGGTTTACGCAAGTCTAAAGTTTTGTCCATCTATTTTGGGACCCTGTAGTAACCCTGATACAGGGAACGAAGAGCCAAGAGGTTGAAGGATGCCAATTTTAGGGATAAATAGTTATAAAATCTGAATGTTTAATAAGAGAGTTAAACCTTAAACTGATATAGATTAATAGATAGGGTTATTGGTGAATGGGGGAACTATAAGATTTTAAAAATAGGGGGACGATGTAAATTTGTTCGAACCTCGTGAGGTTTTTTTTCTGTAATTACCCTATACTTTAGATAAAAAGAAAAAAGGAAAAACTTTCACGTGGATTATTATCACGCAAGCCTGCACGCCAACACCAACAACTCCATTTCCAAAAGCGCTCTATTCCACGCATTTCCCGTTCCTTTTGTTCGTTCACGATAATTCTAGACTTCATTGCTTCAAATAATTCTCTTAACTTTTGAAATATAAGAAAAATAAATCTGATGTTGGCTCATTTTCTTTATACCACGTTAAACATCTAAATCAATGCTAATTACTTTTAAGTTAAATAAAGTTATTTTTAAGTCAGATATATATAATTAGTCAAAATAAAGCATCTACAGGAACGTTAGCTTAATCAATTAATTTAACATTGTCACTACAGCAATACTAGCTGGCGGCTGAACGTCTGGTGGGTCAGCCATCTTCTTCTTATGTTGTTTAGTCGCGTGGGAGACCATGGTTAACGGTCCTCCGATGCTCAAGTCAGTACTCTGTTTTTAGAATGAGAAAGTAAAGACAAGGTAGAGTGAAGTAGTGATAAGATTACCTATGTGGTTTGTAAAGGGGAAGCTTTTATAGGAGGACACTCTGATGGCATGCCGATAATTTGCCTATGGTCCGAACATGGTGGCTGAACACCTTATGCGTGTCAGGCGACGCCTTTTGGGGAGTTCGGCGGGTCAGGGCGAAAGCCTGTTATCCCCTGGCAGTTTTATGGCAGCTGCCACGTGTCAGACGGCTGGTGGAGTCACTACGTAGGGAATACAAAATTTACTGTGGCCCTTACTGCAATTTGGACCGCGGTAAACCCAAAGGCGTGGTAAGTGGCATGGTAATGGTAAGGCCGCGGTAAATCTCATTTCTAGGGTTTCACATCTCTTATCCTCATCTCAGCCGCACTCCCTCTCTCATTACAAAGAAAATCTTCTCTCCATCTCATACTTCTCATTACAAACCAGATTGGAAGCCATCTCTGCTCCTGCTTTCTCGACGCGAAGCCATGGGAAGGGCGGGTGCAACTCGCGACATTGAAGTAGTATTTCGACCACCGGTGGGCAGAGGCGGATCTGAAGCCATGGGAAATGACGATATAAAACCGGAGTTCTGTGGAGCAGCATCAGCGATTTCAAGGAAGAAAGTTGGGGTAATCTCTTTAACACATGTCATTGTTGCCTCACTACGTCGTTAAGGGGAGTTCGGTAGCGGGCTTGGTAGGTGGCGGCCCGCTACCGAGCTCCCCAAAAGGCCTTTGACAGGCTGGGGCGGGCTGCCTGCTACCGATGGCGCTACTCGGTAGCGGGCGTGGTAGCGGGTATGTTACTACCAGCTACCTTTCCCGCTACCATGTTGACAAAGGCTGCCAGCCTGGTCACCGTGCCAGTGGTAGCGGACTTGGTAGCGGGTCACCCCCTGCCACTTGATGTTATTACTTCATCCCCTTCCTTCTTTCTCTCATTTTCAGATCTGAGTTCGCTCCTCGAGCAAACGAAAATTCTTGCTCCCGAAACGTTTTTCCTCCAATATTATTCATTTCCCTCTATTTCTGAAATACTCACATATTTTACATGTTGGAACAAGTTATTGGTGCATAGTTTTAGAGATTTTGTCATGTATTGTTTGGTTGGTTTTTGGCACCTGATCTCCCGTGGTTCTCCAGATATTTGAAGCAACAAAGGATCCCTGAGAACGTGAAGCAACAGGGGAAAATATACCGAGGTTGGTATGTATTTTATTGATTTTCATTTTGAGACCGTGTAGTTATTTAATTATTTGGTCAAAAAAGTAGAATTTGATTTTCTAGATTTGAGCCGTAGTTCCTGTATGTGAATATTACGTAGAATATTATATCAATAACATCATTTTCAAGTTTGGAAATAATGTTGTGAAATATAATATTTTATTGAATATTCATGGATTGTCCCAATTGGACAGTTTGTAAAAGTACAATCGGTATATTGAACTTTTGTGGTAGTTGTATATGCATAACCGGTACACCGGCATTAATTTCGGCTATGTTTCTGTCCCATTCCTTATTGTACCAAATGAGGTTTTTGAAACGAAAAAATGATATAATGAGAAACTGAGGCGAGATGCTACCGAATTTTATGTGGGGTGTATAAGTTATGGATATACGGCCATAAAAGTTCGATATACTAATTATACATTTATGAATAGGATAGGACTCATACACCTTTAGTTATGATAAATTAAGTTGAAAACATTAATTTTTATAGGTAGTAAATGAATTTTTGGTTGGTTTATTATTATGTAGTCAACAAAGATAACGGGCTTGAGAACAACATAAACCTATCATGGTGGAAGAAACTCAAATGTCATCCTACCATAAATATGCTAAAAAAATAAGTGTTGACGCCCGAATAGAGCATACCACCACATAAGTACCAAATATGTCGATCCAGACACCAACAAAACAGACGATAGAATATCAAAATCTGAAAATAGGATAAAAAACCGCTAGAGGGAGAGAAGGCCCAAGACCAAGTATGTTCCGAACCACCGAATCACTTCTCCGGGTGAGGCAGGAAGTCCCTGTGCCCCACCATACTATATATCACCCACCGGTTGAACAAGGTCCGCCAGAATTGGTTGAGGCGAGAGCACCCTTCCGGCTACAACAACGTCAGTAAAGTGGATGATGGCACCCGACGCAACAATTGCTACGGTCTCCTCATCCTTTGAGAGAGCCAAGTCAGCAAGGCTCCATAGACAAAGCTTTGGATGACATCACGAGACTGAAAGAAAGAAAGATGGAGAGATCGCGATTGAAGCCACAAGGGAAGACGTTGCACGACTTGGCAAAGAAAAGGCTTGCGGCCGCGCAAGCTAGGGTTAACCAATTGCGGATTTTAGGAAAAGAAATTCTCACACAAAACACTCTTGAATTTGAACAAAGCCCACCTATCTACGAATAGCATTAGCATCTCATAAGACACACCTCAGAAGTCAGAACCCCTCACTGAGCCGGCCCAAAATAAAATTAGTATCTAACCGGCCCAAAATAAAGCAGTGAAGTAAAATGCATATATACAATAATTGTCCTATATATTAATATTTATTTTTTTTTATTTCAAATGGAAGCTAGGGAAAATAGTTAATCCCAACATCAGTCATGACACATACACGCTTTAGAAGATGTTGAAATGTATATACATACATACATCCCAATTTGAAGCTTGATTTTTTATTTAAAATGAAAAAATCAAGCTCCATACCCCTAAAAAAAAGGAGTAAAAGGGAAAAGTTAAGAAAAATTAATCAGCGCAAGAACGCCGGCCGGTCTGGTGGGTAGTATCCATATTGAAGTAGTGATGATGCATGGATGTTAATTAAGAAGTTAATTAGGATCCGGAGTGCCTTCTAGATGATCCGAACATTTGATCGAGCAAAATGACGAGGGCCATGGCGACAGCCGATTCCATCTCCGGCTGAACGATGAGACGGAAAACATCGACGCCGAGGCCTACTCCTCCGGCAGCCTCCTTCCGCTGGATCTCCGCCACGCACCGCTTCTTTTCGTCGTAAATAGCGCAACACCTCTGGGCGTAGGAGCCCTGAATCTCGAAAACCACGCCCTTGTTGCCGTTAAGGGTCACAAAGGCCAAGGCCTTGCCGCTGAGGATATTAACGTGTTTCCTGACGGAGAGCCGCGGGTTGACGGCCGTCTCGCCGTCATAAACCAACCAGTTGTCCCCAAAGCTTAGTCTCTGTTCACACGGACCACATAGATTAAGTAATAAAGCAAAACAAACATAGTATAAAATAAAATAGAAAGGCTGCACCTGCAGGCTACGTACCTTGCGGCGGATGGTGAGGAGAGGAGATCCACGGGCGTCCATAAGGAGGATCTGGCCCTTGGGGCCGTCCTGCATGTAGTTGTCGACGCGGAAGACGAGGTCGCCGTTGGAGTCGAACACGGTGAAACCGTTGCAGTTGAAGAGCAGAGACTTCTTCCACACCGTCAGAGACAGCGGCCGCCCGGAACTTGCTACCGCAGATGAGCCTGACCTTACTAGTGGGGTGCTGCTGGCGTTGGGGTGAACCTTGGCCATGCCGGCTGGTCGATCGATCGGTAATTACTGATGATCAGTAGTAGTACTGGAACGAACTAATTAATTGCGTACTAATTAAGTGATCGATCAGGGACTAATTATAATAATCAGTGTAGCTAGCTAGCTAGTGATGATCGATGAGTAGTGTATATATATGGGTGTTGGTGAGGTGATGACTTGAGAAAGCTGAGATTAATTGAAGAGCTAGCAAGTTTAATTTGGTGAGAATATTGAATTAGATGGGCATGTTTATATAGGCCGTCGAGAGCCAAACGGTCAACATCGCTTTTTGATTGATTTCTCCGTTTCCATTATTGGCCCACCTAAATATACTGTATGTTTTCTCGTTTTTCATTATAATTGTACTTATTATTCATCTAATATTGATCTTCTTTTTTTGTGTGGCTATTTTCTTATCCTCTCTACAACGTAAAATGTTATTCCGTCAATTCCATAAAGATTGCAGCTTCTTTTTTGTTGTTTTTCAAAGTAATTAATCTTCGATTTATTTTATGAATTCGTAGACATGTAAAGTTAAATGATTTATATGTTTCTCATAATTTATCATCTAAGCTTTGAAGATATATTTTTTGAATTTTTTTCAATGTTTATCTTAGTAACATTTTAGATAAAATACTGCTACTTGAAATATTAAAGTCAAACACATAAATCTTTACGGGGGACGTAGAGAGTAAATAAATTGACAAATCATTTTACTAGATTCCTTTAAGCAGGAAAGGTGAAGGACGCGAGCATACCTATCTAGCTAGCTAGCTGCAAAAAAGTGTGCAAATTAACTAAAAAATGACAAGTGTGTTATTTTGAAGAAAAAAATGTTACAAGAATTGAACTTTATTAAATTAGAGGAGCTAGAATATTATGAGAGAATATTGAAATAAATAATGATATGGCATATTTTTGTAGGCAAAAGAACATAATTGTGGTACCTAGCTCATGATGTTTAATTATCTAAGAGACCATACAATCAAAGGTTTCATGAAGCTATTTAGGTAAATTGAAATTATCTATCTATTTACGGAAATAATTTCCTGTTGATAAATAGTGGCACAATCAATGGGGTTGTGTCACATCATTCATTAATTTTTTTTAAAAAATTAATTATATTAATTATATTTTTTAAATTATATTTATTATGTTACTAATAGGAAAAAAAATTAGTAATTTTGAAAATTAGTATGAAACCAATTGCGTTGTGTCACATCTATTTTTTTCTGTATTTTTTTCTTTTAAAGTGTGTTCATTTACTATTTATAGAGAAATAATTTGTAAATTTGAAAAATGAAGTGAAATTTGTGAGAGAAAACATTTTTTTAGAGAACATTGTTTTGACTTTTATTTCTAATTATTATGTGTATTGGTGCTCGAAATTTTGGAAATCTAAGTTTTTAACTAGGCCAAAGATTTTTTACCTACAATCATTATTACTTATTTTCTCTTTTATTTCATGAAAGTAGACCACAAATGTTTGGTAGTTTAGTTGATGAATACGCACCTCATCCATCTTATTTCTTCATTTTTTCTTCTTCATTTTGGTTATTTTAAAGTGTGTTAGTTAATGCTTTTTATGGAGATCGAAAGTGTTGGTAATTTTGAAAGTGAATATAAAATTTTAAGAAATACAGTTTTGTGGATTCTCTTCTTGATGATTAATACCATCAATATATATATATAGACAAACTCCATTACTTACCTTTAACTATTTTGAAAGTAGAGCATTGGCTCTCGACCCTAAATTTTCAAAACATCATTAAGTGTAGTGTCGTTTTTTTGTGCGAGAGAAAATTTCATTGCAGTTTATAACTATTTAAAAAGTAGCATGTTGTCATCAAAGTTTCAAATCTTATGACATGGTTTTTTCCTTCTTTGAGTGTTGATGATTTTAACGAAAAGTAATAATGTGTAATTAGTATTTGTATTTAAAACTCTATACATATACATAAAATTTTGTATAAATAGTATCCACCTAATGAGATTGTGTCACCTCATCATAATTTAGTTTATTTGTGTTTCAAATTGTTTAAGAGACTAAATCTCTATTTTACTTTTATGTCTTATTATTTTGTGTTTGGTCCCTAATGCTTTAGACTTCATATGATAAAATGTAAAAAAAAAAAATTAAACCTAATTTTTTCACCCATAATAATTATATATTTTATCATTTATTTCATAAAAATATACATTTATCTCACTTAATATTATATCCTTATTAAATTCTTATAACATATTACAATTTACACCGCTACGAAGTGCGGGCAATTAAAGCCAAAATGGTACGATCGATTGAAGAGTACCCTAGCTACACAAATACGCAATATTTAAATAAAGAACATTCTTACACAAATTGTACAATCGATGGAATACCCATTTATGTACAAGAAGCTATGATATAGAAAAAGTTTATGAGTACTTGACTAGGTAGCAAGCAAAGCAAATCGATCGTGTTTCGTGTGCGGCTGAAGAGCAAACAGCGGTGGATGGTCAGTACCACTCCTCCCCCTCTCTCTGCATACATATGTTAAGTCTGTTCCAGTAATTACCACTAGTTTAATTAATTTTTCTTTATGCTAGATAGCCGGCCGGAAATTAGTTGTATATATATATATATATATATATATATATATATATATATATATATATATTCGTTTATAAGTAGGTAAGTAGCAAGGTAGTGTTGGAGTTATGCCTCAAATTATTTAAGTTTGAAAGATGAAGGATTAATGTTGTGATTAATTCAATTGGTGATGTTTAGTAGGATTAAAAGTTTTGTTGTGTCGGAGTTATTTTTGGTTTTGGAAAAGCCAAGTGGGATTAATTAAGTTTTGTATTAATTACGTGTGTGTGTGTGTGAGAGAGAGAGAGAGAGATGGTTTATGATGTCCCAAGTAGGCACCCAAGAGGGGGGGTGAATTGGTTGCCCTCTAAAACTTTTCTAATAACAAACCGAAAGAACCAACTCGATTCAACCCGTTTAAAGAACACGAATCAAGAAAGAAAACAACACCAAGGTTTATAGAGGTTCGGTCTGAGACCTACGTCCTCTCCTCAAGTCAACAACTTGAGAGTTCTTCCACTATACTTTAACAAGGTTACACCAAGAAAAAGTACAAATAGTTTTTCCCAAGGCTCAACTAAAAACCTAAGTATGGTTTTCCCAAGGCTCACCAAAACCTAACAAACACCCAAAAATAGTTTTCCCAAGGCTCACTAAAAACCTAAAACAAATCCCAGTTTGGTTTTCCGAGGCTCACCAAAACAAACACGAAAACACTTTGAATTTTATGAAAAATTAAACCTGTTGAAGTTTTATCGAAAACATACAAAACGGTTTTCCAAAACAATTTGTCTCTCTCTCGAAGTGGCCCAGAAAGGCTGTAAGGATGATGAAGCTAGTTCTACTGAAGATTGATGCTGGAGAGCTTGACTTGATTTGCTTTGCTTATGAAACGAACACTTGAATGCTTGATGAAGAAGGAGAGAGTACATTTCTTCGTGAGTTTGAAGTCGTTATTTAAAGACTCACAGGAGGAGCGTCTGGAGCTGCTGCAACGTCTTTCTTCGTTGTGGAATGCAGGTAAATCCGCCAGATTTTTCTCTTCAAAAATCGGATGCAATCTTGAAGAGGAACACTCAAGAGGAAGAGTTCTATTGGAACTCAATAACATTCAAAACCAGATTTCTTTACCAATGGGCTGGATTCGAAATTCAAATAGGAGGCCCATTAAGTAAAACGAAGCCCACACACAAATAAAGAATAATAGGCTTAAATCGCTAAACAGACACATACTTTTCTAAGCTTTACAAGAAACTCCCAAACTTTTGTTATCATCAAAATCCTTAAAGTCAACAATCTCCCCCTTTTTGATGATGACAAAATATTTTAGAGTTTTGAGAGTATGTTGAAGATGTTGGAAAACCTCCCCCTTAGTAAACCACAGTGAACCACAATTTAAAAAAAATGTGCACATCAAGGCTTTTTGCAAATACTCCCCCTGAGCAAATCAAGTGTGCCCACAATTTAAAAATGCACACATCAAGGCTTTTTGCAAATACTCCCCCTGAGCAAATCAAGCAATTGTGCAGTATCAACAACATCAACAGCAGAAGTAAACTTCAAACACATACCTAAACTCCAAACAACTTCTCCCCCATTTTGTCACAATCAAAAAGAGTGAAAGAAACATAACCAGAATAAGTGATGTAACCAGATTAAAGCATAGTAGAAGTATGGCAGCAATATGTGTGTACAGGTCCCAGAGAATTTAAAGACACAAGTGCGAGTGAAACAAGAATATAACCCAAAGCTTGATAGATTTTTTTGAAAAAGATTTTTCAAGACTGGAGTGGGGATTGAGGAGGGTAGTCCAAGACTCTCTGGGTCTGCGGTGGTGGTGTCATCTGAACCGGCACTTCGGTGGTGTCTCGGTGGTTGAGCTGCAAGTTCAGCTTCCTTGGCTGCCTCTTCAACCCGTGTAGCTTCTTGTTCCCGATGATTCTTTCTCGATTCTGGCGACGAGCAACTCTTGTTCTGTTTTCCTTAGTCCGGCCATAGCTATATCATGTTTGCTCGGATCCTTACCCATGTGCCATCAGCAAGTTGCTTGAATCCACTCTTCTTTACAGTAGTGCTAATGAGGTAGGTGGAGCTATTCCAGATTTCCATCTTTGCTTCTGTCCCAGGTACCTTGTGCTGCTTAAGTAATCCACTAATTAGAGTAGCATAGGGCATGTGTTCCCCATGGCTTCCCTCAACAGAGTCCAAGTAATTGAACCACTCTTACGCCAAAGTCTATTGGCCTACCATGGATCACTTTGTACATTAAGCACAAGTCACCCCAATTGACTATTTGTGTACCTTCTTTTGGGAACACTATTGCTCCAAGCACCCAGTGCAGTACCCGATGGCTCAGCTGAGGGAACATCATAGCAGTAAACTGATAGGGCATGGCATCTAAGGGGATTCCGAGATCACCAAAAAAATAGGTGAAAGCAACATTCTTGAGTTCGAGTGTCCAACTCCTCATCCTCACATCCTAGGACCCTAGGGCAGCAGAGAACTGATCATGAGTAATTTCTATTGTTCTTCTTTGAACTCTAGACACTATCTTTGAGTTCATCCGCAGCTACTTTCAATTTAGAGAGGAATTCCGAGACAAGAACTTTAAATCCCTTTGCTTTAGTCGAAACAAATGGCATTAGACCATAGAAATCTAACCACTCATTTACTTCACTGATCTTGAAAGCCTCAACTGATTCCCTAGTGATAAAGCAGTGTTTGAGAAATACTGAGAACTTAGGGTTTACCTCAACCGGTTGAAACCGTGCTTTGTCATGAGTCTCTGATCTCTTTGTTCTCTTGGCGGCAGCCTTTGGTTTCTTGGAAGTAGGGGACTGGAGATAACTGACCTCTTCCGTTTCGTAGAGGAGGAAGTTGGAGGAGAGGTCAAGGTGGACTTTCCTTTCGGTGAGGTTGTTGGCGCAACTCTCTGCAAACTAACCCCTCTGTTTCGGGTTCTGCTGGAGACTGGGGCAGTAGGCCTGTTTTTCTTTTTCTTTAACCCTGCCAGGAAGCTCGCCAGAGTCTCTTCAAACTCATCCTCCTCCTTGGAGGAGATGCTAACTACTGAGGAGGCGCTACTAATCGGACTCGCCACGGGATCGAACTCCGGTGCGACATGCGGCGGTCTTTGGAAGAGCTTTGCCCAGTCAAGTCCCGATCGCGCTAGTTCTTCTGCGACTTTGCTCGAAAATCCTGATCTTCCAGGAGTTATCTTGATGGCTATTCTTGTTTTCATCGAGTTGAAATCGTCAAGGGTTTCGAATCGATTGCTTTTGCTCTTGCTCGAACTCGGAAATCACCTTCGCTACTTGTCTTTGCTCGAGTAATGCGGTTGATCCGTCGATGGAGATCCGTAAAGCTGAGCGGCGAGTTCGATTTGGAGGCTGAAGACATTCGATGCGATTTGGGGGTTTAGGGTTAGGGAGTGAGACAATAAGGGGGTTTTGAGAGGTCCGGAGACTGAAGCCGAGAAAGAGGTTTTTGTCAAAATAGAATCCTTTTTGATTATGGAGACTCCAAACACTCCCCTTTTTAAAGCCTTTGAAAAAAACGAGAAGACGTTTTAAAAACGTTTGACGTTTCAAAAAACAAAGTGAAAAATTCTGGGACATTCACGTACACATTTAATATAAAGGAATTTTTGTTTTGCAATTGTAACATTGATTATCACATTGCTCAACATCTATCCTTTTGACTGACTTTCAACCGGTTTAGAGATACATACCTGACGTTTACCTTGGATTGCTCATTCCCAATTCTCTCCTAATGAAGGTGAACCTTTCTTCACTTAGAGGTTTTGTGAAGATGTCTGCTAGCTGATGATCTGTATCGACAAACTCAAGTAGAACATCTTCGTTAGCCACATGTTCTCTAATAAAATGATATCTTACCTCAATGTGCTTAGCTCTTGAGTGATGAACCGGATTTTTGGCTAAACACACTGCACTAGTATTGTCACATTTAATAGGAACTTTTCTAAAGTTGAAACCAAAATCCTTCAATTGTTGTACCATCCACAAGATTTGAGCTACACAGCTTCCTGTAGCTATGTACTCAGCTTCTGCGGTTGATAAAGCAACTGAGTTTTGTTTCTTTGAGAACCAAGAAACCAAGCAGCTTCCCAAGAATTGACAAGTTCCGCTTGTGGATTTTCTATCCACTTTGCTTCTGCAAAGTCTGCATCCGTAAAACCATGAAGCTCAAACAATGTATCTTTAGAGTACCATAATCCGAGAGTAGGAGTGTCAACCAAATATCTGAAAATTCTTTTGATGCAGTGCAAATGAGATTCTTTAGGATTAGATTGGAATCTTGCACAAAGACATACACTAAAGAGAATATCAGGTCTACTTGCAGTAAGATAGAGTAGAGACCCAATCATGCTTCTATAAAGCTTCTGTTCAACCTGTTTACCACTGGAGTCTTCATCCAATTTTACCGTTGCACTCATAGGTACTGAGCTAGGCTTTGCTGTAGTGTAGCCAAATTTCTTCAGGATATCCTTTATATACTTGGCTTGACTAATAAAAATCCCTTCCTTTGATTGCTTTATTTGTAGTCCAAGGAAGTAGCTTAGTTCGCCCATCATGCTCATCTCGAATTCTCCCTGCATTAACTTGGAAAACTCTTTGCACAAGGATTGATTAGTTGCACCAAATATTATATCATCAACATAGATTTGTACAAGCAACATATCCTTTTCACAAGACTTGATGAAGAGAGTATTGTCGACTTTTCCTCTTGTAAAACCATGATCAACTAAGAAAGTGCTCAACCTTTCATACCAAGCTCTAGGAGCCTGCTTTAAACCATAAAGAGCTTTTTGTAATTTGTAAACATGGTTTGGAAAGTGAGGGTCTTCAAAACCGGGAGGTTGTTCTACATAAACTTCCTCTTTTATAAACCCGTTTAAGAAAGCACTTTTTACATCCATTTGAAAAAGTTGAATGTTCATGAAGCATGCAAACGCGCAAAGCATCCTTATTGCCTCAAGTCTAGCCACGGGAGCATAAGTTTCGTCATAGTCAATTCCCTCCTCCCGTGAGTAGCCTTTGGCAACTAGCCTTGCTTTATTTCTAGTGACAATACCATTTTCATCGAGCTTATTTCTAAAGACCCATTTGGCACCAACTATCGAGTGGTCTTTTGGTCTTTGTACTAGAGTCCATACCTCATTCCTTTTGAATTGATTCAGCTCTTCTTGCATGGCGTTTATCCAGTTTTCGTCTTGTAGTGCCTCATCTATGGTTTTGGGTTCTACAAGAGAAACAAAAGCATTAAACGCACACAAATTTCTCAAGGCTGAACGAGTCATTACCCTTGGGTTATATCACCCAGAATGTTCTCTTGAGGGTGGCTGGATTTATGTTTGAATTTCCATTCGTGAGGTAGGTCTTGAGATGTCCGAGCCGCAATGAATCTTGATCTGTTGGTTCCGTTTCAACGGGTTGAGGCGTTCTTTCCACATTGTTTTCTTTCGAGTTTCGGTTGGAACATTGTTCGACCTTGAAACATCATCTTCTTCTCTCAAAACAGGTTAGTTTCATCGAAGACAACATGTATAGATTCTTCCACCTTCAAGGTACGTTTATTGAAGACTCTAAAAGCTCTACTCTTCAAGGAATAACCAAGAAATATTGCCTCATCATTTTTCGAATCAAATTTCTCTAGTTGCTGTTTATCCAGATTTAGAACAAAGCATTTACATCCGAATGCATGAAAGTGAGATATACTCGGCTTCTTACCCTTCCATAGCTCATAAGGTGTCTTGTTTAGGAGAGTCCTAATCAAGACACTATTGAGTATGTAACATGAGGTGCTTCACGTTCGCCCAAAAGTATTTAGGAAGAGAGTAGTCATTGAGCATTGTTCTCACCATTTCCCAATGGTTCGATTCTTCCTTTCCACCACACCGTTTTGTTCCTGGTGTCCTTGCACAAGAGAGATTGTGAGATATACCAAGGGAAATACAAAAGATTCCATTTCAGAATTAACAAATTCTCCACCATTGTCACCGCGTATAGCAACAATTTTCTTACCTTTCTCATTTTGAACCTTTTTGACAAAGTTTACAAAGTTCTCGCAAGTCTCACTTTTCTTAGCAAGGAAGAGTGTCCAGTGTATCTTGAATAGTCATCAACAATAACTAGACAAGATGCGTTTACCTCCTAGGCTTGTGGTTGAGATGGGGCCGAAGAGATCCATGTGTAGAAGTTCCAGTATTCCTGTCGTCGTCACAACCTGTTTAGTCTTGAATGAGGCTCTTGTTTGTTTGCCTTTCAAGCGAGGCTGCACCGTCTGTCCTTATCAAATTTGATTTTCGGCAGTCCTCTTACTAGATCCTTCTTCAGACTTTGCAATCGTATACATACTTGCATGACCTAATCTCTTGTGCCACAACCAACTTTCATCTTTGTTAGAAGCAATGAGGCATTTTACATTAAATGAATATAGGTCATCTAAGTCAAAGGTGTATACATTCCCACATCTCTTTCCAGTGAATTTGATGCAGTTGGACGTCTTATCCAATACATGGCATTGATCGGATTTGAATGTAACAAGGTAACCACTATCACAAAGTTGACTAATGCTTAACAAATTGTGTTTTAGTCCTTCAACAAGTAAAACATTATTAATGACCGAAGAGCCAACCTTACCAACCTTACCAATACCAAGTATTTGACCTTTGCTATTGTCACCAAAGGATACCGTTCCTCCTTTCCTTGGGGTAAAGCTAAAAAATTTACTTTTATCCCCAGTCATGTGTCTTGAGCAGTCCAAGTACCATGTGTGTTTCTTCAGGACCTAAACAGTTGAACATTGCATCGACTTTTGGTACCCACACTTTCTTGGGTCCATAAGGGTTAGTCACATTTTTAATAACCCAGACTTGCTTGACCCCATGCGAATACGTCTATTTCTAAAGAGACATTCGAATCTGCTATGTCCCTTTTTTGCGGCAGTGTCTTACAAGTTATATAGGTGACCTTTGCAAACCTTGTTTGAAAACTAGGTCTCTTTTGTTCATACCCTAATCCGGTCCTATCATGGTAAGACTTGACTTCCTAGCATCTTTGTTCGAGTTCTTTTCACCATTAACGAAACCGGATAAAGTCTTTTCCAGCCTTTCATTTTTAACCTTCAGTTTTGTTACTTCTTCTAATAACCTAGCATTTTCGGTTTTAAGCCTTTTAATGAGAGTGTTGTAGTCCTGACATACCTCAGCAAATTTTTCTAGCATTTGCTTCCTCTCATTAACATAGAAAGAGCTTGAAGAGTTAAAGGACTCAGCATCACTAGTTACCTCAGATTCCGCAGTAGCCATTAGGCACATTTCAACAGGTTGAGGTGTGAGTTGACAGCTTTCGAACGTGATGCTTTCTTCACCTTCCGTTAGGCACAGGTGTGCTTCTTCCTCTTCACTTGAGGATGACTCATCCGAGTTCGAACAGCTATCACTCCGTGCAGCCATCCCTTTAATCCAGGCTTTCCTTTCTTGAAAGTCCTCTTTTGTCTGAGCCGCTCTTTTGTTTCTTTGAGTTACCTTCATTTTCAGGCGGTCAACCGCATATGGCCTTTTCCACCGCAGCTTGTAGCAGATTGGAGGTTTGAAGGGGCTTCTCCTTTTGTCCTTCATTTGTTGGTACCTTCCTTTGTACTTGAGCAACTTCTTAATCTTTCTTGCTATCATGGCTGTTTCATCACTTTGTCTCTCCCTCATCTGTTGAACTTTCTTCGATTCTTTTGCTTTCGGTCAATGGATTTATTTTTCCTGTTCATCTTTTCATCTTCTCTATCCTTCATTTCATAAGTCATTAGTTTGCCAAATAATTCATCAACACTAATGGTTTTGATACTACCTCCTTCACTTATAGCCTCTACAAGTACTTCTCCATGATGGTGGTAAGCTCCATGAATTTTTCTTACCAATTCTTCACTCTTATAGATCTTACCATATTGTCGTAAGGGTGTGATGATTTCATTGAACCTCTGTGCATGTCTGCGATGGTTTCCTTTGGATCCATGGCAAACATTTCATAAGCTTTGACCAACATGAACATCTTGGTGTCTTTGACTTGATCCGTTCCTTCATAGGTCACTGAGCTTGTTCCATATCTCATGTGCACTATCACACGCAGAAACAATATTAAAAACATCAGAGTTAAAGCACAAAGTATTACATTTACCGCTTTGGCGTTCAAGGTACACAATTTGTCATCGTCCGAGTGTAGTCCTTGAGAGGTTTGGGTTCTACTAGTCCATCAGCGGTGGCAGCGGTTGGAATGTGAGGTCCCGCTTTGATGATTCTCCAAAGATGATGATCTTGCGCTTGAATGTGGTTTTGCATTCTTGTCTTCCACCGGTTGAAGTTTGCTGAATCAAATAGTGGTGGTCTTGATGGGTTGTATCCTTCAAGGATCATGCTTGGAACTGATGCCATTTGATCTTTGGATCTGAAACCGCGAGGTTTTATCACAGATCACCGTGCGCTCTGATACCAATTGATGTCCCAAGTAGGCACCCAAGAGGGGGGGTGAATTGGTTGCCCTCTAAAACTTTTCTAATAACAAACCGAAAGAACCAACTCGATTCAACCCGTTTAAAGAACACGAAACTTAACAAGAAAGAAAACAACACCAAGGTTTATAGAGGTTCGGTCTGAGACCTACGTCCTCTCCTCAAGTCAACAACTTGAGAGTTCTTCCACTATACTTTAACAAGGTTACACCAAGAAAAAGTACAAATAGTTTTTCCCAAGGCTCAACTAAAAACCTAAGTATGGTTTTCCCAAGGCTCACCAAAAAACCTAACAAACACCCAAAAATAGTTTTCCCAAGGCTCACTAAAAACCTAACACAAATCCCAGTTTGGTTTTCCCGAGGCTCACCAAAACAAACCTGAAAACACTTTGAATTTTATGAAAAATTAAACATGTTGAATTTTTATCGAAAACATACAAAACGGTTTTCCAAAACAATTTGTCTCTCTCTCGAAGTGGCCCGAGAAAGGTGTAAGGATGATGAAGCTAGTTCTCAAGATTGATCTTTGGAGAGCTTGACTTGATTTGCTTTGCTTATGAAACGAACACTTGAATGCTTGATGAAGAAGGAGAGAGTTTTTTTCTTCGTGAGTTTGAAGTCGTTATTTAAAGACTCACATGAGGAGCGTCTGAGCTGCTGCAACGTCTTTCTTCGTTGTGGAATGCGAGTAAATCCGCCGATTTTCTCTTCCAAAAATCGGATGCAATCTTGAAGAGGAACACTCAAGAGGAAGAGTTCTATTGGGCTCAATAACATTCAAAACCGATTTCTTTACCAATTTGGATTCAAATTCAAATAGGAGCCATTAAATAAAACGAAGCCCACACACAAATAAAGAATAATAGACTTAAATCGCTAAATGCATACATACTTTTCTAAGCTTTACAAGAAACTCCCAAACTTTTGTTATCATCAAAATCCTTAAAGTCAACAGTTTAGGTTTTGTAGTGGAGTTTGGTTTCCCATGCCTATTTAATTTGGTCTAGCTAGGATTGATTGATATCATATAAATCCAAGTTGTTTATTAGTTTAAGTTTTAGGTGGATCGGGTGAAGGCAGTAGCCGCATAGTGAGTGGTGTGTGCAATATATATAGTTGCAATAGAACGTGAGGGGGGGGGGGGGGGTGTGGTGAGAGGCAGGCAACTGTTGTGTGGTTTGCCGCGGGTGAGGTTGGTCTGTTGAGAAGCAAAGTTTGAGTGTGCATGTGTGAAGCAGCCAAGAAGAGAGAGTTGTGGTGCTTGCTAGTATGTGAAAGAGAATTGATTATTATAATTTTGATTTGATATTAATAGGGAAGAAAAGTTGTGAATGAGAAATTTGTGTTGTAAAATCCAACATATAGGAGTATTATTTTATTTAAATTATGTATATTGTATTGATCATTCTTTAATTTCTTCGGTGAAAAAAGGTTGGCATCTGATCCGCGTGCTGCTGCTGGGGTCCGATGGAGCAACTTCGATGCCATTTGTACGATCGACGTCTAGTCTAGATGGTGGCGATGGCGATATACATATAATAAATAATACCCTCCCTCCCTCGTCATTCTCTCATTTCCTTGCTTTACAATGTCAAACTTACAAAATTACTACCACTAGACCAGCTGCATCGCATTGCATCCCCATCCCCATCCCCATCAACCATGCATCAACATCATCATCATCATCTCATCTTCTTAGATCCACATTAATCACACTTCCCACCTCTTCACTGCAGGCGTCCGTAATTTTGTATACCATTAAAAGAAAAACGTATTAAACCTAGCTAGCTAAAACAGGAAAAAGCTTATTCAAATACTTCATCCATCCCACAACACAATAATATTAATAATAATATAGTTTGGTAGGGATTAAGGTGGAGAGCTGCAAATATGTTTCTTGAGTTCTGTTGGTTAATCGCATAATTGAGTGAAGAAGAGAAAAAATTGTGAGCGGGGTGAAAGCTTTAAGCCCGCATCTTCAGCTTCTATTGGAGGGGTTGCGGATCCAATCAGGGGGAGCAAGTCGACGACCACTTGAAGGCGACAGCAAGGTCTCGTATGTAAATGCCTTAGCCGGGCTTCATCGCGCCACCATACGAACATGGTATGTAGGAGAAAGATGAGGCACAAACTTACAAATGTTGCACCCCCTTGAAATGAATGCATGACGTCGCTAAGTCAATTCATGCTTCGACGCACTCCCGCCTCGTCTTTTCGGCAGAGTGCTGTTTGTTATACCATCATTTGTTCTCTTATACTCAATGGACGAGGTACATTTTATAGTTTTTATTTTAATTGTTGAAAAGATTACTCTCTTATTTAAAGTATATTTTACTCTTTGCACACTGATTCTTGCGGTTTTAAAATGAATAGAATGTTTAAAGAATAAAATTATTTTTTTATCCATAATCATTGTTTACTTTCTTAGTTATTTATGAAGTTGGACTATCATCCATGATTCCTTTTTTATTCGATGTTACGATCCTATCAAATTCTTATAAATTTTGCAATTTATACCCACTGCGAAGCGTGGGCAGAGGAAGTCTTGTTCTCTTTTATTTAGGAATAAAAATTCAAACGCCTGGTTTTAAACTAACTATTTTTCTTCGAGTTGCTAGATATACACCAGATAATTAAAATAATTCACCAATTTGGGAACCTAGACTTACCACTAGATCTAAGTCTAACGTAAGCAAAAATTAAAGGCATATTTGACCACCCTCTAGAATCGGCTTAATTTCTCTAACTAACCCCAATTTCTTATTGTTCCCAAAAGGGCATAAAAGAGTGATTTTACCACTGAAATTTATGAAATTTGTAGATTTGTCATTGAAGTTTATTTTGAAGTTAGAAGACCAGAGTTTTATTGAATGAGTAAATTTACGACTGAACATTAGCTTGTCTCAGTTGGCGCTTATGTGGCATGTCACTAGCTACGCGATTACGTGGATATTGACTATACATTTTTATATGGTTAATATTTTAATTTCACTTAATATTTTTAAAACTAACAATTCAACTCTTAAATTGTTACAGATTTTAAGGCAATAGCAACTTTACAAAATGTACAGTCAATGTTCACGTAATCATCCAGTGGCAAGCCACATGAGCGTCAACTGAGACAAATTAACATCCAGTGATAAATTGACCCCTTCATTAAAATGTAGATGACCTTTTCACTTCAAAATGAATTCAGAGGTGGACCATCATGGTGGCATACTCAGCTCCCGCTGGGCAAGATTTAGAGCTAAAATCTGCATCCCAATCATAACCCAAACCCAAATTGTCAATTTAACCAAATCGTCTCATCTTATTGCAGCTGAATCAACTTATCATGAACTAAAATCTCTATGATCCCATGAAAGGTGTCTCCGCTGGGCATTCTTGTTGCATTCGAAGTGAACCGAGAAAGGTGTCGCAGAGTTCTCCCCAAGTTTAATTCAATTCGACTTTTTAGAGAGTCTAGCGTGTATCTTCATGTTTCAATCTCAGGCCTCCCTGGCCCAGTCAATTTCATATAGCCCCTTCACGTTTCTTCAGTTTGTCAATTTAGTCCCCCAAAGCTAATTCAAAATGCTCTAGTCCTTGCAACAGGAGCAGGTTGCCACTTTGTCGACCATTTAGACCCCTTTAACTTGAAAACTGGATTTTGATTCTTTCATATGAAATGTAGCTTAGGATGTCAGCTTTCAAACGTATCTTGAATCATCTGATTCCGACTTCTGTAGCTCAGGATATGATTTTTCTTCCAAACTATCTCCAATTTGTCAAAAATCTGAAAATAAAACAATCATAAATATTTGCAAAATTAACAATTAAATTCACATTTAATCAATTGTTTCCAAATAAAGCCATGAGATTTAAAACATACTAGAAATGATTCCTTAAAGCTCAAAACTTATTAAAATAGCTTAAGCATAAGAGAAATAAATATAACAATTATCAACTAATTATCAACTATGTAAGAATTCTATTTTAACTATAAAAAATTTTATTTATTATTGAGTGTGTGCTCTATTTTCCGCTCACCTAATTTTTTACCCTAGATCCGCCACTGAATGAATTCAGTTCGAAAATTACCCTTCCCAAAACTTGAAAATTTAGTAATTTAGCCCCTATTATCCGATCTCCACCCGGTGTTGTCCACGACCCCTGGCTTGGCATCCTCTAATCATTCCATTCCAATGGACGGTGATTAATTATTTGATATTAATTAAAGTTAGTGCGTGTCTTCTTATCCTTCATTCGACTATATATCAATAGATCCCTTTGATCAAGTGGAGAAATTTGGATTACAATCATATCGCGTCTATTTACCATATATGTGGAAAAATATATATTATGAAAATATCAAGTTTACCTTATTAATAAATCTCTACAAAGGGATTTGTTTTAATCTTTTAATTTATTAGATTAATTTGTTGAGTTAGTTAATTAATTGGCTCTTCTATTTACCAACTAGTTGGTAAAACCACTAGCTGATTCCAATACTATCTAACTAATTTAACTAACTAACTAATAATTTTAAAGACTAAAATACCCTTTTAGTTGGGTATTTACACACACAACATAACTAGTGGCTTTTCCAACTAGTTGATAAATAATATCATCCTTAATTAATAGTACATTTGGTATGTGTTTTTTCACATATGTAGTAAATAAATGAAGTCATAATTAGGGCATGTTTATGGCTAGTTTAAACAGCTAGCTAGCGAAGCCAGGACTGCCTCTGCCTTTGCTTTAATTTCAATGAAGGAAAAAGCTCTTCTCTTTATTTATGCACCGCATATCAATTAATTAATTATAATCTCCTCCTGGATTCCATTCCAAACGTCACAAGTAAATAAATTAGATGCTACGTACGGCGGGCAGCATATGAGTTGCATGCAGTACTTGTAGAAGTGCGCATGGTATTGGAAAGATTATGCTCGCGGGTTGAACATCATGCTACTTGGCTCTCCTTGACTTTTTTTTAACGTTTTACATTGAAATAAATAAACGGCTCGAGCTAGATTTGGTTTCTTTCCTGACATTCTATAGAAAAATAAAGTTTCACTTATAAAATTTCGAAAATATAATTTTATAAAGAAAAAAAATAGAAATTTTATTTAAAAATAGTACGTTTTATTACATCACATCAATAACATCTTTTTAAATAATAATTCATACAAAAATAGAACATTTTTTCACCAACCTCCATCAACGTTGTCAATCATCTAAAAATAACTTCTTTGTAAGGTAAAAAAGATAAATATAGTATACAAAGATAAACAAAAAGATTATGCAATTAAAAAAAAAGAGCATAGCACGTAATAGAATAATCGAGTATTTGCTTCAAGCCTTAAATTGATTTAACGAAACTTAGATCTCCAAGGAAGAGAACTAAGCTTCTAAGGTCACTAACAGAGCAACACCTGGGGAAAAGTTACATAAGAATTACAGATTTGCAACAGCCCCAGGTGGGTTAATAAGCCAATCCGACCAAGTTAAACTGAACCTAGACCACCTATTTGAAATCCATAGGCAAGAGAGAAATTGCACCGAAGATATTGAGGTCTTTGGTGTCGATGACTGAGGTGTAAAAACTGAAGAGTTCCTGTCTCGCCAAATACACCAAGCTGTGATTACCTGGATTGCCCACCAGCATTTATTCTGATTTTTGTTGAGGTTGGTTTGTGAATTTGGAGAAATGATATTAGCCACGTCCATGGCTGAGAAGGGTCCAGCGTCGCACCATTGATGAACCGGCAGCCATAGTCTTAGTGCTGAAGAACAACCAACGAGGCAATGAGCAAGGGACTCCGTATAACCGCATCCAAGTGGACAAGAAAGACTCGTCAAGTTAACGTTGCGCCTGAAGAGCTGAAGAAGACTATGTAACCTGTCCAAAGATGCCTTCCAAAGGAACACATTGAGCTTCTTGGGGATCCACGAGTTCCATGACGTTGAGCTTCCAATATATGGGTTTGATAGAGAAGCTTCGTCAATTAATCTTGAGAGGGCAGCCACTGAGAATTGGGATTTGTTGTCCAGAGCCCAATTCCAGCCATCCTTTACACCTGATTTGATTTGAAATCCCTGCAAAAGAGAAGTTAGTGCTTCAAATTCGCCAATCTCCCGGCCCCTCGGACTCCTCCTCCATTTCCACTCCCACCGCCAACCCTCCTCCCTCCACGACCCTCTTTCTTCCACCGCACATGCTAGATTTCTTTCTAATCTTGCTAGCCTAGGGAAGCCGACCTTCAGGGGTTGTTCCCCAATCCACACATCCTCCCAAAAAAGTGTATTTTTCCCATCACCCACTCTTCTTTTAAACAAGTCTGAAAATGCAACTCCCCCTTCATATATCAACTTCTCAGTTTTTAATATTCTACCCCACACTCCTCCAATCTTTAAGAATCTATCTCCCTCCCATCCACCTTTCTCCCCATAAATCTCCTCTATAACCCGAACCCATAAGGCTTCTTTTTCTACCAAAAACCTCCACTTCCACTTCCCGAGTAGTGCCCAATTTTTTGCTTTTAAACTCCCCACGCCTAACCCTCCCTGATCAAAATCGCTCAAGACTGTTTCCCAATTCACCCAATATATCCCTTTTCCCTCATCTTTCATTCCCCGAAAGAATTTAGCCCTCATACTCTCAAGAGTTTGGGTTACCTCCACAGGGGCGCGAAACAATGAGAAGAAGAACAAGGGCATGCTTCCCAGAACAGAACTTAACAGGGTGAGACGACCTCCAGCCGAAATAAGATTTGATTTCCAGTTTGCAAGCTTAGGTTTGAATTTGTCAATCACCGGGGATCATGAAGAGATTAAATGCATATTTGCTCCAACCGGGAGCCCAAGATATTTGAACGGAAGGTGACCAACCTGACATCTGATTTTTCTTGCTGCCATACCAATTTCCACTGATGAAACGCCAATGCCAATGACGGAGCTTTTTGACATATTGATTTTCAGCCCGGACACTTGTTCGAAGCACTTCAAGACGCGGTTTAGATTGATCATATTATTTTGCTCCCATGGCCCAAAAAACACCGCATCATCGGCGTATTGTAGATGAGACACATTCAGATTTGGCGAGTTGAAATTGAAACCACGAACAATCTGGTTTTCCTTTGCTTCCTCGATCATTACGTGTAAAGCTTCTGCAGCAATAAGGAAGAGAAAGGAAGACAGAGGGTCACCTTGTCTCAAACCACGCTCTAAATTAAATTCTTTCGTCGGGCTCCCATTGACTAGGACTGAAATCGACGCAGACTTGAAACATGCACTGATCCATCCAATCCATTTGCTGCAGAATCCCATTTGTCTCATAATATTTAACAGAAATTTCCAATTTACACTGTCGAAGGCTTATCGAAATCCACTTTAAAAACCATGGTTTTCTTTCTGGACTTCTTTGCGCATTGTATTAACTCGTTTGCCACCAATACACCGTCCAGAATCTGACGACCTTCAATGAATCCTGACTGAACATCCAATTGATTGATGCTCATTCGAATTGGATTGTAGCTCTATAATAGATTGTAGATGATTGTTTTTCCGTTGATATGAATTAGGAAAGTAAACAAAAATTGCAAGTGTGTTGAAGTTTTTGTGGAAAATTTATATTTTTCATTTGAATTAATGATAGGTTTAGTTGGAAAATGAAAAGAATAATTGAATGAGATTGGAAGATGAGAAGTTGCAAGACTATGGAGATCATTGAGGAATTAAAAACTAATTCTCTCTCTCGCTCTCTCTTTTTCCATTGGAGATGTCGCTTGTCAAATCGTCATTAATGCAAAGTTGAAATCATTTTTTTTATTGTATAGCATATATTTTCGGATTTTGGCCCTTTTAGGTGTTGGGCCTTAGGCGGTTGCCCTCAGGTTCTATCCCTAGGGCCGACCCTTACTAGACTTGAACTCGATTGATTTAAAACTCGTTCATAGTTCGTTTATATAATTTTCAAGTAAGTTTGAACAAAATTTCAACCTTAATAGAACTTTTAAGCTGAACATGAACGACCTAAAACCTAAAACTCAGGTAAGCTCAACTTGTTTTCAGAGCTTCTATTCTATCTACGGTAGCAACCAGAATTGTAATTAAAACCACTTGATGTAGAAGAAAGGCACCGCCCACTACTAATTAACCATTATAATCAATGATATAAAATTTCTAATAATTTTTTTGTTTACTATTTCCTTATTTTGATTTGTTATTAAAGTCTTCTTAATAAATAATGCCCAAGTATACTAATAAAATAAAAAGTTAAACATCATAACAGTTAAAACGACGAATGGGAAAGTAATTAACTCTTTTAATTAAGTTTTGATCTAGCTAGATATATCAACCAGTACAATTAATTGCCAGTTGAAATATATAAAGTCCTTCCACACATATACTATGATTGTAATTGTACAAATCATGAAAGCAACAACAATACATGCTGTACAGTAGACGTCCATTGATTTACGTTAGAATAAAAACTAGGCGGCTCTTTGGCCGGTCATCTTTGCATTGTTCCTTCTCCATTTCTTTTACAAAATACTTACTAGGAGTATATTATACATACACTAATTAACTAGTACGTTTTCATAGGATAAAATGAAGTGTTTTCTAAAAAGTAAACTTTTTACTACACATCCGCAAATTTTACTTCCTTCATCCCACTATTAAAGTTATATTTTACTGAATATGAAAATTAAGGATAATGATAAAGACTTAAGAGTTTTTCAAATCTCCCATCCAAAAAAACATACCTAAATAAAATAGTTTAATGTTATTGAAATTTTGTATAAATGATGGGAAGAGAAAATAAACTTTACTGAAAGCAAATGATGGAGAGTGAATTAAAGTAAAGAAACCTAGCAAATATTTAGGAATTGCCCAATTAAGAAAACACAACAAGTGCGTGTCTATTTATTTACACAACAATTAAAATGAGACGGAATGAGTAATTACAACGTCTCACTTTTCCCGGTTTTACATCCATTAACTTCACACAACTTTGAAATATATATAAAATTTATTTTCATTCTATAGCATATCTCTAGGAAATTTTAAATAGCTCTAAAATTTTAACAATATTTTGTGATGGGTATGAAAGAAAAGTCCTAAAGAATTTCGGCACATCTTAATTTTCGTACCAACGAGAAATATAGAAAATTAATATGTATATATATATGGATTTCAGAGTATAATATTTAGAAAAAATTCTTTATGATGATGATCTGAATGATTCTACAAACATAAAAGTCAATATATTGGAAATGAGAATAACAACCAACCAGCTGTATAGCAACTTAATGGCATGAGCCTCGAACCTAGGATGGGAATGTCAAGTAGGATGGAAAACATTGAGTGGAACATATTGAGAGGGAAACATGGAAAAAACCAAACAAAATGTGAACAATAATACGAATAATACGAACTATACTATAGCGAAAACTTAAAAAAGCAATGGATTGGAGTTGGAGGGACCAGAAAAACGAATAATGAGTTAAAGATAGTGACGCAAATGACAGAGACAAGTTGAAAGGTGAAGCTAGAATAGAACAACAGCTTGCCATATTCTTCCATCTAGGCTACCTACCAATTCATACCATACCACCGTGCTTTTCATCTCCCACAAACAAGCACGCATCCATCACACAAAGCAACCGGAACATTAAGCCGGCCCCAACTTCTCATGCTTCATTCTGTCATTTCAATCCAAGCTTCTCCTTCTCCTAACAATTCTTGTTTACTTTCTGGTACGTAGTTTCTAGTTAGTTTCTACTTTGTTTTTGTTTTTTTTGTTCACTTTCACTATGGGGTAACAGTTTTTATTTTGTTACTCCCTCTATCCCATATATAAAAATAAGAAAAAAAAACTTTTTATGTTTATGCCACACACAACTTCAAAGTTGGGAAGGGACCGCATTTTTTTAGAGTTCAGCATGAGCATAAAGTACTAAGTAAAGCTGGGCATAATTTGTAAATTTTCGCTCCAAATTTGAGGACCAATCTTTTGTCAATTTGTAATTTTTAAAATTTTGGTCCTCTAAATTTTTTTAACAAAGTTCAAGGACTAAAAATGTAAATAATTTTGGGTCAAATTGTAAAATTTTAAAACATTTGAGGATTAATTTGTAAATTTTAAAAATTTGAGGACCATTTTATAATTTCTTTAAACTTTAAGAATTATATTGTAAATAATTTTTTTGTCAATGAAGCTCCTCTGACGCATGTTAATGTTAGAGCGATTCGCACAAAAGGTACTCAAAACACGTAACTTCCTCCAGTAGGAGGATACCAGCGGTTTACTTTATTAGCCATCATCCATAACCATAAATCAGCTCACCGTATTCTCAACTGCTAAACGTGGACAACAAATCATTCTTATAATGGAACATGATTATAGTATTAGTAACTACCTCAACTCATCACCCTATCAAGTTCCATGGGAGTGGAGACAACGACTTTGGAATTTTATGAAGGGTAAAACTTTAACTTCATGTCTTTGCATGAATTCATGTTGTTGACTTTAGATTTTTAATTGACAGTATAAACGTCAAGTGATCAACCCTAACATAGTTGGGATGAAGGTGCAGTTTAAAAGTTGTTATGAGAATGAAATAATGTTGAAAAACACTCGGGATTGGATGATGATACTGGAAAAATACGTTGCACTTTTGTATCTTCCTTAAGAGGATCTGCTAAACGAAAAGGCCAAGCAGTGGATGTAAGCGCAAGTCTGGACCAGTTTAGGATTTTCCCATTCAGCCTCTGCTACACATCCATACATATAAAAAGGAAGTTTAGAGAGCAAGGAAATTTCCCACTGGTAAATGGTGTCCCCGTTTTGCTTGCAAGGCCAATATTCTAGTCAGAAGAAGAGTGGAAGGAGAGCAATAGCATAGTTTCTGGAATGTTTGCTAATTCACAGACTTTGGTAATGTTATCACTATCTTAGTATTAGCAACCTTGAAGTATTGAGTACCAAAAGATTCTATCTGGCCTCAACTACCGAACAATTGATCCTTTGTCTTAATGCTAAACATTGGTGGATTCTAAATGGCAGGGGGTTTTATCACAGAAACCCTGTCGGATCCTTTGAAATGTAATAATGTAGGCAACTCAGACAGCCTGATGACAGAACCACTCTGGAGACTGCGGGGCAGACTCCAGAGTCCAGTGGCAAAAGAGACGTGTAATGCTCCTTTCTGAAGTTGGATGTGGAACAAGTTTATCACTTCCTCGGGGAGGTAAAGAGAGAGGTGGATGTCGGATGTGCAATACAAAGACTCATGCTAGTATGTTTGTAACGACTGATTCAAGTCCTGGCTATATCAAGGACTTTAGTTTACTGGTTGCTAAGGGGGCTAGGTCCACATAGACAAAAAATGGTTGAGCAGCCACTCTTTCCTAGTTGCAACCTTTTTCAAGCCAAAGAAATGAATGAATGGAGAACGAATGAAAGAACACAACTTCCTCAAAGGATCTTCAGGTTCTGAAGACAGGAAAGATCAACGAGCTCGTAGAAGGCATTGGCATTCCAGGTTAAAAAGAAAGTGCACGATCATAACACACTGGAAATATAAAAATCATCAAATTAAACCACATTAATTAACAAAACTGGAAGGAAGCTGTTCTTACAGTCATTTAACTGAGGCGAGGCGATTTGGCTAGACAAGCTCGATATAAGCCATGGGGGCGTTGTCTCCTCTCCTGGGCAGTGTCCTGATGATCCTCGTGTACCCACCATTCCTTTCACCATACCGGTCCGGAACCTCCGCAAACAAGGCGTGCACTATCTGCTTCTCGTAGATGAAGCCGAGAGCCTGCCTTCTCTTGTGAAGCGAACCATCCTTGGCTAACGTGATCATCTTGTCCACATACTTCCTCACGGCGCTAGCTCGCGCCCTCGTGGTCTTGATGCGGCCATGCTTGAGCAGCTGAGTGGTGAGCCCACGCAGAAGCGCGCGACGCTGGTCCGGAGGTCTGTTGAGCTTGGGCACGCGTCTTCCGTGTCTCATGGCGACGATTCGACCCCCATTGTCGACAAAAGTGAAATTGTGCTCGTGGCTGGTGAAATCTGCTAACGAAAAGTAAACTAAGAAGCGAAGGAATCCATCATAGATTGAAAAATATAGGAGATTTCGAATTACCGAGAGAGAAAAGGTGGTTAACGGGAGTGAGGCCGACAAAGGATTGAAGGAGCTTGGGGGATTTAACGCTGCTCTGTCGAAATTGGAGGGAAGGGGAACGAGTCGGAGGTGGGAGAGCCGATCTCAGAGACGCCATGCTCCAGGTAGTGGAGCAGCCGGACGCCGTGGACACCGCCAACGCCATCGGATTGTATGGATCGGAGTAGGAGCTGAGGCAACTGATGATGATAAGGCGGGGAGGAAGGGATGGGATGAGATCGTTGAAAGAAATTCTACCCCATCCATCCAGTAAGGTTGGGCTTGAAAGAAAGATATTGAGGATGAGACTATAAACGATAATTGGGCCGACGTTCATAATCTCTTTCCAACGGGACCAAACCCAATTCATTGGGCCCGTTTTACTTTAATGGGCTCTCGAGTCTGGAGAGACCCATAAATCTTCACGTTTGAATTACGTGAACATAAATGGTGTTCAACTAACGTTTATTGCTAAGTTCAGCGGTAATTCATGTGATTTAGCAAAATGTTCTCTTATTGTTTGACGAGTTTATGTCATTTTTTTATAAAATGCTAATTACAACTTACAAACAGCACAAAATCACATTAATTGCCCCTAGAAATTAGTTGACCTTTTTTTTGTCTTACTATCCGACTGGTTAGTGTAATTTTTTTTAATATATGTAGTGGTTAGTGTATTAAAAGGGCAGCACATCATTATTTCCAACAAAAGGTCAATGCATACCAAATTGCCCATTTATATAATCAAATTGCGGGTTCAAGCTTCTCTAATCAGCGGGACGGGAGATCTAATTATATAGAGTGATCAATTAGTAACGTCTGGAAGAAACGTTTAATAATTGATGGTCAAGGATGAACGTAGGACATACACTGACAATTGCATGTATATGTAACAGAATTCAAGATAATAATAATAATGTATAATATGATCACTAAGATTTATACTCGTACTTGTTTCGATTGAGTTTTCTATTGCCCACCAGTACCATCTTCTTGACTTATCACTCGTGTACCTGAAATAAATAAAAGTATACATAGGAGTAAACAACAGATTCTGCGATAATTAGCAGTTATCTAACTTGTTTATCATAGTAAATTACACTGGAAATCTACACTTGTACATTTTGCTCACTATACCGCTAAAGTAGGTTTACAAATATGTTTTTAAATTTCTGTAAAAAATAAATAAAAAGGTAAGGTAGATTTCTCAATTTAACAGGCAAGTGCAATTTCCACAGTAATCGACGATGAACTGTACCGTAAACTCTTGTTTGTTGTCTTGGTCCCAATTCAAGACTAAACAAGTCCAAACTAGTTGAATACCCCTGTTACTGGTTCTCCAAGTTGTTTTTTCATAAAGGATATAATTGACAATTCCAAGTTGCATATTATCTTTCAAGCTTGAAAGGGATATTGGGGGAAGAGTGTTGCTAAATTTATACCATCCGCTATTTCATATGTGTGTTTACGGGTCGAATCAAAACAAAAACTTTTTTTCGCTAGGTGAAATCAGTTGGACATAGATCCAAATTTTCATTTGTTTTGATTTCTTAGAATTTGTTTTCCCACTCCTGGTAGTATCAATATATCACTGTGTAGAGATATTTTATTTTATTTTCAAGGAAAATGGATAGCATCTTCAACAGTTTCTTCATTTGAAGAATCATGCATTTGATACATTTACTATAATAATAAAATATTCTACATTTTTAATTAATAATTAATGAATTGTGAGAAGAATTTTGTTGTTTTGTAGAGTGGGATCAGTTTCGTTTGCCATTGATGGATGTTGGTGATAGGAAGAAAAGATTGTGAAGGGTGTGACAGAGATTCGCTAGATATTGATGAATATTAGGGGGTTTCAAACATAAGAAGTGAATAGAAAGTTATTCACCTAATTGGTGAGTGAATTGGAGGTGAGTGAGAAAAGTGAAAAGAAGAGGGTTAAGTTTGAAGACCCCGTGAATAAGGAGGAGCGCATAGTGTGAATAACGAGAGTCCCGAGAGTTTAATGCACATGTGCGCATGCCTGTGCACAAGCCTTTGAACAAGCCTGTGCATGAAACTGTGTTCCGCGCACAATATTGTGCGGCACAAGCTTGTGCAATATCTGCGCATGAAATTGTGTTCCGCGCACAATATTGTGCGGCTGTACAAGTGCACAAAGTGCAAGCCTGTGCATGAAACTGTGTTCCGCGCACAATATTGTGCGGGACTATGTGCGGCCAGTTGTGCGATGTGCACAACTTCGTGATGCACCAGAGTTCAAATTGAGGGAGATTCCATTTCACCAAATCAAGCACAAATCTAGCAAGCCGAGACAAAATCAAGCAACCTCTGTCCTAACCCATCGAGAATTTGTACCGTATAAAGCGCTACAACGATTCGAACGGCAGGAAGACGATGAAATGACGCGGCGACAGGAGTGGGAGTGTCGAGCGTGAGGTGAATAAGGGGGGCTTCTCAGGTGAAAAACACCAGTTCACTTTCGTGTTTTTCACCCGAGGTCCGCGTAATAAGAGGTGAATCACGCAAAGTTTTTCACGTGGATAGTTTGAGGTTAATAGCGTTGTATTTCACGTGTTTTGAACCATGTTTGAAACCCCCTATTGATAAGAGATAATTGGAAAAGGTGAAAGCAAAATTGCCAAAATATTTGGTGAGTGTTGCGTATATGGCAAGGTTGTATCTATTTTTCACTTCTCTCTCCATTTTGAAGAATCAGATGAAAGAGACTGTTGGAGCAAAATAAAAAATTCTCGAAAATTGAGGAATCCAATCAAATGAAGAGTATGCTTTAATACGGGGATGACAGTGGATTGGTTAAAACTGCAAACCGTGGGTATCTGCACCGCAATTGGCGGTTTTATTCATAATTTTTATCCGCGATTTCGCGGTTATAGGTGGCTATGGAAAATCGCAACTCTGGCGGTTGCGATTGTGGTTTAGGGTATTCGTATCGTGGATATCCGCTAATCGCAAATAGTGGACATATGCTAACCGCAAAGCCCAATTCGTCAATCCTTTACTAATCCACTAAACTACCCCACAACCACTACCCTAGTCCACCAATTCTTAACACATCTAAACCCAATCCAGTTATTGGTTCTAGTAATTACTAATTTAGTAACTATAAATTGAATCAAAATCAAACCCACATATGCACTGATGTATGTGGAAGAATAAAATAGTCAATGTGTTTTAGGAAGTAATATAGAAGAGTATTTTATATCATGTGCTCGTAGTTGACGTAGGATTATATTTGAGAGTTTAAATTATATTGGATAGTTAAATTTATATTTCATGATTAATAAATGTGAAAATATTTGTGGTTATAATCGCAAACTGCGGATAAACGTGATTATGCGGTTATGTGTGGCAACTAAAAACCGCATAAGAAAATTTGTAAAACCGTAGATATCAAAAAAATCACGATTAGTAGTTATGGTTATGCTCCATCCGCGGATAAACCAAACAGTTTTCGTGCCTACTTTAATAGTAGCATTAGTGTACGAATAATTTTAAAATAAGGTCGGTAGTAAATTGTAGCGAGTTGAGTTGACTCGAGGGGTGTGAAATTAATTTTTTATCTCTTCGTGTCCAATATATGTGCAATAATTTATTCGCGGAGACAAAGCAAGAATGGGATGGCATGGGACCAATCCAACTCCTTTTTCGTGTTCGTTTCCGTTGCGTTCCCCAGCTTGAGCTCAACGAGCAGCAGCTACTTCAATTCAACAGAATAAAAAGTTACCAGATTTTCGAAAAATAGTCGATTCTCTTCAGATTCTTAATCCTCTGCGTATGATTTAATCATTTTGAAGATTTAAGCAAGAAATCGGAGGAGAATGAAATGAAGCGCCAGCAATGGGGAACTGCGGTAGTAGTGAAGAGTCCGTTTCCGCTGTGGTTACTAATGCTCAAGGTTCTTCAAAACTTCCTTCAGATCTAGAGCTTTCTTCAACATTTTTTTGGTCTGAAATTCATTGATTGCTCCCTTCGCTTGAAATTTTCAGTCCAACAACTGCTGCCGTCGCTGTCGTTGAAGGCGGCACCCTCGTCGGCGAAGAAGCAGGCCCTCAGTCTCACGGCGTCAGATCTGACGGCCTTGGATGACTCCGGGAACAATGCCGTGCTCTACACCAACATCATTTCCTTTACACTCTACGAGCTGGAGACCATCACCAAGAGCTTCCGCTCCGACTACATTCTTGGCGAGGGTGGTTTCGGCACAGTTTACAAGGGCTACATAGACGACAATGTCAGGGTTGGGCTCAAGTCCCTGCCGGTCGCTGTCAAGGTCCTCAACAAGGAGGGCCTTCAGGGCCACCGTGAGTGGCTTGTATGCTCCCTTTCTCTCTGCTTCTCGCCTCTTCTTAACATTGTCTGATTTTATTTTCCTTTGTGTAATGATTGATGCCCTCCGCAGACAGAGTTCAATTTTCTGGGGCAGCTCAGGCATCCTAATCTGGTGAAGTTGATTGGGTACTGCTGTGAGGACGATCATAGGTTACTAGTTTACGAATTCATGTTCCGTGGAAGCCTCGAGAATCACCTCTTTCGAAGTATGGTGAATTGCTCTTTCTTTTACCCTTGTCCTGTTGACTTGCATGTTAAATGGCATTGTTGTTTCTCTTTCATTATGCTATGCCTTGCTTCTGGCCTGAGTTTCTGAGGATCTAGGCTGCAAAAACTTCGTGTGCGGTTTTGCCGTGGCTGCTGATGAACCTACTAAAAGTAACTTGCAGAAAAGTGATAATAATACTCCGATATTGGTCCACTGCTGGTCATTCTTCTAACCCTCTGATTCGTTCCACTGGTTCTCCTAGAAATCTAAATATTGTAACTCGAATTTTCTAGTGCATTTTTGTGCTACACCAAGAGGTTCGAGATTGTAATTTGGAGGCCTTCTATTTACGGCTTTCATCCATCTTGCAAGTAGTATGTTGCAATATCTTTGTCTCGGCCCTTGGCACAATGATGGAAAAGGAGCATATCTTTGTGGTTCATAGACACTGAAAAAGAGAACAACAGATATCTTGCATGCTGTCTAATGCAATATACTCCCCCCATCCCAAGTGGGTTGTCACTTTTAGTTTTTTTGTGTAGATTAAGATTGTCTTTGGTCATTAACTAATTTCACATGAATTTCCATCATTAACCCCTCCCAAACCCATTCTCACTCCTCCCAACCCACTCCCTATACTCCTTAAATGTGTGCATTTGCAAGGGTAGAAGTGAACTAAAATAAAACACAAGTGGGAAAATGTCATTTCATTTAGGACAAAAATATTTTGATGCTACGACAACACACTTGGGACGGAGGGAGTATGCATTAGTTTAATGATAGTATTTGTTAAATGCCCTTTAAATTGCCTTGACTTAGAAAAATGTTTTTATGATTGTCAACTGAAGTAAATGTTACTTTTGCTGAGGCATTCAGAGACAAGTGCTACATTATGTTGGTCCAGAAGAATGATGATAGCTCTTGGAGCTGCAAAAGGGCTTGCTTTCCTTCACAATGCTGAAAGGCCAGTGATATACCGGGACTTCAAGACTTCTAACATATTGTTAGATTCGGTTTGTAGCTTCCTTGAATCTTTTTACCTGAATGATCAAGTGTTACCTCAGCATCAGCTTGATTTATGGTTTTAAATCTCTGCCTCTAGTGTGATATGCCACAAATTTGCAGGACTATACAGCCAAACTTTCTGATTTTGGGCTTGCAAAAGCTGGACCGCAGGGTGATGAGAGCCATGTCTCTACCCGTGTGATGGGGACCTATGGTTATGCTGCACCTGAATATGTAATGACTGGTATGTGTCCTTATCTATGTTGTTAGCTTGACCCATACAATAATGATTTATACATTAGTGGCAATTCCAACAACCTACTCTCTTAAAGGCACTAACGTATATGAGTCAGTCGAAGGTAGTGGGAAATGAATACAGTTTATGTTTTTGCAAAGTAAAATATGTGGAAATTCTTGCAATTACTCCAAAAGACAATAATAGTGTAGCATCAATGTTTAGTGCTGGTAAAAAGTGTTTGATCTGGATTAGTTGAACTACATGAATCTTATACCTCCAATCTGCTCAATGACAAATTATTTCATAGCTTAAAATACCGAGATAATTTGTCCTCATTTCTTCCCTAGTTTCGGTTTATCCATCTCTCATTTGTACTGAATCGAGATGTTATTCAAGATGACATTGTAGCTATAGAAATAGTCTAAAAAGTAATTTAAACTAGGTCCACATGACATATTGATGTAGTAAAGAAATTCTGGCAGTGAACTTTGCAGACCAGGAAATGTTGATGGATGCTATAGAAGTCCTGATGTAATTATTTGATCTATCATAATGTTGAGTCCTTAGTTTTTATTACTAATGATTTGGATCCACCTTCTATTAACCAATTGTGTTTTATAATGAGATCCCATTAATCATAGTCCTTCAATGAAAAAAAGTGTAAGTTATTGGATAGGCATGATTTCTTCCGCACTGATACAATCATTGTGCCCTTGTACCAATAAAACGTCTCTTTGCACAATGCTGCTGGGCAGTATTTTCTCCATCCTCTCTTCTTTTCTGTTTTTTCCAGTGGTTTCCCTAACCAAAGAAGAGACTATTCTTAAAAACAGAAGTTTCTGTGTAATCATGATTCTGACATACATAGGCAATGAACAGGTCATTTGACAGCAAGTAGTGATGTATACGGCTTTGGGGTAGTTCTGTTGGAGCTATTGACCGGTAGGAAATCAATTGATAAAGCAAGGCCCAGCAAGGAGCAGAACTTGGTGGATTGGGCTCGACCAAAGTTGACTGACAAGAGAAAGTTACTTCAAATTATCGATCCAAGATTAGAGGACCAGTACTCGGTAAGAGCTGCACAGAAAGCCTGCAGTTTGGCATACTATTGTTTAAGTCAAAATCCAAAGGCAAGGCCATTAATGAGCGATGTGGTGGAGACATTGGAGCCCCTGCAATGCACCAGCGACCATGCAGCTGAGATCTCCCTATCAGTGGCCCGGAAGGTAACAACAGGCAGTGGTGCTGGTGCATTTGTAACAGGGGGAGTGGCCGATTACCGAATGCGGCCCAAGTTTCCCCGCAACGTTGGTCCTGGTTCTTTGTGTATGTCTCCTAACCCTTGTTCTCCAGGTGGCCCTGCTGCGTGCAGGGTCAGATGAGTATCCAGTTGGTTTTGTATACTTGTGAGGTGTGATTCTCATGGCAAAGAATGCTAGTAGTACTAATTTTCCTTCTGGACATAGGATAACAATTTGTATGATAAGCAAGCAGTGGTGGTCAAATCATGTCATGTCATTTGGTCGGAACTTGTTCATCCTGTAAAACCTCGGGTGGGTGCATATGTGAAACAGATGTGACCACCTGATAGGCTTCTCCCTCCTTGTTCATGGTTAATAAGTTGTCATTAGAAGTGAGTGAAATTAAACTCTTGAGATCAGTGGAATCTGTTAAGAAGTCTGATGGAACAAGAAGGAATTTCGGAAGGTTGCTGCGTTATTTGGTTGGGAGTTGCAGGGTGAGTGGTGGTGCACTGGTCCCGAAACCAGAGCGGCCAATGGGAGTTTTTGTATGAAAAGAGGGACTGGATGATTTGAAGGCTCATCAGCAGCGGTGGCACAATGTTCAACTGCCTCTTGGCCCAAACCAAACCTCTATTATTGAAGTCTGTTTTTGCTTTAACATGAATAAATATCCTGTCAATGACCCACAAGTCCAGTCTTCCTTTCCACCACACATAATATCAAGCTCCACTTTCTCCAGTTGTTCCTCTTCCTCCCCCCCTGCCATGCCATGGATCCAACCCTGAAACCAATACTTGTGCTTGTCACACTCTTCCTCTCTTCCCTCTCTCGAGGTACATGCGTCTCCTTCTCTGTGTTTAACTCCTATTAGTGTTTTTCTCTGATATACACATGAAATGAATGAATAGATAGATTCACATACTGCATGCAGCTGGGGCCGGTGGCGAATTCCGGCCGGTAGGAGGGGCGGAGTACCGGGTGGTTAAGGGCCTGGGAGCACAAAAAGTGAGCGAGCCCTTTCAGATGTGCCTGGCGTGCAAGTGCTGTGCGAGTGGGAGCGCTGCTGATTGCGCCTCCATGCCTTGCTGCTTCGGCATAAACTGCAACCTCCCTGATAAACCCTATGGGGTTTGTGCTTTCGTCCCTATGTTCTGCAACTGCTCTTCTTGCTCTGCCTAGCTCCAACAACCCAACTAAACTTGCTGTGTGATGCTTGCTTTATACTCCCATCTTCTTCATATACGTGTATATTTGTGTTTGTTCAGTTATGTTAGGGTATACGAACACAGCGCGGAGTGAGTAGTACTAGTCAGCACCCCTTGTGCATTTGAAGCTCCGGAATAAATAATGGCTTCTGTCTGTAGTTGCTGATTGATTTGTGGCAATTAAAGAACACTGCTTTTCTTTACTAGAAAAGCTTTTCATTAATCTTGATTCTTGCTTCTACAAGAAGAAGAAGAAGAAGAGGGCATAAACGTCATTTTTGGCTTTCAAAGTACTATGTCGTATCTGATGTATGATAGCATCGATGTCTTTTAGTAGCTTTTAATACCAGTAAGACAATTGGAGTACTATTTGTTTTTTCAGTTAGAGAGACTGGAGTGCTTATTAGCATTTTTCTATCAGTAAGTTATCGGCTGAATTACTATTTAGTACCCCGAATTTTGACGAGTGTGGCAATTCAGGGTCCGAAGTAAAAATTAGGCATACAAGGCCTTCAATTATTAGTTGGTGGCAGTTAAGGGCCCTAAAACAGTGAACTCGGCATGTGCTAGAACGAACATTGGGCATTTCACGGACTTTTCAACTGCAGGCGAAATAGTGGGTAACAATGACAAAATGGTGGGTATTTTTGTTAGTTTTTAAAGTTTTGGACTATCCCTCAATTCTATTAAAATTTAAAATTAACAAAACTTTAATAGAATCAGGTACCCATCGTTTTTTGGACTGGGTTACCGGGTCATGTCACTAGAAAACCGATGGCTGCTCGACCTTTGACGACCACGGCTACTTCGGCTACGACCCCCGCCTCGCCTCGCAGCGGTTTGACTTCGACGCCAACTATGTCAACGACTCCCTGACCGGGTTCAACAATCAGTCTTATGGCGGTACTGGAGAGGAAGTGTTCATGTCTCACGAGATGCTAGAGACTCTGTCATCGCCTCCGCTCTACGGTGAACGAGACGGATTCTTGTCGGTGGAGAACGAAATCAGTCTTATGTGGTGAACAAGTGTTTTTATTCATGAAATTCATTTTATAAAATGGAACTTCCGCAATCTCATGTACTAAAACATACCAATAGAAACACCACCTACTTATTTAATTTACTATTTGTGTTTTTTTAAGGTGAATGCATTCATTCAAAAAAAGAAGGAAAAGGCCAAAGGAAAAGCCAATTCATGAACCAACTCCTCTACATCCAAAAAAACCAGTTCTAAACGGGAATGAGCATAAACAAACCTACGCATCATACACCTTAAGGTTGTATGGAAAATTGACACTAAATGAAGTCCAGGAAAAAAATTCCTAGGGAAAGATAGAAGGCATGCAACTCCAAAAAAATATAAGTAAATCATAAGCAAACCAAGTCTACTCCGGGCTAGGATAAGCTCTTTATAGCTCTCGTTGGCTTTAAACAGGCATCCGTGCGCAACATCTCTCATGTAATACCCGACCATCGACCTCCTCCACCAAGCTAGCTTCCAAAAGCAAGCTGCACAAGGTCTGGTCGTTGCATAAACACCTTGAAGAACACATTTAGCAATAGAAATGGCCCCCGATAAATATATCAAACACCCATACTCAAGAAAAGTCCGAGTCAATTGGAAAATATGAGTGGAAGAGGGAGACTTCAGACCCCTCCCACCTGCCAAAGAAGCGCTCATTGCTCTAGGCAAGGTGGGCTACCAATGCTCTTCCCTGCCTCTGTAACCTCCAGCTCTTCTGCTTCAACTCCATATGAATCCATTTTTGCTCTATTCCTACTTGAAGCAGGAGTCTCAGCCTTATACCCTTGCGACCCGCCTCTTCCCCTTCCCGATACCCCACCCCTCTTCCTAGCAGCAGATGTGAGCACAACTGATCTACCACTTGGGACCTAAAGAGGTGAGACCTGCTTAGGTAGTGGTGGCAAGTCTGAAACCACCAAAGCCCTATGCTAAACCTCAGGGGTATCCGAGATCACATCTGCTACCGGAACCAGTTCCCGCCCTTTCGAAGCCTTATGAGAAGCCATATACGGTCCTTGGGAGGTGAGAGTCGTGGCATCCGCACTGCTGGTATGGATGCCTGCGGCATTGGCATCGTCGGGGATTGAACCGTAGTAGTTTTTGTCCAGTTTTAGCCTACTTTGCCCTTTGGCATTCCATCAGCTCTCAAATTAGGACCAAATAAGTTGGCATGCACAACCATGCAATCCTTCTCCACATGAGTCAACATGTCACACTTGTAACAAAAATCTAGCAATTTTTCATACTTCACTTCTAAAAATAAATTTGTCCCGTCCAACCTTGTTGGAATATCCCTGCATACAGGCTTATTGATATCCATAGTAACATGAACCTTCAAGACAGTGCCATCAACAAGCACCTCCTGCACAACACCCAAATATTTACCCAACGCTTCCCCCATAGCATGGAAGCCCATCCATATGGTAAATCCAGAATTTGAACCCATAAATCAACATGAATAAATTACATTGTGGATAATTGGTCTCCAGGTATCAGCGTCTTAAGCATCATTATTCTATTATCTAACGACCAATGGAGACAGACGGAGAACATTCTCAAGATGCTTTTTTTCTCAAAATCAAATATGAACATATTATCCTTAGGATTCCCTGTACCTTGACGCACTTTGAAGGAGACCTGTCCATCAAGCAGCCTTGAAAGCTTACTCCAGGCAGTCCAGATGAGCCGTTTTGCTGGAGAAGACTCGGGCTGCGAGAGAAAAGGAGGTTGTTGGCGGCGCAATGAGGTCGATGATATCGATGGTAGTCGTCTCCATCCCCGATATCGCGATGGCTGCAAGGCTGCTCTCCAATTCTTCCAAGACCATTGGCCGAGTCGGATGTAGGGAGGGAAGGGAAGGAGAGAGATCGAAGGAGGAAGGGGAGAAACAAAAACGACAATGCCGAATTCGCAAGAAAGAAAAGAGGAAGTGAAAAACTCCAAAGCCTCTACCAAACCCTAGAGGAGCAATGAGAGAAAATAGAAACCATAATTCCAAAGAATACTATTTGTGCTCTTTACATCAGAAAAGTTCTAATTTTTTACAGATCAAACATTTTTCTCAATTACTCGATATTTACTAATTATTAACCACATTGTTCTTTGTAAATTAAGCGCCGTATAAAAGGGCATCTGTAACCAAGTTACCTGTTCACCATTCGAATCACGCTTCACCTAGACTTGATAGAGTTGATAATTATTATTAACTTTTATTAAGTGGCTACCCATTTATATGATTTTAAAAATAATTGACGGCGACTGTACCGGTTTAATTTATTGATTTAAGAAATTAACGGCAAAAAAATGTTACAGCAAATGCTTATCCATTGCACTTTGGTGGCTGTCTCTTTCTTAACCCATTAACTTTTAAGGTCACTAACATGAGCATTCATCAACTCCATACCAAATATGAGGCTGCAATGAGCTTAATGACTTTTAGCCAAAATACTCATATTCCTCTCAAGTCTCAACTTAAGAGTGATTCGATCTCCCAACTTTAAAGCATTTTATCCTAATTTTAACCGCATTACTATTAATTAACCTCACAACTCCTGGTTTAATGTTCCAGAGGAGCTAGTTGCAAATATAACGGAATGGAGACGCACGATTCATGTAATCGACCCCAACGAGTTGGAATTAAGACTCGGTTGAATGATTGATTAAAAGATTTAAGGTTTGAACCTCCACTCATATCTTAACCTCTTTTCTCATTACCTAATGAATTAATTTGCCTTCATTTTTAAAAGAAGTCATTAAGTAATCAATACCTTACATTGTTTTTTAGAAAACTATCACCTCTATCTCATTTAACATAACTTACAATAATTTTTACATTGTTTTTTCATCAAGTCTATACAATCTTCAATAACTATAAAAACCCTATTCTTAAAAGATGTTCGGGTCAAGTAGCTTGGATTTCATGATAGCCTGAGAGACACTTGATTGTAGAGGCCGTGGCGCAACATTCAAATTAATTACCACCACCATTACAGGCTTTTGAGTTAATATATATATATATATATGTATAGTTCATAAATTTTTTTTATAGAATCTTTATTACGGTTTTAATAGATTTTTATGTTATTCCCTGATCACTTATTACCCCATTGATACTCGTTGTAGTTTCTCCTTATTTTGATCTGAATGGGGCACTGCTCCTCGACTTTGGGGACTCTCGGAACCAAGGTCCTCCTCTGAACTTCAATATGGTTTAATTAATGGTGGATCAGTGACAGTGAGCACAATTAATCCAAGTGATTGTCGTTCTCGATCACAGCATTAGTGATCTTAATAACCTTATCTCCCTTCTTTCTTTATATATATAGCAGTAGCTCGATCGATCGATTACTAAAGCTACACCACATAATTAAGTGGAGGTTTTCAGGTTTTAGGTCTCCACCAAAACTAATTCCTTCTTTTATTAGTAATTAATTGCTACGTAAATTTGCCTTTGCCATCTATAGATCGGACCGACGACGTTTGCATGCTTCTTCTCATCCAAAACTACAACTTAACACGTACAGTCGTTTCATAATTTACGAGATCATTAATTAATAATCCGATTCAATGAGCACTTACTGTGAATTTTTAAAAATTTATAAACATGGTACATGTGTGTGATGATCCTAATTTTGGACAGCAACTTCCACCTTCCGGCAGCAATTACCTAGCTATCGCTATGCTAAATAATAACAGACTCTAGCTATCTCTATGCTAAATAGCCTAGCTAGCTAAAAAAATTTCATACTTTTTTTTGTTTATAAAACTTTTTCATACTTATTTTACTTTATAATTAATTACCGTCATTTTTTTTCTAACAGACTCTTTCTTCTCATACATATCCAATTACCATCTTAATTATTTTATTACGTACCCACATTTTATTTACTTTTACTTTGATTTTTATAATCAGTAAAACGAGGGATATATAGTACCTTTTTTGAAGATAGAATGAGTATCAACAACGAAATCAGATGACAAACAGAAGAAACAGAAAGCAACCAAAACATGACTTTGCTGTGCATTTGGAAGGTAAAGGAACGCAGTCTCTCGTGGCAATTAAGATAATTCGAGCATTTTGAGCATACATGTCTACGAGTCTATTCAATATTTATCTTTTCTTTAGATCTCTAACATGTGAAAATCCAATAAATTATCGTGAGGGATCTTACATCCTTTAGCTGCTTTGCAATAGCAGTTAATTTCCTTCGCTATATGGACGCTATTGTTCTTTGGCTTTCTCCTATGTCTTAAGAGGGAAAGCCCTTTTAATTCGATTATTCAGTTGTTATTTTCAACAAAAAAAAAAAAAGACATCAAAATCCATCAACATGTATATCAATCAACCAAGGTTATGTATGTAGGCTTCATTTTCTTCCGTTTTATACTGTGTGCTGAAAAAGCTTCTTCTTATACTGGTATTTATTAAAGTTAATTCAAATTTTTATTTTTAATCTTTGCATCGTGACAGAAGTAACTAATGCTTTTTTTAATCACCTAGCCGAACAAAACGGTTGGTTAGCTGCGTCAGCTCCCAAAGAATTTTAACTAAATGATCCCCTATATTATATAGCTCATATATGACGAGTAGATTAATTATGTATTAGTGCGATCATGACTCGAACATCAGCCACTAATTACTAAATTAGTAATAACCTCGTGATCAACTTGCCACTAAACTATTAACCTCTTCATCCAATTATATATACTTTAAAATGGTAGATGTTCCATTAATTTGGACTATCCGTAATTCCATTCTTATATCGTAATTAATTTCATCCTTCTCTCGTTACGTATTTCCGTGGAATAAGTGAATTGATTTGAAATTAGTGAGTGAAGACAAGAAGCAAGAGAACAGAACAACACCCTGTTCTGGTTTGTTAGTAACTAAACGGAGAATGAGAATCAAGATTTGGATCTCCCAGAGGTTTGAATACTCTATTTTGGTGGGCAACTTGATTGACCGGTTGCTTTTTGTGGAAGAATTTTCCTCATCAAGACAAAATTATCTCACATGAGCTTAATTAAGACTTTGAATTAGGGTTTAATTATAATATCTCCCCTATTACCTTTAAGTGGCTAGCTAATTTGATCGATATAATCAATGACTCTATTAGTTGGGATCGGTCGAGATGTCTGATTAAGTTGGGAACAAAGCAATGATCGTTCCTTTTCATTTCATACTACATGATCTTCAACTTTTCATATGTTCATACATGTCTAATTAGAAAATAATTGTAAATGTATGATGCTCATTTTGAACAAAATTTCATGAGAGCCATCCAACATAAACTAATTTGTTTTCCATAACTTCAAAAACGTTTTTTTTTTGTCAACAAACTACGTAACAACGTCGTTTTCAGCATTGTAAATATGTGTGGTAGCCCATTAAGTTAGCACTCCTTTCGTCCCGGTTTAATATAGTTACGCTCGCCTCGGCACACAAAGATTAAGTATGGCGGAAGACTTACAGAGTTTGCAACACAATTCATGAGCATAATATAAATTGCTATTTTTCTCCAGATGCAAAAATTAGGGTTAGAATATGTAATAAAGTAAGATAGAAATTAATGTAAGAGAGCCGGAAAGTACATAAGTGAAAGTAAAGTGAGAGAAATAATAAATAGTATAAAATTAGTTTTCTAAAGAAGATATGTATAATAATTATACTCCATTGGACGTCCTAATTAAAAGAGAAATACAACAATTTTATGAAAATAGAGGGAGTACGCATATTTGTTTGCGTTCATTTCCAAACTAAATATTAATTAATTCCTATAATACACAGAAAACAAATACTTCAACTAATTAACGTGTACAGGGACTACTTCTTATATTTATAGCTACTTCCACATATGGATCAATGTGATGTCTACCTTCTTATGGAAATTAGGAATGATCGTGTGTCACGGATGCGTAATTAGTTGCTATATTTCTCCATCAACCCACACAAAATAGCATCATTACATTGACAAGCAATATTTTATGACTTTTACATAAAGAGAAGGATGTACTTGAAAATTGATACAAATTGTAAGGCAACGAAAAGATTTTGAAAAACAAAAATTGATGATGATGTTACTTATTGCTGTTTTTCCTTAAACTTTATTTTGAAACATGAAATGGTGCGGTACAATATATAAACTCGTAATGGAGCATATTAATTAATTTTTAAACTTAATTGGGAAACAAAAGAAATGAAAAGTTAGTGAAGCTCAAGGCATGTGAATTATATAAAAACTATAGCATATGGGTAGCGGCAAACATATTTTTTTTAAAAAAAATTCCAGTGATTGTGTAAGCCAATAGGCAGGACAAAATTCCTGAACAAAGGTCATTCTCTCTCTAACCTTCCATCTCTTTCCATGCAGGTCCCTCCATCCATCCCATCCACCAAACTTGTTCTATAAAATAAAATAACGCCCTCCTCGGATTTCAAACTTTGCTCTCCCATCACTGTCTCTTCTTCTTCTTCTCACATCTTCAAAAATCAAAACTTTATACCAAGATCGTTTTTTTAATTGATCAAAGATTGATACCATGTCCAAAATCCACCCTGCTCGATCCGCAGACTATAGCAATGTGAAATTAGATGAGATCAAGCTGGAAAACGGCTCTCCGTCAAAGTTGACGGTTTGGAAACGGTCAAGCATGAGCTTCCAAGGCACCGATGGTTTCACCGTCTTCGACCACAACGGCAAGCTCGTCTTCCGTGTCGACAACTACTCCAGGGATAACCCTTCTCTTCTCGTCCTCATGGATGCCACCGGGAGTGCCTTGATCACTTTGAAAGCACAGGTACTTTTCCGTAACTACACACGCACTTGAGTGGCTAGTACAGTAATCAAAGGGACGGTTTTTAAAGTTCGATACTTGATGTATTTTTTGCAGAGAATGAGCTTGCAAAAGCAGTGGAATGGGTACAGAGGAGAGGCGCAGAGCAGAAAGTTCGATGAAGAAACGAAGTTGTTCTCTATGAGAAGTCCCAATTCCATGGCGGCACTTTTCACCAAGAGCAGTGATCACAAGTTGGAGGCTGAGGTCTCCATGAATGGAGGCGACGCCGGCGGGGCTGATTTCACGATTGAGGGGTCGTTCCGGTGCCGGAACTGTTGTATAAGGACGGCGGACGGCCAGGTGGCGGCGAAGATATCGAGGAAGAGAGTGAACAATTCGACGGTGGTGCTGAGCCAGGAGGTGTTCAGCTTGGTGGTGAAACCGGGATTCGACGCCGTCCTTTTCATGGCTTTTGTGCTAGTCTTGGATCGCGTATCTTCTAAACCACTCGTTCCTCTCTTGTGTCATTAATGTGTCATTAATAAAATTTTCACTAATTCTTCCTGTCTGTATATTTGTATTTTAAGCTTTTGTTTTTTTTTAGATGACAGTTTGTATTTTTAAGACTAAAACGGACATACACGTGTGCACAAGATTGTGACCCACTGACCTGTGCTGAGTCATAAGACTCATAATTCCAAAATTTCCCTACTTTTTGGTTCCTCTCTTGTGGAGAGGAATGCCATTGCCACCGCATGTCCAAAATTATCATTCCCTTAATTATATGAGTTTTAATGACCAAATTACAATCCCACTTTAAGTCTAGTTAATTTACTGTGGTCATATTTTAAATTTTTTATTCAATTGAGTTCCATTTTTTGAATTATTTTTTAAGCTTAACGATTCAATTCCAATTTTTTTTTAGATTCACACATTGACCCCTAACTCAACTCTCACCATCATTTTTATCATCTCCCTCACCTCACTCTTCAACCTCAACAAAGAGCTTATCCGCATTATTATCATAGTTTGGGAAGCTTTACAAGTAAACTCCGAACAACATAACTAGACACATAACCGTAATCAATCTCCATCTCATCCCTTTGGAATCATCTTCAGATTTCATCCGATGCGCGACGGCAGAAGCTGCAACTTCGTGATTCATGGCGACGACACCCGCCTCTTCACTCCTTACCCACTCCTCCGTCACCAGAGAACTTCCCCTCCGACCCAAGCCCCACATGCCTCCTTCAAGATCGTGGTCAAGATCGAACAGGCGAGGAAATCGACGGCGTATTACGAGCTCCTTGGTATACCGAAGTCTGGTGGTTTACCGAAGATCAAGCAGGCGTACAAGCAGCTCGCTCGGAAGTTCCATCAGGACGTTTCGCCACCGGACATAACGGAAGAGTTCACGGAGTAGTTCATTCGGGTCCAGGAGGCTTACGAGACGTTATTGGATCCGTGAAGGAGAGCGTTGTATGATAGGGCTTTGTCTTGCGTTCAACACTAGGAGCTCAGATACGACAAGGTTTGTGTTCTTTCAATTTATTGTTTAGGGTTCTGGTTTTGTGATAATCGAACTATGAAACTTGGATTTGTAGGTTTGTGCTTGCTATCGATTTTCAGTTAGATTTTCGAGATTATGTGGATCGAGTTTTTGTTTAACTAATCAGATTGTTGTTTTAACTCTAATCTGGGAATGAAGATGAATGAAGTTGAAAAGCCCATGAAGCTTCTCCTGGTAATTATGTTTGATCAGTGGTCTTAAATAATGTGGATTGAGTTTTTGTTTTTTTAAGCTAGTTCTATTGATGGCAAATTGAGTAACCAAAAGCTTCTCCTCTTTATTGTAATAGTACGCTAGAAGAGGCTGCAAATTGGCATGATTACAAACCAAGGCAATGGGGATGGAGGAGGTTGGTGGGGTTGAAGAGTGAGGTGAGGGAGATGGTAAAAATGATGGTGGTAGTTAAGTTAGGGGTCAATGTGTGAATCTAAAAACAGTTGAGATTGAATCGTTAAGCTTAAAAAATATTGAGGTGCATTACAACAATTAATTGAGGGTAAAATAGTCATTTCACAATTTACCATCCAAATAAATGAAGGTCGGAGACAGAAATGACCCATTTGGGTCAATAACCTAAAAATGGAACTTAATTGAATAAAAAACTTAAAATGGGATCACAATAGGTAAACGAGACTTAAAGTGGAACTGCCGGCGAAATTTACTCGAGTTTTAATACATTATGTAAAGGAAAAAACATAATCAGTACGGGATGGAATAGGGGCAATGTTAATAAATCCACACGCATGGATGGATTTCAAGTTTGTTTGGACAAAATTCAATGAGTAGCTATGATGCGCAACCTTTACGTATAAGATGTAATCCTTTACGTATAAGATGTAATATTAATTATATCTATTGCCACCACTTTATCCGTCATCGACTTCAACGTGGGGATATGTCACCGCACTCTTCCCGTCGAAGCTTACAGTCCCAACTCCAACTCTGAAACAATCACCAAGCAGCAACTCAACAAAATAAAACCACTGTCACCGCACTCTTCTAGTCCGATGAAGGTTTTCGTCATGATAATTCCGATGCGATTTCAAAAATTTGGATAAAACAATGATGATCATAGTATGTAGTTGTGTTGATCTGCTTCTAGTCACGTTGATCAGTAGTCTTGTCATGTTGATCAGCTTTTGTCCAATGTTGATCAGACACGACAACGATGCTAATCAGGTGTGAGGAGATATTGATCACAATGTAGATCAGGTGTAAGGAGATGTTGATCATCATGCAAATCAGCATTTATTCTGGCAATGTCGATGAAGACAAGTTATCATGCTAATCAACATTTATTATGGTGATGTTGATCAAGACAAGTTATCAAGCGCGACAATGGTGTTGATCAGTTGTAAGGAGGTGTTGATAACCATGTAGATCAATGCTAATCAAGTTCAAGGAGATGTTGATCACCATGTTGATCAATGTTTATTCCGGCGATGTCAATCAAGACAAGTTATCATGCTAAATGTTGATCAAGCACGACAATGATGCTAATCATGTGTAAGGAGATGTTGATCATCATATAGATCAATGTTGATCCGTGTAAGGAGAAGCTGATCACCATGCAGATCAATATTTATTCTGGAGATGTCGATCAAGACAAGTCATCATCTATACTGGTCAACATGTTTTAATGTTGATCAAACACGACAATGATGTTGATCATGTGTAAGAAGATGTTGATCAAGTGTAAGGAGATGTTGATTGCCATATAAAATAACATTTATTTGACGATGTTGATCAAGACAAATCATGATGTTGATCAACAATTAATGTTAATCAATCACGACAACATTGTTAATCACAAATCGCGGACAAACTTGTAAATAAACAAAACGCTGATTACACAGCATGTTTACGCAGTACGCATTACAAGCCGGACCAAATTCAATCTCGTTATTCATAGTAGTAGTTAGCTTCAAATAATGGTGCCGTGATGCATCATAACTTTGTTCTGGTTCAACCAGAATAAAACTAAAGGCGTGTCGTTCTGAGAATTTTATTTGTTCCCGCCGCAACACATCAATGGGTTACGTAAAATCGCTTTGGGACTGAGTGAGTGGCATGCACATGAAGAGAGCTTTCTTTCCTAGCAAAGGAATCTTGTAATCAACAGAAATGGAATAAAGAAAGGACATCATTCTGGCCCGAAACCATGAAAGAATCCTCTGCGATCCCAGCCCATGAAATAAACCGATCCAGTACCATGTTTTTCATGATCTGTCCTTGAAATCTAAATCTTCATGATTCAAAAAAAACCCCCTTGAAGTATCCAAACCTTCTTCTAAACATACTCACATTGTCCACCGGCATACAAAATCTGTCTGCTATCATCTCATACATCACCTAGGAGTCTCCCACTAAGATTACAAGAGTGAAGATCTGCATCTTCATCCTTCCAGTTCCAGGTTCTACAAAGATAAAATTAAGAATCTTTGGAATGCCCACAGCTAACCTAGTTGCATTCCATTATCATCAGCTCACACAGTACCACGCATTCATGCTGTCTACATCTCTTTCTATCAAAGCTTCAAAAAAAGCAGGGATAAAGTGAAAAGAGAAAACATTCCAAAACTTGTTCTACTAGTGTTATAAGCATCTTTTACAATCAATAATCTAATACAGTAACCATAAGAATATGCTTAAAGGGCCCTACAATAAACGCCCCCCACTAACTTGCCTATGAAAGACTTCTTTTCTCCTGTTTTGGATTCGGTTCCTTCTTAAACAGGTAGAGCATAAACACAGATGGGCATGCATTTCCATGTGATTGTAAAATCGAAGAAAATTAGGTCGTCAACATGCAACAACTACCAGCCCTCTAGTTACATTCAGTGATGTCAGTAGTACTAGATTCATCCCATCTGTTCTATTCTAATATATCCAAACCAAAAAATGATGCCTCATACGCTTGCCTGTAACTCCCCGACTAGTCATCAGAAACATATGCCTTTGCTTCATAATACTTCTTTTCGCTCTCTCCCTTCTTTTCGTTGCGTTTCTGTAAATCGAGATAAATATAATTAGTTTCCACTTGTCAATATACTTCCAAAACTCATAAATATCAGATAACACCAGCTTTACTGCATTCCCACAAAACCAAACCCTGCACTCATGATGGGCAGAACTCCAAAATTAAGCATTTTGCAGAGGCATGATTTCATGCTCTAGAAAATCGCTCATCTTGGAACTTTTTTCATGATGGAAAGTTTCAGTTTTGGAGACATTATTAAAGAACCAGAAAACAGAGAAGATCCACTCTTTTGCTTCCAAGAATTGACTTTTGCATGATTTCAACCCTTACATTGTCTAACAAATTTAACGAACTCTGGCAAAATTATGTCAAGCTGAACTTTGGATGGCAAAAAGGTGCTAAAAAACAGCGGATTGCAAAACTGTGCCAAACCACTAAAATCGGTGGAAAAATTGTTCCTTACTTGGAACCAAACTATTCGAATTACATTTTGGGCTATTTGGTTTCCTGGTGCAAGTTAGCAAATGTGTGAATGTCAGAATAACTATGACTATTAATAATGTTGGGCTTATTAAGTTTCATGTTCAGGAGCCAATAACCAATTTGATAACTGAATAAGAAATTCAGTTTGACTGAACCGACAGAATCAGCAAAACAACCACACTAATTTGTTTAAAGCAATCAGGATTTCTTCAGTTTTACCGAAATAATCAGCAGCCAACCCATACATATAGAAGCAATTGTGGCAAATAAAAATTGAAAGACAATACCACATGATACGACTTAAATTAGCAGATGAGAAAGGGAAAAAAAACCTGGTATGCTTCATGATTCGCTACGATCCTCTTAATTATCGTACTAGTTGTGATGTCAAGCGGACTTTCCAGAACTCTAAAGAGGCCCATGCTTATTGGAACAGCATATGGATTGTCATTTTCCTGCAAACAATATAATAAAAAAATGCAACCATTGTTGACACGCACTTTACCTAGTTAGGAGCAAAACTAATAAAAAGCTTAAATTCATTGTCTCAGTACCTCCCTAAAATCATTGCTTTCTGCCACTGATCCATGAACAACTAAAGAGATATTGAATGTGGTAATCTGCAGTTGCATAATTTCATGTTAAAAATGGACAGTAAATAAAGTACTTCACGGAAACGTGAAATTATTTCCAGAAAAACAGCATCTCATGTCCCGTAATTAAAGCAATGCCCAAAACAGTCAATTGTCACCTTGACACCAACTACTCATGAGCCAAAAGAAACATAATGCAAATAAATTCATAAAACTGCCAGCTATTCCACAAACGATAGCTCCCAGTCAGTAAATTCAGAAATCAAAACAAGATGCTTTATCTGTAAATAAGACAGTTTCTTAATCAACTGATGGAAGGTCCCTTATGCACAGGAAGAAACACAACCATGATATTTAACATAATAGCTTAATAAATTTCTACAATATGTTGAAAAAGTCGAAGCAAGTAATGACATAAATCTGAACCCTGAAGGAAGCAAATTAATATTGACCATAAAAACTTTCTTCCCAACATTCCAAGTACCAGTTTGTCAACATCTAGAAGATCAGTCAATGGAATGCGCATAAGATTTAACCCAGCGAGGCAGCGACAGCTTTAACAATAGCAAAAACAGAGATTCTTACTTTTTAAAAAATAAATAAAAATACTACTAACCATGTCTCTTGACACTTCACGTGGAGCGCCAATAATCACCTCATCTACATAGCGACAAGCCAGAACACTCAAGCTTCTTTCATGAAGATTCATGATTGGGCGATGTGCTCCTCTTTTGGAACTGCAAAGAAATTTTACATAACAACCAAAATAAATAACAGTTTCACTCCCCTGATTCAAAATTTAAAATAAAAAACAGGAATAAAAAACAAAACTCGCATGCCTGAAAAAATGAATAATTTTTTAAATTTGAGTTGCCAGTTACTGGTAAAAGCAGAACAGAAAAAACAGGATTGTGAACAGGTGAAGCCAGCTACCTGACGGTCTGATCATTGTGTATGCCGACAAGAAGAAAATCTCCGAGTCCCCGAGCAACTCTCAATATCTATATGCTGAAGAAAGTTAGAGACTTGAAAACTCCTCTCATGTTCATTATATACAATCAGTGTTCTGTATTCAGGTATCAACTAGTTGGCTTTTCACATTAGAAATAAAAGAAACAAAACAGGCAGAATAGGCAGACAAAAATTTCAGGAATGAATTTGGTTATTTCAATTCCAACTTGTACAGAAGGTGTGGACATTTTTCTTGCTGCTGTAGACAAAAAATTGCTGACATACCTCAACATGCCCTGCATGAAAAAGATCAAATGCGCCATCAATGTAAACTATTCGAGCATCAGGACCAGGCCCCTGAAAGGAAAAACAGCATATCAGAGAGTTACAATATGTTTATGAATAACTGCACTTAAAGGAACCCCAAAGGATGCAGGCAATACATGGATGTTTCAGAATTAGATGAAGACCAGCAAAGAAACTAAGCACCAAAAATACAAATTCCCAATGAACATGGTGGATGTTGAATTGTAAATGAAAACAATTTTTTCATAATGATAACATGAAGCTCCTTTTGATCCATGTGCATATCATATCAAGTCTCTGCTTAGAAAAAGTCAACAGGTTGAAAACCTACAGTCCACACACCCTACGAAGTGCCCAGTAAATGAAGCTAAATAATTTAGATCTCTACAGTTGAGTTCTTCGCACGAACTTGAAGCTAATACCAGTTGATATGAAATAACCAGTGAGATGCATTAAAATGCACACCTTGCCATTGGAAAACTGAACAATTCTTCGGGAAGTAGGTAAGAAATGTGAAATGCGTGTTCCACACCCAGATCCACCGACTTCTATCTTCTGGCCATGGCCATGACTGAACTGTCTTTGTAGGGAAGAATGGCTGTTAGAATCAGCAACTGATCTCTCCCTCACGCAAAGAAGCATCCTGCCTATAAAAGAATTAGAAGGAATTGAAATCCGGCAGCAACCAGCATGGAGAAAAAAGAAAACTGTAGTCGGGTAAAGAAAGCGGGTCCGATGGTTACATACCCACAATGTCAGTGCTTGAGACACCTTCGGTGCGCTTAATCTGCTTATATCGGCCAGCCTTTTTGGCAAGTGCATAAGCATCTGTGCCATCAGGAAGCACACAGGGGTCGTCTCCATGAATGATATAGTCGATTTGGTACTCGTCAAAAAGTTTCTTCATGAAGTCTTCGGTTATGGCATATGGAGCATCAGAAATGACCTCATCCACCCATTTCACGGCCTTCACCATAATCATCCTGACAACGACCGCCCGAAATGCAATAAACTGTCAATTACTTAACTCTCTGTGCCAGAATTGAGTTGAATTAGAGATCAAGGCCTGAGAAACGATTAGAATTACCTCTCGTGAAGAGGAGTAACGGGAGGGCCTTTATTGGCGGTGATTTCGGCATCGCTGACGACGCCGACCACCAGCTGGTCTCCGAGGGTGCGCGCCTGGCGGAGGGCGTTGCAGTGGCCGTAATGCATCATATCGAAGCAACCGTCCATATAAACTCGAACCTTCTTCTTCCTCCGATTCAGTCCAAGGCCAAGCCCCTTGGGAACGACATCGCCGAAATAGAGGGTGAGCGCGACGGCAACAGCGGCCGTGGCTGTTAGGACGACCGTCGCCGGTTTCAGATCCATGGCTCTGATTGGGTGACAATTCGGTTCTCAGATGTATGGAAACGGCCGGTGGTCCATATTTGTATTGTCCATGTCTCGAGGGTTCTCATTTTGAGTTAGTTCCTTGTTTGCACATAAAACCATTTCGTCTTTCGACTGCCAGATGGCCGTTTGCTCTTTCATTTCCTTTTTTCCCTTTTCTTTCTTTCTTTTTAGTCCGCGATTTAAAAAAATCGTTGAAGAAGGCAAAAGTGGAAGATATTCTACCAAAAAAAAAAAGATATTACGAGTATATATTTTCCCTTTTGGATCGACCATCTTACAAATATCGCCAGTATCTTTTTTTTTCCCGCTTTCAGCAAATTATCTCTTCTAGTTTGATTAAAATATCAATTTTGGTTGCGTTTCTTCTTTATTCTTTTTTATGAGTATCTAATTATAGAAAATTGAAAATTTATAAAGGAAATGGTTTCCGTAAAAAAAACGTAGTCTAACAAGGAATAAACAAAACGTAGTCTAACAAAATTAGTTTTTGAAAAAATTAAATAACATGCATACATACATACATTATACATTAGTATATTTATGATTGTACTCCTAGTTAATGGAATGAAAGATCGCAAATAAACTCTCTGTCCAACAATTCTTCCATTCTTTTCATGTTTTAATATGGGGTAAATTACATATACCCTTATACCATCTATTTTCAAAAACCTTCAATTGCCCCAAAGATCGTTTGTGATGTTAGTTGACCGTCAATAATTTAGGGTTAACTACTTCTTATCACCAATATTTTCAATGCTTCAACCCTATCATTTTATTTATCTTATTTTTCCACCCCTATTAGTCGCGTCAATGTTATTTATCAACTGGGTGAATTTTTACCCACTTATAGTACTTTTAGAATGAGGGATAGATATATAATAATCCGGTAAATTGGGCTTGGGCTTCCAGATTACCTTGTAACTGAGCCATTTGAACTAGTGGGTGAAATATCACCTAGGTGATAATTAACAGGGTTGTATTAGTCGTCGTTTTCGCCTGACCGTTGCAGTAATATGGATGAGCTGAGACCGCAACGACGTATATGAGACCATGCCACCGCGATGCAGGTATGCCCAGACATCCCATTGACTGTTTTGAAGTATATTTAGTGCAATTACACCTAAATTTTTAACAGTCAACTAAAACCACAAATGATCAATGGGTAACTAGATGTTTCACTATACCTCGGGAAGGTAATTGAAGATTTTTTTAAAAGTATAAGAGTAAACTGAAAATTTCACTAAATATTTGGAAGTATTTGTAATTTAACCTATAATATACTTTGTCAATCCCATATGTTTTACAACATTTGGGATTGTCACATGATCAGGTTGTGGGAATTTGGACTATTGACTTTTCCCATCATTTTTTTATTCATAAGGGGTGTGGGGATTGCAGATGGTAGAGACTTGAACACAAGATCTCCACCTCATGTTCGAGAAGCTGAGCCGGTAGACACTACGTGGAGATAGCTAGGTTTACCGCGGCCTCCTCCACGGTAGTGCTGTAGTAATTACTGAGGGAGAGGTCGCGGTAAATCTCGCGGTAAAATAGTTGGCGGTAAGGAGTTTACCTCCGCACACCCGTCCGCAACAATTAATGCAGCTTACCGCGCACCGAGTCGCAGTAAACGTTTTTTATTATTTTAAAAAAGGTTGATGAATTCGGATGAATTTCATCCGGATTCATCAACCAAAACCCAAAATGGCCAGAATCCGGCGGGCCTAGGAAGAGCACGCAACGGTGGCGACGGTGGAAGAGCGGCGTCGGTGGGAGATCGACGTCGATGGGAAGAAGAAGAAGAAGAAGAAAACAGAAAAAGAAGAAGAGCAGGAGGATGAGAAGAAGAAATCAATAAGACAGATCCGGATCCTAGTGCTTTCGAGATGGTTCGATCGCTAACAAAGACAAGCATGGGAAACAGCAGACTCCCAACAAGCAACTCCAAGAGCTCAAGCCTAAAGCCTTAGTAACGCGCATCCTCATTGCTCGCGTAAAGCAAGCGTAGGCTCGAAGGCCGAAGCGCGCTAGTGCTCGTTGCATTTCCCTCCTACTCGGGTAAAGTAAGGTTTCCCAGTTAAGATACGAAGAAAAGGATGCATGCTAGAAGACTTTGTACGAATAGGTATAGGGTCAGATGCGGGATTACCAAAGAGATGCCTTCCTAAGTCCAAATTTAAGGATTTCCTGCTTTCTTGAACCGGATTAGACTGATCTTATTAGGCAGAAGAAAGATGCCATATTAGCCCTGAGGAAGCTTCCCGCCTAGCCGGATAGAAGTAAGGCACGAAGAGTTTCCATGATGTGGCGATGTTTTCTCATTGTAGTTGTTCAAGAGCTAAGCGTTGTCTCATCATTATCATGCAACGAGAGGTAAACTTGCTATGCCAAAAGGGACCATCTGACCAAGCAGAACATAAACCAATCCAAAAGCGTGGGGGAAAAGTGAATAACCACATATTTCGGAAAAAGAACAAAAAAAATAGCGATAAGGGATGGACAGAGGTGGTTCAAAGCGCCAACAATCCTCATCCATGAAGATCACTGCTCTGGACGAGGCAGGAAGTCCCCCTGCCCCACCAAACATTGTCAAACTGCTTCCGCTACAGCGTCTGAAATGCGTGGTTTCTTGCCTCAACCTTGTCCAATATCTGACAACCCTTGGAAAAACCACTGAGACAAAATAAACCCCATTGCCAAGCCTACACAAGCGATCAGATTAGGTCCAAAGCGACGAACATCCTCTGACTTCAGCCCGGCAAACCGGCAGAGGACGTAGGTCCTTGAATTAGCGGAGACATCGCCCCAAGGCATCAAGCGAGTGCCCTAAAGCGAGTCCGGCCAAGCCGGTAGGAGCATCACGACCCGACCCACGTTGGCTCTAGCCCCGATGATCACCAGCGAGCTAGAAGTAGGAACAACCCCACAAAACTCGTGGAGAAAAAGAGTCAAGCCACCACTCCAAACGAGAGAATAAACGAGCGAGAAAATCCAACATACCATGAAAGATTCCGATAAGAAATTGAGCCGGAGCCCAAAGGAGGGAGGTTGAATGTCGGAGCCATGACCTGTGGCTGAGAACCTGGCCTGGCGGCTGGGCACAACCCTAGCGAAGCGCATCGCTTCTATTCGCTTTGCTTGGAACCCGATGAATTCTCGTTTATGGTTTATCTTACGAATAATTCTAAAGTTAATTCAATGGGATTGATTTATATTAATTTCAGTAGAGCATACTTAAAATGACAGTGTATAGGCTATGTTCCTCCCAATTTTTGAAAAGCATAATTTTTAACATTTTATTTATAATTTTATTTTCCTAACATTTTTAATCATATTTTCAAAAACTTTATATGTAAGTGATAATTTGATATGTCTAGTTTTATAAATATTAATTTTTGATTTTTTTCACTAAATAATTGTATAAATAAATTGAAATTAAATGGATATCTAAAGTCAAACATTTAGAATTAAGACGAATTGAATAAATTTTTTTATTTAATTGACAAATCAATTTCAGTCACAAACATATTAGTTATTCTTAAAAGTGTTTCATTCGTCCAAAAAAAAATCAATCATGCACAATTTTAACAGTTAAAAGGGAAAATTCTATATATTGTATATTTAGTGAAACCTCAAAATTTAAACCTAATTCTCAAATTACAGGGTGCAACTGCTTATTATGGAAAATCTCATGAATGCTTGATAACTAGGTACTCAAAAGGAACCCTATAAAAAAAAGGTACTCAAAAAGAAAAAGAAAAAGCGAAGAAGGGCATCTTTCTGTCCGGCGAAGTAATATTCGTCGAGACTTGCGTAATAGACGCCACCGCACACGTCAACCTTCCGCCTTAATCTCTTAGGTACATTGCTGCGCATATCGCCGCCGGATCCACCGAACCCTTCGCCGATGGCTTCAACGGACGGTCTCGTGCCCATCACTAGGAAATTTCTCTCGTCTTACTACGACAAGTACCCTTTCACCCCTCTCTCCGACGACGTTGCCTGCCTCTCTACTCAGATTCACGCTCTCGCAAAGGATTTGCTCCGAGATTTCCCAGCAACTCAAGGTTTTTTTTTTTTTTTGTTTCTTGATCCGATCTGTGGTTTTCGTTCATGAATTGTGAAGTCGATGCGTGTGCATGATCGGTGAGGGCGGCATTTTCGAGTGTGATGCATGATCTTCGCTGTTTTAAACCGTGGCAGATGAAATTTGGTTAGTAGAGGAAGCAGCGACTCCGGCCCCCCATAAAATCGACGAGAACATGTGGAAGAACAGGGAGCACATGGAAGAAGTTATATATTTGCTCGAGACTACTCACTTGCCCGCCGCTGTAAGTTGCACACGTACTTTACATTTTGCGTTTGCTCTGTATGTTTGTGCTATAACGGCTTCTGACGCCCTGTTTCAGCTTCGACAGCCAACTGATTCAGAGGACACTGAATTTTCCACAGCTTGTAGTAGACTCAGGAATCGGTTCCAACAGACTCTGAAGATGTTAGAATCTTTTCAAGCTAAAAATTCTGATCGTGTATTTAATATAGGTTAGTTTTTTGGGGACACGGGTGTCTCCATCAATCAATGCACAATTGCACATGATTAACTTCAGCGTTAGAGTTTTAATTATCCTATTCTTTTTATGATTGATTCACCAAAATTTCTTCATTCATGTAATGTTTTCTTTTTGTAAATGCTTAGCCTTTACATTGTATATCCAGTGTTCAAATCCAATGAATTTTCAACTTTTCAAGTACAGCGTGGTCTCAGATTATTGTTTCATTGCTTTCAAGTATCAACTTAATCCTACCCCATCTACAGCATAGTTCCACGTTGGTTGGGATATAACAAGATGCACTTTGTTTCCTTGTTTGATTTGATCAGTCATTTGCATCACAGTGGACTATCTGACTATAGTTCTCACATTGTAAGGGCTGCTATTATTATGTCATCACCTTGGCATCACCTTTGTTTCCTTGTTTGATTTGATCAGTCATTTGCATCACAGTGGACTATCTGACTATAGTTCTCACATTGTAAGGGCTACTATTATTATGTCATCACCTTGGCATCACCTTTGTTTCCTTGTTTGATTTGATCAGTCATTTGCATCACAGTGGACTATCTGACTATAGTTCTCACATTGTAAGGGCTACTATTATTATGTCATCACCTTGGCATCACCTTTGTTTCCTTGTTTGATTTGATCAGTCATTTGCATCACAGTGGACTATCTGACTATAGTTCTCACATTGTAAGGGCTACTATTATTATGTCATCACCTTGTTTACCTTGGCTGTCTATGTTGGAGCTTAGTATTTGCTTTTGTACTCATTTAGTGCATGTCAAGCAAACTCAATTTTGGTCTTGCCATTTACAAATGTGTGTCTTAATATTAATTTTGTGTACTTTGAAACATTTTCTGTGTCAGTATTACTTCTCCGTCCTAAGCAGGCCAGAATGACTATTTTCTACTTTGGTAGTACCCTCCCAATTTTACTGATGTTAAGCTATAATACATCTTAGCAATCTTTTTTTTTTGTAGTGTGATTAGGTAGGGGAAGTTTTGGAAATTTCTAAAAATTAGCTCATAGAACCTTTGTTTTTACAAAAAGAAAGTGGCAACCATGGTGGGATGAAGGGAGTATACACATTTCTGTCATTTCCCACCACGTGCATGTTAATTTTGCAATATGAACCGTGCAGTGGGATTAGACTATTAACTATATCACCTCATTCGTGTCTCATTATATTTCTCCATGCAAGTGGATGATATATGTGATGATGGTTGTGAAAGTTCATCCCACTTTTTCCACATAAGACTATAAGAGGGTCGTGTAGGAAGGTCATCATAATTGGGATTAAAATGTTGTTTGATGAGTAGTACTCATATAAAATTGTTGATAATATGTGACTGGTAAAATTGAAATTAAAAATTGTGTTGGGAGAGTTCAGATAGATAAATATATGACATAATTTTCCAGAAAGAAACAATATGGATAATGAGAATTGAGAAATACTCATCTGAGACATGTTTTAAACAAAATCCTGAATCAGAGCTGAATGTTTTGCGTATTTTTGCTATAGCATCTGTTTAATTCCATTATGCTAGCATGTTTTTACATCTTACTGCCTTTTATGTGATTAATGAACATGTCCTGGATACTGAACAACAGGATGGTGTTTTGATTGCAGTTATGACCTACATGCCTCAAGATTTCCGTGGTACTCTTATCAAACAACAAAGAGAACGTTCAGAGAGAAATAAGCAAGCAGAAGTTGATGCTTTGATAAATTCTGGTGCAAGTATACGTGAAAGATATGCTTTGCTGTGGAAGCAACAAATGGAAAGGTGTGCCACCTATATTTCATTCTGCTCAGGGCTGTAAAGAGTTGCTGATATTATGTTTTACTTCCCGTGTTCCTGTCAGGAGGAGACAGTTGGCTCAACTTGGCTCTGCAACAGGTGTTTACAAAACCCTCGTCAAGTACTTGGTTGGTGTTCCGCAGGTACATCTTTGCAACCTTGTCCAGTGAGGGCTCTGGTTTTTTTTTCCCGCTATGATGGTTTGCATGCTTTTCTGTGCATGTATCTTCACTGCCAAGCTTTACCTCACAAATCTATGTTCATCTCAATAAACCTAATACTGTATGATGAATGTTTTGATTATTTGGTTGGTGATTGAGAGCAGTGATATTCCGAGATTATAATTGCATGGTTTCTTGTTTATGCCTGTGGTTTGGTGTGTGAGTCTAAAGTTGATGATTTCTTTGCAACTGCAGGTTTTATTGGATTTTATCCGGCAGATAAATGATGATGACGGGTAGGCATTAAATTCTTACTTCGGATACGCTTTTTGGATTTTTAATCTGTCACACTGACTTGAGAATTGTGTAATCTCAAATATAATGAGTTCTAGGTTGTTTTCATTGGTAGGCCCATGGAAGAGCAACGACATCGCTATGGCCCTCCTTTGTATAGCCTTACAAAGATGGTGCTTTTCATTCGACTGTTTGTTTCTCTATCATGGAAGAGATTCGAGAGTTGTAAACTGTAAGATATTGTGCACAGTGTTTTGCACAAAGAGTATCTCTCTGAATATTCCATAACCCTGGTGATATAATGTTTCTTCTGGTCTTATTTTGCATTATTGTTGATGCACTAATGCAGGAACTCCCATCAGATTTCTGTTTTGGAGCAAGCTGTGAATGTGTATGCAACTGAGTTTGAGAGGTTTATTAGTTTTCTTAGGTATTACCTTTTGTTCCTCTCCTTGTCCATCTTACTCATGATGACATAGCGATGACAAAGAAATAAGTACTTTGGTTAGTCAGTAGGAACGTTTTTGGATAAACAAATTTTCTTCAGGATCGGTGATCCCTGTTTCTGTCTAATTTCCTACATGATGCTATTGCATGCTTAGTTAAGCTTTCCATGATCCCACATGTAGATGACATACATTTGTTCAAGAGAGATATGTTGGGAGACTGTATTTTTCTAGGATATATCTGGATTTTTTTTAAATTGTGCACCCCCCCATCTTGCAAAGTGTGTTATGTTTGTCTTCTAGTCTGTGTTTGACAAAACTTTTAATCAGAAAGAATTTGTTTGTACTAAAAGTTGTATAAATTTGTATGTCAAAATGTCGGGCAAAATTTATAGATTTAAATTTTGGAAAGAAAAGAAACAGTCTTTGCGGGACAGAGGATGTATCAGTGTCCATATAATGGTTTTTGAATTCATTTGTGATTCTTCAACTCCTGCATGTTTTTCTAGTGAATTGTGCTGTCAACGTTTTGCTGTTTATGATATCTTGGCCTCGCAGTCTGAGTCTGGATACTGATTAGCTTCCTTTGCTCTCAACCAGTGAGGTCTTCATCAACTCACCCTTCTTTATTTCAGCAGAAGATGCCAGTGTATTAGATGGGTAAATTTTGATGTTTTAAGCTCTGCAAAACCTTGCTCTTATATCATTTTACTAAGATATTTGTATATGTTTATACTAGGAAAAATGATGACTACAAGGAGGTATCTGTCCCAGCTGGAAAAAATCACGAGGTTTGTCCGTAAAACTTTACCTTGGATATGCAGGTGTCTGACATCTTATGTCAGTCATCTTTCTCTACAATTTTGTGCTTATGTGAACTGATCTTTATGGCCTAGAAACCACTAGTGTAGGAATTGCCTCCACCGCATTTCACTACTTTTATTTACACACAGAGAGGGGGACATAGAAGTGATTTTGTGAAATACTCCCTCCGTCTCAGGAAACTTGATACTTAATCTTCATGCCTAGTCAAACGTATCTTGTTTGCTGGGATGGGGTGAGTATTTGATTCTTCACCTGGGATTTTTTAAAGAAAGGAAATGTAGTTATTGTTCTTTTTTATGGATTTGTAATATCTTGATTCTTGAGTTAAGGAAACATAACGTACTTATGCTTGCTTCAGTTGCCCACATTTTTCAATACAGCAACACAGCAAAGAATTCATATTGCTCATTTCCCATGTAAACATCATGCATCAATGAACAAAATGATCATTTCCATTTGTATCTATGAATGTGCGTTTCGGTACTAAAATCGTCATGTTTGAATGCACTTCAAAGGCCAATGCAATGACCAAACATCAAGAAAAGCATCACAATATTATGATGTAACTATTTTAAGATTTTAAGGAAGTTTGACTTATTTTTTGTTGTGAGCAGTATGCTATTACTGCATTTCCTTGCTTGTGGTTGGGGTTGGCCACTCTGTGTTGTGCTTGAACATTTCTTTGGTGTCATATTTACAGGTATTTTTGGCAGTGGATGATATTAACTCATACATTGCTTGGGATTTCTCATTGGTCCAAGGCAAGATAAATCTGGTACTTGCTGAACTTCCAAGCTTTTTAGTTCTTTACAATATGAGTAAGAGAGGAGTTTTACATTTGTTTGACAATGGTTTTTCCCCCTTTTTCCAGGATATTGGATTTAGTGTTGAATACACAAATTCTTCTGGAGATATAACGGTGAGCTGAAACTGTATTTGATTTGCATACTTAGCATTAATAGATGCCAAATCAGTGGGATTGTGCTGAGTGTTCCTTTACTTTCTAGGCATATGTTCTCTCTAGCCCCACCCTTGCATGCATATACGTCCCCATTTCCTTTTTCTTTCCGCTCTGTTTATTGGCTGACATAATCTTTCTTTTTCTTTGAAATTGATATTTCAGCAAATATTACCTTACAGACGTTATGAAGCTGACCAGGTAGCTGTTTGCACCTAATGCCAAAAGTTAGCTCTGGCTTTTGCCAAGAGAGCATGTCTTAATTTGCACACCTTCATTGATGTCTTCTCAGGGTAATTTCTGCACATGCATGGCTGGTAACTACAAGCTCATATGGGATAATTCATATTCAAGTTTTTTCAAAAAGGTGAGCTGCCATTAGTTGGTTCGTCCTATGCTTGTACTATTATTGTTCAAGGGCCCTCTGTTACTGTTCTTCCGCAATTCTCCCAAAACAGACTACTAGTTTTTTAAATGGACTTCTCTTTTCTTATAAAAGTTGCAAAAGCATTTCAATCACTCAACAGCCCCTACTAAAGCTCAGCTGCAACAGCTTTTTAATTAGGTGCCATCTCTGTTGTTATTGGCAGGCCCTGCGCTACAAAGTGGACTGCATACCACCAGTTGCAGAGCCAACGGTTTCTAATGAAGCAGCAGAACAGTAATTTGAATCTTCGCTAACCGTACAGTGAATCACACACTTTTTGATTTGATCTTGCGTGATCCCGTTGTAATTCATTTGTACTATGAATCACATCTCTCTGTCTCTCTTCCGATCTCTCGGATAAATTTCTGATAGCGGCAGGGCAGGCCTCCTGAAACGTGTACTAGTGCCTGTATATTTGATAGTATACCATCAGTAAATCAATTCTTGTTTGTGTATCATGCAACTCTGATAAAGTCACACCTAACGGGATTTTCTTATCATCCTATTAACCAATTCATATAAAACTAAAGGAAGGTATGATACAATTTTCTTACTGTGCATTTTCCAAAGAGGAAAATGAGAAGACCAGTACCAAACTTAAACAGGGTAATGAGAATGAAAATGATTTCTCAGAGCACAAACGAGCGGCAGATTGCATGATAGTCATACAGCAACAAACAATAACCTAAGAATTTTTATCGCTCAAGCTACTAGAGTATATATTACCGCTGAATTGACGGTCAATTTAACTGATATCTCCGCTTAGCAGCATCAAGGGTGTTGGCCAGGAGCGTGGCTATTGTCATGGGTCCAACTCCTCCAGGTACCGGGGTGATAGCCGATGCTACGGTGGCTGCTTCCTCGAAGCAAACATCACCAATAAGTCTGTACCCATATTCAGCACTAGGGTCCTGCCACTCCCATACATCAGCACAAGAGAAGACAGTAGATTACTTTTTCGGGGACCAGTAACAGTTTAACACTAATTCAAGTATTACCTCCATGGGAAAGGTCCCTACATCAATAACAACTGCACCAGGCTTTAGCCAATCACCACGAACCAAGTTAGGAACCCCTGCAGCTGTGACTACTATGTCGGCTTCAGAAGTAATCTGCTTTGGGTTCTCTGTACAGGCGTGCACTATGCTGACTGTTGCATGATGCCTCTGTTTTATATCATAATGTCAACAAAATCCATGTCCAATGGCAAATGCATTCACTTGGTTAAACCAAAATAATAGTGTACCGATGGTTAAAGATGCATAGAGCTGTAACTCTTGGTGAACAGCAGGCTATTAAAAGGTGAATGAGAAAAAACAAAGAACAGTTCGTAACTGTCACCAATTTGAAATCAATAATGCTTTCATGAGAGACTTCAGCAGAAATTTAGGGCAATAGTTCAGAAACCAATACATGTCATGAAACCATTCAATTATGCTATCAGAAGTTGAAGTTACAGAAAATATGATTAAAAGTGAAATTGAAGTCTGATACAGCGAATACACCAGAAAAGACGGGTGCTATCTGGTTCTACCCCTATTCCCTCTCTCCTATGTTTCCTCTCCGTTATTGAAAATTAATACTCCCACCGTCCCCAATTAATTGAAGGGTTTGACTGGATGCGAAGATTGAGGTAGATGTAAGAGTTTGTGTGTTTTGACATGATTACCATTAAGTTGAAGTAGCAAAAAAAACGAAAGAAAAGAGAAGAAAAGTAAAGTGAGGATAGTTTAGTAACTTTGAGAGTGAAAAGTTTTCTTTTAAGAAAATTGAACAAAAAGTTTTTTGGACATCCCAAAAAGGAAATGTTTTCAACTTTTCATGGATAGAGGGAGTACAAATTAAATACTCCTTGTTAATGTATTCTGAAGTAGAGAGTGAAATTTCAAAGAACATGTTTAAGAATCAAACTTCCTATGTTTTTCTGTAGTTCTTAAGATTAAACCATGATGCTTATAATGAATTTTCCTTCAAATTTGTGGGAAAGAAAACGAAAACAGAAAACATATTTCTGTCTGAAACATGAAAATAATACACATAAAAAAGGCAAGCAATTCCATATGACACTCAGACCTTATAGGTACATTCAAGACTAATCATCTGAAGATGGTTTTGCAAAATTCCTAACGGTTGAAGAATGATGTTCCTAAGCCACATCCGATGCCTAATTACCTGCAAAAGCAATGAGGTGGGCAATCCTACAATGTTGCTTGTCCCAATCACAACTGCTTTCTTTCCCATTATTTCCACTCCAGATCGGAGTAATAACTCGATGCAACCCTTGGGAGTGCAGGGAATGAATAAAGGCTCCCTTCCTTTCATAGCAAGATTGCCCATATTTATTGGATGGAAACCATCTACATCTTTTTCCAATTGCAGCACATCCAAAATCTTCCCTTCATCCAAATGCTGCAGGGAACTTGTCAAAAATCAATTCATGAAAAGAAACTATTCAATCATTGCATTGAGCTTACATTCACATAAAATGAAAATTGACTAGTTAACTGAGAAGGGGATTAAAGTGCTAATTATGATGATGAACTGAGAAGGGGAAAAATGAAAACCTTTCCAGTTTAACAGACAGACCTCAATACTTAAAAAGTGAATTTAGCATCAGATTATGGTAATTTCCCACCAGCCAAAGCTCACTGGTTGTAAGAGAGTAACCATGCTCATGGCGTAGCATATAAATAGTACAGCAACAAATGAGCCTTCATCCCAACAAGTTGTGGTCAGCTTTGAATTTATGAGTACGGTCATTGAATTTCGCCGCATTGTTACGGCAATTCCTATTGAATAAAAGCATGTTCTATTTCATTACAGTTCACTGCTGTAGACATGGTTAAGAATGCAAACTAATCGTAAATACATACATAAACAATACTAGTTTTGAATCCATCTCCAAAGCAACAAATAAAATTACCATGAGTGAAGCATTCTGTAACCTGCTACTGATTTGAGGTAAAATGCTACTTTATTGCTTGAAAAATCCAAAATTTACAATTGGTCCTTATGATAAACAAGGTGTCATTAAGCAAAGAAACCCTCAGTGGCATTAACACGTTAAGGACCTTCTAGACCAGCAGAAACCATTTATCAACATCGTGGCACTTTATGTTGCAGTCTGGGTAGACGTTTGTCTGACAGCTCCATCGACTATGGCTATAGTTGCACTTCATAGGATTTGACAGAAAATCTCAAGGTTTAGACCTTATTTGGTTGGACTTAAAGTCCAATTTCGGCATATATATGAAGATAATTTTCAAGATAAATGAATTTTCAAAATTTAATCAGATAAATGACTTAATCCAATGGATTAAGCTGCTTAAGCCATTTTCTACTTAATCAATTTGATTAATCATGTGATTAAAATTTGAGAATTCATTCTCAATGTACGTAATATTACTTTTAAACATATATTTATCTATGTTTGAGTAAAATACAAACAAATTCTTCATATACATGAGTAATTTGGATTTTGGAATAAAGCCATTGGCTTAAGTCCAACCAAATACCCCCTTACACTTTATAGCTTCCAAAACTTATAATTTTACTTTCCAAAAGTATACATTAGCAAGTCAAATCAACTTCTTACTATTAACAGAGTAGCAAAGTAACCTGTGGTAGAGGAAGCTGCACAAGAATTCCATGAATTGAACGATCCTCATTAAAAGCCGAGAGTGCAGTGATTACTTGATCCTCTGTGCAATAATCAGGCATTTCAGCTACCACAGACTTGATGCCAGCTTCTTCACAAGCTTGTATTTTGTTGCGAACATAGGTTTGCGAATCTCTTCTGCTGCCCACCAAGATTACAGCCAACCCAGGAACCTCCCCAACACGTTTCTTCATCCTCTGTACTTCACTGGCTATACTTGACCTAACTTCCTCTGCAATTGACTTCCCATCAATTATCGCAGCAGTCTTCACATCAGCTGCTGTGAATCTCAACTATCAACCACACCAGTTATCCAGGAATTTAAACAGGGAATGATGCTTCAAGAAAACATATCCTTTCTTTCTGTTCATATCCTTTCTTTCTGTTAGGTTCCAGTCTTCGAAATACAACTGGAAGTGCAGTAACATAAAAATTGGAACATAATGGATTATGTAGAATATGTGTGGTTGTGTGCAAGCGAATCCATGCAGGTCCGGGTGCAAATAGAGGGAGAGATCATGTTTTCCAAATACTACGGAAATAATTCTGTCTGCTTTTACATGAATATGAAAAAACGCAAGGCCAACTCTTTTTTTCTTTAAGAAAACAAAAAAAATCAGGAAAAGGAGAAAAGGGCCAATAAGTACGAAATAGTGTCCCTGTGGAAACACAATTAAAAATATTAATGAAGTTATGAAATACTGCAAAATAGTTTACGCTCGTCTCCAATTAGAAAACCCATGGATGTATATCATATCTCTTGAAAGTATGTCTGAGATCTTTGTCACAGATGACAGATGTGCACACTGAGTGTTAATAAATGACAGACAAACAACAATTGAGCTAAAAAAATAGTTTCACTAAACACCATACAGAATTTAGAGCCAAGAGTGCAGGAAATAAGAAACTACAGTGTATGTGAACTCAACAGGAATTGGACAAGTAAGAAGATTAAGTAAACACATGCTGAGACTTCTTACATGTCTTCATGACTGGTGGATCAGAACACTGCCTGGAAGTGGAATCCCAAATTTCTGGTAAATCCAGAGAGACGAGGGTTGGAGAGAGTAAAATCTTGGAGTGGTGGCTTTCATTCATAGCACTCGCCCATGAAGTCATGGAGCTCACGCATTTTGAAAAGTGTCTGCGGCATGCATAAACCATGTATGGCCCTATTGATCTCCTGGCCATTCCTCACTATCTTCCGATACCAGGATTTGAATGTGGTGAATCACTTCACCTGTCACGTTGTTGTCCGACTGCTCAAATCCAAAAATGTGAGACTCAGTAATCCAAACAAGATCCAAATAATTTTTACTAATGAATGGCAAGGATCGAAAAACCAACAATCCTTCAATAATTTTTTACTAATTTGTTTTGTCTTGTCTTGCTAATCAAACATGCGTCTGAATTCTAGCTGCTTTTACCTTCCATCACCTGCAGCTACGACAATCAATTGAAGATAATTGAAAAAATAAGGTCGAGAAGGAAAGTTCAAGTGCAAGATGGGAAAGAACAAGAGACCGCCAAGTTACTGAATACTGACCTAAACTCGTAGGCACCGCCGCAATCATCTAGAGAATCGACTATGGATTGGAACATACCAGAATCTCAGGTCTCAGCTCTACGCTCAAAGCCTGACACTGAAAGGCCATGGATGCTTGACGAGAAATCTTATCATTGCTCCTCAAACTATAAACTCAAACTATAAGGTTTAGGCCAAGTCTAATTACCTCTTACATTACATGTAATTCGACTACTCACAAAATGTCCTTAATACCCTTCTATATTTAGATTTTTCTGTTAACTCGATACAATTGCTACAAATCAAAGCCAAACTCATTTTCTTCTCCAGCCGAATTTCTCTGCAGCTCCTACTTCTCTCTAATTTGTTCTTCTGGTTTGTTGCAATTTCTCTTCCGATTTGTGCCGATCTGCTCGTTATTGTAATTTGAGGTAGATTTCTTCTTCTCTTCACCTACAAATCGGCGTGACAGAGGAGCGATTGATCGTGCTCTGGCGAAGGCATGTGGATCGATGTGACGGAGGAGTGGTCGGTGCACGACGGACCTTCAAATCTCCGGCATGGATCAACAAATTAATCAACGCGATGGAGTGGCCGACCTTGCTCTGGTAGTGACGGTGGTCCGACGATGATTTAGTGGTGGTCCGGCGGTAGTTCGTTGCGAGCAGACCAGATCTCTTCCGACAATGATCAACGCCAATCGGCAGCAACGAGTCACTCCAGATCTAAAGGTTAGTGGTATAGCTCAAAATGCTAGTTCTACCGATAACAAATGGAGGTGAGGAATCAGAAATTTCCTAGTATTTATTCGAACATTATAACATTTTATAATAAACACTATAAACTATTGAACATATATTTTATTTGGCTATGAATTGTTTCATTTTTTTGATGTTTTTAAACTGTAGAGACAATTACATTTTATTACATACAATTTGTTATAATTTATTAGACAGTTTAGTTATCACTAAAATGTCCAAGACAAATAAGCAAACAATATAGACTCTTGTAGTAGAAGGTTTTGCATATCAATTTAGACACTATGCAATTAGTTATAAATAAACACATAAATGTTTTATATTGTGTTATAAACTCTATTATACATTACAAAATAAGTTTTTGCGATTTTCCACGAAAATTAATTTCTAAAAATTTGTTCCACACTTTGCGTTTTGGTTTAGACATTATTTGATAGTTTAGTATACAGTTTTGCATACCATTTAGACATTATGTAATTACTATAAATTAACGAAAACAATGTTTTTATTATGTTTTAAATGGTTTTCGGCGGTGGTGGTGCCAGTAGCAGTTCCAACGGTGGTTCCGACGGCAGTCCAGTGGTAGTTCCGGCATGGTCCGATGGCGGTTTCGATGGTGATCCAGTGGCAGTTCCGGCAGTCGCCCGACGGTGGTCCGACGGTAGTTCTGGAGGTAGTCCGGCGGTGGTTCCGGCGGCAGTAGTGGTGCGGTGGATTACAATTTTTTGTTAAAAATTGTGGTTATGGGTAATTTTGACAATTGAAAAAATAGAAGCCGTAGGTTGGACTCTACTTAACTATTAGACTAGTATGTGTTATAAAACATATATAGATGGTAAATAAATATGTGAATTCTTAATGTTAGTAAATTTTTATAATAAAATTTTAGGCCTTTAATATCCATTTTAAAATGATGGTTTAAAAATTTTCAGTGTTAGTGGATAGTACATTAACTAATCCATACTTCAAAGGTACAATTTGGTGACAGAAATTAGCATTTAGTGCTGCGAATTCACCACCAACATTAGGGGGCTTCAAACCTAAGAGATGGATAAAAAACTTTTTGGTGAATTTTTTACTTATTCATGGTGAGAAATAAAATTGCACCTCTTATCCCCCTCAAACCAGAAAACGGGAGTTGACAAGTGGGCAAGGGCGAGAAGCAGGTAGGGAGGGAGCAGACAAGTGGGGAGGAGGGTTGGAGGCATAGTAGTAAATTTCGTTTAAATCGGCCGATACGCGGTTTCGTTCGGTACCGGGAAAGCAGTACCGTTTAGGTCAAAATTGTACCGGCGGTCGTCCGGACCGTCCGGCCGTTTCGGCCGTTTGGCCGCGTGTCCGGCCAAACGAAGAAAAGCAGCGACAGGGTTTAAATGAACATTTTTAAAAGTTTGAGGATGAATCACGAATGAAAAATATCTACTAAATTAAAGAAATTAAAATACAAAATCACAAGATTCATAAAAACTTCTCACCGATTGTTTTGGAATATGTTAATTACGTTAAAGAAAGAAATAATATATTAATCTATTTGAGATCCATGCTATTTAAATTTGTTTTCCATACTTAAATTAGTTTTTGATGTTGACTAATGAGATCATTTAGAATTATCATGTTTATATTTCTTCACACTCCCAGGTTTGTAATTTAAAAACTAATTTACCTCATTCATTTTTTTAATTCTTTTAATTAGTATATTTAGTTCTTGTATGTAGCTAGTAAATACTTGTTTATTACATTTTTTTTCTCTTAGTCAAATAGGTGATCACCCAAGTACTCCAGGTAAAAAATTTAGAATCTCAGATACTTTTACAGGTATATATATACACACACACACTGCAGTTTTACAGTACAACCTATACCCCAGGTGTGCAGTCTCGTCTCGTATCGGCAAAAGCAGTACGATCACCGGTACGATATTTAATACCTTGGTTGGAGGGCAAAACGTCAGACAGGGGGGCTGGTCAAAGGGGTGGGTCTCGCCGAAATTCACGTTTCATCGTGATTCCGGCAAAATCACATCTGCCGTGAATCACTTACCATCCGAAAAAATTAGAAATCACGGTGAATTTTGGGTGTGAAAAATTGTAGTGATTCATCACAATTGCACAAACTTTGAAACCCCCTATTATCTTTAGGGATCACTTTACCATTCACTATGCTAACTTGTTAACTGATACAAGTATTGTCTACGTTAGCCTTTAGTGATAATGCATAGGAAAAATGCATCCTTGGACCTATGGACAAATTGTCCGCTAGGGTTTCCTGGTTCCTTATCGCCGTCGCCACCCCGACCCGTCTCTAACGATGCGGCGTGCTATTGCTTGCCAGGATGAAGCTGTGATCCCCGCCCAGGTGCCGCCATCTCAGTTCATCGGCGAGGATTGGAGTATGGGTCTTCACACTTTTGTTGTAGATTCGTCTCCAAGGGACTCATCTTTGTACTTAATTCCGTCGGCGACGGCTTCTCGCTGATGTTGTCAGCATTTTTCACCCGGCTTCTTGTCATCCGTCGGGCCGGTGCCTTAATTCACCCTCTGTCTCCGGCGATCATCTTGTTTCCCCTTTCAGTGGCCTCGTCAATCGAAGTCAGGTGACATCGCCTTTGCCCCTAATATCCGCGCGTTCGGTTACTAATTAAGAACCGGGATCCCCATCGTCGTCGCCACGATGTCGTTCATCATCTCGGAGATGTGGGTTCTCTTTCATTTTTTTCATGGCTCGATCCTCCAACTGCATTTGCCAAAGTTCGGGCCTCTGGATTACGCCATGTTTTCACGGCCTACTTTTGGACTCCGGTGAGGGACTGCTTTTGTGCAGTGTTGGTGCTTTACTTGCTTTCGGTGGTGCCTTCTCTGACTTTGTTCATTGTCGTTCTCTCGATCAGCACTTTAGGTTCCTTGACATGTTGATGTCGCTTGCACGGTTCTCAGATGTGAGTGCTCTAGGGGACTTAGATTTTGCTTCGGCCATCTTGGTTAATTACCCCGTGTCATGATGTTCCCACATTCTAGTTTGTTGGTGGTGTTGGGCTGATTGTTCTGGTGAGGTTGGGGCTTTCTCTGCCCTTCCTAGTGCCATGAGTCTGGGTGCGGGGCTGGCTCGGTGTGTGGTCCACCCGGATTGCCCCTTTTTGTGTCTTATGGACCTCGTCTGTTTTCCAGTTTTTTCGTGTCAGATCTTTCTGTTTTGTTTGCTTGTCTGGGTGCCTGGTTATCCGTTTTCCTTGGATGTCATTTTTTGTTTTTATTAGGATATTGTTGTGGGAGCTAGTTGTTGCTCTCTTCTGAATCTTTCGGCCTGTCCGTACAGGAGTGCCCAGTTATGATAAGTTGATACAAGATAACTCTTTTAGAGTATGCGGGAGTATTGAAAGCGTGCATCGCTAACTGTTGCGGAAGCTCGGAATAATTCTTCTGACAAATGGGTAAGAGAGTGAAGTATTGAACTGTAAAACCACACTTAAGGATAATTCCCAGGAAAGACGGAGGGGTCACAGACGGTCCCGCTTAAAACCAGCCTCCTAGACAGAATTTCCTCTATGTAATTTTAAAGCACAATATATCACTACAGCCATACCCTATAACAGCTACTTGAAGAATAACAATAGAAGAGAACACAAAAAATAACGAGGTTCGGCCAATTATGCCTACGTCCTCGAACACTACCAAAATAATATTCCACTACCGAAGAAATATTACAAAGAGAGAGAAGAAATAAACCAAGCAATGCCTTAAGAAAAGTAAGTTAATTGCTTGAGTTTGAGATAAGATGAAGGGAGGAGAGACCTTCCTATTTATAGCTGAAATCCTCTCCCACTTCATTTCTACAAACAATGTAGGATAAAGATGTAGCCACAAACAACACTAACTTCTTTCCACCATGTGCCTTCAGCCCTGAAAAGGCATGCTTGGGCGGATAGGCATGAGGCTTTCATTGCGAAGTGCCTCCAGTTTCTTTATACTCTAGTTTTATTTCCTCTCCTTAGGAGTTGGCTAGTTGCTCTTTCCAAGTTTATATTTATTTGGTCTATCCTATTCTAGCTTATTTCACACGATAAAATGAGCCTTTCTCGTTTTTTATTTTTTAAAAATGCATCCTTGGTTCTTAATTGCCATTTAAATTTTACTATTACTCCTATATATCACCAAAAGCCCTACCATTTATCTTCTTTCTATTGTGACGTACCCTAGGTTGTTTTCATAATCAGTAAACTGACAGCGCAAATTAAACAGATGGAGTGACTAGACGATGTGTGACATAATTAAGAAGTACAGTTACAGGAGGAGGTGCTTAAGTAACATGGCAATGTCCCATGAATTGTTAAATAAGATAAGAGGGTAAGAACAAAATAAGACCCTGTTTGCCATCTCTGTCAAATCTAAGTGAAGTAGGGCCTGGAATTAAGAGAACTTTTTGAATGTTGACGATTGAGATCGAGAGGCCGGCTTTTGTAAATTAATGCAAGATCGAGGATGCATGGCATATATTATATGTATGTCTTGATTTGAGGGGAGGGAATGATTTATTGGAGCCGTCTTTTTGGGGTTTGCTCTTGTTTTATTATAATTTATACGTTTCATGCATGTCTCCTAGAAAGTTCTCGTTCTCTTCAGACTTCCACTCATTCCCAAATCATTTACTCACACACACACACACACACACACACATATATATATATATATATATATATATATATATATATATATATATATATATATATATATATATATATAAAACTACTCATCCGCCCGAGTGTTGATGTACTCGTCGACATCCTCCTCCTCCTCCTCCTCGTCGCTCTCCTCATCCCGTAAATCAACCGGAGCCTCGCGCGCGGTCGAGCCATCGACCTGTATCGGGGTCCGAATCGACCTGTAATAACGTAAACAATATTTGAAAACGAAAATTACTTAAATTACATGGAAAATATAAATAATAACATAAAACAATATTTTGAAACAAAAATTACTTAAATTACAATAAATTACAATAAATGACGTAAAACAATATTTGAAAACGAAAATTACTTAAATTACATGGAAAATATAAATAATAACATAAAACAATATTTTGAAACAAAAATTACTTAAATTACAAAAAATTACAATAAATGGCGTAAAACAATATTTGAAAACGAAAATTATTTAAATTACATGGAAAATATAAATAATAACATAAAACAATATTTTGAAACAAAAATTACTTAAATTACAAAAAATAGAAATAAATGACGTAAAACAATATTTGAAAATGAAAATTACTTAAATTACATGGAAAATATAAATAATAACATAAAACAATATTTTGAAACAAAAATTACTTAAATTACAAAAAAATAGAATTAATAACATAAAACAATAATTGAAAACGAAAATTACTTAAATTACAAAAAATAGAAATAAATGATGTAAAATAATACTTTAAAATACAGAAATATAGACAAAATTACGAAATAAATAGAAAATTGAAAATAGAAAATATAGAAAAACGAAACGTAATTTTTAAAACAGAATTTAAATAGAAATTGAAACATCATGAACACAAAAATGAAATATCATGAAATTTTTAAAATATCATGAAATAGAAATAGAATTTAAACAGAATTTAAAAATAGAAGTAAATAACGAGAAATTTAAATAATTACGACTAAATTTTTAGAACAAAAAGAAACATGATGAACGCAAAAAACGAAATATCATGAAATTTAAATAATTACTCCAGCAGTTGTTTCTCATGATGAACACAAGCATCATGAACCCAGAATGAAAATGAAAAGATCAATGGTTTAGGTTTTACCTTCCCTGTCTGCAAAGGTTGCCTCGGTCAAGGATGAGAACGGCGGACGGACGGCCGAACGACGCAGCAATGCACGGCACAAGGCCGAACAACAAATGCAAAAACGAAACCCTAAGGTGAGAGAGATGACGAAGAGAAGAGAGTTAAACAAAAACAAAGAAGAGGAAGAAATTACAGCATGAGCCGGTCTCGGGACGAGTTTCGAGAGGAGGGAGGGAGGGAGGGAGGGGTTACGAGAGGGAGGGAGGGGTTGAGGGTTACGAGAGGGAGGGAGGGGAAGAACAAAGTATTGGGAAGGGGAAGGGGCGTCTTGCAGACGCGTATCGGCGAAGGAGTATTCTGAGACATCGCATTTAATGCATGTAACGATATGACGGCTTTATGGCGGCCAAAGCCGTCATAACGTGCAACGGGACAAAGTTGAAGATTTCGTCGAATTTGGCTTCTCATCCACATAATTATTAACGCTAGCTCAAGTACAGTCATAATACTGTGCCAACTTGTCGTGCTCCACGAACTCAATGATTTTGATTAACCTCCACATCACAATGCATTTTTCGCAGTTTGCAATTTTACTAGTAATTAAGTGAACAATTAATTTGAGAGAGAATCGGGAAGTAAATTTGATGTGGCACAAGAAGGTAAAATGGTATATGAGTATATTTCAATATTTGAGTATGAACTTGACTGGGAATTCCAAGTGTTTCTCTTTTTTGTTCTTTTAGCTCCAGTCATGACATATAATAAACCAAGTAGATGTAAAATATGGTAAACTAAAATTTGTTATTTTTTTATATAATTAAAAAAATAAGTGGTTGTTTTTAAAAAAAATAGATAAAAAATTCTTATAGTAGGAGAAGTTGAACATCTAATATGTTTATAGACTCAAATAAAGTGTCATGTCTTTTTAAATGCATATGTTATTTCACTTCATGTCCATTATGACAGATATACCATTTCCTTTCAGGTATGTTTCTACAAATATGTCATTTCAAATAATCACATATGACAATGTTCACATGCTCTTACCACATAACACAACTATTCATAGCACCAACAAGGTGTTATATCAACCCGTGCTTCACAATGGATGCATAGTTTTTGTTCGGTTGTAATTTATTTATATTAATATATATTACTCCCTCCACACCTGAAAGAATGCGGCATATTCCTTTTAATGATGTTTTTGAAAGAATATACTGTTGGGAAAGCTAACCCTCGAACCCCTCAACAGGGTCCATCAATCAAAGTAAAACTGGGAAAAAAATAAAATAAAATTGGATGCACCAACCTCAGTGTACACCCAATCACGCCCAAACAGAAGTTCGAATTAGTGTAGCAAGTTTGTTTCTAAACGTTATAGGAGTATATAAGAAAGAGAAGATAGTATCATGTGAGGGGGGGTGGGTAGGAGGGGGGGGGGGGGGGGTGCTTTGTGTTATGTGGGGGTTGACATGACGAGGGAGGGATGGTGTCTGCTCTGGTCTGGTGCTCTGCTCCCTTCCTCCAAACCCAGTTACGTAGTCGAGTCGTGTCGCGTGGCCCAATCTGTTCGGCCACACCCACCCATCACGGCCCACTGGGTCTACCATGATGTTAATACAATCTCTCTCAAATAATTAATCCGCTTCATTAATCATTAATTCCCTCCGTACCTCATTTACCTTTTCTTTTCAATATTCACCATTTAGGAGGCAGGCAGGCTAACAAATTCTCTTCCACGAACAAATAAATTCTCCTAGTTACCACAATCTAGCTAGCTGGTTGCTTCAATTTTAAGTAAGCAAGCACGGTTAGGCATACTTTTGGGCATTAATTTGGTCAATGGTTGTTTTTTAAAATTGATGGTATGAGATTTGTATTAGAAATTTTTTTCTCCAAAGTGAACACTCCTTAAGTAAAAGAATAAGAGACCTCGGTTTGAAAAACAACTTATGAGTATTAATTAATTAATTAATTAACCGATGACAAAATTAACCTAGGCAAGAACATTTGTATATTTAAAATCCAAGTTGAACCGTTTTCGTAGGTAGCGTTGAATGTGCACAGTGAGCTCCATGCATGCATGCATGCATGCTGCTTATAAGTAGGTGTATAGATTTGAAATAAAGGACGTAAGGTTTCCGGAAAAGCAAAGAGCAAAGGGAGGAGTGCGAAGATACATATGCATATGCATATATAGAGTTGAAGAAAGAGAAGGGGGGGTTCCTTGTCCGTGTACGTACAAAAAGGCTGTTAAAAGAAGAAGAAGGTGAAAGGAAGCAAGAAAAGGGAAGTAGGTAGCTAGTAATTATGTGGTACTACGATACGATACGATACGATAAAAGAGATGAATACAAGCCAAGTGGGGTTAGGGTTAGGTGCAAAGAAAGCATGGGGGTTGAAAAGGACGGATGAGAGGAGTTGAGTGAGAGGGCAAAGATGAAAGATCTGTAGCGGAGGAGAGGAGACCAAAGAGAAGAGAAGAGAAGAGAAAGGAGGCTTGGGCCACCCACTCACGTGTTCTCTGTTAATAGGTGAGTGAGTGAATCTTGAAGACTGACTTCTTCTTCTTCCTCTTCTTGGTGCCTGCTTGCCCTTTCTCTGCCTGCTTGCCCTTTCTTTCTCTTGATACTTTAACCTCGATGCGATCGCAGTAGCTAGCTAGCTACCTAAAAGACGATCCACTTTTTCACGCCCCCCCGCTTGCTTCTTGAAACCCGTAACTTAAAAAACCACACCCATGAGCCCCTACATTACTACAACAACAAACAAATGCAAACACTGTACTATTCATTATACATGTGTAAACAAACAAACAAACAAACAAACAGCTGCTATAATTGCTCCCTTTTCTTTTTACTTTTGTTATCCTCGTTAATCGTGCGTTCCTCTCAGTGTTCACTCACCTTTTCAATAGAGTCAATCAGGAAAACAGGGAATCCCCTAAACATTTCAGAAAACTAGCTACCTAGAAACGAGTACTAGCTACCCATTTACCTATTTATTTATAAAAGGGAAAATTACAAAAACCCCACCATCAGGTTTCGTAAAATCTTTAATTTACCCCCTCTATTTTAAAAAATATGCAGTTCCCACCCTTGAAATTTAGTGAAATAATCCGTTACACCCTTTGACCGTGTGCGGTGCTAGTTGACCGTTATGAATTTTAAGGTTAAATAAATACTCTTATTGCCACTGTTATTTCTAAACCTAACACTTCAACCCTAACATTTTGTTTCTCTCATTTCTCCCTCCCCAACCGGCCACACTGTCTAGCCGCCGTTGTCGTCTGCTCCCTACCACAATGCGGACGAGCTCAACTCATAGAAACGCAGATGAGCCCATACCACTGCAACACATGTGAACTCGGGCTGCCCTTAACCGTTTTGGAATATAATTAGGGTAATTACCGCTAAAATCTTTAAGAGTCAACTAACACCACAAACGGTTAAATGAGGTAACTGGATGTTTGATTGAACCTCAAGGGGATAATTGCAGATTTGTGAAAATAGAAAGGCCAAACTGAAGATTTTACCAAACCTCAGAGAGGTTTTTGTAATTTCCCCTATTTATAATTCTTGGGGGTGTTTTTTTAAAAGCAAAAATAAAAATTATGAAGTATTGAAGCTTCTGGAAAATTTATAAAGTACTATGTGAAAGAAAAATATTTAGATCTATTTATTCATTTAATTAAGGGAAATAGGGTAAATTTGTTACTGAAGTTTGCGAAATATTATTGAAGTTCATCAATTGCGTAGACACTGATTATACATTTTTTATGTTTAATGTTTTAACTTCACTTAGAATTTGTAAAACTAACAGTTCAACATTTAGATTGTGACAGATTTTAAGGTGGAATTAACCTTAGTAACCCTACAAAATGTATATTAATGTACACATAATTATCCAGTGGCACGTCACATGAGCGTTATCTAAATGCATATCACTGCCAACTGGGACAACTTAACATCCAATAATACATTTACCCATTCAATAAAAGGTTGATGATTTTATCATTACCCATTTTATTTTTAATTAACATCGTTAAGGCGATTTGGGGACAAGAGCTAGCTAGGTAGCATGGGAGGGGTGGAAAATGTCAAAGTGCTGCAGTATAGGATGTGGTTTTGGGAAAAGGGGGTTTGACGCCTGGTCCTTATACCTTTCCTCTTATCTATCTTGTGCCTTGAATTGGTGTCTTTGTTGGGTAATGAAGCGGAGGGAGGGAGGGAAACTCCGTGTCCCCGCTTTCGTCTTATTCTTATTAATTCCCTCATTTACACGCCAATAAATAGAAATCAATCAATTGCTACCAGTACCACTGCTACCACCTATCTTCTTCTCTATTGGTAAAATGGTACTCTCTGCCACCAATTAAAATCCTGATTTCAATTCTTCTTGACCCTTGCCTGCCACCTTCATACATACTTCATGTTGTTGGTCATGAAATTTAATTTCCCACCCTTAACTGGTATGATACCCCGCTGGCTGGTTCTTCATTTTCAAAAAAATGTTTTGTTAATTTCATCTTACGTACACTGTGACATTTTATTTTACCCTCAATTCAAGAGAAAAGAGCATGAATGAATCTCTACGACTCTACGTATTCGATTTACACGACGACGAAACGGCTAGCGCTACGAATCAAGCAATGCTTTAAAAAATTATGTAAGCGCCGAAAAGGAAATTGATATAGGAGTATATAATAAATCAATCTAAGAATAACAAAATTAGGGCTAAAAAAGCTATGGGGCTAAGCTAGGTTACGGGTACCGAAACAATTTGAGAACGTTTCCCCATGTGCCAATTGCTAGTACTAGTCAAAAACTATGCATTAAATACTAGAACCCCAATGGGTGTTTGTTTCGATAATATTATATTGATAAGAAAAGTTCAAAGAGTAGGGGTGTGTTCAGCTTACCTTTTTCTAGAAATTAATCTCACACATCCATCTCAAATAAATGGGAGAGAGAACAGACATTGTAATGACTATTTGATCTTTAATGTGAAATAATTATATCAATAGTATTGATGTAAATTGTTGAACTTCAGTTTTCACAAAGATGAGTTTAAAGTTTGAATTTTTTTTCCTGAATTTTTTTTCCACATCTGTTTCTGAACTGAGCAGCATAGAGAGAGAAAGGTGAATAGAATGGTAAAATTCAAAATTTTCAAATTTTGGAGTATGAGCAAAACGCAGCTTTGAACACTAATTTGGTTGAACTTACTGCTGCCTTACTCAGCTTTGAACAGCATGCACTTTGCATAAAACAGCTTGGGACAAACTAGTAAATGCAATACGCCAATACATCCTCTGTAATTTGTCAGTTTTATCACCTATCCATTCATGTAGCTCAGTTTTATTATATATCCATTCATGTAGCTCTACTCTTTACGGTTACGGTGTGTTCATTTATGATGAGAATTTTTTTTAGGAAATTTGGAAATGTGCCTTTTATTGATGGATAAAATATATATGAGTAGAAAAATTTGAAAAAAATATTATTTTATAGAGAATTAATAGCAAATTTATGGACTTAAGGTTATTGGTGTATTGAGAATTGGAATTCCCAAGATTCTGATGATGAACTGAGCCTACAACATCCATTAATTAATGATTTAATGTTCACTTTTTTTATATGAAGAGATAATAGGTTGAGGATAATGGAGATTCGAACACGAGAGATCTACAAGTGTCATAAGGAGAATGATCACTAATATTCCCAATTTCACTATATTTTTCAATTTTTCTTTTTAGGGTATGAGAATAACAAACAAAGTTTTTAAAACTTGATACTCCTTTCGTTCTTAAATGATCGAAATCCTTAGTTTTCGGTATTTAATATATGAATTTATTTTTCCATAAATACAAAACCTAAATTTATTTTTTATACAAATGTTATTTTCATGTGTCTACTTCACAAATATATGTTTTTAATTCAAATTTTTCTAGAAATAAATAATGTGGATAAAGTGAAGTTAAGTGGATATCAAAAATTAAATATTTCAATAAAAAAGAGACCGGTGGAGTATAAAATTTAAATGGACAAAATGTTGAAGGATAGTGACGGTTACAACAAAAAAAAGAACCGTGAAAGAACACAATTCTAATAATGCTAACACTTGTAAGCTGTGTAATTGCAGCACGTCCTATTGTGGTTGGGGGTTGGGTTCGTTTCTAGAAGCCATTTGTGTCTTATACAACATCTTTTAACGTATCCCCATCGACAAATATATACATGCCTACGCCTCTAGAAGTTGTTCAAACGCCTACCGTTCTATGCTTCCATGTTTGTTACCTAAACTATGCTATGGAAAAATATGGAAAAATGTCCGATCTTACCTTTCACGTTTGGTTGATAGATTCTTTTTATCATTATCTTAAAGATAGGGTCCTCAATTACCACTAATATTATACTTTTAGATTATTTTTGCTATTGCATTAAATTAATCATATTAAACCCATTTTTTTTTTAAAATTTGACAAATTCACCTATATTCTACAGTTTCATCTATTATCACCTACTGACTTACCACGCACCATGCCAAAATCCCGCGTCTGTACTCCATCATCTTCCACCCCCAAATCCACCACCTCACTCACACAAAACTCATGACCTTGCACCTCGATCATCATGAGAGCTCCATAATTCAACAATTCGCTCATTAATTGATTTTTTCTGGCGGTCGGCTGCTCCCTAATGCCGCACACGGTGTTGTCCTTAATGTCCTTGATCAATGAACCGACTATGGTGGGATTGCCATGTTGGATGGATTCTGCACATGTGAGGAGTGTGTGAACAAGATGAATTTCAGAATTTTCGACGGTCTCTTCTTTAGTCACCACGTTGGACGGACTCCAGAGACAAGCGATTAGTGGTTGCGTCGGTGGAAATGGTAGTCGGAGAGCAAAAGAAGTGGCTTAGATGGTAATTTTTACAAATTTGAGTTAATGTTTTTCGTTTTTAAAAGTATGGGGGTCAAGTTGAGCATGAAGATGTACTGCGTAACGGAATATTCCGAGAATATTCTATCTGTTAACGACGTAATGGTAATAAGGGTCCAAAAAGTTAAACTATATGACAGAAAAGTTCAAAGATAAAGTGTTGATGACAAATAAGGACCCTATCTTTGAAGTAGGGGTAAAAAGGGTCTATCGATCAAACGTGGATTGGTAAAATCGGGCATTTCCCCCCTAAACTACCAAGCTGTTAATCGGACTTACCCCCGCAAATTACTTTTCTAGTTCATAATCTTCTTCTTCTTCGGATAGAGAAAAATCAGTAATTACTGTATCTCGGAAGTGCTAATAAGAATTGCACATCATATCACATCACTGAAAATGAGAAACACAGACAAAAATAAAGACATTACAAGTGAGAAATTCCAATTGTATGAATTGAATAATGAGGACATAACAGTAAGATTCGAGAAATCGAAAACTAGAAAAATGAATGGCCTGGATTGGTTCCGAAAAGGAATGCAAATACAGTAACCAGATTAAAATCATTATGTTCGAGGTTGATTAGACTTAATTAAAAGACACCAAGATAGAGAAGGATGATAGAAGTACTTAAGGAGTATATAAAGCGAAGCGGTGATAACATACGATGTCGTTTCGGTTTTGTTTGTCTGATAAAAAATGAAAAGAACAAGAGAAAGGAGGACATGCACTGCGTGTATTGGTAACTATGGGCGATGAAGGCGAAGACGTCAAACAGGCAAGGACGAGGGCTTGCTGTTGCTGCTGCTTCGCTTTGACAGCCCATCACCTCACCTGCTTCAATTCCCAAATTGCTACCTGCTAGTAGTATTTTATCCTACTCCCTATTTACATTTACTCCTTCAACTATAAGAAAAACCACGCTTATGCCCTCAAATTTAAAACTGTCGACACTCACATGTGTTCTCTCTCGTTGATTAAGATGCAAAGAATGATTTGGTTGCTATATACTACTACTTCTACAAGGCAGCATTAATAAGATTGGGAAAGTTTTTGGGTGATTATTTATGAAACAAAAATTAGGGACGTAGATGCATTGTTCGAAACTTGGGGGGTCAAAGTATTATTTTACATGATTGTTGATGAGGGTAAGTGTGATTTAATGATGTTGGCAGTCTCAATATATTCATCTGCCACAAGGTTGTCGGTCGCAAAGCGCCACCCCCCCACCTCCCTCCGCCGATGCCCCTAAAATTTACTACTACAAGCTATGTATGAGTATATATATAATAGTAGTAGTATTAAATACTAATAATAATATTTTTTAACCCTTAATCCTCCTCCCTTCTCGTATTTGGTGCGGGTTATGTACTTGTAAAGAGATAAATCCAGATATATACTATTATACTAGTATATTTTATGGGATAAACAAGAGGAGTCCTGTCCTGTCGCCGAATTCCCCCTTTCTGCTTGACCTTTAGCCTTCGTTTTCTACTCTCCTCCACAATCGCTCCTCAATCTCTTCTCAAACTCTTTGCTCTTTCACTTGCTATTATCACCATCACATCAAATCTTTCACCATTATTTATTTATTTATGACGATCATTTATAAACATCAACTGTCTTCATCTTCATTCCACCTGATAATTAGCACACTCCTACCACTCAGAATCCTATGGCCGCTTGCGAGTTGCGGAACGCTGATCATTCCTCAGCAGCAGCATCCACGGCGTTAGGGATTAATAACACCACCTCCACCGGCTCTTCGTCGACGACCACAGCCGCTAGATTCATGAACCGGAAGCGGATGGCGCCGGAGACGGCGCCGGATTTCCACACCGCCCATAGATTCCTCCGTCGCACAATCGACGCCGCCGCCACCAATTTTCCTACTGGTTACCCCAACTACTCCACAATGAATGTGAATAATGCGGGCGTCGCCATCCCCCCTTCGGTCTCCACCTTAACCACTCTGACATCACCACCGCTTGGCATTTTCTCTTCGTCTAATTCTATGATGATGATGGATAACATTGCTTTTTCTTTTCTGCCCAGTACCACTACCACTCCCGCCGTCTGTGGCTTCTCCGGTTTGCCAGTTTTCCCTCCGGCGTCCCCAGCTGAGAGAAACAGGGGGTCCGCCGCCATGGAAGACGCCTGGATCGACGGAATCATAAAGGACCTCCTCCATACATCCAGTAATGTTTCGATTCCTCAGCTTATTCACAACGTCCGTGAGATTATTTACCCCTGTAACCCCAATCTCGCCGTCCTCCTCGAGTACCGCCTCCGCTGCCTCCTCTCTAAGGACCTCCCTCCGTTGCCGAATTCTCTCAATCTCATCTCCTCAGAGTCTACTAATTCGCTGGCTAATTTCTCCCTGCCGCCGGAAGCATCATCAGTTGGAATTAATAATCAGTTCTTGCAGGGTGGTGCTAATACCGCCTCGCTTCCTCAGATCAGCGCCGTACCAGCAGCGGCGCCTGTTACCACAGCACCGCAAACCCTGCCGCCGCCGCCGCAGGCTCAGCCTCGGGAAACCTCGCAGCCACGAGAACCGGAGAAATCCGCTTCATCGAGAGAACCGACGCCGCCGTCACCTCCGGTCAAAGCAATGGCCGCCGTGAGAGACCGGAGAGAAGAGCTGAGACAGCAGAAGCGTGACGAGGAAGGACTGCACTTACTCACTTTACTACTCCAGTGTGCGGAAGCCGTCGCCGGAGACAACTTGGAGGAAGCGAACCGGATATTACTAGAGCTGTCGGAGCTGGCGACGCCATACGGGACATCGGCGCAGCGCGTGGCGGCGTATTTCTCTGAAGCAATGTCGGCTCGGCTGGTGAGCTCGTGTCTGGGGATGTACACGGCGATGCCGTCGCTTCCTCGTGTCCACACACAGAAGATGGTGTCGGCGTTTCAGGTGTTCAACGGGATCAGTCCGTTCGTGAAGTTCTCCCACTTCACGGCCAACCAAGCCATCCAAGAAGCGTTCGAGAGAGAAGACCAAGTGCACATCATTGATCTGGATATCATGCAAGGGTTGCAGTGGCCGGGGCTTTTCCATATCCTTGCCTCCAGGCCTGGTGGGCCGCCGCACGTGCGGCTCACGGGGCTGGGGACGTCGATGGAGGCGCTGGAGGCGACGGGGAAGAGGCTTTCGGACTTCGCCAACAAGCTGGGGTTGCCGTTTGAGTTTAATGCGGTGGCGGAGAAGGCGGGGAATCTGGATCCTGAGAGGTTGCAGGTGCGGAAGAGGGAGGCGGTGGCTGTTCATTGGTTGCAGCATTCTCTTTATGATGTTACTGGTTCCGATTCAAACACGCTATGGTTTTTGCAGAGGTACGTAACGTAGGTTAAACATTTCCTTATTCTCTCTATTATTAGTAGCTATCTATTATTAGTAGCTAGTAGTATTACATGCAAAGATATATAGACTCTAGCATTACACTATGATATTTTGGATCATGAGAATTAGCATGCTAGCTATATAGTCATTTTATCATCACAACTACTCATTCTCATTCCGTTTTCATTTCATTTAATTTACAGGTTTTATTCAGTATTTTGTTATAGAATATTAAATAGTTTATATGAAAATGATATTATAATGTTTCTAATTTCTATATATATATATATATATTATAAATTTTATAAAAAACTTCTTTCTAACATTAATTTGAATTAAATAAAACATCCTAAATCAAATGGCTACAATATTTTTGGAGGGATGAATTATTCAAGAGCAATTAATTGACTAAACTCAATAATGGAATGTAAATTTTTGGTTCCATAAACTTTTTTTTAATGGCATTGGTTCCATACACTATTTAATTCATTGGATAAAATTGTACAAATATTTTTTTTCCTGTTTAATGCATTGGTTCAATATATTAATCCATTTATATGATTATAAATTTACAACTATACTTAATTAACTGATCAGTAAATTTATTGTTTGTAAATTTACAATTTTATAGAGTAATGTAATGTTTAGATGAAGCAAAAAAAAATCATTTGTATGATTAAAGTTGAACATAAGCCAATGGTTAGCTTACACAATTGACTTAAACCCAACCCAAATCGATAATATAAAGTTTTAACGCATAAATATAAATTTATATCTTGCATTGGCGGAAGCCATTATTAACACAACATTTTTACAAACCAAAATTAAAGAATTGTACATGTTGATGAAAATGCAATTGAATTGGAGTGAAAGAGTATAATATTGCTCACATTTTTTATTAATAAAGAATACAATGTTCCAGCAAAATTATACCCATTTATTGCTCACATAATAACCAAACAGCCATGACTACCAAAATACTCCAACAAAACATTATTGCTCACATTTGAATTTGAACACACTAAGTATAGTATTTTCTATTCACTCTGTCTCAAAATTACTAGGATGATTGACTTTTCATGTTATATTTATCTCAAGTAACTGTAAAAGAAATTGTTAATTTTTGTTAATTATTGTACTCCATTTATAAGAACAAATATATTGATTATTATTTATAGATAATTTATTTCGTTATATATGTTTATTTATAAATGATAAAAAAGAAATATAGATTGATTGATTGTCAAAAAGAATTATAGATGAAATTCTGTAATCAAAGCTGGACAATTATTCTTTAAGTAAGGGAGCTGTTCATTTATCATGACGAGAATAAAGAGAGCGAAGTTTTTGGAGAAAAGAAAATATGGAGTGGGTAACAATACTTTTGGCAATAAAAATCCTCATGTTCTTCTCAAAAAAATTGTGACATTTGATTTGTTCTAATTATCGTTAAGGTGCATTAAAGAATTTATTGATACATTAAAATATTCTAACGAGATTCATAATTGATGATGAGTCATTTGGTGCATGCAGCTGGGCTTTTCCTTTCTTATTTTCCTCCTGATTAACCAACCATCGCATGCAACAGTTCTCATTTAACTGCATCTAGTTCGTAAATGAATTTGTTAATTAATAATGTAGATTGGGGCCGAAAGTAGTGACGGTGGTGGAGCAGGACTTGAGCCACGCTGGGTCGTTCCTAGGGCGGTTCGTGGAAGCGATTCACTACTACTCAGCTCTGTTCGACTCGCTGGGTTCGAGCTACGGCGAAGAGAGCGAGGAGAGGCACGTGGTGGAGCAGCAGCTGCTGTCCAGGGAGATCCGGAATGTGCTTGCGGTGGGCGGTCCGGCCAGGAGCGGCGACCTCAAGTTCCGGAGCTGGCGGGAGAAGCTGCCGCAGTCGGGGTTCAGACCCATCTCGCTGGCCGGCAACGCCGCCACGCAGGCCACTCTGCTACTCGGCATGTTCCCCTCCGACGGCTACACATTGGTTGAGGACAACGGTGCCCTCAAGCTCGGTTGGAAAGATCTCTGCTTGCTCACTGCTTCCGCCTGGCGACCCTCCGCCGCTCTTATTCCGCCTTAGCTATCTACTGACTACACATTATTACATGCTCATGCGCTTTCATGTCATTTCTTCATATTTACTCCAATCTCATCATCCTTGTTCCTCTCTCCATCATTCTTGTTACTCTTATACATTTTGTGAAGAAATATGACAAATGGACAACCGATGTGGAGGAAGTGATTAAAAGATAAAGTTGGTTGGTTAACCTTATTTAAGAAATGAATTTTAGTAAACCGCGGTAAAATTTGTGTTGAATGATTTTAGCAGCGTTACATTGGACTCAATTCTAATGGATTCCATATATGTGGTTGGGTTCTACCTTTGAGGCCCGGGACCATTTGTTTATAAGTTGGATCTCGGTCTATTGTATGGCCAGTTTTCCTTTCTTGACGCTGACCTGAAGGTCCACTACTACTACATACCAAAGCCGAATTTAATGAGTGCTTGATATGATACACATGTGTAGGTACACATAGTAGATTAGATGTCTAATTTACAAAACAATTTCAACCCAAATCAATTAAAAATACTAAATGTCTAAATTATCCCTACATACTTTCTCTATATATTCTTTATGTGTCTACACATATGTATGTAATATAATTGGTAGAATTTAATAGCCTAAACCTTGTACTTCAGTATTTGGAACTTTTCATAATGTAGTGTAAGACGACCTGAAAAATGTAACCATGCTATTTTTTTTAAAAGTAATTGAAAAATTATTTAATTGAATCGAAATAGAGACATAATCCTACTCTGATGGGAGTAAGATCATGCTCGTTACATAAGCGAGATCAATACAGCACCATCATGCTCAGTACATAACCATGCTAATACATGTAAAGAGGTAACATAATCGATGAATGATTTGTACTAGTCTATACCTGACACATGAAGTTGAGTGGGGGTTGAATTGCCCTTCCAATCCCAAGAGAATAGTGATTGGATGAGGAGCCCTCGACTAGCAAGGTGATTCGGCTGGTAATGTCTGGTCTCAGAAGTGGGAACTGGGATCTATCTATCAAGATTAAGTTAGGTTCTAGAGTTGTTTTCAGTCGTTCGTTTGCACTGATGCAATACTGAATATGATTAGGCACCACCAATCAACAACATTTTCAGGTGGAGGAAAACAAAAGAACAGATCCAGTTACCTGGACATACTCATCTGAACAAGATATAAGAATAGAACTATTGAATCATTGGAGGGCAGTCGTCCAAGTGATATGGCCACAATTCGACCGATGTAAAATTCAAGTCAACTGATACAATATGAATGTGTTAACAAATGATACAGCTTATGTCAAGCTAGTCCACGATTTTCTTTGTGGGCTAATCAACAAAATTTCAATCAACAGAAATGGCAGTCCATAACCTATTCTCCTGGGAACACGGCTACTTTCACACTCATTTACAACTCGAATTGGCATATCAAATTCGTTGGAGCACATTCCAACTGCCGTCGGAACTCAGAATCTTTCCCTCTAAAATTCTACTTATTTATCAAATCATGGCTGCCCGTCTCAATTCAGTTCACCATTTTACCCAAAGAAGTTCTTCCCATCACTTCCTACATCTTCCCCACTCATACCAAGGTACACAAATCCTTTTTGCTCTGTTGCAACCGTGTGAAGCCACCTCTGGAACCTAATCTTTTCTGCTTTGCAGAAAGTAAACGAGATTTTCTACTCCTTTTTTATCTACTCAATGAAGAAAATGGAAAAACAAAAAAATCAGAAATACCCGTTCCAGCAAACTCACAAGTGGCCACTTTGCTTCCATTAGATACTTGTTGAAGTCTTTAGTTCCAAGCAAAATTCCCGGCCCTTTCATCCCGAGCATTTAAACTTTTTTCAGGAATTCAGGCCATAAACTTGCATCAGCATATTCTCATGAATTCACGTTGCACTCATTCATGAATAGATCTCCTCGTTTTAGGAACCTTTTCCAGAATACTTTATATTTGGGAATTCCCAGCTCAAGCCAAGGCTTCATATTTCCATTATAATGCAACAATGAAGCTCTCTTCACAACTTGAACATCAAGTCCATAATCATGACCAAGCCCTGACAATGCCGATACCTGATCCAGAGGATATATTTGGTCACGGAAAGTAAGCAAAGATGCACGTATTCCCGCGGTTTCCTCACCACTCGTTTGCTGTGGAAGTACAAAAACAGAAGACAAACATCAGAGACTATATGAGTACCCATGCAACACAATAAACCTTGGGAACATGTTTCCTTGATTGCGTTACATTGAATTTCACTCATCAATCAAGCTTAGTTTGATTCCTCAAGATGAACTAAATTCATAAATTCAACATAATGCAATCATGTAAGCAAGTCTTTGGTTCTACAAGAACACCTACAGTATTCAGAGTTCAAACATAAGTTATGATGGGAATTTTTATTTATTAATGATCTGATGCATCTAGAATGGAGATATTCAATTACGTGCATGTGTGGATGTGTCCAATTCGTCTTCTATTTTCAGTACTATATTCTAGTTATTTCAGAACATATTAAACAGTATGTATTGGCAGGTAAAGCAGCAACGCACCTCTTTCACCAATCTCCAGTATGTTTCTGTGACACCTAGTTCTCTCCATTTGTCCAGATCAATTAAATTCAATCCAGTCATCCAAATACAAGAACGCTTGTCAAAATTGCTTTCGCCCAACAAACTCTTAAGCTGACCCAGCCTAACAGAGCAACATTGAACAGCGCCATTCACCTTCCCTCCCATATCAAGATTCCATAGTTCTGATAAGTCTTTCTGGATGACAACATCATCATCAAGAACCACAACCTTAGGCAAATTTCTGAATATTACTGGAAGTAGATAATGGGTGCGAGAAAAGGTAGATACATAATGCGTCCTATTCTGGACTGCCATTGTATTGGCATCTCCATGGAATGAAATGCGAAATTCGACTGGCAAAGATAACTGTGGTTGAGTCACCAAATCTTGATTAATCTGTTCAACATTCAAGACTCGTACCAAGGCATTCTTATAAGCATTGTGGAAGAACCAAAATTTCATTGCATAAAAATTTTCGCGATCAGTCAGCACATGAAAAACCTGGTTTCCACTATCCTGTAAAAATTGACAGGAGGTACAAGTCAGCAACAGTAATTCAACTTATGTGTGCAATAGAACCAAAGCTAAAAGCGCTGTGAAGAGCCTTGAATGCTTACTCTGGCATGCATAACAGTTGAGTTGATGACAACAGATGACGCAAGCAGGTTTCTAGAGAATATAACATAGTGCTGCATTGATGGATTCATATACTTTTCAGGCAGCTCCTCATCAACTAAACCATCTTTGAAATGTTCCACTGTTAGTCTCATGGACAAGCAATGAAGACTCTTCGGCATTGTCTGCACTGTAAGATGGTAAAGAAAAGCGCTTTGCTTCATGTGAAAGTTGGCTTCATCCTCGGTCAAGTCAAATATTTGTCGTAACTTCTTGTCAACATTGTTGCAGTCCACAGTGACCGATTTAGCTCTCGTTATTGCAGCTTCCATCTTTTCTAACTTGGTCTCAATCCTGAGAAAATGAAAACACGTGAACAGCTAAGGACATTGAACAGCAGATGCAAAATGAAGGCTAGTGACCACTGAAGACACTTGCGTCTAGGGTTTCTGAATGAAAAAGAATATCATATGTTTTAGATTAGTCTTTCTTAATGCTAACCAATTATTTTGTCAGGCTAATGGGAGGGTGGCATAAAAAATCTTCCAAATTATGGCAGCTAGGCCACAGATGAAAATCTTTTCAAGGAAGTAAAGGCAACAAATTCAAGAAAAATGGGAAGAACGTGTCAAGACTTTTATGCGGCACTTATGTCAGCAAAACATCTCCTTGGGAAGTGCCAAAATTCTTAAAAAATAGGAACTATCAGTTCTGTCATAAATAGTGTTAATTAAATGAAAAAAGGAACAGAATTCAGTAGGACTGCCTAAGATATGTCAGGTGTGTATGAACAAAGATATTCTGAGAAAAATGTAAATCAGCAGACAACTCATTGACTGAACAACTCTATAGTTCAAGATTGAAGGACTACCATCTTAGAATCAAAGCAAACAAACAGGTCCTGAAAATTCATGCATTCACATTCACATTCACATTCACATTCACATTCACATTCACATTCACATCATCATCATCATCATCATCATACTGCACTATGGTCCCAACTTCTTTTTATTTTGATGAAGGCACTATGGTCCCAACTAATTTGAGGTCAATGGCATATTAGTTTACTATGCTGATTAACTGTTTAGAGTTAATAATACAATAAATTAAGATTTTGTGCCAGATAGGAGGGTGTGCAAAATGCATTTGTTTTCCTCTTCAAGAAAAAATACTGTGAACAAAATAGGTTTCAGTTTTAAGCATAATAACCCCTGGCATATACAGCTCCAAAACTGTAATAAATCTTTAATAGGTGGGAAATTAATTACTGTAACAAACTTCTACATTTAGTGAAGTTTCTAAGAACAAGTTCTCCAACTTACTGAAACGGCAGATCGGCATCAGTTGTGCTTTCACTTAAGATTCGCTCAAACTCTTGTATATTCTGTTTTAGCTCTCTAGACAACTTGTTTTGTGCTGGAATCTTGGCAATGCTAGGAAAATATGCCCTTGCCACAAAGAGTTGATCTTTCAATTTTTTTACCATGAAGTCCCTCATATCTTCCCTGTTTTCTTTACGCCAAAGGCAATAGCTCCCAAATTTTATTTCACACAAATTTCCACCCTCATCAGCCATACCCTTCACAGATTCAGCAACTGCATCGCCATCATCAGCTGCATGCTGCAAGTTAAAGCCAAATGGTTTTATAGGTTTCACTTTCAGGTACTAGATAAATACTCTGTAGTAAACCATAACCAAATCCTCAACTGAAAAATGAAAAATCTCCATACATTTTGATTGATAACTGGCTGCAGCACAACCATATGCGGATTTGAAGTATCTGTATAAGTATTGACAAAAAAAAAGTTAATCATAGTAAAAAAAACATAACGACTAATCAGGGAAACTGTAGAATATTAAGTTCATTCAAGCTTCCGTTTCTGTGTATTAAAAATGAACGCTCAACTAAATTCTCAATAGTATGTGCAGTTATCACGCAATTGTTCAAGAACATGGGTCTACCCACACCTTCTATCACTTGGTGTGCAGCATTTGTATTCACGGTTAAATTCTTTGCTTCATTCACAGAATCTCCGAGAATTTCCTATACAAAAAGCAAAAGAAAGTTAAATGCATAATTGTTCTCACTAAAGCTACACTGAAATTATTTAAGCGGTGTTGATGTTACATGATGCTTTTAAGCAATAAAAAGTCTAATAGCAAAACTTGAATTCATTGAACTTATGAGTTTCCAATGACAAATAGAGCTGCGGCTATCTTTCAAAAATCTCAGATATAGACATATACATATTGACATAAGACTGCAGAAAATTTAAAATCTTGAACACCTGCTACAGGTACAGAAAGGAGATTGCAGGACTCAAACAATAACATGCATATTGCAAGGCCAATTAACAGCAATCGGACAGCCTCGGATTTTAGGTGTCATATTTTTAGCAAGATATTACATGCTAGGAGTAGCTGTTTTCATCTGCATACTGTTGTTTCTTAGCGGGCATGCAGCAGCCACAAAATGAACACCCCCAACAACCACAGAAAGGAAGAAGAAAATTGTCAGGAAATGCTAATGGAAAAATAAGCTGCTAAAGCCTGAAGCTCCCAGTGATATTACTACAATAGAAAATGTCTATTTCTCAAAGCAGATTCTTCATGGCCCTATTCCATTCATTAGATAGTATACATGAGTCTTGGTGTGCCAATATCATTTATTTGCGAAAAGAAAAAGATAACTAAACTCTAACACAAAAGCTAATTAGTCTTCCATCATACATTTAAAAAAGGTCAATGGTAAACCTTCTCCATCACGTGCATTTCTAAAAAGGGAAAAAGCAGCCATCTTATCCTCATCATAATTTGTTTCCAATTAACTATTATACACCATGAAGAAATCAGGAATCAAATCAAACAAATGTTGAAAAGAAAGATGCTTTAGACTTGATGAGGAAGGGAAGATTAAAGTAAAAGCATGAACGATCAAAGCATCAGCGGCAAACCTTCGGAATTGGAAGGGCAGGCCCCAACTTTTTCACAAGTTCATCAATATGACTTGAATGATCATCCTGCAAAAGTAAGCGGATAACTACATAGAATGAGCAGGCATGCTAGACATATAGCAGCAGAAGATAAACTGATTTAAGAATTTAAGTTGCAAAGTTCTCGCAACAAACACTTGCAGGAAGTAAAGAAACATCTGCATTAACAGGCTAGCAGTTACAAGGTCGCAGAACAGGCACTAGATTGCGTTAAAAAGACTGTAAGAAGATGGAAAACCACTACCTCGGACCGATTTCTCAAGTTGTTGGCGCTATGTCTATCAATATCTCGAAAACCATTCTGATCCAGTTAGAAAGCAAAGAAACAAACATGTACGGGTCAGTATAGAATGAAACAAATAAGATACATTAGCATAATCCACAACTGAATGTAGAAACTTACTAAGGGTGAACTACGTTGAGCAGGTACAACTCCTGTGGAAGAATGAAAAGAATTTAGACGACGAAAGGAGTTTCTTATCGTGCGGAACACTAACGGAGAAGTAAAAACGAGACTAAAGTTGCACTAATATAATTCGCATAAAGCACGTTATGTGGATCCACGGGATGCAAAATGGAAGAAACGAAAGGAAAAGGAGAGTTGAGTAATCACAAATCCAACAATGACTGAATCCAGATCTGCGATCCAAATGGTTAAAGAGAAAAGGTAGAACAGATCTAGAATATTGAAGAAAGTTACCGGTAGAGTGGAAGCCATTGTGAAGGCCGAGTAGAAAACCGAGGGGAACAAGCATGGAGAGGACAACGAGAAAGAGGACGCCAATGGCGAGGCCTCTCCATCGCCGCTTCGCCGGAGCAACGCCGCCACCCCCGCCTTTCATCGCCGCTCTCGCTCCTCCTCCACTTTTCCGCGCTTCTTGATCTCGTTAGTGTTCAAACTCTTGTTTGGGACGCAATTACATCCAGCATCATCATCATCATCATCATGTGCTCAGTGTTGCCATTATTGAGCAGCAATTTGATCAGCCAGACCGCGAAGCGGATTCTTTATAATTCTTCCCAGCGCCACCACCAGTAAAACGCTTTCCCCATTGCCTTCTATCTCACTTAACCCGCACCCCACAACCCACCCCAGCTCGAAACGACACCGGTTCTTAACGGTCTGATGTGTGCTCCTAAAACCGAACCCATGAACCCGGTCTAACATTATATTATTACTATTACTATTATTTTTTAATCGCTTACCTGGCTGGGCTGCGCTTAAACCCTCGCGTCCAAAACCTAAAACATCCGAGTCGCCATTCTTCCTGATGTGAGCTCTTCTTCATTTCATTCATCTTCTTCTTCACCTTTTCGTCCGCCGGTCTTCACTCGCAAGCTCTAAATAGGCCTCCCAATGATCAAAGCTTATAGAACCAGGTCAGTCGACTGGAAGCCGTCTCCAGTTGTGGCTCTCGCGACGAGCGAGGATGGTTCAAAGGTCGCGGCGGCTCGCGACGATGCCTCTCTGGAGATTTGGCTCGTGTCACCTGGGTCAATCGGCTGGCACCACCAGCTGGTATTTGATGACTGTTTTCTGGTTCTAGCTTTGCTTTGGTTAGAGTCGCCTCTTACTTCTCTTACAATTCGCAGACTATACATGGGGACCATAATTCTCGAATCACTTCACTCCTGTGGTGCCGGACTGGTTCTAAAGGCTTGCCTGGTGGAAAGTTGTTCTCTTCCAGCATTGATGGCTCAATATCCGAGTGGGATCTTTTTGATTTAAGGCAGAAGGTCCCGATGCTTTCTATTACACTTAAGCTTTATAAATTAGATGTCTTTATACTGTTCTGTTTTCTGGTATGTGTTTATAGTGTCTAGCATTATGTCCTCTGTAGTTTTCAGCGTGTAAAAAGATCTTCTATTTATTTTTTCACGTTTAACTGTTGCTAGCTTTTGGAGACTGTCATTGCATAATGTAGTTTGCGTTAATGAACTAGAAATGTTTCTTTTGATAGCTTCTTCTCTTGAATCTTGACTGTGTTTCTTGGCTTCGTCATTCTCTCATTTCTTCCCAATCTGTGAGACCGGAGCTTCATGGAGAAGTGATATTTGTATCTTGACTACTTTTAATGCTGACACATGGTAATGCAGATTGTACTACAGTCAATTGGAGTATCAATCTGGCAGATGGCTGTGTCACCCCATATAAATCAGCCATTTCTTGCGAAGCCTTGTGTGCAACATTTACAAAATGGACATATGGAATCTGAAGACAGTGAAGATGATGATGTCAGTGAAATTGAAGACGAGACAGACTCTGACGTTGTTAATAGAAAGTTACTTAATTTGGATAGGCGCGTAGCGATTGCTTGTGATAATGGGGCAGTGCAGTTGTATACCATTTCTGATTCTGATGGATTTAAGTACCATAAATCGTTGCCTAGGGTCAGTGGTGAGACATCAATGCCTCTGAATGTTTTTTTTTTTCAAAACTTGGTTCCAGTTTCATGCTTATTATTTGTTTTTCACATGCAGGGCGGGTTCTAAGTGTAGTATGGGCCCAAGATGCGAAGAGAATATATTCAGGGACTAGTGATGGGTACGGTTTCCCCATTTATCTGTGTGTGTGTTCATTTCAGCTCATTGACATCACACATATCTTAGGCCCTTGCTTTCCCTGTACTTGTAAAGCCTTTCTGCTGAGCCTAATTCTGAGCTTAGTGACGTTTACATGCAAACTAAATTTTTTTGAATCCTTGTTTTAACCTCCTTGCAGGGTTATAAGATGTTGGGATGCCAGTTTGGGTAATGAAATTTACAGAAGCACTGTTGGTCTTGGAGGTCTGGGTTGTGGAGCTGAATTATGCATCTGGTCATTACTTTCATTGAGGTACACTTCAGAGGCACTTTCAATGGACATATTAATGTATAACTTTTGCATTTAACCATTATATGTTCTTAATACCTTAATTAATTTACTGTATTCAGCAGTGGAACCCTTGTTAGTGCAGACAGCAGTGGCACTGTTCAGTTTTGGAATGGTGACAATGGAACCCTTTTGCAGGCGCACTCCAACCACAAGGGTGATGTGTACACCCTTGCCGCTTCCCCTAGCCATAACAGAGTGTTCTCTGCTGGTGCTGATGGTCAGGTTGGTTGTTCTTAAATCTTAATTCTTATACTTTAGCCACGTTTCCATTTTACTAGTACTCCGTATTTCTTAGTACGAATGATATGTGATTGTGCCATAAAGCAATCCATATCTGATTATGATTTGAGAATATTTATGTAACAAGTAATGGTATAGCTACGAGAATCTGCTTGCGCTAATGTGTGTGATTTAACAAAATGAAAAATTTCTAACCTAACCCATTTTTTTAAGTTACTACCTCTTCATTCACCAAGTGGTTAGTATGGCTTCTTGATAGTTATGTGCTCTATGCTTTTTATATATGCTTCTCACCAGGTTATTCTGTACAAGCACTCTACTGAGGTGGTTGGGCCCTCTGATGCGACACATTCTTCTGAAATGTTGAAGAAATGGGCGTACATTGGTTATGTCAGAGCTCATACACATGATATTAGGGCCTTGACAATGGCAGTTCCAATAAGTCACGAAGGTGTGTCCATCTTTCTTTTCAAGGTTCTAAACTAATTATGATATTGTCAACAAATTCACGTCTGTTAGCAAACTTTCCGCTTTTGAACTAAATTATTTCTCTTTCCATTGTGATTTCAGATTGTTCCGAAGGTGATACTCTGTTAGATAAGAAAGGGAAGAAAATAAAAAGAGCTCGTCGTAAGGAGAAGCCGGTGGAGTTTAGCTACAATAAATGGGCTCATTTAGGGGTTCCCATGCTTATCTCGGCTGGGGATGACGCCAAGCTCTTTGCTTACTCAGCTAATGAGTTCACCAAGTTTTCACCCCATGATATATGCCCTGCACCTCAGAGAGTCCCGATACAACTAGCATTAAGTCCTAGTTTCGGTAATGGATGTTTGCTTCTTGTCCAGGGTTCTTCCTGTTTAGATATTCTCTGTGCAAGGATTCCTCATGCAAGCTCTGGCCATTATGGAGGTTTTGTCAAAACTGATTTGCTTGCTCGCGTTAAAAGTAAGGGATCTCGGAAGATTATTTGCAGTGCGTTTTCCAGTTCTGGGGAACTATTTGCTTATTCTGATCATATTAGACCGAGTCTATTTGAAATAAGTCAGCAGCCTGGGAAGATTACTTGGGCGGTCAATAAGAGAAAGCTTCCACTTCAGCTCCCATCTGCCCATTCAATGGTTTTCAGTTCTGATAGCTCCCGGTTGATGATCTCTGGGCATGATAAACAGATACATGTAAGACTTTGTTTGGCCTGTTTATCTTGTGCTTTTTTCTTTACTTGGTTTATTAACTGTCAAAACATTTGTGATGAGTGAATCTTCTGATTATTGAGATTTGTATACAAGTTTTCTGTTGCTAATTTGAGTCCTTTGTAATTTGTTAAGCTTTATGGCTCTTGGTATATATATTTCTGCCCCAAGTGTAGGGGTGTTTTTTTAGAAATTTTATCATATTCTATTATTTTATAGAATAAAATGTGTATGAAAAAAGTAGCGTGGAAGGAATGTGTTAATTTGTAACATCAGATAGGAGTATTATATGCAAACGAACACAGCTAGCTTGGATAGAGTATTTGTGTGTCACTGTTTGGTTATTTGGTTTACTGGCATGCGGAAAATTCTATCTTGTCTGCCCCCATTGAAAGAGTAAAACAAGCTCTATTCGACACCACCCAACTGCCAATTTTCTTTTAGTGATGACTAATTATTTGTGGAAAAACATTTTGGTATATGTTTTTTTTAATGGTTAGGTCTTCTGTCTTGTGGTACAGGTTGTGGATTTGGGTAGCTCAAAACTGCTGCATACGATTATACCCTGTCGCAAGGACCGTGATGAAGACATACCAGTGACTCCTAGCGAGCCTCCTATAACAAAAATGTTCTCAAGCTCTGATGGGCAGTGGTTAGCTGCCGTGAACTGTTTTGGAGATGTGTATATATTCAACCTTGAGACGCTAAGGTGTGAACTGAACTTAAAAAGACCATGTTACTTTTGTCACTTCTTGTGGCTCGTGCATTCACTGTTTGAACATTGTAAAGAATGTAGGACAAGATGAGTTAGCCAGAAGCGAGAACATACAAAATTTACACAGAAAAATGGTCCAAATTTTGGACTGAAGCTTACGACTGGCTCCCACTACAATGGGGATTTCCATCTTAAATGCTTAATCTCATTTTGACAAAGTATTTCATTTTTCTTGTGAAACAGGCAACATTGGTTTATATCAAGATTGAATGGTGCCTCGGTAACTGCTGCTGGTTTTCCTCCTCTTGAAAACAACGTTCTTTTAGTCACAACATCATTGAACGAGGTGTATGCATTTGATGTGGAAGCTAAACAACTAGGAGAGTGGTCAAGGCAGCATATGTCAGCACTCCCAAAAAGATATCTGGAATTTCCTGGGGAGGTTGTGGGACTTTCTTTTTCTCCATCTTCATCATTCTCTCTTTCAAGGACACCCTCCACAATTGTTTACAGCTCCAGGTATGATTCTACCTTCTCATGTTGTAGAATCTCGCCCTTTCAGCCTCATAGAATCTAATGGTACCTTATGGTTTCTATTGTTTCTAACTTGTCATGCCTTATCTGGACACCATCATTTTGATGTAGGGCAATGTGCTCCATCGACTTTGGGCAGCCAGTGGACAAAGATGATGAATTGAATTTGATTAACAGTCAGGTTTCAGAGTTGTGGAAGTCAAAGGGCACTCCTAATGCAAAAAAGAAACGACGGTTAAATGATGCTCTAGTGGAGTCTAAGTTAATGGGTAGAAAGAACTTTGAGTTTGCAGCTTTCAAAGATCCTGTTCTATTTGTTGGACACCTTTCTGAAAATTCGGTCTTGGTCGTAGACAAACCATGGCTAGAAGTGATAAAGGGTTTAGAAACTGCTCCGATTCACAGACATATCTTTGGTTCATGAGCGGCCTGAAAAGAGTTTTGATCACATCCGGTGGAGTACCCAGGAGAGTCCCTTTTTTCAAAGTAGGCTTCTTTATTATAGATGAAATCATGTTCCTTGTTGTATTCCTTGATTCTCTTAAGCCAGTTATTCTTGCATGCCCTTTAACCTGCTTTCTTAAGCATCTTTTCTTTCTTCTTTTCATGTTTCCTTTGCTTCTGGGCAAAATGCTTAGTAGAAGAGATGAGCACCATGTACTACAGAAGACCTTAACACTAACACTATTTCAATGAAGTTGTGAGGAGACAACGGTCTATTTGAGTTATAGGGATGTAGTATATTAGTGATACCCATTACAATAGGTGACGCTCCTCAACAAAATTCAATTAGGGACTTATATAATGCTTCATTTGTATGTTTCATTTGTGATACGACCTCTGTTTTCCAAATCTTGATGCTGTTTTTTTTCGATATTTAATTTAAGATTTTTATTATTCAACACTGTAATATATAAAGTTGAACAATTTAGATGTAGTTTATAGATTGAGTAAATTTTGTCTATGGTCCCTTAAGTCATATCATTGTCCTATTTGGGTTGTATTTTAAGATTTTGTATCACTTCCATTCTTTAACTCATAATTTTGTTATGTTGAGATCTTTCCGTTATATTTTCCGTTTAAATCACTATTTAAGTGGGGGTATTTCTGTAATTTGTCATTTTAATATCCAATTCAACGCAAAACTTTTAGAAATCTACAAAATAACCTAAACCTTGTTAAATTTTACAAATCAGCCCACCTTAAAAACTCGCCTACTCATCATTCACCTCCACCACCACCGAAGCTGCCACTTTCTGCCGCCGCCCCCCTCGAACCATGCCACCATCGACCTTTCACCGCATCTCCGTCCTTGCACTGTGCCTCCTCCTCCTTCGCAGATTGAATGCCAAACTATACCTCCAGGACGTCATTCGATACCTCCCTTGCCCAAATCAGCGACTTCCCTGCCCAATTCAACGCCTTCCTTGCTCAGATCGATGTAGTCCTACTCCCAAACCGTTTGTGTCGCCCGCCCCGCGCAACAGACTTGCTTAGCCCTTCGCGAAGCCAGATCTGGCACTGACTTCGTTTGCCTTCCGACTCACACGTGGCAACTTTTGGGATAAAAAAATTGTCCCAAAAACTCACATAGAGGGAACTATTTCACATAGATCTGGCACTGGCTTTGTCTACCTCATCCCAAAATTTTGTAATATTTCCCTCTCTGAAATCCAAAAACAATGCAATTTTTTGTTATTATTTTTTTCATATCAAATTATTTTTTACTACAAACTCAAAGAGCAATATTTGTTTGTGTCTAATTCAAAAAATAAGATACTGAAATATAGTTAATATTGGTATCTCCTACATTTAAAAAAAACATAAAAAGTTACATATTAAACTCAAAATAAAAAAAATTACATCGTAAATATGTCTCTCTTGAATTTTTTAAATCTTTTGATTTTTTTTTCTTGGAATGATTCATTCTTATAATTGACTTTTGTTAACATATTAATTAACGGTGTTAATAAAATACAATGGGACGGAGAAAAAGGAATAACGGATTCACTCTCCAAGCATGTTTCTCACCTTTCCTCTAAATTCATATTCTAATATAAAATGGAAATTATAAAAGTTAAAATCAAAATTATCTCCACCTTAATCCTTGGGTCAAATCAAACTATTACAATATATGGAGTAATTGTTTCTGCAACAAAGTGCAGGTAAAAGCCAGCTCGTTGGAACTATAATTAGTATTAATGATAGTTTGAGATGAGAATTTGAAATTGAACTTTTAGCTTTAAAAAGGGGAAATTTAATGTTGGAAAGATCTTTACCACCGTTAACCTTGGTTGTTTGATTTTTTAAGATTATACTCTAATTTTACCCCCAAATTTCCCCTTCCACCCCTAAAGGCTAAACCAACATAAAACTGCCGATTTAACTTGCTTTCAGTTCATAACTAAACTATAGAAGATGAAAGAACACGAAACCCAATTCAAAGTTCTAACCATTTGAAGCAATGCAATGATTAGGAGCCTGTTAATAAATGCTAAATTAAGAGTATGAAAATGAGATGTTTCAAAACTGGTACCGAATTTTACCCCAAATTTCCCCTTCCACTCCTAAAGTCTAAACCAGCCTGAAATTGTTGATTGCCTGATTTAGCTTGCTTTCAGTTCAAATAAATTTTCGTGGCAGTTCTGTAAAAGTAATTATTGTCCTTTTTTTGTCCTATTTTAAAAACTTGTCATATTATGATTCTATACTACGATATCATGTACTGTTTTGGTCATTTTCGTCCGATTGTGTACGGATTTTTGTGAACTTACTCTTTTACCCTTATAAAAAAGTTTACTCAGCCATTAACTTATATTTTCCTAAAATGTTAACCCAAAACTTTAACTTATACCTATAACACCATCACTCTACCTGTCCTCCAGCACCTCACCAATGCAACCTCCATCTTGACTGGAGCAACGTCTGTGATAGCTTCCATTAATGGCGGGATAGGGTCACTATTCTATTTTGTATGGTTTCTTGGTTGGCACTTGCGTATTTAATTCTCGTTCATTCTCATGTTTACAAGCACTAGAAAGTTGTAGAATTTATCAAGGATTCAAATTTAATTTGATCAATTTTTGTTTGAAGTAGTTTCGTTGTTTGGCTCGTTAACTTATTTGATTCATATGCCAATTCACATGAAGATTAAAGTTCAGCGAGTGGAGATTAATGCGCTAAATGCGCACACTTGGGCTGAGCCAGCGAAGCAGTCGGTGGATGGAATTTGGAAACCCTCGCCGTTGACGTCGTCATCAGCGCCGACGGAGCCAACAGCAGGGTGGCCAAGTCCGTAAAAGTCGACGACTGTGAATGGGCCATCGCGTTCCAAGAACGAATCCGGTTGCTGCCAGAAAAAATGGCCTACTACGAAAACCTCGCCGAGATGTACCTCGAAGACGACGTCTCGCCCGATTTCTACGCATCGGTATTCCAGAAAAGCGACCACATCCCAATCGGCACAGACACGGTCTCCGGTGAGCAGAACGGAGGACGGTGGTTGAACAGAGGGGTAGCAACAGAGGAGGGGCAGGGGTAAATACGGTTTCGTTGAAATTTATGGGTTAAATTTTAGGAAAATATAAGTAATAGGATTAAAGTGAATATTTTCCTAACAATTCGAATGATAAAACGGTAAATTTTTGCAAAAATCCATCTAACTTAATAACACAAATAGACGGAAATGATCAGAAAATGACCAAAACATGACAAAATATCCTAGAATATGACCATAATGAATCAAATTTTAAAAATAGAATCAAAATGAAATAATGATAATTTTTATGGAACTACCCACGAAATTTAATCTTTTAGATAATAACTAAACTAAGAAGATGAAAGAAGACGAAACCCAATTCCAATGCAATGATGGGGGAGGCTGTTAAGAAATGCTAAATTAAGGAGTATGAAGATGAGATGTTTGAAAACACAGAATTTTGTTTGGCATTTCACATCACACAACATCTTCTCAACTAGTAGTATTACCTAGATTAAACATGATATTCATAGTAACTCAGATAAGACAAGGAGAATCACATATATATATTTTTTAATATAAATGCCCTCCTCCAACTATGACAACCAAAAAAGGGATCTCTAGTTAGTTATTCTGTGCTTCGTACAGTAAATGAAATGAAAATGCTCAGCTCAGGATGATGTCTTGACTCATCAGGCACACCGTTTTCATGTTGTGCATCATCAGGCAGCTTTTGATTCAATCACCTTCTTTGCAAAAGATGGCAAACAGAAGGCTGCTGAATGAATCTGAAATGCATGGTCAGAGTAATCAGGATATAAGTACTACTATTTCAACTTTTATCAAGCAACGCAGCAGCATTTTCACTACTATTAGTCATGATATCAAGCAAAGCACCTCAGAATTGTAAAACTTCAAAGGTCGCTTTGATCCACCCAGATCTTTATCAATTGGGTTAACCGGATTCTTGAAATCCACTGCAGGTCCCTCGGTGGAGCAAAGCATGAACCCGATCACTCCACTAAAAAGGAGAAAATCAGTTTCAGATTCCTGTCAAACGGGGAGTGAGATGTGTGGGTGAGAAGAAGAAGAAAAAGACCTCGGGTATGTGGGAACCGTAGTCCATGCGTAGTTTACAGAGCCCTTGAAGACCTCTCTACAATTTGATACAATATCCTCAATCAAATGCATGTGAAGCCATATACTTTCCGCCTGAGTGCACACAACCCCACCAGGACGAAGAGCCCTAGCTATCGACTCAAAGAAGGGTTTCTCAAAGAGTTCCTGAGCAGGGCCTAAATGTCAAGCTCAATGAATCAATGTCTGCAATAATCTAACCAGTGTACAGCCAGTAAAAGCAAGCTAGCAGAAGAAAAATGACTACCGATTGGGTCAGACGAATCCACAATAACTGCATCGTAAGAAGCTTCAGGAGCATTCTTTAAAAATGCAACCCCTGTACACAGAAAAAAAAATGCAATACCTAATCATGCACTTTATAGAACAGATTATGAGCAGTATAGAATGTAACCTGACTATTTACATTCCCTCACTGCACTCTTTATTTCATTTTATGTAAAAATAAGGTTCTCATACCATCTCCAATGTGAAGGTTCACACGGGGATCCTCAAAGCCAACTGCTACGTCTGGAAAAAATTGTTTTGAGACCTGCAAAGATCGATACACACCTATCAGTATCTCGAAATTGTCACACCTGTGACAGTATGATCTAATAGATAATAGTAATTCAAATTTCTTCAAGCACCCAGTGCAGAATATAGACCCTTGATTCAGTAAAGAAGCCAAAAGATTTTGATACAATCCAAAAGTCGATCAATGGAGAACCGGGAAAAAATTGAATTTTTTCTCTGCAAGAGCACTTCAGATTCATATGCCATTAAGGGGAAAGGACAGTCGTCAACAGCATCTTACTCACATCAACCACCATCTTATCAATTTCACAGATGTCGACGGACTCAACAGAGGAATGACGAGAAACCTCACGCAGAACTCCACCATCACCTCCTCCAATAACCAAAACCTGACCAAAATACAATATACTAAGAAGTAAGATCTGAGAGCAAAATTACTGAAATGATAACAGCTCCTACTTCCATTGAGAATACATGAATTTGAAACATAAAATTGCCAGAATAAGCAAATCAATGATAAGAAAACTAGGTATTTGCCTAAGTTTCATCTAACTGTTTTTTGTTCCTTCCTGAAGCTTATCAGGAACTGAAGACTCTAACAAAACATTTAAAACAAAAAAATCATTTGAAGTTGTAGGTGACCGAGTCACTGAGGATTAATGACAAAACTGTTCAGTTGGAAGCACAGAAAATTGAAACATAACAACGTACATTAGCACAGTAATACCACAACATTAGCCTGTTTGGCCTAAAGCTCAGCGCTCATACCAAGCAATTATTGCTTCTGGACTAACAGACAGACAATCAGAAAATTATGGGATTAAATCCTCTGAAGAACAAGACTGGCCACCAAAGAGATATGTATGACTGCAAGAATAACTAGTAAAAGCTGCATGCGAGAAACCTTCTTTGGATTCGGGATTGAGCAAAGAGGAAGGTGAGTTATCATTTCTTGATATGCACATTCATCCCTCTCTGTTAGTTGAATCACCCCATCCAAGACAAGAACCTTCCCATAAGTTGATGACTGCAAAGAGAAAACATAAGAACATTTAACATGAAAATTCATCACTGAAACAAATGAAGAAAAAAACATTAAACCCAAAACATTAGTTACCTGGAAGACCATAACATCTTGGTAATCAGATTTTCCTTGAAATAAAATCTTCTCTACCTTTAAGGAATGTGCTTCCCCTGCATGATTCATAGTAAAGTTTACATCATACCAACCACTTCCAGCAAATGAATGGAAAAACAAAACGGACAAGGAAAGAGATTCGTAAGAACTTCTCGTCTGCCATTTCACGTTAGCTACATCGCATCCATGCCAGAATATCAGAAAACTTGTATTAAGGTCCATAAAGCAAACATCTAATCCCTCCGTCCTTAAAAAATACATACATTTATGTTCACTGTTTCAAGGTATTTAATCTATCATTTTTTTCATGAGCGTTTAGGTATTTTAAGTTCAATAATTTTTATACATATCATAATTTTCTGAATATATTTTTTGTGATTTTTTTTCACTATTTATCTTGGTAAAAATTTGAGTCAAATATTGAATGTTGAAACAACAAAGTCAAATGTATACATTAATTGAGAACGGAGGGAGTATTTTTTTGCAAAAAGCAGAGTCGATTCCCAACCCCCACCAATGAAACCTCATCTTGTCTAAGATTTCAGTTTCATGCAAACGATAAAATTAGTGAGTTAAAACTTTGGTAGGATAAACTATTACTCCTTTTTCCTCTCCATTTTCAGAAACCAGAAACCGTACACTGTACACTGAGTAAAATGAAACGAATTGAGCCGTCCATTCGTTCTTTTTCATACGCAGCAGCAAAGGTCAGAAGGGGTTTCAAGAAAAAGGTGATTATTGGAATGTACATAGCAGTAGCAGATAAGTGAGGATAGCAGGCACTTCATTCTAATCCCAACCTCCAATACTGTATTTTTTAGCGTCATCACCATCACTTAACCAGCAAAAGAGACGACCTTGAATACTAGCACACCGCTATTGTAAAGGCACATTTACGCATGAATTCCAAATGCAGTGAAGTCCCTGTTCTAAGACGACTTATTATGAAACAAAGAAACAGTACTCGCAAGTCAGACATTTGTTGTTGGTAAGGTGCATAAATCCAATAACATTGCTCCCTCGTCCTAAGTAAGAAACACAGTACATATTTCACAAGTTAAAGTGAAACATAAGCTACGAACTTAGATGCTTCTCTACTTGTCTCTGTAATAGTTGGAGAAAAAGTAATCCAACATCGAGTTGCCTACTTTCATAAGCAAGCTAATGAACAACATGAACAAGCCAAGAAGTAAGAATATAGCGGAAATTGCTAAGACGGAGCGAATCTCGTACCCAAAAGCTTGTTAGCGCACAAAATAGAACAACCCAGAAGGTTTTTTACTTTCTACTTCCCATCCACGGCGCTCCTCGTGGACAAAACCCAGAAAAGAGGGGGGAAAGGAGAAAAACAAAAAGAGAAAATAATGGAATCTGGGATAGAAAACGAACCAGGCCACATTGGACTGATCTCAGAGAACCAGCCAGGAATAACAGAGGAGATGCAATCGGGCAACTTGTCGTTATTGGCGGCGTCGGTGTCCATAGCGACAGCGGAGGCGGAGGCGGAGGCGGCGGCTGCCCCATTCTCTTCATCCTCTCTGGGCCTCTTCACCGGCAAGTCAACACTCTCTTCAGCAGCCATAGACATGTCGCAGAGAAAGAGGGACGCTTCTGGCACTGGACGAAAGGTTTTAAGGAGCCAGAGGACGCACAAACCCAGGAGACGGAAAGAAACCTAATGACAGAAAACCACACAGCCTCGGTCTCTGCTTTTATGGGGAGGCTTACAATAAATATCTCACTTGTTGCTTTAAAAGGGAGTATTTTACTACTACTAAGTATCACGAGTACCTTTCTTTTTAACCGACGTTTTTCCCATATATTTTACTCTATTTTATTACCTTTATTTTTTTTCTTCCATAAAAAAGATACTTATTTTATATATTTATTTTTGCATTTTAAGTTTTAAATTTCAGTTTAATTTATTTATATATCAATTAATAGACGGAGTATTTTTCTATCCCAATAGGAATGTTTATATTTTGGTTCATTCTTTTTTTCTTTTTCTTCTTTCTTCTCTCTTTTCTCTTTCGGGTTTTATCTTTTTTAAGGAGTCCCTGACATCTGAAAACTAGAGTCACGTGCAAGATCACTCATGTGAATCCAGTTACATGTCAGGAGTTTATAATAGCCGTTAAATTGTTACTCATGTGAATCCAGTTACGTGTCAGGAGTTTATAATGGCCGTTAAATTGTTACTCTAAAATTTGTGACTGTAAAGTTATTACATTTTTTAGAAATCTTTATTCCCAATTCTATTTTATTATTCTCAATGTTCACTTTTCATTTCAAAAAATTTGAGTTTGTCTTATTAATTTATTTTACTTATTTACTTTCAAAGTAATAATATTTATTTTTGAACTCAATCAAATATATCAATTTTATAGGATGTAGTTTCTATTACTTCTATTAAATTGATAAAATATTCATCGTAACGGATAAGTAACAAATTTTCAAATGTGACCAAAATTGTCACTCCAACCTAAAAATTATGTCAAGCGTTTTCAAAGAAAATAAAGCTTAGGTCTACTAATTTTGCCAAGGGAATAGGGTAATATTGCCATCAAAGTTTGCTAATTGGGATGAGTTTGTCATTGGTGGCACTACTTCGGTGGATAATTAGCTTATGTGGCATGCCACGTGGTTATTACTTGTACAATAGAAGGGTGAGTTGGAAAAAAAGACACCTAAGCTAAAGACAAACTCAAAACGCAAAACGCTCTGGTTTGAAGCAACTCTCAACGTATAGAGGAAGCATCACCTTGTTCCTCCTCGAGGGGTTGAGAGTGGCGATTCTTACAGTCCGTTGTTGGCGTCTGGTTCGCAATGGGTATCAAGCACGTTGGGAGGCACAAACGGGAGGTGGAGATAAGAGTTTTGTTATGCAACTTTTTTTAGGTTAGGGTTGAAGGGTTTTAATGGGTTATGGGTTTCGCCTCTCTGAAGGGTTTAAAACTGCCAATTTTCTGGTCAATTTTCACAGTGTTGGTCATTTTTTGTTAATTTGGGACTGTTGAGGTTGAATTGGCGTGTTCCAGGTGTACGGTACGGTTACGGCTGTTGGTTAACTAGCAGTGATTTCGCTTTTCTTGTTGTGCAGGGCAACTGATGGGGTGAAGAAGTTCAAGTGCTACATTAATCATGGTGGGAGTTTTAAGAATTCACCCTATAGGAATGAAGGTGGTGAGTTAGAAGTTGTTGAGACATTTGATTATTTTAGTGAATGGTGTACTTTCATACACTTCATGTGTAGAAGAGGCTTGAGAGATGTTCATATAGTTCGTGTGCGAGTTTCTCATGATTTAGTTGGTCCACATAATGTTAGGCTAATTTGGGATCTATATAGTGCTTGGGTGGCAGTATTGTTGTTGATGGATAAGAGGGAATTAGTTTTATACTGTGAAGGTGGTGAAGGGCAGTAAATTTATGACCCTGATTTGCCAAACATTGAGGGTGATGTGTTAGATTTGGAGAAGATTTATGTCGAGGATGATAAGGTGGAAGATGAAAATGTTGATGATGAAAATGAGAAGGATCATAGGGTGGAGGATGAGGGAGGGTTGGATGAAAATGTTAATGATGAAAATGTTAATGATGAAAATGTGGAGGATGATAATGTGATGGGTGATAGTGCTTGGCTGTCAATACTGCAGGATGTTTTTGAGGGACAGGAGTGATGATGGAGGTGTTGAGTACATGTAGTCTGAGAATGAGGAATCTTCAGAGTCAGAGCCAGTTGAGGGTGAAGATGTAGCGGTGGTAATGCAGATGATGGTTATGAAACTGAGCACGTACATTATGATTCAGAGGTTGAGGTTGATAGTGAGGGTGATAAGGGTGATGAAGACGATGAGGCAAGTCTCCAATATAAAAGATTTAAATTTCCCAAATATGTTCTTGGTACTTCAATTGAGTTTGTTGTTGGAATGAGGTTTGATAGGCGTGAGCAGTTTAAATAGTTGGTCACTGCCTATGCTGTTTCACATCATAGGGATATTCATATTACCAAGACAGACTCATCAAAGGCTGAAGTGAAATGTGTGGTAGGTTGCCCATTTTATGTTTGGGCATCTTACAACAAAGAACTCAGATGCTTCCAGATTAAAGTGGTTAAGAACACTCATTTCTGCAACTGTTGGTTTGATTTAAGTTGCTAACAGATTATTTATAGAGCTTAGGGATGAACCAGCTATGGTGCGTAAAGCTTTGAAGGATTTAGGGAGGAGTGAGACCTAGTGATATGAACCCAAGGTGTTGGGAATCAATCCAGATCAAGTTTGAAGAATTGAAGGGGATTAGATCTGATTCGAAGAGGAAAAACAAGGAGACTGGAGATTGTCCGTAAAAGTGTGCCCCCTTCTGGCGCGCCCGTCGTGGGCATGAAGGCTCTTCAGTGCGGCCCTCAGCACAATTTAGCGTGAGGTGCCAGCACGACGGCCGAGTCCACCCCCTCGCTAGCCCACTCAACATGGTGCGTCCCCAGCACTCGTTCTTAAACGTGCCCCCATATCGTGCAACCCTACCCACGAGCTGCTTCCGTGTCTTTCTTGGAGTAGCGCCCAAGTTTCATATTTTTAGCACGTTTTTAGTATTTCTTTTAGTTTTTCTTGCTCGCCAAGTTTATTACTTAGCCACTAAATTTAGCCTCTTATTATAAATAAAGGCCTCCTCATTGTAAACAAAATCATAACATAAATAGTAAAGCTTGAGAAGGTTATTTTCCTTAAGCTTCATTTGTTCTCACTGTCACTATGATCCGCCTCCAACTCTTAAGGCTCTATTGATGGACCTTAAGGTAGATCTCTGGGATTACCCTTTCATTCGAGCAGGGGGGTGTCAGAGCCGTTCTCATTTCCCCGACATTATTCTGATTGTTGTCTTGTCATCCGAGCGAGGAGGTGGTCAGAGCCAGCATCTATCCATTTTCCACCGTCGTCGACACTCTCACAAGCTCGATTCGTGATAGAGAGATTGAATCCGAACCTACCCCCGGTGAGGATTACATCACCCAGCTGCACATAACATTGTACATGGAAAAATATGTGAAGAGAGAGTTTAGGAAAAACTCGGCCAACCCAGATTATGAGTTTTCCTTGCTTTAGGACTATGTTGTTGAGTTGATGAGAATAAAAGGTAGTAATGTTGTGTTAAAAACTAAGGCAACAAGCAATGGATTATCAACACAATTTGTTAGGATTTACATATGTTTTGATACCTATAAAAGAGGGTTTTTAGAAGGTGTGAGAGAGTTGTTGGGATAGATGGATGTTTATTGAAAAGAGTTGTGAAGGGAAGCTGTTGGTAGAGACGCTAATGACTAGATGTTCCCAATTGCTTAGGCAATTGTGGAATTAGAGAACAAATTTTATTGTTTATGGTTCATCAATTTGCTTAAACATGACCTGGGGATTGCTCAAGGTGATGGTTGGGTGATTATAAGCGGTCAACAAAAGGTATCATTTGTTTGAACTAAAACTGTTTATGTTTCACTTTTTTGCAACTTTTTGCTAATACAATTTTGATCTTAATGTAGGGTTTAATGCCAGTAATAAAAATGTTGCTTCCAAAGGTGGAGCACCTTTTATGTGCAAGACACATTTGCTCCAATTGGTAGAAAACGTTTTCTGGGGATAAGTTTAAAGAGATGTTCCAAAAGTGTGCAGATAGTACTAATGAAAAAAGACTTCAAAAATGCATTGGCCGTGGTGGATCTATACCCAGGAGTGAAGGAGGCACATCTTATGGTAGATCCAAGGCATTGGGCGAAAGCATTCTTCAAAAAGAGCTTCATTTATACACAAAAAAAAGAAAAGAAAAGAAAAGAAAAGAAGAAAGACAGAGGCAACAACAAAAGAAAGGCAGGGGCAGTAGATATGGTGCTCGATGTAAGTTGTTTTCAAGGTAAAGTGCACGGCTAATCTCTTATTTTTCACTATTGTCAAAATCAGGTCTTACTTTAAGAATATGCCCTATTTGGGTCCCTTATCTTTGATTTTTTGTCTCAATCATGTCCTATTCCATTAAGTGGGTGTTAAGTGTAATATCTTTTTGATAAAAAATGATAATTCTTGTTACTAAACGTTTTCTATTTTTCACTTTACACCCTAAACATCTAGATTTAACTATCTACCCACCCCACCTAACTCCAGTCACCACATCTGGCCTTGGCCGACCATTACCACTACCTTCACCCTTAAACGTCGTCGATTCCCAACCCTAGGCCGTCAATTCGCGGCCTTGGGCTCGCGATTCTCAGCCTTAAGCCATCAATTCACGACATTGGGCTCGTGATTCGCTGCTTTAGGACGCCGAATCGTGAGCCCAAGGCTGCGAATCGACGGCACCAGAGGCTGAAGGCAGTAGTGGTGGTCGAGCAAGGGCAGATGTGATGATCGAAGTTAGGTGAGGTGGGTAGAAAGTCGGTTCTAGAAGTTTAGGATGTAAAGTGAAGAATATAAAAAATTTGGAAACACGAATTATTATTTTTCCTTTAAAAACCGTTACACTTAACATTGACTCAACATAATATGAACTTAACATAATAGGACATGACTGAGACAAAAAACCAAAGATAAGGGACCCTAATAGGGCAAATTCTTAAAATATGGCCTGATTAGGACAATAGTGAAAGATAAGTGACTAACCATACATTTTACTATTGTTTCAACTACTAACTTCTGATAACAATTTTTCTTCATACAATTAACTTATGATTCATCTCTTCAAGCATGAACAAGGGGAACATAATTTACAACAAGGAGAAACTTTAAGGAGGACCAAACTCAAAACACGTAGAGGGGCAACCTCAGAGACAAAAGTTGCTCAATGAATAGCACCATGAAGCTGTACTTGTTTAGGGAAACTGTATATTTTGTACATGTTGTGAATGTTGATTTTAGGATCATCAATAACATGCTTTCATGTTAACACATCATATATGCATCACAAGCACATCACATGATATCATGTCATACATGTGCAAACATATTGCATACATACTTATTCTAAGTGTTAGCACAATGTCTCGGTATATCATGTCACTTATCTATGCTACATAAGCACCACAATGGTGTATATCCTAGCATGGTACTAACTATATAATAGTATAGTACTAGATAAGAAACATACCTTACACTTTAGAAAACAGCTTAAGGAACTAAGTTCCTTGCTCCAAGTTGAGGCCGAAAACTCTTTAGAATAGGGTTGACTCGGGCGCCTTCTTAAGGGCGAGATTAAGGTTACTAAACCTTATTATAAAGTCACCTACAACACTCTAAAGAATATCTAACTAATTCGGCCTTGAGATGGAGGGCAATGCTGCCAAAGGATGAGAGAAATGACCAGCCGCTCACCCCTATTTATATAGTGCAAAAGGGGTGAGGAGAAGGGTTGTGACCCCTTTTCAAAGCCGAAAATATGCCTCCAATGGGTCACACACATTTGGCCATTGAAGGCTCTCTCACAAGCCGAAATGTGGTGACCCTTTCCCACACCATTTCAGCTTCAAAAACCGAACCACTACCTCCCTTGGTCAATGGTCATGTGCCTTGGTCAAGGGTTGTAGCCTTTAGGTGAGGAAATGTGTCTCTACATAAGAAATGGTGTCCTTTGGCTCAAAAGTCACAACTTTTGGCCAAAATGTGTCACACACATATTTCAGTTAGGAATTCTATGAGCTAGTACAAACATAACTCAATTTTCCATTCATCCATATTGAGCTCCATTGAGCTCAAATTCATCTCACAATGAGCTAAAAGTTGCTCCTCTACTCATTTAGCTCCAATGACATGGAGTTAGCTACATTTAGCTAACATGAGCTAAAGTCCAGCTGACTACAGCTACTTCTAGCTGAAGTGAGTTGAATTGAGCTGAGTCCAGCTACTTCTAGCTGGAGTGGGCTCAAGTTAAGTTAGGTCCAACTACTTTTAGCTGGAGTGAGCTGAAGTCTAGTTGCACCAAGCTCCCAAGAGCTGGAGTGAGCTGACTTGAGCTACCTCCAACTACTCCCAGCTGGAGCTAAGCTAAGGTGAGCTACTTCTAGCTGACCTTTAGTCGGGGTGAGCTAAGTCCAGCTACATCTAGCTGAGGTATGCCAGGAATTCCAATAGTGAATGTAAATAATTATATGCTTAAATGTGCATCATTGGCACCATTTTATGTTGTTGCTAATTACATTACATGCAACAACTTTGGTTTCATTTTGGTATAGTTATATGTGATTTTGGAAAGAAATAGGTTGAAAAGGGGATCATATTGTACAACTTATGACTGTAAAGCATTACATGCTTGTTGCTGCATATTATAGCTGCTGCTTTTGTACAATAAAGGTTGTTCAAATGTTCAAATGATATGAATGTTGTTCAGATGAAATGAATGAAAGGTTATATTAATTCCAAACCAAATGCATTCATCCATTAACATAATGATCATTCAACATGTTTGCCTAATGTTAGCCAACATACAAGAACCGAGGGGAGGGGGATCACCAAAATACAACAGAATCCACCCATCACCAACCTATCTAACTTGCTACAGACCCTAGACCACTACATTACCTACACCAAAATATGTGTCAATAGCAACAGATCATTTCCTAAACTATAAGCATTGCTCATGTAGCAACAAGGGGCAACAAACAAGCAAACACATACGCCCATCCACCACTTCCCCTAGACATTTTTGGATTTCGCCATCAGCAATTCTCCTTCCAGCATTGCAACCTTCATCTGATACTCATCTTTTCAGCTTCTCAATGACAGTCTTCAACTCCACTCTCTTAATATTGACCTGAGCATTATAAGAGTACAGTTCACTTTTCGCATCCATCAAATCCTTGATTACCTTCCTCGCCTGAGCTGGAAAGGAGGGATCGACACACTTGAAAAACCTACATCCTCTAACAATATGGAGCCAAAAACACCAACCTTGAATGATTCTAAACACTATAAAAAAATTAACTTTAACGAAAGGAAAAGGGAAAGGCTCATTCACATCTTTTGGGCAGACCAGGAACCTCCTACCAGGATTCTTGAATGTCTAGAAGGTCTTCATTTCAAGTTTTCATCACCAGGCTTTAGAGGCATATCATATGAAGCTGCAATTGACTCGGATTCGCCATTGCACTCATCCTCCCCACAAAACCCCCAACACAATTTCAAGTAATCCCCTCAGCAATCTCCAATCCCTACAAATCCTAAAATGGTGAATGGTCTGTTGATGAACCCTAAATACCAAATCCCCAATTCCCTTCTCAAGCCAAGTTACCAAAAAAACCATCCAATTTAACGCTTATACACTAAACGTTCCCATGTCAAACCAAGTTAACGATTTTTGTCCCCACGACAGCACCATCTTGCCAAGTCAACCACTATAATGGCAAAGTCACCCCAATTAGCAAACTTTGATGGCAAATTGACCCCTGAGAAAACTTCAAGGACAAAAAGTTGCCAACCCCCAAACTTTGATGACAATATTACCCATTTTCCTCTTTGCCATACTGCTTGCACATATTATTTCGAGGAAGCTCACAGTTTTCGTGACTTGGGTAGTTAAAAAAACTTCAAAGACTTTAGCCCACATAATAGTCACTTTGAAAAACTTAATAAGCAATTTAGTCAAAAGATTTCCGAAGTGTTGGGCTAAATCTGCAATTAGAGGTGAGGCGTAAGAAGAGTTATAATTGAAGTATTATGAGAAGCGATATATAAAAGAAAACCAAAAGTTTCTACAGTAGTTAGCATGCATACGTGGGATCGATGCCATGTTTCAGCTTAGAGTGAATTTGGGAGCAAAGTGGTATCGTTTGAAAAAAGATATATTGAAGATGCAATTCCTGGACTTTTTGACCACCAAAATTATGAAATCTTTCAAAAGATAGTAATTTAAGTGTAGTATAATTATCTGAAGTTTTTATTTCTAGAATTGACATTAGGATTAAAGAGCACAACACATTTATTTACAATATATTTCATCCATCTCAAGTGGATTTTCAAAACATCAAAATGTTTTTATTTCAAATGAAATTATCATTTTCTAGTTTTGTTTTATTTTAATTCGCTTTTATTCTTGTAAGTAATGGACTCACTCAAAAAATCTAGAAAGCGAGTTGAGAGATGTTAGAATTAAATTGGAATTGATTAATGATGGAAGTTTATATAGAATAAATTAATGATCACAGATAATTTAATACAAAAAAATAAATTTAAAATGACAACCCGCACTACATTGAATCGAGAGGGAGCTATGCAGCATCTTTGCTTTGAAGTTGGAGGTGCCAAAAGTTGCGGAATATCGATGCTGTGTGTTTTCTTGTCACTTTATAGTTTGGTTTGCTTTGCATTGGCGCAACGAATCATTATTGTTCTAGTGGTACTCGGACTCCGGTTTTATTTTAAGCGTCTATCCTCGATCGTTGACATTATTGTATGGGAATCTTTGATGATGCGTGTATTTGGAGCATTTACCCCGTCAAAGTTGTTTAGTAGAAAAAAATAAATTCCAAAGGTGATTTGACAAAGTTGACAAAAGGCGATCCATGTATGCAATAAAGTTGAGGGGTTTAATTTAACTTTAATAAAGCAGGGTTTGGTTTAGATGAAAAGTTAAGGAATAATTGTAATCGGGTTTTAAGGGGTAATGATGAAAATGAATGATTGGGCAATTCAGGTCCCCGACTAATTGACTCATCATGAAATCATCTTATCCAACATCACCACTCGTGCTATATATCAGCTCCTCCTTTTTTTCATTTTTCTGCTCCAAATTCAAAACCAATCATCATCATCATCACTCACACCATCCACGTACTCAAAAACTTACTTAACCCTCAGTTCAGCACCCCTTTCTTTCAATTTTTTTTTCAACTTTCCCAATTTCAATATATTTAACTACTTTAAATCCATCATTTTAATATAAAATAATATTTTTCTCAAATTTCTCTACTAACATATATTTTATCCATCAATTAAAACATACAATCTCAAAATTTTTTTCCTCATTTCATTTAACTGACCCTAAAAGCAATGCCTTAGAGTCTAGAGCTGGTCGAATATCTTTGCACCTAAACCTAAGACTTTCCAATATGGTCCGCAAATGCATATATGGACGGTTCAGATTGCACTATGTACTTGCCGCCTCAAGACAGAGTCGGTTTCCCACCTCCAAATAATTGGGCTATTGTCTCAAATTGCGTGCTCCTTGTCAAAGTCATGAATAAATCATTAAATCAATCATTCCCATTCAATTTTCCTCTCACATGCATTGAAAGTAATTTTAAATATTTCAATTTCATTCACCAAATTATCACACAAAGAGCATAAATAAAAAGTTTGGGAAATTTTGTGAGATAAAACAAATGTAAAGGAAATAAAGGAAATGGTTAATTTTGAAAATCTTTGAGATACTAAAAAAATAGTGTCTTGACAGTGAAAAATGAAGAACTGGTGCTGAGCCTGGGCCTGGACGTACTGGGCCGGACCAACCGTAATTAAGAAACTACTGGACTAGCTTCGGTCCAGTAAGAACTTACCGATCGTGGCTCCTTTCGGTCGGCCGTTAAAAATTCCTGCTGCATCTTCAATCCGGCAAATTTCTTCCGTGGAGGTGGAGCGATTCTAAAACCCTAGGTGAAACTTCGATCGGAGATTTCCATCTACAAGCTATGGTTGGTTCTTTACTAGTATTATCTTCACTATCATGGCTACTTTAGATTTAAAGCATCGATGCGATTTGCTAATGCTCAGTGTTCTAATCTTTCCCCGTTTTTGTTAATTTCAGGCAACTCTTCCCGATTCTCTCCTCGCCGACCTCGACGAGTTGTCCGACAATGAGACTGATGTTATTGTATGTACAATTGTTTCTTTAGTAATTCTTGTCGATAATTTTCATAGATATGTTCTGTGTTTTTGATTAGCTTTCAAACCCTAAAAGAAATTTCAATGCTTATTTCGTCACTCATAGGGTTCGCATATTCGCAGGAGGAGGAAAACCCGAATGTGTCGAACATGGAAGAGGACGATGATGGCAACTTTGCGGATTTGGAAACCCTTAATTATGATGATTTAGACAATGTCTCCAAATTACAGAAAACACAGAGATACAATGATATTATGCAGGTTAGTTAGTTCTTTCATTCCAGCTTGCTAAATCCCCTGTTGTTCTTTCCTCACTTTAGGCGTCAAGTAGAAGTTTGAGATATTACACTGATAACCTGTTTTGAATTTTCTATCTGGATTAACTTAAGTTTGAGAGCTTCACCAAATGAATTGCTTGCCTGGGCAAAAAAAAAAGGAAAGAAATTTCTTTGGGGGTTCATATTGTATGTGGATTTTATGCAGAAAGTAGAAGTGGCCCTTCAGAAGGGTACTTATGCATCTAACCATGGAACAGTGCTTGAAGATGATCCAGAATACCAGTTGATCGTGGAGTGCAATGCATTATCTGTTGACATCGAGAATGAAATTATAATCATCCACAACTTTATTCGAGACAAGTATCGCTTAAAATTTCCTGAGCTTGAATCCTTAGTTCATCACCCAATTGATTATGCTCGTGTTGTAAAGAAGATAGGGAATGAAGTGGACTTGACACTGGTCGACCTAGAAGGACTTCTTCCTTCAGCTGTTATTATGGTTGTTTCAGTTACAGCTTCAACAACAACCGGGAAGCCACTTCAGGAGGATGTTCTCACTAAGACAATTGAAGCATGTGACCGAGCACTTGCACTTGATGAAGCAAAGAAAAAGGTTCTTGAGTTTGTAGAAAGCAGAATGGGATATATTGCACCCAATCTGTCTGCTATTGTTGGTAGTGCTGTGGCTGCAAAACTTATGGGAACAGCTGGTGGACTTGCTGCATTAGCCAAAATGCCTGCTTGTAATGTACAGCTACTGGGTACGAAGAGAAAGAATTTGGCCGGGTTCTCTACAGCGACATCACAACTTCGTATTGGCTATATTGAGAACGCTGAGATATTTCAGTCTACACCACCTGCTCTGAAGAGTCGTGCTGCTCGACTCTTAGCTTCTAAGTCAACACTTGTTGCAAGAATAGATTCAATTAGGGGAGATCCATCTGGAGCTGCTGGAAGAACCTTGCGTGAGGAGATCCATAAAAAAATTGAAAAATGGCAAGAGCCACCTCCTGCAAAGCAGCCAAGACCACTTCCTGTCCCTGATTCTGAACCTAAAAAGAAGAGAGGTGGTCGTCGCTTAAGGAAGTTGAAAGAAAGGTTTGCTGCGATTCACTGTATTTTTTATGTTTATCTTGCATGCTTGCTTGGTACGTTCACCAATCTAACTTCTCTGCTCTGTTTTTAGGTATGCTATAACAGATATGAGGAAGCTAGCTAATAGGATGCAGTTTGGCATACCTGAAGAAAGCTCTCTAGGTAACTTTAGAAGTTCTATTCACAAGAGTAATTTGTAGGTATTGATTATTAGTAACATTAATAAGCTGTTCTCTCTTCGGTCAGTAACTGAAACTGAATCTGCAGAAGATTTTCAGGGTTTTTTATATCATCTGTTACTTCGCATATATTGGTCTTGTATCTAATAGTTCTTGCTAAAGTTTGTTGCACTTGCTATATATGGCTCTACTTATGCTATGTTTGCTGGATTACAGGTGATGGGTTAGGTGAAGGTTATGGCATGCTTGGTCAGGCTGGGAGTGGCAAACTTCGTGTATCAGTTGCACAGAGCAAACTGGCGGCAAAAGTTGCTAAGAAGTAAAAGCTTCTTTAAATATTAAATCTTGTGTGTGTTCTTTTTCTTGAACCTCGTCTTCGGTTCTCATTTTCCCCCCCTTTTCTTTTCTGCTCATCCACCTTGTCAGGTTCAAGGAAAAGAGTTACGGGAGCAGTGGTGCTACTTCAGGGCTGACTTCAAGCCTTGCGTTTACACCAGTGCAGGTACTTTTGTACGAAAATGTCACATTTGAACTATTTCGTGATTGATGGATACTGATAACGATTTTTTTGTGTTTTCAGGGAATTGAGCTCTCCAACCCACAGGCTTATGCTCACCAGCTGGGAAGTGGAACCCAAAGTACTTACTTCTCCGAGACTGGAACCTTTTCAAAGATAAAGAGGACGTAAACCAAACCAAACCAAACCAAACCCATTTATTGTTTGTCTTTTCCTGTAGTCTCCCCAGAGCACACAAGTAGTCAGAAAAGAGGACTTTAGCAATCTAGGTGTAACTAGTTGTAAATCTTGCAATCTTGCCTTTGACGTTGTAGCCATTTTTACACTAGCAAACTGTGGTAAGTCGCCGGCATCATGTTAGCAGTGGCTGAGAATGTAATCATAAAAAGTATCCAAGTTTGGCAATTTGTTTGGTCAACAGCACAAATTGGTCGTTCAGCCAATTGGCTTGCCTCAGAAGGTAGGTATCACGTGACTATATATTACAGTATTCAAGATCTTTTTGTTTCTGCTCGCTCAGTCGTGTATATAAAAACAGAGTGAGTAGTTGGTGACTGTGTGGGCCGCTGTTAGAATTGTCGGCGGTTCATGAGCTCTATAGCACGTTTCTTCATGGTGGTAGAATCTGGCGGTTCCCGGTTTTTTAGTTCAAGATGCCATGGTTTCAAGTAGGTTCTGATTGCTCTTGAATTAAGCCCACCGAGTTGGATCTATGACTGTAAGCCAAAACCGTCTTGAAGCGAATAGGCGTGTACTCAACCGGAAGAAAAGATTCAACTTAAAACAGTGATTCTCATAATATTTGTCAACTAGGATGCGAATCAGAATCTTCATTGCTATTAACGAACTGGAAAAAAAAATGACATGTAGTGGCACGCACGCGGTATTGTGAATTTGCTGGCCAATGAACCTGTGATGGAAGCAGAGGCGGCTACTGTAAGTAAGCTCTACAGCTGCATGTATGTATCCTCTTCCTACTCCTACTTGCACTCTGGAGGCATGACTAGTTTATATCGGGGCGTGTCTTTGCAGTAGGAGTAGAACATGAGTTTTCTTCTCGCCCAATCTAACCCCACTGCCTGTTCATCTGAAAGCTTCACGAAATCCTGTCCGTCCACCGGATCCACTCCTGAAACAGTACTACTCCTCTTAGAACACGTTGAATTAGAAGCCGCAGGATTGTCGGCCACGCAACCTGCCATCTCCGTTCCGGTAACCGAAGCCACAAACGGAGCGTTCTTGTAGTTCACCGGATACTTCCCTCCGTGAGTCGCCCAATCAGAGCCGTCCCATATCGTCATGTAAACTGACATCGGCTTGGACGGGTACACCACTCCATTATTAGGGAACTCCCTCACTGGAATGTTATCCACCATAAACCTGGTGAATGATGATCATGATCATGCCAATTAATAATTAGGGAGTATTAATGAACCAAGGTTATTATTATAAGGTGGTTGCAGCCAGTTAGCGTACGTACACTATATGGTGGGGGTTCCAGAGGATGGAGTAGTAGTGGTAGTCACTACGTATTTAATTGGGTCGTTGAAGCGCCATAACGCGCTCCACTAGCGCTACTATAGAAGCGCCAAGATGAGCTTCTACCGCCGCTACGTCGGAGGCGCTTTTTGCAACATGCGCTTCATGGCGCTACGATGTAGCACTTGTGAAGCGTTTAAGCGCTACAACAATTACTGTAAATTAAAAAAAATACTCATAAATCTTCATCCATCCGCTTTCATCCACATTAAACATTCATCAACATTCATTAAACACGAATTCATCAATCCATCAAACAAAAACATCAAAAATTCATCAAACATTTCAACAAAACCATCAAATTCACAACCCTAATCCAAATTCATCAAATCCATTAAACCCATAAAAATAGATAATCCAACAAATTAACAAAAAAAAATACAAACTCAGAAAAATATAAACAAAAAAAAGGCCGCCGTCGCCGGGAGAAGGGCGCCGCCGCCGGGAGAACGTAGTCGTCACCGGTCTTCAACGCCGCCGTCGCCGGGAGAAGGGCGCCGGTCGGGAAAAGCAGCCGGATGACTAAAACAAAAAAAAAAAGATTTTTGAACTCATCTTAAACCCAGATCCGGATCTTAACTCATCTTAAAAAAAAATCTCCATCTTGCGAATTAAAATTCATCACCAGTTCTTTGAACTCACCTTAACCCAGATCTGTAGAGTCCAACTTCACCATCGTTGAACTTCAACAGAGCCGAATCTCGCCATTGTTGAACTTGTTGGGAGCTTGATGAAGAAGGAGGTCGTCGGATGAAAGAGAGAGGGAGAGGTAGAGAGTAGAAATTAAATTAAATGAGAGGAGAGAATGATCCGAGCCATTTAAATCGCTTTTATGAACGCTTTTATGCGCTACAACGGCTCGAATAAAGATGTTGTCAACAAGTCAATGTTTGGAAAGCGCTTAAATGGCGCTACATGGGCTTCAGTAGAAAACGGACCCACCTCAGCGTTTTGTAGCGCGAATTGTTTATTGCCATTAAGATCGCCAAAGCGCTTCTTAAGCGCTACAAATATCCCCTAAAGTACGTAGTGAGTCCTGAGTTGGGTCGAACCAGAAGTAGAACTTCTCCTCTCTTCCGGTGCTCACACTTCCATTGGCGTACACGTTGGTCTGAAACACCCAGTCATCTTTCCGGTCACGCCCAAGCAGTTCAATATCGATCTCGTCGTGATTATGGGGGAATCTCTCCGCATTACTCAACTGTGCATCACATAATTAATCCATACATGTAATTAGATATAGATGAATGTTTAATGTAATCCTACTTAATGGAAGTAAGTTTGTAAACTTGAGCTCATTAATTACGTAGAATGCAACGACTACTCCAGAAGCAAGGCCTGCTGGAAGTTTAATTGAGGCGCTGAAGAATCCATGGTGATATGCGTTCTTCGACACCAAACCACACCCTGAAAACAAATTAGCATATACTAGTACTTAAGTTAGTGAAATAAACATGCATGTTAGGAACAGTCCTAATTATTTATTGTTTATCACCTGTGGTATTGTCAAGAGCAATAGTAGCCATGGAGCCATTGTTGAGGAGCTTGATATTTGGAGCTCCGTAAGCTTTGTTGAAACCCTGATCAACGGGGACTCGAGGGAAAGAATCAGTCAGAGGAGGAACGACGGGGGGAGTGTATACTCTGTTGTGATACGATGAAGAGACGGAGGACATGAAGATCCCAGAAAGCAAACAGGATAACAGCAGAGGCAAGGGTTGCTGTACCGCTGCCATGATTAGTGAAACATAGACGATGGACGGATGCTATTGGTAGCAACAAGAGAGGGGAGACGCGTTTTTATAATTTAGCTGTTAGGGAGTCAAATTAGTTGCAAATATGCTGCTGCTTAGTTGTTTGTAGCTGGCAGTCAGCATCAGCCCTTTTTTGTGTATAAATCTTTGACAACAGTGTTTTGCATTACATTGTTTGTGTGACCTTCATGTGGGCCTGATATTTTAGATGCTCAGGAATATTTTCATGTCTTATTTGCATTCCCATATGTCCTTGTTTTTGGATCAATACAAACGTTTTTCGGTTCATGTAACTTAGATGTCATCAAATAAAAATAAAAGCTAATTTGATGTGATCAAATAAAAGTTAGATGATGTGTTCAATTCTTAAACAAATTTGAAAATTTTATTTAGAAATAAAGAACCAATGAAATACTATCTAATTTTAAATTAAATTATAGCTAACATGACAAAAAATTATTCTGGTTAGTGAGTTTTAAACATTATTACCACATCAATACTAGTTATTATAGGTAGTTATATTTATTATTATATTGAAATCAATCACATTTATTTTATGGATAACAACAAATTCTCTCTCTTTACTCCCAAATTTGGATAGACAAATAACAAAAGCTATTCTGGATACCATGATAGTAGTATTGTTGGGTCAAATATTTGTGCATTTTGTATATTTTTACTAGTTATATTTAACTTAAAAATATGATTATTAGTATTGTTATAAATGCTCTTAAAAGTTAATCATTGTTTTATAACAGCTGCTTCAACCATGTGCCAACTTTTTACAAAGACGTAGGGCGGAAAGTTTAATTAGACGACAGAATAATGTTTCATCAAAAATAAAGAACAGAATACTAGTATACTACTATTGAGTTAAGACCATGATTTGGCCATACCGTGCTTTATGTTGTTCGGTGCCATGTGAAATACTGTCTTTAGATAATACTCCACACGGTTGAGAAATCAATCGAGCCCGTTCGAGCTCGAGCTCAATCGAGCTTGTCTAGTCGAGTTTATTGGAGCCTTGTCTAGTCGAGTTTATTCGAGCCTTGAGTTCAAGTTCGAACTGTTTTTTAGGCTCATTTATTAAACGAGCCGAGCCGGCCCCGAACCCATTAGATTCGAGTTCGAGTTCGTGAATTTAAGAATATTTTATTAAATTAATTTAATATATTTCAATTTTTTCGAGCTTCACGAGCCACTTCAAGCCCAATCGAACCGAACTTTATAATCGAGCCTAAACGAGCTACCCTCGAATCGAGCCTCACGAGCTTTCGAGCCGAGCTCGAACCTGTCACGAGCCGAACTGGAGCCCAAAAAATCGAGCTCGAGCCTGATTTTCACGAGCTCGAGCCTGCCAGGTTCGGGGTCGGCTCGGCTCGATCTCATCCCTATACTCCACTATTAAAGGTAATAAATTTTGTCATCAAAGAAAAAAAGGTCATATATTTTTTGACTCATAAGCTTTTAATATCATCTTTTCTAGGAACAACAGTAAACTGTAATATTTTAGATAGTTTTTAAATAATTGAAATCAAATAACTCAATTAAACATTTAAAAGATACCATAAATAGTTTATTTTGAAAAAGTTGTTTGCAAACATACACGTTATTTCAATATTTCCAATTAACCGATGTATATACCAAAAAGAAAAAAGAAAAAGAAAAGAGGACGTCTACTTGATGACTGGTAGCGTTTCCTAAAGCCCATATGTTTGATGTCGAAGCCCAAGAAGCATCAGATTTGGGCTGTAAACCTGTAACGCAATCGTTGTGCAAAGATTCAGAATTGAGACTTATGGTAGGAACAGTCGCTCGTTATTTCATCGTTTTTGAATTCTTCCATTTTCTGTCAAAAAAACAAAATAAATAGAATTCTTCCATTTTGAACTTTGAACCCTAATTGAGCTATTGATTTGGGGCTGAGCGCCAAGTAACGGACTGGAAGGGAGGATATGGCGACTCAAGCGGCTACCACTTTCAGTGGCAATCTCAAGGTTTTCTCTCGTTCTCTTGTGTGCGGGATTTTTATTCCCGAATGAACCAAGATTGGAGTGCGATTTGAGATCATTCTGACTCTGAGTTACAGTTAACTGTTTTCTGACTGCTGCCGTTTCAACTCCAGAATAGTTACTCGTGCTTCGTAATTGTGGCTTCCTTTTAACTAGTCTGTTATGATCTCGCTGTTATTAGATGACTTCGGATTTGATGTGCCCTATAATTTACTACATTTCATGTCGTTGCTGCACCAGCTTCAAATGATATGCTATGGTGACATGATTTTTTTATTTATTTATGTCGTAGCATGACTTGATTGGTAGTGCGGATTGTAGAATAATGGTGATGCCTGACCACTATATCCGTTCTGTATTCATGCAGAAAGCGCTTGCTGGTTTGAGGCGTATAGATTTAGAAGGTTTACGCTGGAGAGTCTTTGATGCAAAAGGGCAGGTTAGATCTGCTTCCCCTTTCTGGTGTTTAGTAGTTGACCGAAATTAATTTTACTTGTCTCAACACTTTGCACTTCAGTTTACTGTAAAACAATGCCACTTTACTCTTAAGCTTAATGTTTACTGTCAGAAGTTTTATTCATCTTTCTCAACTTCATATTTCGCAACATTTTCACGTGATTGAGGTGAATCACTTGACAGCAGATAGTTGTCTGTACCGTTTGGCTTATTTAATCAGTTGGAGAAATTCATTTGCAAACGGCTAAGTGCCACACCTTTTCCTCGTGTTCTTTTATATCACCAGGTGCTTGGGCGGTTAGCTTCTCACATCTCAACTGTGGTACAAGGCAAAGACAAGCCGACTTATGCCCCAAATCGTGACGATGGAGATATGTGCATTGTGATTAATGCCAAGGATCTTTGTGTGACTGGGAGAAAGCTTACGGACAAAGTTTATTATTGGCATACTGGGTAAGCAATATCTTGGCTTCTTTTGAACTGATACTTCTCATGCTGGATCTGCTTGGTCTTTCTGTTGTATTCTCCATCATAAGAACAGTGGGTGGGAAAATATGGGAACTCCCAACAGCTAAGAGTTTTGATAGCTAATAGTAATATTAACTTTTCATCCTATATAATGTAAGAACAGTGTTGTAGTTTTTTTAATTGTCTAGTAATTGTGTATAAGCTTTAACAGTCTGATATGCAGTTTTTTAATCTAATGTTCTCTAGAAGTCAGCGACCATGCTATACAGTTGTGATATGGCATAATGCAATTTCCTATAAACATAACACGAATTTGATTTTTATGATTGAAAACTCAAATGTATTAATATCTGCAGAAACAGTAAAATAACTTCCTTATTCAGATTAAACTTGGAAGAAAAATTCATGGAGTAAACATGCTCTTGTAGTTTTATGTTTTAACCACTGTTGCAGTGTCAATATTGTTGCCTTTAAACTGGGATTTTTCTAGGTATGTGGGTCATCTTAAAGAAAGGACTTTGAAGGACCAGATGGCGAAGGATCCGGCAGAAGTCATTCGCAAGGCCGTTCTGCGCATGCTGCCAAGAAACAAGTTGCGAGATGTGAGTGTTTGCACCTGACTTTGTTTTCCCTCTTCCTTTTTGTATTTCATGTGTAAGATCCCTTTTGCTGCCAGTTTGATCGGTTACCAAGAGTTCTACCTATGAAGTTGGAAGAGGTTAACTTCACCTTTTTTTTACTTCACCTGCAGCTTGTGGCTACCTTAAAAGTTAAAACTGTAATTGTTATGCAGGACCGAGATCGAAAATTGAGGATATTTGCTGACAGCGACCATCCCTTTGGTGACAGGCTCATTGAACCATATGAGATGCCACCACGAACAGTTCGAGAAATGCGACCACGAGCTAGAAGAGCACTTATCCGAGCTCAAAAGAAGGCTCAACAGCAAGAGCAAGGCGGGGATGATAGAAGGAAAGGTTAAAGGTGAGACTTGGGAGGGTAAAGCCTAAATGTCAACATGATTTTTATCCTCTTTTTAACTGATAATCCGGCATATAACCTTTTGGTTAGTCGATCTTTTTTCAACATGGCTTTGAGATCTAAATTTTGGGCTGACCATAAGATTGAGAATAGCAGCCTTTTTCAGTCGTAGTTACGCTGAAATGTTTGTGCTGCTTCTGGAAGGCCATATTCTTCTATCATGCTGCCATTAAATTGGCTTTCACTAAAACTGTACACTTGTTGGTCATTTACAAAACCTTATTCTTCCCGCTTTTGTTTCGCTTCTTTCCTGATTTTCGGGTCTCTAGCTAAAGTTTTTTTTTTTTAAAGACTGAAGAATGAGGTTAAGAGTCTTACTTCTATTTTCCCCCATTATATGTTGGGATTATATCTGAGCTTAAATGATTTGCTTATCATCTAGCTAAAAACGTTGTAATTGTATCTGTATACTATTTGGAATTACGGTTCAACTGTGAAAAACTTACGTTTGTTGGATGGTTAGAAAAAATACTCCTGTGAGATTTTGTATAATTTTCACTTTACCCTCCGCATTTTCAAAATTCTCAGAAAACCTCCCATGAGGTTTGTGAAAATATACAAAAACTCCCCGAACCTTCTGTTTAAACCGCTGTTAGATATTAGGTTTAATGACAAAATTGGACCCTAATACTTTTAACCATAACAAGTTAACCCTTATGTATATTTTATTGATCCAGATGAGTCCTTCAATTCAAGCTCCCAACGTTTAAACCCTAAACTTCAATCTGGGTTTAATAACTAACACTTCTGAAAATTTATATAAAAAAAATACTCATGAAAAAACCCATAAATCTGGCTAGTCTGACACCAACCTTCGCTGGATTCGAGCAACAACCTCGATGTTCACTTCTCAACACCGCACCCTCGACTTTGCAGATCTGGGATGACATCGCGAGGGAGGGCAAAGCAACAACACAGTTGGGACGGCCTCCTCCAGATCTAACTGTCGACTCCGTTTTGTCGGTAACATCTCACAATGACTCTGTTCTATCGCAAATCGTCTCTCTATGATTTGTCTTCACGATCATCTCTTTGTTTGGGTGGCTCAGATAGGGGTTGGGAGAGGGAGATCGAGGGTGTGAGGTTGGGCTGCAAATCTATTTCTTCTCAAATCGTGTTGGGAATGCTCAGCTTCCGGCTCTGCCATGCATTTATCGATCAAATCAGATGCTACAATCAGATGGTAATTTATGAAGTGTACACTGGAGAAAGGTGTAGAGAGAATTGTTCTTCTGGTTGTGCCATTCGCTAGCGTTGTGATTTAACTTTTTGTAATTGTGGCCGTCGGAGATGTCGATGCCGATAGGAATCGAAGGAGGACGAGCAATCCGACAAAAGGTAGGATAAGGCACACATTATATATAGGCTAAGTGTTTGGGAATGCTCAGCTTCCGGCTCTGCCATACATTTATCGATCAAATCAGATGCTACAATCAGATGGTAATTTATGAAGTGTACACTGGAGAAAGGTGTAGAGAGAATTGTTCTTCTGGTTGTGCCATTCGCTAGCGTTGTGATTTAACTTTTTGTAATTGTGGCCGTCGGAGATGTCGATGCCGATAGGAATCGAAGGAGGACGAGCAATCCGACAAAAGGTAGGATAAGGCACACATTATATATAGGCTAAGTGTTTGTTATTATTAATATGGGTAAAGTACTTTTAGTCCCTTAGCTTTGATGTGTGTCCTATTTTGATCTCATTTTAAGAATTCGTCATATTTCACTCTTACAGTTATGGTTTTGTGTCCTATTATGGTCCTACAGTTAATTTATCCGTTAAATACTCTGTTAGATGAACGAAATGACTAAAATACCGATAACTTAATTTACAACTAAATCACTAAATTTATAGCTCTATCAATTTCACCCCAAAATATCTCTTTTCTCGCTACTCACCCTTCCACCAGCCAAAAACCCCCCATCAAGTCTTGCTTTCTGTTCATCTGCTTCGGCTTCGTGACTAAGTACCGGCGGCCTCCATCGCCGCCAGAGTCTAATTTGGTTGGGCTACCTTCATCTGGCTCTGTGGTCATTCATTCAAGTTCAGATCCATATCCAATGAACAAATGGCGGTTCTGGGAAGAAGGTTCGATACTGATGGGAAACGAAAGCGAGCTTGGAGGAGGAGAATCATGGCGAAAGTTGAGGGGATTTGATATAAGTTCTATGTGGAGGTTGATTGGAACGAAATGAGAAGAATGACTATGGAGGCTGGCTAACTGGGTTTGGCCGGTTATAATTTTGAGGAAATCGTTGCGACTGAGCTCGTATCCTTCGATTCTGGTAAGGACGGGGACTGAGATGGTTTCGATGAAGGAGAGGATGTGTCGAGTTGCTGCGATCCAATTCAAAGACTAGGCTAATGGTTCGCGTCGGAGAAATCGACCAAGAAGTGATTCAGCCCGACGAACTCGCGAGTGATGGTACAAATCGCCAGCTTTGGCAACAACTAGAGCATCAGACCTAGGATCGACACTATCGTAGGAGAAGGTGGTGGTCGGCGAGTGAAGGTCGGTGCTAGAATAAAGGCCGTTGTTGCCAACGACGGAGATGCCCGGTGAAGTCTTTGTTTACCGTTAATTGTCGTTCATCAATCCTTGCTTTATCTTCACCTGCTTCAGCTCCGTGACTCAGTCCCAATGGCCTCTATCGCCGCCAGAGTCCAATTCGGTTGGGCCACCTTTATTTGGCTTCATGGGCATTCACACAAGTTCAGATTCAAATCTAATGAAAAAAATTGTTGTAATTTAGGTATAAAATTGAAACACGATTCTGGCGAAAAGAAGTTTAAGGGTGAGGTACAAGAAAGATTTTGGCAACCAGTCGTGTTTACAAGAAGATAATGATGATTGGAGCACGTGAAGATTTTGGCAAATAGTCGTGTTTACAAGAAGATGATGATGATTGGAGCACGTGGAGTTGAAGGGTGAGGTACAAGGGTGAGCACTTGTTTGTATATTTATTAAAAGTGTAGTGGCCATACATTTTTTAAATGTGTAATTAGAATGTATTTTTAAGGGTATTTGCGTAAAAATAACCAAATTAACGGTAAATTTAACGGTCAACAAACAGAATGACTAAAATAGGACAGAAAACCATAACTTTAGGACCAAAATAGGAAGAATTCTTAAAAGTTGATCAAAATAAGACACGCATCGAAGCTAAGAGACTAAAAATGCACTTTAAACTATTGATGTTGCTACAAATTGGAGTTGGTTCAATCCGTTTAAATACATAGTTGGAGGCAACAAATTGGTTTGTGGTAGGAGATGGTAAAACTGCAAAGGGTGAAAAGTTTAGGTTATATTTGTTAGGTTTAAAAAACTAGGTGTATAACTTTTGCAATTAATCCTATAATCTAACAGAATTATAAACGGATAGGGATTTTTTTTTGTGTATTTTCACAAACCACAGAAGTATTTTTGAGAATTTCAATAATGCGGGGGTAAAGTGGAGATTATACCAAACCTCATAGGGGTAAATGATAATTTCCCAGAAAGAAAAACCATTTTGGCCACTGAAGTTGAGTAATACAGAGTATATAAAGTTTAACTACTATTTCTGTCCCAAGTATTTGTTAATGTTAGATAAAATATAAAGTTTGCCAACCAAAATGTTGATTTAAGGTCGATTTACTGTAGATAAATAACTAGTGAAAAATTGGCAATAGTAGGCCAATTTTCTCTAAATTATGGGAACGTATTGAGATTCCCGTTCTTTTGCTCAAAATATTAGAGTATTTTTTTTCAATATACTGATAAGTGATAACATTGTTTCGTGACGTATGAAAGTTCAGTTCTTTTTGGCAATGAGGATGAATGTCCAATAACAGAGTATAACGCAAGGTGGATAATCTTGGTCCCATGAGACTTGAACTGTAATGTCTATTAGGGAGGTCTGCACATACAACAAAATAGAAATGGGTCGGGATTATGTCCATATTCTGACGCTTAAATCAGTGGCGAGGAGTCCTAGCCAGAGTGGATTTCGTGGATATAAGCTTAATAGGGGGTTTCAAACATGCGCTTTTTTGGGTGAAAAACTTTGTTTTTCACCTCTCATTTTTCACGTGAAAAACAGAGGTGAGTTCATCTCGCGCGGCACGGACCTCAGGTGAATAGCGCGAAAGTGAACTTTTGAGACTAAATTTTATAATTATATAGTAAAATTTTGAAATGATAAAAATTATATTTCAATTGTTCTCGTCGACTCTTCATCCCTTAGAAAAAATCTACAATTACATCATTGCTAATGCTTTTAAATACATCTTTCTCGATATAAGTCATTAAGCAATTAAAACTACTTTAAGAACTTTAGGCATATTAGTGCAAAAGAAAACATGTGGTATCAAGTTATTAAAAAAAGTGAAATACAATGGTCAAGTTATAGTTATTACCATAATAAACTTTAATTCAATAATTAAGAAATTGATCCACTTTGTATTTTTTAATAACCAATATAATATATTAAATATCATTATAATTTTTAAATGGGTCAAACTAATAAATTATATACCCCCTATACATATTTTTGGGAAAAAAGGGGGGTCCATGGACCCCCCTTTGCAAAGCATAGGTCCGCCTGGAGGGCAAGGAAAGACGGTTGAAGTGGTTGCTAGCGCTAGCGTCTTTGTGGTTGTTACTGTTTGGGATAGGATTGGTTTTAGTTGTTTGTGTTTAGGGTTTAGGTGGTTGGTTGTGTAGGTTGTTTGATGTTAGGCTTATGGTGAAGAGTAAATGAGTTATGTGTGAGTGGTGTTAGGTTTGGTTGGTGTGCAATGAAGATTAGGTTGGTGGGTATGTGTGAATGTGTTGGTAGCGATGTATGAATGTGAGAAATGAATCAAGTGTTCTGAATTTGATCATGTGTCTAACATGTACTCAACCACTTCCTTTCTCAAGGATGGTTCACTACGGTTGAGCCTTGAAGAGATGATTTGAGTTGCTTGGTGCCTTAAACTCTCAACTTTGATGTATTGAAAGAGGGTGCACATAGTAAGTTCCAACCACTTCCTTTCTCAATGAACATGTATTGCATTATATCCTTACAAAGTGATGGCCACTGCCCAATCATCCTAATGCGCCAGAAAGTCAGTCAACACCAGTATAAGTGGTCTCATTAAAAACTCAAGTGGTGATAACTAAAACCTAATTGACAATCCCGAACTTAATGGATACTTACCCGAACACAACGTGAGGAATCCGAAGGAACATTTCGGATATACAAAACACGTGTCCAAATAAAGCTATATTGAAATATTACGACTTTGCCACCATTAATACTAGCTATATAAGACATTTATGACATAAGTCAAAGGGATGAATCTTTTGATCACTTCGTTGACAAGAACAAAAACACTACAAACTCAAACCCCATTTCTCGAATTCCGAGAATCGCGCAACACACTAATCCCAATGGCATCAAGTAATGTCAACACGCGTCAACTACGCAGACACATAACTACGCCCAAACAGCACTCGCCACCAAAAAGTAAGTTCCAACAAGAACTCATCACACTATGAAAACTAGAGTTCCTAGAGGAACTATACCACTAATTGCAAGTCATCTTCTTGTTACAGTTTACAAAATCGATTACCATCCATCTAAACCTTTGCACTTTACAAAATATAAACCTTTAGACTTATTTTTTCACGTGAGAGCCCTTATTCATCGGATATTCTCCATTCGCCGCTCCGCATCTCGCACCAATGGATATGCCCGTCTCTGCCTACTATCCATTATCACAAAAGAAGGTCATCTCATCTTCTTCTTCATAGTGTTGCATACAGTTGTACCTGGTATCTTATTTCATATTCTCAAATGTATTCTGCAATTAAAGTTTAGATTAAGCGTCATATCTTCTTGAATTTGTCTCCTCCCTGTTCTTTGGAACATAATCATTAACAAATTGAATACGGTAGAAATTGGGGATGGGTTAGGGCAGAGGGCTAGAGTTGTGTTGCCCTGATGCGTAAATTTGAAATTTCCTCTGGTGTATCACGAAAATGTGCGCAGCGCACAATTGTGCGCACATAGTCCCGCCGATATGTCTAAACAAGCAACAGCATGCACATAGTCCCCACACAATATTGTGCGCTACACAACATGCTTCTGAGACTTGCGCACAAGTTGAAAATAGGTAGCAACCAAATGCGCGCCGCAATGAATCACTTGCGCACAACCAAGCGCCACCTGTCTCTATTGCTCTCCTTCGTATTCACGGGGTTCTCCTTATTCACGAACGTCCTCAAACTTAACCCTCATCTTTTCACTTTACTCACTCATCTCCAATTCACTCACCAAGAGGCACCAAACCCTTACCTAAGATTTCACCTTCCTTTCTAAAAACAAACCTCACCCCAGTAATCTGTCTTGATTTTTGCATCTCGATCATGCTCCTTAATTCAATCAAAGAAACCATATCACCATCAACCCAATCAATATACTCGACTTGGTGACCATAATGAATCTCGATGGTGAAATAATCATCTGTAGCCCTACATCGAGTATACAAGATAACTCGTGTAGTAAAAAAACTACAACATAAAAAAGCAGAGCATATTACTCGAACTTCAATGAGGCTCAGAATCGTAAAGATAGCCCTTGCAAAATAAATGTTTTAACCCTAACCAACAACCCGATGCACCTCCTCCTCCTCTGCTCGTATATCAACTCCGAACCCTAATGTTACAAAAAACACCAATTCATGAAGAGGGCTTACCATATTTCGGTTGAAATTCCCTCCTCCTATGCTCGTACCACCCAAGACGTCGGCATTCATCCACCCTTAGATGCTCCAACGTCGCCCGAGATGGAAGAAATCACTCCAGGTCGAGTTGCTCAAGCGTCGGGTTTTATATTTGAATAACTTTCTATTCACTTCTTATGTTTAAAATCCCCTAATAGCTATCCAGGGTCCTTTATATGTGATTTCGATGTCGCAGGATTCGTGATCCAGCTTGGAAGGGAAGTTCTAAAGTTTGTGTTTTTGAAGGGCCGAAAGGTAGCTAGTTTATGGGCTCCAAGTCTTGTTGGGCCTGGGCCTCGAGGTCCGTAGACCCGTATATACCACAAGGTCAGTGGTAAAATTAAGCTAGAAATTTTATGATGACAAAATCACCTCTCCAAAAATATTTTCAATGCTAATTCTGTCACCCTTTAAATCTAAAAAATAATTGATGGCTGCAGTTTGCAACTTTGCATAAGAAAAAGGACAATAATGTTTACGATTCTCATCTCATGAATTGAGGCCTTCTTTCTGGTCACGCGACTCTAGTTTCCCGAACCAAAATTCTCTCTTTCGTCTGCTTAATTAAGATTCAATCCGCAGGCATGCTGTATCCTGTTCTGGTAGTTCTCAACTGACTGCATTCCGCATTCATGTCTAACCATCTCAAACCCTAATCATTCCCTTGAATATCGCCCCAATGCTGCTTTCCACTGATTCCAACTTCAATTGAGCCAATCCGCGCTGCCGAAAAGAGGATCGTGGTTCCTGGAAGTCGAAGCACTGATGCGACGGGGTCTTTGACGGCTATGACAGAAGACAGGATAGCTGTGGAAGGTCAAGGTAAGAAAAGGAAAATCGTCCTCGACTGGGACGATATACTGAATCGTCCAGACGAGGAGCCGCTGGAGGTAGAGGTTGTCAGTCCGGGACCGAAGAAGCCAAGCCCATTGCCGCAGATTAATGCTCGAACTGAGATGGTGGACGTGGATCTCACCGATGATCGACTTGATGAAACAATCAGACGGCAGAGGAAACTGCTAAAATTGTCATTATGTGATAATGGTACTAAAGTGCGAAACTATATAAAGTTGCTAGAGGTTGAGAAGGAGCGGAGAAGGCTGGTACAACGAGTAAGGGTCATGGTTAATTGCTGTCGCCGTCCCTTCATTCCTTGCTTTCATCTCTTGGGGTCTGATTTTATAGTATAGAGAACCGGAGGAGCTTATTAAGCAATATGTTTTTTAGATTAAACATTTTGAACTATGGGTTTCACAACTCAATTGCAGTTAGATTAATCTCATCTCACTGTACAGCATCAGCTTGTGCATGATCAGCTAACCTGTTACACGTTTAATGTTCATGTGCATGTGCATACTTCATAATTCCTTGGTTTGAAGTCAAAGCCGAGGCCTTTCTTTGGTGATGCAATATTTAGCTAATATACGTCTGATGGGTGGCAAAATGAGTCTATGATGTGTGCAGTATGGCTGTTGAATTGCGTCATCACCATATCATTTCTGGTTTTCGACAGGATGTTTGCAGGTCTGTTAAGCGTGAGGAATCACCAAGATTTTATAGTACAGGTAAAACTCTGAAAACGCTCCAAATTTTAGCAGTAGTGTTTGATTTTTTAAGATAATTTGCATAAGAAAGGAAGGAAGTGGAACACAAAATTATGGTAGTTCCAGTTGTTATTATCTATCTTAAAAAAATATGGAAAGGTTATAACAATTGTTTTCACACCTCAGATAAAACAACATAAACATCTGTTAACTTGTTCTGCAGGGGTGATGAAGGAAACAATGTAAAATTGCATGTTTGGATTGCATTTTGTACAATTTTCTGTAATGATTGGTATTTGGGTCAAAATGCAAAGATGTTAATCTAGGGCTGAAATGAGAGTAAACCAGTAGAACACAGTCCAGCACCTTCTAGTATATAGGGATTTAGTTATTACAATTATACTAATATTAACTTAAGCGATCCTCATGATGGCAACTATTTAAGATGTCCGCATGTCTTCTGCAGGGTGTTCTAATGGCTCTGGAGTTGAGACAAAATCATCTCAATCTGCCTTTGGTTCTAGTTTTTGTAGAAAGATAGATGACGAAAATGTAAGGGTTTTAAGTATATATTTTTACGTATATTTTTGTTTTTGTAAATTTTAAATCAAAATTTTCATTTGGTTACATGCAGTCATGCGGACTATATAATGTGTACTCTGGGATCTGTTTTCAACTTAAAACATGACTGCTCGAAATTTTTTAAAATTCAATTAACAGGCAGGTTGTAATGTAGTCAATAGCAACGCATTTGATGAGCAACTAAAGACACTGAATCCTTGTGGAAGATTGAAAACTCGATCATCATCATGTCCATCATATTTGAAACCACCTAAGAAGATTGCACGTAATGGGGGTCAATGTGCTAACCGAGCTGATGTTGATTGTGCTTTGTTTTATTCTGCTCGAGAAATCTCTGGTGGTTCAAACCGATCTCCTGCAAAGTGAGCACTGTTTTACTTTAAGTAAATATCTTTTACTCTTACGTTGTTTTATAATGTACAGTTGCTGCATATTATATAAGCATGTGACCTATGAGGTCTCCGTTTTCATGAACGGGAGGTTGAGATGCTGAAATTTTATTTTTTATTTCTCATACTCTGGCTTTGGAATTTAGTAACTCATACAAATAGTATTTCATGGTTTGACCTGGCTTTTTCTTTGCCACCTATAAACTAAAATATCTTCCTCCATTGCTTTCTCTCAAAGAACATTCAGTAGCAAATTTCATTTTCATTTGCTGTGTATGCAACTCTTTCAAAGAAGAGTTGAGTAACAGATTTCATTCTCGTTTAGTGATGTATGCAGTATTGATCTTCCACCACTAATATAAGTGTTTTGTCCACTTTTTTCAGTAGAAAAAGTGCTACCAAATTGAATGGCTCAAGACGTAGGAAGGTATTTTCCTTCTTTTACTTATGGATTTGTGGATTTGTCTTTTTAAAGTTTTTTTAAGCATTTTAAAAATTTAGTATTATAACATAAATGACTTAATCAAATTGGTTATTCTGCTTAAGCCACTTTTGGCTTAATCAAATTGATTCAGTCATTTATGTAATTTTAAATTTGGTCTTTTTTTTCTTCTCAAATTAAGTAAATTTATTGTTTTTGAACCGATATTTATCAAGTTTAAGGGAAAAACACAAAATAAAATATCATATACTCCCTCCGTCCCTTTTTAATTGAAACAAATGGTTTTGGCACGGAAATTAAGGTGAGTGTGGAATTGATGAATTTTAACATATATACCCCTGCCCCAAAAAAAGTGAAAGAGTGAAATCAAAAGCTATAGGCCTAAAAGGGGGAAAATGGTAAAGTTAAGGAGTAAAAATTACTATAATAGGAAACATATCAATTATTAGAGCATCTCTAATAGCTTCTCTAAAGGTTTCTCCAAAACCGGGAAGCAAAAGTCATATTCTCCACAAATTAAAAATATTGCTCCAACTCCAATAGATTCCCCATTTTGAAGAATCGTGCATTTAATACAAGAATAAAATATTCTACATCTTTGAATAATAATTAATGAATTATTTGGAGAGAGGAGAGAGAGGAGACATGAGAGATGTTTAAACTAATCACAAGTAGCCCAAGAGAGAGAAGAGAGGAGAAACGTTTTTTTTTTTAAAAAAAATTGATTTGGGGAAGTCTCCAAAATTTGGAGAATGCTCCAAATTTGGGAAAGATTACCTATTTTTTTCCCTCATTCCCCATCATTTTGGATAATGAGATGGGGAAGCTGTTGGATAAAAAAAATGCTTAAAATTTCTAAAAGTGGGTATATCAAGAAAATGGGGAAACTTTTGGAGATGCTCTTAAGGGACGGTCGAAAAAGGAAAATGTTTTATTATTATTCAATTAAAAAGGGGGGAAAATGGTAAAGTTAAGGAGTAAAAATTTCTATAATAGGAAATGTATCAATTATTAGAGCATCTCCAATAGCTTCTCCAAAGGTTTCTCCAAAATGGGGAAGCAAAAGTCATGCATTTATTACAAGAATAAAATATTCTATATCTTTGAATAATAATTAATGAATTATTTGGTGAGAGGAGAGAGATGAGACATGAAAGATGTTTAAACTAATCACAAGTAGCCCAAGAGAGAGGAGAGAGGAGAAAGGTTTTAAAAAAAAAGTAGATTTGGGGAAGTCTCCAAAATTTGGAGAATGCTCCAAATTTGGGAAAGACTACCTATTTTTTCCCCTCCTTCCCCATCATTTTGGAGAATGAGATGGGGAAGCTGTTGGACAAAAAAAATGCTCAAAAATTTCTAAAAGTGAGCATATCAAGAAAATGGTGAAGCTTTTGGAGATGCTCTTAAGGGACGGCCGAAAAAGGAAAATGTTTCAATTAACAAGGAAAGTGTTTCAAGTGGACTCAAGCCATTGGCTTAAGGAGATTAATCCACTTCTGTCCCTAAAGGCATGGAGGGATAGGACCTGCTTGTAATTCCACATTTGCTTGTATTCTTGCATTCCTTCTTGGCTGGCCTCAGGGGGTTTCTCTTCCCGGCTATTTTCACCTGTTGTAATTTGTAGTGAACCTGGGGTAAGGAAATGGAAAATGGAAAATATATTTTGGAAAAACAAATCATTTTGATTATCTCCAACCAGTTACGATCTTAAACAAATAATTATCTAGTTTTAAGGGTAAATTTCAAAGCAAATATCTTATACTACATATTTGATTAAGTTTAGTCATTGGCTTAAGCTCAACCAAATGAGCCGTAAATTGTCTTGAGGTGGTACTGCCTACTTATATAATATTTTTAGTTCATATGTGGGATTGAGTCATGGGCTATCTTGTGGCTGCCATAAGGTATCCCATACTTGCAGATGCTTTAAGCTTCTGAGATTCAGTTCCTATGTTTTGTATTTTATCCCTCTAAAGAAAGAGATTAGAAACAAGAAAGACAGAATTAAGGCTTAAGGGCTGATTTATTTTTTGGTGAAGTTAATATGTTATTTTGCATAATTTTTACCTTGAGTCAGGAAATATTTTGTTGCCACTCAACATTTTGTTTGAGATGCCTGGAAAAGTATTTTGTTTGTGTAAAAAGTAAGTGCTTTTATTATTATTTTTCTCAGTTTGGGGAGAGCGGGAGTGGCTAATTTTTTTTTTAAAAAAAAAATCACAAAAATGTGTACCTTAACCTTTCTAGAAAAGTCTTATTCTAGATATTCATATATTTGTATAGAGTCAACTCTCATTCGACATTGGTACTGGAAAAGAAAGAAATAAGATGTGTAATAATGCAATATTGTTTATGAGAAACAATATTAGCGCAAGTTGCTATGAAAATAAGGCCTTAAGTTTTTTTGAAACTTAGAAGGGATGTCTTTTTAAACCCCAGGCTGTCATACTCTTTCATGGCGTAGGATTAGAGATTCTCCAAGAAAGCTGGTCTACATATCTTTTGTGTTAATATGATCCCTTTGTCAAGTTTTATGATTATCCACTTTCTAGGCTGTCTGGTCCTTCTTGAGTGCCTCATTAAGACCCAGGATACATCATAGACATGATTGAAGAATAAATCAATTCAAAATGCTGAGAAGCTTTTTATAAAATAATATCCCTTGAAAACTTCACTTTTCCAGTTTCTGTTGAGCTTTTAATCCTTATGTCATGCATTGGCCCATTCAACAATAAAACAGGAGCAAACTGTCGTTGTGGTAGATGAAGATGAGCAGCAGGTTTTCAATGCGGTCGAGCAAGTACCCAAGTTTCCTTATTGGTATATTGTGCTCCCAGTTCTTTCTGTTTATTGTCTTTAGTTGATGCTCTCTGATTTTATCCATAACCCCTTTTTTCTCCTTACCTTCGCAAAATTTAGTGATAAAGATGCCAGACTCTACTATCCATCAAGGTATGGTGGTAATTTCGTTCTGAGTGAAGCCAATTACTTCTCTGATAGTATAATTCAATTTAGTGTCTTATTATCATGTTCTCATCAATTCAGAGATCATCCAGAGTCTGTTGAAATTCGTTGTGCGGATTTAGACTGCCTTGCACCCGGTGCCTTTCTGACATCGCCAGTTATGAACTTTTATATCCAGTGAGTGTTTTTTAGTTGTGCTGTAGACATGATTGAGGACTGAATCAACTCGTACTGCCCAGAAGCGCTATAATATAGTGCCCACTGAAACGTTAGCAGTCTTTTTGGGCTCTTCCTGGGGTCGTTTCTTTAAAATAGTACTACCTTCATCTTAAAAAGATTCAAGCTTTTGACTTTTGATGTTGTGTTTGACTCAAATTATTGTTAGGAAGAACTTGCTAAATATTTTTTTTTTAAAAGTTATTTAGAAACTAGAAACATTGAAGAAAAAATTCATAGGTTAAATGCTGAAAATGAAATGTTCGAATCTTTTTGGGATGGAGGGAGTACTATTATGGATACTCTTGATAGCCAGTATAAAATCTGGCCTTATTAGTTATTGTATAATGTACTTGAGTTGCAGCTTGAAATTTAGTTTCTCGCTGAGTAATGTATACTTCCTCCGTCCTCGAATAATTGCCAGTTTGACTTAAATGTTTTAAAGTTCAATGTTTGATTCAATTTTTTACAAAGGAAAATAGTGAAAAAAATTCCAAAAAAAATATGTTTAGAAAAAGTATATTGCAAATTATGATATGCATATAAATTATTTAACTTTAAATGTCTAAACATTCATGAAAAATATCATAGATTAAATGCTGTGAAATAGCAAAAAAAAAAAAAGTGGGCCAATTAATTGAGGACAGAGGGAGTATTAAATTTGTGATGCTCTTATTTTGTCTATATAGACAAGAACTGGTTTTTTTGGAGAAGAAAAGATTAGTTCGGAAGGGGGTGAGAATTGGGGGAGAACTTTCAGGCTTAGCTGGTCATGTTCTCCATGATTAGAGAAGCAGTCCTGACATCATTTGATAGCTATGCTACTTGGCCACCTCGTTCTGCTGTAATTTTACCTGATAACTGCATCGATTGCCATTGTGATCAGATGTGCACTACATTTTTTGCTTGCAAGATCATTTGATTTGTATTAGCTTCTCTTATACAAGTATTGGTGAGGCATCTGGTAGGTATCTGCAGCAGCAAGCATCTCCTACAAGCAGAGCAATATGTGACTGTCATTTCTTTAACACATTTTTCTACAAGAAGCTGAAAGAAGATATCTCGTTTAAGGTAATCTTCTTCTTTGTCAATTAGCTGCCTCCCCTGCACCTCAAGTGCAAAACGAGTTCCCAGTTGCATAATAAGATACTGATCATGTTACCCAATTTTTTGCTGCACATGCTTCCATATTGGTACAATGTACTATGAAAGGAGATGTATAATAGTGGATGTTAATATGGATTATAAAGATTTATGGTGTGTTTAGTACTTAAATTGTATTCACGGTTGCTACAAAATTGGAGAGTAATTGTAGATGTCAGAATAGGTCAAAAAGTACTATAAGTGGCTGGAAATCATAAAGATTTCCAAAGCAGAATGATCAACTTTCAAATATCAATTGGCTACTTAGCTATTTAGTAAATTACTACTGCCATATCAGTTCACGTTGAAGTTAGATATGTATTTGTTGGGACAGATAATGTTCGCTTACTTTGGTTTGCTGGTGCTTGCATATATACAGGGGAACAACAAAAGTTACACTTTTGCCAAGTTCAGAAGGTGGTGGAAAGGCGTAAATATATTTCAGAAGGCATATATACTTATTCCAGTCCATGAGGAGTAAGTTTCTTCATCATCAAATGAAACTTATAGAATATCCTTGGTGAAACTTTTATACTTTGGTGTATGCTATTAATACACAGATAAACGTCACTTGTATAGTTTTTCATGTGAAACTAGCTGTCAGTTGGTGTGAAACTGAAATATGAGTCTAAATAAGAAATTTGGAAAAATAAATAAATAATATTACTGGAAGTACCAATTTGTTTCTTACTTTTTCTTGATGTTTACTTCTTACTGACTATAACTCTTTGACATAACTTTGTCCTCTGAACTGGTTAGCAGATATTTGAGTGAGTTTTCTCTAGAGGCCTATTTAATCCATTTTTTTCATTTTCCTGTTGTCAAATGTGAATTTTACTTCCACTGTCACGTCTAATAATTGGTTTCTTGACAAACCTTTAGTAAAGCATCTGATAGAAAAGTGAAACATACTGAGGGATATTTGTTTTCATCATTCACGTCAAGCGTGCACCCCATCCGTCACTCCCCACCCCCCTAAAAAAAGGAAAGAAAAAACAGAAGAAAAGGAAACCATTATTGTGACTATAAATAAGTATTTCTCACAGCTGATCCTTAAACCAAATTCATTTCATCATCATCAATCAGCACCTTAATCCCAACTATGTTGGGGTTGAGGGCATGAAGTTTATAGTATCAGTTAATTGTCAAAAATTATATAACACTATAAATTCATGCAAAAGCATAGTGACATAGTTTTATGCCGGAGGCCCGTCATGTTGCAACCTTCTTATGAAGGAATAATGAGATGAAAAAGTAATCTATATCATCATAGGCTCTTTTTTTTCTTTCCCTTTTTGCCTTCGAGGACTTAAACCAATTCCATAGGAATCGCTGAATGACAGAGCTCTCATCAGATAGGTTGTACATTGTTAGGCTGGATAGTTTTTTAAGTTATTTGGACTTGCAGTTAACTTGACTATCTGTTAATATTAGACTTAAGGGAGATTTTTCCTTGTTTGTTGTGGAAAAACAAAGTTATTAGCTTTCTGCCACTTGGACCTCATCCCTCCATCCTGTTCCCCAGCCTCCCAAACCCCTTTACAATATTTTTTCATATTCTCTGCTAAATATATGTGGTTCTTCCATCTTATCCAGTCTGCATTGGAGCTTGGTCATCATATGCATCCCTGACAAAGAAGATGAATTGGGGCCGATTATTCTTCATTTTGATTCATTGGAACTCCACTGTCGAGACTCAGTTTTCCAGAACATTAAAAGGTGATCCATAACTTAGTTATTCTAAATGAATGTCTTATGAGAAATTTGTTTTTACTTCTCGTTTTTTCATATTTTATTAAGAGTGCAAAAATCCTGACAATGTCACAATATGAAAGGACAAGAAACCACCGTATAGTCAAATTGGTATATTTGACCGGGAGGGGGGGGGGGGTATATTTCATTGACATTTTTGGTCTCATGCAAGTTGATCTGCACTTATTTTTCCCTCAGTTTTATGAACAAGTGATTTACTTTGAACGATGCAAATGTTGGGCTGCTGAAAATTTGAACTCATGACGTTTTTCTTCTAGAGCAGTTAGTGGTTGCCATTGCATTATGGTTTCTTGCATGTGGTTATTGTTAACTTTTCCATCTGGGTGTGTTTCCCTTGGTTTAAAGACTAATGGACTTTGTAAATCTCTTTTCTTCTGTAGTTTTCTGAGTGAAGAATGGAGTTATTTGTCAGCAGAGGAGACTCCTTCCGACCTACCAATCCCTGGAAAGATATGGAAAAATCTGCCTCGCAGAATAGAGAAGACAAAAATTTCAGTAAGTTCCTTTTTATTTCTAGTTTTCTCTATATGATTATATGGCAGAATGTTCTCTTTGCTGAAGGCTTCCCTGGAATGAACTTTGTTGTGAAGCTGTCTGTGTATGGCTTGTTCAAAACTGAGGAATCTATCGAGTCTAAGGAAAAATGTTCACTTGGCACTTTTTTTATTACTAGTAGTGTTTTTTTATGTTACCGCTTATCAACCCCCAGCACCTTTAGGCTCTTAATTTTCATTTGATATTAAGTGTTTGCATGGGAGGTTAATTGTTAGTTTACTTTTTTGTCTTGCAGGTTCCACAGCAGAAAAATGATTATGATTGTGGTCTTTTTGTACTATACTTTATGGAGCGATTCATTGAGGAGGCCCCTGAAAGACTTAGAAAGAAAGACTTAGACATGGTGTTGTGAACTTTCATTTATTAAGCCTTGTACTGTTGAGTTCATGAACCATTTGTTAACCGAAGGTCTGTTTTCCAGTTTGGCAAACAATGGTTCAAGCCTGAAGAAGCCTCCAGTCTGCGAGAAAAAATCCTAAATATACTTGGAGAACGATTTCAAAATGTAAGGTAGCAGGAGGTTCTTTTGTTTGGTGCATCCACAGCATGAATCTGGTGCAATATGTGAATGAGCGGCTCATCGGTGGAGTGTAATGGATGGCACACTGTACAGCCGGTATACTTCGTCTGACATGTTCTCGATGGTGACTTAGGAAGGTAATATATCGCTCAACTGTTTTTGTACATCAAGGGAAAAATTTTCAGTTGGGTACAGATAGATGATAGATGTCTTTTGTGAATGGAATTCCAAGTACAGAAGTGGGAAAAAGGAAGTTTAGAGGCTGATGATTCTTTTGATTTCTGGGCCTGTGATGGCTTCAGGAGCAGCACATGATACGTAAGATGAAAGTGGCATCTTTTTTTGGTCGAAAGTTAATGTATCATACGTGTTGGATCTTTTATGAGTAAATTCTGTTGGTAATCCCGTAAAAATAATTATTGTCCTGTTTTGATCCTATTTTAAAAATTTGTCCTGTTATAGTCTCATCCAAGGGTATAATGTAGGGGTGAGTTCGAGCCGAGCCGAGCCTGAGCCTAGCAGGTTCGAGCTCGTGAAATTCGGGCTCGGCCCGAGCCCGAAAATTCGAGCTCGAGCTTGGCTCGAAGGTTCGTAAAGCTCGAGCTCGTTAGGCTCGCGAGCTCGGCTAGGCTCGATTCGGCCCTAAACGAGCTAGCAAGCTCGAGCTCGCTAGGCTCGTTAAAGCCCGCGAGCTTTACTCGAGCTCGAAGGCTTTGAGCTCGAGCTCGGCGGCCCCAAGCGAGCTAGCTCGTATTCGAGCCGAGCGTTTGAGGCTCGAGCTCGGCTCGAGCTCGTGAGGAGCTCGTGAGGCTCGGCTCGTCAGCCTCGTTAAAGCTCGAGCTCGAGCCGAGCTCGGCTCGATTCGTTACTCACCCCTAGTATAATGTCCTGTTTTGGAACTTTTCGTCCAATTGAGTCGTTAGTTCTAACAGATTTATATGAATTTACATTTTTACCCATACAATTGTTTTTAGTCCTTCAACTTATATTTCTCTAAAATTTTAACCCTAAATTTTTACTCACATCCATAAAGCCCCACTTTGCCTCTACCTCCCTCAACTTCCGATCCAACTTGATCAAAGTTGGTCGCGACAATCTGTCGAGCGCCCACACCAGATCTGGAAAACTACTTCATAGGCGTTGCTTCCTTTGTGTTGATGGTACGGAGACACGATCGACGTCGTCGGGTTGGAGATTGGGCTGCCACTTGATGTCCAGGCCAAACACAACCTATGTATAAAACAAAAAATAAAAAGAATCCAACCTTTCTTCTAACTTGAGTTGTCAGGTTTTGATACTGGCCATGGGTCTCTGTTTTTCATCTTCTTTCTCTTTGATTTGTCACGGATGATTTGGTGGAGGAGTTGGATTCTCCAAGAAGTTGTTTGGGAAGGAGGCAGAGTGAGGGCTTCATAGATATGATTTGGTGGGGGGGTTTTCATACCGCCTACCTCACCGGATTCGTATCGGGCGTCGCTGGGTTGTTCTCCAGGGTCAAGAGCTTCGAGCAAGGCGACACCTTGAAGCTCAAAATCAACCGCATCCTCAACTCCTCGGGCCACTCAGGCCGGGCTTGGGGTAACCGGATCGGGGTCGTGGGCTTGATCTACGCCGCGGCGTGGTGGCTATTCCTGATCGGGACGACGTGGAGCAGCGTGGTGACTGGGGTTGGAATCAGAGCGATCTGTCGTGCGGCCAGGGGTATTAGATCAGCTGCCATTGCCGGAGCTCTGAGCGTGATTGATGATGCCGCCGACGGGATGGGAAATAGTCGGCAGGCTGGGTAAACAAAAGAGGGGTAGATCGGTCATTTCATGTTGATCCGTCAAGGTTAACGGGGTAAGTGGACGGAAAGGACCAAAATATGACAATGTACCATAGAATATGACCAAAACAGGACAATAATTATTTTTACGGGACTGTCAGCGGAATTTACTCGATCTTTTATTAATACCAGTAATTTCGTTTCCTCGAAATTTCAGACCCTAATTCTGCCTGTATGGCTCCATGGATTGAGAACGGCAAGGAAGTCACGAGTTGAAAATCTGTTTCTGCTATTTCAAATTGGAATATTCTTTAGCAGTTTAATAGGATGCCTGAATTTGAAACTTCTGCTTGTGTCCCATTCCCAACCCCTCTTCACTTTTTTTGGCTTACCGTTGATGGGAGTCGCTCACTGGTTCTGATACTTCTGCTACGTCACAAAATCCTGCTTATATATTTCTTCGATCAAATTAATCTGATAAACTTCAGATTGATACACAAGCTTATTCTAACCTCCTCATATGGCATATAAATCTGCTTCTAAATGTAACATCTGAATTATAAATAGCTTACGTTGGGATTGTATATATTTTTTTTCAAAGAGGACGTTGGGATTATATATTTAGTGCTAAGGAGACCTCTTTACCCCCTAAGTTGATTACTATTCTTTGGGTTCTAGAATAGTGAACACCCCTCTTTCTCCTAGATAAAAAAACTCCCCCTGTATTGAAAAAAAAACTAAACGTTTGTTTCTTAACATTTAAGTTATAATTTTATTCCTTTAACATCTCGGCATATAAAACTAAATAATTTATACATAGAAGATAGATGAATAAGACTAGTTTATAAACATATTTGTGGTAGAAATTTTTTAACAAATTATAATGTCAAATGTTTCGGATATTTGTGGGATAAAGGACGTGCTACGGTGCTACCTTCTAAACATGGAAACACAAATGAAAACATCGATTAGCAAATCTGACTACGAACTCCAACCAATCTTATAAACTACTGTTCCGTCATAAAATTTTGGAACACTGTATTTTGGGTTATTCCAACAATATTTTGACACGTTTTTTTTCATTTTTTTTCCTTTTATATTACCCTTACTTCAATTCTCTTCATTAACTTGATGCCCTCTGGACTTTACATGATTCAACATAAACAAAAATCAATGAAATATTCCTAGGATAAGTAGTACCCTCATCTGACGCCACATTCCTGCATTGCGAATCCACGCCACATCCACCAGAGAACCCTCACATTGAAAAGGAACCCAAAACATCCCAACTACAAACCTTCCAGCACAAACCAAAGGAATGATGGATCCATCATGGACGTAGTAGGGAGAGAGCTGGGACATCAACGAAGAGGGGTTGTTCCATCTAAAGCAATTTCTTGAAGACAATAAGCTGTTGGCTAAAGTGCCAAGGCCCATTCTGCAACATCCTTTTTTCTCGATCCTCCCATGAATTGAATTCCATAAAGGCCTACATCCCATCGAACGGCAGGCCGGCCTACATCCCATTGAGGCTCAAGAAAATCCAATGAACCCGAAACCCAAACATATCGCCATCAAGCTCTTTATAAATGCGGTGCAACTGATTCCATAGCTAAAAACCAAGGCCTGGAACATGCTTCTGACAAGAGATAACAAAATTGAAGTAAAATCTGTTTCTGAACAAGAAATCAAAGATACAAGAGCCAAGAGCGTTCTGAGAAATAAGGCTCTAGCCACTTGGCTGCTCAAGCTTACATTAATCATATCATAATGCTTGTGCCTAGAGAGAGTAGCTCGTATAAAGCTGTTACGAGTAAATTTCCAGGCTAGCAGCTGCTTCCCTTCCTGGATGTACTGTTCAAACCCTACAGATCAAAACAACCAAATTGAACTTCGTACAGGCTACAAGGAAGAGATTTTGTACAAGTGTATTGGTCCATCTTGTGTTTGCTTCACCCAGAATTTAGTCTTTGCCAAAACCAAGAATTCCGAAGCTTGATTCGCCATTATGAGACCCTAACTTCTGTCTGAGAAAAACTAGTCCCTGCACAACATAGGAAATATCAGTAATAAAGTTCCAGAGAAATATATCACAGCTAATATAGTGTCTACCAGATACAAACTCACCAGTACTTAATAAGACCATCCCAGCCACAAGTAGCCACTTTACTCTGTTCCAATGGGTGCCACTCACATCCAAAACCCACCCCATCATGACACTTCAGAGTTCTGAAGACCTTACAGCTCTTCCAGTCCCAAAACCAGTATCTGCCATCACCATCTCCAGACAGTACAAATCGTCCATCAGGTGAAAAATTGACTTGACAAGCATAACCGGCCACAGTGTGCCCAGCAAACCTTTTTTTCTTATTAAGCTGAAATCTTTCTCTTGTACTGTAGATAAGGATCTGATTGTCTAAGCTCTGAGCTGCAAGCCAATTTGTGTTAGGATGAAGCGCAATGGAGGGCATAGAGTGCATATGAGGCTCACTAATATACTTAATAACAACAGGAATCCCAAACTCCCATACTCGAAGCGATTTGTCATCACTTGAAGTGACAAACCTCCGGTTGTTGTCAACAAATGTGATGGTATTAACTGCACCTAAATGCTGATCATACTCTTGTGTTACCTGTCCTGTGTTGATATCCCACTGCACAATCTTCTTATCACTCATTCCTGCTAAAAGAATATTCTGCTTGTCCTCATCAGGATTAAGCTTAACTACATATGGGATCTTTCCAGTTGAAAATGTTGAAATAACCTGCCCAGTTTCTGTATCCCAGTACTTAATATTTTTATCATAACCAGCAGTCAAAAACTTAGTTCCATCATTACAAAATGAGATGTCGCGCACAGCCTTAGAGTGGCCCATGTATGTTCGCATGCATTTTCCTGAATTGAAAACATCCCAAATCTTCACCTTTGTATCCATCCCAGCAGAAAGAATCAAATGCCCATACTTGGGGAAGAATCGAATAGCATTAACACCCTTTGTGTGCCCACTCCAGGTATGCACCAATCTCTTTGGAATGTAACAATGCTCATTTGTAGCTTTCGCGTCTTTGGGTGGTGCAATCCAAGACCTGCCTTGATAATCCTTGTCTTCTTTGCCATGAAAGGTAGTCTTATCCACAACATGTTCCCCTTTCTCTGAACCAGGATGCCCTTTCTCTTCCTTCTTCTTCGCATACTCCTCGGCATATTTCTTCTGTTCTTCAGTCAATTCCATTTGCAGCCCCTCCTTCTTACCTGCCCAAGGACTCTTCTTATTTTTCATCAACCACACATCAGTAGCTGGATTCTCCACTTCAACAGGATCTATCTCAGTGTCCATATCCCCATCATCCTCAACTTCCCTCTTTTTCTCAATCCTCCTCTTCTTCTGCTCATGTTGAGGGATGTTGTAGACCGAAATACCATCATTCTTCTGCAGGGCATCCAAATCACCAACGTATTCAATCCCAGACGGATCAGCCGCATATCCATACTTGTGGAAAGTGTTGTACTGCTCATCAAAAACAAACGAGCCAATTGAAGCATCCTCGACGAAGCCTAGCTTGTGATTCCGCAGTCCCTGAGCGATACCGTCCTTGGCATAAGGGTGAGCAGGTCCATACATGGGAGCCCAAAGCTGCTCGTAGGTTGGGTTGAAGGCGACGACGTGCTGCGTCGGGTCGATGGGCCTAGCGTGATCCAGGTGCTGCTTGGCCGCGGCTAGGGCCAATGTCGTATCGTCCACCCTCGGGGCGGAAGATTTCGCGGTGAGAAGACGTGGCGGTGATGAATCCGGCGATAAATTAGGGTTTTGGGCCCTCGCATCATCATCATCGCTATGAGCATCGTACGTCTGTATAAGATCCATGGTTGCTTCCGAAGCAAAAGAACGAAGCGGATTTGAAAATTCCCTAATATTGCATCAAATCCGACCAGTCCTATTTCTGAAAGGGTTGAAAATAATTCAGATTAACGAGCTTTATCTTCTAGGAAGAATCACAAAATAGAAGAAAAAGGAGAGCCCTGGCAGTATCTAATTGGGTGGGAGAAGCTTACTTGCCTTTCACCGAGAAGCTTCGCTGCGAGATGATGAAGACGGCGGCGGGGAAGAAGGGTCGACGGTGAAAGAGAACCCCAGGGTATAGTATGGAAGATGCGATCATGCGATGCGACACAAAAGTTTGCGTAATTAGTACCCTATCTGTCCATGAACATTGCACCATATTTTTTGTGTTTCAAGTTACAATACTCAAAATTCTATTAGTATAAATTTTGAAAAAAAATCATAAAAAATATGTATAGAAAATTTAGATGATAAATTATGAGAAATATATGAATTATATAATTTTACATATCTATAAGTTTATAAAAACAGACTGTAAATTAAATGTTGTAAAAACATCAAAGAAATTGTGCAATCTTCGTTGGATAGAAGGAGTAGTATGAATGGAAGAGGTAGAAGTCTCCGACTATGGTGTTCGTCCAACTCCATTATCCTGTTTTTTTTTAACTCCACGGTTTACGGGTTTTTTCCTAATGGATGTAATTTTCTTCAACCTCCACCATCCGTGTTTATTACACATCGAGGTATCCGCGGATAATTTAACATCAACATCAATTATACTTAAACATAATTAGAAATGTAACATAACAACATCTAAACATAATTTGGTAAAACTCTCAAGTCTGACTACAAGCTAATAACATTATAAAAATGAAATTAACTATATAACATAATTCTATTAATACTAATTCTAATCATGTTGATTACATCAAAGATATCATATCAATCTCACACACGATTTCTTTTTTATATCCGCCCGACATCAACAAACAAAATTACGAATGCTATTATGTCATAGCAAATTAAAAAACAAAATTACAAATGCTATTATGTCAGAGCAAATTAAAAGCGAAAATATATAACTGAAGTATCGAACTAATAATCAAATATGCTACACTTGGAGACTAATATTTGGTAATGAAGTGGACTTGTTGCCTTGTTGGGTTGGGTATGAGTTATTGATATGTATAATTTGTTCACGGGTTACGGAAATCCGCGAATTCGTGGATAATGGAGCTCCGCGATGCAGAGAGGTTAGATCCACCTCCACGAATCTTAGCAGATCAGAAAATCACCCACCTCCGCGAACCCGCAGCGGTTTAGTCCTTGAAATACAACGCGGGTCTCCGCAAATTGCGATTTACTCCAACCCACTATCATTCCTACTAATTACAGCATTCATCACCACCATACTTGTGCGGAAATTGTGACCTTGCTGCAAAATTATTGAGGGTATAGGTCCTGCAACTTTAGTTTCTATTGCAACTTCAGGGAGGAAGGGACTCGAATGGTCCTAAAACTTGTTCCATTTTACCAACTCAGTCCTAATAATCTATATTTTACCAAATCAGTCCTAAATGTTGTTAAACGTTATCTCGGTTGGTCCTAAAACTCGAGTTAATGAAATTGAAGCGAACAAAGTCCAACGTGGATGCCAAACGACTTTAATTCAAACAAATACACCCGCCACTTCAGTTTACGTTTTAATTGTGACACCAACAAGACCCATCAAGGTAGATCGTTAAAATAGCTATATCGACAAGCTTCACAACACCAAGCTCATCAACGTCTCCTTCAAGTTTCTCTTCCGACTTACTCTCCTCAACACTTTCGTCCCTAAATATATCATTTTAAATAATATTTGTCCTATAAAATATACCATTAACCATGAATAACAACACCAATGCAGAATGCGGTAATTATAAGGGGAATTGATACCTTAATATGATGATTTGTCGATACTATTATTATAACGCCAAAACAGATATGTTTGAACATTATAAAATACATAGTTAGCTAATGTATGTTAATACAGTCGGTAAAACATAAAGATGTGATTCACAAACTGTATTTAAACAATATGATGAATATTGAGTTATCATATTACCTGTTGTTGTCTTTTTTTAGTCCTGTCATGGTGTTTTCAAGTAGCTTGCATCTCGTTGGCTTTTGTATTGTAGATTTGAACTTTTGTTTTTAATAAATTTCCTTGTTGTTGTTCAAAAAAAATATTACCTGTTGATAATATGTGTTATAAAGCAACAATGGCTCGTAAAGGGTTGTATATGTATCTGCATATCAAGATTGACCATACCCCTATATTAGGGTATACTTCAAATTTATCGAACAAAGGAAGAGAAGTAATAACATGAACAAAGTAAAATTATTAAGAACAGTACCGTTAGAACGTCTCTAGATCACAGTTGCAAAGGAGTATGGTGAATCTGGTAGGTTTAGGCAGATGGGTGTGGGAGCTAAAATAGCAAAGGATCAATATGCAGTTTATATGTAATATATGAGGCGTAATTGACTCACTTATAGCTAGGGATATTTCATACGCATTGATCAATTTCATATCTTTCCTATATTAATAGTTTGTTTGACCCAATTTTGCCGTAACTATTACTTGTATGACTTATTATGTAAAGCATAATAACGATTTCCTTTTAACGTTTTCAGAAAATCAGGAATTGCCACAAACACGCATTTACGCCAAAGGTAATTTCCTTATTACTAATTACTAATCTTTCTAATTTCAAAATTACGATTTTCGTGAATTGCTCGCCCCCATATATGCGGGAGTTATGCGTAGTTGTATGTAATATTTAAAATTACGAATCTTTCTAATTTCATAATTACGATTTTTATGAATTATGTGAATTTTGTTGAATTATGTTAATATTGTAGAATTATGTTATTTTTTATGAATTATGTTAATTTTTATGAATTATGTGAATTTTGTTGAATTATATTAATATTGTAGAATTATATTGATCAGCATCAATACCTTGTTAGATCGACATCAATACCTTGTTAGATCAGCATCAATACTTTGTTAGATCGACATCAATACCTTGTTAGATCGACATCAATACCTTGTTAGATCGACATCAATACCTTGTTAGATCATCATCAATACCTTGTTAGATCATCATCAATACCTTGTTAGATCATCATCAATACCTTATTGTAATTTATTTGATTTATAGGGTCCATACGTAATAAAAATATAAATAAAATACTGAAGGATGATAGCTACATTAAGTTACTGGTTCTGTCAGTGCCACCATAAGAAAAGTTGAAATGCACTCTGTCCTATTATGCATCTTGGGATGCTGTCTTGACCCCTCCTTATTCCATGTCCATTCCGCCCATGACTTGATGTTATCTGGTTGATCTGCTACCCGAAGTTCAGTTGACCTAAGTCAGCTATTATGCAATCTCGTTCAACTACCTGGAATACAGTTTATATCTTAGTTGTAAATGAAATATGGTATGCTATGCCATAGCGATTTACCATAATAAACATGTTCATTCAGTGAATAAATGTTAGCCCGGAGTCGTCGATTTTGTGTTTCCAATAAGTCAATATGAATGTGCATCTGTTGATTATCCATTGTAAGTGATGTGATCATGGGATCCCCAAGCAGCAACAAGAAGTCCCAGACGAAGAGGCAGTCGAGTGAAGCTCGGAGCAACCCCTCGGCGAGTGGGATCAGAGGCCCAGGCGGCCTAATCCATGGTTTGGACTAGCACCTGACATGGAAAAGGTAACGCCTCCCCGCGAGGACCCTACGAGAGGCCTCAAGGCGTAGGAGAGGCTTCTGCACACGAAGGTATCCAGGCGAAGGCAATGCCCTTTGGCAAAGCCGTCCCTGTGAGGCCTCAAGGCGAAGGATGAACTGCATCATGCTAAGGCATCCAGAACACTGGCGAAGCCATTCCTGCGAAGCCTCAAGGCGAGGGCTAGGCTTCCTCAAACAAAGGTATTCCGGCGATGGCAAAGCCTCCAGGCAGAGCCATCCTCGCGGACCCCCCCTAAGGCGAAGCCCTCATGCAACAATGTCCACGAGAAGTCTTTAGAGTAAAGGCAGGGCCTTCCCGTGAAGCTTCCTGGCAGAGGCGAAGTCATCCCAGCAAGTCTCTTGGCGAAGGCAACGTCTACAACAAGAAGACTTCCAGTTCAGACGCTAAAGAATTCTCCTACTGCGAAGCCTCCAAGCAAGGCGAAGCCTACTTGGCGAAGCCTCCAAGAGAAGGCGAGGCCAAACCAGGCAAAGCCTTCTCCGTGAAGTTTCCTAACGCGGGCGAAGCCTTCAGAGCGGGGTCTTGTTGAGTGTCAATAACACAACATGTTTTCTCATACTTTTGATACAAATCTACTCTGTTTTGAGCTTAATTGGATATCATCTAGAGCAAATTACTTGTTATAGATGTTTCTTATTGGTGTAGATAATTGGAAGAGAAAAATGTGTTGAAGTGGAGCTCAAGGCATTGAAGGGAAGAAGAGTCGAAGGTGTTGGAGAACATCAGGGCAACACTAGGGCGAAGTTGGGGCACCAATCTGATGAATGCCCGAATTCCAGTTCCCATCACTTGGGGTGGACACAGGGCAAGCATGGGCGCCAAGTGAAGGTCTGCCCCAAGTTCCAAACAGTTGGGGCAACACCCGGGTGAGCAGGCGCTCATGGCAACTCGCCCAAAGACAAATTCTGCAGTTTTTCGTAAGCACGATTAGTGGCGGTTTTCACTCGGCAAAACAACGGTTTTCACCAGTTACTTTTCACAACTTGCTCTCTCATTGGCCTAGGGATATGTGGGCCTTAGAATTAGGTTAAATAGACTTTCTAAAACATATTGGAAGAAGTTACCACGTACAATTTCAGATTCTAAACTAGTTTTCTCTCTATTGTTCTTCCTTGGAGCCTAGAGCTCTGGGAATTTCTTGGAGACTTCTATGGAGGAAAGTGAAGATCAACATGGGAACTTGAAGAACCAATATTGGATTTGATTCTTCTACCTTTCTCTTGTTATTTTCACTATGCTTATGCTTAGTTCTAGAGTAGTTATAGAGTAGACATTTAATCTCCTTAGATCTTGTTTGTGATGGATGATTGAGACTTGATTCATGATTTATAATGGTTGTTTTCCATCGTTTATGTGTTATTCCTTATGCTTCATGGTTAACATGTGAGATTCAAAGTATTGCTTGCATGTTGTTATCAAGTGCTCGATGAATTGTTTGAGAGAACATTTGTAGAGCATAGATGAAGGAATAACGTAGTAGTTCAATTAGCTTGAGAGGGTTAATGAGAATCTACTAGGTGTGTTTTAAAGCTTGAGATTACTGCAATTCTAGGTGCTCAATTAGATAAGAGATTTACCTTGAGTTACTTAGTTAATTAGGATAACTTTCTTCCAAAAGAAGTAGAAGTTAGGCTTAAGAATGCTAGCATCCGTAAATGCATCTCATAATTTTGTCTCAATCCAAATCATATAACTAAGGTCTAAGGAGAGATTCGATTAGTAAACCAACTAGATTCTTGTTCGCATAGTTTGCTTAGTTATCATTAAGTTGTAGAATTGCATTTAGTCATAAATTCCCATCTTACATATCCACTTTGTATTTCACATTAAGTTCTAATCTCCTTAAACAATTGTTCATCTTAGTTTTTCTTTTGATAGAAAGCATACTCACACACACTTCACACACTATCTTCGTGGGATCGACCCCTACTCACCACTCTACTACAGAGTGATCCTTACACTTGAGGGTGAGTCGGGCATACATTTATTTGCCTATGTCTGATTCGCGACATAGCAGGTCTCCAGTCAGACGAAGCCTTCCAGCAAAGCCACCTAAGCTTATTAAGTCGGCCAAACCACTCCCGACCATTCTGGCCCCTCCCGCCTTTTACGCTGACACTTGGGAGCGAACTTATCTACTTTTACCTTTTTATCTTTTCGTCAGACATGCATGCAAAAGTACTGTACACTTTATGGCATGCATGCACCTTTTGTAAGAGGTTGTCCCCTTCCTTCTCTATAAAAGGAAAGACAGACTCCTAGAATAGTTAGAACATATGTAAAGCTTAAGAAGGACAATTCCTTAAGCCCGGTTCTCACCCCCTTGCTATATTCCGCCATCCCCCTTGATTGATTGTTTATCATCAAGTTTAATATCTAGTATTGCTTAATCTCGTAGTTAAGAGGTGCTAGATCTTCCATACTCCCCAGGCTTATCGCAGATATTGCCCAACCTCGTAGTTGGGAGGTGTCTGTGGCCGAATCTATCCTTCTTTGTTCATCGACTCCACCGAGCTAGATCTGCGCTTCCGTACGATCTCGTGGTTCCGCGTCAAGCGTCCCTGTGATCGTATCAGTAAGTGACTCAATCTTTTGATAGAGCTACATATATAAATTCCAAGTGTTATTCTCAGTATGTAGTGAATTCGTAGACTCTTCGGGATTCTCGAGATCATGAAGTTGAACATCATCATCACCATCACCGATGGACGCTATTATCATGAACTTGGGGTAACATCTATTGGTTATGCTTCTTTTTATAGTGATCATCTTATACTATTACCTAATCTTCGGGATTCTCATTCCTAAACAGCTCCCAATTATTGAGCATAATTTACGGGTAAAATTTAATGTTATTATACGTAAAATCCATTTTATAAATAGAAAATTTACGAGTAAAATTAAATTTTATCTTACGGAATTGTCAAGCATAAATTTACGGGTAAAATTAAAAGTAAATTAATTTACGAATGGTAACTTAACGCCGGTTTCAGAACAATGAAAACAAAATTTATCATTTATTAAAGTGTGGCAATTGAGCGATAGTTATAAAAAAATACAAATTTCATTGATCTTGGTGCATTGCTAAGAATATTCCATATGCCTGATGCCCAGTACTGCAACCTTTGTCCACAGACACAGTTCTAAGTCTTTTGGCCGATTTTGTTGGGTGATAAAAACGGGATTTGCAGATGGGGCAATGAAATTTGATGCAGACAATTGCTCAATCATGTCGTCTATGTGTTGGATCTGAGTAATATATTTAAATTTAAATGAAATCAGAATATAAGTTCATATAAAATGTTAACATGATTTTGATTACCTGTTCGTGAAGGGATTCGAGCTGCTCCCTGAGAGACCGGATCTCAGCTACCAAGCTACCATGCGATATTTCTAGTTATCGATTCCGTTCTTCAAGAAAAGCATTTATCATGGACATGTGTTGGTCATATCGGCAGCAACGGCATACATCTACGTCTACAGCATAATGGTTGAAATCATCAGACACGATTTCCTTACCCTTAGAACTGCTTGATGCCATGATCACAGTTGGGAAGCAAGTAGCGGTAGGGATTTGGGTGTGTGGTGTAAGTGTTCGAGGTTGGAAGATCGATATAGATCGGAATGATGGCTGCATAAAATATAAAGGATGGTAGATATGCTATAATTAAGGAAAATCACGTGATCATTGGGATTTAACAGTTGTCTATGTACAATTATGAACCGTGTTCACGTTTAGTAACGACGGAAAATAACCAATCCGAGTTGGCATTGATGTGGACTTTACGTGGAAGCATGGGAGGGTCGCGTTTTTTTTTACGACATGTTTATATTTCCTGTATTAGTATTTAAAGGGGGATTTTTCTCTTACCTCATATTTTCATTCATTTTGCATATCGAACCTAAATATTTTCAATCTTATATTTTGACATTGTAACATTTTATCTTTCATTTCTTTTGCATATTGATTTCAAATATTTTCATTTTTATATTATCTTGCTCTTTCTTTCTTATTTTTTAAATTTTTTTGTTTGCTAAGAGGATAACTTCATTTTATTCCATTTTTTACTTTCATTCTTTTTGCATATTGATCCCAAAATGTTTTCAATCTTATAATTTAGATATTTCAATATTTTATTTCTCTTTTCTCAATACTTTTTTGTTATAAAGAGATAACTCACCTTTTACCTTTAATTTCATTTTTATAGTAATTATGTTCTTTCTTTAGATGTGATGTGATGAAATAACATTTTTTTGTTCTCTTTTATTTATTGAGGGACTAACTCGGTTTTAGTGTACATTGTTTTTTGTTCTTTTGCATATTTTACACGAAGTTTTTTACTTATAGTTTTCTAATTCTTTATTTTTTGTATTATAATCTAATTGATTTAGGGTAAGAGGCGGATCATCCTTACGAAGAATCCTTACGAAGAATTTGACCCAAAAATCTATACCCATTTAAAACCCAACAAAAAAAACTACCTTTAGCCCAACCCAACCCTTAAATATGCATCCAACCCTATATTTAAGCAGACCTAGCCTCATCAATCATCACCAACCCTTCTCTATTACCAACAAAGTTTAAATTTCTTTCAATTTTGTATTTTGATTTACAGTTCTTATATATATATATCAAATTCATTATGAATAATATGTTAAAATTGTATTTGCACTTGTAAAAATTTTTATCTACTATTAAGTGTTTTTCCCCCTTCCCCGTTTGCCTTGATTTTACATTCTAGATCCGCCACTGCTTAGGGTTGATAAATGATAGTTAAACATCCATGACGAAGCACGTGTAACACACACAGTACCTCGTTTATCTAAAAAGAGGGCACATCATTGTTTTTGATAGCTTAATTTTGTAGCCCCACCATGGATTGGATATACATTTGTGACTTTCTTGGTTAGGTTATGTCCTTTTACACATCCAAATATCAATGTTCACTTTTATTGAATTTAGATTCTCTTCATTCGCTAAAAATTAAAGGGAGCGATGTATGTAAATGATTGACATAGCATCCGTAGAAATCAACTTTTCTGATTTTACCACTACTACTCTCCGTGGTAATTGGAGAGAAATGCAGCTCACATTTTTTAATCATTTTTCCTCTACGCTATATCCAGTTGAGCACTAGGAAAAAAATTCTAGTTCCTTTTCAAATTTTAAACCTCCGAGGTTGGATAAGTCAGTGTAAGATTAGGTATGAAAATGATCTTAATTTTAATTTACGTAGCTGTCAATACGAGTAAATTCTGTGGATGGTCATACTTTAAGTTTCGCGGACCTAATTTAGTCCCTTTTTAAGTGTTTGATTCAATTGAGTCATATTTTTTGAATTATTGATCCAATTGTGTCCATTCCGTCTAATTTTACCTTTACCATAAACAGAGTTATGTGAAATGTCCGTTGTTCCCCACAATTAATTGTTATAATGCACCCTCAAGATTTCTAAACTAACCAAATCTACCCAAACATTTTTTGGATCACACATTCTCACATAAGCAATCCACTTTGTCTCATTATACATAGATTCCAGTTTTTGAAAAACAAACCGATTTAATGAAACAAATCACACAGTTGGAATCAATGTTGCAATAGATTCTCGAACCCATGAATAAATGAAAGAAAATCTTTTACAATTTACACACAGGTAACGCGCAAACAATAAAACTGAGAATACTGATGCGAAACTTTAAGTGGAATCACGATCACCTGTGAGGCTGTGACTTTGAGATCTCTGAGCAATCAGATCCAATTTTCTGGTGCTGGAACCCGGGAAGGGAAAAAAGAGATCTGTTAACAGACCCAGAGGTTTGAATTTGAAAAGAGATCAACTCTGAAAGATGATTGGTGGCGAGGATGGCCGGAATCGACCTCCCACGATGGACTATCGACAATAATCCCCAGCGTGATGCCACGCTGCTTCCATGGACAAGGTTGTCTTCTCCGACGCCTCTAACGTCGTCGAAGCTCAAAGATCCAATGCCTAGTTTTCTGGTCAACCTTAAACATCGGGACGACAACCAACAAGAAGAGAAAGCTGGCAACCATGCAAATCCATTGGAGGTAATCGAGCTTCTTGAAGTGCAGAAAATGAGAAAATATCGATCTGGGCCTACTGAAATAAGGAACCCTATCGGTTCTCGTAGCTCTCTCCAGCGGGATCCCAATTTCTAAGTACACCATCTACTTTCTCATGGATCCTTCCGAATCTTTTACATGAAGAAACACAATCAAAGAAAGGAGTGAGAATTTAAGAGGCGAGCGTGGAATGGGTAGAAGCGAATAAAGATTGCAGATGTAGACAAGATGCTTGTGACTTTGGTAAAAGGATGGAAGGGAATCAAGGGATAGGTAGAGACACAGAAAGAGAGAGAGAGAGACCAGACCAGTGTAGTCCAAGAAGAAATGGATGGGGACTCAACAGACTGGAATTTCGAGACAAGAGTCGAGAATTCTGGGCGGATTCTTGGAAGGGAAAATTGAGTCTGTTTTAAGCAGCCACGAATGAAAAATCAAATCAATAGGAAAAAGGTGGCGGTGTGGGGCAGTACCAGGGCATTGAGATTCAGGGTCGACAGATATGAAGGACATGAGGCCAGCGCCACCAAAGAACTTGGCGATGAAGACGGTGGTGTGGCCTTGAGCTTCAGGGGGGATTCATGTGTGAGTTCAAAAAATGTTTGGATAGATTTGTTTAGTTTAGGAATCTTGAGGGTGCATTATAGCAATTAAGTTTTGGGCAAAATCGACATTTCACACAAATCTGTTAACGGTAATGGTAAAATTAGACGGAAGAGACTCAATTGGGTCAATAATTCAAAAAATATGATTCAATTGAATCAAAAATTTAAAATGAGTAGGACTGTGTTTACTACTGTCAATACACTTATTTTTCAGATGTAAGTGGTAAAATGGAGAAAACACAATTATACTCATTCTTTTATGCCCATCCATTTATTCGGGAAAGTAGGTGAAAAATAAATTTCCGGAAATAGTGTTAAAGAGACCCTTATGTATTTTTAAAAAATTTCTCCAGATATCCAATATTCCTTAAAAAAAACACATTTCAATATCCCATAAAAATATGAGCTTTCCGCTGATTGGTATCAAAGTTTCCATTAATTGAATCACTATGCCATTGTCGGTGATTCCTCTCATTTTTTTGATTCCTCTCATCTCATGTTGCTACGCAGTTATTAGGTTTACCCAAAAATTGAGTACCAACTTGTGCAATAATGGAGCTACATGATCTGAAAAAACAGATTGCATTACCCGGCATCATGTTTTGAGCTTATAGTCAAAATCCAGTTCCTTGTTGAACAAGTACTCCGTTTTATCTTTGACATTCACCTACCAACATCAGGCCGTTGACAAACCCAATCTTTAAGTTGGGCCACCTTGGGCCAACCAAATTCATGTTCGACCAAAGCCCAATAACCAATGGTGCTCCATTTTGGTATACTAGTATTTCATAGCAAGTCCCAATCCCAAAGCAAAGATGTTAAAAACAGGCGTCTTCGGTTTAGTTTAGTTTAGTGTCGGTGATGGTGATGTGTAAGACAAATTGTGCACGGCTCGAAATTACATGTCGATCAGGTATATAAGCCGCCGTATTGAAAACGAAACGATAATGAAAAGAAATACTATGTGCCTGCAATTTTCACGCAAACATTATTATTCTGTCGATTTGAACAACACGTAAGCATTATTACTAATAATCCACAATCGCTGTCCCACTTAGGATAGTTAAAGAAATTAGAGAAGAGCACTTTTAAAAGCACCGGTGGCATGGCATGACCAGAGTATCTTAGCCGGTAGCTTATGACTTTAATTGTACAGATCATCACACCATTATCTTTAATTTAGGCCTAAACCAGTAGCAACAAATTGCCAAAGAGAAGGATATGTAAATTTGTAATACCTCATGCCTCACACTTTGTTCGGATCGACAGATAAAGAAATTTTATGAACATGATTATATAAGTGGTAAATAAAAATATGTAAGTACTTAATTTCTAGAGTATAACTTAAAATTTGCATATGGTGAGATTGGGGCTAAGTTCATTTGAGAGTGAAAAATAAATTTGGGAAATTTGGGGAGTTGTAGTTTGATTAGTGGATGGGATGTATGTGAGTAGAGAAATTTGAAAAAAAAATATTATTTTTATAGAGAATTGATGATGTAATGATGAATTTAAGGTTATTTTTTGTATTGGGATTGAAATAGTTGAAAAAAAAATTGGGGAAAAATTGTTGTTGAACACACCTACACCTTGGGTAGTCTTGCTAACGGTTTAACGTTACTAATGTTTAGTGGGTTAATTTTCCACGGAAAGGGACCGGCCTTTGAACTTTTTGAACGTCAGCCGATCTCAACGTTAAGTTTGACGATGGGGCAACAGAGGAGATGACTCATCGTTCATTAGTCAAACTATGGACAAAGAAATGTACCATATACAATTACGAGATGGTGACTCTAAGAACCTTATTGCCGCCGAGTGTGTTTTTTTTTTTTTAAATAGCGGTAAAATCAGACATTTTAGAAAAAAAAGTAGATGGTAATAAAGCCGTTGTCCCAAGTTGGCAAGGCCCAAAGAGCATGTTGGTCCACTTGAAGGCTTTGTATTGTAGCCCAATTAAAGGTTACCCGGAACCCCAAATTTAAGGGTCGCCCTTTAAAAAGTAATACTGGCTGCCTTTTTTTACTCTCCTCCACTTCACCATCATTTTATAAGACACCAATAATATAACCAGAAATTGTACAAAATGAAATAAGGTTCCCAGCTGTGGCAGTATTTACAGCATTGAGGTGTGATGTGCTCAGTAGATAATCTGATTTACGGCATTAGCGGTACACTTTCTGTGATAATAAAAAAAGGTACGCCTTAACTGTCGGTCGTAAGTAAGACAAATTTCTACGTTTGCCCTCAAGTTTAAGCATAATAAAAGGCAATTAACTAACCAACATAAGGAACGGATGAATGAATAAATTAATTAATGGTCTGCATTGCTCACTAATTATCATATAGAACTAACATTATGTAAGCATTGAAAAAATAATCCATATTTTCTGTCCCACTTCTCGAATTAAACTAAGAATAAGTAGTGAAGGGCGAGAAAAAAGAAATAAGAAAAACAGGATTAACAGTTCTTACACCACCACCGGCTCAGGTTATCTCAGCCGGCGGCTCCTGCCTTTCTAATCCACAGCCTCTCTCTTCAATCATCTGCAAGGGTCCAAGTCATGTCATTCTCGAAGATCCAGTGACAGACCTCGATCCGACCCGGACCCGAACCGAGCGCCAAGAATGCTCCGTGCCCGGAGCTCCATGACGATGTGTCCAAATGACAGATGGCAACGCCGTGGTTCATCTTCCCTTTCGTGGTCGGATCCAAGATATCCGCTTCGTAGACCCGAACCATCGGTACGGAGTGGCAATAGTAAAGCAAATACGGGTACAAGCTCTGGTGACATGACACCGATTTCGTTACTTTTCCGCCGTTAATTCCCCTGACGGACCCGATCTGGATCTTCTTTTTCGACCCGTTCACATTCTCCGTCGTCCGTACCGCCACGCTGCGGCCGAGCACGGAGGTGACGAAGTCGATCATATCTTCTGCGGACCCCACGCAACGCTTCGTCTCACCGGCGCTAGGCGCTCGTTCACACTCCTTCAGAGCATCCGCCATTAGGGACTCCAGGGTTGAGTTGTCTTGGGCGTGGAACAGTTGCTTTAACTGGGAGATTTTGGAGGATGAGAAGGGTAATTTTGACACGATGGAACGGGGCAAAAATGACCTTTTCGGCATTTTATCTTTAATATCCGGCAGAGGCATCACGGACCCTTGCTTCAGCATAGACTCGCGGAAGAATTTGCCCGGCTCTACCCATCTATTTACAGAACTGCCATCGGCGGCCATTTTTGCAGCTGCGGTGGAGCTCTGGTTGTACTTGGCGAAGGTAACGCCCTGTTTCGCGTAGTCAGCGAAACTGGTATTCGAATTTTTTCCATAAACCTTGAACCCAATCGATTGCCCAGTCGCTCCTTTGCCATACCCGGTGAATTTGTCGCTTCCTTCATTGAAAGTTTGGCCGTAATTGTTGAAATTGACCTTGGCGGAGTTGGAGTTCTCGGCGTACGATTGGAAAGAATCGTCCCCCACATTGGATTGGTCCCTGTAGCTGGAGAAGCTGTCGATGGCGGCATTTTCTCCGTCGCCGTAGTTCTTGAAATTGTTCTGCGGAACATTGGAATCGAAGGCATAAGAAGTGAAAGTATCGTTAATCCCATTTGCTGCCTCTCCGTAATTGTTGAAGTTTGACCCGACGACATTTGCCCCTTTACCATAACTGGTGAAGTCATTGGGAGCTCCGTTTCCGTTCTTTCCATAGCTCGTGAAACTCTGCCCGCTTCCGGCGTTGGCGTCTTCCGTGTAGGCATTGAAGGACTGAGACCGGCCGTTGCCGTCGTCGGAATAGGTCGTGAATCGTATATTGGGGTTGTTCACCTCCTTGCTGTAGGCAGTGAAAGTACCTGCGCCGCCGGTAGCGGCGGTGCCATATGTGTTGAAGCTCTGGTCGATAACGTTGCTCTCGGTGGCGTAGCTGGAAAACCCATCCTTGTGGCCCGCCGAGTCGCGGCTGTAGCGGCGGAAGGAGTCAACGATGACGTTGTCGCCCTCGGAGTAGTTCTTGAAGGTGTCGGCCCCACCGAGACGGTCGGTTCCGTAATTGGTAAAGTTCTTGTTGGAATAGACGGCGAAGCTCGAGTCCTTTTCATGTTTCTCCAGACTCGGCGCCAAATCCGGGAAGCAGAATAGGTTCGCGGAGGCGCAGAAGGCGGGGAGGCGCGAAGCGAGCGCATTCTGGGCGGCGAGTTTGGAGAAAGTCGCTGAATCGACCGGGTTCAATGGGGATGCTTTAGACAAGAGGAAAGTAGAGGTGGACAATTGGGTTCGGATCTCTTTGTTCCAGTAGCGAGCCAAATACGCTTTGGGCGTAAAGGGGTTGGAATCGGCGGGAACAGCTCCGGCGCCGGTGAAAATCACCTACATTGCCCAAATTAAAACCAATGAGAAAAAAGCGATTGATTGGTAAAAGCGAAGAAGGAGGGTGAGCTTACTTCAAGAGTCGAGTAGCAGAGAAAGCAAAGGAGGACGATGGAGCTCCATAGATTATGCATTTCTTTCCCGATTGAATATATGCGAGAGAGAGGGAGGGGGGGAGGAGTGAGAATGTTGGTGGGCTTGTTTGTTGTGTTGTAGAGAATTTTATAGGGGCGGGGCAGGCAGAGAAGAAGAGCGATTTTGGTTTTGGTTAGGCACGCTGCCTGGCTCACTGCTTCATTTCGGCTTCTTTTTTTCTTTTTTTTTTCTTTCCACCCTTAATCCGAATTTTATTTTAATGAATACATTTAAGAACGAATTTATTAAACTCGAATTTCCTTGTAATTATTTAACAGCATCAACAAGATACGAAGACTATTACTCCTAAGATTTTCATTCGGAAAATAGAGGCTCTTAAACCAAAAAGATTCTGAAGACGGAATAAATAGGAACATAATTAGTTGTCTGATGTCTACAACATTCTCCTCAACCTCAACTCAACCAAGTTGCTTTTGTTTTGATTTTCCAGGCTTGAGTACATTGTTGGAAATAAAGAATAATAATACCATATTGTTTGTGGAGTAACTATATTGCACACTTTATGTGCGCACTGCAGTCAGAGAAGAAGAAGAAGAAGAAGAAGGGCGTCACGGCGTCGCCGTATTTGTCGGAACTCCCAATTTTTCACTTGATCCGCCATTCCTTCCTCACGAAACAACAAAATTAGATCAAATTGCCCGATTCCTCTTCCTTTCATGCAAAATCAACAAAATTAGCAACAAAATCCAACCGCCCCGTTGTTCCTGAAAACAACCACCGACTGGCGAATTTGTTTGATCGCCCAAAATGATGTGCTTCGTTACAAAAAATGATGCATTCCCGATACACTATGATGCTCCCGTAACAATATAATGCATTCGCTTTGATGACTTCATCGATGCATTTTGTTCTACAACACGGTGATGCTCTCAATACCAAAAATGATGCATTTGCGATGCATAATGATGTTTTTCCGTAACAAACATGATGCACTAGTTACGATAACTTAATGAAGACACACTTCCTTCAACCTCTCAAAATGATGCATTTGGTAAAACACTATGATGCATTCCCGATACATTATAATCGCTCCATTACAAAATATGATGACTCATTTCATGACAAATGTTACACTCGTTTTATTAACCTTTCAAAATGATGTCTTTGGTTAACCACTATGATGCACTCCTGTTGACATGATGCTCTCCATTACAAAATATGATGCACTCGCTCTCACGACAAGATTAATGCTCTCAATTTCACCACACACCATTAAGGTACGTAGGAGCATCATTTGAAGTTGAATGCGCATTATCTAAAGAACGCAAGAGCATCATAATTACTGGCGAACTTACTTAGACGAATTTGAATGAAAATGGCAATTTTGTAAATAACGCGAAAATGGCGCGAGCGCGATAAGCGTGGGCGCACCGTATCCCATGTACCTTGTTTGTGTATACTATCTCTTGAGGATCCATGTTCATGAATGATTAAAACAGTTATATCATAATTACTATAAGATAAATTGTAGTATATGTATATATATTAATGAGATAATAGTAAACTTATTCTAAAAATGGCAATATATTGAATGTATATGACTGATTTTTTTATACAGTAAATATTTTAACATCTTCCACAGTAATCTATCTTTACCATCAGCTCCAAATAAAATTGGAGTACTATAAATACTCCTACTTTCCATATTTACCGTTAAGAAATGTTGAAAAACGATGGTGAGTTTAAGTGACCTTAATAATATTGTGGGTTTAATCTTGTAATTAGATCATAGTATGGGGGCCGTGGTGGATGTAGATGTCAGATAAACCATTTACTACTCTATTATTATGCCTCTTCGTCTCTTGCACCAAACTTCGTGAGCTTCGAAATTCGGAACATTTACAGAACCAACATATAGTATTAATTGGCTTGCCCACAAAGCAAATACTACACCTCCTCATAATTTCAACTAACTAAAATAGTCAAATAAAAGCTGTGAGTGTGAAGAAGATACAGCAGCCCGGGCAGGATTTGACTTTTTTTTTTTTCTTTCTTTGGGTCGCCAAGCCAATGGAGTAGATATTCTTCTTTTTCGTTAATATTGTTGCTCAGTGGAGGACAGGTCATTTTTTTTCGAAATTAGAAGTACAGGAAAAATTAGTAAATGGAGAAATATTCCAACAAACAAATATGCTGTATTACTATTATGTAACTGTGCTTATATTGAACATGTTAGACGTACCAAAGAAAAGAAAAAGAAGAAACCAACAGCTAGAAAGCATTAAAATACTCTTTTGCTTAACCGGTCCCCAGAAATATAAAAAGAACCATTCCGAATCCGGCAGGGAAAAGTACACTAGGCATATATACATATTGATGTTTAGAGTTGCAGACTTGTATAAATGTAGTCCATCTTTAGTAGCCAGTACCCAAAAGTATTTCCAACTTCTAATTGTTATTAAAACCGGATTAGAAAGCTGCCTGCCTAAGTTAAATAACAGCTGCCCTTTTACATTTACATGTAGAATAACATAGTTAGTCCTCTTACTTCTTAATATTGTTTCTTAGTGTTCAAGTCCTAATAGCACTAAGATAAGTCAACATAACCTAATTCTCTTGTATATATACTAGATGTAACTATAGCAGCAAGAAGTACGTGAATGAGAAAGAAAGAAATCACCCAAAATACTCTTCTCAATTCTCTTCATGGTATCAGAGTGGGTCTCATCGATCTAATCTGGTGCAATGACAACCAAATCACAGTCTGATATCTCTAAAGGATCATCGACCTCGACAACGCCGGTGATCCATGTCCAATCTGAAAATTCAAGCTTCAGTGCTGGAATCACTTTGAATGAAACAAATTATGACACTTGGTCACAGATCATCGAGATGCAGATCACTGGCCGAGAAAAACTGGATTATATCATTGGAAAGTCATCTATTCCTGAACCTACAGATCCATCATATGCCAAGTGGTACGCTGAGAATCAAAAAGTCAAAAGCTGGCTCCTTACGTCCATGGCTCCTGAAATCATGAGACGTTATCTTCGAATCCGTACTGCTCGCCAAACCATTAAACTCTCAGATCACACTCTTTTCATTAAACATAATGGTGAGAAAATTCAACTCTCATCATATATGTTGATGATATGATTGTGACAGGAAATGGTAGTCAAGAAAGGGAAGCACTTCAGGAGTACTTGGCCAAAGAATTTGAGATGAAGGACCTTGGACCATTAAAATACTTCTTAGGGATTGAGGTGCTGAGATCGAAACATGGCATCTATCTCTCCCGAAAAAAGTATACTACGGACCTACTTGTTGAAGTCGGAATGCTTGCATGTAAGCCGTGTGAGACACTAGCTATTGAGAATGTGAAACTAGGATGCTTCCCTGATCAGGTACCAACGGATAGAGGGCAATATCAACGTCTTGTAGGACGTCTCATGTATTTATCTCACACTAGACCAGACATAGCTCATCCGTTAAGTGTGGTTAGTCAGTTCATGCATGCTCCAAGTGAAGAACATCTAGCAGCAGTTCAACGAATTTTAAGATACTTGAAAGCTTCACCTGGAAAAGGTATTATGTTTACTAAAGCATATACAATGACAGTGGACGGATACACAGATGCGGATTGGGCAGGATCCGTTAATGATCCTCGCTCCACAGCTAGGTACTTGGTACGTGTTGGTGGGAATCTTGTTACATGGAGAAGTAAGAAACAGAAAGTTGTCGCTAGATCAAGTGTTGAGGCTGAATATCGAGCATTAGCAAAAGGAATTTGTGAGTTGTTATGGGTGCGGATATTACTCAATGAGCTAAGGGTGCAGCATGATAGTCCTATGCGCTTATATTGTGATAATAAAGCAACTTGTGACATAGCCTACAATCCAGTTCAACATGATAGAACCAAACATGTAGAAGTCGACAAGAATTTTATCAAGGAAAAATTGGATGCATGAATTATTGAGGTTCTTCATGTACGCTCTGCAGATCAATTGGCGGACATGTTGACAAAAGCACTGTCAAGCAGAGAATTGCATTAAGCTTTGGACAAGTTGGGCATGACAGACATCTATGCACCAACTTGAGAGGCAGTGTAGAATAACATAGCTAGTCCTCTTACTTCTTAATATTGTTTCTTAGTGTCCAAGTCCTAATAGCACTAGGATAAGTCAACATAACCTAATTCTCTTGTATATATACTAGATGTAACTATAACAGCAAGAAGTACGTGAATGAGAAAGAAAGAAAACACCCAAAATACTCTTCTCAATTCTCTTCATTACAAACCTGATCTGGCTGGCCTGGCTAACTTAGCTACCCTAGCCCTCTATTGGGTAGGTGTTTAACTGTATGTGTATAAGATTTAAGGGACAAAAGTTGTGGAACCATGAAAGTTAAAGGGGTTGAATGGAATTTCATCCAACGGTCAACATATACTTAAAGTAACTTGTTGAAGAGTATAAATAAAAAAGATTATCAGCCAATTTGGCAAGGCTTAACTTAAGCCTACACCTCACCTTATGAAAGTACATAATTGTAATTTAAAAGTATCTAGAACTAGCAAACAAATATTTTGGCACAAATATAAATACTTGACGACAACTGGACATTACTTAACCATATTATGTGCACCCTTTCGGTCTTTGGCTTAACCCAAAGGCTTCAGCATCCAAATTATCCTGTACTCTATTTACCGAAAATTAATGTACGGTTGATGAACAGTCCCCCCCCCCGTTTTTTTTTTGACTTTTTTGTTTTATTTTTTACATTATTTCATCTAATGGCCTGATTCATTTATTTGCACTCAATTATTTTTTATTTTCAGCGTAAGATTCCTAAAACTTAACTAATACTACCTCCGTCCCTGAATAATTGAAGGGTTTGTTTTGCTGTTTTCAGTATATTTAATCTATTATTTATTTTCATGAATGTTTTGACATTTAAAGTTGAATAATTCACATGGATATCATAATTTGAAGTATAAATATTTGAAATATATTTTTTTAATTTTTTTCACTATTTATCTTGGAAAAAAATTGAGTCAAACTGTGCTACACAAAATATGAAAATCAAACCCTTCAATTATTCAGGGACGGAGGGAGTATAATTTTGTCATCTCTTCTTTTTTCTTTTTTTTGTGGTAGCCTAAATGTAAAAATTTTGTATTCGTGAGTTGGTAATGATTTAAACAATTACGATAATTTGTTGTGAAAAAACAATAGTATCCTTCTAACGGGAATGAGTCAAATCATCTAAAATTTCACTTATATAATTCTAATGTAGATAAATTATATACGTGACTTAATGATGATTCTTATACAAATACGAAAATTTATTGTGGAAGAATAGTATTATCCTCCCAGCAGAATTGAGTCACCTCATCCTAATTTATTTATATTTTTTGAATTGTTGTAGGGTTTAGCTCGCTTATTTGACTTTTATTTCTAACTCATTTGCGCATTGACCCCTAGAGACTTAAAATTGATATGGTATAAAATATGAAAACTAGGTCTTTTTTATTTTTTTTACCTTTAACTAATGTTTACTTTCCTATTTATTTCATGAAATTGTGTCATCATCACATACATATATACATACTCATGATTGGTTATAACTTAATACAATTATGAAAAATTACCATGGATGAACAGTTTTCATCGATCGATAGTGTCACCTCATCTTGCATTTTTTTCCCCTCTCTGAATTGTTTAGAGAATTAAATATCTAATTTAACTTTTATTTCTTACCATTTTACGCATTGGTTATTAAAGTTTTAAATCTAATAGGTAAATATGAAAGGTTTTATGCCTAAAACTGATTTTTGTGTGATCATAGTTTACTTTCTCATTAATTACAAGAAAGTATACAATTATCTATAAACTTATTGTTACAACTTGATTGATTTTTCATAGAATGCTGCAATCTACACCCGTTCCAAAGCGCGGATAATGAAAACCTTGTAGGCGGTAATGGTTAGTTCTGCGAACAATATTTGGAAATTAATTTCCAGCTTCGTGATTATCAAGGTTAGCAGGAAGCATGTTAGAGAATGAATTTACTAATTTAGCCCTTACTTTCAATTTGCAAACTTTTGTCTTTTCTATTGATGAAATGTACAAACATGTAAACTCATCACCTAACCTTCCATTATGCATTCAAATTTTGAATAATTTCTAGAAATTATTTTCTTCTCTCTTGCACTGAACACAGCCTAAAGCGGAAACCAACCCAGAGTGGAGGTGAGCTCTCCAGTGCGTCTTCACTCTTCAGTTCTGCAGCTGCCTAGTCTACGTGGTAGGCCACCACCACACGTCGCTTTTGCTGTGCAGAAGAAGATATTGACGCGTTTAATTAGCTGCTAATTAAACCTTATTTTTATTGCATGCTGCTAATTAACCGATTTAAATTTGGTTTAAAAGTGGGTAATTCTGGATACGTACTACTACGTGGCGTTTTGGCAAAAGAGATTCCTCTGTTCGTGACTCTTCTTTTTGGAATATGAATTATTAGGAGGATTAACGTCATCCTCATATCATATATATATATGTCCACAACAAAGAAGTGACAAAGGCTCGTGAAAATGGCTGCAACCGTGATTTTGAGGCATCATGGGAGGGCAATATGGGGATCAAAATATTGTTAACCACCACCTACCCTTGCAAACGTTACAACGAGCAGGTGAGGCTCAGGCTACTTTTTATTATCCTCCTCAGTCACCCTTTTGTTTTCTGTGATTAATACTCCTCCTCATTTGATAATCAATCTCTAGTTTTTAATTCAGTGTTTGTACTACAAATATTATACTAGTATATTAATTAATTGCAAAGTTGAAAGAGACAAGAAAAAAGAATGCAATTTCCTTTCCTTTTCATAAATACGCTGCGTGGGAATAAATTAAAAATAAAGTGTAAGCTCAAAAATAAAGGAGAGCAAGTCAAAAAAAGAAAAGGAGAAAAAGAAGAACGGCGTGCCTCGTTAATTAGCAGCAGGGGCAGGCAGGCTCCAGCTCCAAATCACAAATTGACTATTTAGTCGGTTACTCTTGTTCCTTACGCTGTGTGTCACATTTGGATTTTACACCCACCCCTTCTTTTTTCCTTTCTGATTAGTGGAGTAGTATTAATTATAATGTCTAGCTAGCTTGTAGCATAAAACTTCCTTAACCTTAAATTATGTAAGTTATTCAATTTGCACGTACATTTTAGTGACATTAAGTGAGTACGTACTAGCTTCTGTTTCTACAAAACGAATGGCAACACTGCTAGCTAGCTAGCTAGCTGATCGACTTTCAGTACATTAGTTTTAACAGGTCTATATATGCACCACAGAGCGATGGCCAATTAAGCTAGCCGGTCAAACCTCACCAGGGCCTATTTAAGCTGTTAACAGATGAGAAATCATATGAATGGTGAGCAAGTCACGGTGGCGTCGGTGGAGCGGTGGCGGTGGAGCAGCAGCGGCTAGGAAGAAGATGATGATGAAGGAGTATAAAGAAGAAAATGAAGAAGAAAACATAGAAGATAAAAGAAGAAAGAAGAAGAAGAAGAAGACTAAAGGACAAAAGAAGAAGAAGAAAAAGAAAAAGAAAAAGAATTAATTAAGAAGAAGATGATGAAGATGTTGAAGAGAAAGAATATGAAGGAGACGATGAAGATGGAAGAATGAAGATGAGAAAAAAATGAGGAACAACGGATGAAAAAGTGGATAGCAAACCATAAAAAAATTAATATTGTCTTACTGCAAGCAAGACCGCAATAAATGCTTATTGTGACGTCAATATTGGACCTTTTACTGAGCCTTGACGTTTACTACGTCTATTTCCGCATTAAATCTCGGCCTCTCTACGTAGTAAAATTTGCTACCGAAATTCATTTTGAAGCGAGAATGAAATCACTATTTTATTAAAGGAGTATGTTTGACACTAAACTAAGTTATCATAGTTGGCAGTGAGTTTATACATAGCAATTTAGCCCTAAAATTTTATAATTTTTAATCCACCCTTTCCCCTAAATTTGACCGATTCTGAAAACATGATTGTCATCTTCTTTCTCTTCCATTTCTCGCCCTTTTCCATCATTAGTCCTCCACCTAACATTGGTGTTGTTGGAATCGTGGGCGAAATCTCTTGCCATTCAGTATCGACAGTGGCGTCTCGAATTAGAAACATAGAGCAACAATTTCAATGGGGAGATATTGCGAGTCGTAGTTGTGTACATAGGCTAGCTGTTGGGTCACAAAAAATTTGATAACTAGCTGTAGGAGGTGGAGGCGGTCACGAAGGGTGTGTGAGAGGACGACGAGGAACATATCAACGGCATCAAGGCGGGTTATGGGCAAATTTTCCATCACGGGCTTGTTCCGTTTGGTGGTGTTCTAGCATTGATTGAAGGAGAAGTGAAGTCAGGCCGGTGGAAGTCCAGTGGATGTTGGGATATCGATTTTAGCGAGTGAAGGTTGGAATTGAGAGGCGGTGGACTGGAGGTTGGAAAGTAGATATGGAGGACGAGGGTTGAAGATGAAAGGTTAGGGTTGGGAGCAATAAGAACTCGATTGTATTTTCACTTTCTCAATATCAAACTTAGCCACAATGACCCTTTTTCTCCATTTTTTCCAATAATTTCACGATGAGTAGCAAATATTTGTAAATATTATTTTAGCAATCAAATTTGTACTAAAAAATATCATTTAGTATTTATATAAAAAATATTACACAAATTGAAATTGTTGGAGAACATTTTTGGTAAACTCGGCCTTTTAGATGAAAGAAATTGAAGTAGAGGATGAGAATAGGTTAACAAACATGGAAAGGAAAGAGCCTGGTAAAGACAGGTCATGTGCATTCTATGATCGACAATTAGCTGCTGCTCATGGCAATAGTCAATAGAAGAGAGCATGCTCATCTCTAACTACTGGTCTGGTCTGTACCTCACTAACTATATGTATATCCCTGCTGACTATAATTCACTAATTTACTGCTTCTAGACTCAATTTACACCTTTTCAATCCGCATTATTTTCCTTTTAAAAAAAAAATAATAATCTGTCTTTCTTTAGATTATGTTATTCAGTTTACATTTTATTGAAGACATGCTTTTATACATGGATGGTTTAATTTTTCGGTAGTCACTTTATTCAATATATGTAACATTTAGTTAAATCGAAACAATAAGGATGCGGCGCTGTGCTGGGATTTCTACCCTCCGCCGTCAATTCCGTTTTCCCCACCACCGCTGCGGCTCTGGTTTGGTTGTTGTAAATGGGATGGGACTCACGTCATCGCCCCCAGCTTTCACGGTAGGTTTTGGTGTTCGACCTCCTTATAGTTTCGTCCACCGCGTGGAAGGTCGCTACGGTCCCGACCTGGTCCGCGCGGCATCACTGCAACGTCGGGAGGTGCTCCCCCTCAAGTACGGGTGTGCGTGGTTTGGCCAATAATCAAGAAAACCAAGAACCAAACCGTTTGGGTTTTTTGGTTCGGTTTTTCGGTCAAAGCCGAATAGTGGTTAATTCGGTTCGGTGCGGTTTTGGTTGTGGTGTTCGGTTTTTTCGGTCACCGAAAAAATCGAACTTGTTTATTTATTTTTTTACATTTAATTTATGTTTGTATTGTTTTCATATTTTGGACCTTTTTTGGTATCGTCTTGTTGCAATTGTTTAATTGTTTTATTTCATTCAACAAGTTTAGGGAGGTGATAGAAAATAAGGAAAATTTGACGAATTTCGATTTACCAAAATTATTCGTTTTTTTTTTCGGTTTTTGACCAAACCGAACCGAATAAGTTCGGTTTCAGTTTTTTCGGTTTATGACGGTTCAAAACCGAAAACCGCACAAACAGATCAATTCGGTTTCGTTTTAACCAAACCGACCAAATGTCCACCCCTACCCTCAAGGTGGAGTCTTTGGAGCCCCGTTGCTGCCCTGCTACGGTGATTCTGCTTTCTTCCATGGTGCCCAGTCTACTGGTGTGTTTTCTTCCATAGCGTCTCTCGTCATCGATTGGTCTCTCGCGGAGGTGCCCTGGATTTCTAGATTTTGTGTGCGCTGGGCTGCGGCTCGTCTGATCGGCCACGACGTGCGGTGGGCGTTCCACCACTACTAGCGCTTCAGTTCGTCTGGTGAGGTGTTAGAGATGATTGTGAGTTGTCCGGTACCAGCAGGACTAAGCCGCGACTCATCTTGCCTAACATTGTGACTAATCGCCCTGTGAACTGTTTGGGTGTTAGGTTTCTCCGAATTTTTTTGATGTTGCTCTAATTGACCTTATTGATTTTCCATTTTCTTCTAGTATGGATACTTTATGGTTTGTTTGTCGCATTTCATTTTAGGTGTTGGTTGTTATGTTGTGGAGCATTTGCTACTCTTGGACAACCTTTACCTCTGTTTTTCCTATTAGCGCACTGTCGTGATGCGCTGGTATCATTTTGCTCTTTAAAAGCATGTCAGGGATATCGAGAGCCAGATTTATGTGTTATTCGTCATGATTTTTATAGTACTTTTTAGCATTTTGAGTCAAGTATGAGTTTGTAGGTGGTTAGGTACTATTGTTGGTACTAGCAAAGTGTGTGACATTTTATTGCAGGTGGTTAGGTATTATTGAAGATAGTTACTAGGTATGTATCCCCAAATGCAGAACCGCCGGGGCGTTTGAAATTTATTTATTTGAATGAAATTCAATGGCTAGCTAATTACTAGTTCGTCCAAATTAATGTGTTGGAGAAATGAAAGGGGAAAGGCAAATTAAACTATTGACATGTGAACCCCTATCTTTTGTTTATCATTTTAGTCCCAACAAAACAAAACAAAACAAAACTCTATCATCATTTTCATATATATATATATATATATGGAGTACGTAGTAATAGATATAACGGTGGCGGCTAGCTACCTAGAAACAACAAACCACAGCAACGACAAGCCTTTTTATGTGGCACGAGAATAACAGGAAATTAAGATTATAAACAAAACCATACAAATTCTATATCGACCGCCGGTTTAAAATTGGGGGAAAAATATGTAGTACAGTATTAGTAGTAGTAGTAGTATAGCTAGTATCTGTTTCCATTTGTCAAAAAACATTTCTGTGCATGGTGCTGCCTGCCTGCCTGCCTGATTCCCGAGTTTGTTTTGTTTTGTTTTGGGTTGTTTGTTCTCATCATCATCATCATCATCGTGATCTACTAAGTACTACTATAACTATACAGGCATTGCTTATTTTTTTGTAGTTGCAGTTAAGTATATGTATATATATATATATATCATGCATGGAGTATATATGTAGTACTACAAACTAACTATCTACATGCATCCATGAAATAAAAAAGTTGGTTTTAATTTGAAGCTTGGCCTTTCTTCACAACTCCTCCGTCCCTCACTCACACACTGACACGACTCAATTCTGGAAACCGCGTACCAGCCATCTATATCAACCTTCCTTTTTCTCACCTGTCGTCAAACATTTCTGGAAAAAATACATACAACACAAGTATATACTTACTTAGGAGTATAATAAATACTACATGCATGCATGTCTCTGTCTCTGTCTCACTTGAGTGACTTCTTCAACTCCTAATTTGTCAGAATGCGTTAATTATTGCCATTTCATTTAATTATTACTATAATTTATTTCTTCACTCTTCTCTTGCTGCCTTTCTTCTCTCATTCACTAATTAAATGCTCAAACGTGAACGCGTCTCTGTACTATTTGCTTCATCCCCACCACCACCACCACCTCACCTTTTCATTCACTTTAATTTCTACGCTAGCTACCTCCATCACAAAACTATACTATGGACTACACTACACAATACATATATATATAAAGTTAATTAACCACTGTCCCTCTTCATAGCTAGACTTGTTAGAATATACTACATATGAGGTTCTAGATCTCTAATTTCATGTAGTCCCTAGAGAGGCTATACAAATATATATATATATATATATATATATATATATATATATATATATATATATATATATATATATATATATGTTGTGAACATAAATGGTGAAATAAATGCAAATTGTTTGACCCCCAACAACTAGATGGACGTTGCAATTAATTTACACATGCATTTATGTGGTTGGGCCAGAGAGAATGGTTTAAGCTGAATGAGACCAAACAGAGGCTAACTATAACCATATACATTCTTGGTATACGAAAATTACACTATTTCTTTACTGTTTTTACAGTATTTAATCTACGATTTATTTTTATGAATTCATAGACATGATTCATATGCTTCTCATAATATGCCATCTAAACTTTCTATACATATTTTTTTTTGATTTTTTCAATGTTTATCTTAGTTAAATTTTGAGTCAAACACTGCAACTTGAAACAAAACAAAAATGGTGCAATCTTCGTGGTAGTGATGAAGTAGTATATATGAGGCATCACATCATTAATTCTCATCTCCAAACACATGAATATATATATATATATATATATATATATATATATATATATATATATATGTGTGTGTGTGTACTTACATTCATATGTATGTTGATGGATCCATCACGTACACGAGAATTAATTGAGATGTAACTAAAACCCATTGTACATAATTAATTTCTTTATGAGAATGCTATGGATATACTCACTTTGAATTGAACACTCTCCCATTAAATGATATGTGTGTGTACTTACATTCATATGTATGTTGATGGATGCATCACATACACGAGAATTAATTGAGATGTAAGTAAGACCCATTATACATAATTAATTTCTTTCTGAGAATGCCATGGATACACTCACTTTGAATTGAACACTCTCCCATTAAAACTTATCATGTGTTCATTTTGGTAGTTCTAAAATATAGTAGACACACAAAAGTGAATACATGTCAAGTTTTAAATGATAAATCACTGTTCAAACTTTTCAAAGCGACTGCACGCAGAGCATTTCTCTTTCTATACACATAGGTATGATATATCGATGTTGACGAAGATGGACATGCTCTACATGTTGAACTGACCAGCCATCAACAACAGACTTTGCAGCAATATCACAAGGTACATGTGGTTGATCGATTAAAATCTCTCGATCCGTTTAGTTAATTTAGAATTAATATTGTGACAACACATTACACATTTTTTGTTCCTATGCATTAATTTCATGATGTGGTGCAACTTCGATCAGGCAATAATACTGGTTTGGATCTGTGGACAAGTCACATGGACATACAGGCCTGGCCGTTTTGGCGAAGAAGACAACTCATGATCATGAGTAATTAAGGCTGATGATTAACTACTGCTACTTAGATTTGATCACTAATTTTAATTGGTTTTCTGGAAAGATTCTAACAACTACTACTCTAATTGGACTTCTGCCCTATATATTGTTCTTCTTGTCCCGCGCGCACAGAGTATCTCAGTTTACTCAATTGCATGTCGTCGTTGTCTTTTACGTACAGCACGAGGAGGAGGACGATGATTCGTCTTCATCATACTTGTTAATTAACAAGATTATCCTCTTCTCAATCATGTTTTTCATCATGTGCTTTTACCACACCTTGCATGTGTATTCAACCTTAAATTATACTCCTTGTTATCCAAAAATAATCCAATAAATCAATAAGGGGATATTCGTGATGATGATAAATCAATATAAACATAAGGACAAAATTGAACAAGTTTCAATGTACTTTTTATTACCATGGTGAAATTCTAAGAATTAATAAATAATATAATAATTCAAAGAATTAGGCAAAATTAATTAAACTCTATAATTCTTAGAAAAAACCATAGAGTAAATCATAATAATAATTCTAACAATATAGAATTAAAAGAAGAATTCTAAATCCAAAACCAAATTTCGACAGAGTTCCGAGGCTTGTGTTTCACACAATCTCTTTAAAACAGATTCGCCCCCTCCGGTATGAGTGCTCGAGGTTCGATGAGCGTCTGTCTCTCAGGATACAACGGAAGACGTGAAGTGAAGTTGCACCAAACTTTCCTCACCGGCAGAACACTTGAAGAACACCAAAACATATGCTATAAGAGGTTTTTTTTTCTCAAGGAGGAAGAAGAGAGAATGATGTGATGAGGGATGAAAAAAAATGCCCGGAGGAGGTGCCCTTTTATAATGGTTGGGAGAAGCCAAGACATTATGGGGCACCATAATACCCCATAAATATAGACATAAAGCACCCTACTAAATGTCATAAAATTACCTCCATATTAATGGCCATAAACCATGGTCATAACACCCTACTAATAATGAGTCATAAACCTCCACACTAAATGGTAAGAAAAATGACAATTTATCATTCATATAGTTTCCACCATTTTTCATGATTTTTCCAACACTCCTTCCGTCTCACAAAAAATGATATATTTGATTGGGCATGGAAATTGAGAAATATCATTAACTAGAGTGAAAATGTTAGTTTGAAAATGTTTTTTTAGGAAACGTATCAATTTTACTAAAACAACCAAAGAAGGAAAATGTATCAATTTTACTGGGATAGATGGAGTATATTACCTGATGAACTAGCTAGATATTTGTAATTGAAACAGTTCCATTTCGTTAGTATTACATCATGTTGAGATATGAATTAAAGTATAAATTAGCAAAGGCAACTCGATCGAGTGCAAAGAGAAATGTAGTATGACCTACCATAATTAAATTACACAACACAACCCTGTTGATCGGAGCACGAACAAAAGTACCCATAATTTCAGCTTTTAGGCGCATTAATTATTTCGGTCTTTAAGGATATATATACCTTATGTAATTAACTAAAGAGGCCACCAAGTTTGTGGTAATGAACAAATAAGCCCACCACCATCCAGTTTACAATTCATAGCCGACCCGATCCCACAGAGAGTTCTATATTATTCATGTCGCAAGCATGTGATTGGAGCACCAACCAACCAACCAAGGTGGCGATCCGGCAGCACGTTGGAAAAATCTCAAAACTTTGATCAAGCATGCGTAGTAGTAGCACACCGATCGAAAGAGAGAAAAATATTGGCAAGTACAATCATTAATAGAAGGAAATTCTGGCATATATATACATCATGATCATGAAGTGAGCAAGAGTTGAGTCCTTGCATCTCAACTTTAAGGAGTGATAAACTGTTAGTGGACAGTAAACATAACAAGGAATCAAAAGAATGATAGAAACCAGACAAACGACTTTCTCAAAACCAAAAGACAAAAGGGTCTGAGCTAGCTTTACCTTGGAACACGACCAAACAGACCAGATTCCATGTTGATACTATGATATAAACAAATGTGTCCATTAAGAAATGGAGCTTCAGGGACTTTACTGTAACGTCTTGTTCCATGTCTCCCTCCAATTAGCCTATGTGTTGGGGTGACGTCGAGCAACCGTAATGCCACACTTGTGTTTCTTGTTTCGTTGCTTTTCCACCACATGGTGGCTTTAATTGCATAAGGAAATGATAAGTTGTAGGGATGCGTCCCACCCACCTGGGCCTCAGGCTCAGAGACAATGCCTTGTGGGGAAAGCCACTGCTTGCTTGGTCCCTCACTACTACTAACTCAACTTCCACTAACACTCTAAGCTAATCTATACAAATGATTGCCAGTTGATCTTGTTTTCATGCAACCCATTGGTGGTAATCATCGCTTGTGGATCTGACACATCTTCTTTGGCCGTTACTCATTTTACTCTTGTTTTTGTCTTTGTGGAGTAAGTAGTTAACAAGTTCAGAAACCGGCAGATCAAAACCAGCTGTGATGTTTGTATATTTAAAAAGTGTGGAGCCAAAGGAACAGAAAGGGTTGGAAACTTCCAAGGCGAGAAGTTTTGATGGATAGAATAGTGCCAGTTCAGCGAGAGCGAGCAATACTGGATGAAGATAGAAAGATAGATAGATAGAGAGAGAGAGAGAGAGGAGAGTGTAGCTTTCCAACAGTTTTGTTTGGTATCCACTGTTGGTCCCACGCAGAGAGGTATGCACTTTTAGCATTGGAATTAAAAACCAAGGTAACATCACTTGAGAGAGACCACTGTAATGTAATGTAACAAACCAAAAACAACTTGCAAAGCTACAAAATTCAGGTTTAGGATAAACATCCACGATCCAACACAGTAAATTTGCATAATAGATTACAAGCTCCATCCCACATGTTCTGAAGAGAGTAACTTGTCCACTCGGAGATGGAAGCTCAAGAGCAACACGCTTTCAAGTTAATTTCACTCCAACTGTCAACACAAAAAGCAAGCCAACCAAGAAAAGGTCATCAGTTCTCAACCACGCTCACCATTTCAAACTCGATGAGTGAGAGATTGTTGTCTTCCTTCACTGTGAAGCTAACTGATTCTGTGGGCTCAATTTTACCACCCCTGTCCAATGCAACCCTCATTGAACCTTTGAATAGGTCAACTTTTGCATTCTGAATGTTTACTGAAAAACCTTCCTTCATCATGTCCACTAGCAATAATAATGTCCCAGTTAGTTCAGGGAAAAAACATCATATGTTTAAACAGGAAAGAATGGCAAAAGTATAACAGCACAAGTCCAGCAAAATAAGATGAACTGCCAGTTATAATCAGATTCTAGCTAGTGCCTTCACATTCTAACAGTTTTGACTTGTCCAGTAAGCTCTACAACTAGAAAATAAAAATCAAGATGATTAAAGATGGTATGAGAGATTTGTTCATAATGGACCAGAACAGAGATGAAGGCTGGAAATGTTTGTTTATTAAACTAGAACTAGCATCACCAGTGCTAAATTGACTGAAAAATGACAAGACCTTGAACAGTGCATAGTGCATAAGCATAAAAACTGCTACCAGATTGCATCATAAAGATCACAAATTTGAAGACATTTTACTGTAATAATCAAGCCTACCAAATTGATGAAACCACATCTAACACTCATAGGTTTCGTATATTCCTAACACATCTCCTACAAAGGCTGAAAAAATCCTGCTCTGAATAGGTTTAATATTTTTCCAGTGATACCAGAAAATAAATACTAACTCCTTTTCAAATTTTATGAAACATTGGGTTTGCACAGAGTTTTAGGTGGGTGACCACTGTTATTTGGTAGCACCAGAAAATGACTGGCAAAGCTCCACTAGCTCATTCAGTAAGCACTTCCCAGTTTTGTTTTTACCATGGGCAATGTAGTAATTTGCACTATACAAAGTTACCAACTATGGAATTGGTGCAAACAATTTGGAACATCTAGTAAATGTTGCAAAGATTTTGGAGAGGAAAGTGTATTTGCTACTTATAGACAATAAGGACTGGAAACGACCAATACTAAAATGAACCATGGAAAACTACGGAGTTTCAAATACCACCATGCATGATTTGTTTCTTTAATAAAAGGGAATAGAGAAGAAAAAATACTAAGACTAATGATCATTATCATAGTAATGAAACCACTGTGACCCTGTGGGTAGAACATTATATAACTTCAGATGAATCTAAACTGCTAATTGACCTGGAATCAGAAGCTATGGCTCTAGACCATTTAAATTTCATAGCATACATGTAATGTTTGCTAGCATAATCAATAAAAAAAACTCTACCACCCACTTCAAACCATAAATCAGAATTATAGTGAAATTTGCAAGGGTAAGCAAGATCTTCATCCAAGTGATCAAGTCAGGAAGGCAGCCAAAGCATCATAACATACAGGTAAAACTTTGCCTAAGATAGAGAATGGCATTTTAAAAGACTTCAAGTAAAACAGACCAGAAGATATGTTGCATCCCCAAAACCACAGGCATAACATTAGCTATCTTAATATGTATCCACAGGTTGGGATCATGCAAATCAGCCAACATTACCAATACTGCAGCAAACATGACTCTGAAGTAAAGACATTGCACAAACTACATAAAGTAAGGGGACACTCAAAGTTATTGGAAGAAAAACAATTTCACATGACAAGTCTAACCCTCAAAACAACCACAAGCACACACCAGGTGAACCATGAGATGCTGCAAATTGATGCCATCACACATCCATTCCCAATGGAGTACTTGGAAACTAAATATTATGATAATGAAAGGTTCAATTCTCAACAGACAAGATTCACACCTTGATGATCACCCCTAGCTGTAAATATGATCAATCCAGTGTCATCACCCACTAAGGATTCTGCAAGTTTGGGGCCCTTCTGTGTTATCTGCTTTGTGCTAAGAACCTTCACCGTGAGATTATGGCCACTAGTGCCTGGGCGAAGTTTGTCGACTTTGATTTGGCTCTTGGGTTTTGCTTCAGCCATTTTACCTTTTCAACACCTTCAGGGCCAAAAATAATAATGTCAAAAAGTACAAAATTTATCAAGAAACCAAAACACTTTGCTCATTCTTGAATCTCAAATGAAATGCCAGAAAAAGGTTCTAACATCAAAACCAAAAATACATTGCAGTTAAATCTAAAAAAGATACTCCACCATAAAATAAGGTTATCACTGGCATGGAGAAACAATAAGATCACTCAACATCACAAGTTGAGAATTCATGCCCGTTGATACGGGACAGCCAGAAACAGGCAGCACAATAACCAAGTTCTATTAAACATAGATACCAAAGATTTGATAAATTAGTCGGGAAACAGACTTGTCAGTCAGCACTTTCAAGCAATCCAGCCTAGTTAACTGATGTGACCCTAGTATTAATATGTCACTCATCTACTAGTATTTGTTTACAGCAAGTGACGAGCCAAGCATGTAACAGAAATGAGGTGTGGGTGCTGTGGGTGCATAAGAGTAAAAAATGCTGGTGTTTCCAAAGGTGTGAAATTATAAATCAACTGTAAGTTGGGAGGAAAAAAAAGAAAAGAAATAAATAATAGATAAACTACATCAATGGAATCCTGATTTTCACAACATTCAGTAGCCACAGGGTGATAGGACAAAATTTCATGAGTTTCACGTACAGTAAGTGATGAAAATACAAGCTAATTTATACCCTTATTAAAGATCCTTCCACTCACCTAAGACATAACTCAGGGGAACTTCACCATTCTAAAAATGTTCTTTCCATCACACTTGAGCACCACACTCTAATTAGTTTGGAAAAAGATTCACTCAACTAATTACAATTCGTTAGTTATGCATGGTACATACACAAATTCTGTTTCACGATACAAGAGTTAATGTCCAAAAAGAAAAAGGAATGAATGCCATTGTAACAGATTGATCCGCAAATTTATTGGCTAATGAACATGCGTTATGCTGGTCACCACAGATAGCTATACCAAAGATAAATCCAAAATCATCTGGGTAAAAATCGTATCTTTTTGGGAATAACTAAGCAAATCACAGGGAGAACGACGAATAACATGATCCAAATCCGAAACCTAAACCCAAACTGCATTCGTTTCCCTTATTATTAATTTTCAGAAATTACTTAACTTTCCTCAGTTCGAACAATTCTCAGCAAAATAAAAGAAGAAATTCAAATCACATTCATGGTAACAGCATGATTCGTTAAATTGCGAAGCTAATAAACAGAAGCGACACTGATCAAAGCAAAGATTTTTCAGACCAAAGATATTAATCCACAATAATCTTGATAAAATCACATATATTAAAGATAATGAAGAAGATCGCATTAAACAGTACGAACACGCTGAATTGAATCTCGACAATTCAACCCAACTTGCGCCGAGTATATCGAAAATTACTGGATGATATACGGGGATAGCGACCAAAATTCGTGAAGCGATTGGCTCAGAGTCAGAGAGACAATAAGGGCAGATCAAGAAAGTCAGATGTAGGACTGAAATTACCTTCGTCCGCAGATCCTACCGAAACAAACAGCTCAGAGATGCTTTTGAAACCTCGAAGTCGTAAGCGGCAGGAGACAGGTCCGTCTGGAAGTAGCATTTGTACTTCGTACACACTCTTATGCAAAGAAAAATTACTACATAAACTTCCCAAGGTTTGTGCTAACTTACATATTCGTCCCTTTATTTTCTGAAATATTTATTGGTTTCCCTCACTTTCGGGAACTATCAGTTACGCTACTTCTTAATTCAGCTCCGTTTGGTCGTTGGATAAATTGTGCAAGAAGCCTCTGACGACACTTTGTCCACAGAAGAGAAAGTTATCTCATACAAGAAGAAGGAAGCAGAGATTGTATGATGTTCATAGGTGTCGTGACTTGCTTGCTTCCCCCTATAATGATATTCATAATTTAGTTTCCAACATTTGATGTATGTATGCTTTTTTACAAAAGTCAATAAATTTCAATTCAACCTTTATAGTTTGCAAATACTATATATATAAATATTATTTATTTTTTAATAGTAATTTAAGTCAAACAAAGATTCAAATGTTAAATGATGCATTTATATATACACACACAAGATGTACTAGCATAAAAATGTCATATGGTACTTTCTTTCTTTCTTTCTGACTGGTATGTTCTCCGTTATCTTTACCGTTAACTATAACGGCTATAACACGTGGAATTCAGCTAGGCAAGCTAGCTTTCCCTCCACATATGCTCCCGGCCAGGGAAACCAGAGAAGATAAAGCGTCCGCCTTGGATATGGAGCAAGCAACAACAGAATTCAAGTGAAAGAAGCCATGAAAGCCACGCTCCCACCAGCAAGTCCTCTGCTCAGAACTCCCGCTCCTCCGCTTTCCCTCAAATCCCCATCCCATTTCCGAGACCATCGGAACTATCCCATCTCGCCAAACGTCTCCCTTCCCCGCAGCAGATCCTCCTTTTCCAGAATCTTTGCTAAATCCCAGGCCGCCCCTGCCTCCGCCTCAGCCGCCGAACTGGCCTCGATCCCCGCCGAGATGAAGGCATGGGTCTACAATGAATACGGTGGCGTTGAAGTGCTCAGTTTCGACGACAAATTGGCAGTGCCCCAAGTGAAAGACGATCAGGTTCTGATTAAGGTAGTCGCGGCGGCGCTTAATCCTGTCGATGCAAAGCGGCGACAGGGCAAGTTCAAGGCCACTGATTCTCCTCTCCCGGTAATCAACATGTCGTGTCGTCCAATATATATACTCATTAATATGTTTCCAGTTTATTTATGGTGTGAAGTTGATGCATGTTTAATTGTGATTCAACTATTCAATTTATATTGTGAACTGTGAAGTCTCAAATTTCTAATTTGGGTTATCTGATAGACTGTCCCAGGCTATGATGTTGCTGGGATTGTGGTGAAGGTTGGAAGTGGAGTGAAGGAGCTTAAAGAGGGGGATGAAGTTTATGGGAATGTAAATGAGAAAGCCTTAGAAGGACCCAGGCAGTTTGGTTCTCTTGCTGAATACACAGCTGTTGAGGAGAAGCTCTTAGCACAAAAGCCTAAAAATCTGGACTTTGTGCAAGCTGCTGGTCTGCCTCTTGCCATTGAGACAGCGTATGAGGGTCTTGAGAGGACAGGATTCTCTCCTGGGAAGTCCATTCTTGTTCTTAATGGTGCAGGTGGTGTTGGAAGCTTAGTGATCCAGGTACTTAATTCAAAGATGATCATGGTTCATTCTAAATGCTAGAGCATTAGAGGTTTAGGTCTTCACAATGTACTATATTAATATGATGCGAGAAGTCTGCCTTAGAATGTAGCACAATAAGAAGATCTAGGGTATTACTTTTGAGCTTTAAGTTCATTGCTATGAGTGGTTGGTGTTTCACGTCTGACAACGTTGTCTCTGCCTTTTAGAAACCAGGCCACAACAATTTAGCAGCACTAAGAGCCTTTTAACCAGCTGCTTTTAGTTCTTGTAAGCAACATCAACTACATTTTCTTTGCATATATATGTATTCCTCAGTGCATCAAGCATCATGGGAGCTAGTTAATAGACTCCTCAATCTTAGAAGAATGCTATGCATCTAAGTTAATGTTACCGGATACTGTTGGAGCTCAAGATTTTTTGGAGTCATTACATCCAGGTGGTTTGGAATTTGGTTCTTAGTGATAGGGCACTGTTGGCTAATGTTCCATAGGTGAAATCTTAACTACATGACAATATTTAGTACCCTCTGTGATCCCTGGTGTTTAATATTCCTTGGTGCAGCTAGCGAAACAAGTATTTGGTGCTTCAAGAGTTGCAGCTACAGCAAGCACAGGAAAGCTGGAGCTGTTGAAGAGTTTAGGTGTTGATTTGGCCATTGACTACACGAAGGAGAACATTGAAGATCTATCAGATAAATTTGATGTGGTCTATGATGCCATTGGTAAGTCTGCATAACCATCTCCCTTCTCCCTCCTGTCATCTTTAGCCTTTGGTCTTACACTCATTCATGATGAATCGATCATTTCAGAATATAATTGCTTGTGACTATCCAATTATAAGATTTAATGGCTTTTGTTGCAAGGAATTAATTACTTCTCTAATTTAAAGGGAGTTTTATAGATATGCCGAGTAACTTAGGATTCTTGGTACTTTAAAACTCACAGTCATGGTCAATCTACTCTTAAGATTGTGGATGCCCTGTAATTGTCCAGCTGAATGAACATGTCAAACTGATCATTAAGCCAGTCTTGCTCAAATCTCAGTGCTGATGAATTTAGAGTTTGAACTGATGAATTTTGTCTTCGGTTGCAGGGCAATGTGAGAAGGCGGTGAAGGTGGTTAAAGAGGGAGGAAGTGTGGTCGCACTGACTGGTGCTGTAACACCTCCTGGGTTTAGATTCGTGGTTACTTCCAATGGAGAAGTGCTCAAGAAACTGAATCCGTACTTGGAAACCGGAAAGGTGAAGCCTGTTGTTGACCCCAGGGGCCCCTTCTCTTTTGCTCAGGTTGCAGAGGCATTTTCTTACATTGAAACAAACCATGCAACGGGCAAGGTGGTTATCCATCCAATTCCTTAGGCTAGCTAGTCACACACATGATGCAAGTGGCAGCATTTTGCAATGCCTTCCATTATTCATAGCACTATTTATTATGGCGGAGTTCCTTAAGTGATCGAGTTAACAATTAGTAACATGTTTCGAGGTACTAAGATGGAGTATTTGAAAAATGGTGGGAAAGTTTTTACAGGAAAGTGTAAGTTAAGATACTTGGATATGATAAAGAGGTTTTTTTTTTAACAAAAAAAAGGGACCCAAATATGATATCCAAGTTAAAGGACCACATGTGGAATTTACCATATTTTAATATAAAGAAAAAGTGACAATTAGCAATGATAACATTGATAAGGAGGAGTAAAATAAAGGATCATTGCATGTCTCCGCAGTCACGGTATTTAACCTATAGTACAAAGGGAGTATATCCTAGTACCAAGTAGTAGAGAGTTTGTTTAATACTCCCTCCGTCCCTTTTTAATAATTACGTTTCTTTTTCAGCATCTAATCTATATTTTTTATTCTTCAAAGTTTTAATATATAAAGTCAAGTAACTTATATACAAAAGATAAATCAACGTGTCTAGTTTCTAGAATTATTTTTGTCAATTTTTTTTAACAAATTCTTTCTAGTAAAAAACCGAGTCAAACAAAAGTGTAAAAGTCAAACGTATCTATTAAATAGGGACGGAGGGAGTAATAGCTTAGCGCCTAATTTGTGATTTTTCATAAAGATTAGAAGAAGTCAGCACTATTTAAGATAGGGGGAAAGAGGATCTCACTGAAAACCCTAGGAGAGCGACTCGGAGAGCGACTCGGCTTCTCCAGTTCCTCTTGCTTCCGTCTTTGGCGGCAGCATTGTTGTGACCCAGACTTCCGTCCGTGCCATAACTGGGAAGAAATGAAAGAAATCTGAATTGCAACCATTGGGAAAAGAATTGGACTGAACTGAATATTAGTATAAAAGTTTGGATTGAAATTTAAAAGAGTAAGATTAAATGAGTAGGAGAAGGACTGAACTGAAAATGTTTATTAGAGATGGGGTTCTTTTGTGATAAATAAAGCAAATGCCAGGACTGAGTCGTAATTTCCCTAAAACTTTGACACTGATGATTTTTTTGGTCAGTTTGGCTGTGAGAAATTTATTTTGAGAAATTTAAGAAAATGTGTTTTAATAAATGTATAAGATGTATATGAATAAAAAAATTTGAGAAAAATATTATTTTATAAAAAATGATGAATTTAAGATTATTAATTGTATTAAGATGGAGAAAATTGGAAAAAAAAAATTGAGAAATTTGGATGTTGAACTAAACGTTGGAGAAAAGAAATAAAGAAATTGAGGAAAAGGGAGAGGAAAAACACGATTTGGGCAGGAGACCAAATGGTCTCGACGAAGAAGAGAAGAGCGAGTGAGCGTAACGCGAGGGGGGACTCCGGCGACGGGGAGGGCTACGGCGAGACTGGCGGTAGCGCGAGGAAGGGCTAGTCTTTTGTTTGATCGATGCGTGCGAGAACAAGAGGAAGCTGGATCGAGAAGTGGAGGTTGACGTTTTGCGATACGGTGCTTGGGCAACGACGGAGGGAGGCGGCCTGAACTATTATGGCAGGGTCCAGCGGCGGGTCACTCCTAGCAGGACCGCCTCACTCCATTACTGGCGGTACAGGTTTCTTCCCTAAATTTTCTTCTTGGAATAATTGGGCTTGCATTGCGTGTTTGTTGTTCCTTAATTTAATCGATTGTACCGCTCAGTTGAATCTGTACGTGTGTTCTCATATGTGTTTAGTTAGCATAATTTTAAATGCTGCCTTTTCCTTAAAATGATTATTTTGTGAGGTTGTAAATCGTTCTTTAGCACCTCTTGTTTATCACTTCATGGGCAGGCTACGCCAAGTGAGTCTTACCACTAGATTACTTGTTTTTGCATATTGTTCACTTTTGGCTTAGTTCATTAATTCATAAACTGATTTGCTGGAAACTTTATTGAATTTCTTTTTATTTAGCAAGTGCTGCCCTGTTTATATTTATCCAAGTTTTCCTCTTGGTTTTGCTAAATATTTCACCTGATGTCTGTTATGTTTACCTTGGGTTGTTTTTATAAGTTGATTAACCCATCGTTCCGAGTAAATTAGTTAGTTGCTTGTTGATTTTAGCTGATCAATGAACATGAGTGAAGAACCAAGTATAATGGGAGCATAAGTTACACCTGATCATGCTACTGCCTTTATTGGTTAATCCTACTGTTGTCTTCTTTCCTTGTACTTCTTGAAACCTTGTCTGAGATGAATAATTATTATGCACAATTATGACTAGCATGACTACTTTTTAGCAATAAAATCATATTTTGATGCAGCTGCCCTCCTGTAATCTGATGCCTTGCTTGTCCATGTTTCATGTATGTTGTTTGTCAATTCTAATATACTTGTGGCTGACTTGAATAGTTCATCTATTCATGGTGGAGGGTTGATAAGAGTTTTGACGTTTATATGTGTTATCCTTGTAGTTTTGTTTAGCGATAGTAATGAGTCTGTTCCAACATCTCTCTCGACTTGCTTGCTCTGTTTTTCATTAATTGTCTGAGGGTGTTGTTTCTTAATATTCACAAGACCTGCCATGTCTCTCTACCCTAATTGCTTTCCGTTTAGTAACCAAAATGAATGTAGGGAAATGACACCTAGAAACCAGCCCTAGGAAATAGCCGGCCCTTTTCTACTAATCAGATCTACATGAGGTGTGCAGGAAGGAAGTACTTGTAGTAGAGTTGGGAAGGATTTCTAGCTTAGTGAGGGACCTTTGACCTTTAATGGACCCTCTGTGAAGAAGGTTCTCTTTCCCAGCGGAGGTGGCCACCCATCTCTGTAAGTATCTAAACTCCTTTCCTTGTTTATTCCTTTACAAGTTATTTATTTTGAATTATAAACTGGTTTTACAAATACCCATTCCCCTTATATAAAACTTGCAAGGAACCTGACTATCTTCAGACTGGTAGGAAGATCAAGAAGGAAGCCTCGGGGATTGAAGAACTCAAATAGAAGCTGGACTTGAAGATCATCTTTAGACACTACTAAGTTTAACATTAGGCTTAGAGTTTCATCTCTTTCTTGTTTATTTACTTTATAAACACACTCAAACCTTGGGAAACTGTACTAAAAAGACTTTGAACATTAGTTTAGTATTTTAAATAAAGTTTTTTTCCCTTTCTTTTCAAGTTTGTTTTCAAATAAAAACCTTGGGAAACTATACTAAAAAGACTTTGAACATTAGTTTAGTATTTTAAATAAAGTTTTTTTCCCTTTCTTTTCAAGTTTCTACTTGTTTTCAAATAAAAGATCATGGGAGTTGTGGATCCAAATCCTTGCTATCTGTAAGTCAGATTTGGGTTCACAACAAGCAGTGTTCAACAGGTGCCGGTGAGACTTTAGCCTCATCATCTGACGCCTAGCTTCACGGTGCTCGCCATTGTCAGAGGACTCGTCGCGTCTTGGTCCACACGGAGCCCTCGACTCTCCCATTCTTCTTCTCGTTTTGGTGGTGATTGACGTGGTATCGTGTGTTGTCCACCGCCAGTGTCCCGATCGCTTTCTCTCTATTTTCTACGTGTGCCGCTTCCTTCCTTACATTGATGGAGTTGTTAGTTTCGGGCCTTGCAAGTCTTCAGCTTTCGGAAAAGGAGGGAGTTACCCTTCGGCCTGGTGCTCTTTCGACGGCGAAGCTGAAGCCCATAATTGTTGCTCACATCCTCATGGCCCGAGTTGTGAGGGCAGATCAGTTGGAGACTGCCATGAAACAAGCGGTTATGACCCAGGCAGGCGTCTATACCGGCAGTAGAGGGGCCGTCGACTTTTGGGCCTGGCGTTAGTCTGTTGGTGATTGGTGGCTCGTTTCACCTAGGGCTGCTGTTGAAGCCATCGTCTGGGCAGGTTGTTTCTGGCTATCTTCGGGGTTTACGTGCGTGGCTGACTCAAGTACGCATCGGAGGCGGCCAATGTTGGTGTCCCTAGTTGTCTACGGTGGAGGTGGAGATGGAGGTGGTGAAGGTGACGGGGCGCTGTCCGATGGGTTGAGGGACTTCCCACCCCACCCGATGCCATGAGGTATTTCTTTTGGAGTTGGCCGGGATTATGGCCATCCTGGCCTGCTCCATACTTTTATCTATGGACCCATGTTTGGTTGTTTTTTTAGATTTCTCATTTAGGTTTATGTTTAATTTTCTGGTCGGTTTTCTCTAGTTTATGGACCCATGTTTGGTTTGTGGTCGGAGCTTGTTAGGTTTTTACTAAGCTTCTTAGATAGCAAGACCTAAGTGTTGTGTGGTGGTTACCGTCCTTTCTAAGGTTAACTCTCACATTTGTCCACTATAGTGCGTCGGTACCGTACAGGGGTATCGGAAACTAGATTCAGGATCCTTTTTCCGTTATAGTGCTCATGATCATTGTCATGAGTATGCATAGCTTCCGGAGACCAGTTCTGGTGAGCATGACTTTAGTTGATTTGGTGTCTCATTATAACACTTCTTATGTGTTAAGTCACCTGTTACAAGGTCGATTTAGTGATACATCTTCTAGGTGTTTAGTTTTGTAATGACTTATTTAGTTGTTATAAATCAAATGAAACAGATGAATTTTAACCGTTGTGAACTCGATCTGATCGTTCGATTTTCTCAATTTGAAAATTTGTATAAAATTTATGAGAAAAAAATAGAGAAAATATTTATTTGACAGTTTCATTTTTTTTCTTGGAAAGAGCATAGTCTTTTTTTTGTTCGGATACAACATAGTTTTAATTTGCCTCATTACCTATTACCTATTATACCTATACAATTTGTGAAGTAAAAGGGGCAATTTGGAAATGCTTATAAAGTTTCTACTAATAACTTATCTGTCTCATAATACAGATACTCCATATGTTTAGGAGTACAAAATTTCTGACATGTGCGTAATTTATGTGTTAGGACTTAGGAGTAGTTGGTTCATCAAGTACAGCTTTGCCTGGCGGTGTATTGTAATGTAGGCACGTGGGTAATAATAATAAACACACTATTAAAACTGGACCTGCAACTGTGGGCCCAAGCAAGCATTAAAGAATAAGGCCATCCCATGGGCCATCATAGACTGACTATTATTTTATTGGGATTAAGATTGGGCTAGATTTTCCTATTGAGTTGGGCTTAATCTTCATACTACTTTGTTTCCCTTTCTTTTCATTTTCAATGTTATTTATTTTTTATGGACATGAACGCTAAATGTTCAATTTAACTTATTCTTCCTTTTTTTGTGTGGCCATGATGACATTATTGGATGCAGCAAGAAACGAAAAAGAAGAAGAGGAAGAAGAGATGATGGATGTGGTTGATGTCACAATCGCACATAAATTGAATGTTGACACGAGTGATGGAGATTGAGGGGTCCGATCATCTGTGGTGTGGTCCGTGTGGATACCATTTGCTTTACTGCACTGCTCCTGCTTCAATTCAACAACGTGCCCACCCTTCTGCATTTACTCACCAGCTAACTAACTACTTCTAAAATAGTACTGTAACACTGTACTCCTTCATCACTCCCTTGAATTTAAAAGCAAATAAGGAGTAGTTTTTTAAATACTCCGTTCATTCTAAAAGAAATACAACAGTTAATTTTTAATATTAATATTAATTTTTATTTAGTTACATTGTTTCTTATTAAAAAATTAAAAAAATATATATTTGTAAAATTAAGACGTTCAATCATTAGTTGTATATAAAAATTTAAAATAATATAAAATAATAAATTAAATGCTTAAAAATAAGTATTACATTACTTTGGAATGAATGGGGTAATTTTGTTTTGGTATAATAAATGGATGTAACAATACGCTCTACTACTGAGAAAAAAATAGCCAAGGTACATCTATATTAACCTTTATACTCCCTCAGTCTGTCAAAAATTGCAGCGTTTGATTTTATTTTTTCAAGTTTTAATGTTTGATTCAAATTTTAATAAAGATAAATATTGAAAAAAAATCCATAAAAAATATATTTTGAAAAATTAGATTTCAAATTTTGATACACATGTGAAAGTTTTGATTTTTAATATCTATACATTCATGAAAAAAAAATCATAGATTAAATTCTGTAAAACTGTCAAAACAAATGATACAATCTGTCTGAAAAATGTTGAAACTAGCTAGATGCATTAGGAGATTAATAAGTGTTGAATCTAAAGCTTTATTATCAAATTATACATTGAATTATGTTGATTCAATCACTTTAGTTTATGAATTATAAAATATGTCAACTCAGTTCTCAACCATGCACCATCAATCATTTTACCTCTTTGATCGTATCAATGTTAATTGACCAGAGAAAATGTCTATTATGATCCTAGTTTTTTCTAATCCATGCCCAAAGACCCTAAACCTATCAGATTTAATAAAAATATTTGTTATTGTTAGAAGATCTTTTATATATGTTGAATCTATAATACTTTATTCAACATATTTTAATCCAGTAGTAGTTATCTGATTTCGGACCTCAAAATTTCACTTAATTCAACATATCTTTATCCTAGCATATTTAAATTTTTTAAAAGAAATTAGAATATTTAGTAAGGTTCGCTATCCGGCGGCAATTGTGCATTTTATAGGTCAATGATAATGATAAAATAAATGAAACTTTCAGTACTAAAGAGCACCACAAATTATCGTGAAGTCATTATTGCATTAATTATCCTGTTCAATGAATGAATTCTTTAATTGATTGGATTAGTACATGTGCATTTGAAAAGCTATGAAACAGCTAAGATATATTAGCATTCGATTAAATCCAACAATTTTCTCAGAAACTTTCTATGGACACTCTATTCTAGTGCTATACTGCTATTGTTTAATATTTTGCCTTGTAGTCTAGCCCCTTAGACTTTAATGGATTTTCCCGAATAGGCCTATAAGCATACGTTAGTTTCATGGTGCATTTGGAATGGAACTTCTAATGACGCGACTCCTAAAGCAGTCACTCACCAATACAATTTCTAAAAAACTTTATGGGTTTTTTCTGTTCATGATTTCAGTGAACAGTAATATTAAGAATTCATCCTGATTTATTCCTGATTGAAGAAGTGGGAGCTCCATCACAAGCGATATGATCATCAGCAAGAATGACCCACTTACTCATGAATCAATTAATCATGCAACACATAACAAACAGAAGCCAGATTTATCTATAATGCACCTAATAAATACTGTGGCTGTAATATATCCTCTCTATCCGACAAAGATTCAATTGTATTTGGGCTGTTATTGATCTTTTCATTTTAAGGAAATCTTTATAATTATGTTTACCTTATTACCTCAATTTCTTTTCCCCATTCAGAAAGTTATTTTCGTCTATACCATAATTTTACTTTATTAACCTCAAATATGTATTCGTTGATCTCTTATTGCAGTCCAAAAAAAAAGTACTCGTTGATATCTTTGCTCCATCAAATGCTCATTTCTTTTGGGTCAGGGAGAGTAATATATATGCATGGTACACTTTAAATAATAAGGGTTTGTTTGGTAAGAGCATTAATTTGAGATTAACGATAGAGGTTGGATATCGAGTGTTTCTAACATAAATATGTTTCTAAAAACAAAACAAAGTGTGTATGGTCGTGTTCTACAAGTAGGAAACTTTTGACAGAAGGCAATGGTTTTAGAATGAGAAAGAAAGTTCTGAGAGTAACTTTTTTTTTTTGTTGATGATTTTGTAAATTTGAATAATTGTTATTGTTTTTTTGTTAAGAAGAACACAACCATAGTTGCTTGCTATTGCTAATATCTCTCCTATAGCTAGCTACCTACCTTACTACCTGCCTACCTACCACCAAGTCATTGAATGAGTTGGATCTCTAGAAAAATGTGTGTTGATAAGCCGAAAACATTGACAGGCTTCTTTCATGTATACAGGGGTACTGTTGCCGGCCACTACCAGCAAGCAATGAGGAGCATGGTATAAATTGAACCTCACAGTCAGTGGTACCATGCTCATGTATTTTTTTCACTCCTTCTTCAGCCCAGCTTGCTAATCGGACTGTAACACATTATTAATTTATCATAACTGGCCGGCCACGCATTTAGATATTGCTTGTTCATCGGAAAATGAAACAAGGTGGTGAAGAGAAGAATGAGCACGATCACAAGTTGAGGAGAGGCCTGTGGACAGAGGAGGAAGACAGGGTTTTGTCAGAACACATCAGGGTGCATGGAGGAGGTCGTTGGAACCGCATTCCAAAAATCACAGGGCTGAAAAGATGTGGGAAAAGCTGCAGGCTGAGGTGGCTCAACTATCTAAGCCCAACCGTGAAACGTGGTGATTTCTCTCACGAAGAAGAGGATCTCATTATCAGACTCCACAAACTTCTAGGAAACAGGTACGCACACATGATGCAGATGATCATATATACAAAATGCATGCATGTGCATGCATGCATGCCACCTAATTAGCTAATGGTATATTTATGTGTATATATATATATATGTGTGTGTGTGTGTGTGTGTGTGTGTGTGTAGGTGGTCTCTGATTGCTGGAAGAGTGCCCGGAAGAACAGACAACCAAGTGAAGAACCACTGGAACACTCATCTCAGCAAAAGGCTCGGCATGATCAAAGAACAGAACCTCAATAAGAGGCTGATCAAGCAACTATCTACTCTCGACGATGCATGTTCGTCCCCTCATCATCATCATCATCAACCAGCTGCTGATGATCAGATTAACCGGCCGAGTAGTATTACTGTTTCGAATTCAACGTCCACCTTCTCTGCAGATCATCAGCAAGACATGAGCAATAAGGACAAACTGGACAACAACAACTTGGAACAACATTCTCCGGATGATGATGATGATCAGGCTGATCATGTTAATGATCATGTAGATCATGAGGATGATGATGATCCGTTGATGAGATCCAGAATTAGCAGCGTCGAGACTACTACTTACTCATCATGCTATGACGATCCTGATGACTCGCTCCTGCTCTCAAGTACCCGCCATTCTCATCATCTCAATTTCTTTGAATTTTTTGATTCCTCTACTTTCGACATGAACCGACTATAGCATGCATGCATGCTTCTTCACAATTCCTCATAAATTGCATGCTCTTCTCCGTGATCTAGCCAGATTTAATTTTTCAACGGCTAATTAATATTGCTTCTCTCAAGAGGAGTATATTTGTGTTGGTGATGGAGTCCTATATGGGAATTAATGTCCCGTACTTCCTAGCTTATGGCCGATAGGCTCAATCACTATAGCTCAAGTAAGCCCAAAAATGCATAGCAAAGAGCCAAGTCAGTAACCCAAAATCTGAAGGCATTAAGCACCCGAATGCACTCAAAACACACCCGAACGCATCGAAGGCGCACATGAAGGCCTCTATTCGGGACCATACGGCCACATATCCTCTAACATACGTCGCCTCTTGATCTTGAAATATTATGATAATGTCACTCTATCAGAAGGGACTATAAAAGTCACCCCTTTGCAAACCGCAGAGGTAATCTTATCACTTAGCTCCGTCTTCTCTCTGCTTTCTCACTCTACAAACAGAGTACTGACTTGAGCATTAGAGGCCCGTTAATAGGAGAACCCTCCGGTAAGGCTGAGAAAAGAACAAAGCCTGTTGAGCCCGTCCAGCCGAGCTTTTTCAAGCCTCGGGCTCGAGCCGTTTTTTAGGCTCGTTTATTAAATGAGCCGAGCTCGAGCCTCAAAGGTTCGGCTCGATGAGACTCGCAAGCCTACACGAGCCTAACAAACGAGCCAAGCAGAACCCAAGCCTATTAGATTCGAGCTCGAGTTCGTGAATTTAAAAATATTTTATTGAATTAATGTAATATATCTCAATTTTTCGAGCTTCACGAGCCACTTCGAGCCTTATCGAGCCTAAACGAGTTGCCCGCTAATCAAGCCGAGCTCGAGCCCACAAGTTACCCACAAGTTAGCAATTCTGATTAATATTAATCATGACCATTCCCACTAAAAAAACTTACTTTTGTCCTATATATTAGTTTACTTCATTACTCTCAAGTTAACAATTTTTATTAATATTCATCCCCGGCCAAATTATGTGTCTTTTTTTTTGACGCATGGGGTATTCATTTTATATCATTACCCATATAGTCTTGTACTCCTTCATCTATAAAGTATTGCAGCACTTCTTTTTTATTATTTAATTTAAAATTTTATTTTTATATCATTTTGAAATATGAAATTAAGCTTTTTATGTACAAATCATAATTTGAAGCACAGATATACTCTTGAATATTTTTCCTTATAAAGAATAATATAGATAAATGAAATAAAATAGACATTAAAAAATCAAACTGTGCAACACTTTTCAGGCGGAGTACTAACAGTTCTTATCAATGTATATACATTTTCATGTTCACTAGGGAAAAATCCATGACATTTAATTTACATCTTTATAACCGTCGTAGTTGTGAAGTTTCGATAATCGTACTCAGTTTTCACTTTCAGGAAATAAAAGGATACGGTAAAAAACGGGCCTATCCACAGCCCAAATGATATAGTAGCAAATAGCGGGCTAAGTATTTGAAGCCCACTTATGTTACTTGGTGCGAACGAAATGATCCCAACTCTATACATACATACATACATACTCGCAGACTCTCACCTATAACAAGTAAGGATTTAATTTATTAGCCCTTGCAGCTTATGCATGGGGTGGTGGTTGTAAAGAAAGGGTAAAATTCAAAGGGCAAAGGCATTGGAGACATTGGAGTGGAGGTTCCAGAGGTCGAAACTCCCTTTCACGAAATCGTAATGCGCTCCTTTGAGTGACAACTTGTTCATCACCACTGCATTTCTTACAAACGGATACGTCAACAGATTCCCCAGTGAAACATTTACAGCTTCCTGCATGCACCCAACATATATATACATAGTTAACTAATTATTAATTAAGGGCATATATGCATCATCAAGTTTAAGCGTTATGCATATATATGGTAGAAGAAACTAATCAATCCATATATTTATGTCTGTCTGTCTGTCTATCTAACCAACCTTCTCGCAATTGGCGCATTGGTTTGACAAGCTAAGATCGGTGCCTTCTGATTTCACCTTGTTCTTCGCCGGTGCACAAATGCTCACCCATTGCTCTATGAAATCACTGCATAATTACCAAACAAAATACATTTGTTAATGCATACAATAAATAGAATTCGTCCAACTAATCACAGCTTATAATTTCAAGTATATTGTAGTACTCGAATATTGAGCGGTCGATGGAATCAAACAAAAAAAGTGGTGAACACTATTATTATTGATCAACTACGCGCACAAATGCCGCACCCTTCAAAAGACAAATAAATCGGTATTACGGAAAGGAAAAAGAAAGTAGACGCAGCCGGCAGCCAACGTGACTGTTCATCAGCTACTGGTCCAGTGGCACTTGCTTAGTTTAGGCTAATATAAAGTGACTTGATAAGTTGACTAATTTATTGGCATCGGTTGCAATAATAAAAAAAAAGAAAAGGTTTAATGGGACCTGTCAAGATTCCCAAGTTTTATAGCACTACTACAAGTACAAGTCCACTTTGACATGCGCACTGGTGATAATTAGGAAATACTCCTAACAGATGTGCTCCTTATTCCTTAATCAAGCCTAGTATGGCAATTGAATATAGTAGTTACTTTACAGCGTAAAGTTGATTGATACGATAATTTACCTCTCTTGCAAATAATTATTGACAGTTTTCCCTAATGCTTTGATAAGTGTTTCTTTTTTATTTTCTTTTTGTTTTTGAAAAGAGAGAGAAAGAGTGCCATTGTTTGGTTGCTTAGTTAGTTGTGAATGGAATATATTGATGAGTACTACCTGGAAGTGGAGCCATCGTCGGGCATAGACATGAGCCCCTTTATCCCACCGCAGCAGCTGTGACCCATCACCACGATGTTCTCCACCTATTCATTCAATCATCCACGCAAACAAAATTATAGATTCTTCTTCTGTTTTCTTTTTTCCAACTCCAAAAAAGACGTCAAGAATAAACAGATTAACACATGGTACTAAGTAGATTCAGGACAAGCTTAATGCGACTTTTCACTACTGAATGTGGTATCATCAAGTACAATGGAATATCAGTACTTAATTAATTTGGGTGCATTATCTTTGAACTATTTTGAGAAGTTATTTTCTAAAAAAATCGAAGGGAAAAAACTACGAAAGTAATAACCAGATATTTAATTTCTAAATTCTAAGACTTTTTTACCTATTCAAAACATAATAGGGGGCTTCAAATTTAAGCTTTTGAATGTGAAAAACTGAGTTATTCGCTCCTCTTTTTTCACGTGAATTAGAGCTCGTGATTCACCATTTTCTATACGGACCTCAAGCGAATAGGACCAAAGTGAACTTAGTTGTTCACATGAGTAACCCCTCGTTATTCACCGGCGCTCCCAAACCTCTCGTTTTTGAAGGTCATCGTCGATTCCATCAGTTTTGCCGCTGTTCAATAGCAAGGTATTCTCTTTCCGCTTCATATACTTCATTCTCCATCGTTTTAGCGCTTGATCTCCCTCAAGCGTCTCTTCCCAGCTTTGGACGGTACAAATTCTTCCTGGGTTAGGGCAGAGGTTGCTTAATTTTGTTTCGGCTTGCTTAATTTGTACTGTCCTGAAGCTTATTTTGTACGCTGATGGATCACGAATATGTGCGCGGCGCACGACAGTCCGCACATAGTCTCGCACAACGTTGTGCGCGACACGCAACTGTGCGCACAAATAAGTGCACAATATAATTGACGCACTTCCAGTAAACGCACAGTGAAACGCACATACTTGCGCACATGTTGATCTTACCTCTCGGGACTCTCGTCTGTTCTTTTAATCATGCATAACATGCCTTAATTAGGGGTTTCAAACATACGTTTTCACACGTGAAAAACTCCGTTTTTCATCACTTCTTATCCACGTGAAAAACCGGCATGAATTCACCTCGCGCAACGCGGATCTCAGGTGAATCGCGTGAAAGTGAACGTTGTTTTTCACGTGAGAAGTCCTTATTCACCTCTCTTCAACGCTCGGTGCTCTCACTCCTGTCGCAGCTGAATACGATACAAATAAGGTGCTCACACTCCCTCAATTTTCTCTCTTCCCAGCTAAATACGGTACAAATTCTACTCACCTCCAATTCACTCACCGATTAGGTGAATAACTTTCTATTCACTTATTTGAAACCCCTATCAAGGGACAAAGCATCCATATCATCACGCGTGTGTGAATGAGAAACTAACTGTACCTATATACTACCACCGCACTAATTAGGAAAATTGAAACGTTTTTAATAATATCTCACAAAAATTATAGCGTTTTCTTTTAATAAAAATGTTCTGCTTTTACATTATTATATATAGCCCATTTCCTTTAAGCACTTCTACAAATGTTGCATGGCATAACTAATGGAGTCCAAATGCGTTGTCCATTTTTCCTATTATTTCCCTATTATCCATTATAATTTATTAATAACGTTAATTAATCTGTTAATTTAATTTTTAACATAATAGTTAACAACTAATAAAATATAGTAATTAAGGGAGAAAAAGGGAACAACACATTAGGGGTTTCAAACCTACATTTTTTGAGGTGAATTTTTGCAAATTCACCTCATTTTTTTCACTTGATGAATTTTTGAAAATAGGACCTCTGAGATTCACGTCCAAAGTGAAAATATATTTTTCACGTGAAAAATTTTTCACTAAAATTTTGGACCGCCTCGATCCGCCGTTATACCCATCGTCGGCCACCATGACCACCACCGTTGGAACCACCGGTCGACGACGCACCTCCTGCACTCCAGTCCGCCGCCTAAGTCGCAGCCCGCCGCCGCCGCCGCCGAGATGAGTGGGGTGGGATTTCGGGCCCTTTCGCTGGCACCAACCACCACGATTAGCTTCCCCATGAGAAGACGAAGCTAACCCACCCTCCCACGTTTCCGGAACTGCTCCGACGAAGGAGAAATTCGCGGTTAACCGTCACGATGAATTCGCGGTTAACCGCTTCGATCCGCCGTTCTCTTCGTCTTCGGCCACCCCAACCACCACCGTTGGAACCACCGGTCGACGGCGAACCTCCTGCACCCAGTCCGCCGCCGGAAGTCGCAGCTCAGCCGCCGCCACCGGTGGGATTTCGGCTGCTGGATTTTTGGAAAAGTTGGGTGGTTTGAGGGGTTAATTGATGTGGTGAAATTTTAATGGTGATTTTATAAAAAATGAGTGAATTTTTTTTCTCACTATCAAAGGTTTGACACCCCATATTGTTATTGGTTTATAAATTTATCAACAAATGTTGGCCACCAAGGTTGGCTTGAATAAGGGAGCGCCAATGGTTACTTTGGTTGTGGACTTGTGGCTTTGCATTTAGTGGGTTAGTGGTCACATCATCACATGACCATGGAAATAGAGAAGTCTGTTATCCTTATGGCGTGTTAAAAAATAAATAGATTTTTTTATTGGTTGATGTGATTATATATATATATATATTAACAAAAAAAATTGATTGATAGAGAATTGATAAACTTATTAAAAAATGTGATTTAATGTATGATTGATAGAGAATTGATAAATTTTAAAATATTTTTTCTCAAAATTTGGATGAGCAACAGATGCCTTTCATTTTATTTTTAAATTATTTTCTCATTTCAAATGAACACAACTTTAAATGAACACAACTTTAGGTTGTGTTCTTTTACACAAAAAAACCAACTACGAATCAACAACACTTCAAATTTTTATTAATCTCAACAACTTTTACTTACAATTCAAATGCTCCCATTCATTTGGATTTCTAATAATAGCTGGAAAGTTTTCTCAATCGCCTGGGGGATTGATTGGTTAACCCATTAAGATTAAATGGGAACTCATGTTATGATCTGTATCGCCTATACACTCCTGTAAAGGCTTCTCTCTTGGAGTAGAGTTCATACTATCAATATATATTGATGTTGTTGGTGTTTTTGTGAAAAGAAAAAAAACATATTCAGAGAAAACATAAAGGAACATCACTCGCACCTACATTTTTTGATCTTGTAATGGAGCTTGCACGTCTTATTCATCAACCTTCATTCATATTTATACATGAAAATAACTCTTGAAATTCACTAACATAAAAAACCTATTAATTTAGTAATAAACTCACTCATTAACATATAATTATCCCTCCATAGGTACATGAAGAGTTTTATTTATTATTTTATTGTCTATTCACTTCTAAGAACATAATTTCAACCGATGTTGCCTTATTAAAAAGAAAAAACCATTATCCCACCCAAAACTTGTGCTTTCCCTTTTGAAATTGACAATTACCTCTCAAACTTATGGTCAAAACTTATAGTTGCCTTCTAAATCCAACAAATATATATTGATGTTGCTTTATTGTCGTTCAAAAAAACCAAGTTTTTAAAAAATATAGGGACAATTGTAAATTAGCTTTTTTACTTTCGATATCAATAATGATGACGACGATGATTAAATCGTTAAAAACAGGTAAACTATCATTATTTAAAAGATAAGAGAAGATTTAAAAAAAATAAAATAAATGATAATAGAAAGAATAATGAAGTCGTTGATCGAAGCTGACCTTGAGATGCAGAACCGCGTATTCGATGGCCGCGCCAGTGCCCGAGAATTTTGTCTGCACCAACCAACCAACCAAAAAAATCCACAGATATAAAATAGAATTGATTAATGGGCTGTGGGGATGAAAAAATGGGAGAAATTAGAAAGTGGTACCAAACCTTATCATAGGGAGGCACCATATTGGCTATGTTACGGACCACAAAGGCCTCCCCCGGTTGAAAGTCAAGGACGTGCGACGGACAAACCCGCGAGTCGGAGCACGCAAATACCATAAACTGCACGCCTCACCCAAATACAATTAGTATAATCTTTTTACACAAATTAAACACCAATGCTCCTGATTAAACATGATAATCGTCATTTACTGTGGATTAATTACAATACGGATTAACATAACTACGTAAAGTACACGATTAAAACATCAACAAAACGCAGAGGGTAAAAGTCGGGCAGCTGAAAGCTACTTTTCTATATATTGCTGTGCACTGTACAATACAACTCATGTTTTCTGACTTTTGCTATTTTGTTGGAGCATATAAAAGTGCAAAGAGAGACAAGGGGTCGGGCAGCTACTGCTTGCCTTTGCAAGTAAGTGGAACCTTTCCTAGATATCCATATTGGGCATTATATATATATATATGTATATATACACTCTGATCTGCTACTTAATCCATTACTATACTAGTATCTATCCACACGTCTCTTTAATTAATTATTATGTGTTCACAGTAAAATTAATTAACCTGCTGCCCCTGCCCCAAGCTGAGGTAAAACCCTATTAATTATATATACTCCATATATTTATGCATCCATGCATGTGTGACCAAAATTTATACTCTACTGTAAAAGAAGAAAGGAGCAGGAGTAAATTCACAACCAACCTTTGGACTTTGGCCTGTGGCAAGTTTACCGTACAACTCCGGGTTCTTCCTGTAAAAAGAGAGCTCCCACAATTAGCTAGGCGATCGAACTGCAGTTATAGAAAGAATTAAAGTTGCTCTACAATTTATTTTCAATTGCCGACACATGAGTTAATTTTTGTTCCTCCTTTAATTTCTAGTCAACCTATCATCGTCACTCTACCTTCTCTTCCAACAAACTCTTCTCCACCCACAACCAGAACATTAATAAACTACGTACGTAACGCCGTCCCATTCACGCCGATCCATGTAATTTAAACCCAAACATCACCAAATTATTATTACTCCAGGTGTTTGGGAAAAAAAGAAAAAGAAACCAAAATTGAAGATGAAAACAGGACCGATCGATAAGTAAATATTTAATCAAGGACGCAGTCTATCTGCAGCTAGCTTACTCAAATTTCTCCGTCTTGAATTGGAGGAAGCCGGTTTTGATTCGTTCGATCGCGTCGGAATCGGCCTCCGATAACTCGGCGGTCAACTGCTTCACTTTTGCGGCGGCGACGCTTCCGAGGTTAACTTTTTCACTGAAACCGAAAATGGAAACGCATCAAAAAAGAGGACAGCAGCAATCGTTCGTTGGTAGGATATCTCACTGAGACCGATCAGATCGGTCAGCTATACTACGATACCGGTTCCAGGTTATCGGGCCGGGTCCCACGTGAAATTGAATCCCCCATCCTGCAGCCATTATCGATCGGATCAAGTGCTAGCGACTTTTTGACTTTTTAATGTAACTACGTACGTACCTGAGAAGCTTGGACAGTTCTGCAATGGCTTCTTCGTACTCCCCCATATTCTACCTGTTACAACCAAACACAAGCGCTTAAGACTATGGAGTCGATGTTTTCGATCAATCGGTTATATATATCTCATACGGCGTGCTTTGGTTCAATCAAGATCGGATTCGATCGGAAGTTGTAGGAAATTAGAAGAAATTAAGATCGGCGACTATTAATATAATTATTCATTTCTGCAATCCGAGAGTTCGGATACACGTCTGATACAAAAAAGAAGAGAGCAATGAATCAAGGACGGACCTCTGTGATGAGAATCTGGAGAATTGAATTGAATTGCTCTTTAATTTCTTCGTTTCTCTTTCTGGAACTATCTAGCTATAGAAACCGCGTCTTGTATTGGCCACCAATTTATAGTCAGTTACGAGGATGAGGAAGGCAATTAATCAATGAATTTATTTATATGTTCGGAGGAAATTTTACTAGTAACTAACCTTCGGCTGCGAAGGCTAAAACAGAAAGAACTGGACTTAAGTGCCTGCCTGCCTGCCTGCTGATACTCGGAAGGGACAAATTAAATGGGCTTTAAGCGATAGCGGGTCAATCGTGACCGTCAATTTCCCGCGGGGTGTGCATGATCTTACGGTGAGTGACAATTTCAATTGGATAACATACATGACGCGCCTCGTGATTGCAGGCAGGCCAGCAAACAAGACTGACTGCCTACCGGAAATTACGGTGTGTGACTCAAAACCATTTTGCGACAAAAGTTGCCACCCACGAGGTGGGATTGTACTCGTAAAACACACCGTAATTACCTGAACTATTTTTTTTTGATATAAAAGTGATAGGGGTTTGTACAGGGGCTCGAACTCGAGACTTATACGTGTCTCATAACTATGATTACTAGATCAAATGCTCAGAACACATGAACTAATCTAATTAGAACCCCACAACACTTTTTTAACAGCTAGCCCAACTCTTACGGATTCAACGCTGAAATTAAGAAATTGAAATTAACTGTAAAACAATTTTTTTTTCCTGTTCATGTTAGAATTTGGAGATAGATCAGGAAATTAAGATAGAAAGAAAAATGTTTTACGGCGCGCCACTAATATGTAGAGGGCATGCAGGTCAATGGGGTTAACTTTCTTTCTATAATTTGGTACTTACTGTTAATGGGCCTAATGGCTGGTTGGCTCCTATAATTAGTACCTGCTGCAGCAGCAGTTGGTGTATTGCCAACGCATCAACAACAATAATAGAACCAAAACTCAATCATCCTCATCTTTTTTTACAGCCGGATTCGCGATGGGCAATCTCGAAAAACAAAAGGGGAGAGAAGAGATTAGGGGGCTTCAAACCTTACTTTTTAGAGGTGAATTTAAAATTCACCTTCAACAATTTGGTGAATCACGCCCCATATTTTCGGACCTCACGTGAGAATCTTCGACGTGAACGGTGAGAGTTGGACGTGAGTCACCTCCCCAGCAGTGACCCCACTTGTCTCGTGCTTGTACGCCTGTTTTTTTGATGAAACCTGTACGCTTGTTTAAGTAAGCAGGCAGAGAGGGAATGAATGAGGCCGCTTCTGCATCTAACGGGTTCTAGTGGTGGGGGTGGTTTGAGATACTCAAATAGATATGGTGAAATTTAGTGGTGATTTTATTGAGTAATGAGGTGAAAATTTTTTCTCATCCACCAAAGGTTTGAAGCCCCCTATTGCTTGAAAATTTCCTATTTTTTTTACCTTCACTACGTACTTGGAGCTGATTTCGTAATGCATGGAGTAACGCCCCAGGCGTTACTATGGGGCCGAAAAGCGTAGTAGCGCCCAAGGCATTACTGAGGGCGCTACCGGTCAGAGCCTGTCAGAGCTAGTAGCGTCCTGATAATGCCTTTGTGCGTTACTGTGGGGCCGAAAGTAGAAGTAACGCTATGGCGTTACCAGCTTTCATTTTCAATTCCCGGGCTCTGACCAGTTCAAATTAAAGTTGAAATGAGTAATGCCCTAGTAATGCCCTAGGGCGTTACCAGACAAATAAAAGTGAAAATCACATGCTCTCTTCAAATCGCAAACCCGAAAGGTCTCAGCCTTGCCTCTCTCTCCCTCTCTCAGCCCTGCCTCCCTCTCCCTCTCCCTCTCAGCCCTGCCTCCCTCGTCCCTCTCTTCAGATTGCAAATCCGGCGAGCGTCCACGGTGAGTGCGATGAAGACGGCGGTTTGTGACGTCGGATGACCGGTGAGACGTCGGAAAGGAGGCGGTCGCGTGGGAGTTTGGTAGACGAGCGAGGCGGCGGCTTCCCTTGCTTCGTTTCTGTGTTTTTGTGAATATGAGATTGATTCCCTTGCTTCGTTTCTGTGGTTCATGCTTTGTAGCAGGAGTTTGGGACAGTTTCCTCCCCCACGACGTTGGCAACCGTCCGATCGTGTGCGAGGAGGGGAGCGTGAATCAGTTCCGAAAACGTCACCGGCGAAATGCGTCGGCCAAACGCACCTGTAACAAGAAATATCAAATGGGCAAAACGTTGTTTTAAATATTAATTAATGATTATTTCTATTTATTTTATAATAAACATATCAGATTTAATAGATTAAACGTTAAAACATAAAAAAAAAAGATTTGGGATAGTAACGCCCAAGTAGGGGGGTGGGCGCTACCAGGCTGTCAGTGTCGGGCCCGGTAGCGCCTGTAGTAGCGGGTGGGCGTTACGCTCAGGGTCGGCTGCAGCCTCACGCTGCACGCCAGTAGCGCCTGTAACGTCATCGGTCAAGTAACGCCTCTATTTGTAGCGCCCTGGTAACGCCCTAGTGCGTTACAATTCGTAACGCCCTGGTAGTGAATTTAACGTTACCAGGCAGCCTTCAGGTACGTAGTGCTTCACGTACATGAGAATGAACATAAATTTTCCCACAAAAACTAATCACTAACTCAATTAGTCCGACTTCTTTTCTTTTTCTTTTTTTTATCAGTAAAGGACTTATATATCATTATGTACCGCTTCTTTCTATAATAAAATAACTCCCAAATAAGTATACTAACTAATAACTACACTAAAGATAATTAAGGAGTAATAATTATAATACTAAAATAGAAATTAACTTGTAAACTTCGCATAACATATACTTTATCCGTGCTAAAAAGGTTATCACTTTCCGTTGTAATTTGTCAAAAAAGAAAAAGAAAAAAAGGATAAACCATTTTTTTGAATCAGAATGACTATTCATTCAATGGCTGCTAGCCTCTGCCTGAAAAAACATACAAAGTAGGACGAAAGTCCCGACAACTACTAGAAATCCCTTCCTGAGATGAGCATAAAACAACTTACCTTTCAAATAACTTAAGGCTAATGAGAATTAAAACAAAGAACTTTAACTAGATGAGCATAAAACAACTTACCTTTCAAATAACTTAAGGCTAATGAGAATTAAAACAAAGAACTTTAACCAAAGAGAGTTTGCAAAAATCCTAGAAAACAAGAACATCAGAACGATAGAAATATAAAGCTGATAAATAATAAAGATTTGCAAGTGGGTCTGAACTTCACAGATGCTCGCCAATTGCCATAAGGCTTGAAAAAAGGATCCATCCGCAGCATTTTTATTAGAGCTCGAGGCTTCCGTCCCCCTCCGCAGAAGCCACGCAAAGCGTGCCTGAAAGAGCATGTTCCCTGCAAGGTGTCACTGGAAACATAGGAAAGTATCAAACCACAATTGAAAAATCCATATTCCATGCTATCTCCATACCACCATCCACTGACAATCCTCAGTCCTGAGTAAAAAATGGATGGCTGGGCCGGACTTTGCATCCCAACCATCCGAAACCAACATCCTCACGGAGTCGGGCAAGGAGCAGTACCGTTCCCTGCCGGTTCCAGCACTGTCTCCAAAAGTTCCTTCTCTCGCACCCCTTGGAAAAATCTGTTCCTCCACTCCCCTGCAGTCCCTCCGATCCACCCATACAACTGGTATCGCGGTCTACCACTCCCCGTAACCCTCCTCCAGCATGAGATCTTCCCCTCCGACGCCCATTTTTTGAAGCATGAGAACTAAATGGTATCAACTTTGGGTGAGTAATAGCCCATCCGAACAACGAATCTGAGAACAAAACGGCAAGCCAAGGCGGAGAGTGGGGATAGAGCAGCCTTCAACGAGGTTCATCGGGGGATCTGGATCAAAATCAAAGATCCAATCCAGATAAAATCGTGGTGCGATGGCGGCCTCCAATTCACGGACATCCACCCCCCAAAAGTGAAGAGGCCGCGCACGGAACTGTCCCGAAATGATCTGCCCCAAACGGTGAGAAAGCGTAGACGTTGGCGGCATCAGCCTGGGCGCGACGGGCCGAGGCAGCCCCGAGTGCCAACCATCGATGCGAGCGGGATAACGGCAGGGGTACGAACGACGGCGATAACCAGGGTAGCGAGACTCCTGCTGCTGGGCGAAGCCATCAGCGCTCACCAGAAGTCGGCACAGGCGGCCGGAAGGACGAGGCAAAGTTGTAGCGACAGCAGCGGCATGAGCATATGAAACCCTAGGCGACATTCTAAAACCACACCTAAGAACAAATTTATGTTACGGTAAATCAGAGAAGGATAAACCATTTGAGATAAAATGTAGTACTTAATGTAACTAAGAGCGTAAATATTGTCATGACATGGCGCTCATCAAACAAAATATTTTTAGGAGTTTTCGGCATATTTAACCTCTCTAAATGGGAGCTCAATCTGAGCACTGCTTGCATGCATGTGTATAAGAACTCAACTCAAATTCAAGATTCAAAAACTTTGATTTGCGCGCGATGATATAAATTAATCCAGTTTCTTTATTGATGTGAATGCATTTTGCTTGCATGTTGCAAACATATAGTAGAGTATGGTGATGAGTTCGAATCATACTTAGTTTGTACATTCAGGTGATGTGTGACAACAGCTCAACTCTTAAGCTATCTAAGAATCATGTTCTTCATGGAAGAAGCAAACATATAGATGTACGCTATCACTTCTTAAGGAATCTTGTTAAGGAGGGGGTTATACAGCTTAATACTATCGTAGTGAAGATCAGATAGCAGATGCAATGACAAAGTCTCTTAGGCTTGAAGCATTTCAGAAGTTGCGCCTGATGATGAATGTTAAATCTATTTTGGAGTTTAAGGGAAGGAAATGATGAGTTCGAATCATACTTGGTATGTACATTGAGTTGGTTTAGTTGGGATAGAAGTCAGTATTGTTTTAGGACTTCTATAGCTATCTGTTTACTAAAGTTTTTCTAATTCTAGTAGGAATAGGTTTTGTACATAATTATATAAACCCCCTCCCCTAATCAATAAAGTTCGGATTGGTTTTGACGAATACTGTCTTGCTCTCTAGTACATATGGTGCATATAGCATACTGATGCATGATCTATTGAATGGTTTCTGCAGTCACTACAACACATCTTGTAATTAGCAACAGTAAATTATCGACAAATATTAAAATTGTTGTTAAATGCTGAATTTGGAGACAATTGTAGTATCTGATTGCATATGTTTTCTAAAAAATATTTAATTGTTGAGTTATTAGCAACACAAAAGTATAAGTATAACCCTATAGAAGCCATTTTCAGATACGTACAATAATAGAATTGGTACCTTTGTATATATGTACAAGTATTAATGTTGATGTTTGTGGTCCTCTGATATATGTACTACATTTTTGCGGTTTGGGTCTTGAGACCTGAATTCAACTAGCCGTCGTCTAAGATTAATCCACATATTAGTCTAGCTAGGTAGGCTAAAAAGCTAGCTAGCGACCATATTAGCTAGCTAGGTTGGACGAAGCTTCTTTAATTACTTACCTATATATGTCATGCATGTGTTCACATAGACATTTTTCCAACGCCCGCACGACCGAAACGACGACCTGCATTAATCCTAGCCGCCTTCTGATGATCATTTACCGCCTTGCTAGTTTTACCTCCTTGCTTCACGTTGTAATTCTGATCAGCTTTGGAAGCACAATTCAAGAAGAACAAAGCGTGGTTGTTATTTTTGTTCTTGCTCTTGTTGTTGATGTCGTCTGTTTTGCTCCTTAGCTTCTTTGTTGGACCTGCAGCTCGGAACCTGCGCAGGCTGAAGAAGTTCCTTGTGCTCTTCTCATGATCATCATCATCATCATGTGCCGCCGGCTTGACTTTCCTCCCGGTCCATCTGCAGTATGGCCCGACGACATGATCAGCTGGGTCGTCTTGTTTCTCAACAGCGAATAACTTCTTCAGCTGTGGCCGCGGTGGTGCCATGGAGTACTTGTTGCTGTCATCGTTGATGATATTACGTTGTTGACCGAATAGCGGGTAAAGTACAGGAGGAGGAGGAGGTTCTGAGGAAGTGCCGTCGGGATTAATAATATAATTGGGGGGCAGAACAAAGGAAAAACCATCATCATTAACATCATCGGAGTTGATGACCATGTCTTCTCCTTCTCCTTCTCCTTCTTCTTCGTCTTCTTCTTCCTTGTCGACGTCGTTTCCCATATTCATCATGAGTAGCTAGTACTTTTCTCTTTTGGTTTCCTTCTGATAAAATATAGAATTATTAACACAAAATCATGAGACGGAAGCGATTTATTTATACAACAAATTAATAAAGGAATATCAGTAGGGTTGACCATGGGAAAAGCGAGGAAGAAGACTTTGACCTATAAATGTGAAGATGAGTTGTCTGTGGATTACAATTTACAAGTTGATCACCACTTGAATTAAATTTATTAAGGAAAAAACACGTGAAGGAGAAGCGAAATGCAATGAGAAGGAAAGAAAGGAAGAAAGGGAAATGGCACGTGCGAACCTTACATGGCTCTCCTCTTCACTCCTCATTCCAATTTCCAAATCTTAACATAATCCTTCCAATTCTCCAACTGTTTTGAATAGTTTTTAACGTTTTTACATATGTAAAAACTATCTATAAATAACGTAAAGTACTAAAGGGTGAGGTTATGATGGGCCAACTAAATCGGCTTTTAGAACATCTCCAACAGTTTCCTCAAAAGTTTTTACAAAATAGGGAAGAAAAAGTCATATTTTCCAAGAAAATGTGCTCAAACTCCAACAGTTTCCCCATTTTGAAGTACTATGCATTTATTGCAGGAATAAAACATTCTACATATTTGAATAATTAATTAATTTTTTGGAGAGATAAGAGAGATGAGAGATGAGATGTTTAAACCAATCACAAGTAACCAAAAAAGAGTTGATAAGAGATAGGTTTAAAAAAATTTTGATTTGGGGAGGCTCTCCAACATTTGGAAAATGCTCCAAAATTGGGGAAGGTTCCCCATTTGTCCACTTATTCTCCATTTTAGAGAGTGAAATGGGGAAGTTATTTGACCAAAAAATGCTCATAATTCTCCAAAAGTAAGCATATTAATAAAATGGGGAGGCTGTTGAAGATGCTTTTAGAGTGTGCTGAAATTTTCATGTTATTTACACAATGTCACTTCCCTTCCCTTTTTCTTATTCTTTTAAAAAAACACATAATTTTTTATTCCATAATAAAAAAATTGCAAACAATTAGTCTAACAAAAAGATAAAATAAAGATGAAGAAAAATAGATCTATATGTAATATGTTTTGATGTTTTTTTATTGTTCATCTAAATTAATTATGAAACTGCTATTGGAATCATGAAATCATATTAAGGATCATGGTATATCACTACGAGGATCATAAATTACAAAACCCTCAAAACTCTTACTAAGGGATCATTATTCCTTGACGACGGGATCACAACTCATCTATTGTGGGTTCACAACTTTCCTATCGCCGTATCATGACTAATATCATAACTCTTCTAATAGGGGTTTCAAACCTCACAGGGAGGCAAAAAAATTTTCAGTGATTTTCTCGACTTCTCACCGGTGAGAAACGAGATGGAGAGTGTTGAACACCTCAAACCAAAAAAACGGTTTTCCACGGTGATAAAACTTTCGCACCCCCACACCCCTCCTCTTGCCCGCCTGTTTCATCGGCCGCCAGCAGCAAGTAAGGGAGGTTGGTTCGTCGCCGATTTCGTTGGGTCGCCGATTTCGCCGGCCGCCATCAAGCAAGCACGCAGACATGAGCCGATTTCGTCGGCCGCCAGCAAATGGGTCGCCGATTTCGTCGGCTGCTTACCGATTTCGCCGGCCGCCATCAAGCAAGCACGCAGACATGAGCCGATTTCGTCGGCCGCCAGCAAATGGGTCGCCGATTTCGTCGGCCGCCAGCAAATGGGTCGCCGATTTCGTCGGCTGCTTACCGATTTCGTCAGCCACCACCAAGCAAGCAAGCAGGCATGAGGCGAGCAAGGCTGATCTGGGCTGCGCGGTCGGGTAGGACGCAGAGGCGGACCGGGGAGGGAGGGGCGTGGAGCGTGAACGATGAGAAACCAAGTTTCACTCCTGGCGTGAAAGATGAAGGTCCGATTTTCTTTTAGTGAGATTTTAGGTTTCTCACTAGTGAGAAAGGAGTAGGGAAAAGGTAAAAAAATCATCTCCAAATCATCACAATTATTCTACAATGGGATCACAATTATCCTACTATGGGATCATTAGTCTCCAATAACCGAACCATGAATTTTCTAGAAGAGATCATACAGTTCCTATACAGATCATTTATTTAATTATTATTATTCCAATTATTATTTTATTTACTCACTTTATCCCTCCCCTCCCCTCCCCATGTGCACTTTCATATCCCAAGGCCCAAAGTTCCATTACCAGTCGGCCGTCGAAAAATAGTTTCTTAGAAATCCTTCGAACAGCAAAGGAAACTCTCAGTTTTTAAGTTTTCATAATTCTCCAATGAACATACATATATAACCCACTTTTCAATTCCACAATTACATCGTCGAGTATTCGACTAACGCAGATGCTCGTGATTTGGATTATGAAATCAAGCCGGTTGGCGTCGGAGCATCGACGTTGAAGGTTAATGGTGATGGAGGTGAACAACTTGTAAGGAAACTAAGGGTCAGTTCAGTAGCTGAAAGTTAGAAATTATTTTTCAATATTTCATTTCCCAAAAACCTAAGTGAGAGAAAAAATTGGCAGACTAACCAATTTACACTTTTACCCCTATATTAACCCACACACAGTCTCTTAAAATAGACTAGCTATAAATTTGGCAATATAATCATTTCACAATTTCAAATTTGAATATTTTATGGAAATAAATTTCCAACCTTGCTCCTGAACTTAGCCTATATAAGTTGGGAAACAATACCATGTACAGCTCTGTGATTGGCCCATACGCAAGGTTTCTAAGATTCTTCAAATTAATATAGCAAAATTTTGAATTGCACAAAATAATATACTGTTATTGATTTTTGTAAAGTTTTACTAATTTATGGGTAGGGTTGAACGCCGCCGTTGAGCACCAAAATTAGGATTTTTTTACTTTTCTTGTTTCAGATTAAATATACAATTGAGAAGGGCACAATTATTTAAAAAATGGATTTTTTTTCGTCTTTCAGCAATTTTGAAAAAGTATAAAATATAATAGGAATTAATTAAGCACACACCATTATTGTCGCTTGTAAACATATAGGTCGTCATGCTAATTAAGCACATGTTAATTATAAGGATTTTTCCATTAGTACATTATGTTATCACGCACACAACTTAAATATGATGATTTTTTTTGTTTTGAAGGGCAATAAAAAACATTTTATTAAAATTATATAAAAGTTACAACTTCACCCAAAATAGAATGAACTAGCTGGTACCCCCTCCTATGGGACGGGGTAAAAATAATTAACATCTATGTCTTGATACTATTGATGTATTCGTATAAATTCCCGAAAAGATAATTTATATGTTATTTTATTTAAGAATCGATAACCAAAAGGGTAAAACATTCGAGCTTATTACGGAATCTTCCTTTTCTTTTTTCGTTTTTTCCTTTCTCTTTCTAATTCTTTTATTGTTATTTTGTTATTATTTTTTTAGAATTTTAATTTTTTACATTCTCTTTTAATTGTTTAGGGTTTGTTCATCAAGGATTATGGGACATAGAAATCCTCAATATTCCATCAATTTTATTAGTTAATAATTACTACCTCATAAGTTTGGGGGATGGAGTATTTCTCATTTTTTGCTATTATTAGTTTGGGGAAAATCTTTTTATGCCACTAAGTTTTGTATTTTTTTCATCTTGATCCCAAACGTTTTCAAAATTAAAATTTAAGTCTATCAAATGTTTTCATTTTCGACTTGAAACCTCTATTCTTGTGCTAAATCTTTTAATCCCACTTTCTAATTATTTTTTCACATCTACCGAAATATTCTAAACCCTTAAAACATAAATCACTAAAAATTTGAGTAAAAGCAACTTCTCTTGTTTGCCTCTTTTAAATCTTGAGTCATTAAGACTGAAAATCATAGAACAAAATCACTATTAGTAAAACATGAATGACTTCTCTTGAGTTCATGAATGTAATTGATATATAATTAAATCTAAGAAAAGTTTAATTTGTTAAAAATTAAGATGAAAATTTTTAAAGTCATGGAAGGCCGAAACCTTATTAAAAGCAATTTATGCGTGCCATCTTCTTTTTATCTACTTATGAAACTTGTAAATTATAAAAGAAATTATGTATAGTGAAACAATGATAGAAAGTTTTAGTCATGAGCATCTAGTCTAGTGGTTATGCTCATTGGACATGAAGTGGAGGTCTCGGGAACCGCTTTCATGCGCTACTAAGGAGCTTCACAGCCACTTCCTGAAGCGCCTTGTAGCGCCAGGTGTCTGGTGGAGGTTTTGTAACTCCTTTTGGCGCTTCTTAAGGCGCTACAGGACTCCCTTTAAGTACGTAGTGTCGAGCCTCCACAACCCCCTTCCCTTATCCCCAAATATATCAAAAAAAGGATAGAAAGTTTTAAATTTATAGATAATAGTAATAGACTTGAACATGATTATAAGCAATTTATGCGTGCTACTGCTTTTTAGTTGCTAGTTATTACAAGATTTCAATATAAATTTAAGCTAATTTATCGTATTTAAAAAAATATAATTATTAAAATTAATAATACTCACAAATATAAATAAAGTTACTTTTATATATTAAAAAAAGATTTGAACACAAATAGTAATCCAAAAATTCCACAAATTACGAGTTGGGCTTATCCAGCCCAATTTTGTTTTCACTCCCAACATTGTCCAAACTCCCAACCGGCCTTAAACACTTAAGCCCAAATTGTTACCCCAATCCGTAACCCAACCCAAACTCTAACTCATCTACCCTCATATAGATAACTCAGTGTCCAACCCTAACCCGCTGCATCTCTCTCTCTCTCTCTGTATGCGTGTGTAAAAGTTCAACCGTGTTCATACCGAATTTTTACTGTTCATCACGAATTTCTTACTGTTTATCATGAGAAACCACCAAAACCCGCCTCGTAGATGCATTTCCGTCGAGTGTCTGCCCTGAAAAAATGTTTTCCGACGACCTCCGATGGTGGCGAACATGCTTAACATTTTTTTCATCATGATTTCCACTTTCTTTTTGTAAAAAAATGTTCAAAGATTTATATTTCCACTTAGATCAAACATTATAGTGTGGAATATCTAGAATGAAGGCTTGGGATTGAGTTTGACACCTGATTTTGTGGATTATTTCGAATTTTTAGAGAGTTTAGATACAGTTTGTTGCAGATTCAATCTGTTCGGATATTATCTCTTGATTAAATTTATCATGTGGTTTTAATAAATATTAAAAAAAATTACACGTGGTAGGTCCTCCGTCAGTATGTTCTTGTTTATATATTAATAGCAGATTAATCATGATTTCCGCTTTCTCTATGTAAAAAATTGTTCCACTTAGATCAAACATTATAGTGTGGAATATCTAGAATGTAAGCTTGATATTGAGTTTGACACCTGATTTTGTGGGTTATTACGAATTTTTAAAGAGTTTAAATATAGTCTGTTGCAGATTCAATTTGTTCGGATATTATCTCTTGATTAAATTTATCATGTGATTTTAATAAATATTAAAAATATTTACACCTGGCAGGTCCGCCGTCAGTATGTTCATGTTTATATAATAATAGTAGATTCATCATGATTTTCGCTTTCTCTTTGTAAACAATTGTTCAAAGATTTATATTTCCATTTAAATCAAATATTATAGTATGGAATATCTAGAATGTAGGCTTGAGATCGAGTTTGACACCTGATTTTGTTGGTTATTTCGAATTTTTAGAGAGTTTAGATATAGTTTGTTACAGATTAAATCTGTTCGGATATTATCTCTTGATTAAATTTATCATGTGGTTTTAATAAATATTAAAAAATAATTTACACGTAGCAGGTTCTCCTTCAATATGTTCCTGTTTATATATTAATAGTAGATTTTGAGTACAATCTTTTAAAAAAGATTACCCCTAATCATCACCCAACTCATAATACACCATAATCCCACTACTTGGATCAAACGCCAAAATCAGTATTGGCAACCAAAAATCGGCTCCCATCTTCAACGAAAAATTGCAAGCCTCTTTCCCAAAAGCCTTTTAATCGAAGGAGCATTCAATTTCAAGCATGCCTATTCTCTGTTCTCAATACCACCTCTATTGGAACCAACAACAGGACAGGCGTTCCAACTCCCAACGCCATGGAAACATATCGCAACGACGATACATACCCCAAGAGGTTTCCCACTCACATCGTGACAGCCACCATTGTCTCCTTCATGGCCCTCCTCAGCAACTCCTGTCCTGTGAGACGGTCTGTTCAACCCAGACCTTGCGTCGAAGATGCCCGCTCTGCTCCCCACAAGACAACGCCTCAACCATCGATGACACAAGTCCGACAGAAGACCTAAACTGACGCCACCAGCTCTTGAAGACAGCTACTTTCGATGTTAATTTGACTTCAGTTCCATCTTAAAGACTGAATCTAACTGTCTTTTACACTCAAGTCTCTTCAATAATAAACCACTCATGTTTAACACATCAATGTTATTTATTACTCGGCTGAATTTTCACTTACCTAGAGTACTTGTAAAATGAGAGGTGGATATGTAATTGTTCAGTTAGTTGAGTTTGGACTTCCAGATTACCTTGTAACATATCCATTTAGACTAGTGAGTAAAATATCACCTAGGTGATGATTAACATGGCAGCGCTGCTGGAAGAGCTCCGCTTGACTCAATTCATGTAAAGGGATAAAGATTATTTTGATGGATCTGAATGGCCAGCGAACACTAAAAATGACACGCCGATAATAGTCCGTTTCTAAGATGACAAGACAATCGCCCTCAATCCAAAATTAGTTCATCCAAAACTCTTGCCCTCAATCCAAAATATAGTTCATCCCTGAGGCTGAAATTAGTTCAGAACCATACCTTGTTTGCAATATTATTGGAGAGCCAATCCAGTCCCTCGTAAAGCCCCTCACCAGATGTTGCACAAGTGCTCTGAATGTACCTAAGAACACCAAAGAATCAAACACCAAGTTAAATAATAATAATAATAATAATAATAATAATAATAATAATAATAAAACAACTCTCAAAGTGGCATTGAATAAGTTATTGGGGATTATCCCAAGGAAACTACTTGAGAAACCTTACCAGTGGCGGTGTCTAAGAGAGTCGAGCTCAAGCTTGTCAGTTATCTCTGCAACATTCATTGCATTCGGAAGATCCTGTTTGTTCGCAAAAACGAGCAAGAAGAGCATGCCGTAACTCATCCTGAAATTGTTTAACATCAAATGTATTAACCTTTTGAATCAGAGGAAGCCACGACTTTTGTATTTAAGTCTGTCAAGGTCACTTAGCAACAGAACCATAGTCAAATGACAACAAATAAGAGGGCTAAAGCCCCAACCAAACAGCTTGGGGAGGGGGACAGGACAGGGCTCTAGGGTCATCTGAAACGCAATTTAGTGACAGCGCCACAAATGAAATGGTCAGGAATCTATGGATTCTTTCCAACTGGTCAGGACCATACAAACAAATGTAGCTTTTTCTTAGTTTCAATTGTTACCAACAAAATGTCTCCGACAATATTTCCCAAGAATGGAAGATACCCATAGCAAAATATCATCCATTCAACCTTCTTGGGGGTCTTCTAAGTCTAATAACATATTAACCATGGCAAATATCCTCTACAGTGATATTTGGCACTGCTAAGATAAATCCATGATCTTAACTTGCACTGTATAAATGTCACTCAACTGAGACAACCTACAGAACTAAGTGTTGCTTTGCTACTAACATAATGAAAATATGTGTCAACAATGGTACACATGTTGGAAGGCCATCCGGCGTAAAACTTTGTCACTATGCTTCTGCATGAATTTATAGTGTCAACTAATTTTTGACAATTAATTGCCGCTATAAATTTCATGCCACCGACCCCAACATAGTTGGGATTAAAGTGATGATGATGATGATGATGATGATGATGATGATGATGAATGGTACACATGCAGGATGAATGAGCTGACCAGAAACTGGTTACTAGATACTAACGGTGAGAAAAATAAGGGCAAAGGTATCATATAGGAAGAGAATGTAATGACAGATACAGATAGCAGAGACAAGCTAGTAGGTTCTACTATTTTATACTCCATTTAAGAGCATGAATTTTATATCTAAATGCTAGCATGGCCTATTCCAGAAAAGGAAAAGGATACAAATATAAAAGAGAAACTACATCAGTGGAAAAAAGATAGGACTACAAGTTTATTTACAACACTCGAAGATATAAAGAAAACGGCCACATCAGTCTCACTGTTCTGTGAATTCCCACCTCTCAATCATGGCTTTTAACATTGAGTGATCGAATATGTAAACTAACACTTGGCACACCCTCTTTGATGACCAGACATGGTAGACATGCAGGATGGATGCATCATGCATGCATGCATAGCAAGCAGACATCCAGAATAAACTGGGATTACCTCATTCAACATTCTGTGCAATTCATCCCTAGCATCAACAACACGGTCCCTACCATTGCTGTCCACCACAAATATGAGACCCTGGGTGATTTGTAAGCATTGCCTCCACCACAATGGATAGTTCTACAATGAGATGAGAACACGAATGGTAGTTCATGATGCTGCCGCTTTCACGATGCATTCATTTTGGTTACCCAACGATCAACATAGGAAGAAAAAAATAAAGTGATACCTTACCCTAACCACCAACATCCCACACATTAATACTGCTGTACTTATACGTCATGCTCTTAAAATTGAAATTGAAACCTAAATTTGAATTTTCAAATACAAATTAATTATTCCAAAAATCAAGGCAATTCATAAATCAATGGCATACAAAATCCATAACAGCAGAAATTACTGCATTTTTAAAATGCAGATAGCAAATAAAATAAACAGAGGGCAAATGCATTTCCAAAAAGTAATCCAAAAATGCATCTAGAAGCAGCAACTCTTACTTGCTTACCACAGTAGCATAAGTACCATTTTACATTAAGATTGACTTGCAATCTGAGATTGTGAAAATCATAAATTCTGAGGCCTAAGTTGTCTTTGCCACCCATAGTTGGACTACTTCCTTACTGTTCAAATGGTAGACAGAGAGAATTATAACTTATTGCTATATATCTTCAATGCATATGACGCAGACCACTCATCATCAAACAGCATAAGTGTTTCTATGTGTGCGAATGCAAGCACGCATGTCTTCCCATAGGCGTGTCTTACATTATCATGGAAAGAATTAGAAGAAAACTAATGACATTCGGATCCAAGAAAGGTAAGAGAACACTGAAAATGAGAATGATGTATCAGAAATAGGGTTTACCAGTCATAGGTTTAACAGAGGGGACCATCTCCCAAAGCTTGAGCCTTTCTTACCCACATCAAGACCCAACATCAGAATTCGCATCTGTATTTTGTCAAAGAGCGGCCTGAAACTCTTTGTGAACGTCAGCCCCATTACTCTCTCTCTCTCTCTGTGATTACTCACCCTACTACGAAAATGGCAGCGGATTGGTCAAATCTCTCATTGAAACTGTTGCGAGATATTTTTAGAGGCTAGAACGTCTAGAGACAATAGCGAGCTTGCAGTATGTCTATATGGGTTAGGAGGAAGCTATTGCTATGAATGGGGCACTTCGTCAATTTGTTTCACTCTTCGGCTCACCGGAATGAATATAAAATGGATCCTCTGCCGCATCAGGTTGAAGAAAGAACGGCTAATCGTCGAGTTGAATGTTGAAAGGATGCCAATATTCCAGAATTTCGCGCTGCAACCAATCGGAGAATGAGACAGTTGACGAAGACTAGGTTAGTAGAATTTTGTCCCGCTGTTGGTTTTGTTTTGCTGATTTTTGTTTAGATGCAGCTCTTGAGTGTTCCCTTCATCTCGTAGGAGCACTGACTGTTGCTAACCACTATTTAGTCATCTTCTTATTTAATTCTATGATTCACTTGTTGTGTAAAAAAATGAAAATAAATTGCACTCTTAGTGATGATGACCTGATCTCAGCATGAAGATTGCTATTTCTGAAAGAAGTTGAAATACATGATTGTTATGAAATCTATGCAAATGCCCTAAGCAACATCATAAAGAGAACTGCTACTTTTGAATCAAGACTGTAGGATTCACTCACGGTCTTAATAGGCGTGGTTGTAACAACGTGGAGATCGATCTCCTAGCCTACTCTACTGCTTCAAGATGGAGCACATTGAGTAAAGGGGTAATCAACTCAGTGTTGCAGGAGTGAACTTCATACTGGATGGGTACCCTGACTTGAAAACACGAGAGCTTACTTGGTCTTCAAAGTTGCTCAACGTTGATGCACCCTTGGTCGAAGCTTGGAGACTCAGAGTTTAGACACTGCGAATAAACATATGTCTAAACTGCGAGTCTCCAATCTTCGACCAAGGTTGTATCAACGTTGATCAAGTTTGGAGAACAGGTAAGATCTAGGTTTTCAGATCAAGGCAGCCGTCCAGTATGAAGTTCACTCGTGCAACACTGAGTTGACTCCCCCCCAATTCCATGTGCCACATCTCAAAGAAGTAGGCTAGGAGATCTGCCACCCCATCTTAACAAGCACACCGAATAAACTGTGAGTGAATCGTACAATCTTGATCCAAAAGTAACAATTCATTATGACGTTGCTTAAGGCATTTGCAGAGATTTCTGAACAATCACGTATTTCAACTTCTTTCAGAAATAGCAATCTTACTGCCACTGAGATCATGCCATCATTGGTAACAGCACAATCTGCTAACCTATTTTTTGAACGGCAACAAATGAATCATAAATTAGACAATAAGAGTAAATAGTGGTTAGCAACAGTCATTACTCCTACGAGATGAAGGGAACACTCAAGAACTGCATCTAAACAAAAATCAGCAAAATAAAACCAGCAACAAGACAAAATTCTACGAACCTAAGCTTCGTCAACTGTCATTCTCCGTTTGATGATGGTTGCAACACGAAATTCCAGAATATTGACTTTCTTTTAACATTTAGCTCAATGATTAGCCATTCTTTCTTTCGAGTGATGCGTTTGAGGATCCATTTCATATTCATTCCAGTGAGTCGGGGAGTGAAGTAGATTGATAAAGCGCCTCCATTTAGAGCAATAGCTTCCTCCCAACCCGTACAAACATACTGTAAGTTCGCTATTGTTTCTAAACGTTCCAGCCTCCAAAAAATATCTCGCAGTAGCTCTGATGGGAGATTTGGCCAAACCACCACCACATTCTTAGTAGGATGAGACTACTCACAGAGAAAGAGAAAGAGAAAGAAAAAGAGAAAGAGAGAGTTCTAAGAATTTCTATTGTAGTAGTGGTGTAGGCTGCCCGCTGGCTTTAGGAAACCAACATTTGAATGGAACCATAAAATTCATTGAGACGCCTGTATCCTCCCTTCTTTCCCTTAGCCTAAAATAGCCTTCTTCCTCTCTGTACACAAAAAAAAAACATTACAAACGGTAAATTCATGTGACAAATTAAAAAAACAATATTGTTGCTTACTGATCACCACCTTTTCTCTATTGACCGACTCTAAAAAAATGTTATCAGAATAGAAAATTATAACCAATATAAATTTGCATAGCTTTTCTACTCTTCATTGAACATTAGCTAATCTGTCATTTTTCTCTTTTTTTTTTTGCTTTTATCATTTTTTTTGGGGGGGGGGGGGTTCTTATACCCTATTTCGCTAATACAATGTAACGATGTGATTTTTTATAAGTCATAACCAATATTTTAACCCGAGTCGATTGGAAACTCAAAATATGGTCTATGAGAGGTCTTAGATGGTTAATCAATTACGCACAAAAATTAAAAATTTCTGAATGTCTAAAATTAGTACATGGATTTTATCTTATGTTTTTGCTTGATTTTTAAAATAAATAAAAATAATCCTAAGGAAATCTCAAATGAAATAAATACGAAAAAAATAAAAGAAAACGAAAGACATGAGTACACAAGATTTATGTACATTTGACCGGATGCCCTCCTCGCCTATAACTAAGGAGCGAAGGTCAAAGCAGTCCGGGCTGATCAATGCACAGTGGATCAGTGGATTCGGGAAAGAAAAATAAACTAATAATCTATTGAGTGATTAACACAATCAAAAAATAAAAGAAATAAGAAAAGAAAATCAACGCTAAAAATAAAAATTCACTCCTTAATAATAAAATAAAATAAATGAAAGAGCTGAAAATATGAATTCCCGTACTTATAAAAAGAAATAATCAAAAAAAGAAAAATTGAAAGATAAACGGTTTAAGCAGATGGCCAACTGTTAGCTTTTAAAGCTTGTTGGATGAGTTTCCGGTAAATCTGAAAGTATTAGTGACTAAAACCTCAAGAAAATGAATGACCAAGTGTTAAAGTTGATACCAAGTTTAAAATTGAAGCTGGAATGGAACCGTGAAGTGCAGTAAGCGGGTCGTCAGATCCGGCGGGCCTGGGAACCGGGTCGTGGGTCCAGCAGCAACGTCAGGCGGCGGAGATCAGCGTAAATGAAGCGGCGGTGGCTGAGGAAGGCGTCGGAGGTGGTGGCTTGGCGAATCGGGTTTCGGTTGAGGATAATTCTCCGGGTCAGGCCGCGGGTGAGAAAACGGGTTGGTGGCGTTTTCTAACGATTCCGGAAGCGTCGCGCTGCGAGGAAGCCAGCTTCAAACTCCTGGAGATCTGGTGGTTGCGTTGGGATGGATTCTGGTGGTTGGAAGGCTCGAAAACAAGGTGTAGGGTGGAGGTTCAAAGCTCATGGGTCGAAGAAGGAGAAGCACGATTCTTGCTGTTTTTTTGGATTGATTTTCGGTGGCTGAAGAGGTTATGGCTGAGTTGGCTGTCGGAGGGTGAACAGCTTGGCGGTGGATTTGGCTGAAGACTGGACGGGCAAGGTGGAGCCGGCTGTGTCGGGTTAAGCCGGAGCTGCGAGAGTGATTTCAGGTGAAGTGACAAAGCCATGCTCATGCTTGCGTGAGAAAGGAGCTTGAATGGTTTCAGGAGTCTATGTGCTAGCTAAGTCCGTGTTTTGCTCTGCACTGTTTGTTTCCCCCCTTGATGTGCAGGGTCCGAACGGAAAGGAACGCCTCTTCCTTCAGGGGTGGGGTGGTTTGGTTGGCCTGAGTCATCTTGTGGGTCTGATGTCATGTGCATGTGCTTGCTTTTGCTATGCCTGCACTATTTTCACTTTAAATGAAAGCTACTCTTGTTTGCTGTCCAGAAAAATGATAAGTAATTATTTATTCGCTAATTCGAAATATTAATTTTAATGGATAAATTAATGATAATATATAATTATTTGTATTCTAGTCAGATGCAAGAGGCGATCAGTGTGATTTTATCCAGAGTATACAATTTTTACTTGCTTTACAATTACACAATCTAAACTGAAATACAACTGATTACTAAAGCTCGATATGTAAAAAGCCTAATTGGAGTTTTATTGAGACAATGATGATAAAGATGGGCTTTCCAAATTCAATTGTTGAAATAATGCGGTGCATTACTTCAATAAGATATAAAGTGGTTATCAACGGCAATCAGTATGGAGAAGTTGTTCTTTAACGAGGTCTCCCCTAGGGGATTCCCTCTCCTTCTTTATTCCTCTTGTGCTCAGAAGGCTTATCTTCTCTAATTCAGGAGGTAAATAGGCGGCGATCTTTGACAGGAGTGAAAGCGAGCAAAGTGGACCTGCAACTACTTTTTGCCGATGACAACATAATTTTTTGCAAGGCAAGTGTTTGGGAAGCAATGAAACTCAGGGATCTTTTACATCATTATGAGACCATCTCAGGTCAATGCGTCAACTTTGATAAGTCGGGTCTCTTCTTTAACCCGAAAAAAAAAAAAAAAAAACCGAAAACCGCAACCCGCCTCAACCGCAATCCAAATCGAGAAAAACCAAAAAACGGGTGAATCAACAAACGGCATCTGTGACGCGGATAATGGTCATTGCGGGTCGGTTTCGCTTTTAATTTCACAAACCGCGGCATCGCTCCGACCCGCCTACAAATAATTATCTATACCATCAACCTCATACACCCTAACACACCCGATCTCACCCTTGTGTAGTAACCCTACACGCTCAACTTCACTCACTTACCCATCAGAATTCGGCCGCCAGCAACTTCCAAGTTCCAACCAGCAGCAGCAGCTCAATCTCTTCCCTCTCATCGCATCTCCTATCCTCTCCTTCCACCATCAACCAAACTCTTCCTTCCTCCCTCTCATCGCCGCTCCGACGATTCTCGGCTCCAAGGTTTGCCGCCGAGATCAATCTCCGATTCGCAGCCACAAGGGTCTGCCGCTCCTTCGATTCTCGCGGCGAAGGGTTCGCACTCCGTTCGGCCGTAAGGGCTTCTTTTTACTTGGAGCAGCTTTTTGTTGATTATCTATGTTTAAACAGTATGCATTCTTTTATTTTCTTTATTCTGCAGTATTGATCAATTGTTAAGACTCATGAAACCAATTTGTCTATCATGTCTCTGACTTGATATAAGATACATAGTTATAATCTTTTGGCTTTCATCTAAATTGGTTTCTCTCACACAATGCGTGTGAGTGTTAACTATGAACATTGTGATTAAGGAAACTGGAAAACCTTAGGGGTGTCAATTTGTTTTGAAAACGAATCGAGTTGTTATCTACTCTATCTTAATATTAAGGCCTTCTAGTTTGTTTGGTTCTTGTTATCTACTTCATCTTTTCATGGGTTTTATGTTTGAGATGATTCACTTACTAAGCACGTGTATATGTAGTAGTTAACTATGCTTTTCTGTGTGAGCCTAACCTTTGTATTTGAACTCCATCTTTATGATACATTCATACTGCATGGTCTATTGGTCTTTGACAAAAAATAAACTTATTGCTTTGCTAGAAATTGTAGAGATTGAGAGATAGAGTAACCATTTTGCCCTAGCTTTCTAATGGAAGTGCGAATGCTGATCATTTTGTTCTTCCAGTTCTTAGTTGTTATTTATGCTTGTACGGGGTTATAAACTGACCAAGCAAAGTATGTGGAGGTCATCTCTAAATTGGCGGCTGTTTGACCAATCGACATCCTTCAACCGGTTATATGTCTAATCAGCAAAGCCTTGGCATCCGGCTTACCTGGTGAGTCGGGATGCATCAGCTGTGAGTTTCTCTTGTTGAAGCATGAAAGTCTCATGCTCCTCTTACTATTGTTACATGTCATGTTTGGAAGTTGTTTGTTTCTTCCTTGAATAATATGGTAACTCAGGCATGTATCAGCCCATTCACGCGCTGCATTCTTTCTTTCCTTTTCCCCTCGGGGAGCCGCTCGCCGCATTACAACACGAAGAAAAATTTGGAGATAGAATCAATTGGAGCTTCGCAAAATCTGATACCAACCGCATTAAGAAGTTCTTCCGGTTAGAGGTACCACCTTCACTGAATTTGGAAGATCTTCTAATAGGAATGCTCCTCTTAGTGTCATCGTGCTTGGTTCTTGTTACTTTCTGCATGTCATCCCCATGAATAGCCCGCTTAATCATTTTATGAAGTAAAAAGTGACTCATGTCAATGTTGATGCTGTTTTCAGTTTATGGATGAAGAACAGGATGCCACGGATGAGGATCTTGATTTGAGGCACTTTCTAATGGTTTCGTAAGTGTCTTTAATTTGTGTCTTTAATTTTGTACAATGACATATGTTCTTGCATATAATGCATGATTTACACTATTTCAGATTTGAAAGACGTGCCTCCTCAATCTACCTCAACTTTTACTGTGGACGATTAAAGTTAGAAAGCTGGCTTCTCAAGGGTATGTGCATGCTAACTTACATTTCAGATTATTATCTTTTCGCTTTGCCCAAGTCTTAATAGTCCTACTTGATCATTGTTATCTTAACTAAAACAGGTTCCACATTGAAGAGTTGAAACAACTTGATAAATGTTCCACAAGTCACGAGCTTGACAATGAGATGCTGAACATTTGTCTACTTTTAGGTTTCTTCATCCGTTCACAAACTTGAATTGAATAATTTGGACAATGGTTGTGGATTTGGTGTGTAATTGACTACTTTTGTCATCATGTACTTAATTAAGGATTTTAAGTGTTGATTTTTTCATGATTTCATTGTTTGATTATTAATATGGGTATCCGCACCCGATCCGCCTAAACCCGTCCTCGTGCGGGTACCGTGACGCGGTACCGTGTAGTGCGGGGCGGTTTCGGATACTGAAATTGGGTATCCGCCTCGCAGTGTATGGATAGCATTTTTTTCCATTACCCGCCCCGCCCCGTGCACACCCCTACCGAATACGCCAGTGAATGACAAAATTCAATTTATGAGCACCTTTGGAGTAAATGAATGCCGCAATGTGGAAAAGTATCTGGGCCTCCCAACTTGTGTGGGAAGAAATAAAAAAAGGAGCCTTCCGTTACATCAAGGAGAGAATAGCTCAACACACCAAAACTTGATATGCAAAAACCTTGTTTCGGGCTGGGAAGGAGATTATGATTAAAGCGGTGGAGCAAGCAATTCCAATATACGTCATGGGAGTTTTCCACATACCTGAAAAACTTTGCAAGGATATGGAAGTTATCTTAAATAAATTTTTTTGGAACCATGACAGAAAAAGCCAGGGGATTAATTGGATGCGCTTGGAACGCTTGGTTCCAGGAAAGTCGAATGGAGGGTTGGGCTTTCGAGATCTTTTTGGGTTTTATTTGGCCATGTTTGCCAAACAGGGATGGAGGCTTCTAATGAATGAGAATTCCCTTTGTGCCAGAGTTCTTCGAGCCAAGTATTATCGGCTTTCCAACTTCATACTAGCTAATGAGAAACATGTAAATTCTTCATACATTTGGAAAAGCTTGATGAAGGGGCGGGTAGTGCTTAAACTTGGCTTGAGATGGAGGATAGGTGACGGTGCGTCGGTGAAAATATGGGACGACCCATGGATCCCGAGTGATGATAGCTTCAAGCCCACGACTCCACTATGTTTTCTATCTCCAACCACCTATGTAAAGTCCCTCTTTATAAAAGTTCGGAAGGAATGGAACGTGCAACTCCTCCAACATATCTTCAATGCTGCAGATGTAGAGCACATTTTGCGAATCCCTTTGACTCAAGGAGGGGATCACGATTTGCTTATCTGGCACTATACGGGAGATGGTTTGTACACAGTGAAGAGTGGCTATGATACCTACATGCGTGATAAATGGCAAACTAATAACTCAGGCGGGGCGGCGGATATTTTATGGAAGTGGAGTTGGGAAGCCAAGGTGTTGAACGAACACCGAAGTTTTATGTGGAGAGTGGCTCAGCACTGTTTACCGACAAGAGTGAATTTAAAGGAGCGTAATATTATTGATGAAGAAACTTGTCCAATGTGTGACCACCAACCAGAATCCACGTTTCATAGCCTCCGTGATTGTGACATCTCCCAAGCGGTTTGGAAAGCGAGAGGCCAAGATCGAGTCGCAAATGACGCAACTCTGGTTTTGAGAGATTGGTTGGTGAGTATTTTTCTGCAGGTTCTAATGTTGATTGGGAGAAATTTATTATAACTGCCTCTCTCATTTGGAGCAACCGGAACAATGTGCCACATGGCAAGAAGGGTTGGAGTGTGGTTGATATATGTTGGAGGATTTCTCAATGCCTAATGGAGTTGAAATGCACCACTGATAGCAACAAGAACCATCGACAACATGTTCATTGGACACCGCCAGTGGAAAATTGGACGAAGGTAAACTCAGACCTGGCTTTTCATGATTCGGGAAGCATGGCAGTTGCAGCAGTGATCCGTGACTCGAGGTATAATTCAGGCTGCAATCACTCTTACCACCAGTGCCCATACAATCCTTTTTATGGTGAAGCTGTTGCAATCAAGGAGGGTTTGTTGCTTACTCAAAAGTTTGGGTATCAGCGCATTATTCTGGAGTCCGATTCAATGGAGGTTGTGAATGCCATAAATAAAACCCCTTCCGAGGAGTCCGAGGCTGCTATCATTATCCGCCACATTCAACGGATTCTTGTCGATAAGAGCTGGTGGAGGGTTAATCATGTTTTTCGAGAAGCGAATCAGCTAGCACACTCGCTTGCTCGTCATGCACTTTTACTGGATGGATCGTCTTCCACGCTTCTTCCAGGAATTCATTTCCTTGGATAGTTATTCTTGATACTAAGTATTTGCTTTATCTCCTCGTTTCCTCCCTCTTCTCTCTCTCTCTCTCTCTCTCTCTCTCTCTCTCTCTCTCTCTCTCTCTCTCTCTCTCTCTCTCCTTTGCCCCCATTGGACCCTCAGGGTTTCTACCTAATATCTTTCCCGTTGTTCTCCAGAACAGTAGCAAATCCAGGTCTAGGTAGATTTTCTTTTGGTTTTCGGCTCCTAAAAGATTCCGAGGAGAAAGTTTCGCTAGGGACTTCCGCTTTGGAGGTCCCTTCCCTAATAAAAAAAGTATGGTACCTAGAATTTCAAAATTTTATAATTTGAGAAGTTACTACTTTGGCCATTAACTTTATGTAAAAAGCACAAACAAAACTAGCGCCTAAACTAAATTTGCATATTTGCTTTGAAATTTTCAAAAATTTAATTTAACATGTTTCTAATTTGATCTTGAAGTTCTTATAAATATACAAGACCTCGGTGGCGAATATGTTGATGCATGTGGAATATGTTGATGCATGTTGAGGCAAACATTATAGGAGTGATACATTATGTAGGTTTGGCTATTGGCTAATGCTACTACAGTTAATGTTTGAGGCCCCCGTTTGCCATTAACCATTATATTTTCCTATATAGTGTCGTATTTTTCACTGCATACAACTCAGTGGCGTTTATGTTGACGATGCAACAACTTTACGTGTATTTTCCATCGAACTTTAAAATGTTATTGACTTAAATAATAGAAAAACTAAAGAAAAGGGACTGTAAAATAATTTCTTATTGAAATGATGTTTGGCGAGTGCTGCCTCGTCTTCTTCGTGAAGCATGCTCAATAGCTGCGGTGTACACAACTCTGGTGGAGCTGCACAGAGGCGAGAACGACAAGGCAAGGCAATCTGGCGAATGGAGGAAGGCCGACAACCTCATATGAGCATTTTCCGGCGAGGAGAATAGAAAAAAGGAGTTGGTGGCTGGCAACAAGTCTGCTTCGAATGTCTAGCGACAGCGGGGTTTCGAGTAGTCCAGCGGCGGAGAGGGCGGGCCGAGAGTGTTATGACCCGTCCTCCTGGACATGTCATAACTGGAAGGAATTAATAAATGAGGACTAAATTGAAAGAATTAGGATAGGTTGGGGTAAAAATGTACAACTAAAACAAACCTAGGGACCTAACTAGTAAATAACCTAGACTCTAATCCTATTTCCTAGCTAAACACGTATCAGGACACAGGTACGTTTGAGACGGGTTGTTTACTGGAGGTTGCTTCAGAGGGGGTTTTGGAGATGGGAAAGCGAGAGAGGAGAGGAGAGAGCTCCTACTGGCGAGGTCGACGAGCAAAATTGGTGGCCAGGCGAGGATGGAATTACCGATTCGGGTGCGAGAGGCGAGGGAGAAATGGAGGCCGGCGGTTTCATCTCCCGATGAAAGGAAGGCCTCCGGCTATGCTGGCGATGGTGCAAGGGAGGGCTTCTGCTCTAGGTCTCGATTTGGGACCAAGAAAAGAGAAAGAGAGGCCCGGCGAAACTAATGGAAACTTCCGACATAATCAAGTAGGAGTTGGAGCTAGTGGACGGTGAGGAATTCCATCAGGAGCGAACTCCACCCATGACAACTCCACCCGGCAGCGTTGGCTCGATGCAGTGGAGGAGCTAGTCGACTACGTTTCAACGAGTTATCAGTGTGCTGGTGATTTCCTACTGAAATTGTTGATTGAGTTGCGGTAATCACCAAGGACAGGGCCAGCACCGGTAAAGTTTCTTGAAACTCCAAATTGGATTTTATTTTAGTATTTAATAAACATGCAACTCTGATCATTGTGCTTAAATTCTGAAAATTGTTCAGTTAAATTGATAGACTGCATGATTGATCAATGTTTTGAAGTCATTAATCTCAGTCAAACTTGGTAGTGTTATCTACGGTTACGTGAATTGATTTACTTTAATTTCTCTTGTAAGTCGTAGCTAAATAAGTAAAGTATGAATTCTTGTTCGTGTGTTTTGAATCGAGTTAGTAGGTCATAATGTTTTGAAATAATAGTTAGACATTGCTTTTATCACTTGTTTCTCCTGGTTCACTTGAACTTGTATCTCGCTTATATGTTCCCTTTTACATGTTAAGCCTTGACCATGTTGGCGGATTGTAAGATGCTATAGAAGAATGAGGATGGTTGTCTTTACCTTGTTACTTGATCAATTTCTGTTGTTTAATGAGTTGGGAGGCTGTAATTAATGGTGTAAAGAATAGAAATTGAGATTGTGTTTGGTCTTGAATATCACCTTATTCTCCTTTGATTGTAAGCATGATTTATTTGGGGAAGCATGAAGCCATGTAAGAACTACATGCTGCCTTTTGTATTCCACCAAACCTCTCTGTACTTTCACTTGCTTGCTATCCATGAACTTCCATAATTCTTATTAAGCTGCTCATATATTTTCTCCATCTTTCTTCTCTTGGTGTTTCAAGTTCCATGCTACTAGAGAACTAGCATGTCTATTTTCTTATAAACGTTCCATGAATCTTGTCTACTGTCTTTTAGGATTCAACCATGATAGCTTCTCTGAAGCATGTCTCCTTTAATGTTATTGCATGATTGTTTGACATCTTTCTTTACTGCCTGATTGCCAAGTGTTCTCTGATGCATGCCGGTGGTAGTCCCCGCTACCACCCCCAAAGATCTTTATTGTTTTCTACTTTAATCTTTCATATTTTCATTCTTTCTTCTCAAGCAAGATACTAACCAATCTTGTTGAGAACTACGCGATTCCTCTCTAAGTAGTATCACTGATACTGAAAGGGTACGTAGGCAACCCAAAGGGCCCGAGGCATTACTATGTCTTATAGCTTGCAGGTACCAGTTCAATGAACTTGAAACTTGAGGATCAAGAAGACTGCGCAAGAAAGGACTTGGACTTCACAAATTTTTACCCTTTCTTCTTCTTTCCTTTAAACTTGTAAATACATGTATACACGTAAAGTTTGTAAGTTTAATAAGAAACTTATTTATTTCTTATTAATTTCAAAACTTAGTTTTATAAAAGAAAGATCCTGAAGGTTGTGAATCGTCGTTCATCGGTTTATAATCTGCTTTATTAAGCAGTTGGAACGGTGGTTCATAACAGAGAGAGAGAGCGGGGAGGAGATTCGCTAGTCCGGTGGCAGAGAAGAAGATTCCCGTTCAGGCCCTAATCGACCTACTTGGCCTCTGGAACGCAACGAAAACAGAATCGGTGCAACGTCTTCGGTGGAGAGCGTCGTCTTGTCTCAACCGAAATCGACATAATCCACGATCCGATCATCCTTTTCCTCGATGAGCCGACTTCTGATCTGGATTCAACTTTGGCGTACATGGTGGTCTGTGACGTCTTTTCCACTGATCTGCAGAATGTTCCCTTCCTCCACCCCCACCTCCACCTCTTCCTTCAGTCTCGGAAGATCAAGGCAGAGTTGCAGGGGAACGATTGGTGATCAAGGCAAAATTGAAGAATGGAAGGGATCAGGATCTACTAGTTCCCCTGGGTCCGATGAACAACCACCACTTCTGGATAGCAGATGGCGTCAAATCCGGCCAGAGAAGGCACAATGGCGTTTGGGACGTTTGTCGGCGTAAACGTGTCGGCATTCAACGATCTCCGTCGTGCTTCATCGAGCGTACCGGTGGTGGTCGATAGCAAGGCATGGATGGAGACCGGCACGACGCCATTTAGAAGGAACTTGGTGAACTGGTTGGAGTTCTACACGTCGACAAACACACTAAACTATTAATGACCAACTCATTTCATCCACGTGGAAGCCACATCCGCAAAGATAGGACATGTCAAACTTTCGTGACGGAATATTCGAGAATATTCCTTCAATCACTCAAAGTAATGGTATCAGGGTCCAAAAAAGTATTTCAATGGTAATGGCGGACCCGTAAACGTTCAAAAAAATAAATACATAAAAGGTCCAATAACCAAACGTCCTTTTCCCCATTATGTATAAGTGTATAACAAATGATCATAGCTTATGAGTATGTTTCTTTGGTAAATATTTCAAAACTGGAAGCATGAGGTGTTTATGTCTATCATGTTTATACTCGTATATGTTTGTAACAGCTATTGTGAGGAGATTTGGTCCACATACAAGTAGTATACAACTGCTGCTGCCCCTGGAACTTCTACATCTATCCATTGAATGTAAAAAGGCAACTGCCTTGTTCAATAAGCTAAGCTAGCTAAGTCATCTTCTCTATTTATAAACAAGTTGGTCATACACCGCCGTGGTTTGCGCGTGAAGCTACCTTCTAGCCAACTGTTTGTGACTTGTCAAGGCCAATATCCTCCCACCTTCAATTGATGCAGCAAAAGATATCAGCTTAGTAGAGTTGAACTCAATTCATGGATTTCAAGAAAAAGGGAAGGAGGAGAAGAATTTTGTTTAAACAGAGAATTGAAGAGACTATAATGGGATATGAAAAAGTAATAGAAAATTAATCTTCAAGATCAGATAAGATGTAGATGGAGAGTTGGAATTATTGGGGTTCATGAGTGGAGGATGTTCTTTTAGTGACGTTTTTTGTTATATGGGTTTTTGCTTTTACCTAATTCTTGGAGTTTTGTTCCCAATTTTCTCTTTGGGAAATATGGTGTAATACTTTGGGGTTCTTCAATAAAGTTTCTTTAGTTCCTTTCAAAAAAGAAAAATAAAGGATCAGGTAACAAAACAAAGCAAACAGTAATAATCTGACAGCTGAATCAAACAAGCACCAAAATTTTCCATCCTAAAGACATCTATGTCATGAATGAAAACTCCACAGCCAATGAGAGTGAATTGTAAATTAACCAACCAAATAAGCTCTGCCTCAACCCTCCAAAAATAAATAAGGTACATTATCAAGCTTAACTAGCTACCTTACTTTTGCAGAATTTCAAGCTTGCCATAAGCAATCTGTCCCCAGCTGCTTCTCTCAACGATTTTATCATTTCAGCCCTTGACAATTTCCTTTCCTGTAACCAAAGTAAGGTTATCATCATATCACTTACACAGTTGCATTGCACCACCGTGAAATGCACCAGACTAGACTTGACAATAATATTGGGCCTGAAGAAGCGTTAGCACAGTTGATCATAAACTAACAAGATTCAAGAATAATTTCAGTTTCATACCTCAAATTCATTCAGGCATCTGGAAATCTCTGCAGTTTTTGTGGGATGTAAAAGACTAGATAGTACAGGTAACAGGGCATTGAAGCTCACAAACCTACCGTCTTTTTCAGCCATACCTATTCAATTAAACCAGATATACATATAGTAGAGAGACCACCAATACATTTGTTCAATATTCAATCACCATTAACTACTTACCCAGATAAGGTGCCTTGAAACTGAGCACGTTAGATGGATAAATGTGGGTGTTCATTACACTATTCCAAACGATATACTTGGTTGGATGTTCAAAATTGTTGACGCCACAATCAAACTCGAATGAACTTGGAAGAAACTGCTGTGAACCATCGACCACAACCTCTGTGTTGCCCAGTATAACGCGGCACAACAACACATGGCTTAGTCCATCTTCATCAACCTCTGCACAAAGTACCCTGCAAACAAATTACTGGAATTAATTAGCCCCAATTAGAAACAACAGATTGTGGGCTCAATTTCAGATTCAAGACAAAAAAAAGAAAAAGGAAAACTGGAAAATTAATACTACTCGTTAAGTGGAAAGCCCAAGGGAGACAAAGAAATGGCGGAACCACCACAGGCTCTGGTGGGGCGCAACCCAGTAAAACCGTAAGCCAAGATCTGGCAGATCTCTTTCCTGGAGGCACCGTACCAAGCCAGCGAGCAATTGGCGTCTCCGCCGTTCTTCTTCTTCACCGCTTCCCGGAAACGCTCAAAACATAGCAAGCGACACTTCCCCGTCTCACTGCTGGCTAAGTTATGGTGGACGGCGACGATTCTTGTCTGCTCCGCCAGCCGGCCAAGACGGAGAAGCAAACTCTGCTGAATGAGTTGAGACTCGGCGCTGTGGTCCGCCATCCTCTCCATTCCTAAGCTGCGAAACACCCATAGAGGATCCAAATCTGATTCCACTTCTTGGCTTTCGTTGTTTGACGACGAGGCTGCTGGATCAAGACTCGAATCCGATTCTTGGATCTCAACTGGCTCCATGGGTTGTGGGCTGGGATATTGAAAGGTTTAATTACTTTGTGGTATCCGTGGAAATTTATGGATTGGTCTACTTTCAAGAGGCGGTTACGCTCTGTATCACAGTAGTACTTTTCATTCAAGTTGCTGGTCTTTTCTTAAGCTTGTTTCTTTTCCAGCAAGAAACTCATACAATCCTAGTCGGTTGACATATACGACTTTAGGGTTTAATTAATAACTAGTTCTAATATCCAAAGATTAATATTTAACCAAATTTATCAGGTATCAATATTAATAATGTATTAATTGAAGTAAATTTATGGTAAATTAGTGCATTTTCATAGTTATGTGTTAAACTTACAATTGAAATGTATTAATTGAAGTAAATTTATGGTAAATTAGTGCATTTTTCATAGTTCTGTTAAACTTACGATTGAAATATTAACATGCATATAATATATTTGAAATATAAACTCAAGACGATAAATTTACTTTTACTTCATTTATTATAAAAAATAATAATAATGTCGTATATAAATTGACGAATGTGCAATAGTAAAGCACCACCTTCTTGTCCTGAGCATTTGACATAGTGATCATGCTTCTGAGGACACTAGTAGGGGTCTCAAGTTCGAGCCTCCGGTATCCCCAACCATCTACCTTTTTGTATAAAAAAACACCACATTCTTCAAACAATCAACAAATTGTGCTTAAATTTATTAAATTCCATCTGTAAGATGTAAAATCGGGTGATCTGAACCGTTCCCTTGCCATATGTGACATTAAGTGAAGAACACGTTTACATAAAGATCTAATTGAGAACTACCTGATATCGACATGATCGTTAGTTGGTGTCACTTCATATGCGTCTTTCTCGGGTGGCTCAACCGTATTATGTTTGTGGATGTGGTGTTTTCGTTATGTACTTGACTACTTTTTTTTATACAAACGGTTAGGGGATTGAGGATACAGGAGGCTCGAACTCGAGACCTCTACAAGTGTCCTAAGGAGCATGACTACTTATTTATAACACTACGTATTTGCGAAGTGGTAACGCCACTTTCGTTACAAGGCGTTACGAATGGTAACGCCAAAAGCGTTACAGGGCGCTACCATTCGACGTTACTTTCAAAAAGCGTTACAGGGCGCTACCGGCCCGACAAAGCTCAGCAGCTGGTAGCGCCTTGACCCCTACCGGGCGTTACTATCCCAAATTAAAATTATGCGCAATTTCCTCCACATCCCACATCCGTGTGGTTCGAACCCGATTCTGGGGTGAGAAAATGGGCAACACGTATCTCCCACCGCACCAATTGTCTATATTGTTCTATAATGGGATTCTATATTATTATTATCATTATGGATTGTTCTATATTATTTTTATTACTATAATGGGATTCTATATTATTATTATCATTATTTTATATAAACTTGTAAATAATAATTTTATTATGGTTTATTTAAAATTATATTTTCATAATCTTTCCATGGTTAGAAACTAATGAATTTTTCTATCAAATCCGAAAAAGAAAACATGAACATACTTAATCAAAAAAATGATCATTAATTTTAATGGGAATTTCTAAAAAAAATATGAACATACTTAATATTTATTTTTGTTAATATCGTAATTAATTTGTTAATATTTTTAATATCATTTTTGTTAATATTTGTAAATTATCTTAATTTGTTAATATTTGTAAATTATTGAAATTTTTAAATATTTGAAAAATATTTTAGTATTCTGAAATTTATTTTAATATTTTGAAATTGAACGTCAACGCCCGAGTAATGCCAGGCGCTACTAATACTGGCCCCTGCGTGCCCAGGGCGTTACAGGCGCTACTAGCTCGACAGGCCTCGACCGTAGCGCCCGAGTAACGCTGGGCGCTCTGCGCTTCGGCCCATAGTAACGCCTAGGCGTTACCACGGCGATCTTGCATTGCCTCCAAGTACGTAGTGTAATGATAAGAATTGATATAGTGTCCTTTCCTTTTTTTCTATTTTGTCATGAGTAGTGCGGGACTTCGGAAGTCACACTACCACGTTTCGGGCCGAACGTCGGGATTTCCCGGGATTCTTTTGCGGATCGGAAATAGTACGGTAAGGGTTCAACTTCTCTCGTTATACATTCTGGGAGGGATATCATGTATATCGGGGTTAGTTGAAGCGGGTTCCGGGTTGAGGATGGTGGTCCAGTGATCTTGGGACCAGTTATATGGTAAGGTATGAGGCTTGCGGGTTCAAGGCCGGGATGGTCTCAGAGACCTCGGGTTCTTCTTCGGTATTCTATATCTGCACTAGATGCTGATATTCTGTATATACCTTGCGGTATATTCTGTCTGTTATATACCTCGTGGTATACTCTGTTTATGACCCTACGACAATTAAGAGATCGTGACCCCGGCTGGTACCATGCCTCTGTTAGCTTTAGCTTCTGACCTCTTGGAGAGGGCTATCGTTCTGTTTATATGCACGCACATGGGTCTTTGACGGTTTTAACCGTGTCCTTCGGGACTCTGTTTATTATTTACGTTTATATCTTTTAGCATATATATTCTTGTGTTTTTGTGTTTTCTTTGTTTTGCAGGTAACCGCGCACTTAGCACTATATGCAAATTGTATCTTACCTCAGCCCTTATTGGGTCCTCCCGAGGACTCACCCCTTCTGTTTACCACCTTTCAGGTTTACCTAACAAGCAGCCAGCGGACTAGAGTTCCGTGGTGCTTTCTGTTCTGTAATCAGGTATCTGCAGTTCCGACACGGAACTTCTGTTAAGTTTATAAGGGTAGTCTCGGTAGAGGTTATAGTCTATTTTCAGACTTCTGATTTTATGCTAAGTATAGCATATGTGTTTTTACAGTTAACTGACCTCTCTCTTCTGTTTGTGTATTAGCAGCAGCAGTGATACGTGCGGTAATCTTTTGATCTCGGAGTTTCTTCTAGATTCCGCACCTAGGTATTCTAGGGTTTTCAAATGTCGGCTCTGTAGGTGTATGTGCATACATGTTATATGTCAGATCATGCTATGTATCTTAGATACATTCTACTTCTGTATTTCTGTATGACCAGGGGCTCGCCTGTGTCGATGGAGGGCGGGACCCAGGATGTGATCAAATTGTGGTAGATCGGATGTATTTCGTATCTGCATGATTCTATGAGTTATAAATGATGTTATTCATGAACTGCATATTTGGTGATGGTTGAGTGCTCGCCTATTTCAGTGGGACGGGGCTCGCTGTAGCGACGTGGTTTTTGACAGGAGTCGCCACCAATCTTTTTCCTATGTCGATTGGAAACCTGAAAATGGTCTACGAGAGATCTGGAATCGTTTGTCAGTTACGTACAAAAATGGTTAATTTTCGTACGCCCAAAATTGGTACCACGGGTGTTTTCATAAATTTGCTTGATTTTTAAGACATAAGAAAAGAAAAAAAAAGAGATAAATAACCACACTAAAAATAAAATAAAAGAAAAGGATTTTTAGTAATTTACATAACTAATAAAAATTCAAAATATCTTGAAAGTAAAATTAAAACAATTTAGATGGACATTATAACAAAAATCCTAACTAAAACACAAGAAAGAATTAGGCCTAGTGCCCAAAGTTGGGTTTTTGACTTAAAATAGTGGCTTAAGTGAAAGTATTGATAAAAATAGGGAGTTAGATGAGAAAGGGGCAAAAATAAGGGGCAAGGACTGAGGTTGTAATTTTCCCAAAAAATCAGCTGAAACACGTTCTGCTCGTCTTCTTTGATGGTCTCGCCGGAATCTGGGTTTTGCGGCGGAGGACGTCGGCTGTGGCGAGCTCGACTTCCGGCGGCGGTTCAGGTGCTACTCGGTGCGGCGGAGGTAGGTGGTGTGGTCGGTGGTGGTCTCGCAGCCCACTGAGCTTCGGTTGGAGAGAAAAAGAGTTCCGTGCCGGCAACTGTTTTTCGATCGGTTCTCCTTCGTCGGAGCAATTCCACCGACGTGGGATGGTGCTCTGGCTTCCCCTCGTCATGGCGGAGCTAATGGTGATGGAGTTTGGGGACGAAAATGGCTGAAGAGGAAAATGGGAGGTGAAGACCGATTTCGGTTTTACGCTAATTCCTCCAGTTTTCCAGCGGTTTTGGGTGAAGCTAGGGGTACCGGTGTGTTGCTGGAGGCTTGACAGTGAGGATGGGGGTGGCGTTTGGCGACGAGGATGACTGGAACACGAAGTGGAGATAGAGGAGGAATTTTGGCTGACGAAGAAGAACAGAGCCTTCGTTTTTTTTCGATTTTTCTCCGCTCTTGTTGCTTCTGATTCCAGCCAATTTATAGCCAAATTTGAGAATCTGGACATCAAATTACACACCAAGATGATCATGCTATTGTCCAATGGTAGAAAAGAAAGCTTACAAGGTATGTTGATTGATGAAGGAGATGAGCAGAAGCGTGGAGGAAAGAACGCAACATGTCAGGCGGAGCGAGTGTAACTCGCCATGGATAGCTAGGGTGTACATCGTATACTTGTCATCTTTGAGTTTTGTAGGTTGCGGGTCGTAACACGACCAATAAGTTTACAAGTGAGCAAAGTGTTCTCAGGCACCGGGCCTTCGAGAACGAGACTTTGTGGGCCGTGTCATGGGACCACTACACGCAGCGAATTTCGGTTGGACCGTTTCCGCGCTCTCCGCCGCAGCTTCCGGTTCTGACGTCGTGGGCGGCCCCGCCTCAGCAACCGAGCGCGGGCGCTCGTGACAGTATTACTTTTTATTTTATTTAAAAAATAAATCCGCATCCCTAATGTTTATATGTGCTAGGATTCCCTGAAAATATGCATACATAACTCAAACATTTAACCTTAAAATAATTACGCTTCATTTTTCATTTTACTACCCTCGTCAAAATAAATCAACACAAATTGATAAAACTTGAAAATTTTCAGTTATTTCACGTAAAAGTTAGAAATGTTTAAAATGTTTAATAATAGATCTTTTATGATTTTCTATTTTAATAGATTACCATATTGAAAATGCATAAAAATATTTCGGTAAAAATATCCAAAAGCATTCACATATCTCTCAACAACAAAAAATTCACGTCTCTTGAAGGCAGTAAAGCGCAAGTAAATTACAAATAAAAAATATTGTTTTTATCTTTTTAACTATAGCAAAAAGAAAGGGTGTTAGATGATAAACAAAATATAATGTAAACAAAATAACAGTCATTCTTGCAAAAAAATAATAGGAAAAATATAAATGTGGAAAATAATTTTTTTAAATATAGCGTAAATATAGTGACCCGTTATTTATAATGTGCTTGTTATTAATTTACACATTGCTTTAGCGACAAATGAAAAATAAATGAACAATTGTTTTTTTCTTCCTCTCACCATTTTTTTTATTAAATTCTTCTCTCCTTTTGTTCAACACATATTTGTTTAAGGGATATCTCCCTTATTTGTTTTTCTTATGTATGTGTCGGTGCTTCTATGTGAAAAATAATGAAACGTTTAACTTTTATTATTCATTTGACTTTAATTTATCTGCATTATTATAGTATAAAAAATATAAATAAAGTAAATTTGTAAGAAAGGCACATCCAATTTTTATTTGTATACAAAATTATTAAAATTTTATTTAAAAATGATTGAAAAATAAAACAAAAAATTAAATTCAGAAAAATGAACTTATTATTTTTTGCCGGCAGCGACCCATGGAAGAAGGATTGAGGAGTGAGTTGTTGTGATTGAAGAACACCATTGGAAAATATCTGAACGTCATGAGAAAGATGGAAACTTCATGAGAAAGAAAGAGAGGGCAGAGCGGGACACTCAATTAATGAGAGGGTAAGGAAATAGATAAAAAATGAAGAGAAAATTAATACTACCAATTAATGATTTGAACATTTTTTAGAAAATCAATATAATTAATGAATTCAATATGGAGAGAATCAATCTAATTAATTAGATGACAGAAATTGAAAACCAATTCCTTAAAAAATGGTAGGTTGATTGATGCCTACATGACGTCAAAAAAAAACTTTGTCTAGTTGGTGCTTACGTGAATCCTAGGTGTCCTCACGAAATCACTTCATTCACTTTTTTTGCTCTCTTGATAAGGCTCTCATAATAATATATAATAGTAGATAGTAGATGAGTCTAACTTTATTCTTTTATCTTACACATTAATAGAAGTTTTATATGCATAATACTAAAAACATCAACCTCATTTTTGGTTTCTGACCCATTAATAAGAAAATTGATGTAAAATGAAATTTGTATGTCACTAATTAAAAATGACAAAATGAATATAAGTCTCAATGATAGAAATCATGTATGAACAGAAGTGGACAATAAGCGAAAAGAGTTAAAACTAACCCAACAAACAAAGCTTATGTGAATAACTTTATGTTCTAGCAATCTAATGTCTTTTCTGTAAGCAGCTTGTTTTCAGCAGAAGCCACATTCAGCCTCCCATTGTGTACAATCAGATCTTTTTCCCATGGTTCAAGTTGGGCAGTGATCAAGGAAAAACTACAGATCATGTACAAGGAAAGATACCTTCAAGTTAAAGGAGTTCGGTGTTAAATATAACTTGTGAACAATGAGTGTGCGGAAAATTTGTGCAACAAATTAACATTAAATTAATTAAAACTACTCTCTCCATCCCAAAATAATGAAACGTTTGACTATTATTATTCATTTGACTTCAATTTATCTGCATTATTATAGTATAAAAATATAAATAAAGTATATTTGTAAGAAAGGCACATCCAATTTTTATTTGTATACAAAATTCTTAAATTTCTATTTTAAAATGATTGGAAAATAAAATAAAAATTTAAATTCAAAAAAATGAACTTCTTATTATTTTTTGCCGGCGGCGACCCATGAAGGAAGGATTGAGGAATGAGTTTGTTGTGATTGAAGAAGACCATTGAAAAAGATGTGAACGTCATGAGAAAGATGGAAACTTCGTGAGAAAGAATGAGAGGATAGAGCGAGACACTCAATTAATGGGAGGGTAAAGAAATTGATAAAAAAAATTGGGATAAAATTAATACTACCAATTAATGATTTGAACATTTTTTAGAGAATCAATCTAATTAATAAATTCAATATGGAGAGAATCAATCTAATTAATTAAATGACTAAAATTGGAAACCAATTCCTTAAAAATGGCAGACTAATTGCTTAAAAAATGATAGGCTGATTAATGCCTACATGGCGTCAAAAACAACTCTTTGTCTAGTTGGTGCCTACGTGGATCCTAGGCGTCCTCACGAAATCATTTCATTCACTTTTTTTTTTGTTCTCTTGATAAGGCTCTAGTAATAATATATAATAGTAGAAGTAGATTATTACAAAGTCATGAGAAAATTCTCGATCATCGCCTCATTAATTCTCAATCATTCCCCAAGTAATAGTATGTCTTTTTCATAAAAGTTTTATTTACCTAATCTACCAATCACTTGGTCTCGAGAAAAATACAGTAAAAAATACTCGTTCCATCTCAAATGGATTGTGACTTTTTATTTACAAAGGTTGTGTTATTTTGCACAAAAAATAAAATTCATCTCATCGGTCTCAACCTCAAGCGCATATTAAAATTCCTTCATTTTAACTTAAAAAGCTTAAATCCGCGATGTCGCTCGCTAGGGTTTTCTTTGCCCCTTCCACCGCCACTGTCGTTTTGCGTTTTCCATTCGGCTGCCGGTGCCATTTCAATGTTTGCATTTCCAGCTGTCATTGCCCCTGTTGTCGTCGTTGCTCTTCCTCTCGTAGCAATGGTGGGTCGTCGAATGGGGCGCCCCAAGCTCGCAAAAGTCCGACGTCGTCAGGGCTGGTTCGTCCTCTCAGGCGACCGGTTGGACATTTTTGCGCTGTTCTGGACTTCGGGCGCTCTCCCAGGTGACGACTGAGCTTCTGGACAGAAGCTTCGTAGGCCACCTCTCAGCAAACGGTGTTTCCGGGTCGGATGGTCGGATTTGAGCCGATGGTTGGGCTTGTGCGTTTTCCTGTTGTTGTTCCGGTGGGGGAAGGGGAATTAAGACTAGAGGCTACAGTTGGACATTTGGATGCAAAACTGGTGGCTCTTGGTGTTCGCCTGGTTGTACCAGTGTTTATAAAAAAAAACGGAGGAAAACGTGGCCATCTTGGGGGCCACGTGGTTCGGCCCATGAGTGGTACTGCTATTATTGGTGTGGTAGTCGGTGTGGCCTACAGTCGGAAGTGAGCTCGCTTGGGCCCTGTGGGGGCGAATTGGTGGAGCCAATTCAGCATACGGCAGGGTCGAGCGATAGCTCTCCCTGCAAGGGTGAAAATGGGTCGGGTTTTTCGGGTTTCGGGTCTGGTCTACCCGAACCCGAAAATGTGAGCCACTTTACATGAAGCCCGAAAGCAACCCTTTATTTTTCGGATCCGGTCAACCGGACCCGAACTTAGTCGGGTTCAGGTCGGGTTGACCGATCAGACCCGAATTCATGAATTGAAGCTTTTGGAATGCCAATTACCAGAAGCTTCAGATGCAACTTTTCAATCTCCTCCATCAAAAGTCATCTGAAACTCTACAGGACGGCGATTCAGCCAACAAGAAGCCAAATGGTGGAGGCCGCGTCAAGCAGTTTCTTGACGTTGCGGCGACCGATGAGCAATCTCTTTCCTCGTCGGAAGAAAGGACTTTGGAATCTCCGCCTAAGGATTTGATTCGTGCCAATGGCCCAGGTCAAAGTGGTTGGGTTCCTAGCCTCGACACCTCTAAGAGTCAAGACGCCACCATGAGAAAGGGTCAAGTCTCTGTTAGAGCCAGATCCGAAGCCACCATGGTAATTTCATGTTTTCTTACTGAGATTGATTCACTCTTGCGATGAGCTCTAAGTTAATTTTAAAATCGAACCTCTCAGAGTCAGACTTGAACATAACCATGTTCTTAACCATGCCCAGAAGGTTTCCTATTGTGTTCTTTGAAACCAGAGGAGCCAGCTTTCCGGATATCGGCAGAAATGCATACTGCTAAAGGTTGAACCGTCGAGTTCTTCGTTGCCGCTACCGCCGCTGCACACTTCCAGATCAAACCCTTAACAGCCTCTACTTGTGTTTGCCGATCCACCACCGGACTGCAAGCTCTGGTGTTACACCCACCCCCGACGTTTTGCACTTTTTTGTAAATTTCGTCCGGAAGGTCAAATACTGTAATTTTCTGATCACATACGACTTGTGATTATTTTATGGAATCAGTATCTGAATGTTAATTATATGGTTGTTTTAAGTGTTTGCGAAGTGGGCAAATTGTTACGATCACCCCGAGCGGGTTGTAACTTGGGTGACCCGGGGCTCCAATTTTGGCCTGCGGGTCATGGTTTTTGGGAGGTCAGACAGCTCCCGAAGCTTATCTGAGTAATATTTTTGGGAATCCTTCTGGATTTGAGGTCACACGGGTTCCCCGGACATTTCCATGGAAAATATTTTTCCGGGGCAGGACTTGTTTCGAACGCATACTGGCTCGGTAGCGCTCCCGGGACCTCGGAAAAGGAAACCGTTTGCATATTTGGGATCGTGGGAACATTCCGCACCTTTTTACGGAGTATATTTTTTGGAACGGGACGTTCGGTCCTGGGTGACTCCCGGGGCTCGGGACGGGAATCCCGGGGCTCGGGATGAGAATTTTCTGACGGCTTCGGTGTGAGACGTGTTATTTCACGAGACGGTTTTTACGGTAATATTTGTGGATTTTTGGCGTGGCGGGATTTTGGTTCGGGTTTCCACGCGCGTACGTCGGGAATTACGCGGTCGCGCCAACACTTGGCTATTTCAGATTTTTTGGCTAAGGGGTGAGTCATGGATGTGACTAATTTGTCATGGGTCCCATGACTCACCATTTAAGATAACATAAAAGGATGGATTTATGTTAAAAATGCCATTTAATCACATTTCTACTTCTCTCTCTTCACTCATCCGCCATCTTCTTCTTCATTAAGCTCTCATGTGTTCTTCATTCATGGCTGAAATCAACAAGGGTTGGGCTTAAGGATTTGGTAAGCTTCTCTTCTCCATGTTCTTAGTAAGTTCTTGAACTCTCTTCATTAGCTGGCCAGAATACTACTCTTGTGTTCGTGGCTGATTCTGTTCTTCTGTGGTTCGAATTGGCTTTGGTGGTAGTTAGAAGAAATCTTCCTTAACCTCTTGGCTACAACTTTGCTGAAGGGGCCACGGTCCAAAACCGTCGGGAAGACCTCCAAATATGAGCTGCACGAAAACGGGTATCTTTGTGATGTTGGTGCTGAAAACTCAAACTTGAAGTTTCGGGTTTTGAGGTTCAACAAGCTTGGTTCTACCACTTCTTCTACCTTCCAAATCAGCTGTTTTCAAGGTGAGGTTGAGTGGTTTGGTTTGATCTTCTTGTGTTTGAAATAACCATAGAAAGGAGCTCACTTGTGTTCTTGTTTCTTGGACAAGTTCAAGGAGTTGGAGATTATCTTTGTTCCAACAGCAGCACCATCTAAGGGTTGAGTGAGTTTCGGCAAGGTGAGGAACCCCTTGTTTAGTTTTATGAAATTTTGGTTGTTGGTTGGTGTTGATCTTCATGTATGTTGGTGTTTGATACATGTTAAGCATGTTTTGTTCTTGGAAAATCATGAAAACACAAGTGTTGGGAAAAATCAGCAAGGGCCGAAAGTTTGGGATGGTATTTGATGATGTTTTCTTGGTTGAACATGGAAAAGAAGCATGTATTTAGCATGTTTGGCATGTTTTAAAGTTAGGGTAAAAGTTGGAATTATTTGAGGAAGATTGGGGTTAAGGCCGAAACTTTGAATGAAACTTTAGTTATGTTTGTGTTGTGTTTTGGATAATTTGGTTGGTGTTTTGGAATCGTGGATGAAAGTAGGTTCGTAATGATGTTTGGAACGTCATTTTCGGACAATAGGAAAAAAAAGTTACCTTTTTGCGGGATTACGGGTAAAGTGTCTGGAATCTGAATTTAATGGCTTGGATGTGGTTGTGGATGTTTGGGTAAGGATGTTCTAGCTCGGTTTGAGAAACCGAGCTTCGTGGAATTTTGCGGGAAAGTGCGGGATTGTGCGGGTTTGGGTTCCGAGGATGTATTTTGGTAATTTCGATCATTGTCGATTGTTCACTTGATTCGGCGTTAGTGGTGCGGTGCGGGACTTCAAAAGTCACACTACAACTTTTCGGGCCGGAGCCGGGATTATCCTGGGGTTTCTTTGCGGTGTGTAGGTGGCCTCGGTAGAGTTTCCGTTTGGCCAAGGTAAGGGGTTTAACTTTCTTAATGCGCATTTTATGTGTATTAGGTTAGTTAAGGGCTAGTACTTGGGTCGAGGTGGGGCAGTGACTCCGGGTCTAGTCACATGGTACGTAGTGGTCTGCGGGGTTTTGCTTAAATATGGGTTGGACTTATATCATATCGGACTTGCTTATCGGGGGTCGACAACGGACCCATATTTATGTTCTCAGACGTGAGAAGTCCGTGAGTTCCGACGGAACGTCGGGATCTAAGCCGGTATGCCAACCGTGGTCGTTAACTCACGATGTTATGTGCGCTTTGTGCCATTTTGGGTCCGGCAGTTAGGGCGATATCCCTCGCCGGTACCACGCGTTATGACACGATCATCGGTGTGAGCTTAACAAGCGGCGTAGGGTGTTGTCGAGGGTTCGGGGAACCTTTGTATTGGTGTACCACCAATCCGACGGGACTTAAGAGCATCATCACATGTGCATGTCATAATCCTGAAATATTTAGGACTGTATTATTTAGTTTATTGCATTCTAACCCTTTTTATGCAGGCAAATGTTTTTAAAGGTTTTACCGCTACCGTACCTACCCCCTTACGGAGTTCTTTCGAGAACTCACCCCCCACTTATTATGTTTTCAGGAGATTCGAGCAAACGACCTGCGGTGTAGATTTCCCGCAGATATAGTTGTGCTTTTTGGCTTTAAGGTACTAATCTGTTAAGTTGGGGTTGTTTTCTCTTTAGATACTTTTTTGATCTTATTGTTTTTTGTTTGACATATATTCTCATGTTTATGTTCAGCAGCACAGCTGTACTAGCTAGCTAGGTATTATTACTTTTTTGGACTCGTCTCTGTATATGTTCTGCATATAGGTTAGTTTCCGATCTCGGGTTGTATCTTATTCGTAGGATGTTTGAGACCCTACGAAGATGTCGGAACTTCTTCTGCATGTATTCCTTTTTATATGCTTTTCCGCGCGCGCGATATTCGTAAAATCACTAACTTGTCTCGGGTGCGGGTTTAGGACTAGAAAGATGTCGTAAAATCTGCAACACGACTTAACCTTAAAACTGAAAGGAAAACGTTTTAAGGGTTGGGTTTCGGGTCCACACAAAAACCGTTTTAAGAGAACTCCGCTTTCACCCGCCACCAGCTTAGCAAGCTTCCGCAACCACTCGACAAACGCGCTTCCAACATTCCGGGCGGTGGGGGTGACATCTGGCCTTGAGCTCTTGTATTTTTTAGGCGGATAAAAAAAATCTCCTTGTGAGGAGATTACTGGAGCTGATGATCATGTTGCTAGGGTTTGATCATCATCAAATAATTGAGGGTTGTTTTTTCATATTTGGTTAAATTGTTAATGGGTTGGGTAGGATTATTTTAGGGGGCTGGGTTTGGGCTGGGTAGTAAGTTAGGCTAGGATTTGGGCTAAAAGGTTTAGAGTTGGGCAAGCCCAGGCAGTGTTTAAAAATGTGGGTTGGGTCTCGGGTTTACGGGCCAAACCCGATTTGTAACCCACCTAACCCGACACAAATCTGGTCGGGTCGGGTTTGGTTCCACATAAACCATTCCTTGTAGGAACCGACCCAAACCAGTAATTTCGGGTTCGTGTCAGGTCACGGTTCAGACTTTCAACCCTACTCCCTACCTAGAGCAATGAGCTCTCGGTTACCGGGTGATGAGGGTTCGGGGTTTTCCCTTCCCACCTGTGCACTCAAATTGACTCAGGTATATCTCAAATATGGGTGTTTGATGCCTTACTCTGAGGTCAGTTCTATGGCTAGATACGTTATTCCATGTATTTATGCAGGGTCCAGGCCTTTGGTGGTTTGCTTCTTGCAGCTAGTTTGGCGGAGGAGGTCGATGGCCGGGTATTACGAGAGATGTTATGCACAGATGCTTGTTTAAACCCATGAAGAGCTATGAAGAGCTCATCCTAGCCCGATATGGACTCGTTCTGGTTATCTTCCACTTATATTATTTTGGAGAGATGTGTCTCCTATCTTTATTTAGAATTTTATTTTCAAGACATTATGTAGGACTTACTATTCAACCTTAAGTTGTATGGTTTGTGGGTTTTTTTGCTCACTCTTGCTTAGGTCTGATTTTTTTTGAATGTATAAGGGTTGGCCCTGAATTAACTATTTTTATGCCCTTAGTTTCTGAATGAATGCATTCACAGTCAAAAAAAAAAAATCTTTCCTTTTAACTCTAGTGTGACACCCAATGTGACCACCGTACTCCACCGTGAATCTCCTCAAACAACATCTTCCACAAAACTTCATGGACCTTCAGATAAACAAATCCAAAAATATTATCATGAAGCACAAAAAAAAAATCATCTTCTTTATAAAAAAATTCAGACTTCTTCTTTGTTGTGATGTGTTGGCGCTAGGAAGAGTGAAGCAAGGCTGGTTGAAATCATCAAACATCTCTTTGCAAACAAAGGGTTGCTAATCTCTGCCGCTCTACCAACCATCCTTCATATCGTCACTTGTCGATCAATAGCCCCCGATCTTATTCAAGCTGCGCTCCAACCTTTGATTCTAGCCCAACCTTCGATTCAAGCCCAAGCTCTCATAACCTTTGATTCAAGCACCAAGCCCAACCATCGTACCCAATTGTTACCATATCAGAATCTCCCACTTTGATTCAAACCTCTAAAGTGACCAAACCTGTTGGGAAATTACAGGAAAATTAAAATCAAATTCTGTGAAATTGCAGGAGCTTTATTGAGTCTCAATTTGTACACAAATGTTGGCTTCAAACGATTTGCATTAAGTTATAAATGCTGGTAGTTTCGCGCTTAACGGAGAGCCGTTCTGTAAGCGAGGATCTTGTCACGTTTCTTAGCAAGATTTGAATTGAGCATCTGGAAATCAGCGAGCGAGCTGGCAAGATTGGGAGCAACTCTGATCACGAGCCAATGATATTAGGACATTTACCCAAAATCGGCATTTCATCGCTGGTGAGAGATGCGGTCGGAGAAGCAGAAATTTGTGGTGGGTGGAGTAGCGAGAGCGACATTGTTTTGTCACCAGTGAGAGTGGCGAGGCTGAAAAAGCAGACGACCACGATGGCAACGCAATTATTTATTTCTCAGAGATCTCATCCTTGCTTATCACTTGATGGCTGATGAATTATTTAATCCCATTTTTATGAGATAAAATTAATGAAAAGGATAAGATCTATCTCTCTACACACACCAAACATAGGATGAAGGAGGATAATGAGATAAAATTGATAAAAATGATAAGATCTATCACATCCTTGAAACCAAACACACCCTAAAGGTAAGCCTAGGCCTCGAACCCAAAAGAAAAGAAGCACAGTTACAACCTAATGGGAAAAGGTCCTAAAATGTCACTCAGGTTTGCCTTTTGGACCCAAAATGTCACACTTTTTAAAAAATGGTCCAGAATGCCACCACAGTTATAGTTTTAGGGCCGGAATTGCCATCGTCGTCAAATTTTGTCCACCGTGGTGATTTCTGTGCTGATGTGGGATTATGGACGCTGAAATGGCGTGACTGGGCTAGGGTGAGCTGGAGATGGGACACATGGGAGGGCTGGGGTCCCAAATTGCCACTCAGGTTTGGGTTTTGGACCTAAAATGTCCATACTTTTAAAGAAATCCTCATTACAATTTCTATAAAATAATTGAATTTACAAGGGAAACGCTGAGGAACAATGCTCAAACAAGTAACACATGGCAGAATAAGGCGTTCCAAGATCTGAAGCTTAGGCAACAGGAGACAAGGATTAAACAAAAGCACTCGCGGATGCGTTTGAACAATTACTGTGATCTGCACATCTGTGAAATCTTGCTCTTTGAGGAAAGTGACGACCGAATCTGGCCTCTCTGGGCTTTGGAAAATGGAGTAATTTAGTTTCCAGATCTCCGCCGGTTGCGAAATCTTAGCACCCAGGTGACCAAATAATCACGCTCTCCATAACCCAGGTGAACAAATAAATAATCTCGCTCTACATAACCCACTGCCACTTCGAATTGAACCACATAATTATTGAAACTTCGCTCAGCTTCTAAGCTTGGGACGACTCTAATAAACTTAGGGGCTATTGTGCTCATACAAAGGACGGTGGCAATACTGGTCTTTTTTGAAAAGTATGGACATTTTGGTTCCAAAACCCAAACTTGAGTGGCAATTTGGGACCTTTTCCCCACACAAACTGATGACAGAGATGCCATGTCATCTCAGAAGTGAAACGTGGCGAAAAGTTAACGGTGAATAGTGACCGTCTATCAATGTAATGGCATTCTTGGACCAAAAAACTACTTTAGTGGCAATATGAGACTACCATATAAAGGACGGTGACAATACTGGTCCTTTTAAAAAAGTAGGGACATTTTGGGTCCAAAACCCAAACCTGTGTGATAATTTGGGACCTTTCCCCAGCCTAATTAGTTCAATTCTCTCTCTCTCTCTCCTTTTGAAAATAAATTATAAAAACCAAAACCATCAGTTAATTCAAAATGGGTTGTGACTTGTTCTCTACAATAGTTGTGTTCTTTTACCCAAAAAAAAAACAACAAACTAACAATAACTCGAATTTTCATTAATTTTAAAAACTTTTACTCTCATATTTTTATCTCCCAAATTTGATTTGCTGTTAATTTTTTACGAACATTTGTTTGAAGAACACAATGTTAGTACAAGGGAATGGGTTGGGCAATTTGATGGAAGGCGCGCGGTAACTTTTTCTATCCCAAAAGAACTAACAATAAAAAACAACAATTTAAATGTATATAAATCGAATGGGTTGGCAATATGATGCAAGGCGTGCGGTAACTTTTTCTATCCCAAAAGAACTAAAAAATAAAAAATAACAATTTAAATTTACATAAATCCCCGAAAAATTTCTCTCACAACTTTCCATCTCATTTTCTAATTATTGTCGTTTTGTTGCACAAATTGTTGCAAAGAACACAGCTTGAACCCAAAAGAAAAGAAGCACAGTTACAAGTTAGAGCCGAATTAGTTTAATTCTCTCTCTGTTTTTTTCTTTTGAAAATAAATTATAAAAACTAAAACCGTCAGTTTTGGTTCGGATACCCGAATGGAAGAAAAAGAAAATGGGCGGCAACCCGAAAGAGAAGGAGAATAATGAAAAGAAAGGGCAACACAACCAAATAGCCGTTAGATTGTAGCTTGAAATTTTTTTGGTTTGGTCCTAAAAAAAGAAATTGAAGACAACCAAAAACTCTTTTGCAGCCTAACTGGAATCGCTCGCGTTTCCTTTGTTTTTTTCCCCGAATTTTCCCAACCGCACTGCCTCCGTCTTCCCCGAATGTTATTTCCAGTCGTCGATTAGGGAATACGGAGGCGTTGCGTTGCGCAGGCAGAACAGGGGAAACGCCGCCGATCATTTTCACCGATCAATCAATCACTAGCTCACAGTGAATACGTCTAGAATTTAGGTGATTTATTATGTCAGAGGTCCTAAGGCGAAGGAGAATCTTAGCTAACCAGCCCAGCGCTGAATCACCATCGTCAAATTCAGAATCAACGCCGCAATCTCCGCCTCCGACAGCTTCCGCTTCTCCTCCTAAATCTTCATCCACTTCCTCCCCACCTCCACCGCCAGAAGAATCGTCCCCTCCGCCGCCCAGTCCTCCGCCTCCTCCTCCGCCTTCTAAGTCAAAATCAACACCTTCACCGCCGCAACACGATGAATCGCAGCAGTCATCTCCATCTCCTTCTTCAACAACATCTCCGCCTTCAACAACATCCGCACCTCCGCCTTCTACAACATCTCCATCTCCGCCTTCTACAACAACTCCATCTTCATCGACGACACCTCCATCTCCATCGTCATCGTCATCTAACCAATCTCCATCTCCGCCGACTCCAACTTCATCTTCCTCCAAAGAGTCTCCGACGACGAATACTGGCAACTCTTCCCAGCAATCATCCCCTGTACCTCCTAATCCCCCTGCCGAGCAGCAGATTCCTCAAATCCCCGCGGCTGTGACGGGGTCACCGCCATTGATTACGGCGCTGCCCATTAGCTCTTCCTCGACCAACCAGGGTACTGCTACTCCCGTACTATCCCCTCCATCAACCGGTTCCAAGGCTCCACCACCACCTCCAACAACCCAGGCATCGGACAATAGCTCTCAACATGGAATCCCTTTAGGCGGCGCTGTAGGGGCTACCATAGGCTTCGTTTGCGTTGTGGCATTTTTTCTAATAATTTGTGCTGCAAGAAGGAGAAAGAAACGACGAGACCAGTTCATCATTCCACAGCAAAATCCGAAATTTCATTCCGGTAAAGATTTTCATCTGAATGATTAAATACTCCCCCTACTAGCTTCTACTTGTTTGATCTTCATTCTGTTTGTTTGTTTGTTTGTTTGTTCGGTAGGTGGATATCAAATTGCAACTCAACAAGGTCCGGTGGTACATTCCGGTAGCAGTGAGAGCGGCTATATTTACAATTCCCAGATCTACAGCTCCGGTGGGAGTGAAAGTGGGGTTAACAATCATCCTCCTGAAATGTTCGGTGGCTCCAAGTCGTATTTCAGTTACGAGGAGATGATGGAAATGACAAGAGGGTTTTCGCAGCAGAACATTCTGGGTGAGGGTGGCTTTGGATGCGTCTATAAAGGCTGGCTGCCTGATGGCAAGCCTGTGGCTGTGAAGCAGCTCAAGGCAGGCAGTGGACAAGGGGAACGAGAATTCAAGGCTGAGGTTGAGATTATAAGTCGTGTTCATCACCGCCATTTGGTGTCTTTGGTTGGATATTGTATTGCTGACCAGCATAGGCTGTTGATCTATGAGTTTGTGCCCAACAAGACCCTTGAGCATCATTTGCACAGTATGCTTTTCATGCCCCCGTCTTAATTTCACATTATCAACCACTCAAGGTTGAATTGCTTACTTGAGGTTTTAAAGGTTTGAAACTATGTAATGCAGGTACACGAGGGAAGGTGCTTGAATGGACTAAACGAGTGAAGATTGCTCTAGGCTCTGCCAAGGGCTTGGCCTATTTGCATGAAGATTGTGAGAATTACTTGAACCCTCCTCATACACCTCCACAAGTTTCTTGCAGCACAAGGGACCGCATCATCACACTTAGACATACTCTCATGATCATCATTTCTTACAGGACTTGAGAGCTCAATGTCTTTTACAGAAATAGCCCATTTAGCTCTTAGAATGCAGCTCTTCTGGGAGTTCAGTTTAGGAATTTATAAATCTGTAGTTTTTTAATGAGCTTGTTCTTGCATTCTGGTCTTCTGCTAGGTCATCCAAAAATTATACATAGAGACATCAAATCAGCAAACATCTTGATAGATGATGCCTTTGAAGCTCAGGCAAGTTGATCTAATTCAGCTTACTGAACTAGTTTCACTTTCTCCTGGGAATTCTCTATAAAGTTATGAGCTCCTAAGTTTTTTCATTAACAGGTAGCAGATTTTGGACTCGCGAGACTTAGTGATGCTACTCAGACGCATGTCTCAACCCGAGTCATGGGGACATTCGGGTAAGCTTGACAACTAACTAAATGATTTACATCTGGTATTTTACACATCATATCTTCTTAATCTGAAATTCTTACCTTTGGTTCTTTGGCTCAGTTATTTGGCACCAGAATATGCAGCTAGCGGGAAACTGACAGATCGATCGGATGTTTACTCATTTGGAGTTGTTATTCTGGAGTTGATAACAGGAAAGAAACCAGTTGATCCAAATCGACCCCTTGGAGATGAGAGTTTGGTGGAATGGGTATGTAATACAATTTGGGTTAAGAGTTTCTTGAATCAACATTTCAATGTATGCAAAGTATAGTCCTCTTCCTGTCTCGTGCTCTATAAGCTACTTTTATCCATAAGAATCCACAAATCGATTCAGCTTAGAAAGGAGTTCTTTATCATTCTCATGCTTCTTGCAGGCTCGTCCACTCCTTATCCAAGCAATTGAATCTGGGGACTTAAGTGAAATAGTTGATCCACGACTGGAAAAGCAATATGTAGAGAGAGAAATGTTCAGGATGATTGAGGTTGCTGCGGCCTGTGTCCGCCATTCTTCTTCCAAAAGGCCTCGGATGGCACAGGTTAGACACTGAATGATTTATAATCTATACTTGATAGTGTTGTAGGCCTCAAAGCTGACCCCTTCATCATCATAGGTTGTTAGAGCATTGGACATGGATGGAGAGTTAACAGATCTTTCAAACGGAGTGAAATTTGGTCAGAGCACTGCTTATGATTCTAGACAGTACAGTCAAGACATTTCGAGATTCAGGCAGCTAGCACTTGGCAGTGACACTAGCTCAGAGTATAATTTGCAAAGTGGGGATTACTCTACCCGCGGTTTTACAAGCAGCGATTCAGAAACTCATGCCATCAACCGAACCAATAGAGAGTGTAGCTAGGGTTGCTCAGGAGGAAGCTTTGGTGGGTTGGTCTGGTCAGTAAGGTGAAAATATATTCCATGTATAACTATGTCCAACATTTTCTTGAGAAAATGGTATCCGCACTTTTGATCATTGGCTGGAATATAACAAAAATTGTTCCTCTTCGCTTTGCCACATCAAGGGTCTGTCAAGTAATAGAAAACAATAACTTAGCTTCAAGCAAATAGTAGAAGACCTTTCCCACTCAGTTGTAACATTAATTCACTTTCCATGAAGACAAAGTTTGTGAAGATCTCCATTCATATGCATTTACATGTCAGTTCTTTGTCTACAAGATAATTCATGTATGCTCAAAGATTCCTTCTGTTTTTTGCATACAAAATACATAAAAGTAGAAGCTAAACGAGTACAAGTTGTAACTATCTTGCATAATAATCATGTGCTCCTGCTCTGACCTTTCTCTTTGAGATGTTTTGTTTTGTACAAGAGTGAAACTATCTTGCTAGCTCAGTCAACGAGTCTTCCAGTGCCCTTGATGAAATGTCATTCTTGTTTGCCTGATGAAACAGAGTATTAAAACATCAGATTGCTTACAGTTATGTGCTTCTCCTCCTTGGCTAAATTACTTGTGCTGAAAAACATCTCAAGCATTTGCATTGCAGCAAAAAGTTCAATCAAGTTCAGATGTTTCAACGTTACCTCAACTATGAGGCTGTTCTGGACCTTGCCCCAAAACGTGATGACATTAGCATTGACCACATGAAGACCCAAAGAATCTATAGCTTGCATCAATCTTACAAATCCACCATGCTTGTGCTCACATAATAACTCAATGAAAAACTTGCTTTCGCTTATTTGGTTCACTGCCACACAAATCTGAGAGGAACTCTAATGGAAAACAGCACCAGACCAGTGTAACAATGTCAGAATTCAGAACCATAATTAGATTATGCAAAATTAAATATCGTTCTAGCTTTAGCTTGCTTACCTTTGTTTCCTTCCCAAAATTAGTGTCAATGTTACAGAAGTGCGGAGTTTGCTCATTGGAAGACGGAGAATCCTGCTCCCTATCCAAGACTGTAATTTCTGATCCTCCATTACTCCTTTTGCTCTCTTCATCCACAGTGTCCTTCAGCTCATCCTGCAGTCTCTTTTTCTTCTGCTCCAGCTCCACTATATAATCGATCGCATCCTCAATGGTGGAAATTTTGTCCATCTAGAAGTAGAAATCAATGCATAAAGCAGGAGATGATAAGAGCTGAAATTGCAATGGATGGGAGAGAGCAAGAATTGATCACCTTTGTTATATTGGGTACTAAAGCACGAAGAGTGAGAAGTCCATGCTTAATCCTGTCCCTCCTGTTCCTCTCAGTGATAAGATTCTTGGCATGGCCACATTTTTTCCCCTGCAGCTGAGTATTTATGCCTCGTCTCTTGCCCTTCAGAGCAAAACATGCTCCTTGTTTTGACACTGCTTCACCAGACCTTGTGTTGTTACTGCTAAAGTTCCTAACCAACTGCAACACTTTCTCATTATGAGTAGGAGCAAGATTGGTTCTATCAAAATTAGGAGCGGCACAGCCATTAGACAGCTCATCCAATCCAGGATGAAAGTTGTATTCAAGTTGGAGTTTAGGAATGAGAGAAGGTGTAAGCGATGGAGCCTGTGAGCTTTGGAGCATTGGTTGTTCTGAGAATCGCTGGCCGAGGCCAAAGTTAACAGAGCTTAGTGAAGCCGTGACCTGTGGTACCACACGGCTGTTGGATTATTTCTTTTGCAAGAAACCGATTTTGATGATCACAAAAGTTTTGGGTGTTTTATGAAAAGTTTTGAAAAGCTTGATGAGCTGTTAATGATTATACATCTTGTTCGGTTAAATGACTTATGCAATATGGGCTACGCTCGTTAAGGCCCAAGTTGCTATTTAGTCTAAAAGCCCATTCGGTAAAAGTGTTTACGAAGAAGAAAAATTGTGCAGAGTTGTAATTGTTTAGGACTCTTGTTGTAATCTCGTTTCAAATTTAAACGTCACCTCACCGATTCCATGGAGATTTTCGCGCATCCTCTGTCAAGAAGAAACAGAAGTAGCTGTTGGGACGCTCCTCTCTCTTGCTATTTAATCAAGTGCAAGGCTTCATGAAGATATAGAAAATAGATTGATCAAGAAGAAAAAGCTCTCAGATTGCAAAGAAACAGCCGATCATACTAAAGCTCTCCAGCACTGCATATTCCAAGATTAAAGCTTCTACTTCGTTCTAGATTGCCCACTTTATTTTGAGAAGAGAGAGAAACTGATTTAAAAGTTTTTGTGTGTTTTTTCGTGAACAACCTCATATGGTTGAGTAGTTTTATACATATCTGTTTTTGTAAGGTTTGTTTTTGTTATCCTCTGGAAAAACAAACAGGGATTTTGTTAGGTTATTAGTGAGCCTTTGGGAAAACTATTTTGGTGAGAGTTAGGTTGTTTTGGTGAGCCTTGGGAAAACCAAAAATAGGTTTTAGTTGAGCCTCGGGAAAACTTTGTATACTTTAGGTTTGTGTAACCATTTTAAAGTATAGTGGAAGGAACTCTCAAGTGGTAAGCTTGAGGAGAGGACGTAGGTCGTAGACCGAACCTCTATAAACTCCGTGTCATTCTTTTCGTATTTTATTTTGGTTTCTCGCTTTATCTCTCTACCGTCGTGTTTTTGTAAACAGTTTGAGTGCGCCACAGCATTTTAAGTTTAACGAAAAGATTTCGTTTTTAGAGTCAACCAATTCACCCCCCCCTCTTGGCTGCCTATCTGGGACAACAATTGGTATCAGAGCAGAGTGATCTGTGACAAAACCTCACGGTTTCAGATCCAAAGATCAAATGGCATCAGTTCCAAGCATGATACTTGAAGGTTACAATCCATCAAGACCTCCACTTTTCGATTCCGCAAACTTCAATTGGTGGAAGACCAGAATGCAAAATCACATTCGTGCACAAGACCACCATCTCTCGGAGGATCATCAAGGCAGACCGCAAATTCCAACCATCACTACTGCTGATGGAAAAATCGAACCCAAGCCTCTTAGAGACTACACTCCAGATGATGACAAAATGTGCACAATGAACGCAAAGGCGGTAAATGTGATTTTATGTGCTTTAACTCCGATGTTTTTAATATTGTTTCGCTGTGATAGTGCACATGAGATATGGAATAAGCTACTAGTGACCTACGAAGGAACGGATCAAGTTAAAGATACCAAAATGTTCATGTTGGTCAAAGCTTATGAAATGTTTGCAATGGATCCAAAAGAAACAATTTCAGACATGCATAGAAGGTTCAATGAAATCATCACACCACTTCGGCAGTATGGTAAGATCTATACAAATGAAGAATTGGTAAGAAAAATTCTTTGGAGTTTACCTTCAACATGGAGGAGTACTGTTGAAGCCATTAATGAAGGAGGTAGTATCAAAACTATAAGTGTTGATGAATTATTTGGAAAACTAATGACTTATGAAATGAAGGATAGAGAAGATGAAAGGATGAACAGGAAACAAAAGTCAATTGCCTTGAAAGCAAGTGAATCAAGAAAGTGCATCAAACGAGGAAGAAGGCGGTGATGAGGCGGCAATGATTGCAAGAAAAATCAAAAATTGCTCAAATATAAAGGGCGATATCAACAAATGAAAGAAAAAGGAACAGCCCCTTCAAACCTCCAATTTGTTACAAATGTAGCGGAAGAGGTCATATGCAATTTGACTCGCCCAAAGAAATGAAGGCAGCTCCAAAAAGCAAAAAGAAAAAGAAGGCTCGGACAAGAAAAGATTCTTCAAGAAAAGAAGGCCAGGATTGAAAGGAATGGCAGCATGGAGTGATAGCTGTTCAGACACAGAGGAATCATCCTCAAATGGAGAAGAAGAGGCACACTTGTGTCTGATAGACGATGAAGAAAGCTGCACCTTCCAGAGCTGTCAACCTGTTGACTATGAAATGCAGTCAGATCAAGTCAAAACATGCCTAATGGCCACCGCTGAATCGGAGGTTTTGAAGAAGCATACATGGTACTTGGATAGTGGCTGTTCAAGGCACATGACTGGAGACAGGAGCAAGTTCTTCAGTTACACACCAAGAAAAGGAGGTACAGATCATTTGGTGACAACAAAGAAAGGTCGTACTAGGTATTGGTAAGGTTGGTAAGATTGGATCATCTACTATCAATAATGTATCGCTAGTTGAAGGATCAAGCACAACCCGTTGAGTATCACCAATTGTGTGATAGTGGTTATTATGTCACTTTCAAATCAGATCAGTGCCATGTGATTGATAGAATGTCAAACAACATTAAGTTCATTGGTAAAAGGTGTGGAAATGTCTACACATTTGATTTAGATGACTTATCTTCTTTTAACGTGAAATGTCTTATTGCGTCCCAACAAGGATGATAGTTGGCTTTGGCATAAGAGATTGGGACATGCAAGCATGCACACAATTGCAAAATCACAAAGAAAGACTTGGTACGAGGACTCGCCAAAGATCAGGTTTGACAAAGATAAGGAGTGTGAAGCTGCCTAAAAGGAAAGCAAACAAGAGCTTCCTTTAAAGCTAAACAGTTGTTAGCACGACAAAGATTCTAGAGTTGTTACACATGGATCTATTCGGTCCAATCTCAACAACCAGCCTTGGAGGTAAACAATATTGTTTAGTTATTGTTGATGATTACTCAAGGTATACATGGACTTTCTTCCTTGCTAAGAAAAGTGAAACTCATGAAATATTTGTCAACTTTGTTAAGAAAGTGCAAAATGAGAAAGGTGATAAAATAGTTGCAATAAGAAGCGACAATGGAGGTGAGTTTGTTAATACAGAAATGGAATCTTTTTGTGCTTCACTTGGCATTACTCAAAATTTCTCTTGTGCAAGAACACCCGAACAAAATGGTGTTGTGGAAAGGAAGAATCGCACCATTGGAGAAATGGTAAGGACCATGTTAAATGACCACTCTCTTCCTAAGTATTTTTGGGCAGAGGCAGCAAGCACTTCATGCTATATACTCAATAGAGTTTTGATTAGGCCCATCCTAAACAAAACTCCATATGAGCTTTGGAAAGGTAAAAGCCAAATATTTCTCACTTTCACATTTTTGGATGCAAATGTTTTGTGCTAAACTTGGATAAGCAGATCTTGGTAAGTTTGATTCGAAAAATGATGAGGCTATTTTTCTTGGTTATTCCTCAAAGAGTAAAGCCTTTAGACTTTTCAATAAAAGGACTTTAAAGGTAGAAGAATCAATACATGTTATTTTCGATGAGGCTAACAATGTTCTCAGAGAAGATGATGATACTCCCGAAGTCCAGCAGACACAAGTCAAGAGCAATGAAGAAAAGAATCGACCGGAGGCCAAGCAGATGAGAGTTCAAGCAAAAGATCATACTCAACCTGTTGAGGATGTTCCAGGAAGAACAGAAGAACAAAACTCGACTGCTGCACAGCCCTCACAAACATTGCCTCATGAGTGGAAATTCAAGCACAAGTCAAGTCATCCTCAAGAGAATATTCTGGGTGATGTGACCCAAGGGGTAATGACACGCTCTTCCTTAAGAAATTTCTGTGCTTTTCAAGCTTTTGTTTCACTAGTCGAACCTAAGACTATTGATGAAGCTTTACAAGACGAAAACTGGATAAGTGCTATGCAGGAAGAATCAATCAGTTCAAAAGGAATGATGTATGGGACTTGGTTATCAGACCAAAGAATCATTCTATAATTGGTGCCAAATGGGTTTTTAGGAATAAACTTGATGAAAATGGTGTTGTCACAAGAAACAAAGCAAGATTAGTTGCTAAAGGCTACTCACAGGAAGAAGGGATTGATTTTGATGAAACCTTTGCTCCTGTAGCGACTTGAAGCAATAAGAATGCTTTGTGCTTTTGCATGCTTTATGAACATTCAACTTTTTCAAATGGATGTAAAGAGTGCTTTTCTAAACGGGTTTATAAAAGAGGAGGTTTATGTAGAACAACCTCCCGGTTTTGAAGATCCTCATTTTCCAGACCATGTTTACAAGTTAAAAAGGCTCTTTACGGTTTAAAGCAAGCTCCAAGAGCTTGGTATGAAAGATTGAGTACCTTCTTGGATGATCATGGTTTTACAAGGGGAAAAGTTGACAACACCCTATTCATAAAGTCTTCTAAAAATGACATTTTGGTTGTTCAAATTTATGTTGATGATATAATCTTTGGTGCTACTAATCAATCCTTGTGCAAGGAATTCTCTAAGCTAATGCAGGGAGAATTCGAGATGAGCATGATGGGCGAACTTAGCTATTTTCTTGGACTTCAAATCAAGCAATCAAAAGAAGGGATCTTTATAAGTCAAGCCAAGTACATTAAAGATATTCAAGAAGTTTGGCTATACATCAAGAAAGCCCAGTTCCATACCAATGAGCGCTACAACAAGTTAGATGAAGACTCGAACGGTAAACAGGTTGATCAAAAATTGTTTAGAAGCATGATTGGTTCCTTGCTTTATTTAACTGCAAGTCGGCCTGATATTTTGTTTAGTGTATGCCTGTGTGCTAGATTTCAGTCAAACCCAAAAGAATCTCACTTGCATTGTGTCAAAAGAATTTTTAGATACTTGGTTGACACACCAAATCTTGGGTTGTGGTATTCAAAAGAAACGATTTTTGAACTTTATGGTTTTTCAGATGCTGATTTTGCTGGTAGCAAAGTAGATAGAAAATCTACTAGTGGTTCATGTCAATTCCTAGGAAGTTGCCTAGTTTCATGGTTTTCAAGAAAGCAAAATTCAGTTGCTCTATCAATCGCAAGCCGAGTACATAGTCAGCAGGAAGTCAGTAGCTCAAATTTTGTGGATGGTTCAACAATCAAGGATTTTGGTTTTAACTTCAGAAAAGTTCCCATTAAGTGTGACAACACAAGTGCAATTTGTTTGGCTAAAAATCCAGTTCATCATTCTAGAGCTAAGCACATTGAGATAAGATACCATTTCATTAGAGAACATGTTGCTAATGAGAATGTTTTGCTTGAGTTTGTTGATACTAATAATCAGTCGGACATATTTACAAAACCACTCTGTGAAGAGAGATTCAGCTACATAAGGAGAGAATTGGGCATGAGCAATCCAAGGTAATTACAGGTACATGTTCCTAAACTGTTTAGTGTCTCATTTAATGAAACAAGGACATGTAATATGGAAATTAATTTCGTATATATGTGTTCTAAATTTCTGAAATTAAATTGGTGCATGAATAATCCCAGAATTTATTTTCAAAACAGTGTTTTTGGACTTTTTTTTTGTATTTTCGGTCAAAGAGAAGAGGAGAAGTTTTTTTTGGAATAAATCAGACTTTTTACTAAGGGTAAAAGAGTACTTTTTCAAATATTTTACAGTGTAATAAAACCCCTCTTCCACACTCTTCTTTTCGTCCCTGACACTCCACCTCTCTCTCTCCTGAAAACCGAAAACTTTCGGAATCCTTAGCCAAGCACAATGGCCTCCTCCTCTCAAAACCCTAGCCCCAACAATCCCAAATTCCAGCAGACCCTTGTTGATTATTCCAGTGATTCAAGCGACGAAGAGAACTGCCATTCACAATCCCTTGAGAAAACTGCAACAATCGAAACCATGGCCTCGTGCTACCTCAACTCGATGAGTTCCGACGAAGAGTCAAGAAAGATTGTTGGTCAGCACTCTCCCTCGTCCTCCCTTGACAGCCTTCGATATGGCGATGACTCTGGCAGACTTCCAGAACAGTGCTAGAAAGAGGAAGGCTCCGAAACCATCTTACCCGATCCAAAGAAAACGGACTAGGGGAGATGGGTTGCGGTCACTTCGCTCAAAATCCAGCTCAACGGTTTCAGAGAAACCAAAGAAACCGAAGCTCTCTTCTCCCATTGTGAAGGTCAAGCCAGTGAAGGCAAAATCAACGAAGACCTCTCCTCCTTCAAAGAGAAAGGACTCAGATCCTGCAAAGACAAAAGATCTCTCACAAAGGTACATCCAAAGTTTACCAAATTCCTTCGGCATTCATATGTGACTAGGGAAATTCTTGAGTCTTTTGGCGTTTCGAGATAGCTGAATGGTTGGATGTCTATGGCTTGATGCCTTTTGTCTCAACACATGCTAAGGGTTATACAAATCTAGTGTCTGAATTCTTGTCCAAAATGCATGTGGATTGGGAAGAAATAGCTGAGTCAAAGGTTCAAGGAAAATTAGTAAGAATCACACACACACAGTTTTCACGCTCTAGGTGTGCTTGATTCTGTTGAAGAACCAATTGATGACAGTGAGTCTAAAGAAGAAGCCTTTAAGTATTTCTTTGGGGATGTGGGAGTTCCTTTTCCAACTCTACCGTATCAATTCACTTGCATGATGTTTAAGAACTTCAAACACAGAGTATCGCACCGGATTCTCACAAGAATTATCTTCCCAAAGGAAGGTACCCAACCGGTAACTTGGGGAGATATATGCCTAATGTACAAGGTAGTAAGGGGATTGGAAATAGACTTTGGAAAAGGGTTGTGCAACTGCTAGACTGGCCGTAGAAGGTAAGCATAAGGAGCACATGCCCTATGCTACACTGCCAAGACTTTTCGAAAGAGAGCAAAGTCCCCGGCACATCTCGTTAAGAAAGAGAAGTGGAAAGCTACACCTATCTCATTCCAAAGAATCGTGAAAAGAGTGGGTTTCGAAGGGTCGGGATGGCAAGTGGACCAAGATTGAGAGCAAATATGCCGGAGCTTTACAGAGGCTACGGGAGATCAGCAAAGACCATAGTTGCAAGGAAGCAACCAAAGAAGAAAGAGGAAGAACAGGATAGCACTAAAACTGTTGACCCAGCAACAGAGGACAGAGTTGTTGAGGATCAAGAAGTTGTGACTGAAAGAGCCATAATTGTCTACAATCCTCTCCGAATCCCTGAGATTCCAGAGATCTGGAGCACCCCACCTCAGTCACCAAGCCCCTGCTAAACCAAACCCCTATGTGTCCTATGTCAGGAACATTTTTTTGTGTTTAAGCTATGTTTCTGTTTAAAACTTCTGGGATGCACAAACATTCTGTTGCCTTCTAACTCTCCTTCCTCTATACTTTATGATGGTTATTACACTTTTTGATTATGACAAAAAGGGGGAGAATATGGGAAATATTTTCTGTTGAATGCGTGCTGATGATGTGTGCTAGAATGATTACTCTGTTTGCTAATATATATGCTTACTGTTATATGTCTCTCCTATGATGCTCTTTTCTGCACAAAAGTTGTACTAGTAAGGGGGAGTTTTCGTTTTGGCTTAGGGGGAGTTTTTGAAAGTATTTCAAGGAGAATCTGTTCAGGGGGAGCTTTTCAAAATATTAGTTTTAGTTTTGTCATCATCAAAAAGGGGGAGATTGTTGGATTATTTCTTTTGCAAGAAACCGATTTTGATGATCACAAAAGTTTTGGGTGTTTTATGAAAAGTTTTGAAAAGCTTGATGAGCTGTTAATGATTATACATCTTGTTCAGTTAAATGACTTATGCAATATGGGCTACGTTCTGTTAAGGCCCAAGTTGCTATTTAGTCTAAAAAGCCCATTCGGTAAAAGTGTTTACGAAGAAGAAAAATTGTGCGAGTTGTAATTGTTTAGGACTCTTGTTGTAATCTCGTTTCAAATTTAAACGTCACCCTCAGCTGATTCCATGGAGATTTTCGTGCGCATCCTCTGTCAAGAAGAAACAGAAGTAGCTGTTGGGACGCTCCTCTCTCTTGCTATTTAATCAAGTGCAAGGCTTCATGAAGAAATAGAAAAGAGATTGATCAAGAAGAAAAAGCTCTCAGATTGCAAAGAAACAGCCGATCATTCTAAAGCTCTCCAGCACTGCATATTCCAAGATCAAAAGCTTCTACTTCGTTCTAGATTGCCCACTTTATTTTGAGAAGAGAGAGAAACTGATTTAAAAAGTTTTTGTGTGTTTTTTCGTGAAAAACCTCAAAAGGTTGAGTAGTTTTCTACAAAACAGTTTTTGTAAGGTTTGTTTTGGTGAGTCTCGGGAAAACCAAACAGGAATTTTGTTAGGTTATTAGTGAGCCTTTGGGAAAACTATTTTGGTGAGAGTTAGGTTGTTTTGGTGAGCCTTGGGAAAACCAAAAATAGGTTTTAGTTGAGCCTGAAAACTTTGTATACTTTAGGTTTGTGTAACCATTTTAAAGTATAGTGGAAGGAACTCTCAAGTGGTAAGCTTGAGGAGAGGACGTAGGTCGTAGACCGAACCTCTATAAACCGCCGTGTCATTCTTTTCAGATTTTTATTTTGGTTTCTCGTTTTATCTCTCTACCGTCGTGTTTTTGTAAACAGCTTGAGTGCGCCACAAAGATTTTAAGTTTAACGAAAAGATTTCGCTTTTAGAGTCAACCAATTCACCCCCTCTTGGCTGCCTATCCGGGACAACAACGGCCATTAAACTGAGCCATCACCAGTTTTACCAGGTTCTGGTCTTCATGGATCTGAAATGGATCGAGCTGAATATCAGAATCGCACAGGGGACGAAGAACAAATGTCAGGAACAAAAAGTTGATGTCACCTGCTTGGAAGAAAATAACTCGATGAGACCGCCATTGGCTGGGATCACAACTTGCGTTCCAAACAATTCCTGTCAACACCACGGCAAAATCACATCAGAAATGGAGACTTGATCGAGCGTCACTGGCGATTATAGAAACAAAAGAAAAATACTCACAAGAGAAGAAGTGGCATGGTTATGATACAGCCACCTAGGTTGGCCGGAAATGGCTACCTCTCCATGAATCCTGGTTCACAGTACTCGTTCATTAAATAAGGAACATCGATTGAGAAGATGATTTAGCGCGATCGACGAGGTTGAAAACGGAAACCAACCAACCCAGCATAAAGAGAAAAGGCAGCAGGAAAATGGGAGAGCGCTTCACAGGCATTTGTTCGAACAGGGTGGCGGCGACGAACGTCTCTGCAGTCAGGAGGATGAACCAAACTGAGCTCATCATAATCCGCCTCCTCCACCTTCACCTGAGATATTGATATCGCACCGCTGCAGCAACAATCCATCCACTCAATAAACCTAGCAGGGAAAAAAACAAAGAGAGAAACAAATAGTAATTCAGGATCGATGAAGAGAAGAGATGCAGAACAATCCATCGTCCTGGTCGTAGCAAAGAAATGATGAAATTAATTAAGATGGATGGAAGGTAGACCTGGAAGGATCATGAGCGAGTCTCCAAACAACGCAATAGTCCCAAGTTGTGGTGTCGACCAAGGGTGTGAGCCAGTCGGCTGCTGCCTCTAGCCCTCTCATCATCATTCTTCACAACAACTCAAAAAGCTACTACTACTACTACTTTATATATAGGGAAAAAAACACAACGCACAAAAGGAGGAAGGAGTAACAGATTTTATTCCCTGTTTGTTTGGGACTGGGGACCAATGCAAATCCGTGACAGGAGTAGGAATCAGGTTGCAGAGACAGTTTTTATTCACTGACTACACCTTCTCTCTCTCTCTCTCTCACTCTCACTCTCACTCTCTCTCCCATTCTGCTACATGCCATGGTCCCGAATAACACCAGGGGAAGAAGTACAACTGAGAAGTCGTATAAGCGTGACAGACAAAAAAAAAGGAAGAAGAAGAAGAAAAATGGCGGGAATTAGGAATACATACCTGTATGTATGTATGTATGTATATTGGTCGCCCGATGCTTTCTTCTTCTTCTTCTTCTTCTTCTTCCAAATTTGGCTCGTCAGTACTTCATGTACAGTGTGCCAAAAAGCCAGAAAACTGTCTACTTTGTCTTTGTGTTTTTTTCATGTAGTTGGGGCCATCCGAGAGGAAACGGTTTTGCCTTGGGGTAGAAGAAATTGTATATTGTATACCTTTACATTTATGGAAAGAGTACTATCTCACCACATAGCGTTGCTCATCATCTTGTTATTTTAGCGTTTTAGGCTGCCCAAGGCTTCTTATTTTCCACTTAGGGTTGAAACGAGCATTTGGGATTAGTTGGAAAAATTTGTTTTAACGATCATGATAACTTCTAAAATCTAACACTAAAAGTTACCGTTAAAATAGCGTTTTCAAACCTCTAAAGCTAAAAGGCTTCCAAAACAGATATTTAGTTTTAGATAGGTAAAATGCACTCATAATCCTGTAACTTTAATTATCATGTTTTAACTTTGTACCATTAAAGTCATATTTTTTAATTTTTTGTTTATCAGTATCCTTTTTCGACGTTTACCGTCAGTTTGGCCGTTTGACGCTGACGTGGCATGTTATTGGTTATATTTGGACCAAACCACCCCTGGTACGTGGATTATTGTGCTGATTAGCATTATTGAGTTGGAGACTCTTTGCTAATTTCATATAATACACAGATCTAGGTCCATCCTTTGCCATTCTGTATAATCAAGGATCGAGATAACACACAGTACTTCGAATCGGTGAAGATGTCGAGCTCAAGTTTCGGTTTGGCGGCGGAGACAAGGCCGGAGGATGTACCCATGTGCAAATGCGGGGTCAAAGCTTTGTTGCACATGTTGTAGTCGAGGGATGACGCTGGCCGACGATTCTTTGGATGTTCAAACTATGGGGTAAGTGGGTTTCATGTTACGGGTACGCAGATCTGGGTTTTCTGTACAGATTCAGATTTGAAAGTTTATTTTTTCTTTTTCAGAGTTACGGGTTTTGTGGGTTTCTTAAGTGGCATGTGTTAGGACCCAAAACCCCACCCAAAAATAAATGGGTGAAAGCGGAGTCTCGGTTCCTAACGTCCGGTACCGATAACAGTTTTTAAGCTATTTAAATAAATTAAATATAACTTTTACTAATTTGAAAGAGTTTATAGCTACAAAACCAAAATACAAGGAAAGTTTAAATTGTGTACTATAGTTTATTAAAGTAAAAGAAAGAAAGAGAATAGAAAATAATCTGACGGGTCGAATGAGCTCTAAGTCCTAGATGCTCAAGTCCTCGGCTAAAAAGTAAAGCTTCCTCGGACAATCCTCCAAGTTTATAACTTGGAATCCTCGGATGAACCTCTACTAAGTTTCATACGTAGCGACGCGTCCTCGATTCAAGGGTTTTTGTTAACCCAGAACTAGTCCCACTTCATTTATCAAGTGGTCAGGATCATCATGGACTAGGAAAACTGGAGGAGCAACCGGTTGGTCAACTCCACCAACCGAAGGTCCTCTTGTACTCCCATTTGATATCTTCTGCAACATCTCAACTCAAGTAGATAGATTAGTAACAAAATGCAAGTTTATCCTAGTTGGTCAGGTTTCTAGGTGAGTTTTCCCCATGTTGTTTTTAGTTTCTCATTAACAAGCAAGATGGATAGGTCAGCATGTCAAGGGTTGAACAAACAATATATGATTAATATTCATAATTAATCACCAAGCAATGCTATAAGATATTAATATGGGCAGCAGAGTATGAACCAATGTGATAATCAAGTACTTAAATGGACAGCAAAAGAAATAATCTAAATACCGATGCAAAACTAACCGAGAGTTATCAATCAATGTATAAAGGAATGCTAGCCGAGACTAATATGTCAAGGAAAATAATTCTAATTAACCAAACTGCACATGCATCATTAAAACAGAACATTCGTTTTGCTAAAATCAACCCCATGCTTCCTAACGAACTATCAATAACCAAAGAGCTCACAAGCTCATAAATAAACACTACATGCATCAACTACAAGGATTTCCTAAGCCCAGATCTAACTTTAACTAATCAGGCCATCAAACTCAAGTAGCTCCCAGCAAATTCAATAATACACCAAGACTCACGATGCACCAAAATTATCGGAATGGATAATAACACTTACACGTAACTGGATGGAAAACGGAATTGATAACTAACCATCAAAACGTCAATTTAAACATGCAAGCATTGACAGCAGTCAGCCTAGTTAATTTAAGAGTTAAAGAAGACAAACTAAGCACCGGTAGTGAACACGGCAAATTAATAATACTGCTGGTGATCATCTGAACTCGCCCGAGAAATCAGTGCAGCCCAAGTTGGAGAGTAATCCCTCCGTCTTTAGCCTCACTTCGCCGGAACCCATCCCTTCCAAGTCGTTGTCTTTCTCGCCGGACTCCTTCTCGCCAAGCCCCACTCGGATCGAGCTCCTCCCTGAATCGTGCTCGCCTCCTCCTTCCTCGGTCTTCCGTTTCCAAAGCCCGATCTTTTGCTACTCATGATCGAGCTTGTGACCATTCTCACATGACAAATTCACACTTGTGAATCGAGTCCCTCTCTCTTCTCGGTTGGGTTCGAATCGCTCCCTTCAAAAGGGTTCAGCTCCAAATCGAGTTCTGAAGTCGTCCTAGCATCGACGAAATCGTCGTCTGATATAGGTAGAAAATAATGTTATAGGGAAAGTAGCTACTTTAGTCCATTGGAACTTTTAATTGTTGCAAAACAGCTCCACTTGTGTAACTTCCTTTCAATTCAGTCATTTCATTCCTAAACCTTATATTTTCTCTCAATTTAAGCCATAACTTCTAACTCCTTTTGAGTAGGTCCTCTAACTTCAAGTAAAATCTCAGTTATTAAAATTGAAATTTTCTAGCTCTCTATATTTCAATCTTAAATATTTCATTTCTTTCAGTTGGGACACATCCAAAAGGACGGGTCACAACAGCATGATGGTCCAACTCCAGAGCGTTTGAGAGTGATAATTTATGGGCTTGTGAAGAAATTGGATGCATTACAGAGGTATTCACCTGTTGCAAACGGTCAAGGGTTTGAGAGGAGATGACTATTGGAGAAGATGAGGTGCATGAATGAAGGTGTGGAGGGTAGCAGTAAGAGTTTGATTCATTCATCTGTTGCAGAAGCTGGAGAAGCGGAGAAGAGAGAACTGTTTGAGAAGAAGAAGCATAACAACAATGAAGTTGTGGAAGCAAGAGTTGGGTATTTGAGGAAGCATAACAACAAATTGAAGTTCCTTTTTATGGCTTTTTGGGTCTTTTTCATCTGGCGTTTGTATGGATGACCAGATGTTTCAGCTTTATGTTAGTTTCAGCTTTGATTCCGAATCGTTAGTCTGAATGTTTAAGTACGTTATGAGCACCAATTGTTCTGTATCGAAGTGTTCTATAATAATAGTTGTACGTTGAAAATTGGTGTAATATTGTAGTCCTAAATTAAAAAGTGTTGTACAATTATCTTCCTAGTTTAAAAGTTGTAGTCCTATTAATGTCCTAATTAAAATTAGTGTGTCCTACTGTAGTCCTAGTTTAAAACTTGTCATATTGACGTCCCAATTAAAATTAGTTTGTAACTTTAATTAGGTCACTTACTTAATTAGGTCACTAACGTTTTTGTATAATACCGTTTAGGTCTTTTTTTTCTTTGGAAGTCGGATCATGAAAATCACTATGAACATTCTTTAATCACTAATGCATGACTCGAATAAAACCTTGAGGACCTCTTTTTTAAAATGTGATTGTGCCTCTAATTTGCTTTTTTCACCCCTTCTTTCTCATCGAGCTGAGCCTGAGACTATCGTTAGTGATAGATTGTAGGTATTTTTCCGATTTTACCGTTTAATATAATGATGAATAAGTAGATTGTTGGTAAGATCAGATCATTTGTGAAGGGATGTGGATGGGGTTGAAAGGACTTTTGTGGATGTTTATATATAGCATTATAGTGAAAAGTTTCTTTTTAAGAAAACAATACAGACAAATATGGAGGACTGATAGAGTAGTTTTTACAATTTAATTTTCTGTCCGTTTTAAGTCCTTCCACCTTTTTTATACCAAATTTTATGTTATTCTCTCAAATTTTATTACTCCGGTCATCCTAATTTAATTGTTAAGTTTCTTTTTCAACATCTAATTTATGAAATTTTTTTCTCAATATTTTGGTATACAATGTCAAATAATTTATACACAAAAGGTAAATTAAAGAATCTGGTTTCTAAAAAAATTATTTTTTTAACAAACTCATCTTAATTGAAAATTAAGTCAAATAAAGTATCGAAAGTCAAACGTCTTAATTAAAGAAAAAGATAGAGGTAGTACAATTTAACCCTTATATTTATGAATTATAATCTGATTTCAATTAATTGTACGATTTTAGATAATTATTTAATGGTTAAAACCCAAATAGCTGCTGTTTCTAAAATTTGCTCAAATCTCTCACCCGTTCAATATTCTGCTGTTTTTTTATATACATTTAAATCTCTCATCTACGCTTTCGTGTCACGTCTACACAATTTTCCCTTGTAATTCGACTTTTCCAATTTTCGCTCGAGGAAAGCAAAATTGAGGGTGTGGTCGATGAAGAGGGCATCATAGACAATAATGATCTTAGATATTTTTATACGACTCAATCGCTTTATGAAAGTATTTTTTTTAGGTTGAAAATATGACTTATATGTAAAACAATAAAATTTGGTTGGGGACGAATTCTTTCGTTTTTGTACTAGTCTCCTGATGCTACTATTTAAGTTGGGCCATTATACAATTAGATTAACCTCATCTAAGATCGCAATATATTCATTATGTAAAAGATTATAAGTATATGATAAGTTCTTCATTAAAAATATATCAAAAACGTTAACTAGGCATTGAAGTTAAACTCTTCGTATAATTGTGAGTAAAGATGGCTAGGGTTTCGAACGTTGTTGTGGCCACCTCTTCTCATCTCCATCTCATCTTTTCGGTGGTTGCCGACCATGGTTGTTGTTGGGTTCTCCTGCGTTTTTTCGGCCGTAGGTCCAGAGTTGCTGCCTCTATTTCAATCGCGTCATCTCGTTTGCATGGTGGAGTTCATACTTCGAAAACACGATCTCTGAAACGCCGATGTACGTTTCCGTGTTCTAAATATTCCGGTCAATTTGTGCGCCTTGCTTCTTCTGTTGTTTGGCGACGTCCGCGCCGGATTTCCCCTGTTCTTTATCGTCTCGTTCAACGATTGGGCTGGGTCTGGCGCCTACCCGCGCAAATCCAATCCTTCAGACTTATCCCTCTGGTGCGATGGTGGTCTCCTAGCGTATTTGGTATCCGGCGAGGGAGTCTGCAGCCTTCTTTTGGAACACCGGCCTGGCCTCCACTTTTTCTCATCTGCAGCGCCGGTTTGATGTTCCCTCCAAAGTATCTTTCTGGCGGGGTGTCTCAGCACTCTCATGGCTGTGCCGTCAGGCCGCTGAGAGGCCATTGTTCCCACCCTCCAGTGGCTGCTGGTCGCCGACTTCGGCAGCTTGCCAGTTGCGATTTTGCTGCAGGTGGTCAATGGCGGGGCTACTGTTGGTCTCTCCCTTGAGAGGGTTGGTACGAGGCGGCGGTGGGATTGATTTGGATTTTCTTTGATAGACTGTGTTGGCCCTCCGCCATGGTTGAGGGCGGCTCCCGTTTTGGCCCCGGGACGGAAGAAGGCTCGAGTTGGTCCGGTTACAGAATATCTGGCGAAAGAAGAAGCGGCAAGGAGTGGCAATGGCTCTCCCTGCCTAAAGCAGTGAGCCCCCGTTTTCCGGGCTGAGATGGTCCGGAGCCGTCCCTCATCCCTACTTGGTGCCTTAATGTAACTCAAGTACATCGTTGGAGTTATTGGATTCTGGTGGTTTGTGGTGAGTTCCGATTTGAGATTGGATGTATTTTTCTAGATTTCTTTACAGGGTCTGGGCATTTTGGAGTCAACTTGCAGCAACTCGCTTGGCGGAGGAGGTCGATACCCGGTTATTTATCAGGGTATGTTGTGGGTAGAAATCCGTTGGAAGCTTTGAAGTCATTTGAAGATCACATCTCCATCTGGTTGGAGTTCTTGCGTCCCACTATTGTCAATTTCTTTCCACTTTGGTGTACTTCCTATCTTTAGTTTTGTTAATGTTGGTTAGACTTTCTGTTTCTAAGTTAGTGAGCTTCATAACCTTAAGCTATCTGGTTAGTAGTTTTCGTATTACTCGATATTGCCAAGAGCTAGTTATTAACTTTCCTCAAGGTTCCGTCTCTGCTTGTCAAACGTTCTCGGTTCTAGCCGAATGATTTTGAATGAGAGCATTCCCATTAAATAAAAAATAAAAAACGTTAAAGTTAATTAAAATAACAATTCTAGTTTTCACTTTTGGTGAATGTAACATATCCACTTCTACTAAAACGAAGAGATTTAATCTAATCACCTTAGCCCACTCTTCCTAAGAAACTGTATGCACAACACATCACTAAATAAAATGTTAAAAACGTAGGAGTAAAAAAAGAGCTAGCTGATTTTGAAAAGGTAGAAGCAAATTTATGCATCGGCCTTGAGCTGCTGCTGCTCTCCAGCAGCATGATCAGCTGGTGGTGGTGCCGGCTCGCCTCTAACCGCTCCGTTTCCGTGCACCCGAAATCCACGAGGCTCGCTGCTGAGGGGTCTAACGGCCGTTATCCTTTTGCTGGGCTCGAACCCGAACTCGATGTCCCTTTCCTTCTCTTTGGGCTTTGACTTGGGCTTTTTGTCATGTTGCTGCTGCTTGTGGCCGTGGGGCTTGGATTGGGTCTTCGTGGACCGCCTGTTACAGAACCGGCCGAGGAAACAAGCGATGCCGGAGACGACAACAATCACGGCCAGCACTATGAAGACGGCCCCGAACGAGCCGTTGGAGTGGGAAGACTGCGGCGGCGGCGGCTGCACCGTCATGGAGGTGGGGTAAAAGACGTTGGGCTGTGCCGTTTCGGTCGACATTTTTGTTGGGCCTGTTAAGAAGGAGATGAGGGTTTTTATACAAGTATATATATAGATGGAGATGTTTAAAGGAGTGTTGGTTCTTTGAGTGCTGAGAAAGGGAGCTGGGTTTTGAAGAAGACTGATGGAAGAAGCAATTAAGAGTCATAAGAAGATTGCGTTGCCTGTGGGAAGAGGCTATCATGTCTCCTAGGCATATATATATTAATGGGTGATAACTAAGGTGTTTTTTGAATTCGATAAAGGACAGGATGTCCCTTCTTTTTTGTGTTTTTCTTTGAAAACATTACACCCAGTGCTTTTCTTTACTAAAGCTAGCCAAGGGGACAAGTTATTCTTTATGTCATTGCTTTGCTGTTCTGTTTCTTTTCTTTTCTTTTTTTTTTCATGGGTAAACTCTACTTTTAGTCTCTTACCTTTCTAGTTTATCCTACTCAGGTCCCACTTTCAGAATTTGTGTCATCCAAGTCCCGTAACTTTGGTTATTTAATCATTTGTGATCATTCCTTTAGTTTGACCGGTAAATTGACCGTTAGTTTAATTAATTAACCAAATTACCCTTTTCTTAATTTTCAACAAACCCTCTAATTTCTATAAAATATTAACATTATGCATCATTTTGACCAGACAAAAAAAAGGTTCCTCTTTATCAACGCCATCATTTCTTCCCATTTCGCTTCCACACTTTCTTCTTCTTCTTCCGAAACTCCGAGATCCAGCCATGGCCATCGACCTCATGCTGGGCTATCGAAAGCTAGAAGAAAACGATGTCATAAAAGAAGCAACATTTGGGATCGAGAGCGTAGAGAAGCTCATCAGAACCCTGTCAAAAACCCAACCACCACAACAACAACACAAGTCCTAATCGCCTACATCCTCCTCCTCCTCCATGGATTTCGTCGTCGATTGCCGAGCTGCCACTGATGCGGTGGTCTCTAAGTTCAAAAGGGTCATCTCCCTCCTAGGTCAGACCCAAACGGGTCACGCACGCTTTCGGCGCAACCTGGTTCCGCCCCCTGCTTCAGTTAGCGAAAGCAGAGAAATTCATATTCGAACACGAAGACCACCACCTTGGACTTCTTGGAGGCCGATGATGAGGGTGTGCCAGGCGTGGTGGGCCAAGATGGTGGAATCTGTGGGGATGAAGGCGGTGGTTGAAGGGAACACCGAGATCTGCTTGTTGGCGCTGTTGGGAGGGAGGGGGAGGAGTTTGAGGGAGGAGCTCGAGGTGGCAGGCGAGGCTGATCGTGAAGGATTTGACAACGAATTGGCCGTCGAATCGGAGGCCTTTGACGTGGGCGGCGGGTTTGAAAGAGAAATCGGAGGTGGCCGGCGGTTTGGCGGATTGGTCATTTGGGTGTTGGTGCTTCAGCTTCTCGTTCTACTATTGCTTGTTCTTCTTATTCTTCTCTTTCTCTTCCATGGGAATTCTTTCTCTTCAGAGAGAGGACAAAAAGGTTAGTTTTTTGGAGAGTTTTTTGGGATAAAAATGCAAATTGTAATAAAATTATAGACAATGTTGTAAATGAATTAAGGGTAGTTTTGTCATTTCCTATAAACTAACGGTCAATTTACCGGTCAATCTAACGGAAGGACCACAAATGATACAATAACCAAAGCTACGGGACTTGGATGACACGAATTCTTAAAATGAGACCTGAGTAGGACAAACCGGAAAGCTAAGGGACTAAAAGTATAGTTTACCTTTTTTTCATCTTTTTTTTTAATAATAATGTATACTCCTATTAGCTAAAGTATTAGAACCGTTTTTATTTTTCTTGTTTAGAACATATTGTGTATATAAGAATAATTGTATTTGTTTAACTATTTATAGAACTAAGTTTGCTCTAATGGATCACGAATCCAGCGCAAACTCGGTACAAAATTTGTCACTTTTCATGTCATGAAGTAGTTCTAGATATTTTGGTGTAGGTGAGAGTAAAAGTATTGGATGGATCCAAAAGCTATAACTGCATGCTGAGCAAAGATAATTATAGGTTTATGCAAATTAACCTTATGAGACATTTTTAAACTATACTTAAAAGATTTCTAATTCTAAAATACTATATATTGAAGTTTGAGTTGGATGGACCTACACTATTATTCATACTCCCCTTGTCACAATATTAAAATATTTTCGTCTCGAATGGAATGACATTTTTCAACTTCTGTTTTATTTTAATCCACTTTTACCCTTAAAGTGCACTTACTCAAAGAGTCAGCGGAGTGGGTTGGGAGGAATTAGAATGAGTTTAGAACGGGAAAGTGATAGAAATTTATGTAAAATGAGTTAATAATAAAAAATAATCTTAATCTACAAAAAAAACTAATATTACAATCCACTTAAAAACGGATGGAGTATAAGCCCGTCAGCTAGGTGGTTTCTGATAATTATTGCTGGAGCCTGGAGTCTAAAGTTGTGGGCTTGATATGCAAAAGATATTAAATTTCGGGATTTGAGTAAAATGATTGCTATAGCATTAGCTCCACTTTCTCTTCGCTTTTATTAAAAAAGTGAATTATCTTTAGTTTTTTAATTTACACATAGATGATTTGTAGAAGAAATTATTTAAATATACTTTTGGAAATCAACAACATAAATTTTTATTTTGGATATAAACTACCTTCTCCACCTGATCAAAAATATGGATATACATATATATTCTATCGAACTTTTTTGGGTTGTATATGTTTTATATTTCACCAATTTTACTTTACTAGCTTTTAATTATCTTCCCACTTAACAAAGTTAATTTTCATTTCATTATCTTTGAGTCTAATCAAAAGTTAGAATTTAAGTATTTATACATATAAATTATATTTGGACAAAAATTCGGATGAAAAAAGATTAAAATGATGGGGGGGGGGGGGGAAGAAAGAAAATGTGAAGAAAAGTGTAGGTTTAGATGGTCACTTTTTCTCTTTCTTTTATGTTATTGTCATCATCTTTATTCCCAGCTTTAAGACTAAGAGAGCAAGGATTCTTGTCGAACGACCAACCCGGAATATGTCTTTTTCGATGATTGTAAATCGTCTTCAGCAGCTCCATCCATCCCTGGCTGTTACAGTTACAGACATGAGTAGCAAGCAGTGCAGTAGTACTACTGTTGCTTTTTTTAATTGGATCAAAACAACAGGGAGTGATCTCAGCTAAATTTATACAGGCGGCCAGACAGGAGTATATATAAAGCTCAATTGTCGACCCATATCGATCTCTTCTCCATGTCCCTGTCATGTCCAATGCCACATTTAGTACTTAACACTCACTGTTAACAGATCAATTAAACGATGTTTAATTATATGTACCTACCTCTGTGATATGGGAAAAAAAGAGAAACCTTACAATGAATTGTTTTCATTTTTCTGGGGAAAAAAAAAAGACACTTCGTTTATTTCTAATCCGGAGTAAATATAGTACCAATTAATATATTTAAAAATGCTGAAGAAGAGTTCAAGGTAGGAAGCAGGTGATGGAGTTGTTGCGCAGAGAATGAGTTGCTGTATAATAAAAATGATTCTGGTGATCATAAGCAAGGGGATAGTACTATATGTGACTATGCAAAGTTCCTCTGTTCTCTCTCTCTATATATATAAAATAAATTAGAAACAAGAAATAGCAACAAAATTCCTAAACTGACTCATTTCCTATTTTAGCATGGATTCTATTATACTACGATTAATTGTTGACTAGAATTCACGTTGTGAAACCTCATACAAACCTTTCCTCCGCATTTAAATCATTTTTTCAATCTCAGCAGGTTCGACGACGGTGCTGCAGTTCCGGCAAACCAGACGTTCTCTGCTCCAGTGGATCAGATGTTCTCCTCTACGGTGTCGTTCATCTTTCATCCACCATCGAGTTCGTGTTGTTCTGTTCGCCGTCATCCGTCAAGCAGAATCGACACCGATTGAAGCAATGGTTGTCGTCAGTGTCGTATGGTTAAATTTTGGCCTGAATCTTAACGTTTTTGAAGGGTTTTTTTAATTGTTATTGAAATAGGGAAATTTGATTAATATATGAGAATTAGTTTCTGTTGTTTGGTAATGTTGGAAGCGTAATTGACCACCGGTGTGGGCTGCACATGGATTGATCGCCACTGCTTTTTTTAGTGTTGATGTCGTTCTGAATTGAGATTCTGTTGAAATAATATGTGATGTTTTATGTAACATTGTCTGATAACTGTTCTAATATTGTCTGAAGTTTTATGTAATTGTCTGATAAAAGTCTGGAGATGTTGCATGCGCATGTTTGTTTCAAAATTGTATGATATAATCTACCAATTGTTCCAAATTTGTAAATTTGAAGAATAAGTCATTTAGTCCGATACATTGCTTCAAGGTCATACTTCGAGAATTTTGTGCAAACATTAGGTCTGGTTTGTACACTTATAATGTTTGCACTTGTTGGATTATTGATTTCGCTGTCTTACATTGTTGATAGTGTTTGCATTTTATAACTGTAATGTCTGGTTGTACATTTATAATGTATGCATTATTCAGCTATGATGAGGCATGCTAGGGACAAATTAAAGTTTCATTGAAGCTTTAGTGTAAGATCTGATGCTACTGTGATTTTGAGATACTTTGGTGCTATTCCGTGTTTTCTTGGTTTCGTCTGCAACTTAATTTGGATTGTCCAATAAAGAAGTTTACATTTTAAAGGCCAATAGTATAAAGCTAGATTGTCTACACATGAGTTACATTGTTTGCGGTTCATGAACCTTTGAAGTACTATTTGGTAATCAATAAATTGGGGTGCATTTGTATATCTGTTTGCATTGTTTGAATACATTGTCTGCATGTTTTATCTAGGTTGTCTGAAAAATTAAAGTGTTTTGTCTGAAATGAATTAAGCGTTTGTCTGACAGACGTTATGTGATAGACTGATAATATTAATGATTTGATTGTTTTTTTTCATATGATTATACATTTTACATAAACGGCGGTGCTACTTCTTCAAACCCAACCAGCTTACCACCATGACGAGGAGTAGTGGTGATGAGGGGTTTATGAACAGAGAGCGCATTGAGTTCGATATTTTAGGGTTCTATCCGAAATTTAATGTTGTATTGTCTAGGATGTCTTTTAATATAGTCTAAGATTCATTACTATATTGTCTGAGATTTATAAATTTAGAAAAATAATTACAATTTATTTTGAGTTGCAGATAATTTCCTAAATTACCTAATCATTCATAAAGAATAAATGTGGAAAAAAGATATTTAACAAACCACCGTCAAATAAATTTTAACAATCTTCAAACGATGCCTTAACAAAATTGCAGATAATTATATATATAGAGAGAGAACTTTTATGGAGATGAGAAGATAGAAAGTTGCACGAGTAAAGAGAATAAAAAACGGACGCTAGAGAGGAGACGGAAAGATTACATAATTGGTAACTTAAATTTAGGATCGAGAAACGGAATATCTTTAATATAACAATAAAAAATGGAAAGAAAATTCTCTTCATATTCACTAATTAATGCGAAAAAAAAAATAACCCCTCTGTTATATAGGCAAAGTTTGCCTAGGCAAATCTTAGAAATCCCCATAAGCAAGAACATACACCCTCATGCTTTAATTAATTAACCAAAGAGCTTTCTTTGTTTGCTGTAGGGGTGTGCATAAACCGAGAAAATCGAGAACCGAACAGCCTTCGGTCAGCCTTCGGTTTTTTCAGTTCGGTCAATTCGATTTTTCGGTTTGGTGCGTTTCGGTTATGGGGTTTGGTTTTAACTCATTTATTTTATTTTATTTTCATTTAATTTATGTTGTCATTTGTTTTTATATTTTGGACATTTTTTTGGAATCATAATTGTTTTATTTCATTCAACAAGTTTAGGGAGGTGATAGAAAAAATAGAAAAATTTTGATCAAATTTCGAATTTATCAAAATTTTGGTTATTTCAATTTTATGAATGAGTAAGGTTTATTACGATCCAAAACCAAAAACTGAATTAACAGATCAATTCAGTTCTAACCGAATTGATGGAATACCCGGCTTTACTTAGCGGTGTATCCGTCTAAGAGGATTAATTGGTTTGGTACTTTGTTATATTGCTTTATGGTGAAGTACTGATAAGAGATTTTCCCAAAATTTTATTTTCAGCGTGTAATATACTCCCCCGTCCCATTATTTTTGAAACGTTTTGACTGGGCACGATGTTTTAGGTGGAGCTGATTTTGAGTTGACTTAGGAGAGTGATGAGAGATAATTGAGTAAATTCATGTACAAAAGTTTACTAAAAAAGGAAAGTGTTTCAATAATTTAGGGATAGGCTAATAAGAAAAGTGTTTCAATAATTTTTGGACAGAGAGAGTAATTTACATCATCTGCTTTTAATAAATTTATTTTGTTGTTGTTCAAAAATAAATTAACCAAATAGCTTAGAATTAAATATCTGCTATACACTTTTTTCGTCTCTAAATAAGTGGTGCATTTATTTTTAAGGATTTTATTTATGATTTTATTTCTTTGATATTTTGATGTATAAAGTCAAATAATTTATGTACAAATTATAAATTAATGTGTGTAGTTTTTAAATATATTTGTTTCCAAAGTTTTTAATTAACTCTTTCTAGTAATAATTTTAATCTTCCACGACATTGAAAAAGAAACACACCAATTTTTTAGGAACATAGAGGATAAGAGGGATAAAAAACGAAAAATGTTGAGAATCATGGCTCGAAATTGTTAAATTGGGAAATTCAACATGGTCGATAAAATGAGTTAACTATTGCTATATAATATAATGAGAAGAGGTTAACCATTAGTATATAATGAGGTCTCTTTACTCATTGTCAATTTATTTTGAGTCAGATGTTTTTACAAAAATTGTGAAGTTGAAGGACTCATGTAATCATGTTGCCCCTGGGCAATTCTAGTGGAGTGGACAGTGGAGGCAGAATTCTTTGGAGCCTTTTATTTGGTGAAGTAAGAACTTTCTGAAGTTCCAGAAGTAAAGGTTTTAAAAGTTTCTCCAATTGATAATAGAGTAATTAGCCATTAAATAAAAAATCTCTATCATAGAAATAAAGTAAAAACATAATTTTTTTAATAATCAACTAATAATGTTAAAGGCTAAGGTGAGTTTATGTAGGTTTTCGAAATAGAAGTAGAAACTTTAAGATCCGTTTAGTTCATAAATTTTTCCACTCCAAAATTTCATTGTAAAGATTTGGATGTATAGCTAGTTATTTATAGATGGAAAACGGGTCTGTTTAGTTCAGGAAATTTTTCACTCCAAAATTTCATTGTAAAGATTTGGATGTATAGCTAATTGTTTATAGATGGAAAACCTTGTTTCCAAATTTAGGAGAATTTTAGTATTAAGATGGAGAACCTTGTTTTGAAGTTTTTCATGTTAATACTAGAGTCTTCCAAATTTGGAAAACAAAGTTTTCTATCTCTAAATAGCTAGTTATACATCAAAACTTTTACAAGAGAAATTTGTAATGAAACGGATCGTTGGATTTTCACAAACCTCGAGAAATTTTTAATAATTTACCTTAGTTTCTATCATGAAAATGATGTAGAAATTATCATAACTATTATTAAAAATTTTAACTGTTAATAATCAATCTCAAGCACTCTTTTCATCATAATAAGCGTCGGGACTCAGGAGACCTTGTCTGAATCCGAAACACGCAAGTTTTTTGGCACCGACCAAAGTAACTAAAGATGAAGGTTCGGTAGATTTCGTAGTCGATCACCTCGCTGTTCAAAAAGCTGCATTGGATCTCGCGAGCGAAAATGAATGTTCTTTTCTGATCTGGTCGTATCTGTAAGTGAATCTGTCACCTCGTACTACGATTTTCGGTTCCACTCTTCTTCACTTCAGAAATTTGTTAGAAACTTTTGTAAATCCTGGCAAATTCTCATGGGTGATATTACTGATAGCTGTTTAGTGGATTTGCGTTGATTTTTCTATTGGGTATCGAAGGATTGTTGTGATTAGCTGCTGATGAATCCTATTGGAATCATGTTTCAGGACTGCTTTGGTGTTGAATAGTATAGCATTTTTGTTTGAGACTTAATGAGATGGGAGAGTCGTCCAAGTGTTGATCCCAGCAAAGCTGAGAGGAATGTCGTGCACACGGTCAGAAATTCCATGTTCCCTAAACTTCTTGTCCAGCTCCCTAACATGATTCAGGACCGTCTCAAGGTGATTGAAGCTGTGAATTTAAATGGCCTCTTTCTTTTTGTTTTGAATTCCTCTGAAGAGAAAATGGAATTTGTTTGTGCTGTTGCAGATGCAGCTCAAGAGATTACATAAAGGCAGTGAAGGAGTTAGGTCAGTTGACTTGGGAGAAGGTTCATCATCAAGTTTAGGAGTTGATCAAGAGAAGCAGTTGCAACCTTGGAGAGAAAATCCTTCCTGGGTTGAGCAATCGTCAGAGATAAAGGTGAGGACTGAGGAATATGATGCTCTCTTTTGAACTGGTGTACCTTTGTTTGAACAATGCACTGTGGATAATTAATTTCCATTACTTCAACGCATGTCTCAGTTCTGTTCCTGAGGGCACCCTTGGCATCATATTTTCTTTCTTATTCCTCTCATAGTACAAGTAGCATCATCTGAGAATGTCTAGATATGTTCCCTTTCCTTCTAAATAAGCAAGCGAGAAAAGAGTGTGATCTTAGAGTACGTCTAGGCTAAAATTCCAATAATTTTTGTCGCCGTGATTCCAATTCTGTTACTGCAGACCTTGACGAATTCGTGTTCCAAGATGTTATGCATTAGCATACTGTATATGAGCCATCTTAACATAGAGAATTTGGTATGGCCTTTAAATTAGATGAACATCTCTTAGCGGCTGATGTAGCAAGCTTCAACATGGTGGGCTTGGTAACAAGGATCTAACATCTTTTGTTCACTTGAATGACTCTGTCATTCAGTACCACAACTGTATGCGTCTTTTGTCACCATTCAATGTTAGACTGATGTTATTTTGCCCAATAGGCCAATTATGTTGTTGTAGACCCAGATGACACGCCTACATCATTATACAGACACTGTCCCTCTTCCATGGGAAGAGACTCAGGATGTCAGTTTTTCTATTTTCTTGGTGGACTCTCTTGGATGCCACTCTCATCATATATCACCACTGCTACACCTCCCAAACACATTTCCTGCATTACTTCCAACTTTCAAGTCTATGAGGGATGTTCATTTCCTCTCCTTGCCTCTTATCTCATTTTCATTCACTTGCTTACAAGGCTATCTCAATTCCTGTTATCCAATTTACCCTACTTTGTAGCCTAAGGTGCTTTTAAAATCAATAAAAGTTAATATTTTTTTGGCCAGGTTAGTGTACCAAAAGGTTCTCTATGCAACCTTAAAGTGAGCGTAGATGTTGGTTTGCCCCCAGATGCAGTGTTTGATATCATTACTGACCCTGACAACAAGAGAGTATTCAAGAATATTCAGGTCAGTGGCTCATTTTAACTTCTCACCAAAATTTGCATTTAAATTGCTGATAAATTTGTTTTTCTAGTAAAGGGGCAAGTATGCAACTGCTGTCAGTTTTATATTTTAACTGTATAATTTTCTTTTCAATTTTCCATAACACAGATGCTTAATATTTCAGGAAGTGATATCACGCCAGGTTTTAGTTGATGAGGGTCATAGACAAGTGGTTGAACTAGAGCAAGCAGCTCTATGGAAATTCCTTTGGTGGTCAGGGACCATCTCAGTTCATGTTCTTGTAGATCAAAACAGAAAAGACTACTCAGTAAGGATTTATTATCACTTTCAAGTATCAACCATTTTATTTGTAAACTTTGGGTTTTCTAGGCTCCTATTTATTGGCTTTTAGCAAATCCATTACACACATGAGCCGGCTCCCCTAATGATGCTCTGTTTCTCTACAATCTGTGTAAAGACTCCCAGAACCACTTAAGTTTAGAAATTTAGAACATAAAAGCACATAGTGCTTGAAGCTTAATGGAATTAGTTCTTGCAGATTTCTGCCTCTCCTGTTTCTCTTTAAATGGAACTTGTTTTTCTGGTCATACACTTGACCCTTTTGATCGTTTATCATAAGAGTATCTGATCAGGTTGCATATTTTATTCTGAGTTAGTGACCATTTATGAAATTCTTTGTAGATGAAATTCAGACAATTGAAAACAGGGTTCATGCAAAGATTCGAAGGTTGCTGGACATTGGAACCCTTTTTCGTGGATGAGAAGATGTGCTTCCCTTTCAAACCAAAGACACTGGAGGATTATAACTCTTGCACAGGTGGAAAAGGAAGGGTTGGATCAAGACTCTCCTTGGACCAACTGATCCAGCCAGCCATTGTTCCACCCCCACCCATCTCCTGGTATTTGAGGGGTATTACATCCAAGACGACGGAGATGCTGGTAAATGATCTGCTTGCTGAGACTGCCAGAATCCGAGGAGGTGCTGACACAGAGGAGTCAAGCCATGATATTGGATCATTTGGCAGGATTCACGAGCATCACCAATTCGATCAAATCGGCAACATAAAGCAGAGATGGAAGTTGCATAGAAGAAGCGGCAGGCGACGTCGTAGAGGGTTATGGAATAATGAGTCAGGTGTTCATGTGTAGCATTTACCCTTGTTATGACTGTCCTGTTATATTGTAGTGTATCTTAGAAACGCTCCTTGAGAATTGGTTGTTACAGTATCTAACGCCGATCATTTAGAATGAAGGAAAGATGCGCATGCACAGTTCTGATACGAGTGGAACTCTCCTTTGTCATTACAGAGATCAATTAAATTTTTAAATGAGTCGGTGAGTTGGGTTGCCAAGACAATAAAAAACCAGGAGCTTGTTCCTATACTTCTTCCCCGGTCCACATTCTTGTTTCAAGATCCACCCAACAATGAACTTCCATGCTAAAATCAGTAGGCGTAGCTTTTATGAGAAGGAAAAAATATTTAAGTGCTTCTCTCCTTTGTTTCGGAAAAGGGACTTACTGGTAGACTGTAAATTGCAGAGGACTAATTCATTCAAAATCCCATGTACAAATTATTAATCCAATCTTTGTTTCTTTTCTCCCTTTGATTTATTTATTTATTTATTTTTCCTGTTTTGCTTAGTTTTTGTTTTGTCTATCATGTGATGTAGTATTAGTGGATAAAGATTTTTTTTTGTGTGTGCTACTGCAATGTGTTCAAGAATTGTAGCAGTTTGTTGCCAAGGATAATGAAGCATAAATTTGGATGAGAGGGCATTAATTCAATGCACCGGTGGACGTGGGCCGAAGTTGCACAACTACGACACGATTGTGAAGTATTCCATGGATTTGGGTACAACGAAGACTAAATTCACAAAGAAGCTGTAAAAGTCTCCGAAAGACCTGCTTTCAATACATTTCAATGATTTTTTGTTTTGGATTACATAATTATTCTCAGAAACGATTTAAATGTAATAGACATATAAAGTATATTTGATTTGTTTTATTTCATTTTTTTGCACCTTTGCTAGACATTTTTCACATCAATGAAAACTACATATAGCTTATCTCAACGTATACTTGTTGTATGATTCATGGTGATGGCTTAAAGTAAAAAATGAATTGGTATAACATGTTATTCTAACCGAATTATGTTGTGAACTTGCTGTTCCAGCTTCCAGCTGCTTAGTAGAATAGAGAAGGAACCTATGTGAGTGGTTCACAATGTTTAGTATCCTTTTTTTAAACAAATAAGAGACTTGTAAAAGAAGAAACGTAATTTATTTAACAAAATTAAAGATTTAAGAATCTATTTAAAGGCCTTTTCATCTTTAAGTACGTCCAAAAAATTCAAGTTTAAAGGAAAGAAGGAAAGTACAATTTTGAATTCCTAAAGTTCTAAGTCCTTTCCACTAGCAGCTTCATCTTCAAGTTCCCTCGATCAATTCAGAAGCAAGAACAGGTACCTGCAAACTATAAAATGTTTCTCGGGCCCGGAGATTGCCTACGTGCCCTTCTAGTATTCAATGATACTTCTTAGAGAAGGATTTGAGGAATCACGTAATTATCGACGAGATTGATTAGTATCTTTCACGAGAAGAAAAAATGAAAATAAGAAAGTAAAAGCCAAAAGCAGTAAAGTGTGCTTGGGAGGTAGAGGTAGTTTAAGCTACCTTCATGCTTTAATATGACATGACAGCCCTAGAATTCTAGCGAGTAATCTAACATGAACTGTCCTAATGACCAACAAGTCATGCTTCTTAATCAAGAAAAATCAACAACTAATTGACCAAGTCATAAGAGAAAAGTTACTAATTAAGGCAGGTAACAAAGATGGCAGCAAGCAACAAGCAACAAGCAACTGAACAAGAATTAAGGACTTGTTGGAAAAGAAAAGGTAGCAGGTGGATTCATGCAAGAATTTAGGGATTGAAGGGCATAACCATTGACGATGGAGTTTAGTCCTCCAACAGTCAGTGTCCTAGAGCTCAATGTGTTCCATTTTGAAGCACCCAGCCAGGACATGTGTCTCTCCTACAATGACGGGGAAGAAGCACCATGAGTGAACCAAACCCTTATTGAGCCAAAACCAGCACTTCTCTGTGATGCTCATACTGGACATAAATGAACCAGTTTCAAGTTCTATGAGAAAGAGCAATTTGGGGCCACTGAGATCAGCCCAGCATTCGTAACAGCGCGTTGTACTAATCGAAGCTTTGTCAACAATGTCATGCGTTGATTGGTGATAAATTGCAGCAGGAAATTTTGTAACAATGAGGAACTTTCAATATTCAGATCCATGATTACCCATATGTTCTGCTTGAAGATGTACCCGAGATCAAGTTCATCACCGGTACGGTGAGTCGGGTGAAGCAAATTGATGAAGTTGCTTCACCCAAATCAAGAAACAGTTGTTCCCAATTTCTACACACGTACTGTAAGCTCTCCACCCTGTCCAAAGGTTCGAGCCTGTTCCAAACATTGTTTGATCCTCGGGCACATCTTCAGGCAGAACAAACAGCTACTCATGGAGCTGAATATTGAAAGATCTCAATTGTTCCAAAATTCCCTACTGCAATTTATCACCAATTAGCGCATGACATTGTTAATGAAGTTTCAATTAGTACAATGCACTGTTACGGATGTTGGGCAGTCCCCAAATTACTCCTTCTCAGAGAACTTGAAATCCGTTCATGTCCATTAATTTCAGAAAATGTCCTCACGAGCATCATAGAGAAGTGCTAGTTTTGGCTCAAAAGAATCTGGTTCACTCATGGTGCTTCTTACGGTCCTTGTCGGGATGCTGAGGCACATCTCCTAGCTGGGTGTTTCAAAATGGAGCACATTGAGCTCCGAGATAGTCCACTCAAGTTGGAGACTTAGGGTTACTACCTTGCGTTTACCAGTAATCGCTGATGTGCTTGCTGATGATGATGATGCAGCAGATGTTGAGCCACTGGATTTTGCTAGATTAATCTAGTCGAGGTGTGTTTACTATGCCTTTTTTTCCTTTATTTTTGTACTTGCATTCTTTTTATACTAGTTTCTTTATTTACATTCTTTTTGTGGAATTGTAGCTTCTCTTTTTGTTGGTAAAATTTCATAGTTGAAGACGGTTGATTTCAATGTTTGAAGCTTAACAGCTACTTGGATTCGGTTGGACATTTGGATTTCAGTGGATATGTTTGCTTGTTTGGACTTGGTTTGGACTTTGGATATGTGGATGTGTTTGTTTAATTTGGCATTGGACTTGGACAGACTTGTTAGTTGTAATCTTGTTTGTTTGAATCATTTTCTTGGACTTTGGATGGAATTAGCATCAAAACATACCATGATAATGGGTTCATACCAAGCTCCAACCATGCTACTAGTGGAGGGTAATAAATCACTACCACCAGCACCACCTTCTATTCCAAGTTTCCAACACCCACCTCTGGTGGCCTTTTTAAGATGTAGAACCTTATTCTACTACTTCAACATGTGGCCTTCCTTTACTTGGTCAGAATCCCTTGTAAGGCATAGAATGCAACCGTTTTATCAAACTACTCTCTCTTGTAAGGCATAGAATGCAACCGTTTTATCAAATTACTCTCTTAAATATTTGGCTGTGGCCCTGATTTTTCATGGAATTAGCATCAAAACTATCGAAATGAATTCACGGTAGCAAGCAACTAACAACCCAATGCAAGTAATTCATGGAGTGAAGAAAGAGAAACGGTTACCTAATGTTCGCTCCCATGGCCATGGTCACCATGGCCTTTCCAAGGATGTCTCCATCCCTAAAAATTACATTACAGAAGTAGCATGTCAAGAAACAAATAAGCAGTGCTCTTTTGAGCAACAAAATACTCTCTTCGTCCCATAAAATTGTTCTATTTGATTTTCAACATTTAATCTATGATTTATTTTCATCGACATGTTGATATATAAAATTAAATAATTTATATGTATATGTTATTTCAATATGTCTAGTTTTTAAATATATATTTTAAATTTTTTTAACAAATTCTTCCCAGTTAAAAATTGAGTCAAACACAAATACGAAAGTTAAATGAAATAATCATTCATTGTGGGACAGAGGTAGTAGATAAATAGATTAAAGAGCACATACTTACCAATAACACAGGACCATCTTGCTTAGCCCTGTACATGATCCAACAACCTGAAACACCGTGTTCAAAGAAAATTAGAGTGCAACAGAGTGCTTCCAATACTACAGTTATATATATACCCTCCAAAAGACTTTTGTCCAGAAATTTGACGCTAAGTAGAAGTTGAAATTTTTAAATCAACCATCCTCAGCACTATGCATAGATTTAAGAAAATAGTAGTAGAAATTACTTTTTCCATTTTCATAGAAGTTTGTTCAATACATACCTGGCCGCACTTGGTGGGTGTTTAAAATCAAGTAAATTTGACACATGAACCATGCTAGTAAATACAGCAAAACTAGAGTGAAAAATTAAGAAGTTTATAATTAATGACAGTGTCCATAGATTTTCACTGGACGTTGGTAGGAAAGGAGAAGACATCTGTTTCACAATTTATTCATATACAAGAGAACCATGGATGCATTTAAGCTGCACGTAGATTGAAGTTCTTATCGTTATATTTAAAGAGATCAGGAAGCAAAGTACATGGTTCTCAAGGTCTAGTGAATCTACAGTTGTCCAAGACGTTCTAGTCATTGAAACTCAAGGAATGAACAGACTTTCATAGAGCTCATCCAAGCGAAGTTAAAGATAACCGAACCCTAGTGGAAACACTACAATCAATTAAACCTCTCTGTTTAAAAACTAAGCTGAAATTAAAAGGAAAACCTCAGAATTATCAACGAGACATTTCCATCTGAATCAAACCCACGATTTCTTTTTCTTTTTTCTGCGGTAACTTCGGAAATCTTTGAGCCCAAATCCGATGAGACTAATTCAAGGATGAGAGAAATTTACCACATCATAGCGCAGAAACCCTTTCCGGTGACGGAATGCCATCTCTTGGACTGATGAACCGTGATACCCTTGTAAGTCATGCCGGCTCCATGGCCACCACCACCCATTCTCTCCTCACCGATCAAACCCTAACTCACTTGAACGGACGATGGTCGAAATTAGCGAACTCTAAAATCTCCGAGGTTCCCAATTAAAAACTACTCTAGCTGTCTTACAGCTGATTCGAGATGGTCTAGGATCCAACCGTTGGAGGAAGACCATCGGTGCGGCACCACTGTAGCATCTGTTAGCGTGATGCAGCAGATCCTAGCTCCTAAGAGGTCCTTTTGGACATGGGCCTTTTCTATCTTTTTTCTATTATAAGGTAACTAGCTGATACCCCCTCCTACGGGACGGGTAAACGTATTGTTTCCTACACAAGAACCCATACGCTTTATATTATTTAAGGATCGATGGCCAACCAGAGTAAAATGTTCGCTTATTATCAATCTGGTTCACAAACGACAACGATTAGAAATGAAAAGAAAAACCATAACACACGCCAAGACACGAAGGAAACACCTAACTTCAAATATGAGTATCGAATATTGAAAACACGAACGGATCTTATTGGTCCTGTACATGCACACGGTCACATCTCGTCATTCTTTGCATGGCTCATCAATAATCCCTAATGTGTTTATTGGATCTTTGGGAAAGTTCATCCTCAAGGCTACAAGTACATGTCACATAAAGTTAATAACATTTTAAAGATTATATTATAAGTAATAGTAGTAGATGCAATATACGTACACGGATTCTCCGACACTGTTACCATCATGTACTTCTAATGTGCCAATGTTATCTCTATTACCAAGTACACCGCAGCCTACCAATCTCTTCAACAGTCGGTAAACTATACAGCAAAACACTATAATATAGCCAAATTGTAATTGGGTTTATAACATAGTTTATTTTTCAATCATATAAAAATTTAATACCTATCATTAGGGCTATCGCCGCTTCCGTCGGCTTTGATCTGCGAACGTTTTAGTGGTAGTAAACGTTTTCTTGTAATTGTCTCTATGATCCGTAAATGCAATACGTTTTATTATGTATGAAAAATATTATTACTTAGTATTTATTACATGACACAATACAGTGCACACATACTTACCAGATTCGATGAGTTCTAATGCATCTCGACCATCCTGTCGCATAATCAATTTCGAAAAATGTCCTGACGGTAAATCCCGAGCGTTTGTTTGTGATATTATAGTCGGTGACTTTTATATCCCATGCATATTTAATTCCTTTCAAACTTTCGTACATGCTCTCCAACTTCATCCGTCTGCTTCCTATATACGCTTTATCATGTAAAATGAAAATTTACGAATAAATATGAGCATGTCTATAATGCGTGTTATATTTGAATTGACAAACCATCACTTACAGCTTTTTCATAACCTACGAATGTCCGAGCATCACACTGGAAAAGTCTGCATGCTACATTATCAAACATTATGAACTTTGACTCCCAGTGCAGTCCATAACTATTACTTCGACTTTATACCTAACAAAAATACACGTGTAGTAATATCAACATTATTAGATATACTCATAATAAATCAATATAATCAACATGCATAAGCGTTGTCGAACATACCGATGAATTGAAGAACGGACAATAGTATTACACCCTTACGGTAATAATCGGGACCTTGTTCGAACACCTTTTCAAGCATACCCGACATGCTAGGTACCATAGTGGATAATCAAGACTAACACCCATGATCATCGCATTGCATCTAAAATTCCTTATCTCGCATAAAATCATACAAACAATTATCATTATAAAATGTTATTTTTAAATATGAATAATACAAAACACAAGCGCATACATGTGATTTTCTAAAAGACCGAATGGCTTCAAGTTGACGCAACATGGCGCGCTTAATGACAACACTCGTCCCGCTCGTTGAAATAGTTGAAGTTCGTTAAAAAATACGATTAGTGATAGCATTTCCATTTACAACAAACCTGAAATTCATATGATGTTATGACTAACAATTGAATGTTAAAATAAATAATTACATATAAAACATACAAAATACATACAAGTCATGTAAAGTGAAACTTACGGAATGTCAATGTTGACATGGATTTTTGTCTCACGGGTTGCGAGATAAATGAAACTTATCGATATACAATTCAAAACAAACATAATAAGCATCATTACATATCAATCACTCAATTCCATAGATCATATGTACATACCACGATACTTCTTAACATAAATGGTAGTGATAACAACTACAAGACATGCATCTAAATCAATATCTGCAAGACATTGTAAAAGTTTAACATGGTCACCCAAAAACATTATATCGACATCGTGACCGCTGCACAAAAAAATCATGTATACGTGTTTAGGAATAAAAATTTCATTTATATGTCATCAAATAATAAACAGTATAAATGAAACATACCGATGATCCACTACACTTATATCGTAGCTTGGATAAACTACCACTTTTCAGAATCTTCTCACGGGTATCGTCCAGTTTGATTAATCGCCCAACAACATCTGCAACGAATAAATTTTTGCAATTTGCGTTTAACCGGATTAGAAACTATACCAAAAAATTAATATAAAATTAATATAAATAAACAGACTAAAACATCCCACATGCAACATTAATTCTCATGGAAACTTGGACGATAAATCCACAATGTCGACAAAGTCAAATTTGTGTTAAGGAATGTCACCGTATCACCCTCAACAACGCTAACATTTGTATATAATGCGGAGGCGTTCAAGTCCTGTTGAAATTCATCTAATGCGGACCACATCTCCGCGTGCGGACATCATATGAATGATTGAATCTTGCGTCTGGGACATCTAATGAACAATGATGAATTTTTTCGAGTTTAATATGAATGATTGAATCATTTGTAAATAAGTTCTGTATTTATAGTGTGAATTATCTAGGGTGTAGGTTTGGGATAAATTTTACGAATATTTATGATAGGTTCTATTGGAGATTTAGTAGTATATTCTAATAGTATATTTGTATAGGTCTCTCCATGAGGTATTATCTGCATTTTCGAAAATTCACGAAATTGATCATATATTTTGATAGTGCCTCTTCATAAAACAGATTTGTTTGTTTTTAAAGAAAAATGAGGTATTATCTGCATTTTCTAAAATTGAAATTGATGATATATTTCCATAGTCTCTTCATAAAACAGATTTGTTTGTTTTTAAAGAAAATTAAATGTATTTTACACGGCGTGGCGCTCACCTTCGGTATGAGCACTGTTTATATATTAATAGTAGATTTGGAAATTTAAATTCAATTAATCGAATAATCACATATCTATTTTACATTTTTCAAATGCCTAGTGATCACATAAATTTTTTTGTTCCTGTTGAGAAGTTTTTATCTGAAAATCGTACACATACAAAGAATACATAACACACTGTTTACAACTGAGGGCCCATTTATTTAATGAATTTTCTCTGTAGGTGCACAGAATATGTAGAAGAATATACAACCAGTTTACCATACAGATAACTCCACAATACCCAAATCACTTTTCTGCACCAATTAAAAGATAGCCCTCAGTACATAAGTCAAGAATCGCATCTGGGTTGGTCACAACAATCGACGAGCATAATCCTAATGAACCACCACACGGTCCACACCTCTTTGTTGCCTTGCAGATTTCCTTTGTATGGTCGTAAAACTATATCCCCACAACAGGGGAGCACCATTTCCTACCAACTTGTCGACTATGTTACATCACAAAGCTTCTTCAACCAACAGCCTGTGAAAGTGTAGATCCTACAATGCATAGACGCTGCATTCGATACTCTCGCTGTCATTCACTTCTCCACTTGGTGGGTAGGAGAAGGTGTCTCCAGCACATGACATGCCTATCGGAGATCTGAGCGGCAAGTGGTGGACTATCATGCCATCTAGACTGTGCTTATCGTAGCTTGTGAATGCACCCAAGGCTCCAAGAAACCCTTCATGCCGTAAGAACATTGCTTTCGCCTCTCCTTTGGACCTGCGATTTTCATTATTAAAATGGGGGTTTGGTCAAGAGAACAGTTATACAAACAAGAGTCTGCTTATCACTGAAACGATGAAATAAAAAAGGGTTGCATGAAATGAAGCTGTAGAGTTTTCATTACCAGAAATCTACCGCAACAGATATTGTATCCATTGTGTAGGCATGACCCCGAATGAAAAATCCACCAAAAAATACCCGCTTGAGCCCAAACCGCAGTGCAGTTAGATATGCAAGCTAAAACGAAACATAAGCTGTAAGTTTCAGAAGTTGCGCACCAAGTGCTCATCCCAGTGGATAACCAATGGTGAGTGAGTGAGCGAACCATTTCACGCTTAGGTCATCACAAGTTAAACATGCTAGGTTTTCTGTACTAAAACAGATGTCATTTATTGAAGTTGAAGCAGTAGCATACAATAATTCAGAGGGTTTCCACTAGAACCAGTAGTTGAACGTTTAACCTCGAATGTATATTGAAAGTTTTTACAAACCTGGTTACGCTGTGAACTAACCTGTCCGATGTTGTTTGATATCATTCGCAAGAGGGATCGGGCGAGATCCTCACGCTTGTAATCTTCCAGCTCTTTCTTATCAGGGATGACCTTTCCAAAACTGGAAGCAATGGTTGTAGAAGAGAGACCAATCTGAAATGGATCCAGAAGGTAATTGAGACTTGTAAGATAATGCATATAAAAACGGATGAGCTTCCTCAATCTGAACCAAAATGAAAGCTTCTGGTTCATGAAACGCTTGTAACATAAAATGTTCACAACAAGGAAAGTTACATCATCTCTAATCATCTTCAATCAAAAGAAGAGCATCCTGTACCTTTGTATAGTCACTTCCACCATAAATATCACCAACAAGCATATCAATTACTCTATTATTTCCTTGTTGACTTAGTTCCAATAGCTCATCAAAGCTGAAACAGTTGTGAAGGAAACAAAAGCTTAGTAACATGCACTGTCAATTAGAAAAATGAACAATCAGATAAGTGGTAACAGAATAGGAATACCTCTTACACTTGGTTAGAAGTTTTGCCAAACCCAAAAAGGTACCACCCCCCACGCTTGTACCACTGACACGCTCGAACTTGTCATCTCCATCTACCTACATGACCGGAAAATAACATTTATAATTAATCCTACATTTTTAATTTTTTGCTTAATAATTTGAAACAAAGCAATCACCAGTTGACAAAAACATTAGAATAATACCTTGATCATGCTAACACCTGATCCAATGTTTACTAGAAGATACGGATACATATCATTGGTATCAATCTGAGCAAATTCCCTCTTGCCATTCAAGTATGTAAAAGCTTCTTGATGTACTGCCTACTCAATGGACACAAGACAAAGGAGGACAAGGTGAGACAACACAGAGACAGATGTTCAGCAGTAATAACTTCTTTTATTACAAGCAAGCATACAGAACCAGAACCCACCTTCAGAAGAAAATTTGCACCTGCCACTAGACAGTCCATCTCATCCTCCTTGTCAAGAACAATGCCAAGCTTTTCATTGAAGAGTTCTGAAAACTTGTATGCACCCCCGCCTGTTGCCTACAAACAGAATCATTAGTCAATAAGTCATTTGTATATTTAGGGCTGCATCACTAAAACAACCCAATCCTGACATACAAGAATAGCTTTTGTTCTGGACAAGTTATATATAGTAAGTTAGTAACTGCTGGAAAATGAACTGCATAAATAAAGTTACAGGAGCTAATTTTACCTTAACAAGGATCTTCTCCTTTGAATAAGCTTTATGAAGCGGGAAACCTGAGTGTATTTTGATTAGTAAGCAAAAACTGTTGATGTATAATCAATGTAAGATACTAACTTGCAAAACTGTTATCCAATGAGACTTTTTTAATCAGTGACACAATCAATAGAAAGCTCCTATACTAAGTTATTGCTTAAATTTCTCTAGAATCTTAGCAAATACAGCAAGAAATATGGATTTGACTGTCCAAGTGAAACAATTTTCACAGTTCTTTGAACTGGAAGGTCCTAACGATTCTCCATCATGATATATATCAGAAAATTGAGAAAGTGGTAGCTACTGAGCAGAGCTAAGAATAGTATATTTACAATTTTATAATAATCATTTTAGGTTAAAAACAAGTAAAAAAGCTCCAAAATATAACAACAAAGTCATGCCCAAATGTTTTAGGGCATCTAAGCACGTAAATAACTTGTGGATATAGTTTACAGTAATCTTTCCCTGCATAAAAGACTACTATAAAGTTTTAGTTAAAGGCTTAAAGCATAGTAGAATGTCAGCGTAATTGCCAGCTGGTATTGCAGGAAACAGGGCAGAATTGGTTCTAGCATCTGAAGCATTCTAGCAGATTCGCTGTGCTAGTTGAATAATTTGTACTACTTACTCATTCATTTGAATAAAAGCTTAGTTATGAATACAACTCAAAAACGCAAATTCAGATACATCCTTAAAAAGTTTTTAAAACCCTAGAATATCATAACCAATTATAAGTCCATAATGGAATATTAAAAGAAGGTTCATACCACCAAGGTGGAGTGCTTTTGAACTGATGAAGTCAATGCAGTCATTTATCCTGCTTGTCTCAAACTTAGCGAAACGGAGTTTTCCTTCTAGAACAGGATGTCTTCTGTCTCCACTAGAAACACCAAGACTTTCATTCATACCTGCCTGGTCCTTTCTCTCTCTGGGACTAGGACTTTCGATGCTACTAGAGAAATATACCAATTTAATTAGAGTGCCTGGCAACCAACAATGTTCATTACAATTAGAGGTGATACAACATTTACCAAAATAATAAAGTTGCTGCCCAAAAACATTGAAAAACTACTTCAGTTATGCCAATTTGAATTATTGAAACTGTAGACCATACACTAGACAAGCCCGAGAAAAGAAGCAACTTTTAATGTTTAATGAACATAACCAGTGTTGGAAACAAGCAGATCCTGGCAGGACCTGGATTTATCGTTTACATGTAATAATCTCTGGACCTGGACTCCACGCAACAGCAACAAAAGGTAAAGAGGAGAATAAGACGTCAGCAGTTTCAAGAAAAGTGTAAGGCAAAATGCCAATCTGGCTGCTGCAATATGAACATCGAAGAAAAGACCGTTCAAACAGAGAATTTCCCAGAACAGCACGAAGAATTGAAAGAAGATCATACAAACGACAAGTAAAATTAGACAGAGAATAAAAAGGGAACCTCCAATGTCGATAGCCAGATGAGAGACTGAGCTCTGGGACTGGTTTGTTTCCATATTTCGCCGGCTTTGAATCCCGGCAAGATCCATGTCGTCGATAACCCAATTCCTCTGTCGCAAACTCGCTGTGCTCCGATTCGGATTGGAATGGATCCGACCTTAGAGGTGAATAAATATGCAGCAGCTGCCAGGTACCTAATCCATAGAAGCTCATAAACTAAAGCTAAAACCCAATCGGACGAATCTTTTTTATTATCCAAAATTCCAAAACAAGACTGCGACAAGAATTTCCGCCAAACAAACGCGACGCCTTACTTTACTTGCGCGAAACAGGGAAGGAGCTGGTGAAAATTTTCCATTTTGTTTTTGTGTTTACAATCCATTTGGTTAGTTTAAATGGTTTAATTAGAATTTAATAAAATATACTCCCATTCCAACGAAATTGTCACGTTTTACAGGCCACCCTCCGGTACCCAACCAACTATTTAAAAAATAAGTTTAATAATATTTTCTTTTGTTGAAAAAAGTTTTATGAGTTGTTTTATTATGTTTAGAGCTATTTTAACCATTTTTTATGAACAAAACTGATTTAAAAAATGAAGTAATTAAGTTGTTTTATCTTATCGGCGAAATTGAAGTTTTATAGATACCACTCATCAAATTACCAATCACCAATTTTGTCAATATATAAAAAAACCTAATCACATCATTTTAAATGTAAATTCTAATTAGGAAAAACTCATAATGATTCAAAAATAAATTAGTCACAAAACTCTTTTTTATGTAAATAAAATATTTACAGTGTTTACAGTGTTTTTTATTTTTTAAGCATTTGGGTACCGGTATCCATAATCATCAGATGGGTACAATAGAATTTCCTACATTTCACTTTCATCGAACAACCAGATTTCTTTTCAGAGGAAAATGTGAGGATGCTGGCGGGCTCTAGTTTTGTTGTTGAAAATTATTATTGTTTCAAGCGATTATTATTTGTAATCACAAAGCGCGAGAAGGTGAAATATCAATTGAGGGAAATGTAAGACTGGATGGAGGATGTTGTGCATGAAGTATTAAAGTTTCACCAAACGAGGTAAAGAATATGTTGTTTTTGTTAATATGCAAAAGTTGGAGTGTTAAAAGTTAAATATAAAAATGTATAAGGGTAAAATATAATTAAGATGATGATAAAAACATAAATTTGCACATCTAAATTGAGCATTAGATGATGTATATAATGTTCAAAAGAATGGTGTAAAGTTATCCGTTTAATCGTAGTAAGGTGGTCTTAGTTACAACTTATGCACTTGTATTATCTTCATTAGAAAGGTTGAAAAATCGAAATTGGACTTAACATAAAAGGATTTCAATGTGTTTGATAACAATTTTTAAAGTAATTTTGTTTTTTTGACAAAACTATATATGAGTAGTTTTTTACGTTTAGCCGTAATTATTTGAGCTTATCTTAATCATTAAAAAAATATTCAAAACGTTACAATTAACAGCTAAGCGAGATCTACATACGTGTGGAAGTTTTTAAAATAATAATAATAATAATTGTAGTAGTATTAGTGATTTAAATCTCGTTAGACTACTGATAATTCTTAAAATTTAAACTTTAGTGTAAAGAGGTACTATTGGATACTTTGATCCACACATCCGTATTAATTGGTCAAATTGGCTTTCAAATTTTTTTTTGTTGATAAAGTTGATTTTCGTGTTTTAAGTTTATTTTTTACTAAAAATTGTAAGAAAGAAAAGCAGTAAACAAAATCACAATATATTCCATCCATATGCAAAATACTGTTTCATTTGTTTAAACAGTTTCACAGTGTTTAATTTATTATTTTTTTCATGAAAATTTAGACATCGAAAAATAAATAATTCACATATATATATATACATATCAAAATTCACAATCTAAATTTCTAAATATTATATTTTTTTCTGAAATTTTTTCATGGTTTATATTTGTTAAAATTTGAATTAAATATTGAAATTTGAAACAATAAAATCAAATGAGATAATTTTTTACAGACAAAGTGAGAGTATATATATATATATAAAACATAGAAAATTTAAACTTCTAATAATAATATGTATATAAATTATTTAATTTTAAATATCTAAAAATTATATAAATTAAATATTTTAAAATAAACAAAATAAATAGATAATTAATGACAGACGGATAAAGTATTAAATGTTAGAATTGTTCTCGAATGAACTTCTAACTTCGATTCTCAATGATTTTGTTGTCAAGGTCAAGGTGTAATGGATTCCAAATGGTTGACGTTGACAAATGCCCATGACATACTGATCTTGCTCTCGCCACTGTTATCCAAAAATAATCTAATAAGTAAATAATAGGATATTTGTGATAATGATAAATTAATATAAACATAAGTATAAAATTGAACAAGTTTCAATATACTTTTTATTGTCATGTGAAATTTTAAAAATTAATAAACAATATAATAATTCAACAAATTAGACAAAAACTAATTCAACTCTATAATTCTTACAAAAATCATAGAGTAAATCATAATAATTATAACAATATAGAATGAAAAGAAGAATTAGAAATCCAAAACCAAATTTCGACAGAGTTTCGAGGCTTGTGTTTCACACAATCTCCTTAAAACAAATTCGTCCCCTCTGGTATGAGTGCTCGAGGTTCGATGAGCGTCTGTCTCTCAGGATACAACGGAAGACGTGAAGTGAAGTTGCACCAAACTTCCATCACCGGCGAACTTGAATGGAAGAACATTTGAAGAACACCAAAACATATGCTATAATAGAGGTTTTTTCTCAAGGAGGAAGAAAAGAGAATAATGTAATGATGGATGAAAAATATGCTTGAAGTGGGTGTCCTTTTATAGTGGTTGGGAGGAGTCAAGACATTATGGGGTACCATAATACCCCATAAAGCTAGTCATATAAATGGCATAAAACCTTCCCATTAATGGCCATAAACCATGGTCATAACACTCTCACTAATGGGTAATAAATCTTCATAGTAAATTGTGAGAAAAATGATAATTTTATCATTTATATAATTTTCACTATTTTCCATGATTTTTCCAACAATCCCCCACATGAATGAAAAATTGTTTTCATTTTGAATCTATTGTGGTGTTTGATGTCCTTGAATTGTCCTGCTTTATTGTGTAAATAACCCATATATTTTACACAGAAAACGTCCTCATTTGTTCAATTCTCATGATTTTGTTCATTTTGGTTATGAACATGTCCTGGTTCAGCAAGAGTTTCTAAATAATTGAGTATGACCAATTCTCCTTTGAAGCAACCACACTTCTCTCTCAAATAGGTGATTTCTTAAGTCTCAAGTAACTCAATTACTTACTTAAAAATCATTAAAGCAACAAATTGTTATCCCGATTCACATCACTGTTTCATGATAGGAATGAGTTTGAGGTTATCTTCCACAATGATCACATTGAGTCTTATAATTTGGTTGTCTCATTGAACCTAAATCTTTGGATCTCCAGTCAACTAGGTTGAGTATCCACTATAAGATTTTTTTCATCCACAGACTTAAGCTCATTCCTTTTGTCAATTTCCCAACTAACTCTATTTAATCATTTGGTTTATGGATCCATAAAGTTATTTTTTGACTTCACATAGTCAAATAGAATAACAACGGGTAAACTCCAAGTTTAGTCCCTTACCTTTCAACTTTGTCCTATTTGAGTCCTATTTTAAGAATTTGCATCATCCAAGTCCCTTAGCTTTAATTTTTGTCCCACTCAAGTCCTCCCATCATGATTTTCCGTTAAATTTTCTGTTTTCTTTGTTATTTTACGTAAATACCCAACAATTATAATCTAATTACATATTTACTAGAAGTATGGTCATTAAACTTTTAACAAATATACATATAAGTCCCTACACTTTTTTTCCTCTCTTTTTCTTCTTCTCGCTCTTCCCTACCCGACATTGACCTCAACCACGATGGATCTCAAGAACAAGTTAAGGATGAAGATGATGCGACGGAGGGTGACGATGGGGCTCCGGTGGTGTCACCGGCCGGGAGAAGGGCTCCTCCACCATTTTCTTCTTCTCTAAGTCAGCGCCGCCGCCGCGCGCGATGGACATCACTCTGCAGCCGTCCCCTTCGTCCTCATCCTCCATCTCCTCCTCTCCTCTCCCACAGCCGGCTCCGGCTCCGATCCTCTCGCCACCGGCTCTACGACACCTTCCTTTCATCGATCCCCACCTCCACCTCCTCGTCCTCTCCTTCCTTCCTCCCTCTCCGGCGTCTACCTCTCACGCCTCCATTCATCTGCTTCCTCTCCCTCTCTCCTCCCTCTCCGGCTTCGAGGCCGTCCTCCTCGCCGTCTACTCCTCCGAATTCAAGTCCCGCGCCGGCAAACCGCTAACCGTCCATGTCCCCGATCTTTCACAGCCTTCTCTCTATCACACGCCTCGAATTAGGCCGGCCGATGAGATCTAGCCCTTCTCTCTATCACACGCCTCGAATCGACGACGGTGAAGTTGCCACCGAGCCGTAGACAACTATTGCCGCCGGCGCACCAGCCCCGACTAGACCCAGCCACCGGAGACAACTATTGTAACCGTAGAACTTCGTCGGACACAAGCCAGCCGCTGCAAATCGCGATCTGATTGCTTCGATTTTGGGTTCGATTTTGGGTTCTGATTTGTTAAAGTTTATGGGAAAGTTAAAGTGTTTGGGTAAAATTGTTAAAATTTTATAAAAATAGGGGTTAGTTGAAAATTAAGAAAAGGGTAATTAAGACTTTGACACAGACAAACGGTCAACATAACGTGGACTTTAACGGAAGGACTACAATTGAGACGATTTATGGAGCTACGGGACTGAAATAGGACAAAATCTTAAAATAGGACTCAAATAGGACAAAGTTGAAAGGTAAGGGACTAAACTTGGAGTTTACCCGAATAACAACTCACGTTGAGAGTAGTTGTATAATGGTATCGTACATACCTTTGACGAACATGTCAAGGCTAACCATTATACATGTATCACATTACATGTTTCTCATATCTTTGGAATGTCCTTTAGGAAATGGCATAACCATTCAACTTCTCTCCATATTAATTCTAGGTTACCGCCTTGAATTGTGGATTCAGCTTAATCATTATCCTTGACACTTCCAAGATATAGCAGCACTAACATGGTTGGACTTTCTCATTACTTGTATCTTTTAATCACAAGTAAAGTCTTACTTATCAACGAAATCATTTCATTTCCTCATATCTAACCTCACATGATTATATTTAAAATAGAATCAATTTGACTTCTATGGTTTCTCTCCATAAAAAGTATCAACGTAGTTTTTATACTAGAAAATAATTCTAAGAAGTTTTCTCATGTAACTATGATTTTCATAGTTTTACCGTCCATTTTGATAAACTTGAATCATCCCTTTATTTCAAAGAATAATTCAATTTAATCCCACTTTCTTATCTCGCGTTCATCCGTTATTTTTCAGATTATTTACAAGAAACCGATCACGCTTTCAATGTACCCCACACTCACCAGTATCTGTAGGATAATCACCTAACTTTACCATAACTTATATGATTTATTCATGAAGATGGTTTATAAGTATGTCACTTAGACCAATTTTTCAAACATTTCTTTGATTTTTTACATACTTTGATGTAATTCTGTCATTTTGACATACTTTGGGGCTCTTCATGTCAAATTTAACATTTGGGGTGGTCATATTGTCATCTTTGACATACTTTGGAACTATATGCACATTTAGCATACTATGCACATTTAGCATATTTCAGGGACTTTATGCACATTTAGCATTTTTCAGGGATTATATGCACATTTAGCATATGCGAGGTTATTTTGCCACCTTGATATACTTTAGGGTCCATGTGCCACTTCTAACATGCTTTGTGATCTGCATCTGCCACTTTTGATATTGTTTGTTTCTTTCAAACGATCATTTTCCAACGAATCGCATCACGTCGTAATATCGTATGTCTCATTCTTGCATTTTTTTAATGCAATTCACTCGGTTTGCATATTTTACAAAACACATTCTATCTATCTTAATATTCCGAATTGCCAGTTTTTTAGACTCACGTCTTATAATTCAAAATATCCCACAAATTTTCACAATCGATTTTAGACTATCATGTGAGTCTTAAATCGGCTATTGATCTTATCTTATAGAGATCTAAATTATTCCAACATAATTTCCTTAGGCATCAAAGTTTGAGTTTCTCAAACATATAATCCGAATAATTATTATTCAAGGTAACCGATGATTCTCTCTCACGAATAGAGTATCCAACATCGAATGCAACAAATGATTTTTCTTCCATGAAGAAAATTTTCTCATTTTTCCGATGGCAACAGATACTTTTCTTACACAGTAAAAGTTTCTAAATTCGAAGGCAACTAAACGATTTATCGTACTTGAAGAGATTTTTTTTATCTTCAATGTTAACAAAATATTTCTCTTGTCCTAAGAGAATTTTTCATCTCTCACCGTACATTAAAACAAGTTGGAAAAAAATGAGTATTAAAAGATTTTCCCTCATTTTTTTCACATCCTTGATGAGGAATCAAATAAACACACCTTGGAATGAATTAGATAAATAATTCATTCTAAAAAATTAATCTCCACCAATTTCCCAAAATAATTGTGTGAAATGAAAATTTGTCAAAACTTATCACATGTTAAATACACCATTTGAACATAAAAGTTCAAGACTTTAGACCAATGGAAAAAGCTCATTACTATGTGTACAATTATAACCTTGATCATCGTTACACGTCTTTCCACCATTGGAGCCGTTTCCATTGTTGGAACCGCTTACACAAAAAATGTCTAAGATCGTCATCACGAATTCAAGAACTTGTTTTAAGATTGTTATCCAAAAATAATCCAATAAATCAATAAGAGGATATTCGTGGTGATGATAAATCAATATAAATATAAATACAAATTTGAACATGTTTTAATGTGCTTTTTATTGCCATGTGAAATTCTAAGAATTAATAAATAATATAATAATTCAAAGAATTAAGTAAAAATCAATTCAACTCTATAATTCTTAGCAAAAATCATAGAGTAAATCATAATAATAATTATAAAAATATAGAATTAAAAGAAGAATTAGAAATCCAAAACGAAATTTCGACAGAGTTCCGAGACTTGTATTTCACACAATCTCTTTAAAATTTTAATTCAAAAAATTTGTGTTTTAATTTTCTTTGAAAATTTTAAATCAAATACAGTATAAAATATCAGACAAACTAATTATATCTATCTATTATTACAATATAAAACAGGAGACAATTCAAGCAAGGTAAAAAAAGTTGAATACTCAATTATGGTGAAGCCACCTCAACGCCATGTAGGACCACGTCTGTTTTTTTAATGAGATGGCGGCAGCCTAAGGCATTTATGGTAAGTTTGAATAAGTAAGCAATACAATTTAATTCCAATCAATCTCTCACCATATTATAGTAAGTTTTAATGAGTAATTAACCAAATTAATTCTCTTCATAAAAAAACAAAATTAATTTTGTATTCAATTTTCTCTATTCCCTATTTGGTTTCTTTATTATCTACTATTTATTATCTATTATTATAATATAAAACAATAGACTATTCAAATAGGGTAAAAAAAGATGAATACTCAATTCTGGTGAAACCACCTTAATGCACGTAGGGCTACGTCAGTTTTTTTAAATGACATGACAGCCTAAAACATTTATGGTAAGTTTGAATAAGTAATAGTACAATTTAATTCCAATCAATCTCTCTCACCACATTATAGTAAGTTTTAATGAGTAATCTATTATCATAATATAAAACAAGAGACTATTCAAACAGGATAGAAAATAGTTGAATACTTAATTCTGGTGAAACCACCTCAACGCCACGTAGGACCACGTCAATTTTTTTTAAATGACATAGCGGCCTAAAGCATTTATGGTAAGTTTGAATAAGTAATGCAATTTAATTCCAATCCATCTCTCTCACCACATTATAGTAAGTTTTAATGAGTAACTAACCAAATTAATTCTCTTCATAAAAAAAATAAAAAAATAAATTTATTTTATTTTCTCTCTTCCCTATTTGGTTCTTTCTTATCTACTATTTATTATTATAGTATAAAACATGAGATTTTTTTAAGTAGGGGGAAAAACAACGTATTCACACTACGTTAGCGCCACATAAGAGCATATAATGGATTGGTTCGACTATAAAGACATTTGATTTTTTTCTTTTCTTCTCTAATTCTGCCGGCTCATTATTCAACTAGAGAGACATCTTTTTGTTCATGGTTTGAGGTATGATTTTCACGTCTTGGCCTATTTGAGGTATGGTTCTTTATTTTGCTCTTAAATTCATCTTTAAATCTTCCAGCTACTATTATTGTGACATTTTGAGTTGTTTTATTTATTTTTTTAATAAAAAGTTTTGGTTCAATGAGATGAAATTTGATGGTGGGACTTGAAGTTGGTCAACTTTTGCGTGAAATGAGAATGCTTTTGAGGGATCCATGGAATTGATCCCAATAGCATTCTCTTGTGGTTTCTGGCATTTGTTGGATTGGATTTGTGCTTATTTCTTGAATCACCACAATCAATCAGGAACATGATTGTACAGTGAACATAAAGTCCATGACAAATTGAAGACAACAAGAGGTGAGACCGGATAGGGCACTGGTCGCACTAAAGAAGAACAAGGAACAATAAGATTTAAGAAGACGACTTAATCAATGTCTCATTAATGTGCACTGACAAGAGAATTCATTACTTTCAATACGATTGATGACGGGATCTATCACAAGTTATGAATTAAGTCTAGCATAGTTGCCTTTGATCTTGCTTTACATTTTATTTTTTAAAAAAGTTGTGTATACATTTTTAAGGAGTTGTGAAAATTTTGTGAAAATGTTTTAGATAGGAGATATTGATCGAGCTACCAATGAAGTTAAAAAGCTGTTTGTGGAAGCCTTGTAATAGTGATACCATTAAAGTAACACAAATAGAGAAGACCATTAATCAAAAAAAGAAAAAGAAAAGAGAAGACCACGATGGGAACGACCATGATTAAGCTTGCTTTTTAAATGCAAATATTGGAACATATATGGACGTCTTTTAAACTTAGAGGACCTTTACATTGCAATGTTTGTTGGTTTGCTTCTTGATCTCTCTGTATGATAAATTGTTCACCGGTTAAGTCCCCGCAATAGGGACTCCATGCAAGTGAAATGTTTGTGGTTTTTTCTTTTTACATTTATCGCTCACTGTGCTGTCTGCAGATTTTAGAAAAACTATATATAATAACCTATTTATATATAATAACCTATTCATGGTTGAGGTTGGGTTTGGAGGCATCATATGACAATACTCAAGTACATTTTATCTTAGGTTTTGTTAGTGACTTTGTATTGATGAGTCAATTATGTGTCTTTATTTGATTTCTTTTTTTTTAATCTTAGTACATTTTATCTTAAGTAAAGTAACTTATATTGTTTTAGTTGATTCTCTTCGGTAAACTCAAGAAACTCCACCAACTTTGACTTCATTTATAATTATGTGCCTTTATTTTCAAATTTTCAATCACCACCAATGGTCGAATTTGATATTTTTACAGTTAAATTAATCTATAAATTAATCAATAAATTAAATACTATTTAAAACCTTTACATTGGTTTCCAACTCACACAAATCTTTAAGAACAACAAAACTATTTAGCCAATAAATTTAATAAATCTTTTAATACATACTCTTTGCACACCTTTTCTATATAGTTTCTGAAATACGAAAAAAACAAAAAGAATTTCTATTACAACAACATTTTTTTATCATACATTATATTTAATTAAACTCACGAGATGTTATTGTCATATATTTTTACATATAACAATGATATTATTATTAAAATAATATCCCCATGCCTTTGGCATGGTATTTAAGCTAGTTCACGTAGAAGGAGTGTATAGATAAATTTAATAGGGGGCTTCAAACTTCATTTTGTGTAGGTGAGGATAATGAGTGATCCACTTCCAAAATTCATGGTGATTTTGGAAGTTTTTCACTCCTCAAAAAATCACTTGAGGAGTAAAAATCAGTTTTTCACATTGAAAAAATGGAATTCAACATTTAATCTATGATTTTTGTTCTTCAATATTTTAATAACTAAAGATTAATAATTTATATGCAAATAATAAATGAATATCTAGTTTCTAAATAGTTTCTAAATATTATTATTGTCACCTCACGAGAATTCGCGATGATTCTTCAATTTTTCATCTACCCACCTAAGTTTGAAATCCCCTAATATATATTTTTTCACCTCACGAGAATCTACGGTGAATTCTTCAATTTATCCCCTCATAAAAATCTCTCCCCTGCTAAATTTGAAACCACCTAGTAACAACGTCAATAGATGATATTTGTCCTTGCTAGAGTCAAACCTTCACCCCTTAGCATAACAGACGAAGATTCTCTTTGTCCTCATCTGCATTGGTAGGCTTGGCTGGCTGGCGCAGCACAATTTTGACTATGCTTTATTATGATTTGTTTCTGCTTGTATAGCCTGGACCATGCACTAGCTCTGAGACAATTTCCTGCCCTTATTTATTCTGCTCAACAGACTAATGCGAGCTTTAATCAGGGACATCAGAGATCAGACATGATGTGGCAAGTGATGTTAGGGACAACAATGTTATGGTGATCCATATATTGGCATTAGCTCTTGTTCCAAATTTGATTCAACTAATCATAATAAAAATGAAAACATGTATGCAAGAATGAGGAGTTTCCTTCTAATCGGTTAGGAGGAAAAAGAATTTTAAGAACAAATGGTATGCGACTTACCAATACATTTTTCTCACTTCTACACGCAAGGGATATTTATACTGTGATGAAGCACCAACCATGATTCCGCAGATATTCATTAACCGTTAGAAAGGCCGGTGAGAGGGAGAGCAAGTGGTGAGCTGCAGGAGATGGTGTCTTTGTTGCAGGATTTCGTCCCAAAGGAGGGGTGCGCAGATAAGTGGCATTGGGAGCTTGGGAGGGATGGTTTTTCAGTGAAAGGTCTGGCTAAGCTGATCGACGCTAAGCTGGCAACAGGTTCTGGCATCCCAACAAAGTGGTGCAACAAAGTTCCCAAAAAGGTGAATATTTTTATTTGGAGAGCTACAAGAGGCATGATTCCAGTTCTCGATCAGCTTCAACACCGCGGGGTCCCGATCCAATCGGCGATATGCCCGTTGTGCGGAAGCGAGGTGGAAACTGTTGATCATGCACTGATTAAGTGTAAGCAGGTTGCAGAGATTTGGAGAGCCATTGCGGTGTGGTGCAGTACCGATGTCCGAAATCTTTCGAACATTTCCGTGCTGCTGGACGATGGTTTTATCTCCCAGGCTCAATCCTCGGTGCGCCAGGTGTGGAAAGGGATTGTCTATGTTTCGGCATGGGCACTATGGAAGGCTCGGAACAAGCTGGTGATGCAGGATGTTCCTTGGAGAGCATCTGCCATTCTTTCGGAGGTACAAATTCTTTCTTTTCTATGGATAACTAGCAGGTGGACCAAGATGAACCTAGCTTGGGGGGATTGGCTACTAGCCCCATTGGCCGGAGCGGCGGCAAAGCTTCTTTAATGCCATCTGAAGTTTTGTGTTTTAAGGTGTTTTTGGTGATGTATATTTGTTTTTCTCTGTTCTTCGGCTGGTAGGATAGCTAGTAGCTGTTTCTAGCTCTTGCAGGTGTTTGGATGGTCACGGTTTTCAGGGGGTGCTGCCCAATTTTGTAGGGCGGGCTTGATTTGGTGCGGTTAGTCTTGTTCTTGTTCTGCCCTTACCTCATGGGCAGTTTGTCTTAGGTTTTCCTGTTCTGTTCTTTTTCTTTCGTAATGAAGTGATTCATTTGCCGTTCAAAAAAAAATTAACCGTTAGAAAGACTAGCCCATACCTTATGCAATCTATTAAAATTTTAGCTCATCCTATTATATATATATATATATATATAAAGCAGGACATTCTAGAGGGTGTTTTTGCCAATTCATCCCCTAGAATTATCGTGACCATTAGATCTGTGTGGGGCAGAGATATATACGGTTACATATTAAAAATTAACAAAATAGTTTTAAAAAGGACAATTACACCCCTCTACGAGGGACACAAATGTCAATTTCAGTTAAGAGACACCAAAGACAGTCAGGTGGCATAACAACCAAATCTATTATGATACAATATTATCATATAAATACATAATTACAGGAGATAAAACTCTACATCTAATTAAATTCTATATAGCTTCCACAAGAAGACTTTTTCCAACTACAAAAACAACATTTATCACTTTCTGCTACAAACCTAACATCATCACTCTCAAATTCTTTCGCATGCAGCTCACTGTTTTGATTCCTACGCTTTCTGCTTTGGTATACCAAAATCATTGAATTTGATGTGTGTTTTGTTGTACATTCTCACAAAAATATAAACATGACTTTCTTTCTCAATGTACAAAAAATTATCACCTAATCTCTTTCCAAAGTTTACTTACATAATTTCTTTTCCACTTTACAGGTTTCAGATGTAGCAGAACAAAAATAGTATTAAGTACACAAAATTTTCGTTTGAACAGACATGAGTCATTTGCTTGGATAAGTTCATTCTTGAACTAAAATAAAAAAATGTACTCATATCCTATTTTAGCCTATGGAATACAACTTCCAACAAATAATTTCAACCTTTTATGTGATTACATTTCCTACTTTTACATTTTAATATCAAATCCAATTCCTTTTAAATTATTCATTCACCGTGTTATAAGTAAAACCACTTACTCTAATGGCAGGAATCATCGATTTACTGGATTATCATTCATTTAAGCAAACCCAGCCATGAACGTCTTAAGCTAGATTCGCAAGGTAAACTATTAGGAAAAAGATAATAATCACAAAGTTTTTTTTTCTAATACCAGGAAATAAATTTAACAATTTTAGTTTTTATATTGCTTTTAAAAAAATAGAATTCAGATTACTTTTTTTTTTGAACGGCAATAAGGGGCATTCATTAAGAAAAAGGAAGAAAGATCATACAACATACACATACAGCCCCTGAGATATGGGCATCGACAAGAAACAACACACCAAACAACGGCATAGCACCCCCCTACAAAAATTTTGCCAGCACTTCTCCTGAAAAAACACCAACCAACCATCCACTACGTCGCTGAAACAATTTGTATTGCGGCCATATCGCAATTATCTCGCATTATTTAGCGCGGTATAAGCTGCAATACAGGTCGCAATATTTAAGCCCGCACTAGCAGGCTTATCGCGGCTCACTCCGCAATACTTATTGCGGCCTATTGCGAAAAGGCCGCATTACACTATATTTTTAATAAAAAACTAAATTCATCCGGATGAATAAATTCATCCGGATGAATGTATTCATCCCCACCAACCCGCATTATGCCCAAACTCAACAAAAACCCGGAAATTGAACAAAAACTCGATTCAAAAGAACAAACACAAACATTTTTCTTTCATTTCTTCAATATCTTCAACAACAATTCAAAATGGGTAATGTACAAATAAAATCAAACAGAAAATCAAAAGTAAAAAAAACTTTTATCTACTTTTGCTCAACAATAAAAAATCTCAGATCTAAAATTCTAACACATATATATCTTCTTCTTCTCCTCCTTTTTGCCGCCGATTCTCCTCTCATTTCTGCCGTCGATCCTACACCGTTTCTTTGACGACCGCGAACCTGACATTCTAGAACGCTAACGCCAAGAAGAAGAAAAAGAAGAGCAAGAAAGATGAAGAAGAGTCAAGATCAAGTGGAATAGCAAGAAGAAGAATTTAGATGTGAAGAAAGAAGACGAAGGAGAGCAAGGGAGAGAAGAAGAAAATGGAGAGATTTGTAGAGAGATAGAGTTTTGAGCGGATGAAAATAAAGAAAATGAGAGAGAGTGGGACTAAAAGTAACTTTATTGCAGCCTTATTGCGAAATAAGCCGCAATACGGTGTGGGCTTGGGCCTTATTGCGGCGTTGGCCGCATTAAGCATAAATTGCACACAGAATTGCGTTTTCTATCGCGGCTTGCGTTAAATTCGGCCAAAGCCGCAATACTAGCCGCACTAAAATCGAACTCCACCACGTAGTGATCCCCGCAGTTCAAACACAACAGCTAATCACAAAAACACCAGCAAAAGAACTGAAGAAGACCAAAACATCACCATAACAGATTACTTTTGAAGCTAACTACTTGTATTATCTATGCTTATGATTTAATTACCAGATTTGCATAGAAGTTGGCGGATGGACAAATTAAGAAAATAATTCAGGGAAACATGCACAAGACCAATTATCAAGAAAGTGTAAATTCAATTATTTTAATTTCTAACTTACGAAACTCAATATATTCTACAGGCGATTTGGAAATTACACCAATGCTACGCAATCACAATGAATGAAGCACGGTCCTAACTAAGCGGATTTGAGAAAAATTCAATATATAGCTGGTTTCTTTTAAATCATGTTGCTTCCTGGAAGTTTACTCCTACATGTAATCGGAATAGTTTTGAGTGGAAAGGAGGAAAATAAATACTATATCTGGCCCCTAACTCATTTTCACCACATTCCTAGATTCTTTGAGTCCGTGCATTTGTAAGGATAAAAATGGAAAATGGTCATTTCGTTTGGATTTTTTTTTTGTTTTTTTATGTTATGATAATACGTTTGGGACGAGTATAAAACGGAAATTTTTGAATATCGATAAGTAACCGGAGTACTACGTATAATTAGATCAGATTTGTACATAAGCCATCAAGGGGGTTGTCTTCATTTGATAATATTTTGGTGTCCAAGCATAAGGAAAATTATTGAAGTAATAAGACTTCAATATTGTTACACAGTTCTGCAAATATTTTAAACCAGTTTTAGATATGTAAAAAGAATAAACATTTCGAAAAATTGTACTCATACTCTAACTAGTTTTAGAGTAGTAATTACTAATAGTTTTACTAGCCTTTCAAAAACAAAATACTCTATATGTACCATCTTTGTGATTTGTAATTTTATATCGTCTTTATCCATCTTTAACCCTTTTACCCTAAACGGTCAATAAAATTCTTTTTTAAGTGTGATTTAAACATTTTTAGGTGTATAATTGTATCCTTGCCTTTCCGCCTTTTGTGATTTTCTCGAGAAAATGCACCCCTAAAATTCATTCGTTTTCATTTTAATCCTTGGTGTTGTGGTGTGATCTTCCGTAGTTACAAATTAAATTAAAGATATATTCTTTCAATAGAACTTGATCGAGAAAATGTGAAGTGCTATTTAAATTGATATAATGTTTATAAAATAAATTATAAATAGTCTTCACTCTTTTTGCACACGTATTTACTTTGAAATTTTATTATATGTTCACCTTTTTAGACTCAAATACAAGCATATTAGTAGTTTAATCCTTAAAAATATTCGGTTAAAAATAGGCTAAATTATTGAAGCTCAAACGGTTAAGGAAATATACAATTAGGGTTAGGGTTAACCACTGTAACTATACCCTAAGATATTTTCAACCCTGGCCCACTTGGTTCTCTTGCGCGGAGGGGGTCAAACCCTATATTGGGGTTTCAAACATGTGAAGTGAACAAAAAGTTTTAGGTGAAAACTGAGTGAATTGGAGGTGAGTGAAAAAAGTGAAAATAGGAGGGTTAAGTTTGAGGCCCCGTGAACTAGAAATTGAAAACACGTGAATTCACTCACAATTGGCTTTCCGCCTCAACTTTCCTTCCTTTTGCGCAACTCCCGTGTTTTGTTTGCAACCAAAATTAGTCTTCCCTTCATCGAAACTTACTTCTCTTCATATCTAAGTTCTTCTTGGGTGAGTTTTGGCACAGCACAACCTGTGCGCAAGCTCAAGGCTGCAAGGCACAAGCCTGTGCACAACTCGTGCACAATTGCGCAAGGCCAACAAGCCTGCACAAGCCTGCACAACTCGTGCACAATGCGCGCAAGGTCAGGCGCCGCGCACAAGAAACCCCCTATTATTCTTCATTCAATTCTTATATAGCGAGCCACTTTGCCGAGTTATCGCATGGAGCCAAAACCACGGAACAGAGCTTAAAGGCAATCTCACATGGCAAGGGCCATAACACAACATGTGTCGATGCACCTCCCACAACTTCCCACATACCAAGTTCATAACCATCGCATCACCAGCAGTCCACCCCTATAAATGGTCACCATGTCTTCCACAATCCATCTAAAAATCTACCAATCATTCTCTCTTCATGAAGTATTGTGGGGTTATTAGGACAACCGTGATAGTCTCATTTTTAACTGCTAGAAATATTGTGGTTATCTTTGTCCGTACAGCTCAGACTTATTTTTATGTATGACACATTTTATCACTTAATTTCTTATTGTTTCATCAAACAAATAGTATATAAACTATTTGAGATCAGTTTTCTATGTTGGGTCAATTTTTTTCGACCCCGAGCAACGTGGGGTATATAAACTAGTTTTAAGTTATAATCCATTATAAGTTGAGCCAAATTCTTCAAAATCCAACCCAACCCTTTTGCTCTAGTAATTGCCTCTAATAATTGCAGGTTATAGTCTGACAGAATTGAAAATCGCTGTAGGTTTAGAGCATATTTCGTGAATTTATTTTTTAAATTGTGGATGTGAGAACTTAGATGGACTTGTTTAGACGTGTTATATTTTGTTTAAAAGTAATAAAGATGCGCTATTTCAAACACTCTTCATTTTATTTATATCTATGTCATTTGCCTTTTCTCACACTCTAAAAAAATTCATTTATTTTTATTCTATAATCAAAATTTACAAATAATTAATCAAGTGAAAAGAAAAAAAGACAAAGAAAAAAAGATTCATATGTCATATATTTTGATAATTTTTTCATAGTTCGTTACCGAGTATCATTTTTTTTCACTACGAGCATCATCAAGTGCAAGTATCATTTTTTTCGTATAGTGCATCAATGTCTTTTGGTACAAGTATCATTTTTTTAATACATCATTTTTTTCACTACGAGCATCATCAAGTACAAGTATCATTTTTTTTATATAGTGCATCACTGTCTTTTGATACAAGTATCATTTTTTAAGGGTAAAGTGCACTCATGGTCCTGTAATTTAAATTATTGCACCACTATGGTCATGTTTTAACTTTTTATACCAATAAAGTCTTGTTTTTAAGTTTTTTCTTCATCCATAACCCTTTTCCGTCCACTGATCATTAACTTTAACAGATTTGTGGGAAAAATAATAAAATCAACAACTCAATTGTTTTAAAAAAATTATTTACACCCCAAGTTTTAAACTTAACTATTTAGTCAACCCAGCAGTTTTAAATTTAACACTTTAACCAAAATGTTTTAATTAAGACCAACAACACCCAGCCATCGTCGGACCACCGCTACCACCACCGGACAGCCGCTGCGAACAAGTGCCGACCACCGCCGGAAAATGCCGGAAACTCAAAAAAAATAACCGAGAACGTAGATCGGGGCCTAGGACTGTCGGATCCCGACCTTGGGTCACCGATTCACTGCCTAGACTAGCGATTCAGCGGCCCTGGGCCAGGATCCGACGGTCCTAGGTCCCGATCTACATTCTCGGCTATTTTTTTGAGTTTTTGGCATTTTTCGGCGGTGGCTGTCCGTTGGCAATGGCGGCGGTTCGACGATGGCTTGGTGTTGTTGGGCTTAATTAAAATATTTGGGTTAAAGTGTTAAGTTTAAAACTGTTGGGGGTGCCTAAATGGTTAGGTTTAAAACTTGGGGTGTAAATAATTTTTTTTAAAACAATTGAGTTGTTGATTTTATCCTTTTTCCCACAATCCTGTTAAAGTTAACGGTCAATGGACGGAAAAGGACCATAAATGAAGAAAAAACTTTAAAACAATACTTTATTGGTACAAAAAAATTAAAACATAACCATAGTGGTTCAATAATTTAAGTTACAGGACCATGAATGCACTTTACCCTTATTTTTAATACGATATTAGTAATTTTCTATAATACATCACTTCTTCTTCAAGACGGATCACTCCACTTATTCTATTGAATCATAAATTATGTTACCAAAGCCAAAATATTCCCAAAACCTCTCTACCAGATAAGCCCATTGCTCTGCCGTCGCCGATGAACCCACAAACGGCCAAAACCCTCCTTCAGCAGGAAACCCTCCTCTGTATCTCGGGATGCACAATCCACTTGATGGATGAAGGCGAAGCCATCGAGATCAGCGCCGAAAACTTCACCCTGCTCCTCATCACCGATCAGAACGTCCCTCTGGCCACGATCGTCAAAGTCAGTGACCACCTCCAGTGGCTGGTGACCAAGGATGAGCCGGTGGTGAAGCTCGACACCCACCATTACCTCTTCTCGTTGCTGATGAAGGCCGACGGCGGCGAGGATCCGCTGAGCTACGGCGTCACATGAACAAAAGTTTTATGAATCTAAAAAAGGTCTAGATGCAGAGTAATGACATATTTTGTAATTTGTTGGTTTTCTTAAGCATTTAGGGTGCGCTCGACTCTTTGTTTAAATCGTTTTAGGTCTTATATTTTATAAATTAGTTTGTGTCTATTTGAGTGAAGTCCTATTGTAGATGAATCTATGGATTTGGTTACTAGCATCCAACAAAATATGTTATTGAATTGTAATCGAGTTGTAATTAATTTAAATCAAATTGTTGTAATAACCGTGACGTTAACTGCTAATTTCAAAGATTAGTTAAGATGAATATCAAATGGCAGCCGCAAAATACAAGTAGTAAAAAAATCATGATTAATTGATAAAGATTTTACCCCAATTGTGGATAAACCACACCATTAACAGTCTCAAGCCATTCAGATTACCATGCTGGAAAAAGTGAAAAAAGAAAACAAAAAGAAGTGATTGTAATGTTAGGGTAAATTACAAATACACTCGTGAAGTTTAGTGAAATCTTCAATTTACTTATTTTAAAAATATTTAGTTACCCCCTTGTGGTATAGTGAAACCTCTAGTTACCTCATTCAACCATTTATAATTGTAGTTGACTAGTAAAGATTTTAAGTGTAATTTCACTATACTAAAAAAAGGTCAAAGGGTGTTTTGGACACACCTGCATTACGACGACATGGTCTCGTCTGCGTCACTACGGCCTAAGCTCATCCGTGTTGCTATGGCGGTCAGTTTGGGAGCAAAAAAAAAGAGAAATTAAATGTTAGGGTTGAAGTATTAGAAATATTAGTGATAAAAAGTAGATAACCTTAAAATTCTTGACAGTCAACTAATATCACAAACAATTAAGGGAGGTAACTGAATATTTTACTAAATTTCAGGGGATAACTGATGAGTTTTGAAAATAGAGGAGTCAAACTGAAATTCACCAAACCTCATGGGGTATTTATAATTTACCCCTCATGCTTATTTGGGCCGCAAACAAACCGCCAAACCCTGAACGGTCCGGATGGAAGGCCTTTCCGGGCCGTTGATTTCAAAATCGTACTGGAAGTCTGGTACAGATTTGAAGAAGCTTTCCAAACTAAAGCTGCGCGGTAATTCGCGAACACGCGGGTGTGTGCTACTGTGCCGTCGGTGCTCAGAAGTTCGTCCTCGATGGATCTTTCTTCGTTTCAGAATCTATGCTTCCAGGTGAAATCCTCATTTGGTTTCTGTTTTTTTCTATTTATTTTTCCGTACACCAGTTTTATTACGATTCTGAAGAGTTTTACCTTTATTTTCCCCTTTCCTGGCCACAGTTGATCTCTTCCGCGTTTCAAAGATGCCGTTTATCAGAAGATTTGTGTGTATTATCGGTTGTTCTCGCTTGCTCTTCTTATGATCCTCCCGTCGTCCAAATTTCAAGTACAGTCTGAAGTTAACATGCTTTGCTTTATCGTTAGATTGAATTAATTGAGAGAAGCGTAAGACTAGGGATGCAGATGAGACTGTTCAGGATTTTAGTAACACAATAGCGTTACAGTACTTATATCGACATTAATTCATACGTTTTTTATTGTTATCCCCCTTTTTTTTATGTGTTCTACGATCAGTTAACTGAAGAATGATTTTCATTTCTGATTGTTTTATTGAGCAGTATCTGATACCGGTGTTGGCAGCAACTTAGAGGAGTTTCAGAGCTTGACATATACAAAAGAGTTTGCTGATAGTGGAAAATGGGGTAAGAAGGTGAAATTATCCAGGAAATGGCAACTTCTACTTCTTGATGATACAATATAAATTGTGCAATATCTGATGAGTTGTTGAAAATTTCTTTGATGCAGATGGTCAGGTTTTTGTCAGGACCACATGTAAGTGCATTGAGTTCATAGGACCTTTCTTGCCTTCTGTATTTGGTTAAGATCTTGTTTATGTTATAGACACGGCCTTATGGATGTTTGTTTTCTGGTGTAAAGTTCAACGTTTAAAATATCTGCCCAGTAAGCTATTTGATGAAAAGCGCCAAATCGTCAACTAGAATTAAGTAGAAAGTGTTTGCATAAGTAACTTGACATTCCTCACTAACATTTTTTTTCTTATACCTTTTTCCATCTCACGAGTCTTTAATTGCAGGTATTGAAGATAATGAGATATATCATTATCACTTGAATCTTGGAGAAAGTCTTTCTGGAAGTAGACTCAGAAGGCTACCTTCAAAACCCAAGAATGGTTCTACTTTCAGGCAACCCTTTTACCATGTCTTCCATGTGCTTCAAGAAAAAAAAACCCAAAATAGGCTGTCATATCCTTTGTAAATACTTTCAGCGGAACCGAGGTGTATGTATCCATCTCTGAAAGTGTGGATCATTTGTTGGCCGAGTTTGCCAACTTTCTCGAGAAGGTATTTGAAGTGGATATTATACTTTATATTGCATGCGTTTAAAAATCACATCCTTCATGAGTAATGTTTATATTTTCAGTCGAGTTGTTGCATCAGTGGTCTTGGAATATTTTCCTTTGCTCAGACAATATAATAGAAAGCTAATAGGGAATCAGGAAAGTGGTCTTTTCTGTACATGTCTTTAAGTTGACGTGTTATTTTCTCTTTATCTATGAATAATGAAACGTAAAAATGGTAGTGCAACTACCTCATAAGTGATAGTGTGAAACTTGTTATGATCCTTTATTGTGTTCTGGTGTGGTCCGATACTTTCAGAAGCCCTTTTCCAGTTCATCTATGATAGGTATTTGTATTGTTTTTTGGATGTAGAATTATTGGAAGAAAGGGGGTATTGGAAAATTCTAGGGTAGAGAGCCACAACAGCTTTAACCCTTGCTCTCAGGCTCAGGGGCATGCCCCTGTGCCAGCTGCCATAACCAGCAAAACAAATCCGCTACTCACGTAAACATTAAGTAGTTCATTTTGCATTTGGTGTATCACACAATAATGTGAGTGACTTGTAAAAAAGTTAAGAGACTCAGTGACTGAGCATAACCATGAAGTGATCAGCTTAAGGAACTTAGGCAGTTCCAGATAATTTGCTTCACTGACATATTCTGTTTTTCTTGCTTAAGGATCTACAAACTGGAATCAAAGATTTTCAATCCCTTCTAATGAGTCTCAAAAATATTTATTGCACCATTTAGCAAGAAAGATGTGGAAAGATTTTGTTATATGAAGAAGGCATTGCTTCACTGGTTAAACATATTCTGTTTTTCTTGTTCCAGAAAGGATCTACAAACTAGAATCAAAGATATTTAATCCCTTCTGCCGAGTCTCCATTTTTTTTGCACCATTTAACAAGAAAGATGCAGAAACATTTTGTTATTTGAAGAAGGCATTGCACCTGTTAAAGAAAAGTATGCTAAAACCTGAACAAACTTAGGCTCGGCTTTCTTCAAACTCCATTATATTTGGCCGTCTCATCATTTCTTTGGCATCATTTTAGTTTCAGCACCCCTTTATTTCTTGGAGCATATCTGCAACTCTCTTGTTTCATTTTCCAGTTAACTCTTTTTTTGATACTGGGTTTTACTGTCCTAATTGTCTATGCAGATGCTCATTCTGAAAATCCCAGTAAGTATTTTGATACCCAGTTCTCTGTACGGATATAGATGGTGTTGTTATTGTTCCTGCAATTTACAATACATTTTGTGCTGAAAAATGAAAAATCATCACCGGCTTTTGGCTTTATTGAGAAGCTTTCTAGTATGGCCAAATTATCTAGCACGTGGCAACCACAACAAATTAAAGCTGCTGGTTAGTTGACGTTTAGGAAATATACAAGAGAAAATAAATACTCCCTCCGTCCTAAAAAATTGTTCATTTAGTTTCCAACATTTAATGTATGATTATTTTTCTTCAACACTTTGATATACAAAGTCATCAAGTTTGTATCCAAATGATAAGTTTAACGTTTCTAGTTTTCATATATATATATATATATATATATATATATATATATATATATATATATATATATATATATATATATATATAAAACAAGGTAAAGTTGGTGTGAAACACGTTACTTAAAAGGAAACCTAACAGTTTTCTGGGATTTAGGGAGTAAGGTATTCACAAAATTGGTTGTTCAAAATTTCATGGTAGAGTAAAATGCAGAAACATAGGTTTAAAGAAAAAGATACATATCTATATTCTGTTAAATTTAGTGCATGACAAACGGCTTCAGAAAATTGTTTTCTTTCCCAATTGTCTCCATAACAAACTGCTGCAGCAGTGTTCTTAACATCTTCCCTGAAGATTTTTAATCCATGGATTGACTTCCGTTAACCAATTTTGTACATGAGTGGTGTAAACCTGCCAACAAGCTCAGCTCCTATTTGAGCTGAAGGTTCTCTTAATTAAATTTGTGGTTTATGTCAAATGCAATTTAGGTAGATTTTATAGCTCGAAAATTAACGATTTTAAACTTGATAGATCTTCTTTCTAGAATGTTGTAGCTGAACTGATGGTGAACAGAGGAGATTCACCTTGTTCAAATTCTAAAACTGTATTTGCTCCGAGCGAATACAGTTGTTCGTCGAGTTCATCGACAAATGTTGAACGACTAAAATCAGGCTTTGAAGAATATGTTCTGAAGCATAAGAAGAACTTGATTAGTACCTGTGCTTCTTGCTACATCAAGAGGTATCCTCATTTTTTATTTCTACCGGTTCATTTTATAGTTTATACAATATCAGAGTGACTAGGATTTTTTGGCTGGTGTGTCACAGTTACGAGTATATGATCTTCATGAGAAGAAAATTTTAAATAAATTGTGCCACTTACGATCCCGTTGCTATGAATGAAAAGGAAAGGATGGGGATTTTATTTGAAGGAACATTTCTAATAACTAACCTACACCACATAAACATGCAATGACAGTCAACTATAGTGTACAGATCGAAAAGATTGCAATCAACTGTAGCTCACACTTCATAGTAGAACATGCTTATATTGTCTATGGTTGTTACTTCAGTCTTCCAGTATCATGTTATAGTGGTGACTCTTGTTTGTACCTGCAAACTCTAGAATCAGTTAATTAAATGGCTTACAGTTCTAGTGTAAGTGGTTCGAGAGGGATGTTAAGTACTTCTAGTCTTGATATGCAGAGCCTTAATGGATTGTTAATCATGTGCTATCTACTGTGTTCTAAATGATCGTCACCAAACTTCTGGTGCACCACAGTCCTTGGTTACTTTGTCAGTTGAGCTGGGTTGAGTCCATTCCTTTTTTGTTTGAATGAAAATCTTCAGCTTCAATAAACATAAACCATCAATATTGTTTGGAGATCACATTTTTCCTCGCTTCTCATAGGGATGCCTTAGATGCTGAAATTTTTATGGCTGTTAAATCTGAATTAAATTTTGTCTTATATATCTTTCTAGGGAGCATCTTAAGATTGGGAGTGGAGTAGCTTGCAGTTCTGAGAGTTCAAGATCAGGATTGACAGTGGAAGCTGTAATCATAAGAAGTGAATTGTCAGAGCCAAGTGCTCCTTGTTTACTGTCTTGCAACACCAAGACCGAGGTCTATTTATTTCTTTTATTCAAAATAGTACAAATCTTTTCAGTTTGGCCAGTAGTGAAGTCTTTTGTTGCTGAATTATCTTTGCTTCTGTTAGATTGAACCCAGAGAAAAAGAGTACAACCAAGTGTTCAGCAGAATATATTTTTTTTAACAACTGTTTTGTTTAAGTAAGAAAAAAGGACAGAAGTTTCAGCAAAATACTAGAACCAACACCCCTATACCATGAGAACCATCGACCCAAATCAAGATACAACCAAGACCAAGACCAGGGCCAAGACCAAAAACCCCTAAACCTATCTAAATCCCCAAAAATATACCCGAACTTCCTTCTTCAAACCGGAACTCCATGCTAAGTAGACCCGATCACTAGCACTTACAGTGAGAACTTTATCGGCTTACAATGTGCATTTTAGGACATAGAGCTCATAACGAATAAATTTTTCACTCTGGTGCATGTTAAACTTTCACTCTGGTTTAGCACTCATAACTGAAAATGCAGAACAGACCAGTGAAATTATATGGTCTAATATAAGCCACTTATAAGCTTTGGATTATACAGTATATTCCTTAATTAATTAATTCCCTGACGATTATCTACTGTTATTTGTAACCATGCTGCCTCGAGTTCTTCAAAAAGTCCTCTTCTCTGCTTTCTTAAAACTAACCTAAAATTGCACTCTAATGTTGATTTAATTGTATTGCATGTTTACTTTAATATTCTTGAATCTCAATTTTAAGATAATTTTGCATGGATGGTTTATATCATTCGCCAGGTTTTGTATTTCAAGGATTTTTGCCAATGTTCTGTTTCCCCATTATCACTGAACATATTAACTGGCATTGACTGGAAGAGCTATGGGCTGAGTCTGGGAAGAGTTGTGGACCAAGGTAGTTGCACATTGCTAGAATGGGAGAACTTACCACCGCTTGTTCATATTGATATGGTCCTTCACTGCTACCAAAATCAATATCCAACGCCATATTTCATACTTGCGCCTTACTACATACTTTCTTGATTTGTTTCGTACTTATCAGTCATGGCTGTTACAGTTTGTATGACGTGTTGCACCCAGTTTTTAGAGCATTCTGCTAAATAGCTTCAACATTTTAAGACATCCAGGAATTTTCTCACTCAAAATGATGTCGGTTGAGTATGTACTATGTATTCCTTGATTGAAATATTACTGCTGCGACAGCAAACTCTAGACGTCAGCCTGGTAGAGATATTTTAAGGAGGGTTTTCAGGCTTGCATTAGATGATATGAAAGAGAGATATCCAGGAATTCTTTTGAGTGCACATGCAATAAAGGTATGTCAGCTACTTCTATTTTATAGTGGGACATACTATATATCAACTACTATTTCAACTTATCACCATCTCATGACTTTTTCCATACAAGTGGAAAAATCTATAATGGTGATGTTTTTTTTTAATTGAATCTCGTTATTCCTTTGTAAGAAGATCACGACATGGATAACATCCAGGTTAAAATTTTGGCATTATGATTTTTGTATGAAATTATAGTGTTAACTATTTGATATACTTAAAAACTTCATGTCATCGACTTCAACATAGCTGAGATAAAGGTGTAGCATTTTTTATTTTTACTTTTTTGTAAACAGCAACATTATTTTTATTAATAAAAATTTAGGTGTAGTATGATGATGCACACACAGCAGTTGTGAAGGAGATCACAAAGGTGCAAAACAGGTTCTATAACAGTGAAGTTAAGAAAGAATTGTTGAGTCATATTCTGACAGTCATTCGGTCTTATTTTCAGTTTGAAACTTGAAGTTATAGAAATGTCAATAGTAGTAGTATATAGGAGTAGTAATCAAGGATGAGTGTACAGTCACATGAAACTGAACTTATACTAACTCTAGTGATTCTTTACTCCTACCAATTGCTTAAAGTAAATGAACCCAAGACATTGGATTTTGAAGTTAGATCATGCTAGTTTTCATTCATTACTGCTTATATTTTTCCAGACTTGCTCTCATGCTCCTGACCTAGCAAGAACAATCATGGACCTGGTATTATCAAGTAATGACTCAGACTTTCAAAAGCAGTGCTTCTCAATTCTTGGATTTCAACCAGACTGTGGAAATGACGCTGTGGAGGATTGTATCAAGCGAAAGATTATTAAAATTATAGAGACAAATGACAGGAACCCTCGTAAATACAAAGATGATGCTCAATTCTTATTTGAAGATGATGGTGGTCAGGAAGCATACTACCAGACGGAGGAAGACAAAGGTGAGTATGTTTTTAGTCCCCTTGATCTATAATTGTGTCGTAAGTAGAGCAAGTTAATTGACTCGAGGAAATAAGTCCCTAGCGATGTTCATGGCATTGGCATTAGTTTGGTTGATGTAGATAATTATCGTCTCGCTAAATGGAGTATTAGAACATCAGAAGATACAGTCACATGCAGCTTATCTACGAGCCATAATGATAGGAACCTTGCGTTAGTTTATTTATTTATTTATTTTGGAAGACTTGAGCCATCTTCCTCACAAAATGTGGGTCATTTAAGCTAGTCTGTTACTTGTCATTAATATTTCTGTAGAAGTGAAATTCTTTGCAATAGTAGTCATCTTCATTTGTTAAATAAAAAAACAAGGCAAAGCGGAAAAAAAAGTGAAATCAATCTTTAAGACAAACTCAAAAGCTTGGGCTCCGTTTAATTGTGTAAAATTTTTCAATTTTTCAACTCCAAATTTCCGTGAGGATATGAAAAAAAAATTGCAGGAACCTCTATCTACATTGTGTGAATTTATTCATGGAGCATATTTTTATTCATCAACTTTCACTCTATATATACATGAAAGCAACTATTGAAATTCACTAACATAAATAACTTATTAATTTAGTAATAAACTGACTCATTAATATAGCCATTATCTAGCATTAATCTAACTCATTAACCTTTCTCATAAACATTCTAACTCCTTAGGCAAACCAATAGTTTTTATTTATTTAGTTTATTCTTATTATTTTTTTGCTAATTAACTTCTTCAAGAACATACTTCCAATACTCCTTGTTCTTGAAGTTGCATTTTCATCAAAAACAACTCCTCATCATGAACTTTCACCGGCTTGGCTTGCTTGTAGTTGTGGCTTGGCTTGCTCGTGGCCTTGTGTTGTGGCTTGCTTGTAATTTGATTTGTAATTTTCTCGTGGCTATGTTCTGGTTCTCTATTCATCGTGTTGTGGGAGCTTCTACCTCCATGTGTTGTGGTTGTGGGAGTTTTTGACTCCATGTGTTGTGTTGTGGAAGTTTCTGCCTCTATATGTTGGTTGTAGGAGGTCAGGTCTCCATGTGTTGTGTTGTGGGAGTTTTGAGCCCCTTGTATTGTGGTTTGCTTTGTAGTGTGCCTTGATATGTTGTGGCTTGTATTTGACCTAGGTCCTTCAAGATCAATCATGCTCTGATACCAATTTGTTGGTGTCTTGTGATGATATGAAAAAGAGAATTGTATGAACCTTGTAACTACATTGTGTGAATTTATTCATGGAGCATATTTTTATTCATCAACGTTTACTCTATTTATACATGAAAACAACTATTGAAATCCACTAACATAAATAACCTATTAATTTAGTAATAAAATGACTCATTAATATAGTCATTATCTAGCATTAATCTAACCCATTAACCTTTGTCATAAACCTTCTAACTCCTTAGGCAAACCAATAGTTTTTATTTATTTAGTTTCTTCTTATTATTGTTTTGCTAATTAACTTCTTCAAGAACACATTTCCAATATAACCACTATAATAGTACTCTCCTTATGCCAGTGAAGGAAATGAGAAAACAAAGGCAGACTCAGTTTAGACAATGAGAGACTCGATTTCTGGAGAGGGTTTGGTGATTTTGGTAGAGGAAGAGAGAGCTTCGTGAGAGAGGTGGTGGCCGGAGATCGTCCAGTCATGGCAGTGGTCAGTTTGCGGAGGACTCGACTTACAAGCATGAGGGGGAAAATAATTTTGGTAGGCTCGATTTTGGATGGTGGTGATTCGATTCAAGACATGGATTGAGGATTTTGGGAAGGAGATTTCGGAGCAAGGAGAGGGAACGATTGAGCTGCAAAGCTTGTTGCAGTGGCCGAATTTTGGATGCGATGTCGACACTGGCGATGGCGATACGGCGGTTGTCAAATTTGGTCCAATCGAAGGAGGTGACGGTGGAATTGAGCTCGGTTGTCTTGATGCCGTTGAAGAGGGATTTGAGCTCGATCCGGTCGGCGTGGATCTCCCAAAGGCGGAGGTAGTCCCCCGAGATGGCGAGGAAGTCGGGGTAGGATGGGTCTTCGGAGGGGAGAAGATGAGGTTGGTGGGGAGGGTGTCGAATAGGAGACGGGTGTCGATGGTGGCGGTGACAAGATTGAAGTGAAGGAGCCCGACTTTATTGCTGTAGTATTGGAGGAAGCTGCTGATGGTGAGACGTGGTGGTGGCCTGGTGGGTGAGAGTAGAGGGAGGGTGATGGTAAAATTGTGAAGGGTAAAAAAGTTAGGGTATAATTGTTAGGGTTCTAAAATTAGGGGTTTAATTTTGTAATTAGATTTAAAACCTAACATATTATTTAGAAAGTTTAGATTGTAAATTATGAGAAACATATGCATCATTTAACTTTACTTGTTTATGAATTCATAAAAATAAATTGTAGATTAAATATTGTAAAAACATCAAAAATTGATGCAATCTTCGTGGGACGAAAGGAATAGTATAGAACCTTGGGAAAATTGAAACTCACCATTTTTGTTGAAATACTATGTTTTTTTTATTTGTTTCTAATTTGCTGTGCAATTTTTTTTTGGACGGCAAAAGAGATGACCTCATGTCATGATAATTAAATACTAGCTACTTTACATGTTTATTACTCCATGTGTTTATATGTTCCATGTTTCCCTGCATCTAGTCGAATTCACTGATACATTTGCAATTCAAATCACCTTTTCCCTCCAACTTTACATTTACAATTTAAAAACCACAGTTTATTTCTCCAAAAAAAAAATTGTTAAACACACCTTAAGATGTTATTGATGTGTGTGGCATACACATGTCATATTTTTCATGGTGTTTTAAGTCATTTTCATCAATATTTATTGTTAACTCATTTAGAATTATGTGTTTTCACTACGTCGATGATACAAGTTTTACTGCGGCCTTTACCGCGCATAAGGCCGCGATAAAACGTTGGACGCGGTAAAGTGGCAGCAGCCACGTTTATTGCGGCCTACGGCGGCGATGACGTGGTAAAGTTCGCCGCTCACTTCAACGCTTTACGCGACTTTCGGTAAGGCATGGTAAGAATTAGTTTGTCGCGGCCTTGCCGCAACATGCATGTAAGCTTTTTTTTTTCAATTTCTTCCCCCGTTTTCATCCGAATTCTTCTTCTTCTTCTTCTTCTTCTTCCTCTCCCGTTTTCATCATCTTCTTCTTCTTCTTCTTCTTTCTTTCCTTCTTCCTTCCTTCTTTCTTTCTTTCTTTCTTTCTTTCTTTCTTTCTTCTTCTCCCGTTTTTCTCTTTTCCTTCTCTCTTCTTCTTCTCTGTTCTTTCTTATTCTTCTTCATCATCTTCTTCTTCTTCTTCTTCTTCTTCTTCTTCTTCTTTCTTTCCTTCTTCCTTCCTTCCTTCTTTCTTTCTTTCTTTCTTTCTTTCTTCTTCTTCTCCCGTTTTTTTTATCTTTTCCTTCTTTCTTCTTCCTTCCTTCCTTCCTTCCTTCCTTCCTTCCTTCTTTCTTTCTTTCTTTCTTTCTTCTTCTTCTCCCGTGTTTATGGGTTTTGTTCTCCCGTTTTCTAGGTTTTGTGGATGAATTCGGATGAATATTCATCCGAATTCATTCACTTTTTATTAAATTATTTAAAACGTTACTGCGGCCAGGGGCGCGGTAAGGCCGCGGTATTACTGCGGCTCGGGGCGCGGTAAGGCCTCTACCGCGACCAAATTTACTGCGGGAATTACCGCAGCCCTTCCCGCGGTTGTTACCGCGGCGCTACCGCGGAGGAGGCCTAAATGTAGGCACGTAGTGTTTGTACTTATAACGTATTTTCAATGTAGGCACGTAACTTCTATGGAAATAGAGTGGAAATGCACCAAACATGAGCCTAAATGATAGAGCATGAAGAGACAGACGTTTCATGACAAATTTCGGGTTAATCGGAGCTCAAACGAAGAAGATACGACCCCGATAAATTAGGAAGTGTAGCTGTGGCACCATCGCGGAGCCAAGGTGGCGCCGCGTGAGCTCTCAGCCTCAAAGTGACACATCCGTGGCACCATTGTGACACCATCGTGGCACTACTTGTTGCATTCATTTTATTCGGGATCACCATGATATTTCTCGATTCTCATGCATTTGTACCGGTTTGTTTGGACCTTTTTACCCCTATTTAGCCCTCTAAAGGTGTCCAATATGTATAGAGACTCTTTAGACATTTAGCAAAGTATATATAGGTCATTTTTCTTCTAATTAGACAAGTAAAAGACTATGACACATTTTTGGAGATTTTAGTAGAGAACTTCAAAAGGAGCTTAGGGTTTTCTTCTATGGAGAACCCAACTCCGAATCTTCTACTCTAGTGGTGATTTCTATCCTTATGTATCATTATCTAATATTTCTATCCATTTTATCTCTTCTTTTGTGTGTAGTTTTCTTTCTTATTTGCTAATTTCATAGGTACTTTTGTAGAGGACCCAAACCACTTAGGGTTTCACTTAGGGTTTGGGTCTATTGTGGAAGTAATGCTTGATTCTTGACTCTTATGATGTGTTGATTGTATATAAAGCTTGTTTGAGTGCTTTAATGCAGTGTATGTCTAGATTTCAAGCTTGTCTTGTGCACGCCTACAAGGTGTTTGAGGAAATGCTCGAGAGAGCTTTTCATGAACCTTAGATCATCAGACTAGCATAAATGTTTTGCCTTTTGCTTGAGAAAGAAAAAGGATTCACTTAAGAGCATAGGTTAGCTCTTAATGGTCTTGGTCTTAATGCTTTGGTAAGGGATTGCCATAGGTTAAGATACAAGAACAAGTTTCATACTCGAAAGGGGTGGAACATATGATTAAATCCTCTCCTCTTAAATCATCATTCATCTAGTTAAGATTATGCATTATGGAAACAATAGATCCAACACTTGGTGATTGTTTTTCTATTACTTGTTGCTTATTTGATTCTTAGTTGTTAGGTTTAGCTAGTCTTAATTCATACTCATACATCATTTTCTCACTCCCATCACTCATATCACTCATTTTTTAAGTAGTTTAATTTGCATAGTAGATAACTTTCTCAATAGCATATCATACATCTAGTCTTTGTGGGATCGACCCATACTCACATTTTTATTGCAAAACGATCCTTACACTTGAGGGTGAGTCGGACATATAAATTTATTTGTCTTGTCCGACTTGCGACATAGCAATTATTGCTATATTTTGTCAAACATTGTATTAGGAAAACAAATTTGTAGACATAAATGTTATTGGGGTACTTCGACGTTTCTGCCTACCTCTTTATACCCTCTAGTGCATCAATGGTTGAGAACCTGAGGTGTGTGGCTTCAAAGCATAAGCGTATGCGAGGCCTCTGCGTTTTTAACTTTAGCTAGGAACTTGAGGTTTGTATGCATGACAACGTCTCACCAGTGCTATGCTCCAGCTCCAGTAGATGTTTTTGGCATTTCTTTACTTTCCTGTGGTTATTGTCGAATGGTCCTGATTTCACTACTGGTTGCCACGTGTTATCAGCTTCCATATAGGCAGCGACATGGGGACTAAATATCTGGGTTCATCTAAAACTGCCAAAAGATGTGTGTGAATCCGTGTTTAAGGTGATATTTAATTGTGGAATAATTCGAATGTCACCTCATTTTTAATATTGCATAAAGGATATCTTGCAATTTGTATTACGTATAATACGTGATAGATAAAGGAGCAGCACATCATCATCTTGCATCTTAATGTCAACTATTCTTAAGGTCCAAGATATTAAGAAACGATATTAGTGTTAAATGTCAATTAGTTTATAAAATTAATTAACATTATAAATTTTTGTATCTTAATGATCTTTCTAACAAACGTTTCTTTAGAATGAATGAAAGGTTATATTATAATCATCATTTTTCTTTTCATTTGCGTGGAGAAAATATCATAGGAAGATGCTGAATTGAAGTAATTGTCAATCATATCCAATTATAAATAATACTCCCCCCATCCTCAAAAGTTCATTTATTTGTTTCGATAGTTTCACAGTAATTAATCTATAATATTTTTTATGAATGTTTAAACATTAAAAGTTAAATATTTCAGTTGTGTATCATAATTAATTTGAAATCTAAATTTTCTAAATATATTTTTTCCCGAATTTTTTTCACTGTTTGTCTTTATTAAAAATTGAGTCAAACATTGAAACTTGAAACAATAAAGTCAAATGAATGAACTTTTGGCAGACGAAGGGTGTATTCGAATACTACATTTGTTTTCACTGTTTCACAATATTTAATCTATCATTTTTTTCATAAGTGTTTAGGTACGTATTTTAAGTTCAATAATTTTTATTCATATCATAATTTGGAGTATACATTTTTTAAATATATTTTTTACGAATTTTCTTCACTATTTATCTTAATAAATATTTGAGTCAGACATCGAACTTTCAAACACCAAAGTCAAAATGTATACATTAATTGAGGACGGATGGAGTATTAAACAACTGTTTTTAACGTTAAAAGCTACATGTAGATGGTAGTCATGTAGATAAGAGTTTTTAGAAATCTACAAAAGAAGCCAATTCCAAATAGGTACGTGTATAGTAAACATTAATATCATGGAATTAATATGATCCATAATTCGGTAGGGACATTATGAATATTTTGTCTTTTCTCACAATATTTCAATTTTCAAAGTTCAAGTTTGTTGGGTTCTAATTAAGATATACTCTAGCAGAGTGGAGAGTAACACTCACACACTGCTACTTGTACTAATAAGATGATCCGATGTCGAAGTTCTATATATCTCTTATATATGTGCCCAGGGCATTGGTCGGTAATCGGGCCCTGGGTGCTTATTTTCTTAAACTTCGTTGTATGTTGTTTTGCTTTGTATTGTTTTCAATGTCGACGATATGTATGGGGTGTACTTACAGGAAAAAGCTATGAGACTGTAGGTGGCATGGGTAGATAGAGAGGTCAACAAACATGCATGCATCAATAAGATATATACAAGCTATAAAAAGCATAGGGAGTATATCAAAGAGTAGCACCAAATCTTAGAATCATGGAGCTCGAATTCAAAGCTTTGCATAGGACCGGTTTCTACATGCTTTTCTTTATAGTATCACAAGTACTGGATATATATATATATATATATATATATATATATATATATATATATATATATATATATATATATATATAAAGTCACATATATGTATTCAAGTGTTTTTCCATCCTTTTGCCCCTAGAGTAAAATACCTAGCTATATATATATATATATAAGTACATCATTCACTCATAAAATCAGAAAAGAGGAAAAAGAAAAAGTGTCAAGTAGGTGTTGGGATGAAAATTGTGATAGAAAGTTATCAAACAGGTTATGCAACACCAGGACATTGCAGACCATGAACACTCTTTACTCTTATACTGATGATCAGGCAGCAGAAGGCGCAGGTATGAAGGACATAGCTGCAGGCTCATGCATGGATGCCATGAACGATGATTTCGATATTGGTTCGTCCTCTGCAGGCATGATTAGGTCGAGGGACTCATCGTTGTATATGTCCCACCATTTTGACACCAACATCTTAATATCCTCTCTGTCCATGTTAGCTTCTTTGCCTGTGTATCTCCATGGCTTTGATCCCTAAATTTCAATGTGATCATCAGTAAAGTACTGACTCACCCTTTTTAACTTCAATTATTTCCCAATTCCCATGCCATACATACATACTCTATTATAAAGGGGCCCGGGAGAATTTAACTACAGTACTTACAGCTGCACAGTAGTGGACAACCTTGACTTTGTCAAGTTCCACGTTCTCCGGATGGCGCCACAACATAGCCAGAACCAGGTTGTAGGCGACAGGGATTGGTTTGTACACGTCTTGGAAAAACATGTTCAGGAAATCCTGTCGTTACGAAGAATATTAATTACTCCATTAGAGAGATATAATAAATATGTAGCTAGGATTCATAAGTACTTAATTAGCTTATTATTGATACAGCGTTCTTTTAATTAGTAGGAAAACATTTTCAAAAACTTGTAATACTCCATAAATATACGACGGACGGAGAGTACTGACTTGTTCCGCAAACGGCGTTGATGGGGTTACAAGGAGAGTCTGTAGAAGGTTCTGGTAGGTGAGATGGCTTGGCTCAAAGACGAACATGCCGGCGTTGAAGTAGAGAGGCGGCGGCGATCCCATATCGGCCGGCCACGAGACCTTGTCGGGGCACTGCTGGCAATAGCCGATGGAGTGCTGCCGCGAGTGGCTCCACGTCTTCTCACAGAAGCAGTCCTTGACGGCGTAGAAGTAGCCATCCGGGGTATCGAACAGATGGTCTATGTTGTCGAACACTTGAATATCCGCGTCCAAGTATATCATTTTGCTATACTCCTCAAACTGCATCATTCATTTTTTAACGTAACATGCATGCATGTAACACCATTAATCATTTATGAGATACAAAAAGATACGAAGAAGTGGAACATGCATGTGATCCTCTTTCAATCACTACAACAGAGGTCGGCACTAGCAACACTTATTTAGAGACAAATAAATAATTGTTTCCAATTAATGATTTAACCACACTTATGTGAATTGTCTCCATAGGTATGTGATATATGTTGCTAATTCCAAAACTCTAAAGTTATAGCAACAAATACATAATTGTTGCTAAAAACTCCAAACATTAGCTTATCCTCGATTATCGCTCAATTGGTTTTTCACATTTATCCCTAAATAATTAGGAGTAATACTAGTATCAGTTTTATGTAAAAAAAAATCTACTACTGTTTACGTAAAACAACAAATGTAAATTTTTTGTAAAGTTATACGATATGAATTTACGTAAAACTTAAATAATAATAAAAAAAACAAACAAAACTCCTCCCTCCTAAGAAAGTTAATACATTACCATTCATAACATTTAATTTATAATTCTCTTTTTTCATGATTTTAAGATATAAAGTCAAATAATTTATATGTATATAAAAATTGTATGTCTCTATACTTTCTAAATATTTTTTTTAAACAATTTCTTTTATGCAAATTTAAGTCAAATATAAGTTCAAAATCAAACTATATATAATTGTTTTTGGGACGGAGCGATTATAAATTAATTTCATAAACAATGATGATAGAACCAACAATTTAATTATTGTAGAAATAGTAAATTTTTATTTTGATTAATATAGATACAAAATATCTCATGTAATCATACATATTAATTACGGAGTTTTCATAATTTATGCCTGATATTATGTCTGAAGTTCTATTATATACGGGCTATAGGTGTAAATTTTATGTTTTTTTTCTTTAGTAAAATCTTTACTGTTGTTATAAAAAATATTAGTGTCTTAGTATAAAAATTATATATATCAGTTATATTATAGAATATTTGACACATTCGTAAAATTATCAATTCGGCTTGTGATGCGCTACCTTCACCTAACTATTGAGGTTCGAGTCTCAGAGTGGGAGGAATAATAATCTTGTGACTGCAAACTGGAAAGAAAAAAATTGAATGAAAACTGGAAAGAAAAAAATTGAAAAACGGTGAGGGAAGCTTGAGAGAAGTAACTCTGGAATAAAAGAGAGGAAAGCATGCCTGTTTTTTTCATAAAAATTATTATGTAATATTTGGATTTAATATATTAAACACACCTATAATTGTCACTAATAAGTCCACTAAGGGAACTTATATAATTGTTTCTTAATTGTCTCTAAAGACTTTTGGCAACAACAGTAAAGGGGACAATTATTATATTTGTCTCTAAAACCTTTAGAGACAATTAAATGACAAATGAGAATACATACAATTGTCTCCATATCCAATATTTGTTGTAGTGAATGATATAGACCAATGTGTTAAAAATAGAAATGAGGGTAATTATCAAACACTGATCCTTAAGATTTATCATAATATATGTTTACCCAGCTTGTATATATTTTGAGAATTCAGTAAAAATTAACCCCCATAATATATTTTACCTAGCTAATTAATATACAGTTTTCCCCTAGCTAGCTAGTGATCATGCATGGGTGTGGTTTTATATACTAAAGATAGCTTACGTTCCATATGCGAAGTTTGGAGTAGTTGATGACATAGTAAGCCATGGCGAACTGAATCTGTGTACTGTCTGGAGGATAAATAGGATCGATCTCACGAACAATGCAACCTTGCGATCTCAATATCTGTCGGTGCTCCTCCGGCACGTCAGGCAAGATGGCCACCACAAGCGGATATGCGCTCTTCGCTTTCCGCAAACCCTTCGCCAAACCCACCACCCCCTTCACGTAATCCCCATTTCCGGCTAAGAACGTCACGAAAGCTCGCTTTGAGTACCCTCTAGTGGTGACCTTTCCGTTGCCGGAACACACATCCACTGGGACTCCAGGGGCCATTAATGACACTTTTCAGGGAAAGTAAACCGGCCGGCCAGCAAATTAAGCAAGTTGCCAACCTACTTAACCCTTGGTTCCCGAGTTGTGAAATATTGCAAACTACATATCCTTAAATAGACCTCAAATGAAAGGTAAATGCCTCCTAAATGAGACCTAAATTGAAATGACCGGACAACAATATTATTCTTTTACCAATTAATAATTATGTTATTATTAATTAGTAATAATTTCCTTAATTTTTGAAATATTGTAAAATTCTTGAGAAGGAAGAATTTGGAACATATGACTGAAAATGAATGAACATGGTTCACTGTTCAACGTGCGATGGACTGAGCTTATCATAAAAAATGGACGGCTGGAAATGGCTGAGGTGTGATGACCAGATCGATCAAGTGGAGTTGATAATCGAGGCCACCATATTGTTTTAGTAACGTCAAAGAAACGAAACGAAACGAAACGAAACGAAAGGATGTTAAATTAGTGAGAGTCTTTTTCCACGGTACATATGTATATACCAACGTAGTACTTAATTATTAACTCAGATCGTAAGTAGTATATATATTGTATTAATTATAGGTAGAATTATTAATATACATATCCTACATATGCATGCATCGCTATACATAGGCTTGAATTAATTATCATGATCGGTACCAGTAATTGGGGTCCGGCCAGTTTTTATTTAAGTTTTACGTATCTTAATTAATTTTGTAAGGTTGACAAGTTACTGTCAAATTCTTTTGTAAAGGGTGCCAAGTCTTCTGTCAAAGTACAAAACTCCGTTGATAATTACTACTAATTAACTGTGCCCGTGAAGGTTAAAGGTTACGGCCGTCGTTTATATATGCTGGCTGGTTCTCTCCTTTCATGTATTTTTTTTTTGAACAGCAGTAGGTCAGAGCCACAGGGGACTCGAATCGTAATGTGGGTAAAACTCCTGTATCTTGTGCGACTCAAGCTACACTGAGCCCGAATTCTAGACACTAAATGTCACTGAGCAAAGGTCATAGACTCTCTCCTTTCCTGTATAAAGTATTAGTACAAGAAATGAGACAATGTAAATGTGAGAGATTATTTTTTTTAACATTTTATTAAATAAAAATTATCACAAAAGTTATACCTTCACCTAGAATAAGATTTTGGATACAATCTCCTAAGAAAAGATTACACCTCAATACCAAACCCATAATATATACACCATAATCCATTCATTGAGATAATAATTTCTTTGAAGCAGTTTTGATCAAAGTTTGAGTTGAGTTTGCTTATGTTATTTGCTGGAACTTTTGTAATTTTTAGTACATTAATAAACTTATTGACATTAATTTTTTTGTGGTATATATTTTCCAAAATTAGATGATTCTACCTTCCCACTTCAAAAAGCTAGTTTTATAGTATCTTATATGACTACCATGCGTCCTTTCTGAATGTGGTCAGCTGGTGTAGTCGCCGATGAGGGGTGGGCTTTTTGGGTGTGTTCTGCTCTTCTATTGTTCGTTTGCTTTTCAGGTTAGAGTTTTTGGCTAGGCCTTTAGCTCATAGATCTTTTGCCTTTTCTGCTCTTGCTGTTGTATCCTTTTTCTTCTCCTTTTTAAATGCAATTCAGCTGTTCTATATATATATATATATATCTTATATGACTAGTTTACTTTATCTCTCTATTAATCAACAACATCTTTAATATTCGTGCCTAGTCAACATTAGCTGGGAGGGAGGGAGTACTGTATCATTTTGTTGCACTTCTCAAACTACATGATCACATATTCACATAGGCCAATGTGTTAAAGAAAGTATTAATAAGAGTAATTGTCAAGCACTACCCTTAGTGTGCCATAATATTCAGCTTGCCCCTATCTTTAGATTTCGGTTAAATATCTCATGATATTTCCCCTAATAGACACTTCTGCCCTAGCTAATGAGTAATGATTATGCATGGGAGGATTCAGTTCGCCTTGAATTACTAAGTCATCAACTACTCCAAGCTTCGCCTATGGAACGTAAGTTATATATATATATATATATATATATATATCGGTGTAACGAAGGCCCGCTTCGAGTACTGGCCGGTGTTCATCTTTCCGTTGCCGGAATTTACGTCCACTGGGACTCCGGGGGCCGTTAATGACACTTTTGAGTAGTTTGAGGGAAAGTAAACCAGCAAAAAAATATTGCCCAAATAACGTTGCCTTTGTTGTGCTTCATGCAACATGTTTCAAACCTATCTAAACTCACTCAAACAAGTTGAGTCATAGTCGTGAATTCTCTACAAATTGATGCTAATCATTAATAAATTGATCGTCTTGCTTTTTAAAAAAAAAAGAATTTTTGAAGTTTTTTTTTCCCAGATTCGTCACTGACACTAATTGAAAAAATAAGCACAATATAAAATGTGGAGGAGACACGAGAAAGTGAGATAGATCCTCATTCCTACAATATAGTCTAATATGTTAACTTTTATACTGAGCAAATAATGATATTAATAAAATACAACGATATTAATGAAATACAGTGAGGACAAGAAAAAATGGAACAATGAATCCACTCTTCAGCGAATCCACTCTTCAGCGAATCCACTCTTGCGTTCTGCGAGCTGACGGCAAAGTAGGAGAGGGTCGGTGGCCCTTTTATGTTGTTAGCTCACATGGTTGCGAACTTGTCAATCGTCATGTCCAGATAGAGACAAAATTATTGCCAAATAACATTTTATTTTGTGTTGTTTCAAAGTCTCGGAGACTTGTCTCTTTGTTGCCTTCATGCAACATGCTTCTTTCCACACACGGGCTAACTCGGGTCATAATCGTGAATTTGCTACAAATTTACCAAATCGACGGTGATCGACTAATTAGCATATCGCTTCTACAAACTGATATTGCAATGCCTGATGGATGGGGTTTAAGACTTCACGAAAACCTTATTTTGACTTCACATTTACTAATTAATCACCACATGCATCGTTGTTTAGGGCCATTTTGCCTTCGGTCTTCTTAACAACAATACGATCCAATTCCCCTTAACAAGAAGTGTTAAGGGCAGCAACACGCATACAAAAACTAGATAATACTCGCCCTGCATCCAGAATATCTCATCTTGCTGATTCTACCGATCCCCTAAGCCTGAAATCAGTTCACACTAAATGAGATTAAAAAGGAAAAAAGTGGGGGAGACGACTCTTACTAAAGTATGTAACATGATCCAACATCCTTAGATTTTGGCAAAAAACCAAAGTAACACTTGCATGCTTCTTCAGCATTAGAGATAAAGGGGGAAACCTGACCTTGTTTGCAATGTTATTGGACAGCCAATCCAGACCCTCGTAAAGTCCCTCACCAGAGGTTGCACAGGTGCTCTGGATGTACCTGAGGACACGAAAGAATCAGTCGCCGAGTTTAGACAAAAACAACTCTCAAAGTGGCACTGGAATAGGTTACTGGCATAACTCCAAGGAAACTACATATGTTACCAATGGCGCTGTCTGAGAGAGTGGAGCCCAAGCTTGTCAGTTATCTCCGCAGCATTCATTGCATTCGGAAGATCCTGTTTGTTTGCAAAAACGAGCAAAACAGCATCCCGTAGCTCATCCTGAAATTGTTTAACATCAATGAATTAGCCATCTGAATCAAAGGAGGTCGCAACTTTTGTATTTCAGTGGGTCACCACCCCAAACTAAACTGCGGGAAAGAGGGGATCTAGGGTCATCTGAGGAATACAATTCAATGACAGCACAGAAATGAAATAGTCAGGAATTTATGGACAATTTCCACCTGGTCAGGACCATCCAAATAGATGTAGCCTTTCTTATTGTTTAAAAGTTTCATTTTTGAGCAACAAATTCTTCCACATTATTTTCCAGGAATGGAAGAAACCCAGAGCAAAAAATCACCCACTCAACCTTGTTGGCTGTCATCAAAGTCTAATACTGTATTAACAGTGGTAAATATCCTTTCTAATGCTATTAGGAACTGCTACAAATTCATGATCGTGACTCCTATTGTATAAATTTTACTCCAGAAAATAAATCAACTGATGTCTACAGACTAAGTGTTGCTTTGCTACTAACATATGAGAGTATGTGTCAACCATGGTACATAGTTGGACCATTGACCTAACAGACTGGTTCCTACTAACTGAGAAAAATACGGGCAAAAGTATCATATAGGAAGAGAACGAAATTAAAGGTAACGGAGACAGGATAGTAGGTTTTAAAGGATATCAAACTGATTTCAAGTCCATATATGGACCAAACACTCAGCAGCAATATTTCTGATATTTGTCTGAGTGTTTATATGTACTTTAAGTTCTGCTCGGGATGTCATGTATGACTAGTGAGTTGGACGCAGGTTCTACAATTTTACTAATTTAAGGCTTGAATTCAAGTCTAGATGCCAGTATGGCCTATTCCAGAGCAAGAAAAGGATACAAATATATTTGGGTGCTCAAATACTCCCTCCATACTCAAATAATTGCACCATTTGACTTTCATATTTCAAAGTTCAATGTTTGACTCAAATATTTACAAAGATAAAAAGTGCAAAAAGTTTCCAAAAAAATATATTTAGAAAATGCATATTGCAAATTATGATACACATAAAAAATATTTAACTGTAGATGTCTGGACATGCATTGAAAAAAAATCATACATTAAATACTGTAAAACAGCTAAAACAAATGGTGCTATCTTTGAAGTATGGAGGGAGTATAAAAGAAGACGCTACATCAAAAGGAAAAGGATACAAGTTTGTTTACAACACACAAATAAAAGAAAACGCCTATGCCAATTTCAATATTCTGTGAATTCCCACCTTACAATCATGGTTTTTCACATTGAGTGACCGATTATGTAAATCTAACATTTGGCACACCCTCTTTGATGACCAAACATGGTAAATATGCATCATGCATCATGCATGCATAGCAAGCAGACATTCAGAATAAAATGGGATTACCTCATTCAACATCCTGTGCAATTCATCCCTAGCTTCAACAACACGGTCCCTATCATTGCTGTCCACCACAAATATGAGACCTTGGGTGTTTTGGAAGTAATGCCTCCACAATGGACGAATCTACAATGAGATGAGAATGCAAATGGTAGTTCAAGATGCTGCCAATGGCACGATGCAACCATTTTGATTACCCAGCTATCAAAACACAAGAAATTGATACCTTGTCTTGACCACCAACATCCCATACTGTAAAACTGATGTTCTTGTACTCCACAGTCTCAACATTAAAACCTGAATTTAAAATTTCAATTATATATGATTGTTCCAATAAAAAAGCCAAATCATAATCAATAGCATGCAAAATCCACAAGAAAATAAATCACTGCATTTTTGTAATGCTGATAACAAATAAAATAAAATAAATAAAAACAGATGGCAAAACTCTTCCAATTAAAACAATTGGCCTGCAATCTGAGTACCACTAAAACAATGAGTACCACTTTACTATTGGATTGGCCTGCAATCTGAGTACCACTAATCCAACAGTGCATCTAGAAGCAAAACTCTTACTTGCTAACCATTAAAACAATGAGTACCACTTTACTATTGGATTGGCCTGCAATCTGAGATGCTGAAAAACATGATTTCTGAGGGCTAAGCTGTCGTTTCAACCAATAGCTGGACTACTTCCTTACTGATCAAATAAGAGAATTAACTTATTGCTATTTCCGATGCATACAATGCACCCAACTCATCATCAAGCAACATGAGTATTTCTTGGTGTGGGTGCATGCACGCATGTCTTTCCATAGGTGTGTCTTGCATTATCAAGGACAGATTATAAGGAAACGTATGACATCCAGATCCAGAGAAGGCCAGTGTAAAAGAACACTGAAAATGAGAATGATGTTTCAGAAACAGGGCCTACCAATTGTAGGAATGGTGGTGACAATCTCCCCAAGCTTGAGCTTGTACAAGATGGTTGTCTTACCAGCAGCATCAAGACCCACCATCAGAATTCGCATCTCTTTCTTGGCAAAGAGCCGGCTGAAAAGCTTAGTGAACGTCAGTCCCATCCCTCTTCCTCGATGTGAACACCTTCAGATCAAACAAAGGAGTATCAACTTCAGAAATCACATACAAGATAACCAAAACATGACAATCATCTAAACTAAAAACAAACATGCACGTAATATTACCAACAGCAGACCAAGATGACAAGCATTGACAACCAACATGTAACATAACGTAATCATGACCCCCGATCACACAGATCTTGAAAAGAATCTCCAGCTTGACACAAGATGTTTTAACATGGAAACTAACAAGCATCAAGACCATGTCCGCTAAAGCTCATATGGACACGAAGGACGCACGTTTTGCCGAGATTAAGAAAAATAAAACGAAACAGTAAGGATCGCAATAGATCCAGTGGATTTGCTAGCGAACCTTTCATATCGAACGAGATTACAAAATTCAGGAGCTCGGACAACGAATTACCACACCGATTGTTATAAACCCGAGCAAATTCGACAATCACAGGTCATCAGAGAATTGTAAGAATTTGAATATTTAAACTATACAAAGTGAAATTAAACAGTAGGTTTCGTTGGAGATCTAATATACCTCGGAAGAGACGAGCGGCGGGAGATCTGTTACTAGAGAAATCACACAATTGCTATCGACTGCTGCGGCGGTGCAATAGAGAAATGAAGCTTACTAGCAACGCGAAACCTGAGTGGGCGTAGGTAGGAGACGCGAGACACAAAGGCAGGAGATGTTTTTAATATACATCGAGGCCACCAGAATAATGGTATGACGAGGTTGTCCCTAATTGAGCACCATTTCCTCAATGGGTCTACTTTGACCCTCAAAATCTGGTATGTTCTTTAAGAAAGGAAAAAAAAATCCAAGTAAAAAATGATAAATTTTTAAAATTTGATATGAATTTTGTGAGAAAAAAATGTTGATTCGATGAGTTTTTTTTTAGATGTATAAAGAACATACCCAAATTTTGAGATATCTGACATTAACAAACAAAAAGGCAAAATTATCATATAAATAGCCGACTTTCTAAAATTAATGGTTGTGTTCACCATTGATTTTTGTTCATGCTTATACTATTTTCACCAAAAAAAAAAACGTACTTAAATCCACCGATTCTCAATAATCATTTACCTCACTTCACATCATGGTATTACAACTACAATTCAAAACCACTGAAATTATTCTAATTTTTGTTTGTTGAAAACATCCTATACAAAATTAATCCTTCAAATTAGGGAAATTATCATTTAATCCCTGAGGTTTGGTCTAATCTCCATTTTACCCCGTATTTTGAAATTCTCGAAAAACTCCTATGAGGTTTGTGGAAATATACAAAAACCTCATTTGACCGTTAGTTTAGTGCATTGACCGTTATTTGTTTTGGAATAATGCTCTAATTTAACTCTAAAATTTTTAACCCTAACAATTTTACCAAAAACATTTTCCACTTGACAACTGTGAAAGACTCACTACATGAATAGAACTCAAATTTCAAATGAGTTCTTGAATCCACAAAAATCAGTTCCTAATCTTAGCATTCTTAAATCCCGCAAAACTAATCATCATTTCCTAAAAATTCATGAGGGGAAGAATAATCAAGAGAAATAAAAGAGAACATATGCCTTCTTACATTCAAATGAGGCCGATGATCTTCTAATCATCATCTCTACTCTTGGACTTGCGATACTTCTCAATCTGCTTAGCCATGAAGACATATGTCTTGTAAAACTTCTTGATGGTAGGAACGAAAAGCTGCTCTTGATCAAACCCATTGTTGCCCTCTACAGAGGATCAATATAAAAAAATTTGGATCTTCCGAGATGGACCTATGCTATATAGTTGTGGAGTCTTGAAGAAATTCGAATTTAGGCTTTTTTTCCATCATCCTGGTGATGCTCTGCTTTCAAAAGATCAGAAACAAATCATTTCCTCAAAACTCATGCGGGAAAGAATAAACAATAGAAAGAAAAGATAACATATGTCTTCTCACCAAACCCACCCTGCCGATAACCCAGTCCCACCGTTGTCGTCCCGCGATCGCCATTATGCTACCGCTGCAGTCCGTGTGTCCTCCAATGCCGAAGCTTGTAAATGAAAAGAGGTGGTTGATAATCGATTCAGAGGAGAAGCATCTCTAATGTCGAAGGTTGCAGTGTCAGAGCAAATTCTAGTGATGTGCTCGATCTGCTTTCCAAGCCTCGATCTTCGAATTAAAATAGGGCCATGCCCAGGCAAGGTAGGATCCGCCGAGCTGATGATGGCGAAGAGTTGAGGGAGGTGGCGGCCTGTGACAAAGTGAGGGAGGCAACAAAACTCTCTTTCATGAGGTGTTTGTGTTGGCTTCCTTACATTTCTTTTGAATTTTTGTGCTTTAATTGAGAAAGGGATAGTGGATTAGTTGCATGTATTGGGTTATTGTGAGAAGAGATGTGAAATTGTAAGTATTAAAATAAATAGGATAGATTTGTTAGGGGTTGGAATAATTTATGATTCAATTTTAGTAATTAAATCTACAAAGCTAACGGAATCACTAACGGATGTCTGGTTTATGGGGGTTTCGTATATTTCATCAAACCTCCGGGGGGTTTTCGAGAATTTCGAAAATACGGGGGGCAAGGTGGAGATTAGACCAAATCTCATGGGGTTTTTGATAATTTATCTTCAAAAATCTCACTTTGCCGGCGAGGGTCTTTATTCTCCTCATTGACCATGCCCTAAACCCCACCATCTAGCCAGAGCCCAGAGGTTCGAAATCTCAACGGGATGACCGCGACTAGCTAGCTGCTCCCAAACGACCACAACAGAAGCTCAATGGCGAGACAAGTGAGGCAAAAAATCGATACTAGCGGGCAAGGGTAAAACGAGTGTGTAGGCAAGGTGAGACGAGGCCGACGGGGGTGAGCAACGCAATGTCACATGCAAGGCGAACGAGGTTTGACCGTTGATGCCACTAGCGAGCGAGGTGGGTGGGTATGTGAGCGGTGTGGAGCGGTTGTGAGACCTTTTTGGGAGTAGTTGTTTTAAATAGCTGTGGCATTTTGGATAAATTTAAAATGATTATGGTCAAACAGTTACAACTAAGTGTGAAAAGATGTCTCTACATATCTTTTCAAAACGTAAAAAGTAATTTTAAAAGGCTATTGCCAAATACACCAGTAAGCAATTTATGAGGGGCGGGGTGTGTCTTTTGCTTAATAATAAATTCTTAAAATCATACACCATCTCTCTCATAAAACTTGTTCAATCTAACTTTTTATGTTAGTTTAACCTAAATATTAGTAATTGGAATTTGATTCTTATCCAAATAAAGCGAAGATATATTTTTGCTTTTTTAAAAGAAAGAAAAAAATGGAATAAACATGTAACTAAAATATAGGAAATGCTAAACATAATCGCTTAATTTGTTGGGGGATCCAGATATGCTGAAAGATTAATTTAACCAATCGCATAAATTTGAATGGAAAAAAAAGTCCTCGTACCCGAGGTGAAGGAAAGTCTTCCTTCCTGCATATGTGACGTGCTATTATTGGTTAAAACCACCACTATTAATTATGGATTGTCACCTCCCGTAATAAATAGTAACATTCTCATAATTAATAGTGATGACACGAACCAATACCGATATGCCACGTATGCAGGAATGAGGACTTTTCTCTTCCCTAGGTTAGAGCAAATTTTCGGTTAATTTGAATTCAAAAGAATGAACACAGGAGAGTGCAAGTGATCGTGTTTAACATTTCCCTTAAGATAAGGGTGATAATCGTAAAATTGCACTTATCGCCTAACTTGACCGTTAAATATAAGCAGTTGAAAAAGTGATAGTAAATTGCTCTTTGAGCTGCAATGAGATGGTAAAATTGGCTCTTAAAGCTATGTATATTTTATTGTTCAAGCAAACGAACTAACCAAAAGAACAATGACTTCTCAATGTGTGTTTTACAACAATTATTTTAAATAATTGTTGCGTTTTGAAAAAATTATCTACGAATAACTTTTAGTGTTCAATTATACTCTAGTTTATTAATCTCAACCATTGAAAAAAGTATTCAAAATGCTAGAACTAATCGAAAGAGTTACTAGCAAACAAACGTGACCAGTATAACCTATCAAGGTCGTCGAGGGAATTTTGAGAAATCTGGCCGCCTACGCTCCATATAAGCCGTCCTCCCTTCATTCCCTTCCTCGGTGCCATAAAATACCAGTGTTGCATTACCACCAAATTCCTGCAAGCAAAATCAGACAGCTAACAATCTATCTTGTGCATGTGCCTGCCTTTAATTCAAACATGAGCTACAACAACTTGGGAGTATAGTTCGGCATGGTCATATCGGACGAGGTCTGCTACCTGAAGTCCGGCATGGCCATCATCAACTGCATTCAGAGCAGATTTAAGCACTCGGATCGCAGTTGGGCTATTCCTAAGGATTTCCCTGCACCAAATCACTGTTTCTTGCTCTAACTTGTCCAGCTGCACATTACAAGATTGTAGCTTTTAACCTCTGCAACTTCACAGTAGAGCTTGGTGAACTCAAATAACATTGACATGAAGGAACTAACCGGCACAACGGCATTTACAAGCCCCATCTTCTCTGCTTCAGAAGCTGTGTAGAATCTTGCCAGAAACCACATTTCCCGAGCTTTCTTTGGTCCAATCTGTTCATACATGGCACAATCAATGAACAAGACCAGATGATGTTTGTGACCATGTAAAGAACATGGTCCTTGTTGAATGATTCTTACCAAACGGGACATAATTGAACTTCCATAACCAGCATCAAAACTTCCTACCTGACTAACAGGAGAAATCGTGAGACAACAAATACAGGTCAAATTAAACTCACAATAAGTTGCTGACCCATTTGGCATGTACCTTGGGACCAGTTTGCCCAAAAATGGCATTATCAGCTGCAATGGTCAGATCACAGACCATGTGCAACACATGTCCTCCTCCAACAGCATAACCTGCCACCTGGTTATCATTTCTCAAGTCTCTATTACATTGCTTTTTTCTAATTGGCAGTCCAACCAAAATGAGATCTGGGAATGGAAGCGTAAGCATACCATTGCTATAACAGGTTTAGGAAGACGTCGTATTTGCACCTGCACACAAAATCAAAGAGCCTTGAACAATACTTCACCACAACAGAAATACTCCATTAAGTACATACTTTGTCATTAATCTACTGCTTGTAGAGGAAGTTAATTTACTTGCAGGTCCAAAACGTTAAGGCGACCAAAATTTTGCGGATCAGCATATCCATCTGAAGTTCTCAATGCTTGGTCACCTCCACTGCAAAATGCCTTTGTTCCCTGTACCACAGCTAAAACCAGCTCTTCAATGAATGAAACAGACATACACGGGAAACTTCCAGCATTACTTGAACAAATAATAATTAGATCACCTTGCCGGTGAGAATTATGACTCCGATTGAACAGTCATCTCTGGCATCGTTAAAAGCGCGAATCAGTTCCTTAACAGTGTGCGGGCCAAACGCGTTTCTCCGCTCAGGCCTGTTTATCGTTATCTAAACCAACAAGTGCAAAGTAAGTACTGAGTTAGATCTATTCGATTCAAAATTCAAACACATTTTGATATAGCTTCGCCGATCGAGAAGTTTCAGTGTACTTTCGCAATTCCCTCGTCCACGGCCTTTTCGTAAATAATGTCGGTGAATTCCTTCCCTGAATCGTCGCAAGCAGCTCTCCATACAACTTCCCTATCGCTAACTTCTCCGTGAACTCTGTGATAGCTGTCGCTCATGGAAGCGCCGCGCATCCCAATAGCCGACCGGGAACTCGAACCTGATGAGATGAGATGGTTCGCCACAGCCGCGATCCTCCTCCTTGCCGCGGTGATCGGTTCGTCATCGTGAACTCGCGCCATTTGCAGAAGCTCTGTATTTTCAGTGAGGCTGAGATATTGGCCTTTGAGAAGATAGCAATGGAGATAAAAATGGACATTATTTTATATGAAAGCGAAAGATGAAGGCTGGGTTTCATGGCGATAGGGTTTTGCCTGAGCAGATGAGATTACTGATAAGATGTGAACGCTTTTTGTGACTCGTGACCAGAAAACTCACTTCTTGATGGATTAGACGACGTAGTTGATTTCCATCAACAACAAAAAAAAATTGACGACGTAGCTGATACGCGCCGTTTTATTGTTTACACTGCATGAAAGAATATAACCAAATCAGTCCTAAACTTGTAAAAGTGTCACGTTATCCCCCCCCACCCCTAGAGTGTTCAGTGAGTTTTTTTGCGAGAATTTTTTTTTTTTGATTTTTGAAAGATGTATGTGATGTTTTTTAGTGAACAAATTAAAGGAATGTTATTTTGTGAAGAAAATTTTATGAAAATCTTGTGATGCAAGAGTGAGTTTTAGGGCTAACAATATCGTTCTTTAACCCGGTAGGACTTGTTTGGCATAAGGTTACATGTTAGGACTAATATGAATAACACAGAAAATTATTATGACTTCCTTTTTCTCCATCTTCTCAACTCCATCCAATGGGAGGAACGGAAAGGTAAACAAGAGCATGAGATCATACTCGCTTAATGAATGTATGAGATACTTTTTCTGAAAATTGATCAACGTTACATGTTTACAGAGTTCTTTAAAAAATCTGCAAAAATGAATGCGTCGATGATCAACTTTTTGTCTGTTTTGTTTACTAGCGTTTGTCTCTGTCATCTGAAAACCCAAGGGATGCTCAACTGCTACCGTTCGCTTTTCAATTTAATTTCAAATAATGCCATCTGAAATGCAATGTCAGCCCCTCTTTATATGTGGAGTACTTTCCTTCTCTCTGATTTAGTTTTCTGAATCATAGTAATTTTTCTTTACCCTAGAGAAGTTTTGATTTCTTGTTACTATGGATGAATTGCATCTCAGCGTTTCTTTTTGTGTTCTTTTATCTTCTTCCTGCTTGTGTGTAAGACACCAGGACACGTATACTCCTTTATGGAGCTTTGGTGTTGGGTTTTCAGAGTCAAGACTATTACATCTTTGAAGAATTTGTATATATAGTTTCACACAGTAAGATAGTTGCCAAAATGAACTGGCTTGCTATATAATCTGATATCACACTCTAGCTAATAAATATGATTGTGTTTAGAAGAATTCCTCTAGACTTAAATATACAATATTCTATGCCTAAATAGCTAATGGTGTGAAGGGGTCACAAAAGAATGGCGACCACACAAGTGAATACACCCTAAACAATACCAGTAATGCTCAGCACAGATCATGATCGGACTGTACTCTGTTATTTGATGGCTTTCCAATCTGTAAACAGCCAATTGGAGGGACAGTGGGAGTGTTCAACTGTCCGAATGTTTGCCAGCAAAATGGTTCATAGAGGTGGTACTTCTCTTGCAATGGCTTTAGCTCAATCACGCCTAAATTCACGCCTACACATGGTAGACTGTCGCTGCAGGCAAAGTGCACAGGCTTAACTGTGTAAGTGCCTCTAATTTTCTCATATGTAATCCCTGATAGTGCAACAGCAGATGATGAATTCTTGCAAGTGCTATGGTCACAGTAGAACTGGTCGATCACTATTGGTAGTTGCACCTCTGAAACTTGAATGTTTGAGAACATAACTCCCTCCACAGACCCCGATCCTCCCTGCACATACATCATCAGTTTTCAATCTTTAAATTCGTGAATGCTAAGTTCATTTGAAGCATGATGCATGCATGTATGTAGGTACGTGTACAGGGTCGGATGATGTCAATGCTGGAAGTATACTACTATTATTGTTATTATGTGAGTACCTGCCATGTCTTGATTCTAACACCATTCATTGTGTTATGCATCACCACATCTCGGACAGTGATGTTTGAGACACAGGCTTTGGTATTATCCTTTCCCAGACTTCCGATGCTGATTCCATGCCCCGGTCCACAGTTTATGTTGTGTATGTATACGTTTGAGCATCCGGTTTGTATGGAAACACAATCATCCCCTGTATAACAGATTGGATTTCCAGGTATCAGTCTCGGATTCATGCAAATATATATATATATATATATATATATATATATATATATATATATATATATATCTATATATATATATATATATATATATATATATATATATATATATATATATATATATATATATATATATATATATATATATATATATATATATATATATATATATATATATTGTGTCATGCTTGTTGTTTATGTTTGAGCATCATGTTCATGTCATTCCCATGCATTCTAAAACATTTTCTGTGAAACAAAATAATATCCATGGAATATTTTTAATGGATTGATGGATTTTCTTTTTGGATAAGTTAGAGAAGAGGATGATGACTAAAAAGAGTATAGCAGCTAGTGAAGACAAAAAGAGGTTGAAAAATAACAAGGGGAATCATGTTCTCGTTTCCAAATGGGGTCCAACCACAATGCTGTGTTGGATGGTTCATCGTTTTCCCAAGCTTTAGAACATGAGGCAACTAATGGCTGCAATTCTAAGAATGTTGGATATACATGCCAACTTTTAAGTGGTTGTTAATAACTAACATGTGGGAAAGAGTAGATAAGATACTACTGACAAGTTGCTTTCTTTTGTTCCTTCTTTTTCCACAGAACCTTATCAAAGGTACTTGGTTCTGACTCTGCAGTCTTCAAAAACATTTTACAGGTTTGGTTCTTTGTTTAAGAGAGTATAACAAGTGATAATTACTCGTATATTACCGCAAGCGAGATCACTTCTGTGAATGAGCACGTCCTTGGAGTTCTGTAAATGGATTCCATCTGTGTTGGGACTGTCACCAGGAGATGAAACAGTTATATCATGCACTACTACTCCAATGCAATTGTCAAACTTGAGGTGGCACTGTTGGCTGTTCTGAATTGTTATTCCTGTAACAGTGACATTGAAACTCCCATAGAATCTCAGGGCCTGTCCACAGCACACAAGATGGAGGATAAGATGTTAAACAAGTGCAGGGTACTCATGGGAGTTTTTAACTTGAACATTCTGTGGTCCTTACTTACCGTTGGCTTTATGCTTGGCATTTTGGTATGCAGCTCATTTCTTACCTGCCACATAAGTAATTTGCACAACAAATGGTGAGAAACTAATTAAGCAACTCGTTGGAAGCAGGAAATGATTGATAAGTTGGTGGAGCAGAGTAGAGAATTACTGGCATCGGTGGATTCAGTTCCAGTGAGGTGTTCAGTGGAAAGATTAGTTTGGTTTCATCATCTATAGGATTCTCAAATGGAGAACTACTTTGCCACCAGACGGAGCCTTGTCCGTCGATGATGCCGTTACCCTGAATGGTTATCCCAACAAGCTTCGTGAATTCAAGCCACTGGAGTAGACCTCTGCCCCAAGATTTGGTATCCGTGGGAGCTATGAGTTTGCCATCAACCTGACAGAAATCATCATTCCTATTTGGCTTAATTTTCCACCTGGTCCATGAACTTTCTAGTTTGAAACAGACAAGTCCTTGAAAATCGCATTGGGCTTACCTGGAACACAATGTTTTGTTGACAGTAAGGACCAGAGAAGGAGATGGGCCCCACAAGGAAGGTGTGATCAGCCGGAACAATAAGCGTTGATGCGGCGACTTTACAGGCGCCTGCCCATGCACTCTGGAACGCCTACAACACACAACACAACACTAAGTAATGCCTGCTCCTCCTTCCTCGACTCATAAAGTTTTGTTCATGTTCTTTCACAAAATTTATATGAAATGAGACGATATTAATGAGATAAACGACGTAATTTTTATTTCCTCTCTCTATTTTTGCTTTCTCTGTGACAAATGCATGTGAATAGATAGATATAGGATGTAGGACATCAAGATTAGTTTCTGTTAGAATGTACAAGTACTGTTGTTGGTGAATAGGAATACTAAATAAGAGCAATTTATTTTTGTTGAAGACAGCACTGCAGTAGTATCAAAATAATAAATATAGAGTAATATGATATGAGCCGTTCAAGGAGCAATAACTATATCATTCATTCATTCATATATTAAAGATAGGTCCCTCCTTTATTTCTTCATTGCCAGTTTTTCTGCTGCATTATATTATTATAGTTTCATGGAATCAATCGTGACTCTTAACTACCACAACCCACGAATCTCCCTCTCTCTGTTTTTTAGTTTTATTTTTAGAGAAACAAAAAACAAAAAAAAAGGGCCCAGCTGGGTTCATTAGCTCTGCTGTCCTTTTCTTTTGTTGCATGCATCTATATCTATTTGTTTCCTTGTTTGTGCGTACAATTCGTTTACGCCCCACATTTTTAATCGCCCATGAACGCAGCTCTACCTCTACACCACCACTATTATAACCACCTGTCACTTTTGCTTTACACCACCCTAGCTATAAGTACTAAACAATTCTTTTTTTCCTCAAATTTAATACCCAGGCAGGCCTCATTCATCATGACATTACTTGCTGCTACAATTCAGCTTTGAAACTTGTTTGTTAAAGAATATAGTCTCAATGTAATTTGGAAATATGTTATCAAACCTCAATGCACTGAAATTCAGTGAAATGGTGATGTCAATTACACATGCAATTGTTGTGTTTGAACCTAAAGTGGAAGATTGGAGTTACCTTAGTATCATCAGTTTTGCCGTCACCTTTAGCACCATAATCCTTCACATCAAACACAGTACTCTGAGGCAGGGACTGAGGCGGCTGAGGATTGCTGGGCTTGGGAACAGGGGAGGAAGGTTTTGGTTTCTGAGTAGAAGATTTAGGGGGCTTTGATGATGATCCTCCATTGTGATAATGTTGGCTACCACCATTGCTCTTCCCTTTCTTCTTCGACATTGTAGCTTCATACCTGCTCTGTCTCCAATGCTTGCCTCTCCTGCCATTGCAGCTCTCTAAACTTGAAGACCAAACAACAAGAGCAAACAGCAGCATCAATGTCAGGCTTCTGATACCCATGTGGTGCAGAGGGAAAGAGAAAGAGATGAAAATAAACAGAGGAGGGCTTGGGACAACAGAGGGAGAGAGAGAGATGAGAGTTTATATAAAGGTGAGGAGTCAGACTATGCAGAGAGACACAAGCAAAGCAAAGCAAAGATTGGGTTTTGATAATGCTCCTATGGTATTAATGTTTATTCTTCTTTCTTTTTTTATTTTCCTTTTATGATGAATTACTACTGGTATTAATTTTGTGTATTCTTTTGTGTGAATTTTGGTTGGCGACCTAGCTCGGCTCACCAATTGGTTTTTTTCCTTTAGTCCATTAATGCCACATGTAACCATTTTGGCGTTGCATGTGACTCAGTAGTACTCAATCCTTATTCTTGTGCAACTGAACTGAGCCTCTCATACCAAGGGATCACAAATGTGTATGGATATCATTCCTTAGCTTATGCTGTGTAACAGTTAACAAAAATGGAACTTCCTAGAACCATTCTAGAGAAAAAAACCAGCATCATAAACTCTATTTTTATAGATAGGAGTATATCTCCACCGTAACTTGTACATTTTCTAAAGTTTAAAAGAACATACCTTTTTCATCCTTAAACAAGGGCAAGACATGAGAAGATGCACTAAAACATTTACTGATTAATTTGGAAAAGAAAAATGTTTAAAACTAAATGACTTAAAAAGTGCAAGACATTAGAAGATGTACACATCACAGTACTATTTGTCTATTTCTCCAATAGATTAAAACAACAGTGCGTTTCACTACTGTATATACATAAACTATCCAGAATTGTGATTATGTCTATTCAATTAATAAAACAGGGTATAGAGCTATCTTTCTTCCCAAGGGAAAAAACAAATAGCTAGCCCTTTATCTGTTTTGTTGTGTTCTTCATTGTTGATAAAATTAGATGAGTATTTGCGGAGTTCCGGCCCCTTGAATAAAAAATTGTCGAGGGCGAGTTTAATTCTTTTTCTATACAAACATGGAGTAATATATATATATATATATATATATATATAAGTTCTAAATTTGTTTTTCTGCAAGGCCAATACTCCCTCATCTCACGGTAATTATCTCTTTTTTTCATAAAATATAAACGAAATGTGAGAAGTAATATGAGTTGAAGAGAGTGTATATTTTTTAGTAACACTGACTAAAGTGCACCAACTTATTATTATTTCATCTCTGTAAAATGAGTCACTAGTGTGCACGTATTAATAGCCTGGCAAATACCCTTATTCACCACAATTTTTCTCTGGCTGCCCTCTCTCTCTCCCGTCTTTCTTGTTGGTATCATTTTGTTTTGTTCGCGTAGGTTAATCAACGATGTTCTACTTTGTTTTTCAAGGAAATTACAACTTACTCCCTCACATTTGGAAATCTACAAATAAGTCCATTTTTTTCTTTTTACATTGTCCAGCAAAGACATCTGAAATAAAAAACTCCTCCTATACTATAGATTTCCGGTGCCTCTCTTACCGAACTGCTCCTATGAAGTTTCATTTTCTGTAGAATAGTGTAAAATGTAAATTGGTCAAAAAGTGTGGATATATAAATGTGAGGGAAGAATTGTAAAGTTGAAAAAAATTGGAGGATGATTGGGGTAGTGATTTGGGAGGGCACGTGAGTGGGTCTAGGGCAGTGATTATAACAGCTCTTGATCATCACATGCAAATTCTTGAGTTCACGGGGTTGGGTCTGTTTCCTTCGTCTAATTCCTAACCCATCAGGATCAGGATAGGCTACGAAGAAAATGCTCTCTATAGGCTACGAAAATATACTCTATGCATTTCGCATTACCCTCACAATATTATACTCCCACGGTCTACAAAAATTGTATCATTTATTTTGACAATTTCACAGTATTTAATTTATGATTTTTTCATGAATGTATAGATATTGAAAATCAAAATTTTCATATGTGTATCATAATTTGAATTCTAAATTTTCTAAATATATTTATTCTGAATTTTTTATTACTTATCTTTGCTAAAATTTAAGTCAAACATTAACTTTGAACGGCAAAGGAGTATATTGTTTCAATTCAAAGACGTCGTTATCTAATTAATTCCATTAAAACAATTCCTTACCTTTCTGATCATTGCCAGCGCCATCAAGGTATATTACTAGTACTTACATCTTGTGTAAATTTTCCGACTTTTTTCTTTCTTTTTCCCTAAAAAAAACAGTCACGAGGTATCTATAGGCTGTGTTGAGAACAGCATTCATTATTTTGTTCATTCTTCTCACTTACTCCGTTTTGTCTAAAATAAGTACTATTATTTGAAAAGGTAATTATCAAAGACCTCGGGGGGTTTGTTGTATTCTCCACTCCCCCGCATTTCCGTTTATGATTTTGTTGGTTTTTAAGGTTTAATTACGGAAATTGCTCATAAAGTATTCTAACCCTAACAAAACAACCCCACTTATCTTAACAATTTACAGTTTCACCCAACCTCATCCTCTCAACCCACACCATTCTCGAAGCTTTCCGGCCAACTGCCGACCACTGGCCAATTGCATTGAGGGCTGTCACAGGCAAACCCTAGGGCTTGCCGCGAGCGAGCCATCATGGCACCCATGAGCGAGCCTAAGGCATCTGCGAGCGAGCCCAAGGCCACCCGCGAGCGAACGGAAGACATGTGCAAACGAACCCAAGGCCGCCACGAGCGAACCTGGGCTGTTGCGAGCACACCTCGAGCTGTCGCGAGTAAGCCTAGGCCGTCGTGAGCAGGCCAAAGCTGCCTTATGCACGATATTTGGGGCGATCGCACGGCTGCTCAACACGTTTTGCAGGGTTTCCAGCATTCGCCCGCTGCTGTGCGGCGCTATTTTGCGGCGGTCGGCTGCAATCTGGTGGTGGTCAGCGGGCTGGGTTGAGGACGTGGTTGGGTGGGTTGGGTGAAAATGTAAACTTGTTAGGTTGGGGTAAAAATTGTTAGGGTTAAAAACTTAGATTCAATTTTTGTAATTAAATAGAAAACTCGAACAAAAAAATAAACGGTGTTAGGGGTCGGGGGGTTTATGCAATTAACCAAACTTCAGTGGGGTTTTTTAGAATTCTAAAAATACGAGGGGGAAAATGGAGAATATGGCAAATCTGAGGTGATATTTGATAATTACCCTATTTGAAACTAGTAGAACAAAAATGTAATAATAAGCTAAAACAACATTCCTTTCAGTAGTGATATTTTTTCAGTTTATTTTTACAGAAGTGTTTTTTTTTAAAAAAAACTTTATCTGCTTAAAAAATTAAATAATTTAAAATGTCAAATTATTGATTAATACTCTCAACCATGTTGACTCAGTTTTGAAGATGGGACTGAATTCCCAAAGTGTACCCCGAAATATTAGATCAGTGCAGTTTAGCCCTCTTAAGTCTTAACTCGGCACTTGCTCCGACAAATGTTAGGAGAAAATCAATATTTTAGTGCATATACAGTCCTTAAACTATTTTAGCTTGTTCATACAAACCTGAAACTTCTAGATTACACACACTTACCCCTGCCTCTCGATCTAGGCTCCCTCCCAACCGCCTCCACTCTCCACTGACCACTGCCCTTTTCCATCATCTCCTACGTCACTCCATCCGCCATCTCCTACCGGCGGCTCCTCCACAACGCTCCCTCCGCAGTCCTTAAAATTAAATGTTCGTTCACGGTGAAGGAGCTAGCTTGCAGGCGATTGTGGCCCCACCGCCCCACGAATCTAGGTGGCTAGCCGACGTTGGGTAGCTGGCGAGGCTGGGCTGGAGCCGGCCTTTGGCTACGACGGGCTGCTCCTTTTGCTCTGTGGCGCCACGAGGCCATCGATGTTGCTTTTGGGAGCAACAACAATAACTTTCAGCCTGATCAAAGTTAAATCTCAACTTACACCCTTCAAGTTTTGCTTTCTTAACAAATTGACCCCATATCCATACATACTTTCCTTAGTAGTAGTGGTAGTACTAGTATCTTTCAACTTTCCTAAGCAAATTTTCTACATTAATTTTAAATTGACACCAACTCCATACTATCTTTCCTAAGTAAAGTTTCTAGATTTAAAACTTGTTTTGTAGGGTTTGGACTTTTCGGCATCAAGAGTAACCTTTATTTTATTTAAATTAGTTTAAAATAATCATATTTATATGCAAAAAGAGTACGTATGATCGAGTTACGTTTCCTTGTAACAATATATAGAAATATATGTAGCTAGTATGATCAAGTTCTTGAACGATTCCGAATTCAAATCCTTCAGTAACAAGTACTAATAAATACTTTGACCAATTTGAAACGTTTCTCGGATTGTAGAAAACACATTCCATTAATGTGGTTAATTACTATTAATGGCTGATCAAATAAGTTTGGATGCACAATGATGCATTTCATGAACTAATTGTGTTTAGATTTGTGGCTCAGGTAGCCTCAACTGACCTGGGATTCGTTGGCTGCACCTAGCTAGATCGACAACTAGGATGACATCTCATAGCCCGGGTTGCGCCCACATCTGTTTATGGCCGTTCACGATGAAGATAGCAACATCGGCGATATATGCGGCGACAGAAATGGTGGCCAGGTGAGGATGGTGGTTATAGTGAAGCTAAAGATATGGATTTGAGAATTTGTAAGTTTTATAAAAGTTGGAGTCTAATTGTAGGTTTTGGAAAGTTTGAGTTTAAATCTAGATAAATGTTGAGATAACGACAAATTGAAAAAAAAAAGATTATATGATAATCTGATACGTAAACTGTTATTAAAATGTGAAACAATAACAACTGATGATGGTCATTAAAAGAAGGAAAGAAGGACAACACATATACATACGTACAGAGAGGTTGTGTTCATTTGCACCAAAAACACACAAAATTTATTCCAAAATATTCAAACCTCATTTTTCGTTCTACGAACATTTCATATCAATCAAAACCGACACACAAAAAAAATCCCAATTTTTTTTCCAAGGCAAACAGGCATGAAACGGGTTGAAAAGTGTGGTTGTAGAAAGTTACTCAATACATCATAATTCCTAAGTGTGTTGTTATTTTAAATTTTTTATATAGATTAAAATTGTCAATTATCATTAACTTATTTTACATAATTTTCCATAATTATACTCTCTTAAATCCATTCTCACATATCCCAATCTATTCTTTAGACTCTTTGAGTGAGTGCATTTACAAAGATAAAAGTAGACTAAAATAAAACATTAAAAAATATAAAAAAATATCATTTTATTTGAGATAAAAATATATTAATGTTATAATAACACTTGGAATAGAAATAGTATATTTTTTCTGAATTTTTTTCACTACTTATGTTTTAAAACATTTGAGGGTCAAAATTTGAGAAATGATTTATATGGATCATATCGGTATAGGTACCTGAAAATCGACGAATTGAGCGGTTTACATCTGAAAAAGAAAACCTCTTGCCAGGCCCATGGTTTTGGGGGCATTATTATTATTATTATTATTATTATTATTATTATTATTATTATTATTATTATTATTATTATTTCCGCGCGTCTGATCGCAAAACTTCAAAATCGTACTCTTCTTCATGTACAGCTTGTTTCACAGATTACCGGAAACACAACGCTTTTTTGTACTACTCACATGTTTAGTCTCTGTTTGCCCTCATTTTTTAGAGAGAGAAGAAGAAAATTTTACACCTCCTACTAATTTCATTCGGATAAAGTATACAAATGGTCATGTAATTTTAATTATTATATTATTAGAGTCTTATTTTAATTTTTTGTACTAATAAAGTCATATTTTTAAGTTTTTTTCTTCATCCATGATCCTATTTGATATTTTTAAAATATTGCACTTTTCAACAATTGTAAAAGATAAAAATCACTTTAACGTTTAACGAAACTTTCAATTTTATCCTCAATTTTTATAAACCCTAAAATTCTACCATAACTTTTACAAATACTTTCTACCCTAAAATTTTCTCTCCACTTTATCTCATCACCCACTACGTAGTTGCATTTTATGTCGTAATGCACGGAGTAGCGCCCATGCATTTACATGGGCCGAAAATCGTCAGAAGGCCAGCCGCGATTACTAAGCGCGCTATCGGTCGAAATGCCGAGCTAGTAGCTTCAAGAATGTCTTTGTGCGTTCGTGGGCCGAAAATCGCCATAGCGCCAAGGCGCATCAGGGCGCTACCGTCACCTTTTCGATTCCCGGGCATTAATTTGGTTCAAACTAAAGCTGACTAAAGTAATGCCTAAGTAACGCCCTAGGGCGTTACCAGCTACCTAAAATTAAAAACGCGTGTTCTCTTTCAGAACGCGAACCCGGGCCTCTCTCTCTCAACCTCCTCTCTCTCAGCCTCGCACGCCGCCTTCCGCATCCGTCACGCCGGCGCCTTCCTCCCTCCATTTTGACGCCGAAATCAACGCTGGCTCGAGGTAAGCTCCTTCCCTCCTATTTTTTTCATTTTCGGTTTCCATTTCAAGAGAAATGACGGGTTCTTCGGTTTTCCTTTCCAGAGTCGCTCACCACCGCGCCGCCCGCCGTACATCCTCCATTTCACGGAGCCTCTTATTGAAGGTAATGAATTAAGCGATTATTAGATAATTTCAGTGATTATTTTATGGAATGAAGTATGTATGAAATTTTTATAATTTCAGTGATTAATTAAAATATTTCAGTGATTCTTTTTTTATTACAGTGATTATAAATTTAGTGATTATTTAAATGAAGTATGTATGAAATTTTTATGGAATTTCTAATAAATTAGGTGTATGAGAAATTTTATGAAATTTCTAATAATTTAGGTGTATGAGAAATTTTGTATGAATTGTTATGATTTTAGTAATTTTGTTGTTATGAAATTTATTTTGTTATGAAGTATGTACTAAATTTTTATTGAATTTTTATGTTGTATGTCTGAAATTGTTATGAAATTTTGATGAATTCAGCTGAAATTTTTATTACTAAGAGCCTCTGATGCAACCGCCGTAGCCGACATACCAGTACAATTTGGAGACAAACATGTACTTGAGAAAGAGTATCGAGCATTTCGACCCGTTAAACATTGGGTTTAACCAGGAACAACCGAATCCGTCAGAGCAACGACCGTCGGAGAGTCAGAATCCCCCGCGGGACAATTGGAATTTCCCGCCTCCGTAGGATCGTGATTGTATTACTACTCTTTTTTGGATGTTTTAATTGTGTTTCAAACATTTAAATAAAATATGTTTATATTCAATTATCTTTTATTCCAAAATATCAATATAAATATTAATTAATGATTATTTCTATTTATTTTATAATAAACATTTAAGATTTAATAGATTAAATGTTAAAACAGAAAAAAAAGATATGGGATAGTAACGCCAAGTATGGGGGTGGGGTGCTACCAGGCCTGTCAGCTTGGCAGATCTGCTGTCAGGCCTGGTAACGCCAAGTAACGCATGGCCGTAAAGTAACGACTCAAATCGTACCGCACTAGTAACGCCCTCGTGCGTTACCATTCGTAATGGGCTGGTAACGCATTTGGCGTTACCAGACCCCTTCCAGATACGTAGTGACCCTCCTATCCACCACCACTGGAAATCACGGCGCCGGAATGCCCTCTAAGCTTCGAAACGCAAGTCTAGGCCGTAGATCAGTAGGCCAAGGGCGGCGAACCGCCGGAACGAGCACCCAGGGCCGCGAATTGTGGTCCCGTGGCGTCTCAGCGGCGGCCCGTGCCTTTCCGGCAGTGGTGGGTTGGATGGTGGTTGAGATAGGTGAGTTGAAAAGTTTAAGGTAGATTAGAGGGTTTGTTTGTATAATTTTAAAATTTGAGGCTGTAAATGGCATAATAAAAAAATTCATTTTATGTTCGTTATTGAACCATTTCTGTGAAAGGGTAAAATAGTAAAATAATCGTAAAAAGAAACATGGATGAAGAAAAAACTTGAAAACATGACTTTATTAGTACAAAAAGTTAAAACAGGACCTTAGTGGTACAATAATTCAAGTTGCAGGATCATGGGTGTATTTTACCCAATTTCCTTCCTCTGTCCAGGACAAGTTTGGTTCTTCTTGAAAACAAAATATTTCCTCTATCCTAAGTGTGTTATCACTTTTAACTTTTTGGTGTAAATTAAGATTGTCTTTGGTCATTAACTCATTTCACATGAACTTTCATTTTTACCCCTCTCATAACTCATTCTCACCCCCTCTCAACCTACTTTCTAGATTCATTAAATGTGTGCATTTGTGAGGATAGAAGTTGACTAAAATAAAACACAAGTGGGAAAATGTCATTTCATTTATGACAAAAATATTTTGATGTTGTGACAATACACTTGGGACGGTAGGAGTATATATTAGGAATATTATTAGCATTAACATGAACAAGATTATCCCTTAGATCTTTAAGACTTTAGCTACTGATATTTTAATTCCTGCTCGAGAAGTTAGCATTAAGTTAGCATTAGTGTATTTATGCTAAGTGGTATAAATTTTGGGGAAGTTGCAATTAACTCTATGAAGATAAGTGAAATTGCAGTTTTCTCCATTTTTGATGTCAAAGAGGTAATTCTGTAATTGTAAGCTTTGGTGGTAATCATTGTTGTAAATGAGCCAAGCCGTTATCAAACTTATTCGAACTCAGCTCATGTGTTATTGAGCACTGTATTATCGAGATTCAAGTTCGAGCAAAATTCATGACTCGATAATTTTATCGAGCCGAGATAAGTTCAATTCGATTGTTTATCGAGTTATCGAGTAATACATACTAAAAAGTATCTAAGATAATTCTTACATAAGTAATTAAAGTAGTATGACCTAATTTACTAAAATTATACTCCCTCCGCACCCAAATAATTCTACACTTTGACTTTGTTGTTTCAATATTCAATATTTGGCTCAAATTTTAACAAAGATAAAAATTCAAAAAAATAATTAAAATATATTTAAAAAGTTTATACTTCAAATTATGATATGCATATAAACTATTAACTTTAAATGTCTAAATATTTATAAAAAAATCATAGATTAACTACTGTAAAACAACAAAAACAAAGTGAGAATTATTTGAGAATGGGGGGAGTAAAGTATAAAGAGTCATTTGAAAGTAGTACGACCTAGTTGACTAAAATTATAAAGTATCAAGACTAAATTTATAAAGTACTATCAGATTTCGAGCAGCTATCGAGCCGAACTTGAGAGTAGTTTAAATGATTCTTGACACGTTTTCGAGCAGTTCACAAGCAATCGAGCCGAACTCAAACAATCAATCGAGCCGATTTCGAGCCCCCATCACAAAGACTTGTCGAGCTATCGAGCCGAACTCAAGCTCGATCAAAAACACTTTTGAGCCGAGCACAGTTCGAGCTACTGGAGAAATTTTCGGAGAACTCTTGAAAACTACAGTTTCAATAGCCAGCCTTGTCTTCATTCAAGCTCTTGGTACTTCTTGCTAGCTGTTGTGTTCAATAACAACCAATTTGCTTCCACTACGTGAGGAATGCAGGCCTAACTGCGGCCCTTAATGCGGTTTGGCCTGCAGTAAGCCCATTTGTGCAGTAAACGGTGCACTTACTGGAGCAGTAGTAAGGCCGTGGTAAACTTTTTTTAGGGTTTAAACTCTCATTTCTCTTCCTCTCCGCCGCACAATTCTTCTTTCTTCTTCTCCTTTCTTTCTCTTCACCATTGTTCTTCAACCTTCTTTCTTCTTCTCCTTTCTTTCTCCACCATTCTTCTTCATCCTAATTTCTTTCTTCTTCTTCTTCGCTGCTCAACCGCCATTGCTCTACCACCACCGTTACACCGTCAATGTTGTCATAACTTGGTAACCATTAATTTGAAATCTGTATTTTTCTGGAAATTTTTTTAAAATAAAATTTTTTATACTGCGGCCATACCCATAGTAAGGGACAAAACTACGATCAATTTTATTGCAGCAGTCCATCCCGCAGTGTTTATTACGGCTCTACTGCGTGGTGGGCCGCAGTAGAGCCCGTTTCCTCAACGTAGTGTCCAGGTAGCAGTTTAGTTCCACTTGAAACTTTCTCTACATTTTTTATACCCCTCCTCCACTCCACTCACCCGTAATTATGAGATTATTTGGTTAAATTAGAATTAACAATATCGTATACTATATTTTGAATGGGCCCAAATTTCAATTCAGTACTATTTAAAGTTTAAACACAATGTCTGGACCAAATTGTAATAGATGAAAAAAATTAGGATTTTGTTGTACTTTTCCAAATGCCGAAGTTAAAATGCGCAAGACGTACGCATACGCATAAGCACTTTGTTTAATTATTTTTCACTCACATTTTTCGATCGACATTGCTATCTTGATAGATCGACATTGAATATAGATCAGCATGACATGTTATTTCGATCAACATCACCAGAATGAATATCCATCTGCATAGTGATTGACATTGTTGTCTTAATAGATCAGCATTGATAATAGAACAACATGATAAGTTGTTTAGATAGACATCGTCAGATCCACATGACTACTTTGTTAGATCAACATATCTACATGATTGATCAGCATGAAATGGTGATCAACATGATAAGTTGTTTAGATCGACATCACTACCTTGTCAGATCCACATAACTACATTGTTAGATCGACATACCTATTTGATAGGTTAGCATAAAATGGTGATCAACATGATGAGTTGTTTAGATCGACATCGCCTCCACGTGACTACCTTGTTAGATCATCATCGTTTTCCCCAGATTTCTTAAGTCAGAAAAATTTCAAATTTTCATTGTTTGTAAGTTTGGTGACATGTTTTGATGCGCAGTTCCTTGTTGAGTTGTGTTTCATGGTGGTTTTGGAGCTGGAGAGATGGACGGGAAGCTTCGCTAGATGTCACGGCGACGATTGCCGGCGGGATAACAAAACAAGATCCATACAAGATATTTTATTTTTACACCATTATAGTGTAGCCTTTGAACTATAACAGTGAACTAATCATCACATATAAATATGTGATCACCGCTTTAGTTAATTATCATCGTTAATATTAATTGATCATTAAATATGAGCATATATTGATAATGTACAGTGTACTAGACACCAAATATTTTGAGTATCATTATGAAAATTGTGATCATCATTCTTTGGCAAGTGATTATCATTTTTTGAAGGTGAGAAAATGATACTGTGTTTACAAGATGATCATCAATTGTTAAGGTGAGATCATCACATGAACATTATTTACTGAAAGTGAACTATTACAGTGGGTTTCTAGGTGGTCATCAAATTCAGACAGGTGTGCATCATTATGAAAATTTTGATCATCACTATTTTCAACGTGATCATCATTTTTTGAAAGAAAACGATGATGTGTCTTTATAATTAAGGTGATCATCATTTAACATGGTGAGTTCATCATAATAAACAATGTGAATATCATTTTCTAAAAGTGAAACTATCGTTAAAGCCGATATAAGATGATCACCCCTTGTTAAGGTTAACATCATTATGAAAAATGTGATCGCCATTCTTTGGCACGTGATCATCATGTTTTGAATGAAGTAAAAGTAATAAAAACGAAAAGGAATAAGAAGAATAAAAAAAAAGGAAAAAAATGATTAAAAGGAGTAAACGAAGGAGTGAGACAAAGAAATAGATGAAAGTAGAAAAACCAATAGAAACGAGAACTAAAACCAAGAACAACAATTAATATATGATCATCACTTACTAGAGCTTGAACATCAACCATACCCAATTGACCATTAAGAAAAACCTTTATTTTCAAGGGACATCATCAATATTTAATCGGGCAGTGATGAAAGTTTTGTGATCATCACTTTACATTCGATTGAGCATCACTAATAAACAATTGATCATAAAAAATAATTGCCACCCAAAAGTAAAAAAAAAAAGGAAAGAAAGAAATTCATTTGAAAATAAAAGTTGAACAAAGCCTTTGACGGTTTGTGTATCTCTAACGAGGTGATTCAAAGATCAACTTCTGTGTTTGGTTAAAAAGGTAAATCATAGTGGTAATTGGTACTCCGATTTGGCAGGTATGGCCCCTCACTGTTGATTACGGATGTCCATCGAGTTGTCCGGACCGATCAAAGAGATGAGATTGGAGAAAGAAGCAGAAACTTGTTTTCAACCTCTTATGCGCTTAAACTAAGCACTAAGATTCTATGGGTCTAGGCAAAAAAAAAAGGGGGGGACATTGCCTATAAAATTTTGAAAATATAATTTCATATAAAAAATAGAAATGTTATTAAAAAATAGTATGTTTCATTACAATATGTCAATAGCATCTTTTCAAATAAAAATTCATACAAAATAGAACATTTTGTAACCCGCGCTCTGCGACCGAAGATAGTTAAAATAATAAAAGTAAATAATATCAAAATTTCAAATTAAGAGAAGAAACTTTCCGTTAGGATTGAAAAATTTATTTTTAAATGTGTTGTGTATTCCCAAAATTATAATTTATGAAGAAAAAAGAATATCATATATTGATGTGTGAAAAGTATAAAAGTATCCTAAATAAATAGAAAGAACAAATAAAAAAGCTGAAAATTTTAAAACATGTGGACTTGATATACATAAACTATAGCAATACAGGTGAGTAAGGGAAATTATCTAGAAACTATAACAATATAGGCGAGTAAGGGGAATTATTCGTAAACAAATAAAAGGAAAAAAATTTAGAACACAAATATAAATATAAAAGTAATAAATAACAAAAATTTTCAAAAGAAAACAAATATTTTTCTTTACCGTGATAAAATAATTGTGCTTAAACGTCATTTTGGATTTTCGATATGAAAATTGTTGAAAAAATAATGTAATAAATTCATTGAAAAGTTTACAGGTGATTGAAAATAACATGGCAATGTTTGTCGGAAGTAACTCAAATATTTTGAATTCGTTGCATTGATCAATATAACACGTAAACGTTTATTTATGTCATTCATGTAGCCAAATTATATATGGACCTAAATATTTTTAGGATATCAAATACAATGATATAATCTTCCATCCAAAACACATACATAATAAAATAGGCCTTAATCATAAAAAATGAAAAATATACGGGTTGATGTATAATATATATATAAGTATCCTTAAACAAAAAAGTAAATAATTGTAAGGAATTTAAAGATCAGAAAATTGAAAAAATATGGGTTTGATGTGCAAAAATCCTAAATAGTATAGGCTATTAAACAAATTAATCCTAAATAAATAAGAGAGAGAGAGATTTAAACAATAAAAACGAAAACATATAGGGTTGATATGCAAAAATATCTAAAACTATCTCCAAATAAATAAAAGGTAAATAAAATAAAGAATTAAAAAATATGAACATTGAAGAAAATATGAGTTTGATGTGCAGTAACCTAAATAACTCAATCATTTGAATCCAATATGTAGAAAATACATAAATACTGGACAACAAATGAGTTTTTCCGTAAACAACAAAAAAGCAAAAAAAAAAACAACAAAAAAGCCACTCCGCCTGATACGGAGAAAGCTTCTACATTTAAATAAATTCAATTCTAGGATAGTTCTAGAAGAAAAATGGTGTACAAATAGAAAGAAAATCATATCAAAATAAAAGCAAAAGGAAAGGGAAATAGTTAAATAACAGAATTCAAACATTTTGATCCAATATGTAGAAAATATAAAAGTACTGAACAATACATGAGTTTTTCCCTAAACAACCGGAAAGGAAAAAAACAACAAAAAAAGCCACTCCACCTAATACAGGGACATAGTTTCTACATTTAGATAATTCAATTTTAGAAGAGCTATAGCAGAAAAATGGAGTACAAATAAAAAGAAGAGAATCATATCAAAATAAAAGCAAAATGAAAAATGAAATGGCTAAATAACAGAACTCAAACAATTGGATTCATTCAATGTTTATAAAATGCAAAAATATTAGATAGTACCGAAATTTTTCTCTAAACAATCAAAAAACAAAAAAAAAACAAGAAATAGGAAAGCGACAAAAAAAATGTAAGGACATGTTTTCTACATTTACTAGATAGTAATACGTGATTCTATTTGTGCTTGTCTCTTCTACTTGGATTTTATTTTCATTCGAACCAACATATACATATGATCAGTCGCTGCTGCATGTATATAGGATAGGCCAGATCGACGACTGTTAATTAGTTTCCAGACAGTCCCAACAAATTCCATTTAATATATATATACTCAGAATTAACTGCTACTGTTTTTTAATTAATCGGATGATCTCCCCTCTTCCCTCTCTTCATCATCTGCGAAAACAACAAATACTACCTAGTGGAGTATCGGATTATAACCATAAAGTAAAAAGTCATTAAAAATTAATGCTGCTACAGTTTTCTTCTTCTTCTTCTTCTTATTTTTTTATCTTACTGCTAAACATTGTTAAATTGTTAATTCAGGTTACTAGAAACATACACACACTCCTTTTGGTCCTTTAATAGTTTAACGCTAATCACGATAAAAACCTAATAACTTTTGAAATAATTTTTCTCAATAAAAAACTGAAATTTAGTGAAATATAAGGAGTACGTATTTTAAAAATGATAAAAATAACTGATCTTGGCATTTCGCAATGATATGGGGAGTATAATTAATACTAAATCTTTTAGTGATGATATAGTAGTGTGTGTGTGTGTGTGTGTATATACATATAAGCATCATGCAGGCGAGCCAAGGAGCAAATGGCACGTATGTGATGTGCCTGCCTCTCCCTCCCTCCTCCGATTAGTGTATACTTACTCCTCATCCCATTAATTTCCTTTAACTCAAAATTTCATAAACATAAATAATGAATTTATTTTTTCTAAAAAAATTATTTAGAAATTTTGTATTTTAAATTATGATACATATATAAATTATTTAACTTCATATGTATAGATATTTTTAAATAAAATCATAAATTAAATATTATAAAACAGATAAAATTAATTAATCAATTAATGAGGTAAAAAGAGTATATATATAGCAGAGGAGAAAAAGGACTTAATTTTGGGTCAATTCAGACCACGGGCTGCATCGTCGTTTTGGTGGGCGAGCCGACCACGGGCTGATAATAGTATTTGGCCTTATTTATATGACCAAATTAAGAGCAAGCGTGATTTATTTATTTAATGGAAAATATTTTTGATTAGTGATATCACTATTAATTACATGACTGTCATTTTTCGTAATTAATAGTACCAGTTTCGTAATAAACAGTGATACACCAATCAATAATAAAATGACACATGTCCAGATTTGATGACAAAAATACTGTCGTTATTTAATTCTAGTAGGGAAGTACGTATTATTTTGTTGGTGTTGATGCATTTTATAAATGGAAAATAGGAAGACGAGGGGTAGGGTCAAGCAAGCAACCAAGCTGCAGGCTTCCAAAGCCGTCGTTTGGTGCTCGTGAACTCGCGTATTTAATTTGCTCGTGACCGATTTTGCTCATGATTGATTATTGCTGTTGGGTTGGGGCTTCTGCACTCTTCTCTTTACTATTATTGTCACTATTATTCTCGGTATCATTACTTAGCCCGATTTATTTATATGCTAGCAATAATTATTTTATTAATGCATTATTGTCACTATTAATCTCTAATAAATTGCTCCAAGTAGTTGATTGTTGCTAGCATTTCTCTATTTAAATTTCATTAACTTGCTACTGTGCTATTTTGCTTGCTTTACCCTTAAGCTGGTTGTGTTCTTTTCAGGAAAATTCTGAAACCAAAAAGAAGATTTTTTTAAAGATGACGCAAAGTTTATGAATAAGAAGATTCGAGGAAAAAGTGATTAGAATTATACTCCCCTCAATCTCACAAAAATATGCACGTTTGACTTTTTTTTATTTGTGTTTAACTTAAATTTTCATTAAATTTGTCAAAAAAAATTCTTGAAAAATATATTTAGAAACAAGACACATTAAATTTTTATTTGGATATAAATTTGAATAATTTATAAGTTAAAATAATGTAAAAAAAATTATAGATTAAATGCTGAAAAATCCTGTCCACATCTAATAATTAAACACAACACAGGGGAAATGTGAGGATACTGAGGTCTGAAGCGATCAGAGAAGAAAGGGGGGAAAAAATAGAGTTCACGGATGATTCTAGAGATTGAAGCTAGCTAGCTCTCTCTCCTCCTAATTATGAATTAATTAAAAGCGCAGAGAGAGAGAACAGAACAGAGTACGTATAAGCAAGCTAAGCTTCTTTTCCCCCTCCCTCTCCCTCTGGTTTCTTTGGGCGGGGTCATGGAATGGTAAATTGACGATTTTCTGTTTTGCTGGTCTTTCTGTAATTACGGACACGCGGCGGGTATACTAATAATTTTCATCTGCATAAAAAATAAGAAGTAAAAATTTAATGTGCATGGATTTTTCTTCTCAGCTGGCTGGCTGGCTGGCTGCTCCGAATCCGATGAGGACACCAATGATTTATGCAGATCATCTTTTTGCATCGCCTTTGTTGCATCATGCAGCCAATTCAACTGGACATGCACAAGTCAATGGTTTATGGCAAAGGACTAAGTTTCTGTGGGGGTAAATTTGAAGTCATACAAAAATTTTATATGATATATACATATACATATATACAGCGCATAATTATCAATTCTTCAATAACTGTTCACGATGAGATTTCATATTTTGAAATCTTTTTAATATCAATTGTTTGTCAAGACTTCGCAATACATCTTTCTCTATGAATGTAAACAAACAATCATTCTCTATGAATGTAAACAAACAATCAGTTATCCACTGATCTCCAATTTTGTTACAGAGTCGAGTCTTCACAATTTTTATTGTAAAAAATGATCTTTTTATATAAATTAAACAACAAACACAAAATGACAATCTTCATGTTTTAAAACATATTGTGGAACTTGTATTTAATTATCTCAAATAAAAAAATGTATCAAAACAAGCATATATAATACATGTCAATTACATATAGTATAAAAAGACAAACATTATACATCACCACGGCCCACTATCAATTGGAACCCAAACTTATTAACAAAGATACGATAAGAATGAATGAAGACATAAATAAAATTAACAACTTAAAAAGATAAAAGTTTGACTATTCTCCACAATAAACAAGCAAATACAACTAGAGCATAACAGCCAAACGCACATTTCTAAAAAGATGAGGACGGAGGACCATATCAAAAAAAAACTCGGGAGGAGAACGGTGGACTGATGCAGTTTTAAAATTAGAATTTCAGAGTGAAAAATCAAAGGAATCACTCAATTCCTTAAACCTATACACTAAATTAAACAAACAATTGCAAATTTGGTAAGAAATTCATACATATATCTTAGATTTTAGTTCAATATCTTCAAGAAATTGAAATTGCAAATCCTAAAGCTTGAGTCTCTTCTCCAAAATCGGCGATGACTTCAGACTTCTTTCTTTTCTATTTTTCGTTTTGACACAGTGATTAATTTTTTAGTATATAGGTGGTGGGATCAAGTGTCTAATTTGTAGTTCTTGTAAGTTAGGGGGATTCAAGTGTTTATAGGTATAGTGTAGGGGCATGTATAAAATAAAATTTCAGTATGAATTAGGTTGGGGTAAATTAAGTGAATATGGTCATACTTATGTAATACATACACATATACCCTATACTTACCAAAAGTTCAGTGGGGGCACTTGCCCCATTGCCCCCACCTTGAGTCCGCCGCTGTTTGTTTATGGCTAAAGTCCAAATAAATTTTTAACCTTAGTCCGTGAGCTAGCTTTGCCATGGCCTATCTTTTAACGGAATGGTGAATTATACGTGATTAGCTAGACGTAATAAGGAAATATTCTTGTGTTAATATATTAATTCATTTTTATTTTTTAGCATGCATCCACGTACAACGTACAATTGATGTGAATAACCAATTGATTATTACAGATTAAATTAAATGCAAACACACGAACTATAAATCATTATCACAATTAATTAGTTTTAAAACAGAGAAATGCTCAACTTGTTAGGTAAAAATTAATTAATTCTTTTGGACTTAAACATGTTTAAAGATTAGATTACCCAGCTAATTGAGCTGCTTTGTAAGATTTTACTAAGAGTGTTAATTCTCCGTGCAAGTAAAGCTGTCCATCTTAGTTCTAAGCCTTAAATCATTTAAGGAAAGGAAGTTTTTAATTAAAGTGATAACCCCACCGGCAAGTAACATGATTGCCTTAATTAATTTATGATGATCATCTTGTTATTAATGCTAAGCATCGACTAGCTGGAGTGTAGTGCAAGTAACTCAAGAGCAAACCAAAGGGGACAGGGGAAGGATGCGTCTATCCGCGAATATTAATGTTGAGTTTGACTTTAATGTTACCATTACCACTAGTGCCGAACAATTAACCAATCTTAATCCTTAATCCATTTAACCATAAATCGAATTAATATGATCATTATTTCATCGGATAAATTGATTTCAGTGCTTGGCTTACTTTTCGGTTTTGTTTTATTTTAGAGATCGGGATCGCTAAAATTTTCTTTTCAATCCTACAAGCTAAAATCCCAAACGAAACCATAAGTGGAGCACTATGTTGTAAATATTATATACAAGTCCCGTAGCATCATCTAATAATATTTGCTAGGGAATCTAGTGATTCATGTAATACTTAAAAACATACAAGTTAGACAATCAAAACGCTTCTTAATCAATTCAAATCACAAATATTTCCTGCTTCCAATAATCTCTTCGTTGCAGTTATTCATCACTAGTTTTATCTCCTCCTGACTTCACCTCTTCTACTCTAGTAACTTCTCTGCATCACTTGTCCTGTACTATATGTGTGTGTGTGTGTGTTTGTGTATCTATTACATATGCATGCATCCGCTTCTCACATATCTACCGGAGTTCATAGCTCGGTGTGAAGGATATAACCGCTGGTAGGTTCGACTATCTCAGCTTCAACGTTGCTGTAGTTCTTGTCATGGGAAGTTAGGCACTCAGCAGAAGGATGCACTTCACCATAGCCAAAACCTTCTGCAGAATTGCAGTAAGTCTCCACTGTGCCATCCTCCTTCTCCAAGTTGATATTGCTCAATACGATGTTACTACAGGGAACTGTGTCGCTGCAGGCAAATTTCATCGCCGTAGCACTTTTTGTCGTCCCACTAACGTTCCGGTACATGATTTCGCTGATTTTCACTGCTGATGTCTGACAAAAGATGAAAGTGAACCGGAATTGTTTGTTAGTTTTCTGACTGCAGACAGCAATTTCAATGAGTAATATGGATTCAGAGAATAATCAGCAATGCTGTAACCTGATTAGGACAGGATTTGGGAGAATCACAGTAGAATTGGTCGATAATAATGGGGTTAGCAACATCTTCCATCCTTACATTTTCGAAACGTATCCCACGGACATAACCAGAACCTCCCTGTAGCATGTAGGAGTAATAATCAAGAAAGAGATGCATCTCATCTCAGAATGTTGGGACTATAACATCTTTACTTGCATCTGAAATTACACTAAGAACATAATCTAGAGGCTTAATTGACTTGCTGTAACCCATATGAGTATGACTGCCCCTATATTACCATTAATGGCAATGGCATTGAGGTAGTATTACCTGCCAAGTCTTAATCCTGAGGCCATTGGTAGTATCCCTTAGAAATGCTGTGTCCAGGACCACTTTTGTGACAATGCCGGTCGAATTATCTTTCCCAAGGCTTCCGATGCTGAAAAGTGAGTGTACAAAACGTTATAGATCTTGAAAGCAACGGGGAAATTTATTCTAATTGCCTTATGGAACCATTAGTATTCTCAGTTCTATTTACTCCAGTGGTAGGGCAGACCTGATTCCATGTCCTGGTCCACAGTAGATTCTTTTCATCTTCAAGTCAGAGGTGCCATTCACAATGGAAATGCAATCATCCCCTGAATTTTACCAGCATGATGAGATGCGAAACAGGTAAGAAATATGATGCTGGTAGAAACAATTATAGTGAGATTTATTTTTATTTTTTTGATAGATTATAGTCAGATTTATAGTTCTTCTAAGGGGCTTCATATTTTTCTTTTAGTATAGATTAGAATATAACTGTCTTGAAAAGACAATGGCTAGAGCTAGGACCTGTTCCAATTTTGCAGTCTTGTAGAACAACATTCGTTGATCCTGTTATGTGGATTCCATCTGTGTTGGGACTGTCCCCGGGAGCTGAGACTAGTACTTTCGATACTCGAACGGAGTCACACCTGGAAATGACAAAATGCATCTGTTGGCTGTTCTGAATAGTGAGTCCTCTAACCATTATAGCGGAGCTTGAATCTATCGTCAGTGCCTGCAACAAGTACATTTCAGAAACCACTTAGAATACACCTTGAAATTATAGTAAGCTTATAAAACTTTCAACGTCTCAGATCAGAACTTCTGACAATAGATGAAGATCCTTACTGAAGGAGCTCCTTTGCAAGGCTGTAAAACATAAAAACAAAGAACGCATGTTAATACTTTCTGTTGAATCCCAACTCCAGCGAATGGAGATTTAGTTATCCAGAGGACTTACATTTGTCTTGTTCTTTTTGCATGATGCTGCCCACCATTTGCTGCCGGAGCCATCAATGACTCCCTTTCCTTGGAAGAGGACACCAGTCAGATTATAAAAATCAAGCCAATTTCGTGAAAAGTTTGGATCCCAGTTCTTGGGTTCATCTGGCGCTACTATGGTTCCATCAATCTATGCCAAAGCAAAAAGTATCATAACAGCAACACAATGTCAATATTTAGTGAAATGGCAACTATAAGAAAGGAAAAGAACAGCAAACAAACGTTTTCCTGACATCTCAACAAATGATTTTTTCCTTCATCTGGTTAATGTTTTAAATAAACGGAAGAGCCACAGGGTATATAGAAGCAGTCAAATCCAAGACAAATCAGTGTGCAACAAGTATGTGAAACTGTTAACAAGCAGAGAGCTATCAAAGCAAAAAAGCATAAAGCTATAAATCTTTGACATCATTTTAATGTCATTTGAGTCCATATATTTAATGCCTAGACCTTTGATGTACCCAGTTCCAAGCGTAGGTAGAGGATATTTGAAGCAAGTGGATGGCTAGTCAATTCTTTCATGTCTAGGAACTTGGTTGGATCTTATCTCCAACCAAGTAAGATGAGAACCCATAATTTTTTTAGATGACTAATGTTTATCCAGATTCAGGTTTAATTGATTGATTAATTTTCCATATATAAATCAGTGTGTATGCTAATTTACCTGAATAATTAACCTTTCAGCACAAGGGCCTTTAAATCTTGTTGCATTAACTAGGTATTTGCGCCCTTGCGGAACCAAGAAAACTGAACTTCGGTGAGAGCATGCTGTACTCCATGCACTTCTGAAAGCCTAAGATCAAAGCAGCAGCAAAAAGAAGGGTTTGAAATAAGATAACAAGGTATGCTGTAAGTATAGACAAATTGACATGATAATCACGTGAAGGTAACGTTTACTTGATCAACTAAATACCCAAAAGTCATCAGATACAGTTTTATAAGTAACAGTTTTATTTTTATTTTTATCTCTATAGATTATGGTCTTAGTGATGCTCAATTCACCAGAAGCAATAGAACCGGATGAATTCAGAGAGAATTATAATGCACTGACATGATAGTCACAGCATTGTGAAATGCATTATCTTATCCCCTACCTCCCAGCAACATAAACAGCATACAAAATGAATCATGTTCAAGACTACGGGTGTGTTCATGAGAGTAAAAATGAGGAAAATTTTTTCTTCTCTTGAACACGCCCTACATCTTCTCACTGCATTCATGAGAGAACTTGGAACACATTGCACCATTGCTGACCTGAGTATCATCGGAAATGCCATCTCCAACAGCACCAAAGCTATCTACATTGACAAGAACCTTGCCACCATGTTCACTTGTCCATGATGAGTCCTCAAAAGAATGTATTTCATCCTCTTCAGTGAAATTCAGGATATCAAGCTCCCCTGTTATGTCAAGATTTCCATTGATTTTCTCTCCTGAAACTGCATGAGATGCAATTAGCATAAGAAAGAAGGAAAGCAAGACCAACTTGTCCATGTCCTGTTTTTTGGAAGTTAAACACGATTGATTGATTTGTATAAACCAATAGAAGAAGTTGCCACAATTTATATCTGCAGATTAGTTTTGGAACTTAAGGGGTTTGTGGGCTATTGGCTTGGCTTAAAAGTAGATGAATTTGCTCCATTTTTCTACATGCTTAAAGTACAAGGGAAATTCTCAGTGTTTTCAATTCGTTGCTTTACTCTACAGCCAATTTAAAAACGACCAGTCAAATGCTCATGGGTACTGCAAGTCTCAGAAAACTGGATAACAGGACTTGCCAGAAAATTTATGTCAAAGTCATATTAACAACCATAGAATTAGCGATGCATGCATGAACCATATAAATAACGAAATCATCAAAAAGAAAAAGAAAGATATCACCAAGCAGGCAAAAATATATCTAAATGCTCAATTGTTTTCCTTATAGCAAATAATGTCATTCTAGTAAAAATAAAACTCGCTGAAGTTTCAAGAAGATGGCCAGTGACTAAAAAGGACAACGAGTCTCATTCTTTAAAAAATCCAAAATACTGGAAATCAAAAGCAGTTCACAGGTTCTCACTTCTCAGGGAGATAGAAATCCACAATAAGCTTTGCAAGTAAGGAGCAAAAGCAAGAGAATCACCTCAATGGAGCTCCTACCAATCTCCCTAGTAGTTTTTCTTGCCAAACCAATCTCCCTAAATTGCATTGCGGCTTCAAATTCCCCTATCTCAGAATAAAAATTTGAAACAAGCAAATAAATCGCAAAATCATTTGGCTCAAAATTCATCAAGCACATTGCCGCCCTTTTCCCTACTATCTTGTTGCCATGAAGTCTACAATTTTGCAACAATGAACTCCACATCACCAGATCACCTCCTCCAGGTGCTTCATGCAGCAAGTTTTCAGCTTCTTGCAGCAGACCTGCCCGGCCTAGAAGATCAACCATGCATGAAAAATGCTGCCTTTCTGGACAAATGCCATAAATATGTTTCATTGTCTCAAACACCCATTTACCTTCCTCAACCATCCCCGAATGATTGCATCCACTTAATACACACAAAAATGTAACATGGTCAGGTTTCAGGCCCATCCTGATCATTGCTTCCAGAAGCTGAACACATTCTCGTCCCATGCTATTTCGAGCATGCCCATTTATGATTGATGTAAAGCAGAAGACATTCGGGGAGGGCACTTCTTCAAAAATCCGACGAGCAAGTCCAATATGACCAGATCTTGCATAACCATCGATTAGCGAACACAATACTGCTACTTCAGATACCAAACCATATTTTACCACACAAGTGTGTAGGAGTCCACAGCTTGGCCAGCTTGACCAAGTAGACATAGAGATTGCTTTCAGAGTAGTAGAGAAAGTTACCTCATCAAGTCCAATTCTTTCATCAACCATCAAACCAAACAGCTCAACCACATCTTCAGTGTTTCCACAGTGTAACAAGGATGTCATCAATGAGTTGCAACACTCCAAAGTCCTAGGAGCATGTTCATACACTGAAACTGAACTCTCAATATCACAACACTTACCATACATATTGATCAACGCAGATTGGATATGGACACTAAAACAATCAAAACCTGTTTTTGAAACATAACAGTGGATCTGTTTCCCCAATTGGATATCCTCATCTTCACTACAAAAATTCAACAACCCTAGAAATGAATGGACAGAGGGTCTTTTAGCGAACATCTGCATTTTACTAAATAACTGAATGGCATCAACCACGAGGCCTTCATTGGCATGTATCGCTACAATCGAATTCCACGATATTACATCCTCCACCACCAGCGCCACAAATGATTTCTGGGCATCCATTAGACTCCCACACGCAGAGTAAAAGTCCACTAATGCATTTGCGACGAACACATTAGATTCTACAAAGCCAGACATGATCGCATGACAGTGCAGTAGCCTTCCTTCATGGAGAAACCTTTCCTCACGACAGGCACGGATCAGATAACAATAAGTTTGTCCATTTGGCTGTATTCCGTCCCTTTTTAACCGATAATACAATCTAAGAGGTTCATCTATTTTGTTAAGCTCGCATAACCCACGTAATGTCAGATTCCAAGTCTCCAAATTTCGTTCTGGCATTTCTTCAAACAGATTCAACGCGGCGTATTGGTGACCCCCGTACATGTAAACACCAACTAGTGAACTACCAATAAAAACATTCGAATCAAACCCAAGTGAAATCACTCTGCCATGGACTTGAGGTCCTTCAGTTTGAAGCCCAGCGGCGATACATACGCTTAGAACTGAAGATAATGTATATGATGTTTCTCTAATACCTTGTGAGACCATTTCTCTGTAAAATTTTAAGGCCAGTGTCGGGTCACCGCATCTTCCACTTCCTGAAATAAGCAAGTTATATGACACAGCATCTCTTTCAAGCATTTGGTCGAACACCGTAAATGCAGCATCAAGTTGCCCAGATTTTATGAAATTATCAATCAGTCGGTTGTTACGGTAAATACCCAATTGCCGGTCGAGGCCACATATCGAGTTTAGTAAACGGTAAGAAGATAAAGAAACGAAAGCTTTAGTAATGGGAGGCAAGGCTGTAGCTTTACGGGCTGCGACCAGAAACCTAACGTTTTGCATCTGGTAAGCATTAGGTAGTAAACTCCGCAACCAAAGAGACTGTCATGATGATAATAAATATGATGCTCCTAATAATTCGGATTTATTGAGCAGCCATAATCAAGTCCACGATCCCCACTGCCTCCAGAATCTTAATTTTTGATGAGAATATTTTCGTTTCAATCGAAGCAGCACTTCAGAATAAAGAAATGACCTTTCTTTCTCAAGAAACACGGCAACGATTAGCCCTGTTCAATAAATAAGCACACTTTATAGTTTTATTTTATTTATCGTTCCTTGCGTGCAGAACACACCACCGCCAACTACACAACGTCAACCCCACTACAAAGCTAAACTGTGGGGGATATAAACAATTATGAAAATACGGTCCGAAAAAGGAAAAGTACGAGGAGTTGTACACATCAACCATCGGTTTCTAGAGCTATCAACACTTGTGGGAGCCCAACTGCAAGCTCACTTGCAGAGAAGAATATAATAACACCACTTGGTATCAGCATGTGGAAGCAACAGCCTCTAAAAGGGAGGCTACAAATTGCATCTGCGACTCTTCCTTAATTCTTGAAAATGGAGGTAAGTGGACAAAAAGGCTCTTCTGACCTCTCTTCTCTGCAAGCCTGAGGGAGTGATAGTAGACATAATTGCATACAAAACGGCCAGCATCGTTTGATAAGGTCACATCATATCCCTTCTCCTTCAAACACTCAAGGATCTTCTCAACAGAGCAGCAAGTCTAGTTGCAATGTGGAAAATAAGAATTAAAAATAATGATACTTGTATGCTAAGCTGAATTCTGTTTCCCCTCTCAGGAGGAGTAAATCTGGCAAAGTTGTGACTCTGGAGTTACAGGATCAATCTATTTAAGCTAATAACACAGCGTAAAGCAACTCTTAAATTAAGAAAATATGCAAATATGTATTTGCAAAATTTTAAAACTAAAATGAAGTGCAAAACAATGTATTTCCATGTGGCATAGAATATGACAGAAGGGCAAAGCTTTGTTCTTCAAAAGAAAAATAGGAAGGGGGAGGGGGTGTTAAAGATTTGAACTGCTTGATTTTGAGAGAATGGAGCCAATATTAGGAAATGGCTAAACTCATTATAGTACCATATAGCTGCATGTAGCAAAACAAACCTCACTACAATCTGGAAATTGTAACAACAAACTACCTGTCGTCTGCGAGATATTTCTCTATCTTCTTGGACAACTGGAACCCGCTGGAATGAGAAAAAATCAGAATAAACCATTTCATAATTAGTGAAATATTCAAGACGACGTTTCTCGCATAAACTCCAAGAGATCAAGCAAAACAATACAAGATTATGAGAGTAAGTTGTAGGCTATACAGTTTCCCTTTCAAAAAAACAAGTAGGCTACACAGTCAACACTAGCATGGCCCCCCGCAAATGTGTCTGTTGGCTGTTGCAGTGGTTGGTGAATGTTTTGTGAGTTTTTTGGAGATGAACAAGTTGGGAAAGCTCAAATAGAGTGCAATAATTATGAAGAATGAGGAGGGGGAGAAAACACAGAACAATGGAGTCAAAACACCTACCTGAGGTTTCCATCCAAGCTCATCTGGACAGCAAAAAGTGGCTTCATTTACAGCCTGCCGCTCAAGTGCATAATTCTTTGCCCCAGGATCCACTCCTAGGTGAATCTATGGAAGAAAGAGTTTTGGATCATTTAATTTAGGTCCAAGAATCACCCTATAGGGTCACTATTATATGCTTTGAATCCACTTTATCTGAAAAAGACACTTATCCCTGATACCGAATTTGGAAATGCGTGAAAGACACTAGAAAAGGCAAGATCAATAGGCATAGGAAACAGAATCATCTTGGAAATGCAAGTAAATACATGACAAAAGAGGAACCAGAAACATTTAAAAGCGCTATCTTCTCCAGATCCAGGTACTTCAATTCATCCATATCCATTCTGGACCAGTAAATAAACCTTGCCTCATCGACAACAACATTTCATTCAGAATCCTTGTGACAGCTACTCCAAAGTACTTACCCACGGAACTTGGTACTTACCCAAATGACTTGGTCATCTGTTGGGCCTGTTGCAGAGTTGCCTGACTCCAAGAGCTTGTAAAGCATCGGAATTGCACCTTCACCTGCAACCTCAAGAACTGTACAACTTCCTATGGTAACACCAGCAGGCAAGCTTCTCTTCTGGAAAAAATTCATCAGATTATTTACTATTGTCTCGGTTGGATTCTCAGCGACCCCATTGAACTTCTTGAATCCAGTTACATGAAAAGTTAGAGAATTTGTTCCTTCAGATCCCATCTTTTCTTATTGTTTCCAACTTGAATACACAAACTTTGGGAAAACTAAGCTCTGCATCACATGTTGAAGAAGGCCAAAAAAAAGAGTCAGAATTACAGTATTTTCAGGACTGAATTTTGGGTTAGAGGAATCCGGCAGCGTGAATATTGATCAGCAGGCGATGTTTCAGAATAATAGTCGGCAGATACAATTGACGACGCGAAATTCTATTGCAAATCATATTCGCAGGAGACTAAACAGATCATGACAAGAGCATGATGATGATACTAGTAATCCGAAGAAGAAGTGGCTGGTGAAACATCAGGAGGAGAAACCAAGCACAAATAATTTACCAGTGATCGCCGGAGAGTGTTGTTCTTCACGCCTTTACCTTCCCACCTTGCCTTTCGGTCGATCGCCTTTCTATTTAGAGTAGTTACGTAAAAGTAGTTAATTCCCGTCTTGGTTCGCTCGCCCGGCAGATAGATGCTAACGGAAGTGGAAGAGTATAGTTGTCCGTTCACGGTTAATTATGGCAAAATAAAAAAAACATTGAATTAATATGAGACGAGGTAAGTAGTTGCACTAGGGATAAAGTAGTAGCACTAGGGATGAAGTAGTAGCACTAGGGATGAGAATAAGCCAAACCGAACCTGAGGCCAGCATGTTCGAGTTCGAACTCGTGAAGATTAGGCTTGATTTGAAATTTATTCCAATCCAAAATCAGACTCTAGCTTGACTCATGAAAAACTCAAATTTGGCTCAAAAGCTCGTGAAACTCGGTAAAGGAGCTAAGTAGTATCATTTCAGTTCTACTCAACGAGACTCGAAAATCCTCTACATCCAATGAATTAGAAGGATATCATGGGTATTTCACGTGCGACTCAATAAGGCTCGCGAACTTTTCGAGCCGGGCCTCCTAAACCAAAACTCAGCTCGTTTAATATACATGCTTAAAAATTGGCTCGAGCTCGAGACTCGTGAAGCTCGGCTCGTTAGACTCATAAGAGCTCGAGCCTAACTTGTTACATTTCTCACCTCTAAGTAGCACTTGCTTTCACAAAATATTTGACATGTTTTTTTATTAAAGAAATACAAGTATTTTATTATTTATTTTATTTTATTACACTTAATTCTTTTTCTCATTCAAAAAAATATTCTCCATCAAAAGTACTTTATTCCTCCAAATCTTTAAACACTTTTGAACTTTATACTTGTCAAATATGCATAGTATATTTTAGTCCCATTTGGAAATAACTACTGTATTTTAAATAGTTATAAAATTTTAAATGATGTTTAATAATCAACATAAAAATGTTAAAAGTTATCCATAGATTTTTTTTCAAAATATAAAAACTACTTAAAAAAAGTAGTACTCCATCTGTCCCTGAAAAATTGTACACATTTCATTTTTGGGCTGTCCCAGAAAAATTGATCATTTTCCTTAAAAGGAAACTTCTCACTCTCAAAGTTACTAAACTATCCTCACTTTATCTTTACTTTTTGTACCTCGTTTTTTGTGCACTCTCAACTAAGGGGCAATTAAGTAAACATATACAAACATCTTACATTCACCTTAATCTCCGTGTCCAAACAAATCTATCAATCTTTCGGGGACGGAGGGAGTACTTACCAAGCACAACACAACCTTTGTCTTGATGAGCAAAAAAGTGCCAAGTTTCTATTTTTAGCCTTTGGGTTTGTGCAACTTCGTCGGGTCCACAAGTTGGCCCAAATTAATACTGGGGCTGGACTACCTCCTCCGTTGCCAAATCCAGATTTTACAGGCTGTTGATTCGAACGCAGAGGAAAAGCCGTTCGTGTCAATGATCGATGCACAGACATCACAGTGGTGCTTGCTTTTGGTGTTTCGAGTGTGAAAAAAGAAGATGCCCCGTGACAAGGACGACCTCCCCGCGGTTCGTGTCTACACCGTCTGCGATGAGTCCAGGTCTCTTCCCATGCAATTCAACTCCGCTTTTTCTGAAGAATTTGCAGCAATTTTTCTTTGATTAACATTCGCTCCTGTTTAAGATATTTGATCGTGAGGAACGTACCGGCACTGGGCTGCGGGGGTGATTTACTGAATCTGCTTTCGACTCACGGGGCCGTTGAAGAGTATGTCTCTTTTTCCTGTGCTTCTGCTTCCACCTCTACGATTCCAATTTCTATTTGGTTCCTCTTTTTCCCGTAAATTATCTGCTCATTGTGTTTTAATCCTAACTTGGGCCCGCTTTAGATGTAAACCAATGGATGCTGAAGACTGTGAGCCTTACACTGATGTCTATTGGGTTAAGTTTTGTGTTGTCAGCAATGCGAGGTAATGGAACTTTATTATGTTCATCGCCAAAGTCATCAATGTTTGTTCTGAAATGTTTTGTTTTTTCGTATTTGCTTCTCTGAATACCCAAATTGTAGTGCACTTGGTGTTTTTATTCTAGACTATGGCTGTTTACATCCTAGGTTTGCGAAGAGAAAGCTGGATGAGTACGTCTTTATGGGAAATAGGTTACAGGTCTCATATGCTCCCCAGTTTGAGACCCTTGATGATACAAAGGAGAAGTTAGAAGGCAGGAGAAAGGAAGTCATTGCAAGATTAAATCGTATGTTAATCACTTCTCTGGAATTTGTCAGCCTTCTGATTGATTTAGTTTTTCGTAGAGCTCCATGGAAGTCAGAATGAAGTGTCGGTCCTCACTTGTGCCTCATTTATATTTCCTTCTTTTGTTTGTATCATTAGCCCAGAGATCCAAAGGTCCCCCTGTTCATAGCCCAGCCATTTCAAATGACATGCGATTGGTTGCTTCTCCTCGAAATAACCCTCCACAGATTAAACCAAATCAGGGGTGAGTAACTATTCAAGTATCATCAGTCCTTTCCACTCCACTAAACAGTTCAAATGTTGAGTTGCTGTGTGCTTACAGTGGCTGTTTCCTTACCTTTGCCCCTTTAGGTACAGCGGAGAACTGGCACTTATTTCTCATGTTAGTAATGCTCCCATGCCAAGGGTCTCATCGGACAAGGTGCAAGTCTGCTTCTTGACAAAGAGTTCTAATATATCCTTTAGCATGATTGAGAAATTGCTTTTGATACACTGTGTTTGTTGTGCCTCGCATGATTGACAGCTGATTTATTTTTGTGTTTCTCCTTTCATGCTCATTGACCACAAGATCTGTAGATTTAGAACACTTTTTCCTTTCTGTGATGGAGTCAAACCCCTTGTCTTATTTAGATCAATCAAAGCCCTTGCTAAAAGTTTGAGGAAACACTACCTTATCTAATTCATATTGTATGGGAGGTGCATTGGGGGGCATTACTATTTGTAGTATGCAGAAAGAAGGGAACTCTCTAAAGCTAGTGTACTTGTCTTTTGGCTTTATGCGCTCGCTGAGTTGGCTTGGCCCCCTAGGTATCATTCTCATTCGGACTCAACCCTGTTAATCATCACGTAGGTGATATTTCACCCAGTAGTCCAAATGGCTCAGTTACAAGGTAATCTAGAAGTCCAAGCCCAACTAACTGAACAATTACATATTCATCTCTCATTTTCCAAGTATTCTAGGTAGGTGAAAATTCACCCGGGTGATAAATAACATTGACGATTCGGACTGTGGTACTTATCTTCTATTCTGAAAGCCTTTGTAACTAAACTTGTTTACTAGTGTGTTTGTTTCTTCTTCCTGTTTATTTTACGTTATCACTTTGACCTTCCCATGGTTCACCAATTCCAGTTGGAGCCAGGTTCATAGTCATGTTTGACACCTGCCAGCCCCTTTTTAACGTTTACATTTCTTCTCTTGTACTCCATTTTATTTTGTATGACGCAACTGTCTTGGCCTAATATCTAACGGTGGCTTAACCATTCTCAGGACTATTTTGATTCACAATCAATGAATCAGACAGTTCAAATAGTCAGGAATAAGCTGAATAAGGTGAATACTTAATGGCTCTATGCCTCTAGAAATTGTCCAAGTTTATTCAAAGTTCATTGTCAATCAGTTTCTTTCTTATTGTGTTATAGATTCAAACGTCAAGCGAGCATCAGCAAGCTGGACCTGCAACCAAGAAAGCACGGCTAGACAACAGAAGACGGATATAGGCATAGATTGCAAATACCACCCAATGTTAAAGATTTATTGTCAGGGAATTTTGTACTTTTATTCATCATTTTTGTTGTTTGTGGATCCTTACAAAGCTGTGTATATCAACCAGTTATTCATTAATAGCACATTTTAGTTACCAAGGCTGAAGATCTTGCACAGTTGATGGGGTATTCCATTTCATCACCCTTCTTCCCTTCCCTCTTACCATGTGGAACAGTTATAGGTTTTAAAACTGTGGCACAAATAGAGCGAAGATATTTTCATCTGTGTAACTTTCTGCAAAACATTCAGGACAAGAACACTTGAACACTTGCAGTTTTGATTAACTGGCAGACGGGACAGACTCCGGCAAAAACATCGCAGTCCCTACACAAGCAAAGATGCCTACAAGGCATTACCAAGATCGAGACCTCCTTCACCTTACAAGCTCTGCATAACATGTGTTGCTTCATGTTCCCATTGTGATTCCATGTAATTGGTTTTGCAGCACCACCACCAGGAACAGTCAGATAGTTGTTTGGATTGACATAAGAGGCAGTGTCATCGATTTCACTGTCTCCAAATCCTTCTTTCCCTTGATCAGTACCTTGAGAGACTGCCTGCTCCAGGTTGCTCTTCAACACATTGACAACTGACTCATTGTATTTTGCTCTGCAATGCCAGTTCTGAGCTTCCATGGCCACTTGCTTTATTTGCTCTGCCAGCTCCCTATTCTTGCGGTTCATGTTATCGATTTCTAGATCCTTCTCTCTGAGCTTCTTGCTGAGATTTTTCTCGATCAGGCAAAGAAAAGAAGCTGTCTGCCTCTGCTTCAAGTCCTTCGCACCTTTTGCCAGGCGCTCCTCCTGATCAATGGACAGAAGGGCATCAATTAGAGCCTTACTAACATTTCATATATTCTAATCATCCAACTCAAGGTAACAACACAACAGCCAAAAAAATGGTCTCATTATCCCCCGATTTGGCAATGAGAACAGAACTTACTGCGACAAAATATTCCCAATGTTACGTCTTAACTAGTGACATAAAACTAGATGCGAGATGGAGATTTCACCAAATTATAAAGCAACACACGAATAAAAATTCACTAGGATTTTGAACATTGATGTAATCCAAAAAGACATACAATATATTGCAGGTCCAACTACAACGATACTCCGAACATCTCAAAATCATATACATTTTCACCAGGCAATGGGGAAGATGAATACCTAAAACAAATGCATTAGGCAACTAAACAGAGAATCAACAATAAGAAATCTCTGGTATGCTCTAGTACACTGAAATATCAGAACCACTCAGTTCAAGTGAGAATACCTGAATTTTGATGTATTGATTAAATTCTTCCTCCTGTCGATCAAGTTCACTCCTAATATTGTCCCCCAATGACATGAGGATAGATGGAGTTGCTGTCATACTTCCACTAGCAGTAGTCAAAGAAGAGTTGGGGCCTTCATCGTCGTCATATGAAAGCCTTAATCCAGTTGACACATTGTTAGCATTCTGAATTGTACCAGAACAATCAGCCGGATCCTGACCAGTGTTATAGTTCAAGGAAAATTTTTGTTTTTGCAGCCTTTCGATGTCTTCTGTTTCCCTGCCTCTTTTGGCAGGCCGGATCATAGGAATGAACTGCCCATTCCCGATGCATGTAACAGGTTCAACTGTGCATCCAACTGGCACTGAAACATCGACAAATATGAAGATCAACCATAGTTGCTATGCACTGATAAGAAGCAGAGGTTTCTGGTCATGCCCAGTACAAAGGACCATCAGGAGAGAACAAAAACACCAAACTTTTATCATTCTTTTTTGTTTTCCGTGTGAGAGGGATCAACTTCAAGCAGAATGGAGCTTACCATTTCCAAATAACTGAAGCTGATTGGATGGATTTGTCTGACAATGGTTCTTACCCGCAAAAGGAAACACAGCATTGCCATCACTTCCTCCAAACATCTTCCTGGTGCAAACCTTTAATCCTTCAACAATCATTCAAAGGACAAATTAGCAAAGACTACCTTAAAGCAGAAGGTCGAGGACTGAAAATCAAAGCAATTAAGATGACAGTAAAGTGAATGAATATTTCTTTTTATTTTCATTAAACATAGGTTAACACATGAGTTTCAGTCGCACACCCTCTTTCCCATAACACTATCTGACATTGCCCCAGTAATTAGAATTTAAATACCATACACTCTGGATAATATTGTAACTGCGGAAAGCTCTAGAGTTAGTGTTCCTATGATTCCTCATCTTTCTATCATCATCCAATATCATATGCTCAAAAGCAACAATCCAAAACAATGGGCAGCGATGGATACTTGAGTAATAGGGAAGCAGAACAGGCAGTAACAAAAAGAAATTTTGAGCCTAGCATGATAAACCTAATCGGCAGCAGCAACAAAGGCATGGGACGGAGCTATGCATCAGACAACTCAAACCATCTCGGGAATAACAGTGAAGCACTAAGATAAAGAACAGATTAATAAAGCGGGGGGGGGGGGTCCAAAATCTGCCCTTGCCAACGGAAAAAAGCTCCGGCAAATATGAAGGAAAACTGGAAAAACAAAAAAGTAATTGTAAGAAAAATACTAGAATCAATCACAGCTCACAAAGCTGTTTCGCAAATCAAATATTGCTCGGGGAGCAAAATAAACAGATGAACAAAATAAAGAATAGCCTTCCAAATAAAAAGAAAAAAAGAGGATAAATTATCAAGGGAATAGATGGATAAACAAGAAAAGGAAAAGGGAAATCACCGGGCTTAGATGATCAGAATCTGAGAAAACGGCAAGCGATTGAACATGATCGGGAGAATAGGAAATAGAAAACAAAAATAGGCAATGCCCATCATGAAAAGAGGATCGCGAAAGATAACTTACCAGCAGGAACGAGATTCTCCAGAAGCAGTTCCGGGAAAATAAAAACTACCCAGATCCTGATATCGCAAGGAAAAAATCTTTCATCAATCAAGCAGGCATGCGAAGGGATAGACAATAGCAGAAAAATCCAAAAAAAATCAGGAGAAAAAAACTAAAAAGGAAGATAAAGATTAAAAAAAACCCCGAGGTACCTCCAAAAAATGCGACGTTATTATCTGAGAGATGAGGCACGGATCATCCAAAGATGGTGAAAAGGATTGACTCTAAGACCCAAGAAGTTGAATCCAAAAAGGAGAAGGAGAAGAGGTTTTGGAGAAGAAGATGTAGGGGAAGAAGCAATAAAGCGATGGGAAACAGAAAAAATACAGATGGAAATATACAACACATCTGCCACTTTCGCACCCTACTGATCAGTGGTTACCAAAACTGAATTTCTGTGCCTGCCCTGCCTCACGCCTTTTATTTTATTTAGCGGCCCTCCGCTTTTATTGTTTTTTACGGACAGTAAAAAAAGTGAAAATCACAAAAAAAACCCGTTAATTTTGTGGTTAATTAGTACTCAAAAATAGGAACTCACATGCCATTATTATTAATTAAAAGGCTTGGAATTTAGAGGAGTCCTTGATTTTTTTGGGGTTGTTTTTCAAAAAGGAAAAGATTGAAAATTTAGAGTTGCGGGGTAATGTTTATGTCTGTATTGGGAGAATAAGAACTTGTGTGAGCTGATTCATATACTACCTAACAAAGAAAGCTACAAGAGATTGAATTTGAGCAATGATAAATGGGCACTGACAGACACGTTTCATTGACTCAAAAGAGTCCTATTTTGGCACAGTTCCCGCTCCCACCCAATCCTGTTGTTCTGTTCAACCATCTTAGTAACAAGCAAAACAAAGACTATAAAACGTTGCGTTTTTCGTGCAAAGGAAAAGTCTTCTATACATTTACGAATAAAATAAATAGTTTTTTATAAGAAAAATGAAAACTTTATTCTAATCTAATCTAGACGAATGTAAAAAAAAGGGTGAAAAGATTGGGATTGAGGAGAGTAGTAGCAGCAGAGGCGATAGGTGCGTGATAGAGAGTAATGCATTGCGTAGCTGGGTGGCCGGGTTGGGAGGTGGGTGGGTGCGAACGACGGCCACCATCATCATCATCTTCAATAAGAGTGAATTTAATAAAAAAGCGGGAAAAATATGACTGGGCCCCACTGGATGGACCCCACACCTCAACTGCTCTATGGCCCAGCCCGGCCCAGCCCAAGAAGAACACCCTTTGCTTTGCTAATTGCTTGGCGCGTAATTTTGGCGGGTCAGTCAGTTGTGGCTACTCATTGACTCACTCTATTGATGTCTGACTGAGTTCGCAATCGGATACAGATAATCACGCCACGTCACCATATTTAAGCTTCATTAATTTGATTAATTAATGCTTAATCCTCCCCGCCCCACCCACCATTGCTTAACGCCTGTCTGCCTGGCCCTGTTTTCTCTTTTTGGTTGATGGATGATGTATGTATTTCGATTGTGTTTTGTGATGAAGATTTTGAGAACCAAAGTTTTACTACTTGGTATGTTCAAAACATGATTAAAATGTTTTAACTAATTTTTGAGAAATTATGTTCAAGAACGTGAATCACGTGATGTTTGTTAGACGTGTCCCGATAATCCGTTAAATTTTATCACAGTTTCCGTTAAGTTTTCTGTTATCAACATGAATTTATTTAAATGTCCCTATCCAAATTTTCATGCTTTATGCATAGTATAGTGCACCTCAAACCACCCAGTATAAGAATATAATACTAATTAAGACTATATAAACGGATTAATCGATCCACTGAATTTAATTAACCGAATTATTACGACAGTAGTCAACTTCACAAGGTTACCTTTTTTCTAGAGGAACACTTTTCTCAACTATAAATGGTTTGATCAAATCAGTTTTGATTAGTACTATTATTTATTTTATATTTATTTCGTTTTTTAATTAAGAAGGTGTTGAAGTTTGGATCCGACGAATTGGAGCGACGAGTGAGCGGTTATATGGTATGACTACGTTGGTTGGTTGGTTGGTGCGTAATGTAAACATTTGAAAAACGAACGTTGTTTCTAGTCCCAGACCCGGTGGAGGAGATGAGAAGACATAAAACATGATTTCTTTCTTTCGTGCTCGGCCGGGTCAAAAGAAACAAAACATAAGTGCTGAATTTCCGCAATTATTCATTTGCCCTTTTCACATTACTCCTCCTCTCAACTTACTGGTCAATTTGTGGACCGGACAGTTCACAACTAAAAGAAAAACAAAAGAGTAGTTATCAGTTTCTGAAAAATTATTACGTGAATATAGAGAGGTACAAATAAATACAACAGCTGGAACATCGGAGGATGGATAAATGAAAAAATAAATAAATAAGAAGAAATCTCATGTCTTCAAAGGAAGGTAAGGTCTCTTGAATTGGTTCGTGATTGTTTCAACTTGGGGAAAAGTGGGAAGGGTTAATTTCGTAATTGACATTTTCGATGGGTTTGGGCTAGCTGATTACAGAGGTGCCCTTTGTGGGCTGCTACGTGAATGAACAATAATATCAAGTTATAGTATTGAAGGCATGCGGAGAAAGAAGTAGTGCTAGTAATGTGTCTTGGCAGATAGCGGAAAGTTTTGAAGCAACAAATATCAAGTCACTCTGAAAGCAGCCATCACCGACTTACATTACACCACAAAAACTGAACCCTCATTCTTTGCTTACAACCCAAGTTTCCCTCCACTCACTCGTGACCTGCCCGTCATGACATGCAATGCAGTGATATCAAATTACCTCCTTCCCAAGACACACCTGCTGCCTTCCTAAACAAGGCAACCTAATTAAGACAAAGACCCCCAATCATAAAACCTTTTTCTCCCCCCCCCCCCCCTTTTCTGCTCTCCTCTATTGTAGTAACAAGTCACTCAAAGGGAGTTTTTGCAAGAATTGAGCTCCTGGCCACTTTTCTCTCACGGAAACCATTGCCTTCCTCATGGGCCTGAAAGTTCACAATCCTCAGCAGTTAACTAATTAGTTAAATTGGGTTTCTTTACAACATATGATATAACTAAGCAACTTAAAATCATGAACGAGATCTACATGCATTATATTCAAGGTTAAATGTAGAGTACACATGAAGATCTTTTCAACACGTTTACTTACATGCATGTATTAGCATTAATTCCTTTAATAGTAGTCTAAAAGGCAAAACCAAACGTTTATATATGCCTCAGCTTGCTATAGTTAGTAGATTTATATATGGTTGTTTGTTTTGTTACCTCATCAGCAGCATCCAAATTCCATGAAGCAGCTCCTTCTTCTTGGCCACAGCTATCTCCATCTGGTTGGAAGTGTGTGGGAGGGAAATGAGCCCACTGAAACAGGAGACACAAGCCAGCTCGGCTTAACTTATTCGTCACACGGCCTTGTAATCAAACTATATACAGTAAGTAAGTAAACAAGTTGGCAATTAAGGGTTTACATTTTTGGCTGCAGTGCTGAATGCTTCCTTGTGGGGAATGTTTGGGTTTTCAGCTTTCAGTCTTCGGATCTCTTCTCTGCAAGGAACAAAATGCTATAGCCAATGTGAGTAGTGAAACTTTCATCAAGTCATAAAACAAAAGAGGAAGTTATTCACTTGCTTGATAAACTGGTTATAGGCTGAGGGGGCTCTTTGCCTCTTCTCCGGAGCTGCATAATTTTAATCCAAACAATTCAGATTAGGGCTCATGATATATAAGTAGTAGCCAAATAAATGGTTTAGAGTATATCATGATGTGATCTCGTACGCTTGTTGACCACATGGTTGACAGAGAGCATAACATCCTCTTCTTCATTATCAGAATAATAGTTTATCCCCATGGAAGCTGAGCTGTGTCTGTCTACAGCTATGTTCCTCACGTCATCCTCTTCGGTAAGCCGTTTCTGCAAATTTGACCTCAGTTGTAATCCCAAGTTACAAACGTACAACTTACCAAAGCAGGCACAACACTGGCATACAATTATACCTCCTCCTCATGGTTAAGTGCAGCGAGGAGGTGAAGTGGGATGAATGAAGCTTTCACCATGTTGACAGAGAGGAGGCTCGTGCAGTGTCCACATCTCACCGTCACCACCATTGACAAGCTACTGCATGGTACACTCACCTGCATGTGAAAAATACAATCACCTACTCATTCATATATGATGGAATATTGCAAGGCAAAGTAAGAGATTGATTTACCAGTAAAATGGTATTGCAGAAGCCACATTCCACATAGCAGAGCTGTTCAGGGAGGTCAAACAGATGGTTGAAAGTCGACATTTGTAAATTCTTGGTATCAATCAATCAATCTCCAGTTACGTTTACACCTGACAAAAGGAGAGCTAGCTGTTCCGGAAGAGGGTCTATTAGCCTATACATATACATATATATATATATAGTCACAACATGGTGTATACTAGTAATACCGTGAAATCAATCCTTGTTATTGCCTAATTCACAAACACTAACATAAAAATTCGGAGCTTTAAGGTTGTTTGAAATCATGACTTAAGTTTCATGAAGATTAGTAAGACTGTGGTGTGACAGGACAAGTGCCACTTCCATTCATGTGTAGTTTTCTGTGGAATTAAATATGGTGGGTGTTTTGAGGGGGGAGTTGCTGTCATGAAAGGGAAAGTGGAGAAAGTTTTGCTGTTTGGAGGATGAGGGGAAGTTTCTAGAAAGGAGTATGTAGAAGGAAAATGAGCATCTTTGCATTTGTCTTTGGTCGGAGAGGGCAAGCTTAATTGACCATGAAGGATAGGTCACCCCCAGGTTTCAGTGCTCTGCTTGCTACTTCATCTATCTACACTCGGTGTTTAATTCACAACTCCACTTTCTGTCTGTGTTTTGACTGACGCCCATGTGAAGGAAGGGCTGATTTGAATTACTATTTCAATTAATGAGGAGGTGAGTGAGTGAGTGACAAACAAAGATGCCTTCTTGCCCTTTGCTGCCTTCACAATGTCCCTTCCTTAACTTGTAAACATACCAAAGAGGAAGTAATTATTACTACTAGTTTAGTTTCACTTCATTCTTTCTCTTATCCCATTTTGACTCTTTTGTTTCCAGTTTTACTTCTTCTTTCCTTATATCAACACCATGTAAAAACTTATATCCATCCAATATATCTCCACAATTCATGTGGCGTAGATCAATGCCTTTCAGAATTATTTTCAGTTTAACTTCCTTTTCCCACTAATTCCAACATGAATTGAAAATAATTTTCATAATCAACAGACAGTCTTAATTAACACGGTCTTGTAGAACCCAAATGGTATATCAATTTTAGAGCCGATGCTCTATTAGTTTAACTACTTCACCCTAGCAAGATCGTTCTCTCTTTTTTTTTCCTGATGGTTGTTCTGCTTGTCACTTTACCACCTACATACGGTACTAGACGCACGGAATGCTATTAAGCATTAGCAACAAGTGCTACAGAAACAATTACTAAATCACTAGCTCAACCCAGCATGCCAGCTGTAAAACCTCAAGTATGTCAGAAACTCCAGAAAATGTTCTCTAGATGAAAATTTTGAAGAATTTGATTAAGTATTTGAAATTAATGTGATGTTTGTGATAAGATAAAATGAAAGAAAATTGTTGATTTGATGGTTTGCTGATGGAATTTTGATGAAAATATTGGTGTAGAATCACAAACCAATCATACATGCATCACAACTACTAATCCAAAAAACATGACATTCGAATGTGTCCACAAATATCAACGGGAAGATCTCTACACATCTACTTGCAGATCAAAAAGATGAAATCCAGTGACACGTCCTTGAACATATCAAGCAGGGAAAGCAAGAAACTGAACAACTTGAGATATCTGAGCAAACACTTCCCTAGAATGAAAGCAATAAGCTGCACGACTCATTTAGTCACTACACATTTACTTGCAGATCAAAAAGATGAAATCCAGTGCCACAACCTTGAACATGTCAAGCAGGGAAAGCAAGGAACTGAACAACCTGAGATATCCGAGCAAAAACTTCTCTGGAATGAAAGTCATAAGATGCACGACTCCTTTAGTCCAGCATCTGGTTACTGCCTTCAAAAGGCAAGTAAAAGTGTAAAACCCAGAAAAATAGGTGAACCGCTATGCAATAGCATGTTAACCAACAAGACACACGGGGGGCAACAGGAGAAGAATGATATAAACCTCTAACAAAGTTTGCCAGATGAAAATAATCCTTAGGCTAGAATAACTCAGCTAATAAGTATGAGAAGCTTGTGCTCCTCTATTCACAGGCATTTACATGAATCGCATTAAACATAAATCCGAGCCAATTTAAGATATCTGTAACACACTACTATCACCGCAAAAACAAAGCAGTGCCCTACAGTCCATCAAGTAGTTCCCCTTCTGGTGTGTGGCTTACTAAGTTGGTGAAATCAACTTCCAATCTTGGATATAATACTAACTAACCGACAGGTACTACAGGCCCTAAGCAGTGAAGGGAAAATGGAAATGCAAAAATCATAAACAAGAATCATATCTCAAGCAATTCTCACATCTGATAAGCCATCCATGATGTATCAAAACAATTACTTGGTAACCAAACATAAGAAGAGCAATCTGCAACTACGTCAATTCCCAATTAGGTCTCAACAGCAACACCAAAACTCATTCCAGTACTAGGATTTAAAAACTTTAAAGAGCAACCTAATCGCCGCCAGCCTTCTGATAAACATAGGTCAAGCCACACTTGCCACAGTAGTGTCTGTCGAAGTGGTTGGCCATGAACGTCCCCGCACCGCACTCAGCATTAGGGCACTCCTTTCTGAGCCTCTGCACCTTTCCAGAATCGTCGACCTTGTAGAACTGGAGCACGGCAAGCTTGACCTTCTTCTTCTTGTGCTTGATCTTCTTGGGCTTGGTGTAAGTCTTCTTCTTGCGCTTCTTCGCGCCACCACGGAGACGGAGGACGAGGTGGAGGGTGGACTCCTTCTGGATGTTGTAGTCGGCGAGGGTGCGGCCGTCCTCCAGCTGCTTTCCGGCGAAGATCAGCCGCTGCTGGTCAGGAGGGATGCCTTCCTTGTCCTGGATCTTGGCTTTCACATTGTCGATGGTATCCGAGGACTCGACTTCGAGGGTGATCGTCTTCCCGGTTAGGGTTTTCACGAAGATCTGCATGGCTGCGATACCGGAAGGAGACGATAATACGAGAAAAATAATTTTGGTAGGGTTTTATATGTGGTTCGATTAGGGTTGATGATGGATGGATACCGTGTGGTCTGGTATAGCTGGGCTAAGGGGTCTATCTTCTGCATTGAGGAACCGTAAGATGGGCTGGGTGGGTTAGTCATGAAGAGCACGTGATGTCTGATTATCATAGCTTCTTGATACTCAAACCGTAAGATATAGTGTTTGCTATGGTATGAAATGAGTCATCAAACCAATTACTATAAAAGAAAATTAGAATGAAGGTTGACATTTAGTGGACATTGTAGGGCATTAATTTGCAAATATGTATAAGCGTTCAATTCAAATATCCACGAATTTCTAAAATCAAAACCCATAAATGATCCAAGTTTGTAGATTCTCTACCCACCTCCAATTTATCCCGTAAAGTTTTAAGTGAATAGCTTGAGGTGATGCGGTCACTCGTCGTGCTGTTGCGCATCGTGATCTGGCTATGATAAGGGGAGTGGAGAGCTTGGGGAGATGCAAGACCAAGAGAGTGTAAACCACAATACCAAATAATCAAAACCGACTGTACTATTAACCACACAGATCGGAAATCAATTTTAGAGCCAATGCTTGTCACTTTACAACGCACGGTAGACGCAAGGAATGCTATTAACCACAAACTGCTATGGAAACAATTACCGTCATGCATCCTAATGTAGCAAATCAAAAGAGAGGAGGATCATTCAACTCGTCGACATTTACAGTGCACAAAGAAACACTAGCTTCGCATCCTAACTGATCAAAATGAGCCAAACAAAGCAAATGTTGCCCCCGTTGGTATTTACAACTGCTATAACCCAACCCCCATGTATGTTATGCGCATTACTTATATGGTATGGCACTAGCAGCTGACTAAATCACTAGCTCGACACAGCATACCGGTTGTAAAACCTCAACGATACCAAAGACCTTAGCAAATGCAAATAACAAACCAATCATAAATTCATCACATCTACTTGAAAATCAAAAAGACGAAATCCAGTGACACGGCCTTGAGATATCCGAGCAAACACTTCTCTAGTATGAAAGTCATAAGCTGCACGACTCACCTGGGTGCAGACCCCAAAAGGCAAGTAAAACACTGACAAATAGGTGAGCCGCTATGCATTAGCAATGCTAACCAACCAGAGACACACAAGCAAATAAGAGAGAATGAAATAAACCTTCAATAAAGTTTGTGTGATCAAAATAATCCTTAGGCTAGAATACCTCAACTAATAACTATGACCAGTTTGTGTTCCTTTATTCACACTAACTCGCACTAAACACAAATCCGAGCCAAACACACAACTACCCCGTCACAAAAACCAAGCAATAAGTTACAATCCACCAAGTTCCCTTCCTGGTATGTGGCTTACTAAGCTGATGAAATCTACTTCCACTCTTGGATATAATGTTAACTGACCGACAGGTACCACAAGCGCTAAGAATAAGTTGGGGAAAAGGAAATGCAAAAACCATAAGCAAGAATCATAACTCAAGCAATTCTCACATCTGACAGACCATCCATGATGTATCAAAACAATTACTTGGTAACCAAACATAAGAAGAACAATTCTGCAACTACCTCAAATACCCAATTAGGTCTCAGCAGAAACACCAAAACTCATTCCAGTACTAGGATTTAAGACCTTTAAAAAGCTACCTAATCGCCGCCAGCCTTCTGGTAAACATAGGTCAAGCCACACTTGCCACAGTAGTGTCTGTCGAAGTGGTTGGCCATGAACGTCCCGGCACCGCACTCAGCATTAGGGCACTCCTTTCTGAGCCTCTGCACCTTTCCAGAATCGTCGACCTTGTAGAACTGGAGCACGGCGAGCTTGACCTTCTTCTTCTTGTGCTTGATCTTCTTGGGCTTGGTGTAAGTCTTCTTCTTGCGCTTCTTCGCCCCACCACGGAGACGGAGGACGAGGTGGAGGGTGGACTCCTTCTGGATGTTGTAGTCGGCGAGGGTACGGCCGTCCTCCAGCTGCTTTCCGGCGAAGATCAGCCGCTGCTGGTCCGGAGGGATGCCTTCCTTGTCCTGGATCTTGGCTTTCACATTGTCGATGGTATCGGAGGACTCGACTTCGAGGGTGATTGTCTTCCCGGTTAGGGTTTTCACGAAGATCTGCATGGCTGCGGCGCCGGAAGGAGACGATGATGAGAAAAATGAAATAAGTTAGGGTTTTATATGTGTGGTTCGATTAGGGTTGAGGTGTAATGGATACTATGTGGTCTGGTGCAGCTGGACTACGCGGGTTTATCTGCATTAGGGAACCGTAAGATGGGCTCGGTTAGTCATAAAGGACACGTGGTGTCTGATTATATTTATCACCCACGTACAACATTTGGAAAATGAGAGATAAATACGTAATTGCTCGATTAGTTGAGTTTTGAACCTCAATCATTTAGACTAATTGGTGAAATATCATCAGGTGATAATTAATACGCTTCTTATTATCATATCTTGAATAATCAACCGGACATTTTTCCTCGTGGCATGGTGTATGTAACTTACAATTACAACTACAATCACAAATTCAATACAACGTGAGTTTTATTGAAACATGCTATCCTCCACTGATACTTCCTTTTTACCTAATGATACAACTAATTGAAAAAAATGTTTTCAAATGGGCCATTTGTCTCCTCTCCTCCATTCCCGTCATTGGATTAATGGTGCCCACTCGTGCCACATCCACATGCTATTAATCGTTTGAATGAAGGAGGATAATTCAGATTGAGACCTCAGCTACGTTGGTGATGATGGAAGATGATTGGACGCCAACGATAAGTATGCTTTCATCAGCTGAATTTGATGAAGGAGGTAGTGTTTTTTAGGAGAAAGAGAATTGAGTATCACACCTAACAAGAGCGCCACGTATGCCTTCACGACCTAAGTCCTCGTTTTCTCTATTTGGTATCTATGCATCCAACTTTAATTCCCCACGTCAAGTTAAAGTAGATAGTATTATGAGGTGATAGGATGTGGTCATTCGTGCTGTTGTGCATCATGATGTAACAATGTTAAGGAGAGTGGAGAGTTTGAGTGGGGGCTGTGTGGAAGAAACATGTGATTCGGACTTATTTTTTGCATATTCCATCAATTGTGTGATTGAGGTTAGAAGTGATGTAGCAAATGGTGCAACAGGGTGCCAAGTAGTCATTAGATGAATGTCACTTACACTTTACCCACTGACTATAAGTTTTGCTAAACATCAATAAAATAAATGTAGTTTTGGAAATTGATATGGTATCTATCAATTTTGCTAAACCTTGTGGCTATTTTTAAGTTACCAACTTTTATTTCACTTTACATCTCAACTGGTCATGCAAAATCAACATTGGTGTGGCTTCTGGGAGATTCAAATCCTCTATCACCTATGGATTTCAAGTTGGTGTCAATCGATGAGAAAAAACATGGTTGAAATGGATTTTATTCCCATTGATAAATTAGACGGTGTACTGATTGATTACTGAAGACATGGGGTTGTATGGAGCACTTCGATTGCAAGTTAGGGAACAATGGCCGAATGATCTAATGGAGACATCTCTGCTAGTGGAAGACGTGTAAGTCCGTTAGTGATTATGTTTTGCATCACCAATATTATTTATCATCTAGGTGATTTTTCACCTACTTTGAGTATTTAGTGAATGAAAGATAGATATGTAATTGTCTGGTTAATTGAGTTTGAGTATTCTGATTACTTGTAGTTGAGTTATTTAAACTACTGGATGAAAAATCACTTAGATGAGATCATGATTAACATGATTGGTTTTGCATGGGCATATGTGTCTACTAGTGTGATGTGTGGTAGCCTTCCTCACTCTCATGGTTGAGATGTGATACTTGAATGGATAATCCCAAAAGATTTTTTTATTAGTTATTTTCCTTTTGGTCACCACACATAATTAACAAAATAAGCTAAAATCCATGATCATAACATGTTAATATTTTGTAAAGTTGGTTTAAAATTTTTTTTCCCAAAAATCTAAGTATAAAGCATATATATTTTACCAATCCAGTAACTACTAGTAATATTCATGACCTTAAATTTTTAAATATTCATTTCTCAAACCAAATTAATTTAAGTTATACAGTTATACTCCTACATATTATAGAGTAATAAAAAATGTTTAAAAACGAGTAAAGTGTATTGGTGTCTCTTACTTTAATTGTCGTCCTATTGGGGTCTTGTTTTATATTTTTGTCATCTTTAAGTCTCATTTTAAAAGTGATGGTGCGCTAGAGTCAATTTTTACACCAGCACACCGTAACTTTTAAAATGGAATTTAAAGAAAACAAAAAAATAAAATAAATTTATAATAGAACAACAATTAAGTTAAAGTAATGATCACTTCTCATTTTAAAACCTCGGATGAAGTGGGACAGTGTTCGTCTTGAACCGTGTAACAAGATAGATATCATGTTGAAAATTGGGTAAAAAATAATACTAGTTGTAAGCAAGTTTAAATTCAATCAAGTTTAACTTCAATTTGAGGTGTTCACTTAAAAACGATAAAAAAAGTTAATTGATTATCAAAATACTCAATTTGTCCCATTGATATTTTAAATATGCAAATTTTAACGTTTAATTAGTAATTTTATTTTTCATAATTTTTTGAACAATAAATTTATTTTTTTGTCCACAAATAAAAATTTTCAAAACAAATATTGTAAAATACTAGTAAGATAAATGGATGTTGGATGAATACTACTACAAGTCAAATCATGTTTTTAGAAAAGAAAAGAAAAATGGAGAGAGGGTGAAATGTTGAGAAGTTGGTAATGTGGGGAGGAGAATGAAACAAAAGAATAATTTGAACGTGACACGTGTTAGTGGCTGAAGTTAGAAGTTCGTCTCATGCTCCTCCATTCCGTCTTCATTGCTACGTATTGCATTTGCTCCACTCACTCCATCCAGAATTTCACTTCCTTCTCCGCTGGGTCACATAACATTCACATGATTCTTTCGTGTTCCCCAAATTCATCAGAAAACCAGCCAACCCAGATTTCGGATTTCCCCTTTACGCCCAACTTTTTACGTACCCGATTATTCTTCTTTCTCTGCTTTGATTCTCAAGCAGAACAGAACGGAAGCAAAGTACAATTTGTTTTGACGTGGCCAAGGTTCCTGTTCATGGGACTTGCGCGTCGTCGTCAAGTGTAAGCGCCACTCTTCTCTACCGGGCTTCAACCCATAAGATCCCATTTCAAGCAAGGTATCCATGTTTCTCTTTTTCATCTCTCCTTTTCTTTTCTTTTTTCTTTTTGTTTACTAGTCGCGCTTGCTTTCGGGGCGCTCCAAATGCATGATGTTGTTAGTTTGCACGATTGTCTTTTATACCCGAGAATTTGGGTCATTTGCTTCTTTCTGTAGCTTAGGTGCTCTTGATGATTCAGGAATTGCTTTCTGGGTCTTTCTCCCCCTAAACTCTGAAACGAACCTTCCCTCTCTATGGGAACATGAATGTTGTGTTTATCTAGTCATTCATTGGGCTGAGATGGTTCTTGTTGATGATGATCAACTGGTTTCTATGTTGGTTTTAAGATTTTAGTCATCGATGTGTCTTCTAGGACTGTATTTGGAAGATTAGAAACAAGTGTTGTTGGCTTATTCTCATTGTGTCTGTACATCATCTCAAGTACATCTGACATTATGAGAATTAGCAAAGCAAAAAGTGATATTTATGGTTACCTCACAGGATCCTCTAAGCACACTTGGCAGCCTGTCATGGGTGCTCAAACAAACACTCCGAGTTATTGGTTGAATTGGAGGTTCTACCTCTCTGCTGTATTTATCTTAACCTCCATGGTTGGCGCGGCAATTTTAATATGGAAATATGAAGCTCGGAGAAGACCAAACTCCAGGGTGGCTGAATCTCAGCCAGAACTTCCTGGATCTTTGTGTGAGGATGATGCTTGGAACACATGTTTGAAAACAGTTCACCCAGCTTGGCTCCTCGCATTCAGACTGTTCGCTTTCTTCTTGCTTCTGGGACTCATTACAGCAAATGTTGTTGCTGATGGAGCTGGCATCTTCTATTTCTATACTCAGTGAGTCCGGCATGTCAATCTTCATATTGGTCCTTGATAAAATTATCAATACGGTGATATTCCATATTGAAAAGTTCTAGTATATCATAGTTATATCTGAAGACACTTGCCTCTCACTTACTATAAACTTTTAAGCGGTTGTTTTGCTTTGGCTCTATACTCAGCTTCTTTATTGGCCAGTAGCTGAGTTCTAAGAGAAATGTTGGAATAAATTTAGTATCTAAATGTTTTAAATCCATCATCACGTATATACAAGCACAGTTAAAGATATATCCAGTGATGCATGCACATTTTCAACAACTAGCTGAACTTATACTTTCACCCTGGCTCTGGATGTTTGAATGCATGCTGCTTACCTTTTGTTGTCCGACCAGGTGGACATTTACTCTTGTCACAATATACTTTGCGGTATGACTCTTCATTGGTTCACCAATTAAATCTTAAAATTATAAGCTCTTGTACTATGATGTATTACTGTCTGAATTCTCCATTTCATGAAATATAATTGTAGTTTGGATCTACCATCTCCTTCTACGGATGCTGTAGTTGTGGAAAAGGAGTTGATCGCAGTAAACCTGACAGCATGAGCTCTGCAGAGCGAGGTACTTACATACCTCCAACGACAGACACTGCAAGTGTCTTCAGCATGCCCACAAGTGGCAACATCAATGAAGAACGTGATAATCACAAAACTGCTAGTGCATGTATTTATGCCTTTCAAATAATTTACCAGGTACTTTTCAACTGTTTGATTTTAATCTCCAGTACTACCAAGTAGTTTGTATCGGTGAAATTCCATTTTTTGATTCCTAGGTTTCCTCCTTTGCTGTCCATCTTTACTGTTGTATGTTTTTTATTTTGTTGAAAACTTGAAGTCAAGTGGTTTTCGAATAGAGTTAGAAAGGCTAACTGTCATCACCAAGTACCAGGATATATCTATATGGAGCTAAAAACTGTAATTTATTCTGATTACTGCTCACTTATTGTTTATTAATGAGCAATTTAGTTTGAGCAGTGATGCATTCCGAGGGCCATGGAATCACATACCACCAACTCTGTAGTTCTAAGAGCACCAGAAAAAGAAAACATAACCTAAAAATAAAGAAAGAAGTTAAGAAGGCTGAACAAGGAGAGGTCTTTTGATATCAGTAAAGCTAGTTCCTCCCTTTTTCTACCTTTTGCGTTCCATATTCATGTGAGTGATTCTGAACGAGAGAGAGGAAGTGAAAGCTAAGAAAAGCTTGTTCACGTCCACATATATATGTCAGTGTGAGGCGTGGTGGCGGCAGAACTCTCCAATTTCCATTAATGATTTGGCCCATTTGGGTTGGGACCAAACGTTCCAGTAATATTTTTCCATCCAAATCTGTCACCAATGTTCCAGTCTAGGGTATGCCATCAACCTCTCAATTTGGGAGCAGATGCCAAAAAAGTAACAGAAAATGTGAAAAAGAGAGTTGGTTCTGAAATTTTTAGGTGACAATGCAACTTTTGACAACTGCAAGGACTTAAGTTGATTTTCGTTTTTATTTTCTTGTGATTTGTGTGCTAAATGAGGGGAAAATTTTGAGATTTTGAAAAAGCTCAAAGTCCCTCATGCTTGATAATAATTACACAGCCGATAAATGCCCTTGGCTCATAAATTTTTTATATTTTAGTGGCATGTTTACTTGTAGACTAATGGGACTAAAAGGCAAAGGGTGTAAAAGCAAAAAAGGCATCAGTCGCATAGTTGGTCCCAACCCAAACTATTAGTAGGAAATTGAGATTTCTGCCAGTGTTGAGGGGTTTACTACATGTTTTCTCAGGAAGGTCGAACAAGTTGGTGTTCTTTCATGTTTGAAGTAAAGAGCTGGTGGATTTTGAGAATTAGTGGGATGGAAGCGTTGTACATGTCATTATTTTAGAGATTACCAATACAATAGTTGAAACGACAGGTAATAGCCTCTTTCTATGTTTCCAGTTTCTCTGAACAGCATCATGTTACTGTTCCATGATACTCCAGTTACTCCACTCAGACAAAAAGACACCAATCGATTCTACATATTTGGCCATATAGTTCGTCCTTGACTATTAAGTTTCTCTTCTCTAAATTCCTCTTGCATCTTGTATGTCAGCCTAGGCTGAATGTTCTACCCTTTTCTCCATATCGAACTTGGTGCTCAATTTCTCTGCACTTAAACTGCTTTTGTATTCCTTAATGCATTTCTAACGGTTAATTTCTCTTGTATGTCAGCCTAGGCTGAATGTCCTACTTTTGTAAAATTTCATTTTGGGCGAAGAGTTCAGGAACATTACTCTGCTTAAACCTACTGAATCAATCATATGTTTTGTATCCTTTAACGCATTTCTATCTGTTAATTGCACTGGTACTCTTGTTGTTGCTCTCACTGTCATAATTAATGTGGTTATTATTCCCTGGTTCTTTGCTTTTCATGTTATAACGTTACAATTTTAAATGATAGCTTTTACATTGAACAGACTTGTGCAGGCGCTGTAGCATTAACTGATGCTGTGTTTTGGCTCATCCTGTACCCATTGTTAAGATCCAAGGACCTTGACCTGGATCCTGTAAGTATGAGGGTTCACACCTCCCTATTACTTTAATGGGACACTGTACAGTCACATGGCCAGCTTCATCCTCTGCACTCCTGTTAGCTTTCCTAACCCTAAAGCCTAGCCTAGTCTGTGAATTGCTCTCCCCTTAATCAGTTTCAGATGACTTAGGCTAGTCTTTTAATTGCCTTATTATTTTGAATCACATTACGTTGGATAATTTAATTCTCTTTGTGGTACATAGGAGGGAGGGAGGGAGGGAGCCGGGGGGGGGGGGGGAAGATGATATGTTGATATTGAATCGGTATGTTGATATTGAATCGGGGAAACTTCTAAAGCTTTTCATTTAAATCTTAAGTTATCTCGAGGCATGTGGGGGCTGGTAGATTGAACCTTGAACCTCCTCCTAATAACAGTCTCTAGCCTTAACAGGCTACAGCTTTGGTTGTTACCACTCCATCAATATACATACACACAGTTGAGGTTTCAGATATAATTGTACGGTCGACTTGTAATTAATTTTAGGTTTGGCATTCTGTGTATGTGGGTTGAGTGATGAAATTGACGAACAGATGATTTTTACCTCAGTGAACATGGGTTCACATCTTCTGAGTCTCAAGAAACTTCATTTTCAATTGCATCAAGTCCAAACAAGTATCCATATAGGCCTTAGAATGAACCTTATTTGTTTTGAGATTTACATCATGAAGTTTTATTCCCTTTTTGTTTTTTTTCCCCCTCTTTTTTTTTGGCCAGTGGATTCTGAATCAAATGTTGAACTTTCATTTTCCTTGGTTTTAAAAAGCTGAATTCATCTCTCTTTTGATGTAAAATGCTTTCTTGACATTATTAATGTTAACATTTCCAACTACAGCTAAATGTATGTATGCACTCAGTCAACGTGATTTTGCTACTTGGTGATACAATTTTGAATTCCATGGTAAGGGTTGCATTTTAATGGTTTTACTTTCCACCTCTTGGTTTCTTATCGACAATTAACTTCTGCACTTATCTTGATTTTCTCATTCCAGAGGTTCCCAGTGTTTCGAATTGCATACTTTATTTTGTGGACGGGTACTTTTGTTGTCTTCCAATGGATTCTCCATGCTTGTGTCAACATGTGGTAAATTCACATTCTCATCGCTCATTCAATCCTGAAAGTTTTTCCTTTTTCCAATTTCTGTTTATTTTAATAGTTAATGCATTTGGCCTGCATAGGTGGCCGTATCCATTTCTCGATTTGTCATCCCCATATGCGCCTCTGTGGTAAGTCTGCTAGCCTTCATCATGAAAATTCATACATGTTTTGCGTGATATGCACCAGGAGCCTAAGAGCCATCTACACAGAAATTTGGTACAACCACATATTCCCCTAAACACATTTAACAGGCTTTCCCAAAAGGAATGTGCCTCAGTTCATTCCAATGTTCAAGTCCATAATCTGCAAGAATTATGACTGCAAGTTCTTGATCTCCAAATTTTTGTATCCGAAAGAGAAATGAGCCCCTGTTTTATCCTGAACTGTACGAAGGAACTTTAGCGAGTCACCCAACGTAAGCCAAATCAATGAACTTGGAAATGTTATGTATCTTGCAGGTACGCAGGGGTAGGAGTGATGCATCTGCTATGCTACCTTGTCTTCATTTCTCTTATTAGACTGAAGCATCATTTCTTATCAAGGTTATTTCCCCAGTCTTATAGAGCACCCAGGTGCTAATAGGCCTTAAGGATCAAGGCCACCTGTATGCCATCCAACCATGCGAGATCAACTCCATAGGAAAGGAACTAGATGAAATATGTTGACCATTCAAATGATTCTTTTCAATAATGGAGGTGCTTCACCGGCTATATGTTTGTTGCAACTTGCAAGCACAAAAATGAGTTGTCCTCTGCTTCCAATTTTATATAATGCATCTCTATGTTGACCTAGAACCCGTTCAGTATCTGTTGATTTTTTTTACCTCTCATTCATAGTGTTACTTGAGTGATAAGGAATACAACCGGTCAAGAAAACTTGATACTCTCAAGGCTAAAATATGAGCGCTGATCATGTTTGTCTGGACATACGTGTCAAGCATCAACAACAGTTATTAGAACTCAATTTGAAAAGAAAATGAATGAGCATTAGAGAAGCTTTAACTCGATTGAACTTGATGTCATCAAGTAAGTCAGTGAACGAAGCTGTTGTCATGTCAAATTAAATCCCGTAAAGAAACGGACTTTTAGGTGAATCAAACGGATTTGTTCATCCAGTTGTTAGCTGCTGAAGGAAAGAAAATTCAGACATGTGAAGCACGTCAAACAGATATTTCAATGAGAAACAAGTACATACGGTGCCTCGGATATGAGCAGGGTCTGATCCCGGTCTTGTCCACACTTGAGCTAAGCTACTCAGAAATGACAACTGAATCTCTTAATCCACCTAAAACAATTCCCGTAGACGTTACACAAGTTCTCATCTGGGATGAGGCAAAAGGCGATAGGATGCCTCAAGTAGGCACCCCAATAGATATGCAAAAGTGATCTAGTTTCTTCAAAGTCATAACAAACTTTGGACAATTCCTCATCTTGAACATCAACTAATTTTATGTGCATTTCCCCCACTAGCCTTTTCATCTAACAAGCACATTCTGACAGAATTCGAGAAAAACTGGGCTTTAAGGCTTCACACTTTCCCGGATAAAACCCTCCAACTGAGCAACATCGCCAGTCAACCCAGAAGCCTCGCCAACGGTCACTTTGTTGTGGCAATGACTGAATGTAAATACTTCTCCGGGTACCCCTAGAATGAAGTCGCTAGAAATATCTGCTGTTGTAATTGCATTTCTTGATGCTCGTAGTTTGTCACTGTAACATGGTAAAAATAATATATTTACATGCAACTGAAAACAGGACATAAATTCTAGCGAGAAAAGAGATCAAGTAGTGTGAGTTGTAACAGTGTAAAGCAACTAAATTATACTCCCTCCGTCCGTAAAAGACTCCACCATTTATTTTGACAGTTTTACAGTATTTAATCTATGATTTTTTTTACGAATGTTTAGACACCGAAAATTAAATATTTCATATGTGTATCATAATTTGAAATCTAAATTTTCTGAATATATTTTTTCTGAATTTTTAAAAACTATTTATCTTTGTTAAAATTTGAGTCAAACATTGAACCTTGAAACAGCAAATTCAAATGGTGGAGTCTTTTGCGGATGGAGGAGTACTCTGCAACTGAAATCCCAAGGATTTACATTCTAGAGAGATGAGATCAATAAGAAACACGGCAGATACGGTGGTGGCCTATGCTACCATCCATTCAGTAAACCTGGATTAAAATCTCTTAAGCATCTCAGAAGTGATAATAAACATTTAGGCCTTCATCATAGACATTGAGCACCAGCCTACACCACATGGCCTACCTTTGAGAAAACGATAGGAACTAGGTGCTCTAGTTCTACCTTATCAAAAACAATTGGTGCTCTAGTCCTACAGTGGAGGATTATATACAAATAGAACATCTCACATTTCTTCCGAGGTTTATGATAAACAGGTAAAATAAAATTATATATATATATACAGAGTATATAATACCCCTACATTAGTGTTGGCAAAATGAGTTATGACTAAGTTTTAAAATACATCCGTTTCTCAAGTTGAGCTTCATAATGTTGACTTTACCAAGGTATAGCTGTCTAATGCACTAAACTCATAATTGACCTATATAATGAAAGCTAGAAGCAACTTGTAAGCACTCCAATAGGGTCATGTGCAGGTTCATGAACAGAAAGTACTGCAATAACAGCTCAAGTGCATCTGCTTTTCCTCTTCTCCTTCTCCAGATAGTATAAATTATTTCAACAGTTTTTTCTTACTCTAAAAAATTTATGAGCACATTATCATTCCCAGGCACCAAAAAAGCAGAGCTAGAAAGAATTAAAGTAAAAAGAAAGATATAAAAACAACAAACAAAACGGAGAGAAAGAAAGGGGCATACATTTCCTTCTCAATCTGCTTTCTGATAAATTCCTTGGTATGAGCAGTCACTTTATCAGTTTTGTTACAGCAAATGAAGACAGGAATTTTCTTCTTTACCACATTTGCATTCGTTAAAATATCATATAAGTACCTGAGGAACAAAAACAGCCATCTTCTGTAAAACTATCATATTACAGAAAGATTGAAACAATTAGCATAGTTTAGATAAGAAACTCGCTTTCTAATTTTTGAACTGTAAATTATTACCAGAATAATAATAACATATAACAAGCCATTCACCTTTCTGAGCTTAAGATCAATATGACTATATCTTATTTTACCATCACACTTTAGGCGTAATTTAAGATGGGAAGGACTATGTTTCTTATTAGATACCTCTACACTTCCCTTTTACTTATATACTGAACTTACTCTGAAGCCAAACGGCAATTTGGTAAAAACTCCAGAGCATCAACAACAAAAACAACCCCGGCAGCTTTAGGTAGGTATTCCTCAAGTTTGGGCCGTAGACGAGAGTGACCAGGTATGTCAACAACATGTACAGGCTTGATTTTTCCCTTCTGTCATGAGAGGGAAGAAATTGAACCAATAAACAAAGAGAATGGGTTTTCTTAATATGAAAAGGAAGAGAAAGGAGAAAAATAAACAAATAACTCACTAACTTAAAATATCAACAATGACCGAACCACGGGAAGAAACTATCAATGTATACCACTGGCTGCAAACTGTAGCATCTTGGCAAGCAGGTAGGAAGTTTACCTTGTTACTCTCAGAGTGAAGCACAAAAGTACCCTCATTAGGTTCCATCGATGTTACAGTGCCTTGATGCGAAGAACCATCACGAAGCTGGTGTATGCATAATTAAAGACTAGGTTAAAATAATAATTTTAACACGATTTAATAAATACTCGTAACACATAACTGCTTCAACTTATACATGCTCCAAAATGTACATAAAACCATATATGAAACTTCTGATTGCACGTTAACATGGGTGTCTATATCTGCAATTGGAGGCAAATTTGGCTATCCAACAAACTATTGTAAAAGGGTTCATAATTGACTTCAGAAGCTCTAGAGTTCAAATCCTAATATTTAAAAGGGGAGAAATAAAAGATACTCTTACCTGATAAAAGAGTACAGTTTTCCCACTGCCGCTAAGGCCAGTGAGTACAATTGTATTAGGCTTCTTGCCCTTGAACAAGCTGACTGCAAGTGAGGAGACGAAAAAAACAAGAAAGAGACAATTAATTTATATATTTGGAGACGAAGGAAACGAACGGGTGCTCAACTCAAATAAGCAAGAGTAGAGAATCTGAAAAGGCGGTCATGCAATACAAGTCTGTAACCCGGAGGAACTTGGAATCTCGAAGAACACACAGAAATAAAGTCCGCTAAGAGCAAGATAGCAGGAGTTAAGAAGAATGCCGTCACAGATCATGGTTTAGACGAACAGAGAGGGGTACTTGCCAAACAGAAGTAAGAGGGTTGTGAAGAGCAGGACAGCAATGGCGGCGTAGAGCTGGGTTGGAGGAACTTGGCGTGAGTAGTCGATTGCTTGATTGAACCAAGGCTCAAATTGGCTCCTCAGCTGATCGAATTGGTCCTTCAACAGCTCCATCCCTTCCATTGCTCGGTTTCTTTTCTTTGATGAAAACCTACAGCACCCAGCTCAGCGAAGATATGGATTCAGAAGAAATTCGAATTCAGCAGATGCAACAAAATGCGTAACGAAGAAAGAGGTCTCGAACCGTAACGGAGAAATCTGACGGAGTTCGCTTCAGTGAGAAAGGAAAGGAAAGCGACTCTTCTTCCTGGATTGATCATCAGGCCCAGGCCCAGGCCCGCTTGCTTTACAATTCATGACGCAGGCCTTTTGCAACTAGTTCAAGGAAAACGCAGCATGCTGGTAAAAGTGGTAAGTTCAAGAAGCGGGCCTTTGTTACATATGGGGTTGGCTATGTTTGTCTCTTTAAAATTTCATCAACTTTTCATATTTTTCTATCAAATTACTAATCTTTTTTTCTAATATATTTCGCATTAACTTTTTAAAAAAATTTCATTTTTTCACCAAATTATACTAGGAGAACACACCCTTAGTTCATAAGCAATCTGTAATTTCATTTATGAATTGTTGTTGAGAGTTAAGAGTCACACAATCACGTTTTGGAGCACAAAAGGATAGTGTTATTCCAGATTATGACCTAAATTTTCAGGTGCCCTAAATCAAAATGATTCAACGGGTCGAGTGTTGTTGACAGTTTTAAATTTAGATGTGTTCTCACTAAGGAATTTATGGAATTTTCAATTTCAAATTTTAAAAACACGCTTTAAATAGTATAAATTTTGAAATAATCAATGGCCCATATACAGAGCTGTACTACGACAACGGGTCCTTGTGAATCTTGAAATGGGTACAAGAGAAAGGATGTATGTTGTGCTAAACATGGAAAACGTGAAACCTTGCTATAGTGATTTCGTCGAAATCATTTCGATGATATGTATTTTTGATTTCGGGGGTTGTGAAGAACTTATATATATACTCTTGGTCCGAAAAGATTGAAAAATTTGGTTAGGTGCGGATATTCAGGTAAATATAAGACTTTTGTATATGTTTACCAATTTATCCTTTAGTTGAAAGTGCACAAAGTGGTAGAAAAAGTAAAGATAAAGTATAGATAGTTTAATAACTTTGAGAGTGAGAAGTTTCTTTATAAGAAAAGTTATCAATTTTTATGGAAAAAATGTGTTTAATTTTTCAAAGAGACGGGATAAATATATATATATATAGCTAAAGGGGTCAAAATACCATTTAAGTTTGGCTGTTGGAAACATTTTGCCACTGAACTTTTTTTTGGGGCCATTTCGCCACCCATGTTTTCTGGTTGGGGTTAAGTTGCCATTCACCGTGACTGGTAATGCTTGGCTGGAGAATTTGTCCACGTGGAATGCCAAGTGGCTATTAATTGTCCACGTCAGTTGTGAGTTAGCTAAAATTCGACTTCTCACAGCTTCAAATAGACGCTTTAGAAAGTAGAGCAGAGACCAGAGGAAGTCTCTTGGTTGGTCGTAAAGGAGCTGAAAGTGGCGATTCTGTTTGATCGTCGCTGCGGTCTGGTTGTTCGGGATGGGTCTGTTTGAAAGTACAACTCACTTCTAGCATCCAATAAGTCCTTGATAACCTTCTTCGCTTGGCTTGGAAACGAGGGATCAACCCACTTGAAAGACCTGCATTCTCTAATACTCTGGAATCAAAAAAAAGCAGCAACCAATACTCTGGAACCGAACATCGAAAAAATGAACTTTCATGGATGTAAAAGGGAAATTATCACTCACATCATCCCTAGGGCATATCACGAACCTCCTTCCAGGATTCTTGTAAGTCCAGGAGGTCTTCATTTGAAGTTTCTCACCACAGGTACAGTTAGTTGCGTACTTGCAATTGTCATCGTCGGGCTCTGGAGACCCCTGGAATTGGGATCGACTCGGAATCCTCACCGCGCTCATCTCCTTCACAAAAGCCCTAACAGAATTTTAGCAATCTCTAACCTCAACGAAATTCGAAAGATTGAGCTCCCTCTCTCTGTCGACGAACCCTAAACCCCTAAAATACCAAATCCCCAATTCCTTACCCAACCCAAATTACTGAAAAAACCCACCAGAAATTTATCTTGCACAAAAACATCCCACTACAAAATTATCTTACACTTAACAATGCCATCGTTAACAATTAAACGAATTCCGTGGCCACGTCAGCAATATCTTCCACGTCTGCATCTGTAATGGCAACTTAACCCCAACCAGAAAATGTGGGTGGCGAAATGGCCCCAAAAAAAAGTTCAGTGACAAAATGTTTCCAACAGCCAAACTTAAATGGTATTTTGACCCCTTTAGCCTATATATATATATATATATATAAGAATTGCTGGATGACTGATGATTATGCGATTTATAATTAAAAAACCAGATGCTTCCAAATTAAGCCGCCAGTAAGGAGGACTGATGAGTGTGCCGACTGCTGACAATGACATACCCACTCAGCTGCCCAGCCTTGACCAACTTGGAGTCGAACTAATTATGGTTGTGTTATTTAACATTAAAAAAACAACAACGAATCAACACCGATTCAAATTTTTATAGATCCCAAAAAAAAATTATTTTCACATTTTTTTCACTAAAATCTAATCAAATATCCTACAAAGAACCCAACCTATATGTCGTAAATGGTAAATTATCGTAATGACTAAGGTATGAAACAATGCCATTACTTTTTTGGTGTTTTCAATTAATGAATTTGATAAATGTGAGTAGATGTAAATGCGATTTACTGGGCAAAAAAGGAGATGAATTTAAGAATATTTTATGTATTGGAATTTGAAATTGGGGAAAAATATCTTGATAAACATAACCCTTCACCAAATCAATAATTTCCTCTAATAAATTCCATGTCTTTTTAAATTATATGAACAACGAAATTTCGAAAATCACCCCAAAATATTTCCGTGCCTACCAAATTAAGCCAAAAGGTATGACTGACGTACTCATAAGTCATAACCATACAACTTTTTTTTGTACAAATTTAATCCTTTAAATTTGTACTAATGATTCAGGGCGTGTTGTGAAGAAATTTTTTCCCCCAAAAAACTCAATTAATACCATCTTTTCCATAATTTTTTATTCTATACGAAGATGCCCGAATTTTTAGAGGGTCTTCATATTCATACTCTCTCTTATCTAGGGCGATCATTTTGACCAGCAAAGGTTTGCCACTCTTTTTTGTTAAAAACTTCAATTACCCTCATAAATTGTTTACATTGTCTCATACTACTTCCGTCTTAAAAAGATTTAAACATTTCATTTTTATTAGTTAATTTATGTTTTTTTCTTCAACATTTTAATGTAAAAAATTAAATAAATTATATGTAAATTTCAACATATCTAATTTTTTTTGGATATATATTTGGGTCAAATACAATATTAAAAGTCAAACACAGAAAATCATTCTGGATCCGGGGAAGTAGTAGCTTTCAAATACGTCACAATTTTATTTTAAACTCAGGCTTCCATTTTATAATAGCAGATGAATATTGTTTTTTTACTGTTAACTCTCTCATCTCACTTTAATTGCTATGTTTTTTTCAATATTTAATCTATGAATTATTTTCTTTAACAATTTGTTATATAATACCAAATAACTTATACTTTTTTGACAAACTCTTATAATTAAGTTAAAATTTAACATATGTATATAATGGATTAATTAACGTGTCTAATTTCTAACAAAATTATAATTTTTTTAACATACTCTTTTAACTTACAAATTAAATCATATACAAAATGGAAAGTCAAACGTCCCGACCAATTATATCGAGACGAGGGAGCAACAATTACTGTATGTGAATAGTTGTTGTAATAACAATTAAAAATACTGGAAACATTTTAATTAGATGGATAGTTGTATGCAACAAGACAAGAGTATAATTAGTTAACTAGTCCTCCGTAAAATGATGCTTAGGCACTGAGTCAGAACAATGGCTGAATCTCAGACATATTATTGTTTTGTTCATCGATTCCCCATTTTATTGTAATTGGATATATCTGTTATGTAACTGAATGTATTTATGAACTAGTTCGTACCCCATCCTACGGAATGGATATCAAACAAAAGAACCTTGAATGTGATAAAAGAACGAAAACAATTTATAAAAAAAAAGTCATATAAAATGTATCAATTAAATTTGATAAAGGAATAACATAATTATTATACTTGTTTAGTACCCAAAGTAATGTTAAATGTAAAAGTAATTTCAACTATTACAGAGTTGGCCACCATCATGCAGTGTCATATGTACATGAGTAATCATCGGTACTAGTTTTAATTGTAAAACGCCAAAAGTCTTTAATTTTGTCATTTAAAAGCTTCTCTCTCGAAAGCCTTCAGATCATAAAAGAATCACATCGCCTCTTCTCACACAAAGTACATAATTACGCACACACATATATTTTTTTTAATGGCAAGAAAAATATATTAAATGATGATGACTTTGCTCCATTGAGGAAATGAAGAAAAGTCAAAAAACAAAGGTCAAAAGAAAAATAAAAGTCGAGTGCAAATGAAGCTTACAACAGGCTGAAGAGCACCAAAACGAGATAACGAGACCACCTTCCAAAAATTGAAGAAAAGATAACTAAAAATAAGGCCTGTTAAGTGCAGTTACTGATTGCTCCAAGAGGGTCGAGTAGCCAATTGCACAAAGTTAGTTTGTTGCATTTCCACCTACTTGTAATCCAAAAGAAGGAAAAATATTGCACAAAATCAAAGATGTGAATGGATGAGTTAGCTTGACCTCCATGGACAATATTGTTCATCTCCTTCCAAATGGCCCAAACCTGAATCGAATTGTCAACCACCCAAAGTTCTGATTTCGAGACCACCTGTTTCCTCTAATATCCGCAAGCAGATTGGAAACATCAATACCACGAAAATGACCTGTTTGGCACCAAGAAAAAATCATCTGTCAGATTTCAACAGCAAACGGGCACAAAATCAGCACATGATCTAAAGACTCCAAGGATGAGGAGTCACATCTATCGCATCCTACTGGGGTGAGGTGAACATTCCTCAAAAGAAGTTGCTCATTTGTTGGTAACATGTCTTGAATAGCTTTCCAGCAGCAGATTTGAACTTTTTTGGGGACTCAGGAACACCAAGAAATACACCGGGTATCGCTGGTTGCTGAAAAAGCAATATCAACGAGAATAGTGTTCATCTTTGAAACAAAGAAAACCCCATTTGGATCAAGAGACCATTGCCAAGAATCTTCTGAACCTGCACTTAAGATGGTGTTAGATAAAAGTTTTCGCATCTCTCTGAATTCGCCTTCCTCCCTCCCTCTTGGATCTCTCCTCCAATTCCAAACTCATCCCTATATACACACACACACCCACACCCACACCCACACCCACACCCACACGCACACGCACCCACCCTTATTGTCGAATCACCAAAACTCGAACCAAAAATCTCATCTTTCAAGATGGGAGTGTAGTGGTGATTTCTCTTCCTCTCATGATCTTCTGAGTCTTGCCGGGCACGAGTTTTAAGTCCAACGATACGATCATAATGATTAATTTATTAAATATGTGAATAAAATATTTTTAACAACTTTCAAATTCACAATTATCATATCTTTCGAACATACTAATAACATAAATTCACAAACACGCAAATCCACAATGCACATCATTGTATGCACATCAAAATTTAATCATGATTTTGTCCTCAACAATTTGATGTAAAAACTAAATAATTTATATGAAAATGATAACTCAACATTTCTAATCTCTAAATATACTTTTTTTAAAAAAAATAGTAAGTTATTCTGAACAATAATTTGAGTCAAATACAATATCAAAAGTCAAAACGTTCGATTTTTTATGACGGAGGGAGTAGTTTCACTTAAACACTTGTCACGATTAATCAATTTAATACGATTATTTTTTTCATTAAAATGTTCTAGAATCATTAATCTTCATACCCAATTAAACGTTTAAACATTTGTGAGATGGAGCAATTATTATGTAAAAATGACATACTCCTAATTAAAAGTTCATTTCTTTCATTAAAATGTTCCTTAAATATAAACGGTAACTCAAAATAGAAAGAAAAAAAAAACCTTTTTGAATGACACTTTCATGATGCAAAATTTACTCTATACTAATAATGGGACATGTATGAATAGTTCCTATTTGATCAATTTCCATTGGATCATATTGCCAATTAGAATCTCTGCTGTTGGTTTCTCAAGCATATTGGTCAAAATCTGCATAAGCCATCAAAGTGTTTTAAAAAGAACATAAAAACCCCGTGTTATGAACAAACAGTTGCTAAAATAATCAAAAAAAACATTGTTTTTCCACCAGTTCACAATACAGTCCCCACGTTTTGGCGAGTCGCATTTGATCCACAAACTAGTCTTTAATATCCACTAATTAGAGCTCTCATTAAGGCTCTATAAGAATTCTATCAATAAAACCTAAGGGCCCGTTTAGTTGGTAGAATTTTGTGAAAATTTTGTGAAAATTCTGCAAAAATAAGAAATAAAACGAGAATGTGTTTAGTTACTCATTTTCATTTTCATTTTTATATGAAAATGAAAATACTTTTATACGATTTTGAAAACAACTTTTGATGTTTTCATTCAAAATAAAATACGGAATGACCACCGTTGACCGCCACCGACCATCGTTTGACCTTCGCCCGACCACCCCGGATCTTCACCGACCACCCCGAGACATTGACGGATCTTCGCCGACCACCACCGACCCTGCCGACCACCGCCGGACCTCGCCGACCACCACCGACCTTGCCGACCACCACCGGACCTTGCCGACCACCACCGGACCGCCGCCCACCACCGCCGCCGACCATCGCCGACCACCGCCGACCTCGCCGACCACCGCCGACCTTCGACGGCCGCCGCCACCGGAGCGGCGGTCCGGTGGTGGTTTGGCGGTGGCCCGGCGGTCCGACGATGGTCCGATAACGGCAGTGTTGCGGCGGTGGTTTGGAGGTGGTTGGTGGAAGACCACCAAACAGACTTTACTCTTTTCAAAATATTGTTTTCAACGTGTTGTAATGAAACGCATTTTCAAAAATTATTTTCGAAAATTATACATTGAAAATGAAAACTGATACAAGAAATGAAAATGAAAATTATTTTCATCAACTAAACGGGCCCTAAAATTTTCAATCTCATTTATCCATTTTACGATTACTTACTGTATTTCATGCAAAATTTAAAGATATTTAAACCTCTATTTTGTCTTTTAGGTTACACATCAAACCCTTGGGTTTATTATTACGACACATGAACACATTTTCCTAACTTTTTGTATATATTGTCTTTTTCTAAAAAAACTTTTTAGACCTTTTAAATATACTTTTTAAATATTTTATTTTTAAATCCTTTCATATTATTTTTTAATAAAAAAAATCAACTCACTTCTTTTTTTAGTTTGTCCACTTCAACACGAGTTTGTTTACACGTTGTTCATCATTTAAGCTTGTAATTAAGACCCTTAATTTTGTACACCTCTCTTTTGAGATTTAGTCATTTTGATATTTTGAATGAAATGTAGATTTTTTAATCTCTATTCCAATTTAGACCATTAACTAACCTAGTATTTTTTTAAAAAATTATCATTTTCTTTAATACTTACTCCCTCCGTCCCAAAGTTTTGCAACGTTTATTTTTCAACATTTAATCTATAATTTTATTTCTATATCATTTTTAACTATAATTTTAAAACTTATATATTGAGATGAAAAATTCATGTTTCTATTTTATGAATATATTTTGTATAAATTTTTTCTACCAAAGGATGATATTGATAAATTGAAGTCAAATTAACCTCAAAAGTCAAACGTTGCAAAACTTATGGGACAGAGGGAGTATAAATTAGTGATAGATCTTTTCTAATCACATTATTAATATCTTTCTTCTTCAGTTCAATCAATTTGCCTTTTACTTCTTAATCTTGATCTTCATAATGAAGAATTGTGAGCATGATGTCGTAGTCAGGGAGCAATTCGAGAAGCTCTTGTTTGAAAGATATGTAGTTCTTCAAAAAAAAGAGAGAGTATGAAATATGAAATGGTATATTATAATTTAAGTAATTGAAATTCGTAACTTATTGTATCTATTTTATATGAGAATATTTGTATTTTTACGAGAATAGTGAGAAAATTGAAGCTATGTTATTTACAAATTAAGTTGTTTTATATATTTTTTGGATGTCGGAATTATTTGTACGTAATGATGTTTCATTTGTACGCATTAAGCTTTTATTTGTACACAACATACATGATTATTATAGTTGCATACAATTATAAATCAACTCCGATCCATATATTTGTCACATAAAGAAATTCCATTTCCATGTTAAGAAAGAATTTAGAAAGTGTTAATTGCACTTAATAGAATTTTTTCATACAATTATTCAAATATAATAAATCTTACAAACTACCATAAAAAAATTGGATTTAGGTTCATACAATTCAAGCTCAGATGAATACAAAAGATTTGTTGTGTTGTTCCATACAATTATTTTTGTTCAATTTACTTTAGTTTTCTATCGGTACACAACTTTATTTCCAAAATAATAATAAAGCTAATTTATGCTCATTCAAACGCATGTAATTTGATATTAATTGTATAAAAAGGTTTTCATTTCATACAATTATTTAAATAAAAAAGAAGAACAAAATAGAAAGTAGAAAGCGCACGCACGGACAAAACGGAGTACATAACGTTACCTGACATAAAGGGGGAGGGCCGGGGTGCAATGTAGAATCCTCAATCCTCCTTAACATATAAAATTATCAATCAACTTATATTTAAATAAAATATATATATATATATATATATATATATATATAATTGTAATGAAAAAGTAAAATATCAGAGCACCTTTTTTTTTTGGTATGAAAGATGGTAAAAGCAACTCAAATTACCCAATCTTGTTTGTAATTGTATTGGTTGAATTGCTGGTCCAAATCGGTAGCCGGTAGGTGCGTGGACTGGTGAGGGGGAGGCGGCGTGGTTCCATTTCTTATTAGTTCCCGCGACACCAAATTCCAAAATTCCATCTTTTACTTGTTTATATTATTATTAGCGTAACTAGTAGGAGTAGTATGTATAAATCCACCCACCACCACCATCAATCTGCACTTCAGTTCACGAGGCTTCGTTTTTGTTAGCTCTAACTACCTCCGCCACCATACAGCTTCTATCCCTCCACCGGTAATTTATATCTCTCTTCTCTTCTTCGCATTTCGATTTGCTTCAGATCCGTTCCTGTGTGTGATCGTGTTTCTTTGACGAAATCCGGCGAACAGATGGCGCGCAAGAAGATCAGAGAGTACGACTCCAAGAGGCTGTTGAAGGAGCATTTCAAGAGGCTCGCCGGGAAGGACTTGCCCATCAAATCTGCTCAGGTTGGTCGATCACATCTGGACTGTATTCCGTTCTTAATGATCTGGATTTCTGCATCTCGGTTCTCTTGCTGAGGCTATGATCCGTGCTTGTTAACTTTAGGTTACCGAGTCTACTGATTTCCACGAGCTGGTCGACCAGGAGCCATGGCTTTCCTCACAGAAGCTTGTCGTTAAGCCCGATATGTTGTTTGGGAAGCGAGGGAAGAGTGGTTTGGTCGGATTGAATCTCGATTTAGCTCAGGTCGTTGCTTTTGTGAAGGAACGCTTGGGCAAAGAGGTTTGATCTCTTTTCCTGCTTTGTTGACGCACTTCTCTCTTTGCTTTCTTAAGCTATTCTTTTATCGCTCGCCGCAAATTTAGCTTCTATGGCTTTCCCCTAACTAGTAAGTAATCTGCATCAGGTTGAGATGGGCGGATGTAAAGGACCCGTTACCACTTTCATCGTTGAACCCTTCATCCCTCACAACGAGGAATTCTATCTTAACATCGTCTCCGACAGACTTGGCTGCACCATAAGCTTTTCCGAGTGTGGAGGAATCGACATTGAAGAAAATTGGGATAAGGTACTACTGATCGTGCATCTAGGTGATGTCATGATCATGAGTTTCAAACCATCAAACATATGCTAGTACATTTTAAAAATTTTATTTGTCGATCACGTATTTTCTCAAAATCTGTTCTTTCTTTTAGTTGTACTTTAATTGTGTGAGCTCTTTCTGCAGGTCAAGACCATATTTCTTCCAACTGGCACATCAGTTACATCAGAAGTGTTTGCTCCACTAGTCGCCACTCTGCCTTTAGAGGTAATTGTTCATCGTTTGGTAATCCTGACAAACTCTCTGCTACTTCGTCACTCCTCTTGTACTGTCTGTATGTACCCTGACACTCCTTTACAACCAATACAATCTCTAGTTCTAATCAATGGCTGTCGGATTAATTGGCACTTGTTCACATCTGGTAAATGTTGAGCATGTTTTGTGTACGCCTTGCGGCATCTCAACAATCACTTAGATTGGCCAGTTATTTTAGAACATGTATTACTTCGGATATTCACTAAATATGCAAATGTCATTATGTCAATGCAGATCAAAGGAGAAATTGAGGAGTTTCTCAAAGTGATTTTCACACTGTTTCAGGGTATGCCATTGTGATGAATGTTAACCAACTACATTACTTCTTAGAAATTGTCATTAATATAGTGTCTCTACGTATCAGATCTCGACTTCACTTTCCTGGAAATGAATCCTTTCACACTGGTTAATGGCAAGCCTTATCCTCTGGACATGAGGGGCGAGCTGGACGATACTGCTGCTTTCAAGAACTTTAAAAAGTAAGTGAATTCCTTTTATTATCTCCTTGACATTGTGTGGTATTGAAGTATTGGTACAGAAGATGCTTACTGAGATCCTTGGCCTTCAATTTATTTTCTGCAGGTGGGGAAATATTGAGTTTCCAATGCCATTTGGAAGAGTGATGAGTGCTACTGAGAGCTTCATTCATGGCTTAGATGACAAGGTACATTTACCTTCAACTGATTGGTCAACCTGTTTTCGCGCCCTGTGCTTGCAATCTTTGATTTACTTGTTAGTCTAAAAAGGAACCTTATGCAAGAACAAAAACAATTTTTTTCCCTTCTGCGTGTTACTCTGTTAACAAAAATTGTTCTCATTGCAGACAAGTGCATCCTTGAAATTTACTGTGTTGAACCCCAAGGGACGCATTTGGACTATGGTTGCTGGAGGAGGTGCTAGTGTGATCTATGCAGATACGGTTTGGTCTTAATCTCTTGCTCATGACCGTTCAGCACTTGTTTTGGAATCTTAAACATGGATTAACTTTTTGTATAACTACCTATTCAGGTTGGAGATCTTGGCTATGCTTCTGAACTTGGCAACTATGCTGAATATAGTGGAGCTCCCAATGAAGAGGAGGTTCTGCAGTATGCAAGAGTTGTAATTGACGTAAGCAAAGTGGTTTTTTTTGTCTTTGGTAGCGACTTCTCCATTCTTCTGAAAGAGTGTTTCTTCTGACCTTCATAACCTATATTCTTCTTGTCCTAAAAACGAGTCATTGTTTCTCAACAGTGTGCAACTTCGGATCCTGATGGTCGAAGGAGAGCTCTAGTGATTGGTGGAGGGATAGCTAATTTCACTGATGTGGCTGCTACATTTAATGGCATCATTAGAGCCTTGAAGGAAAAGGTGTGCTTCTTTTCGGTGCCACTTTCATATTTCCTCTCCTTTTCTTTATGATCCCATCAGGAATGGAATATGTAACATTATACATTTTCTAGGAATCTAAACTTAAAGCGGCAAGAATGAGCATTTTTGTGCGGAGAGGAGGTCCAAATTACCAGCGGGGCCTTGCAAGAATGAGGGCACTTGGGGAGGAGATAGGCATCCCAATTGAGGTACTTTGATCCTTCAATATCGTGCTATCCGAAGCGTGAATCTGGAAACTTAAATATCAATTGGCAATGGCAATCCATTTGCCAAATAAAATGGGTTATAAGGGGGAAAAAGTAGAATGATTAACAAAAAGTGGTCAAATTTGTTTGAAAACCGTGTTGCTTTGTAATTTGTTCATTCTTCGTTGTCTTTCTTAACTCAGGTTTATGGACCTGAAGCTACGATGACTGGCATCTGCAAGCAGGCAATTGAGTGCATCACCGCAGCCGCATGACTCGTCATTTCTTGAATCAATCCTGATCATTTTATTCCGTTCAAGAGGAGCGCTTTAGATTGTAGTTGTGTTCACATTGTATCTGTAACCAGAGTTCGTCTGTGCACTATTCTTGAGTGTGTAAGGATAAATGATCTTTGGTTGATCTAAGCAAGCAAGCATCTTGGATATGATTGTGTTCTTGAGAAATAAAAGGCTATCTTCTTTCTTCTCTGGTGCGCTTGTTCTGTATGTGAATGAATGCATTATTAGCATTTTGTGATTTGGCATCTCCTTAAAAGGCTATGATACTACTTCTATAGTTCTTGCAGATAATAAGTAGCTTGGTCATTTGGCTGGAACTAGTGTCAAAGAAGGCCTTATGTATTGTTAGGGATCAAACCAGGCTAATCAAGGCAGAGGCTGAGAGCTACAAAAGTCAATTGTTTCACTAAGAATCTGAAGAGGGTTGGCATGAAAAAGAAAAGATTCAATTAAATAAAAAGAAAAATGACTACTGTCATAATCAATAACATAGAAAGAAAACAACAAATGTGACTTAATTACCTCATGGTTCATGATGAACTGTGAGCCTGTTCAATTAGATTAGTGGACATTCCGTGACACACTGAAAGTAGTACCTCGTTTAATTACAGATGAGTATAGATATATAGGGGTGAAAGTAATTTTGTACTGATCACGTGAAGTAATTAAAAATGCTTAGGAGGTGAGAGTGATTTCTTGCTTACTTTACACCTCTTCCTCATTCAGTGAACGTGTCTAATCAAGTTGTACTTCAGATGCGGGCGAATCCAATAATTCTTGTTAACAGTTGAAAAATACTCATCCATATATCATTAATTGATACATTTATTTTGATTGTTTCACTACATTTAATCTATTCATATGCAAATCATAAGTAGAAGTATAAATTTTCTAAAACAAATATACACATTATCTACTTTCCATTTTTAGGTTGTCCATAAACAAATGTGTTACAACATTTCTATCACAAAGTTTTTTGTTAGAGAGATGACTTTCATTCAAACTAGCATGGTTTTCGCCAAAACAATAAACAAATAGAAATTCTATCCCTATGACACTCTAAAGTAATAGCTTTGAGCATGAATGAGCACGAGCATTGCCAAATTAACAAGTTCTGGCTTAAAAAATAAAGCAAAACTAACGAAGATAAACAACACATAAATAATTTGACTAAAAATAGTCAATGAGTAGCTTCAAATCCCTCGTGAATGTCTTGGCCAAAGCCGAATATCACTAAAGTAACTTAAAATACACATTTTCTTCCCACCTATCTCCTTTCTCGCAATCAAAAGGTGAAAAATCGGAAAACAAAACTACTCGTACGTACTTCATTAGTCTTCACATTCCAATACTTATTAAGCGGTTCTGCTCCAAAATCTAATTAACACTAGCTACTACTCACTCTGTCCTGATTTAATAGATACATTTGACTTTGCTGTTTCAAAGTTCAACGTTTGACTCAAATAATTACTAAGAAAAATGGTGAAAAAAAATTCAAAAAAAATATATTAAGAAAATTTATACTTCAAATTATGATATGGATAAGAATTATTAAACTTAAAATGACCAAACACTCATGAAAAAAAATGATAGATTAAATACTGTGAAACAGTGAAAACAAATGTATCTATTAATCGGGGACGGAGGGAGTATTATATATTGAGAAATGTTAATGGGTGTCATGAGAGCTCTTTTTAAGGGTGAGTTTATTTCTTTTTCTTATACTTCTCTACATAGCAAATCTATTAACCACATACGTGGTTTTCCATGTACCGTGAAAATTGACAAAGTTACCATTCGAATATCTGATTCAATTCCTTTCTTCTTCTTTCCTGGGAAATCAACAATGGTAGCAACTCTCGATCTTATCCAAATAACAACCCGGCGTACCACAAATACACCAACTCCACAATCTCCATTGACTCCGGCCACCGCGATCTCCACCAACTCCGGCCACCACAATCGATCATCAACTTGCTGGGCTTCTAGATTTGGATGACCTACGACTCGCCGCTGGTCATGGTGAGATGATCGAGACGAACTCAAATGGCTTCAACGGTGAAGGATCTCGCCGAAAACAACATCCACGACCTTCAAATGTGGAGGAGAACCATTCGATGCGGCAAAGGGGTGGTCGACGCATCGGTTAGATCTTGACGAGAGAACGATCAAGTCGATGATGATGATCCACGACTATGATAGTGATCCGTGGAGCACCATCGCACGATCTGAGTCACTAGCCACCACAATTTGGATGTTGTTTCCAAATTTGAGTCATTTCCATTGGCATTTCCGGCGAGAGAGACATTGGAACAATCACAATGAACATATTTGAAATTGTCGTCATCGCCGTCGTGATGAACATGCCACGATTCTATTAACATATGAACAATTGCGATGAACTCCAAAAGTATAGACATTATTTCATATTGGTGTAGTCACTTTTGAAGAAATTATTAGACAGTTTGATTCATTCTCAGTCTCCGGCAATCTCCGAGATCACAATCTCAATCTCCGGTGACCTCGGCTATCTGTTAACGGATCTCTCCAATCTCCAAAACTACCACAACTTTCAACCGTATGAAGCTTCACTATTCTAGACCCGCATCCCTAAATTTCAGTCGCAACGATCTTGATTGCTAGGATATGCTATTGCGGCTGTTTGCTTAGCAGCATCGAATCGTCCAAATCTGAAGAAGATCCTTCCCTCTGGTGCACCATCTCTTTATACATTATGTACTTATGCTTAGACAGTATAGACTTTCGCAGTAGACAGTTTTACGAATTACAGTAGATACAATAAAAATAAATACAAATAAACAATCAAACTATTATATATTATGTAACAAACACTTTTACATATTACGAAAGATTTTTTTAAAAATTTATCACAGAAACTAAATTTTTTTTACATACTCCCTCTGTACCCCATTAATCGATTCATTTGTTTTGGCTATTTCACAGTATTTAATCTATGATTTTATTTATGAATATCTAGACATGTAAAGTTAAATAATTTACATATGTATTATAATTTGAAATACAAAGTTTCTAAATAGATTTTTTAATTTTTTTCCACTATTTATCTTTATGAAAATTCGAGTCAAATATTGAATCTTGAAATATAAAAAACAAATGAATCAACTAATGAGGTACAGAAGGAGTATTACTGGAGAGAGTGATGTTTTTGGAACTTGGAGTGGGTACTTTGTCAAGTATAGTAATTATTGTTGCGGGCTGGGTTCTACTAATATTTGGTGGGCTTTAAGGTGGGTATGTGGCATACCACCTAGGTGGAAATTAAACGAATCCTTCTACATGTATAATAATTGTAATTATACAAAATAAGGTAATAAAATAATAGATTTGATACATGAAAAGGAAATAAAAGTAACCTTAACATCGAGGGCACCCGTTAACAAGACCGTTCTTTATTTGAGTTTGACAATTTTAGATTTATATGAAAATAATAAAGTATATTAAAGATGAATGAAATTATTGTGTGACAAAAACTTGAGAGGGTGGATGAATTCTAGCAATAATCGTTCCTTGAATCGAAAGAGAAGGTGCTTGATTGTGATGATCCATAGGCTAGCGAGTAAATTTCGCGTACAATCTCATTTTAAGTTTCGGTGACCTATTTTAGTCATGTTTTAAGTATTTGAGTCAATCGAATCCCATTTTTTGAATTCGTGATCTAAAGAGGTCCTTTCCGTTCACCCCTTCCGTTTTCTTGGACGGAAGGTTGTGAAATGTCGAATTTGTCCTTAGTGTGTCTGAGTTGTCAGCTGAGGTGGATATTTCATCAGCAATTCCTTCTCTCCTTCTCTCCTGCTCTGCTGAAAATAGGAATAAAATCCGAAAAAATAGGAATTAAATCATATAAATAGGAATTTTATAATTATCATATAATTATATATCCGAAAAATCCGATAATAATTAAATAAACCGAAAAATCTAAAATAAAATCATATAATTATATATCCGAAAAATCCGATAATAATTAAATAATCCGAAAAATCCAAAATAAAATCATATAATTATCACCAAATATCTAATACAATTAAATTTAATCTAAACCACTAAAAAATAGGAATGCTAACCTAATTGGACTCTATAACCCTAACCCTAGCCTAGGCCTATAAATACATCATAAACTAAACCCTAAAAAATCAATTAGCAGCAAAGTACAATTAGAATAAAAAAAAGAAGAAAAATACGCACTTTCTCATTCATAAAGCTACAAGCTTAAACCTTGACTCCTTCAAATCGGCCTTTTCGTCACTAACCCTCAGTCTCATCTTCACCGTCTCGCCTCCAGGAATCCGAATCCACCTTCAATTTCGCCAACGGAGGCCGGACGGAGGAGAATTTCGCTTCGAACCGCGACCCACCCGCGACACAACCCGCTGCAATCGAGCGATCTAGGCCGCCGTTTCTGCCCTGGTTTCCACCGTTAGCTTCGTCGCTCGCCGTCCGGTCGATCTCCACCAACTCCCGTCGCTGACATTGCCTGGAGGTTGGAACCCGAGCTCCTCCTCCTCCTTTAGTCCCCAAAAAATTTCAAAAATATTTAACTTTTAATTTCAAAAATCGACTTAAATTATTATTAATAAGATTTTGTCAAATAAAATCTAAGAAACTTATTTAAAAATGTCTTTGTATGTTAAAATATTGTTAAAGAAATTAAAAACCAAACATCAAATGCTAAAAACTAATTAAACAGTACATTTTTTTGTTTTATATATACATGAAGGTAGTATTTATAATTATATGATAATTATATAATTATATGATTTTATTCTCGATTTTATTTTGGATTTTTCGGATTATTTAATTATTATCGGATTTTTTGGATATATAATTATATGATAATTATATAATTATATGATTTTATTTTGGATTTTTCAGATTATTTAATTATTATCGGATTTTCGGATATATAATTATATGATAATTATATAATTCCTATTTATATGATTTAATTCCTATTTTTCGGATTTTTCGGATTTTATTCCTATTTTCAGCAGAGCAGGAGTGAAGGAGAGAAGGAATTGTTGAGGAAATATCCACCTCAGCTGACAACTCTGACACACTAAGGGCAAATTCGACATTTCACAGCCTTCCGTCCAAGGAAACGGAAGGGGTGGACGGAAAGGACCTCTTTAGGTCACGAATTCAAAAAATGGAATTCGATTGACTCAAATACTTAAAACGAGACTAAAATAGGTCACCGAAACTTAAAATGGGACTGTACGCGGAATTTACTCATACGCTAGCTAGCAAATATTATTGCTCCATCTCCATTATACTAGCTAGCTGCATATGTTACTTGAATAATGGGTCTAGCATTTAAATATTTCGATTGGGTTCAGTAAAATTTTGTCCTCATCGATTTAAGTTTTGATTCCGATCTGTTTCATGCTAATGTTTTGATGAGATGCCTATTGCATGGTGGACAATAATTTTTGAACCGTGAAGCTGCCATTATTGCAACTTGAACACTCATCTACTGCTTGACTTAATGTGTTTAACAAGCAAATAACTTTATATGCTTGTGTCGTTAGTTTTGGTCCAGCACAAGAAAAATTATTCTCCACTTCGATTTGAAGTTCTTATTTCTCTATATTGATTGAGAATATGATTAATTGCTTTATGACTGATGTTTCCGCTGCTGTTTATGAGTGTGCTAATTAAATCTCACATGAATAATTAAGATTTTGCCAATTGAATGTCTACTGTATGAAAAATTGTTAGTCATCAAAGTGGTCTACATTGAAGGGTTAGTTAGACATTAGATTTGTGCATTGAAGGATTAAAATTAAGATATTACCCAATTAAATATCTATTGAATGTAGAGATTGTTAGTCACCAAAGTGGCTTATCTCAGTAAGTAGTATAGACAATTAATTGTGTAATTTTAATTGCTCATGTCTATGATACTACTAAATGACATAAATGTAAAATGGACAATTGAGATCATTAATTATATTGCTAGGAGGTCACCCAAAGGTGAACCATTGCTTGTAATTAATGACACTACAGAGATTTATCTGCTTACTTGGTTGATGTGTTTGTATATCCAAAGATATCATGCATGTTGATTTGAGTATGATAGATTGTCTGTTAAATTTTGAATATTAGCATCATTAATTGGATTCGTGTATTAAGTTATCACCCAAGTGTGAACTTAGATACATGATTAAAGTTATATCTTTGTATGGATCCATTAAAAACTCGAAGCACTGATGTATGAGCTTGTGTTAATGATTGTAGTTTCTTCTAATGTGTCGCTATGGGTAGTGGAATGATCAAGTTCAACGGGCTTAATTATGTTGAATGATCAAATTCAATTTCAACTAAGGGTCTTGGATTTTGACCTAACTATTGTTTCGGATGAAAAGTCCACAACCATTACTGAAACTAGTACTGATGATGAACGTTCCCATTATGATGCCTACGAACGGTCTAACAGGCTGAGCTTGAACTTGATGCGATGTCGATGGTTGAAAACGTTAAGCCGTCAATGCCCAAAACGGACAATGTAAGAGAATTTATGATGAAAATTAAAGAATACTCTCAATCGGACATAACTGACAAGTCCATTGTGGGGTGCCTGATGAGCGAGCTGACAACCAAGAAATTTGATTGGTCACAGCCAATTCATGATCATGTAACATGCATGATGAATCTGGCAGCAAAGTTGAAATCGTTGAGTATGGATGTGAGTGAGTCCTTCTTGGTACAGTTCATTATGAACTCACTTCCTCCCGAGTTTGGTGAGTTCCAGGTGAATTACAACACCATTAAGGAAAAATGGAACATTCAGGAAATAAAGGCCATGTTGGTTCGGGAGGAAGGGAGGTTGAAGAAATTGAAGGATCACTCTGTCCATCTCATGGTTCATGAAGGATCAAGCAGTAAAGCTAAGCCGGGTAAGAAGGGCAAGAAAAGGGACAAAGCCCCGTTGAAAGTTGCTGAGGGCGGATTCCATGAAGAAAAGAGATGTCTCTTCTGTAATAAGATTGGACATCTCAAAATTGATTACCCAAAAAGAAAGGCGTGGTTTGAAAAGAAAAGTACATATTATGTTTCTGTATGTTTCGAATCAAACCTTATTGAAGTGTCTAATAATATCTGGTGGTTAGATTCTGGTGCGACCACTCATGTCTCACATGTAATGCAGAGATTCCTTACAATCCAACCCATAAACGGAACTAAAAAATTATTGTTTATGGGAAACAGAATTAAGGCGCGAATAAAGGGCATTTGGACGTAATACTGATTTTGGACACTCGACGTTGTCTAGATCTAGAAAAATGTATTTATGTACCTAAATGTGCTAGAAACTTAATTTCTGTTGGAAAGTTGGATGATCCGGGGTTTAATGTTAAGTTTGGAAGTAGTATGTTTACTCCCATTTTATGAAGAACATACAGTATGCATCCAATTCTCCATTCCAGATTGCCAGAGAAATGTGGGTAGGAGTTATGTTATGATTATTTTTAGTGAGCGAGTATGATTGCTGATTATAACTGGGTTGGTTGGTTTTTGCTTCGTAACTGGTTCTCTATCCCACTGTTTCTTCCTCTCTGTTTCACAGTTGAGTGATGCATTGCTTAACAAATAAGAGAACAATTTGGGAGTTTCTGAAATATTTATAGCATAATCAAGAACTTACTTTAATGCATAACTTACTACTACAACTGACGAGTGATGACATCTGTGCCTTACAGTGATTGTTGATTTTTATGCTATCCATGACAACATAAAATCACTGTTAAAATTTCTTCAGGTGTATGGAAGTTTAACATCATAAAAGAAAGAGGTACCTTGTATGTGTTTTGTTGCCTAGTACTTGTGTAAGTGGTGGAATGCTCTGCTCATACATCGTAATTCGTGGATCACCATGTATTTGACATGTGCTAGTCGGTCGAAGTTTGTTTTGAAATATTTGAAGCCCCAGTGACTTGCATATTTGTAGCTTTGATTGCTTTTGTTGTTTGTCCCCAAGTCAAGGTCCCTGTAGTTGAGGTAGGCAGCCCTAGGAGATTTGGATACATACTGACTCATGTATTTATATATCATCTGATCCAGTGTATGTGCTTGTTGGCAGCTCTAATGCTATTCTCTTCCCACTTAACCAAATCGTATGTTGTATATGTTACCCTTTCTATGAGGGAAAGGGATGAAGGACTCCAAAATATCATTCATTTTTCCACCAAAAGGATCCATGATTATGAAAGCTGTTTTCTCTTCCAGAACCTCGTCCCACGCCCTTAAGTCCATTTTCAGAATCGGTTGTGACACAAAATCAGATTTTGCCTTGAAGGAGCTTTTATACTCGACTCTATTAAGTAAGACCTCCAATGGCTGACCCTTCTCCGAAAGCCAGCAAAATAGAGGGTGGATTCAATCCAACTCATTTGATTGCGATCTTTTGCTTTTAATCCTAGCTCGAAAAGTCTCGATTCATCGCTTTAATCATCTGTCAGCTTCCTCCGAGAAACAAGGAATTGAAAGAAGCTTGAACTGTTTTTCTGTTTTCGTGTCTCCAATAATTTGAATGATAACTCGACGAATAGATCTTTATGAAACTTATCTGCAACATGTTGCCACCTCTCCACCAGTTTTGTGCCACCTTGTTTTACGATTTTGAGATGGTGAAGGTTGTCACAACTTCGGAACTCTTACTAGCTTGATTTTCCAGAAAGTATGATTCAAGCCGGCTCCACCGCCTCCTCCGATTGCCTGCACTTGATCTTCTCCCATACCCTCCTGTCCGTGATTCTTCCGTTAACATCAACTAGGTAAGCATCAATTACATTATCTGCTGCAAGCCCATGTTTCCTTAACAGAGTTCCAATGCCACCTCCACCGAAGTGCCCACCAATTCCTACATTGGACACAACCTGCAGGGAATGCATGGGTTCTACTTCTCCTGGCTATGGCATAGTACAGCTCTCCGATTGTTGACCCAGATTGAACCCATGCCGTTTCATCCTCAAGATTGATGTCTATCGACCGCATGTTTATGAGATCAATGATCACAAACGGGGCTTTGGATAGATACGATAGACCTTCATAGTCATGGCCACCACTTAGAACCCTTATTTGCAGGCCTTGCTTTTGGCTGCAGATGATTGCTGCTTGGACCTCTGACTCTTGGAATGGTGTGATGATGAAAGATGGCGGTGAACTGGATGATGAATTTAGCCATCTCAGATTTTGGGGAGGACTGCAATGTAAAAGCATACTCAAGGGATGTCGGAGTGCAAGTGATCTTTGAGCTCGGGCCGTAAGTAGTTCTTCCGTTTCCTGCCATACATTGAGTAAAGTTCTGTTCACTTGAACATGAAATCATCATCCAAGGCACAGAAGCCAGGAGCATAGAAATAAGAACGATGGATTTCATCTCTCTAACCTTGAGGTGGTTAGCTCGCACTTGAGCTTCCTTCCTATATAGTACTACTAAGAATGTTGATAATCACATTACTTGTTTTTTCCCTGTGGTGATTCAACCAAAGTGATGAAGTCGGCATGTTTTGTCCTTTACATCGTAGAAGAAGTTGAGAGTGAGTGAAGCCGTCTTTGGTTTATCGCATTCTGGAGGAGTATTCGCTACATGTTGATTCGTATGAGAGTTGAACATGTAAAATAAATAGTACTAGTAGAACTCTCAGGGGTAGCTTTCATCACTACTAATCTCTCGATTATGTACAGTACATGTGGAAAAATGTAAGTACTGTACAATGTATTTCTGTGATGATTTTTTTTTTGTCAGAGTAAGCAAATCCGAGCTTGATAAGTTTCTTAACATTTACTTGTAGGATATAAAAACCAAGGAATGACCAAGATTGGTGGGATTAAGGGTGAGCATTTGGTCGATAACCAAACCAATCTGTAAATTGGCTATTGGTTGTTACATTTATCAATCGAATCAATTGAATTGTGAGTGTAACTGAAATAGACCAGTTGAAAAAATAGGAATTCGGTTGAATTGGTTAAAGGGTGGGAGAGTGGTAATTGTTGTCCCAACCGGAATTCAATTAAAGTAGTGTTAAGAATGAAGTCCGAACTGCCTGATTCGAACCAGCGACCTAAGGATTTACCTGCTACTTAAACTACAGTCCTCCGCTCTACCAACTGAGCTAAGGTCTGGTGATGCTAAAATTTCAATTAGAATATTTAAAAAATTGAAACTTAAACGAGTCCTTCAAAAGTGTATATTTTTCTCGGAAAAGTCCCATTTTTGTTACTTGGTCAAATGTCCTATTTATCTACTATTATATATTAATACAGGATCATTGCATTAATTACCAAAAAAATGAATGAAGTGATTTGGTGAAGCCACCTCAGCACCACATCAGATCCATTTTTTTTTCTGTCATTAATACACATACCATAATAATAAGATGCCAAAATTAATCAGTTTTCTATAATATTAATATCACTAATTACTCCAATTACGTTGAATTGCAATGAAACCCCTCCATTCCCGACCTTCCTTTTTTTCCCTCTCTCGCTCTCGCTCGCTATTCTCTCCCTCGTCTTTAGTCTAATCTCTTTTGCTACACTCGCGTTGGATGGAGTCATCGGTGATGGAGACGAGCTCGAAGATCCGTTGAGGCAGAAATTGACGCGGTGGATGTTTTTGGATGAGACGTGCTTGGCCCATGTGAGCAGCAGCTATATCAGACGTATGTTGTTGTTTACCATTCCTACCCTTTGCTGTCGTTTCAAGTTTCATCGGTCCAAGACACAAACAACAGGTGCACTCTCCATTCCGATCTCCGACAGTCTTGACCATCTTCTGCCAGATTGGAGCTCAACTTTGACGCCTTTCAATCGAAGGAAGGAAGCTAGATATCTGACCATTTTTTGATTGGAGGGTAAGTGTATTTTTTGCAGTTTGATCGTTTGCTTCATAGCCGATGGAATCTTTGAAACTCGGGAAGATCATCTTTTGGATTCACTCTCTCCATTTGTTTCAACTTGCATGGACTTGCAAGAATTAATTTTGAAGGCAATCTTCTTCTGATAGACAACCATCAAAAGGAGAAGGTGGATCTCCGTTTCTTCTTTTCATTATTTGTTTCAACTTGTAACTCTATGAACACAATTTAAGATGAGTATATGATTCAGGTCCTCATGGTTACAATTCAGATGTAATTGCTACGTTTATGTCTCCAAGCCACCGTAGTCAAATAATTGATCTTTGTCTTCTTTATGTAGGGAAAGACTATGAAGGAGATGTTTCTTTGAGCAAGAAAGTACTTACTGCACTTGCATTTGGTAAGTTAGATTATTTACTTTGGATTGGTGAATAAACTAGACAAGAGCCAAATGTTGCAAGAAATGATATTATGAATGCTGTTAAACTTGTTAGCTATGACCAAGTAAAAGAGGTAGAATCTATATCTACTATTAGATACATTTTGTAAAATATACTTTAGCCTTTATTAAGCTTCTTATGTTATTTCTAAAAAAAATCTGATAATGTTCTTGCAGTCTATCTTAAAAATTTCAAGCTTCACAAATAATGTTGTAACTCACATACTAGCTGGTTTTGGGGCAGAATGTTTTGGTTTTTATTTTGGTTCATGAGTTTCTTTTATAGTGTAAAAAAATATTATTTGATGCAGACATAAAGGGTAGTTCTCTTTCAAGGATTTTTTGCTACACATGCATAATGTTGTCATTGTCACATGAGGAAGTGTGGGTGGGGTTGTTGATTGATGCTGGAATTGAGGAGAAGCTTTGTGTCCGTCATTTGCAAGTGGTTGATGCTTTCCATGCTTCTCTTGGGCTGTCAGTTGTTGGATCCATCATAACCAACAATCCTCTAGAGGTATGTATTTAACAATTATTTAAATAGCTATTTCCTATATAGTTGAAATTGTGCGGTAATAATCTGTACTTCTCGAAGAAAAAGGAAACTGTGCGGTAATAATATTTAGTCATCTAAATTCCTGAGCTGATGCTTGATATTTACTTTTGATGGTTGTGCTCCTCTTGGTGAGTTCAGGTGAGCTCATATGAAATGATTTTGTTTGTGTGTTTGTTCTCTATTTGGTTGTTTGCATTGATATTTTTACCATGATATTTTAAAGTAAAGCTTTTACCATGATTTCTAACCTATTCGTATTCCCATTTTTTTCCCACTTCTCCATGGTTGATCTGCATTTTTCATTTGTTCAGTTTTTTTTTTGAAAGATCAATAAGCAATTGTAAGTTTGAGATATGAATCACTAAATGTGATTGCGAGTATCATTTTGAATCAAAGAGAAGGCTTATTTTGTGCTGGTCAGCCGGTGAGATAGCTGTGTTTTTGTTCTGTCTTGTGGCGAAGTTTTCTCTTATTCTAATGTTTTCTTCTTCCTATTTGATTGTTCTATTTTTCGCTCTCTTTGTTGTTGCCGAAGGTTTAATTCAACCTATTGCTCCACTTGGATTCTTAATTGTGAGATGTTTAGAGAGATCCGGAAAATCATGTTTCAGCATAAGTTGTAAGTGTTAAAGTTCTGAAAGTTTTAATATAGGTACACATATGGATCAATTTCATCCTCATGCATTGACCTTTTACACTTTCAGCGATATAGCAGATCTATCAAATTGAAACTCTCCAGCCTTTCTATATGTTTCAAGATGGCTGGTTAGTTACAGAGATTTGAAGCATCAATTACACATATGGATAGGCCTGTTTTGCTTCATCAGATTGTTTAGTGATGAGATTCATGTAATTATGATAAGGGTTAAACAAATCAAAATTGCATTCAGAGACTTGCACACAAAAAGGGCCGCAATGTTGGAAGTGTCAATGACAAATGGCTGCTTTATACCCATCCCGCCGTTGACATACTACAGGTAATTGAAATCTCTCTAATTGCGCATTTTTTTACAAAGTAGCCATTATGTCTTTCTCTTTTCTAGCTTTTGAAGTGCAACATTCAGTAGTTTTATCTTTTCTTGAAACATTTGTGCCATTACGCTGTCAATTTTACTATCTCGTGCAACCTGGTAGGAAAGATCTTCAATGTGAAGAAGCTATAGTATCTTTATTTGATCATATTGCAGCTGTTGTTATTTCATTTATAGTTTTCTTAGTGAACTTACATGGACTTGCGGGGGTCAACTAAATGTGGACTAAGCTTTGGCCGTAAGAAAATACCAGAAGTTTACATGTGCGTGATGCTTTTGCTTATAACTCTTTGTTAGCATGTAGCTTATAACTCTTTCATATTCTATATTCACACCCATACGCATTATCTTTCATGTGTTCAAGCTTCCTTATGTTGTGGCTTTCAAATTATGTCTATCTATTAATTTTATTTGCATGCAGAGTTGATTTGCGATCTTTTTCTTCATTTTGGCTGATGCTTAAAGTTTTTATTTTTATTTTTATCATTTATCTTTCAAGTTTAGATGTGACTTTTGTCAGTTTATATCTCTCTTTTCTTGCTTCTTTTGCTTATTTTTTGCTACTTTCCTCATATTATGTGATCTCCTTGGTCGTGAGCTCAATGAGGTTAGAAACTGTTTGGCTTTGCATCATCAATCTTTTTCTAAAAAAGCCATCTCCATATAGATTTTTTCAAATATAAATTTTTGTTATGGCAGAGGAGACATACCAAACCACCCTATTACGGATCTCGCCAATAAAGATTGATGAATGCTATCACATTTGGTTAATTGCTCTTGTAGCATTGTGTTTTGTTGTTGCATGCAATTTTAGCAGTTTATGTCTTCCTTATTATTACATACTTTTATGATCAATGACGTGGCCTCAAACTAATTGTCTTTAATATTCTTATTATTTTTAATTCAAAATAGTTTAAAAAGTAAAACCCTACCCTAAAAAGATACAAAGAATAGTGTGAAACTTTATACGGAATGGTAATTAAATATTAATATAGAGAACCCGTGTCGAAGACGACGGATATTAGAACTAGTTATTATTTTATTTTGAAAATTTAATTTTTTTTGCTATCAACGTTTACTTTTTAGATTGTATTTATCACTAAAATCGTTAACGAGGAATATTCTCGAGATATTTCATAATAGATTATATTTTTATAATTAATGTAAACCAAACTTTTAAAATGAAAAATATCCTAAATTTCTAAAGTTATAATCTGACTTCATCAATTACCGAAACCCTAAATCTTCTTCTCTTCAAATTTGCTATGCACTTCACTAGATATATGGTGCAGCTCGTTGAATCTACCCTACACATCGTCAAAGACATGCTCTAAACCTTACAAGACTTACAAGACCTGCCTTGCATCTCACCGAGTCGGTCCTATATTTCGCTAAATTTGCTCTGCAGTGCACCTTGACAGATTTGCCCTAACCCTAGCCCTAAACAAATCCCTAGTTTATTTTCAAAAAAGTAAAACACCCGGAATCATGTAGGTCGGTTGTATTCCAATCCTTACAACGTTAACCTTTGTATTAATTGGCATTTAATTTAAGAGCAACAAACTGACTCTCTCTCTCTCTCTCTCTCTCTCTCTCTCTCTCCTGTTTGTTACTTAATTGCTTCTTTTATACTCCGTTCTCTTCCTCCCGCCTTCCTTTCCTCTGTTTCTCTGTTAGGGTTTAGGTCGTTTCTGTTCTCTCCGTTTTTCTTCATTCTGATTTGGAGTTTTCTGGAGTTGCATTTTGGGTTGGGTTTCTCCTTCTCTTTCAATCAATTTGAAGTGTGTCCCTTCAAGTGGTTGCCCTCTCTGGTTTAGGTACGATTTTACTTGTTTTTTTTCTTAAATTTATTTGATATGTTGCAACCAGTTATCTTTAGTTGGCGTATGTTAGCTTAAGTTATCTGAACTGATGAAGTTATCTTCAGTTGGCGGATTCTGAAATTTGTAACGATGAAGTGCGTATAAAAAGAAGCTAGTAGTTGATTCTGATCAGAAGCGTGAAGGCAACATTGCTTCTGATCTAAGAGAACTTCTCTTTTCGATTTTTCTTTTACAGTTTCACGTGTGAGTTGTGTCTATAGATTTGTTACTTCAACTTCTTGTGACTGAGGATTATATAGATTTACAGTTTTACTTATGTCTTTGGATTTACCCAATTGCTTATTATGGGGTCGTGCGTGTCAAGTTTAGTGCTGATAGTTGCATTTATCTGTTGGAATGACAAGGTTATTATAAATTCACCAGGTATGGGTTTGTCACAAAGAATCAAGTTGGACAGTGTCTCACTTTGGTAATCCTCCCTGTTCGCTTGGGCCTGTACTTTTTTTACAGGATATAGCTCAAACATCTCTTATGAACTTCTAGGTTTTGACTATATCAACCCTTTTTTGTTTTCATTTTCCAGTGTTACGAGTACAACATCTGTTTACATTTTTATTCAGCTCCTTAAACCGACTCCTCAGGAATCTGTGCAAGATCCCATGTACCATTTTATTTTGCGACACTTGAATAAGTAATGTTCCGTATCTTCATATTTGAGATGTTTTAATATACTGTAAATTTGATGAGCTGATGTTGATGATGCCTTGGGTGAGACATAGAGTGACAAATTGGTGCCGTGTTTACTGATTTCATTCTGTTGCATCCTCCGAATACTAGCACAGGAGAGCCACCTGCTCCCTTCCCACAACACAAGAAGCCAATGAAAGGGATGCTCAAGGCTGTGTTTCATAAGAGATCTGATACAGCTAGTGCTGATAAAGACTTTAGGGAGCCTAATGTGGTGGAGGAATTACATGAGGAGGGGTCTGCTATGCTTTTAGAAAGGTTTATATAACTCATCAACCTTTTTATTCGCTACGCCTCTCAATTTTGTATTTCTATGCTTTCGTCCGTTACTTTTGGGTATAACATTATATTGATCCACTCACTAAGGAAAAACATGAAGCCAAATATTTCCTTGAAAGATGGTATACAATTCAGTCCTAGCATGTAAATAATAATGAATTTAATGTTTGTATCGAGAATAGTGATGGCCCACTGGCATAAGCCAATTATAAGGGATCTTATGAAACACGTTGAAATATAATGATAAGTAAAATATGATTTCTCAATCACTGTCTACTGCATATCTGCCCCCACTAGCAAAATTTTTTAGCTATTGTTAAGTTGCAAGCTTGTGATTGCCTTTTCTGACAATTCTTTATCTTTTTCAAGGAGTAAGTCAGCTTTTGCATCCATATTTACTGACAAGCTCTCTTCCATGCAAGTCAGGTTGAAAATTTCCCGTTTGCACCATGTTTAAGCTGTTTGTCTGTGCAGTCTGTCAAGTAGACATTAAACTTGGAGAGGGTATATCAATACATGCTGATCCTTCTAACTCTGGGCATCTGTGCCCATATTATGGACCTTTACTTTGCTCAACGTTTTGGATAAATAAGGAAGCGATAGAAGGGAAGAGACCTTCTGGAAGTATGTTCAAACATTGTCGTGGATGTATACATGATGCAAATGTGTTTTAGGATGTCTATTTATTATTTCTTTTTTATTGTTTATTTTCAGAGAGGCTTCATAGTGGCAGTGACTAGCCAGACCTTCCTGTTGCTTTTGCATTTACCGAGCACTGATGATTTGTTTTGGAGGGCTGTTCCAACTGCAATCAAAGCATCATCATTAGTTGTTTCTACAACGTAATACTGGCGCCTTTTACAATGCCAGGTATGATATTGCCGCCTAAGATATGTTTGGTTCTATTTGGCTCTTCTCTGCTTGTAGTCAGAACTTCAAACTTGAGGGATCTATTTAAGTCTCCAGATTTTTTATTTTATTGTTTGTTATGCTTAGTTGGTATTTTTCTTTTTGACATCATTCACATTAATTGAATTTTTGGATTAGCTTTGATTCTGAAAGATCTAGATTTAATGAAATTTTTGTGTACGTATTTGTTTTCTCCTTTTTTCTGAAAATTATTTTTGCTATCTGCTCTCTTTGGCTTTAGCACTGTTACCAACAGCTCATGTGCTTTCTAGTTTGGGTGAGGTTGTGACTTAGCTAAGATTTTTGTTCAGAAACATCTTGATGTATTCAATATTTTATAGCTTTTTTAAAGATACTTTAGGTCGTTGCTTGCATTGGTTTTATATTTTCTTGGTAGTAATGTGAAAAATAGCCTCATTGGCAGTAAATTGTTTATGTGTACTGGTCTTATTTTTGTTTTGATTTTTGTTTCTTTCAAAATTCAAGTTTGTTAATAACTGATTTATATATTAGCTTTTTACTAACACAGCCCTCGCATTTTCCGATTACAACAACATTGGTTTGATCAAGATAAAGTTGTCAATTGGTTTCACACCAATCTTAACCAGTTTTAGTATATCAGTGTTATGTTTTGGTTCTTCTTCCTTTTTTTTTTGCTGGTTTCGATGTTTTCAAAATTTATGTTTCCTAATTCAGTTACATATCAGGTTTTAATAACGCAACCATTGATTTTTTTGACTACTTGACACTCGTATTTTTTTTTCTCCAGATAATTGATGGCCAACTTAGTACTATAGTCCCTCCATTCGCATATCCTCTCTCCCACTCCCACCGCTATAACCCTCGCTTTCCCCGTATCCATAATCATAGCGGTCATGACCTCCCAGATGCTCACGGCAGCCTGAGGTTTGTTCGCGGCCTTCCTGGGCTCGCTCGTGGTGATCCTAGTTCGATCACTGCAGCCATGGGCTCGCTTGTGGTGTCCTTGGTCTTGCGCATGGCAGCTTTTGCCTCGTGCCTGACATTTTGGTGCTCGTGCACGGCTGTTTGTCTCTTGTGCGGTTGTCCGGTGATGGAGGGGCTTGGGGAGTTGGATAGTGGGGTTGTTTTGGCTTTCTTTTTTTAATGTATTCCAAAATCTTAACTCTTTAACATTTCAGGTTTTTACTGCTGCTAAGATTGTTTCCTAGTTTTGGTTACACTAACTTTTTATCTTTAACATGTGAATCCCTCCATTCACATATCCTCCGTCCCGCTACCACCGCCATAACCCTCGCTTGTCCCGTATCCAGAATCAAAGCAGTCACAACCTTCCAGATGTTCACGGTAGCCTGAGGCTTGCTCGCTGTGTTCCTGGGCCGCTCGTTGTGTCCATGGCTCGATCGCTGCAGTCATGGGCTCGTTCGCGGCGTCCCTGGTCTTGCACGCGACAGCTTTAGGCTTATGCGTGACATTTTGGTGCTTATGCGGCTCTTTGGCTCTTGTGCGGTTGTCTGGCGGTGGAGGGGTTTGAGGAGTTGGATAGTTGGATTGTTTTGGCTTTTCTTTTATCATTTTTTAAAATGTACTCCAAAATCGTAACTCTTTAACATTTCAGGTTTTTACTGCTGCTACCTTCGTTTCTTTTTTAATTTCAGTGGAAATGGGTTTGATGAGGGCATTTGTTTTGAAATTTTGTATTAAATTGCTTTCTAGTTTTGGTTACACAAACTTTTTATCTTTAACATGTTAATCCGTCCCTTCACATATCCTCCGTTCCACTACCACCGCCATAACCCTCGCTTGTCCCGTATCCAGAATCAAAGCAGTCACAACCTTCCAGATGCTCACGTAGCCTGAGGCTTGCTCGTTGCGTTCCTGGGCTCGCTCGTTGTGTCCCTGGCTCGATCGCTGCAGTCCTGGGGTCACTGGCGGCCTCCCCAGTCTTGCACGCGACAGCTTTAGGCTCATGCGTGACATTTTGGTGCTTGTGTGGCTGTTTGGCTCTTGTGCGGTTGGCTGGCGGTGGAGGGGCTTGGGGATTTGGATAGTTGGATTGTTTTGGCCTTTCTTTTATCATTTTTTAGATGTACTCCAAAATCATAACTCTTTAACATTTCAGGTTTTTACTGCTGCTACCTTAAATTGTTTTTTTATTTCAGTGGAAAATGGGTTTTATGAGGACATTTGTTTTGAAATTTGGTTTTAAATTGCTTTCTAGTTTTGGTTACACAAACTTTTTATCTTTCAAATGTTAATCCCTCCCTTCACATTTCCTCCGTCCCACTGCCACCGCCATAACCCTCGCTTGTCCCGTATCCAGAATCGATGCAGTCACAGCCTCCCAGATGCTCACGGTAGCCTGAGGCTTGCTGCCTTTTTGGGCTCGCTTGTTGTGTCCCTGGCTCGATCGCTGCAGTCATGGGCTCGCTCGCGGCGTCCCTGGTCTTGCTCACAATAGCTTTAGGCTCGTGCGTGACATTTTGGTGCTCGTGCGGCTGTTTGGCTCTTGTGCGGTTGTCTGGTGGTGGAAGGGTTTGGGGAGTTGGATAGTTGGATTGTTTTGGCTTTTCTTTTTTTTTCGTATTTTTTTTAATGAACTCCAAATTCATAACTCTTTAGCATTTCAGGTTTTTAATGCTGCTACTTTCGATTCTTTTTTTATTTCAGTGGAAATGGGTTTGATGAGGACATTTGTTTTGAAATTTGGTATTAAATTGTTTTTTGGCCTTTTTTTGAACAACTTGGTACCACAAAGTTCTGTTTTCGTTTTTCATTTCTTTTTATTATTTTAAATATTTTTCAAAATACTACTGTATAAGTTAAGAACTCATTTACATTTCAGGTTTTTACGAATGCAACCTTCGATTGTTTCAATTACAACAACACTTGGTTTAATGACAAACTTTGTACCATGGTGTTCAGTTATTTTTAAATTGGTTGAAATGTGGTAGTAAATTATTCTGTTAGTATTGTTGTTGCCGGTTTCTTTTCTTTTTTCTTTTATTACTCTTTTTTCCTCAATATTTTCCAAACTTTTAGTTTTATAACCAATTTACATTTCAGATCAACCTTCGATTTTTTCGATTACAGTAGCAATCAGTTTGATGAGGGTATTTGTTTTAAAATTTGGCAGTAGCCTTGTTTTTCCGAACCAATCTTGTCCGTTCATGTGGTCAAGTGACCCTTTCAACTGTTGCGTTTGTTGTTTTTGAGTATGTGTCCTTTTTCCGAACCAATTTTCTCTGTTCCATCCTCTCGGATATTAGGTGCTTTATTTTTCCAGTTTTTTTCTCTCTCTATTGTCTGTTATGCTTTGGTCGTTGGTATTTTTTTCCAGACATCATTTACAATTATTTCATTTTATTGGTGCATTTTCTTGGCTCCTAACTTAGATGTCCTTTATGTTGTTTAATGTAGTTGGTTCCTTTTATTTGTTTATATTTTTATATTCATGTATGATGCTGATTTTGATTCTCCTCTACTAAGGCACATATTAAGGAAACTTAAAAAGAAAATCTTAACCCTGGTCCGATTCAAATTATGCAGATAAATTAAAGAAATTAACTAAAAAAAATCGACAAACCACTGAGCACATAATCTGAAAGTGTGCTTTTAGTTTTGCTCTTATCTTTTGGTTTCTTCTTATTTATGTGTTCTCTCACTCTGTTTTCTTTTGTCCCTTTTCACGATACTATTCTTCTTCCAACGTACCGCGAGAGCGGCTTCGTCGGAGCAACAAAGGAACATGACTTGGAGTGTGTCCGGTGACTTGATCTTCTCAGCCTGTCCGAATAGAAAATCGTTTCAGTTTTTTCATCGTACTTCCGGCTGGTCATCGTCAACTCCATCACTCTGATCTGATTTGGAGTTTTCTAGAGTTGCATTTTGGGTTGGGCTTCTCCTGCTCTTTCAATCAATTTGAAGGGTGTCCCTTTACGTGCTTCTCCTCTCTGGCTTAGGTACGATTTTACTTGTTTTTTTTAATTGATATGTTGCGGTGCTAGTAGTAGTTGATTCTGATCAGAAGCGTGAAGGCAGCATTGCTTCTGATCCAAGAGAACTTCTCTTTTCGTTTTATCTTTTACAGTTTCACTTTTTTTTTTCTTTTCAAATTGATATGTTGCAATAGTTATCTTTAGTTGGCAGCTTAAGTTATCTGAACTGATGAAGTTTATCTTTAGTTGGTGGATTCTGAAATTTGTAACGATGAAGTGTGTATAGAAAGAAGCTAGTAGTAGTTGATTCTGATCAGAAGCGTGAAGGCGGCATTGCTTTTGATCCAAGAGAACTTCTCTTTTCGATTTTTCTTTTACAGTTTTACTCCTGTCTATAGATTTGTTACTTCAACTTCTTGTGACTGAGGGTTATAAGCCTTGAATTTCATTGTTATGTCATTTATAGTTACACGTAGGTCAATAGATTTACAGTTTTACTTATGTCTTTGGATTTACCCATTTTCTTATTATGGGGTCGTGCGTGTCAAGTTTAGTGCTGATAGTTGCATTTTTCCGTTGGAATGACAAGGTTATTATAAATTCACCAGGGATGGGTTTGTCACAAAGAATCAAGTTGGGTCAGTGTCTCACTCTGGTAATCCTCCTTGTTTGCTTGGGCAGGTACTTTTTTACAGGATATAGCTCAAACATCTCTTATGAACTTCTAGGTTTTGACTATATCAACCCTTTTTTGTTTTCATTTTCCAGTGTTACGACATCTGTTTAAATTTTTATTCAGCTCCGTAAACCGACTCCTCAGGAATCTGTGCAAAATCCCATGTACCATTTGCTTTTGCGACACTTGAATAAGTAATGTTCCGTATCTTCATATTTGAGATGTTTTAATATACTGTAAATTTGATGAGCTGATGTTGATGATGCCTTGGCTGAGACATAGAGTGACAAATTGGTGCTGTGTTTACTGATTTCATTCTGTTGCATCCTCTGAATACTAGCGCAGGAGAGCCACCTGCTCCCTTCCCACAACACAAGAAGCCAATGATAGGGATGCTTAAGGCTGTGTTTCATAATAGATCATCTGATACAGCTAGTGCCGATAAAGACTCTAGGGAGCCTAATGTGGTGGAGGCATTACATGAGGAGGGGTCTGCAATGTATTAGAAAGGTTTATATTACTCATCAGCCTTTTTATTCGCCATGCTTCTCAATTTTGTAATTCTATGCTTTAGTCCATTGCTTTTTTTGGGTAAAACATTATATCGATCCACTCACTCATGAAAAAACATGAAGCCAAATATTTCCTTGAAAGATGGTATACAGTTCAGTCCTAGCATGTAAATAATAATGAATTTAATGTTTGTATCGGGAATAGTGATGGCCAACCGGCAAAACTATAAGCCAATTATAAGGGATCTTATGAAACATGTTGAAATATAACGATAAGTAAAATATGATTTCTCTATCACTGTCTACTACATATCTGCCCCCACTAGCAAAACCTTTTAGCGATTGTTAAGTTGCAGGCTTGTGATTGCCTTTTCTGACAATTCTTTATCTTTTGCAAGGAGTAAGTCAGCTTTTGCATCCGTATTTATTGACAAGCTCTCTTCCATGCAAGTCAGGTTGAAAATTTCCCGTTTGCACCATGTTTAAGCTGTTTGTCTGTGCAGTCTGTCAAGTAGACATTAAACTTGGAGAGGGTATATCAATACATGCTGATCCTTCTAACTCTGGGCATCTGTGCCCCTATTATGGACCTTTACTTTGCTCAACGTTTTGGATAAATAAGGAAGCGATAGCAGTTAGTTTAACAAGGACATTTTGTTCTTAAATCTAGCAGTCTATTGTTCCTTGTTTGGCTCTTTTTTTTAACGTACCTATCATGACCAGCTTAGTACGACGGTTCTGTGTTCTTTTGTTTTTTCTTTTTCTTTTTTATTCCCATTGTTGAGATGTTAATAAAATTTAATTCTATTAATTCAGTTACATATCAGGTTTTTACTAACGCAACGTTTGATTTTTTCAATTATAACAACACTTGGTTTGGTGAGGACTAAGTTCTTAATTGGTTTGATGAGGACATTTGTTCGTTTATTTCCTTCGATGTTTATTTTCTCGTTTTTCTTGATTTAACTTCGCATTTTTTTGCCTTTTGTGACTACTCTGCATATATGTGTGCCACCGTTCTCTTTTCCCCAGTATGTGCGTGTGTGTGCGCGTGTAGTTGTCTTCCCACTGTGACTTTATTGTTTGGAACTTCCTCAGTGTGGGATTTCAGAAATGCAACTCATTCCCCTGCTGTGTTTTCTTCTTTTGAATTTGTGTTAATTGTCTTTGTTGTGCTCCTATCCTGACCTGATTATATCTCTGTGAATTTGCTTTAGTATGTGGTTATCATGTGACCCTTTACACACATCAGTTTGATGTTTCTGAGTATGTGCTTTTTATTGTTTTCTATGTTTCTTCCTCACGGATGTTGTGTGTAATTTATTTTTTCAGCTTTTTTTTCTCTTTTATTGTTCATTATATGCATTGGTTCCTAACTTGGAGGTTCTTTCACCTGTTTAATGTGGTTGGTTCCTTAATTGTTTGCTTTTTTATCCTCATGTATGATAATGCTTATATTTTGTTTCTCTTCTACTTTGGCACATATTAATGAAATTTTAGAAAAATATTCTAACCTTGAGTTGCTTCCCCTTTTGTAAATAAATTAAAGAAAGTATCTAAAGCACATAAAATGGATTGTCTTTTAGTTAGTAATTGAGAGAAGCCATGACAGTTTGGCATGCACTGCAGATGCTGCTTTCTCTACATGATGTAGGATAACTTGAAATGAAATCGCGCTTAACCTGATTCTAGCCCGAACCCGAAAACTGTAAAACCCATTATCAACCCGAATGGCCCGACCTGAACCCTATCCAACCCGAAAACATCTAAATGCGATCTCAACCGGAATCCGACTGACCTGATCCTGCATATGTTGCTAAAGCTTTGAAATTTATTTAATTGATTGAACTTCTTATGAAAACGTGGACTTGGCTGGATCTAATTATTAAGATTCTCCAACAGAAAAATCATGTGAACCTCTCAATGATATTCGCACCTTTAGTGCTGAGTCTGCAAAGTAACATGAAAGTCATATTATAGGTTCATTTCAATAATGGAACTCTTACTGTTGGTGTTTTGTTTGATATACAGAGTAGTGTATCGTATATTAAACCATTTTTAGCAATAGCTTGGTATTTTTACTTCCCATTTTTCAGCTGAACATCCGTGTCTATTGGTAGCTATTATTGTACCAGTATCATCCTTGTTGTAGCCCATAAAATTCTGCTTATAAAACTATATAGAAAGGGGTATATGTTCTGTGATAATCACATCAAAATATTGTTTTGCTCTTTTTCATTTGTCTGTTTTGTTCTGAATGTATAGGATAGTTATTGCTAAAACTTTATCGTTTGCTTCTCTTCACTCTCCTGGTATATACATGGTATAATTACAGTTGCGGCAGTTCATGACATAATTCTGAGCTAGAAATCGAGGCAAATAATGCCAGTCAGTAAGTTCATTGAACAAGGGGATGTTGATGATAAGAAAAGGAATGTTGGAAGTCAAGTCAATACTTTCCTTTACAACAAGTAGATAGTTAGGATTCTGGGAGGATAGGATCAACTGGAATATGTACAACTCTAGGAAACCCTGTGTTACTGAATGTCATTCTTTTATACAAGGAAATTTGAAGAGAATGTAGAAATCTATATCTCAGATCAGCAATATCTCTGGTGTCCACACTGGTATTGTCGTCTCCGTGGAACATTTATGTGGTTCAAAATCACAGATTTTATTACTAAAGAATTGGTTTTCTTGAGTAAATTTTCAGGAGGAGCTGGAAAAATAGAATTTGCCACAATACCATTAAAACATATCAGGGACATGACTGCAGCTTGATGTCTTGGATGATCAAGAAACTAGTAAGACTGATGTCTGATTGAACAGTTAATGCATTGTTCTGCATTACCAATTTCATCACTTTTACACTTAGATAAGAGATTTAGGTTTAAGTTAAATCTTTAATTTTACATTTAGATAAAAGATTTAGGCTTAAGTTAAATCTTGTTTAACTTGGATAGGTGATAGGTCATTCTGATTTGAACCTTTGCCAAGCTGCTGATTCCAATGTGAACTCTTCTAAAATGGTATTTATACATAGATTTGAATGAGTTTATTTGAAAGTTGGGCGTACTCTTCTAAAATGGTAATTATAATGGTAATTATACATAGATTTGATTGAGTTTATTTGAAAGTTGGGCGTATGACGTATGTTGCATTTACTAGGTACTACGATGATTTTGTGCTAAGTTCTCTAAGTTGATGAAATTTGTCCATAATTTTGACCTTGAATCAATAGTATAGTTTTGAGTTTCCCTAGAAAAGTGCTTTAGGAAGAACAAGCTAATTTAATTAATCTTGTTTTGGCCAAGTTTATATGATAATTATGGGATGTAATCATGTTTACAACTAGACTATTGCTCTCTATGGGTCAATTGGAAAAGCTGTTAAAAACTTATAATCCTCGTAGATTTTACATGTTCTAAATTAGTTGCCGAGTTGACTAGGTTGTACCATAATTTCTTTTTCTTTTTGAAATCTTGGCTTGGTTGTAATCATGCATTGGGCATAATCATGTTTAAAACTAAACTATTACTCTCTATTTGTTAATTAGTTGCTGGGTAGGTTGTACTATAATTTGATTTTTGTTTTTTTATATATCTTGACTTAGCATGGTTCATTTTATTTCTTCATATTTATTTTTTTGTCTTGCTATCAATTCCTTGCCATAAATGAGAGGGAAAATGCTTTAGTTTTTTCCAAGTGACTGATACAAGCTGAAGTGGGATATTTTGCCTATGCTCTATAATTATCTTGTATGAATAATAAAACAAGTATTTTGAATGCAGGAAAAATATGGGGTTAATTGCTTTGAGCTTCCCTTCATTCAGGACACCAGAGGATGGGACTTGGATAGACTTGCTTCTGTCTTGAATGGTGAGTTTTGACACTACATGGGTTAATAAATGCATCTTATTTGCTGTGTGAAGACTGTTGTCCTTTCTGCTCATATGATGTTTTCTGATGATGGCAGAAACACAATTTGACTGGATTGTGATTACATCTTCTGAGGCTGGTTCTGTCATTTTGAAGTCACGGAAGTAACGATTAGTACTTCATTGCAATGATGCTTGACTTTTATGGATGTTGAATCTTACAGTTTGGTTTTCTTGCTCTTGCTCTTCCGCACTAATCATGAGCTCAGGGTTTTTGGGTTATTTGTCCTCCCAGGGAAGCCGGTGCCCTTGAAGGTCGAGTTGCTGTTGTTGGAAGGTACAAGCATTTTTTCATGATCTAAGAGAATCAACAAACCATTTACTCAATGTTGCATTTTCACCATTTGATAGTGCACATATATGTTATAGTTTAACATATATATCTGTGGATTAAGTAATTATGAATCGATTGCTTTTACCTTCACAAATGTTATATTTTATTGGTTGTATCAGTTAAAAGGTAATCATGCTCTGTATTTTATAACCCCATTGGTGCGCATTTGATTCACTTGCACTTCTATAATATTTTTTCTTTGTGTATGCATCAAGATTTCCTGTATATCCTATTTCAGCTCTAACCCTTCCTGTTGGATTATTCCCGTTCATCAACTGGCAAGGTGTTGGTTGCTGAACTTCCTAATAATGGGAACAAATCCTGCAAAGTTTTATATCCTGCTCCAGTCAAAGCTAGTTATGAGATTGGTATTACTGGCTATTGTTGATAAATGTTTCGGACCTATTTAAAATTGGTTGTGTATCATCTACGGGGATGGTATGAGCTCTTGCCCCCTTTTAAATCATCTACTACTCCGTCTCAAATGGGTTCACTTTTCCTTTTCCTTCATATTTTGCAAAGGATAGGGGACAAACCATTAGGGATAGAGGTAGTATTATGGACCGGTTCTGCACTCTTTATCTGCAGATTTTTTACAGGATGATCCATGTCAAGTGCAAAAGAATATATATGTATTCAGATTAGATCTATTACAGTAGTTTATTTAGTAACCCATATTATCAAACTGTGCACTAATGAAAAGTGTGTTCTAGACTTCTAGTACACCTTGATTCCTATAACAGCCCTACTTGTATGTGGCTGTTAGTAAATTGAATTCGTTTAATTCAACTAAACATAACAGTTGTTCTGTTTTATTTTTAAATGGATTTGAATAAAGGAAAAGTACACAGCTTTTGGCCTTAAGTTTTATACTTAAAAGTTTTGTTAGTATCCATTGTATGCCACATGTGACTTGTTTGCACATGCACGTTAGACTGTGATTTATGATAAGAGTTATTATTGACATTAGTAACTTTTTGTTCCTTTTTTTTTTCAAACACATACACTGATGCTTTGAGTTGACATTGATGTATTTAAGGATCCGGAGAAGTTCACCAGACACTTAAAACTTTCTGCATTAAGGACTATCTAATTTGGGCTCTGAAATTTTGTGGCTAAACACGTATTCAACGGTAACTAACGCTCTCATTGTTCGGCTACATGATGTTGGAATTTTTTTAACCTGTTTTTAGATATCAAAAGTCAAACAAATCAGTATTTTTTAAAAATTTGGTAGTCACGTAAGCAGTTTCTGAATTCTTCTCTCTGTCCCGGTTCTTCAAATTAAGTTTATTTATACAGTATGTTTTGTCGTACTTTATTCATAGATAGCAAGAACTGCATGCTTTTGTATGTTTTCTTTCCTTCCATAGGCTTGGCAACTAAATCAACTCCATCTCTTAAAAACATAACTAGGTATGTGATCAAACATTTACAAAGGAAGTTTAGAAACGAAAACTTGGAAACTTCTCCACAATTAAACGGACCTTTAGGATCTCTGGATGGTCAATTAAATCAATTTCTCCATTTTATGACGTCTTTGCAACTTGGGTGGCTGGCCTCCTTTCGCAAGTGAAGGTTCTACTATTAGTATTTTCTTAAATTGCCTGCAGATTTTTTCTTCTAGTACTCAGCTTTGTGTGTTGAATGTTTTAGCTTGAGGACAATGCTTCCATTTACTACGTTTTTGATCCGGTGGCAGTGCAGTAATGTTTCAGGGGAAAGGGGGACCAGTTGGAACTTCATTAGTATTTGATTCATTGTTTCTTTGTAATCTGTTTAAGTTTATGGGAGTTAAATTGGAACTGGAAAAAGATCAAATCTCTAATTATAACCAACCACGCAGGTTTGATTATAGCTGAATAATAACTACTTCTTCAAGGTTGGATTGGAAAGGGATTGTAGTAGCTTCTAGTAAGTATGCAACCACGCAGGCTAGATTATAGCTAGCATGATTATGTAGAATTGTCATAGTTAATCTCTCTTGTCTTGTTTGAGAGAACAGGGATGAAGAGTTTTGAGTCTTGACTAAGAAGGTAGTTTCCTAGGGGTTTGATTCATTGTTTTGATTGTTTTTTGTTTCTTTCAAGTTTATGGGAGCTAGTTAATTTTGGAACTTGGAAAATATTAAATCTGCTAGTTATGGCCTTAGGAATATTCTTCATGAATAAAATGGGTTAGATAGACTAGAGCACTTGTGCTGTGTCGATGCTGCAACTCGGCGTTTCATGAAATGCGTTCGTGATTCTTATAAACTGATTTCTTAGTGTCTTCTTCATTTTGGATAATGGTGTATGATACTAGATGGCCTTCATTATTATCCCCATGTGATTTACTCCATGGTCTCGTCTCGTACTGACACATGGTCTCATATTGACCGTATAATATCGAATGGGTTGCCTTTTAAAATTGTGTCGACTCAAATTACTACTTACTAAAAAAAGTACATTTGGGAAAACTAAACATTTTAGTATCTAGGAATGTAGATTGGTTATTTGTGTGCATTTTATAATTGATATTATATGCTCAAATTGAAGAAAAAACAAGTAAAAGAGTTTAAGTGTAATAAGAAAATGTATCAAACATTTTGGATGACCAATAATTAAGTTCAAAGTATAGTGGGATGCCTGTTTATATCTCGCCGTAGACCTGCCAACTTTATAATCTGCAACCAAGTTTTAATACATGAATTTGTTTTCCAACTTCCTTTACAATCTGCAGCCAAGTTCGAGTACAATTTGACTTTCCGAATATCAACTTGTACCTGTAATGATCCCAGAAAATTAAAAGAAATTATTTTCATGGCCAGTCTCACTACCACCTCTATTCCACGTTATATGACATGCTTACTTGACTTTTTAATCAAGGTTTAACTGCAAATCATATATCAGTATATATAATATTTTCAAGTTTTTCTTTAATAAAATTTGGAAATATTGATTAATAGTAATCGAAGTTTATTTCTAAATACTATATGATGTAAAGAAAGATGAACAGTTAAAACGACTTTTCACATGAGCTACATGATTGATTGGTAGTTTTCAATTTTTTTTTTTTAAATTACTGCCTACTAGAGTTGTTATTTGGCATCCACGATAAAAGAAAAAACGGGAGTTCGGCCGCTTCGCACACCTTTGACTGAGTGGTCAATGAAGATTTTATTTTAGGTGATTGACTCAATGCTAAAGGCGATCATGATCGAATTTGACATTTTCTATTAATGAATTTTTTTTAACTAAAAAAAGGAGTAGTTCCATAAATTGTATTCTGATCACCATAAGAGGTAGAAATTCAGATATTTTGAATTGAGATTCAAATCAAACCATCGGCAAGAACGTTGTTTATATTCTCAATGTGTGATACATAACAGACTGTGATTGAAGATGAATTGGATTTGGAGGAATCTAAACTAGCTTATCAAAAGGGGTATTTCTTGGTTGGTTCCCTCTTTCTATTCGTCCGTTCAATAATCAGGCACTACTCAATACTCTTAAGGGATTGTGGCGAACAATTAAACCAATGGAGATGGATTTGATTGGAGATAACAGGTTCCTGTTTCGGTTCTATGGTAGAGGCGACATTGATCGTGTGTTGGAAAGAGGACTATGGTTTTTTGACAAACATGTTTTGCTTCGTAAGGAAGTCACTGGTACGGATCAGCTCAGCAGAATGGTCTTGAATTCTACTGTTTTCTGGATCCCACTTGTACGATCTCCCAATTGTTGCATGGAAAGATCAAACTATTCACTAGTTGGGGGAACTTGGAGGCAGATTTATTCGAGTCCAAATTGAGATGAATGTAAACAATCCACTAGTTGGGGGAACTTTTTATCAAGCCAAATGATCGTTGGAGCCAACCTTTATCCCATTCAAATACGAGACTCCAACATTTTTTATTCATGTGGATTTTTGGGGCATACGGAACGAGACTGCGAACAAACGAAAATTAGTGGCCAATCAAACCAATATGGAGATTTCCTAAGGGCTTCGCCGATTAGGAGTCAGACCCGAATGATGTCGGGAGGAGATGCTAAGTGAGAAATGCATTCAAATGGCTCAAATCGCTCACTATCCTCTTTCGGGTCAGCTCATCGTACTAATACGGGGAAGGAAATCCCTTCTCGGTGACAATTGTTCACTCTACCAAATGATATGGCTACAATGTCCAAGATAGCAACTGTTGGAGTGGACAAGGACCACATTGAGCTAGCAGATGTTGAGGCAAAAATAGTAAAAATTCAAACAGAAGAGGTGGAAGATTCTACTTCAGTAGAAGCTACTGTTTGCTCAAAACGTACAAGTCTTCCAACATTTACGTTTTCAGTTGACTTGCATGGAGGTCAAAGCTTAGGGGGTTAAGCACGTGCTTTATATAGCTCCAGTTACTACTCAACTAGAAATGACTGTAAAAGGGGTACCATTTGAGACTCCTAATGCGGCTTCTTTTTGCATTGGGAAAAGCGGCTCACTCAAAACAGAGGAAGCAACAAAACAGCCATGGGGCAACGTGGAAACGTCGAGGCAGGAAAGACTCGGCATTTGAAAAATCTGATGTTCCACAAGAAATTGCAGTCCAAGCATTTGTTAGCGAGAAGCGTTTCGAGTCTGAATTCAGTGAAAGATGATGGGGGTAAGAAACAAAGTTGGCTCAAGGGGAGGGATCCTGCATCTTAAATAAATTACCAACGGTGGCGCCTGCTTTGCAGGGTCGCCAAGCACAATGAGTACCTTATTTTTGAACTGCTAGGCTTTGGGAGATACCCGAAAAGTTCGATTCTTATATGATCTCCACATAGGTGTGGCAGTAGCCTTCCTCTGTGAAACTCGATTGCCAAGGACACGAATGGAGTCAATTCGGAACCACTGAGGTTATGCTTCGATGTTTGCGGTGAGTAGTAACAACAGTTCTGGTGGTTTACGGCTGCTTAGTTATTCTCCAAGCCATATTGATGTTGAAGTCAAGTTGAGTGAGGATACTCACCTTGGTGGTTAACCGGCTTTTATGGAGAACCTGGTCATGCGAGGCGGCGGGAGGCTTGACAGCGGTTTAAATTACTCAGAGATCGTAGCCAACTAACGTGGCTTTGCGCTAGGGACTTTAATGAAATTACACGAGCAAGTGAGAAGAGGGGAGGCAATGATCAAGATATTAAACTTATGGAAGATTTTCAAGAATGTCTTGATTTTTGTGGTTTGGACGATTTGGGTTTCACATGTCCGTAGTATACATGGTCTGGTCGTCGAGCGGGTGGTGAAGTGGTTTGGTACCGATTAGATAGAGCAGTTGCTTCTCAAGATTGGATTACTCAGTTTCCGGAAGCTCACAGACACGCCAGTGGCTTTTTCAGATCATATGGGTTTTTCTTTACATTTGAAACGTCGGTGTCACCGACGTCGTCAACCCCGACCTTTCAGATTTGAGGAAATAGTGTTCCAAGAGGAGTCTTTCAAATCTGTAGTTTGGAATGCTTTGTGTGATTTAAACTCGCAAAGTCGATCTTCAGTATGTTCGAAGATACACGGTGTCACATCAGCTTTGAAACAATGGAATAGAGATGAATTTTGCCAGATAAGGACATGAATTCAACAATTTGTTGTAGAACTTGCTCGCTGGAAATTTAACTAGTTAACTATGTTCATATATCATTTCTAATTTCCTAGCTGGAGACTCATGATAAACATCTCTCTTATTGTGCCCTCTACATGTATTTTTGTTTCTATCTCTTAGCCACATGGAGTTCACCTCATGGAGCAAGTTATAGTTCGGCCTTGTATCCATCGTTTGTTGGATATATGTACTACATCTACTATTATATATTAATACAGGATAACCTGTATTAATTGTAAAAAAACGAAACTCGCTTCAAGGTTAAGTCACATGTGCTCCACCTTAACTTCACATCAGATTTGGAGTTTTTTTTCCTGATCCCATAAGGTAACAACTGAATATGGTAACTTTCAAAAAATTTAATTGTAGTTAAGGCAAACATTTAATCACTCTCCTTTGTTTTCTCATATGTAATTAAAATAATTACAACACCCACAATCAAAAAATAATTAAAACACACTTTTACATCATTTGATTACTCCGCTCTCTCTCATCTCCATCCGTTTATTTCCTACCATCACCGAAACATGAAGAAACCCTTTATCCTTAGTCCTCCACAATGCTAAGCGCTCGATTTGAGTATCGGCGCGGACTCAACGATGGGAGGCATGCGAATCGATGGTGTGACAATGACACTTGGCGGGAGGGGATGAATCGATGTCGAAGATCATCGTTTATTCCATATCTAAAACGTCTTAGGTTGCGAGGGGACTGCTTGTCGAGCTTAGTGGCGGGATGAATTATGACTTCACATTTCCATATCTAATAATGAATTTATGTTAGCAGACCCTTCCTCTTCATTCTTTTTTTATTTTCAATTAAAATATAAGATTATTGTGTTCTGGGTGATTAACAAATTTCTCTCCATCCAAATGCTGAGCAGATAATGATCAACCAAACTTGAAAGGTAATTCTAAAAGAGTCTTATTCATTATCTGTTCTCACCTATTCATTCAGTGTCTTATAGTTATCAAAAGAATTGGTGAATTTTTTCAATTAATATTAACGGTGAAGCACAAAAAAAATTATGCTGATCAAACAGGATGAAGATTTTGCAGTAGCTCTGGCAGCAAGTAGGGGTAATAAATTTTGCATAGTGACGCTGATTGGGTGAGTATACACAATTGTGCATACAGAGAAATTCGATTACCTTTGTTGCTCGAGGTCTAGGTCTTAGGATAAACTACAGTTGTCCTTTAGGTTTTATTTGATGAGTGGATTTGAGCATATCATTATATTTGAAATTTTTTAAAATAGGTGTGAAAAAATACATTTCTGCAAAGACTTGAATGAAGTTCCTAAAAAGGTTACACTGAAATATGTCATTTCTAGCATAAGTTGTTGTGGAGAGAACATTCACTATGGATATGTTTGCAGTAAGACTTTTAATAGAAAATTACGGTGCTAACATTTGTATGTTTGATTACTCACATTTTCCTTTTTCATGTAATTTGTTTGCAGTAATTAATTTGATTGAAGGGGTAGAAGTCCAAGCCATTAAAGAAAGAATTAGTAAATACCAAGAAGAAAATGCTGAGTAGAGAATGATCAACCAAACACGAAAGGTAATTCTAAGAGACTCTTATTATTTACCGTTAATCGTGCGGATTTCTCCATCTGATTACCGATCTCTTTCATGTTCTTTTAGTCGCCGGTAGGGACAATCATGGTGAGGTGGAGATGCGGCTTATCGTCGAATCGGGTAGCAAGCGCTTCAAGCAGAGTCATTTACTGTGAACAAAAATGAGTAAACTACATCCCGGAAGGCGAAAACCCAAAACCCCGGCGAAAATGGTTGCTGCGTTCGCAACCGCGTCTTCCATAACCTCACCGCTATCCCGTTCTCCACTTCCATGTCCGAAACCGCTCCACTTGATTCTCATCGGAACTCCTCTCTCTTACTCAACCCGGAAGACCCGTCACTCGTCTTGACCGCGAATCAGTGTCTCGGCTTCAGCATCGAAGTTCCCGAAGCAATCTGTCTCCGATGCCGCCCAATTTGTCGGGGCTGTCTGTTCGTGCCTCAGGGGTAGACCCGGATCGTGTGACGGACGATATGGTGCTTCCGGATCGAATATAGTTATCGGACCTTACGCAGACATGCCCAGTTAAGGAGGTTGAGTTTGTCAAGAGCGTGGTCGGGTCAAGGATTGCCCGAGAGATGAGCGACCCGAGTTCGCCATTTCGGGACGCTTTAATGTCGGCAAGTCCTCGCTTATCATTTGTAGATTAAAGGGGTTCATTTGTAGTTTTTTAAGAAGATTGATCTTAAATTTAGTATTATACCTAGATATTTCGGTAATCTTACCAATTTAATGACAGTTTTAATAAAAAATTTAACGGGAAGACTAACCGTGCACACTATTGAAACTTACAGGACTAAAGTGAGACAAATTCTTAAAACGAGACTCAAATAGGACAAACCCCAAACTTACGGGACTACGAACGTAGTTTACTCGAACAAAAATGTAAGTTATGTCAACGATATGATCTTGATGCCATTGTCCGAAAGCTTCAAATATGGTCAGGATGGTGAAAATTGGTCCACGGGATGACCACCCATGACGTGGTCGAGTTAAGCATGAGTGACAAAACAAATTAAATCATTAGAGAAAGAACTGATATCTTTTCTTGGATGAAAGATAGAAGTAGTATAAATGTCATTATTCAAATAATAAAATTAACCCAAAACTTTTAAAAGTGAACTAATTTTTCATAAATCTAAATAAATCTAAGCCAAATTTTTTAAAAACAAACTAAATTTCTATAAATTTATTAGACCGGATATATTTTTATTTAATACAGTAAGAATTTTGATAATTATTAATTCAGTGAACCTGTGATGAATTCGGGTATTAGAATTAGTTGTATTGATTGTATAATAGTCCTTTTGATTGTTTCACGTTTTATTTTAGTTTTTTTTTATAAAAAAATGGTACTAATAGTAATTGACTCGTTCATGAAAAGTCAAATTTAAAGTATTCTTGGCCAGACAGAGTATTTATAAACGTCAATCAACTCGGTTGATTTTATATTCAACAACCAATGGATACAAAGTTTTAGTTGAATGATAAATTAAGGTTAATGGAATACTTTTATATAGAATAAAAATTTGCTCTATTCTAGGGCGGAGGAATGTCATCTTTTTTGTATATGTGATATATTAGTATTGACTCATCTCATCATTATTAATTACGGAACTATCATTATTTATTACGAGGATGATAATTCATAATTAATAATAGTGACTTCAAGTAATATACCATTTATGCACATAAATGATGACTTTCCTCCTCTTCATGTTGGAGCAAAATTTTGTTTGTTTACCTATTTATCTTTGGAAAGTGCTTGCCCCAAGCCCCCAACCGCTTAAACAATCGCTTGAGCACTCCCCGGACAGGATTGTGCTATTTGGCACTTTGCTTCATTGTTGCAACTTTTTTTTTATAAAAAAAAAAATCTTTTTAACTTTTTACTCCACCATTTCTAAATAATCGCTCTATTTCATTTTAATATTCAATCGACAATTTTTTTTCTACAAAATTTTATTATAAAATATATATATATATATATATATATATATATGATAAATGAATTTTTTTGATACAATGAATGAATATTTATAGTTACAAATATTATTTTACGAAATTTTACACAAGCACAAAATACTATTGATTGTAAATTAATTGGATTAAAAGATAGAATCAAATTATCTTCACCTAGTTGAGTATACAAGTAGATAGATACTCACAATTTCATTTTAGAAAAGACAGTATAAAAGTTACTCCCTAGTCCCTACATTTTTAAAGATTGTATACTTTATTTTGGAATTTTCCCAGTATTTAAATTTTGTTTTTTCAATAAATGACTAGATATATAAAGTTGAATAATTTATATATATATATATATATATATATTTGAAACAATTTTTTTTTTATGTTTTGAATTTTTCATTGTTTATCTCAGGAATAATTTCAGTAAAAATTTATACTCGGAAAAGCAGTGGAAGTCTAAAACTAACACACTTTATTTCATTAAACAAATATTAAAATTTTAACAAACCATTTTACTATTTTTTACAAATAGTTTTCTGTACCTAACAGGAAATATTAAAAAATATATTGTTTTCAAAAACTTATATATATATATATATATATATATATATATATATATATATATATATATATATATATATATATATATATATATGTGTGTGTGTGGAACTTGAATATGGGAAATGCAAAAGTAAAAATAAAATGAGAATAGTTTAATAATTTTGAAAGTGAGAAATTTCCTTATAAAAAAAGTAATCGATTTTTCTGTAATAATTAAAAAAAATGCGTTCAATTTTTCCAAAAAATACTAACTATTAAAAAGAGAATAAAAAATATTGGATTGAACCTAGCTAGCTCCAGCTGGCTTATGAGAGAACTATATAAAGGTAAACGGCTGGTGGAGTAGTTTGACAGTCAGATAAATTTGAAATGAAGAAGGCCATGGAGGCTGAATCGCCCTTTCACGGCGACATTTTAGAAACCATCCTCTCGCGACTGCCTCTGGTTCATCTCTTCTCTGCGCTCCGCGTTTCCAAATCCTGGAGTCGCGCCGTTTTCTCCTCTCTCCGCAAACACAACCGCCGGCGCAAGCCTTGGCTCATCCTCCACGCTCAATGCTCACGCGCAACCTCCTCAGCCGTGTTCTCCGCCTATGATCCACGCTCTCGTCTCTGGATCCGAATCAACCATCCCCCGAAGTCGCACGCCTCCGCCCTCAGATCCTCCGACGCCAGGCTCCTCTACACCTTTTCTCCTGCCAGATTCTCTTTCTCAACGGACCCACTCCACATGACGTGGCACCACGCTCGTCCGCCTTGCGTATGGCGCACCGACCCCGTCGTCGCAATCGTCGGCAGCTGCATCGTCGTCGCCGGTGGAGTCTGCGACTTCGAGGACGACCCACTGGCGGTGGAAATCTACGACCTCGATACTGGCACGTGGGAAACGAGCGAACCCATGCCCTCGATTCTGAGAAACTCTGCCGCTTCCACCTGGCTCTCCGCCGCCGCCGCCGAGCGCAAAATGTACGTGATGGAGAAGCACACTGGCCTGCTATACAATTTCGACACTGATTCCAGGAAGTGGTCATCAGTGCCGTGCAATTTTCAGCTCGGTGGGACCACTTGCTTTTCCATCGTCATCGCGTTCTGCCGGCGCGGCTTGATTGTGGTGGGTCTATGCGGCGACTCAGACGAGACCAGAGATGTGAGATTGTGGGATCTCGAATCGACAGAGAGTTTTAGAGAAGTTGGGTCGGTGCCGGAAGATTTAACGAGGAAGCTGAAAGGAGAAAGCGGTTTCTTGAATTCGATAGGCGTGGCGGCGAGCAGCATTGATGATATAGTGTACGTATACAATGCCGATGAGGCTGGGGAGGTGGTGACGTTTGAAGTGGACGGCGACGGCGTTCACCGGTGGAGCAGCGCCGGGCACGCTTTGATGAGCGGCGAGGGGAGGGTGGTGTATACTTGCTCACACGTGAGCTTGGGTAATCTCGAGAGGGCCGCTAATGAAGGTTTCTCTTTTACGGCTAAAGAATAGAGATCCAGGTTTGATTACTGGATTTTCAAATACTAGTACATCTCAAGTCAAGACACTTGTTCGTCGAATTCAGCATAAAAATTCTATTCATTTCTAAATGAACCCTATATTAAAATTTTAGAGTGATTATTTGTACTGTCAGTTGAAGAAAATTATTACGGCTTTTTTTCTTTTTGACTATCATAACAAAATTCACACAAACTTTACATTATTATCATTTCATTCCTACTCAAAAAATTACTTTTATCTTATATGCAAATTTTACATTTTTACCCTCTAGCTAATAATAGTATTCGTTAATCTCCGTATACTCAATCAAATGTATCATCTTTAGTGGGATGGAGAGAGTTCTTTTGAAAGACTATGTATGTATACTGAAGTGAAGAAAAGTTTCAGATGTTGAAAAATGTGTGTATGGGTGTTTATGAAAGGAAAAAAAATTATATTGAAATGCCGATTTTCAAATAATTTGTGATGTTTTATCTTATATTGAAATGTGTGTGTTTGTTGCGATGCTAGGGATTCTCGTTAAAGCCCACGCCGCCGCAAAAGCTATCATGCGCCCGCTCCACTGTCTCGACGGTGATCCTGGGTTTTGTGTCGCCGGTGGCTCGACTCTGCCGCCGAGTCGATGTTTCTGCTGGCCGTTTGGCTAGTCTCTCTTCCTCAATCAATGGATCCCTGTCCGCACAGTCCTGATGCCCTATGTTCTGAGCCGCGTCACGATGTCCCTCATGCGGCACGGTGTCGTCCTCCACTCCAGGTACCACGGAGGCCATTGGCGATTTCACAACTGCGTCTTGGTCGATCTACTCTGTCTTTGGGCACCAGGACCATAGGCCGCTGTTTGCACCGCCAAGTCCCCTCCCAGGCCAAGTCACTACACGGAGTCCTCGACCCTCTTGGCCACAGAGATTGCGAGGATCTTGGGTTTGGCATCCGTCATCGGGTCGACCGGCTTTGATGGCTTCTTGCTTTTCCCCTAACTGGTTGTACGGTTTGGGTGTCGTCCGGGACAAGAAAAAGCATTGCATGTCTAATGAAGCTGTGGTAGAAGTTGCGAATTGAAGTCTGGTGGGGTTGGGGGAAGTCCCGCCCCACCCAGAGCCATGATTTTCTAGGTACGGTGCTGCCTGGTAGCGAAGACCGCCTAGCTTGCACCGTTTTTGTCTCTTGGTCTTCCGGTGTGGTTTTTGTTGTGGTCGTGTTGTAAGGGCAGCTTGCTCCATGGAGCTCCATGTAAATGTATGATGTTGTACGACATTCCCATACATTTTTTGATGCACTTGAGATCTCAATTTGGACGATTTTGAAGCTTATTCATATTACCAAGTTCCACGCATGCTATGACTCCATTCAGCTTTTCAGCTCTGATTTTTTCTAGTACTTCGGTATTTGCTTCCGTCAAGTTATGTGTTGTTTTTGCTTATGCTATTTTTTGCAGAGTTGTGGCTTTTATTTCCGTAGGATGTTTCTTGGTTGAGATTTTCCTCATCTGCTACTTTGTTTTCTTTTATTATGATTAATCATATTGGTTCTTTTCCGTTCAAAAAAAGAAAAGTCAATTATTATCTCCTCAACGGGGTAATATTGCAACGGCCGGCTATACTTAATCAGTTGTAGGGGTGAGAATGAGTCGAGCCGAGCCCGAGCCTAGCAGGTTCGAGCTCGAGCTCGATACTATTTAGGCTCAGCTCGGCTCGAGCTCGAGCTCGTGTATCTCTAAAAACTCGGCTCGAGCTCGGCTCGAGAGTTCGCCGGCGATAACCAAGTTTCAACAGAAGCAATCTCTAAATTGAAACTTATTCTCAACAATTTAGACCTGAAATCTTCGAATCAGCCCTGCAATACCAAGTTTCAACAGAACAAATCACTAATCAACTTCAACTTATTCTCAACCGAAGCAATAATCGCATCCCTAAGTTTCAAAAATGTTTCAATCCAACCACTACTCTTACCTTAATAACACTTTGGAAAAGTAATCAGCTTTTCGCAAAACACTTTCATGCCGCCACCATCTTCGAAGATGTGAGTTGGTCATTGAATCGAATGAACGAGACCGCTGACCGTCGTGTAGATTTGGAGTCACGGGTTGCCGACAGTGTAGATTTGGAGTCACTCGTGGAGCTGAGGCTTGGCCTCTTTCTTGCGATTAGGCTCCAGCATCTGAAGGGTTCGTGCCACCGCCGCCGGTGGTTGGATTTAGAACAGCGGTGGCGAGACGTATTGTGGAGGCGAGCGGTTGAGGGTGGAGAAGAATACCAGAGGTCTCTGGTTTTGGGAGTGGAGATGTACTCAGTAGTTTGTATCGTGTGTGGATGGTGTACATGTAAGTGTAGGCAGAGAAATAAGTGGAAGGGTACAATAGTAATTTCCGATAGGTTTGATAAGGCTCGCGAGCCCAATCGAGCCAAACTTCTCAAGTTCGAGCTCGACTCGTTTATTATTCGAGCCTATAAATCAGCTTGAGCTCGAGTCTCGTGAAGCTCGAGCTCGATGAGCTCGTTAAAGCTCGAGCTCGAGCCGAGCTCGGCTCACCTGTATTCTTTTCACAACCCTAATCAGCTGTGCTTAATTGCTTAGAATGCAAGACAAGTAGAATCATTAGGGGTTTCAAACTTAAAAAATGAGTTGAATGAAATTCATCTGATTTGTGTGGAATTCATTAGTGATTTAGTTTTTAATTCACTTGTGAGAATTGTGATGGATGTTTGAAACCACCGTGAAAAATGATAGGAGCGAGTGATGAATTACAACTAAAGCACTCTTCAAAAAAAGAAATCATCTCATCCACGTATCCACTCATGAAATGAAAAAAAAAACACAAAAATTGAAAGAAATAAACCATGAGTCTTGAATGAAAAACTGATTCGCTTTTCCTAATTCACCATGATTTACAGTAATTCACTTCTCCCAAATTCACCTTAGGTCCTAATTAGTTTAGGTGAAAAACTGACTAATTCACTAGTGAATAAGATGAGGTGAAAACTGATTAATTCACTAACAAAATGTTAAGTTTGAAACCCCTATTACGACTTCCAACCGGTGTATAGACCATAGACGGAGTATATTGGAAAAATTACAACTACGGCCCAATATAAAATCTAAGCCCCAATTTTAAATAAAACCTAACCCAATTATTGTTCTCACTCCAAGCCTACTCTATGGTCCCCTCTTTCCCACAAACCCACGAAACCAGCTAAGGCTTTGTTCAGTTGTTTGTCTCTTGTCTAAATTTGTATAAGATGTTTCTTAGAAATTAATTTATTAGTGAAATGTCTTGATTCCTGCCTTCCACATTAATTAGTTGTATTCTCTTAGTTTAAATTAATTATCATTTCAATTATTAAAGAATATGGTCCCGAATTAATTAAACTCCTACAGCATTATGTTTCGAGTCTGGTTCCGGTGTCGAAAATTTAAAAGTATGCCATTTAATTTGACTAGGTTTTTTTTGAGGGGTAACTTGACTAGCTTTTAGTATACATCTAGAAAGGGAACACTGAAAAGTTAAACATATTTTTTTTATAAAAAATATTCTAGTGAGAATATGTTTAAATTTGTGCCTGCAGGTGGATGGGAGAGAATTTTTATCATTACATGGACAGTATGGTTCTTTCGAAATAAGGTAGTACATGAAGGGAAGAGGTTTGATGTACATCAGATTTTATGGACCATTGAACGCTCCATAAATGAAGCTAGAGTCATGAGAAAGCCACGCATTGAGATGACCGAGCTGGGCTGGACCCCTCCGCCTCAAGGCTGGGCAAAACTAAACACCGACGCCACAATCGGTGATCACGGTCAGGTGGGATTGGGGGCGGTGGTTCAAAATGAGAAGGGGGGGTGCTGGTAGCTATGGCAATGAAGGTTGAAGGATATATGGACACTTTTTCCGCGGAAAGTCTAGCGATCAGAGAAGCGTTGAGAATAACTGGAAGGCATAGCCAACCTTGGATTGTGATAGAGACAGATGCCAACAATGTAGTAGACACCATCTTAGCTGGAAGATGGTTCCGAGCCGAGGCCTGGGGTAACATAAGAGAAACAAGAAACTTCCTGACACGGTTTGAGGCTTGGAAGGTTTTACATTGCTATAGGGAGTGCAACGAAGCTGCACACCATTTGGCGAAACATGCTCTGCATGTCAACCACCTGGCCACATGGATTGGCTACACCCCTCCAGCTATTAAGGGATACTTATGAATTGACAGTTTTGTACTCTAATGATTGCTCTCACTTCTTTACCTCTCTTGCTCTCACTTCTTTACCTCTCTCTCTCTCTCTCTCCCTCATTTGCCCCCACTGGGCCCTCGGAGTCTCTGTCTAGTATCTTCCCCGTTATTCATTTAGGACAGTAGCGAATCCGGGTATAGGTAGATCTCTATTTTTTCGCCTCCTACTTTAATCATTTGAGCATATCATCGTTTTGGGATCCTCACCAGGGATCCCTTTTCCCATAAAAAAGAGAGAGAGTAACTTATTATTTTCGATTATGCAAGGGAAACTACACTACCTACATATTTGATTTGGTTGTTGTAGCAGCCCTCCCGTAACAGAGACTGCTAAATTTGTAATGATGGCCGTTGTTATATTTGCAACTACAATTCTAAAACCCACTATTCTCTTCTCTTGGAGGTCGACGCTTGGAGACAAGCGGTCATGGATTGCCAAACTGTGATATCAACCGGGGTGGAAGGTTTGAGAATTTTAGAATAGGAATGCTAAGGTTCCTGAAGGTGTTAGGATAGAGTAAGTGTACATAGCTAACACTAAAACCTAACAGTAATAAACGATCAATGGGATTACAACAATGACGGAACTAGGCTGAGCAAGTACTGGTTTAACCGAATTAACCGATTTTATTTTGGTTTGGTTAATTCGGTTCGGGTATTTCGATATTTCGGTTCAGATCGGTAATACCGAAATTTTAATTTGGTTTTCGGTACGGTATTCGGTTTCGTGCTTCACCTATTCGGTTACCGAATTAACCGAATAGTTAGCTCGCATGTGAGCCAAACTCAGCCCATTGACCAACCCAAATTTCACCAATATCTAATTACCCTAGTTACCGAATTAACCGAAGTTTTATGCTTGTTTTGCTACTTATTACTATCATTGGTGTATTTTATGCTTGTTTTGCTACTTATTACTATCATTCTATTGCTAGCAGTTAAGTTACATCAGTTGTTTTGAGTATGAATCATGAATGATCAAAGAGTAGCAAGAAAAGGGGGGAAAATTCGGTTATTTCGGATGGAAACCGAAATAACCGAACTTAATTCAGTATTCGGTTAATTCGGTTTTAAGTGTAAATCAGTTAATTTGGTATCTAATAATGGATAACCGAAACCGAATAACTACGGTAATTCGGTTTGGTTTCTACCAAATTACCGAATGCTCATTACAGACGGAACCTTGAATTTCAGAAAGGGGGTCTATATGTACAAGTAACATGCAAAATTATAAAATTATAAAAAAATTGACAAAAAGATATTTCATTACTGAAGCCATAAGGCAATTACAGCAGATTAAACTGGAAGGACTCCAGGTACAAAAAAACTGACGTTGGAACAACTCCCTAACACTATGTAGTTGATGGAAGGCTAGTAGTACCCATGGTAGCGGCCAGGGTGCTACCATCCGCTACCCTAATCCGCTACCTCACCTACCCGATCAAAGTTTTTTTATTTTCTTAATGTTGGTAGCACCTTTGTTAGTAGCCAAGCCACTACACCCTATTAACAAAAACTTTCCAGACTCTTCTTCTCATTTTGTTTCACATAGAACCCAATCTCCATCATTCTCTATCGCATAAAACTCTCTCTCCCACTTCACACTCTTCAATCCTTCAAATAACCACCATCACTAGTCTCTTCATCTGGTTTTCTTAATCCTGGTAACACTCTCGCATGATTTAAGATTTTTTTTCTTGATTTAAGTTTTTTTGTTTCTTCTCTGCCCTTATGAGATGTTCACCGATGTTGCCGCAACGCTAGATTCGCTGGACCGCCGCCGCCGTCCTCACCTTGGCCACACCACCGCCGACCTTCTGTCACTCTTTCAGATCTGGCTAGATCTGGGGTTTTGTTTAAATTTATTAGGTTGTATTTGATTTTTTTAGGTTTGCTTTGAATTTCTGGGTTGATCTTTATTATTTGTACATGTTTGTTTCAATTGGAGATGAATAAATTCTAGATTGTGTTTGATTTCTAAGTTTTTTCGTATATTGAGTTCATGCAATTCTAGGTTTGAAATGGGTTTGAATTATGTAGATGAATTTGATTGGTGATGAATTTCAATGAATTTTCGTTTATTGTTTTTATTTCATAAAATTATTCGGTAGCGGCCTAGGAGCGGTTCTTGAAGGAGGGTGCACCCAAATTGGGAGCAGATTAAGGTGCGGTCAGTCCCGCTACCAAGGAAGCAAATAAGGTAGCGGCAAAGCCGCTACCCCCATCCAAGTAACTACGCAGTGTAATCACAAAAGTGTTCTTCCTTTGAATACTTTTAACAAAGTCAGCAACCAGAACTTGCCAAGTTCTTGCAGTGTGTCTATACCACTACGTGGAGAGGAGGGAGATTACTGCGGCCCTCAACGCAGTTGGGCCGTCGTAGCTACTGCGGCAAGGGCCGCAGTGAATTCCGTGGTAAAAACAGCCGTAGTTTCTCGAGCACTACAACTGAGGCCGTGGTGCGTACTGCGGCTTCACCACGCAAGAGGCCGCAGTAACCATTTTCAATAATTAAAAAAAAGTAGATGAATCCGGATTCATCCACCTTTTTTCAGAAATGCCCAGAAACCGGCGACCAAGGAGGAGCAAGTGGCGGTAGCGATGGCGTCAGTGGAGCGGCGAAGAAGAAGGGAAATAACAGAAAGAAGAAGAGAGAAGGAAAAGAGAAAGAGAAGAAGAAAATGAATGAAAGAAAGAAACGAAGAAGAAGAAGAAGAAGAAAACGGAAGAAGATGCAGAAAGAAAGAAATAATAATAATAATAATAATAATAATGATAATAATAATAATAATAAGATAGAGAGAAAGAAGATGGAGAATATGAAGATGAAGAGAAATCGAGAAGATGAAGATGGAGATAAATGAAGTAGAAGATGAAGATGATGAAAAAAATGAAGGATGGTGAAGAAACCCTAAAAATGGTTTACTGCGACCTTACCGCAGCCTTGTTTATTGCGATCTTACTGCGGCCTTGGCCGCAGTAAAGCCTACAGCACCATTAACTGCGTCAGTTTATTGCGTCTTTGGGCTTACTGCGGCCCAAACTGCAGTAAGGGCCGCAATAAGAATTGTCTTCCCCACGTAGTGTACACCTGAAAGTTTCTTTCAATCCAGCATTAACCCCACAAAATTTGCAACTTAATAATACCGAGTTGTTCGGTCCATGGTGTATAGCCAATCTTGCACAACCAACCACACAATCACATAATGCTTGGGAACATGATAGGGTCCCCATGCCACCTTCCTCAAATAAACTTTATCAAAATTCTCTATACAATGCAAGTAAGTCTGGTGAAGATCAAAAAATTTCGAAATGATAAAATGTGAATTATAATTTTTTTCGCCGAATCTTCGTCATTTGGAAAAAAAACTACAATTTCATCATTGCTAATACTTTCGAATACTTCTTTTTTTGATATAAGTCATTAAACATTCTTCAAAAAAAAAACTTTCCCATTCTATTCCTCAAATTGCTCTTTACTGAACTCATTCTATATATATTATAATATATAAGCCATCAAAAATGTTTTAAAAACTTTTGATATATTAGTGTCAAAGTAAACATGTGGTATCAAGTTATTAAAAGAGTGCAATGTAATGGTCAAATTATAGTTATTACCATAAAAACTTTAACTCAATAATTAAGAAACTGATCCACTTTATATTTTTTAATAGCCAATATAATATATATAAAAGATCATTATAATTTTTAAACGGAATCCAAATAATTAATTATATACCCCTATACATATTTTTACAAAGAAAAGGGGGTCCATGGACCCCCTTTGTTCAACGTACGCCCGGCCCTGGATTTAGGTAGGTTTTTCAACAACAAAAAGTTATTTAATTGCAGATTTCCTTAATCCTCTGGGTTATCTTTTTTTTTTTAATTTAACCTTTGCTTAAATTGGACTACGATACAAAATTTCCATTGATTTTGATTGAGTTAATTTGATCAGGCGCTCCTAATTATCCATTAGTGTTTAAAATCACTAGTGGATCTTAACATTATTTAACTAATTTAACTAACTAATTACCAATTTTAAAGTCTAAAATATCCTTCTTAGATAGGTCCTTACAAATAACACAATTAGTGGTTTTACCAAATAGTTGGTAAATAGACTCGGTCTAATTTGATGGTTAACTATAATTTACTATTAGGAAATTACTAGAAAAATATCACTGTAAAACTTTACGTTAGGATTAAAAAAATTCCACATATATTGTACGTACTCCGATAAAGAGGTATATTTTCAAACATCCCTCTGGTAGCTATGGATATGAAAGTGTCATTTTTACAATAATTTGACAATATACTAGTAACTTGGTTGTGCTCAAAGTTCTAAAAATATTAAATTTAAACGTGTATCATCGATTTTTTTCTTACAAAATTTCTACTCATTAATTGTTTGAAAAACTTTAGCATCCCCATCCAAATTAAACCTAGCTAGCACAACTACCTTAGCCATCGATATAGTAATCTACTCTACTAGGAGTATGACTAATTTGAACGCGTGGAAATGAAAGTCCGATGAATTAATCCAACGGTATGCGCTATTTAAAAAATACGCAATTTTTCATTTTATTTACATCTATATCATTTATCTTTTCATATACTCTAAAATAATTTATATAGTTTTATTCTATAATCAAAATTTACAAATAGTTAGTCAAGTAGAAAGAAAAAAAAAGATAGAGAAAGAGACTCATATGTCATATATTTTGATGATTTTTTCAGACTCCGTTACTGAGTATCATTTTTTTCACTACGGGCATCATTAAGTACAAGTCTCATTTTTTTCATTACGTATTATTAATTTCTCACACTGCATCACTGACTTTTCACTATTACATAATAAATTTTCTACATTGCATCACTGACTTTTGTACAAGTATAATTTTTTTTCCAATACCGCATCGTTAATTTCCTACATTGCATCACTAATTTTTACTGTATCATTAATCTTGACAAACTTAAAATGCTCGTTGTTTTTGGAGAGCGCATAAACAACGACATTCTTATTCAAGCTCTTGAGGATTCTGACTATGAAATATTCTGTGTCAAGAGGTCAATGATGAGAATGTCGGGTGAGAGTAAGAGAATGCGATGGGAGGAGTAGAGATGGAGGCGCTGGGTGGCGGGGAGCTCGGCGAAGATGTCGGATAGAGGGACACTACGTGAGGAAGACAATTCTTACTGCGGCCCTTATTGCGGTTTGAGCCGCAGTAAGCTCAAAGGCGCAGTAAACTGGCGTAGTTAATGGTGCAGTGCTAGGGCTGCAGTAAACAAGGCCACGGTAAACCATTTTTTAGTGTTTCTTCACCCACCGCATGCTTCATTTTTTCCATGTTCTTCTTCTTCTTCAATTCTTCAATTCTTCTACTTCTTCACCATCATCATCATCATCATCTTCTTCTTCTTCTTCTTCTTCTTCTTCTTCTTCTTCTTCTTCTTCTTTCTTTTCGTTTTTCTTCTTCTTTCACTTTCTGTTTAATTCTCCTTTGTTCTTCATCTTCTTATTCTTCTTCGCTTCTTCTTCGTACTATTCTTCTTCTTATACTTCTTCTTCTTCTTCTTCTTCGTTCACTTTCTATCTTCTCTCTCCTTTCTTCTTCTTATTCTTCTTCCTCTTCCTCTTCCTCTTCCTCTTCTTCTTCTTCCGACGCGCGTCGCTCCCACCTCAGCACCGCCGCTCCACCAACGCCGCCTTCTCACCGTCATGACCGTCGCTTGGTTTTTCTGAGTTGGTGGATGAATAAATTCATCCGGATTAATCCACTTTTTTAATTAATAAATCTATTTACTGCGGCCATGGCAATGAAGTTTCTACAGCGCCTTTATTTACTGCGAGAAACACTGTGGCCTCTCCTGCAGTAGTTACTGCGGCTCTACTGTGGTTTTGGCCGCAGTAACCCGTGTTCTCTCTACGTAGTGGGAGGTCCGGCTAAAATGAAAAGAGGAAGGAATTGAGGGAGGCTGAGAGGTTGGGGGAGTGGAGGAGGAGGAGGAGGAGTGAATCGGCCTCGGTGGCGAAAGAAGATTGGAGAGAGAGAAAGGCGGTGAGGAGCTTAGGGAGGGAGAGACCTGTGCAAAGGATGACGAGTCCACCGTTTGGGTCTTCAATTAGATCGCCAATGATCTACTCGTGGAGCCCCGACAGATTGTTGAGCATGGAGTTGAAGATATTGTGGAGGGTGTGCTTAAACGGACCTAAAATGACTCTTAATCCAAATGCAATATACATACAAGGCTGACTGCATCTACATCTATAGCTGAACTGACTTATTGCTTGTTAGAGTTGACGGCATTATATTCGTCAAATGGTTGTTAGATGTATTAATTAATTAATAATTACATTGTATTGGTTTGGTTGTTAGATGATCCAACTACAAGATGGGGCATTTATTATATTTACCTAGACAAAATTTGCCAGTTAACGGATTGGATGAATGCTGTTAGTTTTAATGAAATTTCTATTTTTAGTTCTTCCTACTATATTTTTCTGAATTGGTTTCATATTCTAATTAATTTAACTTTCCTAAATTAAGATCCTAGTAGATCGAGGGATGTTATTTACCAATTAGTTGGAAAAATTACTAGCTAATTCTAACACTATCTAACTAATTTAACTAACTAACTAACAATTTTAAAGACTAAAATACTCTTCTAATTAGGTATTTACACACATAAATAACACAATAGTGATTTTTCCAACTAATGCAGAATAACATATCCGTAATAGATCTCTCCATGATCCTTATAAATTTCTAGAGTATCACGTCACCATCTCAACCATTTACCTCGCCATCCTACCACGATTTTTTTCTACTTTATCATTTCTTTCTTTCATTTTATACATTTTAATATTTTATATTTCCTTTTATATTTTTTCTTCTCCGGATTTCTCTTTTTCGGTTTTGGTGAATAATTTCGTTGAGTTGATTAAAAATCTTCTCTTATGTTGTCTTTTTTTTTCATTTACTCAACCCAATCTATTACAAAAAAACAAATGTTTTAAAGATATCACATATCAAGATGATGAAGATGAAATAGGTTAGTATTTAAATTAATTGAAATGTCATGAAACAGGTTAGTATTTAAACTAATTGAAATGTCATGAAACAGGTTAGTATTTAAACTAATTGAAATGTCTGACATCTTAGAAAATGAAGTCTCGAAATTAATTCATTATGTCTGATTTATATTTGCATACATTCGTTCAGATGTTAGTATTTTTGTTACATTCATTTGCAAGTTGTCTGATAATGGTGTCGGGTTTGCCTGATTTTGTATACTTGTCTAATAGCTTATTTGGGTTATGATGTTGAGGATGGAAATATTGAAGTTGGTGATGTACGTGCTAATGATGAAGACGACGATATAGCTTAGTGTATAACCTGATTGAAACATTTGATATCTTTTGAAAAGTCGTCTGAAAATTAATTCATCATGTTTGATAAACACATGGACATTTAAAAGTTAGTGAGTTTTTTTTCATGCATCTTCAAGTTGTCTGATAATGTTGTCGGATTTGTCTGATAGATCATATTCATTAGGTCTGATTGAAACATCACATCATTTAAAACGATGTCTGAAATTTAATTTATTATGTGTAATATGTTACTTATATACATTTAGGAATTAGTAATTGTTAATTACATGCATATATTTGCAAGCAACACACACTAAAGTCATATACAAATCGTTGATATGTTCAGATAATATCAAAGTTTGTTATCAGACAAAAATGCAAAATTATCAAACATTCTTGTAAGGAAACCATCAGAAAATAGTGCTTTCAAATTTAAGACAATTAGAGAACCAAAAAATGTACCAAACCACAAACGACTTTGGCTAGCCAAAATTTACCTAGGCGAATATATTCCAATCCATACAATATCGATCATACGATTAATCTCCTTTATTTTTCCCACACGGATATCATGCTTAAAAACATGAGGCTAGTCAATAATTCTTCTTCTTCTTCTTTTGTTAACGCTTCACGTTTATATTAGGTTTTAAAAAAATATAACACTCCTCATGAAATGTCAAATTAAAGAATTATTCCTATTTCGGAAAAAAAACAAGCATTACTGATCAAGAGGAAGAGTGTAATTTAAAGTGTCGTCAATCGGTTGTTTATCATATGTAATACTTCCTCTATCCCATAAAAATTATTTTGTTTGACTTTAATGTTTCAAGTTGTAGTATTATTGACTCAAAATTTTACTATGATAAATAGTGAAAAAAAATCCAATATATATATATAGAAGTTTAGATTGTAAATTATGATTAACATATGGATCATTTAATTTTACATGTCTATGTATTCATAAAAATAAATCGTAGATAAAATACTGTGAAAATAACAAGAAAAATGCAATCTTGATTGGAGAGAGTACTATTTAAGCTTTTTATATTTTACTACTGGTAAAATGCATCTGTAGTCCATATAACTTTAACTATTGTTATATTTAGACATTGTTTTAAATTTTTATCTTCTTAAAGCCTCATTTATAACTTATCGTGAATCCATAGTCTCTTTTGATAATTTTGCCACTTTGAACAAATGATACAATAATTATATTATCGGTTAAATTTATTTCATCACTTTCTTTCACTGCGTACATACTGGGATGGGGGTAGCGGCTCTGCTGCCATCCGCTTCCATAGTGGTGGGCATGTCGCAACCAAATTTGCTCCCATTTTGGGCTCATCCTCTTTCAAGAACCGTTACCAAATAATTTTATGAAATAAAAAATAAATGTAAATTCATCTGATATTCATATATATCAACCCAGATTCATACTCATCGCACGAATAACCCAAAAATTCAAACAAACAAGCCTTCAATTTTCATATACAAACCCATAAATTCAACTCAAATTCATCATTTATCAAAATTTTAGTATAAAGAAATATGTATAACAAACAAAATACAACATAAAACCTCAAATACAACATAAAAACTGAAGAAAAAAACACCATAACAATTGAAATACAACCTAAAAACTAAAAAAAAAACCTAAATCTGGAAAAATCTTCAAAAATGGTGGCGGTGGTCACTTCTCAGAAGAATTGGCTTAACGGTGACGGTGGAGGTGGTCTCGAATGCTCGCAGTTCTTCCAAAATGCCTCATCTCTCTGTCTACAAGTAACGGCACGCGGTGGTGGCGGAAGATTTGATGAAGGAGGAGAGGTTGAAAGGAGATGGGAGTTAGAGGTTGAAGGAGAAGGAGGAGAGTGAGAGGTTGAAGGAGAATGAGAGAATTTAGATCTAAGAGAGGAGAGAGAGTTTAGATCTGAGAATTCATCTGATTTAACTTGGTTGGGGTAGCAGTCAATTTGCTACCGAATCCGCTACTACCATTAAAAAAATATTTGATGGCGGCGACGTGGGTTCGAATGGGTAGCGAATTTAGGGGGTATTCCTCTTGGCAATGGCTTCGCCGCACCCACTGCTACCATGTCTCCATTAAGTACGTAGTGTTTGGACCCTAAAGTTTTATATCTACCATTTTGATCACCCACCCCACCTCTAGCCACCGACCCGGCTCCGACCACCACACATATCGATGGCCAACCAGTCCTACCTCACCCACAAATACCTTGGCCGTCTACCAACCTTTCCAATGTTCTTCAACCACTTCCTTTAAACTGATTGTTCCGATCCCCAATTTTTGAAACCCTCAATTCGAGTCAGTAGTAGCAATCGACCATCATCACGGCGCAATGGAGAAATCTTATGGTTAATTTGATATCCCGATTTTAAACCTTGATTCTAAAACAATACAGAATACAGATACATGATAAGTTTTAAAATGAGACTTCAAATGGATAAAAACTTAAAATATGATCCAAATAGGACAATAATTAAAATGCTAAAATACAGATCGATACTCTAAACTATGGTAAAATGAACGATTAAATGTCTCAACAGAAAAAGCGCTGATAAGAACCTGAATTATAGTGATTTGGAGCATATGAGGGCCTCAATCAGATCCTTATTTGCAACATTTTTCTACAGTTCAGACTTTTATCTTCACCGTTTTTTGTTGAAACCCTTAGGGTCCGTTTAGTTATGGAGAAGTTTCCAAGTTTCCCTTTCTAAAATTCATTTGTAAAAATTTGATCACATAACTAATCTTTAAGAGATGGAAAACCTTATTTTCCAAAGATTAGAAAACTCTAGTACTAAAATGGAAACCTTCCAAACAAGGTTCCCTAATTTAATACTAGAGTTTTCCAAAAATTGGAAAACCTTGTTTTCCATACCTTCAAAACTAGGTATATGATCAAATATTTACAAAGAAGTTTTGGAAATGAAAATTTGAAAACTTCTTTGTAACTAAACGGACCCTTAGTCGCTTATTTTATCATAATTCAGGATACTAATCTGTATTTTAACCTAATTAAAATTAAGAAACTAGGCATGCACTTTACTTTTACCCTAATAGTAAATTATTTTAAATTGTACGCAAAGTTTAAATTGTACCCAAAGTCGTCAAGACATTAAGACTTGAGGGATCCTAATTCGTTAGCAAGAAAAAAACTGCTTAACCCCCTCAAGAGCCAGGTTCCATCCAATCCCTATACGTATCATTTTATTATTGGTTGATGAACCATTATTTATTATAGAACTGTCTGCCACCAACTTTAACAACCGAGATTAGAAAACAAAAGGGAAAACCAAACTAGAAGTTCATTAAAGGGAGAAGACAAAAACCAGTTTACTAAATATCTTTTAACTCATTTTACATAAACTTACATTATTATCCCTTCCAATTCACCTCTAAACTTAAAATTCACCTCTAAACTCTTTAAGTGAATGCATTATACAAGTAAAAATAGACATTTCATCAATCTAAAAATGACCTTTCATTTAAAATAAAAATATTTTAGTGTTATATGATAACCACTTAGCGATAATGGAGGGAGTATTTTCTTCCATCACCAAACATTCTACTCCTTATTGCCTGCCAACTCGCTGTCCCGCATAATATATCGATAAAATAAAAAGTGAAGCATCATGACTGGCCCACCTACGGCCAAAAAGGGTAAAACATATTACTATATTTGTATTTTATCGTCAGGAGGCGACCAAATTTGGAATTGGAACCCAGACCACTCAAATAACATAACACCGTTAAACTAAAAGTGACTGGTCAAAGAAAGTCGTCATCACGAAGTAAATGGTAGGACGACAAATGGCAAAACAGAAGACTCATCCTCCTCCTCAATCTCCACCGGTCCTCGCAATACAAGCGCCAAGCCAAACTATACAACATTGGAATCTAATCCCAGCCAGCCAGGTGGCTTTCCTACCGGCCGAACCACCCTCTCTGCGGCTGCATGTCACCCTCGTTCATCAGCTTATCCAGCACCACATTAAGATCAACAGCCTGACCGTTCTCAGTCAACCTTCTCACGGTGGCCCTCACGTGGTCCCTTGGAAATCCCATGCCAGTCACTCTGTCCACCACATCATCGATAGGAACCCTGTTTCCGGAACCAGGGGAGTTCGACCCGCTTCCTATAGCAGAAGCAGTTGGCAACGCTTGTGGCAAGATCCTTGCTGTAGGAAGACCACTGCCTGCCGCCGCTGGAGGTAGGAACTGCAGCGCTGGTTTCATCGGCAACCCCCCACTGCCATACGGGGGGGCTGTTCCACCATAGGGATAGAGTTCACCAGACCCAGATTGTGGGACATATCCTGAAGAAAATCCTGAACTACCTCTGTTCGAAGGTGTGTCATACATGTGACTGGGGGATCCAAAATGGGTGGGCACTGAGCCACTTGGCGGCTGAGATGGTGGCTGTCGTAGATTTGGAGGATAACTTTGAGATGGGAGATAAGGCGTCTCTTCAGGATGGTGGGGAAGTGAGGGTTGTGGTTGAGGTGGCTGAGAGAACTGTGGTGCTGGAGGGGCAGGTTGATATGGTTGTGGTGGAGGAGGGGCCTGAGACTGCTGGCTTGGGGGTATTTGGTATTGCTGATTTGCAGCATCCGGACGTTGCCCAGGTGGTGGAAAGTATGCTTCATGCTGAGGCACAGAAGGAACTTGGGTATGAGGGAAGTGACTAGGAAGCTGAACCTGATGTGGTGGCAGATTCTGTTGTACAGAAGCCGGAGGAGGAGCAGAAACAGCAACTGGAGCAATAACAGGAGGGGGGAGCATGGGGGCATGTGGCGGGGCGAATGATCCAGCTGGGGGAAACTGCTGTTGAGACTGAACAAGAGCAGATGCTGATGGGTATGCAGAATCTACATGTGCGGTGTTCTCTTTTTCTAATGATTGTTCGGTCCTTGATACTTTTAACTTTGAAAGCTGCAACTGACCTTCCAGTATATCCTGTTTATCCTTGAGCACATGTACTCCTGTTTGAACCTGCATGTGATCCCGGCAAACACATAAGAACGCAGACCATACAGAAATGATGATAGTTCCAACTTGATTTAAGCCCACAAAGAGAAATCAAACACATCTGTAACTGTATTGTCTCCATAATCATAAAGCTCTAACTCTGCATGTCAAAATCAACGATGAAAAGTTACAACAGGTGAATGGTCATCCCATTAAACTCAGATTTACATCAATAGATGGTATCACGGGGCAACATTTTAGATTTTTCTCCATGCTTATCATGATAGGCTCAAACCCAAGAATCAAATAGAAGGTCCATGAGAAACTTAAAGTTGCTCGTCTTACAGAGCTTCCTTCAGATTTTACCCAAGTCCTTTCAGCTACATGGTAGAATGAAAAAACAACTAAAATATCTATTACTATAACTTAATATCCATGATGAATCTCGATCAACATTGTTACATGCATTTAATGGCGACATCAAACAATTCATTGACTGATTCAACAAAATTGATTCTAATCTAACCAATACTATATAGAGTTGAATTATCTAAGAGGAAAAAATTCAAGACTAAAGCCAAAAAAAATAAATAAATTATATACTTCTATTAAAGCTACTAGCCTGATCATCACATGAATATCTACTGGGTCTGTTCACCAGTACAAACAATATGTTTCAAAATCAGTTAATTGTCCTCTCTGAAAAAAATAGAACGATGAGCTTGAAAAGAAAAAAATTGCCTGTACAACGATTCCAAAACCCCTAGAGGCTTTTAATACCTTCAAAAGGCTGCTGACTCAAAGTTATGCTAATGGAATATCTAATGTTTTAAATGTAGCACAAAATGAGAGGAAAATAAACAACAAATTATACCTCTCGCAGAATATTCTCAAGTTGCCTCATTTTCGCATCTGTGCTTCCATGATTGTTCCCTATAGATATCTTCAGATCATCCACAGAATTTTCAAGATGTCGAGTTCTGCTTTCCAACTGAGTTAGCCTTGCACTAACACCATCTAATATGTGAGCCAAGTTATCAGTATGCTTCTTCATTAATCGATCAATCTCAGTCACCATCGTTGAACCAGAGGAACTCCGATCCTTTTCCCGCATCAACAGACCAGGTTCAATGGACTCAAGAGAAGTATAGTTCTGAACAACCAAAAGGAATTGGAATAATCAAAAGAAGAATATATATTCCCCATGCATCTCTATGAAAACAAAGTGGAGCTTCACTTACTTTAGCTCTTAAATCATCAGGAGTCCAAATTCTAGAATTTGCAGCTGCACCAATACTGGACCCAATACTGTGGCTAGGTCCTAACGGTCGAATGGGCTGGAAATCATAGCTTGGGAAAATATCCTCCTTATTCTCATTATTTTGGCTCCCCGTCAAGTCCTTCTGGGTTTGATGACCACCATTATCTTCATCTTGAGGGTGGTTCATAAGATCAATGAAGTCTTTGTTCGGCTTGTTGTTCTCTGATAGTGACGATGATGATAAGTCCATTATCTGCTTATCCAAAAACTCAGATGTGTTCATTGATTGGGCCCTCAGCTCCCAAAATGAGTTACCCGGGCTCAAGATAAATGACGTTTCTCGGAAGTTAGAGATGTGATAAACTATTCAATCACAGAACCTGAGAACAAAAGACAAAATGAAGACATAACAGATAGGAAAAGCCAGAAGGAAGATGCTAAACAAGAAGTTGACTTCACATGTGTACCACTTACTCCCTCCGTCCCAGTAAAGTAGATATTGTTTGACTTTTAGACTTGTGTTTGATTCAAATTTTCACAGAGTAATTTGTTAAAAAACATTTTAAAAAATATACTTTTAGAAACTAGACACATCGATTTTTCATAGCATACAACAGTATTTGGCTTTATATGTTAAAATGATGAAGAAAAAATACTAATAGATTAAATGTTGTCAATAGTAATTATATCAACTTTCCCGAGTCGGAGGGAGTACAAAATACTGAAGCAATGAGCCAGGAATTTTAAGTGAAAGCGCCAATGAATAAACATGCAACATTCACCTAATGTGTTTCATACTTTGACATCATTATTTTCGACCCTTTTTAGAACTGTCATGTGTGTTCTAGCTCAAAAAGTAATTCTCTGAGAAAACTGGGTCAAAAACAAACAAAGGCCAAACTACTTATAAACAAATGCTCAGTATGTGCAATCATTGAACTGACCACGTCAATGTTAGCTTTCCCATCACAAAGAAAGCACATCTACTTCAACACAGTCATAGAACCAGAATATCCACCATCCATTGATGTTATATTAGGGGAATCAGCGTCCAGAGAGACATCTGTTACTGATCACGCAATATGCACCTATCTATGCTTACAAATACTCCCTCTTTCCCCACAAATATGTTGCATATACCTAGGCACGAAGATTAAAGCAAAAATAGAAAGTAAAGGTAAAAAAGTAAGGTAAGTATGCAAAAGAACAAGAAAAAATATTAAAAGGGAAGAGAAAGTGAGTGTCTAAAGTAAAATAAATATGTACTCCCTCCCTCCGAGCAAAATTGAAACGTTTTGTTTTTTGGGTTGTCCCAGCAAAGTTGAAATGTTTCCTTTAAGGAACAAATTAACACCACTTTTGCCTATTCACCACAATTTCCTTTCCCCGCTAAAAAATACTTTTTTCTTTTATACTTATTTTACTTCATTACCCTAAGTCTTCAACACTTCTTAATCTCTCTGCCCAATCACATGTTTCAACTTTGCTAGGACGGAGGCAGTAAAAGTTTCTTAAAGGAGAAATGTAACAATCATTTTAGGACAACCCTGAAAGAAGAAGGCGGTATCTATTTGGAGACAGAGGGCTCCAAGTTATAGCAGCTGAAGCAAGAAGGCCAGAGTAATATCATGATTCATACATAAAGCATGCAACTAAAGGACAGAAGATTAAATTTTCACTGGCTACCAGCTGCGGTAATCAAACTGTAAAGGTGTAAATGAAAGCCAATCAAATATGTCAATCACTAACTTGATAACAGATACATTCATTACAAACAAATCACACTGCATAATGCATTAAATGAAAGTGGAACTTCCCTAAATTCAATCGTCCTATAATTCACTCAATCATTGTGAGACTTAAACTACTAAAGGTAGCTTTCCTGAGTCCTAGCATGTGTGAAATTGAGAGTTACGTTGTAATTTTCTCCCATTTCTAATATGTTCCTTGCAACAGATGAGCCTATTACTCGGAAACAGATGATAAGTTAGGACCCCTAAAACATAACATGCACTTGAAATATACTACTGGCATAATTACATTTACGCTCTTTACAGCCATAAATACGAACAAACGAAACACTGGTCCCAGTAAATTCTCTCCAACAGCATGCCCCCAAATTCCAGAACAAAGCAGACTATGCATGCGAAATACCAATGAAAGAGGGAAGTTAGCAATCCAGAAAGATACTTCAGAAAAAACGCAAACATAGAAAGCAAGAATTTACACGACAACCACAAATGTTATTACGGGACTAGGAAGCGAAAAGGGATCAATTAGAAACATCATAACATACCGATATTTGGAGAAGAAAGACCGAAGACCGGCTCTAAAGCTCTCTCGATCAGACGTCGGTTCAGCTATTGATCCGACGGACGGCGGGAAGCGCTGTTGCGAATCGCCGGACTAAGCCCGTAAATCAGCAGCGGGGCAGGATCGCGATAACACTATATAATCGAACGGCGGTGGAGGTGGCGGCGACGGTGGGAGCAAAGGATATAGCAAAGTCCAACAAGAGTAGTGGAAGATCAGGTTATGTTGGTCCTCTGGATCTGGGGAAGAAGAGCAAGTTCATATTCATAAAGATATCTTTTGAACAAATTGCACTCATACTCATGTAAGTTTAATTATTGTCCTATTAGGGTCCTATTTTAACTTTTTATTCCAATAAAATCCCGTTTTCAATCTTTTTAAAATATGTGGTTCTTATGTTTAACGGAGTTTAAGGGAAAATAATAATTTTAACAATTCAATTTTTTTTGAAAAAATCTTTTACACCCTAAGTTTTAAACCTAAACATTTAGGCACATACCCAACAATTATAAACTTAACATTTTTACCCCAAAGTTTCCAAACTTCACCTTCACTCACAACACCCATCGGACCACCACTAGACCATCTCCAGAAAATCTGAAATGGAGAAAATAATATACCGGATCGTAGATCGGGACTCGGACTCGCCGTATCTCGGCCTAGGGCTGCAATTCGTGTGCTCTGTGCCGCGATTTGGCGGGCCTAGGCCCCGATCTACGGCTCCGGACTATGAATAGCGTGTTCTGGCGAGTCGGCGGCGGCAGTGGCGGTAGTCCGACGATGGCACAGGTGATCGAACGGTGGCATGGTGGTGGAAGGAATGTGAGAAAACTTTAGGATAAAAGTGTTAAGTTTATAATTGTTGGGGTGTAGCTAAATGGTTAGTTTTAAAACTTAGGATATAAATAGATTTTTATATATAAAAAAATTGAGTTGTTAAATTATCATTTCTCCCCAAAGTCGTTAAACTTAACGAAGGTTGGATGAAAAATGATCATGAATTTAAAAAAGTTGTAAAACAATACTTTATTGGGACAAAAAATTAAAATAGAATTTCGGTGGGACAAGAATTAAAATTACATGACTACCGGTGCACTTTACCCGATATAATTTTCCAGATGAAATTAGAGCCAAGCCTGGAGGTTGCCGCACTAACCTTTATTGTAGAGTAGATTTTAGGTTAAAATGTAGATCGGTACCCTAAACTATCGTAACTTGTTGATTGAATGGCCTGAATTTTGAATCGGACAAACTAGTACCCTGAACTATTAAACTCGATACAGTTACGGACCTTGACTTGGTAACTCGACTAACTCTGTCAAATTTTTAACGATTTAGTGACCCAACTTTCACTTTTACAAACTAAGATTATAGATGAAGAAAATAACTTTAAGGTTACTGTCACTTTTGCTTCCCACTTGCACTTTCAAAGTGTGATCTTCATCTCCCTTGTTCCATTCTTTCTTCTTGTTTTCTTTCTTTTATACTCTCTCCGTACCCCATTAATTGATCCATTTATTTTGGTTGTTTCATAGTATTTAATCTATGATTTTATTTAGAAATATCTAGACATGTAAAGTTAAATAATTTACATACGTATCATAATTTGAAATACAGAGTTTTTAAATAGATTTTTTTAATTTTTTCACTATTTATCTTTATGAAAAATTGAGTCAAATATTGAACCTTGAAACAGCAAAAATAATTGGATCAATTAATGAGGTACGGAGGGAGTATATGAGAGCCTGATTCTTTCTTTAATATAAGCCAAAAACTATTAAAATGGGAAACTAAATAAATACATAATCCGAATTAATCGAGATCCATTTTATTGTAATTACATTACGGTTGAAAGAAAGCTCCTCCATCATGATCACCGCCGCGAGGAGAGGAGGGAGTAGCAATGGATCTAAGACCCATTGTTCCAGTCGAAGCTCATGGAGCCACCGGCCACTCAAATTGTCGTCGACTCATCCCATTAGAAGCCTCCGTCGGCTCGAGTTCCTCTCTCTCTTCAAAGACGAAAATGTTTCTAAAAATTAGGGATGAATGGAATGCAAAAGAAAATAAAATTTCAAAATGGTTTATTTTTAAAAAATTTGTTTGACTATATGTGAAAAAGGTTGGTGAACAAAAATTTTGTTGAAATTGAACGCATCAATTTTCAGAAGTATCTCCGTGGGTTTCTAAATCTGATTTTTTTTATTTGAAACATAAAAAAATGGTGAATTTGTTGATAAACAAATATAATTGTATTTAAAATTTAAGAGTTATATTCTACAACTTTTAAAACCACTATCTATTATTATAGGGTTTATATAAATTTATTTTTCTTAGCAAGCTTGTCCATAAGAATTTTAAAACCTTTTCATTCAATGATTGCAACTTTCATAACAAAATATTTATATAATTTAAGAAATCAATACAACTTTATAAATTATATATATATATATATATATGCAATTTTCTTTGATCTAGTTGTAGGTTGGTACATATAAAAATAAGAATATTATAGGCTATGACGGTGTTTATTGTTTTGACCAAACCTTAAAAGAGTTCAAAATTAAATGATTAAATAAGTATTTTTCTTTATTTTTTCCTCAAGTTAGGTCAAACCCTTAATCGCACCAAGTTTAATAGTTCAGGGTACCAGTCTGTCCAATCCGAAATTCAGACCCTTCAATCATTGAGTTACAATAGTCTATCGTACAAATCTACATTTTGGCATAGTTTTACATTTTGGCCTAGTTTTTAAGTCTGTCTGGGTCCGTCCATCACAATTCTGGGCTAATGCCTGTTATCATCTCAAACGATTGGGCTGCTCAACAAGTCAGCCCAAAAGCTACTTTCGTCATTGAAGTAAACAATTACCCCTCCGTCTCAGTAAATATCTAACATAAAACGTTTCTTGAAAATGAAAATTTTTTATATCAACTTTACTTTATTACCCTCTATTTACATTTCCGCTTCAAAAACTATTTTTGTCTTATATACCTAATTTACTTTATTATCCTCTGATCAACTACTTTTCTCAATCTCCGTATAAAATCAAATGCTCTATATTTTGTGGGACGGAGGGGAGTAATAACAAAATCGACCTAGGTGTGTACATTTTTGGCCATATCACTTTTTTATTTAATTATTTCTCTTATAAACATCATATTCACAATTTAAACATGAAAATTTTATTTCTCAAAATAAATTTTGTGAACAAAACCTCATTGTCGTCAAACAATTATTATTATTTTTTTAAAAAAAAGCGATCAAGCGTGAACAAAAAAAATGGGAAGCCTTCCACAAATTTGGAGCATTCTCCAAATTTTGGAGAACCTCCTCAAATCTACTCTTTTAAAACCTCTCTCTCCTCTTGTTTAGCTACTTGTGATTGGTTTAAATATTTATACTCTCTCTTCTCTCATCTCTTTCCAAATAATTCATTAATTAATATTCAAATATGTATAATATTTTATTCTTGTAATAAATGCACAATTCTTCGAAATGAGAAAACTGTTGGAGTTGAAGTAATTTCTTTTATTGAGAATATGACTTTTGTTTTTCATTTCATAAAAACTTTTGAAACAGCTGTTGAAGATACTCTAAGTACGTGGTACATAAAAATCATAATTATTGGGCCCCATTTTGTTCGTAGGGGTTAGGGCATTTGAATGGTGACTTAATTTACTCTTTGAAATATTCATTTCACTTTAGATAAATAAAAATTCACTGAAGTATTACTACATGCGTAGTATATGTATGTATTTCTACCGTTCAAAAAATTAATATTAATGGGCGAATTTTGTTAGTGAAATAACCGAATGGTCTTAATAAAGAGAAGCAAATCAACGTGAAATGAATGATAAATCCGCTCTTGATATTTCTCTTTTTTTTTGAACAATTAATATTTCGTAACATCTTTATATTCTTCTTATGATGATATCTGTCATTTTCCAAAAAAAACTACATTTTACTTCGTTTTTTGTCATTATTTTTCAACTCGTTTTTTTCCAACTCTTTTGTCATTATTTTTCTATACTACCGGATATTACGAGTAAAAGAATACAGCCTAAATTACCAACATGAGCGGTATGTTTTTTTAGCTGATGCTTAGAGAATAATTTGGCATTGGAAATGCAGTTATATATATATATATATATATATATATATATATATATATATATATATATATATATATATATATATGTGTGTGTGTGTGTGGAAATTAATTAAGTAATAATTCTCCATCTGGGACACCCGCATCAAGGCGACCAACATACCCCCATCTCATGACAATGCTAAAGACGATTATGTGGTTTAATAAAATAATCATTGTATCGGGGGAATATTATTTTCCCAATGCGACAAAAATGCCCTTGAACCTTGCGGTCCTACTTTTCAGTACATCAAGGCATCATCTGCATAAACTAATCTCACTAGCATGCAGATGCAGGTCCATTTTTAATTAAAACTCAAAACAAACCAAAAAGACCATCAATTATTATCTGATTAGTAGTAGTAGAAAACGCGCCAAAATTTATTCTCGTAATCAGAGGAAAGATGTGGCTGCTATATTGCTACTATTTCATCATGATTTTATCTTGTACTGATTTATAAATATTTAAACTTTTGTTTGTAATTCATTTTTAACAGATTTTGCATTCTTTTCAATACTCCATGAAAAATTATTGTGTTTTATGTATCATTCTTGCATGAAATTAAAAAAAATATCACATGTTGACGATATTAAATTCGAGAAGTACTACTGAGAAGTTAACTGTGTAAATAATTTGTAAAAAAATGGTGTATTTTATTTTCATTTTGATTTTCAAAGATGCATTTAGTTATTAAAAATGCAAGTATATATACATTCAGACAAATTTGAGTTCGTCATTAAAAATGCAAGTATACAAATATTCATTGGTTGAGTGGCTAAATTCCAAAATTTATACAATAATCATGGATTAGCTAGGGGTGCGATCGTAAATTCGTAATGGTAGTAGAAAGTGTAATAATTGGAGGTGGTGGTGAGAGCTGAGAGGCGGAGGAATAAGCGAAGGGGGTGCATGTGATGTGCTCCGGTCCGGTTGGGGCATGAATGAAGCGCATATTAGAGATTCTCTCATCAGTCACAGTACCCTCCAACTTGTTATTAATCCTACCGTCAAATTATTTTTGAAACATTTTTACCGGGTAGTGCACATTATTTTATATAGAATTAGTTTTGTGTTGATTTATTAAGTCGAAACGTGATAGAGGGATAGTTGAGTAAATTCATTTATAAAAAGTTACTAAAAGGGAAAAATGTTTTATTAATTTTGGGACAGCACAATAAAAAAATGTTTCAAAAAATTTGGAATTGAGGGAGTACAATTTTTCAATTTTTCAATTTTCTTTCAACTTTTTATCTCATAATCAGTTCATCAAAAAAGTTATACAAACATCCGATCAATTTTAAATACAAAAGCTCAAAAATTTCCTACTTTAACCGGTTTGTTTTTTTTTTGTAAAGGTCTTTTAAAAAATATGTGTATTCATATCAAATTATTATAATGTACAAAAATCCATACTTATATTTCAAAATGTTGAGAAAATGACATTATAAACTACCATTTAAAATAATTGTGTCCAAAATATTACCCTTTTAAATTAATTGTTACATCTATACTCTCTCATCATCTAGAATATGATATGCAACCAGAATGCATTCAACAAAAAAGGAGATGAATCAACGGTTGCTAGGTTGCTAGGATTGAGTGGTAAGAAGTTCATTTCTTAAGTAAGATTTCGAGTTCGAGTATTGTGTACGGAGTAAACACTCATGGAGAGTTGTCCCTCGAAAATGACCAATATTGCTCGATCTAAATAAAATTAAAAAATTGTCTTACAAAAAATAAAAAAGAAAAGGGAAAAGGATAAAGTAAATGCTCTCATATTATTTGAAAAAGTTCAAAGTAGCCCTAAACCTTTAAATTCCATCAGTTTTTGCCCCTAAAGCTTCGACCACCCACAATCCTCCACCGGCAGTAGCAAATGTCCATCGTCACCCACAATTTTTTTTTTGCGAATTGATAGACGATCTTTGAACTTATCATTCTTTTTATAGTTTTATCTGATAGCCTGCAGTGTGTTCAATATATACATTTTTTTTTTCAATTATATAATAATTTGTGTTAAAACGTTTGTAGAAATTTTAATTTTGACCAACCATTATTCGATGGTGTGGTTTTAATCATTGTGTCCAGCTGTCCCAAGCTTCATATCGCCGCAGAATTGACAAGACGGATATTTTGTTCCTCTAGGCTGATCCCACACAGCAAATACAAAAACTAAAGCTAGTGTTCTTTAGAATTACTCATCCCCTATTCAGTCGTTACGTTTAACTTTAACTTTTACAATTTAAAAAAAAATATTTTTAGAAACTAGACACATTAATTTAACTTATGTATATAAGCTACTTAACTTTATATACCAAAATGTTGAAGAAAAAAATACATAGATTAGATGCTGAAAAAGAAACGTAACTATTAAAAGGGGACTGAGGTAGTATTGTATTTAACTTTAATGTTACAAATTATAATGTTTGATTTAAAATTTTACTAAAATAAATAGTGAAAAAATTCAAAAAATATATCTTGAAAGTTTAGATTATAAATTATGAAAAACATATGAACCATTTAACTTTATATGTCTATGAATTCATAAAAATAAATCGTAGATTAATTACTGTGAAAACAGTAAAAAAACTACAATATTTATGGGACAAAAGGAGTATTATTTCATTTTTGGGCTGAAAATATATTTCATCGGTATAATAATAGATCACTTTTTTAATTTCTATTTTTTCATTCCAGAAATATTACATAAAATTTTAAATATTTGTCATTTTTAATCAATCTACCAAAATATTTGTCATTTTTATTCTATGATTATATTTTGAAATATCTAGATTAAATAATTTACATACGTATCATAATTTGAAATACAGAGTTTCTAAATAGTTATTATTATTATTATTATTATTATTTATCTTTATGTCAAACATTATTGAATCTTGAAATACAAAAAACAAATGAATCGATTAATTATGTAAGGACATATTTTTAATCCCGAAATCACCTTCACTTTGAGTGTACCGAATCTGCGTAATGCAGCTCCAGTACTAAAAAGCAATGCAAAGTATGAAGTTCAGGAAACAATTTTCCTTTTGACTTTTCTAATAGGTTCAAGTGAGATGGAAAAAAAAATTCATAAAATTTGGGAAAAGTGTGTGTTTTGATTGATAGATAAAATGTATGTTAGTGGGAAAGTTTGAAGAAAAAAAAATGTGATTCGATAATAATTGATGGATTGAAGATTATTTTACATTATGATTGATAAAATTGGATTTTTTTTTTTTGAAAGATTCTGTTGTTGAAAAACACGTCCATAGAAAGGCCAAATATTTACAGTTGCTACATTGTCAGTAAAAATTCTAACAGTCTTAGGTTCTTTAGAACTAAAAGGACAAAGAAATTAAGTAATTAATTTTTCAATCCAAGCACGGCCGATGTCGCCGTGCGTTTCTCTCAGGCGCTCATCTCACCTTCTTGGCCGGTTCGTACGTGAGTTCTTCGTCACTTCTCAGTTTTCTTCGCACAACTCCAACGGGGTGCTTCTGGATGGCCGCCATCTCTTGCCTGGTTGGCCCGCATGGTTCGGTGTGGGGTGTGTGTGGCTTCTCTGCGTACCCGCCTCTTGCCCAGCGATGGTGCTGCATCTTGGCTTGGAGCCTCCGCTCGTAGCCTTCATGTGGCTCTGTTCTACGGGTTCATGGTTGTCTCGGGCAATTAAACTCGCTTCAACCGATGATTTGATTTGAAGATTGGGTATGTTGTTTTAATTTGCAGGTTTTTGAGATAGATGACACGGGTCAATCAATTTTGATGCAAGCAAAACGTTTATCTTTCTCTATGGGCCGCATTTGAAGCCCTCGCCGATGGCCGATGCTCGTTTCTGTTGCTTTGGTTGTCCCAAGTATGGTTCAAGAACGGCCACATCATGGTTGTTTCAGTTTGGGTTGTGGTGTTTCAGGTGGTCCAAACAATTCGCACAATAGCAAAGGCTGAATGGTCATTTGGAATGGCAGGATTGAGCTTTAGCTCACCTTTCCTGGAGCGATGAAGCTTCAGGTTTTAGAATAGCCGGGTAGTTGGTTCCCCTGGTCCGTCTACGTTAGGATAGGAACCTGTTGGTGGTCATTTTATAGGGTCTGTTCTGTTAGTTATTTTTATTGGATCTGTCAATTATCTTTCAGAACCTATTGTTTTTTGCTTTCGATTATATTTTTGTTTGTCTTGCTTTGCTTTAGGCATCACTGGTTTATTTTGGTTACCTTTATTTTTACGATTATGATTAGTGCTCTTAGCCCATTATGGTGTGTCGGTACTATTTAGCCTTTGGGCGTGTAGGGGTACCGAGAGTTAGATTCGGGATCTTTTTATCCGCCATAGTGGTCATGATCTGCTTAGCCTTTTGGAACGTCCCATACAAGGTGAACCTAACCATGGAGGTTTTGATTTCCCAAAATGATTTAATTTATGTGGAGATTTCCCATTTAGTGGACAAGTTTATTCGTGTCTATTCCATGTACTTTAGTTCAGCGTTTACGACTTATTTTGTAATGAGTTATCAATGATAAAATAGGTATTTTTTGTTCAAAAAAAATCAATCTAATTTTCCTCTCATAAATTACTAAATCCATTTAAGAAAAAAACTAAAATTTTACAAATTCCAAAAGAACACACAGTATCAAATCAATCCTGTATATACATCTCTTCATCTCACATACTTCAAATAAACTCTAAAAAACTTCCAATTTTCTTTCAACGAACACACTTAATTTTGTTTTATTTCACTAATTATGATTTAGTACATATTCCATTTTGCCTTCTTCAAAAGTGCTTGTTATAAGATTTTTGTTTTCAGCGAGCTCTTCATCATTTAACTACCATCTCACCCTTAAATTTCCCTTGAAATCCATGTAAAAATAATTTGAGACGAACAAATTTGGAAATAGAAAGTAAAAGGTTATAGATTGCCATATGGTTGATGAAGTTGACCTACCTAACTAACACATGTTATGTTAGGTTTCCAAAATGAATTGGGTGAGTGATAATTTTTGTTTGAAGTGGAAGTCAGTCTCATTAGTTAATCCATCGGTTATTATTAGCAGCTTATGCACCAGAGCAACCTAGCTACAAGGCAAATATATAGATACACCGAACATTAAGTACATTTCAAGTGAGCTTCATTCATTCAGCTACTACGCCTCAATCATTAGTGCCTCACTTAACGCTGTGTACAATTTTTAAACAAGATAAACATTTTTTTGGGGCCAACTAATACGTGCATTAGTTGGTGCTTCATGCACCATCACCGATTCTCGTCGACCAAGCCTCTTTAATTAGTGTAGTTTCATGCACGTAAGCTTCTAAATTAATTGCTCATGCTCCACTACAAGTGTCTAAATTTATAGATTTTATTAAAACGCAAGGTCCATTAAAAGGTTTGTACTTACGTTATAATTTTAGCAATTAAAGTAACATTGTCCATTATAAAATGTGGAGTGGACTGCACTTAAAGTGTTTATAGTTTATAATTTTACCGGTCAACGTAACATAATTAAGTGTCAAGGGTGTATATGGAATTTTCGAAAATATCGAGTGATGACATAGCTGTTGTTTAAGCTAAATTTGAAGGGAATGTTTTTAAGTTTCGAAAGTAGAGAGATTAGTAGGAGAGGATGATTAAAAAGTGGGATTCCCGTTAAGGCATCATTTTCAAAGCATAACAGGGGCGCATGTTAGCAAGTGGGCCACACTTCGTCAGCTTTTAACAGAGCCAAGTTATTTTATTGGAAAAAAAAGCAAGAAGCCAACAAACGCCAAGAGACAATCCAAGCACGTGACCTGTCAAAATACAGTAGCTTTTTTCCTGCAAAATTTCTTTCTTTCTGTTGCTCGCCTAACACATCCCATGCTTCTCTCCTGATCCATCCCACTCTCACACTTCCCCTCAGTCCAATCACACAAACACACACCAACGAAATCGAAAATCCATAATTTAGTCCAAGCTTTTTTTATTTTTATTTTATTTTATTTTTATTGCTGCAATCTGGAAAGCAGTAATTTTTGATACGGTGTCTGCATCTTTATCTGTGTCTCTTGGCATTTTGCTTTGGCTTTAGCTGGTTTGGTTCCTTCCCTCGTTGATCTTTATTTTGTTCCTGCATTTCAAGGGTTAGAAAAGGGAAAAGAAGGGGGTCAGTGTGTGTGAAGGGATAATGGTAGTAGAATTACACAAGCGGAGAGCAGAGCAGAGCTAGGAACCAACAACAAACCCGCAGGGAATTTGTGGGGATCGACCAAATATATAGAAACTAAACACTATGAAAATCCCAGATCTCTAGGTTCTCGGAATTTCAGGGACTGAAAATCGGTATTCGTTGCTCGAGAAATACTCTTCCTTTTGCACCATCTCTTAGCTCATAGCCTCATATGCTCTGCCCCTTCCTCTCGTTGCCGTCCTCAGTTGGGTCTCTTTCAGAACAGTGGACTTGGCAACTGGCTGATCTGGTCCTGTTCAAAAAGTTCAAGCTTTGTGGAGAAAGAAGCAAAAGGAATTAATTGCCTTTAAAGGATTGTTGTGTATGCTGCTGTAGCTCGTTGGATTCTGATCTAAGCACTCCACACGATAAGGGAAGATAAAGCTAGCTTCTTTTGCAAATGGCTGCTTGTTGTAGCGTCCTTGAGAAGGTACTGGGTTGTTGGAGAAGGTAAAGTTGAGAGCTTGAAAGAGAGACATTAGCATATAGTAACATGGAGGGAAGGAGCTTCATAATGGTTAAAGTTGGGTTTATTCTATTGGCCTTTCTGAGGATTTCTTCTGCTACACTTTCTCCCACTGGTATAAACTATGAAGGTCAGTTTGTGCTACTCGTTTTCTGTATCGCTGACCATTGAAATCAAGCTTTTTCTTCCCCTATATTCCTCTGTTTGAATTGGCTATCTATCTTTAAAGAATAAGATATTGAAATATTTCAAGCGCCCACGTTTTGGTTATTTCGTTTGAACTTTCAATTATTTTGTGTTTTACCCATTAAATGCCGCTGAAGCAGTATCTGCAGCTCATTATTGTTGAACATCAAACGTGGATTTGGCTTAAAAACTTGTTCCGGATTTACAGCTGTCTTTCTTGTTTGCAAGTCCTCAATTGTGCCAATTACCAAACCTTTCTGTTGTGCGATCTGTAATACATATTTCCTCACTCAGTAACTTCTGTGCAGTGGTTGCTTTGATGGCCATAAAAACTAATCTGCGCGACCCATACAATGTTTTGGAGAATTGGGACATCAATTCTGTTGATCCTTGTAGCTGGAGGATGATTACTTGCTCTCTAGATGGCTATGTTTCTGCTCTGTAAGCTCTGTTACTCTCTCATTTATTGTGCCAGATTGTCCTTCAAGTTGGTTTGAGTACTGTCTCTTAAACCCGATCTTTCTGTTTTAACACAGTGGTCTTCCAAGTCAGAGTTTATCCGGGACTTTATCTCCATCTATCGGGAATCTCACAAACTTGCAATCAGTGTATGTTGTTGTGTCTCTAAGCAATTTTTGAAGCTATTCATTTGCAACTCTTTAATTTTTTTAGCTAACTGCTTCTTTCTAACTGCAGACTGCTTCAAAACAACGATATTTCAGGCCCCATTCCGATTACCATTGGGAGGTTGGGGAAGCTGCATACACTGGATCTCTCCAACAATACTTTCAGCGGTGAAATACCTTCATCTGTTGGAAACCTCAAAAACCTTAATTATTTGTAAGCATTTCGGACTCCTGTACTTTCTGGATCTTTTGTTACTTTTGACACTAATTTCTCAAGCTCTATGGAACTCATTGTCTCTTTCATGTTATACTTTGATTGTTGGGAAAGTTAGACGGTTAAACAACAACAGCCTGACTGGATCAATCCCTGAGTCTTTGTCGAACATCGATGGTCTCACACTCGTGTATGTGCCCACAATATTATACTCTGTGCTAGTTCTTTTTCAATGTTCGTTGCCCCTCCTGTTTATGTTTTTAGAACTCTTTCATTATATTCTCATCACCAAGTTTGGAAACCTGTTGCAGTGACCTTTCATACAATAACTTAAGCGGTTCTCTCCCAAGAATATCAGCAAGGACATTCAAGTAATTGATACTTATCTTTCTATTACTCGTATTTACTAGTTACCATGTCTGGTGTAAATATTTCAGCGTCACTGAATTTGGTGCTTGCCTTCTTTTGATATCAGAGTTATCGGCAATCCATTGATTTGTGGACCTGCAGCCCAGAATTGTTCTGCAGTCTTCCCGGAGCCACTCACACTTCCACCAAATGGTCTGAGAGGTTTCTACAGATCTAGTATTAAATAATTTGCTTGACATATTTTTGCAAGCAACAGATGGTCTGAAAGGCGCGAATAACTTTTTGCATGTTTAGGGCAATCAGTAAGTGGGGCGAAAGGACACCGAGTAGCTGTTGCATTTGGTGCAAGTTTTGGTGCTGCATTTAGTGCTATCCTTTTCATAGGCCTGCTTGTTTGGTGGAGATACCGACACAACCAGCAGATTTTCTTTGATGTCAATGGTAAACCTCATTTTCTTTTCCAAATATCTGTGTTTAAGCTAACTCAAAGGGATGTCGCAAATTGACTGGAAATGCATTTATTGCTGCAATTCGCTAAATTAAGGTCCCAAAACATTACAAACTGTTGATTTTCAATGCTGTTAATAGCCAGTTCATGCTCTATAAATTTCTATAATCAGCCAAAATTCCACTTGCTCAAAATTTGCTCAGTGTCATTTATTCTAAAACTCGGGGGAGAACTATTCTTATGTTCTAATCAGAAGGTCTGGGTAGATTTAACAACATAAGTATGATGTACTCCCACTGCCCACATAATATTGTTAGTTTTGACTGAAACTATTTTTAGGAAAAAATTGTCAAAAAAATTCTTTAAAATGTATTTTAAAATTAAATACTTCCAATTTATCATAAGCATATAATTTATTCAACATTAGTATGTAAAGAATGTTGGATAAAAAAAGTCATAAAATAAATGCTGAAAAGTAAACAATCTTTCAATGATGAAGGGTATATCATGTACGAGGCTTTTAGGTTTTCTATTCAACTCCTTTAGTATTTATTAGATCTTAAGTTTATTCATTTTGTGGCAGATCAATATGATCCGGAGGTATGCTTAGGCCATCTCAAAAGGTACACTTTTAAGGAGCTCAGGGCTGCAACTGACCATTTTCATTCAAAACATATACTTGGGAGAGGTGGATTTGGTATTGTGTACAAGGGATGCTTGAATGATGGTACTCTGGTGGCTGTCAAAAGGCTGAAGGACTATAACATAGCAGGAGGTGAGATCCAGTTCCAGACAGAGGTGGAGACAATAAGTTTAGCCGTACATCGGAATCTTCTGAGGCTTTCTGGTTTTTGTTCAACTGAGAATGAGCGGATCCTTGTTTATCCGTACATGTCAAATGGAAGCGTAGCATCAAAACTACGAGGTATGCTAACTGTTATAGTATGGTGTGTGGAATTCGCACCTTATGTCCTACATAACTATCAGAACTATCAACCTCTAGAACTATCAGAACTTTGTCTTTCCTATTAATGATGTTAAACCACCTGATTATCTTCTGTCACTCCAAGCATTTAGTTGTCAATTTCGTATTAATGTTTTTAGCAGAATGTCAATGTTACATCCAATAACACTGCTATCAGCTATAGAACTTAGTAATTAGCACTACGAGGCTCTTGCCACAGACACAACTCGGTTGACATTTTGATGTTTGACCAGCTTGCACCCCTTTACCATTGAACTGAATCAGACATTGAGCTCAATTCCTCATACCGCCCTTGAAAACTGGAGCTCTTTCTCCAGACCATAGGTTGGTGTGATATTGATAGGTACCATGTCCCAAGTAATGTACAAGTGTTCAGTGCAGCAGGCTGTGTTCTGCCATAAAATCTTACATGGCCTTACAGAGTTACCAAGTTTCAAAAGTTTAAAATGTCAAATAACCTCTGCACGAATACTAACTGGAAGCGCAATTGTAAACCTTTGAAGCATCAAGCACAGGCAATGATAGCATTCTTATGTGTTGTTTTCCCTCTGACAGATCAAGTCCATGGCCGGCCAGCTCTGGACTGGACAAGAAGAAAGAGAATAGCATTGGGTACTGCTAGGGGGCTTGTCTATCTGCATGAGCAGTGTGATCCCAAAATTATCCACCGTGATGTCAAAGCAGCCAATATCTTGTTGGATGAAGATTTTGAGGCAGTTGTTGGGGATTTTGGGTTGGCAAAGCTCCTGGATCACAGAGATACACACGTTACCACAGCAGTTCGCGGCACAGTTGGCCACATTGCCCCAGAATACCTTTCAACAGGTCAGTCATCAGAAAAGACTGATGTATTTGGCTTTGGAATCCTGCTTCTTGAGCTAATTACCGGTCAGAAAGCTGTGGAATTTGGAAAAGCAGCAAGCCAGAAGGGTGTAATGCTGGACTGGGTACTTAATTTTCCAACTCCACCTTTTACATGCAATTCGATAACTGAAAGTTCACTGAATAATCTTATGGTTTATGTCTTCTAAAAGAGAACTTCAAACATGCATTGCACCATGATTTGGTGGTTTGTATTTGCTTTACATATGCTCAACTGTGTGAGGTTTCCTACATTGGCAGGTGAAGAGGCTGCACAAGGAGGGGAAGCTGAACGTATTGGTGGACAAGGATTTGAGAGGGAACTTTGATAGGGTGGAGCTTGAAGAAATGGTTCAAGTTGCCCTTTTATGCACCCAATTCAACCCATCTCATAGGCCAAAAATGTCAGAAGTATTAAGGATGCTTGAAGGAGACGGCTTAGCCGAGAAATGGGAGGCGACAATGAAGAATGAGACACCAAGATACCGGTCATATGAGACCCCTCCACCGCAGAGATACGCAGATTATATAGAAGAATCATCACTTGTTGTAGAAGCAATGGAGCTCTCTGGTCCTAGATAACAAGATGCTAGGAACATGTTATTGAATGATGTTGATACTGGATAGTTGTTAAATGCGCTTGTATTGATCTGTAAAAAGGTAAAGGGAAAATGGAAGCTCAGGTACAAAGCTTCTGCACTGGTAGAAAGTAGTTAAGTTGATTGAGCTTATGTGAAAAGTGAATTTTTGATATCTTATAAATATAGTTCTAATTCATTCTCCAATTTTACTCTCTCTCTCTCTCTCTCTCCTCTCTCTCTCTCATCGGGTGTCTGAGCACATACTCGAACCCACACCTCTTCACGCCTTAAGCCTTCTCCTTTACGCTTAAGCATCTCGTCAATCAATGTATTCTCCCCCCACATCTTCCTCACTCATTGTTTCGATTCTCAAATGCTATGAATTTGACCAAGGGTGTGCTTTCGGACCAGAGTGATTTTTCGGCTGGGTTTGGTGCTAGCCGTCTCTCTTCTTCCACTTACAACGCTTCTTCTTCACACATCTTTCCATTCTCTTGCTGTCACCTCTGTGTTTCCAAGGTTTTACAGTATCAGTGATGATGTTGCCGGAGCTGTGCCGACGAATGCGAATGCTCAGAGGATGCCTTTGAATCAAGACTTCGGTCAGGATCATAGTATTGTGAATCTTACTTCAATGGGTAACCATTTGGAAGATTTTGAGTATAGTGTGAGGAATGAGAATTGAAGCAGTGTTGAGGGTGGAAGATTAATGGATTCATCTTATAGGACGAGGGTTAATGGGAGCAGCTTGCATGGTCCAAGTACCGAAGCCATCTTCGGACGCAATTCGTCCAACATTAGTACTACTACTGAGGAAGCTAATGGAGTTTCTGATGGCCCTAAGGTTCTACTTCTCCAGAAATGTGAAGAAAGGGCGATGGAGGTGAATGATTATCAGGGAATTTCTTTTGGGGAAAAGAAAATAGCGAATCAGTCTGAGGGAGATTGTGATTTGTTTAGTGGGAAGTGGGTGAGGCATTATTCCACGCCTTATTATCGTCCTGGTTCATGTCCTTATGTCGATAGGGATTTTGATTGCCAATGCAATGGAAGGCCTGATGATGCTTATCTTAATTGGAAATGGCAACCAAGTGCATGCCTTTTACCAAGGTGATTGCTTCCCTTTCTTGTTTTGTAGGTTTTCATTTCTTTTCTTCACTCATGTGTTTTCCAACATTGTCTGTTGTCTAGGCTGAATGCAACTGATTTCCTACTGCGACTGAGAGGAAAGAGACTCGTTTTCGTTGGTGATTCACTCAATACGAACATGTGGGAGTCCATGGTTTGTATCCTTCATCGTAGCATTGGAAACAAGAAGAGGGTTTACGAGATATCAAGGTAGAGTGACTTTAAGAAGAAGTGTTTCTATGCTTTCAGATTCGAGGCAAGCTTGATATATACTAGTAGTACTTTCTGTTATCTTTTTTCTCCCGCTTTCCATGCCTCTCATCCATTACATGTCTTGTATTAGGATTATAACTGCTCGGTGGATTTTGTTGATGCTCCATTTCTTGTTAGACCATCATCATATAAGCGTGCAAATGGATCAATTGAGACATTGAGACTGGACTTAATGGATTAGACAACTTAGACATTGAGACTGGACTTAATGGATTAGACAACTTCTTTGTACCATTGAAAAAACATATTTTATATATTTTTACCCCATAATTTATGCTTAATTATGTTCATAAAATGTGGTGTTTATACATATTATTCACTAAAATCTTGTAGGTACTCCAATTGGTAAATTTAGAACTCAAAGAAGTAAAATTGTTGCAAGTTTAGGAACTTTTGGTCTAAAATGAAAGAAGGATAAAGGTTAAAGAGCAAGTTGTAAGGGAAACATGAAGATGGGGTCATTTTGGCAAAAATTAAAAAACTGAGGGAGAGATAGTGGTTCAGCCCAAGAAGAGGGCTGAAACCTTCTCTCTCACGCAGATGTTTTCAGATCTAAAAAGCAGATCTAGCCAGCCTTCCTCCACCGCCGCACCTCACCTGCCAGCCACTGCTCGCCGGCCTCCAGCCACCGTCGGACCTCCCTACAGCCCGCACGCCACCGGAGTTCCTTCAGCAGGCCCAAGACCGCCGGAGAACAAGCCCAAGCTTCGATGCATCTCCTCCGGCTAGTTTTGGTTATCTCCACCATCCGTTCTTTTTAGAACTTTAAATTCTCATTTTACTTGTTTAATTTAGTTTTCCACAACTGTTACATCTTTGATTTTTTGTTTTGATTTGTGATAAATAGTTTGAATTGTTGGTTGGATTAGTGTTGTTTAATTGGACTGTCTCGGGTTCAGGTCTTTTGCGGATGAATCGTTCTAAACTTGCTACGTATGAGAAATTGATGATAATTGGTTGTTCAATTGGTAGATTAAACTTAGCATTAGCATGATTTTCGGTACCACGTGCTTTTGTTTATTTGGTGTTTGATGAGTGCTCGAGAGAGACTCGTCGAACGCGTGGCGCGAGTTGGCGAGTTTGCGGCTCAGGTCGAGAGATTTGGAGGGGTTATTTAGGAGAATGTGGTTAGCTCGTAATGGTCTTCACCTCGGTGCAAGACAAGAGATTGTTATTGGTCGAGGTGGAAGAACATGTTCCGTGACTTGTGAAAGCCGGAACCGTTGTTCGAATCCACTCCTCATTTATCTATCATTTATCATCGTTGTTATTGATGCCTATCTGTTTCTATGAGCTTATTTCATGCTTAATTAATGGTGTGTGTGTGTTCGGGTTAGAGATTACAGCTTATTTCAAACCGCTTAGGAATTTATGGTTTGCACTTAAAACCCTCTCGTTGGTGCGGGACAAGAGATCGATCTCGATCATCGTGTAGGCAACCGATTCGAGAGTGTCGGTAATTTTGAATCCATTTCCTCTAGCAATAAATATAAATCATGTTTTTTTTACTTTCATGAAACATTTGACCCGATCCCCGAGGTGGTTATCTATTTACTTTTATGCATTAGAATTATTTAGGTATATAAAGTAGTGCAATCTAGCTAACTAGCATTTCACGCATCTAGTCCCTGTGGATTTGACCCTTACTCATCGAGTGTTACACTCGACCCGTACACTTGCGAGTGTGTAAGGTTTTGGTTGTTTGACACACGTCTAACAACCATGATGCTGAAATTTTGGTATTCAATACTGGTCATTGGTGGACGCACGAGAAAACATCAAGAGGGTGAGTCTCTACTGGTCATTGGCATTCTCAAACAACTTGAAAACTACTACTCTCTTTGTCCCAAAAGTAATGCAACACTGTGTTTTCAACATTTAATTTATGATTTTATTTCTCTATCAATTCAAATTAGAAATTTGAAACTTTGATATACAACTACAGATTTGATGTCTTAACTTTATAAATATATATTTTTGATAATTTTCCATTAAAAAATAATATGAATAAATTGAAGTAAAATTGACATCAAAACTCAACTGTTACGTTACTTTTGGGACGGGGGAGAACTATTTTGGAAAATGGAGTGCTTCTTTGGATTTGAATGATTTTGGACTCTTCTTATCTTGCAGAGAAGACTACTATCAAGAAGGGAATCATGTCTACCCAAGATTGAAGGCGCTTAAGGCAAATAGAAAAGCGCTCAACACCTGGGCCAAATGGATAGATAAGAATGTTGATAGCATCAAGACTCAAGTTTTCTTCAGAGGATACTTGGTCACTCATTTCTGGTATGATTTTCTTTTTCTTGCCTCCTTTTGCCTTCACATAAGGTCTGAGCAATTAGGTTGTTGTGTACATGTGTATTTTTTGGAGCCCTGCAATCTGCTCAACTTACATTCTAAAATTTCATCTTATACACAGTAGGTTGCCCTTAGCTCATACCTACATTTTAGCCAATGTAGATTTATGATGTCTCTGGACTTGTGACATTTGTGTCAACGATAATACCATCATCACCATCGGGACATGAGACTAACCAGTTCTGATTGCCTGTTGTCCTCACTGAAATCCATGTATCTTGGAATGTAACAGAACGTATTTTAATACGATGGGGAATGAGTATACAAATGCATTAACACTGATTCTCAGTCTTGTTTGAGATCGATAACAGTATTAATCTCGCATCAGGCTCATCCATCATCAAGATACTTCATTATGTACAAATGCCTTCATCCGATTAGCTTTTTGAGCCCTCATTTTGAGCTGGAGAAAAATGTTGAGCATTAGATGTTGTTAAAGGACAAGAGAAGTATTAATAGATACAGAAAGAAAGAAAGAAAGTATTGGACTATGTAATGCACTTTATCTGTTGGGTTATGGGGGGCATTTTACCAGAAGTTTAGATTGTATCAATCCACCCTTGTGTGATTCCTGTTGAAGCATATACTTGGGGATGGGTGCAGGGCAGACGATTTCAAAGCGGATTCCTCATTCATTAGATAGAGAGGATCACCAAGATTTTGTGATCCGCTGCCGAACTTATTCCAATTCAATGAGCATTCTCAATATTATGCCTTGAAGAGGACTTGAACCTCCACGCTCTCTTTTCCTTCAAAGGTAAAGCTTATTAAACCTCATGAACCTGATAATAATAATAATAATAGTACAAATCAATAACCACTCATTCCAAGTTGATGTGATTGCAGGGGAGGGCAATGGAATTCTAGAGGACAATGCCATCAGGAAACTGAGCCAATTGGAAATGAAACCCACTTGGCACACTAGCCTTAAAAAATGAGAGCTTTGGAGCATGTGCTCCGAATCCGATGGATGAAAACTCCGGTTACATATCTGAATGTAAGCAGGCTCACAGACTATAGAAAAGATGCACATCCTTCCATTTATAGGAAACAATACAGTACAACAGAAGAAAAAGATGGTGCAGAAGGATCTGAAGATTGCAGTCATTGGTGCTTGCCTGGAGTTCCTGACTCCTGGAATGTGTTGTTATATCCATCACTCCTAAAGTCTAGAAAGGGGGATTGGAGATACTAATCACAGACATTCAGAAGAATTAAGGCTACGATTTAGATTTTTTTTTTTTCAAGTGTGTAAATTGAGGATTGGATTTGTTTAGAGCATTGGTTAGAGTTAATGATGTTCACGTAGGTGGAGTTGTTGATCCTTGTATATCAGAAATTTTCACTCAGTAAGCCTTTGGCAGAAGTTTGTCCAAGCGTCTTTTGATATACACAGAACAAATGCAGTGTGGATGGATTATTGTTGCCCGCTTTCGTGCAAAGAGATACTCCTAGAAGGTAGCAATTGTTCAGGCAAACAGAGCATATAACAATTGATCAGGAAAACAAAAGATTGAAAATGACTAAACTTTAATGGAATATTAATGGTAAACCAATTTTGTTTAACCAAGCTCAAGAGAGAAAATATGAAGATCTTCGTGCGTGGCAACTAGCAATGCATGAATTAATTTAAATGCTGATCAACTTCAACTCTTCATTAGAAAACTTGTGATCCACTTTCTTCAAATGGTGTTCTAGCGTCGTTCTCCATTAGGCGGCCACGGGGGCAGCTTCTGGCCGGGGATGTAGACAGTCCCTGGGCATCAATTTTGGGTGAAACGGTGGTTCGGTAAGTTCAGCGACAAAATGACAGTGGTGATTGGCATTGTTGGCGGTCACTAACAGAGAGACTGGCTGTCGGTCCATTCTCTCCAGATAGCTTATACGATGATGCTTGGAGTTACAATGGAGTTATTCCCAAAATTAATAAACTCTTTCGTTTAATTGGTTAAATTAATTTCAGGACTTAGTTAATAATTAAGGCGTTTAATTCGAAACTCAGCAGCCTTAGGTCTAAAGCCGCGTCATCGCCATGTAGACCAGGGTACAGGTGCCCCACGGGCACTGTAGACAGACCTACCGTATTGTCATAATAAAAAAAGCCTCTGAATATTGCTCATGTTTGTTTCTACTGAAGATTGATTGTGTAAATGGGTTTCTTTAGGTAGGTTCCTTCCTTTAATGTTTTGCATTCTATACGCTTAACGATAGATGTAGGACTCTAAAAAAGTGTGTGGCAATAAGTCTAACCTGATCTTGCAAACTTTTTACTAACACGAAAACGACGGTCGGTAAGTGTGGTTGACTCCACGATGCTCTGTTTGTTCCACTTCCAGCACCCTCCAGGTGATAATATTCGGTGGATGTCCTTAATTTGTTTATCTATCGTTAATCAACATTTCTACAACTAATTGGAGCTTACTTAGTGCCTTGTTTTAAATTGTGGGACGGTAGTAAATGTTGTTCTCCAACATTCAGGTTGCATTTACAACACGTGTACGATCCTACTTACTACAACGAAAAGGCTTTGTTACATTTTGCAAAATAGAAAACAAAAAAAATAGTATCACAAACTTTCATCAAATTATTACTAATTTCTAAGTCAGATTCTTTAAACATTCCCATACCATAAACATTACACTTACAACTTATTCTTAATTTTTCATCGAAATGTTCACTCATGAATCTTAATTAGATAAATTAATTTGTCATAGGGATTGTTAATCAGCTTCCGGGTTGGCGAATTTGTCTTCAGATCTTGCGGGATCTGAGCTTGAGGGAGTCGGAAAAACGAAGTGTCGGTCGATAGAGGAGTCAGAATGCAACGGCAAGCCTGAAGACGGGAGTGGCGCAGTTGAGGTGATTCTCTAGAGGAGGGGTTTATATTGTAACTTGTACAAATGTATGGTTATTTCATTTTATAAAATTTGGGGTCAAAATGAGCATTAAAATATAGTCCGTAACTGAATATTCCGATAATATTCTTTCTGTCAACGGTCTTAGTGGAAAATAGGGTCCGTTAAAGAAAAGCAGTGGTTACCATAATTCGAGAAACTTAATATCATGGTAAAAAAAGACTCGAAAAAAATGGCAAATACGATCCTTATCACCAATTTGAAAATAAAAACATTTTTATACACTTATTATTCCATTCATCCGAATGCCCGTTCATAACTATTAACGTTTAACTGTAACTTTTTTAGGTCAAACATTAGTTTTTTTTTTTGAAGATGATAAGATTTTATTAGAAAGATAATGAAACGAATAAAAAAAAACACAAACTTCATCAGTAAAAATATGATGAAGTTCAGCCCTTGTAACATACCCATGATCCAAACAACTCTTAACTCAAACCCCGAACCAAGATACCATGCTCCTAACAAAACTCTCACCCAAAACTAAAAACCCCAAAATTCATTTTCGTTTTTTCTTTTAGCGATGCGATGACACTCCATTCCAATCGTTTTATTCGTTTCAAATTTTATCTAAATTAAATGTCTGAAAAAATTGTTCACTACTAACTCTTTATTATTCAGTCAATTTTATTCATCAATTTAATACAACTTCAAATAGGTTAAATTCAATTTCTAACGCATCCAAAAAATCACTAGTATTTTTCTAGTAGGAAAGGGTTAGATATTATTAATTTAACGAATCATAATACAAATCCAAATCAAAAGAATAGTAAGAACATAAATTGCAGGAACCGAACGCCTCGCGGGGGAGGACTGGAAAACTAAAGACAACGATTGCAATGAAATAAGCAAAAGTAGCTAACAGAGGAAAGAAACTAGCAGAGCAGAAGTGGGAAACATCTTTACAGGTGGAGCTACTAGCTTGAGATGTTGAGAAGATAGTGTGACGGAGGAGTCTGTATCCCCCCCCCAAACAACGATGAGCTCCATCTGACGATTACTAGAAGACCTCCACACAAGAGAGCAACTATTACGTTGGATTGGGTACAAGACCTGCACCATACAAGAACAAACAACACTGAGACAAATTCATGTTCGGTCGAACGGACTCATTTTGCCCCAGATCCTTGACAACACAAAAGGGCCAATTCGTGCACCAGCAGGACCCATCCCAAGCACAACACCATCCACTATGAAACCAGCCACCCATCCACTTAAACCCCCTGACACCACACCAGGACCTAGCCCACTAAAAGCACCAAGGCTCCAAAAATCTTCACCGTAAAGGGGATAAGAGGCCCGATATTGCAACAACACACCACGAACCCGGAGCTCCAGAACGACAACACCACTCCACGCGGTAGAGGGAGGCAGCTAGCGATCGGCCTACCATGGTGAAAACCCGAGCCAACCAGCAACAATAGGGCAGAGAGAAAAGGGTGGCAATCGCGCTAGACGGCTGTCGGAGCGAGAGGAACGCAGTCCAACGAGATCCGTCAACGGTCCACCAAGGAGAAGGACGAAAACATCCAGGCGGCAGTGGCACCCTAACAAAATCACTAATATTAAGGGTAAAGTCCACGAATAGTCCCTTAGCTTTAATGCGTGTCCTATTCCGGTCATTTTTTAGGATTTCGTCTCACTCTCGTCCCAAACCTTTTAAAAAGTATGCACCGTTCGTCCTGTATGTTCACGAAGTCATCGCTTCATTCCTTTTCAGCTCTGTTATCTCGACTCGACTCCACTTCGAGTTGCAGAAGGCGAAGAACGGTCGAAAACCTAGGAGCACTCCCGAGTTCTCTCTTGCTCTGTTTTGGTAGTTGATAGCATTTAATGTATGTTCTTCTTCTACTCTCTAACACTCAATCACCATTTCAAAATACATCAACGTCCACATCGACAAGAGTTAGTTGCCACGTACGCAAGAGTTGGGAAGAATTGGGGGTAGTATAGTCATTTCAATTAGATAACGGGGCATATAACGGAAATAGTCGCGGGGGGACGAACGGTGCATACTTTTTTAAAGGTTTGGGACGAGAGTGAGATGAATTCCTAAAAAGAACCGGAATAGGACACACATTATAGTTAAGGGACTATTCATGGACTTTACCCCTAATATTAACATTAAAAGTAAACTAATATTTTATTTCTTGTGGGACGGAGTCAGGGAGGGATAGTATGATTATTTGCGAGAATTGTAGCTAGGGTGGTTGTGAATTGTGATGAGTGTTTTGTCTTGTGTGGATAGGTGCATTTGCGATTTGGCCACCTTAGCTACTCCTCACTGCCAGCAGTCAGCAGATTCCAGGTGATAATATAACAAAAACTCAAAGAGCATGATCAGTTAATGGACGTTTCAATTCCTCCACTCGGAGCTTTCATGATAATGATTAATTACTTCCACAAGTCCACGCCTAGAGATTGTAATTCAAAAGTCAAGTAAATCCCTCGCCCTCCAAATTAGTCAATGGAATGTAATCAGATTATATTATATTGAAACATTTTCCCATAATACTTATTTAAATTCTAAGTTACTGAACTCTAAACATTTCAGTGCGCGGTACATATGCTATTATACTGCTTAATACGTACAAGCTCTATATATAAGGCCCAAAGTTAACCTGTCTTAATTACACAAGAACAAGGAAAGAGGGCGTAATTATAAAACACAAAGTTCAGTCTTCCCCTGTTTATCATACTTCCAAATACAACCCCCCTAATTAATCACCTAACGTCCTCCACCATCACTGGTTAATTCCCAGACTCGCAAAAGATAGAGCACAGGTTCGTTTCTACTGCAAAACCATTTGGTTTCAATTCTCAATCTTGTTATGTGCTTCTGCAAAACCATTATTGTGATGTTTAGTTTTATCATACTGCGACCTACTGTACACTTTCTACATATTAATTTCTAGTATTATCTATATCCACACACACACGCCCTAATTAATTAGGTTTTTTTTTTCTTTGTGAGCCATTCAACGAAAGTGGAAAACACTTTAACCTACTTTATACTTTAAAACGCTTACCTTTATTCTAAAATCAAAAACTTCAGTAAGTAAATTTTAGCTCACAATTTTCAATTATAAATGCAAAATGTATTTCTTTATCACTCCCAATTAATCCGATGACCACCTTCTCAGTCATCAATATTAAACACGTTGTTTCTTTGAGGGATTTTTTTTTTGACAATTTGGTGAAGAAAATGAGAAGTACTTGAAAATTAATGTGATATTTTTTTGAGATAAAAGATGGAGGAAAAAAGTTAATTTGATAATTTCTTGATGAAAAAATTTGCAATGAACACTTCCTCGCAAATCACGCATACAAGTGGAGAATTGTTTGGTGAACTATGCACGGGCCAGGTATTGGGCTTATGCACTTGTGGGTCGAAGGATGTCACCCGTTCAAAATTTTAATTTCGTGTTGGGCTAAATACTCGTTACTACACTAAACTTTCACGGATCGTTCAAAGAAGGACCTGAAGTACGATTCACCTTAACTCGGTACCTCAACTATGCAAAGTAGTGCATATAAGGGCATTGACTCAGTAACTCGTTTAACATCATTTAAGTTCTAACGATCTGGTGATGTAACTGTAATTCTCACTAGTTTTAGATCATAAAAAAATAATTAAATAACTTTAGGAACTTTATAATCATTATTTAATAATTAAATATCGCTAAACTGTTTTACTTCTTCAAAAGAATCTCATAATTTATTTTCTTTTCCTTCCCTCTCTTCACCACCTTACAAACAAGGATGGGTATTAGGGCCGGTTGAACCACTCCATAGATCACTCCGCATTTATCCGTCTTTTGTTGGATTGCTCTATTCTATCGGTGAATTGATCCAATCCGCTCCACTCCTACGGTGACTAAAGTGTAATTTTTATAATTTTCAATCCTCGTTTAAATTTTCAACAAAGTTCAAGAACTAAATATGTAAATAATTTTTTGCCATTTTTTAAATTTTCGAATATTTGAGGACCATTTTGTAAATTATTAAAAAGTTAGAGGACCATTTTGTAATTGTTTGAAAGTTAAGATTATTATGTAAGCAAAATGTCCATTGAGCTCTGATGGATACCCAAGATCCGCTCCACATACATGGGTTAGAAAGTTGTCTCGATCCATGTTGGAGTGATCTTGTTGTCACAAAATCTAATTAATTATTGAATGTTAGAATTAATCTCTAGTCGTCTCAGATCCCCTCTTTTGCAGTTCCATATTTTTTTTAATAGAATGGTGTTATAAAATGCATAAAAATACATGATAAATATGTGATGTTTTTATATTCAACTTTTAAGAATGATTTTTTGCAACTTACTAATCTATTATGATACACAATTTATTATTATGTTAAATATGGATAGAAGTAATTTTACTTTTTAATAAGTGTTAATATAAATTTGAAATTTATGGATTAATTCAAGTATTCAAGAAAGAATTATGAGCTACCCTATAGTTTTTCCACTTATTTTGAGAAGATAAAATTATTGAGTCTTTTGGGTTAAATATGAAATGTGTCAAAGTTAAATGGTTCAAAAATTATTTTTTTAGGATTTGTCAACTAAAAACCGTTTGATCAAATTCTTTATCTATAATTTTTTTTGATAGTTCAGGTACTAGATAGGAGCGAATCATAACTCAAACTCTTCAAACTATTCTAACGAGTCAACAAAGTTCAGATCGTACTCTAATAGGCAATTAGACCTTTATATTGTGCTTCGAAAATTAAAATTTGGTTCAAGTGATTTTTTCCGGAATACTCCCTCCGTCCCAAAAGTAACGCAACAATTAACTTTTAATGTCAATTTGACTTCAATTTATCTATATTATTTCTTAATGATAAAAATATAAAAAAAATAAATTCATAAAGTTAAGGCATCAAATTTTTAGTTGTATATAAAAGCTTCAAATTTCTAATTTGAATTGATAGAGAAATAAAATCATAGATTAAATGCCGAAAAATCAATGTTGCATTACTTTTGGGACGGAGGAAGTAACAATTATTAACTCGTGGATAGTTCATCCGTTACAAATATAAAAAACTAGATTATGTCGTTTTGGCTTATTCACTTTTAATTATTTACTTTATTTTTAAGGAAACTGTTTACTATTAATCTTCATATTTTATTATCATCTTATGTTAAGGTTGATCAACAGATATTATTTTCATTTCCACTCAACTTAAGTTTGTCCCACCGAATTTTCTCTTTATTTAATTTCAACTAGTAAAATCGCTAACACACAAATTTTCAATTACTCACTCTAGCATTCAATCAAACTCTACAACATTTTAATGGGATGAGAGAGCAATATTTTTTCTATGCTAGTATTGTAAGTAACAAAATGCTACAATTACAATTAACCTTGAACCTCTAGCTCAAATTTGTTGGAACGTGTAGATTTACAAGAATATCAAATAGCGGATAAATTTGTTTTTATACGTAATGAATGATGGAGTATGACTTAAACTTGAAATCTCAATTATACTTCCCTCGACTTAACTGTATAGATTAAAATTATCTTTGGTAAGTAAGTTGTTTTATATAAATTTTCACAACTACCTCATTCCAAATCCATTCTCACTTATTGGAACCAACTCCCATAGACTTGAGTGTGTACTCCGATAGATTTATTTTATTTGGTCATGTTTGGGAAATATTTGTTTCAATTAGTTGTAACGTTTTGGATTTTTTTTAATCATTGAGATCAAACAGCTAACGACTACACTAAAAAAACTACCGTTGATAGTTTTTCCGAAACGCAACAGCTATTTAAGCTAAGTAAAACTTTCAGAAGCAACTTAATTATTCAAGTGGTATCCCTTTCGTTTGCTCTTTAAGCCTGCACTAAAGAAAATCTTGGGCCTTTACCCGATTCCTCTCTTCTTCTTTTTTCATTTTTTTTTGAGGAGGGCTTCTCTCGTCCGTACTGTACCAGTGGGCTCGTGGCCTACAAATGCTTACCATTTCGGTCTCTCTTCCTTGAATCGGACTTATTAGGATTATTTTTGGCATCATGTTGTCCGTCTTCGTAGCTTTACGAAGACTAGTCACGGAACCATATACTCCATATAATTATAGGGATGTTCAAAAAACCCAAAAACCCACAAACCGAAAAATCGACCTAAACCGCATGATTCGAAACCGATAAACCTGTAAACCGAAAAAATCAATAACTCGCGGGTTCTAATTTTAGAAACCCGTGAATACCCAAACCAATCCGCATATGCCTATTTATAAATAAATTATCTAAAATTATTTACTTCATCTCAATTTTCATTTAAATTTTTTTATATTATGTGTGAAAACTCATTTCATACAACAATAATACATGATTTTTAATATTATATTGTTGTTCTATTTATGCAAACTACTTTTCTTCATTTTATTGGTCTAGATTTGTACATTTATGATGCAAAATTTTAGAATATCGCCAAGTAAATTAAAATTTTTATAGAATAAGTATACTTAGGAATATCCGTGGATACCCGCGATCCGAACCGTAAAAAATCGTGAAAATCGGATATCCTCACTTGATGGGGTGGATACTATTTTCTAACTATCCGTCCCGCCCCGCCCCTAAGTATACATATACTGGTAGACTTTCGGTGGACAAAGACCATACACCGGTGGACATAAAGATGTCTCCACCCAAAGTACAAATTTACAATTGCCTTCAATCGACTAAAGGGGTTAATTGAGAAAATATTTGGTAATCTATTCTCCAAACAAAATCTCTAATGTAAGTTTTTTTTGTTTTAAAAAAAACTTCCATGTTCATTTATGTTCTTATTTTACTAAAGTTAGTCATCTTATGTCATGATATGTTGCAATGATTCAATTTAGCACACAAATTAAGATTATATACAATTTTCAATGACCTTCTCATTTTTACCATCATCTATCTCTCAAGTCCGCATCAAACCAAACGAGAGGGAAATGATGTCACCATCTCTCTCTAGTTTACCATTGCTCATCTTTACCGCTTGAGCCAATTAAGAATAAAAAAAGGAAATCACTTCACACTCTAGCTAAGAGTGTTAATAGGTCAAGCGGAGCTTGAACCCACCATACTAGTTGGGCTCAATGTCGAATTCCTCAAACCCAATTTATTAGACTCGAGTTTGACTCAAAATAAGTTCGAGCTTGGCTTGATTAGTACGATACGTTCAATTGACAGGGGTTGAGCTTGTATTATGTTATAAGGAGGAGGGGGAGATATATAATATAATTTGCTTGGTTGATGAGATAATGAGTACAAGTTTTGAGCATTTATTTCGGATTCATTAGACCTATTAGGCTCATGTACCAATAGGGCAAGGTACCCTAAGCTTGAGTTTAACCTCTTAGATTTTCACGCTAAATTCTCAACTCAAGCTCGAGGCAGATAAAGCTTGACTCGATAGGACATAACTCGATATCTCTTCATTGATCTATTTCACCAATGCTCTAACTAAAAGGGCTTCCCTTTATACTCGCCGTGATGTTTTGAATGAAAAAAAAAACTTTACAATTCTTAAAAAAGAATAACGAGGATATCCATTAATATTCATTGAGTATACTTTGTATTTAGGCGTGATAATTATTCTTTTTCTAAATAGTAGATTACAAAACTATAGTTGCGGAAACCTGTGATCAATCCTTATATTTTTTAAAAATCTATAGAAACCTCACTTGACTAATAACGCTCCTAAATAACTGTTAGGTTTTCATGATTAATTACTCAATTTGTATTAAAACATTTTCAACCCTAAAAATTATACCACTTCCTTCGCCCAATTGATGTTGTCTCATCCATTATATACATTTTGTAAAAAAAAGGACAATGCAAGCATATTTGTTACATCCGTTATTTATCACATATGCGTTGTAACTTGGGCCCTTACTAACAATTACATTGTTGGTCTATAGTTTTATTTGAACAACAACTAAGACTTAAAATCTGAAGCGTGAACCTTGAGAAAAGGGACACACACCACCTGCAGAATACACAAAGACTTTTATAAACAATTGCAGTGTTGGTCTATAGTTAAGTTGTTCTTACCAGGTTCAAGAACGTTCTTTACCAAATATACTCAAAATATCCAATAGGAGAACATCCTTACAACATAAACTGCATATAGGTGTGTTCACCATAAAAAAATAAACTCTTTCAAATTCTAACACACAAAACATCCTTAAATTTATCAATTTTATATTAAATGATATTTTCCAAAATTTATCTTCACAAATATTTCATCCACCAATCATTAAAAAAAAATCATTTGAAATCGAAACACATCCATACTGGCAGTTAGATGCACGGATATGTGATTGGTTAATTAGGATATGAATAATTAAGGCTTCGTTTGGTTGGTTGTGGAAAAATCTTCGATCCCAATTTTCTTTATAAATTTTTAGATGTATAATTGTCATATATATGAAGGAATTGAAAATATCATTTTCGAAACTTTTAAAAACTCTAATATCAAATTAAATAGAAAACTTGAAAACAAGATTTTTTTATTCATTTTAACACGAATTTTCAAAGTTTAGAAAATAAGGTCAATCCATTAATAATAGTTATACATTCAAATAAACATAAATGATATTAATTAGAATGAAAATTTTGAAAAATTTCCACAACTAAATGGATCATTAATAGACCATTAATTAGTTCTTCAACATTTACTCTTAAGGAATTGGTGTTAGGCACATCGTGGGGAGTCTATATCCTATGTCCCTTGCATGTCTACTCTATGTCCCCATTATCATTGATTAATAATGTTAGGATACTTGTTAATTTTTAAACACAATAAATAACAATGCTAATAGAAAATAAAGTTGAGACATAAAAAAATGAAACAGAGAAGGATCCTCGTTCCATTTAGGATGATACGGGAACCTACAAGACCAACAATGTCATTGCTAGCATTAATTTTAATATAGAAATTTATTCTTTATTTATTCTAATAGCTATAGTAATTATTCACTTCGTACTCAATTAATTAATTCATTTAATTTAAATTAATACAAAAGAATTGTCAGAAAACGTTTTAAAAATACTTTTTATTTGAAAATCAGAAAGCTTGAATTTTCATTTAAATATATATGAACCTAATTATTGACTCTAGATATCATTCAAATAAATGCTGAAAATTAGGGAGTATATATATTAAGGGAGCAATTTAAAAACGCGAGAGGAAAAAAAAATAGTGTGATACCGAACAAACCCACGGGCCACAAGCAATTAGGAAAACGAATATCAAAAAGAAAGAAAGAATAAGAAAAGAAGAAACGAAAACAAGGAAAACAAAAGAGGCCTACTACCTTGAACGCCCTTCATCCTTGGCACCGCATCTTCTCTCAGGCAAAAAATATCACGCTCCCCAAGACCGGTTTCACTTCTTCTCTGCTACTCCAATTCCAGCAATTCCAACTCACGTTAACTAATTCTTCTCCGATACCTCTGGTCCTTTACTATTATACTCCTATTTAATACGACACCGCAATTCTTCTCAGATTGCCGACTACTGTTTTCCGTTTCACCAGTCCACTGCAGCGAAGGCTAGCTCCATCGGAGGTTTGTACTGTTCATGGACGAAATGTATAGTTTCCACCATTCCACGGGTGAGTACGCCGATAAGCCGTTGTTGTCGCCGGAAAGTCTCATCATGCCGCCCGATTACCACGATCTCATCACCTCCTCCTCCGCTCGTCTGCCTGTTTATGGATCCGACGAGCTGATCTCTGCCGTCTCCGAGGCAGCCTCTATCACTCCCGAAATTCACCGCGAGGAAGACGTCTCCAGCTCCATCAAAGCCAGAATCATCTCTCATCCATCATATCCTCGCTTGCTTCAGGCCTACATCGATTGCCAGAAGGTTTAGATTATGTCCATATACTATATTCTCTCTCTCTTCTGGTTCTGCTCGGAGCGTGAGTTCTAACTTCTATCAGTGTTAAGAACGGAAAAATTGTTTTGGAACTGTGCGTGTTTGAAATTGACGAAGAAGTTGCTATCAGTTGGTAGCGTTTCCTTCTCCCACTTTTTTTATTTTTGGGTGTGTGATCTTGATTTTTGCAGCCAGTCGAAACGGCGGCTGAGTTTTTTAATGATCGTTGACGCCGGAAGGACTCGACTAAATTAGAAACTTCGAAGTTTGAGCTTTCATCCGTGTATTCTATGGAGGTTTATTCTTCATATTCCAGCTTTTCAGAATCCAGACGCTTCTGTTTTCATTTAACTTGTCCACGATTTAGCCTGAAAATCGTTTCGCTTCTTGCCGAGGAAGCAGTTTTGGTTTTCTGTTGATTTTGTTATCAGCAGTTCTCATAATTTTATGGAACAATTAATGATATACCATGTTCTCGGAGCTTCTTGAGTAAATAAGAGCTGCTACTATTTGTTTGATGATGGGTTTGATTTTGGCTGCAGGTGGGTGCGCCGCCAGAGATTGCTTGTTTTCTAGACGAAATTCTGAGAGATAATGATGTTTGCAAGCGAGATGTGGTCTCCACTTGCATAGGCACCGATCCTGAGCTCGACGAGTTCATGGTCTCTCCCTCTCTCCTTCCTCCCTTCCTTCCCCTAACTTGTCATTTATGAGTTTCGCCTTTCATTTAATACCGAGACAACTAACTCCTCGTGTACTCGTGCCCCATCCAGACGACTTACTGCGATATGTTGGTCAAATACAAATCTGACCTCTCACAGCCTTTCAATGAAGCCACCACCTTTCTCAACAAGATCGAACTTCAGCTCCGCAACCTCTGCACAGGAGCGTCCGCTCGAGGATCCTCCGGTTAGGCCTCTCTCTCTCTCTCTGATCTGCTGTTTCGTTCAATTAGTAGTAATATGCGTAAAAGTAATTTGTTGTGTGATTCGTGGCCTTAAATTTCGGGCGACTCAAGTTTCTCATATCATGAGGACACCTGCCAGTGATAATGTACTCCAGTTGTTCACTAAATTGCCCGAGAGAGAGAGAGAGAGAGAGAGTAGAGACGCTATCTGTCTACGACCTACTACTAAATTCATCGCTGAGACTTGCAGGCAAAAGTCTGGCGCGCATAGAGATAGAGTGCGTGATAATGGCGTGAATCCTGGAACCCACATAAACGACAACTATTCCTTTCCTAGTCATAGCCTCTCCATACCTTTTCCTGTTTCTGCAGAAAGCACGCACTAATTGAGAGAACACCGATAATAACATAAAAGAACAATCACGTTTTCTGCTAAAATTACCCTAGCAGGGGTAATAGCAAAAACCCTACTGGAGATGAGAAGAACCCATCTTGCCTTTTCTGGGATTTCTGTTTTTTCTCTTCTCCTTGTTCCTCGTTTTCTCTCAAAGTAGTGGGTTGTTGGTCTGATTTTTCACATTTCGTTTCCGTAAGTGATTCAAGAGGGTGAAAATAGGAACTGGCCAGCTCGTGGTTTCTCCAGCATTGATGGGACTTCCAACAGTATCGCTCAGCCTTTCTCTTTTTCTTTTTGTTGAATATGTTGATATACTGAATTCTAAAATCTTTACACTTCAAAAATTATCGAGTACTTGCATAATGTTTCTAATAATTAACCAATTTCATCACTCATTTTAAAGGCAAATTAAACAGACATTTGGTTGATTATTTGCATTAAAAAACTGCATTTCATTTGATGTGTCCATGCCGGTATATAGTATCTTTCAAATGCTGTTCAGTTTGAGATTTAAAAATTTGTGTAAATTAAAACATTTAAATGACTTAAAATGCAATTTAATTTCTTTAAGACCAATAGTGTTTTTACAAGGGGTGGTCTTTGTTGACCAGGTCGTCCATTAATGTTCATTATGTTCTTCAGCGTTAGTCATGACAATTATTGCTCTCAACGTCTCGCTGTGATATGTCTACAATGATGTTTTTTTTCCCTTTTGATACCGTGATGTTTTCTTATACGATTGGGATTTATACACTAGCCTTTAGATGCAACCTGATTTTACCCAGTGGTTAATTAGTCTCTTTGGAAAGCGTGAAAGATCCGTTTAGGACATTGATCATTTTCTATTTACTATTAGTGTTCAATTGATACTTTATAAACATACTATAATTTAAAATTAAATTCGTTCAAAAAATTCGGGCATAGCTTAATTTTCGAGACAGAGTATTAGTTTTGGAAAAAAATATATTGAAAATGGTAATTAAATATGAAATTAAGCATTTTGAGACCTCTCGTTCTTTTCTATGAAATGTACATATAAACTTGTTATATAAATTTCTGTTTAAAATAATGAAAAAATTATCTTTTCTAAAAGTCCTCGTACATTTGGTTGCATGTTGGAAAGTTAACTACATTCGTGTGATTTTTGAGAAATAAATTTCTTGTATATCGAATCATAAAGAAATTTGAGAAAAAAATTATTTGATGTTGAATTGATGATTTTAATAACGTTTTATGCGTTAGAATTTTGGAAAAGTTGCTTTTTTTTTGGTGAACACTACCATGTCCTACCTCCGTATTAAAAAATATGTGTATATTTAACTTTCATGTTTTATAATTCAATATTCGACTTAAATATTTATAATGATAAACAATGAGAAAAATCCGATATATATATATATATATATATATATATATATATATATATATATATATATATATATATATATATATATATATATATATATATATACACACTCCATCCCACAAAAGATGTAAAATTTGACTTTGGTGTTTTGTGTTGAGTGTTTAATTCAAATTAAATCTAAGATATATAACGAAAAAATTTCTTAAAAAAACATATTTAGAAAATTCATGTTAGCAAATTGTGATATTCAAATAAATAAACTTTCTATATCAAAACATTCATGAAAAAAATTATAGATTAAATACATGAGAAACAGGAAATCACAGTTGACAATTTTTGTGGGACGGAGGGAGTACTTCAAATTATAATACACATGAATTATTTTTTTTTTTTGAACGGCTGCATATCATTGAAATGAGAGAAGAATACAAGAGACAGCCTTGGCTAGGTACCATGAGAGAAGGGACCTAGCAAAGGCAAGAAAAGATAGAAGAAAAAAATGATAAATTAAATACTATAAAACAGTAAAAATAAATGTATCTTTTTTTAGAACGAAGGGAGTAAGACTTTGCATTGAGAGGATCGAGTCCCACTTTTTTGTGTCCCCTTCTTATCCTCCATTAAAAATGATAAACCATGTTTTATGTTCTGTAAAAAAACAAATTACTTAACATTGTTAATCATTTATAGTGGAATTTATAGTGGAGGTAGAGAGGGAACATAAAAAAAAATGAAACAAGTGATCCGGGTTAATTGTTTCATAAATAGTTCCATTTTCCGTAACTTTTATCTCAAAATTAAAACCCATCAGAATACACGCATCTTCTTCTTAGCTGGTTGATTATACTCTTTGCCAAGTACTATTTGACAACAACGCTTTCAAGTATATGTTGTGTTTTAAAAAATGCTATTTATATACTAGAAGCTTTTAGCATTTAGATACAATTATTCGATCTTAACTATTAAAAAATTATTTAAAACTTTACAATTAATTGAAACAATTATCAAGTGGCGCATGGGGTGATTCCTTCAGATCATCATTCAGGCCTTAATTGTTACTCACGAATTTAGCATTTTGTTAAAAAAAGAAAATTAGAAATGGCTATATACGTGGTTGGGATCCATTTCAAAAGCCATCGTGATCTCTCTATTTTGTCATGCGTGGAATTAATTTTGCAGCTAAACTTTTCAGTAGAAAGTTACAGTAAAAGTTCATCAACATTAAGAAAAAAAAGAAGAATATCCAATCAATTCTTTCCTCCAGTATTTTCTTATCAATTACATATTTCACATCAATTTTCAAAAATACACAATATAGAGTATATTTTTAGGACAGTTTTTTTCCTTACACGAACCATCTTTTTATTGAATTGCCGTATTTGCTCTTCGCTAACCTATTATGCAATGCACGAAATTTTTATAGGAGTGTGTATGCAGATAGTTGACTGTGAGTCTGTGATGCTAGTTCAAATCTCACTGGTCATATTCAGCATTGGACATTATGAGTATTGATAGCTAGTGTTTTAGTAGTCATATTCTACTGTAATGTTTGGCGAGATTTATCAAACTTAAGTTTCGATTGATCGGGCACCTGGTCTAAGCTAATCCCCTTTTGTCACGTTTTTAATACCCAATTAAGCTTAAATGATTAACCCGAATAAGAATGCTTGATGCAAACTGAGTGCTCTCTTCCTGTCTAACGTGGCTGTAGTTGTACTTGATATAAATAATGTTGTACATATTAGTGTGGTGTGGTGTGTCATGGCATCTGTGTCGTTCATATTACAAATTAAATGGACCTACCTAATTTTGGTTAATAGAAGATAACGATATATCTGAGGGCTTGTCCTTTAAAGGCAATATATCAAGTTCCAATGAAGATATATTAATATACTTATGAACGGTGGAAGTTGATCGTATTTGGAGTTGTATGGTTGACACTTAGTTACCGTCATGCTGCTATTAGTTTTTATTTTATTTTTATTTTTCAATTTGTTTTCTTGAAACTTGTTTTAGATTTTATTATACTCTATAAAATAGAATGCCAGCCGAGTTTAGTTGGACACTGACGCTTTGCCATCCTTCTATTGGAAATGGATTTGCACCAAGTTTACTCTTCACGTGAGACCTTAGATCTGATCCGCTTTCTTAAACGTCTAGATTTCTTGGTGGTATTTTGTGCCGCTTTTTACTTCCACCATGCAACTAATACAATAATGACCTTCCTTAAAATCCTGTCAAGTTCCTGTGAAATTATGCACCGCCACTTCAATCTCATTCGTAAATAAGAAATTTTTAAAAGGGATGGGATCCTGGTGGGCCTTTTACTTTATTTAGCATTCTGTTTAGTTTATATGTTTCTTGGGGACATCATGGAATCTTTTACCAGAAAGCTTTCGTAATAGGTCTCACAGATGCACGAGATGGAGGTTGTGCAAAATATGTTATGGGTCTCGCAGCCTTTTTACTGTCCAATAGGTGATGATTTGATTAGCCGTTGTTTAATCTCCTGCATGTTTTTTGGGACGCTTGTAGGATCAGTGCAATTGTGGCTCCAAATTCCAATTGCTTCTAACTTATAGTGTTATATTCAGATGAAAGTACAAGTTGCCTTTTCTGATAATCTGCGCTCGTGTTGCTTTCAATCGATCTCCTTTTTGTGCAATTTTGGATGCTACTTTTCAGTCGAATCGATTAACTTGAACATGCGATTGTTTCCTGAGCATTCTATAGGGATTATGACTGCATGAAGCTGCATGTGATTTGAGGATGTTAGGTTGTTGCCAAATCTGGCCCTCGTCTATTTCAGGCTGTGAACTCCTTATAATTCAATAAATGTTTTGCTATTTCAAGTAGGAAAAAAAAGGATGCTAGGTTGTCGCCGAGTGATAGGATATCATTAGGCATTGGTTGTATACTTGGGCAACCACCATACTTGCCTTTTATTTAGGGTGTGTTCATTTGAAATAAGAAAACAATTTTGGGAAATTTGAGGATGTGTTTTGATTGATGAATAAGATATACGTGAGTAAAGAATTTTGAGAAAAATATTATTTTATAAAGAATTGATGGTGAATTGATTGATTTAAGACTATTTTATGTATTGGGAATTGAGAAAGTGGGAAAAAAATTTCCCACTCTTTGCAACTGAACTGAGTCTTAGAGTAAAAACCATTTACTTCAATAAGTTGGGTTTAAGCTAATGACTTGGCTCATCCAAATGGAGCACGTCTTTTCCATTAACTGTCACCTGTTTTCGAGCATGAGGTTTTAGTTTAATTGGATAGAGAATCTTGAATATCTTTAATGCATGCTATTAGTTTATTGACATTAATGTGTTTATGATGGGCCTGACAGTTTAAATATTGACTCCATGGGCAACACCTTGACTCATGGATAATTAGCTGTTAGTCCCCCCGTCTTTCAGGTCAACATGTGAATGGAATTGAGAGTTTCCCTTTCCCTCAAAAAGGAGTTATGCACTGCATTAATACAATTTTTTTTAATGCATGCTTAATTGAGTAGCGTGGTGGTGGTTGATGACGCTTTTTCTATGAGAGTTGCTGTCTGATTGAATTTATTAAGCTAATGTAAGACACTGCTTTTCTAGCGGATAGGGGATTCTGGCTATACATAGTGCCACCATTCTTGTTTTAAGTATTTTCCTTAAAAAAATTCTGGGGCATAGGGTAAGAAAGGATGGAGTGAATGATAGGGATGAGATGAAGGGAATGTTGAGAAGTGAATATTAGATATATAGAATCATAGGGTATAGTGCAGGATTAGTGAGCAGCAGAATTAGTTTGTTTGGATTAATGAGTGTTGCTAGTTTTAGACTTGTAGCAGTAGTGGATTTTGTGTACGTAGCCGCCTAGACAAGCAGTAGCATTAATATTAGAACTCATCTGGTAGAAGTTAAGTAATTTACACACTTGCGTTTACAGTAGAGATTTTCATGTTGAATAAGTAACAGTAGTTGTTAACGTGTATGGATGCATAGCATACAAAATCAAATTCACTTAGATTATTTTGCATAAATAGGGGGTTTCAAACTTAACATTTTAGAGATGAATGTTTGCAAACTCACTTCCGTTTTTTTCATGGTGAGTTAAGTTTTTCGGATCTACAAATCATACACCGAAAGTGAATTCGGTGTATTCACGTGGATGATTTTCATCCCTTTTACCGTCGTGTGACACGTGGATATGTAGGATATGGGTAACAAATTTTGGTCCATTTTGATGGATGAAATTTGTTGAGCTCTCTCACCAGCTTGACACATGGGCTGATCGAACTTTGGTCCATTCTCACCGCTGAAATTTGATCCGCATGTTTTAGTGTTTTAGTTTGAGGGGTAGGGGATGTTTTTTTTTCACCCCTCATTCAGCGAAAATTCACCAAATTTCTTCCCCCTCCTCACTTAAGTTTGAAACCCCCTAATGAATGTTCAGCAAAGGATCGGGTAAGCATGGATGAAAACAAAAATGTTTTCATCCATGTGACACAGAGAGCGAGGCATGGATGTGGTGTAAGCTACGAATGAAGTAGCTACGGTAGCTCTTAGGAAAGGGCCGGAATGCATAATTGGGGAGGCATTGACCAGCGGAATTGGAAGAGGACAATTTATTTGTCTTTGTGAAAGCAGTAGTAATTAGAGTTGGTGGGGAGGGAGTTGAGGCATAGAGGGCCCCTGAAGCCCACTCGCTAGTAATGCCTCAATTTTGATTTTTACTAGCAGTTTAATTAGTACTAGTATTTTGTACTACTTCTACTTGTATGTTTTTGGGGTTCCTGAGAGAAGAGAAAAGAAGCCCGGTTTGATCGGGTGGTCACATGGACTCCCGCAGTTTTCGCTGCGTGTCGCAGCAGGCTTTTTGTTGCAACAAAATTAAAGATCATTTACTTCACTGCTCATAGGCCTTTGAAGCAAAAGTCTTGCTGTTTGTTACTAGTGAAGTGAAGTGAGTGAGGTGAAGTCTGCTGCTGCTCACTCTCTCTCTCGCTGCCATTAGCTTTAGTGGCTGCCTGTCATTTCTATGGGTTGATTTCTCCTGTGGGTCTTCTCTCCTCTGCTTTCTCTTCTTGCATACTGTAATATGCACCACACGCGTCTCTCTCCCTCCCGACCTTTCCAGCCTTGTTTTGTCCCCTCACCAGCCAATTAGGTGGCTTCGCAAAACATTTTCCAATTTATCATAACATAATATTTGACAAGTATATGATTTAAAATAATAAATTTACTCGGTTAAATTACAAATTTTTAATCATAAACAAGTATCAATTTAATGAATAAATTAAAAAATGATTTTCATATAGGTGCGAAGCCAATGACTATTGGCTTAAACCATTGGTTTCGCACTAACCAAATGGGCTCTTAATTTCTCCATCACGCCCAACTCCAACTCCGCATGTCTAATCTAATTCACCCTTTTGTTTTCCCACTCAGTTCATTCTACGCTTCTTATTTTGTTAGAGTATCATCTTTTTAGTGGTAGAGCCCTTGCAGATTTTGTATGAGCTGAATTGTAATATTCACCAGCTGAATGGTAATACTTCACCTATCTCATAGATCTTGTAGCCTTTCTCTTGAAGCCAATCTCATTTCAACTTATCTGTTTTACTAATTTTTAGTGGAAAGAACTTTAATATCAAATTTACAGTATACAATGATGGTAAAGTAAAATTATAAATTTGAATGTTGAAGTTTTTTATTTAATACATTTGAAGTATACAAATTTAGAAAGGTTTACTGGTAATTAACATGGTTTGGGCCGGGCCATACAGCCCATTCGTGCCGTGCTGTACGGGACGTTAGTTGGTTTTTGTTTTTCCATCAGTGGGTTGGGTTGTAAATAAGGAGAAAAAACGAAGAAGGAAATGAGTAATTTGTTTGGTTTGATTTGATTTGATTTGATTTGATGGCCACACCGTCAAGTCTGGTCACTGGGGTAGTACTGGCTGACGAGAGACGGAACAACACACTGAGCCACTTGCTTTACCCCCACCCACACAAGGGCGAGGAGGAGGCCATTCCTTCCTGTGTGAAGTTAGAGTAGCGTGCAGTGTTTCGCCGGTGCAGATCACTCTTAATCTTCATCTCTCATTTGGCTCCTCTTCTCGCTCCGTGTCCGTGGGACCTCTCCCCTGCTTTAAACCCTAGTCTATGATGAATGCCTCACTCAGGGATTCGGCACTTTGCTTCCCAACTTTTCACTTCCTACTAATTTAACATTTGTAAATTGATTTCAAATAGTTCTTCCGTTTTCAATTAATTTTACATTTTTTGTGGGTGTGAAGATTTAAATAAATATAAAATTTTATATAATTTGACATAATTATTTTTAAGTAAAATTTTCATAAAAAATGAGATAGAAAAATTTAACATAAAATATAAATAGTTTGATAATTTTATAGAAGAAAATTTTTCATTTATTGAAAGTATATAATTTTTTAGGGATGACTCATAAAAGAATTGTGTATACTTTAGAGTCGTTTCGAGAACAAGATGGTTGAAAAAGATTGATTGGACATAACTGTTTTTAGTAGATGAAAACGCCTTAAGGATGTGTTTATTTGAAGTGAGATTATTTTTTGATTAATTTGAGGATATGTATTTTGATGGATGAACGAGATGTGTGAGTAGAAAAATTTGAGAAAGAAGTGATTTGAAAATTGATGAATAATTGATAGATTTAAAGGTATTTTGTGTATTGAGAATTGAAAAGAGAAATTTTACTAAGAAATTTTTAGGTGAACACTGGGTAAGGGTGTGTTCGTTGAAAAATAATTTTAGAAAATTTAAGAATACGTGATTTGATTGATGGATGAGATATATGTGAGTGGAGAAATTTGAAAAATAAAAATTGATGTGATAGAGAATTAATGGAGAATTGATGAATTTAAGTTGTATTATGTATTGTAATTGAGAAAGATGAAAACTTATTTTGGAAAATTTGTGTGGTGAATGCACACTTAAGAATGAATTAAAAGTTTTTCAGTTGTTGGTTCTAACACAGTACATTACAACATCCAAATTCAGTCGGCAGAATTGCTACACTAACTATTTCATCAATCCCAAATAAGTAACACTTGACAGTGTAGGGCGATTAAGAAATAGTACTATTAAGTTGCCAAAAAAAACACTATTAAAGATTTAAGAGTAATAACGTAAAACTAACATATAAGTAAAACAATAGGTTTTTGGATGGAAAAAATTAAGGGTAAAATAATAAAACTTCTGTTGAAGGTTGTCTGAATAGGAAATATGTTACTCTTTTTTTTTTGGGAATACACATAAAAATATTGGTCTCAATTTCCTGGATGAATGGAATACCTTTTTACTCTCTTTATCTGTGAACATTGTTGAGGTAGTTTGAAGAAATAAATTTCGATATTTTTTTTGAGGGTTTTGAAAATTAGATGTGATGTTTTTTACTTAAGAAATTAAAGGAAAAACTGATTTAATTGAAAATTTATTTGTGAAAGCACAGAATTTGTTTATGACAATTTAGAGAGTTTTTCTGAGATGAAAGAATGTGTTCTTCTGTGCATTGGAATGATGATTTATTACTGCTTGTGTGATCGTTTTGTACTTTGTGGGAAGAGAAGTGGTAAAAAAAAGTTGAGAATGTTTCTTTGATAGATTTTGAGAGAATTTCGTGAAAAAAATATGAAGTAGTTCTACTAAATGTTATGATAGTTAATGTGTTATATGTGAGAAAAACTAGAGAAAAAATGTTGATTTGATATTTGACAAGTGTTTCAAAGGAGACATGTCAATTTTGAGTTTCATTTCACTGTTCTTTTAATAACTTGTTTCCTTTCTCAAGTTGGACGTTTTGTTTAGTAACTCTTGCATCTGCAATTTTGAATAGATGGTTATTTTCTTTCTCTAATTTAAAATTTTGTTCCCATGTTGCACATGAAGAAGTGTCTTTAGGGGATGAAGGTGCCGGATCATCAGAAGATGAGTTCAGTGGCGGGGAGGAGGTAGCAGAAGGCCAAGTACGGGGTGAAGACAGAGAGCTCAAGGACCGGCTCCTACGGAAGTTCGGTAGCCACATCAGCAGCTTGAAACTTGAATTCTCAAAGAAGAGAAAGAAAGGAAAGTTACCAAAAGAAGCGAGGCAAGCCTTACTTGAATGGTGGAATCTTCATTATAAGTGGCCCTACCCCACGGTAACCTCCACCCTAGCTTGCTTGCTTGCTCACCCGTGTCTTCTACTATTCCCTTAAAACTGAATGCTCAATCATTTGCCATAGAAGTGTTGTAGTATGTTGCAACTTGGTGCTCGAAGTGATAAAAAGAAAAAAACTGATGCTGATTTGGGCATGTGTTTAACAATTAGGAAGCTGATAAGATACAACTGGCTGAGACAACAGGATTAGACCAGAAGCAAATCAACAACTGGTTTATAAATCAACGGAAGCGACACTGGAAGCCATCGGAGAACATGCAATTCGGGTCCTTGGACAACCTTTCAGAACACTTCTTTCAAGATGATTGTTGAGGTAAATTATGTACATTTTCAAGTAACACATTGTTGCTTACGCTGCTTTTCCCTTTGTACATTAATCCATGTGCAGCGGCGCTCAAGTGGGAATGCTTCTTCCCTTGCACAGGGAAAATAATTGTAATTTTTCACCTGTATTCCCTTTATTGGAACGCTATGGCCTTCACTTGCTTCCATAACTTGTAACATTTCATTTGTCAACTCTTCTGTTCTTATCATGTTTGATCTTGTTCTATTGCCGCCTACTGCAGCCGGGAGTTGTGGAACTGCCTGCCTGCCTAGCTAAACTAGCAAGTTGGGATGAATTTGTTAAACTATAAAGTGTGCACTCATCAATCTATCTTAAATTGTGCATCTACAAGAATAAGGAAGAAGGAATGAATCGATGGAAGTGATGAGTTCAATAATTTAGTAATTAATGGATAAGGTGCACACTTTAAAAGGTGCAAAACTTTTTCCTAAATCATATTGAAATCCTATCAGAACATACATAGGGAAACCTGTAAAAAGGAAAAGGTTGAGTGAAATAGTTTCATTACGCAAGCTTAAGGCATCAACGATACCCAAATTGGCTAATTCTCCTGATTATGAGTCAATGGGATTTAATTGGATTGGGCTTTTTGCTATTTGCTAGTCTATTTGTTGGGCCGTTATTTTCTGTGTTTTTGTTTGTTATGCAGTACATGGCTTCGCGATAGCGAGTGGCATGCTACTATTACTGGTAGGTAGCCTGATGGAAATTTGATGTCGGTTACATTAGCATTCGACTCTAGCAGCTACGCCTGCCCTTTCTGAAATTCTTCTACACAGGAAAAAGAAGCAGAGGAGAGAAAATGAAGTAGTTACAACATCCTAGATTTCAGTCCAATGTCAAAATTCTAAAGAACCAGAGGTAACTTCATTGAACGTTGGCGCTATGTACAAAGATCAATGGATCTAGAGACACGTCATAGGGCATTGGAGAATTTGGTCAACATTGAGTAATGCAAATCATAAAGTTATAAATAAGCTGACATTCTATAAGTATATCATATAGGAATCGTATAGAAGACAATCATCTGGGGAAGTAGTAACTTTGGGAGATATTGGCCATTGATATAGAAGTGAGAGGATACGCTGGGTTCTCGTATGCATCACTGAGTTCCATAGTCCTTTCGTCTAGAAAAGGAGGGTTACCAGGTGGAGGCAGATGTTCTTCCTTATTCTTTAGCATATGCAGCACCTTTGACATTGATGGTCTTTGTGAAGCACCCTCTTGTGAGCACAACAGTCCTATATGCACCACTCTACCGATATCATCTTTAACACTGCTGTTATCAGGCTCTTGCAGCATTAAGTTTGGGTCATAAAGCTCCTCCGTGGTCCCACTTTGAAAATGCTTCCATGTCTGCTTCATCACACAGGGAACAATGAAAGACTTCAGCTCCATGGTGAATCAGAAACTTTCAAGTCACATTTGACTGGGAAGAAAAACTTACCACTATAACCAGGCTGTCGTTATATTCGGTTGATGTACTTCTGTTGTTCTGCTTTCCTGTAACCATCTCTAGCAAAAGCACACCAAAACTGTAAACATCTGCCTTGTCTGTTAGCTGTCCATGGGCTAGGTACTCTGGTGCCATATATCCACTACAGATGCAAGGTCCATCAGTTAGCTTCCGAAGAAAATTAAGTCTAAAGTACAATGAGTATCGAAAAATTCTCAAATGTAACAAACCAAAAGAAAAATAGCACACATGTTTCGCTTTATGATATAAGGATATGGAAGCAAGTGATTGGATTCCTCACAGTGTTCCAGCAATGGCGGTACTTATATGACTTTGGTCTTCCTCAAAAGCCCTAGCCAGTCCAAAGTCAGCAATTTTAGCACGCAGCTTGAAATCCAACAAGATGTTACTAACCTTAATATCCCTGTGAATGATTTTGTTTTTGGAATTTTCATGCAGGTAGGCCAGACCTTCAGCAGTTCCAATAATGATCTCATACCTCTTTGCCCAGTTAAATGTCTGGCCTCTAATAGGATCTGTTATGGTATCCAGCACAAGATTATTCAGCACTAGAAATATTGAAGCTACGGTAACTGTTAAGAGTTCCAGATGAGTTATTGAAACTAGAGAAAGAGCGATCACCGAAAATAAAACGATCCAGGCTTTTGTTATAAAGGAACTCATACACAAGAAGACTTTCAGGTCCTGAACAGCAACATCCAAGTAACCTGACCAGGTTTTTATGCTCAACACTACTAATGATGTTGACTTCATTGTAGAACTCTGCTGCTCTGTGCCTGTTGTTAAAGAAAAGTCTCTTGACAGCAATTTCCCTTCCATCTGGTAGAACTCCCTACAGTAGCAAAATTGACCTGTTGGAGGATTCACTAAAAGTGGTAGGGATTACTCAGCTGCTTAAAACTATGATGCAGAAAAATGGCAAGAACCTTATATACAGTTCCATATCCTCCTTGCCCAAGCTTGTTCTCCTCCGAAAAGGACCCAGTGGCCTTCTCAAGCGTGGAGTACTTGAAATTTAAGCTACTATCATGAAGGGTATTCACCAACTTCTCTGCATCACCAGAACCTGCAATGCATTATGTTAAACTTTCTGATCACCAACCTTTAGGCAGGGCAAATCTCTACCCTTTTAGGTCTATCCAAATTTATTAGCAATACTCCTTGCATAGTAAAGTGATCAGCATTGTCTCTATATAAGATTGAATTGCAACTGGAAAGAGAATCCTAAAATACCCCCAACCCAATTTTCTCGTAAAATGCCAATGATGTACGCCATGAGATAAGAGAGTTCCACAGAAGACATGCATAAATATCATAATCACCATTCTTCTCAATTTAGCTTACCTCTTCTTTTCATCTGTACATATCTGTTCTTCCATATGTAAAACCCAATTGTAATTCCAATAACCAGAACCACAATGAAACTAACAACTGTAACCACCACCACTACGGCAGTCCCTGAAAATCCATCCAAAACGCAATTATATGGTCAGAATCGATTTTGTTAAATAACAGGAAAAGAAGAATTAAGAGCGTCTTCACCAAATGTACAGGAAAACACCTCTAGAACTCCCATTTTTCTCCTCCTTGTTGAGGAAGTTACTGTCTGAATACCTCATAAAGCAGCCTGTGTTCAGCGACCGCCCCTCCGGCCGCGGCAAGCAACCCAAAATCTCCGTCGACGCATTCTCCAGACAAGCCCTGCAAGAACTCTGGTTCAATGTTCTCCAACAATTGGCCAGCACATACGCTGACTCGTTTGTCCCTGGAACCGCCACGGTCTCCCGGGAAAACCCGCCTCCAGCAGGCGCCGCCGCCACAGCCCTGGTCACAGCCGCTCTCGCCGAGGCCGCGAACGCCGAAGACGTGTTCCTGGTCGAATTCCCCGTCCCACACTCCGCCATGTCGCCGGGGCCCAAATTCTCCTCGAAGAAGCTGTAATTCTGAACCCTCATGAAACAGCCGTCGAGGTAGATCCGGCCGCCGTTGTTAGGGTAGCACTGGGGAAGAAGGGTCCGAGCCTCGGCGTAGCAGAGGACGCAGTCGAGCAAGGAGAGGTCGCCGTAGCACTGAGCGAGGCCGTAGTTAGCGTCAGATCCCGAACCCGTCACCGCCGAACCGAAACCAGAATCGCGCATCTGAGAACTGATGTTCTCCATGGTAGCGACGAAGTTAGGGACGTAGATGGTAGCATTGTTCTCGAGTTGGCGGCCGCACAGAATTCTGACCGTTTGAGCTCGTGGGGCAGCTCCGACAATTCCCGGAAACCCCAGAAGGGAGAGAAGGAGAAGAAGACTGTAGGGATAGCTTCCGGCGAGTTCCATGAGTTGCACAGAAGCATTAGCTGAACAGTAAGGAGAAGAGAAACGGAAAAGAAAAAACAACTGTCAAAAGGAATTCAGAGTTTTCTGTACAGAAAAATGGGGAAGACGGAAGCGGGTGGGGAGAAGGAAAGCGACTGGCGTGTAAAAATATTCGACGTCGAAATTGTATTTGTTGTCCAAAAAGTAGGGGCCTACAAAGCTCTATTTTTTTAGCCTCAACATCTATAGCACTAATTGCAAATTTATACCCCTACACAATTTATTACAAAAGTGGCTATAATGTATTAGTATGTTGTAAATCTATACTACGATTTAACACCGTTAAAATTTAACGAAAATTTTAGTTAAAATACTCAAATTGATTCTTAGAGTTTTTTAACGGACACTTAAGGTTTTTGAAATGCTCAAACTACGTGTGTAATATTTCAAATAATCTTTCCAAATCAATAATAAAAATTACAGATTGAGTATAAAATATCTAAAAAATTATCAAATATGAAAAAAAAATGTTTAAAATAATATCAATAATAATATTTGTAAATTTTAAAAATATTATCAATAATAATACATGTACTTAAATTTACCTTTTTGTCGCAAAAAATAGTAATTATTAATAAAATGCAAGAATGAATAATAATTTTATGAAAAAACTATCATTATGGAAGATTTTGTACATTATCTAAATAATTTAATAGTTATTGTAGATTTTTTTAGAAAATGAACTATTCATTCTTACATTTTTCTTTTGATAATTACTATTTTTTCGTAATAAAAAATGTAATTTTTTTAAAAATTATTATTGATATAATTATAAACTTTTGTTTTCATGTTTAGTGTTTTTTTTGTATATTTTATACTTGATCTATAATTTGTATTCATGATTCACAAATATTATTTGAAATAATACGCACACAATTAAGAATAACGACTCAAAATGTAAAATTACAAAGTTAGAGGGATGTTTAACACGTTTTAAAAATTCTGATGGTCAATCTGAGCATTTTAATCACAATTTTCATTAAGTTTTAACGGAAGTTAACTCGCAATTATATATTTGTAACGTACTTATACTTTAAAACCACTTTTACAACAAAATTTCTTTTGATATAGATTTACAACAAAAAATATAAATTATGTACAGATAGTACAATTTATTTCCTATATGTCCGAGGATCCGCATAGCCCTCGTTTTATGTGTTATTTATCCATTCTTACTTTTTTTTTATGCCAATGTTGATGAATGGAGATAACTCTCGGGCTCGTTTGGTTGCAGGATAAAAAATAGTGGGATGAGATGATTAAGATGGGATAGAGTGGGATTATCTAGGATAGAATTAGATGAGATTATTTATGATAGGATTGGATGGAATTATATCAAATAAATTTGTCATAGTCTCAAATTTTTTTCTTCTTTTTTTTATCTCATCCCTCCTTATCCATTGGTGGGTGAGGTATTATTTAATCCCACTTTTATGAGATAAAAATATTAAAATGAATAATATTCATCCCATCCCTGGACGTACCAAACGAGGGATGAAGGAGGAGGACAGGATAAAAATCATCCCATCCCTCCTTATCCCGCCAACCAAACGCACCCTTCAATTATTCTTGGGGATGGGAGGGAGTAGATCTTGCTTCGTATTTGTTAATTCATTTTTGGTTTACACGATTTCAGGCCATCATCAAGAGTCTGTTTTCCTTTTCGGAATGGTCAACTTTTCACACCTAGTATTCAATTTGTGGCAAAATAAATGAATTCTCACTCAGAAGTAGTGAAAGAAGCAAACTTCTCACTTCAAATTTCGCCTGTCTAATTGACCCTTCTACATGTTATCCTTTGACATCACCATCATTGTAAAATTACTTACGGTGGCGGTTCTTCAATTAAATTTTAGCATCTCAATTCAATCCAATCGTTTAGCTTGGAAAAAAAGGAAAGAAAGCGTAAAATCATCCAATTCAAAACCATTTGGCAATAAGTGGAGAGAACTCTTCTTATTTACTATTATACTACTCCCTCCGTCCCTGAATAATTGTACACATTGTTTTTACTGTTTTACAGTATTTAATCTATGATTTTTTTCCATGAATTTTTAGACTTTAAAGTTAATAATTTATATGCATGTCATAATTTGAAGTATAAACTTTCTAAATATATTTTTTATGAATTTTTTAAAACTTGCTATCTTTGTTAAAATTTGAGTCAAACATTGAATCTTGAAACAGCAAATTCAAAGTGTATAATCTTTCACGGACGGAGGTAGTATATTATTACTGGAACCTTATCAAGAAAGCCAAAAAAATGAATGGAGTGATATCGTGAGGACACCTAGGATCCACGTAGGCACCAACTAGACAAAGAGTTTTTTTTTGACGCAATGTAGGCATGCCTATCAGCCTACCATTTTTTAAGGAATTGGTTTCCAATTTCAGTCCTCTAATTAATTAGATTGATTCTTTCCATATTGAATTCATTAATTAGATTGAATCTCTAAAAAATGTTCAAATCATTAATTGGTAGTATTAATTTTCTCTCCATTTTTTATCTATTTCCTTACTCTCATTAATTGAGTGTCCCGCTCTGTCCTTTCATTCTTTCTTACGAAATTTCCATATTTATCGTGACGTTCTCATCTTTTTCAATGGTCTTCAATCACAACAAACTCATTCATCAATCCTTCCTTCATGGGTCGCCGCCGGCAAAAAATAATAAGAAGTTCAATTTTCTGAATTTATTTTTTATTTTGTTTTTCAATCAATTTAAAATAGAAATTTCAGAATTTTGTATACAAACAAAAACTGGATGTACCTTTCTTACAAATATACTTTATTTATGTTTTTTATACTATAATAATGCAGATAAATTGAAGTCAAATGAATAATAAAAGTCAAACGTTTCATTATTTTTCATATAGAAGCACCGACACATACATAAGAAAAATAAATAAGGGAGATATCCCTTAAACAAATATGTGTTAAACAAAATGAGATAAGAAGTTAATAAAAATGGTGAGAGGAAGAAAAAAAATATTTTTTCATTTATTTTTCATTTGTCGTTAAAACAATGTGTAAATCAATAGCATGCGCATTATAAATAACGGGTCACTAAATTTACGCTGTATTTATAAAAGAAATTCTATATTTATATTTTTATATTATTTTGTTTCCAAGAATGACTTTTATTTTGTTTACATTATATTTTGTTTGTCATTTAACACCCTTTCTTTTTGCTATAGTTAAAAAGATAAAAACAATATTTTTTCTTTGTAATATACCGGCGATTTAGTGCCTTCTAGAGACGTGATTTTTTTTGTTGAGAGATATGTGAATGCTTTTGGATATTTTTGCCAAAAAATTTGTTATGCGTTTAGTCTATATTATTTTAACGTACTATTAATTATCATATTTTTCATTTTCATATTTGCAATTTGAGGTCAAATATTTTATTTGACCTCTTTGTTAGGGGTGATCATGGGCTTGGTGGGGTAGATAAAAAAGAAAATGTTATCCATATGCAACGGGACTGGTACCCAGTTTTATTATCCGTAACCGACCTGCACTACGCAGGCACCCACGTCGCGGGTACCTGCACATCGATTGGTTTTTGCGAATCTGGTGATAGGTATCCGCACGATAATAAATATTAATATCACAAAGAAATGTGCTTTTAAAATAAAAATACTTGACTATATCGATTCTTATCATTATAAATAAGTCATCATACTCCTGAGGACACTTATAGATGTCTTGAGTTCGAACCTCCTGTATCCCCTACCCCCCTTTGTATAAAAAAGTAGTCAAATACATAACGAAAGCACCACATCTACAAACATAATACGGATGAGCCACACAAGAAAGACGCCGGATGAAGTGACACCAACTAACGATCATGTTGATATCATGTAGTTCTCAAATATTAGATCTTTATGTAAACGTGTTATTCGCTTAATATCATATATGACAAGGGACGGTTTAGATCACCCGATTTTAGATCTTACGGATGAAGCTTAATAAATTTAAGCACAGTTTGTTGATTGTTTGAAAAAGGTGGTGTTTTTTTATACAAAGGGGTAGAGGATTGAGGATACTGGAGGCTCGAACTCAAGACCTCTACTAGTGTCTTTATGAGCATGACCATTATGCCAAATGCTCGGGACACGAAGGTGGTGTTTTACTATCGCAGATTCGTCAATTTATATACAGAAATATTATTTTTTATAATAAATGAAGTAACAGTAAATTTATCATCTTGAGTTTATATTCCGAATATATCACATGCATGTTAATATTTCAATTGTAAGTTTTACACTGAACTATGAAAATGCACTAATTTAACATAAATTTACTCCAATTAATACATTATTAATATCGATACCTTATAAATTTGGTTAAATATTAATTTTTGGAACACGTGCCGTAGACGGGTATTAAAACTAGTTATAAGTATTAGTTTAACCTTTTATTTGGATAATGTGGGATTTCCCACTTCAACACACCTCGCTCACATAGTTTTTTTTTTCCTAGCACGTGGGTATTTTTGGGCATACAATTTTTTTAAGCAATGGTTGGGCTTTTTTTATTTTTTATCAATCTACTCTGATATCATGTAGAAACATCTAACTCAAAATCATTTGACAATGAAGTCTCTTCTTATTATAAGTATTAATTTAATCCTTTTATTTGTGTCACGTGGGATTTCCCACTTTAAGAGAAAGAAAGAAAGACCCATTCGTTAGGTCGAGCATTGAGGCAAATCGAGTTTTTTGGTGTTCCAGTGGAAGATCAGCCGAAGAAAGATGTTATATTGAAGCCTTTTATATTAAGGAAGTCCTTCTCCAAGTCTTCATATGTCATGCTTCTTGCAAGTAATTGATCTAGAGGCCACAGAATCTATTTTTGGTTAACCATCACGGTAAAACATCTAGTACCATTCATGAAGTTAGCAGCAGTGCAATCTTTTAGTACAAGGGGTGCAAGCTGAAAGAAATAAACCACAAGAAATGATACCAATAGATTATGGCTAATGTTCTTTCCTCAAATCAAGAACTATTTCTACCTGTACATGGAAACCAGCTGGTGGATGAAGAATACATCAAAAAGCCACCCTATAGATTGGATTGAAGTTCATCAGGGATCAATGAGATGTTCGCTCGCAACGTTACCTGAAGACTGGTAATGGAGCTCAGAATCGTAAACTTGGGATGATATACTTCTGCTAGTACCTGAGCTATGCAGGGACATGAAAGGGGGCTGCGTTGGCACAGCAATTTCAGAGTCATTGCCACTAATAATCGTAACCACCGTTGACATTGATGGTCGCATTTCCACAGTTGCTTGCACACAAAGCAAGCCTATCTGCAGTAATCTTGATGCCTCTTCTAGATGATTATCTTTTAGAGCTGGATCGATGATGTCCACGAGTGTATGTGTTTGGTAATGGCCCCAGACCTTGTTGGTAAAAAGAAGGAGATTACTGACATTGTTAGGAACTGAGGACCAACATAAGAACAAGATAAGAACATGTTGTAGAATTATGCAGATAGGAATAAGTGAGAAAATGAGTATCACCGTGTGCAGGATCGAGAATGAACCTTGAGCCACAAACTTGTTACGCTTTCTAGTAATAACTTCAATGACAAGAACCCCGAAACTATAAACATCAGCCTTCTCTGTCAACTTGCCACAAACAACATACTCTGGAGCCATGTATCCACTACAGGTTCAAATCAGTAAGTCATCATTAACAGCATTGAGAACTATATCATCATAAAACAAGTTTCGGAATTGAGAATTACAAAGTCATCATAACACATGCCACAGAATGTCGGACTTACAATGTTCCAGCAATGGCAGTGCTGACATGAGTTTTATCTTCGGGGAAAAGCCTTGCAAGTCCAAAATCAGCAATCTTAGGGGTGAAGTCATTGTCCACCAGTATATTGGTGGGCTTTATATCCCTGTGTATGATCCTCAACTGTGACTCACCATGAAGATAGGCCAACCCCTCTGCTGTACCCAATATAATTTTATACCTCAGTTCCCAAGATAACTGCACATCCTTAACTGCGTACAACGTATACCATTTTCTCTGTTAGCTGATGAAATGAAGGAGAATCAATAAACTACTCTCACATGAATACGAATGAGGATAACAACCAAATAAGTGATCGTTCACACTCTGATTCGGCACATATTCATAGACAAGAAGGCTCTCCGGGCCTGTAATGCTGCACCCTAACAGCTGCACAAGATTTCTGTGATGGATGCCACTGATGAGGTTGACTTCGTTAAAGAAGTGGTCAACCCATTGTCTTGTGTTGAAAAGAAGCCTCTTCACAGCTACAACCCTCCCATCAGGCAAGGTCCCCTAATGATGATCACCCAAAACTGATCAGAGCAAAACCCTACAAGATCATGCCATGATATTGGGCAGAGTAATCAAAGCAACACATACTTTGTACACACATCCGAACCCTCCTTGTCCCAATTTATTCGCATTGTTAAAGTAATCCGTAGCCTTCTCAAGCAATTCATAGGAGAAATTGATCTTGGACTTGTTCACCGTATCCAACAGAGCTCCTACCTGCTTTCTCTCTACACAAACAATATGCTAATGCATTAACATTTCTAGCCAGTCACAGCTTAGGGTGTTAAACAAACAGTAATTTTGCACATACCTCTCCTCTTCTTCACAATCTTCATGCTAACAAAGAAAAGAGCCGTACCAATCATCAGAACAAACGCCACAACTGAGGATGTCGCAGCAATGATCGCCAATCTTCTGCGTCCTGCCAGCCAAAATGATGTTGGTTACTGTAATCATTACTCATCTTGAGCTCAGAATCAATAATCAAAACAAATTGAGAAATAAAACAGTGGAATCTGAACTCACCGTTGCTCCTAATTGGCGGTGGTCCGGTGTTGTTGTAATAGAACCTTTGAGTAGAATACCTCATGTAACACCCAGCATTCAGAACCCTCCCTTCTTCTTTAGGAGGACAGGCACCAATTTTGGAGACCGCGTCAGCTAAACACGCCCTACAATTACTTGAATTCACAAATTCCCAGCACTGAGCCAACCCGTAAACCGACACATTCGTTTGGCTCACGTTCGCGACCAGAAACCCACCGTTGGTCGGAGCCTGCGCGCTCAGATTCCTCACCAGTGCCCCCACATTCCTTCGAAACACACTCGGCTCACTCGTCGCATTCCTCGAAGCACAGACCGTCCGGTCCTGCGAGCTAAGCGTCTCGTTGAAGAAATCGTAGTCGTCGTACCTGAGATAGCAGCCGTCGAAGAATAGCCTTCCGCCGCGAGTGGCGGTCTGGAAGGGGAGGCATCTGAGGATCTGGGTCTTGGACTGGGCGAAGCAGAAGTTGCAGTCGCCTCCGTTGAGGTCTTTGATGCACTGTCCGAAGGCGTAAACGGTGGCGTTGCCGGATCCCTCGGTGACGGCGGAGTACCTCTGGCGGGAGATTTGTCGGGTGGCTTGTCCGAGGGCGGCGACGAAGTTGGAGACGAAGGTTGGGCGCTCCGGCAACGGTGCTGTCCTGCTTGAACATACCAGAGCGGCCTCTGTGGCTCTTGGGTCGGACAGGGATGGTTTCAGAAACAGGAGGAAGAAGTTGAGCACTGACAAAAACAGAAGTCGATCCATAATCTGGTTGATTCGTAACTGGAAACAGAACAGCGGCGGCGGCTGCCTTGCCGGAGATCACAGTTACATTTTGGGGCGGGAACGTGGAGAAGAACTGAAGAAGGACCAAATAAGTGAGAACGCGTGACCATTTTTTAATTTGGTTAATCAAAGAAAAGGACAGGATTTTTCTGACAGGAAAATGTGACAGAGCTGAAGTCGACCTGGTGGTTCTTGTGACTTCTGCGACGGCCACCCAGTCAATGGTGGTTAATAAATACGCCAAAATATATGTTACTGCACCAAACTATGGCAAATCGATCATATAAGGACTCACACTTTAACTGGAGTACATAAGTACTTTGAATGACTTCATTAGGGTGCTTCAAACTTTAACTTTTGAGGGTGAGAATTTTTTTTTCACCCATAATTTTTCACCATGAATTAGCTCTAAACTCACCTCACATTCTCGGACCTAAAGTGAGTTTGTTAAAAGTGAATTTACTAAATTCACGTGATTTTCTTACCCCCTCTCTCTCTCTGGCGGCGCCATCTCCCATGCTCCCGCAACCCGTCGCCGGTCCTCTTCCCCAACCCACTGCATTTCGCCCACTCTCCGTCACCGGACCCGCTCAGAGTCACCGCCTTGCTCCTTCCCGACAGCAAGCTCCTTGGTTCAATCCCGCAAGAGCTCGGCCAGATTGAGCACCTCCGCCACCTCGATCTCTCCGGTAACCTCTTTAACGGAACCTTGCCGGACGAAACGAAGCGCGCGCGTGCCTCGTGAGGGATCGGGGCTTGAGAGGCTGCGGAATCGAAGGAGGAGCCATCGCCGTCGCCGGAAGGGATGAGCCTCCTCCACCGCCGCAGCAATCGAAGGAGGAGCCATCGTCGTCGCCGGAAGGAGGAGCCACCGCCGCAGCAATCGAGTCCTTCGCCTCCGACGTTTGAAGCAACATACCGGCGGTCGCCACTTCACCGGCGCCAGCTGCCTTGGTTCACCGGCGCAAGCCTCAAAGACGATGGCGGAGCGGTGCTGGGCAGCGACTAACTCACCATGAATTTCAAAGTCTCAAAGTTGTTGAGTATGGTGAATTAGAAAATCTAATTCACCATGAATTTCATGGGAATGGGGTGAAAAATATTTCCCCCATGTTTTAAGTTTGACACCCCTATTTAATGTGGAAAACTAAAAGACGTGATTTGATCACTCAAGGGCCTGGAGTCATATGCTAGGTTCACCGAGCCATACTCTCTTAAACATTTCACTTTGAACACTTATAAATTATTTTAATTTCTAAGTTAAGGTTTGGACTTTAATATGAACTATATACACAGTTTGGTGCTGTTCAAAAAACAAAGTTTGGAGCAGTAACATACATTTTGACTAGTAGCTGGTTTAAGTACGACTTAAGCAAGTAATGACTGGTGGAATGCTGATCATCACATGAGCTGCCTCGTTTATGAGCTCAGTTGCTCTAGTCAGCTGAAGTTTAAAATCGGAATATTGGTCACCCATTCTAACAACCGTCATTTTTAAACGTTGTTACATACAAATTCTTTTCACTACTCTCAAAATATTTTGAGATTTTGAGTATTTTATCGAACACGAAGATGAAAGGATGTTGAAAAATTTAAGGATAGTAAATAACAGAAATGTCTCTCACTAAATTAGCACTATTAAGATGGTGCAGATGTAAATTCAATTGAATTTATGGGCTTTTGATGGAGACTTTCATGTGGGACCTTTGAGCATTTTGATTAATCAATTTGACCAAATGAGCCATCCTGCCTGGCCGCCAGTTTTTTTAACGAGATGGAGGAGTATTTAAACTTCCACGTCTACAAGGAGACAAATCGAAAGGCCCATGAAAGTTGCAACATCAAGCAAAATTTGATTATAGATGATAAATTTCATGAAATAAATGAGAGTATAAATAATAATAGCACACAAAAAACAACATTAGGCCTAAAACTTTTCCCCTTTGATTATTAGTTTTAAAATTTCATAGATCAAAGTGTAAAATGGTGGAAAAGTTAAATGAGAGAATTAGTTCTTTCAACAATTTAAATAGAGAAAATATTTGTAACAAATTATGATGAGTTCGCATAATCGATAAATTCATTTTATCCAAAGTGATTTTCAGTAATTGTGTAAAGTTATAATTGGTCGTAAATGATGATTCAATATCATGAAATATATGAGAACTATAAATTAATTAGGTAATAAAAAAATTAGGCTTAAGACTTTTCACATTTTAATGTATTAACTCTAATGTGAGTTTTAATTATTAATCAATACGTATAATTTATTTCCATTCGCACAATCCATACAAGTAAAGGAATAATTTATATGAATAATAAATTTCATAAGCATATATAGAAAAGGAAAAACGTGAAACTAAATAAGCGAATTAGACTATTGAATAAACATAGTAGGAAAAAAAAGAAGGGATAGAATGACTACAAGTGAAGACTGTTATAAAAAGGGGAAAATTGATAGACTGATTTTAGGGGTAAAATGTACCCATAGTCCTGTAACTTAAATTATTGTACCACTAGGGTCCTGTTTTAACTTTTTGTGCTAATAAACTCCCGTTTTCAATTTTTTTCTTAATCCATAGTCCTATTTGATATTTTTACCATCAATTTTTAAAATATTGCCCTTTTAAATTATTTTTAAAATATAAAAATCATCATAACGTTTATAAATACTTACAATTCTACCATAAACATTCTCTCTCCACTTTATCTCACCACCCTCCTATCCACTACCACCGGAACCTCATCGGACCGCCGACAACCTTCACTGGAATGCCCAAGAACACCCTGTAAACCACGAAACGCAACCCTAGACGGCGGATCCGTAGCCCAGGGCTGCGAATCACCAGCCAAGGGCCGCGAATCGCGAGTCTAGGGTGGCAAATCACCAGCTCAGGGCCACAAATCGGCCGTGAATCGTCAGCCGAAGGGTGCGAATCGCGAGCTCGTGGTGCTCCGACAGCGGCTTGTGGCTTTCCGGCGGCGGTCTGTGGCGTTTCGACTGTGGTGGGTTGGATGATGGTTAAGATAGGTGGAGTTGAAAAGTTTAAGGTAGATATGAGGGTTTGTTCGTATAATTTTAAAATCTGAGGGTGTAAATTGAATAATAAGAAAAATTCAGTTTATACTCGTAATTGTACCATTCAAGTAACACCCTCATTTTTACAACCCAAAATTTTGTGGAAAATTTGAAACTTTTTAGACTTTGAAAACTTTTTGGAAATAATTAAAGAATAAATTTTGAAAGGTAAATAAAACTATTTTAAATAGCATAGTAATAAATGGAAGCGTTACTAAATCTAATAAAACAAAAGTACTTATACATACGGGTTATCCAATAAATGGAAGCGTTACTAAATCCAATAAAACATAAATACTAAATCCAATAAATCATTCGGCCACTTGTTTAGGAGCAGAACCGTTTGTGTATGTTCTTCTGCCTCCGGAAAAAAATATAAAAAAATATTATCAGCAAATCTAATACAAATTACTATTCAAGAATATTTAATCTAGAATTCTTCTTCTCCATTCTCATAATTTTTTAAATATAAAATTAAATAATTTATATACATATGAAAAATGAATATGTGTAGTTTCTAATATTATTTTTTTTTGAAAATTTAAATCACACAAAGAGTTCAAAATTCAAAACATATCTAAATTTAAATGGATGGTGCATTTTTGGGGTTTGACTTATCCTTTTGGCCCGAGGTGAACGTGGTTCCGTGTCAAAAGGCAGTCAGGCCTACATAGTAACCTAGGACATATAGCTAGTCCAGGCTCTAGCTAGTGACCAACACTCCGCCATTCCATTTCACCAAATTCTTAACGCTTGCCTTCAGTCGGTCCTTGGTGCATGTATTATACTCCCACGTTTTCATGTTTTTCACATCCTGGTTGGGACAAAGTATGCTTAATGACTTTGTGAGTTGTGAGCTTTTTGGTTTTGGTTTTTGTTTTTCTCCCTTTTCCCCCCTTATGCAAGTGATGAACTAACTTTTTGGCGTATGTAGTTAAGCAATAACCGACAAATAGTATATAAAAACTTCATGAATCCCTCAACTAACTCATGATGTACAATAATACTACTATAACCAGAATAGAGGATTAAGAAGATTATCCGAAACTCCCCCATTATTACAATAAAAACTCCATTAGCATGCATTGCATCCCCCAATTACGGTTATGTCATCCATTATAATGACTAGCTAGTAATTAAAAGAGGATAGAAATAAATAATAAACGTTTCTTTTTGGTTTTGTTACGTGCCACTACCACCGCCACAGCAACATTAATTCCCCTTTTCGATCGGAAGAAAATAATAAGCTACTTCTAAATCCCTAATTGCTGAGTGAGTTGTGCCATTTAGATCAGACTGCGGGGACCAAACTGCAAAACACAACAAATTAGGGGAGATTATTTATGTGTGCTAAGCTCCTCCCTGGTAAGCATGTCTATAAGCAGTACATTGGCCTCTTTCTCAGAGCTGCATGTGTCCACTTGAAACTGAGTGCAGAACTCCATAGAAGTAATTAAGCAGTAAATAGAGAGATATGGAGGGCAGAAATCTCTCCATTTTACACTTTGCTGCAGTTGCAATGTTGGTCGTGTTCCTTTCTCTGCCTGAAGTTGGCATTGAAGCAAGAAAGCTTCATGTGAAGAACAGGAAGCATAACAACAAGTGCCTCAAGTACAAGAACAAGAAGACTACTAGCAGTTGCAGCAATGCAACCGCTCCTGCACCACCTAGTACTGTCCCAACACATTCTGGCAGCTTCAACATTCTCTCATTTGGAGCAAAGGGTGATGGAATTTCTGACGATTCTACGGTAAACTTAAACGAGAACGCTAAGTTTTATGCATTTATATATATACACACATGATAATTAAACTACTAATGAAGTATAGTTGAATATACTAGTCTATATATACAGGCGCTAACAGCAGCATGGAACGCTGCGTGCAAAGTTGATGGGGCTAGTTTGGTACTTATTCCAGCAGATTCTAAGTTCCTTATTACGCCTTTAACACTTGAAGGTCCTTGCATCTCTCACCTTTCTCTTCAGGTAAGCATCCTTTATTTCCTTTCTTCATCTATATGTACAGTTGACAGTACTGCATGTCATGTTTTTTTTTTCAACTTTTGAACAGATAGATGGAAGTCTTATAGCTCCTCCAAACGTAGGGTCATGGCCAAAATCCAGTCTTTTCCAGTGGATAAACTTCAAATGGGTGCATAATTTCACCATTCAAGGAACTGGGGTGGTGGATGGGCAAGGCTTTCAGTGGTGGAACTCTGCTGATGGTTATCATCAGATTAACTCTTTTCAGGTCCTTCATATACATGACACTAGCTGAAAAATGAGCACTATTGTATATGTGTTAATATAGCACTGCTTAATTATAGCTTATTGTTGCTAACCCAAATCCTGTTTAACGTGGTTGCATGCAGAATGAACTCATGCACATACCAACCATGAAACCAACTGTAAGACAACTAAAGACAATCATACTAGCATAATTTATTCAATTGCAGCTTAATTTACTAATTAATTCGTATTTATTTGAAGATTCCCATATAAATACTCCTATATAATACAGCATTAATAATAAATAGGACTGTGTTGACGCATGCAGGCAGTTAGATTCTACGACAGCTCTAATGTAACAGTCCGTGACATCAAAATAATAAATAGTCCTCAGTGCCATCTGAAGTTCGACAGCTCCAGGGGCATCGCAGTGTATAACCTTACAATTTATTCTCCAGAGAGCAGCCCCAACACCGATGGGATTCACCTGCAGAACACACATGATGTGGAAATTCACCATTCCAATTTTGCCTGCGGTAAGCAAATAGTGGTAGTAATACCCAAACGAAGGCCCCCAACTAAAGAAGAAAGTGCAAAAGAGGATAAACTAGTCAAAAGAGGTCACTGCTATAGTAATCAGTTACTCCATTAATTTGTTTTATAGTAGCAGTAGTAGTACAAATTAAGCAGTAACAGCAATTAGTCATTAGTTATTGTTTTTGTGTGGCTTGAATTGGAGTGCGTTGCACGTTGGCTTGTGTGTATGGATAAAAAGGCGATTGGGGCGGCAGCAGCAACGGCATAACTGTCACCAAACTAACTTACTTTTGAGGCATGAACAACAAAGTGCTCGCGCAACTGACTATTTGTCTGTCAGAGTGGAATAATTAATTAGTAATAATAGGAGTTAGGTTTTTGAGAGTACTAGATTAATGTAGCTAGCTAGCTAGCTAGCCAAGGATTAATTAGATCATGATTAAATTCGCCAAAGCTGATCATGTGGATTCTTTTGCATTCACAGGAGATGACTGTGTATCCATTCAGACCGGTTGCTCTGCCATTCATATTCACCACATCAACTGTGGTCCTGGTCACGGCATAAGGTTATTGCTCATTAATTACCCATCATCAGTTTTTTTTAATACTAATTAACAGTATTTTATTCCTAATTAATGGCAGCCTTGGGGGGCTAGGGAAAGGCGGCAGCACTGCTTGTGTCTCCGACGTTATCATCGAGAAAATCTCACTGCTGAATACTCTAGCAGGAGTTCGAATCAAAACATGGCAGGTAGGTAATTAATGATTTTTTTTGTCAAATTAAAATTAGAGGTCATAAATTATGTATACCGGGTGCAGGGTGGGATGGGATGGGTGAGAAACGTGACATTTTCGGACATACAAGTCTCAAAAGTGAAGGTCCCGGTAATAATTGACCAGTTCTACTGCGACAAGAAGCGGTGCAAGAACCAGACGGCGGCGGTGGCCATCTCTGGGGTGCGGTACATTCAGATAAGGGGGAGTTATTTGGTGCAGCCGGTGCACCTTGCTTGTAGCGATTCGGTGCCGTGCGTGGACGTTGATCTGGTGGACATTCAGTTGACTCCGGTGAATGGGAAGTTGATTGACAACAAGGCCTCCTTGTGTTGGAATTCTTACGGCAACTCACAGGATCCTTTGCTTCCCTCCAGTGTTCATTCTTGCCTTAGAAGACAAGCTGCTTCTTTTAACAGATTTGTCGCCAAGTCGTCTCAAGACCATGTTTGTTGATGTTGGGCTTGGGCTTGAAAATCACGTGGATATGGGTGAACATAGATCAGAGTTTCACGAGTAAGCTCCAAGCTCAAGCTTGATTCAAGTTCTATCAAGTTGAGTTGTTCTACTATATGACAACGAGTTGACCTTAAGCCTACAAACGTTGACTTGAATTCTTTTTTAACTTAAACAAGCCCTATTTCAGGTAATAAAGAAAAAACGTAAATATAAGTATTTATAGTATGTCTAAAACATACAGTTTTTTGCATATGAATTTTATAATTTAAATGTTTTAAGATTTTCAATGTGAACTTGATAAAGTTATCGAGTAAGCATGAATGCATCTCGTCTAATAGTGGAATAATATGATTCATTGGGTCATTGATCAGATCAAACTTGAATAATTAAGTTCAAATTCGTCACGTTTGAGGTTTTAGTCAGTCCAATTATAACATAAACTTGTGATAATGCGCTTCAATGATGAAGAGCATTAGGGGTAATTTTGGAAATAGCATTCCATTTTACTTTAATTTTAATTTATGTGACTAAAGAAATGCACATTCTTTTCGAGGACGAAAGAAGTAATACCATAATATATTTTTTAATCTTATATTTTCATCCAGTTTTTTAGATATAACCTTTTTCCATTTATCCCTACTTTTTCTTCCACTTAAGATTACACAACTTAACATAATTTCACCGAGACATTTTCTGGGTCTACACAATTTTTACTAAGTACTTCCAATTTATTTGTTACGTTTTTCTTTCAGTATTTAATCTAAGATTTTTTTAAATATTTTGATATACAATAATTTATATAAAAAAGGTAAATAAAAGAGTCTAGGTTCTAAAAATATTTTTTCAAATTTTTTTAACAAACTCTTCTTAGTTAAAAATTAAATCAAACAAAATATCGAAAGTCAAACTTCTCAATTAAAAAGGGACGGGGTAGTATTTATCAAATCTTCATAAGTTACTCTGTCTCTTCAAAAAAAATTATCTTGTAAACATCACATTAATAATTAGAAAATATAAAGTTTATTTTCCAATTTTCTTATATGAATGAATCCATGTTAAGAATGTGTGTCTTTTGATGATAACTTTTTTAAAAAATGATGAAGTATCTGAAATTAATGTGATATTTGTGAAAAGAAAAATTGAAGGTACAAAATTAATTTAATGATTTATTGATAAAATTTTAATAAAAACATATGTGGAGAAGCCACCTTAAGCCTCTTACCGGATTTATGAATATTCCCACCGTTGGTATCATAGTAACCTCTGTCCCTCTCCATTATTACAACTCTTGAAATTATCAGCTAGCTGACGTAAACGTAATTGACATGGTTCACACCGTTTGTTCTATTAAAATAAATTGACATTTAATCCTTAGTCATTTGCTTGGAAAATGCAAGAATCGAAAGGTGTTCTATATACCTTAAGAGAATCTCACCTACTGTCATAAAATTCCAGATTTCTTAGAGTCGCTATTTCTTTTATTTTTTTTATTTTTTTTAGTTTGAATTATGCCTTTTATTCTTATAATTTTTCAGGAACAAATCCTTTTTGCTCAAGATGCAGCTAGTTTTACGGAGACATTTATTCTTGGGAATGCCCCTTTTAGATATGATATTACTGGTAACCCTTGAGGTAAAGAGAAGAATTGTGATGTAGTCCTTTTTAATTGTCTTTTTTCAGGGGGAAAAAAACAAAGAAAGAAAGATGTTCTATCCCCAACTGGCATTATTCATCCCGGTATCATCATAAAAAAAAAACAATCATTCATTCTTCAAGAGTTACTGGATTGATCAATTAGTTGGAAAAACGCACTCCCTCAATTCCAAAAAAATAAAAATAATTATTTTCCTTTTTGAGTTGTCCAAAAAAGATTTGATCATTTCATTTTAATAAAAAAAATTATATCACTTTTACCTTTTAACCTTCTACTTTTTTTCTCCATCCAAAAAAATTATTTTTATGTTATATGACAGTTTTACTTTATTAGCCCAAGTTTTCAATACTTCATAATCTTTGTGCCCATCAAATGCTCAAAACAATGGAGGGAGTAGATAACTACTCATTCTTCTAGGAAAAACTTGCATATTAATTAGATCGGATATGAAGAATGAAATATGTTGAAAATTTGAGGGTAATAAAATACATATGGTATATAAGATATAAAAGTAAATTTTGGAGGAAGAAAATAAATTGAGGGTAATTAATTGGATGTATTTCTTTTGTTTCATATGTAAGGTGAGATTTTTTTTTATATTGACTTTCCTATAAATCGAGGAAGACCAGTAAAACAAAATCAAATTGTAATGATACACACACACACACAAAATAAAAGCTAAATAATTATATGATTGAATAGAAAATTTTATTAATTTGGACAAAAAAGAGATCCATATTGACTATTTTTTATTTCTTGAACTTTAGAGGTAAGGATGATTTGTTAAATTAGTATGTAAAAAGTTACAATAAAGAAAACTGTTATATTACTTTTTGGACATCGTAAAGAGGAAAGTGTTGCATTAATTTTGGGACGGAATAAGCATTTAAGTGAAAAACATTACAAGTCTAATTTTTATGCTTCAATGGTGTCAACTTGATTATCTTATTTTAATTATTTATTAAAAGAAGGTTTAAGGTTAATCTATCTCATGCTGCTACTCCTTACCAGGCAGTTACCATCCCTCCCAAGTCCCAAGTTCACTTGTGAGAAATTGCCACAGATTATATTAGGGTGCTTCAAACATCACACTTTCTAGGTGAATTTTTAATTTCTCGCCACTTCTTTTTCACGGATGAATTCTCAAGTTTTTCACGAAACAAAATCGGACCTCGCGTGATTTCGCGAGTAGTGAATTCGGCAAATTCATCGTGAATTTGCCAACACCCTCACTTCAGCCAGGATTTGACGCTAACCTCCACCACGATCTGAGATCTGCTTGGCCGTCACTATCGTCAAGCGGACGACATAACTGTTCCGCCAAACACCCGATTCAGGCGAATCGACAACCGAGGCTTGCCGTCATCGCATCGCATCGCATCTGTTCCTCTCATCTCATCTCGCATCTGTTCCTCTCCTCTGGCAGACGAGCTAAGAGGTCCTTCATCTTGCGACGGATTCCAGACTTCCGGTCTTCGTCTCGATCATCTCTCATCTCTCCAACGAAGTTTCCGCAAGACCTTCCCTCGACACGCTCTTCTCCACCATCTCTGTAGATCGCATCTGGACCTCTATAGACGCTCTCCTTTTCCCACTTTGCAGATTCCTCCACCCACTTCGCAGCTCGCATTTTGGAGCTCCGGTGAAGTCCCCTCAAATAGAAACTGTCTTCTCCTCCGGTAAGTAATCGTTTACAGTTCTATGTTTGAGTTGTTAATCTCTTCTTTTTTCAGTCATGTAGTGACCCGTAATCATTAACTTGAGTTGTTTTTTTCAGTGGAGCTGCTTGAATTGTTTTTGGTTGTAAAAGCTGAAATGAATTCAAACTTGTTTCAGTTTTTGTGGGTTTGAAAGGGTTTAGTTGGGATTATCTTTTCTTATCATACATCAGGACATGTTGTGTTTGGTTTGGGTCTGTCCGTTTTGGTTTGTAGCAATCTAGTGTTTGTTCATGTACTTTAGTCAATTGGTAATATCTTCCAACTCACCCTCTCGAAGAAATTCATGGAGTGGAATCAGATTGAAGTAATTTGGAGACCTGTGATTTTTTTCACTAAAAAACAAACATTTGTTTTCCTTTGAACACAAACATATGCCTTTGGCAGCTAGTTCCTTGTTGATTAAATTCAATGATCCTTTATCATCGTTTTCTATTTGAATAAAGCACAAGAAGATTTACCTAGAAATTTTGTGTTCCATCTAAATGCTGTTCATTCAACCGAACTTCCTATGAGCATATCATGAGTTTTTCCACTAAAGCAAGTTCTTTTTGTTTCAAGTCCAACTGCCTTTGACACTTTGTTGTTAACTCATGCAGTAATTTTAATTTCTTACCATGTCCCTTCTGTTACTGAATAGGTGGAAAAAACTACGCTCTATTGTGCATCCCTCCATCAGTTTTGGCATTGGTAATTGTAGGGCAGTTCAATTCTAGTTCTTGATTTTTGTTTTATTTCATCTCATTTCTTACCTCCTGCTCTTTTGTGTTTCAATGATAGTTTAGATAACATAGAACACGGCATATATTTTGCTGCTAATCTCAGACACTGTATTTTGTTTTGTCTAATCCATTTGAATTTAATTAAAAACCAATGAAACAGTGGTCGGCCGTGGGCAGACCTATCTTTCCGTGTACATCGTTTATCAGTCTTTTGGAACATTTTGGTACAGGGTAATTGTTAATTGGACACTGATGAGAAATAAGTCAAATGACATAGCACTTCTTTCAAACTTATATGTTCATATTTTTTAGTCTGATACAACCAAGAATTAAAACATGGAACATAGCTCTAATGGTGAAACTCTGTGTACTATTTTTTCATTTCTTTGTAAATCTTGCTAGAAATCCTTAATTCCTAATATGCTTCCTTAGTATATTGATCACAATACTTGCATTTTCCCTTGGTTCCTGAGATACACACCATTTAGTTCATCAGTCCAGCAATCAAAGTTTTATAGTAGTCTGTGTCATTAAAAGTCTGTAATAAGTTCCATGTCATTCAAATGATGCTGGGATGAGATCTATGTTGGTTGCTAGAACTTATCACATATAAGTAAAATACAGCTATTAGAATCCTACTGTTTTTCCTCCTACTATATCTTGATCATGCCAATGCTTGGTTTCTACTCTGCAAGTTCAATCACACCATGTCCACCCAACAAAATTGCAAATTCAATGGCAAGCAGTATGCAATGATTCTTGATCATTTGCCTTATATAATGTGATGGTTCATTTGCTTGCTATTTTTTTATATCAGTGATATGCTTTAGGACTTGATGCTCATCTAATCCTCATGTCTCAGAAGAAGCAGGCAACGACAGGCGCTGAACCTGAGGATGATGACGTTTTCAAAGTGATTTAGAAGCATCCCCAATGCTGGCAGCCGACAGTAAGCGTCAAGCTAAATTGGACAATAGCGCTGCCAAGAATGCAAAAAACTTGATCAGATTTTGACCTTGCTATTGCAGTAGTACGATAAAAAAACTTGATCAGTTGTTATTCACACATGAAAGAAACACTAGTACTAGGAAGTTTTCATTAAAGTCAGTTTTCAGTTGTCTGTTGCTATTCATCATTTTTAACTGTGTTTGTAGAGTGATGTGATTTTATTCAGATCAGATTTAGTTTTTTTATTTTTTTTAGATCAGATTAAAAACTTATACAACACAAGCTAATTATGGTAATTGATGTTGTTCTAACAATGTATAATGTAGTTGGATAAATAAATACATGGGGCATTTTTATCTTAGTTGAGCCTCTCTTCTGTGTTATTTGCGATGATTCTCAGTCCCTTTGCAGCACTTGTTCTTGCAGCACTTTGTAGTCTACTGGATGTTGCATCACTTGTTCTTGCAGCACCTATTCAGTGCTAACACTTGATCTTGCAAAACATAAAAACTTGATTATGCAGCACTTGATCTTGTAGCACTTGTTCATGGGTGCTAACACTTGATCTCGGAGCACTTTTTAGCAAGTTTTCTTGATTCTCTTGGACAAAAGCCTCAGCTAATAAGCTAAACACTCATGTATTTCACGGACCGCTTAACATCTAATTCACCACCAAAATTTCATGTTTTTCACGGACCTTCAAAGTTAAATCCCAAAATAGCTGGTGAATTAGATTTTCTAATTCACTTGGCAATTCCATACTAATCCAGTGAAAAACATTTTACTCCTATTTTAAGTTTGAAGCCCCCTATTATTAATGTAAGAGCAAGAAACATAGACATTTGTAGGCGGAGCCTGATTAATTAACAGTGGTTGTTTGTAGGGCTAAGAGCTCTTCTCCCCCTTTCACTTAGCTTGCTATTAGCAGCAAACTTGAGGCTGGATTTGTGTAGTCCCATCTCTTTCTCTTCTGTGCTCCACTCGGACATGTAGTAGTCTTCTTCTGTAGCAACTCTCTCAGAGCTGGAGGCCGGGCCGCAGAACATCCCACCCCATTGTGGGAAGTAGATTATACATTGCGGCAATGTGCAGCATATGATCATGATGCCCATCAATGTTATCCCCCTTTCCGTTGAGTATCTTGATCCTCTGAAGAAGATGAGCTGAGTCATAACTGCACCAACGTTTCCACCTCCTCCCGTCATCCCGGATATAACACCGAGTGACCTGCAGGCATGCTCACAAATGAATTACACATCACGATCAGCTCTACTAGATATAGTATAACAGAATTGAACATTCAATTCATTTACCTCCTGGAAACAAAAGGAACCACACCAAATGTAAGCCCACATGCAGCTTGGACAAATACTGAGAAAATGATCATAACAGCAACTGATACTCCTAAAGATCCCACTCGTCCGAGAATGATGCAGAAAACTCCTCCTATGGTTTGAACCACCCATAGAGCCCACAGCCTACCTCTCATCCCAAACCATTTTGCCACTGCATCAGAGATCATTCCTCCAGCAGGTCGAGAGAACAGATTTGCTAAACCAAAACATGCTGCTATCAGTCCTGCTGTGTGGAGGTTTACATTAAACCTGTCGTAGAAGTACTGTGCGATTATGTTGTCAATCGTTAACTCCACCCCGAAACAGTAGCCGTAGGTTAGTGCCAGCATCCATCCTCTGTAATTTGATATTCCATGGTAGAAGACGCTTGAAAACTTATCTTTTTCCTTGTCCCCTGTTTTCTGCAGGTTTCGGAAGTTTCCATTGGGCAAGTCCTGGCCGTAGATGAGTACGGCAAGTGCTGATAACATCTGGAATGTAGCAGGGACGAAGAAGGCAATACGCCAAGCTGTGAACTTGATTGCACCCATGTCCCGGATGAGGGAAAAAATGTAAGGCATGATGAGCTGCGTTGCACCTCCTCCAAGATTGCCCCAGCCACCTGCAACACCATTAGCGGTGCCTACTACGTTTGCAGAGAACATTGAGCTCATCCAGAACTGAGTGGAGACGAAAGTGGCTAGGGAGAAGCCTGTGAAGAAGCGCAGGAGAATGAAGGAAGCTGGTGATGAGGCGAGGGAGGTGCAGTAAACAACCGGGGCGGTGAGCAGAATCAAAGAGGCAGAGGCAAGACGAGGACCGACCAAGTCACAAGCTGTTCCCATGGCGATACGGGCGAAGACTGCACCAGAGACAGATGCAATCCCTGCGTTGCCTATGTCCTCGGTCGTGAGATTGAGGTTGTCACGGATGATGGGAATGAGAGGCGGAGCGGCGAAGGTAGAAACGAAGGTGGAGAAGAAGGAAACCCAAGATAGATGAAATGCTCTCATGTGCGGTGCTGCTACGGAAAACACGCGAAATTCAGTCGCTTTCTGCTCTGAGTCCACTGCAAGTCTGAACTTTGGTGGCTGAGATTCACCACCAGCCGTGTCTGAACCATCGATTTCCATATTCTTGGGTCGAATCGAACAAGGGAAATGACCATAAGACTATACTGGTATGAAATGAATCTCTGTCTTGCGCTGAGGCTTATTGATAAACAAGCATAATGACAGTAGTGGATCGGTTATGAAAAAGGTTTCGACTTTCGTATGGTAAAAAATAAATAAAATTACCAGTGAGAGATGATTGAAGCGGTAGCCCCCGCGGTGGTGAGAGAGGCACGCAGGTGTTGGCTCAGAATTGTGATGACCGCAGCGCCGAGTCACAGTCGTTTGCTTGCGAGGACAAACAGAAACACGAGACAAGTTGTTGCTCGGCGAGGCTTGGTATTCAAAGTTTACCACCAGTTGTCAATAAGTGCTCTCTCGGTTTGATTTGCTGATTCTGCTGCTGGCCAATCCTTTGAAACTTCAACGATTCCTTGTTTCCTTCACAAACGGATCACAGCGACATTATAAAAAGACATGTATGTAATGTAGCTTTGAAATTTGGACGAAGGGACTTAGCCCGTAGACTTTGCTGTGCATCCATTGACTTGTTTATTTAATCACTCCTATTTGGGTTAAACTATATGATTGATTACTATCATAATTTGCAAGTTGTTTTCAATTACTGTGCCATCAAGATTCAAGACCTTTTTAAATCTTCAGGCATAAGAATGAAGCACATTAATTTCTGGGTTTTAACTAATTACTCCATCCGCACTGAAAGTAGGGGTAATGGAAGACTTCTCACTATTCCAATTTTACCCTTCAACAATATCAATAAAATCTTTTATTGTTGTTGAAGATGGTGTGTAACTGATTAAAAAATGTAAACTTTATCGGAAGTTGTTCTAAATTGATGGGAATAATTAAATTAATAATAATATGGAAAATGAGGTAAAAAGAAATTTATTAAAAGGAAACGTAGTAATTTATTTAGGAACTTTCAAAAAGGAAAACATTCCACGTTTTATTTAGGAGAGAGTAGAATAACTGGACTGCCCTTCGGCTAATGTCATTTTGGACTGATGGCCCATTTCACCTCTTCAGATAACTTTTTAGGCCTTATTAGACGGACCCAATGCTAACGCCTCTAAATAGCGTGCATGGGCTGCAACAAAATCGGACAGCCTGCAATGCTTTCAATTGGTCGAAAAATGCGATTTATCCACTGATTTTTTCATCGGTTTGTTTAAACTACCCATATCTAATTATTAAGTACAAATTAAATACTTTTGATCAGAAAAGGTGCAAAACAAATACTGAAAGGGAAATGGAAGTGGAGGTTTTTAGTCGAAAAAGAAGCTTTATGGGTGAGGGTGATTGAGGAACTGTACGGTCCAAATGACGGTTGGGAGGGAGCCAGGTGCTTGAAGATAGGAGGGGTGTGGGGTAGAATTTTAAAAACGACAAAGCTGATAGATGAAGCAGGAGTTCATTTCTCTAATTCATTTAGAAGAAGGGTGGGAGATGGAAAAGATACACTTTTTTGGGAAGATGTGTGGTTAGGAGAAAAAACCTTGAAGGTCTGCTTTCCTAGGCTCGTCAGGCTAGAAACAAATCAAGTTTGTAAGGTGGCGGAGAGGGGGCAGTGGTGTTTGGATAATTGGAGATGGGAGTGGAAGTGGCGAAGGAGTCCTAGAGGGAGGGAGATAGGTGAACTTGTTAAACTAACATCTCTTCTGCAGGTTGTTCACATGAAAGCTGATGTCAAGGACAGCTGGAGCTGGATTCTGGACAACAAACTTACCTTCCCGATTGCTTCCTTATCCAGTTAATTGATGAAGCTTCTCTCGGCAACTCGTACCGGACGACAACGATTTGGAACTCATGGATCCCAAAGAAACTCAACGTATTCCTCCGAAAGGCTTTGGCCGAGACTCCCTTCCTCGCTGCAACTATCTAGGCGAGGAGTCAACCTGAATAACCTGACTTGCCCGCGTGGATGCTCATCTACAGAGTCCCTTGCACACTGTCTGGTTGGGTGCCCCTCAGCTTTGCAAATATGGAACACAGTTCATCAATGGTGTGACACAGGACCCTTTTTAGGAGTGGATGTGTTGGACACCCTCTCCCCAGATGCCTTCAGAAATTTCAACAAAAATCAGAACAAATGTTGGTTGGCAATTCGTGTGGTCACTGCTTCATGTATCTGGCGCGACAGAAATGTACTAGTTTTTACCCCACAATCTGCAGCTCCGAAGGTCTCCTTATCATCGATTGATTCTATCTTTTCATGGATTTTAACAATGGTCTCACTTTAAATGCTCTTGGGCTGATTGGATCATTAACCTCTTGATGTAGAAATATGTAAAACATGCTCCATCCGATGTAATACCCTTGTTATGACTTTTTGGTGTTTATTTTTCCGCATTGGATATCTAAGCACCATTCTACTTCTATAATATTTTTTTTGTTTGCCTTTTAAAAAAATGACTGGTGGAATGCTGATCATCACATGAGCTGCCTCGTTTATGAGCTCAGTTGCTCTAGTCAGCTGAAGTTTAAAATCGGAATATTGGTCACCCATTCTAACAACCGTCATTTTTAAACGTTGTTACAAGTTCTTTTCACTACTCTCAAAATATTTTGAGATTTTGAGTATTTTATTGAACACGAAGATGGAAGGATGTTGAAAAATTTAAGGATAGTAAATAACAGAAATGTCTCTCACTAAATTAGCACTATAAAGATGGTGTAGATGTAAATTCAATTGAATTTATGGGCTTTTGATGGAGACTTTCATGTGGGACCTTTGAGCATTTTGATTAATCAATTTGACCAAATGAGCCATCCTGCCTGGCCGCCAGTTTTTTAACGAGATGGAGGAGTATTTAAACATCCACGTCTACAAGGAGACAAATCGAAAGGCCATGAAAGTTGCAACATCAAACAAAATTTGATTATAGATGATAAATTTCATGAAATAAATGAGAGTATAAATAATGATAGCACACAAAAAACAACATTAGGTCTAAAACTTTTCCCTTTTGATTATTAGTTTTAAAATTTCATAGATCAAAGTGTAAAATGGTGGAAAAGTTAAATGATAGAATTAGTTCTTTCAACAATTTAAATAGAGAAAATATTTGTAATAAATTATGATGAGTTCGCATAATCGATAAATTCATTTTATCCAAAGTGATTTTTAGTAATTGTGTAAAGTTATAATTGATCGTAAATGATGATTCAATATCATGAAATATATGAGAACTATAAATTAATTAGGTAATAAAAAAAATTAGGCTTAAGACTTTTCACATTTTAATGTATTAACTCTAATGTGAGTTTTAATTATTAATCAATACGTATAATTTATTTCCATTCGCACAATCCATACAAGTAAAGGAATAAAAGACAAAATTATATGAATAATAAATTTCATAAGCATATATAGAAAAAGGAAAAACGTGAAACTAAATAAGTGAATTAGACTATTGAATAAACATAGTAGGAAAAAGAAGAAGGGATAGAATGACTACAAGTGAAGACTGTTATAAAAAGGGGAAAATTGATAGACTGATTTTAGGGGTAAAATGTCTCATAATCCTAAACTTAAATTATTGTACTAGGGTCCTGTTTTAACTTTTTGTGCTAATAAACTCCCATTTTCAATTTTTTTCTTAATCCATGGTCCTATTTGATATTTTTACCCTCATTTTTTAAAATATTGCCCTTTTAAATAATTTTTTAAATATAAAAATCATCATAACATTTATAAATACTTACAATTCTACCATAAACATTTTCTCTCCACTTTATCTCACCACCCTCCTATCCACTACCACCGGAACCTCACCGGACCGCCGACAACCTTCACTGGAATGCCCAATAACACCCTGTAAACCACGAAACGCAACCCTAGACGGCGGATCCGTAGCCCAGGGCTGCGAATCACCAGCCAAGGGCCGCGAATCGCGAGTCTAGGGTGGCAAATCACTGGCTCAGGGCCACAAATCGGTCGTGAATCGTCAGCCGAAGGGCGCGAATTGCGAGCTCGTGGTGCTCCGACAGCGGCTTGTGGCTTTCCGGTGGCGGTCTGTGGCGTTTCGACTGTGGTGGGTTGGATGATGGTTAAGATAGGTGGAGTGGAAAAGTTTAAGGTAGATAGGAGGGTTTGTTCGTATAATTTTAAAATCTGAGGGTGTAAATTGAATAATAAGAAAAATTCAGTTTATACTCGTAATTGTACCATTCATGTAGCACCCTCATTTTTACAACCCAAAATTTTGTGGAAAATTTGAAACTTTTTAGACTTTGAAAACTTTTTGGAAATAATCAAAGAATAAATTTTAAAAGGTAAATAAAACTATTTTAAATATCATAGTAATAAATGGAAGCGTTACTAAATCTAATAAAACATAAGTACTTATACATACGGGTTATCCAATAAATGCGTTACTAAATCCAATAAAACATAAGTACTAAATCCAATAAATCATTCGGCCACTTGTTTAGGAGCAGAACCGTTTGTGTCTGTTCTTCTGCCTCCGGAAAAAAATATAAAAAAATATTATCAGCAAATCTAGTACAAATTACTATTCAGGAATATTTAATCTAGAATTCTTCTTCTCCATTCTCATAATTTTTAAATAAAAATTAAATAATTTATATACATATGAAAAATGAATATGTGTAGTTTCTAATATTATTTTTTTTTGAAAATTTAAATCACACAAAGAGTTCAAAATTCAAAACATATCTAAATTTAAATGGATGGTGCATTTTTGGGGTTTGACTTATCCTTTGGCCCGAGGTGAACGTGGTTCCGTGTCAAAAGGCAGTCAGGCCTACATAGTAACCTAGAAAATATAGCTAGTCCAGGCTCTAGCTAGTGACCAACACTCCGCCATTCCATTTCACCAAATTCTTAACGCTTGCCTTCAGTCGGTCATTGGTGGCGCATGTATTATACTCCCACGTTTTCATGTTTTTCACATGAAACGTGAATATATATATATATATATATAGATATATAAGTTTAAAATGAGTTTGAAATTAGATAATGATGGAAGTTAAATTACATGATCATCATCACAACAAAGAAGCGTGGACATTATATATATATATATATATATATATATATATATATATATATATATATATATATATATATATATATATATATATAAGTTTAAAATGAGTTTGAAATTGGATAATGATGGAAGTTAAATTACATGATCATCATCACATCTTTTATTATATATATAGGGTAAAGTGTACGGTTATTATTTTAAGTTTTAAGAATTTTTCATGTTAAAGTTCTTTATCTTCATATTTTTGTCATATTAAGGTCCTTTACCGTTAATTCAGTGTTAAACTTAACGGATCTACTGGAAAAATGATTTTTTAGACACATGTATTTTTTCTTTTATACTATTTGCACCATAAACTTAGATATATGAGTTTATAATAACTATCACCACTTTTGGCGTTGTCGACAAACACCAGCCACCACCAGGGCGCATCGGCGCCAGCAAGCCCCACTCCAGCCTTCCTCGCCTCAGCCCAGCCTCCCCAGCTCGACCCAGCACAGATTCCACCATCTACGTTGCCGTCAATGCCGACTCGGACTGAAAAACACCGTCGATGAAGCCCTTTTCCTCGGTTTCTTGACGGATACCGCCGCGGAATCGATTACATCGGCGCCTCTCCTCTGGGACGGAACTCGGAACTTGGCGGCGGGGAAATTTACGCCCATTAAAGTGCCTCGGTATCAAGATCGAAGGAGGAGATGGAGGAGATTGTGGGGGATGCCAGCAGCTTGGTGGCTGGGAAGGCCAGGCTGAGGCGAGGAAGGCTGGAGTGGGGCTTGCTGGCGCTGATGCGCCCTAGTGGTGGCCGGTGGTTGTCGACAACGCCGAAAGTGGTGGTGGTTATTAGAAACTCATATATCTAAGTTTAGGGTGCAAATAGTATAAAAGAAAAAATACATGTGTCTAAAAAATCATTTTTCCAGTAAATCTGTTAAGTTTAACATTGAATTAACGGTAAAGGACCTTAATAGGGCAAAAATATGAAGATAAGTGACTTTAACATGACAAATTCTTAAAACGGGATCAGAATAGGACAATAAGCAAAGTTAAGGGACTAACCGCGCACTTTACCCTATATATATTGAGTAAAATGTATCAGATGTCACTTAACTTTTTACTCATTGATAATTGTGCATTATGGATATGTATTTTACCTTCATACACATGTTTTATTGGAGATTTTGCTAGTACTTATTGTGGATGCGAGCATTTTTGTAGGCTATCCATGTAAGGTGAGAAATGGGCATAAAAAGATATTTTTGAGTAAAAAAGCAGCTCAAGATAAAGTTTGGGACAATTATGCACAATTTGGAGAAGTTCAAAGACAAACCAAGAAGACGTGGGGTGTGACCCCGGAGGCGACCCCTCATTCATGAGATGCGGTCGCTCCCCTCGCCCAAATAATCACCAAAGCCAACAGTACAGGGGGTAACCCAGGGGGCGGCCCCAAATATAAAGGGTGCGGCCGCTCCCTCGCACTTTTCATGAATTGTCCACTCTTCTTTTCTCGCGAAAATGAGGCATAAAAGGGCGTTTTTTTCACTTCTCTCCACAACTCCTCATTTTTAGACTTGCTCTTGAACCCATCTAGGGTTCTTGAGCTCTCTTTTCTCCTCAATCTTTCTTAGTTACGAATTTGTGGATTTTTATGAAGGATTGAAGACTTGAAAATAATTTTCCAGTTTCTTCCTTCCTCTTTAACTTCTACTTTCCTTTTTGTTCATAGTTATTGTGAATTTCGTGAATAACTTGAGTATTGATTAGTTCACCATCCTTAGGGTTGGTTAGCATGTTGTTGTGTTACTAGATGAATTATAGTTGTTTGGTTGTTGATTATGTATGATTAGTAGCATTTTTTTGTGCTTAAAGAAGGTAGAGTTACAGTATAAGGCCACAGTATAAGGCCAACTACTCTACTATGTCCACCAAGTGTTCGATGAAGTACTTGAGAGAACATTTTGTTGAATTGATCAAAGAAAATTGGTTAGATACTCTAGGATTATTTGAGAACATAATCTAGTGTGTTAGGAGACATCAATTGGCTAAACTTAATACCTTCATAGTTGATGCAAGTTAAGAGATTATACTTGGTCTTCTATGGAGAGGATGATTCTAACTTAGGAGGTTAGAATTTGTTAATTATCCAACTACTCTAAGTTGTCATATGTCACAACCAAACACTCCATCTAGTAACCTCAACTCTAATCGGGCCTAAGGAACATTTATTTTTCATAATTATTTGTTGCATTGTATCCTAATTCTAGTTGTATTAGTGATAGAAGTAGACTTGGTAAATTTAGATTTATCATCCCTCTTATTATTAGACATCTAAATTAAAAAATACCAAAAAATATTGCATTTAGCCACACTTCATAAATTGCACTACAATCTCTTGGATTCAACCCCACTCACCGAGTCTCACCCTACTACGATTGCACACCTTGCACTTGAGGTTGAATGAGTTTTATTACTTGATATTGTGCTTAATTCATACATATGTAAAACACACGTCACTCATTTGTGGTCATTCCGTCCATTTTCTCCGTTAACTTTAACTGATATCTAGGAAAAATGCTAGTTTTAACTATTGAAATTTTTAAAAACTCTATTTATGCCCTAAAAGTTTTAAACTTTACAATTCAGTCATCCCTAACAATTTTAAACGTAACAATTTTAAAACTTCACCATTAACCCACTACACTTTTTCTAGTTACCAGACCACCACTGAAAACTCGTCGGACCGTCGCCGGAACACCTTAGCCAACGAAAACCCTAACCGTAGACCGGTCAAATCGCAGCAAAAGGCAGCCAAACAGCGGCCAAAATTCGGGAAAATCGCGGCCAAAGGCCACCAATTCGCTGCAAAAGGCCGGTCACAGCCCACCAACTCACGTCGCCGAAAACGCCGGACGGTTGAGAAACTCTCCTCGACCCGCCATGACCTAAATCTGACCCAGTCCGCCAAATTGGAGATTCTTCATCCTTCCTCCTCTATTTCCAACTCTTCTCCAGCTCCGGAGAACCAATCTTGGTCATTTCCGCCGCCGAAAAGGCCGTCTTTGCCGCGAAACTGCCGGATCCCGCCAACCCGTCTTGACCTGCCGGAGGACCCGCTAGTCTGCACTTCCGATTTCTTTTCTTTTTTTGGTATTTCACTTTTTGCCCCTTCCCTTGTTTATGGGCAGTGATGTTGGGAGCGGTGGTTGGTGAAGAAGATGGCCGGAGGTGAGGGAAGAGAGATGATGTGTTTGTACATTTAGGAATAGTTAGGGTTTATTTGTAACTCTTTTAAGAGATTGATGTTAAATTTAATATTAGATCTATGATATTTTGGTAATTTTACCACTTTAACAGCGATTTTAACAGAAAAAGTGACAATGAGACTAACAGTGTACACGATTGAAACTTACAGGACTAAAGTGATACAAATCCTTAAAACGAGATCTAAATTGGACAAATCCCAAACTTACAAGACTACCGGCGGAGTTTACTCATTTTCATATAGATGCGAATTCAATGGCTTAAGCTATTGGCTCCGCGACAACCAAATGTGCTCTTAACTAAGTTACATAGGTCTCCGGATGTGGGGAATTAAAGCCGGTGGATGGATAACAAATTAGGAGTGCAACAACCTGCAATCTAGCAAGTTAAATGGAATGGTTGGAACTACGTATGTACGGAGGACCACAGATATAGCAGCTAATAGATAACAATAATCAGTAGAGAAAATTTAGGAATTAAGTAATTAAGAATCTATTAGAGCCATAAGCCAAAGTTAGCGAACAAAAACCACCAATGCCAAAAATAGCGAAAGGCCCAACGACCCCCTAGGTTTCCACCATAAATTCACAGATGCCTATTCAGGCATCCTCAGTTCCCTGAGGATATAACTAAGGCCATACATAACATATATAGCTAGAGCTTTCTTTTATTACCACGCTTTCCCTTTCTGCACTTGCGCGCGCATGATACATTAGTTAGAGGGCGCAGCGTACAATTTAGTGCTACCTAGCTCCGACATATATACATGGCTGCCCACCACCACCACCACCACCGCACCCTCTCCTTATTCTTCTTCTTCCTCTCACCATTGTCTTTAATCATATTGTTGGCGGTCTCGATCATCCCCGCTGCCGCTGATGACAGTACCGGCGGCCCCTGTGAAGGCACCGACTACAAGAGTCTTTGCCACCGGTTCGTGAAGGGGGTGGGTGACCCGCAAATGGCGACGGAGCAGCTGATCGGCGAAACCGTGAAGCAGACGAACGAGGTGATGGCGAGGCCGGAGCTAGAGGAGTGCAAAGGGATGTACGAGAAAGTGGTGGACGACCTGAACAAGTCGCTGGAGAACATAAAGCAGAAAGATAGGAATGCGCTTCTGAACAATCTCAGCGCAGTTATCGCTAACTACGATAGCTGTAACGATGCGCTGACGGAGAAAGGGAAGAAGCTGCCTCCTAATAACGTCAACAGGTGGCTCAGCCACATGGCTGCTAACTGCTTGGGACTCGTTGACCAGATGGTCTTCTAGCTTAACAACCCATCATCCCAGCCCCTCCATCCAGTTGCATTTGTGTGATCATGAGGGTTAATAATTTCTTTTCTTTTTATTGTATTTCCTTCTCGTTTAATTTGAGGTGTATTGCAACTATGTGATTATCAGTTTCTTAATTGTTAATTACTTGATTCCACTTTGTAAAAAACTATATGCGCCTCCAACAGATTTCCATTTGCCCATGTCATGATCTATATCATATAATATACCATATATATATATTCTATAATTAAATACTTCATCCATCCCTGAAAAGTTGAACCATTTGACATTCATGTTCTATATATATATATATATATATAGATATATATATATATATATATATATAGATATATATATATATATATATATATATATCATATTTAATGGGCTTAGGGTATGGGCAATCTGCTACCCAACCCGCTACCAAGGTAGCGAGGATGTCCGCTACCCAACTCGCTACTTTTCGACCCGCTTCTTTGATGTTTGCCCGCTGCTGCCCCCTGCCAAGCTTGCTACCAAAGGTTTTTTTACAATTAATTTCCTTATTTTCAACACTTAATAAATGGTTGAATAATATTATTATTTATTAGTATTTATAAATTACAATTAAAAACATAAATAAATTTGATTATAAATTAACCAAATATATCAATTACAATAAAAAATATCCAAAGTCAAATTATAATTTTTACGAAGTGTCCTACGGGGAAGGAAAACGTAGCCGTCGCCTTGGTCCTCATGTGGCGACGACCGCTGCTCCGATTGGCCCGACGGCTGTCTGTTGAACTGGAAAATGAATAGATAAAACGTCTCATTACTCCGTCTGAACGCCTCCGGGTCGTACTCGAAGTTAACCGAGTCTCATTAATCTTGCTGAAAAGTAACCAAGGAATTTAATGAAATACTTAAGTGGTTTAACTAGTAAGTGGAGAAAATTCTTAAATCACCAAACAACCTCTAAGCGTATGCTTCAAGCCAAAAACATAATGGTATAAGTAGAAAGTGATAACATAATAAAGAAGACCAACATGCTTGACTGAATTATTTAGAACTAATTTATGTAACATGTTCATAGTATTAAATTCTTGGTAGGGCCGAGACTTCAACCAAGTACAAGTGAAAAATAATAAGTTTCCAAATCATGCCTACTGATTCAATTTATTGAGAGCAAGAGAGTCCATACACAAATACTAAAATGCACACACAAAATAATTGCTAAAACATAAAATACATACACAAATAATTAATTACTAAAACAATTACTAAAATGCATACACAAAATTCTAAAATAATTAATAAAACATAAAATACATGCAAAAATAATTCATAAATTAATTACTAAAATAAAAAATACATACACAAAATACATAAACAAAATTTTGGACCTAAAATAATTACTAAACATAAAATACACACAAATAATTCCTAAAATAATTCATAAAATAGAAAACGCATCCACATATAATTCCCAAAATAATTCATAAACATAAATACCAATAATAAATAAACGAAAATTACTAAAAAATATACCTAAAATACTTAAACACCACAAAAATACTAAAACATCACAGAAAATACAGAAAACTGAAATTATTTGCATGTATATGAAAAACATACATGTAGATGGCAGTGCAAAGACATCCGGTGGCGGAAAAACGAAGGTGGCCGTCGGTTTCGAAAGAGAGCTTTAAAAAAATGAAAATGGTAGAATAAGCAATATTTATCCGGCCAAAAAAAAGAAGATTCAAGCTTACCTTCGTTTGCTGATGAAGATCCACGCAAAAAGCTTTCGAAACTGTGCCGCAAATGTCGAAAATGGCTCCAGTTCGGCTGTTTTTTGGAGGGGAAGAAGGAGAAGTCAGGGAAGAAATGAGGGAGAGATGACCAGGGATCTGGTTTATGGAGGGTGGTAGCGGGGGCCAGCCACCCAGCCCGCCACCATATACTTTTTCGATGATCGAGGCGGTTTCAAAATTTAAAACACCCGCCCAACACACAATGGTAGTTGCCAAGGTAGCGGGCTAGCCCGCTTCCAAGCCCGCTACCAAATTAAAATGGTGGAGTCTTCGGTAGCGGGCAACTCGACCAAGCCTGTCAGAGACGTTTTAGGGATCTTGGTAGCGAACTGCCACCTACCATGCCCGCTACCTAGGTCCCAACAAGTACGCAGTGTATAACAATGTTTGACTCAAATTTTTCTAAAATTAATAGTGAAACAAAAAATTCAATAAAAATATATTAAAAAATTTATACTTTAAATTATGATATACATGTGTGAATTATAAATCAGTTTTATATGTCCAAACATTCATGAAAATAAATCATAGATTAAATATATTGAAAACAACAAAACAAATGGTTCAACTTTTCAGGGACGGATGAAGTATATATACATGATTATCGTCCTACCTATACCATCTTATAAAAAAAGAAGAAGAATAAAAAAAACATATATGATTATGACTATTATCAAGAGTTTTGAGTAAATTCCGTTGGCAGTCCCGTAAAAATAATTATTGTCCTGTTTTGGTCCTATTTTAAAAATTTGTCATGTTTAAGTCCTATCATATGGTACTTTGTCCTGTTTTGGTCATTTCCGTCCACTTAAACCGTTAGTTCTAACGGATTTCCGTGAATTTACTTTTTCACTCTCATGAAATTTTTATTTCAGTCCTTAAAATTTTCATCACTCCATCGTCAACCTCCGCTGGTGCTCCTCATCATTTGATTCCACCTGGTCATCCCTCTTCACCGCCCTCACCCTCTACATCGCCGCCGCCGCCACCCTTCACCTCATCCTCTCCCTTCTCCTCCCCAAACACCGGTCCGTACTGCTTGCCCCCATCCCGGCCCTCCACAGCCTCTCCATCACTGTCGTCTCCACCACCATCTTTGTTGGTATATCCTCCTCTCCACCGCCGCTGAAATCCGCGAAACCCGCTAGTTCTGGCGGCGAACCAAGGCCGTCACCAACTCGCTCCAGTGGCTCCTCTGTTTCCCTCTCGGCACGCGCCCCTCCGGCCGCGTCTTTTTCTGGTCATAATCTCAAAAGCACGGACTATTGTATTGATCGAGCATGAAGTTCCTATTATTGATCGAGTAATGAATCTAGACGTTGGCGGAGAAGATGAGAAGAGAGTTTGATGATGCTGTTAGTGGAGGGAATTAAAAATTAGGGTGAAAATTTTGGAAAAATATAAAGTTAGGGGACCAAAGTAAATTTTTCATAAGGATAAAACGATAAATCCACACGAATCCATTAAAACTAACTGTCCAACTGGACGGAAAGGACCAAAATAAGACAGAGTGCCATATAATAGGACTTAAACATGACAAGTTTTATGGCTTTCTTCATATCGAAATTTAACATTTCAATTAGCACTATTGAATCCTTTTAGCATCCACTCCATATCAAGTATAACACTTTGGGTATCAAGCAACTAGAATAAGACAAAAAACTAACTTTTTCCTCTGACAATTTAATGCATAAGTACAAAGATGAAAAAAAAATTCTTACCTGTAAAAGACAAACTGATATGTCCAACTTCAGCTCCTCCAAAAACCATCAACCACACTTCACCTACCACCCCATCTTTTACAACTATTCGTCCTCCATACATGAAACTAAAAGTTGTGAACACGTCCTAAGACACATAACACAACACTAAAAGAGAGCCTCTCTATTCATCCAATTTCCATGAGCATTTTTAGAAACTGATATTATGAAATGAAGCCATAATCAAGGAAACAATAAAAAAAGAACATGATGAAAGAGCGGAAAAAACAATAAAAACTATAAAGGATCCACTTCCAACAGTAGCTGATATCTAAAGAGGAAGATCAATTGTTGTGCATCCAAAGAAGCTACAGGATAAGCTAAGTAGGGGGCTGGGGTGGACTGCCCCCTCAGCTAATTCCCAAAGTTCTTTACGAATTACGCACATGATGTGAATAGCGGTAGCTATTCGTGACTTAATATCAGAAACTTCAAAGTTGTTAGGCTTCGAGTGAATGCTGTTTCATGTGAAATGGGGCGATGGCGAGTCTCGTGTTCCGAGTCACAGGAAGGCCAGCCAAAGCTGTGCTTAGGGTGCGAGAAGTCAGTGAATTGGGATGCGTAGGGCCTTGGGTTAATTGGTGTATCTGCGGCGCGATCTCTAACAAAAGTACTGCAACCTCGGGTAAGAAAAGAAAACAAATTTGATGACTTCCTGCAGAGTTAAAGTTAAAGCCAATATCATGAAATCACAATTAAAAACTCTCTGACTATAGCGAAGTCTCATGATATAACAAACTCCTGGTTAACTAATGCTAAATACATAGTGCAACCAATTCAATTGATACTCCTGAATTAACTACGAAACCAAATAATATTAAAAAGTGCCACAGAACAAACAGAGAACATAGTGTGATAGTAGCCATATATGCTTAATTATGAAATTACCTTTAGAAAAATCCCCCACCTTGACAAAAGAATACATGCTTCTACACGACCTCTTCACATGGATCCAACAAAATGTGCCATTTAGCCTGAAAATAAAATCGAAGATGGAGTTGCATATCAGAATCCGAAAAGAAAAGAAAAAGTTAAAATCAAATTATAACCAGAAATTAAGAGGATGAGAAGGTAAAGGAAAAATACATAGCAGTAGTCCATGTTTGTTTGTTTGTTCGTTGGCGTACGTGTGGAAGACTCGAATTAAAAGATCATTGATCCTCCCAAGAAGAGTTCCAAATGTGTCATCCCTAGCTCCCATCTCGTCCGATTGCAGAAGGCAGAATGGGGTTTCCGTCATCGGAGTTTGAACCAAGAGAAGGGAGATGGCCGTCATCGTCATGTCAGGGAAGGTGGAGCAGCAGAGGAGCAACAACTGCCCAAGCCGAGTGAGGTCACTTATATATTGCGATTCCGAGAGGCCTTCCACTCCGCCGGAGGAGCGCCGAGCTAGTGCAAGTGTTGTCTGCATGTACTCGATCTTGGTCGGTTGTCTCCCTGCATTCATCGGACTTCTTCAAGCAGACTTGGTGTCTAAGGTGCAGCGATTGCAGACTTACATCTGTTTCTTCCCTTCCTAAATCACCATACCCACCTCATATGCACCGAGCAGAGCCAAAGCCCTCTATCTCCGCCCGTTCAGCTCGCCCCTCAAGCTCATTGGCTTCTGTTTCCATCGCATGCCATCAATCCCGCTAGTCGACTCCACCGTCAAAGTACAGTATCAGTTGGTTTGAGACAAGCAAAAAAGTAAAGAGAAATGGGCAATTTCTAGTGGTTGATCGTGCTTCAATTTGATTGAGAAAGAGATTGAAGCGCAAAGGGAAAGAGAATTTTTTTCATAATTTATCTCAAACAAACACGTGGTTGAGAGTGGATCAATGAACCAGTTACCGCAATTAATGGTTAAATTGATGAATCTACACCCTGCCTCATCTTATCAAAATCCCAAATGACTGTTTTTAAATGTTCAAGTCTATCATGCACCATGATATAGATTAGCAATAACTCAATTTACTGTTCATTATAATTACCAAAGTTTCTAAATGTTAAGTTATATAATTTGTAATTCTCTCCACTATTTTTTTTCTTTTCATAAAGTCCAATTAATTTTATTTTAAAAAACGATCATTTCATTTGAATCCTATGATTTTTAGTGTCCCAACTCCCAACTCCCCCAATGACTCCAGATCTGTCTCATTTTTTGGTGTCTAGCACTATAACTGATTAATGGTGTTACATTTTTCGTCATAAAATTAACAGATTAGTTAGTACCATTAATCATTTATAGTGGGAGACATCAAGGGACACCAAAAAAAAGGGATAGGTGATCCTCTCTCCCTTCCAACTAATTGAATATAGATCAGTTGACTCGTGTAAATCCCCTTGTCGTCGTTGTAATTGTCTGAGGACTGTATTGCTCAACATCAACGTTTAAGGAGTAAAGTGAAACGATTAACAAAGATAGAGGGCCGAAATTGAATTATGCCTAATTAAGATGTTTGAGATTTCGTGGTCAACGAGTCGATGAGAAGCCATTGAAATTCCGACAAGAATTTGTTCGAAAGTGGAGGTGGAACATTTTTTTGTCGTCTTCCTTCCCACTTAGATCTTTTCATTCCGAAAACAAAGCGCGCCTTTCTCGCACTTCCCTTACGTGGCCAACAAACATAGAGCTCCTATTTTTGAATTTTCTTTTTTCCACCGGCAATTGTCTCAAATTCTTCCTTTTTCTGACAATCCAATGATCCTCTTTTCTCACCCTCATAATTATTCTTTCAGATTATTATTACTTCAACACCGTAATTTTCAGTTGGAATTTCTTGAGATTCAAGAATATATTGTATGATCAAGAAAAATGAGTAATACCATTGGCGGTTACATGATTCAACAGAGTTTGCTTCGTCCAAATGTTTTGGAGCCTCGAAGCAAACTCCACCAATCTGGCATGGCTACCGCTTATGTTTCGGCCAGTGCCCTGAATCTAGTAGCTTCTCAGACACGCAACAAGTTGAACAATTGGAAACCAAAAATGTTGACGACGGGAACTCCAAAGTTGGTCAAGTTTGTTCCTCGAACTGCCTTTACTTCTAATTTAACTGCTAAGGTAATACCAGTAATGTTGAATTCTTTATTCCCCTTGTTGTCGTTGTTGTTGTTGTTGTTGCACAACTTCTAACAGTTTCATGATGATACCAGCTTCAAAATAACTACAAGCTTGAAGGGGATATTGAATTACAGGTGCTAACTAGTATAATATGCTTCTACTATTAACCTGAAAGTTGTATGCAAAAGCTTGTTTTAAAAAAAAAAGCCAAATTAATGTTCACCTTGTCATATGTTTTGCAGGTTGATGTTTCTTCTGTCTCAGAGAGCATGACCAAGTTAAATTTTCGAATCCCTAACAGCAGGGACTCCTTGTTTCTACACTGGGGCGGAATACCTGACAATAAGCGGTAAGCTCTGCCATACTTCTGTTTTGTTTCTTGCATCACAAGTCTGGCTCTAGTAACGGTTCTAAGGTCTTGGTACAATGTGCATCCTTTTGTCTGCATATTTATTTCTACATTGCATCAGTGAATGGATACTTCCTTCTCTTTGCCCCAACGGATCCATAATCTACGAGAACTCGGCCCTTAGAACACCATTTATCAAGGTCGGTGCCAAGAAGTTTCATAGACAAGGAGGTGGCCAATGTACTGCAACCATTTTTGTTGACATATCTTGCATGTCCTTTGCAGTCAGGTTCCAATTCTTATATAGAGCTAGAGATTGAAGACCCTGCAATAAAAGCAGTGGAGTTTCTTATCTTTGATCAAGCCCAAAATAGATGGTGAGCTTGTACTGTTTCAGTTTTTCTAGCTCTATATGAATTGGTTGTGCTGATGAATGATTTTGAGTGTAATCTGTGCCTGTTGCTTCTACACATTCCAGGCTAAAGAGCAATGGTGAAAACATCTACATTAGCTTACCAATGAAAGATAACCAACAAGGCCAAAAAGGGCAACACCACAACAGCAATTATTCAGGTGGTGAAAGGATTCAGCGTAAGCAGAGAGATAGAATGCAACTTATTGACGAGCATCGAGCTAAAACAGGCCAGGGAAGTAGGTCCACCAAACCAAATGCCTTGACATCAGTTCAAATCTTCGTCAAGGCAATAGAAGAACACGATGGTGACTCCATTCAGTCAAAGAAAATGTATAAAGTTTCCGATAAGGATATTATGGTGAGATGGTTTTTCAATGTTTTGGCGCCATTTACCCTGCTCCTTTCCCTTTCATTATGGAATCCAGGACTTGAAGAGTTGAGTGTAAACCATTCAGGTGCTAGTGATGAAATATTCTAAGAAGACAAAGATTTGTATAGCAACAGACTTTGAGCAATCACTGACCCTTCACTGGGCCCTATCAAAAAACCCTGGTGAATGGCTGGTAAGATTTGTAAACTGTTAACATTTTGTTTGATTCTACATATGATTTTCTTGCAAATTCTTGTCATTTATGCATGTGGACAATTGTAAAATCTTGACAGAAACCCCCGGAAGATATACTTCCCTCGGGTTCTGTTTCTCTTGAAGGAGCTGTTGAAACCCAATTCACAAAAATTTCCTCTTTGGATCTTCCAAAACAGGTATGTATTTTAATTTGATATTTCTGCTCTACTTTAGAGTATAATGTCAGATTTGAAACATACATGTGAAAAGAAGGCATGATATCTTATCCTTCTTCTAGGTGAAATACATTGAGATAGAGGTGGAGGATGAAAGTTTCATAGGCATGCCATTTGTTCTTGTGTCTGAAGGGAACTGGCTTAAAAATAAGGGGTCAGACTTCTATGTTGAGCTTGTCAAGAAAACTAAGCAGATCCAGAAGGTTTTTTCTTCTGTTACACTCAAATAAAATCCCTCCCCTTCAGTTTTTTCTTAGTGGCTTTTCTGAGAACATTTTTGTTTTGGTGATGTTCATATGTGGGTTTTCTCCAATTCCTTTACTTAAGAATGTTGGTAATGGGGAAGGTACAGCGAAAGCTTTGTTGGAAAGAATAGCTGAGTTGGAGAGTGAGGCACAAAAGTCTTTTATGCATCGGTTAGTACTCCATGATTTGAATTTATTAACTTTATGTAAAACACACACATTTTTTTTATTCAAGTTAAATGTATGGACTCTTTACCAGATAGAAACTTGCAGTATAAGTTATGCCTTAGAGATGTCTCCCAAAATCCAATTAGCTAGAAAAATGAAATGCCAAGTGATGACACAATCTGTTTTGAAGGTTCAATATTGCAGCAGACTTGTTAGAAGATGCGAAAAGCGTTGGAGAATTGGGGCTAGCAGGAATTTTGGTCTGGTTTAGGTTCATGGCCACAAGGCATCTCATATGGAACAAAAACTACAACGTGAAACCGCGGTACAGATCCTCGACCTGCATTGCTACTTTTCTGTAGTGTTTGTGCACATGTACCTAGGAATGATGTTATCCATGAAAAGTTCACACATTCTGTGGTTTACTGCAGTGAGATTAGTCAAGCCCAAGATAGACTTACCGAATCACTCAAGAATACATATAAAAATCATCCAGAGTACAGAGAGTTCACACGGATGATTCTGTCTACTATTGGTCGTGGAGGTGAAGGGGAAGTAGGGCAACGGATTCGTGATGAGATCCTAGTTATACAGGTTAATGTCATACTTAACGGAGTATCAAAGTTTTGTTTCCATTATACTCCATTACTATGAATGTTATTTTAATACGCAACTGCTCATCTATGTTAGAGAAACAATGGTTGCATGGGAGGCATGATGGAGGAGTGGCATCAGAAATTACACAATGACACTAGTCCAGATGATGTTGTGATCTGTCAGGTATCAGATGCCAAATATTTGCAATGCATGTCACTGGTTTCTGGAAGTTACTGATCTCTTTAACAAACATGTATTTGCAGGCACTGATGGATTATATCAAAAGTGATTTTGACATAGGTACCTATTGGAAGACCTTGAATCAGATGGGGATAACAAAAGAAGTCCTTGCCAGTTATGATCACTCAATCCGTAATGAGCCAACTTTCAGAAGGGAACAAAAGGATGGTCTGCTCAGGGATCTGGGAAATTACATGAGAACTTTAAAGGTTTGTTGTAACTTGGGGATCATAAAATTAAGCATAAAAAAAACTTATTTTTAATGGTATAATGTTTTTTTCATACTAGAAGTTCAATAGAACCTTTTTTTCATTCCATTTGACTTGTGTTTCATATATATGCAGGCTGTTCATTCCGGTGCAGATCTCGAGTCTGCTATTGCTAATTGTTTGGGTTATGCAGCCCAGGTATAGTTTTTAGAATTTTAGTAGCTGTAACCTTATTTTTCTCTCAAAATATCAAATGATTTTTTCTTCCTTCCTTCCTTTATTAGGGTGAGGGTTTCATGGTTGGAGTGCAGATAAACCCCGTGCCTGGCTTGCCACATGGGTTTCATGTAAACTTCTATATATGCAATACTTTTCAGCATCAATACCAGATCTTGTTGCAGATATGATAATATATGCATGCTCTACTTAATTAATCTTTTGTCATGTATGTGTAACAGGATTTGCTCAAATTTGTTCTCAAACATGTGGAAGATAGAGATGTTGAACCTTTAATTGAGGTAACTAAGTAAAGAAGGAAACATTATATAATGCTTTCAGATTATTGTTTGCTTCTAAAACCTTAGAAGTTCCATACTCTTTTTCACAGGGATTGGTAGAGGCTCGGCAAGAGCTTCGACCGTTGCTCTTAAAGGGTAGTGATCGTTTGAAGGATCTGATGTTTTTGGATATTGCATTGGACTCAACAGTCAGGACAGCTGCAGAAAGATCAGGCAGTGAACTGAGCAGAGCTACACCTGATGTGAGCTTCTCCTTGTGTTTAATAAGCTTCTAGATAATTGAGTTCACTGCATCTCTTTTCATGCTTTGTTGCAGAAGATGATGTATTATATCGGTTTGGTTTTGGAGAACCTTGCTCTGTCATCAGATGATAATGAAGACCTTACCTACTGCCTCAAGGTAAGCTATTTGTTTTGTTTTATTTAACCAAAAGGTTTGCTTGCTTTACTTTCAAGTCAAGTCAAATGAACGAATCCACATTAATGTACAAATAAACATACCTAGTTCGTCAAATATTTGGTGGGCTTTATAAAGCCTAGCCCAAATTCGCTTTTTGTGGGTCTGCAACGTTTTGTATTGGGCTCAACTGTGTCGAAGTCCAGCCCAAATAGCCCAATGTTATAAAGCTACTGACGTTTGATGAATATGGACTTCAGAGCTTTCATTGCTCTCGTACTTCCATGGAAGAGACAACAGTTTGTTCTCTCAATTTTTCATTCATCTTGACAAATGATCGACTCTGCCATGATAACAGCGAAAAATCTACAGAATAACAATGTAGATTCTCTCTTTTCTTTTTGAATTCTGAGAGTACAAGAGATCACATAAAGCTCGCAATTTAGTTAATAGATGTTCGACTGCGTCTGTCATGATCTTATTTGAGAAGCCACAGTTTTTGGTAGGCAGCAAGCATTTCTGAATCTTGCTGCAATTGATGTGAGCAGGGATGGGACACCGCTTTAAGCAAGTGCAGGGGCAAGAGCCAGGAATGGGCTCTGTATGCCAAGTCGGTTCTTGATAGGACTCGCCTTGCTCTTGCTACCAAAGCTGAAACGTATCACACATTGTTGCAACCATCAGCTGAGTACCTCGGATCACTGCTTGCAGTAGACAAATGGGCCGTAAGCTGTTAACTCAACATTTGAATCTCGTCTCCTTGTTACTAGTCTAGAATCCAAGTGTGATATTTGATTCTTTCTATTTTTTTCAGATAAGCATATTCACGGAAGAAGTCATCCGTGCTGGATCAGCTGCAACATTGTCCACCCTACTCAATCGCCTTGATCCTATTCTTCGAAACACAGCCAATTTAGGGAGGTTGGTGAATTTTTCATTTGGGATTGGGGTTGATATCCATGTAGTATGTTATATAACTGCTATTATAACTGGCATCAATAGTGATTTTCTGATGTGACCTCTACTTCCCTGAATCAGTTGGCAGGTTATCAGCCCCGTTGAAGTAGTTGGATATGTAACCGTTGTGGATAAACTGCTAGATGTGCAAAATGAGTCGTACAAGCGGCCCACAATCTTAGTGGCAAAACGAGTGAAAGGGGAGGAAGAAATTCCTGATGGTACTGTTGCCGTCTTAACTCCTGATATGCCAGATGTTCTATCACATGTTTCTGTGAGAGCAAGAAATTGCAAGGTTAATGTTTAGTGGATTAGCTTTCTCTTTGAATTGATTTTTGGTTCGACTGACGGGAAAGCCATTTCGCATGCAGGTTTGCTTTGCTACATGCTTTGATCCCAATATTATGTCTGATCTACAATCGAATGAGGGAAAACTGCTAAAGCTAAAACCTACATCGGCAGATGTAGTTTACAGGTAAGTGTTGTCTAATCACTTGATCATTTTGACATATTGCCAATAAATGATTTTGATTTTTTTAAAAGTGCATTCTGTCACCAAATGCTCTCTAATTAACTTGCATGAACTTAACCAGCAAGGTAAAGGAAGATGAGCTATCTAATCCAGGTTCAGCTAGCCTGAAAGGGAATAGTTCATCGTCTCTTAAATTGGTCAGGAAAAGGTTTGGTGGTAAATTTGCAGTTTCAGCTGAGGAATTTACAGATGAAACGGTAGGCTTTCAAAATAAAATTTGATTTTTGCGTATGCCATTCATTTGGTTATCTGTCTCAAAGATAATTGACCTACCATTACTTTCGGAAAACTACTTTTTGATATGTACTGTTAAGTGAACTACGATTTTTCCCCTACAGGTTGGTGCCAAATCTCGCAACATTGCAAATATAAAAGGAAAAGTGCCATCTTGGATTGGGATTCCCACTTCTGTGGCCCTACCATTTGGAGTATTCGAGAAAGTTCTTTTGTCAAATGAAAATAAGGTGATTACCATTTTGCAGTATATTCTCAAGGTTTATTAGCGTAAACTTTTACGTTAATCAGGTCTCTTCATTTATGCTGTACTAAGCCTAGAAGTAGCTTCCAAAACCAAGATCCTGGTTTATTTTACACTACAAAAAAGGTTTCTTAAGCACAATAATATTGTAAGAAAGTTTTGAGAGCAGAGGTTTCTGAAGCTCTGTTGGTTAACTGATACCCAGTGTTTAAACAACTGTTCTTAATCCAAACCAACCAAAACAAATGCTAGTGAACTCTTTGTCACATTGTTTCCAGAAGATACATCCAGCCAAAACTTGTCCCCTAAGCATGAACTTATACTGTTTCTGAATTTTAAACAGTTAGATTGACAATATAAGCTTCATGCCACCACCCTCAAACACAAATTGATACTAAGATATGGAATGATATGATTACATGTTCTGTTATATATGCGTGTGCATTTGAGTATTATTAGTAGTTAATTCTACTCTCTGGATGCAGGAAGTGGCTGAGAAGTTGCAAACATTATTAAAAAGATTAGGAGGAGGGCAGTCTGAAGTTCTCAGTGAAATACGTGAGACAGTTCTAAAGCTGACAACACCATCTGAATTGGTATGTTGCATTCAATTTGTTGATACTAGAGAATGAGAAATCGCCATAACACTTTTAAAACATAGATCTTACTTTACCCTTTTTGCTTTCTATTGCCTTCAATGGAAACAGAATCAAAGTACCAAACAAAAGATGCTCTCGAATTATAAATTTCCTCTGATATGAACCTCTCTCCCCTCTTCTCCGAAAGCAAAGAATCTATTTTCTAGGTTTCTGATATGCAAGCAAACCTTATTCTTCTGTTTTGGGTAGAAAGATTGAGGTAGTTCAGTGAACTCACCGGTTAAAACTGCTTTCAGGTGCAAGAATTAAAAAATAAGATGAAGTCTTCTGGAATGTGTTGGCCTGGGGATGAAGGTGAGGAGCGATGGGTGCAAGCATGGACAGCCATAAAGAAGGTGACTTTTTCCTTTTTTCTTTTTTTTCGAGGGAGCATTTTCCTGCACTGGAAAGGACAAGTTTATTCTGATGAAAGAGTCTGTAGTCATTCTTAATCATCTACTGGAAATGCTTTCTTCAGTACATGTTCTCATGGTACCGTATAGTATCTTGTGGAGTTTTACCTTTTCTTTCTCAAATGTGGACAATCTTACTAAGTTCAGGCTGTTTTCGTAATACTCCTAATTACCAATTACATACATTCATGATTCACCTGAAAGTTTTAGGAACATAATTACTTACCAACCACTTGTAGTATTAACTAACTTTGAAGGTTTAATAAAAAAAAGTATTTTCAAGGTTAATTGGCAGTATAAAACCTGCCACATGCCCAACATAGCTGAGATTAAAGGGGAATCATGATGATGATTTATTTTCCTGTTGGAGACAACTCAGATGCTCAATATTGTACACATATTGTAACCCCAAATACAATGGGGCACAAAATTTTATCGCTGGGCTAGCTGATGAATTTTTTCTCTCTTCCCCCCACCCCTCCTGAACTGGCTTCATAGAACAAATCATATAGCATGGCATAGATGAAATTTCAACACAGTTTGGCCATGGAAATTTGGAATGCTGCAATTATCTGTGCAGTAAATAATACTCCCTCCATCCCTGAAAAATTGGTGTATTTCTTTTTCGATGTGGTAGAATCAAATTATTACTAGAAATAATTCATTAAAAAATTTTGGAAAAATATATTTGGAAACTAGAATATTAATCTATAACTTCCACTTAAAATATTTGACTTTATCTATTAAAAAATGTTAAAGAAATAAAATCATAGATTAAATGCTGAAAAAGAAACACATTAATTTTTTAGGCATATAGGTAGTAGTTGGTTAAAGTATATGCAAGATTGAATTCCTCTTCTTGCTAAATATTTGCATGTTCCCACTTCCTATTTTTCTTCTGGATTTTTTTTCTTTCTATAATAATGAAGTGTGCCAGAACGAAGGGAGAGAGCAAGCCTATTGCAGAAATGCAAGGCTAGGCTGCATGTAATAAATATTGGAATGGGTACAACCCTTCCTTGGACCGTGAATAGTGCAGCTTTGTGCACTTGGCTGCCGTTTTATGGACTTGTACCAGAATATTTTGTATATATTTGTAACTCTCCCTCAAATTATATTTGTTAGCTTCTGAAGCATTGACTTAAAGGATCATTTTCATTTCAGGTGTGGGCCTCCAAATGGAATGAGAGAGCATACTTCAGCACGAGGAAGGCAAAACTTGACCATGACTATCTTTGCATGGCTGTTTTGGTTCAGGAAGTAATAAATGCTGACTATGCTTTTGTTATCCACACCACTAATCCATCATCAGGGAACTCATCTGAGATTTATGCTGAGGTACATTTCTGGGTTTGTTTTACCTACTCATTGTTTGTGCCATACTACCTTCGTCTTAGCAAAACTAATAACGTTTCACTTTCCAACTTATGTTTGACTCAAATCCTTATTAAGAATATTTTTGCAAAAAAAAATAACTGGAAAATAACTTTAGGAACTATAAACATTAATTTATCATCTGCATATAATTTTTCTGATTTTATTTATCAAAATGTTGAAAGAAAATATTATAGATTATATTCTGAACGTGCATTCACCATGTAGGTTGTTAGAGGACTTGGAGAAACTCTTGTTGGAGCTTATCCTGGTCGTGCTTTGAGCTTTATCTGCAACAAAAATAATCTTGAGTCTCCTCAGGTACATCCTCTTCCCATAATGTTTAAGGGCATATAATTGTACTTGGACCAGGGAAAGGATGAAAATAATGCCAACTTATTATTTATTTATTTTTTTTCAGAAAATATCTCAAAATTAAATACAACTGATTGTTACATATTACAATAGTAGGAGTACATTGTAAAGGATAATTTTATTGATTTTATGAGAGGTCAAGTTTTGTATCCCCAGTGACAGCGCAGAGTACGAATGGAATGCCCCATTCATTCTTTTCTTTCATATCCACTACTAATGCCAATCAACTTGTTTCAGCTGACAGGATATCCAAGTAAGCCCATTGGTCTCTTCATAAACCGTTCCGTAATTTTCAGATCTGACTCCAATGGCGAGGATCTAGAAGGTTATGCAGGTGCAGGCCTTTATGATAGGTTAGTCCTACCAATTCACTTATGTTACCATGGCTTGACCTATCTTTAAGCTTTAAGACCTGATGAACTGGTAGCTGTTTCCATGGATTGCATTTGGTGCCACTAGCAGAGTGTAGACAAAAAGGTTAGATATCCGCTCCTCGGAGAGATAAGCTTACGAAGTGAGCTAGGGGAATGGAGGTCAACTTAAAATCCTCACACATACCTTGTGTGTTTTTCTGGTACATGCACAGGGAGTTACTTTCTACTTACCGCATCTGTTTAATGAAGTTTCCAATTTCTGGTGCAGTGTGCCCATGGATGAAGAAGCACAAGTTGTGCTAGATTATTCCTCTGATCGATTGATGACTGACAGCAACTTTCAAAAGACTATTCTCTCCAGCATCGCTCGTGCTGGGAGTGCCATTGAGAAGATTTACGGATCCCCACAAGATATTGAAGGTGTGATCAAGGATGGGAAAATATATGTTGTTCAGACGAGACCCCAGATGTGAGCCTTTCTCTTTTCCTATTTGTAAATAATTTTTGGTAGGAGTTTCGTCAATTACACTATACAAAAAGGTAGTAGATAAAAGACAGCTGGAACTGTACTACTACTTGGGAATGAAATATGTTCATGAAAGATAATGTGTAGCAAATGCAATAAAGAGAATTTTATTAAGAGTTCTTCCAATACCAATAAATAGAGAATTCTTAGATGGCAGAAAGAAGCATACTCACAAGCCATTTCAGATGAATTGTAAGTTTCTGTTAATTATTCAAGTACTGGTAATAACTTGAAACAGAGAAGTTACATTTGTATCTTCATCAAGTAGGTTTTTCTTTCTGTTGCTTGTCCTGCTAGCTCTTTGTCTATATTAGTCTGGGTGGTCAGTCAGCAGAACAGGCAGAAGGTTGAACATCGATCCAGACCTCGTTTTGTCTCCCAGAGAGCTTCTTTGGAGCAGTGTACTGTGCAACACTGAAGCTGTCCTTGTCCCCAAATACTGTGAGCATGGAGCGGTGAGCCAAGCTGGAAAGCAGAGCGTCTCTCTGGTCATACACGCTGTCCTGTGTAGCGAAACCAGAGAAGTTCCTGACGGCCACGCACCTGCTGCTCCACTTCTCCATCTCCAGCTGCAGATCAGGGACCGGCTGTGGCGGGCTTCTCCTTTTGAAGTTAGCCGGCAGGTAATACCTTACAGCATAATCGTTAGCGTTACTGTGCGGTGACAGAGAAACGGTTGTTAAAACAGGAGCCGTCATGTTTAGTCTAGTTGAGTTGAAGTTCGCTCCATGGATGTACTGATATAACCTGCACATTCCATGGAGTTTATTAATTAATCATCCCTAGTTAAAGCTACAGTTAAAATGAAGTAGGAATTGGTGATTTTTTTATATTACCTGTGAAAACCATCTTTGGTGGATTTCTGGAAGACAGAACCATGCTCCACTGCTGACATCCAGAATGTTTCCCTGTAACCTCTGATCTCAAGATCGGTGTCGGATATTACAACCCAGTAATCCGGCGATTCTGCAGCATTCGACGCCGCAAATGTTGTTATTATGACAATTATGCAGCACAGTACCTCTGAGCTCAGCTTCCTCATATTTCACGGGCCTTGTCTTCGTTTTTTGTATAGTTAAAGTGAGGTTGGATAGTCTTGTCTTTTATAGGAATAGTGGTGGTAGCTTGTAAACGTCATTAAACATCAATGGACTATTGTGCTTAAGAACATAGTGTATATCTTTATAATTCTTTTTTAACGAAAGGATTGTTTTATTTGTTTGGTGTGATGACTAATCAGTTCGTATGATTGAGGTAGTCGCACAATTCTTTCTGGTACTGATCGAAAAGATGGAAAGAAACAAAGCGCCAAATGCCGTTTGTTATCACGCAGCTTGTAATGGATCTGACGGCTAAGCTATACTTTGGAAAACAAGAAGTTATATCTGTAAATTAAGTGAAACTTTTTTTTTTGGTATCACTATTTAGTAATCTTAAATATAGAATTTATTTGAACGAGCAGGTCTACAAAGGTGGCGCATGCTTGGAGTATTCATATTATAAAAATAAGAGGATAATCGAATAAGAAGCTAGCAAATGATCTTTAATTTGTCGTTAAGAGGCAACCTGTCAAAGGATTATTGGAGGTCGAATCCACTAAGGTTTCCTGACCTGATCAAATCGTCGCTTCACTTTACACTTTGTTTGCCACATTTTTTCGTGCACCTTGCCTCAGCATAATACTTAGAATAATACGCCTGAACATTAAGGGGTTTCAAACTTAGAAATTGAGGGATGAGTTTTTCACCTAATAACTAAGGGTTTGAGAGGTGAGTGAGAAAAGTGAGTAATGAGGGCCCAAGTTTGAGGAGCCTGTGAAATTGAACGGGGCTGGGGTGTGAATTCGGCGCATGACTTATTTAGATACTTGATTGATCAACATAAAATGGTGATCAACATGATGAGTTGTTTAGATCGACACCACTATCTTGTTAGATCGACATGACTACCTAGTTAGATCGAAATCACTACCTTGTTAGATCGACATACATACTTGATTGATCAGCATAAAATGGTGATCAACATGATGAGTTGTTTAGATCGACATGACTACCTAGTTAGATCGACATCACTACCTTGTTAGATCGACATACATAATTGATTGATCAGTGGTGATCAACATGATGAGTTGTTTAGATCGACATCACTACCTAGTTAGATCGATATCACTACATTGTTAGATCGACATACATACTTAATTGATCAGCGTGATGAGTTGTTTAGATCAATATCACTACCTTGTTAGATCGCCATACATACTTGATTGATCAGCATAAAATGGTGATCAACATGATGTGTTGTTTAGATCGACATCACTATCTTTTTAGATCGACATGACTACCTAGTTAAATCGACATCACTACCTTGTCAGATCCACATGACTACCTTGTTAGATCCAAATGACTACCTTGTTAGATCATCATCGTTTTTAAGGCTAGGGTTAGATATGGAAGTGTGTCAATTATATTGTGCACTTATTTGTGCGCACATCTGTGTGTCGCGCACAACTTTGTGCGAAACTATGTGCGGATTGTTGTGCGCAGCGCACATATTTTTGATCCACCAGCGTTCAAAATAATCTTCAGGTCAGCACAAATTAAGCAAACCCAAGCAAAATTAAGCAACCTCTGCCCTAACCCAGGAAGAATTTGTACCGTCCAAAACTGGGAAGATCAAGCGCTAAAACGAGAGACAATGAAGTATACAAAGTTTAGGGGTGTCGGTGAATAACGAGGGGCTACTCACGTGAACAACTAAGTTCACTTTGGTTCTATTTGCCTGAGGTCCGAGTAGAAAACGGTGAATCACGAGCTCTAATTCATGTGAAAAAGGAGAAACGAATAACTCAGTTTTTCACCTCCAAAAGCTTAAGTTTGAAACCCCCTAATAATATGATCGTGGTTTCACATTCACGGTTCACCTCGCTATAAAAATAAACTCAATTTCGAAATCTACTTATACTCTATGTTTTCTGTTATTTTCTTATTGCCAAAAAGACTTAAAATCCAAATTTAATTAATAATTAATTACTGTATTATTTTCAAGTACATTAAGACTTCTAGTTCTATTGGTGTAAAACCATTCTACTTTTTGGGAGAGATGCGAAAACATGGTTCTAGGGTTTACTTATTGCAGCGTCGCCGCCGCCGGCTTGACTCTGACGATGGCGCCCATTTCTTTCCCGGTGAGTTCGGGCTTTTCCCTCGCACCACCACCTTGCCTCGTCAGGGTTTGTGGTTGTCTTGCCTTCTTGCCGTTTTTGGCGTACCGCTCTCAGAAGCTACGGGGCTCGGTCCAAATCTCTGGTGTCGGCCTCATTCAACGAAATTGATTCGCGACGGGGCTACTTTCGACGACTCGGCGGAGGCGTCACAAATTCTGGTGGATCAGAATAGGGTCGAATGATGTCGGGTAGAATTTTTCGATGCTCAGTCGCACCGACCTTGGCTGGGCTTTGTGACCAGAGCCTCCTAGGGAGAAAGCCTCGGCTGAATCCGACTCCAAGGCACCTATTCGTTATCTGGAGAGCAGTGGGCCATTTGCAGCAGGGCTTGGCCGGGTAGGAGGAAGATTCCCGATTGGCCAGGGGTTTTTCGATTAGTGAGATGGGTATGGTTGATTTTGTGGTTATGTAGTTATGGTTTGAGCTCAATTGGAAGATGTTTGGGGGATGGTGGGTGGTGCAAGTGTGTCGGGGTTGGTGCTCCCGAACACGGTCAACCAATGTTGGTGCAGGAAACGGCAGGGATGGGGGACAACCCTCTTTGCTTGGTCCAGTGAGGGGTTTACTCCAGAGTGATTGGGGTTTAAAGTCCGTCTCAATCACTCATATTGCATAATGGACTGAGGGTTATCAGTGGACAGCGGAGCTGCTAAGCTGGCTTTGGATGAAATCAATGCAGGTGTGGTTTGTTGTAGTCATGTCCTTTCCAGGATTTCGTGCAGGGAATAAGCTCTCTTTGACCCACACTACGTAGTTGCAGCTGATGTCGTAATGCACAAAGTAACGCCCATGGCGTTACTGTGGGGCCGAACATCGTTGTAGCGCCCAAGACATTACTGAGGGCGCTACCGGTCAGAGCCCGTCAGAGGCTAGTAGCGCCCTCGTAACGCCTTATGGCGTTACCAGCCACTTTTTCGATTCCCGGGCATTAATCTGGTAACGCCCTCGTAACGCATTGGGCTGAAGTAACGCATCGATTTGTAGCGTCCTGGTAACGCCCTTGTGCGTTACATTCGTAATGGATTGGTAGCGAATTTGGCGTTACCAGGCCTCCTTCAGATACGTAGTGCCACTTATTGGGGCTTTGGTGGAGGTGGTCGGTAGCCTCAAGCTCTCCTGAGAATACTGCGGATGGAATTCTGTTTCAAGTCAAGTGGCATTTTGGAAGGACCCGCATACAATGACTTCCCCTGATGGTGTTTATCTTTTGCTGGTTTGGTACTATTGTCATCCTGATAACCCTGCTATCTTTTATTTTCTTCTCTTTAAGTTGTCTATTTTGTTTCAAACTTTCGTTCTCTTTAGGTTTAAACTCTATCTCGCGCACTATTAATGGTGTTGCACTTTGTATTGCTCATCGCGGCTTAGAGCAGGTGGGTAGATGTGATTGGGGAAAAGTTCCTCTTCCCTAGCTGTTATCGACATTAGCCGCTTAAAATAGAATAAAATCATTCCTATATATAAAAAAAAGACTTCTAGTTCTTACATTTTTAATTAGCATTGAAAAAAATATTGGTTACTTTCGCGAATATAATAATTCATCATTAAGTTCTTAACTAATTGCAACGAGGTGGCTTTTACCCGCAGTTCATTGCGGAAACAATTACTCCATATCCTCTATTATTACTTAAAACGGGGTCTTACTGGAAGGTAAAATGGTATTAACACTTCATAGGGGTCTGAGCGACTGACATTTGAACCAGTAAAAATAATTCTGGAATACATGGACCTTTATTTCAAATATAGCAGATTGATATTTGGTCTAATCAAAATCATTTAAATCGTATCTACACTTAATCTCCGGCAGCAACATATCACATACGATTATAAAACTGATTAAAACAGTTACAGCCAGCTAATAGCCCTTATCACTAGACTTACGCGTATCTCTAGGGTTCAACATCCGCATTCCGCATCAATCAATCCAATAATTTCTATAATGTTTACATACATCAACATTGCAATTCTAAAATTCCTCACTGCTTTCATGATGAATACCCCATCAGCCAACTATGATATCAAGAGAGGAACGATTAATGGAGGTGAAGAAAAGAAAATGCAATTGCTTTTACTACGGGTTTTTACCTTTTCAATCTGCAAGCTTAAATTGGTAAGTTGTTTTTTCTCTGTATACTTCAATTTCTTGAGTGATTTGCCATTTCTCTGTATGCTTCAATTTCATGTACGATTTGATCATAGTTCTAGATGATTTTTTTTCATTTTCATTTTATACTTTTCCTTTTAAATTCATATCTGGTTTTGTTTTGCTTAGGTTTAAACTCTATCTCGCGCACTATTAATGGTGTTGCACTTTGTATTGCTCATCGCGGCTTAGAGCGAGGTGGGTAGATGTGATTGGGGAAAAGTTCCTCTTCCCTAGTTGATTATCGACATTAGCCGCTTAAAATAGAATAAAATCATTCCTATATATATATAAAAAAAAGACTTCTAGTTCTTACATTTTTAATTAGCATTGAAAAAAATATTGGTTACTTTCGCGAATATAATAATTCATCATTAAGTTCTTAACTAATTGCAACGAGGTGGCTTTTACCCGCAGTTCATTGCGGAAACAATTACTCCATATCCTCTATTATTACTTAAAACGGGTCTTCTTGGAAGGTAAAATGGTATTAACACTACATAGGGGTCTGAGCGACTGACATTTGAACCAGTAAAAATAATTCTGGAATACATGGACCTTTATTTCAAATATAGCAGATTGATATTTGGTCTAATCAAAATCATTTAAATCGTATCTACACTTAATCTCCGGCAGCAACATATCACATACGATTATAAAACTGATTAAAACAGTTACAGCCAGCTAATAGCCCTTATCACTAGACTTACGCGTATCTCTAGGGTTCAACATCCGCATTCCGCATCAATCAATCCAATAATTTCTATAATGTTTACATACATCAACATTGCAATTCTAAAATTCCTCACTGCTTTCATGATGAATACCCCATCAGCCAACTATGATATCAAGAGAGGGGAACGATTAATGGAGGTGAAGAAAAGAAAATGCAATTGCTTTTACTACGGGTTTTTACCTTTTCAATCTGCAAGCTTAAATTGGTAAGTTGTTTTTTCTCTGTATACTTCAATTTCTTGAGTGATTTGCCATTTCTCTGTATGCTTCAATTTCATGTACGATTTGATCATAGTTCTAGATGATTTTTTTTCATTTTCATTTTATACTTTTCCTTTTAAATTCATATCTGGTTTTGTTTTGCAAAGGTTCATAGGAGGACGACAATGGGCAGCGTATCCTGGGTCGGCAGCAAGACTGATGTTACTGGAGCTGAGGAAGGTTCGACAGAGGAAATCAAGGTTGAGGTCCTTAAGTAAAATGCAAGAACGCTTAAGCCATAATCTTAAGTGGGCGAAGTGGAACGACTTGCACATCACCTACACTGCACGGCTGGATCTCTCCCGTACGTTCTTGTATCTTGGGCTCCTGGTTGGGGCAAATTATATGCTGAGAAAGAAATCATGGGAGGTAGTACTGGAGCAACGCTTTGTCGATCGATAGACTCAACACTTGGAAAGCGGTCTCACTCTCCATTGGGGGCAGACTAGCTCTTGTTAAATCAGTGCTAAACAGCTTACCACCATACTTCTTCTCACTCTTCCTTCCGGGTGCCAATTACGGTCTGTGATAGGTTGGAGAAACGACGAAACAATTTTTTCTGGGGCTACAGTGTTCAGAAAAGGAAAAACTCTGTACGGGGACTACGAATCAGGTGGATTAAACGTTGGCAGCCTCCATAGCAAGAACTTGGCTCTCCTTGGTAAGCGGTACTGGTGGCTAGGGATGTGCACGGGGCGGGGCGGGGCGGATAGTGAGAAAAATAGTATCCGTCCCACCGAGTGCGGGTACCCGATTTTCACGATTTTTACGGTTCGGATCGCGGGTATCCGCGGGTATTCCTAAGTATAATTATTCTATAAAAATTTTCAATTTACTTGGAGATATTCTAAAATTTTGCATCATAAATGTACATATCTAGAGCATCAAAATGAAGAAAAGTAGTTTGCATAAATAGAACAATAATATAATATTGCAAATCATATATTATTGTTGTATGAAATGGGTTTTCACATATAATATAAAAGAAACTTAAAGGAAAATTGAGATGAAATAAGCAACTTTAGATAATTTATTTGTAAATAGGCATATGCGGATCGGTTCGGGTATCCACGGGTTTCTAAAATTAGAACCCGCGGGTTATCGGTTTCTTCGGTTCACGGGTTTTTTCGGTTTCGGATCATGCGGTTCGGTTTCTCGGTTTTGCGGGTTTTTTGAACACCCCTACTGGTGGCGATTCAAGGAGGAGAAAAATGATATGTTATTTACCAACTAGTTGGAAAAATCACTAGTTATGTTGTGTGTGTAAATACTCAACTAAAAGGGTATTTTAGTCTTTAAAATTATTAGTTAGTTAGTTAAATTAGTTAGATAGTATTAGAATCAGCTAGTGATTTTACCAACTAGTTGGTAAATAGAAGAGCCGGGAGAAAACTGCTCTATATATGGAAAAGGGTACGTAATATCTTCGACAATAACTGATTGTCCTTGGACAAAATCATTTTGCTCACCACTCATTATTTGCTTTCTTTCTCACACCCTTTTTTCCCTACACTTCTTGCTCATCACCGGCTCCTCTTTTACTTATCTAATCCGTGAAGAGAAAAATTTAGAAAAATATGAAGAATTTTTTTTGTTTTTAAGAAAAATGACAAATTTTGTTACTCAAGTTTATATCGATGACACTTTTTATCACTTTTAAAAAAAATTACTCCCTCCATCTCAATTTAATTGTTACGTTTTTTTTCAAATATTTTATTAGATATTTTGGTATATAATGTCAGATAATTTATATACAAAAGATAAATTAATAAGTCTAATTTCTAAAAATATTTTTTCAGTTTTTATAACAAACACTTCTTAGTTAAAAATTAAGTCAAACAAAGTATCGAAAATCAAATATCTCAATTAAAAAAGAACAAGGTAGTACCATTTTTACCATCTACAGTTTATGTGGGCACTTTAAATGCGTGTCTCTCGAGTTATATATATATATATATATATATATATAAACTTACTAAAAATATAATATGGATAAATTAAAATTAAATTGATATGAAACATTTGAGTGTATATATGAGGGAGGAGGCCAAAGAGTATATGAATAATGGACTAGTATGCATTCACTAGCTAGTTTACGAATTTTATTCGGCGCTGCTATTAGCTAGCTGTACATTTTATTAGAGTCCGTTTATTTACCACATATGTGGAAAAACACCTACCTAAATATACTATTAATTAACTAACTTAACTAACTAACCTAATAAATTAAAAGACTAAAACACCATTCATATAAATTTTTTAAGAGGGTAAATTTGACATTTTCATGGTGTGTGTTTTTTCACATATGTGATAAATAGACACCCAGATTTTATTATCACAAGCGTATATAATACCTTTATTTCAATTGGGTTGTTATCAAAAAAAAAATTGAATTGCTGTCAAATACTTCATTACTAACACTAGTGAAAGGAACAAAAATATACTCACAACCAATGCTTGGTGTCCGCGCGGTGAGGAACCAGCAATTTCAGATCAACAAAAACAGCAAGGCAGCTAAACAAGGAACGAACAAAGGTAACCATCAACCTGGCCCAACCGAGAACTGAAATATCATAAAACCCCCTTATCCCTTACATCAAGACGAGAAATTTTCCTCAATCAACCTAGACCATCCACTGAAATATCATAATTCTCAGTTTTGGACATCTACTTGTAATCCAAAGAAAAGAAAGCACCTGTTATGACATCAAAATATTTTTGTTCCAAATAAAATGACTATTTTTCAATTTTGTTTATATTAGTCCATTTTTACTTTTGCAATGTACTCACTGGAAGGGTTAGAGACACTGACGGAGCCATGCTAAGAGTGGGGTAGGCCATGGCCCCCCAACTAACAAATTGAGTATAGTATAAGTAGTATTGGTATATTAATTATGATAATAATTAACTTTTTATGTTTATATAAACCATAATTACTGTATGATAAATAAATTGATACTTATTTTTTTAATTGAACTTAATGATTGATGAAATCCAAAAAATATATTAATTTAATCAAACAATTAACTAGAACTGTATCTTGTGGCTAGATTAATTCAACTCATACGTATTTTTTCAGTGTCTACAAAAATCACTAAATGTGCATTTTCAACCATGAAAATTGCGGAAAATGGATTGCTTAATAAAATGGAAGATGATTTAATGTTGATAACTCAGCTCTTTGTATTAAAAGGAAGGAGTAAACTTTGCTGGTGGTCCTGTAAGTTTGTGGGTTGTCTTATTTGTGTTCCGTTTTAAGAATTTGGGTCACTTTAGTCCTGTAAGTTTCAATTGCGTGTACCGTTCGTCATGCTGTCACTTTTTCCGTTAAAATCACCGTTAAATTGGTCCTTGTCTCCGCCTTCGATCTGAGGACGAGAATGAAGCCGATTATCACCATCAAGCCTTCGGAAATATGTACTGGAAAGAAGCAATTGTGAGTGAATCGGACTCCGATCGGGAGTTGTAGAGACTGGTTAAAGCAGTCAGAGAAGGAATGTCGAAGATCGAGGAGCGGGTGAGCGAGATCAGGAACAGCGTCGTGGTGGCGTACCAACGATTTCGCGAAGAGGATTGGAAGAGATGGTGAGGTTGTACATTTAGAATAGTTAGGGTTTATTTGTAGTTGTTTTAAGGGATTGGTGTTAAATTGACTATTAGATCTGTGACATTTTGGTAATTTTACCAAATTAACTGTGATTTTAACGGGAAAAGTGACGACATGACGAATGGTGCACACGATTGAAACTTTCGGGACTAAAGTGAGCCAAATTCTTAAAACGGGACCCAAATAGGACAACCCATAAACTTACAGGACCACCAGCAAAGTTTACTCTAAAAGGAAGCTTTCCGAAACTTTTAGTTTAGATTTCATTCTCGATGATTTTGTTAATTTAAAAGAGTGGCATCTCCAACTCAAATTTTCTAAATAAACGTATGTATATATAGTGATTTTTTATCATATTACTTTGTAATCATATGACAGTCTTTTGACAAACATTTTTTTATATTACCTTTTAATGTTATTTTTCACAGGTTATTGACCCCCTTGAACCTAAAGTCCCGGCTTTGTAATCATAAACGTCTGTATATATAGTGCCTAATTTTGAAACATTTTGTAAGTGCCCACGAAGATTAAAGCCGGAGAATAACATATCTGCAACTTTGTGGTTGCTTTTAGTGATTATATATTTTTCTTCATTTATCGAGTAGAAAGAAAGGCGGTTGGTGAGTCAGTCAACTCAACTCAACTCAAACTCAACTGGCTTAATTATTTTTAAGTACTCCATTTTATTGCTACCTACAAGCAATATCTAAACTAAGCTGTCCTGAAGACGAGGAAAAGAGTTTTAAGGTCCGAAATGGATCTATACTTTTAAACTAGACCCGCCCATGGACTCCGCTCGGGTTTAATGGGCTGCCATCGCGCAAATTATGGCCCAACTTTATTTAACTTTTTAAATATCTTCCATTATGTGTTTTTCTTTATTGAATCTCTCGGTTCATTCAAGGTTTCCAATTCAAACGCTTGGAGGTCCAAATTAGCGAGATGGGTCCATGGTTTTAAAAACCGGATCAGCGGATCGGCAATAGAACCGTTCGAGCACCGGTTCATGGTCTGATCGGTTTAACCGTTTGAACCATCGATCCAATCGATTATTTTTTTAAAGTTAGTTATTATCACTCATTGTTTAGAATTATCATGAAATAATCTAAATATGAAATAATAATGCACATTTTTTATATTAAAATAATAATTTAAAATACAAATTAGTCATTTTATAATAAGGAAAACAATATTCTATATTTTAATTAATTATGTCATTGAAAATAATAATTTAAAATAACTAAAAATTATTTTGTATATTTATATTATAGTTTAAAAATGTTTTAAAATATATTATGAGAAAATATTAAAAAAATTAATGTGTTAAATATGAATTTATAAGTAAATGTGGAATAAATTAAAATTAGTGATAAAAATTTGGGAGTTTTTGACAAAAATTTTCAAAAAAAATGGAATCACCGGTTTTCTGGTTCACCGATTTTTTCGGTTCTCACCGGTTTGACCGGTTCTTGACCAAGCGCTTCAAAACCGAAAATCGGATCGATTGACTAACCGGTTCGCTGTCCAACCAGTTCGGCCTGCCGGTCCGGTCCGGTTTTCATAACCATGGATCGGTCCAAGCTGGACGGTAATAATAGTACTAACAATTAAGAATGATTTCAGCAGTTTTATAATCTCCCCGTCATTAATTAGCTCATTTAATTTTAAATTTAAATTTAGCTCAAATTATTATTAGGGATATTTTTTAAAAAAACTTAATATCTATTGAATAGAAGAAACGTTAAATTATTATTTGGATATAAATTTAGTATTTTTACATGTCAAAAGGTTAAAAAATCATAATTAAATACAAAAAAAATCAATTAACCATTTCTTTTTAGGACAGGGAGATTTCGCAGCCTCTAAATATATACTCCCTCCGTCCTTGAAAGTTGAATCATTTATTTTTTATTTTAAAAATATTTAATCTATAATTTATTTTTATGAATATTTTTACATATAAAATTGAATAATTCACTATATAACATAATTTGATGTATAAATTTTTCAATAAATATTTTTTACTCTTTATTTTAGTTAAATTTAAGTCAAATTATACTAAATAGAACATAAAAATAAACTTATTCAGCTTTTTAGGGACGTGGAGTATATTTTATTTGCAAATTTTCTAATTTGTAATGTATTTTTAAGGCAAAACAGATACAAATCGAGGGAAGTGTGATTATGTCAGCCTCATAGTTTGGTGACATCATTAAATCACTGTTTGCCTTGAATGGTAAATTTTCAGAATATCAATTCCTTTCGAGTCCGGGACAATATTGCCAACCTTCACCACACGCACGTCCACGATTATTTTTTATTTTATTTGTTTATTAGTCTTTTTTTTAGAGAATAACTTGCATTAGCACAGAGTGACGTCGAAACACAAAACAAACAGGACTCAAATCCCTGTAACACATTAAACTAATAGCTCTTACTAGATGCGAGCAAAAACCTTGACAGACTAACAAATTATGGTTTGAAAGATGAAACGAAACTAAGCAAAACATCAAGATAAAGAAATAAATTAGGGATAGAGGATAAATAGTCTCTAGTCTTCGATGAATGTCATGGATAATGCAAAACTCCAACCGCGAAATTGAAACCAGTCTAGATCTCTCAGGACTCCAATAAGAAAATCTGAAAGGTAGACACTAGTGCGCAACATCCTCAAGATAATCAAAAGTAACTAACCTCCACCTTATAAGTTCATATATATGAGCTAAAAACTGCCCGGTCTCTGCATAAGCATCTACCCGAACAAAAACCAGAAAGGAACAACGTCTCAATCAGAACAAAATATCAAACTAGTAAACAATAAGGAAGACAGAGAAGTCCACAATCCGAGTCAATTTAAGCCAAACACGGGTAAAGAGGGAAGACTCCAAACCCTCCATACTCGAAAAAAAATATAGCTCATTGGTCCAAGCAGAGTGGGCTCTCGCCCAACCCTGCCTAACCAGACTCCTCCTCATCCCTCACCTGGTTTACACGGGCACACTTCTTTGTGCGTCCACCTCCCACTCCCACTGATTTACTTTGTCCTCGTTTCCCAATTCCTCTTACATGCAGCTGCTTAAACAGACGCCCTACTACCAGAGATGTGCTTCTAAATGCAAACTTTAAAGGTACTTCCGTCAATGACAACCCTGTCATAACCTATCGTAGGTCAGTCAGGACAATAGCTCTTTCTTGTACCTACACTGATTCCACTTCCACCTGTGGAATCGCCACAATGGCATTTTCCTACCCTCCCGGAATTGTCTGGTTCCCTGTATGTCCACTCTCTGGAATCATCTCATGAACTGCAGGGGTCGAGACCTCTACAATTCTTGACTCTGATATTTTTGGTTCGACTGGTACAACCAAAGACCGAACTGATAGTCTATGCATTTCTGATCCTTAGACTTCATGCATTCTCGTTCCACATGAGTTACCATACCACAGTGATAGCAAACATCAGGTAATTTTTCATATTTTAAGTGGAATAGAGTTTTACATTTTGTCGTCCTTATTGAAATGCCCCTACGTAGGGGTTGCGAGATATCAACCAGAACCCTCACCGGCCCGAATGGTTGGTCATCCATATCCATAGCAGCCACTAGACCGATAGGAGTTCCCAGAGCGCGCCCCATGTCCTTTGTTGTCCACCCGAAAGATCCATAATATGCACCGAAAAATGCACTCGATTGAACGCCAGCTCCATGATTCGATCTCTTGGTTCGATACGGTTGAACACAATCAACCGATTGTCGAATGCCCATGGCCCCGAAGACAGAACCGGTTCAAGATGTTCAAGTTTGTCGAACTCGAACAAAAAGAGATTATCTTGGAAGGTGTCGGAACCGTGACGCACACGAAACCGGAAATGACCGCCCTTCCAAACACCTCTCATGGCAGTCATCAACTGTTTTGCCCTCAACATCACTTAGATTTTGTCTATAGTAGTATAAGTTAAGCATAAATCTAAAGAAATATGTGTGTGGTAACATCTCCAATATCACTTAGATTTTGTCTATAGTAGTATAAGTTAACAATTCATGATCGGCTATTACTTTTCTAATAAACGCTTAATGTGTTCTTATATTAGTCTAAACAATACACTGGTTTTTAAAGAGTAGTGCTCAAATACTTTATTAACAAAAATAAAAATAAAAATACAAAATAAGATATTCAATCAAATATGTAATGAAACTAGCCTTGATAGCATGGCCAAAAAATAAGGGAAAAAAACTAGCCTAGATTGCTTCTTCTTGATTGGTTGAAAGAGGAATTGAACCCAAACTAGCTAGAGGGTGCATACTATAGGCAAGATTTACTAATTACTAACATAGTAGTAATATGTAATGAAACTATGCACGCTTATAATTGTGGTCCGCGTGCATGCCAACACAGCATGCCCAACACAGGAACCAAATTTGGTTGCTGCCTCTGGAAAACGACAGCTCACGAATTATGTTCACCAGAAGTACTCATCTGCTAGATTTTGTTGACTTCTTAATTAATTACTGTGCTTGTATTGTAGCTTATGCAGCTTCTCACCCTTAATTTCCCACACTGCATCTACATGCAAATTAGAAATGGCATGATGATGAAGATCAGGACCAATGAATTTCAGAAAGCCAAAGTGGATTTACTTTACTAAGCCAGCAAGCATTACTGTACTTCAAGATCACTTGCCTTATTCATCATCTAGCTTTTTCACTAAAAAAACGTTTTTTTTTTAAGAATAAGTAAAAAAGAAGAACAGAAATAGGTTACAGAGAGAACATCTAGGGAAGTGGGAAAGAAAGCCCCTCTAAAGCAAAGAGCTTTGGAAACCCAGACCCAGAATCAAGTGTAATTCTCATCTGTCTTCATATCCCAGTAAAGAATAATAATGTACAAGGGCATGTTCCATATTTGCCCTCCAAGAATTAACACAAAAGCAAAAGTTTTTCAGTCCTTGTATTGGAGACTGGGAACACTACCTCCCTGCCCTGCTCATTACTCCCTCTCCCTCTTTCTCCAAAATTCTCTTTTATAAATTCTCAAGCCATGATTTCATCACTACCCAGTATTTATAGCACCCCCACTCACATGGGCAATACTTTAAGAAACCTCAACCCAATTCCAATTCATATCCATCTCTCTCTCTCTGGTTTTTCTAATCTAACAACCTGTCAGAGAATTATAAACTAGTAGTACTACCACTACTGCTACACTACAAACCTCAGATATTATAAACAAGAGAAGAGAGAGAGAGAGAAGGAAGCTTCTGTTGGTCGTCTCATTCTTCAGGCTCGAGAGCTTTGGAAATGGTGAGTCCTTGAGTGAAGTTTCTCTTGCACGTGTTGGATGGAATTGGTGGGAGTTGTGCTTCCCTGGGGAAAAACTAGGAGGAGCCATAAATGCTGCTGCTGTTCTGTTGGAACGACAAGACAACAACAGGAATATCAATGTGTAGAAAAAGAAGAAGAAGAAGAAGACTTGGGAGGATTCTCAGATCATATGGCGTCTTCTTCAGGTTGGTGCAACAATAATAAGCCTCCACCAATCATAGCCTTTTTTGTACTCTTCCTTTTTGTTGCTTCTGTCATTTGTCCCGTCCATTCGTCGGAATCCGGCAACCAGCTTCACCCCACAAACCAAACATTCCGACCAGAAGAAGAGATTAAGAAGCTTAAGTTCATCAGAGAGCATCTCAAGAGAATCAACAAGCCCGCCGTCAAGACAATTCAGGCAATCATCAATCCTGATTCCAAAATCTGAAATACTACTACTACTACTGCTGCTGCTGCTACTACTATATATATATATATATATATATATATATATATATATATATATATATATATATATATATATATATATATATATATATATATATATATATATATATATATATATATATATATATATATATATATATATATATATACCTTCTCAACTTCTTTTTCTTTCCTTTAATTTGTTTTCTTCTTGTTTAATTGGTCCTCAGAGTTTAGATGGTGACATTATAGACTGCGTTCTATCTCATCACCAACCAGCCTTTGATCATCCCAGATTAAGAGGACAAAAGCCACTGGTACTTAATTAATTGAGACTCTTCAACTCTTCACCCATCCATGATCTGCTTTGTATTTAATCTAATTCAAATTAAAGGGGCAGGCTTGTAATTATCAAGATTGCATTGCAGGATCCACCGGAGAGGCCAAATGGGCGCAAGCACACAACAAGCATGGAAGTAGAAGATTTCCAGCTGTGGAGCTTGTCCGGTGAATCCTGCCCAGAAGGAACCGTTCCGATAAGAAGAAGTAGTGAAGAAGACATGTTGAGAGCAAGGTCCATTAGAAGATTCGGAAGAAAGCCCGGCAGACACTTCAGAAGAGACTCAGCCGGCAACGGCCACGAGGTAATTAATTATTTTTTATCGATAATTAATTGTCTCCTACTCCATTAACACCGAATTTTCAGTCAGAAAAGATAAATTACCAAAGAAAGAAAGAAATGAAAGCGACAACAGAACTGTATATTTTATCCCTCAATCAACCTTCAACCAAGGAAAGTGGTCAATGTAATTGGCTAAACTAGCTAGTTTCGTAAAATTGTCTCTCTCTTTTTTTTTGTTGTTGCAACTTTCCTTAAAGATTACAGTTTTATCACTGAAATTCAAATTATTAGTCCAGACTAAAGTAATAGGAAAATTAGAGGCAGAGTACAAAAAATTGCTTTTGAGTTTTTGTAAATATTTTTACTTTTACTTTTCTTTTAAGCAAGAGGTCACTCAGTACTTTTCTTTCTTCTGTGAGAAGAAAAGGCCTTGCTTTGTTTCAAGTTTGATCATTCATTCCTCGCTGTTTCCACTTAATTACTGTAATTCATTAAGAAAGAATGATGGGATTATTTATTCATGTTAATTTGTAGGAGGCGTTTTTCAATAACTGGAAACTGCTATTGCTTTTGAGTGAGGTACTAGTAGTAATTTGGAATTGATTTACGGGTTGAATAATATATATATTGTACTAAGTGCAGCATGCAGTGGGGTATGTGAGCGGAGACCAATACTATGGAGCCAAAGCGAGCATAAATGTGTGGGCGCCTAAAGTCGCAAATCAATACGAATTCAGCTTGTCACAGATGTGGGTCATCTCTGGCTCTTTCGGTGACGACCTTAACACCATCGAGGCTGGCTGGCAGGCATGACATTCAACCTAACTTAACTTGTACCTAATTGTAACGATTCCAAGTGTTTGGGGCCACTATGAACCAATTCAATATAATCCAGGACTACCGAATTAATTTCAAGCCTTTCTTTCTTTCTTTCTTTCCCGCAGGTCAGTCCTGAGCTTTATGGTGACAACTACCCCAGGTTCTTCACTTACTGGACTGTAAGTATCAAGAAGTTCATTATTATGTATTTCCTTCCTTGTCGGCTTTATGCTTATTTCATTTTGCTTAAAGCATAAGGTTAATTGTTATTATTATTATTATGGCATGCGAATTATTTATCACTCAATTAACAAGGTAGAATTGTTTTTCATCATTACGAAATTCATTTTGTTTTTTTTTTTGTCCAGAGCGATGCGTATCAAGCAACTGGATGTTATAATTTGCTATGCTCAGGGTTTGTCCAAACGAATAATAGGATCGCCATTGGAGCCGCAATCTCTCCAACTTCATCTTATAGTGGCGGACAATTCGATATCAGCTTGCTTATTTGGAAGGTACTGTACAATTTTTCCAAAATCAAACTCTCTTTTTCTCTTACAACGTCATTTCCCACCGTTTTCCAAAAACACAAATAAATTTCTCAAACTCTACTCGTTGATCACACCCTAGATTAAAAAGTAAAATCCAGAGTCAATGGTCATAAATTTTGTGGGCCAAACGAACCAAACAGCATCATGCATTTACATGCATATGGTCCAAACTTTATTCCTAATTATAACCATCCACTATTGCAACATACGTAGCGGCTAATTTTTCGACTTTAGAGGAAAGGATTCTTATTTCCCAAGCAATGAAAAATTGATCATGCATGCTGCTTTGTACTGATATTAATGTGCAGGATCCGAAGCATGGGAATTGGTGGCTGGAATTCGGGTCGGGCATTTTGGTGGGTTACTGGCCGTCATTTCTGTTCAGTCACCTGAGGGACCACGCGACGATGGTGCAATTCGGTGGCGAGATAGTGAACTCCGGGACGGGAGGGTCGCACACGGCCACCGCGATGGGAAGTGGGCATTTTGCAGGGGAAGGGTTCGGAAAAGCCTCGTATTTCCGAAATCTGCAGATTGTGGATTGGGATAACAATTTAGTCCCTCTATCCAACTTGCGGGTACTTGCAGACCATCCAAATTGCTATGATATACAGGGAGGGATCAACAGAGTGTGGGGAAATTACTTCTACTATGGAGGACCTGGAAGAAACGTCAGGTGTCCTTAGCAGCAGCAGCACAGCAACCCATCCTGTTGTGCTTCAATTTTTCTTTTTCTCTAATTTTAAGAAGTATTATAGAGCCTTTTTTCTTCCTTTCTCTTCAATTTCTTTTTGGGTGCTTTGGGTTTTTTTTTTTCTCAAGGAGCTTGGGGGTATTCTTATAGTAGTAAGGATTTAATTTTCACGTTAATCCAATTCTTTACCTCTTTAATTTTGTCAATTAACTGAGGCTATGTAATTAAATGTGCAAAAGAATTGAAAAAGGTTCATTGTGGATTCTCATTACTGTCTACCTTGTTTCTTTCTTCCTTCGCCTTTTATCGATAAATAATCAAATTTAAAAACTCTGCTCTTTCTCCATATCACTTCACCTAAAAAAAATTGCAGGCTTAAAAGAAAATCAACTCAAACATACTATTCAACATGCTGAATCAATGTAAAAGTCATTCCACCAAGTACAAAACCATTTTTTTATGTTTATTTCAAAATGCACATCAAGCAACAGGGTGCTATAACTTTATCCAAAACAATTACTCCTGTAAAAGAATTGCCATTGGAGCTGCAGACTGGATTTTCAACAAGAGCAGAGAGGAGGACAGGGTATTGATGAGATCAGTGCATTTAATTACGGACCACATGGCACACTATCAGTGATATATATTCCCATTAAAAGCCATGCACATGCCATGCATCTCATTCATGCAAAAATAACGCAGCTGGGATTGGGCCCTCTCCATCTTTGTTACTGACCAACCATAAGTAGATACAATATCTTAATGTTTGAGTGAATTATGTTTTCAAGTACAGTATTTATTCCAAAGTCAACAAAATACACACACACACACACACACACACTCCGGTTGTTAAGCCTGGAGAATATGCGTGCGTTTTGTTGTTTACCAGCAATTTAACTGCAGTAGCGTGCAATTTAAGTCACTGACATTAGCAAGCCAATCCGGATCTCGATTTTAAATCAATACTATCCAGGCATATGCCTAAGATTTGCTACTACTGTTTTGTTTTCTTTGTAGATTTTTACTACGATACTCCAATTAAGAGTACCTCACACAAACTGTAATTAAGATTGTAGGGACGGGAACAAGACAAGTTTTTTCTCCTTCGCTAAGGTTTACAGGCATGCATCTATATTACATGTGATTGCTACTTGAGCAAGATATTACCTGCGGACCGAAGGATTATGTTAACACTTTTTATTCTCACACACGTACGCTGCTAACATATACTACCTTCATACTTTAAAGATTGCACCATTTAACTTCCATGTTTCAAAACTTAATGTTTGACTCAAATTTTTAAAAAGATAATTAGTGCAATAAAAATCCAAAAAAATATATTGCAAATTACGATACACATAAAAAATGTTTCACTCTAGATGTCTAAACATGCATGAAAATAAATCATAGATTAAATACTGTAAAACAGCTAAAATAAACAGTGCAATCTTTAAAGTATGGAGGGAGTAGACTTTAGCATGCTCACCCCAACAAGTTAAGGTCCGTTTAGTTGGAAAAATTCTTCATTTTAAATCTTATTTGTAAATATTTGGATGAAAAACTTATTTCATACATTTTGGAGAACTCTACTAGTATTAATTTGAAGAACCTTGTTTTGAAGTTCTACATCTTAATACTAGAGTTATCCAAAATTTGAAAAACAAAATTTTCCATTACTAAATAATTAGTTATTCATCCAAACTTTTACAAAAGAAATTTGGAACGGGAAATTTTAGATTTCGAAAACAATGGAGATGAAAAGAAAGAGGACTCTTTTAATTTTAATTATGGCGCCTATGCACTATCTTTCACTCTGTTTCTCGAAACATCTACTGTCATAGTTTATGCTTTTTAGCAAAAGGGTGCGTCTGGGAATCATTTAACGTTCTATGTTGTAAACATGTTACAATGATAGTTTTGACGTTAAAGTTTGAAGAACTTATCATATTGTTCAAAAGCTTTCCCCACCTCCAATGATCATGTCAAACGCTCCTCCTAATGAAGTGCAAGTATTAGACTCAGTTCAAAGAATTATATTCGCAGAGACAAACAGATCAACTAACCCCTAGTTGTTTATTGCATCAATTGGGGAGTGTCTATATTACTTAAACATAACAAGAAAAAGATGGAGCAAGCAGCATTTTCAAGCCATTTAAGTAATGCAAGGTGAATCTGAATGCCGCAAAAGGTATCCAATATAGTATTTCCTTTTAAGCCACAACCTGTCGAAGGATGAAAAAGGGTAAACGATGAGATGTACTCCATCTCTTAAAAAAAACAGAAAAGCTAGCAATCGAAAACGATTAGTATCTGTGGGGTTACAAGAAGAAGGCAAAATGATAACACATGAGATGTAATCGAAGCTACAGCAAGTCAATGCTATTGAGTATGTGTTAAAGCAGCGTCCATTATGATGACAACCATGCACGCATCATAACTCCAACGTTCTGAGGACAAATTCGTGCTTTGGATAATCATAAGCTTTCCTGGCTGCATTCAAACTAGACTCACTAACCCGAAACACCAAAAGAGTTTGCTTACTGCACAAACAAGGATTAAGCTGTAGTCAAACTATCTTGTCTGGGGATCATAGAAAACTAGAAGCTTCCAATTGCCTGCAACAGTACCTTTAACTTACAAACCAGAGTACGGCTGTCTCTCTAACATCAAAGTTCGTTAATGTTTTTGGTCGTTTACGTCCATAGTGAACTGTCAAGCAAGACGCTCACAATGTACATGGCAAGGCTTTTTCTAATGTTCCAATGGCAGCAAGAGAAACATACCGTAAGAAGCAGGTACAAGGTGAATTGAAACGGTGAACATGGAGCCCCCGATTTTCCAAAACAAACATCACTCTGATATGCTGCTACACCTCGTTTGACTTAGCTGGTTCTCTCGTCTTTCTGATAACAAAAGGGAACAAAAAAGTGCACTAGCAGTTGAGTATATGGTTTCATCTATAATAGATCTTTCAAGCCCTCCAGAAAGCCGAAAACTTTTCATGTCATCTACTCATGGGTAAACAAACTGAGAAGAAGCACAATTTACTTTTTATTCTGCTTCGAAAATGAGGATTACGTCTACTACCAGGAAGTGAGAGGGTAATGTAATTTGTTCAAAATTGTTCTACACGATTGCAATTTGAAAAAAGGAACGAGAAAAGCAGTGTAAACATAACTCACTCCATGCAAATCGCATCAAGCAATTTTTTGCTTTCCTCATTCACCTCCAGTTTTTCCATTTTCAAGCGGCGGCGCAATACTGCACTGGTCCTTCCAGCAGCTGCATAAGTTCTTATCAAAGATTCAAACACTTCAACTCCTACATCATCAATAGCCTTCTTCAAGATCTCAACACAATGTTCTGCACCATCAACATCTTTCTCTTGCTCAAAATGTTCCATCATAGTCTTGATAACTTTTGGTGACGGGATCCACTTTTTTCCCTCCTTATTACTAGCTGAAATAGCATTCGCTACACAATCAACTAGCATCTTGACATTCCCACTCCTCAAGTAATAATCTGAAAATACGTCCCAGGTTTTAGCATTAGGCAGGGCCCCTCTCCTACGAGCCCGTTCCTTGAGTTCTTGTGCCTTTTCTAACAGATCCTTCTTGACATAAGCTCCAATCAAGACATTTGGAACCCGAATGTCACAGGATGGGGAGCCAGATTCCCACTCCTTAAAGCATTTCTCTGCACCTGGAATATCATTCAAATTAACTAACACCTGAATCATATTTAGATAGCTTATATTTGCTGTCTTATGAAAAGCCATCTGCAGGGAACGCCATACCCGATAAACTTCTTCTAGTTTTCCGAGCCGACCATACAGGGTAATTAAGAACTGATAGGCAGAAAGATCTCGCCTATTCTTTTTCTTCTCCAATTCCTTGAGCGCCTTCTCAGCTTTCTCGTGCAAACCAGAATCAACATAAATCGAAGCTAAATTGCTATAGGTTTTCCAATCAGCATCATCCCGTGCATCTCTCATCATTTCTTCAACAACTCTCTCACTACCTGAGATGTCATTCATAGCAGCCAGTGCCCTCATCCACACATTGTAGGAGAAAGAATCCAGCTCAACACCATTAGACTTCATTTCCTGTATAATTCCAGGAACCTTTTCTGGTTGACCAATCTTTGTGTACAGAGTCATTATACTATTATACGACATGGAGGTCAAAGGGAGGCTAAGCTCCTTCATTTTTTCCATCAGGGCTTCCGCTTTTTCTGTCATCAATTCTTTGCAGTAACAGTTGAGAAGAGCACCATAGGTAAGAAGGTTCTTTGAACCTTCAGGAAGACCAATAAAGCAGTCCTCAGCAGCTGGAACCCCACGGGCCTTAGCAATCAGATCGAGATGGATAGCTTGATCACTCACTGTCATATTCATACCTCTTTTAGCCATTGTTTCTGAGAGCTGCAAAGTTCAAAATAAGAAACAATGAAATTCACTTGAATCGACGAGACCTACCGATAAGGAATAACTTATGAAACTTCACAAGTTCTGAAACAGACCATTACCGCAATTGAATGATATCTAATGCCACTGAATTGAGCTGGAAAATGTTAATCGCTGTACAAATTATCGAAAAACACCCCCTAAAATTTTCGATTCTGTAACTAAACCTCGCGACTGTAAGAGAGTAGAGAACAAAGCCATCGAAAAGTCATAAAACAACAACAAAATTCCAAAGGAAAAGGCATGCGTCATACAAACCTTGAGAGCGGGATAGTAGAGTTTACGATCACGAAGCTTCTTAAGAGTGTCACCTACTTCCCATTTGTAAACGCGCTTGGAGCTTTTGAGAAACTGGTTCAAGTGTTGACGAACGCTAAGCTCCGATCCACCGTCTTTGAAGAGCCGGTGATACAGTGGCTCTTCTAAGTACTTATTCGACCTCCGCGCCACATTCTTGGTGCGACCCAAGTGTTGCAGCAGCGCCATTTTCCGCCGAAATTTCCCACCACGCCGGCGATCAAAGGGTTTAAGCCTGGTTGGCTCGCAGTCGCCAGATGCACTACCGTGAGAAGTACCCTAATTGCTGGAGACAAATTGGGCTCGGCCTGGTTTTTTTTGATAATTGGGCCCGTACTACACCATTTGCTGGATCGTTCGTTCAAAGGATGGACCTCCCGGGTGCTGTCACTCCATCCGTCCTAAATCGAGTAGATTCTAATGTTTCATTTTTACTATTTAATTTATAACTTTTTTTCAATTTATTAATGTAAAAAATTAAATAATATAGATGAAAATTAACGTTTATAGTTTATAAATATTATTTTTAAAAAAAATCTTATAGCTATTATTTTAACAACAATTTAAGTCAAACATGATAATAAAAATCAAACGTTTATAGTATATATATATATATATGTATATATATACTTTATTATTTTCAAATTTTCAAAATCCGTTTTCAACCAAATGTGTCAATTTTTTTTAGGAGTGATGGAGTAAAAACTTTGAAGGCTCCTCATATTTTTCTGTACGTTAAAAAATTACTCCCTCCGTCCTTAAATAATTTTACACTTTGTTTTTGCTGTTTTACAGTTTTAATCTATGATTTATTTTCATGAATGTTTAGACATTTAAAGTTGTATTTTTATACAAGACACTTAAAGTTAAAGTTAATAATTTATATGTATATCATAATTTGAAGTAAAAAACTTTCTAAATATATTTTTCTGAATTTTTTAAAACTTGTTATTTTTGTTAAAATTTGAGTCAGACAATGAATCTTTAGACAACAAAATCAAAGTGTAGAATTATTTGTGGATCGGAAGGTCGATAAATAAACTTTTTAATGTATCTAAGGGTGCGTTTTTCACCCATTTTTTAATCAAAATTTCATCAACAAGCCATTAAATCAACTATTTTCCTTCAATTTCTCTTATGATAAACATCATATCAATAATAAATATTTCATAAATTATCCAAGATTATGATACCCAAACTCTAAAGTTAAAATCGTTCCGAAATGGAAGAACCAAGTTAGAGTTTGTTAAGAAAATAACAAATTTTTCCTTATACTCGTTTAGGAGGAAACTCTTCATTCCTACACACGTGTCGTGATGATAGTGATTGGGATCACCACTATTAATTACGAGAAATCCGCAAATTGATAGTGTTATACCAATTTGACGGCAGAGAGATGACTGGTGATGGTGATTGGGGGACCCGCAAAATCGAGAAACCGAACTGAACCGCATGATCCAAAACTGAAAAAATCTGCGAACCGAAAAAGCTGATAACCCGTGGGTTCTAATTTTAGAAACTCACTGATACCCGAACCGATCCGCATATGTCTATTTACAAACAAATTATCTAAAATTGCTTACTTCATCTCAAATTTTCTTTAAATTTATTTTATATTATGTGTGAAAACTTGTTTCATACAATAATGATATATGATTTGCAATGTCACATTGTTATTCTGTTTATGCAAACTATTTTTCTTCTTTTTTATTCTCTAGATATATACATTTATAATACAAAATTTTAAAATATCTCTAAGTATATTGAAAGATTTTATAGGAAAAGTACACTAAGGAACATATGCGGATATTCGCGATCCGAACAGCAAAAGATCGTGAAACTCGGGTACCTGCATCATGGGTACCCGCACTCGACAGGACGGATACTATTTTTTCCACTATCCGCTCCACCCCGCCCAGTGAGCACCCCTACCATGGAGTACTGGAGAAAGAGAGGAAGATGACACTCATGACCTGCAAATGGGAGACACGAAGATTCTTCAGGTGTAGAGAAGAGCAAGTGAAGTGGGTGTGTAGTGAGTACCTTATTCGAAGAATGCACCACCCAATATATAGAGTGGTGCTGATACCCGTTGAGGAGGGTGTTGATTATTGGGATTGCATCATAAATGTGTGCGTTAGTTTTGGTGCTGGTGATTCTCCATAGAAGAATCTCTATTGAATTTGTAATTATTATCATGGTTTGTAAATGTTGATCCTTTTGAGATTTTAATGAGAATTTAAGAGATCTGTTGGGGGATCCTACGAGAACCCTCATCGTATAAACGAGAGGGGGTCCTCGAATGAATGACGTCAGCGTTTGTATAACTCACTGAACCCATATGTATCATAACCCGATTGGAGAAAAAAATTTCCGAAAAGCAAAACCACCCTGATTAACGTGGATGGGTCTTCGACGATGGGCGCTCATCGCCCACCCACAAAGATGGTTGGGCGTTCAACTACTTTGCTTTGGTACGTAGTCCAATAAACAATCGCGAAAAGAAAAGAATAAAAGAAAAAAAACAGTAGTGTCAATCAAATTTAATATAGAGACACGTAATAAGTGAGGGAAGCAAACTAAAATATCCGGTGTTGAAAAAATCAGTAAAATTAAATCGAACCGAAAACATGGGGATCGATTACGGATTTTAATTTAATAAACTAGTGGATATATATGTCAATTTCATTAGTCTTGTCTTCAAACCAATGCCTCATTCATTTCTCGAATTCGATCCTCGCTGGAAAATACCAAACGCCCATGACGTATCTCAAAAATACTTCCTGAATTTTGACCACAAAATTTATAATTTCATACTCTCAACTTGTCTAATAAATTTGCTTTTTTTTCACATTAAATGTTACTTCCTCCGACTCAAGTGTATTGTTATAATATCAAAATATAACCCATCTCAACTTTTGTTTTATTTTATTTCATTTTTACCTTTCCAATACACTCACCTAAAAAGTCTATGAAGTGGATTCGGAGGGGTTATAATGGGTTTGGAATGGGATAATGGTGGAAGTTTATGTAAAATAAGTTAATAATAAAAAAACAATCTTAATCTACATAGAAAAGCTAAAAAAGACAACACATTTGGAATGAAGGAAGTACTAAAAAAATAGTACATGTTAATAGACAATTTTCCTAATAGTACATAAAAAAATTGGTGCGTTTTGTTTTTAACATTTAATCTATGATTTTATTTTTCCATATTCGATTAAACCAGGACGGCGCCGACGACGCCACCACCACAACAAGCGTTTCCAACTCCAAACTTCGCCACGCCGTCGCTTCTTTGGCTGATGCCGAATTTGAACATGGGGCCGATCAAACTCATGATATATTAGAAGATCATAAATCATGTAGCCTTGACGTGACTCACCCATTATTTTGTCGCTCGGTGAGTCACGTCAAGGCTACATGATTTATGATCTTCTAATATAACGTGAGTTTGATCGGCCACGTGTTCAAATTTTGCATCAACCAAAGAAGCGACAGCGTGGCGAAGTTTGGAGTTGGAAACGCTTGTTGTGGTGGTGGCGTCATTGGCGCCGTCCTGGTTTAACCGAATATGGAAAAGACCAACTGCCTCAACATCATTCTTATCCCTCCGTCCCAGTTGATCCGTGTCCCTCAAAGCCTCACCCGCTTGTCCCTTAAATCCTTGAACTCCAACTGTTCCGGTGGATGATCGTGAGAGTCGTCGTCGCAAATTTGGAGTTGCGAGCACAAACCAGACATCTCTTCCCTCTTTTGCCCATCTTGATCTCTCCATCCCTCCTTTGCCCATGTTCTTAATGGCAGATGGGTTTTGCTCACTGGTTGTTGGCAGAGGAAATAAATTAGTTGTTGTAGGAAAGTAAGTACCTTGGCAATATTTGATAGAGCTGTGTTAGAATTTTGTTTGCGAATCTTCAAATCTGTGTTTTTCCTTTGCCCATGTTCTTAATGGCAGATGGGTTTTGCTCACTGGTTGTTGGCAGAGGAAATTAATTAGTTGCTGTAGGAAAGTAAGTACCTTGGCAATATTTGATAGAGCTGTGTTAGAATTTTGTTTGTGAATCTTCAAATCTGTGCTTCTTGGTGAGACGAAGATGAACATGGGAGAAACAGAGAGGAGGTATGTGAATCAGGCATAGCAGATACAGGGAAGAACGAGTGGATCAAGGGAGAGAATTTTTGTTTTTAGTGGTATTGTTGTAATTAAATAACGGGTAAACTCCAAGTTTAAGTGGCAAGCATGCACACAGCCGGCGCTCTCCCAAACGTCAGCTGCGTTTTCTTCACGAGTCTGTTTCTCTCATTTCCTCACATGCGCGAGCTTGAAGATGACATAGTCCAGCAAGGTTGACCACGCGGAAGAGGACCAAAACTCACCCAAGAAGAACTTAGATATGACAGAAAAGCAAGAGAGATGAAGGGAAAGGTGAATTTTGGTTTTCATAAAGACAGGAGCGCAACAAAAACGAAGGAAATTTCAGGCGCGAAACGCCCTTCGTGGTGAATTCACATGTGCGCTCCTCCTTGTTCACGGGCCCCTCAAACTTAACCCTCTTTTTTTCACTTTTCTCACTCACCTCCAATTCACTCCCCTATTAGGTGAAAAGTTTTTTGTTCACTTCTTATGTTTGAAATCCCCTATTATGTTAACACTTTTTATTCTCACACACGTACGCCGCAAAAACCCAGCTGCTAACATATACTACCTCCATACTTTAAAGATTGCACCATTTAACTTTCATATTTCAAAACTTAATGTTTGACTCAAATTTTTAAAAAGATAATTAGTGCAATAAAAATCCAAAAAAAATATATTGCAAATTACGATACACATAAAAAATGTTTCACTCTAGATGTCTAAACATGCATAAAAATAAATCACAGATTAAATACTGTAAAACAGCTAAAATAAATGGTGCAATCTTTAAAGTACGGAGGGAGTAGGCTTTAGCATGCTCACCCCAACAAGTTAAGGTCCGTTTAGTTGGAAAAATTCTTCATTTTAAATCTTATTTGTAAATATTTGGATGAAAGAAACATACTAACCTAACGAAATAGTAGAGAATCAAACAAACATCACATGAAGCAGAGCACAACACAATGTAAAAAAGGGGGCTTTAAATAAAGAAAATAAAAACTCACACAAATACAAAGAAATTGACAGCTCATTCATTTAAGTGGCCAGCATGCACACAGCCGGCGCCACAACATGAACATCTGTTATATGTTAATCTTGCATCTTTGACAAATATAGGCATAAGTGGCAACCAAAGAGCAACACAAAGAACCAAGAGCAACACCTAACACGTGGACACGGCGAGCGAGCAGAATTTGTTGAGAAGGAACAAAAGCGCAAGTGTACGAAACGCACCAATGACAGTACACGGATTGTGAAAGCTTTTAGTGTATTCTTACGATTTTTGGTAAACAAGCGGTTGAACTTGAATATCCAGCAAAGCAAACGGTCTCATTTACCCATGCGAGTAGGACAGATGGCAGAGACCCGACCCGACCCGACGGGAAAAAGGACAAATTGTATGAAAGCTTTTGATTGGCTCTCCCCCTCGACCCTCCCAGTTGCTTTTATTGTTAAGTTGGGGAATGAGGAAATCGTGCAGAACCATTGTCAAAGTTTGAAACTTGTAAGAAAAAAGGTTGAATCTTTTGTCTAACCGGGCTCGCATTGGAAGAAGCTTCACCCCACCCTTCTATGGTAGATGCATAATATCATAGGAGGGAGGGTTTGTTCTTAACAAGATACGCAGATAATTGATTTGTTGGAGCAACCTTCCGTTTTTCTGGGAGGCTCTGTTCTTGTTTGAGGGTTTTTGTTGTCCTCTTTTAGTTTTTCTCCTTTCTTGGCGCCGAGATGATTCGGTTGTGGATATGTTATCTGCAATTGGCGGAGCTGTTCGTTAGCTCCTTGGTTCATTTACTTTACGGGTTTTATATATTCAGCACGGCGGTGGCTGGTGACCTCTCTCAAGTTCTGAGTGATTGGTTTCTCAAGCCTAATGTGAATGTGGCGGCCAAGGAAGACGATCCCAAATTGACTACAGTCAATGATAATGGCTTGCCCCCCATTGTTCTCGTTCATGGGATTTTTGGATTTGGCAAAGGGGTTTGTTTCGTACACCTAAATTTTCCCTCTTTTCGTTTGACTCAATTTTCGTTGATGTTTACAAGTAGTCTCTCGTATTGCAGAGATTGGGAGGCTTGTCCTACTTTGCAGGTGCCGAGAAGAAAGACGAGAATGCTCTTGTTCCTGATTTGGGGTCTTTAACCAGCATATATGACAGGTAGGACCAGAATTTTTCGCTGTTTAGGTATGCCATGGACCATTTCGTCAGGAAATTGAATATGAGTTCCTTGGTTTCCAGGGCTCGTGAGTTGTTCTACTACTTGAAAGGTGGTCAAGTTGATTATGGTGAGGAGCACAGCAAAGAGTTTGGGCACTCGCAATTTGGACGAATTTATGAACAGGGTAAAGCAAACTTTCCATTCCTCTTTTTTTCTTGTGAATTCATTTGCCCTCTATTCTCCAGTTGCAATAGCCAAAAGCCTAAACTTTAAATTCTAAATTACAGGGCATTACCCGGAGTGGGACGAGGACCACCCTATTCACTTTGTAGGGCATTCTGCAGGTGCACAGGTGGTCCGCGTGTTGCAGCAAATGCTGGCTGATAAGGTTTGTGTTTTTGCCTTTTTGTTGCAGAAGATGGACTTATAGGTGATAGTGAGAGTATGTTGGCCAAGTTAAAGTTGGCGATTATGTGTTCTGTGTTATTCTTATTAAACAGGCTTTTAACGGTTATGAGAACACTTCTGAGAACTGGGTGTTGAGCATTACCGCATTGTCCGGGGCTTTCAATGGGACTACAAGAACCTACTTTGATGGCATGCAGTGAGTCTCCTTTCAACTAATCCCTAGTCTTTGTCCCGAGTCATGCTTTCGTTGATACAATACGTGTTAGTCTCGAATGAGGGGGTTTTCTTCAACATGTTAATGCAGTGACTTTTGATTGATTGCTGATTTGGAATTTGACATGATCATTTGCTCTATTCCCCGTCTCACCCTCTTGCGATTTATTTTTAGGCCTGAAGATGGGAGAACCATGAAACCTGTAAGTCTGCTGCAGCTCTGCCGCATAGGAGTAATTGTTTATGATTGGCTGGACATTCCCTGGTTGAAGGCTTACTACAATTTCGGGTTCGATCACTTCAACATGTCCTGGAGGAAGGTTGGTGTTTCGGGTCTGGTAGATTGTCTTCTGGGCAATGCAGGACCGTTTGCGTCAGGAGATTGGATCCTCCCTGACCTTACAATCCAGGGTGCAATGCGAATTAACTGTCAGCTAAGGACATTCCCTGATACATATTATTTCAGCTATGCTACAAGGCGTACAACAAAGCTGTTTGGTCTCACGGTCCCTTCCAGCATACTCGGGATACACCCTTTGCTTTACATTCGTGTGCTTCAGATGAGCCAGTGGAGTCATCCTCCAGATGTGCCTCCTCCCTACAAAGGCTACCGGTATGAGCTTAGATTCATCGCAGTGGCATTTAGTTTTGCAGATTGCACCAACTGTTAAGGTTCCTCAGCTTGTTCGTCCAGAGTTTTAAACTTGAAAAATGATGTTTATTGACCTTTGTGATGGAGTAGAGCATACTTGTTACTATGATTTAACCATTTCGTTATTTCTGTACATGCCACTTTGTACAGTTTTCTTGACTTAACTTTTCCACCTTCTGAAGTCTGAACATGTGCCTCCAGATTTTCAAAATTATGAAATTTTCCTTTTCAGGTTATGATTTGCACATATTTATTTTTTGAGAGGTTCGTACCAATTTTGAACTAGTGGACTTAAGAAAAGGATATCAATTCTAGTTTTTGTTTCTTTTTGGTTGCTTTGACAGGAAAAAAGAAGTACTTGAACTTGATGAAGTTTTTTTTCCTTTTGGAGTATTTTACCTTGGAACACATGATGTTACATAATGTTTTGCTCTCAGATTTTTAGATAGAACTTAGCATTACGCCATTGAAAAATAATTAGGCTGACAATAACTCTAAGCTAGCTGAGACTAAACTACACCATGAAAGCTTGCTAATTAGGAAACATATAAAACTGCAGGGATGAGGATTGGCAGGACAATGATGGAGCTCTCAACACGATATCAATGACACATCCCCGTATTCCAATTGAACATCCAAGTCATTTTATTGTAAATGACTCGGAGTGCCTATCCTTGAAGCCAGGAATCTGGTACACCAACTCTTCTCTGCCATTATTTACTTGCCTATCCTTAGAAATGTTAGTAATATGATATGAAGTAAAAGGCTCAAAATTTGGGGCGTGTTTTGCTTTAAGTTATAATCACGGTCATCAGTCATTAAGCTGAACATGGTGTAAGGTGCATAGAGAAAGTACGTCTACTGTAAGCACCGAGTGACTCAATTACATCCTTCAGTATTCATCAGGTCTTGGCTAGGATGAGAATCGATACGGTATATTTTGATTCACAAACCAATTAGTGATTTTCTTGCTGCAGCTGTGAGTTACATGTACTGTCTCCATGATAATCTCCCATCATTAGACACACTTAACACAGGCTATCTCCTAGGTGCACTTGGGTTAAATTTGAAAGCTTAAGATGCTTGGAAGGTTAGACCCCGAGCCACTGAATCAATGTTTCTTCTTGAGAACAGGTACTACAAGATTATAGAAGGGGATCACATATTGTTTGTAGTGAACCGGGAAAGAGCTGGAGTTCAGTTTGATCTGATTTACGATAGCATTTTCGAGCGTTGCAGAAAGCATGTATTTAGGAAAAAGCCACAGATGTTGCCAAACGAATCAGAGCACTAGCATACTTTGCATATTCTACAACAACTGGGAAAAGGGAGAGTTTTAGGGAACTTTCTCATGCCAACTCCTGTCCAGTATCTGCAAATTGTAATAGTAGTATTTGCGTGCTGCTGCTCCTGCAATGTACATTTTCAGTTGGTTGTAGGCTTGTTGCCTTATGAAAGGGTATTGGACAGTACAACTGTAGGTTGATTACATTTCGAGTAGTGTAGGTATACTTGTTCAACTGCCTTCAGTAGGGATTTTCTGCTGAGAATGAAATGCGATTAAGAAAACACAGTAGTTAGAGTATTTATGAAAGCTCCCTCTCTTTTTCTTTTTTTTTTCTTTATTGAATACGTAAATATTTGACCAACTTTTGAACAAATGTCAAAATGTTTTACCCTCAATTTGTAGGAGTTATGGTGTTCCATAAAAAAGCAACTAACTTTAATACTCCTTCCGTCCAAGCGTGTTGTCACTTTTAGTTTTTTGTGTAGATTAAGATTGTTTTTGGTCATTAACTCATTTCACATGAATTTTCATCTTTACCTCCTCTCAAACCCATTCTCACTCCCTCCTAACTCACTCTCTAGACTCCTTAAATGTGTGAATTTGCAAGAGTAGAAGTGAATTAAAATAAAACATAAACGGAAAAATGTCATTTCATTTAGGACAAAAATATTTTGATGTTATGACAACACATTTAGGACGGAGGGAGTAGCTTGTTTTGAAGATTATTCATTCACTAGAGATGTTTCCAGTACCAACATTTTTGTTAGCTCTTTTAGCCAGACTGTTGCATGTCAAGTTCTTGTTTCCCTTAGTTCTGTTTAACCAATTTAGGAACTGTGAAATATGTAGTTTCTTTAAAATTTAAAGATTATAGCTTGGTAGTGAAGGTTTTTCATTGGGTGGATTAAGAATTATGGTAGTCCAGAAGTATGCTATTGAGCAGAGTAGCTTGTTGATGAGATTTACTATTTGCATTTATGGTAAGATTGATTACTTTCATAGTTTAGTTCCACAATGCACAAATGTTATAGTAGTATTTTTAAATTTTAGGGATTATGGTGTTATAATGCCCATGACGGATTTAATTCTCTAGTTATATTTTCTTGTTCGGTTTAAGCAACTTTTAAAAGGTAAAAGGATTATGGTGTTCCAAAAGAAAGCGATTATATAGTTTACCGGAGAAAGTTTTTCATTCAAAAGAAATGAGTTAGAGATGGTACAAGTCCGCAAGAAAAAATTAACTGAAGAGCTTGCTGTTGAAGATTATGTAAAGGAGAAACCCACCAACAACTCTTGACCATTTGTATATAAATCGAATAGTGATTTTCTTTTTTTGTGTGTTGTATCAAAGTTTAGGTTATCAAACATTCATCAGTACACAAATTTAGAATTGCAGTTTCAATTCTTATTCGGTTATACTCCCTCTGTCCTCTGTCCTCAAAAGATTGAAAGGTTTGACTCATAGTTGTAAGAATTGTACCGGACAGGCCGATTCGACCAGTTGGACCGTGAACCGGTCTATATTCCGATCCTGATTCCGGTGAAACAGTTGAGGATGTAAGAACCGGTAACAACCGCAAAAAACCATAAAAACCGTTTGAACCGATAGTTCAATTGATTTTTGGGTCAATTTGAAATTTTTCAACAAAACTAAAAGAAAAATTTGATATTCAACTAAGAAAATTGAAAAAGAACGATAACAAAGTAGTCAACTAAATGAAAAAGAACGATATTCAACTAAATGAATAATTCGATATTAACAAAGTAGTCATTAAAATTTCATTTATTATACAAACTAAACATCAAACTTTCTCTTATTATACATATTAGCTCTTACATTTTCTATATTTATTATTACTCCTATAATCTTTTATATAAACAAATCCCTCATGCGTACGTAGAAATATGCATTATTACGCTGTATATGAATTTTTTATAATAACTTTATAAGATGAATATCTATTATTATATTTTATGAAAATAGGGTCCAACCACTGGTTTAAATGGTTGGACCGATTAGACCTTGAACCATTAAACGAATGGTTCGATGTCCGGTCTAGTTTTTTAAACTATGGTTTGAGTAGGCGCGGAAAATAAGGTGAATGTAATATTTTTGTACATGTTTACTTAATTGCCCATTGGTTGAATGTGTACAAAAAATGAGGTAGAAAAGTAGATATAAAGTCATGATAGTTTAGTAATTTTTAGAGAGAAATTTTCATTTAAGGAAAGTGATCAATTTTTTTGGAATAATCCAAAAAAGAAATGTGTTCAATTTTTTAAGTACAGGGAGTACTATTTGTGGCTTAGTATAATGTCCCAAAATTTCCACACGTGAACATAAGATGTTTAGATTCCAATGCTTTCAAATCATAGTATACTATAAAAGGCTGTGCCCTATGAGGCTTCTCAGCACCTCTTGGGCAATCCTTGGACTCTGTGTCTACATGTCATCTTCTTCATTTTCTTTTTTCTTTAAAAGCTTTCACCACTCTTCTTTTAATCTTTTCTCATTTTCTCTCTCTTTTAATTACTAGAATATATATATATATATATTACACTAAATTTTCAATTTCTATTGAATACAATTTAGAGTGATTTTATATTTATGATAAAAAAGTAGTTGTTCTTTTGGAACTAAATTGCTATATTTATGAAAAAATGTTGAGTACAATTTTAAATGATTTGATATTTATAATAAAAATGTTGTACAAAAATGTTATATTTATGAGAGACTTATTCAGATTATATTGAATAAAATTTGGAAAAAAAATTAGAATTTTCTATTCTGGTTAAAAAAGTGCTATATTTATGAGAGAAACATTGAGTAAAATTTTAAACGATCTGATATTTTTTATAGTGAAACTTTTTATGGAAATTTCTATATTTATGAGAGAAATATTAAGTAATGTTTTTTTAATAGGGAAATGATGATTTTATTTTTGTGATGATATTGCTATTTATGATGGAAAAAAAAGTAGAGTTGTTCTTTTGGTACAAAATTGCTATATTTATGAGAGAAATATTGAGTAAAGTTTAAACGATTTGATATTTATGATGGTAAAAATGTTGTACAGAAAATTGGTTTATTTATGATAAAAATATTGAATAAAAATTTAAATGATGACATGAAATTTATGATGATATTGATATTTATGATGGGAAAAAGTAGAGTTGTTCTTTTGTTATAAAAAAGCTATATTTATGAGAGAAATATTGAGTAAAATTTAAAGTGATTTGATATTTATGATAGTAAAAATGTTGTACAGGAAATTGCTATATTTACATATGAGTGAAATATTGAGTGAAAATTTAAATGATAATTTGATTTTTATGGTGATATTAATATTTATGATGAAAAAAGTAAAGTTATCTTTTGGTACAAAATTGCTATATTTATGAAAGAAATATTGAGTAAAATTTTAAATGATTTGATATTTAAAATAAAAATGTTGTACAAAAAACCTATATTTATGAGAGAAATATTCGGTAAAATTTTAAATCATTTAATATTTCCTCACTTCTCAAGGATTCTCCCAAATTCTCTTAATGAATTTTTTTCATGTTATTTATTTTTAAATTATTTTATTTGTTGTTAAGTGTGATATTTCTCTCTTCTTCCCTGAGTTGTATGTTATTTATTATTAGGTGTGTGATCTTTGTGTAAATTTTTATCAACAAAATTTAACTATTGAAGATTTGATATTTATTAAAAAAGGGAAAATTTTATTTTATATGCTTTTTATAAGATAAAAGAGTACGAAAATATTTTTATAATTTTATTTATTATAAGGTCTGTATTCTTTGTGTACATTTTTATCATAAAATTCAATTTTAGAGATTCACATAAAGCGCATTGTTGTTGACGCGTGAAATGCACTCGCTTTCACGTTAAGCTGTTTTTTCAGGTCTTCTATTTTTACAAACTAAAATGAAAACTCTCATCTTTGTTTCTACAGAGTTCTATTCTACCATCTGTCCATTCATCAGTTCTCACCTTCCACGCATCCAACTTTCATCTACACGCATCCTGTGTTTCTATCACCCTACAAGGCCTTTCCTTCATATCTCTGATCAAGTATAGAAATGTATTTTTAAAACTCTCATCGATCCCTTCTCTTCTCTTCTCTCTATGTATTTTTCCCCTAAATATTTTCAGCATTCCATAGAGATTTTTTGTCGATGAACTATATGCAGAGCTATTAGGCATAAATGGATACCGACTCCTCAAAACTTGGTTACTTCCACTCTATTAACAATCACTTATGAGTCTTTACACAAGTAATTTCTTATTTGTGTTCTTTTTTTTCTTTTTTCTTTTTTTTACATGGAATAGTTGGAAATGTTTTTTCTCCTAACGTGTAATTTACATGTAAATGCAACGTAGCCATTGTAAGGAAAAGATTTGGTTCCACCTAAGGAATAGTCTAAGAATTTCCTAATTGCGGAGATACAGTCGTTACAATTCGCGCGTAGCGTGCAAATTGAGCTAGTGTCTTATATTTAAATAGTAGTTTTCCTGCAACGGGGCACTACAGAGTACAGACCCATAACATAATAGCCCATATCTGGATAAATTTAAAACCTTTTGGACTACTTCGATAAAAAGGGAGGGACCTAATCTGATCATTATATTTGGGTCAACGAGAGGCCTCAGTGTCTCAAATGATAATTGGGCCGACCCGACATCCCATTGCTCTTTTTACTTAAATAAAATAAAATAAAATAAAATAAAATGAAGGCATCCCATTGCTCTTAGGGTAACATACATGCAGTTTACCTACAATTTATAGGTATCTAATTATGTGAACAATGGTTTGGAACATGTAATTAAGCACAAGATCAGCCAACATAAACAACCCTTTTTTAAGGCATCCAAATGAAAGAAAAAAGAACAGAGAGACCTTTGCCTCCATGGTGGAGATAAAAGCCCCAGAGTAACAAAACAAAATTAATTATGACAGTTAAGTGCAAATGCTGATTGCCCCTATAGGGTGAATAAGCTACTCTTCCAATGACAAACCACTATTGATCCACCCATTTGAAATCCATTAAAAAAAGAAGAAAAAGATATTGAATGAAACAAGAATTTATAGTGAATAATTAATTGTCACCATAAACTTGATGTCTTCATATCTTTGATCAAGTATAGAAATGTATTTTTAAAACTCTCATCGATCCCTTCTCTTCTCTTCTCTCTATGTATTTTTCCCCTAAATATTTTCAGCATTCCATAGAGATTTTTTGTCGATGAACTATATGCAGAGCTATTAGGCATAAATGGATACCGACTCCTTAGAACTTGGTTACTTCCACTCTATTAACAATCACTTATGAGTCTTTACACAAGTAATTTCTTATTTGTGTTCTTTTTTTTCTTTTTTCTTTTTTTACATGGAATAGTTGGAAATGTTTTTTCTCCTAACGTGTAATTTACATGCAAATGCAACGTAGCCATTGTAAGGAAAAGATTTGGTTCCACCTAAGGAATAGTCTAAGAATTTCCTAATTGCGGAGATACAGTCGTTACAATTCGCGCGTAGCGTGCAAATTGAGCTAGTGTCTTATATTTAAATAGTAGTTTTCCTGCAACGGGGCACTACAGAGTACAGACCCATAACATAATAGCCCATATCTGGATAAATTTAAAACCTTTTGGACTACTTCGATAAAAAGGGAGGGACCTAATCTGATCATTATATTTGGGTCAACGAGAGGCCTCAGTGTCTCAAATGATAATTGGGCCGACCCGACATCCCATTGCTCTTTTTACTTAAATAAAATAAAATAAAATAATGAAGGCATCCCATTGCTCTTAGGGTAACATACATGCAGTTTACCTACAATTTATAGGTATCTAATTATGTGAACAATGGTTTGGAACATGTAATTAATCACAAGATCAGCCAACATAAACAACCCTTTTTTAAGGCATCCAAATGAAAGAAAAAAAGAACAGACAGACCTTTGCCTCCATGGTGGAGATAAAAGCCCCAAGAGTAACAGAACAAAATTAATTATGACAGTTAAGTGCAAATGCCGATTGCCCCTATAGGGTGAATAAGCTACTCTTCCAATGACAAACCACTATTGATCCACCCATTTGAAATCTATTAAAAAAAGAAGAAAAAGATATTGAATGAAACAAGAATTTATAGTGATAATTAATTGTCACCATAAATTTGATGTCATCGATCCCAACATAGCTAGGATTAAGGTGCAGATGATAATGATAATTGAATGAAACAAGAATTGTCAATTTGGCAAAAAAAAGGGATGCTAGGGTTTTCTGAGCATATGGCCTTCGCCGCCTCGTCTCTCCCTTTAGCCGCACGCTCGGCTCCCTTCTCGCCCGATCTCGCAACCTCGGCTTCGTCCGCGCTCGTTCCCTGGTCGCGCTGTCGTCTCGAACTGGGCTCTACGAAACCTGGGATCTTTCCAACGCCGGCGCCGGCGCCGTCGTCAAGCTCTCACCTCCATTCTGGTGCCGCGCCAGACCCTCTTCCGGATGGGCGGTCGGCTTCAGCTTGCTCTCGCTCAGAACCTCCTCGCGACGCCTCGATGTGCTCCAACCCTTAACTGGTTTGGATGTCTTCTTGGCCTCCAGGTCAAGGCTCTGCCGGCGCTGGTGAAGCTGCCATTGGTGGCCCTGTTCCTTTGGGTTCATAAGGCTTGGTTTGGTATGCTTTTGGGATGTGGTTGGATTTGGTATGTTTTGATTGGTTGGTTGGGTTTTTGGTACAGTTATGCTTGGTTCAGTGGATGGTTTGGTATGAAGGATGTGATTTTGCAACTACTGGCAGGACAGAGCAGGGGCTCGATGAGTTTTTTGCTTAGAAGTGGACTTGGCTTTGAACCATCCTCGTCTGCCCCTTCTTGCGGATTTTGGTTGTTTGTTTCAGTATTTCGGTTATGTTTTACGGTGTTTTGGTCCGGTATCTGCCTATGTTAGTGGGCATGCTTATCTTGATTTGACAAGTCTACCTCTTTATGAATGGTCATGGTGAGACGATGTTTAGCTCGTAAGCAACTAATTTGGTGCGCCCTGGTCGAGATCGTGGATCTATATTACTTCATCCTGACATTATATGCTTTATCATACCGTTCGAAGGCTTTGTTGGAGGTTCACTGCCTTATTAGCTGGAGTATCCACTACAGTTTGCAAACCGCTGTTTATTTTCATTTTGCTTTGAATCTTTCATTCTCTAGGTCTGGTTATTTAGGTTTCTTATTCTGTTTGTCTATGGATATTCTTGGTTTGTATTATTTTTTTATATGGCAATACTAAGCCGTTTTACCCTTAAAAAAAGAATTGTCGATTTATTGTTACCTGAACGGCTATGAATGACGACGGTATTCCTTTCTTTCCATATACACCATAAAGATGTACGCGGTTGATGCAAGTAACTACACTACTAACTAGTGATTAAACAAGTGAAATAAGTCGAAGCAACAGATTAACTAAAGTGTGTGTTTGGCAATAGTTTTTTTAAGTTGTTGCTTTTGAAAAAACTATCAACGATAGCTTTTGAGTTTAGCTGTTTAATCTCAACCATTGAAATTTTATCCAAAACGTTACAACTAATTAAAATAGTTATTTCATAAACGGGACCAAAATAATGTAATATGCATGGGACGCTGAAGCGAATCCAACATGCACATACAGCACATGGACATGTGAAGTTAAACATGAAGCAATTAAAGGTCAAGCCATATAATACTAGCTATATGGTAATTTAGTTTGCATCATGTGTGTGTCTGCCTTGACCTGAAGGTCATTTGATAATCCCGACAAATTAGTAGACCAAAACTCTTGGTTAATCATAGAATGATGGAATCAATAATTAATTAATTTGATCCTTGCCACCATCGACCTGAATCCGGCATCCCAATCACGCCCAAAGCCAGCCACGTGGCGCGGCAAGCAACTCGTCTCGATGGAGTTCGGACGGCGCGTAATGGCGACAATCGATGCGTCGGTGAATGGGGAGAGGATCTGAGGCGCTAGGATGATTGATTAAGGCTCGACTAGGCTGGAATCATGACTTGGCGAGGATAGGGCAGCGCGGCGCGGTTGCGATTTCTCTTCCACCCGGCGTCTCCAGCCGGCTGGCCAGGTTGGAGGCCGGCGTGAGGCGGTGGTGGTGATGAGGCGCAAGTTTGGGGATGAGGGCAGCGGGTGTTGAGGAGAAAGGTTGAGGTTGATGGCTCGCGCGATACTCGGACGAAGAACAACTTCGCTTTCAAAAATTGTGTCGATCTGCATTTGTGTTTTATTTTTTTCCTTTTTTTGGATTTTGGGATCGAGAGTGAGTTGGTCCGTGTTTAATCGCTAAGGTGAAGTTGCTTGAACTGAAATATTTTCCAGAGAGAGAATAAATCCTCTTGTTCGATGGTGGATATCCAAATATATTATTACCAGAACATGACCAACAATCGATATCTGGCTTCATGTATCTAATTAATTTAATTTGTCTGGAAAAAAAGGAAATTTGGCAGGCATGATCCATTTCTATAATACTAATAGCTAGCCAGTTAGCTACCAGCTGAAATAAACCTAGCTAGAAAAAGAAGAAATTAAGTTGCAGTCCGAGCATGGTCGGGGAAGTCAAACTTAGAAAACGTTTTGCAAACGGTTACGGTTTATTCACGTTTCAGAAGAATCCAATTAACTACAATGTAATTTATATAATTAATACTGTCGCCACCTAAATTTTCTAGTACGTAAGAGAAATGTCAATACAAATTCTGAGAGTAGTAATTACGTAAATTATTAAGCCTTCTATTTTTCAATATATATGAACTCTAGCAGCAATGTAACAATTTCATGTTTTCGACTCATTTGCTTTACAGGGCATGACTCAATGTGATATATATACTTCACATGTTTTGACCAAGCGAACACAAACACATTAAGGGGTTCATACGTCTCCGACTATCTATGATATCTGTGGCGCTATAATAACAATAACGACTGCTTTCTTTCCGTGGACCTCTTCGAAACCGTTACAACAACTAGCCCTACCTGATTGTAGCACGCAACAAGCCGGCACAAACTATTTTATGAAATTGAGAAAAATCCAGATTTGGAAATAATTCCAAATTTGGGTTTCAAATATTCATCCGTCTAAGCACATCTTCATCAAATCCAAATCTTGAACACATTCATTCATCACCAAACCCAAACCTTCACAAAAAAAACATCCTCATCAAATCAATTTTCAACACTTTTATTCCTAAAATAATAAAATCAAATTATAAATTAATCAAAAAACTAAAACTAAACCAGAAACTCATCAAAAACCCAAAATCAAACCATACATATTCGTTAAAAAAAACCAAAATCAGTCCGATCCATAAAATTAAATAAAACAAAAATGAACTCTTACCTTTCATGGAGATGACGACGGTTGGTCTACCGCCGTTTTTTTTTCCAGGCCCACCTGATTCTTTCCTCCATGATAATTCTTCTACAGTAGTTCATACAACTACCTTAAATGCCACTCCCTCCGTCCCAATAATATTGAAACAGTTTGACCCGACACTCATATTAAGGCCAACGTACTTTTCACTTGACTTTCCACCTTTACCCTCCTTCTTCCACCTTTAACATGCCCCAGCCTCACCAGTATCTCTAGTACTAGGTGAGTCCGATTGCTGGTCGCTGGCTTGACGCCAACAGACTAGTAGCCAATTCCTTCCCTCTATTACCGTCCAGATCCATCTACATTGCGTTTGTTCATATCCTTCAGCACCCAACCCACCAACGTTGTTCATCTCACCTTCGATGACCCAAAGACCACATCCCCACCTCAGCCAAAGTCCCAATCCTCACCTCCGCAACCAAAATCGAAGCTTGAATTCGTCTTCTTCATTGTTCACCTGCTTAACTTACTAACCGATGATGAGCCTTATCTTAGTCATAAACGCAAATCTGAGAAAAATCCAAGAAGAGGATGTTAGCAACGATGCTTGAAGAAAGGGAGGATAATGGGGGAGACGATTTGTTGATTTAGGTGGTGAACAATGGAGGTCCACATAATAGAGATCGCGAGTGTTGTAGAGAATGATGGTGTGATTGGAACATAGGGGTTGGTGAGGGCGAGTGGGAAAGTGGGGGAGAGGGGTGAGGGTTAAAAAGTAAATTGATAGGTAGAAACCTACTATTAAAGGAAATGTTGCATTATTTTTATGGCGTCTCAAACAGAAAAGTGTTGCATTATTTTTAGGGAGTTCCAAACAGCAAAGTGTTGCATTATTTTTGGGACGAATGAAGGAGTATGAAATTCAACTCTTTACTAAAAATAGAAACCAACCAGTTGCAAAATAGGGATAAGCAGAAGCACTTCTCAACGAATTCCAAATTATGAGTATCACTAAAGAAATTGCTTGGATTTTCCTAAACTTTAAATTACAACAACCCCAAACAAAGCCAGCCCTCCCACCTCTTATCTGTGATGCTGATATCATCAATTCCTTCCTTTGATGACTCTTGTCCCTCCACAGTCGCATGTTCCTTGTCCTCGTCCTAAGATCTTCAAGCTTAACTAGATCGAACATCATTGGATGATTCTCGCTAGAGACGGTGAGGATTTGATCATTTTCAAGCTTAACCCAACCGAGTGAAATATTCGAACATAGATCGGGAAAAGCGATACAGAAAAGTTAGTGGGTGAGAGAAGGTAGTGAGGTTTGGGTTGATGATTTGTATATTTTTAAAACAGTTGGGGTTAATTTAAATGTTTGATCTTATTATTTAAATAAATACCCTCAGTTTAACTGTGATTTAACGATAAATCACACAGAAAGATTAATGGTGCATAATTCATCAAAGCTAGAGATGAATTTGATACGAATTCCGAAAATAGAACATGCATCAAAACTAAGAGACTATTAATGGATTTTATTGTTGCTTTTCCAGGAATAAAAAAGGTGCGGGAGATTTAAGAGACTTATTTGTGTTATTCTTAGAATGGTTTTGTCAAATTTTTGGTTTTGACGGCTTGATGAGAGGGTAAATTAACTATTGACATTCCTTCATGTAAAATACTATGGTTCAAAGAAAGAGTAAACTATGCCGGTAGTCCCTTAAGTTTCACATTTGTCCTATTTAGGTCTTATTTTAAGAATTTGTATTACTTTGGTCATGTAAGTTTCAATCGTGTGCACCGTTAGTCCTTTCGTTATTTTTTTCCGTTAAAATCACCGTTAAAGTGTGAAAATTACCAAAATGCATATATCTAATGTTCAATTTAACATCAATCTTTTAAAAAAAAACTTCAAATGACTCTGGATAGTTCCAAAATCTACAAACACACCCTCTTTCATACCCGGACCACCCACGAGCTCAACCGACCTCTTGCCCAGCCACCCTCTGTCTTCCCCCACCAGCCCAACACTATCCTCTACGTGTATCGAATTCTCAATAATCAACAGATTATCAGATATCAAAGCATCTCTCCACAGAAAGCCTTATCTCACCTTTTGCCTTATCATCTTTCCCAACTCTAGAACATCTAAATGTGGCGCCGTAATTCTCGCCCTCCTCGTCTCTGTGTCCACCATCCTTAACAGAATCAGATTCTTCCTTGTTAGGTTCCGACAGGGTAGCAGTTTCCACTTGCAGCCTCTTTTCACCGATGGCGATTTCGACTCCAATTATTCCAACGATTCCTGGTCTGAGCCGTTGGACGATGAAGAGGAGGAAGTCGAACTCAGTACGAGTTCTCGATACCGGAGATCGGTAGACGAGAATGATAATTTCCGATTTGATTATTTCCGCGATGATCTGTGGCAGAGCCGGAAGATTTTGGAACAGAGGGAGTTGAGGGAGGTTTCGAGGTCGTGATGGGGTTTTCGGTGGTCACTGAGTAGATGAGAGATGTGGTTCACAAACTCCGACGGTGGCGATTCTTGGAGGGGAAAAGAGGAGAAGCGGTTGGTATGGCGCCGCCGAGAGAGAGAGAGAGAGAGAGAGAGAGAGAGAGAGAGAGAGAGAGAGAGAGAGAGAGAGAGAGAGAGAGAGAGAGAGAGAGAGAGAGAGAGAGAGAGAGAGAGAGAGAGAGAGAGAGGATAAGAGGAGGTTGGCTGGGCAAGGAGGTCGGGGCATGGGGCATTCATGGTGTGGGTTGGATAAGAGAGATGATGTGCTTGTAAATATGGAACTATTTATGGTGCATTTGTAGTTTTTTTAAAGATTGGTGTTAAATCGAACATTAGATATAGGCATTTTGGTAATTTTAGTACTTAATGGCGATTTTAATGGAAATAGTAACGAAAGGACTAACGGTGTATACGATTAAAACATACGGGACCGAAATAATACAAATTCTTAAAATATGACTTGTATAGATAAACAAGAAATTTAAGAAATTACCAATGGAGTTTACTATTCAAAGAAACCTTATTTTTTCCCTCAATCTTTAACAACCCCTTCCTCCGTCCCTCAGTTCCGACTACTCCGCCCCACCACGTATCAAGAGTCAAGAACTTTTATGATTAATCCAGATTAGTATCAACAATGTTATTGGGTTTTGTTGTGATATCTTCTGCGTTGTTTATAATTAGACCCATGAATGAGATAATCAGTATGAGAAAAAGAGAGTAATTAATTAAGACGGATGTGATATATATATATATATATATATGGAAGCAAGCAGAGATTTAGGCGAATTAATTCTGCCCTCTCCAAACGCATCGCACCCGATTTGCAATTTACTCGCCTTTTTTAGCAACTTCCTTCCCATACACTCCCCTTCCTAAAAAGATATAGTAGACTCAAATTTTCATTAAATCTCGTTAATTTTTTTTTAAAAAATTATATTTAAAAAATAGAGATATTCATTTATTATTTGTATGTAAATTCTTTTTTGATATATAGGGGGAAGGCGATTGAAGATGATAGAGACTTGAACACAAAATCTCCATCTGATGCTAGAGAAGTTTATCCATTAGGTTAGATACTCAAGACATTTGCATGTAAATTCTTAAACTAGACCGCTACTCCCTTCGTCCTTAATTAATTCTACACATTTCATTTTTTTGTTGTCCCTAAAAAATTCTACACCTTCCTTAAATGAGAAATTCTCTTCTCTAGAGTTATCAAACTATTCATACTTTATCTTAACTTTTTATATCTCGTTTTTTGTGAAACATCTACTAAAGGGTAATTATGTCAAGCTATATAAAATCTTATATTTACCTTAATATATGCACCTACACAATGTAAAATTAATACGGGACGGATGAAATATATATAAAATCACTGAAGAACAAAAATATAGTAATAAATTAAATACCGAAAAAAAAAGATTTGTAACTTCCAAAGGAGGACGGGGTTAGGGGTGAATTGCGCACCCGATGCATCATATCTAAACTCTTATATTTTGCAATATCTGATAATAAATACAGAAATTAAAAGTGAATAATTAAATGGGGGATTACAGAGAATCTGGTGGCTTGGTCAAAAGAGTTAATGTGTGGTAGCATTCATGTACCTCGACCTCCTCGTCCCTTAATTTACTAATAATTTCCTCACTATATATATGGAGTATACCCTGTATGCAATTAGCTCCCAACACTCTGAATGCACTGCTACTACTGCTGCCACTGATTTTGATTGATCTCCTCTTACGCTCAGTACTAGCTACGTAACTAGAGAGAAACAGTATTATTAGCACCAAAAATGGTCGGCTTCGAAAGATCTGCTCTCCCTTCCGACGCCCTCATCATCAATTTCGATCGGTAATTAACTCCTAATTAATTAATTAATTACTCCTAGCTAGCTACAATTGTAAATAATACTCTATATATTATTCCCTTCACTTAATTAAGTACTTGATTAACGTGTATTAATTGATTAATCATGTATATATATATAATTATAATGGCGGCTGCATGCAGTGGTGATCCGACGATGTTCGAGGAGTTCTGGAAGAAAATGGGAGATAAATGCAGGGTGGAGATTGAAGGAAGTGATCTGATGAGCTACTTCAGCGACGTCAAGAATCCCTGCTGGTATCTGGACCCGCAGCTCGGCGATGCGATCAGGCGCCTCCACCGAGTCACCGGTAACGCCGTCGTGGACGACGACCGCTCCATTGTGGTGGGCACGGGCTCCTCTCAGCTCTTTCATGCCGCGCTCTATGCGCTCACAGCCGGGGCCGCTGCGCCTCCTCCGCCCGTCAGCGTAGTTTGCGCTTCCCCATATTACTCGGTCAATAACTGATCTATAACTCATAATTTAACTTATTAATTTTACTCCAATCCAACTTCTTTAAAACAAACAGTCCATACAAAATATACTACTGCTAGGAAATGATAAATACTGCTACTATACTACCGAGAAAATAATTTGATTCGTTTTTTATTTTTTATTTTTCGAAACAACAAAAGTAACAGACATGTTTCTCGAACACACCACAAGGAACAGACATCTGCATTTACCATTTCCATTTGTTGCCAACACGAGCATGTGCACGTGCCTCTCCCCCATGCCATGTGCACGCTTTAATTGCTCGCTCAAATTCAAAAAGTCCATTAATTAATTAACGTCGTGATCTTTTCTGTTAATTTGTTTTTACAGTCCTACAAAGAGCAGACGGAGTTTCTGCGATCCGGCCTCTACCGGTGGGCCGGCGACGCCTATTCCTTCGACACCAAAGGACCCTACATAGAGGTCGTCACTTCACCCAACAACCCCGACGGCTCCTTCCGGGAGGCAGTCGTCCACCGCGATGGTGGCAAACTGATTCACGACCTCGCCTACTATTGGCCTCAGTACTGCCCCATCACCGCCGCCGCCGACCACGATCTCATGCTCTTCACCTTCTCCAAGTGCACCGGCCACGCCGGTTCCCGAATCGGGTGGGCGATTGTCAAGGACAAAGAGGTGGCCAGGAAGATGGTGAAGTACATGGAGCTGACCAGCATAGGCGTGTCCAAGGAGTCGCAGCTCCGAGCCGCTAAAATCTTGGGAGTCTTATGCGACGGTTGTGACGACAGAAGGGACAACTTTTTCGAGTTCGGGAGGCGGCGGATGACGGAGAGATGGGAAAGGCTGAGGGAAGTCATCAAGGATAACCCGACATTCACCTTGCCCAAGTACCCCAGGGAGTTCTGCAACTTCACCGGAGCTTTCATTGAACCCAGCCCTGGTAATTGCATGTTCAGATATCTGTAGTTAATTAATTATTACTAATGTTAAGGCAGGCCATTTGACTTAATTACTCAAACAACTTAACTTGTGGTTTCGTTAATGCATATATATATGTGTGCAGCGTTTGCTTGGGTGAAAAGCAAGGAGGGTTTAGACAGCGAGGCGGTGTTAATGGGGAACTACAAGATGGTGGCGAGAGGAGGGAAGAAATTTGGGGTGGATTCCAAATACGCCAGACTTAGTATGCTCAGCAGCGACGACGAATTCAACCAACTTTTGCTCCGATTTGCACCACCCATGATCAAGAAGAAGGCCACCATCATCAATAATGGCAATATTTGATTACCTGCAATGCATGCAGCTGCTCCATATCTTCAATTTTAAGTTACTCCTTGTTTGTTTAATTCCTTGTATTGTTTCAATTAGTGCCAACCATGGGCTGAGAATTTTAGACTACAGAATACATACCTAGATAGATATATATATTCAAGCGGCCAGTTGGACACCTACATATATACTATATACTAGTTCATTACATAGTTACCCCATGCATCCATGTTTTGTTATGTTTATGTATGCATCCATGTTTTCTTAATTGCACACAGCAACAAGATCAGATTGATGAAAGTATTACGTGCTCCAAATTTTTAATATCATCTTCAATTTTGTAAATAATAGTGAATTTAGAATATTACCTTTGTCAATATCTAAAACCAACCTATAAATTAAATCAATGTTAACAAACTTTTTTCTCGGAAAATAGCAATAATATACTAGTATTTTAGCTACTACTCCTATTTCTTCGTTACTCTATCTCACAAGTTTTGCAACTTTTAAATGTCAATGTGAACTTAACTTCATTTTTTAGGGAAAGCAAACTAACTTTATATTTATAATTACGGGTAAAGTGCACTCATGGTCCTGTAACTTTAATTATTGTACCATTACGGTCATGTTTTAACTTTTTGTACCAATAAAGTCTTGTTTTTAAGTTTTTTCTTCATCCATGGTCCTTTTCCGTCCATTGACCATTAACTTTAACGGATTTATGGGAAAAATAATAAAATCAGCAACTCAATTGTTTTAAACAAATTTATTTATACCCCAAGTTTTAAACTTAACAATTTAGACAACTCCCCGACAGTTTTAAACTTAACACTTTAACCCAAATGTTTTAATTAAGCCTAACAACACCCGGCCACCGTCGGGCCGCCGCCATCGCCGGAAAATGCAAACTAATAAAAATACACGTGAATGTAGATCGGGGTCTAGGACCGCCGGATCCCAGCCCAAGGCCGGCGAATTGCGGCCCAAGGCCGGAAAATTGCAGCCCCGGGCTTGCAAATCGCGGCCTCGTGTCGTTGATTCGTAGCCTAGGCTAGCGATTCACCGGCCTGGGGCCGCGATCAGGCGGTCCTGGACCAAGATCCGGCGGTCCTGGGGCCGACCTCGTGTCGTTTTTTGAGTTCCCGGCATTTTCCAGCGGTGTCAGGCGGCGGCGGTTGTCTAATGGAGGTGGCGGTGGCCCGATGGTGGCTGGGTGTTGTTGGGCTTAATTAAAATATCTAGGTTAAAGGGTTATGTTTAAAACTATTGGGGAGTGCCTAAATGGTTAAGTTTAAAACTTGGGGTGTAAATAATTTTTTTTAAAAATAATTGAGTTGCTGATTTTATCATTTTATTCACAAATCTGTTAAAGTTAACGGTCAATGGACGGAAAAGGACCATGGATGAAGAAAAAACTTAAAAACATGACTTTATTGGAACAAAAAGTTAAAACAGGACCGTAGTGGTACAATAATTAAAGTTGCAGGACCATAGGTACACTGTACCCATATAATTACTATTAATAAGTTTTAATTCATCAAATTTTACACCTACTTGATTCATTATGTGTGGTGATCGAGAGGAAAAGAACAAAGAAGAAACCTCTCGAGATTCCACATTCAAGCATTATGACCCAATCATGGGGATGGGAAGATTACTCATCTCCAACCCACCACAAAAACTTACGGCACACCAAAATACATATTTAAGTCCGCACTAGCCGGGCTACTGTGGCTTAAGTGCAATACGTAATGCGGCCTAATGCGCTTAAGCCTGCATTATGCCATTTTGAAAAAAAAATTCTAATGAATCCGGATGAATGTTTATACAATCATCCGGAATCATCAAAAAAATCAAGAAATGTTCATCCAAACCCAGCAAATTCATCTCAATGCATCTGAGAATTGATGCTACATAGCATCTGTTTGTTTCATAACAAAAAGTAAGGGAACACAACAGAATCTTGGCTTCCAACTAATATTCCAAAATATAACATAATAAAGCTACAAAAGAAAGATAATTTGGAGTTGAAATTGTTTGAAATTTCTTCATCTACTCCGCCATCGCCCGGCTCACCGCATAATGCAACTCATGTGCTGAAACCTATCTCCTCCGCCGACAAAGAAACGATGATAGAGGCGAGGGAATGACGGCAAATGCGACGGTGAAGCGGTCATTGTTTAGATCTGCAACAAGAACATAAAAAAATGGAAATAGGCATGAGTAAAGAGCTGTAAAAACGAAAAATTACACAATCGGTGCTTACCTTAACCAGCGACGGAAGGTCCATTAACTTTAATTCTATCCTATTGGGGTCTCATTTTAACTTTTTGTCCTCTTTAAGTCCCATTTAAAATTTTTTTGCTCATTCGTGGTCATTTTGTCCATTTTTTCCGTTAAATTTAACAGAATTTTGGGGAAAATGATAATTTTAACTATCAAATTTTTCCTAAAAACTCTATTTACAACCAAAGTGTTGAACATAATAATTTAATCACCCCCAAACAATTTTAAAGTTAACAGTTTTACCAATTTTTTTCAAACATTACAAATAAACCCACCATCTTTTCGCTCACCTCTGGACAACCGTCGGGTCACTGTCGGAATTCCAAAATCAATAGAAAAAACACCAAGCTGCGGATCGAGGCCTTGGGCCGCCGGACCGGCAGCCCCGGCCACAAGATCGGCAGCTCCAGCAGCCAGACCGACAGCCCAGGCCGCCAAACCGCCAGTCCCGGCCACCGAATCAGCAGCCCAGGCTGCCGGATCGCCGAGCCCAACCACCGATTCGCGGCTTGGGCTCGCCGATCCAACGGCTAGGGCTGCGGATACGGTGGCCTGAGCGGCCGATCTAGCGGCCTGAGCTGCCAATCCGGCTGCCTGAGCGGCCGATCAGGCGGCCAGGACTACCGATCCATTGGCCAGGGCAACCGATTTTGCGACCGGGGCAGCCAATCCGGCGGCCCAAGGCACCAATCCGTAGCTTGGTGTTGTTTTTCTAATGATTTTGGAACACCGGGGGCGATCCGATGGTGGTCCGGCGGTGGCCCAACGGTGGTCCGGAGGTGGGTGGAAGGGTGGTGGTTTTATTTGTAATGTTTGAAAAGTTTTTGTAAAATTGTTTGGGAGTGATTAAATTATTATGTTCAAAACTTCGGGTGTAAATAGAGCTTTAGGAAAAGTTCAGTACTTAAAATTATCATTTTCCCCAAAGTTCCGTTAAACTTAACGACAAAAATGGACGAAATGACCACGAATGAGCAAAAAGTTTTACAATGAGACTTAAAGAGGATAAAAAGTTAAAATGAGACCCTAATAGGACAAGAATTAAAGTTAAGGGACCTCCGGTGCACTTTACTCTTTTTTGTTACTTTTACTTCATTATCTCTGTTAGTTCTTACCAGTTATCGTGTTAGTTCTTTCCAGTTATCATTAATCCCCATGTGTGAGGTTTTTTCATTTTTCTTATTTTGCTCCGCTTCTCTTAAAGTTTGTATTATGATTCATTGAAGTTAAAATAAACTCATAGTTTTATCAAATTCTAATTTATTTTCGTATTATGTTTTCCAATAAAGAAAGCCAATGCCTTACATATAAGGTTATTATCAAATTTAGTCAAATTACTACTTTGATTTAATGTGACAAGCTTGTTCATTTTCTGAAAAGTACATAAATTGATTTCAAAATCTTAGTTTAAATTAATTCTGAAAATGAATCATGCAAGAAATATGAGATGCCTGTCTCTGAAGTTTATGTGGCACATCTAAATTACTTTGAAGTTAACAGCTTGACAACAGCTTCCCAGACATTTAGAACTTGATGACGATTAGCATAAAACTAAGCTAATACTTTTTCCATCCAAAAGTAATGCAACATTTGTTTTTCAGTATTTAATCATGATTGAATTATTATATCAATTCAAATTATAAATTTCAAATTTTTACATGCCACTAAAAATTTAATATCTTAATTTTATGAATATATATTTTTTATTTTTTATTAAAAAATAATATAGATAAATTAAAGTCAAATTAACAGAAAAACTCAACTGTGACATTACTTTTGAAATGATGGAGTAAAAATAAAAAATTGGACTGCTTAGATATATGCACCATACATGCATGCATCATATAATTTTCCAAGAACCAAAATCATCTGAAAAGTCATACATATATAATCCTTTTGTCCTAGAACAGTCATACATATAATTTTTTCTTAAATTTTGATACAAATAATCAAATAAATGATAAATAAAAGTTTGTAGCGTGAAATATAGTATAAAATTGTTCTTTGACTTTCGAATTAGTTTATAACTCAATTTTAATAAGATTTTATTAAAATGGTTCTTAAAAAGCATATTCGGACCTACAACCATCCGTATAACATATGCACACTCAAAAGTATTTTTATACTCCTCCGTCCCGTCCAGTAAAAATTGCAGTGTTTGACTTTAATGTTTCAAATAGTAGTGTTTGACTCAAAATTTTATTAAGATAAATAGTGAAAAACAATTCAGAAAAAATATATTTAGAAAATTTATATTGCAAATTATGAGATTCATATTAATTATTCAACTTTACATGTCTATGAACTCATTAAAATAAATCGTAAATTAAATACTGTGAAAATGATCAAAAAAATTTGCAATCTTTATGGAGCGGAGGGAGTAAGAATTTATTAAACGGTGAGAATGTTTCTTTTGAAATTTTAACATTTCTTAACAATAATTTTGAGTAAAATACTCCAAGTTTAGAAAGTTAAACGAATCAACTTTTTTTTTGTAAGAGGGGGAACAAAATATGATGAGCTAAAAGCCCCTTTTTTGATACATAGATGTAGGGGATTGGGGATGATGAGACTTAAACACAAGATCTTCACTTCATATTCTAGGAACTTAATCGAACTTAATCACTGGGCTAGATGTACAGGATAACTCCGTTTTTAAGATGTAGTGAACTTCAACGAATTATTTAAACATATCTGGTTTTAAAAAGAGTAAAAAAACGTGTTACCTTTATTTTATAAATTATATTTAGAAAATGCTCGTAGTAGCATAGTTCAATCAATCAAAACGGTCTGAAAAGAACCCGACAAGCTTTTCCGCTTTTAAGGTAAAAACAATCGAAAGAACGACATTGGGAGGATCCACCAGTTAATCCACATTACTATACTAGCTGCTAGGGATTAATCCAGAAAAAAAAAACAATTAATTACTCAATTGATTAGTCTGAGTTCGTACTCGCCAGCCATGGTTATGTATCGGACCCACGGAAGCGCTTGGTACCCACTTTTCTCTATTATCTTCAGGTATCGAACCTACAAACCCAAAAAGGTGCACACAGATAAAACTGAGGCTGTAGTCTAGTTGGTTTAACCTCTTAAGGACCCAAGGTGAAGCATTTTTATGGATTTCCAGTTTGTGATACTGAAGCTATTTTCATGTCTAAGGAGTATAATGTTTACACAAACAATCCTTCATCCTAATTCAAGGCAAAATGTGTTATCTGAAAGCTGTGGTGTTTTTCCTTTTTATATACACTGCTCGGACCAAGGCGAAGTTTCACAGAATGCATGCATAAAACAGCCGCACTCTGCGACTAAATATTATCGCCTGAATTACCACCCTTACCAGGTAGTATAAAAGAAATCAACCAGCATGAAGATCATGGAAGTAATTAGGCATAAGGATAGATCAAAGATGACTTAACGTTTACCTGTATTCCTGAAACAGTAAAATATGGAATGTCAAACTTCACACGTATTGGGGCTTTCCTCTCTGGAACTGCATCTTCAGCTGTTACGCTAGGGAGACTGAATTCTGCCTTCAACATGTACTCCTAATATATAAAAGCATCATATATGCCACACACATCAAGGAACAAAGACTGATTTTGCAGTTTAAACAATGTAAGGTTTAAAAAACATATACTCCATATATTAATAAAGCAAAAACAAAAAAAAGCATAAACTTTATTTTAATTACTACAACTAATGATCACCTTGCCACCTGGAAAAGATCTTATTTTCCATATTAATGCATCATGTTCAGGTGCATATGTCGCAGATCCCATTGATGTCCTGATATCTACTTTTGAAGCATCAGAAGGCACGGGTAACTCGATCTCAACATTGCCCGCAGTGCTGCAGATGCCACAGAGAATCATAACAACTTTAGCCTTTACTGTGGTGGCGATTAAATCTGATTGTTTCCATCCAGCCAAGGAATTCATTCGGCTAGAGAAAATGAACATACCTACGCTCCTTAAACTGACTCCTTGCTTTTACCAGCATTTCAACACGGCTTCTTGAATGCCTTTCAACATGAGCTTCCACCCAAATTAGAGGCTTTACCTAGAATTTGGAAAGAAGAATAATTCACATCACCATCATAAGCTAGGCCTGATGACTAGAGCTACGGCTACTGCCAGAAGCTTATCTTAGGCATATCTGGAAAAATATGACAAAACCGAAGTGTATACCTGTGTGCTGAGTCGATATGTCATAAGATCAAAAGACCCGTCTGGCGGTACAAAGGATATGGTTCGATCATTTTCAAATCGAGCCAGTCTCACACACCTGAAGGAGACATGGAAATTTAATGACAGATTTTCTATATCGGATCAAATTTAATGTTCGCACATGGCCTGTTTACATAGAGGTTCCCGAGCTCCACCTCCGAGTCAAAACTTATTCCTAGCATAGCATCGGATAAGAAACATCATTTTTTTCAGAAGTGCACAACATACTGGTGAAACTTTATATCCTCCAAGTCAATAGCCTTTCCTTTTGTTGCTTTGCCTTGCGCCTCCAGTAATACTCTATCATTTAATCCAAGTTTACATTCTGGCATCCCACTGAAACAGTTGAAAAATAACTCAGCATAAAGAAATGATGACAAAAGAAACACACCATAAAATTAAGAGAAGTTTCGTCTTTTCTCTCTTTCCAAAAACAAACATAAGCAATCATTACAGTTGGTGATAACAATTCCACATGGAGGTTAAGTTACAGCAGCTAATTAGAAATTTACTGGACCAAATTTAAAGATTCTCAATTCAATAATATGTTTAATCATATCAAGGTAGGTATTACTCAAGCAACTTAATATGCTCCTCCCCCTTCTCCCCTTGTTTACAATGTAACCTAATGCAGGGATCCTTTTTAATAGTAAAAAGTTTGAAGTAATTCGCCATTCCTTAAATGAATGATTTCTCAGGGGTTTGTTACAGTTTACATGTCAGATTTGGGAAGAGGACTCTATCTTGTCTGATAAGATAAACTCTGAATTTAAAATGCAGAACCTGTTATTTTTCACTTGGAATAAAAAAGCAGCAACTGACTCTATAATCTCTCATTTCTATAATCTCCCAAAAGGCTAATATAATAGAAACCAGTAGTCAACATATTGTAATAAATGAGAGATTACGATTTACTCTTTAGGAAGCAAATAATAATTAACAGATGAGCAAGGTCACATGTCACTATTGATTTAAAAAGGGTAGCTATAGTCCAAATGGCTGCAAACCTCAGACAGGTTCTCATCTTCAATGCCCCAAAAACATCAGACCTGATTACTTGTCCATTGCTGTTAATAAGTATATTGACACTTTCCACAACATCCAGGAAAACCTGCAAGAAGAAAAGGAAGGTAAAATATTCACCATTTAGCAGCGCAACCACCTAACATATATCTCAACCTGGTGAACAATCAGATGCTTACTTCATTCTTTCTGTAGTTTATTCCTTCACTCCTCCAAGAGATGGCATTTGTAACTGCCATTGGAGGCCTCTGGGAGACTTCCATCTTATATGCATCGGTCTTGATAAATTCACTCAATATGTTTGCCTCTGTGTATTGCGGGTAACCAAAGTCCATCATTTCGTCAAGTAACTCATACTGCAAAATAAAATTCAAATCAACGGTATTTGCTGCTTCTGCACCTGAACAAAATCTCATTCTTAATATTCTAATAATGAACAAGTGAGGGCAATTTCGAGCAGACTACTAACCACTACCACAAAGTTATCTCTCAGAGATTCCTCCTCCAACTCTTCAAAATAATGTTTAAAGACCTGCAAGAAACAACAGGTAATGAATAGAAGAGGTGGCCTAAATCTTTGAATATGTTGCCAAACGGCTTGTTACTGACATGTTGAGGACATTGAACAGATTGCACTAACATCGACCACACGGTGTAGGAAGGAAAGAAGGCTGGCGGCATTACAGTTCTGCCGGGAGGCTGTCATCAGATACAAATTGCTATGATGAATAAACATATAGGTCACTCCATTTTCGTACACAACTGGATCATGCGACTGCGGATCTCCCTGAAAAGATAACAACCAAATCAAGAAAAGAACACGGCACGCACACTGGGCACACCTCGAACTTCCAGCTCCTAAAATAGGAAACACTTAAACACGGCCAGCAGAAGCGAACAGCTGGTGGAATAGAATTTAAACACGGCCAATTGAGTGAATAATAATTCATCGCACGCTCGACTGCGGCGGACTAGCTTAAGAACTTAAATTGAAGGAAATCTGTGAGACGCGAAGAAATTTTATCGACCTCTTTCTCAATGAGTTTAGTGAAGAAGCGCTCGGCTTGACCGGCGGAGACGTCGCCACGGAAGTCGCGCCACACCAGAACGCGGCCCTTGATATCGAGAAGGAAGAATGCCGACGCTGCGCCGGCCATGTGAGTACAAATACTCGGGGAATGTAGTGGATCAGAGATGGGCGTTCCCGTAAGTTACAGATATCGAAACGAAGCGGAGGGGCGCCCCTAGTGGGAGGCAGCAGATAGTGTCATGGAGCCAGAAACAATGGTGGACAAAACATGGTCTAAACTCTGAACGACGGATCTTCTGGCCTTTAATTCTTGTTTCTTTAAATTGAAGGCGCAGTCGTTTCATTGATAACGAAAACTTTTTTTTTTATTTGTTTGTGTTACAAATACCCACTAAGTATCAGTGAAATCTTCAATTTATCCATTTATTTTTAAAAAATTTCAGTTATCTTTGTTATATTTTTGAGATACGGTGTATAGTTACCGTCTTTGATCATTTGTAGTTTTAATTCACTATCAAAGATTTTAGGTATAATTATATTAACTATATTTTAAAACAAGGGAAGGTCTGACCACACTGTATCGTGACGACGTCATGGTCCGTCTACGACATTGCGGCCTGAGCTCATCTGTATTGTTACGGCAGAGGCGATAACAACGACTAACAGGGGCGGCTGATTGGGGTCGAAGTACTGAAAATATTAGTGATAAGAAATAGTTAATCCTAAAAATTTTTACGGTCAACTAACATCACAAACGATCAAGGAAAGGAATGTGGTAACCGAAGGTTTTACTATAGTTCAAGGGGATAATTGAATATTTTTAAAAATAGAAGAGACAAACCAGACCGAAATTTCAATAGACCTTGAGAAAGGGTATTTGTAATTTACCCTTAAAAATAGGTTTGATTCTTCAAATATTCATATTTAGTCAGAATGATTATAATCTTTACCTCTGAATTCCAAGTATAAATTTCATTAGATATAAAACAGCAAACAAACTTAAAACATTGGCATTCAATGATCAAAAGTTGTTAATCATATGTACCAAAAATAATTCAAAAGAAAATAATGTAAACAAAACCTTTGTTTTTTTGGCTTCATAGTTATGAAAGGCAATGATGAGAACCACGGACCACGGTTTTATCCCAAAAGCTTAAAAAAATAAAAAGGAAAGGCTAAGACCTAAGAGCAGATAATTTGAAAAAGATAAGGTAAAAACCGGACTAATTACAGATATCCTCAATTTGGCCGTAATTTATACTATAGAAACCGCCAAATAAAGAAAAAATAAGCAAAGGGTGGAAACGACAGCTTGAATTGAGGACATATAGGGAGTAGTATAACATTTATTTGATCATCTTCCATTGAAGAGCCCGCTAAAAACAGGGCCGTTTCCTGCGAGTGAAGCTTCCCATTCGGTGGACGACATGACGATTTCCGAAAGTCTAACCACCACCGCTCTCATCTCAGGTCTGTTAACTGGATCCTCACTCAGACATTCTTGAGATATTTCACCCATCTGCAAGCAAAACCACACACATTCTTAGTCACCCACTTACTATAACTATAAAAACCAACCTGTTATTAAACCAACAAACCTTGTAAACCTCATCCATCGGGTAGCATCTCAGGTTTCCATCAATGACATCTGCCAGAGCAGATCCCGGGTCTTCATCTTGGAAAATCGCGTCGAACTGATGAAATATTTATGTCTATATATCAGCGGCAAGTAAGAGATTCATTATATCATGCGTGATTGTTGTGGAAATCAAATATGCTAAACTGTTTCATATCTTCCCTTGACTTACAATCGAAATCAGTGATCTCATTTTGTTGCTCTCCTTGCTGTCGCGAATCAAAGCATGCTGACCAGTTATAAGCTCTGCTAGCACCACCCCAAATGCAAACACATCCGTCTTTGAGGTCACTTGAAGCTCCTTCACCGACCTTAAAATTTATAATAAGTTTGCAATTTGAGGTTACGTGTTTGTCAAGATAATTAGACGGCTTCAACATTTATGTCAATGGGGCTTTTTCTGTGTTATCCGCAAAGGAAACCTTCTTCTGTACTTACTCAGGGGGGAGGTAGCCCGGTGTTCCGACAAGTCGTGTGGCTAGAAATTCTTCATCACCTCGCTCAACAAGCTTCGCCAATCCAAAATCTGCAACCTGCCAGAACAGTGCAGAGATAGTGGATGGATGAATGAAAACGTTTTCCAATCGTGGAATGAACTTTCAGTTCTTCATATGTCTGCTGGAGAAATGACATGATAAGTCATGTCTAGCTACCAACATGCCATGAACAATACAGCACGTTTACAGAATGGCAGGCATCCCTCATTGTATGTTTATGCTATACATGGAAATATGGAATAGCAACAATCTTATTATCACAGTTTCTGATACCTTTGCTCGTAGCTTTCCATCCAACAGGATGTTACTTGTCTTTATGTCACGGTGCACATAACGGGCTTTGGTGTGATCATGGATGTATTCAATACCTTTTGCAGCATCAAGTGCAATATTCACTCTTGCAGTCCAAGAAAGAGGCTGATGGCCTTTCACCAGCGGATTGTGTAGATGATCACTGAGCGATCCATTTTGAACATACTCATAAACCAAGTAGAAATGGTCATCTCCACTGGCATACCCCAATAACTCCACCTAAAACATAATCCATTTCTTACAATCATTCAACGGTTGTCTGAATCCTTGAGACCACTGATTAAGAAAACTTTGTCTTTTTATTTACTTACCACATTCCTATGGTGTATCTTGCACAAGACCTTAAGCTCAGCAAAGAATTCTTTCGACTTGTTGGACCTCATCTTCTTTATTGCTACCTCCTGAATGTGGGAATCAAACAGAATTAGCTTAGTTGTTTGGAGAATTGATAAAGGAACCAAACTGATGGTGCTAGCAACACACTCTTATTAAGAGGCTTTTTGACAATAAATTATTTGTGCAACTGCAGGATGAATTGCAGAGGGTTCTTAAAGTACTCTAATAGAGTATTCCACAGGATTACTTTCAAGTAAATGGACTCTAACATCACATTACCAGTCCTGCACCGAGTATTCCATGGTAGACGCATGCATATCCCCCAGAACCAATATTCTTGCTTTCATCGAAATTGTTCGTGGCTTCTTCTATCTCATCGAGACTATAGATTACTGGTCTTTCTGATCCGAAAGCTGAGGTATCTGTAACATGAACATCCAAAGCAAGCAATCAAATCGACTAGATTTTTGTTATATATACACATGGCTAAGTTCAAATCAAGTAGAGTGAGCAAATCAACCAACATTCTGTGCTCCCTTTGTGATGAAATTGGTTCTGCATAGAAAATCCTTTTGCAGCACTAAAGCTATCAAAAGCAATTCTTAGACCTTCGAGTCTATGTTTCTTGGGTTTCTTCCTCCGGCCACGGATGAGAATATACAGTAATATGCAGATTGCAACTGCTACCAAAGCTGATAACGTGCCGAGGATGAGCGACAACTTGTTGCTTGCACCTGATAAGTCATCAATGAGTTTAATGCATGAGAACCAGAACAAGAAAAACAGGAACAGATAGAAGTAATAATCAGACAATGCACAGAATCAACATCGATGAAAACAAAGTAAAAGAAACCTGTCGATGGTGGAACCTTCCCACCAATGCCTTTTGGCACATACAAAACGGAACCGGCATAGATGCTATCTGGATTCTGCAGACTGTTCAACTTCTCAATATCTGCGATTTGGGAGTCAAGTCTATGAGCGATCTCTGACAAAACATCACCAGGCTGAATGGTGTAGGTAACTAGGACGGCCTCCGGGTTCTTGTCTAAGCATCCACACATGAGGTGGATGGTGACTGTGTTTCCTGTGGTGAAATTAAGCTCTTCTCCTCCCTTTATCAGAGCCTGGCCGCTGAAGACGGTGGAAGAAACAGTGTAGAACGTGTCATTCTTCTGCACCGTGTAGACTACATCGTAGAGGTAGCTGTTAACACCGTCAGAGTCCTCGCAGGAACAAGGAACTGTGATGAGAAAGTCCTGTTTGTTGCCGCCGTGAGGGAAAGAGATGACCTTGGATGAGTCGACGGAGTAGAAGAACGCGACCCGGTCCTGAGTGAGTCCCACAGCATCAGAGTGGTACAACATGGCACTGCAACTCTTTCCCCTGTTTGAGCAAGACATTTGAGCAGTTCCCGTTGAAACATTGGGTAAGCAAACTGTAAGAATCAGAAGGTAAACGAAGAAGAGGTCATGGGAAGAAGAAGAATGAGAAACCATAGTTGGTCCTAGAAGAGATGGAAAATTATCAGAGAGAGGAAGGAAAGAAGAGGTAGCTTTGTTTTTGTTTGTGAAGACATGGGTGTTGCCAGATAATTTGGTCTGACGTACACAGCTGAGCTTGCTCGCCCGCTCTCTCCACGGTCCGTCTGTTGGTGTGATACTCTACGAATCGTTTTAACGTTTCTGAAGCAATACAGAGGTAGTGGCAGGGGATAACGACGGACTTTCAGCTGGTTTTGTCTAGGCGTCGTCGATGCTTACAACTCTTAACGTAGTTAAGCTAATGAAAGCCCTATCTGCCTTGTCAATTAGACAACCCCGTTTATCAACACCGTCCGTTAAACGAAGCTACGCGGGGAATATATGGCATTGTATTCTTCGTCTTCCCAATTGAAACAGGGCAATTGCTGCGCACAGCATCTAATTATGCTTCGGCCACACAATTTTTTTCTTCACTAACTAATCTTGCAGTAGCGAATTCGTGTAATTGAAAATTTTGTTCATATTAAGGCATTAATGACGACCGGTGGAGACAAGTTCCGACAGTAATTATAAGTTTGGGTTATTACACGATGTCTCGGCACTCGCACCAATGACCTAGCTCAAATAGTTTGTTTATTATGCTGCTTTCCTCTCGTCTCTTCCTCTGCTAACCGAAACCAAGAGAGATGGAGGCTAGATCAATTACGAGGCGGCAATTAAGAGCTATATAACAGTTCCGCAGTCGGCAAAGGATTGCTTATATACCTACCAGCTTAGAGAAGAAAAAAATCATCAGTACAACTGTACAATGACTAAGTATAAATTAAGAGGCAAACTCTGTAGCAAGCTATAGCAATCACCCATAACCACTGTGCCCTTAAAACCAAATGAAGATCCCTTTGGATCTTTGCTTGCATCGTTCCAGTGCGAATTCACAACCAGGCAACCCAGCATGGTGTTAGCAAAGGATCAACTCAGCTCGCAAGGTATGACACAGTCTAGACGTCTCTCATTCTATAATGTGAATCACATCCTCACCGAGGCTATGGTTAAGCAAAAAATTGGGAAACTTACAATTAAGAGAGGTTTGCCCATCTCACCTAGTCTATAGAGTGAGTTGTAGGGACGAGAATAGGTTTAGAAGGGGTAGTGATGGAAACTTATGTAAAATGAGTTAATGACAAAAGACAATCTGAATCTATAAAAAAATAAAATAAATGTAACAACTCATTTGGGATAGATGGAGTATTTACCATTCGATTTTCAAAAACCTATATAAACCACTAAGGTTTAGTAAAACCTACAAATACCCTCAATCGTTAACACCGTTAATTTGTCTTCTAATTTATAGAGTTGATCACTTTAATTATCCTTCATAACAATTGTTTTGTGGAATGAAAAAACTATATATATATATATGCTAAAAAAGAGAAGCATAGCACCTTTAACGTTACTAAATTTAATAAGACAAGCTTCGAGATGACAAACATATATGCTATGTTAGCCCACACATTCATTCTTACACAAAGGTCCGAGAAAACGTTAGAAGGCATTGGATAGTAAAGGGGGGACCTACTTGATTTTGAGAGCTTCGTTTTTAGCTATTTTCAGGAGACTAATAATATATACGAACCAGATGAGAGGAACTGCATGACACGCAGGAGAAAGAGGGAACATGTGCTACTGCTGCTTCATACACCTCCCAATTCATCTATAATTTTCTCCACTTTAAAGATCATCTCTGCACATGTAAAGAAATCAAATAATCCTTCTCAATCATCAAGTGATTAATCCATTAAAGGATTCAGTACATAAGCTTTAATTATAATTTATCATTAGTCACAGAGGCACTTAGCATCAGTGGATTTTTCTAGTTTCAACTATAGTTGCGTTGCATTTGGATATAGGTGAAAGTTAAAAACAATCTGATCCACAAATGAACTTTATTTTCATGGCAAGTTTCACATAAAGAGACAGGTATCTCTGAAACCAAAAAAAAATGGAGACCACATAAAAAAGCAATAACCCCCCCCCCCCCCCAAAAAAAAAAAAAAATTCTTACCTTGAAAGGAAGAATCCTCCATGTATCTCTGAAACCAAAAAAATTACGATGAATAAATATTTGGAAAAGACTTGGAAACTAAAGGACCGTTAAGTTCAGAAATTTTCCAAGTTTACATTTTCCAAATTTCCTTTGGTTAAAATTTGAGTGTATAACTTGTTTCTTAGCATGGAAATACTAGTCTTTTAAACTTTGGAAAAAATCAAATGTCAAAATGGAAAATCTAATTAGCAAACACATAACCAAGGTTTCTAAATTTTACAAAACAAGGTTTTCAACCTTCTTAAAACAAACTATGCACTTAAACTTTTATAAAAGAAAATTTGGAGAAGAAAATTGAGAAAGTTTTCCAAAATAAATGACACCCTAAAATGTAAGGTTCAGGGTTGTTTAATAATCATGAAACACCGTGGCTTTCTCCATTGAATTAACAACAAAACCTGATTAAAAAGCGCACACACACACACACAGAGTTGCATGCATACCATAATTTGGGATTTGAGATCGTTCTCCTCAGACACATTCTGTTGGTTGGTAGCTTCATCAATTCAATTAACGGGCAATTAGTGAGAATGAATCACAATATATTTGTTGCCTGCAAGGAGCAATGATATACCTTGTACACCATTTGAACATCCATAAGTCGGTAATGATGTGAACTCGGGTAACATGGCAGGAACAATGCCTTCAGATTTCTTGTTAAACGTTGTTTCCTGAGGATAAAAGTGGTATTCAACCCTTGGGCTCAACATTGTCTCCATTTCTGGGATGTAACTATCACCGGTAGCTGCCGTGCTCAAACTCTCACCACCTCTATTGTAGCAGCAGCATGAAAGTTAGAACCTCAACCAGATCTTAACACGCACTGGTTGCTTGTGTTGCAAGTTAAAGACATAACTAAATTGGTAAACTAGGCCAGAGAGTAACCTCTTTCTTTTGGGTATGGATGCACAAGTATCTGTTGACTGAGAACCTAATGAAATTTTCAGTCATTGGTATTGATCATAATCAGAAGTTCACTATTTAGCAAGATGTTTTCAAGTAATATATTTTGAGTCAGCATCAGATGTAAAACTATACTAGCTATATTTTTAAGTTGAAAAACCTTGCTCAGCACTTGAACAGCAGTCGTTCAACAATGAAGTGAAACTTGGGGGCAACGAAGGAAAAATGCCTTCAGTCTTCCTGTTAGGCTTTGCTCCCTGGATGCGTGAATGCTGTTCACTCTTAGGGTTCAATTGGGTTGTCACTCTTTGACTGTGACTACCACTGGCAGTAGAAATGCTTAACTCCTCAGAAGTTCTTCAAACACAAATACTGAAATCAGTACTTCAATCAATTAAGATCTCATTCTTAAGAATGTCTATATGTAATTCAGTATCATAGAAGAAATTTATTTAATGATAAGGAAGAAGCAGCTAGCTTCTCTTGTTGACCTGGATGAAAGTACCCCATGGGTCGTTGCTAACTGATACCCTGTTGGAATTTTGAATATCAAATTAGTGAAAATTTATATTGGTATTTATTTAGAACACAAATTTGCATTTATATCGGCAAGATGGTCTACCTTTCTCATGACTTGGGCAGCCATTGGTCAGTTGCGATGTGAAACCAGGAGGCATAGCAGGATAAGCACTTTCAGAGTTCTCATTATAAATCGTTTCCTGGATGTACGAGTGCTTCTCAAAATCAGAGTCCGAGTTGGTTGGCATTTTCATGGGGCAACTATTGCTGGTTGCAGTATTAACCAACCCTTTCGAAGATCTACAAACACCAACACTAAAGTTTGTATCTCATCCTCATATAAGAGACTTCCAGCCCTGGGACATTGTGAATTAAAAATCCTCCAAATAACAAATGAACTAGGTAGCAAACATACTTCTTTTTCCTTGACCCAGATGGACGCCCAGTATGAAGAACCATTTGCTTAGATCCTGCAGAGATGTCAGATCTATGGCCACTATCTAACCCAGGTTCGCCTGCATCCTTCAAGTTCCCCTGAAGAGAAATAAACATATTATTATCATTATAGGGGGATGAGAATACTTCTCAAATATAACCAGGCATCTTCGTCCTTGTTATTCAGAAATATCAGCAATTAATCAGTACTTATATAACAATAGTCAAACCTTTAAAGCGTATAAGAACAACTCTGCTTCATTAGTTGCTGTGAAGCGCAAGGCAAACTTCTGTATCTGCAAATGACAGAATAGTAGGGTTTGAGATGATAAACCTATCCAAACAAGGAAAATGTATCATTCATTTCACTTGAAGAACAACCCCCCCAAAAAGCGAAAACTGGTTGTTGTCCCGTTGAAGTTGTACTGAGCAGTCTTTGTATGAAAAATCTGCTTTTACTAATAGTAATAATAATAATAATAGTACTAATAATAATAAAGTGAATAGAAACTTCTCTATCAATTCAGTGGTACACGTAAATGTGAGGGCAACAAACAACAGCAGATGCCTTCTTGTTTACACAACAGGGAAAATTCTGTTGCAATAACAGATCCTTCTTGTTTCCTCTAGTCTTGCTGAGAACATCTAGGCAAGTGGAACCTACAACTTATTTGAAACAGTAAAGCATAGGTTACAGAATTATGAAAGCATGCCTCATTTGAAGCATCACTGTAGCTGACAATGACAGCCCTGCAACCCCTAGGAGGAAATCCTGACAAACATGAAACGTGCGGCCAAGTGAACTGCAGCTTCGAGATGTAATGCTCTTCCTGGCACAGTCAAATAACATAATCAAGGATAGAGAGACATCAAAACAAATGAAGCGTTTCCAATTTAATAACATTCTCTACGAAAAAATACATTTGAAGAAGTGAGGATATATAAAGCATTGAGTACTTGTGCAATGACAACCAACAAGACAGCAGTGTTGAAAAAATAAACAAATCTGCTAGACGCCAGAGCAGATGGTGCATGATGTTTCTGTATTCATTCGTAACAACTCTGAGCATAGCAGGCATATTCACAATATGTAATGTGTAGCCTGAGCCTAAGAATATTAAATTCATGGAACAGATTAAAGAAACCATGAGACACAGCACATATATCCTTGCGAAAACTCTACTGGATTTATCTCTACGTTAGGAGTGAAAAAACTGATTGGAGAGGAATCTCAGTCTCGCTCGCTGGAAACGAAATTGTGAAACTCAAGTTCGGACATATAGGAACAAAGCACCACTGTTATTAGCTATTGGCTCCTATACTTTCGAAGCTCTCGTCCTCGAACGAACAGATTAAGGATAGAAGAGCGAGATGCTCTATACTAGAGCAACCGCTAAACTTATGAAGAACCAAGCATACGAGACAACGTTTGAAATTCGAGAAGCGAAAGCTCACCAGAATCTTGCCGTTTAAAACGACAACGAGAATTGCACTGGAGAGGGATTCGTGGCTAAGGATCCGAAGTGAAGCAGTCCGCGAATCGGTGGCGATCCAGGTGCCTCCGAGGAGAGATCGTCTTCGGAAATCGGCGATGGTCCTGAGAGAGGGATAGGTGGTTTCGGTGGTGGGGAAGTTGAAAAAGCGAGCGAAATGAACGAGCCACTGCCGCGCGATGGAGTACTCTGTCGGCCTTTCGGTTTCAGTTTGCTCGCTCGCTACAATCGCTATGGCTCCCGCCATTTCAGTGCGATTCTGAATTTTAAATTTGCTGGTAGCTGTTGGAGTTTGAGCGCTGGAGACGACCGAATTTATAGGAATGTCAGTCACCGCCTTTCCTCGTGCTGTTTTCGGTTGAATTTGAATTTGTTGTAGGAAAAAAAATAAACTACTCCGTATATCTGAAGTTAATACTCCCTTAATTTTTTTAATGTTTTAATAATTCAAATATTTATTGAGATAAATATAAAAAAAATTAAATTAAAATATAATTAAAAATTTTAGATTTTAAATTATGATTTGCACCAGTTAACTTTATATGTTTAAATAATCTTTAAAAATTTAAGCATGGAAATACTAGTCTTTTAAACTTTGGAAAAAATCAAATGTCAAAATGGAAAATCTAATTAGCAAACACATAACCAAGGTTTCTAAATTTTACAAAACAAGGTTTTCAACCTTCTTAAAACAAACTATGCACTTAAACTTTTATAAAAGAAAATTTGGGGAAGAAAATTGAGAAAGTTTTCCAAAATAAATGACACCCTAAAATGTAAGGTTCAGGGTTGTTTAAGAATCATGAAACACCGTGGCTTTCTCCATTGAATTAACAACAAAACCTGATTAAAAAGCGCACACACACACACACACACACAGAGTTGCATGCATACCATAATTTGGGATTTGAGATCGTTCTCCTCAGACACATTCTGTTGGTTGGTAGCTTCATCAATTCAATTAACGGGCAATTAGTGAGAATGAATCATAATATATTTGTTGCCTGCAAGGAGCAATGATATACCTTGTACACCATTTGAACATCCATAAGTCGGTAATGATGTGAACTCGGGTAACATGGCAGGAACAATGCCTTCAGATTTCTTGTTAAACGTTGTTTCCTGAGAATAAAAGTGGTATTCAACCCTTGGGCTCAACATTGTCTCCATTTCTGGGATGTAACTATCACCGGTAGCTGCCGTGCTCAAACTCTCACCACCCCTATTGTAGCAGCAGCATGAAAGTTAGAACCTCAACCAGATCTTAACACGCACTGGTTGCTTGTGTTGCAAGTTAAAGACATAACTAAATTGGTAAACTAGGCCAGAGAGTAACCTCTTTCTTTTGGGTATGGATGCACAAGTATCTGTTGACTGAGAACCTAATGAAATTTTCAGTCATTGGTATTGATCATAATCAGAAGTTCACTATTTAGCAAGACGTTTTCAAGTAATATATTTTGAGTCAGCATCAGATGTAAAACTATACTAGCTATATTTTTAAGTTGAAAAACCTTGCTCAGCACTTGAACAGCAGTCGTTCAACAATGAAGTGAAACTTGGGGGCAACGAAGGAAAAATGCCTTCAGTCTTCCTGTTAGGCTTTGCTCCCTGGATGCGTGAATGCTGTTCACTCTTAGGGTTCAATTGGGTTGTCACTCTTTGACTGTGACTACCACTGGCAGTAGAAATGCTTAACTCCTCAGAAGTTCTTCAAACACAAATACTGAAATCAGTACTTCAATCAATTAAGATCTCATTCTTAAGAATGTCTATATGTAATTCAGTATCATAGAAGAAATTTATTTAATGATAAGGAAGAAGCAGCTAGCTTCTCTTGTTGACCTGGATGAAAGTACCCCATGGGTCGTTGCTAACTGATACCCTGTTGGAATTTTGAATATCAAATTAGTGAAAATTTATATTGGTATTTATTTAGAACACAAATTTGCATTTATATCGGCAAGATGGTCTACCTTTCTCATGACTTGGGCAGCCATTGGTCAGTTGCGATGTGAAACCAGGAGGCATAGCAGGATAAGCACTTTCAGAGTTCTCATTATAAATCGTTTCCTGGATGTACGAGTGCTTCTCAAAATCAGAGTCCGAGTTGGTTGGCATTTTCATGGGGCAACTATTGCTGGTTGCAGTATTAACCAACCCTTTCGAAGATCTACAAACACCAACACTAAAGTTTGTATCTCATCCTCATATAAGAGACTTCCAGCCCTGGGACATTGTGAATTAAAAATCCTCCAAATAACAAATGAACTAGGTAGCAAACATACTTCTTTTTCCTTGACCCAGATGGACGCCCAGTATGAAGAACCATTTGCTTAGATCCTGCAGAGATGTCAGATCTATGGCCACTATCTAACCCAGGTTCGCCTGCATCCTTCAAGTTCCCCTGAAGAGAAATAAACATATTATTATCATTATAGGGGGATGAGAATACTTCTCAAATATAACCAGGCATCTTCGTCCTTGTTATTCAGAAATATCAGCAATTAATCAGTACTTATATAACAATAGTCAAACCTTTAAAGCGTATAAGAACAACTCTGCTTCATTAGTTGCTGTGAAGCGCAAGGCAAACTTCTGTATCTGCAAATGACAGAATAGTAGGGTTTGAGATGATAAACCTATCCAAACAAGGAAAATGTATCATTCATTTCACTAGAAGAACAACCCCCCCAAAAAGCGAAAACTGGTTGTTGTCCCGTTGAAGTTGTACTGAACAGTCTTTGTATGAAAAATCTGCTTTTACTAATAGTAATAATAATAATAGTACTAATAATAATAAAGTGAATAGAAACTTCTCTATCAATTCAGTGGTACACGTAAATGTGAGGGCAACAAACAACAGCAGATGCCTTCTTGTTTACACAACAGGGAAAATTCTGTTGCAATAACAGATCCTTCTTGTTTCCTCTAGTCTTGCTGAGAACATCTAGGCAAGTGGAACCTACAACTTATTTGAAACAGTAAAGCATAGGTTACAGAATTATGAAAGCATGCCTCATTTGAAGCATCACTGTAGCTGACAATGACAGCCCTGCAACCCCTAGGAGGAAATCCTGACAAACATGAAACGTGCGGCCAAGTGAACTGCAGCTTCGAGATGTAATGCTCTTCCTGGCACAGTCAAATAACATAATCAAGGATAGAGAGACATCAAAACAAATGAAGCGTTTCCAATTTAATAACATTCTCTACGAAAAAATACATTTGAAGAAGTGAGGATATATAAAGCATTGAGTACTTGTGCAATGACAACCAACAAGACAGCAGTGTTGAAAAAATAAACAAATCTGCTAGACGCCAGAGCAGATGGTGCATGATGTTTCTGTATTCATTCGTAACAACTCTGAGCATAGCAGGCATATTCACAATATGTAATGTGTAGCCTGAGCCTAAGAATATTAAATTCATGGAACAGATTAAAGAAACCATGAGACACAGCACATATATCCTTGCGAAAACTCTACTGGATTTATCTCTACTATAGTAGTGAAAAAACTGATTGGAGAGGAATCTCAGTCTCGCTCGCTGGAAACGAAATTGTGAAACTCAAGTTCGGACATATAGGAACAAAGCACCACTGTTATTAGCTATTGGCTCCTATACTTTCGAAGCTCTCGTCCTCGAACGAACAGATTAAGGATAGAAGAGCGAGATGCTCTATACTAGAGCAACCGCTAAACTTATGAAGAACCAAGCATACGAGACAACGTTTGAAATTCGAGAAGCGAAAGCTCACCAGAATCTTGCCGTTTAAAACGACAACGAGAATTGCACTGGAGAGGGATTCGTGGCTAAGGATCCGAAGTGAAGCAGTCCGCGAATCGGTGGCGATCCAGGTGCCTCCGAGGAGAGATCGTCTTCGGAAATCGGCGATGGTCCTGAGAGAGGGATAGGTGGTTTCGGTGGTGGGGAAGTTGAAAAAGCGAGCGAAATGAACGAGCCACTGCCGCGCGATGGAGTACTCTGTCGGCCTTTCGGTTTCAGTTTGCTCGCTCGCTACAATCGCTATGGCTCCCGCCATTTCAGTGCGATTCTGAATTTTAAATTTGCTGGTAGCTGTTGGAGTTTGAGCGCTGGAGACGACCGAATTTATAGGAATGTCAGTCACCGCCTTTCCTCGTGTTGTTTCGGTTGAATTTGAATTTGTTGTAGGAAAAAAAATAAACTACTCCGTATATCTGAAGTTAATACTCCCTTAATTTTTTTAATGTTTTAATAATTCAAATATTTATTGAGATAAATATAAAAAAAATTAAATTAAAATATATTTAAAAATTTTAGATTTTAAATTATGATTTGCACCAGTTAACTTTATATGTCTAAATAATCTTTAAAAATTTAAATTAAATACTGTAAAATATTAAAAATAAAGTTGGTTATTATGGGACAGATAGGATATTCTCAACCTTTTAATTGAAATTCCTCAAAAAAAATGCAACTGTACATTTTTTGAAAACTTATGAGAAATACTCGAGGAATTTATGATTTGAAAAGGTTTGAGAAATATTTAATGGGATGAATACAAACCAAATCTGACTTTAAACTATTGAGAAGATATACAAATTTCCTACCATATTATGTTTATCTCAATTCATATCTCAATTCGAGACTAAAAGTAAGTCAGTGGACAATCGACCATAACAAGGTTTTTTAACCACGTTTCGCTATGGAAGACAGTTAAAAAATAAAATTGAAGAATACAAATTTCTTTATTGTAGAATGAATATGGCCATAAACCATAAATATTGAAAAATAGAAAATGGCTAAACCATAAAAAGTTGAGAGTGTGGATACAAAAATTAAAATAAAAGCATAGAAGAAAATTAAAACAAAGAAACAAATGAGAAAACAAATAAATGAAAAGGAAGAAGAAAAAAGACATACAACGCCAAAAAAATAATTAAATCGAAAGAATATTATAAGAGGAGAATGTGACTAAAATGTAATAAACATGAAGTTTAAGGAATATTGGTAAACAATGGAATACAAAAGGAAAGAAAAGAATTAGACAAAAACCAAATTTGAAAATAAAATGTTTAAATCATAAAATTAAAACAGTTGAGACCGATTTGGAAAATTATAGAAATGTAGGACAATAAAGAAGTTATTCTTTAAACAACAAAATAGGGTGGAAAAAAGTGAAAAACGGTTTCTCTCGCTGTAACCTCCTCTACATTTAAACATACTTCTAGTTAGGCAGAATAGATAAAAAAAGGGAAAAACAATAAAGAAAAAAATAATTGTCCAGTATAGGAAAAGCATAGTTCAAAAACCCGGACCGGACGGTTCATCCGGTTCGATCGCGAACCGATAGCTTATACAGTCCGGTTATTGGTTTTGTAGGGGGTGATGTAAGAACCGGTCAAAACTGGACATAACGACCCCAACCTGCACTCCGCCTCTCTCCGCGTCAGTCTTTCTAATTATGGAAACAAAAATGTATATCTAAGTCTAAATCTCTCGATTATGTTAATAAAGTAAACTCCATTGGTAGTCCTGTAAGCTTGGGGTTTGTTCTATTTAGGTTCCGTTTTAAGAATATGTCTCATTTTAGTCCAGTAAATTTCAATCGTGTGCATCGTTAATCCTATCGTCACTTTTTCCGTTAAAATCGCCTTTAAAGTGGTAAAATTACCAAAATATCCTAGATCTAATATTAAATTTAACATCAATCTCTTAAAATAGTTACAAATAAACCATAATTATTCATAAATGTACAAAAAACATCTCTCTTCCCTCACCTCTGGCCATCTTCTTACCTCACATCCGGCCATCTTCCCTCACCTCCGACCATCTTCTTCACCAACCTCCGCTGCCACCTTCATCAGATCTTGCATCACGAATGTCCCCTTCTCTTCGTTCGCCATCGTCAGATCTGTCAGATCTGGAGCTCCCTTCTTCCCTCCACGTTGCGACCCTCTCTTCGACCCCGTCACCGCATACCCCCTTGACGACCCCAACGCCAATGACCTCCTGCTCGACGGATCAGACGCTACCGCCGTTGCACCTGCCCCCTCCACGTCTCTGGTTAAAGGTTTCATCTCCCTTCTTCCCTGCACACTACGACCCTCTCTTCGAGCCCGTCACCGCGGACCCCCTTGACGACCCCAACGCCGATGACCTCCGGCTCGACGAATCAGACGCTATCGCCGCTGCGCCTGCCCCCTCCACGTCTATAGTTAAAGGTTTCATCTCCCTTCTTCCCTGCACGCTACGACCCTCTCTTCGAGCCCGTCGCCACGGACCCCCTTGACGACCCCAACGCCGATGACCTCCGGCTCGACGGATCAGACGCTGCCGCTGCTGTGCCTGCCCCCTCCACGTCTCTAGTTAAATGTTCCATCTTTAGCTTGAATCGTCCTTTGGTTGGGCCTTGTTCTTCGTGTTCCAGAAAAAAATCAACATCACAAAAATCAGCACCACCAGAAAGCAGTACAACTTGAATATGATGAAGAAGGGAGCGGTGGTTGGTGAAGAAGATGGCTGTAGGTGAGAGAAGAGAGATCGTGTGTTTGTACATTTAGGAATAGTTAGGGTTTATTTGTAACTCTTATAAGAGATTGGTGTTAAATTTAATATTAGATCTATGATATTTTGGTAATTTTACCACTTTAACGACGATTTTAATGGAAAAAGTGATGATAAGACTAATGGTACACACGATTGAAACTTACAGGACTAAAATGAGACAAATTCTTAAAACGGGACCTAAATAGAACAAACCCCAAACTTATAGTACTATTAGCGGAGTTTACTCTATGTTAATATGGTTTCTTTGACCCATAACCTTTTTCTTTCAAACTTTTGCTAGATATGTAAAATTTAGGTATATATAGGTATTGTTTCTTGTTTATTTGTGTATGTCTACACACACATATGTTTTGTATATACTAAAGGAGGAAGCCCAATTTATTGTACATGTACAGTAATTATGGTTGAATTCAAAAGCAGTCCTATAGTTTTAAATTTATGTCCGTTTAGATCCATAAATTTACACATATTACGATTACGTCCAACTGATTTCTATTATTAGAAATGCTAATAACTCTCAAATTTTATATATTTACATATTTAGTCCTTGAACTTTAAAAATTGACGAAATAGTTCCTAAAAATTACACGTTTAGTCCTTGAACTTTTGAGAATATTGCAAAATAGTTCTAAAAAAATACACCCTTGGTCCTTGAATTTTAGAAAAATTTACAAAAATGGTCCCTACAGATTACACATTTGATCCCTAAGCTTTTATAAATTTTACAAAATTGTCCCTAAAAATTACATTAGTTCATCAACTTTTGTAGAAGTTACAAAATGAAATTCTGTAAAATCCATATTCCTAGAATTCTTGAACCAAACACAGGATTGTGAGAATATTCATTTATATTTTCTATCATTGATAGTTTCTATATTTTCACATTCTACGGATTCTTAGAATCCGCGAACCAAGCACCCCCTAAGACTATAATGGCTAAAAGATGTAAATGTCTGTTGTATGAGAGTGAGAAGTAATGTTAGTATTTTGTATTTTTCTCACTAAATCTGTTTTAAGTCCTCCGATTGTTTTAAACATTGCATGAATACCCTACATTTCCTAACCAAAGAATTTTCTTAAAGAACCTCCTACATAACAAATAAGCATTCATCATCGCACATATATATCAAAGAATTGAGTTATAGTTTCTTATTCTCCTTTCTATATATGTATGACTTTATTGATAATTAAAGTTATTTAGAAATATATACTCTCTCCTCAAATGCATTATAGACCTAAACATGTCAACTTTTTGATTTGACATTTCCTGCATCATCTTTTTGAAAATTCAATTCAATTATATCTACATTTACTTCTTTGACAATAAATCTGCGACAACACGCGGGTAGCAATATCTAGTGTGTGTGTGTGTATATTCGCACTATGATCTTATCTCTTAAGAAATAGGGTAATGATGACTAAATCATCATACTCTTTTCTTATTTTCATTATAGTCCCCTACTTTTTATATATAATAATAAGGTAATTCTTAATATTTCATTCATTAAAAATGATTGTCCAACCACTGGTTCAAACGGTTGAACCAATTAGACCTTGAACCTTTGATTACACATTTCATTTCACGGTCCGGTTTTTTTAACTACGGTGAAAACAACAATAGGAAAGTTGTGACGGAAAAATGGAGTATTAAAAGAAAAAAGAGAATTAGATTAAAACAAAAGTAAAAAGAAAGAAAAAATTTCATAACTGAAACATTTGGATCCAATGTGTATAAAATACGAAAATGTTGAACCTGTTTTTCCCCTAAACAATCAGAAAACAAAAAGACAAAAAAATAACCGTTCAGTATGTGAAAACAACAATATGAGAGGCGTGACAAAAAATGAAGTACAAACATAAAGAAGAGAATCATATCAAAATAAAAGCAGAAGGAAAGGAAAATGGTTAAATAACATAACCAAAACATTTTGGTTTAATGTGTAGAAAATACAAAAATACTAGACAATACATGAGTTTTTTTCCTAAATAATCAATAAGAAAAAAGACGACGAAAGAAATGGCACTCCGCCTAATAAAAACTGACTTTCTACAAATAGATATATAGAATTCTCATTAATACTCGTAAATTTATCGAAGTTGCCACCAAAATTAAACTAAATAGGGAAAATATGCAATTAAGAGTTGAATACTTCACCCAAAACCCGATTATGTGTAAAAAAAAATTCACTTCATATTCCTTTTTGGATGTCCGCGTCCCATGAAATTGATATATTTCATTTCAATGGAACATTTTTCTACCTAGTTTACCTTACCACCATCACTATATGAGGAGTAAAATTTATGTATCTATACTACTAGAAGGGCGGCAGAGGGAGGTGGAGAGGATGATTTGGGAAGAGTCTGTCTCACGGGTTGGGTCGGACGGGATTGAGAATGGGTAATAATTACTAATCTATATCAACGCTATATGTAAGGGCTAAAAATGATAACTCATTCAAATCGGATGGTGTATAAACAATCAACATATCTCAGATGTATATTACTCAAGTATAAAGTGAGGAATGGAAAGTGGGAGCTGGGAAGATGCGATGGGTTAGAGAGTGAAGTGGGGATTAGGGAGTGTAGAATTATACTCCACTGCCTTTTCTTTCTTTTTTCTTTTTTTTTTGAGAATAATTCACTCGTTTCATATGATTTTGCATTAATCGGGGGCTAAATTATAGTTTAGTATCCTAGACTATAATGAAGTCATGTATTACTCAAAGGATGGTACATAGAAAGAAACGAAAAAATGAAAATAAATTGAAGGAAGAAATCCGATGAACAAACACGAGCCACAAATATGGGTGTGCCGAGGTGCGAGAATGAAGACCAAAAAACGCGAACCCAGCGAGCCGGTGCGGTGACCACCAAAAATTTCCCGTTATCTCCCACGCGAGTGAAGCTGCACCACACTTGTCACACCAACTTTATCCGCCTCTGCTTCTAAATCCTATCACAGTAGTGTATCATTTGGTGGCTCTCATGCTTTCGCTCCCTGCCACGTAAACACTACTCACTGCCTGACAAAAAGGCATCCGGGTTTTAGTAGCTGACAAATCAAACCAACCGGGGGCTTTTGCAATACCAATTCCCTCTGAGCTGCAACCACTCAACGCCGCTCCTGCGACCCCCGCTCCCTCAGGTAGATTTTCCGGCAGCATTACAATGCTCTATATAATGGAATTTGGTTAATGTTCAACACTTTGGCCCTGTTTGATCCTAGCTGGGTTGTTTTCCTTTCCCCCCCCCCCCCATCTTTTACTGAACTGATTTCTAGGTTCTTTTTGTCCAGCGATAAATGTTAATATGTTTCACATCCCTGATTGACTTTTTTTTTTATAAACCTTTTAACGGGTTTCTGTATTAGTCTTGGATCATTCCATCGCTCGGCAGCAGTAAGTTGACCTTGTGATACTGCTAACAAACACTTGGATGCATGTGGATGGTGTTTCAGGATTCTCCTGCTTAATTTATATTCCTTGTTACCTTACTTGTCCAACTTCTGCCAGTATAATCTTAATTTGAGTAGAAGGCAAAGGGTGTTTGATTTTCGAGTTATTCTCAAATGAGTTGAGTCTTCAATTTCATGATTCCAGGCAAGGGAAGAAATGGTTTTAACATATATGTCCTTGGCTCTTAAATTCCGTATTAACGCATTTAGCTCAATGGTAATCATTGGTAGGGTAACTTTGTCCTGGAGCAAATTCCTTAACCTATCATGGGTCTCAAGGCATTAGACTATGAGTCATTGAATGAAAACGTAAAGAAGGTTCAGTATGCTGTCAGAGGTGAGTTATACCTCCGAGCTTCTGAGCTTCAGAAAGAAGGCAAGAAGGTATATATTGTTTTTCATATTTACATGTATTCATCAGCATAACGTATGCCTGTTGTCCATTTAGATAATTGTTTAGAAGTCAGAACTGCTAAATGTTAAAGTTAGTCATTAACGGTTAGATGCAAAGGACTGTCTGCTCAGATCTAAAAGCTGAGTTTAACATGCTCTCTGAAACTAATTGGTTCAGAATTTGGAGTAGTATTCAGCATTGGCAGCACTAGGCTCTCTCCATTACTAGTTGAAATAATTCAGCTGTCTGGATGTGTATTTGTCTAATTCTAATTCTGGACATGACGCTGCACTCACTACTGATCTTCTCTTTGATTAATATTATGTTCAACGTAGTTGGTTTCAGAAGATCATATCTAGTTTGAGACATCAGATGCTGTTTCCATGATCATGTATTCACCAAAGATTTTAAGCAGTCGTTTACTCTGATATTTACTGTTTTGATGGGAGTGCAAATGTGCAATTACATGTCTTTGTGTTGTTGCTTCTGACTTGGGGAGTAGTATATGAACTCACCTGTTATTCAAAACCAGAGTATATGACCTGAATTTTCTTTTTTTTAATAAAAAAAATTCTCTGCTAGAATGCACTTGCAAAATATTGCATTGGTGTAATTTGATTCCTAAAAAGCTGTAGTACAAAAAGTTTGTGTTTTGCTCAAACTATTCATCAAATGCTACGAGTACTTATCATTGTGTGCATTTGGATTTCAAAAGTTTTGAGCTAGTTGGCTTTTCTGTTCTAATCATATAAGCTGATTATATTCCAAATTATCTAATCTCACTGCTGGATAATTAACTCAGATCATCTTCACAAATGTTGGCAACCCTCATGCTCTAGGTCAAAAGCCATTGACTTTTCCTCGCCAAGTAAGATTCTGTGTTTTATCTGAGCTTCCTATCCGGCTTTTTGCTGTAGATGAATTTTATACTGAAACTAGACTTGGCGCAGGTTGTTGCATTGTGCCAAGCTCCATTTCTTCTAGAAGATCCTAATGTAGGACTACTATTTCCTGCTGATGCAATTGCAAAAGCAAAACATTATCTCTCCTTGACTTCTGGTGGTTTAGGTATATCTTTTACCATATGTGAAAATTATGAGATGCATATTTTTTAGGTATAGAAAGATGTTTTCTCAAGTCTTGAAAACTTCAGCTGCACCTTAGACATGCAGCTCTGTATTCGAATCTCCACCAAAAGAGTGAAGCGACAAATTCCTGGAAATAATAAAAGAGAAAGGATCATCAGGATAAAATTTGCACAGAGATTTACTCGACAGAGTTAATAACCTATTTGTCTAGTTTCTAGTTCTGACAATTATTTGTTGGCACACATTGTTAAGAAATCAACTTGCAGCTTCATAAGTGCATGTAATTGCTCAGAAAGCCACAACTTCCTCGAAAGGAGTATAGAGAAAGCAACATTTGATGTAAAATTCTCAACAAGATTTGACAGTTAATGTCCTATTCATCTCATTTCTAGTTCTGGTAATTATATGTTGGCACACGGCAATAAGAAATTAACCTGCAGCTTTCATATCATCTGATTTCGCTTTGGTTAAAAATTCTGGACATCCCTTTCCTCCTGTTTCCAATTGACCGTGAGGGTTTTCCTACATCCTTCTCTTCCTGTTAGTCATCATGCTGCAAATTTCTATTAGGTTTTGTTCCATTTGATTCCATAACAGGATTACGTTCCGGAAGATTTGAGCAGTTTTTGCTGTTTGTTTAGGTGCGTATAGTGATTCCAGAGGAATTCCTGGTGTAAGAAAGGAGGTTGCCGAGTTCATTGAAAGACGTGATGGCTATCCAAGGTGATCATGCCTGATTCTTGTATAAGTTTGAGAGAGAGAGAGAGAGAGAGCTTCCTAGTTCCTAGATTTGTGTGAAAAGTCAAAGAGGCCTACTAATATGAAAGGGAGGGAGTACATCATACACTAAAAGCTTGTTCCTCCATCGCTGCAGTGACCCAGAACTTATTTATCTCACTGATGGAGCAAGCAAAGGTGTCATGCAGATCTTGAATTGCATCATCCGTGGTCAAGGGGATGGGGTAAGAGAACGTTATACTTTCTAATTATAATTTGAATTGTCAGTTTTCTTCTTCAGTCAAAGTTTTTGTGTCATGAATTCCTATTTTGCATTGCTTGCTCACAAACGCTTGCAAAATCTTGTACTGCCAGATCTTGGTTCCAGTTCCTCAGTATCCACTTTACTCGGCTACAATATCACTTTTAGGTGGCTCTCTTGTTCCATACTACCTGGAAGAAACCGCAAATTGGGGTCTGGATATTTATGACCTTCGGAAGTCGGTATCTGAGGCTCGATCTAAAGGGATAGCTGTAAGTTGTTTTAAATTACTTCTTTTGATGTCTTTGCTGCCAGAGATGAGAAATGTAGTCCAAACATGGATGTAATTTGGAAACCGGATTAGTATGATGGAGTTCTGAATCAGTTTAATTTTTGCGGTGACATAAATCCCTCCCTAAAACTCATGAATTAAGATCTCAAAACAATGGTAAATTGATACTCTATAAAGCAGGAGTTAACAATTTTTTCACAGGAGTCTTTAAGAAATTACAAGTAATCCGAATCGTTCCTTATTGGATTAGGCCTCGGTATTTAATTCACTAATACATTATTGTATATTCTCTCGTACGTGTGGCTGAATCCTGATTGGGTATGTATCCCTTTCCTTGCCTTCAAGAAAAAAATGTATCCCTTTCCATTTTCTCATAGTGATGAAGGTAAACATGTGGGGTTCCAAATCCAGAAAGCATTCATCAATTTATTGTCTAATTTGAATCACATAGTTGATGATTCTAGTTTGTCAGAACTTTGACTTATGTAACTGAGAATTCACATACATTTGCTCTTTTCCCCTACTCATCCTAATCAAGTAAATCTGCTCTAATTTTTATTTGGAATTAGTGCCTTCCTGGTCATAGTACTATTACAGTAGTCTTACATACTTAAATATTTTCAGGTTAGAGCTATGGTGATTATTAATCCTGGCAATCCTACGGGTCAGTGTCTCAGTGAAGCTAATCTAAAAGCAATACTGCAATTCTGTTACCAAGAAAGCTTAGTTTTACTTGGAGATGAAGTTTACCAGCAGAACATATATCAGGATGAACGCCCATTTATTAGTGCTAAGAAGGTATAGATAGGTCATTTTCAGATAATCTTGCATTTTCTTTTGCCCTTTTCGTGGAGTTTCAGCTTCTATCGATCTTGTTTTTTTCTCTTGAATCATGAAAGGTCTTAATGGGTATGGGGCTTCCGATGAGCAAAGAGGTGCAGCTTGTTTCCTTCCATACGGTCTCTAAAGGATATTGGGGTGAATGTGGACAGCGTGGTGGTTACTTTGAAATGACAAACATCCCTCCTCAGGTATTATAACTTTTAAATTTGAATCTACCTGTCCCGTGTTCGTAGTGTTATATTTGCACACAAGTATGGTCTCTTGAATTACTTATTGTCTTATTGAAGCTTTGTTAGTGAAATGAATGATTATCCATCTGCTGTCAGGTAGATGATCGATGATTTCTGCAAAATAGTTTATTGTGCCCTAATGAATTTTAGTGAAGTAGAAACTATAGTTAATGCACCTCAAATACTTCAGGGTAGAATAAGGAGAACTAAACCTACTTATCCATGCAGAAAAGTATCAATGACAAACAGATATAGAACAGCTTTTCTTTTCTTTTCTTTTGTAAAAAGAAATAAGTTTATAGTCTCAGTGAACTGTTGTGCTTGTATTTTTCATGCATGCAATCTCAAGTTGAGAAGCCATGGATTGGTCTGACTGCAAAATTTTAACTGCTTTCTCCCATTTGTTATAAACTGGGCCGTTTGTGCGTGGATTCCTGTACTACAAGTCCTAGAAACATGTCAGATTCTCATATCCCATCAATATTTGCTTTCCTGTTGCAGACGGTGGATGAGATCTATAAGATTGCATCAATTGCTCTCAGTCCCAACGTTCCTGCTCAGATATTCGTGAGTTGGGTTTGCATGTATTTGCTCTTGTGTTCCGTTTCTTCTACCATCCATAGAGATGTAAATTTGCTTTTAATTTCTACGCCAGATGGGTTTGATGGTCAATCCCCTAAAACCTGGAGACATTTCTTATGAGCAGTTTGTTAGGGAGAGGTATGGTTCTTGAAGGTCCCTTTTAATATGCAGTGCTTTTTTCTAAAGAACAAGGAGAATCTGCGAATTCAGTGCTTTGCTTTGGTAAATTACTTGCATATGGGTTTTGTAAGATTTTTAGGTTCTATAAACAAAATAAGTTCATAGTTTTTCATTTATGTGACCATAGTTGGTCAGTATGTGGCAATTCACCAGCTAGAGAAACTTGCCTGGTGGTTTGAACTAGCATATGGTGAAATCTCAAAATATCAATATTCTGGCAACAAATGAAATCGCAGCCCTAACATGTGAATAAAAGTATTGCCCTGTATAATGTGCAGCAAAGGTATCCTTGAGTCGCTTAGAAGAAGAGCGAGGCTAATGACTGATGGGTTTAACAGCTGTAAGAATGTTGTCTGCAACTTTACGGAAGGTAAATTCTTGTGTTCAACACCCAAATATCTACTTTTTCTGGTCATTTGTCTTCAAAATTTGAACGTCCTAAATGATACTTGCAGGTGCAATGTACTCATTTCCTCAAATACAGTTGCCACCTAAAGCAATTGAAGCTGCCAAGAGGGCAGGGAAGGTACCTGATGTTTACTACTGTCTGAAGCTGCTGGAATCAACTGGTATTTCCACAGTTCCTGGTTCAGGATTTGGACAGAAAGAAGGGTAATAACTGCATCACATTAAACTCTGCTACTGTTCTTGTACAAGAGATGGTTTGAATTGTAATGGTTATATTTTTGTTGGGGCAGGGTGTTCCACTTGAGGACTACCATCTTACCTGCAGAGGAGGACATGCCAGAAATCATGGCGAGTTTCAAGAGGTTCAATGACTCATTCATGGAGCAATATGAGGATGGCAGAGGGTACTCGAGGATGTGAAGCCAATCTGGAGGTGCGTCGATAACACTGTATGTAGCATTGAAGGGAAATTAACAGGCCTTCAAACTCTGTCCTGTTGAACAAGATTTGCATGTACTTTACTCTTTACCGGAAAAACCTAATCCAATACACAGACATACTTGTCTGCTGCCTGGTCTTGGCAACTGCTATATGTATATTTTGCATGATGATGATGCTTGTTTCACTCCGGTTCAGCTCTCGACTTTTGTATTGTACTGTTTGCTCTCGAGTTTGAAAGCCATAACTAAGCATCGAGGGAGAGGGGACCAACTCAAAATTAAAGGAAAATCTTCATTAGTCATCTTCTACATCAAAAGCTAGCTAGGAGGGAATGTTGCTGTAAATGACGTAGTAAGTAGTAACAAGGAAAAAAAAAGTGAAAATGTAAGCAGGGATAAAACCTCATGCATGCTTAGACAACTGTGAGTTTAAACTTGTATCATCTCATATTACTGTTCTTCAGTGAAGATATTCAATTAACCAAAGCAGACGCAATATGTATTCTCTTCAATTATTGGTAGTATATAATAGTATAAGTTGAGGAGGTGCAATGTAATGGTTTTGAGTTGGCAAGTAAAGCAGTTGACGAAGAAGGTGCAATTACTGCTGGTAGTAGGGAGGGAGGGAGTATTTGCAGTCTGCGGCAGAGCTCCTTCCTTCCTGGTTCATGAGGATTGGGACAAAATGAAGGGTGATGATCACTGTTGTTTTACCTGGGACGAGGATTGTGTCAGGTCAGGGTCAAGGTCAGGATCAGGAGCTGGGCGTAGTAGGAGTAATAAACATGGCTCTTGTATGGCATAGGCACTGGCGCCCAGAGCCAGAGTGAGGACCAGACCAGACCAGTCAAGGTTAGCAGCTGGCTCTAACTGCATGCCGACTGCTTCATCTTGAGTTTCAACTAACGGTTACGGTAATTAACTTACAACTTTCTTGAGTTACCTGCCTCTCATTGAAATCTAGTAAAAAGAATTAGCATTCACCCCAATTGACTGCCTATAATGCACTTTTCATACTAGTTTCTTGTTTAGTAAAAAACAAACAAAAAGAAGAACATGATTAAAAAAGAATAGCATTCTATACGCATAAGGATTGATAGTAATTACATTACTATCACCGCACTTCCCAACTGTGATAGCTGCCGCGAATTTCAGCTGAAGCTTCCAATCCCGCTTCGAAACCACCACGAATTTTGGTCGAAGCTCCCAATCCCGACAACCACCGCGAATTCCGGTGAAGCTTCCCGTCTGAAATCTTTCATCGTGATTTCAGATTTACTTCTAGAAACCAAACCAATCTAACTCGGCAACACAACCATCATCAAAATTTGGTCACAATGAAACTCCATAACCATCAAGCTTGCAAATAATAAAAATTTGATATTTTCTAGCTTAAGAAATCTTGATAAAAATGATGATGATTGTAATAGGTAGTCATGCTGATCTAATTCTTTCCAATGTTGATCAGTAGTCCTGTCATGTTGATCTACTTTTGTCTAATGTTGATCAATAGTCTTTCCATGTTGATTTGTTTTTTCCAATGTTGATCATGTTGATATGCTTTTGTCCAATATTGATCAATAGTCTAGTTATATTGATCTGCTCCTTTTCAATAGTCTAGTTATGTTGATAAGTAGTCATGTTGATCAGCTTCTGTCCAATGTTGATATGCTTTTGTCCAATGTCGATCAGTAGTCTAGTAATGTTGATCTGCCCTTTCAAATGTTGATTAGCAATACTCGTGATATTGATCGGCTTCTGTCCAATGTTAATAAGTAGTCTAGTCATGTTGATATGCTCATTTTCAATGTTGATCAGTATACTTATCATGTTGATCAGCTTCCGTCCAATGTTGATTAATAGTTTTGTCATGTTTATTTGTCGATGTTGTCCACACGATGAGACATTGATGATCGATCATATTGATCAGACACTACCATTATGTTGATCAAATTTAGCGAATGGTAAACTTGTAAATAAGTTAATCGCCTTATACGCACGTCTCAACATGCGCATTTTAACCCAGACCATTAAAAAATAGGGTAATTTCCGTGTTTTTTTAGAAACTAGTAGTAAATATGTTATGAGAAAGTTTGAATGAAATGAAATTAAAAAAGTGCCTAAAACTGTAAAACAATAATTACTACTATTAAACTACCATATATACTTGTACGCCAATTGACAAAATACAACAAATTTCTTACAATAGTAGTACTACATATAGCCGATACGATTGCATATATATGGCATAGGCTAAAGTGTGCCACCTCTCAACATATGTCGTTTGTGCCACAATCTGTTTATTTTCAAAAATGTCACACCTCCTTCTTTATGTTTTTACTGTCGTTGAAGCTTACCATTGCCGGCCTTCACGGATAACTGAACTATCACCCTCCAACTCTCACCTCCAACCTTCGGCCACCGTAGCTCATCCTATAAGGATCAGCGGACCGTTAGCAACTCGGTGGCAGCCTTCTCCATTAACAATCATTGAATTCATGACAATTGTAGGAGATTCGTTTGAACGACCCAGTATCCAAACCGATGAAATCCGCCAACAGAAGCCGCAATCGACCGTGTCAGAGCAACCAATCGCTTCCCTGGTCACCAACACTCCATTCCTAGCCATTTTCTGAGCTGAAAGACGCAATTCATCCCACGCCCTGAAACTACAATTTGCTGCAGACGACAGAATTATAATGCCCCTGTATACCATTATGATGTGCTCTCGATTCATTACGATGCTCTTTTCTATAGAAATGATGTAACCACGAACTGCATATAAATAATGCTCAAAACTATCAGAATGAAGTTAATAATGTCAATTAATGCCAATTAATGATGAATTGGAAGAATATCAGCTCAAATACATGGAAGAAGATAAGTTTTCAGTAAAACAAGCATCACATTGCACTATAAAAGCATCACAATGATTTTATGCATAGAAGCATCATTTTATGCATGGAGTGCATTATTTTGTTGCCAGGAGTGCATCGTCTGAGTTCATCATTGGGAGAGGAAGTGCATCATATGTGAGAAAAAGTACATCATGTTTGTAACGAAGAACATCATAGTGGAAAGAGAGTGCATCACTTTGGACACCAAACATCGTTTTGAAAAATTGAAGGGGGAGCATCATAGTGCGACAAGAGTGCATCATTCTTGTAAGGGAGAGCATCATAGTGCAACGAGAGTGCATCAAGTGATCACTAAAGGGCATTAAGGGAGAGGTTGAAAAAATTGAGCGCATCATTATGTCATCAGAACGAGTGCATCATTTTTGCAAGGTAGCGCATCATACTTTAAAGCAAGAGCATCATTTGAGACACCAAGAGCATCATTCGGAACCAAGAGATCATATTTTGTCCAATAGTGAAGAGCATCATTTTAAGTTCTAAGCTCATCATACTTACCCCAAGAGGCATCATATTAAGCACAAAGGGCATTACTTTGAGAACTCCACCATTTTGTAAGGTTGAAGAAAACAAGTGCATAATTATGTCATGAGAATGAGTGCATCATGTTTGTAAGGTAGAGCTTCATAGTGCAACGAGAGTACATCATTATGGTCACCAAAAGCATCATTTTAAGAGGTTGAAGAAAATGCATGTACTATTAAGTTCTCAGAACGAGTGCATCATTTTTGTGAGGTGGGGTATCGTACTTGAAACAAAGAGCCTCATTCGTGTCACCAAAAACATCATATTTAACAAATACATCGTACTTTGTCCAATAACGGAGAGCATCATAATTTTACAGAAGCGCATCATTACCAAGCGCATCATTCGTGCACCAAGCGCATCATTTTAAACCAAGACATCATACTTTGTTAACAAGCATAACACTGTGTTCTGTAGAACGGAATGTTTGCATCAGAGTCATCAGAACGAACACATCATAATTTTACATAAGCACACTGTAGTGCTTCGGAAACGCATTATATTGTTATCGGAGAGCATCACTTTGGGTGGTTGAAAAAATGCAGGGCTAGTGGTTTTTGTCGCCAGAGGAATGACAGCGGTTGATTTTGTTGCTGTTTTTGTTGAATTTGCGAAGAATGAAGGTCGATCTATTTGTTTTCTCTCTAATGGAGGATGAACCGTGGTAGTTCGCGTGATTCCGGAGTCACTGCCGAGAAACACGACGTGTTGGTGGTGGAGTTGATTCTTCCGTGTTTATTCCTTCTTTCTTTCTTTTATCAAGGGGCACACATGGTGTGCCATTGGCACAACTTATCCACACTCACATAATATCGGGGTATTAATGTTATTTTCGTATGGTATTCTATTAAATTGTATGCAGTGACTATGTATAATGTACCATATTGGCAGTTATTTGACCTAAATATCTTAATTATTCTCCCAGTATCACTAGGACTACAGTCATCAGCAAATTGCCAATATGTCAGACCAATGTATTAATGTTAAATGTATTAATGTTACGTGTTCTTTTGTTTGTAATTCTAAACTTTTACATTATTATACGCTAAATCCATTCCAAAAGTATTTGCAACATTTAATTTTTAATGTCAATTGAACTTCAATTTACTATATTATTTCTTAGTAATTCTTTTCCTAAAAAATTGCTTATAAAGTACAGACGGATTATCATTTGTTATATAAAAATTATAAATTTGTATTTTAAAATGACATATAAAAATTATCAATTAAATATTAAAAAGAAGTGTGTTGAAATATTTTTGGTGAGAGTTTAAGCCTACATTCTTCCTAGCTAAGAACAATTCAAAGTTTATATATATTCTTTATTCTTTCTCTCCATATTTAATATATCTCATTCACTCCTCAAAGTGGCTTACAAAGAAAAATTTTAACAGATTATTTTTGCTGTAAAGATTCATGTCAAATGAACGTAAGTAAAAAAGTCCAAACATATATCAATATATTGAGTAGAGGAATGGAGAATTGCTACTATATCGTGACCCTACTACACTTACGTTTTGATTGAATACCCAACAACATAATCCTGAAAAAATGACGGATGACAATTCTTATTCACGATTTATCAAAAAAGGAAAAAAAAATGCATCCCATATATTGACGACCAGGCAATGTGCATGATCATCTCACATTGTCAAGCAAATCTTGACTTTTCCCCCCTCCTTTTTTGGCAAAGAGTGATCGAGTTCATGTAGAAGGTATATTTGAAGTCCCTTTGATGCATGTTCAAGAATGAGATTGGGCCGAAGTGGTCCATATATATATATATATAATTAGTTAGTGAATAAAGTGAGTTGCATGGAAATGTATACATGGAATTAAGACGACGTCATTTTAACCTGCATTGTTAAATGAACAATGTTTTAACCGGCCCCGAACTCTGTTTGTGAGGACTAGCTACAAGAGAGGTTTTGATCACTGTATTTAGGTTTTGACAAAATCGTAAATTTTTATTGTGATTGAAGTTGTATTGTAAGGGAGGGGTGTGCTCTTTTGCAATGACGCTGATATTAAAATATATTCGATATTTTCAAAATAATAGAAAGAGAAAATTCGTTAGATTCATACAGGGTAGGTTCATTAGTACGTAGTAAAAGAAGGGGGAGAAAAAGTGAGAGTACAATGAAGTGTTGAAAGATAGAAATTGCAAAGTGGTTAAGTTAAAGTGAAGGTGGGCCGGCTCACCATCACCGCACCGCTCATCAATAAAAAAGGGAAAGGAATATTATTGAAAGGACACGTCGTTTCAATTTTGGCGCCAAAATTCCTATGGAAGTCTAACCTTTTCCCCTGCTCTGCCTCTGCCAGTGCTCAGTTCAGTTCAGTTCAGTTCATCCCTTTTAACTCCCTCCTCTCTTTCATTTCATTACTGTCAATTTTTTATATACCAATTTCACGTTCTCTTCGTCTTCGATAATTCCTTTTTATAATTAGTAGTATTCAATAACATTTACTCCCTCCTTTTTCTTTTCATTTTTGCAATGCATTGTCCAAAATCTTGTTCACTGTGTCCATTTCATTTCAAATATATATATATATATATATATATTGTACTCCGGTTTAACCTATTAGTCTATTAGTCTTTTCTCTTTATTTTTACCTATTACTAGAATCGTGATAGGTCATATGTGTAAAACAAATTCTGAGCATTTGGTTTAGTGGTCGTACTTTAAGAACATGAGATGATGGAGGTCTTGAGTTCGCGATTCCATCATTTCATCCCTTAGCTTCAAATGTATCAAAAAATAATAATATGTGTAAGCAAGTTATAAGGAAATATTGGAGTGAGTAGTAGTAGGGTAGTAGATGAAAGTTGAATGGTGATGTCAGGAAAGGTTCTCTTCTCTTCCTCGGGTTCCATTTCTCTCTCCTTTCCTCACTCAGTCTCCGTGTGAATAATGGTGGAGAAGGAAAGGCAGAATAATATATTTAAAAGCCCTTTAACATTTCATCTCTATTCTTTCTTCACCCCACTTTCTCTTCTTCCCTTTCTCGACTGTCCTCTCCTCTTACTTCTCTCTCTTTCTCACCTCTTTATTCCATATTCCAATTTCCACCCTTAGCAAGCACCTACCTTCTCTTCTTCATAAACCACTCTGAAATCTGCTCTGTCTCTCGAATAATCAATCCCCTTCCTTCACAGTTACGTCATGGGGATCTCCGGTCAGCATCACCGCGACGCCGAAGCCGTCGACGCCAGCCGGAAATGGGTCATCGCCGGAATTCAGCTTCGGGCTCCCTTGAAACCCATTTACGCGCTTCCCGCCGCCGTTGACAAGGACGAAGATCTGGAGGAGCGCTCCACCACTCCCACCGCCACTGACGCCAGAATCCCGCCTATTCTGCCGTGCCCGCCACCGCCGAGGAAGCGAAAGTCTACTGTCAAGTGCAATTACGGCCGCGCCAGGGACTTCTTCAATCCGCCGGATTTAGACACCATCTTTGTCTGCCATCATGTCGAAAGGGCTAGCTAGCTAGCTAGTGTCATCGATGCAGGCTCTTAGTTAATGCCAAATACTAGCTACTAATTAATTAGCTACATATATATATATAACTGATGATGAAGACATGAGACGGGACTTCGAATATTGACACAGAAAAGGATCGAGGCTTTAATTAATTTCCGTCTGTTTCCATGGCTAGCAAGCTCTACTACTCTTGATAATGCATATATCTCATGATCAATTATTTGTCGTCTTTTGTTTCTTCTTCTTCTTCTTCTTCTTCTTCCTAGTTTAATTTTCTGTGCTAGTAGCATGAGTCAAATTTTCTTGTACATACAGAGATTTTTATTTTTAGAAATAAAATCGTAATTACTCATGATCTGCCGCCTATTTTTCCCTACTATACTGTTTCTTTCTCATGCGCAGTAGTACAATCAAGTGAGTGAGTGACACCAAAATGAAACGGGAAAAAAGGAGCAATTTTTATGCAAGTCAACAAAACAAACATATTATTGCGAAGACAAGAATAGCTAGTCAGTGTGTGTAGCTAGGAAAGGGTGTGATGATGAGAATACAAACAAAGGAAAAAAGTGATGCTTTTTCCAAGTGGGTAATATTTAGTGGTTTATTATAACTTGAACAAATTAATTATTAATTAAGTCGGTATCATTAGGTGGCTTTTTTTAGCCTTTGGGGAATGAAATGATAGCTTCAAGATTGACTGTCTGTCTGAAATTGAGACCCACCAAAGTGCTTTGTGATGTTTATCTAGCTAGCTAGGTTTTTGGGAATGAGGAAACGAGGCTGGCTTGCTGGCTAGGAGCAAAGCAATTGCAAAATGGGCATGCAGGCCGTTTCCCTCCCCACCCCATGCCATGCACCTCGATCGGACGGTGATGACAGTGGAGAAGTTTCCTGCGCCTCATTTGTCACAACACAATAACACATGTCCTGTGTCAAACACTTGGGACCTCCATGGACCATTGGACCTCATTCACCCTCTTTCTTCCTCCTTACAGTACTCCTTAATCATACATACACAAGGCAATTGTATGCAGCAACAAAACAGTGTTCAAACTAATTGACCCCTGCAAGGACAATAAATGTGAGGCATAATATATACTTAATGGAAAAAATGTAGTAATAATCAGTCATTAATTAGCTCCTGAACTTTTTTTTAACACATAGAGTATAGGGGGTGATGGAAATTTGAATTTGAAACCTCCATTTTATCCTTAGCAGCTTAACTACTAGACAACCTAGAGTCTCTAGACTATAGGCTCACGACAGGCTCCTATAATCTTTAATACTCTATTTGTTCTAAGTGTGTTGTCATTTTTAGGTTTTTGTATAGCTTAAGATTGTTTTTTTTCATTAATTCATTTTACATAAATTTTCATAATTACCCGCTTCTAAACCATTCTCATCTCTCTCAACCCACTCCTTAGACTTTTTGAGTGAATATATTTACAAGGATAAGTAGATTAAAATAAAACAAAAATAGAAAATGTCATTTTAATTAGGATAAAAATACTTTTGATGTTGCGACAATATACTATTGAGTGTTGAACTTGCTACTCATCATCATCATTGGATAGCCCAGTACTGTGATCATCTATCTTTAATGAAATCGTTATTGAATTCAGGATTGAATTAATTTCATTCTCAGTCCTAAAGTTTCAATTAATGTTGTTAATCGATCATTCACCTCTCACATTGATGCACATTGGTTCTAAAGTTTTAAAATTCATTGCATATTGAGTAATGAACATTAGAACATGCACCATATTCACTATATCTTTTGACCTGTTTAATTGATTTTCTATCCCAAGTGTCGACTTGGTTTTTCCTACATCCTATTGCCTACTGACCAAAATATGGATTGGACTATAAAAATCTAAGACAAATGAGAAACAATGCAAACTTTGGCCATTTTTGTACTGTAATCGAAGTTTGGAACCCTTGAATTTGAAGCGGGGCCTCGATCATTATTGTTAACAGTTTCCCAAGCTTCACAATAATTGCCTCTGTCAGTTGTGCACCTCAATGCAATCTTTATTTTGAATTGGGAATAAAAGTGGGAGCTTTTTCGTACTACTTTGTTTGTTTAGCTTAATCAGACAACTAGGCAGCGAATATAGGAGTAATAAATATGATTGGGTGGGGCATTATTCCTCTTTTTAGTTTCTTTTTCCTTTTTTTCCTTATTCAATTAAAATTGTAAGTACTTGATCCCAATATATATATTTTTTTATTCTACCAAATCTGATACATTATCTAAAGATTAAATATTTTCATACCAATTTTACCTTACTACCTTTATTTCCTTTATCACTCAACAAACTTGATACATTACCTAAAGAGGAGATATTTTCATATCAATTTTACCTTACTATCTTTATTTCCCCTATCACTCAACAAACTGCTTTTGTCTAATATGCCTACCTTACTTTATTACCCCAAGATAACAATATATTTTTTTGGAAGACAACTACTTATTTTATTTATGTATAAGAATATTAACAAAAGTTTAGTTTTCCAAATTTTATTTGAGGAAAACATCACCTTAGACCATCTTGAATACAAAAATAACAATATTTCTTAATCTAAATGTCCAGCTATATGTATCAATTTTGATGGAACTGGATATTAGTATTTTATACAAGGGTTAATTATGGTTTACTCCCCTGAACTATTTCGACTCATCCTCTTTGGTCCTTGTACTATAACTCGAAATTACTTAGTCATCGTACTATATATTAACATCGAGGCAGTTTGATCCCTTGACCGTTTTCATTGTTAGTTGACCTAAGGTGAAATACCTAAAATGGTCCTAGAAATTTCGTGAACCTTCCGTAGATACCCAAAAGTATAGAACTTTGCGGTTCCATTCCTCCTCCGCTCCCTTGGCTTCAAACCCTCCGACGACCAATTAGACATCCTCACCCAACAGCCTCGTCACCGCCGCCACCGCCATTCACACTGTTGCACTTCTCCAAAGCCACTGCCATTTACCGCCGCCGCCTCGTACCGTGAAGCCGCAACTTCTGGAGACATATATAGGTCCGCAACCCCCACCTTGCTTTTTTCGGTTCGACTTGCTAAGGCAGATGAAGCCTGCTCCAGATCTGGCTTCGCGATTGGCAGGTGAGACGTTGTCGATCCCGCCGGTGGCGACGCCAGATCTGTAGCTGGCTTTTGGACGCCTCGCGGGACAATCCGACGCGGGGCGAGGGGCAACGTGAATGGTTGGTGAAACGACGCTGGAGACCTTCGACCTGGGCAGGACAAGGTTCGATTGAAGGCTGGAGGTGCTGGTTCGGTTGGAAGGAGGCAGAGGTGGGGTGGGGCAGGGTCAGTGTGGGGTGGGCATGGGCGGGAAAGGTGGTGGTTGGACGAGGCTTGGTAGTCAGGAGAGTGTTGGGCGGGATTCACCCATTACATATTCTTTTCTATACTATTGCCCTAAATCTTTTAAACTCGTACAGATTGGGCACTAAACTGTCAAAGATTGACACTGTTACTGAGTGAAGGGACCAAACTGCCTCGATGTTAATAGTACGAGGACTGAGTAATTTCGAGTTATAGTACAGGGACCAAAGAGGATGAGTTGAAATAATTTAAGGATGTAAACCATAATTAAGCCTTTATACAAAAAAGTTAGAGTAAGGAGAAAAAATAGTATTGGTTCATCCAATCCGCCTCCGGAATTAAAACTTTTTAAGGCATTGGGATCGGAGCAGGGTCGTAGCAAGCAAATAGTTTTTCTCCATGTCTAACAAAGGCTGCGGATGTGATCTCATGTGACTGGCTCATAATCTTGATTAAGTCCTAATTAACCGAGGTTGATCTTCATTATTGGCATCACAAATTCACATGGCATATGGATTTTTTGATTGAGGAGTAGCGGGTTTGCAATTGCAAGCAAGCGCCGAAGGGGACAAAACATGAGCGGCTTGAATTAAATCATTTCAGAATTTGTTCCTCCATTTTTAATTTTATTGTTAATACTATTTCAGAATCGCCCTTAATTAATTAATACTCCTCTCATTATACTTGTTCTTATGGTCAGATTGATCAGCCCATTTCGACATTAATGTGCTATCTTGATTTGAGCAGCTATATTATGATTAGATCTCCACTACTATTTGTCTATTTCGATCCTTTTTAATAATAATAATAATAATAATAATAATAATAATAATAATAATTCACTAGGTAAAGCTAACTTACGGTGTATATTTACAAAAGTAGGGAATGAACATGGACATGCACCAAGAAGCTTTACTGCCCTTTTTTTGTTTGTTAATGTTTGCTTTTTTTAAGCGGTAGATAAGCTTTAAAACTCAAAAGTGACTTTTACTTTTTCATTTGTTTTTTTGTTTATCTTTATGCGAACATCTTTGCTTCCATTACAAATACATACAGCTCAACATTTGCCTTGCCACTACTAAAGCATGCATGCATGCATGCATAGGATAGCACCTTAGGTGTACAGCTAGTCACAGTTGCACTTCAACATTTGAAACGTTACATTTACATACTCATTAATCTTTCATAAATTATATGTATAAATAATATTAATCCTTCACTACTTGTTATTGATCAGCAGCTTCTTACCTAGCTATAAGATCAGAGCTGCACGCCAAAGCCATAAACCCCATTTTTCAACCATCCATCAATTCCAAAATAATACTCGCTGGTTTTATTTGACTCCAATGCTATGCAATGCATGCATCCAGGCCCTTGGATTGGACCACATTATTAATTAGCATTATTTCTAGTTTCATAATTCCTACCTACAAATTACATAATTTGACTGAAATGATTTTTCAGAGCTTTGAAATTACAGTACTCCCGCTAGTAGTAGTAGTAGTAGCAGCAGCAGTAGGAACAATCTGCTTTGCACCATTCATCTGATCACTCTCCTTTGCATCTATGTCCGCTGCGTTTGGCGGAACGTCCACGGCTGGCGACAAATTAAAGAAACCATGCGGCTGCAAATACATACATACATACATCTCCTCAGATTATCATTATAAACATGCATGCATGACCATAAATGAATGAGATAATTAGCAGTTGCAGCTGGAAATTAGAGCAAGTTAATTTGTTTAATAACTTACCATAAGCATAAACCCGATACGCTCTACTGGCATCACAGGCCAATCTTCCAGCCGTGGTATATGTGTTATTCCAAATACGTACCTTCACATTAACAATGGTAAGTAAACATATGTGATCAGTCACTATTCACTCTGCTTCTAATCTAATCTACTGCAATTCACACTCCTTCTACATGTAGTAGATATGATCACAAACTCACCACATAACTATATCAGCTTCTTCCAGAGACCTGTTTTGCTTAACCCATGTGGCTAGTCCCTCCCCAGCACGTGGATTTTGGTTCGGAAACTCTCCACCTGGATACATTTCATCAGGAGCATACTGTGTCACCCACAGATTGTGTTTCAAGAACGCAGCTCTTCTCAGGAACTTCGCCTCCCCACCAGCCAACGGTAAACAATTTGAACCGGGAACTAGTTTGTAACCAGTCAGCTGCCCAGTCCGGTTCACATTTCTAGTGTTCCTTACCTGTATTATTTGGAACAGAAAATGTGATGTGATCCACCAATCAGGTCTGTTGAAAAAATTCAGATGTGCAAGAATCAAATAGATACAAACAAGTCGATTATCAAAACGAGAGAACAATAAGAAGAAAAGGTATTCAGGGGGTTTACCAACATGGGCTGACAGCATGGTATGTCTAATCAACTGAGGTTTATGCATAAATCAGAAAACCACAAGAGCCTTCTGGATAGTTTAACAGCAAAATATTCAAGCTGAATATAGGTACAAGACCTTTCTTAATTAATTACTTCACTATTGTACAATCTACATCAAAAACTTACCAAGCTACTATGATTTATCCAAATAAATTGCCAAGCTACTATGAATATAGGTACCCCCCTCAAGGAAGCAAATTCCTCCTAAAGCACTAAGAAGAGCCATTATATTTCTGTCATGATACCACAATCAGCTTTGATTTACCTCACCTCTTTCGTTTCCTACATCCAGCCTATTAAATATGATCATCAAGAGCCACACGAAGATTAAAAACCAATTACAAACAATTAGTTGGAGGAAGCTTTACATACAATCCAGTGGCGTGCAGTCAAGGGATTACAGTCACGCATTGCTTGCTGTTCAGATCTAAGAATTTCCTCTTCAGCATAGAAAGCATTATTATGAACATTGGTCTTTCCTGGTTCTTCAACTTTAACATTCATCTCCACAACCTGACAAAATGTTTTCATCTGTTAGCCTTGCAGAAGAAGTTGCCTTTACTGTGTCTAATTATGCCAGTAACTTCATTGCAACTTGCAGGTATAACTTGGGCATGATAAACAGAAGTTTAAGATGATATAGCATGGGAGCAAGTAGAACAGCTATCGAACTTTTCCTCAAAAAAAAAAGGAGGAAAATAATGGAATCCGAAGGCAGTTCTGTTATTTCACTGTGATACCGAGAGAGAGAGAGAGAGAGAGAGAGAGAGAGAGCAACAAATGAGTCCGTTTATTTACCACATATGTGGAAAAACACCTACCTAAATGTATTACTAATTAACTAACTCAACTAACTAATCTAATAGTAAACTAAAAGACTAAAACACCCTTCATAGAGATTTATTAAGAGGGTAAACTTGACATTTTCATGGTATGTGTTTTTCCACATATGTGGTAAATAGACACCCACGCAACACCAAAAGGCAGTTTAGGACAAAGGGTACTAGATTATGGCATTATAAACAAAAAACACGTTTGCACTCAAAAGAATACAGAATTATAGAATCACCAACTTACTTGATTGAATGCTTCACCAGGTTTACAATCGACGGCCATGTCCATCCGAGCAACAAAAAAATGTTGATGAACAGGGGCGTAGAGTCCAGGTGCAATGGTTGTGCCATATTTTCTAATTTCTCCAGGTTGTAGGGCTCCCAAACTGAGAATCCCAGTGAGTTTGATCTCAGCTTCAATTTTACCATCCTGCAATAAGTACGCATGCTTAGAATCGCATACCTATGCCAAAATACTGTTCTAAAGAAAATACTAAGGAGTAGTATACAAGCAGGGGCGGACCTACGGTGGGGGCAATGGAGGCAAGTGCCCCCACTGAACTTTTAGGAAGTATAGGGTATATATGTTTACTTTTTATAAGTTCGAACCCCAACAGTGTAATTTACCCCACCAAATTAGAGTTAAAATCTTATTACACATGTATCCCTAAATTATACCTATAAGCACTCCAAACCTTATACCTTACAAACTTACCATTTTAACCATTTGACCCCACCACCATACGTTGTACTTATATCTAAATATATTTCATGTAATATTTTTATATAGCTTCAAATTTGCCCCCAAAATGATTCAATCCTGGGTCTGCCCCTGTATGCAAGAAAGTGAAGAAAGGCTGAAACTCCATTAGAGGCAAAGAAATCATATACAAGCAAGAAGACTCGAGTACTCCAACTATATCACACTGAAGATTTAATCCAATGAACAATAATCAGATTATTGGGGCAGTGGACAACAAAAGAAGTAATCCAGTAATTAAAATTTTTGAAGTACAAAGATAGCTATTAAAGGAACTTAATTTCACCTGATAAAAATGCCAGAAAAAACCATATTCATAGTTTGCAACAGTACATATAAATGACACTGTTAGCCTTCTTGATCTTCGAACTTCTGCTAAGCCTGTTCTCCAGTCTTGATGCTTCCATAAGATCCCATGGTCCTCTTCGTGTAAACATACACAATTTTCAATTGTTTCAACACCACCCGTAAAATTCACAAAATGAGCATCAAAGTACTTAATATAGCCCAAACAATCACATCCCTGCAGCATAAACAACAAAAGAAAAAGAGTCAAAAGTCTGTAACAGAAAAGGAAGTGCTAAATGACTAAAATCATTTGGCTATTCAGAGCAAAAAAGGACAAACCCTCTTTAGTGAATGTGCATTTTTGCCAAGGCCATCTTCTCCTGCATCAAAAGCATTCTTCCTATAATGTGGATCATTTGGGTCTCCGTATGGAACCACCATCTCCACAAAACTTAGTCTGTGTGCTATGGGCCTCCTGCCACGATTACCATCAACATATGCAACAGAATGGATTACCAACCCCTCCCTGGGGTTAAAACCAATCCTGAAGTTCCACTGTGTAAAGAGAAACCAGAGTTAGATGTTAGAACTTTATAAAGCATGTTGTTGAATTGGGTAGCTAATTTATTCACAAACTAGCAACAACCTTTTGCCATTCTACAAAGTGCCCATTCACACGAAAACTTGGACCTTCAGGTTGAATGATCTGAAGCGGTTTCACATCACTCCTGTCAACACCTCCACGCGTTCGACCAGCAGTGTAGTTTCTCAATGGATCAGCCGGTGGCAGTGGTACGAACCTGCGATCTTCAAATTCAATCAACTCCATCTTTTGCATGTCTACCAACACATGGATCCCTTCAACTGGACGGGCATAACCATTCTCCAATGGGCAATCACTTTCTGTTCTACAAAAGATAAGTGGCTTTGCAAGCCTGCGGCTTGGGGCATCAGCTTCACCATGATATCCAACACACCTAAAAAGTGGAAAGTTCAGAAGGCATAATGTCAGAAAAGGGTGAAACATGCACTGAAGGTAAAATCTCATACTGCCTTGGTTGAAACATGCACTGAAGGTAAAATCTCATACTGCCCTGGTTGCACAATTTGAAAAGCAATTACTAACCATGGGTCCACCATCACGAGATCCATATCTACAATACCGCGTTTTCTCATAGCCTCTTGAAATGGAGGAAAATCCTTAACAATAGCTTCACATTCAGCATACTCCATTGCATCCTACGATCGGAATGAAAGGCCTTAGAAGGGATCAAGATTCAAAATTCTATGACTCCACAACCATATATAAAAGTATATGCATGAACAGCTGAATGCTTGCATATCAACAAATACTCTAGTACCGGTTTCCCATTTCTGTTGCGGACCTACTATAAACTTTGCAGTATGAGCCTTATATTCTTGAAGCATCAAACAGGGGTCAGTATGAATGTCAAAGTATGTCATAAATTTATCATACATACACCTTTTAAAAGCTGAATATGTATTCACCTTTCTTCTATACTTGCCATTTGTTGGAGCACACAAGTGAACATTTCAAGGTAAAAGGTAACCCAAACATACCATGGGAGGCTGGACATCTGGTACAACCTTGGATGAAACCACCTTGCCTCTGTGATGACCCCCTCGTGTGGTAGCATGAACTTCGGACAGCTCAACTACCCAAACGCTTGTCTCATTGGACTTCTTATTGTAGACAACAATTCTTGCCCGACGTGGAGGCAATTTTGTAGGTATTAAAGGCCCACCTTTTGTCCTGGGAAGCAATGAGGGCTGGAATGGTGGGAAGAAATATGCATCCGCCAATGCAACAACAGCCTTGTCTGGTTCCAACAAGGTCACCTCAATAAATCTCATGCTATCTCTCACCTACGAAGTTAAAGTTCCGACATAGCAAGACAGAATTCTTAGCTGACAATTAGAAATTGGAAAAGCAACAAGTCTAATAGCTCATATTGCTTCGAGAACAACAATTGAGCAAGTTAAGTTACCTCCGGAGTTGCTCCGGCCGCCCTGACAGTTGCCACTGCCACCGCAACCTCGGCCGCTGATAAAGGATCCAATGGATGGAGGGTCTGAGGCCGTGGCATGATTGACATCCCTGCCAGAAAGCAGCCAAACCGATCAAAGAAGCAGTCATGAGAGAAGTACCCCAATTTATCGAGTTTACAAATTACAGCTAGGAATGTGAAGATCAAAACTGGAAGGGGAATAAATGCTTAGCGAGCTGCCCAAGAAAAAAGAAACGGAAAGCGATTGCGGAAAGGGAGACAAAAGTGTTTTTGTTTGGTTGCTTAAAAAATTACAGTATGTAACGGGAAAGGAAAAGGCCATAATATTCTGACTCTAAGGTTCGATTATTGGGACCCAAAATGGATAAAGACCCATACTTGTTTGACTTTCATGGAAGTGTACTAAGGTTTACTCTGGAGAGACAGCTTCTTTTTCTCTTACAAAAATACCTCCAACACTTGAAATCCCTCACACCGAAAAGGGGAAAGAAACCAAAGAACTTGACCATCAATTCGCTGAAGCTAAGAAAAAACAGAAATATAGAGAAGTAGCTAGCCAGAAAAGGTAAAGAACCTTTACCGGAAGTTGGATTAGCATGGGAAGAATCTGATAACTGATCGACGGGTTGGAGGATGGTGGCCATGGACGATCTCTTGGGGTCCAAATCCCCAGACGGGTTGGACGCGACAAGGTTCCAATTCTGCAAAACCTGATCAGTAGTAGAAGAAGCCCTCTTTTCTGTGCAGCTGGCCGTTTTGCTGTCAGTGCAACAAGCTGCTGGCTTTTCTTGAGCACCTGTTGCCATAGAAGAACAACGGCGTCGCAAGTATGTAATCAATCTGTTGGTGACAGAGACAAACAAAAAGAGAAAGTGTCTTCCTTGATGATCAGGTCGCTTGATCCTTCTCCGCCACTAAACGTACGGTTTCAAGTCACAACGACAAAAAGGGGATTCTCGTGAAGAGGAGAGAATCCAGGCAGCGTCGAACTCTTGGGAATTGGTTGATAGAATTTCCACTTGTCAGCAAGCTGCTGCTCGTTATTTATAGAGAGCTTCCGATGGGTACGGGATGAGGGGTCAAAGCCGAGCATCGTCCCTCCATGAAGGAGGCAAATTCCAGATCAACTTCAAAATCAAAGTAATCATTTTTCTTTGGATGCAATGCCAATTGGCAGGTCACTCATCAAAGTTTTGGAATTTGTTCAATTGACCCATCAAAGATTTTTCAGTAAATTATTTGACTTTCTATTTAGGTTTGAAAGTTAGAGGAATACCACCTGTGGTTGTTCCAAATATTGAAGAAACATAGTGGGACTAGGACTTGGTTTTGGTTTCCTGTGTCCGAATTGATTATGGCTTTAAAGAAGCCAAGTTTGTCTAGGATTAAGTTATAGGCTTGGCTTGCAGGAGGGTTTTAGTGTGCCGTGTGTGTTCTTTGGCTAATTTTGAGATAGATAGCGCAGGCAGCCAGCTAGAGCCACTATGTCATGAACAACATTTTTAATGCGGCCAGAAATTCGGCCTAACGTGGTAAATGACAAATTACAATTTTAATGCGGCTTGAGCCGCATTAAGACCTTTATTTTTTTATTATTTTTTTAAAGGAGGGGCTTCACCTTCCGTGACATTTTATAAAATTGAAAAAGCCCAACGGCAGTTGCATCCATTTAGAAATTGAAACCTACAAGAAAATGGTTCAATCTCAAAGGAACAGTTAAAAACCAAAAGGCCCCTGTGCTGAACAGCACAATCAGGACCACTACACCAAATTTCTATTCAGACTATAAAAATAATGAACATATACTCTGACCTAACCTAGTCTGCACAAATTCTCCGGAATCCAACAGTTCAGTGATCAAGTTATACAGAATTATAATTTAGAGACCAAAACGTATCAATCATTATAGTTAAGGGAGTAAATGAGTAGTTAGCATAACACATACTCATGATGGTTTAACGGCCCGCATGCTTGCAATCTTTTTTTTCTTTTTCTTTTTTTGCTTACGTTTCGACAGCCATATATAACGGAGTTTTATTTCACCGGTGTTTCACGGTGGGGTTAAAATGATAGTCCATTTATTAATCACATATATCAAAACATATCTATCTAAATACATTATTAATTAACTAATTTAACTAATTAATTTAACAAATTAAAAGATTAAAACGTTTTTCGTAAATATTTATTAAGAGAATAAATTTGATATTTCTATGGTATGTGTTTTTTTATATATGTGGTAAATAGACACGCATTTAAGGAGATGTTGTTTAAGTTAATCAATTATTTTTTCATGTATAAATCATGAACAATTTTCGTTTTTTCACTCAAAATAAACAATCACTTATAGAATTAAGTTAAAATTACTTATATCATAAATCTTTATATACTTGTCAGCCCGTAAATGTTTCATAGGAAACTCACTGAACTGAACTTGTTTGTTGGTACATCTCTACAAAAAAAAAATCACCTTAACAGTTAAATAAATAGGATAATAAGTATCACAATTAGTTAATAATCACTAAAAATTATTTTGGCTGAACCAAGAGTATATGATTTTTTTTTGGATATGTGAGTAAGTGCATTGAACATCTAAAAATGTAAATAGAAAACAAAAATTACCAACATTACATACATTAATATCCGAGGCATAAATTCACACAATCAACATAAGAATGAAATAGGAAAAATACATCAACAACATAAAAATAAGCATCTGGCAATGTAATTGATGTAAAAAAAACAACACCAACATTACATGGATTAATTTTAGAAGTATAAATTCACACCACCCACATAAGAATGAAATAAAAACACATCAACAACATAAAAATAAACATCGTAATCGATGAATAAAATAAATATAAATTAATTTTAGAAATAAATGTATTTAGTTTCTAAATATATTTCATTTGTTCATGGAAAATTGAACATAATCTTTTTAGGTTATCCCAAAAAATTGCACACTTTTCTTAGAAAGAAGCTTTCCCGTTCCCGACCTAACATGACCTTGGTAGCTACCATAAAGCTACCAAAATTGCTACTGAGGTAGCCGAAATGGGAGCTACCGAAAGACTACCAAAATGGGAGCTACTTTTTAGAAACACAACTACCACGCCGCCACTAATTAATATTATGAAATAAAAAAATAAACTCAAATTCATCCGAATTAATCTCATATTCATCAAAATCCAAAATTACAACCCTAGAAACACAATATAAAAACCCAGATCATCATCTCATATTCATCCACCCAGAATAACAACATCATTTATTCATCTAGTATTCATCCTCAACAGAGAAATACACCTAAAGTTGATGGTACCGCAACTTCTACTCAGATTTAGAGATGATATTTTGTGTAATAGTTGAGAGAGGAGAGGTTATGAAAAAAATTTGCGACGGGTTGGAAAGAAGCGGGGGAGTATATATATATATATATATAGACGAATCTACTGCGGCTTCCTCCGCAGTACATGGCCGCAGTAGGGATGGTGGTAGGTAGGGCACGTGGCCCACGAGGACTCACTGTGGCCTAATTGCGATTTAGGCCGCAGTAACGTTTACTGCGAACGCCGACATCTCGTTTACTGCGGGGACTCGTTCACTGCGGCCTTAACCGCAGTTAAGGCCGCAGTGATAAGTGCCCTCCCCACGTAGTGACGAAACTCAAACATAAGCCTACAATAACCAAGATATAAAATATATACATATATAAAAAAACATTCAAGATCTAAAATACCAAAAAATGAACAACCAAGATCTCAGAATAGGTAGAAGAATGATAGAAAGAAATCAACATATCCACGTCGAAGACTTCACCGCCGCCACCCCATGGTCGATCTCGCTACAGATCTGGAGATGGTTGTTGTTCAGGACTTCACCGCCGCCACGCCATGCCACCGCCATTTGGACATCGATTATAGTTAGAGCACGTCGATCGGAGGCGAGAGAGGGAGAGTTTTCTGAACCGAGGTTTGGATTTGAGGAGCGATTTGGATATGAGGCAAGATTTAGATATGAGTTTTGAGAGCCGGAGAATGGTTCAGAGCGAGATGAAGTTTTTTGGTTTGTCTCGGAAAGAGCAAGGAAAAAAAGAGTTTCCTTGGGAAGTTTTTTTGGGGGGTAGCTGCTTAGGAGCTACTCTAGGAGCTACCACCCCGAAAAGTTTATTCTCCGATTACGCCTTGGTAGCGGATGGTAGCGGACTAATGTGGTATGCCCTTGGTAGCTACTTAGGCGCTACTCTAAGAGCTTCTAAGGTTAGATAATGTACGTAGTGTTCTAAAATTACTAAACTATCCCCACTTTATTTTTACTTTTATTATCTCATTTTTGTGCCCTTTCCACGTACTAGAGGGCAGTTATGCCAAAAGGCATAAAATCTAATTACATTCACCTTAATTTCTGTACTCATCAAAACCTTCGATTATTTAGGGATGGAGTGAGTATTTTTTAGACAAGATTTTTCCTCAAATTCTTCCTTATTAAATTTTGAGTAAAACAAGTTCGAAAGTCAAGCTGTATCAATTTTGATGAGATGTACAGTGCACATAAAATATGAAATAATTGAGTGGACAAAAAGATTAGTGAGTGTTGAATACTTAGAGTGATAAATTATAAAGATAATAGATGAGACACAAGTAAATTTTATGAAATGATGGAAATTGAGCGTAATAATAAGGTAAAAATAAGGTTGTAATAATTTTTAAAAAGGGAACATTTTTTCTTAACTTTGTCTATATACTAATTTTCAGATTATTTCTAATTATTGTCTTAGTAACATACTACAAATTAGTAATTTACTATACAGGTACCTATACTGTAACTAACTATAAATTTTATTTTTATCATAGTATTAATTTATGCAATAACACTCTTTATAAATAAGTACTCCCCCTGTTCCGTAATTTTTGCAACGTTGATTTTTAATATCAATTTTAATTAATTCAAGATCGATAATATTTGTTTGTAGAGATTTTTTTATAAAAACCTTTATAAATTAAAAACATTAAATTTTCATATTAATATTAAATTTTTTAAATTATAGTTCAAAATGACATAGAAATAAAATATCATATTAAATGCTGAAAACAAACATTGCAAAACTTTTGGAATACCAGGATAAAACTTTTACTAGCTACTCCATTCATTCTAATTTAACGTAATATTTTACTTTTAATTTTGTATATGGTTTATTTATTTACCATAAATAATTTTTAAAAAAATGAAGAAAAAAACATCGATTTACTCAATGCACACATTATCTCAGATTATATTGTATATCAAAATGTTGCAAAAAAAATCCTAGATTTAGATTATTGAAAAAAAACTAATTATTAAAGTGGAATGGAGGGTGTATGTAGTGTTTTTTTTAAGCATACACTGCAATTGTAAAATAAATAGAATGGACCAACTACTATGGGGAGGAAGCAAGCAATGAGAACGAGAGTAATTAGGTTACAAACTATTATAAAAGAAAAAAAGAACCCAACTCATGGTCGAAATATCACCGTTTATACTTGATAAATGGTGATTTCAATTGAAGAGATCAATTTCTATACAAAGTCACCATCTAGCTTCAACTTTATGGCTTATATATAAACAGCTAGCATCTGATGAGATCAATTTCTATACAAAGTCACCATCTAGCTTCAACTTTATGGCTTATATATAAACAGCTAGCATCTGAGATCAATTTGAAGGTACCGCTCTGTTACTCCAAATTACACTAGTTTGATTATTATAACTTTGATGAAGGTTCGGTCCGTGCCTCAGAATATATGCCGGGTGCCCTTTGCATGCATGATATTGTTGTGGGTCAATGGCACATGCATGTGTGTGGTTCTTGGACTCAAATGTATCACCTGTTCAAGGGTTGCGAGACAACATGTTCTTGTTATAATCGCCAGGGTTTGGTTGGGCGTACAGTATCTACACTAGCTAATTAATTGTTTGTTTCTATAAAGTCGAATTAATTCGGATATATATGTTTCGTCATGAATTTAAGTCGCTTGTATATATATATTTATATATATCTTGATCGCTCGAATCGAAACCCCCTATTTAATTAGGTAGCTTCTGGTGCAAGCAAAGCAATTCCAATATAATTCATGCGATACTCAATTATCATGCCTTTGTCGTTGGACTGTCCACCGTCCAATCCCATGCATCCACTTTCATTTCATCCAGATATATGCATGCAATCATCTTGCTCGAGTCTGCACGGTCCAACCCGCTTAAATTGAAAAATCATGATATGCGGTTTCACAAACATACAAAACCCCATTATTATTATTATTATTATTATTATTATTATTATTATTATTATTATTATTATTATTATTATTATTATTATTATTATTATATCGAAACTGGTCTGGTATTCACCCCTCGATTAACTCTGCTCAAGTTTTTAGTTAAATTTATGGGTTATTATTCTAATTCAACTTTAATCTAACCTAGTTATTTTACCTATTTACAATTTCACCACTCCCTCCCCCATCCCCCGCTCATCCACCACAACTGCTCTGCCTATGCCGGCTACCACCATCTCGATGACGCCAAATTACTGGCCCCGATTAGGGGTGTAAACGAGCCGAGCCGAGCCCGAGCCTGGCGGGTTCGAGCTCGAGCTCGTGAAATTCGGGCTCGGCTCGAGCTCGGCTCGAGTTCGAACGAGCCCGAAAATTCGAGCTCGAGCTCGGCTCGAGACAGGCTCGAGCTCGGCTCGAAGGTTCGTGAAGCTCGAGCTCGTTAGGCTCGCGAGCTCGGCTAGGCTCGATTCGGCCCCAAACGAGCTCGCGAGCTCGAGCTCGTTAGGCTCGCGAGTTCGTTAGGCTCGATTCGGCCCCAAACGAGCTCGCGAGCTCGAGCTCGTTACGAGCCGAACTCGTCGGGCTCGAGCTCGGCTCGTATATTATTCGAGCCTCGAAAACGGCTCGAGCTCGAGCTCGAGGCTCGAAAAAGCTCAGCTCGACAGGCTCGTTTGAGCTCGAGCCGAGCTCGAACGGGCTCGATTCGTTTAACAGCCCTAGCCACGTTTTTCATATGCACATACATTATTATTTTACTTCATATGTTTAAATATTGAAGAAAAAATTATAAATTAAATGTTGAAAAATAATTGTATCAACTTTTATGAAATGGAGGGAGATATCCATTTCCTTTAACACGTGTCTTATTTTAGTCCCTCCCTCCGTCCCTGAAAAATTGAACACATTTCCTTTTTGAGCTGTTCTGGAAAAATTGATCACTTTCCCTAAAAGGAAACTCGTCACTCTCAAAGTTACTAAACTATCCTCACTTTATCTTTACTTTTTCTACCTCATTTTTTGCGCACTTTCAACTAGGGGCAATTAAGTAAATATATACAAAATTCTTACATTCACTTTAATCTCCGCGCTGAATCAAATCCTTCAATCTTTTGGGGACGGAGAGAGTATATTATAAGTGTTAATTATATGAGGAAAAATTACATATATAGGGTTCAACGTTCTTCTAACTATGCATAGATACCTTATACTTTGAAAAAGGTTCATGGGGACAGTTTCCCCATTGCCAACAAAGTGGTACCGCCCTTGCCAACAGTAGCATGTCATCTGTCAGCCCAACCGCTCAGTAAAGCTCCCACCATGCCACATCAAGCCCTCTGCGTTGCGGCACGAGCCACCTTCGTTCACTATCCGTGAGCTGTAGACCGGATACCTGGTTTCACTATCCGTAACCGTCCTGCACTACGCGAGTACCTACCCTGCACTGATCCGTACGATGACAGTTTTTTGCGGATCGGGTTGCAATACCAGTGGCGGATGATCCTTGTGGTGAGCCCCAGCGCCCGCTGGGCTAATTTTAGTCCAAAACTCATATTTGCATAGTTTAACCTAATTTATTTTGGTATTTTGATTTACAATTCTTATAAATATCGCTTTTGATTAAATTTTTGATGAATTTTATCTTAAAAATGTGTTTTAACTTATCAAAATTTTACCTGTTATTAAATATTGATTGATTTTTTTTCCGGCCACCTAAATTTTTTACCCTGGATCCGCTACTGGCGGGTACCCACACTATCAATGAGTCATTAATATTATGAAGAAAATTTTCTTTTAAAAGAAAAAATAGATTGTATCTATTCTTAAATTACCAGAACATGATAAATAAGTAGTCAAATACACTACTAAAATACCAAATCCACAATTATTATGCAAATAATAGTAACAATTTGTGAATGGAATAAGAGAAAATAAAATAAGAATATACGGAGCGGGACTTATACGCCACGGGTAACACAAAATTATTCGTGTGATTAAACACTACTAGAATCAAGTCCCTCATGGGCCTAATCGCTCATTCAAAAAATTTCAAGCTTGGTCAGCACTCGCTTCGCGTACAGCAAGCACTCTGAACTTTGAATCCACGCCACAAAACTTTGCTCCAAATGTCGTCCACTTTCATTTTTACGGGCCCAGGCCCGTACTTGCTCGATCATTGGTTAGTAAAAGTTTGGTCTTTATTTCTTTGTTCAAATCGGGCTCAAAACCTTTCCTTGTTCTTTGCTTGATCCAACTCACGGTGCAGCTTGGGATATAGTGGTAGTGAAATTGATCCATTGGAATGGGCTAACTGTGATGTAATTTTTTCTCTTTCTGAAATCCAAGCTGATTTCATTTCATTGGATAAAACGTATAGGGCTCACCTTGTTGTGTATCTAAACCTTTCTTGCTGCTTCTTTACGATTGATTCAAGTTAATAAAATTATACAAGTTGAGACCACTTTTCAATATCAAATTTCATATTGCCCATTATCTTTATTATCGTAACATTTCGTCTTTTTCTCTGTGATAATGGAGTGCTTTATTGATCATCAACAAAGAGAAAGATACAAAAGTCATTACTCATCATACCGAACCCGGCCGAATTTATAATGGAGTATATTGAAGTCGCAATAGTTGTAAAAACCGGACCGGAACAAATGATTCGACCGGTTCAATTGTGAACCAGTGCCTTTCCCGGTTCCAGTTGGTTATTCACTACATGTTCTGAAAATCGGTCAAATCCGGTGATCATAAAACCAGTGAAATCGGAACCTATAAACCAGCGGTTTACATAGGGAAAAACAAAAACTCAGATTTAAACATAGATCCATCTTCATTCGATCTGCTGCTATTGTCGAAGGAAACTAGAACATTGAGAGTGAATATGTCGCAACTGAGTATATTGATGTCAGACTGGAGATGGTTCCCAAACAACAATCATAAGAAGAAAGAAAGAAGAAATAAAGAGAAAGGATAGTTGTAGAAGAGTGTAGTTAATTAAAAGAGAAAGAAGAAATAAAGAGAAAGGATATGTTGCAACACCGCAAGTGTACGGTTATCAAATAAGTAGTAAACAAGTGAGTACTGGGTCGAATCCACAGGGACTTGTGATTCTAACAAGTTGTGTATGAATTATGAAAATAAAAGAGATTATTGATGGACTGTTTGTGAAAATTAATTAACAAGACTAAATTGTAGGAGACGAGAAAATTCATGAATTAAAGCTGCTTTCTAGGATTCATGATCCATTTGACCTTCGGGTTTAACACTTTAATTTTACTACAATTATTACTCTCAACATGTAACAAGATTTATCAATTCTAGATGTCCTCTATCAAGTGTTCCACCTAGGTGATTAAAGCACAGTCATCACTCCACTCTAATTATTTTGGTGATCTATCTTCTTCCTAGAACTCGTGGCAAATCATCGATCCTGGAGGCCGTTTAGTTTCAAGGAAGAAAAAATATTTTGGGACTTTTAGGAACCATTAAATAAGTTCAGGGGTATATGATTATTTAAAAATAATTGTAAAGTTCCTAAAGTTAGCTGATTTATCCATTAAGGTCTAAAATTGGTAAAAATAAACAATTTGGCCATTAAAATGTTAGAAATTTAACACCGTTAATGGAGTTACTGAGTCAAGTCCCTAATTTGCACCGAGTTGAATAGTAGGGGGCCGGGTTTGGATGATTTTTTCTTCAAGCCCTAAGTTTCCAAACTCGGTAAAGTTCGAGGTAATGAACGATGTTTTAGCCAAGAAAGAAGGCTTAAATGCACATTGCTACCCCCAACTATGTTGACTCGGGCAATGAAGGACTTGGACCAAAATTCGCGTTTTCTGCTACCCTGAACTATGGACTTGGGGCAATTAACGACCTCCACTCACCTAACTCGGATGTGGGAAAAACGACGTTACATTGATGGACCAGATTGAAAGTGTTGTAAGTATTGGGGTGTGAATGACATAAATGAAAAATAATTGGGCATTAATAACCGTTACAATTAAGACTGGTTAATTTAAAAATTTTTGTTAACTGTAATATAAAACTGACTTCGACTTTTGAAGTTGGAGCCCTGAGTTAACCCAAAGCTAGAAATTGTGCACAATCCGCTCCGCTGAAAAATGGAGGAAAGGATAGTGTAGTCTCTATCAAAAAATGAGAGAAAGGATAGTGTAGAAGAAAGAAGAAACAAAGAGAAAGGAATGGGAAGAAAGCACAGAGAAAGGGGAAGATAATAAAAAAGCACTCCCAAAGTGCAAAACAAATTCTTGAATCATCGTGGTGAGGCTAATGAGAGAGAGCAGCAACTTTGAGGGTTTTATATTTAGTTATTCCAAAAAAGTCACAATCTTTTACTTTTTTGTCCAAATAAACCCTTACACTATCTACGTGTACCACTTCGAATCACTTTTCTTTTAAATAGATAATAAAATCCCTCATTAATTTTTAAGAATATACATTATTATGTTGCATATGAATTATTTTATAGCAAGTATATAGGTTGATTAATTTATTACTAGTTATATAGAAATAACGGTACAACCAACCACCAGCTCAATTAATCGGACCGATTAAACCTAAAACCATTAACTTAACGGTTCATTGACTTGTTCAATTTTTAAAACCATGAATCACATGCAGAGGCAAGTAATCAGGTAATTATAACAAGAGCACCCATACCCTTATAATCATGGTTCGGCAGTTGATTGCTACTACCGTACGTCAAACTCCATTTTAGAGTAGCTACCTTTTAACATTATACTGACGTACGACATCTATATATCCCATGACTAGCTAGTTTATTATTCCCCATTTACAAGTTACAACACACTTCCTCTCTAAAAAAACAAGTAAAATTCGTCCATAGTTTTTTATTCTATCTTCGCGATCTATTCTGGTCATAAATTATCATTTTTTAAATAGTCATAAATTTAAGTTATGCGTCATGTTCCGGTCATTTCCGTCCATTTTCGACGTTAAAATGGATGAAAAAAAATGTAGAAAGACAATTATACCCGTAGTTAATATTACAATAAACCTCAAATTTTTAAAGCTTACTTGAATCTACCCAAAATACTTTTAAATCTTACACATTAACCCTCACACTTAATAATACTTCACTTTGCCCCTCAACGTCTCGAGCCTGACGCCGCTGCTGGAAGCCTCCGACATCACCGCAGCCCTATGTTGACGGTTCCGTAATAATTCTCGCCTCCATTCATCGCTGGAAACCAGCTTACATGCGTCGGAAGCCTCAGAACATAACCGGTATGATTCCACAATCCATCGGCTCAATCGGGCGCTCCCAGCGCTGAAATCTTCATCCCGGTCACCGGCCCGCCATTGTCGATCGTCCCTGCCATGAAAAGCTACTGGAAATCGCAGGAACTGCTAGGCGATTCACGAACTCTATGTTTGATTCCACCATCGTCGGCTGCGTAGGCGGAGGAGCGGCGGTTGAAGTAGGAGGCGAGTAGGAGGGAGGAGGCGACGATAGCTCCAGCGAGGGGAGGACGGAGGTGACGTGACTAGAAATGAGTGGGTGGAACTCTGGAGGATAGCGAAGGTTATGTTTGAAAATAGTTTGGGGTGAAATTGATTATGTTTAAAAGATTGGTGTGTATAATAGCAATTAATTAAGGGTGAAAAGGTCATTTTAACTCAACGTACATAACGGCTAAAATAGACGGAAAAGACTGAAACATAACGCGTAAATTATCACCATTTAAAGCAAAAAGTTAATCCATGACCGAAATATATCACAAAGGTAAAAACATGGACGAGGGATTTTACTCCAAAAGAAACGAAACAGTTAACTTTTAATGTCCATTTCATTTCTATTTATTTATATTATTTCTTAATTTGAAGGAAAAAATATTAAATATATATATTTATAAAGTTAAGACATCAAATTTTTAATTGTGTATAAAAGTTTTAAATTTATAATTTAAATTGTTATAGAAATAAAATCATAGATTAAATGTTGAAAAACAAATGTTATATTACTTTGGGACGGAGGGAGTGCAATATTCTCTTACTTGTTTACACCACTAATTTACTATTCGCTTCTTCTAAAACATTCGGTACCTTTCACTCGAATCTGTAATGATAGAATATTTAGTTATGAACTTGTAAGATTTCACACTTCAAATATAACTAAAGAGTTCTCTAGTTATAAAAATGTAAACTCTGACAAACAAAATTTAAAATAAAGAGAGTTAAAAACTAATATTAGTATGATAAATGATATAGAAATGGTTTATTTTTTTAATAATACTCACTAAAACATAGATACATTTACTTTCTAGAAGAAAAAAATCACACAACTTTACCTTATTGACATTTACACTAAAAACGTTTTTTTTTATCTTATACACATTTTACTTTATTACTCTCAGATCTATAATATATCTTAATATTAATATTCATATTCATTCAAATATATCTAATTTCTTGGACAGATGGATAAAAATAGTACTTAGTACTCCCTCAGCGCGTCGTCAAACAATTAGGCCATTGTTTAGTTTTTAGCACTTATAATGTGGTGATTTTTTTCTTTTACATTTTGATATATATATATATATATATAGTAATTAAGTTTATATCCAAATTATAATTCAAACATTTCTAATTTTCATAAATATCATCCTCTCCTAAAGGAAGGTGAATTGTCTGAAATTACAAATCATGTCATTGTCGGATTCCGTTTCAACCATTATAATACGGTGGACTCAAAGTTGAAGTTATATTTCAATAATAAAACTCATGTTCGTACACTTCAGTCTCATGGACGACCAAGTATTCCGGTATATAAGTTTGAGTTTCTTGACTTCAATTAGGTTCCAAGAAGACATCCTGCAACTGTTTGTAATTTGACATGCACGGTTACTCTATATCATGTTAAGTTACAAACTTCATCGAGTATATCATGTATTGATATTTTTTAAAAAAATTGTAAACCGAAATTAGATGTTATAGTATAAATTTCAAACATGTGAGGATGTACAAGTTCATAACGCAAGAAATAAAGGCGTTTCAACCCCAATACATAAACTTCCAACATGTTTGCTAGGTTAATGGTCAACAAAACGTTGATGAAATTTTTTACATCAAATAGTCGAAATTTCTTAGGGAGGTTTATGTCAAATACTAAGGAATCTATCACATGTTTAATAGTGCGTAAATTTACCGATGTCAATTACGAACATTAAAAACATCAGATGAAATTGTGTTTTAAGGTATATAAGTTCCACGTTATCATATTATACACATGTTAATTTATATTCTATGTAATCCTTTCGTTTGTTTTTTATTGAATTGGTGTATCATTTTTATAGAAAGAAACTATATTTATAATTTATTTATTTATTAAAAAATATTAATGATAGTCCCGATCTGAGATGGGTCGTGTTCTCAGATCCTTTGTGATGAGAGTTTTTTAAGGTGGAATACCTGCAGCTACAGGAAAGAAAGAAATGGACCGGGGATTATCACTATGTATATAATGGGCTCTGGGTAGGGGGTAATCCGCTACCCATCTCGCTACCAAGGTAATGAATCTTACTTTTAAATCATCACTATGTTTTATCGGCCATGTCCGCATTAGACGGCCACAGTGAGGGGCTGGTCAAAGTGCCTCGTGGACCACAAGGCGATATTGCGGCTGTCTCATGGTGCCGCATTACCGCTATACGTGGGCCCTTTACGTGCTTTTAATGCGTCTTATTGCTAACGGGTGATTGTTTCAAATTAATGTCCCCACTAACTAATTGTTTCAAATTAATGTCCCCACTAACTAATTCTTTATCGGGATCGGTAATTAATCTTACTTTTAAATCATCACTATGTTTCATCCTGTTCTTGCTTTACAACTAAGAAATGCTCTTGAGCAAATTGTCCATCAAGCAATTAAGGGTCCGTTTAGTTGTGAGAAGTTTTCATTTCTAAATTTTTTCGGTAAATGTTTGGTCCATACATAATTTTTAAAATGTTTTCCAACGATTTAAAAACTCTAATATTAAAATGACTTCTAAATAAGGTTATTTAATTTAATATTAGAGTTTTTCAATATTTTGGAAAACATTATTTTTCATCCTTTCAAACCTAGATATATATACTATCAAACATTTACAATTAAGTTTTGAAAATGAAAATATCACAAATATTGATTGAATTTTGAATTTTTTATTCGACTGGATAACTATTAAACTTTTTAACTTATTACGAATAAACTGCTGAACTTTTGATCTAAGTAATCCCTCCGTTCCTTTTTAATAGTTACATTTTTTTTTCAGCATCTAATCTATGAATTTTTTTCTTTAAGATTTTTGATATATAATGTCAAGTTAATTATATGTATAAGGTATTTCAATGTCTTTAGTCTCTAAAAATACTTTTTTCGGATTTTTTTAATAAACTCTTCCAAATGAAAAATTGATTCAAACAAAATATCAAAAATCAAACATAACTATTAAAAAAGGACGAAGTATTTTAGTATTTGATTTTTAATTAACTGATGTTGTGATGGACGGAAAACGATGTGTACCAGGCGGAATTAAAGTTCCTATAAATGTTAATTTGAGTGCAGGAGCAGGAGGCAATGAAGTAAAAGAGAAGTTATCTTAACTATTAGTATGTATCAGCAGTAGTACGTACGTAGTTGTATATGGAGATGAATAGCGGCGACATTGGTCCCATTACTGGCGTCCGTGAGTTTTTAAGACAGTTGGGAGTTGAGTCAAAGAAGCTCTGGTATCTGGCGGGTCCGGCCATCTTCACCGCCGCCTGCCAATACTCTCTTGGCAACATCACCCAAATCTTCTCCGGCCACATCACAACCCTCGCCCTCGCTGGCTTTTCTGTCGAGAATGCCCTCATCGCCGGCCTCTCCGGTGGCATCATGGCACGTTTCATTATTTATTTATTTATTTAATACTACAAGTTATACTCAATTTGATTGATCATGATGGCGTCCAGCTTGGCATGGGAAGCGCGCTGGAAACGCTGTGCGGGCAAGCCTACGGTGCCGGCAAAGTTGACATGCTCGGAGTGTACCTGCAACGATCGTGGATCATTCTCACCTCCACGGCTATGCTGCTCACCTTCTTGTACGTCTTCGCCACGCAGTTTCTGATTGTGATCAGGCAGCCGGAGGACATTGCCAAGACGGCGGGGAAGTTCGCGCTCTGGATGATCCCTCAGCTCTACGCCTACGCCTTCAATTTCCCCATGGCTAAGTTCTTGCAGGCGCAGAGTAAGATAATGGCCATGTCGGTGATCTCCGCTGTGGCCCTGGTCTTTCACGTGCTGTTCAGCTGGCTCCTCATGCTGAAACTCCACTGGGGACTGGCCGGCGCCGCCGTCGTCCTCAACGCCTCTTGGTGGTTCATTATCGTGGCTCAGTTGGTGTACATCCTTGGAGGCTGGTGTGGCTCTTCCTGGACGGGATTTTCAGTCACGGCTTTCCACAAATTGTGGGGGTTTGTTAGATTGTCTCTTGCCTCCGCTGTTATGGTCTGGTAATTATATTATTCTTCCCTACCTTAGTAAAAGATTATCTCATTTATTTTAATCTATAATTTCTTTTATTCATGAATATTTAGACATAGAAAATTAAATAATTCATATCATTTAAAATTTGCAATCTAAATTTTTTAAATGTAATATTTCTGAAATTTTTTCACTATTTATTGTAGTTAAAATTTAAATAAAACATTGAACTTTAAAACAGTACGATCAAATGGAACATTTTTTTATGAACGGAGGAAATAGTACTCTTCATCATCATATTCCTTGTGATCAGATATTCCAGTAGTGCATGCATCATGTGTTAAACCAAATTAAAAACACTAACTTAATTGTCATTTGGATATATGCATGCATGCTTGAGCAGCTTAGAATGCTGGTATTTTATGCTTCTGATACTGGCTGCTGGGTATCTAAAGAATGCAGAACTCTCGGTGGCTGCCCTTTCTATCTGGTAAGTTGTTTTTTCTCCAATCCCTATATGTATGTATACACCCCGGCCCACTGTAATTTTGTAACTATTGACGACATATATATATATATATATATATATATATATATATATATATATATATATATATATATATATATATATATATATATATATATATATATATATATATATATATATATATATATATATATATATATATATATATATATATATATATATATATATAAAACTAAGCAATTTACAATAATTGAATCTTTTTGAATGCAGTCTCAATATATATGCATTTACCATCATGCTTGCTTTCGGGATGAATGCTGCCGTTAGGTATCATGTATATATATATATCTCGCTAGCTAGCAACTACTAATTAATTAAATATATATTTATGTAAAGGTTGATTCTTTCTTTAATTCGTTTTTGATACATACATACATACATGTATGTATGTATGTATGTATAGTGTGAGAGTATCAAATGAATTAGGGGGTGGACATCCGCGAGGTGCTAGATTTAGCGTGTTGGTGGCGATGATGTGTTCGTTTGTGATGGGGGTTGTGATAGCCATAACGTTAATTCTGTGCCGTGAGGTGTACCCTGGTTTGTTCACAAATGATGTGAAAGTGAAGGCGCTGGTGCGAGCTCTCACACCATTCCTTTCTTTCTCTATCCTCGTCAACATGGTCCAACCTGTTCTTTCAGGTACGCTAGGCTCACTTCATTTCATCCAAGTAGACATTTATTTTGAATAATTTGGAAAAGTATGTTTGGATTGATGAATGAGATGTATGCTTGTAGAAAAATTTGAAAAAGAATATTACTCATAAAATCCATTATTTTGAAGCGTTTTTATTTGAATGTTGTTTGTTTGTGGGTGATTTTGAGTTGACTTGGTAGATGGAAGAGAGTGATGAGGGATAATTGAGTAAATTCATGTACAAAAGTTTACTAAAAAGGGAAAGTGTTTCAATAATTTAGGGACAACCCAATAAGAAAAGTGTTTCAAAAATTTTGGGACAGATGGAGTATTTTATAGAAAATGATGAATTTAAGATTATTGAATGAATTGGAATCCATGAAATTGAAGAAAAAAAATTAAAAAATTAAGGTGATGAAATGACCATTGATTAATACCAAGCTGAGACAGTACGCACTTTAAAAGTGATGTGATGCATGATATCACTCACTCTAATCTTCTTCTTCTTCTTCATCTTTTTTCCCTATTTTGGATGTAGGATTTATTAAAAAATACCAATTTGCAACAACTCCCTCATTCCCATAAAAATATATTACTTTTTCCGTTCCGGTAACATTAACAAGTTTATTTTTATATATGGAAACATTTTCATATCTGGTTTACTTTATTATAATCTCACTCTCTTGTGAGACATATATAACAGGTGTTGCTGTTGGTGCTGGATGGCAAGCTACCATTGCGTATGTAAACATCGGTACCTACTACTTCTTGGGAATTCCTTTGGGCCTTTTATTGGGCTTTAAGTTTCAATTGGGCGTCAAAGTAATTTACTCCCTACATTTCTCGATCTTTCAATATTTTATCTTTTCAATTTTCAACGCTTACAATACAATCTATCATGTGCATTGCATGCCTTCAGGGCATTTGGTCTGGGATGTTGTCTGGGACGGCTTTACAAACATTGATCCTCCTTGGAATGGTTTACAGAACCAATTGGAAAAAAGAGGTAGTTAAAAACTTATTAAGGGTGTGTTCATTCAGCATACATTTTTTTCATAATCAAAATTACAACAATAAACTACTCTCGAATTAATCATTTGAAACCTAAGTTCATATGAATTTCCTCTCAAAAGAATTTTGAGAAGACCTGAATCAAGCCCGGCCCCTTCCTAAAATATCTCTTCCCATATTTGAAACATGGCTACCTATAAATTATAATACTACATGTGCAGGCGTCAATTGCTGAGCAGAGAGTAGCAAAGTGGGGTCGCCATGCGGGTTTGGATAATGCTGACGATGTTGTTGGGGAAAAGGAACCAAAAATGTCACCAAGTTGAGGTTGAATTGAAACCAATATAGAGGGATAGTTACCCTTATCTCACCAGAAATCAATCTATAATTCTAATTATACACAGTTTGAAAAACATCCTGAATCATGATGTTCTATATTGTAATGAAGTGATCGATCTCATGTCCTAATTAGAGGTATATATGCAATTTATGTATTGTAAATCAGGTAGATGGAAATTCTTAGCGTCTTATCGTCCTACGGTGTTAGTTATAATTTGAAACATAATAATCTAAAGTCATGGAGTTTAATGTGATTTCCATTATAGTTCATGCACTATTTACGTGTAGTTGGGCTGGGTTCAAAAAAATCAAATTAGGAATTTCGGGCCTGTTTTCATGTTGGGCCCTAAAACATTGTCCAGGCAGCGGCCCTAGGCCCTCAACTCGAAGGCCCAAGCCACACAGTTGAGTTTCTTTCGTTTTCTTTTTTCTCATTTCCTCTTGTTGAGGAAATGAGAATATAAACTAATTAAAAAATTTATGAAGTTAACATGGCAATTCAGTCTCCAGGTCGGTCCAAGTTTGCACTAGTTTGGTTCGTCTCTGTAAGTCTCTTCTGTTCACGTCATTTCTGGCAAAAGGTGCAATAAGCGGGGGAGATGTGGCATTTTACCAACTGTACAAGTGTTGCACTCGAGCATAAAGTATATACAAGCGTCGTCGTACAATGTCTTTTTAGTCAATTAAGCAAATAATGGAAGGATTTGAGTACGATATATATGGGATTCAGTACCACGTGGTTGAAATGTATGAGCAAAATGAGACGAGGTTTCATGTAGTGTTCTATGAATGAAATGGGACAAGTGTCAATGCCGATCATGTGTAGGGCTGAGAGAAATGAGAAGATGCTTTAAATTTGGGAAAGGATAAATTACATCCAAAAAAATTAAGTTATTTGAAATCTTCAGTTTATTCCCACCGATTTTGTCTCGAACTTTGGGAGCTCAGACGGATTTCAGGATCTAAACGAATATTTGTAAAAGAAATGGGTCATTGTGGATGAAACATGACAATTGGGGACTAATTTGAAATTTTTACGAAGTTGTGGGCTAACTCAATAAATTTTCCTAAATTTGTTTGATGCAGGCGATGGTGGAGGTGGAGAAGCTTCTGGTGGACGGTTGCAGGCTAGCATCTCCACCCCATCCAAATGATCAAAGCAGTTTACAGCATCATGAAGAGGTGGAGCAGTTGAAATTTTTGGCTATAAAAGAAGGATTTCGGAGGTGCAATCGATACAAGAAAACATAGCCATTTCTGGAGCAAAAATTCAACAAAGAAGAAAGCAATTCGGGCATAGCTGGTCGCCGGCGACTTTGTTTCACCATCACCGTCGTTCACGTTTTTTCCGGAATCCCTCGGCCTGCAATCTTTTGTTCGACGTCGGAGGCCATCTGCTTGTCCGTCGCTTCGTCGTTAGCCACCGGAGGTTGCCAGCAGGGGCAGGCCCACAATGGGGGCACGTGTCCCCAATAAAATTTTGCAAGTTTTAGCCGTTGTGGTAGTATTGTTTGATAAAATTAAACTATAGGGGTTATTTTGAAAACAAATAAATACCTTAAAGACTAACGCACGCACGCAGCAGCAGGCTCCAAGTCCACGCTCATCGGCCCGCCATAGAGAAAGAAAAATGGCTAAACACTTTTAGGATCATACTACTATACGTAATGTTCTATTCAAGTCATAATACTAGTTATATATAAGTCTTAAAGTTTTGAAAAATTCTTAAGAAATAGTCATAAATATTTTTTTTATCACTAATCATTGTTAAATAAAGTTTATAATACATTTTTTCAAACATAAACTTAAGAAATAAAAAAAACTTGTGCCCAACATGCTAAAATTCTTGGGGCCCACTGGTTGCCAGCTTCGTTCATTCCCTCTGCAAATCGCTGCTCCTAAGCCATTGGGCAAGTCTCAGAACTGCACAGAACGGAGGATTGGCATTTTGGGAGCCAAACATTTGACGGTATAATTACATTTGGTCTATATTCTTTGTCCCCTATATCATTCAAGTCCTTATTATTTAATATCTTCTAGTTAAAGCATTCGTGTAAAAGAAGCCGATGATTAAGGAGTGGTGCCTAGACTTTGCTTGTCCATTGTTTTAGTCTCTTTTTGATACATTTAAACTCTTGATGTATGCGCGGCAGTTTACATGGTATGGTGCAGGTTCAATTTGGATCTTTTAGTTAAATGATGATACGCTTTAATTTGTGATGGATATTTATTGTTTGTTTTAGAAGAGTCTTATTTTGTTTGTTTTATTTTATTTTATTTTTAATCATTGATCTCTTTATTGGTTTACTTCTTTTTTATTAATCCCTCATTTTCAGAAAGCAAATTTAATTGTTGGGCTAAATTATCAAGTGAAAATAAAATGAACCGTAGTACTAATTTTTGGGCGTACGGAAATTATTATTATTATTTTTGTACGTAGTTGACTGACGGACTTGGAGTTTCTCGTAGACCATTTTAGGTTTTCAATGACTTATCATAAAAAGATTGGTGGCGATTCCGTCGAAAACCATGTCGCTACATTCCCTACATTTTTAAAAAATTTCAGTTACTCCTGAGATTTAGTGAGCTTTTTGTCACCCTCTTTAATCATTTGTTTGTTGACTATTAACGATTTTAAGGTTAACTACTTTTATTGTAGTAATATTTCCAATCCTATCAATTCAACTCAAACATTTTACATTTTGTCTCTTTTATTTCTTTTCCTCAACCTGCATCCCTACCTGCTGTCACCATAGCCTGGCCATAATTGTGACGTGGACAAGCTCAAGATGCAACAATGCAAGCGAGCCCAGGCCGCCACACCCCAAGTGTGCTATGGTTATTGCTTGATTGTTTTGGAATACAATTAGTGTAATTAACCGTAAAAGTTTTAACAGTCGACTAACATCACAAATAATGAAAGGTGTAACAAAGGTTTTGCTATATATCAGGAATAATTGAAGATTTTCGAAGGAGATAAACTAAAATTTCATTATACCTCATAAATTTATGTAATTTAACCTTTCAGAAATGCTAGCTAGCTACGCTTGCTTGTTTGTACAAATATATTCAAATTTCCTATTAAAATTTTGGTACTATGTGTTCATTTTTTATTCAAGCACTTTCCAAGATTAATTAGTCCCGCCAACTCATATTTATATTTAAAAAAAACTTATGACAAAATATTTTGTGGGAGATTAGCATGCATCTATATAAGTAATAGTTAGAATTTCATGTAAAAAAAATCAGTACGTTGGGAGTCCAAGTTTTACCGCGGCAGAAGCCACATTTAATGATTTGGCGTAATAAAAATTGCAGTTTATGACGGAGTAAACTTTAGTGCGGTTATGACCGCGGTAAATGGTGCAGTAAGATCGTTGTAAATCCCTTTTTTAAGGGTTTCTCCTCCCTCTCCGCCGCACAACATCTTTTTTCTCCTTCATCTTCTTCTCCATCTTCCTCCCTCATTCTCCTTCACCATCTTCTCCTTCATCGTTTCTTTCCTCTCTTTTTCCTTCTCTTATTCCTTCTTATTATTCTCCTTATTTTTCCTCCTCCTCCTCCTCCTCCTCCTCCTCCTCCTCCTCTTCTTCTTCTTCTTCTTCTTCTTCTTCTTCTTCTTCTTCTTCTTCCTCCTCCTCTTCGCCACCACCGCTTGCTCCTCCTATGCCACCGGTTTATGGGTAAATCTGGGTTTTTGTGGATGAATCTGAATGAATTTCATCCGTTTTCTTCCACTTTTTTTAATTAATGAAAATGTTTACTGCGGTCTTTAGCGCAGTGAGGTCACAAATAGCTATCGCGGTCTCTGGCGTAGTAAGAAAAAAATTCATGAATTATTTACTGTGAGATTTATCGCACCCTTTTCCACAGTTGGTACTATAGATTTGGCTGCAGTAATAGCCCGTTTCTCCACAGTGAATTATTTCCAATGACTTGCGAGTGCAACACTTAATTGTTTATTTTATTCTAATTCAAATTACGAAGTAATAGCCCGTTTCTCCACAGTGAATTATTTCCAATGACTTGCGAGTGCAACACTTAATTGTTTATTTTATTCTAATTCAAATTACGAAAATATTCATATTAAAAGTCAATTGGAAAAGCATAGTTGTTTCTTTCACGAGCCAACCAATCAAAATCACTTTTGGAAGTTTGTTTGAGATTTGCTAAAATGTGAACCCAGGGCCCAATATTAATGGATGACATACATTTAGAAGCGTTCTTCGGCCCCACCGCTTTTCAAAGCACATAGGTTCGGTTGTGTGAATTCAGGCATCGCTTGATTAAACTGATTAAATCGTGTACCTGAAATGCATTACAATCTAAGTACCACCGTAGTCTCACATAAATAGTGCATTTCTTGTTCATCATTTTATTTATAATTTTGTTTTAATATTTTAATATATAAGGTCAAATACATTAGATATAAAATTTTAATTAGTTATTTTCAAGTTATAATTTGAATCTTTAACAATATCGAAAAAAACGTATTAGTTTTCTGAATTGAGAAGTTTCTAATTAGCAAGTGTTATTTTTTTTATTTTTTGTGCTTTTATAACCGGTAAATTGCACTCATGGTCCTATAATTTTAATTCTCGTCCTATTGTAGTCTCGTTTTAAGTTTTCGTACAAATAGTCTTATCTTTAGGTTTTTTCTGCATTCGTGGTCACTACGTGTTTAATGGGCATTGGGTAGGGGACGTCCCACTACCTAGCCCGCTTCTTTTTGAGCCGCTTCCCTCAACTCTGGCGCTACCCAGCCCGCTACCAATAGTAGGGGGACTCGGTAGCGGACGTCTCACTACCATCGTGCCACGTGGGTGCTACCACCTGACACAGATGGTAGCACACTGCCCCCCACCAGACCCACTACCAAAGTTTTTTTTTAAGATGATTTTTCTTATTCTCATCATTTAAAAAATGTTTGAGTAATAATATTATTTATTTATTATTTAGAATTTACAATTAAAAACAGAAATAAAATTGATTATAAATTAACCAAAGGTATCAAATACAATTAAAAATATCCAAAATCAAATTATTTTTGCAAAATTGTCCTACGGGGGAGGTAAATCATAATCGTCATCCCGCTCCTCACGCGACGGCGAACGGTGCTCTGAATCGCCGAACTGCTAAACCCCGTCGAGAATGGGTCAAATGACTCATTACTTCGTCTGAACATCTTCGGGGCAAACACCATGTTGGGCGGCGACTGCTGCGACGTCGACATCTCAGGCTATAGTAATTAGAACCGTGAATGTTCGGCATTTGGCACCCTGTAGTCGTGCGCCAGGAGGACCACTGAGGCTGCTGCGACGTCGGGATCATGTATGTGGAGTAGTTTGGCGGCACGTACTGGTCTTGTCGTGGCCGGGATGATCCTCTCGCAACCAAGCCCAAGGGCACCTGATGCTGTCGTACTCCCCCGGTACATCTTGGCCCACATCTGGTGCTGATGTTCCTTACAAGAATATAGTAATTATTACCACAGGAAAACTCAAAATGTTCAATTTAACCCAGAACTTTAAGAAATGGTACAAAATCACCCAAAATACCACAAATTTCATAAGTAATACATAAAATACCTAAAATAGCACGAAAATCATAAATAATTAAAATATATACTAAAATATCATTAAATACCTAAAATATACACTAAAATACCACAAAATACCTAAAATAGCACAAAATTCATAACTAATCTTATTTTCGCAAAATACCTAAAGTATATACTAAAATGACACAAAATTCATGAATAATACTTAAAATAGCACGAAATTCATAAATACGTAATCTGTATACTAAAAACCACAAAATACCTAAAATATATACTAAAATACCACAAAATACCTAAAATATATACTAAAATACCACAAAAATACTTAAAATAGCACAAAATTTATAAATAATCTTATTTATTAAAATACCTAAAGTATATACTAAAATACCACAAAAATGCTTAAAATACCATAAAATTCATAAATAATCTTATTTTCCTAAAATACCTAAAGTATATACTAAAAACCACAAAATTCATAAATAACACCTAAAATAGCACGAAATTCATAAATACCTAAAATATATACTAAAATACCACAAAATACATAAATAATATACTAAAATACCACAAAAATGCTTAAAATACCACAAAATTCATAAATAATACCTAAAATAGCACAAAATTCATAAATGCCTAAAATATATACTAAAATACCTAAAATATATACTAAAACACTACAAAATACAACAAAAACAGAAATGTACCACAAAATACCTAACATATATACTAAATTACACAAAAATAATAAAATAACACAAAAAATGAAAAAACAAAAGCTACATACATTAATTTGTAAAACATACTTGTGATTCCAGAAACGAAAATTGGAGGTGGCCGGAGAGCTTCAACAAAGAAACGAAAATAGTTGAAATAATCAATTCTTAACCGACAAAAATGAAAAAAAGAGATACAATGTTACCTTAATTAAATGAAGCAGATCCACGCATATGGGAGAAGAAACGGCGTCAGTGATGGAGGTCTCGCTCCGGTTCGACGGCTGCAACAAGGAGGAAGAAATGGAAGATGGAGAGGAAATGGGGAAGGAGGCTGATGGTTTCTAATTTATGGAGCCTGGTAGCGGGTCGCCACCTACCAGGCCCGCTACCAGGCAGACGGTAGCGGACGACCCTTTACCTAGCCCGCTACCATCTGCTTTTTGAATTTCCGAGGCGGTTTCCAAAATTTGAAACTCCGGCCTACACTGTTGTAGCGGGAACCTACTACCCAGTTACGCCTCCAGTAGCGGACAACCCGCCCCAGCCAACTAGAAGCTCTTTTGGGAGCTTGGTAGCGGACCGCCACCTACCAGGTCCGCTACCGAGCTCCTAACAACTACGTAGTGGATCCTATTCCGTTAAACACCAGTTAAGTTTAACGGATCTTCGCGAAAAATGATAATTTTAACCACTGAAATTTATTTGAAAAATCTAATTGCAGCACAAGTTTTAAACTTAACAATTTAATCACCCTAAACAATTATAAACTTAACAATTGAACCCAAAAGTTTTCAAACTTCACGTAAAACGACCGCACCCACCGGACCACCCCGACCACCGTCGGACCACCGCCGAAAAATCCGAAATAGAGAAAAAACTTCACTGGAGCGTAGATGGGGGCCTAGGGCTGCCAGATTGTGGCCTTAGGCCGGCGAAATGCAGTCCTTGGCCGGAGAATGGCTAGCCCAGGTCGTGAATCGGTGACCCAGGGCCGCGATTTTCCAGCCTGGGCTAGCAATTTGCCGGCCTGGGTGAGCAATTCACCGGCATGCGCGGCCCTATGCCTCGATCTACGCTCTGGCGAAGTTTTTTCTCTATTCCAGATTTTTTCGGCGATGGTCAGGGGTGGTGTGGTGATTTTACATGAAGTTTGAAAACTTTTGGGTTCAATTGTTAAGTTTATAATTATTTGGTGTGATCAAATTGTTAAGTTTAAGACTTACGGTGCAAATAGATTTTTTAAATAAATTCCAGTGGTTAAAATTATCATTTTTCGCGAAGATCTGTTATACTTAGCTGGTATTTAACGGAATAGGACCACGAATGTAAAAAAAACTTAAAAATGAGACTTTATTGTTACAAAAACTTAAAACTGAACTACGATAGAATGATAATTAAAGTTTTAGAACCATGAGTGGACTTTACCTTTTTGGTAACTAACACGTACTATATATAGATTGTTTTACGTCATCCATAATCGCCAACCACTTAACTTCCAACTACATTATTAAGGTGTCCAATATTAATTCCATCCTACTAATCATCCCAAGCATGTAGTGAATGACAATATATCGGATGGAAAATGAAATCGAAATTAACCAAAAATTATGGGTTAATTTGATGAGTATATCATACTATATATCTAAAAAATCTGATAGTTTTATAAACTATTTTGTTCATTAACAGAAATATTTGAGTCTTGATATGATACACATATGTGTAGGTACACATAGTAGATTAGATGCCTAATTTACAAAACAGTTTCAGCCCAAATCCACTAAAAAATACTAAATGTCTAAATTATCCCTACATACTTTCTCTATATATTGCTATGTGTACCTACACATATGTGCACCATATAATTGGTAGAAATATTTGGGGGCAGTACTTGAATTACATACGAAATGAAACAAAGATCTCATAGTTGCGTTACTTTAGAGAACTCATTAATTGAGGATTTGAAAGGCCTGAAAATCAAAATGAATGGGGATCCAATTCAGAAGGTAGCTAGGTTAGATGGAGTTTGCACGTCAACGGTTAATTTGTAAGTTTGCTGCGAAGAGGTAAAGACGTGCCTGCTAAACCCTTGTTTGACCAAGATTAATGTTACATTTAGGAATTACCAGTCCCATCAATGGCCTAATTACTTACACACCTCTCGCGCGTTGTGGGAATGCACTTTGACTTCATCAACATGCATGAAGGTGTGAAGCTTAATTAACCAATCTCCTCTCTATCTAAATTGATCAGCTAGTTTATTTTTATTTGTAGGGCCGGACGGATTAATAGAGTTTTTGTTATCGTCAGATAATTAGTACGTTGTTACTTAATTAGGGGTGTGTTCTCTTCCACCCTTTCTCCAAATTTTCATCCTAAAATACTCAGAATCCAACTTCCCCCTCTGACTAATCTTCTCACAACCGTCACATTTATCTTCCATAAGCTCAATTTTTTCTCCCAAAAATTTATTCCTAAACATATATACCCTAGCAGCTAGATGAAGGTAGCCTCAATGTAAAAAAACATTTTTTAGTGACATTATTGTTAATGAAATTGACATGATACTGATTATTGAAGTGTCATATTTAAAACATATTTTTTCAGATGTCCAGGTGCAGTACTATATAAGCGAAAATGTGAAAAGTGAAGACAAGAATATGAGATCAGATGGACTCATGGAGTTCTGTTTCTATTTAATTTTTGTTGAGTCCATGTATATTTAGCTGTCTGTTTTGGCTCACATGATCGGTGTGTAAAAGCAAAAGTGAAGAAAAGGAGTCGTCATACCCTTGTCTTGTGTGGTGGCAGTGGCATGAGGAACTTGGGTGACTTAAATGAATGAAGATAATAGTTGAGTGGGCGGGGCGCATATGATAAATTGGCGAAGTTTAAGGACCTGTGGTAAAATAAGAAAAAGACAGAATCCGATCTCAGTCGGGCTAATACGTACTTTTGCAGTGGTAATAAAGACAACTGTCAAATCCAGGATTTGGTAGCTAGCTTAGCTCCCGTTGGCACGCAGACATAAGCAATATTCTGATCATCAGCTAGCTAGCTCCGTAATAAAATCCTGGTTTCGTGTTTGATCAGACCAGACACACTGCTTTACAGAAACAACGCAAACACCACTATTCTTCCATGGAGGCCGTCCCTGACATTGGCCCCATCTCAGGCGTCCGCGATTTCGTAAGAGAATTCCGATCAGAGTCAAAGAAGCTCTGGTTTCTCGCCGGGCCGGCCATCTTCACCTCCGCCTGCCAATACTCTCTCGGAGCCGTCACTCAAGTATTCTCCGGCCAGATCGGCACCCTCGTCCTCGCCGCCGTTTCTGTCGAGAATTCCGTCATCGCCGGCCTCTCTTTCGGTATTATGGCAAGTACTAGCTAGCTCATCTCTTTCATCTATTTCGGATCGTATTGTAAAGTCATCATCATGTTCTCAATCTCGTATTGTAAATTAATTTCAGCTTGGCATGGGAAGCGCGCTGGAGACGCTGTGTGGGCAAGCATTCGGAGCCGGAAAAGTGGACATGCTAGGAGTTTACATGCAACGATCATGGATCATTCTGAACGCCACCGCCTTGATGCTCACCTTCCTCTACGTCTTCGCGACGCAGGTGCTGAGGCTCCTCCGGCAACCGGAGGACATTGCTAAGATGGCCGGGAGATTCGCGCTGTTGATGCTCCCTCAGCTCTACGCTTACGCCATGAATTTCCCCATTGCCAAATTCTTGCAGTCGCAGAGTAAGGTGGTGGTGATGTCGGTTATCTCTGCGGTGGCTCTAGGCCTGCATGTGGTTTTCAGCTGGCTCCTCATGCTGAAGCTCCATTGGGGCCTCAATGGCGCCGCCCTTGTGCTCAATGCCTCCTGGTGGTTCATTATCGTGGCTCAGTTGTTCTACATTCTCAGCGGCACCTGTGGCAATTCATGGACCGGATTTTCAACATTGGCTTTTAAAAATCTTTGGGGGTTTGTCAGATTATCTCTTGCTTCTGCTGTTATGCTCTGGTACGTACGTAACACACTTAACTACTGCGGCGTTCCGCAAATTAACTTCCCCATGTTTCTTAAAACTACCTACGTACCTTCTTTGATTTCTTAATTATGATTGGTGATCGTTAATCACGATTATTAATTACTCCCTTAAACTTTATTGCATGTGTAAATCACCGCTAAGTAGTTAGAATAATTTATTATGATGATATTCTGAAAGGCATTATATATGATTAATATCCTTAATTATGCAACCATTGGTTTCAAGAATCGATCCTTAAATTGTGCCATTAATTATACTATTATATGTTTGTTTGTTTGTTTGTTTGTTTGTGCTATGGTTTGGTTTGGTTGGTGCGCGCAGCTTAGAGTGCTGGTACTTTATGCTTCTGATACTGTTTGCCGGGTACTTAAAGAATGCAGAATCATCAGTGGCTGCCCTTTCAATCTGGTTTGATTTCAATTCCCCACCTTGAGTTTATATAGTTATTGCGGAATAAGGTTCCCTATTGCTTTTCTACCTATCTAGTCCACCTGGTTTTAATAATATCCAAACGAATTGTCTGCCTTTCTATACATATACCATATCTTGTTATTCTTTTTACCAACATCATTGACAATCTGTCAATCAAACATTTTTCTCCTCATATTTTTGCTCTCACTTCACTCGAATTTAAAAAAACTTCATCTTTTTATCCAAACAGCACATCTTTAATTAACATTCGATCAAACAGTTAAGTAGCTAATGATATTTTATAAAATTCATTATAATATATTGGCAGTCTCAATATATTTGGATGGATCATGATGATTGCTTTTGGAATGAATGCAGCAATCAGGTACTTAATTATACATGCATACATACATATGTCTTTAATTGTATATGAATAATAATTAGTAGTACTAGCTAGCTAGTCCTTAATTAAGTAATTAAATACGTAATATTGGTTGATATGTATGTATGTATGTTGGATGGTCAGTGTGAGAATATCAAACGAATTGGGAGCAGGGAATCCTGGGCGTGCTAGATTTTCGTTGGGAGTTGCAGTTTTAACAGCCTTCTCAATCGGTCTTGTGATTGCTGCTACGCTGATGTTATGTCGCGATGCGTATCCTAGATTCTTCTCTAGTGATGCACAAGTCCAGCGACTGGTGCGAGATCTCACGCCCCTGCTCTCACTCAGCATCCTCATCAACACCATGCAACCGGTCCTCTCAGGTATTCATTCATTCATTCATTCATTCACACCTTTCCGCACAATTCCCGACTTTTTAGGTCCTAAGACTGTCATTTCCCCTTTTTTTGTTCCTCCTCAGGCGTTGCCGTTGGTGCTGGATGGCAAGCTACAATTGCATATGTTAACATCGCTTGTTACTACTTCTTCGGAACTCCTTTGGGACTTGTCTTCGGCTACAAGCTTCATTTGGGTGTCAAAGTACGTGCTCATAAATCACCCCATTTAGAAATTAACAATATTCTACGTACATGATCATCTTTTCCATTTATATTTTCTATTTTCAATTTGTAATTAATTGTGTATACATACGAATTGCTCTCAGGGGATTTGGTACGGGATGTTGGCAGGGACCGCATTACAAACATGCATCCTGTTCGGAATAGTTTCTAGAACCAATTGGAACAAAGAGGTAAAGTAATAGTAAGTAAAATTAGTACTTAATTTTACAATTAACGAATATATGTATAGCTAGTATTGAAAATATCCATTAACTAGTCAATTTTTGTATAAACGAGCAGGCCTCTGTCGCTGAGAAGAGAGTTAAGAAGTGGGGAGGCCACGTAGGTGCCAAGAATGTTAAAGATGAGGAGAAAGAAGCAGAAATGGTGGCTAACGCAGGTTGAAATCGACACCATGGTGCCTGCTCTAGCTAGCCATGTATGCATGCGTTAAATCTAAATAAATAAACATATCTGGAACGAAAGATATGGTGAGGACGTATATATATATATATATATATGAAAACCAAAACCATTAGTTTTGTAGAACAAACAAGTACCAAAACTAACTCTTCCTACAAGGGCACCCAAACAAAAAATAAAATGTTGGGGACATTTTAGAGCAAGGATACCAATACTCGCGACGATGCGACTTGAATATATTTGTTCTTTTCTTTTGTCATTCCTTAATGTAATACCGTGCATCTCATCTCAAAATCCCGAAAAGATTTTGGAAAATCTTTTACATTAGTTACATTTATCTTTTACATTAGTTACACAAAATAATACTCATTCTGTCCCACAAAATTAGTTACATTTATCTTTTACATTTATATTCAAAAAAAGTTTTTGGAAAATCTATTTAGAAAATATAAGACATATTATATTTTTATTTGGATATAAATCTATAGAAATTTTAAGTCAAAATGTTGTAAAAATATACCAAAATAGTTTCTATTTTCTAGCTTAAGTGTGTATGATGGGCCTGCCACGAACATGGTGAGACAGGCCTGACGGGCTATTCTGTCCAAAATAATACTCATTCCGTCTCACAAAATTAGTTACATTTATTTTTTACATTTATATTCAAAAAAAGTTTTTGGAAAATCTATTTAGAAAATATAAGACATATTATATTTTTATTTGGATATAAATCTATAGAAATTTTAAGTCAAAATGTTGTAAAAAAATATACATTAAATACTGAAAAACAAATGCGACGGAGGGACTAGTAAAATACTTCCTCCATTCGCAAAAGATTGTTTCAGTTATTTTGGCTGTTTCACAGTATTTAATCTATGATTTTTTTCCATTAATGCTTAGAAATTGAAGATTAAATAATAAATTTCTAAATATATTTTTCCTAAATTTTTTACCATTGCTTATTAAAATTTGAGTAAAATATTCAATTTTAAAATAATAAAATCAAATGATATACTCCTTTAAATTTTCGATGAGGGAAGTTTCGGTGAGGGAAGAAGTACTAGTAAGTCTAGAAGTATCATCTATTGCTGCGGGATTCAATTTTGTGTTCCAACATTTTGTTTCTCGAGAAGTTAGCCGGTGTTGGCATCATAAGCTGACGCAGTCTCTTTTTTTTTTAAAAAAAACAGAAATACTCATTTTATTAATGATCATAAATCATAACAAAAGGCGGTGCAGTTTGACTTGACATCTCTCAGAAATTATGAACACTTATCTAGGTATAGTAATTTATTTTATGGACATCATTTAAAAATTAATTCTAATATTACTAGTTTTATTGAATTTTATTTTCATCTTAACCAAACTTAATATGAAGAAAAAACTCATATAATTCATCAATCCATTAATTATTAGCTAGTAGGAGTAGTAAATACTCAGCTGCTACGGTACTACCTATTTCGACTAATTAAGACAACAAAATTCATTTTAGGGAAATTATCAAATACCCAACCTTCACTTTGTCCCCGTATTTTCGAAATTCTCGAAAAATCCCTATGAGGTTTGATAATACCTACAAAACCCCCTCCTGAAAGTAAATATCCGTTTATAATTCCGTTAAACTTTCAGTCTAATCGCTTTAGCAATACTCCAAATCTTTTAACCATAACATTTCTAACCTAATAGTTTTAATTGCTTATATTTTTACCCTCACCCTAACCATCACCCATATCCCAGCTAAACACCACCCAAACAATGGTGAAGTCTAAAATCTGAAATCACTCACTCCCACTCTCCCACTCGATCCATACCACTTCTCTAATACATTGCTCACTCCACCACCGACTTTACTACGGTCATGGCCGTAGTAAGGCCGCGGTAATTACTGTGGGCGCTATCGCAATAATGCTTTTACTGCGTCTTTATTTACTGCGGGAAACACTACGGCTCTACTGCAGGTTTGGCTGCATAACTCTTGTTCTCTCTACCTCTGTGTAGTGGGATGTATGGAGTACCATTTATAACAAAATATTCCATCGGTTTTTTATGTTTAGCACACAAGTTGCACCTTTTAAAGGATGAGAAATCAGACGTTACAAGTTAGGAGAAAGAAATGCAACTTTGGTTTAACTCGAATAGGCAATCGTATTTAAGCCTAGTTTGTTTGCCTTTTGAGTAAAAAATGAACCAAAGCTTTACGTCATTTTAGGTATAAGAGCTACATATGTCGTTGCCAAACTAAGAGGCCCACTAATTACTTACTCATCATTAAGATTAATCTATAGTGGTTGTTGATCTAAATTCATCTTACAAGTCGGCTGTCAAACCAACTACAGTAAAGTAGGAGGGAGCAATACTATCATACTCCCTCTGTCCTAAAATTATTGAAACACTTTCTTTTTTTAGTAAATTTTTATACATAAATTTACTCAATTATCCTTCATTACTCTTTTCCATCTACCAAGTCAACTCAAAATCAGTTCTACCTAAAACAGTGTGTCTAATCAAAACGTTTTAAAAATAATGGGTGGGATGGAGTACTAATTTAACATCGTGGGACACTGAAGCCCAATCAATCACATTGGGGTTAGTCTCTGATCGATCATGGAAACGGAAAGCGCAAAGCAGCCTCTCCTCAGCTTCACAGGTGAAGCTGACCCGGCTCAGCTGCCAGGGTTGGCTTCCCAAAAAGGCGGCACCGTCTTCACCGCCGGTACCCATGACATCCCTCCCATCACCGGCGTCCGCGACTTCTTCCGAGAGTACGCCATCGAGTCCAAGAAGCTCTGGTACCTCGCCGGCCCGGCCATCTTCACCACCGTCTGCCAGTACTCACTCGGCGCTATCACTCAGGTTTTCGCCGGCCAAGTAGGTACTCTCGCTCTCGCCGCCGTCTCCATCGAGAACTCTGTTGTCGCCGGCTTCTCCTTCGGTATCATGGTACGTAAGATTCATTTTAAATAAAACCCGCGCTCGCTCTCCAATTTATATACTCTAATAATTAATGCTTCAAATCGAAATGACTGTTCAACAGCTGGGAATGGGTAGTGCTCTGGAGACGCTATGCGGGCAGGCATTTGGGGCAGGACAAATCGATATGCTTGGCGTTTATATGCAGAGGTCGTGGGTTATCCTCAGCGTGACGGCGATGTTCTTGAGCGTAATTTACGTCTTCTCCGCCCAAATCTTGTGCCTAATCGGCCAGACGCCGAGCATATCCAAAGCCGCGGGAATTCTGTCCATATGGATGATCCCGCAGCTGTTCGCTTACGCGCTTAACTTCCCTATGGCCAAGTTCCTGCAGTCGCAGAGCAGGATTATGGCGATGGCGGTCATCTCGGCGGTGGCCCTGGCGCTGCACGCGTTCTTCAGCTGGCTGCTGATGCTGGAGCTCAAGTGGGGGCTGGCCGGAGGAGCCGTTGTGCTCAACGCGTCCTGGTGGTTCATTGTGGTGGCGCAGTTCTTGTATATCTTGAGTGGGTCGTGCGGCGGCGCGTGGGATGGCTTCTCCTGGAAAGCGTTTCAGGACCTCTGGGGTTTCGTCAGACTCTCGCTTGCATCCGCCGTAATGCTCTGGTATGGCCCCGTGAATGTCCTTCCTGCAGCTTAATCTTTGTTGTTAATTTCTTTCTAGAATTATAGTAATTCCAGTTTAAATCACACATATATTTTATTCCACCAGAGAGAGCACCCCTGTATTATGGAGTATCTTTTGTTTCTTCCAGATATAGAGCCCTGACAGAATTAATATCATGACGAATCCAATATAGAAAGTACATTATCAATTACTGTTTCTTCTAGATAAATAAATCTTTTTCTTCCATCTGTTTTACTCACATATTTTATTATCAATTTCGAAACATTTCTACTTTTCTCATTTTTTTTTAAAACAACGCACCCTTATTAATCACCCTTATTGAGCTTCGATACGATACACATACGCAGAGAGACGCATACGCGCACCATATAATTCCAGACTTTATTATGCAGATTAATCTTGCTCTTTTCTTATGTTTGGTGCATTGTAACGTGGTTTAGTTGGGATACTTGTCAGAAGGATTTTTCTTCTTTTTCTGGTCAGTTTGTTCTTTCTTTTCCCACATGGGTTTGGTAGATTCAAAATGATGACAGAAACTTAAGGCTTAATTACTCCGTATTATATTTACATGTTATCTTTCAAGCATATAATTAGTTCCGAATCAAAAGTTGCAAGATAAAAAGTTCGAAATTTTAATGAGGATTGTGGATGTCATTTACATTGCGGGGGGGGGGGGGTGTTGACCGTAGATCGGAACTCTTTTATAATGGAAACTCTTTTATATACAGTGAAATGGTTGGTTGTGAAAGTGAAAACATGTAAACTAAAAATCTGAGTTTTGAATCTTTTTATTATTATTTATGTTTGTTGCATTGCAGCTTGGAGTATTGGTACTTTATGGCTTTAATTCTGTTCGCCGGATACCTCAAAGATGCAGAAGTTTCCGTAGATGCCTTGTCCATTTGGTAATTGTTCATGCTTGTTTGTCTTGTCCCCATTTACACATTCCGCAATCTTATAATTATTGTATTGATGCTTAGTTTACATACTTCTAATGTTTTTTTTATCTGTTGAAATAATTAGGTGAATGTCATTTTCTCCTGAAGTGATTTTTTCATTAGTAAAGTAATAGGGGTTCAAAGTTGGGGGTGAGAGTAAAAAATTTTCACCGGGAATTCGGCTCCCTCACCCCCTAAAATTCACAGCTAGCTATCAGACTCTCAAACCTCCACTCAAAAAAAGTCATCTGACAAGTAGAGGGATCCACGCGGATGAATGAGTGGGGTGAGGCAGAGAACTTCAGCAGCAAGGGCTGCTAGCGCTGGACATGGGGGCCGCACGGACGTGATTCACGTCGCGTATTCACTTTCACGCCGGCCATTTTCACGCAAGGTCCGAAATTTTTTTGGAGTGGATCACCGAAAATTGAGAGGTGAATTTGGAAAAAAATCACTTCATAAATTACAAGTTTGAGCCCCCTAATGAAACTGTGTGAATTCTTTATTTATGAAAACATGAGTAAAAGGTCTTTGAATGGTGACTTTATATGTAAATGATGAGAATGGGTCAAAGTAAAAATGTCCAAGTATGGTGTGTGTGACTAGACCAGTGTAGCATTCCTGAAGATTGGTCAGATTTTCTTTATTTTATCCTGACCAAAAAGACCGGCAAGCCCCAAAGTCATCCGTAGTGTGAGTGGGAAGAAAAAGGGTAAAGGACAATGGATGTGTTAGGTAGGTGTGTTCTTACAAGTGGAGTGGTGGAGTCACTTATTGATTCTTGTCGTTTTTAGATCAACTCACAATCGATCAACTCATATATGATATACTACTCTACTACCTTTTACTATATTATTACACACCATGAATTTTTTTATTTTATTTTTGCAGCATGAATATATCGGGCTGGACACTCATGTTTGCTCTCGGGATGAATGCCGCCATAAGGTGCGTATTTTTCTTAGTAGTGGCTGGGCCAGGCCCAATCTCAATCGCCCTGGAAATATCAGGCAGTCCAGCCCATTAATGTGCAAAGTGCCATAATGTCGTGCAGCGTGAGAATATCCAATGAATTGGGAGCAGAGCACCCAAGAACGGCGAAGCTGTCCCTAACGGTGGCGGCGACGTCGTCGTTTCTCATCGGCGTCCTCATCTCAGCCGCTCTGCTCGTCTTCCGCCACGAATACCCTCCCTTGTTCTCCAGCAACCTGCAAGTCCAGCAGATCGTCAACGACCTAACTCCCCTCCTCGCCTTCTGTATCATCATCAACAACGTTCAGCCCGTACTCTCTGGTACATATATATATAGGAGCATATGTAGAATGAGTAATACTAATAAGTTTTCTTTACCCACACCACGCCCTTAATTAATTAATCAACACTGATCTGGTTATTTCAGGAGTGGCCATCGGAGCCGGATGGCAAGCAGCCGTGGCCTACATCAATATTGCATGTTACTATCTCTTGGGTGTTCCTCTGGGTCTGATTCTAGGCTTCAAGCTTGATTTTGGAGTTCAGGTATATATATATAGTGAGACGCTAGCTGCTTGATGGTTGGAGCTAGCATTGATAAGCATATTGTTAATCGCAGGGGATCTGGTATGGGATGTTAGTAGGGACAGTGATACAAACTTGTATCCTCTTCTGGATGATCTACAGAACCAACTGGAGCAAAGAGGTACGTAAAATTTATGATAGTACTGCTTGCATTGCACCCAGAAATCTCCTCATTGCTGCTAATGCTAGTTGAATTGAAAATGCATGCTGTTGGGAATGAAATTTGTTCTTTTTTTCAGGCATCCATTGCGGAGGCTAGGATAAAACAGTGGGGAGGTCACTGAGATGGAAAAGGCAGGGCAGGGTTATAATTAAGTGTACTAGTAGCATATTCTTTCGAAAAGAAGAAGGAAAATCATCAAAAAATGCTACAACTTGCTATCAAAAACTACGTTGTCTTTGTGCAAGCTCAAGCTTTTCCGTTACATAATATGGTGGGCGTTCCCAAGTCCAGACTCCAGAACCTGCATGCAGCCTATGCAGTAGTATGCGTACTTACAGAGATTGTCCCCAAATTCCGTGTCACCTAGGCTACTTTAATTAGTTAGCTAAGGATATAAACTACTACTCCCTCCGTTCCATTATTTTTGAAACGTTTTGACTGGCCACGTTGTTTTAGGTGGAGCTGATTTTATGTTGATTTGGTAGATGGAAGAGAGTGATGAGGGATAATTGAGTAAATTCATGTACAAAAGTTTATTAAAAAGGGAAAGTGTTTCAATAATTTAGGACAGACCAATAATGAAAGTGTTTCAATAATTTTGGGACAGAGGGAGTATTAACTAGTGGTATTTCATTACCTTTTAAACAGACTACTACTCCGCCTATTTAATTTATTAAAGTTAGGAACAAGGAGGGAATAAGGATTTGAAGATCTGGACAATTGTAAATACACCTTTTGGGTGTTTGCATATGGTTATCTAAATTTGAAATTTAAGAAAATGTGAGGGATGAAATATAGGAATCCATATGTTTGGGTGAGTTAAACACTTATTTTGATTACCAAAAACTGTTTGGACTTTGGAGGAGAGGTCACATGGGCGACGGCTACATGCATGGATGTAATGGACTATAAGCCCACCAAAATTACTTTGCGCTGAGTGACTGACCCAAGTCAATCTCCATCTCCACTGTGCCATGCGGCCCAGGCCCATGTTATTTTCTGTCTATTTTTCCTTTTTCTTTTCCCACACGGAAACTTCCGATTATTTTCTGTCTTCAATCATATATTTATAATGGCTTAAATATTCCGTACTATCCCGAACTATAGTGACCCGGGTGAGTTATGACCTGAACTATAAAACGGGCAGATTACTATCTCAAACTATTGAAGTGGAGCAGATAAGGGCATCGGCTTAGTGAACTCGACACGTGTTATCACGTGTCGTCACGTCCATTAGCTTTCGAGCTTGATCTGTTAACGGTTTTAATTGGTCACGTTCTCAGTGATGTAACTATTATCTTTTAAAAGAGAAGCCTAACCCCCAAATTTGATAAAAAAATAAATTAAATGGACTTTTCGTTTTTTTAATTTTAAACCAAATCGGCGCCGTCGACGGCGCCGCCTTGATCTGGGTGGTGAATCGAGCGACGCACAAGTTCTTGATCTGGTCCTCTCCGTCAGTGGAAATGCCGTCATCGGAGGATTTAAGGCTTGATCGATGGCGCCTTCGAAGGTAGCCTGGCGAGCAGCGGCCAATGGGTGGAGGAGGCAGGAGGACGGCTGCAATATGTCTGAGGCTCGATCAATATGTCTCCGCAATTAAGAAATCAATTGGCTAGTTCTTTGCACAGAACTCAACTTTGTGCAGAAACCTTACCTACAACCAGCTGGAAATTCTTGGAGCTCTGGTGGATTGGGAGCTAGGAAGCAGAAGAAAGTGTCTCTCTAGCTAGCTGAAGAAACTGTATTGGTGGCTTGCTTGATTTTGTCGACGACGTGGATGCGCCGGACGGGGTCATTGTCCACGTTAGTAACATCTTACCTGGGCATAGTAGCATCAACCATTGCAGCCGTGAAGATAGCCGGAGAGACGACGGCGACAGAGGTTTGCGGTGAAGGTGGAGTGGGGGAGCTCATTCAATGTTATTTTTTAAAAAAAAATTTGAAATTGGGGGTTGGGTTTTAAAATATTACAGTTCCGTCACTGAGAAAAGCGATCGTTACATCCGTCTAACAGAAAGGAGTGAAAGGGTAACAGCCGTGACGGCACGTGCCGAGTTGACTGAGCCGAGGCCCTTATCTGCACAAATTCAATGGTTCAAGGTAAGGCTGTAAATGAGCCGAGCCGTTATCGAACTTACTCGGGTTCGAACTCGGCTTGTGTGTTATTGAGCAATGTATTATCGAGCTTCGAGTTCGAGTTTGAGTTCGAACCGAGTTCAGGGCTCAATAATTTTATCGAGCCGATTTCGAGCCGAGTCGAGTTCGGTTCAATTGTTTATCGAGCTATCGAGCAATACATACTAAAAAGAACCTATGATAATTCATATGTAAATAATTAAAGTAGTAGGACCTAATTTACTACAATTATGATGTATAATGAGTAATTTGAAAGTAGTACGACCTAGTTGATTAAAATTATAAAGCACCAAGACTAAAATTACAAAGTATCATATTTCGAGCAGCTATCGAGCCAAACTCGAGTGTAGTTTGAATAATTATTGACACGTTTCGAGCAGCTCGCGAGAAATCGAGCCGAACTCGAGCAATCAATCGAGCCGAGTTCGAGCCCGTACCATGAAGGCCCGTCAAGCTATCGAGCCGAACTCGAGCTCGATCAAAAACTATCGAGCCGAGTTCGAGCCGAGCACAGTTCGAGCTCGTCTCGGCTTGTTTACAGCCCTAGTTCAAGGTAGCTACCCATTATATAGTTCAGACCCTAACTCGTCCAGGTCACTATAGTTCAGGATAGTACTAGATATTTAAGCCATTTATAATTTATCTAGATTTATAATGATTTTTTTGTACACATATGAATAGGTCAAGGATTAATCGGTTAAGGATTAACTATGGATACCAAATGGCCCATCAACCATAGTTTGGAACAACTACACTTGGTCGCAAAATTTCTTTCACCTTTTTTTTTAAAACATAACAGTTTAGTATGACTTTTAAAAAAATAATACAAGTTAGGAAGATCCACAAAGGGTACAATTTCAAAACTAAACATCCAAAAAAAGCTACTAAGAAAATTCAACTAAATACCTAAAACAGAGCCAAATAAGCAAAGACGTTAAGGGGAACCCTCCAACAAACAAAGCTAACCTCTAAACTAGCCATCATTCGGTTTGAGAAAGCATGCTTTGTCATGATGAAGTAATTTAGATCTGCGATCTTGGTCAAGGTGCACCATCGTAGTTGCTCAGGAGCTAAGCGTCGTCTCATCATTATCATGTAGCGAGAGGTAACATGATGGGTGTTTTACATATCTATAAATTACGCACATTATCAAATAATAAAACTCATTCTACCTTAAGCTCAAGGTTTGCAATTGTAATAGGGACAGTGGGGTCGAACCCTAGATATTGTTGTGAGAATTAATGAAATTTAGCTAAATGCAATATTTTTGGTAATTTTGATTTAAGTGAATTGGATAGAGTGGTATGATGAGTGACTTGATTCAAGAACAATGGTAATTAAACATAATCTAAATGGAAACAAATGACTAAAATGAGAATTGTGGCTAAGCTAGATTAATATGCAATGGATATGAGTTTTGATGAAATTCAATAACTAAAAGCTCCTTTGATTGGTTAGGATTGATGATATTAGAAGACATACTAGGTTGAGATTAGTGCAATGATGGGGGAGATTGGAAAAAAATCAAACTTTAGCTTACTAAGCTAGAATTACCCTTATCATAAATGACAATAAAATCTCTTCATTTGCACAATTTATGGACGCTTTAAGCAACTCCAATTGTAGTCTCTTAATAATCTAGACTACCTTACTCAAGTAATCCTAGAATACCTAACCATTTTCCATTGTTAATTCAATGAAATGTTCTCTTAAGCATTTCATCAAACACTTGGTAGGTGTTAAGGAGGAGTAAGCTTTCACATCCTTTAACACCTTCTTTAAGCTCAAGAAATGGTTACTCATCATGCATAATCAACAACCCAACACATTTACATCATCTAACAATCATTCAACTACCTAAACAACCAAATAGATGGAGAACTACTCTCTACGTATGCTATTCACGTTTTGCATAATCAACATGAACATATATGCAAAATAAAAGTATTAGAGATAGAGAGAAGCTTACAAATGATGTAGGATCTTCAATCTTTCATAAAACAAGCCAAATTCGAGCTAGATAGTGAGATATGAGAGAAGAGCTTCAAGCCCTAGCTAAGAACAAGTTTGAAAAATAAATGTAAAATGAGAGAGAGGTGAAAGTGCTTTAAGTGCGGGCCCGCGGGCGATCGCCTGACTAAAGTCATTGGGTCGCCTGACCTTCGATGATGATCTGTCAATGAAGAAACTGGGGTCAGGCGACCGCCTGACCAAATGCATCAGGTCTCCTGACCTATGCCTGGCTTCCTGCCTATCTGAAACATTGAGTCAGCCAGTCAGGCAACCACAGGACTATTCGAGTTGGGTCATCTGAAACATTGAGTCAGACGATCGCCTGACCAAAAGCATCGGGTCTCCTGGACGTCGCCTGGACCATCTTCCTCACCAAACCTTATTGTTTCCTGAGACTTTGCAATTTAGTCTTCAGCTTTCTCTCCATGACCTTTTTACATCAGATTTCATCCCTTTTGACATCCGACACCGAATACCTGTGAAATACAGTCATGCCCACACTAAGTACTAGCAAAACTCAAATAATAGCATGTGTATGGAGGAAAAAATATATGAATAATGCACAATTATCATAAGCCTGCTATGCAACAAGGAACCATCCGACCAAAAAAAATATAAAACAATCCAAAAGTCTATGAAGAAGATGAAAAACCGCAAAACTCAAACGATGAACCAAAAATAGCAGGGGATGGGCTGATGTGGTTCAAGGCATCATCCATCCCCATCCCTGGAGATCACTGCTCCAGGCGAGGCAGCAAGTTCCCCTTCCCCACCAAACACTGTCCAACTGCTTCTGCTACAACCTCTGAAATTTTTGGCTTCTTGCCTCGACCCTGACCAATACCTAATCCAGGTGGACGTCCTCTCTCTCGACATGTCTTGGAAGGTGAACGAAAGCGAGTCATTGCCGCCGATGAGGTTTAGCCAACATGCACTTCAACCAAAGCAAGTTGATTCATCGGGACCAGACCCAACTAATCATCAGTCTCGCCACCCTATTGCCCTTACTGACGGTCTAGGCCCATTTGAACATACGTTCCATTATCATTCATGCCACCCGGTTGTGCCTGCGCATCCTTAGGCTCTTGGACTATAGTTGAGGCCTCACCCGACCGCCTATCCCCAAGGGCGTAACTCCCTGATCACTTCATCGCGTGCCGGGATGGCGAAGCCATTCTCCAAATTCTACGGTGCCCACTCGGCGATTGTGGCTATCGGTACCCACAAGCTTAAAAATTAAAAATAAATATTTTATTTGTGTAAAAAAAGATTTTTATGACTATTTTATTATTTTTTGACTTATTATAAGCTATTTCTAGTTTAAAACTCGGATTAAAATTATGTAATTAAGTTTTTCATAAATCGGTAAAATTGGCGATTGGTTCTTATGCTAAAACAACTTAATTACTTCATTTTTTCACAAACTTCTCTAATCGAAAATGGTTATAATAACTCTAAACATCATAAATTAATCACAAAACCTTTTTCTGTGAAAGAAAATATTTATAAATTTATTTTTTAAACGGTTGGTACAAGTACCCACAATACTAGTTGGGTATCGGAGCGTGGCCTTTTCCATATGGGTGCATCGACCACATCGAAAGCAGATGTTCGTTGAACGCTCATATTGCAAAAGGAAGGGTCTTGTGGCCCTGTCAAAAAATTTCCTTTACCTTATTTACAATTAGCTTTACTTTTTTTCTATCAATTCAATATAAATTCTAATGCTACAAGTTTTTTTTGAACGTGAATGATTATTAATTCAAAAGCTGACAGCCTATGGCTAAAAGAACATACTTAGTAGGATAGAATTCATGCCAACTACTCAAGTTCTATTCCAGAGATGAGCATGAAATATCCTACCCTCCCAATAGCTTAAGGCTACTGGTGTTATTACAACATAGAAAAATAACCACCTAAAGTTTGTAGTGCACCTAGATAAATAGAACATTAGAATAATAGAAATATAAAGCTGAGAAAGAAATAAACTTTGCACGAAAGTTTGAACTTCACAGATGCTCGCCGAATACCATATGGCTTGATAAAGGGATCCATCCGCATCATTTGTATTAGTGCTCGACGTTCTCGTCCCCCTCCGTTGAAGCCACGCAAAACGTGCCCAAAAGAGTCAGTTCCTCGCAAGGTCTCCCTGGGAACACAAGAGAAAAGCAAACCCCAAATGCAAAAACCCATTTCCAAACCATCTCTATACAACCATCCACTAACAGTTCTTTGTCCTGTAAAAAGAGCGGGTGGTTAGGCCGGACGTAAATGCCCAACCATCCAGAGCCGAACCTATCATGTAGATGGGCAAGGAGCGCTTTCACTCTCTGCCTGTTCCTTATGTTCCTGGACAACCTCCTCCTGAGTCTCGACTCTTACTCTCCTCCTTCCACTAGATCTCTCTCCTTCCTCTACCACTCCATGCCCGCGGCCTCTTATGTTTCGTGATCCCCCTCCACCACGTGCATGTCCTCTCCTCCGCCCAGTTTTTTGGGCCATAGTCCGCAGGAGCAAACTCCTTCCCAGTCCCGGATCTAACATTGAAGACAAAAGGGACCTGGTCCGGGGAGGGGTGAGTAAAAATCTCAGAAGGGACCAAGGCTCTCTCTTGACTGATTTCCACTTCTGGAAGTAGTGAAGTGGTCACTAGAGCCCTTTCCTTATCCGAATTACCATATTTCATGACTGAGGCCGAACCTGAAGACCCACTTTCTCCGGGTGGCGACGGGTGCTGTTGGAAGCGAACCGGCCTAGGTTCAGCCAACGCCTGCCAGCCATTCTCGTCTCTAATTGAGGTTCGAGAACCCTTGCCGCTAGCATGAACAATGGCGGAGCCGGTTGGAGGAGCCCTATGATGTCAACGACAACATTAGTTGTCTCACCCTCCAAAGCCACCGATGCCATCTTTCCAGCGATGTCGTCTACGGACATTCACACCAATGAGAGCGATTTAGACTAAACAAATGGAGAGTCCAAATCGAAGAGAATAGAGAGGAAGAAGAGATTAGGATCGAATGGTAAAGTGGAATAGCCAAAACCCTAGCGGCTGCAGGGAAGTCTGCACTTTTTTTTTTGATGGAAAAAGACTTAAAGCAATGATAATATAGTTTATTTTTATTTTCTAATAGTTCTACAGAATAATTAATGAACCTCCTATTGTTTTTTTGACGATACACTTCACAACACAAGGTCTATCCAAGTACCCTAAACGTGCATATCTTTTGTAGAGGGAAGAGTACTTTAAGGGGAAATTAAATAAAACGGTAAGGTTAAAATAATATGTGTTGATTGTAGAAAAGTGGACAAAACAACAAAACGGTATAGCAATGATATGTTTGAATGGATTTGTACATATAACAAACAGTTCTTGATTATACTGTACTGTAGTGTACATCCTTGTCTCCGAGCGCCATCAAGGTTAGGTTCATGAGTCACGGCCATCAAGTCCATCATCTGCTTCTTTCTCCCTCTGATCTCTAATCTACTGTATTATCATGGAGGAGCAAGGTTTAAACCAGCCACTTGCCCCTCGCCCCGAACAACAATACCAGATCACAGAAGAAGAATTACCCCAACCGAAACACAAACCAAACACCTCCGCCACTTTCGTCGTCGGTGGCGACGATATCCCACCGATCTCCGGCGTCCGGGACTTCTTCAGAGAATACGTTATCGAGTCCAAGACCCTCTGGCTGTTGGCGGGGCCCGCCATTTTCACCTCAATTTGCAGGTACTCTCTCGGTGCCGTGACTCAAGTCTGCGCCGGTCATGTCGGCACCCTCGCCCTCGCCGCCGTCTCCGTTGAGAACTCGCTCATCGCGGGGTTCTCTTTCGGTATCATGGTACAAACCCCAGAACCTCTCATTCATATGCTCTGTTTCCGTTTTTCTGTTTGGGTACGTACTGTTCAAAATTGAAACACGATTGTGTTGTGTGGGCAGATGGGAATGGGGAGTGCGCTGGAGACGTTGTGCGGGCAAGCGTACGGGGCAGGACAGATCGACATGCTTGGAATTTACATGCAAAGATCATGGATCATTCTAAACGGCACCGCTTTGATCCTGACCCTGTTGTATATATTCGCTGGCCGTTTTCTTCGGCTGATCGGTCAGACGGAGGAGATATCTGGTGCGGCAGGGACTTTCGCCCAGTGGATGATCCCGCAGCTGTTCGCGTACGCGTTGGTGTTCCCGATGGCCAAGTTTTTACAGGCGCAGAGCAAGGTAGTGGCGATGGCGGTGATAGCAGGAGTGGCGTTGGTTCTGCACACGGTGCTCAGCTGGCTGCTGATGTTGAAGTTGGGATGGGGGTTGGTGGGCGCCGCCGTGGTGCTGAACGCGTCGTGGTGGTTCATAGACATGGGTCAGTTCGGGTATATAGTGAGTGGCAGTTGTGGGCGGGCATGGGGAGGCTTCTCCGTCAAGGCTTTTCAGGGTCTCTGGGCTTTTGTTCGTTTGTCGCTCGCTTCCGCCGTCATGCTCTGGTAACTACTGTCATCTAACTCGACCACCGTAAGGATTATACGACTATTATCACTCATAATTCACTATGCAATATTTTTATTTTTTAACATATTCTCTTCATTAAAATCCTTGTGGCAGTAATATATACCTGTGAGACAACAAAAATAAAATGTATTTATTTTTTAAAGACAATGGAGTATTAATATGGTACTATATTTTATTCTTGTTGTGTGTTCATGCAGCTTAGAAGTATGGTATTTTATGGCGCTAATACTCTTTGCTGGGTATTTGAAGAATGCTGAAATTTCCGTTGATGCCTTATCGATATGGTAAGTGATTCAGATTACCTAACATCGTCTTTTTATTTTTCTCCTTCTTTTTCTTCTCTCTTTTTCTTTTTGCTTGTGCAACGTTTGGCTTAAAGATTATGAACATATGAATTGGTATAATTAAAACTTTAACAATATATTCGGCCCAAATTGACGAATAACTTATCATTTTATCACAGCTTAATAATAAAGAAATCTCCGCAATTTACTAGTTCCATTTTTTTCCTCCTAACGAATATATATATTGTAACATATTCCTTATACATTCAAATAGTTACAGTTTGGTCTGCAAGGTTTCAAATTTTGGTGATGTAGATTATGGCGAATAAATTTTAGGTGAGTCGTGTCGTGGTCCGCCTCGACTGTTTGTTACAATCATAAATGAATATAGGTAGTAGGAGGAGTATGCACCAGAAATGATGTTTGAATACATTTAAATGACGAAAATATCAATTTGGCTCCACCACCAACAGCAGCAAGCCAGCAACTGATATCATCATCATCTTTAGTTTAATTGAGGAACAAAATGTGGGCTTAATTGGCTTTTACTGGACATATATATATATTTGCGGTATAATTAGCACTGAGTTTTTACTATCATCAGCCTTGATTAGCAATACAGTAAGTAACCAGCTAGTTTGGCTCCTCGATCACCCAGGCCTAGCATGCATGAATGTTGTCCTAGCTAGGTTTGATACTTGGTGGAGAGAACTAGATCCAAAACCGCAACTAATTAAATTATTACGCAACATCGATGCGTAAGGTTACCTGAATCAGAGATAGGAGTGTGGGACTTATCTTTGTCCATTATATAAATTGGGGCACCTGGTTGTAACAAGAAGAAAAAAGGCAGGTCAAAATCCTTGCCTATTTTGTCCTCCACCACTGCTCACCTCTTCTCTACAACCAACATCTCAACAATCAACCACCTTTGTCCGGCTGTGACGGATAAATAACAAGACATAAATGGTGAAAACAACCACAACACTTTAAGTGTAGAGTTTTTAAAATTAATGTGAAATGAGAGTAAGGAAAAGATTGTTTTGGGCAAAGTACTGTTATTTTTTTTGTCGAACACACCCACAGAAAACTAGAACACACGTAAATGAACGAATAAGGCAAGATTATCTACCTCAAATGTTCCTCCTCTAAACGAGCTCTTATTTGGACAGCTGCAACATAGTGGGATGGGCGGTAATGGTAGCCATGGGAATGAACGTAGCTGTAAGGTATGTATTCGTGCAATCATCATGTACTTGTGACCAAGGCCAGGTAACTAAAAGAAAACTGGCTAGCATATACTAGTAATTACTCCATATAAACGGCACAGTATTGACCTCTTTGTGCAGTGTTAGGGTCTCGAATGAACTGGGGGCTTGTCACCCAAGAAAAGCAAGGTTCTCTTTGCTGGTAGCCGTAGTTTCCTCATTTACAATCGGCCTCTGTATTGCAATTGTGCTGTTAATTTTCGAGGACAGATATCCAGAGTTGTTTTCAAATGACACACAAGTTCAAGCCCTTGTCAAGGATCTTACCCCGTTGTTAGCGACTTGCATAACCCTTAACAATGTTCAGCCTGTGCTATCTGGTGAGCAGAGCAGAGCACAGCGCCGTTTTGGTGTCTGTCTTCTCTTACAGTCCCACACTTGAATACAGACTTTCACTGACCTAGAATGAAGGGCATGAGAATCACTCTATGTTATGTTACTTTGATGATCATCTAGTAAGCTTTTGTTCATAGGGGTGGCAATTGGTGCTGGGTGGCAAGCTTCCGTGGCTTGGGTGAACATAGGCTGCTACTACCTCTTTGGGGTTCCTCTGGGCCTCATTCTGGGTTTCAAGGCCAACCTGGGTGTTAAGGTTAGTACGTTCATCACGCCACAAAAATGCAAGCGAGGTGTGCACTACAATGCCAAAAAAGATGATAAGAATAAATTCTTGTCTATCCTAATGCTGATTATCATTTAGGGCATTTGGTGTGGAATGATAGGAGGGACAGTCGTACAAACTTGCGTCCTTTTTGGGATGATTTACCTAACCAACTGGAACAAGGAGGTAAGAATTACTCTTCTACAAGTTAATTCCTACTACTATTCTGGATAAAGTCAGCACTCTGAAGATCTTTGTGTCTGGTCTGATATTTGCGTGGATGTCTCATGTAGGCCTCTAGAGCAGAAGAACGAATAAGAATATGGGGAGGGCAGACAGAACCAAAAGAGAACACCAGACAGTGACGACCACTCAAGTTGTTAAAAGATATTGCTCCACGCATTTCCTTAAACATAACTCCGTTGTAGAAGCTTTTTTCTGTTATCTCTTCATTTTTTTCATTTACAGTACTAGTTAACTGCATTGCAGGAGCCAAGAACTTATAGGTAACAAGAAATATTTTACTCTTTAAAAACTTGTTCCAGACATTAGAACATCCAGTAGACCCTTGATACTAACTTAACCTTGATACTATGAAGGCATCAGAAATTAGTTTCAAGGTGGTGAACATGGCAGAAGCAGTATCGATCAAAGTAACAACATAAATAGCTATAACCAACTTCTCCCGCCACAGTGCAGGCTACTTCTCCAATCTTTATGGAACACTAGAAGGACCATGTAAATCATACACAGACGGAGTAAGAAGCCAAAGGCCTCTAAGCTACCTATATAGTAAAACAGAGAGACAAGTGACACAAAAGCTAGTGATAAACAGTATCTAATGAACCCTTCCTCTTTCCCAAATTTCATGTTCCCCAAATTATGGCTTCACATTTTGTTTCCGTGTTGTGATTTTTCTCCTTACTTGGCAGCTAAGAAATGAGAAATAAGGGGCACTAATGATTCTGATTCTAGAAATCCTTTGAATAAAATTACCAAAAAAAAGTGATCCCCCCTGCCCAAAGATGCAGCTCTTAGGAACCTCTTCAACCCCATCAAAATGTACGAGGGACGACAACCCCTATTTATTCTATCTGTAAACAAAGGAGGAACGGTCAGTCCCATCCTCTGCATCCAAAGCGTAAGCAACTTACACTTAATCATCTATACATTCAGGGAAACTCAAAAACAAAATTCCAAATTGATGAAATGAACCAAGGCAATATGGAGCATCTACTCAGAAGCAATATCTCAACAAACTTAAAACCAGCATTGCACCCAATCTCGGTAAAAAAAACATAACATAGGACATAGCTTTAATCTGAAAAATTGGGGTCCCAAAAATAAGATAGCCAAACGTAAATGTTTTAGAAAACGTTAACTACAAAACAAGCACGGATTCAAAACAGCTAACCTAGGCAGTAAGCACAACGGCACCACCATTCTCCTTAATCTTCTTCTCAGCAATCTTTGAAATCAGCTTAGCTTTAACAACGATGGGTTGGTTCTCTGGCAAGACGCCCTTCCCAAGAACCTTAAAGTAACCAAACTGGGTCACATCCAGCATGGGTACGGCATCCTTAGAGGCCTTCTCCTTGACATCGTTGGGGACCAACGACCAGAGCTTGTCGATGTTAACAGTAGGGCAGAAGAACTTGTTGCGAAGCTTGTGAAAGTAACGCATACCAACCTTCCCGAAATACCCAGGATGGTACTTGTCAAAGAGGATGCGGTGGTGGTGCATGCCACCGGCGTTACCGCGACCACCAGGGTGCTTCCGGTGCTTGCCGATACGGCCGTGACCGGCGCTCACGTGGCCGCGCTTCTTGCGGTTCTTCTTGAATCGAGTGGTCATCTTGACCGGGTATAAGGATCTAGGGATCTGGCTGTCGCTGGCAGGGAAGGCGGCACTGCGGCAGAGACAGAGGGATGAAGAGTAGGGTTCTTGATATATAGTAGGGAAATGCCGAAATGGTCGCTGGGCTGTTGATGCTTATGGGCCCTTAGCGAGAGATGGCCCAATAACCTCCTTTAGCCCGATACGCCGTCAAGTTGCAGGCCTGTTGGTCTGGCTCATATACGATGGAGCCCGTCAAAAATATACTAGTAGTTGGTGGTATCTTCCATCTCCCGAATTATTTACGAGCCATTTCGGCCTTTAAAAGAAGAAGAAGAAAAAACTATTTTGAGAAACATTTTTATTCTTTATAATGTATGGAATAATTTATGAAAAAATACAGAGAAAAGTTATTGGAAAAAAAACTAAAATTAGAAATAATGTGTTATGAACAAAATCTTAGTTTAGAAGATAAAATGCGTGCAATGTAAGTTTAATTTTCAAACTTTCAAGTTAGTCCAGTCTTCTTTACTTTACTGAGAGTTTTGCGTCATTTAGAAGTCTCTTACTAATACAGTAGCAATCCAATGGCAATCCAATCCTTCCGTTCCTCTTTAATTATGAAGTACTTAAAATAGTTGTCATGTTTCTCAACCTCATTGCCAATTATCTTTGCTTTAATCATCTTTCTTAAATTCAGCATAACTTTAATAACTCCAAAATTGTTTAGTTGTAATCTTTGAAGAGTAATTGGAAATCTCTGCAGCCGTCTTTATGAGTTGAAAAAATTTCGGAAACTTTGTAAAATTTCGGGAATCTCTGCAGCCGTCTTCAATTCTTTCGCTTCTAAAATTTCCCCTTATATTTCAAAATCTCCAACTTTTTCTGTAAAAACTTCTCCCAAAGAACACAGTAACCTTGCTTAATCTCCAGTCGGTCATAACAAATAAATTGACAGGGAGGAGCATTTCGATTCGATTTCTGTCCAAATGTTAAAGCTTTGTGACTAGAATGACTTCTTAGTTAATCACTACATACAACATCGACTATATATTTACTTTGCAAAACATAAAAAAATAATGAAATGGACACAGGAAGACTGGGAGCTTTATCAGTAGTTGTTTATGGTTGCTCATCTCCGCAAGATGAGGGCCGTACCCACTAGGCCTAACCAGAGGGTCAAAGCTACCCAAAATGCGGTGTTCTTTTCCAAATCTGCAGGAGGTCGCCACACCAGAAAATCCCCTATAAAATCTCGGGAAGACGGAAGTTGATTGGTTGTTGAATAACTTCCACTCTGATCCCTATCCTTCTTCTTGTCGCTCCATGTTGCTGCATAGCTGCATGTCAATCACATCGCAAGTTTAGCATATGCATCTGTATGTTGGATTTATGCGAAAGAATGCCTACACAAAACACACAAGATCTAGGAAGGAAAAAGGAAAAATATTATCCACCGCTAGCTTTTAACGTTTAGTACACTATTTGATGTTGACCATTAAAAAATTATCCAAAACGCTACAACTACTTGAAATAGCTATTCTCAAAACGAGGCTGCTAAAGACAGGGAAGTGAAACTGAGTTTATCAGAACCAAAGAGATGTCCATCTATCCATAAATGCTGGGCCGGACAAGTATTAGTTGTACTGTTCCCAAATTAAACACAGGCCAATGTAAATTCAAAAGAATCCAGATTTTGTAGTAGCATTTAAAGAGAATATGTATGATAGTCGAACTGATCCAAGCATCGAATCATCAACGGAAGCTGGCAGGAAACCAGGCAACAGGCACAAAACTAAATTACTGCAAGAAAGTGGGAAAATCATGTAGTGGCAGAAGCATGAACTGCTATGGTGACTGGAAAAGGACTCTATTTTCTCAACGGCCATAAGAATGTATGATATCTTCATTTCGGTATGACTATTGAAAGAAGCACTATGGCATTGAAGAACTGGATAAGGCCCTACCCTAATACATGCCAAACAACCGTCCTACCTACCTAACGGGCATGACAAGTCCAATATGTTGGTCTGATGATGTTGATGATAAGTTAAGTAGAATAAATGTAACCGAGTACCACACTCTTCTAAGAGCCAATCAGTCCCCATTAGTACAAATATGTGCGACCAAAAGTCCCAGGTTTGGACACCTAAAGCAGGAGAGGGCGAATAGAGAGGAATAAGTACCTGTCATAACTTGATCCAATCATTGGTATTGTGACCATCTCCTCTTGGGAAATCTTCAACTTAGGAGCTTGCAAGATGTAACGAAGATCAGCAGCTTGGCGCCTAATGCTGACCATTGGATGCCTCTTCTCCAGCTGTATGTAAAGAGCAATGCAGTCAGCATGTCGATTGTTGGCCTCATAAGCCATAGCCAGCCATATCTGAATCTGTAACAACACAAAAATTGGGATCAGTATATACCCAAAACCTTCAATCAAGCACCAGCTCAAAATTCACTCTGATCGAAAACCAACCTCACCACCAAACAATGTGAGGGGAGAAATGATCGTCAAAACTCCTTCGAAAAATTCAATGGCCCGTCCGTACTTTCCTTTCTCATAAGCTTTCTGGCCTAATTCGAATATCAATTGCGCCGTTGCTCTTCTCTCCGCCTGCTCCTGTGCCACCTATGTCCCACATTTCAAAAGTTACTTACTACCGATTTGCATTACTGAAATTCAATTATCAATTACTAATCGGTCCAGTTCTAGAGGATGAAAACAAGCAGGTCGAATTCAGAAAACAAAAGAGTAAGGCTACGCCAACCTTTTCGAGTTCCTTCCTCACTCTCATCCTCTTCTCTTCCTCCGTCTCTTCTTTACCTTCCGCCTCAATCGCCTCCTCGGCCTTATTCTGCAACTCCTCCGCCTTTTTCTCCAAATCTTTCATTTCCTCGAGCTCTTTCAATCTCCTCCTCATTTCCATTTCCCAATCCAGTCCTACATCTTCCTCCTCGAACCCGTTCCCGCTTCCGTTCCCATCTTCGTCGCTCGATCCCGAGTCGAAATCGACGGCGTGAACCTTAGACTTTCCACGAACTACGTGCCGATCTGGCCTGGAATCTCTTTCGGAACTGAAAGCTCTGTTGCAATAGCAGCCGAAGGAGGCGTGTGTGTCCCTCTTCGTCAGGCCCGCCGGGAAGATGTCGACCGCCGAGCGAGACTTCCTTTCGGAAGCGGCGATTCTCAGCGAGCTGACTTCCGGTAAGGGACCCAAGTTTCCTAGAACAATAGCCATGGTGGAGGAAGAAGCCATATGTGGAAGTGGGATGACGATCGTAAAAAAACCACCGGAGATATTTCAGTTAACCCTAAATGACGATATTGCCCCTATATAAAAGAGTAGTTAAGCTCAATTTGCTTACGTGTAAGGACTAAGGATTGGGATTTACGCGAGAACGTTAACGTGGCGTTATGTGGACGAGTGTCGTGCGCGGAAACAGTTGCCCAACGCCTAAGGTTAGAGCGAACACGTCACTTCCTATAAAAACCGGGAAAAATAAAAATAAAAATAAAACAAAGGCAGCCGGGCGAAGGTCGTTAGCTGCTTCTCTTTGATATCTCTATGTGGAGGGCTGTTAACCCTCGCACCTATTTTTATAGCAACTCCTTCTCAGCATCAAGATGAGACCCACCCCTATAGCAAATAACATGGTTGTTTTGTATTGTATCGAACCGCCCCACATAGTAGCATTAATTATGTGATATTTTACCTATTAGTTCAAATGTCTCAATTACAAAGTAATTTGGAAGTCTAAACTCAACTAATTAAACAATTACATATCCACCTCTTATTTTCCAAATGCTCTAGGTATGTGAAAATTCACCCAGATGATAAATAACATTGACGTTCTCTGTGAGGTGAGGAACGATGATGACGATTGGGAAGGATAGAGCGATGGAGGCATGGAAGGTTGATTGAATCAATGAGGGACAGTCAACTAGAGGAAGATGATAATTGATCTCAGGAAGTGGTTTGATTCAATTTTTGGTTGAGAAGAGGAGCAAAGATTGAAAGATTCCTAGGAAAATACTCCCTCCGTCCCACAAAGGTTGTAAGATGCATCCTGTTTATGATAGGATATTTACCCAGAATTCGGTCATTTCACTTTCTTCGGTAGATATATTGAATTCTCATGGTTAAAAAATCAAATCTTGTACCAAACACTGGAATATCATCAAATAATGAAATAGTACAAGATATCATCAAAAGATTATACAACTTAACCACCAAAATTACTAATTTTAGACTAATTATAATGATTAATATTAACAAAATACTACTATACTCGACATAAGTTATAATATAATCTAACAAATTCAAGAGATTTAATAAGTATCGATAATCAATAAGACCGGATATCATTGAACTCGAGTTCCTTTTCAGACTCAAACCCGATAAATCTCAACTCTAGCTCGAGCTCGAACAGCCCTTTAAACATTTGCCCATTTACACCCCTAAATGTACCGTTTCATCATCTCTATTTTCGAAGGGAACTTGAAAACCTCAAGACAAGTTATAACCGATAAGCGTCCAAACAAACAAGTTGTGTGGCGTGAGAAGCCTCGAAGTCCCCTGCGTCCAAGACAAAGAAGCAGTAGCCCAAACGGTTTGCACTTCTGCACCTGCAACACATGGACCAGGAGATGCCAACAATTTTGAACTCATAAACGAGCTATATTATCCCCAACCGATTCCCTCCATTGCTCTCTCTTCTCTTCCATGGCTCTTCCGCTGACCTCCACCGCCAATTGCCGCCCTTTGTTTCTCACCTCCGCCCACTCCAATCGGACCCTCTTTTTTCGCCGACCCTCTTTTTTTCCGTTGAAACGAAGGAGATTTTCCATTTCCTCCAATATTAGAAGAAGTCGTCACTTTGCTCCGGTGAGATCGTCTGCCGTCAACGGATTCTCGGTAGACAAGAATCCTAAAGAGTTCGTTGGAGACAATGCTGACCTCCGGGGGAGAATTTCCAAATGGGTCGATATTTTTCGATCGGTGTTGCCGGGAGGGAGCTGGTGGGCCTTTTCCGACGAGGTCGGGCTTGAGATGATGGAGAAGCCGGTGACTGTTTGGCGGGCGCTTAGCCGGATGTGGGAATTGGTTGCCACTGATCGGTGGGTGCTCCTCGTCGCGTTTTCAACTCTCATTGTGGCGGCTGTAAGTGCGTCTTGTTTTTCCGTCTGCGGTTCAGTTTTGAATCCTTCTCGGCCTTCCAGAAGAAATCTATAGGTTCTGTGCATTTTTTTTAATACTCTACAGTAGTGTTTTGGAAATGATTCTCCAAATGGTAGTATAATACCATGTCTTTGCAAGGCTGCTCAAATTCAATGAGAAGAGCGAAACCATGGATCTCCAGTATCACTGCTAACTAACATGTCACAACCATTACAGTTAACATATAATGGCCTGAATTACATTGATGCCAGCTAAACGGTTAACTGCAATAATTGTGATATGTTCATTAGCAGGTGACAATGGAGATCCACAGTTAGTTTCATGGTTATATCTGCATACATTGTTTGGTTGGACGTAAGAGAGAAAGCTGACACTGCTGCATCACCCAGCATTCCGATTACTTTCCCACTTCTAGTTTTTCACTGGTCAGCTTATCATCTTAATATTTTATGGGAAAATTGTTCAGAGAAATGTGATTCTTAGAGCTTTGTGTACTCCTTTTCACCGGAACTGAAAGCAGCATTGAATTCTCCTATAGAGAGGTGAAAATCTCATGGATTGTGTTCTCTCCTGACTTATGCTCTTATTGTTTCAGCTTTCTGAAATCTCTATACCGCATTACCTGACAGCATCCATTTTCACCGCACAGAGCCGTGAAATTGCTGTTTTCCATCAGAATGTTAGGAAGCTGATTTTGCTTTGCATTTCAGCAGGATTATGCAGGTCATAGTCTTCTATGCATAAGCACTTTCTTCATTATTTTTCTTTCGAAGCGTCAAATAAACATAGCTTGAAGGTGACTTAACTGTTAACCCTAAGGAAGCTGCGTTTCCTCATTGTTTTTTGAAGTTATGAATCATCATCTATGCCTCTGATCATTGCACTGCACATTATTTGAAATCTTTCTAGGACTTTTGTGCTTATCCTTGTGTATGATTTCCGATATCCTGTTTCTTAGAATTTGAACCTCTTTGAAATAGAATACCATGGTCCATAAATGATGTCTTCACTCATCACTAGCCCGTGACAGAATAGTTGGTCTTTTGCTGTTAGTATGAGAATGGTGATGAGGCTTGCTGATATCCCTTTTCTTCAATTTCAGTGGTCTACGTGGATACTGCTTTGGCATCGCTAATATGATTCTTGTGAGTACATGATTTTATTACTTATGTCAGATAGACTCCTTAATTGATTTATCTGACTTGCAGACTATACTAGATGTTCTATAACATGTTTCTACCATTCACATGATTCACTTGGAACCAAGTTCACTAGAATAGCAGAGTTATTAGGTTGAGCGATCCTAAATAAATGTCATATTGCCAAGTTGTCAAGCTAAACTTTAGTTGTTTTGAATTTCTCTTTCTTAATATAGCAAGTCGGAGTGTGTTTTTTTTCTTTATAGAAGTTGTTGCTTGCTGCATTAGGCCATTAAACTCGACTTGAGTTTAACTTAGTGGCCTTCCACATGAGGTGTTCCTAATTTCTTACCTTGATGAATTTAACTGAGGTCTTAAATCTTAATTACATGTATAGGTGAAAAAAATGAGGGAGACACTATACTCAGCTCTTCTCCATCAGGTTTGACATTTTGAAACTAATTCCTTAGGGTTTCTTTTCTTTCTTTCTTTTTTGGCTAATTTTCAATCCAAATTTACTTTGGAGTTTCCTATCATTTAAGTTAACAGCCCCTCTTCATCTCCTTTTTTCCCCTTGTTTTGTCTATGTGACCTATTTCTAGGATATATCATTTTTTGACAATGAAACAGTTGGTGACTTGACAAGTAGGCTTGGCTCAGATTGTCAACAAGTGTCACGTGTTATTGGGAATGATCTCAACTTAATAATGCGCAATGTTCTTCAGGTTCACTATGTTGCCAACTAGTCTACTCCCTCTAATTCTGGCTCATCAAAACAGAAAGATCTAACTTGGAATTAGATTCTCCTTTTCAGGGAACAGGTGCTCTAATCTACCTGCTAGTTTTGTCATGGCCACTTGGTTTATGTACACTAACAATATGTGCTGCTTTAGGATTCATTATGATTTTCTACGGAATGTAAGTTTACTCGAGAATCACCTTTATCAGTATGGATTATAATCTTGAGTGAATGTAAGCAGCTAAGCACTTGAGTTTAAGCAACAAAGCACCGAGTATTTATACAGACATCCACTGCTGACACACACTTTTACTGTTTTAAAATTGTATGAAGAATATTGCCTTCTTATTGCCGAGTAATTGTTCCATTCCAATTACCTTGCATATAGGTACCAGAAAAAGGTGGCCAAGTTGATCCAGGAGTATACTGCATCCGCAAATCAGGTGAAATTGAAAGTTCTACGTTTATATATTTTGACCACCTAATGGACTCAATAATTTGGATGGGATGGGAAATTCCATTACTATCTTTTGCAGGTGGCACAGGAAACATTTTCTCTGATGAGAACTGTCCGTGTTTATGGAACCGAGAAACAAGAACTGAAAAGGTAGCTTGTGGCCGTGGGCTGAATTATTTGCTGATCCCTGCCAGTTTGAAATTTCTGGCGGCAAAAGTTGAGGCATTTGATGAGTTTTTGTTTAACAGGTATAACAACTGGCTAGACAAGCTTGCTGATATAAGCATACGACAAAGTGCTGCATATGGATTATGGAACTTAAGCTTCAATTCACTGTACCACTCAACTCAGGTGGACTCATTGATCCCGGAAATAGACAGCAGTTAAATGGCTATGATGATGATTATGATTGTGAATAAATAAACATTTAAAAAGATGAAGGATGGATAAATATGTTAAAAAATTGAGGCTTTTTTTCTCAAGATGTTTTTGGTTCTTGTAGGTTATTGCTGTTTTAGTTGGAGGCATATCTATTCTGGCTGGTAACATTACCGCAGAAACACTCACCAAGTTCATACTTTATAGTGAATGGCTGATATATTCAACGTGGTGGGTGGGAGATAATATATCATCCTTGATGCAATCGGTTGGAGCAAGTGAAAAGGTCTTTCAATTGATGGATCTTAGTCCTAGTAACCAATTCATGTCGAAAGGTGAGCATTTCCATGTACTTTGATAATGAGGTTCTGACACATCTTCTCATACATTTTTCTCTTAAGCTATGTAACAGCTGGATGCTGAAGCTTAAGTTAGTAACTGATAAACCTCTCTTTCTCTCTCTCTCTGATAGGAGTAACTTACTACTACCACCTAAAACTTGTAGTAATAATTCTTATTTTACAGGGACTAAATTACACCGACTCCTTGGGCATGTAGAGTTTTTAAATGTGTCCTTCTATTATCCTACAAGGCCAAAGGTATATTCTCCCCTTCAGTAGCGTTAATCCTCCATTCTTAGTGCAGCATGCATAGAATAAACTACCTTTATGCACCAGGTGTAGCTTAAAGCTATTGCTATTTTATATAATATGTAGCTTTCAGAAATATGTTATAGTAATGACTAATATCCCTTTCTGTTTAAATTCTACCTTAGGCTAGTGAGAGGGGATGATTAACTGTTCTCAAAGATATGAGAAGTAGTACTCTCTCTGTCTTACAAACGTTGTCGAGTTTGACTTTTGAACTTGTGTTTGACTCTTTTTTTTTCAATGTAATGTTTTATTTTTCTTTTCATTTCTTAATCTGGTTCACTACAATGAGAATACAACGGGAGAAAAGAACCGGAAAGAAAAAACCCGAGGCCAGCCAAAGCCGGAAATCAACAGATTGTGTTTAAATACAGTTGAACCCAGCCTAGCCCATACTTGCACAAGGCAGGGGCGAACAACCAAATCTAGAAGGAAAAAACCAAAAATCTTACACAAAAATCTCCTTAAGATTAAAGCCCATTTCTATTCTGGACAGTATCAATGGCTCTTTGAACAACACTTTCCTTGGTTCTCTCAACTCTTCTGAACGTTCTTCTATTCCTTTCCTCCCAAAGAAAATACATAATTGCTGCAAGGAGGCTTTTCCTGAGATTTGCCTTAGACCTTTTCTTCTTGAGACTCTTTTCATCCAACTACACACACCATCCCAGCTCAGTGGAACATTTTCCAGCTTCACCACTCTATCTGAAGTTGCAGGATATTCATAGCTGCAAACGAGAAAATCATAGATGTTCTAGGTGAGTTCCTAGAACCCCAAACAAGAGCCTTCCTTCTCACATTTTCATAATTTTCAATAGTGTATATATATCTGTTTAAAAATCTTACGAAAAGTATTTAGAAACTATACACGTCGATTTATCATTTTCATATAGTTTAGTTGAATTTATATGTTAAATGTTGAAGTAAAATGTTCATAGATTAAATGCTAAAAAACAAACTCGACAACCTTTGTGGGATGAAGGGAGTATGAGGAAAGAGAAGTAGAGTATCTCATGGTTAACAAAAGATTTTTCAAATTGTCTGATTCAAATCTCAAATTAAGTCAAGTGTTCTGCTGATATTGCAATGGTTTTGGTGGTTTGAGTTTCGTGATGTATCAATTCGTTAGACACCCTCACCTCACAGGTACCTGTCCTGCAACACATAAACATAGCCATCAATCCAGGTGAAGTTGTTGCTCTCGTAAGTATTCGTTTGTTTTTTATTTTTATTTCTTCTGGCCCATTGATAAGGAGAAACGGTCAAGCTTCAACCTGTCCTTGTGCTTGTTAGGTTGGTCTAAGTGGTAGTGGGAAAAGCACTCTGGTCAATCTTCTGCTTCATCTCTATGAGCCAACAAATGGTCAGGTGAACTGACCTCTGATCCATTGCATAAAGATAACATCTGAAGAAGGAATCAGTTTTACCTGTGCAACTTTTACCAAATTCTGAAAAACTAGTGATGCTTTCTTAACAGTTGTTTTTCTCTTTCATTCCTCTAACTACAGATATTAATTGATGGCTTCCCTCTTGGTGAGTTGGATGTTAAGTGGTTGAGAGAGAGAATTGGATATGTAGGCCAGGTAGTTTATCTTCCTCTTGGTACCTGTAACAGCTGAAGGACAATTTAATAGATCTTATAAACCTTGACGTCATAACATTTGTCCTACGTAGGAACCAAAACTTTTTCGCATGGATATCAGCTCAAACATCAAGTATGGGTGCCCGAGAGAAACAAATCAAGAAGATGTTGAATGGGCCGCGAAGCAGGCTTATGCACATGATTTCATCATGTCGCTTCCCAATGGTTACCAAACTCTTGTTGATGATGCTTTGCTCAGTGGTGGTCAAAAACAGAGAATTGCAATTGCTCGGGCAATTCTAAGGGACCCTACAATTTTGATCCTTGATGAGGCGACAAGTGCACTAGATGCAGAGAGTGAACATAATGTTAAGGTAAATAATGTTAGTTCCCCTCACCCATTAGGCCTTTTTTCTCTCGCAGAGGAAAGTTAACCCCAATTGAAAGCTTAAGTTACTTGTGTAGCCTTTTAATGTATCATGTGCTGCCCTGTCCAGGGTGTTCTTCGGTCTGTCAACAGTGACTTGAAGTCAAAGAGAACTGTCATTGTGATAGCCCACAGGTAGTCCTTCCGATACACACTCCCTCCAAGCTCTACAAGTATTCCATTCTTAGCCTGAAATCTTACTATTATGGAACCTGCACAGGCTTTCGACAATACAAGCGGCTGACAGAATCGTGGTGTTGGATGGTGGTCAAATTGTGGAGGTTGGTACTTGGCCTTTTTCTTTTCTTTTTTCCCCCTTCTTCCAAATCCTGCTATGTCATCTGAAGGACACTGTCCACTCGAACCTGCAGAGTGGCATTCACAAAGAGCTGCTTTTGAAAGATGGTTTATACTCACGGTTGACAAAGAGGCAGGCTGACGCTGTTGCATGAACAAAAGTACAATTTGATCTGCTTCTGAAGATTGAGGTGCTTTGGGACATGATCATACTAGAACCATCTTTTGACAAGTCGAGAGGGTGAAATTTAACTCTAGGAATCCAGCAGAAAGGTGGTCCATCTCATGTCTTGGTTCAACATCAGTTGTTGACTTACTCATTTGAGCCGAGAGAAATGGGACAGCTTACACCATTTCTGTCAGCATTCTGCATAATGAAAGATGTCCCAAATTCATGTAAATTGAATGTAGTTACACCACTGTCTGTAGTATACGACCCACTGGAAAACCCAGTTTGATGGCTTTTGAGCCGTCCACTTTGTAATTGTAGGTACCATAAAGGTCTGCATTTTACAATTGTTTTGCTCCTATTAGGCTATTGCTCTCCTACCCAAAATATTGTTTGCCATTCTTTTAGTGATGCAAGCAAGAGGCTCACATTGTAATATTACAAGTGTGGTACTATCAAAACGAGTTATGGAAACTTTATTGGTTAACCATCAGTACTGTACGGTTTTCTCGTCTCAAATTTTTTTTATGCTTGTATTTGATCGTGGGAAGCGGTAAATTTGTCACCCATGTTGGTGGTGTAGGGTAAATTCAAGTGCTGACATTCAGCAACATGTAAAATTCAAGTGGAATTGAGCACTATTTCGTATAGCTTAGGGACCAGTACTGACATTCAGCTGTACTGTAAGAGAAGGCTATTTAATGGCTTTGAAAATTTTGAAACCTGACGTCTCGTTGAAGCAGGCCACTGAGTCGCACTCTCACGTGGCTGTTCCTCGTTTCGGTGCCTTAGCTGGTGCGTTACTTTCTCCTCCATTTCCATTTCTTCTTATTCGGTTAAAGTTCCACTCTGCTCTTCATTTCCTTATTCTAGTATCCGAAAACTTCTATCCGGTGATAATTGTTCTGCTGAAGCACCATGACATCGATGAAGGTCTTTCTCTGACCTCAATACTACACTATTTTGAGTACCTTTCTTGACATAACCAAAAATGATCTATCATGTGTTTGAGTTTGCAGGAACTGCGGATGGGATTGTGGTCAATTTGGATATCAGGGGTTCTCTTAATTTCTCTGTCCCTTTATGCTACTCAGAAGTTGCCTCACAGCAGAAGGCTCAAATTGAACACCTCATGTTTTGGCCATGTCGAAACTCCAACAATCACATTGTTCACGACGGCCGGTCCGTTTACGGGTTCTGTTGGGGATAAGCAGAGGGTGGCTGTTCAGTCCTGGCTTGCTTTGTCTCCACAAATCACCGTCGTTCTCTTCAGCCAGCACCCTTCTGTGGCCTCCTCCGCTGCAGAATTTGGTTCCAGGGTTTTGGTGGAACCCAATATTGATTTCACGTAAGGGTTAGTTCGTGAATTTGTGCACATTGTCTACTTTCCTGTGCAACCATTCCCTCAACTTTACTAGTTTTGTCCTCTATTTGGTGCCTCTAGGTTTCTGGGCAGTCCATTTTTTCATTCCATGGTTGCAAGATCGAGAGCATTTGGATCAGATGTGTATGTTTTCATTGACCCACTAACCATTATCCTGCATGACTTCGTTTCTGCCATCAACTATGCTCATAAGATTGATCATGATTGGCTTCTCCATGCTTCATCTCCAACTGTTGCCCATTTCCCATTTACTTTTCATGTGGACGGCGAATTCTGGGTAAAAGAAGATGGGCAAATGGTTGGAACTCGGGAGGTATAAAGGTCTGTGTTAATCTGCTTTGATTTATTGGAAGAAACCCTATTTGACATCATTGTCCCATTTGGCAGTTGCAGGTGGCTCTTCAGGTGAGTTCTCAGCAGAATGCTTGTGAAGAAAATATGCTCATAGCTTGGAATGGTAAAGAGAGACCGTTGCACCATGGAGTCCATCCTCCTTTTGTTTATGGCAGGGGAACTCACAAACACTGGCTCATTAATGAAGCATGGTCAAGTGGAATCAGGTTTGTTTTTGACGCCAGTTGGGCAATCTCAACTTTCAGTTTAAATCATTCGGGGAATGAGTCTAAGTTGTCACCTGAAGTTTCCAACCCGGTGGCTTCTGAAATAAGAAATTGGGAGTATGCTGGCAATACCCTTCTGGCAGAATTGTATGGATCATCATTTTTCCATGAGGCCAACTTTTCAAGTATGATGAAACTGTTGAACTGTAATGGCCATCATCTTTTTGTCAATGGTACCGAAGATATAGTTAGTCAATGCAGAAAGGCTTTCTGGAAGGGTATGATATTGTGTCCTTTCTGTTCAAAAAATGTGATGGTCCAGGTAGATGGACCTAAATCACTGAGGCAAGCATTAGACTGTTCTTTGAAAGACTTGATGCCTGTGACAGAACAGAGGTTTCCATTCTCGTTGGAATCACTTCTTTCAATCAATGCTGATAAAAACAGGACAATTGTTCTCACCGTTGCTGGATACAGTTACAAGGACATGTTAATGAGTTGGATCTGCAGGTTGCGGCATCTATCCATAAGAAACTTTTTGGTTTGTGCTCTTGATCATGAAACCTATCAATTTTCCATCTTCCAGGTATTTCTGCTTCCTCATCTTAATTTCACAAGTAATACTACTTTAGTTGGTTCGGTCTACTTCCCACGAGAGAGACCGTGTTTAAGTGAAGCAACTAGGAAACATACACGTAGTTTAATTATCATCATTTCGCTCGTGGGAAAGTTGTTTGGCTCTTCCTTGCATTCAGATCTCTAGCTCTTCACAATTAAGCAGAGGGATAGACCTGAGCATGTATGATGATCTGAAAATTCTGAGGCTTCAAATTGTTTGATACCATTATAGAAACTTCATAGTTGTAGGGTCTACTCTAATGTTTAAGTTATGAGTTTAGTTTCTGAAATCTCCAACAGAGAAGACAGAAGCAGTGGCATTTGCGCATCAATAGTTGTATCTCACTGAGACTTCTTTTTTTTTTTTGTGTGTTTTGTGCCAGGGACTTCCTGTCTTCACTGATCCATCTTCCCCCAGCAACATAAGCTTCAATGATTGCCATTTTGGGACACAATGTTTTCAGAGAGTGACAAAGATGAAATCCAGGATTGTTCTAAAGATCCTGAAGCTTGGCTACAATGTACTATTCAGTGATGTTGATGTATATTGGCATAGAAATCCACTGCAATACCTGTTCTCTTTTGGCCCTGCTGTTCTTTTAGCTCAATCTGATGAGTATAAAGAAACAGGTAACTGTCCAAGACTATCACCCAGAGTAACAGATGTTCTATTATTTAATCATATTGACATTGGAAGTGAAGGCAAAAGATTAAGACAAGACTGTATTTGGGCGACTTGCAATGTGATTAAAGTTAATGCAGGTGTCCCTACCTCTTTGCTTCTCTTGCCTGTAACTCAGATCATATGAATATTCTTTTCTTTGCTCATTCATTTATAACTGTGGAGTGGCATACGCTGATTTCTTCTTAAAACTGTTCATATTATGAGTTTTTCTAAGTTTGATTGGAATGATGAGCATCAGCTTTTCTGAATTTATGTGCAGGGCCTATAAATTTACCAAGGCGCTTGAACTCTGGGTTCTACTTTGCCCATGCTGATTCTGCAACAATTTCTGCGATTGGGAAGGTGGTGAAGCATGCAGCAACCTCAAGCCTATCTGAGCAGCCAAGCTTCTATGACACATTATGTGGGGAAGGTGGGTCCAACCGCGTGGGCGATGATATGTGTGTAGAACCTGAAACGAATTTAACTGTTCACTTCTTGGACAGAAATCTGTTTCCCAATGGAGCATACTTAGGTCTGTGGCTGAAGAAAGATGTCAAAGAAGCATGCGAGAAGGTTGGTTGTTTTGTTCTTCATAACAATTGGATTAGTGGAAGGCTAAAGAAGCTGGAACGTCAGGTAAATTCTGGCCTGTGGGACTATGATGTTGCTTCAAGGATGTGCCTCCAAAGTTTTCCAACGACTAAACAGATTAGTACTTCTTGATGGGATGCCCGTTTTATTTCTCTGTGCCTAATGACAAAGAACTCTGAAATGTATCACAACGGCCTCGACCTTGTTGAAGCTTTCTTTGGAAGAGTAGTAAATGACAAAAGAAAGTTTCTTCTATGGCAAGGCCTTGCTCTCATCGAAGCTTTCTTTGGGAGCAAATGACAAAAGCAGGCACGAGGCACAAAGTTCTTCGCATGCAGCAATGCACAACAGCTCAGATTGGATAAAACTGGATGGATTTGATCAACAGCCCTCCAAAATCTCTCTGTTAATGCGACAGTCTGGTGACTCTGGTCAGGCCTGCTCTGATTGCCAGCTACAATGAAGTGTGGACCTTTGTTTTGTCGATGCGGGAATAACAGAGATTTCAGACATGCGAAACCATTGCCAAGCTCTACCGTATCAATCGACTCAGTCATGATACCAAAGAATGCATCTCTGAAGATAATACACGCAGGTGGGAGAACCGAGGTCTTTGAAAATGCTCTTCCTGCCTCCCATTTAATGGAGAAGTATCCAGATATGTGTGTTGCACGCCCGGAAATTTTCAAGAATGCTTCAGCCTCCATTCTACTGCCTGATGAGAAGCTGCTGCTGGGTCACAAGTATTACATAATCCCATTCGAAACAGCCGAAAAACTGTTAATAAAAGATCAGAAAGCTGAAGACAGAGAAGATGCTTCATTCCCAAGAATTACTTGGGATGTAAGTGAAGAAAACATGGAGGCGTCTGTTTTCTCTGCTAAAGACTTTTACTACCCCAAACTGGACAAGGAAAAGCGAACGAGACAATTTTACAGGAGAAACGTACAGCTAAGGAGGCCTTTTGGAGCAACCTTCCCGAAGACAAGGAATGGCCCTGGTGGAAGATGGGAACCCTCCTTAACATCTGTACAAGAAATTTCTCCATGACCCTGAAAAGACTTTGGTGGGTTGTCTTCTGCGTTGGAAATTCAGGTGAGTGGATCAGCAGGAAAGCTCCTGTGATATGCAGTCATCTTCTTTATGAATTGAAAAGAATTTGTCATCTCAATAAACAAGATTCCAGGAAATGTGTCACCTCTTTTTGGTGCAGTAGCAGCAGATTATACTAATAAGAACTCGTCAGTTTTCTTGAGATATTCCAGGATTGGTTTTACAATTTCCTGTTCTGCATCCTGAATTCTTTTCGCTCGTTCCAACTGCATATTCTCTGGAATGAATGTGGATCTAATTTTATTGCAGTTATATTTGTCTCAAAGGTACGCCTTAGCGTCTACTCAAGTCCACAGAAATCAGCTTATTATTTAGTTGCAAAACTTGTTACTGAATCAGTAAAGTGAACCAAATGGTGTTTGCTTCGATCCACAAAATATCTGTGTGATTTCCACTCGAGGAAATCACATCTTTGATAATACAGGAACCCCAAACTCACCGACAAAAGTCAAAACAGATGTGGAACCTGTGATCTTAATTAATCACAATGATCAGGCTTTCCCTTATAACCTATCAAATGTACATTCACATTAGGAAAGACAAAAGCTTGGTCAAGATCCATGTGTAGAGAACTGCAAAAGTAGCACCAATAGGTATGGTCACCACCCAAGAAGCCACTATCTCCTTCACTGTTTCAGCTCGGACACTGTTAAGCCCCCTCGCGAAGCCGACTCCCATAACAGCACCTACCAAGGTATGAGTTGCTGATACTGGAAGTCCTAGCTTTGATGCAAACAGCACAACGGAAGCTGCAGCAAACTCTGCAGCGAAGCCTCTGGTTGGCGTGAGCTCTGTTATCTTTTTCCCAATTGTGGCTATAACTCTATAACCCCACATTGTAAGTCCTGCCACAATGCCGAATCCTCCCCATGCCAACACATCAGTTGGAATAACAATCTCAGCTCCTGCACCAGCACCTCCATGGAGAATGGACAGTGCGGCTGCCAGAGGACCGATTGCATTCGAGACATCATTGCCCCCATGAGCAAATGACATGAAGCAGGCGGACAGGACCTGCATGTACCCAAACACCCCATAGACTATCTCCAGCTGTGTACCTGTTGGTCCTGCAATGTCTGAAAGAAATCCAATGTTTTTGTTTTGAGTAATGTTATCGACACGTTCTGGTTGGTTTGAACTGGACTCCACAAGTAGATGACCGAGCTGCTTCTTTATGATTCTGTAAACTAAGAGTGCCCCGGCTGCTCCACAGGCCAAAGCCTGTGCAATAGACACGGGAAGGCTCTCGCTTAGAGGAAAGGCTGCAAAAGAGATGCCTGTTACACCAACAAAGACGGCTACCGGAGCAGCCGCTGCTGCAGCCTGTCCTGGATTTGGAGCACTATAAACAAACTGGAACAAGAGAAGGTTCTTAGTAACATCATCATAAGGTAATGTCAGATGCAGAGCTTGCTCATCTAGAAGTAACTCATGCTTTCCAACTAGTTAAGAACAATCAGTCTCTTCTCCATGACTTGTACAACATTCAGAAATAATTTATACCATGAAACTAACCAAGTTCTTGTGTAATGCTGCGGCGTAGGTGTTTTAGCATTAAGAAAATGGTCAAGGAACATACCCTGCGGATACATTTGTAGACTAAAAATGACACCAATGCTCCCATAATTGGAGAGATGACCCATGATGAAGTGACCTTGGCTAGTGAACTCCAGAAAACTGCTCCAGGTCCTCCATAAACAAGTGCAAATCCTACCATTGCTCCAACTATACAATGTGTAGTCGAGACAGGAAGACCATAATAGGATGCAACCTGCATGACATGTGATAAATTAGTTGGGAAACAATTACAGGTTTTTCACAATCTAATTGTATCTGTTGGGTCTAAAGGAAAATTTATGGCACTCTTTGGTTATTGTCAGCTAACAGCTACATGGTGCTGTATGTGATCTTGGTTGTTGTTTTTCCTCCCTTCCATTTTCCATCTTCTTTTCTTTGCTTTAGTTAGAATGCATAACTTGATTTAAGGATGCTTGGACCTGGTCTTTTAAGACATACGAGCACTCATCGGATAACATGAAAACTTTTAACACAAAGTTGTCTATCTTTCATGATGTATATGAAACCTAAGTTTACAACCAATCTGCTTCCAACAGATATAGTTAAAGCCCTTGAACATTTTGCAGCTGAGGTAACATCTAGAGATATAGGACACCGGTAAACATATTGGAGAAAATTGAAGTCATTTAGTACACACTACATGAATTCCCGTATTTGGGTTTGGCTGATGGATTCCTGTGACACTTCTACCAGCTTCTTGACTCTCCTAGACCAAGTCCAAGAAGGTAACCAAGCCTAAGCTAATTACCAAGTGTCATCCGCATATTCTGGGGTGGAGGGGAGTTGTAGATAACTAAGAGTTAGCAGCATATTCTATTGGAAGATTTCGAAAAGATGTCATTCTTCAACAGAACAGGTATTCTGCAATTTGTCGTTTGTAAAGCACAAAGCAGAGCACCAAGCACATAGAGTGGCAAAGCCACAGAAAATATTCAGAAAATAAAACAACATCAAATAGTTGTGCTTCGGCCTCCAAGTTTTCTGAAAGGTAATGACCTTTTCTTTTGCTCAACAACTTTGCTCGATATCTGAATCCCTTTAGCATAATCATATAGTGTGAACAGAAACTAAACATTTAGGAGAATATTGAAAAGATAAAAGAAACTACTCCCTTCATCACTTCATTAGTAGCAGTAACATTCTTCAGTTTCTAGAAAAAGAAAAACAAATGTGCCAACAATTTTGGTGCGAATGAAGTAGCTTTTTTCAATGAAAGAACTGACTGAAGTACCAAGAGTAGTAAGTAGTATCTGATAACTCAGTCCTTAGGAATTTATTGAAGAAAAGGCATAGGAATGAAAGCTCCAAAGTGCATTAAAATCAAGACATGTTGTAGTTTGATCAAAATTGGGATAAAGCTCAAAATATTGCACCTGCAGCCATGTGCCGGCAGCAGCCAAAGAGGAGAGCAAACCGGCAAACAGCAGATTATTTCTCCCTTGAAACACATTAGTAACAAGAATTCCATTCTGCATTGTACTGGTGACATGAGTTCCCATCAGCAATGCCCCGGAAAACTCAAGAATGGCGGCTGTCAACACGGCCTGACGGAGGGTCAACGCACCTGACCCGACGGAAGTTCCCATGGCGTTGGCCACATCATTAGCCCCAATGTTCCAAGCCATATAAAACCCCAGAAGAAGCGTCGTGTACGATAAAGCTTTCACCTTTAGGGAGAGCCCCTGACCCAGAGACTTCATGAACAACGGTAAAGTGAGAGCCGCAAATGCGATGCATATAGAAATGGCAGAGGCCGTGTGGGAAGAGATATTGAAGGCCTGAGCCATTCCGCGCGAGTCCTCCTCGTCCTCTGTTTCTGCCTTCTCGTGACTTCGCTTCTGGACTTGAACTTCTTCATTCTCTTCCTTCTCACCTCCTGCCTCCGCAAACGAGGAGATGCTGGCAGAAGGGGGCGTGGAAGTTGACTGCTTTAGATCAGAGATGGAGAGAAATTTCCTTGTGGGAGATGGTTGAGGCTTGAAGAGAAAAGTGTCTCTTTTGGGATATTGGTGATCTTTGTAAAGGCGCTTGGGGAGATACAAGTGAGGATTATGGGCAAGAAATGCTTCTGGGGAGATAGGATTAATTCTGGTGGAAGATAAGCAAGAGAAAGGACTCATCTCTGAGAGAGAGTGTAAAGGGAACAGTAAGAGAATCGAGATGGAATCTGGAAGGAATTATTCAGGAGGAATCATGGCCATAGAATTGGAGGAGAGAAGATGGAAAAGCAGTGGAGTTGGTGGTGGTGGTGGTGGTGGTGGTGGTGGTGAAGAAGAAGAAGAAGAATTTGAGAAGTATGCAGTCCTTAGCAACGAGTGGTGGCTGTGGTTTGTTGCTTGCGGTCTCTCGCACTCCATAATCCATAAGTTGAGTTTAAGCCTGTCGGAAAAATCAAGGCGCGACACAAATTTTTTCCATTAAATAATATGGCTTTTTCCACACGGAAAACTTCAGTCTAACACCGTTTTTAGGATAAACTGGGCCTGTTTAACTTTAAACGAAGGGGGGAAAAGGAAACATAAGTACATACATACAAGAAATAAATAATTGAGCTAATGTAACGATGTCTGTATAATAAGAAGCACTGAAAAATGTTTTCCTTTTCCCGATTTTCAAGATTAGGCTCGTCAAATAAAATATTTTCCAAATTATAATATTCTCAACCGTCTCTCACTATGGTAGATGGTGAGCATATTCAAGGTTAATTAAATTTCTATCAAATATAAGTCAGATTTGTAAAGCTGGGAAAAAATGTAGATCACTCGAAATGTTTTATTCAAATCATCATAATTTTATCCGACTATTAATGGGAGTAAAATTGTCTCGTCCTTCAAATTTCGGTCATCATTTTCCTAAACTAATGCATAAATAATATGAAATGGACAAATATCGTATCCCAAATGTATCATCCCTTTTCATTTGCAAATTATTTGGGCTTAATAGTTGAGGCCACGAGGCATGAAGGGGAATGGCCAAAAGCCCACGGTCTTGAGCTGTGTGTCTATTTTCTAATCCTTGGGTGAGTGGGTCTGTCTGTACCATACCTTCCTTACGTAGAATTGACACGTAAAGTGGAATCTGTCTACTGTACTCACCAAATCACCTTACTTATCTGAGGTGGAAGCGGACGTGGCAGTCACGTAATAGGGTGAATAGACTTTTAGTTTTTGGTATAAACAATTATAGTCCTTTAGTAAATAACATAAAATGTCCCTAAAGAGTATTAATGTAATCAAAACAGCAACCACAATCTAAAGCTAAAAATGAAAAATAAAAAAAACAAGAGGAAAATAACAAAAAGAAAGACGCAGAAGATCAAAGCGAGTATCAAAAAAAAGAAGAAAATCAAAGGCAGAGTAACAAGTTGATAGAGGGTTTTTAGAATTCATTTTCTTTGTAACCCGATTAGATCTGGACTCATCGGAGAAGGTTATAATTCGGCAACGGCAACGGTGACCATGGCAGCTTCGACTCGGAGAAGGAGCAGAAGCGATTTTGTGAAGAAAGAACAAGAAAAAGTAAGGAAAAGAAATGTTGATGAAGCAAAAGGTTCGAGTCGGAGAATGAGCAAAAGCGATTTTGTGAAGATGATAAATTTCAACTTGGAGAAGAAGCGGTTAATCAAGAGAAGAACACTGCGATGGTATTAATATTTTCACACAAGGATCAGTACCCTCAAATTAATTATGGAGTGGACATAATCTCCACTATTATTTATTAATATTGTTTTTTGTGTCATGTCATCCAATTTGCCAGAGCCTTTTTCATTTGTTGAATATTAATGGATCTTTGATTTGTAGACATTGCCTATTTTCATGGTGTACATGAGTTAATCGTATGGGCATAGTCTGATCTGCATGCCATGGTTTTTCATTATTTATACCTATTAACTCCATGGTTCCGCCAACAAAGCCAATTCCTCCATCGGAAGCGTCATTAATTTCTCCACCAAAAGCCAACAGACATCGTGCCATGGATCTTGAGAACGACATCCACTAAGATAAGCCATTACCAGTATTCTCATTGAATTTGTAGAATCACGTGCCATGGATCTTGAGAACGACCTCCTATCTTAGCCATTACTAGTATTCTCATTGAATCTATAGAATCACTTGCAATCATTGTGGGTATTCGGAATAGCTCCCATAACTTTCTGGAGCCTATAAATATATATTGCTTCTTCAAGCTTTAACCTTAATCTCAAATTGCATCGCCATATGATTGAAATTATTTTTTTTCTTTCTTTCTTTTTACAGATAATTTATCAAATTCATTATTCAAGGTTTCTCATTTTTCTGCCGATGATATTGATAATTATGTCTAAATTTAAAGGGTTAATTTCAATATCATTTCTTGGAAGAAGATCTACTACTAGCTACCGGATACTATAATTTTAGTAATTTATTTCATTCTATTCAATTCCTTGAAACATAATTGTTAGCTTTGTGTTTTGGACAAGCTATATTATAATTTACTTAAGCAGTCAGCAAATGCATTAGTTGATTTAATTCCTTTTACTTTTACTGGCTATGGAGGCGGTGAAAAATGTAGTTTCTGATCAGCAAGTGCGTCGGTGAGATGGGGAAACATCAACGACCCTCGGCGGGGGATTGGGGAGGGGTGGCGATCACAATCCGCGGATTGAAGCTGCAACTCGTGTGTAGCCAGAGGCCATGCCCTGCGCCTTACGTTTATTTTTTAGCTCCGACGGAGGTCCACCGACTTCTTTCTGTCGTGGTACAGAGATGCGATCGTATCAGTTGCTTTCATGATTGCACTAATAATTCCCAAAATTGCGATTTTAGTCCTTGGTTAAAGTGCTTAAACATCAGGGACTTAAATGATGATTCTTCCACTTAATATTGAACAATCAGCAGTCTACGCGGCAGTCTACATGTCAACGCCACATAAGCAAAGTATGATACATGCGGCTTACTATAGACAACCTTGGGTGAGTTTTGGTCCTCGGCAGCAGGAAGCAATCGCTCAAACAAAACCCAACTAGTTCCCTCGAAATCATTCATTCTAGACCTATTCTTGGGTTGGGTTGGGTGAATGAAATACCGGCCGACCAACCCGACCGGATATTCATTCAGCTGGACAGGACCATTTTCCAACCCAACCTCGGTCCATGCCTTTCCTCCGATTCACACCACCATTCCACCATTCCATATATAGCTGAGTGAACGAGTCCCGGGTAGCCTACTCACCTTGCCGACGTTTACTTCACGACATATGCGTAACTCACCTTTCCCTTTGGACCGCAGCCGAGTCCTGCATGTCTTTCTGGCTTGCCTTGGGACCTTTTCTGGTCCAAAACTCGTGGAAAGTAGAAGAGGGAGAATATTCTTGTCCAATTTGCAAAAACTAATTGGTCTCTTTCTTTTACGTGTCTAGCTAGGTTGTCATCATTTGCCGACAAAGCAAGATGGATTTAGGGGGCGGATTAATTAAGTGGTTTGCATTGCACCCGAAATATGGGGGGCTTCAATTGGCGGATACCTTGGGTCAGGGACAAAAATAGGAGTACCACTAAATTACTCCATTCATTTCTTTCTTTCTTTCTTTCATAGTTGTTAATCTCGCAACCCATGCCACGCAAAGCATAGTCAAAAGTTTGTGTAGATGATGATCTGCCACGCATTTTTTACCAAGTGAAGTGACATGCATGCGATCGAAACCTTACAAAATGTACTATTGTCATCCAACAAAGCTGCTTATTACTCCTTCATCCGTCCCAACAAATATAAAACATCTGATTTACACGAAAATTGATTAAGAAAAGTGGTTGATTAAAAAATAATAAAATAAAATAGATATATCAAACAAAATTAACTTTTAGAATGAAAAAGGAATTGAAGAGTAATAAGGTAAAGTTGATATATAAAAATTTCATTTATAAAAAATAATAAAGTTTTATTTTAACGGCACAAAAAGAAAAAAGAATATGATGGATATTTACTAAAATAATATCTAGCTAGGAAGGAATATGAAGGATAAGGTGATAGTGTGAGAATAGGAGGATTGGGTTGGATATGCCGAAAGCATATCCACTGAAAGAGACTCTAAGCTATATTCCCATGCATTCACTGAATCAATCATATCTGTGTCACACACATGTTATCAATTTTATTTTCATGTTTCTCACGTATTTAATTTATAAAAAATTTTATCATATATATTTTTATATACGAAATTTAAAGATTTATAAGTATCATTATTTGTAATATAAATTTTCTAAAAAATATTATTTTTTGATTTTTCTTCCTTATATATTTTAGTTTTTATTTTAATCAAACACTCAAATACAAAATATTAAGGTCAAATCTTACAATTTTTATGGGATAAGAGGAGTAATGTATTTCACTTTTGAAAAAAAAAGAAATTAATTAATAAGTAAAAAAAACAAACTTGTCAACAAAGTTATCGGTTTGTGATACTTCGGTTACTGAGTTCCATCACACGGGAAAGAATTTTACGTGGGTCATGGCTCTAAGCCTGGACGGATAACTACAATTTCCCCTCCCTCCCTCTTTGGAGATATCTTAAAATCGAATTGTTACCCCTTTTATATGTGTAGAGTGCACATACGGATTAAACGTCCAATTTACAAAACAGTTTCAACCCAAATCCACTAAAAATACTAAATATCTAAATTATCTCTATATATTTTTACTATATTTCTTTATGTGTCTCTGCATATGTGTCATATAATTAAGACTTTTAACAACTAGTATTGTCTGTTGACAGTTGTTAGTAAGATCATTTATGGTTCGCTTAGTTGAGAAAAATTTATATTTTAATTTTTCTTGTAAATGTAATTAGTAGAAAAATCTTATTTTTCTAATTTTGTGAAATTTTAGTATTAAGATGGAGAATTTCAAAACATTTTATGTTTTCACATTTTAATTACTATACATGTTTACCCCAAACATTTTACCCCCTCCCTATACATATGCTCCAAAAACGCCTTGCCCCCATCCACTCCACGGTGTCATTGTTATTTAGTATTCACGCAATATATAATGTATGATAAGAATCTATCAAAACTTTTTTATTTTAATATTTTTCTCTCGTAAATTTTATATTAATTTAAAAAAATAAAAATAACAAATTTTGGAAAAGAACGCTCTTAAGTTATTACAGCATTTTATGATCATAATATTTTAAGTACAAATGTGATTTTTTTTTTCATACACAAATGATGATATGATATTAAATTATGATTCGAAGTAATATATATTTGGTGAGCTAAAGTTAATAAAATTGAAATTAAATTGTTTTACTCATCAAAAAAGAAATTCAATTGTTCCAAAGTTTTGAAGGTTGTGTTTAGGATATTCTTTTCTGAAAATTATTGCGTTTTTTTATTATGAATAAGATATGAGTAAACTCCGTTGATAGTCTTGTAAGTTTGGGGTTAATCCTGTTTAGGTCTTGTTTTAAGATTTTGTATCACTTTAGTCCTGTAAGTTTCAATCGTGTGCACCGTTAGTCTTATCGTCATTTTTTCCGTTAAAATCGCCGTTAAAGTGGTCAAATCACCAAAATATTCTAGATCTAATATTAAATGTAACACCAATCTCTTAAAAGAGTTACAAATAAACCCTAACTATTCATAAATGTACAAACACACCATCTCTCTTCCCTCACCTCCGGCCATCTTCTTCACCAACCACTCCCAACATCAACGCCGTGCCTCACCGGTCACAGCCCACCAACTCACGTCGCCGAAAATGCCTGACGGTTGAGAAACTCTCCTCGACCCGCCATGACCCAAATCTGACCCATTCCGCCAAATTGGAGATTCTTCTGCCTTCCTCCTCCGTTCCCGACTCTTCTCCAGCTCCGGAGAACCAATCTTGGTCGTTTCCGCTGCCGAAAAGGCCGTCTTTGACGTGAAACTGTCGGATCCCGCCGACCCGTTGTGACCCGCCAGTATGCACTTCCGATTTCTTTTCTTTTTCGGGTATTGTCACATTTTGCCCTGCCCCTGTTTATGGGCAGTGATGTTGGGAGCAGTGGTTGGTGAAGAAGATGGCCGGAGGTGAGGGAATAAGATGGCCGGATGTGAGGGAAGAAGATGGCAAGAGGTGAGGGAAGAGAGGCGAGGGAAGGGAGATGGTGTGTTTGTATATTTAGGAATAGTTAGAGTTTATTTGTAGCTCTTTTAAGAGATTGGTGTTAAATTTAATAGTAGGTCTATGATATTTTGGTAATTTGACAACTTTAACGACGATTTTAACGGAAAAAGTGACGACATGATTAACATTGCACACGATTGAAACTTACAGGACTAAAGTGATACAAAATCTTCAAACGAGACCTAAATATGACAAACCCTGAACTTACAGGACTACCAACAGAGTTTACTCAATAATATATATATATATATATATATATATATATATATACACGAGTAGAGAAATTTGAGAATTAAGTGATTTAATAGATAGTTAATGGATTTAAGGCTGTTTTTTATTATTGGGATTTAGTAAAGTTTTTTTTAGATAGATTTGGTGAATACACGAAAGGAGTAGTATTAGAGTATATCCAACAGCTTCCCCAAAAGTTTTTCCAAAACGGGGAAGCAAAAGACATATTCTCAACAAACAAAATTACTCCAACTCCAACAGCTTCCCCATTTTGGAGAATCTTGTATTTATTACAAGAATAAAATATTCTACATATTAAATAATAATTAATGAATTATTTGAAGAAAGAAGAGGGATGAGAGATATGAGAGATGTTTAAACCAATCACATGTAGCCACAAGAGAGGAGACGAGGGAGATGTTTTTAAAAAATAGATTTGGGATGATCTCCAAAATTTGGAGAATGCTCTCCATATTTTTGCCTCCTTTCCCATTTTGGATAATGAGATGAAGAAACTGTCGAACCAAAAAAATGCTCCAAACTCTCATAAAATGAAAATATTAATAAAATGAAGAAGCTGTTGGAGATGCTCTTATTCGTCTTTCAATAAAGGAATATTCATTTTAATTCTATATATTCTTTCTATACGCTCAAATTTTAAGGATATGCGCAATCCTCTTAATTAAATAAATTGATTAGTAGGGTAATGGCTACCTAAATTAATATTATCACCAAAACCGATCTAGCTAGGCTGCCAACCAACCATGGGAAAGAAGCCCTAATTTCATCAACTAACCTAAACAATTCCTCTAATCCTCTTCTCTTTCTTATAGTACTTCTCATGCTCTAAACTTGAATATAGCCATCAATGGGCGTCATTACTTGCTTACTTGTATAATTATATTCATATCCAGCTGTACTCGTCCCCACCTCCTTTCTCGATAGGTATCCCGTCCGCATTGATGGAATTACTTTTCACTGTAAATATTTCATGTGGAAAAAAATGTGATAACATAGCATATTCAAAATAAAGGCTAAATTACAACCCCGGAGGCGCTAAGGTTATTTACCACATATGTGGTGTACCACATACCACCAAAATGACAAAGATACCCTTGATCATAAAGTTTTCATTCTTCATTTTCTTGGACACGAGAGAGGCAGATTCAGAAGCAGAGCGACGGAGACGATGGAGAAACTTCACGACCCTCCACGATTTCGTTCTCCGGCGCACGGCCAGCCTTCGTCAACCGCCATGATCTCTAAATCTGTCCGCGATCTTTGAAATTGCGTTCTCAATCTCCGGCAGTCTCTGAGATTGCGATCTCAATCTCTATGATGTTCAAGATCTAGATTCTTCATCCTCTGTCGCGACCGGCTCCGATTGGTGATGATTCCGATAATGACAGCAATCGATCGAACAAATCGGAGTAGTAGAGATTCAGATCTGGATTGGAAGAGAGCTTTTGAGCGGTGACGGTGCTGTAACGTCTCAATCTCCGACGATATCCAACGATCTCCAAGATCGCGATCTCCGACGATCTCCAAGATTGCGATGTCGTTTTTCCGACGATCTCCAAGATCGCGATGCCGTGTCGTTTTTCCGGCGATCTGTTCTGAAGAAGGTTGGTTCGTGATTTGAGAAGATGAAGACGTTTGAAGGCAGAGTGCTAGTACCAAATCTGCAAGGTGTGCAAACATTATTCCACTCTGCTTTGGACGGTTTATTATATTCATTTAGACACTATAGATAATTAAATAGTCAGTTTCATTATTTATTGAAATGTGCAAAATTAATCAGTATTTTTTTAGATAATTAAATGGACATGACTTTTAAAATCATTCAGACAGTTTTCAATATGTATTTAGACATTATAATACTTTCTAATAGACACCACATTATTGTAACACATACTCATAATATTCGGTTAGCTTTGTGATTTCAATATTAATGCAGACGTTATAACACTTTATAGTAGACATTATAGTCGATTGTAACATATACTATCATATTTGGTTAGCTAGGCAGTTTTCACTATTATTTTAGACATTATATCATTTCGTAATAGACACTATAGGAATGTATAAAATAATTAATTAAACAGTACAATTTCTTGTAGTAGGCAATGGTGGTGGTGGCGTTGGTGCCGACAGTAGCGGAGGTGGTGCCGGAAGGGGTGACGGTGGTGGTTCCGACGACAGCAGTGGTGGTTCCGGTAGCAACAACGGCGGTGCCGAGGCTGCGGTCAGCGTCGGCATTCCGGCAGTGGCGGCGTTGCCGGAGGCAGCGGCGGTTCCGGCGACGGCGGTGGTGCCGGAGGCGACTGCAGCGGAGGTGGTGGTGGTTAGCTAGTTAACAAGTATTTTATTGATAAGGGTATTTTTGTCTTTAATTTTCTTTGTTAATTAGTTTAATTAATTTACTAAGAGTAGATTAGGTAGGTGGTAGTGGTAGATAACCGGACTCCCAGGAGGTTTATGGAAATCTTCATTTACCTCATCTATTTTTAAAAATCATCAATTATCTCATTGAGGTCTAGTAAAATCTTCAGTTAACCCCCTAAAATATTGGTATTGTTAGTTGATCTGTAAGAATTTTAGGTTTAACTACTTCTCTTGTCACAAATATTTCTATCCTTAAAACTCCAACCCCAATATTTTGGATCGTCTCTCATTTCTCTCTCCCCAACCAGCCATCACTACTAACCGTCGTTATCGTCTGTTCCTTAGCGCAACACGGACGAGCTCAAGCTGCAATGACGCAGACGAGCAGATGCCGTTGCGATGCAGATGAGTCCAGGCTGCCCCGTGACTATTTTAGAGTATAGTTACTGTAATTACAATAAAATCTTTAAAAGTCAACTGACACTACAAATGATCAAGGGAGATAACTGAAAGTTTCACTAAACCTTATGGGGTAGCTAAGATTTTTGAAAACAGAGGGGGTAAATTGAAGATTTCACTAAACCTTGATGGATTTTTTGTAATTTACCCAAGTAAATTCTAACGCTAGTCTCAGGGGAAGGACGAGAAAAAGTCATAAAAAATTCAACATTTTACCAACTCAATCCTAATACTCTACATTTTACCAATTCATTCCTAAATGTTGCAAAACATTAATCATCGTTAGTCCTTAATCTTAATTGAATGAGAGTATTGTAGATGTGGTGGTGATCTGGCAACTAACGACGTCAATATTCTATACATGGTTTCCATTGTTGCCAAACTTGTTTTCGAGGCTGCTCAGGTGCCAACCGAGGAAGGTGACTCCGTTGGGAAAGATCTCTGCAAAAACTTTGGTCTTGCTTACCATAAAGCTTCACTTGTTTTCAGGTGAATCGCCATTGATATGCTCATCGTCGGACCATCGTCACGCTCATAGCTGCAGCGATCAGGGGCTTAAGAGAATCTAATATGAGAAGTTGTATACATGCAAGAGGCACAAATAAACCCATGAACTTTCAAATTTATCATGAATCGACCACTGAACTTTTTATTCAACCGAATAAACCATTAAACTTTTAAAATAGTACCAATTTAGCCACTCGTTTAATTTTTCGGTGATATGGCAGGTGAAAAAACTATGTGAATCGAGTAGGAAGTTAAACTTAAATTTTTTGTAAGTGTTGATTTAAAAAACATGTTAATAAAATAATAAATGGAAAGTTTGAGAATGATTAGGGTGAGGGAAAATGGCATGATATTCTATTAATGAGTTTTTTCTTTAAATTGAACTGTACTTTAGGTTTAACTACTAGTTTGATCCACGTCGCTCTTTGTCTGAGCCGTCATTGAAAATCAAACTTAGAGGGTAAATTGGTACAATTTGAAAACTTATATGGTTTTTTTGGTTAAATAAAAGGTTTAAATGGTTAATTCTAGACGAGTTGAAAAATCAAATGGTTTATTTAATGACCAATTCATGACGAGTTAAAAAGTTTAGGGATTTTTTTTTAATGCTTTTTTCCATAATATAGGTGTGTTTACCTTGATCTTGACTCCATATTCCAACAACTATGATTAATATTTCAACATTAAAGTTGCCAACTCATACTTAATATGTTTATTTACCTCAAAATAAATTTTCAACATTTCCAAATCTTAACACATAAAATATCTGAAATTTCTTAATCATTCATCAAATTAGATTTTTCTTTTTCTTTTTTTTATAGAAAAATTAGATTTTTATTAATTTTACCTTCCAAATACATCTTAATGATCTAAATCATGGATAAAAAACACACAAAAAATCTCAAAAAAATTTAGCGAACGCTGCAATGTTCCTAAAAGTAAAAGAGCGAATGGGTGAAACTTGGAAAGGTCATAAACGGTTGAATAAGGGAAGAAACGGCCGTGGAAATTTGACTGACGTCAGGGACGAGCATCTTCTTCAAGCCTTTTTCGTTCACCTTCACCGCCTCTATTCTATTGTCGAGTGAGATAATAATAAACCTCTATAAATACGGTCTCATGCGTACCATAGCCAGGCTTGCTTGAAGGAGCCACTCCTCTAGCCCTTTCTCTCCTCCCTTCCCTTTACTACCTAGCCTTCGTCTGAAAACCCTAATATAACTTCATCATGCTCCACCACAGCGCCACCATCAAGTTCCTCTGCAGTTACGGTGGTAAAATCCTGCCCCGCTACCCCGACGGCAAGCTCCGTTACCACGGCGGCCAAACCCGTGTCCTCGCCGTCGATCGTTCCATCCCCTTTTCCGGTTCGTCGTCTCTCTCTCTCTCTCTCTCTCTCTCTCTGTTTTTTTTTGTTGCTTTTTTATCTTTTTGTCGTTTTTAGATTAAAGTAATTTGATGGTAAGTCTAGTTAACAGCGAAATTACGCTCTTCGTGCAGAGCTGTCGTTGAAACTCGGGGAGATGTGTGGGGCGAAGGTCAGCCTCCGATGCCAGTTGCCTACGGATGATCTCGACGCGCTGGTTTCCATCACCTGCGACGAGGATCTAGCAAATCTGATCGAGGAGTACGATCGGGCGGCGTCCTCTTTAAAGATCAGAGCGTTTCTTTTGTTCCCCAAGGCAAAAAAGCCTCAATCCCCTCCGACTCCGTCGTCAGCATCGTCCTCCAAGTCCTCGTCGCCGAAATACTCGTGCTTCAGGCAGATCTCGCCGCCGAGGGCTCGTCCTCTCTGCTCAGAGAAATTGGCGGGGGGGAAGCCCCCCCACTATGGTTACCATATCCATCATGGAAACCCTAGTCACACCTATCTCGTCCACAACGGCAATCACTGGCAATAGCAGCATCAATTCCCTGCCTGGTTGGGGAAGAGGATGAAGGCGAACCAAGTAAAGGAAAAGTAAACTAAGTTACACATGTATTTGGGACTGTAATTCGTTAAGAAGCATTGCTTTTTGATGCGTGGCCATTAATGAATTTCCAGTCCAGTTTCATTCCGCAACTAGCAAAAGAAAAGCGATTATGATGGTGAGTTAAGCTTTTTTTGTGGATGCACGGTCTGTGTCCAATCCTGTGCAATTAACCAGCTCAGTTATTAGGACATACGAAGTCGCCCATCACCAAGCATCACTCCAGATGCTTAATGCTACGTTCACTTGATACACGTTTCGCCTTGCATCTCTTTCTGGTCCATCTCCACAAACGTCATGTTCGTTCCCTTTTGTTCCAGCCTATGTTCAGTTGTCATCCTTTTCCCCTTTTTATTTTTCTCCTCCACGTATTCCGTTTGTTATTTATCTTTTCTGTTTGTTCTTAATTATTTGTTCCCTTTGATGCCTCTGTTTTATTTTTTCGCATCAATGCTTATCTTTTCCTTTACCTGGAATTTCTGTACTTACTTGATTCCGGATTATGCAGGCTGATTACAAGATTGCTGCTGTTGATGGCGTTGATTGCTGCTGATGATGGTGTTGAACTTTCACAGGAGTCTACGGACTTTGGCTGTAAGTAATTTCCTTTTCATCTGAATCTGCCTAGGCAGAATAGCTCCTCTAGTCTTATGGTATCGGTTTACTTTTTGTGGTAGTCAGATCTCCCCAGTTCTGTTTCACAAATCCCTGTTCCTTCATTAGCTACTCTGCAGCTACGTTTATGGATTCGAGCTGAATTTGTGAATTATTTAGGGGCTGAAAAACGGTAGTGGGACAAACTAGAGAAAGGTTGAATATTTGGGGAAAAGGTTGAGAGCAGAAAGTAGAAGGTGGAGTAAATTTGAAAGATATTTCTTACCAAAATAGGGGAAGAAGACGGCCATGGTCTATAAGCTGATTTCAGATCATAAAGCATAAGAGGGATCACTTGATGAAATGATATTCTTTTATCTCTACAGTTTGCTTGCTAGGGACTGTAGAAATGGGCCATCAAAACCATAAAGTACTATTGGATACAGTGTTCTTTTTGCATCTATGGTGTTGAAAGATTGTCTACAGATAGGGCTTCATTAGGATATCGGAATTTCGTTTGGTGGAATAGAAAAACGGAGGGGCAAAAGACTTGCTGGATCAGGAATTCTTGTGTCATGTTCAATTGTCAAAAAACAGGGGTATGCTTTCTTACTAAATTTTGTATCAATCAAAATTAGGAATTCAAAATTCTTATTTTGTTGCCCCCCACTCTAGGAAAGAAGAACAGTGAATTTTAGGATATCAAATCTACAAAATATGATAACGTTGGTAAGTGTTTCATGGAAAGTTTGAAGAAAAAATGAAAACGATGAACTGGAGAAGGTAGCATTGACTGGGGGTTTTGATGTTGGGTGCTGTGTTAAAAGTTCTTAGCACATTTGCGGCAGATATTTGAACGGATATGAGTGGCACTGACATTTATACCAAATTCAAGTGAATATCCACCGAAGCCAAAAATTGGGTGTTACAACTGAATCTTGGGTCCCAGGTTGTTGCAAAGTACACAATCTCCATATGAGCATTTGTCTGTTTAGTCGCAAGCCATTCATCTGTTATGGGGGTATGATGTATGAGATGCCCATCTGGTGAATGGTCAGGATTGGTTTCATGCATTTCAGAAAGATGCAACTAATGCAAGGATGATAAGGTAGTAGTTTTTCTGAACCTTTTAAGGTTTGATCTCCCACTTTTCTTTAAGCTTCCCATCCCATGTACTCCTTCCATCCTAAAATAATCGATCAATTTAGTTTTCAGCATTTAGTTCGTGTTTATGGAAGATAGTAGGAAGTGTTTTTAAATTGGTGTGAAGTTCGTGAGCTGAAAAATTGGTGGGAAAGATAGATTTGATATGTTGGGGTTATTTCTTGGGACAAGGAACACACCAGAACTTCATCATTTTGCTATATAAAGTTAAATAGTTCATAGGCAAATGATAAGTCGGATGTGTTTTCTTTTAAAATATAGTCCTCCGTCCCCCAATAATTGCCCCATTTGTTCTGATAGTTTCACAGTATTTAATCTATGATTTTTTATTGATTGTTTAGACATCAAAAATGAAATTATTTCACGGATGTCTCATATTTGCAATCAGAATTTTTCAAATATATATTTTTTTGAATTTTTTAAAATTGTTTAATCTTTGTTAAAATTTGAGTTAAACAGTGAACCTTGAAATAACAAAATCAAACGGGACAATTATTGAGGGGGGAGGTAGCAATTATTGAGTGGGGGAGGTAGTATCTTTGTATTATACCTTGTTAACAAAATTCCTTTACAGATAATTTGAATAAAAAAAACAATATAAAAATTCAAAAGATATCAATTACTTCGTATTTTGGAATAGATGTTTTGGGCAATATTTGTATACGCCATATTGCAATATCTGGCATAGGAAAGTTGACAAATTTGAGGAGGTTGGAGGAATGAGAAAGAGCAGATTAGGTCGACGATGTGAAAACAAAGACTTGGAAACGGCGCAGGACCACTGAGGATGGATTGCTTGCTCTCCCGAGAAGATTGAGAGGTAAGTAATAGTATATGGATTTTTGGTGTGGGGAATGGAAAGAAAGAGGAGTCTCCACTAACGTAGCAGTCAAGGGAGAGGATTCTGTTGCGTGTTCCAGTTAATGATGGACTCTCTCTATTTTTGCTGGATTAATAGAACCGTAAGGTGGGTGGGGCTGGGAATATAGATAGATACAGATAGAAAGAAGAAGATAATATTGTGATTGTCAAGTGTGTTTAAGGATATTGTTTGCCCCCACCACGTGCCTGCCATCCACCTTTTTTCTCCCTTTATATCCCCGATGCCAGTTGAAGACAGTATCGTATGTATGGAAATGGAACTGTATTGGTGTCTGCTTGTAACTGACCTGAAAGCAAATGAAGGTGTCAGTATCTGGGTTTTGGAATTATGAAGAAGAAGAAGAAGAAGAAGAAGAAGAAGAAGAAGAAAGAGATGGAGGCATGTACATAGAAGACTGCCACCGTCGTCGGTCGTGGATCCCATCCTATTAGATGGCGTTACGTGGCTAATCCTCTTCCATGCCCAACTAAAACCCAACCCCCCCTGCTTTCAACTTCACTCAAAAGATGCTCTTTTTGTCCATGCTCATCTTAACTGCAGGATATTAGTATATCCATAGAGGCAAGCACAACAACAAGGTGAAAAGGAGAAGCACGCAGTAGATATTATTTACAGCAGATTCCCGTTTTATGGCCGTCTCTCTCAGCTTTTTCATCTTGTCAGTTCCTTCTTTTGTTAGTCGGAAAAAAAAATTCGAATTTGTGTTCCAGTGAAAAGCTAAGTGATTTGTATAATGAGTTTGATTGTGCCCTGCCTTGTTCAAGTGTATATAAACCCGATGCTTCACACTTTGATATTTGATCCTTCATACATTCAAGATATTATGATACATTTTCATATTTGGATTCTTCACGATTAATTAATTGATACTCCCTCCATTCCTAAAAATTCATGTTTCTTTTAATAAAAAAAATACCATACCTACATCCATACTCAAGTTCGTTGTTACATGCCATACCACTGTTCGTTTAGAAGGGAAAGAGATCAAACGTAATTTCTATTCTTAAAAAAAAAAACAGAACAGAAAAAATCAAGTCCGGCCTTGAGTGCCAATTTTGTAGATAAAAGCATCCCTAAATAATCATTGAAAAAAAAGCATTTCTAAATAAAGACGTCTTTTTGGTGCATCGAACAGGCGTCCAACTTGTAGTATTTGAGTTTCGCTGGCGTTTGGTGAATAAATTTGTCAACCTCGGCTTACAAATTTCGAGTGGCAATTTAATTAATTCTAAAAAGAACCAGCGATTTTAGACTTTACTCTCTCCGTCCCAAATAAGTTCACTTTTAGTTTTTTTGTATAGATTAAAATTATCTTTTATCATTAACTTATTTTACATAAACTTCCATCATTAGTCCCTTCCAAACCTTTTCTACGTTCTAATATCTCTCAACTGACTCGCTAAATTCTTTGATTGGATGTATTACAATGGTAAAAATGGACTAAAATAAAATTTAAGTTGAAAAATGTCACTTCATTCCATTTATGACAAAAATATTTTGATATTGTGACAATTTATTTAGGACGGAGGGGTATTTTTTTTTTCTCAACACGATACTCTTATAAAATTTGAATTCTCTTTGTTATTTCCTTTATACCTTTCCTTACATTTTTTTCCCGATTTCCCGATGCCAATATTGTACTTCTTTTGTCATTTTTAGTAGTTACTAGTTACTACCTCTGTCCCGGAAATTATGATATATTTAACTTTTGAACATTCGACTTAAATTTTTATCAAGAATATTTCGTTAAAAAAATTCTTAAAAAATTTATCTAAAAGTTAGACATATCAAATTATCATAGGCATAAAAAATATTTAACATTTTATGTTAGAATGTTAAAAAAAAAAATCATACATTAAATGTTGAAAATATATGTATCATCTTTATTGGGACAAAGAGTACATTTCTTTTTTAGTATCTAATATCTGTATTTTTTTGTATTTAGCATTTTGGTATATGAGATTAAGTAAATTTTATATATATATATATATATATAAAAGATATATAAGATAAGATAAATCAATGTGGCTGATTTCTATAACTTGTTTTTTCAATTTTTGAGTCAAACAAAAATTCGAAAGTCAAATGTAATAGTTAAATTAGGACAGAAGGAGTAATATTTTGACTTTCGTGTTTTATGTAGTGTTTTGATTCAAATTATCACTAAGATAAATACCGAAAATAATCAAAAATATATACATTATGCAATTCGAACATCCAACTTATGATATCCATATAAATTATGCAACTTTATACGTCTAAACATTTAAATTAAATACCTTGAAAACAAGACAGAGAAAGATTCAATCGTATTAACATACCTTGAAAAATGATTATATATTTATGTATAGTTAAGTAATTTTTTGGGACAAATATAGTATTTTATCCATCTAAAAAAATCAATCATATTCCATTTTGGGATATCTTAGAGAGATTTAACGTTTCATTTTAAAGAAGCCTTTTAACACTACTCAGAAAGTTACTTTTGCTATACTACTCCCTTCCTCCATAAATTTTTGAAACATTTTTCTTTCAATGTTTATATTATTTTTGAGTAGAAAAAAATTACAAAAAATATGTTATTAAAATTGACATATCAAGTTACCACATATATATATATATATATATATATATATATATATATATATATATATATATATATATATATATATATATATATATTGGTTGTATATATGAGAATGTTAGAGAAAATAAAATCACTGATGATTAAATGGTAAATAAAAAGTGTAGGGACATAGGGAGTGTACGATAGTCTTACATCATTACGTCAAATCTTCAATATCTATTAATTTCTGTGACCAGTAAAATACTTAAATATTTTTGGAATGAAGGGGTATAAAATTTAAAGTACACGAGCCTTTTCTTTTATGTTTTTTTAATAGATCAAAAGTACTTGTGAAAGTACTTGTGCGGTTGTGCTGGTAAAATTTAGCTTAACCAAGCTGGAGTAAACTTTTTTAAACTAAATCCTGTTAATATTATAAGTAAATAAATAATAAGGTCGGTTTTCTAGGAGGGAAAAAAACAACTGTGCTAGTTGAGAGCCAAATTTAGCTTAACCAGCTCAAAGAAGGAGGTGAAGTTTTAAAAGTTTTGGGGGCAGATGGGCCTTTTTCAGAGTCAGTATCGAGTCTATGTGTTAGTGGTAAGGGCCCAGCCCAAGCTCACACAGGGCGGGCTTTTACCTTACAAACAAATTCGGACCCCACTTCCACTTCTGGTATCTTTCTTCTTCTTCTTCTTCTTCTTCTTCTTCTTCTTCTTCTTCTTGTTTTCTACGCAGATATTTCTCATCATGCAAGTCAGTGGCCGTCCCCGATTTCTCAGTCTTGATTCTTTGATCATATCGCGCTACAACTAACTACCAGAAGTGAGCAATGGATTCTACTCTTTCCAAGTTTCCGATCCTCTCCTACGTCCTCTCCGCATCTCAGCCAAACCTTCATCCCCACCCCCCTCCACAAACCCTCCAAAATCTATACAACCAGTTCCCTCGCCTCGCCGATCCAGCACTCGTTACCTCTCTTTCGCACTCCGTCCCGCCCGCCGTCTCTCACTGCCTGTTCCTACTCCGCTCCCTCGGCCCGCGGCCGGACCCTGCCGCTGTCGCCGCCGCGGAATCCAAGATTTCCGATGCGGTGTCTCCGGATCAGGCGGAGTTGTTCGAGGCGTTAATCAGATTGGAGAAAATGCATGCGGAGTATGAAAACCAGTTGAGTGATGCGGAGGAGATGTTGCGTCGGGTATACGGATCCGTCACCGGAGATTTGGTGCTTCCGGACCCCGAAATGAATGAGGAAGTTGTCAAGATACTGAAAGACGCTGAAACTAAGGTCGTGGAGAGAATCGATCTCTCCGAGAGGCAGTTGAGGATCTTGCCTGAGGTTTTCGGGAAGCTTCGTGGATTGGTCTCGCTCAATCTTTCGCACAATGAATTAGAGGTACAGGATCGTGATTTTCTTGTTGATGAGTTCTATATTGGTTGATTCCTTGGACTTCGATACTTTTATCTTCTTGATCATAATTATTGTTTAGTAGTACTATATCTATATGATTGAGGCAAGATAACTAATTGGATTCTGCTATACTTTCTGTACTGACTGGTGAGTTAAGAATTGCTCTTGCAGAATGTTGAATTAATGATCTTTGTAGGATGTTAAACTTGTGTGCCTGAGTCCTCTATATTTCACTTTAATCTAAAGCTGGAATGCTAGTTGAACTACTTTGTTGATCTGGTTCCTTCTCGTGGAAACAGATGATCCCTGATTCAATAGCTGGGTTGAACCAATTGGAGGAATTTAATCTTTCTGCAAATCAACTTCCTTATCTGCCTGATTCCATTGGGTTGTTGAGTAATCTGAAAGTCCTCAATGTTTCGGCGAACAAGCTGAAAGCGCTTCCTGAAAGTATTACTGGTTGCAGGTATCAACCGTTTTGTTCTTGTAATGCTCAACCTATGCAGGTCGTTTTCACTTGTTCATATCCCTTTGTGTTTATTTCATCTGTTTCAGCTCTCTGGTGGAGTTAGATGCAAGTTTTAACAGTTTAGCATGTCTGCCAACAAACATTGGATACGGACTCAATAGTCTCCAAAAGCTTTCGATCCAGCTGAACAAGATTCGATCACTTCCAGCTTCGATTTGTGAGATGAGGTCATTGAAATATCTGGATGTCCATTTCAATGAGCTGCGTGGCTTGCCACCTGCAATCGGGAGGTTGACAAACCTTGAGGTTCTTAACCTGGGCAGTAACTTCAATGATTTGAATGAGCTACCTGAAACAGTCAGCGATCTTGTTAACCTCCAGGATCTTGACCTGAGCAACAACCAAATCAAAGCTCTTCCAGACACATTTTACCGGCTTGATAATCTGACGAAGCTGAATTTGGAAGGGAACCCGCTTATAGTTCCTCCCATGGAGATAGCAATTCAAGGTGCTGGAGCTGTGAAGGAGTTCATGGCACAGAGGTGGCTCCAGATGGTAGAAGAGGACCAGCAACGAATTGAACAGAACAGTCAACAAGGTCAAAGTGGATGGCTAGGTCGGGGAACCTCACTGATCGGTAATCTTGTTTCTGGTGTTTCTCAGAGTGTCCGAGGATATCTAGGCTCTTCAGATGTTCCCAAAGATCCCTACTTGGATGAACAGCGTTGATTCCATTTATCCTATATCCTGCTCAGGACAGCTTACTTTGGATGGTGTACAGGTGATTGTTGCAGATCTTTGATCATTATGCATTGAATTTTAGCAATTTGCCTGACTTGTATCAATAGCTCTGATCCTGTTTCTGCTATATCTTTGGCTGGGACAATTTAAAATTTTCCATGGTGCCCAACTCGTGGTTGGAGAGATTTTAACAGCAGACCTGTAAAGCTTTTAGAATGTGGATGATGAGTGATATACTGTTACAACGGCAAAGGAAAGGTTTTGTTATTGTAGTTGTGGTCCTTGTGGATCTCGATCTTCATAATAGTGAGTACTTACCAACAACGGCTAGTACTACGGATTTACAACCGTCTTGTACCCACCTGCTATTCAGTCCAATTTTTTTTATGGAGCAAACTTGATAAACAAGCTTCCAAAATTCTATTAAAAACTCCGTGATTCGCACGCAAACTTAATAAACCCTTTATTCCCAATTAGTTTAGCTATCATCTAATAATCAACTAATCGTGATTCAACTTGTCATGCAAGTTTTCTTTGGGAGAAGGTCCAAACTTGCCACCAACATTTGGTTATTGGATCCTTCTTGCAACTACTCGAAAAAAAGGCCCCCATTAATCTTAATCTTAATCCAAAACGAAGAAGAAGGAGGAGGCTCTTATGGGAAGTTTATCGGGCTTCATTGGGCCTGGAAAATATATTCTACTCCAGTAGCTAGGCCAATTTTAACGCTGATGTTTGGATCAATAGTCCAACCAGGGTCTTGAATCTCTTGATATGGGCTTTCTAGCCGCACAAACAACAAAACAGTATTATTTTTTTATTTTGAAACAGAAACAATATTATTCGTAATACTTTCCAAGCCAATAAAAATTGTAAATTTTGACCTTTCAAAATTATATAAATAGAGTTGGGATCTCTCATCTTCAGTTTGCTGATGACGCCCTCTTCTACGGTGAGTGGTCAATGGAAAATGCTAAGGCTCTGATAGCCCTATTGCATTGTTTCGAATCGGCTTCAGGATTAAAAATCAACTTGGAGAAGAGCAGAGTTTTTGGTGTGGGAGTTGACGAAGAGGCGGTTGCCAGCGTTGCTCGGTCTTTGCGGTGCTCGGCGGCAACCCTGCCCTTTTCTTATTTGGGGTTGCCCGTGGGGTTGAATATGAGCCGTCAGAAAAGTTGGGATCTTGTGCTGGACAAAGTGAAGAATAGGCTCTCGAACTGGAAGGTCAAATCTCTATCGATTGGTGGTCGATTAACTTTGATAAACTCGGTCCTGGGAAGCTTACCCCTGTATCATCTCTCAGTGTTTCGAGCCCCGGTTGGAGTGGTAAAAAAAATTGAAATGGTGAGGAACAAATTCTTTTGGGGGATTTCTGGGGAGGGAAAAATAATGATTTGGGTTAGGATTGAAAGGTTGTTTGGAGATAGTGAAGCGGGGGGGTTGTGCGTGGGTAGCCTTAGGGCAAAAAATCTGGCTCTGTTAGAAAAATGGAAATGGCGCTGATTAAATGAAGTCGATAGTCTCTGGGCGAAGGTGGTGGCTAGTATAAACGGGGGGGTTCTGGGCTCTTTAGCCCTGGGAGTGGTGTCGGTGGGGTGGAGTGTTTGGAAAGATATCCAGAAGGCGGACGGAGAAGTGGAGAGTTTCGGGAATGGGCTTACTAACCTTTTTAGGAGAGAGGTGAGAATGGGGAATGGTACTAGTTTTTGGGAAGATGAGTGGTTAGGTGGTTTTTCGCTCAAGGCCAGATTCAGGAGAGTGTACGACTTAGACTTGGATCAAAGAAGCACGGTGTTAGAGAAGATTAGGTGGGAGGACGGGGGGTGGAGATGGAGTTGGAACTGGAGGAGGACGCCGAGGGGGAGAACAGAAGGCGAGTTCCAACAGATGATGTATCTTTTACAGGTTTTCATCCCAAAACGGGACTTGGAGGACTCATGGCGATGGCAGCTGGCATCAGATGGCACCTTCTCAGTTCATTGTCTGTCCCAGAGGATTACGGCGCTGCTTGCATCAAGGGAAGACGATCATGTGCGCTGGTGCAATATAGTGCCAAAGAAGGTGAATGTGTTCATGTGGATAGCTTTGCGTCGTTTCATTCCAGTGCGTCATCAACTGCAGCAAAGAGGCCTTGTCTTGGAGACTACTATGTGTCCGTTGTGTGCGGGTGCAATAGAGACCACGGACCATGCGCTCGTTCAATATCCCTTTGCTATGGAGATTTGGCAAGCGATTGCGGTTTGGTGCGACACGAAGGTAGATGGTCTCCTGGTGTTTCGTGATGTGCAGGGGGAGGCCTTCATCTCCCAAGTTCCTTCTCAGATAGCTCAGATTTGGCAGGCTATAGTGTTTGTCACGGCGTGGTCGCTATGGAAAGCACGCAACTCTCTCATCATGCAGAATGTCCCTTGGAACGCTTTTAGAATTTTAGCTGATATTCAAGTGATGTCTTTCCTTTGGATTTCTAGCAGGTTTAAGAAGCTAAGCTTCTCTTGGGGGGATTGGTTACTTGCTCCTATCCTGAAAGCTGCTGACGGGATGGGCTGATGTTTTTCTTGTTTCTCCTTGTTAGGTTTCTTTTGGTTGTGTCCAGGTGTGTCTTGCCTGGTGTGGTTGGTTCCTTGGGATTGGCCTGCTCGCTGCCGCCCACTCCTCATGGGTAGGTAGCTCTGCGCCGCCATTTCGTTGTTGTATCTCCTCTTTCTTTCACTTTCTTCAATAAAATTCTTGTTGCCGGTCAAAAAAAAATCTGAAAAATGTAGACACACACATAAGTAATATTCAACTTTATATCATACGAAACAAGGATCTTAATCAATATCGCTTAGCTACTTGGTAAATTAACCCCATATGTCTAATTGTCTACTACTAATATTTTTCTCTTCATGAATTGTTATTAGGTCAAAGTTTTTCAGGGCTAACTTTTTAGCATAACTTAGACTTCTTTATATTTGAAATTCACAACTTAAACTTTATATTATACCTTTTCACACAATTGTTCGATAATTTGTTTCGGAAAACAACTTTGTTTGGAATATATAAAAATAATATTAACAAGTTTTCGTTAGTATATACTATTTTACCTCTAACTTGGTTCCTTGGTTTCTTAATTGTGAGGTGAAGGATAGATAAAGAACCAATAAGAAATCTCTCGAAATTTCCCATACAAAATACCACACCCAGGTAATGGGGGATGAGTGGGCCGCCAACATTCAGATATCCACCAAAGAAAATACTAAAAAGAAATTGTTCATTAATAAGTGATAAATCCTTCAAAAGTTGTTAATTTAACTGTCAAGTATTCATCATCTTATAATTTAATTTATGTGCATTATATTTGTCTCATCAATTATGTAAAATGTCATCAGACACCAATGTGGAGATGTGTTAATAGGTGAATGAATGATAATTGAAAAAATCAGAAAAGTAAAGATAATATTAAAATGTAGAAAGATTTTTATGGTGATTATAAAGATGTATTGGTAGCAAAAGTCATTATTTAATGAAAGCTTAATTATAGAAACGAGTATTTGACTGTTTCGCACCTAGCTATAGCATCATGCATGAGGGTGACCCAATATTCAACTAGAAGGGTGGTGGAGAGTAGACTAGCGCTTAAAATATTGCTGGAATAGTTACGGACTGGACTTAGGGGTTAAGGTGAAAGCATTTGTCCACAGGTATATCAAAGACACAATCAACTGAAAGCAAGAAAAAAAAATGTTCATCTATGATTTCTTCAACATATGTATAGATATAACTTAATCGATCTTTCAGCAAACACAAAAAAAGGAAAATATGAAGAAAAAAATGTATTGAGGCGAATGAGTAAGTTCAATTTAATTTATAGCAGCGAGATGCGTTCATGGAGTCTCACTCTACTTACTTATCTGGATATTAAATTTGAGTTACAGCTGCAAGTACATTATTGCTGTGAAGAAAAAGAAAAAGAAAAAGAACTGTCGGTGAAATTCAAAATACAGTATATAGGTAGGAGTAAAAGATAATTAGAGTATAAATGAATATTGAATAAACAAGGTTAGGGATATTAGTGTGTGTGTGTGTGTGTATACTGTATATATGTATGGATCATGAATGTATGTATGTATGTTTGTATGTATGTATAATTATTATTATTATCTGCACTTGTAATTAATTACCGACAAATTGCTGGCAATGCATGGTTGTAGGTGGTACGTAGGTAGGGTTATATAAGTAGGTTTTGTAGGCACGCCGATGCCGCGTCCTCCTGCTGGGTTTATTCGGGAACTTAATAAGGTTAATGTCTTATTCTGCCAATCCCATACCACCAGCTGCAGCACAGCCAGGTTTCCAATATTGTTTTTTCCTTCTCTTTTTTATTTTACACATGCATAGAGCAACTTACTTACTTACTTACGGAGAAAACTATGAGAGAGAAAACTAGAGAGAGAGAGAGCGGAGGAAACCATCTGGGGTGGTTGCATGGGCAAAGATCCAGGTACAGGGGCAAGGGTCCTAATGAGGAGTTTATCAACGTTATCGACAGGAAGGGTATCAGTCTGTTTTTCACAAATTTTCCGACGGAGTGGACACAAGAAAGCATGTGGAAACACTTTCTGTTGTTTGGGCAGGTTATCGACATTTTCGTACCCTTCAAAAGAACAAAACAAGGGAAGAAATTTGGTTTTGTAAGGTTTAAGGATGTTAAGAACGTGGAAGCGTTAGTCTCCAAGATTCAGATGGTTGCGGTTGGAGCTGAGCCACTTGTCGTCAATGTGGCCAAGTATGAACGTCTCAGGAGAGGCGTCAATGTTGGTGTAAGGGAGAGGCGTAGCAGCGAGGTGAAGGTGGTGAGATCAACAGGGGGAGTGGGTAGCAGCATGTGGGATAAAAATAGGACGTTTAAAGATGTTGTTAACGGGGTAAAGTTCCATAGCCAAGCCGGAGCAGTTGGGAAGGCTATGTCTCTCAAGGTGCAGGTCGAGACTCGTAGTGACGAAGAGATCTGGTTGCAGAGGTGTGCGGTGGCTGAGGTAAAACATGCTTACCTTCTCGCTAAACTGTCAGATTTCTTAGAAGGAGAGGGGTTTACGCAATGCACGGTGAAGTACTTGGGAGGCCTGCGTGTCCTGTTAGAATGCGGGTCAAGGGAGGCGGTCCAGAAGCTGATCGATGAAGGAAGGGATACTTTGGCAAAGTGGTTCACGGAGATTGTGCCGTGGAACTTGGCGAAGGAGGAAAGTAGGCCAGGAAGATTCGTTTGGGTTAATCTCATCGGAGTGCCGGTTCACGCCTGGCACACGAGCACTTTCTTGAAGGTGGCTGGTCTGTGGGGTTCAGTTCTTGAAGTGGAAGACTTCACTTCGCAAAGAACACAGCTTTACATTGGAAGGGTATGTCTGTTAACAGCACAATTGGAAACGATTGATGCAATTGTCGATTTGGTGGTGGGAGGATCGGTGTTTAAAGTGAAGGTGGTGGAGGACTTAACAGACACTGTTGATTTCGGCCAGAGATACGTTAAACCGGTGGTCTTCCCAGAGTCAGAGACAGAGGACGAGGAGGAGGAGGGCGAGTGGTTACCGGAGAGGAGCTTCGACGTTGACGGCGACTCGGTGGATGACTCAGTATCGGTTTGTGAGCTCGCGAGCAGAGTCCAAGAAACGACCTCGGAAGGTGGGGAGAACGGGGCGGCCAATAGGTCTGATGGTGTCAGAGCGGCAGGCTTCAGAAGCGCCGGAATTCAGGGTGAAAAGAGTGCAAGGAAAGGTGAGGTTGCTGTTGATGGTCAGAGGAGCGTGGGTGAGAGTTCCAAGGAGAGAGGCAGGCGGGTGAAGACGGTCCGGGCAAGAGGCGAGTCACGCCGGGCTGTTGGGCCGGGCGGTCTTGAGGCCCAAACACGCAGCAGCTTCTTCACCTGGGCCTTCTGGGTCAGTTGTGCAAGAAACTTTTTATACACAACGTGGTGGGCCTAGCAAGGCTGTGGCTTCCCAAGTGGGCTTAAATGTTGGGTTATCTGCTAAGGACCAGTCTCAGGAGGGTCTACCGGTTAAATTAAAGAAAGGAGGCGACACTTCTGTTGTTTTATCGGCGGACGCGACTCATACTGGGAGGTCGCCGCTGGCAGCTGTGAAGTCGTCTGAGGATGTCCCAATTGAAGTGCGGGGGCGTCCGACGAAATGTAGGAAGGGGCACAGGGAAAGTTTCGAGGTCGGCTCATTGGATTGAAACGCAGCAACGGACGGGCGGCGTATGTGCGAGGGTGTCGTTGAGAGAAGTGAAGAAAGCTGCTAGGGTGAAGGGGGAGAGGAGGGCCAAAGGTCTCAGATGCTTATCTACGGGCGTGAACACGAGGGAGCAACACGACTCGGACTCGTCTTGGTGTATGAGAGTAGCTGTATCGTCGGAAGCGCCAGAGGACGAGCAGGTTAGAGCTGTTTCTGACTCTGCGTCTGTTTCTTCAGTTAGTAGAGTTCAGAATCTGGGAAGAGCAGTGGGTTTTGTTTTCCAGAAGCCTTCAGAGTTAGGCTTTGTTTTGGGTGAGGAAGAGTTAAATAAATGAAGATGGCAACGTTAAACATTAGGGGTTTTGGGAGTGGTGAGAAGGTGAGAGAGCTTAGAAAGCTGGCTTCAAAGGAAAAGTTGGATGTGCTAGCGGTTCAAGAGACGCTTCTTGGTCAGGAGGTAGGTGTCTTGGTTACTCAGATTTGGACTCATAGTGAGGTGGGTTACGCTCAACAAATGGCGGAGGGTAGGTCTGGTGGGTTGTTGTTCTTCTGGAATAAGGAGGTGTGGACAACGGAAGAGGTTGTTTCAGGGGCTGGGTACTTGGGTCTCTTTGGCAGGTGGAAGGAAAAACAGGAAAGATTTTTGCTGTTGAATATTTATGGGCCGCAGTTGACAAGTCAAAAGAGAGCTTTGTGGGCAGAGCTTGGTCCGTTAATCAGGGGAGGGGGTGAAGCAGTCTGCTTAATGGGGGACTTTAATGTAGTGAGAAGACCGGAAGAAAGAAGAGGGTGTCTGTTCAAACCAATCAGAGCTGCGGATTTCAACTCGTTCATCCGGGAGAATGATCTTCAGCAGGTTAAGCAAGGGGGCAGACGGTTCACTTGGGTTAGCAGCGATGGGTCTAAAATGAGTAAGTTGGACCGGTTCTTGGTTAACAGGTCTTTTCTGGGAGTCTGGCCGGATATGGCGGCTGTTGTCAGGGATAGGGTTTTCGCAGATCATTGTCCTGTTCTGCTTAAGGCGGGAACCACTGATTTTGGGCCTTCTCCGTTTCGCTGTTTTGATCATTGGCTTGCCATGGAAGGGTTCGGGGAGTTGGTGAAATCGGTTTGGATGAAACCTACGGCGGGCAGAAATGCGGATTTTGTGTTAATGGAGAAATTCAAAGCTCTCAAACGTAGCATTAAAGATTGGAGATTTAGCTCAGCCTCAGGGTCTGTTGGGAGGGTGGAAGCTTTAAAAGGGGAATTTTTGCTTCTGGAGAAGAAAGCAGAGGATCATCAGCTCAGTTCTGAAGAGTGGAGATTATGGCAGGAGGCTAAAGTCGGGTTCTTTAAGGAGCAGAGAAACTTAACTATAGATCTCAAGCAAAAAGGTAGATTGAAATGGGCGGTTGAGGGGGATGAAAACAGTAGATTCTTTCACTCAGTGGTTAAGGGGAGGAGTTCCAGGAACTCTTTGCAGGGGTTGTTGATTAATGGCAATTGGACAGAAGACCCTGTAGCGATCAAAGAAGCTGTGCTAGACTACTTTACTGATCACTTCAAGGAGCCGGTAAAAGAAAGGCCTCTTTTTTGCAGTCAAAGGTTTCGGAAGTTAAGTGATACCCAGTTGGCGGGGTTGGAAGCGCCGTTTTCGGAGGAGGAAATCAAGAAGGCGGTCTGGATGTGTGGGGGTGGGAAAGCTCCTGGGCCGGATGGCTTTAACTTCAACTTCATTAAAGCTAACTGGGAGGTGATTAAGAAGGAGGTGGTGGCAGCAGTTCTCAAGTTTGAAGCGTCCGGAAAGTTTGATGCGGGTTGCAACTCTTCGTTTATAGCCCTGCTACCGAAAGTAAAAGACCCTCTTCTCATTTCTGACTTCCGTCCAATTAGCCTTATTGGGAGTTTTTACAAAATCGTGGCTAAGCTTTTGGCGGAAAGGATGAAATCAGTCTTAGTTAGTTTGGTTGGGAAGTGCGATGCATTCATCCAAGGTAGGCAAATCACGGATGGTATCCTCGTCGTTAATGAGGCGGTTTCTTGGGCGAGAAGAGCAAAAGTCAATTGTTGCTCTTGAAGGTAGATTTCGCTAAAGCTTACGACCGCATTAATCGGAAGTTCTGGACTCTATTCTTCAGATGAACTTCGGAGATAAGTGGAGGCGTTGGATAGCAGGGTGCCTGGAATCTGCGAAAGTCTCGATCCTAGTAAATGGGAGCCCCACAAAGGAATGCATAATGGAAAGAGGTCTTCGGCAAGGAGACCCTTTATCGCCCTTTCTCTTTATTCTAGCCACAGAGGCCCTCAACATTATGATGGAGGAGGCGGTTGTCAATAATGTCTTCCGCCCATTCCGGGTGGGAAGGGACGGTGTGTTGCTTTCTCATTTGCAGTTCGCTGATGACACGATCTTCTGTGGTGAGTGGTCGACTGATAATGCTCACTCCCTCAAGGCTTTGCTGCATTGTTTCGAGTTGGCGTCAGGTCTCAAGATCAACATGGGGAAGAGTCGGGTGTTTGGAGTAGGTGTTGACATGGAGACGGTATCCTCTCTTGCGTCCTCCCTTGGGTGCACAGCGGCTGCGCTCCCGTTCTGTTATTTGGGCTTGCCGGTGGGTCTTAATATGAGTCAGATAAAGAATTGGGATCCGGTAATAACCAAAGTGAAGAACAGATTGTCGAGGTGGAAGGCGAACTCTCTTTCAATTGGGGGTCGGCTAACGTTGATAAACTCGATTACGGGAAGTTTGCCTGTACCATCTTTCGGTGTTTCGTGCGCCCCTTGGAGTGGTAAAGAAAATTGAATCTCTTCGCAATAAATTTTTTTGGGGGGACACTGGGGAGGGAAAAAAAATGATATGGGCTAGGATTGAAAGATTGTTTGGAGATAGTGAAGCAGGGGGGTTGAGAGTGGGTAGTTTAAGGGCTAAAAATTTAGCTTTGTTAGGAAAGTGGAGGTGGCGGTGGCTGATGGAGGCGGATAGTTTCTGGGTGAAAGTGGTGGCTAGCTGTAATGGGGGGCTCCAGGGTCTACGCAGTATGGGGAGGAGTATAAGGGGTGGAGTGTTTGGAAAGACATAAATAAGGCTGCATGGGAGGTTGAGAATTTAGGCAATAATTTCATGAACCTCACAAAGAGAAAGATCGGAATGGGGAATGCTACGTTGTTTTGGGAGGATGAGTGGCTAGAGGGTGGGCCGTTAAAGGACAGGTTCAATAGGTTGTACGGTTTAGCGTTGGATAAAGAGTGTCTAGTGGCGGAAAAGGGTAGGTGGGAGAATGGAGCGTGGAGCTGGGTTTGGAGTTGGAGGAGGAGGTTGAGGGGGAGGGCGGAAGGGGAATTCCTTAGTTTAACGAATGCTTTGCAGGGGCTTTCATCCTTCTCAAGGCAGTAATGACAGTTGGTCATGGGAGATGGCTTCTGATGGAGTTTTCACTGTTCGCCGCTTGGCTCAGAGGATTGGAGATCATCTCGCGGAGGGCCATGACATTCCAATGCGTTGGTGCAACAAAGTCCCCAAGAAGATCAACGTGTTCATTTGGAGAGCAACCAGGAGATACCTTCCAGTGCGGGCGCAGTTGCAGCAACGTGGTATCGAGATGGAGTCATTAAGCTGTCCGCTGTGCGCTGATGCGGTGGAGACTACGGATCACGTGTTAGTTCGGTGTCCGGTTTCTTCAGCAATTTGGCAAGCAGTGGCCTCTTGGTGTAATATGTCTCTTATTGGATTTTTGGATTTCATCAGCATTTTGGAAGAGGACTTCTTTTCTCAGGTTCCTGCCAAAGCTGCTCAAGTGTGGCAAGCCATTGTTTTTACCACGGCTTGGGCAATTTGGAAAGCTCGCAATGGGTTGGTCATGCAAAACATCCCTTGGCAAGCCTCCAGAATCTTTGCAGACATCCAGGTGTTATCGTTCTTATGGATATCTAGCAGAAGTCAGAAGATGCATCTTTCGTGGGCGGATTGGCTTCTGGCTCCAATCCTGATGGCTGCAGAGGGAGTGGGGTAATTTTGTTCTTGTTTGCTTTCCGTTTCTTGTGAGCTTGTTTGCATCTTGTTCCGGATGGCTTGTGTGGTGGTTGTGTGTGTCGCGTAGGTGTTTTGTTTGGGGTTGTTGGTTGCCTAGGGCGCTTCTTTTTTCTCCTTCTTTGGCTCTTGTTTTGGCAGGTTCCCTTCCTCATGGTACCTTGCCAAGTTTCTTCATGTGTATCTTCTCTTCTTTGAATTGAAATGCAGTGCCGTTCCAAAAAAAAAAAAAAAAAAAAACTTACTTACTTACGGGAATAGGAGACAACCGGGAATTGAACTATTAAGATCTTCATTCCGTTTTTAATAGTTTGAGCACTTTCATTTTAATTACAACTGTCTGTGTGTCTTCTTTATAATCTTAAAAAACAATATAGAAATGAACTTTTCACCACTTTTTTGTTTAACAAACTAATTCATTTAAATTCTAAAACACTAGCTACTTCTCATTAATTATTCTATATAAAAAAACTTTTCATTTTCTATAAATTTTGCAGGAGTCGTCAAGATTGCAGCAACAGGGAACAAGAGGATTTAGAACCCAGTCACTCACTACAAGACCAACATAATTAACCAGCTGCTCCATATCTGTTAGAGATCTAGAGGAAGGAAAGTCATTGAACATATATAGTCTGTAGGTGCTGCTGTATTTTTTGTTGTGAGTCTGCAGGTGCTCTTTTGTTGTTAATTTGGTTGTGTTTGTGGTCGGTTGATGTTAGGTGATCTCAAGTAGACATTCAATCTGTTGGTCCACTTCACCAGTTTGCTTTCTTCTCCTTACATATTTATATATATATATATATATATATATATATATATATATATATATATATATATATATATGCAAGTTGCAGTTCAAAAATAAAAAATAAAAAAAATAAAAAGGTAACGGAGAATGCTCATTTGCAGCTTTCATACACAATAATCTTCGTCTGATGATTTGAAAAAACTCTGGGCAATTTTTACGAATGGAAATCTAGCTAACCCATTGCTTGCTGCTTGTTGAAAGAATGGGAATATAATCCAGGCCAGAAGAGTGCCATATGGTTTAGCTAGTTGTTTTGGTGTCATACACACAATTCTCTCTCTGTCCAAAAAAAAGCATTAATGAGGGTATAAACATTGGACATGGAAATAATTAATGAGTATTGAGGGTAAAAATAAAACTTTCATATAAAATAAGAGTAATTTTTTAGATATGGAAAATAATTTAACAAATAAATTAAAAGTGATTTTAAAAGGGAACGTTCCATGAAATCCTTTTATGACAACTGAAAATAAATCCGATTGAATCTTTGTTTTACGATGAATAGAATCGTAGTATTGTTTGTTCCAAGAACAATTGACACATTTCTTATTGAAGAGATTTAAGAATCGGGGACATTTTATAATGTATTTACTTAATTATTTGGGGATTTAAGAATTGGTGTTTTGGATTGGAGACAGGGCCGGTCCTGAGATTTCCGGGGCCCCAAGCGAAAAAAAATTCGGGCCCTTGTCAAAACATTTTCCCCATTTTTAAAAATTTGGTGTGTTTTTTTTATAAATATTTTGGAAAATTCAAATGATTACTTGAAAGAACTCATTAGAATTTTTGGAAAAAACATATTATTTGAAAAGCAACAAAAGATTTTATCATAATAAAATTACACCTAAGCCCAACGAAACAATTGAGCTTTAAAAATATTTGGGTTTACATGTTAAAATGTTAAAGAAGTAAAATCAAAGATTAAATGCTAAAAATGAAACCCACCATTTTTTATGGACGAAAGTAGTAATATTTGCATAATCTTTAACTTTATAAATATGTATGTCACAACATGATAATAAAACTTTCAATAATAATAAAATACTATAATGTTTAAAAAAAATCAAACTTACAAATATTAGTATCTACTCACGAGCTGGATTCGAACTGGGAACCCGCTCTCAACTTTTTGCGTGATTTTGATTTTGTTTTTGTGTTAAACATTATAGCATTTTATTATTATTGAAAGTTTTATTACTATATTGTGATATACACTACGTATTTGTGAGGGCTATTGTAGCGCATTTTGCGCGTCATACGCGCTTTTATAGAAGCGCTAATAAGCGCTTCTATCGCCGCTTCTACATTGGGCGCTTTTTATTGATCTGTGCGCTTCACGGCGCTACAGAGTAGCGCCTAAGAAGCGTGTAACGGCGCTTCAGAATAGCCTAGGGCCGATGACATCAACCAGCCTTTGTACCGCATATGAAGCGTGTTAAAGCGGTACAAAGGCTGCTGTAATTTATAAAAAATACTAAATTTCAAAATTTCAAAATATATAATACTAATAAATAATGTACAAAAATAATACAAAATTCATTTTAATATATATATATATATATTTAAATTTCTAAATTGTTTTATACTAATAAATAATGTACAAAAATAATGCAAAATTCATTTTAATATATATTTAAATTTCTAAATTGTTTTATTTACAACGAAAAAGTAAAACGTAATAATATTTGCAAAATTCATTTCAATATATATATTTAAATTTCTAAATTGTTTTATTTACAAAAAAAAAAAGCTGAATTAATAAAATCAAAATCCTATGAAGGTGGAGCTGGAGGAGTATCATCATTAGGACCACAGGACCATGGCTGCCGAGAAGTGTGCCCTGCAAGAAGCTTCGATGTAGGCATCCATCATTTCGTGTTGACATGAGTGAGCTAGAGGACCGATGTGGCCGGATCTTTGAAATGTGGAGGAGGGTCCTCCATGCGCGGGGTATAAACATCCTCGTGCGAGACCGGTGAGGGTGCCGGTGGTCCTTGGAGACGAAGAAGACCGTGGCCTCGATGATGATGCAACTAAGTGTCTTGGCACCTCGGTATGCGACAATCGGCCCATGCTCAAGCTCTCCCAGCACGACGCTTAGGGCGCGTTTGTGCAGCGCCGGAGGTCCGCTTGTTGCAAGTAGCGCATCTCATGCTCGGTGACCGCCGCCGTAGAGTATGGATCTCTTCCTCCGATCTGTCGATGCGCTCCTTATCCTTCCGACGCTCCTCCTCCAGTAGCTCACGCTACAAGTTATGTAAAAGTAACAAATTAGTCCTTAAAGTTTTAGAACGATTCAAAAGTGGACGATGTATAATAGTTACCTCGGATGGTTGCGGAGGTGGAACATGTCGGGATGGACCAGGTGTGGGGTGTTGATCTCCAACGACCTCTAGTGGGATTTTGACCGGTGACCGCCGGGTAGACGTCGGGATCAAAAAGTGGCATGTCATCGTCAACTCCATACTTCTCCCGCATAGCCTCGATATATTTTTCCTAATTTATGAAAAATAACATTAATTTGTTTTAAAAGAAATTCACAGTATATGAAAGTACTAGTATTAAAAGAGAAAGTACGAAGAACCTCGAAATCCGCAACTTCGCCACCCCACTCTTTCCGAAACTCCACGATGCTGACTGGTCGACCTCGTTGTTCGCTCTGTCCATTAAAACATTTAAATATATTAAAATGAATTTAACAAAAATTAACGAAAAATGGAAGATAAGATAGAGTAAGTAATTACGTATCGCTCGTACGCCCCCTGTAGCGACAACCGCCCGTGCCTCTTCCTTTTCGGCTTTTCGTTGACCTTTTTGGCGTTTGCGATCGCCTGTTTTGAGGCCTTCTGAAAGCCCTCAGAGTTCCAAAAGTCGATCAGCTTGTCCCAAACCTCCTGAGATACCTCAGCAGGTTTGTGCTGACGCCAATGGTTGTGGTCCGGGTTCTCCTCAGTGAGAGGGTAACAGTCGTTGTGCCATTGCCGGATTTTGGAGAGCTTCGTTGATGCAGTTCACCGAACCGAGATATGAGCGCCTTCAAAGACGTCCTCTGCTCCACTCCGTGGCACCCGGTCGTAACTCAGCTTCAACAAAAAGAAATGTTTAAGTAATAATGTAACAATTCTATAAAAAAGTATTTGAACCTACGTTAAATTATTACCTTAAATTTCGTCACGTACGCATACGCATCCTGAGCCTCCTGCAGGAGATCGTAAAAAGATGGTGGCCAACCGGTCCAGAAGCCCTCCAGGATGTTGTTGATGGTGGATGGACATAGCGAGGCCGGTTGCTTGAGGCTGCGTATATAGAAAAGTAGTTATAAACATATATACACATACATATATATTATTTATAATTTACATAATAGTACATGAAATACTTACTGGCCCACAATAATCCGCTTCCTTCCATCCTCCATCAGCTCTGGTGGTGGGAGCACTGGAGCGGTGGTCGTAGGCATGGCATGACTAGAGGCCTGAGGACCACGGCGTCTACGTCCCGGGGGCGGGGGTGGCCCAGGTGCATCATCCAGAGGAGGCACCGGAGGAGTTGAGCGAGAAGATCCTCTATCAGGTGTACCCCCGCCACGTCCCCCACGACGTGGCGCGCCACCGCGTGAAGCGCCCGTCGACTGATCACTCAATGAGTCCCGAGAACTCGACATACCCTTAAGTTTCTCAAATTTAACAAGTTAACCCCTAAAATTAATAACTTTTACAATTTATCCCTAAAATTCTTTAAATTCTTTAAATTCCACTAAAATACAATAGAATTTATAACTTTTGCAATCTAGCCCTAAAATTCTTTAAAGTCCACTGAAATACCCTAAAATTAATAACTTTTGCAATCTAGCCCTCAAATTCTTTAAAGTCCACTGAAATACCCTAAAATTAATAACTTTTGCAATCTAGCCCTAAAATTCTTTAAATTTCACTAAAATACCCTAAAATTTTTAAATTTTGCAATGTAGCCCTAAAATTCATCATCATCAAACTCATCATCATCAAATTCATCATCATCAACAAACAATTCATCAATGCACAAATTCATCAATTCATCAAATTCATCATCATTAACAAACAATTCAATGCACAAATTCACACATATATATATATATACAATTATATATATATATATACAAATTCAATGCACAAATTCAATTAAACTTATATATACAAATTATATATACAAATTCATGTATATATATATATATACAAATACCCTAAAATTCAGGTCACAAATTCATGTATATATATATACAAATTATATATTAACAAACAATTGAACTCATATATTATATATATATATACAATTAAACTTATACATTTATGCGGGCGGCTTACAGGAGCGAGCGCCGGAGGAACCGGCGTCAACGAGCAGGCGGCGGCGGCGAACGAGACTTGCGGCGTCGAGGAGGGACGCCGAGGAGGGAGGGAGGGAGAGGACGCGCGCGGACGGCGAGGAGGGAGAGGGCAGCGCGCGGACGGCGAGGGAGGGAGAGGGCAGCGCGCGGACGGCGAGGCAGCGAGGCGAGGAGCGGACCGGACGGCGAGCGGCGAGCGAGGGCGGCGGCGGCGGCAACTAGCGGCGAGGGGGGGAGGAGGATGGGAAGTAGAGGGAGGCGGGGAGGGAGGGAGGCTATCGATCGGATGGAATGGGAAGGGGAGGCAGGGATGGAGAGGAGGGAAATCCGATTTTGGGAAAGGCAAGGCTTCTGAAGGAAGCTTCGTTTAGAAGCGCTAGTTAGCGCTTCATAAGCGCTGTTAACGTGCGGCGCTTAGAAGCGCAATATGGCGCTTCATAAGCGCTGTTAGCCTCTTCCAGAACCTGCTCTACTATATATGTATAATTATATATATAATTACTTATATATATATATTACTCACATACATATCTATAATTATATATACATATATATATATACATACTACCTCCGTCCCTGAAAGATTATACACTTTGACTTTGTTGTTTCAAGGTTCAATGTTTGACTCAAATTTTAACAAAGATAGCAAGTTTTAAAAAATTCAGAAAAAATATATTTAGAAAATTTATACTTCAAATTATGACATGCATATAAATTATTAACTTTAAAGTCTAAAAATTCATGAAAAAAAAATCATAGATTAAATACTGTAAAACAGTAAAAACAAAATGTACAATTATTCAGGGACGGAGGGAGTATATAATAACTCATATATCTATAATTATATCTATAATTATATATATATATATATATATATATCCACAATTATATATATATATATATCTATAATAACATGTATATGATATATATATTATATATATCTATAACTATATCTATAATTATATTTATATATACATATCTATAATAACTCATCTAATAACTCATATGTATATATATATATATATATGTATATTATACATATATATATGATATATATCATGATAAATTAAGATTCTGAAAGTCTAGAGTACTTCGTAAATGTAGCATTACAAAACATTGAGAATTTAATCGTCATCCTCGCCTTCAAGAACGTTACCATATTCCAACTGTTCGGGCTCCGCTTGACAATCAACGAGAGATATATTTATATCATGGTCGTCCGTCACAAGTATGACTTCCTCAACTCGTGTTTCTTGAAGAGGGTCATCATCGGTGGATTTTTGTGCATTATTATTATTATTCGATGATGAAATTGATAAGGACCCTCGTCGACCCTCACCTGTCCAATGTCGAGGTTTCATTTTGAAGGCAGTCCATCGCTTCTTTAGATCCCGAAATTTTGAAGGATACTCAATATACACAACTTGTTGGGCCTGACTTGCAAGGATGAAAGGATCATACCACTTTAATCGAGATGTGTGATCAACGTCAATAATCCCAGAATATTTATCCGTGGTCACACCCTTTGCTGGGTCAAACCATGTGCCCTTGAACACTGTAAGTTTGTTTCTGTTGTAGCGAAGGACGAGAATCTCATCAAGGCACCCGTAAAAATCCTCGCAATTCTCTTCATCATTCAAATCGCCAAAGACACAGACACCCCAATTAGTCGTCAATTTTCCACTCCCATATTCTCTCGTATGGAATCTAAAGCCGTTAACATATGTAGCCACCGAAAGATTTGGCCGTCAGTGTGGACCACAAGCTAGATCGTACAGTAACGGAGGGAAGGACCACTGCTTTGCCTGAGCCAACTCCTTGAACCAGCTGGCAAAATTTGCTAATCTGTAATCATTCAACCCTTCCTGAGCCAAATCCGGGTAAAGTGAGCATGAGAGCTCATTGAATTGACTGCAATTGCAGGAAACATCAATGTAACCAGTTTATTTAATTCTTTAAAACAAAGTATACTATTATTAAATAAAACGAATCGACCTTATATAGGGATCAACTTCGGGCGAGCTACGGAGAATATAGGTCGAACATGGTGCAACTCCTTCTCCGACAGCTTGTCTATTTCGTAATTCTCCGAAGTTTTTCATTGGATGGTTAAAAATAGAAAGACCGTTTTCATCAGGCACTGCAGTATAAACTTCATTACGTAACTGAGGGTTGATGTGAGTCCCGAAATTGTCATCCATATAATGCTCGGTGAAATATGCCACCTCCTGTACTAAATACTTCTCTATGATCGATCCTTCCTTAAACTGTTTGTTGGTACATTTATGTTTCAAAGTTTTCATCATCCGTTCAAATCCATACATCCACCAATATTGGACAGGACCACAAATCCTTAGTTGAAACGGTATATGCACGGTCAAGTGTTCCATGGAGTCAAATAATGATGGAGGGAAGATCTTCTCGAGCTTGCACAACGTCACTGCAATAAATTCATCCAACTTCTGCACGTCATCTAAACGGAACTCCCTGGCGCAGATTATTCTAAAAATTTTGCTAAATTCAGCTATTTGAATCCATATATCATCGATATGTTCCCACGCAAGATGATTGGAAGCAATTTTTGCATAAAAACATGACAATCATGCGTTTTCATGTCAGTAAAATGAATTATTAGACATGTTGACACAACTTCCAATGTTTGACGATATCCATCGTGGAAGTTTGAGCGTGGTCTTCAACCACTTGCAAACATTCGTAATCTGATCTTCACTCAATGTATAAATTGCCTTAGGTTGACATGGTCTTCCATCGCGCCCGGGAACCAAATGTAACTCGGCCGGATGTTCATTTTCTGCAGATCACGTCTCGAGTTCGCATTGTCTTTACTCTTCGCTTTTTGATTCATAATCAGTATAGAATATATTGTCGAAACAATTTTTCTCAATATGCATTACATCGAGGTTATGTCTTACTAACAAATGTCCCAGTACGGTAACTCCCAAAAGATTGATTTCTTAATCCAGTTGTGAGTCACACCGAAACCCTCAGGTCGTTGTCTGTCCCAATATGACCCAAAAGGCGGGAACTCAATCTGCTCAATCTCTGTTAGTATTTCAACACCGGACTTATATTCAAAGGGCTCTGCCCGCTCTCGACTACCCCATGCTCGACACCATGTCGATAAGAATGTCGACGGTGTAAAAATCTTCTATGACACCCCCACCAACAAGGTTTACGCCCATAAGTTAATTGGAAACTAGATACATCAGCCATACAGTATGGGCATGCAAGTTTTTCATGCGTACTCCAGTCTGATAGCATACCCTAGGCCGGAAAGTCACTGATTGTCCAAAGCAGACATGCTCTCATTGGAAAATTCTTCCTACGATGCGCATCCCAAGTTTCAACGCCTACGGTCCATGACTATTCAACTCGTCGATCAATGGCCGCAAGAAGACGTCAATATTTCGCCCTGGAGATCGAGGACCCGGATCAACAATGCCAAGTAGATATACGGCTGTTTCATACATAAATCAGGTGGTAGATTATAAACTGTGATGAATACCGGCCACATGGAATAAGGGTTACCATCATCTGATAGTGGATTAAATCCATCGGTGCATAAACCTAATCGTACATTCCCGATCTCTTCAGCAAAATCAGGGTATAACATATCGACATGTTTCCATGCCTGTGATTGGCTTGGGTGTCCAATGGTACCATTTGCATTTGCATAGGCCCTTACATGATAACTCATGAATTCATTTTTTTTCATTTGACTGGTAAAGACGTTTAAGTCTTTCGGTTATTGGGAGATAACGTAGAACCTTCTTCGGTTTCAGCTTTCTTCCGCCACGCCGATCAATACCCCCTTTAAAAGTATATCTATCCGAACCGCACACAACACACTTCAACAAACTGTTGAATCCACCATCGAACAACATACAATTATTCTCGCAACTATGAATTTTCAAGTACGGTAACCCTAAGTCCCTGATCATTTTCTTCGCTTCAGCTGTGCTCGTGGGCAGTGAGTTTTCTCCAGGTAATATTTCATTGATATAATTAATCATTTTTGAGAAAACGGCATCTGATATATTATGCTGACTTTTCAAGCTCAAAAACTTGGTTAAAACCGATAGCTTCTTGTGTTCCGTGCGAGCCCCATCATAAAGAGGTTGCGATGCCGCCTGCAACAACGCAAAAAACTTTTGTGCCTCTTGATTTGGAATTTCGCCTTCATCAACTTGCATGTCTTCTTGAGTCTCCCCAAAATTATTGTAACAATATTCGTTTTCATCATCATGATCATTAACAGTCCGGTCAACATTATTAGGACGAATTCCCAAACCTTCATGAACCATTTGACGGACATTCCAACCTTCATAGTCAGCAGATATCGAGTTCCTTTGCGTACTTCCACGTGAATTACTAGACGACGATCCCTCAACGAATCGATCATGACCTCCAACAATAGTCGGATCGATCAATATTGCCTCACCATGACAATCCCATATATAATAATCTGGTTTAAATCCATACTCGCATAAATGATTTCCAATAGTCACCTTTTCATTATAGAATCTATTTCTACACTTTTTACACGGACATTTCACTGTCGACATTCCATTCGATTCAGCAATTGAAAAAGCAAAGTTTAGAAAATATTCGACTCCCTCAAAGAATCTTCGACTGATCGTACGGGTTCCCTTCTCTAACCGTTGATACATCCAATCACGTTCAGCAGCCATATTTTACGCCTGCATATCAATATTACTTTATAACAAAACTTAAAAGGTAAAAAACTTACTTAAATATACGATCTATACATGCAAACTATATAACTTATTTCCTCCTAATTATAAAGGGTGCATGGGTCCTATCCTATTCATAAAAGTACAATCGGTAAAGAAGTTTTATGATTGTACATGTATAACTCATACAACTTACATAAATTTCGGCAAAGATTTCATCTCGGTTCCTCATTATACCATTTTTTTGGTTTTAACTCCCAAATCGGGTATAACAAGGAACGAGACGTAAAATGCAAATAAAATTATGCAAATCGTATAGTTTATACATATACATTCATAAAACTTCAATATACCAATTGCACTTTTACAAACTGTCTAACTCGACAATCCATGAATATTAAATTAAATATTATATTTTACAATATTATTTCCAATACTGAAAATAATATTATGCATATAATATTCTAAATAATATTCACAGACAGGAACTATGGCTGAAATCTAAAATATCATATTCCACTAATTTTAACAACATAAACTAAAAATAACAAAATCTATATAATTAAATAAGAGAAAATAAAGGAAGTATATAAATTCATACCTAAATAGACCAACAAAATCTGCTTCGTTGCTTGAACGCAGATGGAGCAAGATTTGTAACTCAGAAATGGAAATGGGTAAGGAGGAGAGCAAGATCTGCAAATGAAAATGGAGAAGTTTTCGTTTCTGTAAATCTGATGCGGAGAGGGAGGAAGAAGATGGGTTGGTCAATTTAAAGGCCCATGAACCGCTTGTTTACGCTACATTGGCGCTACTACCTCACAAATATCGGAGTCGCCAGCTGTGACTTGATTGAACCGCTTCTATGCGCTACAAAAGCGCATCTTACCCGCTCCCTGAAGCGCAACTTCGCGCTGGATGGCTTCTTCACTGCTTGAAGCGCGTATTAGCGCTTTCAGACGCGCTTCATAGCCGCTCAATGAAGCGCCTCGTAGCGCAACAGGGCTGGTGGCTTAGTGGTAGCGCTATTATGCGCTTCTTATGGCGCTACGAAAGTCCCCCCACGTACGTAGTGATACTCCCTCCGTCCCCTAATAATTCTACACTTTGTTTTTGTTGTTTTACAGTATTTAATCTATGATTTTTTTTTCATGAATATATTTAGACATTTAAAGTTAATAATTTATATGCATATCATAATTTGAAGTATAAACTTTCTAAATATATATTTTTTCTGAATTTTTAAAAACTTTTTATCTTTATTAAAATTTGAGTCAAACATTGAACCTTGAAAGAGTAAAGCCAAAATATAGAATTATTTGAGAACAGAGGGAGTACATATTTTTAAAGTAAGAAATTATATAAATATTTCTACCTCCACGCTCCTTCCCACAAAAGATTATGTAAATATGTTATATTATTAAAAAAATTTATGTCTATAGTATATATAATTTTTTGAGGGCCCCTTAAAATTGGGGGCCCAAAGCGGATGTCTTATCCGCTTTGGGCCAGGGCCGGCCCTGATTGGAGAATAGTCTCTCTTGGGTTTAAAGTGGGTTGTGTTTTTGCAGTGTTGATTTGTCGAGGAGATTGATCCCATTTTTTGGGATTTTGATGTAATATTTTTCTTTTCTTAATAAAAAACTGCTTATTGTGTTTCAAAGAAAAAAAAATCAATTAGTCTAATTTGTAAAAACTTTTTTTTCAAAAGTTTTTAACAAATTATTCTTGTTAAGTCAAATGTCAAATGTCAAAAGTCAAATGTTTTAATTAAAAAATGATGCAATTAATTGAAGTATATGACTGTGACCTCAGGTAATTTCTATAGAAAGGGAAGAATTGGGCGTTGTTAGGAAAATGGAAGTGGAGGTGGTTGAATGAAGAAGGCCGGTTGTGGAGCAAGGTGGTTTCGAGTATACATGAAGTGAGGGAGGGGGATTTTCATTTTGGTGGGAGGTCGACGAGTTGGAGTGTGTGGAAGGACATATGTAAGGTGAGTGGTGAGATGGAGAGTGTAGGCGTCAGGTTTAATTCCTTCTTTAAAAGAGTGGTGGGATCAGGAGACCAAACTAGATTTTGGGAGGATGTTTGGGTGGGGAGTACTCCTTTGAAAGAGAAGTTTAAGAGACTCTTTGCGCTGGAGGAGAAGAAAGAGTGTTGGGTAGCTGAGAAGGTTAAGTGGGAGGAGGGGGGTTGGAGGTGGGAGTGGAAATGGGAGAGGCCGGTGAGAGGGAGAGCCGTTGGCGAGCTCCAGCTGTTGGTGTCTCTTTTGCAGGATTTTGTTCCAAAGGAGAGATGTGCGGATAAGTGGCATTGGGAGCTTGACAGAGGTGGCTTCTCAGTTCAAAGTTTGTCCAAGGTGATTGACGCAAAACTGGCATCGGGCTTCGGTATCCAGACGAAGTGGTGTAATAAAGTCCCCAAAAAGGTGAATATTTTCATCTAGAGAGCGACGAGAGGCCTGATTCCAGTCACGGAACAACTTCATCGTCGCGGGATCTTGCTGCATTCGCTGCTTTGTCCGCTGTGTGGCATCGAGACGGAGACCGTTGACCACGCTTTGGTCAAATGTACGAAGGTCTCAGAGGTTTGGAAAGCTGTTGCAGCGTGGTGTGGCATGGATGTTCGGAACATATCGTCTATTTTATCTGTGTTGGATGATGCTTGTAGTATTCAGGTTCAGTCTTCAGTGCAGCTGGTATGGCGAGGGATTGTTTACGTTTCGGCCTGGGCTTTATGGAAGGCCCGAAACAATCTGGCTATGTAGGACAATCCCTGGAGACCAGCTGCTATCCTGTCAGATGTGCAAATTTTCTCTTTTTTGTGGATTACAAGCAGGTGGCAGAAATTGAGCATGTTGTGGGGAGATTGGCTCCTAGCCCCTTTGGTTGGTGCAGCTGCAAAGCTGGCTTAAAGTTTTTTAGACATTCAGGTGTTTTGTGTGTTGGCTTTGTGGGGGTTGGTTGGTGTCTCTGTCACTACAACAAATATTGGGATTAGCAACAATTAATTAGAGACAAAAGAGCAATTTGTTGCCAAATGTTGATTTTGGGAACGATTATATTATTAGTCTCCATAAATTTTATCTATGTGTCTCTAAAACTATCAAATTTCTTAGATATTAGCAACACAATTGAATAGACTCTAAAAGTAAAATTATGTGTTGTTGTTTCATCAGAAGAAAAAAAGCTATGTTGCTAAAATAAATTTACGTGAAGGAAGATGTAGTTTATGACAGCAATTATATATGCTTTAAAAGAGCAAATGTTTTATCAACACCAATTAAGGGGGTGATGCCGTTAGTTTCGGCTAGAGGGACAAACCTTCATATATATATATATATATATATATATATATATATATATAAATATATATATATATATATATATATATATATATATATATATATATATATATATATATATATATATATATATATATATATATATATATATATATATATATATATATATTTATTTATATATAATAAGTGATTTGCTACAGTTATTGGTTACATGCACTGCAAGTTCAATCTTAGTTTGCAAAAAAGTCATGACTAAACAAATCTTACACATAATAGGATTTTTTTTTAAAAAATAAGTAAATGTATTTTTATGATGACATTCAAAAAAAGTTCAAAATGCACAATAGTAATAAAGAACATCTAATTTGGAAAATAGTTTAATTTTGGAATATTTAAGTAAAACACTCTCCATCAGAACATGTTTATTACTTTCTTCGTCCCAGAAAATTAATCACGTTTTATTTTTCGACATTTAATCTATAATTTATTTCTTATAGCATTTTGACTTATAAATTGTATAAGTTTATATCCGAATAAAAATTTAATGTGTATAATTTCTAAATATTTTTTAATAATTTTTGAAAAATAATTTTTAATAAAAAAATGCGAGTGAAACATAAATAAAAAATTTAAACGTGATTAAGTTTATGGGACGGTGGGAGTACATTAAACCAATGATGTTTTTTTTAATGTTTTTTAAAAAATTATTTAAATTAAATGAGACAGTGGAACAAAAAAATATTCAAAATGTATGTGAAGCTATATTTAAAAATTGATGTGATCTAATAGTTTAATAATAATGAATTTTGAACATGACAATTTTAAATTATCTCACGAAACAATTTCAAAAGTCAATAGAGATGTATGTTTGTGATATATACTCGTTATATATATTTATATACTTCTTAAATATTTGCAAATGTAAATAGTTGGCGCAGTTGTCGATGTTAGTTGTTTGAGTCATTGAGAGGTTCAGAGTTCAATTCCGGACAACGACAAAAGAAACAAAGTGAAGTGGTATAAATAAAGAATTAGCAAGAAATAGGCAAACATTAAAAAAGAAAAGAGTAGAAAAAATTGGGTAAGTGGGAAAAAGAAATAAAAATATCACTTTTTATGTGTCTTTGTAAATAGAAATTAAGCGCTTAAAATGAGTAGGTAATTAGAAGCATTTACAATTGTTACCAATTGAATTGTAAAAGTGACATATATAAGTGTCTCCTAATTGTGTCTAAAAACTTTTAGAAACCCCAATACTAGGGACAATTATATTATCTGTTTCTAAAAGTATTAGAGACAAATAAATGACATATAGTATCAAATATTTATGTCTCTAAATCATATATGTGTTGTAGTGTGTGTTTGGCAGGTGTGCTTTTTGGCTAGTCTTTGTCTTGGTGATTCAAGCATCCTGCACCTCGTGGGCCATGTATATGTTGTTGTAAACTCTTGCTTTTAATAAATTCTGTTGTCGTCCAAAAAAAGGTAATTTCTATAGAAAAATGCTACTCCATACTAATGCTATATCGGAGCAGCATACTTTCGCTATTTATCCTTTGGTAACAACCTGTTCACTTGTGTTAAAGGAATTTAAAAGTTATTTTAAACTGATGTAGAGTTTATGAAATGAAAAGATGATTGAAATTTTTAATTTCTGGCCATAAAACTTTTCTTATGAAAGAACACAACTTTAATTATATATGAAGTTCTGAAAATCCGTAAGTTACTAATTAAATATATATATATATATAATTAAATACATATATAATTCATAAACTATGTAATAGGAGTATATAATTTGATTTTTTAGGGTAAAGACCGGAAGTTCATTAAAAAGTAGTGAGCAAAGAGTTCAAACAAATAGACATAATTAGCAAAAAATCCTCGCGCATGAGGCAGACAAACCAAAAGGAAAGAAAATCAGAGTGCGAATGGCGAAAGTTTGCTAATATGTATATCAAACATGAACATTTGCTACACTGGTTTAGGCTCACGGGTATCCTCTTGTTTTGCATGGTCCATATGCCTACAAATAAAGTAAATATAAAAATGAGTTCAACATTCATGTATAGTTCAATATGTTGAATAGTTATAAAGAATAAATTAATTTAAATGGTGAATATAAACACCTTGTGGCATTTTTTGTTGTAGCCGAGTGATGCTCTGCCAACAAATTGTATGGGTGTGTTTATGCATATCAATTCTATAAACATAAATTGAAAATGAATAAGTAAAGAAACACATATTTAATTGACATACCGATCAAGAAGTCTACTAGAACGAAATGAAGATATAATATATTTCATAGTACATATTATTCATTGAAGCACTTATGTAACTAATAAAAGACAGTGGTGATGATGTTATAAAGACAATATACCTTTCAGTTATGGTTGTAGTCGTTGAATTTATACCAGAAGGAGGATAACTTTCTGATGGTTTACTAAATCCAATGCAAACACAAAAATAAAAAGTAAATCTAACATAATTATCAGGAGGCATAGATGATTTTATATACATTAATTACTAAATTTATAATAGGAAAATATTATTGTGTAGTAGTACGTACCATTCCAATGCTTGTTCTTAAATGTGTCTTTCAGGGCTGTTATGCTGCTGGACATCAGTGTGAGTTGCATTTTTAAGTGATTGATAATTTTGTTCGTGTGCTAATACAACATAAAATTAAGTAACATTTGGTTAATAAGAAACAAATGGAAGGATTAAAAGGAATGCAAACATGACTATAATATGATTGCATGGAACTTATATACCTTTTGTTGATAATTAACATAGCTCACATAAATTACAAGTGTTAAAAGTAATAAGCTTAAAATTTATATGCTAAACCATCATGGTAAACGTACATAAAAAATGATATTAGTAAAATTAATGACATTTAATTACTGAGTTAAGCATGTTGGCTAAATTTACAGCGGGATAACCAAAAAGATATCGGGCGCAACAGAATTGAAAGCTATAAATTCAGTATCATGCTTTGCATCAACCACACAAAGCTCAACATTGTATTTGTGGGAATGCTCAATTTTGGAGAAATTTGGGCTGTTTTTGGGTCCAACAGATTCTCCATCTCATTCTCCAAATTGAAGAAGGAGAAGGAAAAATGGGTAGTCTTCCACAAATTTGGAGCATTCTCCAAAATTTAAAGCCTTCTCCAAATTTGCTTTTCCAACATAAATAGTCACTCCCTCTCTCCTCTCATTGGTGTGAACTCAACATTTAATTAGATACGAAAATCAGTTTCAAATAAAAAATATTAATTCATTAATTATTAGTCAAATATGTAGAATATTTTATTGTTGTAATAAATGCAGGCTTCTCCAAAATGGAGAAGCTGTTGGAGTTAGAGCAAAAATAATTTGAAGAATATGGTTCTTGTTTCTCCATTTTGGAGAAATTTTGGAGAAGCTGTTGGAGATGCTCTAAGATGTTAAACAACAATATGCACTTTATTTTTATTTATATTTTTTAAAAAATAAGATTATAATGGGGAACATTGAATTACCGAATAACCGGGTTAACGACCGTCATGTTGCACTTTTTACACCAATAAGTATTTTCGGTTTTTACAACTTTTCTAGCACATATACGACATCCTTTATAATAGAATGGCCATTTCTTATCTACGTCAATGACGGTTGCATGACATCTCCATATGCCTTAACTCTAATGTACATCCAAAATAGTTTTAACATAGTGTAATAATTAGAAAGGATAAGCTGTCGAGAAATATAGTCTTGACTTTTTAATAATATAACTATGTACCTAATCAAACACTTAATGAACGACAACAATAATAATAATAACAACATTGCAATAGTTGTAAAATTCCAACTTTCTCAACCTCAATACAAAACAACATTAAATTCATCAATTTTCCATCAATTCTCTATTTAATCATATTTTACTCAAATTTCTCTATTCACATGTATCTCATCCACCAATCAAAATATACATCCTCAAATTTTCCTCTTTTTTTTTTCATTCCCGCTGAATTGAGCCCCAACTGAACTAATGGGTGGATAAAAGCATAATTTTTGTGATTTGACTCAAAAGAGAGATGAGAGAGAGAGAGAGATTCACAGAGCGAACACGGCGGAGAGACAATAGAAACCACCACAGCTGGGTTCATGGACAACGAAGCGGAGACAGGGGTAAGATTCCGATGATCGAGCTACTCAACGTGATCGATAGGGCAGAGGTGAGTTTGTTTTTCACAAATTTCCCTGAGGACTGGACACGAAAGAGCATGTGGAGCCATTTTTCACTCTTTGGCAATGTAATAGACATTTTTATACCAGCCAAGAGATCAAAACAATGGAGGAAATTCGGTTTCGTTAAGTTTAAAAATGTAGATGTTGATAGTCTGATTGCAGAAGTAAGTTCAGTAGCAGTAGGGGCGGCGAATCTATGGGTAAATGAAGCAAGATTTAAACACAACAAGGAGGATGTATTCCATGCAACAGGTGGAGAAAAGAAAAGAGATGGTGGACAGTTGAAGGCAGCAAGGGAAATTAGTATCGAGAATAGATCTACACAAAGATCTTACAGAGATGCAGTAGAGGGAAGACAAGAGATGAAGGTAAGAGAAGGAATTGGGAAGAGAGTTCAAGTAATTTTAAGGGCTACAATCAGAGATGAAGAAAATTTGTGGCTATCGAGATGTCCGTTGGGAGAGGTGAAGCATGCCTCGCTACTGGATAAAATCTCAGAGTTAATTCAAGGAGCTGGGTTTGAAAACTGCAAGGTGAGATATCTGGGAGGGATGCGTGTATTGATCGAATGTTTGTCAACGGAGGCAATGAAGAAGCTGGTTTCAGGGGGCAACCAACAGCTATCCGACTGGTTTGATGTGTTAATGTCATGGAATATAGCGGCAGAGGAGAACAGACCAGGTAGAGTGGTGTGGCTGAATATCTCCGGCATCCCGATTCACGCTTGGCACGCCGGAACTTTTGAGATGGTGGCCAGAACATGGGGTAAGGTAATAGAGATAGAAGAAGTGACGTTGCAAAAGATACAACTGCACATTGGGAGAGTCTACGTGCTCACTCAGACGGAGGAGATGATAAACTCTGTTTTAGACCTATCGGTGGATGGATCATCGTTCAAAGTAAAAGTTGTAGAAGATCTGTTTGAGGTAGTAGATTTCGGACAAAGGTACGCAAAAACGGCGTACTACTCTGAATCTGAAGCCGAAACCGAGGAGGAGGGAGATTGTAACTCGGAAGAGAGCTGGGGTCACGGCGGCAAGTCGGAGGACGAGTTAGGCTCAGACGATCCGGGTTTGGAAAAAGCAATTTTTAGTAATCAAATCGGGTTTTTGGGAGAAGGTGAGTAGTCTGAGACGAAAAGTCCTGAGATTGACAATACTGTAGATAGGGTGGAGGAAGAAAAGCTGCTGAAAAGAGGGGGTGAAAAGGACAAATGCTGAAAAGAGCTAGGATTGAAAGGTTGTTTGGAGATAGTGAAGTAGGTGGGTTGAGTGTGGGTAGCTTAAGAGCAAAGAATTTAGCTTTGTTAAGTAAATGGAGATGGAGGTGGTTGAAAGAGACGAATAGCTTGTGGGTAAATTTAGTGGCTTCTATTAACGGAGGGATGCCGGGATCTCTGAAGCTTGGAGGAGGGTTAGGGAGGTGGAGTGTTTGGAAGGACATAGAAAAGGTTGCGGGGGAAGTAGAGAGTTTAGGACCGGGGTTCTTAAATCTGTTTAAACGTGTGGTGGGTATGGGGAATAATACTCTTTTTTTGGAAGGATGAGTGGGTGGATGGGGGTTCTCTTAAAGGGCGGTTTGGGAGACTGTTCGAGTTGGAGGAGAACAAGAGCTGCTCGGTTCTAGAGAAGATTAGGTGGGGGTGAGGGGGATGGGGAGTGGAGTTGGGAGTGGAACTAGAGAAAGAGATTGAGAGGGAGAACATAAGAAGAATTTTTGCAGCTGCTTGACATTTTGCAAGATTTTGTTCCAAAGTAGCATGTTATTGACACGTGGTGATGGGAACCGACAAAGGACGGTGTGTACACATTTCATTGCCTTTCCCAATTGATCAACACTCATATGGCAGCTAATCATGACATTCCGACATGTTGGTGTAACAAGGTGCCCAAAAAGGTGAATGTGTTCATATGGCGGGCCTCTCACAGATACATCCCAGTGCGAGCTCAGTTGCAGCAGAGAGGACTCAAAATAGATTCAATTTTATGCCCTCTTTGCTCCGATGCGACCAAGACAGTGGATCATGCTCTAGTTTGTTGTCCGTTTGTCATAGAGATTTGGCGAGCGGTGGCGGTTTGGTGCAACACGGAGGTGTTTTCTTCTATTGATTTCATTGATGTTATAAATGGTGACTTTATTTCAATATTTAAGAATTGGTAATTAGAGTAATTAATTAGATGCTGATATTGATCAATTGAAGTGCCAAGTTAAGGGATGTAGGAGTGTAATTTATGAGTGGCTATCGTTGGGGAAAATGAAAGCTGGCGACTATTGATTTTATGTCGTCTGACAAAATATCCTCTTGTCGTTAAAATCTTCACTCACATCTTTTTTTTTTAAAATCTCGCTGGCTAGCTTATCTATCTCTCTCCACTTCACTTGTTTGCTATTAATAGCTTTACCCTCCCAACCGCCATTGCTCTATTGTTTCACTTCACTGTCACTCTTCTGCAATTTGATAGAGACTAATTCAGTCTCCCTAAAATATTTTCATGGACGATCAACGTTGTGTTCAGCGGATAAATTTTTTCAAGGAAATGTGATGTATAATTTGAAAAGTGATTTGATATTTATGATGAGAGCAAAATTTAAAGAGAAATTGGTGTGATTGAGAGCAAAACTTAAAAGAATACATCCCAGGTCAGCTTTTAAGATCTTCCCACTTTTTAAGGGTGTGATTGTTTTTGTGAGGTGGAAGTGAATTAAGGTTGTATTCTTTCACCCAAAAAACCATCATCAATCTAATAATAATTCAAATTTTCATCAATCCCAACAAATTTTATACTCACATTTTTCTCTCCGAAATTTGAGTAGTTGCTAGTTTTTTTGGCAAATATTGATGTGAAGAACACAACCTAAATAATGAGGAAAAATGTATTTTGATAATTACACAGCATATTTTCTGACACCGTGCTCAAGATCCCCATCTGGTATCTTAGGCTCAGTTCATTGAAGATTTTTTTTTGAGAAATTTGGGATTGCGTGTTTTGATAGATAGATAGATAAGATATATGTGCGTAGAGAAATTTAAGAAAAATATTATTTTATATTTAAATGATGGATTTAAAGTTGTTAAATATATTGGAATTGGGAAAGTTGAACTTTTTAAAAAGAAACGATGTTGCTGAACTGACCCTTAATGAAATTAACTACTACTTCTTACATGTGATACATTTCAATGAGCATAAAGACTATGAAATATTGTTCACTAAAGAATAATTAATAAGATAAAGTATTCACATAAGATAAAAGTAACTTTTGGATATAGGAATAGAAAAATAGAGTAATAAGGTAGAGTTAATGTTTTTTTTTTAGGAAATGTATTGTTTTTTACTGAGACGGTCCAAAAAGTAAAATGTATCTGTGACAAAATGAGTATTTGTTAGAGTTTCATAACTTTGAACCGCGAGTATAATGTTTATAAAAGAAATAATTAGTAAAATAAGGTTATTATGTGATATATTTGTTTTTTAATGTCATGAAAATTTATCAAATTAGTTTTAAATCACATTTTTTCACCAATTTCATGTCTCATAAACACCACACCCATAATCAAATTAACATAAACTTTTCTTCACAATTATTAAGTATTTCTTTTCTGGTTTGTGTTTTTGAAAGATGCATGTAGTTTATAAAAAGGAAAAGTTGAGTTTCAAATATTTTTTCCTAAAACGTTCGAGGAATTTGTGAATTTGAACATACATAAACCACCATAGTTATTAACTTCAAACATTATTTTGAGAATATCAAACATTTTATTTAAAGAAAATACATGTATCAGAAAACTGATATACATTAACTTATAGGTTTTGCCACAAAATTGTATATTATTTAATTTTAAGAAAGATTTAATTGTCTGTTATATTTAGCTTATTATTATTATTATCAATTTAATTGAAATTAACTAGTATATATTTTCATGGATGGGGTATGTGTTCTAGTTTTTTTTTTGTTCCATGCCTGGTCAACTACGAAGGCGATGATGAGTAGATAGGTAGATGAGTGTGGATGCAATGCAATGCAAGGAGAGGTATATCAGGGGTGTTGCACACGAGACAACTCCATGTGACCACGTACCCGCGCGCCCTGGAAAAACAAACAAACAAATAAACATCACAAAGAAAGAAAGGAAGAGGTACTACTACTACTACTACGACGATGCCTTCATCTGATGTGTGTATTGGTTTTCTGAAACCCTAACCCGGGGCCTCGTCTTTGATTTAAAGCCATGCAATCTTCCAAACGCTTCCTGCCAAAAATTACATGCATCCATCTAATTATATACTACTCTATCTACAAAGTAGTACTCCTACTACTTATTAGTAGCTAGTAATTGTAATAATTATGAGCTAGCTAGATGAGGAGAGGAGGTAGCAGCAAAAGAGGAAAAGTAATCGCAAAAAGTGGAGACAATATTGGTAGCTAGCTAGGTAGCTAATTAGCAGCAGTAAACCAAAGCAGGAGGAACAATTTCTGAGCGCCGCCAGTACTTACTTCTGTAATCATGCAGCAGGCAGCAGCTGCAAGCAAACCAAGTTGATAAATAGTAATCAACAAGCAAGCAAGCAAGATCGACCAGGGAGCTAGGGATTGCTATATCTAATTCAACTCCTTAGAAATAATTTATAATTACTGCAAGACGACACTACCTCTTCATCTTATATACTATCATTCATCTTCTTATAATTTAATACTCCACTTAATTGCATGCACGCATGCATGCATGCATGCCCACATTTCTGGATGGATATATATAGTCTCATGAATTCTTTCTTTCTTTCTTTCTTTCTTTCATGACCAGCTAGCTAGATCTCGTAATGTACCGCTAAACTATCAACTTAACCCGGCCGGCCGTGCATGCCATGCCACCAACAACTACCTAGCAGCTCATGACCACCATATATACACATGCATGCACCTTTGCATACACCACCCCCAAAATTCATTAAAACCGGCCTCAAATTAAGTAGTGAGTGCCACATGCATTACGCGACGATCATAAACTTACAACTTCATTTCTAGCACTATTACTGATTATTAATTGCTTTCTTAAGCCTACTAAAACTGATCAAAAGTCTTACAAATTATCCTTATAGAATGACAACCCCCACCCCAGACATCCCCTTCCCGATTTCCGCATCTCTACCTAGCTACCTTCATTTACTAATTGACCTTGGAAATAGTCGCAGCAGCAGGGTGTAATTACTCTGCGTTACCTAGCTGTACGTATATATGTATGTATATATTCAGCTAATTTAGCATCTGGCTCACTGGCTGGCACGCCCAATTGCAACCCCTTCCCATTAAACACTTCTTCATTATATGTCCAAAACTAAAAGAGAACTGAAGAGAGATCGAATCGATTTGATGCAATATAATTAACTGTGCAACTGCATCTCTTGATTAGCATTAACTGACATGGTAACATCATGATTTTGTTGGAGAGGAAGAGAATTTCTTGGAAAAAGTATTCATTCATCGGGAAAATAAAAGGGGATCACCATTATACCTCTGCTAATTAATTTCCCATCATTTTACAGTTGACGCATCAATTTATTTGCATTTATTATTCTGCATGTCTTATCTCAACTCAATTCCTTACACTAGGTGGATCAATATTATTTATTATTCGAACGTAAACCAAACACTTTTTGTTAATTCCCTCAAAAAGCAAAAAAAGAAAAGAAGGAGAAGACAATTCGTTACTTGATATTGTTTTCATTTTATTTTATTACAGATTTATGTGTCTAACCGATTGAATGTACCATTACATTTGAAAAGTAACACAGTTTAGGTCTTGAAAGGAATAAAAATCGAGATTATATAGTAATTAAACACATGCAATTTAGGTCATGAAAGGAATAAAAAAACGAAAAAAATATGAAAAGGTTTAAAAAAATTATTAAATTTTAAATCACAATTTATTAGAAAATAAAATAAATTAAGGAGTCTAACTTGTTCGGCGCTACATTCATATCAAAATTCAAGAATAAACAACAAATATTATATAAATATATATATATATATATATAAACTTATAATACAAAAGTATTATACATTTATATTTTAAGTTAATTAGTTGAAACTAAAATTATAATTAAATGAAAGTTTCATAATTACTTATAGGACGTGGTGAGTAATTTTGAATAAAGAAAACAAAAAAGGTCACACACGCGCTCGCTAGCCCTCCTCCTCGACATTCTGCCTTAAATAGATGGCCCTGTGCTTAAGATTTCCTCACTCGTGTTCTGTTCTTCTGTTCTGTTGCAAAATAACCTATCACCTCACTTCAACTGCCCTTCACGTTATTCTGATCTCTTCCCTTTCCAAACACCTAGCTACCTTAATTAGCTATAACTATGGAGGAAGCCTTAAGAAGCCTCTCCGGGATGCAACCACAGCCGGCTGCTGACCCCATTCCCGACCTCAAGAAGCAGTCCGGCATCAATATTGATCATGCCCACAAGAGATCTCACATCAAAGAAACTTTTTGCAATTCCGCCGGCACCACCACCGCCGCCAAGTACCGCGGCGTCAGGCGGAGGCCCTGGGGTCGCTACGCCGCCGAGATAAGAGACCCACAATCCAAAGAGCGTCGGTGGTTAGGCACCTTCGACACTGCGGAGGAGGCTGCCTGCGCCTACGACTACGCCGCCCGTGCCTTGCGCGGGCTCAAGGCCCGGACCAACTTCATCTACGCGCCTCACACCGACCCATCGGCCCATTTTCAGTTCTCATTGCCCAACCATTCCCGCCACTCTCGGACCTCCCGTCAGCTCGCGCCCTACATCCCTCCCGCCGCGGTGGCGCAGGCGGATCATATGGCGGCGCTTCAACAGCGGAATTCGTCTCTCGACATGATCATATTCCCGGACCTCTTCCCATCTAACAACGTTCATCCGTCTCAGACGATCACCGACCAGTTTCCTATGATGGTAGAGGGGAAATCGGGAGATTTCTGTTCCAGCTCTGGCAATTACGCGACTACTGATCATCCAGAGAACAGCTGCGCGTGGAGCCAGAGCGGCGGCGGCGAGGAAGATTTCAGTTTCTTAACCCAAGAGTCGCCTGATTCTGGGCTGTTGCAGGAGATAATTCAAGGGTGTTTGCCCAAGGTAGGGGCGAAGTCGGAGAAGGCGGTGGAAGTGCATAGCCATGATCAGGTGGTGGTGGCCAAGAAGAACAAGAAGAAGATTAAAACGGAGAATTTAGGGTTTTTGTTGGAGTGCCCGCAGTACCTTGAGGGTTTTAGTGGGAACGTTGATGGGTTTTGTCACGGGGGCCATGATCAGGTGCAAATGATGTACCACCAAAGGTCCGATGAGGCGGCCATATTTGAGCATGAGGAGCTGATGAGGACATGGGCTGCTAGGCTACAGAATGCATTGAATTAATTAATGATTCTAAGTTCTAATTCCCATGATATTAATTACCAGGTACTAGTGTATGCAGGTAAAGCTAGCTAGCTAGGTCTTTTGTTTTGTTTTATTTTATTTTTTTGATAGTGGCTGGCTAGGTTAATTAGGTATATCATTAATCAGTGATTAATGATCCTGATGAATTAATGTTGTCAACTTGGTACTCGGTTTAAATTAGCTGTTAGGCATGCACTGTTGCTACCAGCTTCCACGGTTGACAGCTCTGAAATTAGGAATCCGCCTCTCCCCTATTTACAACTTTTGCAGTCTCATTCTATGCGTACGTTACAAATCACGTATCTCCTTCCACTTAGCATTTTCGCTTTTTTACTTGTTTCTTTTTTAAATTTGTTTCTTTGCAACTCATATTGTCATAAATATATACTTCTACTTTTTATTCTTGAACTACTTATTACCACATTGGGAATATTATAATTAAGTTAAACAACTTTTAGTAAACAAGATTGACAATAAAATTTATTAATTTATCTAATTTCAAAAAATAAAAATCAATAACAAGACATATTTCCTCTGTTCCATAAAGATTTAAACTTTATTTTTGTTGTTTCACAATAATTATTCTATAATTTATTTTTATGAAATTTTAGCCATAGTTAAATGATTCATATACTTCTTATAATTTGGAATCCAAATTTCCTAGATATATATATATATATACATACATTTTTTATTAAAAAAACACAGTTTATCTTAGTAAAAAGCTAAACACTAAACACTGCAATTTAAAACATCAAAATTAAATACAACAATCTTTCTAAGTACCTTTTATTTAAAGTTATTTTAAAATTATAATTTCAATTTTGTATTAAATCAGCATTTAAAGCACATCCTTATCTAACTTTTCTCAACTTTGTATTAAATCATCAATTTTTCCTTTTACTACTATATCAAAATAAAATTCAAAATATACCTTCCCATGCATATATACACAATTTAGAAATATTTTTTTTTTGAAACAACGCTGCATTTCATTAAGAAACACTTAAGCAAATCCCCCAAGAGTTGTTGATCTTTGAGCTCCCGCTTTGAATCCATAGAAAGGTGAGAACCCGAATATCCGCTGAATCTTGAAGCATGCCACGAGAGTTCTCGCATGACCACACCATTTCGTGCTTTCCAAATTATTTTAAAATTATAATTTCAATTTTGTATTAAATCAGCATTTAAAGCACATCCTTATCTAACTTTTCTCAACTTTGTATTAAATCGTCAATTTTCCAAATCCTTTTACTACTATATCAAAATAAAATTCAAAATATACCTTCTCATGCATATATACACAATTTAGAAATATTTGAGGGATAAAATTTTGAGATGGACGGAGGAAATTAAAATTATTGTTTTAAAATAACTTCAAAGAAAAGGTATGCGTTTTGTTATTTTAAAAGTTGTTTTTCAACTTAATTATAATATTTCTATGATGGGAAAAAAATACACTCCCTCCTTCCGCAAAAAACGGTATCATTTGACTTTGTTGTTTCAAAGTTAACGTTTGACTCAATTTTCAATAAACATAAAAAGTATAAAAAATAAGAAAAAATATATTTGGAAATTTTAGATATCAAATTATGAATACATCTGAATATTTTAGTTTTCAATATCTAAAAATATGTGAAAATAAATTATATATTAAATACTGTAAAACTGTCAAATCAAATAGGGATATAGAGGGTAGTTACTTATGAAAAGTACTATGTATATGTATATGAGTTGCTAAAAAGAAGAAGAAATAGGTAAACAAACGAAAATGCCAAGTTGAAGGTGAGAAATATGGTTTGCCACGTACGCACTAGAATGGGACCGGAAAAGTTGTTACAACCCCGTTAATCATCACCCGGGTGATTTTTCACCCACTTGTTCAATTGACTCATCTATAAGGTAATTTGGAAGCCCAAGCCCAACTAATTAGATAATTACATATCTATCATCCATTTTTCAAGTGCTCTAGGTAGGTGAAAAATCACCCGGGTGATAAATAACATTGATGAAGTTGTTAACAGGAGACAAGCCCATTACCTGAAATTAAGATTTTCTCAACCCATTTAGATGTTTCTGATCCGAATGTTGGTGAACTATAGTCTATGTTTTTTTAAAGGTAACATCAATTATACTGATTCAAAATACGGAAAATGTCTCTTTTTGTCACCAATGTTTGTCCAAATGTTCCTTTTTACCATTGTTTTAAAAAGCGGTTCTTTTTTGCCATCAAAGTTATCATTTCTGGCTCCGTTTGTCACTTTTCGTTAAATTAACTTCGATCTAAACCCTAAAATTTCTAAAAAGTGACAAATTCACCCACTTTTAAACCAAATTGACATGAAATTCCCCGATAATAAATTGAACTCTCCGGAGGTCAGTGATTCCAAACCCGATCTAACAATTCTGATGACCAGTTCAACAATTCTGACGAATCCAAGCCTGATCTTGCGAGCAGTTTGGTCAACGACCTGGTATCAGCGGCAACACCACACACATGATTTATTTACATCTTTATTCCTCCGCCTCTAGGGCTTCTCTCTTCTTTCTTGCTACCCCTAAAAATTCTGCACTTTGGGCCTCTTGAATAGTTGAACTCGTTGGAATTGTGAATGGGGTTTAAGACTTTCATTCAGAAGTTATCATTTTCTCGTTGTTTTGATTCTCTTGTTGGTTTTGTGTTCTTCCCAAGTGATCAAATTTACAACTGAAGGTAAAATTACAAACAAGATTTCAACTTTTTCCATTTTGAATGGTAAATTTCTATCCTTTAGACTACATTACAGTAATTCTTTTGCTTCTCTCATGATTCCAGCAACCAGAGCAAATCAAAGATCGAGTGGCATAGATGAGCAGGCAATTCTTCATCACTTACTCAAACTTTAAGTAAAAAGCCATCAAAAAGAGTGGAATTTGATTGAGTGGAAATGGTTAAATTTGGGTAGAGGTCTTCGCTGTATTGCTCCACCGAAATGGCCAATTTCATGGTCGAGCCTTTGATAAAAATGGGCATGGCGGAGAAGACGCGACTGAAGCATGCGGACAAATTTAAGGTTGGACGGGAGATGATAGTATTGTAACTTTTACAAATTTAGGGTTAAGATTTTCATTTTTAAAACTTTGAGGTCAAATTGATTATGAAAATATACTCCGTTACGGAATATTTTGAGAATATTCTCTCTACTAACGCTTTAGTGGTAAATACGGTCTAAAGAATAAACGTTGATGGCGGAGAAGGTCCAAATACAAAACGTCGATGGCAAAAGAATACCAACTTTTAAAAATAATGGCAAAAAATGACTTTTGCCCAAATGTGAATGATAAAAAGAGACATTTTCCTTGAAAATAAGCTCAACTTTGAAGAAATTATAACATAGGCATAGTTCTGGAGAGGGTGGAATTTATTTTTGAAAAATTTGGGGAAGTATGTTTGATTTATAGATAAAATGTATGTGAGTAAAGAAATTTGAGCAAATGTAATTTGATAAATAATTGATGAATTTAAGGTTGTTAAATTTATTGGGATTGATAAAGTTGTTTTTGTTTTTTCGGGAAATTATGTTGCTGAATTGAGTCATATAGAAAAATATGTAAAGGGGAGAAGGTTAAAAACAAGTTACAATTGCCCGTAATGGGTTAATGAGCCAATCTTGAAATTGAAAAGTGATCCCATCTATTGGAAATTATTATTATTATTACTATTATTATTATTATTATGTGAAATTGAAGTGCATGCGTTAATTTGTGGATGGTGGGGATGAGTGAAATGTATAGGGAAATGTAAAGGAGTACAAGTATTGAAAAAGGAAGTCGGTTATATGTATGTATGTATGTGTATCATGAGTTGACCTTGAGATGTACTGAAAAGGCAGGGTTTGTCGAGAGGGTCGGTCACGGTCACGGTCACGGTCACGGCCACGTCCCAACAACACTCACTTTAAACACCACTGGTTAAGGATACGCCGTGGCCATGTTGCCCAGTTCCTTACCTTACTTCCCTGTCTTTTGAAACTTTAATTTTGTTATATATTTAATTTCAATTTATTTAAATAGTATTTTTTTGTAGAAATATTATTTTATCTTTAATTTTTGTATCTCATATTTTTCTTTTTCTGTAATATCTATTTAATAATTATCATATAAAATTACATAAAATTATACATTCACATTAATTTCGATATCCCATATTTTTTGAAAAGCAATTAACAATATATTTAAAAGATTGCATCATTTCAAACTCAGAGGATGAGTTAGAAACTGAGCATGAAGATCACGGATCATACAGAGAAAGATAGGGAGATTAGAGCTAGTGAATATTTGAAATAGTTTGAAGAGGATTTATGAGCCAATCTACCCATAAAACTTTGAAGCGAGACCAACGATTCGCAATCCAAAGATAGGAAAGGATTTGAATCGAGGTTAACAATAAGCTAAAATTGGATGATTTGGAGGGGGTCGGTGGTATTACGCGATAAAAGCTATGGGGAGGCACCTGTATGAAGAGAGGAGTTTGGAAAAATGACGTTTGGTGTTGGGATTGGAAGTGGAAGAGGGAGCTTCGAGGGAGGGCTTTAGCGGAGTCTAGAAAACTTTTTTCTGACCTACAGGGTGTCACTTTCCAGCAGAACAAGATTGACAACTGGGAGTCCCCATTCACAATTGAATGTGCCTTCTCAGTCTCCCTCACTTCTCACACGGCGGACCCTTTCAAAACAGCCAAGCCAGTTGTCGACCTCGTGGAACAGATGGGTGCCCAAGAAGATCCAACATTTTCTTTTGAAAAGCAGCCCAAGACAGAAAGCTTTATCGGTTTCAGAAGGAGGGGTGAGATGCTATTACTAGAGTGACTTCATGGAGCATATGGAGACATAGGAATGTGGTAATCTTCAAAGATGAATCCTCTCAGCATCCCTCTTGGCTTTCGGAGGTCTAATTTCTCTCTTTTCTTTGGATCTTCAACCGTTGGAAAAAAATTCAAGGTCCCTTGGTGTGATTGACTTGTAAACCCCTTGGGGGGGAATTGCTAATTATTTGAAACATGTTCTAACTATTGCATCAAACTACTTAGGTTCTTCTCTACCTTGGAGTATAACTCGACTAGTTTTTTCAATATATATACCCAACTCGTTGCTTTTCAAAAAAAATGAAGAAGCCAATGGGCAATTTGAAGAGCACGTTGTAGTCCGACTTGGATTCGAGCATTTTATCATCTTTTAACTTAATTTTGTTATTCTGATGTGTCTTTTATCTTATATTTTGTTGCTTCTTTTAATTAGTGGGTATTGTTGTTTAAAATGCCATAAAACATTGTGTTATTTGGTTTTTAGATTTTGTTTTGCTCGCTTTCACCGAAAACCGGTTAGTTTCCTCAGAACTTTGTTCATGCTTAGGAATAGTTGTGATTGAGGACTCGTTCCCCTTCGTTGTTTTTCTCGGCTTATGGCGTATGAGTAGGGGTGTAAGGATGACCCGGAACCCGAAGCCCGACCCGAAAATGTCGGGTTAGGGTCGGTTCGAGGAGAATCTTGTCGGGTTGCCCGAGGTGGCCCGAACCCGATTTTTGAGTGTTTTTCGGGTTCGGGTCACCAACCCGAGAACCCGATCAGAAACCCGAACCCGATATTAAAACACAACTTAAGCCCAACCCAACCCTAAAACTACCTAGCCCAGCCTGAGCCCAACCTAAAACTACCCAGCCCAGCCCTCTAACTTAAGCCCAACCCAACCCAACCCAACAGCCAGCCCAGCAGCAGCAGCCCGCAACCCGCCCAAAAGCTAAAAAACAGAATATTTCCGGTTTTTTTGGTCAACTCGTCCCTAAGCCGAAAATTCCGGGTTCGGACTTACCCGACCCGAATTTATTATGGGCTGGATTCGGGTGATATAATATGTATTGAGAATTTCGAGTTCGGGTCAACCCGAACCCGAAAAGGTCAGGTTGACCCGAATTTACACCCCTACTTACACCCCTACGTATGAGAGTATTCCCTTGAAAAAAATAAGTTGGATGATTTGTCCATATAATATAATATAATATATATATATATATATATATATATATATATATATATATATATATATATATATATATATATATATATATATATATATAAAGTGTGTACGTAGAATAGCCTATCACGTTGTCTTGTTTCTCTCATTCTCTGAACTGAACAAGAGACAAAAATGAAACCCGAAAACAGTACCCATGTCTCTGGCCTTGCTCTACGGGTCGGGTCGATCATTTTAATAATATCGTTGCTTAGTTCCCCTCGGTCCCTCACTCCAAATTGTTTTTGTCAAACTCTCACTTTACCCTACGGTCCCTTCCATTAGCCCAGTACTTAAAAAACTTAATTAATTATTTTTTGATGTCACAAACATCTTTTTATCAAAGTGTTTCCATCTTGATCTGGGTTACAATTGCCCTAGTTCCCTTCCTTACACCTCAAGGAAGCATGTTTCATTTGGAAAGGAAATTAAAGTTACTAATATGAAATTGATAGGAGAAAGGGTAATTTTGTCATTCACCTTTTAAAAATATCTCATTTTATCATTAATATTTTTTTCGGGGTAAATATATCATCAGCGTTTTGTTAAAATACTTGTTTAACTTGACGTTAAGTTATCTAGTTGGTAGTGAGATATGCTTAAATGGTGCTAATGTGACTTGCCATTGGATGATTATTTGGACATTAACTGTGTATTTCTTATGGTCTATATTTTAATTTCACCTTAAAGTTTGTAAAGTTAACCTAAAATTTTAGAATCTTAAATTCTTCATCTCCTTGCATACAGTATTTCGGGTGTATCCGGAAAAACCTCAAAATAACGTTACTACTTAGTCTAGAATAAAAAACTGTGCAGCATTTTGCACCTTGGGCGTCAAACCTAGTTCACGTATGGCCGGGCCGGCCTATTCTTACAGAAAGTTACAGTAGTTAGTTAGATTATGGGCCTAGAGAACAGCAGGTTGATTCGGGCCGAGCCTGATCCAAGTAGGCCTTGTAGGCCTACCACCAACAGAAAATCCACTAGTTGGACTCATTTCAACAGTACATTGCGAATGATGAAAGAAGGAAATCATCTGACAGATGTTTTTGGATTTTGTGATTTATTTTCCCAGGAAATATCATCTGAAAAGGTTCCAACCAGATCCTCACGTTTTTTTACTGGTTTATGATTCTCTTTTTCTTTCTCACAATCATCAGTCCAATCCAAGATGAGAGTTAATGGCCCGGTGAGCAAAAGCGATAAATAGCCCACGCCCTGCATAAATTACTAGAATAAAACAAACGTCAAGTTGGTAACTCTACTGATCTAGAAGAGCACACCCCCATTAGAAGAGCACACCCCCATATATAATGAATGCTTCTTGATAGTGAGGGGATCGAATAGTCTAGTCTAGTCTAATCTAGATAATACTAGGCATGTGTTAAAATGCGTAGCGCTGTACATAAACGTTTCACTTATTCACAAGTTTATCATGCGGGTTTATTTATCAACAATGTTGTTGATAGCCAAAGCGTGACCTCCGCACTCAAGGATCTCCAAACGGTTAGGACCGATGGCTCCACTACCGGAAAGGCAAGACGGAAGATACTTTCGAGTGCATACGGGAGGAAGGTGTGGGTGTGTAGTAGTTACCTTATTTTTGGGTTGGCATCACCCACTTATAGGTGATGCCCAGACTCTCCCACGTTGGGGTAGAGTGTTTGGTGGGATCTTTCCCCACGCGTGAGCCGCTGACTTCTCGGCCCAGAGCGGCGGATTGGACATTACGTCAACAGTGTTGGTCTGACAAAGACTTGAGTGTGTACAACTTTTGTGTCTTGTGTCTTGGTGCGCTTTTGGGCGTTGTGCCTTTGGGCCAGCTTTTTGGTTGGTGTACTATGTTGGAGTACCCTTTGGACCTTGCCCATAAAGCACCTGCTGCCATCCAGATCGTTCGAGGCGCCCTTGTGGCCCTTGTACGAGGGGCTCGTCTTATTTACGAGGAGCACTCCTCGTATTAGTGGGCTCGCCTATATGGGCTTGGCCCATATGGCGTTGCGTTGGCAATACGGCCATACGGGCCGGGCCCATATATATCAAGATGTCCTCCTCCCACGGAGGACGGGCAGGGCCCCGTGTCCGCTTGGAAATTTAATTCGAGTTTAAGATGGCCAGCTACCATTGTATCGGAAAAATCCGGACTTTTCGTGTGCCTTGAGAACGATTTTTATATCCTCCTATTGCTTAAATAGGGGAATTAAAACTTTGTTGTCCGTGCTCACCATAAGGCGTTGTGCCGTTTTGACCTTTTAATTTGAGAGAGAGCCCATTGCTGGCCCAATTGCCGGCCCATTACCGCGTAAGGGGGTTGAGCAAAGACTTTTGAAATTGCGCTTTTGCGCGCTTGTAATTATGGGGAAGTCGTTTCAACTCCCATCGATCCGTACTTATACGCCAACCCATGTGAAGGGTCAGTTTCCCACATTCTCGCTTTCCTTGCCTTTTCGCCTGCTTCACTTCCATTTTCGCGATCACCGAAGAATTTTCCGGCGAGTTTCAAGAATCCAGCCGTTGGAACCGGTCGTTCTCATCTCCAGCAGCATAAACTGTAAGTGGAATCCTTTTGATTTCTTGTTTCACGCGACAGTTGTCGCGAGTGAGGCGTCGCCGCGCCACCGCCCGGGTTCTTGGGTCCGTGTTTTTATTTCTTGAATCTGTGATTGATTTCTGTAGATGGCTCCCAAGAATCCAAGCAAGCCCGGCGTTGGCCCTGATGTTGAGAAAGAGTGGCCCCGTAGCGCCTTGCCAGAAAAGAAGATGCTCGAGATTTGCCAGAACCACCACGTTTATACGGGGGTTGTTTGTGGCCTTTCCCCGGCCGATGTTTTGCGAAAGGCGGGGTTGGGGTTGAGTTACGAGGCCATGAGGGAGCAGACAATGGTCGCCTACGAGGCTCAATCAAGGCCGGGCTAAGACTCCCACCGTGCTCGCCGTTGCCGCACTGTGTGAGGGCTGGGAGTCTCGCTCGGCAGTTGGCCCCAAACGTATTTACCATCAGTAAACGCGTTTGTTGTGGCTTGCCATTTGGCGAAGGCGGCGGTGTTGCCGGAGACCTTTTTGCAGCTTTTATACACCGAAAAGGCCGGTTGGGCATCCCTTCTACCAACCGACCCTCGAGGAGGTGAAGGTTGGGAACAAATCGGTGAAGATCGGAGTTCGCCAAAACCACCACTCATGGGGGAACCGGAAGGGCAACTTCTTCTTCATCTTGAAGGAGGACAGTGGGCTTCCTGCGTTCTTCGTAAAGGAGAAGAACGCTAGGGTATCGGTGAAGCCCTCTCTGTGGGCGGGTAGCGAGGGAAGAGAGCCCTCGACGCCCTTTGTGAATGGGTCGCGACGCGAGAGGCTCGAGGAGTGTAAGGGTAAGTTCCCCTTCACACCGCGCCCGGGACGAAGTGGTCCCGCGAAGGGTGGGGGTTAGCAGGCCCATCGTATGTCGGGCCACGAGACACCCTCAAGAATTGGGTGGAGGGGTTGGATGGAGACCTTATTGAGCGCTTCGAGGGCGCTTTTAGGAACCCCAATGGTCCGCCTTGTGTTTACCGTTGTTTTCTCGTGATTTACGTTTTCCAGCTTTTTTTTAATCTTGACCTTGTGTATTGTTACAGCTAAGATGTCGCACCCCAAAGACTCTTTTGCGAAGAAGCGGAGTTGAGGGAAGCCCTCAAGAAGTTGGCGGAGGAGCAACGCCTCCGAACCCACCAAGAAAGGCGCCGAGGAGCAACGCCTCCGAGCCCACCAAGAAAGGGGTCGAGGAGCCCCCAGCAGGGCCGGCTAATGGTGTGTAGCCCGTAGGCTAGAAGGCGTTGTTGACGGAGGCTCATCCAGTCAGAGTGGCTGGCCCTGTGGACATCGAAGAGCTTTCCGAGGGCTCTGATGAGCAGAGTCCTCGTAAAAAACGCCCTCGAATTACAGGTAACACCCCTGTTTTGCCTTGTAGTTTTGGCAAACAGTTCTTTATATTGTATTCTTATCTTCTTTTGAATTTTGCAGTCGCAGAGTGTGTAGAGGTGTCCTCTGATAGCGCCCAAGCCCCGCGAAAGACAAAGGGAAAGGGCCAGCCTCGAGGAGCAGTCCCCACCTCCATTCGAGGCGCAGAGGGCCTGTGGGGCTCTTGGCCGACGCTCGAAGGGCCGCCGTTGCTCCCGAGCATCCGGGAGGAGGTCTTCGAGGATCTTGAAGACTCTTAAGGGGATCGACCCGGCCTCGAGCCCCACTGCTCGAGGACTACCGCCGTGAGCTACGGCGTAAGACCTTCGGGCGCCAAGGTGTGGCCCCGGTGGAGTCCTCGGGACCCCGTGATGAGGGTGACTCGCACCCAGTCGGTGCTCCTGGGGACAAGGAGTTAAGACTAAGAGTTGCCGAGGGGCTCCCAATGCCCCGTGACCGGCACTATCTGAAGCACACGACCCTTGGCCCCCTGGACATCGCCAAGGACATCTGCCAGGACCTTGTTCAAGTAAGTCAGAATTCTCAAGTCCCCGTATGCCACCGATTTGCGTTGTTGTAGGACATTTTTACTCATACGCTCTGTTTACTAAACTTTTAGAATGACGAGCTGGCTCAAGGCCTATTGGCCAAAATCGAGGAGCTTGAAGTCATCCTGAAGAGGCTTGAGGCCAAGGCAAAGGACTCGGGGAAGTGGAGAGTCCAAGAAAGCCTTGGCCGAGAAAGAGGCTGAGTTGGCTGCCTCGAGGAGGGGGGAGGCCAACGCTCTGAGTGCTATGGGACTCGTTGGTCAAGAACTGAAGGCCGCCACGGCTAAGGGGAAGGAACTCGCGGCCCTATTCCTTGCCGAGCAAAGCGCGAAGAACGACCTTGAGGCCGAGGTGGAGCAGCTTGGTCGGGAGTGCCAACGGATGGAGGCCCAGGCCGGAGAGAAGGACAGCTCATCGAGGAGCTGTCCTTGAAGGCTGCCAAGGCCGAGGAGAAGGAGAAGCTCGTGGAGGAGCTTTCGTGAGGTCTGCTCTGGCAGAGGAGAAGGCCTCAAACTTGGCAGCACAAGTTGAAGAGCTGTCCAGGAACCTCAACAGTGTTCTGAGCAACAGCTTGGCTGGTCTTTCAGCCTTAGGGCAACTTGAAAAACAACTTGGCCTCAAGTTGTTCGAGGGCGAAAGTCTTGAGCCACGCGTGTTTATCAAGCCCATCGCAGAGAGGACTGGTCGAGTGGGCGACTTCTTCGAGGCGCTGACTGAGAGATTGGTTGAGGCCCAAGCAATGGAGGGGGTTCGTTATGCTGAGGGGTTCCTACGATGCCGCCATCAAGTGGAGGCTATGGTTGGAGAATCACAGCTGGATCCCCTCGATGCGATGAAGGTCGAGGAGCCCTCCCAGGCAGCTCTGCTCGAGTGGGGTAGGGCAGGAAGAGATTAGGAGCAGGATATCCTTATGATATCCCGCCCGGCATGTAGAGGATGCCCTCGCCGTGCCCCCAAACGATGATGCCCCCACTTAGTTTTGGGGTTTGTAATTAACTTTTGCTCATTTTTGATAAGATACGTAATATGTCAACATATGTTGCCTTTGTAATTGCCGTATGAGTATTACTTGCATAGTGCGAAGTGTCCGTACTCGTGCGGTAAAATATTGTAGAAATGAATTGTTGTAATTCTTCGTGAAGTGATTTTATTCAATGTGCGTTGGTCGAGCAAAGACCTTGCGATTAGTAGTATGCTCGACGTAAAGACTTGGAATATTGCCTCGTCCTTTGATGCACGAGCAGATTTTTGTGCAAAGCAAATGCTTTAAATACCCTTGTCTATGCATGGAAAGGAAAGCGTATAACTTAGATGTAGTAAGGCCTCAAATCGTCGACATGGTAGTCATTTTTGAGCTGTTTGCCTTGATGGTCCTTTAACTTGTATACGCCTTCTCTTCCTTTACTGTACCACATAAGGCCCCGCCCATCTGGGAACGGTGCGCCATGGCCAGGATTACGACTGACAATTCCGCTTTTAGCAAGACCATACCACCCACGTGGATCTGCTTTGCCCGAACTTTGGCGTTGTGATCGAGGTTTGCCCTTTGTCGTAAGGCCATAAGCCTAAGTCTAGCACCCTCGCGGAGTTCCTCGACGAGGTCCAGACGCGCCAAGGCCGCTCTCATTGTGAGGGGCGTCGTAATACAGCGTCCGGATTGTGGGTATTGAGACTTCGATTGGTAGTAAGGCATCGACGCCGTAAACCAAGGAGAAAGGAGTTTCTCCCGTGGGTCCCCGTGTAGTTGTTCGATAGTCCCAGAGGACGCCGGCAGGGCCTCGACCCACTTTCCTTTTTCGCCCTCGAGGCGCTTTTTAAGCCCTCTTTGATCGCTCGATCTGCTACTTCCACCTGGCCATTTGATCGGGGTGCGCCACAGGAGCGTAGAGCATTTGTATGTTCATCTTAGTGGCCCAATCCTTAAGCTTTTTGCTTGCGAATTGAGTCCCATTGTCTGTGATTATGGCTCTTGGTGCCCCGTATCGTGCCACAAGGTCGTGCCAGAGGAAATGTATGACCTTAGCGGTTGTGATTTTCTCGAGTGGCTGGACCTCGACCCACTTAGTGAAGTAATCCACAGCCACTATACAAAATTTGAATCGCCCTTGGCCGTAGGCATTGGGCCGATTAAATCGAGGCCCCACAGAGCGAAGGGTATGGGGTATGTCTCCGTAACCACCTCGCTTGCCGGCTGTCGTTGGATGCGAGAATTGAGTTGGCATTTATGGCACGCTCGCACCAAATCATGCGCGCCTTTCCTCAAGGTTGGCCAATAATAACCGAGGCGTAAGCATTTGTGTGCTAGCGCATCGGAGCCAATGTGTGCTCCGCAGACTCGAGTGGACTTCGCTCAGATGAGTGTGGAATCGCTGGGCCAATACATCGCTGTAAAGGAGTAGAATATCCTTTACGCCATAACGCGCCATCTATGATTACATGGCGGGCTGATCGCGCCCTTATTTTCTTTTGCAACGCTGGTGGGCCCTCGATTGCGCCTTGAGATACTGGAGGATTGGGTCCCTCCAATCAGCTATTGCGTTGGCGTCGATTGCGTGAATTGTATTTATCGAAGGTTGTGCTAAGGTTTCGAGGAATGCATCCGCCCGCCCCTTAGACAACCTGTCAGCCAGAGTGTTTTGATCTCTTGGGATCTTGTTAATATTTAACTGCTCGAACTGCCCTTGTAAGCTCTTTACCAAGCGCAAGTACCTCGAGAGTACGGGGTCCTTGCAGTCATTGGTCCCCGCAACTGGCTTACGACGAGCCGTGAGTCACTGTACGGTTAAACGCCGCAAGCCAGCTTTCAGAGCAGCTTGAGACCTGCTACGAGGGCCTCGTATTCTCGCCACATTGTTTGTGACGGGAATTGGAAGGCCACTCGTAAGCTAGCCTCCATGCCGTGTGGGCCCCGGATATGAACGCCTCCTCCTGGGCGATCGGCACTAGATGAACCATCCACGAACATGTCCCACTCGGGAGGCTCCAACTCCGGTGATGGTTCCCTCGAAGGGCCATGCTCGAGGGGGTAAATGGAAAGCTCGGCCATGAAATCCGCCAAAGCCTGTGCCTTTATTGCTCGTCGAGGCTCAAACTTGATGTCGTACTCCCAGCTTCGATGCACTAACGAGCTAAACGACCACTATGTTCCGGTCTGTTTAGAATGTCTCGATTGGTAAGTCTGCTCGACAATGATTGTGTGGGCTTGGAAGTATGCACGCAACTTCGGGGCAGCAACTATCTGTGCGTTGATCGTTTTTTGGTGGGGTGGGTAATTAACCTCAGCCCCTCGTAGCGTGTGGCTTATGTAATAGACGGGCCACTGTTGTGGGCCATCCTCTAACGAGCACCGCTGATACAAAGGCTGCTCAAGTGGAGAGGTAGATGACGAGTTCGCCCCGGTTGCGGACATTTCAGCGTTGGCAAATCGGAGAGGTGTTTCTTGATTTGCTCGAATGCTTGTTGGCACTCCGGAGTTCAAGTGAACGCCTTCTTCATGCGAAGCCGCTCAAGAACGGCTTACACTTGTCTCAACTTGGAAATGAATCGCCCAAGGCAACAATTCTTCCCGTAAGTTGCCGGATTTCTTTAATGCTCCTTGGTGGCGCCATTTCCGTGATGGCTGATATTTTCTTAAGGTTGGCGCGATCCCCTTTCGGAGATCATGTAGCCCAGAATTTCCCAGCTCCAACAAAGAAGGAACACTTGGCTGGATTGAGCCTCATGTTATATCGCCGAACGATTCAAGGTCTCGCCAGGTCTTGAAGGTGATCTTCGAATGTCATGCTTTTGACAATGACATCGCCGACGTATGCTTCAAGGTTACGGCCCATCTGGTGGGTAAAAACCTTGTTCATTAGACGCTGGTAGGTGGCTCCAGCTTTTGAGCCCAAAGGGCATTCGAACGTAGTAATAGACGCCATCACCGGGCCAGAACGCTGTTTTGAAGGAGTCCTCGGGATCCATGTAGATTTGGTGGTACCCACTCTTAGCGTCCATGAAAGACAAGTACTTATACTTGGAAGTTGCGTCCCACGAGTTGGTCGATGACAGTAACGGGTAGGGGTCCTTTGGACAATGCCTATTGATGCCCGTGAAATCAACGCACATACGAAGTTCGCCGCTTGTTTTGTCACCTAAAACTATGTTAGCGAGCCACTCAGAGTACTGAATTTCTTTTATTATTCCGGCTTCGAGGAGTTTGGAAACCTCTTCTTTACAAACTTCTTCTTAGAAGGGCCATACCCCTTTTCTTTTGCTTAACCGGTTTTGAGTCCGGGAATACATTCATTTGTGGGTGATGACGCTAGGGTCGACACCCGGTAGATCCTTCAGTGCTCCGTGCGAAGACGTCAAGGTTTGCCTCGAGGAGGTGGATGAGCGCCATCTTCTCCTTTTGCTCCAGGTTTTTGCCAACCTTGAACTTCTTGCTCGGAACGACGCCCACCTCCTCTCGCAAGTCATCGAGGCGCGGCCTGTCATCGGGATCCGTGAGAGCCTCGACGCTCTTCGAGGTTTGTGGATCAACCGTCGAGCTCAAAGAGGCGACATAATTTGTCCTCGCAGTTCGTTGGTCGATGTAGATGGTTGCATCCCCACGAGGTGTTGCAAATGTGATTGTAAGGGAGCGGATGTCGCACCTCATGCTGAAATCGACCGCTTGGTCGGCCAATGATTGCGTTGTAAGTCGAGGGCACCTCGAGGACCAAGAACTCCGTCATGATGGAGTGGCAGTCAACCGTGCCAATTGTGTGTCCCCGATGAGCATGAGGGGTAGGTTGACGACCCCTATAGTTGGGACAATGTCCCTACCAATGCCAAATGTAGGGCCGGAGCTCCTTCTTACGGCAGACATGTGTACCCCGAGCTTTTCGAGCATGTCTTTGAAGATGACACTGGTATTCGCGCTGTCGATGTAGACTCTGCCGGTGTCGAAACCTGCGATCCTTGCTGTGATAAGCGGCGGATCGAGTGTGGAACGACAACCTTTGTCCCGTTAGGGCGGTAGATGACGTTCTCCTCGAGGTGGTCGATCTGCAAGATTTCCTCGCGTAACGCTTCTGGAGGAGGCACCCTCCGACTTTGTGAGGACATGGATGGTGCCCGCCGGTGGTGGTGGTGGCAAGTTGTGCCTTCGAGGACTATTGTGTCGACGACGCGCTTTTTCGCGGTCGCCGTTATCGTCGTCCTTCTTACGACCCTTGGGGAAATCCTTGCAAGGGGAGTCGGAATCGGACAGAATTCCTTGAGCTTGCCCCGCTCAATCATCTCTCGAGATGAGATTCCGGAGTTGAAAGCACGCCTCCGTGTCGTGCCCACGATCCTTGTGGTAGAGGCGATTTGTCAAAGCCCTCGTGTTCTTATGTTGGATGGGTTGTGGCCACTTGGGCACCCTGTTCTGCTTCTCCAGCAGTAGCAGGATGTTCGTGCGGGTGTCACGGAGTGTTGGGAGGTGATCGGGGGTCCTCGAACTGATATTCGAGGGCTGGTACCTCGATGAGATAGGCCCTTTGTCGAACTTCCTGTTGCGCTCGTTTGTGGGAGGCCCGCTGTAGGGCTTGTTCATTTCCTCGGAGTTCATGAATCGAGTTGCTCGATCGATGAACTCACCCATCGCAGTGACGGGGTTTTCGTTGATGTTGTAAGCGAGCCTTGACTCGCGCCGTAGGCCTCGAGTTACGGCCAAAAGTTGCATGTCCGAGGAGAGACCACTGACTTGGACGGCTTCCGCCTGAAACCGTCGGATATAATCACGGAGTGGTTCCTCCCTTTGCTGTTTCACTCTTAACAAGTGTTGGACAGTCTTCGGGGGAGGTCGAGCCCCCATGAAGTGGCGTAGGAACGATGAGGCGAGGTCCTTAAAGCATTTGAAATGCTGGCCTCGTAGCTGCCCGAACCATGTTGAGGCAGCCCCTTTTAAGGTGGAGCTGAAAGCCTTGCAGAGTATTGCCTCCGAGGCCCGAGCCATCTCCATTTGGGAGATGTAGCGCGCAGATGGTCGACGGGATCCGTTGTAGCATCGTAGCTTTCGATGACCGCATTCAAAGCTGGCCGGCGCTTGACGGCGATTATGTCCTCTCGTGAACGGCTGCGTCGAGGATCTCGATATCGCCGAGGACCAGGTTTGGTGTCTTCACCGTTCCTCGACCACATTGATTCGTCGGAGGAGGTCGCCGACGCCTAGGTTCCCAGCAGCTTTGGTTTTGATTTTGGGACTGTTCGTCCTCGCTGTTGTGAGGCGGAGGCGAGCAGCCTGCATTTCCGCCTTGATGGTTTTTACCATGAAGGCTTTCAGCTCATTGAGCATGCTCGCTTGAGCAGCGCTTATCTCGACCGGGATCGACGATGACCTGCTGGGATCGTCAAGTCCCCGCAAGGTATGTCGAGCGGCCGCCGCGGCTGCGGTGGTTGCTGCCCCTCGGGTGTGCTAGTAATGGGAGCGGCGGGATGGCCATCGATTGAGGGTTGTGGGGCTGTTGTGTCCCCATTGCGTCACCAAAGGCGTGGAGGCACATCGGAGGAACCGGAAGCGCTGGCCTCGACGTGCACATCACAGTGCGTTCTCCTTGTTTTCGCCATGAGAATGGTAAGGAGAGAAAAGTAAGTTGCTTAGGAAAGAAAAACGACTGTTTTTCGCTTTCCCACAGACAGCGCCAAATTGATAGCCAAAGCGTGACCTCCGCAATCAAGGATCTCCCAACGGTTAGGACGGACTGACTCCGTGCACTGAAAGGCAAGACGGAAGATACTTTCAAAAAGTGCATACGTGGAGGAAGGTGTGGGTGTGTAGTAGTTACCTTATTTTTGGGTTGGCATCACCCACTTATAGGGTGATGCCTGACTCTCCCACGTTGGGGTAGAGTGTTTGGTGGGATCTTTCCCACGCGTGAGCCGCTGACTTCTCGTTCGTGAGCGGCGGATTGGACATTACTGCTCAACAGTGTTGGTCTGACAGCACTTGAGTGTGTACAACTTTTGTGTCTTGTGTGCTGGTGCAGCTTTTGGGCGTTGTGTGCCGGGCCAGCTTTTTGGTTGGTGTACTATGTTGGAGTACCCATTGGGCCTGGCCCATAAAGCACCTGCTGCCAACCGATCGCACGAGGCGCCCTAGTGGCCCATGTACGAGGGGCTCGTCGTATTTACGAGGAGCACTCCTCGTATTAGGGTTCGCCTATATGGGCTTGGCCCATATGGCGTTGCGTTGGCAATACGGCCATACGGGCTGGGCCCATATATATCGCTTGTCGTGTTTGATTAGCATCATAGCTTATCTTGTTCAACATCTCATTTCACTTGGTCAACATTGTTGTCGTGTTTGATAAGCATTAATTCATGATCAACATGATGACCTGCATCACTACATATCTGGAAGGGGTTTGGTAATGCCAAATGCATTACCAACCCATTACGAACGGTAATGCACGAGGGTGTTGCTAGGACGGTACGATTTGAGCCGTTACTTTACGGCCGTGCGTTACTTGGCGTTACCAGGCCTGACAACAGGTCTGCCAAGCTGACAGGCCTGGTAGCGCCCCACCCCCTACTTGGCGTTACTATCCCATATCCTTTTTTTCCCTGTTTTAACATTTAATCTATTAAACCTTAAATGTTTATTATAAAATAAATAGAAATAATTATTAATTAATATTTATATTGATATTTTGGAATAAAAGATAATTGAATATAAACATATTTTATTTAAATGTTTGAAACACAATTAAAACATCCAAAAAAGAGTAGTAATACAATCACGATCCTACGGAGACGGGAAATTCCAATTGTCCCGCGGGGGATTCTGGTTCTCCGACGGTCATTGCTCTGACGGATTCGGTTGTTCCTGGTTAAAACCATTGTTTAACGGGTCGAAATGCTAGATAGTCTTTCTCAAGTACGTGTTTGTCTCCAAATTGTACTGGTATGTCGGCTGCGGCGGTTGCATCAGAGGCTCGTAGTAATAAAAATTTCAGTTGTATTCATCAAAATTTCATAACAATTTCAGACATACAACATAAAAATTCCATAAAAATTTAGTACATACTTCATAACAAAATAAATTTCATAACAACAAAATTACTAAAATCATAACAATTCATACAAAATTTCTCATACACCTAAATTATTAGAAATTTCATAAAATTTCTCATACACCTAATTTATTAGAAATTCCATAAAAATTTCATACATACTTCATTTAAGTAATCACTGAAATTATAATCACTGAAATTAAAAAAAATCACTGAAATATCTTAATTAATCACTGAAATTATAAAAATTTCATACATACTTCACTCCATAAAATAATCACTGAAATTATCTAATAATCACTGAAATTATCTAATAATCGCTTAATTCATTACCTTCAATAAGAGGCTTCGTGAAATGGAGGGTGTACGACGGGCGGCGCGGTGGTGAGCGACTCCGGAAAGGAAAACCGAAGAACCCGTCATTTCTCTTGAAATGGAAACCGAAAATGAAAAAAAATAGGAGGGAAGGAGCTTACCTCGAGCCGGCGTTGATTTCGACGTCGAAATGGAGGGAGGAAGGCGCCGGCATGACGGATGCGGACGGCGGTGCGAGGCTGAGAGAGAGGAGGTTGAGAGAGAGAGGCTCGGGTTCGCGTTCTAAAAGATAACACACGTTTTTAATTTTAGGTAGCTGGTAACGCCCTAGGGCGTTACTTAGGCATTACTTTAGTCAACTGTAATTTGAACCAGATTAATGCCCGGGAATCGAAAAGGTGACGGTAGCGCCCCACAGTAACACCTTGGGCGCTACGACGATTTTCGGCCCCACAGTAACGCACAAAGGCATTACCAAGGCACTACTAGCTCTGACAGGCTCTGACCGGTAGCGCCTTTAGTAATGCCTTGGGCGCTACGACGATTTTCGACCCCACAATAACGCATGGGGCGCTACTCCGTGCAGTACGGCATAAAATACAACTATGTAGTGTATTGATCAACATTGGTAGAATAAATGTTGATCTACATGATGACAACATCTCCACACGCAATTAGCATTGATCTATATGGTAATCAATATCTCCTTGCACCTGATCGGCATCATTGTCGTGTTTGATCAACATTAGATGTTGATAAGCATGATGACTTGCCTTGATCAACATCGCTATAATAAATGTTGATCTACATGATGATCAACATCTCCTTAGACCTGATCAGATCAGCATTGATCTGCATGGTGATCAGCATCTCCTTACACCTGATCAACATCATTGTCGTGTTTGATCAACATTAAATGTTGATCAACATAATGACTTGTTTTGATTAATATTGTCAGAATAAATGTTGATCTGCAATGTGATCAACATCTCCTTACACCTAATCAGCATTGAAATTGCATCCTTCCAAATAGGAACTGGCCAATCCATGAGTATACCACGAAGTTACTTGCTGTCTCTGCACCCCTATCTCATTTATCATTGATCAGCATGATGACTTGTCTTGATAAACATCGCCAGAATAAATGTTGATCTGCAAGGTGATCGACATCTCCTTACACTTGATCAACATTGATCTGCATGGTGATCAACATGTCCTTGCACTTGATCAATATCAAAATCAGATCAGCATGACTACCTACTTTGATCATCATCGTTTTTCCCGGATTTCTTAAGCCAGAAATTTTTCCAATTTTTCATTGTTTGCATGTTTGGTGGTTCTAGAGTTTCATCGGGGGCAAATTTCGGTGGTGTTTATATTTCTGAGTTGGGCAAGTTTGGATTTTAGAAGCAGATATGAAGTCACGACGGAGACGTCGTCAAATCCGATGGAAAGCTTTGTCGAACGAATAGTGACATGTTTTGGTGATGGTTGCTTGTTGAGGTGTGCTTCGTAGTTGTTTCAAAGCCGAAGGGACAGACTGGAAGCTTCATCGGATATCACGACAGTAGTTTCCGGTGAGATGAAAGTGCGATGGTTATGCGAATACAATGCGCACTGTATAGCTACTCATAATATAGGGGGGGGGGGGGGGGGAACGGTTATAAAGTTGCCATGAATCATGATGATATATATACGACGGGTGGCTTGCGGTAATAAGAAAAAAAAAAGAGATAAATGAAAGAAGAGGCAAGGCATGCAACAGACAATTGGTCTGAAAGGACTAGAGTGGTTGAAACATTAACAAAAGTGAGTGATGTATGCTTGCCTTCGTGGCGGTGGCCTGGTGGGACGTTAATGCTTCCCTTGACACTTCTCGTGACAACAACTCAACTAATTACATGAGCATATACATTACATTAATCTAATTAATTACTCATATAACAGCACCCCAAAAACATTTTCCTGTTGATTCGTTTTCATCCTCAACTCTTTTGCTTCAGTACTTTAATTAATTAAGAGCAGCAGCCGGTTCAGTACTTTATTGTCAAACACATCACAGTTTTGTAAACGTTAATTATATATATATATATATATATATATGGAGATGAGTGGGAGGGTAGTGGAGAAGGACATGATGAAGGTGGAGATTCCACAGCCGGAGACGACTGATCAGTCGTCAACAGTAGTAATGGGTGGCGGACTTACCAGGCAACTCAGCGTCACTAAAACCAACTGCCTCTGCTCTCCGACCACGCACGCCGGCTCCTTCCGGTGCCGGCTCCACCGCACCCCCAGCCTTCAGCGCACCAAGAGCATTGATAGTGAGGCTGTGGACAAGCCAGATTCTACCCCTAGCTAATTCCACCCAATAATAAGCATTTGTTATTCTATATATACTAGCTCCTATATTTGTTCTGTCCGATGTGTGACAATGGTTTACGTACACAGTACACTCTCATCTGTGCCGATAGTTTACTGTCCATCTGGGTTAATAATTCTTCATCTTCTTGTGACTACGGATGGTCTGTAATCTCGTGCAATTATAGTATAATCGGTCACACATGAACATGGTTATAGATATCTAATTACACTAGCTATATAGGCTCCGTTCATGTGAATTGTGATAGGAAGTGTGAAAGAAATTAAGTTCGTATTTTTTTTTAAATTGTAAATGCGATGTCTGTGAGATAAAAATTTGATGGTAAAATGTGATTCCATGGATTTTCATGATGTTTAATTTGTTAGTGAAATAGAAAAAAAAAACAGAGCCATGGTGTTTGTTGCTATGTCTAGCTTCTTGATGCTAGATATATGTGTGTATCAGTTTCAACTAGTGATTGCAATTTGCAAATCAATCAACATTTAATTCTACATAGTTCAGTCCAATTTTGGTTCATATACCAGTTTTGAGTTCGGAGTAAATTGCACCGGATATACCTAAACTATACCACTCGTTGGAAATCTATACCTGAACTAAAGTTTGTTGCAAAAAATGAGTTTAAACTATAAAGTTGATGCAAATCTATACTTGAACTACACATAATTGTCAACTCTAATAAGGTATTTTTTTTACTGCGGCCACAGTAAAGACTTTTTAGGGTTTACCTTATTCTTCCCCGAATCCTTCATTTTACTCATCTTCATCTCTTTCATCTTCTTCTTTCTTCCTCTTCAACCCTCATTTCTTTCGGTTTTCTTCCTTTCTTCTTCTTCTTCTTCTTCTTCTTCTTCTTTTCTGTTGTTTTCTTTTTCAACTCCTTTCTTTCTCTCTTCTTTATATGTTTTCTTCTTCTCTCTTTATCCTTCTTCTTCTTCCTTTTGTTTTCTTCTTCTACATCTTTCTTTCCCTCTCCTTTTTTCTCTGTTTTCTTCTTCTTCCTGGCCACCATCGCTCGGCTCCACCGATACCGCTCTACCACAGTCACCACCGTTGCCATCGTCGCCACCGATGCTTCCTCCTCTCGGGGCACTGGTTTCTAGCCATTTCTCGAAAATAGTGGATGAATTCGGATGAATTTTATCCGGATTCATCCACTTTTTTTTCTTTAAAATTGTTACTGCCGCATTAAGACAATAATTGTGGGCTTATTTACTGCGGCGTTTGCCGTGGCCCTTCCCGCAGTTGGTACTACGGCTCAACTGCGAATAGGGCCACAATAATGGGCAGTTTTTCTACGTAGTGTCACCCCACCTATCGACTAGCCTACTGCCATTCCAACCCAGTGCATTAGAGGACATTGGCGTTGGAATGACTCATAAGACATGGTTGGGTTGCAGTGAGCCTCAGATTGATCAGGTAGGTTGGGTTTGTCGGACATCGCATGATGAATGTTGGGTGGCTCGCTGATGTTGGTAGGGTGGGGTTGAGAGAAGTTTGGAATTATTAATAATAATTTGGTGTTATCTAAAATTATACTTTGCTATGATAATAATGACCTGAAAACTAAGATATAAACTTAGGGTATTGTTTAACACATTTTAAAACTAGTTAGGTAAATTTCAGCATTTTCCCAACATTTTCCATTATCAATTAACGAAATTTTTAACGGATATTTGCAACAAGTCCATACTTTAAAGTCATTTTCGCAACAAATTTTTGTTCGGGTATGGATTTACAACGAAGGATAATTCAGGTATATCCGACGCAATTTATCCCCATATTTTGGGAGACTATTAACCATTTTCCACGGTGCCCGAAATCCGAACCAAAGTCTTTTCCCAAAATGCTCATATGGTTTGAAGGTGTAACTAGCTCTTTTTCTAGAAAAAACAAAAAGAAAAAAAATCCAACAAAATGCAAAACTTAAGATTTCTTATTCAATCAATCAAGACCTTAAATAAACATCAAATTGGAACTTGTAAGAAACTAGGTTTAAAGCAACAAAATGCAAAACTTAAGATATTACAATAGTTTTGTATGTCTGAGAAATTTTTAGATAAGTACTTAATGTTTTGAAAGTCTACTTTTATACTTCGTCTAATTGAATAGTTATTTTCACCGTTTCAAAATATTTAATTTATGATTTTTTTTTCATAAATTTTTAAATATTTTAAGTTAAATAATTTATATGTATATCATAGTTTGCAATATTCTTTTCTCTAACTATATTTTTTGTGAATTTATTTTAATATGCATATTTATTAAAATTTAAGTCAAATATTGAATTTTGAAGCATAAAAGTCGAACGGTTTAATTATTGACGGACCTATTAGTAGGTAATAATTTTGTTGCGTCATACCTGTTGGGCTTTGTTTTTACCAATAATCTACTAATATGTCGGTCGGCCTGTTATAAAATAAAGCGAAAAACTCGATGAAGTTTAGTTGGCAATGGCCCAGACCTTTTTTACCTGGTAGGTCTGTGACACGATTGGCTGCGTGGGCCTGTCCAATTTGGCCCAAGCTATGGAGACAGAACAACAGGACACTACGGCAGCCCAATCGGCTGAACTGAAACTCCTAGTCCTTTATTTTTTATTCTTTATTCATCATGGGTTAGGGATTAAAGATGGCGAACACACAAAACTTCCACCTCTTATCTTTAGAGTTTAATCGTTAGGCTAGATGCTTAGGTTTAAACTCCTAGTCATATCCATTCACCTGCTTTCTTTCTTGGTTTGTTGCTCAATTCAAACTCTTAACCCCCATAATACCCCTCCTTCCATTTTTAATTATCAGTTTTGATTTTCAAATTTATATGCTACTAGTATTTGTTTAGTTTTGGGACGAAAAGAATATATGTTTATGAAAAGATTTTAGAAAACATTTCACATCAATTTTACTTTATTATCATCATTTTCTCAATATGCAAATATATTTTAGCCTAAATATATGGTGAGAAACAATATTCTTACAGTCAGTACATGTCCCTGTCATTAAATTCTTATAGTCATACATGTAGTATAAAGATCCTCCATCATTTAATATCATCCAATTAAATTTGTGAATTAATCAATTGAATTTGTTATACTTAGTTTTAATAGAGTAATTATTAAAAGATATAATGGATAGAGGAAAATAGGATGGAGCATCCTAGTTCATACGTTGAGTAGGCCTTTGCTTTTGGAACGGCGGGTATGTGTTCCAAAAGCTCCGTTACATCAATGAGTTGATAAACTGAAAGGTGAAATTAAAAAATTAAGTAGAGTAAATGTTTTACTGGAACAAAAATGAAGGAAATTAGAGGTTGTACATGCTTGCCTAGGGAGTGCACTGTTCCTTGCAAAACCTCACCAAAAATCTTGAAAGTAATGCCACTAAAGGTTATTGGAAAGAGCACACCACCATTGTGCTGTCCAAGGTAGTGAGTGAGACAAAAGCATCCCAATATATCTTTGTTGCCTTCTTGGATGCAAAGTCTGCCAACAAGCGGATGATGGACTTCTGCAGCAGAAGTTCCTCTGTGCCAAAGTTGTCTGCTGGGATTACAACATTCCAAGGCAACTGTACCTTGACAAACATATCCATCTACCTGTTGTAAGCAGAAAGATGTTTAGAACTTAGAGCTTTCCCATGCATATCATGGTATGATATGAAAAACTTAAAGATAAAACCCACCAGATCAAGTTATACAGAGAAGTTCAATCCACCACGAAGCAATCAACTCAATTCATTCTCAAATCATGATGAATCTGCTAGATACAGTTAAAACAATTGGACCTAGGGTAAAAGATGTTGTAACAGCCAAGCAAACAAACATTTTACCACAGAGAAATCCCAACCAGCAACCTTAATTAATTAGCAGAAATTTCTTATTAACACATAACTGTCATTTCCAGGTATGCTAACTAAGCCAGGTAGGCTACTACTAAAGTTACACCATGTGCATTTAACTAATGACATAACCACAATTTATAAGGCAATTAGAAAGGGGAAGTGAACTCAATCAAAGACCTAGGACATGGGTTAACAATAAAAGAGTTGTAAAATAAGAAGCTAGGTATCTTTGTTGATTCTAGATTACACGAAAATTGATTTAACATTGATTCGTAAAATAAGGAAAAAAGCACAGAGAAAATTGGAACAGACACAAATAACATCAAACATGCCAAAAAAAACATAGTACTTTTTAATGAGAGAGATTGACATCAGTTAACGCACAAGATCAAATACATAGACAGCTAAATTAATCAAACCCATCCAATAACATTGAGAAACTTAAAAGGCTACTGAGGAACTGAAACAAAAAAAATGGAAGAAAAAAAAATACTCGGCCCAATTACTGACAAAATCTACAGATTTAGTTATAACCTGAGAGAAGAAACCATTACCTTCTCGTTTTCGATTAGCCGTGGGAGAAAGAAAGAACCGACCAGTCCTCCTCAAACCGCATCGTTGTCACACACGGCGATCCGCCTCCACCCGTTTCCCATACGGCCGATGGCCGCCATTCATCCTCTCACATGCCGGCGACAACCCCTCATTCTTTGATGTTGCTAATCTTCTTGTACAGTGAATTGCTGATTGGAATCATCCTCGACGGTCTGAAATTGGGTACCAGTTTTGAATTTGAATTAGTGCATGTAAGAAATCTGGTTAGTGAGGTTAGGAATAGTAAAATCATCTGATTTACATAAGAATGTGAGAAGAGGAGAAGACAGGTGTTGGCGAGAGCGAGAATGGACACGATGTGGTGGAACTCTCTAGAACAAAAATGTTCTGTTTTTGTTATATCGGTTAATTAATGTGGTCAAACATATGATTCTACAGGTTGCTACACAGTACCAAAATCCAAATTAATTGTAGCAAAATTGTAGATATGGATTAAAACTCAGGTGCACATACTACTATCACACATGATTACAATCTCAGTTTACTGTTCATTTTGAATTAGTTGATGCACTTCCATGTTCGTAAATGTCAAAGAAAAAATCACTTAACTTTTAATTCTGTCATATTCAGGGTCTCATTTTAACTTTTTTTCCATGAAAATTCTCATTTTAAAAGTTATGGTACACCCTTGGTCATTCTGTCCATTTTTACCATTAAATTTAATGGAATTTCAGGAAACTGATAATTTTAACTACTTAAATTTTCCTAAAACCTCCACCCTTACTTTGAAACATAATAATTTAGTCACTCCCAAACAATTTTAAAGTTAACAATTCTACCCAACAATTTTCAAACTTTACATTATTAGAGCATCACACCTGCTGGACCACCACCGCGAAACTTAACCAGCTCAGTTGTCTACTTTTATATATTTAAAAGAATAGAAATTACACCCGTTAACAAGTTTGTCCCTTTTTGCCAAACACAAATTTATGTGCTACTCATTTTATTAGTGACTGAAATGTCAAACATATATAGCAAGCATATATATTTACACCAAAAGAGCAATGCCCAGTCAAAATACATGATTGATTGAATATAATGTTTTACTTGATCGAGAGAAAAGTTAATCAATTGTAGCAAATCGTCAAAGTTAGCTCTTTGAGAAGCCATGATCACATCCTGCCTTTTGAGTTTGGTTACGCAATATTCTTCCTTTCTTTTTCTTTTCTTTTTTTTTTTATCAACAAGCTAGATTTTATGCCTAAACTTTCACAGTTTAAAAGGTATGATCTACACGATGCAAACAAATAGTAAATCATCCTCTAATGACCAATTTGGACATAACTTGGGTTTGAATTAGTTTCAGCAAATTGCATTTACATGGAATATGAGTAAAGGACAGAAACAGAAATGGGTGGTGTGGTGTGGATTGTTCTTGTAGGAAGGAGTATGATCGAGAGAGAGGGCATGAATGATGAACCCAATTAAGCAAGATCCTGTAGTGCTAGCTGCGAGCTAGTACGATGTATTTGATGCTCTCCATCCATTACAATTTGTCTGCAAGGTTCAATCCACTTCACTTTTCTGCTGCCTGTCTGGATCAGCATGCAGCTCCTACAATAATTGCTGCTGCCGCCTCACAACTCCTAAAACATATCAAGCAAGCACCTAAACTAAACTAACGCGGTACTATTGCCCGACACATTTACATGTACCGTGTCCTGCATTGTTCTTTCTTGGTGCCCCCCTCTGCTCTAACTTGGAAGTGATGGAGGAATCAGTTAATTAGCACCTCCTCACTCTCCGCCTCACACTTTCAAACCAGGATCTTCTATCATCAGTTTCGATAGTTAAACATCACTAATTGATCCATTAAGAGCTTAAGATCAGCATAGTTTAACAGATCAATTAAGGATATTAATAAATAAATTCTACTAGTGGAAGTGGAAATGAGGTGGAGAGAGAAAAATAGTGTTAGAAAGAAGTTTATGATTCCTCCCTCACTTTCGGGGCACAGCTGCTTAAAACAATTTTTTAATACCTACTATATCTCAGACAAACGTATCTCTGCTGCTGTCCAGACCTTGATTTTCTCAGCGCGCCATTTCTAGATTTCTGATCCGGATAATAATAATAATAATAATAATAATAATAATAATAATAATAATAATAATAATAATGCTGCTGATGATATTAAATAAGAAAATAGGTATCTTTACAGCCAAGTAAAACAGATTTTGTATTCTTCTGTCCTCTACTACATGAAGCGTTCAACTCATTAGTTTGCATCGTGCCTCCCAATCCAATAATTAAGACCCAAGTTGTCAAGAAAGCAAATCTGGGATCCCCGCAGAGATGTGCTGCCAGCCCAGCACACATTTTCATGTTAATTTGGATTTGGAGATCCAGGCCAAGATAGACATACTGACACTGCAACAAGTTGAGATGAGATTCATCTCAACAAGGCTGCTTAGATCAGCAGACCAGTCCAGCTAAACTGAAATCATGAAATACTAATGTGTCCCTTGATGAAGATTATCGTTTATCACTAACTTGTAGTACTATATTAAGAATGGACAGTAGGACTCGTTTTTGCCTAAAATTACAATGCCTATTCTAACAGTTTGTAGAAAAATGGGGAAGGGAAAAAAAAGTTAAAGAAAAGAAAAGACCCAGGAGGGAAAAATAGAAGAAGAAAACTGAAAAAGACTTCTTTTACTCTTTAATTACCATTGCCAAATCTAAAAGTGGAAACCAAGGTCACTTAATTCTTTTCAGGGGTACTTCTATTCATGAACAGCAACTTACTGAAAATTTTCTTTGGCCCAGTAGGAATAGCACAGAAACTCTTGAACCTGGGATTCTTACCAATACCATTAGGGTTCAAATCATTCTCATCCAAGTCTTTGTCTTCAGCAAGCTTCGACTTTAAAGTTGAGAACTTGGATCTCGGTGATTTAAGTCCTGAAACGCTCCACTGATCATCTACTTGAATGCTTGTACTTGTGCTCAAAGACGGTTGATGCTTCGAAGGGTCAATACCGTTTGATGAGAGAAGTGCTTTGATGTTGCCAGGTAGCTCCCTCACTTTACCACCAGATACCGCTGCTCGAGCTTGCTCAAAGAATAGGACTTGAACAACAACTCTTAGAGGAAGCTTCTCATTCTGTGCGGCATGCATACAGGCCTCCATAGAAAGCTTCTTGCAGTCCAAAACACGACACAACCTTTTCCTTTCACTCTTGTTTAGGTCTGGATGTGCCTGAAACACCAGGAGCTTCAGTAAACTGGATATCGTACCAAAACCAGTAATAAAGTCAATGTATAATTTGATTTTTCTAATTCAACTTCTGCAATCAGACAGACATTAAGTATAGCTTTATCTAGACTCTCTGAGACTTATCTTTACAAGTTGACTTGATCATTCTGTATAGGACAAAACAGACACCACTGATAGCAGACTGTAAGAATAAGGCAACCAAAACTCATAAAGTCAGCCTACTATTGACAGCCAGAAAATAGAAGACATGCAGATTCCTAAGTCAAAGAGTTGGTTATCAACTGAACGGTGACCCACATTTCTTGAATGTGCTTGCAAAAAGTCACTCGGTAGAAAAGTAGTGAATAAGACCCATGGGCAGTTACCTTGAGATAGATGTCAATAGCTCGGTAGAGATCATCATGATCAGGCCTGGAGAAATTTGGAATTCCCTCAGCCAATGCAATGAATTTTGACAGTGGTAAATTTACATCTTTAGCAATCTCTTGAAGGTACCCATCAACAAGTTTTGCTACCTTTAACTTAGAGCTATGTGATGCTGAAGAAGACCTTCTACCCTCCTGATACTCAAAATCGATGTTCTCTGCTGATCGGGACCTTCTTCGCCTTTCATAACCAAGTTTTGATCTTGGAGGACTTGTTGGGGGACTTTGCCCCTGTAACATGAACTGATCCAAAATTGTTAAAGCTATATCAACATCATATAAGGTATCGCTTGAGTAGGACAGAGAAGGTATCAACAGATCACTGACTTTTGCTTCCTCCAACTGAAGCCCCACTCTCCTGGCCAATTCCATCTTGGAAGATGATGAAGCATTTAAAATATTTGCTACCTTAAGCAGCTTAAGGATAAAACTGCAAGAAACGGCACCTTTTTCTGCAGGGAGCAAACTTACTATTGATTCCAAAAGTAATCTATGTTTTGAAGAGATCTCGCTTGCTGAGTCTGAATCTGAATCTGATGTGGTTGGCTTATTACCATTGGCATGCTTAGAAACATTAGGTAGCCATCGAGATGCATAAGTTTTCAATGCCTCCCCAATTAGACTTGAGGGGATCTTCCCACCAGATTTTATAGCAATCATAGTTCTCCAATAAAGGTCAATTCCCAACTCAGACATATCTTCAGCCCACCACCCTCTGGTTAGTTGCTGATGCCGCTGGCTCTCTGCCCCATTACAGGACAAGGCATCCCTTCCCCTACGTGAATGGCTATGCGAAAAACTTACCTTGGAAGGGTGACTTAATACCTTAGATGCGATCGCTTCAATGCATCTGCTTGTGATTCCAAGGTCCTCTGACCACAAAGGAAAGGCCTTTGTGCTCTGAAGTGTCACAATAGAGTCTTTCCAGCCATGGAGAATGCATGATTCAAAGAAGACTTCTACCTTGTATATCAAATTCCCCTTGTCAACGTCTTCTGTCATCTGCAGATACTCAGCTGCACATCTTGCAGCTACTATGTTAAAAGCACTAAGAGTGATTGTAATGCCATAACAGAACTTTGCACAGAGCTCGAACGCTTCGATGCCTCCAGGAAAATCTGGCAATTGGATGATTTGGTGTTGTGATGTTTCAGGGCATTCAGAGCATTGCCTCTGAAGGCGCAAACACTTAGACAACAGTGGAAACTGGGTACAAAGAAGGAACAGAAAAATTAAAATAAAGGGAAACTCAAATCAAAACGAAACTGCTCAACTGCAAGAAATAACTTATCGAACTCTAAATTAACTTTAATTTGACTAACCCTTCCTTAGTCACTAAGGTTAAAGTTTTACCTTGTGAAGGAGATATCTACTTCCTTTAACCTGAATTATAAGGTCACTAGATACTTCGGATGAGACACACCTTCAAATACAGTACAGAAAGAGCAAATTATTAGGAGCATATCTTCACAGATGAAAACTTATCCAGCAGAGCAGAAAAAGGGGGGGGATCACACTTAGTACCTTACTGCTTCAGTAGTAATGAAGATATCTGGCCGAGAACCCAGTTTCATGAACTTCATGATTGACTCAGTAATGATCTTCTATGGCTTGGCCTTCTAGGTTCTCAAAAGCTGTAAATTATTAACATCATGGCAATGAAAAACCCAAAGTTGGGCCTGAAGTGCACCTGCTTCCTTTGTACAGCAACAAATTAAGCCAACAAGGTTCTCCCAACAGCAAGCCAGAGAATGTTATCCTTCGACGACCAAAACCAGAACAAGTCCACCTGGTTTTCCCTATCAAACTTTCCCCGCTAAGCAGCTCAGCTGGAAATTTCAGCAAACACAACGAGTTCAACCTTTATAAACTGTTAAAAACAGAGAAAGAGGACTCTTTTTTTCTTCCAGAGGAAGATACTGAAGGGGATATCCAAGAAGCAAGGAAAGCCAAGAGTTAAAATTTATTTTCGGGTGATACACTCTCCGAGTTTTATATATATAGAAATGTGTAGTTTGAGAACTAGTCAAGTGACAGAAACCCAGAAGATCAAACACTCACAAGTCTGCCCCTTCAGTCAAATTCCCTACCCCATGTGATCTCGACATATGAAACAAAGAATAAGAGGCGCTGCAAAATCCTATCCAGATCAAATATTCTAAACTTCTCCCAATAATTCACTCAACCAACCAAATAACACTGTGAAACGGGACCATAAAGACGAATGAACTATACTCCTTGAAGCTCTGTGTTTTGCTGTTTTACATGGTAAAGGTGGCAGACACAAATAATAAAGAACGGTTCCGCTTCCAGGACAACTACCTGAAATCTAAGGCTGTCGATTCCCTCCACAAACGGCAACTCCCAATAATTCATCAGGAAATCGACTCCGAAAATAATGAAAAAAATTTCCGAGCTTTAAACGAAATTCAGTTCCTTTTTACACTTTTAATGCAAAAAGAAAAGGAAAATATTGCTCAAGGACTATGAGGAGCAGCGTGCACAAGGAAACGCCGAAGTCCCACGGGCTTTAAATCTTTGGCCCACTCCCATCATTGCCGCACCATTCTTATTTTTATCCTTTTCACTGTGTGCCCTCCAACTCCAAGACCTGGATTATTTTAGTCAAACACTAATTTATACGCAATATCGTACAAACATGGATTCCCTTTTGCGAAAGAATCGATTTTTCAAGAAGAATGTTAGAAATGAGTAAATTTTGTCTGCGTGATTAATAAAGCTTTTATCACCTCTGTCGGCTGCTAGCTTTATGAATTGGGGAACAAAGAATAAGAGAAAAGGTAAAGAGCGATAGAGAAAAGGGAAGATTAGAGATCATTACGTGAAATGGGGTTATGCGAGAATAAGGTCTTGATTTCCACGTGAATTTCCAGTTATGCCCTCACTTGGTTTCATGCCACATGGACATGATTTGGGAGAAATGACCGTGAAAAAATGTCTTTTTTTACCACTAACGTTGGCAAAATGATCTTTTTTACATTTTTTGTAATTATTTTAAAAAATGGCTCCGTCATACTTGATGATATGGCAACATCGTTTTCTTCCCCGCATCTCAGCATCCCCCGTCGTCTCAGCCTCTATCTTCTCCCAGCTTAAGCTTAAGTGGTAGTTGTTTCTCCATCGTTCAAGACACCTATAACATCATTCACATTCACAACCTCCAAGCTGACCACCAGCTCTTTGTTAGCCGGAAGTTCATGTTACCATTGCCACATTGTGAACCGGAGACCTCTGTAAACTGTTGTTAATCGTTTGAGAGGGAAGTTCATCTCCGGTATTTGATCTGGAAATTTCAATCTTAAATCCTTATATCCCAAAACATTGAAATTTCATAATAAAAATCGAGCTTCATTCACAAACAGAAGCCATGACGAACATAGATGATATTGTACGCCGACGGAGATTTGAAGATCCTAGCGACCAGGTAAAGAAATGGTGGAGGGACAGAGATGGGTCTGGTTTTTTGGTTATTTTTTCTGCAATTTGGAGAAGAAAATCAGAAATTTGTTGTTGGGGCTCCATTTCTGGTCATTTGCGTTAGTTTCAACGTCAATGACACGGAGGAGACGATACTGGACTTTGGGGATAACGCGGAGGAGAGCAAAAACGGCAGAGCCAAGTCAACTCTTCCATGTCAACGTATTAAGTGGTAAAATGGGTCAGTTTGCCAAATGTTGATGGTAAAAATGGACATTTTCCCCCTTAATTACCTGTATGTCACGTTTGCACACACATTACACGTAATAGTCCGTGACAGAATATTTCACGAATATTCTGTAGTCAACGTAATGGCGAAATGGGTCAAAAAAACAATTTTAGTGGCAACCTTGGACCGGTAAACAAAAGATAATTAAAAACACGAACCATTTTTAAAATAATTACAGAAATAGTCGTTTTACCAAATATTATTGATGGCAAAAAAATGACATTTTCCCAATAATTGGTGTGAAAGGGAGGAGAAAAGGAAACTCTGTTTTCCTCTATTACTCTATCTACTACTTATTCAGTCGACAAGCTTCATTCAATGGAACGCGAAAATTGTGTCACCTGGCAGCTCAGCTCAATGTCATCTTCAAGTTCAACTTTGTTTTTTTGTCTATTTCTCTTTCTGCATTGGATTCTTGATTAAATATTACACGACTTTATTCATTTATAGCGATCTTTTGTCAATGTTTTTAGAATTAAAAAATACGTAGAATGTTGAAAGGTGTGGAGTGAATAATGATGAAAAGGTGATGTGTTGCAATCAAAGATTAAGGACCCTCGTCCCTGCACAGTCGTCAGTTCCCTGAAGCTTGACATGTTTTGATATCCTGAACTAATTTTGTTGGGTTTAATTAAGCCTCACAGCCAATGATTCGTTTGTTAGATTGATTTGCAGCGAAGGAGGTGGGTGTGATATATAGTAGCCACCCACGGTGGGTGGGGTGGCATCTAGCTAGCTAGCTAGTGTTGGGATTAATTAATCAAACAATTAATCCATAAAACCCAAGATCATTCATGTCAAATCATCAAGATTAAATCATAAAGCGAGTCGGAAAACATACCCGGATCCATAGCGGAAGAATGGAGCGGAGAATTGCGGCTCGATGATCTTCCAAACCAGGTGTGTGAGTTCTCTCTTGCGCTCTTCTAACGACGGGACTCGGAGGAGGCGAGCGAATGAGAAAACCCTAAGACACGGTTTGGGGACCATGCTTTATTTATATAGTTGTGTAATTTTATTTCACCATCATTAAAATAAAAGTTACACTTTGGCCTCTACACATTAAAATTGTCCACACCTTTATTAAGATGTTTAGGGCCCAAACCCAAACTTAATTAGATCACTTTAAATTAGGCCAAACCTTATGATAGCAAATATAATGCATAAATTATATCACATATTAGCCCATATAAAAATTCCAACAATCTCCCACTTGGGCTATATGTGTACTTTATACTATGCATTATAACCTTATAGTACTCTGAAAAGCTATCGCCAAAATCATCTTAGCCAATTCCGTCCACCGATTACATCAACAAAGGATCAAAGCGGTTTCGCTACTTGTAGTGTAGCTAAACCCATCAATGGTCACATGTATCAACATAATCAGATGACATGAATTTAGTGTGGATGCGTAGCATGAAAATTACATGTAATGTGATCTCAACATGTCTATTTTCAATTGGTCCAACCTCAGTGAGAACAATCTCATCAAACTCAGAGTGAATATAATCATAAACTTTATTTCTGTAAAAAACTTAACCAAAACAATCCATAAGATAACTTTAAACATGTCTAAACAATGAGCATCCAAAATTACAAGCTCCCACTAAAACTGAATATCCTGAAGAGATACTACACCCATATGAGCAACCTGCCCATGAAAGACCTTGGGTGGCAATCCCTTAGTGAGCGGATCCGCAATCATGGAGTTTGTCCCAATGTGCTCAATAGACAACCGATCACTCTGAATTCTTTCCTTGACAACTTGAAACTTGATGTCTATATGCTTTGACTTCGATGAACTCGAGTTGATGTTTTCATATTGGACTGCCGAATTATTGTCGCAAAATAACTTAAGTGGTCTTTCAATGTTATCCACAATTCGCAGCCCGGTGACAAAATTTCGGAGCCATACGCCGTGGTTGGATGCCTCATGACATGCTATATACTCTGCTGCCATGGTGGAGGAAGCCGTGAGTGTCACATTTGACACTTTTCCAAGAATCCGCTCCACCAAAGCAAGTAGATATAGCCTGATGTGGATTTTCGATTGTCTTGGCATCCGGCAAAGTCGGAATCGAATAACCAACAACCTCTATCCGATCCGATCTCCGTATGTGAGCATGTAATCCTTTGTTCTTTGCAAGTACCGTAAAACCTGTTTGGCCGCTTTCCAATGATCCGGTCGATTACTCAAATATCTGCCTAGCATTCCAACAATGTACGCAATATTTGGTCGCGTACAAACTCGAGCATACATCAAACTTCCTATAGCCGAGGCATAAGGAATGGTTTGCATTTCTTTAGCCTCATAATCATTCTTGGGGCATTGATTGAGACTAAACTTATCTCCTTTAGCCACAGGGGTGTCTCTGGTTTACAATCCCGCATGCCAAACCTTTTAAGTACCTTCTCAATATAGCTCTTTTGTGATAGGCCCAGTACCCCGAGAACGATCTCGGTGTATTTGTATACCTAACACAAAAGAAGCATCACCAAGATCTTTCATTTCAAATTTCTTTGATAGAAATTTCTTGGTGTCATCGATAAACCTATATCATTCTTTGGCAAGCGATGTCATCGACATATAAAACCAGGAAAATATGCTTACTCCCACTAAACTTGTGGTATACACAATCATCAACAAGATTCATCTCAAACCAAATGAGATGACAACTTGATGAAATTTGTGATACCATTGACGGAAGCTTGCTTGAGACCATAGATGGATTTCTTTAATTTGCAAACCATCTGTTTTGCATCTCCAGATACAAAATTTTCAGGTTGCACCATATAAATTGTTTCGTCAATGTCACCATTGAGAAACGCAGTCTTAACATCCATCTGATGTAACTCAAGATCAAAATGTGCCACTAATGCCATTATAATCCTAAAAGAGTCTTTCGATGAAACCGGAGAGAAAGTCTCTTTGTAATCGATGCCTTCTTTTTGTGTAAATCCCTTAGCGACAAGACGAGCCTTATACCTCTCTACATTGCCCTTTGAATCCCGCTTGGTTTTAATTATCCATTTGCAACCAATGGGTTTTGCATCTCCAGGCAATGAGACACGTTCCCAAACGTCATTGTCTTTCATGGACTTCATCTCTTCATTCATGGCATCAATCCACTTTTGAGAATTAGGACTTTCAATAGCTTGATGAAAGTTGATTGGATCATCTTCCACCAATCCATTGTCATCCTCTTTCTCTTGAAGAAGGATGATATAATCATCTGGAATCGCCCTTCTCCTTTCTCTAGTGGACCGTATTAATGGCATTATTTCTTGAGATTATTGAGTTTGTTCTTCTTGAACAATATAAGAGATAGAAGTCTGATCATTGTCAAGAGAAACCATGGGAATGGTAAAACATTCCTCTTCAAAGACAAGGTCCTCAACCCTATCTTCCCCTCAAACTCAACATCCTCAAAGAAATGGGCATTACCCATCTCAAAATTGCCTTAGAAGTGGGATCATAAAACTTGTAACCCCTGGACCTCTCAGAGTATCCAACAAAGTAGCAACTGACCGTCCTAGAGTCCAGTTTCTTTTCATTTGGCTTATAAGGCCTAGCTTCAGCTGGACAACCCCAAATGTGAATATGCTTTAAACTAGGTTTCTTACCCGTCCAAAGCTCATATGGGGTTTTGTGATTTGCTTTTGATGGAACTCTATTTAGAATGTAAGCTGCAGTCTTTAAAGCTTCTCCCCAGAGTGAATCTGGTAAGGTAGAATGACTAATCATACTCCTCACCATGTCCTTAAGCGTTCTATTTCGTCTCTCAGCGACACCGTTCATGCTAGGAGATCCCGGCATGGTGTACTGTGGGACGATACCGCATTCCTCTAGGAATTTAGCAAAAGGTCCTGGACATTGTTCACCGGAACCATCATATCTACCATAGTATTCTCCACCACGGTCGAGATCGTGACTTTAATCATTTTCTTGAGTTGGTTCTCAACTTCAATCTTAAAATTTTTGAACACATCCAGTGAATGTGTCTTTTCATAAGATATAGGTAGCCATATCGCGAGAAATCGTCTATGAACGTCACAAAGTATTGTTGACCATTTCGGCATGCTGTTGGAAATGACCCACAAATATCCATATGTATTAGTTCTAAAACGTCTGAAGTTCTGTTGGCACCTAATCTTTTAGTGTTTGTTTGTTTCCCCTTTATGCAATTAATGCAAATATCTGAATCTATAAATTTTAGGGGATCAAGAATTCCATCGGACACAAGTCTCTCAATTCTCTGTTTAGAGATATGACCTAATCTCTTGTGCCATAATGAGGCGGAATTCTCATCGGTTAATTTTCGCTTTACACCTCGGGTACTCGTTTGCAAGGTTTCATTGAATGAAGCAATAGTATCCAAAACATATAGATTATCACCAATTGACAATGAACCAGAACCAACCAATTTTGAATCTTGAAAAGACTAAATTTTCTATTTCCAAATGAACAAGAATATCCAAATTTGTCCAAAATAGAAATAGAAATCAAATTCCGTCTAAATGACGGTACCACAAAAGTCTCTTCTAAATCCAAATAAAATCCGGTCCTTAGCAATAATCTAAATGTCCCAATTGCTTCAACTTGCACCGACTTGCCATCGCCCACATAGATGTATCTTTCACCATCACTTAGCTTTCGGCAACTCGTGCAACCTGCATAGACACACCGATGTGAGTTGTTGCACGAGAATCTATCCACCAAGTGTGTCTAGGTACCGAAGTTAAATTAACCTCGAACAAACCAAATTAAGAAATGTACCTTTCTTAACACGCCATGCGTGATATAAGTACAATTCTTCTTTATATGCCCATCCACACCACAAAAGAAACAACCATTTTCTTTCTTTTCCTCAATTGCTTGTTTCTTTTGTGGTACTTGAATTGCAGCTTCTTTATCCTTCTTTCTCTTATTGTCCTTCTTTTTGCCCTTAGAGGTTGTAGCCAAATGAGTACTTTACGCCTTATCTTGCTTCAATCTATCTTCCTCTTGCACACAGTGAGATATGAGCTCATTAAGAGACCAAGTCTCTTTTTGACAATTATAGCTCACCTTAAATTGACTGAACTGTGTGGACAGAGAAATCAAAACCAAATGGACTAGCAACTCCTCAGAAAACTCTAACTTGAGTGCCTTTAATTTTGAAGCAAAATGAGACATTTCCATAATGTACTCTCTTATGTTCTCATTACCTTTATACCTCATTGAGATCAGTTTTGCTAAGAGTGTACTAGTTTCTGCCTTTTCATTCTTAGCAAATCTTTTCTCAATTTCCTGAAGGAACTCTTTGGCAGTTGTAACCTTTTCGGACATAGTGCCCCTGAATGCTTCCGGAATGGCACGCTTCATGATCATTAGACTCATGCGATTTGAGCGTTCCCACCTTTCCATCTCCCTCTTATCTGTAAGGTCAGTGAGTTGCTCAACCCTTAACGTAAGGTCCAAATCCATGACTCTGAGAACTATCATAATGTTCTCTTGCCATGACTTGAAATTTGTGCCATTTAGCATAGGAATAGAATTGATCTTGTGAGAAATATTTGTGGCAGAACTTGCAACTGAACAATAAAATAAAAACTAATCAAGCTCACATAAAATTCCACATCATACTTAATAACTTTATTAAATTCACAATTGGCATACATTTAAATAACCCATCACAAGAGACCTAGTACAAACATTAATATTTAGTCTTTGGACAGAAATATTAACTTGTAAGTGGTCCTCTTGGTGTAGTAATCAAATATTGACAATTCAGACTATGTCAAATAATAAGCCTTTCTTTGGATCGACTCACTATTCACATAAAAGAACCTAATAATTGTCACATTTTTTATTACCACAAGACATGTTCAAATTCCACTCAAACAATGACCTTCCTTTGGGCCGATGATTATTTGAATGAAACTTAAACACCCGAAACCATCTTAATATTTCAGATAAATTAATCTACACAAGAGAGGTTGCTTTGGCAACATGTTGCTTCAATTAATCAACCCAAAATATCAGATATCCTTAATATACCAGTCATGAAATTTAATTCACCCAAATATATACTTATTTGCTGAAATTTCTAGTCTGAAAAGACTAGTAACTCATGTTTCAGCAATAAAAATAACCATAGAAGCAGCGGAATAACAATACAAAATACAATAAAAAAAATGTTACCTCAACCAAAGAACGTTAGTGCAGAAGCACACTTCCATTCGGTCACAATATGAACCCATTCTAATTTTAAAAAATGCGAGCTAGAGAAGAAAAGCGTCACAACAGTAAACTACAAGCTTGACCGCTTTGCTCATGTTGTTTTAACGTTCTTGACCATATATTGTTTCACACACAACCATATATAAAGACGAAACAGAATCAACTTCACATGATTCACTCCATAAAGCCATGTTACAAAACGGATTCAGGGTAATAACAGATCCGTAAAATTAATTTTCCTTTCATGAAGCGATGCTAATAAAAAATAAAAGCATGAAAGAAACCTAGAATTATCAATGCCATGAAGAAACCGTCTCCATCAATTCACCGAAGCAAATTATCAACCCATATGAAACTAAAGGATCCGTAAACATAAAACATCCATTCCCAATGATTTAACATGAAGTAAGCTCTGATACCACTTGTTGGGATTAATTAACAAATAATTAATCCATAAAACCCAAGATCATTCATGTCAAATCATCAAGATTAAATCATAAAGCATAGCCGGAAAACATACCCGGATCCATAGCGGAAGAATGGAGCAGGAGAACTGCGGCTCGATGATCTTCCAAACCAGTGTGTGTGAGTTCCTCTTTTGCGCTCTTCGACGACTCGGAGAGGCAGAGATCGAATGAAAAACCCTGCAGACACACTTTGGGACCATACCTTATTTATATAGTTGTGTAATTTTATTTCACCATCATTAAAATAAAAGTTACACTTTGGCCTCTACACATTAAAATTGTCCACACCTTTATTAAGATGTTTAGGCCCAAACCCAAACTTAATTAGATCACTTTAAATTGGCCAAACCTTGATATGAAATATAATGCATAAATTATATCACATATTAGCCCATATAAAAATTCCAACAACTAGCAGCTTCCTCAACTTTATCATCGATGATGGCCTGGCCGTGCATGGCCGGCCGCCTCCCCTTTTCCATCCGCCGAATTAATTATACTTACAGTACTAATTATTATTAGTCCATATTTACTTACGTTAAGGATACAGGTTTAATTAGGTTGTGACTAGAATGCAGTAAAGAGAAATCAGTGGATTGAGCAAGCTATCAAATTTCCATGTCATGTTTCATGACGTAGCCAATGATCTTATAATTAACACAAAAGAAATGAAAGATACATATATATATGTCATGTGTATGTGTGTGGATCTTAATGTGGGAGGAGGTGGCATCAAATTGATGTTGTTGGAGAGAAATTGAATTGGGGCTTGAGAGAGATTGTGCCTGCCAGTGCCATCCATCCACCTCAGTTGCTTGCTGCCCTGGCTGCCCGGCTGGCTGGCTGCTGTTATGGTCCGGTCCGGTCCGGTCCTGTCCTGTCTTCCTCCCTGATACCCAGCGGGGCGGCCAACCGACAATCCTCTCTATCTTCGACCCCACCCTTCCTCCACGTCATTCTACCCCCACCTTGCTTTTTCACCGATCCGATTCAGATCTGCTATCTCCTTTTTCTTTGTTTCATATTATATTTTATTAATACCTTTAGTTATTTGTTACAATGAAAAACAGGGAGAAGATAGCAAATCTGGGCTCCTTTTTCCCTTGATAATATTTGAACCACTTGTTTTATAAGTACTACTCTATCCATTCTTCTACCAAAATTGATGGGTTTTATAAAACCAAATCCAGCAAAAATGATAGCGCAAATTGTTTTTTGTTTTGTTTTTTGATACCGCCGCTGTCAAGGTGAGGTGGGCGGCTCCTTTCCGGCCCAAAGAGTGAAACCACACATGTGGGCCTCTCACTCTTACACAATTTTTATGTTTTAAATACCCACTTTTCTTTCTTTTTTGTTTTGGTTCCCATTTGGAGAATTATTTGGACTCGGGTTGTTCATTCAGTAATACTAAAATTGATTAATATTTGGACAGTTAATCCTACAAATCAAACTATTTGAATAAGAACTAATAATAGAAACCACACTATCGAATATTAACATTTTGATTCTAATTAATATAGGTTGTTCATCTATTTAAAACAAACCAAAGATTGGCGTGCGTGCATGCATGCAGGATTTTGTGTGACATGCATGCATGCATGACAAAGGTGTGGTTCAGCTTTCGGTAATTATTGACCATATGTGGAATAAGCAAAACTATAAGAAACAGAACGATAAAGTTGCCTTTTGCAAATACTCCTACCTAGCTAGTTTTTTTTCCACTTCCCTTTTGCCCGAATTAATGATCATTACCGTAAACATATATATATCGATCATCCGATGATCATTACCCCAAGTTCATGCTTTTAGGTTTGGCCTGATTCAAAGAAAAAACTAATCTTTTTTCTTCCCTTTTTCCTTTTTTTTTGAAACGCAATTAACAATATATTTCAAACTCAAGAGAATGAGTTAGAGACTGAGCACATACAGGGAGAGAAGAAGAAGAATAGAGCTAGTGAATATTTGAAATAACTCGAAGAGGATTTATGAGCCAATCTTTCCATAGAACTTTTTTATTAAGGTTAATTTAAGCTTAATTACCCCTCCTGTGTGTAAATCTGGCTACAATGATCAACTTCGGTCGCATGCCATATAATGCTGCTGTTAAGACGACTTGACACTGAAGATCACAAACAAAGAAAATTGCATGCAAGAGAAACCGTGTACATTAACATTTAGTTAAAGCTGTTTGATTTCAATCATTAAAGAATTATTTAAAACGCTACAAATATTCTGAAACCAAATTCGAATTATAGTTTAAAAAACCGGACCGGACATCGAACCGTTCATTTAATGGTTTAAGATCTAACCGGTCCAACCATTTAAACCAGTGGTTAGATCATATTTTCATAAAATATAATAATAGATATTCATCTTATAAAGTTATTATAAAAAAACCATATATAACGTAATGATACATATTTCTACACATGAGGGATTGTTTATATAAAAGATTATAGGAGTAATAATAAATATAAATAATGTAAAAGCTAATATGTATAGTAAGAGAAAGTTTGATGCCTAGTTTGTATAATAAATGAAACTTTAATGACAAATTTGTTAATATGAAATTATTCATTTAGTTAAATATCGAATTTGTTATCGTTCTTTTTCAGATTGACCAAAAAATCAATTGAACCATCAGTTTAAGGTTTAACCGGTTCAAACGATTTTTACCGATTCTTACATCTTCAACTGGTTAATCGGGATAGAAACCGGTTCACGATCCAGCTAGTCGAGCCGGTCCGGTTCTTACAACCATGAGTCGAATAACGACTCAATTGAGTTGAGCAATCTCTTAATTATTGCTACTATATTCATTTATAGAAGTTTACTATTGATAAATAGTATCAAACTAATCAAATCGTGCCATGTGGCATGTTGATAAAAAGGGCAAATTTATCAATTAACTTCTATTTTGTTCTCTAAAATTTTCAGAAATTATGATTTTGTTTTGTTTGTATCATTTGTCTAAAATTTTCAGCAATTATGATTTTGTTTTGTTTGTATCATTTTTTTTTTTTATTGAATTAAGCGTTGAACTCATAGGGCTTTGCTAAAAAGGTAAACTCCCTTAGCTGCCTTCTATTTTGGTGCATATTTATTTACCAAATATGTGGTATTTCACTCATTATAGAAATATTACCATCTATTTTGTTCTCTTTTTGAATTAAGATCATAAAATTCCAAACATTTATAGTTTTGCCCTCTTTTTTTTCTCTTTGTACCACTACTTTCTTCTCTTATTGAATTAGAGTTAAGTTTCACGGACAATAGTGTTTTTTTTCTTAATTTTTACCATATATATATCCGCATTAATTGTGTTGTGGTAAATTTTTGAGTTTCCGAAGTGAGAATTCATTCTAATTTTTTTTAAATTTATCATTTTATTTACAAATTAAAGGCGTAGTGAAACGCGACTTAAAAAATCTTGTTAAGCTCTATAGAGGAACTATATGGATCACGTACCGAATACCTATAAATGTGAGCTTGTCTTTATTTCTCTTTTTTGTTTTTTTTTTTGATAAGTTGATCAACTGCCATGGTCTTGGGCTCTCGGTCTGTACATGTGTCGTAGCCACCAACTTTCATCTTTTAAAGAACTTGAGAGTGGACTAAATCATTTTGCAATGTTAAAACGATAATAAATAAACACTAAAGTGACCTACTTTTTTTTAATTTAAAAAAAAAAGAGAAAGGTTGGTGCTAGCTAACTTTACACTATCTTCGTCTTAATTGTGTTGTTATTTTTAGTTTTGATAAAAAAAATATGATTATTTTTTGTCATTAACTCATTTTACATAAATTTTCATCATTATCTCATCTCAAACTCATTCTCACCCCTCCCAACACACTCTCTAAACTATTTGAGTAAGTGCATTTGTAAAGGTAAAAGTGAATCAAAATAAAATAAAAATAGAAAAATATCATTTTACTTGAGACATTTTTTTTTATATTATGACAATACATTTGGAACTGAGAGAGTATCTTCTTACCATTGATGGCTTGAAAGATACTTGTAACACCTATTAAATCTTGGTATATTTTTTTAGGTTGTAAACTGGAAAATTGATACCTGCTTTTAGAAAACTTTCTCAAATCAAATTTACCAGTTCATTAATTAGTACATTTATTTTCATCCACATGAAAAGCCTATTTATCTTATTAGACTATTTTACTTTATTACTTACTTAATCTCAGACGTTTGTCAAGGGTGTGTTCAGGAAGTGTTTTTTATCCAATAAAAGATTATATTTTTCAAAAAATGGATAAAATGTTTGTGATCAAAGAAAAATCGAAGAGAAATATACTGATTTTTTTGTCTTTTTTTAAAAGATGTGTTAATAAAATTGTCAAAAGTATTTAGAATAGAACCCAGAGGGAAAAGTTTTATTTTTACCGCTAAAAATTGGCAAAAGGACATTTTTTGCATTTCTTTTTTTGCCATTACCGTTAATGTTTTGGGACCCCGTTTGCTATTGGCCGTCATCCAACGTGGCAACTTATTTTCCACGTGACAAAGAAAATGTCATTTTTACCATCAACGTTTGACAAAATGACTATTTTTGTAATTTTTTAAAAAATGGCTCCGCCGTACTTGATGCATATGGCAATATCGCTTTCTTTCCTGCATCCCCGTCTCCTCCGTCGTCTCAGCCTCTATTTTCTCCCAGCTCTAGTGGTAGTTACTACTCCCCCCCATCCCATAAAGATTGTTCCATTTCGTTTTCAACATTTAATCTATGATTTATTTTCTTCGACAAGTTGACATATAAAGTCAAATAATTTATATGCATATGTTATTTCAATGTGCCTAGTTTCTAAATATTATTTTTAATTTTTTTTTAACAAAATCTTTCTAGTTAAAAATTGAGTAAAACACAAGTACAAAAGTCAAATGAAACAATCTTCGTGGAACAAAAGTCTGCTCCTCCATCGTTCAAGACACCTATAACATCATTCACATTCACAACTTGCAAGCCGACCACCAGTCCTCCGTTAGCCGGAAGTTCGTGTTACCGTTGCCGCCATACGAACCGCCAGAGACCTCTGTAACCTGTTGTTAATCGCTTGATGGAAGTTCATCTCCGATATTCAATCTCGAAATTTCAATTTTAAATCCCTATATCCCAAAACATTGAAACTTCAGAATAAAAAAGGAGCTTCATCCACAAACGTAAGCCATGACAAACATAGTTGTTGTACGCCGATGAAGATTTGAAGATCCTTCCGGTCAGGTAAAGGAATGGTTGAGGAAGAGATGAGTTTTGTTTTCAAGTTATTTTTTTCTCCAATCCGGGGAAAGAAACCGGAAATTTGTTGTCGGGGCTCCATTTCCGGTCATTTGGGTCGGTTTCAACTTCAATGGCACGAATGAGACGATGCTGGAGTTTGAGAATAACACGGAGGAGTGCAGAAATGACAGAGCCAAGTCATCTCTTCCACCTTAACATATTAAGTGGTAAAAAAAGTCCTTTTGTCAAACGTTAATGGTAAAAAGAGACCCCCTCCACCTCTATGCCACGTTTGCACAAACATTACACGTAATAGTCGTTGACAGAATATTCTATGAATATTATCGCCGTCAGTCAAAGTAATGGCAAAATGGGTCCAAGAAACAATTTCAGTGACAACTTTTAAAAATGGGTCTAAGAAACAATTCCACTATCCATTTTTTAAGATAATTGCAAAAATGATCTTCTTACCAGATATTGATGGTAAAAAAAAGATCTTTTCTCAAACAAAACCTATCACGATCTTTACTGGATCCGCTCATCACATCTTCCTTTTCATGATCTGTAATTGAAAGCTAGCTCTAGTCCAATGATTGCATGATTTGAAAACGATACCTTTGATCTGTTGTCTTAAACTGAAAAGGGGGAATGCGCTTCCAGGAATCTGGAAAGAAATGATATATATATATATATATATATATATATATATATATATATAGAAAAATACTCTATAAGAGAGTAAAAGTTTTGAAATTTGAAATAATTATTAGATTTAGAAATATAAATTAAACTCAAAATTAATAGAACATAATTATCATGCACATAATAAAATTTAATTATTAGAATTCAAGTTTTTTTAATTGATTAAGTAAATTGATGGTATATTCTAAAGCTAAAAATTACTCCATAGTCCATACGATACATTTTGATTAAGATTTGAAAGCTAAAAATTAATGGCGAAGGAGTGACGAGATGGTATGGATTTTGAGGTTGGGAGACTGTGAGAGAAGCAGGGGACGACGAGGAGACAAGGGGCTGGGAGCAATATTCATCCGTCTGCAGACAAGGTGGTCTGGCTAGTGGAGCGAGCCATGGTGAGCAAGGGGGTTTTCCGTCAGGCGTGACGTGAGTGCAGCTTGCTGGTTTCTGGCGAGTCGCGTCCAGGTCGCGGGTCGAGGGAGTCAGGTCGCGGATGGTGTGGCGTCGGTTGACGGCGATGGAAGAGATATTTGCGGCCTCTAACTGCAGATCCCGAGCGGGTTGTGTGAGAACCGGGTCGGCGGGTCAAAGGCGATTTCCGGAGTTTCTGGCGATGTCCGACAGAAAGGAGGGTACGTTCACGTTGCTGGAGGGTAGGCGGCGCTGATGAGAGTGGTGATTGGTGACGAAAAGCACCGGGAGCGGTGGAGCAAGGTGGAGGTTGCTCAAGAGAGTTACGAAGAACGGACTCCTTTTCGTTTTATTTTGGCTAAGTTTGATAGCTAGATTGGTGTGGTGTACAAGATGGTGGAGTCGGGTCCGGTTTCGGTCATGTGTAAAGACGAGACGGTGGTGGCAGCGGCATCTCAGTTTGGGTTTTCTTCCAGTCCAGTGCCTGTCATCGGCACTATGGAGATCACAGGTGGGCAGGCTCGCAGCGGCGAGGCCTTGAGTCTGAGGGAGTTGGTGGTCTGGCAAGGGCGTGAAAACGGGTGAGGGTAAGGGTGGCAAGGGTGGTAAGCTTTACAATATGCATTTCATGAACTCATTTTGTTGCGTGTCCGTCTCTGGAGCTGTTGCTGTTACTGGGGTCGATGGTAAGGGTGGCGGTTCATGCACCAGTGTCAGTAGAGTCCGTTTATTTACCACATATGTGGAAAAACACATACCTAAATGTACTACTAATTAACTAACTCAACTAACTAATCTAATAAATTAAAAGATTAAAACACCAATCGTAGAGATTTATTAAGAGGGTAAACTTGACATATTCATGGTGTGTGTTTTTTCAAATATGTGGTAAATAGACACCCACGAGTCAGTACCGCAACGGTGACTGAACGGCAAGGGCGTTGTTGGTTGCACTTCTCCGACTAAGAGGAGATCATGGGACTAGTAGGAGCGCTATTGGGAGTTGGGACTTGCGTCTAGCGTCTAGCAGCGCTCACGTCTTAGGAAGAGTAGAACTGCAGTAGCAAGCGTGCTTGTGATTTTGTCAATTCCAATGCACATTTGGGGAAATTAGAAAAGAAGTTATAATCTTTATCGGTGAATCTATATGACCCTAATTAAGGGAGGGGATAGCGTTTTTACCCTTTTTATCGGCCTTTTGTTTCTTGTAGTTAATACCCATATTATTGGGTTAAGGTGTATTTTTATAATTATTATATAAAACAAAAAAAAATATTGCCGTCCAAAAAAAAAGAATGTATAGCAAAATAAGAAAAAAAATTTACTATAAACTATCATTACTGTACTTATCTTTTTTTTTCTATCTCATTTTCCACTTAGATGATAATTATGCAAAAGTAAACAAAGTCTTTCATTCATTTTAATTCTTATGTCCAATCTTGAATCAAGAGAGTAAAAGTCTTTCAAATTTATTTTCCTTTTATGATTTTTAGATTGCAATGATTTTAATTTCATGTCATTTTTATCTTAATCTTATCATTTATGTTTTATGATTATGTGTATACTAATTTTTTCCTAACATAAACCATGGTCTTGTAATCTATTAAAGCTGAAGGCTTAATTAGATTAATAGCTCCAAAAGTAAAGTTTGAGGATTAATAGAGACTAAGTCCAAAAGTTTCAAAAAAAGAACTAAGAAAAACTCTTTAATCGTTAAAACTCTAATCAATATATTTTTTTTTAAAAAAAAAGAGGCAACTTGAGATTTAATTAATTACATAATTAAAATTCTAATCAATTGTGACTTAATTTGTTTATCATATCATAAACATTTATGGCTTATGATTGTGTTTATGTATTTTTTTATTTTTTTAAAGAGAAATTGTACTTTTTTGAACTACTAATGCTTAATTAGGCGTAGATGATGAAAAATGAACTTTAAGGATCAAAAGATATGCAAAGCTCATTTGACATGTGTAAAAGGTTGGAAAGTATTGAAACAAAAATGTCAAATTTTTTGAAATAACTACTAAAGTACCATTTGAATGATTCTCATATATCGTAAAAAGTTAATATTACTCATTTCAAGGCTGATTAGCTATAATGCTTAAGCAAATTGCTTGAGTCTAAAAGTTGAGATAAATTTACAAAAAACAACCACTTGCGCGTCTTTTTATTTTCTAGAATTTTATCATTATTAAAACTATAATTAATTAGTAGTTTTTCATCATTAAAACTCTAATTAAATAAATATACTTAAAAGAACACAACAACTTAAATGCAAAAAGATAAAAAAAAAATCAACATTTAGAAAATGTTCGTTTGTGTTTTTTGTAAAAATAAATAAATAAAGTTGTTAATACAAATATTCAAGTATTAAGTGAAAAAAAAGTAATGTAGAAATGGTTTTAAATGCATTAGGTGTGTTTTCTCAACTTAGTGAAGTTAGAGATTTAAATGATCACCAAAAAAAACTTGAGGATCAATAAAGAATTGGACCATAAAGTATGCTATTTTGGAGAAGCCCACATGTACACGAATAGCAATTTTTATTTCTCCATTTTTCTTATACATTTTAGAATCCTATTGGATTAAAACTCTAAATGATACAAAATTACAAATTCAGGTCTCATTAGAAAACTACAAAACTTAACTATAAAGGGTGAAAAGGTCGATCAACATTTACCAAAGTCTCATTCGTGTTTATATATATATTATATATATATATATAAATTACTCATAAATACATATTGCTTTGTAAATTAAGAGGCCTAAGCTAATTAACCCACTCTCTTCTAGTCCTTTCGCCAATGCTTCATTGCTTTGAGGGGATTTTGCCACAGAAAGGCTCAGTCAGTGAGCTAATTTCCAGAAGAAAAAAAAAAATCGATTTTTTAAAGCTTGCGCAGTGTGTATTAGCTATTTCCAATTTTACCCATACTTACATTCGTGCACACGGATAAATAAATCCCAGTGGCAATTATGTAAATTATGTAAGTTTTAAGCCCAATCTAATTAATAGTACTAAAATGTACGACCAAATGAAATGATTCAAATTTGAAAAATTCTGGAATTTTTTTTCAAGTTATGCGTTGAACTGACCCAAAATGGCTTCTCCAAACCCGATAGGGCTCATTTCATTTTACCACACGGCCAGTCACATAGAAATGACCATGTTTTAAATTTCCTCTCGGTATACCGGTCTCGTCTCGATACCGGTCGTGAGACGGTAAAATTTAGGGCAATCTCGTCTCGATGGCCGTACCAGCTTGTCTCGGCTATCTCGCTTAGCGGCGATATTGTAGAAAATGGCAGTACATGGGGCAATACGATCAATTTTAAAAAGTTTAAGGGCTAAGTTGAATTTTACCTTTTGAATTTTAAAAAGAGAGAGAGAAATGGGCTCACCAATCATAAAATGCATCTAGTCATGAAACGTATATGATTTTTCCATCAGTTCTAAATATTTTCTTTATTCACAAAATTAACCACTCTTAATGATCCATGTAATTGCAAACATGAATGAAATTAAATCATCACATATCTATGATGATGAAATATTAGACTAGTTGACTTGATTTAGTTTATGAATCATATATGCATTTGAGGTTAAAATTAAATGGTATCTAGGTACTATAATATATATATATATATATAACCACACCGGTATATAAATTTCAATACGTCCGAAATACCACCGGTACAATAACTGGTACGAGATTTAAAATCTTGGAAATGACACACACATATATATATATATATATATAACACTACTAGTAGTAGTACTCATAACTAGCAGTAGTACTATTAATTTCATGCAAACAAAGTTCCTATTCATGAAGTAATTAATAAAAACACAGGGTGATTTTTAATACAAACGCGTGTATGTGTGTATGTATAGTACTTTTGAGTGATCATATGAATGCAAGAAAGTAGCTGGTACTAACAAACAAAATTATACAACTCCTAGCTCCGTATATATCACTGATCATCCATCTAGCTAGCTAGTAGCTGTATGTCCTTGTTGCATAAACCTAAACAAGATAGCAAGCTACAGGGGTGTAAGTGAAACCCAGAACCTAAACCCGACCCGAAAATGTCAGATTTGGTTTGGGCTGAATTGAGGAGTAAAACTGTCTTGGATGACCTGAATCCAAATTTTTATCTGTTTTCCAGATTCGGATCGGGTGTAATCCAAAACTAGATGAGCCCGAATAACCCGAAATTCCCATCAACCCACAGCCTAACCCAACTAATCTATTCATCCCCTTTAGCCCATAGCCTAAACCAACTATCCACCCCTCTTTGCCCATAGCCCAGCCTAGCTACCAATCCCCCAAGGCCCAATCCGAAAATCCCTATATGCATCAACCCATCTCAATTTGACCCAACCCACACCCTCACCTTTTTTTTATTTATGAAAATTATGAGCTCAGATTTGATGGTTCAACTCAACGTTAACTCGAAAATTCGGACTCGGGTTGACCCGACCCGAAATTAAAACGGGTTGGATTCGGATTAAAACATAGGTGTTCCAAATTTACGGGTTCGGGCCGACTCGAACCCGAACTTAGCAAACCCGACCCGATTTACACCCCTAAGTTGTGAGCCACTAGCCATATTAGTTGTTGGTGCACGCGCGTGCGGGAGGGAAGCAAAGCCATGTGAGCATCCAATTCTTTTAAATTTCAACTGCATTATGCATGCATGTTGTGTCTGTTCTTTGGTCATTCTGAAAGGTTTGTTTGTGTGGTGTACATGTTTGTAGGTGAGAGGCAGGAGGGGAACAAGTATATATAGGATACCATTCATCATTTTTTTATACAAAAGGTCAAATGCTTGAGAAATAGTACTATTCATCTTTATTCTTAATATATCATCAATCTCTATCAACATTCCAAACATACGTACGTGCGTTTCTGATTTCATTTCTATATTTACAATTACAACGTCTTCATCATACATATTCAATCCATTCATTTGTGATCGATCAGTTGTGAGACCCTGCCTACACCGATATGATGATGCTCCTACCCCTGTGAGTAATTGGCTCAAGCTTTCAGTTTCTAGCTAGTGTCTCTTTGCTAAAGGCCAATTTGATCGATTACTGTCATTATCTATCAAATAATCAATCTAATGGTTTAATCACCAACATGAAACAATTTTTGTTAAACTTAGACAAAATTTCGATCTTCATATACCAATTCTGCAATGTAAATTGCAAACAATATTAAACTCGTGTGATTAATAAAGTCATAGAATTGATTGATTCATTGGATCAATGTGATTTGAGAAATGTTAGCGCCAGCGGGTGCCCTAGGGTCACTTCTTAAGGGCAGGTTTATTTCATTTTCTTATACTTCTCTACATGTGAAATAATTATAATGATGCAAAACAATAAAATAAAATAATAGATTTGATACATAAAAGGAAAATAAAAGTACCCTTAAGAAGTGTACCGGGGGCACCCATTAAGAAGACTAGAACCAAATGAAATAAAAATATAACTAAGCTTACACGACAGTTCAGTTTAATTATTACTCCATGTATTCAAAGAACGAAATTTTACTCCAACCTAGGGAGGAGGAAAGTCCTCCTTCATGCATACGTGGCATATCAGTATTAGCTCATGTCATCACTATTAATTACGGGGTTGCCACTATTTATTATGGGGGGTGGCAATCCATAATTAATGGTGGTGGCTTCAACCAATAGTAGTATGTCACGTATGCAGGAAGGAGGAATTTCCTCCATTTTGGGTAGGGGGAATTTTTTTTCCGCATTCAAACTAGGGCGTGTTCAGCAGTGGTGAGACAAAAAATTGGGAAATTTAATGAAAAAATGATTTGATAGAAAATTGATGAGAAATTGATAGATTTGAGGATGTTTTACATATTGGAATTTGAAATTTTGGAAATTTTTTTGGTAAAATTGCTAAATGAAGACTACCTAAAGAGCTTTCGTATGTGCTTTATCGGTAAATATGAGGGGCCGGTTGGAGGATTTTGCAGTTCTCAAGGATCTAATAAGTGATGGGCTACTTACTGATGTTGATAAACTAGTTTTTTTTTTTCCAACCCGCGCTTCGGGACAGGGATAATTAAAAGAATAAAAATAATGGATAAAAATGTTTGTAACTGAAGGAAAAAACTGATCATGATGTAAGAATTCGTGCTTAAACATAGCTAACTGGACTTGTAACATGCATGATGTTTAAGGTTTATATGAATATAAAATAAAATAGTACTTTAAATGGATTTCGTTTAGGAATGCAAGGCTTCGTTTGCAATTATTGAAATCATTTGAGGACGCGATTGTATGTGGAATTAATAATTTTATTTGACTCCTTCATCACTGTAATATACTCATTCCTCTCAAAAGTATTGCAACATTTTCCCTTTTAGGACATCCCAAAAGTAATGCAACACTTCATTTTTTGGTAATTTCTTACCCACTAATTTACCAAATCATCCTTACCTCTAAAGTTTAAGAAATAAAACACATAGTCAATATGGATCTCTTCTTACTACAAATAAAATTTTATATTCAATAATATAATTATTTAATTTTTATTCTAGGGAATTTATTTTTATAGTTTAATTTTGTTTTATTGTTTTTCCTGGATTTATGTGTTTAATTATATCTTTCAATATAGAAAAGAGTAGAATGGGAGAGTCAATACTATAATTTTTTCACTTTAATCTCCGTGCCAAGTTAAAGTGTTGCATTATTTGTGACGGATGGAGTATATAGTTTTTCGAAGTATGTCTAATTAATTTAGTTAGTTTAGTCATTTAAGATGTTCAGTAAGAGTTGGTGTGGAAACAAAAAAATGAATTGAGGTGTAAAATAAAACAACTTTACATTGAATATACAAAGTTTAGAAAAACAATTATGACTTTGTAAGTAATTAAAAGAATTTGGGGTCACGATGTATTTTTGAAAATTCTAAAAAAGTAGTAGGGTGGTTGCAAGGTTTTACAGACGCAAATATATACAAACAATGAGTTTTTCGTGTAGCGTTTAAAAAAGTAGCAGAACAAATCATTATATTTTCAAAAAGTGGTAAGGTGGCTGCAAAGTTGTGCACACGAAAACGTACACAAACAATGTGGAATGGGGATTTTTTATAGCGTTTTAAAAAGTAGATGAACAACTTATTATATTAAATTAAAAAAATCTTTGGCCAGTGTGCACAAACCGTAAAAGTAAAGGGGAATAAATTTGTTATTCCATAGACAACTAAAAGAAAAAACCATGAAAAACTAAAAAAAGACAAAAAGTGACTATTCACTTATTGTAAAAAAACACACTCACAAATGTATGATAGAATAATTAAATTTTTTTACATGTATCAGAGGAGTGGAGTGCGGAGTATTTTTGAAAATGTTAACAAAATAGTAGGGTTGTTACAAAGTTGTACACAAAACAATGTATAAATTGAAGAGACGTAATTTATTAACGTTTAAAGAAGTAGGACTACTCATTAAATTTAAAATGTCTGAGATCGATATGCTCAAACCATAAAAATAAAGGATCATAAGATAGTTAATCTCAAAACAAATTAAAAAAAAGGAAGGCTAGAAAACGCTGAATTGCTATTGTTCAGTTACTGCAAACATGTCACTAGTGCTCTCTCCGCAACAACTTACGTTAGAAATGACACATTTCAGAGTAACCTTTTTAAGAATTTCATTCAAGTCTTTGCAGAAATGTATTTTTCCATACTTGTCTTAAAAAAATTTTAAATACAATAGGGGGTTTCAAACTTAGGAGGGGGAGATTTTCATGAGATGAGAAATTAAAAAATTCACTGTGGATTCTCGTGAGGTGGAAAATATATATTATGGGGTTTCAAACTTAGGAGGATAGATGAAAAATTGAAGAATCACTGTGAATTCTCGTGAGGTGACAATAATAATATTTAGAAACTGTATGTTCATTTATTATTTGCATAAAAATTATTAATCTTTAGTTATTAAAATATTGAAGAACAAAAATCATAGATTAAATGTTGAATTCCATTTTTTTCATGGTGAAAAATTGATTTTCATACCTCAAGTGATTTTTGGAGGAGTGAAAAACTTCCAAAATCACCATGAATTTTGGAAGTGAATCACTCCTCATTCGCACCTCCACAAAATGAAGTTTGAAACCCCGATGTGCTAAAATCCACTCATCAAATGAAGCCTAAAGGACAATTGTAGCATATGCTAAGCCTTAGAGCTTGAGCAAACAAAGGTAACCAAATTTCTCTGTATGCACAATTGTGTATACTCACCCAATCAATGCCAATATGCAAAATTTATTTCCTTGGATTGCTGCCAGTACTGCTGCAAAATCTTCATCCTGTTTGATCAACATAATTTTTTTTGTGCTTCACCGTTAATATTAATTGAAAAAATTCACCAATTCTTTTGATGACTATAAGACACTGAAGGAAGAGGTGAGAACAGATAATGAATAAGAATCTATTAGAATTACCTTCCGTGCTTGGTTGATCATTATCTGCTCAGCATTTGGGTGGAGATAAATTTGTTAATCACTCAAAATACAATAGTCTAAAATTTTAATTGAAAGTAAAAAAATAAAAAAGACGAAGAGGAAGTGCCTTAACATAAATTCACTATCAGATCTGGAAGCGTGAAGTCATAATTCATCCAGCCACTAAGCCCGACAAGCAGTCCCCTCGGGACCTAAGACGTTTCAGATCTGGAATAAACGATGATCTTCCACATCGATTCGTCCCCTCCCGCCAAGCGTCATTGTCGCACCATCGATTCTCCCGCCTCCCACAGTCGAGTCCGCACCGATTCTCAAATCGAGAGCTTAACATTGTGGATGACTCAGGATGTAGGATTTCTTCATGTTTCGGTGATGACATGTCGAGTCTGTAGGTTAGATGGCAGGTCAAGTTCAATCAGTGGTTATCGGCGGCGCTTTCAAGCAAATGAGAGTGCAGCAGTGGACATGAAGAAGCTCCACAGTGCTATGGCGGACGATTGGAGCGTCAGTTGGGGAGAATTCTGGCCGATCGATTTCAGCCAATGAGGTGGTTCTCTATCGGATCGGCGCTGATTGGGTTGCTCTGGTGGTGTTGGTTCGCAATGAATGACGGTAAGATGATGCATCAAATGACAGAGAGTAATACGAAGGTGGAGGCAGAGCTGGCTGGCTTTCGGCGAGAAAGTTTGTCGAGGATGGTCGCTGAGCGGCGAGCTTTGAAACAGAAAAGAGAAAAGGAAAAGCGATTAGAAAATAAACGGATCGAGATGAGAGAGAGCGGAGTAATCGAATGCTTTAAAGTGTGTTTTAATTCTTTTTTGATTGGGGTGTTTTAATTATTTTAATTACATATGAGAAAACAGAGGAGGGTGATTAGATGTTTGCCTTAACTTTGGAAGTTACCGTATTCAGTTGTTACCTTATGAAATCAGGAAAAAAAACTCCAAATCTGATGTGGAACGGATATGGAGTTGAGGTGGAGCACATGTGACATAACCAGGAAACGAGTTTCATTTATTTTATTTTTTTGTGATAATTAATGCAAATATCCTATATTAATATATAATAATAGATTCACGTTTCCTTGCGCATAATTGGTACAAATCAGCGCATGGTTCTTTCTCGGTAACCAAATGCAATGGGCATAAGTAGTAAACAAACAGAAAGGAAGTAAAGCAAACTAAACAAGTTGGCCCATCTAAGAAGAAAAGCAAATATGATTCGCGGCCTATAAACAACGGGCCCGAGTTTTATATCTGAATCCATGATTTGGATCAGTGTAAATAGAATAGAGCGACGAATATATTTGCGATATGAAAATCCAAATCACTAAACAATTCTTACTGCACGGCCCAACGTACACAGCTAGTGTAAACAAGGTGGTTCTCTGGATTCATTTATGGCATGCACTTAACGAGGTTGAGGTTTGCTCAACCCGCAAAAATTTTTATTTATAAATATTATGAATGTTATAAATAAAACTAAAAAAGTGCAGTGATTGGAATGAATATTTATAATAAATAAACGATTAAATGCAAACTTAAAACAAATTACTCCATCCGTTCCATAAAGGTTGTCAACATTACTATATTGGGTTGTCCCACAAAAGGTTCTCAACTTTCCTAAAATGAATTCTTTTCACCACCATTTTCACCAAATTACCCTTACTTAAACCATTTTAAACACTTATTTTCATACACCTTTTTTATATCAGGGGTAAAAAGGTCAATACATTACTATTATCCCACTTTATTTAATATATGTGCCCAAACAATTCTTACAATATTTGTGGGACGGAGAAAATAATATTTGTGGGACGGAGAAAATAATATTTTGGACTGTAATTTTAAGATTCATTGATTTATTTATCTACCACGTAGCTGCAAACATTATGTTTCGGGATTCAAACAATGTTCGGAAAGGGAATCACACTTCTTAAAGTTCAAAAATCAATTTTAAATGACGTGAAGATTACCATAAAAATCACACTTCTCAAGGTCATGTTCTTTCATAATATTTCGTCATATTTTCATCGACAAAACATAAAAATTAGTTTTCCCTTCACTTTTTCTCTCTCATAAACGTGACTTAGTTTTCAAATACTTCTCAACCTATTCACCATGCATGACGTGAGTGTTATCATAAAAACAATAGGAGTAAATAAGTATAATAAATAAATTTAAGGATTTATAAAAAAAATAATTAAACTGATTCATTTGTTAAGTAGAGCAAAATGTTGAAAATTGAAATGTCATATAAAAGAATGTCTAAATTGAAAAGATTGAAAATATTTGTAGTTGATACATACTACAAAGAATGAAAATATGAGATAATAAGTGAATTTTATCCCATTAACAAACTTTAAAACAAAAAAAAGGAAAAAAGAAAAGAAAAGACAAACCAACAACCAAAAATGCAAGTCCACCAACCCTTATGTACATCAACCACACACCATCAAACACTCAAAATACTATTCATTTATATTTCATTATTACTCCCTCCGTCCTCATATAATTATACGATTTGTTTTTGTTGTTTTATAATATTTAATCTATAATTTTTTATGAATATTCAGACATCTAAAGTTAATAATTTATATGCATATCATAATTTGAAATATAAACTTTCTAAATATATTTTTTATTAATATTTTAAAACTTGTTATCTTTGTTAAAATTTGAGTCAAATATTGAATCTTGAAACAATAAAACCAAAATGTATAATTATTTGGGAATGGAATGAGTACTTTTCATGTTCATAAATGTATGATGGTTTAATTACTATTTGGGTCATCTAATAGAGAGCCGACAATTTCGTGCAGACTAAAGATCAACCTTCAATTCGATATTCAGAACAAAAGCAAAGACCCCACGATCACTGTTGTCATAATTTTGGAATCCTTTTTCAGCGGTGCATGGACCACCATCACAACTTTTCTTTTATTACCCCAAACGTAATGAAACAAAATATCGTTGACCAAGGCTTCTCAGATAGCTGAATCTAGGGATGTCAAAACCTGACCTGACCTGAGCAACCCGCCCGAACCCAAACCGACCCAACCGAGCTGATCTAGAAAGTCAACCAACTGAACCCGACCTGAACCCGACATGATCTGAACCCGACCCGTGTAAGTTGAAACCCGAGATAGCCCAAGCCCGAAAGAACCCGAACTCGAGTAACCCGAACCCGAAGGAACCCGAGAGGACCCGAAGAGACCCGAACATACAAATATATTGAAGAATTATATCCAAGTTACGAGTATCAATATTTTCACTTGACATATATGTCATTTCCCTTATCTAAGTTTTCTTAAAATTGAATTATAGACATAGAATTCTCAATTCATAAACTTTAAACTCTAAAACAACAAATGCACAGATCTTAAAAAACATTTCATCTCATATCGCAAAGATTGCAAATGTTGTTTGAAGTTCGGAATCTCAAACAAATATTGTTGACTTTTAAATCCTCACATCATTTGTTGGAACAAAAAAAGTCAACCCTAGAAAGTGTAGCTTTCAATTTCCAAAACAAACACTATTAGTTCATTTCCGATTTTATTAGAATAATGTTAATTTTCAATTTTTTGGAGTAATGACCATTTCCTAATTTGTTGGAGTTGTGTCCAATTCCAAATTTGTTAAAGTTGACTTGTATCCAATTCTAAATTTGTTAGAGTAATGTCCAATTTTCAATTTCATTGTAGTAATGATCAATTCCAATTATATTAGAGCAATGTCTAATTTCAAATTTTTAGGTGAAATGTCCAATTTCTAAATTTATTGTAGTAATGTCTAATTTCCAATTAAAGTAATGATCAATTCCAATTTTGTTAGAGTAATGTCAATTTCTAATTTTTTTGGAGTAATTACTAATTCTTATTTTGTTGGAGATGTGTCCAATATTTAATTTTGTTGTCGCAATGTTGTACTCCAATTTCATTTTAATATTGAATAAATTTTGCGATATAGATAATACTTGGTTTAATTACTTATGGTTTCATTTTATTAATGTTGATTAGTTTTGAATAAACCAATTTTCTTTTAAGATTCACTTATTTGAGAAACTAATTGTAGACCGAAAAATTTCAAAATGTTTTTTCTTTATGGAATAGGAATATAAATATTAGTAAAATTTTTCATAAAGAAATTATTTCAAAGACATTTAATGATATTTTTCTAGAATTCAAAAGTTGAATTATTTAAAAAATTATATATATATGCTCAATAAGGAATTTATAAACTAACATGAAATTTGACCTGTTTTCGACCCGCAATATCCCGAAAATGAATTTTTCTCAATCTGATCTCAACCCGAACGGACCTGACCCAACACAACGTGAACCCGAAAATAAGAAAACTTGATATCAACCCGAACCCGAATGACCCGACCTGAACCCAACCCAATCCGAAAAACAAGTAAACCTTATCTCAACCCGAATCCGAATAAACCGACCCGACCTGTCCCGATTGACATCCCTAGCTGAATCAAGTACTCGAGATGATTTACAATCTTATTATACTTAGTTCTCTAATCTTATTGAAGGTGAACCGTGTGATTGGCTAGATCACCATTCATCTACAAGAAAGAAAGAAGCTCGCTATTAATATATAGTATTCCTACTTAATTACTTAATTAATAACGTCCGAGAGGTTCATTTTTCTGGACATAGGGTGAAACATAGGCATGCCTTTAGGCTACCACATATAGTTTGTTCCAATGAGTCCCTATGACCTGTATATGTCCTAGGCTACCACATACTTATATGTCATAGACATCGCAATTTCATGCTCTTTTTGAGGTCTAATTAGTACTCGTAATTTCCCAATTATATCGCCTTTGGTAATTTCCGAACGGCTTCGTCTTTCACAACTTTCCCAGCTAACTTGCCTTTGCGTATATAATAGATAAGCATTATCTTATCCATAGTTGAACTTATACTTTATACTCTTTTTATCGCATAAAGATTGATTTTTTATTTATTTATTTTTTTACCCTTAATTTCTCTATTTGATCGGTCTACTTTCTTATTCGTAAATCTTCAGTACTCCCTAATTATCCGTCAATAAAATAATTCATATTTATCCTTTTTAAGAGTTGAGTATGATGTTTTGTACCGTTCTTTTATTTACATATAATAAGCGGATCAAAATTTTGGATTTGCACGTCCCTTGACAGAGCCCAGAAGAGACGGGTTGACTCCAAGTTCAGCTAACCAGTGATTAAGAATATTCTACGAATTTGGTTGATTGAGCAAACCTTGATAATTTTGGCTTCAATTATTTGAGAATGCTTGATTGCATGTGCCACCCAAGGAAGAGGAAGGACGCACCGAAGGCGAAAACAAACTAGAGATTCTTGGCCACCCACCAACGCTATTAGATAAAAGCTAGTTTCAACTTTCAATTAGACATATCAAATAATACTCCGCCCATCTCTAAAAATTGATTTCAACATTTAATTTATAATTTTATTTTTTTCAATATATTAATATACAAAATCAAATAATTTATTTTCAAATTATACATTAACACTCCACCCGTCTCTAAATAATTCTACATTTTTTTTTTCTGTTTTACAGTATTTAATTTATAGTTTTTTTTCTCATGAATGTGTAGATATTTAAAATTAATAATTTATATGCATATCATAATTTGAAGCATAAACTTTCAAAATATATTTTTTCTGAATTTTTTAAATTTTTTTATATTTGTTAAAATTTGAGTCAAATATTAAACTTTGAAACAATAAAGTCAAAATGTAGAATTATTTGGGAACGGAGGTAGCATATCTAGTTTCTAAATATATATTTTTATGAATCTTTTTAATGAATTTTTTAGTAATAATTTGAATTTCTCATTAAAATTGCACCAAATTTTCAAGGTTAGAAGAAGTAAATTATTTGTTCCGAATAAGGCTTGAATCACTATGGCGAGCAGGTAGATCATCCTCATTTTAAGTTATACTCTTTAGGTGGTGGTTAAAACTCTATAGTTGAGATATATACAGAAATTACAATAATATTGTAAAATTTTATACCAATAGAGTGGAGGATCTCAAATTATTGATTAGCGAGTAATAAGATAAATAGACATACATTATTGATTAGCGAGTAATAAGATAAAATAGACCTACAATATAAGATAGAAAGTAAATTATTAAACCAGTAATAAGAGTTTAAAAGTAAACTTTGTTATAGTTTAGGGGTGGTAAGAGTATTTTGATCATCATATTTAATCGCCCGGCCCCGCTGATTAATGTTCAGCCAGGCCCAGCCCAGAATCCGCACCCGCAAAAAGACGGGTTCAAACCCGTCACGCACCTGCCACGTGCCCATGAAGAGCATTAGCCAGCGACGACGACACGACGCAAACGCAAAGTCGCCTCGAGCCAGTCAAGGAGACGACGCGTGGGGAACCGGCCCAACTTCGAACGTTTGATCCTCCCTGCATTTACCAAAACACCCACAGCCACAAGCTTAACAGCGAAGCAAAGGCCAGGGGTAGGTTCGTAAGGTGAAAGAAAATCGAACTGAAATATTTAAAGCGAAAAAGCCATGAAGGAGGAGGAGGAGGAGAAGTGGTGGGGTAGAAGACAATAGAAGAAACGGCTCTCTCTTCCTCTTCCTTTTCTTTGCTTATTTATCTATCTAGTCTTCTACAACTGCCAACCATTCACAGAGAGGCAGCAGCAACCAAACAGCTTTTGTTGCTCGCTTTCTGTTTCCGTTTTATATTTTACTTTACTGCTCATTAAACTCGGAGGAGTCTTTTGGGGTTCTGGGTCAGATATTTGTTCATTCGGTATCGGAAAGCTAAGAGATCCTTTCGAGTTGGGACTCTGTGAAGGAAGGCGGTTTCTTCAGAGATCTAGAAGCCAAGTTTCGTTTCTAGGGGCGATCCAATAGGACGCGGTTGAGGGATTCTCGAGTTGATCTGTTTCTGGCGTTTGGGAAATCTGATTGCTGAAACAATGTGGTGGATGATGTCTGAAACCGGAGGCCATTACTGCTCTAAAAAGACCGATGACATCTGCGGCAATGTTTGCGGCCAGGTGTGTACATATTCTTCCTCTTTATATTTTTGTGCCGTACCGTGGAGTCGTGATTCAAATCATACGCTGATCTGTTTTTTTGAACGATCTGAGTGGATTCAACATCTGTGTTAAAATTTTTGAGGTATTTTTAATGGACGAAACGAACTCTGTAATTTTGGATCTTGCTGTTGGTTTTAGGATGAATCATGTTCCATTGGCATGAATATACTTGATAGAAGTCAGCTTAGCGTTTGTCTTTTACAATGTTTGCCCTGATGAAACTTATGCGAGTATTTCGGTTTCCCTTCGTTTGCATAGCCATAGAGTAAAGCCTGTCCCGGTATGAAAAGACCCTGATCGCTTCTCAGATAAACGATTTCCCGTGAAACGAAAATTTTGCACTTAATTACGACTGAGTTAATTATTTAATACTCTCAGAATTAGTATCTTCATATTTTGTTTTTTTGCCTGCTTAGGCTTGTGAGCTGGAAAGGCCATTGTTCTGAGTATCATAGAGTCGTGTCATGTGATGATTCGCAATACTAGTAGCTTCGGATTCCTTAAGTTGTAGCTTCTGTCATACGAGTATTCGTTTAATCAACAAAACGACTTTGTCTTACCTAGTATGCTGTTGTTGCTGTACAGGAATCTCTCAAAGCTTTGAGCATGTCAAGAATCCGATGCATACTTAGTGGCATAGATTTGAAAGCGTTTCTCTTTTTGTTCTTACTGATCTTCACGTGCTCCACTGTCATCTATGTCCATGGCCAGAAGATATCTTACTTCTTAAGACCCCTATGGGAATCGCCACCTAAGCCTTTCCATGATATCCCGCACTACTACCATGAGAATGTGTCGATGGAGAACTTGTGCAAGCTTCACGGATGGGGGATCCGCGAGTATCCTCGGCGTGTATATGATGCAGTGCTATTCAGCAACGAGCTTGATATCCTATCGATCAGGTGGCAGGAGCTATACCCATACGTGACTCAATTTGTTCTACTCGAGTCTAATTCAACATTCACTGGAATTCCTAAGCCTTTGGTTTTTGCAAGCAACCGAGATCAGTTTAAATTTGTGGAGTCCCGGCTGACTTATGGGAATGTTGGGGGAAGGTTTAAGAAAGGTGAAAATCCTTTCATTGAAGAGGCTATTCAACGAGTTGCTTTGGACCAGCTTCTCAAAATTGCAGGAATTTCAGATGATGACTTGTTGATAATGTCGGATGTTGATGAAATACCGAGCAGGCATACCATCAATCTTCTTAGATGGTGTGATGACATTCCTCCTGTCCTGCATCTGCAACTCAAGAACTATCTGTACTCTTTCGAGTTTCTTGTGGACAATAACAGCTGGAGAGCATCAGTGCACCGGTATGAGACTGGCAAGACGAGGTATGCACATTATCGGCAGACTGATGACATCTTGGCAGATGCAGGGTGGCACTGTAGTTTCTGCTTCCGCCATATAAGCGAGTTCATCTTCAAGATGAAGGCCTACAGCCATTTCGATAGAGTCAGGTTTGCTCATTACCTGAGTCCCAAGAGACTGCAAAGAGTCATCTGCAAGGGGGCTGATCTATTCGACATGCTCCCGGAGGAGTACACTTTCAAAGAAATTATTGGTAAAATGGGACCTATTCCTCACTCCTTCTCAGCTGTTCATCTTCCATCCTATCTTCTCGAGAACTCGGACAAATTTAAGTTCCTTTTGCCTGGAAACTGCATCAGAGAAAGTGGGTGACCTTGGAATTGGTGTAGAGGCCTGTAAAGTCTTTCTCAGAACTGATACTGAGATGATACAACTCATGGACGGGCTAGGCCAGAGCAGGCGATGACCGTGGCACGTTGCTCGTCCAAATATTCATTCGGCTAATCTTCTTCAATTCTTTGGATATTGATTGATTGATTGAGGGGTTGGATGAGTCGTTGACCTTAGGTCGGTTTTTTGTATATAAAACTTTTCTTGTTTGAGTTATTACTTGGTGGAAGATATTTTTTTGATTCAACTGAGTGGGGATGATGGATCTGTCGTGGAAATGGCTCATGGATTACCTAGAGTGGTAAGACGTGGCTCCCAAGTTTTCCCTGTGCCGGGAAGTTTTCCTTTGGGACTATTCATTTATTAGCTATTCTATTCACACCTTATTGACTTGATCTTTTTCAAGTAGACTCCCAGCTCAGGCAAACACAGGCACAGCCCAGCCGGCTGGTGTACGTTAAGAGAGAAGAATCTTACCTGTCTGTCTCCTCCTAGCTCATCTCCAAGTGGCATTGTCTTTGGAATTGGTCAACCATCAAAGTCATTTACTTTCTCAACTGTAGTAGTATAACTTCACGACAAACTGCTCATCTTGGAACATCATCATCTACTAAGGGGATGATTGGCATGAGCTTTGGATGATCTCCACGAATCTAACTTCCATGAGAAAGCTTTTAATGGGAAAATAATATCCATCGATAGTTATATATTGACATGTTTGTTTCGGTTAATTTACCAGAAGTCGAAAGTCTTGCAAATTACCAATTCGTAAAGCATCATACAACTCAAGTTGTTGAAATTCAGAATTTTGTCGATGAAAGAGAGTTTTGCTAGATAGCCTTTCTCTAATCCTAAAATAAAAGCAAACAATACATGAATAAAAACATCTACTTTTGACATCAGTAAAAGCCTGAAAGGCACAATATATATATCACATCAAAATCTTCCACCAACCATTTCATGTGTTATTCTCATCCTCTTTGCAGCTGAGACAGAAATTACTAAAGATATAAGAATACGGGAAAATGTAATTTATTTATTTAAACTTGGGTATTTATTTTTACTTGTAAATGCAAATATCAATGATCATACTCCACTTTTGAAAACATAAACCTACACCACTTTTAAAAACATAAACTTACACCACTTTTAAAAACATAAACCTACACCACTTTTAAAAACATAAACCTACGCCACTTTTAAAAACATAAACCTACATAAGTTTGATAAGTTTCCAGAGCTCCTTACTGACCAAACCACCATGGCACCATCTAATGACCACCAATTAGTGTTGTACTGCCTCTTTCATGCATTCCTGCACAACATGCTTTACTTTTGTTAAATTTAAAAGACATCAATTTCTCGAGCATATTTGCAGCTAGTCAACATGTAGAAACATCTCAGTCTATTCTATTATCTAAATGATTAGCTCATGGTCAAAATTATTGGTATTTCTTAGTCCTATAACAAAATCAAACATGTAGAAACATAGCTTCATTCAGTACACTTCACTTACAGATCTCAAGAAAAAGAATAGAAAGATGTTATAAAAATTAAATACAAAACACATAAACTCTCACCGTAGTAGAGCACCAGTGTCAAAAGGATGTAAGAGCAGGAACTTCTAGTAATTCTAAGCACAAAATTAAGACTAATCGAGTACATAAGCGAACATAATAAAACAAAGATGTTAGCAAACTGAAAGGATATTTGAGACCGGGGAGAAATGAAATCTTCATCGATAGAAGTAAAATTCTGTTGAATAGAAGAAGCAAATCAGAAATGACTGAGAGAATGCAAAAAATGTGACAACAAAAAAAAAAGAAAAAAATAGGTGCCAAGAGGCTTACATGGATTGGTGAAGACAGTAGAAGAGCCAACCTGTAATTGAGCGAAACAGGGCCCTCTGTCCTTTCTCAGACAGTTTATAAGCAATGTATTGGGGAGAAAACAATATTATCATTTAATTCATACCTCAACATGCCCTCAAATCTATACTATTTTAAATATTAAACATTAATATTTTCAAATGAGAGTAAGCAAAAGAGGAAAATGTAAAGAAAACAAAAACGACTTTTAACAAAAATAAGAAAAAGAGCATCCAATTAAAAAAATAGGAAAATGAACAAACAGAAAGAAACACTAAAGATCACACATCATGGCATGGAATTCTTGTTATCTTTTGTGCATTTGCCAAAGATTCTTATTTATTCAAGTCATAATAGATGAGCTTACCTTTTTACATGTGCCAAGCATTTGGAATCAACATTTTCAAGGTTCATGTTGAGCTGATCAGTTACAATCTACAACAAAATAATGAGATTATACTAATCTAAAGGAACGTAAATTACCAGAGCAAATATATAAGAAAACAATACTAACCTCTTATGTTGTGAGAATCACAAGGTCATGCAAACCAGCATTCATGTTCTCCCCAAAACCTGGATCCTTGATAGCACATACTCGGTGCATAATCACCCAGTTAAGGAAATAAATTCTTTAAGAGTCAAGAAGAAAAAAAATTGTATTAAATAAATTTTTCAGGAGAAAAAAGCTTCAAAGGTATGAATCAAACCTGGATTCATACTCATAGTTTCTTCGGAATAAAGGTTTCCATAGCTCTCTATATCCTCAGCAATAATCAGTGAAAGCATTTGCCTCTGAACAAAATTATACGAAAATGCCAAAATATAATATCACCATGATAAAACAATAGATAGTACATCCAACTGAAAATCTTATACCAACAACTCACCTTTAAAGCTAATTACAGTACTTTAATTACAACAACATTTAAGCTTGAAATCATACCAAAATTACATCGCATAGTACTTATTTCTTTTACTCAGAGTATTCATCTGTAAAAATAATCGTTTGATATACAAACATACAAGAGTACCCCCAGATTTGACACCTTTGTAACCCCATTTGCAAGCAATATTTAGGCTCTCTGTTGCATACCTGAAAATTGTTGAAAAGAAGCAAACTTGAGCATATTTCAGCAAGGCAAACAACAATGAAAGACCAAAAAGATTAATTGGGTCACGTGAATTTGCTTGAAAAAGAAAGAAATTTTACTTGTATAAGCAAGTAAGAAGATCATTGCATTTCCTCCAAATGCCATATCACCATACGAAATTACCTGTCAACATAAAACTTGTAAGAAATTTATTGTAATTAAAATATTTGAGAATTTGTTTTATACTCCATATAACATCTTGAATAGCTTTATTATTACATTGTGATGTTTGCAACAATATCTTTCTGAAAAAAGGCTACCAAGTCCTTCTGGTAGTAGTCTGCTAGAGTTGTAAAGAAAACTTCCCTATCCCACACATGCAACAAATTCAAAGAAAATTGCATATTTAATTTTTGTGGAAGGGACAAAAAGTTGAGAAAGCTTCCATAATTGGGTGAAAAAATTCATATTCAAAGGCAAACGTTTTCTCACATGATGCAAATTAGACTTGTGTCTGAACCAATGCAGCTTCATGGTGTTTCCTCCTTCATCACTTGTAAACCCAACATGCACTGGCTAGACTTCAAGAAAAATCAACTATGTCAAAAAGGGCTTAAATCTCACTATACCTGATGATTGTATCCCATAAAATGTGAGCAGAAGAGCAAGGACTCTGTCATGTTATCTGCACTAAATCAGAAACCAGACAGATCAGAAATAGAGTTCAGTTTGTTCATCTAACAAAAGCAACATATCAGCTTTCTTACATTGATGAAAGAAAAAAAAATCAGATTTTGCCAAACCTGGAGATTCACTTGCGTGAGGACAATGTCGCACTCGCGTCCACTTAAGCAAAATATCTTAGCAATGGCTTCAATACGATGAAGGCGGGTTTCAAGCTGAAGATCGAATCAAGAAGAAAGGGAGAGTAGAGCCGAAAGAAAATCAAAAGACGAGTGATGAAAGAAACAGAAGGGAGAGTAGAAAGGAATGAAGTAATTGCCATTAATTGTAATTTCAAAATAGACATTATTGATGGAAATTTACCATTAGTGAGAAGGAATTAGTGGTCTGGAATTGGTAGCCGATTCGGTGAAAAAATGGTTATAGACTTTCCGTTTCCTTATGCAAGACGTGGCCTTTTTGTATTGGATGGGCTTTTTTAGAGTACTGAACAATGTATTTGCACCTGATAACTATAAAATGAAATAGGTGATGTCATTTTAAAATAAAAAAAGTGGATCTTATGTGGCGCATTGTATGATCAGTATTTATTTATTTTTTTATTGATGACTAATCTGCCCCTTAATAATAGGATCATGCTTTATATAATAATAGTATATAGTAGATGTGTGATTCAATTGGAAGTAATGATTGAGCCAGGTGGTTATCAATATAATATATAAGCAAAGTATTTTTACTCTTTGGTAGGAGTACTTTTAGGAAATCAAGGACCAAATACATCAAGTTTATTGCAGGGGTTGTTATATTACTACACCCTTAGCTACATAATTAATTACCACGCAACTGAAATTAGGGTTTACACACCAAAGCGTTTGTTATTTAGTAGGATCACTGGACGAGATAATACTTCCAATCTCCTGCCGGAAAGGTACCTTCTACAGTGCCCTGGCCTCCCACTCTACGCTCTGATAACCGTACCCGTCATCGTAACCGTGACGGTAACCACCGGTTCTTGCTCCGTCATGGTACTTCAACCCCTGGGGTTTCATGTGAGACGGAGCATTATTGACCTGGTAGTGGACTTCATGTTCAGAAGCCTCAGGCATCATGGTGTTCCCCGGGTACTTTGCGCCATACATGGATGGCTTGCCCCCCATAGGAGTAGGACCCTGGAGGTTGGAAACTCTGGCACCCATGCGACCATTGGTAGGCATGGAATAGCCACCAGAGCTGGTGTATGGGCCATTCCAACCCGCAGCACCATTGTGCAGCTTTTCGCTGCCGTATCCATGATCATGGTGCTGTTTCTCTGCTTTCCAGCCGTAATCGGTGTCATGGTGCTTGGTTTCGCTGCCATGAGACATGCTTTGGTGCTTGTTGAGCTTGGGAGCATGACCCTGTCTATGGCCATGGCCCTTAACCGGGTAGCACATCACTTGAGCCTGAGCCCCGTCATGATGCCCATGACCGTGGTGCTCATCTTCGGAGCCCCAGCTCTCCTCATAGCCATAGCTTTCCTCATGTATGGCATAGTTCTGCTGCCCATACCCATTCTGCATGTACTCCAACATCTTGCTCTGATACAACTATTTGTTCTCTTTGATTTGTTGCGTTTTCAGTTCGCTTGTAGTTGTTTGGTATTTATAGGCTCGGATTGCTCTTGAGTTGATGGAAAAAGCATCACATGCCCATACACATTTCATTTTATTTCTCCTCTCCTGGCCTGATTTTCATACGCCACGCCCATCTTCTCATCACATTAGATTCTTTGGCATGTCCAGACAAACATATAGAAAGTGGTTCAGGACTTATTCTTACAAGAGGAAAAAGTGCTACAGGTAAAGTTGTGATCAAACAGAATCTAATCTAGCTGCAGACTGAATGACAATGAAGTGATTTTGAACCATCAACCATATTCAGCTTAATTAATTACTACTGTATCACTTAAGATCTAAGTGAACATATACCCGCTTTGCTCTTGCGTTTCTTTCCTTCTTTCATCAAACAGAATCTAATTTGCTTGTCCCAGAACGCACCTATGAAATGAATGGATCCTGTCTGAGTGGAGCATCATGATCTCCTGCAGAAAGCTTCACTGGATTGACAAGACACATGCGGTGGACAACGGGAAAAATGACTAATTAGTCCTATAACTTTTAAGGTTTTCGAGATGTAGTCCTAAAACTATTGTACTTCGAACCGTCGTCCTAAACGTTTAAGCCGTTACTGGGTTGTAGTCCTAAAATGCAAGGTGGCGGACGGAATAGTGACGTGGAGGACTGACGGTGTTAACTTTTAAAAAAACGCTGACAGATCATCAAAACGACGTCGTTTTAAGTGTGAAAGTCAGATTATTGTTACTTACCAAAGTTTGGAAGTTCTAAACTTTTCTGAACCTCGGGTTCTCATTTGAACATATCGAAAAAGTTTAGGGGCTAAAGGAGGCTGGTGGGTCAAACCCACCCGTCTGGGTCAACGGGTCAAGCCCAGACCGAATCGGGTCTCGTTCCTCGGATTCCTTCTCCGATTCCTCCTCCGATCCGTCCAACTGCAGTGCCATCACCGTCGAGCATGGACTCCAGTCGGCCAGCGACATCTAGGCCGGAGCTCCCAGCCACCGGTCGCCATCCATGAAGCCCATCGGAGCCACCAGACGCCAAACCCTAAACTTCTCCAATATCAATTCTCAAAAATTGATGATTTCTAGGAGCAATTAGAACAAATTAATAGAGGGCTTTTGATGAGGAACTCTTCCTCTACAAAACCCATTCATCAAATTCGACGATGGATGTGCAGATCAAAAATTCCCAAATCGGGATTAACTCGAGATTTAGAATTAATTACCCAGATTAGCGAAAACATCTCCTGATTTTGTTAAGTAACAATAATCTGACTTTCACACTTAAAACGACGTCGTTTTGATGATCTGTCAGCGTTTTTTTAAAAGTTAACACCGTCAGTCCTTCACGTCACTATTCCGTCCGCCACCTTGCATTTTAGGACTACAACCCGGGTAACGGCTTAGATGTTTAGGACGACGGTTCGAAGTTCAAGAGTTTTAGGACTACATCCCGAAAACCTTAAACGTTATAGGACTAATTAGGCATTTTTCCGGGTGGACAACCAACAATATGATTGATGTTCTACTTGTAGGATATCTCATTTGGAAAACCTTCTGTTCTAATCATCCAAAGACCTTTATGTGTTGATGTAGAAAGAGCACATGCTTTAACTAGTACGAATCTAATCACAGATATTAACAAATTGAGAACACGTATTGGCTCATCCTGTTGATCTTTAGAAGAAGAATCAGATGCAGCCTTATCGTGGTGAATATATAACAACCTTTCCACAATTTTCCTCTTAAGAAAACGTTGGGCCATTATAGATAATTGACACACCTCCCATTCTATATCTATATCAACTCCAACTACTCTGAACTACATAAGAAAGAGAGCAGCAAAGATGCCCAGGAGCCACAACCGCCATTTCTATGGTCATAATCCCTCAATTAGCTACCCCGGCCAACTTGATTCTTTTCCCATAATGGAGCCAATTGCGCTTAGTCATCACCATAACCGCTCCCCACAACTTCATCTTGTATCCTACCAGGGATATGAAGATGTCAGCAGTACTAGAGCTCCTCCTGACTATCTTCAACTACAGCTGAAGAAGATGCGTGACATTGATGAAGAAGCTCAGGAGCAGTGGAGGCTGCAAGAGCACAAGAACATGACCCATGTTCATGAAGACAAAGCCCAGAAAGTTGTTCACTCGGAGAGCAAGAATGAAGACATTGACAAAGAAGCTGAGGACTTCATTCATCTTGAGCACAGGAGGTTTCAGTACCAGAAGTGGATGTCCATGAATGATGGCCGTTAAGATAGAGCTTAATTGCCTCCCAAGCACCTATAATCGGCTTTACTTGGAGATCAAGTTTCCTTTCTGCTTATAAGTTCTCCGTCTCCAATATATACTACCTTCACCGCATGATCGATCCAAGATGAATACTGTGCATCTTAAGCGGCTTGCGTGTCATCATAATTTATCATAAACAGGTAGCTTGACAAACAAACTTCCTGCTATATGCCAGGGAATATTGCTGCATATGATTCAGCTCCTGAATTATGTATGTATACATACTTCCATCAATCCATATTATGTATGAGCGGGTTTTCTCTTCCTATATATGATTATCTTTCTTTCTTTTACTGGTCCTGGTTAATGAACCTCTAAGACCAATTTACATCGTGTTTTCCAGTTAAATTAGGTTTCCCTCATTTTATCATAATAAAATTACACCTAAGCCCAACAAGACAATGGAGCTTTAAAAATATTTGGCTTTACATATTAAAATGTTAAAGCTTTCGAATGATTTGAACTACTTGAGGGTCATAGATTAAATTCTAAAATTAGCATGAAACGCACCATTTTTTGGGTATGTTTTTTTATGTTGTGGAAGATTGAAATCATTATTTGAAGGTAGTAATATTTAAATAATCTTTAACTTTAAAAATATTTATATGTCAGAACATGGTAATAAAACTTTCAATAATACTAAAATACTATAATGTTTAAAACAAAAATATCAAAATTACAAATATTAATATCTACTCACGAGCTTGATTCGAACCGGGAACCCTCTCTCAACCTTAAGCGTGATTTTGATATTTTTGTTTTAAACATTATATTTTTATTATTATTGAAAGTTTTATTACTATATTGTGACATACATATTTTTAAAGCAACAAATTATATAAAAATTACTACCTCCATTTTACAAAAAATTATGCAAATATATTATATTATTGGGTTTTTTTCTATATATATATATATATATATATATTTGGGGCCTCTTAAGATTGTGGCCCAAAGCAAATGGTTTACCCACTTTGGGCCAGGGCCGGCCCTGAATGGTCTTGTTATAGACTTATAGTTTCTCTGGGAATCTAACACTAAAACTAGGCATTGAATAGTGTTTCCAATTCTAAAGCTAAAAGTTATTCCTACGTCCCAAATGTATTACAATAATTAACTTTTGATGTAATTTTGACTTTGATTTATTTATTTCTTAATGAAAAAATATCAAAAATATGTACTCTGTGCCTGTAAAGTTTAAGATATCAAATTTATATTTCTCAATGAAAAAATTATTAAAATTTTCTTAAATTTATAATTTAAATTGATAAAAAAATAAAATCATAATTTAAATACTGAAAAATAAATATGGAGTACATTGGATAATATTTTCAATCCTCACGCTAAAAGCTACATTGGCTAACTTTTTCAATTCTGGCGCTAAAAGCTACATTGGACAGCATTTCCAACCTATAATGCGAAACGCTAACATTATATACAAATTTACCCTTAATCATCCAGTAGGTTATATGGTAATGAAAGCAAAACAATAGGTGAGAGTGTATAAATTTAATATAAGACTTACGAATCATCACGATTGGAAAAATTGTTTATTGTTTATTCATGCTTGCAACCCTAACATTATGTATTTCAATCTATTTATGGTTTATTAATGTTTGTGCCCCTAACATTATGCAATTTATCCATCACAAACATTGAAATTTCAAATATATCTATTAATATCTTAAAACAAGAGAACTTTGTGACAAAGAAACTGAACTCTTAAACCAGGTGAAGACACCTCAGTACCATGTCATTTCCACGTATGAATAATTTTATGTTAAATTCGTTCACAATAAATCACATATTCTGCTTACCATTTTTAAGCGATCAGTTTCCATTACCAGACCCACCATTTACTACTATTCACTTTCCATTTTGAAATTCATAATCAGTGTAATTATATCTTATATATGATAAATAGTAGCTATTGAATTGTAATTATGCTTACCACGTATGCATGTCTTTGGATAATAAGCAATTTGTATTAACGAAAATTAGGAAAAAATAAATAATCATGATGCCAATTCAGAAACCAATTTTGGTGTTTTGGTGATGCTTAACTTCAACATCATGTAGCACGTTAAAATTTGGTATGCAATATGAAATCAAATTTCCCATATTTCCATCCTTACTATACCATGGTGTAAACATAGCTTTTTCATTTAGTGGTTCTTTGATCATTCTAAGTTATTGGGGGAATAAAAGGTTTTTTGTAAAATATTTTTTAAACTTATCATCTTGAGAACTATAAGTTTTTATGGTTTTTAAAGATTTTTATCGGAAACTTTATTTTATATGGCCTCACAATATAATGTAGGAAATAGATGTGTGAAATTTCTAAAATCTTTCCACACAATCAATTTAGCATGTACGATTTATTTTCAGTTTTTATGCATGATTTCATCTTATTTATGTCGAAAACCATATAAGGATGAAATATAGGTTGTGTGTATCTATATCCTATCCAAGTGATTGATTGCATACTCATTTATATTATGGAATAAAAAAATTCGACTCATTAATTTTAGCTTTGACTTATGATGTGGTTGCTGATATGTGTGTGTCACTTAATTTGATCATTCCATTATAAGATTATATTTCATCACAAATATAACTGTTTTGTTTTGGTAAGGTAGACAAATTAGGAGGCCGTTTACTCTAAGTTCACCTAAACTAGTGCACTATGTGAGTTATTTCCTTAGCATATTCATATGGTAATGATGTAAATGATTCCTTAAACTATGCCTAAATTTATGTTGTAATTTATTCAGATTTATTCAGAACCACGCATTAAGGAGTTAGAGCTGATACTAGCTATCTATATAAACGGTACTGCTTGAGATGGAAAATAGTCTTCTACTTTGCATACAGGTAGGTTTTATGCTCAAGTATCTTTTGACTCTAAAATCTGTATATTTTGGTAATCCATTGGCTAATTTAATTCAATGTTTCTTGCATGACATAGAGTTACATATTCGGTTGTGCTGGTTGCCAAGGTGGTGAACTATATTTGTGTGATTGAGGGATCATTGCTCTTACGGTATGTTGTTTTTAATCGACATTTTTTGTCTTTATTTGTATTATGTGAACTTGCTGCATTTTATATATTTATATGGTTGAATGATGAAAACTTAGAGTTTCTTAAATTATATCACTTGGCTATGAATGTTGAGAACTTATCTTGTGATCAATATATGAAAATACACAATATATATGGATGTCTATAAAGAGCGAATATCAAATATCAAAATCACAGATAAAACTTATAAAATTGTTTTCAAGTGATGTTTAGAATTTGGTAGTTTAAATTATGAGCAACTAATTTTGTGCAACTACTTGGTAAGGCTCAGCTAAGCATGATCAGTTCTAAAATGAAAGTTTTGTAGTTAAAATCATGCACAATAATGTGTCAAACAAATTCACATGTATGGCCATAAATAGAGAATAACTATTGATTTGTTTTATAAAAAAATAAGGAACTGTCTTAATGAAAAAAATTCAACAAGTGGGTGGATTTTCAGTATTCATGACGAGGATGGTGAGCTTCGTCGGTGACTTCCGGCCACCTACTCTGCTATGTCGTTCTTCAGGCGTCGTTGCGGAGTGCTCGAGCAGACCGTCAGTCCACCACCATCATTCACATCGAAGGTGTCGAGTCTCATCGGCGACTCCCCCCCCCCCTCGCTCTGTTTTGTCATCCCTCAAGTGTTGTTGCAGAGTGCTTGAGCAGAACTGTCAATCTACTAACATCAGCTACTAGACATATGTGTGAATTTTTCGAGCCGGAGCTTAGGGGATTTCAAAATTTGGTAATTTCAGGTGAATTACTTGACTAACTCAACTCCTCAATTCACCATGATTTTGGTAGTTTCACACTTCAGTTTTTCGGACCTCCCGTGAATCACATTAACGTGATTTTGGGAAAGTCACCGTGAAATGGTCACACCGTGCGCTGGGAAAGTCACCGTGAAATGGTCACACCGTGCGCAGAAAAATTACTTTCGGAGTCCAGTAATCGCTTGCAATATCGCTGCGGTGTGCTGGACAGTTCGTTAGAACATACGGTCGGGTTTCCAACTACTCCATAGTACATACTACTATCAATGATATTATTATATATAGTGAATTAGTTGAAACTCTCAAGTCGCACTATAAAAACCAAATATAGTAGTGTAGTATATGTAAAGATCACCATGCACCAGTAGCGGAGCCAGTAATTTAGGTTCGGGGGGGCCAGTAACTTACAAAAAATTAGGGTAAATGATAACAAGAAAAAAAATTGTCAAAAGATTGTGATATGACTACAAATTAATATGATATAAAAATTCACCATACATGCATTTGTTTATTTAGGAAGTTTGATCTGGACACGCCGCTCTTTAACATCAACAAAATCTTTCAGAATAGAATCTAGTCTAAAAAGTTTCAGCAAACTCCCTTTCAATATAAAGAACCAAACTATCAGCAAAGAAATTAGTACTCGTAATTGATGGCGGCGCAGATTGGACAGATGCCGCCATGTGTTTACGTAGTTGACGTGTGTTGACGTTGCTTGGTGCCATTGGTGCGTGAATGTAACGCGTTTCTCGGAATTCGAGGAATGGGGGTTCTTGGTGATGTGTTCCCTGTTTTTCTGGTTAATAATGAAGTTATCTCAAGAAGCCAGAGAGCTGACTTATGTTGCCGACGTTTGTTATATAACAGGTTTTAATGGTGGCGTTATTGTAATAAGTCAATGGCATTATCGTAATAAGTCAATGTTCCGTTATTTACACAAGTGTCATGTGTTGTCCGGGAAATGATTATCCGAGAATCTCCCATGCCTTGTCCGGGTAACCAGTTTTATTAAGTCCGGAAATATCACTTAGGTTTTCGTAATCCCTGAGTTTTTAATGGGGCCTTTATAGTGGGCTATTGTTTTGGGCGCTTTTTGAGCTTTGGGTCTTTAGTCATCAGTAATAAATAATTCCACCTAATAGGCTACTAATATAAAATATTTAATTCAAAAATAAATTTGAAAATAGAAACAAAAAACGGAAAAATAAAAATTAATGTCAAGATTAAGGAATTGAATGTACATATACTCACATAACTCATCTTATTGAATCAATGCAATTGGTGGTATGATTGAAAACTGCAAATTGCCAGTTAAGCTCTCAACAGCAACAAAGAGTCAAAAGGCAGAGCTTAAGGAGTAGTGGGTAAGTGGCGGATAAGTGAATTATAATTAGGATAGCTGCAGGTTAGTGTTTTGGTTAATTGTTGGACTAAATTAATACAGTTTTTTTAGATTGGATTAATCAATTAAGTCCAATTTAAAAATTAATTATCAATTTATTTATTAAATGAATTTTACATGATATATATATAAACTTTAAAAAAATTATTATCACAATTAATGTATTAATACTACTAATTAATTACAAAATTTGTGGGGACCATGACCCACCCCACTCACAATATGGCTCCGCCACTGCCATGCACTGAGGCACAAGCAATCAAGTCTTTAGGCTGGAGTCTTTTGTTTCTGTTAAGTAGCTAGGATTATGCAAGATTCTCTCCTAGTTTGTTGCTTAGTTTGTTTACTGCTGTTGATTCCCGTTGTAAGGCTCAGCCTATTTAAAGTCATTCTTGATCAATAAAGTACTCAGAGATTCATTCCAGCCTTTGCTTTCTTAATTGCTTGACTGAGAATTAATCTCACAGTATATATACACTACTATTTTCCAAACTTGTAGTTAGGCTTAAATGATCAGTCCCTTCGTTTCTTAATTACTACTACTACTACTTATTACTCTGATTAACTCCTGCAGCTCATCGCATGTACATGAGTAGCACAAAGCAAACAAGCTGATGGATTGTGTTAATTACAGAACACAATATGTAATCTTCCCTTAAAAATCAGCCTAAAAATAGAGCAAGTATATATATAGGAAGAAAAGAAGGGTAGAGAGAGTACAGGCTCTGTGAGTAAACAAGGCAAAGGTGAACAAAACTGTGTGGTGGACCAGCAGGCACTAGTACTAGTGTCTGTTTACTGATGATCTAGCGAATGGAGCGACAGAGTGGGCAAGTGGTATGCCTGTTGTGGAACCACTTTTCTAAACATCCTTTATGGAAGAAATGCTTACACGACAGCTCACTCACCTCCTCCTCTGCTTCGAACCCACACAAACATACACAACACTCCACCGCCGCCGCTCCGACGCCGATGGATTTGAACCGGGTGATCGAAATCTGCCGCTCCCTCCCACTTTCCGGCGCCCAATTCGAATCTTCCTCCTCGAAATCGGAGGAATCCGCGAGCGCACCACCCATCAGTTGAAGCACGGATCTCACCGCGTTCTTGAGCAGAGCCACCGACAGAACCGTGTTCATCACCAGAACCGGAAGCACTCCTTCGGCCACCGTCGGGAAATTCGACAAGCCCATAATAATACCGGAGAAAGAGAAACAATTGAAGTAGCAAAGTTTAGTTTAGGTTTGGGGAAACAGAGTAGAGTAGCAGAGAGAGACAAACAAGAGTGGTCTGGTCTGGTCTGGTCCTGACTCTTGAGTGCTTGGATTGGAAGATGAATAAATACACGGGGGAATCGGAGCCACGCAGTAGTAGGTATAGGTGTGAAGGTGAGGGTGAAGGTGGAGGGCAGTTTCAACAGTATGGGGCCCACGAAGACACGTGTAAGGTGACGAAAGTGTAAATGATTGTGGGTAAACCGGTTGCGCTGGCTGTAAAAGGTTACTTCTAACGACACGTGTCCCGCTGGTACCCACAGTCGCCATTAACCTGATGCCTCGTGGCACCCGCGTCCTCGCTATGCCCAAATCACCTATCGACGTCGTTCCTATTCTAGTATAGTGTTACTCACAAAATTGAGTTAATTGTTTTCTTATTTTCAATGTATTTAATCTTTAATTTTTTATTTTATATGTTTACATATATAAAGTTGAATAATTTATACGTGTATCATGATTTAAAGTATAAAGTTTCTAAATATATTTAAAGTATCATGATTTAAATAATATGGAAAACAATTCACTCAATTTTCTAGGTGACGGGGGGAGTAGTTGATTTTTTTAGCTACCTCATTAGAAGAACTACTCTCTCCTTCACACATTCTTCACTCTTAATACCAGAAGAACTACTCCATCTCCTTCACATATTCTTCACTCTTAATACCACATTAATTTAACTATAAAATTATTTAATATCATAGGCAAATGCATTATATATCATCTGCATATAAAACATTGGAATTTAAAGTTGAAAGACATAGATGAACTATAGAATGTTAAAATTGGTGATAGTTTTCACCTAATAATTAAGGCTCCGTTTAGTTGTGTAAAATTTTTCAAATTTTCAACTCCAAATTTCCTTTGTTAATATTAGATCATATAACTAGCTTTCAAGTGATGGAAAAACTTGTTTTCCAAACTTTGAAAAACTAGTATATTAAATTAAGGAACATTGTTTGAAAGGTTTTCATGGTAATACTAGAGTTTTTCAAAGTTTGGAAAACAAGGTTTTCCATCACTTGAAAGCTAGTTGTATGATCAAATATTTACAAAGGAAATTTGGAGATGAAAACTTGAAAAAATTTCAACAACTAAACGGACCCTAAAGATTTTAGAGTTGAATGAGAAAAGTGAGTAATGGGGGCTTAAGTTTGAGGAACCCGTGAAATTGAAGGGGACTAGGGTGTGAATTCGGCGCACCCAGCATTGATAATAGATCAACATACATACTTGATAGGTCAGCATTGATAATAGATCAGCATGATAAGTTGTTTAGATCGACATCGTCAGATCCACATGACTATCTTGTTAGATCGACATATATACTTGATTGATCAGTATAAAAAGATGATAAGTATAATAAGTTGTTTAGATCGACATCATTATCTTGTTAGATCGACATGATTACCTAGTTAGATCGACATGACTACCTAGTTAGATTGACACCACTACCTTGTCAGATCCACATGACTACCTTGTTAAATCGACATAACTAATTGATAGGTTAACATTGATAATAAATCGGCATGATAAGTTGTTTAGATCATCATCGTTAGATCCACATGACTACCTTATTAGATCGATATAACTACTTGATAGGTCAGCATTGATAATAGATCAACATGATAAGTTGTTTAGATCGACATCGTCAGATCCACATGACTACTTTGTTAGATCGACATACATACTTGATTGATCAACATAAAATGGTGATCAATATGATGAGTTGTTTAGATCGACATCACTACCTTGTCAGATCCACATGACTACCTTCTTAGATCCACATAACTACTTTGTTAGATCATCATCGTCTTTAAGGCTAGGGTTAGATATGGAAATGTGTCAATTATATTGTGCACTTATTTGTGCGCACATCTGTGTGCCGCGTACAACTTTGTGCGAAATTATGTGCGGATTGTCGTGTGCAGCGCACATATTTGTGGTCCACTAGCGTTCAAAATAAACTTAAGGTCAACACAAATTAAACAAACCCAAGCAAAATTAAGCAACCTCTACCCTAACCCAGAAATAATTTGTACCGTCCAAAGCTGGGAAGAGACGATTGAAAGAGATCAAACGCTAAAACGATGGAGAATAAAGTATAGGAAGTTTGGGAGCGTCGATGAATAACGAGAAGCTACTCACGTGAACAACTAAGTTCACTTTGGTCTTATTCGCCTTAGTTCCGCGTAGAAAACGGTAAATCACAAGCTCTAATTCACGTGAAAAAGAGAAACGAATAACTCAATTTTTCACCTCAAAAAGCTTAAATTTAAAGTCCACTAATGAATATATTAGGAAACCATTCAACCAAGGGACAACTTCACTTCACTTCTTACCCCACGAAAAGAGGGACTTTCGGGTGGACAATTAAGTAGGTAACATAATAGAGCTTTACCTGGTTCTCTGTTCATGACAACACCCAACTGTTTTTGACCAGTTTAATTAAAGTCCGGTACTAAAACTGTGCCCATGAGATTGAAGAATATTGAAGCACCAACTTCTTGTTTTGAACAGCAAATGTGATTTTATTAAGAAATGGCCGAATCCCAATTCCCAAGGTTAGAAGCACCAACTTCACCAATTTAACTCCGGTAAATCTGAAACCATCAAGCTGCTTGTCTGTAAATTTTCTCGGAAAAATTATCAACGCCAGGAACATGGTTGTCATCGGTGCATATGCTATCTATTATGTGGATCTCAAATCCGTGGTCGGGGTCCAAAGCTTCATGGATTGATTGGTTATTAAACCCTCCTGCTGTAAATGTTTGTGAAACCTGCTTGCAGGTCCGTTACCATTCTTTTGTATTCTGCATGATCTTGCTCATTTTCAGAGTAGGATTTGCCTCTTTTATTTCTCATTAAATAAAATTCTCGTTGCTTTTCACAAAAAAAAAAACAAATGGTTTGAGTCATGATGATCATTGGCAGCTCAGTTTATCTGTTTCCACTTTCAGACCGTTAACTAATTGGGATCCCAAAATAAAGCGACTCTTGCAGGAGGCAGGAGGCAGGAGGCAAGCTGAGCGGCACCCACGGAGATGCGTTAAAGGTCCCTCCCAACAACTTGAAGTCCGTGCTGAAGCTGTAGCAGGGAGGGAGGGACGCCAACCCAATGCCAGCCATAAGGCCACGCCATGGTCCAGGCGCCGCAAGTTCCGGTCCTTGTGCGCCACTGTCCAGGTCCATTCAACAAACTTTCCAAGTCCTGCCCATTTACATGATGATACCCAACCCCTTTTCCGGTAATGGTCAAGCCATGTTGTGACCATATAAGACACCACCGACTAATTGTTAGACGGTTCCACAACATCTAATTGGAACTTATAGTTCCACCAATGGCCAGGCCAGCTGTGGTTACCGGCCGAAAACTTGTCGCTTGCGAGCTGCTGCTGCTTTCAGATATTTGAAGAGGCAACGCATGAGCTCGGATCGAAACCGACGCTCGCTGATTATTAATGACTATATATAATCGTTGGCAACACCGAATAGTGTCAGAGATTTTAAAGAATAGCTACTGCTACTAAAAAAATATAGAAAGAAAATAAAAAGATGTTTTTCATATACGGGTTAATTCTGTATTCTGGCAGTTTCTTGGGCAGCCTTTGAGTTGTCGATACCAGCTCCACCAACTCCAATGGAGTCATAATATGCCTTTTCTGCTTCTACAACCCGGCTTTGAAACATAGACCACTCCTTTCTACATCTCTCCCTCACCTGTCACACAAATTAGATATTCTTCAACATCAGTATCATGCCAAATTAATCACTGGGAGGACCAAACACGGCTAACAAAAGCAACAAAGACGATATATGGGGAAATTTCGTACCGCTTGCCATGGCTTCTTCCCGTCCTGTGCTTGCCCCTAACAACAGATATAGAAGATGAGAGACGGTACTTGAGTTGAGCAGAGACGGACAGATGACCGAACACAAAATGATCCTCATATGGAGTTTGTGTTATTACCTGTCTCCCTAGAGAAGGAACAGACTGATGAACGATCCATTGAGAATCCACGACTCCTATTTTCTCATAGGCAGGCTGTATGTAATCAACAGAGCAGTTAAATAACTTATTGATAATTGCAGCTTCTCGACAACCAAAGGTACGTACGTTGGAGAAGGCCAGGGTTTCAGCAGGAATTCCTACCTCTACACATCTCCTGATTGCAAAATCAAGGCCCCATCCATGAACTAAATCATTCTGTGTCCGAGAACAATCCAGTTCAGTATAATTGAAATTTCCAAGAAAGGTCCAACATCAATCACTAGGTTAGCCTAACAAAAACATATTACAGAGACGTTTTAAATACCTGAATCAAATACCACACACATCGCCACGCGTCTCGTGAAAATACTGGAGCCATGATTTCCACAAATCTGAATATGAGATACAAGCAGGAACAGAAAAAACCAGCCATCATTAGTGCAAGCCAAGAGGAACAACAAATAAAAAACTGTACGACTGTGCTCAAAGCTTTTACATACGCTGCACAAGGAGGGAGATGCGGATCTGAGCACCAGCCTGACCTTTCCTCTGTGTTTCTGATTCAAGTACCAAAAGGAAACAGGAACAAAAATCAACCTGAATTTCTGACTCAGTGAACTATTTCAATTAGAGGCTGGTTGCACAAAAATATCTTACTTGTGAACTTCGCTATCGCCTCTTCTTTTCGTCATTTGCCAGGTTAACCCTTTATTAGGTTCAAGACCAGGCTGTGAAATTTCTAAGCCATACTTCCTGACCAATCTTATGTATCTGAACAGAAGAAGAAAAACTTGAGCCCCAAAATTCTTAAGGTACGTTGAAATGGAAAAAACAATAATATCCTAAACTCACTCCTCTGCATTAAAATGTTCAACACCCAGATCTTCATCCCAGATAAATATGTAATCATATGCGGCCACAATATCAGGATGCAAAAATCGTTTGGCATACCACCTGTCACAATGTCCGGATAAGATGTCACCATAATAACCAGTAAAATAAGCTTCGGTCTCCATTGTTCTGAATAATCAAAATGCCAAGTGCTCACCATTTAGTCTGCTTATGAACACTAACATGTATCACCCTCTTTGACCATTCAAATTGATCCCATTCAGTAGTTCGGCCATCATAGTGGAATAGCACAATGGTAAAATTTCCTGAGAACTGTTGTGAACATTTAGTTTGACCCCAGGGTAAGTAACAACTCTTGACAGAAACTACCATAGAGTGTGCATGCACACGTGCATGTGCTTCCTTGAGAGAGCAAGACAGACCTTTTTGACAGCAGCATCAATGTTGTTTCTTTGATCATATCCAACAGTGAAAGCCACAAGGTACCTTGGCCTAGTTTTCAAATCCTGTAAATGCAAAGTTGACAACCAAAAACTTTAACTGTATGCTCCCGCATATGATTACGAGGGTATCAAAGTGCTATAATACAATATGAAAAGGACACAGCTTCACTGCTGACCATACAACCAGGCTAAAATCTCCTCCTACCAGCTAAATACGGTTCCTTGAATCTCACTTCGACTTGCTTTTATGTTGTTTGAGGTGACAGGGCAGCACCATGGTACAAACCGAACTATGAGAAAATATGGAACAAGAGCAGTCCTCATTGTTTTATTCTCATGAATCGTTTTTTAATCCATCCATTTGGTTTAATATAGCTGTGCATCCCAAAGGAAAAGCTAATACAACTAGAAGTTTGAAAATAAAACCCGAGAAGAAAGAAAAAGAAATCTTCCACGTGCCAAACAACATTTCCACGTATCACAATTTGGAGATACGTATGATCGCTACAATAAAATTGAAATTGCCAAACAATGGATGTTAAAAAAAGGCACCTCATCAGGGATCCCCCACAATCGCCGCATGTACAAGTCAGACTCAGCTCTAATGATTCCAGGTGGCAGTCGTTCCGCACCGCGAGGGTTTGATGAGACCCATATCTGCCAAACAGGAAAAGAAAATGATCAAGATGGTAAAACACCATTAAGATATCATGGAACCACTTTGGCCCCGAGCAGAAAAACCAAAGACCCCATCCAACAAGAGAAATTCAAACTCAAATCCCTCATCATATTCCCAAATCCAAATCCAAAACCCATGTTTCAAAACAATAGCTAAATCCTAAAACTTTTAATGTTCGAGCCAATCAACCCAACAAGTTGAATAAGCGACAATCAGAAAATGAAATACAAAGCCATACAGCCATACTGAGCAAATGTTGTCAATCAGTTATCATTTACAGTTGATAATTCTTGAATTTAATTATATAAGGAAAATCTTTGCACCTTCCCATATAAGAAAGGAGTCGCTTACTTTGAATAAAGGAAGAAATAGTTTCCAACTAATAATGTTCTATATGTTACATACAAATCCAACAATCGCATCCTTGTTTCCTGAGAGTATTTCTTGAAAATTGAAAATATATGGAAAAGGCGGAGTCGCAGCCAATGAATATCAGGCATATCCAACAGCCAAGATACCTGTAATCTGATACTGTCTAATAAAAGTCCCGGGATCTATTGAGATGGTGTACCTTAGATGTATTGCTAGCATTATGGACTGAACCAAAGCTACCATTTGAGGCCCTTTGAGAGAGAATTACTGAATTTCCATGCCCACCATAAAAAAGATCAGAAGCCAAGAACCCGGTTGACAGATTAAACTGCAAATGTTTCATAGATGAGAAAAAGTTCCTTAAATGTCTCAAGAATTAGAAAAGAGGTATATAACCACAGCAACTGCAAGGCAATGTGATTCATAAAGTAGAAAAGAGCTGTAACAGATAGAAAAAGTGTCACCTTAGATCTCAATGTTTGGAAAGATGCACCGAGGAGGAAGCCAAGGATTACTCCAGCAAATGCTGTTATCATAAGTCTCATATGCTCACTGGGTTTCTTACTGACAGAGCTCTGGAAAATGATTTGCATGGTTCTCAGAGCTCCGTTGATGTCCTTATGCTTTGCCATGCAAACTAAAGTTCCATAAGTAGATCAAAATTTGTTTGGTAATTGAAGAAGTTCCGTATGTTCCCTACCTGCGTACTGCATATTAAGATCCCCATCAATATAAGTTACTCTGCCATACGACCAAAAGCACGAATCCAGAAATATATGCAACAAATTTTTTTGGACATTTTCAATTAAGCAAAACTGCAAGTAGAAAGGTGAGACCATATATAATTAAAATGTCATATGAGAAAAACCAAGAACTGAAAAGATGTCTCTGCACAAACACCGTGAATAAAAGGGCTATAGAAAACTGAAGTATAGGTTGCAAGAGTGAATTTCACAAAATGAAAGAAAGCTACTAAACAGCTCCGAGAAGTTTAAATTGTCTTTTAGCATCATAAACTAAACACCTCATACAAAGCACGCAAAGTTTCAGAAACAGAAAATTTATCCACATCTAGAATGACAGATGCTTCATGACTCTCGTCTATAACCATGCCAAGTCCCTTCTTCAATAATGCCTCACACAATGCATACAGGCACAACAGAAGCACCTGAGGCAACAATGGCCAACCAAGATGAAAAGCGGTTGATGTTTAAGTTTTTGAAAACCAGATGCAAAATCTATGTCTGAGCCAGTAGATGGAAATCGTAACATGGAACATAAAGGAGCCATGACCAAGCAATCGTGCATCCATTCTGCATGATCTTAGACAGATTGATTACTCGGCAAAGGCCAACAAAAACAAGAAACTCAGTTGCAGTCGCACAGGTAAGGTATTTATGCAGTTGATTAGCCATGTGTCAGGTTTTTTAATGTCACAACTCATCAATCTATGAGAAAATGGACGCCGGCCATATACCAACAAATCCTTCATCAGTCAAAATAAGTATAATCACCCGCCGGACTTCCTTGTTACAGTCGATCGTACAGAGCGACGCGACAACGGACCAGGAAAAAGAAGCATAACACCTCCAAACAGTTCGTGTGAAGTACGCAAGTACAAAATCCAGAGGATATCGGATGAACTAATATATCGATCGAATCGCAATCGTGAGTTCTAAGCAACCGTACAGCTCCGTATTACCTAAGAGTATATATCTATCTGTAGCCAGTGATCGAGAAGAAACAGAAGGCTAATAAAAATCCACAATGTTTTTAAATACGTTACTACCTGATCTAACTCGAACTCCGACTCAAATTCTGCAAAACCGACGCTCGATCATGCTCATATCACCTTCTGTTTCTCTTTTGCCATTAAATTTTTTTCTCATATCCGCCAAACTTATAACGCAAAAAAAAACCTGATTCATGAACAATATGAAGAACACGTACCTTAAGAATTAAGTGGAGAGAGCAAGATCTGAGAGACGAAAACGCTTAATTAAAATGTGAGAATCAGGATAATTAATTAGGATTCGTGAAGTAAGGTAGCTGATGAAATCTGAGCTGTAACACCACTCGCTTGGGAGGGACAGTAGTACGTTATTTCGTTGTTGGCTTGGCTGGGGAGAAACGTGAGCGAAGAAACGCGGATGGATGGGATTGAAAAAGGAAACTGACGAGTTTTCCCGGGAAATAAATCCAGAGAGCAGGCCGTTTATAAGCACCACTTCTTTCCCCCTTTAATGCACCCAATTTTGTTTTTGATTTTTCTAGTCAACAGAGTCGTCTACTCTTCTCCTCCATCTCCATTGAGAAAAAATTACTCCTCCGACGTATCTAAAATTTTAAACCTTCGATTTTCAATATCCATTTTAATTTTATCTATATTATTTTGGAATGAAAAAAATTAAAAAATAATAAAGTGAATTCATGGTCCTTAATTTTAACTTTTTTACTGTTGGGTCTGTTCGCAATATCAGGGTTTCAGCAAACCCTGATATTGAGTGGCAATGCAAAATTCTCAACAACACCCTAATTTAACTAGAAGTTCACAAAAACCCTCACCTTTTTAAAATCTTACAATTCCACCATCATCAAGCCCTCACCAACACCGGCATCGGAATTGTCATCGGCGCCGCCAACGACGACATCCCCTCTCCCGCTTCCGACCCCAACTTCGCGACTCAGTGGATCAACTACAACATCTTGCCGTCATCTCGACGGCCCATTCAATGGCGGTAATGAGTTAGTCGGAGTCGCCGCCTTCCGGATTGCTTGCTAGTTACCAACCGTTTCTAAAGGGCTTACTTCAATCCGACGGTGCCAGGCTCGAGCAATCTGACACCTCGACGTTTGGATTGCAATCCGGCGACCTCCAAAGTTTAGATCTACAAAAATCGGCGAACCCCAAACCGATTTGATGCGTCCCACCGTGATGCGGTTGTCCTGCTATCGATTTGTGCTCATCTCGTCGCCAACCCCACATTGTGATCGTCTTTCTGAGCCGTCGTATCGATGGCACCAATTGTTGGGCTTATGGGCGGCGAAGATGGAATTGTTTGGGAAGAGGGTGGGTGATTTGTATGGTTTTAGAAATGTGAGGGATTTTCTGAACTTTTAGATAAACTAAGGTGATTTTGTGAGTTTAACCTATTAGTTGAAACCCTGATATTGCCCAAATCATGATTTTGCGAACAGCCCCGTTATTGTCCCGTTTTTAAGATTCTGTACAATTAATGTCTCATTTTTAAATTTTCAATCCATCCATGGTTCTTTTTCTGAACTTTTTACATTTTTACTATTTTGAACAAATAGTATAATAACATTTGTGGTTTGAATTTTTCTTATCACGTTAATCAAACCCTAAAATTTTGTAATTTTAACAAAAACACCCACATCCCTATCCTACCCTAACCCCTTCGGATCCAGCCCCCATCCCCTTTCTTCTTTATCGATCCTCTCCAACAGATGAATCAACCCATAAAAATAAAGAAGATTGGACCAGCCCACAAGGACGAGCTTCACCCTCCTCCGCTCCCCCGGCATCAAACCTCCGACGTCTAACTATACAGCCACCTCGCCAACATGGACTCCAATGACAACGGCAGCGTCGAGTTTGACGAGATTGTCGCTACCATCATGCCCGATTTCGGGGATGAGATCTTGATCAATCAGGAGCAGCTCACGGAGGTCTTCCAATGGTTTGATCGCAACGACTACGGCTACATCACCGTCGCCGAGCTCGCCGGATCTATGGCCAAGATGGGTCATTTGTTGACGTACAGTGAACGATGGTGCCCTCAGCAGAGAATCCAAGCCCTTGGAGGCCGGCAGTCAGTATCTAGCAGCGAAGTCGAGGCGAGGGCCACGAGACCAGATCCGGTGTCGGGGATCCGGTTGGGGCTGTGTTACGACCAGATCCGGTCTGCTGAAGCCTGCTAGCGCGCGGGTTGCTACTGGCTAGTGCGCGACCTTCTCGCCGGGGCTGAGCTCGTCGAAGGTGATGAACTCCGGCAGGGTCACAACAGCGGGGTTGGGCGAAGTTCACACCAGCAGGGTCCTTGATTGCTGATATACAGGTGATGAACCCTGGTTCTAGGTTGGGCGGAGCTGCCGCCGGAGGCGATGAACTCCGGGATGGACTGGGAGATGGGAAGTCGTCGATGTTGTTCATTAATTGGATTTAGGGGTTTCATGAACTTTGGGTGGATGATTAATTAATTATTAGATTTTAATTTGATGAGCAATTGGAAGATCTGGAGCGGCTGAGCGTGGGTGTTCGGGTCCGGTTATCTACCTCCTATGTGTAATTACACATACCGGCCCAACACGCCACAGAAACCCAAGCCCAAACTCCTATTTTTCTAATTGACCAAACTAACCCTGAAAAAAAACCCTCCCTCACACGGTTTCTCTTGGGCGGTTTCAAAACCGTCTAGCGCATGAACTCACCGACTCTCGCTCTCTCTCTCCCTCACTCAAAAACGCAGATTTGAGGACTCATTACGGTCACCCGGCGGGTTGCGGCCAAGGTGACCGGGAGCTCGGTTTTGGCTGCGGGTCACGTTTTCGGCGTTCAGGCGGCTCCCGAGCCCTATCCGAGTATCATTTTGGCGAACCCTTCCGTATTTGAGGTCGTGTGGGTCCCGGACGTTTCCGCCGAAAATATTTTTCTCGCGCCGGGGTTGTCGGGTCGTCTCGGGGCGTCTGGCGGGTTGATGGCGTTCTCGAGACCTCGGTTTGGAAAACCGTTTGCGGTTTTGGAATCGTGGGAACGTCCGGAGCTTTTACGCTATAAAATATTTTTGGGGCGGGACGTTCCCTGTGAAGGCATGTGCCCTCTCCCGTAGAAGGCATGTGCCCTCTTCCGTAGAAGGCAGGAGGCCCTCTTCCGTAGAAGGCATAGGCCCTCTTCCGTAGAAGGCAGGAGGCCCTCTTCCGTAGAAGGCATAGGCCCTCTTCCGTAGAAGGCAGGAGGCCCTCTCCCGTAGAAGGCAGGAGGCCCTCTTCCGTAGAAGGCATAGGCCCTCTTCCGTAGAAGGCAGGAGGCCCTCTCCCGAAGAAGGCGGGAGGCCCTCTCCCGTAGAAGGCATGGGCCTTCTCCCGAAGAAGGCATGACTTAGCCAATTTCAGATTTACGGTGGATAAGGTTGACTCTTAAGTGTTGACCAAAGGGGAAAGGACACTTGTCATGGCCATATTAAAGATGGAAAGGAAAGAGGACACTTGTCATGCCCATATTAGAGATGGAAAGGAAGAAGTTTTAAAAGGATTGTGGAAAGCGTACAGGAGCTATTTTCATTTCATTTCTCCTTCTGCTTCGTTCATTTCTCCGACTCGTTGCCGCCATAGCCTCCATTTTCTTCAAGCTTTGGATTCTTCATTTTCTTGGCTGATTTTCACCAAGTGTGGACTCCAAAAAGTGGTAAGCTTCCTCCCTTGCTCTCTTTTCTTGTTGGAAACAAGAATCGGATGGAAAAAGAGAAGGATTTGTGAATTATGGATTTGTTCTTAGCTACTAGCTAGGATGATTTTCTTCCTCCCATCTTTTAGTATGATGTTCTTGGGTTGTATGGGAGTGTTAATCAAGTGTTAGATTTTGGAGAAACTTCTTGGTTGAAAAATACCCAATTTGGCCGAATTTATTGGAATTTCTAAATTAATGTGTGTTTGTCTTCTTGAATCATGCTTCAAGTATGTTAATCCTAGCATGATTCTAAGCTCATGTGGATGGATTCAATTTGATGGAAAACAAGTTGGGTTAAAAACCCCTCTTTGGCGAATTGTTAAGTGAAGAGGTTTTGGTTGTTTAGGTGAAATTGGTTAATGATCTTGCTTAATAATTGCAATTGGTGATTAAAGAGTGCTAATGGAACTTTGTTTGGATTGAAATGGAAGTTGGGTGAGAAGTTCTCCTTTTGGCGAATTGTATAGGAAAGGGGTTTTGTTGATTTTGATGCAATTGGTTAGTAATGTTGGTTAAGAAATGGAATTGGTGATTAGTGTGATTAATTAGAAGCTTGTATGGTTTGATTTGGAAGTGTGGTGAAAAATTAGTAAAGGGCCGAATTGTTGAAGTGGTTCTTTTTCTATGATTGGTGATGTGTGTTGATTGGATTGGATGCTAAATTGGTACGTGGGTAAAGTAGGTGTGTTATGGCGTTTGAAATACCATTTTCGGGTTAGAAATGAGAAAGTTAGTTTTATACGGGTTTACCGGGGAAAAGTGTCTGGAATGCGGGTTTAAGGGTTGGAATATGTTTGTGGGTGTTGGAATAACAATGTTCGAGGCTCGGTTTGTAAAACCGAGCTTTACGTGGAATTTTCCGAAAGTGCGGGTTTGTGCGAAATTTCTTTACGGAGTTATTTGGATGTGTTCGACTCAACAATGGTTATCCGACTTGATTCTACGTTAGTGGAGTAGCGTGGAACCATAGGAGTCAAGTTTGGCGTTTCGGTCGGGAGCCGGGGTTTCACGAGTTTGGGGCTGCGGGCGCGCTTCGAGGTAAGGGCTTAATTTGGTAAAATGTACGTTTGTTACGCTCCACGAATGTTATCGGGTATGATATCTCTGCTGTATTTGTATGTTTCATTTATATGTTCTGATTACGTGGCGAGACCCGTATGGTTGGAGAGACCACGGGTACTCCTTGGTTACATTACGTATCCGCACCGGAGTGCCGATACTTATATCCGCACTTGGGGTGTGACCTACGACCGGTTTGGGGATCGCGACCCCGGCCGGTACCGTGCTATCTGCTCGCTCGATCGTATATTCGACCTCTGTTGAGGGCCGTGTATGTAGTCGCTCGGCGGTTGGACCGCATGCGATGGTTTATGATTCACTATATGCTTTATGTTCGTATGTATATGTATATCTTTGTGTTATTCTGTTTTGCGAGTTCGATTGTTGCCACATGGGCAAACCGCACTTTGCCTTAAGCCCTTCGGGTCCTTTCGAGGACTCACCCTTTCATTTGTTTACACCTTTCAGGTTGTTACGAAAAGCAATTGGCGGAATAGAGATCCGCGGTGCTTTGGATTTCTTGGGTTTCAGTGAGCAGTAGTACCACGGGCGGAAAATCTCTGAGTGAGAAAGTTTCCGATTCCGCAAAATAGGTATATATCTAGGTTTTGGTTTAATGGCTCTGTGTTGTAGCTGCATGCATGTAGTTTAGATCATGTATTTGTATAAGACGTATGATCGAGACATATTCTGCTTTTGGTTGTCTTAAGTCGAGGCGAGCCCACTTGTTTATATTAGAGTTGTGGTTGTGTTATGGGTTTGGTGTTTCTGTGTTGTGGCGATGTTTGATGTTTGACACCATGAACCGCATGTTTGGTAGAAGATGGATTTACTAGTATGCTTGCCTTGATTGAGTATCTAGGTTGCTAGTTGCCACTTGGCTGTTTATTATTTGGGCTCGATGCTCCGTTGCCGCGCTTTCCGCCGTAGGTTCCGGCTCACGACGTCGCAGCCAGCTCCGCCTCCGCAACCGGGCGGGGTGGCTGTGACACTCGCCGCACGAATCGGAGAAGCTGCCGAAACTGATCATACATACTGAATTTCGAGGAAGAAACGCATCAATGACGAAAGCCGATGGAGAAGTTGAAATCAAGCAAGCATTCCGAAACTGAAGAGCAAAAAGATGAAGAAACTGAAGAAATGAAGAGGTAAATATAAATCGCACTTGTTTTACCTTGTAACTCACACTTGTTTTACCCTGTATAATGTCACGATTCAGAAACTATAGACTCTTCTTACTCATTGTTAAGTTAATCGTACTGAATCTCAGAACGATTTTAAACAACTAGCATCTTAGGGCTCTGTAATCTGAGCAGAAGTTTTCGAAGCAAAATAAGGAGATAAGTAAATCGACATTCGAACATCTTCATTCGATCGATTCAGTCATTTGCACATCTTGTTGGAGTAGCGAATCAGTACTTTGAACCTCGGTGCTAGCGTTTTAGCGAACCGTCTCGAGCTCTCTAAACTCGACGAATGAAGCTTTTATATATTCTTAAAGATGATGATGGTGATGTAGTTCTTTATTTTAAAGTAATGTGCGAGGGCCACTAAATAAAAACATACAGTATAACCTTGTGCCATGCCGACATTATCTATAGGTATGGTAGACGATCTTGCTTCCTTTGCAGGACAACATCTCCTTATAAAACAAACAAGATAAAATTTTTGTATTTATGATGAAATTATTAATTAGTGTAGCACACAGTATATGAAGACATTATTAATTAGTGTAGTAGACAATATATCCTTCTTCAATTGGTGATTCCGTGACTTGTCAATTCAGATGTCCTCAACAAAGCACCTTGACTACAACACTCAATCTGAGTGAAGGTCAAATCAACAATATTATTGAAAGGTAACAACTTATTTAAATCCTCTAACGTGTGTAAATATTATACAATGAGCGACCAATATTTCTTCTTCAAATATTGTCGTTTGTTTTACAAGCGATATCCGAAGGTGCACAATCTGCAAACGTCAAGGCTGTGGCACAAGGACTACTCGGATGCACGGAATGAACCAAGGTAAATATACGATCACACTTGTATGTTGACATTACGTGGTACCGTTATAGACAGAATAAAAAAACATTACGCATTTAAAAATTGCAGTACCCCACAAGAGTTCATTGTGCCGCTGGAGGCAGAGTCAATACAAGATTCAATACTACCAAGCATGCAAAAAGAGCAACCAGAGAAGGCTCCTCGTAAGATAAGAATGAAAATGTAAGAATGCTTTCTTCTTCTTTACTTTTTTTACCGAAATGCAACTTCCATATCACTAATGCAACTTTTAATGTTTATTACCTATAGGATGGTAAAAAGACCTTACTAAAAGAGACAAAGCCCCGATTACAAGCAATTTAGCAAGAGAAAGCTGCACTGTTAATGATGATTCAAAGAATCACGCTCTTCCAAAGAAGATAACAAAAAGGAAAAAAATGAAAAGAGGACATAATAATGGCTGACGATCATCAACAAAAGGAGAAGAAAAAGAAAGCTGTTTGAGGAGCTTAAACCGAAGCTGAAACAAGAGGAGACAAAACAGGCAAGAAGAAATTGAAAGAAGGGGAGCAGAAAAGAAATCGGTGAGGAGCTCAAACCGAAGCTGAAACAAGAGGAGACAAAACATGGCAAGAGGAAATTGAAAGAAGAGGAGAAGAAAAAGAAATCGCTGAAGAGCTTCCAAAACCGAAGCCAAACAAGAGGAGACAAAACAGGGCAAGAGGAAACAGAAAGAAGAGGAGAAGAAAGCTCTGAAAAATTAAAAAGAGAAACTAGAAAGACAAGAAGTAGAAGAAGAAGATACGAAACATGGTAAGAAGTAGACATTGCATATAAATATTTGTTGGACGGTAACGTAACTTACATGATTTCATTCCCAATAATTATTCAACAGGGACAATCGGCGACCAACCGCAGTCCATCTCGCTATAAAGGTGATGATGGCTAGAATGGAAGAAAGTTCAGATCACATGAAAGCAATCGAAGAGTTAGGATTCGAATCATTAGGGAGAATTTCTTGCACGAGACTTAACATGAATCGATAACATGGATGGTTAACGCTTTCGACCCAAAGCAGACACCTCCTTGCATTTTGGTAAGGGAAAGAGGTTAGAGATAACTGAGAGGATGTTCACATCACACTTGGAATACCCATGGGTCCGGTTTACGTGGAGGAGCACAAACACAACAAAAACACAGATCCGGATCTAAACAAGCTGGAGGATGATGTATAAGAAGAATGATGGGCCATATACAAGTTACATCAGCGATGAAGTCTGCCTGCATAAGCCGGCAAATAATCGGTTCAAATTCAACTTTGTGGTGTATGTTGCTACAAAGTTGTTGGCTCCATCAAATCGGTCAACATGCCAATTCCGAGTACACAAAGCACTCAAACATGGAGTTGATAGGGTCAAAGAAATGAATTGGTGTGCGTATGTGATGAGGAATTTGGCTACAGAAATACACAAATACAAGAGCTCAGCTAGCAGTCGATGTTGTGGTGGCTGTCTATACTTCTACAAAGTTAGTTCTACATACCGTCTAAAACAATTAATATAATGGTTGATAGTAAATATAATATCGTCCACTAAACTCAAATATAGTGTCAAACATCTACAGTCTCTAACAAGTAATACATGTTTTGAATGTAGATGTTTTATCTGGATAGATTCATGTATAAGGGACTTCTGAATCAAGGGCCACGGATATTCCCTACTAGTCACCATTGGACCCAAAAGGAAGCAACAACCAGATTACATTTGGAGTTAACGAAGGAGGTTTTGGAAGGGGGCTGGAATTACCAAGAATCTCATTGCCGAAACAACCTGGAGCCACGAAACAAAAAACAAGGACCATCCGAGAGAAAGAAAGGATGGAGTGGCGAGAGAAGATCATACAAGAGAAGAAAGAAACAAGGAAGCGGTGCATGCACCACTGGAAAGGAACAAGCTACGTAAACAAATGCAAGAGATGAAGGCTCAAAATCGTAAGTTTTAAAATAAGCTACTTATCTACCGTCAACAAGGATAGGAAATACCGTCTAAACTAAAACATAGTAGTGTCTCAAACATATAATATAACGTCTCTGTACATATTTATGGGAATTCGCAGAATCAAAAGAGGAAAAAACATTCTTGCAGAAGATCCAATTTGTTCACAAAAACTTGCAAGAAGCAGCTGAAGCTAACCGTAGAACACAACTTGCAATTGCTGATCTTTGCAAAGATTATCCAGAAACAACAAGTCACTTAGAAATCCTCAAGAAGTTGAGAATGAACATTGAACAAGGAAATGCAGTGCAGGAGATACGAATGATGATTTCTTCATACGTGTTGCGTAGATAGTTCAAGGAATGGAATTGGCTACAACTAACCAACTTAGAAGGTTGAGGGACAAGAATATGCTGAACTGGATAAAGAGGATGTTGTGAAGAAGTTATTGCACGCCTAGAAGATTTGCCTCCCTTCAAGATTGAACTCCCAATGAATTAGATGCGGAACCAAAGTCGGTGAAAATGACTCAAGTTGATATTCCATCTTTCAGCTTAGGACTGAGCCAAGGGGAGATAAAAAAGGAAAGAAGAAGAAGGTAGTGACAATGAGGTCCCCATATCTACAGCCAATGCACGAAACCTTGCGGACTTCTAACAGAACAATGCATAATGCTTGATTATGCATGGAGAAGCATTCTCTCCAACGTAAGTAATCATTTCTATACCGTCTGCTGAATAAATAATTATGCCCATACTATCGGTTTAACACATCACTCTTCATGACATAGGAACCACCGAGCAACTTTGGGAAACTGATCGTAAACAATCGACAAGAATTCCTGACTTTAAGGCGGGATCTCAAGTTTATGATACCATTGTCGGTGCTTATGCTTACACATTGAACTATTCGAGCAACAACTCGGCAGTCTGAATAGATTCTACTACTCAACTGACGTATCGGTAAACAGATGTACTACCTTCTCTAATCTTAATGAGCGTTACAATTCATTCTTCTAAATTTGATTGTGAAAAATGCAGCAAACAATGGGATGTTATGCTAAAGGCATTGCGCTAAAGCAAACAAAACGAGCATGTGAGAGGAGGAGAACAATCAGGCCGAAAGAATAATATCTTCACTGTTCGAGTGGATTAATGCATGGCTGAAACTCAACAATGTAAATGCGGAACAACTGAAACGATATAAAATGGTAAGGAAAAAACATCTGCTCTAATAGTGTCTGCAGAATAAATCATACTGTCCAATGACATGAGGTATCTTGTCTGCTGGAACTTACGTGGACTCATGCCGAGATTATTTTGGAACGACTTCTCTTTCCTATTCTGTTGAGTCACACTTCTTTGTATATTGCATCAACACAAATTCAAAAATCATTGAAGTGATGGATAACAGAATCAAGACATTATGAAATACAATAACTTCCCACATATCTTCGTAAGTAAAGTGTTACCTTTTATAATGATTCTCATTCTCAAAATTTATTACTAACGAGAATGAATAACATGACGAAGGAGCTAGTTGGAGTGTACTTGAATTCCATTGAACATCCTTCTGTGCGAGTTCGCATCATACAAGTTTGAGTTTGTTAAACTCAAATGGAAGGACGATCGCCCCAACTACATGGAAAATACAACAGTTGTGGTGTCTTTGCAATGAAGCACATGGAGATATACGAAGGAGGATTACAACTCCCCAAATCTGATCTTGGCACGGTAACTAGTTTAATTTATAGACTCAAGGATTCTAATAACTGTTCGAGAACATATTCTAAAAAAACTAGTCCTCTTGCGGTATGGAAAAATGAAGAATCACCGGGCGCAGATTGCGGGAATGCTCCTTTCGCACTCCACCGAACAAAGAAAGAGAGCAAGTGTTGGCCAACGCACTCAAACATCAAGACCCTTAGTTTTCGAATAGCGTATTTCTACTCCCACCGAACAATATGTAGTAGATGTTCTGAGACATTCATGTAACTTGTTATGCAAATGTCGCAAAACATTATTAACAATGATAGTCGAAGTTAACAATGACATATCATGCGCTTTTAATGTCTGCATGTACTTGAAGATACTGTCTACTAGACATAGCATAGTGTGAACTATAACGACATATAATGTCTGCTTTTTAATGTCTGTATGTACTTGAAGATACTGTCTACTAGACATAGCATAGTGTGAACTATAACGACGTATAATGTCTGCTTTTTAATGTCTGTATGTAGTTGAAGATACTGTCTACTAGACATATCATAGTGTCAACTAGAACGACATATAATGTTTGCCTTTTAATTGGGCGACTGACATATAATGCCAATATCTCAGAATATAGCCTTCTGTCACTTTGTTCAATTATTGGGACCATGCGAAACGATATTGTCTACTAGATATAACATAGTGTCAACCACAACGACATATAAAGACATATGAAATGAATGTATGTATATTAAATCCCAAATTCCAAAAGTCTGTACATCAATACCAACCGAAAAATGATCAGAAAATTATGTAAATCGATATAATATGTCCAATCTTAGACTAAAAGGGTTTTCAAACCCAAACTATGCATTTTGACTGTTTCCATGGCTTCGCCCAACCACGCCTCCACTTTTCCCAAAGACCATGACTAGCCTTTCCATGCTTTGATCGAAAAATGTTTGAAGAAACAAACTGAGGATTACCCACCACAATATCTTGCACATCACTTGAACTAGTAATGGTTGTTGAAGAATTCCCACCATCAATATCAGCAGCTCTCAAAACCTTCTCCAAAGATGACAATGACTTCTCAACCAAAGACTGCGTTTTCATCTTTTTGTGACTAAGAACGACATTCAAAAACGATTCATAACAGAATTCCGTCAAACTAAGGATGAAAAAGAATCTTCACAAATATATTTACCATCCTTATCATACACAAGTCGAGCTTCTTTTGTCCATCGATGAAGAATAGAATCACGTGGAAGCTTCTCAACATTCATAACATTCAATATCCGGAGAGCATGACAACAGAGGAAGCCTCTTTCTTCAAAAAACAGACAAGAACATGATATGGAGCCAGATATGAATGAATACCTCACCACAAATTTGTGACGCTTACTCAACCCAGCAGACACTTCATAACTCACATATTCAGGATTCACTTCAAGCACTTCATCTGTCCAAAAACACCTCTAACTAATTCTTCCTCAAACTCCTCAAGTATAGCTCTTGTATATATTCTGGAAGCATCAATTAAAACTTGTGAGCACTTAACTTTAATATTAACAGCACCAACATTCATAAAATCTTCTCCAATCCTTTTGTTCCTCCAGTCATTAACCATCTTCTCAACGTAAACACGACATACAAACCCATTTGACTATTAGCCAATGAAGTCAAAACACTATTTGTGCTTTCACTTCGTTGAGAAGATCTTATGCCTGCAAATGGGAAAACAGAGTTAAAAATACCAAAAGCTGTCTGAATAAACCAACAAACCGCCAACTACAAGAAAGTAAACTGTCTTGATAAAAACACTAACCTGCAGAGAAGATATGTTTGCACAAAACAGGGCACCACTTGTATCTCAAGCTGTATAGATTACTCAACCAAGTATTGCTCCCCTGGCCAAATGAGGATATCATTTTCTGCCACTGTGTCTCTGTCATACACAGAGTACAAACACTTGTAGAATAGCTTAGAGAAACCGTCAACATGCATTAAACCTTTTAAATTCTTCTTCGCATTTTCACAAATGTGCCACAGACACAAACGATGTTGCACTCCCACAAAAACACGATCAATAGCATGTGCAATTGCTAAATCTTGATCCGTCATGATAGTTTGAGGCATCTTCCCATTCATGGCACGTAAAAAACACTCAAAACACCATATAAAATCTTCTTTCCTCTGCCCTACTAAAAAGCAAATAGCGAACACCAGATTCTGCTTATGATTATCTATACCAATAAAAGGCGCACAAAACATATTGTACTTATTGGTGCGAAAAGTAGTGTAAAAACTACTACATCACCAAAAACAACATAATCAGACCTCATAACTTCATCACACCAAAGAAAGCTGCTCATCCGACTTCCTCATCAACTAACATCTCGAAAAGAAATTAGGCTCTTTCAACTCTCTCCCTAAAAGTCTGTAATAAAAGCATCGCGTCTCCACAACCCAAAGTGACCTCTTTCTCAAAGAATAGAATGATTATAAACCATCCTTCTAGTAAGACCGAGTGCTTCAATACCGCCAACATTATTACCTAATATCCTCATAGCCTCACAAGGTCTGACTCCAGAACGCATCAAATCGAATATGGCTTCAAATAGATCCCTATTAACATATTTCCCACTTCGCAATGTAAATCTTTGTTCGGGATCAACAAAATAATGTGAATGGTCACGTTTATGAGTAACAACAGTCCAACAATTCTCGAAACTAATTTACAACAGATCATTGCTTGACACTTTGTCTTCTTATCAACACGACGTCGTTCCCTCACTTCATTAGGAGCAAAAGAAACATTCCCACTACCGCATCCAACTTTCCGTCTACTAACCCCAAAGATAAGAACACTTAAACTCCTTATAGTATAATGTAGCATCCACTTTGCTCTTCCTGTTTCTATTACAAAAATCTTATATCCTCTTGATAAAGAATAATCCACGAAGAATTGCTCAAGAATCAAGAGATTCGAATGTGGCTCCAACCCAACAGACATCATCACAATCACCAGGACTAAACTGTCTACCCTCTACAGTGACAATGTCAACCTAGAGTCACCATAACGTCCGCCAGAAAATAAAGCCAACAAACTTGAAACTTGAAAAAGGCAAAAAAAGGAAAAGAATGACAACCTGGAACATCTGAATGATCTTGAACAGATACAGAAGTAGATGATACTGCCGTATGATCTTCAGGACATATAATAGATGGAATCACAACAACAAGGGTGTCGGTGCTTGATAGAAAACGGAATGTCATCTGAAAACGGAAAAATTGCTCGGCAATCGAAGAGATTCGAATGTGGCTCCAACCTATGAGACATCATCACAATCACCGGGACTAAAGCTGTCTACCCTCTACGGTGACAATGTCAACCTAGAGTCACCATAACGTCCACCCCAAAAAAAGCCACACAAACTTGAAACTTGAAAAAGGCAACTCAAGGAAAAAAATAACAACACGGAACAACATCCGAATGATCCGAACAGACATGAAGTAGATGATACGCCGTATGATCTTGAACATGCAGCGATAGATGGAACTCCAACAACAAGGGTGTCGGTGCTTGATAGAGAACGGAAAAAACCACAAAGCTAACAACAACCAAAAACAATAAAACAATACTAACTGAAATGCATGGTGTCAGTAACATGAGTTTCATTAATCGAGTCAACAGAGTGTACTGTCAAGAACAAGAGTTAGTGTGCAGCAGACAATACAATACCGTCAACATATGAAAGAAAAAACGAAAACACAATTAAGATAACCAAGTAACCTGAAACAGAGGTACAAACATCCTCATGAAATCCCTCGTCAAAAGACCCTGTCAACGAATGGCAGACATACTGTCAGTAAGACAACACGATAACGTCAATCACAATCAATTGGAAGCCTCAAATATGAAGGTACCTGAAACAATTGGAGAATGCTGAACACCGATTTGATCAATGAGCGAAACATCAAAATCATGAGGAAAGTAAGATAGAAATCCGATCCATCATCTCGAGTGCCGACAAAAACAACATGATCGCAAGAAGATGGAGAAGAATTCATATCCAAATTCAATGCCGATCTGCGAGGATGACAAGAAATTCATCAACAACAAATAACACAAAGACGACATACCTACAAAACGAAATACATGAAGGAATCTACCTCAAACGCAATCACGACGGAAAAAATGAATCGGCCGCGAAAATCGGAAGGCGACATGACCGCAATAACGAATAGGCCGTGAAAAGCAGGAGGCGAGATGATCGCAAGAAGAGGACCACGCCAATCGCAAAACAGATCGGAAAACTGCGAACACAATGACGAAATCTACAAACCGAATCGATTAAGAAATCTACCTCCATTGCAGAATCGCAACGCAACAACGAATATGACGCACGAAGATCGGAACGCGAATCGCAAAGAAAACAAGAACAGATGAGAGCGAAGAAGTCTGCTCGAGGAGAGAGAAGGAAAGAGAAAAAGGACGCCGATTTGAGTAATCGCCAAAACGAATCGTAGAAAACGTATTTATGGAAGGGTATTTCAGACTTTTCGTGGGTATGTGTAATTACACATATGTGGTAATTAACCGTGGTCGGGTGTTCATTGAAATTGGGGTTTCATGAACTTTGGGAAGAAAGAGGGAGGAGGAAGAATTTGTAAAATTATAAAATTCTAGTGTTTGAATAGAGTATAGGAAAAATTCAAACCATGAACGTCATTATACCATTTCTTCAAAAATGTAAACTTGTCAAAAATTTAGGAAAATGATCATAAATGAAAAAAAAACTTAAAAACAAGATCTTAATTATACAAAATCTTAAAATGGGACTTTGACAATACATGAATTAAATTTAAGGGACTATGAGTGAGTACACTTTACCCATCCAAAAATGTGCTCATAAAAAATAGACATATCAAATTACCATATCTATATAAAAAGATTAAATTTATATCTCAACATATTTTTGAAAAATAAAATCATAAATTAAATATTAAAAATAAAAAATCTTAAAAAATTATGGAGATAGGGAGTAATATCTTACGTATATTGTTTTCGGATATGCTGATCAAATTATACAGTAGTTTCTTTTGAGGAAATTTTGGTTTGGCTATTCTGTACATATCTTTTTGTATGAAATCAAACATAAAATAGTCTACTAAATATACTCCCTCCGTCCATCCAATAGAGAGCATTTAACTTTACATGAAGATTAAAAAAAGTGGTTGATTAGAGGATAATAAAGTAAAATAGGTATATAAGATAAAAATAACTTTTTTGAGTGAAAAAGGAAATTGATGTATACAAGTTTTCTTTTTGGAGGAAACTTTTGAATTTTGATGAGACGGTCTAAAAAGAAATTTGTTGGTAGGAAAGGATTAAGAATGTAGGACTAATTATTTGGGGGGGTTGCTTTGCCGGATGCTGTGGGGTAGTATCGTGTTCGATGGGAATTAAACGACCGCTGAAATGGAAAGTGATCGTCGTTTCGGACTGATTCTAGATTCGCAGCCGAATAGATATTTGACTACTGGTACTTAGTCCTCCTTTTCCGGTCGCTTTTGAGTTTTCCTGAACGCTAAGTTAATCACACACCTTTGCAGGAACTCATGCAAAAGATTATACTCCTATGACTAAATCATTTAGGAAAATGCCTTCCTTTTATATCCTTCCAATTGTCTCATTTATTTTAATAATTTCACAATATTTAATTTATAACTTTTTTATGAATATTTATACATTAAAAATTAAATAATTTATATGTGTAATAAAGTTTGCAATATAAATTTTCTAAATGTATTTTTTTAAAAAAATTATTCACCGTTTATCTTTATTAAAATTTGACTCAAATATTGAACATTAAAACAACAAAACTAATGAGATAATTTTTGACAGATGAAGAGAGTAAGAGGTGTATATAATATTATTGAAAACTACAACTACAAAACCCTAACGAAGCGATGCTCTCCTTCCCAAGCGCCGCTGACGTGTTCCTAGGACATTTTTCAACGATCATCTTGCCTTGGTGGACCGGCACTCGGACTTCTAAGCCTCGTTGCTTCTCTTCTGGACGATTTTCGGCTTTGTGTGGCAGGGTTCCTCCCTATTTCGACGGCGCTCGGTCCCGCTTATCTGACCTATTATCTAAGTTGCTTGGATGCGCTCGGGTCCCACGGTTTGGAGTCGCTGCTCCGTTTCAGCCTAGCCACGCTTGAAGCATGGGCACCTGTCACGACGAAGTGGCAGTGAATCGTGGTGCCCTTTGGGACAGATTTCTCCTTATGCCCGAATCGCTGCCATTGGGCTTTGGCGGTGTACGATGGAGATGTGTGCCGATAGTCAATGGTGTTGGCCTCCCTCGGTCGGCACCTTTGCAACATGGCTATTGTTTTTGGATTCAACAATGGATCGCTAGATTCGTCTCTACAAATTCTTTTAAGGAGCCTCTTCTGGCGGTTTCTTCCCCTGTGTTCGGTAAACGATGCTTGGGAGTGGGGGTTGCAAAAAAGAAAGCCCCGGATTTCTGAGGCGGAGGTGTTCAATCATAACCTGGTGGGGCTGGGGGACTACCTGCCCCACCCAACGCCATGAGTGTTTGGTTCTGAAGGTGGCTAAGCTAGGCATAGGGCCAGCCTGGCTTTCTCCTTCTCAATCTTTTTGGACCCAATTTTGGTTTTTCATCTTGCGTTTCGGTTATCGTTTTTGATGTGTCAGTTGGTTTGCTTTGACATCTATCATGTGGTTTGTGTTTTTGTGTTCTCTTCGCTTGATAGGTCTTCATTTTCTTACATGTTCGCAATGAGATGACATTTAGCTCCTTAGACGTTTCTGTGGTGTGACCTGGTCGAGATTGAAGATGAATATTACTTTGATACGACTCAATGTGCTATTGTTAGGCCTTTTAGTGACCCATTCTAGAGATTGATGCTTCGGCTGGGGTTCTTACACTAATGTCTACTTGTAGCCTTCCTGCTAGGTTCTGATTTTTTTATCTCTTGGTTGTGTTTGCACCTATAGGTTTTCCTCTGTTTTCATATTGTCTAGCAGGGGTCTTGTCCTTTTCACCACTCTACACTCTCACTTGTATTATTTATTTGAATATAATAATAACTTGCTTTGCTATATATGTATACTAGGTTTTTTGTAACCCGCGTTTCGCGGCGCGATATAGTTGAAATAATAGAAGTAAATAATATAAAATTTTCAAATTAAGACAACAAATCTCCATCAGGATTGAAAAATTTATTCTTAAATGTGTTGTGTATTCCCGAAGTTACATTTCACGAAGAAAAAAAAAGATCACATATTCATGTGTAAAAAGTGTGAAAGTATTCCTAAATAAATAAAAAGAACAACTAAAAAGATATAAAAAATTAAAAACACGTGGACTTGATATGCAGAAACTATAATAATATAGGTGAGTAAGAGAAATTATTTGTAAACAAATAAAAGGGAAAAATTGTAGAACACAAGTTAAATCTGAAAAACACAACTGTAAATATAAAAGTAAGAAATAAAAAAATTGTCAAATGAAAAAATTATTTTTTTACCATGATAAAACAAATTGTGTTTAAATGCCGTTTCAGATTCTCGATTTGATAATTGTTGATAAAATAATGTAATAAATTTGTTAAAAAGTTTACAGATGATTGATAACATGAAAGTGTTTGTTGGAAGTAACTCAAATGTCTTGGGTTCACTGCAATGATCAATATAACATGTACGCATTTATTTAGGTTATTCAGGTTGCCAAATTATATTTGGGCCTAAGTATTTTCAGGATATCAAATACAATGATATTCTTCAATTCAAAGCATTGTCACATACATAATAAAATAGGCTTTAATCATAAAAATGAAAATATATTGGGTTGATGTGTAAAAAATATAAAACTATCCTTTAACAAAAAAGGTAAATAATTGGAAGGAATTTAAAAATCTGAAAAATGGAAAAATATGGGTTTGATGTGCAAAAATGCTAAACATATAGGCCAGTAAGAAAATTAGTCCTAAAGAAATAAGAGAGAGAGAGAGAGACTTAAATAATAAAAATGAAAACATATAGGGTTGATATGCAAAAAATCTAAAAGTACCTTTAAACAAATAAAAGGTAAATAAAAGAAAGAATTAAAAACATATGAACATTGAAAAATATGAGTTTGATATGCAGTAACCTAAACAACCAAAAAGAAGAAGAAAATTAAAATAATAAGTAAAAAATCTATAAAAACATATGGCTTTGATGTGCAAAAAGTAAAACAATATATGCTATGAAGATAATTTACCCTTAAACAAATAAAGAAAGAAAAAGAGGGAAAGAGAAGGAAAATAAAAAGGTTGTTAATGACAAAAAATAAGGGAATTAAACCGAAAGAATATTAGAGGAAGAGAATGTGACTGAAGTATTAGGATCATGAAATTTAAGGGAATGTGGGTAAAAAATGGAATAAAAAAAATAAAAAAAGAGAATTTGACCAAAATAAAAGTACACAGAAAAGTAAACTTAAATCATAAAATTTAAAATAGTTGGGAGAAATGTGAAAAATTATAAAAATGTAGGACAATGGATGAGTTATTCCCTAAACAACGAAAATAAGGGAAATGAAAAAAAAGACAAATAAAATTACCCACTCCGCCTAATAAGACATTATTTTTACACACATATATATACAGACACACGCGCCTTCTGTCCGTAAAATATTTAACCATTTGCTTTGACAGTTTCACATTTAATCCATAATTTTTTTTTCATGAATGTGTGGGCACTGAACATTAAATATTTCATGTATATAATAATTTGAAATATAAATTTTATAAATATATTTTTTCTGAATTTTTTAAAATTATTTATTTTTATTAAACTTTAAGTCAAATATTGTACTTTAAAATAATGAAGTCAAATAGTTGAATTTTTTGGGAGGGGGTGAGTATATATTTTGAAAACTAAATGTTTCAAAGGTATTGGCGTGCATGACCAATTCAAGCTTTGATAGTGCCCATTGCATTGAATCGTAGGAAGGACTTGTAGAATACTTGTTCCTACCTATATGAAGCGGAGCAGTGGGCTGCGTTAATGCCGTTGTTGTCCTCCTTTTTAGATAGTGCCCATTGCATTGAATCATAGGAAGAACTTTGTTGTTAAAGTCAAGTCAGTATGGAGAAGAGAAAGGTAACCTACAAGTTCAGTACTCAAACCACATTTCATTGTTTGGCAGGAAAAACTGCATCAAACCAAAACGTGTCCTCCAATGGTAGAAAGCTTATTAATCAAGTACCCATTTCTCCTATTGAAGACCTTCAACACGCTTATAAAGAATAAAAACAACTATGAGCTTATTATTATTATTATTATTATTATTATTATTATTAAAAACAACTCATGGAAATGGAGTTTTTATGAAAAACACATAAAATATGGAGGGTCTACTGTCTACAAAGCATTTGGGCCACAAATGTTTGCAAACCAAAAATACAGAATTGCACTATTATGGGAACAGCCGTTAATGCATTTGCACAACAAATGCTAGGGGCTGTCAGTGCTTTGAAGACCCTTAAACTCTGTGACTTGGGCGAGTTGCCCCTCAAGAATGGTTGGGTGTAACTCAATCCTTGAAGTACTAAGAAAGGTGTGAGTTAACCCCTTTAAGAAATATTTCATCTTTTCAATAAAGGAATGAGATATTCCAAATTAATTGTAGCATTTAATTTGAATTAAATTCTATAATATTTAATTAGAAAAATCAGAAAAGTAATGATAATATGGAAATATAGGGAGATTTTTAGTTAGATTAAAGATGCACTTGTAGCAAAACTCAAATCAAAAGTATACAAATTGACTTTCGGATGATCACTAATTTAATCAAGTACCCATTTCTCCTATTGAAGACCTTCAACACGCTTATAAAGAATAAAAACAACTATGAGCTTATTATTATTATTATTATTATTATTATTAAAAACAACTCATGGAAATGGAGTTTTTATGAAAAACACATAAAATATGGAGGGTCTACTGTCTACAAAGCATTTGGGCCACAAATGTTTGCAAACCAAAAATACAGAATTGCACTATTATGGGAACAGCCGTTAATGCATTTGCACAACAAATGCTAGGGGCTGAAGTGCTTTGAAGACCCTTAAACTCTGTGACTTGGGCGAGTTGCCCCTCAAGAATGGTTGGGTGTAACTCAATCCTTGAAGTACTAAGAAAGGTGTGAGTTAACCCCTTTAAGAAATATTTCATCTTTTCAATAAAGGAATGAGATATTCCAAATTAATTGTAGCATTTAATTTAATTAAATTCTATAATATTTTTTACAAGTTATCATCTTATCGATCTTAAAGTTGTGATTCATATATAACACTCGTTTTTTCCCTCTCATTTTAAAGTTGGATCTCATTGGACTTTTTCTTTTATATCTTTTTCAAGTGACGATAAACTATTAAAACACCATATTTAGAAACTAAAAAATTCAACTTATTAAAAATTACTCAATAAAAACGTTGACAGAAAAAAGTATAGATCATTGAGGGTTTCAACATTTTTAATCTATATTTTTTTCTGTCAATGTTTTTGACAAATAACATTGGATAATTTATAGTAACTGGAATTTTTGTAGTATCTAAATAGAGTGTATTTTATATTTTATACTCACTTGAAAGGATAGAAATAAAAAATATGATGAGACTGAAACCTAACTTTAAGATGAGAGAGGGAAAAATAGAATGTTTTATGAAGCCTAATTTTAAGATAACAGAAAAAATTGCACTGAAAATTACTACTCGAAAAATATTTTTAAGAATATACTACAATTAATCTAGGATTTCCAAAATAGGAAAAAAATCATTTTCTTTATGAAATGATGAAATATTTCTTAAAGGACACTTTTCTTAACACTCTAGGGGCGCTGATTTGGATCCAATCATTCTTGAGGGGGCATTTCGCCGGATTCTAATTGTAAGATGGTTCATAGTGTCTCATACATAATTTTCAATTTAGATTCTTTCTGTTTGAAACTTGCATTATTTGGGAGTCAACTTTATAGAAGTCCAGTTGAATGGTTTTTTAAAAGCAATTTATCTTTTATGAATGCAATATTTTAAGTAGAAAAAAAACCGTAATAAATTTATTTTACAAATGCTTTCATACAGTACACATATGCAATCTTCTATTATAATATCTTAAAATATGAGAACTACGCTCTTAAACCTTCACCTCAGCGCAATGTCATTTCCATATATGAATGATTTTATGTTAAATTCGTTCACAATAAATCACTTATTCTGCTTGCCATTTCTTAAGCGATCAGTTTCCATTAAGACCCACCATTTACTTTCCATTTTGAAATTCATAATCGGTGTAATCTACTATTATATCTTATTGCAAGAGACTCTAGGTGACAGGCTTAGAAAAAAAATCGAATACTGCAATTTTACAATTTTAGAGAGACACTTAGGCGCCAAGTAGGATCACATCGGCTTTTTTAAATGACGTGGCCAATTTAACATATTTATGGAATATTTTGATAAGAAATTAATACAGATTAAATTACCATTAATCACAATTATAGTCAAATCATGTTATGCACTCCAATAAGTAAGTAATTAATGCAATTTCAATCAATCACTACTCTAATTAATCCACCCTTTTCCAATTTTGTTCTCCTATATAGGTTTATACACTCTATTTTGTTTTTTGATTCGTATACACTCCGTTTAGTGTTCTATTAGGTGTATTAAATATATATATATGTGTGTGTGTGTGTGAAAATAGTAATTTCAAATCTCATTCACCCTCCTAATTAATTGCTACAATTAAAAACTCACTCAATCTCAACCATGAATCATAATCGGTCCCTCCTTCCTATTTCATTCCAAATATCAGACCCATATACCAAAAACAAGTTGCACGCTCCGTTTGAAAGAAAACTATCGTCCTCTAGCCCTCTGATATCCGACATCCATATGCATACCATTTCTCGGCCTCCATTCCCTCAAGCCGCCGCTTGCTCTGTCTAAAGAAATAGGGCCTTCATCCCGCTCCCTGATTTCCAACGACACAATAGAGCAGCACCACTCCAATTTCCGATTTCACGGTGCCACACCAGCAGGCCTTTCTTCGTGTTTCCAGATGGCGCAACTCAAAATGGTTATCCTTTATATAATGCGTCTCCAGACATCAGTTCTCCGTACAATGCTTGACCAACGTCGATCAGATAGTCGTTGGGTTTTCGATTAGCACTGGTTAGTAGAAAACCAAATTATGATTTTTTAACAATTATGAGGATTATTTGATGTTCTCTATTCTGAATGTTTGATACTTATGTGGTTTTGTCTCGAGTTTATTTATTATTGCTTTGATCGAATCATGAGTTTCATTACTGGTTTGATTTTCTGATAATTATGACTTTTCAGGAGTTACTAGATGGGCAGCGAGATACCTTTGTTCCAGACATGTATGCTTCTGCTTGGTCAGCGTCGCTCAGACGATCGTTGGGGATCCGATGAGCACTGGTAAGTATAAATCGAAGTAGCAGATTGTCCGAAGTCCGCTATTCTGATTGTTTGATACTATTAATATTTTGTCTGGAGGTCTGAAGTATTGGTTTAATCGGATTTAGGATTTTTTGTATGATAATCCTCTGGTAATTAATATTGATGGTTTGTCTTCGAATTAGTAATTTTATGCCTAATTTTCTCGAAGTATTTTTATTTTATTGTAGTTCTTGTAGTTAGCTTTTATACCAAAAATAAATAAATAAATAAATAAATAATTGGCCGCATTTGGATGAGTATTTTTGCATCTACATCAGTAGTAACAGACGGTTATTAGATCTGAGTTAAGTTTGACTGGTTATACATTATGTTCTTATGTACAATTGATCATATCTACTTTAGCATCCCACTTCATCAGCAGAATTAAGTAGGATCATTAATTTATCTATTTGTGTTTGCAGGTCATAGCAATTGATGAGAAGTTTGCAATCTTGTTATCAGTGTCACCACCACCAACAATGTTGTTGTTAACGTCTAGAATCATTTGGATAAGGATCCTATTTTGACTTGGTTTATTTTTTTTCAAGTTTATAGAAGCCCTCCCTTTTCTACTCCTCAAAGCTTTTTAGTTTCAATTTTTTATTTTATTGGCTGCAAGCTTCAATATGCATTTTCCTTTGTTTTGTGAATATTTGTTGATTTTTATCCACAAAGTATCTGTATGCTTTGATTTAAATGGTTACTTTTGTAGTCTTGATTTTTGTATTCCTTGGTTCAGTTGAGGGGTTTAGCACTTAGACTCATCAGCCTTGCACTAATGACTCGACATCATGTATCAGAACTTTTCTACCCATTGTTAGATGCTAAAATTAGCCAAACTGATTTACAGGGTGTGAATTTCTTTAACAATGCCTTGAATTGCATGCTCAGGCTCAAAATTTGGAAAACTGACACGTAAATATTGGAATATGTTTCAGGTTTTGCATGTCGTTAAAACAAGGCAATTAACTTACTCTATTTTGAGCCGTTTAATTGCCTATATTGAAGACCTTTAGATAAGACAACTCTTCATCTTCGTGAAGCTATCCAGGTATATGTCATTCTATTTTGCTTGCCTACTGATGTTGTTGCTCGCCATCCTTTTTTTTACAATATGACTTGAAGAAGCGCTTATGAAATCCTACATGGCTGATATGTAATGATGTTGTTAAGGTAACTGACATTTTTTGCATTTGAGAGTTTTTCTTTGATTTCATTGGCTTAAGAATCTCATTCTTGCTTGAGTTTTATTGTTGACAATGGATAAGTAAGAAAATAAGGAATAAGTATAAAAATTTTGCATCAAACTTTTTGTAGTAAATGGGAATACCGTGATGGCTTTTCAGTTTTATGAAGGATTTAGTAAACCGCCCAATTGTTTGATTTTTAGTTGTAAATCCTGTTAGGGATGCGGGTCTTTTTATTCTAATAATAAAAAAATGGTTGCCAGAAACACCATTTTGATGTGCGAGGGTAGAGTCGAGGTGGAAAGATGGGAGGTATTCCAAAAATTACGGTACAACAATAATCTCTTGGGTTTTGATGTTCAGTTATGTTGTGTACCAACTATTTAGTTGAGCCGAATGACTTTAGGCAATTAGGAATGTTCTTAATATATCAGGGATATGTATCTTCAATATTTTTAATCCAGAATTTTCCCAAGGATTATGATTCATCTAATATATGACTGAGATTATAAAATGATAGATAAATTTAAAGACACGAAACACTCATGGTGTACAATTTGATATATCTGTGCAATGTTGTATGAGACTATTGAGGGAATGATATAATAGTGTTTAATACTAGCATGATCGCTACAAAAATCACTAGAGTTCATATTTTTAAGCTACTTTTATGCTGCCAGTTTCAAACATTGCATTTATCTGATTCTATGTACATGCTTATGAGTCCATCATGCATGAGGTAGACATGTTGAATCTATCTCTGCGTTGCTTTGAATTTTGCAGGCGTCGTTTAATCTAGTAAAGTTCTTTAGGCATCAAAAGAAAGCTTCAGGAGGTGAAGTGTGAGGGATGCAATTAGGGATGTTCAAAAAACCCGCAAAACCGAGAAACTGAACCGAACCGCATGATCCGAAACCGAAAAAACCCGTGAACCGAAGAAACCGATAACCCGTGGGTTCTAATTTTAGAAACTTGCGGATACACGAACCGATCCGCATATGCCTATTTACAAATAAATTATCTAAAATTGCTTACTTCATCTCAATTTTCCTTTAAATTTCTTTTATATCATGTGTGAAAACCCATTTCATACAACAATAATACATGATTTGCAATATTATATTATTGTTCTATATATGCAAACTACTTTTCTTTATTTTGATGCTCTAGATATGTACATTTATGATGCAAAATTTTAGAATATCTCCAAGTAAATTGAAAAATTTTATAGAATAATTATACTTAGGAATACTCGCGACCCGAACAGCAAAAAACCGTGAAAATCGGGTACCCACATTTAGGTACCCGCATTCGGTGGGGCGGATAGTATTTTTCTCACTATCCGCCCCGCCCCGTACACACCCCTAGATGCAATGGTAGAAATTTTGATGACGATGAGTTATATATAAATGATTCAGATTTGCCCATGTAAGTAAAGATCTACTAATTCCTAAATTCATGTTATTTGTGTCATCACATGGTAGACATTGTTAAATTAGTTTTATTGGTAACTTAGTTTTGTGTGTATGATAGCAGGATGCACGTCTATATATTGATCAAGAAAACTAAATTGTTGGTTACTTGGTTTTGTTTGTATGATTGCAGTAAAGTTGAGATAAATTCATGTAAATATGAGTTTGACTTGTGATTTTTTGAAAGGGTGATGCAACTTAATGTTATCTGGTTTGTTGCTCCAGACAAGCATGAGAATGTAAAACATGTTATAACGTTGTTTCGTTTTATGTTGAAATTACCAGATTGATAGAAAAATTCACCAAAAAAGTGACTGATTAAACATTTATGATACACCTCATTAGATACCGCATATTTTGAATTTCTCATCTGCCTGTTATTCACATATTAAATATGAATTTAATATAGTAGTTTTTTCCGTGATGAAATGCGTATTTAAGATATTTATATTTTAAATAATATCTCTGTGATGAAGTTGGGTATTTAAGCTAATTCACAATATTGTACTAGTAATAATAATTGGCAACTTCTCGTCCACTTAACAACATATGCATCACACATCACTATAATTGGCGCACTAACTGGGTACCTGAAACGCAAATGATGTTGCATACTTGCATAAGCATTGCATCCTGTCTAATCTTCAAGCCCTAGGCCCAGTTTCTCTATATGTCAAACTGGGCCCTGGTACGCTCCAAAACAGGCAGATTCGGAGACTTTCATCTTATGAGAATATTAAAGAACAGCACTGCAATAATCTTCGACATAAGACGGATGATACTGATAATAGTACTAGTTTAAACACAATCATGCTAAAAAAAACAAGAAAAAGAGAATTCCAATTTTGCTATTGGTTCACTTTACAAGAAGGAATCGCCTTATCCACGGCGATGTTATCAGTACACGCATGGTAGCAACAGCAACCGGTATTAAACCATTTGACTGTTCATAGACAGAAGAAAAGAAAATATGAATACAGCTAATGTCAAGTCTTTGAAGTTCATTTATGTACAAATCTTCATTTGGTACTGTTCAACGAGCCGTGTATAGACTACAGTGCCATTCATTTACTAGTCCAATTTACGTTCTGTAACAGGTAGCAGAGAAATAACTGTACATATCCCAATGATATATGATAAGGGGCATAAACTGACCAGCTTGCTCTTGCAGATCGTCAACAATCGGAGAAAGAAAAAGCTGTTGCAATATTTACCTGTTTTCTGGTCATGCATCACAAGTCAGACCATTACTCTCGGAATCTGATAATGCTGCAAAAGCAGGAAGCCAGAGCTCTACTCGGGTTCCACCGGCTCCAAGGGCAGCATCAGAGCTTCGAGGTGATATTACACGTACTACACATCCATAACTCTCAAGTATCTCCCGAGCAACCGTTAGACTAGCAACAAAGTTCCATGTCATGTTGTCTTCGATCCTGCCTTCAGACAGGAGCTCGGGTCCAAAAGGTGTTAGAGAGTGCATCTGTGTCTACGAGCAAGTACCAGATCTAGAATTAGCATGTGATGAAGATGAACCAGATCAGATTTCTTTACGTTCAAGGGGTAAAGATTTACCATAAAGTGCATGTCAGGTCCATCATCATCAATCACCACTAATGTCCCACCTGCCGGTGCTCCAGTGGATACTATCTCAACCTTCCCTCCAACCTGGGTACGTAATAATGCACCCTCTATTAAATTGCTCAAAGCCTGGCGCAATGCTGGTTCTTCTATAGCAACTTGCAAATTTAGTGAAAGATTACTAAACTCCACAAGTCGCCGCTGCTTATGAGCAAGGGGTCTCATAGCATCAACCAAATTGGACAATACATCAGAAACATCGCACGGTCTTCCTGACAGAAAAATTAAAACATAAGCGAAAAAGGCAGTCACAAGGGTTGAGAGCTATTATTAAAGTACACTAAAAGCTTAGCCATGATTGCTCACTTATGGTGGCTGGAGGTTAATGCAGAGTACAACAATGAGAATCTTAATCTACAATAGCCAGACACTGCTCCATATGAGTAGTGTTTCTTTCTACAAGATAACTATATGAACAAGCATAGAGTGTACCTAATCCCCTGTTGTTGTAGCGGAGCAAGCGCATGTGGTGGCATTGGCAACTCCAAATCTTCTGCTGCTGAACTTAGTGAAAGTAGCTCACCAGAACTTTTCAACTTATCACTAGAAGTATCTTCCAACAATTGAGATCTCACGGACTTTGGATGTGAGTAAGCTGACTTATTCAGCTTTCTCAGTGTCTCTTTATTATACCGCACTACATTAGCCTACAATATCAGGAACAAGAAAACTGAAAATACCAAACACCATCCATATATATATATATATATCCAAGTAAAGAGTAGATAATGGAAACTAGAAGAGTATGAATTTGGCTTAGAGGACGTAAGTACAATCTGATCATTAAAACGATAAGATAGGGGAGATGAACCTTTGTCAAGTAAACAGCATCTTGGAGCTCCTGGAGAGTGTCCCTCATCCGGTCACTTTGTACCAATATGTCTTCTACGATATCATAAGAAATCTGCTCAAAAGGTAGAAACACGAGCCAGGCAATGTTAAATTTTCTGACCGTAAGAAATTACAAAAATATATTTCTAAAGGAATAAATACTAGCCTCGTTTCTCTTCACATGAGTTGAAAGCATTTTGGTCAAAGTCCTTACACTGGAAAGAGGACCACGAATCTGAGCAAAAGGTAGCGTTTAAGAAAACTCGTCACTAAAAAACATCAGATGGGATAAACCAGCAAACAGAAAATCATCCCACCTGCTCAACAAGCGCACTCATCCTGACATTATTCTGCCATGATGATTGTTGCGATAACATTGCTTTCTGAAGAAACAAAAGTAAAAGGATGTAAGCTTTTAAGAAAGCTGGAGTTAAATACAGAAGAGAACGAGAATTAAAGAAGGTCATAACACATCAAGCAAAGTGGAGCATCAAACAGCCAAAGGGCCAGGGTAAACCGAACCAACTTTACAATCAACAAAATGATAACGTAACTTCCTAATTCTCAGTCTGCATGACATGCATACGGTGACTAAATTTGATGGACGAGCAACATAAAGTTCACCAGCTAAGAACATGACGGAAAATGTAACAACCTGATCCATAACATAAGCCACAGCCAAAGAGCGAGCTATATAGATTGCATTTGACCTCTGCTCAGCAGTCAAGACATTCAACCTCCAAAGTTCACTCTCTGGAGACTGAACTTCCCAAGATTTTGCATCCAAACGTGGACGCAATGCGTAGTCTGTCTGAGGACTTGGACACTTAACATCATTCTGTTCATCACATTCTCGATTCTCAGCTTCCATATCCATGTCCGAGACCTCTGCCACCAAGAACCCCACAACAAACGGTTCCTTCACCATGGGAAAAACCAGAGCCCTCTGCTGAGCCACAACTTCCACCTGGAACCAGAATCAGGGTTCGGTGTATGCAACTTTAATCTCACCAGAAAGAACAGCAGTTCTGAGAATCAAAAGAAAACTTACTTGTTGACTGGAAAGCGCGGCTTCCGCGGAGCGCAGTCCCGTCGGAATCCGAAAAGTACCGACCAAGACCACGATGTCAGTAGCATTTACGGCTGGATAGGCAGACACTCGTCTTAGCTCCAAGCGGTCCATCACATAGCTACCGGCTGGTCTCACAAAAACCTAAAGTAAAACGACAATAAAATTGAATTTCTCAATCCTCGTCGAAACAAATTGATCAAATTCCAAGCAAAAGTGACCCCTGGAACAGACCGAAAGAACGGCATCGGAATCGACAATTCGGCGAAAGAGGCCAAGTTGTTCGAGGCAGAGGCGCTGAAAATCTGGACTGGGGAGGACCAACTGTTGCTTGCTGTCGTTTTCGATTCTCTGAGTGAACTCGACTGGAGAAGTCGAAGCTCTGCGAATGGCAGCGGAGACAGCGCAAGCAGAGGAGACCATCTCACAGCCTCCGGTGTCCGCCGCATCGGGAGGTTCGTCGTGGGGGATCGTGCCTGAGACGTGGCGGAGGGTGGTGTTGGATGCATTGAGAGGGCGGAGAAAGGGAAGAGCGATTGCTTTGAGAGAAAGGTTATCGGAAAAGAGGATCGGAGTGTAGGGCTGCAGGTACTGATTGTAGGCGGGGGTCGAGGGAAAAGACGACTGAGACGCCGAGGAGAGAAGCATCCTCACTCGCCAGTGCAGGGTTGTGCAGAGTAGCGCCTCAGATTTTTTATCTGGTCATTGAGTCATGCCATGCCAGTATGCCACGATAAAAAAAGGCCAAAATCGTTTGTTGGTACACTTACCTGTATAAACTCAATTATATAAGGACCTAAATTTTGAGCTCTGAACTTAAACTACTCGTTACAAAAGTTTTACAACATTTATTTTTTAGACTTTAAAAATTTAAATATTAAAATAATAAATTGATATTTCTATTTTATAAATGTATTTTAAAATAATATAAATAAATAAATTCAATCAAATTAACATTAAACGTTAAAAATTTATGGGAGAGAAGGAGTATGTGAAGTCCATACATTTTACAACAATGACTCAATAATTTGCTTAACACTATCAAACTTTTAACGGTTTGATTCTATTCGAAACTTTTCAAGATTTAAGTTATAAATAAGAGAACTATTAACTTTATGCCATTTGGTGTGGATCAAATATTAAGTCCAGAGAGCCCCGCTATTCCTACCCGCACTGCATGCCTTCACTGCACCGAATGCCAGGCAGGCCGCCTGCTCCTACTGTAGTCATCAGTGATGATGCATGACACACTGTCCTGTCCATACTGCTGCCCATACCCCATCTGGGCACTGTAAATACTTCACTCAGCGCCCCACCTAAAGAGACCACCTTTATTAAAACTTATCTTGCAACCTAACTTTTACTCAATAGATCCTCGGCTAGCATACCGTACGAATTCTAACTTCAGCGTCGGAGAATTGTACCAGGTGCTTGCTCGGCCTCGGAAGCAACTCGTCTCAGGAGCGGCTCGACATCGGACGAAGCAACTTGGAAGCAACTCGTCTCAGGGGCGGCTCAACAATGGACGAAGCAACTCGAAAGTAGCTCATCTCTGGAGCGGCTCGACGGAGGACGCAACTACTCGGGAGAACCCAACATCGTCGCAGCATGGCAGGATTCTTTCCTTTTGGGAGACCAACTTTCTCGGACACGGTATCTGGTACTTCGCACTCGCTCCGACATTTATATTAATTAATGTCAATCGCAGGTATTAACATTTGACGCCGTCTGTGGGAAACATATCATATCTAAAGGATACTCTACCATCTGACACCAATTTGCAGAAAGACACGGAGGCAACCCCCACGGCCAGCTCAGGCCTCGCCCCCGGGAACGTCACTTCGTCTGTGGCGGTCACCCCGACAGGGGAATCACTCGACACAACGAAGGCGATTAGTCGCTCCCCGAAACCTGCTCGCCGACTTCGCTCGAACTGCCTCTGGGCAATTACAATCATAAGTCTCGGCTCAGCTTGTTTATGCGGGCCACGGCCCCAAGCTATGCTTCACAAAATGCATTCTGACATGAATGCCCCCTCCTGCATGAACATTCCTGCACCATGCGAAATGCCATTTGTGGCCACCGTGTACACGACAATCCATACTATGTCGGTCTTCAATACTCCGACCACGGCCCCCAACATCTGCAATAATGACGTCCCTCGGCTCCAACACCTTCTTGGGGCTCCAGTCACTTTGAGTGAGTACGGGGATGTCGCGTGACTTTCCACACCAGTTGGGTGACCCCTTCACGAGGGCTTCCAGTCTGGGTGCCTACCCCTTCATGGCGCCCCATATGGGATTCGACCCGGCCATTCTGTCATCCTTGTGAAAAGTTTGACCTTGCCTTGGAGCTTGATATATAGACTAAAAAGGCAACTCTAGCGAACCACCTTGGACGACATTTCGATGAACTATTGCCTACAACCACTCCACTGGACCCAGCCTAACCCTCATCGTTTAACCTATTGCAAGTGACGACAGGTCGGGGGGAGCAATCAATGGTACAACGAGAGGGAGCAGTCGATGACAAGGTAGGAGGGAGTAGCAAGCGGCAGTTAAGAAAGGGTGGTGTGATGAGGGGTGGGAGGGTGTATTGCTAATGGGTGAGAATGAGACAATGAGTGGTTGATGGGAATTGTTGACGGGTGAGGAAATGGATTTGAAAGATAGAAAGAGGTCAAGGGAAATTGGAAACGTAATGTCAGGAGGTCTGGGATGTGAAATGTAAAGGGGAATATTGGGAAGTAAAGAAGTCTAGGAAGTGTAAAATGTATGGGGAGTGGCAACCGTTGAGGAAGATGAAAGGAAAGTATTATAAATAAAAAGGAGAGGAGTGTTAAATGGAAGGATAATGTAATTTTATTAAGCTCAATTATTGCTCGGGAGTCAACTGAGTCGAATTTATCAAACATAAATTACATTAGTATATCACACTAACTAGGGGTGAGCAGAGTTCGACCGAAACCGAATTTGTTCAGTTTAACGGTTCGGTTTGTACGGTTTTCGGTTCGGTTTCAATTGAAATCGAAATTCAATTATACAATTTCGGTTCGGTCACGGTTCCATGTTTCGGTTAATTGGTTAACCGAAAACTGAATTATATATTCTCTTTTTTCCCCTTTGGGCTACCCATCGACATTCAGCAGTAGTAACCCATCCAAGCCCATGTGCCCAACCCATACCGTTGAAGAATGAAGGTTATGCATTTATGTTTTGTGGATTGTCGAATTGCATTACATATGTTGGGATTTTATTTTGTAATTTAAGGTTTGATTGGATTGCATAAATGAATTGTTATAATCGAAATTTGACCAATTCGGTTTTACTAAGTGAAACCGAAGCAAAATACAATTGATGGAAAATCCGACCAGTTCGGTCAAAAACCGAACCGTAGCAATTCGGTTTCGGTTTATTCGGTTCCAATACCTTATTCGACCAGTTCGGTTTGTTACGGTTGAAAACCGTAAACCGATCAAACCGATCAATTCGTTTCAGTTGAAACCAAACCGACTAAATACTCACCCCTAACTCTAACCATAATTTTAGCTCAAGCTCAAGTTCGTGTAGCTTTACTTGTTAGGTGTGATTAGAGCTCGAGCTCAAATTGGCTCACGAACAATTCGATTCGTTTATCACCCTGGTGATTAAAACACAACCATCGCTTCACTCTAATTATTTTGGTGATCTATCTTTTTCCTAGAACTCGTGGCAATCCATCGTTCTATAACGGTATCTAGCGTAATTACCTTGTGGTCTAGTAATATTTTTCTCTATCGAGCAAAAAAACACAACAAATATTTCGTGATCAAGAGAATAATGCATCAATGTTTCAAGTAATTAAACAGATCCAAAGTAATAATATGTAGAATTGAAATGTTAAATCTTACAGTTAAGCTTCACAAAATAATCATAGAAAATAATTAGAAAATTAACCACTAAACATGTTCAATGATAAGAAATAATAAAATAATAAAACCAGAATTTTTAGGATGCAAAATAATGAATGATAACCAATTTCTTTAGTTTTGCTAGGCCTCTATTGTTCCTCTACAAAAGTTGCGGATTGTGTTCAATGGCCGAATTATAACTTTTTGGTTCTACGTCAACCTAGTCCTGTAAGCACTAGGTTTTGGCCTTTTCACACCTTATTTCCTCAAACGTTTATTAGCTGTTCGCTTCAGCCCCAAGAGTTTTTTCTTGTACCATTTTAATCCTCAATCTTCATCTTTTAATCAAATTTGCCTCAAATTTTCCACTTCTTATCAATTTAACATTTAATTTCTCATTTTTTCTCCAATGCCTCTCAAAGTAGAATCATGCAAAACTCTCGCGTAAACTAATGAGAAATAATGTGCACTTATCAGATTTGATGCCTCATTAGTACAAATATCCCCTCTCAAGTAAATAAATGGTACAAATGCTCATTTCATCCCATTTTTTGAAATGCGTGATTTCGATTAGCTTTTCTAATTTCTATAGCATCCTTTAAAAGGAAGTTTTTTGTTAAAAAAATATATTCATAAACTATCCACATTAAATTACCATTTGGTTATAGAAATATTGATTTTATAAATGATGAAAATTATGAGTTTAGATAATTTTGGGACGGGGATAGTGAAAAAGTTGGGTATAGTTCGTGAATTATGTAGACCATTTGTCACATAAACAAAAAGTATGATAGTAATTTGTTTGTTTTTTTTTGTGCTAAAAAGTGACTTCAATCTTCAAAAGTTATAAAATGGATAGGTTAGTGGTTTATTGGTGTTTTATCAAACCATGGACAAATGTTTGTTTTGAAAAGTGATTTTTGGATGAATAAATTTTCTAAAATATATCCATTCGTCTCCTAAGTTATGTAACATTTCCTTTTTAAGACCGTCTTTATTCTCCAATTAAAATGTTATCTTCAATTTTCTAGACATTCGTTTTTTACTTTTGGTGTATTGTCCTGGTTTAGATTTGTTTTAGAATTTTTTATTCATTTATGTATTTAATTACATCTTTCAATTTAAACAAATTACAAAATTACAAAGTTAATAGTCAGTATCCTTATCTTGGAGTAATTGATTACGTTATGGTGATTTGTTTTTTTTTTAAAAAAAAATCGTCAAGATAACATTACATCTATTAGTTGATACTCGCTCACCTCAACTACCAATTTCAAACATATGAATCTCTCAACTACTCTGAATTCAAGATATTCATTCAAAATATACACATAAAAAAATAATCTATTTATTGATACACGTGTATAGGGATGATGAGATCTTTGTGTATTACCAAAAAAATGTCATCTTTTACTTCGATTACCCTTAAATATTGAAAACAAAGTCATTTAATGTTTTTATGTAGAGAACACCTTCCAGCGCTAACATAAACTCATACATGTCTCTTGGTAAAAACTGAATAAGTATGAAAAGAGATGGTTGCCAAAAAAAATAAAAATCAAAAAGAATAAGACCATGCTCTTTTGTAAAATACTAATACTAATAATAATAGTAATAAATTGAAATGTCAAATCAATTTTTCCTTTTAGTTTTTTTAGGAAAGAAGGACGGTGCTCTAAAAAAATTTAAGTGGGTAAGCAGAACCACTGGTCTGGAACGGAAACATTTCCCTCCAGAGGCTTCAAGCCAAAATCAGACGCACCCATTCAAACTTTTGACCCATTTCTCTTAACGGCTCGTAGCTGCCTCCCTCCCTCTTCCCTTTGACATCTCCCAACCCTAATTCCCTTTGACCCGCTCACTCCATTAGCCGTTGCAATTCTTTCTGCTGCATAACATTCTTCTTTCTTCCTTTCTCTCCCCTCCTCATTTTAGTCATCACAACAACAATGACAAACAAACTTTCACTTGATCTTCAACCCTCGCCGCCTGACAAACCCAACAACACGGCGGAGCCTTCACCCAAAGTCCCACCTTTGCCATGTTCCTTGAAGCGCAAGAGGCCGCCCAAGATAGAAATCCCCAATGTCCTCCAAGAAATCGAAACGGGCAGGGTCAAATTCGCGGACTTTACGCCAAGAACCGACACCGTCTGCTTCGGTGCAGCGGGCGTTTCCGTCGTCTCCGTCAAGGGAAAGAAGAAGTTTATGGAAGACGCCTACAAAATCGCTTATTGCTCTCGAGGGACCTCCAAGAAGGTACTATTTTTTTGGGTAATTTCCCCCGCTTGCTAGTATATTTAACATCAAAAAATGGTAACTTTTTTACTTTTTGGGTGGAGAATTCAGACTTTTTATGGCGTGTATGACGGACATGGCGGACGCATGGCTACAGATTACGTTTCCGAGAGATTGCATGATAACATCTTCAACAAGATGGAGGATTGCGTGGGGAATGAGGAGCATAAAGAAGCTGTCAAAGCAGGCTATCTCAAAACTGATGAAGATTTCTTAACTCAGGTATTACCAATTCGTTTTGATTGAGAGGCTGCCATCGGAAATCAGCATGCTAGCTAATTGGTTTTCAATGATTGGTTGCAGGATTTGTTGAGCGGTTCGTGCTGCGTCACAGCCGTTATTGAGGACCAGAACCTCATTGTTTCGAATGTGGGAGATTGCAGGGCTGTCCTCTGCAGGGGAGGAGTAGCTGAAGCTCTCACCATGGATCATAAAGCTGAATCAGAGGATGAGAGGAACAGAATTGAGAGCAAGGTACTGGGTTTGAGAATCTGGTTGTGTTAGTCTTGAATTTGTTGTCTTCTACGGCTCATGTTAATCTGTTGATGGTGCACAGGGAGGGTATGTGGAGATGCATTATGGAGCATGGAGGGTCCATGGTGTACTTTCTGTCTCTAGAAGCATTGGAGATGCTCATTTGAAGCAATGGGTGGTTGCAGAGCCCGAAACCCGAATCCTTCGCTTGACTCCAGATATGGATTTCCTTGTCTTGGCTTCTGATGGACTTTGGCAAGAGGTGAGCCTAGAATTGAAGAATCTCATCTCAGAAATGCATTTACATCTACAAATCTAGTAGAATTGTGAAAATTGGAGTATGTATCTTCTTTTTATTTGTGTTCTCTTGCGCAGATGAATATTTTTCTGTTGGTCCAACAGTGGCAAGGCTGCCATACTGTCAATTGATTACGTTACTACCAATTTGACTACTCATTAAGAATCCTAAATGCTGTAGAAAAGATTATTATACTAAGTAGATTCATAGCTTGCTTGGTTGATTCCGCTTGTTATTCCATTGACTATTGACTTTTGAACATAGGTCGGTAACCAAGAAGCTGTTGATGTTATAGCACGAGTGATAGGTGGTAAAAGGTTGATGGCCTCCAGGAGTGTTATGGTGGACGAAAATGATGAGAACTGTGGCTATGTTAATGTGAGTCCATCGTCGAGGATACGAAGAGTTTCATTAGTCAAGCAACACAAGGTTACAAGTACTTCCTTAGGGTGTTCACTGGCGGCTTTTGATGGTTGGAAGCAAAATGAAGATGAAATTGGTGGCGAAAATGGAACTCCCCCCTCCAAGTTAAGAAGGGTGTCCTTGGTTCAGCGAATAAACCCAAAATCCGAGCTTCATAATCAAGAAAAGACATGTTCCAAGAATGGACCAACTTCTGCCAGGCTCATGGCTGCATGTACGGAGCTTGTGAACCTGGCTGTAAGTAAAGGTAGTTTAGATGACATTACGGTTATGATAATCGATTTGCAGCATTTGAGTTGTACAAGCTAATCCTTCGTTCTTTAGGGTGGAGTGACCATGCTGTGGAAAGTGATCGTAGTTTAGCGTCATTCAGAAACTCTACCCAGTTAACATGATTATATGGTATGATTGTAGATCATGGGAATTAAGTGTTGCTCTGGTCATGTCCAGTAGTTAATACGTACAACTAACAATGAATTCATTTGTACGGCTCATGGCTCCCAAGGTTAGAACTTCATGTCTCCTTTTTACTTGCAAACCAAGTAAGTCTTGACTCCTGCCTACAATGTTCAACCTTTTGCCCTTTTTCCCCGGATTAAGGAAAGTCAGAAGTATCAATCGACCTGAGTGACAAAGTTAAAGTTTTGGAGGTGTCAGTGCTTATGTCCGTACCAGATTTCAAATTTCCTCTGCTTTATCACCAGCCTTCCTTTTCACTCGACCGCCCACATGTGTTGATGGACTCATTTGTTGATCTGAAGTTTGAGCTAAGCCATATGATTTTTTACCTTGAACAACCTCGCCTCTAAGTAAGAAAAAGGTGGTCACTTGTGGATTACGTAATGGGAAAAGAAAGGTGAAAGACTGATAATAAAAAAAAAAAGCTTTCCAGGCTAGCATCATCACATGATTGACTATAAAGTTTGCTCTTCCTTTGTTTCATGTTCCACCTTTTCTACATTTAAAAACAAAAGACTCCTTCCTTTCCTATTCCCTTGTTTCATCATCCATAACCACAGCCATGGCTGATTCAGTTTCCATTCCTGCTTGCTTTTCCTCCACCGAGACCAAAAACGATGACCCGCTTAGCGAAGCTAGATCAGGTCAGAGCGTGTTGATATCGGTTTATCGAACAAAGATAGCCGGTGAGTCCCGGTTGATCACCGTCACATGGTGCAAAAATTTCTTAGTCCGTGGACTCTCTGTTTCGATCCAGGGAGAAACAGGGGATCATCAACACAGCTGCAAAATCCAGCTCAAGCCATGGCACTTCTGGCGAAAGCAAGGCTCCAAGCGCTTTGTACTTGAAGGTTACGACGTGGACATAGTCTGGGATCTCAAAGCAGCCAAGTTCAGTGGAGAGGCCGAGCCAAGATCAGACTTTTACGTGGCCCTGGTTTGCGAAGAAGAGGTTGCTCTGCTTCTGGGAGACCAGAAGAAAGATGCCTACCGGAAGACCGGCTGCAGGCCGTCACTCATCGATCCCACTTTGGTCTCAAGGAGGGAACATGTCTTTGGGAGGAGAAGGTTCTTAACCAGACTCAACTTTCACGACAAAACACAGTTGCATGATATTTTGATAGAGTGCAAGGACAAGAGCCATGGCGGTGGTTGCAACTTTGATCCAGAGCTGGAGATAAGCGTAGATGGGAAAACGGCCATGAATGTTGAGCATCTGCAATGGAAGTTTAGGGGCAACGAGTCCTTGAATGTGGGGGACATTGGGATCGAAGTCTATTGGGATGTCCATGATTGGCTGTTTGCTTCTGGTCCAAGGCACGGTTTGTTTATATTCAAGCCAGTTCCCTTGCCGTACACGTTTGAGCCGTGTTCACTGCTGGGAACTTTGTTGAACCAGGAGGCGGTTTCCGCTGACGCAGATGATCGCAATGAAGCTGAATCATCTGCGTTTTGCTTCTCTTTATATGCGTGGAGGATGGATTAAAGTGAGGTTGATTGATCCTTCAATTTGCTGCCATTGCTGCACTAAGATTGAAACCTGCACGCGAATTGTTTGCTCACAATCAATCCTCCAGAAGCGGCGGCTAAAGGATATCTCGTACGATCGATATAGTTTTGCATCTCCATCCCATCTGGTTGGTATAAACGAAGGTACCATACCATCAATAATAGTTCCCTGAAAAGGACATGGCACAGTGTATTTACTCCCACAGGCGCTTGTCATATGACTAAAGGGATGGGATGGGATGGTACTTTGAAATCTGAGTATGTGTAATTTGGGCCATAGTTTAAGGGAGTAAGTGCAATAATTCCTAAAAGAATTGAACCTTAGATAAAAGGCCTAAATAAATTCTTTGATCGTTGAAGTTTTGTCATTCGGACATTTTGGGCATCTTAAATGAAAACTAGGAAGTTTAACCCCTTATTAAGGGTGTGTCGGAAAAATATTGGAAAATTATTTTTGTAATTTTGAAAGTTTGATGTGATGTTTGCGAGTATGGAAATTTAAGGGAAAACATTTTTATTCGATAATTTATGGATTTAAAGATGTTTTGTGTAAGAGAATTTGGAAAAGTAAGTTTTAATTTTTTTTTTTTGAAAAATTGTGGTGAACGTAGCCTAAGAAGTGCACCCTATTGTCCTAACTTAGGTGTCCGAAGTAAGTCTTGATCTGTTATCCCTTTTTTACTGTATCTACTTATCCCTTATTTATCACCCGGGTGAATTTTCACCCACCTGAATCTTGGAAAATGAGAGATGAATATGTAATTGTTACTGCTAGTTGGGATTGAACACAGATTACGAATCGAGTCGTTTAGGCAAGTAGGTGAAATATCACATAGGTGATGATTAATAGGGTTCTACTTATCCCTTATTAAAATATACTAATACCGCTAATTAATTTGTTTTCGTCCGAAGTTATCTTTGAGCCGAAAAGAAAATAAAGCAAAGCAAATAGAGGAGGAAACCTAAAAAAATGGGAGGATGGAAGGCCGTGGGTGGGGTGGGTGGCCCATCATAACCCGCTGCCCACATGCAAAGTTTTGAGGCCTTGGTCCACTTGCCAATAATGTGCATGTGCTCCCCCGATCCTTTTTCATAAATTAGCCCATGGATCAACCCGACCCGGATGTTAATGGATCATGTTTGTAATGGTCTTTGTTTTGGTTTATGAAAAAGTATTGAGTAAAATCGTGGTAGGGACATGTTTTAAAATCTGCAACCTATTCTGGTCTCACTTTAAGTTTTCATTTCATTATGGTCATATCTTTAAGTTGCGCGTTCCATTGTAGTCCTTTCCATCATTTTAGCCATTTAAATGGATGGCGGATGATGAAATGACGATTTTACCCTTATTTAATTGGTACAATACACTCCATTTTTTTGAACTTAACCAATTTTACCATGGACATTTTCAAAACTTACACATTAACCTCAAACCTCACAAAACCCCCACTTTTATCATCTTTTCTAATTTGTTGCCGGAGATGTTTTCCCATATCTGGACTAGTTGCATTTGCGTCAGAACGTTCTCTGGAGTAAGGGTGTTCGCGAGGCGGGGTGGGACGGATTGTAGAGAAAATGCTATTATACGGGGTGAGGCCGATACCCGCGGGTAATGGAAATGATAACCCGAAACCGACCCGTGATTATCGGTTTTTTCGGATTTCGGATAATTCGGATATCAGTTCCTATGGATCTCTGATTTTTCGGTTTCGGATAACGCGGGACGGTTCGGGTTGGGGATTTTACAGTTTTTTTTAACACCCCTACTCTAGGCCTTAGGTGTAGCGTTTTGTTGAGCGTTCATGGGTCGTCGATAGTTTTGATCATGTATGTTACAATATCATCTTCATCCATGAAAGGCACTGCATACATAAACAAATAACATGTACATATTGGTTCCTTTTTATAAATAGTAATAGAACTAGGATTTTTCTTCCCGTACTTTGTTGCCGTTTTTAATTTCAATACATATTAGTGCAAAATAAAAATTTCTATATGAAAAATGAGGTTATCAAATGACATAAATAATAAATAACATAAGATATATATGGTGAAATTTAAAATAAAATTTAAAATTGGGGGAAATGGGTAAACATAAATTTGAAATAAAAAGAACAAATGAAATAGTTATGCCGAAAAATAGAAGATGGAGAAAATAAATGAGAGAATATCCAACACTCGTGAAACATAAATGAGAAAGTACATGTTAAGTAAAATTAACTAATTTTTTTTATAATTATTATTGTAAATCCAAAAAAATAAGTAATTTCATATTTGAAATATAGTTACAAACTTAAATATTCTAATTTTAAAGTTAAAAAAAGTAGAAGGCCATAACCCAAAAAAATTGAGCATGAAAACTCTATTTACTCTTGGAATAAAGAGAAATGAGTAAAACATAAATTTATATTTTTGAAGAAGAAAAAACATTAGTACTAAGCATCAAAAAAATGAGCAAAACCATGGAAATAGGATAACGAACCAAATTAATTGGAATAGAGAAGAAATAACATCTACATTGATTTAAAAAAAGCCAAATAACTAATTATAAGTATTAGAAAAAGAAAATGAGCAAAAAAAATAAAATAGGGGTCATGATTATAACCATAAAAAGTTAAAGGACTGAGGAAATATAAAAAGATTTCAGATGTTTAATTTTAAAAGATATTGAGTTGATAATTATCATTTTGGTTAATTTAAACTTTGATGTGGTTAAAAAATATTAAAACACCAATGAAAAATATAAACTCATCAATTGAATTATCTTAAAATCTTCATTTTCATTTAGATCATTAGATGAGAAAGAGAAATGACAAATACATGTGTCACGGACAAAGATAATCACTTAAATGTAAAAGAGAAAAAAGTTAAACGTTTTTGGATAATATGAATAAAATTTGGTCAAAATTTATCAAAATTGACACTATTCATAATATCACATCATAGTTTTTACAATCAGTATATAGATATAACGGGGATTTAGTACCCGCGCTTCGCTGCGGATAAAGACATGTTCAAAAAGTATAGATTAAAGAATCATTAAGCACAACTATGAACAATGTAATTATTGAAATATATGACATCTTGAAAATTTAAAGATTAAGTCAATGTAACATCCGCATGAACGAAAATAACATCGTCTAATTTTATATCTCGTTTGCATATTTCACATGCATCTAAAAAAACATATTTTATGAAATTCAAGGAATAACATATCTTAATTATAATATCACCAAATCATGTAAGTGTATCCGACAAACCAAAATGACCAATAGTTAATTATACTAAATACATAAATATTATCAAGCAACGATACATCCATCCTAAATGAGTTCACTTTTCTTTGTAACTTGCGATGAAAATGTGACAAACCATTTGGGGAAGAGACAGTACAAAAAAAGGTAGTGAATCATCAGAAGTTAGAACTCATTTCAGCATCAAGTAGTTCACCTTCCCCAGTTATACTTCATGTTGATTGCATCTAATCAGAGCACACTAAAAGTCAAAAGTTTTACCCTGCATATGAAACATGAAAAACTTATATTAGTATTATTCAACAGTGTAAGTGTGTAACCATGTCAAAGATCATTTTATTATAACCAATAATTTAATGTTTTTTTTTCCATTGCGGTTCCTTGAAGTTTTTGTTTCTTTGATGGTTACAGATGTTGGATTTACCATCTACATCATAGCATTTTGGATCACAACTGAAACAGCTTCAACTTTTGTTGATATTTCATTTCCCAACAGCATCAATGATAAAATCAGGCATCCCACGTTTGCTTGTGGAACTAAAGTGGAATTGGAAATTTTTTATTTATCTAATAAGTTGTCTCACCGGAATGAGTGCTTGTTGTGGGCTGTCATAACCCGGCTCATCTTGTCACAGGACATGCCAATGAGAACAGCTGCAACTGACTAAAGAAGGTGGCATCAACTTGCCTTGACCAATCCTTTATTGTTGCCTTGAAATTAAAGCTTGTCCAATGAATGCAATAGTAAATTGACATTTGCTCATTAATTAAGATTTCACCATAATGTTCACAGCTGAAATAGATGATTGATAATAAAAACTGAGTATATATAAAACTATAACGACAATGAAAAAATTGAGCAAAATGCCCCAAATTAACGCCAACTATTGGTTCATTAACTAAAGGAACATAGAGACAAAATAATTGAAAGATAAAAAAATTGAAAGATTCGATGCATGACATGCAATAGAGAATATTGGAAAGTTCATCCACATGTAGAAGACTAAAATTCATAGGGGTCAATAAAAAGATTTGCTCACTATAAATCATTTAGGGTCCGTTTAGTTATGAAGAAGTTTCTAGTTTTCATTTAAAATTCGTTTGTAAATATTTGATCACACACCTAATTTTTAAGAGATGGAAAACCTTGTTTCCAATGATTAGAAAACTACAGTATTAAAATGGAAACCTTCCAAATAAGGTTCCCTAATTTAATACTAGAGTTTTCCAAAGATTGGAAAATCTTGTTTAACATCTCTTCAAACCCAGGTATATGATCAAATATTTACAAAGAAGTTTTGGAAATGAAAATTTAAAATTTCTCAACTAAACGGACCCTATCAATTGGACTCCATTTTCAGTTTCCATGCTTTTGAGCAGTTGAAAATATATGGACAGGAAAGTATATAAAGATCTTGAAAGTTGACCTTGCCAAGAGACGTAAAAATGGATCAATGTCACACAACATCCAACATTTAAGAAAACCCAAATAAATCACAGTAATTATTGATGTTACAAATCATGATCAGTGGAGAGAACAAAAAACAGAATTAACATGAAAACAAATACTGGTTTAAAGCTCACTTTTTCTCATAAATCCGCCGAAAAGAACTCCAAACACTCAATAAGCAGTATCATTGCAAACTAAAAGCAGACATATGCTGAAAATGTGCCAAGATAAGATGAACATTAAATGCCAAAATAACCCGAGTTACATTTAATCGAGGACCATAATGAATGAAATGTTTACCCAACTATGACCAAATAAAAGTCTCTTGCATGATCTGGTTAAAAACTATCTAACCAGCATTTCATTCCTAACCAAATGTAAGAAAGTAGTAATAAAAAAATGAATCAAACCTAAGAGCCAATGCACAAAACTTTATAGTGAAGTGTAGCTGACCTGTTACAATGGCTAACTGAGGTTTAGCTATACAAACCTAGAAACTCAATAATCTAGATCATAAAGACTGACTGCCAGTTCGACAGACAACATTACAAATAATTAAGACAGCTTGAGAAGACTTAGCTTAAGTAGAACACCGAATTGAAAAAGAAACAATCACGAATAGTTTGCAATCGTAATCCACAGTTTGACTCGAGAATTTACAATAAACATTTGAAACTAAGAAAACACTGATTGCTATCATGCCCAATACAATTATAAGTAAGCGTGCTAATATAAAGGATTCATCAAGAGCTTATCCTTAAAGTGCTTAAACTCAGATCTCCTCTTAGCTAATTCAGATGACCATTGAGCATGGTCAGAAGGCAGATATCCTGGTAACAGCTGCCATACAGCCTCACTCATAATCATTTAGAAACAATTTCAACAACGAACCCAAAAATGAAAAATTAGTAACACATGTGCTTCGATTAAAGACCTCATTGGTTCGAGCAATCTTTCTCTGCTAATGAACCAGTGAGGCCATCATAAATTCCTTCCCAAGTGACTTTGGGAGGAAATCAGAAAATTTTGAGTGAATTTTTTTTATTTGTAAAGCTAATAACAAAGAGAGTAAAATAATAAACGATTGAAAGCAAGAAGGGATTAAGCTTGCATACGGGAAGCTCGCCGTCAAATTCGTTGTGCTTGGCTTTGTCAAAGCTAGTGTGGTTCTTTGCTGCTACTCCAGTCATCCTACGGCACCGGTGAGCTAAAGCAAGAGCCATTCATCTTCTTCATCGACTCCACTACAACTCACGCACCTGCATCTCCAGTCCCTTTCATATTGGCGTTGGCGAAGGGTGGTGGTGAGGAGATCGCATTCCAAAACTTTAACAACAATTTCCTCACACTTTTGGCCAGAGAAGCCAATGAACAAAGGTAAGATTGATGATGGATTCACTCCAACTCGCCCACCTGCATCTCCACTCGAATTCCGCTGTCTAGTACCAGTGCCTGACGGAGTCCCTTTAGAATCGATATTGGTAGAGATCGCATTCGAAAACCCTAACAACAATTTCCCTTCTCCTTCGCCAGAGAAGGCAACGAATAGAAGTAAGATCGAGTGATCGACCTTGGATTGAATTGAAAAAACAGTAAAGAGAAGGTGGCAAATACTCTGTACCATTTAACATTTCAATACATGCTAATTGAGCAAACTAAAAAATAGAAAGTACATTTAGGGGTGTTTGGTTCAAGCATTTTAGGAATATGGATTTTTAAAATCCCACAAATTCATAGAATCTTGTGTTTGGTTCATTTTGGAAAATGATTTTCCATCATTCTCAAAATCCTAGGATTCTTCATCCTTAAAAAATTCTTGGATTCAAAATACCATCAATAAACATGGTATTCTTAGAATCCATAGAATTATTATGTTTCAAAAATTTCAATAAAGCTCTCAAACTTTATATATTTACACATTTAGTCCTTAATTTTAAAAAAATTTACAAAACGGTCACTATTAAATTACACATTTAGTCCTTAAACTTTTGAAAATTTACAAAATGGTCCTTACTAAATTACACATTTAGTCCCTAAACTTTTGTAAAATTTACAAAATGGTCCTTATAAAATTACATGATTAGTCCATAAACTTTTATAAAAGTTACAAAATGGTCATTGTAAAATTTGTATTTCTAAAATCCTTGAACCAAACACAAGATTGTGATAACATTTATTTCTATTTTCCATCATTAGGGGTTGAAGTTGGGGTTTTGGGGATGAATTTTGTAATTTTCACGAAGGTATTTCTCACCGTGAGTTACTCCCGTTTTTCACTAAACAAAATTCGGACCTCTCGTGAAAGCTGGACTCGTGAACTCTGTATTTCACCATGACTTTCGCCTCACTCTCACTTCTCCGATCTTAGAGGCAGAGAAGACTCGAATCCATCTTCTCTCCAAAAGAAACCTAGAAGTTGGATCGAAACTCCTTCTCCTGTCGTCCTCTTCCTCTCGACTCGCGATGCCCCCAGCATCTCTCAACATCGACGCGGCCTGCTCGCAAAATCCGATCTTGGAGGCAGCGCTCAACATCGACGCTGCCTGCTCGCAACATCGACCAGATCCACTCTTAACCAGTTACTCTTACCTGCTCGCAAAATCCGATCTTGAGGCAGAGGTTCGACCGCTTGACTCGCGTCCATCGCCTCCGAAAGAAGCCCGAAGTGTTTTGTTGGAGCGTCTCGCTGGATCAGTGGTCACATGGCAGGATTTAAAAGTAAGATTTTTATGATTTCTTTTAAGTGCAGCCCACCATGCTTCCATTTCCTACTAAGAGAGGGTACTTTATTCTTCAGGATCACATGCGCAGCAGGAGATGTTTGCTTCGCGAAGTTAACCGTGATAGAGATGGTATGAGTTATACTCAGGAAGCATTATGGATGACTGAATGCACAGATCTTTTTGTCATCGGTTATATCCCTCATAGACTTTAAGACTCTCCATATACTAAATATTTTAGCACTAACAACATGTATTGTTTGTCTCCTTTTCTTAAAATACGTTTCTCTGTTTTTGTTTGATGATGCTTCTTCAACCTTGACTACATTTGCATTTTTCCTTCTCTAAATCTTGGACAGCTGCTCGCAATTTCTTCTACTGTTGTGTTCTCAAGCATACTTGAAGAATAAAATCATTAGAAGCAAAATTGTTGGCTGTTAATTAAGTGAAACTGAATGTGACCCTGATTTCTCTACTCCTGCCTAACAATAACTTAACTAGATCTAACTCTTACAAAAAAATGTGACCAGCTCCACTGTCAACTCGTATTCCTACGCATCATCATAGGTACAAAAATCCAATTTCGTATACCTCTTGCCATGGCTCCTTACTTATTAGCTAATAGGTTTATTTGCTGTTAATAACCAGAAGAGTATCCACAGACTAACGTTTTAATGATATACCTCTTGCCATGGCTCCTTACTTATTAGCCCAGTTAAAATGGATGTTGATTAGAGTTAAAGTGTTGCATATCTATATATGAATTTCTGCTTTAAGCCCTTGTTTGGATGCTGGTTCTGTGACATATGGAAAGCTAAAAGTTATGGTTATATGTAGTTCTGCTGGTTGTTAGAACTTATGATAGCTAAGTAATACAACCATTTGTTAAGTGTGTTAAGTGTTTGAAGTACATAAAATAGAGGCCAAAAGTTTTTGGATATGTTATTATAAGTATATACAATAGTAGTATGTGGTTGCAACATCTTACTTGGAACTCCATTGATATAGTTTCAGAAATTCAGCTCCAATAATATTCCTTCGGTTACAAAATAGGGGCTGTCATCTTCTGCCCTCTTGGAAAAGTTGGTTGCTAAATCCCATAGGAGTTTCAAGATAATCTTGTTCTTTGGGCTGTTGTTTCTCTTCCAGCTTCTCGATGCTGCTTTGTTGTATCTTTTGAAATTGTTCACTGGTGCAGCTGCTGAAGCTTGGTTAGTTGCACAAAGGTGCAGCAGCTCCCAAGGTGTTTTTCCCATTCATTGTTTATCCTTGTATGAAACTATGTTTCATTATGCTTATCTTTTTATTTTTGCTCTTTTCATATCATGTGTATCCTTTATGAAAGTATGTTTCAAGCTTCTTAAAGGTTAGAGATTTGTTTTTGTCACATGGGCAGCAGTATGCTATGATTAAAGTTGGTTGAACTTTCAGGTCTAATTCTATTTGGTGGCATGATATTTTGGAAGACGTTGTTGTTTCTTTTTTATGGGTGATAGTGATATGGTTTTGGTTATCTAATCCTATTGTCCCACTAGGTTCAATGAAGAAGATGTTCCAAACATTCTCGATGACGATCCAGAAATTGCAGCTGATGATATTGTTGCAGATGCAAATGAGGTTGCAATTATTCCCCACACCCTTGTGTTCAGCAATGAAGAGGTCGTCGTCCCGAGCACAAGCAGGCAACGGCAGGGCCTGAACCAGAGGTGAGGATATTTTCCCTAGTGACGAAGACACATCCCCAATGGTTGCTGCTGTCACGAAACGCCATGCTAAGTTGGACAACAGCGATGCGAAGAAGTCGAAAAAGGATCGCAGGAAGGAACTGCCACGCGTTTTAGGCATGCTTTTATCAAAAGACTGTATTAAAGATTAGATGTCTAGCACCCGACTTTCTAGTAGTAGTACTTTTATCATGCAACTGATGATGTGTCATGATGTATTGTCGTTTATGTTGTACTGTTGTTCCGGATCAGACATCGGTTAAGCTATGCAAGATTTCAGTATGACAATGATATAGTTCAAATTTTATGTTGTCCTTCACTCTTTCATACTTCATTTGAATTGTGTAACCTGCTTGGGAATTCCTTTGTCATGCAGAACCATTTGAATGCAACAGAATATGTCATATCTCTTAGGTTGCCTTAGTTTAAAGAGTAAACAATTGATAGCAATATCCCTTGCAAACGGCAATGACCATGATATGAGAGGTTAAAATTTTATGAAGATGTGGTTTAGGACAGGTTGACCAAAAAATTCTACAAAAATAACCATTAACTTCAGCCATTGACCAACACATTGAGTTCAGTCATGTTGCCTAGAAAATTCGCCAAAAATGTCCATTAACTCCATCACAAGCAGCCTGAAGTGTGTGCAAAATTTGAGATTAAAATCATCTTAGGAGCTTAAGATATCATCAATTCAAGTTTGATGCATTAGGTGTTAGTTTGAGGGGCTGTTTGACCAACACATTGACTTCAGCCATGTTGACCAAAAAAATAAACAAAAAATATCTGGAACTTCAACACATCCATCCTGAAGTGTGTGCAAAGTTTGACAGTAAAAGGATATAAGGATCATAAGATATCAACGTTTGAAGTTTGATGCACAAAGTGTAGTTTTAGGTGTCATTTGACCAGGAACTTGACTTTGACCACGTTGACCAAAAAAATAAACAAAAAATATCTGGAACTTCAACACATCCATCCTGAAGTGTGTGGAATGTTTGACAGTAAAAGGATGTAAGGATCATAAGATATCAACATTTGAAGTTTGATGCACAAAGTGTTAGTTCTAGGTGTCGTTTGACCAGGAACTTGACTTTGACCACGTTGACCAAAAAAATAAATAAAAAATATCTGGAACTTCAACACATCCATCATGAAGTGTGTGCAAAGTTTGACAGTAAAAGGATATAAGGATCATAAGATATCAACGTTTGAAGTTTGATGCACAAAGTGTTAGTTTTAGGTGTCGTTTGACCAGGAACTTGACTTTGACCACGTTGACCAAAAAAATAAACAAAAAATATCTGGAACTTCAACACATCCATCCTGAAGTGTGTGCAAAGTTTGACAGTAAAAGGATGTAAGGATCATTAGATATCAACATTTGAAGTTTGAAACATTTCTAGTAACTCAAGCCTCGAGGCGGTGAATTTTGACATATTCCTCCGATATATGGATTACACCCTAGTACATCACATGTGCTCCTATTTTGACTTTTCTACACACTCAGTTCAGTTGGTGCACCCTAGTACATCAAATGTGCTCCATGGACGGTTGCTCATGATGAAGCTGCTACTGGATGCAGAAGGATTGCCAGTAGCAGTAGGCTGTGGAACTGAACCTGGCGGGCTAGTCAATGGACGGTTGCACAAGTGTTCACTATGATTAGTGATGTTCCATTATAGAGTTGGGCGAAAATCTCTTAATCAGTTACCTGTGGACCGCCATATCTACCATAAATGTCACTAGCAGGGCAGAGATCACTTGATGCATGAGCGAGAAGAATAAGAATATCCACGCCTACGCCTCCTGCTATCTCTACTTTCATAGCTTAAACTATCAGCTGCCTCACTAGGAACTCGGGAGATAAGGCGAATCGGCACCATTGCAGATACAAGAACTTCTCGATCAAAGAGGTTTGCCCTCACCGAGTCATTATTTGTACAAGAGCATCCTTAGCAACATCAAGCTCTCCAGGATATCTGAAAATGCCAAATGGCAGCAAAGCTTTAAAACTAATTCTACTAAACAAGAACACAGGTGTACTAATAAAGTTAAATTTGAGTGTCAACAAGAATTGGGCCTTGTTTAAACGACCAAAACTTGGCATAACTAAGCCACACCTTGAGATGCTTTGTTCGATCAAGTAGTCTCTCATACAGAGCCAAAAGGCCTGCAGACAATCATTATCCAAGAATATACCAGAGGAGTCCTGAAGAGCCATTGCAGCAAGTGTGATGCAACAAAGGTGCCGTCAGCTGGCTAAAATTAAAATTTGCGACGCGGCCGACAGACAAAGCAAAAGAGTCAAGGACATGTAATAATGTAATTAATTACCAGACCCGATCTGCAGTAGTATTAAGGCAATAATGAGGAAAGTGAGCTTATTAAGGCAATAATGAGGAAAGTGAGCTTCTTCTTCTTCTTCTAAGAACCTTATCATGATCAAATCTAATCTAATCTGCAATCTGGTTATTACCTGCTGGCTCGGTCAATTAAATCAGATCGGATCAGATCATCCAGGGCTGTAAGTAGTCGATCATGATCTCAAACATGAACATTCCCATCCATATCCCCACAGTAATATATAATTACTTCCATGATCAGGAGGAGGAATGTGTTCTTAATTAACAAAGTTTATTGAGAGGGAGAGAGATGAAAAATACGAAAAACCAAAAAAGGAAACTGTGATATTACCTTGGAGAGAATGGCGTAGTAGCAGCTAGTAGCTTATAGGATTGAACAAACTAGACACAAGACTTGAACCCGGCCAATTCATGCGTAACATGGATTACCGAGAAAACCAGACCTCTCTAACCATCTACTTGCAAAGAAAATTATATTACCATAAAACTAAACACAGCACTTGGAACTGACCTTGTAAGCCTCGTTTATCTCTTGAAATCTCGACTTGTCATTCCCCTCCTGTTTCTGCTTGTCCGGAAGCCAGTTCTACACAATCAACTAACTGAACTGAGCAAAAAAAGGAAATGCGTATGCGCGAATCAGAGCTCTGCTCATCGTCGACCCGCCCTCCCCCATCAAGCTCTGCGTGAAATCTAAAATGCCCCGTCTTGAAAATCTTCTTCTGCAAACTCCTTATCTCTCATACTTGTCTCACAACTAGTTCAGTGCCAATTTGAGTTCAAGAGCGAATGCAACAAAAAGGATCGACAAATTCGGCGGGATTTTTCTTTCTTCGATTACTTGCTCAGTTCTGTCGCTTTTCCCAATTCTTTTACGCGGAACGGTGAAGTAGAGGTTATTCACGCGAATTCTCACCAAGCTTTCACGGAGTGTCAAACCTAGCCCTCTTCTTTTTCCGTTTTTCATCATTCAGTAACTCACTTCTTAAACCCTCACATATCAAGTGAATTTTAATTCCCTCATTTATGTAGTTTGAAGCCCCTATTGATACTTTCTATATTTTCACAATCCATGATTTTTAGAATCCATGAACCAAACGCCTCCTTAAGTCATTAACCATAACCACCATATGAGAACAAAAGCGGAGCTAAATGAACGCTAGAAAACTATAGTTCCAAATTATACAACATATCTAATCCGTAAGGGCTTCTGTTAGTATTTTACCATTATACAACATATCTAATCCGTAATGCCACAAATGCCTTTTCGAATCCTCCTGTATCATTTCTTGCCCAAAACATGCCACAAATGACTTGTCTGTAAGAATATAATAAGTTCATGTCTGAATTCATTTCTTGCCCAAAACATTACTCAATCTATATCCAATTAAGTATTTACCGTATTGGTGGGCTCGTGTACTTGGCAGAATAAACATCAACGTAGGTGATTGCAGCTGAATGAAGGGAGCTGTTTCCTCAATTGAATCACCTGACCTCCTCTTCCAATTTTTGATTGAAATATTGGGCCACCTCGTTGAAAGGGCTGGCGCACCTGTACTTTGTCTACGGCAAGCAGCCCACTGGGCCTGTGTTGTGTATCCAGAGTGTTCTCCCGCCTCCCCCATATATTTTCTGCTTACCACTGGGAAGCTTCCCCACGCAGTGTGTGTAGGGAGGTTCGTTTTGGGTAGGGGAAGGTTCGATCGGTTGGAAGGATGGTGGGACGTGAGAAGGTTGGTGAAGGGTGGGCATGGCCGGCGAGGGTTGACAGCAGGCGGGGCTTGCTGGTGGGCGAGGGTTGGACTGGACACACAGTGGTCGTCGGAGGTGCTAAGGCAGAAGTCTGCTTGGGGATGGGGAAGAGGGGTGAGTTTGCAAATGGTAAAACTATTGAGGGTTAGTTTGTAGATTTTTTAAAAAGTTAGGATTTAATTGAATATTAAGTATGCACATTTACATTAATACCCTTAGTTTAACTGAAATTAGATGGAAATTTTAATGGATGGACTTGAATAGGACAATAATGTAACTTAAAGGACGAAAGTGATACAAATTCTTAAAATAGGACCAAAATAGGATAATTGTGTAACTTAAAGGATCATGGGCGGAGTTTACTTCATAGATGATAGAAGAAAATAGGCTTTTCCTCAAGTTAGCCTTGAAGCTATTTCCTTGGTTACCCTAAGCAACCAAATTGACTATTGGAAACACACCTAAAGAACTTAAGAAGAGTAAGAGCACCAAAGAAAAGATGGTCCTTTATCTCAATATTATCCTCACAAAGTCTGCAAAGGCAGGTAATGTTATGCTTCCACTCAGCAACTATCTCACAAGTAGGAGCCTTTTTCAATAGGCAAACCATTAAGTTCACACTTTCTTAAGAAAATAACAGTTTTAAACGGCTCTCTGGCTCTTAGAATGGATTTACCAAAAAAAAAAATCAGAGCCAAAGACATAGTCCAAAACTTGTGCTAGTTCACCAAAGGGAACTTCTGTTTCTACTCACCGAACTCGTTTAACATTTTTAGGGTAAATTACAAAAAATCTCATGAGGTTTAGTAAAATCTTCAGTTACCCCCCTCTATTTTCAGAAATCTACACTTACCCCCCTGAGATTTAATGAAATCTACAAATACCCTCCTGAACCCTTAACTTCTTTTGTTGACCGTTAATGTTCTTGGTAAAATGTTTTTCCAGACCTTAACATTTTAAAACACATTCACATTTACTCCAAAATAGTTTTATCTTTCTATTTTACTATCTTCCTTCCCTATTGCTAGATCTAGCCCAATGTTCCATCACCGTTTGCCCTCATGCTCAGATCTGAAGGTTGGAGTCAGATCCAACAAAGGAAGAATGCTATCCATGCTTCAAACATTTATTTTCTTCACTCTGTGTGGATTTCTTCGTAAGTTCCTAATAACCATCATCGGATCCAAGGTCTAGAGCTGCCCAAGGTTTCAATCTCACTTCTGTCCGCTGCACCTCTGTCTAGAGCAGGCAAGGAAGGATGAGTGAAATAGAAAGAAAAAACTATTTTGGGGTCAGTGTGTATATGTTATAAAATGTGAAGATCTGTGAGATCAATTTTACCAAGAACATTAATAGTTGGCAAACGAAGTTAAGGGCTCATTTGGTTGGTTATTGGCTTCGCAATTATATGAAAATTATTTTTTAATTTATCCGAATATTTGATGAATAAATGCTTGAAAACAATATATTTATTCAATTTAAGGCTGAATTACAAGGTTTTAATCATAAAAGATATTAATTTAGTGGATAAATTAGAAACGTTCTTTCATCTAGGTGCGAAGCACCAACCAAATGAGCCCTAAGGGTCTAGGGGGGTATTTGTAGATTTCATCCGATCTCGAGGGATAAGTGTAGGTTTCTAAAAATAGGAGGGGTTAACTGAAAATTTTACTAAACTTCAGTGGAGTTTTTGTTATTTACCCATATTTTTAAGAATATGAAATTTGGCATCAACCATCCCCTAATTACGAAAATGTTGTTTAGGCCTGCACCGACCGAACAGCTGCGTAATTAGTACGTACACAAAAGCCGACAAATCAATGACGTCCTCTATAACTAATTAATCCATCACACATAGTATATATTAAAATATAAGCATTTCTTATATCCGCCGACACAAAATTTGCGACTGATTAGATGAAATCAGTTAGTTGGATGAAATTTGTTAGTTTTAATGAAATTTCTATTTTAAGTTCTTCCTACTCCATTTTTCTGAATTAGTTTCATATTCTGATTAATTTTAACTTTCCTAAATTAAGATCCTAATCGATCTCTCTATGATCATCATAAATTTCTACAGGATCACGGCACCATCTCACCCATTTACCCCGTCATTCTACTACGATTTTTTTTCTACTTTAACATTTTTTTCTTTCATTTTATACTTTTTAACATTTTATATTTCCTTTTATTTTTCTTCTCGGGATTTCCATTTTTCAGTTTTGGTGAATAATTTTGATGAGTTGATTAAAAATCTTCTCTTCTGTTGGCATTTTTTTTTCATTTACTCAAACCAAGTATTACAAAAAACAAAAAAAGCAACTGTTTTAAAAATATCTCATATCAAGATTTAGATGATGAAGACGAAAATAGGTTGGTATTTAAACTGATTGAAATGTCTGACATCTTAGAAAATTACGTCTCGAAATTAATTCATTATGTTTGATTTATGTGTTAGTATTTTTGTTACATGCATTTTTAATACTTGTTGTCTAATAAAAAGATCTTATTTAGGTTATGATGTTGATGATGCAAATATTGGGAATATTGAAGTTGGTTATGTACACACGGATGATGAAGGCGATATATGTTAGTATATAACCTGATTGAAACGTCTGATATCTTTTGAAAGGTCGTCTGAAAATTAATTCATCATGTCTGATAAACACATGTACATTTACAAGTTAGCATTTTTTTCATATGCATCTGCAAGTTGTCTGATAATGTTGTCGGATTTTTTTGATATCATATTCATTAAATTTGACTGAAGCGTCTGACATCCTTTGAAATGTACAAATACTAATTCATTGTGTCTGATATGTTACTTATGTACATTTACGAATTAGTATTTGTTTACATGCATATATTTGCAAGTTGTCTGATTATGGTGTCGAGTTTGTCTGATTTTCAATGCTTGTTGTTTGGTATGTTAAATCATGTGCAAGACAAATTGTTGATATCTTCAGATAATATCAAAAGTAATTTGTTATCAGACATTATTATTGTAAGAAAACCATCTTAAAATCGTACTTTCAAAATTCAGATAATTAGAGAACAAAAAAATGTATCAAACCACTAATGGCTTCTGCCTAAGCAAAATTTGCCTAGGCAAATATATTCCAATCCCTTAAAATATGCTGAAAACAATATAGTATGAGTAATAAGAAAAAACAAATTAGAAAGTAGGTAGTCGGGATCCGTTTTATAGTAGTATATCGATCATGGGCGACATTACTCTTAATTTACACGAAAATCTTCAAGTATTGGTCCATTCTGGTGTACTTGACATCTGGGTAAAGTCGAGAGGCTTCTTCATCTATCTCGAAATTTGTCAAACAACCTTCGTAGAATATGTGGTAGAAATGTCCCACCCCAACTTGTCCAGCAAAGTCCAACCCTTCAAGCCACCCAATAATTAATATCAACACAATAATCGATTATGCACGTGATGTGATCCTCTTAATTATAGTATATCCCAAAACCAAATTTAATTAATTAATTAAGCAAAATAAAAATCTTCCTAATTAGGTATATACACATAATTGTAAAGATATACGAGTATGAAAAATGTTAATTTGATTTATTTCAAGTTAATTTACAAACAAATATATATATAGATATATATATATATATATACAGTAATAAATACAATATAATATATACCTTTCATTGATGCTAAGAAATCTTGGGCAGAGACGGTGATTTTTTCTAATTTTTTCCCGGAGATGTTTTCCCATATCTGGACTAGTTGCATTTGCGTCAGAACATTCTCTGGAGGCCTTAGGTGTAGCGTTTTATTCAGCGTTCGTGGGTCGTCGATGGTTTTGATCGTGTATGTTGCAATATCATCTTCATCCATGAAAGGCACTGCATGCATATATACATGAACATACACACATATAAATATCGGTTCCTTTATATAATTCTTTGTTGCTGCTACAAAGGGAGTATGATTAAACACACACACACGTACATATATATATATATATATATATATATATAGAGAGAGAGAGAGAGCTACAGTACATTCTTATTTAATTAAAAATGTTCGCTCATTAAACATAACGATTCGTTTATCAACAGACGAAAGATTGTTGGGGAACTTATACTTTGATGTAATTAAGTGCGTAAAGATCATGATTAGCCTTCACGCTTCACCAAACCCATAAAATAAAGCTAATCGCGATCAAGTGTTAGGTATATTTTTTAACTAAAGTCAGATATATAACTACCTAGCTAGGCTTGGCTAGAGATTCAACGATTCCTGGCCTTATTCTAATTAATTACTTAATTTATAATCTGAATTGTCAAATTTATTGGCCTGTATATTTAAATATTCTATAAGCTAAAGTGAACACGAGTTATACTATATATTAACTTAAAACATGCGTTCTCAAGAGTTAGGTCCTGATTGGAAAATAACTATTTCAACTAATTGTAGCATTTTGAATAATTTTTTAATGGCTATAAGATCAAAAAGCTAACAGCTAACACTACGTAAAGAAACCGGCTTACTGCGACCTCTGCCGCAGTACATGCTACAGTAGATTTCATTTACTGCGATATTTAATGCGCCAGAGGCCGCAGTAAGCCGCAGTAAATTGGTTTACTGCGGCCTCCGCCGCAGTAAATCCTTAACTTCTCTACGTAGTGTAAACTCAAAAAGCTAGCTTTTCAAAACTCAAACAGCTACTTGAAAAAATTGTTGTCAAACACACATTTAATTTTATAGTACTTCCCTCCACTTATAAACACGATACGTTTAACCAGATCCAAAAATAAGAAAATGTAGATGATTTGGGGTAGAAAATTAAAACAGAGTTATAGACAGATAATGTGTTTGACAACAACTTTTTCAAGTAGCTATTGTGTTTTAAAAAAAACTATCAACGATAATTTTTTGAATTCAATTAGTTGTTAACTTTGATCTCAATCATTAAAAAATCATCCAAAACGCTACAGTTAATTGAAATAACCATTTTCTAAATGGAGCCAAAATAGTACTCTCCCTCTGTCCCAAAAAATTGCAGCTTTTATTTGGACAGTTTCACAGTATTTAATCTATGATTATTTTATGAATTTTTAGATATATAAAGTTAAATTATTCACATGTTTCTCATAATTTTTAATCTATATTTTCTAGATATTTTTTTTAGAATTTTTTTCACTATTTATCCTAATAAAAGTTTATGTTAAACACCAATTTAAAATATTAAAGTCAAATATCACAACTTTTTATGAGACGAAGGGAGTACTATATATGTAGCAACGTTAATTAATTTGTGGTGAGAATTGTGAAAGTCGTGAGATATTAATAAAGTAAAATCATGTGTAATAAGCATTGTTATCATTTCTCAATATCCTTGTATATATCTCTCAAGGACATTGGAATAACACCATTAATTGATCTAGTAACTTTTTTTACCAAATCAATTAATTAAAGGTATAGATTAAAGGATAAATGCTTTCGTGGTGTAAGTAATTTTTTTCACCATTATCTTTTTATGGAAACAATTATGTGGGTTCTATCCTAATAATTTTATAATAAATTTGTGATCCTTTCTATCTATAAAAAAGTGATGGTGGAAAAAATAACTTCTACCGCCGGATCATAGAAATTTATCCTATATATGTATGTATATATGTACCTTTGACGTTGGCATCTCCATAAAGGTAGAGTTGGTGCTCAGGGGGGATTAGGCGTTCCATTTGTGCAAGGTTGGCTGCAAAATACGCAGCAAAGCAAGCACCCACAACGTAAGTGAATGGGATACCAGCTTCCTCTATCTCCTTCCTCACCGCCATCTTCTCATCGAACGTCACTCTTCCTGGTTCCAGTGCATCTCCCATCCGAGCCACATCCATCCCGAACTCCGATGGCAAGAATCTCTTCACACTCCCCCCGGCTTCTTTGATGGCCTCCACCAGCTTCCGCTGCTCCAGGATGTTGTGGCTTCGGAAGTGAACGCCGGACATGGCGGAGATCACCACGTCAACTTTCTTGACGGCGTCGACGAGTGAGTGGTGGTCGTTGAAGGAGGCGTGGATGAGGTGAGCGCCTTCACGCTTGAAGGAGAGAAGCGTTTGGAGCTTCTCCACCTCACGGAGGCCGACCTCCGGGCGGAGAAGGACGTAGGTTGGGTGCCCAGCTGCGAGGCTCGCCTTCACCAGCCTCCTTCCCATGTACCCACTTCCTCCAACCACCAATACCTTACTTTTCTCCATTGCAATATCGCCCACTAATCAAATAACTATCTACCTTACTAATTGAATTTTTCTCTTATATATTCTCCACAACTTCAATGGGCCTTGTATATATAGCTAGCAGAGATATATATAGCTGCCAACAGTTCCTTACACTTAGTCAAAAAGAAATTAATAATATGTACACGCATATATATATATATATATATATATATATATATATATATATATATATATATATATATATGCAAAATAAAGTCGGTTTCCAATTTGTTTGCAAGCTACTGAATCATCAAATAAATCATATTAAATGGTTAGTGTGTTTCATTATCACCTTTAATTATTTCTTATTTTAATCTCATTAATTCCATTTCCAATAAATTCTACCGCTACTTATTCATAATCATGCTTTGTCAATCAAAAAATATACTCCATTTGTCCCAAAATAATTCAAAATTTTGTTTTTATTTTTTTACAATATTTAATTTATAATGATTTTTCTCATGAATGTTTAGACATTTAAAGTTCATAATTTATATGCATATCATAATTTAAAATATAAACTTTCTAAATAAATTTTTTCTAAACTTTTTAAAACTTTATCTTTGTTAAAACTTGTGTCAAATATTAAATTTTTAAAAAATAAAGTTAGTTTTTATCAATTGTCACCAATTGCAAAACTGTGACACGCTTTGATGGATATCTTTTACTACTTGATCCCTCCTCTCCCCAAAAGATTTTTCAGTTTGACTAGATACGGAGATTAAGAAAAATGTAGGAGTTTATATAGTTTGATATAATTATCTTTTAGTTGATGTTGTATAAAAACAGAGATAGAAAAGGTCAAGATAAAGTTAGGATAAGTTTGTAACTTTGTGTTTCAATTTAAAAAATATAGAAATTTTAAGTCTATTCCAAAAAGAAAATGTATATAATTTTCTAGGCAGTGAGTGAGTGATTATTTGGTAACTTCAGATTCTACATCACATCATCGAACTATTGCTGTGCTACAAGGAGAATGTGAGAAAAGATTTGAAATTTTGTTAGCTATTATTTTCCTCCTCTTCCATGTCATGATTAGCTCAACCTAAGTTGCAATTTTTACCATGCAGCTTGATTTTGTTAGAACAAGAAAGTAAAACCATGTTTGGGATAGTTTAGTGGTCCATTCTCCTATCAATTCCCATTATAACTACTCTCTATTTATAGAAATGGTGATTTGACATCATAAATAGTGTCAATTTTGTAGTATTTGTTTTAGTTAAAGTTATTAAGCTTTCAACCTTTTACAAATTTGTCCTCATGTTTCCCATCACATTTGCATCCAATATTGTTATTAAGGATCTACCAATTTAACTTATATTTTTTTGTTCATTTCTCTTTTTTTAACTTATTACGATTCAACGGCAAAAATCAAAATTTTCTAAAAAGTATATCAGTTTTTTGTTTGCACATTTAACACTTTATTCTATAATTGTCACATATTAATAATTTTTCCTTACCATTTTGTATGATCAATTTTTTTTCCTTCACTTTTTAGGCCCTATTTGACAGAGCTTAACATGCTTAAGCCAACAGCTCAAGCCTAGCATATGAGCAGGCTCAAATGCTAAGGCATAAGATATTGGCTTAAGCATGTTAAGCCCTGCCAAATTGGGCCTTCCTTTTTAATGTTTTTTCATATCTTTTATTTTTTGTTAAAAAAATAATTTTATATTTCTCTTTTTTAAAACAAATTCATTTTACTCCTTTTTTAGCTTTCCAATTCAAATTGTGTCACATGTTTTTTGTTATTTATGGAAGTGGTGATTTGATACTATAAATAATGTTAATTTTGATATTTTTTGACATTTTTTAATTTTTTTAGTACAAAATCATTAGGCTTTTAATCTTTTACAAATTAGTCCCCATGTTTTCTTTGTCACATTTGCATCCAAGATTGTTCTTCATCTCAAGTGATCAAAAGAAACGTTAAGGGTCTATTAATTTAACTTATATTCTTTGGTCATTTCTCTTTTTTAGCTTATTACTATTCAAAAGAAAAAAATCAAAATCTTCTCTTAAGTATATCATTTTTTTGGTTGCACATTAAACAGTTTATTCTATGATTGTTACATATTAATATTTTTGGGTAAAGTGCACTCATGGTCCTGTAAATTTAATTATTATACCACTAGGGTCCTGTTTTAACTTTTTGTACTAATAAAGTCTTATTTTCAAGTTTTTTCTTCACCCATGGTCCTATTTGACATTTTCCCTCAAATTTTAAAATATTGCCCTTTTAAACAATTGTAAAATATAAAAATCACCCTAACGTTTAACGAAACTTTCAATTTTACCCTCAATTTTTATAAACCCTAAATTTCTACCTTAGAAATTTTCTCTACAATTTATCTCACCACCCTTCTATCCACCACCACCACCGGAAATCTCACCGGACCGCGCTGCGGATTTACCGCCTAGACTTTTCTTATTATTATACCATATTGTTATAGTTCTATCTTTTAATTCTTCAAACTGATGTTATAATTCTTTCATATATTTTTTCCATTTGTGTTTTACACTTTTCAATTGGGTGCAAATATATTTTGCACTGATTTTTTTGTTTAAAATTAATGTTACCCATTCCTCCCAATTTTAATTATAATTTTTTAATTTCACCTTAAATATTTCATGTTACATATTTTATTCATCATTCAATAAGCTCGTTTTATTGCACATATTTTTTTTATTAATATATGTTGGATCTAAAACCCACAACGAAGTGCGGGAGAAAAATTCTAGTTAATATCCAAGTAAGAAAGGAGCTACTTTCTTTTTTAATTAATACTAGTAGCATTTTTGCATTGTGTTCAAATTAATTTCAGAGACATGAAACCAAAAAGGGTTCATGTTTCTAAGTATTTAATGATGGATTCAGCTGGAAAATCCCATTTATTACTGTTGGACTTGGAACACTAAGATGTATTGTATTTGTGTTTCTTTATACTTGAGAACTTAATTCTGAGGTAATTGGAGGATGAAAACTTAAGTAATAAAACCATCAAAATGCCAGGTAGCGTGCAAAATCTATATTGAATTACTAGATTGTGAACATTTAATTACGATATTTCTTGAATCGTGACTTTTTTATACTTATGGCCCTTAAAAGGAAGTTATTGCAATTACACTTATGTGGTCATAATCAATATAAAGCTACACTGAGTGTAGTTGTTTATAGCTTTTATCCCACTCAACTTCTTTGATACTTGTCATGGTACTGTGTTCTCACAATATCCGGTTCTGTTTCTCATCATTCTTTTTGCTTGTATCTTTGCATCTTTGTATACAAGTCTGTTGTCTTTATATTTGCATTCATGGTTTCTTATATATTTTCTTATTTCTATCTTCCATTTTCTCCGTGTTAATTTATATTTTGAGTTTGTATTTTTAAGACACCTTTTCTTTCTTTTGCAGGTTGTTATAATTGATAATAAAGCTACCATTGACTTCTTAATCTGAAGATTCATTCGGATAGCTTCCCTTCATCAATTGATGATTAATTTGGTACTTCACAATCATTGTATTTAGTTTTAGTTGCACTTAGTTACTTTTGGATAATTTTGTGTTGAATGTGATAAATTTATAGGTAATTTTTGTATAAATTCGGATGAATTCCGCACTGTTATTTTTTTTAATTTCATAATAGCAACGCACCGACTAATATACAGTCGGTAGAAGTCTACCCATTGACAAACAGTTGGTAGTAAGCCACCGATTGATAATCGGTGGGTATGAGGCCACCAACCGCACAACAGTCGGTAAGTTCTCCGTTAAGAATTACCGACTGCTCGATAGTCGCTATATTTTTCCAGCGACGATTTTCTGGGTAAGAATAGTAACGATTGTTTGTCAGACTGCGCCACCGGTGGTCTCATCATCGACAAGGCCAAAACCGATTACACATTTTGGGACTAATGTACAGTCGGTATTACCGATTTATTGACTGTTCATCTGTTGGTGTCGTCAGTCGATTTTGTACATTTTTCTAGTAGAGTTCATTTCAAACAATTACCATATTATGCTTGAAAGGAATAACAATCGTAATAGAAACTATCCATCACTAATTCGAAATGAGTAAAGTGCACTGGTGGTCTCTTAACTTTTAATTATGTCATATCTTAGTCCTATTTTAACTTTTTGTGCTCTTGAAGTCTCATTTTAAAACTTTTGTCTTCTTAAAGTCCTTTCGTCCATTTTTACCGTTAACTTTAATGGAATTTAAGGCAAAATGATAATTTTAACTATATACTTAACTTTTTCTAAGGTAAAATGATAATTTTAACTACTTAACTTTTCCTAAAAGCTCTATTTGCACCCTAAGTTTTGAGTAAATTCTATTGGCAGTCCTGTAAAAATAATTATTGTCATGTTTTGGTCCTATTTTAAAAACTTGTTATGTTTAGGTCATATCATATGGTACTGTGTCCTATTATGGTCCTTTCTGTCCACTGTGACCGTTAATTTTGACAAATCTTCACTATTTTACCTTTTTACCCTTATGAAGCGATGACGTGACATAATAGTGTTATGAGAAAATTTAATTGAACCCTCATACTTTTGTGTTCCTAAATTTTTCACCCAATTTTCTTCTAAATCTAGTGTTTGCTCCCAAAACTTTTATTTCAAATTTTTCACCAATCTTATTTTGCAATTAATGGTGTTCTTGTTCTTCTAGATTTAATGAAAATCCAGATCGGTGCACTTGATATTCTCTAATTTGGAACTCTAAAAAAGATGAATCTGGAGCGTAGTGAAAGAAGTGTCTTCATCAGGGCGACAAATCTGGACCTTGCAATCTCTTGTCGAAAATTGTTGATGAGGAAGCGAGTGTTGCCGATAATCTTGTCTCAGAGATGGTCGACGCTGTAAATCTCAGCTGATTGATTCAGTGTGAGAGGAGGGTGCATTTTTTGAATTTTGAGCCGGGGAGAGTAGAATTGGAAATGTTTACTAGGGACGTAAATTCGACCTATCCTAGTAGAGAATTCCCAACTTTTTAAACACTGGAGAGATGGATGTGGATTCTTCAATGGTGCCTAAGACCGGTCACGGTCGGAAAGAAAAAAAGGAATATGGGCATGGCTAATGGCTGGCCATGATCAATTATGTTTAATGGTGAACATACTTAAGTTTTATTTTCTTGGCACTTATATAAATTGATTCTCTTTCCTTATTTTATTTTTCATCAATAGAATACGAACTCATGAATATTAATTACTCTGTGAAACAGACTCCATGAGGCATAAATTAGTCTTAAACCAGTTGAGCACATCTGTTAAAGCTTACAAGCTTTGATTTTTTGTTTGATCTGGACGGGAAGAGGAGACCACCATTTTAATCTTCACTTCATCACCTTTAGATTTAATTTCTTAAAACTCTCTTCAAATCTTTTTGCAGAGTTATAGTTTGAAGAAGAGAGATGGTATGACCGTAGATTTAGAAGAAAATTGGTTGCAAATTTTAGGGAAACAAAAGTATGAGGGCTAAGTTAAAATTTTCCCCTTTTACTGTTAAAAGGGTAAAACGGTTATTTCGTATAGATCCATCAAATGTAACAATTTAAGTGGATGGAAAGGACCATAATAGGACACAATACCATAGGATATGACCTAGATTGGACAAGTTTTTAAAATATGATCAAAACATGACAATAATTTTTTTTACGGAACTGTCAACAAAATTTACTCCCAAAGTTTTAAACATAATAATTTAGTCACCCCCAAACAATTTTAAACTTAACAATTCAACCCAACACTCTTCAAACGTCAACTAAAACCATCACACTCGCCAGACCACCGCTGACAACCACCGAACCACCGTCGGAATGCCGGGAATGACGAAAAAATGCTACCGGATGATGTTGTTCATCCCACATGGAGGGGTTAAGGGAGTAATGCACGCCTTATAAGGGTGGTTGCTCTTTAACCCCACAAGATGCATTTTACCTATGGACTTAGGTAGAAGAAAATCCGTACGGGGTAAGGCCCAAAGCGGACAATATCTTGGCACTATACATGGTTTGTTACACTACGTGTGACAGGGCGTCGTGGTGCAGGAGTGGTGGATGTCTTTGGAGTAGGTGTGGTAACCAGTGAAATGGGTGTAGAAAGGGTCCGCAAATGAGCGCGGGTTGGGGCTCTCACGGATGGCTCACATGAAGGAATATTGTAGGAAGATGTAGGGAGGAGCGACAACTCTCCCTACTTAAAGCAGTGAATAATTTAGCTTCGAGCGGTTGGGATATAAAGTCCAATCCTATCACTCGCACTTTAATATGCACTTTGGATTGTCAGTGGACAAGATTGGTAATTAGCTGGTTTGGGATAATCTTTGTTCAGGTGTGCTTTATAAGGGTGGCAAACGAGTGCGGGTTGGGGCTCTCACGGATGGCTCACATGAAGGAATATTGTAGGAAGATGTAGGGAGGAGCGACAACTCTCCCTACTTAAAGCTGTGAGTAATTTAGCTTCGAGCGGTTGGGATATAAAGTCCAATCCTATCACTCGCACTTTAATATGCACTTTGGATTTTCAGTGGATAAGATTGGTAATTAGCTGGTTTGGGATAATCTTTGTTCAGGTGTGCTTTGTTGTTTGCTTCTCCCTTTCGAGTTTCCTTGCAAGGAATAGACTCTTTTTAGCCCACATGGATGGCTTTGGTGGAGGGTGACGATAGCATCAAGATGCCTTGTTTAAATCATCTTGGCATTTTGAAAGGACTTGTATGAACTACAGCTCTACTTGATATCATGTATCTCATATTCCCTATACAGTTCTGTGATCTTGATGGTCTTTTGATCCTTCTTTTTTGATGGTGTAGCTTGCTTAGTTTATCTTAAGTTGTGTTTTTCCATTTGGTTTAAATCTTTCCGGCTTTAGGCCTATTATTGCTTAATTTATGCTTAGAGCACACCTAGTATTCTCTCCCAGGAGCTTGCCTTTTCTTAGGTTGTTATCGGCTCTTGCTACTTGATTTTGAATGAAGTCATTCACCCTTAAAAAAATTACGCATCTCAAATGACATGGATGGATGAATAAGTTAAACTTAAAGTTTCTCTAACTATACCATACTGAAAGTTAGACTGTGTTTAGGGTTAGTGAAAATGACGTGATATTCTATTAACGGTTTTTTTCTTTTACTCAAACACTTAATGACACTTTAGTTTTAGCTATTCGCTCGATCTATGTCGTTCTTATGTCTGTCATAGTGGCTAAATTGATATAATTTCAAAAGTTCAGTGATTTATTTAGTCGGATAATAAGTTTAGTGACTGATTTGTGACAATTTGAAAAGTTTAGAAATTTGTGCTTTTGCCCATTTTTGAAGTATAGGGTATGTGTTTATGTTCAAAATAATTTTAAAAGTTGTAAGTATTCATCATTTGCCTCAACACATATTATATCAAAAACTTATACTCTCTTCATTCCAATTGGTTGTCACTTTTAACTTTATTATGTAGATTAAAATTATCTTTGGTCATTAATTCATTTTTATATAAACTTTCATCATTACCCTCTTCCAACCCCATAACCCCTCTCAATCCACTCCCAAAACCCTTTGAGCGAGTGCATTAGGTAAAAGTGAATTAAAATAAAATAAAAATGGAAAAAACCTTTGAGTGTGTATATGGAGAAGAGGTGGCGGTGCTACCTTGAAGAGTTTAATAAACTAAGGATATATTACTGTATAATTTTAAGATTTAATTTATAATTTTACCTTTTCACACCATTCTGAAAAATTAATACTCCCTCCGTCCGCAAAAGACTCCACCATTTGTTTTGACAGTTTCACAGTATTTAATCTATGATTTTTTTTACGAATGTTTAGACACCGAAAATTAAATATTTCATATGTGTATCATAATTTGAAATCTAAATTTTATGAATATATTTTTTCTGAATTTTTTAAAACTATTTATCTTTGTTAAAATTTGAGTCAAATATTGAACCTTGAAACAACAAATTCAAATGGTGGAGTCTTTTGCGGACGGAGGGAGTATATAGCATTTGAAATTTTACTTCATAATAAACATGTTTTTATACTAACAAATAATAGCTATATATATTTATATATTCATCACTATAAAATTTATATATTTTACTGGATACAAAGATTAAAGAAGGTTGTTGATTTAAGCGTAATAAAGTAAAATATGAATATAAGAGAAATGTAGTAAATTTTTTTAATGAGAAAGAAAAATGAGGCAATAAGTTAAATTTAGTATGAAAATGTTTCTTAAAAATTAAATATAAATTTTACTGGGGTAAATTAAAAATTGAGATATTATATATATGTGTGTGTGTGTGTGTTTAAATTGAGAGAAAAATATAAAATTTATATTGGTGGGAATGAGTAATTAACAATTCCGGAAAAGTGTAGTTAAGCCAAAGCTTGTCTGGTTTGCTTGTACGGCAGCAAAGAAGCAAGAACCAAGAAGTGGTTGGGGGTTTTTTTTTTATTAAGAAGAAGAAGTGGTTGGTTTATATTGGTTGTATAGTGTAAAAAAAGCAAAACAAAACAAATGTTGCTTGGAGGTGTGGGCTGAATTTAGAGATCACATTTATAAATGTAACGAACGGCAACAAATTGCTGCTGACTCCATGGCCCAATGGATAAGGCGCTGGTCTACGAAACCAGAGATTCTGGGTTCGATCCCCAGTGGAGTCGTGTGTTTGTACGCAACGCAATAGCGTTTATTTTTATTTTGCGAAATTTTCACATTTACCATCGTCACGAGCGACTAACTGTATTTCTGATATTAGTAACAATTAATTATACATTGCCGTAGCCATTTTTCCGGTTGGGAATTGGCAATCAATTAATTATAGACTTTGAAAGTGAAATGATAGAGAGGGACGGGTGTCTAAATTGATCACCTTCACTGTTTGATTTGACCCACGAATGAGATCTGTCAACGACGATAGCACGAGTTGGTTGAATTAAGTAGCACGAGTTGGAAAAAAATGTTAAAAGTTACTTTTGTTTTATTTTAGTTCACTTTTATACTTGGTGGCGGATAGGGGTGTGTATGGTTCGGCCAAAACCGATAACCGAACCGTCTTCGATTTTTTCGGTTCGATTAATTCGGTTTTTCGGTTCGGTTTCGGTCAAAACCGAATAACGGTTAATTCGGTTTGGTTCAATTTCGGTGACCGAAAAAACCGAACTCATTTATTTTGTTTTATTTACATTTAATTTATGTTGGTATTGTTTTCATATTTTGGACATTTTTTTGAATCATCTTGTTGCAATTGTTTAATTGTTTTGTTTCATTCAACAAATTTAGGGAGGTGATATAAAAAATAGGGAAAATTTTGTCAAAATTCGAATTTACCCAAATTTTCGGTTTATTCGGTTAAAAACCGAACCGAACCGAAACCGTTCGGTTTCGGTTTATTCGGTTTTATGGGTGAGTTCGGTTTTATTACGGTCCAAAACCGAAAACCGAATTAACCACTCAATTCGGTTCGGTTTTAACAAATTAAAAAATTGTTGAATAAATTGTTGAATAATGTTCTTATTTTTAACATTTAATAAATTGTTGAATAATGTTCTTATTTATTAGTATTTATAAATTACAATTAAAAACATAAATAAAATTGATTATAAATTCACCAAATGTATCAATTACGATAGAAAACATTTAAAATCAAATTATTTTTACAAATGTGTCCTACGGGGAGGAAAATCGTAATCGTCACCGTGGTCCTCACGTGGCAGCTTCATCATCCTCGTCGTCGTCTTCGCCATTCTCTGTCGACTTTGTGTCGCTGTCGTCCTTAGCCTGATTAACTCGCCGGGGTTAAATGTTGACCCTGAAAGCCCCCTGTAAATGGTAAAAAAAAATAACAAAAAAAATTGTAATTAACTGCGGGAAAAGGGGGGTCTCTATTTTTCTCTTAATAAAATCTTCAATTTTTACCAGGCAAAAGGAAACATAATGATTCACAAGAAAAGCTAGTACTTCAACATTTATTAAAAAAAAACAAAATGGGCAAATTATCCCCGATTAATCTATGAAAAGACTTCGTGAAATTTATCCCTACTTCATTCATCTCCTTGCCTATTTTAATGATATTTCCACACGTTCCGCCCAAAGAGGTGTCAATGTCACCTTCTAAACCACCATCTTCCACGTAAATACTTTTGATAATTTTGCCCATAAAGCTTAAATCTCCACCACCATACCATTTATAGTCCTCTGAATTATTATGAGTCGGGTATTTTACTCCTTGAATTATAACCCGGAATGCCTCGGTCCCTAAACTATGCTCTCTCAAGAAGTTTAGTACTTTGACCGTTAAGCTAATAGTTGACCTAGGGGGAAATAGCAAAAATAATACTGGTACCTTCTAATTGGGGGAAACGCCACGAAAAGTCCTAAAAGTTTCACTGTTTGTTCAAGTCAATCCTAAAACTCTATAAAAGTGTCAATCAGTCCTAAACGTTGCAAAACTTGTCTCCGTTGGACCTAAATGTTACAATTTCAAAATTGGGTGAAACGGAGTCCGACGTGGACACCAAATGACGTTAACTGAACGATTATACTACGATGCCAACTTAATTTCAGGTACTTTTAGGACTTCATTGATCAAATCGATCTACTTTAAGGACTTCAAAATAGAAACACGATGCTGAAAACATAGCTCCTTAAATGACTTGACATGAAATGGCCTTCATTTTATGCGTATAACTGGAAAGCGGTTTCTTTGCAGGTACAAGGTGGGAGATATGGGTATTCAACAGGCTGAACCTAGGCTAGAGGAGCAAAAGCTTGCTGAAACAGTTTAACGACGGTACCAAGAGGAGCAAACAAATGAGAATGTCTGAAAAGAAACACTCTCACTTCATTGCCCAAAGTCATTTTCGAAAACCCATGATTGTATTGGGGGGGATTTTGAATCCAGACAACCACCCTACAGATACTCATTCCCCCGGACACGACGAGAACATGCTTCCATACGTTACCCACTCCAATACCTGTAGCTTTTTTGCCCGCATAATGATTGCTTCACCCGAGTAAGCAAAACATGCATCCTCCGCAAAGTAAAAACAAATCCTGAGGGGCACTGACTTGCACCCGAAGGAATAGCCTTGGGCTCCGAATTGACCAACCTTAGTGCCATTCCCCCACTAAACCACCAACAAGACATCACCACTGCCAACCTCCGAAAACTCATCGGAAAAGGGGAGACCGAACCTCCACCGGCAAGAGATCCTTCCGCTGGAGGGCCGAGCCAAACAGATGTTACGACGCACCAATAGATGGGGTCTCGGGGAAAACCCAAACAGGGTTGTGACATAACCAAGGTAGGTCCCTTGCACCGACATTGCCAGCAGGAGGTGACGGAATTCTGATGACGACGCTATCATCGCCGGAGCTGATGACTGCAGCCAGTAAAATCACGAGGTGGCATTGTGAGCGGTCTCGGGTAGAGCGAGAATGAGATAAACACCAAGTAGATCTAAAAAGATGATGAACCAGTTAGAGCATCGCGCACCAAGAAGCAAGGATGGAGCCTCAAACGGCTTAAGACGGACGAGAGTAGGAGGCTATGGCATGGTCTAGGGAAAACTCTAATCGCTTTTGAGTGGCTGAGCATTTTTTCCCTTAACACTCCATCCATCCCCAAATAAATAAATGGTGCTTAATGGCGCGTATTCTTTTTCTAGATGTCCCTGAAAATTTGGTGCATTTCTTTTTTTAGAAACTCTGGGTGAGTTGTTTTACTTAATTACCCATAACATTTCATCCATATTTAGAACTAAAAGAAATGCACCATTTATTTAAGATGAGAATTTTTTACCAAATTTTTTTCTCCCCACCATTTCTTAATTTTAATGTCAAAAGAAATACATCATTTATTTTGGACGGAGTGAGTATAAGTCATGTCTATAAATTTAAGTCGTCGAACCTAACAAAAGATAATTGAGTTTGGGCGGCCCAATTAGAAATTAAGTAGGGTTGCTTTCGGTCTTAATTTGGAGATCCTATTCCTAAGTATCAGTTTGGTTTGGGTTAACCTGAGAGTTTTGGGTTTTAGCCTCAACGGACATGATCATACTGCAATCAGTTATAGCTAGGGAAGAGCATGAAGATGGTCTACCCGCTCCATGGAAAGATCAAACATTGATCCACCATTTTACGGATCCATTAATCCATCTTTGTCACCACCACTTATCGACGTATTTGCCCACCGCCCAGCCATCTCCATCGTTGATTGTCCATCCTCCCAGCCTTAGGGATGTAAATGGGCCGGGCCGAGCCGGAGCCCTTTAAGCTCGAGCTCGAGCTGTTAGTTATCGATACTACTCGAGCTCGAGCTCTGCTCGAATAGCTCGATAGACCGGTTTTAAAACTTTCTAAACTATATTATAATTGATAAATAATAATAAAAAATACAAGATACCAACAAAATTTATATAACTTAAACACCTAAATTGATAATTTTTTACTAATCACGATTATTACTATTAATAAAATACTACTATACCTAACTCAGGTTTGATAAGTATTGTTAAGTATCGATACTCGATTGGGCCAAGTATCGTTGAACTCGAGCTCGACCCATTAACTTATCTTCATTTCAAACTCAAACTCGAGCTCGATAAATCCAAACCTGAGCTCGAGCTACCATTTAAATGCCCTACCCATTTACACCTCTACTCCCACCCACCGATCCTTGGTCCTTGTTGATAATGTTGCTCGAAGGCTGGGCCAAGATTCAACCAATATAGTGGCCTGTTGCACTTTTGTTTTGTTTTGTTTTTTTTTTTAAATTTTTTATTATTAATTCCTACCTTAAAAACTTCAAATTCATACAAACATGATATTAGACCATAAAGAAATTAATGTCATTAATCACAGGAGGAGCAAGCTACTGAGTATGAGGATTAAAGTATCAGAAATTAGTGTTTAAGAACTGAATCATACCGAGTTATAATTCATAAACTAAAATAACTGAATCATACCAAGTTATAATTCATAAACTACAATAAGAGAACCACTATAGTGTAGAGGAGTAAGATACAATCAAACCTGCTGCTTATCAACTAAGAAGGAAATGCACTGGCAGTTCTATTTAGTTTGGCAGCGAATAAGTAGCTAACAGTAACCAAGTCTAACTTTAATACAAAAGAATACCCCGTAAGGAAACAACTTTTACGATGCTGGGTTTACAATAGAGACGGGACGAAGAGAAACACAAACAAAACAAGGGAGAGGAAACCCCGCATCCGGTGCCATGCAATCATTATGAACAACAGTCAGGGGTTTGATACTGGATAGGAAAATGTTGAGAGATGGAAGTTCCACAAATGTTTTTCAATAAAATATCCAAGTCCTGGGACTAGGAAAATCCTGGCTAACCCTACTACTGCATGCTCCAAAAATGCAAAAAGAATCCGCAATTACACTTCTTATACATTGCATTAGATTAAACATGGTATCCATACCATTCATTACTCGACAATCCTCGCTCCATTTCTGTCTTCTGTGAGAGAGCAAAAGAAACCAGCAAAATGATGTGAGAGAAGAAGCCAATATATTATTTGCTTCCGAACCAAAAAGAGGCTACCAACAAATAGTACTAGTGTAGTAGAGTTGATGAACTGGCACTCGCTGCCCCCCATGCTTCTTCTTCTTCACCATCTCTCCCTTGACCTTGGCCTGCCAAATAAATAAGATACAGTTGAATTCATCTAGACTTGCACAACCAACAAACTCCAAGCTGTTACCAAGTTCCTCTCTAACACTTCTTACTGTAGCTTTAGTAGAGAATATGGCCTCATAAAAACCTTACCTGGTCCACAACATTGAAAACCTCACTGCTGATTTTTGCGCCCATCTTTTCTATTTTCAAGATGAGTTACACGCCAGTTTTTCCTTTTATTGCAAGTTTCGATAAACAAGTTGTAGGAAATACTACTCAGAATCTACAAAATTTTAGCACTCCGTCCATCCCATGGAAATTTATTGTATTTGACTTTAATATTTCAAGATTGCAGTGTTTGACTCATATACATATCTTGAAAATTTAGATTCAAAATTATGATAGCATATGAAAAGCTGCAAATTTTGTAGAACAGAGGGAGTATATTACATGCTGACTTCTTAGGTTAACTTGGCTAGAAAAGGTTAAAAGAGGACTCATTTTGAGCCAATAGAGAATGATGTAGAAGAAGTGCAGAGCTTCCAGAGATCTACATTCATGAGGTGAGTATTCTAAAGGCCCGTGAACATGTGCTTTACTTTAAAAAGCAAAATAAACAGAACAAAAAGAGAGAAAGCCATAAGGAAAGAACAGCCATCTCGCTGGTAAACCATAGTAATGGGATAAAGGCATTGAAATAAGCCCGAAAGACAACAACCAAAAATACAAGAGAAAACAAGTGAGAGCCATGGGTTACCTGTCTGAGTCTCTATTTCCCAGGAAACCCCTCTCCCTTGCACCTTGAAATGCTCTTCTTTCATCACCAGGTCTTGACCATGAATCTGAGGTTCCACGAGATCTAGGCCTTTCAACAAAGTCCATATTTCTAGACCCCTCAGTTGACCCAGGCCTTGATTGTGGTCTATCAGAAAAACTGCTCGTCCTTCCAACAGAACCAAGCCTTTCAGTTGCTCTCTGTCCAAATCGGACTTTATCATCCAAGTCCCGTATCAACATCTCCAAATCCCTTTCTTTTTGATTCAGTACACTAACCAGACTGGTTGGGTTCCCATCAGCTTCATGTTTAAAATCACTGTCAGCTTTCAATGAAACTGCTTTCTCTAACTCCTTTTTCAAATGATCAATCTCTTCCTTCAAAGATTTTTCATCCTCTGTCTCAGGCCTGAGGCAATTTTCCCATAAGAGGTTAAAAGAAGGGTGATAAATTGTCATATGATCACTTTACAACTGAGTAACATATAAACAAGAGCATTCAGGAACAAAAGAAAAGCATATCACGAATATAATCAAATCTTGGAAAATAAGGCTGTCTAGTCTAGTATGACAAAACAGTATACAGTCAAATGAAAGTGTAGGAGATCAGCGAAAAACTTCTTTAAGATGATAAAAGTTAAAATAGTTGAATGGAAAAGCAGCTTTTAAGTGAAAAAATTGAAGTGAAGAAAGATGAACAGGAATGTGACAGAACACTAAAACTGAGTAAATAATAGCTATCCCAAGTTATAGCAGTGAACTTTTTAAAATACACTGATATGCATTCATGAATTTTAGCTATGGGCAACGGTTTCCGTTGATCGAAAGAAACGGAAAATAATTAAGGACCATTCCATATCAGGAAAAGGAGTAATCAGTAAGAGCACTTGTTATTTTATTCCTTTTTTCTATAGAAAAAATAACTTCAGCAAAATTGAGGGGAAGATTGACACATAGGACCGGACATAAACAGCTACAAAGATAATGCACAGCTAATAATAAATAATACTCCCTCCGTCCCAAATGGGTTGTCACTTTCAGCTTTTTTGTATAGACTAAGTGTCTTTGGTAATTAGCTTAATTTACATGAATTTCCACAAATACTCTTCACCTAATCAGCAAGCAATCAGCTCAGCTGCAGAAAATTGCTGCACGTTATTCTTGTTTCACATGCTACCAAGAGCAGCACGTTATTCTTGTTATGGTCTGAATATCACCTAATCAGCAAGCAGCCCAATTCCGCTTTTCATCACAAAGTTACATTTGGAGTGGCAGGTGCCTTTGGAGTGTAAGGGTAAAACTGGAAAGAAAAAACGAAAGTAGAAAAGGGCCAATACATTTGGGACAAAAAGGTTCAGGGAAAGCGACAACCCATTTGGGAAGAAGGGAGTAGTATTGATGAAGAGCTCCGTAGCAATTTATGTAGTAGTTGTCATTCTCAACTTATCAGAATTTAGAATTTTTAAGGGAACACAATTGTTAAAGAAAACACAAATTTAGCAGCTCAGTGATTTTCAAGAAACACCATGAATCTCACTCACAAAAGTGATCTAGTTGAGGGTGTGTAAAATATAGACTTTACTATGAAGTTTGAATGTGGTAGACACGGATATATCATCAGAAAGCATCAAATATACAATATTGAAATATGCATTAAGACCTTGAAAATGCATCATATGAATCAAATTCAACTTTCAGTAAACAGACATAAGAAAGCTATAGTCTTGGGGCCAAAAATTTCAAGAAATACCCAAATCCTTGTTTAAATATCATCAGGTTAACCATATGTATAAATTAATTATTGAAACTTTAAATAAAATGGAAAATTAAACACTAATCACAACAATAATAAAACTCAGTAGCCATTTGTCATATCAGAAGCTTCCTGTCTTTCCCCCTTGTTTAGATAAAAACTGAGACGGTCAGATTTATTCATGACTGTAAAACTCAAAAGTACAGTCCTCAGTCCTGCATGGCAAATATGCTACAACAACAAATAAAAGATGTCTCAAATGTGTAGCAAACCTGTGGATTCCCCATAAGCAAGAAAAACAGGGCAGGCCAAACAGATTTGGCGGCAAAACAGATTCCCCACATTATTTGGTGAGTTTCATAAGCTGATAAAGCTAGTTTGTCTAGATTTCAAAGGCGATTTCCAGATGCATTTTACTACATACTACGAAGTCATATTACATTTTGGGCAACTCTCCATTTTGGGCAGTCCCAAATCTGCAACATTCCCTCTTTACTAATCACTTTACCATGTTACATTTCACACTACAATTTCAATATTCACTTTTTCCAACTTACTCATTTTACATGCAAAAAGTGATGGATAAATGTTGAAACAAGACAAAAGTTTTTCACCTTTGTTAATCTCCATGCCAAGCTCAAATGTTTCAACTACTTTGGGAAGGATGGAGAAATACATAAACTACAACTAAGGAGTAAAAAAACTAATACTCCATATCAGAATGTCAATTTTTTTTTACAGCTATCATCCTAATCTTCTTTCCACGTGAAATACCATCTCCATCAAACTCCAATATCTCCAACAGGTAACAGGTTTCTCGTTTCCAAATCTGAATTTGTTTCTAAGTAAAGTTTCCACAGCTTACTTTGTAATTGTTCTTTAACTGCAGGCACTGATATTTCCCCAAAGAATAATCGTTTCTCAATACAGCCATGTGCAATGTGGGCAAATAAGACCGCCAACTGGTGAATAGCATCAGTTTTTTGTGAACGTTGGGGTTTGGTATCCAGTGAACTGAAAGAGCCTACTAAAGTTTGGCAGGAGCAGGCAGCATATATGGGTAGGGAGTTTCCCTTGAAAGAACACAAGCGACAGTGCTTTAGCCAAGCCTAACTTCACCAGCTTCCACTGCATTCCTTTAATGATACAACCACACATTTCTGTTATTAAAAAAAAAAAAATCTAAGATGCTGCCGTATTGGGGTAGCAAGGGTAAATTATCTTATCATCAACTAACATTCACCGTACTCTTTTTACGCTTATTACATCATATCATCATCATCAGCAGCAGCACCTTAATCCCAACTCTGTTGGGGTCGGTGGCATGAAGTTAATTGTGGAAATTAATTGTCCACTGTAAATTCATGCAAAAGCAAAGTGAGACGGTGATGAGTTGAGATAATTGCTAGTCATGTTTCATTCCCTCATATGGAACTAAAAATGGCAGGTTGAGGCTCTTGCATGGAGGTTTACAATTCTCTCATCGTGTCCAATATCCAGAGCAAAAGCATACGGTAAAAGGAACTTAATGACCTCGAAAGAACTCCTAACCTGAACCCATTAAGGCAATATTTTTTTCCAGTTGTTTTCCAAATGGTCGATAGCTGGACAGTGTCTTTTTCTAGATTCTTTGTCCTTGGTCACACTTGAATACTTCCATTTGCTTCACAATCTCCTTTGGGCAAAAAGAGTGTCTTTCTAAAATAAAAAGTCCACCTATTGAACCAAAAAGTAAGATACTCCCTCCATCCCAAAACTTTTGAAACACACAATTTTCAGCATTTAATTTATAATTTTATTTCTCAAACATTTTTTTAATCATAGACTCAAATTTTTTGTATACAAATGGCAAGTTGACATATCTAGTTGATTAACATATATATTTTTATTTTATTGAAATTTTTTGCGCTTAATAATTATATAAGGAGTAGATAAATTGAAGTCAAATGGACAACAAAAGTCAAACGTTTTAGAAGATTTGGGACGGAGGGAGTAGTTTTGAGGCTAAAAGAGACGCATTTTGCCTTAATACTCCCTTCAATTTGAATGTGTGATGCTCAGTTTACATAATATCATAAATCAACAAGGCTTAACTTTTAAATTGAGCTCCTCACATCCTTGTCTCAGATAGCTGTAAATGGTTGGAATAACGATAGAGTGAAGCCGGCTCAAGATTTAACTTGGATAAGCAACCTATATAAAGCTTTAGTCAAAGCCAATAATCCACTATATCAGAGGAGAGTCCAGGTTGAGGCCTTGGGCTTCCAGCAAAGATGTGGGATAGTGGACTCAAATGAGGCTGGAATCACACTCGTCCTTAATGAATGATCTTCCAGTTATTTGACTCCAACAAGGATGCTAGTATATTTTATTCTACTAAGGCATATGAGAACTGGAAGCAGCTAGGGATTACCATTCTGGAAATACTAATGACTCAAATCTCGTTGGTTTCACTGATCTTTCTCTAATTATTCTTACCAGCCATGCTTGACATTTTTTTTAATGGCCATGTCAAAATTTTATTACAACAAGAAAAGTTATACTTAAATCCCAGAAGAGATAGAAAATCAACATTTCATATAAACCAAAACTAAAGAAATGGATAGGCTCGGATAGACTACGTTTCACCATTATCTGGAGTCAGTGCGGTCCCACTACATAACAACTCTGGTGATTCAATAGCTGCTTGCCTGGTTGCAATTTCATGAGATGCTTATAAGCTTAAAACAATTATGCTAGTAAATCAGAAAGCGACTCTAACTATTCAAAATCTAGAAGAGAAAAGCAATGAAAAGTATTCTCAAGGTAACAGGAAAGCCAAAGAGGATGCCTGCATTTATTATCTGCTCCTGTACAACCCAAGTGGTATGTGAACTCTGTGAGCTGTTTTGCTAGTATTAAAGATGAATGAAACACAGGCCCAGATAGTTTTTACGTAGATTAAAGTAAAAGCCAAGGTAATTCCTTAATCCACCTAATGTTCCCCACTAATTTCTAAGGAACTGGATAGGCAGAATAAATGGATGATTGAAGTCGAATAGAGTTTTCTATGATCCACCATCAACAGTTCTACAGTGACCAGCTATCTATAAAAGCATAATAGCACAAAGCAAACAAACTGTGAAATTCGTTGGTAACTGAGAAACAGAGTAAGTGGATCATGCAACACGGACCTGTCTATACTGCGGTGCTCCAATTCAAGATCAATCTTTCGCCAATCCTTGCCACGTTCCTTCAGCAACACCTCCCTAGGCTTAGCATCACCAAACGGATTGACCTTAGGCCTTGGCTTAACAACATTCTCCATTTCCTGCTGCTGCACACCCTCTGACCTGCTTGACTGCGCACTTGAAGGCCTGCTGGAGTGCGAGCTAGCGGGACGACTGGTCTTCTTAGCATCAATCTCGTTGTCCAAATTCTTCCAATCCAAACCCTTCTCTGCCAACACCTCTTCTCGTGGTCTCGCCAGTCCAAATGGATTAGGCTTGTTCGCCTTCACTGCTGACTCCTGAACATCACCTCTAGGTGGATCCAGAATTAGCCTAGGCCTTTCTTCTGGAAATCCACCCGCAGCACCACCACCTCTGGTCCACCTGTCTGGCTCCGGACCAGAGCTGCGGAAACCTGAACCAAAAGTTGAAGATCTAGTAGTTTGCACCGGCCTTTTCCCAGCTCCCCAACTATCCACTTCATCAGCCCTAGACAACCCTCCTCCAGCTCCAAGTCCACCATACCTATTCTGCCGACCAGCATCAACCGCTGGAACCGATTTCTTCGACATTGCCCAGTTGTCCACCTCATCGGCGCGGGAGGGCTGGTCGTATTCAGAAGCCCTAGAAGGCGGACCTCTGCGCTCTTCATCAAACCCTCCGTAAGACCTCCTGCCGCCACCCCAGGAGCCATCAGCATCGTCCCTGTCACGCATACCCCGGTTCGAGCCTTGGCTGGCCCGCCCATATGACGAGAAACCGCCACCCAGGCGTCCATACTGCATTTCCTCGGCGGTCCGCTCCTTAGGACGCGTCGGGAGGCGCATCATCTCCTCCGGGGTCAACCTGTCGTAGTCGGTCACCTTAGCGGCGCCGTAGCCACCTCCGGAGTTATAGCCCAAGGTGAACTCGGAGAGGGTCATTTTCTTCTTCTTCTGCTTGGAATTAGTAGCCTCCTTGAGACTGGGGAAACTCTGCGGCTCAGGAGTGGGAGCGGCGGAGGCGGCCTCACGCTCCTCCGCCTCCGCGCGCTCGGCCTCGGCGGCCCAAGCGCCGACACCACCCCAGGGTTTGGACATTACGAATCCGGTAGCGAGGGTGAGAGATCTGGAAGATGAAGGGGGATCTAGCTAGAAAGGAGAGGGAAAGCGATAAGAAGCGGTTGCTGAGCTGGGGCTCCGATGAGGGAGCCGGAGCTCCGATAGCATGCGGACGAGGGAGTAGAAGTTGAAGGTGGGGGTGGGTTACAGTTGGGATTGAGCGTGTGCGTGCGTGAAATGAGAATCGAATATGTGGCGCGGCTAAAGCTACTAATGGCTCTCTACCGCCTTCGCGTTCCATGAGGGAGTGAAGGTGGGACAACAGAGGAGCCTTTGCCTGCAATCTCCACGCGACTTTTGCTGCGTGTATCTCAACGTCCGTATATGTCGAAGCTCAAACGTGTGGTGTCTTGGGCACGTGACTTGGTAACTGTCATGCGCCGTTTGACTTTCTGGTGGTATTTCAGTAATTTCCGCGTGAAAAAAGGTTGCATGCAGCCCCACAGTTTCTGCTTTGTATGCTGCCTGTACTGTAGTGAGCTTGCGGTGGGTTACAAAATTTGATACTCCCAATGATTTAATGACACATAGGGTGTGTTAATTTATAATGATAAAAAAAATTTGAAAAATTTGATAATGTGTTTTTGATTGAAGGATTGAATATATATGAGTAAAAAATTTTAAAAATATATATTATTTTATAATGAATTAATGAATTTAAGATTGTTGAGGTATTGAAAATTTGAGAAATAGGAAAAAGTTTACCATTCTGATGCTGATCTGGGCCATAGAGAGAGGAAAATTGAAAATCGAAAGAAAAATATATCAAATCTAAACAAAGCTACCCTGCATCGGCAGACTCAATGCAAATCAGACAGTTTCGAATCAAGTGGTTCATGCATTGTCCAGCTAACAGAATGAAATAACTTTGTTCATATTACTCGATTAATCAAATAACTTAATCATGTATGTTAAAAATGTATTGCAAAACTCAACAAAACTTGATACTAGAAACTAACTTAACTCGAAGATAGTGGAGTAATTGTTTATGGGAAAAAAAAACTTAAACAGATCTCCAAGGTATACAATGAACATATGTCTGAGATTTGTGTTCCCATAAAAGTGAAAACAAATTGTTAATGCCCTAGGATTAACATTAAGTAAGATAAAGGTCGGAATTAGGATGAACTACCTGAAACCGTATCCGATAAAGTAGGCCTCCCGAAGGGAAAGAATCCTGACATGTCGAGGCGGGGTGGGGCTCTCCTGGGTGGCTTCGTCCTTCGTCAAAGGGGCTCCTAGGAGGTGCAATCTCCACGATGCTTCGTTTGTGCCGCTCCTCTCCACAGGCGTGCCGCTTTCGTGGCCGAGTGTGCACCTGGTACAATTCTCCGACGCTCAAGTTAGAACTCGCTCCGTGAAGTAGCCGAAGTTGAGAGTAAATTGAGGACGTATTTTTTAGAAGTTCCGTCCTTTTGACGGGGCGGGAAAGAGAGTATTTATAGTGGCCTGAGAGGGTATGGACAACGGTATGGGCAGCGGCATGGGCCGGGGGACATATGTCATTCGCACACCATGGGGAGGTTACTGTATCCTTGAGCTGGGAACTGCGGGCCGGCCTAAGGCCTCGGCGTTCTGCCCCAGCACTGAAGGCCGCAGCGCCTGGACCGCCCCGTCATTCCGGCCCATGGGCCCAGTCTTTCGGCCCTCACCACAAATGTTAGATTTGTGGCTCAAATTATCAATTCAAAAGGGTTGGAGGCCTAAAGTTTCGATTATTACATTGGGTGAATTGAAGAAGGCAATTCACGTTTGGCTTGGAAGCTTACGGCTCAGGAAAGTGAGATATTAATTCAATTGAGTTTTGGTTTTCCTTTTATTGTTTGTAATGGCAATTGGGGGGATAGTCCAATTAGGATAACTATTTCTACTTGTAGTTGGTTACACGTAGTTTTGAAGGCTTGGCTTGTGTTTCTTCTGTGTTTAGAATTATGAGTATTAGATTTTTGTGTAACCCACAAGTTGTGTTAGAAAAGATAATATGACGGAGAGACAAACTGTGAAGATGTAAATAGAAGGAGAGACAAACTGTGAAGGTGTAAATAGAAGAATGATCCAAGAGCCAGGATGGCTACAATGAGAAGTTTTTTGTAATTTTCACATATCTGTTAAATTGTTTTAATAAATTTCTCTTATCCGTAAATATACCGATATAGGCTAGTTAAAAGTCAAATCACGTTAAATAGTTGTTTACATGTTTTTATCGAGATTGTTTATTTCCACTGTTCAAGATTGTCTATTTTTCGTGCTTACAAAGAAAGATGCTCGTGCTTACAAAGAAAGATGTTCATTCGGTTTTTTCCCAACAAGAAAGTTTTATTTAATTACTACCTCCGTCTGTTGGACAGACGGTTTGTCAATGTGACAAGAGACTGTTTGTCAAAGTGACAACCATCTAGGAGGGATGGAGTATTTGAATTGCACGCCAAACCATGCTGCATTATCTGTTATGGGAGTTAAATGTGAAGTCGGGAACACATTAACTCATTATGCTCGTCCACACCTTTCTTGCCCAGAATAGTCGTGGTCCTCTCTACTGTTCCGAGGACTGCAACTTCCATTAACTATCCCCATCGGATCAACCTGTCCAGTACATGTGCAACAAAATCAAAAACTTGAAAAGTAATTGTGCCGTGCAAAACTTGAAGCTTGAAGATTGGACTGAAGATTGATGTTTGGAGATTGAATCTGATTGCTTATCTGTGTCCTGCCCTTTTTTGTTTGGGCTTTTTTTTTCCTGTTGCAAGATATAAGCAACAGATTAGTCAAAGATGAATATGCTGATTTGTGCAGTTTAAGATGTAATCCACATACACCGGAACAAAAGAGAAAAACACCACTGATAGAAGGAACTGTAAACTACAATAAGACAGAAATCATCACTTAGAAACTGAATAAATTGCCGTCGGCACCCAAAAAATCAACCTTCCCAGACAGTGCGTAATACTCCCTTCATCCCAAGTTGGTTGTCACAACATCAAAAGTGACAACCAATTGGGACGGATGAAGTATAACAGACCCTACCTGACAGAGTGTATCTTGATAACTTTAGTGGAAGCTCACACAAAAGAGCTTTAAGGAATTAAACAACGGATGCTAAAACAAATCATTCTGATCTGGCCCCAGGCAATTACTATGGTATCTACAAAAATGCTATTGGTAGATTCAGTCCATTAGAAAGCACAAACGTATCTGCCAGAAAATAGGATTAGTAGTTGAAACAGGTACCAGTAAACGTATTTTCTAATCAAGGCTTCAATACCAAGAAGCTAATGCATAATCTTTTGCCAGGTGCAACCTGTGAAAGGAATTAATGTAGATGAACAGAAAATTTATACAAAACAACAAAAATAACATTATGAGATAGCGGTCACAATTAGAGCTGCCATGGACACATCTCCTTTTCCTCTACTTGCAACTGTTAGGTGGTAAGAAGAGAGTAGATTACTGGTTTACAGAACTCTGCAGAATATTCATCTGTAGCGCTAGCTTGGCAAGTTGAATGCAACAACAGAAATGATGGCACAATATGTGCATTCCAGAGGAATCATGAAAATAAGCCTTTTCTATATATCGACTCAAGTACCTGCTGAATTAGCTCGCAGAAAAGATAAAACAGCATTCAGTGGAATAAGATTGAAATATTCCATCTCTGTGGATACCAAGCTGCAAACCAAAGAGTGTGCAGTCCACCAATTCTAGTATTGCAAAAGTAATCTTCAAATTATTCATGCATCCCAATAGAAAAGCCTGTCAGAAATTAGTTGCCTTGCTTAGCTGAGAATGCAATATTCACTTTCTGAGTGCAAAACGTAACAGCTAAGGTATCATCCTTCACGTGCTTGAAACAGTAATCATTTTATGAAACCCAGTTTGTTCAGCTGACAAGAAAGGATATCAAAACAGCCATACCCACTTAACCATAATTTGTTGCATTCAAATTCCATGGTAGCTTATTTTAATAAAACAAAAATGAACTACGGAAGAATCGCAATGCAAAGCAATGCGCAGTCAACTAACACAATGCCTTATTCTGGCATGATTCTGCAGCTGGATTAACAAAACATAGGTGCAATTATCAGTCTATCACACATGAGGCAGTTAACCAGGAAGAAATACCTTTTGCAGTTAAACTAGATTCTAACACCATTTGATGATTCAAAATTAAAAAAGTATGCATGCGCAATGTAGAACAAATGACATAGGAACAACAGTACTCTATCCCACAAATTTTACCTTATCACCCTCAATCTGCTTTCCCCACTAAAAGATTTACTTATGTCTTGTATATCTATTTTACTTTATTACCATCAAATCTCAGCACTCCTTAATCTCATTGTCCAATTACTTTCATCATTGTGGGGACACTGATGTGAATTCCTATAGTTTAAGAATCACAAAAGATGGATCTATCTTGCAATGGACTCAAAGATGGATGTTAGGCCGCCTATATCCCCTTGTTCCAAGAATGGAAAAGGCAAAAATGGTTATAAGCCATTAAAAGCTAGATGGATCCAACATCTCCTCACAAGAATGTGGGAAATGATGGATATAGTAATCTTGGACACAAGTCTTCAGTGCCTCAAGAATATGGTGGAAAATTTTGAAGGAAGAATCGTAGAGAGAATGCTCCCAAATCTCAAGTATATTTCATAATATAAATGTTGTGTAACAAAGTGAGGATTTGGCTCCCTATATAGGGGAAGGGCTGCCCAAGCTCCTCAAAGATATGCGATGAATAATTCTAGGCAATGCTTGGAATATTCCTAGCTTACACACTTCACAAATGTGACTAAAGAAAAATAAAAAGTAAATAAAAAAGTTTCAATACCCCAACTTATGGTCCTAGCCATTATTGGCTTTATTTGGAGGTTACTAACTATTTTGGGGATAAAGAGGGGTTTACTACCTGGTTGCAAGTTGTTTAAAGCTATCGAAATGGGGGGTTGGGTTACACATTCGCGGTCGCCCAATTGCCTGACTGAAATTTCTTGGCCTAAAGTTTAACTTCCTCGTGAGGCTCCTTATGATCCATAAGCTCTTTGGGCATGCCAAATAATAGAGCAAGTCTTACCAAGTTCCTTTATGCTCTCTTGATACTCCCCAAGTCTTGCAAAAGTGCCCATAACTAGAGATAGAGCTTCCTTACCCTTCTTAAATCTCGTTCTTGATGTTGGGACTCCAAATAGAGTCGTGTTTCTTCTTCTTGGGTTGGATTACATCAGATGGAGAAAATAAAATTTAAAGACTTACTCTAACTTATGATCAAGAAGGCAAAGGAAACCAGAATTTTATTGCTTATTTGATTAAATAAAGACAAACATAAATTTTATGACCCCTCAGGCCTTCAATGCATTCTATGCTAAATGTTTCCCAGCCTGTTTTTTTTTTTAATATATACGGGGCCATTGGGTGGAACAAGAGCACTATGCCTGTTTGGCATGCATTCTAGTAAGATTCATAAAACATTTAGAAAGAATTTGAATTGATGTTTTGCTAGTATAAGATGCATATCTTGTTTCACAAGTTAAAGCTCTGATTCTGAGAACATTGAATACAAATGGAGAAACAACAGCTTCTTAGATATCAGACGTATGAAGTGGCTACAGCATTAGAAACGTAACATTAACCACTCCGACTGTGGAACAGGTAACGTAAAAGGTCTTAAAGAGCTCCAAAGACAAAACAGTATTGTAATACTCCATTAGAGCACAAAACCAGAATGAACTGAATAGGATGTAGCATTCCAGCACCAAGCAACATATCTACTAAGAAAAGAGAACATGATAGTGAAACTAGATTTATTAGGTTCTCATATCCTATTAATTGACCCTAATCTTATGAGGGGTTTCTTTTGCAAGTGTTTTAGCACTACTGTTACTCAAGCGTTTAGAAAAGCATGTCATGGAACCTGAGTTTGAGAGTACCTACCTAAAGTCATCTTGATAAAAAATGATATGGACATTTTTTAAATGAAGCACCCAATCCAGGAAGTGATAGATCATGAACTGGTGACCACCATCTGAAACTGTTACATTGACTCACATCCAGAGGTTCACAAGGTAGAGATCAGAAGATGATGCCGCACAGGGGACAAAACATCAAAGACCTGGCAAATAAACAGAAAGAAAGAATTATGGAACCCGCTGAGGTGATTGAGACAACATTGAGGACAAGCTGGGTAAAGAATGCAACAATAAAAGGTGGGACCCTGATTCATACAGTTCAAACATTAATTATGACAAGATTCAATGAGTCTTCTTCATTGCAGATGGATCCTCTAGCACATAAAACCAGTTCTGCTACTGCAAAACCTTAATCAGACTACAAAATTCGATGCTACTCTACAACATAGAATTTGTTCTGTACATTTGGTTTCTTACCAATCCTGATGTAATTGTACTAGCTTGACACATCCATGTATATCCTGGGAATTCAAACCGAAACATTACCAATTGATACAAGAAAGAGAGCAAGGCAAATTGTTTCAGGGGCATCAAGGTAATTGACCAATCAGAAGTGTCGCGCCGCTTCCCTTAAAAACTAGAGACGACAGCGTCACCGCCCAGAGGCAGAGGATGAAAGGCACCGCGGATAGGTGCCTCCGCCGCTTGCGCCTCCACCAAAGCTCTGGTCCTCTCCTTTATACTCACCAACACATTGTCCCACGTGTTGACCCTCGATTGGGCCCTTCCGTGCACCCCGACGTTCATATCCGCCAGATCCTCCCCTCTCAGAACCGCAACCTCCTCTGATTTCGCCCCATCCATCAACCATATCAAGCACGATAAGAACCCCTTGGTAATCTCGGAATCGCTATCCGCCTGAAATCTCATTCTCCCATTCATATCCATCTTCGCTACCAGCCACACCTCGGTGGTACACCCGGTGACGCGGTTCACTGGCGTCCGAGCCGATTCGTCCAACGCGGGGAGAATCGAGGCGTAGTGCAGAAGACGCACAACGCGATCTATCGGCTCCCTCAGTGACCTGAACTCGGAAACAAGAAGGTGAAGCCTAACGGAGACGAGCTCGACGGAGGACTCGATAGGCGGCGCCCCGACGGTCATTGCAACGGCGAATGCTGTATCAGATTTCTGTCTGCAATTAGTAACAGATTTGAGGTGTGAGTCTGTGTTATTTGCCCTGGAAAAACTAAGAACAGCGATTCCGAGGTTATGGCGGTGGTCGTTGATGAAGAAACGGGTAAGAGGAAGGTGGTCGATAGCTGGCACGATAGCACGAGACATTTCCGGTGGCCGTAGGGGCAGAGCAGAGCAGATCGGTCACGAGTTGATATTGGAGAGGGGAGACCCTTGATCTTGGAGCCTCATGCGTTATCACTTATCAGACTAGCTAGCTAGATACGATTAGGAGCAGCATTTATAGAAGAAGGTCCTTTCATGAGTTTTGAGCTTTAAAGACCCATCTTGAGAAAGTTTAATATCTTAGAGCTTATTTGGAGACAGTTGGTTAAATAGAGATGGAGATGTCTTGGTAGCAAATTCATAACTTGAGCTACAGAGGTCGAGATTGGATGATTCTAGATGCGTTGGAAATCTGAAATCCTTAGCTACATTTTATATGAAGAACTCAAAACCCAGTTTTCAAGATATTGGGGTCGAATTACACTTCAAAGTAGCGAGTTGCAGCTGGCTGGAGCAATCTAAGTTAAATGTTGGGGTTGGATTGACAACAAGCAGGAACTTGAAGGCCTGAGCTGGGTTTGAAGTGAATTATAAACAGCACAGATGGAGCATATTCAGCCATGGAGAAGGAACTCTGTTTTAAGCAAAGAGGAGTATGAGTTCTAGTTTGCTTCCAAGTCCTTGTCCTATTATGGTTTGCAATCATTAAGCTTTTAATAAGCTTATCGGTCAACGAAATATTTGTTTCTATGATCAACCATATGTTTGGAGTAGATAATCAACCCTAGCCTAGCCTGGACCTTCTTAGTATTTGATTAATTCATTAAAATTTGCAGCTAATTACTTTTATCATTCAATTCGACAAAACCCCCAATCTTTTAGTTTCAGTTAATTGCTTAGAAACTTTAATCTAAAAAATTTCCTTGGGATTCCACCTCATTTTCACCATTATACAAAAAAATTAATTTATTCTGAGTTGTTAGTGAGGCCGGAATTATTTTTGGCGGTTTCGACGCCCGCCAGAAGTCATGTTTGAAAAAGATTCTCAGTTACTAGCCTTGGAACTCATGAGCGAGATACCCATCAAGGTACTACTTTGGGGCGACTATTGATGATATTAGATACTGTTTATCTCTCTTTTATTACCAATCTATAACTTTCATCCCGTGGACCTTTAATGGTGTTGCACATTGTATTGCTTATCATGGTTTACATCACATCACTTTAGTAAACATGATTGGGGTAGTCTCCACCTTCTTGATTGTTATTGCTGGGTAAGTTTGCTTAAATTATAAGGGCTTGAGGACTTGGGTTGTAATTACAAATGTTGCTAATTGGCCGAGACGTGGAGTTGCTGAAGGATTAAAGCTTCTTCTTTGATCAAGAAGGACACTACGTAGAGAAGCTGCGATTTTACTACGGCGGAGGCCGCAGTAAACCCATTTACTACGGCCTACTGCGGCCTCTGCCGCAGTAAATGGATTTCTCTATGTAGTGGGATGAAGTTATTTTGTCAATTAAAAGTCACGTAGCCAGCAAGTCGGTTACATAGTGTTGCTTGGTTTGTTTTTAGTTTGTTTAGGAGTCTGCGTAAGAATATGATTATTAATTGTTTTGGTTTAGGATTGTTTTCTTGGTGAGTAAGTTTAGGATTCCTAGTTTAAGTGAGGTTGTGTTTCCTAATTAGAATGTCATTAGTTTTGATTGTAGCATATATAAAGACAAGTGGTGTCAGGGTTTTGGTATGAGAGAAAAACCAATGTGGTTGAGAGATAAGATATGGGGGTGAAAAAGAGAAGAGAGGTCCGGAAGCTGAGATGTGGCTAGGACGTGAGAAGTTTTTTGTAATTCACATATCATGTCGAAAATGTATAGTAGATTTTCTCTCATCCGTGAATGTAGGTTAGTTAAGGGTCGAACCACGTTAAATTGTGTATGTTTTGATCGTGATTGTTTGTTTCCATTGCGCGTGAATGGTGTTTGGGGAAGAAAGTTGTCAGTTTGCCACTTTTTCCCCAACAGTTATCGACTTTAGCCACTTAAAATTGAATGAAATCATTCCCCATTAAAAAACACATGAATTTCCCAAAAGGAATGCCAAAATCCATAGATACCCTTTGGGATAAAAAACGAATTGAGTTGGCATACATATGAATGCATTACCTGAAAAGCAATGCATAAAGGTGATTGTCATATTACTTTGATTTTTTTTTCTTACCATAAACAACATAAATCTCCCGGTCTAGCTAGATTTATAAAGCCCTGGGAATGGTGAAGAAATCATCTCATAGATTCAGCATATCCGAATATCGATTAAAATATAGGAGTGCTTGAACGGATTTGTTTTACCTTTTTTTTTTATGGCAAGAAATACCTTTATTTCTTTTTAAAAAAGACCATCCATGATATGAGCAACGGACCAAGGTTCCTTCCTGGAAATTCAGGTTGGTGATCACTAACTTTTATGCGCCATTATTGCTATTATGTATTCAAGCTCGTTATTGTCATCATATGTTCAGCAGCCGGAGTGACTAAAGTACTCTAATATTCAATTAGTGACCAAATTTTATAACTACAGTTATTCGTTGTACCAGTTTGACTTGAAGATAACGAATTGGATTGAATTCATTGGATCAAACTTGACATTGAAATTAATCATTTCCCCTTCTAAAGGAGTGGATCCCTTAATAAAATACTTCATTGCTGCTTAAAAAAAATACAAAGAAAATTTTCCCCAAATAAAATTTTATTAACGAATTTCTGTTCATTGGATCAAACTTTACATTGAAATTTAAATTAACTACAACATCAAAAAATAAACTTACTAGTTTTTCAAGAAATATGAAGTAAGTTTATATGATTGTCCAACACACCTTACAAGTGTTAATACCATAGTTACTCCACATATTTCCTTTATTATGCTTTCAGCCCCTTAAATTTTTAGACCAAACACTCTAAGTATCGCTTGCAGGCATGCAGCCAAACCTCTTCTCCAAACTTCCACAGTAAACACTGTGACAATTGTCAAATCTCAATGGCCTACAAAGAAAGCAATCTTCCATCACCCACAATACATCCACATCAAGCTCATCAGCTTCCACATATGTATGTAATCTCAATATACACCAATGACACCAATCGTAATGGCGACAACGATCAAGAAGCTCCCACATGTCCAAATTGATATTTTCCCTAGGGTTTGGAGGATGATGTTAATTAAAGGTGAAAAGGGGGAATGAAGATGAACATTTTAGGGCAAATTACAAATTTAGGTCGTAAGTGTTAGAGAACCGTTCATAATTCCTCCAAGTCGAACTATCAAACTAATATGACTCACAGTCAAGAGATATTTCTGTAGGCTTTTTAAAAGAGGGGAATAATGTTTATTCCCCAACGTTAGAAGAGTTATCGTAGTTTGTCAAAAAAAAAAAACATGATCAATTGTAAAAGATAAAAAGGCGAGTAATTTTCGGTTGGGATAAGTATTTAGATTTGTATCATGAGTCTCGTGACAATAAACTAGTTGCATTGAGCATTGTAGTGGTGGCAAGGCACAAGAACTTAGATTGTACATCTTAGCTACTAATGCCATGCGACACATTTAATAACGGCTCTTTTCAAAACTATTTCAATTAACTCTAACGTTTTAGATGATTTTTTCATAGTTAAGATCAAACGGTTATAATGACACATTGAAAGGTCATTCTTAGATATATAGTGTTTTTCAGGAAAAAAATGGGTAAAGGGCACCCATGGTCCTATAACTTTAATTATTGTATCACTAGGATCCTGTTTTAACTTTTTGTACTAATAAAGTTCTGTTTTTAAGTTTTTTCTTCATCCATGGTCCTTTTACGATTATTTTACTATTTTACCCTTTCACAGAAATGGTACAATAACGAACATAAACTGAATTTTTCTTATTATACCATTTACACCATCAAATTTTAAAATTCTACAAACAAACCCTCCAATCTACCTTAAACTTTTCAAATCATCTATCTCAACCACACTCCGACCCACCACCGTCGGAAAGCCACGGGCCGCTGCCAGAAAACCACGGGACCGCGATTCGCGGCCTGGGCAAGCTATTCGCGGCCTTTGGCCACCGATCGCCGCCCTGGTCACGCGCTGCCTCGAGCGCGCACTTCGCGGCACTGTGCTGACGGTTCGCCGCCCTTGTCCGGCGATTCGCGGCCTTGGGCTACGGATCTACCGCCTAGACTTGCGTTTTGTAGCTTAGTGGTCATTTCGGCGAAGACTGTCGGCGATCCGGCGAGATTTCCGGTGGTAGTGGATATGAGGGTGGTGAGATAAAGTGGAGAAAAAAAATTTATGGTAGAATTGTAAGTATTTGTAAAAATTAGAGTAGATTTTTAGGGTTTATAAAAATTGAGGGTAAAATTGAAAGTTCCGTTAAACGTGATTTTTATATTTTACAATTGTTTAAAAGGGCAATATTTTTAAAATTGAGGGCAAAAATGTCAAATAGGACCATGGATGAAGAAAAAACTTGAAAACATGACTTTATTAGTACAAAAAGTTAAAACAGGACCCTAGTGGTACAATAATTAAAGTTACATGACTATGATTGCACTTTACCCATAAAAAACTACCTAGCTGAAGTATGATAGGGGCAGAGGAAATTTCCAGAGAAACGGTGTAATGTGTAGAGATCGGAAAGAACATCAAGAGCGAAAGCACTATGCTGGACCGACATTAACACTGAATAGAGGAAAACTAGGGGAGCGAATGAGATTAAATGCCACAATAATCCTAGTTGTAAAACAATAGATACAAGGCACTGTTCATATCAACCCATGCAATGCTCAATAACTAAGTGAAAAAATTGTTACGTAACATATACAATATTATTATCAAACTGGCATAGAAGAAATCTATTACTCCGTATTTGGTGACTTGATATTGATATTCCATCAAAGAGGATGCGCACAACCATCCAAGGCGATCACGACGGAGTGGAGGAAGTGATATTCTACAAAATAAAGCTTATATAATGGGGCAAAAAAGTAAAAAACAAAAAGACTAATATACAATAAGACCATTTCCTTTCCTAGCTAGTTATAGTTGTAACTTCTACACTGGCCGGCTGTTCGTTCTAGAGCTACAAGCCCTGATTTTAAGGGCAATGCCAAAAACACCAGTATATATGCATGGAGGCGGCTGGAATTTTCAATTAACAAGCAAACCATTAGCTAGCTTAGCCACAACGGAGAAGCAAGAGTGTTGAACCGTGAACTGGAACCGGCATGGATATTGAGTCGCCGGCGGCCACCCCAAGATCTCGCCCGCTCCAAATCTCCTGTTGTTTGCATGAACCTGGTCTCAAGTTCCTCCCAGGAAGCGCTCCGTCCAGATCCGATATCCTCGCAGATATCACACTCGCTTCCGGGTTCAGATTGAAAAACGCTACATAGATTTCTCCTGACCAAACATTGAAACCGCAATCAATATACTAATACTCTGATCAATTCAACCCCATGCACCCAACTCGAAATCAGACAGAAAAATCGAACCTTTTCTTCCGGTTGCAACCCAGGATCGAACTCCATTGGAAGTGACGTTGTTACCTGCACAGCAAGTTATCGGAATTGATTGGTGGGTTGTTACATGGTTTATTCATGTGTTTACCTGAAGATCGATTACTACTACCTTTCACGTTGTAGACAACAGCACAGAGGCCATTGTAACTATTCTGAAGCTTCCCAGTAGATTTATCCACTTCCCAAAACTGCAAAAAGCTTACCCGGTGGAACCTTATGAGATCAGAATGTGAAAGCAAATAATTAGAGTTTTGTCTCTTCTATTCTACCTGGTTGGCATCGAATTTGCATGATGAGAAAGAAGCTCTTGTGGACTCTTTTGAAGTGAGCCTGCTCTTTGAACCGGCACTTAGGCATAGCCCAGAATCATCAGTAGCCAACAGATTTGTTCTACCTTGGTACTTGTGATGTGAAATGATCTCTTCATCCCTAAATATTGATGATTAAGGAAATGTATGATTAGGAGGAGTTGTTGGTTTACTGTTGCAATCAACCAGTTGATCAACAAGTACTTACGAAACCAAAAGGGGTTTCCTCTTGAGAAGGCAGAAAGGGTCATCTGTACCTAAGCTCTGCTTCCAGCAAACTTTTTCGTCTGCTTGAGTTGCTTCCACTGACCAACCGTCCGCTTCGGGTTCTTTGCAACTAATCAGACCTAGTGCACGGTCCCCTGACATGCCGGCTTCATGGTGTTCCTTTATCAGGTTCTCTTTCTGGAACCCTGATGCTTTGGAGCCTGAAACCTGAGCCAACTGCATGCAGGAAAATATTTGTCACGAACATTCTAGTGAAACTGACATGCATGGCATTTAGTTGTGAAAACGTTGTTTCCAGAAATTATTATAAAAGTGCTCAACTTATTTTTCTACAACTAAACGCCATCTAAAACTTTTGAAGGAGTTCACTGTTTCCAAGCTACATGCCTCCATGTTGTTTGAGCTGAAGGAGTTTATTTCAAGCAATGTTGGATTTGTGATCAGTCTATGTAAGTCATTATCAAGCTTCCGCACATCACCTCCAAACATTAGGGGGGACTTCGCCATGGCCCATAGAGTCATCTACAGACAGAAAATGGAACCTGAATTTATGGCAGTACCAAAGCATTGAAACTTGCATAATTATGCGTAGACATACATTATACCTGAGTTCTTTGCTCATTTGGAGAAAGATCTGACCACCTGTGTGGACCTTCATTTGAATCTAGAAAGATGGATCGTCCAATTATTATTTGTTCACATAAAGAATGTCCAAGCCTAAAATACACATGATTATCACCACATGAATAACTTAAGCAAGTACAGCAATGGACCATTTTTCAAGTTATGTGTATGGCATGGATAACCTGGTTCAGTGAGCCATCCAAGTGGCAACATGTCTAGATCAGGCCATGATTTTCCAAGGAGCCCTTTGGAGCCAATCATGTTAGCAGCAGCAAAGTCCCTGACCATGAGATGGAAAATAGGTGGCATTAATTAGTTGTAGCAGTATCAGGGCTGCGTGTTTGGTAATAGCTTTTTCAATTAGCTAGTTGCGTTTTGAAAATCTATCTATTGGTAGCTTTTATTGTTTAGCCATAGTTGTTTGATGTAAACCATTAAAACGTTATCCAAAGCGCTAAAGCTAATTGAAACAATTGTTGCCAAAACAGACCTAAGAAAAAGAGTTGCATGGAATGGAGCTATTGAACACCTCACCTTGAGACGTTAAAATGGGCTAAAACATCTGCCCATGAATCCCAATCATCCCCAGTTATCCGGTACATGTTGGCTAAACCGCTCACGTCCTTGGCCATGGCTGGTGTTACACTGGTTCCAGGAGACAAGGAGTAGAGAATTGTTCGGTCAAGCTTACTCAACACCTGCACATAGGCAACTTTAGTGGTGACTGTCTCGTGCTAGCAAATTTGTATGAACTATCTAGGCTCACCTCTGACACAAAGCTTATCTCCTCTATGTCCAGGTCATTGCCAAATACACAGTCATGCTTTACTGCAAATTCATGAGTGGAATGTGAGGCTATAAACTAACTTGAACTAGAAACATCAGAGACCATGAAATAATGGTTTAAGAGTCAGGAATACCAAAGTCAACACCCCATTCAGAAAACTGGTGATAAAGAGACCTCAAAAAGGCTTTTGTAGCCCCAAGCTTTCCATTCAAGGACATGAATCCTTGAGGCATCCATGCACAAGGCTTCTCCTTGAGTCCTATATCTTGTGCCCTCCACTGCCTCCCAGACTCTTCATAGGGACCCCCCTGACCAGGAATCACAAGCATCCATGAGAAATTAATCTTTTGTTTTCCCTGAAGAAAGAGGAAAGGAATTGAAACAGTGAAATTGCAGAGACCTTGGCGGTGTCTAAGATGAGTGTGTTGGCATTAAAAGCCTGAGTGCTGAGGCCACTCATAACGTGGATCCCAAATTTTAATCCCATGTTGTGGACTTTATTGGCCACTTCTGAGAAACCTTTGCCTCCTCTTGAAGAAGGCCATCTCTCAGGATCAGGAACCATTCTGCCCCATTCATCAATCAAGTCAAATCCAGAGGACGTTGTGTTTGCACCTGAAACCCTCTTCCTGTACCACAGAAAATCCACCACAACATACTGCTAGGCACAAACAAAATTCAGAGAAACATGCCATGATCAGGTCCTGTAAGATGTTTCCAGAGAAAATCTTGATCAATGGAGGTAATTTGTTCGTGTGTATATGCAGTATGCACCTCATATCCATGCGGCTTGAGACGCTTATGAACAATGTCCGCAGATTGCAAGAACTCTTCCTCGGAAACCGTCCAACAAAAGGAATCATAGGAGTTCCATCCTCTAGGTGGAGTGCTAGCTCTCTCTGCTGACACACTAAAAATGGTAACTTTAGTTTGTTAACGAGAAACCAGAAAAGGGGACAATTTTGTTCATAGCTAGTTTCAGGCATATCCTTTACAACCAAAGAGAATCAAACAGCAAACAACAGCATGATTCTGGTGTGACAAATGGTTCTAAGAAGGAGAAGAGCACCTAACGAAGGGAAGCACAGCAAGCAAGAAGCAAATTAGAGAGCTGGGGATGAGGATGTTCATGTTATGTTGTCACTATTCAGAACAAGGGTTGTATGAATCTGGAGTGTTATTTAAGGACAGAGTTGAGAGCTTGCATGAAAGGGCAGTTGACAGATTAAAAGGAGCAAAAGAAGAAATTGAGGCTTTTTAATAGACAGTAGTGGAGTCCCAAGATTACACACTTGGCCTGAGAGGGTTATGCGGGTCTGAAATGATACCTGTGGGTTCAATTTGTCGTAAATTGCTTTTCTTTTGGTTTGAGAAAACTGAGGAATAGCCGATTTCATACCTGGTGGTCAAGCAACATTCCCACATTCTTCGACTATTTTGGGGGACGCTTTTTCAGTACATTACACACGGGTGGGTATGTATGTCCCCCATTAAATAACTTTGATCACCCTCTTCTATACTAAAATCTAGTATCAATATTTGAATAAAATTGGCCCAATTGCAACATAGGTCCCCCGACTTTGTTAACTCGCACGAGTTAGCACCTCAAATTCAACTCATTATGAATCAATCCCTTAACTATGCAAAATAAAGTTAATCCCTTAGTTGGTAGAAGAAACAACTACAATTATATCTCAAACATCCAAACTTTTAGAAAACCCACTTGTGAAGTAATAACGCTAATAAATATAACCTAAATAAATAAATAGTATGTTCAGATAATGAAATGATGATTTATAAACATATTTATGTTATGAAATTTTAGAGAATTGTAACTCAACTAATTGATTTATAAGGGGGAAAAATCATCATTTAAATTTTAATCTGTCCAATTTTATATAGATAGTTTATCATTTTAATCTAAATAAGAAAAATCACTTTCAACGTGTGTTTTTTCATTTCAGTTTAGAGGTATAAATGTATTTTGAAGTATTGTATCCATAACTCGATAATGATTCATTAAGATATAAAAGGTCAAACAATTTACATAATACAAAAAAAGGTTAAAAAATTAACATGCAAATGAAAAATTCATGTAAAATGAATTGAAGCTTGATACTTGGAATTTGGAAATAGAAAAATTGAAACATGCAGACGAAAAAATTGATGAACATGAAATGTACCTAATGTCGAATTTTTAAAAGGAGTCACCGGGAATATTAAAAAAAATACAAGGCTGATTCTATGAGATTTTGTCCACTAAAGACACCATAAGATACCGGGGCGCAATTTAAGCTATATAAATAACGATGAAATCCCTCATTTTCATCCATGTGGGATAATCAAGGTACCAACAGTAACTATACATACGTGCGAATTATTATTGTTCATAGCACAAAAGTAATAAAGGAAAGCAGCTGTAAAATTACTGTGGAACAAAATGCTGCGTGTGATCTACTCTCTAGGCCAATGTGTTGCCTGAACTGCAGTGAATAACAAACAATGAGCATCCATGGACTTCCACAGTTGCAGATATTGTTGCTTCAACTACACCGAGATCTTTACCGCTCCACACTTCCCGGTAGCGGCACGAAGGACCATCCACCTGCTTCACTCCGAGTTCTCTATATATGTCTGTCGCCTTGGCAGATATCACCGTTTTTTCCGGGTTCAGATTGAAGAAAGCAACATATATATCTCCTGGTAACATGCAAAATACGGAATATATATCTTGAGCGAGATTATACAGCCGTTCCAACAAGATATATGAATCTATGCTTGTATGTTTTGAGGTACTAAGAGCAGGTCCTAAGTTATTCAACTTTGTCCAGAATGTTTCAAAGATACAGACCTCTTCTTCCGGTTGCAATCCAGGAGCGAACTCCACCTTTTGCTTTGAGATCATCACAGGTACGCAAGCCGAAAGCATGTTTAGGTACTATAGTGACATCTCTTTGGTACTGCAAGAGCTCACCCAAAGATTCGTCCCTTGAACGGGCAACATAGGGGAACTGCAACACAAAGGAAAAGAAGAGCTTACTACAATGAAAATAAATGATCTAATAGAGTTAAATGTCACAAAGATACTGCAACCGAAAAATTACATGCCTCCTTATTGTTTGAGCTGAAAGTGTTTATTTCCAGAAGCGTAGGATTAGAAATCAGATTATATGTTGTCTTATTAAGTCTTCTTACATCTCCTCCAAACATGAGAGGAGATTTGGCCATACACCACAATGTCATCTGTAAAGAGAAACGCCCAAGGTCAAACAGATTCGTAGCATGGATGTTAACCAGACCCACACAGCAAAACTTTTTAGACCAACCTGAGTTCTTTGCTCATTGAGGTTAAGGTTACTCCACCTGTGTGGCCCTTCATTCGAACCTAAACGTGATAAAAAAAATTTCAATGCTATTTCTTTTTTCTTTTTTCTTAGTTTAGTTAATTTATCATAAAAAGGAAAAAAGGTAAAGTAACCTTGTGTTGAATGTTCTCTAAATGTGACTTTTCCTCTTCCGCATGTAGAAAAGGAATAAATAAGTCAAATCAAATTGATTTCAAAGGATTTAAAATTTTTTATGTAATTTGCATAGCTTTGGATTGTCGTAAACATGTCTAATGTAAAAAAGTTTAGATTCCTATCATAATTGGGCCATCCTTTAAAATTTAAAAAACAAGGAGTATATAATTATGTGCAGTTTTTTTCTTGACTCCAAAGTAAGCTCTTACGTTTGATGGAAAACATCATAGGTCGACTGAAGAGCCTGCTTGACATAATTACAGCTGTGTGGAATTTTTTTTTTTTTTTTTTTACTAATCAGCACAGACATCTATTTCAACTGAAGAGCCTGCTCAACTTAATGGTTAAGTTCTTTCATCAGGCTGACTAGAATACAACTCCTTCCAATGCTTAACATAATGGTTAACTTCTCTCTAGTTACCCAATGTATCCGAAACGAAAACATGTACTCCGTCTATCCCAAGCCGGTTGTCATTGTTAGTTCATTTGCGTAGATTAAGGCTGGCTTTTGTAACTAACTCATTTTTACCAAAATCTCCAGCATTACCCTTGACGAATCCAGAAATACATTCCCATTGAAAACAGGCAGGACTCACAAAGAAAACACTAAAACACGTGGTGGTTCCCATGCTATAAAAGGGCTATGATAGTCCGCTCCATTAATCCCATCTCACAACTCAGTTGCTTAATTATCTCTCAAGTGTAAATATGCACACACATAGTATCAGTACAACACACTCGATCTATTTCAATTGTTGGCTTGGAGCTAGTGAGCTGCATTTGGGGTGGGATGAGTGCAAGGGTAAAAGTGGTAACAGAAAAAAATCGAAAATGGCCAAAACATTTGAGACAAATTTTTAGGTGTAGTGACAATCAGCTTGGGATGGAGGGAGTAGTACCAATTTAACAAATTAGAGATTAACCCAGCAACCTCCTATTCTATAGCATTAGAAATTTAAAGCTACTTGAGATGGGCTGTTAACAAACACTGCTTTACTCCAGTCATTAGCTATCAATCAACCTTAGAAGAAAAAAGGAGTATGGCTTTAAATTTTAAAATAGTAACAATGTGCCAGTATTTATAACCTTGCTCGGAGAGCCATCCCAATGGTAACATGTCAAGATCAGGCCATGACCTTCCTCTCAAGCCCCTGGAACCAATCATATTAGAAGTGGCGAAGTCCCTGAAACAAAAATGAATTACCAAAGTTACAGTTGAGTATCCTACTAAACGTAACGTGAAATATGGATGAAACTCAGCCTTTAAAGATACAGAAAGTTAACCTGGAAACATCAAAATGAGATGAAACATCGTTCCATTTGTCCCAATCATCAGCAGTTATCCTGTACATGTTGGCCAGTCCACTTACAGCTTTGGCCATTTCTGGGGTCACACTGGTTCCAGGAGACAATGAATAAATTATCGGACGACTTAGGTTTCTTAGAGCCTGCAAAGGGCAATTTCTAAATTATTCTACATTCCATTTCTCATTCATGTTCATCTACTTATTAATTATTTATCGAGCGCATACCTCTGACACAATGGTTATCTCATCTATATCGAAGTCAGCTCCAAATACGCAGTCATGTTTTACTGCAAAGAAAAGTTTAGATAAGAACTTGCACCAGCTTCCTTGTCTGTTAACCAATCAAGAAACTCAATTGGAGTTGGGGGTTCTGACAGACAGAAGCACAGTAAGTAGTTGCATGCAGAAATTTGGAGTGCAGAAGTATGTGATCTTCTATTGTGGCTAATCAGAATGGAAAATAGGGTAGGGGTATAACCATGAACTGTGATCTAGAACTGGCATACAATCACAAACAGGCAGAGCAATCCATTAAATATGAACAGAAGCTCCAGAAAGAGAATTTGTCCACTATAACTACAGTTACCTAAGATCAAGTAGAAAGGTGTAGTAAATGTCCTGCTCATTTATTTTATTTTATTTTTTTGAATCTTTGCCATTTTGAACCTCTGTTTATTTTACTCTTCTACTTACGCTAAAATAGTTAATGAAAAAGACAGTTGATGATCATTCCTTCCATCATGGCCAAGGAAAGTGGTGAAATGCATTTACCATTTTTTGTGGATTGTTAAAAGACAACAAAAGAAGTTACATCCTCAAAGACTTTTTTCACTTTGATCACCTGTGCATGTTTATGCACTAAAACCTTTCCATGATGCTCTTTGCATCAAAGAATACTGTTAATGACACTATAAACTTTATGCCACCAGCCCACACATAGTCGGGATTAAGGTACAGTGTGATGATAATGATGTTTACACAGTAAAAGAAATTGTAAAATTGCATGAATTGTAAGAATGCATGTCACAATTACCGAAATCAACACCCCAGTCAGCATACTGTTGATAAAGTGACCTCAAAAAGGCCCTTCCAGCCCCCATCTTGGTATTCACACTCATGAAGCCATTCTGCATCCATGCACAAGTCCTCTCTTTGAGCCCTATATCTTGAGCCCTCCATTGTTTACCGGACTCTTGATAAGCAGCTCCCTGATACATATAACACAGATCAGGGGTAGTTGCCTTGATAATGGAAAAAGTATTGCTCCATCAAATAAATTGATGATTAGTACTACCGTGGTAGTGTCTAAGATAGGAGTGTTAGCATTGAAGGCTTGAGTACTGATTCCTCTCATAACATGAATACCAAATTTTAAACCCATCTCGTGCACTTTCTTGGCTACTCCAGTGAAGCCCCTCCCACTTGTAGAAGAAGGCCATCTTCTTGGGTCCGGAACCATCCTCCCCCATTCATCAATTACATCAAATCCTAGAGAGTCCACATAAGCACCAGGAACCTTTCTCCGATACCAGAGATAATCAACTACCACATGCTGAGAGAATGAATACAAGTTCAGTGACCACGAAAATCTAAAAAAAGAAAAGAAAGTCAAGTGCTTGTATTGTAGTGGGTGCTTATGGGGGTATATATCTTACCTCATAGCCAAAAGGCCTAAGCCGTTCGGAAACAAGGCGGGCATTTTCCAAAAACTCTCTCTCAGAGACGGTCCAGCAAAAGGAGTCGTAAGAGTTCCAACCTCTTGGAGGCCACAGAGCACGACGCTGCCCATTAGTTTCACCCAGTAGACTGAAAAGGGAAACCTTTTCGTCATGAAGCTAGCAGTGCGAGTGAGACACTAACTCAAGCTGATGGAGCTTCACAGAAAACCAAATCACAGCTAAAACTGAAGCAGATATATGCAAAGTAGGCGGTGTGGTGAAGGTGCGTAAGTTAATAAAGGAGCAGCTAAAAACAGTGGTACGAGAGAGAGAAAAAGAAGAGACCTTGAGAGAAGAAGAGTGAAGAAGAAAGAGGGAGAGCTTAGAAGTAACAACTTCATGATCAAATCAGGTTTGATGGAGTTGAACTGAATCCCAGAAGCTTCAAATCGGAGCTCACACTCTTAAACCAGCCAGCAGATAGGACTTTTTGTGGATCATCTTCCACTTTTTCTGCAGAAAGAATTAAAAGCAGAAGATAGCTAGCTAATGGGCCTCCTCTCCTGTACTCTACTCGGCCTGATCGCTATTCCGCATGCCACCTACTCAAAAAATTTCATGCATACTCGAACGCTTGGATGAATAAACGATAATAGTGTGATTCAAGCGTCCTAACTACTAGTATTTCTTTAGGAATTAAGTTGGCATTTGGCACATGATAATATTCATAATAATAAGTAGCATGGAATTACATAGGTGGGGTGGGTGGGTGGTTGGTCAATGGCCAAGGAGGACAGGCCTTGGTGCTCCAAACTTGTTTTAATCATTTAATACCGAGTCTACTCTCATCAGCCCAACACAACAGTATCCATCGGGCAAAGAGAGGTCAGAGCCGACCAGCCCCGCCCCCCTCCATTACCAAATTCCAACTCTGATAAAACAAGAGTACCGTTCACTTACTCCTGTGCCAACAGAACAGGCCAAAGACTACCGTAAGGTAAGACATCTTGCACATACACTAATATTTTACATGCCTGTTCAAGATACAAGAATTTCCCCTATTTGCCTGCTGTGTGACAAATAAGCTCAAAACTGATTTCTCTGTGATGAATAAAATCTGCCTACTTCCCTACAACAAGAGCCTTTGCATGGGGTTTCTCAGAGCCTGCTCCAAAACGCCCATCATTACTGCACCCGGGGCTGGCTTATCCACGATTCAAGTTTATTTCCGCCCTGCTCAACAGGAAAGAATCATTATCTGTCAAAAGCTACACGGTTGGTTCCTCGCAGAGAAGCTCCTCCAAATGGATCAGTGAGGTTAGGAAAAGAAAGTCCAAGTCATCAAGCTTTACACATGCAAGGAGTCAAAGGGTTCTCCCAGAGGTCATAGTTGGGGAAAGTTTCTTCTGGTAATCCGGTTCGAGTTTGATGAGTGATCACCACATCCTCAACGAAGGTTGCCCACCCCATGTAAGGATCACCAAATGATTTAGACATGAGGCCCTTATCCGGTTTTATGGACTTCTGGCGATGGCCCATATATCTTCGAGCTCCAATGATCAATTTTGCAAAATTGCCCCCATGAGTCATCACGAATACATCCGACTTCAAGCATACAAGAAAATCAAGGGCTGCTAAGCTAGTCACATGCTTACGGAAAGGGGCAAGCTCCTCTTTACTCGCCAGCTCCTCCTTTGTGACCTGCTTCGAAAAGGTTGCAATGAGTAAATAGTCTTAAACCAATTATTCAGCCCTCAAATCTGAGAATAAACAATACAAAAGTCTTTTCATATCAAATCCATGAATGTTCATCTTGGTAGGCCGTATGTGCATTTGTATATAAGATGCAGATGAACACCAATATCCTGATATGGTGCTTAAGTTATGAGAAGCCAGAAAAGGGTTCACTTGCTTGTGTATGATCCACTCAAATACCTTAGTCCAGTCAGCAGCTTTAGAGAAGGAACTACATACAAAATTAAGTTGACTTTACCAGATTAGGGAACATGTTCCTCAAGGGCGCCATACGGTTCTGTCCACCATAAACCTGCCCTGAAGCAACATAAATTTGAGTTTCCTTAGGGTAGCCCATTGCCCGAAGAATGACGGCCACTTCCCCGGGTTCAAGAGGGCACCGTCCTTCCTTGCGCTTCTGCAAGGCTAGTTGCCAAAGATGGGAGCCATTCTAGAAAGCAAAGCATATAACCACAAAGCAAACAAAATCATTTGCACTTGTCTAACTCAACAAAAAAATTAAGACCACTTGTTTGGCATTAATTCTGTCGTGGTCACCTTGTACCGCCGAGGCCATTCCTTTTTCCTGTATTCTGCCATTTTCGCTTTCTCTTCCCTGGTGCCCACGAAATCACAGAACGACAACCCCACCATGCCTTTCTCAAATCTCAGATGCAGTGCCCTGGGTGAGACAACTCATTAGAAGACAAGCAAAATTCAGGAAGGCTACAGAATTTCACTAGTAAATGCCACATACATGTATGGGTTTATACTTCCTGTGCGATTTCTCATCCTTGAGACTAGAAGGTCAGCCATCTTCTCTATTTCAGGAAGAAACTTTAGAGCATGGTAATTCACCCTACATCTTAGCCTGTTGATTTCTGGAGGGACATTGTCATACCTGAAGCCAAAAAAAGAGTATAAATAGAATCAATGAGTGTACTCTTTTCTTCCAGAAGAGTAGATTTTAAAAAAAGAATGTAAGCATTGCTGCTCTAGATTGTGAAGATGCATGGCTTACCCAAGCCTATCAACAAAAGGTTTCAAAGCCATTATCCTCTTCTCCTTGATCCGAGGCAAAACATTGTCAATGTAGAATTGAGCAGGTGCATATTTTGGAATGTTCTTCACAGTCCTCCTGTAATAGATATAAACAAAGAAGAGACTGAAAATCATCTTTTCTCATCAAAAGCTAAAAAACTGCAAGTTGAAGTGGCTTCAACAAGACATGTAGACTAGAGTGCACAAGTAAAACGACTAAGATTCTTACATGTTTGTCTGCATGCAATAGAAGGACTGGAAGAATTCAAGAGGCAGAGGTAAAGCAATAAAATAAAAAAGAAAGAGAAAAAGAAAGGGAAATCCTGGATATTATGCCACATTTGGAGGTTTGGAAGAAAGGAGAGGGGGAGGAGGGCTATTGTCAAGAGGGCAGAGACCCAGAAGAAATTTGTTAGGCTGAATACAGCAGCTAAGCCTTCCACTCTCCCTCATTGTTCTATTTTTGCAGAATGCAACATTTATACACAAAAAACTTGACAAAACTGCCAACTTTGTCAGCTATTTATAGACACCATAAAGGATGAGGCTTTTGATGCATGATACACGTGTGTGTGCAGTGAAGAAAGAACAATGAACCCAAACAATTCAAACCTTATGCTTGTAAATAATTCTGATTTGTCTGTGAACCATTCAGGGATATCACGAACAATTCGCAAGTCATGCTTCAAGTAGTCAATAAAATGATCAACATCGAATATGTCTTCAAACTTTCTGCAGACATGCAAACAAATACAAAGAAATGCAAAAGATAAGGCTCCACTCTTTTGAACCAATTAACTCAAACTTCTTTCTCAAAATATAATTAATTAAATAAAATCACTTAAGTCCTATTAAGTATTCTGAATTCCAAGAGATAATACAGCCTCAACTGAAATTATTGCTAGGTTCCATCCCTGTATATCTAGAGATGAAAAATGAGAAGAATATCACAACGTTCGGTTGGAGAACGGTCCGAGGAAAAATAAAAAACGGTAAGATACGTTAACAGTACTCAAAATCCTTTAATCTAGTTTTTCATGGTCTAAGACTATTTAGATGAAAATAAAAATTGCAACCCCGTAAAGGCATCTGACAATAATAATGAAAAACTGTATTCAGATGGGATATCTTACGTTTGGTCTTTCCATATCTGGTCCTGCTTTAGCACAGGTAAGATTAGGGTGGCATTCATAATTTTAGCCACAGCCACTGCATTACATATCTGCATATGGAGACATTTGACAAGTAAGTTAATAGGGTTTACAAGCCAGTAACTTCAATTGCCACCATAGTTGTTCACGAGAAAACTAATGATGATAGATGTGACCAAGAAAAGAATTTCGATACTAGAAAATCACAAAACTATTACAATCATCATACACAATGTACTCAAAGTTCAGATTTCAGATCCTAATTCAATAAGAGGGAACAACTCAAAATGCAGATACACTCTATTAAAAGTTTAAAACCCATAGAAGATGAAGAACAAAATTTATCAGAAAGGGACAGACTCAGGCTCAGCCCTACATAATAAACTAAAGCCCCCAGACCAGAACAGCATGCTTCTTTTAAACACTTTCTGGCTGAAACCCATACCGCAATTCTCTGTTGATTTAAACCACCTTCAGCGTGGATGAAGATATATCCATTTGTTTCATTCGCGGGTGGAAGATCTGCACATTGCTTACAAAGGTCACAAAATAAGATACTAATAATGAATGAAAAAATTAATTTGAAGTAAAGCAAAATATGTATGAACTGTATCTGACAGATTGACATCACGATACTTTAACAATGTGAATCACAAAACAAATTTTTCAAAAAAATTCTTCAATAAATTTGGAAGAATATCTACACAAGCTACATCATAGCCGTTTGAAAAAATGAGTAAAAAGAAAAGGCACAATAACATGAAAGATAAAAACAGGGGTGCTGATTCCGAGCTAAACAGCCTGTCAACCAGTAATAAGGATATATCCCTCTAGCAATGAAAAATGTTTGATAAGGAGTGAGAAGAATTCCAACACACTGAAAGCTGCACCATTTACAGCATATGCTCTCTGTATCAACAGCTGATGGAAATTACATGAGAACATGTAATACAGAAAACTAAAAGTATGCATACCTGATATTCCACCGCCGCGGCGTTCAGCACAAGGCTTCCAAGAAGTAGTGGCAGAATTAGGATTTTCCCAGAGCGATGGAGACTCTTTGACCTGGAAATTTGCAAGAAATTATATGATGAAACGATAGAGACAATCAAGGCCCACCAATCAATAACTGTAAACACAGTTCATTCTTCAATACTTACGTGAGGGCAATGCAGAACAATCCCATCTTTCTTACACAGGTAGGGAGCATTCTATAATAAATGGAAGATGTTAGTGGTGAAAGATGAAGAAGAATACATCTAGTGATATTAGTAATCAACAAGACATTCGAACAGATTTACCAGCTACATTACCAAGAAAACAAGAATATAAAGCATCTAGAAAAACACACAAAAAAAACAGACCATTCTACGGACACCTAGATTCCTTGAGCAAAGAAACTATCCAGATGACAGTAAAGAACTAAAGCTGGAGGATAACCAAGCAGGTGTAAAGAAGTAGAGGGACTAATCGCTTACTAAAGCAACCATCACCCAATTCTGCAGGGCATGCCAAATCTCCACTATAAACGGGTTGAAATACACATGTACATACCAAAGCATGAACAACAGACACTTGAGTACTCACCAACCGATTCACAATTGATAAAACGGAAACCAATCCAGCCATGACAAGAATGGCGAGTAATGACAGATAGATCTTAGAGCTGTGCTGAGAAACCCTAGGATCATCACTGATGAAGGGGCAGATAATGTGAGAAAGGTGAGACCAAAACGGACGTTCTCGATCTCGCGACGAGTAGCGAATATGATCGTTGGCGGGTTCGTGATCATGGATTAGTGGAGATGAGTCCTCGTCGCGCTTCCTCGGAGACGAAGCAGCCCGGGTTCCGATTGAGCCTGAGTGCCTAAGCTCAGCCAAAGCTCGCTTTGGACTGTAAGCCATTCGTGGCTTCCTCCCCTTTCTTCGACTGCTCGCAGAGAGACTAGAGGAGCTTCTTCCTCGGAGTCCACATTCCAGTTCAGATCGACCATTCTAAAACGGAAATGGAAGGGCAACTCGGAACTTCATTAGAAGAAAGACAGGCCCTCAAACTTGTGTGGAATACTCGACTAAGTATTCAACCTTAAATTTAGTCCAATTCGGGACCTTTTCTTTTTCTTTTTTGATTAGGGGACATTATTCTTATTCATAGGTTAAGGGGCGGAGCTATTATACGTTAAAGGGTGGCGACCGTCATCCCATTTTTTTTTTGTAAAAATAAGGGTATATAGTGTATAGTTAGGTTAATTTGGGCATTGATTCTAAAAGTTTCCATAAAACTAGCTTAAATAAATTATACTATATCCCTTGTATATACTAAAGAAGTCCAAATAAAAAAACTACAATTTCTAACCGATTCCTAAATATACTAGTACTTGTGATTAAGCTATGTTAAAAATAAAAATATAGGATTCAGGCTATGTTCTTTTAGAGCGTTGATAATTTGTGAAATGGAGGTGCAAATGAAAATTTCTATTTTGTAATTATGGATTTGATATTCGTGAGATTGACGGAAAAATGTGATTTGATGGATTTTTGTGATGTTTTTTTAATGTTTGGTTAAAAAGAGTAAGTCTTTAATTACTTTATTTTCTTCTCCACCTGTTATTTAATATATTTGTCAAATCTTTCTATCTCGTAAATTTCACATCAAACTTTTTTCCAAAAATCACACAAAATAACACACCCTGAGATCCATTAAATTATAAAGAAACTAATCATTTATTCATTAATTTATCTAGAAAATTGAACCCCTTTCATAAAATGAATTTCCTTAAATTAAACTTGCTTAAATTAAATTACTTAAAATGATAGATATATAGATAAGTGTCTTTGGAAACAACTTTTTAAAGTAACTGTTGTGGTTTGAAAATACTATCAACGATATCTTTTGAATTTACTTATTAGTTGTTTGATCTCAACTATAGAAAAATTATCTAAAACGCTGCAGCTAATTGAAATAGCTATTTTCCAAACAAGACCTCAGTCTCTGCCACCCCAGATTGCGATTATTGGCTTCGCCACCGCATGGGTTAGTACTCTTATTTAGGGCGTATTCATGGGTAAACAAAAATTCATATCATAACTTAAGGAAGAAGCCCGTTTTGAGTGCTTTCCATGCCCCTAAGCACTCTTATAATTTGGGTGGCCATGCAATAGGCTTCCAACTACTAACAGGGTGGTAGCTTGGAATGCTTCTATCTATTTGTTTTGCAGGCTCTGTGAAGTTGGAACATAATCCAGAAGTCACTTGTTTTTTTATTGCTCGTTTACAAGGAAAGTCTGGATTGAAGTGATGAGGATTTGCAAGTTATTCAACGTTCCTGCTCAATGGGATAAGTGTTGCAAATGGCTGCTGGTGGCCGAACGATTGCAAGATTTGACACATAGTTCTTCTTCTGGAATCTGGTCGCGTGGGATACCATGGTGTCGTTGGTTGCTTCGCCTGCAAAGAAAGCTGCATCGGAGGGTGCTCCGGTTAACGGGCCTCTGACACTCAAATGAGTACTTTTTTAGAGTGAGAAAGTAGAGAGAAGGCATAGCAAAGTAGTGATCATATTACCTATGCGGTTTGCAAATGGAGGGCTTTTATAGGATGACACCATGATGACACTGGTAATTTTCCTATGGTCCAAACATGGTGGTTGACCATCTTTTGAGTGGCAAACGACGCCTTTTAGGGAGTTTTGCTGGTGTGGGTGAAAGTCTGCTTGTCCTCTGGCAGCTTTGTGGCAGGTGTCAGGCGTCAAGTGGTGGGTGGCATGCTCAGACGACAAAAGGCACGATTTGCATTAAATGCGGCCGTAGTTCTAGTCAGTCCTCCGGCTGCAATTGTGCTCGGCGGGGTCCTCCTCGTTTTGGGGCTGGGTCTCTTGGGCCTTGGGAGCCCAGGCTGTTCGGAGGATCCTTTTGGGCTTTTTGGGCTGGGAGCCTGTTGGGCCCTTTGGCCATCAGTTGCTTTGTGAGGCTAAAGGTAAATCTGTAAACACAAAGTTGAGAATGACGATTTTTGCTGCTACTGTCTACAATTGTTGGCTGGAAAGAAACTATAGAGGTTATAGGCATTCTCCTCGAACCTGGGAGCAACTGGTGTATGTAATTGTGCATAGTGTGGAGACCAGAAACTCTGAAAGATGTTTTTGCTTAGGTGGTCAGCTTGCTAATTCTGTTTTTTTTAATGTTAGATGTTTGGTTGCTAACTTTTTTTTGTAGCTCCAAGTTTGAGGTTGTAATTATCTTTTTTACTATGGAATGAAAAATGCGTGATACTACCGCAAAAAAAAAAAAAAACTATCACATAAATCTTCTCATATGAGTATCTTTTTTCTCTCCATATTTTTCATCAATTTTTAAATAGTACAATAGTTTTATCCCTCTAAAACTTTTTTTTCCGTCTATCTAAACATACCCTTATGAAAAACTAGTTCGTGTAAAATATATAAAGGTCACATTTTTTTTGTAGTTTTTCATCTCTCCTTTATTTTTTAAGCACATGTTCGGTAAAAGGGAAGAAAAAAACTTCATCAAATTAGTCTCTTCATCAAATCTTTTCCTCTGATATATTTCATACCAATTTTTAAAAACAAACCTTTCTCGCAATTTTTCTTCTTCTATCTGAACACATTGCTGTTCACACTTCACACACTATCTCCTTTAATCATATTGCCTCCTCCAATAAATCTGATGCATTTTTTGGGGTTGAAGTAGGAAAAAAGATACGTTTCTATTTTAGGGTTCATTTGGCTAAACAATAAATTTTATCTTAAAATTTATCGGTTTCCTATCAATTATCTGTGAAATCATTTTTTTTTCTTCAAATGGTGTGTTTGCTAACACAAAAAATCAGTGACATCAGAATTATCGCACCAATTTTCAAATCCTTTTCACCATTCTTTGATAGACAAATCTATCTCACTTTGTTGTAAATTTTTTTCGAAAAGAACATGGTCAAACTTTTTATCACTAACATCACATCCATAATTCAAAATTAATCACTTAGAATACTTATTTCATACTACTTTTAACTTATTAACCTTATTTTCTTTTCCAATTTAAAAATATTTTATCTTATAAATCAATCTCTCGTATCTAATGAAACATATCATATTTACGGAGACAATCGAAAATAATTTAAAACAGTCATCGACTTTGATCATTAGAATTTTCTTTACCTTAGAATTTTTAAACTTATCACTTAATTACAATGTTTTGTATGATTATTATACTCTAAATTTTATATAAGTTTTAGAGTCCATTTGGTTGGTTTCGCACCTATATGAATTTTTTTCCCTAATTTATCCACTAATTTAATACATTTTACGATTAAAAAATTGTAATTCAACCTCAAATTTTATAAATTTATTTTTTTAAAGCATGTATTTATTAAATATTTGGGTAACTTAAAAATGATTTTTCATATAAGTGTGAAGCCAATGACTTAAATCATTGGCATCGCATCAACCAAATGGACCCTTAGTATTTGTACCTTTTTACACTTTAATGTTTTGCACACTCTAAATTCTTCAAGTAATCCATTATACTCCATTTTATTTTTTCACATATGCACGCATTAAATTGAATTCCAAATACGAACTATTCTACCAAAATAGTACTCCTTTTTTTATTCTACCAAAATAGTACCCCTTGCATTTGTAGTACTTTTTTCTACTCTTATCAATTAACACTCTCAGGCCCAAAGAAACCCAGAGGCAAACGCAAAACCCACCAAAGCCCACTAACAGCCGTAGGCCCGCAGTGGAAGACTGGAAGTTCGAGTCTTCGTGGTACAGAGAATAATAAAGAGCTGTCGAGTGGAGTGAAACATAACCAAGCAGGGGTTTAAGCATCCGGGCCGTGGAAGATGGAGACCGTGGCGGAAGCACGACGGCTCCGGCTGTCTTTCGAGGATCGACGCATTCTGAGCAAGGCACAAAGGAAGGGAGGGCTAATGCGGAGCTGGATTCTTCTGAAACCACAACTCCCTCAAACCATCTCCGAACTATCGTCTCACATCATCGACATTTTTCACCTCCAGAACTCCTGTCCCAATGGCATCGTCCTCTCTGTGAGCTCCATCTCCGTCTAAGCTTAACTTAAACTTCCTTTGTTTTCACGTTATCACGAGGAGAAACGCTTATTAGAATGTTCTGGTCTTCAAATTTTCTTTCCAACCAGTTTTCTGCACCTCTGCCCTCCATCTATCTGTTGGTTTTAGTTTGACGTCTTTATGTTGCCTTGCAGATGGATGGCTTTGTTCTGCCCCCTTTCGAGTCGATTTGTCTTTTGAAGGACAAAGACGTTATCAGGTCCGGATACGATAAAGCAGGATAGGAAACTCATTTTGCAATCTGTTACCTCTTTTGACTTGTCCTTCTGTTAATTGATCTTGAAACAGCGTAGAGAAGAAACCAGGACAGTGCAATGAACTTAGTACAGCAGTTGGTGGTGTAGATTCTTTTGGGGAGGTACAACTTCTTGACAAGCAGCCAGTTGATACGGGTGTTAAGTTTTTAACCAATGAAGAGTTTGATAAGGAGACGGGAGGATATGAAAGTGAATTGGAAGGAAGTGACCTCAGAAGTGAGAATGAACAGTTGCTGGTGGAAGATACACCACACGAGAATGTAGTTTCTAAGAAGAGGAAAGCATTACAAAAGCCACCTAGCTCCAAGTGAGTTAACATTCTATCTAAATGAAGCTCCCTGCGTTGGTATTTATTGTGTAGCCTTGTAGATTGTCTAAATCAGTGTTTTACCTGCTGGTCTTTATGGTGGCTGCTTTCGACTGAGGAATTTCTACACTCTTTCCCTGCTGATTTGGCACATTCCTGTCAACTTTCTCCTTTGTTTTCTGCCAGTAATAGCTTTGCTTTCTTAATGGGTTCAGGGGATATTTTATCGTTGTTTGGCCAGTTAAAAAGGCATTTGATATTTCCGTTCTGTAGGAAGAAGAAACGTAAACGTTCTTGCATTGAGGAGACTGTCATTAAACAGGTCAAGTCGGGTGAGGTCATTGTGCAGAAAAGAGGAAACTCAAAGCACAAGAGGAACAGGACTAAAAAGGTAGCTGTTGAGGATAAGCTGCAAGAACATGATACCTGTTTAGAACAAGAAAAGTTGAGCATGGATGACATAGATGAAAGAAGTGGCAGCGATGATTGTTATACACCCAAAGAAGACAGGTAGAATATGTGTTTGTTATGGAAGTTATAGGAAACAAATAATTTTCTGTTTTTTCTTCATACCTATTACTTTGTAGGTAAGATCTTAACGCACATGTACTTTTTGTTCCGTGTTCGACTATATATTCCCGCAAGTGCAGCGCCATGGCATCCCTTTTGAATCATTTGTGTCCATATGTATCATTTGTTACAGTTTGAGTATGCACTACCTTCTGTATGCATTCTAATGTTGATTATAGATTCTGTCAGCTTGGTGCATCTCAAGCTTCTAATGGAGCCAAAAAGGTGAATGGTAGCCAGAAAATTGAAAAAGGGGAAGGGAATAAAGATGCATCTCAAGGTTCTGATGGAGCCAAAAAGGTAACTGTAGCCTCATTGTTGTGGGTTAATATGGGTCTATTGTACGCTACACGGAACTTCAATGGTGTCTGCTGCCCTCAAGAAATTTTAATAAAAGTGTTTGCTTTTAGTCGAAATTGTGTATCCGGTTCTTCTGGTGCAGTTAATGTGTTTGCTTTGTCTGGGGAAGAAAAAGTATTTGTCAGTTTTTTAGCTGTATGGATGGAGTATAGATAGTTTTTGTGTTGATATGCTTTAAAAAAAAAGTTCCCTTTTAAGAGCTTTTTGTCAGGAAAGACATCTGTGTGAATTTTTACCACTTTGCTTGTGTCGAACTTGTGTGATAAATATGTCTCATTAATACTATAAGCCTGATTCCACTTACCCAAACTCAGTTAGGCTAAGGTGCAGGATGGTATGATGATACACTTAACAAATTACTATATTGGAATCTATACTGTGTCGACAAACATAGAATAACTGTGCAACTTAACTTAACATGTCTTTTTTCATTAGTCATTTCAAGTTTCACCAAGCTTTATAACCGCCGTTTATATTTATATTTAAAAAAATTAGAAAAATAAAATCTTAGCGGACTAAATGTTGGAAATAAAGTGATCTAAAAATTTAGGGACAGAGAGGAAATATTAATTGTTTTTTTTTAGAATTCATTTTCAACCTGATTTTTACTAATGAGTTGTTCTCTTCAGAATTGTGACCTTGATGGTTTGAAGCACAACATATTCGACAATTTGCATATCATCATGTCCTACCTAAAGAGTTTGAACCTTTTGAAATCCAGATGCCCAGTAACAGAAAACAAGAGGATTTCTTATCTGCTTTTGCTTGCTTGGTACTTGTTTTTTGATGAGTGATTTGATCAGGGCCCCAGTAGAAGCGCCCGAAGAAAGAAGGCCAAAAGGCAATGGCTGAAGCAACAGGCCCAACTTATAAGAGAGGTTAGATGTTCATAGTACTCTTTTCTGTTTTGCTATCCATAATTCTAATAGAGCCATGGGCTTCTGCAAAAGTGGATGAACCTTTTCTGTAAATTTACAGTTTTTAATTTTCCACTGAATTCTGAACAAGGTTTGCATCTTTTTGTCTGTGTACTTATTATAACCCAAAAGCTTTACTAAGTAAATTTTAGGATATGCATTATATTGTGAGCAAATGCCATATCAATATCACTGCAAAGCTACATGTTTATGTTATTCTACTAGGTACCCACTTGTGAGAATAATTAAGAACCATTATTATTGGAAAACCTATCCTTATCATCGTGCTACACCTTAATATGGTTATGCTGGAAATAAGATAAAAAGGACCTGTTTGCTTTCCTTAAAAGTGGGCACTAATTCGCAGTTCTGCAGCAACAACCAAAGCAATTATCTGGGGAAGGTGACAATAAGTCAGCCAGTGGAAAACACAACAATCAATTATCTTCAGTAGAGAACTGCAAGGTTGCTGAGAGTTCGCAACAAGTTCCGAATGGCACGATAGTGGATGGTGTAATTCAAGTTGTAGTAAAACCAGGACATATTCGGTTTCAGCCACTCGATGAAGGTACTCTCTCTCTCTCTCTCTCTCTCTCTCACACACACACACACAGAGAGTTGAATTGTTTTTGACGTGTTTTTATGTGAATAGATGCAGCAGATGAATCTCCCAAGCAAAATCAAATTTCAGTGGTGCGTTCTTTCTACTTTCTGCTTGACTATAATTTCACTGTTAACTTTATAATTTTCTGATTTTTGTGATTTGAATAGAATCTCAGCATGCTTTATTGTGTTTTCTCTTAGATTTAGAGAACATGATGGAAAGGGGAACTAACTTCACATGCAGCTTGCATGAATGGCTTTTCTTTTTGTATTTACTCTCTCTTTTGCTTCTAAGACGTTCATTTTAATTGGTTTTCTACACCCATGCATTTGGTGACTTATTATGGCCTTTTTGTTTGTTCAAATAGGACATCTCAATACAAAGTTGAACATATTCTTTGCATGTGTTCAATGTGATGGCTGCTTATATGTGTAAATGTGCCCATAAACTTCTTTGACTTGATTGGTGAAGATATTTTTCAGCCCATAAGTTTTCTGGTCATTTTTAGTCCATCCTTTGTGTTTCAGGAGAATTTTCAATGGAATGGAATAACCAGCAAGAGGAAAGGTCAAAAATGGGGCAGAGAGGGAAGTTGTTTTTCAGGGAGATCTGATTCTAACAGCTTGCCCCAAACACATGTACAAATACCACCAGTTGAGGAATCAGTTCCCGTCAATGCACAAATAGAATTGGATAAGCTTGCACCCTACACTTGTATGCCTAAGGTGTTGCTTCAGTATCGTTTTTACTTTTGTTATATTTGTCGTCTTATGTTATAAAAAATTTGAATAAAATGAAACTAATCTGATGACAGACTTGAAATCTCATTCTCCGTTAGAGATGTTTCATTCATAGATGGTCAGGAAATCATTTTCGTATTTGAGAACTTGGGAAGGTTACTTCCCAGAAATTGTCAGGGGTGAACCCCAACAGGAAGTCAGATTACAAGAAATCATTTCATTAATCTTAATGCTGTTAGGGTTCTTTCCCCTATAATTGTTAGTAGAACAGTTTTGTGCTCTAGAACTAGTGAAATGTTACTTTCTAGATTTGTACTTTACAGGAATCTTATTTTTCTAGTTTTGAGAATCCTTGAACTAGCGCTCTTAGATATCCGATGTCTTCATTTATTTCTTGTTTTTGGTTTATCTGGCTAGTGTATGATCATTAATATGCCCCTTTTAAATGATCCAGGTGGGTGATATAGTTGCATACCGTCTTATTGAGTTATCATCTTCATGGACCCCTGAGGTCTCCTCTCTTCGGGTATTCTGCTCCATCTCTTTTAGAACTATTCAATTGCAATAGTGTCTGTTTTATCAAATTCACGGTACAATAGCCTCTAAATAATTCTGCTTGTAGGTTGGGAGAGTCTCATTTTACAATGAAGAATCTAAAAGAATTTCTCTACAACCAGTTCCTGAATATCCTTTTCCTTTGGACAAGAAGATGGACGAAGAAACACCTGAATTAAGCGACACATCCCTCTACGATGAAGATGGCTCATTGGAGGTATGTGCATACGATGCAACTAAGAGTAATCTTTTGGAATCAGTTGTGTGCATTATGTTTGTCTGAGCATTGTCTTCTGGGCCATGCAAAGCTGTTATCGAAACCCATTCAATCCCTTGAAGTGCGTTAAAAGTAAATCTTTTGGAATGGATTGTGTTCATTATTATTGTTCTGACCATGGACTTTGGGCAATGCGAAGATGTTATCGAGACCCGGTCAATGCCTTGAAGTGTGTATTAGGTTTTAACTGCCTATTTTAATTCGTAACACACTTTGATCATAATGCAGAATTTGCTCACATGCTAGAGTTATACATAATTTGTATTCGGTACTGAAAGTTTGGAGCTATTCTCCAGATAGATTTTTCTGCGCTGATGGATGTCCGCATGGTCAAGCAAAGTGACTCAAAGGATACAACGGCGGTCACTGGTGGAGTTAATGGAATCAATGTACAACACGAGAATAGTATGAATGCTGCCACCATTTCCCATCCACAAGGTAATATTTTTCTTTAATCTTTCAAAAAAGGAAGATGCATGTGCCTTTGCTGACTGCATCAGTGTATGAGTTGCAGAAACTAAAGTGGCAAATGTTTGGGATGAAGTCAACGAGGCTTTGATTGCAAAAAAGGCACAGCTTTCAGACCAGAATGGATGGAACATTAAGGAGAGTTCAGGCAAGGGTGCTTGGTCCCGTAGGGCACTGCGTGGCAGTGCATTGGGTCCTACCATGGCTTTGTTACGGTCACAAAATGAAATCTAAGAATCATATACCCCTATTGTCGTGTCGAAGCCACAAGGGGCGCATCACACCCCTTGAATTTTGAACGTTTCGAATCTGTGAGGTAGCAGATGATGTAGGCTTGCGTTTTACGATTGTACAGAACTTAAATCTGTTTTGGTTATGCGATGGAATCATCTCTCGTGACCTTTCCCTAAACCAACACCCTCGTTCCACGTGCATGTACAAGTCCTGTTGCATCTGGAAGCAACCTTTGAATGTTTGGATGACTACTTGGTAGCATTTGCGTCGATTGATATTGGATTCGGCCATGGTGGAAACCGAGGTTGGTTCATGTTTGATTTTGAGACGGTTTAATAAATACATACCTCAGACCAGATTCGTTGGTTTCCTTAGCCAAATAGAGACCTGCATATGACTCAAATTTTTGTTCGCGTATGTAAAATGGCCTCCAGAGAAACAATACGACAAACTGACTACGTATGTAACATGTGCTGATTCAAGAGCTGATTATTTGGCGTTAACCCACTTCACTGTGTACTAAGCTTGTATGCTCTACATTGTTCACTGAAAGATGCCCTGAAACTTATCAACACACCACACAAGCAGGTGTGAAACATTTATACTTTATACTGCTGGGATGCCGATTCACCTTTGCTAAGGACCCTTCCACATTCACCCAGCCACGGAAAAATCAGAATCAGGCTTTATCCTCGGAGAAGTCTGCGTATTCTTTATCTCCGTCTTTATTTTCAGCGTAAGGACATGGAGATTTCATGATTGTTTGGAGTGTCTTACTTCAGAACAGCCTTTTGGACCAACAAAACTGCTAACTTGGTTCAGGAAGGCGTCTGGTTCCTCGCCTTCAGAAACGACCTGCATAATTCAGAAACTTCTTATTTAGATGCTACAACAACGAATAGCCTAAAGTAGAATGAATCATGACAGGATTAGATGTGTTTCCCCCTAGCAACCAAGAAGTTTACTGATAAAAAGGATTTAACTTTATGTCTTCTTCTCTGAGTCTAGAATGACTAATCAAATGACTGATTTTGCTAGTATTAGTATTTTTGATGAACAGAAACCATTAATTGATGCTACTTGCTTGCGGATAAGCTAATATGTGCATCATCCAAACCAAAGCATAAAATTTCAATGATAGATATCATAAACCATGAAATCTTGTTAATACTCCACTTATCTAGTTATGAGAAAGGAAATAACTAGGAGAAACGCAGTGTTGCTTTTTATTGAAGCCACAAAATTACCTGAACTGAGCCATGTTCTGGCAAACCCATTTGATTAAGAAACCTGCGACCCCTTCTCTCCCACTGAAGAATGTTGGCCTGACAAGACTCATTACTGCTAGCCAAATGATTCTGAAACTCTTGGTGCATAATTTCACGACCCAACCAAATATATAAAACTGAAGAGTTGATCGTCTCCGTTTCCAGAGCTGGAACAAGCAACATATATGCTAATCTTGAATCAAGGATGTGAGAACTATGAACCTCCACTTTTTTAAATGTAGGCCACTGGTAGAGAGCTGAGCATCTTACTTCCGAATCCTTATTAATGACATCCTTTGATTGTAGCTGAGATTCCGCATATTCCTTATTGTCATCAGATTCACTCGGAGAGGGTTTTCTGGAATCAACAGTTTCAATGTCTAACATCAGCTCTTCCCTGTTATCTCCGGGCCTGGAATCTGCATCCTTCATTACATCATCATCATCCAAGTCAGGTAAAGAAAATGAACACGACCTTACAAGATTCCGGCGTACAGAAGATGGTTCATCAACTGACGAAAGGAACATCCTTGGTGGAGGGTTACTCCCCCTGCGTTCTGCAATGGAAGGGGAAGTCCTTTTGCATGGCAAAAAAGTATTTTCAAGCCTCAGTGTTTGATTCCCTGTCATTTTCTTGGGAGATGAAGGGATTTCACCATACAAACATGTTGTGTTTTTATCAGTATACGGATCGGTAGACTCCAGACCAGAAGGTGAAGGCTGCTGAGAGGAGAGATATGACAAGTCAGACCAATTAGAAGAAGAGGGTGAGAAGGAAAAGGAACTAGCGTAATCAGAGTTGGAAGGTGAAAGTGTAGGAGACTTGGAACTGAATTTTGGGCTGCTAGAAGTGAAACAAGAAAACGAATCTGGTGAACTGCAAGGTGACATTACTGGAGACAGATGATCTCCTACAGAGACCGAATACTCCTCTTCTTTACAAGGATATTCCATCCCCTCACCACACTGCTCAGTCAATGGTGAGGATGGCGCTGATAAATCATCTTGGGTGGTGCAGTCCACCATGTCCTTATGAGCATCTAAAACCATATCATAGCAGTCATTGATAACCATCTTATCTGAACCCCATTTTGCTGAGCTAACGAACTCCTTCATGATCCCAGAGGCAAATTTTTGTCTTAACCTTCCCCAACCATGTTCTCTGGCGGGAAGGCAAGTTTCTGAATCTGCATGTGACACGGAAAATGGCGGAACCACACCACCAGCAAGGGCCCTCTCAAAAAGCTCAAAATCCAAATTATAATCATCTACCCTCCTTTGACCAATCCCAACCTGGACCACTGGCTCAACCTCATTCTTCTGAAACTGCAAACTGTTATTGCTGACCTCTTCTGCAGCACGGGCATCAGGGCCATGCTGCGAATCAGTGAGTGCAGCCCAAAATTCCGCAGGCTCATTACCTTCATTAATAATGACACATGGACCGTTAGCCCTTTCATACCGAATGACTTGATTGGCTGCTACAACAGCTTTATTTGACATTACAGAGCAACACGACCTCCCAATCCAAGCATAAATAGCAGAAGGAACATGCACTAGGAACGCCCCACGTGAGTCAAGTCCCTGGGCACTTGGATGGCTTAGAACTTTCGGCACAAGATGAAGAGAATCATATGGCGAGTGTGGAGCCATCCTATAAATTCTAAGAAGAGAATTTGGACTAGCAGGCACAGCATGAACTCTCTTCTGACACTGCAGAAGTTGACAAGCGAAGCCCATATTCGGATTAGTCACCCCTCTTGCAGCCTTCACATATTGAAATGCATCTTCAAAGCTCTGTCCTTCCCTCCACATACGATAGGCGATGACCAGAGAGGCCGACCGTGAAACTCCTTGAAAACAGTGCACGAACACTCGCCCACCCTGTTCTCTAACATCTTCAAAGTAATCAAACACATCATAGAGAATGCTAGTGATGTCCTCTGCCGGACTGTCTTGCAGCCAAAGCGTCTTATACACAAGATCATTCTTGAAGTACTCAGGGCAGACAAAACCAACGCAGTTCAACACATGTGTGATCCCATTCTGCTGCAAAATCTCACGATTCTTGGCCACGGCATCGCTCCCCAGATATATATGATCCGCAATCCTAGAGCATTCCTTGTCAAAAAAGGCTAGCTTGTCCTTTTTGAACTGAAACTCTGTAGAATTCCCAAGGGGGTTCACCGAGCCTCCTCCTCCCCTAGGAGTTTGGGGATTAGGCCACACGCCGAGATCATCAGACCCTGCCCTCGGCCACTCCTCAACCGGCCTCCTTGTTATTGCAAGGGGCGGCAGACCAGAACGTGGCCTGTTGCTGTTGGGATGAGGTTTCTGGTCGGAGGTTGATGATGACCGGCCAGCCCAAGAAACTGACCGCAGATACGGTTTCCGTGTCGGAACGGCTGGCTGGTCCTTACCTTCTCCTTCGCCTAACATCTCGATAACGAAATTCAACAGAAAGTGCCGAGAACCATCAAAGGATAGTTCCCAGAAACACCATTGAAGGAAGAGAACTCTGTAATAAACAATTGAAATAGATATTTCAATCGCTCTCTCACTCTAAAAACCCAACTTTGACCCACCCTTGATTAAGTAAGACCGACGACCGTTCTTCACCACTTCAGTACGAAATGGAAAAGGGGAAGAGAGAGAGAGAGAGAGAGAGAGAGAGAGAGAGAGAGAGAGAATTTGGAAAATCAAGCACGGCAAAGACCCAGTAAAACCTTTGACTGCGATTATTAAGGGACATATACGAGAACCTAAAAACAAGCAACAAAAAGGAAACTTCCGAAGCCGGAGAAGAGGAAAAATGGATTCGCTTACCAAGTTTAAATAAAAGCCAAAATTGTTGAACATGGGCTGGAATTGTTGAACAGAGACTTAGCTGCTTGGGGAAGACTAAGAATAAACTGTAGCGAAGCAGATGAAATTCGAAAACCTACAAAACCATAAGATGAAGGAAAAAGGAACATAGAAAAGTTGAGATTCCATATTCGAAGCGCGGGCAAGTAGAGCAGCAGCAGCAGCAGCAGCTAGGTGAGTTGCAGATATGACAAAACTATGGAGGCTTGCAGGTGACGACGGGTGAAAGTATGGAGCTCAATTGGGTGGACTGGCCAATGGGAGGGGGCAGAGAGGAGTTGTTTGGAAAATCTCAGAATTGGTCAACCGTTACACGTCATCTCCAATGTCCTTTTTTCTCCACAAAAAAAAACATAGTTTTAAAAACCGGACCAAACATCAAACAGTTCGTTTAATGGTTCAATGTCTAATCGTTCTAATCATTTAAATCAGTAATTGCATCGTATTTTCATAATATATAAAAATAAATAATCATCTTATAAAGTTATTATAAAAAATTCATATATAACGTAAAAATACATATTTCTATACATAAGAGATTGCTTATATAAAAGATTATATGAGTAATAATAAATATAAAGAATGTAAGAGTTAATATGTATGGTAAGAGAAAGTGAAAGTTTGATGTCTGGTTTGTATAATAAAGAGAACTTTAATGACTAATTTGTTACTATCGAACTTGTTATCGTTCTTTTTCAATTTTCTTAGTTGAATATCAAATTTCTCCTTTAGTTTTGTTAAAAAAAGTTCAAATCGACCCCGGAATCAATTGAACCACCGATTCAAACGGGTTTTATAATTTTTTGCGGTTTTTACATCGTCAACTGGTTACCGGAACTAGTATCAGAATAAAGACTGGTTCACGGTCGAACTAGCCGGTCCGGTCTGGTTCTTACAACCATGAAAAAAGAAACAAAAATCCCATTATCCTTATTATGGATTGTCACTGTAAGAATCGGATTGGATCGGTTACTTGAATCATTAAATCCCGAACCATTCCTCTTTTCGGTTCCGATTCTAATTCTTGGATCAGCCAAGCATTCGTCTTACGGCTAGATCCAATCCCCTGGTCCCTGCGGAAAGGAAAAAGAATTTCACGCTCTTCCTTTCGGGAAGGGAGGATTAGGAAAATCCTATTGATTGCAGCTTTCTCCAGACCTCCGGGAAAAGCATGAAAAAAAAAGGCTCGAATGGTACGATCCCTCCGTCACCCCAGAATGAAAGGGGCGATCTCGTAGTTCTTGGTCTGTGAAGATACGTTGTTAGGTGCTCCATTTCATTTTTCCATTGAGGCCGAACCTAAACCTGTGCTCGAGAGATAGCTGTCCATACACTGATAAGGGATGTATGGATTATCGAGAAGAGAGGAGCCATGGTGGTCCCCCCCGGACCGCCCAGATCCCACGAGTGAATAGAAAGTTGGATCTACATTGGATCTCACCTGAATCGCCCCATCTATCCTCCTGAGGAGAAGTTTGGTTTCAAACCCCGGCTCGAACAGGAGAAGTACGCCATGCTAATGTGCCTTGGATGATCCACATCTCAGGGTCAGGCGCTGATGAGCACATTGAACTATCCATGTGGCTGAGAGCCCTCACAGCCCAGGCACAACGACGCAATTATCAGGGGCGCGCTCTACCACTGAGCTAATAGCCCGTCGTGCGGGCCTCCCGCTGGGGGCCCGCTATGCAAAAAGAAAAGCGAGAGAAACCCCATCCCTCTCTTTCCTTTTTACGCCCCCATGTCGCCACACGGGAGGGGCATGGGGGCATAAAAGGGGATCCTATCAACTTGTTCCGACCTAGGATAAGAAGCTCATGGGCTTGGTCTTACTTCACCGTCGAGAAACAAAAGAAGGCTTCCATCTCCAAGTTGAACTCAGACGTAGCTCGCTTCTTTTTGGGTGTGAAGCAGTGTCAAATCAAAATACCCAACAAGCATTAGCTCTCCCTGAAAAGGAGGTAATCCAGCCGCACCTTCCAGATAACAAATAAGCCATTAAACTTTCGCTTATTGTATAGATTAGTCATCAAACATTTCTTTGTTACATAAACTAGTCATCAACTTGCCCATCATCATACAAATTACCCTTACGTCTATATACCTTTGATCCTTTCACCCCTCTTTCATGTGTAAAAACATGTTCAGTTATATTGTATCCCCATGTTTGTCAGTAATTGATACATTTGACTTTCATGCTTCAAGAATTAATATTCGAATCAAATTTTAACAAGGATAAGTAGTGATAGTACACATTGCACAAAGCTTCCAACCAGAAAAATCTTGAGGAAGAGAGAGTACACGTAGGAGGATGGACTAATTGAACTTGGTTGGTTCATATTTCTTCTGTCATCGATATTGCTTTTGCTACATGTCTGTTGATTTCATTGATCAAATGCTTATATATACTGCCTCGCCTTAAGTGGTTGAGATGTTTGATTCCTCCTCTGTGCTTCAGGTTGTGTGACTTTGCCCTGTTGTGTTTGGTTGTGCAGGTTCTTTTGGTGCTGTTGCTCTAGTTGTGTTGTGTATGGTCTAGAGTGATGTCCCTGTATGTTTGCCCCGAGATTGGTGGCTGTTTTTCTAGTTTTGGCATTGAACTTAGTGATTATATGAACCATTGGCTCCAGCTGTTATACTTTCGAAAATAAAAACTAAAGAAAAATAAATAAGAATGGAGACTGGTGACAAATGGCACCTCATCAGTAACCAAGATCAGGTTCATTGCCATTTATAAATCTTCTTCATAGCCTACATTACAGATCTTTTTTTCCATGAAACATTACAGACCTTTTTTATTTCTTAATCCATTTTTTTTTTGGGTAGACGAGGAGAGAGGCTGGGAATTGGGGTTTAAATTTTCTTTGGCTGTTTGACAGATCTGTTTTCATCATTTCAAACCCTTAACTTGTTAGAATTAAAAAAAAATTTTGCTTTGTCTTTTGCATTCTAGTAAGAAAGTTGTGATGTTTTTTTTAAAGGCATCTTCCGAAAATTAGAATAAAGAAGAAAGAAGGTTACTTAGCCTCGAAGGAGGAGACAGAAGAAACCAACAGAGTTCCAAAGAAACAACATAAAGAAAAAAAGAACAAACAAGAGACTAGCAGTGCTTTAATGCCTCAAAAGGATTCAAAATCCAATCAGCCCAGGAGAAGCTTGCCTTGGAGCACCTGTTGGAGATCCACAAATATGAGATGAGTTGAATGTTCGTAAGGGAAGGTGTCACCTGCTTCGGAGATGAGTTGAAAATTTTGTTGTTTCGGTTTGTCCAAAGAGTCCACGCTGGATAGCCAACAAACCTTTACGTTGAGAGAAGGATAAGCTGCGCAAGTTTGTGTCTTCAATGAGCAGCTCATCCCAACTGGTAGAAATGTAGGAACCCATTTGACACCATTGAAAGATCTTCGGCCAAAGAGCAAAAGCAGGAGAGCTGCTCATTGAAGACCATTGAAAGTTGCGATGTTGAGTTAGAAAACGCGCTTTCTGATGAAAACACTGATGAAGAAGACGATTAAAGTGATGGAGGAAATGTCAATGAATCAAAACGACTCGCTAAGGAATAAAATTGTTGATAGTTTAGTTGCATCAATAATGCGAATTAAGAATTTTCTTAAAGAATTAGCTTTGTTTCATAACACTTATTCTTCGTGAAAGTTTTATTGCACATTTGAGCTTTATTAGTTTAATTTAAATTGTATGGAATTAAGTTATTTTGTCTAATATTATTTTGATTACTTTAAAAAAGGAATGTCATTCATTCAAAATCAATCGGCAAAACCGACTAGATCCAACAGAGGAGGGACCAAGCCCTTTGTGATAAATCCGAGAGCTCTGACTAGATGCGAGCATATTTGTAGCTAGATTGCAAACCAACTAAGAACCAGAATAAAAAGTCTATAAACAAACAGAAATAAGTCATAGTAAAACTCCTATAGATAGAGAACCATATCCAGAAGGGGACAACAACAGACAACCAGTTGTCCAAGACGGAATCAGAAAGTCAGGCCACACACATAATACACACATTCGCTAGGGAAATGAACCAACGAACTGCACTAATCCTACAAAAGATTTTTAAAGGAAGGTACCCACTAACAACGTCTTCAACACAAGCCCATACATCCAGTAAGCTCAAGCCAAATAAGAAGCTAGGCGATGTCTTAACCTTGTAAAGGTACCATTCACAAAGCGCATTAGAGTCTCCAACTAGTTACAGTGGAACCACACACGCATTCACATCCAAAAGTCCATCAACCGAATCGGACTAGTTGGGATCAATTTGACACAAAGGCCCGGGTACCAACGAATGAGGGAGATCCCAAACCTCGTCCATCCAAAGCCAATGACATCATCCTCGTAGGCAAGGCGATACATCGGTCCGCCCCGCTGACACATCAATCACACCCACAATATGTGTCTCTCCGTACTGACCATTAGTTGACCTCCATACCAACCAATAGAACCACCACCACCAGAAATCGTCGGGTTCTTCATACCACCAACCTTCGTCTTAGCGGATCCTACCACTCCAAGGACTGAAATCACGAAGGACAAAACGATGGCAATCCAACCACTCTCCTTGGATATCACCATCAGGCCGACTCGGACAGGGGCATGATCTGGGCTAGCAGCACCCCAGTGCAAGCACAAAAGCCGAGCAGCGAGGATGTCCTCGAAGGCAGCCAGTAAATCAGTTGGAGGAGACCGGTTCGCACTGCCATAAGAAACGCTGCCAAGAGGGCGGAGGTACCACACGCCGTAACCGAGAAGCCCGATCCGACGGACATGAGGGCTAAAGTTGCGGACGCCGGATCGGCCAAAATAGGCCTTATGTTCCGCTACGAGAGACCAATCCAACCCAAGAGATGGTGCTGGAATACAAAAGAAGGCGCACCAGGCGCCAATTCGCCGAACCAGATCATCGACACAGATTGGAAGCGTCCTCCGGCCATGGGAATGTGGCGGCGACGCTCCTAGGGTTGGGTAAGTGCTCTCACACATCGAGAGAATTATTCACCCTTGTATTATTTTGATTACTTGGCAAAAGAACCAATGAAATATAAATAAATTGTGCGAAAGTTATTATGTTTTTTTTAATAATCACATGCGCTCGCTCACACACACGTCACGTCCTTCTTATTTTCTTTTTTTTCCCACTTGAAATTTTAATTATTATTATTTTGGGTCATTAGTAAATTTATCACCAAACAACTATCATTTAAAGTTGATAACCAAACACTAAAAAGTTTAAACCCAAACAGCTAACGTTGATGGTAATAAATGACAGCTAACATTGTCAGCTAACGCTACCCGCTGACATTGTTGCCAAACAGGGCATTTAAATGTTTAAATAAATGAAAAAGTTATTAGATTAAATATTACAAAACAGATAAATCAGATGTATCAATTAATTACGGACTTAGGGAGTGTGATTTTTTAATGATAACTTAATAAGATTAATATTTACTTCTCCCTCTCCCTCTCCCTCCCTTTGAACAAACTCAATCTCCCTTAAAAGAAGTTACAATATTTTTTTTTGGATTGTCTGAAAATAATTGCTCCACTTCATTTTATGAAAAGTTTGTTACATAAGTTTTATTTCATTACTCTTACTCTTTTTTTTTACTATTTTCTCACTAAAAAATTATTTTTATCTTATATATGTAATTTACAATTTTACCATCAAATTAACATATATTATTAATTTACGTACTAGTCAATTTGGTGCATCTTTAAAAAGATGAATGGAGTAGCATTGTTTAAAGAAAAACATGGTCCAGCCACTCACTCAACCGATTAAAACCACTACTACTTGAATAGTTTGATGTCCGATTCGATTTTAAATTATAAAAACAATTGTAATTTGAAATTTGGAATAGATATTAAATAATGTTGTTGATGTAAAAGAGCAACACGTGATGTAAAAGAGCAACACGTGAAACCGTTTAAAAAAAGTGTCTCCTATCTGACTTTTTATAGTAACATATTTCCTCCATTCCAAACGTATTATCACAATATAAAAAATGATTAAAATAAAATGACATTTTTTATTTTTATTTTAGTTTATTTTTACCATTTCAAATGCACTCACTTAAATAATTCAGGAAGTAGGTTTGAGGAATAAGAATAAGTTTGAGAAGGAATAATGATGAAAGTTTATGTCCAATAAACTAAAAATAATCTTAATTTATATAAAAAAAATTAAAAAATGACAGCACACTTGGAACCTGAAATTAATCTTAATCTATATAAATTTGATTTTGTAGTTTTGGCATAGGTGAATCTAAAATTACTTGCGGTTCCAAACGTTGCAACCTTATAATCAGTTGTTGAATGTTGACCAGATCAAAATAAGTCAAACTGATCAACCATACTTACATTACATGCCAAAATAAGAAATCCTAGAGGAAGGGAGTTAGAGGAATTTGAAAAACTAACACATCTTCTGTAAGTTGGAACTATTAAAAAAGGTATTGTTAACAGTTGGAGCTGGAATCTGAATCACTCGATGAAGTTCACAGTTGCTACCCTCTCAAGTTATATTGACAAAGCAACCTTCCTCTGCCCGTACTCTGATCACACAACGTACTGGCTTCCATGGGTTTCTTAAAAGCTCAACATCTTCCTCCGGAAAGCGGCACCGGATAGACTACCAACACTTCCCCAACTTTGCAAACGCGACGTATCACTCCAAAGTCTGACTTGCCAGCGCGGTTGTACAACGACTGAATCCCTCGGCCATTGTTTGCTCGGTTGCACAGTCGCAACAAATCTGTGGTCCTCCGTCTACCTTTGGTGCGATCTTGGTCCTTTCTTAAGGGTGGAAACCTCAGACGTTCTCTCAACAAATTTTAACAGAAATATCTCTAAGAACCATAACAAAGTTTGGCTCGCAATCAGAATTGTAACAGCTTGGTGCATTTGACATGACAGAAACTCCATCGTCTTCAACACTCAACGTCCTTTGCATAAATCCCCCCTCACCCTCATCAATTCAATTTTTGACTTTTTCGTGGATCTCAAACAGGTGGTCAAAGTTCTCTATAAATTGATCAGAGTGGATAATCAAACCACTAGATCCAATTGCTAATTTGTAACCCACCTAGCTTATCTTGCTTGTATTATTTCAGTTGTTTCCGTTTCTAAACTTTTCTGAGCTCTACTCCTCATAGAGCCCAAAAAAGCTGCGAAGCTGACCTTTCCCGTACATTACATGCATGTTATAGTCCAAATCCAACTAATGCATTGCTGGGGATTGAACAAAACCAAAAGTACAATTTGGCATCATAATCAAGTACACCAACTTGAAAGTTGATAAGGTCAAATTGTACAGTCTGTGAACGAGAATTGTAACCAATATTTTTTTGACTTATTTCTTTTACTACGTACATATAAAATTTTCAACATTGTAATCAATATTTTTTTTATTAATTTTGACTTTTTTTTACTTTCTAAAAAAGTTCAAAATTTTCAACATATTACTCTTTCACCTGATACATGTAGGAGTAATTTTTTCGATAATGTTTATCAGAAATTTAAAAGTAATAATGTATTATATGCTAGAAAAAGTGAATATAAAATATAGAGGTAGCATCAATTATGATTTTAAAGTGCAATCTGTCCAACTATCTAAGAACAATAGAAACATGACTCGAAGATGCTGTATAGTTTTTTAGAGTTATTGGGCTTTATCAGATCCGTGAAGGTTTTAAAGATCAAATCCACTACACACACACACCCAGCCCAATCATTATTGGGCCTCCCAAACCTACTCCGCAACAATCTCGAATTTAGCTCGCCACTGTCTGTCTCGTCGTTCGTCTTCCGTTCTGTTCATAGGCTCGCCGAAAAAACAAATACAAGTACCAGGCAGTAGCTTTCTGGTCCTCGGAGGAGCGAGCCGAGCTCGACCATCTGATATGCGTTGTTCCATCTGATATGCGTCACGCTCTGGGCGCGCAACGCCTAGCATTCCGTGCCCGAATCGCCAAGTTGGTCAAGTCCGGCCTTATAGACCGCGCAATCCAGGTGTTCGACGAAATGTGCCACTCAGATTGCCGCATCTTCTCCATGGATTACAACCGCTTCATCGGCGTCCTCCTCCGCAACTCTCGCTTTGACTTGGCCGAGCGCTACTACTTCGACATGCTCCCCAAGGGGTTCTCTCTGCATCGCTTCACTTACTCTCGGTTTATATCTGGTTTGTGCTCCATCAAAAATTTTGCTCTTCTTGATGTTTTATTAAGTGATATGGAGAAGTTTGATTATGTTCCCGACATCTGGGCTTTTAATATCTATTTGAACTTGTTGTGCGAAGAGAATAAGATAGGCTTAGCGTTAGAGTTCTTCCATAGCATGACTTGGCGCGGGAGAGAGCCTGATGTTGTAACATACACAATACTCGTTCGCAGATTGTGTAAAGCTCGGAGATTTGATGACGCCGTTGGTCTTTGGAGGGAAATGGTGGCTAGGGGTATTAAACCTGATAATAAGGCGTGCTGTGCTATTGTTATGGGATTGTGTGAAGGAGGGAAGGTTGATTTGGCATATGAGCTTGTTGTCGAGGTGATGAAGTGCGGACATATTAAGTTGGAATCGTTGGTTTACAATGTGCTAATCAGTGGGTTCTGTAGAATTGGAAGGGCGGATAAGGCGCAGGCAATAAATTCATTTATGAGGAGAAGTGGCTGCCTGCCTGATTTGGTAACCTACAATATTTTTTTGAATTACTATTGTGATGTGCTTAAGTTGGATGAGGCAGAGTTCATCAAGAAAAAAAAGTTGGATGAGGCAGAGAAATTAATAGAAAAGATGGAAAGGAGTGGTATTGAACCTGATGTATATAGCTATAACCAGCTCATCAAAGGATATTGTAAGGCTAATATGCCAAATAGAGCTTATCTACTGATGGTGAACAAATTGGTGGATAAAGGATTGTGTGATACTGTTTCATTTAATACAATTATAACATCATTTTGCAGAGGTGGTCATACTGGAAAAGCATATAAGCTCTTTGAGGAAATGGGAAAAAGAGGCATCATGCCTGATACTGTAACATTCACAATTCTTATAAAAGCTTTACTAAATGAAGGAAGTTCAGATTTAGCAAAAACACTTCTTGATCAGATGGAAAGTATGGGCCTGTCAGCAGATCGTGTTTTTTACACCACGATTATTGATCATCTTTGTAAAACTGGGAAAATAGAAAAAGCGTACCATATTTTCTGTCACATGCTAGGACAAGGAATTGGCCCTGATGTGGTTTCTTATAATGCTATCATAAATGGATTGTGCAAATGTAGTAAAGTTGGTAAAGCGTTGCATCTTTACGAAGACATGCAGACCAGAGGATTGTCTCCAGATGAGTGTACTTTTAAGTTGATAATTGGAGGGCTATTACGGGAGAAGAATCTACCAAAAGCTTGCCAAATGTGGGATCAAATGATGGAGAAGGGTTTTACTCTTGATGGCGCTGTATCTGAGGCACTGATAAGTGCCATTCATTCGAAGGGCATGCCTTGATGTGTCACATGGTTTGCTTATTAGTGCTCTTATCTTTCCATTGCTGATTTCTCAGTCTCACTGGATTTATTCATCTTACAGTTACTGAAAGGTATCTCCTTGAATTTAACAGCATGTTGTAGGAGATTCCCTTACATGTTTTGCTGTGAATGATCTGTACAGTATAATATGTCTAATCTATGGTTTATGGAGCACAAACTGATTTTTAGTTATTATTTGTGTTCTGTCGTGAGGGGGAAGTATTTAATATATTGCTGCTTAACTATGGATGGACTTCAAAGTTTAAAAATACATGCATGCTACTGGTTGCACTGGTCTATTCTTGATAGATACCGGATTCGTAGTGTGGGACTAGTAATGTATGCTGTTGTATGCACTCATTGTTTTGAGTCATCCCAAGTTCTTAAGACATGACTTGTTGGCTATGGAATCCTTTTCATTTTCAGGTTCAAACGAGCACCATTGTTAAGTTCATACATGGATATGCCTTTCTTATCCCAGTTATGTACCGAAGCTTCAACTGGCCATTCTTGCCTTTCTTGCTGCCCCTAGTTACTGGTAGGCAGATTTGTCAAATAACTGGATTGAAAAATGATCAACTTTACGGTTAAACCGAAATAACCGAATTTTTTTGGATTTGGTCAATTTGGTTTGGATAATTCGGTGTTTGGTTAGTTTTTCAGTTTAACCGAAATTTTTATACGGTTTTCGGTGTGGTTATTGGTTAACGTTTAAATAATTCGGTTAACCGAATTAACCGAATTAATAATATGCCCAAACCCATATACTAGTACTAGCCCAGCCCACCTTTAACTCAGCCCACCTTTAACCCATATACCTTTAACCCAGCCCACCTTTAACCCATATACCTTTAACCCAGCCCACCTTTGAGTTAAGAAGAAGAGAAAATTTTCGGTTATTTGGGGTAATAACCGAAATAACCGAATCAAATTCGGTTTTCGGTTTTTACGGTTTCCAACTTTATTTGGTTAATTCGGTTACTAATAATAGAAAACCGAAAACCAAATACATCAACAAATTCGGTTTTGGTTATAACCGAAAAAACCGATTGAGCAGCCCTAACTGTTATTATCTAGTATGTTTCAACAATTAGATTTTTTTTGGCATTGTTGGGGTTTGGCATGGTGATCAGATGGTGAGGAAGAGAGGACCGAGGATATGTGAAAAAGCGTATGTGCTTTCTTATTGAATGTAAAAAAATTGATACAATTTTGAAGCAGGAATCTAAAAGATAAACATAAATCCTAATCCTATCAGTTGTGGATAATAGAGAAAAGTCCTAATTGTGTCTAACAGCTTAGAACCGTTGATCTACTTGAATAAAAATTAAATTAGTCCTATTTTAGTTGAATAGGTGTGAGCTCGTCAACGGATTAGCTTGTGCCACACAAGCATGATTGCTTGGTCAGCAAACTAACTGCTTTTTCCCCCTTAGTTGCAGCTCGTAGGACACAGCTTCAACAGGCATTTCCATCCCACTTCCGACGCTAAAGATGGGTGGTACTGAGGTGGGTGGCATTTGTTCCTTGCATTGATTCCGAGGATAATTAGCAAATAGTAATACCGAAGAAATGGGTAATGCACCCATATTACGACAGTGAGTGTAAGAACTGTGGGAATGTATCATCTTCTTTGGATGGAAGGGGTAATTTTTTGTCCCCCTGTTTGCAGAGTCCATCTTGAAATAAAGACGGTGTGAGGCTGTGGAAAATGAGCATAAGAGGGACGAGCGAAGAAGCTTCAAGCCTGGTGTACAAATGTTGACTTCGTGCCATGTGTATCGGATACGGATAGTACAAGTCTGAACATACAGAAGAAAGATTCCAGTCCATCGACGAAGTTGCTGTAAGGACATGATTCCTCTTTTTAGCATTTAATGTAATACTCTATCCGTCCCACCAAATATACTGCATTTGACTTTGCACGGAGATTAAGAAAAGTAGTTGATTAGAGAGTGATAAGATAAAATAGGTATATATAGTGTGCATTCTTTAACTTATGCTAAAATGTGCACCCACGAGGATAAAGGAGGAAGGAGTCGACAGAAGTGATGAATTTAACAATTTGGTAATTAATGGATAAAGGTGCACACTTTAAGGGGTGCACACTTTATCCTAAACCTAAGATGAAGTAAAGTTGATGTAGAAAAGTTTTCATTATGGATATGTTGGAGTTTTGCTGGGACGGAGGGAGTATTATAATTGAACGAATGTAATATAAGCCGTTGATCATGTTTGCAAACCATAAATTTCTCAGTGAAATCGAGAATTCAAAATCAAAATCCCTGATAGTGGACGATTTTACGCATTTGATATCAGAAACAGATATCCTTTTTTTCGCTCTAACCTTTTTCGTTTGATTTTTTGGCCCCAAATATCAGTATTTCAGTTTGAAAGAAGACATTCATGGGTTCAACTGCTGCTGGGTGACAGACTGGACAACCTTGTTCAGTCGAAGTGCCATGTCATGCCGTTGGGACTTTGGATGTTGCTGGGTCATGTGGACAGTTGTTGATGAAGATACATTTAGTTCTTTCGTTTCCAAAAGTTCTATAATATTTATTTTTCAGCATTTCATCCTTTTTTTCTATCTAAACCTTTTATATATAAATGAACATTTCATATTTCTAATTTATAAACACTTTTTATTTTTTTTACTACAGTAAAAAAAGGCCTACTAAAGAATGATAAGATAAACCGTTAATACTCACTCTGATGTATAGTGAAATACATGGGGTGATGACAAAGTTGCTGTCCGGTAGGTGTAGAGATGAAATTCTTTGACATTAGCATCATCGGGTCACAAAGATTACCCGCTTCATGGTGTCATTTTTCACCTAGCAACTCTGTCATTTTTCGGCGGAATAACTAGGATAACATTCGAGCTGCGAGTCTTTGGACGACGGTTCCATTTGTGAAAAGTGCAAGATATTAGTGTTAAAGATCGAGAAATTATTCTGAACAGTTATGATAAATTCTCTGACCCTCTAGTGTTAAAAGCTATTCATCAGATCATAATTCAGATTTCCGAATGCAACTAACCTCTTTACGCCATTTATATATCAGAGTTTAGAGAGCAATAAGAATCTGATGAAGCATGCATTGCATCTGTGTTATTCAATTCCATATGATACCGACTTTATTTCTTTCTCATCAATTTCATGTAAACACTTCTGATATACTATAAGGGAGATGTAAATGGTCTGCCTGCCAAGCCTGGTTTTCCCTTCTATCCATTCAACTGTAGAGGGGATTAACACAATCTCGGCTGGCAGAAATGAAGCGACCTCACAATCACCCCAAGCCAGGAGTACATACATTCTATTCCACACAAACATACACTCCTGAGACTCATCGAACCCCAACTCAAAACTACGGGGAGGATGGAACATATTAAAATCTCTCCAGATGATAGTACCTTTTGAAGAAGGGATGCCTTAGGGCCTCTCGGGCAGTTAATCTGCTGGAAGGATCGTACCTTAGAAGACCTTGTAGAAGGTCGATTAGATCCCCGGCTGAGTGATCTACATGCTGCATCACCAAATTCTGCAAATGGGATGCAAATATTTACAAATAAGGTGACAAAAATCTCATAAAAGACATAGTTAACGAAGAATGAACCTGAAGACGAGGCAACTTCAGAACAGCTTTAATGCTTTCTCGAGAAGTTGCACCATCAGGCCAATCCAGTCTACCCCTTTTCACATACTTCTCGGCATGCTTACTGAAACAATATTGCCCACAGAGAAGATTCACAACTAGAAATTGTAATGATGGAAGAAGAAACGCATGAAGATTCAAACTAGTCAATACTCTGCTCTTTTCAGCATGTGCTGAGGTATTGGACCCAAAACCCTCTCCATCATAGCAAGGTGCTCTAAATTCTCGTGAGTTTGAAACAATGCCTCACCCTGCAAGAAAAATTTATTATTTTAGATTCTACTGGTTACCTACACCAAGTTATGACACCCCCCCCCCCACCCCCTAAAAAAAATACCGAGCATAGTTCCACCAAGATGCAACCGATGCTCCACATGTCACATTGATAACTCCATCCTAATCCTGGAAAGTGACACAGGTCAGAATTTTACAGAAGGTAAATGGACAAAATGATTACCTAGATACACCCTCACCAAGAATAACCTCTGGTGCACGATAGTGTCTGGTTGATACAATGTAATTGTGATCTTGATGTTCATAAGCAGTGCTACCAAAATCAATTACTTTAATAGCACTTGACTTGGGCAACCTCTTATAATAAGAACCATCTGACGGTAAATGGATGACCTACAGTAAATGAAGAACAGATCATGTAAAATTCAGTATGTCCCAGTGCTAAATCTATAGACTACATACATCTTCAGTTGCAGATCAACATCTACAAAAGTACCAGAATGTTAATGAATCATTTAGAATTTGCAGTCCTAAAACATACCTTGTAGTCAGGTACTTTTACATAGTCTGAGGAGATGAACAGTATATTCTCAGGTTTCAAATCGGTATGAATGAGCCGCAAATCATGCATAACTGCACATTTTAAGCCAAATATATCAGTAACAGCTTTCCTTATTCTTTTTTTTCTTAAAAGTTGAAACTCAAGCACTGTAGCATTTATCTATTACTGTCTTGTTATTATTCAAATCGAGGGAAAAAAATACAACCAATAGATAGTTTTGCACAATTTTAGTAGTGTCCACCACTTCAAGGAAATAATAGATAACTTTACAGGTAGAAGGAAAAAGAACCATCTTTGATCCAACTGGCACTAAAAACAATGGTCCGTGTAATTCAATTCAAAGGTGTGCCACCAACTTCATAAAGAAAGAAAGGAATGGCAGAACATCCACACACATGCTACACATTCCAAAAGTTGCCTGCCAAGCTCACGGACAAGATCAACCGGAAATGCGCGATAATTATTTTTGCGAAGAAAATCGTATAAGCTTGGTCCAAGCATCTCAAATACCTGTTGAGACCATTTAAATTGACGTACGTCTTAACAACAAAATATAATTACCACGTGCAGAAGGATTATAAATGAACCAGATACTTACAAGGCAGATGTGGTTACGATAATCAAACCACTCCCTTAACTGAACACAGCTGCAAAGAGAAAACATTCAAAATCATGCTACACAAATATTGTAAAAATTGAATACATAAGCAAATAGAGAGCATTTATGAAAATTTCTCCCACCGACTGCCACTCCTATCATATCTTCCAAGCAATTGCAGAACATCAATTTCAAGCATTGCTGCTTCACGGTACTTTTTTATACTGCGCACAACTTTTATGGCAACCATTTCTTTTGTCACTCTATCCCAGCACTCCAAAACCTGACCAAAAGTTCCTGTAGGCAGGCAATTGTGTGCAAAGTTGGTACTAGTAATGTTTTAGACAGATTGCTAAATGTACTGAAAATCCTACGAAAAGTTCTCGAACTAAATGATTGTGGGGATATTATTAGACATAAATGGGAAAGCAGAAACCGCTTGAACCTGAACTGCCCACCAAAAACTTGGCACCTCAATTGGCAAGGGGATTTCATAGAAGTTTTAGTACATTAGGCATTATCTTTCATAGCGTAGACAAATCAATCACATAACAAACATGTAAGAACTAACCTTCACCAATTTTTCGTTGAATCTTGTCTGCAAAAATATTCAAAGAGACCTTAGTGCATGAAAATGGCTAAAAAGTATAAACAACTGAAAAAAGACTAGCACCCGTCAAGGAAGATTTTCTAAATTGCATAATTAAAATAAACTTGAAAGAATCTTAGCAAAAAGAAAGATTAATGACAGAAGGAAGATGACTAAAAACACAGGAGCATATTGAGGGACAAAAGAGGCAAAAAGCTAAACCTACACATTACAAGCACTTGAAAGAATTTAAAAGGGATAAATGAGGAAATAAAAACACCACCTACTGCCAAAACCATGTATTGGGCACACGAGAGAAAATAAGATTGATATTTCAAAATGAAAAAGTTAAATTCCTAAACCTAAGAAAATGAATACGTCATACAAGAATGGATCACTCAAAAGATTTTATACTCCCTCCGTCCGCAAAAAATTGTAGCATTTGACTTTGCTGTTTCAAGTTGTTGTATTTGACTTAAATTTTAACAAAGATAAACATTGAAAAAAATTTCAGAAAAAATATATTTAGAAAATTCATATTTCAAATTATGATAAATATATGAATTATTTGATTTCAATGTTTAAATAGTCATGAAAAAAATCATAGATTAAATACTGTGAAACTGTCAAAACAAATGTGACAATCTTTTGCGGATGGAGAGAAAATTATAACAGTGACGGAAACTTTTGATGGAAAATTTGAAATAGATTATGAGATACATGCCAGGAAATCAAGATTGGAGGTGACGGAGCAATTACAGCGAGTAGTTAAATTCTCTCCAAGTGCAAACATGTAATGTCCATCTTTGTCATCATTCCGCCATGGGGGAGAGCCTTTTGCAGCCAAACCCCTTCCGTATAAATTGGCATGATCTACTATATCCCTTGAAGCCCCAAAGTTTGACATGTTTCCAACATCTTGTCCATAATAAATTCCAGACTGAGCCTACATGCAGCCATTCGTTCATAATATAAAAAGTAGATACAAGATCTTCAAGCCCCTTAATATTTCATGCTTCAGGGCTCACCTTCTAACGAATATAATTAGCCAAAGGGCAATAGAAAGCCCCAATTTTTCATGGCTTATTTAAACACGAAGTATTACTCGATCATTGGCCAGAAAGGGCAAAAAAGTATAACTAAATCAAATCAATCAAGTAGCAACATCCAGGCGAATGCAATGCTTGACCCTATCACCAATTGTAGGTTCCATTTGGGAAGAACGTCTGATATTAATTTTGTTGAGATAACTTTTCCAAACATATAATGTTAAAAGTGATGCTAAGTAGCGTTTCCAGCTCTCAAACAGACCCGTAGTTCAATAGAATAGCAAAAATCTCTACAACCTGAAAATGAATACCTACTCCATTAAATCTAATTCAAGTGGATCAAGAAGTCAGCTTCCTCATAAAAGTGATTGATTGTAGTAAAGATGTCTCTGACCACAACAAACCCAGCAGGAAAATATATGAACTCTGGAAGACGGAAAACCTACAATTGATACCTTGACCGGAGCTTGATTGAGCTCCCAAGCTAATCGAGGCTTCTTCCGAGGACGTCGATCCATTCGACTGTTAACAAACTCTGAAGCGTAATCCATTCCTACTTCAGGAAAAACCTGTAAATGGATCCATCAACAGTTCGACTTCCATATATCTCAATTTCGTAATTAAAAGGGAAGAAAAGGAAAAATGAGATTTCTTTTTTCTTTTTTGCCAAACTCGTTTCCGTTTATTTTGAACCATTCGATCAGTACCCAATTCCGAAAAGTTAATCAGCACCGTCGGTCACCTGATCATGGTTGGCGTGGGTTTAATTCTGGGTAAGCACTAACCGCGGTTCAGGTCAACTTTAAATGGAGTAGTAGTATCATCTTTCTTTTCACGAAAAGTCGAATATTTATTCTTCTATTTCCATCGAACGAAATTCAATTAAAGGACACTCATCTTTTCGAGTTTGTTCAAATAAGCTCCATTTCTTATCCTTTTGATCACTTTTGTCAATATGAAATGAAAGAGACTGCTGCTGGGCTAGCAGTTCATAAAAGATTCGTTGTTTTTAACTACGCTCGTGGAAGTTTGGACCTTTTTGTTAATGTTTTAAATATCAATTACTTAAAATGTGTTTGGATAACATCCTTTTTCAATTGGTCATGGCTTCAACTATTCCTCAAGCCTGTATCGTCAAGTGTATCCATTCCAAATTTCATTCCAATCAAATGATCTGCAGCTGCCAACTTGCCTAATCAGTTTCCTAATCAGTTTCCTAATCAAGTGAGAATTGGCGACACATAATATAGCAAAGTCCAAGCATCAGAATTACAAAGGGCAAATAGACAAATTGAGTGCATGAAATCGACCTTATCATAAACAAGGCCTCCGGCCAGTTCCGACAAGGGATCCACCAACATCCTCGGCATGTAGACAAAAAGGCCTTAACCAGCTGCAACATCTATCTCTATCTCAATCCAAGTCTCATGCCAACTTCCAGCAACATTGTTAAATTATATATGTAGTTGCAGGTGCCATATGATTTTCATTATATATATGGTAGCAGCATCAGCTTTTCGGAATTAATGTTTAACTTACATATGTCCATTTTTCTATTGGGGTTAGGAGAGCAAGAACACACTATTACTATTACTATTACTATTACTAGAATAATTATCTACCACACTTTATTGATGTAAAAGGATATGCCTATATACAGGCTTACAAACTAACTAATTCTAATTGAACTAGTACTCCTAATCCTTTTGGGAATAGAATATAATTAACACCTAAACAATATCTAAAATATAAAGTCTTAATCCTACTTAAACTTGGTTCGCACGCAATCACTTATTTCCTTCTCTCAACAGGTTTAACGCATCTTTAGCTGCTGGATCATAAACTCCAATACTCCCCCTTGATCCAAAGTTGGTCTCATTAAGTAGAGACTTCAACTTCTCAACCCTTGACATAAAACATTTAACAAAACTGTGATATGAATGTGTGAAATTGATCACGAACTTTCCTACCAAACTCTTGTATGATCTTGCAACAGCTTCCCCTTATTCTAGTTTTATCATCTTCTCGTTTCTCCTTCAATTTCCTTGGTTGATTTTCAGCAGTACATTGTATTTCTCCTATCATTGCTTTTCTCACCTTCTTGTTGTAAAACTACCTGAGTTGATTCATAAGCACCTGTAGACATGACCGAAATTGTTTCATGCTTTGATACAACAGTCGGTGGCCCTATTCCCTGAGATTCTTCCTCCTTACCCACTAAGACTTGCTTACATGATTTTAGTTCAACTGGAAACATCTTATTTGTTGTCATATTTGCTTGCAATACCACTTCCCCTTTGTTATTTTTCACCACACATTGCTCCTTCATGAAACACACATCAAATCCTCCTTTGAGTAGTTGTCCTATGCTGATAAGATTATGTGTCATATCTGGTGCATAGTCGACGTTTCTGATTAACCAAGCCTTTCCTCCAACATGTACTAGAGCTTATCCCCTTCAATTCTGATTTTCATGCCAACTTCCAGCAGTATTGTTCAACTATATATATATATATATATATATATATATATATATATATATATATATATATATATATATATATATATATATATATATATATATATATATATATATATATATATAGTTATAGGTGCCATATGATTTTCATTATATGTATGGTAGCAGCATCAGCTTTTCGGAATTAATGTTTAAACTTATAAATGTCCATTTTTCATCAGCTTGTTGCAAATGGGTGGAATGGAAGTATATATAGCTAGGGCCTCAAATGCTTCACGCCTTCACCAAAGAACCAATCTGGCTATCAAATAAAATTAAATAAAAAATACTTCACAATTCTGAACCTGAAACTGTTCCAAGTTAGTGAATCTGATTAAGGTAGTGTAATATGTTTAGGAACCAGAAGTGTGATATATTTCATGGGAAAAGTGATATCCCATTCATTTTAAACCAGTATAACTTGTGTTTATTTAGGAACTTTTATTTGTAAGAAGTAGATGATTCTTTTTTTTTTTTTTTATAAATGTGTAAATATGAGGGGGTTTTTACCCACGCTTCATGGTGGGAGACAGGTTAAAAAAAAAAAATTGCAGTTTCCTTTATGAGGACAGAAAAACCCATTATTAAACGGAGTTACGGATTCAAAATATGATAATTGTTGGAAAAAAAAAGCATATATGTTATACGTTCTAAGGTTCACAAAGACTCTTAGTTGGTTTTAATTTCATAGTTGTAGTCAAATTTAGAGGCTATTGAAAATAACACAATAGTTTGGATGTCCAGGCTTCACTGCATTGATCAATATAATATGTATTAAAAATAAAATAGAGAACATGTTGCACCACCATATAATGTAATAAAGTATAAAAATTCATTAATAAATAGTGCTTAAATAGCCAACAAATGTATATATGTACTCCCTCCATTATACCATTAATCGATCCATTTGTTTTGGCTGTTTCACAGTATTTAATGTATGATTTTATCTAGGAATATCTAGACATATAAAGTTAAATAATTTACATACATATCATAATTTGAAATACCAAGTTTCTAAATAGATTTTTTTAATTTTTTTCCGCTATTTATCTTTATGAAAAATTGAGTCAAACATTGAACATTGAAACAGTAAAACAAATGGATCAATTAATGAGTGCAGAGGAGTATATAACAAGGTACGAATAGCACGCGCACCCATAAGCATGTAACCTTGTCTTAGAGCTGTAAAGAATTGAGAAGTAAATAAGGTAAAGGGATATGGACGTGAGATAACAATCAAAGTCATTTCATTTCTAGGATTGCATAACTGATATGCATGACATAAATGAATATCTAGTATGCAAAAGCTGTATAAAATTCAACTGTATACACAAAATTAGATTCTTTCAGAAATCAAATATGCATATATTATAAACATAACTAACATGGTTCAGCTATTGATAGTTGAATGTGCAGCTCAGTATTTGTTGGTTTTGCAATGTCGAAGGAAGAAGGGTGAGACAGCCCACCAACCAAAAAAGAGGAAGCATGATGGTAATAGTAAATGGTACATGGTCTATCATGACATCTTGCAGAGTGAACCCAACACATTGCATTGAACAAACAAAAGTGTAAAATCATTCACTGAAAAAATAAATGAATTTGGTATGGATTAAATGAATGGCGTCCTCATTACCTTTGTCATTTAATCTCGTGTTTTTGGATGATGGGATGCAACTCTCATATACCTTCTAAAGGTGTGTTGTGTGCAATAGTGTCAATCTGACTAAACAAACATTTTCTAGCAGTAACTTGTCCACTGACCTTGGGGTTAATCTGAAAGGATGAGGGATATGGTGTAAGTTGATAAGTGGTATGGACTGGTATTGCTGCTACTTGTATCTATAAAGTGAACAAATTCACATGAACACTAAACACGGTCAAGTATCTATAGAAATATAAAAAAGGAATGGTAATTGCTATAGACATTAGAAATAAATATCAAATGAGTAGACAAAAGCTTGATAACACAGCAAACACATGTATGTTCTTCAAATATTATGAACATCAAGTAGCTAAATAAAGTAAAAACATGGATCAATAGAATGAAATAATCTTTATAAATTAAGATTAAATGACCAAGACATTTATTCACCATTATGAATGAAGACAAAGCATGAGATACCAAGACCACCATCAAGCATGGAGAAATAGCAATAAAATGTCCACTACAATGAATAAGGCAGACAACATAAAAACAAAAGGAACGAAACTCTGACCTGGGATATATGTAGTATTTCTTTGCAGTCAAGAGAAGAGTTCCTGAAACAGCAATAAATGCAAGGAACCATTTTCAAACAAAAATAGTACACACTATACTGATATAAGAGAGTGAACCATACTTTGAATCAGAGAATGTAAAAGATGTTTTTTTAATAGATGAAAACTACAACAGAATAAGAAATAGGAAAAAAAACATACCTGCAAGGTCACAACTGAAAAGAGACGACATCACCTATGGGCTATGGCACATTAACACCAACACTTATGGGCTATGGCACATTAACCCCACCACCAGTCATTTGTTAAGGAAGTACAATAAGAGGAAATCCGAGATCACAAATTATTGGTGAAATGAGTAGTTGGTGCAATTTCCTCCTTTGCTATCAAGCAAAATCTGAAAGATCATAAACAGACCAGAGCAAAAATACCTGCATAATTCAAAAGAGTGAACAAATTCACATGAACACTAAACACAATCAAGTATCTATAGAAATAAAAGTGCACAACTGGCCTAGATTTAACAGGGTTGAGAGCAATAATGTAAAATAAGAAAAAAGACGGAACGAACACTGGAAAATGTACAGTTAACATAAAACAGGAAAAAAACATACCTGGTAAAGAGAGATTTGACACCAATTAAAGCTGAGGATCAATACATGAAAAGAGGTAAATTAATCAAACCCAGCCATAACAATGAAAACTGAAAAGGCCCAAAAGAGGAGATAAACAAACATCAAAGACATCATTTCAACTTCTATGTCATCAAATTATCAAACGAAGAAAGCAAAAGACAAAAACATACAGCCATACCTATGATCTGTAAGGAAAACGCTGGTGAAGTCCGATGAAGAGACAACCCATCCACAACTTACGAAATCTATTTTTTATTATTAAAGAAGAGATAAACATAACAGTTTTCCTTGATATGAGTTCAAAATGAAAAAAAAAACTCGGAATAAAATTGTGAAGTTGAGAGAAACAAAAACAGTGAAATAACCCAATCGCAACGGTGACCAAATCGGAGTCCAGATCTACTTGACTCCACGTTGTTCCGATCGCCTGCGTTCGTCCAAACTCGGTTGTTGCTACTCTCCACTTTCGTCACATTTAACACAACAACCACACAACTCCCCCCTCTTTCGAAAACATCCATAACCTTCCGTCGTAGCTCCCCTCACTTCCATGCCTCACCCTTCGCTGCTCTCGCTTGCCGGAGCAACGTCGTCGGTAATCAGCTTTAGCCTTGCTATAGCATGGCAAATCACGCCGTCTCCCTCATTCGTGATTAGACTGTATATAGATCTGGGTGTCGGCATGACAGGAAAAATGTGAGATTTTGGTGCAGCGAGGCAGGAACGGATGTGATTTGGGTGTCAACGGGGTGTGAATAGAGATTGTAGATCTTGGTGCTAGCAGGGCAAGAATGGAGGAAATTGCACATGAGAAGCAAGTTGGCACGTATTGTGATGGGAGAAGGGCAAATGATTTGGTAGGTCTAAAGTAAAATAAACGGTGAAGATCGAAAACCAAGGTAATGAATGGCCAAGATTGAAAATGTAAAAGCAAGTGCACCTACAGCCTCCCACATGGAAGGAAAAGATCCAATCCCTGTAGCGAGTTGTTTCCAAATGTTAGGTTATATAATTTGTAAGAGAAAGGTTGAGAACAGGAGGCAGGACAAGGTAGAGAGATTTATTTTCAACATTAATTTTAATAATCTGTTTTAAATATTTTATTAGTATATAATATTGTTAAATGTTGGTCTGATCTTGGCACCGTGACTTGTCTTGTTAGAAGAGGATAATTTCCGATCTCACTTGAACTCCGCCGCAGCCGCCTCAAAGGGGCAACCTTTCTCCTAGGAAACACCACCAGCAGGCAGCAAACCAACAAGGAAGACTCCTCAAACTACCCAAGCCAAGGCAACACATGGCTTTGCACCTCACCGTCATCATCCTTCTGCTCCTTCCTCCGTTGCTAATCCTCAAACTTCTCAATACTCGCTCAAATGAGAAACAAGAACACCTTCCTCCAGGCCCATCTAAGCTTCCAATCATAGGCAACTTGCACCAACTGGGAGGTGGCTTGCCCCACCAATCTCTGTGGCACCTCTCCAAGCAATACGGACCAGTCTTGCACCTTCAACTTGGAAAGATTCCAACACTAATAATCTCATCTGCTGAGGCAGCGATGGAGGTCATGAAAACACATGATCTTGCAACTTGCAGCCGGCCACAGCTAAAAGCAACCAGCCGCCTCACCTACAACTACTCTGACATTGGTTTTGCTCCCTATGGGGAGGGCTGGAGACAGAGGCGCAAACTCTGCGTTCTGGAACTATTCAGCGCCAAGAGGGTCAACTCATTTCGGTTCCTCAGGGATGAAGAGGTGTCCTCAGTGGTTAGTTCCATTTCTCAATCTGCAGCTTCAGCAACTCCAGTGAACATAACAGAGAAAGTTTTCTCTTTTAATGCGAGCATGCTTTTTAGGATGGCCTTTGGGATGAGCTTTCAAGGGAGTCCTTTTGGCCATGACAAGTTCCATGAGGTTGTACATGAGGTTGAAACTCTGTTTGGGACGCTTTCTTATGAAGAGTGCTTCCCAAGGTTCGGCTGGATCCTGGACAAACTTCAGGGGAGGCAGGACAAGCTGGAGAGAGTCTTTAACACCTTAGATGGGTTCTTTGAGCAGGTGATAAACGAGCATCTTCTGCCTTCAAAAGGAGGTAAAGAGGAAGAGGATTTTATCGATGTTATGATGTCTATAGAAATGAATCAAAAGGAAGGCAAACTCAGAAAAGAAAACATCAAGGCGGTGCTTCTTGTAAGTTTACAAACCTAGCCACTTTTAATGTTTTTGTCAATGGCCGCTAATTTCATGTTTATTTTGTTGGGCTGAAGTGGCTCAAATTTTATGCAAGTCTAGAACAGATGCCAAGAAGAGGTTCTTTTTGGTATAAGTAGTTTTGTTTTTCCTCGGGGAGGTGGTTGTTTTCTCTAACAATAAATGCTTGTGAACAGAATTTGTTCTTGGGAGGCAGTGACACAGCTTCGCTTACCGTGATCTGGGCAATGGCGGAGCTGGCTAAGAAGCCGATGCTGATGAAGAAGGCACAAGAGGAAATAAGAGAACGTGTAGGTAAAAAGAAGATAATAGTAACAGAAGACGATCTGGATAAGTTGGAGTACCTCAAGATGATCACAAAAGAAACTCTCAGACTTCATCCACCGGCTCCTCTATCTCTTCCAAGAGAAGTGATGTCTCACTTCAAGATCAATGGCCAGTACGATGTCTTTCCTGGAACAATGATCCAAGTAAATGTCTGGGCCATTGCGAGAGACCCCAAGTACTGGGAAGATCCAGAAGAGTTTCGCCCAGAAAGGTTCCTGAATAGCTCAGTTGAATACAAAGGGCAGAACTTTGAATACTTACCATTTGGGGCTGGACGCAGAGGCTGTCCTGGAATCTACATGGGAATCCTAAACGCCGAGATTTTGCTAGCAAATCTGCTGTTCTGTTTTGACTGGAAACTGCCCAGCGGGATGCAGGCGGGAGACATCAGTTTGGAAGAATCACTGGGGGCTAGTACTACCATCGGTATGAAGGAACCTCTTGTTCTTGTGCCAATACTTCATCCTGTTCCGTAATAAGCTAGTTAAAAAAAGTCCTAAGATATTGCTAATAAACAAGCTCTTCACAATATCATCCTACTTTTATGTAAATATCTCCTGTATGTAAACTCGAGACCTTTGGTTTCGGATTCACCATCCACAACCGTATCATTACGTGTGACAAAAACAAAAGGGAACTTGTATCAGATTGAGAACATATGCACAAGTTCTCTGTTGCTATATTACTTCTATACATCTATTACATAATCAGAGAAACAATGCTTCCATATCAGTTTACACTATTTGGGTTTCCAAGAAGGCAGGATACAGGTCAGAACTGGCAAAATGATTTTCATTATATGTATGGTAGCAGCATTAACTTTTCGCAATTAACGTCTAAACTTACATATATCCATTTTTCATCAGCCTGTTGCAAATGGGTTCAATGGAACCTAAAATTATAGCTAGGGCCACAAATGCTTCATCAATACTTCACCAATCTGAACCTGAAACTGTTCCAAGTTAGTTAATCTGATTAAAGTATGCCAAAGACAGTAGGTTCAATACATTATGCAACAGAAGCTGCTCCAGTTTATGTGAGAAGATACTGAGATTACCAAAATCTGTCAGAATCCATGCTGCGATTACTCGTGCACGTTTAATAGACCTCCTTTTCCCTTATACTCAGTTCTTCATCCTTGTGGGAATCAATCTCTATGTTCTCGGACTTTTCAACGTGAAACAGGTCAACTCATATTTTGGTTCATCAGAGACGAAGAGGAGTCTTCTCATTAGTTTAAAATCCCAGTCTGAAGTTTCTGCAATTCTTGTGAACATAACAGAGCAGGTCCTGTGTTTACTGGGAGTGTGGTATTACAAATGGCCATTGGGACCAGATAAAGTAGGCACAACAGGAAATGAGAAGAGACGTGTTGGTGGAAAGAAGAGAATTGTGACAGAAGCTTTTTTCGGGATCAGCTGGAGTACCTTCAGTTGATTACTAAAGAAACTCAGGCTGCACCCACTCTTGATCAGTAAGGTATCTGTCCTGGGACACTGTGCTCGGGCAATTGCAAGAGACCCCAAGTTCTGGGAAGATTCTTTAAAGATTTCACTGGAAAGGTTCCTGAACACACTGTTAGTCACAGAGGGCAAAACTTTGCATACTTGCCATTTGGAGGTGGACGCAGACGTGGGAATCATAAATGCAGAGATTTTGCTGGCAGATGTGTTGTTCAGGAAATGCCCAGTGGTATGGAGTAGGACATCAGCCTGGAAGAGTCACGGGGGACTAATATTACCATCTCTACGAAGTAACCTCTTGTTGTTGTGCCAGTTAATTGTGTTAGACAATGAGCTGAAAGAGAGTAATGTAGAGTGCAAACAAATTTCCAATAAACAGGTAACCTGAGATGTCAGTACACATCTATGGAGAAATGGTTGCAGATTGAACCAATCTCGTGTGTGAAAAATTGAGCCAACTTATATATGGAGAAAAGATTAAAGAAAAGAAAAGAGGAGAGATGCAGTGTTCTCTTCTGTATGTAAAGTCATGGATCTTACATATAAACATTTCTTCATGTAAGCACAGAGGAAGGCATTTATAGTCAGAGAAAGGGTTCAGAAAGCTCCATCTCATTTGAGCTTTGTTGTTCTGTTTCAAGTCTATGTGATCCAACAAAGTCCAGGCCAAGCCATTGCCATGGCCAACACATATACCTGCTACTGCTCCTATTCCTGGTGTGACTCTGCGTCTCAAACTCTTCTAGCTGACGGCTAACCTCCTCCACTCTCTCTCTCAATCTAGATGATCTCATATCCGCTAATCTTAATGATTTTTCAGCTGCATCTCTTGCAGCCATGGCCGCTGCAGCTGTCTCTTCTTTATATTTTAGCTTCTTCTCTGACTCTAACATAGCATGTCTTGCCTCTTCAAGCTCCTGTTTGATCGTTGAAAGCTGCAGGCATAGATTGCACCAGAACAATAAGTGGCATTAAAAAAATATTCTTATCATTTTGTCAGATGATAACCATCATCATTAAAAATTATTTCATTGCAAAGAATTTGCCCACCATGTGTTTTTAGATATAGAAGCGCATATAATACTTCAAAAAATTTCATGAAAAAATCATCTCCTTGGCCCTTGGAATTGTTTAATTGGCTTCATTTTAGTGTTCTAAGTGAAAGAGGAGTTCATTCAGCCAACAGAAAATATTCACGCCACAGCCTAGGCCAACAAAATAAAATTTGTATTATAGGCTAACATATTAAGGGAACAATGAAGAAATGAGAAAAGAAAAGGCCATGGAAATTGGTAAGCTTCCATATAGGAGAGATTTAAGCATGTTCACCTAGTCCGTTTCTTCATATCCAGCACTAACAATGGAAGTGATGGTGCATAAAAGTTGTTAAGAAGTTCCTTATATAGAAAGAAGAGAATAGGTGAGGGTAGCCCTGCATGTACTGAAGTAGAAATAGCAAACAACGATCGTGTCTCTTTTTTTTAGAGCTCAACACCCCCCCCCCAAAAAAAAAGAAAAAAATTGCTCAGATCCTGCACATTTAAACCTAAACAGTGATAGGTCGTGCCGTTAATGTTAGGACATTCTCATTGTTACAATTAAGAACAAACCTGTGATAGGAACTCTTGTTCAATAGCTCGTCCTGCCGCAGCCTCTTGCTCTGCTGCCACTTTCCACCGTGTAATTTCTTCTTCCGCAGCAGCAATGTCCATCATTAACCCATCAACCTTCATTAACGTTAACAAGGAAGAAGTCAGTAACAACAAATCTAATCCGCTTCTCCTGTACTTGTCAGTGACATTAGATGTAGGCTGTTCTCATCATCATCATCAACAACAACTTAATCCCAACTACGTTGGGGTCGGTAGCATGAAATTTATAGTGGCAATTAATTGTCAAAAATTATATGCAGGCTGTTCTAATTGCATAAATTTTTCTAATCTATAGTCCTGAGGTACAGATCACCAACATAACCACCGAACCAAATCCACAGTGGTAACAATGCATTAGGCAAGGTTAGGCATTAACTCTAAAATTATTCAAGTGAAATGAAGATATGATACAGGAAGATTTAAACTTACATTCTCATTAGCAAGTCTTTCCTTCTTTTCAAGTTCCTCAATGCGAAGCATTCTTTGATTGAGCTCCTTGGCTTGAGCCTCAACGTGTTCATTCAGTAACCTTGATTCTGCCCTTAATAAATTGTAGCAACACCAAAATAAATACCTTCTCAGTAATTAGATTATAACACTGGTTATAAACTTGTGCACTTCGACTGCTTCTAGGACAACAAGAATAAGCATCCATGTAAAATGGAATGCAGCATTATGAAACTTACGACATCAGAAGAGTACCTTAATTCCTCCACTGCATGCTGTAGTTCAAGGATCTCAAGCTGAGATGTCTTGATTATGTTTTCCAAAGTGCATGCCTTAATGTTAAACATAGATTTTCATCAGAAAACGTATAAATTTGTAATATATGTGTGTAATCAAGAGGCGAAGAATGAAAGATGAAATAGAAAAATCAAAGCAACTCACCAGAGCATAAATTTCATCCTGTTGAGTCCCCTCGTTTGCAGCTTTATTTTCATCTCCAACAAGCTTGTCAAATTTAAAATTAATTCCAGCATTTTTCAGACCATTTTCTGCAGCTTGAAACAGCTCATGCTTATTGGAAGGTTTATCAAAAGAAATCTTGCTAGACAATGCACTCCTAAGCAAGGATCCAATATGCGCTTTCTCCTTAATTAATCGACCCACATCTTCATTTAAACCTTTCAATTCCCTGTTTTTCTCCTCTATTAAATCCGCTGTCTTCCTGTGAAGAATATTCATCAACTCATGAATAGATTCCATTCCAGCCAGAGAAGCACGTATATTTTCCTCCAAATCCATATCCCGAGGCATGAAAAGGGACTCTGATACGTCAGAGTGATCTAAATTATCAGCATCAACAATCTTAATAACATCATATATGCGTCCATGAATTCTGGAGACAAGATTCAACTGATCAACCAGTAATGGCCTCTGAGTGTCCATCTTCAACTCGAATCCCCTCAACTTGTCCTCATACTCATTAGCCAAATCTTTCAACGCCATGCACTCATTCTGCGCCTGGTTTATCTTCTCAGACATCTCTCTTTCCATCTGAGATATCTTTGCATCCTTGTCAGCTACATTGCCCTCCAAATTCTCAATTGTACTATTTTTTTTGGCAACATCTTCTTGTAGTCCGCTAATCGCAGCTTCCAACTGAGAAACTTCGATGGCAATCTCGTAGTTCCTCTGATCCACCTGCTCCCTCGTTTGATCCTTTGATTTATTAGCAATATCTATCTGTCTAACCAGCTCATCAACAATTTCATTCGTTCTTTTGATGACCCCATATGCAACCGCAGGCAATCCAGAGTACTTCTGCGACCGTGGCAAACCTCCAGCAGAGAAATTCTTAAAGTTATTCACTTTACCTGAGATTTTTTCGATTCCAGAGACCAGCATATGCGCCGAAGTCTCCACCTCCGAACGCAGTCCATCTTTTGACTTGGACGCCTCCTCTAATTGCTTAGACAAATCATCCCTCTGCGAGGAGACCTCGTCTATGAGTCTCTTGGCCTCTGCCAACTGCGCCGTGATACTATCAATCGACTTCACAGCCTCCTCTTTCTCCCTTACAGCTTCGTCCCTTTGTCTCCCGCACTCGTCACGCTTCTTAATAGCTTCATGGGCAAGAGCTTTGAGCCTGTTGAACGAGACTTGCAGTTCTGATTTAGAATTCTCGGCGGCAACACGCGCTTGCTTCTCCCGATCAAGCTCTGCCAGAATCTCCCTGAATCTCTCGACCGACACATCTTCTGGTGAGGGATCTTTAATGGGAATAGGCGATGGCTCATCGGCTTCCACGTCACTGAGCACGGCATCGTCGTCGTCATCACCGGCGGTTGCCATGAGATTTACGGTCAATCTAACTCACTCGGCAGGTGATACAATGTAGCACATTACTTGTCGTACTGTTCCGTTCTGAATTTCGCTGATTTCAATCCGAAGAACCCTAGAATTGGACGACGATGCACGGAACAACCGAACAAAAAAAAGGAATTAATTCGAAGAGGTGAGAAATTGAAGGATTTGAAGTGATTACGAAACCGGAGTGGAAGAGCGGGAACTTGATTTGGGATCGCCAATTGCGAGCTTGAAAAGCAACAATGAGTAGGGAAAGAAGCACAAATATGTGAGTCAGACACCAACCAGTCTCTGTATCCCTTCCAAGTCTTCGAAAATTTTGATATCGTCTTCAGCCGTTAACCTCCGCCTGCTTCAATGCATTTGGTTCTTTGTTTGCTTCCATCTCCATTTGGATTTGGTGGTTTAGTTTTGGGCCAGTATAGGAGTAATTATGTCACCGTTTGTTTTGGGGCGCAAAGCCCACTCTACTTTATCAGTCACACGTTTGTGTATCTCGCATCTGCTCATCATGGTCGCATGCATGCGTATCATGGTCACCTTAAACATTGAAATATCTAATATACCCCTAGCCACATTTGTTGCGAGTTCTTCCTCGGCGAACTTCAATTCTCTATCGCTCTCATCTCGCGATCACCTCAGCGGCAGCCGTGTGATTCTCCGATAAACAAGAGACGAGAATCGTCTGACAAAATTGATTCATTGCCTGCTCAATATCCACCGCGTCACCGTGATGCTAGATTCAACAACCGGAGATCGTCATAAGCGTGACTCTCGTCGGACTTCACCGCTCTCGGACATCGTCGGACCTCGTTGGAATCACTTTGGATTTGCCGTTCTCACCGGACTTGAAACGAGAGCAAGGAACAAAGAACATGACGATCAATCCAAGATCGGCGATCAACTTTTCAACCGGAATACGTGCGATCGGCCACCGGAGTTGATCGGCGTCGAAGGTGTGATGAGGTAGTTTGCAATCTTAAATCTAGAGTAGATTTGAGGTTTTTGTGAGCACCTATGCTGTTGATCAGTATGTTCTCACTCGGTAAAGTTGCAAAAAGCGATTTTGTTTGTTGATCGAGAATGTTGTAATTAATCTAAGTTCAAGTGTCTATCGATATTCAAGAAGTGTCTATTAAGTATTCAAGAAGTGATCAACATAGCGATTTATGAATTATCTCTTATTTTTAAAATTGTCAATGATCCTAATATTGGTTTGGTGTCTTGAAAGTTATTTTAAACTTATTTATTTTACGATAAAAATTTTCCGATTTTACTTTAGACAATTCAAAAATTACGGTAAAGACAAATTAAAAAAAATGTTACAACATTAGCAACTATTTGACATCTATAATTGTTAAGACAAACTGACAAGAATGTTACGCATAGATAGAAGTGTCTAAAATAATAGGTAGAAGTGTATAAAGATAACGAAGAAGTGTGTATAAAAATAGATAGAAGTGTCTAAAATAATAGATTAAAATGTCTAAAGAAGTTTATGAACATGTATGAGAAATATGCAATGTAAGAAATATCTGCAGAAAGTGTCTAAAATAATAAATGCAAATGTAAAATATTACGTAGAAGTGTCTACAACAATATATAAAAATGTCTAAAATGATATATTAGTGGATTAATTTTAAAAAAGAAGCAGTACGGGCGAGTTCGGCGGTGGAGCTCTCAGTAGGCAAGATCGTGTCGGATCGCCTCGGATGGCGGCGGAATTGGACGGGAAAGTTCACTAGAGGTCGGCGCTTGGTGGAGTAATTGGAGCCTCGGTTGGAGTGGCTTAGTGCAAGTTTTGCTCTCGGACCTCCGTGGCGGGTTTCTTTGGAATTGGTAGAGATTTGAGTTGTTGGTGGTCGAGAGTGTCGTGTTGGAAAGTGGTCTTTGGAAGCTTTACGTGGCCGGGGTTGAAGGCGCGGCCAAGGTGGAGGAAGGCTCGGCGAAGGCGTGGAATGGCGATTGATACGAAGGAGGGTATATTAGTAAAACACATTTGGTATGTGTAGGTGCGCAAAGCCCACTCTACTTTGTACTCCCGGAGTCGCATCTCAGTCTAGTTCTTTTAAATTTGATACTCCATCTCCCACCACCCGTCAATGCATTTCTTTTTTAATATTATAGGATATTCAGATTTATACTAGAAAAAATTTATTAAAAAAATTTAGAAAAATATACTCCTTTACTTCCTTTTTAGTTACTACAATTTTTTTTCAGCATTTAATCTATAATTTTTGTTCTTCAATGTTTTAATATATAAAGTGAGATTTATATGAAAATGATAAACGAACATTTCTACTATATAAATATATATTTTTTAGAATTTTTTTTTACAAAATATTCCAAATGAAAATTTGATTCAGACATTACTACAAAAGTCAATCTGTCCAACTAAAAAGGGACGGAGGGAGTATTTAGAAACTACATATATTGATATATAATTTGCATCTTAATTATTTGATTTTATATATCAAAATATTTAAGAAATAGAATCATAAATTAAATGGTGAAGAAGAAACGCACTATTTTTACGCACTATTTTTTCAGAGACGAAAATAGTACGTTTCACTGTGCACGAGATTAACCATTAACTTGAGAGTAAAGTAGGTTTTTAAGACAAATAACTTTTTAAGTGAAGCGAAGTTGAGGATAATAATAATTAAAATTAATGTGAAAAGATTTCTTGAAGGAAAATGTGTCAATTTTATTTGAAACAAATCAAAAAGTAAAATGTAGTAACAATTTTAACGGAAAGCAGTAAAAAGTTTGTACCTTTTTACAGATGTCCTACTAATTTACAACCGCATAACGAGTTTGAATGGACATTTGCTAAACAAGTTGCATGTTTGTGTGCAGAGCTTGCACTTGATCAAGCATACAAAATGGATGTTAAACAAGTTGAAGTAACAATACACACACACACACACACACACATGATCATACTACACCTTAGTTACAACTATCAACATTACGTTCATAGTACTATCAAATAGTTGTCTCAAACTATTTAGAACTATGATCCATATAAAAAGTACTACTAGAGCTAGTATACAGAAAGAATGTTTCTTTCTAAATGGCGGCAGAGCTACGTTACATATTTCATCGATTGTTGTGGATCCTATAGCAAGTGCCTGGAATTTACATATTTGATATACTCCTTGAGAATGATTAAAGTGACTGGCCAACATAAGAAGCAACTCTACTCCAATGGAGTTTGCAGGTAGTAGCCATCTTTGATTAAGCTAGATTGTTACTATTACAAAAAATGACAGGACTTGAAACTACAACTCTTTCAATTATACAAGTGCGAATAAACTGAAATGAATTACACTTTACAAGCGAATACAAGCAAAATCTTCCAAGACTTGCTCCTTCCTTCTGTTGAGTGCAGTCGGGGGTAGTCTATCAACACCTCCAATCTCCATACCTACAAACTTTCAAGACTTGAACCTAACTAGTAGTAGCCGTAACTAGACTGGTCCAACTCAGGCACCATAACACTTGATAGCAACGTATCTTGCAAGGTCCTTCCCTCTGGTTCCTTTAGAAATTTCTTGTCTTCCACATATGACTGGATTTCAGTGATGACAGGTGCCAGTTCCCTATCATTCCGGCCTCTCAATGCTGTTACAAAGTCTTCTGAGATGATATTCAGCAGTTTTTGGAATTGGGACCGATACCTTTTGTACAGACCGAATCCAGCCGTCTGCATATGTATTGTTTCTCGTAACTCAAACATGATGGCTAAAAAACACACACAGCATGACACTCTTACTTACTTGCAAGAATGCATATAAAGCAACAGCTGTATATGTATTAGCTGGTAGAACGTTCAAAAACCTAGCAAGCCACGCCCATCCTTCTTCAACCCCTATCTCATTCTGCAAAACAACGTTTACATATTTATGTCCAAACGCAATATACAAGGGTCTAGATCCAATTTAGAATAGTCAGCTATGTTGGCTCGGTAATTAGCATCCCTGAATGATGACACGGTTAGATCAGTCTCCAACACTGGAAACCTTCTCCCTTGACTCACTGACTCGATTACCAGTCAAAAGGGCAACATGTCCTGGTCAAAGGTGAAACTGTTCCAACTTTCATATTTTGAGAGGTTAAGTCCAACTGTATGACCTCGTTTTGTCCTTATGATGACCAAAGATGGGATGGACGAAATGAGATGCGAGTATGTGACCATAACCCATTGCAATTCAGGTGCACACTGGAAAACAGAGAATAATGCTAGTACCCCTGTGTGTAATATGCATAGATACTTGAATATAACAATATGGTCATGTCTTTTGCATATTTAACTATTGATATAGAAATTTACGGGAATATCTAACTATTTAAAAATTTAAGAACTTAAGTATCCCTTCAAATGTTAAAATATCTAAAACTATATGATAAATACTTTTAAAAGATAACATCCGATAATACACACAGTGACACACACACAGCCTCCCTCCTCATTTTGGTTGAAACATTGCGATGCACATAAAAATCCAAAAGTGCAACTGAAAATCCAATTTCATGGTAAGGAGAGGCAGGCTGTGGCTGTGAGGGATTATGCAGTTCAGTTGGTGCAGGCGAGAAATGGAGTCAGGTTGGAGGATGTTTTTAGTACAAGTCCCTGATGCTTTTTGTTTGCTTTAGACATAGGATTATTGCTGTTGATATGACTTAGTTCCTTCTTGTACTGCTCCTACTTTGCTGTGCAGCAGGGAGTTAAGTTTTTGCAGGTAGTTTCTTGTTTTGAGATGGGTTGCCATTTTCTTGTAGGCACCATCTCCCCCATACACTTGTAAGTGCCGCTGGGCTTTTCAAATTTTAATGAAATTATAGGAGCTGATGCCCTCCTTTCACTAAAAAATTTCAAGAAGTGGAAAATTGAAGGTAAAAATGGAAAGGTCTTTATATTTTTGGAGATTTAGCAGCTAATTTGGGACATCCAAAAAAAGGAATATGTTTTAAAATGCAACGGAACCAAAGGTACATATTGGTATCATTTCTACTTTCTTTTACATTTTAATAATATAAAAGATACACACACACACATACTATACATACTTGTAACATCTTACAACATTTCTTCATTATCTTAACCCTGGAACTTGTACCTCTTTTCTGATCAAATGACTTTATCTTAAAGATGATGTATAAAATGTAGGTATGACTGATATCCCATCCTCTAGGCTCCAGTAGCAGAAACATAATAAAAATGCAATGATGGGATAAACTCAGCTCATCCTGACTTATCCTACCTCCAAACCAGGTCAATATGTGCATGCAAATCAAAGTTCACAGGAATAAATTGCTAAATGACTACATCTTGTGACAAGAAAGGACATCCTTGGCAAGAAGACGGCAATTTTCAGAGTATCAGGATCAACAGACAAACCTGAACAAGTGCTCCATACAGCTTCATATAAGATTCTACCCGTTTCAGATAATTCTCAGTACTTTCAAGCTTCCCATTGTCTTCTCTATACCCTATGGCCTTATAGTAGGCATCTCTTGATCCATATGTGGACTGCAAAGTCAAATGCACGTCTAATTGTACCATTAATCCAACAAAAGCAGCTAATCAACAGCAGTAACTTAAGCTTCTTAACCAATTTCCCAGCTTAGCTTCAGCACATTCTTTCTGTTTTGTATTCTTTACCAATAGTGTCTGTTCGTTGATATGTATGTTGAATTTAATAATGCAATCATGTTAGGTAAGATGGCAGTAGCAATTATCTCAACACACTGTCATCAATAAGATTTTCCAATAAATGGCAATAATGAATGCCAATTTGGAGTAAAACTATGCCACTTTAACTCTCGACTCACTTTGATTCAGTCTAGATTTTTTTTTTACTTTCAGAATTCATGAATTCAAAAAAATAAATTTTTGATAAAAAATATTTTTTAAATTACTTTTCTCATAAATATTTTTTTAAAATCAAGTGTAGGTAGGATAGTGGCACATAATCTTACGTGAACTTGACCCAAATCCAAATCAAAGTAACCCAATATTGAAATCTACCGTATCCATATCTTACCCAAACCCAATGAATCTGATCCAACTCGAACCCAAATAAACCTGATCTAATAAATTTCAAAACCGGAAAAAAAACCCCAATGAGACCGTCTGAGACCGAATGCACCATAACCAAATTTTCAACCTGAGTCTAAGTAACCCGAATCGAACTGAGCCAGCCCACCCGATTGACATCCATATTCCCTACTCTTGATCAGGGCAGATCAGTCTTTGGCTTCTCCAAAGAAAAAAGATTTGAATCAAATCATAAAATTTACCTCAGAATAGACCACATGTTTAGGGACTGTATAAATGCATGCTCTATGAAGTCCAGCAAGGAGCAGGTTCATTGCATGAGGGAACTGAAACAAGAATTATATATAACAATGTCAGTAATTGAACGAATGGCTTAGAATGACAGAAGCCTTGAATGCCTCAAGACTGTAGTGGTAGATCTAAAAAACTTAAAATTGATCCATGTGCGATAAATGAAAGACATTTAAAATGTGCAGAATGACTGGATGAGATCTATTATGATCAGAGTGACGAGAGTTACAGGAAGGGCCAGAGGTGCCCACTAGGCTTATTGGGTCTTCAATAAAGGTAAAGATGAAATTAAATCAGGACGTTGACAAGCGACTCTTTAGTTCTTACCCCAAAAGGCGAATTGGGTCTTTAATAAAGATAAGTGATTTTTAAGATTTAATGTACTCTAGCTTTTATTCTTTTCTTTCTTCTGCATGTGTGTGTTCGTGTGATGGACAGGGCATTGAACTTCCCTAGAAAGAAGAAAAAAGAAAAAGTCAATTTTAATAGTAGTAGAGAAACTCTAACGTATTTTTTCAAAAGAAATAGAAATGTCACTTACCTAATGGCAATTTCACCTCAGTTTTGTGTAAGACTCACCTTTGATCACAACATCTGCTCACGTTACACACTATACATTTTACAGTGGCCTAGACTAGGTTACAAAACTTTATAGAGAAAAAGGCTCATGTTTATATCCCTTTTATCATTTTTCCTTTTTTAATTTTTTGATGAATTTACAACCTTTGATGTTTGTTCATATAGGTCCCAGTTCATTTGCCATTTTAAGAAATAAATTAATTTCATTCATACCATTTTCCTGCCCACAACTAAGGTATTTCAGCAAAGTACACAGTATAATCAATTGAAAATTGATTTTTAAGAAGTAATAATAGAACAATAGTGCCTATGATTTTCCAGCCTTCTTTTCTCTCAAAATATATATATACTTTTTGCGAAAATCACATAATTCAGCAATTAGTGACTACATATGAAAAAGGTTATAAAATTTATCAATATTAATGAAAAACAAAATGGTACTTCTCTATACCTACTCTTACAGCTAACTAGTGACCATCAACCTACAAGAACACTACATTAGCTGGTTGGTTTACTCCAGTTTCTCTTTCAAGCTGTAACCAGAAACTAAAAAACATTAGAACTGAAAAAACAAACGTAGCAGATTCTAACACTCTAATTCAAGATATTGTATGTTGTTAGCTAAAATTAGAAACTGTACAGTGAATCATCCTGTAAGTCATAATCAAGGTTCCTGGCGTTTTGTGGTTGTTCACAATATGGGTTCTTCGCAGCCCTTTTTGTTCAGATTACGCTCTACGAAAGAAGCAATTTATACGCACATAGGATCAAGAAAATACCTGCGACATGACTTGAACAATGACATAGCTGCATGCAAAGGGTGCATTATCTGGGCTCGCACAGCGGGAGACTACCTGAAATAGTGAAGACCGTTCCAGCCCCAAGAAAGAAATAAGCTATTGTGCAAGGTTAAAAAGCTATGCCTAGATGTGCCAAGAATTCTCGTTTTGCACAACATAATCAAGTTTTATGTCATCAACCTGAGAGAATCAAGTCCTTGTTTTCACCATTTCCAGCATCAAACATGCATGTGTGTGTGTGTGACACACGCTTGTGCTTGTATGTGTGTGTGGGTGTGTATGCTCTAGCTAAATAGCTTCTACTTCTACATTAGCCTAGCTCTTCAGTAGTTCAATTCATTCTAAACCTAAATTTCTGATATGATCCTGCATCTGTGAAGCTCGGATACAAGACCTCACTCTGTGATCTGATCCCGTCTGTTTACATGAATGATAAATGAACTTTTACTAGGAGTGAGCAAAAACTATAGATAAGTTATTATGTTTGATATTGTGGAAAATATCACCACTTTCTTTTCTTTTATCAAGATTAACAAAAATAAAAAAATGAAGTGATGTTGATGCCTTTGAACTTCCTGTGGTATTTCAAATGACTAAGGACTAACATCTTACCTTCTCAATAAAAGCTGAAATACTAATGGATTGTGGACATTCAGGACTTCTGATGATACTAACAATTTCAGCTGCTTTGACACTGCAAAAAAGATCAACAATTGAATACACATTCACATCCGTCTGTAGACATGTACACACTACATGTATCAGCTTGAAAAATCTCAAAAGTAAATATATGGAGTAAAAACAAACAATGATCTGATTTTAAAATTCTCCTCTGTCTTCTATTTCGCAAAGCTTTCCCAAGAAACAGCATATTTTATCCAACGCACTATTTTCAATCAAACAATAACAGAACTGTCTTTTTAATTTAATCACAGAACTGTGTCTTAATCCTAAGGTTGGTTCAAATCTGTAATTCTGTATCTGACACTGCCTAACTAATAGGTAAGGGACATCATCAATCATGCTCCCTCCCTTCACACGCTAAACTTTTTAACTTATGGTGAAATAAGATTCACAGACACAAACAAAGAATGCTTTGTGGACATCTGAACATCAAACATGTAAGAAATGAGATAATCCTAACCAATGCAAAGCAGTTCCGGTTCTGGTCCACCATGCCATTCTTTTTTTCTTCTAATTGATTTCCTTGTTTTTCCCACAACATTAATACAAATAGATTAATTCTAAATTTCTTCTCAGCTATATTTTATACATAAGATTCCAGGATGCTACTTTTCTTAACTTATAATCTCTTCAAGAATCACATCTAGATCCTAACTAGATGAGATCAATGCATTTTTTTTTTACTGAAGAAGATGAATCACAGATCAGCACCACTAGCCGTGTCCTGGCTTCAATATCCTTAAAAAAAAAAAATCAAATTTACACTTTCCCTCCACTTTCTCCTTTCTACTTTTTTCTACACTTCTCTCTCTCTCACACAAGATATGTAAATCCAGGTACTCTACCATGAAAGAACAGATGGAAGGTGCAAATTAAGATAGGGTTCCATCATAAAGTCTGGCACATGCAGGAAACAGTCAGAACACTGAATACTAGAACTTTTCTACCCCACTACCAAGCCAGCGTCTTCAATTGCCTAAAAGGTGAAATATTGCTACTTGACGGTGCACTCACAACTGAAGATTAGAAAATCAAATAATTCAAGTTAGAATGGACTGAAGCTAAATAGTGATAATTAAAAGATGCATATTGAGGAAGTTTGTTTGTTTGTTTTTCCTTAAACCAAGTGTAATTGATTATTCGATACCAATAGTTCGACTACAAAGTACAAGCTATGTGAGGCAGAAGTAGAATAGCCCACAACAGTTTTCCATGGGATACAAGAGGCTTTCTGTGAAGCCCAAAAAAGTCATTATTTTTTCCTCATTCTTTTATTGTTTATCTTTCACATAGAGACAATAGTACATAAAATAAAATAAAATAAAAAATTTTCCTTTATTCATCTTTTTCATCCTTAATTTCCTATATTATCCGAACGTTCATCCCAAGCATGCCTATAATGCACCAGCAAAAGTCAAGTCTTGTCACCCCAATAAGCTGCTAGGCGTGTTTTGGCCCCTGCTTTGAAAGCTAGAAAGTGATAAAAGCTGAGAGCATGTCGCTTTGAGGACACATCAACTTAATAAGGATGATGCTACCATATTTCACTATACACAACTATAGGATTTAAATAAAGCATACAGTAAATAAGCATAATCTTCAAAGCTAAAATGTTAGATGAAGATAACCAGCTCACTTGACATTCTCTTTTGTTCCCCTGATTTGTCTTACCAGCCTCCCAATATGCCTTTCCTGACGGCTAAAATCCTAGCAAAAGCAAACGAGCAGATTAGCAAACTGGACTGAGTTATTAACTAAGAGAAAACAAGAAAAAGAAACAACTGTAACAGGTTTTTTTATAAGAAATCATAGATAATCTACCTAAAATCCACACCCAAAAGAAGGTAACAGCTTTCTCCTTTCTGTAATCATTCTTTCTTTTTTTTAATTCTTTTTTTTTTGGGGGGGGGGGAGGTCAGGGCTAAAAGCCGGTTTTCATTGACCAGTTTGGAGGGCAAATTTTATGAAACCATGGAAAGTATTTCAAATTTTAAAATTTTTAGAGACTGTGTTTGCACATGAGCATAGGCTTGACTAAAAAAAATCGTTGATTTTATAAAAACTTGTGAGTAGGAAACAATGCATATGAGAACAAACATGTAAAAAAAAATTAATGCTTCTTTCTTTTTGGGTTAGCATAAAGTTGGGCCAAAATGAAATTCAACAGGTTTCCAGCGAAGAGATGGTTTGTTAGATAAACCATATACATTGCCAGCTGCAATGAAATTATCATTAACATGCTAAAAGCACTTGTCTTTTATCAGAAGTTTGCCACCTTAATTTTCCGTTCTATGAGAAATACGTAGTACAAAAGAAAAATTCATCTAAAGAGAACGAGATTGAAACAGAAAAGACAAAAAGCAAACACACAGTATAGCATACTCATGTTCCAGATAGTCAATCGTACCACATTTGCACTTGCTCTGATGGACTGATTTCTTTCATCAAACTCTTTCAGCTGCTCAAGTCTTTCTCTCTCTGTGAGAAGCCCCGACTCTGAACATCTAACAGTATCACCTGGCAAAGGAAAAAAGGTAGGATAACAACTTTAATCCAAAGAAATGAACATGAGTGCAGAGCGAGTTGGGTGGCGCAATGGCAGACAAGCTTCTACATGCTACAAAGCATAAACCTGGCTTCTTTTAAGCAGAGATCTTGCAGTAGGATTGAGCTTTGGATAGTTTACTAGCGGTGATGTATAGCTTTACAGATCATAAAAGATAAAAGCTAGCTCAAATATCTTTTCCTAAAGCTAGTGCTAACTGGTGTGTTGTTATTACATCGAAAATAGATACAGTTCACTATTATTTGATGAATTGGAAACCATAAACTTTTACAAGTGAGAAACAAACCATAAACTCTTACAAGTGAAAAGACACTATCTGGAATTTAAAAACGACACTTTACTGAAACATACCAGCGTATTCTGGTTTCTTTGTTGCCTTCACAGATTCCGTTGATTGGTTGTCTAAAACAAGTGAAGAGCAAGTATTCTGGGTTCCCATTTTTTGGCCTTCTAGTACTCCAGTTGCATTAAGATTTCCATTCTTTACTGCTTCCTTTTCATCAGCTTTTTTCCTTTCTGCAGCTTCCTTTGTGGCCCTCATTTCAGCTGCTATAGCGGCCTTTTTCGCTTCCTCAGCTCTACGTTTAGCTTGCATCTAAAATTATGACAACTACGTTCAGAGAAATTGATTTAACTATTACTCCAAAGAACACCAAACCCATAAACTATGAAAAAGCACATCATTTTTTTTCCATGTCATTTATCAATGCTTCTAGAGGCAAGAGGACAAACCTCTGCCTCTGCTTTAGCCTTCTCTTGGCGTTCTCTTTCTTCTTGGAGACTTTTCTCCTTTCTCCTGGCCTCTTCATATAACCTCCTTTCCTCCATCTGTGATTTGCGCTCATGTTCACTCTGGATATAAGTTAAGTGACTATCAAGTCCTTCAGCACTGCAGTACACGTAGTAATTTTAGAACATATAGAACAATAATGAAAGCTGAGGAATCAATCAGGATGCCACGAGAATTTGTCTTTAACAAACATAGCTGTATTTATACCTATGCATGTGAGCATCATATCTATCATGGAAGGAGTGAATAAAAATAAATGTCTGAAACTGTTTAAGTAACATTCTGCAAAACTTGAGTAGGTTTACAAATCTGAGTAAAAGCTTTACACTTACACTTTTCTCTGGTACTGAAGATCCAATTTCCTATCAGCTTCTTGCCTTTTCTCTGCATATCTTTCAATTCGAGCATCGGCTGAAGCAAGCTTTTGGTTTTCATTCACCAATTCTGCCTCTAATGAATAGATATTGTGCCTAATTTCTTCCTGCAACCAAATCAGTTAGAATTAGCACTGTAATCAATTAGAATCAAATAGAAGTCCCCTGAAAGAAGTCTCTAACATCTAAATATTTAGAAAATAGATCATTAAAAGACAAAGGTTGATCCTGAGACAACGGAGCATAGCTACTGATAAGTACTAATAGTAAAAGGCCGTGGACTCACCTGAATTAACAGTTGATACTCATTGTTCAGCTCCAGTAAAGCAGTGTCCACTTGATCTGACGTGCTCATCAAGAAACTCTGAATCTCAAGGCAGGAATCGTCATCCGACTCATCACTGCAATAACACACAGATAATGTGAAAGGATTCCTTTACTGGAAACCTGTATCAATGGGGTAACAAAGGTACCATCAAACTAGACAAAACAGATGTTAGTAAAACTAGGTCAAACTGTAAAATTACTAAGCAACCTACCTCAAATAAAGGTCAGCATAATTAAAGCACCATGCAGTTTCCAGGCCTTCATGACAGCCATCTTCACCGGCAATTTCATCATCTCTTATGTCACCATCAAAAGCTCTCATTACGAAGGAATTTGGATTTTCACTCCTAATATCAGAAGGGAAACAAAAGGCGCTTGAATTTTTTGCAGCTTTCTTTCTGCCAAATTCTGTCAAAACTAGTAATATCCTTCCTAGCAGATATGGATAATTTCACTTTCGTTCTGAACGAGAATTCAGATTAACCAAGTATAGGAGCAGAAGATAAACAAAATGGAATACCTCGATTTCGTTTTACTTGAAGGCAAACTGACGGATGAGGAGCCATCGAGCTTCTTCTGTATAGAATCAAGCTCGGATAATAGCGTTTCAAAAGTCCAGTCAGGCTCAGGATCAGCACTATTCCCGTAAATACTTACCGGGGAAGGAACTTCTAGTTTAACAATTGCCCTAAGAACAGAAGAGCCAACAGAAAATTAAGAATAAGCTATGAGAACAACGAGAAAGGGAAGATAGGGGCGGAACTTAACTACTCACATTGAAAGAGTTAAGATAATCGGAGACCGAATCCCCAACTCCACTTGACAATGATATATCTCCGTTAATTTCACTGTGGCCCCTACAGCTTGCGATGAACTCTCTGATAATCACGTTGAAGCTTGCTGTTGGGAGAAGGAGATTAGAGATTGCAGATCATTGATTAAACAAATACAGCATTGCATCCAAAGAGGAGCGCATACGGTGCCCTAGGAGCGGAGATTGGTGGCAACGGTCGGTAACGGTAACAGTTTATTCACGGCGTTGCTGGTTTCGGCAGGGGCTGGGCAGTGGCTGCGACGGAGCGACGAATAGACAAGTGCGCAAGTGCGCTCCGACGAGGTGCGCGTGTTCCGGTTCTATCTGGGGACGATGAAAATAGGAGGAGAACGCTAGGGGCAGTCACCGACTCACCGGAGTGCGTAAAAGCGAAGGAGTCCGGTTGATCGGCGCTGAAATTGAAATTAATAAAAAAAAATAGGACACTCACCCCCTGAGCTGTTGTTGAAGTTTCACATATCCTCTATGGTTCGAAAACATACACTTCGAAAATGAAAAAGCTACAGATTAGTCACTGCACAGTGTACACCAAGACATTAGACAGATATTTTTTTGGTAAAATCTTAAGAAAGACTGTGTTTGGTAACAGTTTTTTTCAAAATAGTTGGTGTGTTTTGAAAAAGCTATCAACAACGGTAACTTTGAATTTAGTTGTTAGTTATTTAATCTCAATCATTAAAAAATTATCCAAAATATTACAGCTAATTGAAACAGCTATTTCGCAAACGGGACCAAAGTGGCTTCAAGTTTTATTTTATATTTTCGAGTAAGTCGGCTTGATATTATGAAAAATAATACTCTCTATGTCCCCAAATAAATTGTGTATTCCTTTTTGGGATGTCCTTAAAAAGTTGGTGCATTTCCCTTTTTAAAAATTTTAACTCAATTATTTTACTTAATTATCCCTAACATTGGTCCTCTAATTTTTTACATGCATCGTCCAAGTTAGAACCGGGGGTATTCTTGACCAATTTTTTTTAATTTCTATCATTTCTTAATTTTAGTGTCGAAATAAATGCACCATTTATTTGGGGACGAAAGAAGTACAAACCAATAATATTCGTAGCCAATAGGACAAGTGTCCTAAGCAAACAAACAAAAAAGACAAAACTGCCAATAATGCATAAACTAAAAAAAACACCAAAAATATAGCAACCAACAACTTATAGGCTGTAGTGGACACTCCAGCAAGCAAGGTAGAGAACCTCTAACAAAACCTCCAATGGACTTGAGAAAAGAAGATAAGTTTTGTGATATCATCATGTCCTAATATTTAATAAATCACACTAAATAAGTAGTAACGGTACCGAAGATGAATTACTGTAATGGTAAATTGACAGACACAAAGCAAGTGAATGTCACGAGTCACAAATTGTAAATTCTCTATATTTTAATACTCTCTTCATCCTCAAAATATTCAATTGTATTCTTTTTTGGACTATCCAAAAAAGTTTTGATCGTTTACTTAAAAGAAAACCTCTTAACACCACTATTACCTTTTAGCCATCAGTTTTTCTTCTCTACCCAAAAAGTTGTTTTATCATATATGACAGATTCACTTTATCACTTTTAAATCTTCGGTGCTTCTTAATCTACGTGTCCAATCAAATGCTTAAACATTTTGGGATGGAAGGAGTAGCAATTTAGTAACCTCCATTTTTAGGGTATGTTCTTTTAAAACTTGTGTTTTTCAAAATTGATATGAAATTTGTAACTACGTTTTAGACCATTAAATTGTTTTAGAACTTGGAACAGAAAAGTCTAAAACTAATGACATGAATATAAAAGTCCAAAAAGTCTAGAATAAAAGGTTTTCTCGGTTCACCAACATAGGAATTGAATTGTTTTCCCCATTTTCTCTTACAGGTGAGGATACTATGGACTTGTTATCTACCCATTAGTGGTAAAATCACCGATTGATCATAATATTATCTAACTAATTTAACTAACTAATCAACATTTTTAACCTTCTTAATTTGATCTTTACATAAATAATACAACTAGTGATTTTTTCCACTAGTTGGTAAATAAACTAAGTCCGAAGGAGGAGATGAGTTATCAAACCCTAAATTTATTGGTAAACCATGAAGTACAACCGTTGTGCTAAAAATTAGTTTGGTACTTTGGTTATTGATTTGAACATTGTCTACCGAATCGTGTCATGCAATGCAAACATGCAAAAGCTGACAAACATATATGGCCCAATTTATATGGGCCTGTAACGGTGAAAAAACTCAATAAATAGAGTACAACAAGTTTTAGGTCCAAGAACAAAAGCGTCACCATTATGGGCCTCGCTTGCACTATTTGATTGATGAGTGTGCCAGTGCCACTAGGGGTGTAAGTTCTGCCCGAACCCGAAGCCTGACTCGAAAATGTCGAATTAGGGTCGGTTCGAAGGTAAAAACAACATTGGGTGGCCCGAACCTAAATTTTTGTGTGTTTTGAGGGTTCGCCGGGTTTGACTCGAAACTCGAACTGAAACCGAAATCTGAAATTATGGACCCAACCCACTCTTACAGTCACAGGCCCCAAAGCTTTTCCTCCCTTTGGGCTTCACCCCCGGCCCAGCTACCCAGCCCAATCTGCTCCCCTTGACCTTGACCACACTAAATTCGTGTTTTTGGGTCAACCTGACCCTAACCTGTAAATTTTGGGGGTCGTATTTAAGTTTGGGCTACAATATAGGTGTTTTAGAATTTCGGATTCGGGCCGACCCGAACCACCCAAACCCGACCCGACTTACCCCTATGTGCCACTATCATTTTTAGGTAACGGTAAGCGTAAAAAGCCCATCCACGGCATGATCATTAACATGTGGAGCATAACTTAGGGGATTGGGTTGTAATTTTTTCTTTATTTTGTTTAATATTAATAAAGTTAGGAGTTGAATTCAAGACCTCTGCTTCATTGTGTATTTGAAGATTTAACCAACTGAACCAAAACCTTAAGATGGATTAGGTCATTTGTTGGATTAATTCTATTCAATATACCATAAAATAATATCGTTCTAACGAGATTGATTTGCACAATTGAATACAATAAATATGACTAACCTCGGTCCATGCTTTCTTTTGTTTTATGAGAGGAACTCAAACCTTAAACGTGACTTTTACCCTCTCTTCATTTTCCCTTACATGCGTTTTGTGATGGTGTCGAACATATTCTTTTTTACTATTAGGTTAATAGTAACCACATACTCCTCCGTCCCACAAAGGTTGTCAGCATTCTTTATATTAGTTGTCAACTTTCCTAAAATAGAAACTTTTACTACAACTTTTACTAAATAACCCTTACATATCCTTCCCATTTTAACATTTATTTACACATATTTATTTAAGGGAAGGGTATATATGTCAACAAACAACTATTCTCCAACTCTTCTTAATATTTGTGCCAAACCAAATGCTACAAACTATTGCGGGACGGAGAAGTACTATTTATAAGGAAGGGGGTAGAGAAACCTAATCTCATTTTAATTTTATTTCATAATCCCCAAAACCATTATATTGGATCCAGTCCAAATAAAATTAGAAGTCCATTATTTACATGGGATCATATAATTAAATTAATAAATAATTTAACAATATTTACATGATGTTACCACCCACGGATGGGTACACTTGATCTTTGGAGTTTTGGCAACCTCCTTGAAGAGGAAGTGTGGATTTTTTTTTTTAAAATTCTTTCTTCCTTAAAACAAATTCTACAAACTAATCCCAATTTTTTTAAAATGTACAGATTGTTCCCCAAAAACCACATACTAGAGTAGTTATTAATTTTTTGAAAAACTAATTAAGTGTCAAAGTTTTGAAAAGCAACATTTAATCACCATGTAGCGGAGTAGCAATGACTGGTGGGAAATTATAAGATATTTAGTGATAAAATATCGGTCGATCTCTGCAAGATGGTGGATCAATTTTTGGAACGACTCAATCAATTATGATATCATCCCTAGTGTCATCTATCATAACCAAAATCCGCCCTTCATATATGTGGATCTCTCATGCAGTAATATTATCTCGTAGAGGTTTTTCAATTTCCATAGGAAACTTGTAAGGTGCTTCCCAAGTGTGTCGAGCAAAGCAAAAGGAAGAGGAACAACAAAAGTGAGTAAGACGATAAATAAATAAATAAATAAATAAACTGTAACCTTAGCTAAAAGGCACCGTACCTTATCTTCTAATTTCCTTGTGCTGTTCTCTCATCGCCCGCTTCTTTCCAACTTCAGGGGTTGTTTGGCGTGTTTCCAACGTCAGGGGGGCTTCCTTATCATTACTACAACATAAAATAGAAGTCAATGATTTCAATCATCACCTCCTGATTAGTTAATACCAGTACCAGTTTACCTTATAATTGTACATTTACACGTGATTATAAAATTTGTTAGTTTAACAAGCAATGTACCTAACACTGGGTCATGTGATAGTAGTCTATTGATCAGCCGCATACTACATGACCAGCTGAGCAGATGACGAATTTGCTTATTAGAGATTTTGTATCTGAATCGTGCCACCTAATTAATGGGTAGATTAAAAAGATAAAATAGAAAAATAAAAATCAAGGACTAGTAATCTGATCCAGGCTTTTCTTTTTCTTAAAACAAAAATAGCAACACGATTTTCTTCATTTTCTTTTTAATAATGGGAAAGGTAATGATTTTTCGATTGAATGTTTTGGAGCATATGTCAAAAGGGGACGTGTGCTTGATATGCAAACAATAGGCTTGCGAAAAAATAAAAGGGACCGCAACATTCTTATTTCCTCTTTCCTTTTCGTGCATAAATGTGTTAATAAGACCGTGCACGTACTTGGATTGTTGGAGTAGAGGATAGTAAAAGAACAGATTTGGTTTGGGCCTTTCGAATTCGATCACATCAGAGTAATAGCAACATTGGTCCTGAACTTCTACCTTATGTTTAAAGATTGTGCCTAAAGTATTAAATGCTCTAAACTGATCCAATAGTTTCACCTTATCATAGCACAGTTGCAAATTAGTCATTTCCTATTAGTTGGATTGGAAATATGTTTTAGGCTATGTTCTTTTGACTACAAAATTGAGAAATTTTATAGGGGTGGTTAAAAAAGTATCCCTCCAAATTTCTCTTTATTTCTCAGTATATCTATTATCCTCAAAATATTTTTAGAAATAACACATCCTTACAGAGATTCAAAATTATAATTTATGAATTCTGATCTTTTGGTGAAAATTAAAGGAGGGACCAATTTGTGACATTAAATAGAATAGAAACTAGTTACAATAAATATAAAAAGTTCCAGCACTCATGATACCATTTAGCCAATCATGCCAAATAATTGTTGGATACTACCTTCTAAACTACTCCATGAAAGCAATATGTCCAAGAGCAAAATAATAAAAACCCATGAAAGCTACTCAATCTAATGACTCATCCGGATCGTGTCATCCATATAAATCGGAAAGCAGGACAAGACAACAAAACAAAACAAAACAAAACAAAACCCCAGAGACTTGAATAGAAGCAAAACTGCAAAACCGGGTTTATTATAACCGGAGTAGCACAAACAGAGCGGGATGATGAGAAAGATGAACAACACCTCGTACTCTGCCACCCGTCTCGTTTTTCTTCTTCTTGTTCTTCTACTATTCCTGTCCACCACCTGCCTCCCTCTGTCGACGGAGTCGCGGTGGATCGTGGATGAAGAGACAGGGCAGCGTGTGAAGCTAGCGTGCGTGAACTGGGTGTCGCATCTGGAAGCCGTGGTGGCGGAGGGGCTGAGCAAGCAGCCGGTCGACGTCATCTCCGACCAGATAACAGCGGCGGGTTTCAATTGTGTTAGGCTCACCTGGCCACTCTATTTGGTCACCAATCAAACTTATGCCAATCTCACCGTCAGGAACTCCTTCCAGAGGCTCGGCTTGCTTGAGTCAATCTCTGGAATTCAGACCAACAACCCCTCCATCATTGATCTTCCACTAATCAAAGCTTTCCAGGTGCCTTTAATGTATTCAGATTTGTATAATTTTACTTAATTCTGTCCTTTTAAGTCAACATGCTTTACCAACTCCATTTTGTAATCCCAATTCCAGTATGGAGTATGAACATGGTTGTTGCTAACTAGCTAATAATGACAATTTCATAGCTATGAGAAAATTTCAACTCAATCCATCCCAAAACAAAATGTTGTATTTTCTAATTAAATTTACTTATTTTGAAATTTTCTAAAAATAGTTTCGAGAAAAAGTGCATTTTTCTCATTTATGTTTTTGTCTTTGGTATTGTTTTTAAAATTTATATCAAAACGTCAAACACGCAAAAACAAAAGAAAAAACAAAAGAAATAGAATGGTACATTTACTTGTGGATGGAAGGAGTACCTCTCCACAAAAATGAATGATAAACATAAAAGATTTCATGAAATCCATTCTTTGGGTGATAATTCAGTACCTTTAAATGTAAATCAGTTGTGCTGTATGTATGATCTTAGGAATTTTCATAATTTTAGGCGGTGGTTTCAAGCCTTGGAAACAACAATGTGATGGTGATATTAGACAACCACATTACGGAGCCAGGTTGGTGTTGTAGCGGTTCTGATGGAAATGGCTTCTTTGGGGACCAACACTTCAACCCTGATATGTGGCTCCGGGGTCTCACCAGTATGGCTACCATTTTCAATGGAGTCCCTAATGTCATAGGCATGAGTTTGAGGAACGAGCTCAGAGGCTCAAGACAAAACGTCAATGACTGGTACAGGTACAGTTTGGTTCACATCTTATTCAACTGGGACTCGAAACCTATAACTGATCGAGTCGGTCTTCGGCTCTAGCCAAGTTGGTTAAAGCTTCAAGAACACGAGCTCTTGAGTTCAACTCTTACCTCCACCATCCTTTTTTCTTTTAGAAATGAGACATGTTCTGTTATGACCTGTGAGCATTGAGCAGGTACATGCAGAAAGGCGCGGAAGCGGTGCACGCAGCAAATCCTAACGTTCTAGTCATTCTCTCTGGGTTAAACTATGACAAAGACTTGTCATTCCTGAAAAACAAACCCGTTAGTCTCTCCTTCACCAAGAAGCTGGTCTTTGAGGTGCATTGGTATGCTTTTACCGATGGAGATGCATGGCAAACTGGCAACCCGAACCAAGTCTGTGGCAGGGTTGTTGATGACATAAGAAACAGGCTATCAGGGTTCCTGCTGCAACAAGGGTACCCAATATTTGTGAGTGAGTTTGGGGTGGACTTGAGAGGAACCAACGTCAATGATAACAGATACTTGAATTGCTTCTTGGGTCTAGCAGCTGAGTTGGACTTGGACTGGGCGTTGTGGACTCTGCAAGGTAGTTACTATCTCAGGGAAGGTGTCATTGGCATGGAGGAGTATTATGGGATCTTAAGTTGGAACTGGGGTGACATTAGGAATGCAACTCTACTCCAGAAGATCTCAGCCATCCAGCCACCTTTCCAAGGTTTCAATCCTTCAATCCATCTTTTGTATGACCTTAGATCAAACAGCTAAAACTAAACGCTAAAAATTGTTGCCAAAGGCACTATGTCTTATCCGGAGGCTGATTTCATAAACATTCACATATGCTTCCTATCTTTTTTGTTTCCCAGGACCAGGATTACCTGAAAACAGGCCGCACAAAGTGATTTTCCATCCTGCAACAGGGCTATGCGTTCTCCGGAAATCGCTGCTCGAACCACTAAGCTTGGGACCTTGCACAGAATCAGAACGTTGGAGTTACACACCACAGAATACCTTAACACTGATGGGAACATACTTCTGCTTACAAGCCAGTGACCCGAGTCAGCCAGCGAAGCTCGGTATAATGTGCAGCAACTCAGGTTCTTCAAAGTGGCAAATGATATCAGACTCTAAGATGCATCTAGCATCTAAGCAGGATGATGGAACAGCTGTTTGCCTGGACATTGATTCTGACAACACAGTCGTCACAAACACCTGCAAATGTTTGAGCAAAGATAACACATGTGATCCTAGCAGTCAGTGGTTCAAGCTTGTTGATAGCACAAGGAGTTCAAGTCGACCAAAATCTCCCTTACACGTCAAAGCAATCCTAGATTTACCTGGGAATGATTTTTTGTGGAGCTTTTGGGATTTATTTGGAAGCCTTAAAGCAAGACCACATGTTCATCACTAACCCTCTGCATTGAAACCCTTACTGTGATTATAAGTCACTCTGATTCTTAACCCCATCAAAGCTTGTAGACTATTAAGTGCAAGAAAATCAACTCCCCCACCAAAAAGTTCAACCTTCAGGGCTTCACCTGGAATGGGAGCTCGTTGTCCAGTTAACTGAGTCTACAAGAAGATAATGAAGATTCTCAGAGACTTCTTCCAATATGCAGAAGATGGCAGTCACAACAGAAATCTAACCGTGCTCTTATATTTACAGGATCAATTTCGTGACATATACTGTACTTTATTTAACAAATTCTAACAAAAACATGTAAGGAAACGTATGAAAAGCAATCTCTTTACTCTTCAGCCATTTATTTTTAAAAGCGTTTTAAGTACTTTATATCGTCTCAGATAACTTTTTTAAAAATATGCACCGTTGGTTCTTCTGTCATTTTTTCCGTTAATTTTTTTAATTTTTTTGTTATGGATGTTGTTTTTACATAATTACCTCTTCCCTATTAGCGCAATTACAATTTTCTTTAAAGTTTATCCATCATACGTTTAATAAAAATTCATTTTAACCCAAAATTTAAACTTTCTTCTCTCTCCTCTGAAACCACGCAACCCAGTACAGTGGAGTCTAAGTCCAACGTCGCCTCGATGGCCTGCCGGACGTGAAGGTCCTCTTGGGCTCCCCAAACCCAACCCCGCCGAGCCCCGTAGCACCAGACCGACCCTAGTCCATCTTGTTCGCCTCGCCTCACCACTATGGTGAAGAGTTTCGGGTTCAAATCGTGTTACTCTAGGGTCGAATCACATTACTCCAGCGTCCATTCATGTTCTCCAGCATCCATCCGCTCACTCCACCGTCGATTTTTGCTACCTCTAACTTCGATTCAACCATTTCCGGCGTCGATTCACATACCTCTGAACAATCGAACCTTAATCACTCCAGCTTTGATGTTTGCCGCTGTAGTCGAACCTTTTCCGCTTCTTATCAATTTACTCCACTGGCATCCCAAGTACAGTTTCAAGTTTAGCTTCGATTTTGTGGCTCGTTCTAGTGTGACTACCAATAAACTAGCCACATGAGAAAATTGGCAAGATAAAAAGGCAGGGGATAAAGAAGTGAGGTGTGCAGAGAATGAAATGGTAAAGCTAGAGATAGGCCTGGAGAAGAGAAACTGGTTTGGGGAGAGGCAATAGGAGACGTAACAAAGTGATGGCCCCTCAAATTCGTCAAAAAGTTGAAGTTGTTCTCCAACTTCACCGCCATTGTTCTTCGTCTTTTTTTTTCGTTTCATTTTTTTTTGAAGGTTTTTCGTTTCATTTCATATTATTGTTCGTATCCCACTGAGTGAAACAATTTGACAAATTGCTTAACGAATTGTGGAGTTGATGCCGGTGAACGCGACGGTGAACTGAAAGAGAATGGGGAAGCGAGGGGTTTGGGTGGTTTTGAAAAATTTTAAAATAGCTGGGGCCAATTTACAGATTATCAAAATAATCAAAGTTAAATTGAATTTTAATTATAGACATTTACAAAATCGCCATTTATTAAACAATGACTTTAACAGTAACGGGAGAAACTCTAAATGAAACCTAAAGGATTAATATGAGACGGATTCTTAAAATAGGACCAAAATAGAATACGCAACAAAGTTAAAGTACTATTCCTGAGCCAACCATAGTAAGTTTTAAAACTTTATTTTGAAAGTTACTAATTATTTTTATTTTATCTTTATTTTTTTTTGTCTTGTATCTTTAGTTTTTTTGTCTTGTTTTTTTATGCAGTTTCACCCATTTTTAATTATGTCAAAGTATATACAGTCTTACATTTATATTAATCTCCGCACCCATATACAAAAAAACTATTAGAAATTATATATCAAAATGTTAGAGAATAACTCAATAAATTAAACAGATGAGAGGAGTAGTCACTTTTTTTTACATAATTTGGAAACATATTTGAAAAACAAAAAAAAATTATGCTTTAATACAAAAAAAACAGTATTGATCTTAATAGAAAGAAAGAAAGGGAAAAAAAAAACAGTAACCTTTTTTATGGTGAGTATTGGTACTTGTAGGGGGTAAAGTGCACATCTAATCCTATAACTTTAATTCGTGTACCATTGTAATCTTGTTTTAAGATTTTATACAATTAAAGTTTCATTTTTAATTTTTTTTACATCGTGGTCTTTTTTGACATTTTTACCCTTTTATAAAAAATTAAAATATAAAAATCATTCTAAGGTTTAGCAAAACTTTCAATTTTACCCTCAATTTTTATAAAACCTAAAGTTATACCCTAACTTTTATAAATCCTTACAATTCTACCCTAAACATTTTCTCTCTACTTTATCTCACCACCCTCCTATACACCACCACCGAAACCTCGCCGGACCACCAATGACCTTAACCGAAATGCCCAGGACCACCCTCTAAGCCGCGAAACGCGAGCCTAGGTGGCAGATCCGCAGCCCAGGGTCGCGAATCGTGAGGCCAGAGTAGCGAATCACTGCCCCAGAGCTGCGAATCGCTAGCACAGGGTTGCGCAACGCAGGCCTAGGGCCGCGAATCGCTAGCCCTAGGCCACGAATTGCCAGCCGTGGTGTTCCGGCGGCTGTCCGTGGCATTCCGGCGGTGGTTTGTTGAATGGTGGTTGACATAGGTTGAGTTGAAAAGTTTAAGGAAGATAGCATGGTTTGTTTGTATATTTTTAAAATTTGAGGGTGTAAATGGTGTAATAAGAAAAATTCAGTTTATAATCATTATTTTACCATTTATGTGAAAGAGTAAACTTGTCAAATAATCACAAAAAGGATCATGGATGCAAAAAAAAAAACGTTTAAAATAGGACTTTAATGGTACAAAATCTTAAAACAGAGCTACAATAAGAGATGAATTAAAATTATGGGATAACGAGTGCACTTTACTTGATACTAGTAGTGTAGTGAAAAGTCATTGACAATCCACTTTTTATTTTTTACTGGGAAGAGAACAGATAGGGGAATAGAACCGCGGTGGGAGCCAGCCGATGGCTTGCTTGCATATAGTCTTGTGATTCTGGAAAACGAGTCTCTCTTCACAGAGAAACTATGCATCGGTTTTGTTTTTGGGATTTCCAAATCAAGTGTGAATGACATAAACTACTACAATGTGAGTAGTACTAGTAGTAGTAGATTATTAGGGTGGGTTCTTCCCAATGTTTGTGAGCGAGTCCAAGACCAGAGATTAACTACTAGTATTAGTAAGTAGCATAATTAACGTTAGGAAAACAGGTAGTTGAACTGTTTCCTGAACTGGAACCAGACTGGGCCTTGCGGAGGCTGGTGGGTCATTGGGCATCTTAAGCTGCAACTGCTGTGCCATTATGAATGCAACATTTTGCTACACAAACCTCTACTGCACTCCAGATTTTACCTTCGAAACATCTTTTCGTGTACCAATCATGACTCTTCTGTAATTTCCTGGAAACATACATAGGAGTGTTATTCTGATTTGCAGGGCTAGGACTATCTGAAAGCAAGACGCACCACAGAGCAAGCAATTTGCTCCACAATTTCAAATGAGTACCACCTCAGTAAGTAGTATTGTACTAGCAGTCAACATTTTCATTCACTGCATGAAAAGTAAACTTCTTCCCCAAGTAACGCCTTTGTTAATGCTGTTTTCCCTTTTTTTATTAAATTATTTATCAGTGCTCCAAGTGATTTTTTATAGTATAAGCGAGAGGCCCCTTCATTGTTCTTTGGAAATGAGGTACAGTGGACAACAATCTTTTGAGTGTTTTGGCTGTTCTAGACCCCTATCGCAAGTTCTTCATAATCTGTAAAATTCAAATATTAAATCAGGAGACTGAAACTTGTATAACAGAAAAATAGCAACATCAACTTAGGGGTCACTATATTAATTAGTGCTGCCAAGTTCTTATCTCAACCACCAAGCAAATGTGAAGAATATATCTCAACCACCAAGTTCTTATCTCCTCCAGCTTTACAAAAGTTTCTACGCTAGTTGGAGCGTTAATTTTTTCGCTGATTTCTTTTCTTCTTCTTGAAGTTATATACGGCACAAAGAATATATCTTCCCTTCTCTGCCTTGTTTCTTCAACATTACAAGATCATTAAAAAGATAAAGAGACGAAAAAGGAAAAGTGAAAGGAAATGGTTCTGGTTTTTATTCTGGTCTACACAGTAACTGAAAAGCAAAGAAGTCACTGTCTCTACATTCTCTTGTAGCGGCAAAAGAATTTTCCACGACACCTTTTAGTACATCTGGATATCTTTAATCCTTCATCTGCTGAAGTTTTTAGTCAGTTAACAAGTCCACATTAGACTCAGCATGAGTCCTGTACCTACCAATCTGGCCATGAACATCAATAGCAGTTACCAGTCAAATCAAGCTTCATCAATAGATGATAACTTACAAATGAAGCTCCTCCTTAGCCATGAACCTGATGGTCGAATGCTCGATTCTGAGCAGCTTCTTTTTGAAATTGAGCAGATGTTCCAGGTTGCAACAGCAGTGAGTACTCAGAGCTGTCTTCACTGCCATTTCAGTAGTTTTAGATTCAAGTATAGCAGCTAGTTCTTCTGCTAAAAACTACAGTCAAGGAATTCATAATGCTAATGCCAACCACTCTTGGTGATTTCGGTCCGCTTCTTATCTAGTAAATAATTCACAAGTTTGATAAACATGGCAAGAATTTTAGATGATCTGTTACCATTGTCATTTCAGCTATTGGGTAACTTTTCTTCCTTTTTTCAATTTTGCCTATCCTTAGGGAGCATTCAGCATGCATGATTTCATATTTCTACATCAAGTCGTTTGTAGAATTAGCAAGACTGAGCTATGATTCTCATACACTATGGAAAATTTGGTATGATATGATGGGTTCATTTGCAATAAAATATGTATTGGTAGAATTTTCTTTTCTGAGCAAAACTTGACAGCAACATTTCTGTTGCAAAAACAGAACTCAAACACATTATTGATACAGTTGAGTATTTATTTCAGTTCCATGATATTGGCGAACATTTTGACACAAATGCTATGTATCATTCAAGGAACATTGAGTTTGTTGGCTTGCAGGAGCTCCAAGAACACATGGAGATCATTGATAAGATCTCACCAGAGGTTATCTTTAATGCTATTAATTTTTCTGTAAATTCATGCTCCTACAAACAAGCAAACAATAATCCATGCATGATATATAATTTTTAACTTTCTCTAGAAATTGCAGATGCTAAGAAAATGCTCTCACTGGGAAGATCCACACAAGCAAACAATGATCCTTTTTGATCTGTTGAGAGACTACAGATGGGATGCAAAAATAACACTCGTGCTTACAGCTATTGTGGCTGTCTACGTGGAAATTTCTCTTATGATGGAGCTTCGTCGTTCCATTCCTTTGGCTGAATCACTTGCAATGCTTCGGCAACTACCTGACAACATGAATGACTTCAAGCCCCAACTGAAGGCATTGAGAATGCTGGTTATGACCGTGTTCAACATGACCAAGTGTATAATCAAGTTTGAGGCCCTGCCCCTTGATGTCGCAAAACCAGATATGGAGACCTTGTCTGTAACAAAGGCTGAAATGTATTCTGCTGCTTACTGGATCATCAAAAGCATGGTCGTATGCTCCGTTCAGATTACAAGCATGAAAGCCAGGAAACTTGGCCAAGTGCATGTTCTCTCCCTTCATTGAATTACCTCTTCTTCCATTTGCGATTTCAGAGAGTTCCCAAAATGTATAATTATTGTCATTGACACTGAACTAGCTCTACGGTGTGCACTCAACCTCTTTCTGCTTTGGTGACCTCTGCAGATATCATCGTTCAATTGTAGCAGCATGGGAGCTGATGAGCTTTCAGGTCAGGTTGAACAGCATTTACAGTCACCTAGTGGAGCATGTGGATACTTGCCATCAACAAATAGGTCAATCCCACGATGTCCGGACTTTAACTAACCTCATGAATGTGTGCTCAACATAGCTCATTCTGATGAAGTTCTCTCATAATGCAGACGTGAAACTACACCAGATTTTGCTAAATGTTTTCAAGGAAACTAGTGTAGACAACCAGGGAATTCTGCACATGCTGTTCTCTCTAAACAATGACTTGCCACTTAAAGGTTGTCCCAAGCAAGTAAAGGTGCAGGCTACTTTCTGTTGTTTATGTGTCAGTTCCCTGAAAACCACCTTCAGTTTAATTCATGCTGCTTTACATCTGATGACAGAGAGGCCTATCTGAATTGAAAGACAAGCTTGTCATACTTCTTGTTTCCAAGCCAGAGCTTCTTGCAGTGGAGGACCTACTCTTTCTAGTTCAACAAACATATGATCATACTCGAAATAAGAATGTAGATGGGGATTATGAGATTGTGTGGGTTGCCATTTCTGATAGGTGGACTGAGGCTGAGATGGAAATTTTTAACTTTTTCTTGCGCTCTCTGCCTTGGTTCTCTATCAGAAAACCCTGGACACTCAAACCGGCAGTGGTGAACTTTATCAGGCAACAATGGAGTTACGAGGACAAAGCTACTATGATAGTATTGGACCCGCAAGGGCTGATCACAAACTCGAACGCCCTTGATATGGTAATGATATGGGGTTCAAAGGCATATCCTTTTTCAGTTTCAAGGGAAAATGACCTCTGGGAAGCTCAGCATCTTAACCTCCAAATTCTGACCGACAATATAGAACCATTACTTGCTCAATGGGTAATGTACTGGTTATCTGGTTATCATCATTATCATCATCACAAACAGAAAAACTTCTTCCTTTGCAGAGATATCTCGGTTTCCATATTGACTAATGTCATTGCACTCATTACAGGTTGAAGAAGGAAGGAACATATGTCTATATGGAAGTGACAACATAGACTGGATCAGGCAGTTCCATAACAAAGTGAAGGAAGTGAAAAGTGCAGGTGTTCAGCTGGAGATGGTGTTTGTTGGAAAGAACAAGCCAAGCGGTGATGTGCGAGACATTTTAACCACCATAAACAGCGAGATGCATGCAAGCATACTCTCTTTCACTGCAATAAAGTACTTTTGGCTTCGGCTGGAAAGCATGAGGGACTCGAAGCTCCGGCTTGGAAAGAAAGCTGAGACTGACCCTATCCTAGCAGAGGTCACAGGGTTGCTAGATATGAGCAACAAGGGAGAAGGATGGGCCCTGTTTGGAGGAGGTCCTGCAGCTGGTTACATAAGGCTTCAAGGTAGAGAAGTCACCGAATGGTTAAACCAGTTTCCCAAATGGGGAGGAAACGTGAGGCACTTTGGTCTGGCTAATGCACTGAGAGACGCCATTGAGCCAACCATGTGCTCCAGTCCCTGCAATCACACTGATGTCGTCCCTTATTCTGAAGGACTTGTTCAAGGAACTAAAGTATGCCCTAGGTGCAAGCGTGTCATGAAGAAGTTTATTATTTATGAGTCGTCATCAAACTAGGCGATTTGACAGTTTTTTATATTCTCAGCCTAGCAGACTTCCAAGCTCACTGAAATAAGTAAAACTCTCTTGTAGCACAAACTTGCAGATGCTTTCCAGTGTTTCTGTGAACTAAGATAACAATTTTCTTGATTATTTTTTATGGGACGAATCAAGTACTTACTAGGATGGCCCAAATCTTACACAGAAGTCCCAAATCCCAAGTCCAAAACTCGACCCGACTTTGAACTTACCACTTACAAAACCCTACTACTATTTTCCATTGCAAACTTGCATAACTCTTCCTTCTCTTCAATTATTTGAGGTCGGATGGAGTATTTATGAATCGTCAATACGAATGTTTTGTTATTGATTTATTGGATACTACAACAGCCAGCTTCTCTTCAGCGACCTTCCTCGAGGACCTCCTTCAATCGTTCGACCTCAGCTGAGCATTGCAACTTGGCTTCCAACCGAGTTTGAGTATAGTGAGCTCCAGCTTGAGCTCGTCCTGTTTACATACACTTTGCCCGTTTCCATCCTACACGTTTACGAGCTAAGGAAGCATTACCTTAATTTTGATGCCGTAGCCTCAAAAACGTATCTAAATCCCTAATATTTTTAAAGGAGATGTTAGAAATTACATATCCAATCAACTTTTCATTATTTTTCAATCTCAAGCCTCCATCTTGTCTTGTCCCAAACTTTATCTTTTTGCTTTCTATCCAATAGCATAATTTATGTATTCTTATAACCCTTGCAAAAGATGCGGTACAATCTCTAATAGAATAGGGTAACATTTACTCACGGGAAAAGCACATGTCAAACGGGATGTGCAAACATTAATTTAATATAAACTTCTTTCGGTGTGTTCTTTTGATGAAAATTTCGGAGAACTTGGTTAAGTATTTGAAATTGAAGTGATGCATGTGAGAGGGAAAATTGGATGGAATGAGTTGATTTGATGGTTTGTTGATGAAATTTTCATGAAAAATCAAGTAAAGAACACACCCTATTTTCTAAGGATTAACAGGTTTTCTATCTGCAAAAGAATGCAGCCTCATCTCCCCACCAAGTGCTTTATCAATCCAGCAAACCCAACTTTCCATTCTCCAATCTTTTTCTTTGTTGATGCACAGCCAAATTTCCCCATTGGGCCATTTTCTATTCTTTGGTACTCGTAGGTAAAATGCACTCATCGTAACTTTAATTATTGTAATTAAAGTCTTATTTTAACTTTTTGTCTTAATAAAATCCTGTTTTTAACCGCGGCCCCAGGCGCCGAATCGGACCGACGGTGGCCGGGTGTTGTTGGACTTAATTAAAATATTTGGGTTAAAATGTTAAGTTTAAAACTGTTAGGGGTGCTTAAATAGTTAAGTTTAAAATTTGGGGTGTAAATAAACTTTTTTTAAATAATTGAGTTGATCATTTGATCATTTTTCCCTCAAATCCGTTAAAGTTAACGGTTAACGGACAGAAAATGACATTAAAGTAACAAAAAGTTAAAAAACGTGACTCATTAGTATAAAAAGTTAAAACATGACCCTAATTGTACAATAATTAAATTTACAGGACCATGGGTGCATTTTATCCACTGGCCATGAACACTTTTTTAACATGAACTAGAACGAACAAACTTACCAAATTAAGCGCTCTCAAGTCCTATAGCCTTCTACAAGGTATACAAAGTGAATTTTTTTTTAGTTAAGAAACTGTTCCTAGTCCTCAACTCAATTCCTTACCCAAACCAGGTTCTCAACTTGTACTTATTCCCAGCAGTTAACCATACTGGAAGCAAAGAAGAAATTCTGTTGAACTTTATAGCCTTGTGATCCATATATATACATCAACTTTCAGTACTGCAAGATGCATGCAGACCTTCCTTAGTTATATATCCTTCTCTCTTTGTGATTGTCCTTGATCAGCATTCAGGGTATATATAGTATGGCAACATCAGCTGCACCTGGAAAGAAACAAGTGGGAAGTAGTGGCGGCCGCCACGCTTTCTCCAGCTCCGATGACAATGTGATGATGAAGCAAATTCAGGCCACACATGCTCCTGATGGCCGTGAAGTTGTTGTTAAGCCCATACTTGATGTTGTTGAGGAAATATTCCGTCGTGCCAACCCTGCAGCAGCTGCTACAACCCATAATGTTCCTGTAACAAAAGCCTTTTACATTTATTAGCTGAAACTTTAATGTACATGCATCTCACTGAAATTTTGCATTGTACTTAATTGTTCACAGGCACAACCGGAAACATTGGAAGACAAGGCTCCTCCTCATGTTGATCTTGATGAACATTTTGAACTCCTGTCGATCACCCTCAACAAAATCTCTTGCGAGGTCATGCTTACATTATTATGCATATATACATTTATAGGGTTTGTCACCATGTTGGTATTTGCTTTTATGTGTTTTCTAACATGATTTCATGGTTCTTGTAGTTCTTTTCTTTAAAATTTGTACTCATAACATGATTTAAGTTTACTGCTTTTGTCTTCAAAAATGTCTTTGCTTCAGTTCATGTGATCCAAGAGTTGGTGTAAAATTGGTTAAAGCTAAGAACTTTTCATAAACAATCAGGATAGAGTTTAATATTTCTTTAATACTACTATCATTTAGTCTTCAAATGATTTTATTACTATGACTTTCCATTTTCAAAACTTTAATTTTATTTCATCTATGTAATTCGTTTCCCCATGTGAAAAGCAAGGTGTCAAAAAAATCTAGTTACTGACATTCACAAGCAGTAGCGATACCAAAAAAAAAAAATTGTTGTGGGGGCAAATTTGAAGATCGAAGTTATACAAAAATCTTGTATTCTCCAGCTTTAGGAAAGCTAAGACAATTTGAATTTCGAATTTATATATGATTGACTCAAATTTACTTATGTTAAAGGAAAAATAATTATAGATTAGATGTTGAAAATAATTGTATTAACTTTTCTGAAATTGAGCGGGTATGAGATATACATTCAAAAGTCTTATTTTAAAGCAATTTCACAAGTTAGCAATTACATAATTTTCATATTTTCATAGAAATTGTGAAACCTGTATTTATTTATCTCAATTAAAAAAGTGCATTTTTATAAAATTTATTTGTGTTGTCGGTCTATGTGTATATATTAGTTACTATGACTTTGGAAACACATCATGCACCATCAATAAAACAAATCATAACCAAATAAACTCCAAAAGCGAAGCAAAACTTGGTTGATGACTAAACAAAATCGGCTTCAGTGAAATTGAAAACAAATAGTGATAAATGTTGGTTAAATTGTTTAGTTTATAAGATAGAAATTTAAGAGTACTTTTGGCTATAATTTAAGATATGTGTGTAGAATATTTTCAGTTATGAAGAAAAAATTACATATATATGGTTCAAAATGTTCTTATATGTACATAGATACTTTATCCTTTGAGAAACGAAAGGTTGACGGGCAATTGCCACCCCAAGTGGTACCGCCACTGTTCACAAGTAATATTTTTTACTCAACTATAATTGGGTAATAAGTATCTCGGTCAATGTACCTATCTCCATCTTCTGAATGTATCAAAGATACAAATATGTCTATGCAGATGAACTACAAGCGTACAAGTGGGGCGGACGCAAACAGCACAACAGTTGCAGTGCTCAACCTGCTCTCAAACTACTCATGGGATGCCAAAGTTGTGCTGACCTTGGCAGCATTTGCTGTAGGCTATGGTGAATTTTGGCTATTAGCACAGCTCTATACCGACAACCCACTGGCGAAAGGTGTTGCAGTTCTCAAGCAATTGCCGGAAGTTCTTGAGCAAGTTAACTTTTTAAGGCCGAAATTCGAGGCCCTGACGAATCTCATCAACGCCATGCTCGACGTATCAAAACGTATTGTCGAGTTCAAAGAACTTCCATCTCACTACATAAGCCAAGACGTGCCGGAAATGGTGGCTGCCACTGCTCATATACCAACTGCAGTTTACTGGACCGTACGGAGCGCTCTCGCCTGCACATCACAAATTATGGGCATAGTCAACCAGGGACACGAGTACGTACTCCTGCCAGAAATTGATTCAATTCTTCTTCCAGTGCTTCATTCAGTTTTTATGTAGCCTATTCCCCTTGTCTGTTTGGTTTGCTTCACAGGTACATTGCATCAACCACAGAGGCTTGGGAGCTATCGAGCTTAGCACACAAACTCAGTAGCATACATAGCCACCTCCTTGAGCAGCTACGTCTGTGTCATCAACACATAGGTTGGTATCATTCTGGGTTGGAAATTTTCTGGAAAATACTAGTCAAATTGATATCTAACTGGTCAAATTGCTCAACACAGATGAGAAAAAGAATATAGAAGCATATGAATCACTTAAACGGCTCTTCGAGACACCCAATTTTGACAACATGAAGATCCTCAAGGCTCTGATATACGCTAAGGATGACCAGCTACCACTTTTTGATGGAACTGGGAAGTCAAGGGTATGTGAATTCTCTTTTTAAAATAGGAAAGAGCTTCTTCAACAAGATTTAAATGCCTTAAACAACAAGCAACTTATATGTAACCTACAATCACAGCTTAGCCTTGAGGTATTGAGGAGAAAGAACGTTCTGCTACTCATTTCAGACCTCCAAATGCAACTCGATGAGCTCTCAGTCCTTAAGCAAATGTATCAAGAAGCTAAAATGCACCCAACAAGGCCAGAGAGCCAGTACGAGGTGGTGTGGATTCCTGTAGTGGACAGGTCAACCCCTTGGGATCCAATAAAGCAAAAACAGTTTGAAACTTTTCAATCCATGATGCCATGGCAATCGGTGTACCATCCTTTGATGATTGAGAATTCTGTGCTTCGTTACATCAAAGAAGAGTGGAGGTTCAACAAGAAGCCTCTGCTCGTGGTACTTGACCCACAAGGAAGAGTTGTGAACCCAAATGCAATTCATATGTTGCGGATTTGGGGAAGCCCTGCATTCCCTTTCACCAGGACGAGGGAGGAAGCTCTTTGGAAGGGAGAGACTTGGAGCATTAGACTCTTGGCAGATTCAATTGACCCTGCAATCTTCACCTGGGTATTACTATATACTAGTCCTCTCATCTTCTAACAATGTATACGTAACTTTCTTCATATCTCAAGAAACTTGCTCTAAAAGGAATTCCGTACGCACAATTCAGATAGCAGAAGACAAATGCATCTGCCTGTATGGCGGAGAGGACATGGAGTGGATCCGCAAGTTCACAACCAAGGCACATGATATAGCTAGAGCTGCCGCAATACAGCTAGAGATGCTGTACGTGGGGAAGAGCAACCCCAAAGAAAAAGTTCGTAAAAACAGCACCATAATCCAAGCAGAGAAGTTAAGCCATGTCCTACAAGACCCCACACTGGTCTGGTTCTTCTGGGTCCGCATTGAGAGCATGTGGCATTCCAAAGTTGCTCATGGCAAGACAGTCGAGAATGACCCGATCATGCAAGAGATCGTGACAATGCTGAGCTTCGACGGCAGCGAACAAGGGTGGGCAGTGATAAGCAGAGGGACTGCTGCAGAGATGGCAAAGGCCAAGGGCGAGACAATGCTCAAGAGCCTTGACCAGTATGATCAGTGGAAGGAGCTTGTTGAGCCGGAGGGATTTATCCCGGCGCTGAGTAAGAATCTACATGACGTCAGTCCGGTGCATCACTGCAACCGCCTGATTCTGCCAGGGACGGCGGGGACCATCCCGGAGAGGGTTGTCTGCTCCGAGTGTGGCAAGGTTATGGAGAAGTTCTACATGTACCGCTGCTGCACCGACTAAGCTTCAAACTTTTAATGTTTTACACCGTTTAATATCATAAAGGATGTAGTCTGATGCTTGTGTGTGTGTGTGTGTGTGTGTGCGAGCGTCACAACTGTTTGTCCTCAACTTGCACCTCTTTTACTGTGTGTATTCTTCATCTACTATGTTACCATCAGGATTCTATTATATGAAATAATCATTCAATTGCTTGCACACTTCTTCTGTTAAATGAGAGAACGATAGCATTTCAGAAAAAATAAATGTACCAGCAGACAGGTAGCAGAAGTGCAACAGTGAATGCAAATCGCTGTTTAAGACTGGCATTCAAATTAGATCAATTTATGCTTCGGAAACATGAACATCCCTCAGAGGAGTAGATCAGAGAGCGTTCACCAGTAAGAAGCAACAACCAAGATTGTCTTTTAACAACAACCAAAAAATGTAACAATTCCACACTCGACAGGCCACAATCCACCGAAGCGAGAGCGGCCTGATCATTGAATTGAGAGTAGAAAGAAACTAGTCTCGAGAGATGGAATTGAATTCCGATTTACGCTTTCGTTGACGCGCCCAACTGGACCATTGAACAGAAGAACGCAACGCCTATCAAAAGCGACACCCAAGCTATCAAAGTCAAGGATCAATCAAACAAGAGTTTATTCTTCAAGAGCTGTGCTCAGAACACAGGCAGACGCCTGGGAACAAGGCAGCAGTTAGGGTTTGCTCATTTCGTTTATAAAGGCAATACTCCTAGATTCTCTCCTTTAACACCAGCCCAATAGTAGTGGGCCAAAGAGGAGCCCGTTTATCATTTACCAAAACTCTCGGCCCAATGTTCCGGAATGAAACGAGATCTCCATCCTTTTTCATTCTGCCAAGATAGACTTCTTTTATAATTAGCGTACGGATCCAGATTGTTGAAACATGTTTCCACTTGGTCGAGCCCAATAGTAGTGGGCCAAAGAAAAACCCGATTATCATTTTTCAGGAACAGAGGAATATTATGTTGAAAATAAATTTGAAACATGCAAAGTTTGTAATATACCAACTTGAAAGAACAAAAAAAAATTATTAAAGTAACATGCCCATTATCTTAAACCCTCATGTCCATCAATCCTCCGCTTAAATGTTTAATTCATGGATTGTAATTAGGGGTGAGTTCGAGCCGAGCCCGAACCTATTGTTAAATATTGATAGATTTTTTTTTACCATCCACCTAAATGTTTTACCCTGGATCCGCTAATGGTTATTCCCATAGTATATATTTGTAGAACGAACGAATTAGACGCGTAGGGTAGCTGTTTCTGCTCTGTCATGGGCATGGCTAGAAAGAACAGAACAGCCTTTACTTCGTGTCCTCGCAAGATTGTGTTGCAACTTGGCATGGAGATAATATAAAATACGCACAACACAACACAACACGTTATAATTATTACTCTTCTACTAAATTCATGTGGTTTCGAAAGATCTAGCAACAAAGTATCTAAACCAATAATCAACGCTAGTAAACCGTAAGTGCGTTCGTCCAGAAAAAAACAAAAACGTTGGGCGGGGACTAGGAAAGTGCCGAGTGTTCTTTAGCTTTCGGACTCGCGTTATATACTATTGCATATATGAAATGATCGATAATCCATAAATTAATTCATCACTTATATGTATACTTAAATAAGTATGACAAATCACCTTAAAATTGAGAAATACTCTCTCCTTAAGGCCAAATATACTCCGATCTACTGTTTAATTCAAGGGTAAACTTGGGTTGGTGTTACTGTGATGAGTAAATTAGACTTGGTACTTAGAGGACAATGAGGAGAGCATTTTGGGTCAAATCATCGAAATAATGAGGACCCAGCAGAGAATTAGGCTTTTGGGGTTGGGGGGATCCCACAATTTTCGACGAAATGCAATTGGGCAAGTTGCACGATATCCAGGACCAGAAGAATTGCTGTTTTGTTCTCCCAATGCGTTGAAAAGATAAAGATTCCAAATTATCCAAGTAGTAGCAGTACAAAAGAAATTTAAATACCCTATGTATGTATGTATGAATCAAGCATACATTTTTTTAAGTGAGGCGGCTTAATATTACTTTAAGGAAAATAATACAAACTAGAAAGAATCACAGAGTCTATTACAAATCTAAACATCCAAAGAAAATTATTAAGATAATCCAACGAAATATCTAAAACATAACCAATTAAGAAAAAATTACAACTAAAAAAGACCCTCCAACAAACAACGTTGAGCTCCAACCTAGCCATCATTCAGCTTGATAAAGTATATTTTATCATGATGAAATAATTTAGATCCACGATCTTGACCAGGGCGCATCGTCGTAGTTGTTCAGTAGCTAAGCGTCGTCTCATCATTATCATGCAATGAGAGGTATGCTTGCTATACAAGAGAAGCATACCGAACAACCAAAACACAAACTAGTCCAAAGACCAACCAAAACAAATATCAATTCGAAACACCATAAAACACAACCTAAAATATGAAATAAAAAACCAAAAAAGGAACCAAATCTGCAAAAAAGAGTAGACAAGGTTGGTCCAAAAACAAGTCTACTCTCAAGCCATAGGCTCATTGCTCTAGGTGAGGCATGAAAAATCCCGGCCTCACTAGTTTGCAATCCGATCATCACCACAATCTTAGGTAACTAAGACCTTTTCCCCTTTATATGAGAAGCACATCGCACCAAGCCTTGTTGCATCCCTGCACTTCCAGACCATATCCATCTGCACACAGTCGCACACGTCCACCTCCAATGTGCACCACATAGGTCGAGCCAAACCAATAGGCCAGCTCTGGTTGCCAATCTTGAGCCCCTAAACATTGCTGATATTCGAACCCTGGCTTGGAGAGGTCATTGTGGGTCCCAACCCATAAAGAAGGCTCGAGCAGCAGAAACGCCAAAGAAGCCAGCGTGGTCGGCGGCGAAGAGCCACGGTGAGCGTTGGTGATAGGAGCCATGTGTTGGGGCATGGGACGGACCCCGGAATCTAGGAGCGAACCGGTGATCCAGGTCACCGTCAGACTGTGCAGAGGGTCCGAGCCATGCCGCCAAACAGCAGCCATGCCTCCGTGATTTTTATCGGGTTACCATGAGCCAATCACGTCCAAGCCATGACGAGGCAAGGCAGAAAGTCTCTGAGCTGAAGTGGGTTGTCGGTCGGCCACCCTGCTGGAAGAGGGTATGACATGGCTCAGGATGGAGCCGATCCAGTGCCGGTGGAAGGATTAGCTACAATACAGCTTTGCGGCGCATGAGAGCAAGCTAAAGTTTTTCTCTAATTTGGTAGGAGTTACTTTCGAAGGTAGTAGTATATTCGTGGTCATTACTACTCATAATCATAAATTTTCTCAGCAAACAAATCATGAAGCATACATTTATATATACAAGTAATTTTATTTTATTTAGACAGGAATGACTATTCATTCAATAGCTAACAACCTATGGCTAGATAAACAGACTAATCAGGAATTACATCCCGAGAACTACTTTTGCTCTTTGCATGAGTTGAGCAAGATCAAACCAACTATCCTAATAGCTTAATGCTAGTGAGAATAATAATCCTAATAATAATAATAACCAAAATGAGTTTAATGAAATACTAGATAGCATGAAAATCATGATGATAGAAATATCACGTTGATAAAGGATAAAAATCCTCAAGTGAAGTTGATCTTCGCAAGTGCTTTCAAAATGCCATAAGGCTTTATTCAAGGATCCATCTGCAGCATTTGTATTAGAGATCGATGCTACCGTCCCCCTCCACTGAAGCAATGCGAAGCGTGCCCGAACGAACTTGTTCCTTGCAAGGTCTCCTGAAAAGCACCAACGAACATCAAACGACACCTGTATAGACCATATCTAAAGCCAACTAAACATCACTGTCCACTAATTGTCCCAAGTACAGAAAAAACTACGAATGGTTGGATCGGACTTTGTAGCCCAAGCACTCGAGGCCAAACCCCTCATTGCTCCAAGCAGGGAGAGCCATTGCCCCTCCTTGTCGCCTCCTACAACTCTTCCAACAGGCCATCCACAACCATGCCCATTCGGGCTTGCTTGCCATCCCCTCCAGCATCTACCCTTCCTTCAACTGCCTCTCCACACGAACCAAGCATTCCCATTGACATCCACAATTGATCAGACCATTCCAAGATATCCATCAGGTCAATCTCACAAATAGAAAAACCAAACACAAAGAGAAGCAGCACCATTAGCGAAGAAATTGACACATCCAACGCAGAGTCTTCCAGCATCAGGGTCCTGCCGCGCCTACCGCCAGTAGTGGAGAGCGTGTGCAACAGAGAGACCCAATTCGTCAGATCCCCCACGGCGGAGTAGAGGGAGGGCGTGGGTAATAGGGGAGAACCACCCAACAGAGAGCAAATCGGACCTTCAACCCAGGTCCCATATTCAGTCGATAGAGACCTGGGTTCGACAATGGCCCGTGAAAGACACCAATAGATCGCGTTGGCCGGGCAGAGTACTGGACGCCGCCCGCCGGGCATGGTGACCCAGCCAACAGAAATGGTTGTCAAACACCAAATTGCAAGGGGTGTAGAGAACTCGGGGGAGTAGCAGACCATAACCGACACACAAAACTCCAAAACGCCCGAGTTCGGCGCTGAAGCACGGTGGCGGTGGCGCCGGGTTCCAGGATAACACCCGAGAACGCATTCTCACAATAATATATGTACAAGTAATTAAATGCAAATAACATCTACTAACAGAGAATTCACTACTCTCCCGTCTCAAATATAATGCAATAGTACGTTGACTTGACACGAATATTATTGTGAGAAAATTTTGATATTGACTTTCCTATTTTATCTTTTTTCTATATTGAAAAAGGTGATCAAACACAAAAATTGAGAAATAATAATAAAACAAAATTAAAATTTAACAATAAATATTTCAAGAATAAAAAATTAAAAAATTATATTATTGAGTACACACTTTTATTTGGAGAAGAAAGAGATCTATAGACTATTTTTTTTGTTTTATTTCTTAAACTTTAGATGTAGGATCGATTTTGTAAATTAGTATATAAAAAGTTATCAAAAAAGGAAGTGTTGCATTACTTTTGAAACGTTGTAAAGAGAAAAGTGTTGCAATACTTTTAGGACGGAGTGAGTATTTAACAGGAATCATTTTATAACCTTCAATTACGGGGTAAATACACAAAGAATCCTATAGGTTTATCATTTCTAATGAGTGAGTCCTTAAAGTTTTCAAGCTCACGATTAAGTCCTCAACGTTACAAATCGTAGCTCAAAAGAGTCCTAAGTTAACGTTTTTATACACGTGGCGTTAACACGTTTATTTTGGACACGTAGACGTTCATTCAAGTCCTATAAGCTTTCGAGATAACATTATAGTCCTATAAGTTTTCAAGATAACATCTTAGTCCTATATGTTATCAAGTACATGAAGGCCTTCACTTTTATTCATGTCCAATAAGTTATTGACTTAACATTTTGGTTTTATAACTTTTTGAAAATTACATTTAGTCCTTAAAGTTAATATCGTCAAGCGTTGAAGAGCCTATAAAACTAGAATGTTATGTCGATAACCTATGAGACATGAATAAAATTGAAGAGCCTTTATATACTTGATAACCTATATGAATAATATATTATCTTGAAAACCTTTAACACTATAATGTTTTCGAAAGTCTATAGGACTTGATTCAATGTCCAGATGTCCAAAATAAACGACGTTAAGACCACATATACAAAAACGTTAACTTAATTAGGATTCTTTTGAGATACAACTTGTAACATTGAGAACTTGATCGTAAACTCGAAAACTTTTAAAATTTACTTATTAAAAATGACAAAACTATAAAACTCTTTGGGCATTTCCCCTTCAATTACTCCATATAATACAGGTAATTGTTCAAAGCAAACACTAGCACCTATGAAAGTGGCATGCCACGTACGTACGTACTAGCTAGAATTTTCCAATTTGATGATTTGGATATACTAATATATTAGGGATCGGGTGCGCCGGTAGTCCTGTAATTTTAATTATTTTTCCAGCGAAATCCTGTTTTAATTTTTTGTCCCAGTAATGTATTGTTTTTCAACTTTTTTTTTAATTCGTGATCATTTTCCATCCAACATCCATTAAGTTTAACGGACTATGGAGAAAAATGATAATTTTTGCAATTCAACTTTTTTGAAAAAAAACTTTTACACCCTAAGTATTAAACCTAACCATTTAGACGGACCTCCATTAATTATAAACTTAACACTTTTACCCAAAAGTTTTTATTCATTCCTTTCACCATCCTCTGACCGTCCGGTCACTACCAACGCCACCTAGTCGCCGGAAAACACCATTCCCAGTCAGGGGCCGTAGATCGGGGCCTTGGGCCTCCGGATCTCGGCCCAGGCCGTTAGATCGAGGCCTATGGCTGACGAATTGCGGCCCAAGGCCGACGAATCGCGGCCCCACACCGATGAATCACAACCTCAGGCTAGCGAATCGCGGCCTGGGCTCTCGTATCGTCGCTCTGGGGGCCGCGAATTGCCGACCCTAGGCCTCGATTCGACTGCCCTAGGCACCGATCTACGGTCCCGGACTATGAATGGCGTGTTCTAGCGACTCAGCGGTGGCGGCAGTGACCGGATGGTGGAAGGAATGAATGAAAACTTTTGAGTAAAAGTGTCAAGTTTATAATTGTTGGAGGTGTGCCTAAATGGTCAGTTTTAAAACCTACGGTGTAAACATGTTTTTTTTAAATGAGTTCCTAAATTATCATTTTCCGCCAAAGTCCTTTAAACTTAACAGATACTAGATGAAAAAGAACCACGAATTATAAAAAATTGAAAAATATGACCCTATTGAGACAAAAATTAAATAAGATCCAATGAAATAAAAATTAAAGTTACAAAATTATTATTGCATTTCATCCAATATATTATATTAGTATGTATAGTGGTAGTGGAGAGCAGAGGGACCGCCTTATGTTGGCAGCAAGAAAACAGCACAGTATGCATGTATGCATACATACATATGTATGTAGAGAAAGAAACAGGCAAGACAAGAAGAGTGGAAGAATATGAAATTAGAGAGCCCATTTTCTTCGAATCTTCCTTTAAATTTTCGGATTAATAGTGTCCCGATTCATAAAATTTTCTCCCTTAGCTGCGCCTTCGGATGATCCGAAACAAAACAAGACCAAGACCCGTCACCGTAATTAACTCAAGTGGTTTATTCATGCAACCCTGTTAATCATCAGCCGGGTGATTTTTCATCCACTTGTTCAAATAACTCATCTATAAGGTAATTTGGAAGCTCAAGCCCAACTAATTAGACAATTACATATATATCATCCATTTTTCAAGTGCTCTAGGTGGGTGAAAAATCACCCGGGTGATAAATAACATTGATGTTATTCATGTGTCTTTCTTGAGATGCTTTTCAGACCATCTTAATAGGGGGTTTCAAACTTCATTCTGTGGATGTGAGGATGAGCAGTGATTCATTTCCAAAATTCATGGTGATTTTGGAAGTTTTTCACTCCTCCAAAAATCACTTGAGGTGTGAAAATCAGTTTTTCACCGTGAAAAAATGGAATTCAACATTTAATTTATGATTTTTGTTCTTCAAAATTTAATAACTAAAGATTAATAATCTATATGCAAATAATAAATGAACATCTATTTTCTAAATATTATTATTGTCACCTCACGAGAATTCACGGTAATTCTTCAATTTCTCATCTACCCTCATAAGTTTGAAACCCCCTAATATATATTTTTTCACCTCACGAGAATCCACGGTGAATTCTTTAATTTCTCAACTCATGAAAATCTCTCCCCCTCCTAAGTTTGAAACCCCCTATTATGTGCTTATAGTATTCTCCTCCGTCCTTGAAAATTATACACATTTTCTTTTTGAGCTGTTCCAGAAAAATTGATCACTTTCCCTAAAATAAAACTTTTCATTCTCAAAATTACTAAACTATCCCCACTTTATTTTTACTTTTTCTACCTTATTTTTTGTGCACTTTTAACCAATGAGCAGTTAAGTAAATATATACAAAAATCTTATATTCACCTTAATCTATGCGCCGAATCAAATCTTTCAATATTACGAAAGAAGTATATATATATATATATAATGGATAATGATGTAAAAAGAGATGTACTCGACCATTTTAAGTTTGCTAGCTACGTTAATAGAGACTTAAGAGTGTATTTATTCAAACCAATAGTTTTCTTCATTCAAATAAATTGACCTGTTTCTTTGCTTTGCTTTCACAGTTTCACTGCCATGACGTGGAAGAAGTAGCAGCAACTCATGATTACAATTACAACCACCGCCCGACGACTGCGACCAAAAAATAAAAAGTCTTGGTTTTTTGTAATTATAGAAAGAAGCTAAGAATGAAATGGACAACTCGAATTCTAGGACCTTTTAGAGTAGGACATATGCTTAATTAAGCAATTAAGTTTGAAATTTGGGTCAAATGCTTAATTAAGCAATTAAGTGATTATGTAGTAATTAGACGCGTCTAAAAAGAGATGCGTCCATGTGATATTAACGTAAATTGGTATCACGGATTCACTACTCAATTGATGCATGCATTCATGCATATATTAGAAACTCAAAGTCTGTGGGGAGAAGAAACTTTTTTCGGTGAAAATTGAGGGTGGAGATGAGTGAGAAATCGAAATAACCCAAACCCACCCCTCAAACCAAAAAAGCAAAATTTTCACTTTCACGGCGATGATAGACAACGGCTACCGCGATGACTTGGTTTTGGGCGAAGCCCTCGAATTCGTTGACCACCATGGTGACTTCCGACGAGAAGCGACAGAGGAATTTTTGGAGATTGGACATGAAGTTTTCTTGGATTTCATGGGGAAGCAAGTCTCTGGCTACCGATCGAGCTAGCATGGCAGTGGCCGCGATGGAGGCCGCGGCGGAGAGGACTGTCCTAGCAGTGGTGAGCTTGGAGTCAGCGGCGGAGGTGTCCATAGCAGCGGCGATCCGGTAAGACGAGTGGGCGTACGAAGGTCTCGCCCTGAGCTCCCCACAACCCTCCTCCTGCTGGCCGCTTCACCGGCCGACCGAAAATTCACGGATTCGCCGACCCCACAAAGCACGGCGATTCCGATCAGCGAAAGCATGTCGGAAATGGCTTGGAGTGTCTGGCCAAGCACCAAGGTCGAGTCGAGCAAGTGCGTGATCCCTCTCACCGCTTCCATCTCTCCGATCCGGCGTTGATCTCTTCGATCGAGGAGGAGATGGGCTTTGGAACGATGACCTCCGGTGATCCTGGAACGATGAGGAAGGAGCTGTGGGTGAGTTTCAGTAACTCACTTTAAGGGTGAGTTTCGGAGGTCCGAAAAACTGAAACTCACCCAGTGATTTTTGTTGATGATAGATGATGATAATTCATCTAAAAAATGGGTGGTTTGAAACCCCTATTGAAAAAACAAAAGGTACATACATCCTACAGTAGTATCATACAAGTATATACAGGGGCGAAGCTATGTGTTGACCAGAAGAGATTGCAGTGGTCATATCTTCTTGAGATTTTGTGGAAGATAGGGGTATATAGTATATAAATTTAGGACAGTTTGATGTGTTGTTTATTATTTTTAATTTAATTCATTAATCCCAACCTACTAAATCATTTATTATTCCAGCACATATCACCCAAATTTATACGCTACTTTGACCCAAACACATTTATCTAACCCATTGAAGCCAACCCATCCATCTCAATCAATATTCAATTATACATATTACAATTTACAGACACACGCTCACCTTCACGCCTTAGTTTTGATAAATCAACTTCAAATTTTAGTTTTTAATTCTATTATTTGTTTTTAATTTCATTACATTTTGTTTTCTATTGATTAATGTTTATAATTGTTTTACATACGATGAAAATGTAGACTAGATCTATGAAACTTGTTCATTTAATGTTTTTTTATTCTAATTCATTTAATGTTTTAATTATAGTTTGTTTAGTTCTATTTAACCTCATGAAACTTGGTAATTTCATGGTAAGGACAGTTAGCTACTTAAATTTATTTGCAAATGAGATAATTCATAAAAATAAATCATAAGAATAAATATTTTAAATTCTAGTTATGAAAATTGTGAAGACCAAATTACAAAACAAGATGGGTATAGACTTTCTTGATGATAGTCTTCTTTTATATATTGAGAAAAATGTTGCATAAACCTTCAATATAGAAGAGTTTTTTTTGTGTGATGAAAACAATATAGAAGAGTTGATTGAATATTTAAGAGATTTTAAAAACATCATGTTTGATTTTGACCATTTCATATATGCACTTTTATTGTATGTCTAGGTTTTTAATACGATCATGTACGTAAGAACAGTCATCCAATTAACTTTGCGTCGGAGACGTCTTGGGAATCAATGATAGTGCCGGCCCACAATGGGGGCACGCGGGGGCACGTGCCCCAATAAAATTCTACAAATTATGATCGTACTAGTTGTATTTTCTGATATAAATAAAGTATATGGACCATTTTGAAAACAAATACAGAGTTTGAGGGTTAACTTACATTTAGAGCCAACAAAAAAAATGTTAGCAGTGAGCAGGAGAGTCCAGTGGGCCGTGACCCATCATATGAGAATAAATTGGGTAAATTACTTATGCAGTCCTTTAACTATGTCTAGTTTCTATTGAAATAATAAAACTTGTTATTTTATCGTACAAATCTTAAAATTTTGATAAAATTAGTTCTAAATATTCATAAATTGACTAACCATTATTAGATAAAATAAATTTTTTGTCTTCTAACAAATAGGAGTTCAGTATTTTATAAAATCGGAATATTCTATCACAGTATTTCGCTATGTTGTTCAAATTTATTTAAAAAATTATTACACTTTCAACTTTTAAATAAATTATGTGTTAATACTTGACATTAAATAATCTATATATGTTAAATATTATCTAGTCTAACAACATTCCCGCAAAATAAGCACTTTTTATAGCTTTTACTGTCATTATATATATATGTTAAAACCATGGAAAACATAGGTACATATTGTGAAAATTTTAGATTAGCATATTTTTTTGTCCAAAAAACATAAGAAATAGTATGATAGTTTATGCCCCCACATGTCAAAAATCCTGCGCCCGCCATTGGTATCATACATACGTCCTCTTCATTTAAATTAGTGTCAGTATTATAATACTACTAGTATTTGTTTTACTCCTAGAGACTAGAGTAATGGTTCTTCTGGTGCATAAATAATTAAGAGACATCCACCATCATCTAGTAACGTGATCATTGTCATTTACTGTATTAATTATTAGATGCAGCTGGGAAAGACTAATTTGGTAGTTACGATGGTTTATTGAGAACAAAAAAGCAAGATTAGTCGCTAGCTAAGATTAATTAAGCGATATTTATCTGGTTCCTTCTGTGGTGAATATTTTATCGGAGTATTTTATTAAGAGTAACTATACAGTGTGCATAATCTATACTAAAATGTGCATCCACAAAGATAAGAAAGGAAGAAGGAGCCGACAGAAGTGATGAGTTCTACAATTTGGTAATTTATCCTTATGAATGCACTCTTTAGCACTCTTTATTCTAAACCTTTTATTAATGCAGATTAAAGTGTAAACATGGACACTTATCTTGGTGGAAAAAAAACTCGGACCCTTTTTATTTAATAAAAAGATGGAGTGCCAGAGTGACACTCCCCCAAAACTTGGACCCTTTAAAAGTACTTAACATTTTTATTCTCAGCTCATTTTGACGCCTCTTGTTTTTGTTATTGAAAATATACTTGATCATTTCTTACGTCTCTGACACATGTACGTTGATGCCATAATTTTATTAGAGTTTTCATTCATCATTTCTGTCTAAAAATTAGACATAAAAGTATCTTCCCAATAAAACCATCACCTTTGGTGGATTAAGAAATAAGAGTATTAGGTAATAAGATAAAGTAGGTCTATAAAAAAAATAACTTTTTTTAATGGAAAGAGAAATGAATGGTATAAAGTGAAGTTGATATGAAAATGTTTCCTTTTTCGAAAATATATCATTTTTTTGGGATGATCTAAGAAAAAAATGTACTCATATCATTTTTTTATTGAATGAAGTGAGTGTTATTTAATTACTGAATGATATGAAGTGAAAGAGTTGTGTTTACCTTTCACATTATCAATCAACTGGTCAATTTAGTCAACACAGTTCACGAGTTGGAGTTAAATTTGGTAATATTTCTGTAAATATTGTTGGATGATATCATAAGTCACAAGAAGCATCTCGCTCTTCTATTTTTTTTTGAAAGGTAATTTATGGATGTTTTATTGATGAAAGACTTTGCTCTTGAGATGTGGAGGCAAAGCAATACAAAAGTGTTACAAAAATTGGGCCTCTAAAGCGAGTAGTGATATGAATCTATGCATTGAGACATACTTGCTCCAATTGGCAGCCATCACGCAGCTTCCACCCGTGTTCAAACATAAACCTGTCCAAACATAAAGCCACACTGCTACAATTACTTGTATGTGCAGATTGACGTTATCGGTAGTTAACAAGAGCAACTAAGGGATTCACCATCCAATCGCTCTATGTGATCTTGAATTTCTCCCAACGGTTAGATATTCAAATGAAAGAGAGAAACTGGACCGAAGATAGCCATGAGCCTTGTTGTACCGATGTGTCTTGAAAACCCCAGTCATTTCGGTTTCTCCACAAACACCAAGCAGCCACACGTCTTAGTGCGTCCCTGATGTGATAATAGGATCCACAAGCAACAACAAAGTATCAAAGTTCGAATAGGAGGTTGAATGAAGCTCGGAACCCCCTTTTTGGACAAGGAAAAAAGCCTTTAAATATTGGAGGCGAGACCTCCAACGAGAAGGCGAAGTCTCCAGCGAAGGCAAGGCCCCTTTGCGAAGCCTCCAGGCGAAGGTGAAGCCCTCAGGCGAAGCCGCCCTTGCGAAGTCTCTAGGTGAGGCCCCCATGCGAAGCCTCCAGGCGAAGGCGATGCCGCCCCTGCAAAGCCTTCGCATTTTGTTCTCACAACTTGCTACCGCCGCCATTCACCTTGGTGTTTATCATCAAGTTTAATATACAGTATTACTTTGTCTTTGAGCATTGAGGTTCTAGATCTTCCATCTTCCCTAGGCATATCTCAAATATTGTTCAACCTTGTAGTTGAAAGGTGTTTGAGGCCGAATTTATCCTCCCTTGTTTGTGCGACTCCTTCAAGCTAGATCCGGCGAGTGCGTGATCAACCGTGATCGCATCAGTCCCAATGTTGTTGTTTCTGAAGATATGAAAGTTGTGCGAAGAAAGGATGAGAGACCACTGTAGTCAGAGTGTCTTTTGTGTCAACATCTGAAAAAGATCTCATATCACAAAAAGAATAGACAACATTCGAACATATAATGGTGGCAGGATGGTGAACCAAACAATAATGGTCCAAAGTTTCCACCAAACAAGAGCATCTGGAATAGCCCACATTTGGCAGGGTGACTCCGCGGATAAAGAGTTCCAGACATGTAGCGACCCGATCTTGAGGGGGCCGCCAGATAAAAATGTTCATCTATTTTGGAACCCACCTGTTCCATGAAGTTTCCTCTGTGGTTGGAAGCTTTGAAAGGATCTGAAAATCTGCGAGACATGTGAGTGTGGAGACTTACAAAGTTATGTTGATGTTGAGAAACCATTCCCAATGATCATCTTTACTCTGCTGCAGAGTTATGAGTTGTAGATAAGATGTGAGATTCCTAACTCCTCTAACACCCGCCCTCTCAAAACTCCCTCCTCCAATTCCACCTCCACCGCCATTCACCATTAACCTAGTCGCCCTATTAACTCGTTAGACCTTCTTCCTTCTTTTGCACCATATCCCATTGTGAGCATATATGTTTTAGGGTGAACATTAAATATCTGAAGAGATAAGAGTTGAAATTAAATATATAGGGAGAAATAAATAAGAGAAGAGTTGAATATTAAATATTGAGAATGTATGACAGATTTAATTTTGTGCACAAAGAACTAAAAAGAGGAAACTATAGATATACAAATATTTGTGAAGTTGCCAACACATTCTGAATCCCAAAATATTTTTAAGAATTTTGAACCCAAAAGACTAAGCATTGATATGCATGGCATCTCATAACCCATTACAAAGGAAACTCAGCCTCCACACAATTTGTGAGCTCACATTCTAGAACCCAACCCGTCAAACTATCAAGGATCCTGGAAATTGTCTCAGTGATTCTTCCCCTAATTCCCACCCGGCCACAGGTATATTTTTTATAGAGCAATATACTATACAACCTATAAGATACCAACGCCCGTCAGACAAAGTGGACGAGGACTCCGTTTTCCTTAAATATGTCGAGGTTTCGAATCATACCCCTCACATATGTATGGAGTTGGCAATATTAGGAGCTTGGCGGGCTTGGATACTGGACGGGAAACCAAAAACACAACCTAAGATACATTTTATACTCTAACACACTATAATTAGTAAATGGTTTCTGCTTTCTTATTGATGACTCAATCATCAGAGTGTTTTAGTTAACGAAAACGGTTTCCCAAAATTTTGATGCATTTCTGTTGCAACGGTCAGAATTACACTTTGTGATCACGCATCTATTCTGCTTAATCGTTTGTAATATCAGATACTTTATCTTGGTCGATTTTCTTCTACAATTTCATATAAAGTACAAATTTTTGGTGTTTTTGTACATGGACGTCTAAGAACAATGCTAGAGATTAATGGAAAAATATGGAAACGAAAAGGGACTTTTGCTGGGGAAAACTAGCTAAAACTAATTTTGATCAACAAAATGGAAGGAATTAATATAGTATGATGAAATAATATCCGGACTCCAGGGTAAAACAAACATGTACACCACCTATATAGCTCGCAGCAAATAAGGCAAACTATGAAAAGTGCTGCAAAAAAGTAGTACCCGTATATAGTAGTATTTGCATGACTAATTAAATTTGTTCCCAGGCAGGCTACTACGGAATCCTAGTACTGAATATGAGCATTTCAATCAAAGCAGAGAGCTATTATTATGCCTCGAAACCACGACCTGCCACACTTTAATGTCGCCGTCAAGGCTTCCACTGAATACAGAAACGACGCCGCTCTCCGCCACCGCCGCCAGCGACTTCACCGGCTTGCTATGCCCATCCAATACCGCCAAACAAGAAAACTTCCCTTCGAATCCTCGCTTCCAAATCCTTACTGTCCGATCAGACGATCCACTGAACAGTAAATCACCAACGTTGATCAGGCATAGAATCGCCTTCCCGTGGCCTCGAAGCGCCCCTGTAACAACCATGTAATTCGCACTGTCCTCCCTCTCCCACACCAAAATCGACCGATCGCAAGCTCCCGAAAACAACACGGGTCCATCGTCGTTCAGGGCCAGCGCGTTCACCGCTGACTTGTGCTTCTCTAACGTCGCGACTAACGAGTGCCGCTTTTCACCCTCGGGTTTCGCCCAGACCCGGATCCGTCGATCAGCCGACCCGGTGAAAACGGTCCCGTCTGCGGAGACTGCCACCGCGTTCACTGCATCAACGTGCGAGTTGATAGATTCCAAGCACCGAAGATCCGAGCTGCGCCAGATTTTCAAAGTCTTATCCCAAGAAACCGAATAGATCAGGTCATTGTTCACGGAGAGTCCGGTGACGGCGTCGGCGTGCTCGATCCATAGCTTCTTGACGTGACGGCGAACATTGATGTAGTTCTTAGGAAGAATGAAGTGACGGAGGCGATCGGTGATCGTTGGGAGAATGGTTAGCATCTTGTGCTGTTTGGTGGGCGTCATTTGCCACACTCGGATTTTGCAGTCCTGATGAGCGGTGAAGATTTTTCCTCCAGAGAACGTGACGGACTTGACGGAGCCAGAGGAAGAATCGTGTCTGTTGAAAGAATCGAGGAGATTCGACGAGGTTCGATCGTAGACGCTGATTTCGTTGACGGACGCTGCGTACAAGAATTCACCCTGGAGCGCGAGGCAAGTGATCGGGGCCTTCCGTTGGGGCTTTATTGTGGATACGCAAAGGTGTGAGACGGAGAGGCTGAGCGTTTCCGGTGAGAGAGTTTGCAGGGAAGGGACAGATGGCAGCGTCTGGAGGGAGAGATTGCTCTGAAGGCTGCTGCAGCTGGCTTCTGAGGTGGATGCGGCGGAGCTACCCTCGGAGACGTCGCTGACATCAGATGCTAGGTGTTTAGAAGATCGGCCGGTTTGTTTCGTGGGTGACATAGTACTGGAATCAATGGTGCAGGTGGCGGAAAGCCATGATCGGACTTTCATGGCGGCCGGCGGATCTGCTTGGAGAGGAAGCTAGGGAAAACCGATGAAATGGAAAACAATATTGTTCCTAAGGCGATACCTGTGCGAGACTGTGAGGAGGAGTACTATATATTGACAAATTTCGAAAATACAAAAAAGAAAAATAAAATAAAAAGAAAGCCACGTGGAGGATGCGAATGCGATTGGTCCTACTACTGAGGCATGATGGTATGGAATGGACACAATTAGCTGAGAAGATGTATTTAGCTTATTCAGTTCTGATTTTAATTCACCTTTGAAAACAATTAATTTACCAATGGAGTAGTAAAGTTTAGGGGAGTACTTTTCGTGTGTGTGTGTCTGTTCTTGTTTGTGTGAGGAGTATAAATTAAACGACCGAATATGCTTTGGTAGAAAATTTCGCAAAAGTTGGTCTTTACTACAATATCTTTCAGATGGAAAACTTTTTCCGAAGAATTTTAAATTGAAAACTAATCAACTACACACATTTTCTTTTCCTTTTTATCATTGAAGAAGTTTTATAAGTAAACATTTTATGCATGAACTAGTCTAAAAAACTATTTCCTCCGTCTCAATTTAGTTATTACGTTTCTTTTTCAACATTTAATTTATAATTTTTTTAATATTTTATTATATAATATCAAATAATTTATATATAAAAATAAATAAAAAATCTAGTTTCTAAAAAAATTCAATTTTTTAACAAACCAGTAGACATTTTGGACACCACTTGCCCTACAAGTCGTGATCCTGAACTCGTAATAATCAAACGACATATCGAAGATAAACCATAATATACTGCTCTAATTAGTTTGCTTACTTATCTCTTACCAATTTATTTAACTCGGTAATGACGACATGTTGCCACATGGGGCTAATCGAGTAATTTCATTTTTCATTCGACCACGGTTAAATTTAACTGATTTTACGAAAAAAATAACAATTTTAGCAATTCAATTTTTTTGAAAATTTTTTTACATCATAAATTTTAAAACTAACCATTTAAACACACCCCGAACAATTATAAACTTAACACTACCCAAAAGTGTTAACTTGGAAGTTACCCTGAGAAATATATTTGAGAGGGAGTAATACTATATGATCGAAGCAAGAAGTTAACTTGGAAGTTACTTGTACTTTGGCACTTGAGAAATATATTTGAGCATGAATATTTTCATAAATACATATAACTGAAATTTCAGCTGAAAAAGTAACAGAATAATTAATGTGAATCAAATTGTGAAGATAAATAAGATACTACCTCCGTTTTTTAAAGATTGTAGGTTTTGTTTTATTGTTTTTACAGTATTTAATCTATGATTTTTTCCTTCAATATTTAGACATATAAAGTTTAATAATTCATATGCATATCGTAATTTGAAGTATAATTTTTCTAAATATATTTTTTTTATAGTTTTTTCCACCATTTATTTTAGTGATAATTTGAGTCAAACAGTGATACTAAGAACATGGAAGTCAAATCCTACAATCTTTAAAAAACGGATGGAGTATTAAATTGGATAACAAAACTAGCTAAAATGAGATATTTTTTGACGGATGGAGGAGTATTACTTAATGATAGTAAAGTTTATATAGTTAGGGTGATCGAAGAGAATAAATAAATAAATAAATAAAAAGATGATAGTTAAGATTATGTGAAGAATATTTAAAAGTTGGTACGTACGTAGTGATGGAAGCACACTCGGTTAAAATAGTACTAATACTCTTTAGTCTTAGCTACTGTATTATTGTACGTGGACATACAGATGGGGACTTTAATGTTATTGTGCAATAATACAAGGATGTATTGTGTAATTCTGTGAGTGATAGGAGGATTGCTGCTTTTTCGTTGTGTGTGTAAATGAGGAAGCAAGCATATTGCATATATATGAGAGGATAAGAAGCGTAACTACTGTGCAACAAAGTGCATTTCCATTTGGCTTCCTCGGCGGAGATCCAAATGTACGTAATAATCACAAGTACTGTTTGTTGTGCTTCTGTGGACTCCCCGATCCTTTTTCTTTCTAGCATCTTCTTCCTGATCCAGGCCACTTTGCAATATTTCTAGATTTATCAACAAACTTTACTTTTACTGCTTATAATCACGCCGCGTTACATGATGCAATGCATCGATCGAATGATCATATATATATATATAGTAATATACTACTCCTACTATAAATAATTAATAAGGATTATATATATATATATATATATATATATATATATATATATATATATATATATATATATATATATATATATATATATATATATATATATATATATATATATATATATATATATAGTGAGTAACGAGATAGAAAAGAGCAAGTAGGTAGGTCATGTAGATCGTAAGATAACGTGTATATATACTACGTACGTACGCATGGAGGTCGTCTCACACGTCTCTGTCCTGCTGTGAAGTGTAAATTAACGCTAGCTGGCTTCTCTGGTATCGCAACGCAATCAGATGATCCAACCCCAATTGCCATTTGTTGCATTACGTGCAGGCTTGTTAATTACCAGTCACGAATAAATTACTAATCTGTAACGACGACATACCAAAAACTTCCAAGAATTAGGATTTATATATATATCCACTTGATAATTAATTTTGGAAACATTAACACCTAGCTGACGCATGTATGCATTCCCTAATCTAATCTCTTCAATTGCAACTTGCATCTTAATTAATTAGCTAGCTAGCTAGGCATAATAATACAGTACTATTTTGCGAAACAATTCCGAATTTTGTTAATTTGTTGCTACCTACCTAATATTACCTGTAATTTCTCTTGGTGTTAAACAACCATCTTCACTCCCATGCTCTCTCTCTCTCTCCAAATATGTCCAATTGAAGACAAGTTTTACATTTAACACATACTCCATCTATCCCAAGTGTGTTTTCACTTTTAACCTTTTTGTGTAGATTAAGATTGTCTTTGGTTATTAACTCATTTCACATGAACTTTCATCTTTACCCCATATCTCAAACTCATTTTCACCCCTCCCAACACACTCTTTAGACTCCTTAAATAAGGGGTTCAACCTAAGAGACGGAGAAAAAATTCGGTTAATCTTTCGATTACCGGTGAAAAAAAAACGCGTTTTGCCTACTCCGTCAAACCAAAAACCAGTGAAAACGAAAACTAGGCAGAGGAGGAAGGATCTCCACCCCCACCTGCCTCTTGCCTGTATGCTCGCTTAGCAGCCGCCAGAAAGTAATATCCGTATTGTTTTATTAGGTTTGCTATCACTTGAGATTCTGTATTGTTTTGTATTTTCAGGTAATATCCGTGGACTAACCGAGGGTGACGGATATCCGCGGATATTCATTAATAGGTGCTAGAGTATAACCGCATTGGCGGATATCCGTTAACCGTGGATAATTATATATTCGCGGCCGCGGTTAACCTAAACCGCGGATAATCCGCTTTGCCAAGTTAAAGAGAGGGCGCGTAAACAAGTACTAGTACGATTCTCCACAATATTTACCAATAAACTTTAACTTTTCATCAATATACATAATCTCTAAACTTGCAAAAATTCTTATGAATATTTTTTTTTAAGGAATAAAGAGTAAACATAAAAATTTCTACAAGTTCATCCAAGTATATATTACAATGCAAAAAACATGATTAATTAATTCATTAACAACTTTCAAATAACATGACTCACCGTACATGAAAATGAGAATGTAAACAAGTTTAAAAGAATTTAACAAACACTTTAAATTAAGCCAAATGATGTTTAATTAACCCGTTGATTTTTTTAAGATACATCAACTGCCTCCATTCGATGGGTTCCCACTGCCAAAGAAAGAAGGTGTGGTGACTCTTTTTGGGCTTTACGAGTCAGATTCAGATGATGGGCTTTGGATCATTGATTTTGGGCTTGGCCTGACAGCAAACAGGCCTAGAAAATGTCGATCCAATTTGACGTGTATAAACGACACCGTTTCCCAAAGCTTCCGCCGGGCATATTCCATTCCTTACCTTGTTGCTTGCTCGATTGATCCCGATCATCATCCTCGCACATGCTCTGGCAAACTCGGACGGTGGTGGGAGCAGCAAGCAAGAGAGAAAGCAATCAGAAATGGTGAAAGTTTCAACCTACTTCGGTATGTCACTTGCCGCCTTCGTTTTCTGGCAATCCATGGATAAGCTTCACGTCTGGATTGCCCTTCATCAGGACGAGAAGGTCTGTCCTAGTCCCCTATCCGTTCCCTATTCACTCTTTAATATCCTGTTTTGATCCGATTACACGCGATCTTATTCGTTTCTGAACTTTTTATTGGAGTATTGTAACACAGCCATTTATGTTTCTCGGATTGACTGACGAGAATGATATTTGATGAAACCCTAGTATGATAAGTCTTTTGTGTATCGTTATCTTTTGTCTGTTTGTGTCAGATGGAAAGATTGGAGAGGCAAGAGAGGATCAGGAGACTCAGGGAAGAGTTGCAGCAAGGCAAGAACAGTGACTCTCTCGTGTGATGATACTCGGTAGCAATTCTGTGCGCTGTAATTTGTATTCTCGATGTTTCATTTGTTTTTCCCTTCCATATTTTGAATTTGAGTCTGTGGAGCTTCTGGAGGCATAAATTGTTTCGCTAGTTAATGAATCATGTATCTCATCTCATGGAGGAATTCTTGTTCCAATCTAAGACGCTATATGGTGTGGATATCAAGATCACCCCTCTTGGAGAATAATTACTTTCAGTGAAATGGAATCCTTTACTAATTTGATATTGCACCGTGCAAAGCCTGATATCAGACCCCAAAGATATTCATGGAAAGACTGCGTTTTGGCTTTCACAGACGCAGCCTTTCCATGAAAGTATTTATCAGAAGTTGTGCTAATGCTCATGTAGCTAATCCCAATTAGTTTGGATTAAGGTTCGGTTGTTGTTGTTGTTGTTGCATGTTCACTATTCTGTTACTTGCATGGTGCTTGCTTTATGGAAACAGATGTAACTATTCGACTGCTTGGAAAGTGCTGATATTGAGCAGTCATTGTTATTAAGTGCAGTCCTTTTTTTTCTTGAGGTGTACTGTTTAGTGGTGTTTTTTCCCCCTTTAATTTCCATTCGTTGCCCTCTGATGATTCACACTTGACTGTTTAGAAATTGCAATTACTCAAAATTGGAATGTACAATTAGTGATGACTTGAGATGTTGGTCCTGCCGTCACATGTTGTATGGGTATAATTGTCTGAGGTGGCCAAGTCAGCTAGGATGACCTGCATTCTTAGTATTAGGTAACCATTATGTTCGAATTACATGGCAAAATTAACTAAGTTGGTAGAAGGCAACAGGCTTAGTCTTAATATTAACATTGAATATGCGGCTAACTGGCAAGTGGAGGGAGTTTAAAGCCGTCTTCGTGTTAATTGGTGCATTACTTCTATACTTGGAGGTGAAGTTTGTGTTGGGTGCCACCACCTCCTTTGTCTGTTAACAATAGAAGAAACTTTGTGTGAGAGGGTTTACTGGTAATAGAAGATGCTTGTACATTCTTACGTATTGCATGCACATGGATGTTTCAGGCGCCAATGAAGCAATATAGTGCATGTAATATATTAGTATTACCGAGTATTCCCTTCATCCAAGAAATGACACATTTTTCTTTGATGAATATTTAATATTGTATTCACGGATCGATTTTAATTTGAGTGCAGCTTTTCTCATTCTTGTTATCATTATTGCAATATAAGCAGTCAGCTTATGGTTTATCTACTACAGGTGAAATATGAAGACAGAGTACAGAACTTATGTTATTGTCATTCACTTTAGGATAAAATTCATATGCATCACTTGTATAGATTTGAAGGGTATAATTTCACATATATCTTGACAATCAATTGAAGTTTGTGGCATGTCGAATGGACTTATTTGTTGTTCGACAAATGTTCTTCAAAATGTTTTATTTGGCTTAGCGAAGAACCAAAGATGCTCTGGATTTGGCTGGTGGGAAATGTTTGCATATGAAATCAGTGGGAGGAATGCTTTCATCCTTGCTATTCATACAATGTAATTTGCGTCGTTATATACAAACATGTTTCTGGTAGCTATTACTGTATATAAATAAGGAGGTTTGCAGTCAGTGATAAGAGTTCAGGAAAAGCTATTGGCCCAGTGTGTCTAGGGATACTTCGGTGTTTCAACTTGTGGTAAGCCTACAAGTTGGGTTAGTGCAGCTATTCGTGTCCATCAAAGAAAGACCTCAGGAGTGGCGTTGTTGATGCCGCTGGTTGTTAAATTTGAGATTCTGATGGTTATGCATTCATATAGAAGCTTCATTAGCATTGCTAGCTTATACTTATGGTCTTTGGCGAAGAACTCATCTGACTGAAGTAACTGTGTCTGTATCTGCGGCTACGGCATTATTGAAGTGCGATGGTCTGTTTTTATGGCCATTGAAGCATTCTCTACGATGTCCTGGCTCTTTGCTATGATCATCCTTCAGCTCGGATGATCGTAACACGGCCTTTCTATGGTAAAAAAGAAAATACCAGACAAGTGTGAGTACAGCATCATTTACTAGTGCAAAGTGAAAGTAACTTACAGTTCAAGCATCTAAATAGATTAGCAGCTTACTTGATAAGTAGGGTATGAATTATGATCACTGAACCGCTTTCTGTTAAGTTGGCGGTTTTGTTTTCAACATAGAAATGTTTTCATGTTCACCAAATGGAGATGAGTTTTAGAACCGCCTACTCTAAAGTACCTGTGAGAAATCGTGAGTCGTGACACAGCTTGCTGCCCACCGCAGCCAATTTGTAGGTTTCCATAAACAGCCTAAAACTAAGGAACGTGGATGGCATGTAAGCACTTAATACCCAGAGAAAAGATAATGCTTTTCCACTTGATTTCTGGATAAAGCACTCCAAAAATTAAACTATAAATTCATCATCTCCTACACCTCATTTTGCAAATCCTCCAAACTCCTCTTTGCTGCCATGGAAGTTCATATCAAGCTTATCATGATTGCTTGCTTACTGTCTATGGTTCTCGGGTTAGCTGCGAGTTTTGATTACCATGAGAGTGACTTGGTCTCGGAAGAGAGTATGTGGGACTTCTACGAGCGGTGGAGGAGCCACCACACAGTATCCCGGGACCTTGGGGAGAAGAGAAAGCGATTCAACGTGTTCAAGGAGAACTTGAAACACATTCACAGGGTGAACCAGTTGGACAAGCCCTACAAACTGAAGTTGAACAATTATGCTGACATGACCAACTTTGAGTTCATGAGAACGAGGAGCTCCAAGATAAATCACTTCAGGATGTTTCATGGTCCACGACGTCAAACCCCTTTCAGGCATGCTAAGACCGATGCCTCTCCCAGCTGCCATTGATTGGAGGAAGAATGGAGCAGTTACCGACATCAAAGACCAAGGCAACTGTGGTAATTATAGAGATTCACCTTAGCTTCTTGAGTTTGAATTATTTGCATATTTGCTATGGTTTTTGTTGAAGGTTGTGTTGATCATGTGACAGGAAGCTGCTGGGCATTCTCAACTGTGGTATCTGTGGAGGGAATCAACAAGATCAAAACAGGAGAGCTGGTGAGCTTGTCAGAGCAAGAGCTTGTTGACTGCAACACAGATAACCACGGCTGTGATGGAGGGCTGATGGAACAAGCATTTGAGTTCATTGTCAACAAAAGTGATGGGCTAACCACAGAAAACAATTACCCCTATAAAGCCAAAGATCAATCATGCAATGCTGCCAAGGTAACCGATCTTCGACACATTTCAAAACATACTCTATTTTCCTTGGCTACCAAGCAGTCTGAAAATATATGTCTTCTTCTGTGAATTCGCGTAGTTGAATGCCCCGGCCGTGATCATTGATGGGTATGAGATGGTTCCAGAGAGGGATGAGAAAGCTCTCATGAAGGCCGTTGCAAACCAACCTGTTTCCATTGCTCTTGATGCTGGTGGCAAAGATTTTCAATTCTACTCCGAGGTAGTGCTCTAATCCGAAGCATAGAAAGAAAAACGATTAATTGTTTCTGAGATTGTAATGTTTGCTAGCTCATTTTAAGCTAAGTGAGATTATGAACTGTGTTATGATGAAGGGAGTGTTTACCGGGGAGTGTGGGACGGAGCTTAATCATGGAGTGGCAATAGTGGGATATGGGGCAACAACAGAAGGGGTGAAGTACTGGATAGTGAAGAACTCATGGGGCACAGATTGGGGAGAGAAGGGCTACATAAGACTGCAGCGTGACATTGACGCAGAAGAGGGCCTATGTGGTCTCGCATTGGAGGGCTCCTACGCTGTCAAGTTGCAATCTAACAACGTCAGGCCGCACAAGAAAGATGAACTTTAAGTTAGAGAATAAAAGAGTTTCTGTCCTACTCTTATTCTACATGTCAATGTTGGTTTGAGCAGTACACACTCATGTCGTGACATGTCTTGCATATTTGTCTTGTTTTGTTTCTTGTTTTCCCTTTCCTTTTGCCTTTCAGGGTTTCAATGAATAAAGGCACTGCTTTATGTATGCGATATGGACTGTGGATCTTTACAGATGACAGTTTTCATCCATCTCTGATCCTCACCATGTAAGCAATTCGCTCGTCATCTCTAAATGTTGCTGCCTTCACTTGATAGCAAATGTCCAATTCCTTCAACTCAAATAGACCAAATTTGAAGCGTGGAGGACTATTTGCAGGGTAAGTAATTAAAGGCCAGCTAGTGTTAATGTGATTGAGTTGGAAAAGTCCAACGACTTGAGAGACTCATAGTAGCTCTTCGCATATCAATATAATACCTATATGTATTAATGCCTTTCAAATAAAAATTTATAAAAGGTCCTTTTCGCGATAAACCTTAAAGAAGACCAAAAGTGTGGCCCAATCCATCTACCATGTTGGTGGGCATTAATAGAATAATGGTCCCTTTCATTGGGTTCCATCCATCTAGGGTGGGCATAGCGATGTCAGCTCACCGATCCGTCAAAGCCAACCCAACGGCCGAGTTGGCGCAGAAAAGCCAACCAACCGAACCCGATCTGATCTGAACCCGAACCGTGTAAGTTAAAACTCGAGATAACCCGAACCCAAAAGAACCCGAACCCGAAGGAACCCGAACGGACCTGAAGAGACCCGAACATACAAATATATTGAAGAATTATATCCAAGTTACAAGTATAAAAATTTTCTCTTGACATATATATATATATATATATATATATATATATATATATATATATATATATATATATATATATATATATATTTTCCCTTATCTTAGTTTTCTTAAAATTGAATTATAGACATAGAATTCTTAATTCATAAACTTTAAAATCTAAAACAACAAATGCATAGATCTTAAAAACAATATTTCATCTCATACCGCAAAGATCGCAAAGGTTGTTTGAAGTTCGGAATCTTAAACAAATACTGTTCACCTGTTAATCCTTACACCATTTGCTGGAACGAAAAAAATACAACTCTAGAAAGTGTAGCTTCCAATTTCTAAAGCAAACACTATTTGTTCATTTCCAATTTTGTTAGAGTAATGTTAATTTCCAATTTTTTGGAGTAACGACCATTTCCTAATTTGTTAGAGTTGTGTCCAATTCCAAATTTTTCAAAGTTGACTTGTGTCCAATTCTAAATTTGTTTGAGTAATGTCCAATTTTTAATTTTATTGTAGTAATGATCAATTCTTATTATATTGGAGCAATGTCTAATTTCATTTTTTGGGTGAAATTTCCAATTTCTAATTCTATTGTAGTAATGCCTAATTTTCAATTGCAGTAATGATCAATTCCAATTTTGTTAGGGTAATGTCAATTTTCAATTTTTTTGGAGTAATGACCAATTCCTATTTTGTTGGAGATGTGTCCAATTTTTTATTTTGTTGTAGCAATGTTGTACTCCAATTTCATTTTAATATTGAATAAATTTTGAGATATAGATATAGATAATACTTATGGTTTCATTTTTTTTAATGTTGATTAGTTTGAATCAACCAATTTTCTTTTAAGATTCACTTATTTGAGAAACTAATTGTGCACCGAAAAAATTTAAAATGTTTTTTCTTTTTGGAATAGGAATATAAACAATAAAATTTTTCATAAATAAATTATTACAAAGTTATGTAATGATATTTTTCTTGAATTCAAAAGTTCAATTATTTTAAAAATCATATATATGCTCAGTAAGGAATTTATAAACTAACCCGAAATTCGACCCGCAGTAACCCGAAAATAAAATTTTCTCAATATGATCTCAACCCAAACCCGAACGGACCTGACCCAACCCGAACCCGAAAATAAGAAAACCCGATCTCAACCTGGACCCGAATGACACGACCTGAACCCAACCCAACCCGAAAACAGATAAACCCAATCTCAACCCGAATCCAAATAACCCGACCTGAACCTGACCCAACCTGCCCGATTGACATCCCTAGGTAGGCATTCGGTCGGTTCTGTTAAAACCGAACCAATTTGATCGGTTAAGTCAGTTTTCGGTTTTGGATAGTAAAGAACTGAATAAACCGAACTCAGTCACATAACCGAAAAAACCGAATGGGTTGGGTAGTAGTTGGGCTTGGGCAATAGAGCTTGGGTTGGGTACATGGAAATGGGTAGTTGGGCTTTTGTACTTGGGTTTGGGCCTGGGTGGGTAATTGAGTTGGGTAGTTAATTGGTTTATTCGGTCATCGAATAAACCGAATGCTACAACCGAAACCGAACCAAACCGATGAAATGTTATTCGGTTTTTAACCGAACTGTATAACCGAATAAACCGAATCGGTTTGGTTTGTTGGTTTGGACCGAATCAATGCACACCCCTACATCCATCCAAGTAAATAAAGCAGAGATTGATTTTTTGTTTTGTACAACAATAGAGAAAATTGGATTGGACTAGGATTCTTTTACCCGCACTTCGTTGCGGGTTTCACATCCAACATATATTAGTGGAAAATAAAAATATAAACAAAAAAATGTTGTTATGTGGAAATGGTGAAAAATTAAGGAACATGAAATATTTTACTGGAAATAGAAAAATAGTAATGAAAATAGAGGACAAGTTTGAAAGTAAAAAAAAGTCACATGAAATGAGTGTTGAAAGAGGATAACAAAAAATGGAAAATTTTGAATGAGAGAATAACAATAATTTACAAAAATAAAAAAAAAGTTACAACTAACAATATCCAACATCATCCATCAAATGTACTAACTTGTTTATTTGAAAGATCCAATATTCATAATGCGTGAATGAGACAATATACATGTTTGTTTTAAAAAGTACTCACTTAAAGGTTGGTGAGTTTGATTTTCATGTTTTGTATTTGAGTGTTTGACTTAAATTATATCTAAGATATACAATGAACAAAAATTCAAAAAATATATATTTAGAAAATTCTTACTCAAATTATAATACTTATATAAATTATTCAACTTTCTATATTACAATATTTATGAAAACAATTATAGATTAAATACATGAAAACAGGAAAACAAAGTTGACAACTTTTGCACGACAATAAGGGTAATTGACAATGTTAAAGTTTATTTTAAAGTCCAAAAAATAAGTTCAAACTTGAATTATAACCAACTTTTATTTATATATATATATATATATAAACAATGAGTAAAAAATAGTTGAATCGGAAGAATAAAACATATCAGATAATTTAATTTGTTAAAGAAAACCATGTCACTAATTTAAAAAACCTCCATAGTTAATTAAATTGATCGATTTTTATATTTTAAAGTTCAACATTCGACTCAAATATTTATAAAGATACACAATGAAACAAATTTCCAAACAAAAATATATCTATAAAATAGTAGTATTGAATAAAATAGTCCAAATTACACTGTTCACACACATCCTATCGCATCTTCAACAATTAGTAGTATTGAAAATTGTCCAGCCGTGTGGCCTTGAATAGCTCAAAAGAATTCTTGACCTCGCACGCATGCCACTGTGTGTTTCCTTCCTCCGCTTCCCAAATCTTTGACCATCAACCCTCCCTAACTAGTCTAGGTCTAGTAGTAGTATTTAAATTTAATTCCCCATACATTCCTTTTTTCATCAGATTTAGAATAATACTGTATTATTTTATCTAACTTTTTGAAATGTTTTATTTTCGGTATTTATTTAATTTTAATTTAGCTGCATTATTCCGTGGTAAAACATTGTCGAAGAATAAATGTTGCATACGAAGGCAGAGGTATTACTAGTTAATGACTTAAACATGTAGCATCTTCTGCGTTAGTGGATACTGCTCGGTTGCCATTAACTTGTGCTCCAAAATAAAAAGTCCAAATTAATGTATCTTCGTTTTCTTAAAAAAGAAATAGTAAGTAATTTCTGGTGTGTTCTTCGGTAAAAGTTATCGTGATTTTATATTTAGAGGTCATGTTGTAATACAGAAATATTAGAAGGTGAGTGTGTCCTTAAAGCTGAACCAACTTGATTTACTTGTATGAGCTTCTATGATCCCTCTCCCTAGAGCATCCGATGATAATAATTTGGGGAATTGTAAAATGCTTATCTCAATAAAAAATTGATTAATGTTCCATTATCGTGTTTTGTGTTTTTAACGTTTTCTGCTTATTTATAACTATGAACGTCATACAAAGAGATATGCGCGTCTAAATGTGTATGAATAAAATAGCTAATCGTACATTTCAAATCTCTATATTGAATATCAAGGCAGAGATAAATAAAACCGTGGTCCCGAAGCTTTGTAAAAACCAAGGGATATATACCAACCGGTCCAGGTCAATGCGTACTTAATAGGAAGGGGGTGCGGCGTCCATCGTAGCAGGAATGACAGCATCCAAATCCGCTACCAATTTGGACGCTTCCTTATAAAAAATCCGCTTCCAAGCAGTCACCAATTAATTTATAAAATAAAAAAATAAATTGTAAATTCATCCGAAATTCATATATCATCCATAATATTCATCATCAAACTCAGACAAAAATTCAACCCAATTTCATCATTCATCGAAATTTTATTACAAAGAAACATGCATAAAAAAGAATACAACCTAAAAACTCAAATACAACTTAAAAACTAAAAAAAAACACCCAGAAATTCAAACATCCTAAAAATTCAAATACAACCTAATTAAAAATAAAAAACCCCTAGATCTAGAAAATCTCCAACGACGGCGGCGGTGCGGTTGCTTCTCGGAATATTTGGCCTAAACGGTGCCGCAACGGTGGTGGTCTCAAAACCTTCTCTTTCTGCCGGCTTCAACGCCTCATCTCTCCATTCGCGAGAACAACGATGGCTGCGGAAGATTTGTGGAAGGAGAAGGATCGAGAGTGAGAGGTTGAAAGGAGAAGAGTGAGAGGTTGAAGGAGGGGAAGGAGAGTGAGGGGTTGAAGGAGAAGATTGAAAGGGGAGTTTAGATATGAGAGAGGAGAGAGAGTTTAGATCTGAGAAAGTTTCGTCTGATTAATTTGGTGGGGAGTGGCGGCTTTGAGGCATCCAAGGCATCTAAGTTCAACCCATGATGCAGCTTTTCCAGCTGGAAGCGGCATCACAGCCAACCTTCCTCATACCCTTGCACTCCAACTTCGCCCTGGGTCTTAAGCTCGTCAATCTTCTGCCTCAAGTGAGGCATTCTCTCATAGATTTTCACCTTGTAGGATAATTCATACTCAGGGTCCTCCCCAGGAAACAACTCCAGCCCAAGGTGTTTCTCGAGTTGGAAAATCTCCCACAGTGCACACATGAGGTCCGTGCACAGATCGACGTTCTCGTTTGCAATCTCCTGTCCACCGAGCTCTGCGTCCAAGATTTTCTCCGCAGCGCCTTTCAGGCGGGCCTCTGCCCGAGCTCATCGTCCCTCCTCGCCAGCTCCTCCTTATGACGGGGATACCAAACTTGGAGCCTCTTCAGAAGAACGTCCCTCTACAAGTGCTCCAAGCGAGACTCTGCTTTCTCCTGGGTGAGGACAGCACACCAAGACTCCAGCTCAGCTACTCGCCGATTTTCCCTCTCAGCTTTAGCCTTAGCAGCGATGGTAGCCTCTGCCTCTTTCTTCAGGCAGGCAATTTCGGCGACCTGGGCACTGTCCCTTGCATTCGCTTAACTCAAGAACTTGTGCCACTAGCTAAGGCCGGCGTATTCGTTGATGGCAGCCTGCAAAAGAGAGAGTTAGCACAGAAATAAGTAGGGGAGATGCCTCACCTGTAAGTTGTGTTTGGCAGCCTCCTTCATGAACTCAACTGGAGAGTCCAGGCTGCGATCCATCAATTCCCTATCAAATGGGAAGCCCCTCCAAGCAAGACATCAGAGTGTGCTCCCCGCCAAGCAACAAGGAAGACTTGTTGTTTAACAGGAAAACAGGGTCCCACGCCACGCCCCCTCCAGGGGCATGCCCTCTTCCTGATACACCTTCGCCCTAAACTCCTCTCTCTGGGACCTCAGCGCAGCATGATCCTCTTTGTTGGACCGTGAGGGAGCGCGGATAGTTTGTTAAGGGGTCTTACCCCTCTTTGTTTGTCTTCTCAGCCTATAATCACATGATATTGAATGAGAATCATTGCCTTAAAAAAGTATTTTGCAAGTATGAATATTATTGCATCGTCCAAGACTCCAACATATGGTCCAAAAAGAATATACTCCTTGTAGTATGTATGTTTCTTCCGTGGAAGCCAAGCCAATTCAAAATTGTCAGCACCCTTGACGCTAACAACACACTACCCCGCCCCCTTCCATCAGATCCACAGGTTTGGGAATTTGGCAATAAGTGATCCAGACAGCGTGATCCAATAACATGACAGCCATCCACGTGTCAAAACCCCTGACCAAGATAGCCTCTCAATTTGTTTCATACTCTCAATCTCAACAAAAATGTTACATTTTTCCTTAATAAAAAAGGTTCCTTTTTCATTCTTATTTTATCTCAGCAAGATAAGTTTCTTAAACTCTTTTGCACAACTTTTATCAATTTTACTAGAACAGATATGTTTTCTCTAAGATATGTTTACTAGAACATGTAAGATATGTTTACTTAACATTATTATTAATGGTATTCTTAAATCTCTGAATGTATTAATTTTACTAGAACATATTAAGTATTTGTTCCCATAATTTTTCTCAAGTTATAAATCAGTACTCCCGTTTAAAGGATATATATCTACCATCTCTACCTCCTAAAACTGATTTGGTTAAATTTTAAATATTTGAGAAAAAAATAGGCACAATCATTTATATTATTTATGTGCTTGTATATATATGATAAAGCGTTGAAAGCTAAAAATTTGTAAATTTACTTCCTTCCCCCTTAATTTTTGTAATATTCGGATATGATATGAAAATTGAAGTGTATAGAAAAAAGTAAAAGTTTGTACTTAAGAGATATAGGAGTTAAATGGAGTGAAGTTGGTTATGCCAAATTAGATAATACTCCCTCCGTCCCAAAAAGAATGCTTAATTTCTTTTTGAGCTTTTAATCTATGATTTTTTTGTCCGATCTTTTGATAATAAAAATGAAAAAAATTATATGCAAATGATAAATGAATGTTTGCACTTTGTAAATATATTTATTTTAAATTTTTTAAAACAATTCTTCATAACAAAATATGAGGTCAAACACAACATCAAAAGTCAAACAGAACATTCTTTTTGGGACGGATGGAGTAATAAACAAGATACTCTCTTCATCTCAAAAGTAATGCAACACTTATTTTTTTGACATTTAATGTATGATTTTATTTCTATACCAGTTCAAATTGGGTGGACTGGATTTCAAACCCACTAGAGTTGGATTCTGATCGACTTGTTCTGTTCTTGGTATTTTGCTGAGCTTTTCATTTTACAGGTTCAAGTTTCACTGCAGTAATCTAGTTCGTTAAGGATCAGCTCGACGAAAGTAGCTCTAGTTTCTGTTTTTCCGTTTCTGCTGTATTTTGGCGTTCTATTCTGCTGTCTTTTTGTTGTAGGAACAATTTCCATTGCAACCGGGTGGCTCACCCTTCCACTCGTCACAATCAGATCTTGTTCCATTTCCCCCCTTGTATTTGTTTTCGGTTTTTATTTTCTTCATGATCCGAGTTGCTTCTTCTTTCCATCTTGGAGGGGTTGCACTCTTCTTATTGAAAGCTGCAGTTTCAAAAAAAACTATACTTTTAGTCCATTACCTTTTCGTTTTGTCCTACTCAGAGCTCATTTTAAGAATTCGAGACATCCAAGTGTCTTAACTTTAGTTTTTGTCTGAATTAAATCCTAAATAAGTGACAGTTAAGTTTTCCGTTTCTTTATTATTTTACATAAATGCCCCTAAATATACAGTTTAATTACACAAATTAATAGAAGCATGGTCATTAAAATTATAATAAATGTACATACATGTCCCTAAGTTTTTCCCCTTTCTCTCCTCTCAATTTATTCATCCTTATCATCATCAACATCATCATCATCATCTCAACACCCAGATGGAACCCAAATGTAGTCCAGCTTGAAGCCAATCTCATCAATCACCACCCTCCTCTATAACCTTCCCTCGGGTCTGCACCGATGTCCTCACCGCCCACTACCGTCGAAATTCCATTGCCCGATTCCGCCTCCGCCTTCATCGTCCGTCCAATCGCTCCTCCATTCTCACCGTTGTCCACCCTCCATCTCCTAATCAAATTCTGACTCCGCTCTCCTCCACGATCTCGAAATCTACACCCAAATTTGAGACCATTACCATCATTTCAACAGATTCGAGACAACAAAGAGGAAGGGTCCTCGATTTCGCCCAGATCTGCTCACACGGGGAACTTGAACGGACGTCCAGGTCCGACGATTAACCAGTGATGGGCGTGTATTTCTTAGGGCTCCCTACAGATCGATCAGTGGATTCGTCAGAATCCGACGAGAGTTTGCCGATGTGAGTGAATGCCATAAATTTCGTAAGAATCAGAACAAATGAAGAGAGCCATGTGTTTAACAAATACAAGTTCTTTGATGGTAATGGTCTCACTGAGTGCCTACAATGTTTTCGAAACAATGGATTTAAGAAATTTGAGATTATCCAGCAAAAATTTTGAGTGTTCACCAGAATTTGAAGAGAGGGAGAAGCAGATCTGGGTTCATCTGACCATGGGCTTGGGAAAGGTTTTGACAGATCTAACCATGGGCAATGTCAAATTCGAGGGAAAGATGTGGAAGAGAAAGATGGTGGTGTTGGAAGAGAAGATGTGAAAGTCTAGGGCATAAATAAAATAATTGAGATAAAATGAGAGGTAAATTGAAATTTTATTAAGGGCATTTTCATCATTTCTTATAATTTATGGTCAATTAATAGTCAAACTGACAAAATGACTTGGATAGGACAAAAACTAAAGCTAAAGGACTTGGATGACTCAAATTCTTATAATGAGACATGAGTAGGATAAAGCGGAAAGGTAAGAGACTAAAAGTAAAGTTTACCCATGAAAAAAATATTTGGAATCATTTGGGATGTACAAGGGAAAATTGTTGTAATGAAAAAAATGGATGGAGGTAAGTATGTTAAAAGGATGGAGATTTTAGTGGAAAACTAATTATAATACCCGACTTTGTCACGAGTTCAGTTTTTTAATAAAAAATTAACCGTCTTAATATAAACTAAAAATTTGTGTTTAGTATTACTTCAATTATTATCCAAAACATCTAAATGTAATGTATAGTAAGTGATAACAGTACATGCATATGATGATATTTCCCTTAATCTTTAAGATCCACAATGAATACTATCTGTCACCCCATTATGCGTGAAATCAAACTATCGTAACCAATTAGTGTTTTTTGCAATATCTATTTGATAAATATTCAGCTAAGAACGTACAACATCACATAAGAACTGTTTGATACTCTATGGGCATGTAATGAGATAAAAATGAAGGGAAAAAGTGAGTTTTTGTGTATTGATGAGACGTTTCTGATATGAAATGATTGATTTGATAAATGAAACAAATTCACCAATTGAGAACACCCTTTTAAGCTTGAAAATTTGAAAGTCTACAACAACCGCTTTGATATCATGTGTGTAAAAGAGCATCATTAGGGGGCTTCAAACTTCATTTTGTGTAGGTGAGGATGATGAGTCATTCACTTCCAAAATACATGGTGATTTTGGAAGTTTTTTACTCCTCCAAAAATCACTTGAGATGTGAAAATCAGTTTTTCACCGTGAAAAAATGGAATTCAACATTTAATCTATGATTTTTGTTCTTCAATATTTTAATAACTAAAGATTAATAATTTATATGCAAATAATAAATGAATATCTAGTTTCTAAATAGTTTCTAAATATTATTATTGTCACCTCACGAGAATTCACGGTGATTCTTCAATTTCTCATCTATCCTCCTAAGTTTGAAACCCCCTAATATGTATTTTTTCACCTTACGAGAATCCACGCTGAATTCTTCAATTTCTCACCTCATGAAAATCCCTCCCCCTCCTAGACTATGAGTAATTCTAATCCAATTAGAATCCTAATACTATAAGGAGTCATATTCTTATTAGAACTTACATTTTAGTCTCTAGACTTATTGGTTTTAGGCACATGTATTATCTAATAATACTATCAGTTTCTGTTAAGAATTATCAAAATGGGAGTGAGTAGTTGGAGCTTCATGCACTCCAAAGTCAAAACCAGCAAAGCAAGGAACGTGAATACATAAAAATGCATACATCAAATTAGATATTTATCTAACATCAAGTGATTCAATAGAACATCAAATGATTCAATAGAACAGGAAATCCCATATGTATTCCAAGAAAGATTTAAAAATCATAGTGTATTGTTTAGTTCAATAGTCTAAACTTAATATCTTGGCTATCAAAAGAAGTTGAATCACAACTTAATAGAATAAATAAAGAAGAGGGTAGAGAGAAGAGCGTAGAGAATTGAAAGAAACCATTGCGTCTGACCTGTATATCTTTTTGCAATGGAGCACAAAGAAGGGGTGAGTGGTGCTGGGACAGAACAAACTAGAAGGAAGAAATTAAAGTGAGAAAGGTGGATTAATTGTAATTGTAATTGTAATTTATTGTAATTGACTAATGACTAATAGAAAAGGTAATAAATATATAAAATGTAAGAAAAAACAATAAAAGAAAAGAGAGGCGAGAAATAGGAAAAAAAAGAGAGGTAAGAAAAGAAACGGTCGGATCGGAATTGAAATTGTTACTGAAATTAAATTTAAAAAATGAAGATGCTGTTGTGATGTTTAATGTAACTGATTAATGATTTGATTCACGTAATTAAGGTAGTTAATTGTCAGAAATTGGATTAGGGATGTGATCATCATATTAAGTAAGTCATCTGTTACAAATCTTCTAATTAATGGAGACATTGAACGCTAAAAAAAACCCACAAATCCTATGTGGCATCTATGTGGATCTTATATGGCTTCACGAGAATGCAATATTCACTTTTTTGGACTATTTTTGGAGAGGGTTCCCTATTAGTATATTATACTATTAGATAGATTAGATGAAGGCAACCCAAATCTCAAATAAAATCATTCCTGATTTGTGCAATTTCCGTGACATCTCATACCTCGGGGCCTGGGATTAGGGGTGAGTATTCGGTCGGTTCGGTTAAAACCGAACCGAATTGGTCGGTTTGATCGGTTTACGATTTTCGACCGTAACAAACAGAATTGGTCAAACTAGGTGTTGGAACCGAAAAAACCGAAACCGAATTTCTACGGTTCGGTTCGGTTTTAGACCAAATTGGTCGAATTGTTTCCTTGGATTCTATTTTGTTTCTATTTCACCTAAAAAACCGAACCAATCGAATTTCAACTGCAACAATTTATTTATGCAATCGAATCAAGTCTTAAATAACTAAATAATGTCTTAAACTACCATAGAAACAACTATATAAAACATAAATAGGCCAAAGGAAAAAATAAAAAACACATAATTCGGTTTTTGGTTAACCGATTAAACCGAATCAATAAACCGAAACCGAAACAAAACCGAAAACCGAACAAACAAAACCAAAAAACTGAATTAATTCGGTTTTCTAATTTTTCAGTTTCGGTCAAATAATGTTCATCCTCCCTGGGATAAGGATAAAAGTGTTCTACCGGTCTGTATAAATTCTGTCCAAGTTCTACTACATTCATATATACGTGATTAATGACAACAGGTCCTTCATATACATATTTATTTGCGAAACGGTATACATATTTTCAACATTGCCATAAATTATTCCGTGCGCGTAATCATTTGACAGCATCTATGTGATTTTAAAAATTGTTAGAACCATATTTATAACATATATAGATCTTTTTTTGATGAACTTGGTACCCATTTTAATGTTTGTTTTGGTTACAGCTTTGTTGACCCATTTTAATGGAAAATATTGATTTTTTTATTAAAAAATTGATACTACTATTAAGATTGCGAGATGAAAAGGTTGGAACTTGTTTTTGTGTTTGGAAATTGAGGGAGCAGGAGAGAAATTATGGGTAAAATTGTGAAATGATAGAACATGAGGAGTTGAAGAGAAAAAGAAATGGGAATGGGATCCAGCCAGCTGCCTGGTGCAGTGGGGGCGCGGTGCAGTGCAGTGCAGTGCAGGCATCAGCATTGTATTTCCATCGCCCATTTCGTCTGATCTAGCCAGCCCGCCTGCCTCATGTACGGTATACGGATCCTGGTCAACTCTCCATCCTCTTCGCGTAGCACCAGATCTTTTTTTCTTTTCCCTCCCTAGCAAGGCATTGAAACGACCACTGTATGTTGCGTTTCAGCTCAATTTCTAGTCACTAGCCAATATCTCTGGTTCCTATGGATCTCAAATAAATTGAATCATTGCAAGCATTCATGGGAAGAGTGAGTGTTGTTTCCTCCTGATGCACTCAGTCCTCTTCTCTTTGTTGTTTCGTCATTGTTTCTTATTGTATTGAGACTTTGTTTTAATTCATTCTTTTGCCTTATCAAAAAAAAAATGTTGCGTTTCTGCTCAATTTCTAGCCACTGGCCACTGGCGTTTGTGTTTCCATCCTCCATCCTTTAAAGAGTTATCCACGATGAGAGGAATTAATGTTGTGTTCATTATGCATATAAATGATAAATAATAAAAAATTAATTATTTTTGAATTTTTCTCTAAAAACTCTCACATTTTATAGGGAAATTTAAAAAAAAATTGAATACTTGTTGGTTTTTTTATAATTTATTGGCACAAAAAACACAATCTAATTGTCGCAACGCAAGTGAGTTTAAACGGAAGTGTAGGAAAAAAAATGGTAAAATACAACATAATCCTATAACTTTAATTATTGTCCCATCGGAGCCATATCTTAAGAATTTGTACCAATAAGATCGTGTAACTTACATTTTTGTAACACCTATGGTCCTTTTGGACATTTTTAAGCTTTTGGAAAAATTGGGTATATTCGTTTGCCCCTCCGATATCATGATATCAAATGGAGTATCTAACTTTGACAAAAGCAAAGGTGAGATGATCAAGTTAATACATTATTTCCTAAACGTTTCCAAAATGATCCCCATATGGCTTACACTTTCAAGATCTAACCCGAGCCTCCCAACCACCTTCTTCGCATCCCGATCCATCACCCTCATGTCGTCTCTCAGCCAACCCTCGTGTTGTCACGCCTCTGCCTGCGAACCGGCCCACCCCGCTCGCCAATCACATCGTTCGGCGTTGCAAATCTATTGCCATCTACCGCGACCATCCTAATGAGATCTGGAGCAATCGGCCACACTACCGCGCTGAGATCTGAAGAGACCAATTGGCCGTGATGGTCTTGCGGAGATGAGGCTGCAATGCGATCAACATGAGAAGATGTAGATCTGTCTTCTATGTGAATTAGAGCAGGAACGAGGGACACGAGACACCGGAGTAGGAGTTGGTGGGATGGAGGGCATAACAAAGTTTGAATCCGCCATGATCAATCTTTCTCAACCCAAGAGTTGCGGCTCTGATACCAATTTGTGAGAGTAGATTGAAGCAAACAATACTTCTCTATCTAATTAATGAAGAATTACATGACTTATATAATGAAAGAGTTTAATAGCTAATGCAATACTAAAGACTTAAGGTCTCATAATCCTACTGTAACTGTAACAGGGAGTTGTACGCAACTCATAACATTACTTGCAAGCAAAGTAAACTACATTGTAATCCTAATGTAATCATACCTAATAATGCAGGTGTCGTTCGCTTTCGGCCTTCTCGTTTTTTGCGTTGGTCCGCTTCTTGTTGGGGCACAGATCAGACCGGCCTCCCAATGGCAGTGGCAGGTGCAGTTGGATTGTTCTCGGCGAGGCAGGGGGACTTCCTGCCTCGCCTGGAGCAATGAGCTTTAGGTTTTGGGAGGGGACTTAGCTTTGAACCATCCTTGTCTCCTCCCACTTGCGAATTTTGGTTCTTCTTAGTTTCTCATGAATTTCTTCTCTCGCCATCTTTTGATAAGTCTAGGTTTCTGGTTTTGTTTTTTGTCTTGCAACTTTTTATCTTATTGTTCAAGCTAGTTTATGTGTCTGTTGGCTGGTTTACTTTGCCGGAGTTGGATGGTCTTTTGTTTTGCGTAACATCTTGGCAAGTTGACATTTAGCTCCTATGCAACTAAATTGGTACTCCCCGAATTCAGTTGAAATCCGGCTCAAACCTACCATGAGTAATTCAAACGAGTTCAAGCCTTTTGGCTTTGTTGGAATGCCTCTGCTAGATTCTTTAGAGGATCCACCGCATTCAGATAATTGAGATTTGTCTGTTATTTCTCTTTTAGAAACTTTAAATTGTCTAGTAGCTTTCCCCTTTTTTCGATGTTTGGAGCTTTTGTTTTTGTTTTGCGTTGCCCCCTGGTTTGTATTATTTTTAATAAAATAATATAGGTCGTTTTTCCTATTAAAAAAAGCAATTTGGGAGTAGCTTTTAACTTTCAATTGTAGTTATTCGATACCAAATTCCCAACTACTCCTATTAAAGTATCCAAACAGTTACTGTGAATCCAAATATTTGTTCCCAAACCCGAAATTATACCCATACAAAACTCATTAAAAAAATTATTTTTGAAAAAACCATACAAAAAGGAAGTACATTTTCGGTCCCTGAACTATGCACACTTCCTCTAGTGTGGCCGCATAACTTTTTTTTGTGCCCGATCGGGGGTCCTTTGAGTTCTGTTGTATGTCTGAAAAGAGGCCAGGAAAAGTTTAGGATGTACCCAATCGGGGTCAAAGGAGATACAAGTGCAAGTACTACTCTCGCACGCCTACCCAAATAAAGATAAAAGTAATCCCTGTGCCTCCACGTCTCCAATGACTCACCTCAAACTTACTCATATACACTATATCTTCATCATTAAAAAAAACATAATTCTTCAATCATTTTAAGTTGTGTTAAAATGAATTTCACATTGTTTCACTATAAAGCCTTTTTTTCCCCTACTCCCCAGATTAATTGAAGTTTTTCTTTTTTTTTTTGAAAAGCAGATATCAAATTAAATTGATGAGTATCCTCATGTAGAGGATGATTGAAGTTTTACTGAGTATCAGGATCAAGGTAAATATAAACCAGTACTCTCTCCGTTTATGAAAAAACGAACACATTTTTTAAGTTGTTCAGCAAAATTGAAATTACTAAACCAACCTCATTTTTTTAGCGGTGTTAGAAATCATCCTCATTTAATCTTTACTTTTTCCACCTAATTTTTTCTGCATTTTTAATTAATCGACAATTATGTAAACCTGTACAAAAATTTTACATTCACATTAATTTCTGTGTACAGTCAAACCCTTCAATCTTGGATAGAGTGAGTATATGTTTTATATGTTTTGACAACATTAAGTGAAGTGAAGTAACACATAAAACGAGACAAGAAATGTAATGGGTAAAGCACGAGTAGTTTAATAACTTTAATCAAATATATATAAATCCGGATGGAGTAAACACAAACATATTTCTCTCCATGTTTCCTAGGGTTTTTAGCCGCATTGGCGCTGCCATCTCGTTTCTGCTGCCGTCCAGATGATTTCTCCCTACTTGCTCGTCAGGCGTTTCGTCGAGGTCTGATTGTCCGCTTGGGTTGCTGAGCGCCGCCACAAATCACCCGCCCCTCGTTCTATTTTCATCAAGCGTCGCTGGACTTCCTTCCTCCACTGTCGTAACACCAGCAAATCTCTCACTCTCGACAGTGTCTCCCCACCCGATGTCACCGATGTTCATACTCAGGGCACTCCTCCTCTAATGGCGCTGGTTCCTCAGGTTCAGAGGGCGAATCAAGGCGCCGATTGGAGAAGGGAGGCTCCGATCCGGCGGATGTCATTGGGGGCAGCGGATCTGTCTCGATGGCTATCGGTGGTATTGGGGCCACTATAAAAGGTTCTCTGCTACACAATTCGGTCTCCCCTGTGAGTGTGGTAGGTCGGGCTTACGGTGGTTCGCTGTATCGAGTTCCCATGGTGAGGTCTAGTGTGAGCGAGTCATTCTGCACTGGTGCTGATTGGATTTGTTTGGCTCGTTTTGTCGAATGGGTTGGTTTTGTTTTTCTAGCATGTTCTGGTTCTTAGTGTTTTGGAGTGATTGATTCTCAGTGTGGTGGGTTGTCACTGGTCATGTTCAGCACAGTGCACATTTTTTTGGTAGACCAATGAAGGTCCCCAAGGCGCCGCCGCCATTGAAGCCACCACCTCGGCAAGTTGTTTCCGGCGGGTTCCAAGATTTCCATTCGCGGCCTCCTCTTTTTTGGGTGCGTTTGTCGTGGCTAGCAACTTGGGTTGGAGCGAACATTGGCTGTGGTTGTTGGCGGGTCTGCAGTGGTGGTCTAGTAATGCCTTGGAGTGAGGTGGCGGGTTTGGTATGATTCTCGAGAATGACAGGGTTGAGCCAGTGCTCGCCCTACCTTCAGCAATGAACCTCTGGGTCCCAGGCTGGAGGGGTATCGGGCTCCCCAAATTAGTTTGTGGGTGATCTTCGTTTGGAGCTCGACTGTTTCTTTATGTTTTAGATATTTTAGTTTCGACTAATTTTCGTGTGGTTGTTAAGTACTCTTTAGTGTTGCTTCAGCTCTGCTTAGTTTTTGATTTGTTTGCTAGTAGCTACAGAAGTAAGTTGTTGCATTTCCAATTATTACTTTGACTAGTGCTCTCCATAGCCCACAATGGTGCGATGGTACCGTTCAGGGGTACTAGGATCGAGAGTCTAGATGTTTTTACTGTCATAATGGTTATGACCGTCGTCGTGAGTTTGCTTATAACCTTTTGATGCCACTTCAAGTGAGCCTAGACTTAGTAGTAGTTTTTGCTTTTCATAGTAATTCTACTTATATGGAGATTTCCCATTTAGCGGGCTGGTTTATATGTACCTATTCTAGATACTTTAGTTTGTCATACTTGACTTATTTTGTGATGAGTTCTTATTAATAAAATAAATCTTCTTTGTTCAACAAAAAAAATCAAATATATAATATTTTCTTTTGACTCTAAAACTCAATAACTATAAATTAAAAAACAATAAAACCCATAAATTATTGATTAAATTAGATTTAAGTCTTAAGTGACTTAAGTGGAATCATTTTGAGTGACTTAAGTGGAATCATTTTGATTCATACAAATCAAATAGGTCCATAGATTATACTCCTATAAGAATGGATCTTAGATTGTGTTCTTTGCACAACTTTTTACAAATTTTCAACAATAATTTAAATTTCTTTTCCACATTTAAAAATATGCTACTTTTCTTTTTCCTGGTTTTTTACGGAACGAACACAATCTTACTTTTTTTAAACTAACCCAAAAAGATTTTAATCATTTTCTTTTAAGAAATTCTTAATTTTAACATTTTAATCTTTTTAGATTCGATGTCTATTTTTCTTTCAAAAATTTACTTTTATATTATAAAGTAAATTATACTCTCATACATTTGTCACTAAATTGCTACCGTAAGTGAATAGTTGCAATTTGGTATTTTGAGCCCTTTTTTGCTTTTTTTCATTAACTTTCTGATTAATTATCATATAATATATCCTTTATTTTTATGATTTATACATATCAATCTCAAACATTTTTAATTAAATATAACAAGTAGTTATTGTACTTTTTTAAATGTTAACAAAGTTTATCTCTCCGATGTTTGTGCGAATTTTTTATGTACAATTTTGCAGCAAACTTATAATTTTGTTTAACTTTCCAAAAGTACCCCACCATTTACTTTTTAAAAAGTTCACATATAAATCCAAAATACTTAAATTCAATATTACTTTTCCTACTTCAATCACCTAATAAAGATGAACCATTGTATCAATCCAAGCGATAAAACTTGAAAATTATAATTAGTCTCATAAAAATGGGCAAAAGCCATGATGTCTAATACTACCATTTTCAAATTTTCAAAAGATAGATACATTTAACTTTTATTTAACTTTCATGTTTTGAAATTTAATTTTTAACTCTAATATTTTAAAAAATAAATAGTAAAAACAAAACCATATAAATCCATTTAAAAATTTATACTTCAAATTATAATTTTAATATAAATTAATTAACTTAAAAATGGAATGAGTTACATTTAGTAAATTTCGAAGTAGAAAATTTTCAGAGCTAGATCTAAAAAAGGATATGCTTCGTATCATAAACTTGTTTTTGCAAGGTTACTGCGGAGGACTAGAAAATCTAGGGAAAAAACAAGAGGGAAAACTACCTACTAAAAGCAGAAGACAAAAGACAAACAAAGAAAAAAGGGACTTAGTTTTTTCTAGTTCTGGAAGGATATTGATGAGGGCACTGTAGAGGGAGGGGGTGATGGTAATGATCCAGAAGTGAAGCCATTTAGGGCATGCAAATGCATTAGGGTGGGTGATGGCCAGATGGGTCGACCCAGCGAGAGCAGCTGCTGCAGGTAGGCTAGCTAGCTACCTACACGAGACGATAGACAAAGAGGCTCGGAGCTCAACGACGTCCCGCCATTGGGTTGGTGGTGGTGCATGCTGTGCCTGTGCGGCCAGGTAGGATGGCTACCTTAGCCATTTTCTTCTTTCTTCTTCTTCTTCTTCCTTCACCGCCAAACACTACTATTGTGATTAGATTAGACACTGTCTTGGTAACATTAAACTATCATTATATTCCTTTCCACTTCCATTTAATCAAAGAACCGCACGTCTCTTCCTTCATCACATCTCAGTCTCAGACTATTACCTTATCACCATCATCATCATCATCATCATCATCTGCTGTTACTGCTATCGCCGCCTTCCCACGCCTCCTCCTCCTCCTCCTCCTCCGCTGTTGACACGCTACCACTACTCCCAGGTCGCTGCCGGTTTCCGCCCATGGGTTGTGCGTCGCTCAGCTGCTTGCCATCCCTCGGAGGCGAAAATACCACCGGCAAGTAATGTTCCATCTCGGACGGGAACTTGGAGTTCCTGAAGTGTTCCTTCAAAGCTTCCAGTCCCTGATGATCATGATGATGTCCACCCATCCAGCAAGATCTTAATTTACCGCGTGTAATTAAAAAAAAAAAGTCCGCATCAGTTGTATGTGAAAAATTACATTTACCTGAACTCTTGCGTAAGTAACCTCGCAGATCTTTCTGGAGTTGAAAACCTCCCAGTGTTGATCGTGGAATGCCTTGTAGAGTCGCCATGTCGCCTCCGGAGATGTCATGTTCACAAACCCATATCCCACATTGCACTTGTTACTGCACTTCCAAAATTCAAACTACTTTTAACATAATTCCAGGAAAAATAAATAAATAGACCCCTTAAAATATGAAGTAGAATGTAGTAAAGGAATGAAGCCGAACTGTACTTGAAATCAATGGGGAGATACACAAAATCGTAGGAAGACAAGGGCTGACCATCCCCTTCCTCAATCTGCTCGTTGCAGTGGATACAGTGATTATCCAGCATATTCAATAGCAACTTCTGACTGCCCACTCCAAATTAGTAGTATAAACAATATTAAGAACACAAATACTATACAATAAACCAATCGTTCAAAGGTTAATCAGTATTCATTTTTTTTCCTCTTCCTATCAATTTTGGATAAATTTTTCGGATTCTAGTGGAGTATATTGACCAACCGAAATTGTACCTGTACTTGTTTGGTATGTTCTTGATCATGACGGTGGTGCGCCCATCCCTGCAACTTGACTCGTTCATAGCTTCTTCGCTTATAAGAAACCGAGCGTCCAGCCTTTTCGCTTGTCTGTTTCCCTTCCATGCACGATTGTTCGGACTCTGCGCCTTCTTGCTCACACTCGTTTTCCCGTTCTTCTTCGTCTCTCCATTTTTCCCGGCCTTCTCTCCCGACCCATTAACTAGTGCAGCTTCGAGAGAGCTTCGGCCGGTGCAGCTTCCGTTAGGGTTTGTCTTGCTACAATTGATGGGTTTCCTGTCGAACGCTTCGCCTTGCGACAAAAAAGAACGCGGCGGAATATTCGGGTGACACCGACCAGGGAATTTCCGAGCTACCGGCGGCGGAGGAATGCACTTGTCGTTTCTCGAGAAATCTTTGACCGGAGGAAGAGGTTTCATGGAGACGGCGGCGTTGTTGTAGAACTTCTTGCTGTAACCACCTGGCCGACTGAATTCAATAACAATTCGTCGACCGTTAATTTCCTGGCCGTTCATCTCTCGTAATGCCTTGGCCGCATCTCTAACGTCGTAGAACTCTACGAACCTCTGGTACTTTTTGAATGGCGTCTCTCTCAGTTCCCTCACCGGACCTTGCCAATTTTCAACAACAAAATCAAAAACAACCAAACAACTAACTTGCTAACTAGTGCATGAATTGAATAAGAACAGAAGATAGATTTGGATTGAATTATAGTATATACCGAATTCCTGGAAGATTTCTTTAAGGGCGGCTGATGATACGCCGGGGTTCAAATTGAACACAACAATGGTGCCTTGATTATTCCCGTCAGGAACAGCATTGCTCGCCGGTACAATGAAGTGGGCCCAAACAGCCCGACCGCCTACGAGCCCACGCCCTGATGCTGCGAGTGGGAAACACGCACTGCCATCACTGCTAGAACAATCACCTACCGTGAGAGCGGCGCCGAACAAGTTACTCAGACGGTTCTGCTCCTGCATGTGCTGCTCCCTCAACGCCTTAACCGCCCTTTCTGCCGCCCTCAGATCGTAGAAGTGAACCGTCACGATCCCATCCCGGACACTTTCCATCTGAACAAAGCGCACTTCGCCGAACGCCTCCAATTCCCTCTTCACCGTCGTCTCGCTAACGTCCGGCGACACGGAACTCAAAACCATAACCCTCGTCGGACCCGCAGACAGTAACGCAGGCGGCAACGACTGCGGAGTCATGGCCACGTACGGCGGTTGCGGGACTACACGTACTGGGTCGTAGAACCGGGGCGGCCCGAAACTCAGGGGCCCATCGTAGAAGGGCATGGCCGGAGGAGGAGCGTAAGGGTAGAATAGCGGTGGAGGACGGATGAACGAAAATTGGGTAGGGTTGATAAAACATGGCCGGAATTCCTGCGCCGACGGGTCTAGTCTTCCCGGAAACCGGACGGCGCCGGTCTCCGACATGGAGAACAAGGGAGAGATTTGGAGAGCGAATAAGATTTGGGTCGTGTGGGAGTTGGAGAATGAAAAAGATCTGGCGAGCGAGCTATCAATGGCTGGTGGTCGTTTTCTTTACTCTGCCTGTTGCTGTGTTCCCTGCCAAGATTCAACAAGAACGAGTTCCCGTTTCCTCTACTTACTTTTGAAACCCAAGTTGCTAAAAATGTCCTTTGATGCAGTGAAGTTACGGAATGGTCCCTATGTCGTGCGCCGTAGGATTGTGAGGAAGAAATCGGAGCCGTCCACGTTAGCTGGTTCACGGTGGGGTTTCCTCAGGTGTTGGTAATTTGAGCACTGAGTGGGTACTGAGACCAAAGAAAGAAGAGGGAGCGCTTTATAATGAATTCGTTTGTCTGACTCCTCGATAACCAACTCTCTCTCTTCTCTCTCTCCGATTTTAGTTTAATTTCGATTGTGTTGTTTGATGAAAACTTAGGTGACTTCATTAACAAAATTTCTCAAAAAAAAATCAACTCTCCTAATTTTAATATATTTGACAATTTTAAATTCATCATTTTTATATTAAATTATTTTTTTCTAAAATTTTTCTATTCATATACATTTTACTCATCAATCAAAACAAATTTTTCCAAATTTTATACTATAAAATTTATTTCCACGTTCGCTGAACTGAGTCTTAGAAAAAAAAATGTGAATATTTTAAATTAATTTAAGAGTTTTCTCATAAAATTTTGATGAAAGGAATTGTTGTTTTTAGACATTTAACAATCAAGACATGCCACAAAAACCAAAGCGAAAATAAATACTAGTACCACGACTATTCTTGTTGAAATACTACTACTACTACTCAGTTTCTTGGGATAGTAGGTGCAGACGTGGCCCCCCGCCAGGTCCTTTTGAGAAATACACATTTTGAGAAGTGATTAATCATGCTAATTAATTACAACCAAGATTAATGTGGAGTTTTGTCAGCACTAATCTGGAATTAGTGTTTTGTTGTTTTCTTTGGCAGGGTTTGTGAAGTGCTGCAATCAAAGCTTGGTTCTCTTATGGCAACACTGCTGGGACTTTGCGGTTTTGGAGCAACCTATGAATTTAGACCTCTGGAGTCTGGAGTACTCTGGCTGGACTGCAACCAAAAAAAAAGTGGAAGTAGCTGGCTAGCTGCCACTTCCCTTTTTACAGTTCATTCTTCAAATCAATGTTGCATCCACTTCAAAAATTACCGCAATGTTACGAGCTTTGTTTCTTTATTTTACCATAACCAATATTCTACACCAACTATGACTACATAGTCAAAATAATTAGGGAAAACATTGGACTTAATTGAAACTGTTTTCTTGGAACCTGATGATATTTCTTGGTCGGGTATAAACATGATAAGGAAAAATAAAAAATAAACACTTGAAATTTGCTGATGTTCCGTATGGTCACTTAATTTCTTCTGGTATTTTGGGTGGCAAAGTACATGCACACGATTAATGACGCTCATTTTCCAATTTGTTGACATTAACATGTATGTATATGTGGCTCGTCCTAAAATGGGAAAACAAAACACGCGTATATGGAGTATACATAAAGGGATTATTTGCAATTCATTATACAATTAGACCGGTCTCTGCTTCGCATAGGAAAAAATTCATATAAGTAAAATATAATAAAGACTTTAAAATATAAAAATCTTTAATCAAAAACGTATTTGAACAATTAATTAATGTACTCTTGATATTCAGAAGTGTTAACACGAATAAAATTTTGAGACTTTTTGGAGATTGTATTTGAATGGCTAAGGCATTTTCTTTAGGTTTTCCTATCGTTGCTGCCAGTCTTGTCCTGTCGGAGAGTCAACTTTTTTGTCGGCTTTATGCTCGGCCTCCACTTTGGCTCCATCGGCTCTTGGCTCTCTAAATTTGTCCGATCTCGTCTCCTGCTCGCGATGTTTCTTTGGACCGCGGGATGTTGCAATCTCGTCAAGTGTTACCGTTGCGGTTGGGTACCCCGGAAACTCGTGTTCCCAGCGCCGTTCTGCTCACCTCTCAATCTCTGGTTATCGTTTTGTGCCGTCATGGCATGGATGGCCTTTAGGCGTCGATACCCAACCTGATCGAGCCCCTTCTTGGCAGCTTCCTTGTGATGGTGACTTGCTTCGACCACTTTCGAGCCTGGACTGGTGGGGGTTATCGCTTCTGCTTTCAGGATCTAGTCGATGGCAGTGGCGGTGGTGCTGCAAACTTCTCGTCATACCCGTGTTGGTTCTAGGATCCGGGGTTGAGGCCTTTATTAAGGCTGATTGTGGGGTTGGGTAACCCATACCATGGTGGATCGATGGCGTTTGCCGGTAGGTTTAGTGAGTGGTTCTTGGGCTGTTACGGGTCTGATTATGTGACTAGTTGGTGGGGGTTCTCTGGAGGTAGGCCTAAAGGAGTTGTTGTCTCTCCTTATGGAAGTGGTGGTACTAAAAAAACGGCATGAGAACGATAGGAATGAGCGACAACTGTCCCTGCCTGGAGCAGTGAGGTGTTTGGACCAGAGTGGTTGGGGTTCTAAGTCTGCCCTAATCACTCGTACTTCACAACGGACTTGGGTTCATCAATGGATAGTGTGGAGACTTAGCTGGTTTTGGATGAGATCAAAGGAGGTGTGATTTGCTCTTTGCATATCATTTCCAGATTTCCTCGTGGGGAATAGACTTTTTTTAGCTCGCCTTTGGCTTTGGTGGAGGAGGACGGTAGCCTCGAACTCTCCTGCAAATGTTGTGGATGGATTCCCGCTTCAAGCCAATTGGCATTTCGAAAGGAGTTGTGAAAAACAGCTTTACCTGATGATGTTTATCCTCTATTGGTTTTGTAGTCTTGTCATCATGATGTTTCTGCTATATTTTATGATGTTATTTCTAAGAACATTAGGTTACTGTTTTTATCATTTTTACCATATAGCCTTAAGCTATTTGGTTCCTAGACTTGCTTTTACTCATTTTAGGTTAAGAGCTTTTTTATCATCTAGGGCTTTGTCCGTGTTTAAGTTATTTTCGACATTTGTCACTTGATTTTGAATGAAATCATTCCACATCAAAAAAAAATCAAGAAATCTTAAACCTTTTTAGGATTGTTGATGAAAAGTTCGATAGGTTCACTCAAGTTTAAAACAACTTTTGAATCTCATAAGTTGAAAAAATGACGACTTAAAAGAAACAAAACAATACACTTGAATATGTTTTGAGTACGACATAATTAAATTATGTGAGTCATATGTAAGAGTCCAAAATTATCGGAGTACTAGTTTATATCTAAATAAAAATGAAATGAAAACTACATCCACAAAAGAAAATGATAAACATTTTCATTCGAATTTCAAACAGACTCTAATAGGTTATTCGAATTCAACACCCTTTCAGAATAAGCTTAAATAATAAAAACATAATAACTGTGTACTTGTATTGAATAAGATAAAAATTAGATCTCTTATTAATATCCTCCAACCAATTTTTTTTATTATATAAATTTCTCTTAGCAAACAATATAAGAAAAAGATAGATGTATACATGAACTTTACTGCTAAAAAAGCACTAAAAATTAAAAATTTATGAAATGATAAATCAATAAAATATCATAACCTCAAATTGAAAATTTGAAAATGGGACATGAGAAAAGTCAAGGTTCATTATGATGAAATAAATAGTAAAAATGAGTATTCAAGTTTCAATTGATAGAAGAAAAATGGAACATCTAAAAAAATATCTAAAAAAATATCTAAAAAAATTTGAAGTACAAAATTTGATACAAAAACTAGTCAATGAAAGATTTGAGGTACTTAAATTGAAAATAGAAATTGGAAAGTGAAAAATAAAAAAATTGAAACATGTAGATAAAGAATTCGATACAAAAAAAGGTCAAATAAAATATTTGAAGTCAAGTGAAAATTGAATTGGAAAATGCGAGATAAAATAAATGAAAAATGATTTTTTAACATCAAAGATTCGGAGGCTTCATTGAAAACATAAATTGAAATTTTCAAAAATAAAATAAAATATGTTGCTTCAATATTGGTGAATTAAAGTTACTTAACACAAAGTTAAATTTTGAATAAAGCTCAAAGAAAATAAAAGCATTGATAATACGGATGAGAGCACTATGAAACCGCTCAAACCCCACCAAAACCCATTAATGAATATTGTTCAAATCCCCTACAAATGCGTAATTGTATAATATATAATATAATATATTTTCTTAACAGTAAATTTATTTTTGGCTTGTTCATTTACATCAATAAACTTTGTCAAACTATCAAATTAAATTTTATTCAACCTCTCACAAACTTCGTATTAAATTTCAAAAAGGTCATTATACTCTAAAATACATACTAAAGCACACACCCGGCCTAATTTGATGATATAATTGCAAATAACTATTCGTGTACATGTAACATAAATTAATTCGTTGGATTGGGTCACTTGCATAAGCATAAGGTGATTGGGTTACACAGTTAGTCACCAGACTTTAAAATAAATTACAACATGGTTCTTATAAAGTTATAAGTTTAGCCCATTAAGTTTGGTCAATTTTTCTATTTATATAATTTAAATTTTATTTAGTGTGCTCTTTTAGAAAAATATTTTTCAAAATTTCAAGCTTAAACATTCATTATAATTTTTTTATCTCACAAATATTACATACAATTTTATCAATTTCGAACTCATTTCTAAAACTTTTACCAAAAGAGCACAATATATTCTTTGAAGTTTTAGGCCAAATTTATTTTTTCTTAATTTTTAGGAATACTTGTTTTAATTCAATCAATTAAGTAGCTAGCGAGCCTAAAATTTTAGAGGTGATGCTTTACAGTTTACACAAACACATACTAGTAGGAGTAGCATAGCAAGCATTTGATGTAAATACTACTAAATTTTAGAGGTCATACCAACAATTGTTGAAAATTAAATGGTAAAAGGTTCATTATTTTTCAAACAAAATTTCGGATTTAAATTTTGTGTATGGAGAAAATATTACGGAGAGTGTTATCCATTAAAGAAGTCCAATGATGCTCAATTCTAGTAAAATCGAAAAATTAAAATTACTGTTACAAAAAAAACATAGCAAACATTGATGTAAATACAAGTAAATGTGAAAGTACTGTAGAAGTACTGCATACGTATAATACGAAGTGACTGCTGTTGCGTACAAGCGTAGATATTAGGAATTGACTTTGGTGGTGCATGGAATTGGGAAGTAATGATTATGATAGATGTTGCGTACGTAATTATTAATTTGATAGGACGCAAAAGAAAGCAGAAACTAGCTTGCTACTACTTGTTCCGTTAATCGTAATTTATATTCTTTTTTCCATATTATTTAATTTATAATTTAATTTATAAATTTTTAGATATATAAAATTAAATAATTTACATATATATCATAATTTGAAACATGATTTTTTTAAATATTTTTTAAATATTTATTTTTATAAATATTTAAATTAAATATTAAATATTAAAACAGTTAAAATAAATAGATATATTATTAATGGGTAGGAAGGGGGCAGATCAGTTTAAAGGCAGCACCTGGAAGGAAGAGAGGATTTATCATCATTTTCATGTTGAAACTTGAACCCCACCCCTGATCAGATGTGATCACCTACTAGTACTACTACTACTGCTGCCACACAATATCAACCCCTCACCCTTCAATCTAACCACCTTTATCACTCCTTTCATTTCATCTACCACTAATCATGGGAGATTAGAACCACATTTTACCACTCATATTTGGCCCCAACCTAGATAGGTTTTGCCACTAAAAACATTTTGGTACATTTTTTACTACTAACAATTTTTTTTCTAAGACAACGTTTACGCTCTCCGTTAAATGCAACACAATGGTGCTTTTGTCACTAAAACTCGTTGAGGTGACGCTTATGTGACATACATGTCACTAGCTACTCTAATAATCAATTTAAATGAACATATTGAACACGAGTTTGTAAAAATATATATATACCAAATATTTTTAGTGACAGAACTTGTCTTCAGGCCAAATATGGGTGGTAAAATGAACTATTCTCCCTAAAATAATTCAATCATTTGACGATGCACAGAAAATGTAACACTCCTAATAACTAATAAATTACAAAAAACTCTTGAGGGTTTCTTAAATCCACCCTATTATATTCAGAAACCTACATCTACAATATAACCCCTATTTTTAGACGGGTGACGGGCTTCTAGATGAGGTGTGGGCTGGGGTGGCTGGGCGTGCAGAGGAGGGAGGACAAGGTTGTGTGGTGGGTGATACGGGGAGGGAGGAGACATGGAAGGAGAGGTAAGACGTGAAGAGGTTGGTAGTCAATATAAAGAAAGGGCAGATGTTGCAAAATATCTTTGTGCTGCAAAATTTACAGCTTTGGTTTTTGCAGTTTCATTTGTATTAAATTTATAATATATTTTTATGAATTTTTAGGTATGTGAAATTAAATGATTAATATATTTCTCATATGAAATTTAAATTTTCTAAATATTTTTTTTTTGAATTTTTCACTGTTCACACTATGTGCATTGAAACAAGTTTTAGTACAGCCTCTAATACGGCAAAGACTGCATTAAACGTCCGAAAACGCATTAAATCTTGTGGTAAATGGTGCACTACACGTTTAATGCGCATTAAACCATTATTTAGGGTTTCATCTCCTCCATCAAATTCAGTTCCATCGAATTTACATCCTCTTCTTCTTCTCCTCCTCGATAACATTCTAATCCTATAGGTTTTCAAGAAAACATCTTAATCCTATAATTTATCAAGTAGATAAAAAAGCTCTTCAATTTTATTCATGGCATATAAGTTATCGACTTAACATTCTAGTTTTATAACTTTATGAAAATTACATTTAGTCCTCAAAGTTAACATCATCAAGCGCTGAAAAGCCTATAGAATTAGAATACTAAATCAATAAATTATAGGATATGAATAAAATTGAAGAATCTTGATGTATTTGATAACCTATAGGACTAATTAAGATGTTATCTTGAATACCTGTAGGAGTAGAATGTTATCTCGAAAACCTATAACACTCGAATCAACGTTTGGGTGTCCAAAATAAACGTTCGGGTGTATAAAAACGTTAACTTAAAACTCTTTTGAGCTACGATTTTGTAACGTTGAGTGCTTGATTGTGAACTCGAAAACTTTTAGGACTTACTCATTAGAAATGATAGAATTATAAGACTTTTTGTGCATTTTCCCAATTAAGAATTTGATTAAGAAGTGGGTGGTGATCTATGAGCAAGCATGCAATTAGTGGCGGCACGCACGTGTGTAGGAATGGAAGCAAAAAAAAAACACTGGTAGTGGCAGAAGAGTACTTAAAAGTGGGATTTGGTTTCTTGGCCGAAAATAAGCTGCTTAATTTGTACAAGACCGAGTGAGTGTCGGGGCAGGACCATTTTTATAGTAGTAGTAGTAGTCCAACACGGGATTTCCAACGCGGTCCATTAATCCTAGTATAAATAACTGTACTCTATTTTATCCACTTGTCTTTGTTTCTTGGCGTGCTCTTCTCCTGTCTCTCCCCGTTTTATTCATAACACTAAAGAAGCGAACATGAATAAGAAAAGGGATTTAGGAACATCCATCAGAAGAGCGGACGGCGACGCGACTCTATAAATTACTCAAATCACTATCAGTTAATGAGTTTAGTGGTGCAATCAGTAGAGAGTGATTATGAGGTTAGTGATGCCTGAAATTAGGGTTAAAAAGGTGATGAGGAAGGAGCAGATTAGAATTATAGATCATTAGCTAGGAGTAGTACGTACTAGTAGTATTTAGGAGCACAGAGCATAATTAATTAATTAATTAATTAAGAAAGAAAGAAAGGTAGATATATAGGTTAGATCATTATACATGTAGGTAGGTTGCATAAATAGAGATATTTAGTGTTGTTGTCGCTTGTTCCCTATTTGCTCCACAACAAGTCACGGCCGGCCACTTGGTTCGGTCCACTCTAATACATATCAATACTTCATTGTAACTTTACTGAAAAAACATGATTACATATGGGAAAATATAATTAAATTTATTATTTTTTTTATAAAAAAACAGTTACAATGAGGTAATTGAAGTAATTATGTACTTATAAAAAATAGATAAGTTGATTTCAGGTGTACATAGCGGTCTGGTTTTTTATACACCATACTACTCCCTCCGTCCCCGATTAATAGATACATTTGTTTTCATTGTTTCACAGTATTTAATCTATCATTTTTTTTCATGAGTGTTTGGTCATTTTAAGTTTAATAATTCTTATCCATATCATAATTTGAAGTATAAATTTTCTTAATATATTTTTTTTGAATTTTTTTCACCATTTTTCTTAGTAATTGTTTGAGTCAAACGTTGAACTTTGAAACAGCAAAGTCAAATGTATCTATTAAATCAGGACGGAGGGAGTATTATAAAGCTTTACGAGACTTATTTTTTATACTCTTGAGCAAAAAGTTACGACTTTTTTATGAGTAAAATCTATCTGCGGTCCTACTTTTTATATTTTTTATCTATTATGGTTCTGTTTTAAGTTTTTAACCTATTTCAGTTCTAAATATTGAATTCTTTACCTAATTGAATCATTTCTGTCAAGCTTTGTCATTAAAGTGGACGGAATGAGTAAAATCAGTCGACGATCCTACTTTTTATGTTTTTGATCTATTATGGTCCCGTTTTAAGTTTTTGTCCTATTTTAGTCATAAATTTCGAATTCTTGACCCATTTGAGTCATTTCCGTCAAACTTCACCGTTAAAGTGGACAGAATAGTGCGAAATGTCTATTTTACCTATCTGTTAATTGCGATAACACACCTCAATATTTTTAAACTAAACAATTGGTAAAAAAATAAATAAACCACTAAACTATTCAAATCGTCACGACTCGACCATTGATCTATTTAACGGGCCGAATCACCCCCTGAACTCCTCAGATTGTACCGAACTCATCATTCCGTTCATTTTTTGATGATGTGGCTGGCGGACTTTAACACGTGGATGTATCTGGCGGGAAATATAGAAAGGGGTTAAGGGTGGAAAGGCGGGAATCAACATAGGTGGCTTATATTTTTCCCAAGTGAGAGAGGAGGGTTAGTGCCAGAAGACGACAGTGGTGGTGGGGTGTAAGAATCAGTTTCAAAAACGTTTTAATTCTCTCTACAAAAGACGCTTATGAGTTTGTGACTTTGTGCAGATGGAAGAAAACATGTATGTTATTTTATTTGTTCATTGTACTGATTGAGTGAGTTTTGAATCTAGCAACCCTAGACATTGGTGGATATGGTTTTCTTGTGTTTTTTATTGTTTCCACTCACACATTTCTTTTTGGTACGGTATTATATTCGGGCAGTGGTGTTTATGTCCAAAAACAAAAATCGGTTGGTGGGGTGTTGAATTTGGTTGGTGGGTTTGTGTTGATGTTATGTAGGAGGGACCGTTTTGGAGGGGCTGTAAAGGTGGAAGGGTTGTTGTAAAGTTGGCGTGGATGTTTTGCAAGTGAATTTCGTTGCTTTGAATGATCTAATGGTTTTCTTTTTTCACATTTAAAACAGTGTGACAAATCGGACAACTACAAAAGAGAACAAGATATACACACACACACCAAGGTGAGGCCTTTCTTTAAAAAACATTTTAAATATGTAAGGGTATGGATGTCAATCGGACTGGTTGGGTCGGGTTCATGTCGGGTTATTCGGGTTCGGGTTGAGATCAGGTTTATCTATTTTCGGGTTGAGTTGGGTTCAAGTCAGGTTATTCCGGTTCGGGTTGAGATTAAGTTTTCTTATTTTTGGGTTTGGGTTGGGTCATGTCAGTTCGGGTTAGGGCTGTAAACGAGCCGAGCCGAGCTCGAACTATGCTCGGCTCGATAGTTTTTTATCGAGCTCGAGTTCGGCTCGATAGCTCAACGAGCCTTCATGATACGGGCTCGAACTCGGCTCGATTGATTGCTCGTGTTCGGCTCGATTGCTCGCAAGCTGCTCGAAACGTGTCAATAATTATTCAAACTACACCCGAGTTTGTCTCGATAGCTGCTCGACATTTGATACTTTGTAATTTTAGTATTGGCACTTTATAATTTTAGTCAATTAGGTCGTACTACTTTCAAATTACTCATTATACAACATAATTGTAGTAAATTAGGTCCTACTACTTTAATTATTTACATATGAATTATCATAGGTTCTTTTTAGTATGTATTGCTCGATAGCTCGATAAGCAATCAAACCGAACTCAGCTCGGCTCGAACTCGGCTCGATAAAATTATCGAACCCTGAACTCGGCTCGAACTCGAACACGAAGCTCGATAATACATTGCTCAATAACACACGAGCCGAGTTCGAACTCGAGTAAGTTCGATAACGGCTCGGCTCATTTACAGCCCTAGTTCGGGTTTGGGTTAAGAATTAAAAATTTAGGACTGAAATGAGGAAAAATCTTAAACGGAACCATAATAGATCAAAAACATAAAAAGCGGGACCGTCGACGGATTTTAGTCATTCCGTCATCTTTAACGGCGAAGCTGGACAAAAATGATTCGATTGGGTTAAGAATTCAAAATTTAGGACTGAAAAATGACAAAAACTTAAAACGGAACCATAATATATCAAAAACATTAAAAGTAGGACCGCTGAAGGATTTTACTCCTGTTTTTATATATATAAGTTATTTGATGACTTAATTTGTATATTAAAATATTGAGAAATACTAAAATTTAGATGTTGGAAATGGAAAATGATGGAGCAGTTTAAAAGAAAACGAAATTAACTTAAGTTAAAAAGTGTAGACGACTTTCATTACATAGGAAAAAAGTATGTAGTAAAACTCAGGGGCATATATAGGTGAAGTTTCCTCTATACATGTACATGAACCAAACATTCGTTTGCATACACAGTTGGCTTGCCATCCATCCATAGATCGCTCGCGAATTTCCACACATCCATCCTGTTTGTTCCATCCAGATCACTAGCTAGCCTTTTCTTCTCCTCTCCTCACACGTGTCTAATTTTTAAAGCTCAACACTCGCTCCTCTCAAAAAGATAAAAATTCGAACCTTACTTTTGATGTTTTACTCAAATTTCAAATTACTGTCAAAAAGAACTTTCTACAAAACTTTAAAAACTTATATTTAGAAACTAAAACTTCAAATTATCGTTTTCATTTAAATTATTTAATTTTTTTATTAAAATATTCTATAAAATTATAGATTAAATACTAAAAATAAAACGTAAAATCTGTCCAATCTTTCCGGAGGAAGGGAGGAGTTTACACATACTATAAGATTAATAATTTTGTTTTTAAAACATCATAAATAATCGAAAAAGTGGTTAAAATGAAATCGTGACTTTCACGTGCTTAATGGTCGCTCCGTCGACATAATTTCTTGATCCCCATTCCCTAACCTCGAAGACTTCTCGTTGTATATTTGTATATAAATATCGCGGTTAGGGCTGTAAATAAGTCAAACTCTTATTGAATTTATTCGAACTCGGCTCATGTGTTATTAAGCATTGTGTTATTGAGTTTTGAACTCGAAATCAAGCAGAACTCAAGGCTCGATAATTTTATCGAGCTGAGTTCGAGTCATCATGAGTTCGGCTCGATAGCTTATCGAGTAAAACATATCAAAAAAAGTTAGGATAGTTGATATGTAAATAATTAAAGTAATTGAACTTAATTTACTAAGTTTCTAAAGTACAAAGGTTGTTTTGAATGACTTATTTGACTTTTGAATGACTTATTTGACTAAAATCAACACTATGTATCAGATGGGTGTTTGGTAGAGCCCTACCAGCTACCGGACCGTTAGTACTGGTAACGGATCTGGTAGCAGGTTGGAGCGTTACGAATCAGACTACTAGTTGGTAACGGGCTAGTAGCACATCAGCCTGTTACCAATTTATTTTATAAAATAAAAAAACCACAAATCTGGAAACGGATTCCAGATCTGGGTTTACAAACACGAAGCTGATGGCAAATGATTCCAGATCTGGGTTTACAAACACGAAGCTGATGGCAAACGAATTCCAGATCTGATGATGAACACAAAGATCGCTTGACCGTTGCTCTCTAACATGATCGGAGTCGTCGCTGCAAGTAGTATGTCTTCTTCTTCGATGAAGAAAGAGTGAGTCAACTTGTACCAATTTCTGGTGAGGGAACACATGAGCACATAAACAATAATCAGAACACATGAACAAATGAACAAATATTTCCCTAAAATCAAAGCAAAACGAGAATCGACGACGGAGATGCCTACCTAAACAACGATGAACAAATATTTCCCTAAAATCAAAGCAAAATGACGAAGGTGGAGAAATATGCCACCCGAAAAGAATCACAAAAAATATCAAAAATTGTTTAATAACTTGAAATTTAAGAAAATAGATCAAAAAATGAAGAAGATGCCTACCTAAACAACGATGAAAGCTCCCCCGGTCGTTAGGGTGACGAATCGACGACGGCGGAGGGTTAAGATGCACCGGCGGTAGAGCACGTGGAGGCACACCACTACGTAGAGAGACCTAAATTTACTGTGGCAATTATTACGGCGAAAGCCGCAGTAAACGTCAAGTCGTAATACACGAACTAATTGACGTTGCAGTAAATGTTTATTGCAGCCTTGGCTGTAGTAAAAAATTTTTTTAAGGTTTCTCTCATCTTTTTCATCCGCATCCTACCCATTTTTTTCTCATCTTCATCATTCTCCCATCTTCATCTTCTCCTTCATGTTCTTTCACTTCAACTTCTCCATCGTCTTATTATTTTCTTCTGTTTTCCTCTTCATTTCTTTCTCCTTTAATCTTATGAGTTTTCTTCTTTATTTTATTCATCAGCTTCTTCATCGTCTCCTCCTTCATCCTTCTTCTTCTTCTTCTTCTTCTTCTTCTTCTTCTTAGCCACCGCTGCTCCACCGCCACCGACACTCTCGCGACTTGCTTACCATTCATTATATTTCCGGGTTTTTTGGAATTGTGTTCATCTGGATTCATCCATATTTTTAAAATAAACAATTCATCTATTGAGGCAATGCCCGCGGTAAGGAGCAAAACTGCGGCCAATTTGTTAGATTAGTTTGTAATTTATGGGTTGTTCAGAGTTTACATTTTTTGTTAATTTGTTAGATTTTCTGTTGAAATGTTTAATGAATTTGATAAATTTGGGTTAGGGTTGTGAATTTGATGGTTTTGTTGAGATGTTTGATGAATTTTTGATGCTTTTGTTTGATGGATTTGATGAATTCACGTTTAATGAATGTTGATGAATGTTAAATGTGGATGAAGGCGGATGGATGAAGATTTATGAGCATTATTTTTTTTCAATTTACAGTAATTGTTGTAGAGCCCAGAAACGCTGCACAAGCGCTACATCGTAGCGCTATGAAGCGTAGGTTGCACACAAAAAAATGCCTCCTGACATAACGACGCTAGAAGCTCCGCTTGGCGCTTCTATACTAGCGCAAGTGAGTGGCCATGCATGTTCATTAACTATCTTGGGGTAAAAGGGTCATTTTACCACTAAAGTTTACAAAATCTCTAAATTTTCCACTAAAGTTCATTTTGAAGCAATAATGCCACCAATTTTTTATTAAATGGGTAAATTTTTAAATTTGCCAATGAACGTTAATTTGTCACAGTTGACGCTTAAATGGCGTGTCATTGAGAGATTACGTTGACGTTTGAGTGTACATTTTTCTAGGGTTAATATTTTAATTTCACTTAAGTTTTGTAAAACTAACAATTAAACCCTTAAACTGTGAAGATTTTAAGGTGAAATTCAATATTAACTCTACAAAATGTACAGTCATTGTGCACGTAATCATCTAGTGGCACGCCACATGAACACCAAATAGGATAAATTAACGTTCAGTGACAAATTTATCCCTCCATTAAAAACGTTGGTGCTATTTTCATTTTAAAATAAACTTTAGTGATAAATTTAGAAATTTCGTAAAATTCAATGAAAAAATGACCCTTTTACCCACACTCGACAACTTTAGCATGATTAAAAACTGAAAAAAAAAACGTACTAAAGATGGGTAGGACATTGCATTTGCAGGCGAGCGAGCCGCACACACACATATAGATATATACTCCTTCTGTTACCAAATAATTCAAAATTTTATTTTTGTTATTTTATAGTATTTAATCTATGATTTTTTCCATGAATATTTAGACATTTAAAGTTAATAATTTTTTGAAGTATAAATTTTCTAAATATATTTTTTCTGATTTTTTCAAAACTTTTTATATTTGTTAAAATTTGAGTCAAACGTTGAAATTTGAAACAATAAAATTAAAGTGTATAATTATTTGGGTACAAGAAGATTGTATATATATATATAGAGAGAAGTTTGGTTGGCTAAGGTTACAAGTCGTACATACGAAAGGTCTACAATTGCAAATTAATACTCCTGTAAGACTACTTCAATATTTATTGTAATATTGTCAATTTTATCACTTTTTTCTGGTATTTGTTTGTTAAAAGTATATATCTATCGTTACCTGTTACTGTTACCGCTTATATTCCTAATTTTGTTCCATGATTTGAAATGCTTTTATTTCTAGAGCATATTAGTCCAAGAATAATAAGTAGTTTGATTTTGGAACATATATTTAACTCAAATTATTATTAGAACAAATTTACAAAATAAAAAAAAAACAGAATTTGAAAAACTACAAATATCAATTTATCATTTGTATATAATCTAGTTAATTTACTTCATATGTTAAACGAGAAAATAATAATACATTAAATGGTGCATGAAAAGTTACTTTGCCATTTCTTTTTTGAAAGATGAATGTATTCATTCAAAGAAAGAAGAAAGGGCTAAAGGAAAAGCCAATTCAGGGTCCAATTTCTATACAATTAACAGAGATAGTTCTATACATAAATTAGCATAACCAGATCTACTTTTTTGCAACTTAAGGTAGTATGGAAACTTGAATCTAAGTAAAGATTAGTGAAATAAGATTAAAAAAATATCAGACTTGCATATCCGGAAAAATAAAAATGAAAGATAGCCAGATCGACTCTATTCCTGAGAAGAATACATTCTTCATAGCGATGTTTTTACTGTAAGCAGGTATCCGTGCGCAACGTATCTCTTGTAATACCCGGCCTCTAACCTCCACCACCAAACTAGCTGTAAAAAGCAAGCTAGACAAGGTCTGATCCCTGCATACATACCTGGAATAATATATATAGCCGTAGAAATAGCTTCCGAGCAAACTATCAAACATCCATATCAGATTAGAGAGAAACCAGAGCCGAGTCAATTGGAGAACACAGGTGGGAGAGGAAGACTCCAAACCCCCTCCACGAGGCAAAATTATCACACATTACTCCGGGCAAGGCGGACTAGTAGTGCCCATTCCTCTCGCAACAATTTCCTGAGCCTCTGCGTCATCACCACCACATGAGTCCGTTTTTGCTCTCTTTCTACCTGAAGCAGAAATTTCATTAGTATATCCTCGTGGCCTACCACGACCTCTCTTAGCTTCGCCACCCGTTTTCCTAGCAACAGAGGGAAGAGTTACCACTCTACCGCTGCCCACATTGAAAAAGAAAGGCGGGTCCTAAAGTGGTGATAGTCGATCTCGTAGTGGCGGTAGTGGTGGCAAATCAGTGACCACCAGCACCCTTTGTTTAACCACTGGAGTATTTGGAATTTCATCAGTGGCCGGAACCAGCTCCAACCCTTTTGGTGCCGTAGGAGGGACAACACACAACCTTGGGAAGGTGGGGACCGCGACGTTCCTTGCAGGAGGGAAAGGAGGTTGAGGTGTTGGAGCTGCCGGGGCCTGGATTGGAGGGGGTTTTGTCCAATTATGATATGCTTGACCCCTTGGCACTCCATGCACTCTCAAACTAGGATCAAATAAATTGGTGTGCACTGCCATACAGTCCCTTACCACATGAGTCAGCATCCCACACTTGTAGCATAAATTTTGGAGTTTTTCATACTTCACATCAAGGAAATTTTTTGATCCATTCATAATTGTTGGAATGCCACGACTTAAAGGTTTGTTTATATCCAAAGTTACTCGAACCCTTAGATCTGATCCATCGAAAAGCACATCCTGCACAGTTCCCAAAAACTTCCCCAATGCTTCTCCCGTTACTTGGGAGGCCCAGCCAAATGGTAAATTCAAAATTTGAACCCAAAAATCAACATGAATGAATGACATTCATGTGGACAATTGATCACCAGGTTTGAGTTCTTTAAGCACCATTATTCTATTATCAAAAGATAATGAAGATAGGCGCAGAACATTCTCCAGATACTCCTTTTTCTCAAAATCAAATATAAATAGATTATCCTTAGGATTGCCAGTACCTTGACGAACCTTAAAGGAGACTTGCCCAAACCAGGCAGCCTTGAAAGCTTGTTCCACTCGGTCTAGGTGTGCCGTTCTGGTGGAGAAAATTCGAGCAGCAAGCTAGAAGGAGGCCTGCAGCGGCACCACCAAACCGGTGACATCAATAGGGGTCGACTCCATTTATGAAATCGCGTTGGCTACAAGACTGCTTTCCAAATAGTCCAAGACCATTGGCCGAATTCAATTGTTGGTAAGGAGAGGGCAATGAAATCGAAAGAAAAAAGAAGAAGAGAGCGACATGTCAAATTCACCAAGAGGAAAAAGGCAAAAACTCCAAAGCTCGAAAAACCCTAAAAGAGTAAGGAGATGAATTTTTACTTTTACCATTTTTTTACTACGGAGTAATATTACTCCACATGAAATCAACAAGTCGCGTTAAGTCGAATAATCATATCAATACAAATGATGTTACAAGGTAGTAATTCTTTTATAAGAATCATATTCTAAAAATTTGAGTAAGACAAACATTATATCCACAATTTTAAAACTTAAACTATTTTTTGCAGTTACTATACAATTTTCGATTTGTGATAGAGCTTGTGTTCTTTGCATAGTAAAATCATAAAAAAGCAATCTCATCCATCATTTTTCTAATCTTTTCCAACATATATTTCACATTAATTTTAAATTTTTCACATTTTTTTTCCACAAAATAATCACAAAAAAAACACACTAAAATGATGTTGTTGAGTGATTAGGAAGAGAATTTGAAACTATTTATATATCCTGGACTGGACAAGGGCAGGCTAGGACCATCCCTACTTGCTCCCTCTCCCTTGTTACCGGGAATGTTGCCTGCCTCCCCACTTTCCATTATCTGTTACTCCACTCAATTGCATGTGATGTGGAATGGAGGTCAGATTACAAACACTTACATATCATGCAAATAAAATCATTTTATTATATCTCAATATATTTAAGTTCGAATTACCATTTTATACCCATCCTTCCTTTTCTTTGCTTTATCTAAGGTTTAATTCCTTTATTTGCATCTAACTTATATATACTTTTGGATAGATTCCAGAAGTTTTACTCATATGATTTGGTCATTTTTTCATTTTTTAATGTGGTGGTTTAAATACATAAAAATTATATATGTGGATCAATTATATCTCTATATAATTACCCTTTTGTCTTCTGCCTTTTTGCCCCATAATTTATCTAACGGTATAGATTTTTTTAAATAGATCCCTGAAAGTTTCCCTTAATTATATAGTTGCGTCACTTTTTTTTCATATTTTAATGTGGTGGAATCGTAAATGTGGGTTAATTATAGCTCTATATAATTACGAATGTTTGTTGTGAAAACATAGTATCCTCATAACTCAATTAAGTCACCTCATATGAATTTGATGCAATTTATTATTTTATTTAATTTTTCTATGAAGTGTTGTAGTCACAAACTTTTTTTTGGTTTTATTTCTTATTCTTTTGCGCACTGGTTCATGAAGTATTCCTAATTAATTCTCAATTTCTCATTTATTTCATGAAATTAATTATACCATCACCTATGACCATTTATATCCTCCTGCTGGGAATTAGATCCTACTCTTTGTCTCTTCTCTTCTTTTTACAAAAAATGGAGAGATGAATTGATCGATTCATCGGATCCTAGGTCGGGACTGACGGGGCTCGAACCCGCAGCTTCCGCCTTGACAGGGCGGTGCTCTGACCGATTGAACTACAATCCCAGGATAGGTGTACAGCCTCCAAATTCCAATCCTGTTAATCATCATCCATGTGATATTTCAACCACTAGCCCAAATGACCCAACTAATTGAACAATTATATATCTATCCCTCATTTTTAATTTTTCAAAAAATGAGTACAAATTCATCTAGATGACAAATAATATTGGCGTCCAAATTCTTATTTTTTTTATTATTGGATTTCATTCGAATCATTGAGTTTCGCCGGGTTGTAACAGAGACACAAATGATTTACTATACCATTTATTATGTATATAATAATAATAATAATAATAATAACAGTAGTAGATTTTTTTTTCGCTTTCCTAAATTGCATTTCTAATTGTTTGTAGGTTAAGAAAATATAGAACCTTTTGTCCTTTTCCATTATCTTCATTTCTTTTCCCGTTTTACTCTTTATAACGAAAATTGGTTAAATTGCAATCACTCTTTTTTTATTAGCACTAATCCCTTCGCAAATTTGCCCTTTTTTGTAATTTTGTAGTCCCGAATTAATTGGAATCTAATTGAAATCTATGATTAAAATGAAAAAAATACCAACTATACATTTATTATATATTTTTTTATAAGTTAGAATTTACAATATTTTTTATTTCTTTCCACTCATCTTAATACTCGAGCACATGATTTTTTAATTTTTCGAGTGAGGTAAAGTTGTAAAAACACACTTTAAACTAATCATTTTAATCTTTATACCCAGTTGAGCGCTATTTTTATTATGGGATTAAGGGGTATTAATCAACTTTGAGTAATTATTCTACTATCAATTGTGGTATAAACATCTTCCCGGCCACCGTCGCTCTACCTTTGAAAATAAATATATGGGTCTTACCCTTTTATATTATTTAAAGAAAATTATTCCACAAATTTATTTTCAAAAACATCCGTTGATGACAAAAGTTTTTCCACAGTCTATTTTTAGTTATAGTTTTGAAATTAAACCCGCTGCAACTTACGGGTATATGATAACTTGTTGATGATATATATGGCTGAAAAATGAACAATCAATTTAGAGCTCAGTTCACGTTTAAGTGGGATACAAGTTTAGTAAGTAGTAATTCGTAGCTCGATATGATTTAAAAGGAAATTTTAAGTAAAGTTAAAGGCGGATGCTATTTACCAACTAGTTGAAAAAATTACTAATTGTGTTATTTGTGTAAGGACCTAACTAAGAAATGTATTTTAATTTTAATTTTTAAAATTATTAGTTAGTTAAATTAGTGAGATAGTGTTAAGATCTAATAGTTATTTTACCTACTAGTGGGTAAATAATATGGCCATTACCCAACACATAATTTAAACCATGCTTAATCTACATGACATTTAATAATTGAGTGGGGTACCGAGAAGTGGGAATGACGATGGAGCTAATTATCCATGGATTGAGTTTATCCCATTTTATCATATGTGGATTTTTTTTACCTTCGCGGTTTCCGGATATGTTCCTAGCAAAGGTAAATTCTAACTCCACCATCTGCGAAATATTTCTACATCACATCATCGAACTATCAACCCTGTTAATCATCACCCGAGTGATTTTTCACCCACTTGTTCAAATGACTCATTTATAAGGTAACTAGCTGGTACCCCTCCTACGGAATGGGGTAAAAATAATTAACATCTATGTCTTAATACTATCAATGTATTCGTATAAATTTTTGAAAAGATAAATCATATACTATTTTATTTAAGAATCGATAACCAAAAGGGTAAAACATTCGAGCTTATTACTGGATCTTCCTTTTCTTTTTTCGTTTCTTATTTTCTCTTTCTAATTCTTTTTTTGTTATTTTGTTATTATTCTTTTTAGAATTTTAATTTTTTACATTCTCTTTTAATTGTTTGGGGTTTGTTCATCAAGGATTCTGGGACATAGAAATTTCTAATATTCCATCAATTTTATTAGTTAATAATTACTAATAAGTTTGGGGGATGGAGTAAGTATTTCTCATTTTTTTCTATTATTAGTTTGGGGATAATCTTTTTATGCCACTAAGTTTTGTATTTTTTTCATCTCAATCCCAAACGTTTTCAAAATTATAATTTAAGTCTATCAAATGTTTTCATTTTCGACTTGAAACCTCTTTTCTTATGTGCTAAATCTTTTAATCCCACTTTTTTAATTATTTTTTCACGTCTACCTAAATATTCTAAACTCTTAAAACATAAATCACTAAAAATTTGAGTAAAAGCAACTTCTCTTGTTTACCTCTTTTAAATCCCTGAGTCATTAAGACTGAAAATCATAGAAGAAAGTCACTATCAGTAAAACATGAACGACTTCTATTAAGTTCATGAATGTGATTGATATATAATTAAATCTAAGAAAAGTTTAATTTGTTAAAATTACGATGAAAATTTTTAATGTCATGGAAGGCCGAAACCTTATTAAAAGCAATTTATGTGTGCCATCTTCTTTTTAGCTACTTTTGAAACTTGTAAATTATAAAAGAAATTATGTATTAGTGAAACAATGATAGAAAGTTTTAGTCATGAGCATCTAGTCTAGTGGCTATGCTCATTGGACATGAAATGGAGGTCTCGGGAACCGCTTATTCCATGCGCTACAAAGGCGCTTCGCAGGCACTTCCTGAAGCGCTTTGTAGCGCCAAGTGCCTGGTGGAGGTTTTGTAACTCCTTTTGGCGCTTCTTAAGGCGCTACAAGACTCCCTTTAAGTACGTAGTCGAGCCACCACAACCCCCTTCCCCTATCCCCAAATATATCAAAAAAAGGATAGAAAGTTTTATATTTATAGATAAAAGTAATAGACTTGAATATGATAATAAGTAATTTATTCATGCTACTGCTTTTTTATTTACTAATTATTACAAGATTTCATTATAAATTTAAGGTAATTTATCGTATTATAAAAAATATAATTATTACAATTAATAATACTCACAAATATAAATAAAGTTACTTTTACATATTAAAAAAAGATTTGAATACAAATAGTAATCCAAAAATTCCACAAATTGCGAGTTGGGCTTACCGATCGCCCTATTTTGTTTTCACACCCAACATTGTCAAAACTCCCAACCGGCCTTAAACACTTAAGCCCAAATTGTTAGCCCGACCAACCCGTAACTCAACCGAAACTCTAACTATCTACCCCTCATATAGATAACCCAATGTCCAACCTTCTTACGTTTCTAACTCTAACCCGATGCATCTCTCTGTGTGTGTGTGTAAAAGTTCAACCGTATTCATACCGAATTCTTACTGTTCATCATGAGAAACCAACAAAATCGCCTCGTAGTTGCATTTCCGTCGAGTGTCTACTGTGAAAAAATGTTTTCCGACGACCTCCGATGGTGGCAAACATGCTTAACATTTTTTTCATCATAATTTCCACTTTCTCTTTGTAAAAAATTGTTCAAATATTTATATTTTCACTTAGATCAAACATTATAGTGTGGAATATTTAGAATGAAGGCTTGAGATTGAGTTTGACACCTGATTTTGTGGGTTATTTCGAATTTTTAGAGAGTTTAGATACAGTTTGTTGCAGATTCAATCTGTTCGGATATTATCTCTTTATTAAATTTATCTTGTGGTTTTAATAAATATTAAAAAAATTACACCTGGCAGGTCCGCCGTCAGTATGTTCATGTTTATATATTAATAGTATATTCATTACGATTTCTGCTTTCTCTTTGTAAATAATTATTCAAAGATTTATATTTCCATTTAGATCAAATATTATAGTGTTGAATATCTAGAATGTAGGCTTAGGATCGAGTTTGACACCTGATTTTGTGGGTTATATCTAATTTTTAGAGAGTTTAGATATAGTTTGTTGCAGATTCAATCTGTTCGGATATTATCTCTTTATTAAATTTATCATGTGGTTTTAAAAAATAATTTACGCGTGGCAGGCCCTCCTTCAGTTTGTTCCTGTTTATATATTAATAGTAGATAGTAGATTCGTCATGATTTCCGCTTTCTCTTTGTAAACAATTATTCAAAGATTTATATTTCCATTTAAATCAAATATTATAGTGTGGAATATCTATAATGTAGGCTTGGGATCGAGTTTGATACCTGCTTTTGTGGGTTATTTCGAATTTTTAGAGAGTTTAGATATAATTTGTTGCAGATTCAATCTGTTCGGATATTATTTCTTTATTAAATTTATCATGTGGTTTTAAAAAATAATTTACACGTGGCAGACCCTCCTTCAGCTTGTTCCTGTTTATATATTAATAGTAGATAGTAGATTCATCATGATTTCCGCTTTCTCTTTGTAAACAATTATTCAAAGATTTATATTTCCATTTAGATAAAAAAAATTATAGTGTGGAATATCTAGAATGTAGGCTTGGGATTGAGTTTGATACCTGATTTTGTGGGTTATTTCAAATTTTTAGAGAGTTTAGATATAGTTTGTTGCAGATTCAATCTGTTCGGATATTATCTCTTGATTAAATTTATCATGTGATTTTAAAAAATAATTTACACATCCTCCTTCAATTTCTTCTTGTTTATATATTAATAGTAGATTGTAGATTCATCATGATTTCCGCTTTCTCTTTATAAACAATTATTCAAAGATTTATATTTCCAGTTAGATCAAATATTATAGTGTGGAATATCTAGAATGTAGGCTTAGGATCGAGTTTGACACCTGATTTTGTGGGTTATTTCGAATTTTTAGAGAGTTTAGATATAGTTTGTTGCAGATTCAATCTATTCGGATATTATCTCTTGATTAAATTTATCACGTGGTTTTAAAAAATAATTTACATATGGAAGTCATCCTTCGGTTTGTTCTTGTTTATATATTAATAGTTGATAGTAGATTCATCATGATTTCCGCTTTCTCTATGTAAACAATTATTCAAAGATTTATATTTCCATTTAGATAAAAAATTATAGTGTGGAATATCTAGAATGTAGGCTTGAGATCGAGTTTGACACCTGATTTTGTGGGTTATTTCAAATTTTTAGAGAGTTTAGATATAGTTTGTTGCAGATTCAATCTGTTCGGATATTATCTCTTGATTAAATTTATCATGTGGTTTTAATAAATATTAAAAAATAATTTACACGTGGCAGGTCCTCCTTCAGTATGTTCCTGTTTATATATTAATAGTGGATTTGGAAGCCCAAGCCTAACTAATTAGACAATTACATATCTATCCTCCATTTTTCAAGTGCTTTAGGTGGGTGAAAAATCACCCAGGTGATAAATAACATTGATGATCCACAAAGGCTTTAATATCAACGATGTATAAATTCCAACTACTATTTATATGGATAAACACACTCATTAATTAAAGATGTAAAAAAATAAATCCAAACATTTAAAAACATCTCAATGTATACTACAAGTTAAGAGTACTAGAGAAATATAAAATAGTAAAAGTTTGTAACTACATAAAAGTTTTTTGGCTTAACTAATAGTATGTTTGATGGACTCGCGGGTTGCAAATATCCGCAAATCTGCGAATGGGGAAGAGTAAAATCCATCTCCACCTCCACAAACCCCAATGGTTAGATCCATCCCCGCATATCTGCGATATGCAGTATGGAACTCTACGGATTGCGGATTACTTTAACCCACTATCATCCTTACCAAGAAGTTCTTCCTTTTACATTTGAACAATTATATTATTTTCTATTAGTGAAAAAAATAACACTTTAATCCTAGAAGAGATATGTGAGAAAAATCCTCCACCCAAAAGAGAAGTTCATGCTTGGTTATCAATTCATCACCATTGCATTTTGATCTTGTTCTTGTTGTTGCTCAATGATCTCCGATCTTTTGATTGATTGTTTAATCTTGAACATGTTTACTAAACATTTTTTTCTTTTGGAAATAGTTGTATAAATACAGATAATCAGAAGGATATGAGATTCTAATTTAAAATAAAAGAAGGATATGAGAGAGATGCGTCAGTGAGTCGCTTTCATAGGTAGGGATGTCAAAAATTGACTCTGCCCGAGAAACCTGGCCGAACCCAAACTAACCAAGAAAGTCAACGACCTGAACCCAATCTGGCTTGAACCCGAACGCGACCTGACCCGAAATAAGTTCAATCCGATGGCAACCCGAACCCAAACTGACCTGAAATAAGCTCGATCCGAAGCAACCTGATACTGAACCCGACCTGACCCGAAACCTGAATGACCCGAATAAAAAAAATAATTGAAGAGATGGAGTTTGAATATAAATAGCTTAATATTGTTTTATTTAATTTAAATCCAACTCATATATAACAAGGTAGACATTTATGAAAATAGATAACATTGACAGAATACTACGGTAACTTAGACTCAAAAAGTGTCATCGACTCACTCACTGTCAATGTTGAGCTAGAACTAGAGCATGGAGTTCAAAGGCAGATAAGGTGATGTGGTTGGGAGCGGGCTTCAAGATGGTCTATGATCGCATAACCTGAGCGGTTGCACTTCTAGCTAGTCGTCGACTCGCTATGAACATGAAGCCACAACATGCAATTTAGGGGTAGACAAAGGTAACGTGGTTACGTGCGAATCCCCGAGCTGGTCATTTGTTTGAGCGCGATGGTTGGTCTGGTCGACAATGGTCATGTAGTTATACAACAGCTATGCCTACTCGATTTCAACTCAAAATAACTAGAAAATGAAAGTGCGTCAATCCGAACTTGACACGAACTCGAAAAAACTCGACCCAAACGCAGACTGAACCAGAACACGAAGCAACCCGAATCTGACCTGGCCCGAAAGCAAGTCGACCTGAAGAAACCCGAAACCCGAATGACCCGCACCCGAACTGACTAGAAATAAGCTCGATTCGAAGCAATCCGAAACCTGAATGATCCGAACCCGACATGACACGAAATCATATAAACCCAAAACCTGATGACTCGATCCAAACCCGACCTAACCCATTTGATTGACATCCCTATTCATGTGTTTGGACTTGGAGCCCGGTTTGCATTTTGAACGAGGTAACATTTCAATTGGACTGTTGGCTACTTCTCCAAGAAAATGCAATCCACTGCAATACACTGTACTCCCTTTGTCAGCTAAAAGTTTATCCATTTAATTTTATTGTTTCAAGATTTAATGTTTGACTCAAATTTTAACAAAGATAAACAGTGAAAAAAATACATAAAAAATATATTCAGAAAATTTAGATATCAATTTATGATACACAACTGAAATATTTAATTTTCTATGTTTAAACATTTATTAAAAAAAATTATAGATTAAATACTGTGAAACTGTTAAAAACAAATGGAAGGGAGTAATTTTTTTGTAAACTTTTGGAACTTGAACTCCTAACCTTTACTAGTTGATTGAAAGTAGTGTTATTCCCAAACATTTGCATTGGCAATTTTTAGTCGCAAACCTTGCAGCTTGTTTTGTTCCTTCAAATGACAAAGCTGCCTACAAGTTCAGCTAAATTATAATGTGTTGTGTTACTACACTAGAAATTTGCAAATAGTCCCGAATTTCTTATTTGTTGTTGACTGGCAGGTGCTGGATAGTGGCTGCATTGTTCAGTAGATGCTGTTTATCTCAGAAATAACAAACATTTGCTGGTAAATGGCATTAACATGTACAAAGTTAGTGATGAATACTTAGTTGACTGTTTTGAAACTTTTGAGTAATTACTTGTCGTCTGTAATGACCAAAGAAATTATTTTTAAGGGTACCTTCAACATTTTTTCTTAAAAAGAAAGCTTATACTCCCATCATCCCCAAATAAATGGTCCGTATTCTTTTTCTGGATATCTCTAAAAAAATTGGTACATTTCATTTTTTAGAAACTTAGATGAGTTATTTTACTTAATTACCCCTAACATTCCATCCATATTTAGAGCTAAAAGAAATGCAACATTTATTTATAGGGTATTTTTTACCAAATTTTTTTCTTACCACCATTTTTTTATTTTAGTATCAAAAGAAATGCACCATTTTTTTTTGACGACGGAGGGAGTACTTTTGAAAAAATGAGGGAAACTTAATGAGAGAAAAAAAAGAGGGAAAGTTCAATTTTAAAAACTTGAGAAAAAAATGTGAGAAAATGTGATAGAAACAGTCTAATAAAACTTGTACACAAAATGTGAGCTGTCATCGAGGATGTGCTCTTTTGAAGAAAATTTAGGAAAAACTCGAAAGTTTTGAAAATTGATATGAAATATGTGACAAAGTTTGAAAGTAAAATTGATTCGAAAATTAGGGTGTGCAATACTGAATGTCTAGCGAATTGTGTCATGACTTCTCAAATTTTATTTTCAAATCACCTTGCAAAATACACCATTTCCTTGGAATGGAATCAGTGTAAGTTGAAACACTCATATATTGGTCAATTTAAAAAGTGAAAAAGGGTTAATCACACTCTCACCTCAATTATGAAAAACTATCCTTTCCCTCTACCTTTTAAACACTGGTAGAGAAAATGACTACAAACATCATGGCTGCGTTCAGCTATAAATCTTTTGGGTGACGGAAGTAAGATTTGTACCTCTGTGCCAGACCAAACATGCCAAGAGTGCCCCCTGTGTGCAGCATCACCACATCTGCATCACATTTGTCATGCACCACGGCAAGCTGTGTTGCCTTCTCCCAAGCAGCTAAGGTGTATACCGGATCTACCAGGACACCGGTTTGCTGAGCGATGTCTTGGCATACCTCGATTTCACCTTCTAATACATTCCCAAACCTGTCATATTATACACATAAGAGATTCAATGTGAAAGTATTAATGATCAAAGTAAAAGTTACCAAGAGTTAACACGAGACTAAACACCATTGCTTATGTTACGATTCAGTATAGTTGTATAAGCAACAAATGCAACCATGTGCATGCCCCTCTCTCACAGGGGTTTGACACAGGAGTGGCGCAACCGATGCACCAAGGAATGTCAAGCACCTAAGGCACAGCAGAGCTCAGTTCATCATGTCTGCCACTTGCATTCTTCTGGGTATTTTAATGGAAATTCAATAAGCGGAAGCATATCAGTGTTTGTGTACTGTGGAGAGCAGAATTACATACTTTCTTGGTTGTCTGCGTTCCACCCAGTTCACAAGGCCAGAATCCAGTTTGTTTAGGTTGTCTTCAAGAAATAAACCAAATTGCTTCATGAAATCACAAAATAAGCGCCTCTCTTGTTCTCTATACCTTTCAACTGTGTCAGCCAACATAACTGCAGTAACTTCCCAAGGAAGCCTTGAAAAGGAAAAGAAAACAGAAAAACACTAGTATTAGGTAAACCACTTCAGCATTGGCCTTAACGATGGTAAACAACAGTCAACTGGGCAATCGGATCAGAAATTTTTACTGTTCCAGAATTTTCAGTTTGGTTTCCAAACAAGCATACAAAGCCAGAAACATTACTAACCTTAAGCAAAAGGCTGCAAATCCTAAACCAACAGCAGTTGTTCCTGTGCCAGCATCTAGAACAAGTTTGACAGACCGTTTTCTTCCAAGTAAGTGCTCCCGGGATAGGTAGTTGACTAGACGAAACATACCTACAAAGCACTTGTCAAGTCTGAGTAAAGCCATTAAAGCAGTCGACGGGAGGCTCATCATTTTCACATTTAAAGAGCTGAAAGTCCATATTGAATAGGAAGTTGATAAAATGATAATGATGATCTTTTGTTTTCAAAGCAATGCCTGATTCTGGGGGGAAAAAACTGAAGCTAACACGTTTAATGCAATCAACAAACTGAAATTGAGCTCTGCGGCAATTTTACCAAACATGTACATTACAAAATACCATTAAAAGAACTGGAGGATTGATCACAAGGCTCGAAACTAACAATTAGCAATCTCATCAAGCTTGCCACTCAAATTTGTGTCCTAAAATATGTTACTTCTGCACGATCCAAGCTTACCTTATCACTGAAGCGTATGAATGCTCATTGTTGCAAGCCTACTATTCAGTCAAGGGGTAACCTTGGAGAAATATAACTTATATGCTAATGTGGCATGACATAGACAATGTAAATAAAGCTTCCTGGGAAGCAAGTCCCCTATAAGCCTAGCACAATCATCAGAAAAGAAGACATGACACTTAATGGGAAAAGAACAGAACCATCTAATTGATGATCATGAATATATTTTTTATTTCAAAAATGACAATTACCAGATTGCGTGCTACATGCATTGCACAAATTCAGTTTTCAAAATTTTTCTCATCCTGTTACAGGACAACACAAAACGTGCAATTCCACAAGATACCATGAAAAATGAAGCTTCTAAAAAATTTAGTTACTACAGTACCTAGCAATGCCACAGCATCTCCTGCACCTTCATTAACAACAAGAACCTTTTGTAAGCTCTGTTTAACTTGTTCTTGAGCATCAAAAACTAGAGAATCTGATAGTTCAGATCTCTGGTTTGTAAATGACCCCTTAACGAGGTCATCACAATTTATAATACAACCACTGTGTCCTGCAACTATGCTTGCATGGTTTTGAAGCATCTTCTCTCTATTGGCATAAAGAGATCTTGGCACATATGTGACATTCCCATAGAGAGTTGAAATCAGGTTGTAACCAGTCAGAATTTCAGGCTGCTCTCCTCGCAGAAGCAAGTGTGATTTTATCCCTCTCTCAGCACACGACACAGCTGCAAATACAAAACCAAGATCAGAACAAGGTCGCTGGCTATTGTTCAGCAGGAGGCAAAGACAGGTCCACAGCAGTGACTACAAATACAATGTACCAACCAACTGCTGCTGCATGTGCACTTTGGCAACCTCCGCATGTAACCTAGAAAAAATCTCAATTTAACGTTACACTGTCCCCAGTTCCTTGTAATGGATGAAGAGAAATTGCAAGACTCTAGGGGGGCAACTACATGATCGCGTAATTTACTGAAACCAAATTAAGCATGACAAGGATGTTATACAAGAAGTATATTTCCAGTTGAACAAGGAGACAGAAGGCACAGACTTGACTCTTGTCTGTAGAAAAGATTCCTGTATAAAAACCTACTAACATTGTTTTGAAAAGAACATCTTAGTAAACACCAACCACATTCATTTAACGCTGAGGGCAACAGATGTAGCATAAGTACTCTAATTGCACCCCGTAATCGTACGAAGCTAAAGTGAATCGGACGCACCCTTGCCATCATGTACGTCCCAGAGTTTATAAAAAAAGGCAAAACCTAGATCAGCCATCACATAGCAGCTCAGCACAAACATCTCCAACAATTTAAGACAGCTAGCAGAGAGGGTGGCCAACATGTGGGAACATGATTCATAGGCAGGTTTGAGAAAGAAAAGGAAGTGTATATCTAAAATCTATGATTGGAGTACTTCCTAATCTTAAGGCAAAGTGGAATCAGTCTTACCACATCCGTTACAAAATGATCTTCAATAAGAGGAAGCAATGCATCCAGTTTTCTTGCCTTATTGCCATTGACCAGAGGATGTAGCAAATCATCCCTGATAATATAGAATGATGAATCTGGATAGTCCACAATCAAATCACCACCAAGATCCGGCCGAGGATTGATGCAGGAGGAAACATAATTGAATGGACTCCTCATCCTCTTCTGCTCTTCATTAGGGGAAACCAGAATTTTGTGAATCTCTGTAGCTGGATTAGGCAGCATCCATCTTCGATCCAGCAGTTCAACTGAGAACTCTTGCCTATTCGGCCTACCTTCTGAAACAGACTAAGAGGGGGAAAAATCATCAAAGCCATCGACATATGAAAGTATTTAATCCCAGAAACACAGTTTACTGAAGTAGGGGCATTGAACTGATAGAAGACTGCTGCGGACAGTGTATGTACTTCCGTATCAGTTAACAGATACTCCAAGCCACAAAACGAAACAGCTAGCAGATAAACCAGATTAGTATCTACTACTGTCTAGGAGCATACTTTAGTACCCAAATCTTGGAAAGAGAGGAATTCCTACAGGAAAAACAGGAATTAACAAACCAGCGGAAGAAACTAGTGCTATTGAAGCGAAAGTCCCTGATGAAGCCGCAAAGAAAGTGACAAGCGACAGAATTAATGATAGTACATATGAAAAACTCGGCAGCGTCTATTCACTAATAACCTCAGCACCCGGAAAATAAATTATGAGCTTTTCAAGTGAAACTGAACTAAAATTTATTATAGAGAGACTTCATCTCCATCTCTCCGGCATGTATATGGAGTATTATCTAGACCTAAGCAGGGCGAAAAAATCTGACTCCCGCTGATTCTCAAATCGGGGGGGGGGGGGGGGGGGGGTGGAACCAATCTGTGACAAGCTTGATAAATACTGAAATAAAGTTTTCGCCAGTATCTGAGATCAATTTTTCCAGCGAAAGGCAACCAACCTGAGACTGGGCGGAGCGAAACCCAGTTTTGTTCATGACTCTGATGGCTGACTGAACGTTTACCACATGAAATTTCATAGTATAAACAAACCGTCCACTTTCTCCTTTTTCCGATCGTTCATCAATGTCCAAAGAACAAGAACGCTTGCCAGTATTAGCAGCCAACGAGTGAACTGAGCACGCTGATAACCATATCATATGGAAAATGTACATCTGGTCCTTAATATATCGTTTTCATACCACATAAGGCCCTAACGTTTTCCTTCTTTCAGTTAAATCGTTTTCGTTTCCGTTACCTTCATCAAACTGAGACAAACATGCAAAATTTACTCGCCTCGCCTTGCTAACCAAGTTTCTTCATTAACGCCTTCAACTCGACGGCAACCACGATAATCCGGCGAAAAACAACCAGAAAACGCTTTCCGTCTTCTCTAAATTCCTTCCTCCGTTAGATATTCTGAACTCATCTTCTTTTGGTCCAAGAAAATATCCAGAAATCGAAAACTAGCTACCTGCTCTTGAGGAAACCCTTAAAACTGAAATGGCGAAGGCCAGAGCAGACTGTGCTCAGCTCTCTGCTCTAGCCTCTATGATGGTGCTAGTGATGGGTCTGTTCCCAGAGTCTGGAACAAGCATCGGAGTCAATTGGGGAACGATGTCTACGCACCAGCTTCGGCCGGAGAATGTGGTTCAAATGCTCAAGGATAATGGGTTCGACAAACTGAAGCTCTTCGAGGCCGATGCCAGTATTTTGAACGCTCTGGTTGATTCTGATATTGAAGTGATGGTTGGGATTCCGAATTACATGCTTCAGCCGCTGAGCCAGGATCCTTATTTTGCTGCTTCTTGGGTGGATGATAATGTTACTTGCTATACCTACAAAGGTGGAGTTAATATCAGGTGAAGTATCTTAGGTCCCCCTATACATTTATGCTTTCTGGAATTTCTCTCACGATTTTCTCAGCCCTGAAATGAATGATGCATTTTCGTAATGGATTCTTGCACTTTTCTTTCCTGTTTTTCTCTGAATCTGTTTGGATTGTTCAACTTTTATGGATTCTTGTTCTTGTCTTTCCTGTTATTCTATGATCCAAGTTTCTTCGTAGTTCTATTCTTTTAGGCCTTTCATTTTGTTCATGTGCGATGTTTCATAAATAGGTCTTACCAGAAGAGGTTAGGCTTCACTTGCTGTTTCAGGGATAACCCCTGTAATTTACCAAGAATGATAGAATTTCAGCAGCTAAAACTTCTTTCATTCTTTGAAGTGCATGTGCAAACTTGGAGTTGAACAAGCTCCACTTGAAATTTGTTAGTTGACCTTCATTTTCTAGCTGACTGACGTGACAGATAATTCGTTTTCCTTTCAGAAGATCTGTAAAATGTGTTCATTTACAGTATTAGTATCAATGGCAACTGATGTTGCAGGTACGTTGCTGTTGGGAACGAACCTTTCCTCAAGTCATACAATAACTCCTACCTAGACATCACATTACCGGCCATGAAGAACATCCAGAAAGCATTAGATGAAGCGAGGCTTAGCCCCATGGTTAAGGTCACAGTACCCTTCAATGCCGACATCTATAACTCACCAGAATCAAACCCAGTTCCGTCAGCTGGTGACTTCCGGCCAGAGGTGAAAGACCATGTACTTGAGATAGTTGAGTTTCTGTACTCCCACAGTTCCCCTTTTACTGTCAATATCTACCCCTTTCTCAGTCTCTATGGGAATGACTATTTCCCAGTGGATTTTGCATTCTTTGAAGGCACGAGGAAGCCCCTTAAAGATGGTGCCCACATTTACACCAATGTGTTTGATGCAAACCTTGACACTCTCATTTGGTCTCTTGATAAGGCTGGATACGCCAATATGGAAATCATGGTCGGAGAAGTTGGCTGGCCAACCGATGGTGATAAGAATGCCAACATTCGCAACGCTGAGAGGTTTAACCATCAGTTGCTCAAGCATATCATGAATGAAACAGGAACCCCCATTCGGAAAGGGAAACTTGAAACCTACCTGTTCAGCCTGATAGATGAGAATGCCAAGAGCATAGCACCTGGTGGGTTTGAGAGGCATTGGGGTATATTCCAGTATGATGGACAACCAAAGTACAATCTGGATTTGACTGGCAGGGAAGAAGATAAAGGTCTGGCTGCGGTGGAGGAAGTGAAATACATGTCTTCAAGATGGTGCATACTTGACCCCGAAGCTATTGACTTGGTGGACTTGCCTGAGAGTATTGACTATGCTTGCAGCCTATCTGATTGCACAGCTCTAGGATTTGGTTCATCATGCAATCACTTGAGTGTGAGAGGAAATGCTTCTTATGCTTTCAACATGTACTACCAAGTCAACAATCAGCAAGAATGGGCTTGTGATTTCTCTGACATGGCTGTGGTAACAACTAGGGATCCATCTCCCAGGGGCTGTGACTTCCCAGTAATGATATCTGATGCTTCCTCACTTCTACTTTACCAGGGAATTCAAAATGCACCTTTTGCATTGGTTGGGGGGTTTATCATTGCTTTTCTTTTCGTAGTGTAGATAGAGGCTAATAGTGAATATTGTACTACAACACATGAGAAAGATACTGCTCTTGTCTGATTTTCTACGAGCTATTCCTAATGCACATATATAGAAGTGGCCTTACCAATTTTCTTGTTTCTTGCTCAGTACTTTTGAAATATGCAATTATGTGAAGACAGAGAGGGAAAGGTTCTGAAACGGATTATACACCGCCTGTTTCTGTAATCTGTAGCTGTTACAATCTCAACTTCGTTAGATTCTATATGCACATGACAACACCAAACCTTGATAGTCTGTTTCTAATGTCTCTTCAGGTCATACTTTTTGCTTCAGCAAAACAACTGTCCGACCATTGATCTATGGGTAACTTACAAACACCCCCTTCAATTAAGTGAAATTTACAGTTACCCTACTGATTTTGAGATACCAGCATTAACTCTTATTAGAGTTTAGCGAAACCTATGGTCTATCCTTGTGCCGTTAAACATTTTAACACAATCTTTAATTTATTATCCATACTTTCCTTTCTTACTAAAAAAACTACTTTTGCCTTATAAAGTGTATATTATACTTTATTACCCTCTAGTCAATATATTTTTAATCTTCGTATCGAATCAAGTCTATTTAACTTCTTGGGATGAAAAGAGTAGTATGGTCTCATACTTCTTAATAACTATACAAAGTTAATCTCAAACTCGTAAAAAAGTAATACAAATTACACTAAAAAGCTACATATTTAGTCATTAACTTTGTCAAAAACTTATAAAAGGACCAAAGGTTTGATTGACATTTTAGTCTCTATATAATAGGGGTGTTAAACGAATCGGGCCGAGCCGAGCTCGGCTCGAGCCCGAGCTCTAACGAGCCGAGCTTCACGAGCCTCGAGCTCGAGCTCGAGCCGATTCTTTGGCTCGTATAATTAACGAGCCGAGCTCGAACATGAATGGTTCGGCTCGATAGGTTCGACGAGCCTTATCGAGCCTTATCGAGCCTAATCGAGCCTTATCGACGAGCCATATCGAGCCTTATCGAGCCTTGAACCTTGTCGAGCCTAATGAGCTCGCGAGCTCGTTTGGGCTCGATTCGAATCGAGCTTCACGAGCCTTCGAGCCAAGCTCGAGCTCGAATTTTCGGGCTCGTTCGAACTCGAGCCGAGCTCGAGCTCGAGCTCGAACTTGCCAGGCTCGGGCTCGGCTCGGCTCGTTTACACCCCTACTATATAACCCTAGCAACCACCTCATCCCTACTACCTCTCACATCGTCATCCCAGCCATCACCCCTCCCCAATGTGCCTTTATCGCGTCTTCGCCCAACCATGACCCCTTTTACCCTCACAAAGCTAGATCCGGCTTTGCTACGAGCAAAGAGAGGGCGATGACTAGGCAATGAAGGGTAGGGCGAGGGCATCGATTATTGGGCGACGATGTTGCAAGGGATACACACTACAGAATAGAGTGACTAAAGTGTCACTTTTCTTCTTCTTTTTTTGCTAAAGCTATAAAATTAAAGGTATAATTATTGAGGGTAAATTTGTAATTTTTAAAATGTAAAAATATATTGTGAAATTTATCAATTAAAGGAGGGTCAAAGACTCAAAGTGTAAATGATCAAAAGCTTAATGGCCCATATGTATAATTGTTCATAAGTGTACCATGAACTATTAATAATGCAGTTTAGACCTTTGAAGTTATCAATGAGCCGAGTTGAGCTCAAATTGTACTATGCTTGAACTCGACTATATTGTATTGAACTGCACTTCAACTCGGCTCGATAGCTTGACGAGCATCTACAAAGGTGGTTTGAGTCTGATTTGATAAATATTCGTGCTTGACTTCTTTTTTTGTTTCTGTTTTTTTTGTGAACAACATTCGTACTCGACTAGATAGTAGACTTATGCATACCAAGTATAGTTTAGACACTTATATACTCAGTTGATATAGTTTATGGTAGTTTTAATTTTTTAAAACAATTACAATTATTTGCGGAGTTTAGGGAAAGCTACATTTTACCCCATTTATGAAAACATACGGAAACCCCGTTGCCTGTAAGGCGGTAGGGATGATCATTAGTATATTTTAGTTATAACCGAAGCTGAATGGGTCAAATAATTAAGTTTTCGATTATAAGATATTAGTAATCAAATTAATATAATAAGTCCCCATAATCACAATAACTGTATTTCACACCCATTTATCCCCTAGAAAACTAATACTAGTATTTTGTTATTTCCCTTACCCCGCCTTCATCACAAACCCATCTTTAAAATAAACATCTTCCTTAATCATCCTACTTTCCAGATTTACCATCTTTCCGAAACCTGTCGCACTCCTTCATTAGAACTCCCATTCTAAACCCCATCACCCCATGGATGCTCTCAATTACATTGACCCAAAGAATCTTGATGGCCGTCAGATCCAATCAACCAAAAAAGGTCCAGCGAACGGCCCAACCAGTAGCCCAATCTAAGGGCCCATTAAAAACCCAAATAATAATAGCTAAACTCGTACGGAACAATGACATTCTCGGACCTAATAAGTACTAACCCGAACATACTACAAGGATATTTCCGGACAACGCTCCCGAAGGTGTTAAAACACATCCACTAACCCTATATTGAAATATTACGATTTTGCCACTATGATAGTGGACTATATAAGACATTTATGGTGGGAGTTAAGGGATCTTTTTTTGGGTCAACCACTTTCATTCAAACGAACACCTACAGAGAACACTTATCCCCATTCTCGAATTCTGAATTAAACACGTATTGCACGAATCCCCATGACGTCCAGTAACGTCATAACACGTCAACATCACAGACACGTGGCGACAGCCCAAACTGATCTGCCACCAAATCTCATTCCATCTAAGAACACCACCACCACAAACATAAAAAGGGTTTTGGTTTAACACCATCGACCTAATAAGGGGTTTCAATTTCTGTTATGAAGGCTTATTCTATTTTCTTCATCATCCATTTCCATAAAAGGATGCATTTCCCATTTTGGTTTGTTATAGAAAAATTGATACGATTCATTTTACGAGATTTTTTTTGCATCATCTTTACGTTATTATCCCACTTTATTTCATACTAAAAATATTATTTTGGTTTTATAAACTAATTTACTTTATTATCTTCATGTCAATAATTTCCTTAATCTAATGCATTTTTTTTACTTTTCTTTTACTCTGGGAAGATGGTACTAGTGGTGTTCATTTGGTCAATTCAGTCATAATCATCTGAATAGGACAAAATTGAACAGTTTATAGACAGTTAATACAAAGCAGACCCTCCGAATAATAACCGATAAACAAAAACAAACCGATCGAATAATATTTCGGTTAACTCGATCTTAATTATCATTCTTCACTTAAAACGCATTTGTAATACATTTGTGCCATTAAATACGTATACCACTAAATGACATTTTCTTTGCAGTGACACATTTATGATATTTAAATTGTACGCATAATTACAAACTTTGAAAGTACTCGTACTTCATACTTCATCCGTCTCAAATATCTCAAATGTGTTATCACAACATCAAAATATTTTTGTCCTAAATGAAATGACATTTTCCCATATGTGTTTTATTTTAGTCCACTTCTACCCTTACAAATGCACACATATGAGGATTTTAGAGAGTGGGTTGGGAGGGGTGAGAATGAGTTTGGGATGAGGTAATGATGGAAGTTCATCTGGAATGAGTAATGACCAAAGACAATCTTAATCTACACATAAAAGTTAAAAGTGACAACACACTTGGGACGGATGGAGCAATTTACAAGAGATGAACTTTCTTAGCAAAATACTTTCAGGTTTACAAAAGACAACTAATCGATATGTAAATAACCACCAATAAAAAAAATGCAAATGACCACAAACTCTATATACTTAAGGATTATGATTAATAACATAGTCACTAACTTTAATAGCAAAATTATGAATTTTTGTGAATTGATTGAAAGTTTGTGATAGAGAAATTTTGATTTGATAGAGGTGTTTTTCGTTGGAGATAACACACACCCTAAGCTTAAGGTAAGCGAGAGTCTATGTATCACATATGTGGCATTCCACATACCATGTAAATGTCAAGTTTATCCTCTTAATAAATGTCTACGAAATATGTTTTAGTCTTTTAATTTATTAGATTAGTTAGTTGAGTTAGTTAATTAGTAGTACCTCCCGATTGGAAACCCGTACCCCGCTGATGCTGTCTAGGTTTTACCCTAAAACGCCGCCATCACATCTCGTAGGGTTTTGTTGCAGGGTTTTTCTACCACACCTAATTCGCCCCGCTTCTGGCAAATGACGACTCTTAAAGGACCCGCGCCGGACCCAATGTCCGCCGCCGGTCGGAGCTCTGACCGCCTCAGCCTTCCCGCTCTCCAGCCGAAAATGAAATCTGACCCTGAAGGCTACGTAACCGAGCTTCATCTTATTCACAACCAATTCAATTCTGCGCTCGAGCTCTTCCAGCAGCAAGCTGCTCTCAATTTCTCATCCGCCACAGGCGTCGGCCCCGATCCTACAGTGGCCAAGGATCTTAGTGCCCGGGCCCTCTTTCTCGCTCAGGTTACGGAGTATTATCCTAAGCAGCTCGCCAGCTTCCCCTATGATCTCGCTGCTTTTCTGAGATCCTCCGCAAGGACCTTGCCTTCGGGACTCAGATGCCATGTCGCCCAGGCTCTCAATATTCTTGTTAAAAAAAAGGTGATAATGATACCTTCCTTCGAGCAGGCCTATGGTTTAATTTGATTAGTGCGGGATTATCTTCTGCATTCGTTTTCCGAAAAATGCACAACTTAACGCGACTCGGAAGGTCCTGATGTTGGTTTAACACTGTCAGTGAATAAAACTCTCCAATCACCTATAGTTGCGCGTTTTCAGAGGAAGCTAAATTATAAGTCTCGAACTTTTTTGGGTTTAGTTATTATCCAGTTTATGAAACCAAGTTTTTTCCTTCCCTTGATGATTGAACGCTATGCTAATTTTTCGTTAACAGATGATTCACATAGGAGACACCCTGCCATTATTTATGGAGCTGCAGACTTTGGGGGACAAGGTCTTAAGGAAATTGACTTTTACGTATGTTATCAGTAGCATTACGCATATGAACAAGGAGCACAGGAATGAGGCAAAGAATCGATCTCTCCAGAATATCTTATTTGCCATGCTGCAGGTTGGTATACATTGCTATTTTCTGTGATTTACCAGTGTGTTGATCTTGAACTTCTCGTGGGACAAGGTTTAATTGTTCTTTATTCCATGACCTGTGTAGAAAGAGGATGAAGCAAGGGCTAAAAGATCTCTTGTTGTACTATGCGAACTTCATAGAAAAAGAGTCTGGGCTGATGATAGGACAACAAATGCAATTTGTATGGCATGTTTCCACCCATCATCAAGGTCAGTATGAATTTTAATAATTGGAATTTTTTTGATTTAGTTTAAATAAAAAGCATTGATGTCTATATATGATTTTGCAGGATAATGATACCAGCCATTTTATTTCTTCTTGGCTATGAGAAGCTTGAAGAGGATGATGATAGTGACGCTTCTAGTGATGAAGATGAGAAAACTCAATCTCCCCAAGTTGTTGTTAGTAAGGAGGCCATTTACAAGGTAATCCCCCCCTCTCTCTCTCATAGGAAGATTCTTGATAGTAGCACTTCAGAATGAGTTTAGCATCAGCTGGAATTATCTAGTGTTCTAAGTTTTAAAAAATATTGATATCAACCTATTCGAATGTAACCGGCATCAACTTCTGTCTTGGAACACATTGTATTCTTTTGTGGTTATTTTACTTCTTCCTCGATTAGAGAACTATTACTGTCTTTGTTTGTGTGGATGTATTCTTATTTAGTTTTTTCCTCCTATCTTTTCAATAATAGAAAGAGTTGTTGTTTTGAATTGTTAGGCACACAATAAAGGTACGACTTCCAGCAAAAAGAAAAAGAAAGCAAAACTGCAGCGCGTGTTTCGTAGCCTAAAAAGGCAGCAACGTCTATCATCTCAAAATAGTTTTAATAGCTGTTATTCACCTCTCAATCATTTACAAGATCCACAGGTTTTTCCCTTTCCATTCTTTCTTTTAACAGTTGGGATTGCTATTGTCTAGATACATGTATGAATTCGTTCTGTGTTCTGTAAGTTCATTCGTAACCTGTCCTTTCATTTTGCAATAGGGTTTTGCTGAGAAACTCTTTTCTCGCCTTCAAAAGTGCAATGAAAAGTTCCAGGTCAGTGCCTCTGCGTGTGTTTAGCCTGACAGTGCAGAACTTCTCTAGAAATGGAAAGCAGGATTGCAGTAAAGCCTAAATTGAGCTTCTCAAAATGTTACAGTAAAACCTAAATTGAGCTTCTCAAAATGTTCTTTTCAAATACCTGTAGTCTGAACATGTAGGTTCTTAACCTTTTCTGTTGTGTTTAATGTTCAGTTCTTTAAAATCAGATATATGCATCTTCTTTAGCTGAATCTGGCTCATGAGTTTTAGGTATATTTCTTCGCTCTTATCTTTTCAAGCTGCCAATGAGTTCTTCCATGAACTTTGAATGAGGCACAGAAATAAATATTAGCTTTATGACTAGAACCAGAGTTTTTTGTTGCTATCTGTTCTAATTCAGTATTGGTATAAACCTGTATATTGTTTTAATCAATTTCAGATCAGAATGATGATGTTGAAAGTTATTGCTAGAGCTATTGGCCTACACCGCTTGATTTTGTTGAACTTTTATCCATTTGTTCAGAAATATGTCCAGGTACCTGATAATTGTACTTATGTTTTTTTTACAGTCATTCCTTCTAGCAAATTAGATTCTGTGGTTATTTTCTATTTGACAATGTCCATTCTGCAGCCACACCAAGAAGACATCACAAACCTACTTGCTTCTGCAGTTGAGGCCTGCCATGATTTGGTATTTTTTATATTTTTCTATGTGATAGTACTTATTTGACTTCTTGCTGGAATGAATTAAATCCAAGTTCTGTCATGCTTCGATATTCTTATCGAGTCTGTGACGGTTTGGGCAGGTTCCTCCTGATGCTGTTGAACCATTATTCAGACAAATAGTTAATCAGTTCGTGCATGATAAGTCACGTCCAGAGGTACCACTGGGTTGTTATTCTTCAACAGAGGAAGAACACTTTTGAGTTCTAAAAGTTTCAATCATTCACTATTTTGGTCCAAAAAGGTTTTGTTTTTTCAGAACTCCTAGAACCTTGCAACTGTGCAACTTGTAGCTGTAGAGTTTTCTTTTGTGTGGTTGTCTAATAGGAAAGGCAAATAATGTTACTGTTTTACATATTTTACATCGTAATGTAAACAGCTTAGTAATTGTCTTTTAGTAAACCTGACCCTATAATAATAGATCATCAATTGTTTTCTGTATAATTTGTGTTCCTGGCCAGCAAATGTGTTCCAATATATTCAAAGCTAATTGTTCACATAGTTGTAAAGCTATAGGATTTATTTAGAAAAATGTGAACTACTAGGAGTGAAAAGAAAATGCATGAAACTTGTAAGCTCAAAATGCTTTTCTCCATTCTTTAACTTATAATTATACTCTCTTGCTTGAATTCTTGTTTTACATATTCATTCAGGCAATTGCCGTCGGATTAAATGTGCTCAGGGAAATTTGTCTACGCATTCCGCTGGTAATATTTCTTTTCTTTCATTTTTCCTTGTCTGATAAGTTGCAAGAATTTTGAATAGGCTAGGGAGAAAATAAAAGCCTTGTTTTGTTGTTGCTTCCTTTTTTATTTATTACATGATGTTTTCTGCCAAAGCAACTGGGTTCTTAGTCACATTTTATGTGCCATGCTTGATTACTGCCTTGGCTTGTTAATGCTAATTACTATCTCTTCATGTTGTCTGTCAGTTGATGACGGAAGAGTTATTGCAAGACCTTGCGCTATATAAAAAATCGCATGAGAAGGCAGTCTCATGTGCAAGTCGCTCACTGATTGCATTGTTCAGAGAGGTACATTCTTGTATGCGTTATTATTTATTTACCTTTTGTGGATATTGCTCACTTTTTTCTTTTCTTTTCTTTTTCTTTTTTGCTGCCAGATATGTCCCAAGATGCTGGCCAGGAAGGACCGAGGGCGCCAAGTAGACCCAAAGGCAAAGCCAAAAGCATTTGGAGAAGTAAATGTACACAGCCATGTCCCTGGTGCTGAACTGTTGCAAATGGATGATGAAACAGATGGGGATGACAGTGATGAGGGTAAGCATGCATCATCATTGAGCTCTGATGGTGATCATAGTAGTGAAGAGAAGCATTATTCGAGTGATCATGAAGGAGATCAGCCACAAAGTGATGAATATGTCGGTGAGAGTGAAGACATTGAGGAGGGTGCTGTGGAATATGACGATGATAGTGTTGATGATGGTGGCAGTGACACTGGTGATGCTGATGATGATGATGAAGAGGAGGATGGTGTGATGGTGAAGTTGGGAAAGGATGAAGCTGATGGTGTTGGTGGAAGTGCTGAACATAGTGAAGGAGATGGTGACACTGAACTGGATAGGTCAAAATCAAGAAAGAGAAAAAATTCTGAATTTGAGCGCCAACTTATTAATGGTGATGCAAGTATGCGTGCATTAAAGAGATTGGCACAAGAAAAGACACGGCAAACCTCATTGGAAGAGGAAGATGGAATTTTCTCAAACGAAGATTTTCAAAGGATCAAGCAACTTGAGGTATCTTATATTCTGTTACGTGAATTAAGTTCTTTCCATTTAGGTGTTAGTGGGTATCTGCTATTGTGTTTGAACTGTTATTATCTGTAGGAGGTGATTATCTATATGAGTTAATATTTTCAGAAGCTTTATTGTCATTAGATGTCATTTATCCTTAAGAACTATCTAGTATTAGGAGTCCTAGTAGGTTGAGGAATACTCTAAGGAGGAAGGAAGCTAGAAAAATATTTCAAACTTTGTTTGAAGAGATTACTGAGCTCTCAAGGAAACAAGTGAACTCTACCAGTCAAGCTCTCAGCACCTTGCCCCCCGCTGCAAACATAGGCCTAGGAAAGAAAGAACCAAATCACAGTTTTGCCAATCCAAGGCACGACAAGGACAGCAATTCCCATGGTCTCATAACTAGATCTCAAAATCGGGCTTTGATCATATTCCCTCCTTTCAAATTTATAATTAGTGAATTTTAATCCTTACAGAACGTAGCGATAATTCTTACATTTTGTCGTTATGAAATTTTTCCGTACTTAGTTTACCTTATCATTCCCACTTTTAAAATTTTTATTTTATTTTTAACACACTCCTCTTTGACATGCTCATCTTCCTTTATTATTCTCACTTTCCGTTTTTATCTTAATCTTTGTGCTTAGAGAAATGCTACTGTGTTTTGGGGACAGAGGGAGAGTTTATAAAAGAAGAATAATATCTAATATGTTCATTTTGCCTCGACTTATATGTATTTGAATCTTGATAATCAGGCAAAGGAAGAAGCAAAATATGCTTTGGCTAAACAAGGTTTCAAGCATCGTAGTTCCGAAGATCTTAGAATGAAGCGGGTGGATCCTGCTCTACTTGAAGTAAGTTATCCATGTGCAGCATTCAGCCGGCCTTCTTAATATTTCTTTACGTGACACCGGGTTGTTAACTTTGTGATAAGAGGGTTTGATGAACATGTGATGTATTGTTTGTTTAGGCCCATGTTAAGCACAAGGCTACCAAGGAGGAGAAACTGGCACTGGTGAGAGCGGGGAGGGAAGATAGAGAAAAGTTTCAATCTCGAACTGCTGTGAAGCAGAAAAAGGTATGCCTTTTATTATTATCATTATGATCATCTCAACCTTTCACAGAATTTACTACTGGCAGTTGAATCTGGGGGTTGATGGTCCTCCTCATAATAATTGTGTGGTTGAAGGCCCTGTTTCTTTCCTTCACTTGTTCCTGACTCTCTATTCTTCTGGTTCCAGACGGGTGGACTAAGCAATCGTCAAAAGGAACGTAAAAAGTTGATGCCCTCTGCGGCACGTAAAGACAAAGCTTCAAGATCTCGAGAAGCCAAGAGAAAAGGGAAGAATCGTGGTGGGAAACAATTCAGAGGAAAGAAGGCGTGGAAATAATGATAGTAACTTCTCATTCTGGTCCAAGTTCCCGGTGCATTATCATCCCGACCAAATTTTGTTTCTTTTTTCTTCCTTAATTATTTTAATGATTTTGTTTGTTTTCTTTTCAAATGTGTATCTCAAGTTTCTCTTTTTGTTTTCTAATTCATTGTATCATTACGAAAGGGAAATGAAAAGATGAGAAAAGGGATAGGATTAGGGAAAATGAAGAGTAAGTGCTGGCTGCATCGTTGTATGCCTGTAAAGATATATGAACTTTAGTACATGGGTTAGTGCTAAGCTTAAGTTTGATGCATCTGCAGATGCCCGTTGAGAAGTTATACTCCATCGTCCGTAAAAGTTTAGTATTTCATTTATTTTAACAATTTTATCTAGTTTATAATCTATGAATAGTTGTTACATGATTCTTTAGATGTGTAATCTAAATTTTTTAAATATATATTTTTGAATTATTTTTAATATTTATATTTGTTAAAATTTGAATCAAATATTGAATTTTAAAATAATAAAGTAAAATGAGGTATTTTGTTTTACGGATGGAGAGGGACCATTCATTAAGCAGCTTCAAGTTATCAATGGAGGTTAATGGCCAGGTACAATGCGTATATTCTGTCTTTGTTGAGAAATTTTACTCTACCCTTTCCTTGAATCGTCTTCCCAATGAATTTTACTTCGTCAAGTGCATATAAAAATTCCTACAGCTTTAAAAAAATTTAATTACATATTCTGAATGGCAAACCCTAACACTAACCTCCATGTCAAATAAGTGTTGTAAGAAAATGGGGACAAGGAATCCCATGAAAATTGTATGTTTCCAAGTTTTAATCCCATATTTAACTCGGATGATTTCATGAGCAAACAATAAATACGACATACAAGGGTTGCCTATTCATAAACAACTGACACACGAATGAAGTGACGGTACATTTACATCTCTTTGTTAAACTTTATAACTATCAGTATCATCTCTTGCCCCTTGTACTAATTTGCAAAACAAACCAAAATACACGCAAAGAACATCTTACTCATTCGCCACCGATAGATAATTCGCTACTCTGGCCGAATATGTTTGGTATACCATTCCAGCTCCGTTTCTCCTTTGCTTCCCAATACCCCCCAATGTAACGATAACATCCTTCCTCATCTTTCTGGAACCACCGCGGCTGCCACCCCCTCTCCTGCAACTTCCTTGCCTAACAAGGGGTAAAACAAAAACACCATCAACAAATACTCCTTATAATTTTTGCATCATCTTCACCTCTACTCCCCCACAACACTGCTTTTTGAAGGATTATTATGAAGCATGGGGGGTGGGGGGGGCTCTCCGAAAGATTACCTGAAGAGAGTAAACTACCATCAAGAAAAAAAGTAATATGGTGCATACCTGTCTCTGGAGCTGTTCCAATCTCAACTTCTCTGCATTCGCCAACTCGTATTCCCCATTCTCTAAGTGCCTTTGGTCTGGCCTTAGTCGTGAGTCAGTTGGAGGGAGCTTCTCCAGCAACCCAGGAGTCAGTTCATTTAAGGATATTGCAAAAGGTGAAAGATTGTATCTTGTCTTGGTAACTGACTTCCCTCTTTCCCAGACCAATGCTGCCTCTGTCATTGGATCATACCCTTTTGGTTTCTGAATTGGATCTCCTAGCACGTAATACAGGGCTTCATCCCACTTCCCGACCAACAATGCCACCTTCTCCCCTGTTCTATTGTCTTGGACAAATCCATGGACCTGAAATCAACAGAAGAAACTGTTACTACACTAACTATTGATTAAAATAGAGCTGATCACCAAGGACTTGAGCTTAGCGTGTCGAAAGAAGAAGTATGAGCATCATTATTTTAGAAGGCTTTTACTATCAGAAATTTATCATGAGAAGTCCCGGGAGTGCTACATATTACACATCTCCAGTGAAGCTCAAAAGGATCAGGAATCCTTTCAACCATCAAGAAGAAAACTACACAGTAACTCGATAAGCACAAAGCTAAAGCTGGAAAACAGTACAATCTGTCACATAATGATTGGTACTTTAAGCAGTGTTTCACTTAACATTCACTTGGTCAATTAGTAACCTATATAGTGCATAAATATAATTTTACATGCACATGATACACAGAAATCTTGATAGTTTCAATTCGGCAGAATGAGTAAATTGGCCCATCCATTTTCCAAAAGAGGTACTACCTGATGAGGATTCCGATCTATTACTGATTGCTCCTTAAACTTGAGCTTGCAAGAATAGTTTCCACTTCCCTTGATACGCATGGTACCATAATGATCACAATAGATTTTACCAAGGATGATGTTGTATATAGAAGTTGTAACCTTGCTCCATTGAAACGTCTCGCCATCATCAAACTGAAGTGTTAGAACACCAACCGGATCAAGCTGAATTGATCTTCCCCAAAACTTCCCTTTGAGATTGGAATCTGCCCAGAACTTCCAACTTCTTCCTTCACAGTGACAAGCAACAACCATCGGATGGTGACTTACCTAAATGCAATTGACTTGTCAAACAAGGCTGACCAAGTAAAACCTAACTCTCGAGCATCCTTGTTAAAAGAACACAGCAAATTATAAAGTTACACCTTGACAGAGTTTGAAGTGCATCTACCTTTTCAGAGAAAAACCGAAGTCCTTTATCTGGATAGTCAGCCTCATAAGTCTCACCGAGCAGAGGATTGAAGGGTTTGCATTGCCGACCTTCTGTTGATGCATACCCAGAGACTGCAAAGGCTGCGACGTTCAGAATTCTCATCAAGTCATCTCCCTGCACCATGTTAATTAACCAACAATAAGCTGAATAAACTATAGTAATCAAGTTCTTTAAATGTGTAGAAAGACTGGACTCAGGCATGAGTTTACAAAGCACGTCTGCATATACTATTTTTACCATAAAACAGTGAAGTCATGCACAAAAGTAAATAATGGAAGGAAGAGTTGCTATCTTGTCGTTGCTAGAGTTCTGGATGTAGCTTTGGCTTGGCTTACTCAAGATTCTTGAATGCAAATGCTTTAAAAACTTGGAAGTAAATAAAAAGAACAGTGAAAAGAGAGGGAAAAATTGATGCATAAGACAAGATCAACACCAACTCAGCATTTGAAGAGATTAAACAATGAACTTGAAAGTGATGGCTACTAATCTAGATGGAACAGAAAGAAAATATAAAGTGGTAATAATTATAGAGTATAAGATTATGCGGTCTATTAGCCAGACCCAACACAATTGAGAAAGCAGAGACAAGACCCTGACCTGCTTCCCCCAATCTGAAGCTTGGTCAACTAAATATGAGTATTCAAAATCCTCAAAACACTTCTGCAGTGAAGAGAGAGGTTCATTAAAATAAACAGGTAGACAAACTCCAGACAAATCCTTCCCAATATTATCCTTGATTATTGACCATAAGCCAACAGGCTTGTCCTTCTCTTTTGGTTCTGGTAGATTATCCCTCCGTTTGACATAGGGATATCGAACTCTCCTTATTTCTTTTTCAGTGCCATGCAAACGATCAGAGAGAAAAAAATCACCATCATGCAGAAAGGCATTTCCTGCTTCCCTACTCCGATAGGAAGCACTTCTTAAGAATTCTGAGGATAGAAAGTCGTTGGTATCAAAAAACATTCCATCATCTTCATCTGTTTCAGCATCTGCCCCATCACGACTTTCATTTTCTCCATCAGTGTCAGTTGCACTGCCCTCTGACATGACAGAATAAAAGTCTGCAGAACATTAAAATATAGAAATTAACCACTTGAAGTTATTAGTTTCTACTATTTGTAGTCACGTGATATATACGTTTCTGTGTGGACGCGGGAGCACTGTGTGCCAAAGAGAAAAACCTACTGTTCTAGAAGATTTTCTTTGATATAGTATAACTAAAAGAAGGGACTGAAGAGAGAGAGAGAGAGAGAACAAAGAAAGCATCCCCCTGAAGAACGAGGGAATCATGCTGGCAGCAATATTCAATACGTATGACAAATATTTTAACCGATGATATGCACTACAGATAAATGAAAAACTGCACTTCTCTTAGAGTTGGTATGTCCGAGTATTCCCCAGCCCCAACGAGAAAACAAATCAAACAAGCGGAAACATGTTAGGCTTATTTCTACAAGAGACCTTGAGAAACAGAACGTATATTAAATGGCCAAAGATAATAGAGCAAAATTATCATTGAATATAGCCAACCACTAAAACGTCTTCCTTCTCCACAATATGATTCACGCTCCTTCGTTTCATCTACAACTGTAGTTTCTAGCTCGATTTTCTCTGTCTGCAAAAAGAAATTAAGAGGCATTAGCAAGCATTTTAACTAGAATATATGACAAGGAAATGAAAAACTGTCAAGTTACATTAAATGTAAGATGAAATATTATACGAGTCCTGGATATTATGATATGAAATTCCCTCCTAACAATGCTAAAACCAGCTACAAAAACTTGCAAGGTATCACCATGAAGAAAGAGAAGATAAAGTACGATTACCTACTAAATGAGCAAGTCAAATGCAACTTTACCTTAAGCCAGAAGAAAATATTTATAAACTGACCATTCAAGAACAGTATGAAGTTATTCAGAGCAGATAAAAGAAGGAAACTGAGGTTAGATGATTAAGTGTGTTTATAATACATAGAGAGGCTTTAGCGCTAGTATAAGCACTTTTAAGTTTTAACCACAGTAATCTGTATGCAAAAATATACTCCCTCCGTCGCTTAAAACTTGCTACAATTTCCTTTTTGAGTTGTCCCAAAAAACTTGCTACACTTCCTTTTAAGGAAAGCTTTTTATACCAGTTTTACTTTATTACCCTTACTCTCTCTTCCCACTCAAAAAAGTTACCTTTGTCTTATATGCATATTTTACCTGATTACCCTCAAGTCAACACACATTCTTAATTCACGTGTAAGTCAAATTGATTCAACTAATAAGGGATGGAGGGAGTATTAAACTTAAGGCAGCAAAAAAAAAAACTAGATTTGTTTTCTGAAACAATAACAACAGAAAAACTACTCAAGTTATCTGGCCCTAAATAGAAAGGATTAAGGAAAAGGAGAAGTACCTCCAACTGTCGCAATGTGTCTAGCAATATCATATGTTTATGTTGCAGAGCCTTAAATTGATTTTCTAGTTCACAAAATTCTGAAAGCACAATTGACTCGCAGTCTTTGATGACTTCCTCACCAATGGCCTCCTGTGATAATCGTAACCTTAGCTTCTCAGTTGAAATGACAACATCTGAAGGTTGAAAATCATTACTTGTCATTATATTAGGCAAACGATCTTTTGCTGCAACCAATGCTTCAATCCATGCAGCTCTATCTTCTCTAGATACACTGCGCAAGTGAAGTGTCTTCGTTCCAGTGTAAATGGTAAGCCTTTTATCATCGGATTTGCTTGCACGAATCGAAGAAACCTGCACCGCAATTAATCTTTACTCAGTCACTGCTCAAAATGTAGCAGAAGTTAATGGAACCGTGATTATTAATGCTAACAGATGGTGAGCAATCAGAAAGGGACGAAAATTTGTAGCATGTAAAGTCCATTATCATCATCAAAAAAAGTTTTGTACTGCAGAATCTTAAATGATCAACAACTAATGATACTGTTGTGCTTAATGTGTTTACAGAGTGCAAAATCTCTATTGAACAAGTTGGTTAGTCATGTTCTATGATGTGCATTTTTATTTTTGCATATCAGCCTTCTAATGGAACATGACCATTGCAAATATTAGTACACAAAAACGATTCTTTCGGATCGTCCCTTCAGAAAGGTAAAAACACAGTAGAGAGGCGCTGGAACAAAATCAGTCGTCCGTTGGAAAAACATCCATTTAAACACGAGAGGCTTTTATGCACGTACAAGCACAGAAAAGAAAAAACAATATTACTAAAAATATGTATGGGCAAACATACAAGGAATAAACCACAGAAGAATGCAAAACGGCGACAAACCTTCAAGTGAATTTCACCAAAAGGCTTGCACTGAGTGACCGCAGGAGCCGAGCCGAGCCGGTTACTGCTGCTGCTCCAGCTCGCCTTCCTCATGTACCGAACCGACTCGCCTCCGATGACTCGAACCCCCTTGTCCCTGGCAGGGCTCATTACAATCCTGTCCGGACCATGTATCTTGTAGTAAGAAAGCACGCCATCTTGCAGCACGAACCACCTCGATCTCCACCCTTTCCCATAGTTCACCCACTTGTACAAGATCCCAGCCACTCTAAACGCATTCGAGCTCCTCGATTCGCAGTTTGGTTCTTCAAACGGAGCCTGGTTCGCCAACGCACTCGCAGATTTCTCCCCGAGATCGGTGTTCACAGACGAGACCTGGGAGGATAAGCTGGACTTTGAGCTGTAACTGACAGGTTTAATGGAGCTTTCAAGCCCCACCGAGCACTGAGGACCTGATTTGAGGGCGACAGGGTTGCCCGGGTCCCGATCGACGGAAACCGGGGCAATGCAGCAGAGCGGATTCATTTTATGGGGGCGGAATCAGCTACATTCAGCGGAAAATGACGCCGGAGGGCGATCGGAAATGGCATTTGAAATCAGTGCAGCGAGAGAAGCAATAATAAAACCGAGGAACAGAGGGTGCAGAGATCCATTAATGGCAGAGGACAGTGGATTCAGAGTAGAGACAGTGATGGCCTCGAAGCGTAGGTTAAGCAAATGGTCATTAGTGCGCATAAATGCCAACATTTTTTCCTGATTTATTCTCTCCCTTCTATTTAATGTTGGCACGAGTAACAGAAATCCCTCCTAATGTTTTCTTGCTAGAGCACATGTGCACCCATAGTTTCAGATTGTGCAGATATGCAATTTTTCACTGTAAAAGGAGTACTCCATTATGAATAATTTTGAGAAATAGTTTCAGTTTTAAAAAATAAAAATATAATTATATTCTTAATCTAAATTTTTTGAGAAAATATTTAAGTAAGATAAACATCCTTGAACAACCAAAAACGCCTTTTTAAGTTTTTTCTTTTCTTGCAAGTACCCCTTTGTAAGTTAAACCTTGTGACTTTTAATGTTTTGAGTTGAGAGAAATGGTAATTTTACCAATAATGTTTCAAAAATCTCTTATTTTGTCATCAATATTTTTTTCAGGGTAAAATTGTCATCAACTTTTTCTTATGGAAGCTATTTTACTACTCTCCGTTAAGTTCTCCGTGTCGGTAGCATAATCAACTTTTTCTTATGGAAGTTATTTTACTACTCTCCGTTAAGTTCTGTGTCGGTAGCATAAAACACTGACATGGATGAACAAGTGGGTATGTGTGTACTTATGTGGACAATTGAGTAATAAAGGCTAACCAAACAGAGGTAAATGTAATGCATCCTCCAAGTCGAACCCTCCTGAGATGCATTCGAACCTATGCCCAGTTCAAGAAGTTCATTAGAGTATCGAGCAAAGGGAGGAGATAAAGGTGGGAGACGATTTTTGAAATTTTGGTGCATCTGAAAATTTTGGATATTTTTGTCACATTTTACAATTTGGACGGTGCATAATACTTTTACCCTTGTTTGGTCAGCCTTCATTACTCACTTATATGTAGCCTTCATTACTCACTTATATGTCCATATAATCCCACAAATACCCACTTCTACGTCCATGTCAACTTTTTCTACTACCAACATGAAGAATTTAATGAATTTAATGAAGAGTGATAAAATATATCATATGAGAAAACGTTAGTGATAATTTTAACCCCGAAAAATGGTTACTGACAAAATGAGAGATTTTTAAGGCAAAATTACCACTTCTCCCTTTTGAGTTAATGAGGCTATTTCTTTCTTCTTCCACAATATTGTCCAAACTCCAAAAGTTGTTATGTGCCAAAGGGACGATTACTTTCTCGTTTTAAGTTGTCTCAAAACCAATCGCAACATTATTTTTCTATTGTTTTAAATATTTAATTTATGATTTTTTCCCTCTTTCAATATATAAAGTTAAATAATAGAGTATATGTACAAATGCAAAATTAATCTTTGAGGTTTATAAATAAATCAATATAGAATTTTTATCAAATAAGTTGAATAGAATACAATATAGAAAATTAAAGGTGTGTCATATTTTGGGATAGAGAAAGTATAATTTTACAACTTTATCTTTCCTTTTAAATGGCACAAAACTTTATTTTCAAGTTGGGGAAAATAACCAAAAAAGTTGTGTCCAGTTCATGATTGATAGTTGCAACTCATTACTCCAAAAAGTAATTGGAGATTGCTTCAAAAACACATTATGCAATGAATGACTTGTTTTCATTTTTTGATACATATACGACTTATTTTCATTTGGAAAATTTTTTCCTCCTATCCCAAGTGAAAGAAAGTCTTTGGTCGGTAACGGTTCGATTAATTTGCGGATCACCTTAAACCGTCAATCGCGGGTTTTTTTATATCCACGGTTTACGGTTTTACTCTCACGGTTACAGAGTTACATTCACAACCGCGAACCGCAGTTATCCACGGTTCACGCGTATGTCAACGGATACAACATTTATAAATATTTTGACTCCAAACATGCTTACTTTAATATCCTAAATTCCTAATATCCATAAATCCACAAATCATACATAAACATCCATACATATTTTTAGAGAAGTACAATATCCATAAAAACACCGACATCAGTTGAATTGAAAACGGAAAGAGTTAGAGACAGACGCACATAAAAAAAATAGTTGAAATCCTGCTGAGCCAGATTCGAAGTCTGGCGACGAAAGAATGGAAACTGATTATGGATTCAAAAGAGACGGAACCATACGAAGAAATGTGAAGTTTGAGTTCTCGTGGTGGGGCTGCGAAACATGGAGGTTCAAAGGTGGTGGTGAATCTGGTGATTCGTGAAGAGGGAAAGGAAGAGTGAAGATTAGGGATTTGGATTGAGTCTGAGACTTGGGACTCTGAAGTCTGAAGTGAACGCGAGACTCGAGAGACCATGAGACGAGACGAGAGAGTTGGGCCTGATTTGTGAGATGTAAGTGAAATGGGTTGAGGGGCTAGGGGCCTGGACTTGGGTTATATGGAATGAGTCTGAGATGTGAAAGTTGTGGGCTAGGTGTCTGGGTCTAGGTAAATGGATTCGCGGTTATCCGCTGTGCGGATTACCCTTTACCATTATTCGCAACCATTAGGCTAACGGTTCGGAAAAAAACCATAACCACTAACCCATTGATTTTAACCGCGATTAAAACCACCATAAACGGACGTCGGTTATCCGCGGTTCTTATCCACCCCACTGTCATCATCCCTAGGAAAGTCTCCTTACTGCATACATGACATACTAATATTGGTTGAAGCCATCACTATTAATTACGAATTGACACCCCCCGTAATAAATAGCGACAACCCCGTAATTAATAGTGATAGCACGAACCAATACTGATATGCTACGTATGCATCATGGAGCAAAATTTCATTCTTTTCATTTTATTGGAGAAACATCATTTTTCCATTGGAAAGCTTATCGAGCATGTAAAAAATGCGAAGCAGGGTATGTAATTTGTAAATAAATCAAAGTAAAAATTATGTCAAAACTTAATCTTAGTTTAATCGAAGACGGAATAGAGTAGTTTATTGTCATTATTTTGATACGCTAGATACAATTGCAGCCAAGTTTCATACGATCTAACTAGGAAGCATCGTTAGTCATTCAATGTGTTTAACGTTAGTTTGTGTCTATATATATATATATATATATATATGTGTGTGTGTGTGTGTGCGTGAGAGAGATCAAATCGTACGTAATCAATGCATATATATAGTTTGGAGACAACGATGAACAGATTAAAATGACATATATAATTGACAAGGGACTTGTATTTGATTTGAAGAAAACTGTTTACCACTATCATTCTAATTGAACAACAAAAAAATTTACAAATACAATGGTTGCTATGAAAAACAAAGGAAGAATCCCAGACAGGAGAAAAAGAAGAAATTAAGTTTAAAATGAGTGATCGTCACATTTCCTTTATTCCATTGCTCATGTTCTGTGCAAGAAGCATGATTTGTCAGAGATATATATATATATATATATAGACAAATTTATTAATTAGTATGTATACTGCCTAGCTATTCACTTAATTAATTAATCAATCAACAATAACACGTAGTACCGCTAGCTTGACTTTATGCATGAAATAATTATCCATGGCTCATCAGAAGACAAAGTATCCGGCGATGGCAACGACAACGGTGGAGAAGAGGCCGACAGTGATGTGGCAACCGGATGATCCTTCTCCGGCAGCTGCAGCCGCTTGCTCGCTGCCGAGTGGACCAGCAACGGCTTGGTCTTGCCCAGCTGGTCCATCAGCAACGTCACCATCTACGGTTCCAACGGTGTCGTTGTCGTTGGGAGCTGGTCCTGCAGCGGGCTCGGCCGCTGACACCGCGCCGATTAGGGCAACGAGGAGAAGGAGGAGGAAAACAAGCTTACGGGCCATAATTGTTCGTTCGTTGGTTCTTTCTTTCTTTCTTTTCTTTTCTTTTTTTTTTGTCTGTATTTTATCTGTGAATATCAAAGCACGCAATGATCGATCTCTATAAGTACTATTTAGTATATGTATATTTGCAGAGTAATTAATTAATTATTAAGACGCTGCGAAATATAGTTATTTAGAGTAATTATGGAGCTGGGAAAATTTTTAATCGGTTTTTGTTTTCTGGTAATGAGTAAGGTTTTATTGAGGGGGAAATTGGAGTTGGATTCGGGCGTAGAGCAAGGTAAACCATGCATGCAAAATTAGCCACCCCAAAACAGCAATTGCCTTTGCCTCAACGAAAATGACGCGCTACCTTCCTTCGATATGCGTACCTCCCGATGAAATTACGTCTTTATCCTTTATGGTTTCCAAAGCCCGGCGACGGACGATGCTGCTGCTAGCGATCGACCGCCTCTTTCCCCTTTCGACCGCCTCTTTCCCCTTTCCATTTGTTCTTCGATTAATCTCGCTATCCTGGCCCAAATGAAGATGTTTGATTCCAAGTTCGCCCGCCTCCTGTGGTTTCTTTGTGTGGCGGTGCTGGAACTGTAGTGGCGTTTCTGAGCAAGAAAACGAGGCCTTACTTTATTGAGCTGTGCAGTAGCTAGTACCATCCCATGGATATATATATATATATACTGGAGTATTAGCATTGTACCCTCGTCGCTCTATTGGGTTGGATTCTGTCATTTTCATTTCTTCTTATATATGTTTAATTTTGATTGATTTATGTTTTCTTGAATCACCTCCTTTACCACTTTGGGTTTTGGATCATGTGTGTTCTTGAGCTGTTTAATCTTAATGAGCCAGTTAACATAAGGTTGAGATGTTTGTTATTGTTTGTCAACTAGGTTCTCGTGTTAGTCCTATATCATTCATATCTTACTTGCCCATTTGATGGTTTATTGATCCTGCAGCCGCATATTATGAAATTGGAGATGGAACAACAACTCGAGACATTGTCATGGCGGGAACTCTTGTGAAACAGGCTGAGCGGATGTTAGAATGTGGAATCCATCCTATTGAGGTTGCAAAAGGTTAAGAAACAACTTCTTGGATGTTTGTTTGCCGGTTGAGACCTTCTACAATCCATCCATATATGAAGTCCAACTAAAAATCCAAAAAATCCTTCAAGAGGATAGAGGTATGCATGCTGCTTCGGAATTTCAGCTCTTAGGTTCAATTTGAAAAGCATTTTGCTACATGATAAGAATGCATAGTGTTGAATAACCATACTCTACCAGTTTCTTAAAATGTTTAAAGACAAAAAGTAAAATGTATCGTGAGCAATAATGATTAAATTCTTTTGTCCGGTTTTTAGATTCCTATTAATTAAGTTTTGCTGCAGACAATCAAACTCCATGTGAATATATATATGCATATGTACATGTAGAGTCTATTAATTAATTAACTGCTAAAATATCTGGTGTGCCGGTTACCACACTTTACCTTCCTATCACTTGAAATCCCTTATGAAACTAGCTTTGTTCCAACTAAAGCCAATTATACTTAAATTCACTTGCGAAAAAGGTTTTTATATTCACTTGAAATTCATGGAAACTCTCATGGTCAAAATGCCATTGGAATTCAACATTACAGTCTGGAACAAGTTGTGCAACAGACTGAACTATTCTATAAGTGAATTTGTATATTCACCATATTCCAATTATCATTCCAGAGAAAGAGCCTATGCAGGAAAGATAAGAGACTCTAATCTTAAATCTAGATGCCATTTCAAGATAGAATAGCCTCACGAGATTGCTATGGCCCAACAAAAGAAAGAAGTGAAATGTAAAAGTAAAAAGAAAGCAGGTCATTTGGATAGAGTAGTTTAAGAGTAGCGGTTTTAGATTTATTTTTGTTACTTGATTTAAGTGGAGTTTAATTGCTTTAATCGACACTAGACATCATTTGGGAAGCAATGAAACTTTACTCATATCATGTACCTAAAGAGTTAAACATAGAATTGTAGCTCTAAAAATTCCTATTTTGCTGACTTACTTTATCATCACTTTTTCTTTCTTTTCGTTCTTTTTTTTTCCCGGACCATACAAGTCTCGATATACTATTTTATCCTGACAGGCCTTTAGTTTCAAGAATCCAATGAGTTTCTTGCCTTCCGGCATAGGCTCCTTTCCCTGGAATGTAGTGATTCGACAACTTCTATATATGACTAAATGATTAAGTTTGTTGCCCAACTTAGTCCAGGTACAAATTATGATATCCAATGGCATTTTAACATGAGAATAGTTTGCATGGATTTCAACTGAATATTCAAAACTGTTTCAAAAGTGATTTCAAGTATAAATTGGTTTCAGTTAGTTCAAAGCTGGTTTCACAAGTAATATAAGTACCAGGATGAATAAGAGGCTTTAAGTTACAGTGTGGTAACGGACACACAAGTGAATCTTAGCAATTAATTAGTAGATTGTCCAACTACAAACGATAAATGAGCATCTCTAGTTTCTAAATATATTTTTTTAGAATTTTTTTAAAAAACGAATCTTCCGAATGAAAATTTGAGTCAAACACAACTACAAAAGTCAAACTGTCCAACTAAAAAGGGTTTTTTGTTTTGTTTTGTTGGCCTTCACCAGGGATGGACAACTTCCAGGTTACAGAATCTGGAATCTATCTTACGGGACCCACAAACAGAGCCTTTAGTGCAAATCTGCTTGACGCCTTTGTCCTTGAAAGTGTAAATCCTTGGTTTCATATACTAGTTGTGATATGTGCATTAGATGTGAATTGTATGACTATTAATTCAGCTATTTTAGTTAAAATATTTTAAATTATTTTACCAGAGTTGTAACTTGTACCTGCCCATTATAGCTGACTGAAACTTTTGTATGATTTTGCTGGATAAATTGTGTTCTGTCCATCAATTCCCGTGTGAATAGGTGCAAGGATAGTTTGGCCGAGATTGCTGCAAAAGCAGTTCTTTCTATTGCTGGTTTGCAGATGAAGGATTTTGATGAAGATCTGATAAAAGTTAAAGGGTACAGTCAGGTGGAAACTTGAAAATACTGACCTTATTGTGGATTACCTGTTGGCAGAGACATGAGCCTCCCACAGAAGCCTGAGAAAGATATGACCTGCTTGAGTGTGATATAAGCTGTTTTCTGACTGTCATTAACAGGCATGGAAACGAGTGGAATATTTTGTTCTGTTTTAGCTGTTGATTCTGTGCAGCACCGTCATCCTTGTCATTTATGCAGTATGGTTATAGTTGGCTGGTGAGCAACTAGCCCCTAGTATGACACCAAGTGTTTTATCCCATCGGGGGTATATTATGCGAATTGAAGAAGTACATGCATATGATATCTGGTAGCAAGATGAGAAGGAACCAAGAGGTTCAGACCATGTGTAGATAAAATAATGAAGCATAAGATTGTGTTGAATGTTTAGCAGCAGATGAGAAAATGGATTGAAGAGAGAGTTCGGCACAGTTTAAATGTTTACTGGATCTTGAACTCTGCTAAGCAGTGCAGTTGCCTTTATGCCCCCTGTTTATCAAGGGAAAGGAAGGGTTCATTGACTATGATTCTAACTATTCGTTTTGTTATTCTGCCTTCTCTCCCGTTTTATGTCTATGATGGACGTGGCAAGGTGTGCTTGAATCCTTTGTGTGATGAGTGAGGACCGGGCTTTTGTGAGAATGTTTTTGAGTTGCCACTTCTACTTGGACCTGTTCTGGAAGCTTGACACATCTTACTTGGACGAGTTTAGGATTAGAACAATGATTTTTTTTATGCCCCCTAGAATCAGCCGACAAGTGTTGGATATGATAAAGAGAAAGGTGTACAAGCTTATCAGTGAAAGAAGTAGTTACTATGAAGTATAATGGGAGAAGTATGATTCTCGATTCTGATTGTGTTAAGTGACCAAATGATAATTAAAGAGAGAGCAGTCTCCACAATGCATTATGTTTGATCAGGAACATCATGCAAGCCTATTCCATTATTTATTACGGGGGTGGCACTGCTGAGCCTGAGATCCCCTGTCATCTGTTGTTGAGGCTGCCTGAGGAAGAATTCCTGGGGTCAGGCAGGCAGTAAGAAACAGGATCGAACATGCCTCAACAATTCTTAATCCACTTCCCATACGAGTATGCTGCCTGATTTTATGCTTTGTTGTTATTAGGGCGTGTGTTGATGTTTTACAATGGCTCCAAACCCATTGAGATGCAATCTGCCGTGAGAAGTTCCACGAATTGAGGTAAAAGGAATGCCCCTCACTTTTTTTTTTCTCGAAAGGCAAACAATCATTTATTAAAAAAAGAACGGAATGCCCCTCACTTAACTTGGACACAATCACTTTTCTGTTGGTTTCACTATAATAATCATATGCTAATACTTGTGTCATTTGTGTAGGATCCCAGTCTTTACTGTGGAATAAATATGGTGCAAATGATATGCGTGAGCAGGTTGGCTGTGTTTTAAGACCCCAACAGGGGTACGCTAGCAACAGAAAATACCTAGGCTCTGTTCTGTTAAGCTGGGATTCAGGTGCGTGGTTTGGGAGCACGCTTCGCTTCTGCTTATGATTCTTAGAAAAACTGTTTCTTGAATTATGAAATTCATGTAAAAGGATATTATCCGCTTGCATGCATTAATGCTGTAAGTCTAATAATAGTAATAAATTGATTTGAATAATAATAATAGTAATAAATTGATTTGAATAACCTTGTGTGAAGAATCTGTGATTTGAGCTAGGGCAACATGACTTTCAACAGTGTCTAAACCATCAACACGGAGATAGATGCCAAACTAGAACTGTGGCCGGCAAAGCCATCCATATCTGTACTTGCTCTGTATCTGCTACCATCTGTAAAGCACAGTAGATTGATTTATGTAACGTTCTGCCCTCGTTTTGCTCCCTAGCCCCACCCCTGTGCCGACAGATGCAACTTCTCTACTGAAGTGAAAGTGGGTGGACACCATGTTATGGCAGTTGAGGTAAGGTTTATATCTTTAACCAGCCAGAGTTTGACAATGTTAATTACTCTCTGCGTCTCATTCATGCTGTCGTACATTTTGTAAAAGGAAAATGGACGGCGTGAATGGGACACGGGAGTATTTCTTCTTCAAAACTCAATATATAGATTCCAAATGCTTGGTTCTGTCATGGTGTACTGGGTTATATGCAATGTCACATGCAGCTTTATTATCACAATAAAGTTGCATAGGAGTGCAATAAGAAACATTCAGCTCCTGTAACAGTTTTCTAATCCACAGAAGCTCACAAACTCCTTTTGCCAACGCCCTGTATTCACTTTCCGCACTAGATAGAGCAACTACTTTTGTTTCTTACTACGCCATGTAACCAAGTTCCCTCCAACAAATGTAAAATAGCCACCGGTTGACCTTCGATCATCAATTGAACCTGCCCAATCTGCATCAGTATATCCCTCTACTTTCAGCGTTGATGCTTTGGTTAACATAATTCCTCTACCCGAGAAGACTTCAAGTACACGAGTATACGAAGAATCGCCGTCCAATGTTCTTCACCTGGAGCATGCATAAACCGGTGACTAAGCTAAGAGAGTATGCAAGGTCTGGCCGAGTATGAGAAAGATACATCAGTCTACCTACAACTCGTTGGTACCGACCTTTGTCTACCGGAACCCGATCCGCGATGTTCCTAGCTTCACGTTTTCTGCAGTAGGTGTGTCACATGGTTTGCAAGCAAGCATTCCAACCTCTGTTAGCAAATCCAACGTATACTTTCTTTGAGACAAGAAAATACCCTTCTTTGACCTTGACACTTCGATACCAAGAAAGTATCTCAATGAGCCGAGATCCTTCATCTCAAATTCTTTAGCTAAATGTTCTTGAAGAGCTTTCCTCTCTAGTTCATCATTTCCGGTTACAATCATGTCATCTACATAAATGATCAACACAGTAAGTTTCTCACTATTATGCTTGAAAAACAGTGTGTGATCCGAATTACTATGTAGGTAACCAAATGCTTTCATGGAGTTTGTGAACCTGCCAAACCACGCCCTTGGAGACTGCTTAAGACCATACAATGATCTTTGTAGTTTGCAGACTTGCTTGCTACCACTTACTTGTAAGTTACACCCTGGAGGGAGTTCCATATACACTTCTTCACTGAGGTTTCCATGTAAGAATGCATTTTTAACGTCGAATTGATGAAGAGGCCAATCCAAGTTCACAGCTAATGATAACAGAATACGAACGGTGTTGATCTTGGCAACTGGAGCAAATGTCTCTGCATAATCAATCCCATAATTTTTACTATATCCCTTGGACACTAACCTTGCCTTAAGTCTTTCAATGCTCCCATCACTTGATACTTCACCGTATAGATCCATCTACATCCAACAGCTTTCTTTCCAGGTGGTAAGTCAACTACCACCCATGTATCATTTTTTTGTAAGGATCTCATCTCCTCATTCATAGCCTCTTTCCACCTAGCATCTTTCAATGCCTCCTGCACACTGTTAGGAACATATACATTCGATACTTGACTGGCAAACGATCTACATTCATTTGACAGTCTATGGTATGACACAAAATTATTTATGGGGTATTTAGGAGCAGATTTCAGAGTTGGTTCATAGGTCTGACGAGGTATACCCCTCGTAGTCCTAGTTGGTAAAGTACGAGTGTTGGATTGAGGATTTACCTGTTGTTCCAATGTTGGAGACGATTCTTGCGGATCAGGGACATCAGATGAGGATGATGATTGGTGCAGTACATTTGAGTCAGATGGAGTACCATGATCAATCGCTTCGTGCTCGATGTGCACCGGCTCAGTCACTTCCAACACCGGTTCGGGTTCGGGTTCGGGTATGGTCGTAACTTCAGGATCGAAAGTCTTAGTCCCGATGTCCGTGTTACATGTGGAAAACATTCAAACATTTCTTCAACAGCTTGTTCGACCGAGTTGTGAGTCATTGTTTATCTCCCCCTGACTCACAGTCCCTGGAGCCGGAAAAAACATGCTAGGTTCATGAAAAACAACATCAAGGGTGGTATACACCCAACGTGTTGGAGGGTGGTAGCATCGATATCCTTTCTGATGGAGTCCATAACCAATGAACACACATCGAAGCGAACGAGGCAAAAGTTTATGATGAGGATGCGGGATGTGAACAAAAACAGTACAACCAAAAACCTTGGGGGGTAGATTTGTAGTATGAGTTATGTGGAGGCTGCCGTGTAAAATGTCAAATGGAGTTTTGAAATCAAGTGTTCGAGAGGGAATACGATTTATAATGTATGCTGCATTTGCAAGTGCATCTCCCCAAAAATAAAAAGGCATGTGGGCTTCAAAAAGGGTAGCGCGGACCATGTCCAACAGCTGCATGTTCTTCCTCTCTCTGCAACACCATTTTGCTGAGGAGAGTAAGGACAGGTGGTTTGATGAACAATGCCATTTTGTTTAAAAAAATGGGTCATTTCATGATTAATAAATTCTCCACCATTATCACTGCGAAGAGTCTTAATGGATGTTTGAAATTGCTTTGAAACCATGTGATGAAACTCCTTAAAAAATGCACAAACATTTTTCTTTTCTTTCATGAGAAATAGCCACGTCATTCGGCTGTAATCATCTATGAAGGTTACAAACCATCGGTGACCTTTTAGAGTTGGAATTTTTGCAGGACCCCATACATCAGAATGCACTAGCATAAAAGGAGCAGAACTTCTGCTATCACTTATTGGAAAAGAGGTCCTGTGACTTTTGGCTAAGTCACAAACTTCACATTTTAAAATAGAAGATGTCTTAATAAATAATTTTGGAAACAAATGTTTTAGATAACCAAAAGAAACATGTCCTAAACGTTTATGCCAGAGCCAAACTTCACTAGATGCCGGCATTGTTTGGTGAGTTTTCGATCGAGCCAATGTAATCGAACCTTGAAGGCGACAGATCAAGGTAGTACAACTTTCCTCTTCTAGTACCATAGCCAATCGTCTTCCTTGTCGTGATGTCCTTAAAAACACAAAAATCAGGCCAAAAAATTACGACACAGTTCAGAGTTGAAGTGATTTGGGATACTGACAAGAGATTAAATGATAGAGAAGGAACAACTAGAACTGAGTCAAGATTGAGTTTACCAACAGAGCATGATCCACTACCAAGTATTTTTGCATCGCATCAAGTTAGAGATACAACCGATTTCTCGATGGTTTTAAAGAGGATATAGAGGTGGTGTCAAATGTCATGTGATCTGTTGAACCAGAGTCAATTATCCAAGTATATGAACTTACAGAGCTGAAGTCAAGAGAGTATTACCTTGTGGATTAGAGGCATTCATGGCGGTGTGATACCGTGGAAGGAGATTCACCATCCGTTGTTGCAGCCACGACGTCTGAATATTTTTCCGCTTTTGGAGCCTTTCTTGGATCTCACCATTCCGGATAACCAATCGATCAAAGCATCGACTCGAGTATGTCCAGTACCACCACAGTGAGTGCATTGACGAGACTTCTTTGCGTCCACATCAAAGCTTCGAGTAGTTGATGGAGATTTTGAGTTAATTTGTGCAGTCCGTCGTCTGTCATGACTCATGTTCGTAACCATTTGTTTCCACCGTCCAACAAGTTTTTTTCGATTTGCTTCACGTCGGATGTGTGCATATGCTTTCTCCAAGTCTAAGAGAGCTTCCATTCGCAGGATTTCTCCTCTGACTTGCTCGAATTCATCGTCAAGTCCGTTTAGGAAAATATGAACTCTAATTCTTTCAATTGATGCCTTGTACATAGTAACATCCTCCGGATCTTTCATACAAACTTTATCACGATAATCCAATTCTTGAAAAATTTCTACAAGTTCACCATAATAGGTAGAGAGAGGCCGACTGTTTGACGCATTGCAAAGGCTCAGGTTTAAGGCAAAAATTCTAGTTTCATCAGATCCATCATAAAATGCTTTTGAAAGTGCCTCCCATATTTCACGAGCTGTACGGAGTCTCAAGTAGCGCTTCATGATTTCTGGCGCCATCGAGGTAAGTAACCAACTCTTTACCTTTTGATTCTCAGCATACCACTTGGTGTAGGTCGGATCTGTTGATTTTGGTTGCGATTGATCTCCAATAATGTATTCGAGTTTTTCACGACCAAATGATCCGCATCTCAACAATTTGAGACCATGTATCATAGTTTGTTACCTTGTTTACTCTCTCGTTTGCTGTTCAGGTATGGCATGTAAATGGACAGGCAGGGTTATGTAGATTGGGTGGCAATTTGGGACAGCCGCATTTATACCACCCACGTTACATGTCCCTCAGTGTCGGTCGACGGTAAGGCCCAACAGTCTCCTACAGATTGCGAGTGTGACAACAGACCGACAAACACAATGAAGTGAGGGAAATTGCAAAATTTTCTTCCTTCCCATGTGAGACATTATTTCATTTAACTACTCCAACAATTAAATTCCCATGTAGAAAGAAAACTTCGGCTCTTGTTTCTGTTTTGTGGGTTGGTCTTCCACAAAAGCAGAAACAGGCTGAACTGAAGCTGTGTGTGTGTGTGGATACATACATGCATACACGTCGTCAACAATATAAGTAAACCTTGTTAATTACACTTGCTAGCTTAGCTTTTATTGCAAGCTTGCTTCCTCCCGTCAGCAGCGCTTGCCCTTCTTGCACAGCAGCGAGCCTGCTGCGGTGGTGAGTGGGCCGACAAGTGAGGATGGCCTCGCCGACAGGCTCGACGCCTTGGCATAGCTTGAGGAAGCTCCCGCCCCCGTCGCTGTGAAAAATGCACCGTTTAACAGCAAATCTCCTTCAGATCTCCAGTTCCATTTCTTCCATTCGCTCTCCGCTGCATCCTCATGTTTGGTCACCTGCATTGTCCGATTTTCAATTCGATAATTAATTTACTTTCGGAATTTGTTGTGATTAAAATGTGGAGTGCTGGTAAATTAAAGGACCTCTTTGTTGAAGATGTCGTTGGGTGCAAGAAACCTATTTCCCTGACTGTTTATTGTGGGACTAGCGCTACCACCGATGGCATACATCTCCCAGTGAGTGTAGTCATTGTTCACCACATGAAAGTATCCGTGTCGACATCTGCACCAGTAACAGACCAGACCGTAAGAAAATGGCACCCATCCATACCCTGGAATTAAATGCCAACAGAAACAATAATATTATCCTCAAAGACAAATTAAAACCACCCATGATAATTTCCCCTGTTCTCATCCCATCCACCTGAATTCTGAGAATCAGATGAAAATAATTGCAAAACCCATGTGCTTGAATGGCAGACTCTTCATTAAGATGCACCACAAAACCATGCTGCCTGCCATCACTATACGTTCTGGGCTTCCCCAAAATAAACCATATACTACTACTATATATAGTAACTTCAATTCTTTCACACTAGTAAACGGCAGAATCAGTCATGTGAGAAGTTGGATCAAACCTACTTTCCTCACAAAAAAGAGTTAGTTGTATTCTTTTTAGGTTATTTCAAAAAGATTTAATTTTTTTAAGGAAACCTTTTCACTCAAATTTTACCTTTTAATCTTCAATTTTTCTTCTACATTCAAAAAGTTATTTTATCTTACATGACAGTTTTACTTTATTACCCTCAAGTCTTTAATACTTCTTAATCTCCGAGTCTAGTCAAATGTTTAAAATAATTTGGGATTGACTAAGGGAGTATATCTATTGGTTAAATTACGATAATACCTGCTGCAGTTGTGTATAAAACCAAACAGGGGAAACGAAAAAGTTAAATACACTTAATTTTGTGTCTCCAACATTCTCAAACATTATACTAGTATTTTCAGATCATTTTTCCTTTGGGTTTAAAGAGAATGATGAAAACTCAGGATTTTAATGATTTTTAAGCAGCTACCAATTAATTACCAACAAAAAATAACATATGAAATTTGAAAGCAGCTGGTTAAAAAAAATACCTGGGCATTCTCTGGACAAGGCCTTCACCGAAGTGGTTAAAAGCGATGGTGACTTGCATACTCTTGTCCTGCTCAAACGTATCACTGTGACCCAAAAGCATAACCTTGTTATGGTGGGTCAGGTAGTTATTCGAGATCGTGATCGCCGTCGATCCCCGGATGGCGTCAATCAGGCCGTCGTTACAGTTGGACAGCGAGCAATGGTCCACCCACACATGGCTCCCGCCGAAGATAGACACGCCGTCGCCGTCCGATACCGTCCGCCACCCGTAGTGGTCGGGGCTGTCGCGGACGAGGGCGTTGCCGCCGCTCTTGCAGTCGTGAATGTTAAGGCCGTGAATGATGATGTTGGTCACGTACTGGATGGTAATGCAGGGCCCGCCGGCGATGTGGACGGAGGCGCCGCGGCCGTCGATGGTCTTGAACGAGTTCATCATCAGCTCCTCCTTGAGCTTGATCACCATATCGCGAGCGAAGATGATCCACAGCGGTTCCTTCTGGATGACGGCGTGACGGAGCGTCCCAGGCTTGGGGTTCACGGCGTCAGCGTCGGAGGGGTCCGTGACGACGTAAATTTTGCCGTCACGGCCGCCGATTGCGTTCTTCCCGAATCCGATCGCGCAGTCGGCGAGGCGTTGGCGGTTAGTTGCCCAGTCCGGGTCGCACCGCCAGCAATCATCAATGGGATTTCCGGTTCCACAGGAGAGGAAGCCCAAATTCCGGCGAGCCGCCATCGTCGCATTTCTTATACTCCTATAGAAAAATACAAGCCAAGTAGAGAGAGAATACATAACTACATTTTAATAAAACCAAATTTAATGTATGGAGTAGTATAAGAATTGAAGCAATTGATTTGAGTGAGTGATTAATTACTGGTTAACTTCTTGGACTACAGCTTCAGGATCATGAACAGGGGAAGAAGAAATGAAGGTAGGAGAAGACTGTAATAAGAGCAGCTGCAGTGCTACTACTACTACTACTACAATGAGTGCCATTGCAAATCACTCTTCTTCTTGTCTTGGTTTGTTTGGTGACAAAACAAGTGACAAGAGGAGGAGGGAAATTGTGAGAAACAACAGAGGAAGCAGATGGGTCTTTATAGAGTAGCCAGCTAGGTGGGGAAGAATATTGATGTACCACCTCTTTAAGTGTGAACAATATGATCACTTGGTTAAAATAAGATCTAATTATTAATTATTGTTATTTTTTCATAAATCATAGTAATTGGAATGGAGAGTGTTTACAAAAAAATGTTGAAAGTATTTGGTGTACTATTAATGAGAGAAATGGAGTGATAGTGAGGAGGAGGGCCATCATCTCATCAGCTCACTCCATTATTTATGGGTAGTTTGAGCGGTTGCCAACCTCTCTAATTTCCAACTCCAGAGTGAATGAGGTTGGGACCGAGTGAGTGAGTGAGTGAGTGAGTGAGAGCACCGCGGATCATGTAGAGTTTTTTCCTTAGTACGGGTGGGTACCCGTGAATCTTATTTCCATCATATGGGTGTTTTTTTTATTCCATTTACCAAATAGGGTACTTTAATTTAATTTGCGAGCTCAGCTCAACAAACGAAATCATATTATCACCACAATTCATTCTAAGTTTCATGTGAGTCACTAATCACTATTCTTTTATTCACTAAAATGCTTGAAGATCAAATGGTCCAATCAACTTATATTTGGATCAAAAGATTAATGATCACATAATGTTTTACTGAAAGAGTACCGTGGAAGTAAGTAATTTTTTTTAAATGATACACATGACACTCATTTAATTTAATAATCTTTTCTACAAGTTATCCTCTTATCTTAAAGTTGTGATACATATGACACTCATTTTTTCCCTCTCATTTTAGAGTTGGATCTCATTAGACTTTCTAGCTTTTTATATTGAAAAGTGAAGTAAATTATTAAAACACTATATTTAGAAACTAAAAAAAATCAACTTATTAAAAATTACTCAACATCACACTCCCTCCATCCCTTAAAGCATTATGCATATTTCTTTTAAGGGTATTTCCTTTCTTGGAAACTTTGGGTGCGCAATTTTACTTAGGTGCCCTAATTTTTCTTCCTAAATTTCACCACCCGACTAAGTGGGGGTCATTTTGATCAAATGTTTCATTTTCCACATTTTTCTTAATTTTCGTGCTAAAAGAAATATATCATCATTTTAGAGATGGATGGAATATATGTTAAAAACGTTGATAGAAAAACATAAAGATTATCGTTGGTTTTAATTAATATTTAATCTATAATTTTTTTGTCAATGTTTCTGACAAATAACATTGAATACTTTTTTAGTCTCTAACTGTCCATTCATCCATGAAAAATTATACACATTTCCTTTTTGGGCCATCCCTAAAAAATTATACATTTTCCTTAAATGAAAACTTCTATCATTCGAAGTTACCAAACTTTCTCTACTTTATTTTTGCCTTTTCTATCTCATCTTTTTTGCAACCTCAACTTAAGATCAATTATGTCAAACTATAAAATCATACATTTACCTTAATATCCATACCCAGTCAAATTGTAAAATCTTTTAGGGACAAAGTGATATGAACATAAGAACCCCCAAACATCATCAAAGGGTCAAAGGCTCAACGAGGAGGCTCACAAAGCCTGGAGGTTATTTTTTAAGGAAAAGCGCCCAAAAATGTAAGGTTGTTGATGATGCGCGCTCAAAGTCTGGATGCGCATCCACGCCCAGGCCATGCGCGACACCCTGCGTGCCCACCGTCAGCGCGCATCCACTCCAGGATTGTTGCACGCAGCTTCGCTCGCACACATCCTGCGCATACCCTATTTTCGCGAACAACAACACGCGCACCCTCCCCAGCCTAGCCGCGCAGCATCGGACCAATCATGTACGCTCTATGCGCGTCCAAATACGCACCAGTGCGCGTCGTCTAGAAGGGCATGGCAGCACGACCCTCTTGGTGTTACCTTCCTTTCCTTTTCGAGGCACCACTCTTCAAGGCCATCAATGCGTGCCCAAATGCGAGGTTAAATGCGTGGACTCCTAGTACGCGCAACAAGCATCATCAGCCCTCTTAATCACGCGCGTCGTCTATGCGCCATCCGCACGCTCAAATGATCGACCCAAACATCATGCGTGTTCAGATGCTCGCAGCCCTTATATCATGCGCGCACAAAGCATTTCCGTCACTTCAAGATCCAACATAATTTCACTACGTAGAGAAAACACGTTTACCGCAGCCTACTGCGCGGTAAACGTCGTGGTAAACGACATTTACTGCGGCATTTACCGCGTAGGAGGCCGCAGTAGTTACTGCGGCCTCCACCGTGGTAAATCCGCACATTCTACGTAGTGTTTCAGGAGCAGGTTTCTGAGGCAGAGCGGGCTGTTGGTGACCGAATTCCCCTCACCCATACCTCTCTTATTGATGGGATGAAGCCTATACCTCTCTATTTTCCCTTATTACTCATCCTTGTAACATTTCAGATTTTTTTAGAACACATTTGAATGCTTGAGAGGCTTATTTTCCTCAAGTTTTGTTCTCACTTGTATGCTACCTTCCATATCCAGCCCTTGTTGTTTATACTTCAAGATTAACATCTAGTGTTGCTTTTCATTTGAGGATTGAGATGCTAGATCCATTCACTACCCTAGGCAATTAACTCTCATATTACTCTCTATTTGAGGATTGAGGTGGGAGAGAGCCGAAATTATCCAACATTGTTGTGTGAACTCCATCAATCTATGTCCTTGTAAGAAGATTGATCCTACTACATTAGTGAGGATTATATCACAAAGGGAGTAGTATTTTTTTATATTTTATACTCACTTGAACATATATAAAAAAGGGCAACGTGCACTCATGGTCCTGTAACTTTAATTATTGTACCACTACGGTCCTAGGCCTCGATCTACGTTCTCGGCTATTTTTTTGAGTTTCTGGCGGTGTCTGGCGGCGGTCGGCGGCTACTGTCTAGTGGCGGCGGCGGCCCAAAGGTGGCTGGGTGTTGTTGGGCTTAATTAAAACATTATGGTTAAAGTGTTAAGTTTAAAACTGTTGGGGTGCCTAAATGGTTAAGTTTAAAACTTGGGGTGTAGATAATTTTTTAAAAAAACAATTGGGTTGCTGATTTTGTTATTTTTCCCACAAATCCGTTAAAGTTAATGGTCAATGGACGGAAAAGGACCATGGATGAAGAAAAAACATAAAAACAGGACTTTATTGGTACAAAAAGTTAAAACGGGACTGTAGTTGTACAATAATTAAAGTTACAGGACTATGAGCGCACTTTACCTTATAAAAAAATGTACATTTTTAGAATTCTAATTTTAAAGTAAGAAAATAAAATACTGTGGACAATATATACATTTTTTTAAATAAAATGCTACAATTAATCTATGATATAAAAAATTGATTTTCATTATGAGATGGTGGGACTGAGGGGGCAACTCGCCAGAGTCGTAAAGTAAAAGGGCCTTTAGCGCACTTCAGCCGTATGTATGACTAACGAACTAACAAGAGCTGCATGTTGTACCTGTACGTACGAAGTACCGTGTGTCCGCCAATCAGAACAGAATATAGGCACGTCCTCTTTCATTCATATCAATCAACTTGCAATAATTCTGGGGGAAAAACCGAAAAATGAGAAACAAAATCGTAAAAGTCACAAATTAATCACGATATATAGAACATGCATGTATAGCTATGACGTCCACCGACACTTTCCCTTGAGAAACCGATATACTATATGTTAATCTTATTAATGCAGCTATTTCCTAATTGTTTGCAAAATTTCAATTAAAGTTTACAATTTCGGTATATATATATATATATATATATATATATATATATATATGTGTGTGTGTGTGTGTGTAGTAAATCAGAATTAACCTCCTTTTCCAGCCTGACATGATACACATACGCCAGAGACACATAGTAGAAGACAGACGCCTAATTTACAAAACAGTTTCAGCCCAAATCCACTAAAAAATACTAAATGTCTAAATTATCCCTACATACTTTCTCTATATATTGCTATGTGTACCTACACATATATGCACCATATAATTGGTATCCTTTTCCGAGCTAACTGAAGGATCCTAATAAATTTCGGTTGTTTTCTCTTAATTATGCAACTTTTAGGAAAAAAATCGTTGATGTTTTTCGTTGATGTTTTTGGGGGAAAAAAGAAGTGAAGGAAACAGAGTGATCAGGAAAAAAATGATTTTGAGATTTTTTATAAGATAATACATGGCCTTATTGTATATACTAATTTTTGGGGCATACTAAATGGTTAGTTTTAAAACTTAGTGTATGAATTTATTTTTTTTAAAAAAGTTGAGTTTCTAAAATTATTTCCCCCAAAGTCCTTTAAACTTAACGGAGGTCGAATGGAAAAAGACCATGAATTTAAAAAAGTTGAAAAACGGGACTTGATTAGAACAAAAAGTTAAAACAAGATTCCGGTGAGACAAAAATTAAAGTTACAGGACTACCGGTCCACCTTACCCTATTTATTACTCACTGTGATACTAGCTTCATTCTAAAAAATGGTGTTTTTTAATTATTTTCTTTCAATTTTTAATCTAATTTTTTCTTCAATATTATAATATATAAAATCAAATAATTTAAATGAAATTTATAGATTAGTATTACTTTTAAAATATTTTTTTCTGAAATCTTTTATTGACACATTGCTTCAAATAAAAATTTGAATCTAGTACAACATTAAAAAAAGGAAAGAGAAAAGGATAATTTTGCCACTAAAGTTCATGAAATCTCTAAATTTGCAACTGGAGTTCATTTAGAAGCGAAAATGTCACCAACGTTTTAATGAATGGGTAAATTTGCCACTAGAAGTTAATTTGTCACAATTAGCGTTCATGTGGCGTGCCACTGAATGATTTATGGACCCCGACTGGGACAAATTAACGTCGAGTGACAAATTTACTCATTTATTAAAATATTAGTGACATTTTCGTTTCAAAACGAATTTTTTAGAGATTTTATAAATTTGAATGGTGAAATTATCTTTTTTCCCAAAAAGAAATACTGAAACTGGATAGAATGTGAATGGCACACAGAGGGTCGGAGCTAGGGATCAAAATTGAAGGAGGAAAATGAAGAGGAAGAGGCAGCACATGGGGGTGGGGTGGGGGGAGCTCTAGTGTGGTGATCCGTTCGTCAAAAAGCATTTACGTACTTTATATTATGATTTGAAGTTGTGCCTCTCTTCTCTTCTCTTTGTCTGTGGACGCCACGTTGTCCCATGTCATGTGCCTTGTCATCCCGCCTCTCCCCTGTCTCCATCCCTCCCTCCAATTCAGTTCAGTCCCATTCCCTCCCTATGCATTACTTTCTTCGCGCTTCTCTTCATTCATCCTCTCATAAATCTAAACCCACACACTACCTACTCAAACTTCTAATACTCCATCCCTCTTACAAACACTTGATATTTTGATGGTTCCATAGCGGTCAAGGCTGAGCTAGCCATGTTATGATATATACTAATTGCATGCATGCCACCCCTAAAGTAACTAAAAGAGATAAGATTATGAAAGACTTGCGTTGAAGATTTATGATAGACATTTAAACCTGTTAAACTGGGAGCTTCGAACTCCGGATTTTGTGCTAAATTGAAGAATGAATTGCGAGTATTGCAACGGAATTTCAAAAATTAGAGAGTAAAGAGCCAATTGAGGGATTTTGGAGCTATCGTTGATCTACAACAATCTTGGTTGTCTGAAAGTTCTATAGTTTTGTGTGAACTAGGGATGTAAATTTTAAAGATTTTTATCTCCTTATGATGGGTAGTTCTAGAGGGACTTGGGATCTTTACTTTTATTGAGTGTTTATTTTAGCATTTCGCTAGAGTTTATGTACTTTAAATATTTTAATAAAATTATTCACATTCAAAAAATGATTCTATCTTTAAAGTTTTGACTTCTTAGTCAACTTGTGAAAGGAAAATGATATAATTAATTTGGAATGCACTGATGTATTACTACTTATGCGCATCTTAAGATTTTAAAATATGCAAGATTCTGCAGGAGCTTCTATAAGCGAAATTCCAAATAATAACCTTCTGTAAAGACGTGTATAAGTTATACCCTAGGTTTATAAATATTAACAATTTTGAATACATGTGCTTTGTAGCGGATGTAAATTATAAAATTTAATGATATGTTTGTAACATTGAGAAAAATTCAGTCATAAATAATGATATAATTTCATGTAATAAATGAAAATGTAAACAACAAATATGACACTTAAAAATAATGTTATGCCAAAAATGTTCACATTTAACTATTAGTAGGAGACGATGTAAAAAAGGATAAGAAATAAAAGTTAAATGGGGAGTTAGTTGAACAGTTCAAAGAAGGAAAAAATGTCTGCAACAAAATTGGGATGATTTGGCATTATCGATAGATATTGTTCATCCAAAGTAATATTCTGTAATTGTGTAAAGTTATAGATAATGGAACAATTTCTCTAAATAAATGAGAATATAAAAATTAATTTGGTAAAAAAAATAATTTTATGTCTAAAACTTTTCACATTTTATTAGCTATACAACCTTAGGGGCCAATGTGTAAAATATTAAGAAATAAATGCCAACGAAAAAGAGTTCGTCCCCGTAAAACTTATTTGTAGAAAATATAAATAAAACGTATACGCCCTAGCAAAGATGATACATTTGACTTGGCACAGAGATTAAGAATGTTGATGACTAGAGGGTAAAAATGTAAAGTAAGCATATCAAACAAAAGTGTTCCCTCCGTCCCACCAAATATAGAGCATTTGACTTTACACGAAGATTAAGAAAAGTGGTTGACTATAGAGTAATAAGGTAAAGTGGATATATAAGACAAAAATAACTTTTTGGAGTTGGAATGGAAACGGAGGGCAGTAAGGTAAACACTACGTGGAGATAACTGGGTTTACTGCGGTCTCCCCCACGGTAGCGTCGCGGTAATTCCCGCGGTAAAATAGCTCACGGTAAGGAGTCTACCGCGCACTCGGCCGCAACAATTACTGCAGCTTATCGCGCACCGAGCCGCAGTAAACGTTTTTCATTATTAAAAAAAAGTTGGTGAATCCGGATGAAATTCATCCGGATTCATCAACCAAAACCCATAATGCCCAGAGTCCAGCAGCCTGGGAAGAGCACGTAACAATGGCGACAGTGGGAGAGCGGCGTCAATGGGAGATCGACGTCGATGGAAAGACGAAGAAGAAGAAAACATAAAAAGATGATGATGAAGAAGAAGAAGAATAAGTAAAAAAAGAGGAAAGAAAAGATGATGATGATGATGATGATGATGAAGAAGGTGGAGAAGGTGAATGAAGGAAAAGATGAAGTAGAAATGTAAGAAGTGCAGCGGATGGTGAAGGAGGAGGAGTTCGGAACCCTAAAATGAGCGTTTACCATGGCTATCGTCGTGGTAAATACTTACCGCAAGGTGAACCGCGTCGTGTCGTCACGGTAAATTCTTAGTGCGAAGCGAACCGCGCCGTTTACTGCGCTGTGCCATTTACCGCGGCCTCAACCGCAGTAACGGTCGCGGTAAAAGTGGTATTCTTCACGTAGCGAAAGTTGATATAGAAAAGTTTCATTTTCAGGAAACGTTGGAGTTTTGCTGAGACGACCCAAAAAAGAATATGTTGGATATTTGATGAGATGGAGGGAGTACTTTTTTAAGTGGGAAGAGAAATGGGGGTAATAAGGTAAAGTTGGCGTAAAAAAAGTTTAATTTTTAGGAAACATATCAATTTTACTGAGATGACCCAAAAAGAAATATGTATCAATTTTGCTGAGACGGTGGAGTATCTAATTAAAAAGTGGTGAGTGATCATATTGAGACGTTACTATTCTCCTATAACAACCTTTCACAGTTATATAAAATTATAAGTAATCAATGTATACAATTTCTCTACATTTAGATCTCCATACAAATAAATAAATAAATAAATAAGAAAGAGGTGACAAAATCATATGAATGAAACTTTAGAAACCTATTTGAAAAAAAAACAAAAGTTAAATGCAAATATGAGAATTAACCCATTAGATAAAGTCAAAAAAAATTAAGAAAAAGAGGAAGAAGACAAAATGTTACTCCCTCCGTCCCATTATTTTTGAAACGTTTTGACTGGGCACGCTGTGTTAGGTGGAGCTGATTTTGAGTTGACTTGGTAGATAGAAGAGAGTGATGAGAGATAATTGAGTAAATTCATGTACAAAAAATTTACTAAAAAGGAAAATATTTCAATAATTTAGGGACAGCTCAATAAGGAAAATGTTTCAATAATTTTGGGAGGGAGTACTATTTATCTACAATACATTTGTGTAAATATATAGAACGAGGTACACAAGCCGCTTCGCGGCGGTTTGATACCAAATGTAATATATGATCTACATTTTAAAAACTTTAATTTGTAATTATTTTTAGGGATATCCATTTTTTTTTTGGAGAAATATGATGAAACGTGCATAAAATTAAAGAATTAAAATATATGAAATTGAGATCTCATGTAAAAATATGAAATAACTAAAATTCTAATATTGAAACAATGTAGATTTTTCTGATGACGACGGAAAAAATTGTGCCTAAATGGCGTTGCAGGTTCTCTATGTGATAATTAATGCAAAAAATATCATAAGATAAATTATATATTAGATATTTTGAGTTTGCGACATAACTGTTTATCATAATAACTGAGATATTAAGGTTTAATGAAAATTTTTAGAATATTAAGGATTCATCGCACCGGTCAATATAAATTTTCTTGTTAAATGTTTTTGCTGTATATGTTATTTTTTCAGCTTACCGGTGATATGCATAAACATGGGTTGTTGATGTGTAAAATAAAAGAAATTGATAAAATCTTTTAATAAATATAAGTGATGCAGGATGTGATGTATTTTTTATTACTTAAAAGATATGTGTGTTTTTCATTTCCTAGAGAAATTTGAGAAGATTACTTCATTCATTCCCAACTAATCTTACGCATTTCATTTTTCATTTTTGGGTGTCGTCATTGAAAAAATTATGCACTTTTTTTAAATGAAAACTTCTCTCCTCAAAAGTTACCAATCTATCCCTACTGTATATTTACTTTTTTATCTTGTTTTTTGTGCAACCTATACTCAAGGATAATTGTATCAAATTACATAAAATCTTACATTCACCTTAATCTTTGAGTCCACATAATGTATATGATTAATTGGAAATAGAGGAAGTAAATGATGATGTTGTGAATACACTGACATCTGATAGCCCGACACTATGTTGAATTTTTCGTGAATCGGGCAGGACTCATCTTAAAAACATCATATTGGACTTGAATAAATAGAGGAAAAATAGTGAAATGAGAAACAAAAAGTACATACCACACAACTGTTTGTTCATAATGTATAATGTAATAAGGGAGTTATAACTTTAAAATAAGAACTGAAAATGGAATAATGAAAAAAATAAGAGTAAAAAAGTGTTCATTTCAATGAATGAGATGACGCTCATCTGAAATATATCATTTCCAATGCGAATAAACTGGGAAAAATATAAGTATTTGTTCATGATATTGACATTAACTAAAAAAATGAGACATAAAGAATTAAGCCATTGAAATTGATCATTTCAAAAAAAATCGGATCACGCATATTATATTGTTTTATTCAAATTACTAATATACATAAAAAAGGCTTTACGTATAACATTTTGGTTTGTGCTGTTATCATGTTTGTGGAAGATAATGGCTCATGGTGGAAACTGATGAAAGAAAGGCAGACGGGATTGGAAGTCGGTCAAACGCTTGAAGTTGGCAGAGAAATAGATTGATTAATTCTTCTTTTTTCTTCATCTTTTGGTGAGTCCACGTGGCAGGTGAGAGAGAACGCTATGTGAGAGGATGCAGCAGCACTGCAGAGCAACAAAAATAAAAAATAAACGCGAAATAAACGCAAGAAAGCGCGAGTTCCAATGAACAGTATATTCCTCTAGCCAAATTGTTAGATAGTATAATTGTATAATAATGGAGGGGGTTGTATGATTCCAACTTCATAATATTTTTACGGCCCATGACATATTATTTCGGGCCGAGAATATGGGTTTGCTGTATGATCTGAGGCCCAATTTTAAATTTTCTTTCTGCTAACGAACATTTCCTTTTTGGCAGGAGTACAGCAAATTGAGCAAAATTACTACTTCTTCCTACGTTGCTAAAATAATGTAACATTAGAATTGTAATATCATTTTTAAATTTAATTTTTAACAATAAAAAAAAAGATACCGTTCAAAATGGTAAAGAAATAAAATGATATACTCCCCCCATTCCGTTTTTTTGAAACATTTTGATCCGGCACGAGATGATTTTAGAAGGCTCCCCTCTTTCCGCTTTTACCCCTTTACTCCAGCTATATGACTCTTTATCTCTCTATAAGCAAGCAGACAAGAACAAACCTCCATTCTTCTCTTATGTGAATAGAATTCGAACCTCAATTTCTTGGGCATTTGGTGAAACAGAGTGGTGAGTGTGTCAAACTATGATGGAGGCCCGGAGAGCCCTATTTCTATGTTTTGTTCCTCATCTCATGTTGTGGATGTGGAGTGAGGAGAGATAAAATTAAGTGGGTGGGTAAGAGAAAGCACCTGTGGAAGGGATGGTGTATAGGGACAATTAGGTAAATGTAATGTAAAAACTTAATAAAATAGGAAACATTTCAATAATTTAAAACAGTCCAAAAAAAGTATTTCAAAATTTTAGAGACGGCGGAGTATTAAATACCATCAACTATCATGTTAATATATATATATATATATATACATATATATATATATATAGTTCAAAAATCAATAGGGCGTGCACACATCGTCAACAACAAGAGTCTTGATATGATACACATATGTGTAGGTACACATAGTAGATTAGATGTCTAATTTACAAAACAGTTTCAGCCCAAATCTACTAAAAAATACTAAATGTCTAAATTATCCCTACATACTTTCTCTATATGTTGCTATGTGTACCTACACATATGTGCACCATATAATTGGTACAACAACAAGGGAATTATTCGATCTTATCTGATCCAGCTCACTTCTAACATATTTTAGGAATCATTTTAGCCTTAGTTATTTACCCAAAGTTGTCCAACATGTCTAGGGGCATTTTGGATTTAATTAGTATATATAGACCTTTTAGAGTAAGTTTTTGTAACAAATCTCTTGAGTTACAAATTTCAGCAAACTTTTGGAACTTGAAGATGTTGGTGTTTTTTTAGGATATGAAAAAGAGATTTTTAAGACATTGTGTCTACATTGTGTGAATTTGTTCATGGAGCATATTTTTATTCATCAACCTTCACTCATATTTATACATGAAAACAACTATTGAATTTCACTAACATAAATAACCTATTAATTTAGTAATAAACTGACTCATTAATATGACCATTATCTAGCATTAATCTAACCCATTAACCTTTGTCATAAACCTTCTAACTCCTTAGGCAAACCAATAGTTTTTATTTATTTAGTTTCTTATTATTTGTTTTGCTATTAACTTCTTCAAGAACATATTTCTAATAGAAGATGGTTTTCTTCTTCCTACCTAGGGTTTTCAAGCCCCTCAACCTCAAATCCATGAGAGATTGAAGGGGCAACTTGTGGATGATCAATAAAGGATGATTTCTTTCCTCTCTACTCTTTTATTTCTCATCTTTGGTGCCTATTACTTGCTGCCATTTCTTGTTCCAACCTCAATAGGAGTGATTAGAGTGCTATGTCTTAGGACTCTACTTGCTTATGGCTCATATTACATGTTTCCATGCATAGAGTGATTTAGGTACTGATTCTTTGCACATTTTCATGTTATGGTGTGTTGATTGGTCGCTACTTTCGTGCACACCCACTAGGTGTTCGATGGAATGCCCGAAAGGGTATTCGATTGAGCTTAGACCACAAGAATCAATAGGGGCTTGTTGGTGGCATAAGTTCATCATTGTTCATGACTGAAAAGTGTGATTCGGGACCTCGAAAGAAGGCCCAATCCACTTCATTTGGGATGGCGGTCACCTATTCGAGATGGACGGCGATCCAACGGAAGAAACTCTGTGTCCGCATTTAATGTATATATATATTCTCTCGTTAATGTGAATTTGTTCATGGAGCATATTTTTATTCATCAACCTTCACTCATATTTATACATGAAAACAACTATTGAATTTCACTAACATAAATAACCTATTAATTTAGTAATAAACGACTCATTAATATGACCATTATCTAGCATTAATCTAACCCATTAACCTTTGTCATAAACCTTCTAACTCCTTAGGCAAACCAATAGTTTTTATTTATTTAGTTTCTTATTATTTGTTTTGCTATTAACTTCTTCAAGAACATATTTCTAATAGAAGATGGTTTTCTTCTTCCTACCTAGGGTTTTCAAGCCCCTCAACCTCAAATCCATGAGAGATTGAAGGGGCAACTTGTGGATGATCAATAAAGGATGATTTCTTTCCTCTCTACTCTTTTATTTCTCATCTTTGGTGCCTATTACTTGCTGCCATTTCTTGTTCCAACCTCAATAGGAGTGATTAGAGTGCTATGTCTTAGGACTCTACTTGCTTATGGCTCATATTACATGTTTCCATGCATAGAGTGATTTAGGTACTGATTCTTTGCACATTTTCATGTTATGGTGTGTTGATTGGTCGCTACTTTCGTGCACACCCACTAGGTGTTCGATGGAATGCCCGAAAGGGTATTCGATTGAGCTTAGACCACAAGAATCAATAGGGGCTTGTTGGTGGCATAAGTTCATCATTGTTCATGACTGAAAAGTGTGATTCGGGACCTCGAAAGAAGGCCTAATCCACTTCATTTGGGATGGTGATCGCCTATCCAAGATGGAAGGCGATCCAATGGTAGAAACTCATCTCTAGGCACTGCATGAGCTTATATAGTTGATCTCTCGTTAATTTGTTGAAGTATTGTGAGTTGGAGTAGGGGGATTTCGATGTTTTAGGTATTCGTGTTATTAGGGGCATGCCGAGGGGCACGACCAACCCTTAGTATGCATGAACCACTCTAGGAGAATCCCTTTGTTGAGAATTCACAAGTGTTGATCTTCTTCCTTCTTGTTTGCTTGCATTTCGTACTTGCATCCACATCATTTGGTTCATATACTCTATTGTCCTGTCGCATTCATGCATAGTAGTTTAGTTACACACACTTCACTTTAGTCTTTAAACGCTCTGATTCTCTTGGGTTCGATTCCTCATTCTTGAGTCACTGCACTACATTGTTAGGGTTGAATGAAATGTTTATAAATGTATTTGATTAGTTAAGTGTTTGATTTGTCCTTCATCTCACTTACATCCATAGCACCTGGCTATTACTGTGATGGAAATTATATTCCGTTACTCAAATTAATGGCAAGAGGATCCGACAAACACAATCAGTAGTAATATTTGACCGACAAACTTACGATGATGGCAAATGGAAACTTTTTTTTTCGAGAAATGACAAAAAGGTTCCAAAAGGCAAATATTGGTGGCAATTTTGGGAACCATGAACATATTATCTATTGGAATGAGAGAATAGTACTCCACTAGTTAGCACTGTAGTAGTCGAAATCTTCATTCTTTAATCGGTGTACTTTACATCTTATTTCCGGAAATAGATACTTTTTGCCTATTCATCTGCCATGTCACCCGCATTAATATTGTCTCATTGAAAAACTAGTTTAAATATTTACGCAAGTCACATGATTTAGTTTTGAAAAAATAAAGCATTAATTAATGAACTAACGTAAGAAATAACAAAAACAGAGTGGCATGAACTTTTTTGAAGTAACAGAGAATCCATATACGTACTGCATGCATCTCAACCCCCCCCCCCCTCTTTTTGTTGTGGTATTCAAATTTTACATTTACATTTCAAAATTTTAGGGGAAAAAATTATAAATTAAATGTTTAAAGCAAATTATTTCCAAATTCGGGAATGGTAGACTATATCTTACTTCTTGCAAGTTTGTTTTCCTTGCATGATGTCACGGCATGAAATGTCGTGACCGTGTAAAGACTAATTGGATAGTCTCGTGACTTCGTAGTTTACCGCCTATGGTGTAATGGGGGCGACACTAGCATTGAGGCGTGGTCCTGCCTTGTGCTACGGTTTGGCCGAGTCAGGTCGATGGGACTTGACCATGAAGGGGGTCGTAGCCGTATAAAGCACAACTAGTCGGGAGCTATTGCCGCTTCCCTGATGAGCCCATGGCAGGGCGAAACTAGTTGGTATGCGTATTGTAAGGCTGGTCCCGGAGGTATATTTATGGCCTCGGGACGCCGCATGGGCGCTGTAGACTGCGCCGGACTCTAGGCCCGTGTCAACGAGCATCGGCAACGCTGTCTCATGAGCTAGCCATAACTTCTCTAGTAAGAAACTAAACCCGAGTTTGATTATTCATTAACGAGAAATTAAATTTAGGGCATAGAGAAAGAAGACTGTTAAGTGCACCAATGCGTAAATCCAATAGGTTAAATGTAGGGAAGTTTGAATGAGATAAATAAAGACCTAAATTTATATGGGTAAATCTAGTTGAAAGATATCTTAAGCTACTAGAAATCTCGGAAGAGCTCGTTACAAATAGAGTGGAATGGAGACGCAAGATTTATATAGCCTACCTCAACGAGTTTGGATTAAGGTTCAATTGATTGATTGATTAATGAGAAATGAAATTACTTAATTAACAAATGGTCTTAGACTTTTTTTTAATACTACTACATACTTGGGAAAAATCTAAAGGTTGCTCTAACTAGGGGTGTGCATGGGGAGGGACGGGACATATAATGAGAAAAATAGTATCCGCCCCACCGAGTGCAGGTACCCTAAATGCAAGTACCCAATTATCACAGTTTTTTACGGTTCGGATCGCGGGTATCCGCATGTATTCTTAAGTATACTTATTCTATAAAATCTTCCAATTTACTTGTAGATATTTTAAAAATCTAAAGCATCAAAAAGAAGAAAAGTAGTTTGCATAAATAGAACAACATTATAACATTGCAAATCATGTATTATTATTGGAGTAAAGTACATTTTAGTCCCTTAGCTTTGATGCGTGTCCTATTCTGGTCCACTTTTAAGAATTCGTCCTATTTCAGTTCTAAATGTTTGGTTTTCTGTCCTGTTGTGGTCCTACCGTTAATTTTTCCGTTAAATACACTGTTAGATTAATGAAATGACTAAAATACCCATAACTTAATTTACAACTAAGTCCCTAAATTTATAACAATCTATCAATCTCATCCCTACAACTAAACTCTAATACTTTCACCACCACCTACCACAAGTCCGCTAGAGACACCATCGGACACGGCACTCACACCGCCTCGACCGCCGCCGGAAGCCCCGTCCAGAGCGGCAGCGCGACAGGGTCAACGAACCATTAGACGCCGAAACCCTAGCCTTCTCAACCTTAAATTTCTTCTTAATAGTATCGATCCGGTTCTTACATCAACATCGGTGCGGTGCGTCTTCTTCGTATAACCATGGAGAGCATTAACGGCGTCGGCAACATCCTGCCAGTCCTTCGTCGCAGATTCCCCGGTTAAGCTCCAAATACCTTCGACCCCAAGCGTCAACAAGGGTCGACGTCGCGTCCTCCGACCAACAATCCTCACGCACGGTGGATCTCGAATCCATAACCTTCGATATCTGTTTCTCACCTCTCCTCCGCCGAAACTACTCCCATTAGGTCCGTCTCATCTCCAGGATCTCGAATCTACCTTTCTTTTCGCCCGAACGTTTCCGGAGAAGGAGAAATCCGTCAAAAACCGCCGCACATTTCGACGTTTAACCGCTTCGATCCGTCTTTCCATCCGCATTCGGCCGCTCCCACCACCACCGTTGGAACCATCGGCCTGTTCTCCACCATCTGGACCTAAGTCCGCCGCCGGAAGTCGAGCTCCGCCGCCGCCCCCTCCGCCGCGAAACCCAGATTCCAGCGAGCCCATCGAAGAAGAAGGGCAGAACGTAAATCTGAGCAGCAGAGGGACTTATATGAATATTTATTAAAAGTTTAGTGATCATGCATCTATTAAATGTGTAATTAGTTTGTATATTTAGGGGCATTTATGTAAAAATAATTTAATTAATGTACCAACTTAACGGAAAAATTAATGGTAGGACCAAAACAAGACAGAAAAAACCAAACATTTAGAACTAAAATAGGACGAATTCTTAAAAGGGGACCAAAATAGGACACGCATCAAAGCTAAGGGACTAAAAATGTACTCATTATTATTGTGTGAAACTCATTTTAAAGGAAAATTGAGATGAAGTAAGCAATTTTAGATAATTTTGTTTGTAAATAGGCATATGCGGATTGGTTCGGGTATCCGTAGGTTTCTAAAATTAGAACCCACGAGTTATCGGTTTCTTCGGTTCGCGGGTTTTCAGTTTTGGATCATGCGGCTCGATTCGGTTTCTCGGTTTTGATGGGTTTTTTTAACACCCACAGCTGTAACGTGTGTCAGGCAAATAAAACCTTACACACACGCAAGTGCACGGGTCGAGTGTAACACTCAATGAGTAAGGGTCGAATCCACAAGGACTAGATGTGTGAAATGTTAAATACCACTTATGTTAAGTGTAATGAATACCAAGCTTAGGGGATTTTCTGATTAAAATAAAAATTTAAGGATGATTTTCTTTTCTTTTCTTTTCTCTTACAACAATGAAATTTTATGGGAAAAGTCCCTTTTTACCACTTATGTTTGTGCAAAAGTCCCTTTTTGCCATTATTTTAAAAAATGGATTTTTTTTACCATCGACGTTTTGTCTTTAGACCCTTTTTGCCATCCCCTGTTAAATTCGTCACTGTGGCGCTTACGTGGAAATTTTTTAATGAGTTGCCGCTTACCTGGCTTGGGATAATTCCACCTTATACCTTAATATTTCTAAAAATCTACAAATTGACCATCTTTTAAACAACTCTTTCATCTTCATCATTCTTATTCACCATCATTTGCTACGCCACAACTAACCTCTTGACTGCCGGCGAGTCCCCCACCCACCCATCCTCCTCTTTCGCCGCCGCCGACACACCCACCACACCTTTCTTAAAGCCAATAAGAAATTCATCATCATCGATCGTCGACATCTCCGGCCCAAGCCATGTCCGACACCACATTCCCTATCCCAGCCCCCAGCCATGGCCCATCTCAACTCTCATAGTCGCCTACCTACTCCAATCCCCACCACGGCGAGCTGACCTCACCCTAGCTAGCCTAAACCACCCAAGTCAACCCCACAAACGCTTCCCACTTAGCGCATCGTCGCTGACTCGCCACTATTCCAGATTTCGTGGTTGATCATCTGCATCTTGTTTCCTGCATCTCGTCGTTCTCCGGATTGTGGCGGGGCCGGGGTGCGGTGGGTTCGCCGGAATAAGGTAGGTCCAGGGCTTGGTGAGGTAGGGTGGAGCGGGGACTGCCCAGATTGGTGAGGGGCACGGAGAATAGTGATTAAAAAACATAGAGGTCGAATTTGCTCACTTTTAAAAGATTTGAATTAAATTGATCATTAAAATAATGATGTGGATGCCAAGTGGATGCCATTACGGAATATTCCGAGAATGATCCCTCTGTTAACGGATTCAGTGGTAAATATGGTCTAAAGAGTAAACGTCGATGGTAAAAAAGGTTTAAGATCTCATTTGGTTGGCGCAAAGTCAATGACTTCGCATCTATATGAAAAATATTTTTAAATTTATCCAAATAATTGATGAATAAATGCTTCAAAACAATAAATTTACTCAATTTAAGACTGACTAATAAGGTTTTAATTATAAAAGATATTAATTTAATTGATAAATTAGAAGAAAAAATTCATATAAATGCGAAGCCAAAATGGCTTAAGTCATTGACTTTGCACCAACCAAATGAGCCCTAAAGAAAAAGCATCGATGACAAAAAAATCATTTTTTAAATAATGATAAAAATGACTTTTAGGCAAACATAAACATAGATGGTAAAAACGGACATTTTCTCAAATTGATTGATATACACCTATAAAATTTAAAATTTTAAGGGTGGCTTACTAGATTCGTCCTCGTACGAATCTACGGCCACCTGCTTCTTGCGCGGAAAAGCAGCAGCCACGTGAAAGTTGGGAGCGTGCCCACACAGTCAAAGGCCATTTCGTGGAGAAGAAGCAAATAAATTCATCTACATAACTTTAAGTTTCATTTACATTTTGAACACTCCGTAAGTTTGTATACTTTATAAATCGGACTAAGGTAATGAATGATAAGTGTTGACACCTAATTTTGTCCGAATTAATATTATCTAATTTTTAATTGTGATTTTTGGTATTTTTATTTCGCGTGGTTTTTGTCATTTATTTTATGTGATTTTTGTCACTTTCATAAAATTACGTGATTTCGTTATTTTTCATTTTTTCGTAGTTTTGTATCATTTTCATGTGCTTTTGTCACTTTCGTTATTTTCATGAACTTTTTTATTATTTCGTTTGCTTTTGTTAATTTCATTAACTTTTATCATTTTTATTATTTCGTGTGTTTTTGTTAATTTATAACCTTTTGTCATTTTTGTTATTCCGTAAGCTTTTGTTAATTTCGTTTTGTCATTATTTCATGTACATTTTGTCCTTTTTATTTTAGATATATTTGTAATTTTTAATGTTTGAAATAATATACTAATAATAATAATAATTCAAAAAAAGAATGAAAATGAAAATAGGAAAAAAAGAGAAAAGAAATGAAACTTACCTGGGAAAGCCTCAGCACGCCAACATGTTTTGGTGCTGTAGGAGTTGCTCTGAGTCTTGTTCCACCTGCCATGAGCTATCAGAAATGTTGGAGATTAATTTGTTTTGTCCAATGAACAAGAGCTTAATCTCCTAGATAAAACCCAAGAATGTGGCTATAAATTGAGCAAATTTTACGATCAACCGGGACAAGGGCGGGGAAGGGAGAAGAACCAGAATCTATTCAACATCTCGCGTTCATCAACCCACCACCCAACTCTTTGATTCCTTCCTCCAATCGCCTCTGACTCATACCCCCAGGTCCGTCACATCACAAGAAATCAGCGACGCTCCGCTGACCCGCTAGGCGACCCAACTCGCTCGAAGTCGACGTTCCAGGCCGTAACTCGCCGTCCCACCACCGCCGATCGAGTCCCGTGCCTCTACCGCACCATTTCCGACCCGTCCCCACCGCCAAGAAGCGCCAGCCTCACCCTGAAGAACCGGATCCTTTCGACCCGCAAAAGACCCGTCGCTTGACCTGGTCTAATCCACCGCCGCATACTTCCGTTCGAGCTCCGGCCACCCCCACTCGCCTCGCCACTCGCCGCCTCGAAGATTTCCGCCACTCTCCGTCGCCGACGCAGCCCCGAAGCAACAACCCGAGCTGCTCTCTCTCCCTCCTTCACGTTCGCGAAGAGCAGCAGCAGGTACGTTTCTGTTTTCTTTTCTTTTTCTGTTTTGTTTTTGTTTCTTTTTATTTCTTTTATTTCTGTTTTATTATTACTTCTATTATTTTAATCCCTCAAGTTGTCCCCTTAACTCACTTAGACCCCTAAGTTTTCTTTTAAGGTTTCGTTCGAGTCACTAAAGTCCATTCATCCAAAACAATCTTCAACAAGTTTAAAACGTAACAGTTTGGGCACTAGGCCTAAACCTTTTTGTGTTTTAGTTAATAATTTTGTTATTATGTCAATCTAAATTATTTTAATTTTAAGATATTTTGAGTTTTATTAGCTATGTAAATTACTAATAATTCTTTTCTTTTCTTTTATTTTTAGTGTTATTATTTATCTTTTTTCATTATGTCTTAAAATCAAGTAAAAATCTTTAAAAAACCCGTGGTACCAATTTTGGGCGTACGAAAATTAGCCATTTTTGTACGTAACTGACAAACGATTCCAGATCTCCCGTAGGCCATTTTCAGGTTTCCAATCGACCTAGGAAAAAGATTGGTGGCGACTCCTGTCAAAAACCACGTTGCTACAATAAGGCGTTTAATTCATCTACATTTTCAATTGGAATGACAAATTATTAGGGATTGATAAGCCAAAGGAATAGATCGGATTACTACACAATTTGAAGGACTGAGCTCGACCAAGCTAAGGTTCAGGGTGCTAAGTGATCTGATCAACTGAGTTGAAGGGCCATAAAGATAAATTCAGTAGTTTTTGAAATCAGAGTAAAGCTTTCGTGGTGGAAATGTTAGTAGTAACAATATTACTCTTATCTATTACAAGTTAGTTTGAATGATTCAGTCTATCTTTGAGTATGATTGTTCAAAGGAATTTGACATTTACCGAGTTACAGTGGTCCCCAAATTCCCACACACATCCACCCACAAGGCAGGCTAGACTCCAACAAATAAATGAGTAATTCACACCACCTTTTTTTAAAGAAGAATAATGTTAGAGTGAAAATAAAATGAAGGATTAAAAACCTGCAACCAACTTCCCAAATATTAACACAAAAGCCCTATTTTGCTAGTCATTTCCACCTTGTATGTGCATTCACTTGGGCTGCAAGCTACCTATCTTAAGTCTGCACAGTTGTTTAAAGTTGGTTGGTTTCTATTTACAGAATGAGCATGAAACCTAGACACCACATTGATTTACCAATTTCACAATCTAACGGACGGAACATCGGGATTGGAGATCTGGACACACACAGGAGCTGCTAAGTGAGATCGATATCCACCCGCTCAGGGCTTCCCCTCTCCGTCTGGTTGTTAACCAGTTCTACTCCTAGCTGCCCTTTGTCTCCTGCGCCGAATGCATACAGCTTCCCAGATTCTGTGAGCGCAAACGTGTGCGCATTCCAGTATATAGAGTTAGTGAGGCTAATCTGTACCACCCGTTCCTTAATCTGCTTCAGTGATGTTACTAGCTCCGGGCTCAACACATTTGCATGCCTGTTTCCCTGCATAGAAGCACGCAGATTCAACTAGTCAGCTTTGTAGCCACACTTGTGCAGATGCTTTGATGCCATCACATTTGTGAAGTTATAATATTAGGGTGAGACCTAGCACAGATAGGTCAATGGATGATAAAGGGAAAGAAGGCGTACCTGTCCATCACCAGCAGTGCTATGCCCTAGACTAGAAGATTCACCACAACCAAATGAATATACATCACCATCATCAGACACCACAAAGGTTGTGTAATCCCCTGTCGCGACATGGACTGCTTTGACTCCGGTCAATGATTCCACCACTTTAGGAACTGATTCACACTCTTCGTTTCCATGGCCCAAGCACCCATAACGTCCCCAGCCCCACGTGCAAACACGTCCATCCCTCCCCACTACAGCTGCATGCCAAGCACCTGCAGCAACAACCATAGGCTGAAGGTTCAGATGCTGGAATTGTTCTATCATTCGAGGGTACTTCTCATCGGTTCTTGAACCATGTCCGAGCTTCCCACCCAGGCCACAGCCAACAGAGTACACTGACCTGACATCTCCAAAACAAGATCACATTTATCAGATGATAATGCCTCGCTCTCTCTAATTTAGACACATGACTCGACTTCTGACAAAGAGAATGCACAAGTAAATTTCAAGACTAAAGCAAGTATAGTGCAAAATCCAGAACTATATAATTGTCAACAATTCAGAAGAATACAAAGAAAGACCTGATGATAGAAGTTTGACAGCTGATAGAGAAACTGAAAACCAAAAGTTTATGCTTCTGCATTGTCTGAAGCTATCAGAAAAGTAACTCACATTCCAGTGGGTTGACAAGCTAGACAAAGAAGGTAACAATATCCGGCAGCGATTTGTACTACTGGTATGTTCTCCAGAGCACCTAATAGAGGGCGGGGCTCGACATCAGTTGGCTCAGTCTGGTGACCAAGCTTACCATCAGAACCCCAGGCGAACGTGTAGACTCTTCCTTCTCTAGAGAGCACAGCAGTAAAGAAATTCCCAATTGCAGCTTGCACCACGAATATGTCTTTCAAAGACTCAACAAGCTGTGGAGTTGTGACTAATTTGGCCCCTTGGCCTCCATATTCTGCTTCACCAAAAGAGTCCTTTCCAAAGGCATAAACTTTACCAGCATCACTAATAAGCATTGTCCTGCCTGCCCCAGCAGCGGCTTGAATAATTCGAATCCCTTGGAGAGATCTGCAACATAATGGAGTTCCATTAACTAGTTCGCGGTACATTTTCTTGCACTAAGCATTGATCATCAAATATTAGCAACCTGATTGGCCGAGGACGACATTCCTCTTCTAAGGTGCCATGTCCCAGCTGTCCAGAACTATTAGAGCCGAATGAGTAAGCTACCCCCTTTGACGTCAAAGCTATACTATGACCTGGCCCTGCTATTGCCTGAGATTTTTCTCTCCTGCAGCCAACTTCCCCAGCCAGAAAAAACCTCAATACCAACTTCCATGAGCCACCACATCTCCCCTTCAGAACTAGTCGTTCTTCTTCAGACATCTTCTTAAATATAGCTCTGTTCAAACACATGTCAAGAGCAGCCAACTCTGCTATAGACAACTCATAGTCAGGGGCAAAGTTCGCAGGCCGCCTGAAGAAACAGCATGTTGCCTACAAAATGCACATAAAGAATCAAAATTCAATGCACTATCAACTTTAGCATTGAAAAGCGCTCCAATACTTGAAAATTAAGACAAAATACCACTTGCCTCCAATTTAGCCAGATCCTGAGGATCCAAAGTACAGGCCGTAAGGACATGAAGAACAATGGAAGGTTTGGCAGCTAAGGGAAACTCTCCCGGGGCAGAGTCACCGAAGCAATGGCGTACTTGCCGCTGAAATGTTGGTAAAGGAGCAGCGACAATGGCTGTGATTGGTTGATCAGGTATGTTGTGATATTGTAAAGAAGGAGGTGTTCCACTCGTGGTCGCATCCATGGGCACTGCCCAAAATTTGCAGTGCCCAAAAGTGGTAAAGAAGATCTAAATCGCAGATAATCAGACAACATTTGTACCAAACACAGAATGAAATGAAAGAGAAAAAACAAAGCAAAATGTTTCCAAAAACCTTCCTAATGATCCAACATATATATAGCACCTAAGTCCCAAAAATTAATAACCTCGGGCAACAGCAACTACCTTAAGCAAATGCAAGTGATCAGCAAACTTCAAGTCTCAAACCTACATATGAATATAAAAAAATTGCTCATAAAAACTTCTTATATGTTGACAAGTGGAGACAAATCTAAGTTTGAACACAAATAAGCAGACATAAGTCACATGCTGGAATGAGCAGAAAATATCAGAACACAAGAACAGCCTTATCCACTGACTAGACCAAATTCGATGCCGATGATTCAATTGTCCCCGACCAAAGCCGTGAAGAACCGAATCGAGATGATCGACCGTCAGGCACGAACAATGGACCATAAAAATGCCTCAAACCACCAAAGGCTTGAACAAAAGAAATAAGGACCTTTAAAGTGCACCGAAAGGTTGAAACTTTGGAAAGAAGAAGACTCGTCCAACCCAGAATGAATATTCCACACTCAAACGAAACCCAGAAAGAAAAGAATTTCTAAAATAGAAGGGCACTCCTGTTATACGTAACTTTGTTTTAAAACGAAAAACAAGTCATCAGATTGACTTAATACAAATTGGACCGGGCAAGCAAGCCCGGAATGGATCGTTTAAAACCAACAACAGGGCACCCAATTGTGGCTCTAAGTCCGCGTAATCAACGTGAAAACAAAGGGGGGAAAAACATCAAATTCCCGGTGACCCAGATCGTAGAAATCATCCGATTGTCGTTCTTATCCGAAAACTCGATCGGTAATCCAATCAAAAGAACCAATTTCCCAGAAGAGCGTGACAAAAAGAGAAACACAAGCATGATCATCAAACTTGTCATCATTCCACAAAATGATCGTCTCAGATCGAGTCACAACAACACAGAAGCGAGAAGCAAAAACAAGAAAAAACCCATGATTCCTGGAAACCGAAAAGCATCGGTGGAGAAGAATTACAGGAAAGGGAGAGCAGGGAGATAGGCGCGGGTGGATTGAAGAGCAAGGAAGGCTGCCTGGTGGGGAATCGGAGATGTTTCAGGGATTGAGAATGGGGATTTGGAATCTGAGATACGATAGGATGATGAATTGAGAGAAAATTGGGAATAGACTCGGTTCTGTTGAAGCCCTTTTTCCTCAAATTGGTTTTAGATTTCCAAAGAAAGGAAGAGAGGAAGGAAGAAGAGGTGGCTACCTCAATTCTCCTACTATCTGCTGTACGTTTTTTAAAGCAATGCCAAATGAGGTGTCTCTCTTTCTTATGTCTTCCTCTCCTCCTCTCTTGCGCCAAAAATAATACTCCACCCCCTTATGCTGTGTTCTTTTTCTTTAAATAATTCTATCAACAAAACATTAAATTAATATTTTTTCTTGAACTTTTCATTATAAACATCAAATCAATTTTTAAATATGTAACCAAAATTTTCAAATTTGTTATCAAGAAGTACATAACCTAATTAGTTTGTTACACACCAAAAATGAAGTAACAGTGACTTCATTTTATACGCTTTTCGCTTTGGTACGTCCCCTGCTCGGTAAAAACTCCGGGAAAACTCCCGGATAGCCATTAAACTCTTTCACGTAGATCGTTCCGATATACCATCTTCATTTCCTTTCGAGATATGTCGTGTCAATTAAGACTCGAGTAGAGTTTAGGGGAATAGTGTTTGATTGTTGAGAAAATTCTTAACGATCGTCTGGGATAACATTTTCAGTCTTAAAAAAAAGAAGTTATTTAGTGGAAAGATTATATTTCTCCAATAATATCAGCGAGGCAGATTGGATAATAAGCGAAAATCCGCATTCTCAATAATAATACTAGCTTTTAACATTTCGAATTTTCGTCGAAGTAGTGAAAAAATTTCGACTATCTGTTAATGGAAGTTTTGAATATCTGATGACTGGGTCGATAATTTCAATGGCCACTACGGTATTTCAGCCAAAATAGAAATAAAAAAAAGCAAGGCTAAGCCAGTAACCGATAAGGTACGGAACCTTTGGTTTAAAAGAAATCCAAGGCTGGTGTAGTCTATACATACTCCAATCAGTGGCTACGACTAAAAAATTTAATGCTCTTCTTGTGGATTTTTTTTTTTTAAAAAAAACTATTTCTAGAATCATACGAGTATATGTATTCTTTGCAATACTGAACTTCCATTTCCTTTATACTACATTCATTCATCTTTTTTTTATAAATACTACATTCATTCCTAAAACATCGTACATTTTTGTTAACATTTAATCTCTAATTTTATTTATCCAAATTTTAATAGAAAAATTCAAATATTTAAATGCAAATTATAGATTAATATTTCTAGTTTTTAAATATATATTTTTTTTGGAAAATTTTTAATGATTTTTTTTGTCTACCATAACATTTAAAAGAAACGCACCAATTTTTGAGAATCAATTGAGTAAAACATACTCCGTCCTTAAAAGAAATTACAATGTTTTTTGTTTCCCCCCAAAAATTGAAACACTTCGTTTATGAGAATTGGACTACATCAATTTTACTTTATTACATCTACTTTCTCTCCCCACAAAAAATTATTTTTGTCTTGTATGCAAAATTTACCTTTTTACCTTCAAATCAACACATTCTTAAATCACGTGCAAGCCAAATCTGTGCACCTTTGAAGAGTTAGAAGGAGTAGGGTTAGCAACGGAACGGATTATCCGCGGATATACTTAAACCATAACCGCGATCGCGAACATATAACTATTTGCGGTTAACGGAAATCCGCCAATGGGATTATACTCAAGCACCTATTAATGAATATCCACGGATATCCGCCACCCGTGGTTAATCCGCGGACACTACCTAAAAAATATGATTACAATACAAAACAACATCCAACAAATGTTCAATAGAGTTTAATAAAGTTCAACAAGGTTTTTGTTTGCATCAAACAAAAGATTTCTATTTTATGATCTTCCATCCTTTCCTGTGCAGCAAACACAAACTTAAAAAAGAAATATAGCAACAAAAGTTACATGGAAAACATATAGTAAGAGGAAGTTGTTAAGTGTCAACAGCAAACATAAAACAATACAACAAACATATTAATGTTACTTGCATTACAAATGTACAACTTTGCCAAGGTTTCACCTCTAGTTTCATACTCCCTCCGTCCCTGAATAATTGTACACTTTGTTTTTACTGTTTTACAGTATTTAATCTATGATTTTTTTTTCATAGATTTTTAGATTTTAAAGTTAATAATTTATACGCATGTCATAATTTGAAGTATAAACTTTCTAAATATATTTTTTCTGAATTTTTTAAAACTTGCTATCTTTGTTAAAATTTAAGTCAAACATTGAATCTTGAAACAACAAATTCAAAGTGTATAATCTTTCAGGGACGGAGGTAGTATATAAAAGTAGCAGTTCAATCTTAATGAAGTAATAGTAACTAAGTATATACAAATCACTTAGTTAACGGTTATGAATATCCACGGTTCGGATAGCTGATATCCGTAACCATAACCATTTATCTCACGGTTACAAAAATTCATCTATTAGTCAATAACCGCGGATAATAACCGCGGATATAACCGCTAAAAGGCCTCGGTTATCTGCTATTGGCGGATATCATCCGACCCACTACCATCCCTAAGAAGGAGTACTATTGATGAGTGCGCTTTATTGATATAATTGATTTTATGATAATAATTGCTAGTTCTTAGTATTAGTGTAAGGGGTTTTGTAGGTATCACATGTCCAAGAATAAAATGCAGAAAATAGTCCAAAATAATTTGATTTACAAGGAAAATTGAAGACAATGACCAAATTGCGCTTTCAGAAAGTTGGGGATGTTAGAAAGGCATCAGAGTAAGTGAGCGACCAGTGTGTGACCAAAGAAGTACAATGAGAAATCGCTCACCTATAAGCGATTTTCTCCAATAGCTGCAAGACTAAATGTGTAATTTTAGGATTGTTTCGTACTTTTAGAAAAAAATGGGAACTAAATTGTAAATATATAAGAGTTTGAGACCTTTGTTGTAATTATTGAAATATAATAATTTTATGGATGCAAAGATTAATACTATCCTATATAAGCAATTTGGTAGGGCTTTACAATGTAAAGCCAAAAGCTTACTTCTTCAACTGAAATTACTAAATTACATACTTTACCATTCTTTTTTCATCATTCAATAAAATGGCAATTTAGTAATTTTCTTTAAAGAAAGGTGATTTAAGTCTTTGTCTTTAAAGTCCTACCAAATTGCCACATAGTCTATATTTTGAATAATCCAAATTAAAATTTATGAATTTTGAGAATACGTAGAATATTTTTAAAAAATAAACAAACTAAAGGAAACTTTGGATTTTTAGATTGTAGAAAATCATGTTTCTGAAATCCTTCAACTAAACATGCACCCTTTAAGGTTTGATTACACTATATGCATGACCAAAGGTGAAGCCGCCACTCTAGCTGTTATAGAATAATGCTTTAGATACTACGTCGAGAAAACGGGCTCTAATGCGGTCCACCACGCAGTAGAGCCGCGGTAAGCACTGCGGAATGGGCGCAGTTAGGCCCCTCACTGCGGGTATGGCCGTAGTAGAAAGATTTTTTATTTAAAAAAAGTGGATGAATCCGGATGAATATATTCATCCGAATTCATCCACAATTCCAGAAAAACCCAGATTTCAGATGAATGGTGACCAAGTTGTGGCGACATCGGCGGTGGAGTGGTGGTGGTGGAGCAGCGATGGTTGAGCAGCGGCGAATAAGAAGAAGAAGAAGAAACATAGGAGGAGAAAAGAATAATAAACATAGAAGAAGAAGAAGAAGAAGAAGAAGAAGAAGAAGAAGAAGAAGAAGAAGAAGAAGAAGAAGAAGAGGAAGAACGAAGAAGATGAAGAATAATGGTGGAGAAAGAAAGAAGAAGAAGAAAGAAGGTTAATTGTGCGGCGGAGATGAAGAGAAGGGGGAGTTTAAACCCTAAAATTTTTTTATTGTGGCCTTATTGCGACCAAGGCCGCAGTAAATCCCTACTGCGCCAGCAACTGGGCTTACTGCGGTCCAAACCGCAGTAAGGGCCGCAGTTAGGCTTGTATTCTCCACGTAGTGAGAAGTGGAGAAAATGAAGAAAAACAACAAGCATGAAAAGTGGAAGTCGATGACCAAGTAGATCAAGCAACAAAGACCATGAAGGAATAGCCAGAAGAGCGCCATTGGAGACTTCATGGAGCCATCGGAGGAGGAATTGAGCAAGCCAGTTGAGCAGAACCTCTCGGGACAAGAGTAAATTGTCATGTTATTGAGTGATGAAAAATAACAATTGTCTTGTTTTGGTCATATTTTAAAAACTTGTCATGTTTAAGTTCTATTCTATGGTACTCTGTCATATTTTGGTCATTTTCGTCCAGTTGGACGGTTAGTTTTAACGGATTCATGTGGATTTATCGTTTTACCCTTATGAAAAATTTATTTTGGTCCCTAACTTTATATTTTTCCAAAATTTTCACTCTAATGTTTAATTCCCTCCACTAACAGCATCATCAACCTCTCTTCTCATCTTCTCTGCCAACGAGATTCATTACTCGATCAATAACAGGAACTTCATGCTCGATCAATACAATAGTTCATGCTTATGAGATTATGACCAGAAAAAGATGCGGCCGGAGGGGCTTGTGCCGAGAGGGAAACAGAGAAGCCACTGGAGCGGGTTGGTGATGGTCTTGGTTCGCCGCCAGAACCAGCGAGTTTCACGGATTTCAGCGGTGGCGGAGAGGAGGATACCGACGAAGATGGTGGCAGAGATGGCCGAGATGGAGAGGTTGTGGAGGGCCGGGATGGGGGCGAGCAGTATGGACCGCGCTTGGGGAGGTGGAGGGTGGTGGCGGCAGCGATGTAGAGGGCGAGGGCGCTGAAGAGGAATGACCAGGTGGAACCGAATGATTAGGAGGAGCTCCAGCGGAGGTTGACGATAGAGGGATGGAAATTTTAAGGACTGAAATAAAAATTTCACCAGGGTAAAAAAATAAATTCACAAAAATCCGTTATAATTAACGGTTTAAGTGGACGGAAATGACCAAAATATGATAGGACTTAAACATAACAAGCTTTTAAAATATGACCAAAACAGGATAATAATTATTTTTATAGGACTGCCAGCAGAATTTATTCTCCCGGGTTAGCATGCCAAGTTGCTCTCATTCAACGCATTTTTTTTGTAGATTTGGATTTAATTTCTCTTGTATTTATGGGTTAAAAATGAATAGAAGATAGATAAATATTTCATCAATGTTATTTATCACCTGTTTGAATTTTCAACAACTTAGAGCACTTGGAGAATGAGAGACATATATGTAATTGTCTGGATAATTGGGTTTATGCTTCCAAATTATCTTGTAGTTGAGTTATTTGAACTAATTGGTGAAATATCAGTTAGGTGATGATTAACGGGGTTATAAATATTTGCGTTGAAATGAAGATGAATGGTGTTGGGAAATGAAAATGTTGATGATATGGGTTCCAATTCAAATTCGGTTGAATTTGATATTTTTTTTGTTTATCCGAAAACATATGTGGCAGCTAATAATCAATTAGTGGCGGTTAATTCAAAAGTGATGCGAAAATTAGTGGAGAGTTGCGGCGAGAGTTGCGGTAGAGCCGTCACTAATTACTCGTGCAGTGCAGTCTTTGATTTACCTATCCCCTCCTGGGGGTGGGTGATTTCTTTTCTTTTATAATATATCTTTGGATGCCTTCGCAAAAAAAAATGTAGTGTTAAAAGCTGGAAAGTAAGTGGAGTTTATTAAAGTAGAATTGATTGTAGGAGTATGTATGTGTGAACTTACTTGTAATGGAAGGAACAGGATATGATAGATTTACTAGTAGCTATACGAAAGTACTCTTACTGAACAGTAAACACTTAAATTCACGTGCCTCAATTCCAATTCATCTGATGCGTACCGTCTGGCTGGCTGCACTCCAACTTGAAAATTGAAAGACCATCGCTTGCTTGTCTCACTCACATTTGCCAATCCCGTCCGTCCCTGTCCCTAGTATAAACGGTGTCAAATTTTCTGTTAATTAAATCTTAATAAATTAATTAATAGTCTTGAATATCTAATCTAGTATTATAAGTGTGGAGGTTTATATATATAAAAAGAAATTATATCATTGATTTATTTTAGTGGGAGGTGAGTGAATGTACAAGGCAAACGGCAAAGAGAGAGCAGCGTGGGAGTGAGAATCAAAAGTAATTACGAAGTATGTACGTTACTGGGCCGGAACAAATGAGGCCTGGCCGGTTAAGACAAAACAAAACACAAGGCATGCAATATGCATGCATGCAAGTGAACTTGAGAGGCAGCAGCAATAATTGACCATTTGGAATGGGCATGCATGTTATGTCCTCTCATAATTACTTCAATTTTAATTCCAACAAATTAATTAATTAAGGAAACATACATGCATATAATCATCATTTCCTTATCTTTCTCATGAAATTATTATCCATGATCGATGTATTGAGAGGAGGCAAAAGCAATCATATGTATTGATGATGATCGCAATTATGAGGAGGACACAACACTAATAGTCCCATGAAACACTAATATGTTTGCTAAAGGAAGAACAAAAAACAGAATCAAATTTCAGGACGACACATATATATATTTGGAGTATATTTTTGTTGTGCTCTCTCTAGCTAGCTATGCTTGCTGTTAAAGTAAAAGTAACATGCAACATGGTACCATTACCTATGATTTCACTTGTTGAGCTTGCGCTGCCTCGATCTTAAATTTAACTAAAATTATTAACTAGCTAGCTCTAAATGTATGTTACTGATCTTTGGTTGGTCACGTGGGATCATAGATTCCCACCTTGGATATATAGAGTCACCAAATGGGAGGTAAATATAGTCTAGCAGCCTTGACTCAAATGGTACTTCGTGTGCCACAGAGATGAGTGTTCGGGTTCGAGGTCTTGGCTTCGAGTCTCTGGCTGCCAAGACATGAGAGTTTTAACCACATGGCGAATAGAGCATTAATTGTGGCTCTGCCCTCGGATGAGTTTAAACCAAAAGGACTCGAACTCGTGATGTGGGGTTTCTCCGATGATGGGAGTGCCTAATCTAACCAATTGACCTGCGGTTCAAAAAAAAGAGGTAAATATATATAAAAATCTTCATTAATATGTAGGTTATGTGACTTTCTCACGAGTCAAGAGACCATGCATGCATGTATATTCTCTTTGAATGTTGGTTTGCAAATTAGAATATTTATATATATATATTTCTCGAGACTATGGCTTGTTGCAAATTAGACGAATATATATTTCTCGAGACTATGGCTTATTGCAAATTAGAATATATATTTCTCGAGACTATTGTTAGAATATATATAGTGCATGTTTAATGTTTCTTCCCTTAAGACAAAGGTGAACCTTCATGTGAAGCGTATCCGAATTATATATATCAACATATATACAGACAGGCATCATGATCTATAATATAATATTACCCGAGTGAAAAATGAAAAATAATGAGAAATGGTGTTTTAATTATCATCAACCAATAATAAATAAAAAAAATATCATGGAGTGCCATTAATTAATCAGGAGACAACAATACAATCATTGTAGCTAGCGTATTGATATTTCAACAAAATATTTGTACTGGCATAACTTATTTTTGTACTCATCGATTGTGTTGAGATGGCATTCAATTCGTAAAAAACATGAACATATTAACTCAAACAATTTATATAAAAATAATAAGTGAGTTTGTCCAATTCCGAAATCTATTTTTCCAAAACAATTGTGACGAATTTTTTCTCTGAAAGTTTTGAGATAACCCAAATTCGAAAGTCAAACTTCAAAACCTCTATGAAATACTACACTATGGAGTAATTAAAGTACTCCCGGCGTCCCTGAATAATTGAAGGGTTTGTTTTGCTGTTTTCGGTGTATTTAATCTATAATTTATTTTCATGAATGTTTTGACATTTAAAGTCGAATAATTCAAATGTATATCATAATTTGAAGTGTAAATATTTTAAATATACTTTTTTTTAATTTTTTTCACTATTTATCTTAAGAAAAAAATTGAGTCAAATTGTGTTACACAAAACATGAAAATCAATTATTCAGAGACGGAGGGAGTAATACATTACGCAGAGAAAGGAGACGAACGATGAATGGACCCCCCGGCTGGATCGGATGTTGGTGGATCATCCATCATTCATGTCCCGTTCTTGTATTCAGGGCTTTTGTTGGGCTGGATCTGGATTATTATTGGGCCTTCTATTGGGCATATCACTTCATCAAACAGACAGACACACTCCACAGGGAGCCGCGAGTGAAGCGAAGACGATAAGAGGGTGTTGGTGGTGGGGCACTCGCAACCTCAACATGAGGTCGACAATGAATTTCACTCACCTCTCCTGATAAGCCAACCAAAACTTCATTGGCGGATTGAAGCTCACCTCATAAAATAATCAAAATCAAAATCACCGGAATCATCATTCTAGCTCAACTTCTTCACCTAGCTAAACAACATCAATGGCCGCAGCCGTGTCCACCATGTCCATTATCAATGCCAAGTGCCTTGCCCCCAAAGCATTCAACCCCAAGAAGCAAACTTCCAAGCCCATCTCCTTGCACAACCTCCCCAAGGGCCTCGCCGTCTCGAAACCGGCCGATCTCGCCGTCCCTGCCATCGCCGGAGCCGTGTTCTCCACCCTGAGCGCATGCGATCCTGCCTTCGCGGCGCAGCAGATCGCCGAGATCGCGGAGGGGGACAACCGTGGACTGGCCCTGCTGCTGCCCATCATCCCGGCCATCGCCTGGGTTCTCTTCAACATCCTGCAGCCGGCGCTCAACCAGCTCAACAGAATGCGGAGCTCCAAGAGCGTGGCCGTCGGTCTCGGCCTTGGCGGGCTGGCCGCGTCGGGATTCCTGGCGACGCCTGATGCATCAGCGGCGGCTGATCAGATGGCGGTGATCGCGGATGCAGGGAGCGACAGCAGAGGGCAGCTGCTACTCATCGTTGTGGCGCCGGCGCTGCTGTGGGTGGCGTACAACATATTGCAACCGGCCCTGAACCAGATTAACCGCATGAGGTCGTAGTTGTTTTATTGGGATTGGGGTCATGTAGTAAAATTGCTTGCACTGCACGCCAATCAACAAACAATTTCTCTTCATTTTTGGTGTAAACATTATTGCCACGCCCTGGCTGTAAAAGTTGTTTATATTACAATGACCAACATTGTGCGACTTAAGTCCTTTCTATAGTATTCCTCCGACTCATCACTTGTAATTACTACTGTGTTTGGTTTGATCTTATAACCTGTATGTAGATGATGGGAATATCTCTCTATTGGCTTCTTTCTGTTGTTTTTTCTTGAAACTTTGTTCATCCAGGAAGAGAGTTGGTAGCCATGTATGCTGCATAAATAACACATACACCTTTATGATACATAACTAGCCGGAGGCAAGGGCACTCACTCAAGGCGATCAAGCAATCAAATTTCAAGTGAAGCTTCAGCTTCAATTGGGCCGACTCTCTGGAACAAGTTCCTCATCATCAAGCTGCGACTCTGCGGCCACTAGCTTCGCCTTCTTGTATCTGCTCGAACTCTTCATGATTTCTACCAGTGACTTGTCCTTCGTGGTCACATAACTGTGTAAGGAAGTGTGAGGAAGTTTGTGTTAACTTATCATGCCCAACAAAATAAAAGCTGCCAAGCCAAGTAACTAGTTACATAATTTAAGCTTCCCGGGCTACTGACAAGGATTTCAGCCTAGATTTACGCAGTTTAACAACCTTGCAGTATCTACTTGAGCTCGACATGTCCGCCATTTAAGTCCACTAGTTCCATACAGTGGCCATAATATTATTCATGATACTCCTAACACTAGATTTGGAGAGATGGAAAAAGAAAGAGCAAGTGTTTTGGCGGATGATATAGCCAAATTTGGGGGAAACATGACACTATCACATTATCCTGAAGTAATAACACAAATCAGCGGTAACAACACTTACCGAGCTTGGGTCACGCTCTTCCCACCATCTTTCTGCCCTTTAAGACAAAAACAAGCAAACAGAAATATTATTAACTCCAATACACAGGCCATAGTTTCATTGCAAGAACCGACAAAAATAGTAAAAACTAGATTCATGCCAGAAACAGAATACAACAACCTTGGCAAGAGACGATGCAGTGACTGGAAAAACAGAATGCAGCAGTAAACTTAAGTTAAGGAAATGCCACTAAACAACTATAAAAGAAACAAATAAATTAAATCATGAAGACTTGAAGTTACCAGTTTCTTTGGAATCTGCAGCATCAGCATCACTATCATTGTAAGAGTTCTCAAGAAAAGCTGAATTGTTAGATGGTGTTCTGGTGCTCGTATCTGAGTTATCTGTTTCATCCTCATCATCAGAGCTCTCCTCAATACTGTCCTTAAATAGAGCTGAACCAAATAAGCTCCTCATGGGTTTTGAGCTATTCACAATTTCAGAATCATTCTTCTGAGAGGAATTTCTAACAGTCACTTTAGCTTTATGCTCATCACTCTTTCTATTAGTGCTAGTCACTAAGGTAATGCGTTCTGTTTTTGCCTTTCCATTCGAAGATTTCACAGTAGAGTCCAACCTTTTAGCATCTTTAGAAGTAAACTTCAATTTATTGGATTGTGCAATTTTTCCTTTACTTACAGGGACTTCAACGTGGACTTCCGCACCAAGGTCTTGATTCTCGTTAAGCTTTGGGGAAGGTGCTGAAACTGGTTCACTCGACGGTTGATCAAGTTTCTTCTTTATCTTGTTTACTTGCACCTTCTTGATGTCTTTCAAATTGGTCTGGTTACCATTAGAAACCTCACCATCTGGAACAATATTGGACCTGCTCTGATTTTTGACAATTTCACTTTTTTGAAGACCCTCTACATTACGATCAAGACCATCTTTCCCAAATGTTGTTTCCAGGGGTATCCCTTCATCTATAAGGGATGTACTGGGAAGCATACCATGCTTGGGCAGATTATTAATCTCCCTATCATCCTCGGCTTTAAAATTCAATGTGCTACATTGATTTATCAAACTTAAATTTAAGTTTCCACTCTTCTTTGTTGATTTCGATGGACTTTTCACCTTATCAACATTAGAAGCTGGGACCACATGGTCCTTGGCACTAGCATCATTACTTATCTGTGTTAGCGAGTCCACCACTATAGAACTTTTCTGGTTCTTAGCATTGTTTGATGATTTCCGGTCAACAGCATTTGGTTCCTCATTCTCACTTTGCTGCAAGGAATCTAACAAATTTTGGATCCAATTATCTGCTATTTCAACAGCAGTTACGTCAATTAAATAATCACCAATCACAGATGTAAGAGCCTGAGAAATATCCTTTATGGGTTCATCAGAATGTCCAGTTCCTAAAGACATTTCTTCTCGAGCATGATCCTCAATTTTCTTGGTATTCTTTGTACGCTTTAAAGACTTTGTAGGCCTCCCTACTTCCGCCTCTGGAGTCGCAGCCTCATTATCATTGAATGAAACAGTGGACACCAAGGGATTATTTGGTGAGTGGGATGCAAACAATAAGTCCAAATTCCTTGTTATATCACCCAAATAAGAACCTCTCACTGATTCAGCAACTTCAGACACTAAAACATCATTTGTAACGCCACCAGATTGTCCTGTAATAGATGATGTTTGACCCTCTTTACTTGTTATGTTAGCAAAAAGGTCTCCTTTGTCGGGCTGACGTACCATGGATGGTGTATCTTCATATTTCTCAATATTAAATGCTGCTTCTGCTTCAACTGGATCATGTCTTTTCTTGCGCTTCTTTAATTTCTTTGTAATTATTTTAGGTTTCCCTACTTCACACTCCATTATGCCAGACCTATCATCATGCCCACCGTCCTTGAGATTGGTAGGATGCTCAGATATGTATGATGGATTCTCCTTCCTCATCAGACCCCTCAAATTATCATCTCTTCCACATGCTTCTGGTCTAACTTGATCACAAGTTTTACTAAACTGACTAGTTTTCTTTGCAGACCTTTCAGGTTCCACCATTTCATCCCCAGGTATCTCAGTGCTGTTACTGAGCTCCAAAACACAGTCTCCAAGGTCAGTAGGTTGCTGGACAACTAATCGCGGATGTCCTGGTTCATCAAGATGATGATCAACTTGAGCTGATCCCGGGTTTTCTGAAGTTAAGCCTAGTTCAGGTTCTTCATTTTGTATTTCCATGTCACCAATGCCAGCTTGGTCAGCATCATAATCTATTTTGGAAGGCAATAGCATAAGCACAAAGATTTGCTACAATGCTTTTAATGACTAATTGGCAATCTAAATAAAAGGAAAAAAATATTGATGGAAAAGCAAGATAATGTACGTAACAATGGCATAAACTCACACTTGGTGCTTATAATATTGTTCTTTTTCTGAAGTTCCTGCAATTTGTCTGGGGATGCAAAGTATTGTTCAGAAAATGATTGACCAGCAGAAATGCTTAGAGAAGAAAGTGCTGTGTTAGCTTCACCATCAACATGCCTTACAACTGCTTCTGTGGTTCTCAAACTCTCCACATTGGGGTTTCCGATAAGCTTACTCCAAGCACTGATCAAACCATTATGGCAGTCAACTTTTTTGCCTTCAACATTGTTGCTCGACCTTCTAACCTCCAGCCTGGTGGCATCTTTAACAGAATCAGAATTAACATTTTCAACGAAAGAATTTTCACCTCCCTCTGTTACCGTTTCTCGGAGCCTTTTTGCAGTAGGACCAGACTGCAAAGCTTTAACTGCTGATATCTGGTCTTGAATACCAAGAATGGATTCTGGATATTCCTCATTTATGCTCTTTTCACCTTCTCCTGAGGATGTAATCTCTCTTCTAGAGCTCTCTTTCAAAGACTTTAAAGCCATTCTGTTTTCTCCTAGAGACTTTTCAACAGCATATTCACATTCACGATTCCACTTTCGTTTCACTGGTTCAGGAAGGTTTGAAATGATTCCTGACAAACTAAGATCGACAAAATCCCTCTGACTTTCATTCCTCCCAGAATCATTTCCAGGGACAGGTGATGAAACCCTGGGATTACTGTCAGTATTATTTTCAAATCCTATCTGCAAATTTTCTGAAATGCCTCTGGGAAAATCACGGAAATGAGATTGCGAAACAACAGACCGGTGTTTCTGAAATGGATTGCTCTCATCTTGCAGAAGAAAAGTGTCCTTAAAATTGGATGATCTTTTGGATGGACCATCAGGTAGAAGATCAACCACATCAGCTGAAGTATTATCTGTGCTCCGAAAGCCGATTAGGTTTCCACTAACACGTATGTGAGGATTATAACTCTCACTATGTACCTTAGCAGCTGAGACATCAGCAGATAGAAAGCAACTATCACAGACACGGCGAAAAGCACTTTTAACAAACATTGAATCCGAAAGGTGATAAAAATTTCCTTTGCGTTTAACCTGGAAATGATATTACACCATGCAAGTTAGCCTTCATGTAGGAATATTATGAACCCAACAGAGCATGATACAACAGCATACCTTTAATGCAACAATTTTAATTTCTCCAACATCAGGGAAACACAATAGATGTTCCTGTTGTATCCTTTCTGTATGTAGCCAAAAGTAAACAATTAACAAAAAAAAGAAGACATAAAAAGGAAAACGATAGTAATTAATTAGAAAACAACGCCATAAACAATGATGAACAGAGAGGTCAAACAAGCAAAATTTCATCTGACATGCTTTCAGTAGGCACGCAAATGCTAACATTACAGCATCACTGTGATCCTTTTTAACACGCTAAATAAAATGATAGGAGCTAAGTACATCCAACTACATAATTCGCTTTTGTTTTCTTTCATAATCTTCCCTGCTTCCAATTTTAAGCAGCTAATGACAGCCCTTCATCTGATTCACCACTCATTTGAAATATGTTTCTCCAGGTATTCACCTTCGTTGGGATTATTGGGGGTAAAAACAGTACACAGAAAGCACGAATGCCATATACATTGTGATTTCTGAGGATTATGTCAAGGAGCGTACCACAGAGAAATAGAAAAGGGAAAGAGCGGAGAGGAAAGGTGTTCTGAAGCGAAACCGGAAGAGTGGAAAATAATGGTTTCTTACTCTTGAAGTCTAAAACAGTGTCTGTATCGGAGACGATCATGACGAGGTGAGTATCGAGGCTAGTGTCGACAAAAACAGTGTGGTCGACCGCGGCGGCGTCATGGCTGTCGGAGGTACAAGGCAGCGTCTCCATTGATTGGTGGAGCACGCCTCGCTAGATTCTCCAGCTGCCAGACGTAGAATATGAGAGTCGGAGAAAGAAAGGTCAGAAATAAAAATTTTAAAAAAAAAACTGTAGAAGAAGAGAGCAGAGAGGCGCGCGTTCCTCTTGCAGCAGATCGGAGTTACTTACAATTAGGATTTTGGGGCCGACAGCCCCGGTGGCAAGCGCGGGTGGCGGGTCGGTTGGGGATAATTATTCAACCCACTTAGAAACTTGGGCCTGACCAATCCAATTAGGCCAGGCCCAGACCCAAAACGTACGGACTAATTATTCTTTCCAGGTTTTTTCCCCTTATTTCCACAGCACTTTCCGTAATTTGGTTTTTGAAACCCTTTTCGTATTTCTTATCCATGTTGAAATCTTAGGGCAATTTGAACCATTTCCCATAATTAAGACCACCAACATTGAAGGTAAAACTTGTTCAAAACAAATTTCATTTGGATTTATAAACATTTAGTACACCTGGCATATGATTTGAGGTAAAAGAACTCACTGGCATATGAGGTTTCGGATGAATTAGCAGTTTAAAGGTTAATGATAAATTTACAAGAGAAAATCATTGTTCAGGGTCAATGATACAAAATGTAGTAGTATTTCAATTCCACATGGAAGAGGAAAACAGAAAACTACAGATGCATGCACTGCAGGTAAATCTATGGATGATGGATGTTATACTTCCATTGGCATTGGACCAGTACTTTTAACAGCAAACGCATGTTCAGCTTCAATGGGTTTCAATGTTTTAGGTGGGATAGACAGGGACATCACGTGGCTGTAAACAGTGTTTGACAAATGAAAATTGCTATCGTCGAGTTGCATCGGAGTTTCATCCATATTTTTAAATGTAAGTCAGGAGAAGTAGAGATTTGCGTGAATAAGCCGAAACAGATCAATCTATCTCCAGGAATACACGAAACAAACACTAGAGATAGAGAGTGAGAGAAGATGGAGGAGAATGTAATGGAAATGTAGAGAAGAAGAAATAAAGACATGAGTGAGTGAGTCTCTATTCCTTCTTCCTACTAGAGTCTTTGAGCTGTCCCCTCTTACGAATCTTGAGGTTGAATCCCCTACGCCATGTATCAATGGCACTCTCAGGTATGGAGGATGCAAGTGCCCAGAGCAAGGTGTGAGGCCAGTAAGGCGTGCACCGGGGCTCGTACCCAATCCACCGCAAACCTGCTCTCGCGTACCCCTCACTTGACGGCACAAACAACGACGACTTTCTGATTGACGCCATTTTCGTTGCCACGTACAACGGCACCTGCAACCAACCACATTTCATTTCATTACTACCATTACAAACAAACACTTACATCAAGAACGCATCTTTCTAGATACTAGTACTAATGAGCTACAACTACTACACCATCACCATGTAACTGGAACAACTAAACCACCTGCCACTGTATCATGCAGATACCATCATATTGACAATTGCTAGCAATCCACTATTGAAAATACATATCCACACCAAGATCTAGAAGAGCAACATCATGATATAGGGCATGCAAGCTCAAGAATAGCATAGGACAGAAATTATACCTGACACTGGACATCAATCCCACTTTTCTTGTACTCAACATAGAGGCACCTTGAGAACTGATCAATATAGCTGCACGTATCAAACAAGACAACAACTTTAAGCCAAAAGAGATGGACCCAAATGCAAAAATATAAACCTTTATGGGGAGAGATAGATGCTTACGCTTTGGTGGCAGCATACACAGCATAGAGAGGATCAGAAGGGATGACAATTGCAGCGCCAGAGCCAAGATTGACAATCGCGCCTCTCTTCCGCTCCAACATACCAGGCAGAACAGCTTGAGTGACTTTGGTCGTGCCCTCCACGTTTACCTTAATCAAGTTCCTCAGCAGCTCCTCATCCACCTCGTGGAAAAACCTAGCGTACGGATACGACACGCCGACGTTGTTAATCAGAACCCCGATGTCAAGTCCGGCGATAGTTTCCTTAATCCTCGTAACGCCATCGTCGAGATCGCCGCTGAAGTCCACAACCACAGTCTTAATCTGGGTCTTGCCGAACTTAGCGTGGATCGCATCGGAGACATCTCTGAGCTTGTCGGGATTGCGGCCGACGAGGACGAGATTGAGACCCTTCCTGGCCAACTGGAAGGCGAAACCTCTGCCAATGCCGTCGGTGGGTCCGGTGACGAGCGCCCAGGATCCGTATTTCTTGAGGTTCTTAGCGGGTCGTAGGAAATTGACCCAGACCCAATTGAGGAAAGCTACAGAGAACTTGAGAAGCGACAATGAACCCAAGGAAAAGAGGAACAGAAGCCATGAAGGCTGGGTCTTGAGGGTGGTGATGAGACACTGCTCCATGGTAGCAGGGGAAGCGCAGCCTGCGGATCTGAGGTAACGGAAGAGGAGTAAGAGCTGAGAATTAGGAAGTTGGTTCGTGGTATAAATATTGGGTGTGATGGTGAAGAAAGGAAACGGAGGCGGTGGTATCGAGGCGAGGCAAAACAGAGCCCAGCCAGATGGAGTGGAGATATGGAACCAGAATCAAATACTTACTCCTCCGATATAACTTTTGCCAGTTAAGTACTCCTTCCTAAGTTCCTGTTTTTTTATGAGCAATGTTAAGTAAGTTCCTGAATAAACATCTTCCCACTAGCTATTTAAATCCGGTTATAAAATTTTGAACAAATACTCGTGTCAAATACTCATACGTCAATTAGTACTCCAAACATTTGATATAAGTACTCCTCCGTCCCGAAAAATTATGCACATTTCCTTTTTGGGTTGTCCCAGAAAAATTGATCACTTTCCTTAAAAGGAAATTTCTCACTCTCAAAGTTACTAAACTATCCTCACTTTATCTTTATTTTTTCTACCTCGTTTTTGTGCACTCTCAACTAAGAGCGATTAAGAAACATATACAAACATCTTACATTCACCTTAATCTACATGTCCAAACAAATCTACCAATCTTTCGGGGACGGAGGAGTATTAAGTTTTATTCTTTACAAATCCATTTTAATTGTTACATTTTGACTTTCATTTTTGTATTTAATTTAATCTTTACTAGAAAAAATTATAAAACATTTAGAAAAAACAGTTCAAAAACTACAAAAAATTGGTTTGCAGGAGTATTTGACATTTGTATATGAAAAAGTTGAATGATAAATAAAAAAGTGGGGTGAAGAATTAATACTAATATTGAGAGAGAGAGATGGGGTAGGCGGTGAGTATTAGTTAGCATGGGCATGGTGGAATTGACTGAATTGAATATTTAGTGATGCCTGATTTATCATACAATACAACTACTAAAAGGGTGGGACCTTTAGCTTTTGGGGAATTTGATAGTATCATCTTGTGGGGAGGAGGTAAGGTGGTGGGTGAAGTAGATGAGCGAAGACCCACCCTATTTAAGTAGGACCATTAATAGTAGTAGCTAGTGGAGTAGTATTGTTCATAACAGCCCGGCCCATGAAGCTACACCGACTTCCTCCACTGAACGCATTCCGTCCTGTCATTTAAAATCAGTAGTGGCAGTTCACAACACTTGCATGTTCACTAATAATTTGCTTAAACTACGCTCATTAACCAGGTGTTGTCATAAAACACAGTATTTAGCAGCAGCACACTGTTTATGGCGTAATTGCATTTCTTCATGTGTAGAAATACTAACTAGTACACAACTTGTTTATTGTAATATAAAGAAGTTTCCCCTCAATATATGAAGTTCATTATTATTGAACATTAAAAAGGGTAATTTTGTCATTCCAATTTTAAAATTTTCTCATTTTGCAATCAATCTCTTTTTTTTATTGGTGTAAAAAATTCATTAACGTTTTGTTAAAAGGGTAGATTTATCACTAAACATTTTCTTGTCCATCATGGCAGTTAAGACATGCTTAAATGACACTTATGTGACGTGCCATTGAGTGAGTGAGTGTTGAGTGAGTGAGTGTCCAAAATGAGTGTCCAAAAGAGTGTCCATAGCATTTTCCATGCTTTAATTTAACCTTAAAATTTGTAACCCTTACAATTTAACACTTGAACTTTAGATTTCTATCAATTTAACCCTTCCCTCCCACCATTGTCGTTGTCCCAACTACAGCAACATCTTCCTCCCTCCCTCCGACACCGTGTAACCACCACCCAAGAGACACTGAGCCTCCAATTCGCTCCAGCTTGTGCCTAACATCAAGGACGGTCAACGGCTCTAGCACTCCCGCTCGCCGATTGACAGCTTAGGTGGTGCTTTGCATCTTGTGTATTGCACGATGTACAAGAGGCATCGATAGACTTGCCGATTGACGGCTCTGCGGTAGTCGAACAACTACAATGTATTGGCAGTGGTCATCGATGGTAAGGAAGGGCCACATGGCATGCTGTGGTAAGCCATTTGATGCCCACATCTTTGTTCGTGGTGCTCGGGAAGGGTGGTAGTGGCGTAGGCTGCAAGGAGGAGCGGGTAAGAGATGGTGTTTTTTATGAATTCTGAAACTGAAGGGGTAAATTCATCGTTATAACAAATCCCGGAGAAGTGTTTCAAAATTTACCCTAAAAACGTAACAGCTCCATTAGCAGCGTAGCAGTGTTAGCTACAGTAGTGGTATGACAAAACGTTGATATTTTTAGAAGATTAGTGGCAAAATTACAATTTCTCCCTAACAATGACTAAGTCCCAAAATGGTTTACATATAATGTGTTTGACGAAATTAAGTACTAGTATACTGCTCAATCAGCTTTCATTGTAATGGAGTATTACATGTAAGGTTATTATTACAGGAGTTGTTGAAGGATTACATGCAAATTCAATATTTAAATCGAGAAAAGACAACAAGTTTGGGTTGCTTAACTACTAACATCCACCTGCACTGTCAAAAGCTAAATAATGTAGGTAATCAACTTCATGTCTATAATGGCGACTGACGGCTTCGAGCTACAAATGCATTGAAAATGCAAAAGACTGCACCTACCTACCTAGTAATTCTTCACATTGGAGCTGTGTTCCTTGGACATGCCTCTCTTCCTCATACCACAGAAGTAATCCAACATGTAGCGATCCAACAATGAAGCTGGAATAGCCCGCAATAAAACGCACTGCACTGCATGTGACCAGTAGGGAATGCAGATGTGATCATAGCCCACCCATCTAAGGCTCGCTTTGCTATACATCTCTGGAGATGGGACGAAGAAGGAATCCGTCTTCAACTTTGTCATCTTTGTAGCCACAAGTAGAGGAATCTGAAATATATACATAGTAAACGAACTACTAGTAAAGAGATTTCGAGTCACAGGCAACACTTTGACTGGATCTTATAAGGCTAGTTATAGTTCGAAATGTCCACATGCTTTGAAGAAACCTGAAAGATATTTGCATTTTCAAGTCGGAAATATTCTTACCTGGCACTGAATGTCGATTCCCTGTTTCTTGTATTCCACGCTGGTGCATTTGGAGAACATTGCAAGGTATCTGTGATGTAGAAATATTAAACCACTTTTCAGGGACATCATCACATTCAAAAACAATTCTTAAGGGCATCATTGATTTAGCACACAAACATATATACAGTTCTTCTTCTTCCTGTCTTTTTTTTGAAGTACCTTAAGGTAATATTCCCTCTCATTCAGGTTCTCATTTCTTATACATTCCGTGAACAAAAAGGCTTAACCAGCAAGGGCAGATGGAGTAATAAAGATCAAGACAAAGTATTGGAACTGCCCCAACCAACTGCTAAATACACCACTGCTGTCAATTGGCCCCTTGTAAAACCTTAATGCATGAAGTTTTGTTAGGACAGCGAGGTGATTTATTTTGATAGAAGAATAACTGTGAAAATACAATAACAGGCAAAAGAGCTTTTGAGTAGAAATCCAGCCTAAAGATAAACACCAAGAAAAAACGAAACCAGTAGGGAACTCCAAACTACAAATACATTTCCACCATAAAGACAGCTACCCAAATTAAACAAATTACCCAGCTGGTGAGGGCCGAGGGTTTGGGCCGGCGACCCATGCCACGGGCCGGCTCCAGTGTTGCGGCCCACGAGCTCGAGGACACACCTTAATGTATCAGGGGCTTTAGGCCGGGCCACTCAGCCAGTGGCTTCAGGCCGAGCCACTATCCTTGGCTTGGAGTTACGAAATCCCTTCACTATGCGCAGTGACACCTGTCACCCAGCCCATACCGTAGCCCACTGCCCATACCTCCTAACTAAATACATCATGCTATTGCGGTCCTGCCTTTGCATCCACGGTTCGGGGCCAAAACTTAGACAAAACTTCCTACCTTACTCTCACTTTCCTTGGCTTGGAGATGTACAGTATCCCTTCAACTAGCGTCGGTACACGTGCAGCACATCCTGAGTTGGAAGCATATCGTATAGAGGTGCATACAAGGACGAAGCAAAATACCAGCCGGGCCTGCTTATCCATCTCACCATGTCCGGATTCTTCTCTTCGGGAGGTCAAGGAGCCTTTTCGGATAACCTTTCAGGTATGATTCTCTAATCCCAATCTTATTTCTACTTAATGTTAATCCTATGGCATTAACACCAGCTTTTAACATGAAGTTGCACTTGTCTTGCATACAAAATGACTTGTATAATTAGTTGCAGAAAATCAAACAACGAGCTCGATTCATTGCCACCTATTAATGCTATTGGTCGGTCCTAACTCCTAACCTGCTACTGCATATGTATTTTTCACAAGTTGATGAATTTCAGAAGAAAATTTGGTTCACTTGGAAACTCCCCATTCAATGCTGCTTGGATAGGATGAACTATGGGTAATTGCAATTCAATTATACGAAAAAGAAAAAGCCCTAGATAAAAACAGTCAAAAGTGAGTAATCAATTTCAGAATATTTTACCCTTTGGTGGCAGCATAAACAGTGTAGAGAGGATAAGAGGGAAGAAATCCGGAAGAACCGGAGCCGATATTGACAATCGCCCCCTTCTTCTTCTTCATCATCACAGGAAGGACGGCTTTCGTCACCCAAGTGCCTGCTTCAACATTCACCTTAAATATGCTCTCCATCAGCTCCGCATCAACCTCGTGGAAAAACCTCGCGTATGGGTAGGCCACGCCCGCGTTATTGACGACAACCCCGACATCGAGGCCCTCGATCGTCGCCGTTATCGCAGCCTCGATCTCCTCCCCCGCAGTTTTCGCGAGATCCAGAACCAGGGTCCTGATCTCGACGTTGTCGCCGGAGATGGCGCGTATCTCGGCGGAGACTGCGGCGAGCTTTTCAGGGTTTCGGCCGACGAGGACGAGGTTAAGGCCCTTGGATGCCAGTGCGAGGGACAGGGCCTTGCCGATGCCGTCGGTGGAGCCGGTGACGAGCGCCCAGGAGCCGTAGGCGAGGAGGTTTTTGGGGGGTCTTAGGAACATGGCCCAGAGCCATCTGAGAAGACGGAGGACCAGTTTGGCGACGGAGATGAAGCCCAGAAATATCACTAACTGCATTACAGTCTCGCATTTCGTGGTTGCCATGTAAAACGAACGACTCCGGGTGACTGACGTTTTTGAGAGCTACTGGTAACCTTAGGGAACTCTACTCTACTACGGTACCCAATCAATCAAAAAAATAAAAATTTGATTATTTTTCTTTAATGAAAATAGATTTTTTATGATTAATCTAGTACATGTTTGAATTATTTTATTCTTTTCTGGTAAAAAATATTGATAAAAATCATAATTTAAACGATTTTTTTTTACTAAAACCGATCAATTATATTAATGATCAAACGTAAAGAAAGTTAGAAGACAAATGGCTTAATGTCCAAAGAACCACCAATGTAGAAGCAAACGAAAAAACATGCATAAGCAACAACAACAAGAACAAGAATCAAAGACTAAGTCCAACCCAACGGAAAGCTAGAGGATAGAGAGGTAGGTAATGCAACTGAAATTCCATCGTACTACCCAAATCTCGAAAGGGCTTGAAACAACACATGTCGTCATGGCGAGATGTGTATAGACAATTTTGTTAAGGTCAATCAAACCCAAATGTCATCTTACCATGAATATGCTACAAGATGAAATGTTGACGCACGAAAAGAATGCTCCACCACAAAAATTCCACACCAACTCATCCAAACACCTATAAAAAATACACTAACAAAAGGCAAAAAGGACAAAAAAACACTGGAAGGAGAGGACTTATGTGGTCCAAAGTCAATCTGCCTCCGAGCCTCCAAATCATCGCTTTCCAGTGAGAAATCTCTCCGCCCCACCAAACTATAATTAGAGAAAATACATTACAAAATAGGAAAAAGATATTTAGAAACAACAAACATTAATTTATAACACATCTAAATTATTTGAATTTGTATATAAAAAAGTCGAAGAAGTAAATTTATAAATTAAATGCTGAAAAAATATATGCTATATCATTTTTTTTCTTGGATGTAGTAAACGAGGTTTACTCATTCGCACTCCGTTGCGGGTTCAAAACATTTATTCCCAAATATTATGAATTCTATAAATAATTTGAAAATACACTTATTGGAATGAACATGAATGAATGGTTAAATATAAACTTAAAACAAATTAATGTAATTGGATTGTAATTTCGACAATCATTTACCCATTCATCTACCAAATAACATCAAACATTATGTTTGAGGATTCAAAAGAAATATTTGGAGAGCTAATCACTATTCCTAAGCGTGAAAATCAATTTTGAATTAAGCTAATGTTATCTTAAAACTCACTTATTGTTATGTCATTTTTGCAATATTTCGTCATAATTTCATCAACAAAACATTAAAAAAAGTTTTCCGTCCTTTTTTCATATATTTCTCGCATTTTTCACCAAATTATCCCAATATCTAACAAAAGAATAAACTTTAAAATTCGAAATCCATAAAAAATTAAAATTTATTTATTTGTTAAGTAAAACAAAATGTTGATGATGGAATATATATATATATATATATATATATATACGAGATTAAAAGTGAATTATGCCCTTAGACAAACTAAAAATAAATAATAATAATAATAATAATAATCATAAAAAGGACAGATCAACCAATTATAGTTTGAAGTCAATTTTAAATGACATGAGTGCTATTGTAAAAACAACAGGACTAATTAGATACTCCCTCCTCCATCTTCAAATAATTAGCCCGTTTGACTTTAATGTTTCAAAATTCAATATTTGATTCAATTGTTTAAAAATATAAATAGTGTAAGAAATTCTAAAAAATATATATTTAGAAAAAAATGTTGCAAATTATTATGATAGGCATATGAATATTTAACTTTAAATATCTAAATATTCATGAAAAAAATCATATAATAAATATTGTAAAGCAACAAAAAAATGAGCAAATTATTTGAGGATGGATAAGTACAATAAATAAAATTAAAGGTTCATTAAAACAATTAAACCAACCCATTTGTTAAGTAGAGCAAAATGGGTAAAAAGGAAAAATCCACTTGACAACTCACCAACACTCACACACCTTAAGCTACACCAAACACATCTTATAAAAGTCTCAAAACACTGTTCATTTGAAAGTAACTTTTATTCTCACCAAATTCATAAATGCACGGATGTTAATATATTGTTTTGTCTGTTTCCCAAAGTAGGGTACCGTTGCACGGCCTGATCGTAAAGATACATTAAATCTGTTCAGGAAACGCGGTAATCGTATTTTCTCAATTGATTTGGGCGATTATCCTGTTAATTGTGATGCCAGCCAGGACAGGTGGTAAGGTAACCCATCTAATTATCTATCCATGCACCCAAACAAACAAACTAACTGCTTCTTAATTAGAGTGCCACCTCCCCAACCCCTTTGTTTACTGAACTACATCATTACAAATTAAGATTCTCGAACATGCAGGCCTCTACTCTACTCTCTGTTATAATATAAACCTTCCTTCTGCTCCCCAAGCCTAGCTTACCGCTCTGCATTTCACCCTAGGTAAGTCAGTAAAGTAATAAAGGTTCCGTTTTCTCCACTTTGTCAAATTAAGCAAAGGTTCACCGCCACAAAAATCATAAACAAGTAGTGTAGGAGGTCATTAGGGGAATTCAAGGTACGTAGCTAGGCCAGTGCGGCGGCTCTCCGGCGAACGCCGATAGAAAGTCGCCAAGCATCGAGCAGAGGATGCGGAAGCAGAGACGCCAAGCACCACTGGAGTGCATGAAGTGGGTAAGGCGCCACCCGAGCCTCGTACCCGATCCTCCCCACCGCCGCTCTCGCGTATTCCTCCGCCGTCGGCACGAAAACCGATGCCTTGTCTATACTTGCCACCTTTTTCACCATTTTTGTCGCCACGTACAGCGGTATCTGCATTCATTAATTCCACACAGTAGTAATCAAAGTACGTACGTATTGGACTAATTAACTGATTAATTAACTATAATCAAGCTAACTAGCTACTTGTCACTGATAATTAATCACCTGGCATTGCACATCGATTCCAAATTTCTTATACTCCACGGACAGCGATCTACACAACTGATCCACATATCTGTTTAATTTTCACAATGGATGAAATGAAACAGAACAGCGCGCTTAATTAATTAATTAATTAATTAATTAATGTTGTTACGTACTAATTTACTCACGCTTTAGTGGCAGCGTAAACAGAGAAGAGAGGATGTGAAGGCACCACGATGGCGGCACCGGACCCAATACAGACGATGGCACCCCTCTTCCGGCTGATCATCCCCTGGATAACAGCTCCGGTGACCCTCGTCGTGGCCTCCAAATTGACCCGCACCACCTCCATCCACACCCTCTCATCCACCTCGTGGAAGAACATGGCCGCTGGGTACGTCACGCCCACGTTGTTGACCAACAGGCCCACATCAAGACCTTCCACCGCCTCCCTGATAGCCGCGATTCCTTCAGACAAATCATCGGCGGAGCAGTCGACGGCGACGATCTTGGTCATGGTGTTGGGGAAGTCGGCCTGGATTTGGGCGGCGACGGAGCGGAGCTTGGCGGGGTTACGGCTGACGAGGATGAGGTGGAGGCCGTGGTGAGCGAGGCGGCGGGCGAAGGCATTGCCGATGCCGTCGGTGGCGCCGGTGACGAGGGCCCAGGAGCCGTAGGATTTGAGGGGTTTGGGGCGGCGGAGGAAGGCGGCGTAGAAGGATTTGATGAGGTTGATGGAGAGATTAAGGAGGGAGAAAAGACCAAGTAAAGAGATGAGAAGAATGGGAAGAGGGCAATTAGCTGCCATTGCCATTGCCATTGCCATTGCCAATGGCAAATTATACCATTTGAAGATCTTTAATTTTTTCACTACTAATTACTAGTATTTTGGAGCTGCAGTGGTGGACTTGGTGCTGGTCCTGTCCTGTGGTCATCTTTTTTATCTGATCAAATCAAAGTGACATGAATGCATGCAGCAGCGGCGTGAGCCAGCTACTCGATCGTATTGATGAGAGCTTGCCCGTAACTAGAAGAGTGCGTTGATATGAAAAGCAAATGTATATGTAGTGACACATAATATATTAGATCACTAATTTACAAAATAGTTTATTTAAATCCACTAAAAATACTAAATGCCTAAATTATCCCTACGATCGTATATGATGAGACATACGCGCAAGACCTACACCCGTAACTACAAAGGTAGTAGTGCACGTGGTTAGATCGTTATTTGGTAAAATGTATATTTATTAAATAGTTAAATTATAAAGGTAGCATACTTAAAATCATTCAAACATAATAATTTATACTTTTGTAAATAAAGAATAAATTTTTGAGTTTATTTTGAAACTAAAGATCGAGAATAATAAATATTTGTAGTAAAATGACTTATTTGTACAAAAAAATATTCCCTTTGTCCTAAAATTATTGAAACATTTTTCTTACTGAGCTGTCCCTAAATTATTAAAACACTTTCCATTTTTAGTAAACTTTTGTACATAAATTTACTCAATTATCATTTATCCATCTCTTTCACTTATCAAGTTAAAAACAACGTGTCCAGTCAATATATTTCAATAATAAAAGACGGATGAAGTACAATTTAATGACTATTTGGTAATTTAGAAAAAGTAAAACTCTAAAATACTTATAGGAGTGCCGCAATGTTAATTACTCTGTTGAGTCTTTTCTTATTCTTCTTCTTCAAATCATCTATCTTCCTCTCTTATTTTCTGTCCTTTTTTCTTTTGTTTTCCACTTCATGACTTCTTCTTTCCACCTCCTTCCTTAGTTAAGAAAATCCTCAGTTGAACTACATTTTTTTTTTTGGAGATTGGCCCGATGAAGTTTACATTCTGAAGAACCAATATTCAATTAATTACCAGTTTAAACGATTTTCATCGATTTTTCGGTTCTCACCGATTTTGACCGGCTTTTGACCCATATGCCATTGGCACTCTTAGCATAACTTAAGTTTCGCCTAAAACCTAATTTCAACCCACTCTTAAATTACATGTCACCCCCAATAAACTTAAGTAAAATAGTACAAAACCCACCTCCACACTTCGTCGGCCTTCCTCTGCACTTCGTCGAACGCACCCCACCTGGACACCCAACCTTTCCGGCTGGTCGTCGACCCGCCCACACTACTAACGGGGGAAGCGCACTAAGAGTCCTAAAAGTTTCCGAAATCTGACGAGTGAGTCCTAAACATTTTCGAGTTGAACAATGAAGTCCTTAACGTTTTAAATCGTAGCTCATTTGAGTCCTAAACTAACGGTTTTGCACAACTGGCTCACACGTGGAAATAACAGCGTCTGTAAGCGGACACGTAGATTTAGTAAACATATAGGACTCAATCGTTAAAAAATCGTGTTTAGACATCTGCGAACCCAGACTTGTGATCAGTTCGAAAATGTCATCCAACTGGTCTTCAAGAAAACGTCCATTTGAGGAAGACCTGCAGATGCGGTCTGCAAACGGTGGTGAGGATGGCGGGGACCGAACTAAATGTCGGGCGGCGCTTTCTTGGTTGTTCTCGGTTTGGAAGTGATGAGTTTTGTGGGTTCAGGGAGTGGATCGACCCTCAGCTTCCGAACCATGTTGTGAAGATGTTGGTGGAATATAAGAGAATGAAGCTTGGGTTGGCTCTAGTTGGTGGGGCAATTCATGAAGAAAATGAGCAATTTGGTAGGGCTGCGGAGGATGATGTGAAGGCTCGAGTTGGTGGGGTGGAAGCTGAAATAAAGAAAATGAAGAAGAGGGAGACGGTCTATGTGTATGTGATTTGTGGTTCTATGCTTGTTTATTGGCTGAAAATGTATGTAATGTGGTTGTTTAGAACTATGGATATCAATGGAATGCATGAATATTTGGTGCACACATGGTGTTTGATGAAATGCCTCAATGGATTTCGATTCTGTTTAGGGCACGAATACAAGTCCTATAGGTTTTCGATTTAACATATGAGTCCTATAAGTTATAATATAGTTTCCCAGCTTTAACTTATATATGTCCTTTACCTTATCGAGTTAACATTATAGTCCTATACATTAACACTTTCTTGCCTTGAAGTTAACTATTGTACTCCTAAATGTTTTCTAAATCACGAAAATGTCCTAATGGTTTTAGGAAAAACTTGCATGGTTCTATTTTCACCATACGCATACCTTAAACTTGAAGCAGTAATCCCAACCTGCATTGTTCCATACTATTTCAGGATTCGAGACAACATAAACTTGAACTACATAAAAGATCCATCCAACTACCATATTAACAAAAAGCATGGTGCACCATACTTGCCACCAAAATGTACAAAGATGTAGTATGGTAATCCAAACTAATGATCACCAATCGTAACGTAATCGTACTCAAAATCTACCCTAGTTCTTTACTGCACTTGATAGCCCCTAAAACCTATAGTGAGCCAATGCAATAATAGGAAAGGCTCCTAAAATTCTAGGCTGGGCTATCCACATGCTGCCATATTAACAAAAAGTTTACTAATACTTCAAGCTATCCTTCAAGCTTTATCTGACCATCTGACCATCTGACCACCTGCAAAGGTGCGCCTTCTCTTTCTTCTTCTTCAAGCACTCTTTCTTCAAGTCCGCCAAGGTGACTATCCTCTCCTTCCGGCTTCACTCTTTCCAACAATGAGCTCTCCGATCCTACCATGCTACAACCATGAAATTTTTCACTACAATACTATAATAAGGTAACAAAACACATGTTTAAATATGTTTCACCAATGACCTACATTCATCAAGCTGATTTGCTGCTAGGTTGCATATTGTTTCTTGGCCGGTGATCTTTTTTTTCTGTTCAAAACGAAAATGATAAGAATGAAATGAAATGGTAAGAAGCATTTGGTTAGAATGAAATGATAAGAAGTATTTGGTTACCTTAGGTTTTGAACTTCCAGCTTTCTCCACCACTTTTGGAGCAGCAGGAGCAGCATTTGGAGCAGTAGGAGCAGCATTTGGAGCAGCAGGAGCAGCATTCCGAGCAGCATTTGGAGCAGCATTGATAGCAACATCCAAGTCAACATACCAGAAACATACAGCCCTCTTTTCTGTCTTCTCGTCATTAAGACTTTTCAGCTCATGGTGACTGAGTAAGTCCGGGTCTATCTCGATTCTCAATTCCTTCCCATCCACATACCTCCATTTCCCACGTTTTTCAAGCCTACCATCATAAACGAACTTCAAATAATGGTGACCTTCACTGCACATTTGCTCTGAAATTAAGAGTAACAGTTGATTAATGTTTAAACATTGCTTAATTTACTTTAATTTCGCCAACCGTATTGCAATTTCATGAAAACCCTAACCCTAACAGACCAAACCCTGGTTATTCTAACTACATCGGAGTTAATGGAGCTGTACCAACAACAATGAAGACTAGTCGAACATACACCAATCACCAATCTCAATTTTTAAAGCTTTACAACTCAGATTTTGGGACCCAAACCCTAAATTTTTTTTACCTTTCTCGGCGTAAACGACGGTAGAGCCAGGAATGGTGGTCCTCCTCTGTCGCCTCGTTCGCCGCAGACGACCCTACCAGATTCGTCGTCGTCGATTCTCTCTCGTCTCTCTCTTGAATCGGTACTCTCACTCCCGCTCTCGCTCTCGATAAGTCTGTCGCTCTCAAAATCCCACTCACCAGGCTATGCAGCCTCCACCAAGCACCCCTAACGGTCGTCAAGCGCCAGATTAGAGGTGAGTAACGAATCGAGCCGAGCCGAGCTCGGCTCGAGCTCGAGCTTTAACGAGCCCGACGAGCCGAGCCGAGCCTCACGAGCCTCGAGCTCGAGTCGATTTCGAGGCTCGAATAATATATGAGCCGAGCTCGAGCCCGAGACGTTCGGCTCGACGAGCTCGCGAGCCTAACGAGCTCGCGAGCCTAACGAGCTCGCGAGCTCGTTTGGGGCCGAATCGAGCCTAGCCGAGCTCGCGAGCCTAACGAGCTCGAGCTTGCGAGCTCGTTTGGGGCCGAATCGAGCCTAGCCGAGCTCGCGAGCCTAACGAGCTCGAGCTTGCGAGCTCGTTTGGGGCCGAATCGAGCCTAGCCGAGCTCGCGAGCCTAACGAGCTCGAGCTTCACGAACCTTCGAGCCGAGCTTGAGCCTGTCTCGAGCCGAGCTCGAGCAGCCGAGCTCGAGCCGAGCCCGAATTTCACGAGCTCGAGCTCGAGCTCGAACCTGCCAGGCTCGGGCTCGGCTCGGCTCGAACTCACCCCTACGCCAGATACACAATCCGTCAGCCACTTGTAAGGAACCGTTAGTTTAGGACTCAAATGAGCTACGATTTAAAACGTTAAGGACTTCATTGTTAACTCGAAAAGGTTTAGGACTCACTCGTTAGATTTCGGAAACTTTTAGGACTCTTAGTGCCCTTACCCCCACTACTAGCTATCGTCTACAACCGATTTTAGTCAACAATCCACACCATCTAAGATGCCACCATCAACACCCTCGCATTCACCGGCTCGGAAAGACAACCGCAGTGTTGGCGAGAGGCGACAAGATGAACATGGCTTGACGACATGACAAGCAATGCCCTGTGGGGAACGGCGAATCGATGTCGACAATGGCCGATTGTGCCAAATATGAAATGTCTGACGGTCGGAGGACTCAGATCACTGCTGCTCAGATTGGCGACAACCTAACTACGGCTCGTATGGCGGCGACAGTGTGATGAAGACGATGTCAATGGTGGTAGCAAATCTGCATGTGAGATCGGTGATGTACAAAGGCGACGGAGATTGTGGGATGGGGAATAGGGTTGGAAATTGTAGGGTTTTAAACTTGTAGGGTATTTTCTGAACTTTTACATAAATGAGGACGGAATTTGTGATTTAGGACAGCCACTCAAATCCTGATATTGTTGAAACCCTAATAATGCAAAGAGAACCATTAACTTTGTACACATTACAAATTAGATAGAGACCAATTTCAAATATTTTGTCCAAAATATAAAAAATATTAGTACAAACAAATTTCTCCTTCATATAGTCATATTCCGTCATAGGACCAACCCCATAGTCTCCACCCAGTAGACCCATTTTTATTTAATTTAGTTATAATTCTAAGACCACTAGCCCTGCCTTCGACATCCCTTTCCTTACGACTAAGGTAATGACTTCGAACATGGTCGGCTCCCATAGTGTGATGGCCGATGTGTACAAGACCCGAGAACAAATTCACCACCATATGGTTGACCGGTGATTACTAGCGATTTCGGCTTCATGCAGGCAAGTTGCAGCCCGTAATCCGAATTGAAGACGAGTTTTTGGAGTTACATCACCCTCGCAGATCACAACCCTTTGTCCAATAGATTAAAGTTACATACTAAAACGTTGAAAATTATCGATGAAACTTTTTTAAATCTCAACCATTATATTAAGTCCTGACTAGGAGTGTAAGATTTCGAAGAAGTCTCCCTTTTCGTAGCCTGCATATGATGCTTGATTTAGATTAATGTCGTGGCTCCTTTCCTTCCCCAACTTCACTTACCATACAGCTAGCATTCATTCGACCCTTTATAGCAGAATCAGAGGGGTTCCGTTGTTAGGCTTAGGACTAAGAAGCTCCCACAATTTCATACTTACTTTAAGGACTTTGATGTGTAACGCCACAGCACCCCTCCCACTAAATTGTTCAGTGCGTGTGAAGCTACTGCCACGCTGAGGCTTGAAGATATTACTGTTGCATAACCATATGCAACCCCAACCAATGTTGCCCTACACCATCAAACCAGTCCAACAACATATACATGTTAAGTTTGCAATCCAAAAATCCATTATCAACAAGTCTTTACAAATCTCTCAAGTTACTTTATGTAAAACAACTAATACATACTACATGCGAGAACAGCTAACTATACTAATTAAGCAGATCCAGTTGAGAGATAATCATGAGTTTAAACAGCTTCTGCTTCTGCACCATAAAAAGAATATAAAAGAAAAAAAACGAAAAGAGACTGATCATAAAGTAATTACCAGATGGCGAAGGAATACTTTCTGCCACTGCCCAAGTGCAGGAGACCAAAGATGACAGAAATAGCCACAACACTTTTCCAGTCAAATCCGAAAACAGGCAGCAGTGCACCACGGAAAAGGAGCTCCTTCATGGAAAATAAATTCAGCTAATGCCGCAGAGAAAGAAACAAAACAGAACAGACTACTGAAAGAATGAAATCATTTTACTTACTTCGCTGATCCCAGGCAAAATTGAAACAATCAAGTAGTCTGAAGGTTTAAGAGATGAAAGTACCTGCACTTGAGAATATATTCAGATAATTGAGCAAATACAAGAAACACTTTGCACAAAAACTTCTACTTCGACAAACAATAGAGATATGTGCTTGCACAAGTTTCCAGCACTCCTCCATCAGGTGATACTGTTTAGGCGGCGGTAACAGAATTCATAAAAGATTACAACTGTAAATTTGCAGTCAGAGTAGCCGAAGGCAATAATACAGGCTGATAACATTTCAGGCACATCATGCACTAAATGCACATGGCTAACTGATGTCTCCCTACAATCATTTCTTGACAACAGTGTTTCCTGGAGAGGGTAAATCCTTATAAATGGACCCTTTTGACGGTGACTTATCCCATTTTTCGAAGATACAATATCTATTTGGTACAAATATTCAGTGAATAAAATGATGACTGTTTTGGCTGCCTCTTTGAAAAGCTATACAGCTACTACTAAAGATATGGTTGAGTTTGATATGGTTTTGCGATTAATACAAATGGTTTGACTGGATATGTTTCAGTCTATATTTATTTCAAAACAGAGATGAAAGATAGCAGAAGTACATCACCATCGTGGGGAGAAGTGCACTGTTTCACCAATATTGCAATTTTTTTCTCATAACACATCTTTTGAGCTTCTCACCTTGGTCTACTTTAGACGTAAATGCAGCATGCACCTTCCATAATGATCAATCATGCAAGTTGCTGGGTTACATACCTGCTGATTAGCCGCTTCACTGGACTCGGCAAAATCCGGCCATGACTTCAGTAGAAGGTAGCGACATGATGAAATCAATGCGACCAATCCAGTAGTCAACTGAAGATGCCATATCTCAAAATCAACTGTATACAAAGAGGCCAACCATGCCAGTGACTACTTTGCTGCATAAATACAGAATTTGTGCACACGATGCTTGAAGATACGATTGCAGATGCCATTTACATTTACATTAACAAGCAAACTATTTTAAAAGCTCTAACTAAATTCCATTCAGTTATAGTAACTGTTTTAAAGAGACTAGACATGTATGAAGCAACTTTTATTCAGAAATACCTTGTGAATATAAAAAACTTCACTTATTGTCTTGTACATAACGGACTAATGATTTAACCTCCCAAGTACCCATCCATCATTTTAGAAAACTTATGACAGTTCAAGCATTAATACAACATCTCTGCTTGAAGGGACTTCCTCCTTGTGCAGCTTCTCTTCTCATGTAAACTTCATGTAAGAATAATACATACAGTAAAATGCTATAAAGGTGTTAAATACTAAAGCAGAGAGTTAGTTCCCCTTAAAATTTTCATGTTGTAACTTGGACACTCACTGATTTTAAACTACATGCCTAAGAACTTAATTACGACACCCTAACTCGGGCTAACTTAATGACACAAAACAGGGTTAATTGCTGCAAACGTTTGAAAAATAAACCAATGACGGTACAAATTATACATGATACTTCCACAGAGCAGTCAGGAACTGGCAATCCTTCCACGGAGGCAATATGAGATACCTGCATGTTCCAACTATGCAACATTACATTGCTTTATGCTTGAAGAGCTGTTTAGGTAAGTAAATGCATTCGACTTTTTAAGAGGTGAAATTGGAGCTCATAAGTCGAGACCCTCTAAGTAAATCATCAAGCAGAGGCTGCCTGCCAGTTGATCTTACTTGTCGAATTATAAAAGCCACAGCTGCCATGAGCCCAGAAGTAACTACGCAAGCCTGAAGCACTTTGTCTCTGGAAGGCATTGAAATTATTCTTCCATCACTAACCCCACCCCACTTTGTCTCCGCACCGTCTGCAGATTCACTCCTTTCTCCAGATAAATGTTTAGCATTCCCAATAGATACATCCGAATCAGGATCACGCCCATTCGTCAGCTTCTTCACGGATTTCCTACGAGCGAAGGCTTGTACGCCAGATTTACAAGGCTAAAAAGAAAGACAAGATAATCGATTAATGAAGGCAGATGTAGTGAAGTTTAGAGGACAAGATGAAGTGCCTTTACCCTGACTAGGTTTGAACCGAGGAACTTGTGGGCGGTACTGAAACCAGAACAATAATCTCCCACTCGCAAGCAGCGATACGAAAGAGCTGAATTCATCGATTTCTCGGAAGTTAGGGAGGAAGAATTGGTAGAAGAGTCAGCAGTTGGAAAGCATGACCAACTACAACCAAATCAATATGTTCGAGGACGCGCTTGTCGTATTGCATTGGCGTTGAGAAATGAAAAATCAGTAGGTAGCAGAGAGGAGACAGAAAGGTGAATGAACTAGTTAGTACTCATATGATACCCGATCGGAGCAACTGAGCTCAGGCCGCGCTTGTCGAGCCAGAAAGAGATGCGTGCGTTGTGTTTCCGGTGGAGCACCTGGTTGTTTGGACGCTGGATATTTTGCGAGGGAAGGAAGGAACGATGTCCTTCATGCTTGCGGCCTGCACGTGCATTATTTGATTACGTCAAAAATTAAGGGGATTTAAAAAGATAATAGTATTTGAGTTACAGTACTACTGTATACTTTGACCTTTCAAAAACCAATTAAAAATTCCTGTATTAGTCAAAAAGGGATGAAAAAGACGACGAAAGAAAACACCACACTGAGCTTATTATTACTTTATTTATTTACTGTGTATATTTATTGGAGCTTGTTACTAAATTTAATTGGTGGATTGTAACAGATGTGGAACAGTAGGGTCGATATTGAAACTATCCACTACATCTCAGAAATTTTGTTACTTAATTGTCCTTTCACGTACACTTAGACCACGCATTCTCATTAACTTCGTGGGTGAATTTCATTAAAATTACTCCATGTTGTATAAAAACGAAAGTGAGTAATTTTCTAGATTTAAGAGTCTCAGTCAAAACTAGAAAGTTGAAGGTAATCGGAATAGTTTTTCTAAGAATAGGAGCAGTAACAGTTCGGCTGTCCATTTCTTCTTTTTGACAACTTCCATAACAGCTTGTTTGTTTGAGCTAGCTAATACAAAACCTACTACCATGAAAGAGAGTTGACAGTTGCCAGCCACAATACACCACCAGTTCATGCAGAAGTTCATACAGTATTTTTCATAAATAAAACAGAAGCGAAGCTAGATACCAACTATCAATTAAACTGGAGTATGAAGTTTGAGGGAGGCAGCAGCGGCATACACATTTTTACTGTCCACAAAAGGAACTTCCAGAATAACAAGCTTGTACGTACATCTACCTGTTTACCAACTTTAGGCACAAGGAACATCAGATTATTTTCCAAAATGCTGGAACCATTCTCTGCAGTTTTAAAAAGATATTGCAGAGAACCAAATATTAAGGTATGAACATGTATGTACATCTAACCTATGCTGGCAAACCTAACGCTAGATGTTCAGAAGACAAAAAAAAAAAAAACGAAAGAATAGGAAATAATAATGTTATTGTCTATCATACAGCTTTCCTGATAGTCCTTGTCTGGATAGTGTGAGTGTGGTGAAGAGACCAATTGATCACCTCCTTCATCACAAGACAGTCCCCAGTATCCACACATGCATTATAAGGCAATATGCAATTAGGCCAAGCCTTGCTCTGGGATGATTACTGAGCACTCGCCCACTTGAAACCCTGTATACAGAAAGGTTGTAAGTCACTTGCACCGCACGAACTTTTCGAAAATTTCCCTCTAAATGATACTCTACTACTATAAGTTTCAGAAAAGCATCATACCAAACTCCATCAACTCGATCTGCAATCAACTTCCCTTGTTTTGGAATAAGACCGGTAGTGTTCAAAGATTTGAAGACGTGACCTGCCAAAGAAAAAAATGCAAGTATAAATACATCTTTGTTATAGAACTTTCAAGTTGTTGCAAGTGAAGTAAACAATTATAACTACAGAATACACACCTTTGTCCTCGACTGTTTCCTCGGAAGTGAGGAGATGATCCGTCTCTGAATCAATGCTGAGAGCAAGATGGTCTGCTGACCCCTTCCGCATTGTTCGCACATGAGCAGCTGAGGGTACAGGTGAAATTGTCTTCTTTCCAAGTGATCCCTGAAGGAATGTCAGCAAAGGATCAGTTGAATGATGAAACAATATATTACTAAAATCATTTAGGAGCCACACTGAGAAGGCTGCTGATACTTATTTTGAAAAGGGGGAACCCTTAATTAATTCCCTTTTATATGCATTTTCAATGAGAAGAAAGCTATTTCATATGTAAACTAAATTGGAGCCGGTCGGACCATGTTTTAGGGCCAAGATCTCCCAATGCCTCTCTCTCTCTCTCCATGCACAAGACATTCCTTAAAGAATGAGAAGTAGCTGCTTAGGACTCAACCTCACTAGTTTTTGGTTGCAAGTGCCCTGAACTTAACGTAGAGAAAAGACTCAAATATGCTTTAGCTTTTAAAAAAAATGCTTTAACTTAGTAATTTTACATCTGCCAAAAATTAAAACACTTGTATTTCGTAAAACAGCTATATCTTTCTAATGCTTCAAGTGTCCAGAGGTATCTAAGAGTGGTATATATAAATCTTAACTCGAGACATTTTAAGGAATCCTGCTACACTAATAACCACTACCAAATACAGTGCAGCTGAAGAACATGCATGATATATCAATGTTGTACAAGCTAGTAACAAATAATCCCTCCGTCCCAAGAAATTAGATAAACATTTGATTAGGTACGGAGATTAAGAAATGTCATTGACTAGAGGGTAATGAAATAAAATATGCATATAAGACAAATGCTTTTTTAGTGGGAAAAGAAAGTGAGGAAGGTAAAGTTGATGTAAAAAAATTTCCTAAACAGGAAACATCTATTTTACTGGGACAGCCCAAAAAGGAAAACATATACGGAGTACTATATTATTCTGGGACGGAGGGAGAATATATGAAGCAGCCCGAAACAGAATGTTCAATGAGACTAAGAAAACCAGATTTAACTGCTAGTTACACTGCTCCTGAACTTTCGTGCAATTCATTTCATAGGTAACTACTAAGTGGTTCTATTCCATTACAAACCTGAGCATTCTAAATTTTAGCATTAAGTATGAAAAGGCAAAGAGAGCTAAAAAAATACACTATTTACGTGGCTCTAACTCGGTGACATGATTTATGTAACACCAGTTAATGCCAAAAGCAGTCACAAACATGAGCAATTTTAATGATGACAGTTGCCAAGGGGGAAAGAACATTTAGAAAAATAATTTACCAAATCTTCAATTTCAGATATTTCTGAACCAGTGGCTGCTGAAGATGCTTCAAAGACACTTATTTCTCGAACAACCTCTGGCTGAATAGTCCTGGATTCAAGCGACTCTTCAAGTAATTTGACCTTGGTTGACAATTCATTCACAAATTTTTCACTTGCGAGCAACTTGCTTTCAAGTTCCCGAGAATGAGATTTTAGGTTCTGAGCTTCCGATGACAGAAACACAGCCTGATTCTGTAGCACTGGTAAAAGTGATCTTGCAGTAACAGACTTTTGGCCATCTATAAACTCCAAACCTTCCAGAACACAAATTATCTTCTCCAAACCAAATGTAAGTTCAGACAGTTCACCTTTTGTCTTTTCAAGTTCTGAACTATTCTGTTCGTATAGTTCCATCTCTTTCTTAAGGGTGTCAATTTCAATACTCTGTTGCAACAGGGTAGATTCTAATTCTCCTTTCTCATGAGATAACAGGGTCATTTGTTGCTGCAGATTAGTTACATTATCAACAATGTAAAACAGCTTTTCCATATCATCCGAATGATAGGAAACTGACTCTTCCACTTCGGAAGCCACAAAGGGAACTTCAATTTTCCTTAGTTTCTCAAGCAGAACACTGATCTGGGAAGCTGAAAGAAAATGATTTTCGGCTTCTGTTGCAACATGATGACAAAAATGAAGAATAAATTAGAACATGCATAATGAGAAATGAGTTGTACAACATGTGCAAAGATGATTTACCTCGTGATTTAATTAATAAATTATTATACAATGAGTGAAGCTCTGCTTCCTTTTCCCTCCATTGGTTCTCTTTCCCTTCATAATCGCATAGCACATGATTCAACTCTTTGCATGAATCTTGCAATGCTGCTACATCACTCTCCAACTTTAACACACGAGTTTGGTATGAATCCTTTTCTTCCCTGTCCTTCTTGGAAGCTATTCTAATATCATCCAACTCTTTTTCCAGATCTTGTACTTTGAGTAACGAACTACTGTAAAATGCAGAAAGTTCTGTCTCCTTTAACTTCCAGTTGTTCTCTTTGGCTTGAAATTCCTCTACCACAAGAATCAACTCCTTGCATGAATCCCGTACTGTTTCTACAGTAGTTTCCAACTCTGAAACGTGACTCTTGTACAGATCCCTTTCTTCTAAAATTTTTTGTGAAGTACTTCTGTTATTACTTAACTCTATTTGCAGTTCTTGGATAGTATTAAACGCAACTTCAGTTGCACTTAAAAGAACTCTTACCATAACTTGGGCTTTCATTGCAGCAGAAAACAACTTTTTTCCTATTTTCACAGATTCACTTCCCTCAGCCTCTTCCTCTGCAGCGTCATCTACAACAGTTTCTTCAAGCTTAGAAACCAAACTAGGGTTCAAATTTTCCAGCCCAGGTATAGAGCTAACATTTGGAAGGCTTTCCCTGACTTCAAACAGCTGTCTGGTAGCATCCATACAAGCAGATACCAAAACTGCAACATCATTTTCCAACTGGCTAATTACTCTATCCTTCTCCTGTTCACGTATTTGCATGCCTTTTGATTCCTGCTTCCAGGATTCCAGGTCTCTGTTCCCATCAATTACCTCATTACTTGTTGCCTCTAATTTTTTCAGCGAATCAATAATTGACTCCTCAACAAGTGCAGAAAAGTGTTTGAGCCTTTCGGCCAAGATTCTGTTCCGCAACTTAAGCCCGGCAGCAAGCTTCTTAACATCTATGGAGATATTAGCATCATCTCCTGCACTAACCTCTCCATTTGGTAGCTCACTACTAACTAAATGATTAATGTCATCAGGAGAAACTTCAGTAATGTGTGTATTATCCTGAACACAATTAGCAGTGTAGATTAGGAAAAAACTGGTAAACAAAAAGAGGATACAGAACTATAAATAATACTACTCCGTCCCCAAATATAAGATACGTTTAATTTTTGAACTTGTGTTTGACTCAAATTTTCACTAGGAATATTTCATTATAAAAAAGCTCTGAAAAAAAAATATTTAGAAACTAGAGATGTTCATTTATCACTTGCTTATAAATTATAGAACATTATATATTAAAACATTGAAGGAAACAAAATCATAGATTAAATTCTGAAAAACAATTGCATCATCTTATTGGGACGGAGGGAGTAATATATTTGAGGGCTGAAAATTTTGGTGTTAATTGCCCTGATCAATCTAGAATAACCAGAAGTTTCTAATTACCTGTATGACAAGGTTTTCAGGCCAGCTGCCTGCAGACAAATGGTCCCTTAGTTTAGTGATTTTAAGGTCCACATGTCTCAGGCCCTCCAGGCTCATGCTAAAGCACTGGCTCATCAAAGTTAGAGATGTTTCATCTTTCACAAGCATGTCAAGCTCCCTAACGTGAGAAACTAGTTCTAGAGATCTACTAGCTAAACTGCCACTTGTTCCAGCCAACTCCTCCATGCCTGCATTCAGTTTGGAATTCAAAACTGATATCTCCTGTTCAGATGCGCCCTTATCACTTTCAAGAGCGTGAATGCTACTCTCTGCCTTAGCCAATGCAAGTTTTAGTGATTCTACAGTTTCATTTGCTTCAGCTAGTTTAACAACTTGGCTCTGAGCTTCGACACTCAATTTCTTTAAATCACTTTCCATGCGAGTTATTTCTGCTACAGCATCATTCTTCTCTTGAGTTAGTGCTGCGATCTTGGTCTCTGCTTGAGAGAGAGCATCTTCAAGAGATTTGACAGTATTATCAGTTTCAACTAATCTGCCAGTCTGTGTGGCAACCTCTTCCCTAAACTTTTCCACTTCCACCTCTGAAGCAGCTACCCTACCCAGGGCCTCTTCTTTTTCACTAGCAAGTAGCAACATCTTGCTTTCAGCTAATGATAATGCCTTCTCAAGGGACATTCTAGACTCGCATGCCTCCTCAAACCTGACAGACTGGGAGTGAGCTTCCTCTCGAGCTTTCTGCAACTCTTGCTCCATATTTCTCTTTTCTTCATCAAACTGATTAATATCATCCGCTGCAGTGCGCAGTGCAACTTCCAAATATTTTACTGTTGTATCTGCTTCTGCAATCTTCATAACCAGAGTATCCACTTCTCCTTTTTCTTTTGCCAACTCTTCTTCTACGTATGACTTAGCATGTTGACAATCATTAAGGCAACCAGCAAGCCACTTCACCTTTTGTACAGGATTTTCATAAACCATATCAGCTGGAAGAACTATCTGATCAATGGCTTCAACAATGCTTTGCAGAAAGTTATTGCTTTCAGATAATAATTTCTCGAGCTGACCAAGCTGGTCCCTGGAAGCAACAAGTTCAGCTTCCAACCCTGGAATGCGCTCTAAATGAGTTGATATCGTACTTATCTGGTCAGATTTCTCAGCAATTTTACACTCATTCTGCTGCAACTCACTCTTAAGTTTCTCAATTTCTGAGTTTTTTTCATCGATAAGTAGTTTCAAATTTTCCCGATCTTGGACCAACCCTTTCCCCTTCTTGACTGCAATGGATAGCTTCTCCCTGATTAAAGCAGTTTTCTCTTCTGACCGCTCAAGGTCTTTCTGAAGAATATCCTTTTCTTTTTTTAAAGAAAAGTGTTTTTGAGATGTGAGTTTAAGCTCATTTGATAAGTCATCCACTTTCGACTTCAACATTGCATCTTCCTCTAGCATTTCTTCACATAGCATCAACTCTTGACACTGTAAGTACAAGAGATTCTTTAGTCTTTCCAACGATTCCTCATCAAAATGAGAAGCATCAGAAGTAGACTTTTGCTCATTAACTTTACCCCCAACACACCTATCTATTAGACCATGCAGATCAGAGGATGCCATAGACATCCTTTCTTGGTCTTCCATGGAAATTCCGAAACCCTCAAGTAGCATGCTTACCATCTGGTCTTTCTCTGATGAGATTTTCTGTACCTTGTCAGCCATATCCTCGTGTTTTCTTTCAAACTCCTCCAACTCCTTTTGAATGTAGGACTTCTCTTGTATTTCTGTGGACAGCACAACATTTAATCGATCATTTTCAAGTGATAACTGATGTATTTTTTCAACAATATCTTCATACTTGCACACTACGTCTTCTAGCTCCTTCCTAAGGGCATCTTTTTCCTGCTTTTCGTTCAAAACTGAAGCATTCAGGTTCTCAATTTCATTATGAGCTGCTTCTCTTGTTCTAGAGACTTCATCCTGCAATATATGTATTTCCTCTTTGGACTGATAATATGATTCCTTAAGCCAAGCAATACAAGCCTTCATGTCAGAGGTGGGAATATTTTCCGGTAAATCAAGTAAAGAAATAGTATCTTTCAGTCTCCGAAAATCTAGAGAAATAGCCTGTAGATCTTTTCTTTCATTGACAAGCCATCTTGCTCTCCCAACAACATCCACTGATTGGACTTCCTCTGGCACATCAGTCTGCGAGAGGATGTATTCAAATGTCTCCAGCATCAAGTTCCTCTGTGAGAGTGATTCTTGCAGTAAATTTTCATTTCTAACAAACTCTTCCCTGCTACGCTCAGCGGCTTCCAAAGCATTCGATTTCATATCCATTTCTGCCAAACATTTTTCAAGCTCGTTAGTCTTATCAGCTAGAGACTGCTTCAGTGAGCCCCGCTCCTGGACCAATGCTTTTCCTTTGGTCACAGCCATGCTAAGCTTCTCCTTGGTATTAGCACACCTCTGTTTTTCTTGTTCAAGATCTTGCTTTGTTTTAGCAAGTTCTGAATTTACCATCTCTACCATGGACTTTTCACTCTCTACTTGCTCAAGCAACTGCATGTTCTCTTGTTCAAGGTGCCCAAGTTTGCCAAGCAACCCCTCTTCCTTTCTTCTTAATTCAATTAATTCATTGCAGGCAGCAGAAAAAACATCCCCAAGTTCCTCCTGAGCACCAAAATCAGAGTCGGCCTTCAATAAACACTTGCTCAGTTGATAACTTCCATACATTAACTGATTAACCCTGTGAATTAGAATGGACACGCCTTTCTCAACAAAGGCCATTTTATCACCACCAGATCCATCATAAAGTTCATCGTGACTGACCACTGAGGGAAGCGCAGACAGAATTCTGTCCATAGCAAACTCAACATTCTGATTCAGCGAGAACTCAACAATCTTAGCATTCAGCCCCTCAATCTCTTGATCCTTCACATTGATCATCATCACAAGGGCGTCCTTCTCTTCCTGCACCCAGAAAAGAAACCCGCTCTTAAAGTGAAGAACAGAAGTTTAAGAATCATCCAAAATACAGAGAATACATGTACTAAACGAACCTTGTACGCCCTCTCTATTCTCTCTTTGTCACGGAGAGCTTGCTCCAGTAGAGCACGCACTTGCCCGATCTCAGAGAGATTACCATCTCCTGCGACGGCAGTCATGCCATTAGATAGTTTAGCTTCCCCATTTGGCATGTTCTCTGATTCTATAGTTCCATGGCTTTCCGATTCAGCAACGTCCATAGCTTCCTTACTATCGAGATTCAACTCTTCCGGCGCATCGACGAACATGTCATCTCTAGTAGTATCAGCTTGTGACATTTGATCAGACAGAGATCCCTGCCACGAACAGTTAGTGAAGCCAGCAACTACCACTACTACATGCAGTCAAATTCTGGATTCCATGTGAACGAAGGAAGGAACTAATTAAAATCGAGATCTCAGACAATGAATCGGTTTACCTGATTAAGTGAAGAAGATGATTCGGTAGCATTTCCTTCGAACTGAGTGGTAGGCTGTGGCTCGTGATTCTCCGACATTCCTAACAGTCATAATCAAACGAGTTGAGAATCCGACCGATCACGGAGAAGAAACCCTAGGAATCAACGGAGGGGGGGATCAGTGGGTTTGGCATGAAGATGTAAGAAGAAAGATTCGTTTTGACTAGTTGAGAGAGGGGATCTTCAGGAAGTGGATTATTAGAATGAAATTTGGATTGTAGATTTGGCAGAGCGCGAAGCTGTTTTTACTTTCGAGCTGCTATGCTACTCATTATCGACCATCGTCTTCCTCTCTCTCTCTCTCTCTCTCTCTCTCTCTCTCTCTCTCTCTTCGGTTCTTGTTTTTTGTTTTCTTTCTCTGTTTGTTTTTTTTCCGAATTTTGCCGTTATTTCGAATTTTGGGCGTTTGAGTGTCCATTAATCCATTTCATTTGTATGGGAGGAGTGTGACGCGTTGGCAGTACGAGGGCTGAGTATGAGTACGAGTCCTTCAAGGTCGAGCTCGACCCGTTAATTATCGATACTAATCGAACTTGAATTTGAATTGTTCGAGTCCAATATGTTATATTCAAGCTCAATTCGAAATAAGTTTGATTGTCCATTTTAAAAAATTTCAACTTTCTAAACTATATTATAATTAAAAAATAATAAAAAATACAGTATATCATTAAAGTTTATATAATTTAAACACCTAAATTGATAATGTTTTACTAATCATGATTATTACGATTAATAAAATACTACTATACCTAACATGAATTTTAATATAGTAAAAAAATTCAAGAGGTTTGATAAGTATCGTTAAACATCGATAAGTATTGATACTCGATAGGGTCGGGTATCGTTAGATTCGAACTCGACTCGTTAACTTATCGAGCTGCATTCCATGCACGAACTCGATAGGTATCAACTCGATAAACTCCAACTCGAGCTCGAGTTACTCTTTAAAGGTTCTACCCATTTACACCCCAAACTGTTAGAATTTGAGAAATGTTATACTCAATAATTTCTTCACTTTTTCTTTTAATAAAATGTTGAAGGATTTAATCAAAAAAAAATGTTGAAGGATACCCCCTAGAGAAGGATGTAAGTGTAACTTACACGAAATTTGAAATTGTGAGCTATTGAAGTTCTGCCATTTTTTTTAATGAAAGTTCTGCCAAAATTTAAAACTTATGGAGTACTTGATTATTTTTTAAGAGTTCGAGTGCTTTTAATAGAGAACGAAAATACTGGTACACTATGCTAAACAAATAAATTCTGGTGTCTCAACTCAACGACCATAGACAAATTTCAATGACTTACCATCAACACTTTCCTCGCATTCTCTTCCGCCGCACAGACCGCCATCCGCGACGCATCCGGTTACGAAGCCTCCTTCTTCGGTGACTCCTCCACCGACACCGGAAACGCCCACCTTCTTGGCCTCCTCCAACCCAACGCCGCCGCTCACAATGCCACCCCGCCGTCTGTCCGATGGCCACCTGGTCGTCGATTTCATCTCCGAAGCTCTCAATTTGCCACCGTTGCATCCATTAAAGCCATCAGCAACGTGGCTCTTTCAAATGCCAGCTCGGGCGTCAATTCTGAGATTGCAGGATCAACGGCTCTTCCTCGCGATTCCATTCCTTTTCCTAGCAATCTGATGTGGGAATCTGTCGCAGAAAGTTTGCAGACGCGGATACATTTATTGGTTCGTGAAACACCTGACGGACGTCCTGGTCCAGGCCGATTTGGAGGATACTCTGGTTTGGGTAGGACCCTTGGGCGTTGATGGCTACTCCCGAATTCAGTCTCGGTTCCTCTATAACCTATCGCTGGCATTCTGCATTATCCGTTCTCATTGTGTCAAGGCTTCTCAAGGTATGCCTTCAACTTCAAACGAAAGTAATTACCCTTTGTTTACTTTCTGTTCAAGCAAATAACTTTAGAAACTGGGATTCTTCCTCTTGAAGTAGATCATCTAGAAGCTCCGAAAACTGAAGATTTCATGTATTGGATTGTTAAAAATCCAAACTTTGCATCGGTGAACTGGAAGATAGAGTGACATTGGCTGTTGCTGTGCATTGCACACTACTGGATAGAGGAGCAAGACACATGGTGGCTCAAGGGCTACCCCCAATAGGCTGTGCTTCCCATTAGTCATCTCTCACACTCCATATCATTCAATCGATATGAAATGGGCTGCATAACAAGCTTGAACTCGCAGCCATAACCACCTACAACTACCTCCTCCACTGAAGGATGATGGAATTCCAGAGAAGATATAGTCGCAGTATGATTGTGCATGCTTGTTACTAAAACGCTTTCAAGATGGTACTGAAGAGCCCTGAGAGGTATGAACTGGAAGAACCCTTCAAGAGCTGCCGTGGAGATGGGGAGGGCCGCTTAACTTCGATAGGCAGTGCCTGTGCAGTGCAAGGTGTTCATCCATCTGCAAGGACAGCCATTGGCTGTTGCTGTGCATTGCAGACACTACTGGATAGAGGAGCAAGACACATGGTGGTTCAAGGGCTATCCCCAACAGGCTGTGCTTCCCATTAGTCATCTCTCACACTCCATATCATTCAATCGATATGAAATGGGCTGCATAACAAGCTTGAACTAGCGGCCATAACCACCTACAACTACCTCCTCCACTGAAGGATGATGGAATTCCAGAGAAGATATAGTTGCAGTATGATTGTGCATGCTTGTTACTAAAACGCTTTCAAGATGGTATTGAAGAGCCCTGAGAGGTATGAACTGGAAGAACCCTTCAAGAGCTGCTGTGGAGATGGGGAGGGCCAAGGGCCGCTCAACTTCGATAGGCGGTGCCTGTGCAGTGCAAGGTGTTCATCCATCTGCAAGAACAGCCATCAATAAGTTCATTGGAATGGAGTCCATCTGACAGAAGCGATGAATAGGAAGCTGGGGGACCTCTTCCTGCGCTAAGGTTTCTGTGCACCCTCATTTTCAGAGCTACTAATTGATAAGAAGAAACGCAAGGCACCTATAGAAGACATATAGAGTAGTCTTACAGTACTGGTACATATGTAGTGTAGAAGCTAACAGAATACCCAGGAGTGTAGCTGCTTGTATTCAGGCATGTTCTGCATACTCTGTACATAGCCTATGTAGTCTGTGTAGATTAGAGTTTACTTGTCTTTCCTTTTGTAAATGTTTGCACACAATTTTGGCCATGTACTGACAATGGGTTCATCAAGCGACAGCATAATTTTGATTTCACAAGCATGTTTCCTGTGAGACGAGACAACAATAGTACAGCGGAGATCTTCTCCATAGAGAACTGCAACTACAAATACATGAGATTATTTATTTATTACTCATGCACCAAGATCAGAAGAATATCAAGGGTGCATTTGGTATTGCCCTGGGTAAATAACTAATCTAGTTTTGGAAAAAGAAGATTGTGGTAAAAACTGAGGGTTTCTTACACTTATATTGATCATCCTCCGGAAAGCACCAAAAGGACTTTGCTTGCGGCTTACCAGACTATACATTTCATGGACAAGCTTGTTCAATCTGTACATTCTCTAAACTGCGTTTGAAGTTAAATCAGGTACTCATAGTACACTAAGAAAAGAGAATCAGGGTAATCTTTCGGTAGTCTACTTATGTAAAGGTAGAAGCGCAGTAAATCCTCCTTCGAGACTGTTTTCCTGTCAACTACATCATCACTGCATGTTAGCACCCAGAGATCTTCAGAGTTCACCCTTTTCAAGCTACCGCGACAAAACGGGCAGGACTCGGATTTGATGTTCCTGCACATAGAAGGAAATACCATAGAAAAATAAATGGGACAATTCTCCTATATTAGTGCCAAAATTTATCAAATAGTCAGAAGCATTAGATCATATTTCAGGTTACCAATTCCTATAGCATTTGATGCACATCGAATGGCAGCAATTAGGTAAGACCATTTTTGTGCATGGCTCTAAGCAAATCCCACATTCGTCATCTCTATTCAGGTCACTACTGCCTATTCTACGATCTGAATCAACCCTTTTAGTCCTGGAACTGGAACTCTCTGCACCAAGCAGTGCCTCTTTATTATCATTCAACTCCCATAAGTTACCGTGCAGCCGTTGAAGGGATGGTAATATCACACCTGCAAATATTTCCCTCAGTGATAAAAGCTCACCATGTCAAACAAGTACCCTCCAGTTTCCAAGTCTATTTTATACTATAACGCATATTAAAAACATGCTTTCATGCAGATGACATACCATAAAACTCTCTTATCGTTGCCTTCCTTCCACACCTCGATATCTTGGATCTACCATCTGCATACACCTACAGCAGATTGAATATAAACCAATAAGTAAGGTGAAAAATCTAGTACTATAAAACAGTGATCAAAACACCGACATGTACAAGACCAGAAGAGTGGTACCAACCTTGTATACAAGTATGTGAAAGAGGTTAAAATGTCTTGGAAGCAAACAAATGCTTGAACAGTCCACCCACCGAAGCAGAAATAGAAAGAGCGGAGCCAACTGATTGCAAACTAGTTTCATCTGGAAGTGGGCACCGCCTTTGGCTCTTGGAATCGAAGCAGCCCTAGCACACGCACACCCAGAACCAATTACTACAATCAGAACTAGTTCAACAATTGGAAACAAGTTTACACTTCAATTCAATTACATGGTCCTGCTATGTCCAAACAATAACAGATGGATTTTCAAATGGATATCCTTTGAGGTAAAGCATCACCATCATCGCAAATCAACAACTACTATTATTCTAGTGAAATGACTTCCAGCAGAAAAGCAGAACCTCCAGTATATGAAAACACGCCCGATTAAAAGACGCTATGATCGTGGACAGAAGGTCGAGAAATTGTTTTTTTCCATCAAGTCACAACGCACCCAAAAATGAAATGTTTGAAATTTCGATCATCTTATCCACCAAAAAGCTAATCGATTGTGCAAACAAACACGACGAAGGAACGACGACCACTTGGCATAACTGCAACAAGACAAGGAGCGATGATCGGAAAAAAAAAAAGAGACGAAATCAAATGCAGGGAGGTGACTGACAAGGCGTTGGCGTGGTGAATATCAGCTTCGAGAGCTTTAAGAGACTCCTTGTAGGAGGAATTGGCCATGTGGTAGTACATCAACTCCATTACCGGCGGCTGGGTGCTTGCTCGCTCGCTCCAGTAGAAGAAGAGTCGCCGCCTGAAACCCAAGACAGGGAAAGCAAACCACTTATTGTTTTGTCTGGTCTTACTCTTGGCTGGCTGGCTGCGTCGAGCACCGGAATTTGCCGAAAGTGAAGAGCCGAGCCACCAGAGAGATGAGATGATGACCCGGCCTCTTTTTTCTGTTTCTCTTTTCAAGTGTGATAGAGAGAGAAAGAGAGGCCATTTAAATTTAATGCTGATGAGAGTGATGATGATGATGATGACGACGACGATGATGATGATCGCGTAAAAGTTAAACCAGGCGTTTATTCCTAATATAACCGTGAGCCTTCTCTTGTGTCTTTGAATTTTTTTTAATGTAAAATTTTATTCTAAAACAATTACTCCACGGAGGAAAATAACGTCTCTTCTTTTATACTCTACCCTGAAGTGAAAGTAATGAAATATATCAATATTTAATTTTAAATGTTAATTCAATTAATTTATTTACACTATTCTTCAACAAAATTAATTTGGAATAATATATTTGTAAAGTATAAATAGCAATTCATCATCTGTACATAAGAATTTTAAATATTTTAAATTTGTATTTTAGAATGACAGAAAACTAATATTATAGTAAATTATACTATGATTCATTCACATTATATGCCTACAGTTTATTGTTAGTGGTATTATAAAAAGCTTATATCACTGCGAAAGCAAATAATTTTATTCTGCCTACTTCCTTGCAGATTCTGCAAGGGTGTGTTGTGTTCTTGATGATTGAAGACGATGTGTACTTCTATTTAATTGACATATACTTCTAGAAATTGACTTTATAAATATAACAAACATATAAATATGCTCATAATTGAAAAGAACTTCATAACCCAATCTAATGAGGGACCGAAGGGGTGTTTATGTTTGCTATTGTAATTTTTTAACGATACTATAGCTTAACCTAATTTGAACACTTTACTATTTGGCTCCGTGACGGCTCCATAAAAATTTCAGTGCGAGGACAAAGTCAAGGCCAAACTATGAAAGTCAACATAATACATTTTAATTATAAACTTAAATAAGTACAATAAACTACATTATACAGACATTTTTTTTTGGCAATTATTCACGACGAGATTTCATTTCTTGAAATCGTTTTAGTATCAACCCATTATCGATAGAATGAAAGACATCTTTATCTATATATGTAACCAAGCAATCATTCATCCATTAATCTCCAATTTCGTTGCGTAATCGATTCTTCACAATTTCCATGGCAGAGAATGCTCTTTCAACTATAGTTGTTGAAACAGGTAACACCAATACCAATTTAACCAAAAGATAAACCAAATGATAGACTGAGCTTTTCTTTGTCTCCACTAACTTCTTCGCGAGACCATCAATTCCCTTTGATGTAAGAAATTGAGCATCTGCCCGCATGTCGATAATACACAATAAAGACTACACTAATGTATTTAATATATATATTTTCTAAATTTACAGTTAATCGGATGTTTTCTGTGTTCTAGTTATTATGACCAATGAATGATATTTCCATGAACTGCATGTTTGGTGATGGTCAAGTGATCGCCTGTTTCAGTGGGGTGGGGCTCACCATGGATAGTTAGGATTATTTTGTATACTTGCCGTGGTTGAGTTTTGTAGGTTGCGAGTCGTAGTACGACCAATCTGTTCAGTGAGCAAAGTGTTCTCAGGCGTCGGGCCTTCGAGAACGAGACTTTGCGGGACGGGTCATGGGACCACTGCACACAGCGGGTTTCGGTAGTACCGTTTCCGCGCTTTCCGCCGTAGCTTCCGCTTCCGACGTCACGGGCGGCTCCGCCTCCGCAACCGGGCGGAGTGGTCGTGACAGTCCGTATCCTTACCGCTATCCCACTCGTATTGATGGCTGGCAGTCTGGGCTTCCTCAGACCGTTGCGCCCATGCTAATGCAACCAACGTCTACGCTTTCTCGTTGTTTAGGGCCGGTCATTTCGGGGAAGCTCCGTGAGTTGCCTCTTCACTTCTGCGGGTAGATGTCCGTGATTTGGAGACCTCCATCGCACTGCTGTTTTTATCTGGATTGGATCTCTGATTTTGATCCAGATTCGCCCGATGAACCTCGGTGTAGGTTGCTTTATCCCCACTCTTCGCCTAGGCCTGTCGTTTTGTTCTCAGATTCATTGTTTGGTTGGGCTGTTACTCGCCTGAAATTGCTACCATTTGGTTCTCATACTTTTAAAAATGGGCGTCGGAAGGGAAGATCTCGTGCTGGATGAGGGTCACGCAGAGTGGGAGACCGTTGTACTAGATGTACGGGTGGAACAGAGGGACTGCACGAGAGTGGAGGAACATATTTGGCCAAGGGCTCAAGCGTGCGTGGAAAGTGCAAGGGAAGGAACCTTTGGAGGCAGTGCTGGAACTGGCAAGGAGTGATACTGCTCCTTGCCCGGCTCCATGAGGACGTTGGCTTCGGATGTAATGGTATGAACCCATTTTCAGAGTCCATAACTCCCAGGATCTTTGGTTTTTAAACAGGTTGAGTTTTTAAAACTAAATGAAAATAATAGCTAAATAAATCAAAATAAAGTTTCAAGGTCCTTGTACAGAAGCCCAAAGGTTTAAAGTAAGCGTGTTATAAAAAGAAAGAAAAGTAAAATACAAATAGATAAAACCCCAATGGTGCATCACTAGTCTTCAAGTCTCCTCAGCTTCTTGAAGCTCTCTGGCTCCCGAGCCTCCTCTCCAGATCCTCCTTCTAGTCCTTGAGCAGTGCCAGGTTCCCTTCAAGTTATATTGAGGAGCGTGAGAATTTAATCAAATTAAAAGGAAATGCCAAAGAAAGTAACATAAGGAAGAATTAAATAGGAGAGGGAGGGTTCAGGAACTTACAGGGGTGGAGTTGCACCCCAGCCAGGAAGAGTAAGTGCCTCTTCTCTCTGACTCGGCCGAAGCCTAACGTTAAGCTTTAACTCCATTTTCTTTTGACAGACTTTGGAGATGCACTTACAACTTTACATTGTATCGCAGTAGTTCAAGAGAGATTCCAAAAGTATCTTCATCCATTCTTTCACAGTTTCATACACGAGGCCGAGAGGGTGAGGGTTCTCTAACTCTCAAACATTCAAACATTTTCAGTTGTACTCTTATTCACGAGAGTTTAAGTTCAGGAATTCTCACACCAATTTTACTTGTCAATCTATGTAAGCTTAGATTTTTCCATCAAACACCAAAAGGCCGAGACCTTCCAAAGATATCAGCCCCTCTTTAATCTGAAGAGATTTCCATTTCTTGTATAAACACCTTTTAAGCACCAACAATTAGGGGTGTAAATTCGAGTCAACCCGACCTTTTCGGGTTCGGGTTGACCCGAACCCGAAATTCTAAAACCCCCACACTATAATCCGAACCCAACCCTAACTTCAGTTCGGATCGGGTCAACCCGAATCCGAATTTTTCGGGTTCGGTTCGGGTTGACCCGTTAAGCCCGAATTTCACACTTTTGAAATTTAAATAATAATAATAATAATAATAAATCTTCAACTTAAAATCTCTTTTACCCAAATCATTTACAACTTTACAACAAAAAAACATCACTAAATCAGTAGGGATTAATTTCATTTCGGATTTGGCCCTTGGGGGTGCTTTGTTGGGCTAGGGTTATGGGTTAAAGGGAAGAAAGGATAAGTTGGGCCTAGGCTAGTGGGCAGTGGGCTCAGCTGGTACTGGGTTGGGTTGCCAGCATTACGGGTTTCGGGTTGGGTTTCGGTTTTCGGGTTGAACCCGGCCCGAACCCGAAATAGATACAAAAAATCGGATTCTGGCCACCCAAGGCACTTTTCTCAACCAACCCTAACCCGAGATTTTCGGATCGGGCTTCGGGCTTTTCTTACACCCCTACCAACAATAGTAATTCATCACTGTAGCGAGGACTTTAACAAGCATGCTTAAAGGAGCAGCCACATTAGGTTCGACCATCATTCCATTTAACAATCGTGAAATATTCTTTAATGTAATTCCTTCTTCTACTTCCAAGTTCTTCCAATAGCTCTTTTCAAAATGAAATTCATCATTAAGCCCGAGACAATTAGAGGTTCCTAGACTCTCCATGCTTTAATTAACTCACTTTACAAAATAATTCAGTTTTCTCGAGTTCATCAAGCTATTATGCAATTATCAAAGTAAGCATAATCTACTCATGCAAGAAGATTCACATGGAGGCTGAAAGCATCTTTTATAATTCTTTTTCTTCCCTTCAAGTCACTCTTAATTAGTGCATCATGACTTTCAGTATTCATCTTCCACACACTCATAAGACAAACATAGAACCAATTTCCATTGCTTCCAGAGAATAAAGGCTCAAGGCTCAAGATGAACATCACCTTCTTCCTATTCAGAAATCTATCATGTATGAACAAGGAAAAACCTCTCCTCAGTCATCAAACAATGAAAGTTTACCTTCTCTTTACAGTTTTCGTCAAGACATTAATCGATAAAAACACATGCTACAACCGGCTAATACATGAACTTCAAGAAAAATTCTCTAATTTATCATGTATTCCATAGAAGGTAGAAATACTTACAATCAAAGGAGGTCTCAAGAAAGATCTCTCTTCAAGTGTTGGCTGAATTTGTAGTTAGGGTTCCTTGGGGTTTCCTTCAGCTTCTTCAAGTTATGAAGAGGAAACACCTTCCTTTGTTGAGAAGGAGACATCATTTATGTACAATTATTATTCAATATACTCTCTCAATCATTTTTATCTTATATATATCAATTTTATTTTATTACCCTCGTTTCCCAACTTACCATGCTTGGTCGAATGTTTAATGTTTTGTTGGGACAGATAGAATATATGAATATTTGCAGCCTTACAACATACTCCTCCTTTCGTCTCTTAAAAGAATCTACAATTTTCTTTTTAAATTATCCTTAAAAAGTTGATACATTTCATTTTATGAAAAAAAATTACATCAAATTTGCCTTTACTTCCTTTTCTCGCTCAAAAAAATTACGTTTATCCTATACGCATTTTTCATATTTTTACCATCAAGGCAACACACATTATTAATTCACATGCAACTTAAATTGGCGCCACCGGATGAGTATTTCATGATAATTTTTTAATAAGTTTTATCCAATAGATAAACCAAGTCTAATACGAATTAGATAATCAAATTTGTGAGAGGGTAGAGTAATAAGTTACCAGATCATGGATTTGGTGGTGGAGAGTAGGCAATCCTTTAGCTAAGAATGGTTCAAATGTCAAAAGGGTAGGATGAAGCTTTATTTAGAGACCACAAAATTCTAATACTTCTTCCATCTTCAATTAATTTTACACATTTCATTTTTTGGTTGTTCCTAAAAAATCTACATTTTTTAGATGGAAAACTTCTATCCTCTAAGTTACCAAACTATCCATACTTTATATTAACTTTTCTATCTCATTTTTTGTGTAACCTTTACTTAAGGGTAATTATGTCAAACTACATAAAATCTTCAACCCTGTTAATCATCACCTAGGTGATATTTCACCCACTAGTTCAAATGTCTCAGTTACAAGGTAATGTGGAAGCCCAAGCCAACAAACTGAACAATTACATATCCACCTCTCATTTTCCAAGTGCACTAAGTGGGTGAAAATTCAACCGGGTGATAAATAACATTGACGTAAAATCTTACATTCTCCTTAATATTTTCACTCACACAAAATATATAATTAATTAGGAACGGAGAGAATAATTATTAACTCGACGGTCCATGCACCTATCAAACATTTGTTCAACTTCAATTTCTATTTTTCATACTAGCATCTTTAAAAAATTGTTTCATTTTAACATTTAATCTATAATTTTTATTTCTTCAATAATATAATATAATCATGCGGCGGCGGCGCGATGAACGCCGCAGATTAAAATGTCCGCAGATTTGAACTCATCTGCGGCGTCGGCCGCGATACGTCTCGCGGTCTCACACGCGCATGGCCGCAGATAACTGTTTGAATAATTAAAAAAGTGGGCGAATCCGGATGAATGTTCATCCGGATTCGTCCAATGAAACCCAGAAAATGAAGAAGAAGAAGAAGTAGTAGTAGAAGAAGAAACAGAAGAAGAAGACGAAGAAGAAGAAGAAGAATTCGAAGAAGAAAAGGAAGAAGAAACATAAGAAGAATTCGAAGAAGAAAAGGAAGAAGAAACAGAAGAAGAAGAAGAAGAAGAAGAAGAAAAGGAAGAAGAAACAGAAGAAGAAGAAGAAACTAAAGAAGAAGAATTCGAAGAAGAAGAAGAAGAAAAGGAAGAAGAAGAATTCGAAGAAGAAGAAGAAACTAAAGAAGAAGAAGAAGAAGAAGAAGAAGAAGAAGAAGAAGAAGAAGAAGAAGAAGAAGAAGAAGAGGAAGAACAAGATGAAGAAGAAGAACAAGAGGAAGAACAAGATGAAGAAGAATGGAGTTGTGCGGCGGATGAAGAGAAAGAGGAGTTTAAACCCTAAAAAATTTTTATCAGCGGCCTTACTGCGGCCAAGGCGCGATAAATCTTCTTGCGCAAATTTATCGCGGCCTTATCATGGCCAAGTCCGCATGAAATATTATCACACAAGAATCGCCATTTATCACTGCGTAAATGGGCTTGTAAATGGCAGTAAACGGCTGACTAAAAAAATGTCTTCCCATTTAGTGATATAAAGTTAAATATTTTGAATTTATTATAGAATAATATTTGTAATTTCTAAATATATTTTTAGTAATTTTTAATGAATTATTTATAGTAATAATTTGAATTTTTTACGACATCAAAAAAAGAGACACACCAATTTTTCAAACAATGATAGATTATATAAAAATGCATAAGATGAATAAGGTTAACAACTTAACTTTCTAGCAATAGTAATAAATAATATTGCCCTTCAGCACTTGATCTAGTGATCATGTTCTTCAGGATATTTGTAGAGATCTCGAGCTCAAGCTTTCGGTTTCTCCAACTCCTAACCTCATCTGTTTCAAATATATATATACCCTTGACAATCACTTTTTTATTATAAACGTAAAAACAAACATTGGATATAAATGTTGAAAGAGCAAAATAGTAACAAAGAATAGTGAAAATGGATCCTAGCAGTTAGGCGTCTTAATCAATCATGATCAAAGAATTTAATCGATCGGTGAGAACTTTGGTCAGTGTCAAAGTGGGTCATGATAATTAGGGCTAGCTAGCTAGCTTGAACTTCTCTTTTAGGTTCACATATTTACTGTTAATCTCCTGCTGTGTCCATGTGGAGGGACACTCTCAGAGGAATTTGAATAATTTGAATTGACATGGCTTCTAATATATTCTTTGTTGCTGTCTCTCTTTGTCCACGAAATTAAGCCTAAAGACTTAGGTTACCATCAAGACCAAAATCTTGATGAATGATGATGATATAGCCAGCTGCCAACACAACCACAACCACAACCTTAATCCATGTCCTTTTTGCTTACCCGTTTCTAAACAAAGTTCCAACAAATGAAAAATAAATAAAGGCACCGTGTACATTGTACTATGTCGAAAAATGAGATTACCCACTGATCTTTTCATTGGTTTGTTTCAATCATTCATCTCTGATTACTAAGTGTAAATTAAAGATTTTCGATTAGAAAATGTGCAAGACAAATACTAGAGGGGATAACGAAATGAATATTTCGTTAAATACTGATGGTTGAGTGGGTGCCATGTCAGCAAAAGTGAGTCTCACATCACACAGGACGGCTGATTTGGACGACTTAACGTTGAGTGTTAAATTTTCACTAACGGAATAAACGTAAGTGGTAAAACAGACCGATGAAAAGGAGAATGGATAATTTGCACTTTTTATCAGTTAAGTGGTTTTTTTTGCACTCGAAGCCTAATGGTTCATATGCTATATGCTATAGATATGATTGTGTGTTTCCTATTGATCCATATGGTTATAATGCATGCAAAAATCTACTACATGGTTTTAACTCGTATCTCTTAAACAATGATTTAACTTCGATTCTAATATTATACAGTTTTGGATAAGGGTGTAAAATGGACTAACATGTTCGCTAGTCATTTTTTAACTTGAGTTTATATTACGTCAAACGAGTTGCACTTGAGGCTCAAAGGTTCAGGCTGTAATGGTTCATGAACCAAACGAGTCAAATATTTTGTCATCATATTTTAATTCATATGATACATTTAAGCAAACATTATGTTGTTTGAACCAAATGGAATGAAACTCTCAACAATCAAACTGGAATATGGAAATCAATGATTTCATTTCGAATATTGTACAGTTTCAATTAATGGTGTGAAATGAACCGAGTAGTTGATTTGAATTTGAGTTCATATTGTGTTAAACTAATCGAGTTTGATGAGTTACGATCCATACCCGAATTGTTTGTTCATTCATTAAATGAGCGACACTCAAACCTGAGAGGTTTAGGTCATAGTGGTTCATGAACCAAGTGAATCATGCAAGTCTATATGTATCGTAGAAATTTAAGTCGATCAAAGTTTTCAAGGCAAACTCGAACATATTACGAACATATCGAGTCGATACGCTATTTATCGAGCTCGATGAAATCAAACTCGAGGTTGGCTTAGATCATGTCCGCCCTTAGTACTTATGTAGTGTTTTGAAAACCAAATTGGACGGTCGAACACTGAACCAGTGAAGCAATCGACGGTCCAGTTTTTAATTTTGATATAGGTTGGTAAAGAACCGGTCAAAACCAGAAAGGCCGGTAAAAATTGGAAGAGTCGGAAAATCGGTCATTTTGTAACAGACCGTGTACAATGCCAAAATATTATCCACTTTGGGCCCCGGGCCCGCACGGATTTGCTTATACCTGAATTCACAAGTAAAACGCGTCGCCGGTAAAAATTGGAAGTCGGAAAATCGGTCGTTCTGTAACAGACCGTGTACAGTGCCAAGATATTATCCACTTAAGGTCCGGGCCCGCACGGATTTGCTTTTACCTGAATCCACATGTAAAACGCGTCTTGTGGGATTAAGGAGCAACTACCCTTACAAGGTATACATTACTCCCTTAGCCCTCCATGTGGGATGAACAACATCATCCACCCCCTCCAAGGGAGTCCAGCGTCCCCGCTGGCACATGGACACTATACAACTTGACTCTAATACCATTTGTAACAGACCATGTATAGTGCCAAAATATTGTCCGCTTTGGGCCCCAGGCCCGCACAAATTTGCTTTTGCCTGGGTCCACAAGTAAAACGCGTCTTGTGGGTTAAGAAGCAACCACCCTTATAAAGCATGCATTACTCCATTAACCACTCCACGTGGGATGAACAACATCATCCACCCCCAGCCCAAGGGAGTCCAGCGTCCTGCTGGCACATGGACACTGTACAACCAGGCTCTGATACCATCTATAACAGACCGTATACAGTGCCAAGATATTGTCCGCTTTAGACCCCGGCCCACACATATTTGATTCTACCTGAATCCACTAGTAAAACGTGTATTGCGGGGTTAAGGAGCAACCACCCTTATAAGACATGCATTACTCCCTTAGCCCATCCATGTGAGATGAACAACATCATCCACCCCCCATTTACCCACCAAGAAAAATTTAGGGAAATTTGAAACTTTTCGAAAATAAGTTGATTGATAGACATTACAGAAAATCCAAGTAAAATAAGTTAACAAACGATAAACACGGGTGCTACTCAGTCACGCCAAATCAGATAATACATATAGATAAGTGCAGCGGAAAATAACAATGTTCATTTTATCAAATTTAATTAACTATTCATTTCTTTTGTAATTCATATAATATTTTCTAAAATATTTTATTTTATTAAATTTACTTTATTATAAATAATATTTATTTATTTTATAATTTTAATTTTTATATTCTTTAATTTGTAAATATTTTTCATTAATAAATTAAATTAAATTTATATATAATTTGATAATTTTTAAATTAAATATTTTATATTTCATATTATGATTTATGATTTAATATATTTTATTTATTTAAATATAAAATATATTTTAATTATAAATTTAAATATGATATTATAATATAGATTTATTATTTATATATATAATTTTATTGATTTATAAATATAATATATATTTATTAGTATGAAATTATCAATATTTTTTATATTTAATTTAAATATTTGCAAAAAAATTATATATTTTAATTATAGAGCTTGGTTGTACAGTCCATGTGCTAGCGGGAACGCTGGACTCCCTCGGGTTAGGGGTGGATGATGTTGTTCAATCCACATGGAGGGGCTAAGAGAGTAATGCATGCCTTATAAGGGTGGTTGCTTCTTAACTCCACAAGACGAGTTTTACATGTGGTTTCAGGTAGAAGCATATCCGTACGGGCTTGGGGCCCAAAACATACAATATATTGACACTGTACACGGTTCGTTACACGTTCAATTTTATATTTGCTTTTGTTTAAAAAATTGCTCTAAGCTCCCAAAATTTTATTACTAATTTAAATTTATTATGCATTTGCTAGTAAATAAATATTTAACACTTAATCTTTTATATTTTCTCATAATATCATTTAAAAAATTTATAAAGCATAACATAAAACATAAAAAAAATCTTCTTTCATTTTAAATCATTATTTTCTCTTACATAGTTAATTAAAATATAAAATATTATTTTTCATCTTATCAAGAGACTAATTCATATTTTAAATTAGTACTATTTTAGTATAGAAAATATGCATTATTTTACATCTAGCTTAATTATATATACTGTGAATGATGATAACTAATTTTAATAAAATCATCCGGTTCAAACGGTTGAACCAATTAAACCATAAATTAGTGCCTGGAGAATTTTGCTTCCGATTCGACCTTTAAAATACTCATCCCGTCCCAAGTGGGATGTCACTTTTAGTTTTTTATGTAGATTAAGATATTGTCTTTGATCACTAACTCATTTTACATAAACTTTCATCATTACCCATTTTCAAACTCATTCTAACCCCAACCAACTGACTTCCTGGGATGGGAGAATGCTTCACACACATGTACTTCAGCGGAAAAATAAATTGTAATTTAGGAAGATATATAGTTATGGGACCCTGCTTGTCTCCAGTAAGCAAAACGTGATGGAGGCTGCGACTGCATTTCTTAGCTCACCACTCAGCCTACATAACGGCAACTTTAACAAATGTACTGCTACGTGTCAAAATAATGTAATAGTTGAATTTTAATATCAATTTGACTTAAATTTATTTATGTTATTTATTCATGAAAAAAATATCAAAAAATGTATTCATCAAATTTTGGTTGTATATAAAGATTTCAAATTCTTTATTTGAATTGATATAGAAATAAATTTATAGATTAAATGCTAAAAAATAAGTGTAACATTACTTTTGGGACCGATGAAATAATATAAAAAGATTTTAACCCCACAAATTCCACATGAGCTGCACATTACAGAACTATAGATAATAACAAGGTTTTTAAAGACGCGCTTTGCTGCAGGCTTAAATTACGAATAAAATGAACAAATGAATTTTTAGAATGAATTCTTAATACAAGAACTGAATGATTTACCACAAAATAACAAATGCGGATATGGTACAAAAAACGCAAGAAAAAAAAACATTATCGTCCCTAAAACTTTAATTAAGATGTAATTCAATAAGAAAAGAAAATAGTTACACAAAGAGAAATAAAGGGAGAGCAAAACCCCTAATAAAAAAAGTGACAAGAACAACAAATGTTTGAAATTTTAGGATTTAATTGAAAAAAGAACAATTTAGAAGCCAATTAAGGGAGTTTTCCTTTTTAGCAAAACCCTGAAACTTCAACGTTTAATTAGGAAGAGAATAAAAAAAATGATACAAACAAAAAGTGGGGAGGACAGAACCATAAATTTTAAAAATTTATGGTCTAAATTGAAAACAAAATAAAATAGAAACCAAGGCTGAAAACTTTAGGGTATAAATCGAAAATAGAACAAAATATAAACCAATTGATGATTTTCCTTTTTAGCAAAGAGAGCACAAATGAAGAAGAACCCAATACAACATGCCACATGGAAAACTCTGATTGGCATGATATAAATTTCCTTAAATGAATAGAGTAGTAATAATGATTTAATCCTTTTGAAACGTTTGATTTTCTTGATATATATGGGACTTCAATTTATTTATATTATTCTTGAGTAGAACAAATTTTCAAAAAATATGTTCATAAAGTAAACATATCAAATTATACTATATACAAAAAGATTGAATTTAGAGTTCGGAATATTAGAAAATTAAAATATAGATAAATGTTAGAAAAGAAACGTTTCAAAAATTTAGGGATAGAGAGAGTACTAATTTAAAAACAGGATAAAAACATATTGAAAGCCATCTAACAAAGTTTCTAAAACAGATTTAGTTATCTGGAAAATATGTACCCCTAAAACATACTTCATTCGTCTCATTTTTTTTTGTTTTGCAGCATTTAATGTACGATTTATTTCTTATAACATTTGGACTTGTAAATTGTATAAGTTTATATTCAAATAAAAATGTAATGTGTCTAGTTTGTAAAAAAATTCAATAACTTTTTTTATCAAATCATTTTTAATGAAAATTTGAATCAAACACAAGTATAAAAGTTAAATAGGACTAATTTTGTGATACGAGGGGGCTCGGGGGAGTAAAGCTCAAGGGAAGTCTTCTACTTATTTTAGGGGTAGAGTTTTATACAAAGTCTACTAATTTACATACTAAATACACCACCCGTCTTTAAAAAGAGGCTATATTTTTACCATTTAAATTATAATTTTTTTAAATATTTTAGTATCTACTGTGCATGTTTCGACGGAGGGATGGAGTGAAGGTGTCAAACACTATATTTAGAAATTCGGGCAGCCTCCATTGCGTTTTGGTGAGTGGAGACACGCCGGATCCGTGGTCGATAGTTCTACTCTTTTACTAGTATTTATAATTATAAGTCGGTTCGGTTTGGTTTGGTTTGGTTTTGGTTTGGTTTGGCGTGTCGTGTCGTGTCGCGGCGCCTTCAGAAGTGAGGAGGAATGAATGAAAAGGGGCAGTTGAATGCCACCACAACTACAACGACATAGGCTTTTCTATTTTGAAGACTAAGTTTCAAGGAGTTGAAGGACCATTTTTTTTTTGTGCGTTCAAATACCAAAACGACGTCGTTTTGGAGGCAACCGTGAAATAACGGTTGCCGTTTCCACGTTCTTCTCCACGGTCGGACCAGGAGCCAGGTACGTAACTTCCACTCCTCCTCCTTCTTCTGTTGCACCAGCGAACATCTTCCACCGTCTGTGCAACAAGCATCTAAGTAGCATTTGAGATAAGTCGGCACGCGCTCAACTTTTCGTGTTCGAAAGTTATACGTTTGATCCGGTTGCGAGTAGCTTCCAAGTTTTAGGGTTCTTTAGTTTGTGACGCAGATTCGAATTCTCCTTCAACCATGAGTGGGTCAACCAAGCAAGAGTAAAAGGAAGGGTGGGGAAGAAGAAGACGTCTTGGCGCGAAGGTATGTTGATTTCTAGACCCCCTTCTAGCCTCCAAAGCGGACGGTGACATACCGGAGGCCCTATAGTTCGACGGTTTAAGAAGAGGGTGCGATTCGTCCCAAAACAGCGATTGAGAGTAGTATTGACGTTATGGTGTACAATGAACAGCGTCACGGTGTTATGTAGTGTAAACAATGATTTCATCATAATTTGCATTACACGACGATGCGTTTTATTGTTTATACCATTTGGAGCAGTGGGCGAGTAAGAAGAGGAGAGCTATCAAGATCGGTGGCAATGCGTGGAACAATTTTCGATAAGTTTCATGCGTGAAATAGTTTAATTTTGTGATTCCCTAAAATATGTCCGAGTATATAATATGGTTCATTGTTACAAAGTAGACTTTATGGTGAAGTTAAAGGCTGGTGATGTTGGCCTTGACGAGGGACAAAGCATAAAGGATGTGTGGAATGAGATGTCACCCGAGGATAAGGCGAAGTGGGGTGATGGTGGGGATGGCGGGATGAAGATAGTGTTGAGATGCCAGGTCCGGACATTCTACAGCGTAGTTAGTGGGTTAGTCGGGAGAGGCATGAAATGATAGGGATAGTCCTTCAAAAGCTTGTTGGGGTTGAAGGGTGATCCCACTAACAAAAGTCCGATAAAGGACCTGCTAAATTCATGGAGTACGCAGCAATGACATAGCATTTGGTGGCGGAACATATCCATTGACCGCTGAAGATTTTTGTGACATTATGGGTATAGAAGATGGGGAGAGGACATTAGAAACAGCAAGAATGTGAAGCCCAATGAAGGAGATATGTGATGCGTTTTGTGTGAAGTTGGTGAGCGTACCATTGTTTCACATGAGTCGATTGTAGATGTGTTGCGTGGGAGCGCCGACAGACGATGGTACGTATAGCATACGATCTCTTGGCTCAAGACTGTTCTCTGTCCTCCTCCCGGAAAAGGATTTACAACCACCCAATCAAGAATGTAGTGGATGCGAATGGGGCGAAGAGGTCATGGGGTCGTTATGCTTTCTGTGAGTTGGTCAGGAGTGTTGAGACTTTTGTGAATGGAGTACACGGTGAGGAATATATCCCGAAGGTCGGGGGCTGTACAATATTTCTACAGGTATGGTTCTTTGTGGTTAGCGTACTCATGTTTTCCGTAATCCCGTAATATGAAATTTACAAACCACCCTTCATATGTAGATGTTTTATCCGAGAAAGATTGCAAGCTGGGGGCGAGGATCCCAAGCAAATTCCAGCCGTAGTCTTCTTTTCTCCCGAGATGACCGTCTGTACATGCGTTTGTATGAGGTATGTTGAATTTGTTCGGTTCCAGCAATGCTTGATACCGTGGTACTTATAGGTTTCCCTTACCATGTAGGGCCTTGCATGTGATGAGAATATGGAGGCCGAAGAAGAGGGAGGTGAGGCTGCAGCAATAGCGGTGAAGAAGGAGAGTACGACCGAGGTTCTGCCGGAGAGGGTCGTGAGGATGTGGATCTAAGAATGGAGGTGCGGCATGCGCCGTGAAATTGGGTTTGTTAAGGCTCTGCGGAGGAAGTTTTTGTGTTGCAGGGGAATGAGAGAAGTTTGAAGAAACAAGTGACCAAGCTGCAGGAAGAGAATTGTGGTTTGCGTAAGGAAGTTGATGGGCTGCAGAGGAGAGTTGAAGAAATTGTTACCATTTTACTGAAAGGTGGTCCTGGTCATGTTGATGCACAACTGGGAGGACCGTCAGTGAATGTTGTTGAGAGGCGGCCAGATTTGAGGAGTGGTGAGAATACTCCTGAAGGGTAAGGTTGATGGGAATGTAGAAACCGAGGTGACGTCACCTGTGCAGAAGGGAGTGGGGGTTGAGAAGGTGAGTGCAGTGACCTATAAGGCCGCAGCTGTTGAGGAGGAGCAGCATAGTGACGGTTGTGTAGTCCCAGGTGCGACAGAGGCACCGGTGGTGGGAGGTCAGAAGCATTCATGCGTCGAGGTAAGATGCTTTTATTTCAGTGCGTTCTTTCGTTCCGCGAATTCTATATGCATATTGTAGCAGTGCGTTTTGAGAAGCTTGATTGCATTAATTGGCACAGATCACGAGAGGGTTCTACGAGGGGGTATGTTCCCGAGGAAGGCAGTCGAGAAGAATGCCGGTGAGCGGACCTTTCCAGAGGACGCCTTGGATTCATGTGAAGAAGGCTGGTCACCCGAACTTGATGTGGGCTGGACCATTTAATGTGAGAGCTTCAAAAGCTTTGGCCGAGGTTGACCACAAAATAGTGTCTTATGCTTTTGATCATAGGGAGGATGAGAAGTAAGTGTTAGTGTCTTGAAATTAGTCTTTTGTAAGGGCCTGCGAGCATGGTCATTGAGAGTGCATTTGAGTAACCGAATTTACATTTAATGGGCCAGGAGCACTGGTTAGGGTACGGGGCTACTTCCTTGAGCGATGGGACATTTCAGCAGGCCTATCTCCGAACAAAATGCTATGTGATGGGATTGTGAATACGTGGGTGTTATTCCTTCAAGAGAGGCGGCGCCTCTTAAGGAACTCCTTGAGAGTTGGTATTTCCCGGTGGATTTACAGGTTTGTTATGAAATGTGTGATTAACATAGGGTTGCCGTTGATGTTTAGTAACTGTTATTTAATTTAAATTTGGCGAGGTCTGCTGATGTAAGTGCACGTTCGCCTCGACAGGGCCATACGGCTGAGGTGGATTCCCGAAGAAGTGAGGTTGAATGCAACGAACTTGAAGCAGGTTAGGCAAGCAAGTAATATTGTTTTAGTGTGGTTGTCATTGACATGTTGAAATGTTGATTGAAATTGCGTAAATGTGTGCAGTGTTTGTGCGGTTAACGTAATTGATTCCGGACACTTCTATCTGGTTGTTTTCTTCCTCGAGGGAAATACATTGACGTATGGGATAGCTTAGGTGGGAGTAATGAGTCACCGGCACGGTATCGGGCTGTGCTGGACAAGTTGGTATGCCTATGAGACCTTAAAGTTGAACATTACAGTTTACTTTTGTCATGTTTAGAGGTTTATCTAAGGCCATTTTGTTTACGCATTGCAGTGCCCTGCAATGGATGCCATAGTGAAGCCAGCTGGTTTTAGCTTTTGTGATTTTGCAAGAAGGGTTACACCGGTTAGCCAGCAGCCTAATGCTCATGATTGCGGGTTGTTTGTTTGTTATTGGATGGGGAAACCTCATAAATATGACAAACATACTACATCTGAGGTGATTATTACATGTAATACTAGTTGTGTTTACCTTATTAATAGTTATGTCACTGATACGTTGTTCCATTCAAATTTCAAAGGCGCTCACATGAGAAACGGTGTAAATTGGCTCTCCGACTACTTGCAAGTGAGACAAACGCATTATTCACCCATGTTAAGGACCATGCCATCCTATGGCACCGTCTCGAAGTTGGAAGAGCTTGATAGGCCTACACGAGGGAGGGGTAACAGACATGCAAGTGACGCCCATGGACTTTTCAGAACCGCCCTCGCTGTAGAGTGTGGTGGTCCGGCTGCGATGGTGTGCAACACTTGAGTCCAGAATTCAAGACGGAGGTCGAAGGTACGCCGAGGAAGAAAGGAAAAAAGAGTGTACAAACCAAAGGTGGTGAAAGATCGTCTGTAATATGGTATTAGCGGTAGGGATTGACAGTTGAGTTGGTGGGAAAACCTTTCCGTAACAGTTGAAAGTTCATGTAAATATTCGGATGTTATGTTGGCACAATAGGGTTTAATGGACATGGAATTAGCGTTAGGCGTCACATATAGCGTTACGAGAAGGTCTAAAAGGGCTACGTTAAATTTAAATACGAGTCGTTTGTTGTAGTCGGCGAGGGAGTCGAGGCCCCAAAAATTCTACATCGTATACTTTAGAGGTCCTTAAGTGATACCCTGACGTTCGTTATGGTCCTAATGTGACACATTGAACCTGTGGAGGCACCAAAACGTTGCCACGGACCCTTAAGTGGGGACCGAAAAGGCTACGGTGACGATTCGAAGGAATTGTGGTCCTTTCTGGATCCCTAAAGTGTGTCGGGTAAAATAACCGAATAGGCCATCAATGAGTCATTTGACTTTCATTTGAAGGCAATCGGGCGAGGGACCTCAAGAGGGCACTGAAATGAGTCATGTATCATTTGAGGGGTCTAAGGCGCCCCAATGAGACAGTTATGGACCCGAAACGTTGCCAGTGTACATCTTTAGGCACCTAAGGATCGGCCCGTGACATGACGTCACACTTGACGGTTACCTGCAACCGTTAAGTGCGAAACAGCTTTCTCAAATCCTCGATCTGAAGAACGAGTTCCAGCACTTGCGACGGCCATGCATGCGATCTTTCGGAGAGCTGGCGCCTAGATCGGTGGCCGACGACGGTAGACAACGGCATCGGACTCCCGACTCCGGCCGCCGACTTCGAGGGACCCAGGTTTGTTGCCCAGATTCTTCTCAACAAGTGTGGCGGGCACCGAGGTTGCGGATTCTTGTTTCCTCTTTCTTGGGGTTTCTACCGTTAGTCATCCTTTAGATGGCTCCGAGGATGGGTAGTCGGATGATGGAAATACAAGCTCGGTATGAACCCCGAATGCCGTGTGATAAGGGGAATCGTCGATCAAGCCCGTGAAGTTGGTTGGAGTATTCAGGAATACAGAGCTATATTACGACTTCGAGCATCACGTGTCAAATCCTCAGCACAAGGTACATTTCGCTTACTATAACAGTTTTTTGTGACAGAGTGTTGTGTGTGGAGATTGACATCTTGGTGGAACCATGAACAGGACCACCTTACAACCTTCCAGGGCCACGGGGCTTCTTCAACTATGGTTAGATGGTACAGTAAACTGCCAAGGTACGTGAAGGATTCATTCAAGAGACACAAAGTGGTCCTGGAGGAGTTTAAAAATGCAATGAAGAGGACTTACTGCGACCGTCAACTCATGCGGGCTTTGAGCTACTCGGTGGGACACCACACATCTGCTCCACTTCCCCCGATTGGTGAGATGACCATGACGCCTCTTGATTTTTCCGCCATAAGCGGTTTGAGATGTTCGGGTAAGAGGCTCCCAGTTGACATAACCATACGGGACGATGCTAGGAGGTTAGAGAAGGCTGTCGGGGACCACTGGGAAAGGTGGTACAAAAAAAGGAAGTTAAGTACACAGATATCATGAAGGATTATGAAACCTACGATGTCAGTACTCCTGACAGAAGGGACCACCTCCTGCGGGTGTTTTGCTTCGTCCTCATCGGCACTACATTTATGGCTGACACTAGCAGTGGGTTTGTCGATACATTCGGCTATCATGTGTGGAAGACATCCCCTGCAATGAAGACGTATGATTGGGGAAGTGCAGGCTTGGGAACCCTTTATTTGTACATGGACGGATTAAGCGGGGTCGAGCCGGTAGTGGTGGCTACCGGGAGGCATGGCAAGCTTGGGCTTCGTGAGTACTTTAGGGACATAGGCCCCTCATTCGAGTCTTTAGGTGTTGGGGCGGGGAGGACCTCATTCCCAAGGGGAAAACACTGGGCACAAGGATCGCAAGGGAAGAACTTGAAAGACATGACATTGTACAAGGAGCGACTGGAGAATGCCTCAGTGACTAGGGTGATATGGAATCCATGGGGTGATGATCTGCCCCAGATGTGCGGGAAAGTGAGGATAAAGCCAAGAAACATGTGGTTTTGGAGTCACCTTATGGGAGGGCGTGGTATCTAGGAGAGAGGGTTATGCGGCGGTGGGCTGGCGAGACAGTTGAATGGCTTAAACCAGTGGTGCCCCGCCACCACCCAATACAATGTTTTCAAGGAGTGGACCGCAATAGAGTTGTATGATGCCTTGCAAGGGACATTTTCCGGGCGGTGGGTGGATGGTTTAATGCGGGATGTCCCGTGCACGGAACCGGTGGATGGCTGAGATGCGAAACTGAATAGGATAAAGAGGGAATTTCTTGCACCGACATTCCTCCTCCACCACCAAAACAAAAGAAAACTTCAAAGCGACCCAACATACACCTACTGCTTCGGCCACTACGGTGCCGACGCCGTGGCTGAGTTTGAGTTCCCATCACGGAGGATTTACATTGCAAATCTTGAGACCGAGCAAGCGAGCCATTTCTCATACCGATGCCACCCGCCAAGAAGTTGAAGGCTTCCCATACCACCGACGATGACATCCGTATGTTCAAACGCATGCCATATGTTGTTCCCTACCTGTTTCGTAGTAAACTAATAACATACACCCTACTTTGTTTGTAGGTTCCTCTCGAAATGGCCACCCGGATGCTACGAATGATTGGTGGGTTGAAGATGGCCCTATCTCGATGCAAGGATCTGCTGCAGCAACCAAAATTAGGCTGCTCAAAGGTTGCGGGAGTAGCAAGATGGATGACCGTGCCGCCTTCATCCATACCGAAAACGCGGGCCAGCTCATCCGTGAAAGAAGCAAGGAACGAGGGTGCCAAGGATGGAAGCCAGGAAGATGCCGAGAATGACAACAACCAAAGCGGCAGGCAAGGCAGAGGATGAAGACGATGGCACCGACCAGAAGAAGGCAACATGGAGGATAAAGACGACGACACCGACCAGGAAGAAGGCAGTTCGGAGGGTAAAGACAATGACAATAACGATGCTCACAATGACAATGACACCGACCTGGAAGAGGGCAATGAGAAAGAACTGCAGTGAGAGACGGGGACGCGTCCGATATGATGGATTTCTTCATCCAAATCCGCCACAACCAAGCGTGCATGTTGCAGGTGAAGGTGCCGATCGTAACGCAGCAACGGACCGGGAAAGTAACGCCACGTGACGACAAGGAGACGCTGCATGACGATGCCGAGCAGTTGTCGCCGCCGTTCTTAAACAGCTCCGGGAGGATGTTGACGCCGATGTGCGTGCAAGTACAAGGGACGAGGTGGGTGGAGGTGATGTTACATCCTCGTGAGGACAAAAAGGGGGACGACGCTCAGCCACCTAAGGGAAGTCCGCCCGTGTGGTAACGAGAGCTTATAAAAGGATGAAGAAAGCATAGGGTGCGTCTTAATTCGTTGTAGTACGGTCATGTGTAAAGGGATGAAGAAACTGTAGGGTGGTTATTTATTAGTTGTAGTACGGTCAGGTGTAGGTAAACATGCTTTTCTTTTCATGTGTGGAGCTAATGGGTAAACCGACGCTTGCATGCCGAGGAATGCGCGTTGAGACTCACAAACCGCGTCCCGCAGATTTCCAAATACCGTCTGCCCTTGCATCGCAGCGCCTGCGTGGCCCCAAAGATGACACACCGGCCGCCTCCGGCCCCCTAAAAAGACACAAAGTGGCTCAAGACAAAACCGCGTTCCGCTATATAACGATCGCGTTTGCCCTAACTTAAAACGCCGACGATTTTTAACAGCCGCTTCACGCAAGTCGGGCTTCGACGCTTGAAATAACTTACAACGCTTCGGTACTTACAACGAACTAATAACTAATTGCTCTCATTCTTTTGTTTCTTCTTTCTTTTATACTAGCTTCATCCTTAAATTTTTAGTGTAACACTTAAGCGTTAAACTTGTATTTGACAGACATTATTGCTACAAGGAGTTTATCACATTAACATACTAAATTTATATGTTAAAAATACTGTGCCCCCACAAATGACACAAGGCCGTCTCATGGCCCCCTAAAATGACACAAAGGCTCAAGACATAACTCGCGTTCCGTTGTATGTCCAAATAGCGTTTGACCTAACTTACAACGCCGACGTTTACGAAGAACGTTTCACGCAAGCCGGGTTTGGACGCTTGAAATAACCTACAACGAACTATACAAAACTAATTGCTCTCATTCTTTTGTTTCTTTTTTCTTTTATGCTAGCTTCATCCTTAAATTTTTAGTGTAACACTTAACTTTTAAACTTGTACTTGACACACGTTATTGTGACAAGGGGTTTATCACATTTATATCGTTCCTTCAACAGTTTAACACAAAAAGTTCATAAATTACTATATCAAAATGATAAGTTGATATATGCAGTTTATGGACAACTGAGTATACATTTATGGAAACTAAAAACATTAACATACTAAATTTACATGTTAAAAAACACTGTGCCCCCATAAATGACACAGTAGCCGTCTCATGGCCCCCTAAAATGACACAAAGGGCTCAAGACAGAAATCGCGTTCCCGTGTTTTAACGAACAACGTTGTAACTAACTTACAAAAGCGGCATACAGAGACAACGTTTCACTCATTTGCACACTACTTCTGCTTCTGGTGAAATTGAAATTGATGAAGGTTGTAGGACAACTACTAACAACAGGGGGTTTCAAACATGGATAAAAAGAGGCGAATAACGCCACTATTCGCCTCTTTTTATCCACGCGAGTAAGGGAAGCGAACTCACCTCTTCTTACGCGGACCTCAGGCGAATTGTTTAAAAGTGAACTGAGTTGTTCACTCCCTGATGTGTAAATTTGAGTTCTGCTTCTGGTGCAGCACGAAATATGTGCGCAGCGCACAGGCTTGCGCACAGGTTGTGCACAGGCTTGTGCGCAGCGCACAGCCTTGCGCACAGATTGTGCACAGGTTGTGCACAGGCTTGTGCGCAGCGCACAGGCTTGCGCACAGATTGTGCACAGGCTTGTGCGCAGCGCACAGGCTTGCGCACAGATTGTGCACAAGTTGTGCACAGGCTTGTGCGCAGCGCACAGGCTTGCGCACAGGTTGTGCACAGGCTTGTGCACAGCGCACAGGCTTGCGCACAGGTTGTGCACAGGCCAAAACTCACCCAAGAAGAACTTAGATATGAAGAGAAGTAAGTTTCGATGAAGGGGAAGACTAATTTTGGTTGCAAATAAAACACAGGAGTTGCGCAAAAAGGAAGGAAAGTTGAGGCGGGAAACGCCAATTGTGGTGAATTCACGTGTTTTCAACTTCTAGTTCACGGGGGCCTCAAACTTAACCCTCCTATTTTCACTTTTTTCACTCACCTCCAATTCACTCAGTTTTTCACCTAAAATTTTTTTGTTCACTTCCTATGTTTGAAACCCCCTAACATGTACAATATTTTAGCTCTGTTTTGTAATGGAAAACAAGCATTCATATCAGACATCTTAAGAGTTAGAATCCATCCATACAACTTAAGAGCAGCAATTAAAATAAGTACAACAGGTGAAACGGATACGCCATAAAATCCATACTCAACTAACGCTTGAACTAACTTACAACGCTTGAACTAACGTTTGACCCATACACATGTTGCAGCCATAGCAAACAACAACACCACGACGGATAAACTACACAACATCGTACGCATCGTAAGGCGCCTTTGGAGTAGAGCCTTCTCCTCAAGATAGGCAGCTCACCACTTGATACCTGCTTTCAGATGAGCAACCTCCTCCTCTCTACCAAAGAATCGAACGTGACAACTGGATTTTGCAGTGAAGAAGTATTTGTTTGTAGTACTTCAACTAGTTAATCACAGAGATCGCACGAGTTGGGAATGGTGGGTCAACCCACTCCTCAAATCCGCAACCTTGGTCATCCCCCTAGGTGCGTGAACCAAAGAGGAGTCATGGATTATGAATATCTGGGTAAGAATGTAGAGATCTAAACTCACCGCGCACTACGGCAACGCAGTAACGCCGGCCTGGGTTATCCGAACTCCACGCCGCCGCGACGGCGCAACCCAACCCACATGAGCATGTCCGGCCGTACGCTGGTGATAGAGTCTCGATGTCGTCGCTCTCGCCATAGCTTGACCCCGATGACCGGCTCACCATGGCTAACCCTAAATCCTCACCACGACCCACACGACCCAGCCGACGTCTACTGATGGCTAATATACTAATACACCGCGACCGTGAGGGTCAAAAATGCGTCACTGACGCAGCTAACAAACACGCGAATTTAGCCCATGATCGGGACAATTAATTTCAAATATCCATTTCATTTAGATGTCAGAGAAGCTTTTAAGGGGTCCAAAAAATACACGACGTCCTGTACGCTCTACGAACACTCTGTTTTACATACCACGCCACAAATGACTCAATCACAAATTGCCCCAGGGATTAATATCGGTGCCCGGCAGTGGACAAAGACCAATGGTAAGTGACGACGATGTTGGCCCAACCTGGCCCTGCATTCCTCCATCGTATTCGTCCGGCCAAATGTTCCCACCAAAAACAGGGGTCACGTCACTTCCGGCTTCCGGGAAAACAACCACCGCGCATAAGGGTGGACAGTGTTCTGGAATGTCGGATTCGTGGGCTGCCTCAGCTTCCACGGCGTACCGCAGAGTACAGTTCCTTCGGTTGTGGCCGACCTCTCCACACTTGCTACATTTCCTTCTTCCTGTGCCAGTTGATTTCTTCTTCTTCGCGGTAGTGATAGCAACAGGATTGAGAACCAAGCATGACTTACTCCCATTTCGGTGTTGGTCCAAATTAGCACGTTTCCCCCTAACTTCATCAACACGCGTCTCCAAGTTTCTCAGACCATCTTTTAACCACTCATACTCTTCCCTTGGACATCTAGCACCATTGTATACAATCTTGTTGCACAGTTACCTAGCTCCATTTGCCTTGCCCTGGTCAACACTTCATCGTAGCTCAGTCAATCGATGGTTGGAAACATGGTTCACCGGCTGACTTAGTCCACCTTTTTAGTATCAAAGATTCAGGAATCCTTGACGCATGCTCCATCTTCAAGACAGAGAACATGTGTTTACAAGGGATGCCTCGCCAAGTCATTCAACAAAATCAGAAAAGATTATGCAACACTAAATACTCACTTGAAACGTTATTCAGAGGGACTACAAACGTTATTCAACAGGACTATAAACGTTATTTATAACCCCAAACGCGTTTGGTTACACCTATGACGTTAATGTACCTTTGTAATGCAAATGTGGACAAGTACATGTCACGCTACTATCCTGGATGGACGCAAACTTCTCTTTTCCTCACATTCTCTTTCCGATATCGCCCCACTAAATACACCCGCACTTCATCGCTGTTTACATCGTGACTTGCCTCGAGCCAAATAGGGGCTTCACCCCTAATCTCTTCAGCCACCAATCAAGATTGCATCGATATACACTTCAAAGCAAAGATGTTTTTCCAGTTCGGAAGATGGGTTGTCAATTGTGCCCCCTTATGCTTGCTATTATAATTGTTCGAACTACCTTCTCCTCATTCTTGCTAATGCAATATCCACATGCCTCACAAACCGGAACAATTTTAACTCGCTTCTAACAAACCTTTTCCGGTAAGAGTGCATCCCTTCGCACCTTTGGTTGCTTGACATACCGGCAAAGAAGTGACCCTTTAGATAAGCTAAAGCCCACATCTTTTCCGCTCATACATCCGCTTCACCTGTGGGTTATCTTGCAACCCATACTGACACATTCGCATGCCACACTCTCTCGAAATCATCGGCATCATCAATCCAGAGCATTAACTTCGCAAAAATGTCCCTAACTCATGTCTAAATTTCCCATCTTTCACCTTCTCGAGCGATTACCCATTAGGTGCCACGAACACAAACGATGTATCGCATTAGGGAGGACTTTCCGTATGGCTACACGCATGGCTGCATCTTGATCTGTAATCACTGAAACGGGGGTCTTCCCATTCATACACTCCACAAAGTTCTCCAACAACCAAACAAAAGCTTCCTCACTTTGCTCATTTATAAGAGCGCATGCAAATACAATTGTGGAGAAATGGTTATTCACACCAACGAAAGTTATAAAAGGCAGTCCGTACTCATTTGTTCTAAAAGTTGAGTCGAACCCGACAACATCACCAAACGATCAGAAATCCCGTTGCATTTGGCTGTCAGCCCGTAAAAGATAGCGGAGTCTGTTGCCCTCGTCCCACACGATAGGTGCAATACATGCCTCGGATCTCCTCCACAACTCTAGTCAAGTACCCTATAGCAGCCTCTGCGTCACTATCCATTATTTGAACCCTTCGATCACTATCGACAAAATTGTAAAGATCTTTAATGCCGAACCCGACTGTTGAAACCACTGCAACCAAGACCATGTAGTCCATTATAACACCGGTCTTGATGCCTACACTCTTCATCTCGCTTTGTTTGCTCCTTCGCCATAAAGCTTACATTTTTGTGCGATGCAACAAGGTGCATTTCAGTTCTCTCGACCATAGGGTGATTATGACTGTCTTGAACTCCTCACTTCATACTTACCGGTCTCCTTAACACAATTGACCCGGAATGAAGCAGACATCCACACCTTCCAACTCTCATGGGTTTCCTTTGCCTCTCATGGGAGCGAACTTGGGCTCATTTAGCCCATATCTCTACACACCCACCTCCTCCTCATGACAATGTCTGTACCCATGTACATTTTTTTCTCAACCCTCCTCGTCCCAAAACCCATAACTTTAGCATAGCATTTATAGAACCTCTCTGCACACTCAGTGTCATCAAAAAAGATATCCTTCAAATCCACAAGTTCCCACTTCTGCACTGGCTTACTCAACTGTAAAACTATTGCACTCCACTGATCGTCAAAAACATCGTCATTACACAACTCCTCGTCACTCTTTTCCAGTTCCGTGTTGTCCTCTGCCGCATCCATATTTTCAAAGAATTCAGCATCGTTACCTTTCCAACTTGAATGTGCCGGAGGATAGCAGCTTGCATTACTAGAGCTGACCCAGTTCTTTGCACCACAATCAAATTGGTTATCACCCCACGACGACGCCATGAAATCGCGAAGAGAGCCTCTGTTTTCATCCATCTTTCAACCAAATACGTCAATTGTATTACGTGCGTCGACAACCACGTTGTAGTCCAAGTGTCTCTTCACGTATGCATAAATAAATCAATGAACCATAAATACGCACCTCCTACACAGAATCAACAACCACCACCATAGGGGACTACCGCATGAATCAAACAGAGGAATGTTACCAGTTCTTCCACTGCGCCATACTTACATTTCATTACAGCAGACAACCACAACCTGTGGGGTAAATCCATCTCAAACCATGCGCGCTAGTAAATAGTGAGGTTAGCCGATCAACAGCTGAGTTCGAACCCTTTGCGTGCACCGCTAGCGTTTTCTCGGGAAACTAATGTTGCACGAAAGGCACCCTAACAAGGCCCACCGACGCCGCTCCACGCACTGGACTTACACCGTGACTCACTAAAGCCCATTAACCAGCGTTTCATTGCTCATAAACGACGTTAGGCCAATCATCAATAGCGTTACTATCTACCCTAAAATGATGCAAGCTTTTAAATGAGATTAATTACTGTTTTTAATCAATAAAAACAACACATGGGCTTATAGAATAGACAAAACTACTATTCCATAAGAGCTAAATATTTTAAATATGACAACCACGGAATCTAGAGTACGGGTCATGACTTTAGGTATTGCCTCAAACACATACTTCAACAAGAGTTAACCTAAGAGGAATCATAAAAATAATTTCCCATACAAAACACTTAAATACACTATATTATGTTCAAGACTAACATCTAAAACTTACATTATACTTAAATATCAAATAAAAAATACAAAACTTTATAAAATTATACAATCGCGTTAATTAAACGTTATTTTACGAACCTCTAACGCTAATTTTAACGACTCCAACGCTATTAGGTAACTCTTATACCACACTTTCATCTAGAATGTTCTAGAATGACTAACGTTAGGTGCCTCGTAAAGGACGCTGACGAATATTTGGCTCCTTCTGTAATGACTAATGTTAGGTGCCTTGTCGGCCGACCAATATTTCTCCGATTAAATGAACAGGGTTACAACACTAGGCAAACGACTTTGGCCATTTCACAAACGGGTTCCACAAGCCTCGCAACAACATTAAAATTACGCCTTACGCCTTCCACGATTTAAAATCAAAAAAACCATCAACCATGATTTCTTTCTACACGTATTCTTTAATGCGCTATAACAATGGGAAACATTGCTCCTTCCGCATGAATACACCCATTTTTAGCCTCAACATAGAGAAATACACAACAAAACCGACAAAAAAAACTTTAGGTCTAAAATGTCCAACTTCACAAAGATAAATCACAGATTTCAAGATTTGAACAGAAAGCAGACTTCAAAATAAAAATGCTACAACGACATACATACATACATGGCCCAAGAAACAACACCCACCGAAAGTTTGGTGGGCCTACAACAGATATGAGTGTAATTAATTACACAATCTGACCAAGCCAATCCACAATTTTCAATTTGGTCAGGGAGGCCCACGCCATAAATAATACTAGTAAAATAATATGAGTGTATCTTAACATTAAGCTTATGTTTTGTGTTCCGGATTCATTTCTACCTTTCAAATAGTGGTAGTATTATTGATTCAGATAAAATTAAGGTTAATAGTAGGGGTATGTATGATGGATGGGGTGGGGTGGGGGCATTTGACTATATCCAACTAAAGAAAAAGAAAGAAAGAAAGAAAGAAAGAAAGGTTCATTATTTTATTTCCATATGCTCTTAGTCTAATGCTTTTGACTGTTGTAATTAATTGATCTTTATTATTACTCCAGCGAGGAGTGAGTGTTCGTGGTTGTCCAGCCCCTCCGCCATACATACATATATATATATATACATCACAAGTAAACCTAGCAAACCCTAACCCCGGTGATCAGCCAGCCAGTCAGTCACATGTGTTAGTTGAGAGCTGGTGCCTCATCAAACACCCCTAAAGTTTTAAAATTAATTGCCGGCACCCGCTCTATCAATCATATTTTTCACACTTAAAAAGCAAAAAAATTTCAAACGATCTTCACATCCTCGTTAATTCCCAAATTGGTTTAAGATCCAATGGGTTTTTGTTAGAAAAGACATAGCCGTATTTGCAATTAAAAAAAAGAGTAGATAAAAATGAATTACGGGGTCCCACCCATGGAACCTACCAGGGGAGGGGAGGGGAGGGGCCGGTGGGGTGGCAAAGACAAAATTGGGGACGCCTTTTAGTTTATTATTTTCTTCTTTTCCTTTAACCGGGTGAAAAATTCAACCAAGTCAGCGATTTTGCTCAGATATTCATGGAGTATAATGTAATGGGAGCCAAACAATATTGCCAAAAAATGTTAACAAATTAAATTAATCAATTATTCTATCAAATATGGAGTTGACTCGACGCAGTGGGGGCAACTGCCTTTACTATTAGTATTATTTTTGAACTATACAGTATATAATTTGTATATTTAGAACAAGTTTCAATCAATGTCTTTATAATTTACCTCAACAGAATTAATACTATCACCTCATTACCTTCAAAACTAACATTTAGACCCTATAATTCCACTATTAAGACTTTTGTATATCTTCAAATTTTGCTCTCATAACAAAACTTTTCTGGTTCACCATTGGTATCAAGTGTAACCATATCTTCATCATCAGTCCATTAATTATTAGTACGTGTTTATTTTTAGGGAGTCTCCACTTCCTTTTAAACCACTTTTCTTTATTATTATTTTTCCAGTTAAATATTAGAGGGAGTGGCAACGATGAGGTGAGAGAGCACATTGTCCAGTGTCCACCAAGTATAGATGGTTGGTGAATGCCAATGCCAAAATCAGTGAGGTGGTAGTAAGTTGATCGCAAACAATTACTGGTGCTTTTATCAATAAATAAAAGTTTGAGAATTAAATGTACAAGATGCAAAGTATTAGAGGTGAAATTTAATCAGTTTAAAGAGAAATGTTAAAATTAATAGCTGAGTATTAAAATTATACTCCTAATTATCTAAGTTGAATGGTAAATATAGACGGTTCTAAAAAGAGTGGTAAAATTGCACATGCAATGCAATTGAGTGTGCATTTTAGGCTTAAATCTAAATCACTAAGCAGTTTGTATCATATAATTAGCGGTTGATGTCAGAATGTGTAATAATGTTAGTAAAGTTAGTGAGTGAAGAAATGAGTAGCAAGCAGATAATGAAGAAGTCATCCCTTTCTTTTCTTTTCTTTTCTTTTCTTTCAACACCAAGCAAGTAAGTTTCCTCTCATTCTCTCTCCAACTTACCATCATCATCCTTCCTTGTCTCTTTAAAACCTTCTCCTCCAAATTCAATTATTCCTTGAACAACCCAAAACCCTTCTCCCTATTTCTTCTCCTTTCTTCCTCTTCTAATCAGCCCAGCCAAAATATCAAAAAATAAATAAATAAAAAAATGATGCAGAAACAGCATAGCAGGTCCTCCTCCTTCAGGGAATCTCTCAAAGCTCTTGAAGCTGACGTTCAACATGCCAACGCCCTGTAAGTTCCTGCAGTTTCTGGGAAGAGGCTTGGGGTGGGGAGCAAGACTCAATTTGTATTCAGCCATATCATTGTTAGACCGAATTAGCAAATGCTACCGTTACTTTTTTTGTTTTCCTGCTTTACTCTCTTCCATTTATGGCACTTGGTTTGGCTGGTGCTTGTTTAGTTCAGCATGATTGTGCCAGTTTGGCTCCGTATTTGGGAAATTTAAGAGAAATTAGACCGATCAATATTCAGTACAGCTGATGAAGGATTTTGATTTCACTAACAGCGTTTGTTTGGATATAAGTGGTTGTCCGATTACCTGATAAATCCCCTTGTTGGTTGTACAATCAATCTCTTGAAGTTGTGTTTTCTGGGCATTTAAATTGTTGTTTGAATTTCGTTTTCTGTTTTTTTCCTGTTCCCCCTCTTCTGGGTGCAGGGCAGCTGCACTTCCTCGAGAATTTGGTGAAGATTGTGTTCAAATGAGATTATCTTACAGTCCCTTTGCTCCATTTATCCTATTTCTGATTGAATGGATGGATTATAGCTGTACTGATACCCTCCCCAGCTTTCTAGGCCTACTCAATGTACTTGTATACAAGGTATTGTTCATGCTGATATGCAGTTATGTTTGCTTGTTAGAGTTTGACATTTTCTATGCTTCTGAGTTCTGTCTGTCCCCTGTGCTGTAATTGTAAACATTCTTTATGTTTGTTCAGGCATATGTTGATGGAATGCCAACATTGTCCTCCAAAGAGAGGCGAGCCACTCTCAGAGAATTTTATGGTATTTTTCTCTCTTCCTTCTCTTTTGAACTTTTGATTTCCTTTAGCCGTGCCCTTCTCATCAGGAGTCCAATTTCTTGGCTGGACTTTTACTTTCAGCTGTCATTTATCCTTCTCTCATGCAACTGGAAGAGGAGTTCCTTAGAATGGGAGATAGTAATCAGAGAACCAATGTTGTGGCGCGAAAGAGAGTTGAAGATAGAGATGATGAGTGTGGAATATGCATGGAAAATGGCTCCAAGGTGGTGCTGCCCACCTGTGGCCATGCTCTCTGCATCGGCTGCTTCCATGATTGGTAATTGCTTGTTGGATGCTGCTTCCATCGACTCTGCATGTACTCCTAACTTACATTGATGCAATATTGACATGGTGCAGGAATGATCGTTCCCAGTCGTGTCCTTTCTGTCGTGGCAGCTTGAAGAGAGTGAGTTCTAAGGATCTATGGATTCTCACATGCAGCTCTGATGTTGTAGATATGGTTACAGTTGCAAAAGAGAACTTGAGGTGTTTCTACCTGTATGTCGAAAATCTGCCGCTGGCAATGGCTGACGTACAATCATATGGTCATGACTACATGATCTAATAATAGCACAAGGAAACACTGAACCAAGGACATGCTAGCAATCCCATGTACATAGAACAACAACTATGGAGCCTTTTACAAGATCTTTCCTGTAAGCAGGTTTGCCTTTTTTCTTTTTCTTTTTTAACCTTTAGGATTTAGTTCTACTTAACCAGGATGGCTGTGAGCCCTGTAGTTCTTCACTGAACCCATCAGAAAGTAAGTTGTAGATCAAAGATGAACAATAATAGTAGTAGTAATAATAAGCAAGCATTCCAATGAATCCAACTCAGCTTTTTGGAGTCTGAGTATTGAGATGAAATATCTACTCTTGCAGTTTGCTTATTTCTGTTGATGGCTTGTTGGAATGTGGTGATTTTGATTCACGAGTTCCATGAATGGCATGTGAATGACTTCTAAGCAAGCCTTGTGTTTCTTTGGTGGTAGTTGATTGTCTGGTGGGTGTTGCTATCTGTGCCTTGCAAGATTTTGTTAGCATCAAGCTTCTAAGATACTTACTTGTCTAACGTTACTATAGCTTTAAGTGCCGCCAAATGATCATATGCTTAGGCAAAAATCTTCTGAACACGAATTGATTGCGAAGTATCAGGAAAAGCCCATGGGCCTTGTATAACGAGCCCATGGGCTTTTCTGGTAAAATAAAAGATTTGTTGGGCTTTGTTTACTTGAGAGGTTATGTACTTACTACTACACTAGAAAGGAAAAACAACATGCAGAATTTGTCTCCAACCGTTGTCGTCGCAAGCATGGAGGCCGGCGCCGATCGTCCCTTTTACCTTGGGCATTGTCTTACTCGTTTTGCTCCTATGGGTAGCATGGTTGACGCGATAGAACTTAGAAATCAAGAAGTGTTGGCGCTGGATCGGTGGGCAGGGGTCGCTAGCCGGCGCTGGTCCTATGGAATTTCGGGGTCGATTGGCGCTCCTCCTTATGAAATCGTCACTCGCTCTATTTGGCGCAGGTTGTGGCTCAGTCCGAAGGGGCTCAACGTCATCAGTCGTGTTTCCGGTTGGCTTGCAGGACTCGACATTTTCTAGCCGCAACGGTCCATTTTGTAGAGGAACTTTGCTCGCTTCTCAGACTCGATCTGCTGGGAAAGCGCTGTCGGGTGGGTCCCCGATGGTTTGAGTCCGATGAGGGTTAGGATTGTTTGGTTTGGATGGTGATCGATTCGGTGTGTCCGAATATGCCATTGATAATTCAAGTCATGCACGGAAGAGGCTGCAGACAGCTAGTCATGTGGATGAAGCTCCTGAGCGACTTTGCTTGGGTTGGGGGAATCCGAGCTAGACAACGGCCGTTGATGGATCATTGTCCGATTAATTATTTTGCGATGGCATTCTTACTTTTTTTTTTCAGATTCATCAAATTTTGTGCGTTTCATTTTCTGGTTTATTTTTCAGGACCCTCTTATATTTTTTTTTTTATTTCGGTTAGATTTCACTTATTTTTGTTTTGTTGAGCTTGGCATCACGTAGGTGGGTTTCCTTGGTTGTCACTACTTCTACGATCAGTTCTCTCATTAGCCCATTATGGTGCACTAATATTGTTTAGTCTTTGGGCGTGTAGGAGTACACTGAGCCGGATTCATGATCTTTTTTTCCACCATCGTGGTCATGACTATCGTCATGATTTGCTTTGCCTTTTGAGGTCAGATAATGAGGGTCTAATCGTAATGGTTTTGGTCTTCTTAAGTAATTCCATTTATGTGGATATTTTCCCATTTACGAGTAGGTTTATTTATATTTCATTTGTGTGTCTTAGTTCATCGTCTATGACTATTTTGTTATGATTTATCATGTAATTCCATTTATGTGGAGATTTTCCAATTTATGGGCAGATTTATCTGTACCCTTTCTGGGTACCTTAGTTCGTCGTCTACGACTTATTTTGTAATGATTTATCATGAGTGAAATGCACGATTAGTCCCTTAACTTTGCTTATTGTCATATTTTGGTCCCGTTTTAAGAATTTGTCCTATTAAAGTCACTTATCTTCATATTTTTGCCCTATTCAGGTCCTTTACCGTTAACTTGGTGTTAAAGTTAACGGATTTACTGAAAAAATGATTTTTTAATAACTAAAGGTTTCCTATTATTGTGTTTGCACCATAACATTTTAAAAATTCACATTTTAACCACCTACTTAAAAGTCTGACAACCCGATACTACTCCGACAACCCGATACTACTCCGGCCACCCACCTAGTGACGGCCAACCACCTAGTGACGGCCAACCACCTCTACCGTACCCACGGGCTGTTAATCACCTCATCGCCTCTCCGATACCTCTTTCCGGTCCCGCCTAAGCTTACCCGGACCTTCACTATCCCGCAAATCAATGATCAGTCACCTTTCAGCTCACATTTTTTTCGTGATTGGAGCGTAGAAATTAATCGGAATCAAAGTTCTATTCTTAAAGAATAAAACGCCTCTTGTTTTAGTATCAAATGATTCCTAATTTGAGAGGAATTGCATTATGAAATTCTAGGGATCTTGAAACCTTTGAAATTTAATTAATCAAATTCGGAGATAATGTTACAAATTGATGGCTGACACTTGTTGCTAGAGTGTCCAGGATGAAAACCCATTCAAGATTCACTGTCATCGACCAACGAATCGACCAGAATCGGGCCGGAATCGTGGCGGCCAACATTTTGCTTTTTCGCGATTTGGTAGTTCCGGAGCTCACCAGCGGCTTGGTGGCTTCCAATTGGTGTCACCAGCCTCGAATGCAGCTGGTCATTCAAGTGCGGTGCCCCTGGCTGCCAAAGAAACGTTGAATCGAACTTACTGGGCTAGGTCGAGCTAGGGAGGACGGTGGTCGGGCTGGGGAGGACGGTGGTCGGCTAGGTTGAGCTGGGGAGGCCGGGCCGAGCAGAGCAAGGCTGGAGGTGGGCTTGCTGGCGCCGGTGGGCCTTGGTGGTGGCCAGAAGTGATGGTGATTATTAGAAACTCATATATCTAAGTTTAGGGTGCAAATAGTATAAAAGAAAAGGTACATGTGACTAAAAAAACATTTTTCCATTAAATCTGTTAATTTTAACACTGAGCTAACTATAAATGACCTGAATAGGGAAAAATATGAAGATAAGTGACTTTAATAGGATAAATTCTTAAAACGGAACCGAAATAGGACAATAAGCAAAGTAAAGAACTAACCGTGCACTTTACCCGATTTATTATTAATAAAATAGTCTTTCTTGTTTTTTTTAAGAAAAAAGATTTGGAAAAAAAGGCAAGACACTTTGGAGGAAGTTGCATGGAGTTAATCCTTCCAATTTGTTTATCATCAATGATGACTTGGCTCTCCCTTTCTTTGGATCACTTTCCAACAAAGCAATTCTTAGTGGGCATTTCCTTTTAAGGTCTTTGTTTATTTTCTCCCATGTTTTAGTTTCTTACCCCACTCCCTTTCAACCACAAATTTTTATTTATTGTTTATTTGTCTGTCACCAAATTTTTAGCACAAGAATAAAGAAGAGTTGAGTATATATATGTTTTTAATGCCCATGAGCATTTTAAATATAGTGTTTGTGATCTTAATGGTAAGGGATAGGGGTACGTGTTTGCATTCTTTGAATTTTATTGGGTATCAAAGAAGGTTGGTTCGGTTGATATTCCATTGATCGACTTATAATTTGTGCAAGACAGCTAATTAAGGAAAATTTCAGTAAGCAAGCAGGACGCTGCAGGCTGAAATGAGATGTTAAAGAGGGTTCTAGTAAAAGCTAAAATTAGTAAAGGAGAGAGTACTTAGATCTAGATCACCTGTCCCATCTTCTTTGTGTTTATGTGTCCCTTTAGCACAAATAATTAACATAATTGGCTTCTTTGTTAATTTTTTCTAATGGATCAAATAACGGTGCTAATTATTTGTACTAAGGTGACATTAGACAGAAAGAAACTGGAACAAATAATCCTCTCTGGCACTTAAACCCAAAACCTAATAGATAACAACACTAATTTTACTAATGGAGTAAATAAATAGGAATTCAACATCTTTTAGGACTATCCTTAAATGAAATAATCACCGTTGTTACATGTACTAAACGAGTAGCATTTTTGTGTGTGGAGAAAATGGGTTCCCTCTCTTCCATTTTGAAAAACAGAAAGAAATAGAAAAACTACTTAGATCTGGATTCGCTATGATCTTAGAAGAACAACGAAAAAGATGCTAGGTAGAAATCCTGATGGATAATGGGGGCAAAGGAGGGAGGGAGAGAGAGAGAAGTGAGAGAAAAGAGAATCGTAAGAGTAGCACAATTACATCATAGCAAAAATACAATCCGAAATTTTATCAATCAAAATTCTAAGTCTATCCATCTGCAGAGCCATCCGAGCCAGTTCGTAAGCAACATGGTTACTTTCCCGGAAGCAATGTAAAACGCGCCAAGATTCAAACTTAACCAAGGCGGTGCCGGTATCTGTAATATTTTTCCATCCATCCGACCGGATATGCTTCCCTGCTAAAAGATTACAAATAATGAAAATGAAAATGAAAATTGGCTAAAACTATTTACCCATGACCAAACTTCATCATTCACATTGGAGGAAGATGTTAGTGACTGATGGTGGAGAGTCCACCTTCTCGCGCGCACCAATTTAATGGCTAGTAATTATGTTGAAACTCATCAATTTATTAGAAAAATCATATTATTATTGATTTTAAAAGGCAATTGAAAACTTATTAATTAAGATGGATGAAAAATAAGCGATAGATATAGACTCATGACATTTGCGGACACAGTCCTAACAATCCAAGCGTCTGGTCAATGCATTGTAAATACTTGTAAAAAAGGAAGTCATTTCTCAATTTTGCGACTTTCGTCCAACAAAGAGTTCAAAAGACGGGTCAACGGTCGGAGGCAGTGTAAAAGACAACGAAAAAGAATTTTGAAGGGGCTAATTCCCAAATTACAGAAACCCCTTGAGATTTGGTGAAATTGTTAATTTACTCCATCTATTTTAAAAAATCAGCAGTTACCCCCGAGAGGTTTAGTGAAATCTTCAATTACCTATCTTGACCATATATAGTATGTAGTGTTAGTTGACCATTACACTAGCTATACACCAAAACAGTTAAGAGGCAGCCCGTGATCACCTGTATCGCAGCAGCATGGGCTCCCCCGTGTCCCAGCGGCCTGAGCTCGCCGCATCGTGACGGTGATCAGACAACAACGGCTAGGCAGGGTGGCCGGTTTGTGAGGGAGAAAAGAGAGAAACAAGATATTTGGGTTAAAGTGTTAGGGTAAAAAATATTGGTGACAATAAGAGTAGTTAACTTTAAAATTCTTAGTGGTCAACTAACAGCATAAACTCAAGGGGCGTAACTGAAGATTTCACTAAACTTCATAGGGGTTATTGCAGATTTTTGAAAATAGAGAATAAACTGAAGATTTCAGCGAACCTGGGGATGAATTTCTGTAATTTACCCTAATTCTTAATTAGGGAGCATCACTCTTCATGCCATTTTCGTCACTTGTCACTAAATACTCAATGCTATGGAAATACAAATACTTTAAACAGTTATTTGGATATTTTTTCATTAAAAACTTACAATATACAAATTATTTATTTTGATGAACAGAAAATAAACTAATCAAATAGATGCATAAAATTATAGACATCCCTAAAAAGAATGTGTTATAATAAAACAATAAGAGGAGAGAGTAGTATTTAAGTACAATTGGTAAAGAGTACGGGTCCCACATCTATATTATATTATATATGTACCGCACATAGAAGACACGTAAGCTAGGGTACTTTAGCATTTCCAACCGTTTCCTTATTTTCCTGTTACGCTCGTTTTTTTAGAATTTTGAGCAATTTTTTTGTTCAGCAGCTTCCTGATCTCACTCTCTAAAATGGAACACTCGGCAAATTTGGAGAGCCTTCCAAAATCTACTTTTTTTTTAACCTCTCCTCTGTAATTTCTTTTTGTTACTTGTAATTGGTTTAAATATCTCTCACATCTCTTCTCTTTTTCTCTTTCCAAATAATTCATTAATTATTATTTAAATATGTTGAATATTTTATTATTATAATAAATGCATAGTTCTTTAAAATGAGAAAACTGTTGGAGTTGGAGCAAATTGTTTTTGGAGAATATAACATTTACTTTTCCATTTTGAAGAAACTCTTAGGGAAACTGTTGAAAATACCCTAAGACACCCTAGCAAGATACTGGGTGTTTCTATGCTCGTGGGAAATGCTGTGTTCTTTATCCAAAAAAATAACAACAAAACAATGATTTAAATTTACACAAATTTCAAAAACTTTTTCCCTTCCAACTTTCTTCTCATTTTCAAATCATTAGGGGTTTCAAACATCAAAACTAAGGAGATGTAATTCACCAAATTTTTCAGATTCACAGTGAATTGGTTTTGATAATTCACCTCATGGAAGTTTGAGGCCCCCTAAATTTACTCACCTTCCTCCACAGTAAGGGCAGCTCCTCGGCGCCGGATGCCTCGCCAAAGACCCTCTCGTCCTCATCGCAAACAAACACCAAACACATCTTTTCTTCGATCGGTTTATCAATTAGTAGCACTCCACCTTCGATGGGTCTATGATCTTCTAATATATCATGAGTTTGATCGGCCCCAATATGTACCTGATCATGTATGCACTTCCCTGTTCGCAGGCCCCGAATGAGCACAAGCCGATAATAAAGTCGACACACAACATTTCGTCAGAATTTCGTCGAACACCATCCTCGCATCTCTCAATTCGCCACATTTGGAGTACATATCGACCAGAGTCAAGAAACGAAAAGATCGGATCCATACCGAAAGACACAAACTGATGGGCCTGCTTTCCGGAGTGAAGGTCGAGCAGGCCGAGCAAGATTTGATGGTGCAAGGAAAAGTAGAGCGGTTGGGCTTGAGAGAGAGCTTGCGATTGAAGAGAAGGCACGTAGCGCTTCCAAAGGGTTCTTGCTTGAGCCAACTCGGCGATGACGGAGTTCCAAGAGAATACATCGGCCTTGTCAACGTATTCAAGAAGGTCGTGAGCTTGGGTTGCGTTGAGCTGTGAACTTGCGTGGAAATTTTGCGGTAGATTCTCGATGAAAAAGGGGTAGATTCGATGAAAAAGGGATTCGGATTTGAACTCTTCATCCCGGTTTGTTCCGGCTGAGGCGTCTGCCTGCGTTCGGCGGATGATCTCTACCCAAAATCCCAAATTCACCGTGAATTCGTGTAATTCACTTCCCAATAAATCACCTCAGTCCGAAAATGAAAATTTGGGTAACTCACCATGAAAATCATGTGGTGAGTTTTTTTTAATTCACCTAAAAATGGTGAACTTTGAGACCCCCTATTGTTATTTTGTTGCAAAATTTGTGAAAAAGTAAACACCCTTATTTCCTCATATTTCCATGGGTGATCAGACGGTAACAGGCAACAAGGTTGTCATCGAATTGATGGCAAACAAAGCATTGTCGTTTTATTGGTAACTTAACATCATGGATTAGGTATCCTTTCCCCTTGAAACATATTGTGTGCTTTTTATGAAAAATTTAAAGAACTTGTTGAATTATTAAAAAATTGATATGATATTTTGTGATAGCAGAAATTATAAAAAAATGATTGATTTAATATTTTATTGATGAAATTTGATGAAAAAATTGTTAAAGAACGCACCAATGAATTTGGTTTTTCATTTATACAAGGGTAAATTGCAAAAAAAAAAACAACAAAACCTCTAGGATTTGGAAGTGTGCGTGAGCCCAAGATCACCGTAATATGAGCGAGTTCAGGCCGTTACATTTAATTCTAATATAACTTATTGTACTCACTCTAACTCCCTTTCATTAATTCAACACATCTTCTAATAAATTTTACATTATATTTTCATCAACTTTAAACCATCTTCAAATACATTACAAATTTTTAATACTCCCTCTATCTCAAATGTATTGCTATAACATCACATCCTGAATGAAATGATATTTTTCTATTTTTGTTTAATTTTAATCCACTTTTATCCTTGCAAATGTACTTATCCAAAGAGTTTAGAGAGTGGGTTTGCAGGGATGAGAATGAGTTTTTGAGGGGATAATGGTGAAAATTTACGTAAATGAGTTAATGATAAAAAATAATCTTAATCTAGATAAAAAAGTTAAAAATGACAATACACTTAAGATGGATGCAGTAATATTTTTAATTTTTAATTATATTTCATTGATGTAGAAATAACACAATCAATTGTGGAGGAGGGCAGGGGTTTTTCTTTGGGTGAGTTGGGTGGTGGACGGAAGTGCGTCGAACCTTCTTCAATTCAATTGAATCAATTGATGCTCACGTATATATATTCCTCGCTATAGCTGTACGTATCTAACTGTAACTCTATTTCCGTCTCCAAATAATTCTAAATTTTTATTTTATTATTTTAAAATTTAATGTTTGATTCTAATTTGAACAAAGATAACAAGTTTTAAAAAATTCAGAAAAAAATATATTTAGAAAGTTAATATTTCAAATTATAATATGTATATAAATTATTGACTTTAAATGTCTAAACATTCATGAAAAAAATCGCATATTAAAAATTGTAAAACAACAAAAATAAAGTGTAAAACTATTTGAGGACGGAGAGAAAGTTACATTAATTCATTATCACCCCAATAAAGAAAGAAAAGATAAAGAATGGAATTAAAAGAATTAGGAAACCAGCATCCAATTGCATCCACCCAACTAACTCATTTTGATTTTGGTGCTTCCTTTGTCATACAATTGCAAGGGGAATTTGTTACTGTGGTATATAAATAATTAAATACTCCTATGTCCTCCTCTTATTAACTGAGTTCAGATGAGGATGCTTATGATCCGCACGTCATTGTGTTTTGGGTGGTTCTGGTTTGCCTTCACCTCTGAGCCAGTGAACTGTTGTTTCATGACTAGTTGATTTTCTCTTCTATTAGCATTGTGCACTATGACCACTTAGTACCTCTTTCTATTGGTTGGACTTTTCATATGGGTTGTTCTCCTTAGATTAGTTAATTAAATTCCATCCTTTAAATAAAAAAGTGTTAGCAAACTAATTAGAAAACTCTCAAACTGTCCTGAGCATTTGGCCTAGTGGTCATGCTCCTAAGGATATCATGTGGAGGTCTTGAGTTCAAATCTGCAGCATCCCTATCCCATACCTCCAAATGTATAAAAAAAAACTCCCAAATTAATTCAGTTGGTTTATCTTTTACTGTAATTTTTTTACCCATTCTCTTATTTATTTACCTCCATTTTCACATATTTAACCCATTTCATTTTCAACATAATTTATGTTTTTTTAATCTTCGTCATTTTGATATTGATAACTGATGGCGGAGCTGATTGGGCAGCTGCCGCCACGTGTCTACGCAATTGACGCGTGTTGACGTTGCTTGATGTCATTGGTGCGTGGGTGTTACGCGTTTCTCGGAATTCGAGGAATTGGAGTTTATTGGTAGTGCGTTCACTGTTTGTTTTGTTAATGAAGTGACTTGAAGAATCCAGAGACTTGACTTATGCTGCCGACGTTTGTTATATAGTAGGTATTAATGGTGGCATTATCGTAATAAGTCAATATATCGTGTTTTGCACGTGCTTTGTATGTTCGGGTAATGCTTCTTCGGGAATATCCAACACCTTGTCCGGGTAAATGTTTTATTGAGTCCGGGAACATTACGTAGTTACTTGAGTTTTTTTAATGGGATCCTTATGGTGGGCTATTAATTTGGGCCTTTTGATAGGCCTTTCTGGGTGATTGGGCCTAACGGCCATCAATAACCTAGCCTAAGATGGATCTAAGTATCAACATCTTGAGAAATCTGAGTCCCACCTGCAAATGGAGAACAAAGGAGAATTCCGGCGGTGGTCGATGGCGTGGTATGGCGGGTGTGGTGGTCTAATGTGAAATTTTATAGAGTTATTAAGTTTAAAATTGTTTGGTGGTGACTAAATTATTATTTTTAAAACTTAAGGTAAAAATAAAGTTTTTATGAAAAGTCCAGTAATTAAAGTTATCATATTTCTTGAAGTTCCGTTAAATTTAACGGCAAAAATTGACTGACGAAACACGGGGGCATCATAATTTTTAAAATAAGACTTTGAAAAGATGAAAAATTAAAATAGGATCTCAATATAACGGATTAAAAATTAAGGGACTATAGTGCACTTTACTCTTTACATATTTATCTACTTTTTTTTATTATCAATTTAACCTTAATCTTAATTATGTGTCTAAGCCAGGATGGGGCGATTAATTTGAGACAGAGTAAGTTTACAACAATCTTATATTGTTGCTAACAAAGACAATGGAAAGATCGCAATCTAGCTAGCGTCTACATTTTGGGCGCATTATTGGTTATTCACCTGTGTGATATTTTATGTGGCGCAAAGCAACTAAGAGTGTTTAATAAGGGGACAAAATCAGCTATATATACTTGGGGGAATATTGCAAATCTGTAGGATTATTGTGGCGGATCACACTACTGTGCCTAGCTCTAGGGTTTTAGTGGGACAATGGCAACTTTTTGGGAGATTATACTCATGAAAATGGTAAGAATTGATAGTGAATTTAACATTTCTTCTTCCCTGTAAATTTGTATTGCCGGCGAGTCAAAGAGAAGGAGCATGAGAGATGCGAGATGACCGATTGTTGAAGATGAAAGAGATGGCGAGGGTGAGAAAATGAGAAATTCACAGTGAATTATTGAAATTCACACATCCTCAAAAATCACCTCAGATCCTAATAATTAGATGAGTTGAATTAAGAAGTAATTAACTAGTGAATTATAAGAAGTGAATTATCCACTAAATCACTTAAAAAGTTATAAGTTTAAAACCCCTATTATTACAGTGATTGGATTTTTCTCATTATTCTTTTTAGACACTAAAGTTTCAGATCTACCATTTTGGACAGCAATCTCAACCTTGACCACCACATGTAGCTGTGGCCAGCCATCCCCACCTAACTTAAAACCTTGCTAACCGCATCTAATGAGGCTAATAACCAAACATCTCAATCTCCTACATCTGTTAGTAATCAAGAGATGGCACAAAACCTAAATCTTTTAGACGATTCTAAGAGCACTTCATGTTTATTGTTGCATAACGAGTTTATTCCGAGCTTTCCATAATGCCCAAGCAGTGATGGACCAACTTGGCGGACTCAGAATACATTGTTCATACTAGGAAGGCTAAAAAATAGGAACGTCACACAATTTAGCTATAGAGTGAGTACCAAAGGAAATCGATACCATGTATCTTACTAGAACATGATCAACTGACTCATCTGGGCGGAACATAATGTCACACAATTAATAGAAATAAATATCTCTTTCTTGAAGTTGCAATATGATTGGAATAAGATTTTTGGGATACGCCATAAGGATGTTAACCTTGTGTAATCCTTACCCATATGTATTTGAAAAGAGAGAGATGCTAACCTTATAGGCAATACCATGTTCTAATAAGAGAACCGTCAATTTTATTACTCTGTCCTTAAATTTTTTTTAAACATTTATTTTTCAGCTTTTAATATATGATTTTATTTTATAATATTCTAAGCATTAAATTCAATATTTTTGTATATATAGGGTAATTTGATATATCTACATTATGAACATATTTTTTTGAAAATTTTCAATGACTTAATTATAGGAGTATGATGAATGTTTAAAATATTTTGTTCGGAGGAAACAATAGCAACAGAACATGCTATGATGAATGTTTAATTATAGGAGTATGATGAAAGTGGATAGTAAAAATTTTGTTTGAAGTGATAAAACTTATTGCATTTGGGAACCTCTATGGGAGAATTTGGGGAAGTCTTGTTTACCACAAACTTTTGATAAAATGACCATTTTTGTATTTTTTTCTAGTTCGCGATTGTCATTACCGTTAATGTTTTGGAACCCCGTTTGCCATTGGCCGTCATAATTTCCAACGCGGCTACTTATTTTCCACGTGACAATCATACGTGGTAAAGAAAAGGTCCATTTTTACCATCAACGTTTGACAAAGGACCCTTTTGCAATTATTTTAAAAAATGGCTTTGTCGTACTTGATGATATGACAACATCGCTTTCTTCCCCGCATCTCCGCCTCCTCCGTCATCTCAGCCTATATCTCCTCCTAGCTCCGGTGATAGTTACCTATAACATCGTTCACATTCACAACCTCCAAACCGACCACCAGCCCTCTGTTAGCCAGAAGTTCGTGTTACCGCTGCCGCCTTGCGAACCGTCGGAGACATCTGTAAATAGTTGTTAATCGCTTGAGGGAGGTTCATCTCCGGTATTCGATCTGAAAATTTCAATTTTAAATCCCTATATCCCAAAACATTGAAACTTCAGAGTAAAAATGGAGCATCACCCACAAACAGAAGCCTTGATGAACATAGATGTTGTACGGCGACGGAGATTTGAAGATCCTAGCGGTCCGGTAAAGGAATGGTGGAGGGAGAGATGAATTTTGTTTTTGGGTTATTTTTTTTCTCCAATCCGGAGAAAAAAACCAGAAATTTGTTGCTGGGACTCCATTTCTGGTCAGTTGGGTCGGTTTCAATGTCAAGGGCACGGAGAAGAAGATGTTAGAGGTTGGGAATAATGTGGAGGAGCGCAGAAACGACAAAGCTAAGTCAGCTATTCCACGTCAACGTATTAAGTGGTAAAAGATGTCATTTTGTCAAACGTTGATGGTAAAAAGGAACCATTTCCCCCTCTGCCTGTATGCCACATTTACACGTAATCGTCTGTGACGGAATATTCCACGAATATTTCCGCCATCAGTCTAAGTAATGACAAAATGGGTCCAAGAAACAATTTCAGTGGTAACCTTGGACCGGTAAACTAAAGATAATCACAAACATGAATAATTTTTAAAAATAATTACAAAAAAGATCTTTTTATCAAACATTGATTGCAAAAAAGACATTTTCCCCAAAATTTGCTTTGTAAGAGGCTTAATTCTTAAAAGCAGAGAAAAATTAGGTTCATAGTCACGCACGCCACGCGCGATAGATAGACCGTTTAACAATTGCTCAAGCGGCGCGGCGCCAAATATTCTCTGGTTCTTCACTTCTTCTTCCTCATCAGCATCCATCGTCGTCACTTCAAATTCTCCTTAATTTTCAAACAAATACCAACTTGGATTCCTTTAATTACTCTCTCTCTCTCTCTCTCTCCCTCTCTCCTCACTTCATCATTCCTGCCTGCCATGGTTGAAGGCAGTTTCTGTTCTCCCAGGACCGATGCCTTCCCCGCCGGCCTCCGCGTCCTCGTCGTCGACGACGATCCCACCTGGCTCAGAATCCTCGAAAAGATGCTCAAGAAATGTTTATACGAAGGTGCTAAGCTTATTGCTGCTCTTTTTTTTTTGTCTCCGCATCCTCGTCGTCGACGACTATCCCACCGGCTTGATCATGCAAATCATTCGCATGATCGCACCCCAACTTCGATCTTATTGCTCTTGCTATTCGTACCAGAATCCCCTTCGTCTTTGTTACTTTGACTGATTTGCTTTAATTCTTCTGTAAGGAATCAGAGGCTGTAAGCCACGAGATAGGATTTTCAGTCCTCACTCACTCCTCACCAGTTTGTGAAATAAGATGTTGAAATTTAGATTGCTAGAGATCCAGCTTAATATACAAGATGCTTTCTGCAGTTTCTGTGACTATAGCTCCGTGTTATTTATTTTACGGCTGATTTTATTCATTCTTTCTTCCTCCTCCTCCCGTGTGTTGCAGTGACTACGTGTTGCCTAGCGAGAGATGCCCTCAACTTGCTTCGTGAAAGGAAAGAAGGATTTGATATTGTTATCAGCGATGTAAACATGCCTGACATGGATGGCTTTAAGCTCCTCGAGCATGTGGGACTTGAAATGGATCTGCCTGTCATAAGTCAGTAATTTATTTTCATGTTTTTTTGGCTGCTTCGTTTCGTTTTGGATTCCCATACAATCTGATAGTTTGGTTTCGTTTACTGGAGGCAGTGATGTCGGTTGATGGAGAAACAAGCAGAGTGATGAAAGGAGTTCAGCATGGAGCCTGTGATTATCTACTGAAGCCTATTAGGATGAAAGAACTCCGCAATATATGGCAACATGTTTTGAGGAAGAAGATACACGAGATTGAACATCTGGAAGGAATTGAAAGCATCCAAACTACAAGAACTTGTTCAGAGCAAGCCGATCATGGACTATTCTTAACTGGAGAAGAGATGAGCACGCTAAAGAAAAGAAAAGACCATGAAAACAGGCACGAGGAAAAGGACTTCTATGAAACATCCTCTACCAAGAAACCTCGAGTTGTTTGGTCTGTGGATCTTCACCAGAAATTTGTCAAAGCAGTAAATCAAATTGGATTTGATAGTGAGTATACCTAAATATCTTATAGATTTCCGTCAAGTTGGATTTTTCTGTTTCTAAGTATCACCAAAGCATTAACACATTGGTCTTCATCTTTCTTCACTCCTGGAACTGGCAGTATAAATGCTGTTATTTATTTATTTATTTGCAGAAGTTGGACCCAAGAAAATTCTGGACCTGATGAATGTACCTTGGTTGACAAGAGAAAATGTTGCCAGCCATTTGCAGGTGGGTTTCTACTTCTACCATTTCCCCCCTGATTTATTTCAAAAACTGGTGATCATGTGTGATGTAATGCATCATAAAAGGTTGCCTAAGTTCTTCATTTTTTTTTGGCCCACAGAAGTATCGCCTGTATTTGAGTAGGTTGCCTAAGGAGTATGGTCCTAAAGACTCATTTGGTGGAAACAAGCGTTTAGATTCACCCTCCAAAGATTCTGTAGGAATCTGTACCCTTCAGAATTCAATAAACATGCAGCAACCTGATTTTTCAGATCATAGCTATAGTCTACCAGTTCGTAACTCATCCCTCCAGAATACGGATCAAAAACAGCTTCAAGGTGAGAGCAAGGGAAGCACATCTGTAAATGAGTCAAAGCAAAACAGAGCTTTGGTTGTAGATGTTCCGGATCCTCCACGCAAAGCCAAGAGTTCAGAAAGGTTGTTTGATCATTCATCTACTTCATTTGGGCCAGGCATAAACCTTCCATCATTTAGTTCGAGCACCACAGCTCAGTATTCTTGGAATGATGTCCCCGTGGTTCCGCTCAAACAAGAATGTCACACACTCCACTTAGATGATGGCTTCAGCCAGCTACCTTTACCTGCTGCTCCACATGAAGTGCTGGGCAAATATTTACAGCCTCCACTTCCCAATGATTCTGGTTCTTCAGTTGTTGAAAGAGTTGCTGACAGTAGTATAGAAGTCGAGCATCTGTCTACTGAAAACAGAGTTAATCATGTCAACCGTTCAAGTTATAGAGGATCAGCTGTTCCGATTCCAGTTGAGAACAACCACAAAGTTCTAAATGATCAGGTTTTTGAGCCTCTTCTTGTCACCACAAGTACCAGCAAAAGTCCATGTCTCAGTGAGAATCGTCTTACTGACTTGGGATATACTCAAAAGCATGTAAGTTGGGGAGTTGATGCGCCTTTAATATCATTGGATGGGGAGTTGCAATTCTGTTTGCGCCAAGGTGATTCTTACGCCATGGACATTGGTCAGCCAAGCTTAGGGTTCTCAGAGTACCACGACACGGGAACCATTAGTGAGATTCCATTCCACTTGTACGATGCTGTCAGGTTTGAGTATCAGAATCTTTTTGACTCGAGTGAATATTGCACCATAGATCAAGGTTGCTGCCATGCTGTTCCAACTCAACTCTGGTGATTTAACAACATTGGTACATAGGTAACTATTGATAAGGTGGGGTCTTTTCTTTTCTTTTCTTTTTTTCCCAATATCTTTCTTCCAATTTCAATTCTATGGCTATAGAATGTTACCTGATAATCTGGAGATGGATGTGGAAAAACATATGCCAACATTGAGCTGAATAAGTCTCCCCTGAAGTTATGAAGATGGGCATAGATTTGTAATGCTGTATAAAAGTGAGTGAATCAATGGCTCCACTCATGCAAAAACTAACAAATGTATGTTTGGAACTGCTCTATAAGGAAACCCTTGATTAGCTGCTAATGCTTGCTTGTTGCCTATAGGAGGCGGCGACATTTCTTCATCGCCCTCTTCTGATGATTTCTTGGACTTAAAAGATTTCTTCTCAGCAGTGTTGTGTTGTAATGGTAATTCAGATACGGCACAAACGTAGTATGTTTCCATTCAGACAAAACTAGTGCCTGTCTAACTAACATTACTGACATTAGGCCCCAAAACGTACACCGGCATCTCTCTACTGTACAGTACAGCTACCAAGTGGGATGAAAATTATGTATAGATCTATCCATGCGGTTAAAACTGAAACAACACAAGATCAACCGCCGGTGACTGATCCACTATTCTTCTGCTTGCATGTAACGGCCTCTGAATCTGAAAGCTGGATATTTGGCGAAGCATTCTCACGTCTTACCTTTGGATTTGGGATCACTGAGGAGACGACGTTATTCCTGCGGGTTTTGTCCCCAGCATATGTTGAACTGGCAGGCCTCCGAGGAGGCAAAGGTGGAGGAGGTTTCACTTCCTGAAACCTACTAGCAGTACAAGTTTGGTGTACTCCAGGTCTTGCTAACGGAATCTGATACAGGAGTCAGGAAACTTATGGTAAGCCAAGGAATACTGACATCCAATTCAGAGAAAGGGATTTAAAGATTCTGGTGATTTGATGTGCATGAAAAAAAATTAAGAGAGCATATGCCAGGAGAACTTTATGGAGCATGGACAAGCTCTCTTCCGCTACAAAGCTCCCCAACAAAAGGGAAAATAATGGGTGAAGCAGATGAGCTTACCTTCTTTCTTTGAGTATTTGAAGATTGCATCGGCGCGTTCAAGTTTTCATTTAGTTTAACTTCACTGCTTTGCCAAAGTCTACTCAGGCTGTTGCTTGTTTTCCCCTGAATGTATACAAATGATACTAACAGCTTCAGAAATGAAATGACAGAAACCGTATCGCTCTTGATTTTTCGTTTTAAGAAAACAAGAACCGTGAAAGGACAAGGAAAATAAACTAGAATTCTTTAGGATTATCGAAGAATTCAAACATAAAATATGAAATAATTTGTAGAAAGAATTGTGAGCTGAGCATGTCAAGGTATCATCTCTGGTTAATGTATTCCTACCGACAATTCCCAAGAGCCAGTTGAGCAGAAAAATACTACTTCCTCCGTCCCGTACAAATTGTTCTATTTGATTTTCACCATTTAATCTATGATTTATTTTATTTAACATGTTGACATATAAAGTCAAATAATTTATATGTATATATTATTTTAATGTCCATCTTTTAAATATATATTTTTAATTTTTTCTTTTAACAAATTCTTCCTAGTTGAAAGTTGAGTAAAGCACAAGTAAGAAAGTCAAACGGCACAATCATTGTGGAACCAAGGGTGTAGTAATTTTCCGGGTAAAGTCTACTTTTAGTCCCTTAGCTTTCCGGTTTGTCCTACTCAGGTCCCATTTTAAGAATTCGTGTCATCTAAGTCCCTTAGCTTTGATTATTGTTCCAATTAAATCCTAAACCGTTAACTGACAGTTAAGTTTTCCGTTTTCTTTGTTATTTTACATAAATGCCCCTAAATCTATAGTTTAATTACACAAATTAATAGAAGTATGGTCATTACAATTATAATAAATGTACATACATGTCCTTAAGTTTTTTTCCCCAAAATCTCTTCATCTCCCTCCCATCTTGATGCTGCCGGCTTCAGGACCAAAAAATCACCATCCGTCCAGCCGGCCCGATCCTCAGCCAAGTCCCGATTCCACCCTCGTCTGAGCCTTAATCAATCGTCCCAACGCCTAAGATCCTCTCCCTATCCGCTGATGCATCGATTGCCGTCGTTACCGCCGCCGTGGAACTCCGCCAGAGACGAGTTGGTTCTGCCGTCGCAAAACTGAAAGGAGACGAGGAGGCTGAAAGGCTGAACGAAGATGGTGCGGCGGGAGCTGGGAAGGTCGTCTGCGCCTCTGCGGTGGTGGAGTTGTCAATCGAGGAGGAACAAGAATTATAATTTGTACCTTATTAATCTGAATTATAATTTTAAATCTTTTGTGATAATTTGTTTCTTATACTTTTAAAATATTTAGGGAAAACCAAGCCGCCACTATGCAGTCCTTCTCGGCTAGGCCTTTGTCAGGGAGTCGCCGCCGCCGTTGATGGGGTTCGCCTCGTCGTCGCGGCGTGGCTTTCCTGCTCCGCACCATCATCGTGTCTGGGTTCCAGCAGCGGCTCTGTCTGTGCGGCCCAGGCCCTCGTTGCTGCGCGGATGTTGGTGGATGTCGGCAGGGTGAGGGCTTGGTCTCTACCCAAGGAGTACTGTTGTTGGTGGTGAACTTGGTTAGGGATCGGTTCTGAGTGGGTAGATATGTGGTTGATTTTCGGGACAGTTGGGGTGGGTGATTATTGGCTGGCTGGGTTGGTAACGGTTCTTAAGGAGCCACATAAGGGTGTTGGTGCGATGATGGATGGTTACGGCAGTAGAGCGCGGTATATTGGGGTCGGGGGACTCCGAAAGTGTGTGGATGAAGCTGTGTGTGAGTGTGTGTGAGTTTTGTCCAAATTTCATAAAATCAGGGGGGTAAGTTGAAAATTAAGAAAAAGGCTATTTTTGTCATTTCATTTAACTAACGGTCAACTTAACTCTAACTAACGAAAGCGACCACAAATGATACAATAACCAAAGCTAGGGACTTGGATGACACAAATTCTTAAAATGGGACTGAGTAGGACAAACCGGAAAGCTAAGGACTAAAAGTAGACTTTACCCGTAATTTTTCCATAACCATTAACCACAAAACGCTGTATCAACAATTTTAATGAGTATGAAGAAGGCATGCGTACAAGTAAAAAAGATTTTTAGGGGGGAAAAGCTAATAACCTTGAAATTTTGTTTCCCGGTCTTCACTGAATTGCTTCTCACTTCCATTTTCTGAAAGAACTGCGAACATGCAAAATTATCAGATCACACCAGAATTAAAGACATTGATATAAAAAGGAGAAAGGAAAACAGGTTTGCCTCTTTTCGTCGTTCCGCTCTTTCTTCACTCCTGAATCTAAAAGGAGAAGACTTCGTAACTGCGTGCGCTTTGCTTCCACTTGGAGATTTAGAACCGCTGTAATTAAATCATGAAATGACAAATCAGGATTTTTCATGAGAGAAGATTTCCAGGTCAACTGGTGATTAATCTACTGGGGAAGTGTGCCCATGCCATGGAATCAATAGTCAATAGGAGTACTAAAATTAGCGAGTAGATCCTTTCACTTTTTTAATGACAAGAAAATGTCACAGGTGCATAAATACATACCAGCAGCAAACTGGTAAACTATAAAAGCATTTCAAACCAGGTCAAATAGCAAAATTAATCAGAAAGAAGCTTCTTCTTTCTTAACATTCAAGTTACATACTCCATTTTGATGCTGAACAAGTGACAGCTATAGAATTTTCTACTCACTGGGTCACAACTTATAACCCAGCTCAGGAAATTCGAAACAAGACGCAATTATAAATAGAAACTCATAGTGAAAAGCAGGACCTACTCCGGAAATAATAATTTTGAAAGAGATTCTAAAAGGTAGCAGCATCATGATACAAGATGTTAAACAAATTTGTGCTCTGTAAGGTGTTGCTTAGAAATGTTTAGAACTTTTCGATTAGTCAGTTGAATCAAACAACTATGTTTCAACCCATAAGTAACAAACAATTTTCCTAAGAATATCCCACTCACTTGTGCAGATGATTCTCAAATATTTTAACGTGAATGTTATACTTAATATGTCAGAACAATCAAGAAAATATAAGTACTTCAATGAGAAGCATCTGCCTTCCGATTACACTCATCTGCTTCAAGACGAGAACAAAAGTAGGCAATTCACCTGTAAGATAAAACTTGCCGTTTCATTACGTTTTATTACCTGTCACATGTCTAACTAGCAAATCTAACCTGTACATTCATACACAATGCTATGGATTGTTCCGCTCTATATGAGTCTGGGTAAAGATGCAAAGGATAATACCTTCTATCTTCTGAGATCATATCTCTTTCCAGATGCTTTGGCTCAGCAACAACAGATGCCTGTTTTTCACGATAAACACTTATCTTGATCAGTCAAAGTAAACGACCAGCGTTCAATTACACGATCTACATATATTCATATTCCCTAACTATTTATGTCACGTGAACGTATTTCTATCATGTGAACGTATTTCTATCTCTGGTAAGCTCATGAAGCCTGACATCTGTAGGCAGACAAAGCAGAAAGTGATTAGAACAGGGAAGAATATTACCTTGTTTGGAATCTCTGGAACTCTTGAACTTTCTCTAGGAATCTTGACTGCTTTTCTGCTGAACATGCTTGCACGTGATATAAAATCAACAGACTTTCCAACAGTGTCTGAGCAATTGGCATTCCCAGTACTGGATTTTGAAACCACTCTCCTAATCTCATTTGTGTTGCGTACAGATTCCTTACTAACAACAATGCCATTGTTTCCAGTTTTACTACCACGAGCTGATGACCTAACTGTGGAATCTGATTGAACTTTGTTGTTAGACGATGCTAAACTGTTCATATCAACCAGTTTCTTCAGTTTGCTAAGGGTGCCTTTGCCAATTGGCATTTTGACTGATGCTTTACTGGCAATGAGAGAACATGAAGGGAAATTGATTGATGTATGGAGGGTTTTTGAAATCATTTCCCTCTTGTTATTGGAGTCAGCTGATTTCTGACCCATCCGTACCATACTATTACCGTTATTGGCTTGTGTTGGTGTCATTTGCATGGGGCAAGATATTGCAACTTTTGATGCTCCACTGTCAGTAGATGATCTTGCTGACATGGTTCGCCTTCGCTTAGTTGATGAACCAGACTTCTTTTGGTCAGCAGAGCTCTGAAATTCCAAAAGAGAGCGGTAAAGAAAAGAACATAAAAACATGCATTAAGTGACCGGCAGAATGCAATGAAATTACCTTATAGGGCTCATTGGTCTCAGGGGTAGCCACTATTATGTCATGGCCTGAAGGTTTTACAAAATGCGTCGGAACTTCAAATTGTACCGGGATTTCCACATTGACGTTATGTTCTGATATCTCAGGATTGAGAATTATGTTATTATCCTCATTGGTGCTAGGATTACGGGCAGCAACACTGATGGTTTCGGTTTCAACGGTATCTGGGAAATAATTTGTTAGCGGGTCATCAGCACCAACAATAGAGGTTTTAGCATTTTCAGAAGCTGCGCCAGGGAGAGACATTGGATCTGCATTCTCTGATTGAAGGCTGCCATCTGTAGAGGTATTTGCTCCCTCAACCAAGGCTGCTGCCCTCATTGCAGCTCTCTTCTTGTAATGAGCTTCGAAAAATGCTCTTTTCTGAGCTACGGAACCAGGCTTTGCAAACTTTTGAACTTCTTCCAAGTTACGATTGTGGGAGAATGTTGACCACTTCTCCCACGCCAGGGGTTCTGACATGAACCGCCCGAATGAAACTGAGTCAGTCAGTGCACGAATTGGATCAACCTGAAATTTGTATACTTAATCACTGACCTGAGCATAACTAAGCATTGAAAAGTTGATGATCTTGAGAAGGCCTATCTAAACTAAATGCCAAGGAGATGAGCATCAGAAACTGATGCTCGAAGACACATAAACTACATAAGCATAGCGTAAAACACATATTGGAGAAAAAGGGAAACCACTAAGGCGACAATAGCAGTAACACCAAAAAGTTCATCCTGAAAAATCAGAGATAATAATTTGCATTGAAGATCAAATATCAGAAGGCATTGTGATGCTGAAAAACCGAAGCCAGGACAAAAATGGTATTAGTAAAAAATGGGAAACGTTAATGATCAATAAAAGAAAAAAAGAAAGAAAGGAGTTGTGAGAAGCATAAATTGGTTCACACTTGAACCGAGTCCTACAGAAAAAAAGTATCCAGTGCTGTGTGAGGTGAGAAATTAAGAGGAAAAGGGGAATTCGACCTTAACAGTGAACTAAGATGCGATGAACAGAACTTCTCGTATTCCATCTCATGGTGAGTGAAATAGAAATAGGGAGTGGATTACATGTAAAGAGAAAAGAAATGCGGCAAGGGAATGGAAAAGAGAGAGAGCAAGAAGCAACCGAACCGACGACCTGTTGGTGCTGAGGTGAGGAGGTGGAAGGATGAGAGAAAGATCTGAGAAGACAAGCGGAATCAGCCATCTCGCCGCGGAAACCACCAAACCCTAGAGAGGAATTGCTGAAGGCAGTGGCGGTTGCGGTGGCCGGAGGAGTAGATTTAGTCGCGGCCGGCAGTGGCTAGTGTTCTTGGCGGCTCTCGTAAATTCAATTTAAAACGGCTCTCTTCTCTTCTCTTCTCTAGTGGGGTTGGGTTGGGTTGGGTTGGGTTGGGTGTCAAGCGGCGCGGGTCCATTTCACCATCCTTGCCCAGCTCCTAGTAACGGCCAACTCAGAGACACTCGGACTTGCTACCATAAGAAAAATAATAATTCCTTCTTCTCTCCTCTTCTCTTTTGTGAGCCAATGAATGTTAACAGTATCGAGTGTTTCAAATTTAAAAAATGGGCGGAATGTAATTCATCTGCGTAGAATTCATAAGTGATTTAGTTTTTTAATTCATTTGCGAGAAATTAGATACATGTTTGAAACCACCATGAAAAATGATAGGATTGGGTGGTGAATTACAACTAAAACACTTTTAAAAAAACTATCTCATCCACATATCCAGTTATGAAAGGAAAAAAACGCACAAACTAAAATAAATAAACCATGAACATTAGGGGGTTTCAAACCTTCTCACCTCATAAAAAAAAATTCACCTCATTTCCCCATAAAATCATCACTAAATTTCACCACACCCATTTACCCCCTCAAACCACCCCAACCTAATTCACCCCTTCAACCCCCTCCGTTTCCAGATCTCCACCAGCCGAAATGCCACCCCACTCCTCTCCTCCCTGCAGCCTCCTTAAACAGCCGCACAAAGCGGCGGTCACTGCTTCCGGCGGCGGCGGCGGAGATGCGACTTAGGGCGGCGGACCTGGGTCTGGAAGGTGCGCCGTCGACCGGTGATTCCAACGGTGGTGGTTGGGGTGGCCGAAGACGGAGAGAACGGCGGATCGAAGCGGTTAACCGCGAATTCGTCGTGGCGGTTAACCGCGAATTTCTCCTTCGTCGGAGCAGTTCCGGAAACGTGGGAGGGTGGGTTAGCTTCGTCTTCTCATGGGAAAGCTAACCGTGGTGGTTGGTGGCGGCGAAAGGGCCCGAAATCCCACCCCACTCATCTCCGGCGGCTGAAATTGTACGTGAAAAAATTTTCACGTGAAAAACTTTTTTTCACTTTGGAAGTGAATTTTGGAGGTCCAATTTTCGAAAATTCATCAAGTGAAAAAAACGAGGTGAATTTGTAAAAATTCACCTCAAAAAATGTAGGTTTGAAACCCCATATTTGGTGAAAAACTGACTCACTTCTCATAATTCACCATCACTGTAATAGGGGGTTTCAAACCTTGGGGATGAGGGGAAAAATTTTCACCAAATTTGACATCATTCACCCACTAAAACTTCATCCCAATTTTTCGGATCCTCAGACAGCAACTCAAAACTCACCTCCACACAGGCAGGGGGGCCCACCTCCAAGCAGCAGGTGAGTGAGGTAGAGGGGCTGCGCAAGGCCAGCAGGGCGTTTGCAGGGTGGGGTCCACCGAACAGATGAGCAAATTGAAGTGATTCACTTCTTTTTCATTTTCATTTCTGAGATATTAGGGGTTTCAAACCTTACCCGGAGAGAAATTTTTTTTCACCTCATATCAAATAAAATCACCATTAAATTTCACCACACCCATTTCACCCCTCAAACCATCCCAATCTAATTCACCCTTTCAACCCCTCGGTTCCCGAACTCCACCACCCCGAAATCCCACCCCCACTCCTCTCCTCCCTACGGTGGCGGCGGCGGCGGCGGTGGTGGCGGTGACGGCGGAATGGTGGCGGTGGTGGCGGTGGTGGTGGCGGTGGTGGCGGTGTCGGCGGCTGCGGCGGCGACAGTGGTGGCGGTGGTGGTGGTGGCGGAGTGGTGGCGGCGGCGACAGTGGCGGCGGCGGCGGCGGCGGCGGCGGTGGAGGCGGTGGCGGCGGAGTGGTGGCGGCTGTGGCGGTGGTGGCGGTGGCCGAAATTGTACGTGAAAAATCTTTCACGTGAAAAACATTTTTTCACTTTGGAAGTGAATTTTGGAGATCCAATTTTCGAAAATTCATCAAGTGAAAAAAATGAGGTGAATTTGTAAAAATTCACCTCAAAAAATGTAGGTTTGAAACCCCCTATTCACCATAGGTCCGAATATGAAGTTGAGAAGTGATTCACCAAAAAACTAAAGTGAATTTGGAAAAATTCATCTCACAAAAGTGAAAAATTGACTAATTCTCTAGTGAATAAGATGAGGTGAAAAACATATCAGTTCACTTAAAAAATGTTACGTTTGAAACCCACCAATTCATTTTAATCATTAAACATCTTTTGTTGCATAAATCTTGTTATCTTCATTATTGAAAAAATAATACTTCCTCCGTCTAACACATACCTCCTAGCTCAACTCCAACGGATTGCGGCCACTAACACATTTTCTTACTTGTCATGAGCATGTTTTCTTTTTTACCTTCATGATGGTATCAATACATCCAATTCTTGGCTTCAGATCACCAATGCAAGTAAAAGACTAATACCAGTAAACAGGTTAAAAATCTCTCAATGCAAAAAGGGTTAAGAGGAACAGCCACACAACACCATCGAAAGTCGAACAAACAAACGCCCACCCTACCAGACCAGACCAGACCAGACCACCTTGAAAATGAACTAGTTCTATGGTCATTTACACCTCCGAATTGCACATGTATGCAACACAATTAGATTGCGTTCTTCAACAAAAAGGAATTTACTTGGGGACAGCAAACTTGCTCATCATTTTCGCAATAATTGGAGCCATCTTTTGTTGCATAAATCTTGTTAAGTTTGGGAGTAGTAATCAATAAATTAAGAATGAGGAGACAATTGAAATATATATATATATATATATTGAAATATTTATGGAATACCCATAGAAAATTTCATTGCAGTAGTTTCATATACTCCAGTGTAATATTCCATTTGTCGCATTTTAGTTGAAACTTGCCATTTTTCAGTTCAAAGATAAATGTTACTATGACAATTGATCAAACTTTATTTATTTTGTTCAACATTAACCTATTCAAATGTTACTATGACACTTTCCATTATGTTATCTTAAAATCTTGCTTAGGTGGCAGACAAGTCCATTATGATGTTTTTGTTAATGAAATCCACACAACGGCTGCTAATAACATGTGTGGAGTGGGGCTACTGTGTTGAACGATAGCCATTACTACAGTAGCACGTACGTAGGAGTATTTCGTTCAACGGCTAATTTTATCGTTTGTGGCCGGCTGTGGTGGTCATCTCAACCAAACATGTTTGCGAACGGACAAATATTATTGCTTTGTTAAATGAATTACGAGTTCCACTTACAGTAACCGACATGACAAATAAGACTAAGAGCTACCTGACTCCCTAACATCGGTGCAGCCAAATGCTTCCTCCTTCGACTGCTGTAAGCACAACGAACAAGTAACCGAATGTGGATTCAAGCAATCAAATGCTTAATCATAGGAACAAGAGGTATCGAAAGCAAGTGTCAGTGTGGCTAAGTGCAGGAAAGACCCTGCATAACAACAAAGCATCATGGCTCCGAATTTCTGTTATTCTCTATCACAACATTGACTATTAAGAAAGACTTCTCTTCAGTAAATCCTGAATCCGTGAATGGCGTTTATACACTAAAGTTTCAGGCACACATCTTTTTCGTGTAAAATATGGAGGGAATATACACTTGTTCATTTCTATGGGAAAGTACCACCATATCAGTACCATCGTACTGTCTTGCCCATGGTAGACAGCCCGAGAAACCATTCATATACCTCCAGTCCTGTAAAAGATGAACAAATATGGGCTTGTGAATCCAACCTTCAGCTATCTTATTTCCAGAACTAAGAGAAACCTGGGCATACAAAATAATACAGGTCTCAAGCATCAAATATCAATGACATGAAAATAAACACGCCTTTCCAACGTAGTACTAAAAACTAAGGAACTATGTAAGAAACGTTTGTCTACTCCAAAGAGAAATGTCTGACACTGTGTTAATGAAATCAGAACTGATGCAGCTTTCTTCCTTTCATCAATAAGCCCCAGATACTTTACCAGTTAAGCTGGACACCAAAATGAAACAGAGCAAACTAAGGTTCTGGCTACAGTCTGCATGCTGAAGGAAGATCATGTCTAAGCATGAGAATGGTCAAAGCAGGGAGCATGGGATCAAAGAGATCAAATAGCAAAAAATCAATTACAAGTAAACACATGCATACACAAGAAGCAAAAGCAGAAAATTTTGGACCTTGTTTCATCCAAAACAAAGGTATTTAACACGTAATTAGTTGAAATTTACCACTCACAAAATGAAGCTGGAAATTTGAATTAACTTGTTTTATTTTTTAAACCTTTTCTCTTTCCTGAACAAACATAACTCATATGCTTGTTTGCTCCGTTAATAGAAAAGGGCCATTAAAAAAATAATGCACTGTAATCATATTTTAAAAACTTCTGTTTCAAGAAAGGAGAAGAGGAATTGTATCGAGATATAAGAAAATAGAAGCAACACTTTTGCAACTAAAGCAGACCGGAGAAAAAAACTATTTCCAAGCAACTTACAAGAGTTTGAGCTTCTACTGTCCTCAAACTTGCCAGAATTTTCTCAGGTGGTACGGCAAAATTAATGACCAAAAATTGATGCATTTTCTCTGCAATAACCCACAACAGGTATGTGCTCAGTCAATCCTCAGAATTGACAAATGAATCAATACAAACAAGTTCCAAAAACTGTTACGCCTCATCTGATCAACTTCTTGGATCCACTATTAGTGTTTGCAGATAAAATCGACCGTAACATATTCAATTGAGAAGGGGAAAATGGAGGCACCCTCTTTTGAGCCAATGAAACAATCTTCCTAGCCTTCAATACATTCCCACTTCTCTTTAGACCTTCAAGCAAGGCCAAAATGGTGTCCATATTTAGGAACCAATTCTTCATCATGCAGTCTTTGCACATAGTATATGCCAAATAATACTCCCCACCCTTGCACAGATAGTGGATCATCGTTTGGTAAATCTTGACATTTGGTTTACACTTTTTCCGATGTACAGAAAAATACACCCTTTTTGCCATTTCGAGATACCCAGCCAAACAAAAACCCTTAATAACCAGGTTGTAAGTAATCTCATCTGGCACGATCCTAAATCTCTGCATCAAATGCACCAAATCATTAGCATCCCAAGCTCGTCTTCTATTAACCAAATATTGAATCCTAACATTGAATGTCGCAAGATTAGGCATGCAGCCCTTATGCACCATAAGATTCCAAAGCCCATTGCCTACTTCCCACCGGTTATTTTTGTAAAATGCTGCTATAAGGGTTGTGTATGTTATTACATCTGGAAGTTTGCCTAGCTTCTCCATCTCTACCATGATCGAATAAGCTTTATCAACAATACCTGCATCACAAAAGGCCTTAATAATTATATTCACTGAGAAAATATCTGGCTCAACACCGAAATTCATGGGAACATCTCTGAAAAACTCCTTAATTTCTCCTAAATCACGAGCTTCTGCCAAAACTTTGAGAGTTGCATTGAATGATTTAACCGTCCTCTTACATCCATACAAATGCATATTGTAGAAGGTATCAACAGCATTCTTTGTCATCTTAGCCTTCCCATACAACATTATAATCCTCATAACAAACCCTTCACGCCTGCCCTGAGGAAGAGTCTTCTGGTGCTCTAATAAATGCTCTATATAATCAAATCTGCGAGCTGCAGCTAATCTAGCAACGGTGTCTTCAAATGCAAACCTATTCTCAACAACAAGTCGATTATGCGCATTGGCCTTGAATAAGTTAAGTAACTTTTCAGGGTCCCTCTCAGTTTTGAGCTTGACAAGGGCAGGTTCTTCCAATGGTCTTTTCTTTACAATTTTATTTGAGAAAGTGGCAGAGGTATCAGTGGGTGGAATGGCAGCAGCAGCGGCATGGCAAAATCTGCGAGCAGTTCGCAGGGAGAGCATGTTCTATGATCCTATTACTCCAAAGCATAACCGCGAATCTGAGCACAATGTCCATAAATTTCTCCTCCCATTTAGCAGAAGAAAAACTCCGAATCATGAAACCTTGCAATAAATATCCCTATGCAGTTGTTCATAAAATTAAGCATACCTAACTGTCAGGAAAAGAAAAGAAGCATTGCCAGCTGAAACAACAGACCGCCTGAACCATCGATCAATATTTCTTCCGGAGCAGCAAAATCATCAACCGAAATTAGTTAGAGTTCTCACTCTCGGCAATGGTGATGAAGCGGACGGAGAAATAGATAAGCAGGGTGCACTTGAACAGAAGAGAATCGACGGACGCCGATGAGACCAGACCACGGAGACTAGTTGCGACGGGAAGGAGCTAGGAGCACCGGCGCTCGCGGCGGCTTCGAGAGATGAAGCGATTGAAGCTGAAAAGGGAACGTGCGCCGGGAACGCTTAACGGAGGGCACAAACTCACTCGAGGGTATTGGTGTTGGGCGAGTTAAAGAAAGAGGCCAGTGTACCTGGACTGGAGAGGGGAACTGACTGCGAATACGCAAATCTGCCAAATCACGCCTGAAACGGTACCGTCCCGAAATTAGGGAACCCCATCTGTGAACAGTATAGCCCAGCCCTAACAATTGATTTTACCTTTTTCTTTTCTTTTCTTTTTTTTTCCATTTGATCTTACAACCTTTTATGATGTACAAGTTCTAATTACGTGTTATGTGAGAATTAAGGGTACTATGTTTATTAATTTTTCAGAATAAAAAATAGGAACCATAAAAGAGAGAGTATATAATAATACTAGATTGTTTCATATATGTGTGAAAGTAATTGAGGTAAAAATCCAAAGATTAGTCGCTTGAAAATACTATATAAAGGAAATAAAGTTAGTAGTAATAAATATGAATTGAACGATAGTAATACACTATTTCTCTATAAAAATTTATAAAAATTGATTGTATTTTTTTCCCTTTCTTATATCCTCACTATTATTATTGAACATACGAAAAGTATAAGAAAAATAGTATCCTTACGAAGTGCCACTGAAGCACCAATTTGCATTACCCATTTTAAAATTCCATTAATTAAAACCTTGTTTTTTCTAGCGCCCTATATAAACCAACCACATTTCTCCAGGCTTGGACTTGGGATAATAAGACAACCTTCTGTAGATGGCATCCACCAATGGAGTATCACGTTGGGTTTTCAACTTTTAACCAGAGCATTTTGAGATACCAGTTTAGAAACAGTTGAATTTGGGCGGTTGGGTATCTGAAGCCGTGCCTGCTAAGCTGAAGCATCGCCGGATTTCATTCAGCAACTTGATGCTTGGTGCCATTTTGCACGCAGTGTTAATACATGAGTGATTATATGCACATGTTGTTTACAAGATACCTACTTTACACACCAACCCTGCAAAACAAGCATGGAATTATCAAGAAATTTGAGGAGCCGAGGCGCCATTTCATAACGCTCTCAGTCTCGGCGGGCGGGTGATCATGAAAACTTTGGCCAACTGCTGTGCCCGGACCCATTCAAGAGTAAATCTGGCGAGGAAGAAGAAGAAGGGACAAACGTCTGTTCCATATGCTTAGCCTTTTACCCTGGTAATTATTTATTTACAAGGGAAAAAGCTGTTAAGGCAAAAGCAGTCAAATGTTCACTCACCAGAGAAGTAAATCTCTAGCAAAACTAACCAGTGTTTACTGTATGTGCATTACTTGAATTGCCAAATATGGTACTAACATCAGCTAGTGCTAACAAGACTTACTTAGCCTTCTCTGCAGGCTCTTCCTCTGACTCATCAGATGTTTCTGAGTTCAATGCTGTGATCTTCCCAAATGACTCTTTTGCATCCCCAAAGAAGTCTTTCACTTTATCAACAACTGTTTTGAGCTTATCTGGGGTTGGAAGCTGAGTAGAGATCAGAAATGAACAAAACTAGTTGGTCAGATTGGGACCCTCCTGAAAGCAAATGGAAAGTTACAGCAAAACAAAACTAGGAGTACAGTTCAGTGTCACCTATAGTCTAAGACATCTATGGTTGTGTATGTTACACCTCTACGGTATGTCTAAGAGTTACTCCCTCATGATGTCCCTTTCATTTACAAAATGTATAGGTAATGAGACGACATAAATGAGATTGAGGCAGTATCTTACAGAAGATACCTGAATTAGGATAGAACTTCATACCATTTCAAATTTGGATCACCAAATCTAACAACAAGAAAAAATAAGATAACCGCTCGGCAACATGCATCTTACCTCAACCACATCAGAGGTAGAAAGAGCAGCTCTGAGATTATTATTTTCCTGCACACACGGACAGAAGACAGGGAAGCAGCAAAAAGAATCTGTTATAGACCAATTAATAATGATGTTTTTGATGGTTCTAGGAAAGAAGAAACTCATCATACACTTCTTGTTCTTAATCGACTTTTATTTATAACAAAACTATAACAGTGAAATTTTAAGCTGGATGATCTTCTTGACTCAACCCTCATCACACAAGAACATAGTAATCTGTTACAAGTATGAGAGACGGCGTAAAGAGGTGAAAAGAAGTTTACAACTAGTTTATAGCCATATCTGAACTCTGTAGCTGCTCTCAGCACGCGATGTTGCTTGAATGCTGTCTTTTGAATCTCCTTCTCATCCTAATTACAGTATATCCAAGTCCACGTTAATTATAAAAATCCATATGCCATGTCTGATGAGCTCAAAGGAACGTGTAATTTCACCAAACACAAGGACTCACTCTATAGATAACCGCAGCAAGATTTCTGGTAAGCGTATCTTTGTATATGTATTTTCCTAAGAAATTGTCCTTGGCCGCGACCATGATTTTGGCTGTTGTTCCACCAGTTATTATGCTGAGAGGGTACCAAAGATAGACCTGCAAAATTAGCAGCAGCAGCTACTTCAAATCACATGAACTGATAATGACCATCCATCCTGTGTAAAATTAGAAGCATAATTAATTATAAAGTACGAACATTTGCCATGCGGATGAAGATGACGAATTTAGGATTGCCGTCGTCTTCCAGTTTGGGTAGAGGCGGCGGAGTCCTTTGGAACTGCCGAGCAGCCATTCCTCTCTTCCCCTTCGCTTGCACCACCAGGGCTCCCCGGCGGAGCTGCTTCGACGGCGCCGGCGTCTTCGAACTGAACAGTGGGTGCTGCTTCACAAACACATCCTCCTGGGTCCTCGAACTTGACAAGGGAAGTCTCATCAACGCATTTAACGACATACCCACCTCCATTTTGGTGTCGATCGTCTTAGCAATTCTCCTTTACGTCAAGAATTTCAAGACTAAACCGGGATTCGATATGTGGACTGCGGCTTATCCACTACTGCGAAAAATGAAATGGTGGCAAATTAAACTAGCAGATGATGATTGATATTCACCAGACACGTGGCACTTAAAGACTGACCGATCAATTTGATGTAAACGATGCGTTTTTGCTACATTTCATATAGAGACATCATCATATTACATTACATATGCACTATGCAAGGCCTTTTTTTTTTCACATTTGAAGCAAATTGGAATACACAGTCGTGTCGTATTAATTAATCTTACAAGCATTTCCAGCAAGAAGCGGCAACTATGGGTTTTGATTTCCAGCCAAGAACAAGACAACCTTTCTCTTCCACAACGGTGTAGCCATCACATGCATTGATCTTGGCCAACCACTGCTTCGTCTGGCCCATCATCTTGATCGGCACGCTCTGGAACCTGGCCCTGCTCATCCGCCTCCGCCACTGGTCCAGCCTCTCGTGCCGCTCCACCCTCGCCGGCCCTTCGCAGCTTATTATGTTCTTGATCTCTTCCGCGAAGTAGAACTGCTCCATCTTCGCCCGCCTCGTGTCGTATCTGGGCAACATCGCGTCCAGTGAATCGAAGATGGCGGAGTAGTAATGTAACGCCTCCATGAACCGGCCTAGGAAAAACGGCCCGTTATGGCTCGAGTCTTGCTCCACTAGAACAAACAGCTTCGGAGAGAGCTCGTGAAGCTTGAGCAGAACAGAGTGGAGTGCTCCTCTGCTTTCCTTTACCACGCAGTGAAGTTGAAAGATGCAGTTGATCACCAAGGTCTCGCCTTCACGGATGTAGATGTCTTCTGAGGTTAATGTCTCGAGGTTTCTTTCGACGCAAGAAAACTCGAATGGCAAGCTGAGAGCCTGCGCGTATGACCGGAGGCCGTCTCCGATTGCATGGAGGCGGTCGGCGGAGGTCCCTACGGCGGTTATTCGAAGACGTTTCGGCGGCTGGCCTGGTCTGTTAACGAGGGTATGCAACAGTTTTCGCCATTGATGGCCGTGGGGGAGGCCTAGCGTCATCCCCAGGTCAACAATGTGAAGCAAACTCTTCCCCTCAAAGGCTTCAACAATTGACGTGTTGGCCACGTAATGAGCGAACTGAATTTGGGGGCAGATTTCGTAGACAAGCTGCAAGGCCTCATCCCTCTCTGTTCCGTTGGCCGGCATCATCGGACGTCCGGTGAGCCCCACCGTCCCAAGCGGCTGAACCAGAGCGAGACGCTCGGTAAGGCCCTGCACGAAACAAGAGGCCACTCTCTGAAAAGAGGTACCGAAGACAAGGGCGTTGGCTCTGAGGTCGGAGAGCAGAACCGATGCGTGGGATTTGTCGCGACAGGCCACAGCCTCGGCACAGGCGATCAGCTGCTGGACCAGCTTCATCTCATGATCGCCGCCGCCGTTGGTATTTCTACCGATTTCAGCCTGATCATCCTTAAGTACTTCAATCTCCTGATGATCATGACCACCACCGCCCATTTCCATGGCCTCAATCGCAAGGTACTTCTGTGTGAACGCCCACACGTGGTCTCTGAACTGCGGTTTCGGGAAGCTGCAGGAGTTGCTGCCGTCGTAGTAGAAACTGAAAGCCTGGTTTTCAATCGATGATTCGTCACCCACCGGTGGTGCTGCTTGCTTGAACCTCTTACGCTCTCTGGTTTCACCGGCCAGCTCTGAATTGCAGGGTCTATATCTAAAGGTTGACATGCCAAGGGAATTGAGATCCAGACCGTTGATTCCGTCGCCTCCTCCTTCTCCACTAAGGTCGGCGCCGTGTTCGAGGTGCCACAGCAGACCAGGCGCCATGGACCTGCGCTGCCACCTCTGTCTATAAATCCCACAAGCTTTGCAAAAGAAGCTGTATTTATGGAAATCCCTTGTTGAGGCGAACGTTTCAAGGACTGCTTGCCATGGCAGGGAAAAGGGAAAGCAAAAGATTATTTCTTTTTCTTTAAAAAACACTTTTTTATAAACAAAATCCTGTCTTGCGTTCGCCAAGCATTGTGCTATGTGATATAATGTATTCCATTAAAATCAGGGTAAAAAAAGAAAAAAGAGATAAAAAGAAATGCATTGTGCTTGCTAAGGGGAGCTTAGACCAATAGGGGATTTGGGACAGTCTTTGTCTCTAGAGGTTTGGAGTTCAAAACAGATTCGTCTTTTGCTAGCCCGCTTGCTTGCTTGTGTTTTTCTTCTTGTACCTTCTTCTCTGTCCCTAAAACAATCACGGGACTGCATAATTAAAGGGTAAAAAGCCCATTGCTGCCTTGGTTTGTGACACAATGCAATGAGGCCTTCCTTTTGTCCAAATCATGTAGTGTGACAAAGCTACATTACTGAAGTGCAAGTGCCAATTCTCCTCCAAAACATATTTATTTATCCAATCACTCAGCTGTTTTACCGTGTCTAATTCACCTTACCCTCCTCTATTCCATAGAAACCTAACTGAGGTTTAAGTTAGAGAAAGAAAGCCACGTGTTCCCTCTCTGTTTATGGATTCCTAAGAAAACCCTGGTATTAATCCCTGGTATTTGCTGTTATTAGTTGATCACAGCTTCATGTTTCTATTTGGGCAAACGATAGGCCTTTGTGTTGGCCTGCCTGCCATCCCAGCAGCTATGAATGCAAAATAAGAATAGCATAGCCGTCTGCTCCTCCTAATTAACCGACAAAATAATCAGTTATTTAACAGCAAATCCAGCTTATTGATTATTGTGAATGCTTGTTAATCTTATGGACACGGAGTTTTGATTTCGGATTAACCATCCGATCGATCCAACCATCTATGTACGCACACACGCGTATTAATATTAATGTTTGCACCGGCTAATTCCAGAAATTGTCTCTTTCAGATAAACAAATGTTGCCAGTAATTGCCTGATTAGATGAATATCCATTGATGATCATAATGTTAAGTTCATTTGCTGGATTCAGCTATATACGTGCAATTAAATATTCGCACATTGTGTTCCTTGTAGTATAGTGGAGCACTACACACACACACACACACATAAATTACTGATTGTAAAATTAAAATTTGTATTGGGTGAGTGAGGCGTATGTATTGCAGTAAAACTTGGGATTGATTAAATTCATAGTTGAAGGGTCTACATATTTGGAGACAGAGTTGGCAACTATCAATTCCCATTTAAGGGACAAGAAGGAACAAAATTCCACAACCTGGCCTACAGGGAAATTTCCAAGCTGGATTTGGGCTTTGCTTTATTTAATCCATTATACCATTTCCCAACTTCTACTGTTTCCCCTATTGGTTGGGGCTGAAAATATTGCTACACTAATTTCCAAATATATTTTTGTAACAACTTATACAAGGGCTAACTGCAGATACCTGCAAGCCTTTATGCAACTCTCTTGGCCATTGCTAAATAGAGCAAAGGGAAACTGTGCCTCAACAGATGATATGGGCACTTCAATTCATTTGTGCCACAATTCATCAGCAACACCAACTCTCTCCATAGCCAGTTTGCCACCAATGGTGCTGAAAACTGACCGCCATTTGCCACCATTGCATCTCTTTTCCAGGTCAACACACATGCACAAACACAAGATCACAAAATTATGCATCTCTGTGAAAACTTGTATTACACCCCACCCCCTTGCAACAAGCATATTATTGATGGATTAGGAATGAGAGACGTTCTAAATCAACATTACTAGTGAAAATATGACCGAACCTTTGTCCATTGCTTTCAATTATAGGCAAACCCTTCGTTTCACATTAAACAACCCCTCAAGCTTTTTACTTAACGTATAAGATCACATTGATACAAAAACTACTGCTTCTACTAATCATCTCCTATCTCTGACCTGAACAACTTGTGCTTGTGCTTCTCTTATCAGCAATTTCTTCTAAAAACTTCCACTTGGCTGCACGCCTAGCCTCAACCTCATTTTGTTTCGACTCTTCTTCCTGGAACCTGAGCAAGCATTCATTGAACAGCTCTGGATCAAGATCAAGGAAGATTTTGCGAATGTTTAGTGTCAAGCTATGCACTGCATGATTCCAGTGGTTTCTAGCATTTTTCTCCAGCGCTGGGAAGATGATCGGCAGTATAACCTCACGGCTCTGTTTTATTAGGCTTTCAATATGATTATTGTTCCACAAGAACAAAGCTCTCTCGGCAACCTAAGAAGCCAAAACAGACATCATGAGCGAATATTTAGGGAGCAACAGAAGTAGATCAGCTGCAATGACTGCAACATAGTTGCAGCTAAGACAGCACCAAAAAAGTGTATTCATAGGAGGAAAAAAAATATAAGCCAAGAATTTCAGACAACATGAGCATAAATCATCAACCACTAGAATCTGCCAAACCTCAGCTGCAATACTTTGATTGAGGGCCCCGAAAAATTCACTTTTGCTCTATCTTCAGACTTACCCCTTCTATCTTCATTAGAGAATCCAACTTTTGTGCAACCACTATCCTATTATTTGGCCAAGATACCATGTGTTTGAGTTCAAGTGCTCACAATTTCAAACTTTAAATAATAGTAACAAGCAACAGGTGCAGCAAACTTGGTTACAGGCCTGTAGGCTGTAGCTGAAAAGATCTTACATCAACTAACATATGACAGCAAAACAGCACTAATACATTTTCCCTTAAATAGTTTATCGCAACATCTCAGGGTTAAAAATATCAAGAATCCCAACTAGGTCAAATTTCAGTAGTCCCCTACAATTAATAGCATATGCGAACAAACAATATTCATACTTTATGACTCTTTCCGGTGAAATTCATACAAAACAAAGGAGTCACAATGATAAGACACACACACACACACACACACCAAAAAAAAACCATCTCAGAAGTGCCTAGTGGGAAGCAACCAGACAAAAACAACCCATCTCAGAAGTCCATAGCTTTGATTCAACAACTCCCACTAAGTTGCAATAAGCTCGACAAGGATCATATTCAATGGCATAAAAGTACCAATCAGTTCAAAGGCTTATGAATGAAAGTACGAGAAACGAAAAATGATAATATTCCCACCATTCATACAAACTGTGAAAATGAAATTAGCTATGTATCTATAACATTCAGGTGGAAGGGAGTTAGAATTTAAGGATAACAGCATCAGAAACATAAGTGAATGCATGATGCATCAAACGAAACAATCTCAACATGGCATGACTAAACCTCTTTAAAAAAAAATGCCATGAGAAGTCATGTGCATATTTTTATGAGCCATCTATCTCAAAGTTGACATGTTGACAAGGCTTAAATGAACCTTCATGTCCAAACGATTCAATTGACAAGTAAGAATCTGAACAAATGCAACAAACAATTACCTGAAAGTGCAAACTGTTCAAGCAACGAGCAATTTGGTGAAATAATGGAACCATGCAGCGCTGGAATTCTTGGGGCTGTGTTGCTTCTAAAACTTCCTCCAATTCGTTCAAGAACATGACTTCCTTCGAACTATTTGTTCTTGGCCAGTATTTTAATAATCCCCTAATGACTGTATCAGATAGCTTGCAGTCTTTCTCCACAAACTGTGTAATGCAGTAAGTTAGCTGCTGATGGTACATCCCCAAACATTTTGGTTTATGCAAAGGAATCAGAGCATGAACCAGAAAGAACTTATGCTCTTCTTTGAGTGGCAATGCAAAACCATTAATTATACTGCCAAGAATTTCTAGAAGCTCAGTGATGCCATTATGTTTTTCAGTCTCATAAATAAGACGGAAAAATATATTGTTTATAGAATTTCTGATAAATGATCGGTGAACCATAAACTTTCCATAAATGCGATGGAGAATTGTCTTTAGATGTTCCCTCTCTCTAGGATCTTCGGAATCAAATAAATCAATCAGCTTGAGAATGAATGGTTGGTCGATAAACCTCTTAGCCACTTTTGCATCCATTTCAGCTGAGGCAACAAACCTTAGTAAGAATTCGTAGACAAGTTGCAAATGTGGCCATGCAAGATCCATGGAAGGTTCTTCCTCTTCCAAGTCAAGACCGTCTACAAGTTTGTTCTCACGCCGTTGAGGAGTGAAACTTCTGAACAAATTAGCGGATACCATCATTACAACATCCAGGATAACATTTTCTGTGAACTTGCCATTTCCTGAAGCTACATAATCCGTAAGCTCCAGTAATGCCTGCTTCTTTATCTCTTTTTCTTTCAGGTCTTTTGCTGAATCGGAGAAGTCGAACACAACGCAACATAGCTTCAGCTTCCTTATGAACAGATTCTGCTTTTCTGAACCATGTACATCCTTGAATGCAGGCAATGCTTCATAGGAAGGGTGTGCAGAAGTCTTATTTGGCTTCAAAGATGCCCCATTCTCACTAGAATCCGCTGCTTGAACACTCGGATTTCCTGATTTGCTAATCCCTGGCTGGCCATTGTATCTAGACTCACCACCAGAAACACTGAAATAAGTGACATGATTTCCATGTCCTCCATTCTCACGACGACCTGACTTTGATGACTTCCGGGGAATCTTCCTTAGAATCTGTTTCAGCATGACTTCAAGGTCAAATTTTGCAATGAACCCAATGCTAGAAACTCTCAGTTTTTAGCATAATCACCTTTCTTCTGCTGATCCTCTTTTTCTCTCTGGCGTATAAGCTCCCCAAAGATAAACGAGATCGCCCGAAAAGAATATAGAGGCGAGAAGACGGGAGAACTGAAACTTATAGAGGTTGGATGAGTCAAAACGAAGCAATCAGAGCATGGTTAAATGGTCGATGGAATTCAGATTAAAAAATAAGAAGAATCAACAAAGATGGATGAAGGCGAAGTGGGTAAACACACGTGCAGAGAAATTTCAGATTTCGAATAAATAAAACTGAGTACCGAGTATCAACTGCTTACAGCGAATCGAATTTCAACAGTTTCGACCATGAGCTCGTTGTCTTTTGTTGACTGAACATCCGCTTTTCTGCTTTCTACTCTCTTGAAGGAAGCTGGTCCAATCTGTACTGTATGTATCCTGCGATTTCTAGTTTGTTTTGTGGTCAACGCAAAATCCGATACTTTGAAGTTTGACCCTCAAGTAAAACGGTAACTTGGGCTTAGCGCCAATCACACTTGGGCCTTAAACGTAAAATGTTTTAGGTTGGGCCCAACTCTCTAGTATCCAAGTTGGACTTGAAAAGGGTTGAGATTTTTTTTTTTTGAAGCTAAATGTAATTCATTCAATTCAAAACGAAAGATCCAATTCAAAGACCAACCCCTGTACACCAAACAGCTCTAAGTAGAGATAATCATAACCAGATCTATCTTTCCTGCAACTTAAGGTTGCATAGAAAAATTGAAACTAAATAAAGTTTAGTGAAATAAAATCTAAAAACAGATAGCAGGCTTGCATCTCCGAAACAATATGAATGGAAGATAGTCAGATCGACTCCATTCTTTGAGAGGATATATTCTTCATAGCGATGATTGGCTGTAAACAGGTATCTGTGCGCAGCGTCTCTCTCGTAATACCCGGCCACCGACCTCCTCCACCAAATTAGCTGCAAAAAGCAAGCTACATAAGGTCTGGTCCCCGCATAAATATATGGAAGAATATACGTAACCATAGAAACAGATTCCGAGCAAGCTATCAAACACCCATGCCAGAGAGAAACCCGAGTCAATTTGAGAACACATGTGGAAGAGGAAGACTTCAAACCCTGAAAGGGGTTGAGAATTGATATATTGCATCCGGTGTAATGCACCCTTTGACGGAGGCAGTTAGTTCCGTCTACAACTCTTTTAAAGTTTTATAATAAAAAATATAGAGAAAAAATAATAAAAGAGAGGAATCGTGAAGCACAACCCTTATTTTAAGGAATTTGTGTGCTTTGTAAAAAAACAGAGTAATTTGTGGGTAGTTGGATTTTAACCCAAAAAGAAATCAATCTAATTCAAAACTCATCCCCATTCATTCCTCATCAAGAGCAACATGTTGTGTGAGCATAGAATTGCGAGGAAGAAACGTAGGCTTTGGCATATGATCTTTGATGTTGAAGATGGACAGTGGAGCACGGCGTACCTTCTGATCTGGTTGTGAACCCTTGTAGCAGCAGCGACGTTTCTTATCCTGTTGTGATGGCGAGTCCGATAGAGACTTCGTTGGACGTTTCCGACGGTGAAAGCGGCGCTCACGACAATCCGGCGGTGAAGGTAACTTTGATTTGGCTTTGGTAGCGCTTGAAATAAATTTTTAGTATGTACTTGTGGTCCCGTTTTTTGTTATGGTGGCAATTAGCATGTTCGGTTTCGCAGGCGCTGATTTGGCGGCGAGATCTGGTGATTTTGAGGTCTCCGTATGAAATGAAGGCTTCTTAGATGCCAAGATCTCGTGTAATGATTGATTTTGATTTGGTATGTAATGGACATCGAGATTTGGTGTAATGCATTGAGTTTTGAATCTAATATATGTCATTATGTAACTGGGTATATTTAGTATGTAATTGGGTGCATTATGTACTTATTAGGATGTCGTATGTATTATGGAAAAAAAATGATGGACACCAAGATTTGGTGTAACGGATTGAGTTTTGAATCTAATATATATCATTATGTAACTGAGAATATTTGGTATGTAATTAGATGTATTATGTACTTATTGAGATGCGGTATGTATTGTGGATATAATTTCATGGATGCCACAATATGATGTAATGGACTGAGTTTTGAATCTAATGTATGTCGTATGTAACTAGGTATATTTGGTATATAATTGGGTGCATCATGTACAATTATCGTGGTGAAGTATATATTGTGGATATAATTATAAATAGTTCATTTTTGTTTTTATTTGTCGTATTTAAATGGATGTATTTGGTATGTATATGGATGCATTATGTACCTTATTGGAAGTATTATGTACTATGGATCAAATTTGAATATTTTCCCCATTATTTCGTATGTAACTATATGTATTTAGTATGTAAATAAATACATTATGTTTTTAACTTGATCTATTATATATTATGAATGTAGTTTGAAATAATAATTATTATTTTTGTCATTATTTCGTATGTAATTGAATTTACCTGGTATATAATTGAAAGTATTATGTTTGAATTTCTATTTCCCTTATCTACATGTATTGAGGTTTCATTTTGTATGTGTTGAGCATTCATTTATATACAACATACATGATTATTTTGCGTACAATTAAAAATCAACTTCATATATTTATCACTCCATTATATGAAATTCCATCGTATATTAAGAAGAATTTTGGAAGTGTTAGTTGCAAACAATTGAATTTACTCCATACACTTATTACAAAAAAGCCAATTTATAATGATTAGAAAGAGAAAAATAAATAAATAGGGAAGAGGTAAAATGTAGGAGATAAATGAATCGAGAATTACGACAATGAAATAAAAAAACTTTACTAATTAAATCCTTCATCTCTATCTAATAAAATAAAATAAATATATTTAGAGAAAACTGCAAGCTAAAAGGGGGCAAGTGAATCTGGTTAAGAGCCAATTTGGATCGTGTTAAGCCAATGCCTTAACAAGTCTTGTAAAAGGCCACATGCTTGGGGCATTTTAAAAAAAGGTCCAATACATTAAACCTAATTACAATTGTACCATCTAGTACCCATCACCATGCTTTCCGTGTCTTATAAGAATAATTAAGTAATTATAAGTTCCACACGCTTGAAAAAACGGTACAGCGCAAGGCTGGGCTTTAAATTAAAATTCAAGAAAAAAAAAGAAGAAGAAAAGAAACAAGAAAACTAGCACACAAATCTCTCACGTTACGGTATTTGACGGAAGATGAACTGTAGAATTCTCCCCGTTTGGAGCAGTGTGAACGTTTAGCAACGTTGGAGGTTGATAACGTAAATCTCTTTCTTTTTTCTTTTTTTTTAAACAGTAATTATTCAAATTTTACCTAGATCGAATATTATTGGACCTTTTAAAAAAATTATTCTCTTATTTGTGTTTTCTCCATACACGAAATTCAAATTCAAGATCATATTTAAAAATATGTGACCTATTTTTCACTCAACTCTATCACCGTTGATAGAGGTGAAAGTTAAACGAACAGCTCGAGCTCGAGCTCGGCTCGGCCCAGCTCGATTAAAAGTTCGTTCGAACTCGTTCATATTATTTTCAAACCAAGTTTAAACAAAATTTTAAGCTCAATACATTTATCGTTCAACATGAACAAATAAGTGCTCGACTTACTGATTTTATCATAACTTTTCATTGATATTTGTGAGCAAATGAGCTCTCGATTTAAATGTCGTCGCTTCGCTCATATTATTTTTAAGTCGCTCAACACAATTTTAGCCGATATAATTTTCAAGCTCGACATGAACAACTAGTACTTGCCTTGCTCTTTTCACCCTATCCTAACCGTTGATGATCAATAACGTTATCTAACAATAGGTTTCGTCATTCGCAAGTTATCACATTCGATTGAGACTTTGCTTCACCTTTAACATTAATCTCAAAGACACGACTGATCAAACGAAACCTCGATCATAAATAATACTCCATCCGTCACAAGTAGGTGTCACTTTTAATTTTGTGTAAAATAATATTATTTTTTATCATTAACTCATTTCACATAAACTTTCATTATTACTCTTTTCAAAACTCATTATAACCCTCCAAACCCACTTCTTAGGTTTTTGAGTGGGTGCATTGTAAGGTGGACTAATATAAAACAATGTGAAAAAATGTCATTTTATTTGGGATAAATATATTTTGATGTTATGATAACTCACCGAGATGGAAGGAGTAATAATACTAATAATAATAATAATGTGTAGCTAGTTAGTCTGTTAGTCTATAAATTAATGTCCGTAACATGACCGCACCCGTAGTATTGCCCGCATTTAGATTTCTATGTTAGATTTGCAGACATATCCAGACCATTAACAATGTTGGATCATATGTATCCCAAAAAAAAACAAAATTAATGTTGGATAGTTGGTGCACTAAAAAAAACTTGACATTAATTAATCCCTCGAGATTTACCTATAAGTCTGTCACGATTTACTTAATCTTTCATTTATATAGTCAGGTGTGTAGCTGGCAGGCGTCATTTTCTTGATAATTATCACCCTGTCCTTGTTTTTTCTTCAAACGAACATGCTATCCATTTAAGCTGACAATGATGTTTTACATTTAGTTCCACGTCCCAGTTGAAATTATTAATACTAAAACAGCAACGCCAAAAAAATTTTTTAAAAAAAAACATAGTTCACCAATAGTTGTAAAAATTAATGTAAAATTAATGAAATACTCTCTCCGTCCCTAAATAAATTATGTATTTTTTAGCATTCAAATTAAGAAATGATGGAAATGGAAAAAAATTGGTCAAAAATACCCTTTGGCTTTAACTTGGATGATGCATTTTAAAAATTAGAGTATCAATGTTAGGGGTAATTAAGTAAAATAACCGAGCAAAGAGAGTAATAAAATTGAAGCAAAGATATATAAAATGTTTATTAAAACTTAGAAGTGTATTATCTCTCGGTGTTGACAAGTATTTGCAAGTTTGGGTATTTCAGGTTGAATAGCTTTAAGATGTGCTATGTGCCTAAGATTTTAACAATATTACAATTCATGTCATTTCTAGAAAAAATGGCTTCCACTCTCATATAATCAGCTGGCCTTCCTTTTTTCGACAAACACCCGACCACATTCCCGATCCCAATTATGTCTGCATCTTCAACACAGCCATCCATCCGCGATGGCTGAGTAGATATTTACAAGAGAATAGCTACAACAATAATGGTTTGTTTTTAAGCAATAACGTCAGTCCCATGCATCAGGATTTACTCATTCATCTTCCTAATATCAACCAACAATTACTTGATCTTTTGTGTGCTCAAACAAATTCAAGTAATATTCATCAATGTAAGTTTAGTATAGTTATAACCATAATTGTAAATAAAACATTGTTTATTCACCAACATGGTTCTATGAAAGTAATTCATGAATTAATATTGCTAGAGATATATAAAGTTTCAATTGTAACCAACAATATCGCCATTTCCGCGGTAACAACCGCGGGGAAGGCCTCGGTAAACGAGCTCGCGGTAGAGGCCATTACCGCGCCTCAGGCCGCAGCTCGTACTGCGGCCTTACCGCGCAGCCTGCCTCCCGGTGCCCTCGTGACGGCGGATGGCAGCCTCATCATGCCCGCCGCGCACGGGCCATGTAAAGGTTTTTTTAATAAATGCAATTTTGATAAAATAATGATGTAATTGTTTGTATATTTATAATTTAAATAAAAAACATATTTAAAAATTAATTTAAATGCAAATATATATAATAAATTGTTAATTTACACCAAAATATAATAATGTTTACAAAAATCCTAAAAATGGTCGTTTGGGTCGGTGTTCAAGTAATCAACAAAGTCATCATCCTGAAGCCCCTAAACCCGTCTAAGAATGCCCGCCGGTGCGGCTGCAGGACTGGCATCTCGGGCCGATAATCCCCCTGGGGATGCGTGAAGCCCAGGCCCAAGTCGACATTGGGCTGCTGCTGAAGATGCTCATACCGTGGAGGCGGCTGATGGAAGGGCTGAAGCCGCGACTGCTGGAAGGGCCGAGGCCACGGCTGCTGGAAGGGATGAGGCTGTTCACCATGACAATCTCACATGATAATTCGGTTGAAATCCATATAACAGTAAATGATTGCCAATTGTTTCTCGATCATGATAATATCTATTTTTACATTTTCTACAAGGACATTTCACAAATTGTTCTCCCTTTTCCCGAGCAAAAAGAAAAGCATAATCCAGAAATTCTAGAAGCCCGTTCCAAAACCTTTGACTAATATCGCGAGTCCCCTCCTGAATACGCTGATACATCCAATCACGTTCTTCGGCCATTGTACAATTCCTATAATTGTATCAATAAAACAATATGACAAAGCATAACAATTAATATATATTTAGCACACAACTTAAATCTAAAATTCTCAGTACTATTCATAAAAGTACTATTAGTTAATCAAACTTTTATCTTATGTATGTAGAAACTGATGATATAATTAGGCAACATTTCGTCTTAGTTTCCCATTATACCATTTCTCCGGCGTAACGCCTAGAGCAGGTATAACGAGGAACAATACCAAATATTGAATCCAAAATTTATGTAATTCTCATCATTTATCCATACACAATTATAAAAGATTAATTAACCGATAGTATACTTTTACAAATTGCCCAATCGGACAATCCATGAAAACTTTGTAGAATATATAATTTTACAACGTTATTCCAATATTTTGAAACAAAGTGTAAAGTAATATATTACTACAACTTTTCATAGACAGATACTATAGCTCAACTAATTTAATTTAATCACATAAGTGAATCAAATACGTAAATTAAAAAAATTAGACAACTCATATTGCTCAATAGATAAACATAAATTAATTAAAAATAAAACATTTATTACCTCAAATAAATCTAGCAAAAGATAATGTCTAAGTTCCCCGAAATCTCTCATGAGATTAGTAAGAAGAAGAGAAAGTTGGAGAGAAAAAAATGTTAAGGGTGTGAAAATGGATGGGTTGCTCGAGGAGGTATATATAGGAGATATTTACCGTGGCCAAATTCGTAGTAAACGGCCGAGGTAAAATGGCAGTGCCGACGGCAGTGACCGTTTACAGCGAGCTGCTTTTTACCGCGGCCATTTGCGCGGTAGAGGCCGCGGTAAAAGCAGTTTCTTCTATGTAGTGTAATTTCCTGATCCAATAATGGGAAGTACTGATCTACTAGTAGAAGTTGATCCGGTGATAGAAGAGTATTTGTGATCCGCAGTAGGAGAATCGTGATCCCGCGGTCGAAGAGTAATGATCTCGTAACAAAAGTTTCATGGTCCTCATAATTCATGATCATCGTAGTGAAATTAATGATCCCGGTATAAATTTCATAATTAATTCGAATGAACAATAAAAACATGTTGACACTTAAACGGACACTGAAAAAAGTATCGAAACATATAACATATTGGTCTTGTTCTCTTCGTCTTCTTTTTTCTTTCCATTGTACTAATTATTTGTTATTTTTAATTATAAAACAATAAATTTTTCAGTTTTTTAGAAAATGGGGGAAAAGGAAATGACATGAATGTAAATAAAGTGAAAATTAAAGCACATCCTGAGCGCTAAACGCAATAACACGTCCTAACCTCTACCTTTCAGGTTTCGTAAGGGGCCCATACAACAATAATGTCAAAATTTGGGTTTGAAGATGTGTTCGGTATTGCTAGTAGAGACGAGGTAACGCTATTGAAGAAGGCGTAATTACTATTTATCAACGGTGTAACTTTTTTCTCCAGCAGCAACTTTTCATATAAATAAATCGTTCATTAATCATGATCCAATGAGTTATTCTGGATCATTTTCCACTGTTAAAACTATTCCAACATAAGATGACAGTGAAGAAAAAAATTACTACAATGCTATAGTGCATATAATCATCATCCGAAATAAGTTGGACCTGAGGTGGAGAAAATCCAAGTTATGATATTTTAACTTGTACTCTCAATTTTAGTATGTTACAAAAACCTTCTTAAATTTTAGTGAAAAATTCAATTTATCCCTCATATTTTTAAAATCTTCAGTTACTTTCTTGTGATTCAGTATAATCTTCATTTACCTTTCTTAACTATTTGTGGTGTTAGTTGATTGTTAAGATTTTAGGGTTAATTACTCCTATAGTCACTAATATTCTGAACTCTGACACTTCAACCTTAACATTTTGTTTCTCTCATTTATTCCTCTACTCAACTAGGGGTGTAAACGAGCTGAGCCGAGCCCGAGCCCGAGCCTAGCAGATTCGAGCTTGAGCTCGTGAAATTCGGGCTCGGCTCGAGTTCGAACGAGCCCGAAAATTCGACCTCGAGCTTGGCTCGAAGGCTCGTGAAGCTCGATTCGAATCGGCCCCAAACGAGCTCGCGAGCTCGATAAGGCTCGATAAAGGCTCGATAAGGCTCGATAAGGGCTCGATAAGGCTCGATAAGGTTCGATATATAAACATGGGTATATATGTAATTTCACACCAGGCTCGATAAGGCTCGTCGAGCCTATCGGGCCGAACCATTCATGTTCGAGCTCGGCTCGTTAATTATACGAGCCAACGAATCGGCTCGAGCTCAAGGCTCGTGAAGCTCGGCTCGTTTGGGCTCGTCAGAGCTCGAGCTCGAGCCGAGCTCGGCTCGGCCCGATTCGTTCAACACCCCTATACTCAATAGTCAATTTGCCACGTTGTCGCCATCATCGTTGCTTGGCCGCCATCACAAATGCGGATGAACTCAAGACGCAACGATGTAGGTGACCCTAGGTCGCCGCTATGTAGATGAACCCAGACTATCCATTGACTGTTTTAGATTGTAATTAGTGTATTTACCTAGAAAATATTTGGCAGTCAATTAATACCACAAACGGTAAATAGAGGAAACTAAAAATTTCACAATACTTCAGAAAGGGTAATTGAAGATTTTCAAAAATAGATGAAACAAATTGAAGATTTTACTAAATGTCGGAAGAATTTGTGTAGCTTACCCAAATGTTATGAAGGAAGAGGGGACAAAAGTTAATATCTCACCACTATTTTTTTGCAGATATGGAAAGGGGTAGGTAAGCGTTTAAGTATATATTACCATCATTATACATTTGGATTGTTTACTTCGCTCCTAATCCATATTACCAGTGACAAACTTGCTCTTGATTACAAACTTTGATTACTGATTTTTATGATAGAATGTCAGGGATAATTTTTTTTCCGTGTGACCTAAATTTGGATTATCGAAATAAATATAAGGGTGTATATTAGCATGAAAAGAATATTGAAAATTGGTTCCGTTTTCTCTCAACTTTTCTATAGATATCCATTTTTTTATTTATGTGAATTTTTTACAGTTATGGTGTTATTTTGTTACATTTGTAGGGGAAAATGTGTTTTTTTTTGTTAAAAAAATGAATGTAAAATTTATACTGTACTACAGGAAGTCTGGTGAGAATTGATTTCTTTTACGGGGGGTCACAGTATCAACTTCAATTCAACCAGTGTTGTCTTCCTTTGGCAACTTTCCCAGAACTCCCTCACCCGCACCAACCAATCAAAACGCACTTACCCAAACCACACCTTATCTCCCAAGTCCCAAGCCACTTTACCGCCGTTGGATCGAATCCATAATCAACGGTCGTAAAAAAGCATAAAGTAATAAAACTAACAAACAGCTTCGCTCGCAAATGCAAGAAATTTCAATGGGAACTCTCTCTCTCTCTCGGAGATTCCTTCTCCCGCCACATCTCACTGCGAAAAAACGGTGAACGAATCCCCCAACATTTGCACCCGACACGTGTCCTTTTCCAATTTTAACCTCTTCCCAATTTTTTTTTCCTCATTTTCTTTTTTGCCTCCTCGGCCCTCGCCCCTCCCTCTTCTTTCCTTTCTCTATTTTCCACACTTCTTTTTGTTTTTTCGACTTTCGCTCGCTCGCTCGACAGGAGGAAAAATAAAAACTTCACCATCCATCACCCCCACACCTCCTCTGATCGAATTTTCTACCCACCACCCGAGATATCACCAAGTCGCCTTAATTTCTAGGACCAGATTCTGGACTTCTCACATCTTCTTCGTCCGGAATCGAATCGCTGATTCAGAGCTGAAGCAAGAAGAGATTGTTCTGTTTCGTTCGTTGCAACGATCGATGGCAAGATTCTTGCCTTGTCTCTACGTCGGCACCATCTATAATCGGGTCTGAGAGTTTGATCTGAGAGTATCTGTTACATCGCTTGTCTGATTATTACCGGCCCAGGTTCTCGTTTCATATCTGTTCATTCGTTCATCGCTTTCCCATTTCCCCCCCTATTCGCGAACCCTAGTTTTGGTGTCTGTTAGTTTAGATAGAACCAAGAGGAGGAGACCAATTTATTCATTCTTTTTTCATGTAAAGAAAATTAACCGATTACCGCTCCCAGCATTGTTTAATCTGATTCCTTCGATTGCTGATGTTAGCAGCTTCCCTTTCCCAAGAGAAACTCTGTGAAAATTTTGGTGCGTTGTTTTAGTTTGCTATCCAAAATCGAGGGTTTTCTTGTTAGCTTAGATCTAGAGCTCATTGTCCAATTTTCTCATCCGTCCGCCTTCCCTTCGACTCTTTTATCCAAAAGAAAGGAAAAATAAAAGAAAAGAAAGGAAAAGAAAAAAAAAACTAACAGTTGCTTAGGGTTTGCTTATGAAAGATTTTGCCGGGGATTTTTGTCAGTTTGTTATATCATCTGAATGTAACCTGGGCTGTGGTGTGTATCAGACATGGCCTTGAATTTTTCACATCAGCCAGTTTTCCCTTCACATTTGAGTGATGAACACTTGATAGCGTCTATGAGGATTTCTGATGGCTACTATGTTGATGGTGTCCAAGAAAATAATGCGGATGGGTTCCGTAGGTCTTGGCATTCAAATCACAATAAGCAGGATCGCTTTGACTATGGGAGTGATAGGAGCTATATCTCTAGCTCGCAGGAGGCAGTTTCCAGTGATATTCTTGATGTTCTGCCATCGGATCCGTTTGGCATGGATATCAGCACAACTTTTACTGCAATTACTGGTTGGCTTGAGGATTTGGAGGTTGGTTATGGTGGGTATGAAAAAGAAGAGGTGGGGGCAAGCCACAGAAACTATCAGTTGTTTGCTGGATTGAACCTTTTATGGAGCAATGCAATGCAGTTCCAAGCATTCCCTGGAAACATGGAGTTTAGACAGAGGGCCAGTGCTAGTGGCGGATCTGGTGAGTGGTCCATGGAGGATACTGGTGATGCCGCATGTGATAGTACTGTTGGACAAGCTTGTTATATGGAGAAAAGTTTGAGCTTGGACAGTGAGAAATTAACTATTTTTGGTTTGGAAGAAGGAGATTTCATGGATGGGATAGAGGATGGTTTTGGTGTTGGAGAAGCTCCACATCCAGCTTTAGCTTTTGCACTTGGTTACTTAGGTGTTCGAGATCTTCTCGTTGCTGAACAAGTTTGCCGGTCTTTGCGATGTACTGTGCGAAGTGATTCCTTGCTGTGGAGAAATATCCATGTTGGTCAACCGTTAAATGAGAAGATAACTGATGATGTTCTTCTGCAGTTGACTGAGAGGGCCCAAGGAAATCTTCAAAGCTTAATCCTCATTGATTGCCCTAGGATTAGTGATGAAGGTTTGAAGGGTGTGTTGGAAAGGAATCCACGGCTAACCAAGGTAGTTTTCTCATGTTTATGTTATTTTTAGATCTCTAGGTTGTTGTCAACATATTTGCATGTGACCAATTTGAATTCATATTATTGGTTTTTATGCTTCTTGTATATGTGTGTTTAAGTTGTATTTAAAGTTGATCATTCCTTAAACTAGGACTGGTGGTGTGCTGCATCAAACTAGCTCATATCGTTTATTGCTCCAGTGATTCGGTTTTACATATACTTTCTTGTTTCAGTTTCGTTGAAATTTTTGGCTGAGCTAGTTTATTTTCTTCCCCTTCTGCAGCTCAGTGTACCTGGATGCACAAGACTTAGTATCGAGGGGGTAGTGAATTGCTTAAAAGCTCACAAAAAGATGGGTTCCCCTGGAGTGAAGCATTTGAGGATAGGTGGGCTCTATGGTGTGACACAGGAGCATTTTGCAGAATTAAGGTTATTGCTGGATATGGATAAGTATAGACAGGAGAATGATCGCAAGCCACATTTTTATCATCGAGGAAGCTTTTACTTGTCATGTGATGATGATCGGCCTATTGATATAGAATCGTGTCCGAGATGCCTAAATTTCAGGCTTGTGTATGACTGTCCAGCAGAAGATTGTCAAAGAAAGAACAATGTTTCTGATTGTCGGGCATGTACACTATGTATATCAAGGTGTGCTGAGTGTGGTCGATGCATCAATGACAGCGAGTACGTGGAAACCTTTTGTCTGGAGTTAGTTTGTTCAGATTGTTGGAAGCAACTTGTGAAATCTCAGGAAAGGCAAGGGGGCGTTGGTTCTTCCAAGTATTATGTTTTTGATGAAGCACGTAACATATGTACCAATGGCTAACGGCGTAGGATGGGCTGGAAATTTATCATCAGATTGATTTCATGCCTACTGAGGCTTGAGAGGGTCACAGATGTCCGATTGCTTAATCCTTGTCTTATCTAGATCCGGTGTAAATGAAGTAAGATGGCAAATTAGGCGAGAGTTGAAGGCCTGAGACATACTATTTTCTTCTGGTGGATTGGGGCAAAGGGGATGTTGTCAGTCATGGTGGTTTATGCAGTGGGGCTTGCTTAAAGCTTGTCTTCTCTAAGATCGGGAGGAGTAAACAAAGTAAGATGGCGAATTAGAAGAAAGTTGAAAGGCTGAAACATATTTTCTTTTGGTGGATAAAAGAAACAGGAGATTCAGGCAGAAACAGGTATGCATATTTGTTTTCCCATGGGTGTTTTTTAGTTGATGTTTCGGCAACGTAGAGGAGATGCATGAATGAATGTGTGCTTGAGGCGCGGGGTGGTATGTTGTACACCGCTCCTAATGAGTGCGGCTGATCCTGCAAGGGAAGTCATGATTGCTTCTTTAAGCGCAGCGCCATGTTCAATTGTGCTTGGAAACAAATAGTTGCCCCTTCTTCAGTTCAAAGGGAGGGTCTCTGCAAGCTGTATTGCTTCTTTCTGTAACTGTTATCTGGCTCCTTTCTAGCATATCCTTCTTGTGACATAATATGGCTATCTGTTCTATAACTTGTGTCAGAGGTACATTAAACGAGAGGTTAAGATTGGTTGGTGTATAATTTGTGTGTCATCTGGTAGGGAGTATAAGAATAGACGCCCTTTCAATTCATATATGAAGATAATAATAATAATAATTACTCGTAATAAAGATTGGTTTGACATTTTCTAATTTTACAGTTTACTTTCATTTTTACTCTATATTTCCATTTTCATTGTTATATTCCTTGCTCAAGTTGTTTTGGCCTGGATTTCAGCGTCATTTTATTTGTTCTACTCCCGTTTTGTTCAGCACGACTATTTTACCCAAAATATACAAGTCTTTGTTTTGTGAGCTCTTTGAAAAAGACTTTTAGTTTTTGGAAAATTAAGAGAAAATTATTGTTTGTGTGAGTGAGATCACAACTTGCGGAAAAATCGTGATCACATTGATAGACTTGCGTAAGATGGAAGGAACACCGTTTATGCTTAGGCTGAGAATACGTCAACTAAAAACTAATCCGTTCGGTTTGTTGATTCTTATCAATTTTTCTTGAACTTTTCAAATTTACTCTCTCTATTAACTGCTCTTTCTAAATTCTGTATTTCCCCCCCTTTTTCCGGTTGAAGCACAGAACATCCCCACCCCGTAAGGATTAACACTAGTTTTTCAACTTTCATGCAAGTCAAATAATAAATCTTCTAAATATATTGAAATCATCCGGTAGCAATACTAATGATCTCCCAGTCATTAGTTAACAATAATATGAACAAATTAGTTTTTTACTTGGAGCGCAGAAAAGTTTAATTATCGAAGCAATCACCGTACAAAGCCAGCCTAGCGTCCGATTAAAGCAATAGGAGTGACCCGTACGTTGCAAACCATTGATGAGCAACCACATGGACCGCTTTATTTGCAGTTATAGGAACAAAAGAAATATTACAGTTCTCAAATGTAGAACTCATGTATATCATTGAAAATGTCCAAAGTTGAAGATTTGTCGAACTGAGCCAAACTTATTATAGTACTCCCATTTCTTAATTTGGTTTATGGAGACTAGTCAAGGGGAAACCATTTCTCTAGGTTCTTTTATTTCCTGTCAAATCTAAACGGTGGTCCATAAACAAGAGAAGATTGTCTTCATTTTCCTAAAAACGTTTCAAAAAACAACACACGCATGTTGAAGTCCGAATTTTTATACTATAATTGACACATATAATTGAAGACGGTAACAATGTAACATACGGTTTAACCTTTTTAAATTCAAGATCATGACTGCCTGAATGTTTTTTGAATGCAATCGTAAAGATCATTAAGGTCAGTCAAAGCATTGAACTTTAAAATTCAAATCTTGGCTGACATGCAATACGTGCAATATTTAAACAAACTGCAGAAACAGAAACAAAACTGGCCCGGTCAGGTCAGGTTATTGCGCGCAAAGGCAAATATGGAAATCAATCCACATTTATTTTGTCTCTTAAACGAAGAATTAAACAATGAATATTGGAAAATGGGGTAGGAACACCAACAGAAGAAGCAAATTAACAAATTTAGGAGAAGATGAGAGAGAGAGAGAGAGAGAGAGAGAGAGAGAGAGAGAGAGAGAGAGAGAGAGAGAGAGAGAGAGAGAGAGAGAGAGAGAGAGCAGAAGCATGCAAATTCACATGATCATCTTCATGACTTAATCTGGGTTTTCTTCCGGAGCTCTTTGACCCACTTGAAGGTCAACAGCGACTTCCCAAACTTGCTCTTCTCCGATCCGTCTTTCTTCCTGTTCTTGTCGGGGGCTTCCGCCGGTGGCGGGTCGGGATTCGTGTCCCACTGGTCAGCCCACGACAACCCTGAATCCATTTCTCCTCCGGCTACCTGCTCCGATATAAATACACTATATTCTGAAGAGCAGCTTTTTATCTTCAAGTCATCGTTATTTCTGGTCACCTAACTGATCAGGTATTCCCAAGAGCAGCTTTTTCATTTCTTCCGTCGCCTTATTTTAGCTGGTGCGTTGGTTATTTTGGGACAATCACCAACAACTGCAAGCTGTTCATCTTTCGGGTTTATTATTTTAGCAATGGCGTCAAAAAAAGATTTGGTTTGAGCAGACCTCCCCTTCTTCACCATCTTCTTTATGTTCTGTCTTCATGGGATGAGAGAAAAGAAGAGAAGAGAAAAGCCTGCCCCCATGTCATCTTACGGGGAAAAGGCCTGATTTTACACTTCACGGTTATGGATTTTGTTTACTACTACTTCAAAGATGGAGTTCTTAGTTACCATGTTATATTTTTGGGTCCTTTTTTATCACCGCTGTTAAATAAATTACACACTAAACTCTAAAGTTTCTAAAAATTGATAAATTCACCTACATTTTACAGTTTCATTCGTTTTCACTCACCAATTTACCACACACACCATCCCGCGTCTGGACTCCATCGTTTTCCGCCCCTAAATCCACCGCCTCACTCACACAAAATTCATGACCTTGCACCTCGATCATCATGACACGCCTTGGAAAATCCGTCGGCTAAGAGAGTCGATGAAATAGCCGGTGACTTTTCCAATGCTGCAGGCAGTGTTACCCCTACATGTCCTTGATCAACGAACCGACGATGGTGAGATTGCCATGTTGGACGGACTCTACACATGTGAGCGTGTGAACAAGTCGAATTTTAGAATCTTCAGCGACCTCTTCTTTCGTCGCCGCGTTGGACAAACTCCGGAGACACGCGATTAGTGGTTGCGTCGGTGGAAATGGTAGTCGGAGAGCAAGAGAGGTGGCTTAGATTGTAACTTTTTACTTCCTTCGTACCCTGATATGGTTCCGGTAGGATGGATAGTGACCCGGAACCTCCTTGTGCTTGGTGAAAGTTGATGATGGTGTTAGAATTTGAGCACTTGAAACCTCCAAGCTCCAAAAGGACTTGACAATCACAAGTATGACGCCCGGTGATGGTGGATCCAACTTCTCTCTTCTTTGATGGATTTGAGCAAGATGAAAATGATGAATTTGAAGCACACTTGAGCCTCAAGTGTCACCCCACGGCGGAAGCACACAAGTGATTACAATGTTCATCAACACCGTAACCATACTCAATTGGGGTAACAGATCACAAACACAGCACATCCGTCAAGTGGGCCCCGTGGGCCCCACAGGTCATTTGTAACCACGTGGGCCCCACGGGCCATCTTAAATTTTTCGTTCACAACCATCTCATGCGCGACACACAATTACATTTCACACACATACTGCACACACAATCGGACACAAATCTCACAAAAATGCACAAGTAATGCACACATGCAAATTTTCACACATCCTGCACAAAACGCTTCACAAACACATCTACATGCTCACAACTGAAATCCAGCACACATCCGATACCACAAACACATACACACATCCACATCCACCGAACACATATGGTTTCCAGCAGAAATCCTAAATATGATACTACTACATGTATACATGTCATCTACAATATACAAGCCACAAAATATCTATTGGAATACATACAGAACGTGCGAGGTGGTGACACTCCAAGGTCCAACCAATGTCCTCGACGTGCAGATACTGCTGCTGCTACACACATAAGAAAGTCTAACCGTCAGAAAACCATGGTGCTCATATATAATACTGAAGCTCATAACTGAATACCGCACACACATTGTATCACAGCTGATCGGAACACACACATCAAAAATCTCGAGCACACTTGATCAAACACAACGGACATTACCCCTTAATTCACACATACTGAATCATAACCGATCAGAACACACACAAATGTACCTGAAATATCAAAACACAAAAGCCAACCCCCGAACTCTATTCAGCGGGCTGCTTGTCAAGTACTCCTGAAAATGATAATATAAGGGGTAAGTCCTCGATGAGAACTTAGTAAGGGCTGAGGTATAAACATTGGTTATCTTGATGCAAAAGAAACCTGCAACCAAAGCTAAAAGCAAATACACAAAAATATACATACATACACATGCTCAACCAATGCAAAATCCAATCATATGCAATGCAAATCAAACAACAGATTATAATAATGTTAGATGGAACACAGTGACGGTCTTCCTGGTCGTAGCCAAGGCACACACATAATCACACAAAAGAGCATGGCCAGCTCGGGGTCGCGATCCCCACCGTCAAATCACACACAAAACACTTTATAGGTGTATCACATCACTACACCATTTAGGTGTTGTATCACATCCAGAGTGTTGATCCAGAAAACCTCCACACCAATGCCTATACCATATGACTAAGTTTGGCATCATCGGGGCCACCCCTCAAACCAAACCTAGCCTCAATATACTCTGATACGCATTTCATAAATTACTCCAAAATATAGTACCGAGACACACACTGAACCCTTACCTTATACACAAAGTTTCAAATTTGACCTCCCGTTCAGATTTTCAGAACCTGATTTTGGCAGAGCTTCGGCTTAGTTTTTGCCCTACCCCCTTTTCACAACTGAGCAATAGAACATAGAATACACACTAAGGAACCATAAAATCACATATCCATGTGGCGCCTCCACACACCAAAAATTCAGACGTCAACAGTTTTTCACACAGAATCTCATTCACAAAATCTGATCTGTACAAAGTATATAACTCTTCACCGTGAATAACATATATGATTACCTCTTCACACAATCAACTTTGGTTGCCGTGACAGAAAACAAACCGATTTCGGCAAAGACTGGAAGCGTTTCACCAAACCCTTTTCACAACTGATCATAGAGCATGTAAACAACACTTATAAACCATAAAATCAACCTCAAAAGTGGCGCCTCAAATATCTCAAAAAATCCAGAATTTACAGCTTTCAAACGGAGCCATATATGAAAAATCTGATCTGTAGGATGTTTATAACTTCTCACAAGGATCAGTTTGATATAATTACCTCGAAGCTCGGGCCAATATTCTTCAAGATCAAGTGAAGCACATCCATGGAAGTTACGGAGAAGAAAATGTTGCAAAAGGAAGAAGAAGAAGAAGAAGAAGAAGAAGAAGAAGAAGAAATGGCCAAGTTGGCCAATTTTCTTTTTTTTTTTCCATTTTTTTACTTTTCTTTTTCTCTCACTTTATCTCTTCCTTTTTTTTCTTCCCTTTTTGCCATACATAGCCGCCTCCCTCTTGTCTCTTTCCCAAATTATTTTTTCAATTTTTCCTATTTCCACTTTGGCCCAAAAAGTTTACAACATTGCAATTTAGTCCAACCGCAACTTACATATTTCTCAAGCCGCTCCACCAACTGAAAAGAAATATGAACACCAACATCGGGACATTATAACACACACAAAATATGTATAACATGTTAAAAATAAAGTCCCGGTCTTCACAAAATTTCACTAATCCCGATATTAACGCTTAGTCACACAAATTAACTACGTACGTACCGGACGTCGGTAACATCAAGTATGGAGTTGAAGATGGTAAGAAGACTAAATTATGAGCTAATCTCACTAAGAAATTTAAGCTAGACAGAAATGTAGGAACCTAGCTAGGAAGATAAAATTTAGAGAATAATTCTTGATGTATTTCTTGATGTCAAATGTGTAACCTAGTCTCCTATTTATAGTGTAGGAGTAGACAAAGGTTACAAGAATAAACTAGGAATATTCCCTCCTAATAACTCTAGGACAATTAATCTAAAAATAAGAGTTACAAAGAGGAGAAATGCAACATAAGTTAAATTTTTTTAAATGTGTCTAGGTGCATTCTTGGTTTAAAACTCCAAATTAATTCATATAATAAATCTCCAAGGCTCCTCCTTTTATTGTGTTATAACTCCAGGAAAATAAACCTTTAAATTTCTTGTAATTTTTGAAATGATGTTTGAAATTTTAAGCAAAAAGGTGTTACAAAACTCACTTAGCTTCAAACATGAATCTCCAACAAGACCTAACTTTAGAGCTGATTTTGGACCCCTTAACATGCGAATTCGGTTCTTGAGATGTGAATTTTATACCGAAACAACACCAACCAGTCTTTAATGACACTCTCAACAATGCTCATCTTTTGAACGCCAAATAATTGCTTCATGACAGATGTGGGACTTGGGCGTAACGGTTCTAGGCATATCTTGTTATCCTCACAAAGAGAAGGGCATGGGTTTGAGTTGCACCTATGTCATTTCCTTCCTTTTTATTTTTAAAGCCTTTATAGATTGGAATTGGGCTTTGATGGTGTTGACACAAGTAGGGGTGTAAGTTTTACCCAAACCCGAAGCCCGACCCGAAAATGTTGGGTTAGGGTCAGTTCGAAGGTAAAAACAACCTTGGGTGGCCCGAACCCGAATTTCTGTGTGTTTTGCGGGGTCGGGTCGGGTTTGACCCGAAACCCAAACTGAAACCAGAAATCTGAAATTATGAACCTTACTGCTACGGCCCACTCTTACAGTCACAGGCCCCCAAGCTTTTCCTCCCTTTGGGCTTCACCCTGACCCAGCTACCCAACCCGATCTGGTCCCCTTGACCTTGACCACGCCAGATTCGGGTTTTTGGGTCAACCCGACCCTAAACTGTAAATTTCGGGTTCGGGTTGACCCGCCCCGTACTTAAGTTTGGGTTGGGTTAAGGTTATAATATAGGTGTTTTAGAATTTCGGGTTCGGGCCGAGCCGAACCCGAACTACCTAAACCCAACCTGACTTTCACCCCTAGACACAAGTATGAAGACCATGGTTTATAAAATCGAACCGGACACAGAACCGTTCAAGCTACCGGTTCACGGTCTGACCGGTTTGACCGATTGAGCCACCGGTTCAACCGGTATTAGTTAAATACGCGGGATATCTAACATTTATCATTCATCTTAAAGTAAATAAGTAATTTATAATAAACTCAAGAACATATATCCATCAAAACTCAAAATAGTTAACACATATATGCTTTAAAATTACAAAGAGCATTAAAAACTTAAAATAAGTTTTTTTTAATTTTTTTTAAAGTTTTTTTTTCTTGAAAACCAGTGGTTCCGGTTCGACCGGTTCGCCGGTTTTGTCCGGTTCCGCCGGTTTTTACCGGCTCTCACCGGTTCTGAAGCAATTGTCTCAAAACCGAAAACCGGACCGGACAGGCCACCGGTTCGCAGTCCAACCGGTCCGGTCCGGTTTTCTCAACACCGATGAAGACTTGGTCCAATCTGTATGCTTGATAGGTCTTTTTAGTACTGGGCCATTGACTTTGGCTACATCAGGATGAATTGATTCCAAGGCTTGGCTCTTATTCTGGTGGTCTGACCGGATGATATTCAACCTCAGATTGGGCCAAAAAGTGAGACCGCGACCCTATTGGGTCTGTTGTTCCAAGGCCGTTGGATTTGGGCCTACATGTGCATTTGGGCCCATTGGGTTGGAGATTCTGTCGTGCCTGCAATAGTTGGGCCTTGGGCCCAAAACACTTCTTTGGCCATTTCTTAGGTGGAGGTTGACCTAGTTCTTCATGTTTGGTAAAACTTCTGGCTAGGTCTTCCACTTCCTTATTTTGTGCAATGTGGTCCATGGGTGGAACCACATCGTACCCCATTAATTGATACGTATGTAAATTAATTAACTTTACATGTCTAGATATCCATAAATAAAATCATAGATTAAATACTGTGAAACAACCAAAATAAATATATCAATTAATGGGGTACGAAGGAGTACAAATTTAGGGTCTATTTTTTTATTTTAAAAAGTTTGGGAGTCAAATTGTGCATGAAAATGTACTGCGTAACGAAATATTCCAATAATATTTCATCCGTTAACGGCGTAACGGTAAAAGGGTCCAAGATGACACAAAGGGTCCAAAGATAAAGTGTTGATGACAAAGAAGAACCCTATCTTTGAAGTAGTGGTAGAAAAGGTCCGTCGACTAAACGTGGAGGGTAAAATCGAGCTTTTTCCCCATCTTATGTTTGCTAGCCGATCGATGTGGCATAAACATAAGTTTGGGCTAAAGTTGGCCAACATGTAAAGCCTAGTGGCCCTTTCTTTCTCTAAGAGTTCGAAAATGATACTTAGAGCATCTCCAACAGCTTCCCAAAAAGTTTCTCCAAAATATGGAAACAAAAGTCATATTCTCCAAAAAAAATAATTGCTCAAACTCCAACGTTTTCTCCATTTTGAAGAATTATGTATTTATTACATATTTGAATAATAATTAATGAATTATTTGGATAGAGATGAGAGAGGAGAGATGAGAGATGTTTAAATCAATCACAAGTAGCCAAACAAGAGGAGAGAGGGGAGATGTTTTAAAAAAGTAGATTTGGGGAGGCTCTCCAAAATTTGGAGAATGCTCTCCATTTTTTACCTCATTCTCCATTTTGGAAAGTGAGTTGGGGAAGTTGTTGGACCAAAAAAATGCTTAAAGTTCTTTAAAAATGAGCATATCAAGAAAATTGGGACGTTGTTGGAGATACTCTTATAAACCAACAAAATCGGACCGAATCATGCAATCCGGAATCGAAAAACTCAAAAAACTGAAGATATTGAATCGATTACGAGTTTTAATTTCAGAAACTCGCAGATAATCAAATTGAACTACATGTGCCTATTTATAAATAAAATCTTATAATGTTTACTCAATCTCAAATTTTCTTTTAAACTTTCTTTAAAAACCCATTTAGTATAACTAAAAACATAAAATTCGGAATAAATTTAAGGTTCGCGATAAAATGCGCACTGCGCATGCTTGCGCATAAGTGATTCGCTTATGCGCAAGTTTACCACTCGCTAAATTCGATCAACATAATGATAATGTTTGATCATCATGATTAATCAATCAACAACATTTCCTCGTGTGAACAACATCGACAGATCAACATGGAAAAACTACTGATTAATATTAGACGGAAGCTAATCAACATGGCAAGTCTACTGATCAACATGCTACAAAGAAATATCAATGCATAACAAGAAGAAAGATCAACATATTAAAAAGAAAGATTAATATGACAATGAAGATAGATCAGCATGGTAAGAAGAGAGATCAACTTGCTTAATAGAAAAATCAGTATGACAATGAGAGATCAACATGCTCAAAAGAATGATCAACATGATATGAAGAAAGATCAATATGATATGAAGAAAGATCAACATGCTAAAAAAAGATCAGCATGACAAAAAGAGAGATCAACATGCTAAAAAGAAAGATCAACATGCTAAAAAAAGGTCATCAAGATAATAAAAGAGATCCACACGTTAAAAAGAATGATCAACATGACAATAAGAGAAATCAATATTCTGGAAAGAATGATCAACATGACAAAGAAGATAGATCAATATTGGACAAAAACATATAAAGATTGGACAAAAGCAGATCAACATAAGAAGACTATTGATTAACATTGAAAATGTGTAGATCAACGTGACTATACTAGTGATTAATTTGACTACCTACTATGATCATCATCGTTTTTATCCAGATTTCTTAAGTTGGAAAAATGTCAATTTTTCATCATTTACAAATTTGGTTGTTCTGAAACTTCATTGTTGCCAAATGTTGATGGTGGTTGTGTTGCTAAGCTGAACTGATTTGGTTTCTGGAAGTAGATCTGAAATCTCAAATGAAGAATCACAATGAAAGAATCATTGATGGGAAGCTTTATTGGAATTGACGGCGGCTGTCGGAATTGAAATTTGGACCGAATTCATGGTGATTTTAAAGCCAGAGTCAGGACTGAACCGAAATTCGCAACAACCGTCGACGGTGAGAAGCGCGATGACAATAGATATAATTAATATTATATCTTATGCACTCTCCAACTACAGCTACTCTAAATTTAAACCAAGATAAATGAATGTTATTGCTTTATGTATGTAAATTAAGTCTGTTATTATATATAAGTACTGTATTTAGGTACCCACCCTCACCCAAACGGATACTATTTTCCTCTTTACTGAGCCGCCCGTGAACCTAAGAAAAACAAACAGTCCAATTGAACTCATCATCCCCATTCTCCGCTAATCATACACTCCAAAGCTCAAACCTTTTACTTCACGCTCTCTAATACTCCTCCAATGGCTTCTTTTCCCTTCATCTTTAAAACTCTTCTCCCCATTTGTTAAAACCCAAGATTTTTATATCCCGAGCGTCGTGGCCATGTATTTATCCGAGAAGCCCCGTCCAGTGGACTTCTACAAGGAGGAAGGCCCCGCCACCGCCCGCGACATGATCATCGAGGTCACATCTAACGGCGATTTGCCGCCGCACCACCATCCTCACCACCAGATGATCCTCGGGGACAGCAGTGGCGAAGACCCAGAAGTCAAGGCCCCGAAGAAGCGGGCCGAGACCTGGGTCCAGGACGAGACCCGGAGCCTAATCGCGCTGCGGAGAGAGATGGACGGCCTATTCAACACCTCCAAGTCCAACAAGCACTTGTGGGAGCAGATTTCCTCCAAGATGAGGGAGAAGGGGTTCGACCGCTCGCCGACCATGTGCACCGACAAGTGGCGGAACCTGTTGAAGGAGTTCAAGAAGGCCAAGCATCAGGAAAGAGGAAGTGGGTCGGCCAAAATGTCGTATTACAAGGAGATTGAGGAGATTTTGAGGGACAGGACCAAAAATGTCCACTACAAGAGCCCTACTCCGCCACCTAAAGTCGACTCCTTTATGCAGTTCTCCGACAAGGGTAAGGTTTATGAATTGTTATGATTCCGCGTCGTCAGCTGATTTTAGGTCATGGGTTGCCACCTCCTTCATTTTCTGTTCATTCTCGCGGGAGAATCTTTCCTCGAAATTTGGATTATTATTTTCTCCTAATGAACGCCAAATGTTGGTTTCTGGGTTCTGAACTAGTTAGGTGTTTGATATATTCTATCTGAAAATGGTTTTTGTTTTGTCTCTATACGACCAAAATGGTGGTCTAAGCTTCTTTCGTTGGCATACTGTTGTATAAATGGGTGGGTAAGTGAATCAACCCTCAAATGGGAATTTGCACTTGTTCTTTCAGTGTATTGTAACAGGAAATTGGTTTCTAAAAAGATTTTGTCGGGGAATGTTTTTGGTCTGCCTTGTTAAAAGAACCAAGGGAATCACTTGTAAGGAAATCTCTGTTTTATGATTGAATCAATTGTAGAAAGTTCCATTCGAGTGATAAGGTTAAGTAAAGGAAAAACTCACAACCAGTTGAAGTTTATAATCCCTCCATCCCAAATGGGTTGTCACTTTTCATTTGGAATTTGCAAAGGAAAGAGGACAATCCATTTGGGACAGCGGTAGTATACTTTTCAATGCAATTAGAAATATCACCAATCACTTCAAGGTTACCAAGTACCTTTGCTCGAGAAGCACTGAAATTATGTACTGTACATGTTTCCTTCATATGTGGGATTGATGATTGCTTAAAAAAATTAGTCATCAAAGTATTTAAATTCTTTGTGGTGTTGCTTCTGAAAGGTTGTGCATAAACAAGTCATTATTAAACCTTGTCATCTCATAAACCATTAAATATCTCTCAACTCTTTTATAGATGTTGTGTCTATATGATCCTGTAATTAGTGAATCCTGCTATTTCGTAGACTCGATATCTGATGGACGATTTAGGATGTTTATTTATTATTCTGCAATAACGATCACTGATAGATTTGTTTTTTATTATCCAGGTTTTGAGGACACTGCCATGGCATTTGGTCCTGTTGAAGGTACAGTTCATTGCAGTAGCCAATTAAGAATGGAACTTTGATTGTTGCGATAGCATGCTCAGCGTCGTATTCAATCTAGTAAAGCTTCTTGAAGCACAAGATTTGTTCACTTCATCCTAATACTCTTTATCTTGTTAAAAATGCATGATCCTTTCAGTGGGGCTTCAAGATCAAACTTGTGCAAGTATGACTCTTCCTCGTACTTTTTGCTGAGAAAAAGATTCCATGCTTTAATTCTGGTAGAATATCGTAGCATTTGTTCTTTTGAGGAAACGTTTTAAGCTTGTGATGCTGTGGATTCGACATGCCTTCTTCTGCCACTCAATTCTAGTTTGCTTTAAATGTTTCTATGTTTATGCCTTCTATTATCCCGCATTTGAAGATCTAATGGGCTGAGGTTAAGGTACCATATTGGGATTTTTTCAAGCAGGAGATATTAATCCTTTTTATTAAGTGGTGATTGAACTTTACCATTTGAAATTAACAGATGGTAATAAAATGTCCGAACTTATGATGAAATGGTTTCTGTCTCAGGCAGTAGTCCAAAGATTGTGAATATCAAATGGTGCTGACAGTAAAAGTCTATCAGGAGCAAGAATCTGGAATGAAGGAAAAATTAGTGTTCCTTGAATTTATTCGTCAGATCATGTTTATATAATTCATTACTGAAACTAGATTTTAATGTACTAGTTAATATCAACGTAGTGACTTTGGAATATATATATATATAAGAGACATCATTGGGCATTTGTAAGTTGTAATTTATGAACCACTCTCCTCAACTTTTTCCTCGAACCCTTCTCTTCATGATGTGCTTTCTTTAAATGAATTTTACAGGCTTCTGGTCTATATACTTATTGTGCCTTTGATGTGCAGCTACGGGTAGGCCTACCCTAAATCTTGAAAGACGTTTAGATCACGATGGACATCCTCTTGCCATAACAGCAGCTGATGCTGTTGCAGCCGGTGGAGTTCCTCCTTGGAATTGGAGGGAGACTCCTGGAAATGGTATCAATTCCTTTTTCAGGGTTTTCTCAAACTGGCAGTACACTGTTCTTTCAAAATCAGTTGCGTTGGCATCATTGAGTCTGTGATCTTTCAAAGCCTGATTTTTTTTTATTGTTTCTTCAGTGGGTGCAGATTGTCAGTCATATGGCGGGAGGGTCATAACAGTCAAATTTGGGGACTATACAAGAAGGATTGGAATTGATGGCAGTACAGATGCCATAAAGGAAGCAATTAGATCAACCTTTAGGTTGAGAACCAAACGTGCTTTTTGGTTGGAAGATGAAGACCGTGTTGTTCGCTGTCTTGATAGGGACATGCCTCTGGGAAACTACACTCTTAACCTTGATGAAGGTACATTGCCAAGTGACCAAGAATATGATTGTTTCTGAGAGTATTATTCAGAGAGTGTTTTCTAGCAATAAAAACTGCAAAAGATGAACAACATTGATGAAGCTCATTGAACTGCAATTTACTCATGCAACAGACAGTGTGAGGAAGAACCTTAGCCTGAAGTTTGTTTAATTGATGTTCTCGTTCCAGGTTTAGCTATAAAAGTCTGCCTCTATGACGAGTCAGATCATATACCTGTACACTCGGAGGAAAAAATTTTCTACAATGAAGATGATTATCGTGAATTTCTTGCACGTCGAGGGTATACAAGCCTAAGAGAGATTGATGGATACCGTAACGTTGATAATATGGATGATCTTCGACCTGGTGCTATATATAGAGGTATCAGCTGAAGTATACAATAATATAGTTCCTGTTTCCCGGTGGCATCGTTCCTTTGCATGTGCCGCTTTCCTCACTGTTTTGATGTTCTATGGAATTTGACTGCCCCCCACTAACCTGTGCATTTATGTAGCGTAGCTTCTTGTAAAAAATTTCTTGGTAGGAATTTGACAGCTTCAGTTGTAGTAGCTAGCGGCTTCTCTCTCTCACATGTATTTCGAGGGAGAAAATTATGTAATTCAGTTGCAGCCGCTGAAAAATTGATGAAACTGTCAAATTTTCAGCTGCCTGTACAAATTCTCTCTCTGTCGTTCGTTATTGCCTTTTCTACCTCAGGGCGGCTCAGTATTGCCAGGTCGTCATTGTTCAACCAGTTAATTGCATGAGATAAAAATCTAAGCACGTTGTTAGTTTTTCACTATTTGATTTCATCATTGAACTCCAAAATTTCACAGAGAGTTTCATCGGCTTTCAGGGGTACAAACGTGAACTGAACTTTGGATACATCATTATGAATGAAATATTCATAGACAAAATGATCTGGCAAACAAAACCAGTCGGAAAGCAAGAGTGTTTTACTGCTCGTCCCATTCGTCGGTCTTGTATGACACGAGCGTGTCAACTTTGTGAATCTGCGACCCAACAACCCCCCCCAAGAGAACATGATAAGAGTTAACTTTAAGTTGGTAGAAATTTTAAGATAAAGATGGTTATTAATCAAGATTAAATTACTCCTAGAACAAACTTCTATACCTCCTCCATCTCTACATACCTTTGTATCAAACGAATGTAGCTTCACCATCTGTGGATTTGCAATGAGCTTTGGATCACTCTCTATCCAGGTGAATGGTACTGCCGTATCTTTATCAGTATATGCCAGTACATCAAAAACACCTGTTCCAAAAATCAAGGTTGATTGAAAAGATGTTGAAATGCCAAGCAAAACCAAACCTCTGATATGTCTCTCACTCACATGGTTCATCAAGGCAGGGCAGGTAAGTAATACTGGACGCAATCTGTCTCATTATTGCTTGTATTTCCCTCATGATTTCCTTGTCCCCCTTCTCCCTCGAGACACTGACATGTTAAACCCAAAATGCATAAGCTGGAGATGGCGGAGTGAGCTAGAATTGTTTCAAATTGAGGTGGTAATAGGAGATTACCCTTTCTCTACCACTTCGCTGTCGGTCTCAATGCTGAAATTCCACCTCTCCATGACCTCGCCTGTAGCCTTGCTCATGATAACTAGAACAACTCTCTGCAACTTACCAGACTCCAGCCACTCTTTGCAATGCACATGGTGTCAAGAGGGGCAGTGGAAGCAAGTGAGCAACTTGGTCTAACAGTGCTATTATATGTCTCTAATTGAAGAACTAGTGGTTGTGAAAGGAAATTTTTGGAGAAAAGATAACCAAGAAAAGCTCCCCCCCCCCCCCCCACTAGTCTTTACTCCCCTCCCTCCTTCCAAACAGGCTAAAGCTAGATGAAGTTATGGGAGCATCATAATCTATCTGGTACACGTTTGACTCACGGTTGAAATGAACAAAATTACACACACCCAGCCAAATCCAGTTCAGATAGTGATAACTAGATATCCCTGTGTGTATCCAGAAACGCCACAACGCTCAACAAGATTTGCCCGAATCCCATTCCTAAAAGCTTTAAAGTTGGAAATAAAGCAACTCCAAATGAGTAACATGCAGAGCGGGATGAAGATTTACCTGAAAGCTGAGACGTGAGTTTGGTGATGAAAGATTTGACGCCCTCATCTTGAGTCAGCAGCAAGGGGAGGCCATATTTCTTCACCTTGCCAAAACTCTCTTCTGGGTAAACTCCGCGATTGTACAGAATGCTAAGCAATCACTTTGGAAATTCATGAACGAAGAACATGTAAACCACAAATTTAAAGGCGAAATAGAGTGAGTAGTACCTGTTGGCTGCATATCCTGCAATAAAGCGAATCAAATAAAATTTACAATGATCAGAGAGGTGATTTTCATAAAACCGAGGAATATGAGAAATAGGTGAAGCGAGATTGCACCGAAGAACTCGCTGACGATGGCCGCCGAGCCTCTGAGAGTGATAATGTCTTTGGTAACTGTTCTTGAAGCCATATGGGTGAAGTATATCTGCTAGGTTGGAAGAAGAAGGAAGAAGAAGAGGAAGAAGAAGAAGAGATTAGAGAGTTGGATTTTGAAATGGGGTTGAGAAAAAAGAATTCAAGGTGGGCGGCCGCTGTTGGAATTGGGTCTATTTGTAACGGCTAGTTTTGTTTTTCGATCGGCAATGGACACAACGGTTGGATTCAAATTCGAATATTGTGCTTTTGTTAATGCGCTGATCACTGTGCTTTTTTTAAAAAAATAAAATAAAATAAAATAAATCTGTGCTATTGTAGAGTTATTACTCCGAGATCTTTTGTTTCTGTAGAGAGATAATTATGGTTGAAACTCTTAGAGATAGATAGTGTAGTGTGTCTGATATCCTAAGATTCAATTTATTTAGATGTGAACCCACCCATCCATCCAAGGTACTTACACAACACAACACAACACATAAGGGAGTCGTGAACTACTTAAGATGGATGAGGTGAGAAGTTTGGGCCATTATCATTATTTATACGGGCTTGATACTCTGGGCCAGCAGCAAGAGAGAGTTCGCAAGAGTGCAAAAGCCCAATGGTTTGTTTTGTCCCATCCCAAGTGAAAAATGAAAATGAAAGTCGGTCGGTGAGCATGTACGTACATGAATGATGTCGACATTGTGAATTCATTCATTCATATATCGTTGTTCTCCTCATGATCACTTCACTTGTTGACGGCCGCGCTTCCAGGAGTAAGTAACTCATGAACATGTATGTATGTATGTCATCACATCACACGGAATTAACTAGTTGGTACTATTTACTATTCATCGTTTTGGAACAATACAATATAATACAATACAATACAATCCTATCATATCATATCTTCTTATTAATAGTATTATTATTATTATTATTATTATTATTATTATTATTATGTGTAGGTATGCACACGTAGACAGAGAGAGCAGAGGGAGTAGTATGTGATGTAACACGTGGCACACACAGTCGCAAGGCAGGCACGTGTCCTTGTGGTTGGTTGGTTGGTTCTAGCCTCCACTCATGTCATGTCACCACAAGCTCGCTTCCACAAACCACGCACCCCACCCATGCCTGTTGCAATTTGCATATTCGCATTGCTAAAAATATTGAGATTAATCCTCCCATCCATCCATCTTATTAACACAAATTCACACCAAACCAAACAACCCAGATAGCAGCCAGCCAGCTAGTATACTCCCCTAAAAATTGAGATACTAGCACCAAACTTGAGTAGCATGCAAAAGTGCAACGGACGGACCAGTATATTTATTTATTTATTCATTCATTCATGGTCCCGTACGTACGTACGTATGTAACAACAGAGAATCTTTCTTTCTTGCCCATCTATTTCCTTTCCTTATGAATCTACCAACAAATTAAGACTCTACTGGACAAAAATTCCAAAAATCCTCAAAGGCTATCGATCCTACTCTCTCCTTTTATTTTTTATTTTTTATTTTCGGTGGAGAGATTGATCTCTCTCTCTCTCTCTCTCTCTCGGTGGCTTTTTGTTCCGTATTACATACTATATGTATGCCGGTTCAGAGCTCCTCTGCAACATCTTCGTCGCTATTCTCATTCTTTCGTAAAATCAATCCCACATGCTGCTGTCCTTCACCATACTCGCTTAGGTTCCGATCTTTTCTTTTCTTTTCTTTTCCAACCCCATCTATCCATCCATCCCATCGTCCTCGCGGCTGCCTCACTGCCCTTTTGTCTTTGTCGTCGGCTCCTTCCCATTATATATTTTTTTGTCTGTTTCCGCCTCTTCTCTCTCTCTCTCTCTCTCTCTCTGCTGTTTATCTTTTTGATCTACGTCCTCCTTCCTTATCTTCATACGGACATATTAGATTATAAGTCTCCTCTCTTCACCTCTGTAATTGGGTTTTGTTAGTGTATTCCTTTCTTGTTCGCTTTAATGGAAGCGGAACTATATCTGGAGTTGGCCAATGTAGCGTTTTCTGTCTCCTTGTTGGCATGGATTTTACTGCAGTGTTTGAAACTAAGGAGAGACGATTGTGCAAGGGATGTTTTTGCTGGGAGATTGTCCCTAAAGTTCAGAGTTTTCTCCATTGTTACTGTTGTCTCCAACGTCATTATCTGCATCTTGCACCTTGCTTTTGGATTTTGCGTGTATTGGACTGATCATAGGAGGACAGTCTCTTACAACTTTGTCTCTTCTGCTCTGACTTGGGCTGTAGCTTCTATGGTGGCAATCTATTCAAAGATCACAACTACTGGGAGGATAAAATGGCCTTTGGTTCTTATTTTATGGTGGCTGTTCTCCACCATTGTGGGTGCCTTTTCTGTATCAGTTTACCTTTTCAAACGGTTTAAGATCATTGATTTTCGTTACCCTTTGCCGGAATACAGTGCTGCTGATTTTGCTTCTTTACCATTGTCATTATTGCTCTGTTCCAATTGTTTGGCAAGTAGATGTTCTGCGGAAGAGGAGAGAGAGAGTGAACGTGAGCAACCTCTACTTGACAAGGCACAAGGAGAGGCTACGAACTTCTCCAATGCTGGAGTATGGAGCCACCTCACTTTCCAATGGTTGAACCCGCTATTTGAATCGGGTCGGACCCGAAAACTTGAATTGTTTCATATTCCTCCGATTCCACCGTCGGAATGTGCTGAAGATGTCTCATCACTGCTAGAAGAGTCAATGCACAAGCAGAAGCACAAGCAAAACATGGAAGCTTGCAACGCCTTGCCTAAGGCCATAGGTGATTCTGTATGGAGACCTCTTGTTGTAAATGCAGTTTTTGCAGGTTTGTGGTTTACCTAAAGCTTGTTTCATTTTTTTGGGTAGTTTTTTTTTTCTTATGTAAAATGATGGGACAAATCCTGTTTTAATTTCATTGTAGGAGTCAACACAATCGCTTCTTATATGGGACCTCTGTTGATCACAAACTTTGTGGATTTCTTGTCTAGCAAGACTGATAATTCAAGCTATCAATACGGGTTGATTCTTGCTTTTATATTTTTCTTCTCAAAGACTGTGGAATCATTAACTCAACGGCAATGGTACTTTGGTGCTCAGCGCATTGGTATTCAAGTTCGTGCTGCTCTCACAGTTTTGATCTACAAGAAATCTTTGTCAGCCAAGTTTCTCGGCTCAAGCAGTGGGAAGATCGTTAATCTAATCAATGTGGACATAGACAGGATTGGGGAATTCTGTTGGTCAATTCATGGTGTTTGGTTGCTTCCTGTGCAAGTAATTCTAGCCTTGGTGATCCTTCACCGAAATCTTGGTGCTGCTCCTGCTTTTGCTGCTCTCTGTACAACGGCGTTTGTGATGGTGAGCAACACTCCACTAGCCAGAAGGCAAGAAAAATTCCACAGCAAGATCATGGAAGCAAGGGACACAAGAATAAAAGCAACTTCAGAAACGCTGAAGAGCATGAGAGTCTTGAAATTGCAGTCATGGGAGCCTAAGTTCTTAAAGAAGATCCTCAAACTCAGAGAAACTGAAAGGAACTGGCTGAAGAAATATTTATATACCTCCTCTGCAGTTGCCTTCCTCTTTTGGGCTTCACCAACGCTGGTTTCAGTGGTAACTTTTGCTGTTTGCATTTTGTTAAGGACGCCGCTGACTTCAGGTACAGTCCTTTCAGCATTAGCAACCTTCAAAATTTTGCAAGAACCTATCTACAATCTCCCTGAACTCATAGCCATGATTACTCAGACCAAAGTTTCGATTGATCGTATACAAGAGTTCATGAAGGGAGAAGATCAAGAGAGGCCGAGACCTGATAAAACTTTAAGCTCACCTGGAGTTGCAATTGAGTTTAATGTGGGAGAGTATGCCTGGGATACAAGTTTCCAGAACTTGAAGGAGCCGACCATCAAAATCTCGGAGAAGATAAGAATAATGAAAGGCTTCAAGGTTGCTGTCTGTGGCTCAGTTGGTTCCGGCAAGTCAAGTCTACTGTGCAGCATACTTGGTGAGATCCCCAAGATATCTGGAGCGGGAATCGTGGTCCATGGTAAAAAGGCTTATTTGCCCCAGAGTGCTTGGATTCAAACAGGCACCATCAGAGACAATATATTGTTCGGGAAAGTGCTGGATAAAGCTTTCTATGAAGATGTAATCCAAGCATGCGCTTTGACTCAAGATATTGAGATGTTCGGTGGAGACTGTAGTGTGGTGGGAGAGAGGGGAATGAACTTAAGTGGAGGGCAGAAGCAGAGAATTCAATTGGCGAGAGCTGTATATAGTGATTCTGATGTTTATATCTTAGACGACCCATTCAGCGCTGTTGATGCTCATACTGGGACACATCTGTTCAAGGTACGTGTAATTTAACCTTCTTTTGTCATATTTTGCACAACTAACATCCAAGTGGTATATGACAGGCTTGGATCTTCTTGTGCAGAAGTGTCTGATGGGACAACTGTCTCAGAAAACAGTCATTTACACGACGCATCAATTGGAATTTTTAGATGCTGCAGACCTTGTACTAGTAAGTGTGGAAAGGGAGGGACTGTCCAAAAATATTACTCCTAACCACTGAGTTCAGAAATCTTCTTATTCCTTATCTCCTTTGATATGCTTTGCCACAGGTGATGAAAGATGGCATTATTGTTCAGTCTGGGAAATGTGAAGACTTGATTTCTGATTCAACTGGTGAGCTTGTTAGACAAATGAATGCTCACAGAAAATCATTGAACCAGGTTGGTCCTAGACAGAGAGATAACTTTCATTCTATTGGGGCCTGTCAGAGCAGCCAGATTGAAGTTGCAAAAGAGATGCTTCCTCTCATGGCCCATGCCAAGTCCGATGACAGAAGTTTAGGGGAAGAGGTGATAACTGGTAGAGTTGGATGGCATGCTTACTCAACATTTGTTACGATGGCCTTTAAAGGGGCTCTTGTTCCAGTCGTTCTTCTCTGCCAAGTCCTCTTCCAAGGACTACAAATGGCTAGCAGCTACTGGATTGCTTGGGCAACAGAGGAGAAACGTCATGTCCAGAGAGTTCAGTTACTGGGAATTTTCATTCTGCTTTCTGGTGGGAGCTCTTTTTTCATACTGGGAAGAGCATTTATGCTGGCGACAATTGCGATTGAGACTGCCCAGCAGTTTTTTGTTCGCATGGTCACATCGGTTTTCCGAGCTCCCATTTTATTTTTTGACACCACACCTTCCAGCAGGATCCTTTACAGGGTTAGTTAGTTTCTTTCCCCTAAAAGTTTACTTATTTTATATCTACGAAAAATGCAAATGACTTGACACAAAGTTTCTTTCTTTTGTTTGACAGTCTTCAACGGACCAGAGCACATTAGACACTGATATCCCTTACAGATTAGCTGGACTGGCATTTGCGCTGATTCAGCTTCTAAGTATAATTACCCTCATGTCCTTGGTTGCTTGGCCCATCTTTGTTCTTTTCTTGGTCATCTTTGGAATCTCTGTATGGTATCAGGTAAGAAATAGTTCTATCTGCCATATATACTACTCTCTGAACTTGAAAATAAAACGATGATTGCTAATTTTCACAAAGTATTATACTGCACCGAGCAAGAGAATAATGCAAAGTGTCTCATCTTCTGTGTCACTTTTTAGATATAATAAGTGCCATATTGTTCTTGGAGTTAAATTATGAGTTCCTTTTCATTTTCCAAGTTGGCCGTGATAAGGTACATATAAATGATTACGGTGCTAAGATCATATCCATGGTATATCCATAAGAATCATGAGGAACTCATTTACCAATAGATGCACAGAGAATTTGAATCGAAAATTTCTTGTGTGATCACATGATTGAGGGAACAAAGTTACTTGCAGGCATACTATATCACCACCGCAAGGGAGCTTGCTCGGATGGTTGGTATGCAAAAAGCTCCTATCTTGCATCACTTTTCGGAGTCCATGGCTGGAGCTCCAACAATTCGTTGTTTCAACCAGGAAAAAAGATTCCTGCGTAAAGTCATATGCTTGATTGATGATCATTCTCGAACAGCTTTCCACAACTATGGCACAATGGAATGGCTGTCTGTTCGGATCAATTTCCTTTTCAATCTTGTTTTCTTCATGGTATTGGTCATCCTCATCAGCTTGCCAAGGTCTGCCCTTGATCCTAGTAAGTCCTCTAATTTCCTATCCGTAGTAGTAGTAATGTGTATCCAACTTCATAGCAAAAAGTGAAACACTTCAGAAGTTAAAATCACGCGTTTCCTTGGTTTTATTTTATTTTATTTTTATCAGGCTTGGCAGGACTTGTTGCAACCTATGGTCTAAACTTAAACGTGCTCCAGGCTTGGGTAATTTGGAACCTATGCAATGTGGAGAACAAGATGATTTCGGTTGAGAGAGTTCTCCAATTTACAGACATATCAAGTGAAGCTCCACTGGTAGTAGAAGGTTCTAGGCCTGACCCAGAATGGCCAACAGATGGAAGGATAGAGCTGGAAAACCTTAAGGTCCAATACAGTCCTTCTCTTCCCATGGTTCTCAAAGGCATAACTTGCACCTTCCCAGGACAGAAGAAGATTGGTGTAGTGGGTAGAACAGGAAGCGGAAAGTCCACTCTTATTCAAGCTCTCTTTAGAGTTGTTGAGCCATCAGGTGGGAGAATTCTCATTGATGGACTAGATATTTCCACTATTGGCTTGCAGGATTTAAGGTCAAGGTTGGGTATCATTCCACAGGATCCTACAATGTTCCGAGGAACCATCAGGAGCAATGTTGATCCTCTAGAACAGCATACAGACCAGGAGATCTGGGAGGTCCTGAACAAGTGTCATCTTGCAGACATTGTAAAGCAAGACCAGCGGCTTCTTGATGCACCAGGTAAGAAAGAAGTAAGGTATTTCGCCACATTTTGTTTTTTCTTTCCTCTTTTGGGGGATTAAATTTATTTTCTGGGGATTGGTTGTGAAATTGCAGTGGCTGAAGATGGGGAAAATTTGAGTCTTGGACAGAGGCAACTTGTCTGCCTTGCTAGGGTCCTTGTGAAGAGACGGAGAATATTGGTCTTGGATGAGGCCACTGCTTCCATTGACACAGCCACAGATAATTTAATTCAGGAGACAATTCGAGAAGAAACAAAGGGCTGCACTGTTATAACCGTGGCTCATCGGTTACCAACAGTCATCGACAATGATTTGGTTCTGGTTCTTGATGAAGGTAAACTCGAAAACCATGGACTATGTAGATTTATGCATGCACATGTCCACATTTAGAGAAATGTAGGTTAAGTGATTAATCTGGTTGTCTTTCTGCATGTTGCAGGCCAAATATTGGAGTACCATTCACCAACAAAATTACTTGAAGACAGTAATTCCTCATTCTCAAAGTTGGTGGAAGAATTCTTAAGCAGATCATCCATGTCCACGAAGGATGATGATCTCTAAGTCAGCTGCAAGACATTCCTCTGTAATTTGCAGAAGTTGAGTTATTTAGGACGGATAGCATGAACTATGTGACAGCCTTCAACAGAGGGCCGATCGTATGAAGGCGTAAACAGATTAAGTTAGGTTGGGATTGGGTGGCATGAAATTGGTGCTAGAGATTTGTTATGCTGCGTTCAGTTCATGAACAGGAACACTTCATGCAGTGAACTCCAATATTTAGTCTGAGACATGAGAAGGAAATGACGACAGTGTAGAGTAGAGCTGACTGGAGTTAGGATTCGTTCTGTACAGTCTCTCCATTATTGTAAGGAGTAGAGGTGTTCTTGAAAGGAGCTACTTTTGCAAAATCAAGATTTTTTGAAATAAAACTAATGCGTGATATATTTAGACTTTTCACACGTTTAGATAATATTGTGCGTATATTTTCTCATGAAAATTAGCAGCTCTGAGATGGCTTGATCTTTCATTAAGCTCTGAAACTCAGCAACGCAAAGCAATTGAAGCATCCTAAACTTTATTCTTCAGATGCCTATACATTCCAGCTTTACCAGGAACCCTGCAATCTATTTGCCTGTACAAAAGTCGAGCAAGATTTGTGCATCATTCAGCAGCTCTCCATACCTCATGGAGGAGTTGGTACCTCACAGCTTTCCGGCCTCCACCCTCTTTCAGTGACCAGTTGTGTGCTTTTGAGTTCTCACCAAGGATCGAAAAGATAGGCGAATCCAACTCATCAAGCTCGTCATCGCTTGTGTATGATTTCTTAAGTACAGATGAGGTGCTTCTTTGCACAGCTTGCTTTCCTAGATCACCATCAGTTGTAATACCTGCTGCTACCAGCGAAGCTGCAGATGGTGGTGAATATACCGTCAGAGCAGCTGCGCATGGGAAGTTTGTTACAGACCCCTCATCAGCCTCCAGATCCTAAAAGCAAACCAAAAACAAACTTAAGCAATCTGGATAAATGTTTGATGTTAATTGAAAGATAATGGATTTTCAGAGAGGCAAACCTCAGCCAACACCTCAAACACTGATTCTGGAATTGGATTTGGGTTGAATTCATCAGGGACAAAATAGCTAAGAACCCTGCTGATTAATGGAGCTCCAAATTTGGGGCATACCTTCAAAAAAATATTGCCTTTAAAAACCAAATCGCAGGCATTATAAATATATAAGTACAAGTAAACATACTATCTGTGGTGAAGGATTCCAATCATCATACTACCTCTTTTCTCATGGATTTGTCCATAAGCATGTCAAATGGCAGCATCATCAGATCACTCAGTGCATTGAGGAGATAGAAAGCCTTGGAAGAAGCCTCAAAACTTGCATCTTTGTCATCTTCAACCGTAGAAACTTCAGTGCAGTCATTGTCATCAATGCCAAAAAGGTCAGTTAGCCATCTGGACCAACTCCCAATCTAGTTTAACAAGAAAAGGGATAAATAGGTTAGCTTCAATCTTTACAAGAGGCTTCCACAGCAGAAGTAAACAGAAAAGTAGTATTGGGACAGGTATCCCCTTTAACATAAGAGAGACATGTTGATGTAATAGCTTGATATATGCATGAATTCAATGCTTCCAACATATCGACCAGAAGAAAAGCACATCAACAGGAAAAGCAACAAGCACATTTCTAGGCCAAGGATATCTGTAGACATCAGATAAGTGACAGATGATGTACTATAATATACTCACAGCATTTTTAAGTTGTACACCAGCTGGAATCGGAAGAACCTTTGCGTCACTAATTGGGTCAGAAATGGGATCTGTGGGGATATCATCAATCGACTCACGAAGAATGGCATTGAACATTGCAACATCCAGTCTAGCAACCAACTGCTCCATTATCTAAGGACACAATAGTGCATTGCAGTCTTTTTGTCAGGTGTAAAACCACAAATGTGACTGGAGTCAACAACGTATGCAATCTTTTTATGAATGCCAAAGAAAGAAAGTGTGGTACACTACATACCAATTTAGCTAGCACAGGCAAGCAACCACACTCATGGCCCGCACCTCTAAGGGGACAGAGCCTCTCACAAGAATCCCTAAAAGCTTTCTTCCAGAGATCAACAGAAAAGTTCCCCTGATCCTGATCAGTCAATCCAAAATTTCTTGTTGATGTTTTCTTAAACCTTGAACCTTTTGCAGCTGTGGACTGCATATGTGGAGTCAAAGTCTGAAAGGCGTAAAAGAAAACTACGTCAGAGATGCCAGAGTGAAACAGTATCATCTACTCTGCAAACTAAGCTATTACCTGCCACCACACGGACTCAATGATTCGGTTGAAGATCCATGCTTCTAGTTTTTCCAGAGCTACTAAAAGGGTTTGAGGATGCTCCCAATCTTCACAGTTCTCAGAGCTCTCTTGAAGTCTTTCACCTTTAACAGTTGGATGCTCTATGACAATTGCTCTAAAGACAACTGAATTTGATAACCAGAAAGTTAACCTGCAGAACAAGAAAAAAAATGCTCAGTGGACTCTATGAACAAACAAGAAGAAAAAAAGAGAGATCAAAATCCAACAAGTAATTTAAACTGATCAATGGGAGTGAGATGCTTGGGAGATTAATGCACTGGGACATTTATTTTTCTTGTTTTTCATAAATTGGTTGAGATTCGAGGAAGGGAAGTGGATAAAATTGGGAGGTAAATCAGGCTCCAAACAGATGAGGGAGAATCAAACACAATGCATCTCAAAAGTTGCAAAAGCATGTACAAATTCTTTTCCACCTATCCAAATTTGATGTTATGTAGTCTAATACTAATTTCTTGCATGGAAGAAAGTGGAAGTTGAAGCTGCTAGATACTAAAATCTTATTGACTGGAGATCATTTTATAAAAGTAAAGTTGAATGCTAGGACATGATTGTTTAGTATTAAGCTCACCTGGGGACATCGTTTCCACATGCTTTGGAGACCAAAATCAACCCTGAAATAACAGCTCTAGCTGCACTTGCCAGCTTGTCTTGGGAACCCATTTTGCAAGCATGAAGATAGTATCTTGAAAGGCGCCTTGCAGGTGCATGGACCTTGGTTGCAGAACTTCCATGCTCAGCAACCACAGTGTAGAGACTAACCTCAATCGCAGCAGCTTCTTTCAATTCTTCTTTGAGCATCTCGACTTTAGACTCCAGTGTAACTTCACATGTATCAGCATTAAGTTTTTCATTTGAAATGCAAATTTTCTCTGCCTCCTTCATGACTTGGCCCTCTACCAGTGACCCATTGCTCCTGGATGCTTTAAAACTCCTCTGAACATACTCCCGGTGGTTCAGATTATCATTTGTAAAATCATTTCGCACTTTCGATGTTTCCTGGCCAGACAAGAGAATGCCACCCCCTGCATTACTTTTTGTTCTAATAGTCACTCCAGCTGACTGAACTGATTTACTTTCATAACAATGTTTCTCTGAATCGAACACTTGATCAATATCTGGTACATTGATGTTGTGCTCCTGATTCACTTTTTCTTCATCTTTGAGATGTACATCACTCATATTGCATGATGAAGATTCTTCATCGTCATATTTTCCATTATTCTGATAGTCTTTAAATTTAACATTCCTTAGGCTTGTATCCTCGTATGCCTCTGAAGATGGAGTGCTACCTCCAGAATCATCTCTGGGCACCTTGACGGGTACAGCTACTGTAGCTACAAATGATGAGCTCCCATTTACATGGTTTGATGCTTCAATCCCAAGACTTGACACAGAGTTTGCATGGTCTCCAGACTCCCCGTGTAAAGTTGGAGGTGCCACACCCCATCCTATGGTCTCTTTAATAGAATTGGATGAACTCTGCATTGTGTAAACCACACAGATTAGCGACTATGCTACTATCAGAATTACTGGCTAAAGTTATCCTAATATCAGGGCGACCAGCTAGTTAGAAATTTGTTGTTCGGTCCGAACATTAATGGGAGCAGTCAGATTTTAAGTGAAATCAACTTTATAAAGTGGCAGCTAACAAAGCTTCTTTCCAACTTTCAAGTATTGTAGCAGTGAATGAGAAGAAGCATGTGTTGAGCACTAATAGCCGAAAAAGATATGGAGAGGAATGCTTACTAACCAGCACTATGCTTTGTTCTAACTAAATTCTCGTCCAGTTCAAGAGCTTTCGGTAATCAATGGAAATTTGTTACCACGGTCCACATTTTTCAAATAAAAATGACACATAAACAGGAGCAACATGGTAAAAATTAAACTACTGACACCATACCTTCCCATTTTGAGCATGCAAATCCCTGGGAGGGTCCAAAATAGCAGAGGAAACTGTACGGGAAGAATGTGAGGAAGTATCATCATCATAATCATCATCAGTAAAAGACGCGATCTCAGCATCCTCATCCTTTTCATTATTTGCCGATCCAGGAAAAGATTCACTTCCATCCTTGTCCAAAGATGCATCTTTCGACAAGCTACGCTTGGTGGATGAACTGGAGGTATCCGCATCAAAAGGCTGAATAGTAGCATGAAGAACTGGTTGCACCTGATTTCTTGAACTCCTCTTGAGAGAAAGCGGTACCTCAACAGTTACTGCTTCCTTGATAACTCCATAATCGGCAAGGTTCACAACAGCAGACCCCAAAAGCTGGCTCTTTGTGGCCTTGTTGTTCCGAGGTTCATACAAGTAGAACTCCAAACAGTTCTTCTGAAACCCATCACGCTTCGAGCTCCTCCTTGATGGTTCCCGAAACAGAGTAACTGAAAGTCTGAAAGACTCATCAAACACAACTTTGCCATCCCCAACAGCTGAAGCTAAAGATCCAGAGTTCTGATCACTAGCTTCCCACTGAAGCCAAACAGTTTGAGAAGACCCAGGAGACTGTGATGGGGTCCAAGGATTGATCTCCTTTACATGTACAAGGTAATCGATCTGAACTGAGCCAACTTTTCGGCTCTTAGTTCGTAGCCCAAGAACCATTCTTTAGAAAAACTGACACCTGGCACACTCAACTGGTGTTCTAGATCAAAATGCACTCATCTTCATGAATGATAATTACACGCTGTAAACATTGAGAATTCGGAGCAATATCATCAGTTCAGTGAACATATAAGTGAATAAAAATCAGATACAATTCAGTCGACTACTGTGAGATCGATGATCAGACCTAGAGCATCAGTTTTTAAGACTAAAGCAAGCAAATAACTGATTATTACTGAAATAAGAGGTACTAATAACATACCCAGGAGTTGCTGTCAGGAGAACCAACATTGCCAGATGAAGATGACAACATGCTCCAATTTTGTTAATGGGGACGCAAATTTTCCCTCAGAGTAGTCAATGCGAATAATGTGAACGAAAAATTTGGAAACAAGATTCAAAATGCCGAAAATTAGGCCTGGGACGGAAGCTTCCCCAATCCCTTTTCAGGGTCCTCGCTCTCTTTTTGTGATTTCATGTTCGTTTAATTACACTTGTCCCTTGAGCTATCATGCAAAGGACAGTTATTTCCTCAAGTTTGGAATATGAACTTAGGCCGTGTTCATTTCATTTCATAGAGGGAAAAAAATCTCACTTTCAAATCAATCGTATTCGCACAAATATTTCATCAGTTTTCCCACACAAATTTCTTTTCTTACGAACACGTAACTTCAAATGATGTTAAGAAATTCTCAAGTTTGCTTTAATCTACATTTTTCTGCTTCTAATTTTAAAAACCATATAGTTACCTCCCTATTCATCAACCTGTTATACTTGCAAATTAATGGGTAAACTCTTGACTACCCCTCATTTTTTTTATAATGATGGAGATAGAAATTAAACTCAAAACATTCACTTACTTACGTCCTCAAGAAGTTTAATCACAAATTCTTATTTTTAAGCCTATGCAATGCAAGGTTGCAAGCACCCGACCACTCACTCTTCTTTCATACGCAATCAGAATTCCTCATGAGCTAGGGCCTCGACCGAGGTAGACACCAATGAAACCTTAAGGTCCTAGGATGATGTGTATGATTAACTTTTGAAACATTGGGATACATACATTCAAAAATCTGTATTCGGGTCCCTGCTCCGGGTATACCAACCAACATTGAATGAATACGGTAACATTTTTGTCAACGATACCATATTCAAGGGCACGACGACGTTCACGGTTCACCTGCTCCAGTCCTACCTATGGAGTATTAAAAGATGATAACCGGCGGCCAGCTCGGTATAATTTTCCGTTATGCTGTCTACCAATATTCTCTCCATTAAAGTGTAGAAAGAAGGAATCCCTTTATCTTGAAAAGGAAAGAACATGTCAAATGACTCAAATCAAACTTTAATAGTATGAAAATAAATGGACTTGTCGAATACGTTTAAAATGTCACAGCCGTTGGTTGAAGGAACCTAGATGAGTAGGATGTTCTTAGCTTGTCATGGCATAATCTATAAGGCATACCAATGACATAATCTAGAAGGCATACCATACCATTTGCCCACTCCTCGCCCCGTGAGACGACCAAACAGGCAAACAAACAAATTTTTCGTCACAGATTAAACCCTTTTACTACTACAGAGATTTCCGAGAAAGGATGAAAACAGTACAAAATATGAACTTGGTGGTTTTTTCCAAAAGGTTAAAACTATGTTTTGACAAATATAACAAGCTCTCTAGTGCGTCCATGCCAGATAACAAGGCAGTCATTATTCTCACAACCGATTTGTTTTAATCTCCATTAATAAACAGGTGGAACGTAAGACCTTGGCTCGGTGGAAATGCAGCACCACCCATCCTTCAATGTTATTCTATCATGGCAGGGACCCCCTGCAAAGAGTAACTGTAGACCATTCAAATTCAGTGTAGTGCATAAAAACAGTAGCTAATACAATATGCAAAGAAGCATTTCAGTATAGTTTCCTCTCCACAATTGTGTACTCCCTCCATCCCTTAAAAATTGTCCAATTTGTTTTAACAGTTTCACGGTGTTTAATCTATGTTTTCCATGAATGTTTAGACATCGAAAATGAAATATTTCATGTGTGTCTTATATTTGCAATCTAAATTTTCCAAATATATTTTTTTTTGAATTTTTTAAACTGTTTATCTTTGTTAAAATTTGAGTCAAACAATAAACTTTGAAACAGCAAAATCAAACGGGACAATTATTCAGGGACAGAGGGAGTATTATACAAGTTATAGACCTACATAAATTTCTTTTTAATCAACTTCCCTCCCTTATGCCAACCTTTTCTTTTTACAGCCATCACTTCCAGCAAATATGGTTTCATAACGAGTAAGAACAAATAACCGACAGTATACTGAATGCTATGTGAAAGCAATGATGTCAGTGAAGGAGGATTCAATAGATCATGTTGTTGACGGCTTCTACAAGAGCCCCTATGGTTTCTAACTCTGCTAGTGGAAATACAAATGCTTGTGAATGCCTTGTGTATCAGGACATTTTCCTCAAAAGCATTTAAGGCCAGCGAAGGCAAGTTGATGTATTGATGTATATCAGTAACAAATCTCAAGTGGAACTACTTTAGCTTTAAAGATACCATAAAATTGAACTTACAAAGATGGATGAATGAACCAAGTGCAACTCAAGCTGAAGCCTCCAGTAACTCCCTCTCAGCACGCTCCCTGATTCTTCTCTCAAGCTCTGGCCTAAAGTGTCGAATAAGACCTTGCACAGGCCATGCTGCTGCATCACCTAATGCACAAATTGTGTGACCTTCAATCTGCTTAGTTACCTCTTGAAGCATGTCAATTTCTTCCAACTTTGCGTTACCCACTTTTAACCTTTCCATGACCATCCACAGCCATCCAGTTCCTTCTCTGCATGGTGTACACTGTCCACAGCTTTCATGTTTGTAAAAATATGATAGCCGAGCAATAGCATCAACAACATCAGTTGACTTATCCATCACAATGACAGCTGCAGTTCCGAGCCCTGACGTGACAGCCTTCAGTGCATCATAATCCATCAGCACATCATCACAAATGTGCTTTGGTAACAGTGGAACCGATGACCCTCCGGGTATTATTGCAAGTAAATTATCCCAGCCACCTCTCACTCCTCCACAATGCCTTTCTATCAATTCCTTCAGTGGTATGCTCATCTCTTCTTCAACCGTGCAAGGCTTATTCACATGACCAGAGACACAAAACAATTTAGTTCCAGAATTATTCTTCCTTCCAAAGCTAGCAAACCACTCAGGTCCACGCCTCAGAATTGTTGGAGAAACAGCCACTGTCTCCACATTGGTGACAGTGGTCGGACAGCCATACAGTCCAGCATTTGCAGGAAAAGGAGGCTTCAATCTTGGTTTCCCTTGCTTACCTTCAAGACTCTCTAAAAGTGCTGTCTCTTCGCCGCAAATATAAGCACCAGCACCGTAGTGAATGTGCACATCGAAATCATAGCCAGATCCACATGCATTTTTGCCCAAATATCCAGCTGCATAAGCTTCTTGTCTGGCCTTCTCAAGGGCTAGCCTTTCATTCACGTACTCACCCCTAATATAGATATAAGCAGCTCTAGCCCTCATCCCCACACCAGCAATCAAGCATCCCTCCAATAATTTATGTGGATCATGCCTCATAATTTCCCTGTCCTTGCAGGTTCCAGGCTCACTTTCATCAGCATTGACAACAAGATATGAAGGGCGGCCATCGGATGTTTTGGGCATGAAAGACCACTTGAGGCCAGATGGAAATCCAGCACCACCACGGCCTCGGAGACCAGATTTCTTGACTTCATTTACAATCCAATCAGAACCCTTGAGCACTAAGTCTTTAGTTCTGTACCAGTCACCCCTTTTCATGGCACCTTTAAGGAAAGGGTCATGCAGCCCATACAAGTTTGTGAATATCCTATCTTCATCTTTTAGCCCACCAAAATGAGTTTTCTCAGGTGGTGGCGGGGGAGGGGGAGGCTGCGGAGTACTGGATGTTGTTGCACCTTGAGTGCTGAACACCCTGAAACCTTGACACCACTTCTCATTTTGGCTGGCAATTAAACCAGCCCGTCGCATGGAAAGAATTCCTCTCATGGGTGTCTGCAGAATGAATACCAGAATAACTCATGGAGTTAACAATAACCAAGAGGCAGAGTTCACAGGTAGAATTTCATATAATGGCAAATTCATACTCATTTAATTCAGCTTTCACAAGACCGGAAGCGCAAATTAACTCCCAAAACCAGAGAAATTAAGAAAACTCAGATGTTGAAACTTCAAAGGCGTATGCTACCGCACTCAAACTTGCTTCTTTTTTCTTCTTCTTCTCCTCTCTCTCTCTCTCTCTCTCTCTTGAACAGCCACTAGAAGATGCTAAAAAAATACAAGTACATAACAGGAACAGGCAAGCAGCTAGCTTCAATTTATTAACCTAACCTATTCACGGCAGTTCTCAGGCAAACTCACACGATCAAACTCAAATTCTGAGCTTAGCTTATTCCTTATTTTCTCTTTACCTCATTCTTAAAAGCATTAGATCAATCAAGCTTGATGCCGGCCACCAAATCAACAATGTAATAGATTCAATTCGGCGAGGGGGAGAGGCACATTTTACAATCAGCAAACCCTAGGCCCAACAAATTTAAGAAAATCTAAGAAAAAGGACGAGAGAAATCGCACATGGATGTGCGGAGAGACTTACCATAACATGAAAATGTCGACGACCGCAGCTTGATCCGTCGGAGAACGGAATTTGACAGCAGTGAATCGAGATGCTACCGGAGACGAGAACAAAGCGAGCGACGAAGATGGTATCATGCTAAGTTTAAAGATGGGTAGTTATCGTCTATGGCTTCGGGAGTGAGCCCAGATCGGTATCGGTCATGATCGGATGGCATGGAGGTCACAAGATTTGTGATGTTATTGGGCGATGCGTGGAGTTCGCGTAGGCCATTAAACCCCGGGGTTCGGATAAATGGACGACACTATGCCACAACGGCCAGCCTGCCTGCTAATGGGCTGGGCTTGGTTGGGCTGCGCTCTAAGATTGCCCGCCCCTAGTGTTTATTTAAAAAGGCTCTACTTATTTGTCGTTTCAATTCGGAAAAAATTAAAACTGTTCATTCTAACGAAAACTTTTTTTTTCATTATAATTAACTCATCACTGTTCCTTTCATCCTAAAACTGTGAGACCGTCATGTCTTCTCTTTCTTTTGCTTTTTCTGTTGGAGTAATAGTGGCTATGTTTTAAACAGTTATTCAATAATATTTTGGTAATTTTTTAATAGTTTCTATATAAAAAAACATAACTAACATATGCAATTTTTTATATATAATATAATGTTACACTATATTAGAAACTCCGTTTTCATCCGGAAAAAAAAAGAAAGAAAAAGAAAAATCTTTCTCAAGTATTCAGATTATAGAAAATGCATATATCCATCTACTTTTCTTAATCCGTATTATTAGTCGAATCGAACACTTATTTTAAATGTGGGTTTATACGTATCTCAACTCCGGACTCAAACTCTGGCAGATACGGTTGGCCAGAAAAGAATAGGAAAAAGAACTATCAGCTGATATATAAATTGTAATTAATTTCCTCCCAAAATCAAATGAATGATTATCTCTTATGTTGGTTGAACCAAAAATATACCTCACGGAAAGGCTGGATTGTATAAATAAATGAGACTGCTAATTAAAAATGGATATTTCCTTATTAAAAAAACGATATCATTGCTTAAGATTTGCGTTGGGCGTCTTATCAGTTACTTAAATCAAATAATAGCATGAAGAAGCCTGGCCAAGTCTTATCCGGACTGCAGAACAAATGCCGATAATGCCAAGTGATTTGCTCTTATAATTAAGACGGTGCAATCCGGTATGACTAACTAATGGCCCATTTCTCGTTACTAATCTGAATTTTAGTGGTTTAGACATTTTAATCCCTAGATTATATTTTATTATAACTCGGTCCTTAAAATAAAACTATGCAACATCTCCCCTGCACGAGATCCACATATGAGAATAAGCTTGCACCTCTGAAATTATCTTGAAAAGACTCCACTGACTTCCTTCCATGACCGATTTATTTCTTGATTTTCAAATCACTCATTCTGCAAAGATAAGGATAACTTTCCAAATAAAACGATTAACAATATGGAACTAAATTCATAGTACTCTAGGCAGAGAGATCATCGATATCAACCAAACACAAGAAAGATACATTACACCAAACAACAATGGCATCCCATATTTTCATCACAAATCTCTTAGATCCACTAGGTCCATAGCCTACACACTTCTCTATGGGAGTTCAATACATCCATAGATCCGAGTAGACCAATCATTTCAAAACTAAAAAATCAAAAAATCTGAATTTTTTTTTTGTGAAATTAGATAATCAACTTATTGCGGGTCAGTTTTGGTTTCTATTTCCAATAATAATTCGCATTGCTCGGACCATGTAATGTTTTTAAATGTATGAATTTGTTAAATAAACTTGATCTTTACCTCTAAAATCTCAATTTTGGAGCAAACATGTGGTAAACATAAATCTTAAATAACGAGTTTGCTTCAGAAGTATTATTATACAATAATGTAGTTAAAATATAGGAAAGTGCATATAACCGTAATCTGATCTGTGAAAATCTTTTACAATTCTTTCATCGTGATTCTTCCTTTGAGATTTTAGATCTACTTCTAGAAACCAAACCAGTCCAACTTAGCAATACTACCACCATTAACGTTTGACCACGACGAAGTTCCAAAACAACCAAACTTGCAAATGATGAAAAATTAATATTTTTCCAACTTAAGAAATCTGAATAAAACGATGATGATCACAGTAGGTAGTCATGTTGATTACTAGTACAGTCATGGTGATTTGCACATTTTCAATGCTGATCAGTAGTCTTCTTATGTTGATCAGTTTCTGTCCAATATTGATAAGCTTTTATCCAATGTTGATATATGTTCGTTGTCATGTTAATGATTCTTTTTAGCATGTTGATCTCTATTTTTGTCATATTGATCATTCTTTTTATATAGCATGTTGATCTCTCTCATTGTCATACTGATCTTTTTGTTTAACATGTTGATATTTCTTATTACCATGCTGATATATTTTCTTTGTCATGTTGATCTTTCGTTTTAGTATGTTGATCTCTCTTCTTGTTATGTGTTGATCTTTCTTTTTAGCATATTGATCTCTCTACTTACCATGTTGATCTCTTTTACTATCATGCTGATCTTTTTTCTTAGCATGTTGATCCCTCTTCTTACCGTGTTGATCTGACTTTTATGTCATGTCAATCTTTATTTTTACCATGTTTATCTTTGTTATTGTCATGTTGATCTTTGTTATTATCATGTTGATCTTTCATTTTAGCATGTTGATCAATAGACTTGCCATGTTGATCTATAATTTTGTCACGTTGATCCGTCGATGTTGTTCACACAAGGAAACGTTGTTGATCGATTAATCATGTTGATCTAACATGACTATTATGTTTATCAAATTTAACGAATGACAAACTTGTAAATAAGCGAATCACTTATGCGCACGCATGTGTTGTGCGCATTTTAACGCGGACCTTCATAATGAACCGCTCCATTATGATCCTTGGACACCCCTACCCGCTTTTGTAGCTCGTCTAGTGGCGCCCTTTTCCACCCTTATCTGTGTTGTTTGATGATCTTTCTAGCATCATCCCACCAAGTTGCTCGCTTTGTTCAGCTCTACCAAGTCGACGTGTCAATCAACACAAACCTCACACACTGACGGAACTATGAAGGGATAGGGGGTTGCTACCTCCCTCATTTACTCGGGGTGTATAAGGTGTATCATATATATTACTCCCTCCGTCCGCGAAAGACTCCACCATTTGAATTTGTTGTTTCAAGGTTCAATGTTTGACTCAAAATTTAACAAATATAAATAGTTTTAAAAAATTCAGAAAAAATATATTCAGAAAATTTAGATTTCAAATTATGATACACATATGAAATATTTAATTTTCGGTGTCTAAACATTCGTAAAAAAAATCATAGATTAAATACTGTGAAACTGTCAAAACAAATGGTGGAGTCTTTCACGGACGGAGGGAGTATTAGATTAGTGTTATAATTTACCCATTAGCCCCCTCTATCCAAACCAATAAAATTTAAGCCTAAATAAAATTAAAACTTAACTAAATTTCATATATTATTATCCAACCCATATGTCCCCCACTCCATATATACATGGTCCCCTCTTTGTATCGGAGATCATAATATGGACATGATGTATCATGTATACTTTATCCCTTCACGTTTCTAGTTTTCTTTGTTTTTATTTTTTTTGTTAGGCTATTATCTTTTGCTTGTAATTGTTTAATTGCAATAAAAATAAAATCATAAGTTTAATTCCAAATTCCGATTGAATTCTTGTTTGTAGTAATTTTAGTAGCAAACTAGCAATTAAATTATATTATAACTGTTTATAGTGTAATTTTTTGTAGTAATTTCAGTGTGATTGTTTGTAGCGTAATTTAGTGTAATTCCAAATTCCAATTGAATTCATGTTTGTAGTCATTCATGTCTTGAGTAAAATCCGTCTCCGGTCCCTCTTTTTATCTTTGCGACCTATTCTGGTCCCATATTAACTTTTTGCTTTAAAATGATCCTAAATTTAAGTTACGCGTCCTGTTCCGATCATTTCCGTCCATTTCAGTCGTTAAAATTGACGGTTGAGGTGAAAAGACCATTTTACCCTTAATTAATTACTATTATGCACCCCAATCTTTTAAACATAATCAATTTCACCCCCAATTATTTTCAAACATCACCTTCGCCATCTTCCACGGCTCCACTGACTCATTTCCAGCCACGTTACCTCCCCTCCCCGGAGCCATCATCGGTGCCTCCGTCCTACTCGCCTCCTACATAACCTACCACTCCTCTGCCTACGTAGCCGACGATGGTGGAATCAAACATTGAAGTTGTTGCAAGTCGAGAGCCGCAGTAAGCTCGTAGGTCCGGCGGGTCTGTGGTGTTCTGGCGACGAGGAGCGGCGGAATCGGTCGGGGAAGGAGCTATGTCCGTTGGAGAAGACGTCGGCGGTGATTGAGAGGTTCGAGCGCGGCCGGTGGAGTTGAATTTTGGCGGATTTGGCCCACTGCTCCTAGGTGGATTTGCTGGAATTGGTGGTCGGCGGCGATTTCATATTCGGCGGTGGTGCAGGGGTCTTTATAGTGGTGCAGGAGGCGGAAGGACGAGGAGGACGAGGAAGGTTGGACAAAGTGAAGTATTATGAAGTGTGGGGGTTAATCTGTAAGATTTAAAAGTATTTTTAGTAGATTTGAGTAAGATTTAAAAAATTGAGGTCTATTGTAATAATTAATGCAGGGTAAAATTGTATTTTTACACTTCTACGTCCATTTTAACTGCTGAAATGGACGGAAATGACCGGAACATGACGCGTAACTTAAATTTAGGACCATTTTAAAGCAAAAAGTTAATATGAGACCGAAATAGGTCGCAAACATAAAAAGAGGGACCCGAGACGGATTTTACTCTTCATGTCTTCATATATTTCATGTTCCTAGTGGTAATTGTTTGTAGCAATTAAATTACAAATTCAATTGTTTCCAATTCAAGTCTTGTTTTGCACTTTTTATAAATTACACAAAAGCATGTACTAATTGTTTAGATTTTGTTACTTAAGATTGACTCGACATGTATTAAGCTACCATAGGGCTGTAAAACGTACCTATCCCGTTCGAACTTTGCTCAATTCGATATCTGACGAGCTTGTTCGAGCCAAGCTTCACGAGCTTCGAGCTGGAGCCATTTTTTACATTCGTGCACTAAACGAGCCGAACTCGAGCCTCAAAGGTTCGGTTCATATAGACTCGTGGGCCTATTCGAGCCCAAGGAATGAGCCAAGCCAAACCGAGCCTGAGAAGTTTGATTCGGTTCGGGCTTGGCTTGTTTTCAGCCCTAAGCTACCAACCTGCCCCCCGACCTTAAAATTTCGGTTCCGTCACTGCTTCCACATAGATGCATCCTTCCCTCTCGGCTCGCTCGCTTCTCATCCATCCCTCTCCATCATGTCGAAGTTGCCGGCATAAGTCTTCTTTCAATGCGTAGTGACTCAGTAGATCAAAACTGAAGTACTTGAGCTTATATAGTGTACATTAATACAGATGAGAACTAAGTCACAGGAGTTTGCAATTTGGGACTAAAATGCACGGTCTATCATAGTATAGGGAGTAACATATGATTAGGCCTCAATTAATTGATCAAGTATCCCAAAAGTAGATGATTATCGAATACAATTAATTATTGTGGTGGAGCAGTTTCAATGGAGGAGCAGAAGACGTGAGTGACAAGTTTCCCTCAAAAGCCAACAAACGAGTACATCTTCTGCACTGCAGCCCCCCCAAATACCTTTTTTTTTGTTGACCTTTTTGTCTTGGTAGAATCCAGAACAGAGATGCAGGCCGAATCCGGCAGGACCAAAGTTACCCCCTCCCTCGTGCCAGCCAGACAAAAGTCTTTTTTGGCTTCCACAACGTTGAACCAAAAACATTGTATTGATACACTGTGCGTACGACTGATATTAGTAACTAGTACGTAATTAAAAAGCACAAGTGTCTTAACTGGTCAATCAAAAGAATCATTCTCACACATTACAAATTTATCCCCTCCGTCATTTGGTTTCTTTTCGCGGAAATCTCGCTTCTCATCTCGCGCGCGCCTAAATGATCACTGTGCAGCGCAGGGCAGCCAGGCCGCAGGTAGTCTTCCCGGTGGCGGGCTACCATTCGGAGAGCTCTCAGTGTCTCCTCGACGCCTTGAACGGCGGAGATTCGGAGCTGGCTTACCGCTGCCTGTCAGATCCTTTTGTCGACGTCAACTTCGTCGGAACGGTGAGCTTGAAGTCCAAGAAGACGGAGATTGTTTTGCACGATGAGGATGCTCACCAGGTTCGCGTGGAGTACGAGGAGTTCAAGACCGGAGTCACCGCCCTCTTCCTCGCTGCTCATGTTGGGAATCTCCGTATCGTCAGACAATTGCTGGTATATAAGCTTTTATTATTGGGTGATGATCATGTTGATCTTCTTTTTCACGAATTTACATTGGACGTGTGCGTGTCTGATGTTTTCAGGTCCTAGGAGCGAACGTGAATCAGAAGGTGTTCCGCGGTTTCGCCATCACGGCGGCGGTGAGGGAGGCTCATTCGGAGATATTGGAGGTCCTGATTAACGCAGGCGCGTGCCAAGAAGCTTGCGAGGAGGCTTTAGTGGAGGCAAGCAACCTCGGGTTGGCCCCACTCGCCGAGCGACTTATGGCTTCCGAAATGATCCGCCCGCAGGCTGCCGTGCGAGCACTCGTCTCCGCTTGTTGCAGGGGGTTTGTGGAAGTCGTCGTGGCACTCATCAAGGTTAGCTAGCCCTACTCTGTAATTTGTAATCCAAAATTGTCTTTTAGGACAGTAAATGTCTGGTTTAGTGAATCCATATAGGATTACAAGGGTTTGCAAGTAGTGCTAGTAACATTTATTTTAACCTACTACAAGATTTGAAATCATCTGCTCTGAAACAGACAACTCCCTTGTCCCTCTCAATTACAGGAATATACGGAACATGTTTCTTTAAGAAGATAACAACACATGGATATGTATTGTGGGTCATTCCCAACTCAAGTTCATGTTGTTAATTTGTGCAGGGTGGAGTTAATGTCAATGGAACAGACAGAATTTTGCTCCAGTCTTCTAGGCCTTCTCTGTACACAAACGTTGACTGTACGCCACTAACTGCTGCTGTCGTCTGTAGACAAATCTCTATTGTTAGGATTTTGTTGCAGGTAAGCTAAAAGTATACTACTCTCCCCTCTGCAATTATTTCACGATTTAGATTGTTCTACATGACATCCTTTCATCTTGGAGCATCTCCTTCGCATGGTTCTCAACTCTCTGGAATTGTTAAATAGGCCGGAGCCAAAACGGACTTCAAAGTGAAACTCGGAGCTTGGTCCTGGGACACAGATACAGGTGAAGAATTCAGGGTAGGTGTGGGGCTGGCCGACCCTTATTCAATCCTTTGGTGTGCGGTGGAGTATTATGAATCAAGTGGTACCATCCTGCGCACGCTTCTTAGGCACCTCTTGCCTAATACTACAATTCATCTGGGCAGGACTCTAATCCACCATGCCGTCTTGTGCAACAATGCAAAAGCCGTGCAAGTTCTACTTAACTGTGGGGCTGACAAAGAATTCCCCATCAAAACAAGTCCAAGAACAGATTTGCGCGCTATTCATTTGGCTGCGAGGCTTGGACATGCCAAAGTTCTGCAATGCCTTACAGCTGGTGGATGCAATCTCGATTCTCGAGTGGTGTCTGGAGAAACCGCTCTGATGATATGTGCCAGGTACAAGCATGGAGAGTGTATTAAAGTTCTTGCCTCAGAGGGGGCTGATTTCGGGCTGGTGAATTCTGCTGGTCAAAGTGCAGGCTCCATTGCACAGTTAAATAAGTGGACTCCCGGCTTCCAACAATCACTGACAGAGATTATTCTCTCTGGGAAGCTTCCCAGATCAACTGATTCCTCCATATTTTCACCATTGATGTTCGTTACTAAAGTGAATGATATTGAGGCCCTGAAGAAGCTTATTGAGAGGGCTGACATTGATCTTGATGGGCAGGATGAAGATGGACATACTGCCATCATGATAGCTGCAGCTGCAGGGCATGAGGAAGCTTTCAGGTATCTTCTGTATGCTGGTGCTAATATTAAGCTGTGTAACAAAAAAGGTGAGAACGCATTAAGCTTAGCTCAACAACACCAAAATAACGAAGTCTTGGACAGAGTATTGCTTAATTATGTCCTTGAAGAAGGGAAAGGTGAAGCTGCTTCCACAGGATTTTATGCACTACATCGTGCTGCACGAATTGGAGACCTGAATTTGGTTCATGTACTGACAAATACAGGTTGTGATGTTAATTCATTTGACGTTGATGGATACACCCCTCTTATGCTGGCTGCAAAAGGAGGCCATGCCGGTGTCTGTGAGCTACTGATTTCAAAGGGTGCAATATGTGACATAGAGAATGCTAGACAAGAGACGGCGCTCTTGCTTGCAAGGAAACACAGATATGGAAGTGACGCAGAGCAGGTGATTTTAGATGAGCTTGCACGGAGTCTAGTTCTAGATGGGACTAAGGTAAAAAAGCACACCAAGTGTGGGAAAGGATCGCCCCATAGTAAAGTACTGAGGATGGTAGGCTCAACAGGAGTGCTAAGGTGGGGAAAGTCCAGCAAAAGAAATGTAGTCTGTAAGGGGGCTGAAGTTGGCCCTAGTGCCAAGTTCCGCTGGAACCGAAGGAGGAAGTTTGATGTCGAAGAGCCTGGAATATTCCACATAGTGACAACAAAGAACAAAGAGATTCATTTTGTATGTGAGGGTGGGGCTAAAATGGCCCAACTGTGGGTGAGAGGTATCGAACTTGTGACGAGGGAAGCAATTTTTGGAAGCAATGCTCTGCAAAAGGGGTGAGGTCTGTTTGATGACATTTCTCTGAGGTTAGAGTTCTTGTGGCTGCATACATTGTAAAGCTTTTAGTCAGTAGCTTGCGAGGAACTGTAAAGAAGAAATTGATGCAAAATTAAAATGTGTTATTAGCTAAACTTTCTTCACCTGAATCTGACAATGAGCAACTAACCGTGCATTGCTTGCGATTTCATGACCGGGGAGGCAATATTATCATTAACTATAAGCATCACTGAATTCTACATCATCTGACTTTGTTATGTTGACATGGTTATGAAAATATATCCCAGACTGGTTGAACAGGGAGAGCAAGTGTAGAAGCTCCTCATTCGAGAGCTTGGAAGGCCTTTTATCTGCAAAACCCCCTGCTTCCAAAATCCTCACAATCCGGTCTTTGAACAAGGAAATTTCTAAACCAGCGCCAGGAGATTCATCAAACTCCCCTATGTCACTATTTTCATCGCCACTGTGATGTTGTTTTACCCTTGTATCAAATTCATTGCTTAAGTCTGTACCTTTAGCCAAACGCAGCAGCTCCATTACTTTCTTCTTCTGCTTGAACGTCGCTCCTAGAGTCTTGTTCTTCTTGCAAAAACATGTCCTGGTGAAAGCCCACCACTCATCGAGATTGACATCAGGCACTTGATCTTTGGGTCGGATAATTACCACCGATGAATCGACTTTTGGGCAGGGGAGGAACTCCCTCTTGCTCACATCCATGACGAACTCAACATCAGCAACCAACTTCACATTCACAGCCAATCTGTTATACTGAGACTCACCGGGCTTAGCCAGCAACCGACGAGCAAACTCTTTTTGAAGGAGTAGTGTTGCACTCCTAAATGGGTTGCATCCATAAACCAGTTTAGCCACCAGAGGAGACGAAATTCCATAAGGAATGTTAGCTACAACTAGATCAAATTGAGGAAACTCTGTCTTCATTGCATCTTTGCTTATAATCTGCAAAACGCATCACCAAAATCAATACCATCAAAACATTGCAGGATCATGATTCAAATGTATTGAGACATTTTATCGAACATCTTACAGGTAGCTCAACTTACATGAAGACCGTCTTCCAATCCTTGTTGAGCTACACGTTTCTGAAGAATATCTACCATTCTTTTGTCGATCTCGACGGCAATGACTTTGTTGGCAGCTTGAAGTAGCTTGAGGGTGAGATTTCCCGTGCCGGGTCCTATTTCGAGGACCGTGTCAGTCGGTCTCACGTCGGATTTCCGCACAATAGCGTCGAGAATCCGCACGTTGGTGAGCAGATGCTGACCCTTGCTCTTGTATAGCTGCAAAAAGTCCTCGGTGCTTCCGTTCTTCTGGCCGCCATCTCCATCATTGTCTAAGTAGCGATTGCTGGATTTTGCAGAGAGATTTTGTGCAGTCAATAAGAAAACATGTCCTTTTCTAGTTGTTTGAAACGCAGTCTGGGTTGCGGCAAGAAACTGCTTCAGTGCTTGCATTATCGAGCCGCACTGAAATGAACCACCTCCGACCGGGATTCCTATCAGTGGCTGTAGCTGAGGTTTTATTCCTTCCACCAGCGTCGACCCGCCGCTGGCCATGGTGTCGCAGTGTCGGGTTGAATTTCAAAAACAAGCTGTGTGACCAAATTGACATAATATGAGTAGTTAAGTGACTTAGGTTTGTATTTGATACGACCAAACCAAATTGACATATTATGCAATTTATGAAAAGAAAAAGCGCCAGAATGAGAATTGAGGCGCTCTCCGCTGGACTTGTAATTCGCAACAGTTTCCCAGCCTAGACGACTTGGGTTCGTAGAAGTTCGTTGGCAACGGAACTTCAGAAAAGTCCTTCAGAACTTGTTACCTCCAGATTCAGAAGCTTCAGACGTCAATGGCGAAGCTTCCAATCTTTCAATTTGAAGAGAAGATCCTGGAGACGGTGGAGCAGAACTCTGTAGTGGTAGTGATTGGAGAGACTGGTTCTGGCAAGAGTACCCAGCTCTCTCAGATGCTTCACCGAAAAGGCTACAGCAATTCCGGTATCATTGCCGTCACTCAGCCTCGGCGGGTCGCCGCCGTTTCTGTTTCTAGGTATATCTTCTATACTTTTGCATTTTTTATTCGTTTAAATCTTGTTTGATTTTGCTTAGCTTCTGATTTAGGTAGGTTCTTCTACGAATGGGCTTGCGAATGTTAATACTTCATTGTATTCTCCCCTGATGTTAATGTTTTTTTTTTATTTTAAAGATTGAAGCAAATAAGGGTAAGCATCAATTTGGTCATGTTCTTTTGGTGTGAGCAGGAGAGTTGCACAGGAGCTTGGCGTTGGGTTTGGGGATGAAGTGGGTTATGCCATCCGGTTTGAAGATAGGACATCGCAGAGAACACGGATCAAGTAAGGAAGCACTTAGTAAATTCAGTTATAACTTGTGTGTGTATGGTTTTGTCGAACTGCAGGATATTTGACATTGATTGGAAACTGTTTAGGTACCTCACCGATGGAGTGCTCCTTCGTGAAAGCCTATCTAACCCTGAGCTTAGTCAGTACTCTGTAATAATTTTGGATGAAGCTCATGAAAGGAGTTTAAATACGTGAGTTTGAAGGTTGCTAGTACTTTTATTCACTTTATGTAGTGGATTTTCTAGTCCATATGCCTATGTTTGCTTATTATTTCTTAGGGATATATTGCTTGGCTTGATGAAGCGGTTGGTAAAACTACGTGCCTCCAATTTGAAGGTTTTAATAACATCAGCCACCCTGGATGGTGAAAAAGTGTCAAAATTCTTTTCAGACTGTCCCGTCCTCACTGTTCCAGGAAAGCTTTATCCTGTGGAGATAATGTACAGTAGGGAACGCCCGTCAAGTTATCTTGAGTCTGCTCTAAAAACTGCATTAGGTAATTAATTTGGCATCTCTGCTGATGCACATTGTTGTGCATGTTAAACATTTTTCCTCATATTCTCTTCGTATACTTTTGCTCATTACTATTACTGTTTATCTGCTTGTTTGGTAGTGATAAAAGGGTTTCTGTGGGATCTTGTTAGAAATTAGCAGCTTTTATTGAGAGTAACTATCAGTTAGATTTCTTGTTTCTTCTAAGGCGATCATGTGTATGGATTTCAATGTCCTAGTCCATTCTGAAGTTACTGGCACGGAATTACCCCCTTTATCATGTTAAATACATGAATATACATGCAGCTTGATAGTATTATTTAGCTGAGGCACCAGATTTTAATTTTCAAATATTCAGCTATTCTATATCTTGTCTTTCTTTTCTTTTTTTTTTTTCTTCTCTTCGTCCATCAGATTCCATCATCTTCCTAAAACATGCAAGCATCTTAGTTGGTATCTTCTTTTAGTTCTTTTAGTTCATTATACAGTCAGCATTAGTAAGCTTTAATCATCTTCTTTGGAAAAGGGCTAACAAGTTATATTATATTGATAGTTTCCTTTTTAACTTTGCTTTGATAGATGAGTGAAAACCTCCCATGTTTTCTTTGATCCCTATACTTTTTCACTCCATCCGTTCCAACAAATTGGATATATTTGACTGGGCACAAAGATAAAGAATGTTGTTGATTAGAGTTAGTTAGGCATATAAGACAAAAGTAACTTTTTTTAGTGGCAAGGGAAAGTGAGGGTAGTAAGGTAAAATTAGTGGCTTAGTGTGTGAATGTTTCCTAAAAAGGAAATGTATCTATTTTACTCGGACAACCAAACCAAGAAAGGAAAACATATTCATTTTCTAGGGATGGAGGGAGTATTAGAATTCAGGTTGTTTCACCTTTAAGAATTTGACTTGGATTGTTTCTCACAGATATACATGTTCGGGAACCAGAAGGCGATGTGTTAATATTCATGACTGGACAGGCAATTTCTTTCTTTCTATTTGTTTTCCTTGCCATTTTTGTTTTCTTCAGTTTCTGTGTGTGTTATTGCAAATAGAGGGATAGAGGGAGGTCAGGATTTTGCGTGTAGTTTCTAACTTGAGTTTTCCATCTACGTTGAGTCTGCTTTGGAATTTTACATAATGCATTCCTTATTCTGAAACTGCTCTTTATAGGATGATATAGAGAAACTGGTATCAAAGCTGGAGGACAAAGTTCAAAGTCTAGAGGAAGGTTCTTGCATGGATGCAATTGTCCTCCCTCTTCATGGTTCTTTGCCACCTGAGATGCAGGTATGCCTCTAAATTGAAAGAGTGGCAAACACACCTTTCCGGGCCATGAACCTTTTGTCTTTGAATTAATATCCTCTCCGCCGTCGGAATTTTTTTTCCCACCATCACCTGTTTATGGAAATAAATCCGCAGGGCCCTTTCCGTTAATTTTAATAAAAGGGTAAGAGTCCTCAGATTTATTTACATAAACAAGTGATGGTGGGGGGGGGGGGGAGTCTTCCACCGCTGGATAGAATATTTACTGTCTTCTGGCCTATTGTAGTAAGAGATGTTTTTGTTCCCCTAAAAACATTCATCATATGCACATTGTGTGTTTTTTGCAGAAAGTTAATTTTCGTTTCAGCTAAAAAATTTCTTCCAGGGTACAAATCATGAACTTTTAGACATCTTAAAGCTGTTCCTGACAGTAACTGATTGCTTTAATCTACAGGTGCGTGTATTTAGTCCTCCACCTCCAGCTTGTAGGCGGTTTATTATTTCAACAAACATCGCTGAAACTTCACTGACTGTTGATGGTGTTGTGTAAGACAATTTTAACACTTTGGAAATTATGTATTCATGACTTGCTGAAGTTTCATGTCTATGTTATTTTGATTTGCCATCAAATGCAACCCCCACCTCCCTGGTTGTTTTTCTTCTCTTTTCCCAGAGTCTTTTGTATCCAAAATTTGTGATAAGAAAACTAAACAACCTCTGTGGTTTGAAGCGCTATGGCTACATCACGAAAGTGAAGACCCGATACCAAATTTTACTTGACCTAAGCTATAAGCTGAACACAAAAAGAAAAGGAGTAAAAGTGTAAATTAGTCTAAACATAGGAAAGTTGCTCTCTGCATTCGTCATGGAGTGTTCTGGACCTGGAAATAGGACTATTCTGATCCTCTTGTGTCCTCAGATTTCCCATATAACTTCACTCAGCTGTGTTAAATCTCATAAAAATCTCAACAGTCCTTTTTTGCAGATTCAGTAGTATCTTGAAACTGTAGAGAAGGCATTTCTAATGTTCCTTTTCCCTCATACAACTTTACTGACCCATTCTTGGATCACGTTCCATTTTCTTATGACCAGGCACTGAACATTAACTGGGTACCCCTAGGAAATACTGTAGATTCAAGTGCTAAATAATTGATGATTGGTGCAATGTAGTGTCAAAAATTGGAAATTAACTGTTATTACATGTTATTGCAAGTGCTTAGATTATCAAGATTAGAAAGAACAAATTATAAAAATTAAGATTGTCATATTTGAAGAGTTCACGAGAAGTTTTAGGGTTTAAAAGATGCTGCTAAGAATTTAAACTTGGTCTTCATAAGGGTTGGGGTAACAACACTAAACATCTGAGGCGCAAGCTACTGCGACGATTGAGAATTAGGTTATATGGATTGTCACAAGAACTTGGGAGTGGCATCTGTAAGCTGGCCAATGACAAACCATTGGATTAGATACCTTGTTAAAGCATCCAACCGAAGCTAGTGGCACTATGTGTAGAAGCTTCATCACAATACAAAGCACAGTCCCTTGAATTAACAATAAATTATTACGTCACCTGACATTAATCTTTCAATTCGAGAGAGAATTTATGATTTTTTTCATCGTCATCTTCATGAACATACAACATCTTAACTCCAATGCTCGGCATTTACTTGAAGAGGTTCCGGTTCCAATTAATTTTGGATGCTGCTATAAATAGTTACTAAGATGATTAATCTTCAGTAGATGACAGGTATAGTTTTTACAACCTGATAACATGTTTATAGGTTTGGCACATGTCCACTTTAAATTGGAAAGAAAAGTTGACGAATGCATGTCTATTTTTTCAAGCTGATTTTATGGTGAAAAACTACACTTATGGTGTACAGAAGAAATCCCAGTTAAGTACAAGTAAATACAAAGCGGCAAATATTCAATAGTCAAATGAGTTTTTAACTGCATTGGCCTCCTAGGTTTCCACACCATTAGATTGTGATTAGTGAAGTAATTATCGTAGTTGTGTTTTTATTATGAGCTTGATATTGTTAACAGGAGTGTATTGTTAAACATGCCACATAGAAAATCCAACTCTCTCTCTCTCTCTCTCTATCTCTCTCTACATGAAATACTTGGATTTTCACTTTGTATATTATGTGTATATTGCAGTTATGTGATTGACTGTGGTTACGTAAAGCAACGGCAATACAACCCAGCAACTGGCATGTATTCCCTCGATGTTGTCCAGATTAGCAAGTGAGCAGTTTACTGTTTAGAGTAGTTTCCAAAGTAGATATAGTCGTGGCAATTAAATTGGAACTTTTGCTACATTTTTTTTTGAATTCTTTAAATATCGTTTTCTTTATAGGTTATTCCACTAGATCATCCTCATCATTTTCCCCACACAGTAATTTTCTCTGGATTGTTTATGAAATTTTTTGTGCTCTTGCAAAGGGTCTCTTTCATGTTGTCTCTGTTACGTTCCAGAGTGCAAGCCAATCAGCGTGCTGGTCGAGCTGGAAGGACACGTCCTGGGAAGTGCTACCGGCTCTACCCATCAAGTGTTTATCATGAAGAATTCCTTGATGCAACAGTTCCTGAAATACAGAGGTCATCTCTTGCTGGAAGTGTCCTCTATCTGAAATCATTAGGTCTTCCGGACATTGATATTCTCAAGTTCGATTTTCTTGATTCCCCATCCTGTAAGAAGACATTTTTTCTCTTCTGTGTGTCTTGCTTGCTTTACTTTTCATACTTCAAAGACCATGGGAATCACAATTAGATAAACAAGGCAAACAAAAGCAAAATAAACCTTTTGCTGGAACCAAGTGGCTGAAGAGAAAGCGCATAGAAGCCTTTAGTTTCTCCTTCACTGTTGTTACAACTTCAATCTGTAAAATTGTGATGGCTTTTCCTGGCTGCACAGGACAAGTTGCATTTGACTTTTGCTAGGAGTGCTAGGACCAATTGCCAAGGGGATAAAGTAGGATGTGTAATTTATCTCGAATTAGTGTGCGAGGTTTTGAATACATAATGCCTACTAATACGTTGCCTTATTATAATCTATTCTCGTATTTTAATCTGTGGCTTACATCTTCCAAGCAAACACCTTATGCACTGCACCTTGGGAAACTGTGCTTCTACCTCCTAGTCAGGAGTCCTAGATGTCCCTTGTCTCGAATTAGTGTACGAGGTTTTGAATACATAATGCCTACTAATACGTTGCCTTATTATAATCTATTCTCGTATTTTAATCTGTGGCTTACATCTTCCAAGAAAACAACTGATGCGCTGCACCTTGGGAAACTGTGCTTCTACCTCCTAGTCAGTAGTCCTAGATGGGCCTTGTCTCTGCTAACATTAACTTTCAGCATTTGCTCTAGCAATATCTTATATTTACTGTTTTAAAAACCTCTCACAAATTGTCTCTGCATTGACCGTAATCTGCTGGTTTCATGCAGCCGAATCCTTAGAAGATGCTTTGAAACAGTTGTATCTTATTGATGCTATTGATGAAAATGGGTCAATTACAAGTACTGGGAAGACAATGGCTGGTAAGGAATTTCACCACGTTTCTTCATGAATATACACTACTAGGTGTGTGAAACGATTCGAGCCGAGCCGAGCTCGGCTCGAGCTTTAACGAGCCCAACGAGCCGAGCCTCGAGCTCGAGCCGGTTTTGAGGCTCGAATAATAAACGAGCCGAGCTCGAGCTCGAGCTCGAAACGTTCGGCTCGTAAGGGTTCGCGAGCCTTAACAAGCTCGTCTAAAATTACGATACTACCCTTCACGAACCATCGAGCCGAGCTCGAGCTCGTTTACTCAGTGTTGGGGCCGAATCGAGCCTAACTAAGCTCGCGAGCCTAACGAGCTCGAGCTTCATGAACCATCGAGCCGAGCTCGAGCTCGATCGAGTTCGAGCCGAGCCCGAATTTCACGAGCCCGAGCTCGAACCTGCTAGGCTCGGGCTCGGCTCGGCTCGAACTCACCCCTATACACTACCATATCACAGATGGCAAAGCACATATTTTAGCACAATCTCGTATCCCATTTCTCAGATGTCCTAGTCTGCAAATGACAGTAGATCAAAGAGTATTTTTAATATTAGTGATGCTTTAGAGTTTCTTCTTCCATAATATCTTAAGCTAGAGTCTCCTAAAGTTATTTCGGGGTGGTTTCAACTTCTCTTTATTTTCCTATCCTTTTCCTTTCTCTGATAGGTGTGGTTGGCTTTTCGATGATTGGTGGCCTGAGATTTTCCTTAAACTAATACTACCTCCGTTTTTTTTAAAGATTGTACACTTTGTTTTGCTGTTTTCACAGTATTTAATCTATGATTTTTTTCCATGAATGTTTAGATATATAAATTTTAAAAATCCATTTGCATATTATAATTTGAAGTATAGATTTTCTAAATATTTTTTTTCTGATTTTTTTTCACTATTATCTTAGAGATAATTTGAGTCAAACACTGATACTCAGAACATGAAAGTCAAACCCTACAATCTTTAAAAACCGGAGGGAGTATCTAATGTCTGTAAACCGGATTGGATGAAGAAAAAACTTAAAAACAGGACTTTGTACAAAAAGTTAAAACAGGACCGTAGTGGTGCAGTAATTAAAGTTATAGGACCATGGTTGCACTTTACCCTCAATAAAAATGGTCTTTCCTTATGGGTTAAATCCCAAAATGTTGTCAAGTTAGAAAGGAAAAGAAGATAATGATAGACTAATCAAATAAGAATTATAGTTTTTTTTCCTAGCTTTCTATGTGGGTTCCTTTGCAACAGATAATTGGCATTGTTTAACTGTGCCATCTCACAGTAAATGCTCACAGTGCTATTTTGTTTGGGCAGAGCTTCCTTTGGAACCGTCACTTTCAAGAATGTTAATCAAGGCAAATGAATATGGTTGCATATCCCAGGCTTTGAGTATTGCTGCTATGTTATCTGCAGAAACAAATTTACTTCCTGATCGAAGGTTAAGCCTTAACAAATTTGATGAGATGTGTTTTAAAAGCAGACTATTTGTAGTTTTCTATATATTGTTTTTAATATCTGCTGTACTTTTGTTTCTTCTTTCTTCTTTGTTTGTTCTAAGAGTGCGAGAATCCACCAGGCACTTGCCAACCATAGGATATTGTTTGTAAAGTGTTTTTTATATTTTAGAAGTTCTAGAGTACTCGCAGTTGTGACATTGTGAACTGAATCCTTTTCTATTTGAGGCTTCTTTTTTACAGGAAGTGATCGTGGACATGTTTGTTAAAGAGAATATGGAACTCTTTTAAAAAAATCCTTTTCTAGACTTGCATACACGTGAAGATTTGTGTATTATACTCCATTCCGTTGTGAATTTGGATGAGTGTGGAATGATCGAAAATTAGAATTAGGCACATTCATATTTACATTTGTTTGCCACTCTTTGTGTTTGTTGCTTCGGGTATTTTTAGATTATAACACCTGTACACCTACATGCAGCAAGAATGCTGAACGGAGAAGGGGTTCTGAAAAAAAGAGGAAATACTCTCCTCCAGATCTTCCTGATGGCTCTGGTTTTGGTGATCAGATCCAGCTGCTACAGATTTTTGAGTGCTGGGATCAAAACGAATACGACATTGGCTGGTGTAAAGATAATGATTTGCAGGTAGGTAGTTAAAAATCTAGAAAGATGTAAAAGTGGTATCAGCTAATATCTTAGGCTAAATACAGGTTCTGCATTCATTGCATTGTGGATTCCTTTTTAAGTAATCAGCTCAATCATATTATCTTTTAGAGAGATGTAGTGATCTTTTAGCACCTAGTATATTTTTCAGGGTCATGTGCAGTCTTTTGGTCATAAATAGCTCGAAGCTATAATTTTTGTATTTCAGTGGCATCTGGCTCAAAATGTTGTATGTGATTACTTGGGAATTGTTATATAGGTGCGTGGAATGTTGTTTGTCAAGGATGTTCGGAAGCAGCTATCCCAGATCATGCAAAAGATAGCAAAGGGTTGGTGTTCTGCTGGATTTAGTTACATTTTAAACAAATACATCTTGATTCAGTTTAGTTGTGTTCTACTTAACAAGGCACTTATTTCTTCAATATAACTTGTCTATCTTGAATGTTATATTATCTAACATGTCCAGAGCTGCTAGTTTATTGGATCCTGGCTTCATGCATTATCCATTTTGGTTTGGAAGAAAATTCACTTGAAACTCTCTCCAATTAACCTAGTTATTTCCCTCAGCAGCTATTCTAGAACTTCCTACTCTTTAGTTGTCACAGCTTCCATATGAGAAAAGAATAGAAAAGGGAAACAAGAAACTAATCTATAGCATGATTAATTTATAGAACGATGGTGATTTAGAAATTTATTCTCAGTATTTGCACATTGTTCTGTGCAACTTATGCTAGTGCGCAATATACCTCCGATTTTCATTGGCAGTTTTCTGATCTCTTCCATGTTCAAGGCACTTATGGTATTCCTTGGAAACAGGATCACTAGATGTGAGAAGGAAAGACATACTGAAAGAAGCTCAGCTGGGGTACAAAAATTTAAGGAAGGCTTTGTGCATTGGCTATGCAAGTCAACTTGCTGAGAGGATGATTCATCATAATGGATATCGAACAGTCGGTTTCAAGTCCCAATTAGTCCAGGTCTGATTATTTACTACCTTTGCTAACCAATAATATTGTTCCTGCATAGTGCTCCTAGTAGATTAGTAACTTTTCTTTGGCAAGAATTTAGAATTTTTAGGTTACTAGAGTCTAGAGACCGGTGTTTCTTGATGTGAGGTACACCTAAAACTTGAGTGGGCTTCAGGTGCATCCGCTATCAACTCTGAGACCAGATGAAGATGGTTTGCTCCCTACTTATGTTGTGTATCACGAACTTATTGCTACCACTCGTCCATACATGCGCAATGTGTGTGCAGTGGAGATGCCATGGGTTGTCCCAATTTTGAAGAAGCTTGAGAATCTCAATATTACCAGACTCAGGTATGCTTGCATTTTAGATTGGAAATCTCTCTCCCTTTCTCTTTGGTTTTGGTCTCTTTATTTATACTGCTTAGTCTCGTCATGCAGTGGTGGCTTGGGCCAGAATGCAAAGGAGTCAGAGGAGGGAGAGTTACTGTTGCAGCAGGTGAAGCCTGGTGTTGATAAAGTTCCTGATGACTGTGAAAGTAAGATTCAGGCTGCGAGAGATCGTTTTCTTGCCCGTAAAGGAAAGAGGTTAGTTTTGATCGCTACTCAGCTTTAAGACCTTTTCAGTTTTAAAACCTTTTTAGCCTCTTATCTTCATCTCACTCTCTCTTCTTTCTTTCTTTTTTTCTCCCCTTTTTCAACTACGTTTCCAGTTAAAATACAGCTTGTCTGTGGTCTGACGACCAAGTGACTTCAGTCCAAAATGTGCCATCAACAATGTTGTTACTGCACTCGTTTGTGAGCCAAGCAAGAATCTTTTTGATCTTCAAGCAGCTGCATTGGTGAGTGTTTGGATTCAGAGGTTGGCGCTGTATGGTTTTACCTACTCACATTACAATTTCGCGGGAGAATTACATGCCTCAGCTCAGGATGAAGATGATCATTTCTGACAACCTTTGTGGTGTAGCTCGGAAAAAGGTATAAACTAGGTAGAATAGTTTAGCTAACAAGCCTGAATAATACTAAAAAAAACAAGTTTAGCTAACAAGCCTTACATATACTTGGTTGCATTAAATAGTTGCATAAGGCTAGGTTTCGGAAGACAGGGTTGCTAGTGTAATTGAGAACTGAGATGTCCACGATCCGAAAAAGTTGCTATTATTGTCTTATTAACGCAGAGACTGGAGTAGACCGTTTGAGATATGGTGGCTTACTGTATTTATGTAACTGGTCAAGTTGCAAAAAATAAAAATAAAAAAATGTAGAAGAATGACTCTTTTTTTCGTTGTTAAATGGTTTTGATATGAAGATTAGAGTAGAATTGATGAATTTTGATATATATATTTACCATATTCCACTAAAGGTGAGTGAACTCCAAAACTACAAGCCTAAAAATGGGCAAAATCGAAATGTTAAAGAGTGAAAATTACTATAAATGAAAATATTTCAATCATTAAGCGACGGTTCGAAAAGAAAAGTGTTTAAATCAAAACAGGATAGAAGGGTTTTTTATCATCAAACATCACGTTAATCTTAACTATGCTGAGGAATGAGGTTTATAATGATAATTAATAGATGAAAATATAAACTCATGCAAAGTACCACAACTTCTTATGAAGGAGTAAAATGATTAGTTTATTTATCTTAAAATAAAAAATGTTTAAGATTACAAATGACTTCCTCATGCTTTTCTTTCTTTACTTATGATTTGATGATTAGTGGTAAATTTGCCCTGACAAATCTACCCTGTTTGTAAAACTTTTACATTTATTCTTTCCCTATCCTCCATCCTACACCCACCAGACCACCGCCTCCGGCATTGGCCAACCAATGTTGAACAACGACACATGAGCCTACGGAGTAGGGCCATCATGAGTAACCTTAAGGTTGTCGTGCATGAAACCTAGGCTGCTACGAGAGAGCCTCAACTTTGCCTTGCGCGAGCCCTAGGTCATCGTGAGTAGGCCTAGGCAACAATGAATAAGGACAGGGCATTATGAGCGAGCCTCAAGTCGTCTCGAGCAAGCCCAAGGCATGCAGCCATTCTGCTCGCTTGCTCGCACGACGGATTTGTTGGCTGCTTGAGTTGCGTTGCACGACTGATCAGCTCGCTCACAGCTGTTTAGTGCTTTCTCGTGGGTGTGGGCGGTGGTTAGGCGGGTTCGACAGCGGTCTAGTGGTTGTGGGATGGAGGATGGTGATGAAGGGTTGAAATTATAAATGTTTAAATTAATTAGGGTAGATTTGAAAGAGTTAGAAGAGTGCAAACCAAAAAAGTTAACATAATTTAACGTGTTAAGGCTTGAGGGGTTTTTTTTTGTAGAATTCATTAAGCCTTAAGAGATTTTTTTGCAGATTTTTAAAAAATCAAAGGAGATAACTATAGATTACGACAGACCTCATTGGGTATTTGCAAATTTCCCTACAAATACTTGGGACAAAAGAGTATCCTTTACACGTAAATTATTAGAATTTCATTGATGAATGGTGTATCATACAAAAAAAAAGGAAACAAAACATGACAAAAGCGGGAAGCATGAAACAATGACCTATGACCTAGCAACACCGTTCGTCATTTCCCCTAGTACGTGCCCATCGTCTTCCTCGTCTCTCAAGCTTCTCATCGCTCCAATCACGTCTTCCGTCGTGGCCAATGTGGGTTGGGTTATTTATACCGGTTTTAGGTACTTAGATATGTCGTTCACTCTGACCTATTTTGTAAATCTTTCATTAATAAAGTAAGTTTTACATGTTTAAAAAATTATTAGAATTTCTATTCAGATTTCTTTTATAATTATTATTATTATTATTATTATATTATTATTATTCTCATGTTTCATATTTTGAAATTTGTGTACCAACATTCTAAAAAGTAAAAACTCCTTTAAAGGAAAGGGAAAATATAAGACAAACAAACTTGAAGAACATCTTCCAATCCTACAATTAAAATAGTGCGGAGTAGATTGTGATGTTAGCAATTCGAATATAGGAGTAACGATTTTTAAATGGATCCATCTTATAAAAGAGTTGACGCGCACGGCGGCAAGAGAAGACGACATTCAGTTCAGTGTTGGGGTTGGCGGCGGCGGACGTGCATTGCTCCACTTCCGACATACTGTGTTTCAGTCTCTCTATACACACACACACCGAGGTCAACAGATAATAACACCTTCTGACTTTCTGCTTTTATCTTTGACTCTTGACAATAACCGATGGCATATGCAAAACCCATCTTTCGCCTTTCCCCCAGGATTGGATGGACTAGGGTTGTACTCTGACGATCGGTTCTGTTTTCTGAAATCACCATATCCATTGCAGGTTTCCTCTGTAAGAAGCAAAAGACAATAATGAGGCTAACTCCGAGAGAAGTGGACAAACTGGGTCTACACCAAGCTGGCTTTCTCGCTCAGAAGCGCCTTGCTCGTGGCCTTAGACTCAATTACACTGAGGCTGTTGCTCTTATAGCCACCCAAGTAGGTCACACTTTTCTTTGGTGTAGGAAGATTATGACTAATACGAGTGTTTCTACTTGTCTCATCAGTTAAATTTATATGCAGATTCTTGAATTCGTCCGTGATGGAGACAAGAGCGTGGCTGAATTGATGGACGTTGGAAAACAACTTCTTGGAAGGTATCTGCGTGACACACTGCTCCTCCTCGTATGTCTAGCCTAGCTGCTCTTCAACACCTTGGCTAAGTAACTCTTTGGTTCTGATTTGACTTTGCCAACAGGAGACAAGTTCTTCCTGCTGTTCCATACCTTTTGGATTCTGTCCAGGTACTGTGTTTGGTTATTAGTACGCTTAGTGTCTTGCTTTCATATTTTTGGGTGCTTTGATCAACCTTACTCTCCTATGTCATATAGTTTCGTTGAGTTGGGATCCAAGGACAATCTCGGTTGTGTGTGTGTGTTTCTATTGCGTCTTAATGCTCTTTTCACCTAGCACTTTTCTGGCCCGCAAAAGTGTGGGACTTCCCTGCCAAAATGCCTGTGTTGCGATTTTAGACTTGCTGGCTTCATAATATTCATCAATTTTCTGTTGTTCGAGGAATTGGACATTTTGTCTTAAGATCTTTTTCACCCAAAAACCTATTGTCTCAAAAAGTGGTTCTTATGCAGGTTGAAGGAACATTTCCTGACGGTACAAAGCTAATAACTGTCCATGATGCAATTGCTAGTGAAAATGGAAACTTAGAGCTTGCTCTGCGTGGTTCTTTTCTCCCAGGTAAGGCTAAAAGATGATCGTACTCTCTTATCTCATGTTTTGGAGGAAATCATAGTGAAGGGGGAAGTGCAGCTAGCAATTCTTCCTCTCAAGAATTAGTATTTTTAGCTTCATATTTGTCTCAATTAGGAACCCAAACTCATAGTCCCATCATTCATAGATGTGTGATTTCAGCCTCTTTTTGGCTTATTTTTTGCTGCGCCTCTTTCATTCATAGATGAAATTCTCCCCCCTTCCCTTTTTTAAGGGTTATTTGCCCCTTTTCATCTGCTAGATAGTTGTCAGATACATTAGTGTTGCTTCTAGCTGTTTCGAGTAAGAACTAAAACCATTTGATGGCCAACTTTATCAGTATAATGCACAATGGATTAAACATCTCAAGCATTTTTCTGATCAAATCTACACTGATGGACACCATGCTTTTTATTCATTATATAGCTATAGAATTTTACTGAAAGCTTGCCAAACATAGTTGTAATTATTGCTTAGCTTCAGTAGGTGTTGACTCATTTTTTTATTATGAATCATGTCCATGTTGGCATATAGTATCAACATGAGGTAACAGGAGAAAAGTAATTGTTGCAGAGCCATCCCTGGATAAATTTCTTGATATGCCAGACAGCAGAATTCCTGGGGAGTTAATCTCCCGAGGTGGGAGTATTACTCTTAATCCACGAAGGAAAGCAGTAAGGCTCAAAGTCACTAATACTGGAGATAGACCAGTTCAGGTACATATAAATGCTGTTTCTAGTCATCTGCCTGCTGAGAACAACTGAACTTGGCAGTAATTAGTTCAAGAGAATAATTGACATATGCTTCTTGTGCCAGTGAAGGATCCCCACTGCTTTTCTGATTTAAGTTTGATTTCCATAGTCTTTTTTACTGTCATTATTTAGTATTAGGACTAATATACTTGTACTGGTTGTTCTCAGCTTTTGCCAGTTGGTGTTACAATAGAATAAAATTTGGTTTTTGATCTTTTACCTAGTTTTCAGTTCTGGATCATGGTTCTCATCCAACTTACTTTTCTGAAAAGTGGCAATCTTTTTTAACGGTAGTCATTTCTGGAATTGAAAGCAAAGTGGATATTCAAACTTATCAAGTGGGGGGCATGGCCTGTCTCTGCCCTACTATGTTTTTGCACAGTGAGCTGCCATCTTTTAAGATGGATTTTACTATTAAAACACACGGAGTATAATAATAATCCTATATCTCTTAAAGTACTAGTTGTTTTATGTTGAAATCATGTTATGTGTCACTGGGGTTTTTATATCAGAGCATTGACAATGTAACTGAGATTATTATTATTATTATTATTATTATTATTATTATTATTATTATTCCCGCTGCATTCTCAATTTGATATACATACCTGTTAAGTTTCCTCGGATTTCTCTCACTTTATCATCTTATGGAACTAAGATGATTCCTCATTTTTCATTCTTTGTTGTTAGGTAATTGTCATTGCCTTAGTATTTTATTGATCTTCAGGTTGGTAGCCACTATCATTTCATTGAGGTGAATCGCTTTTTGGTTTTCGATCGAAGGAGAGCATATGGCAAGCGCTTAAATATACCAGCTGGGACTGCAACACGATTTGAGGTTTTACTTTTGTGCCTTATTTCTATGCAGAATCATGTATTGTTATCGCCTCTGTTTTTTGGATCTAACTACTTGTGAATAAGATGTTTGGGATGCATGTCTTATTGCTTCATTTAAAATACTAATGTTCCCCCTGTACCATCCTGATGATCTTTTATATTTCACCCTTGCACAGATCATTGATGTTTTTTTTTCTGGTTAAGTGATGAGCATTGCTCATAAATATTTTTTAAGATTTTTCCAGGAGCTAGAGAAACACCGTCAAGCACCTTGAGCCCCAAATAGAAGAAGGAAAAGAAACCCCTTGAAGATATTCATCTTTTTAGTGTTATTTAGAAAGTGACTTTCAGAATCATGATATTAAGATTTAAATTGTGTTCAAGTCAAGAATTTATATCTCATTTTTTTTATAAAAAAAGTCAAACCTTCCCATCTTTCTCTCACAAAATTTTCCTCCTTTTTTCAAAACTAGAATTATTTTTCTAAAACATCTTTTCAAAGAATACAACATCAATTATTATAGATGGATGAGTTTCATGTTTACTTATTTTTGCGTTTCATGTAAATGACTGAATGGTTTTCTTTACAAGAGTTGCTGGCTACCACTGAAGTCTGGTTAATTGACTAAATGTTCATCATCATATTGCACGTTAAATCCAAACTTTGTTAGGCTTAGTGGGATGGACTTTATGGTTTTCATCAGTTGAAGTAATGAGCCTCTAATTTTTATTAGGTTTGGCAGCATGAACTTTATTTATAAAGTTAAATAACTGACCATTTTTGCGTTTTAATTTTTCCCTTTCTGAACTTACCAGCCTGGTGAATCTAAAAGTGTGGTACTTGTAAGCATTGGTGGTCGAAAAGTAATCAGAGGAGGAAACTGCATAGTGGATAACCCTGTTGATGATTCTAAACTTGAAGCAGTGATGGAAAAATTAAAACAAAATGCTTATGGGAATTTGGAGGAACCTGATGCCAGGTTTCTTCTGGCAACTTATGCCCTTATCTTTTTGGAATAATCTTTATTTATACTGCCACATTACCTTGTTCTTTCTTTATCGGGTGGGTTGATCCAAAATAAGGCCTGGAAGTTATATTTGTAAATCCCAAATGACTTTGCGCATGGTTTATGCATTTGTCCTAATATCTGATATAACTGGCGCAGCAAAATGTCTGAAAGTTAATGACTGGTAGGAATATACGATACACCATTTAAAGTGTTCAATCAAACAACCTACATCTAGAAGCAAGAGCAAGACAAAGAGTTCACTATTGTGAACAAGCACTCACACTTACGACTACAAATGGGAATTTCTCTCAAAATTTCTGCTCACTTAAGAAATCTTCCCAAAGAGAAGCTCTTGCTACACCACAAGCTCAACCAAGTCTGTCACTCAACTCTACCAAAGGAGCCTTCAACTCCAATCTGCTGATATCCCATGCCAAACAATACCTCTCCAAATGGTGATACCTCATGTCATCTCTCTTTGCTTCGTTTCTTTCACACCCCCACAGCTCTTCTCGATGATGGCAAAGGGCACACACACTTGCTTGTAACCAGCCATAATTATGCCAAAGTAAGCTTGTAAGCTAACAACATAATCCGAGTTATCCAAGCTCTCATCCAATTTGGTCTTTGCGGACTTTACCATCGAACAAGTAGCTGCCAACTAGGTCCTTCAATCTTCAACTTGGCTGAATGAACATGTGAAACTAGGAATCGAATATTGCTACTCTGGCTGCAAACTTCAAGTGGTTATCCATTGATTACTTCAACTTGATGTAACTGAATTTGTTCTCATGCTTACTAATTGCATTTAATTGGATTTATTAAAGCAGATATGAAGTATTGTACTCCCTACATCCTTGGAAGATTGATAGTATTTCTATTTTGGGTAGTCAGAAAAGAGTCGACAGCTTAGCTTTAAATGAAAGTTTTATCCACCTTAATTACCATATTCTTGCTTCCATACATAAATTCTACACAACTTCAGATAAAAATTTCTTTATCTTTCCATCAATTCTACACAATTGTGAATAACATATACGGAGTATTTTTTTAACTATATTTCTTAACGGCAAAATTGAAAAGGTGCACAAGTCTTCTACCTCATTTTAGTCTTCACAATTCGGTCAAACTGTCAATGTTTTAGGACAAGGAGTAACTAACATGTGTAAAATGAGGAGAACATGCATTAAAGTATAAATGAGCCATCTTTTTTTGGAATTTTACTGTTTTTCGGAAACGGACAACTGGGTTTGGATGAAAGGAGTATATCTTTTCAATTTTATACTGTAACTGAAAGGAAAATGGCAGATGTTAAAAAATCTTGGGTCATTTTTGCAGAGAAGGTGTTACTGGTGAAGATTCTGATCTGACCACAATAATTTCAAGTGAAGCATACAGTAACAAATATGGGCCTACCACTGGTGATAAGATTTGTCTTGGTGATACCAATTTGTATGCCGTGATAGAAAGAGATTCTGCTATGTGTGGCGATGAATGTGTATTTGGAGGAGGAAAGGTTATAAGGGATGGAATGGGACAAGCATGTGGAGACCGAGCAGAAGGTTCTTTGGATACTGTCATTACAAATGCTGTGATTATTGATTATACTGGCATATATAAAGCAGATATTGGTATTAAAAGTGGACATATTGTGGCTCTTGGTAAAGCGGGGAATCCAGATATCATGGATCGCGTGTTGCCTAATATGATCATTGGTGTAAGTTCATTTTTTCTCATGTTAAATCACTGAAAGCGTGATTTTTTTCTATATTATTACTGATATTATCACTTGTCTTTCCAGGTTAACACTGAAGTCATTGCTGGTGAGGGATTAATCATTACAGCAGGAGCGATTGACTGCCATGTGCACTTTATATGCCCTCAACTGGCGTATGAAGCAATATCAAGTGGTGAGTGAAATCAGTTAGGCTCTCATCTTAGCATGAGTGTACAATTATTTGTCTCAGTTGTATCATTGCAATCTCTTATGACTTTGTGTAGGCATCACAACATTAATTGGAGGGGGCACAGGACCTGCAGATGGAACCCGTGCAACTACATGTACACCAGCTCCATTTCAAATGGAGCTGATGCTGCAGTCAACTGATGACTTGCCCCTAAACTTCGGCTTCACAGGGAAGGTATGCTAAAAGATATTCTGTTTTATTCCAATGTTTTATTTCAAATGGAGTTGGGATTAAAGCTGGGTTGATTGATTGTTTAACTCTACATGTTTTCCCTTAATGTAATAGGATGCAGAATGTCTCTTAGCCTTACATGTTTTGTGTTAGGGAAATGCTTCCAAACCCGATGAACTGCACAAAATAATTAGAGCAGGGGCAATGGGACTGAAGCTGCATGAGGATTGGGGAACTACCCCTGCTGCAATTGACAATTGTTTGACCGTTGCAAAAGACTATGATATTCAGGTCATTAATATAATTAATCAGGATAATCATGAGCTGTTTCTGGACATCTTTTATAGACTCATACTTCCAGAGTACTTAACAAACTCAATTATCTGACTTTATTTCCCTTGTCTTTAAATTCTCAGGTTAATATTCACACTGACACTTTGAATGAGTCTGGATTTGTGGAGCAAACAATTGATGCATTTAACGGAAGAACGATTCATACGTATCACAGGTAGGAACTGCATGTGCTAGCAATCCCCAGAATAAAGAAGTTGTGATTAAGCTTGTCACTATTCATTTCCACCATTTTGTTAAATTTTTAGAAAACATTTGAAGATGCATTTCACGTAAGTAACTGCAGGAATGTGTGACCTACAAATTCACAGAAGTAAGCATTTCAGTGACTCATACATCTAGAAGACTAACTAGCTTCAGATCTAGGCTTTATTGGTTTAGTTAATGCGATGCATTTCACGTAAGTCTGCAGGAATTTGTGACCTACATATTCGCAGAAGTAAGCATTTCAGTGACTCATACATCTACAAGACTAACTAGCTTCAGATCTAGGCTTCATTGGTTTAGTTAATGCATGGAAAGTTATGTAGTGGGTTTAGTTTTCCAAGGGCTCCTTAATTTCTTATTGTGACCTTTTGTTCATTTGAGTACAGTGAAGGAGCTGGTGGTGGTCATGCTCCGGATATCATCAAAGTTTGTGGTGAAAAAAATGTGCTCCCTTCCTCAACTAATCCAACTCGTCCTTTCACTTCCAATACGATTGATGAACATCTTGACATGTTGGTAAGAGAAGACGGTAGAACTAGTTGAATATGCAGAATCACTGTAATGTCATTTCCATCTACTAATTGCAGATGGTGTGCCATCACTTAGACAAGAACAATCCTGAAGATGTAGCTTTTGCTGAGTCAAGGATTCGTGCTGAAACAATTGCTGCGGAAGATATTTTGCATGACATGGGAGCAATTAGTATCATATCTTCAGATTCACAGGCTATGGGTCGCATTGGAGAGGTTTCTGATTTGTGGTTTCTCTGCTTAAAATCCTCAACTAAATAACTGTCTTTGAGAATGAAGCATATTTGTATGGAAACATCATACAAAGAAATTGCTTTTGGAATGGTAGTTCCATCAGTCCGAAATGATACAAACTAAATTCATCTTTATCAGGTTATTTGCAGAACATGGCAAACCGCAGACAAGATGAAGTCACAAAGGGGATCTCTTGGTAGTAGTAGTGGATCAGAGAATGACAACTTGCGAATAAAACGTTATGTTGCTAAATATACTATAAACCCAGCTATAGCAAATGGAATTTCTGAGCTTGTTGGTTCGATTGAGGTACATGATACTTGCCCAAGTTACTTTTGTATGCAAAAGAAGTAGATGCAATTTGTTCTGTAATTAAACAGGCAGAATAGAATAAAGAGCTGGTTATGTTTGGAAAGACTGCCTTTCATGCTTATCTGCACCATTCTAGAACTTCAATTAATATTAGCTGATTCCAGATTTTTTGAATGATGCATCTATCTATGACCTGTAGATCATGATTTAGTATGAGTAATTGCCTCTGAATTCAAAATGTGGTATCTGGTTCTTGTTGTCATTTGATCTGCAGGTGAACAAGGTGGCTGATCTGGTTCTATGGAAGCCAGCTTTCTTTGGGGCAAAACCTGAAATGGTGATAAAAGGCGGTGTTATAGCATGGGCTAACATGGGTGACCCGAATGCCAGCATCCCAACTCCAGAACCTGTAAGAAACTTTCCAACTCTGTCCTCTTATTGCATCTGAACGGAATACACATGTTCCATTTTATTTAACGCGTGGGATCAACCGCAGGTTCTGTCAAGGCCGATGTTTGGAGCATTTGGCAAAGCTGGAAGCTCAAATTCCATTGCCTTCGTCAGCAAGGCAAGAATCAATACTCCCTCTCTCCCTCCCTCTCTCACGTGATCATATTTCAGGTTTAATAAGCCTTGTTTTCACTGCTAATAGGCAGCTTTAAACGATGGCGTCAAACGGAGATATGGGCTTAAAAAGAGAGTGGAAGCGGTTCGCAATGTGAGGGAATTAACAAAACTTGACATGAAGCTGAACGATGCGCTACCAAACATTACAGTAGACCCAGAAACATACACTGTGACTGCAGATGGTGAGGTCCTTAGCTGCAGTGCTGCAACCACAGTTCCCCTCTCGCGGAATTACTTCCTTTTCTAGGTTTCTTTCACATCTTTCCCCTCTTTCATATCTACTTGTGCACCACCATTGTCATAACAGCTCCGAGTTCATGTCCTATCAACTGATGGTGGGAAATAAAAGAAAAGTGTTTCGCTAGCAAGTGATTTGAGCACTTATTATGACATCTCTTTATATACACTAGTAGAAACCAACGTGCTTCGCACGGGATTGATGATACATGTAGGTAATTGTATTTTTTTTTTGTTGTTGATGAAATGTAGGTAAATGTATTGATGAGAGTAGAAACAACAAAGGATGCAAGTTTAACAATAAGCTTGTAACATTTATCTAATATCTATCAATAAAAAAATTAACCTAAAAAAATAAAAAATGTAAGTCCAAAAACCTGATGTCCCAAGTAGGCACCCAAGAGGGGGGGTGAATTGGTTGCCCTCAAAAACTTTTCTAAATAGCAAACCGAAAGAACCAACTCGATGTCAACCCGTTTAAAGAACACGAAACTTAACAAGAAAGAAAACAACACCAAAGTTTATAGAGGTTCGGCCGAGACCTACGTCCTCTCCTCAAGTCAACAACTTGAGAGTTCTTCCACTATACTTTAACAAGGTTACACCAAGAAAAAGTACAAATAGTTTTTCCCAAGGCTCAACTAAAAACCTAAGTATGGTTTTCCCAAGGCTCACCAAAAAACCTAACAAACACCCAAAAATAGTTTTCCCAAGGCTCACTAAAAACCTAGAACAAATCCCGGTTTGGTTTTCCCGAGGCTCACCAAAACAAACCCGAAAACACTTTGAATTTTATGAAAAACTAAAAATGTTGAAGTTTTATCGAAAACACACAAAACGGTTTTTCAAAACAATTTGTCTCTCTCTCGAAGTGGCCCAGAAAGGCTGTAAGGATGATGAAGCTAGTTCTACTGAAGATTGATGCTGGAGAGCTTGACTTGACTTGCTTTGCTTATGAAACGAAAACTTGAATGCTTGATGAAGATGGAGAGTCATTTTCTTCGTGAGTTTGAAGTCGATATTTAAAGACTCATGGGAGGAGCGTCTGGAGCTGCTGCAACGTCTTTCTCCGTTGTGGAATGCAGGTAAATTCGCCAGATTTTTCTCTATCAAAATCGGATGCAATCTGAAGAGAAAAACTCAAGAGGAAGAGTTCTATTGGAACTCAACAACATCTAAAACCAGATTTCTTTACTAATGGGCTGAATTCGAAATTCAAATAGGAGGCCCATGAAATAAAACGAAGCCCACACACAAATAATGAATAATGGGCTTAAAGCGCTAAACAGACACATACTTTTCTAAGCTTTACAAAAACTCCCAAACCTTTGTTATCATCAAAATCCTTAAAGTCAACAATCTCCCCCTTTTTGATGATGACAAAATATTTTAGAGTTTTGAGAGTATGTTTGAAGATGTTGGAAAACCTCCCCCTTAGTAAACCACAGTGAACCACAATTTAAAAAAAATGTACACATCAAGGCTTTTTGCAAATACTCCCCCTGAGCAAATCAAGTTTTGGTAACAAAGTTTTAAGCAACTCAGAGCCAACTTAGCATCAACAACATCAACAACATCAACTTAGCATCAACAACAGAATTACCTCATAAACTTCAAACACATAAACTCCAAACAACATCTCCCCCTTTTTGTCAAAATCAAAAAGAGTTAAAAAACACAACCAGAATAAGTGATGTAACCAGATTAAGGCATAGTAGAAGTATGGCAGCAATATGTGTGTACAGTCCCAGAGAATTTAAAGACACAAGTGCTGAGTGAAACAAAAAAGATAACCCGAAAGCTGATAGATTTTTTGAAAACGATTGTTTCAAGACTGGAGTGGGGATTGAGGAGGGGTAGTCCAAGACTCTACTGGGTCTGCAGTAGTGGTGTCATCCTGAACCGGCACTTCTGGTGGTGTCTCAGCTGGTTGAGCTGCAAGTTCAGATTCCTTAGCTGCCTCTTCAACACGTGTAGCTTCTTGTTCCCTGATGATTCTTTCTCGATTCTGCTGACGAGCAACTCTTATTGCGCTGTTTTCCCTTAGTTTGGCCATAGCTATATCATGTTTGCTCTGGATCCTTACCCATGTGCCATCAGCAAGTTGCTTGAATCCACTCTTCTTTACAGTAGTGCTAATGAGGTAGGTGGAGCTATTCCAGATTTCCATCTTTGCTTCTGTCCCAGGTACCTTGTGCTGCTTAAGTAAACCACTAATTAGAGTAGCATAGGGCATGTGTTCCCCATGGCTTCCCTCAACAGAGAGTCCAAGTAATTGAACCACTCTTCTGCCAAAGTCTATTGGCCTACCATGAATCACCTTGTACATTAAGCACAAGTCACCCCAAGTGACTATTTGTGTACCTTCTTTTGGGAACACTATTGCTCCAAGCACCCAATGCAGTACCCGATGGCTCAGCTGAGTGAACATCATAGCAGTAAACTGATAGGGCAGGGCATCTAAGGGGATTCCGAGATCACCAAAAAAATAGGTGAAAGCAATATTCTTGAGTTCTGGAGTGTCCAACTCCTCATCCTCACATCCTAGGACCCCTAGGGCAGCAGAGAACTGATCATGAGTAACTTCTATTGTTCTTCTTTGAACTCTAGACACTATGCTGAGTTCATCCGCAGCTACTTTCAATTTAGAGAGGAATTCCGAGACAAGGACTTTAAATCCCTTTGCTTCAGATGAAACAAATGGCATTAGACCATAGAAATCTAACCACTCATTTACTTCACTGATCTTGAAAGCCTCAACTGATTCCCTAGTGATAAAGCAGTGTCTGAGAAATACTGAGAACTTAGGGTTTACCTCAACCGGTTGAAACCGTGCTTTGTCAGGAGTCTCTGATCTCTTTGTTCTCTTGGCAACAGCAGCCTTTGGTTTCTTTGAAGTAGGGGGACTGGAGATGACTGACCTCTTCCGTTTCGCAGAGGAGGAAGTTGGAGGAGAGGTCAAGGTAGACTTCCCTTTCGGTGAGGTTGTTGGCGCAACTCTCTGCAAACCAACCCCTCTGTTTCGGGTTCTGCTGGAGACTGGGGCAGTAGGCCTGCTTTTGTGTTTCTTTAATCCTGCCAGGAAGCTCGCCAGAGTCTCTTCAAACTCATCCTCCTCCTCGGAGGAGATGCTAACCACTGAGGAAGCGCTACTAACTGGACTCGCCACGGGACTGAACTCTGGTGCGACATGCGGCGGTGCTGGGAGAGCTTTGCCCAGTCCAAGTCCCAGTCGCGCTAGTTCTTCTGCGACTTTGGTCAGAAAATCCTGATCTTCCAGGGAGTTATCTTCAGTGGCTGTTACTGTTTTCATCAGGTTGAGATCGTCAAGGGTTTCTGAATCAGTTGCTTTTGCTCTTGCCTGAACTCGGAAATCACCTTCGCTACTTGTGCTGCTCGAGTAATGCGGTTGATCCGCCGATGGAGATCCAGAAAGCTGAGCGGCAGAGTTCGATTTGAAGGCTGAAGACATTCGATGCGATTTGGGGTTTAGGGTTAAGGAGTGAGACAATAAGGGAGTTTTGAGAAGTCTGGAGACTGAAGCCGAGAAAGAGGTTTTTGTCAAAATAGAATCCTTTTTGATTATGGAGACTCCAAACAATCCCTTTTTAAAGCCTTTGAAAAACGAGAAGACGTTTTAGAAACGCGTTGACGTTTCAAAACAGTGAAAATTCGGGACATTCACGTACACATTTAATATAAAGGAATTTTTGTTTTGCAATTGTAACATTGATTATCACATTGCTCAACATTTATCCTTTTGGTGACTCTCAACCGGTTTAGAGATACATACCTGACTTTTACCTTGGATTGCTCATCCCCAATTCTCTCCTAATGAAGGTGAACCTTTCTTCACTTAGAGGTTTTGTGAAGATGTCTGCTAGCTGATGATCTGTATCAACAAACTCAAGTAGAACATCTTCGTTAGCCACATGTTCTCTAATAAAATGATATCTTACCTCAATGTGCTTAGCTCTTGAGTGATGAACCGGATTTTTGGCTAAACACACAGCACTAGTATTGTCACATTTAATAGGAACTGTTCTAAAGTTGAAACCAAAATCCTTCAATTTTTGTACCATACACAAGATTTGAGCTACACAACTTCCTGCAGCTATGTACTCAAACCTGCGGTTGATAAAGCAACCGAGTTTTGTTTCTTTGAGAACCAAGAAACTAGGCAGCTTCCCAAAATTGACAAGTTCCGCTTGTGGATTTTCTATCCACTTTGCTTCTGCAAAGTCTGCATCCGTAAAACCATGAAGCTCAAACAATGTATCTTTAGAGTACCATAATCCGAGAGTAGGAGTGTCAACCAAATATCTGAAAATTCTTTTGATGCAGTGCAAATGAGATTCTTTAGGATTAGATTGGAATCTTGCACAAAGACATACACTAAAGAGAATATCAGGTCTACTTGCAGTAAGATAGAGTAGAGACCCAATCATGCTTCTATAAAGCTTCTGTTCAACCTGTTTACCACTGGAGTCTTCATCCAATTTTACCGTTGCACTCATAGGTACTGGGCTAGGCTTTGCTGTAGTGTAGCCAAATTTCTTCAGGATATCCTTTATATACTTGGCTTGACTAATAAAAATCCCTTCCTTTGATTGCTTTATTTGTAATCCAAGGAAGTAGCTTAGTTCGCCCATCATGCTCATCTCGAATTCTCCCTGCATTAACTTAGAAAACTCTTTGCACAAGGATTGATTAGTTGCACCAAATATTATATCATCAACATAGATTTGTACAAGCAACATATCCTTTTCACAAGACTTGATGAAGAGAGTATTGTCGACTTTTCCTCTTGTAAAACCATGATCAACTAAGAAGGTGCTCAACCTTTCATACCAAGCTCTAGGAGCCTGCTTTAAACCATAAAGAGCTTTTTGTAATTTGTAAACATGGTTTGGAAAGTGAGGGTCTTCAAAACCGGGAGGTTGTTCTACATAGACTTCCTCTTTTATAAACCCGTTTAAGAAGGCACTTGTTACATCCATTTGAAAAAGTTGAATGTTCATGAAGCATGCAAACGCGCAAAGCATCCTTATTGCCTCAAGTCTAGCCACGGGAGCATAAGTTTCGTCATAGTCAATTCCCTCCTCCCGTGAGTAGCCTTTGGCAACTAGCCTTGCTTTATTTCTAGTGACAATACCATTTTCATCGAGCTTATTTCTAAAGACCCATTTGGCACCAACTATTGAGTGGTCTTTTGGTCTTTGTACTAGAGTCCATACCTCATTCCTTTTGAATTGATTCAGCTCTTCTTGCATGGCGTTTATCCAGTTTTCGTCTTGTAGTGCCTCATCTATGGTTTTGGGTTCTACAAGAGAAACAAAAGCATTAAACGCACACAAATTTCTCAAGGCTGAACGAGTCATTACCCTTGGGTTATATCACCCAGAATGTTCTCCCGAGGGTGGCTGGATTTATGTTTGAATTTCCATTCGTGAGGTAGGTCTTGAGATGTCCGAGCTGCAACTGAATCTTGATCTGCTGGTTCCGTCTCAACGGGTTGAGACGTTCTTTCCACATTGTTTTCTTTCTGAGTTTCAGTTGGAACATTATTCTGACCTTCAGAAATATCATCTTCTTCTCTGAGAACAGGGTTAGTTTCATCGAAGACAACATGTATAGATTCCTCTACCTTCAAGGTACGTTTATTGAAGACTCTAAAGGCTCTACTCTTCAAAGAATAACCAAGAAATATTGCCTCATCATTTTTCGAATCAAATTTCCCTAGTTCTTTGTTTATCCAGATTTAGAACAAAGCATTTACATCCGAATGCATGAAAGTGAGATATATTCGGCTTCTTACCCTTCCATAGCTCATAAGGTGTCTTGTTTAGGATAGGCCTAATCAAGACTCTATTGAGTATGTAACATGAGGTGCTTGCTGCTTCTGCCCAGAAGTATTTAGGAAGAGAGTAGTCATTGAGCATTGTTCTCACCATTTCCCCAATGGTTCGATTCTTCCTTTCCACCACACCGTTTTGTTCCGGTGTCCTTGCACAAGAGAGATTGTGAGATATACCAAGAGAAATACAAAAAGATTCCATTTCAGAATTAACAAATTCTCCACCATTGTCACTGCGTATAGCAACAATTTTCTTACCTTTCTCATTTTGAACCTTTTTGACAAAGTTGACAAAGTTCTCGCAAGTCTCACTTTTCTTAGCAAGGAAGAATGTCCAGGTGTATCTTGAATAGTCATCAACAATAACTAGACAGTAACGTTTACCTCCTAGGCTTGTGGTTGAGATGGGGCCGAAGAGATCCATGTGTAGAAGTTCCAGTATTCCTGTCGTCGTCACAACCTGTTTAGACTTGAATGAGGCTCTTGTTTGTTTGCCTTTCAAGCAGGCTGCGCATTGTTTGTCCTTATCAAACTTGATTTTCGGCAGTCCTCTTACTAGATCCTTCTTCAGCAGCTTTGTAATCGTATACATACTTGCATGACCTAATCTTTTGTGCCACAACCAACTTTCATCTTTGTTAGAAGCAATGAGGCATTTTACATTGAATGAATATAGGTCATCTAAGTCAAAGGTGTATACATTCCCACATCTCTTTCCAACGAATTTGATGCAGTTGGACGTCTTATCCAATACATGGCATTGATCGGTTTTGAATGTAACAAGGTAGCCACTATCACAAAGTTGACTAATGCTCAACAAATTGTGTTTTAGTCCTTCAACAAGTAAAACATTATTAATGGCCGAAGAGCCAACCTTACCAACCTTACCAATACCAAGTATTTGACCTTTGCTATTGTCACCAAAGGATACCGTTCCTCCTTTCCTTGGGGTAAAGCTGAAAAACTTACTCTTATCCCAGTCATGTGTCTTGAGCAGCCGCTGTCCAAGTACCATGTGTGTTTCTTCAGGACCTAAACAGGTTGAACATTGCATCTGACTTTTGGTACCCACACTTTCTTGGGTCCATAAGGGTTAGTCACATTTTTAATAACCCAGACTTGCTTGACCCCATGCAAAATACGTCTATTTCTAAAGAGACATTCGAATCTGCTATGCCCTTTTTGCGACAGTCTCACAAGTTATATAGGTGACATTTGCAAACCTTGTTTGAAAACTAGGTCTCTTTTGTTCATACCCTAATCCGGTCCTATCATGGTAAGACTTGACTTCCTAGCATCTTTGTTGATTCTTTTCACCATTAACGAAACCGGATAAAGTCTTTTCCAGCTTTTCATTTTTAACCTTCAGTTTTGTTACTTCTTCTAATAACCTAGCATTTTCGGTTTTAAGCCTTTTAATGAGAGTGTTGTAGTCCTGACATACCTCAGCAAATTTTTCTAGCATTTGCTTCCTTTCATTAACATAGGAAGAACTTGAAGAGTTAAAGGACTCAGCATCACTGGTTACCTCAGATTCCGCAGTAGCCATTAGGCACATTTCAACAGGTTGAGGTGTGAGTTGACAGCTTTCGAACGTGATGCTTTCTTCACCTTCCGTTAGGCACAGTGTGCTTCTTCCTCTTCACTTGAGGATGACTCATCTGAGTTCGAACAGCTATCACTCAGGCAGCCATCCCCTTTAATCCAGGCTTTCCTTTCTTGAAAGTCCTCTTTTGTCCGAGCTGCTCTTTTGTTTCTTTGAGTTACTTTCATTTTCAGGGCAGTCGAACTGCATATGGCCTTTTCCACTGCAGTTGTAGCAGATTGGAGGTTTGAAGGGGCTTCTCCTTTTGTCCTTCATTTGTTGGTACCTTCCTTTGTACTTGAGCAGCTTCTTAATCTTTCTTGCTATCATGGCTGTTTCATCGCTGTCTCTCCCTCATCTGTTGAACTCTCTTGATTCTTTTGCCTTGATGCAATGGACTTATTTTCCTGTTCATCTTTTCATCTTCTCTATCCTTCATTTCATAAGTCATTAGTTTGCCAAATAATTCATCAACACTAATGGTTTTGATACTACCTCCTTCACTTATAGCCTCTACGGTACTTCTCCATGATGGTGGTAAGCTCCACAGAATTTTTCTTACCAATTCTTCACTCTTATAGATCTTACCATATTGTCGTAAGGGTGTGATGATTTCATTGAACCTCCTGTGCATGTCTGCGATGGTTTCCTTTGGATCCATGGCAAACATTTCATAAGCTTTGACCAACATGAACATCTTGGTGTCTTTGACTTGATCCGTTCCTTCATAGGTCACTAGGAGCTTGTTCCATATCTCATGTGCACTATCACATGCAGAAACAATATTAAAAACATCAGGAGTTAAAGCACAAAGAATTACATTTACCGCTTTGGCGTTCAAGGTACACAATTTGTCATCGTCCGAGTGTAGTCCTTGAGAGGTTTGGGTTCTACTAGTCCATCAGCGGTGGCAGACGGTTGGAATGTGAGGTCCCGCTTTGATGATTCTCCAAAGATGATGATCTTGCGCTTGAATGTGGTTTTGCATTCTTGTCTTCCACCAGTTGAAGTTTGCTGAATCAAATAGTGGTGGTCTTGATGGGTTGTATCCTTCAAGGATCATGCTTGGAACGATGCCATTTGATCTTTGGATCTGAAACCGCGAGGTTTTATCACAGATCACCGTGCGCTCTGATACCAATTGATGTCCCAAGTAGGCACCCAAGAGGGGGGGGTGAATTGGTTGCCCTCAAAAACTTTTCTAAATAGCAAACCGAAAGAACCAACTCGATGTCAACCCGTTTAAAGAACACGAAACTTAACAAGAAAGAAAACAACACCAAAGTTTATAGAGGTTCGGTCTGAGACCTACGTCCTCTCCTCAAGTCAACAACTTGAGAGTTCTTCCACTATACTTTAACAAGGTTACACCAAGAAAAAGTACAAATAGTTTTTCCCAAGGCTCAACTAAAAACCTAAGTATGGTTTTCCCAAGGCTCACCAAAAAACCTAACAAACACCCAAAAATAGTTTTCCCAAGGCTCACTAAAAACCTAGAACAAATCCCAGTTTGGTTTTCCCGAGGCTCACCAAAACAAACCTAAAAACACTTTGAATTTTATGAAAAACTAAACCTGTTGAGGTTTTATCGAAAACACACAAAACGGTTTTTCAAAACAATTTGTCTCTCTCTCGAAGTGGCCCGAGAAGGGTGTAAGGATTATGAAGCTAGTTATACTGAAGATTGATGCTGGAGAGCTTGACTTGACTTGCTTTGCTTATGAAACGAAAACTTGAATGCTTGATGAAGATGGAGAGTCATTTTCTTCGTGAGTTTGAAGTCGATATTTAAAGACTCATGGGAGGAGCGTCTGGAGCTGCTGCAACGTCTTTCTCCGTTGTGGAATGCGAGTAAATTCGCGATTTTCTCTATCAAAATCGGATGCAATCAAGAGAAAAACTCAAGAGGAAGAGTTCTATTGGAACTCAACAACATCTAAAACCAGATTTCTTTACTAATGGGCTGAATTCGAAATTCAAATAGGAGGCCCATGAAATAAAACGAAGCCCACACACAAATAATGAATAATGGGCTTAAAGCGCTAAACAGACACATACTTTTCTAAGCTTTACAAAAACTCCCAAACCTTTGTTATCATCAAAATCCTTAAAGTCAACAAAACCCATAATGCAAGCGTAAACTAAAGAGTTCTAAAGTGTAAGCAACAAAGGGAGCATAAAAAACAAACTATCCACCAAATGAATAAGATACAACCAGGTAAATAGGTAAGAAAAAAGACTGGTAAAAAAAATCAAAGAAACAGTAAACATTAGTACGCCACACACATACAAGGTGGAAAAAAAAGGTGCTACATTACCAAGGGAGCAAAAAAAATAAATAGAAACAGATGAGAATAAACAGACTGTTAGCTAGCCTGATAATCCTAGAGAATGATCACGTTCATATTGCAAAAGAATGGAATGTAACTTGCATCCAAGAAACAAACATTAACCTGAGGATGGCATCACCATACAGATATAAAGTACAAGTTCATAAATAAACTATACAAAAACCCGAGAGGGAGAAAACACATAATACAACTGAATAGAAACAAAACAAATCTGTAAAAACTACACACAGTTGGGACATGAAGAAACATAGTGGCAACGCATATATACTAAGGCAGCAACAAAGCTCATTAATTTCAGAGAGCAATTGATCAATCTCACAAACAACACAGTTCCAAAGAAATAAATAAAGATACCTGCAATTTGTTCAACGACAAAGATTCCTGTAAACACCAGAAAACAAGACATCTAGATAAGGAATCAGCAAACACTAATCTTCACAAAGAAGCATCTGCAAAGAAACCAATGATACCTGCTCAACACCATATCGAGGTGTGCAAGGGGAAAATGGTACTGGCCATATATAGAGAGTAGGAAGGCGACATCATTACAAAAAGAAAAAAAAATCCTGACAGAGTCGGACACAAATCAAAGAAAGATAATGAATCTCCAATATATCTATGAACATTAAAGAAAAGAAAAGAAACGAAAAGCGAAAAAGTTATAATCAGCTGTTTGTGCACTACTTGGAGCGAATCGGTGGGAGCGTGGCGGAAGAAACATAGCCACGTCAAAGATCATTGGTAAGTTGTTTTGCTTGCATCGCAAATAAAAATGACCTGGTAAAATTCACACATTTATTCTTATCTTTTTAATTTATTCAAATCAAGTCCTATGTTTCTATTTCTGCCATCTCACCACTCATATATTTTATTAAGTTCAATTAGTTGCAGGAGCACCATATGTTGCCGTTGAAGCTTGCCCACAATGGCTGAAGCCATAATCTTTGCTCATCAGTCATGGTGAGTGCCCTTTTTGATCTCTTCAGGTGCAAACGACAATGATGGCAGAGACCAGAACGAAGATCCAACGGTTACGATGTCGGGAGATTTGACGAAGATGGTGACTGCAGAGATCCGACGGGCCAAGCGCTCACTGAATGGGGAGGAGAGTGAGTACCGATCAAACGAATTAAACACTCACCGAATAGGAGGAGGGCATTTCGTTGTGATTAATTTTTCTTTCTTGTTCCATTGTACATCCCATATAATAACAATTTAAATGTAAGCCTTAATTCCTGGGATTTAATTAGATAGTTCGCAGATTTAGTTGTGATTTATCTTTTGGGATCAATTTAAAAGCAGCCTTCATTGTTGCAATGATCAATTGCACTTTAAATTTGTGGACATCTTGAATTCACTATTGATGGAGTTTCTTCTGTTTTTCCACTATTAACTTAAACTATTCAGCTTTAATTTCAGCCACCATGTTTGGAAGGATCCAAAATCTCAATTTTTTTTGAACAAGATCCAAAATCTCCATTTGTGTTTTGGATGCTCGTGTTAGTTGTTCAAGTTTTTGACCATTTGAGCTGGTGCCTTCCTCACAGGATTTGGGTTTCCTATAGAGGCTCTAGAGAGAGATAGATTTGGAGTTGTCACTTTGAAGAAGATGATGAGGATGGAGTCAATAAAAATATCGGGTTTGATTTGCATAAATTTAAAACTATAAACAATGTGTGAATTTTACCATGTGAGTTTTAAGCGAAACAACCTTCCAATGGCCAAAGTGGCATAGATTTGGTAGTTGAATGGTTTATTTGGTCCGAAAAATAGTTGAATGGTCAAAATGGATAGTTGAATAATTTTTTTTTATGCTTTTTCCCGATATAGATTCTAGAGTAGGTTTGATGATTTAAATAAACTTAATCAAAATTACAAATTAAAAATCATCATTGGGACTTAGTAGAGTTCTAGGTAGAGGTTATGATGATAAGTACAAATATTGGTTGATAGTGTGCTAGGTAGAGTAGAGGTAATCAATTAGACAGCATCAAAAAAGGTTTTAACTAATTGAACAATAACCTAGAGACATGTGGACACTCAGAGTATTGTATAATTTAGATTAAGCTTTCTCTCGCATATATCACATCAATTTTCAAAAAAAAATCACTTTCCCTCAAAATTTTCACCAAATAAAAAAACACAACATATCAATATAATTCAAAAGAAAATAAAAAAATATAGGAGATAATAAAATATAATAATACGATGGAAAGAGAATCAATTAGATAGAATTGACAAATGGAATAAAAATATATAGAGGTAGATTCTAGAGTAGGCTTCCATGATTTTAAAAAACTTAATAAAAATTAAGTTAAAAATACCAACGCCGTTAGAAAATCTGTTAACTTTTTAGTTTAATTACAAAAAGCGGTACTTAAAGTTTTTAACCATTTACAATTTGATCATAACTCTTTGATTCGCAAGGCTCAGGTGAGTCACCACAGTTCCAGTGACTTTGGGCCACAGATTGGGTTGGAATCGCACGGGGAGGCTCGTCGAAGGCCGGGAGAGGCGAAGCTGATGCCGATACGGTCAACTCCACAACTTCCCCACCCAAAGCCCATGCTCTGACTCTCTCCAATAGCGCATCTCTTCAGGGGCCTTTCTCTCGGCCATTCCCGGAGAGAGTCCACTCCTCCTCCGCATCCGCAGCCACTCGCCACCCCCGTCAGGCACGTCGCCACAGGTCTCCCTTCCCCGTTCGGCCAGCTCGCCGCACCATAACTCTCCGATGCCAACCTTCGACTCACCGCCTTTGATGACTTTATCGCCGCTTGTCGGATCTCTTCCTTGAAGCCCCTCTCTAATGGCGACGCGCCCAGCCCTAATAACCACCACTCGTCGACAAATCACTCCCCGACCGTGCAACGTTCGCTTACCTCCACTGTTGCGAGCAAGATGAAGAAGGCTCTGGATTTGATGTCTCCAAGCTCGAAGAAGAGCCCCGAATCCGGACCCGGGTCCGCTCCAGGCAAGTACAAATGACCCAGCACTGTCGGTGAACTTGTGAGGGTGCCTGAAGCTGTCGATTCGCGAATCAGAAGAGCGCTTTTGAGGATCGTTGCTGCTCGGGTTGGCTTGTCACAGCTTTGTTGCTTAAATTCGTTGATAGATCCGTTTTTTTGTTTTTGGTTTTAAATGAAAAAATAGTCATTTTTTTATGTGCACAAATTTGAATTTAGATTAATCCAGAGTTGGCAAATCTGCAATTCAGAGTTCGATCCACCGCCTAAAGTCCCCGGAACGGTGGTGACTTGCCTTAGGCTTGCGAATCAAATAGTTAGGATCAAATTGTAAAATGCTAAAAACATTAATACTACTTTTTATAATTAAACCAAGGGAAAAATGCCCAAAGAGGCCTAAAACTTTTATTGTTTTCGCGTTTTAGGCCTAAAACTTATCGACTTCGAAACGTTGGCCTAAACGTTACCTCCGTTGATGGGTTGAAGGCCTAAATCGCCAGCTGGCCGACGGAATTCCGACGTGGACAAGTGACGGAGTTAAATGCTGAGGACGCAGCTCTGCCGTGGCAAAACGACGTCGTTCTGGTCTTGGCAACAGGCACTTAAACGCTGAGAAGACGACATCGTTTTGATCCTGGCTCAGACAACAAGTATACGTTGACAGAACGACGTCGTTTTTGGTATGGCTCCACAAAACTTAGTAGCAGACTTAGCATATTTTAATTCGGTAGAAGCAGAAGCGGTGGACACGAGAAAAACACGAATTCGAAAAGAGAACCGTAGTTGTCGAAGCTTTAGCATGGAGGGCCAGCCTGTTCGGTGATTCGAAGACAGCAGATTCAGGAGGGGACCAGTGCGCAAAGGGAGGGGCCGGCTTCCACTGTCATTTTCGGCCAAAGAGGAGGTAAGGAGTGAATTTAGGGTTTTTCTATTTGACCAAAGAAATTCCTTCCTTTTCCTCATAAACAACAACAAATCTGTCCTTATGCATTAGTGGGACTCTAATTATTGTGCAAACTAGTTAATCACGGTTTTTAAGGTTTGGGGGTTAAGGGGGAAGATGCCGAAAGAGGCCTAAAACGTTTACTGTTTTCGCGTTTTAGGCCTAAAACTTTTACGGTTTTCGCGTTTTAGGCCTAAAACGTGACTTATTTAGTTTGTTTGATTTAAAATACTTACAGGATGTGTGATTCAAGAGGCAACATTGTATTTTTCTACGATGGTACAATTGATTGGAGGGGAGGCATCGGTAATTATGTAGGGGTGATCGAGAAAAGTGTAGAGTTCGATGCCACCACCTAAATTACCGTGATCTGTTAGAGCTTGTGGGGAGTGTACAAAAACGAAGTTTACTAAAGCTGTACTATGCGGATCCTTTGGAATGTGGAGGGGATGGTATTAAAGATATAAAAAATTCCGATGATTGTATTCGAGTAATGTCGGATATTATTTGTAAAAGTGGGTCAGTATATGTTTTACTGGAACATGATCAGCATTCTGTGAAGCAGACAAAGATTGGTGAAGGTAGTGGTGTGGCAGAATTAAAGGTAGTTTATGAAGAGGGTGAGGATGATTTAAGTGAGGGTGAGGGTGAGGGTGAGGATGAGGATGATGGTGAGGATGATGGTGAGGGTGAGGGTGAGGATGATGGTGAGGGTGAGGGTGAGGATGATGGTGAGGGTGATGATGATGGTGGAAAGGATGATAAAATAGACGAGGGGAGTGAAATATTGGAGAAGTTGCGTGGTCATTGGAAGAAAGGTGAAGATGATGAGGAGGATGACTTGATTGATAGTTCTTACTTGAGTGATGATGATGATGAGCTCAATGAAATCAGGAGCAACGTGAGAGAGTTCAGGAAGAGATGGGCTGTTAAAAAATTCAGAGTTGAGATGTTATGTGCAGGTCAGAAAACGCACTTTGATGAGCAGGTGGGCGAGCAACCAAGGGCTGTTGATAATTGTGGTTTCCCAAAATATGACCCGAAAAGTAGTAATCCTGAGTTTGTTGTCTCTCAAGTTTTTAGTGACCCTGCAGAGTTTAAGAAGGCGTTAGCTGACCATTCTATTGCTGAAATGCGACCTATTAGAACAACAAAAACTGGTCCGGAATGGGTTAGAGCCATATGTAGAGGAGAAGGTGCCCTTGGAAGATTTCTCTTGGGTTTGACAACAGAACAGGCTACTACCATGTTAAGACATTGGTTCAGCCGCACACTTGCGGCATTTCTTTCAAAAATAAAAAAATTGGTGCAAAGTGGTTGGCGGATAGATTCATGCCAGAGATAAAGGCAATGCCAACCATTAAAAATACAGCATTTAGAACTCTTGTGAGGGATGATTGGGTGCTGAAATCAGCAAGGATGTGGCCTCCAACACCAAGAACAGGTCTTCAAGAAGATCGTCGGATCATACATGAAGGAGTATGGATTCTGCTGCGTATGTGGAAGAATTAAGGTTAAGAAATCCTGCACCACTTGTTTGCTAAAGTTGGATAAGGCTTCGGAGGGCTCTGATAAGCACATCTTCAACTCTTTTTATGTGTGCTTTGATGCTTTGAAAAAGGGATTCATAGCTGGATGTAGGACAGTAATTGGAGTTGATGGATGTTGGCTCAAAGGTGTATGCAAGGGAGTGTTGTTATCTGCTGTTGGTCGAGATGGTAATGACCAAATGTACCCCATCGCCTGGGCAGTGGTGAAGGTGGAGAACACTGAATCATGGACTTGGTTCTTGCAAAATCTTATCAATGATTTGGGCATTGGTGAAGGATTTGGTTGGGCAATCATAAGTGACAAGCAAAAGGTACTATTCTGATTTTAACTGAGCAACTGTGTGTGCTTTAAATGCGATGTTATTAATACATTGTCTTACTGTTTTCCTGTTTTCGTGCAGGGTTTACTGAACGCCATTCAGTCCCTGTTGCCACTTGTGGAGCATAGAACGTGCGCAAGACATCTATACTCAAACTTTGCTGTTCAGTACAGAGGCCCTTCTACAGAGAAAATATTCTGGGATGCCTGCAGATCGACTAATGAGAAGGATTTCAAGCTTCACATGAGCAAGTTGAATGAGAGAACGCCTGATGGTCACTTATGGTTAGTTCAGAAAGATCCATCAAAATGGTGTAAGGCTTTCTTTAATGACATGATTAAGTGTGATGTGGTGCATAATAATCTGACTGAAGCTTTCAATGGGTGGATCTTAGATGCTAGGTGTAAGTCAATTCTATCGTTGCTAGAAACTGTGAGAGGGCAAGTTATGGTCAGATTGCATACACAGAGGGATGCTTGTGCAAAATGGGTTAGGGAATATGGACCCAACATTTTCAAGAAACTGGAAAAGGTTAAGAAGGATAGTCTATCATGCACATGTTTTTGGAATGGGGACAAAGGGTTCGAGGTCAGAGATGAAGAAAATATAACTTTTACTGTTAATGTGCAAAATAGGACGTGTGATTGCGGGGCTTGGCAGAAAACTGGTATACCTTGCAAGCATACATGTGCTGTTGCGAGGTATACAGATGAGGAACCTGAGGGGTTCTTAGATGAGTTTTACAGCCGGCATAAGGTTTTGGAAACCTATTCATTTATGATGAATCCTGTTCCTAGCAGCAAATTTTGGGAGAAGGATACAAATGAACATTCACTGGAGCCACCAGCATTCAAGAAAACTAAGGGTAGGCTGACAAGTAAGAGAAAACTGGATCCTTTAGAAATGGTTAAAGGCAACAGAATGTCAAGGAAAGGTGGGTCAGTAACATGTTCAATTTGCAAGGAAAAGGGTCACAACAAGGGTGGTTGTCCACAAGTAAGCTTTCAAACAAACACTTGGTTGTTTATTTATACTTCTGATTTATAACAGTTGCTTATTTATATTTCTAATTTGTAGAGAACACTGGCGCAACTAGCTGAAAGGAAAAAAAGAAAAGACAAGAGCAAGGCAGCAGAGAACGCCAAAGAAGCTGAAAGGGTAAGGTCAGCCGAAGATGGTGAAGGGGTTTCATCTAAAAAAGGAAAATCTCCTTCGAAGAAGTCCTATGTGACTAGGCAGACTAGGCAGACTACTCAGACCACCACAACCCTTAACGTATGCACCTCTCACTGAAAACATACCTTACTGTTATTACTTGGATTCATCATATTACTCAGTTATAGCTATAACATCATACTATTGATTTAATTGCAGCCTGGCAGAAAAGGTGAGCTAATACTTGGAAGGACAGCTGATCCTAAAAGGAAATCAGTCACTGTGAATAAGCTAGTGGATGAGGCTACAGCAGCAAAAAAGAAGCTAAAGATACCTGCAAGTTGGAAGGAAATTGACAATGAAGCAGCAAAGAAAGCGTTTTCTAATGCGGTTAGACAGAAAACTGATTCTTTAATGGAGTACATAAGGGAGCAAAGGAGAAAGAAGAAGGATGCATCAAACTGATATCAGATTGGCAGCCAACTGTGGACCAAGTTTTTTGTGACAGATGACAGGTTGTTGGTTAGGTGTTAATGAAGTTGGTTAGGTTAATGAAGTTGGTTAGGTGTAAATGTATGGATGAATATTTTTGTAAAAGATGACAACTTGGGTGATTCATTTTGTAAAAGATGTCAAGTTGGATGAATATTTTAGACAGATGGTTAGGTGTTAATGAAGTTGGTTAGCTTTCTGTGCTTCGGATGAATGAGATGTTCAAGTTGGTTAGCTTTCGTGCTTCGGATGAATGAGATGTTCAGGTTGGTTAGGTGTAAATGTTCAGACTGTTTCTCAAGGTGCATCCAGAAATATATAGGCCTACTGAATGTTAAATTGTAAAGTTATAGGCCAATTTGTTGGTTAATACAGAAAGTTATAGGCTACTTACTGATTGATGTAAAAAGTTTTAGGCCTACATGTTGACGAATCTCGAAAGATATAGGCCTAAAAATTGTTACCTTGATAAGTTATAGGCCTGCCAAACGTACATATAATTAAAGGCCTGCAGATTAGTTGGCGAGTCTACAAATTCATTCACTGATGCAACATAAATAAAAGGTTAAGGCCGATTAGTTAGCGAGTCTAGAAAGTTATAGGCCTACAGATTTGTACTCTGAAAAGTTGTAGGCCTAACAAACGTACATATCTTCCCATGAACAGAGGGGAGCAACAAACTCTGCATTCGTCCACTACTTCAAAACAAAGAATGACAAACAACATACAACATAGAAAAATTAACACATTAATCTTCCCATGGATTTTCTTGTTCTCCGTTTGCAAACTCTTGATCGTTCATCTACGTCTTCATTATATGCTCTGAATTGGTTCATCAATCCACTCACGGAACCCACAAAATCGATCCGTCCCGAATCGAGGGCAACCAAGAAATCGTCTTCCAAAGATTATACTCGGTCCACGCCGTCCTCACAATCGGTCGCATCTTACGAAAAGCAAGGTAGCGGGTTTACTCACACTGGCTAGTCGGCGTCGCGGAGGAAGATGACCCAAAACTTCTCATCCTTGTCTGCGACAGAGAACCTCGTGACGAGGGAGAGGGATCTTGAGATATGAATCGAGGAAAATTTAGGGCGGACACAAAGAATGAAGATGACGACTGAAAATGAAGAACAACTTAATAAGTGCCTGTTGCCAAGACCGTAACGACGCGTCGTTTTGCCACGGCAGAGCCGCGTCCTCGGCATTTAACTCCGTCACTTGTCCACGCCGAAATTGTCGACCGGTGGCGATTTAGGCCTTCAACCCATCAACGGAGGTAACGTTTAGGCCAACGCGTTCAAGTCGATAAGTTTTAGGCCTAAAACGCGAAAAACGATAAAAGTTTTAGGCCTCTTTGGGCATTTTTCCCATTAAACCAAAGAGTTAACATATTTTTTAACAGTTTTTAACGGCAGTGACATTTTTAACTCAGTTTTAAAACTTGGATGACACTCTAGTTCGAAAATGAAGATTAGTGACAAATATAAAATTTTAGGAAAGATTAGTGTATTTTTATACATTTTTAGTTTATACAAATACAAATGCGCTTTAAACAATGTTTTGGTCACAAATGAAGTAAGATGTCAAGGGAGGCGGCAAGAAGTCAAGTTTCCACTTCATGAGGGTTGTTGGATTACACGTGGATGGTTTCAAAATTTACTGTCATTTTTTCAAGGAAAGTATTATCTACACTCAACCCTACCACGTGTTTTTTCAAAGATCAATAGGACGCGCATTTTAAAAAAATGTCTATCGTATGTGTTTCGTCTGTCATTTACATTTATACCATTTTTTTACACTCTAAAAATATTTATATGTTTTTATTCTATAATCAAAATTTATAAATAATTAGTCAAGTGGAAAGAAAAAAAACAAAGAAAAATAGACCCATATATCATGTGTTTTGATAATTTTTTCAAAGTCCGTTACCGAGTATAATTTTTTTCACTACGAGCATCAACGAATATAAGTATAATTTTTTCATTACGTATTATTAATTTCTTACACAACATTACTGACTTTTCACTTGTGCATCAGTGCATCATTAATCTCTTACAGTGTATCACTGATTTTTGTACAAATATCATTTTTTCCAATATCGTATCATTAATTTTCTACAATGCATTACATCACTCATGTTACTGTATCATGAATTTGCCACGATGCATTAGTACTCTCCTATTAAAGGAATCACGAATCTACATGGTCATCCTCGAGACTTGTTGTGCTCCGGATGTCATCTTGTGCTTTCTATGAGCTAATGTTACTTTCTTTTGAGCAAACATTTTGATTTTATTTCAAACGTCTATGCCCCTATCATCCAATACATTATGCTCCAAAACAACCTCATTATAAGTTGGCCTCAAAAGCTCATGAGCAAGTGCTAAGATACTTGAAATCTTGCATGTTCCCGAAGGATCTAAGAGTATGAGATTATACGTATTGTCATCGCGAGCAATAACTTGAAGACGAGACACAACATCTTTATTACCAACTATGTCGACGATCGACGACCGGAACTTCTCCACCCACGACATATCATACCCGCCGCCGCTAGTGGCACTTGAAGAAGGTAAAACCATTTTTTATCATTTCAAGCTCCGACGAGGTTAGAAGGTGGCCGAATCATACTCATGAGAGCTCTTCTAACTAGCCGACTTCCACGGCTCTGCTTTGATGCAAGACAAAAAACAACACGGAAAAGCTAGATGGAGTTGAATGGCATGGTTGGTAACTTTTTGTATCTCTTAAGCACTTATGGTGCGCACTGTAAAGCCACTCTTTTTCAAATTGAAGGTAATTATTTTGAGAAAAAGAAATTTTCGTTTCACACTTTTTTGATATAGAACACCGGATCACCGCCTCCGCCTTAGTTATTTCTCGGTAAAACTACAAGCACTTATTTAATATCTATATACTGTATATTATATTCGCCCTGTGTCCGGTCTTTCATTTTCTCATTGAACCTGACAAGGCAGTTTCAGCTCAGCATGTTGACATTTAAATCACTCTCCCCGTTCAAGTCAGCCTCTCCCGGCACCAACCTCCGCCGGGAGCCGAGTGTTGCCGGTGCCTGTCTCTTGCGGAGATTCCCCGCCGGCGCGGGGTTGTCCCGCCGCTCTGTGATCAGCACCGTCGGCCGCCAAGCGGTGGGGTCAGTTGAGGCGACGTCGTCAGTCGAGGCGGAAGACGTTAAAGGGTCCCCAGGTTATGGGGCCAAAGGAGAAATTGAAGTTAGAGCGGTGGTGAGAATAAGGAAGAAAATGAAGGAGAAGATCAATGAGAGGATTGAAAACCAATGGGAGCTCTTCATGAACGGGATCGGTCAGGGGATATTGATTCAACTTATCAGTGAAGAGATCGACCCTGGTTTGTTATTTCTTTCACCATAACTACTTTCTCTTGTCTTTACTAATTTTTGGCTTATCGTGATTCATGAAGTAAAATTTTCCTTCTTGTTCCTGGACTCCTTAAGTTGCAGTAGCTGACTTACCTGATTGGTGTTTTTTTTTCTTCCCTTTTGCCCTTTTTTGTTTTTTATTTCTTTTCTGTTTGTCGTTGAAGATACCAATTCTGGAAAATGTGTACACTCTTCCGTGAGGGGTTGGCTGCCGGAGGCTCCAAAGGATTCGCTCATTGTTGAATATGCAGCTGAATTTATCGTTCCATATGATTTCGGTAAACCTGCAGCTATTCTGATTTCTAATCTTCATAACAAGGAGTTTCATTTGTTAGACATCATTGTTCATGGTTTTAGTGGAGGTCCCATCTTTTTCCCCGCAAATACTTGGATTCACTCCAAGAACGACAACCCCGAAAGTAGAATCATCTTCAGTAATCAAGTGAGAACTGAGAGTATATTGTACTACTATGTGACAGTTCTGGTTTTTTGGTTTTTATTTTAAACAAAAGGGTTCTGTCAAGCAAGGCCTTTTATTTTGTGAACAGGCATATTTACCGTGGCAGACACCACCTGGCATAAAAGATCTACGGAGAGAAGACTTGCTGAGAGTACGCGGTAATGGAAAAGGACAAAGGATGCTTCATGAGAGGATATATGATTATGATGTCTATAATGATTTAGGTAGACCTGATAAGGATGAAGATCTTGTCAGGCCAGTAGTTGGAGGGGAGGAGAGGCCTTATCCTAGGCGCTGTAGAACCGGCCGCCCTCCAACAAAGACAGGTATTCTGCTCCACAGCTTTCAACATATCTTATTCTTATTCATAGGTACTTTCTTATGGTGGCAATGACATACAAACAACACAATTTTGATGTTCTTAGACCCGTTTTCCGAGAGTAGAGTAGAGAAACCTCATCCAGTGTATGTACCTCGTGATGAAGATTTTGAGGAGATCAAGCAGAATACATTTGCTGCTGGGAGATTAAAAGCGGCTCTTCACAATCTCGTACCATCCATTGCTGTTGCTTTGTCACGCTCCGATATCCCATTCACATGCTTTTCTGATATTGATAAACTATATAGTGATGGCATTATCTTGAATGATGATAAAGAGAGAAGGCTGTGGAAGCCATTTAACAGCGCTGTTGAAAAAGTTTTGACCGTTAGCCAAAGGTTACTTAAATATGAAGTTCCAGCCATCATCAAGAGTGAGTAGTTTATGTACCATGTCTAGATTGAACTTTGCAATATAAGTATCATTCCTCATCACGAAGTCTCCTGCTTATGCAATTTTATAACATTCAGGAGATAGATTTTCGTGGTTGCGGGACAATGAGTTTGCGCGGCAGGCTGTAGCTGGTGTGAACCCTGTGAATATAGAGCTTTTGAAGGTGTTATAATGAAGTTATTGGCATGTAAATGACTTCTCTAAATGGTCTTCTGGATGCTTATGTGAGGTTTTGATGTGACAGGAATTTCCCATTCTCAGTAAATTAGACCCTGCCGCCTATGGCCCTCCAGAATCAGCAATCACAAAAGACTTGATAGAAGAAGAACTTCATGGAATGAGTGTAGAGAAGGTGCGAATTTTGAAATATTTTGCAGCCAAGTTAAAAAGGAAATTTTGTGGTGAAAGTTAGCCTTAGATGGTTGTTTTTGTTTGAATGCTTTGGAAAAAATAAAAAAAGAAGTGAATTGCAGGTGATTTATAATACTAATCCAGTTCATCTGCATGTTACTTTTTTACAAAAAACAGTTTGTTTCTAGAAAAGAGTTGCTTGGTTTTGTAAATTATACTACTAAAGAAAAACTTGTTAGAGATTCACTCTTCAATTTTTATTGTTGAGGAAACAGGCTATTGAAGAAAAGAGATTGTTTATACTGGATTATCATGACTTGCTTCTGCCATTCATAGAAAGGATGAACTCTTTACCGGGGAGGAAAGCTTATGCCTCCAGGACAGTTTTCTTTCATACCAAGACTGGTGTCCTACGACCAATAGCTATTGAGCTTTCACTCCCTCCTTCGCCATCTTCATCTCAAAGAAAACAAGTCTATACACATGGACATGATGCTACAGCATATTGGGTGTGGAAGCTTGCCAAAGCTCATGTTTGTTCTAATGATGCCGGGGTGCATCAGCTTGTGAATCATTGGTAAGATGTCTAAAAACTATTAGCTCTTTGCCCCAATTTTTTTAGCAACAAGTAGACTAACTTATAGGTCAGATGCAAAATTTATGTGTTACTTTCATACATTCATACTGTTGGTCTATCAGTTAATTGATTTTGGATCAGGTTGAGGACTCATGCCTGCATGGAGCCCTATATAATTGCTACGAACAGACAGCTCAGCACAATGCATCCCATTTACAAGCTGCTTTACCCTCACATGCGCTACACTCTAGAAATCAATGCGCTTGCACGACAGAGTTTGATTAATGGTGGTGGAGTTATTGAGGCTTGTTTCAGCCCAGGAAAATATGCTATGGAGATAAGTTCCTCAGCTTATAAGAGATTGTGGCGCTTTGACATGGATGCTTTACCTGCAGATCTAATCTGTCGGTTAGTTGCTCTCTTTATTCTCAAGTCACAAATTGATGATCTTGATCTTCGAACAAATTAGCTTTGCGGATTTATATCTTCATACTTATTTTTTTCAATAAAAGAAAAGAATACCATTAGCTTGTTGAAATTACATTGTACAGAGGCATGGCAGTGGAGGATCCCTCAATGCCCTGTGGAGTGAAGCTTCTAATTGAGGATTACCCTTATGCTTCAGATGGACTTCTCATATGGTCTGCTATCCAAGAATGGATGGAATCATACGTCAAACACTTCTATTCTGAGCCAAATGCAGTCACCGCTGATGGTGAGCTCCAAGCCTGGTGGGATGAGATTAAAAACAGAGGTCACTATGACAAGAGGAATGAGCCATGGTGGCCTAAACTAGAAACCAAGGAGGATTTGTCCAGCATCCTCACTATAATGATCTGGGTTGCATCAGGCCAGCATGCAGCTGTAAATTTCGGCCAGTACCCCTTTGGAGGGTATGTGCCAAACCGCCCAACCCTAATGCGACAACTAATCCCAAATGAAGGTGATCCAGAGTATGAAAAATTCATTCAAAACCCTCAACTATATTTCTTGTCCGCATTGCCCACAAAACTTCAAGCCACCAAAGTGATGGCAGTTCAGAATACTCTTTCAACCCACTCTGCTGATGAAGAGTACTTGGGTAAAGTGAACCAGCTCCATAGGAATTGGACTAATGATCATGAGGTCATTCAATTATTTGACAGGTTCTCTGCAAAACTAGAGGAGATAGAAGGTATTATCGGGGAAAGAAACAAGGATGCCCGCTTGAAGAACAGGAGTGGTGCTGGAGTTCCACCTTATGAAATATTTCTTCCTTCATCAGATCCCGGTGCCACTGGTAGGGGTATACCCAACAGCATTTCCATCTGATGAGTTTAACAGAATTAATGTATGTATCTATATCCCTTACTCTATCAGGCTTGTGTTATAGCTGTTAGAAATTAGTGCAGTCTTGTGGCAAAATTTTTAGTCAAGGGTAATGTAATTAGTTACATGATGTTGACAATTCTGTTTGGTAATATTTATGATGGATAAATAAAATGGAATAGAATCTAGCTTTCTGTATGCATCAGTTTTCTGTTGGACATATTTATACATATATTCTGGATCGACCAAATACGAACTACATGAAATACTAGCATATATTCATAATTTAGAGCCTGTAGAGAGTTTGATCAACTCCTTTTTCAAGATTTTCCCTGTTGCATTTTTGGGTAATGAACTGATGAAAATGACCCTCCGCATTCTCTTGTATGGTGCGACCTGTGATAGAACAAACAGACTAATAAATTGGCTACATGATGGAGAAACGGAAAGATAAAGAGAGACTGAAACCAGTCAAACCTGTTGGGCAACAAAGGCTTTGATTTGTGATTCGCCAACTTTCCTATTTGGTTTCCTTGCTACAAAAGCAACGGGAACTTGACCTGCTTCCTCGTCTGGAAACCTGTCAATATTCTTGCACCATTACCGAATTTTCTTTCCATTTTATAAGATTTCAAGCTAAAGTAAAAAGGTAAGTTTTGCGGGTAAGTTATACGGGACAACTGCTGCTTCAACAATGTCTGGATGTGAATTTAGCAGGTTCTCCAATTCAGCAGGTGCAACCTTTTGAAAGCAATTCACGTAAATGGCATCATTCAAAGTTAAGAAGACCGAGATTTAAGCAATTCATGGACATTGATATAGTTGCTCTTGCTGTCTGAATTAATGCAAGACAAGTCAAGGTACGTCTGCTGGTACCTGATAGCCTTTGTATTTGATCAATTCCTTGATCCTGTCAACAAAAAAAAGAAAGCCTTGGTTGTCAATATAACAAACATCTCCTGTTCTCAACCATCCATCTGAATCCACACTTGCTCTGGTTGCTTCCTCATCATCAACATAACCTACACCAAAAGAAGATTGACTGCAAATGGCTACAGTATTGACAGAAAATGCAAAAACTGGGAGCATTTCTTTCTATCTGTAACTAGTCACCAAACTTGCCCTTCATTATCAATGGCCCTCTGACCCAGAGTTCCCCATGCTCACAAGGGGGAAGAGCAACACCGGTTTGATGATCAACGATTTTGGCCTCACAGTACGGTAAAAGCTTGCCCGTTGCGCCAGCTACCCGGCTTTCTTCGGGACTGGCTGTAGCGAAAACTCGAGCTGTTGTTTCAGTCAGCCCGAAGCCCTTCAAGGTTCAAGCAAACATGAATGAAATTTAAGCCCATCGATGAAAGAAATAGCAAAACACCAGTGGAGAGAAGGCAAAAAACCTGTGACAGTTGCACCTTGGGCAACCGTTTCATAAACTTCTCCAACACACTGAGACTCAATGGAGCTCCGCCGCAGCCGATCACCTCTAGCGACCTCAAATCATAGCCGTTCATCACGCCGTCATCTCTGGCCATCGGAAACCCCAACGGGAAACCTTTCACCGCCCCACACGATTCTTTCGCGAAGCGCTCTCTCAGACGTTTCCACTCCTGCACCCGCAAGCAAAGAGGTTTCAAGATACCAGGCGACCAAGTTAAAGTTAACAGCCCCGAAAAAATTTTCTAGAGAGCCTTTGTTTCTACTCTTTCTCTCTTCTAAGAAAAACTAAGAATTTCAATAAAAAAAATGAGAATCTAGTTTTTCGAATCAAATCAAACTATATGTCTTTCTCATTTGCTGCCACTCAACAACAGCGGGTCTCAGCTCTGCACATTCCTAGCAATTTTTTCTTTCTTTCAGCTAAAGATTGTTATCATCTGGTATGAGAGCCAACCAAGCAGGGCCTCTCATCTTCTCAAGTTTCAACTCCCTTTCACTTCACCTGCTCGCTCTGCTATGCTCGATCGGCAAACCCAAAGCCAAAGCCATTTCGTGTTTCCTTGCAAGTATGTTTTCCAGAATCCACACCTTATTTCTACTTAATTTCACCTGATATTTCTTTCTTTCTACTTCGCCTTATTTTTCAGGGGTTTTGGTTTGCTGCTTCAGTACAATGCAAACCCCCCCAAATCTTCAACTCCTTAATTTTTTCTTCTGCAGATTGTGATGACAGATAGTAAAGACAGCAGCTACATAAAGTCTGTTGACAGCTCATTTGGCAAACTTCCTGATCATCTCCTGATTGAAATTTTCATTCGAGTACCCGTTTCTGAGTGGGCGTGCATATCTTGTGTGAAAAAGCAGTGGGCTGGCATCTTCCGTGGGGAATGCTTGTGGAGAGCTGCTCTCGCTAGGAACTTTCCTTTAGCCGTCCAAGCTAAGAGGTGGCCTGGACCTATTCCTAGAGGATTGAGCAAAAGGTGCTCCAATGCATAGTTACTGTGTTGTGAGCTTAGCTGCTAGATTAGGAAAATAATTATGCTATATAACTACTTGAAATATTCCAGCAACTTCCTTCTGTTTTCCAATCTTTTAGGAACACCATTCTGTCTTTAGAGATTTTTGAAATTCTTACACTTTATGAGTTGTCTTCAGGAGGTTTGCTGCTTTATATGTCAGCAAACACATTTTCTGTCTGGGTGATGGGGTAGATGAGATTGTTCCAGATGAGATTATTGGCCACACTTATTTGTTTCTAAAGGAGCAACTGGAACTTTCAACTACACCACCTTCATTTGGAGTACTGCATGGAACCATAATTGGTCAGACATTCATCTCACCTTTTACTTTAGCATTTCTGAAACTAATTATGTTGAAACTTTAATTGTAATCATCTGTTAAATTCTATAAACCTGGGTCTCTCTTGTTTCTGTTGCCATGTTACTATGCATGATTCATTCGTTTTTATCTCAGTGGTGATTGATTACTTGTCTCAGTGATGAATTTGTATGTTAACCTGCCCAGGTATTTTATTATTGTTTTTGCCTTGTTTGGTTAAGCTCATCTATTCAACTAACCAAGAAGTATGTATTATGAAATCTTATCCATGCTGGCTACCATAAAAATGATTTACATTCAGATTTCATAGCCTGTCTTAACAACGCGTCCAGTTGATGATACGATGCATACTTGTCATAGCATAATCTTGAGGGGCCCCCCCCCCCCCCCCGTCCTCACTGAACGTTAACAAATCTACCAATTCTTGCTTTGTTTGTGATGAAGCGACCGTGACACAAGTACATCTGATGCCTTCTCATGAGAAGTGTATTATTCATTTTAACAGATCAATTTATTGCTTGTGGAAAATCAAGGGATGAAGCCCATGAACTTTCTTCAAGAATCTGGCTTGCAGTGTTGGACAATCTGGAGGAAAACGAATGCACATTCCTTTTACTCAAGCGGTTGGCTCTGGAGGGCGAAGTATGTAAGCAACTATTTTGATGAAACTTGAATCTTATTTATCTCTTTTATCAAGTTGATGACTATATTATGTAGCATTTCTGAGTTCATAGTAGCTCCTAAATGCTGCTAGCTTTACTAAAAGGTGCTAAAAATCAATCTGCAGATTTTTTTTCCATACCCCTACCCAAGATCTGTTGAAGTTCAGTGGAGGGTTTTTGAGAGGCTCTTGACAGATTTCCGGGACTGCTTCAGTCCCGGTGACTACTATGATGTTTTGATGGTGGCTAAAAACAAGTTTCACCCTGTACCCTCCGCTTGGCTGGGCTACTAGTAGTAAGCTTCACAAAGGTTTATAACAACCACAAGGTTACACCTCCTCCTCCAACTGAAGCACACGAGAGGCTTGGGAGGGACAAGCCCTCCTTCCCTCTCAGGTGTTTAGGGAAGGACATCGCTGCAACTTGTACTGTAACTGTAATATTGTAGCCTGTATTATATGTGAAATTTTGAGGATATCAATTGTCAAGTCCATATTTGTGCTCACATGTCAAATCTCTTACTTGTTGTGTTCTTTCTTTCTTTCTTTCTTTCTTTCTTTTTAATAGTAATAACTAGTACTAATTCATGGTTGCCAAGAAAACCGGGCAGAGCAGGTTGGTTGGAATGCTGATCTGATTGATACTCATTTGTGAGTTGAGTTTTCAGGTCTCACCTGTCTGTCTGCCTCGCATCCGAAAAAGGAATACCCCCTTGCCTTGCCTTGCCTTGCCTTGTGGAACAACGACAGATGGATGGATGGTATCCGTCCGTCCGTCCGCTCCGTTGTTCTGACTTCTGGTCAGTCCGTCAAATAAAACAAAGTAAATAAAATAAGTAGTAAAAATAAACGGCCTTTTATTTTATTTTGATAGGAGTACAATTCAACTGCTATGCTATGCTACTGCTACGCCCCATGACCGTCCGTATGTAGATTTCTATCTCCTACGCTACGACCCAGTACACCCGACCTTTTCTCCACACAAATCCCAATCAATCTACTATTATTCCATCCATCATTTTAATCGACGGCTGCAATTATATTTGTTGGAAATGCAACCAACCTCTTTGATTGATTCAGGATTACCTGCAAAACACTCCACATGATCTATTCTAAGCAGTAAGACTACTAGTACTACTCCTTATACTTTAGTTTACAAGCTTTTCTTTCTATTACTTTTTCTTTCTTCATCAGTCTCTGCTTCAATAATTTCAACCCTGCAAAAACTCCCAAGCTTTGGCTACTGAAATCTGTTGTTTGTTTTTCTCCACAATTTCATGGCCGATCCTCCCACACAAAGCCAACACCCTCCTCCTCCTCCTCCTCCGGTCCCTCCCGCGCAAACCCCGCTTCTCAGTTCAAATGAGAACCATGCAGATCAGGCTCAGCGGCGAAACGAAGAGGAGACCACATCCGACGCCGATCTTGACAAAACCATCGACAGATTGGACCGTTTTCTGACTATTCTCGGCTTCACTCAGTCTTCTACGCTCAGCTTCTGCCTGTCGTGGTTGGTGTTTCTGGTGGTGGGAGTTTTGGTTCCGGTTTTTGTACTTGAATTTTTAGATTGCCATGATTGCAACCGTTACCAAATCAAGAAATTCGAGCTCGATATCGTGGCTTCGCAGGCCTGCTTGGGCTCCGTCTCTTTGCTCTGCCTTTCACATAATTTGCGCAAGCACGGGATTAGGAAGTTTCTCTTCGTTGATCGATACACTGGCCACATGACCCGATTCAGCCATCTCTATACCAAGCAGATTTTTGTGAGTATTCTGAAAATCCTCCCTTTCGATTGTTGTTGCCTTTCGGTTTTCTCGTTCTCATGTACTTTGATTATCTATTTAATTCGATCACAATATGTCTTGTGATCCCAAATTCAGTCTCTCTTTCTGTGTTGCATCGGAAATCTAATTTAATGTGTACTCGTTTAGATCATATAGTAACTCTAGGGACAACTGATAGAAGAACTATATGTGCTTTTGTAGGAGTCCATTCGCTTGCTTGTCTTGTGGTCCATGCCATGTTTTGTGTTGAAGACTGCACGTGAGGTCATTCGAATTCTATACGGACCTCCACAATCATGGTGGTTATCTATTCTTGTTTTGTTCACATTGGTTCTGTCCTGGACTTACGTGAGTACTATATGTCTAGTGGCCAGCATCATGTTTCAGTTGGTCTGCAACTTGCAAGTTATTCACATTGATGACTATGCAAAGCTCTTGGAAAGGGAATCTGATGTTTTCATTTTCATAGAGGAGCATATCCGCTTGCGACATCATCTCTCCAAGATAAGTCATAGGTTCAGAATTTTCCTACTCTTATGCTTCTTCATCGTCACAGCAACCCAATTTGTGGCTCTTGTCCAGACAACAGCGTATGGAGGGATAATAACGCTATTAAATAGTGGTGATTTTGCAGTGAGTCCACGCTCCGGAAACTTAGCTGTCAGCAGTTTTGTTAAATTTTTAGTACCAGTAGTATTTTACCTTGCATTCCTGTGGCCTAATCTTTGATGTTGCTGCTTCAAAGCAACTTACATTTCAACACCGAAGGTTTGGTGCAATGTTACCTGTGGTTTCTTGAATGAATATACAACTCTTTGATTCAGCCATTGCACTTGATAGTTCAATTGTGACCACATTTTTCATTCTTGTTTTTGCAGGTCTCCTCAATTGTTCAGGTTGTTGGCATGTTTTTTTGCTTACATGCAGCAACAAAAATTTCACGCAGAGCTCAGGGCATTGCAGCCATTGCAAGTAGATGGCATGCACTGGCAACATGTGGTCCAGCTGACTCAAATCAGATGAGACGTTCAGGCAGCGTGGGAAACTTTGGTTCCCTGTTCCTATGTTCCTCTGATAGTGATCTAGAGTCATTGGATTATGTTGGTATGCCTACAAATACACAAGTATCATCTTACACGTCTTCGTATCACAGAAGACAATCTTTTGGTATGAACTATACAACAATGCTGATTTCTGCTTTCTCTTATTTTGCGCTACTACACACCAGGTCACTGAGACCCAGTACCTATATGAAGCATGCTCATGTGTGTCATCATGTTGCACCTTAATCCCCAGTATATTGGTGTCATGGCATGAAATTCATAGAATCAATTAATTACTCAAACTTAGTTAGCAATACAACTTCATGCTAAGGCAAAGTTCTATGCTCTTTGTCATTCTTGTGGTGACCCTCATTCAAGGAAATATAGGCATTCCATTAATAAAAGTTAAGCAGAGAACGAATACACACAATGTCTAATAAATAAAACTCTCAACTAATTTTCCTTCTCAAAATTTTTTTATTCTTTTTACGACCATGCAGTTCTTTCATCATACATCACATCGGACCGTATTTCCAATTATGTTTGCATAGTTCTTTCATCTGAATTGTGGCTTATCATGATTCATTTGATTTACGACCATGCAGTTTTGTATTTGCTCATGAATCCCGGTGGGATCACCTTATTTGGATGGACAGTCGACCGTGGACTCATCAACACAATCTTTTTCATTGAACTCTCTCTGATCACCTTTGTTCTTGGGAAAACTATTGTCTTCGGCTCCAGCTAGTGCCTGACTTCGAAGGTAAATCCTGCAGTCGAACATAAATTCAAGTGCCTCTTTTCAGATAAAATTCATGCAAAGCTGTAAATGGTTAACTCGAGACGTACCGCACGCAAAGTATACCCAACAACATGGTCTTTAAAAGATGCTGATATCAGGCCCCATCAACAAACACTAGGCACATGCGTAGTAATTGCCGCCTGCAGGCGGGTTAGCTCCGGCCTCTTCAGGTAATGATTCAAATTTGTTTCGCGGATAGAGGCAATCTTAAGATTTTTGCGTCCTTGTATTTTATTAGATGCAGATGTAATTCTGTTTGAGCTCGGGTATTTTAGGCAAATATATTCTGTCGCCTAAAACTATTGAATTTCTGTTTGGTTTCAGCTTAAATCACAGAGGATGGCAGAAGTTTTTTGATCAAGTTCAATTTTGTCAGGTTTTATCTCGATATCGCAAGAATTATCTTATAAGTTGAATCTAGCATAGTAGAGGAGAGTTGTATTGAGCACATTTAGGGCAACCAAATCTCTTTTGTTCGGTTATGGTAATCAAGTAAATAAGCAACTATATTATCTTTTCTGAAAAGGAAATATCAGAAACAAATATTCTGTTAATAATACTCTTCCGTCCCGAATGTATTGTCCCCTTTCTTTTGCGACAATACATTTGGGACTCTGACGGACACTGGCGTAGGTTCTTTTCTGTCAAATTGTGACAAATTTGGTGTATTTCTAAACCTTATGGTATGATTAATGACAAGTGTTTTTTTTCCCCCCTAAGCCTTATGGTTGTATTAGAAGAAAGGACTGCCGCTGCCATGGTTAAGCACATTGAGAAGCATGGGGCTAGTTGTTGGAGAGTGTAGCCTTGATTACCATGGTTCCTCAATAATTATCTGACTCCAAGGATGAGCAAACCAAACCACCTCCGCCGTTTATCAGCTTCTGATGGAAGATGTTTCTGAAACAACCGAGGGGTTTCGTGCATGCAAATTCTCGCATCCTGGAGATTCTACTAGTTCAGTAAGTAGCTTGTTAACGACACCTGAACGTAGAATTCTCGATCGTAAGTGCAAATTCAGTAGACGTTTACAATTAACCTCTTCCTTCAGATGACTTTGGAGCATTAAAATTATGTCAGGAGCAAAAAGAGGAAGGGAAACGATAGTACTAGTAGCAATTCCAATCATGTAAATTCTGTAGCTCGCATATTATATTATATTATATTATATTATATTATATTATATTATATTATATTATATTATATTATATTATATTATATTATATTATATTATATTATATTATATTATATTATATTATATTATATTATATTATATTATATTATATTATATTATATTATATTATATTATATTATATTATATTATATTATATTATATTATATTATATTATATTATATTATATTATATTATATTATATTATATTATATTATATTATATTATATTATATTATATTATATTATATTATATTATATTATATTATATTATATTATATTATACTTCTATATATTTACAGAATCAGCCTTGTTTCAAATCCTTTCTTTGTTGCATTTTGATAATGGCTTAACTGCCACTTTTGGTTTCTATTTTGTTCTCTTTTGAGTATGAGCCCTTTAACTTTACCACTTTTATAGTTTTGTCATCTCTTTTACTCTTCTTCTTTAATTGTGAGTGACTTATGAATGAAAGAAAATATTATTGATGTGTGTGTACCTTAACTTTACAACTGTCATTTTAGCACATTAGTTTAAATTTTGTCCACTTTTTTCACTTTTACCCTAATGAAAAATTGCAGGGATATAGAAGTCACACCTCAGAAGATGAAAAAAATGCACAATTACAAAAGTCATGAGTTTATAAGTAAAAGAGTCAAAATTAGAGGTGAACAACTTATTTTCATATATCATGATTTCCTTTTTCTCAATCACCCTGTTTACAGCGGCAACGAAAGGAGACACTAAAAACCTTGTTATTTATACTCCCTACCTGGAAAATTAAACACATTTATTTTTTGGGTTGTCTCAGAAAAACTGATCACTTTCCTTATAAAGTAACTTCTCTTAAAATTGTTAAATTATCCTCAATTTATCTTTACTTTTTCTTTTTTGTTTTTTTTGTGCACTTTCAACTAAAAGGTAAATAGATGAATTTATACAAAAATATTATATTCGTCCAACCAAATTCTTCAATTTTTAGGGACGAATGGAGTATATACTAAAGGATAGGATGAGGCAAATTTACTGATCATATACAGTAACTATTTTGTCATCTTCTTCCACTTTACTCCTTATTGCACATTGCACCTTAAAGTTGCACAATCTTCTCAAAATTTACCCCATTTTTTTTGTTCCCAATTTTCTGTCACTTCCTCCAGCCCCTCTATTTTACTCCTTAAGATGTTCCCTTTGCTTCAATTTAGACTAAAAGTTTTAGATATGTAGTTGCATTTTTCCTCGGTTGAGCTCCAATTTGCCAATTAGACTATTAATCTAATTTTAACAAGTAAAACGTATAATCCCCATCACTTTAGGAACACAAATGAGCACAAATATAAGGTTAAAAACATATCGAATTTAAGTATGAGATTGGTTTATAGTTTATTATTTTCCTTTTCACATATGTACAAACCCTTTGATAATCAAAATTTTTAGCAACGTATGCTTTCTTTTCAAATGCATCATACACAAACATTTTATAGATGACTCTTGATAAACCAGCGACAGCGTGCGGGTAGCAGTATCTAGTTTCTTACTATTACAATCTCTTTTTTCTATCTGATATTTCTGATTATAGAATTTGTGAAAGGTCAATTAGTGGAAAAAAACAAAGCAAAAAATGGTATACTGGGTACGTTTTGAAAGGGTCCAATTTTGGTGGTGCAGCGATAAAACACTCGAGTAGTAACTGAAACTTTGTTACTGGAGTGGAGTGGTTGGGGTCGAAGCAACATCTGCATCAATCCACCGGAGAGTGCACCAAACTTCTTAGGAGGAGCCTTGAATAGCTGACCTGGCAAGCTACTGCAACGTTTCCTCGACCTTGAACAAACAGGTCAAAAAAGAAATGGAAATCCAAGGCTCTCACTGATGATCCATCTCTACATCAGAATTTCAACATCAAAATTTAACAGCCAATAATATTCAAACAAATCTCATGTGCCCAAAAATGTTACCAAGAGCCGAAATGCACCCGCTCTTCAAACCAATGCCAATAATACCAAAATCTAGCTACATTCCGAAACTCTTGAATGTCTCAAAGACTCAAAAACAGCCTTAACAGAAATGACATGTCCACTAATATCATTGTCAACAATGAAAATAGAAAGGATAACAGACAATGTCGGAATTAGTTCACATCCTATTGCTTAAGATTTCAATTTAGCGGCAAGACATGATACTAGTATAGCTTGTGTCAATTAGAGCATATAATTGCTTGACACCATACCATTGGCAGAAAACAAAAACCATCATTGTAGCATCGGTCTGAACGCTCCTCATCATGCATGTAGAAGTCAGCATGTAACAAATCAATCACCACAGCAAAACATCTGGATTCACTTACAGCACTATGGGACAAATGAATGTACTGCCAGCGTAAATTAACGAAAAAATGCATAAGCCAAAATAAGGAGAGAGAAAAGCACCAGCAAACTTCATAATCTAACATATCACAACAAAGTTTGCAATAGTAATGTACCTCTACCTGCCTGAAGAAACAACTAATCGGAAGTTCTATAACATCCACCTCAAGTAGGTAACCTCATCAACCTGCTTGCTTCGAGACTGCAGCGAGATTTTGCAGACAATGTCATGAAGCTGCTGGGCTAAATAGATGCCTGCCTTCTAATTGACTCTTAACAGAAACAGAATACAAAGAAAAAAAATCTTAACACATTCAAAGATTTCTTGATCTCTATGTAACAAACAAGACTCCTGACAGCCAAAAAAAACCTAGAACCACCGAGATAGAAATTGAAATACAATCAAGGAAACATGTACTCAGAATAGTACCCTAGTAAACTCCTTTACAGATCAAATCATGTCTCAAGACCCAGGTTGTATATGACCATTCTCTTTTCCTCAGTTTTTCTTAAAAGAACCAGCCTCTACTCTTTGTTAACCCCCTCCTATCTTCTTTGTTGAGAGCTAGAAATTACTCGTAAAGTAGAAGGCTCACAGTGCTAAACAGCATAAACGGATCCTGCTCAAAGCATTTTTTCATCTGATTGGTACTTCATGGTCAATTGGAAAATAGAAACAAGATGAAATGGATACTACAAGACAACAAAAATACCTTGATATAAAATTCTAGAAATAAAACGTTAGTAAGGGAAATAAAGACTACCCACCAGATTGTTAAAGGCAGCTGAGTTCTACTTAGCAGCATAAGGAAAATCATGCATGTTAAACCAACAACAGTCAGGCCAAACAATGATCTATAAAGAGATTTGACTCTAAAAAAGTTACTGTCTTAATCAGATTACCTTCACTTACAAAGGTTACTGTCAATACTGTCAACATCTTCATCAATGAAAGGCTAAGAACGTCCCTTCCACTTCAAACCAATCATCTCTTGCAAACACAATTTGAGTATAAAAAAGGAATTTAATTGAAGGTGAGATCAAATCCATGCTATCTCAACATTCAAAACCAAAAAGTGAATAGAATGTTTATAGTATTACAGTTAAAATATGTTACACAAGTTTCAGTTGAAACTCAAGCTATTTTAAGGAAAGCTGTTATGCCACACCTTGTGAGGCATGTAGTGTCACCAGATGAACTTTACATGATGATGAAATCTGCCAAGTTGAATAACCTGCAAGTGATCTGATTCTGAGGAGAATGCAAGCATAACCTCACATACATCATCAATCTTGCCTGCTAAAAAAGGGCATGAATGATAGTCTGACAAACAATGTGGCCAACATCCATCGGAAGCATGTCTCTCACCTCCAGTAAAGGCCATAAACGCAAGTGCAAGAGGGACCATCCAAAGGAATCAATGGCACTACGGACAAGATCTAGATCAACCAAATACACCACCAGTACCCAGCTCCCCTTGTTGCAACTCTTTTCTACGCTGCTCTTCCAATGGATCAGGGCTCTTCAATATCCTTCGCATGCGTCTGACATGAATGCAAACATGTTAAATGTAAGATGAATTGCATAAAACTAAGTGCAACTTTTTGTTTATGTTGCACAGGTATACCTGTCTTGAGCATGCTGAGCAGGGAATGTAGGCATGAAATCTTTTGATTTAGGGCGTGGAACCTCACGAAACCATTCATGTTCAAGGGCAGCATCAGCAGTTATCCGCTGCAACCAAATAAAAATTGTCCCACAGATAAGATCGATGATGCAAAACTCTTTGAAATTTCAGTCTGAAGAACAGAGGTCAAATATACCTTATCCGGATCATAAGTCAGAAGTTTATTTAATAGGTCAAATCCAGCATCAGAAAGAACAGGTGATCCCGTGAAAGATGTCGGTGGGAACTTCTTCCTCAGAAGGTTATACCTGAAAAGAAAAACATCAATAGTTAATGTGAAAAATACAATGATGCTCTTTAACTGACTGTCACCCAATGGAGGCCAAAAGCCCAGACCAGAATCAACCAAAGCTGGAAGCCTGGGAAAACAGCAGGAAGAATAAGCATACAAAAATATAATGGCCAACATTTTCTGTAACTGGGTTAAAAGAATACTTACTGATGCTTCACAAAATTGACCTTGACGCCAGGCAGCTTTGAAAATCCCGGCCAAATTGTTTCATTAGGTGTACCTAGTGTTTTAAAGATCTGCATGCAAATATAGTAAAATGATTAACTTCTTCCACAAGAAACAATCTATCTAAGACCCCGCTTAAAAACCATGAGAAACAAGCTAATACAAAGAAGCAAACTAAAACAGCTCAAGTCACCTTGTCAAGCTGATCAAATTCAGTTTTCCCATTGAATAAAGGTTCCTTTGACAAAAGCTCAGCCATAATACAGCCAAGAGACCACATATCAATAGCAGTTGAATACTGTTTTGCTCCCAAAAGAAGTTCAGGTGCCCTGAAAACCAAAACCAATAAGTCCTAGAAATAAAAGACATTCTTTCTTCATCGTTTTTAATCTTAACACCACATGCAACCAGAAACACAAAAACACAACAAAAAAACCTAGTGAGAAATGGAAAAAAAATGAAAATTGAGGAAATATTCTCAAACACAGTTTGAAATCCAAGAATATAAATACAACTTGTGTAAAAAAATGGTAGTATATACTGTCTGCCATGGAAATTAGATACATTTGACTGATCAAGGAGTACTAAAGAGTTGAGAGTAATAAAGCAAAGTAGGGATGGAAGGCAAAAGTGACTTTATAAGAGAGAAGAAAATCTGAGTAACAAATTTAGTGTGAAAAGGTTTCTTGAATAAAAACATTACAGTTTCCCAGGAACATGCTGCAACAAACAAACTTTTACATTGTAGAAAAACCAATGGAACGAAAAAAGAAAACCCAATTTAAAATGGAAATTCAACAATTTACATTGTAGAAAATACTCATTCATCTGTATTGAATGGTTACAAATTGGGACCATTAGACCAAGGTAAGCACAGACAGATACATATCAGAAGCTAAACCATGTTATTAAATAAAAATAAAAATAAACATACGCAGACCCAGCTCACCTGTACCACAAAGTGACAACCAAATGAGTATATGGCTTTAGTGGGCTTCCATATTGTCGAGCCAGACCAAAATCACAGATTTTCAATTCACCACGGTTGTTTAATAGAAGATTAGATGTCTTCAAATCTCGATGAAGCACCCAGTTATCATGGAGATACTTAATCCCCTCAATTAATTGAAGCATGAGGCATTTAACTTCACTTTGAGTAAATGGCTGCTTCATTGTCTCCATTAGTCCTTTCAAATCATGTTCCATGTACTCCATCACCATGAAGATACTATCTAGGCTACTCCCAACAACAACTTCTTTAACATCTACAATTGATGGATGATGAAAAGAAAGAAGAATATTTATCTCTCTCAAAGATGTCAGTGGAAAACCTTCTCGTTCTTTCTCCATTTTTACTTTCTTCAATGCTACAACCTCGCCTGTTTTCTTGTCCCTAGCTCTATATACAACACCATAAGTTCCTTCATCTATCTTATTCAGTCTCTCAAACTCATCAACACTTCTACATCCTTGAAGCATGTTTATGTTTCTCTGCGGAAGAGCTGGAGGTTCTGTTTTGCCTTGTGAATCACTTTCATCACCAGAATTCATCTCAGGCGGGCTACTACTGCTATATCTTTTATCATGGTCATCAATATCCATGGAGTCCTTATAAGAGCCATCATCATCACCACTTCCCGACCTGGAACGAGCCACTCCTTCATCAGATTCAGTTGACCTTCCTCTAAGAGCTCCAGAGCCTCCCCTCCTAAGCTCCCCCAGTTCAGGAGTTACTGACCGACTTCGTCTCTTACTTTGCAATGACTCCAACCCTGGCATCCTTTTCCTCTTTCTTGGTGTTTCTGTTTCATCTAATATTTCACCCTCATCAATAGGAGAATTGTCACCAGCTGCCCATCTAGATGAAGAAATATGTCTCCTTGGGACATAATTATCATCTACCTGATCAGCTTCCCCGTCATTGTGAACTGGTTCCTCCCCTGGTGGTGATAAAGCGAGGCCTTCTGCTGCCTCTTGAATAGGTGGAGAGTTGATTGGTGAAGAAGACAATGATTTATGAATTTCCTTGTCCTTGTCCCCAACAGGTGATATTGTTTTAGGCCCATCGGTGGCATCAGTATCTGATGTATAAGATTTATTTGGTTGGGAAGGTGTGCAAATAGCAGGCACTGCAGATAGATTTCTACTCTTAGCCACATTACTAACCATCTTGTCATCTCGATCCCATACTATTGGCGAAAACTTCCTCTTCCTTTCAGCATGACTACGAACCCCATTCTCAGTTGCCTTCGAAGCCACTACATCCTCGACCTGGATTTCAGATTCAATTGCATCTTCAGAACCACTCTCACTGGAAAGCTCACCAGGCTCTCTATCTACGGCCTTCATGGATAATAAGCCTGGCTGGCGTGGTTCACCAACACCACCACTTCCTCCTGAATCGCTCTTACTTGAGGAGGACCTATACCCGCCATTTACAACGTCTCTCTCCTTGATATCCTTCTGCCTGACCCTAACCCTATCTTTGACATCCCTAACTAGTCCCCGCCCATTATCATGATTTCTAATCCTCGGTCGATGGAGTTCCTCCTTGGAATACGAAATTCCCCGCCTTGAGACATCAAAATCGAACTCCTTGCCTCTAAGCTCCTCATCACGGTAGCTCCCATGTCTCCCAGCGGCCATAAATAAATCACGAAGGTAAAGAACCCGATTAAGTATAATAATCCGGCTAAATCTTTCGCCCGAAGAATAGTTGGGAGGTCAAATTAAAATTAAAACCTCTTGACAAAACGACACCAGATCTGAAATCAACACCAAACAATGAAGCAAATCATAAGAGCAACAAAAACCTCGATAGATCCCCGATTCCTGTGGCGCGAATGAAAACCTCGATCCTGGAAGCAGATGTCGATAGCAGAAACCCTAGAACTTCATCAGAGATCCATCAAACTACGGAAGGCACAGCCCCGTTCTCTTTGTAGATATAAACAAAAGAATCGAACGATTAAGCCTTACCCTTGGGCGAGAAATGCGAATCGGAAGGTTGGGGAACAGGGAAAAGTCGGCGGCTGACGCTTTCGGGGAGGGGGATAAGAAGAACGAAGAGCCTTCCGAGACGAGATACAGCGAACGAATCTACGATACGAAGGCCGAATAAAGAGACGGCTGTAAGACAAAACGGGGTGTGATTAAGGGATACTCTATCGCGGAAATGTGGCAAAAATCTCAAAACCCCTTGTACATTTTGGTAATTGCTGAATTCACCCAGTTAACTGTTTTTTGTTCAAACACGACATTTTGAATTTTGTTTGATATTGATGTTTTGGTTGGACTCAATTCTCCTACTAAAGTCAGGAATTTCAATATAAGATAATACTCAATATTCAATATAACTATGCACCAAATAATACAGATTAGCATGTCACATTAATGGGCTACTAAAATTACACAATTTTAGATTCTAAAGAACCAAGATCATATATCTGGGTGTCCTCAATCTCTAATTTAGTAATTAATCTCCTAAAGATATAAGTTGAGAGTCTTGAGTTCAAGTTTTCAGCATCTCTATCTCCCAATCAAAAACAATATATGTCTAGCCTGATAAATATATTGATTTTTCTATGATGTTCACTACGTCGTTGGAACAAGTCATATGGCAGCCATACCGCAATTAGCTTGCATTATTTATCACGGTATAGGCCGCGATATTAAAGTCTGCATTAGCAGGCTTATTGCAACTCAATCCTCAATACTTATGCATTATATTGTGGATAATACCGCATTACACTGTATTTTTAATAAACAATGAATTTAAATTCGTCATCTTCAACCCAATTGTGCCCAAAAACTAAAGCAAAACCCATAAACTGAACAAAAAGGTAAGATTTAAAAGAACAAACTCGAACATTTTCTTTCATTTCTTCAATTCCTTGAAGAACTCATAATGAATAATGTATAACTGAAATCAAACACAAACCCAAAAAGAAAAAACCTTAGTTCTACTTTTGCTCAGCACTACAAAATCTTAGATCTGAAATTCTAACACCCGGATCTTCTCCTTTATGCCGTTGACCGTCATTGTCCACCATCTTTTCTTTGACGACGATGAACCCCGCTCTCTAGAACGCTAATGCTGAAGAAGAAGAAGAAGAAGAGCAAGAAAGATGAAAAAAAATCAAGGTCAGTAGCGGAATAACAAGGAAGAAGAATCAAGATAAGAAGAAAGAAGAGGAGGGAGAGCAAGCGGTGGCGGCTTATTGTATGACCTGGGGTGACCACCGCCACCCCCAACATTTTGTAAAAGATAGGGTATATAATGTATATTTTTAAAAATTAAGTGGATTGAAGCTTCTTTTTCCCAATTGCCTTCCCAATTCCCAATTCTATTTTGTTCGCGTGTCCGCCTGCCGCCCAACCCAATTCTATTTTGAGGCTTGTGCACAACTCGTGCGCAAGTGTGCACAAGCAAGCTGTGCACAACTTGTGCACAACTTGTGCACAAGTCACAGTGCGCACAAGCCTGTGCACAACTTGTGCACAATCTGTGCAAGCAAGCACAAGGCACAAGCCTGTGCACAATCTGTGCGCAAGGCTGTGCGCTGTGCACAAGCCTGTGCACAACCTGTGTAACATGCTTCCCTTACTCACGCGGATAAAAAGAGGCGAATAGTGGCGTTATTCGCCTCTTTTTATCCATGTTTGAAACCCCCTATTGAGTGTTGAAGTGGGTTATGGACGGTTAAACCGTTAAAGCATGGGTTAAACCAAGACTTGTCAATAGTCTGAAACATACATCATTTTTTCTTGTCTTGCTATAAATTAAGCACAAGAGGGATATAAGAGTATATGGTATAAATTCACGTGCTTAGGAAGTCGGTACTCATTTTATCTTTAGAAAGGGATTGGCAATTGATGTGATACCATTTATATAATACAACTCATTTTATCCTTAGAATACAACTCGTTGCATGACAAAAGAAAGGAAGCTAATGCCCACTCATGGGATTATAACTTAGTATACAAAGTTGAAACCGCTTTATCATTAGATGATACCATTGAGAATTGGATCAACGGGCACGGATTTAGTTATCAATATTAATGTTGTATACATACACATGATAAGTGTTGTTTGTTTCGATTATGGCTAGCAAACAATGAAGTTGTTTTCTTTCTTTCAAAAGAAAACTTCACTGGCCTTAACTGGAACTTCAACTTCAACCTATGAGGAGTGTAGCTTTTAATGTTGAAGACAAAGCTCAAGAAGTAGTAAGAAAAAATGATCTGTTGTTGGGAGTGAAATTCGGGCTCGGCTCGAGTTCGAACGAGCCCAAAAATTTGAGCTTGAGCTCGGCTCGAGACAGGCTCGAAGGTTCATGAAGCTCGAGCTCGTTAGGCTCGCGAGCTCGGCTAGGCTCGATTCGGTCCCAAACGAGCTCGTGAGCTCGAGCTCGTTAGGCTCGATTCGGCCCCAAACGAGCTCGCGAGCTCGAGCTCGTTAGGCTCAACTCGGCCCCAAACGAGCTCGCGAGCTCGTTAGGCTCGCGAGCTCGTTAAGGCTCGCGAACCTTACGAGCCGAACTCGTTGGGCTCGAGCTCGGCTCGTATATTATTCGAGCCTCGAAACCGGCTCGAGCTCGAGGCTCGTGAGGCTCGGCTCGTCGGGCTCGTTAAAGCTCGAGCTCGAGCCGAGCTCGGCTCGGCTCGATTCGTTACTCACCCCTAGTTCCCGCCACCCCTAACTTTGAATCCTAGCTTCGCCACCGAGAGCAAGGGAAGAGAAAATGAAGAGAGATAGATCTCTCTCTCTATATATATATATAGAGAGAGAGAGATTTGAGAAGCGGGTGAAAATAATTAAAATGGGAGAGATAGAAGGAACTGAAGAGGGGAAAATTAACCGTATTGCGGCTTAGCTTGCAATAAGGTGTTATTGCGATTGTCAGTTCACCTTCTATTGCGGTGCCTCCTTTGTCACGCGGCCAATTGCACAATAATGCTCACAATAAAATCAGTATCAACAACGTAGTGGCTGGATATGGGAGTTGATCATTTGCACTAAAACTTTAGGATAGATATCTTTAATTCCATAATCACTCAAACAGAACTAATGCCAACATTACTTGAATAACCTCGATTTTTACTTGTGATCCCCATGATCATCACTAGCCACAAAGCATTCCCGTTAATAGTGACGATTCCAAAGTTTTTAGTATGAGATTCATTTATATCTTTCAATGTTTATTATTTTTTTTGTCCCATAATTGTTACAACATTTTAATTTGGTATGAGGATTGAAGATCAAAAAATGGATTTTAACTTTCCTATATTGCATTTTTTAAAATGGGGAGATTCGCCTCTTGCGTCATTTTATAGATTGAAAAAGTCCAACGACACTTACAATTGTATGAGGAACAAGGGGCTACAATATGGGAAAGCTAAACCTTGTTCTAAAAGAAAAGCAGAAAACTGAACAAACTATACAAAAAAACTATATGAAGGAGCTACACCAAAAATATATACTAAATTCAAACCATTCATACTATGGACCAGATGAAGCGCATAATCTCCAACCTGTTCCAAACTTCTGAATTTTCTTCGAAATCTTCTATGATTATGCTCCTCCCAAAAGGCGTATACAATTGCAGCAAAGGTACTCCTCCTCAGGTGGGCCTTCAAAGACTTGCCTTTTATGACTTGCACCATCCATCTGCGATCTCACTCATAAGGGGAGAAGTAAGCTTCAAAACATGCAGATACCCCAAAAGAATATTTCCCGAGAAGCAACATGTAAAGAATAGATAATTCCTACTCTCAATACCATAATGGCAAAGGATACATCCAAGATTAATTGAATCATCACACTTCAAAATTAATTGCGTTTTCTTTATATCATAAGATGTCGTTAGACATAAAAACCTAGAAAATATGTACACTGATATTAGTTATAAAAATAAACCATTCAAGAAAAAACTCAAACAAAGAAAAATGTATTTTTGTATTTGGAAAATAAAGAAATCCATATTGATATATTTCAATATCTTATTATTTGAGCTTGTGTGAATGAATGATTTTACATGTTAAAATGGAAATAGTTATTGTAAGAGGTGACATTGCGTATTGTTTTAACGTTCTTGCAAAACATTTGTGAGAGTGAGTATAAAATATAGAAACACATATAATAAGATATGGGACTCCACGGCAATATCTAACGGATTTGACCAATATACCCCTTTGAAACATGTAGATCCGTCTTTGCCTGTTGACTGAGGATGATGTTCTCTTCATCTCAAATTACTCGATAACTTTTATTTGATGCTATTATTGAGGTATGTATAAACTTGGTGATAATAAAGTAAATGATAAGTAACAAAACCCCTCGAGGTTTGCCTTAACATACACACCCCCCGTATTTTGAGAAATTTTCATAAAACCCCATGAGGTTCACATATATTTATTAGTGGGAAAGCAAAGTCTGAAAATGAGAGTAAAATATGTAGATAAATGTTTCCCATAAACATTACTGATTTAACGAAGCTTGTAACATTAAGTTTTAGAAAAGTTACAATGACCATTTAGAAATTTTCTCAATCTTTGACGTTAAGGTATTGAAAATGTTATTCATAAGCGCTGGTGCAACATCTTTGTTTTTCTTTCACAAAAAGAAAAAAAAAAGGGAACATAGTTGAACCCTCAATTTATACCTGCAAACTACTTACACTGGCATGGGCGTCCATGCTTGATTGCTGGAAGCATTTATTACAGCCAGGAAATGATAGATCGCACCCTAGCCATTCCTCCTGTTTTTGTGTCCTTATTAAGTGTCAAGTGAATCTTTTAAAACAGTATCATAATTCCATATGAACTGAACGTGAAATGTTAATCAGGACTCATCACAAGGATTACTGGAGCAGAGACCGAGCCTGAACACAGTTTTATAGCTATGTATTGAAAACGTAGAAAGTTGCTACCAGCAAAGAGAGGGTAACTTGAAGGAGAAGGAAGAAGGCAAATGACCAGTCCTTCTAATGTAATCTGCTCTCTCTGAAGTCCTTACACTTCTCTCATTCAGCGTGGCTTCCGCATTCGCTCGTTTCTCTTCCGCTATTCTTCTCGCAGCTGCAAGTTTGTTGCTCAATCTCTCTTGTGCTCGAGCTTTTATTCTGTCAGCCTTCACCTGAACCAAACACACAGCAGTTCTCGGATCAGGTGCTAGCAACAATGTTTGGTACAAAGACAATCAAGTTCCCAAGCTGTGAACATCTTAAAACACATCTAAACAGGTTCCTGCATCTTGGAGAAATTTTAATCATAAGTTCAATCCGAGCACTGACACGCTTCTGATTCAAGCAAGTTAGATAGTTTTTTAATGTGATGTCCAGACATAAAAGCGAAAACTCACGTACCTCAATCTTCTTCATCTCCATTTCTGCTTTCCTTTTCTCATGATTCTCCCATGCCTGTATCTTCACTTCTTCGCGTTTGTACCTGAGGCAAAAGAAAAACAGGCATTGCACATCAGCAAATAGTACAGTTAACAAGTACCACTTCACAAGATTTCTCAGAGCTACACTTGCAAGTAGCTTGAACAGAGAGATCTGAGACTACCTCGCCATATATTTGGCACGTTCAGCCTCATCCCAAGCCAAAGCTCGAGTCTCCAGAGGATTCATCTTCTTCTCTTGTTGTGCACAGTGGTTGCTCTGAGCATTTGATTCATCTGCACAACACTTACTCGCCTGATCTGTTCTTCCTTCAGCTGCCTGCAACCCATATTGGCCTCTCACTGGCGTCGATGGTCCAGAAGAGATGGGGCTCCTTGTTGCAGGAGTAGTGGCACGAATCGGTGTAGCTGTTCTTGAAGGCTCCTGGCTTGCCATGGGGGTCATCTCAGTCCCCATATCCCTGACGCAAATGGATCGAACACCCAGATTCTCCTCCGGTTTAGTGACCCTCCAGATCGAGTCATCTTCACAGTCCACCTTCTTTGTCTCCGCATGGCATCCATTTTCCAGCTGTGTATCCAGCTCCTCTTCACTGCTTGAAAAGTCCTGCTCTTTCTGAGGGACAGGAGCAATGAGCCTCCTGTCATCAGCATTTGAGTTTCTGGGTTTGGTTTTGCCTTGGCTCCTGTCTCTCCCTCTTGAGATTCCCACAAGCCACTTCTGAGCATCGTCCCATTTTGATGGGGTTGGCTTCCCCAAAGCGGTCCGGTGATGGGAGCTTAAGTTGGCTCCATTATTATTCCCTTTATGGAACTCAAAACTAATGCAACTGCTAGTTGATATCTCCTGAGGAGGTCCGGTGATATAACAACCTTTGTCCTCAATAGATCTCATCCTCTGTCAATTACAGGCCCTTCTTTTCTTTACACTCTCTCTCACTTGGAAAAAATAACATACAGATAGAGAACTACTTACCTCACTACACCAGAAACAGAGACTGAGCAGAGAAATATGACCCAGAATCCAAACTCCCCCAGGTACAAACTTCAAGCTAGATCCAGGACCAGAGGGAAGTGATAAGAGTTGTGAATCTTCTTACTGCATTGCAGCACCGAGAATGGTCGTAAACGAGGGGGGGGAAATAGCAATTGATAATGGAATTCATAGAAGGAGCCCTTGAAGTATGTATCTGACACTTCCTTTACTGCAGTAAGGGACCCATTTGAGATATTCAACAAAGATACTGTTCAGAGCTGTAAGTCTTGAAGCAACTAATATTGACAGAACAACTGCTCTAGCACACTTAACTAGTGAACTAAGGGAGATGGACCCCAATATTAAGACTATACATGAGACTAATGGCAGCTTAATGACTTCTTTGACACCCAGAAATGGCAGAGAAGACAGCAGGCTGAGGAACAGAAATGGCAGATGGGTCTCTGCAGAAATATAGGCCTCATGTGCAGGTGCAGAGAATAATGCCTCTAGTAAAACTAGGGATTTTTGGAACTTGCAGAGATGAAAGATAAAGTTTTCATTTTTCAGATCCACTGAACAATAAACTTTATAATTTAATCTTTATTCATAAAGAAAAGAAGGGGATAAGGAGAGAGAAATTAGACTAGGTGAAGTCATCATATAGTAAAAGAGAGAAGAAGGGCATGAAAATATGGAAAGGATTAAAAATAGAAAGCCCTCACATGGAAAGGGGTGAAGTTCAACACTTTTTAGCAAACCAGTGGGATGCAACTGAACTCTACTCTTTAGCATCCCTCACAATGGAATCTTGGGAAGTGTAAAGTCACATAGAAGTGAGTATTGTATGTATGTACTCCTAACCATGCTGCTACTCAACGGCTCAACCATCACAAGTGGAGTGGGAGCAATACTTAAAAAATGGTGAAAAATTACTACTTTTTTTCGTTTATGGAGAAAAATTACTACTTTTTTGTAACCCTTTCACCAACTATGGTATCACTACGGAGAAAAATCGTGTCTTTTCTTTAGTTGTGGGAATGGGGGTAAATATACACTATATGCACTTGGCCGTTTGACAGTTCTACTATCCCTTGACGTGGCAAACGATTTCTTCCTTTTCTGAATATTCTGATTCACTATACAAGAAATCCATTCATGATAGAATTAAGATGAGACAGATTTTGTCCGCCATGGGACATGACTCGAAGTCGAGATTGGAGATTAGAGACAAGTCTGAAAGCAAATGCATGAATGGGAGTGTGGTGGCGTCTTCTTCTGCTTTTACTTCTATTTCTTCTTCTCCAACAAACGCATGAGATGGTGATTCCTCTGAGAATTAGAGGAGAAGAATCATGTCACTGGAGGCAACATGGTGAAATAGTAGTGATCTTCAAAAGGGTGAGAAAGCGATTGGGATGATTTTAATGATCCAAGAGTCTGAAGCTTTTCACATGGGAAGGAGGGAGGGATGGGGCTCACTATGTACGTACGTAAGTGTCAATTAAATTTGCTTGTCGTATTGAATTCCACGGCTCCAAAAATTTGGATAATTGTCTCTCTCTCTCTCTCTATCATATTCTTGTATAAAGAGTTTTTGACAGTTTTTAGTAACAGGGATGCAGTAACTTTTATTCTACATCTTAGTATTACAGAAAAGAGGTTGATTGTAATGAAAATTATTCAACATTAGTTTATGATTGATTTAAATTTATACTAGTATTAACCAACAGATAGCAGTAAAAAGAACATTAACGTTACCATCAGAACATATGATACTCCTAGTTATGCATTAATGCTGCTGCCTGTGTTCTTCTTTTGTGGCTATGGGATTTCTGGTGAAACAGCAGTGGTGTGGTTAAGTTACATGCTACTGTGCTCCTTCGCTCATGGCCGGCCATAACCCAAATAGTACTATAGCTTTTCCATTCTGGGCGTGAGAAAATTGCCCATGAAAAAGGCTTATGTTTATAAGAACTACTTAGTGTTAGTTAAAAGCTACTATTCTGGATGAAAAACAACCGCAAACAAAACATAATCTGAACCTTAAGAAATTAGGAGTAGGATATTTTCGAGCATTATTGTGACATGCATGTGGGTAGATTCCATATACAAGTTAAATTATTGTAGTAGTATATCAGCTAACTAAGCTGAAAAAAAGTTTATATTTGAAAAAATGCCTTTGTAACCGAATACAGCTCGCTCTTCAATGGATGTGTATTTTATTTTATTTTTCAGAAAAGTGAGCAATTTTTATCCAAAAATAAAATGTTTACGTGTTTTGTTAGAGGAAGTGGTATAATCAGAAAGGTTTAAGAAAACAGGGGGGAAAAACAAACAGAAAAGCTTAGTACTTTATTATACAGTTATTGCAGATAGGACAAGGTGGATAAATGGTCCGAGATCTAGGGTGACAACTCAAGACTGTCTTATTCTCATGAGAGATTTAGATTTTAATATCTGTACTTCCCTTTTCTTTTTTCTTTTTTCTTTTTTTTTTGTTGATGTCTTATCCAATATTTGCTGATCTTTTATTAAGACCTTTCTTAAAAAAATTTACCTACTCACTCTCAATTCTTATTTTCATGTCTTTCTTTATTAAGACCTCAAATGTTGATGGCTTATCGAACATTCGACTAATCTCTTTAACCTTTGTATCAGGATGGGTTTGTTTTTACAGACAGGTTTGGAGTATGGGTTTTAAGAGATCAGCAGCCTGAAACTATAACATTCCCTAGAACATTTTCATGGTGTTTACAGAGGGCAGTACCGATTGAACCAGACAAATATTTACAGTTACAACGGTGCTATAGTAAACCAGAGATAGTTTGAACTCAACTCGTGAAGTACAGACATCTGCAAAGTCCGGTGTTCCTTCATGTGGATCACAATGCTGCAATTTCTGGTCCTTCCCTTTGAATCTATGAAGGACGGGCTCAAGTATCAATCATGTGTGCATAGCACAAGAATATCAAGTTTTTAACTTGAAAATGTGACAATCAAGTGGCCAACGGAAGCAGTAACAATTCCAAGCAATGCACCGGCGATGACCTATGAGATTTAAAGGGAAACGTCAGAACCCTTGCATTGGATAAATTTCAAGATAAGTACAGCTTTGGCTGTCTTGATTCCTATTTTAGCAGATAAAATCATGTTTATTAGAGAAATGGAATGGAGGACACGATTTGGTTTAGCAGTAATGAATCAGAACTAAGACTTTTATGATTGGCATATCCACAAGCTCGCTTATAATCACCAAGATGGAGCAAGAAGAGATTCCTCTAGTTGCCAATTTAAGTGTATACAGAATAAAAACTATTCTAATTGAAGAAACAGCAAGCATAATATCCTGAATAGAATAAAACACTAATCTGCCAATTCAGCGACTATGAAAAAATCAACTTAGCAGCTGAACTTTCTGCAAAATAGTTCAACTCACGCATCAGTTGAACACACCAAATGCAAGAGAGAAAGCAATCTGATGATCAACAGACTCGGCATAACTAACTGCAGTGAGAGCTTCAGAAGATAAGTATTCCATGTTTGGTTAGACAGGATAATATATATTCAGTAGAAATGGTTGTTTAGGGCCATATTCAAGACATTGAACTTTCAAGGGTATTCCGGTTCGTATTTTCAATAGAAAAATTAATTGCAGAAGGTAGCATTGCGGATAAATGGACATTGAAATTATGATGAGTCATGTACAATTTTCTAAACAGTTCCCTGGTCCAATTTACATGATTAGAAGGAAGGAGATACAGGTCTAAATAGTATAAAAGATTATCAGTTTCCAACATTTAAAACCTGAACCTGATTCAAAATTTAGGACAGATAATTATTGACGTAATTGGTTAATTAATGGGATGAGAAGCTATTAAGATTAAATACGCAGTTGTTAAACCGTCAGACTATAACAATGATAATAACCTGAGGAGGAGTGTGACCAAGAAGTTCTCGCAATGGTCTGCTCTCTGCTAGAGGGTGCTCAGAAGGCAGCTCATAAACAATTTGATTCAAGACCTGAAAGCAAAAAAAGTTAAGAAATAGCCAGTGATTGATGAGTAATGCATTAATGCTTGCAATTCATCTGATTTAGAGACATGTTTGAGGTAAACTGTACAGCTCCCATAATTTCATGAACTGGGTAAGAGGCACACACTAAGAAGGAAGATTTAAGATCACAGATGAAAGAACAAAACCGGAAATCATGAGTTGCCAAAAGACCAAACCTCTGCCTGGCGTCCTGCATGTAACCTCACACCAGTTGCATCATACATAACCTGTGAATGGACATCAGCAATTCCCAACATGAGTCTCTCGATTCTTTAACTTGAGGATATCTCTATTACTTGAAAAACAAACAACTGTGAAGCTTAAAGCAAAGCTGCTGAGAAAAGGATCTTAGGAGAAATTAAACTTGAAAGCAGCGACAATAGACTAGAACATACGACAGATGCCAAGATCAGTGCAGTTGCAAATGCTGATGCTCCAAAGCCGTCTTGGAATCCAACTGCCACCGCAAGAGCAGTTACAGTTGCAGAATGAGATGAAGGCATTCCACCAGACCCCAGAAGTCGCTTGAAATCCCATTGTCTTTCCTTGTACCTACAGTCCAGGGAAACTCATTGTAAAGGGAAAAGAGAGGGTAATATCTGAACTAAGAAATACATGGTATTTGTTATAAGATGTTTACTAAAACTCAACTAGACACAATTCATGTCCATATCTATTGATACAGTTATCTAACCGTCTGCTTCAGGTAAGTTTTGGACTTCACTGTAACATCATAATTTAATAATGTTCCATTGTGTATGTTGCTTTTACTGTCTCAATATTGTAATCAGACGTCACTATAACAATTACCTCAATTATTCTGAAAATTGTGGTGATGACAGTTTTGGAATTTCACCTAATTATTCTGAAACTTGTGAGAATTCACCACCCTTTTATTGCATGAATGCTTAGTGTTAACTAGGTTTAGATAATTGATTGGCACTAACAAGACTTCATGTCACTATCCCTAACATAGTTAGATTAAGGTAAAGTATGATGATGGTACATCACATGATATCCTCCAATCATCAGAATTCTGGAAATATCTACATCGAAAAAGAATTCTGCATATCTCAGACATTACGCGAGGCAAATCAAACGGGACGAGAGTAACGGGCTATCAAACTTGAAAAACCATGATTGCAGAAACCGAGGGAATTGAACGCAAGAGCAGCAAGTCAAGATCAAAGAATCCAAATGCACGACATGCTTTTATGATTCCAAGCTAATTCTACATCGGGTCAAAGTCAGACATCTGCTTTGAAAACTCCGGACGAATCAGAAACCTAAGTTTCCGGAAAACAAGCAGTTCTTAGCCAGACCGCCGGTTTCAGTTCAGACTCAGATCGAGAATAATAGCTATACGAAATTCAAAGAGCCACCCATTGACAGCTACGCGCGCTGAATCTCTCAAATAAATAAGAAAACATCCAGATCAGTTATCTTCTAGGACTCGGAACTGAATTGATAGAGAAATCGAGAAACGTACCAGGAGGTGAAGACCTTGGTAGACTGAGCTATAGCGAAGGCAACGAGAGCAGAAATCAGAGGGAAATTGGTGAAGATGGAGGAAGAAGACATGGATGAAGAGGGTGAAGGAATCTTGAGATCAAACGACCCGGGAAAATATCACCCGGATCTTGACGAAAGGAACAGAAAGTTCAATCGGAGAAGCGATAATGCAGTGACGGCGCGTAAATGGTGGCTTCGGAGTCAAGTTAACCTTGATTTCTCTTCTTCTTCTTCGCCGAGAACGAGGCTCTGCAAGTCGCAACGCAACAACCCAACGACTAACGTCCCCCGTTTCCAGTTATCCGACTCAACACAACACAACAGTACACGCTCCGTGGCGTTTTGGAACAAATAAATGCTCAAGAATATGCGTTATTTTGTAGATAAAATTACAAGAACCCCCTCCAGGTTTTTCCTTTAAACCACACTTTGATCCCCCTATTTTGGGAAACTCACAGTTACCCCACTTTTCCGTGAGTCTAATCAATTTTGCCTCCAACTCCAACCACCACCATCTTTTGAGGTCTGCATCTAATCAGCTTGTGTCCAACAACCTCATCTTCCATTTTTCCACCTGAAACAAAAGAGCCTGAAAAGAGGGGAATGGGAGAGTGAGCTGGTGTACAAATGTAGTTATACCTTCAATTGAACCATTTACAGAACATAAAAGAATGAGTGGGAAATAGTAGTTCACAATTCCTCCATTTGAGGACCTGAAACAAACTGGAATGACTAAAAAGAATATGGCCATGGAGCAACCCCAAGCATCCACCGCCTTGCACTACCATCATAAATCAGCCTAGTCAATACAATAAGAACTTTACAATTACATCAACAACACTAACTGCCTGCTTTCTCAACCGAAAAATTGGAATCGAAGAAAACAAGCTGGCAACAATACAAACAGCCCTTCAGTACAAAATTTATTGAGCTATAAAGCACTTGCTGCTCTTTGAACGTAGATCTGGCTAGTCCAACTCACTGGATGGTGCCTCAATGATGGCCCATCACATTATTGAGCAATTGCATTTTGATTCCAGCTTTGGAGGCTCCATGCTATCCACTTTGTTATTAGGAAGCCCTACATTGCGTACCATCGGTTCATCAACATTCTCATCATTCTCTGCCTCCACAGCAGTTGGTTTCAGATTCATCTCTACCTGCTTTTGCCAGGGCTTTAAGGATTTTGAAGGGCGTCTAACAGCTGTTCTTCTCCGAGGTCCCTTCCTATCTGTATTTGATTTTCCTAGGACCATAACTGCTGAATTTGGCTCTTCTATTGATGCTGGGTTTTCTTTCTCAAGAGCAATGGTTGCAGCCTGATAGGCAAGATCATGCACGATGGAACTGCAGAAGAGTATTGCATCTGTTGCTTCTTCGAGTGTCAGGCTCCTCGCCTTCATTCCGTCTCCACCCTCAACTAACACAGTTGAAGCCCCTACCAAAGGCATAACACATATCAGTAGAGATTCAAAGGACATCAACTGTATGCATACAGAACAGTTTTAGCGACACAAGCCAAAACTTGTATACTGCAAGCTTTAGTATCAGACATAGGTTAAGCAGTTTGTTTCATTTCATTATTCAATTGCAATACCAACAGCATACAACGAGTTTAATACTGCTAAGTTCTATCATTGATTGCTTGAAAGGGGTGAGCTTGATCGGTATGGCCTCAATTCGAACGACTATCTGCCTGTGCAAGAGGAATACCACCAACCAGAGATTAAGGTTGTGTCGATGCAAGTAAATGCTAATTCCAAGCAACTCATTTTCATAATCCCTCGCAATTGTAGTACACATGAAAATTGGTTTAAGATTGCACTTTTCCAATGATTGCGATGCAGTCATCATGTCAATAACCATGTCTCATTTTTGAGGAGAAACAAATACAGAAGCAGCAGCAACTAACAGGTAACAGTCAGAAGCTCACAACACAAACTACAAAATATTTCACTAAGGCAGAGAAAGTTAACACAGCGAAAAGAAGCCATATTGCAGAAAAAGGCATGAACACCATAGCTAAAGCTTTCAAATAAGTACAGGTTAAAAATATAGATGAGGGGGACAAATGAAACTAATACTCTGTTCTGCAAACTAGAAATCAGAAATTAAATTGTCCAGCTTCCAGGACGATTTCCAAAAGCTTCCACGGAATTTTTATGTCAAACATTTAATTACACTTATCAAATCTAGTTTGTATCAAAGAATGCTGTGATCACATTCAGTCATTAGTACATAAAGATGAGCATCATTTAATTTGAGTAAAAGATATATCGTACATTCAAAAATGGAGTAAACAAAACATAGAATTGCCTATGGTTGTGTTGAATAGCAGTCTGATACTTGGGAATAGAGAGTATCAAGTAACAGGTTCATACTTATTGGTAATATCTCTGCAGCACGTCTACAATTTTTAATATATGCCGAATTCTTAATACAATGACAGAAAATACTCGGAACATCCTTTTTACCTTTTCATTACAGATACGAGTACTACTTTTCATTAATTTTTATTGGTTCTAATGAAGGAACGGAATTCCACAAAACCCTTGTTTTCCACAATTTTTCGCTATTTCCGCAATACTTCTTTTATCTTAACTGGAAAAAAATAGTAAAGGGTGTTGAATTAGAACTGTCACTGCACCAAAAACTATGGATTTTTATCTCTCTTGGACACTCCTATTAATAACCTGTCATGTGTTCACTTTTGTGAGCCAAGATATGCTAATTTAATTTTTGAACACTCTACTGGCCCACAAAAGTGAACACATGGCAAATCATTAATGGGAGTGTCCAATTGACTTTCCCAATTGTAGGACATATAAAAGCATGAGAAAAAAACAGTTTGCAGTTGTAGTCGAGAATGTAAAGAAAATAATACACACACACATACTACCTCCATCCCATACATGTTGCCCTTTTCCTTCACAAAATGGATAGGGAAAGGGACCATATGTATGGGATGGAGGGAGTATATATCAGGTAATATTGCGCATCATCTTTTTAGTATGTTAAGGAAGTCGGAACTATATAACAGTAGCCTGTTGTCCCTGGTGGAGATAAACTTTTTCCTACAAAAAGGTTTCTAATTCAGCTTTTACTAAGAGCAGAAAGCAGTGTAACCAATTTGAAATCGTAATGTCGTGATTTAACATACCTAAAACGCCATCTGCATGATCTGATACATTCTTCTCCTTCCCAGGACCAGTGACATCTTTCTCTGCAGAATCAGGAACTGATACCTCAGGAGGGTGATCTTTAATTTCATGCATGAAAGAAGATTCATCACCAATCGCTGAAGTGGGGGAGCCATTATCCACTTCTATTTCAGATATTGTCGGCAAAGAGCCATTCCCAGAAGTCTGTAAACCATCTCCATCTGCATTGCCACTGTGAACACGATCCGCAGATGATTCTGAACTGATGTCAGCATCTGAACCACTTCTCAGCTTGTTGGGTGAGTCTTCATATTCATATGCAAGGCACTCCTCGTTAGGAGCTGGTACCGCTGCACTCTCCTCAGACAGTATTCTGACTGTATTTGCCAATATGTCTGGGTTCGAGCAATCATTCACAGAGCCGTCGTATTCATGATCATCTTCCCTGTGAATAGCAGTTGTAGTGGATGATGAACACAAGTGTTCTAAATCGCTGCTGTCCCCGGGCAGTACTTTTCCAGAGGGTGTTTCAAGTAGGGCACCCACTTCATCATGTTTCAGTCTGCCACTAGAAGCTTCAAGTTCCTCATGTGAACTGACTGCAGGACCCACAGATTGGTGAGAATTGCTTGAACTTCGAGACAAAGATAATCCACTGCTTTGAAGTTTCGTATTCATATCATATTTGTAATTCTCAACATCAGATCTCCTGCTGCTTAACTGCCTTTGGAGACGAGTCTCTGTTTGCCTTGATGAGCTCAAATCAACAGAGGATGATGCCGAGGCACTGCCATGAGTGTTGGAACTTCTCGAACTGTCTCTAGCATAAGAAAGATCCTCATGAGGTGGGGTAGCAGCAGCAAATGTCCTACCTTGAAAAACAGGTCCATTGCTACTACTTGACCTATTCAGTAGCACCGTAATACCAGCAACTCCTGAGCTGTCAACTTCAGAGTAAGTAGGAAGCTGTACCTGCTGATCCCCGAAATCCTTCTGGGATGAAGAACAACCACATGTAAGTTGATCTATCATATCTTGCCTGCAATCACTTTCATAAATCACCTGTCCCCGGTCATCTCCATCATCCAAAGACTTTGTCTGAGCTCCGACAGAACATGTTTGGCCTGGCTTATCATTATCCTCCGAATGGAAAACTATAGGTTCAATTACTTCAGTCAGTTGCACTGAACTTTCAGGTAACACAACGATCTTTTCTGATTCATGAAACTGTTTATTTGCTCCAGCAATCTGCACAGGAAGCACAAGGGAGCGCTGAGAGGTAAATCCTTCTTTCTCCATATTAGGAAGGGAATCGAGGTAATCTTTCTTGTTACAATCAGCGCACAGATTACTATCATCTTCCACAGGTACACTGACGATATACCTAGATGTGCATCTGGAACAAATTCGTGTATTATCGTTACTGTCAATCTCTACAAGATCGCCCCTTTCATGTAAGGTATTACAGCTTGAACCCAGTTCCATTTCTGGATTGTGAAGGTCATCAATCTTTTCAAAATGTCTAGCACCATTTTCAAGAGCAAGATCTCCATCAACTTCAACATCGAGAATATGACCCATCTTTTCATGTCCTCCATTCTGAGCATCTGGGCTCAATCCATCTATATTATCAATAGCAAAAATTTCTCCAGGAGCATCAGAATAAGGAATCTTTCCACATTGACTGGTCACATCATCATGGTGAAGGTCACTCCCTTCTATATCAAGTGCAACACTTGTCCCTTGATCAGAACTTGCATTACTGCTGGTGGTAACTGATGAGTTTCTTGATATTAACCGCTGATTAGAAGATCCTTTTCCAACATAAAAAGTAGTGCTAGGAACACTAGACAGTAGAGGCCGGAACATATTTGGAGGAGTCTTACGCTGATCCTGCATCAATTTGATTACTATAATAATGCCAGCAACGCATAAACACAACTAAATGATCATAAATAAATCAAAGAAACCAGAAGATCCTATATCATTGGGTTATGCTTTAGACAGGAATATAATGACTCCAACAATGTAAATGTCTCTTAATTTCTTCATTTGTAAGCTAAATAATTTGCAAGACAACCGTATACAGAAAAATAAACAAATGTAACAGGATCCTGATTTCCTCTAGTGCTACCAAAGAAACCAGAAGCTCCAAAATTAAGAAGGTAAAACTACAAAGTTACACTAGACAAGTTGTCCGAAACATGCTGAAGCACACTCAAAAGGAGACAGTGATTCACATCAAAATATCCTAAAACTCAGTAATTTATAGAGGCAAGATGATACTACTGACAAGACAAAAAGTAACATTTCAATTTCCATTTGATAAATAGCAAGAGTTTGATATCTAAACAGTCACAGTATGTTCGGCATGTAAGAAACTAATTGTCAATTTATCTTTTTTTCTTTAATGGCAAGAAAATTATATTAAAGGATGATGACTTTGCTCCCTTGAGGAAAGGAAGCAAAATCAGAAACAAAGGTCAAGAATATAACAAACGTCGAGCACAATAATGGAACATACAACAGGCTAAATTAAGAACAACAAACCGAGATATCGAGACCACCTTCTAATAAACTTGAAAAAACGAAAACTGATAGTTGGTTTGGAAAAGTTTAAATGCCTTTTGAACTATACTCCTTAACTCCATCTGTACCTTTCATTTTCATTCATTACTTTCTCCTAACATTTGTTTTCAAACAAAGACACAAAGAGGGTTGAAACTGAGGTAAAACAAAAATAAGAATTCTCTCACTAGGCTTCCGATACTGTTTCTGCAAAGAAGGATAAGATACTTTTATGCAAAACAAAAAAATAAAAATAAAAACTCTCTTGTTCCCTTCAAGAGTCTAATGGGGATTTGGTATCCAGAACAAGGAGCAACAGTTCAGTTCAGATTCAGCCCCACACAATTCTTAAGCCATAATATCCGATTCAGTTCTTGATTGACAGCACTTAACTACTGGTGATGCAAAATTAACCAAATCTGAGATCAAAGAAATACCATTTGTCGAAGGGCACTGTCAATGGATCGTTTGGGAGCAGAACTTGGAGACATCACCTTAGTTGATTTCTTGTTGAATGCTGAAGCCCTGTTATTTGGATATAAACCAACTCTTACTGGAAGTGAGCAAGCTGTGCTGTTCACGGAAATGGATTGTAAAGAATCTGCATCATCATCATCACCAGATGATGCAACAGAGCCTTTACTCTGTGAGCTCAATCTGTCTCGATCATGACTATGTGATGAGCTGACACTCCTAGAAGCGGTTGGGGACATTGATTGCCTGCCAAATTTGACATCCCTGCCATTTCTAGATGCTGGGGAGGAACCCCTGACATATGACCCTGGCCGATCACTGAGCGAGGTGCGGAGATTAGGAGGTGCATCCAATGAGAAACCAGGGATGTTAGATTGCCATGCCTTTATTTTTGGTGATTCAGAGTTTCCTCTAGCTGTTCTAGCAGGAGAAGTTCCCCTAACCCCTGGTGATGTCGCAATTCCGGGAGACCCTGCCCTTCGAGAAGTTGGAGTACATGCTGCGGAGACCTTCCTTGGTGGAGGAGATGGTCTCCTTGTTGGAGTCCCAGATCGTACACTGGGTGTGGGAGTGACAGACCTAACACTAGGGGTTGGAGTAGCAGATCGTAAACTAGGGGTCGGACTCGAGCGAGATGCAGAAGATGGCCTCCCTCTTGTCAATGCACTATTTCCTGAGCGAGGAGATGGGCTCAAACGGTTTGGACTTGCACTACCCCTGCTACTTCTGTAACTATTCTCCATCTGCTCATGCCATATGGAGCACACGTACTTAGCAGTTTACTTCAAAAGTACCATACGACTGTTGTAAATAAGACACTAGCAAAATGAACTTTGTCAAAATATAATGAGAACTTACTGTAGATGATCTTGATAAAGAAATGGGCTGACTCCGAGGTCTACCCCTTCGAGCAGCAACAGGTGGTGGTTCATCATCCAATGAAGGAAAAAGTGGGGTATCAGGAGGAGTTAGCAACCTTCAAAATCAATAACATCGGCCAAAGTAAGGCGATAATGTATAAGGAGCCAAGATAAAGTAGAAATGACAAAAAATGATACAATAATGCATTCGCAATAACAGCAACTAAATGGATGAAATGCAGTTCCTAGAAGTTCAGTCCTCAGCAAAAGAATGTAATATTCTCATGAATGTTGAACAAGTAAGAATCATGCTGGGAGCAGGAACATGTTCAGGAGTTTACTATATCAACTTCTAGACATACAAAACAAAAAATTCTATGAATCGGTAAATGAAAATTGAAAGCTGAAAAGTTAAGAAAGGATTTAATGTGCCAACCAGTCATAATCATTTTTCTCCCCATCTGCAATAAGCAGTTGACTGCTCTCTCCACTGGCAGGAATGGTTACCCCTACCTTCAAATCTGAAAAATGTCGCAATTTTGCAGCTGTACATAGGGAATCAAACGAAAATAAATTTTGATTAGCCAAATGGTATACTGACAAAGTAAAATACAAGGAAAGTTGGCATAGAAGAATTACAGAATACGTCTTCAAAATCATCTGATGACTGAAGCAGAAAACTCTCTCTTTCTTTTGTCCGCATTTCGTTAAACAATGTAAGATCATCATCCTTTTCTCGGAAGAGCAACGAACCCTCAAGACTGCGTCCCCTCTTGTGGCGTTCTGCTTTTGGCTCTCCCAAAGGAAAGGACCCAAATGCTGGAGAAGGAGGCATCCTTTGCAACCCAGAATGATTAGAACAAACTTTTCCTGTGTGCCACTACAAATCAAGCAATCTTGCAGCAGATCCCACAATCCATAACTTACACCCAACCATGGCCAGTAAATTAATTCGCTTTTCTCCGCACACACATGTCTTGTACAGCAAAGAGCTGAGTTTCTAAACTTCGAGGAACAAATTCAGCTCGAACTCAAACAGTAGGAACCCGGCTAACCTAGACCCAAAAAATTTCCAAACGAGAGAAGGAAAATAGACCGAAACAGCTGTACATTCTCAACAATACTCCAAAAATAATTAAACTGAGATCCTTCGCAAGACGACGCAGTGATAAACCCTAGATTTCACAAATTTGCCCGTGGAAGTAAACCGCCCGAAGAAACCTAAGTCAACTGAAATTCAGCCTCTATAAAACCATCAGGCGTCGACTGTGAGCCGAATTGCAAGGAGTAGAAACGAGCATTCCAAGAAGCAACATCCCAACGCGAGTGGTTGGCTTACCGAATTCCAAAGTCAAGAGCGGGAGGAGCATCGAAGCTGGAGGAGGTGGCACAGATAGTGACTACTACGATCACAAACTGAGCTTAAATAGCCAATCCCAAGGCGAGGAATGTCGAAGGAGACAGGTGGATCTAATGACATAACATCCAATGCCGTGTCCGCGAGAACTTGTGAGAAACATGAACAGATCGGAGGGGCGAAGAGGATCGGTCGGCCGGCCGGAGTTGTCTGCTTCACAGAGACCACCCCTTAAGAAAATGTCGATTGGTGAGGGGAAGTGGAATTCCAGTGCAGAGTTAACTAACGAACCAATGTTGTGGTTGTTGTTGCTCTTCCGATTTTCTTCTTTCCTCCCCAGCAAGCTTCGTTGCGCTTTTTTGCTCTCTTTTTTCTTTCGTTTTTTCTTTTTTTTTTCTCATAAATTTCCTGTTATCTTCCATTCGTGTAACGGGATAATTGTCTGCTCTACCTTTTTTTTTTTGATGAAGTATGCTCTACTTGATTATTCATAATCATTTTTTTAGGGGGAAATTCATGATCAGCTATATAATGGAGTAATATGAATCGCCTTAAAAATTGAACTCCCACCATCGTAAATAAAAAAATAAGTAATAAAGTAAAAGTGAGATTAAAAAGCTTTCTTAATAGAAAATGTGTCAACTTTTTTTTCTTATGAGATTTCCAAATACATTTTATACTAAATGAATTTATTATTTATCTCAATCTAAGGTGAGTTTCCAAAAAATTATATATATATATATATATATATATATTAATACATTATATTTTTTCGTTACGAATTATCAACATCTAAATAGGTTTATAAATTATTAAAATGGACCATTTAAGGCTATATATTGTACTAGTACCTGATTAGTCGCATTTTTTTTGTGAATCTATACACTACGTTTGATTCACGAGTGTTCCGTGATCACGTATTTCAGTGAAATCGAGATGCGAAATGAACTTCCAAGTGAGCTTTGACATGATAGCATAACTTTTAGACTTTGTACTTTGGAGTCGGAGCACACCACATTCCTTTAGTCCTATACTTTTTGTGCAACTGACGGATAAATCCACATAGTGGCTGTGTTCATTTAAGAACATGAAAAATATTTGGAATCTTTTTTTGATATTTTTTTATTGATCGTGAGTAGGTAAATTTGAGGAAAGATAATTTCATGGAAAATTAATGAATTCAATGATGTTTTGTGCATTAGAATTTGTAAAAAAGTAAAAAGCAAAACACATTTATTGATGAATACAAGGATTTAATTTCTCCGCACTTCATAGCGGTGTAAATTACAATATTTTATAAGAATTTAATAAGCATGTAATAATAAGTGAAATAAATGTATATTTTTATGAAATAAATGATAAAGTATATAATTATTATAGGTGAAAAAATTAGGTCTTAGAATTTTTACATTTTATCATATGAAGTCTGAACCATTAGGAACCAAACGCAAAATAATAAGAAATAAAAGTAAAATAGAGATTTAGTTTTTTAAACAATTTGAAACGTAAATAGATAAAATCACTAAATTATGATGAGGTGACACAATCTTATCAGATGGATATCATTCATACAAAATTTTATGTATATGTATAGAGTTTTAAAATACAAGTACTAATTACATATTATTACTTTTCGTTAAAATCATCAACGCTCAAAGAAGGGAAAAAACCATGTCATAAGATTTGAAACTTTGATGACAACATGTTACTTTTTAAATAGTTATAAATTGTAATGTAATTTTTTTCGTACAAAAAAAACGACATACTTTCAAAATAGTTAAAGGTAAGTAATGAAAGAATAGGATTTACAAAACTGTATTTCTTACAAATTTTATATTCATTTTCAAAATTACTAAAACTTTCGATCTCCATAAAAAGTACTAACTAACACATTTTAAAGTAATCAAAATGAAGAAGAAAAAGTGAAGAAATAAGACGGATGAGGTGCGTATTCATCAACTAAACTACCAAATATTTGTGGTCTACTTTCATGAAATAAAAGAGAAAATAAGTAATAATGATTGTAGGTAAAAAAATTCTGGCTTAGTTAAAAACTAAGATTTTCAAAATTTTGAGGACCAATACACATAATAATTAGAAACAAAAGTCAAAACAATGTTTTTTTTAAAAACATTTCTCTCATAAATTTTATTTCATTTTTAAAATTTACAAATTTTTCCTCTATAAATAGTAAATGAATACACTTTAAAAGAAAAAAAATACAGGAAAAATTAGATAACGTGATACAACACAATTAATTTCATACTGATTTTCAAAATTACTAATTTCATACTAATTTTCAAAATTACCAATTTTTTCCCTATTAGTAACATAATAAATATAATTTAAAAAATGGAAAAAAATTTAATTTAAAAAATTAATGAAATAAATAATAAATATAATTAAAAGAATTGAATTTTAAAAAATAAAAATTAATTTTAAAAAATAAAAAATAAAAAAATTATGAAAGACATACCCTATTGGTCGTGCTACTGTTCATCACTATTTACCAGCAATTCATTTTCCATAAATATAATATAGAGCAATAGCCGGTATCCTTAAATTTGTACTGGTTTTCTAAATGACCCCCCGCCCCTTTTTTTGATACAATATTCCTAAGTGTAATTTAAGACTTTTTTAGAGTGTTAGCAATTATTCCAAAATACAATATTCCAAAATGAACAAACTTTTTGATTTAAAGATAAGGGCATTCTATAATTTGGATGGTCGATTAATTGTGAAATTAGTTCACATATGTTAAGTTTATTGGATTGCAATTATTTATGGAGCAAAGAAAGTATAAGGGTTGAGGGATTTGGGGGCGAAGATATAGTGTTATACAAATAGTACTGAGAGAATTGGGGAACCATTAAAATTTGGAGTGATACGTGGATATTAAATTATGGAGTACGGATAGGGGACAACGAGGTTTATTTAATCCTCTTACTTCGTTGTGGGTTCAAAACATTTATTTCTTAATATTATGAATTTTATAAATAAAACTAAGAATACAATGATCAAAATGAATGTTTCTTATAAATAAATAAATGTAAACTTAAAACAAATTAATGTTATAAATAAAATTTTTGATATTCATTAACCCATTCATCTACTAAATTACAACAAACATTATGTTTCAAGATTCAAAAAACATTTGAAAAGGAAAACCACCATCTTTAAAGTTCAAAAGTCAATTAAATATCGTGAATGTTCACAAAAACCACATTTCTTAAAACTCAAAAAGTTAATTTTGAACGACATGATTGTTACCATAAAAACAATATGATTAAAGAAGTACAATAAAGAAAATTAAGGATCCATAGAAAATAGTTAAACCATTCATTTGCTAATAGGAGCAAAAGGAAAAAAAAAACGGTCACTTGACAAATAGTACGACTAAGGAAGTACAATAAATAAAAGTAAGGACCCATAAAAAATAATTGAAACAATTTATTTGTTGATTAGAGCAAAAGGAAAAAAATAAAAAGGCAACTTTGCGACTCACAGACATAAGCTTAGAGCTTAATCTACACCAAACCACATCTAAGTAAAGTGCATCGGAGGTCCATTAACTTTAATTATTGTCCTATTAAGTTCCCATTTTAACTTTTTGTCCTCTTTAAGTCCCATTTTTTTAACTTTTTACTCGTCCGTGGTCATTCTGTCCATTTTTTCCGTAAAGTATAACAGATATGTAGGAAAAATGTAACTTTTAAGTTTTAACTACTGAAATTTTATAAAAACTCTATTTATGTCCTAAAAGTTTTAAACTTAACAATTTAGTCATCCCTAACAATTTTAAACTTGACAATTTTACCCTAAAATTTTAAAACATTACCAATAAACCCACCACCCTTACGCCCACCACCGGGCCACTGCCGGCCCACCACCGGACCACCGCTGGACCACTGACGGAATTCCAAACCATCCAAAAACGATAACAAGCCGCGGATCGGGGCCATGGACAGCGAGCCCGACCACCGATTCACGGCCTAGGCTCGCCATTTCATGACCTGGGCTCACGATCTGACCACCAATTGCGGCCTAGGCTCTCCGATTTGCGGCCAAGGCTTGCGATCCGGCGGTCCATGGGCCCAATCCGCAGCTTGGTGTCGTTTTTAGATGGTTTTGGAATTTCGGCGGTGGGCCGGCTGTGAGCGTAAGGGTGGTGGGGTTTATTGGTAATGTTTGAAAATTTTAGGGTAAATTTGTTAAGTTTAAAATTTTTAGGGATGACTAAATTATTAAGTTGAAAACTTTTAGGGCAAAAATAGAGCTTTTATAAAATTTCAGTAGTTAAAAGTAGCATTTTTTCTACATATCCGTTAAATTTAACGGAAAAAATGGACGAAAAGACCACGAACGAGTAAAAAGTTAAAAATGGGACTTAAGGAATATAAAAAGTTAAAATGGGACCTTAATGGGACAAGAATTACAGTTAAGGGACCTCTAGTGCAGTTTACTCCTTCTAAATGTAAGTAATATACTTCATCCGTTATTGAATAATTGACACATTTGACTTTGATGTTTCAAAATTTAATGTTTGACTCAATTTTTTACAAATATAAATAGTGGGAAAAATTACAGAAAAATATGTTTAGAAAAAGTATGTAACAAATTATGATATGCATGTGACTTATTTAAATTTAAATGTATAAACATTCATGAAAATAAATCATAGATTAAATGCTGTGAATAACAAAAAATGGAGCAATTGATTGACGATAGAGGGAGTATAACATAAATATAATATACACCCTCCATCATGAATATATAATTGATAGTTTTGACTTTCATATGTTCTTTGTGACATTAATTGACTCAAAATGTTTTCAAGATAAATAATGAAAAAAATAATATATATATATATACACACTTCTATTTATAGCAAATTCATACTTCAAAATATGATATATATATATATATATATGTGTGTGTGTGTGTGTGTGAATTATTCAACATTTCAAAACATTCATGAAAATAAATCATAAATTAAGTATCATAAAAATAGTAAAACAAATCTATCAATTTTTCAGGGACGAAATGAGTATAATTTAAGAATATAATATAATATTTAAGAATATAATATAATGTAAGTTTATATAATACTATCATCACAAAACCATATGAGATAAAAATCTTAAAATACCAGTCATCACAAAAAAAATAACCAAAAGAACATTTTAGTAATTGAATTGAGAATAAATAATTAAATTGCTACTATTAATACTTGTCACATCATAGTTCCATAATTAGTATATAGGTAAATACCCTTCGTTTATAGGGTGTGTTCATTATCACTAAATGGAAAGACATTCCACAAAATTCCATCCATTCTATATCAATATTTCTCATTGAATCACATTTTTCTCAACTCTTCTTATAATTAACACATTCAATTTTCAAAACTACAAAAAAAGGAATTACAATTTTTTTTCTAACACACTCATGAAAAGAGATGGCCTATCTTAGTTTATTTTAAATTTGATATGAATTTTGTGAGAGAAAGATATAAAGAACACATTTAATTTGATAAATTTAAGGGGAAAAATTGGTAAGTGAACACAAGCTCAATGAAAAATCACATAAATGTTTGAATTGGGGGTTTTAAAGTTGGGTTTTTGGAGATGAATTTTTGACAAATTCACCTCCGGATTTCAAGTGAATCACGCCTCCTAAACCAAATTCGGCCCTCACGTGAAAATGGGAGGCGTGAACGGTGAGAGGTGAGAGAACTGGGAGGAAAATCATGTCCTAACCCCGACGACGCCCAAACTCAGCTCACCTGGCCTCCTCACCCCCACTCCTCTCCTCCTAAGCACCCAACCAAGCTACTCAAGCAGCCACCCAAGGAGGATGAATTCTTGTTCGGTGATTTTCTTTCTCCCCTCCCCAATGTTTGAAACCCTATAATATTTGATGATTGAAAATGTCAATTCTCCATGCAACTTCCAGGAGTAAATTCCGTACACAGTCCTGTAAAAATAATTATTGTTCTGTTTTGGTCCTATTTTAAAAACTTGTCCTGTTTTGGTCCTATCTAAGGGTTCACTGTCCTATTTTGGTCCTTTCCGTCCATTGATGTCGTTACTCTTGACGGATCTCCGTGAAAACACCATTTTGCCATTCTGATTACCTGACGTGGCGCTCACGTGGACAACTCCGACGAAATCTCGTCAAATCCAACGGCTCAGATTAACAACTCCGACCTACCAGACGCGAACTTCGTCATAGCACCCAACCCAACCGCCGCCGCCGACGCCGTGTTGGTCCTCGGAGGTGAAATGGATCCATTGCGAACCGAATCGACTTCATCGGACGGAAGTCGTTTTCTGATATCACTCGATCGCGCCACAGAGCCGTCGAGCTTCCCACGAGCTCTATTTCTAGATCCGAAAATTGATCGGACGCTTGAGAAGAAACCGCCGTGTTTGTCCCGGAGAGTTTCTCGGCTTCTTTCTGCGGTCGGGAAGATACCTGGCGGTGGTTCTTTAACCGGCGACTCCTATCACGCTTCGATCTGACTCTCCCCATGCAAGAGACCTTCGGAGACGACGACTCCACCACCGGAGGATTCGCCTTCTCGACGGATCCGGATCTTCGAGGAACGCCGCCTTCGACTTATTAAACCGCTGAGAGGCTAGGGTTGAGATTCGTCAAGCTCGGAGCTGAATTCCCCTTCTGCGATTCTTTACGCTTGAAGAAAGCGTTCTGGTCAGTCGTATTCGGCGTCCTTCGACGACCAGAACGATTCCGGCGGCGATTCCAGCGCAATCTTCGGTACTTCTGTCACGGATTCCGCCGGTTGCTGATTCTGTCATGGATTCCGGCGCAATCTTCGGTACTTCTGTCCACATGAGCGCCACGTCAAGTAATCAGAAGGGCAAAATGGACGGGAATGACTAAAATAGGACAGTGAACCCCTAGATAGGACCAAAACAGGACAAGTTTTTAAAATAGGACCAAAACAGGACAATAATTATTTTTACGAGACTGTGTACGAAATTTACTCCAACTTCCAGAGTATGGCTGTATTAGTAAGTGAACAACGCCTCACGTTTTTTCTTTGACTTTTTTCATTGAGAATTAATGTCTATAAAATAATACGGGAGTAATACTTTAATATAAATATTTATAATAAAAGTATTTTATACATTAATGACCCTTTATATTCAGCGAGTCAATTTTGTGGACGGCCCCACTTTAAGTTTCGGTGACCTATTTCCGTCCCATTTTAAGTAATTGTGTCAATCGAATCTCAATTTTTGAATTCGTGAACCAATTAGGACCTTTCCATTCATCCTTTCCATTTTGTTGGATGAAATATTGCGAAATGACACATCTACCCTTAATAGATTTCTAGAATAAACCTCAATATTTTATAAATTTAATCAATCTTACCCTAAATCTTTACAACCACCTTTGCCATCTTCTCCGCCAAACCAGCCTCCAATCGGCCGCCCTGGCACCGGTCTCACCTCTCTTCGCTTGAAGGCGCCGAAAAGAGCCAAGTCACGGGGAACTCGCTAGACGAGCTGAGACCCAACCCAGCCATTCGAGGCCCCGTTTCGCTGAGCCGCTGCCGGATTCTCCTCCCTCAACCACCGGCGAGTCACCAGTTCCGCCGACCACTGACGACTTTCACCGCCAACCCGTCGGGAGTCCGAGTCACACCTGCCTTTGCGTCCATCTAACTTGCGTCTAAGCTGGGAGTCCGAGTCTGAGTTGCGCCTGACTTGTTCCGCCGACGAATTTTAATTATTCCGCCGACAGTCCGATTCACACTTGCCTTTGGGATTTTGGGAGAAGGTGGCAAATGTGATGATTTTGGGGAGTTTGAAGATTAATTTGTCAGTTTTGAAAATGTTAAGGGCTAAAAATGTTATGAGCTAAAATATAGGGTAGAATTGATTAAAATTTTAAATATTGAAGTTTATTGTAGAAATTAATTAAGGATAAATTCATTATTTTATAATATTTCGTCCAACAAAACGGAAGGCATGAACGGAAAGGATCTAATTGAATCGCGAATTCAAAAACTGAGATTCGATTGACACAAATACTTAAAATGAGATGAAAATAGGTTATCATAACTTAAAAATAGGACCGTTTATGAAATTTACTCGCCAAATCACCAATACCTTTCAAACAGTTTATAAGTAAGTATCACATTTTTGGTCGGCAATAATTAAAATACTTTTGATGTGGTTGCTTATACGATATTCTTATATGATAAAAAGTACTTCACCATCCTTTTAAATTTGTATAGGTTTGACTGGTACTTGTAGGATTAAAGAAATTTGTTGATTTAAGAGAATTTACAGGCTAACTGATTTTAAATTAAATTGTGATTAAAATGATAAAAAAACCTGTCTTAGCTAGTAAATTTAACATTGACACCGCAGCCATGCTAGCTATTATATGTAACCACATTTATTATTATATTTAAATCAACCACATTTATTTTATGGTTAACAATAATTTATCTCTATTCACTCCTAAATTTGAAGAGACAAATATCAAAAGCAATATTATGGCTAGAGTAGTGTAATAGCCAGTATTGTTGGACCAGAAATTTGTTCATTTCCCTATTTTTGCTAGTTATATTTGATTTGAGAGTGTGATGAACATTGTTGCAGATATTGTTATGGATTAAAATGTAAAATATGCATATAAAACAAACTTAATTTTTAATGAAAACAATGAGTGTAATAAAGTAAGATTAATGTTTGCTCAAAACAAATGTGAAAAAATTAATGTAAAAAGTTTTCATAAGGGAAAATGTGGTAAATTTTTAGGATAAGCCAAAAAGAAAATTGTAATTTCTTTTAAGGGAAATGTTAACGGGTGCCCTGGGGGCACTCGTTAAGGGTGAATTTATTTCCTTTTTTTACACTTCTCTACATGTGTAATAATTGTAATGATGCAAAACAAAGAAACAAAATAATATATTTGATGCGGAAAAGGGAAATAAAAGTTCTCTTAAGAAGTACCCCAGGGCACCCGTTACCGTATACAATGGATTAATCTTTACTGTAGGTGAAATGTGATTTGTAAATTAATCATTTTAATATATATATATATATTTATTAGCGTTAACTGTAACACTATATAAAGTGTATATAAAATTGCAAATAATTTTTCATATATATGATTAAGTTAAATATTTGAATACCCTAATTTTTTCATGCCAGACAATAACTCTTATAACCAGTAGTATATGTGTGTCTGCGAATCTTTAAATTATTATAGTTACAAATAAAGGATTTATTAGGAATTAAGATGTCGTTATTATTGGTTGGTATGGTGAAAGCACTAGCTAGATATATATGCAATAGTACTCTCATGATCTCTTAATTAATCATTGCTTATTTTTATTCTAATTACAGCATCTGTTAGACAAAAATGAGCTCCACTTTCTCTCCCCCACTAAGAAAATGGTTTCATTTTGTATCCTTCTGCAGGTGTATATATTATCGTAATTAATATAAAATTAAGAAGCAGCTAAAGATTTCCAGTTATATATGTTTGTTCAATGTCAATGGATATTGTTCATGGAATGGCCTTTTTTTTTCTGTAGTCCGTTTATATATAGTAGGAGTAATATAAAGCGTTTAAGCAATACTTGGGATAATCATAGACTAATCTGATAAAATTTGACTTGATCATTATCTTGTTAGCAGGTCATTTTTAGGGTCACTCAACATCTTATGATCCAACTTGAGTGCTAATCACATTTGGTCTATTGTCAATTCAGCTCTAATTAATTAATAGTAACGTAACGCTATATCACTTAATCTTCCAGCTTTGAGCTTCCCCTCATCATTAAACAATTAATGATCAAACCCACAGATGAAGTGTTCGCGGCTATTTCTAGGGTTCGTTTTTTTATAAAAAAAATAAAAAAATAAATTATAGGGTCCGTTTTCTCATCTGTATATTTCTAGAAAAGTGTTCACTTTCTTTGGAAGTGGTAGAGGTAGAGTCCAGTTCTGGGCCTTCCATATCATATTAACCACTTTGCAAAGAAGTTGGAGATAAACACTTTGTGGTTAACACACTTTCAAAATAAAAATAAAAATAAATAAATAGATGTACGGTACCCGTTAGAAAGAGTAAATTACAAAAATCCTTCAAATTTCATCAAACTGGGGGATTGATTCAAAGGATTTTTCATTTTTATTCCTAGAGAAGAACACGCCCCAAGTATCAAGACATACCGTAGATCTTTTACAAGGGACGTTCTAGAGGTACGATTCTAGTTAAAGTCCTTCGATATCCTATTAACCACCTTACAAATTATTTCATTCGTCCTCAATTAATTAGCCATTTTTTTTACTATTTTACAACATTTAATCTATAATTTTTTTAATGAATATTTAGACATTTAAAGTTAAATAATTTATATGAATATCATAATTTGCAACATACTTTTTCTAAATTGTATATTTTTTGAGATTTTTTTACTATTTTTCTTTATAAAAAATTGAATCAAATATTGAATTTTGAAATATTAAAATCAAACGGACAAATTATTCGAGGACCGAGGAATGACTTGTGGTTAAAAGTTCAAACACATAAAAAAAACTGTTATATGCGGTACTTTTATATGCGGTACCCCGCAAGAAAGAGTAAATTATGAAGATCCTCCATGTTTGTTGAAACGTGCAATTTTTTGTTCTTTTTCATAAATCTGCAGAAACCCCCTTTAACTGTTAGTTGATTGTTAATTTTAAGGTTAATTACATTAATCGTATCCTAACACTTTTAACCCTCACAATTTTACCTTAATCTTTTCAACACCTTCTAAACTAAATCTGACTCTCTTTGCTCCACTATCAGACTGACTGCCTTCATTGTTGTCGCCCCTGTGCGTGAAGCTCGGAGTGCTGTCATAACACGCCACACCCAATCTTCCCACTGCCCTTAAACCCAGATCTAGTTGTCACGCAACCAGATCTAGAAGATTTGACAAATTGCTGGAAGGTAAGAGGCGGGTTATAGAGGAGTCATCGATGGATAAGGTGAGTCAACAAAAATAGAAAAGGATATGGGTGATGGGGAGGTTGGGCACCACGAGGCAAGGTGTGAGCGTGACGGTGGTGTAGGGGGTGCTAGGGTGGACTATGACGAGCGACATTTGCTAGAGGTACGACAATGGCTTAAGCCCGGCAGGTGGGAAGGGGGTGTACTAGATCTTATACGTACTAGATCAACCGAGTTTTGTAGTTTCAAAAAATAGAGAGGGTAAACTATAGATTTTCCAAAATTTTGGGAGATTTTTTGTAGTTTGCCCAAGGGAAAATGCCAATTTCCTAAACTTGACACGGACGGAAGATGTGGTACTGTCTAAAAGATTCTCCATGTGGCCAAAGGCATGCAATTGCCAACAGCTATAAGCATGGAATCATTCTTTGTGGATTACTCCTATATATAAACCAAAGATTATGGAAGACGAAAGAGTTCCCGGCTATGATGTTAAAAGATTAAGATCTTATTTCATGGAGAAGAAGCAAACATGTTTGCTCTGTGGAAGAAGGAGATGATGACGAAGAGCCGTGATGGCCGAGGGTCCCAAGGGCAATTGTGGAAGACAAATAGTTATCTAAATTTGCATGCCAAATCCCTTTGTTTTGAAGGAAATTGTAGAGAGTATTTAGTAAAATAACCGGTGGAATCACATTTTCATATTTATATTTATACTTTTTTAAGGAAAATAAAACAGAAAATTCATTGAATTAACATACATACAATTATAAACATTGTCAATTTTCTGAATCTCTAACATACAAGTGGATGTCATACCTCCACTATTACTATATGTTTCTTTTTGTTCATTTATCCAATATGCCTTTTGTGTTTCTTTTTGTGCATTGATCTTATCATTTCAACTTTTGAGATATTTTTCATTTTTTGGGTTTTCATCTTTCTTTTTCTTTTTGGTATTGAAAGTGATGAAAACCATTCTGTTATAGTATAAAAATTGTTACTTCCTTCATCCCAAATTTTATATATATGATGAGATATTTATATATATGATTTGTGTTTTGACTTAACTATTAGTATAAAAATTGTTGCTTCCTTCATCCAAAATTTCTATTTAACTTCAATTTATCTATATTATTTTTTAGTGGAAAAAATTTCTAAAAATTACCTTCATAAAGTAGATACACCAAATTAGCATTTGTATACAAGAAGATTAAATTTATATTGTAGAATGATAAAAAAATAAAATTATAGATTAAATATTGAAAATAAAACATTCCAAAAATTTAGGAACAAAAGAATTATAAAATTTCTAACACACTATATATTTAGGAACTTAGAAAACTCCTTTTATCATTTGAATATAATTTATTTTATTATTTATATCAAAATATTGAAAAATAAGCATAAATTAAATACTGAAACGAAAACGTGTCATCTTTTTATGGAGATGAAAAAGTAGCTGTCTGAGGCACCTTTGATCTTTGAAAATGAAGTTTAACCGAAAGCTTTCACTCTTCTCCGTATTCACATCATCTTATGGTTCGTTTGGGAAAAATGTTTTATATTTGCATCAGAGGTATTTGTCAAGGGTCAATAATAAGTTAATAACTCCTCTAAAATTTTAAGGAGAAAAACTACTGAAATTTAGGAAATCTTTATATTTATCACTGAAATTCATTTTGAAGCGATAATGCAACCAATATTTTATTGAAACGGCAAATTTATCACTGAACATTAATTTATCTCAATTCGTGTTCATGTGGTGTGCCACTGGGCGATTACATGAACATCGATTGTACATTTTTGTAGGAATAATACTTTAATTTCACTTAGAATTTGTAAAATTAACAATTCAACCCTTAAACTCGGACAGTTTTTAAGGTAAAATTCAATATTAACTCTATAAAATATACAGTCAATGTCTATGTAATCATCCGGTAGCATGCCACATGAACACCAACCGGGACAAATTAACGTATAATGGTAAATTTACCTTTTTATTAAAACGTTGATGCCATTTTCATTTCAAAATGAATTTCAATAACAAATTTAGAGATTTCGTAAACTTCAATGTAAAATTATCTATTTTCCCCGAACTTTAACATAAAAAGGTACCATTAAAATCTAGTTTTTAACCTTTAATTTATGATTTTAATATTCTAAAATTATAAAGTATAAATTTAAACTTTTTGCATACAAATGATATTGTTATATATCTACTTTATAATATATATTTTTTCAACTTTTTTTCTATAAAAATATAATGTAGATTAATTGAAGTAAATTTGACATCAAAGAACTACTCTCCCCGTCCCAAATTAATTCTACATATTGTTTTTTGAATTGTCACTAAAAAATTCTAAACTTTTCCCCTCTAAAGTTATTAAACTATTCCTACTTTATCTTAACTTTTTCTGTATTGTTTTTTATGCAACATCTACTCAAGAATAATTATGTCAAACTACATAAAATGTTACATTCACATTAATCTCGGTACCCATATAAAATGTAGACACTCAAATTGTAGAACGGAGGGGAGTAGTTAGTTTCTCACTGTTAGCTCACCTCTCCTAGACCATCAAGCTAGCTATTACTTTGAAGTTAGTACTACTGATAACTCATCAAGACCACAACCTTGATTTTCCGTTTCTTGCTCAATTCTGTTTCTCTCCTAATCCACTGCTCTTTGCTTTCCCTACCTACTGTATAAAACATCCCCCCGTCTTCTATTGCTAACCTCCATTATCAATCCATACACACATACATTCCTAGTTCAATCTAAGACTCGATGGAGACGTTAACGGCCATTCTCTCGCCAACACTTGCCACCTTCTTCTTCATCTTCCTCTCCATCTATCTCCTCGCTTACTTGGCTGTATTCAAGAACTGGGGAGCCACCAATCGCGCCACCGCGTCGAGCTGCCTCATCTCTCTTTTCCACGGCACGCCGGCGGTGGTCATGGCGGCCGCAGCCATAGCCAACACACCCTCATCTCACCGGACCTTCGCTTCTCGGAACACCCATTTCCACAACACAGTCCTCGAATACAGCGTCGCCTACTTCGCAATGGACCTCCTCCACCTCATGGTGTTTTTCCCGGCGGACTTCCTCTTCATACTTCATCATCTGGCCACCCTGTACGTCTTCCTCACCTGCCGTTACGTCGTCGGCGGAGGAGGATTCGCGCTTCTTCCGCTGCTTGTTCTCGCAGAAGCCACCAGCGCCTGTCAGAATGCCTGGTGCTTGTTAGGGTTACGGAGAGATGCGTCGCCGGCCGCTGCTACAGCCTATCAAACGTTGTCGTTTCCCTTCTATGTTTTCTATTCTGTGGTCAGATGCATTCTGGGGCCTCTCTGTGTGTACAAAATATTCGCGTTTTACTATATGATGATGAGTGGTCCGGAATTGGAGAGAGAGGATGATCATGTTCAGGTTCAGGTTCCTAAGTGGGCTTGGGTCTCTTGGATGTTTGTCATTGTGACCGCCATTTTGGTCAGTATTCTTTGGATTTCCGCTCATTGGTCTGTTTGGTATAGAGGGCGGAGAATCCACAAGGCTACAAAGAAAGTGGCATGAGACTGCTTCGGCTTTGCCAACTTCACTTCAGTTTCTGCCAGGGTCTTACATGTTTGTGTACACGTCTAGAAAAGTTTCTGCTGTCACAAATTCATATGTATAGTATTCTGGGGACTTCAAATAAATTTATTCTAGGAAACCCCATGTATAAAGTTACAACCTTTCTAGATAGTCAATAACAGGTAAGTGGAGAATGGAGATCATATATAATGGACAGCTAATCTACACTACACCCATAATATAGAATGCAGATCTCCCCAGTATGAAATGCATGAGTTGAGGTCCTCACGAATGCGTACCTGCGCTGCATATATACTGGAAGAGGGGTCTAATCTAAGGGTCAAGCAGTCATATGCTCATAACTGAAGCATGCATCCTATCAGGGCTTCCACTATATCTAAGCTCTACAAAGGTGCCTCCACCTTCTCCCTTGGCCAGTCTCCCAGGATTAATGCACACACATTTTGCCGTCTCTTCTCCTTCACTAACTGATAACACCTGCGCCATAACGAAAACCAGGAGGATGAATAAATACATATTATAGCAAGGACATAACATGCAGCCTGCTGGTTCCGCTTTCCACTTACCGATGTTCATGAACCATCTTTTTAAACCTCTGGATTTAGGACAAGAACATAAGTACCAAAGGTGTATTCATTCTCAGTTACCTTGATAAAGTACTTGATATCAGAAGGTAAGATCATGATATCTGGAACTGAAGGAATATGAAGAGCTTCAGGAGCAAGTGAAAAGTCCATTGGTAGAGCCTCTGATGGTGGGTATAGAGGGTAAAAGCTGTTCAAACAAATTGTTAGAAAGGTGCGCATTAGTTTTTTTTTTTTTTCAAGTCACAATTATAAGAACGTGCCTTCGCTGGTTAAGGATGTGATTGGCGAGTCTGCCCAGGCGATCATTGGCCATCCCAGCTGGGAATCGGGACATCTCCTCTGCGCTAAGGTGTTTGAGAACATCTACTGTGCAGCAAGCCATCTTGACCTGGATTGTACACTCTCGTCTCAAACAGTTTGTGCATGAAAACTTATAACCAAAACCAAAATGGCATTTATAATGATGCTTCGATCACAAAATAGTGTGGACAAAAACTCCATAACAGTTTATGGATGTACCTGATTGGCTTGAAACATCCCTGGGTTTGAGAGACTGGTTATCTGAATAAAAAAATGCAGACACCTTAATATTAGAGTGGACGAAGCAAAATGCTAGGAAAAATTAGAAATATACAAGTAGATGGACAATAAAGGCACCTGGTATCTGAGACCATGTGGACTAATATCAAAAGCAGGCTGCAGAAAAGACAGTTATTAGTTCAGCACGGTTTGTGCAAGTAATACCAACATCTGTTGTCAAAACAACAAGCATCTCCAAAAACTAAAAGGTGCACCTAGTTGCATATAGAAAGAAATTGACCTGAGGGAAAACAAAATCATGGCTAGCATCACGAATTGATGGGACAACAACCACTCGTGCTTCATCACCCATGTATTCTACATAATCTTGCAACTGAAAAATACAAGAGAAACAGAAGCACGGTTTAAGAACAATAAGTAACTGTTTCACAGGCTAAGAGTTTCAACTATTTTGATTTTCAAATACCCGTTTGAGGACTTCTAAATCAAACAGTTCCTCAAAGCTCACATCGACAACTCCTTTCCTAATCTGGGGATGCTCAGAATCAACAAAAGGCCCTAGCTGAAGAAAATATATTTATAAGAGAAGATGAGGGGAAAAATGTCTCATGCTCAAAACTCGTACAATTAATCATTATATAAAGATTCAAAGGATTCACACCAGTATAAGCAACTGAGGTTGTTTTCTTCTTGCATATGCTAGCAACTCATTAAGAGGCTCAAATGATAGGTTGTCACATGTGCTGAATGGACCTGCTGCAATAATCTGCATATAAGAAGAACACTGACTTACCTTCAAACATTTAGAAATTTCATGGAACTCTTTGAAAAATCACTATAACACAGCTAGAATAAGGAAAACTTGCTTTTTCTTATGTACTGACAAGACACTAGTTTTTACATAGTAAAGAAACAAAGTATCTATAACTGGGGTAAAAGCAACAAGGCCACAAACCGCTGATATATCTGTTGATGCACTATTTGACTGGATCTCTTCACTTAAGGTCTGCTTCTTTTCTGGAGGCATATCTGTATCATAACAAATAGGGAAAGGAGCATTGTCTATAATCTCTGATGCGATTAAACAATGCCCACTTGGGTTTTTCCCTTGAATGCCTACAATCTGCAAAGGTGAAATTGCATAAAAATATTAATATTCTTCCCTGGGATAGGAAAGAGAAACAATATTAGCCATATTGTGTCCTAACCTGGCCAGGGAAAATGGAAAACTGACTCAGTTTCTGCAACTCTAGGCGAACACACTGTCCTCCAGAATGCTCAACACTGTCAGCAAAGGTAACATATCACAACTAAAAAATACTCAAGAAACAGAGAACACTATTAACAATTGCTCCTGCATCTTGATTAATATGAATATTGACAAGTAGCAGAGAATACATTCCGCTTGAGAACTTTCTAAGGTAAAGCAGGCATAAAGCAAAAATTTACTAACTGATGCAGTGCTACATGAAGTATTTCTTAGGCTGGAAAGATATATTATTAAAAATAAAAAAACAGAAAGACAGAAAAATAAATGCAAAATTCTTATAGGCATGGAAACGAATTTGATTACCTGCTTTGCATGAGGATTGACTTATCATTTATATGACCTTCTCCATCACAGCAGATCATCCCAACACAAAATATGCTTTTCTGCAACAAATAATTAATCCCACAAAGAAATGTTAAGCAATCTGATCTATGTACAATTATAAGATAGTAAGAGACTAGTTAAAACCACATGATGACCTGTGAAGCAACTGAAGGGTCCACTTGTTCTTCATAACGGCCAGAATTAACAAAAGCAGTCGAGTGCTTCTTGATGCGGTTTTCAACTGCATTAAACTGAAAATCATATAATTAAGCGATGATGAGAGAAAACAACAATGCTGTCTGATAAAAACATCATACCCTGTCTTCAATTCTGTCATACATGAACCTGCAACCTGGTCTAAGTCCTGATTGATGGACCATCAAAGAGCATCTTCTCCGTGGTTGAACCTTTTTAACGATGTCATCTTCGAGACTGTTAGTATCAAGCATTGCACTCCCATTTTCCACATGGGGTAGATTGTCAATGTTCAATTTCACCACAAACTTCTCTCTTCGCTGCCCAAAAGGCGTCACAAGTTTTGATAGTTTACTAGATGAATAACCGTTCTCATCTGTTTTGCGTGCTGAATCAAATTGGTCTTTATAAGGCTTCTCAGATTTCTCTGGGGTGGTTCCAAGAAAAGCCTCTTGATTATCTTCATCTTCCTGGTTCAAAATCCTAAGCAAGGAGGCATCTACCTAGTTAGTAACATTTTACGACGACCTGACCTAGAAAATACTCATTGCTAATGTTAATAATACTAGCAACCTCACACTAACAGATTGTATATACTATTGCAAACTTCACAAATAGTACCAAGCAATTCCATACTTCAGCCTTATCTACTGGATGATCTAATAACATAAGTCTAAAATGGTGTTTCTACTTCATCCATAACTAGAGAAATAAAAAATGAGCAGAAAGTTGCTTACATGTCCACATCTTTACTTGAATATAAATGCAGACCAGGCTCCTCTTTAATTATTGCTTCTTTCTGTTCATTTTGAAGGTGCAACAAAAACCCATCCATTTCAGCATCTTGAACAGTTGATTCATCAAGTTGCCTGCACCCGAATGCAATTGGAAAGCAACAATTAATCCTACAGTTTAATACAAACACTGTTTAACACTGAGTGACTCAGATCCCAATTCCTCTAGAGTTTATATTGTAAGTAAATTGAGGATATGAACCCAGAAACCTGGTAGATTAATTAGAGAAATAAAACATAGAAATCCTAATGCAGATACTGCAAAAGTAGTGCAGTCTCGACTCTCAAGGCGGCAGAAAAATCTTACCGGTTGAGGTAGTAAACTTCCCAGCTAGAGACGATTTCTGAGGGCTTGATATCGTAGTTTATACAGAATGTATGACCTAATCAAGAGAATTAAGATAACTGGAAGTCAGCATCTAGTAAATAAGACCGACCATTTAGGAGACGAAAAGAAAATCTTTAACTCACATTTTCTGAGAACTTCTTCTTCATCCTCAATCCTGAATCCGCTTTTGCAGAATTCTTCTCTAATCTCATCTTCCATAGTGTTTTTGTGCCTCTGTGACTATATAGATTTAGTCCAATGTTTGAAATCTTATACTGCATGTTGTACCCGTTTTTCTAATTGGACAGTACAAGTATCCCAGGGCTACATCATGCAAAAAATTGAAATATGGATGCTTGATATCAAGTAGCAACTTATAAATGTACACTTCCAAATACAAGCTAAAATCAGATGCTCGAACAGAAACTTAATTAGTTCGACTGACTAAATAAACCAAACTGAGATGACTGAGGCAATTCGTCGAACAGATGCAAGGCGAGTACGGGATATGAAGGACACTCATGTAACAATATCATATTTGATACATGAGGTAAAACATGGAAAAATGGATCAGATCGAAAGAAAGCAAGATGGGTGCCTTACTACTTCGAATAAAGACTGAAGTTTTCTCGATTTGCTAACAGATACGGCCGTAACTGTGCCCAGCGAGACCGGCGATTCTGGTAGTGCAGACGCCGGAGATCTGCCACTCCCTCAAACGCTCGCGCTGGAAGAGCGAGTTCTCCGTTCGAACTTCGAGCGGCCAACCCAGAAAGTGGAATGGCGGGAAAACGTGTTTCAGGGAAACATAAGTAAAAGGGTTCTGGCGGGTGTTTGGTGATTCTCTGTTATAGCCTACGGTTCTCCTTATATTCACATACATGCCACAATGAGGGGCGAGAAATGAAAAACTTTATCCCTGAAGTTTACAAAAAGTATCCTCTTCTCCCCATAATTTCATAAAATTCCATTTCCAAGCTTTTTGTTTTATCGCTTTTGTCTTGGGTATTTCACTTGTGTTCATTGCATTTTCACTGAGAGGAGACATCGTGATTGTTTAACAATAATGATGTTGTTGTCTAGAATCACCAAGTTTTGAACAAGCATAAGTTGCAAAATTGACCTTTTCCCCTTTGAAATAAAAGGGGTGTAGAGACGCAGGAATACATACTTCCATCAAAATTAGGAAATCCTTAACATGAGCAAGCAAGAACGTCCAGCCCCTTACAAATGGCATTGCATTGCAGCACAAGCACATATGGAGTGGTACATGAAACAATTTGGAACCCTAAACTTCAACTTCACTTTATCTGCATGCTGCTTCATTTAGGAACCTCACAAGTTAGGATATTTTCTCTTAGGAACCAAACCATTGTTACAGTTTCAGCCATGAAACTAAAAACTATCCACGACCGGTCAAGTAACTAAACTGTGGATCACGCCAAATCTATGAAAAGAATGCATAAGTTTTCGCCGACATGATGATGTTCCTCAATGCGCCGATGGGTGCTAGAATTGTCAACAGAATGCCTAGAGTAATGCATGTCTGAAAGGAGAACAATGTGCAGAAGATCATTATGAAGTCCAAAAGGATCAATCTTCTGAAATTCAAAGCAAAGCAAGTTACCCAATTTATCCACCAAGAAAGGCCGAATCTTCTGGGTTTGCAGAGGATAAGCCAGCAGAAACAGGGGAGCTGAATTCAAGAAAATACTAGTTTAAGAGCACAGTCAATTAAACAATTCTTTATCATTTGTTAACTGTTAAAGCAGCTAGCTTTGCAGGAATTGGTTCTTACATAGTATGTTGCTGGTGCAAAAGCAAAACCTCCAAAGAAACCAAGAAGACCTCCAAAGAATGGGATGCAAATCGCGACTAGCATTGTGAATGCTACAACAACAACATTTTCAGAAAGCTATAATAGCAATTCTATAGCAACATTTTTCCATTAAATTTTTTAAAAATTAACAGTAAAATAATTTTCTTAAAATAGCTGCTGTTATAGGAAAGAGGTGGGAAATGTAGTGCTGCATACCAACATATGTGGACCGACTGATTAGGCGAAGCTTGAAGGAAGGTCTATAACGCATTTTCTTGACTAGAAAAGTTTCAATCATGTCAAAAATAGGCATTGCGAAAACCTGATTACAGCATTAGCAAAATCACAATAATATCAATATTATTGGGTGTTGTTATTGATATTAGCACTTTACTATCATTATTAGTAGTAGTCTTAATTATGAGGCTTCTTAATTACAGTGATGATTAAGGTAAGCAATGGAAGACGTGGATCCAAGATATGAACCTGACCTGGTAGCTTCCAATAACATGAACCACAACAAATAGATTAGCCGCTGCAATGAGCCAAGCAGGCTTGTCCAAAGTGATGAGCACATTATCATCAACCTTGTTTCCATAGATATAGAAGCCAAATATAGCCACAGGGAAGTAGCAGATTGCAACAATGATGTATGCAACAATGACACCTTTCCACATAGGCCCCTTTGAAGGCTTATCTAGAGTTGAAGGAATTGTAGCCTGTATCTCCAAAACAACACTATGACCAGCAAATGCAAAAGCAATGTCACCCAAGGCGCTGAAGAAGCCGAACACTTTCCCTGGTGTGGTGGTAGCCCTCATCGAATAGTCCACGTCCGGTTGAACACCTTTGGTGAGAGAAGAGACCCATGCTATGGTGGAGTAGCTGAAATACCAAACATTTCAAAATCATTGGACCCAATTGACCATTTTACTATTATTGTTGGAAAAAATGTTAATTTTCCCGGTCATGTTAATGGAATCTCTAAATTTGCCAATAAAATTAGTCTTTTACCATTAATTGTTTTGAGTTTTGTGGGAAAGCAAAGCATACCTCAAGGACATGACAGCTGCGGCAAGTGAGACGACGCTGATGGAGTTGAAGTTTGGGGCATGAGAGATGACGAAGTGAATGGAGGCGAAGATCATGATCCAGTAAGTGGTTCTGATCGGTGTGGCGTTGGGCCAAACGGTGGTGTGAAATTTCATCAACGACTTGCCGCCGGTGACCATGTACACGATATCGCTACCCACCTCCACCATCAGCTGCATTGGCACTACAATGTAAAGCCCAAGCTTCGGCCCAAAGGCCGCCTGGCCCAATTCATGGTACCTATCGAAACGCTTTCCTGGAATCATCTCATGCATTTCCACCATTTGCCATAGGGTGTACAACGTGATCACCCATGACATAGCCAATATTGTCACTCCTGGGCCCCTACAAAATCATTCACATTCATTCAAAATCTCTGTCCTTAAATACCTAAAACTATGAGTTTCAAAAAATTACATCCTAGCTCTCCGATAAAGACGAATGGATATATTGATTGATTCAAAATGTCTGTAAATGTTAATGTTGAAAATTTCTTGTTTCAAAAAATTACCATCCTAGCTCCGACAAGGCGAACGGGAGGCTGAGGACTCCGGCGCCAACCATGGCGGTGACATTATGGAAAGCGGAGTACCACCACTTTGCAGTTCTTGAAGATGTTATAGGGAGCCAATCATCGATGATCTTCTCAAGTTCATCGTCAATCTCTTTCTGGGTCTTGGCCGGCTTTTCCATATTTATTTAATTTTGTGTTTTTCAATTCTTACTCGATCGATGATGATCAGTGAGTACTTCAATAATGTATAATAATAATAATAATAATTGATTGATTAATTAATTAAGAGAATTAAGCAAGAGTGGCAGGCACGTATATATGTAGTAGAAAGGAGACTATGATGTGGATAGTATTGGACATAAATTTCTAAGGAATCGGGTTTTCTGTTAGATGCCGATCTTGCCTCTTGTAATTTCTCCTGCCGTGTGTTTTGCTTCTTTCATAGACCAAATTGCTAGTAATTACACGTTAAAATTAATGCGGAGTAATTTAATTAGATCATATCTAAAATAACGAAATTTTTCTCCTACTACCCCGGTTAGAAGAAAACTTCTCATTTTCTGCATACGTGTCATGCATGCTGGCAGTGATTGAGACTATTACTATTAATTATGAAGCTACCCCTATTAATTAATGGGATGGTAGATCCGTAATTAAATGTGATGTCACCGACCAATAATAGTATGACACTTGTGTATAAATGAGGATTTTCATTCTAATCGGGTAAGAGGAAAATATTTTTTTATCTCTAATTAGTTGTGTATCGGTTACTAATCTATTAGGGAGACAGTTAAGTGTGAACTAGTATGGCAAGTAGAGACAAATAAGGTAGATTTTTTTTTGAACAATGACTCTAGATTGAGCAATGTTAAGATAAGATAGAATAAACTAATCATAAAAAAATAGAAGAATAAATTGTTGGTGTTGGCCGCGTATGCAAGGATATATGAAGAAACATATGCACTTTTTTTTATTGAATGTAGAAAAATTGATACAGTTTATCAGCTTATAATTGATGTAGGAATCATAAAGATAATCATAAATTATACTTTTATATATTTATCAACAATTACTATAGATTAATAGTGTCTAACCGATAGGGTTGGGCCACTTCATTTTTTTTGTTTTTCTTTATTAAATTGTATAAATATGTTTTAGCTTCAACTTTTATTCTTCTTACATATTAACCCCTATACTTTTTCATTTAAGTGATATTGTCCTATTTTATTTTTTGGGTGTAGTGTGATATTTTATATATACATTCATTGAAGTTGTTACTATAGATAAATATTGTTACATTAATGAGGTTGTGGCACCTAAATATAATTGATGTCACTTGTTATTTCTTATACATTTTTTTTACCAGTTTGTTCAAAGGTCTAACACTCTGATTTTGCTTCAATTTTTTACTTCTTCCATATATACCCCTAGGGCTCGTTTGGTTGCAGGGATAAAAAATAGTGGGATGAGATGATTAAGTTGAGATAGGGTGGGATTATCTAGGATAGGATTTGATGGGATTATTTATGATAGGATTGGATGGGATTATATCAAATAAATTTGTCATAGTCTCAAATTTCTTTCTTTTTTTTTATCCCATCCCTCCTTATCCATTGGTGGGTGAGGTATTATTTAATCCCACTTTTATGGGATAAAAATGCTAAATGGGATAACAATTATCCCATCTCTTGATGCATCAAACGAGGGATTAAAGAGGAGAATGAGATTAAAATTATCCCATCCCTCTTTATCCCTCCAACCAAACACACCCCTAAAGCTCTCAGCTTATATAGCTTTATCATTTTTTGTTATCTTGTATAGTGATGTGACGTGTGTCAGGCAAATAAAACCTTACACGCCCGCAAGTGTACGGGTTGAGTGTAGCGCTCGATGAATAAAGGTTGAATCCACGGAGATTAGATGTGTGAATGATAAAGAGCTAGATTACCTTAATCTAACTACCTAGACTAATCTAATGCATAAAAATAAAAGGATAACCACATCGGGGAATGGGTCAAATGCTTCACGAATGTCAAACGTGCATGATTTATATTTGTTGCTAGAGGAAATAGATTTAAGATTACCGACATCTCTCGAGTCGGTTACCTACATAATGGTCGAGATCGATCTCTCGCCCCGCACCAATGAGAGGGCTTTAAGTGCAAACCAAAAATTCCTAAGTGGTCTATCAAGCCACTCGAACTTGCTTTGTAGCCAAAACTCGGGAAAATGGGTAGCAAGTTTATAGCATTTCAATCCACAAAAGAACCTGAACCCGAGGCGGTCCGAGTAAACTACACTAACCCAACCAACAATTCACGCAATTAACCATGATTCAACGATAATTATGGAAGGAACAATGGAGAACAACTAAATTGAAGAAACAATTCTAAAATTAAAGTTTCAAAACAACCAAGATGGGAGGAGAGCCAAACTAGTTGGAGAATGGCCAGAGAAGGACCATCGGAGCTTGCGGTTGTTCTCCAGCAGTCTATAGCTCGCCAGTGGAGCTCCGACGGCGTGGGAAACGGAGTGGGTCGCTGTTGGAGACGGATTGGGCAGCAACTAAGGGTTTCTCGCGAAACCCAACTGCTGCTGTTGGCGGAGAATGGGCTGGACGGTGATGTGTAGCATACACATATCACATTTCCAAGTGTTTCAAATCATTTCCATCATGCATTTGAGCGAATTCGATCATATTTGAGCGTGTTATTTAGTAAGTTGTTTTATTTGTAGTTGTATATTCAGATGGTATAAATGAAGCTTGGGGAGAATGAAAGGGGGAATCTCGCACATTGATGAGTGGAGGAAGGATCTAACCACCAAATCTTGGTGGAAATGAAGGCTCAGACTTGAACGCTATGCACTGGCAACCTCTCGCGCTTGGAATATGAAGTTCTTGGTGCAACAAGCTCGTGGCACCATTGCGGAGCCAAGTTGGCGCCGCGTGAGCTCTCAGCCTCAAAGTGATACACTCGTGGCGCCATCGTGGCACCATTATGGCGCCACCACCTGCATTTAAATGTTTCAGGGCCACTGCGATCATCCTCGATCCTCACACACTTGCACCGGGTTTCTTGACTATTTTACCCCCAATTAACACCCTAAAGGTGTCTAACATGTCTAGGGACCCTTTAGTTATTTTATCTATGTATATAAACCCAAATAGGGCAAGTTTTAGATGAGACTTACCATTTGGGCGAATTTTCATATTCTTGAGGTTGATTGGGGCTCTCATGTTCTTGAGGTTGAATGGGCTCAAAGCCCTAGAAGAGGAGAAGAAAGATCACCATGCGTAATTTTCTAGGTACAATACTTCACATTCTCTTCAAGTTTCCTCTAATTATCAATTTGGCCATGTTGTCTTTACACCTTGCCCCTTAACCTTTCCCCTTCTTTCACTTTAACCCAAAAGCTTCCAAACTTGTTGTATTTAATACATTTACATCCAAAATTACCACTTGAAGTACCTACATGATTTTAGGACATTAAATGTATAGTTAGCAACATAAAAATTCAAAATTAAGCACAAATGATGGGGTACAAATTATATAAAATATGCTTTTGTCATATAGTCTGAATAAAGAGAAATATATGTCCACGATTAATTAAAATTTCTCTTGCATTTCTCTCTCCATCTCTCTATTAAAAAATAATTAATCTCATATTTTTGCTTCACATTTTTATCGCATTTAGAAGATTTTTTAATTTTTTTTATATTTTATTTCTTATTTCCATTTAGTTTTAAAGAAATTAAAATTTTCTTTCACTACAACATGCAGATAGTAATAAGAACTATCTATAGTGCAATTATGGATAACCATCATTTTTTAATGAAAAACTTTATATTTTTTTAATGTTAGTGATTTAAATGAAAATGAATGACATATGAAGATTGATAATTTTACAATGAATAATTCTAAAAATCAATCTATCTATTTTCCCTTTTATATACCCTTCTTCACTTGCAGTCATTTTGTCCTTTTTTTCTACTTCGTTTAGTCAATAGTCTAATTTACTTATTTAGTTTCACGTTTTCATTTTTTTTGTATAGGCTCACGAAATTTTCACTTATATAATTTTATCTTTCATTTCTCTATTTGTATGGATGGTGCGGATAGAAATAAATTATATGCATTGATTAATGACTAAAAATCACATTAGAGCTAATACGTCAAAATGTGAAAAGTCTTAGGCCTATTTTTTTACCTAATTAATATTTACTTTCTCTAATATTTCATGAAATTTGATCATCATTTATGACCAAATATAACTTTGCACAATTACTGAAAATCACGTTGATTAAAAAGTATTCGTCAATAAATCGAACTCATCCTAATCTGTTACACATGTTTTTCTTATTTGAATTTTCGAAAGAACTATCTCTCACATTTAACTTTTAATGATTAAAAATTACATTAGAGCTAATACGGTAAAATGTGAAAAGTCTTAGGCTGAATTTTTTTACCTAACTGATTTTTACTTTCTCACATAATTCATGACATTGCACCATCATTTATGACCAATTATAACTTTACACAATTACTGAAAATCGCGTTGGCTAAAAAGTATTCATCGATTAGGCGAACTCATCCTAATTTGTCATAAAAAATTTCTTCATTTGACTTGTATCGAAATAACTAATTCTCACATTTAACTTTTAATGATTAAAAATCACATTAGATTTAATACATTAAAATGTGAAAAGTTCTATGTATAATTTTTTTACCTAATTAATTTTTACTTTCTCATATATTTCATGACCCGAAATAATGGAGTTGCTGTGCAAAATATAAAAAATAAAGGACAATAAGGGAGTTATCTCGAAATAGAAGAAGAAAAATGAAACAAAAACAAATATTAGAATGTAATGAAACATGTTAAAAATTAAAGAACTAACATATATTATATTGAATAAAAGAAAAGTTTAAGAAAAATTTAAAGTAAGCAATTAAAATTTTGAATTTGAAACAATACTTTTTATGATGAACACTGAAAAACTCGTGCTTAGACAGTGTTACGGGTTTCCAAAATGATAATTGATAAATAAAAAAATCATGATACAAATTATATACTACTTCCTTTGTCCGTCAAAAATTGTCCCGTTTGACTTTGTTGTTTCAATAGTTCAATGTTTGACTCATATTTTGACGATAACAAATAGCGAGAAAAAATTCAGAAAAAATATATTTATAAAATTTAGGTTTTAAATTATGATATGCAAATGAAATATTTGACTTTCAATGTCTAAAAATGCGTGAAAAAAATCTTTTGGGGTTAAGGGAGTGTTAGACATTTTGAGTTTGCAACATTACTTTTTTTTATTATGAGTAATTGATATATTAAGATCTTATGAGAAAAATTGGGATGTTAAGGGTGCATTGCATAGGTAAATATAAGATTTCATGTTACTTGCATGTTTGTGGTGTCATGTGTGAACGCGGAGTTGATGTGTAAGATAAAATAAAGAGACAATTTTGTAATAAATATAAGGGTTGCAGGATGCATGATAATTTTTTATTATTTAAAAATTATTAGTGATTTGACACATGTCTACCCGAGAGAAATAGATGAAGCTTAGATGATACTGTTGAGAATATACCAACATCTAATGGCTAAGATAATTTATGTCAGGATTTTGGTGAATCAGACGTAGCTAATTTTAAAAACATCATTTTAGATGCGAGTAAACGGAGAAAAAATAGTACAAATGGAAAAAAAATATACAGATCATATAAGTGTTTGTTCACAACGTTAAATAAAATGATGCATAAGAAATTAAAGTCATTGAATCATTTTTTTTTTGAAAAATCAGATCACACATATAAAATTGATTATTTAAATTACCAACACACAAACATAAGTAAAAAATAGTTTGAACAATAACATTTGTGATTGATGTGCATAAAAATATGAATATAAAGGATAATAAGTGAGTTACCCATTAAATTAAAAATATTTATAAGAAAAAAGAAAATTGAAAAGCTGAAAAGAGATTTTAGTTTTGTTTGGTTTTTTTAAAAAATAAAAACGAAAAAAAAGAAGTGATAAAGACAACACAAAAAAACAACTGTTCAATGAACAGTAGCAGAGCTGCGCAAATTTATATATAGTATAATACTACATTATAAGCATAATGGACTCCAATAACAAGTACTAAATACAATAACATGTACAGTACTATTTAGCAAGTAAAAGAATTCTAACAAAATAAACTAAAATGACAGAGAACAAAAGTTTCAAAGGTGAATTTCGAAGTTTCGAAGCTGGTGTTTTATGAACAAAAAAAAGGTAAGTTTTGTTCTCCAAAGAAAATAAAAGTTATTCTCAAAGAAAAGAAAAGAAATTAGAAGGTATTAACATTGTTCAAAAAAAAAAAAGAGAGAAGGTATCAACATGAATCTATGATGAGATTGAAGCAATCAGAGAGTTATGACGCCTGAAGCTACTTGGTCGTCTGCAATGTATTAATGTACCTTCCACAGCGAGACCTTTAGCCCCAAAACACAGGTACTTGTTCATCAATCTCTTATTGAACGAACCTTGCTTCTGATTCATCGATTTCGCTTTACCTTCAGATGACTGATTCAACCAATCTTGTTGCCCAAGTACCAGTTCAGCACTATTCATTGAACTAGAAGGTGTATGGAATGAGAATGACGATGTAGCAAGCATCCTTTCGTTGCTTGGATTGGAAGAAACAGAAGAATCCGAGTGCAGAAGCCTAAGTGGGACATGTTCACGTGCCCACCTTCTGCTCGAATCAATCCGCTGCAGAGAACCATCATCTGGGAATCCAATCTTACGGGCTTTTGTTGTCTGTTTAGTCCAATTTCTCCACTGGAGAAGTAATTTCCAGTTCCTTGAAGCAGAAGTTACAGACCCTATATCATGTTTGTCCCCTAAACCAAGCTCGTTTGTTTCACTCAAGCATGTGCTGCTGTATCCTACACTTTCCTGATCATAACTGACATTAGACGCATCATCAGTGCCACCATACAACAAAATCTCAGCATCTGAAACACTGAACGTAACTCCTGGACTACCATGAATAGCCTGAGTACTGGAATCAGAAAGAAGAGGCCTTTTTACAGCAGCACCATACTCAGAGTTGCATACTCCACCAGCTGCAATCAATCTCTTCATCACAATTTCATTAGCTGCCGTTCCCGGCAGCTGCTTGAGCAGATCCAGTGCAGTCATACCATGAGCATCACAGACATTCAAATCGATCGACGGCACATTGATGAAAAACTCTACCAAAGCGGGCGGTATGCTCATGTTCCCAGTTACAGCCAGATGAAAAGCTGTTCTCCCACACCTGTCAGTCAAATTGATAATCTCCCGAATGTCGAAAATCTCATCGCTTAGAAGCTTTTGAATGAAATCAAGTTGGTGCTCTGATCTGTGGAATCCCGGAGTTTGGAAAATGGCAACAGCCAGATGGAGAAATGTTTGACCAGCGTTGGTTAAAGCAGAAGCCAGAAGTGGAGAGGCCAGTAGCAGAAGCTCTACCACAGCTAGATAGCCTTTGTATGATGCAATATGGAGTGCTGTGTTTCCTTGATTGTCAACCCAAGTGATGATATCATGAGATCTGATCAGATATTGAACCACCTGTGACAAATAAAATTTGTTCAATTATCAATACTTTGAACTGACATTGGCAGGACATGAAAATGACTGAGGGAGGGGTTCGGTTGACCCTTTCTAAAATAGTCTAATGCCTTCAAAGGGGCTGAAGATTAATAAGTATTTATCAATTGGTCCCTACTTTTTTTGAAAGTGTTGGTTTTGCCACTGGAATCAATGTAATCTCCAGAGTTTCAGATTTGTTACCTCCGCTTGGTCTCTCCCTGCGGCGGAGTGCAAGACAGTGAAGCCTAGCGCGTCTCTGAAGATGAGAGCATTACCGCCACCAGAATCCATAATGATCTCCTTCAATATCTCCACATTGCCGCCTCTGGCAGCCGCGTGAGCCGCCCGATTCATCATCTCGTGCCTAAAAGTCAAACCCCATCCCTGATCTTCTCCATCCGTACAACCCCTGGATGAAACAGCGGCCTGAAACAGGAACCTGAAAACCTCCGAGTTGTTGCTTCTCGCCGCCGCGTACAAGATGTCGGTGACACCGTACTCGCCTTCCCCGAAAACGAGGAACTGGTCTCTGTCCAGCAATTCCCTGGCGAAGTTGAAGTTCCCGGCGGAGGCGGCGGTGTACAGAAGCCAGCCGCCGTGGCCGGCTCGGATCAGGGAGTCGTTGGTCTGGTGGAGGAGTCTTCTGGCAACATAGGAGCGGCATCTGGCGACATCTCGGAAGTGGGCCTGGTCGTCCCAGAGGGTCTCAAGGCGGCGAATACGGCGAAGGGAAGTGAGCTTGGTGAGGAGGGTGCCGTCGCGGCGGAGCATGTGGTGGACGAGATCATAGAGGCCGTTGGCGGCGGCCCAGTCGATGGGGTCGGCGTACCACCACTGGTCGCCGGTGCTCTCCCAGCGGAGGGGGAAGTAAGGAGGTGGCATTCGGTAACTAACAGAGTTAAGTAGTCAAAGAGAGGAGACAATTAGTTTCAGAATTAAGGCAGCCAAGCAAATAGAGAAGGAAATTATTAATTTCCCGGGAAAATACATACATACAGAACAGAGGACTGTTGAGTTGTTGGGTCGGTGGAATATTTTTTATATTTCCCATGGTTGAGAAAACCGGACCGGACCGGCCGGTCGGATCTCGAACCGGTGGCCTGTCCGATCTTCGGTTTTGAGGCCTTTGTTTAGAAACCGGTGAAAATCGGTGGGAACCGGCGGAACCGGACAGAACCCGCGAACCGGTTGAACCGGAAACCGTCGGTTTCCAAGAAAAAAATTTTTTTAAAAAAATTAAACAAATTGATTTTACATTTTTAATGCTCATTGTAATTTTAAAGCATATATGTGCTAACTATTTTAAGTTTTGATGGATATATGTTATTGAGTTTATTATAAATTACTTATTTACTTTAAGATAAATGATAAATGTTAGATATCCCGCGTATTTAACTAATACCAATTGAACCGGTGACTCAATCGGTCAAATCGATCAGACCGTGAACCGATAACTTGAACGGTTCTCTATCCGGTTCGGTTTTATAAACCATGTATTTCCTCAACTTGTAGTTGATCTATCACATAGTAATAATAGAGATGTAGTGAGTGGAAGGCGGTTGAATGAAATTTGAAAAGGTCAAACAAAAACAACCCGGTCAGAATGGAGACAATAATACTGCCTTGCTCGCTCGCTCGCTTATAAGTAGAGGAGTATTATATATATATCATGCATGTAATGTAACAACTGTGAATGTGTGTGATGTGAGAATGAATGAAATGAGAAGCATGTGCGTGCATGCGCATCAAGCATATCAAAGTTAAATAATACTCTAGTACTACTACCAGTACCAGATTGGCACAACGGGTTACGTTACGTTACAACTTGGAAGTCTGAGCGAGGCGTTACACGTTCAGCTTAGGCGATAAATAATGCCATCATCGTGATTTCTAAATCATAATAAACACAATTATAGGACTACTGGGACTATTTAACCATTTAAGCTCAACAATTATACTATCAATTTTAACTTTTTTTTAAAATTAAGATTGTATTTGATCATTAATTTATATTACATGAATTTTCATTATCATTCCAATTTAAACTTATTCTCTTATCTTCTATCTCACTTTCTAAACACATTGAATTGAATGAGTGTGTTTATAAAGTTAAAAATGAATTGAAATAAAATAAAATAAAATTAAAAAAACACATGATATCCATCAAAAATTCGATTAAAGGTATACAATTATTAAAAAATTTACACACTATTAAAGTTTGGGACACCCACTCCATTGGTACCAACCATGTGAGTTGAGTCATCTACCAAGACACGAAGGAAGTGTGAAAGCGCAAGGCTTTGATTAGTTAGGGAAAAAGCCCGATTTTACCCCATGTCTGGTCGATGGACCATTTTTACCACTACTTCAAAGATAAAGTGTTTCTTCACACGCTCCTCGCATGTGTAGAGTCCATTGAACATGGCAATATCACTGTCGTTGGTTTGTTGATTGAATACATGTAGGGGCGCAACATTGGAAAAGTCGCTAGCTATTTCATCGACTCTTTTAGTCGGCGGATTTTCCAATGCGTGTCTTCCATCATCGTCCCCTGCGAATTGTTGAATTAAGGAGCTCTTATGATGATCGAGGTGCAAGGTCATGAGTTTTGTGTGAGTGAGGTGGTGGATTTGAGGGCGGAAGACGATGGAGTACAAACGCAAGTTGGTGGCGTGGTGCATGGTAAATCAATGAGTGAAAATGGATGAAACTGTAGAATATAGGTGAATTTGTCAAATTTTATAAACTTTAAGGTTTATTGTGTAATTAATTTAACGGCAGTGGCAAAAAGGAACCCAAAAGTATAACGTCAGTGATAACTAAAGATCCTATCTTTGAAGTAGTGGTAAAAAGGGTACATAGACCAAACGTGAAGGGTAAAATGAGGCTTTTCCCCGATTAGTAATGCACATTCCAATTTTGGAAATGCCTGCATGTGGAAGAACATTTCGCTAGTTAATGAATCAATTTGCTGCTAAATTAAGCATGCAAGACTTCTCCAACCGCCTGCTACAAGGATCATAATTATGAAAAAGAGCTTTCCACTGTCCAGTGATATTGACCCAATCAATATGTGTGAGACTTGGTATTTACAGTGGCAGATTGACATGTCACTAGTTATGGTAACGGATCGGTTAATCCGCGATTCTTCTTAAATTGTCAATTGTGATTTGCGGTTTTTTTATATCAGCGGTTCACATTTTCACGCTTCACGGTTCTAGGTTCATATCAACAATTGTGAACCGCAGATATCCACAATTTACGGTTATATCGACGAATATAGCATTTACACCTAATTTGACTTTACACATGCTTACTTTATAGGTTATCTTAATATCCATCCATAAATCCAACATATGGATTGGGTTGTTAGATCTATGATGCGACTTGTGGGCTTGGGTGAGTTGTGGGTTTGGGTGAATGGTGGGCTTAGTAGCATATGGATTACGCAGTTATCAGCGATGTGGATATCCTCTTACCGTTATCCGCAACCGTTAGTTCAATGGTTCGGAATAAAACTGCAACAGTCAACCTGCTAGTTTTAACCGCTATTAAAACCGTTAGAAACGGTTGGTTATTCGTGGTTCTCGATTCTTATCCGCTCCACTATCATACCTACATATGTTGGGCAGGTTTTTTAGCCCAGTGCATCCATATTCCAATTCAACAACTTTTTTTTAATAAGATATGTAACCCATATGCTTTCAAGTATGTTTTATAGTAATTTTATTGGCAATTTTTTATATATCTTTTGATTCAATTTTTGATGAAGTACTACCTCCATCTCAGAAAAATAGTCACGTTTGTTTTTCAGCATTTAATTTATGATTTTTTTCTTATAAATTTTTAACTTATAAATTGTATAAATTTATATCAAAATAAAAATTTTATGTGTCTTATTTCTAAATATGTTTTTCAAGAAGTTTTTTGATAAATTATTATTATTAATGAAATTTTGAGTCAAATAAAATACAAGTTAAACGTGACTATTATTGTGGAATAAATGAATTATTATGTAAAAAATCTTTTTTGATTTATCAAAAATTTTACTTATTATTTAATTTTTTTCGGATCACCTAAACCCTAGATCTGCCATTGTATTCACCAAACTTATGGCAGGTATATATAGACAGCCGACAAATAATGGGCTATGTCCTTTTGGTATAAGAGAAGATAAAATTAGGAAGATACAGTGGGAAGAGGAGGAAAAATGGAAGAAAATTGCAAGTACGTACTAGAAGATTCCATTTAATGTCTGCACCCGCTGTACAGTTGGAGCCGAATTTAGATTATTTTTCTACACATTATCAATTGCCCCTCGGTAAAATTTGAGATACTAAAGGATAATTTAGTCTAAAAAATATGTTACTTTCTTGGTCTCATAAAAATTATTGTGTTTGATTTTAATGTTTCAGGTTGTAGTCTTTGATCCAAAATTTTACCTTGTATTAAAATAAACAGTGAAAAAGTTCTAAAAAAATATTTATAGAAAATATAAATCACAAATCATGAGAAACATATGAATCATTTAAATTTACATATCTAAAAATTTATAAAAATAAATCATAAATTAAATATTATGATAAAATAGAAGCTGTAATTTTTTGTGGGATAGAGAGTAGTATTAGTATTTTGATGGAAGAAACCAAAGATCTTCGTTCTCTAGAAGCCCAGCCCAGCCCAGTATGAAAGATGACGTCAAAAGAGTCTGCGTGGGTGAGAATGAATTCATAATTGACCCGCGTGTATGAATTTGAATGAATTTGTTTGCGTTGCGTCAGAAGTAGGCTAAGCCACCCACCCGGATCCGCAATTCTCAAAACATATTATAAATGGGCCAATCCACCTATCAAACCTTCACGCTTGCTTTGCTTCCTTGGAGAAGGGGTCAGTCAATCCATTCTGGTGTCGGCTTCAATCTCCATTCATGGCGCCTAACAGATGGATCAGACCAGAGGTATGCACGATTCTCTCTCCTTCTCTCTCTCTCTGAATCTGCTTTGTTTCCAAACCGATCTGACGCCGATACATTCTTTCTTTCCCGAAACCTAGCTAGGTACGACGATCTGTTAGTTTTCATTCAAAATCTGTTTCGAGGATGATGTTCGATTCGGATAAAATGTCAAATCGGTGTTGGTTGATCCATTTGATTTTTCTAGGTCTTTCCTCTTTTCGCGTCTGTCGGTGTTGCGGTAGGAATCTGTGTGATGCAACTCGTCAGAAACATTACCGGCAACCCTGATGTCAGGTACGTCTACGTCTCAATTTTAAACTACTACTACTTCTCACTCACTCACTCAGTCAGGGATTACTACATGTTTAACAACAATCTGTATGAAATTTGGTTGCAGGGTGACCAAAGAGAACAGAGCAGCAGGAGTTCTGGATAATTTCGCCGAGGGTGAGAAGTATAAAGAACACGGTCTGAGGAAGTACGTGCGCAAGAAGCCTCCTCAGATCATGCCTTCCATCAACAGCCTTTTCTCCGATCCCAAGCTCCCATCTGGAGGAGCACCACCAGCAACCACCCATCACTGAGAGTGAGACAGACCCATGCATGCTTTGTTCTGATTCTTTTTGGGGGGTCAATATTGATGTTCTGAATCTTGCTTCTAAGATTGATTGATTGATTTCATCACAATTTAGCTCAATTTCAAATCCAAATAACAAGGTTGTATTAGGTAGGTACTACTCCACTTTGATGTCACCTTATTGATGGTGCACAGTAATCAGATTTTGCCTGCCATTTGGATGTACTCAGAAGCAATGATCTAGTACCACTACATTGAATTGCAATAATACAATGAAAATTGATTTCTATATGAACACCCTATCTGCATCATTGCCTCATTTTCTGATCCAGGTTTTGCACAAGTGTGGCTTTTGTAAGCGTCTACTTCGTTGATTTGCAGTGTGTGTCCCAACCACGTAAACATGTTCATAGGTTCCAACGGCTGCTTTGTTGTGTTACATATTCCATACACAAGACATCATCCTCTTTCAGTTCATGATGAAGTTAGGCAAACAATGGCATTACTACAACAGAAATGTTCCGAGTACGCTCACACACATGTTCAGAATTGGGCACAGCCTCAAGTCATCTATTCTTGAACCTGTAGTTAGTTATAAGAAATAAACAGTTACTAGTTTATTAATGAGAAAATTCAGCACTAGCTATTGAATCAACATCATATTAACAATATTTAAAGGATGTGTTCTGCTAAACCCATACGATCTTCATCTACAACAGACGGATGAAATAAAAACGGAAAACGCATGCACAAGGACAAAGACACTCACAACTTTGAAGAAGTGGCGCTAAATGGACTTCGCAATACATCATAGTGTCCATAGCCATGGTACAAGACCCTGACAGGATTTTCCTTGCCATATTGTTCACCATATTCAGCTATGTTTCTAAGTCTACTTGAATTCTTCTCCCACATGTAAACTGTGATCGGCAATCTGCATGAAATTAAAAAGTAAACAATGCAATGGTTAAACTTGAATGAAAAACTTGTTAATGCAATATCACTATGAACACGAGAGTTCTTCATCAACAATAGAAGAAGAACAAAGACGACTTTCAGAGAGAGATGCAAGACTCACTCCAGGACATGTGAACACATGAGTAGCTCAGGTTCCCCTCCCCAAGTATGGGGACGCCGCATCTCTGTGACATATCTGTCAAAATCACCCTCCACGAACCTGCTCATTCATGAAGCTTAATGTGACATAGCCATGACAATAGGACTCGTCAAATCTCCTCTCCGACCTCAGTTTGTCTTATAATGACAGAGAAAATTGAAATGACTACCACACTCATTCAAGTATTGCAGATTTTATCCAATACTTAATGCTTGAAATGCTGATTTAAAGAGTAAAGAATGCAGATTTGAACTTTATTAAACCAAACCCTCGAACGAAGCCACGTAAGATATGAATGTAAAACCAACTCAAGTCCAAACCCTTCCAAATAACTCACCATTCAGTTTCCTTCCGTCTCTTGATGAATTCAGCCACAACCTGTAAGAAAGTGCCAATATGTAGTATAACTATAATTCAGATCAAGATAAAGAGATAAACAAAGCTGTGGAACCCAGATTTTTATGGACATATGTTCTATCTCTGATGTTAAACATTCTGCAAGTGATATCAAAGCAACAGAGCTGAATTTCACAGGAAAGGTAATGACAATAATAGGGGAAAAGGCAAAAAGCCATACTTTATCTCTGAGTTCATCTGCTAATTGTTTCTGGAGGCTCTCACTGGGAGATTGCCTCCCTTCCCGAAGCCACGCTCCCTGAACAACAGACCGGAACAGACATCGTCCATCTCCAGGTATGCCTGTGCAAAGACCATTAACAAACACTATCATTTAGGTGTATACTCATTATTAAGCATAATACAAATTTGTCGAGAGAGAGAGAGAGAGAGAGAGAGGAAAAGTAATAGAAAAATACGTTGTTCAACATGGAGAAGCGATGAAGATCGCATTTTTAACATGGGGAAAAGCTGAAATTTCTACCAAATTCAAAAGGTCTGTCTAAACCACAAAAATCAACAATCCATTGTTTGGCAATATAGAAAAGTGAAGGAAATCCATTTTCGTAAGACAATTCTACGAGGAACATATAGAATTCATAACTTCCCAGAATTCATGCCAAAAAGTTCCCAACAGCAGGCAGATATGTGGAGAAGAGAAGGGAAAAAACAAAAGGGAGAATCTCGCTTCGCCTGAATCCTAATTCATAACAAAACGAATACCCAAATATAGCTAAAAATAACTCCAGCCTAAATCTAACTTTTTCCATTTCACGAGTAGGGTTTAGAAAGAAAGACAAATTCAGACAAACCATCGCCAAATTCCATGGCAGTCACAGCAACCCAAAACTTATCTCTAGACGGATTACAGTTATACCAAATTGAATGTTGTAAACTTTCTCTATCAACGGTAACGTAATACGGTAACAAAACATCTCAACCAAGCCACGGGAAGAAAGGGCATTAAAATGCAAGGAAAGAACCTAATTTCAATTTCATTCAAAATGGAGTAAAGAAGAGTTTCATTTCTTCAGCAAGAAAGGAACTTGCGAGGCACATACGAATTTGCTGCAATCGATCTGAAAGGTTACCGATAGAGAAATCTGGTATTCGCATTTCAGTTCCGTTCAATTCCTACAAATTTTTAGGAATTTGGGAAAGGAACAAGGGTGCAAAATGGTCATGACAACTTCGAAAAACTGAAAGCGATGAGTGCACAATGAGGAGGAACATATTTCTGGGAGTTGTGATGCGATGGCGAAGATCGAAGAATCCAATTCCAATTCCATGCCTTTTCGCTTCGACTGAGTTTGCTAAGAGAACCAACCCAAGCTGGAAAAATGACATCTTTTCCTTCTCGCTCGTTTCCTTCCGTCAACCTTTCTGTTTGCACTGCGAGGGTTATGAGGTTTTATAACTCGGTCGCTCAAGTAACAAGTTTCTTTCTATCACAAATTAATGATGTTAAAGATTGATAGAAGAATAAGGTGTGTTAAAGATTTAAGAATAACAAATTAAAATTGATATATAAGATACAATAATTTTTTAGATGAAGATGAGAATTGAGATTTTAAGATATCAAAGTAAAATGATGTCAACATGTTTTTTAATGGAAAATATGCCAAATTTATGGGATAACCATAAAATGAATACTGGTTAAGTTTTTTGTTTTGTTTTTTTGTTTGTTTTTGAGAAAGCAGTAGTATATTTTACTCATTTTAATTTCTCCATTTTAATTGATGCGTGCTAACATTTTGCTTGATGTTGTATCTACTATCTAGATGATTCAAGAGTTTACCCGAAACTTGAATGAATGTCATCAAATTTCCTCTAGGTTGTCATTTTTGTTGTACGGCTGCTATTCTCCACGCGAATATCATTAAAGCGTGTGCACAACTTGTGCGCAAGCCTGGCGCATGTGCACAACTGTGCGCAAGCATGCGTTATGCACAACCTGTGCGCAAGCTTATGCGCTGCGCACATTTCGTCTGCACTGAAGCGAGTTCAAATTTACACATCGGGAGGCGGAATGCACAACTCCGGCGACCGAGATAGACTCAAGCAAGACGAGATGACCTAACTCATTGACAATTTCTACCGTATTCAGCTGGGAAGAGATGAATTCAGGGAGATATGGTGCTACATACCTCGTACAAATGATAGCAAGACGATGACGAAGACAAGATGACCTTCAGCTGCTGCGACAACTCCTGGAGTGGCGAAGTGGTGAAGAGTGGTGAATAAGGGCATTCTCACGTGAAAAACAACGTTCACTGAGGTCGCGTTGCGCGGTGAACTCACGGGGTGGAATGATCACGCTCCTCAGCATGCTATGGTTCTTCTCTTGGTGATATGAGAGATCATGTTATTGAGGTATTTGTATCTGCAAATAAAGGCATGAGCTCAAAACATGACAGAGAGTTGATCTGTGTCTGGTACTTCAACACTTAAGTCATCATTGGTGAACCTGGATAGAGTATGGAGGAAAAATAGATAGAGTTATAATTAGGCTACTTGAACAGTGTAAATGATCTAGGTTTTTATAGTATAGGTTTGTTGGATGAGAAATCCATAATATCCTATGGAGGAAGAAGTTGACATTCTGGGTATGTTTTGTTCTTATAGATAATGTTTGGGTGTGTCAGTGGTCATACGTACAAAGTGTATTAATGTTCTAAACGGGCTTTTGTTGGAAAGCCTTTCGAGTAGTATGAATGTGTGTCCATCCGCCGATAAGGTAGTTCTCTGGGGGTCCGATTATCTACCACCTAGATGGAAAAACACCTACCTAATCCAATACTAACTAACTAATCTAACTAATATAACCTAACAAACTAAAAGACTGAAATGTCCTTCCTAATAAAAATTGACTTTCTAAACCATCCATAACCATCGCCACCAGCAGCATCGTCACTGCCGCCTCTGGACCGCCGCCGAACCTTCGCTAGACTGCCATTGGATGCCGCTGAAACCGACAACGCACCACTGCTAGAATGCAGTTGGAACTAGCGCCAGCACCACCAACACAATCCTTGCCACCATCGCTGCAAACCACTTAAAACATAATAAAAAAACATTTTTTCGTTAATTTATAAGAATCACATAGATTCTCGAGTGATATGTAAAATTGTTTATTACAAGAGTTTATCACATTTTCGTTAATTTATAATAATTACATAGTGTCTGAAGTGATATACAAAACAGACTATTACGAGAGTTTATACTGTTAATTTATATATTTGACACATTTGAGTGATAACGAAATCATTTAATAAATTAAAAAAAAATTGTCTGTCACAAAACGCAATAGTGTCTATCTTTTAAAAACATCCAAAAAATGAACCAAATCATAACCAAATATGAGTATATTTTACAATAGTCTATAATGTCAATTATAAAATGTTATAATGTCTAAATAAATACTGAAAAATATTTTTTTATTTGTTTAAATGTTTCAGTAGTGATAATGAAACCGTCTGATAAATTATTACAAACTGACTGGAGCAAAGTTCAATAATTTTTTCGATTCACAAAATTCACTAAAGTAATTCAGATTTGGACCATTCAAAAAATTCTGAAAAAAATTAATATCTACGATTTAGAAGCATCCAAACTGAACAAAATCACAAGAAAATCAGAGTATATATTTCAAAAAGTATTCTGTCTAATGAAAAAATCTATACTGTCAAACTGAATATCAGTAATTGTCTCCAACAACATCAAAAAGTCTGAAACTATAACACCATAAATAAATAAAAAACTCCCTCGTCCCCAATTAATTCTACATATTTCCTTTTTTGGATGTCCCTAAAAAATTTCACACTTACCTTAGCTGAAAACTTTTCTCCTCTAAAGTTACCAAACTATCCCTGTGTTATCTTAACTTTTTATATCTCGTTTTTGTGCAACCTTTACTCAAAGGTAATTATGTCAAACTACACAAAATCTTACATTCACCTTAATTCTCTACGTCCACACAAGTGTATAATTAATTGGAGATGAAAGGAATAGTAGAAATCAGTACCATATCTACATTCATCCTTCACTGCTAATCATCTCCCTGCCACACCAGTCTTCAAATATGGCCACCGATCCGGCTATTGAAAAGAAGTAGACGACTCTAGATCTACACCTCGACGATAGCGGTGCTTTATATCTGGCGATTGACAGGAGCTCGCCAGCTTCATCGTCTGCTAGTCCGATCCCGCTGATGTCGTACATCCGCGGTGATCAAATGTGACTCCGTGAATCCGCGGTGATCGGAGAATGTCACAGTGATTGGAGGCGGTGGTGGCTTGGATCTCCACCGGAAGCAGAGAAGCGAGAGATTGAAGAAGCTTACACTGGTGGACCAGAGATTAGAGTCAGAGTGCCAATCAGACAGAGAAAACGGAGGAAGAGAGTCGTAGGGAGAGAGACGATGAATATAAAGGGAGAGAGACGGGAAGATTTTGGAGAAAAATGTGTTGGGAAGAAACTATCATGGCTTTGTAATAAGGGTAATTTAGTCTTTGCTCAAGTAGGTGTTAAAAACATATATGGTAATTATCCCTCGTGTCCGGGTTATGCTTGTTTGGTATCCTCATTCAGTTTCCTAACTTAAAGCATATTTAAAAAACCGGACCGTGTAATGAACCGTATAGATAGAGGTTCAAGGTCGGATCAGTTCAACCGTTTAGGCCGGTGGTTCAACCTTTATTTTGTATTGAATGAGTTTTCAATGATTATATTATTACCCTCTACAAAATGTAGAGGACTAGAAAAAAAATAAGTAGAGAGTTTGATTATTTATCATTTATTTGACCTAAAACTCTTAAATTAAAGTGCTTTAAGTGCGCACACACTAAAGTCTGACACACGCTTTATTATTCTTCTTTTTTTTGATAAAATGCAAGGCCCTATTGACTCCTTTTATGGCGAAGCACGGGCCATAAAGGTTTGTATTATTCTTTTTCGAGCTCTCTCTCCGGCAAAGTTCATCATTGAGTCCGATGAGCTAAATGTGGTTAGGAGCATTTTATCAAACTCATTAGGTGACTCTGAAGCTATGATCATTGTCTACCAAATTTTCCATTTCCTTGCTGATAAAAGCTGGTGGCGAGTCAGCCATATTTTCAGAGAAGCTAATCACATGGCACATTCACTGGCTCAAAAGACACTTTCTCATAGGGCTAGCATGTTTGGATGAAGTCCATTCCTTTATTCATTTGAGATCTGATCTCTTAACCTTATACTTTTCGACACCTCTCTCTCGCCTTTCCTTCACTCTCTTTTTGCCCTTACTGGGCCTTCAGGGTTTCTACCTGGTATAGTTCTCCCGATGTTCTCCTAGGACAATAATGAATCCAGACCTAGGAAGATTTATTTTGCAATCTTTTTAAAAAATGCGAGAGAAGTGTTTTTGGGTGGGACTTCCTCTCTTCGGGAGTCCATTTCTTAATATAAAAAAAACAATATAGATATCCACAATATAGACATGCGCGCACACTCATTTCTTTTTTTTCGTTTTCTTTTTAATCAATCGCACACTCGTTTCTTGTATAACCCTAGCTTTAGCACTCGCAATTTCACAAGCGCCGTTTCTTCGTTTTCTTTCCTTCTTTTGTGGATTTTCTTCTTCTTCTCATTCTCTCTCTCATGTTTTTAATTTTCCTCCATTACACAACTTATTTCTTCAACTAGTTGCGTTGCTCTTTTTCAAGTGTCAAATGCTTCTGGTCTCTCTTTCTCCCTCACTAAACATCCTCAGCACAACACCTCATCTCAAGCATAAAAACGAGATAAATACCATGGATGAACATATCAGTTCTCCATGCCCGACATAAAAACAGATCTCTTGCAAGAAAAATTCAGTTCATGAACAACTGTGGTCCAACTGGTTCCGGTTTTGACTGTTCCCAACGATTTATTCCGGTTTTTGACCTATCAACTAATTAACCGAAACAAGGATCAGAAAATAGACTAATTCACGGTCCAAACGGTCGGTCCAGTCTAGTTTTTTGAACTATGACTTAAAGCATATTTTGGATGGGGCCATTGACTTGTTGACTCTTAATAAATGGACCCCGTGGGGTTGAACTTTGACCAATTTATTGGCCATGAAAGCTGACTAAAAAATCAATATACAATCATAGATCGAGAGATCTCAAACTTTCCCTGGGGAATCAAATGAGAGGTGTAAATATATTAAACTGTATATTTTATACTTCAGGACATAATACATAATGTCGTGGAATAAAAAATTGTGATGAGTTACATATTTTCAGAAGAAAATATTAGAATATTGTTTTCTTTCAAAATATTTTACAAAAGTGTTTTCATTTTTATTTGAAAAAAAAATAACTAACTAAACATATTTTCATTTTATATTTTGAAAATTTTCACAAAATTTTACGAACTAAATGGACCAGTTGCATGATAAGTCTACAAACAAAAAGGGAAGGCAGAACACACGCCCACCGTGGGGCTCGAACCCACGACCACAAGGTTAAGAGCCTTGCGCTCTACCAACTGAGCTAGACGGGCCTGTTGACATTCATATCCTATTTGTTTATTTAATATTCATAGACGATCGTGATCCCCGGCTCACGACATTAACCGTTTAAGCAAACCAGAAGTGGTAACAGATGGCACTAAACATAACTCCATTGATTATAACAAACTGTACATTTCTTTCCTATGACAACCAAATTTAATACTAAAAATTTACCCATTAGATAGAGGACGCGAGCGAGACAAAGCAGTCACAAGGGAAAAAAATTAATTTACACAGTGACCCTGCTCACTTAACATTGATAAACGGAGTAGCTCTTGGTCTTCCATAGGAAACCAAGTGCTTTCCCCACCTTTCTTGATGTTGATTTACAAAAAGGTTTTGTCTCAGGTTGCGAAACCGCTGACTCCTGACTTGTTTCCACAACTTCTCTCGTAGACTGCTGCTGCACCTCTGCCGACGGTTGATCCCGCTGTCGCTGCTCCCGGAACAGCATTAGCAGCTTCTGAGCCTTCTCTCTTCCTCGTCCCGTCCCATTTACTTGAATGGACACCAATGATGGTATCACTCCTTCTTGTAATACCATTTGACAGCACTTATCATCTCCTGTACACAAACTTAGCAGGCAAGAAACAGCCTGTTCCTGCTCGATTGGCTCGCCGGTGTCCAACACTGCTGCAAGGCCGCTTATGAGGCAAGGTGTTCCTACCATCTCGTCCCTTGCACTTCGGTTTGAAGCTAAATTCAGGAGAACAGCTATAGATTTTTCCATCCATGCATCATTTCCGGAACCAATCAGTGATTGGAGAGCATTGATAATGCCAGCGGCTAGAATGGCTGGAATATTTGAAGGGATGGTGGAGAGGTTATATAGGGCATGGAGAGCATCAAGCCTACATTGCGGTTCAGTTTCACCTCCGAGGAGCTGAACCAGAAAAGGTATGGCATTACTTGAGCCTATGATGGGCTTTGCTTCTTCAAGGCAGGAAAGATTCAGATACAGAGCAGTTGCTGGCCCAGCGGAGCTAAAACTGGAGATCATTTTCTCCAGCAGAGTAGTTACTCCTGCGGATAACATCAATTCCTTGTTCCTGAAACGTTAAAATTACAAATAATAAGCTATGGTTCAGGTTCAGAGACTAAAGGTAACTATGGCATTAAGGATGCATACTGACCTGTTATTATTGACAGCAAGGTTGAAAAGTGCCATTGCCCCAACTTCTTGCGCCTTTTCATTCTTTACATCAATAGCTGATTCTAGAAATTGAAGCAATGCCTCTGTAAAGCCATTAGCCCCCATAAAAATTCTCGCCTCTTCATCATCCTTCAGTAAAAGCCTCACACATTCTGCAACTTTACATTTTCTTCCCAAGTTACCACCTTCGTTCAAGATGTATAGAAATTGCTGATATCTTTCCAGCACATCAATCTCAGAACTTTCATCTGGTTGAGACTTAATTTCTACTTCATTTCCTTCAACTTCATCTATGATTCCACTCTCCTCTAAAGGAACTACCTTAGCACCCTTTACTTTACAGGGACCCACACTATCCATTGATCTTGAATTCGCAGACTCTGACTCAGAGAAAGCTAGTCTCCAGTAATTCAGGTCAAGAGAGTCAGGTGGACCATCAGGAGGGGCAAATCCATTTTGTTCACACCAACTAGCAACGAGACCTTTAACACAGTAATTTGGAGTCAAAGAAAGATGCGGGAGGCTCTGCTGTGTCTTTGGACAGGTGTTATGCCCATCGCTGAACCATTTCTCAATGCATACCCTTTCATATGTCTGTCCAGAGGCAATGATGACAGGATCATACATAAGTTGCAAAGATATAGGACACCTCAATTCTTCAGGAGGAATTGCCATATGTCCAGATATCCTACTGCTGGGCTTAAAATTAAAGGAATTGAGCTTGGAAAACTGTCGTTCGAATGCATGACCATTACCAGCAGACTCTCCATCATAAAAAGAACCCTGAACAGTTGGGGAACAAGGCGCTGAGCCCTGTGAATCATTATCATCTGAAATCTCACTTCTGAACAACTTTGAATATTTCCTCATCAGGTGCAAAAGATAGGCAACGATCGATTCTTTTCTTTTATCTTCCTCAGTACGAGCTCTATCTATTAGCTTTTTAAGAGCCCTTCTCTCTGTGAGAGCTGATCTAGAAGAAGTAATACCAAGTTTAGTCACAGCCTGATGAAAAGACTCCAGTTCATTGTAGTCGCTACTGTCAGCAAATTTTCTCCCTTGCTGGAGTAATGCAATTATCTCATCACCAACTTGCTTCTCCACTGGATCAAGCATGAAGACAGTGCCCTCAAGTTCATTTATAATTTCCAAAATCTGAAACAGTTCACTCTAGGTTGTCAGAAACTTTAATTGTGATTAAAAACTAGACTAAATAACTCATTATATCATTTTTTTTGTTCCTTAAAATTTCTTTAGTCTTCATTTTCAATTCTACTCGCATCATAAAATTCGGGGAACCCGCCAAGGTCATTCGGAGCTGCACATATATTGCAACCTAAGTTCCGAAAACCAAATAAGTCTTAACGATTCAGAAAATTAAATATTCATCCTTTAGGACTATCAATAGTTTTCTAAAGTAACCTTGAACCCATGAAAATAGGAGGAAGAAGCAAATACCTGGCATCCAATTGACTGTGGAACAATATCTTCGACACGCCTAAGACTGTCTACAAGAGAATTTTTTGCTTTTTCAAATTTTGAAAGAACGGAATCTCCCGTTATAGCCTGCAGAGCAAAACTGAATTTATTAACTTGCCTTCACGGGTAAAATCACTACATTACTTCAAAGTAAATGTGTTTCAATAAATCACTTTCTATATATAAAAAAGGATTGCTGAAGTTTTAACAAAATGTTGTACAAGCATATACATACAACTTACCAAATAAAGCTTACTAGATTCTGAGCAATGAAGAATGACAGTTTTAGCCTTCTCTATGGCGATATGTAAGGAACATAAAGCTTGAATTCCAGATTTGCTCCTAGGTCTTGCTGCTTCTAAGGAAGGGAATACCGACAGGACTTTACAGTATATTGCAGACAGTATCTTGCACATCTCTCCATGTAACTGGAAAAAAAATATAGACAATGGCAGGGAAGTTAATAAGAGAAAAGTAGGAGTTGAGAAGATGAATTCACATGATAGCCATCCATCCAAGCAAAATAGAACAACGTGATGATGCAAACCAAATTCTGGAAAGCATAAACCGAATAATGTTCGAATGAGACATAAAGGAACGGGATAGCAGTATAAATCCCTTAAGAGAATGTTCAAAAAATGTATGGCTGATGACCTTCGACACTATGGCACCATAACTAACACAGAGACAGCAAGCCAATCGAAAGTTCCAAAGGAGGAAACAATCTCCACAACAGGAAGTAAAAACAACAAAGTCCCATGACCAATCATTGGCACCTTAATAAGGTTCTGAAATCCTCAAACTATTTCGATAATTCTAATGTTACCCCTAGACAAGTTGGAAAAGAAGTAGATGAAAAATAAGAAAATAAAAGACCAACACTACCAAACACCATCAAGCTACATGCCTACGGAAATGCATATTCAAATATTTCATATTGGGCAGAACGAGTTACCTTCGCATCAGTAAGAGCGAAGAAGTTCTCCTCAACCTCAGCAGAATCCATGCTAAAACGCAGATCTTTATCAACTGTGACATGACAGGTAAATTGAACCAAGTCAGCGTCGAGTTTTTCATAAAGGAAAAAAAAACAAGGTAAAATCCATATCGAAAACAAAAATTGCAAGATCATTTTGTAAGACAGCGGAAAATAAACTTCATATTTCATCGCTTTCATGGATTACGTCGATCCCTTTCCAAAGCAGATAGCAGACGATGTGGATCGATCATAATTTACGCTTAAATGCATTAAAATTATTCACCAGGTATTTAGAATTTGAAACTAGAGAACTTACACAGGTGACAAGATGAAGAGGGAAGACGCAAACATAACCAATTTACGGAAAATATATTTCTCTCTATGCTATGGAGCTGGAGATCATTGCCGACGCGTTCGATTTGGGCATTCCGCCAAGAATCAAACGTGGAAACTCCAAAACGGGAATGGCAATTCTCAGAAACAGAATTCACAGTTACGCAAAGCGAGAAGACGACACTGGATTGAGGTATCGCATTTAACAGCTAGAGTTTCAGGATTCTGACTCCAAAGAGGAAACAAAGAAAGAAATTAAACTCGAAATCCAATATTCGAAAACAACCTCCTCAGCTGAGATCTCAACCCAGAAAAGACACGGAGATTCAAAAATCCAAATCAGGCGATATTCCAAAAACGGACAAAAGACGCGAACCCGCTCATAGAACGAAGAATATCAGAAAACTGAAAACCGAAACGGGGTAAGATTCAACAAATGGCAAATAAGGAGAAGAAGAGAATGTCCATAAGTTCCCAGATGAGAACCGAAGAAAACTGAAACACGCCATACACGGAAAACGGAAGCTCGGAGCTACCAAATTCGTCGCACTCAACAAGTGAAGACAGTTGATTCAGAGACTTGAAAGAGATGAAATCGAATCCCGGTTAGGGTTGGAAGTTGAAACGTACCACGGAGATGGCCCCGGAGGCTTCATACACAAAGATTCAGCAAAGAACAAAGAAAGCAAACAGAGAGGAGATGGGGCGTTGGATGATGCGGTCTCCTCAGAACCAAAATCTCCGGATTCAAATGTGTTGCCCCAAATGGCGAAGATTTTAGCTTGCAGGAGTGGAAGAGAGCTCAAGCTTCTGAATGGCGCCGGTGATTCTCCCTATTTTCTTAGAGGAATGCGTAAAATGGCAAAGGTACAGGGAATGACTTCCAAAAGATGGGGCGTTTAAAGTGGCGAGTAATGAAGTAGGGCACAAAAATGCCATCAAGTATTCAAGTGTTCACTTAACCGATAACTTCTGTGGATACTTTTTGTTTCCGTTTAATTATGTTTGTGATTCAAACTAATAATATTATAAAGACAATAATTACTTTCAAAAAACAGAGCCAGTGATGATTAATTACTGTTTATACAGTTTTTAAACTCTTTGAACAGTTTAAATTGAATCGTTGAACTATAAATGCTGGTAATCTTTCTTTTTCAAGGAAGATGCAAGTCACTTTACATGTGAAGCACAGTTCAAACTTCACAAGTTCATATGGTTTTTAGCATATGAGTAGTATGCATATTAGCGGTAATCCCTACATCACAGAAAACTTAGCATGTAGGAGTATTTCTTCTTCTGTTTTTTTTTTATATAAAAATGCTGACACGTATTTTTTTTAAAAAAAAATTAACATCGTTTTTACTTTATAATCTAATGTTTACATATAGAAAAATAGAATTTCAAACATCAAGATGTTATGAAAAAATCATAAATTAAAATGGTGATATAGCGGTTTTTTAGGTCAAGGGTGTATACAAGTATAAAAAACGAAAGACTTTTCTTTTAAAATAGAAAAACGAAGAAAATTGGTTTTTTAATGGGAAACTAACGAAATATAAAAACGAAAGTAAGACTTTTCTTTTAAAATAGAAAAACGAAGAAAATTGGTTTTTTAATGGGAAACTAACGAAATTTATTGTATATCAAAAAGTAATGCGAGGATGAGAGGGTATAAATGCGAGGTGAAAAACCAAAAATCAAAATGGAGAAGAGAAATTGGCGCATTTTCGTCGTTTGATGATGTCTCCCCTGTTCGTCGGCCGACAGTTGCCGACCTCCTCGTTTGTCGGGTAGCAGATCTGTCAAAATAACTAAAAACAAAAGTAGTAGTCATTTGACAAAACTGACCTGTCCATTTTCTATTCTTATGTGTGTTCTTTATATTAAAATTTTGGAAAATTTGGATTAGTATTTAAAAATTGATGTAATATTTATGAGAGAGAAAATTGAAGAAGAAATTAATTTGATATAGGTCGAATTATGGATTAGTACCTTGAACTTTAATTGTAACTCGTACCCTAAACTATAGGAGTGATGCAGTTAAGGCCTTCACCAAATTTTTGTTTGTTGACTAACGTTAAAATAATATAAAATTATATATTTAGTCATCTAACTTGAAACATTTTCCAAATTCACCTCAAAATAACAAAAAGAGTAATAATAATATATTTCTCAAAAGTATTGAAACAATTTTTTTTAATTTTTGACTTGGAAAAAGTTTTAATTTAAAATTATTGCACACAAATGGTAATTTAACATTTATACTTCACAAATGTAATTCCTCATCTACAAATGCGACATTATCATTTTTTTACAAAAAAATATATTTCAAAAATTAAGCTTTCAAAAACTAACTTTATGTTTATTAGAAAAAAAGATCTAAAACTATATTGAAGGCTGCAAGGGACAAAAAAACTAACGATCTGTTGAAGGTTGCAACTAACATTTTGTTGTTATAGATTCTGTTACCACTTCATAATTCAAACATGACTGTTACTCAATGAAAAGTGTTCTTGTCTCGGTATAGATCTCGTCGGACCTCTCGTCAGTTCTTATGTGAAATCACATATTTTTTTTCTCTTTTATGACCTTTTAGTTCGTTCGGATTCAACAACGCCATCGGAGGATACAACGGGCAGACTCAGTCGTGTAGTACGGGTTGGTGGTAGTGGAGACGGATGCGAGCTCGACAGGGTTGAGCTCAATGGAGAGGACCGTGGTGGTAGGGGTGTGCACGGGGCAGGGCGGGGCGGATAATGGGGAAAATGCTATCCATACACTGCGGGGCGGGGAAATTGCTATCCATACAACTGCGGGCGGATACCCAATTTCAAGATCCGAAACCGCCCCGCATCTACGCCGGTACCTTGATTGACGCCGCACGATGACGTTAGGACATTTATGTGGGTGATCAACATAATGAGTTGTACGACATTACTACATGATCGACATTGTTTAATATACTTGATTGATCAAAAATGGTGATCGGCATGATGAATTGTTTAGATCGACATCAATACCTTATAGATGATCATACTTGACATAATGAGTTGTTTAGATCGACATCACTACCTTGTTAGAACGACATACATACTTGATTGATCAGCATAAAATGGTGATCAACATGATGAGTTGTTTAGATCGACATCACTATCTTGTTAGATCGACATGACTACCTAGTTAGATCGACAACACTACCTTGTTAGATCGACATACATACTTGATTGATCAGCATAAAATGGTGATTAACATGATGAGTTGTTTAGATCGACATGACTACCTAGTTAGATCGACATCACTACCTTGTTAGATCGACATACATACTTGATTGATCAGCATAAAATGGTGATCAGCATGATGAGTTGTTTAGATCCACATCACTACCTTGTTAGATTGACATGCATAATTGATTGATCAGCATAAAATGGTGATCAACATGATGAGTTGTTTAGATCGACATCACTACCTTGTTAGATCGACATACATACTTGATTGATCAAAGATAAATGGTGATCGGCATGATGAGTTGCTTAGATCCACATCACTACCTTGTTAGATCGACATACATATTTGATTGATCAGCATAAAATGATGTATCCAACAGCTGTGTAGATAATTATATGTAGGGGCGGGTCGGAGTGGGTACCCGCGGTTTTGTAATATTAAAAACCGAACCGATCCGCAACAGACCGGTTACCCATTTTTTCGGTTACCCGCTTTTTTGATTTCGGATTGCACGGTTCAGAGCGGGTTGACGGTTTTTCAATTTTTTTAACACCCTTACATGGTGGAGATTGGTGCAAGAGAGAGCAAATTTGGCACGACTAAGCCCATATCTAGTGTTTGTTAGAGCCATCGGAGCCTCGGGTCGTTGCTGGAATTCATGGAATTTAGAGGCTTTTGTAAATTCTTTGGTTCAAAGTTGGAATTGATTTGTTGTCCAGATCTATGTTTGTTCTCATCACGAACTTGATTCTGTAAAGGGGGTTTTCAATCTTATTTTCAATTTTATTCACGTCTGTTTTTTTGTTGGATTTTTTGGTTCATAAAATGAATTTATGACCAATTGGGAGAGATGGAGAGATCATGGCGATGATGATGAAGAGGTACAGAGAAAGAGAGAAAAATTGGTTCTTTGGCTTGGTGATGTCCAGGTCATTATGGTGAAGACCAAATTGTTACTAATTTGTTGTTACTTGTTTCATTTGTACTGTAGTAATGAAGAATGATCACAAAGAAATTACAGAGAAAATGATTTCATTCGCATGAGTTTAGCTGTTATTGGAACAACAAAGTGAAAGTTTGTAGTGAGAATGATGGTAAAGATAATAGTGGAAGAGGAATTGAGAGGCAATGTGCAAGTATAAAAAAAATTATGGGATAAGTTGAAGTTTGATTAAGGACATTTTTGTCATTTCTCTTCAATTAACGGTTAATTTAATGGTCTAACTAACGAAAAGGACTTAATTGAGATAAAGATCAAAGTTAAGGGAATCCAGTATGACAAGTTCTTAAAATGGGGTCAAAATAGGATAATTTGGAAAGGTAAAGGACTAAGCTTGGAGTTTACCCTATTTAATAATGATTATGAAGTTCCCAAAATTAGTTGATTTATTATTTAAGACCTTAAACATGCAAGAATAACATATTGGTCATCAACCCGTTAGAAATCTAATACCGTTAACGGAGTTATTGTGTCCATGCCCTTAACTGTACCGAGTTGAATAGTTCAGGTTGCGAGTTTAGACGAGTTACAATCCAGATCCTTCATTGAACGAGTCATCAAAGTTCGGAGTACTAATCCATAATTTAGCATTTGATATATTATTGGTGAAAATATTGGAAATTAGTCTGTATAATGCAAAAAACGCAATTCTTCCTCCCTACAACTTAGTACGAATGTATTCTCCTCTTTAGAATTGAACACATTTTTCTTTTAGTTATCTCACTGAAATTACTTTCCTTAAAAATTTTCATCACTCAAATTTTTTATTTTAAATTTTTTATTTTAAAATGTTGGGGAAATTTAATAAATAAAAAATAAAAAAAATTGGACTAAAACGACATTATCTAATACTTTCCGTTTGTGTTTTAATGACAGGTGGTAAAATTGTCCTCAAAATACTTCCCTCGTCCTGCTATGTCGTGAATCGGACAAGACAAATAAATTTATATGTCCGACTCACCCTCAAGTGTAAGGATTGTTTTGTAATAAAGAGGTGAGTAGGAGTCGATCCCACGAATACTAGATGTATGATATGCTATTGAGAAAGTTATCTACTATGCAAATTAAACTACTTAGAAGATGAGTGATGTAAGTGATAGAATGAGGAAATGATATTTGAATATGAATTAAAACTAGCTAAAACTAACAACTAGGAATTAGACAATAAATATTTAATAGAAAAACAACCACCAAATGAAATGTTGAGTATATTGCTTCCATAATACATGATCTTAACTAGACGAATGATGATATAAGAGGAGAGGATTCAATCATATGTTCCACACCTTTCGTGTCTGAAACTCGTTCTTGTATCTTAACCTATGGTAATCTCTTACCAAAGGTTTAAGACCAAGACTATTAATTAAGAGCTAACCTATGCTCCTAAGTGAATCTCTTTTCTTTCTCAAGCAAAAGTTATGCTAGTTTGATGGTCTAAGGTTCATGAAAAGCTCTCTCGAGCATTTCCTCGAACACCTTGTAGGCATACGCAAGACAAGCTTGAAATCTAGGCATACACTACATTAAAGCACTCACACAAGCCTCATATACAATCAACACATCATAAGAGTCAAGAATCAAGCATTACTTCCACAATAGACCCAAACCCTAAATGGTTTTGGGTCCTCTACAAAAGGACCTATGAAATTAGCAAATGAAGAGATAGAATGGATAGAAATATTAGATAATGATAGATAAGGATAGAAATCACCAATAGAGTAGAAAATTTGGGGTTGGGTTCTCCATGGAAGAAAACCCTAAGCTCCAATTGAAGCTCTCTAACAAAATCTTCAAAAATGTGTTATAGTCTCTTGCTTGTCTAATTAGAAGAAAAGAGACCAATATATAGGGATGGGCATTGAGCGGGTCGACCCGCCCATGGATTGATCCGCCTTGATCCGCATGGTGGTGGATCGCTCCATGACCCGCTCCACTTTTACTTGGTGGATCGATCCGTATTGATCCGACCCGCCCACCAACAAAGTGACTAAAGTGTAACTTTTTAAAGTTTTGGTCATTTTTATTTTTTCAAAAAGTTCGTGACTAAAAATGTAAACACTTTTGGGGCAAAATGTAAATTTCTTAAAAATTTGAGGACCAATTTGTAATTTTTGAAAAATTTGAGGGCTGATGTTGTAAATATTTTTTACGGGGAGCTCCATGGAACTCCAACGGATATCCACGACCCGCTCCACTATAGCTCCACCATAGGTGGATCACAAACCAACCCGCCCATGGTGGAGCGATGCGGTGGAGCGTGGAGCGATCCAAATGGATATCGCCCATCTCTACCTATATATACTTTGCTAAAGGTCTAAAGAGTCCCTATACATATTGGACACTTTTAGAGGGCTAAATGGGAACCGGTGCAAGTGCGTGGGAATCGAGAAAGATCGTGGTAGTCCCGGATAAAATGAATGCAGCAGGTGGCGCTACGATGGTGCCACAGGTGTGTCACTTTGAGGCTGAGAGCTCACGTAGTGTCACCTTGACTCTGCGATGGTGTCACGGTTACACTTGATAACTTATCCGGGCCATATCTTCTTCGTCTGAGCCTCGATTAACCCGAAATTTGTCGTGAAACGTCCGTCTCTTCATGCTCTATCATTTAGGCTCATGTTTGGTGCATTTCCACTCTATTTCCATAGAAGTTACATGCCCTACATTTAAAATATGTTAAAAGTACGAAACACGTAATTCTAAAAGAGTACAACAAATTTTGATGGAAATGGCTTAAAACACCATAAAAAATATGACATGTGTATGTCACACATCACGTCCTTAGGACACTTATTGAGGTATCGAGTTCGAACCTCTTATATCCCCAACTTTACCCCGTTTGTATAAAAAAAACATCATACCACATATACACTGGTTGGAGTAAAATATTGTCCAAAAAAAAGGAGAATGTTCCTACAGATCCGGACGTTTAATTTATTTGTCAACATCTCTGGGGTCGAATTGCCGAAATGTTAAACAAAGTGCGTCGACGTCAATATTTGGCTTGGACGGGTTTCATATCATGTGATGGTGAAACACAAAAGTGTGAAAAATTAAGAACGGGCCTTTCGGCGTGATGGAGAGTGGAGGAGATGAATCAATCGAACTCCGTTCCACTTATCAAATTAAAATCAGTCCCCTTATAATTATTGTAAAGGATGTGTACTTTTTAAAAGCTTTTGGGAAGAAAATGAGAAATAAAAAATAAAAAAATAAAAGTGAAATTATGAGAGAAAAAAACTGCAGAACGGTTGATTTTATGAATTTAGAAACTTTTTACTATTGTCTTTGAACAGATACAAACATGAATCCAGAACATATCCATAAATCTTAAGTCGTATTTTTTCACATTTCGTTAATGATGTTAGTTTGATTGGTAGATTTTCAGAGTTAAATTAATATAATAACACCGTTAATTATATGTATCACATTTAATTCAAACAATTCTTTCCTAATATAATTCGTAGCTCCGCACCTCACCCTATCCCACTGTCCGGTTGACCGTGCGCCGCCGACCACCCCGCCACCTCTCACCTTCGTCGGCCTCACCCACCCGCTGCATACCCACCATCGCCTAAGCTACGCTACACCACGGCCATATATACGGAGGGAGTTTATGCTCGCTTTGTCCATTTGGCCTTTGTTTTCTTTTGGAAGTGTCATTTTTTTCCTACAATATTTTCAGATTCTTACATATTTAATTATATCAATATTCAAAATATTCTACTATTTTTTTTCAGTGAACTTGTAAATGAACACAGCCAAGTACCCAATTGGCGCAAGCATAAAGTATTGTCGTAGTAATAAATTACCGACGCTATCTTGTCGTCCAAGCTAATCTATATATATTTTTTGGTAGAATTATTATTATAGCGGCCATGTATATATAGCAGCACAAGCACACGTTGCAGGAATATTTTTGTCATGTGTACATGTGCATTTAGAGTTTCAACTCATGAGAAGAGGAACAATATTGTTGTTAACGCAAGCTTTTCCGAGTAACCAAACGTTTTCGAGATGTTGATCAAAGAAATGAATTCTTATTCAAATACTACGTACGTACGTCCGTAATATATAGTAGAGTTTTTTTTTGAAAGGCAAAATATATGAATTTGTATTAAGGAAACTAAACAGGGTCTACTCCGAGGAGGAGAAGAACCTGATTAGTTTGATGAAAAAATGGATTGAGTTACAGACAATTACCAATACCCCCTAAGGGGTTTACAAGCCAATCGGACCAGGAAATGTTGAAATTTCTCCATCGGTTGTAGATCCATAAGAAGGAGAGGAATTGGACCTTCGATAACCACGATTTGTTGTTGCGATGAGTTGTCTTTGAAGATTTTAGCATTCCTATTTCTCCAAATGCTCCATGAAGTAACCCGAATGATAGCATCCCACCCTTGTTGTTGCGGATTCGAAAGCTTTGAGTGGGGAGGGTGAGAGTTTGCGGATTGCAGGACATCTCGGACCGAATAAATGTCTATGAAGTCACCAAAATCACACCAAGTATAAACAGATTTCTATCGAGCAATTGCAACAGGACAGACAACCAAACAATGATCTAAATTTTCCAACGCGCAAGGGCAATTTGAGCAGCCCACATTCTCTATTGGGATGTTGCGAATGGCGAGTTGAAGGCATAAAGGGGGTCTGTCTTGCCTGGCTTTACAGTAAAAGATGATCTTTCTTGGAACCCATTTGTTCCAAGAGGTCTTCAAAGGATGAGGTTGCTTTTTGAGAGAAAGATGGTCCGCCAACTTGGATGTGTAGGAGACCGAGAAGGCACCTTCAATTGTGAATGAGCAATCCCAAGTGTCGTCTTTGTTTTGCTACAGAGAGATTTCCTGCAAGTTAGAAGATAGATTGCAAAACTCTGTTAACGCTCTTCCTCGCAACTCCCTCTTCCAATTCCACTCCCAACACCAAACACCATTTACCCAAGTCCCTTTCTATGCTATAGTGGCATCTCCCATCGCATCTAGAGCGAACAACTTAGGGTAACAATCAGCCAAACATTTATTGTGAGCCCAATTGTCTTTCCAAAACTTGAAAGAACGACCATCTCCCACTTTTCTACAGAAAGATCTAGAAAAGAGTAATCCTGCATCATCCATGTCCCTCCTTGCTTTTAGAATGCCCCCCCCAAACCCCTACAGTTTCACCATCATACCGCACCTCCATCCCTCCCTCTTTCCCATGAATATTTTGCACCACTTTCACCCATAAAGCCTCTCTTTCTACTCTAAACCTCCACCACCACTTTCCTCGAAGACCCCAATTTTTTGCTCTCAAACTGCCTACATTCAACCCGCCAACCTCGAAAGAATCAAGAATTGTTTCCCAAGCCACCCAGTGAACAACTTTTTTTTTCCTCGGAACCACCCCAGAAAAAATTGCAGCGTAAACTCTCAAGTGTTTTGGTTAACCTAGCAGGGGCTCGGAACAACGAGAAATAGAATAAGGGCAAGCTTCCCAAGATTGACTTTAAGATAGTAAGTCGGCCTCTAGCAGAAAGAATTTTGGAGCGCCAAGTAGTGAGTCTAGATTTTACTTTTTTTGTTACATCATCCCAAGCTTCAACTGTGTGCATTTTGACACCAACCGGAAGACCCAGATAAGTAAACGAAAATGAACCTTGAGAGCAACCAACTGAAGATGCCATTTCTTCAACTGCTGATTTTGTGACACCAATACCATAAAGCTTTGTCTTGGAGAGGTTTATTTTCAGCCCGGAGATTTGCCAAAAGCACTTTAGAATTCGCATCAGATTTTTTATGTTGTTATTCTCCCATGCTCCAAAGAAGATAGTGTCATCAGCGTACTGAAGGTGAGAGATTTTCAGCCCTTGTCTGCCAATCTCAATACATTTAAAAATCTTCTTTTCAGCTGCTTGTTCCATTAAAATATGAAGCCATTCAGCTGCTAGTAAGAATAGAATGGGTGATAATGGATCTCCCTGTCTCAGCCCTCGTTCCATTTTAAATTCTCTCGTCGGGCTTCCATTCACAAGTACTAAAACCGATGTTGTAGATAGACAGGTCCGCATCCACTGGATCCATTTTTGGCCAAAATTCACCTGATTTAGAATCGAGAATAAATAATTCCAGCTCACGGTGTCAAAAAGCCTTTTCAAAATCGACCTTGAGAATCACTGATTTCTGCTTTAAGCGCTTCACATAACTGACAAGTTTGTTGGCAATCAAAACTCCGTCAAGGATCTGGTGGCCTTCAATAAAACCTGTTTGAGAACCACTCACCAGAAGAGGGAGAACTTTCTTCAATCTTTCTGCTAGAATATTTGAAATGACCTTGTATTGGCAACCAATTAAGTTGATGGGTCTAAAGTCCTTTAATCCAACTGGGTCTTTGACTTTCGGGATTAAAGTGATGAACGATGCGTTGCAACCTGGATCAAGCTTTCCGACCTGCTCGAAATATTTGACAAACTTGAAGAAATCATCTTTCAGAACTTCCCAGTGTTCCTTTAAAAGTTTGAAGTTGAGGCCGTCTGGACCCAGTGCTTTGTCGCTTCCGCAAGACCAGACCGCTTCTTTCAATTCCTCGGTTGTGATAGGGGCTTCAAGAGAAATAGCGTTCGAGTGTGGGAGCTTCTTAAATTTTGAACTCAATAAGATGCCCCTTACTTTTTCTGGTTCCTTGAATTGATTCTCGAAGAAGTCTGCAACAACCTCTTTTCTAATTGGGGGATCATCTGACCATTGTCCGTTAATTTGAAGGCCTCTAATATTATTCCTCCTCTGTCTATGTTTGACAGATGCATGAAAAAATCTGGAGTTTTCATCTCCCTCCAAAGCCCATTTGCACCTTGCCTTTTGATGTAACACGCTGGAAAGATCCTTTTCTGAATAGATTAAATTCTGGAAGCAGGTCAGCATTTCTTCTTTTTCTGTCTCATTTAAATCTGAAATTTGAACCCTTCTTTCCCACGCTTCTTTTTCCTTTCTAAGTTTGATGACTCTGCTATTTGCTCCTTGAAAATCTGTACGATTCCAGTTTTTGATCTCTAACTTCGGATTTCTGATTTTTTCTTTAAGAATGTAGTATGGTCTGCCGATGTCGAATAATTTCCAAGCTTGCTTCACAATTCCTTCAAGATTTGGGTTTTGCAGCTAGGAATCATAAATCCGGAAAAGTTTTGGACTGAAATCAATGACCTTGTTCTGAAGAAGGAGAGGGTTGCAGTCTGATACGAATCTACACTTTCAGGTAGCAATTTCAAATACTTTTAAATACTTTTTGAAAAAAAAAATTGCCCAACTAGAAATAATTTGTGTCAAACGCAATTTCAGTTGCCAATTAATACTACATATTTTTGTGATACAACATCCCTAAATCCACTTCTGAAAACTGAAAAGTGGATGAACTTGTGATGCAAGAAACTTCAAGATTCTCATATTGTACTCTAATGATCTTTGACACTCCATTGAAACCTTTCTAACTCATTTTCAATTTCATATTAATGGACACCAATCTAAATGTTTTTCCTCATCATCAGACTCTTGTAACAAAGATATTTACTCCCTATAAGTTTCTTATTCCTTTTGCGATCAGTACTTGAATTCTTCACTCGTAAATTTTATTCTATATTACAAAACTTTCATTTTTTTCTTAGTCGTTTGCTCTCTCAGGATCTCACTGGTGATTGCCTGGCAGTACTACACACACAATAAATAAATAAATGAATGAATAAATAAATAAATAAATAATCGTTTGGTGCCCTACGACTCGATTCCGATTCATACTTTATAAACTCTCTTTTCTTTTTTCTAAGTGTTGTATTACTAATTGTTTACTTCAAATATATACGCGGAAGATACGCTAATTCTACTTTATTAGTTTGCTCTTATTTGTTCTGGAAGTGGAAACTTTTTCTTCTTTACTCCTCACCTTATCCTTAATTACTTTTTTATTTTAGAATCTTAAATTACTTGATCAATTGTTTCTTAGTAAGGAAGGAAAAAAGTTATCTCTAATTGCCCTTGTTAGCCAAGAAACGTAATGTTAATCTGCCCGCTCAATCGAAGGGAATAATTTTCGTTACTTTTATAGTTGGAACAAGTGAATTCATCTAAATCTTTCTTTTCTTTTCTTTTCTTCCGTACGTGTCCATATCAGAGATTTTTTCTTTTCTTTTCTTCTTTTCCGTATATCAAATTAAACATTTCCTCTGACAAATTAATACTATCATATATCAATATCTATTTTTACCCAGGTAAAAGTTTTTTTTTTTCTCCCCTTCTTATGAACACATCCACATCTAAGAAGTTTTTTCCTGTCCATTCTTAGCCTTGCATGTCACTTCTTGAATATCTTGAGCCATGGCCAAAAACAGGACCCTGCTTATCAGTATATAAATTTTTCACCAGGTGGTGATCTGAAGCACAGATATTTTACCGATCGAAGTTTCAGATGGAGGAAGACATGCTTTCTAACCAAGATCATGATATTGACAAACTAGCTAGCTAGAATCTCGCAGATTGTTATGTAATAATTATATATGCCCAAAAGCCAATGTGAAGTCTGTAGAGAGTCAAAATATCAGTAACTTGACATATTGAAAAAATATATATTGGAGGAAAATAACATAGCCTAGGGTTTAATGTAATCGTAGATTATATATTATTTCATGTAAGCAACACCAAACATGTACAGTATTAAATAAGTTTTACGTATGTTTACTTAGTAAATTAAGATATGTATAAACTCTTTTTTTTTGCCTAGCTAGCACGAGTTTGTTGTGCATATCAAGCTTAAAGGAGTGAGAATTGAGATTCTTCCAAAGGATTTTCTGGGTTCATATTTTCTTCAGTGTACATATGATGATGCCATTGAACATTGATCTCAATGTTTCTTAAATCTGACTTTTGTTTGGTCTAAGTAAGTAGGCTTGTTGGAACTGGCATGTTCTGAGGGCCATGGCTGGCATCATATTAGCGACAATGTCTGAACTCGGCGAGAGTTTTTTTCCGTTCTATATTTCCTCCATACTTTAAAGATTGTACAATTTATTTTATTTGTTTTACAATATTTAATATATATGATTTTTTTTATGCATGTTCAGACATTCAAAGTTAAATATTGTTTTATGTGTATCATAATTTGCAATATACACTTTTTAATATATATTTTTGAATTTTTTTTGCATTTTTAATTTTTTTAAATATTTGAGTCAAATATTAAACTTTCAAACATTAAAGTTAAATGATACACTTATTTAAGTACGGAGAGAGTACAATTTTGTGATAATAAGTAGTAAAAGGTTATGAAATCTGCTACTCCAAAAATCAAACACCGTTAATTAGTTTTAGAAATTTACCAACTCCTCTTTAGTGGATTGTGGTTTTTGGAGGTATAGGAGGGAGATTAGATTCAGTGGAGAATGATTAGAGAGGAGAGTGAATTGATTGGTTGACTCATTGCCTCATGAAGCCAAGACAAAAATGATGAAGAGAGTGAGTGAGGGAGAGAGAGGGAGAAGGTAAAGTGACGGGTGGGGTTAGTTCAGGTGCTCCATGTGATTTTGGAACAAGAAGGGTTTGGAGTTTATTTTATGTCCACGTTATTTGCATGAACTCTCTCAAGTCCACCGCTTCGCCTTTTGCTACCATTTTCACAGCCAACTTGCATAAGGTTAAGGGTCACCTAATTATATATATAAAAAAGGGTCACCTCAGTTCAAATATCGCCTTTTTTGCTTTTTTGTCCACAATATCTGATAGTATTAGGAAATAGAAAAGTTGAAAAATAAGAAATTAAAATGGGATAAATGTAAATTCTGAAAAATACTAGTCTTTTGTAAAAATTGAGTGAATTTTTTTCATGTTCCGTGTTGCGGTGTTTTTTTTAACAGGCTAGAAAGGTCAACACTTTATTAATTAAGAGTATTACATAACCAATCTGGCATACTTACCGGCCAAGAAGTGCCATGACGAGCAACTACATGAGATGCAACATTGACAAGTCTAGGTACGAAAACAAAAGAGCACGAAGATAAAAGAGACTTAGTACCGTTTGGTTGCGAGGATAAAAATAGTGGGATGAGATGATTAAGATGGGATAGGGTGGGATTATTTAGGATAGGATTGGATGAGATTATTTATGATGGGATTATATCAAATAAATTTGTCATAGTCTCAAATTTCTTTCTTCCTTTTTTATCCCATCCCTCCTTATCTATTGGGTGAGGATTATTTAATCCCACTTTTATGGGATAAAAATATTAAAAGGGATAATACTCATCCCATCCTGACGTATCAAACGAGGGATGAAGGAGGAGGACAGGATATCATCTCATCCCTCCTTATCCCGCCAACCAAACGCACCCTTAAAGGATGAAGCCTCGTCCAAAAGGGTCGTCCCAAAACTATAGCAAAATGGACCTTTATGAGAGTAAAGCTGGTTAACCAGATCCCGACAATCGGACTCAATAATGATCGAGCTCCAACCACGACATCGTGTCTCCCGAAGACCCCATAATATATTGCTCCTGCTTCAACATAGAGGGGATCGACAGCATCGTATCTGAATCCCAAAGAAGACGCTTCCATCAGATTACCATAGCTATCCCGCGCAACACAACCGAAGGAAGCATAATTTTGCCCCTCCATATTGCAATGTTTGACTCAAATTATTACTAAGACGAGTAATGATGAATTATTCAAAAAAATTATACTTTTTTTTGAACGGCAATAATTTTATTAAAATATTTAAAGTACATAAACGCTAATGAAATGTTAAAATAAACACCCAATAACCCAATAAAAATAAAGATTTCAAGTCCCTTCAGAACTACCCATTATAAGAAGATAAAAATCTTTAAAATTTACATCCCTAGTTCACATAGAACTATAGAACTTTCAACCAACCAAGATTGCTGTAAGTCGACGATTGCTCCAAAATCCCTTATTTGGCTCTTTACTCTCTAATTTTTGATATTCCATTGTAATCTTCGCAATTCATTCTTCAGTTTAGCACGAGATCCAGAGTTCGAAGCTCCCCTTTTGACAGGTTTGAATGCCTCATCATAAATCTCCAAGGCAAGTTCTTCACAACCCTCAAAAGAGCATCCCACAAATTTACAAACTTTATTATACTTGAAATTATGATACACACATAAATTATTAAACTTTATATATCTAAAAATTCTTGATAAAAGATTATAAATCAAATATATTGAAAATAAGAAAACAATTTCAGTCAAATTTTCAAATTTTCAGGATGGGGGAGTATTTGATATTTGGATAGCGTAAGAACAAAACCATTGTCATCCATTCTATATTGTGGAAGTAATATTGTTTGTTTGAGCCAGTTTTTAGATCAGAGACGAGGCCCAACTTAGGTTAGGCGCAATCGATTAGGAAGGCGTAATGCTTGGAGTATGGGCCTATTATGGCCCAATTTCTACAATTTTACTCCATGTTTTTTCGATGAACCAAAGGCCCACAAGATTATTACCCGCGGAACAAGAAAATCCAACTCCCGCTGTTTTTAGAGGTCTTCTTCTGAATCTTGCGAAATAAGTTCCCAGAAACCAGTCCCTTTCTACTCCTATCTGACTGTGGTTTAGGGTTTCTCCTGGTCATTGTTTGTAACTCTATCTTGAAAACTCACCAGAACTGCACATATGAAGCTGGACACTAGCGGATTTGAAACCAGGGCACCGCTTTTCGGAGCCGGTGGTGGTGTTGATGTTGGACTTTCATCTGCTCATGCATTCGAGCTGCCTAATGCATCTGATGTGAGTTGTGAAACATTTTCTCAGTAGGTGTTGTCTTTAGATATAAGTGTGATAACTTAGAAGCTGAATTGTTTTTTTCTCTTCCGTCTTCAGTTTGATGGATTTCAGAAGGACGCTATCCAGACGGTGAAACCTGCGAAAGGGACAACCACCCTTGCTTTTATTTTCAAGGAGGGGGTAATGGTCGCTGCTGATTCTAGAGCTAGCATGGGAGGATATATATGTGAGCACTCGTTTTTAATATTGTTTACACTCGCTGTAGCTGTTATCAGTTGTTTTAGTTTAGGTTATAGGTAAAAATGATCTTGCTAGGTGTGTGAAATATGAATTTATCTTGGATAATTTTATACGGTTATGGCAGTACATCATGCAGTGTTAGCTGTGTTGTGTTTTTCATTCAACTGTTCTGGATACCCCATGTAATTACTGATTGTGTAGTTGGATTTACCGGTTCAATTACCATCTCTTGTGCAGCATCCCAATCTGTGAAGAAAATTATTGAAATTAACCCATACATGCTTGGCACAATGGCTGGTGGAGCTGCTGACTGCCAGTTCTGGCACAGGAATCTTGGCATTAAGGTGATTGAAAGTAGAAACATTTGCTAAGCTCTTTCTGATGGTTGGTCTCTGTATTTGGTGGTGCTTTCTTGTGTTGTTATTTTATGGGTCTTTTTGAGAAATTTCCTGCAGTTTTTGTAAAGAGAAAATCATAGTCAATCACTATGGTGAAACTTCAAAGTTTAACCACTGCCTGCTTGATTACTCTTTCTCTGCACAAGAAGAAAAAGGAGAAATCATTGCACCAATTTCTTTTTATCATTGTCATCACTTTAGCTCATTAGTTTCATTAAAGAATGATATGAAATGATTGTGCATCAAATGCAATAAAATCATCCAAAAAGGTGGAACTACATGTTCAATTTATGAGGGTGTCTAGCGGTTAAATTGCCATTAAGTTTATGATTTTGTGTGCTTCTGGTAATAGTGCTTTGGATCAGCATTGATTTAAGTGGTTGACAGGGATGGTGTTCACTTTACTTGTAGAGTATAAGCACTGAATTTTATTGTAGAAGCTGTTGCCAAAGAAACCCCACCTATCACTAGCTCAAGACACAATGGATGATGCTGGGAACAGTCTGAATATTCGGCTGCGAAAATAACCAGCTTGAATATGAATAGTCAATGTACGGAAGTGTTGTCATAGCTCATGTTGATAAAGTCTACATCTCTTCCTTGTTCAATTTGGCATATTTCACTGCACTGATTCAGCCCCTACAGTGTGTACGTTTTTTTGAGAAATCAATTGTATAAAACTGGGCTTGGATTTAATGGCTATATCTGAATTGTGTTTAGTTATGTTCAGTAGTGTTCAATCTGCGTATACTTCCTGCCATTGTGTAGTGCCGGCTTCATGAGTTAGCAAACAAGCGCAGAATTTCGGTCACAGGAGCATCAAAGCTGCTGGCAAACATTCTGTACTCTTACCGAGGAATGGGATTGTCTGTTGGTACAATGATTGCTGGCTGGGATGAAACGGTATTTAACTCGATGTCACTTGTTAAAGAGTTTGTCTTCTTGTTTCTTTCCCTCTCAGTTGATCATCGAGCATCCCAGATAAATTCTTTTACTGGCTCACTCTGAGTAGATAGTCTTGTATTCATTTAGGGTCCAGGGTTGTATTATGTAGACAGTGATGGTGGACGGTTGAAGGGAATGCGTTTCTCAGTTGGCTCTGGGTCACCATATGCGTACGGTGTGCTAGACAATGGGTATGCTATATTTCTTGAATTTCGTGTTATTATTTGTTAGTTGTCGGAGAGTCAGTGTTATTGTGACTACCATTTCGTATGTTCTGATAAGACAGGTATCATAAACTCCTTGATGTGCATGTTGATTTTATGGTTGTACGACGAGATATGATTGTAGGAACTATCACAACTCATTATTGTCTCATGATACTTTTCTATGCACTTGAAAAGGGGGGAACCCCCCCCCCCCCTATTATGATAGCAGTTTTGGAATTCTATCCCATTATTCCTTCGTAAGAAGGTTGTGAACTTGTGATAGAAGAGGCATCCGGCGTAGAACTTTGCCACGCATGAATTTATAGTGTTAACTATTTTTAAATATACAACTGACATGATAACTTTATGCCACCGTCCCCAACATAGTTGGCATCAATGTGCAGTAGGCTGACAAATTATTGTTGAATAAATATCCGTTATTGTCTTAGGATAAAAACTAATTTAGGAAGAAGGAAATTGAAGCAATGCATTAGGATGCCTTGAACATGTGTCATTTGTTTTTGGCTTTGCCCTGGCTAGGACTTTGAATTAGGTCAGGTTATGATAGAATAATCTGCGAGTTGCAGGTATCGGTATGATATGTCCATTGAAGAAGCTGCTGAGTTGGCCCGAAGGGCTATTTACCATGCAACATTTAGAGATGGAGCAAGTGGCGGAGTTGCTAGTGGTACAATTCTCTCTCTCTCTCTCTCTCTCTGCACATGCACACAAGTGTTAAGTTCACTCACACATGGAAATTCTAGGGTGCATTATGTATGGACATTTCCTTGAATCAGCTTACAAGATACCTGCTTAATTCTGATATGATATTGTTTCAAACTTCTGTCAGTTTATTATGTGGGTCAAGGAGGATGGAAGAAGCTATCCGGGGATGATGTTGGAGAACTGCATTACAAGTACCATCCGGTTACTTCAAACACAGTTGAACAGGAAATGGTGGAAGTAGCTGGGGCTTGATACTAGGACTTGATATGCAAATAGATCATAAAATGACGGTTATCTTTGGTGCATTTGTCTGTTTTATCATCCCCTCTGTGTCTGCTCTTGCTCGACTTTCAGCATCATTCTACAATTTATCTGGCAGTTTGGAGTTTAACTTGAACAAGTGCCCTGTGTGGTTTATGTCCGGTACTTGGACCCACATTGATCGAGGAGTTTGAACTACCATAAGCAAAAAATGAAAAAGTGAAGATTAATTCCACTATCCAGATCCCTCACCTACCAAGTAATGGGTTGTGATTCCCACTACCCACATCCCTGTCCCAGATACTCGTATTTGCAGTCATTTTCAGCACATTTTCTTTGTTACTCCTATTAAATTTAGAATGACCATTCAAGTGTGCGTATGGTGCAGCTGCCGTAAAGCTCATTTCATTGCACTCTTTCTTTCATTTTGCTTTGCAATCCAGACAAAGGTATGTTTTTTCTTTTTCCCTGTAAAGAAGATTAGTCTAATACTTGTGTACTACTATATATTTTTACATGAATTGCTTAAGACTACAGGTATAGGATACCTATTATTGCATTGCTCATTACCTTTCTTGGCTGGTGTAATGAGAGGGCATTAGTGGAGAACTATTGCCGCAAGCTGGAATTGGAATATAGTACACTATTCTGTGTTCTTTTGTTGGCTTCTAAGCATGTGTTTCATGATTGAATAGAGATAGTCTTCCTAATCATTTCGTATGCAATTTGAAAGCGCACTGATTTCCAATAAACTATGAGGACGGCAGTTGGGTGCTGGATCTATCACTACAATATTAATAGGGGGCTTCAAACTTGGGGAGGGGGAGGTGAAAGTTTTCGGTGAATCACCTCCGAAATTCATCGTGAATTTCGGAGGAGTTCACCCCCAAATTCTCGCACCCATCGTGAAAAACGGAAGGTCCGAATTTCAGGAATTCACCATGATTTCGGGCTAGTTTTCGTGAATGGCTGGGGAGGAAATCTTGGAGGCCGATCGGCGATCGTTGAGTGGGTTTCCATTTCGTTTCTCATGGTGAATTTCTCGAAATTCGGTGAATTTTTCACTCCCTCTCCCAAGTTTGAAACCCGCTATTGAGACCTCTCAATCAGTGAAAAGAAAATGCTGGTGAGAGATTAGTACATTTGATGTACTTTTTAGTGAGAAATACAGTATTTTTGCCACTTAAATTATGTTGGGGTACTTCTTAGTGAGAAACACAGTATTTTCATTTAAAAAAATAATCTAGGAGTGAGGAGGTAGCATTAACAATCGAAGAGGAAGAGTTGACACAAAATATTGGAAGAATGAAACAAAAAGAAATTTGGTAAACGAATGATCAACATAGGAAACTTTTGTTTGCATTTGGTAAAACAAACAAAACACAAACAATAACTATGTCCTAAATACACTTTTTAAGAAACCATCACAATCCACACAACACCAAAGCAAACCCCACACGGGGACACTATTTGCCCCTAGCACCCTAAAGTTTCTTCTATTTACAATTGCAGCTCAGTCCTGAACCTATCTTACAATGGCTTATCTCACATTACATGTCATATTGGCCACCACCACGGGCACAGTACTGATGAATATTTTAAGCAAAACTCTATTAGCAGCAGTCTATCAATCTGTTAGTACCCTCTTTAATTTCTCTCCAGATAAATAAAACGATATAAATAATCTTCATTTTTATGAAGATAATCTTCAGCCAAACCGCACTGTTCCATGGAGGAGTACTTTTAGCTAGGATGGAATTGAAAAGGTACAATATCAAATACGCTTGTGTTGTGACTTGTCAATTGCGTTCCTTCTACTCCCTGATTGTCTCCCTATCTTTGGCGGGAACTGGGCCCACACTAATCAAAATCTCGTCTCTCTTAAGTCTCTTTTTTTCTCATTAATCATCAATACTAGTATTAGTATTGTAGGAGTAAGTATTTATTAGTAGCTCTTTAAAACCGCATTTTTAATGGACTACGTGTCCATCCTCGAAATACGATCCTCCGTCCTCCAACATATTCTTCATTTCACTCCCATGAACCGCCTCACTGCTCTGCTTTTCTTTCTTCCGCTTTGTTTCTCGCTATCCCCCGACGGCCTCTCCCTCCTCTCCCTCAAATCCGCCGTTGACGGTGGCGCCAACGACGTCTTCTCCGACTGGGACGAGAATGACGCCACCCCGTGCCGCTGGACAGGCGTTTCCTGCATGAACGTCTCCGGCTTCCCTGACCCACGAGTCGTCCGGATCGCCGTCGCCGGGAAGAATCTCCGCGGCTACATCCCTTCCGAGCTCGGCTCTCTCGTTTACCTCCGCCGATTGAATCTCCACAACAACAACTTCTACGGTTCAATTCCCGATCAGCTCTTCAACGCCACTTCGCTCCACAGCATTTTCTTGTACGGTAACAATCTCTCCGGTCCTCTGCCTCCTTCGCTCTGCAACCTCCCTCGCCTCCAGAACCTCGATCTCTCCAACAATTCCCTCTCTGGTCCACTCCCCACGTTCCTCAAGAATTGCAAGCAGCTACAGCGACTGATTCTCGCCCATAACAAGTTCTTCGGAGAAATCCCGACCGGAATTTGGCCGGCGCTCGACAACCTGGTTCAGCTCGACCTGTCATCCAACACTTTCAATGGGTCCATCCCGAGCGACATCGGCGATCTGACTTCCCTCTCCGGTACTCTCAATCTGTCCTTCAATCATCTCAGTGGGAAGCTCCCGAAATCGCTGGGCGATCTTCCGGTGACCGTCAGCTTCGATCTCCGCAACAACAATTTGACCGGCGATATTCCACAAACTGGGTCGTTCGCTAATCAAGGTCCCACCGCGTTTCTAAACAATCCTCTCTTATGCGGTTTCCCTCTCCAGAAATCCTGCAACGCTAATTCTCAAGACGATCCTCGAGGAACTCAGAATCCTTCACCTGATTCCAACAACAATTCGCAGAAGAAAGGGCTGAGCCCAGGACTGATCATCCTGATCTCTGCAGCGGACGCAGCGGCGGTGGCCTCGATCGGTCTAATTGCAGTCTACATGTACTGGAAAAAGAAAGATTCAGAGAACGGGTGTAGCTGTACCGGGACAAGCAAGTTTGGAGGCAGCAGGAAACGGACGCTCTGTTCGGTGTGTTCTTGTAGTTGCGTCAATGGGTTCCGGAACGAGGACTCGGAGATGGAGGATCAAGAGAACGGCGGTGGAGGGAGAGGGGACGGTGAATTGGTGGCGATTGACAAAGGGTTCAACTTCGAGCTGGACGAGCTGCTGAGAGCGTCGGCGTATGTTTTGGGGAAGAGTGGGTTTGGGATAGTGTACAAGGTGGTGCTTGGGAATGGAATTCCGGTGGCGGTGCGGCGTCTGGGGGACGGCGGCGGTGAGCAGCGGTACAAGGAGTTCATTGCGGAGGTGCAGGCAATCGGGCGGGTTAAGCACCCGAATGTGGTGCGGCTGAGGGCCTACTACTGGGCCTCCGACGAGAAGCTGCTGATCAGCGACTTCATCTCTAATGGCAACTTGGCCACTGCTCTTAAAGGTTAGTTAATTTATCTATGCACGTTCTCTCATTAATGCCTTTAATCTATAAGGAAGGATTATTTGTCAAATTTTTGGGAGGGAATAGGGACAGAGAGTTGTTGGGTTGAAATTGATGAGAATGGAAGAACCATAAATTTTCTATGATCCGAAGTTGTAATTGTTTTTTCTCACAATTATTTTTTTTTATAAACACAGTTTTGTGAATTTGATCCTATTAGTAATATCTTTATAATAAATTTGTGATAAAAAAATAATGGTAAAAAAAAACACTTATACAGGCGGGGCATAGAAATTTTATCGATGGTAAGATTTGGGTTGTGGTAGGTGGAGCGTAAGGTGACAATGACAGAGTTGAGTTGGATTGTTGCTCATGGTTATGAGTAGTTGTGTCCATGTGCTTCTCCAAGTGTAAGACTAAGACTAAGAACTAGGAGTGCACGTAATGTTACTAGAATCCAGACTACTCCTAACACATTTCAGGTCAGTTTCTTGTACGTCGGGTGTCTGCGTCTCTGTTTGTTGGTGGTAAGAAATTTTTAGTGAAACTAAAAATAACAGTTCATTTTTAGTGAAACTAAAAATAACAGTTCTACATACAGGAGCTAAATTTTATTAATTCAACGAGCAAGTCATGATAAATCGCAGTGAAACTAAGATAACAGATCCATAGTTCAATAACTTACTAATTAAACTTTGTTTTGTTTTTCCTTTATTTATCAAATGTTTATCCATCTTCAATTACTAATTACAACCACTATACATAATTAATCAAAGGAGAATATTTGGGAATATTAATAAAATACTATATTCTCACTTAAAACTTGATGCTCATCTTCTTTTACAAATTACTCCATTCATATCAAAATACTAGACACATTCAACTTTTTAAATTACATTGGATTCTAAATACATTGGGAAGATTATTTTTTTATATAAAAAAAACATTACAAACTTTGATTTACTATTTGTATATAAATAGAGTAGTTATAGGCTGCGTATGCTCATAAGATGTAATGTTAATTACATATTGCCATCACGCCGGCGACAGTCGCCGTGAATTTCGATCCACCCCCAACTCTGGTTTAAAACAACCACGAATTCGGTTCAAGCTTCAGTTTCGACAGTCGCCGTCAATTCCGATGAAGCTTCTCGTCAAGAATTCTACAACCATCATTAATTCCGATGAAGTTTCCCGTCAAGAATTCTTTCATCGTTATTCTTCCATCGATATTTCGGATCTACTTCTAAAATCCAAACCAGTCCAACTTAGCACCACAACCACCGTCAACATTTGGTCACGATGAAACTCCAGAACAACCAAACTTGCAAATGATGAAAAATTGATACTTTTACAACTTAAGAAAAGTGGATAAAAACGATGATGATCACAATAGGTAGTCATGTTGATATGCACATTTCCAATGTTGATCAGTAGTCTTCCCATGTTGATAAGCTTCTGTCCAATGTTGATCTGCTTTTGTCTAGTGTTAATCTATCTTCTTTATTATGTTGATCATTCTTTTTAGAATGCTAATATCTCTTATTGTCATGTTGATCATATTTTAGCGTGTTGATATTTCTTCTTGTTATGTTGATCTATCTTATTTGTCATATTGATATTTTTTAGCATGTTGATTTGTCTTCTTGTTATGTTGATCTTTCTTCTTAGCCCGTTGATCTCTTTTCTTATCATGTTGATCATTCTTTTGAGTATGTTGATCTCTCTTATTGTCATGCTAATCTTTATTTTAAGCAAGTTGATCTTTTTTCTTACCATGTTGATCTATCTTCTTTGTCATCTTGATATTTCTTTTTACCATGTTGATCTCTCTTCTTGTTATGTTGATATGTTTAGCATGTTGATCTTTTTTCTTACCATGTTGATCATTCTTTTGAGCATGTTGATCTCTCTTATTGTCATGCTGGTATTTCTTTTAAGCAAGTTGATCTCTCTTTTTATCATGCTTATCTATCATCTATGTCATGTTGATCTTCTTTTTCGCTTATTGATATTTTTTCTTGTTATGTTGATCTCTTTTTAGCATGTTGATTAGTAGAGTTGTCACGTTGATCAACTTCCGTCCAATATTTCCGTCCAATATTGATTAATAGTTTTGCCTTGTTGATTGATGTTGTTTACACGAGGAAAGCGTTGTTGATCGACTAATCATACTTATCAAACATGACCACTATCTTTGTCAAATTTATTGAATGACAAATTTGTAAATAAGTGAATCGTATATGCAAACCATACGCATTGCTCACAATAGGTAGTCATGTTGATATGCACATTTCCAATGTTGATCAGTAGTCTTCCCATGTTGATAAGCTTCTGTCCAATGTTGATCTGCTTTTGTCTAGTGTTAATCTATCTTCTTTATTATGTTGATCATTCTTTTTAGAATGCTAATATCTCTTATTGTCATGTTGATCATATTTTAGCGTGTTGATATTTCTTCTTGTTATATTGATCTATCTTCTTTGTCATATTGATATTTTTTTTAGCATGTTGATTTATCTTCTTCTCATGTTGATCTTTCTTCTTAGCACGTTGATCTCTTTTCTTATCATGTTGATCATTCTTTTGAGTATGTTGATCTCTCTTATTGTCATGCTAATCTTTATTTTAAGCAAGTTGATCTTTTTTCTTACCATGTTGATCTATTTTCTATGTCATGTTGATCTTTCTTTTTAGCAAGTTGATCTCTCTTGTTGTTATGTTGATATGTTTAGCATGTTGATCTTTTTTCTTATCATGTTGATCATTCTTTTGAGCATGTTGATCTCTCTTATTGTCATGCTGGTATTTCTTTTAAGCAAGTTGATCTCTCTTTTTATCATGCTTATCTATCATCTATGTCATGTTGATCTTCTTTTTTCGCTTATTGATATTTTTTCTTGTTATGTTGATCTCTTTTTAGCATGTTGATTAGTAGAGTTGTCACGTTGATCAACTTCCGTCCAATATTTCCGTCCAATATTGATTAATAGTTTTGCCTTGTTGATTGATGTTCACATGAAGAAACGTTGTTGATCGACTAATCATACCGATCAAACATGACCATTATGCTGATCAAATTGAACGCATACGCATAGCTCATTTTAATGGATCATATAAATAATGTGACTTCGTGGAGTATTAAATAAAAAAATCACGGTAAAGGCAAAAAGGTGAGGGGAAGAAAGGGCTTTTTAACAACCTTTGAATTCTATGCTCGGTTTGCAATTTCACTTAAGTATACTATATAACATTTGTCAAGGTTTTACGAAAAGTGCAATTTTTGTCATTTTCCTTTTTCATTTTTTTTTGCAGTTTAGTCCCTATCCTTTGTTTCCTTTTACATTTTGATCCTTTTCCTTCATTTTTTTGCATTTTGGCCCTTTTTTATAATTATGGACACTTGTCTTCATTTTTTAAGCATTTTGGTCCTACTAATTTCTTCCTTTTATGTTTTGGTCTATAATTTTGACATTATATAGTTAGGTTCATAACTTTTCTATTCATTATAGTCGAGTCAAAGTTGCTTATTTAAACATGAAATATACAAATAAACATGGAAATTCTACACTAATTTTCAACTGATACATTTGTGAGGGGTCCTAGCAACAGTAATACAACAGCAACACGTTTCACTTTTTTTCTTCTTCATATTTCACTGGCTAAACGACAGCGTTTAGTTATCTGTTGCTTCTCAATACTTGCGAGCTGCGAAATTGCAAGGAATAAAATAATCCTCTAGCTTTTGCTCAATGATTTTTGTTGTTTTCCTGTCTTTTTTATTTTGCTTAATTTTGTTTACGTCCTTCAAAAGCTTTTGTGTTTGTTCTTTTGATTTTATTCTTTATAATTTTTACGTTCAGGACCCTAAACAGTAGGTTTTGTGTGTGTGTTTTAAATGTTTTGGTTCCCTATAGTTTAACTTGTTGTATATAAAGGTTCTAAATTTTGTTCCGAATCACGGTGAAGCATGAGTTACTTCTTTTAGAATGAAATCAATTACTACAGGAAATGATCATTAGTTGTTTCGTTATGCAACTGATGCATTTATGTGTTTTTCACTTCAATAAATTTTAAAAATACTCCGTCGATTTTTTAAAAACTCAGCATGTGTTTTTTCACTTCGATAAATTTTAAAAATACTCAGTCAATTTTTAAAAACTTGAAAACTGAGGCTCGTTTAGTTGTGTAAAACTTTTCAAGTTTTCAACTCCAAATTTCTTTTGTTAATATTGGATCATATAACTAAACTTTCAAATGATGAAACCTTGTTTTCCAAACTTTGGAAAACTAGTATATTAAATTAAGGAATCTTGTTTGAAAGGTTTTCGTAGTATCTTAGAGTTTTGAAGTTTGGAAACCTTGTTTTCCATCACTGAAAATTGTATGATCAAATATTTACAGCGAATTTAAGATAACTTGAAAAATTTCAACAACTAAACTGTAATGCATCTACTATAATGGCTTGGGGTAGTTGAGAGAGAGGAGCTCCAAGGGTGAGAGAGAGAAAAGGTAGAAAAATAAAGATAATGCAATATTAATTTTAATTGTAAAATTTTATTGAAGAAACAAATCTTGACAAAACTTTTAGCTAAAATAGAAAAAGCTTTTTGTAAATTAGTATATGTTAAGAATGACAAAAAAAAACGTTTCAATTTTTTGGAATAATCAATAAGAAATGGTTAAAGAAAACAAGAACCGAAGAGCAATTAAATTTTTACACCATCCAAGTTATAGTTGCAAAAGAACACTAATTATTGTCCGTTCATATCATTACCCCCCCCCCCCCACCAAAAAAAACTGAATATATGAATCTAATATTACAGTGTACTTACAAACACAACTCAAAACTCGGAACACTTAAGATCTTATGACACCATTGAAGTAAATGAATATAAATCTTATAAATTTTATTACTAATCAAAAGGTTAATTAAAAAATATTTAATTTTACTAACTTTATCTTAAATATGAATGATTTACGTTTCTTACATAGCAATATTGAATTGGGATGACAATCACTTTTACTCGATATATCAGATCGTGATTATTTTATTTATAAAATTGTATTTCTAATTTTAAAAAAATTCGGTCGCGGAGCACGGTTGTGGATAATGATATGAATGGAGATATATAGTGCTGCGCCAGCAGGCAGGCAAGGCACTTACTATGTCGGTTCTCCGGTGCATCCATCATGTAGTAATGTAAAGTAGTATTCCTCCGTTAGAAAGATTGATAGATTTGTTTAGACACGAAGATTAAGGTGAATGTAAGATGTTTGTATATATTTACTTAATTTCCCATTAGTTGAGAGTGCACATAAAATGAGGTAGAAAAAGTAAAGATAAAGTGAGGATAGTTTAGTAACTTCGAGAGTGAAAAGTTTCATTTTAAGGAAAGTGATCAATTTTTCAGATACCAAAAAGGAAATGTGTGCGATTTTTCGGAGACGGAGGAGTATGTAACTATGTACTAACGTTTTGTTTTTGGATTTAATTAACAGGAAGAAACGGTCAACCCTCACGAAGCCTGTCATGGTCAATGAGGCTACGAGTGGCGAAGGGAGCGGCGCGTGGGCTGGCCTACCTCCACGAGTTCAGCCCCAGAAAGTTCGTCCACGGCGACGTCAAGCCCTCCAACATCCTCCTCGATCACGACTACAACGCTTACATCTCCGACTTCGGCCTCAACCGTCTCATCGCCATCACCGCCAGCAGCAGCAACCCTTCCTCCTCCTCCGGCGGCGGCTTCATGGGCTCACTCCCTTACATGACCTCCATCCAGCCCAACAGGCCCAACAACTACCGGGCCCCCGAGGCCCGCGTCCCAGCCAACCGCCCCACCCAGAAGTGGGACGTCTACTCCTTCGGCGTCCTCCTCCTCGAGCTCCTCACCGGCAAGTCGCCGGAGCTCTCGCCGACCACCTCCTCCACTTCGCTGGAAGTGCCGGACTTGGTGCGGTGGGTGAGGAAGGGGTTCGAAGAAGAGAACCCATTGTCGGATATGGTGGACCCCGTGTTGCTCCAAGAAGTGCACGCCAAGAAGGAAGTGCTGTCTGTCTTTCACGTCGCCCTCGCCTGCACCGAGTCCGACCCGGAGATTCGGCCCAGGATGAAAACCGTCTCCGAAAATCTCGACAGGGTCGGTTCATAATTATTCGTTCAATCATCCCTTGCTCACTACTTTACAACATTAATCCCTACAATTAGAGTAAATTACACATTTTTTCACTCTTCTTCTACGGGCATGCATGTTGTTCGTTGGAAAGAAGAGAAAGTTGAGTTCAGCCTTTCATTTATTACATCAAACAAATCTACAATTTTCGCGGCGTACCAATTTGTTTATGTTCTCTGCCTTACAAGTCACAACGGGGACATGGAGATGTAATTCTGAAAAAAGCCCATCGCGTTTTGGACTGGGTTATCATGCACTCGATCAACGTTAGAACACTCAAGCTAGGCCTAATCGACTGTTTGCCCGTCAATTTTCAAAAATGTATTGAGACGAGGTACAAATGCTGCCCGTGCTTCTTAGCGATTTTAATGCCGCGATTCTACTTATCCATCCGTCCTAGAAAATTTGGAGAAAAATGATGAAACATTCATCAAAGATATGAATTAAAATACAGTAATAAAATTGGGGAAAAAAGTTTTTTTCTCATAATAAAACTCTCGTTCGATTAAGTTCTCAATATTGATGATTGATGAAAAAAATGAATATCATAAAAGAAATTATATTAAACATTGAGTTCAATAAAGGCTCTTAAACTGTTTTAATCTCATAGTGGACAATTTACAGACGATTGAAAACTAATTGCACTTTATGGCAAAAACATTTTAAAATTTTAAAAACGATTAAAACTCCCGATTTTTATCAAGATAGGAAGACATGCCTGAATGCGGTGAGAGTTTTCTAAATGTAGATGATTGATGAAAAATTATTAGACATTTTGAGTTTTGCATAGACTCTTTAATAGTTTTAATCTCAAATTTGTTGACAAGTTTACAGTTAGTAAAAAAAATTGTGTTTGTGGTGTAAACTATTTAAAAAGGTAAAGAGAAAGTAGTTGAAATTATAAAATTAAAACTATATATATATATATATATAAATGTGATGATGTTGGAAAAACTCACGAGTCGTGTAGGTTTAAAATGCTATAATTGATGAAAAAGTCATGAGATAACTATAATGCGGGCATAAATAAACAATCTACTAGAATCATATATGTCTCATAAATTCGACAATATATATATATATATATATATATATATATATATATATATATATATTGTTTTTCTATTCAAATTACAATATTAGAAATAATAAGAGAGTTATGCTGAAGAAATATAAAATGGTAAAAAACTAAAACGAAAAAAAGGAAAATGAAAAAAGGCACTGATGTTCAATGAATAGTGTCAAATGTTACAGCTTTTAATTTAATAGATTGTATAATGTATAATTCCACTTAGGTTTTGTGAAACCCACAATTACCACATCAACCCTTGATAATGATTGTTTAAAATTTTGTGAAGTTTCTGGTTTATCTTCTGTATGAGCCTTACATTTTTCTTGCCCTGACAAAAGTCTTGGCAGCTGTGGTGGTCAGGAAGGGTCATGTGAGATAGGATGTATGGGCCGTGGTGTGCCCATAGCTTTGCTCGCGGTGGTTAGGAAGGAGGCGGCGGCGTGGGTAGCAAGCGAAAGGACGTGATGGAAAGAGAGAGATGGTGTTTTTGAAAATTTCTGAAATCATAGGGGTAATTTTAACGTTCTTTTAAGTTTCAGGGATTCACTCGATATTTACCCTAACAATTAACGGCTTCACTAAATCACATAGTACTGTAAGTCAATTGTAGTGATAAATTTAACTTTATAATTAAATGAACTGTAGATAAAAAATTGATAGTAAGATGTGGAATATTTAAAAGTTTAGTGGTAAAAGAGACACACGTTTTTTGGGTAAGTTTTTGCGGATTTTCCACCATATTAACTCCTCCGCAGAGAATTCACACCCGCAGCCCCCAACCTTTTTATTTTCTCGCGTCTAACTTCACTGTTCGTGTGGCCTCCGATCTAAAACCTTTTGAGGCTGTATCAGATCGGAGGAAGAAGAAAATCAGTTCAAGTAGGATCCAGATATGGTAACATTATTAAGTTTCTATATCTTCTTCTGTATTCGACTTACGCACAGATATCATAGTTATTCAATTTCTCTCTGACTCCCTTATTCTTGCCTATTCGCAGTCGGCGCTTTTCAATTTCCATTCATTTTTGACCGTTGTGCTGTTGGGAATCTGTACCTGCACCTACTTGAAGATGCAATTTCCGGCACTGCTTGAGCAGAGGACTGGGTATTTTTCGTTCCTATTTAATTTTTGTCCGTTCGATGTCCAGTCTGCTTTTACGCGGCCTAAATCCCTCTCATCATCTTGGAATCACAATAGCGGAAATGTTCCTAATTCAGTTGATCTTTTGAGGTTCCTGGTTTGCGCCAAAGTTTGTAAGGCTTGGCTTGAGGCTCGTGTTTGTGCATTGGGGATGCACTTGGATCTGTTTTGTTTATCGATTAATGGGACTCCACGAGATGATACTTGAACAGTAAAGAGAAAGAGATGAGGTTTGGTGCGTGTGTGGGGTGTGGAATAAAAGGAGGATGGAAAAGAAGGGATCTTTTTCTTTTTTTGCTATATCTATATGGATATGGTTTTATGCTTCATGCTGTTTGGTTAAATACTGATGAATAAAGAGTTTTATGCAAGGCATGCGTTCTGAATGAGATTCGTTTCTGCAAAGTTTTATTTCTCTAGCAAGTGAAAGCCAAATAATGTCAGTAATCAGTGGCCATGTTTTAAGCTCTAAGGATAGTACTCCATATTAGAATTAGGAAGATAGAAAAATGGAGCAAGAGAGAAGAACAGAAGGAGAATATGGAAGCAGAGTAAGAATTCCAGAGGGCAAAGAAGAAGACATATGCAGAGGGAAAGAAAGTTTTACTAACAGCTCAATCTTTCAATTCATATTGATCAATGCAAGATCTATAACGTTTATGGTATAATTCGTATTGCTCAGCCAACAAGGCTAAATGTTCAGGAAGCATTGCTAATTAGCAGAAGTTTACAAGAATTGCCAACGTGGCTGTGCTTTGTTAGCTTTAGGGAGCCTTTTTGATTTCTAGCTCTCATCAGAAGCATTTCTTTATCTTGGCTCAATAGCTTATAACGTTTCATTTTTACGCCCAAGCTTGGAATCCGTGTGAAGCAGGAAACATCTAAATGCCACTGTCCTTAGAATTGCAGTGGTAAGACAGACCTAGGCACGAGCACATAGGCTGAAGTGATTTCCTTTCTGGAACTGTACAGGGATTTTTAGCTTATAACTTAAGTCATTGTTATAATTTATTCCACTCAGTTCTTTTTTTTACCCTAAGAAGCCTCTGTTTGTGACTATGTTCTATTGTTTTGAGGTCCTCATAAAACTCATATTGCTTGCTAAAATTCTGTCAAAGCTAACTGCTATCGCTGCTGCTACCACTACTGCAGGTTTCGTGGTTTCTTTTGGAAGGCCGCCAGAATAGGTAACTACTCCCCCCGTCCTAGCAAAATTGTCACGTTTGTTTTTCGGTATTTAATGTATGATTTATTATCTTCAACATTCTAGCATAATAAGTTAAATATTTTGTATGTATATGATAATTTGATATGTCTAGTTTTTAATATTTTTTAAGAATTTTTTTAACGAATTCTTCCTAATAAAAATTTGAGTCAAACATAAGTTCAAAAGTCAAATGTGTCAGTTTTGCTGAGACGGAGGGAGTACATTTTTAAGAGCTATAGAGGCAAAGCCAGATAGTTTGTATCCGTGCCATGCAGTCTATCCTGTTACTTGCATATTGCAGACAACTCATGTATCTCATTACTGCTTTCCTACATTTCAACCTGATATATTAACTCTATGTTATGTGACCCAGGTGAACGTTTGAGCCCATGGGTTGCCGTAGGATGCTTCACAATGGGACTGTCAATACTCTTTTTTTGACGAGTCGTATCTTTATCCGGAAGTACGAATCGCTTTTCAACACAAACATATTTGCTCTTAGCATTGATTATTACAGAAAGTTTGTATCAGAAAGATAGTTCTTAGAAGCTGAAGCAGGATCTACAAGCTTGTTGGAAAGGCTTGCAAGTTGCAAGAATCCTCCTCGATGCCATTGATTAACTTTAACATGGTCACATACCAGAAATCCTATTTGTAGCTGCTGTAAGACAGTAAACTTGATGCATCTCTTAAATCTTTTTCTTCTCCTTGCTGATCTTCCACCATTTTACATTTCGCCAGCTTCTTGGAATGGAAATTCATTTCATGTGAGTGGCTTCTATTGGTAATCTGTCTTTGCCTTCTCCGGGTTTGTTCTTTGTCTGAAACCTTGTGACTTGGAATTGCTGCACTGCAGAGTTGGGAGCGCTCTTATCTTGTTCCAATCTCAAAATTCGGCATGTAGAATTGATAAAGAGGATATCTCCCGAATTGTAGAGGGAGGCACTCAATAAGCAGGATTCCCCCTTTCTTTTATTCTTGATATAAACCAGAAAATGTGAAGAAGATGACAGGCAGACAGGAAATCAGGCTGAACTAGGAAATACGCGGCTTGTTTTGCACAGGGCCGCAAGTAATGAAATATATGATCAGCTTGTCCTTGAACCTCCTTGCAATCAAAATCTTTTCTCCACTCCATTGAAACACTGATGCAACAGTCTTCTGGATAATTTTCTTTTGACTGATACTGCAGATGTCTGGGCCTGTCTCGTTGATTCTGCTGATTGCTGTGTCTGTTTCTTTGTTCTCTTCTTTTTCATCACCTAGCGCAAGAGGGTAGCTTCTTAGAAACACACGCCTGTTACCATAGGCTTCAAAGCGAAAGCTTCTGGGTTTTGTTACTGTTGCTTCCATTGCTCCTCCTCCAGGGTATGTTTTCTGCTATGTTCCTTTTGGTGGAGATTGCTGGAAAAGAGGCGTCTCTTATATACTTGGATGATAGTATGAGCTTATAACATTGTGAGCAAGAACGATAAAAAGTTAGAGAAAAAAGAGTGGAGCTCAACATTGGCGAGGGAAGCTGTTTTTTGTTTCTGCAAGTTGGAGCAAAACTGTTTTGTTCGTCTGTTGTATATTCCTTGTGCTGTGCTTGTTCTATGAACTGTTCCTCATCTCACAAAACTTAATATAAAATGCCATTATTGTTCATAATGTGCACGCATAATTGCAACTTTGCCATTACTTGAAATTGCAACCTTAAATGCGGATTGGCTAGAAAACAGGGACATACAGGTGGAAGTAAAGTGACATTATTGTTTTGTTTTCATCTTAAATTTGTATTCTGTTTTGATTCTTTTCATTGTGGAAGTAAGAGTAAATTACGCTGACGTAAAAATAATTATTGTCCTGTTTTTTGTCATATTTTAAAAACTTGTCCTGTTTTGGTCCTATCTAAGGGTTCACTGTCCTATTTTGGTCCTTTCCGTCCATTGGTGTCGTTAGTCTTGACGAATCTATGTAAAAGTATCATTTTGCCCTCCTAGTTACCTGACGTGGCGCTCACGTGGACTAACAAATTAAATTTATCCCCTCATTTTTTACAAAATCTTTCAAAAATGTCCCACAAATTAAACTTTCACATTTTTACCATCCTCAATCCAACACTCTTCAATTAAGTAATCACTTCGTCTAAATTAATTAACATTTAAATTTTAATCTAGGATTTTTAATCATAATACATGTTTTAAGTATGAAAAGAAAGAAAAAAGAAAGAAAAAGAAAAGGGAAAACTTAAATTAAAATTGTATGTAACTGTACTACCATTAGAGCTTCTGATCGAACTCGAACAGAGACGCGAGATTTTCTCATGGTGGCTTCAGTTGACTGTTCCATAGCTTTATGATCACCGGTGTTCAACTTGGCCACTTTATTGGCTCCCCACCTTTCACATTCTGGGCTATCTTCTCTAGCGCCGCCGCCGCTACCTCTCTTCCTGGTACACTACCCAAGACTTGGGTAGTGTACCACTTCCCGTGATCTCGTTGCTGATTTGCACTATTCCCAGCTTCAGGCGGCGTCCCGGCCCTGGCCGACAGAGTCCTCTCTTCCGACGAAGAATTCGACGTCTCCTCTGTCTCCACCACCGTCGCCACCTGATGATCCTACTTATTATTAATCTTCTCGTCACCTGATGATCCGTCGGGCTGTGGAGATGGAGGGCTGTGGAGATCAAAGGATCCAAGTTTTCAAACATATTTTTACCTTTTGATGAAGAAATGGAGATCCAGTTCTGAGTGAATAGAGAGAGAGTAAAGAGTGTTGGGTTGAGGATGGTAAAAATATGAAAGTTTAATTTGTAGGACATTTTTTAAAGATTTTGTAAAAAATGAGGGGATAAGTTTAATTTGTTGGTCCACGTGAGCGCCACGTCAGGTAACCAGGAGGGCAAAATGGTCCTTTCACAGAGATCCGTCAAGACTAACGGCACCAATGGACGGAAAGGACCAAAATAGGACAGTGAACCCTTAGATAGGATCAAAACAAGACAAAATTTTAAAATATGACAAAAATAGGACAATAATTATTTTTACGGGACTACCAGCGAAATTTACTCGTGGAGGTAAAATAGGTGGTCATTTGACAAAATTTATACAGATTTCATTTCAGTAAAATCTCAAAGGGCATAAGTGAAGAGGAACGCCCCATCAAGATGATGACCGCTCATTAGAGTCAGTTATGTTAGAAAGTCAAAAGTTATGGTAATTTCTTTCAGAAAGTGACAAGAGTCATTTGGTAAAACTGATTTGCGATCAAATGACTGGTGTTCCCCTGAAGTTTTCTTCTATGGTGATTTACTATGACCCCTTGAGGTTTGCCGAAACCTGTACTTATCCCTTGATTTTTTGACAACTTGCAAGATGCCCCTATGTAGGTTTCAGTAAATTTCAGGGTAAAATAGTAAGTTACTCTTTTCTGTCTATTGAAAGCTCTGCAGGTAGTGTGTAAGCGTAAGGATCCTGTTTTATTGATGTAGAGCAGCTGGTTTGTTGCTGTTCTTTGAAATTGAAGGTCGAAAATTTTGTTTGTTTGCTGGGTTTTTTTTTTCTTCCGATTATGGAATGTTATGATGAGACGGCAAAGAGCCGAGTTGCTGCAGTTTTCCTGCTCTGTCCAAGTGTTACCTGTTGGTTGTTATACATTGCTACCTCGTGTACATCATGCCCGATTACCAGTTGTGTTAAAGACAAATTTTGCTGTTCTGTTGTTATACTCACGTTACCCTGTCAAGAATCGAAGCCAATAGCAGACGTTTCTCACCTTGTTTTCTTTCTATGCCTGTATTTGTTTCTTCTCCACCCAGAACTTTCAAAGAAATCGAGCTCAATGGAGACGTAAACATGTCTTTTTGTTTTGGTGCAAGACGATTTGGTGTCTGGTTTCCACTTTAGGCTTCAACGAATTCAGACTGACATTTTTTGGGATATATGGAAATACCCACAAGTAAACATGCTTGTGTCATTCTTTCTGCCCAAGAGCAGTTGGCTGAAAAATCAGAATCAAAGAAACACGATTGGATCCTTTGTCCGTGTGAGATCGATTGCTGCCCAAACCAGAGATGGGGACAGTACCATTCAGAAGCTATTTGCTATGCCAATGATGGCTAGAATTGAGAAAGCCTGCTTTGATTGTCTGGACTAGTTTCTTTCCCAGGAAACATCCGAGAGACATACGGAGCTCATCATACATACATACAGAGATACAGAGATACATACATACATACAGAGATACATAACATACTCGAACCAAGTTAACACTTTTTGATATGTTGGGGAAGACATGGACATATTCTCAAACTTGAGGGTTCAGAAATGAAGAAATGCACCCAGTTATTGTTGCTTCTTCCTCCACCCAATTGGGCTCATTCATTACAAGCCCACGTCGCTTGTCTTCTTCCTCTGGAGTTCCGCCTCGACGCCTGACTTGTCAATCTCAGACTAACAACAGTCTCTGATGCACTGGACGCTCGAACCCATTCGACGATAAAACAATATCTCACCAATTTCATCTCACTGCGATTTTTAAAGAATTGAAGACGAGCAAGTTGAGTTGGAGCTCTGAAGCGTCTGGAGTTTACAGATTCACCGTATTATTCATTTCGATGGTAGAACTCTAGTGTCCAGATGGCTGGAAGTACTCAACGCGGTACTCGGAACAGGGCCAGATCGTCCATGGGAGGCGAACCTGCCCAAGGTTCTAAAACAAACTCAAGAACACGCAGTGATGTTTCCCGAGATCGAAGGGGCTTACTTGGAATTCTCAATGCCAATCTTAAAATGTTGTTAGGTGTGAGCGTATTTGCTTTTCTAGTCGTCTGTTTTTTCATTTATCGGCTAACGAATTCTGTCCAAGGAGAAGCTCTGAGGTCTAGAGTAATCACTCCGTTCCCTTCTCCCAAGATCATGGAGTTGCCTCAGGTGGGACTATTTCTGTTTCCTTTTTTCCCTTCTTTTTATTTTTCTCCTGATACTTTGTTCTTAGCTGATAAAATGATATCCGGTGATTGCTACCTGGCAGTTTCGAGGGGAGCATAGAGAGAGTTTGTATTGGGGAACTTATCGCCCTCACGTTTATTTCGGAATCCGAGCAAGGTGTTTTTTAAAATTTTCACCTTGAGGAATATCCTCTTTTCCTCTTCATTTCGTTTCTAGTTGAATTATTGAAACTATTGCTGATTTGGTATGGTGGATGGTAGGACTCCTCAGTCATTAGTTGCTGGGTTAATGTGGCTTGGCATCAAGGAAATGAGGTACTTTGCAATTCGTCATTTTTGCCAGGACTCAGATGAGCTGCGCACATATGGTTGGATGCAGCATAACGGGCGGGATTTTGGACATCAGCTCCTAGTTGATCAGGACATGACCTTGTCCACAAGTTTCTTAAAATCAAAAGTTGGTGGAAGTGGCTATGGAGGAGACTGGGCAGTCAGAATTGAGGTGGAAGGTGATGAGTAAGTGTTTCAAGGGCATTTATTTATGGTCAAGTTTTTCTCTACTATGTCAAATGTCTAGAGATGGTTAAGGTCAAGATTCTTAATTAAAGAATGGTGTTTTGGAGACATGCAATATTGCCGACCTTTATATCTCAATCCAAGATGTGTGCTGAACTTGCTGTAGTACAATGACCACTGAAATGCTAATTGTAAGACCTTAAACATGAAATTAGAATTAGCACGGATAGTTGTTCAAAAAAAAAGAAAAGAAAAAGAAAAATAGAATTAGCACGTAGTGTAAGCCTGAGTAAGAATAGCATCTTGCATAATTTTCCAGTGTTCTCTATTTTCTTCGTCCCTTTCTTCTTTGTCTTTGTTTGTTTGGTGTATTATTTTTTGTATGTTTAGAATTATATAAGAAGCTTATTTTTTGATAATTGAATTGTTGAAACAATTGTCAATTTGCAGATCCAGACAAGAAAACGAACTGTTGAAAAATGGCCACCTGTTTTTCTATATGGTTGATGAAGATGGAAGTTCCCTAAGTTTAGGAAGAGAAAATTCAGATATTAGTGAGAGCCATCAATTGTTATCAGGCTCACGGGAAGATGTCGGTGGCTGGCAGCTTCACCTTAAATCAGAGGTAATATAATTTGTGAACCATACTTACATTCTATGATGATCTCGTCATCTCTCTTTTCTGTTCTGTTAGTAAAGCAATTTTAAGCTTTCTAAGTTCTTAGAGGAACTTACCTCTATCTAGCAGAATGGAGAATATACCTGACAACAAGTCACCAACTAGGACCAAGTCTGTTTGATAGACTGCTTAAGTGATTCAATTTCAAGCTAAGTGAAAACTGATTGATTATCTATTCACTTAGGAGTTCTGCCCTTGAAGTTGGATTCGACTGTAACTTACTCAATTAAAAGCATTGGAAAGGATCTTGCTCTTTAGAGCTTGGAGGTACTTGTTACCAGCCAAGCGGATTGCAAGTACAGTTCATATAGCTGAATCAACTTGAATACAGGCTAATTGATTGGCTAGTTCTTGACCAAAAAAAGCTGATTAGTAATGAACTAAGCTAACTAGTCTTCTGCCCAAACACAAAAGAACGAAAACAAAAAGAAAAAATTGATCGTCTGCTGTAAAGAGTCTCTCATAGAACTTAATTTACTTTCAATACAAAATTATAAGAGTCTTATACATATCCTGGTTATGTTGGTTTTTAATGGACTTCACAATATATGAATATGTGAATCTGCCTGCTTCTTGGTACAGATAATTAATTTGGTTTCTCTTGCTTTAAGACTTTGCTAAATCTGAACTTCACCTTTCTCCTTATTGCAGCGTAATATAGACATTCATTATGCTGGATTCAGGACTCCTTATATCCACAATTTATCTGATCTTGTACATGAAAACCTTGCGGCACAGGCATGATGTACTTTTATTGTTCACTATTTTGTTTTGTAGACTCTACATCCGCCGAGGCTTTCTTCTTTTTCCAACTGAGTTCTCAATCTAAATGTATCTCAACAGGCAATAAAGCTCAACCAACTGGAGCTCTCTGACACGTACATGCCCTCCTCAAATGTATTTGTTTTCCAGGTATATGATCAAAGATGCCATCAAAACAGTTACCTTAGAAGAATTTTCTTTTGAATCAATTCATCTCAATTACTCAAATAATGATCTCTGCTAAATTTCTGCTCAGATTTCTGGTAGGATTCCTTTTAAAGCAGATATCGCATTTGTATCCGGGACCACAATGAGTTCAAATGTGGATGAGCGTATCAACAGCCTCACAGGTTTTTTTTAATATCCTGTACTCTTATACGAACTTGCCTATCATTGAAAAGAAGGAAGATGTGTAACTTGTCTTCTTGTTTTTCCTTCAACAAGGATTTTCCTACTCCGAAATAAGTTGGTGTATATGGTATAAAGAGAGGGTTAAATCAATATTTTCGGTACTCCAGCTCTTTGGAATATCAAACAATCAACAGTTCAAGTGTTCAACACTTCCATACATCTTAGTATCATACCGCGCATTAGATTTCTTACTTGGGACTGTTGAATCTGTTCAGCAGTTCTAAATGCTGAAATATAACGCATTCCTTCTCTTGGTTGACATTGACTTCTATGAATATTTCAGAGTTTTTCTTTGTCAGTGGAAGATATTTCAACCGAGTCCAATTAAAAAGGGATTTCTTGTTACAACTGTTTCATGATCATCCTTCACTCTGTCAGATATTGCAATCTGCTTGTTAACTTCAGGATAAAAAACTTTAGTGTTCTGTTTCTTTTTGCAAACATGACAAGCTCTCCTTTTGGCATACTTTTATTTTTATTTATTTTTTTAATATATACTGTCAATTCCTTTGAATACTAGGCTTAACTTCATGTAAGCTATACTTTTATTCTTTCTACTCAGTCCTGAAAGCTATTTTATGCTCCATAATTCGTTGTTATTTTTTTTAAAAATCTAGGTGTCTCATTGACCAGAAAATTAGACGAAAAGCAAAGAGAGTTTGACATTAAGTTCGAGAGTAGCTTTAAGCTGTCTGACAAGGTACTGATGTCCCGCTCTTTCTCTAAATGGATTGGCGTTGCTATCATGCCTTCTTTATCTGCAGAGGCTTATGACATTTCATTTTGGCCATTGGGTATTGTAATTTTGAAGAGACTGCACTTTGTTAAGCCTAGTGATATTGCTACTTGTAACTGCATCCTTTTCATTATCATGTTCAGCCATGGGTGCTCGACTGCTCTTTACTTATGTATTTTAGTCCAAGGTCTTGGAAAAACCAATTGTTTTCATCCATTGTTGGAAATTTCTCAAGGTCTTGGTTCCAAGTTCCATTATTGTTTACTTTAAAATTATCTGGAATTTGTGCATAAATTAATTTTCCCAGCATTTCAATTGTCTTAAGCAGCTAATATACTGCATCGATTTTTTTTTTTTGGTTTTCCTATTGGTTCTTTTGTTTCATCTTGAATTCTATGATTATGTCGTGACAGTTTTCAGTAACTTGATGCTCCTTTCAGCTTGACTTAGAATCTATAAATGTTGGTAAAGTTGCCATTGCAAATATGCTGGGCGGTATTGGTTACTTCTATGGACAATCCAAGATATCAGTTCCTAGAAAATCCAATGTGAGTGCCTGTACCTTTTCAATTTTGAGTCTTATAGTTAAATGCTATATGCTCTTTTACTCTGTTCCTTAGTTTCTTCTGTGAGTTCTTGTTTATGCTTTCTTTAGCATGCATTTTTGGGTTGACAAGAAACCACTGGTTGGCTGTGAAGAGAACCTTGAGCAATTTGAGGAAGTTATACAAAAGCATAAAACAGAGGAAGTAAACAGTCATGTTTTCTCTAGATTATATATGAAATTCTGTAGTTAAATGCTCTCCTGCATTGTGCTTAACCGGCATTCAACTATCTGTACATCTCCTCTGTGATCTTTTATTGCTTTGGTTGGGGTTTTAAGCATACACTTACAGATATACCTGTTGAGATTTGCAAAACAGTTACGTGATCATTGTCAAAAGGGTTGATGAATCTTTAATTTTATATTTTCCCTCTCTGTTTCATGCTGAAATGGCTAAAACGTTGCTGGAACTTGCAGTTAGAATTCTGTTGCTCTGAATTTATACATCCAACAAAGTCATACAGGATGCTCTTTCATTTGCAGGTAAGAGATCAGGATAATTTTCTACTATATTGGCCTGCTGAACTATACACGGCTGTTCCCAGTCGACCCTTTTTCCCTAGGGGTTTCCTCTGGGATGAAGGTTTCCATCAGCTACTTATCTGGTTGGTTGCCTATTGATAACTGGATGCTAGGAAAATACCTCTGCTTTTGTTGCAGATATCAAACCCTGAATTCTTAATTTTTAAGCTGTTTCAATAAGTTGTTTTGTTTGCGCATATCATGAGGCTCGTCAACTATGTTGCATGCTAATGCATTGAAAATTGAGCAGGCGTTGGGATGTACACATAAGCTTGGATATAATAGGACACTGGTTAGATTTGATGAATGTTGATGGATGGATTCCTCGTGAGCAAATTCTGGGTGCAGAAGCTCTAAGGTATTAGCAGAAAACTCAAATTCATTATCATACTAAAGGCACAACTGTAAGGTGTTTTTTTGTTTAATTGCAGTAAAGTCCCCTCAGAATTTGTCATGCAGTATCCAAGCAATGCGAACCCGCCAACTTTGATATTGGTTTTACGTGGTTTGATATTATTCTCTCTAGTCCTGAGCTTATACCATTCTATATTTGGAATTGGGTATATTATAAACAATTTTGTTACTCCCTCCATACCTGACTAATTAATTCATTTTCGTTTTAGGAAATCCATAAATAATTGATGCTTTTCCTTTCAAGGAAACTTTTCTCTAATTTATTTGCCTTATTATCCTTTCTTTATTCCTCTTTCCATCAATTAAGCACGCCTTTTAATAATGTTTACTTTCTCTTTCCATCAATTTTTTATCATTAAAAATTTTAGTTATATTGTTTGAAGGGCAAAATTGGAAACTCTACAACTCTTGTCTTTTTGATCTCTATGATCAATTAAATTTACTCCCTCTGTCGTAGCAAACACGACATGTTTGACTAGGTGAGGATATTAAAGAATGCTAAAGACTTGAGGGTAATAAAGTAAAATAGGAATGTAAGACGAGTGATTTTTGTCTCAAAAGGGAAATTAATGGTAGTAAGGTAAAGTTTGTGACTATAAGAAAACCTGCAAAAGGAAACGTATCAGTTTCCTAAGACTACACAAAAAAATAAAATAAAAAACTTATCAAGTTTCCTGTGGGGAGTATAAACTAAATAGGGATGGAGGGAGTACAAAGGCATACTCTTTACTTCTACCACTGTATTCACAGTGTGTGTGTACCTTGAAAGTTTATATGCATTCATCTCTTAGTGTGCCATCCATAGATCTCTGAAGGTTTTCAGTGATATTTAGCTTTCAAACCTTCCATCCATTCATACACCTAGGTGCTCATATGTTGTCTTACATTTTCATGCATTTAGGTTGGAAAGTTTATCATTGTGGAAATCATTCAGATTTCTTGGAGTTTACGAGTGATTGTCTTTATCAAAGCTTAGCCAGATATGTTCTCATCATAGGTTATGGTCCTGAAATCTGGTTATGGGATTTGTTGTTAAAAGGGCTGTCCATAGAGAGGATGCTATGATCTTAGGAGGCTCTTCAAAGGAAACCATGCTACCTTCGAAGGCTTTTGTTCTTGTGGAATTGACTAAAACTTACCTTCCTTTTCTTCACAAGGCTTTTGTTCTTGCGGAATTGTCTAAAACCTACCTTCTTTTTCTTCACATTTCTCAGTTCATGTATATTACACATATAGTCTAGTAACTTTCCCACTTTTCTGGCATCCGATAGGATTAGAAAATTTCCTGTTCCTGTATCAGATAACTTCCTAACTCCTAATAGCTTGTGTCAAGTGGGAAAATCTCACATGTTAAATCAAAGGGATGGTCAAGTCGTTACATTGTGGTGAGGCTCCATTGCCAATTGTTTACATTGTGATGAGGCTCCACTGTCATTGTTTTTGGGTTGGATATTGTAACATGGTACCATAGCCGAGGTTCATCAGAGCCCATTTTTCAAGTCATAAAGCCCAGTCAATGTCATGGTCCTTGTGATAGCCAGTTCCAAGTTGTCCCAAAGGCCTGGGCATGAGGGGCATGTTGAGTAGGAAAATGCCACATGGTTAAGTCGGATTTATGTTGTGGTGAGGTCTCTACATCCATTGCCAAATTAGCTTTTAGCTCAAATGCTTTAACTTACTTTTGTAATAAATAAATAAAGAAGAAAAAAATCCTAATCACTTTTACAACAAAATCAATGTAAAGTTAACTCCTGAAAACACAAATAATATTTAAATAATTACTCTTTACAACACATAACCCAGACGCACGACATCATGCTTGCTATTGTAGCACTTTCATGTACTATGGTAAATGTAAAATAAAAAATAAAATAATAACTAGATGCAAGTGAAGTCTCATGCTGTCCTCCTTTATAAGCTGTTCAAGTCCGTTTCTCAACACTTTTTCTAATCTCATGCAAGTGATAATTTGGAGTATAAACGGTGCTTGTTCCAGATCTAATTGCTGGCATGAAGGGGGGCAAGTTCACAGTTACTGAGATCGATGAGATAACTACCTTCGTTGAACGAGCTTTCATTCGGCTTGAAGCATGGTACCAATGGTTCAACTCCACCCAAGCAGGTAATGAGCATGGTCCCCTGTGCGTTTTTACAAGGGCTTTGGGGCATTGGAATTTGCATGGCTGCCTGCATGAATGATTCTTACTGATTGGAAATTGATTGAATGCACACTATGTCTCACATCACTGATCATTATTGATTAATTGAAACAGTGTACTAGCTCCAATGAAAACCAAGTTGCAAAATTCAGTTATCTTCTGAAATCAAAGAATTTATATTTGACCTTCTATAGGACTCATCACCATTCACTATTGACTGCTTAAAAAATGTATTGGCTGTAATGAAAACCAAGCTTATTCCATTCTTCAAATATTTTTCAGCAATCAATGAATCTTCTCTGATCTTCTAGTTATGTTTGTAAATTGTGTCAGGTGTTTTAGGTTTACAGAAAATGAATGTTAGATTGTAGATTGGAATATTGTTTATGTTTAACCTCTGCTTGTTGCATCATTTTTAGAGCCTTATATTTAAGGTACAAAAAGTTCCAGGCTATTACTCTCAACCTGCAGCCACAACGCTTTGTGAAAGACTCTAGTTTAGCCGTATGGTTGTAGCTGTATCCTGTAAATTCACCAGTCATCTGTCGCAGAAGTCCAATAGCATTTCAGCCCGTGGTTGATTTTACCCTTTTTGTTTGAAAATTACCAAAGAGGAAAAGAATTGCAGAAGTCAACATAGGCATGACTTTGGAGTTTGGACCTATATGTTCTTTCCCTTATACATTTGAATTGCCTTTAATTGCAGGAAACGAATTTAGCAGCTACTATTGGCATGGGAGAGATGGCAGAACAAATCGCGAGCTGAACCCAAAGGTACATTCTTTCCAGATACTCTTAAGGCTAATTTGGTACAAGGGGAGTTTTCATATTCCTGGGAATGTTGAAGTTCTAAATTTATTTTCCTTTAGTTTGGTAGCAGTTATTTGTTACCAGGGAATCCAATTGTTCTGGGAAAACAAGATACCTAGATTTTGGGGTAAAGTGATTCCTGCCATAATCCTAGACCTAGTGACTCTTACTTCACCGGGATTATGGATCCAATTTTGTCCACTCTCCCCATCTACATCAAAGGTTCCTGCTTTTGCTCTGTCCTCCATGAACTCATCATAGTTGACATCATTGTCAACGGCAGCCACCACTGATGACTCTAGTGCAAAATAACAATGAGTTCTATCACTTTCCAATCACCGCTCAGATTGAACACCCCAATCACTTAGCCGTGAATTAGTTTGTGGCTGTATTACAACCTACATCCTGAATTAGTCTCCAGTGGAAGAGCCGTTGATTACAGCAGTGCTAAAGGTTGCACCTTCAGCCCATGCCCATCGTCCACTTTCAATTGACTTTTCAATTCAGTTAATCAAATTAATTAATTTTTGTATCAATAAAAATTAATTAAGTAATACTCCATATTAGTTTCTCTTTACCATTATTTTTGCATACCAAACCAAACCTATGTGTCTTATATTCCTGAGTATTAGATTTCTTTTTTTATTATTCCCGTCAAAGTTTCTATGTAACTTCTACATATGCTAAATGAGCCTTTAGATGCATGAGATCCCAAGCGATTTGCATCTTCGCCTTTTTTAAGGTTTAAAATATAGTAGTGAGATTCCTTTTTTTTGCAAAATGTGACAGTTGTTACTATCATAAAGCAGTTCAATATTCCTTTTCATTGCAATTTCAGAAGCTCTGGTTCTGCTACCTATGTCATGTATTCTCGCTCTGGCAATCTGTGGAACAAAGATGTTAGTCTTTTATGATTGACCTAGAGATTATCTCACTAAGTTGCACTTAGTTTCACACAGTTGTTGCAGATCCAGTCCTTTAGAACCACATGTACATATTAAGATATGTGGAAGCATTTATATGAATTTCTATGTTCAGACAGTAACTGGAAAAGATATCAAATTTCCCCCTTCCCGATAATCACTATATTCTGGTTAGCTGGGAGTGCCATTCTGGTTCACTGAGGAGAGATTTTAACAACTCTAGAGAACGAAGTTTTTGTCTATTTGAAATGAATGTTTCCTCTACTTCTTACATCTAAATATGAAAAGTCTTCTATGCTTTACCAGACTCTATCCTCTGGACTAGACGACTATCCCCGTGCATCACACCCGAGTGAAGATGAACGCCACTTAGATCTGAGGTGTTGGATGCTTCTTGCTGCAGATTGTATGGATTCCATTGTCCACTTGCTTGAAAGGGAAAGCAAACGTTGCAAGGTAGATCTATGAGCTCTATACTATCAGGAATACCCAGGAACTAATAAAGCTTGATCTCTTGTTTTTTGCAGGAGTATGGTTCGACAGCCAAACTGCTCTCAGATTTTAAAATTCTGAATCAGGTTTGTTTACTTATTCTGTTCTTTATTCTCTCTTCTTTTATTTGATAATTTTTATCTGTAAGAGCACCAAGAGGGTGCACCCTGATTAGCAAAAAAAAAAAAAACATTTCTTTCATCATTGCAGTAGAGCTGCCTTGTCTTCCTAAAATTTCTGGCCTACCTCTACTTGATAAATGCCAAAGAACTCTCTTTGGTAATAGATGCCATCGTGTTTCTCTCCTCCAAACTAACCAAATAAGTCTTAAGTCGGATGGCACTTCTGTGTCATTTTTAGTTCCAATCCAGCAAGAGAAATCTGAAAAGTATTTATGCAGACTCAAGCATTGAAGAGTTCTTCCTTGGAACCAATTAATAGTCAGTATGGTGAGGATTATATCCAGTTTAAGGAGTGAATTATCCTAATTATAGCAGGTGATCAATATATCCTGCTTCTTCCTAACACAAGAAGCACCTGTTTACTAGCACCCTTTTCCTCTTGTGAAAATATGGGGAATTGTTAGTTTGTTACTGTCCTTTTCCAAGCAGTCTCCCTTGTGAAGCGAGCGTCTTGTTGTTACTCCTGTTAAGGTTTTCGTGTAGTTTTTGTATTCCTAACTCCTTTGAAATTCTAATAGAGGAGTTCTCAATTAATGGTATGAAATCCAATTTTAACAGTAGCTTGTTTTCCACTGTCAAGCAAAAAAGCAAGGCTCTATACAAAGAGCTTACGGGCTACAACTAAAAAAAACGTTTTGTTAATAAATTTAAGTGATTTTTCTCTTTCAAGACTTGAAGCTTTTATCTCAAAGCCTAATTTGTCGGATGCTAATTAGTTTATCTTCCATAAACTTTCATGCTTCTCTGATTGCATCAAATACAAGCTAGGAATTTTGGTTATAGAGGCTTGTTTTTGCATCAAGCATTTTGCTTAATGCTTTTCAAAAAAAAATGCTTAATTTGTTTCTTTCTCTGGATTTAGCAAAAGTTCAGGTGTTTTCCATCGTTTTCAGATTCAACCCCACCCAAAAGCTACCCTGTCTCATTTAGTGACCTGACACTTGGTTCTGCATCATGTTGAGCCACTATTCTTGTTACCACTGTGTGTGTGTAGAGAAAGAGAGGGGGGGGGGATATTCTGATGTAAATTTCCATTGCCATTTTCCGGCACTAAAGATATTTTCTTAAAAATTTGTACTTGTATTTGAATGAATCAAGTTACTAGCTATGATAAAATTCTTTGAATAGACAGGTAAACTGGTTAGTGGGAAAATATAAAATTCTTTGAAGAGACAGGTAAACTGGTTAGTGGGAAAATATGCTTTTGATAAGGGTGAGAGACGCTCTAGTAAAAGTGATCTCTTTTCTGACCCATAAGGTGATCACCATTGGGCTTTTTCTTTCCGCCCCAAAGGCAGACGCAAACACCTAACCGTAAACTTGTCCTTTGGCCAATCCATTCTTGGGAGAAGAAACGACATTTAGTTAACCTGTTGCTGTTTGGATAGGTTGTTTTTCCTAAACTCACAGCTTGTCCAGTATCAAAGAAAGCTTTGTACTCCTTCAAGAGAAAGCCTTTCTTGCCACCAGTTATCCTGCAGAGCTTCAAATTCTCTTCTGCAATCAATGTGGACACCATTGATCAGCGCTGTTGCTATCTTAAAAAAAAAACTATGGTTTGATCTCTGTTGGCATTTATTTTGGACTAGTATAGTATGACAAGCAAATGATTTGCTATCACATCTCAGTGATTCATCCTCCATGCTGGAAATGAGAATATTACATTGACAGTAATTGTGACTTAATATGGAACAACTTTTATTGCAGTATTACAAAGAATCTCTATCTCGTTGCGCAGCAAATCGATTCGTGTTGTTTCAAGTTTTAATATATTCTGTGTTTTTTTGCCAGATGCACCTTGATCATGGTTACGGTGCTTATTTTGATTTTGGTAATCACACGGAAAAGGTATGCTATTTGTGTACATCAATACTTTTGCTGCGTCATTATATTGTCAATATACTGACAAATAGTAGTGTTACTCATGCTAAAACTGTTGCTTTTAAATCTAAAAGAAAAAGAAAACTTGTTTGGAATATTTTGATTGGGTCACAAATAGCAGTGTTAACTCTTGCACTGCATCTAATTCCTGCCAATAGGATTTTGTACAAGTGTTTTTATAAGCTTGTTGTACATTTGAAATATACTAACAAATTCATTGAATGTTTCAGTACTCAATAGTTACAGAATCATTTATGAATATGGATTAAATCAAATTTTAGAACAAACTAAGAGGGATTCCTTCTGGCCACTCTTGAGTGAAATTTGCTCATGTACAGTACAATTCTAGGTTAGGTTAAGTTGGAAGGAGGTTCGAAGAGGAAATCATCACCCCAGTAGAGAGCTCGTACGTGAAGTGCTGGAGACTCCTGAGTTGAAATTGGTTCCACATATTGGTTATGTCAGCCTGTTTCCTTTCATTGCAAGAATTATTCCTCCAGTAAGTAACTGGTAGTTCATTAGTTCCTTCACCAGGCTTTCATTTATCCGATGCTCTTGCCTCTGTAACTCCCAATTCGAATGGGATCATATTGCTACCATTTGACCGCAGGAGTCGTGGATCCTGGGAAAACAACTGGACATTATTTCAAATCGTAGCACTTTGTGGACTGATTATGGGCTCTGCTCTCTTTCTAAAACAAGGTAATTGAGCTCTTTTACATGGACGATAGCTGTACCGTGGGAATTTTCCTTATTATCTTTGAAAAAATCTGAAATGTAAATGCTTGTATGGTTAGTTCCTTGTACATGAAACGTAACACAGAGCATGATCCGCCTTATTGGAGAGGCCCGATTTGGATGAATATGAACTACCTGATTCTTTCTGCTCTCCATCATTACTCTCAAGGTACATATTGCTGAAAACGAATGGAAGGAAGATTCTTTTATTCCCCTATCTTTTGAGAAGTGATGTGTTTGCTCAGCTAGTTACATGTTTATTTTGTGCTCTCAGAGAATGGACCATATCAAGATCATGCAAGAGAAATCTATGGTGAGCTAAGGACCAATTTAATCAGGTATTGAACTCATTCTTATTCATCTTGATGCTCTTAAATTTGCCTGTATTCCGAAAAGTCGATATAATACTCCTTATAATGAATGACATCTGATGGTGCAGAAATGTGGTGCGCAACTATTACGAGACGGGGTTCTTGTGGGAACAATACGACCAGAAGCAAGGGAAAGGTAAAGGTGCTCGCCTATTCACTGGTTGGACAGCCCTCCTGTTGTTGATCATGTCAGAGGGTTACAATGGTACTTAATGCCAATCATGTCCATTTGTTAGTATTATTACTTCGGTAAGACTTTGTACGCGCCCCATCTTCTCATTTTTTTACGCAACTGTGGCATGTTCTTCAAGGGGAAAAAAAAAAGAAAAAAAGTTATGGACTTGTGAATTGATGGAATGTTTGTGAGAAAAGATTAATTTGATTAGGGTAAAGGAAAAATGTCTTCTCCATGAACGCAACCATGTGATCATGAGAAATGCTAACAATCATAGTATCAAGAACGTAATGAAGTTGGAGAAAACACCACTAGTATCGCACTCAATATCCTATTTAATTCTTACTTTTGATTTTTGTTTAAATTTTTTTTTTGTTTTGATTGAAAATATTACTGGTGAAACCACTAGTTGATTTTAACACAATTTAACTAATTTAACTACCAATTAATAATTTTTTGAAGATCAAAGTACACTTCCTAATTAGATATTTACTCGTGTAGATTAGTGCTTTTATCAATTAGTTGGTAAATAGAATCACTGAAGCGTAACATTTAAATATGGAAAGAGTAAAATAGTCGATGGACTAATATGAATTTGAGGGATCAACTCTGTAGAAACATTTGTTCTTCCAGCAATCTCTTAGGCAATGAGTAGATTTATATCACAGCAAATGAAGTGGTAAAGTGGGCTGAAAGCATTAAGAAGAAACTGCTCATGCTAAAGGTTGATTTCGCCGAGGCATATGACTGCCTTAATTGGGACTTCTTTGGATTCAATTTTGGCTCAGATGCAATTTGGTAGAGTGGATAAGGGGCTGCATTACTTCTGCCCAGATTTCTATCCTTATTAATGGAAGCCCTACTCCGGAGTTCTCCATGGAAAGGGGTATTCGTCAAGGAGACCCCCTCTCCCCTTTCTTGTTCATCGTGGCTGTCGAGGTGATCAATGTTATGATGATGGAGGCCTTGGAGAAAGGTATTTTCAAAGGATGCCAATTTGGGACTGAAAATGTTGACATCTCTCATCTTCAGTTCGCGGATGACGCTCTCTTTATCGGTGAGTGGTTGAACACCAATGCCTCGAACCTATTAAAATTGTTGAAGTGCTTTGAAAATGCGTCGGGATTACGGATCAATCTCCAGAAGAGCAGACTATTTGGGGTGGGGGTGCCGGTGGGTGATGTTAGAAGATTAGCTAATCATCTCCATTGCAGTGCCTGTTCACTCCCTTTCATCTATCTTGGGCTTCCGGTTGGTGCTAAAATGACTCGAAAGACCACGTGGACGGAAGTTGAACAGAAGCTTACAAAAAGAATTAGCACGTGGAAGGCGAATTCTCTGTCAATTGGAGGAAGACTAACTCTTATTCAATCAGTTTTGACTAGTATTCCCCTTTATTACTTTTCCCTCTTCAGAGTTCCTCCTTCAGTCTGCAAGAAGTTTTGAGGAACAATTTTTTATGGGGCTTCAATAACTCCAATCAAAAAATTGTTTGGGCAAAATATCTCACTTTATTTGGCGAGTTTGATACTGGCGGATTGAAAGTGAGAAGTCAACAAGCCAAAAATCTTGCTCTTCTTGGTAAATGGTGGTGGAGATTCTGAGTGGAGAAGAACAATTTGTGGGTCCGAGTCATTTCTGCTATTTATGGCAAGGAAGGAGGTTTCAATTCATCTTATGTTTCCGCTGCCGGAAGTCCTTGGCTGAACATTATCGCGGCCGGGGCCGATATTGATGCAGTCGATATTGGGGCGGTAATATCAAATTCTAGAGGGATGTTTGGAGAGGGGAATGTGCCTTCAGCAACAGTTTCAAATGCCTTTTGCTCTTGAACTTGACAAAGATTGTTCAATAAGCTCTAGAGTAGAGTGGCCCGGAGAAACTTATCGCTGGAAGTGGAGTTGGAGACACCCGCCGAGAGGCCGAGAAGACGGAGAGTTTGACAAACTTATTAACACTTTTCAAGGTCTTCGATACAACAAAACGAGGCGGAATCCTGGAAATGGAACAGAGCTCCGAATGGTTTATTCTCCACAAGAATTCTTGCTTCTGAGTTGGATGATTTGAGGCTCATCCTGAAAAAGGTGAATGTGTTCGCTTGGCGGGCGAGGAGATGTTTTCTGCCATGCCAGTTATCGCTAGCCATGCGAGATATTCCCATCCCAACTCTATCTTGCCCCTTATGCTCAGGCGGATTTGAGAGTGTGGAGCACGCTCTTTTGCAATGCCCACTGGTTGCAAAAATTTGGACTTTACTAGCAGATTGGTGGGGCATTTCGCCCTTGTTTTTGTGGGATATCTCCGACTTGATGGCCCAAGAAACTCTACATCTAGTTCCGCCCAACTCTACTCTCATCTCTGGGTTAATATGGAGTGCGAGAAATAATTTGGTGATGAAAGGTACCTAGTGGGGATTACTAGAGATTGGATGACAGGACAAAGGAATTGGCCATTTCTTGGACGGATTGGATGAGATTTCCCCAATCCCCTCTGGTGGCAACTACTGCTGTTACGTAGCTTCTCTTGGTGATGATAAATGTTGTGCTTAGGTGATTTGTGAGCTCACATGGAAGAGTGATTTGCTCTCTGTTTGTTTTGCTCTGGTGTATTCCGTTTTTGTAGCTGTGCCCCTTTTCTCAAGGGCTAAGCTACTGGCTTTTATTATATTCCATTTTTTCTGTTAAAAAAAACATCCCAAAGCAATCGCCTGGAAAATGTGATGTTGCTGTCGCAAACTTTATTCGTGTTTGCAAAAAAAAAAACAAAAAAAACAATCCCGTTTCTATATCAATGAAAAACAGCTCAGTCGCATGGAGGTTTCAGGCATTAAAAGGCAACTAGTCAAGTCCTGAGTAAAGTAAACACAACAGATAACGAGCTGCTCCTTAAAAGGAGATTCACACGGTTGATTTCTTCTTGGCTGAAAACTAGTGAGTATTATGAACAAACAAACCTTGTTCTGATGACGATGAATTTGAATACATAGTTAAACTGCAGAAGACCACAGGATGTGTTACCCTAGTTTGCTGTATCCGACATGTCCGCGTCTTCCGCCATTATTATTTCCATATCCCTCACATCTCTCTTTATTACATTGGCAAGCCTTCCGATTGCATCCGTCTCTTGTTGCAAAACCTGTGGAGAAAAAGAAGGGCAAATATACATCTTCCACTACTTGATGAAAAAAATGAGATTGCTGTTTAATATCAATGTCAGAAACTAGTATAAAGGACAGTGAAGGGGAAACGAAAGGGATACGCAAATTACTTGTACACGTTTAGTACGATTCCTTTAAAACATTCTAGATCGAAGGGATATGAAAATTAGAACAAGCAAAGTTCATGAAATCATGAATAGATATGTCACAAATTAACAGAATTGCTCTACCACTTACGTCCTGCATGTCAGCCAGACTCTGCTCAAGTATTTTGGTTGAGCCGGGAAGATAAAGAGAACTAGCGGCACCAGCACCATTTGCACGAAGACGACAAAGGGAAAGCAAGAGTTGAACTCTCCTTGAAAGCTCTCCGGATCCTTTCAACTGTAAATTTACTGAGACTAATCAGATAACAGCTCTGAGCGGTAGCAAGTGTCAGAAAGCAGTCTGGCATGGAAAATTACCGCTCTGGTAATTGCTGCCAACTTTTCTGCCAATTCAGCTTCCCCTATGGTTAAGGGCAATCTACAACCTTTACCTTCCAATGCCTCGACAATTCTCATAGTCTATATGCATATGATAAAAAGGTAACAGTCAAATTTAAAATTATATTCACATTGATGCCTCACCCTAAAAAAGAATTACCAAAGAGCACTTCAACAAAACGCTAAATGCTAAATGGGACACGGCCTACAAATAAAAAAGGAAAATAAATAAATAAATAAATAAAAAGTGTCAACTAGTGTTTGAGGTTGCAATTGAATCCTGCCTTAACACAAAAAATGTAAGATCAAAGAATGGGAGTACATTACCTCCCATTCTATGGTCCAACTGAGCCTACTAGAAATCATTATAAATCCAAATGAACATGTTAATTAAGACCATTCGGTAGCAGTTACTTCAAAGCGAGCAATGGGAAAAAAAGTTATTTAAATCATCAAGGATATTTGACACTGAAACAAAGGTCTTGGACTGCATCTTAGCTTTACAGAGGAGAGGAGATAAGGAAGTTGGCTTCCAATGCTTGAAAGACCAGACGCACATCCAATGAACCAAGCCAAAACTAAAAAACAGAAAAGAGATATAATTTATTCCAACCAACCCTTAAAAGGCGCCTTTGAAGACTTTTTTCTGTTTGCGTTAACTTTTCAGTCCATGGAAGAAGTTCAGCTTGACAATGTCGTTGTAACTGCAAAGAGTTCCGCACATCAAATTCTATACAGCAGCAAAATTATGTAAAGACATGTAGGTCATTACCAGCTTTACATTGCTTTGCGTCATTCGCGATCTTTCAGCATCTGAAATGATGGCTTCATCTTGTAGCTGCCTCCCAAAATATCAAAGTTTAAACGTGCATAAAAATACAGATCTGATGCTAAAATTGATTATGCTATTACAGGAAAATACTAGCATTGTATGCATATAATGGTATCAAAAGTTTAATAAAATTTATCATGTGATAACCTATTTAACTATTCAACTACGTGGCCCTTGAGCAAATATAGCATTTCTGGTGACTTTCGCTTCCTTATACAAAGTAATACGGTGGAGTATATCACTAGTATATATCTAAAAGGTTAACTGCTTAAATTTCAGATACTTATATAGAGCTGGTACTGAGATGTGGCTAAATAATCGGTCAACCCCATCAAATTAAACTGCAACAAACTTCCAACAGTAAAAGGTTTTTAATAGTGGTGTAAACCTCCCAATATAATCAGAACCTATATGACACCAGTAACCTAGAAAAAAGCTGTAATGAATTCATGATGTTACTTTTCAGAAAGAAAATTTTCAGGTAGCCTAATAAAAAAGATAGCCATATCAGAGCATGCGGTAGAATAGAAGAATTTCGTGCTTATTTCATATTTGAGCAAAACCAGGAAAACAAAGATACTCCAGAATTTCACTTTTGTAAATGTCGTATGGATCTTTAAAATATATGATTACAGCTCAAAGGCCTCAAAATGAACAAACGCGATAAAACTAACAGGAATTACCTTTAGCCGTTGTGAAAGATCCTTGAAACCGTGCACAAGCTGGGGCCACAATCGTTCCCTGTTAGTGCTCTCCATACCCTCCAACTTTGACATGGCTTCAGCCCACATGATCTGCCAATTCAACCTACCTCCCATAATTATCTAAGATAAACTCAAGCATATCGAAGCAAGGATTGAACCTATTAATCATTCTACAAATTAACTCAGCTATAACACTGACTAATTGCACTTGGCTACATGAATCCAACATCTCCAATCTTCACTGCTCGGGGCATTCCTTCATAAGCTCTAAGTAAAGCTAGTTCTTTTCCGCTACTTCTACCTAATGCCTTAAATCATAACACAACAGACAGCTAAATGAAGAAGTAAAAAGTTACAGAAAGATAAACGTTGAAGAGCTTACATCTGATACACCAGAAGGCTTCGCCCTGAACTGTGGTTCCGTTACACTGAACAACAAGTGCTGCCATCAAATCACCCATCACTACGTCGTCAAAAATCAAGAAAATAGGCCACAAGAAACACATTTACCTGAATTTTTTTTTTTCGTTTTCTTTTCTTCTGAAAATATTCACAAAAAAAAAATGAAACAAGGGGGCAAAAAGTTGGACCTTGAAAGCATATTTATGGTTCGTAGGCTCTTCCTTGTAAGCGTCAACAATAGCCTGAAATCGGTAGAAGACCATCAGAATTGAAATATAGATCACCCAAACTTAATGCAGACGATGGACTAGTGAGACCTGTATATCACGGTCGGCAAGAGAGAATGGGAGGGGAGCAACGGGGGCCATCAGAGTCGTCAATTGTGCATTGGGGAAAGGCGAACCGAAGGACGATGTCTGGAACGCATTTGCCTGCTGCGGCTGAAACAATGAAGTTTGCTGCTGCTGCTGCTGCTGCTGCTGCGTCTGTGAAGAAAATGGAGTAGAAAAAAGAGACGTCCCGAAACCCGTGCCAAAAGAGGGAGTCGAAGACGGAGTTCCGAAAGCCGGCGTCGAAGACGGAGTTCCAAATGCCGGAGTAGAAGAAGGAGTGCCAAAAGACGGTGTCGAAGATGGCGTTCCGAAAGCCGGCGTCGAAGACGGGGCTCCAAAAGCGGGTGTAGAAGACGGAGCTCCGAAAGCGGGGGTAGAAGATGGAGTGCCAAAAGCCGGCGTGGAAGAAGAAGCGCCGAAAAGAGGGGTGGAAGAGGGGGTACCGAATAGGGAGCTCGAAGATTGAACGCCGAACATTGTGTGCAGTGTCGCTTTCCTCTGTTTGATTTTCGAATAAGGATCTGTTTATGGTGAAGAGCACATGTTCACGGCGGAGGGTTTGTTTTTGCAGTTCAAGTGTTCGACGAAATTCCTCACACACGGCAGAGAGGGAAATACTGTATGTCTTTTTATCTGACCGCTAAAGGAATACCGACCTTTTTTTGGGCGACACTTTTTACTCTAATTTTTGTTTGACTAATAGAAACCAGCTCCTACAACACTACAACATCTTAGCAGTTTAGGAGCCAGCCAGCTGAATGAAAAATGAAAATGAAAAAAATAGTACTCCTAATTGTTGAAATTGTGACTCAAATTATATAAAAATAGAAGATGAGGTACTATCTTGTCAATTTGTTAAGTGGTGAATTTAGCATGTATAAGTGTCCGTGTGTTAACAGTTCTAGTTTACTTTTTGGCCTAGCTAGGATTTAGTTTGTTGTGCTAATATAAATTGCACATAGTGGAGCGTGGGGTTCTTTTTGTGTGAAAAAGGTAGAAGAGCCTATAAGTGTTGTGTGCGCCTTGAGTGTGAGATTTTTGAGTGTGTGTTGCTGAGCAAGCCGCACCAAACTGGTTGTTTAGCTGCTAGTGTTCATCGGTGGTTTTAGTGCGTGACTTTCTTTTTGTGTGTCGTAAAAGGCTTTGAGAGTTGTTAGAGTTTTTGGGTCGGGAGAAATTCAGAGGTGTGAGAATTAGTATATGTAATAATTTTGATTTGATATTGATTGTGGATAAAATCGTGGAATCGTTACGATGAAAAATATTTTGTTGTTGTTTGCTCGCGGTACCAAACTCAACACTAGTTGATACTTGATATTGCAATTTTATAGGAGTTGTAATTCGTCAAATGACTTCATGGCCACTCTGGTAATTATCCCACGACAGTGGAGGCATCAATTAGAAATGTGTATATGGCAAAGGGCTAAATTATGGATTAGTACCCTGAATTTTGATGATTCATTCAAGGAATGGTCTGAACTGTAACTCGTCATAACTCGTATTTTGAACTATTTAACTCGGTGCAGTTAAGGGTTTCGACTCAACAATTTTGTTAATAGTGTAACGGTTTGATGACCAATTTATTTTTCCTATAAGTTTTAGGTTTTAAGTGATAAGTTAACTAACTTTACGAACATAAACTGCCTCGAACCGTCAAACTGTCGGCCATCTCCTTCATCCACCTCCGTCCTCCACATCTGCAGCACCTCATCTCCGACAACTGGCCTCAACAGCACCGCCGTGTCACACCAACCTCAGCCAGCCTATCGAAGACGTCGGAAAGTCCTTGACCGGTGAAGATCGAGCAAGAACTCTCGTCGGCCTCCACCTTCTCCTCCTCTCATCCGAGACTTTCATCGCCAACTTCCACCACCATTAGCTCTGCCACTACAAGACGAAGCTAGCCCACCATTTCACGTAGTCGGAGGTGCCAAACGGAGGAGAAAATGGCCATAACCCGTTTCGACGCCGGTAACCCGATATCGTCTAACTCGCTGCTTTTCCTCCCCTCCGACGTCGTAGACCACCGTCCCATCCACCGAAGCTCCACCAGCAGCCAAGTCCACCGCCGAAATCATTGATTCCGTCGCCAGCCACCATCCACGTCGAAGGAGCGGCCGTTGAAGCTTTAGGTTCGCCGCGTCTTATTTTCTCCTTCGTTCTTTTAATGTTAATTATCCTTTTAGTCCTTTGACTTTTTTTATTTCCGGATTAAATCCAAGTTTTTAAGACTCAATAATTAAATTACCCAAAAAGTTCCAAAGTCAACCGTTTGGGCATTATGCCTAAATTTTTTCTTGTCTTCTTTTAAGGCGTTTGTTAACTTACCCAGATATTTTATAGACTATTTTTAGATTTCCAATCGACCTAGATAAAAAAAATTGGTGAAAGTTATAGGCCAACAGTTAAAAAAATTGTCGCAATACTTTTGACAAACATATAGTAATTATTACCATTTTATTATTTTGGGGTAAATTTGGAAAGAGTTCAAAGTTATGTGACTATATATGTAATTTTCTTTCTTTTTTAACATTAGTCAACAAACAGAATTTTGGTCAAAGCCCTTAAGTGCACAATTCCAATAATTTAGGGTACGGACGAGTTATAATTCAGACTCTTTCTTAAACGAGTCATCAAAGTTCAAGGTATTAATCCATAATTTGACCTATGACAAAGTATATGAATTTGAAAAGGAGTATGGAAAATGCTCATAAACCACTCAGTCGTATTAAGCAATCTCCCTCTGCTGTTTTCTCATTCCACACAGGCACTGAAAAAAGACTTGCAAGCCATAATTTGAATTACTCATATAATTAAAAAATTAAGCTGCTATTAAAAAGTGACTTACTTCACTTCATTATTTAAATTGTAGTATGATGGTACATAAAACCATCAAACGAGTACTATTTCAAATACTGTTGGTTTATTGTTTCCCGTTCTTAATTAATACTCTTTCCGTCCTAACAAAACTGATATGTTTAATTGAATACGGAGATTAAAGAGTTGTTTATTAGAGTACTAAAGTAAAATAAATATATAAGATAAGAATGACTTTTTCAGATGAAAGAGAAATAAAATGTAATAAGGTAAAGTTGATGTGAAAATTTTTCATCGAAACAATCCAAAAAGAAAAACGTATCAATTTTGGTTAGACGGAAATAGTAGTAAAAACTAAAAAGCTCAACACATGACTTATCATAATAGATACAGCTATTTAACATCATCTTGTAAAATGTTGAATTTTATTTATTTATTTATTTATTTTGTAAATCAACTGCTTTGGACAATGCTTGGAGGAGGGAATGAGTAATCATAATAACTTCTTCTCTGCATGGAAGGTTTGATATAGCAAGCATCAGCATTATGAAGACCAGTCGACATAAATATTAGTACAATGCAAATGTTTTCCAGGACCTGAGAAACAAACACATGAGAAAGAAAGATCAACCCCAATAGCCTCCTCTTGCCAATCAATTCATTCACATCCAAATCATCCTGGACGTGAAACAACCATCAACCAAATGCTAGACCTGAAACCTAACACAAAGACATCAAGCAAACCAACAAGAAAGGAACAACAACAACAACAACAACAACAGACATTCAGACTTCTGAGATCCTCAGATACAGTACAAGGTTTCAGTCTCACGCTTTGATAGTAACGCTGCACAAGCAAACCCCGGAAGGTTTTATATTCGAAGTCTGCCATTCTGAACCAGGTGATGCGCAAGGATCATACACAAGAGTGCTGTAACCAGGCTCTTCTTGCAATGAGAACAATAGAAGTTTGCCTTCTAGTACGCCAAACCGAAAACCAATGCTTGTGCTGCCAGTCAAAGGCACTGGCACCATCTTCCATGAATTCTCCTCTGGGTTGAATATGGCTAGTTTCCGCTGGTTTTTCCACTCCATGCAGAAAAGCTTCTTCTCCAGCACAGCATGGGCGGTGACCATAACACGGCCATTCTTCATCTCGCACCAGCTGTGTTTCTCAGGGTTGTAAACATCAACAAACCGCGAGTTTCCAATTGTGAAGCTTGACCTCCCACCCAAAACATAAAGTTTTCCACTCAGGCCACAGGCAAAGCATCCCCATCTGGGGCGCCTGAGACTTTCTATGAGGGTCCATCTGTTGGTATCAGGGTCATACTCCTCCGCGCTGGAGAGGCCATCACAATCAACTCCATAGCCTCCGACTGCATACACCATTCCATTCACTTCCGCACAAGCAAAGTCATAACGGGGCACATTCATATCTGCTAATTTGCTCCAACTGTATTTGGAAAAGATTGTGTCAGGAAAACAATGAGAAGGAACAAGATGTCTACAGGATTCATGGTAAGTCATAACTCATAAATGGATTTAAAGAATAAAACTATCCTACAAGGCCAAGACAACCCATTATGCTACTCAAGTACTTGTCTCCAGACAAATGATGATGATGTGATAGCTGTATCTCTATTTTCTCAAATGCCTAAATTGACCTCAACACTAAGCAAGTGCAAAATGAAGTCTTAGCGATCCAATACAAACAACCAACAAGAGAGTGTATCTGAAGCTCACTCATAAGAACCTTTAAAGTTAGATAAGCATCACATGATCACAACACACATAAAGAGAAGAAAAGGGGACACACCTATTGAGACATGAATCATATTGGTAAACATCTGCTGAGGCAACAGCAGTTCCATCATCCAGCGAATAGCCAGCAATGACAAGCAATTTTCCGTTGACAACAACCACCCCGAAACCAGCCTTTGCAGGTCCAGGCATTGCAGGAAGGGTCTGATGTTTCTGCCCCAGACAGTTAAAAACTTCCCACCGGCTTTCCTTTCCTTCACCATCCATTGTTAAAACATAAAGATGCTCATCGAGCATCCCAACCAACTTCCTCTCCATAATGAATTCTTTGCTTCTAATAAAGGACCTCCACTTCCTACAGACAGCACCCATGGTTACAAGGTGGTAACGAGGAACAAGAGCAAGGCAACGCTTTGCCACATCATCGGACAAACCTGGCAGCAGCAGGCTGCTCACAAAATCAGTATCCAGAGAAGATGAATGTTGGTTGTTGCTGCTTGGGTGCATGAGAGCATGTTGTTCCCCAAACAAAGAGAAACAAATGTTAGCTTTTGTGATTCTCTTCTTATCACTCATAGCACCAGGCATTTTCTCGATGATTTTAATTTTGCCAAGTCTTATCTCCAAGGTACAGTGACAATCTCCCAAAACAACTAGTTAAAGAAATTCATGAAACCCATCACCGACAAGAATATCACGACACCAAGGCATAAAAGATGTAGCAGAAGCAATGAATTGGGCTGTGTATACTGATGACATTCTGTGTTTGGTCCAGTCTGATTCACATTCCATGCCAAAAGCCTTTTTCTTCAAGCAGTTCTTCACTGGCACACTGGTTTGAAAATTTACACCCCTGTAGTTGCAAACTGATGCGCACATTGCCCAGTCACCTAGACATGAATTATCATGGTCAACTTGTATGTGTCAACTACGGCAACAAGCATGTAGAAAACCTTGTGCATGAGATCAACAAAAATAAAGACAGAAAGACGTACCGTAGGCCATAAAAGGCAGCAAATTTTAACCTCCCCTAACTTCCATTTCATAGAATCATCTTCACAAATAAAGTAAAACAGGACATTAACACTGCAATTTATTGAGAAACTCATATAGTTTATGAAGCCAACAACCAAGATAACGACAAAAACAAGAGCAGATATGCTTAGAAACAAAAGCAAACAGCTTGACCATAACTTAGAAGGACGGCTAAGCAATTCTGATCTGCTACTACGCAATACCAAACCCTACGCACAGACGTGAATAAGGAATTGATTTTACAACTCTCCTGGTCCACGAGGGCAATATAAATTCAACAAGTTCCATTGGGCATTGGAGTGAATGAACAGCAACCAAAGGCTTAATACATTAATTGGAGTACAAGACAAATAAAATGCTGTAAACACCAAAAGAACAACTCAAAGAGATTATAATACATTCCCCTCCTCCTCTAAAAGGGCAGTAGATATCACCTTCACCAACCCCACCTACCAAAACCGTCTACCCAAAAGATCAGGAAAACATGTGCAAAAAACGTGGAACGAAAGATTTGGAGGATTGGTTAAGGATTCATGTCATGTTTCACAATAAATTCCGCAAAAGAACCTTTACCTTCTGTCGTGGAAGAAAATCATGGACTTTCACTAACCATTGAAAAAATAATACTGCCCACTACAAGAATACATGCGGATATCGATTTCTGAAAAGAAGGGATAAGAAAACGCCAGTGCAAGCTAAATCTAGGACCTTCAAACGAGAGAAAACGAGCAAGTGCCATCAAAACCCAAGCTGATTCAAACCCAAGCTGATTCAGATCAAAAGAAACAAAGGAGTATACAATCAAATTCAGAGAACGGATAATAAGACGCTTTATCGTTTCCGCGGTTATCAAGAACCAACTAAGAGAGCACAAAGAAGAAAATTTTCACACCATCAGAAACTAGAAACACATTGTAAAGATCAGTTCGGTACTTACCAAGAGACTCTGGTCGCAAGGAGTTGAATCTGTATTTCTTGAAAGAGGAAATTCTTGTCGAAGTAGATCTACAGGGGCGAATATTTGTAAGAACGTGAAACAGAACCGAGGATGGAAATGTGAAAAATGGAATTTATTTATAGACGCGACAAGAGCTACGATAAAATTTTGTCATGCTTACGGGACCAGGTCAGTGCAAGGATGGAGGGAGGGAGGGGCCGCGATCGATTTAACGGCTCACTTCCCAAGAAATGCATTATTGTTCCTCTGGAGATCCGAAAAGTTATGCTGCACTAGCAGTATTGTGACCATTTTTTCATTTTGTGCATGTATGCCACTAACACGATGAGATCAAGCTTTTCTGTTCTCTGTTAACAAAACAGTACTTAACCTTGTCAAATTAATATCTTCCTTCGATCCCTCTCAAAAAATTGATATCAGTTTTATATAACTGTAGTTTTTTACCAGTTTTTTTTCCCAAATAAACACATCCTAAAAAAGTAACATACTTCCTGCCTTCGATGAAAGTTGATATATTTTAAAAATTGATACGAAGCTTATGAGATGAAAGATTGAAGAAAAACATTAATTTGACGGATCAAGAAATGTTACCTGAGGAAAAGAACATAGCCATTATTCAATTTGTTTTATTCCGAAACTGAATTAAGCGAATTACTCGTGTATCTTATCTTTGCCTATCGACTAACGGTTAAGCAACGAGATGCGCAATGAATAACACTACGTGGAGAGGAGGGCGATTACTGCGGCCCTCAACACAGTTGGTCCGTGGTAGCTACTGCGGCGAGGGCCGCAGTGAATGCCGTGGTAAAAACGGCCGCAGTTTCTCGAGCACTGCGGCTGAGGCTGTGGTGCGTACTGCAGCCTCACCACGCAAGAGGCCGCAGTAACCATTTTCAATAATTTTAAAAAATGTGGATGAATCCGGATGAAATTCATCCGGATTCATCCACCTTTTCTCAGAAATGCCCAGAAACCGGCGCCCAAGGAGGACCAAGTGGTGGTGGTGACAGTGGAGCGGCGAAGAAGAAGAAGAAGGGAGATAACATAAAGAAGAAGAGAGAAGGAAAAGAGAAAGAGAGAAGAAGAAACTAAAAGAAAGAAACGAAGAAGAAGAAGAAGAAGAAAACGGAAGAGGATGCAGAAAGAAAGAAATAAGAAGAAGAAGAAGAAGATACATGAGATTCCTCTTTCTTATTCTTAAGTAAGTCCCCGAGAGGGCTTAGTTGATCCATGATTTATGTTTTATCTTTCGTTTCTTTTTCGTTTGTTTCGAGAACGATCAATTCCGATTCTTTCTGAGAGAAAGAAGATGGAGAATATGACGAGAACGATCAATTCTGAATCTTTTTTAGAGAAAGATGATGGAGAAGATGGAAAAAATGAAGGATGCGGAGGGTGAAGGAACCCTAAAAAATGGTCTACTGCGGCCCTGGCCGCAGTAAAGCCTACTGCACCATTAACTGCGTTAGTTTACTGCGTCTTTGAGCTTATTGCGGTCCAAATCACAGTAAGGGCCGCAGTAAGAATTGTCTTCCCCACGTAGTGTAAAAGATGAGATTTATAGTGAGATATTGTGGTGAGGCGATGAGACGAAATTCAGATGGTGGAGTTGCTAAATGCATCGGCATAAGGGATCAAAAATGTATTCAGTCACTAAAAATGTACAAATGTTTTCTCTTTTATAATGTGATAAATGACATGATAAAAAATGTGAATGATAATCAAGTGAAAAATAAGTAAATCAGAAAATTTAATAATATCAGAAATAAAATGAAATAATATCTGATTCCATGCTTGAAAAAAAAAGTTAAATCAATAACAATTTAATCAATTTTTTGGTTTGTTAAGTTTAGGTCAAATAGTGTACACCCCTCGAGATTAGGGCACAATTTAAGGGACTTGGGATAAAAAAAACATCAGGTAAGGGCGTACATAATTAAGAACCAAACAAGCTGGTAAGATACGGTTTGTCAATAACAAACATAAGAAATATAGACTTAACCAGATATGCGTTTTACCATTACATACAGTTAATTCTAAGAGCAGCTATCAACCGTAGTGGTGGCGGATCCACAACCGTAGTGGTGGCGGATCCACTATGGGGACACGCGGGGCACATGCCATTAAAAATATTAAAATCAGGACACCTGTACTAATTTTTTAACGAAAAATAAACTTAGGAACCATTTTGAATGAAACTGAAAAGAATAGGGAGTTTTCATGGATAAAACTAATAAAGTGGAAGGGAGTAATAGGGACTCTGGCTTTCCTGCCAAACGTGTCAGACTACAGTACGCAATTTGCTTCATTCTCTGCCAAACTGAAAAGAATAGGTTAACGTTAAAATGTACTCTCCTTTTTTTTTCACATTAAACTTACTCTAAACAATCACAAAAAATAAATTACTATAATTTCTCATTAATCTATTTATTTACACTAATTATTTTTCTCACAAATTAATAACTAATTCAAAACTAACACAAACCTTTGTAAAGTACACTTATAGTCCCTTAGCTTTGATGCGTGTCCTATTTTCGTCATGTTTTAGGAATTCGTCTCAGATTAGTCCCTTTACTTTAATAAATTATACATCGTTGGTCATTCTGTTAGATTTTTCGTTAAAATCACTGCTATCACTACAAAATTACCTAAATATCTCTATCTAATATTTAATTTAACCCTTGAATTTTAACATAAGTTCATTTTAGCCCTTGAATTGATTGGAGATGGAAGGAGGTTGGCGAGGTAAGTCTGAGCATGTTGGCGGAGGAGCAGAACTCGGTCCTCCAAGACCGAGCTGGAGGCGGCGAGGGCGGAGAAGATAACGAGAGCGGGTTCTGGAGCAAGTAAGGAAGAGACGGTTTCGGGGGACGTTGGAGGCAGAGGAATTTTTGGAGCAGGAGGTCTTGGAGAATTTTGGTTAAGATGGTTAAATGGAGTTTATGGAAGATTTGATGGTGATTCTGGCGCAGGAGGCCAACGAATTGGGAACGACGGAAGCAATTTTGGGAATTGAAAGGGGTTGAGCTCGATTCTTTTCGGTTCTGATCGTGAGCGAGAGGAGTGAGTGGGAAGAGGTCCGATTTGGGTGAGAGACAGCAACCACCAGCAAAGGTTAGACGCGAATTACAACAGCGGGAGGCGATGACTCGTCAGATTCAGTTCCAGATGCAGATTTTTAGGATGGAGAAAATCGATATCAGATTCGTGCTCCTCCTCTGCCTCACTACAAAACCATCAGCGGCGGGTGGCCGACGACGATGGCGGTGATATGTACCTGCTCTTGCTGGTTTCGCTGAACAAGGTGAGGTTGGAGGTGGAGACGGCGGTGGCCATGGAAGAACTAGTCAGGAAGGCCAATGAAGTTGATGATGATGATGAGGTAGGTGCAGCAGGATCTTTAAAAGTTAGGAGAGAGTTAAAAGTGAGGGTTTAAAGTGAACTTTTATTAAAAGTTCAATGATCAGATTTCAATTAAAAACGTAAATAGACTAATATATAAGGGGTAATTACGTAAAAACAGTGTAGATAACGGAAAATCTAACATAAGGATCGGTTTATGATAAATATTAAAGCTAAGGGACGTATCTGATACGAATTCTTAAAACAGGACGAAAATATGACACAAATTTAAACTAAGGAACTGTACATATTTACTCGTTCCCTTACATTACCCGTTTCCTTACGTTAGTTATTACTATTTCAAATTCTACTGATGACAAAAGTTTTTTGGTTATTTTTATTTACACTTTTGTGTATAAATAATTGTCATTTGTTGTTAAAAGTTTATCGCATGCTCTTTATATTTAAATTTCTTATAGAGGGCATATCATTGGTTACTCAATTACTTCTTTTTTTATCATTATGTTATTTTGGTGTGTCCTTTAACCCCTTTTTTCGAAATGACAAATGTCCGATCATAACAAATTTTGAATCAATTTCAAAAATTTCTAAATTTTTATGTTTTTTTTTCCAATTTTTGTTCTAAATGAACAGACGACAATTAAAAATTCTCGACTTTTCATAATGGAACCTCCCTTCAATTTTTCCTCACTAATTTTATTATGTTTATTTTTCAGTAGCTCCAACATTTTCAATAATTTATTTCATATTAAGTCATGTGATTTAATTATACTATTATATTGTATTATTTAAATTTTGTAATTTTAATATATGAAATTGTGGCCCTACTCGACCAAAATCCTGAATCCGTCATTGAACCGTGGGATTGGTTAACTGTATGTATATGGTATTTGAAATTGATAACCTATCCCCAGTAGCGAAGCTGTGTTATGACAGAAGATGAATACTGTCATTCCCAATATTTTGTAAATATATGGTATATAATGTACATTTTATAAATTAATGGATTAATTTTAATTTTATCTATAAATTATATACATTATGTGAATTTATACACTACAATTTATATATATATAATGAACCAAACTAAAAAATAATAAACCTAACCCAAACCCAAACATTCTTCCTAAAACCCAAACATTTTTAACAAGATTACGAAACAAGATGAGCAACGAGTTTCTTGGTGATAGTCTTATTTTGTATATTGAGAAGGATGTTGCAGAATGTTTCAGTTTGGATGAAATCATTGATGATTTTAGAGACTTGAAAGAGCGTCTAGTTAGATTTTGATTACTTTTAATATGTAATTCTAACTTCATATCTATATTTTTAATGACTTTTGATATGCATTAATTTTATATAAATCATTTTGTTAAAAAAATATTTATTTCAATTAAGTTATTACAAGAGATTAATATCTAAATCGATCACAATTTGAAGGAGTGGTGAATTAAAGAAGAAAACAAAAACAAATTAGAGGGGGTAGAGAGCAGCCCGGCCCGGGCCGAGCTCCACCCTGATTTAGCCTAAACAAATGTAATGTGATTTAGGGGAACTGCAGTGCATCTCCCAAACTAAAACAACCAAATCTGTCAATAAGTTCGTTCATCCAGCTAGCTAAGCTAGCAAGCAAGCAAGCATACTCCCTCGCCTCACTCAACTCAACTCAACTCAACTTGCTCATGATCTCCATCCATCTATTGTCTTTTTTCATAGTATGTTTTACAGCTTCTTCTGTCTGGGCTGGGTATGAAAAAAATACAATATTAATGTAACCAATTGGAATTGGATCTGATGATCCGCATCCTCGATAAAGAAAGCTTGTCATCCACACGTTAGCTCTATCTCTTCTTTTTCTTTTTTTCTGATTCAGAGGGTAGGTACTAGGTAGGGGGTAATTAGGAATACAAACAAAGTGTTTTCAGACCACTAAGCCAAGTCATTCATTCTTTATCAATCGGTTATTTATATAAATACTAGTATAAATCTATTTTTGAATTTCCCCCACAATATCCTGATGGTTGGAAATTAGTAAATGAAAACCAATTAATGGGATTAATTTGTCCTGTAACTGAAGCAGGAGACAGGAATGGATAACCACTTGACTCCTCCAAGAGTCTGGACATGTAACACAGATGGAAGTTTGGTAACTGGCTTCCACCACCAAGAAGCAAGCCACCACCAAGATCAAGATGTGACTCATTTCCAGATTTTCTATTCATGTGGTTCTTATCTCTTTGAAATCTAAAAACACCGCACTTACGTAAAGCTGTCACACGAATCGATCTGCTTGACAAATTATAAAAATAAATTAAATAAATAAATAAAACTAAAAGTCAGTTTGGTGATCTTGTTTTGCGTGGGACTGGATAATGTCTACGACCTTCACATCATGAAATGATCATGGCCATTGGATCAACTTTGAATTTCTGTTTTTAGACGGTGGGATGACGCCGCCACGCACGAGCACGACAATGCATGCCTCACTCACAGCTTAATTTATTACATAACTTTAATTTGCACAATCTATTTTAATATTTTGTACTATTGAAGTCTTATTTTTAAGTTTTTTCTCCATTCGTGATACTTTTTGATATTTTTGCCCTTTTGAACAATTTGTAAAATATAAAAATCATCCTAACGTTTAGCTAAACTTTCAATTTTACACTTAATTTTTATAAACCCTAAAATTTTATCCTAACTTTTATAAACCCTCACAATTCTACCATAAATAATTTCTCTCCACTTTATTTCAGCACCATCCTACCCACCACTACTGAAACGTCGTCGGACCGCCGGTGACCTTTGCCGGAATGCCCAAACCACCTCTGGCAAACGAGCCTAGGGTGGTAGAGCCTAGGGTGGTAGATCCGAAAATCGTAGGCCAAAGGCCGAAAATCGCGAGCCCTAGGCCGCAAATCGCCTGCCTAGGGCTGCCAATCGCAACATCGTGGTGTTTCGACGATGGTCCGTGGCTTTCCGGCGGTGGTGGGTTGGATGCTGGTTGATATGGGTGGAGGTGAAAAGTTAAGGTAGATGAAGATGTTATAGATGATTTGTTTGTAGATTTTTAAAATTTGATGGTGTAAATGGTGTAATAAGAATAATTTAGTTTATAATTGTTATTGTACCATTCATGTGAAATGGTAAATGGTCAAATAACAACAAAAAAGACATGAATGAAGAAAAACTTAAAAAAATATGTTAATAGTACAAAATCTTAAAACAAGATTGCGATAGTACACGAATTAAAGTTATGAGATCATTCGTGCACTTTACTCGAATTTAATCGGAGCGGATAAAATACGCTCCTTATTGTGCGTAAAACTACGCATATTTGAATATAATTACAAGTCTGCCATATACTTACATACTCCCTCTGTCCCGAAATAATTGATTCATTTGTTTTGCTGTTTTTAAGGTATTTAATCTATAATTTATTTTTATGATTGTCTTGACATATAAAGTTGAATAATTTGTATGTTTATCATAATTTGCAACATATCATTTCCAAATATATGTATATATATATATATATATATATTAAATTTTCTTCATTATTTATTTCAGAAAAACTTGAGTCAAACACTGCTACACAGAATATGAAAGTCAAATGAATCAATTATTATTAGACGGAGGTAGTAGTTACTACTTACATAGACTATAGTGCACTTCACGTATAAGAGGAGGACCCGGTTGAGTTTCTTTTCTTCTTTTTTTTTCTTTAAACTTTCTCAAGCACTCATTAAAAAATTCATAAATTTTGTTCTATAATCTCATGATAACAAAAAATAACAAAATAGTAAGAGAAAGAATTGGACAAAACAAGATCCATATATCATATTTTATTCTCACTTTATCAGTGTAATTGCTCTTTGATTACTGTTATTTGAACAGTAATCATCATTTTTTACAGCCTATCATCATATTGTTTATAGGTGATTATGACATGCTAGTGCGCACAACCATGGTTATTTTTTAGTTTCGTTGTGATCATCATTTTAAAAGTGACGATTATCATTTTTGACGGTCTGGTCATCATACTATTCAAAGGTAATTATGGCATTCGTGTGCCCAATCATGATCATTTTGTAGCTTCGTGATAATTGTGAATTATCGATATATATTTGATCTCATTTCACGTGTTTTATCGATAATTATGCTAGTACTTAGTGTGGGCGCACGCATTTTGCAAGTATTCGGTATCGGATGTCTAAAGAGATGAATTTCGTGTAAAAGGGGCTATGAAGAAAAAGCTGAGGACCAAATTGCAAAATCTGGAAAAGTTCAAGGTATGGTGAAGAAAATGGTCCAGGCGAAGCTCCAGGCGGCCCAGCACCTCAGCTCAGGCGGTCGCCCGAGCCAGCATCCGAGGAGGTTCTAGGGCCCAGGCGACCAGTCAGGCGACCCGATCCATAAGCCAGACGGAGGTCCAGGCGGCCCCTTTCCTTAGGTTAGGCGGTTGTCTGAACTCACTTTTCATGAATGGTCCACTCTTCTTTTCTCCCGAAAATGAGACTTTAAAGGGCGTTTTTTTTCACATCTCTTCATAACTCCTTACTTTTAGACTTCCTCTTGAACTCATCTAGGGTTATTGAGCTCTCTTTTCTCTCCCCTCTTTATTATCTATGAACTTGAGGACTTTTATGAAGGATTGAAGACTTGATTTCTACTCTCTAGCTTCTTCCTTCCTCTTCATCTCTTACTATCATTTTTGTTCATTGTTGTGAATAGGTTGAGTTTTGATTAGTTCATCATCCTTAGGGTTGGTTAGCATGTTGTTGTGTTGCTAGATGAATTATAGTTGTTTGGTTGTTGATTATGCATGATTAGTAGCATTTTCTTGGGCTTAAGGAAAGTAGAGATAGAGTAGAAGGTCAACTACTCTACCATGCCCACCAAGTGTTCGATGAAATGCTTGAGAGAGCATTTTGTTGAATTGACCAAAGAAAATTGGCTAGATACTCTAGGATTATTTGAGAAGATAATCTAGGGTGTTAGGAGACATCAATTGGCTAAACTTAATGCCTTCATAGTTTATGCAAGTGAAGAGATTCTACTTGGTCTTCTATGGAGATGACGGTTCTAACTTAGGAGGTTAGAACTTGTTAATTATCCAACTCCTCTAACTTGTCATAAATCACAATCAAACACTCCATCTAGTAACCTCAACTCTAACTAACCCTAAGAAACTTTTATTTTTCATAATTGTTTGTTGCATTGCATCCTAGTTTTATTTGCATTAGTGATAGAAGTATATTTAGTTAATTTAGATTTATCATCCATCTTATCACTTGTCATCTAAATCCAAAACACCAAAAATATTACATCTAACTAAACTTCATAAATTGCACTACAATCTCTTGGGTTCGACCCCACTCACCCTACTACAATTGCACACCTTGCACTTGAGGTTGAATGAGTTTTATTATTGATATTGTGCTTAATTTATACACATGTAAAACACTCGTCCCTTCGTTGTGCCCATCATTTTTAAAGCGGCAAACTTCATTTTTGACCGCATGATCATCATATTGTTTAAAGGAGACTAGGACGCATGTGTGCCCAATCATGGTCATTTTGTAGTTTCATTGTGATCATCATTTCAAAGCGGAGATCATTATTCTTTAGAGTTTGATCATCATATTTCTTCACAACTTACTAGTTCAGTGTGATAATCATTTCTAAAGTGAAGATAATCATTAATCTTGGAAGTCCATCATCATATTTTCTTAGATAACTAATGCTCTCACAATCATGTTGATCATTATTTTTGCTAGTTTCAGTGTGATCATCATTTTCAAAGCGGATATCACCATTCTGACAAACTTGATCGTCCTATTTCCCTTAATTACGAGATTGTCATCGCGTAGTTTGACGTGTTTCTTTTTTTTTCTTTCCTTTTTTGTTACTTCTTTCATTAAAAAAACCATATTTTTTTATTCTACAATCCAATATTTTTCATCATTTTTATAAAGCCCAATTAATGCTTTTGATCGGAATGATGATGCTCATTAATGTGTGAAAGTGAGAGTATTCGTATACTGTGTGATCATTTTTCTTACAAAGCGGACCTAATGTGTTTAATAAGAGAATGGTGAACACCAATATTGAAAGTGAAAACATCATCTTTTTAGAGTATGCTCATCTTTTTTTAGGAATCATTCTTACTACCCTACGCACATCATTTTGTCTTATAATGATCATCAATATATGAGATACGTGCATTATTGTGATCATTATTGTTTTATTCCACATGCATTACTTGTTGTTTTAGGAAACATTCTTACTACCATACGCACACCATTATGTCTTATAATGATCATCAATATATGGGATGTGTGCATTATTGTGATTATCGTTGTTTTATTCCACGTGCATTACTTGTTGTTTTAGTAATCATTCTTACTACCATACGCACATCATTTTGTCCTATAGTGATCAATATTTGATACATGCAATGTTGTGATCATCGTTGTTTTATTCCACACATTATTTTATCATTTATTATTATGATCATCATATATGTGTTCTAGAATCATTATACTTTTTCTTAATATATAATTTTTGATATGATAGCTGAAATGTTTTATGATGATTGTTGCTAAAGCATTATTTGTGAACTGACACATCATTTTGTGAAACCTAATCATTCATAGGTCACTCAAGTGCGTTGTTCAAAGTTTTAATTAGTATCAGAGTTACAGAATAAAAAAACACGAAAACAACTAAATAAGCCGCCATAATCAAATTAGATGAATTTTGATGAAATTTTATGACAATCTTGACATTTGAATCACAGAAATGAAAAATGTTGGGTCAAATCAAGTATACAATGAACAACGACAATGATGATGACGGCGACGAAGACGGATGAAGAGAGGAAGGGAGGAATGAGAGGGAGATGATATGAAGGAACAAAGAGAGATAATGGAGACGGAGACGACTTTGTCATCGGCTAATTAGGAAGGTCTCCAGACCTTCATTCTTCTTCTTATTATTTATGCTCTTAATAAGCGCAACTGCGCTCTCTATAGCTACTCTTGATTGAACTTAAACCATTAACTTAAACACAATAACAATTTTATTTATAATCATTTTAATTATATCATCAACCAAATAAGACATAGGTTAAAGTTTTGTGGACATGTTGGAGAAAACTCAGTGAAGTTAAACAACTCCTGGATTGGGCCTCTTGTTGAACTTTTATATGGGCCTATGAATCAAGATGCACCAAATTGGTTAGTTCACACACTACACTCGGGTCTTCTATTTACCTACTACTAATGGACACAATCACTAATTGATTCTATTATTTTCTAATTAATTTAATTAATTAATAATTTTAAAGATTAAAATACAATTTTAATTGGATATTTACACACGTATCACAATTAATGGTTTTCTAAACCGTTGGTAAATAATATCATCGCACCACACTCGCCAAGGTGATGGTAGCGCTTCCCCTCTTCTCTTCCTACCCTGCTTACAGCAATGGGATCGAATTCGAATGCCGATTCGCCAACACCGCGCGCTACGTCCATGTCCTCGCTTCCAAACAGCCGTCTCCGGATTCTACCACAAGCACCAACTACTCCACCAAGAAAGCGCTACCGAGCAAAAATATCCTCAGGGCCAAACAGACCTTCAGAGATTACTCCTCTCTTGCTCCAGTTCTCTCTCCAGAAGACGTGCCTCCGCTCTCCGAGTCCCAGGCCATCGGCACCGTGGCGGCCTCGCAGGCCAACTTTATGCGAGTCATCGTCCCTGCTAAGACTTCTGGGGCCTTCCAGGAGGAGGCTACTTCGGGTGGCGAATCTTCCGCCAGAGTTGGGGTGGAGTTGCTGTGTGTGGTGAAAGCGGTGCTGAAGAAGATTAAACGTAGGGTTCTGGTCGGGGATAGGGTAGTGGTTAGCTCAATTGATTGGATTGACCGCCGAGGAATGATCGAAAATGTGTTAAAGCGTAGCTCCGAAATCCTTGACCCTCCTGTGGCTAATGTCGATCATTTGTTGGTGCTTTTCTCGATGGAGCAGCCTAAGCTGGAGCCGTTCGCACTAACTAGGTTCCTCGTGGAGGCTGAGTCTACTGGCATTCCTTTCACGCTTGCTCTGAACAAAGTTGAGCTTGTGGACGAAGATGTAAGACGCTTATTTTCTGCAACATTGCAGTCGTTTAGGACCTGAAACTGGAATCACAATAATAAAAATGCATTTAACCTTCTAGTTGCTTCACACCTTAACAGTTAGTTGGAAGGATCTACCATAGTATGCTATGGGGTTGTTTGACCCGATTTGAAATGTTAGGGGAAGCGATAATTGTTTTCTGCATAATGGATTTTGTAATGCAGTAGAGACGCAATTGCCATTCCATTGCCTCGCTTTAAAGAATTCGGGGCTCATAGAGATGAGTATATGTAACTGGACATCACTTCATTCCTTATTCTCTTGTTGTGCTTTTTGTAGTAAATGTAGGGCGGGAGCCAAGAAATTCAGTGCATGGTTGCAGAAACAAAGTGTTCATATCCTTTATGTGGTATAACTTGATATATTGTGAAGGCTAATCAAATCTTTGCATAACGTCCCAAATTGAGTGGGTAGTTGCCCTCACCAAGGTATATGTGATGCTGCCTCTGTGTTAGTATGTTAGTTGCAAGATGTTGGTTTTCTCCACGTCAGGGACAGAAGATTCTCAGATTGCGTAGTGGACTTGTTTTGCTTCTTGGTTTAAACTACTGGTTGCTTTCAGTTCCAAATATGTTTTATTTATACCGGCAAACATTCGTTTGTGTTGTTAGTGATGGTTCCTTTGTTTCTAACTGGGGCTTTCATTGTGCAGACTCAAGTGGCATGGAGATCTAGGCTAAGAAGCTGGGGCTATGAGCCAATATTTTGCAGTGTTGAAACTAAACTAGGACTAAACTCCCTTGAGTTTTATTTGAGAGATCAAACAAGTGTTATTGTCGGTCCAAGTGGAGTTGGAAAGTCTAGTTTGATTAATGCCCTTAGGAGCAATCATCGACTAACTGATCCTTTTGAGGATAGTCAGTTTGAACCTGTGGGTTTTCCTCTAAAGTATATAGTTTTTTAAATTCAAAATGTATGTTTTCTCCATTGGTATCAGATGCTTAAGTTACTCATCTTCAGATTATAGGTAGCAAATGGTTAGAGAATCAGCGAGTAGGGGAAGTTTCAACTAGAAGTGGCAGAGGAAAGCATACTACTCGCCATGTTGCCTTGCTTCCTTTAGCAGGAGGTGGCTATCTTGCTGATACTCCAGGTTTTAACCAGCCAAGTCTGCTGAAAGTCACAAAACAGTCGCTTTCTCAAACCTTCCCTGAGGTTTTGGCATGCTACATTTTTCTATCTTGATCTTCCCGAATTGTCAGATATTTATATTGCATATCTATATTGACGGGTTTTTTTCATTCCAATCCTTTCAGATTAGGAAAATGCTTAAAGCCAATGAACCCGCAAAATGTGCCTTCAGTGATTGTTTACATCTTGGTGAGCCTGGGTGCATGGTAAAGGGGGATTGGGAAAGATATCAATACTATTTTCAACTCCTAGATGAGATCAAAATCAGAGAGGAATTCCACCTGAGGACATTTGGGACCAAAAAAGAGGGTGATGTGAGGTATGTAAATATTTAAGCATAAATCCATGCATGGTAAAAGCTAAAAAGAGTAGTACCTCTCTGTAGTTATTTTTCATTCTGTAGCTCTTTGGTTTGTCTGCCTTCCATGAACTATGGGTTCTCTTTATGCAAGAAAAGGAGCAAGACGTTAGGACTTTGGAATTTTATTTTGATTCTTTCTTCGTGCCAACTTCTTGATAGTTTTAGTCCTCCAACTTCCAAGTGCACTGCTAATACAATTGTGTGCTGATAAATTGGTCCAAGGTGTATAGTCTCTTAAATGACTTGACATGAAATGGCCTTCATTTTATGCGTATAACTGGAAAGCGGTTTCTTTGCAGGTACAAGGTGGGAGATATGGGTGTTCAACAGGCTGAACCTAGGCTAGAGCTTAAGAAACACAGAAGGCAATCACGGAAGCGGATTAATCAGTCTATCCTAGATGAGTTGGATGATGACGATGATTTAGATTTGGAAAATGATCCTATAGTTCGGGCGATGAGGAATGAGAACCCTTAGGTGTGGCTTGTACAGTTGAAAAACCTTCACCAGTAACCCTTGTCAGTTACGCTGATAAACCTTTGCGTTTCTTTTGTGAAGGCCAAAAGCTGAAGTGAATGCTGGCCTGATAGTATATGAAAAATCTTCATTATGATGGTTTCATTACGCTGTTTTTTACCAGTTAGGCGTTGGGAGGTGCATCGAACCGCTCACTTCACCCTTTTGGCTGGTCTTTTTCCTTCATTGTTGATTGGTATCTCAGTTTACAGCGAATGGAGAGTGCTTTGACAATGAATTTAAGTAGGTTCTCAGCATATAGTACCAACCAATTCGAGTGTTTGCCTTTGCTGTCATATTTTTACTTGATGACCTTTTTTTTATGTCACCGTGCCTTACAAAGTTACATGATGGTTTCCATGGCAGTGTCATTTACAAGGAATGTTATCAGAACCTATAATTTGGTAACTGCGGAGATACATGCTCCCACCATCCTATGCATCTGCTCAACTTTTGCCTCTTTCCCATTCTTATAGTATGTCATATCCTTTTGCAAATGTACTTAACCTACGGTACAACTATTAACCTACGGTACAACTATTATTCGGTTCAACATCTATAATTTCGGCAAGAACAGGTAACGAAACAAACTGGGATATAATTGAAAGGACAGTAATAATCTTATCATGTAAAATAAAACTATCTATAACCATAGAGTATCTTCCATAGATGGAAAATTTGAAGCAAGATTGCTGGTCTATCATCATCATCGTCTATGGTTTGGAAATTCACACTCAACACAGTCCAACTTGAAGACGGTCGCAATGCTTACCTTGAATCCGCCAGTTGCATCATACCCACATTTACAAACAGCAAGACAAAGTGCAGCTCTAAGGTCTATATCCTTTCAGCCACAAGCTCTGTGAGGGGGTAATAATGTGGTAGGGATGATGATGCTAATCTCTCTATTCAAAAGAGAATGACATGTTTCCAAAATATATAAACCCACACTTAGGTAGACTGCAGAAGTGGAAAGAAACTTGCACTAAAACTAATGGAGCTCCATAATATCTTTCCATTTGTGAAAAACGAGATACGTTATATTCTTTCTTAAATGAAGAGATGAGGTGAAATCAAGACGCTAAGGTGTGTGCTGGAATAGATAGAAGGTGCTCATTCCCTTCATGGCTTGAACTGAAATCAGTGCTATGCCTAGCTACTAGTAGTATTTAACAGCTTCTCCCCTACCACCTTGCCTGTTTGGCTGTTTATGTTTTTTCCCACTTTCTGAACTGCCTAAACAACCATGCTATCTGTTCTACAAGCTGACAAGTAGATTCGACCAAAACACAGGTTGACTGACTGCTCTAAGTTACACAATAGAACACAGGTTGCAATGAAAGCTTACCATGCTAGAAGATCGAACAAATATGCAAAAAGAAAAGGCATGATCTCCTTCAAGTAATTCCTTTTGAAAATGCTAAAATTCCACAAAATCACAGTGTATAACAATTTCCAACTGAAGCAGAAATGACAAAGTGAAGTTTGTTCACCAATTGCTCAAATCATCAAGATGAATCAAACGGACCTACTTCTTAGCCGACTTTTTCTTGGTACTGACAGTTTGTTGCGGCTTGGGATGCTTGTCTGCCTCGGTAGGATCAAGCCACTTGAGGGGATTCTTATTGAAGAAAGGCCAATTGGGGACAGTGACAAGTGTTGTGACGATCACACCAGCAGCGTAAACATATATCATCATTTGAAACGATCCAGTAATATAGCCGTAAGCGAATGCAATCACAGCAAATGCCACCAGCAAAATCTGCATTAGCTGCTCCGCGAGCTTTTGTCCTTGCCAATCCATTCTAAAGTTCATTTCACGGGAGAAAACACAAAAAAATTAACCCAGGCCTCGAGTGTGCCCTTGAAATCCAACTACTACGATCTAGCAGCGAGAAACGCACAAAATTACTGTCTGGTCTACCACAAATTAGATGAAGCTGAATCGAAACCCTATCGAAAACCAAATCATTACAATTTCAGGAACAAACTAACAAAAAAAATCAGGTAGAATCTAACGGGGAAATGCAAAAATGAGTCGACGAAAACGATAAATATGAGTCAAATTCCCATCGCCGCAGACCAGAAGAGTAGTTTGGCTAGCGAGAGAGTTGAGAGAAATTCGAGGAAAAGAGAACAAGATGAATGTGGAAAACGCACCTGAAAGAGAATTGAATAGACCGAAACGGAAGATTTTGATGTCCGAAAGGGAAGGAGTAGGAACCGATGAGAGATCGAATTGCAACTCCAACAAAAACTATATGCTGGACTGACAGTGTATCGTGGCCCCAGGATGGATATTCCATCACTGAATAAGAGCCGTCAGATAAGAAGTGCCCTATGCTTAATAAGCTCCTTTTTTTTTCTTCGGAATAGCTTTATAAACTCCTTTATCCCACTTAATCCCTGGAAAAAAAAATTACTGCCTAAATCTAAATGACTTTCCTCTAGGATAGTACTAGAAAAATGAAACATTTTTTCAGAAAAATAAACTCTTACATTAATTTATTTTACTCAATTCTTAATTTTCCATCTTTACTCAAAAAATTGCTTTCTATATTTTAAGTTTTTACTTTATTACCCGAGTTTTCAGTATTCCATAATCTCCTCGGAGGGAGTTTTACATAATCTAGTTTAGAATTTCTCCAATTTTTCTACATTTAATATATAATTTAATTTTCTTTTAACATTTTAATGTATAAAATCAAATAATTTAAATTTAAATTATAAATTAATGTTTATAGTCTTTATGTTCGAATTCACTTGCTTCCATTCAATGAAGAGAGCAATGAGGGGGATAGTTGACATATCACTTCCTTAACTCAATTTTTATATTTTAGGGGTGATGTATCAAACATTTTCCAATCGTTAGCATCCCAAATTGCGTCATGAGATTTATATCCCAAGCATTATAAAAAGGCATGATGGGAGGAAAAACTGAAAATAACGTGCAATAGGGGGCTTCAAACTTAAGCTTTTTTGAGTGAACAATTGACTTTTTCGCTTATCCTTCTTCACGTGAGTAGGACCGCATGATTCACCATTTTCTACGCGGGGACCTTAAGTGAATAGGACCAAAGTGAACTTAGTTGTTTACGTGAGTAAGACCTCGTTATTCACCGGCGCACTCAAATCTCTCGTTTTTGAAAGCCATCGTAGATTCCATCTGTTTTGCTGCCGTTCAGTAGCAAGGAATGTCAAGGTGATAGTGTGTCTTCTCTTTCCACTTCCTATATTTCATTCTCCATCGTTTTAACGCTTGATCTCCCCCAATCGTCCATTCCCAGCTTGGACGATACAAATTCTTCCTGGGTTAGGGCAGAGGTTGCTTAATTCAGCTTGTTTAATTTGTGTTGTCCTGAAGTTTATTTTAAATGCTGGTGGATCACAAATATGTGCGTTGCGCACAGCAGTCTGAACATAGTTTCGCACAACGTTGTGCACGGCACACAAATGTGCGCACAAATAAGTGCACAATATAATTAACACACTTCCAGTAAACGCACAGTGAAGCGCACAAGTTTGTGCACAAATAAGTGCACAATATAATTAACGCACTTTCACCATACGAGATCAGCAGCGAAATGACAAGAAAAAAACCAAAATACTGGATTTCGAACAAACTCATTCCACTCCAGGCAACTTCCCCAAATTCTCCAAACTCTTATTCTCCCAACTCTGTCTCTCTCATTCTCTCATATTCCCGAGTTTAACGAGATAGATGACACCATCCATAAAAGATGAGAAAAAGGAAGACGGGAAAAAATTGGGAGAAGAAGAACTTAGAAAGAATGACATAAACTTCCTGGGTTTACGTATAGTGGGTAGAAGAATAACATAAAAGAGGAGGGAAAAGAGACTGGAATGGTTGGGTGCGCCAAATTCACACCCCAACCACTTTCAATTTCATGGGCTCCTCAAACTTGGGCCCTCATTACTCTCCTCTCAAACCATTAGCTATTAGGTGCAAAACTCATCCTTCAATTTCTAAGTTTGAAACCCCCAAATATTAGTGAATACTTAATTTCTGGAATGAGCAAAGTTGAAATAATAGAGAGAAAATGAATATACTCCACAAATAGAAGTGTAAAACAATTGTCATAAATTTCGGCCATCAAAATTCTGTTTTTTTCTTCTCTTACCTATTCTTTCTCTTAATTGTTCTTTGCTTCGGCTTCAGTTATTTTCTCCAATTTTTCTGTTTCCTTTTCTCTTTTTAATGCTTTCTCGGTTTATAATTATATTTCATTTTTTGCAGGTTCAGACTTCTTTTCCACTGGTGAAGCTTCTCTTCTTGCTTCTTGCTGCCTCCCTCTCTCCTCCTCACATCCGGTAACTAGGTTTTTAATATACGTGTTTTCTTTTTTGTGTGAATATATATATATATAGACACACACACATTAACCATCTTTCCCAAAAATTCGATGTATCTCTACCCCTCCTCTCTCTTCCAAGGAAATGAAAGCGAGGCCACGTCAAACACCTTAAAGAATTGAACCCTCCTAATTGAACCCACCTAGCAATAACGGATCCAGTGTCCAAAACAAGGTGTGGGAAAAAAATTAACACATACATGTAATAATAAATAAATTTTTGATAAGTTAAAATAAAATTTTTATATAATATATATTGAAAATTCGATTAAAAATATACAATTATTAAAAAATTTACACAATATTAAATTTTGGGACACAAAGCTGCGCACGCCCACCTGCTCATCCGTCACTGCCACCTAGCAACCCAGCCAGCCTCGCCGCTCTGTTTCACTACCGCCCTCCCGGATGCATGGTCACTTGAAGACGTGTCAAAGGTGGATTTGGTTTTGGTGGAAGAAGTGCAAAGAATTCGACTTTGAACAATGGTGTGTAGTCAACATTCTCTTATAGTTCCATATTTCAATCCCGGATTCAACAAGCTCTCATAGTTTAGTAACAAATGACGGCGAATAATGGGAAAAAAAAGAGAGAAGAAGAGAAGCATTAGATTTTTTTGATATATGATGACGGAAATCACATTAGACATTTAGCGTTTGAGAATAAGAAGTGATGAGAGTACTTATGATTTATGCGTGTCTTATTTTGGTTATGTTTTAGGAATTCATCTCACATTCATCCCCTACCTTACATTTTCGTCCTAAACAAGTCATTCCGTTAAAATCACTCATTAGTTAAGGGTATTTATGTAAATGTGTATATTTAACATTCAATTTAAACTCAATTTTTTAATAATTTGAAAATCAATCCAACTATTTCCAAATCACACACTGGCAGCGGCACCGACTAAGTCAACGCCAAGACGCCTCCTATGGAGACAGCTCCGGCGCAGGAAAAAGAGCCGAATCCAGCTCTCGAGAAAGCTTCGGTTCCTTCTCCGGAACAACCGGCGTGTTCCCCACCTGTTGTGGCTCCGATGAGCTCTCCTACTCCCGCATTAGAGAAATCGCATCCTGCTCTCGTGAGTTCTCCATTGGCACTGGCGGAGGCACCAGAGGCTCCTGCACAGACGATGGATGAAGTTCCAGCTCCGACTCCAAGCAAGAAGAAGCACCACAGTGCTCCAGCTCCTCCTCTACTCCGACCACCGTCGCAGCTGGCCGATCCTTCAAGACCGAACGCTGACGCTTCATCTCCTGGTCCATCAATGAATGTGGCAGACGATAGAAGTTTCTCGTTCTTTCACTCTTCTTCTTCATTTACACATGAATTTCCATCCAAATTTGGTGTTAGTTTGGCCGATCGACATTTTCCGGCGACTTGGAGGGCAGGGAGCAGTGCGACGGTGGCTATGGATGGCGTCGACAACTTGTGTCCCTTTAGTTTCAGAAGTTGAAAAGAGAAGTTAAAAGTTTTGGTTAAAATGGACTTTTATTAAAAATATAATGACAATATTATAATTAAAAGTGTAATTAGGCTCATAAAGGAGGGATAATTACGTAAATAGTAGCAAATAGGACGAAAGGACGAACGATGCATAATTTATTAAATGTAAGGGATGAATGTGAGACGAATTTTTAAAACATGACCAAAATAAGACACGCATAAAAGCTAAGGAACTATAAGTGTATTTATCATTTCTTAAATGTATCCATTCCTCGCACAAAACCCGTAAGATTGAACTAGTTTACCAATAGTTAAGAACAAATACTTGCATCCCAAATAGCGTACAATGTTCTTTTAGGAGTGAATACTTAATATCTACAGTGCGCAAAGTTGAAATAATAGGGGGTTTCAAACATAGGAAGTGAACAAAAAGTTTTTAGGTGAAAAACTGAGTGAATTGGAGGTGAGTGAGAAAAGTGAAAATAAGAGGGTTAAGTTTGAGGCCCCCGTGAACAAGAAGTTGCGCACGTGTGAATTCACAACAATTGGCGTTTCCCGCGTCAACTTTCCTTCCTTTTTGCGCAACTCCTTTTTGCGCAAAATTCATCTTTCCCTTCATCTCTCTTGCTTCTCTGTCATATCTAAGTTCTTCTTGGGTGAGTTTTGGCATGTGCACAACTTGTGCGCTGTGCACAAGCATGTGCACAACCTGTGCGCAAGCACAGCGCACAAGACAAGGTCAGACAACTGCGCAAGCTCAGTGCAAGCGCACAAGCTGTGCACAACTGCGCGCAAGCTGTGCGCTGCGCACAAGCCTGCGCACAACCTGTACAATTGGTAGGCAGATTCGACCGTGTTCAACTGGAAAGAGATGAATTCGACCTAACCCATCGACAAATTCGACCGTATTCAACTGGGAAGAGATGAATTCAGGGAGATATGGCGCTACACACCTCGTACAATTGGTAGGAAGACGACGAAGAAGAGATGACCTTGCTGCGCACATACCTCGTACAGGGCGATGACGACGACGAGAGCGGCGAAGTGCAGAGAGGTGAATAAGGGGTGAAGAGTGGTGAAAAAGGACGTTCACTTTCGCGCAAATAAGCAGAGATCCGCGCGAAAGGAGAACTCACCTCAGCTCTTCATGTGGATAAGAAGGGAGTGAACAACGGCTTGTTCACGCGTTTTTGTTTATGTTTGAAGCCCCTAATGAGAGAGAATGAATGTACTCCACAATTAGAAGTGTAAAAAAAAATTGTCATAAATTTTGGCCATCAAAAGATTCAAAATAAGCCATCTCCAGACGACTAGACGGCAGTCGGCAGGAAAAACTTGTGGACCGGACATCCCTTACCTGCCTCACAGTTTCAACTTTTCTGGACTTGATACAGATTCCACAAGACAAGATTTTGCAATGAAAACCGTTTGCTCAATACTAAAACTTCATTTAAATAGATCTTAAATAGCTTTGCTTCGTACATATAATTCCAAAGAAACATACAAAACCGTAAAACTGGACATTGTTCACGGTAAGCAATAGATCCATTGCAGCTAAATAAGAACTCAAATCTGTTCCAAAACAAGAACAAAACTAGAGATCATCAAACTTCCCTAACTGTTTGCTTATCTGACAAACTGGAAAATCACATTCAAGATGAGGCACCAGTTCGCAGAGCATGGGATTTCTTTGTTTTGCTAGTCGCCAATTGAGTCTCAGGCTGCAAAAAAAAAAAAAAAAAAGGCAAGAGAATGAGAGACAAACAATAAAGAAAACAACCAAGAACCTACACCAGCAACTACTTACCTCCTTCTTCACAGGCTCTTCTTTCTCAGAAAGAGTCAATTCTATGTGACAAGGAGATGACATATACGCTGCAAACATTACCAGGATACAAATTGTCATTTGAAACTAAAGATATGCTGACGGTTAACAGAATAAGAGGGAAAAATTGCAAAACGTACGATTTATTCTTCCATGAGCACGGTAGGTTCGGCGCCTCTGTTTCTGAGCCTGGTTTACTTGAATGTGAGATATGAAGAGGTTATCGACATCCAAACCTTTAACCTAAAAATCAATTACAGTTGTTAAGAAACAAATGTGGGCATTGAGCTACAGAAAACACACATCTGTGAATAACATACTTCTGCGTTACTCTCAGCATTCTTAAGCAGATCTAGGATGAACTTTGCAGATTTAACAGGCCAGCGACCTTGTCCATTTGAATGCCTATTTTTGGCCTGAGCAGTACGTCCAACACCACGACAAAAGCGTCTAAAAGGTATAGCCTGCTTGTGGGCCAATACATCTTCAAGATAGCTCTTAGCCTTAGCCAAAGATAGCTTTCTAATGGAAAATGCTGTCTCCCTAGTATTCTGCAAATAAAAATAAATTATAGTCTTAAACCCACAAGAACATAGACCAAAGAAGAGCACAAGTACTGACATAATCAAGTTGAGAGAAGGACATCAATTAACTAAAAATACACACTCAAGGTTATTAAAAGCGAAAAGCACACTAATGCGATAAGAGTCCTAAAGCGCAAAGCGCAACGCGAAAGCGCGGGCTTTAAAGAAGTTAAGTATAATACTAGATATAAGTATAAAGTAGGTGGAAAAATCTCAAAAATAGATCTAAAAAACACTAAGTCCAATTTCTAAACTTAACTCTAGAATTCTTTAACACTAAATTTGCACTCTAAAACTCAAATATCACTCAGTCATCACTCATCATCATCTATCTAACTGATCAATAACTTAACGCTAACTGAGGAGAAAGTTAAAAGAAAATGAAAAAGAAAAAACAAGCTATGGCTTCCACACTTTCGCCACCAAGAATTCAAGCAGCATGGCCCCACCACCGACGTTATCCTCATCCCTCGATGTTCAAGCCTGAGGCTGTAAAACCTCTGGCGATACCCGTCGTCAACCGGAGGCTGCTTCTATTATTGTTGTCATTAGAGCTGCCGTCGAGAGCGGCGGACATCCCTCTGTTCGGACTCGGGAAGAAGCTCCAGAGGGCCGAGAAGGGCGTGGAGGAGTTAGTGAAAGAATGATTCCAGACGACGGAGAAGGGCTTGAAACGGCGGAACGAGGAATAGAGACTGTGGGAAGAGGGATCGAGACGGTGGAGAAGGGGCTTGAATCGGCGGAGGAAAGGATCAAGTCGGCGGCAAACTTTGATGGGTTAGCGCAGGCCGGTGCTGTGGCTTCAGCTCGCATCAGCGCCTAACCACCGATTCACTGAAGGTCCGCCGCTTCTGACGCGAAATGCGACCAACCCAGCCAAGCAATCGCATCGCGCTTTGAGCGCGCTCTAGGCGCGCATTTAATAACCTTGACCTAACTTGGTCCAAAACTTAAATGTGGCTTGGCACAAGCAGACGAACCAGCTGGTGGCCAGAAGGCCTTAACTGGCATGTGAAAGGAAAGTAAAAATTTTAGTAGTGGTGGATAGGGTGGAAAATTAAAATGGTGGAGAAGATCCGGACTCCCAATAACAATGCAAACACTATCCCTGATGTTTGCGAGAGCATGGTTCACAAGTCAGAACAAGGCCCTGCTTTTTCATCAGGTACCAGAATCAAAACAAAAGATTGGATAGTAGGGCAAGACTGTAACCTTAAAATGAACAAACCCTTGAATAATCTTAAAAAATACAATAAGTGAAAACCAACAATTCAAACCAAGTAACAATACCTTGCAATTTTAAATTATCCAAGAATATATAATCAACTCATGCAAGACAGTCAAACATTTACTGAACCTGAGCACACTACAAAGTTGAGCTGATTACACAAAAAATGTTTTCGTGTGCATTTAAAGGAAAGCAAATAGTGTGCATTACACAAAACAAGGTCCTAGAACGAAGAAGACCAACTTCAGAAGGTGGTTATGCAAATAGTGAAAGCTGCGTATAAAAATCCCTACACAATTACAGAGGTCAACATCCGAAATACCTATACTGTTGCTCATACAACTAGCTAGCTGTCCAAACAATGATGTCGAAATCCAAACCAACAAAGCCATCATAAACTGGTAGAGATGGAAGAAGCATATTAGGTAATTGTACCTTGAAATGAACCCTGAGATCGGAGCCTCTGGCCTTGCAAGCTGTGGAACAGGTCAGCGTTGAGTTCACTTATAAACTGACATGAGGAATCAAACAAACAAAAGACCAAGGACAAAACATTGCAAATTAAGTAGAATGAAATGCTCCAATTACATTTCGTGGGATTGTCGGGCTCTCTAGAGTACTTCACCTGGTAAGATTACAAGGGGGGGAAATTGAGCGACGAAACATATAGGAATACAGAAGTTATTAGGATACTAAGAAGATAATGCAAGAGAGTACCATAGCGTCGGCTGATCTTGTAGTTCCTTCTCGTACTGCTGCTGCTGATGCTGATGCTGCTGCTGATGCTGCTGCTGCCGCCTCCCGTCGCCGCCCAGAGCGAAGAAGAAGAAACTTTGATTATAAAGGTCCGGGGACAATAACCCTAGTAGTGAGAGAATTTCAATTTTGATAGATAAGTATGAGCCTCGGTGAGCCCAATGGACTTCTAGTTTTAGAGTTTGGGCTTTCTGGGCCTTCATCCTCTATTAGGCTGTAATGTTTTCTAATGCTACTTTTGCTGTAATGTTTAATGGACAAGTGAGTTAGATCACCCATCACTCCCTCCCTCGGATAAGTAATGAGACATTTTTCTTTGAAAGATGCTTCAAAATTATGTTAGATTTCTTCTTTAGGGTGTGTTCAAGAAGAATTTTTTTTGTGGAAACAAGTTTGTGCTTTTGAAAGATGAATGAGATGTTTGTAAGCAAAAAAAAAAGGTTAATGAAGAAAGTTGATTTTTTTAATATTTTATGATTAAAAGTTGGAGAAGTTGGTGTTTTGAACACACCTTTAAATAACTTTTTTACATAATAATTTATCAAATCATCATTTTCAAAGCTGATATAATAAAACAAGAAGATAGAGTTTGGTTTTTCTGTTGTTCATCGATTTTATATCAAACTACATATTATAATATAAAGATATGAAAAAATAAGAAAGTTAAAAGCTAAAATTTTATTAACTTAATCCACATGTGAAATCAATATGCTGCAATACTTATGTGACAAACGAAGTATTATACTTCTTCAGTTATATAAAATTAGACATGCTAGTATGGAAAATAAGAAATTTTGTCAAATGTAATAAAGTAAAATAAATGCATGATAAGGAAGTAGTAATTTTTACAAAGCCAAATATGAATATAAAATGAGAGTAATAATGTAAAATTTGTCTAAAAAGCTTTTAAATAGAATGATTAACTAAACTCACAACAAACTTTTGAGTGATTGCAAATTGATAATCAGAGAGTTGAAAATTCTGCATTTTAGATAAGGGTAAAGAAACATATAGTCTGCTTAGGTCTTGTGTGTGTCATATTTTGATTATTTTTAAAAATTAAATGCATATTAGTCAATTAACTTTAAATTCGTCCCTAAACACGTCCTTTTATTACATTTTCTGTTAAAGTCATTATTTAATTAAGGGCATTTTCGTAAATGTATATTATTAAGATTCATTTAACCTTAATTTTTTTAATAATTTGTAAATTGTCCTCAACTATTTTAAAAAATTTCAAAACCACCCAATCCTTTCTCATTCCCATTCTCCGTCAGTTGACAGCTTTAACAAAATCCATGGTGGTAGCGCTCACCGGCTTCGAATCCACATTGTCCCCAGCCCCAAATTTCCGGTGATGCTTCATAGTGAGAGAGGAGACGTTGACTTGCGGCTAGATCTGCTGGTGATTTGAAATCCGACTTCTCCGAGATGCGACTTGCAGGGGTTTGTGGTGCGATGGATGAGTAGGTGGCGACGAAGCTCGCTCAATAGGCGTCTCGATTGGCTCGCTACAGCAAGCCGACGATCACCCCCAGACGATGGATGAATAGTTGACGATCATGTCTCGATCTACAACAAAAATTTAATTTGACTATTCTTTCTTTTTTGGTTTTTTCGAGATTTGATTTTGGAAGAACCCAATAGTGAGTCTAGTGGCAGGAGATGGTCATTTTTTGGCTCTCGATCTCAGATGCGAGAGGGGGAGAGCAAAGAGATCGGAGAGTGACATGGATGCAAATTGGAGGGAGTTTGATTCAAGAGAGGACCAAGTTGAATTGGAACATAGGGGGTGAGCGAACTAGGCATATGTTCAATTTTGAAGGAGGCCCAGAAAAGGAGTGAAGTCAGTCAGATTGCGGAGAGAAACCATGGCAGAGGAAGATTATGAGGTTGGAGAAGAAGAATCGGGGAGAAAATAATGAATTATGACTAAATCGTAAGATTCAAAAAAATAAAAGGGTTGAATAAAATTTTTGATAGGGGTATTTAAGTAAACTCATGGTGATAACAAAAACTTAACGAAAATTGTAAAAAAATGGTAATTTGAGACGAATTTAAATCTGGGCTGCCTAGATGAGACGAATTCTTTAAAAAAATACCAAAAGGCTTCAATTAGCATACCATTTAAATTTCAAATAGCATGATTAATTGAGCCTGGAACAATTTCTGAGGTGTTGACACTAGAAAGCAATTGGAAATATGCTCAAGAAAGAAATTAACATCAGGATGCTTTGTGTGTGTGTGTGTGTGTGTGTGTGTGTAAGTTGTGTGTAATGTGTCATGGCATCCATAACCTGCTTTGTGAAGAATTGATGATAAGAACCAAAGCGTTTGGTGTTCTGTTCTGTCGACTCAGAACAGTTATCAAGTCTGCTTGCACAAACAGAATAGAGAGCACATTTCTGTTTTGTACTGTAGCGCTTCTATGATTCAACTGTTCCTATTTTTGCCATTATTTTCCGTAACATGAACAAATCAAATGAATGATACAAGAGAGCAATCATATTGAAATCAAGCGTCTGGAGAAGGGAAGAAAACAAAAAAACAAAAGAGCCCTATTCGCCCTTTTAAGGGGAGTATCTGTATCCTATTCTACAAAATGTAGCTGGATAAGAAGCTGGAATAAGCAATCACATCGATCCATTCAGGAAAAAGAGCCTTGAGCTTCTTTGGTCCAGCCACCAACTTCTGGTCAAGCACCGCCACATCAACTCTAATGCCCTCTGAGCTTCCGGCCTGCACAACATTTATATCATCGAATGCCGCTAAAAGACATACATATACTAAGATCAATTAAGTCATCGTTTGTTCTTGCAGAAAACCAAGAAGGTGTGCGCGGTTCCCTGGACATGGTCCATGCTCAAGGCAAACAGATTGATTTATCGAGGACAGGTCAAATTAATGAACCAGGAAAACTACTGGTGACAAAATTATACCTCTAACCAGAAGGTCCAATTTTCAGGGGAAGCACCGCTGAGTCTCAATATATAGGAAGGCGGACCACCATCAGTTGTTTCAGGAGCTGCGTCAGATTACAAAACATAATCAGGATGAGTGAAGTGTGTATTCTAAAATGGATTTGTCTAGAGGGAGAATGGTAGAAACCTGGGAGCACATTGTCAGCGAATGACCAGCTAGACAAAGGACCGGTAATGTTAAGGACTGCAACCCAAACCTCCTCCAAGGAGCTGCAAGGTGGAAATGTTTTTTCTATAAGATCACTGAATGAAACTTAAGAGCATAAGTATTAGTAGATGTTAACAACGCACCCCAAGGAAAGCTCTAAATAAACTCTGCGATTCCCATCATCCATGGACATCTGTGGCTTGTAACTTGATAGATGGGGAAATTTTGGATATTGCTTCCTGATATCATCATCATTTGTTGCGAACTTCAAGCTTCTTGAGAACAAAAATGACACTGGGAAAAGTGCCTGCCAGATGAAAACCAGCTTCTGATCAGGCTTTAAATAGAACATAGCTCCATGCATTGGTAGGAAAAAGAAGAAAAAAAATCTCAGCTAGACATATGGGTCATTCAAGAAGTGTATCTACACGAAAAAATTGTTGGAAACTATTACAGTTTACCACTTGAAAACGACTTTCATTGAAAAAGTAAACAAGAATATGAAAAACAGTTCAATAAACATGCTTCTCGTTTAACTTTGTTTTCAGTCCATAAGTCACACACATATTGACCCCAGAAAACATGCTTCCCTGACAGATATACCTCTATTACCTACCATCCAGTTTCTTCGTTCAGATATATTGGCAGCTTCGAAAAGCGATTCAGAATCAATATGCAATTCCCTTGCCACGTCAGGTGCATGTTTGAAAACAAACCCCAATGAATTGGAATCCACCACAGAAAGATCATAACTGGCATCAAGAACCTTGTTCCCATCTGTCAAGCACAATTAAACAGTTAAAATAACAAATCTTCTGCAGATACCAGAAAAGTCTAGCTCGGAATAAAAACAAGAATTTTTACTAGTCAGTAAAGGCCAATAAATGTAACCTTCAAAAGCTCAAAAATCATCGACAGTAATCAGAAACTTAACTGAAATGAACATGTGATACGATTAAAGAAAACTTTCTAGTTCTCTATGCTAAGCGCTTAGTACCTGCAGTTACAAACGTATGCTGGAGAACTACCCTCTTGGGTGCAGCAGTACTGTATGGAAAAAACTGTGATGACAGCGCTAAAGCAAGCACACTAAGATGGAGCAATGCTCCCAAAATGGATGACCTGGCTAACCAACTACCACAAATAGGTATCAGAGGGCCAACACACCAGCCTGTTACAACTCCGATTACTACAGCAACTACAGCATCAGGAATGTAGTAGCCTGCACAAATTTTCAACCTCTAAGATTCATTTTCCAAGTTGGGAAAAAGTCAAACAACTGAACAGGAGAAAAAGAAAAGTTTTATTCCTTAGTATTCTTCCATTCTTGTTCACCTCAATAATTCACACAATAATGAAGTCAGATATTGCAAGCCTATACTAACTCACACAGCAGCAAGTAGTTATAAACCAAAGAAGTTGAGAAAAACTAACCATATGGGGGTGGAACAGCACCCATCATACCCATCTTCTCAATCAGAAATTGTGCAAGAAATCCACCAAAGTATACACCGTACGCAAGACAAGGAATTAGAGGAAGCACGTAAAATATTGTAGACCTGAAAACATCAAATTCACTTAAAATTGTTCTGAAAATAGCATGATGAGGCATGGTCCATTTTTCTAATCTTTGATTACTCTCACAACCAGAATTTTCAAATCAATACTGTATTTACAAGTACTAATGCTGTTATAACACAGTTCTAATTTAAAGAGAGCAAGTCTGAAAAAAACCAAAAAGTTGACATCCTAAATGAAAAGTTAGCAATTTGGTATTCCCAATTCCATCTGTCACTTAGTTTTATCAAGGAAAATAAAAGAGGATACTGAAATATTGATTACATGAAAAGAATATTTATGGAGTAAAGTCAAGGTATGAATGAACATATAGGAAAAAAAAAACATAAAAGGTTGAAGATGTAAAGTTCTTCACAACCTTTATAAAAATCATAGAAGAAAAGATTAAAAGATGCTATGAAACTCTGTAATTTACAACTAACAGTATGCATACTATATAAACAGACCAACCTTTATACCATAAACATCTTCTGATGAAACACCCGACCCAATGTCAAAATGCTAAGGCAATTATAAGGAAGTACCGTAATGATTTCTTCCTGGGAGACTTTTTATTAAGTGAAAAGGAAATCCATGCAAGCAGCATGAAAACGGAGACACTGAATGTCAGGAAACCCCCAGTTAATCCAGCGATTAAGTAGGCCTGTATTTCACATTTTAGAAAAGTAAGAAACCAGTACATTGATTAGACAACACGATGTTATAAAAAAAATACTGAACACAAAAGATGGTAATTAGACCTACCAATGTCACTGAAGCGTAAAACCCAAATGCACCCCAAAATCTTGCCTCATCAGATACTGCCTACAGGATTCATGGCATAACACATATTTGGTACCACAATTAGAACTCTGTCAAGTCTCATCTTAAAAGGCAAATGCATGAAGGAAGGGTCAACTGAACAAACATCAGATGTCATTGGACATTTTACATGAATAACATGCATCTATTTTATCCACTCTGTGAGACATCCCTATCTGAATTCAAACAAATTATATGCACTAGGCACAATTCGGGAGAAAGGGGAAGGTCTACAATTTAGCTAAACCTTGTAAGTCTTTCAGTATTCTGAAATTTCAGAATGATTATTGGGAGAAGTATTTCCTCATCAAGTGACAGAAACCAAGCTAATTTTAATAAGACAAAAGGAACAGAGAAAATACATGTATTCTTACTTCTTTTGACATGTGAAGAACTGAAGCATCCTGGGAGAGAGGAAAATTCGACCAAACAACTCTAGGAATCAGCAGACCAACAAGTGAGCAAGGAACAAACATGAAGAAAGCCAAGTATGGAGCAGCAAACCTGCAACAAGCACCAGCTTACCAGTATTAAAACCTGGCTTGTACCTAACCAAGCATTGAAGGTTCAGACACGAAGTGTTGAGGATATAAGTATATTTTCATCCTACAATCAACTACTACCTTCATCGTAAAATATTGTAGCATTTGACTTTCAAACATATTTTTTACTCAAATTATTTCTAGAAAAATTAACAAAACTTTTTGAAAAATATATATTTGGAAACCACTGATATGAACTTATCATTTACAAATAAACTAGTTAGCTTCATATGTCAAAACGTAGAAAAATAAGCGTAAACTAAATGCTGAAAAGTAAAGTGGACAACTTTTAAAGGACGGAGGGAGTAGTTTGCCACTTCCACAAAATGGAAGGAACTTATAGATTTTACGTCGGTTTTTCTTTTCTAATGTTGAAGACCCTTTTTTCATAGCCAAATTACTGATGACATGCATACTAGAAAGAAGAAACGCATGCCATAAGAAAAAAATGCACGAAAGTAGAAGTTAAAAACCTCATACAAGGACGAGAGTAGACTAAATCCTGATAAATCATTTCACATGGATTTTCCCATTTCCAGTAATGCTTCTCTATCAGCCATGCAAATTCTACAGATGACTCTCTTCTTAACATGATTAACTAAAGAAAGAAAACAAAAATTCATCTTATAGTATAAGAAAAAGGTCATGCATGAAGCAAAAAATTCAATAAATTAAAAACGTTTGTTAAGAAAACAGTATTGTACTTGAATCGGTATCCGTGGTGACATAAGATCTTCAAACAAAATCCCAGGCTTACTCAGAAAAAAAAACATTTGAACCAAGAAAGACAACAGACCAGCTCATAGCATAACTAGAGAATAGCAATCTCAGGATGGAAAACAAAACCGGAAAAACAACAGCCAGCACAATCCCAATAGCATGAAGCGCCATTCCTGAAACAGTGACAAAGGATCAGCAAAGCACTATAGCTGAATTTGAGACAATAGCTCTTGGACAAATCATAATAATGATATCCTGAATAACAGGACTGATCATGCAATAGTATATAGATCACAAGCAAGCTAATGGAAAAAAAAAACTTGAACTACCAAACCACAACACATTACCAGACACTAATTTTTTACAATAGTTTTACCTTTAACAAAATCAGCAAAGGTTGCAACACAAGAGCCTACTCCAAATTTTAACAAACGTGAAAGGAGTGGCGTAGCAATAAATATCACCATGGGGATGCTGTGAAGTAGCACAGCTATTCTTCTTGAGTAGAATATCTGAAGATTCAGTACCAAATTAAACAAATGGACATGAGTTTTCAAGATCACACTAAAGAAAACCACAGAAAACAGTATTTTTCACCCAGATAAGAAACAAACACTGTTATTGATCAGCGCAATAAAATAAAGCTCACCATAAACAATGTAAGGTAATCAAAGAACACAGCCCGCTCATCATTATAACCATTGGCATCGGCAGCAATAGATTCTCGTTCATAAGCATTTTTAAGCTTGGAAGAATTTGTGAAGGCCTTAAGCACACTAAATAAATTTTCTCCACGAGCTTGCATGCTACCAGGTCTGTATGGAAAACATGTATACGCATTGAAAGAAATGCTTAAGCACATGTTACTGTAAAATCCCACTTAATTTAACATATACCAAAAATAGCAGATTCGATGCATACAATAGTCTGTCCACTGTGTCAGATGCAGTATGGTAATAATAACCCCCCCAGAGAAAAATAATATCCAGGCCAGGGATATTTCCATAATCTTCAGAGAAAATTCTATAATCAGTATCACCTGGAATAACAGGAAAGACATCCTGCGAAGAAGAACAAATAATTAATTGCCATGTGTGATATCCAAGCAGCAGCTATTGTAAGAGATAAGTCGTAAAAGAAAACACGAGGTATTTGCCTAACAGTTCATCATCCCCTTTTGGGATGACAAAAAACTGTAATTATAAAAATCCTATTATAAGTTATAAAGAAAAAAAATACATTTTCAGGAATGGGAACCAATAGCACCACCATATACTTTATGACTACTACTTCCAAAGTAGCTAGATCTCAAAATGCAAATTTTGCATGTGACAATTCTCACTCCAGTCCAGTTGGACTAAAGACAAAATGGTTCAAGCTCAACAAAATAAAGAGAGATTTCTTATACTAGCATATTAGATCCCATCTGAAATATACAAAGAAATGAACAACAACCTGAGCAGCACTATGTGCCATGGGGTATACTGCTGATTTAGCGTAGACTGATGACGGCCAAGAGCCAGGTCCAGATTGGCAGACTAAATCTGTCAAAATAGCAATATGCACCTTAGATATAGCTCCGATCTTATATTATGCAGAATGTTGTAGCAAATATAAATTAACATTACGCTCCCTAGAATTCAAGAAGATGAACCTAAGATTCCATCATTTTGAATCCATTCAACAACACAAACCAGTTAGAGAAAATAAACAGTATTTCAATTAATCTTCACACAGCTTTCCATATAAAAGGTATCCAGCTACTTGACTTAGATGAAGGAAATTTAATCCTGCTACACAGCATCTTTAGTAATGGAATAAAATCATTAAACCACGCTTGAAAAGCTGTGAAACATTAATTTGTACAGTACCAAGTCCACCAGTGCCAGAAGCCTCCACATTTACAAGAGCACCGATAGAGTGACGCCAATTATGTGTCTTCATGAAGCCATGGGCACCCTATAGCATCATAAGCAATGAAACCATTATAAGTTCAATCACATACCACATTGAGTGAGGTCTAATGGCAACATTACACAATAAGACATTTAGAAACATTGTAACTTTCGATTAGTCTGTGTATGTCTTAGAATTTCTTCGTCTGCTGGACAGACAGCATTTCAACAGACTGCTCAATGCATGAATCTGATCAACAACAAGGGAATGCACTTCAACTATCCATTTCTTCTGTGAATATGGCAGGGCAGTGGTTTTAACAATAAAAGATAGCTGTGTAACTAGATGTGACAGACAGAGTAATCCCACAGCCATCAGTTTCACCAAAGGTATTAGCGCAACCCCAGAACTCACTAAACATCAGGTGCGTAATGCAGAACTTCAAATGCAGTTCAAACCCATGGGACATTTGTAAACAACGGATGAAGCACTTCATGATGTTTAAAACAATTCATAACTGCAGGTCTTAAAGGTGCAACATTAAAAACCACTAGGAAGAGCATTAATAATAACGAAGGAAGAGAATTGGGCCTTTTCAATAAGATTTAATAATCAGAGGAAGCCATTGACTATAGGATCTTTTACCGAATAAAGCATTAAAGTACATCTTTCAATAAGATGGAAGAAAGAAACTCTTCATAACCCTTTTTCACCATATTTTAAGCCATGCAATTAGCCACTACCAAACAGAGCGCAATCTGGTAAAACCAAATGAATATCATTTTAGTCATGTAAATAACTTGACTTTCTGGCAAAGAAAGTACTACGTATCATCTCAAACATTCTCCTAGCCAGGCATAAACCCCAGAAGTAGGAAAATTCAGTAATATTAATAAACAGGCTATGAGTAAATCCAAATGGCCATGACAGGCACAAAGAGACAAATGACCTTTACATCTCAAACATAATAGCTTCTAGATAATCAGATCCAAAACGGAAAAATAAAGATAATAATAATAATAAAGCTCTGTGCATCATTTACCAGCATAAAAAGTTCTTCTGCTCCATTAAATAGGAAAATAATAGGTTTTGGGGGAACCCAGCTAGAATCTATGACAATTCTTGCTATTTCCAACACTGATGCTGCCAAGACAAAGTGGGTTATGAAATTTGACAGACACATGCACATAGAGACTAGGATTAGTTGATTTTAAAAATAAAAAAATCAATACACATACCAACACATGAACCACAATCACCAGCACCAGGAGAACCAAGTGCACTATCGAAATGAGCATTAATTAAAACTGATGGATCAGTATCTTGTGTATCGACTGAAGAAATCCTGTAAATCATATGAAGGTTAAAATATAGTGAAATCTGGTAACAAACTTGTCGAATGACTGATAAAGCATCAGTAACTAGGCTGGTATGACGGGAGATGATTACTACTTGCAGCCTAAAAGTAACAGACATGAATGCATGCAGAGTTAGGAGATGCCTATGTCATAAACCATGCCACATTTTTTTTCAATTTTACTTGAATCGAGCATTATTAGGCCTCTTTGAGGGGCAGCTCTGCCAGCGGTGTTTTCTCTATACACGAACTCGAACTCGAGACCTTGCTTATGACAGGATGAGCCCCTTGCCACTCAACCCCAACAACCTTTGGTAAACCATGCCACATTTAAGCCGTTATACAGATAACACTTTAAGTTGCTTATACTTGAACAACTCAGATCCCTGCTTCCTCCTCTCATACCTTGACAGAAGCAACAAAATGCAATATTTATTTTCTTTATTACATGTCAAGGTGGTTGCCTGTGATTGTCTGCAGCGTTGTTAAATGTGATAAATACTGGTCCCAGCTTCAATGGCAGCGTGGATCACTTCAGTGATGAAGGGTACGGAAGTATGAAAGGTGATGCACAATAATCTTTATATGAAGAATTCATACCTCATTATGACATTTGTAATATTTCTGTAACCCAACGATATGCTGTAACCTAGAAACATCATATTGAAGGACCCACCAACAACGTTCTCCTCTATTTCAATCCTGCAAAGCAATCATGACCCAAAACTATAACAATAAGCAATTAAAACGACATCCAAATGAGCTAAAACCTAGAGACAACGAATAGTAATTAGTCGTCCGACATCGCGAATGGTCATCACTCAACCTGAAATCTGGTCCAGCCCTCTCCTTCATCGTTTCCAACTGCGTTTTGATATACCGAGCGGCTTCCTTTAATCCAGGACGGCCTTCCTATCAAACAGCAGTTTAACCGAACTTATCACACAGAAAAAATTATTCATTATTTCGGTGAGTGATGCGAAATAAGGCACGAATCGGCAATGAAGGAATGTAATTAACGAGTTTCTGTGAAATGTTGACTAACTTGTCGGCCATCAATCTCATGGGACAAAACTCGAACATGCTCGATGGCTCTCGCCTCGGAGAAACGATCGAGCGGTGCGTCAAAACCAAGCGGCTTGACGAATTTCATGTTAATTACGGAGTAGGCAAACGCCGCCATTAGCGAGTAGAGGATCGCCAGAGATAATAGGAACTTGAAACCAGAAACATCTTTTTCGTCGAACCTCCACGCCATTGTTTCAACAGACCCAGGAGCACTGAGGAAAGAGCGAGCAAACAAAACGGTACGAGAGAGAGAGTGTATTATACTTGCAGAAGAGTCAAAAGATCCCTGGTTCTGTCTGCCGGCTTTTGTCTGATTGGGCTGTGCGACTATGTTGTTCTTGTGTAGTAATGTAATCCTATGTGTCTTGCTTTAACTTAATCAGCGGTTAAGGTCCCCCAACATGTAGAACAATCGAGTATGGGCCTCCATCCAACGGCCATATTCTCTGTTTTCAATTTTACAATTTGAGTCTCTTATTTAATTTTTCAATATTTTATTTTATCAACTTTTTCAAAAAAATTTATCAAAATATCATATTTTCCTTTTCACATATTTCGGGACAATTATTGTTCATGTCAAGTTATAAATAAAAGTATAGAGAAAATGTGCTAGAGATCCTTGGTGGTTTTGTTTTTCTTCACGAAAAAAATGTGACATTTCTTAACTAAGGCATCACCTATCTCTTTATTGCTTCAAACATGGCTCTCATTATGCTGCTAAAGATTTCTTTACAGTATTAGTCTCCATCCTCCAATCCCTAGGTCAATTTAGCCATCTTGGATGAATAGAGATTCCAATAATGAATTTAGGGTCCGCTCTTATTATCCCACTGTTACCAATTTTTTCACCAAATTTCAAATCAACATTTTTTTTCCTTTTTTTAAACGGCAATTAGTATATTAAATAATTAAAAAAAGAAGCACAGTTGTTTCAATAAAAAAAACTGAAACATCATCCCAAAATTAAAAAATTATCCTTACTCCTACTCCACACACCTAACCTTCAATACCTCATCCCACATATGAAAATTTGAATTTTCAAACTTCATAGTTCTATAAACTCCAATACAATCTCTTCAACTCATTTTTCAATTTTACTTGTGAACTAAAATTCGCCCTTCCTCTTTTAGCAGGTTTGTAGACATCATTGTAGATATTCAAAGCCAAATCTTCACAATGCTCAAACGAAAATCCCAATTATTTATCAACTTTCTTTACTCTTCTTTTCTCCTCATTTACCTTTGTTCTAGTAGGCGGATCATGACATGAATCCTTTTCATGAATCAACTCCCCACCCTCCAAATTGCTACGTTGAGAATTTCCAAACTTTCCTCCCATTTGAACAATTTTACCTTCAACTTCCATTAATGATCTAATTTCAAACAAATGGGGGTTAGTAGCTCTTGATTTAAAAAATGGAGGACTTAGTCGTGAATTCTCATTTTCCCAACCTACAAGCACGCTTGCTACCTGCTTTGAGACTTGCGAGCACGCGGCCTGCAAAGGCAGATTTTGCGCATCGGAAAGCTCAACTGCCGCCTCATCTCCAGCAGTTTCAAAAATCTTCATCTCCTTCGTCGCATCGCCTACCCTCATCACCACCGTCATCATCTCTCATCGTTTCATCACCTCCTTCACTGGCTTATCACTGCAACTCAAAAATGGCTGCAAATTTTCCCCAACCGAACTAATCGAAACCTCCACCTCTACGCCTTGCCTTCTCCGATTCAACGCCTCCGTACCTCTCCTCCATGACACTACCTCACACTCTTCTCTCCTCCCAGCCTTTGCCCCCAGATGAGCTCTCTCACTTCCCGCATAAAGCTTCCTTGTCTCATGTGAGAGCCCTGCCACTACGGAGGCTATTGTATCATATATGTTCCGATCAATGGAGTGGACAGAGGATGCCCCTGAAATTGCACAACTTCGGAACAGCCACAGAGCACCCCTGCTGCCGTGGAGTGCGAAACTCCAGCTTGCTCACAAATACAGGAGACTTCGGCCGCCAGGACACCGTTGGAGCACGAACGTCTTCGCGATACAGAGAGCTCGAGTCCATCACCAACATTGCCTCTAAAACACGAATGATTCGTTGCCAGCTCGTGCCATTATTTCCCTTAGGAAATCTTATACTTACTCTTCCCAAATTGGAATACTCTATCAACCAGAAAAGTTGGATTTTATAACATCAACAAAAAATCTCTGCCATCCTCCGACTTCCACTGCATTTGTCTGACCTTACTGATACTAATACCCATGGATGCGTTCCAAGAAGATAAAAACAATTGAATATCTTCCCCAATTAGATCTACCGATCCATGATAGTGTCTCCCTTTCTCCACAATCCTTAGAACAGATTTAATCTTTCCCCATTCAATAAAAAAGTAGAGTCTTTTGCTCAATTGTGAGTCGAAAACTAGTATGGATACTCATTTTGAAACTGGTGGTGGAAGATCCGTGTGGGCAGCCGCCACAATCTTTCTATGTTGACGTGTTTTGACATTGCTGGACGCCATGAGGATTTGTGCAATGTATGTTTGACTCGGAATTCGAGAATGGAGATAAAGGGGTTCTCTGCTTGTAGTCTTTTGAATGATCGTTGCGAAGAAGATCCATTAATTCACTCCATAAATGCTTATATAATCCATTGTTATAGTGGCAATATTGTAATATTCCAATATAGTCAGAGGACACGTGTCCTTTGTAGGTTCGGGTATGGATGGTTCGAGAATGTCCTCAATATGCGATAATTGTGCATTATGAATATGTATTTTGCCCTCATACACATGTTTTATCGGAGTTTTTGTTAGTATTTAGTGTGGATACGAGCATTTTTTTAGGTGATGCGTGTCGGGTGATAAATGGGCATAAAACAAGATATTTTCGGATAACAAGGAAGCTCAAGACAAAGTTGGAGGGCAATTATGCATAATTTGGAGAAGCTCATTTATGGGGCGCGGTCGCTCCGCACACCCAAAAAATCACCAAAGCCAACAGAACGGGGGCGACCCAGGGGGTGGCCCCAAATCTAAAGGGTGCGGTCGCTCCCTTGCACTTTTCAGGAATGATCCCTTCTTCTTTTCTCGTGAAAAAGAGGCATAAAAGGACATTTTTTCACATCTCTTGACAACTCATCACTTTTAGACTTCCTCTTGAACCCATCTAGGGTTCTTGAGCTCTCTTTTCTCCTCCCTCTTTATTATCTATGAATTTGGGGATGTTTATGAAGGATTAAAGACTTGAATACCATTTTCTAGCTTGTTCCTTCTTCTTTAACTTATACTTTCATTTTTGTTCATAGTTATTGTGAATTTCGTGAATAGCTTGAATATTGATTAGTTCATCATCCCTAGGGTTGGTTAGCATGTTGTTGTGGTGCTAGATGAATTATAGTTGTTTGGTTGTTGATTATACATGATTGGTAGCATTTTCTTGGGCTTAAAGAATGTAGAGGTAGAGTAGGAGGTCAAGTACTCTACTATGTCCACCAAGTGTTCGATAAAATGCTTGAGAGAGCATTTTGTTGAATTGATCAAAGAAAATTGGCTAGATACTCTAGGATTATTTGAAAAGATAATCTAGGGTGTTAGGAGACATCAATTGGCTAAACTTAATGCCTTCATAGTTGATGCAAGTGAAGAGATTTTACTTGGTCTTCTATGGAGAGGATGGTTCTAACTTAGGAGGTTAGAACTTGTTAATTATCCAACTCCTCTAACTTGTCATATATCACAACCAAACACTACATCTAGTAATCTCAACTCTAACTAACCCTAAGGAACTTTTATTATTCATAATTGTTTGTTGCATTGTATCCTAGTTTTACTTGCATTAGTGATAGAAGTACATTTAGTTAATTTAGATTTATCATTCATCTTATCACTTGTCATCTAAATCCAAAAACACCAAAAATATTGCATTTAACTAAACTTCATAAATTACACTATAATCTCTTAGGTTCGACCCCACTCACCCTACTACAATTGCACACATTGCACTTGAGGTTGAATGAGTTTTATTACTTGATATTGTGCTTAATTTATACACATGTAAAACACTCGTCAATATGTTCGGGCCAATTATGTCCGGTAATGTCCTTGTCTCGTACGGGTTTATGAATTATTTTGGTTTTTAATGGGGCCCTTATTTTGAAACATTTTTGGTATTCTTGAAAAAAAACCCCGAGGTTTGTGATATTATACAACCCCCCCGGCTGTCAACTCTCCCGTTAGTTCAGTGGGACGGTCCAAAATCACTTGGAAACCCGAAAATGCCCCCTACATTTCAACCTTCTGCCTTCATCTTTTGATCTGAAATTCATCAACAAAAAACCCAGAAGATTTGATCGGTGACATTTGTTCCAACAAAAGTGAGCAGCTATTCTTGTGCCTGCCGAAAGTGATGCAAATGATGACGTTGGAGGTTGGGATGCGGTCTGAGTCCATTTGCTATATTCTCTGACGAGTTTGGCGGCGGTTGTCCGGCGGCGGCAGGTGGGCAGGGGTTATGTTGGGTTATTTGAAACTTCAAGTTAGTTTCTTAACGTTTTTAATTGTTGGGGGTGTGTACAAATGATTAAGTTTAAAACTTGGGTGTAAATAGATTTTTTTAAAAAGGTTGAGTTGCTAAAATTAAAATTTGCCCCCTAAATCCGTTAAATTTAATGGAAAGACAACGGATGAAAAAAGATCACAAATTGAAAAAAAAAATTAAAAAAAACATGACTTTAATACTCCCTCCGTCCCTAAAAGGATGGTGCACATTCCTTTTATGGTTGTCCCTAAAAGAATGGTGCATTTCCTTTATTGGAAACTTTAGGTGAGCAACTTTACTTAAATGCCTTTAACTTTCCTTCCCAAATTCCACCACTCAACCAAAGTAGGGGTAATTTTGACTAAATGTAACTTTTTCTACTCTTTTCTTAATCTTTGTGCTAAAAGAAATGCACCATCCTTTCGGAAACGGAGGGAGTAGTACAAAATGTTCAAATATGACCCCGGTGAATCAAAAATTAAAGTTACGGGACTAAGAGAAATCAAGCTAGTACTACTAGTAATAGCAATAGCAAGCTAGAAAGCACGAAGCAAATAAGCAAAGTAAAGTTTTGTTCTAGTGGAAAATGAGTGGTGGATATATAATTGTTCAGTTAGTTGGGTTTGGGCTTCCAGATTACCTTGTAATTGAACCATTTAGACTAATAGGTGAAATATCATCTAAGTGATGATTAACGGGGTTGGGAAAATCCTATAATGCGACTATAAAGGTTATGTTACTACGAGTGCACTTTACCATATATATATATATATATATTCACACATATATATATATATACATATATCTTCAATTCAACTAATTTATTTTTTATTAATTGCACTTTATTTTAAGGGTATTTAGAGTTTGCATATTCAAATTTTTTAAGTATTACATTTTTTTACTTTGTTTGACTTTAAAACTAGAATATTTAAATGGTCATAGTTCGAATTTGAACTTGCTTACTTATTTTTTGGACTTCAAATTAATTTTGAAATTATTTTTAATCACTTCTTGTAAACAAGTATTATCTCATTTATAATTTATACTTTATGAATGTTGGATCTCTTAAATAAGTTGATACATTTATACTCGATGAATGTTAAATATTGTTAGTTATAGTTCTACATTTTTTTTGTTAAATTCATGTTACTTTCTAATTCATTAATTTTTTATCCAATTTTTGTTATCCTCTTTCAAATTATCAAGTCGTTTATTTGATATTTTTGTTTCACAATTACATTACCGTTTTCCCATTTCCGTTTCCGTTTTTTGAATTTTACCTTCATTTTTTCCATGTTCTCTTTTTCCCCATTCCATAACCTCATTTTACACTTTTTATTTATTTATTATTTTTCATTAATATATTTTGGATGTAAAATCCACAACGAAGTGTGCCAGGAAAAAAAATCCTAATTACCAAATAATATGAAATTGATAAGAGTATAATTTGTGGCACTAAACTAACTCCAATTAAAATATAATAACTTATGATAAAAAATTCGTAATTGATATACTGGATATTGAGAAATGATTTTATTTTTTAACAACGGATGGAAAATGTATACAAGATTGAGCAAAAAGTGAATTAAAATTTTTTTAAAAGTGTTTTTGTGGAAAAACACAACTATATAACCCGTGATATTATATTTTATGGTAACCCATTGAAGAGGTTGTCTTTTTGTTTTAGTTGAATCGCTAGTTAATTTATTAAATAAAGTAATAAAAAATGAAAATGAAAATATTTTCTTTCAATTAAATCAGCTTACCAGCTACACAAATTTCCATATTTGAAACAATATTTATTTCCATAGTACTCGTATTTATTTTGGTTATGAAAATTGTTTTTCCATATTTCAGCCACTTCTTCATTTCATTCCTTTCTTTTCACGGACGCAAGCAGAAGGCAAATATCAAATATTAGCCGGAAGTAACCGAACTACTAGACCGATTAGATTACTTCACCACTCCTACGAACATGTACGGTAGAGCCGCGCTCTGTTTAACGTCCCTGATCTTATTCCTCATTTCCTACTCTATCTTCTTCGGCACCGTCGATCTCCGATCCTACTTCTTCCCTCTGCTGTCGCCCGCCGCTTCCCGTTCGCAATGCGACCGTCCTCTCCACGTCTACATGTACGATCTCCCGCGGAAATTCCACATCGGTATGCTCAGTCGCCGGAGCTCCGACGAGTCTGGGCCTGTCACGGCAGCCAATTTCCCGTCATGGCCACCCAAGTCCGGCGTCAAGAAGCAGCACAGCGTCGAGTACTGGCTCATGGGCTCGCTCCTGTACGAGGGCGGTGACGCCGGTGACAGGGAAGCGATAAGGGTACTGGATCCTGAGATGGCGGACGTCTTCTTCGTTCCGTTTTTCTCCTCCCTCAGTTTTAATACGCACGGGCATAATATGACGGATCCTGAAACAGAGATCGATCACCAGTTGCAGGTAAGAAAAGCAAATTAGCTGTGTTATGATTTATACTTATTTAATTGCAGTTTAGCATTTCCAACTATCCTCAATGAAAGAGGGGAAAGTTGCCTGATATTATCTGGAGTTCTGGACGTAAATTTTTATCTTTTTTTTCCCATTTAAAAAATGGGTGTTATGGTGAAACTTAATGCTCGACCTTAGTGCATAACATAGGGGAGTATTGATGTAATACAAACACACACAAAGGGACTATCATAATTTATCGATTGTTAGTCTTCTGATAATGATCCAAATATATAAAATCAGCTCGGAATTGGAGATATTTTGGTTGGAGGACTTCGGGATGTGTGAAATATAACTAATTCTGAACTTTTGTTTCCTCGTCCTCGTATCACAATGAATCAGATTGCTTAGCTTAATTAATGATACTTAACTGTTGCATTGAGATCCAGATCATGAAGAAAGGTGTCTTACTGCTTATCTTTTGTGGTGTCTTACGCTGAGCTGCTTCTTGTGTCAGGTTGAGTTGGTGGAGTTTTTGCATCGGTCTAAGTACTGGCAGAGGTCTGAAGGCAGAAATCATGTCATTCCAATGACACATCCAAATGCTTTCAGATTTCTTCGACAGGAGGTGAACACATCGGTCTTAATTGTTGTTGATTTTGGCCGAAACCCGAAAAATGTTTCCAATTTGCGCAAGGATGTGGTGTCCCCATATGTGCATGTTGTGGATTCCTTCTTAGATGATGCTCCTCTTGACCCATTTGATTCCAGAACCACACTCCTTTTCTTCCGTGGAAACACTTTAAGAAAAGATGTAAGATGATTTAGAGGACATATTCTGCCCATCTCTACCTCTGGTTGAAATTCCAGATGATTACTCACAAGCGAATGTATTGCAGGAAGGTAAAATTCGTGTTGAACTGGGAAAAATATTGGCTGGATATGAGGATGTGCATTATCAAAAGAGTGTGGCAACAACCAAAAATATTAGAGCAGTAAGTGATGCATTTATATATCTGTGGCCAACAAGTTGCTGCCTAGCCCATATAGTTGTCTTGTGGAAGCATCTTGATTGCTGTGGAGTATCACACTTATACTTCAGGCACATTTTTCCGTAGCTCTGAAAGAGGTGTTTGCCAATATTTTTCAAAGTAAAGATTTATTAGTGCAAAGGGCTTCGTATTTTTTCATCCATATGTATTTTGATACCAGGAAATGTATCCATAGAGATTTTTTTTTTCTCTAAATACCCCCTTCCCTAGTAGGTTTTTCTGTCTTGGTTAGTATTTATAGGTTCAAAGTTGAAACTGCATGTCAATCAATAATGCAATTTTTGCATTCCTTGACTATATGATTGAAATGATGTACTTCCTGGCACCTGTTTGGTGTTTGTCTGTCAATTTCTCAGGATTGTCTTTCTGTGTTGTCACAGACTACGCTGGAGATGCAAACATCAAAGTTCTGTCTGCATCCTGCTGGAGACACACCTTCATCTTGCCGCTTGTTTGACGCCATTGTGAGCCACTGTGTTCCTGTCATTGTCAGTGATCATATTGAGCTCCCTTACGAGGATGAAATAGACTACACAGATTTCTCAATTTTCTTTTCCGTAGAAGAGGCACTGAAACCTAATTACATGGTCAATCAGCTCAGGCAATTTCCAAAAGAGAGATGGCTCCAAATGTGGAGGCAACTCAAGAATATTTCCCATCACTTTGAATTTCAGTACCCTCCAAAGAAGGAAGATGCAGTGAACATGTTATGGAGAGAAGTAAAGCACAAGCTTCCTGCAGTCCAACTTGCTGTACATAGGAGCCACAGGTTGCAAATTCCTGATTGGTGGGGATAAAAAAGATAATTTCTCTGATTCATGGCACTTTAAACCCAATGTGGTCAGTGGTCGGATTATGTTGGAGCAACTGATGTTGCAAAATGAGACCAGAAAAAGGTGCCTATAACTAACCTCAGTGATCTAGCTCTATCGGATCTTGTGGCTTATTTCCCTCCCATCTTGGCAGGATATTGTCTAGCAGGGTGGATTAAGATCTTGATCCAGTTTTCCATCAAATAGGATCTAGATTCATTGCTTTATCTGGCCAACCATTCTCTAACCCAGTTCCCATTTTCTGCATATTCTATTTCATTAGTTTGTTTACTGTATGTTTCGAGAAGAGACTGACTGTTGCGGGAGAGGAGTGTACAGTGTCCTCTGGCTCCTGGGGGGTGAAAGTGTAAAACTTTGGCCTGCAGGTGAAGCCTGAAGAAGTGAAGATCCTGACTTGATTGTAGAACAAGCACGGTCCCTGTGTGTGTTGACAATGCGAGACCAAAAGTCTATTCGAGCTTGTGTTTTTTCAGTCCAAGGATCGGAGGACTTCTGCTTCAGATGATTGTAACTTGAATGAATCTGCCAAAGGTTCTCTCATTATAACACAACTTTGTTTGATCTTCATAGTAATTCTCTGCATAAAGCGCACCATCCGGTGGTTGGTCGTAGCGGAATTTCCCGGTTGAATTTGTGATTGTGCTCGAACATTTCAATGCCCATTGAGCACCTCTCTTTTCTTTTTCTGTCTTTTTCAAGTAAGATTGTCAAACACTATTACTATCATGATTCTTGGACGGAGGATGTAAACTTCTCCCTCTATTTCTTCAAATTTGTTGTCTCGATATCAATTATTTACCCTTAAAAGAAATAGTAAAAGAATTATATATAAAAACTTAAAATAGAGTTTCCACTATACTCTAATTCCATTTACTCGAACCCTAGCCGCCCCTCTCCTTCTCCCCCTTCAATTTCTTCTCATTTTCCATTAGTTCTTTTCTTCTTCTTCTTCTTCCTTCTCTTCCGTGTTTTTCTATTGAATTCCCTTACTCTGACCCTCTTCTTCCTCTTTTTATTCTATGTCTTGATATATTTATTGCTAGTAGCAACTGTTGAGCTTTATGAATGCCTAAGTTTTTTCTGTATATTGGAGAGCCGCCGCTTCCCGGAGCGGGGCGGAAGATACAACCGGCTTGTTTCTCTACTTATATTGGATGAAAATGTTTTTCCGTTGGTCGGGCGTTCGATGGTTTCTCGTCGCGAGTTGGAACTTGCTTCAATCCGACGAATCATTCGTGTCAGAGGGCTGCCTTCTACTCTAGGCTGCCACCGCGGTATACAAAGGGCCCCTCCTTGGCCTGGTCATGCCGACGGTGGAGAAGGTCGGGGTGGACCATTTGGTGATAATGTCGCAGAGGTTCAGAAAATTGTTGTGGCAGGGATGGGTACTAGTAGCCCGCCCTGCCTGGAGTAATGCGTGATATTTTACCGGGTGGAGGGGGTTTGGAGTCTTCCTCTTCCACTTGTGTTCTCAAATTGACTCGGGTTTCTCTCTGGCATGGGTGTTTGATAGCTTGCTCGAAATCTGTTTCTATGGCTATGTATATTTTCCAGGTATTTATGCAAGGACCAGACCTTGTGTAGCTTGCCTTTTGTAGCTAGTTTGGTGGAGGAGGTCGGTGGCCGGGTATTACGAGAGAGACGTTGTGCACGGATACCTGTTTACAACAAATCATCGCTATGAAGAATATATCCTCCCTAAGAATGGAGTCGATCTGGCTATCTTCCATTCATATTGTCTCGGATATGCAAGTCTGCTATCTGTTTTTAGATTTTATTTCACTAAACTTTATTTAATTTCGATCCATGCAATCTTAAGTTGTAGGAAAGGTAGATCTTGTTATGTTCATCTATGCTTATAGTTGTTTGTTGTATAGGAGTTGGTCCCTGAATTGAAATTTTCTTTTTAAATGAATTACATTCACCTTAAAAAACAGAAGTATATATAATTTCCTTAAAAAAATATGAAAGAAATATGTGATGATTAATTGGGATGAATAGAGTAGTTGTAATTAGGCCAAATTTACCACTTCCTCATTCCTTATTTTCATCAACGATGACAAAATGATATCTCCACCATAATAGATGATGGATCACAAAAATGAGCCCCTTCTTCATGTGTTGTGTTGTGGCGGGAGTCTCTGAAAGACCATCGTCTTTCTTTCGTACTTTGTTCATAGCAGCAGGATGGATCGATGGCTTTTAATTTAACCCGGGTTAAAAAAGTACTAGTAACGTTGATCGATTATTTGGCCGTCTGTCTGTCTGACTGTCTTTCTTTGACAAAGCTGGACTGGAGTGGACGGCAGATCCGTCGTTTCCTTAATTTCTGTGGTTGTTGGCTTGTTGTTTCATTTGTACTCTGAGATGGTTCCTTCCAATTCCAAAGCCGAGTATCAGATCTCTCTGTCGCTCGGTTGAAGAACTCGGAACGCATTTGCTTCCTCATTAATTATTAGGGAAGCAGCTGCGTGGCTATTCGCTCCTTCTCCGCTCCTAATTCCTCCGTCAACCCTCGTTTCTCTCATCATTCTTCTTCTGCTCATACAGGTGAGGAGGTCTCTCTCTCTCTTTCTCTGGATAAATACATGTCATTGTCACTTGATGCATATAAATCATGAATTCGGTCCCTCATTTCATTTGGCCCACCAATTTATCCAAGTTAGCGCGTGCTTATGCAAAATGCAGGCCGCGAGTGGTTGCCATATCCGGTGCCACCGCGCCTTTCGTAGCCAATTATCTCCAACTGCTTCGCTCGTTGGCTCGCTGGCTCACGGTCGGTCACTCACTTACCAAAACCCGTGAAACAAAACCCCCCTAATTAATCTTAAATCAATTAATGATTGATTGATTAGGGTGGTTGTGAATTGTCGATTGTGAAGTGGGGATTGTGCTCGCTCTCTCTCACAACTGCCGACATGACTATCAAATGCTTTAATATGCTTGTAGGGTCATCATCAGGTTGTTCAGATCAAATCAAAGGAAAGGCAAATGGCCTTTATATTTATACTCCATAATTTCTGTGCAATTAATTAGCAACCGAGAATTGAACATTACTGACTGTGTATACGCAGATGGTGAAGCTTCTCGTGGGACACCAACATGGATGGGAAAAGGGATAACGTGTGTCTGTTTCAAGAGGAAGGGAATTACACAACAGGTTGCCCTCAACTTAACGCCTCGACAGGTGAATGAATGATCAAGGAATGGATTGAAAATCTGAAAAATAATCAATGTTTTTTAGCGCATCAACGTTTTTTAGTTGTTGTAGTATTGCTTTTAACAAGTAGAAAGAAAATAGTACTACTATTTACTGCGTTGAACATTGTAGGAAGAGCGAGTGAAAAGGTTGAAACGCCGGATGGAAGTTTTATTTGATGCCTCCCGGCCTGACCATCAGGTTTGCTCCACTTTCCCTCAACCTAAATGGGTTTATATGATATACTAGTACTCTGCTAGGAACTACTGAAGTCTTAAGCTGGAACTGGAACAGAATGCTGCTGAGTTCTGAGAAAAAGAAACCTTTTCTTCTTCAAAATGAAAGAAAAATCAAGCAAACTAAATTGTAGCTCTTGTGGATAGGAAGCGCTGAGAGCGCTGTGGTACTCTACATATCCTGGCCAGAAGCTTAAAAGCCTTGTATCTGATCAATGGAAACAAATGGGATGGCAGGGAAAGGATCCTTCAACTGATTTCAGGTTGATTTTCTTACGATCTATGATCATGTGCTGCTGCTACATGCTTCTGTGATCATGCAAGTCTTTAACTTGTTAGAAACTTGACCAGGGGGGCAGGATTTATTTCATTGGAGAACCTACTATTCTTTGCTAAGACATTTTCGGTATGAGCATGCCATTGTACATCTGCTTTCGTACCTACATCTAGTAACTAGCTAGTACCCCTCCTCAGATTTTCAAAGTGAATTTAATGGTCTATATTCTTTTGAATTTAATGGTCTATATTCTTTTTCACACGTGTTGCAGACATCATTTCAGAGTTTGCTAAAAAAGCAGGGAGGAAAACGAGCGGCATGGGAATATCCGTTTGCTGTTGCCGGTGTGAACATTACATTCATGATCATGCAAATGCTTGACCTTGATGCTTGTAAGTGATGAATCAGTACACTTTTTTCTATCTCAGTTTTGTCTATTTCTCCTTTTTAAAGAGATTTCTGATCATACCATATACTCCTATAATATTGCTGGCTTTACATTCTGCAGTAAAACCCAGGACATTTATTGGACCAGTGTTCTTACAGATGTTGTCAGGTCAGTATTGAAACGAAGTCTTGGTTTGTACTTTACTACTTATTGTCCATTTTCTTCCACAAAATGTATATATAGATAACTGGGTATTGACTTAGAGAATTTTGTTTTTTTGGGGGGGCTTTATAATAATTAACAGAAAATGAGTGGGCCTTTGACTTGCTATACTGCGTGGCTTTTGTGGTGATGGACAAGCAATGGCTTGAGAGGAACGCTACATATATGGAGTTCAACGTGAGCACACACACTTCTCTAATCTTCACTAATTAGTACTACTGATTTGGAAAACACTACGATTTGGATCTGTAGGATGTTATGCGATCGACACGAGCACAGTTGGAGAGAGAGCTTCTAATGGAAAATGTTCAACGAATAGAAGATATGCCTTCCTACAGTCTTCTGTCTTAGCACCATAATTCTTTCCATCGATTCTCCTATTGGTTCCTGGCGGTGATTCGTGAATATATATTGGCAGTGCTACTGTTTCTTTCTTTCTTTCTTTCTTTCTTTTTCTTTTTCTTTTTCTTTTTTTTGATGAAGAAATTTGTCATTGCGCCTTGTTGGGTAAAATGAGAAAAAGGGGTTCTTATTCGTCCCTTTTGGTTTTTCCAATATTCTATTGCACGGACAAGTCAACTTGTGCAATTTGGCACATACTATTAACCATTTAACTGTTACACTCTTTCTGATTGAAAGGTTGAAAAGTATATACTGTGGAGTATGTTAAAGTAGGTGCGAGCGAGCATGGAATTCTTTAGAAGTCTTTCAAATTCATTACTGGACCTTAGAAGCTATTCTGTACATATGCAGAGGTGCATATCACTTGTAGTTATTGGAACAAATTGACCGTCATTTAAAAAAAAAAGAGTCTATATGTGCCTCTTCCAATCATTCATTCATTTGTTAGCAGCCAAATAGTTAAGCTATAGGGGTGTTCAGACTTCAGAGGCGGGTGGGACGGGTAATGAGAAAAATAAGATTTGCCCCATTGACTGTGGGTACCCAATATGCAAGTATTATTTGACGATCTTTAAGTGGATTGTAGTGCGTACATTTACATATGTTTCTCAAGTATACTTATTTTATAACACTGCAATATATTAAAAGACATCCCAGCGTGCTCGCTACCGTCACCCGCAAAACTGGTGGCCATCGTTCGCGTTTTCATCTCTCTGGGCAACTGCATCTCGTGCAGGTTGTCTTCACTGTTCATCGCTTCACGATCCTCGCATCACCGCTATGCAAACCAATGTCGTCGCATGCTCCTTCGATGGTTGCCTTGGATGTCACGCTTGCGAGGCTTGCCTTATCGGCGGATGAGGACGGTGCCTTCGTGGAAGCCGTGCCAGACTTCCTTCTCCTGAGCACCAGTGTCGTCGTCGTGGCGAGTGTCTTAGCAGCCCGCCAAATTTGAACTGATTTAATTGAGGTCTTCCATAATGCTTGGCATGAAGTGAACTACTCGGTCCGTTCGGCATCAACGGCGCAGTCAACAAATATTTTCCTTTTCCAGTTTGACTCAATGGACCAGGTGACTCGTATTCTGGAAAAAGGACCGCGGTCTTTCAACAACAAGCTTCTAATCATGAATGTTATCCAAAAAGGTGACTCACCTGCTTCTATGGATTTTAGTATGACTGATTTCTTGATTCATATTGTCAATGTTCCGTATGACTGGTTCACGGTTGCTATGGCATCATATATTGCATCTAAGATTGGTACGGTCAAGAGGGTTGATGTGAATGGCCCATCTCTTCGGGTTAGGGTTTCGGTTGATGTCACGAAATGGTTGAGAAGAATTGTGAAAGTTGCAGTTGAGGGAGTGGTTAAACGCTTCCTACTGCAGTTCTGTTTTTGATATGGCCAGTGTACACATGTTGAACGCGAATGTATGGCTGCTCTTGATATGGCGGTGGAAGTGTGGTGAGTGGCTGTGACATTCAGGTACACACAGGACTGATATGCCTATCTTTGGTATTGGAACACGCTAGAATGAAAGGACTGGTACTACAATGGAGTAGAACCAGGGGGGTCGGACCATGGCTGCCCATGTGCAACCAGTGGCCCGGACTATCCAACCGGTCCTTAATACCTACTCCCCGCCAGTGGACTCAATGCAGGTTCAGTTTTCGCAGGTGAATGTTACTGCCTATATGCCTCCACTAGGGCCGACTTTGCAGGTACCCCATTTCATGCCACGTTTCCAGCCTTCGCATGCTCAACAGGAATACCTGATGCCGGAGGATGGCAATAGAACTGAAGAGGACACTCTAGCTTTAGTGCATGTTAACCAACTGGCGTTACATGAGGTAAAGGTGGGGTAAGCCTCCTCTACTGTGACCCGCTTCATGGGCGCTACAAAAGCAGGAGGGGGTAGAGGTAGATCGACAGGCTTGGGAGTTGGGCAGGGGCGTGGCAAGAAGCCTCGCATATCTGAAGTTGTAGCTGTAGCTGCAGCTATCGGTCAAAGCTTGACAAGGCAGGGGGAAGTCCTGTCGGGCCTGGAACAATGATCTCCATGCCCATTTGGGAAGGAATCTTTATACTTTATTCTTCATTCCCTTTTCATAACTCTAGGTTGTTGGTTTTGTTTTTTGCTTTGCGAGCTCTTTATCTTTTTGTTCATGCTGGTTTATGTGTTTGCTGGCTGGTTCACTTTGAGGAAGTTGGCGGGTCTACTGTTTTGCACAACATCGTGGTTTGTTGGTGTTTAGCTCATGTGCAGCTAAGTTCGTGCACCCAAGATACAGTTGGAGTCCGGTTCAAACCATCCATGAGTAAGTCTCGCGCTTGCAAGCCTCTCGGCTCTGCAGGAAGGCCTCTGCTAGTTTCTTCGAGGGACCCTTTGCTTTTTACAGACAACTAGAAGCTTCTATTTATTCCCTTTTAAGAACTATTATATTGCTAGTAAGTTTTTATCTTGTTGAATACTCAAAACCTGGATGTTTTCCCATAGCTTGTTTTAATATAATCTAAGCCGTTTTACCTCAAAAAATAGAGTAATTGCTCTTAATATCTAATCTAGTGATTAAGCTCATAAGAACACAAAGTGAAGATCTTGAATTCAAACCTCCAACATCCCCGTCCTTACCCCTATGTGTGTATGTATATATAAATTTGCACACACAAAACAACAACACCAATTTATCTTGGATTGAACTTATTCCAAATCACGTGCTTTGTTTCTTTTTTTTCTTTTTTTGATGAAACCAAATCACGTGTTTTCAATTGTATGAAATGAATTTTTAAAAAGAATAGTATACGAAAATTTATTTGTGACCATGTATATACGCTGGTCGATTCGGATATTCACCAGTTTATGAAATTAAAACAGAAAAACGACCTCCATGTTATGAGTATCTTCAACTTTTTCGAGTAGAATTAACCCATCTTGCGTAATATACCAATTATGAGTAGAACAATGGACTTAACTTAACCCATCTTTTTGCTTGTGTTTTCTTTTAGGGTACACTCTGCAGCAAACATGGGCCGCAAGTGTAGATCTAAAAGATGAAGAATGGGCTGCAGCCCAATCAGATGTACAAAGTTGGATCTAGAGTGGAAATAAGTTTAATTTACGGACTAGAATTACACCCAGGGTTAACCAAACTCCACAGTCGTCATTCGCAATCGAAATTTGAAAGATGAATTATCTTACGCCGGAGGAGGAAGAGGATCTTCGTCGTATCGGGGTTGTTCGTCAAACCGCCGAAGCCACCTATGCCAAGTTTCCGGCCGATGTTGATGTTAGTACTCCATTTTCGTAGCTTCATCTTCTTCTAGTTTGCTCACAATCGTCGTGCAAAGCGGACCACTCAAAGAAGCAATAACAAAACTCCTCACCTACTCTTATATTTACTGCAACTAGTTCCGTTTTTCTGCGTGTTATGTATGTCAATGGTGAATGCTGTTGTCTGTTGATACCGCTGCATTTATCTGTATCTGTTGTGCGGTGCGTTTCTTATGTGTCAAGTTTTCCGGTTCCAATTACTGAGAGAACCGCCGCATTTTGGTAGAATCTAATGAGATGGGGAGGCGCATTGCTGGAAATGGCCCACTTCCATCCTGCCCCGGACGGAAAGAAGTTGATCAACGGTACTTTCCGTTTCAGGATTTCCATGGTTCTTGAATTTGTCTTAACGCATCTTTCTTTCTTTTTCTCCTTTTTGCATTTGTTACCTGATGTGTAAAGCAATAATGCAGATGCAATCTCAAAATTTGAGGAGGTTTTGTCTCTAGATCCATCCACGCAGAACACATTGTGGTGCTTAGGAAATTCTCACTCCTCTCTTGGGTTTTTAACTGCTGATTCGGATGAGGCAAAGCCTCATTTTGATGAAGCAGCCGTATTCTATAAAAGAGCAGTAGATCAGGTAGGGATGCCATCACCTTTTGCTTCTGGATTGCTCGTTTATATGGTTGATTTTGACTCTTTTTCATGTAATATTTAGGAGCCAGACAATGAGCTGTACCAGAAGTCTCTAGAAATTTCTGAAAAGGTATTTTGACTCTTTTTCATGTAATGTTTAGGAGCCAGACAATGAGCTGTACCAGAAGTCTCTAGAAGTTGCTGAAAAGGTATCTTACCTGCTTCTTTACCCATACAAATAGCCATCCAAACTTATCTATTTACCTTATAAACCTAAGGGCAGTTTGAATGGCTATTTGTTGCTGATTTCTTTGTTCTATTCTACACACCAAAATAGGGAAGTTTTTGTTCATTCAGTATCAGATGGAAATAGGAAAACATGAAGCTCCTTCTGTTCCCATAAAAATCATCAACCGACCATGTTTACAAAGTTTCTATACTCTTTAAGTTGGCCCAAATGATGGGGGCGTATAATTCTGGAAGGTATTATTGGGGGTGGTTTCCCTCCCAACTTTTGCCTGCGCTTTTCCAACTTATATCTGATATTTTACTGTGAATATCAGGGAAAGAATGGCATGCATCTTAGGGGGGGTTCCATACATGATTGTTAATTTTTTCAGTCAAAATGACATCACTGTTTTTGTGTGCTTAATGGAAGCTGCTTAGCAAATAAGCTGGCATGAGTCTTAGCTAAGCTATCATCTGGGTTGGGGACATCCAGGTTTTGTTGGATTTCTATCCTGTAGCTTATCTATGTATCTGCGGCTCTTCTTTTGGTCACCATCCTGTTCCAAAACCCTGTCATAGTAATTGTAGATGCACTTGTTTTGGTCTTGTTTTCTTTTTTTTTTAATCTGTTTTTTGCCTTCACTGCTTTTCTTGGCTCAGTATTATATCTCTTTCATTCTAGGTGAAGACAGTATTTGTAGTCCTTTAACATGCTACATTCTAGAATCTAGGTTCTTCATCGAGCACAAGCTTGATTTTGGCTCAGGATATGTAGCATCAACTGTTTTTCTTTATCTTCAGATCTGCAGAGCTAACAGTATCAGTACTTGTTAAGGATGTTAATTGCAGTCGAATTGTCTAGCAAAATTGGTTTGTTTTGATAGTGATCATTTTTTTAGGCACCAGAATTGCACAGGGAGTTTCTGAAAGCTAGCATTGGCCAACAGAGTGTGTTTGGTGAATCTTCTCCTTCTCCAAATGTAAATGTAAGATTCCACTTCACGTTACTGCTCTTTCCGATTTCTCTTCCTTACAAGGTTGCTTCTGAAACTCCATGTTCTCTGTTTTATGCTGAAGACTTCTGTCTTTATTCTTGGTATCTTCACTTTAAGTAGATTAGTGGTTCGCAATTTAGACTTTTTGGATGTGATGCAATTTCTTAGTTGCTACCAGCTTGATAGTGATGCAAGCTTTGGTCATGGTTATTCTCACCTTTACCTCTCATTGTTTACCTGCTATTAGGGGTTTCAAACTTTGGGAGGGGGAGAAAATTTTTCACCAAATTTGATATGATTACCCACCAAAAATTCATCCCCATTTTTTGGAACCTCACACCTTCTTGAACCATTAATTCTGAAAATCACCTCCAAGGGCAGAGGGGCCCACCTCCAAAAAGGCAGATGAGTGGAGTAATCAGTAGAAAAAGGCGGGCAGGGGGTGGACAGAGGTGGGGCCCACCGAGCAATCAAGGTGATTCACTTCTCCTTTCTGATATTCACATGTTGGGTGATTTAGTGAGGTCCTATTTTGTACAGTGAGTCACCGAATTTGTGGAGGTGAATTCCAAAAAATTCACCTCCACAACACAAGGTTTGAAACCCCCTATTATGTTTATACTCCTTCCGCCCCAAAATTTTTTGAACACTTTTTCTTAGTTTGTCCTGAAAATCTATTGAGACAGTTTCCTTTTTAGTAATTTGTTTACATATGAGTTTGTCATATTACCAGTATTTTCTTAATTCTCTCTCCATAAACTCTACACAACTACCAATAAAGATTACTCTCTCTTTTCATTCACTTGCACACTTTCCAATAACTGTAAAGTTCTAATTATACTTTTAAAAGTTGCATGCGAGACGTTTAAAAAAGTGGACGGAGGGAGTATTTGTTTCTTAGCTATTCATCATTATCATACCACATCTTAAGCCTAACTATTTTGAGATCATTCGGTATGAAGTGTATAGTGTCATATATTTTTGAAAGACACTGTAAATCTGTGCAAAAAGCATTATGACGAGGTTTACATCATATGCTGCTCCCTGTCGCAACCCTCTTACGGAGGAATAATAAAATAAAATCTCAAAACCCCATCATAATCCTAATTTTTTCACTTGCATGGAAAATATCATGAAACAATGATGAGTTGGGATAGATGTTATGGTCATGTCCTGTTAGAATATAGCAAAATTAACAGGCACATCATTGAACATGACTACCATTTCTATCATAGCTATTAATCAGGCGAATACCTTCATTTGTAAAGTGAACATGGAATTTTCATATTTAAATAGGCATATAATATGGATAGTATTATATGAAAATAGTGGGCATATATCATCTTTAGTTTATTTTTCGTTCTTTTAGATGGGTACTCCACATTCATTGGTTTATAGCATTTGAACCTTGCGTTCCTGAATTAGCATAATCTTTATAATCGGTGCTTTCAGATACATAAATTATGCTTTTGCATTTCTTTTGACTTCAGAAAGCTTTACCAATGATAAATCAGTTATACATATAGTCCAGTATATGTGTGAAAATGTAGATCGTCAGACTTGTTGCAGGCGTCCATGTTAGACTGAATCTGAATCTGACTGCTGCTAGTCTAATTCTCTCAAGTGAATGGTTTGTTTTGGGAGCATTTTAAGGATTGACAGCTGCATGCCATGCTAGATATGCATGCTGCTTAAAGTTTGATCGTGAACGTTTTGTTGAATATTTTTGCAGCAATCCTTAGTTGATTATTTTCAGTTGTTTGTGTCATCTGCTATGTTTTCAACTGTCTGTATATGAGATTTTGTTTGTTAACTGTTTCCCCCTTTTTTCAGCTCTCTAAGAAGAATAAAAAGCAAAACAGCGATCTCAAGTATGACATACTTGGCTGGGTAATCCTTACTGTAGGGTTTTTCGCGTGGGTAGGAATGGCTAAATCCCATGGCCCTCCATCGCCAAGAAGCTAAATATGGGTGATAAATAAGGTAAAATTATGGTGGTTCTGATGGAAGTTTGTTATTCTGAGTAGGATGTTTGCTTAGTTAGATGGGTAACCTGATGTGTGGAATGTTGTCAGAAATGGCGTTAACACTTCAAATCTTTTAGTCATCTAAATTAGGTTTCTCCTAGCAATATGAATTTCTTTTTCTTATGAAAAAAGGTTGGGCGATGGAATTTGGCATGTTGAAATATACGGCATATGTGGTATGGCCACATTTAGACATGTAACTCCAATGAGTTACTTATTTATACTAATAAGACTTTCTTGTTTTTAACTCAGGTCTTATTTATGGGTTTAATATGCAAGTTTAGCCTTTGACAAGATAATTGACATTATGAATTTAATTTTGCTGATGTGAGTTGGTATTAAAGTGCACTATGATGATGAGCAAATTGAATTGGGGGTTTTGTGAAGATAGGAATTTTGATCTTTTAAAGTGTATCAACAAATTAGTATCTTGCTTGGTCTCTTCATAATTGTCCAATTTGAACTTTGTAAACTTCAAAATAGTTGCTTTCTTCAGTTAGGGTGTTTTTTTGTCACACATAGGCAGAGCTAATAAATCTACATTCACAATAATAGAAACATTCAAGAGTCTGAATCCACTAATGAAATTCACAATTGAAATCCACATTTCCATGGACTTAGGACTTGGGTTGAAACGATTTGGGAAAACATTGTAATCAGTAGGTACATGGATTATGTTAAATGGGGTCTTACAGGTTGTGGATATCCACCATTTTTGCAAGATCACAGATATCCGCATTGCAGATGATGCATATTCGTACCTGTGACTGTGAAATGAATCGTTTAAGGTATGTTGGCCTGAACATAACATAATACCCCTTCATTAATCTGCGATGTTCAGTGTGGGTGTTTCCAGATGGTAGTTTCCATATGTTTCATCACTAAATATAAATATGCAAAGTTTTACACCCAACTTGATCTCTGCATTTAGTCAAAGTGTGCAACCTTTTGCTAGGGATGAAGAGAATACATATTTTGGTATAGCTTAACTGTAAACTCGTGACATGCTAAAATTAGCGTTTGTCCAAAAAAATGAAACTATTACTAGTTTGTGGAAACGCCCTGTTTTTTGAACTATTGAGTTGAACACTGTATAGCAAATCTGTTTTGTGCCAATCCTAGAAACATACAAGTACACTGTATAGTAAATTGCTTGTATGATGATTTTTCGATTTTACACTATAGTGTCTTTCTGTCACATTAAAAAACTAGTCCTTTAATGTGTGCTTTGTTTTAGAATTGTTTTTCGTCTGGAAACTGTGTCCTATTCTTGATAATTTTGAGTGAATTCAAGTTGATCAAACTTTCCCTTCCCATTGGCTTCTTTTTGGTTCTTTTTTCTTCTGGCTCCGACATCATAGAATTTTTTCTTATACTAACTCTACTTACGCGTTCGAAAATGTGTCGCTATATTATGGATTTATGTATATATATATTTTTTTGAAAAAAATAATAATTTAATCATATATACCAAGTTGATGGGCGATAATTTGAATAATGAAGAAAAAATAATAGCAAACGAATATTTTTATATATATATATATAAATGCATTTTATCACATGCTGAATGATGCATGTCAAAAGAGCACATTACTACATAACATTCAGTAGCAAAATATTTAACTAAAGAGATTAAAAAAAAAAGAAACCGTTGATGAAAAATGTCTTTAGCAGTTTCAAAAAGAAAAATGTCTTTAGCGGAAATAGTTAAGAACATAGTTTCTCCTGCAAAGGGGGGAAAATAGAAAAAGGCAGAGGCCGAAAAAGAAGAGATACAGTTTCACTGCTGTTGCAACAGGAAAGGAAGAGTTGTGAATTTCCTTGAAGGAGAAGTGAATGAATTTGCTAGGAAGAGACACAAAACTGACCTATGTATAGCAGCTGCACCATCAGCCCATAGGTGTCTTGCAATGATTATTCTTTCTCTTGCATGCTTGAAGAAAAAGATATGATGACATTTTAATTTTTTGATATACATTAACAGAAGCATTTAGCAATAGTAAATAAAGGAAAAAAAATTGAAATAAAATAAAATAAAGAAATATAGTTCAGTAACGGAGATTCATAAACTAAATTAAAACATACTCCTACATAACAACATATGAGGAATATAAAAGTTTAGTAGGATGAGAGCAAACACAACTAATTGATAACAACATAAAGAACAAAGCTAGGAGAGACGAGGGAACATAATTTATGCCATTTTTAAACGGTCCACTGGTTCATTTTTCTTCACCCGAAGACGTGAAGGGGCCTGAGTTCAACGAAAGTTGACGCTGCAACGATTCATTCTCAGCAATAAACCGATTACGCTGCAACGATTCATTCTCAGCAATGAAGAAGACCCTTGCGCAAAGGCGGAATGCGGGCTCCTGGGCAGCGGCAGTGGTTTTCCAAAGAACAGGGTGAGATCAATCCTACTCTACTTTCTCTTTGATTTATTGTAAATGCATGTCTGAATTTGGTATGTTGATTGTTTTTTTATTTCTTTGGTCGTTTAAGCTATATGAGTTGGTAAGTAGGTTAATTTTATAAAATTGGGCATTCTCTGTTGAAATTGTTGTATGCTAGAACTACAGCTGGGACTTATTTCCATCCAAGAATACAAGTTAATGTAGCTTAATCAGTATTCATGAAGTTTTGGTTGGCTTGCCTAATCTAAGTTTATCTACTTAAAGAAATCAAGCTTATTGGTTTGGGTTGCATGAATCATGGCTGCTTGTGTTTGTTAGTTTCCTTTAATCTACATTGATCTTAGTGATTATTTTTATAAGGTTCTAGTAGCTGCCCTTCTAGGTGAGTTTTGGGTTTCTTTGGTAAGTTCTAGAGTAAGCATGTTCCTTACTTTGAAAGTTGATTGGCAGACCTAATACCTATTGGTTAGTTGATGCCATGTAAGTTTGTTAATGGTTAGGTGGACTTTCTTATCATGTTATGGATTATTGAGCTTGTGCATAGCGATGTTGCTACCCATTTCATGTTCTCACCTTGCGAAGCTTGTGTTATGAACCATGATACTTGATTGTTCTTGTTTCATGCTTATCCTTCATTGACTTCCAATTTGGTTTACCAGTTACTCTTTTAGTGAAGTGGTTGACTTATTTGAAACTCTTCTTTATACCTTAAGTTGTGGTGTACCTCGCTGTTGATTGAATGATGGAAGTTATGTTTTGTATTGCGTTTTGCTTACTGTGCTCTTTCTTTTGAAAGAGTATTCCAAGGAGTTTAAAATTTTTATTTGTAGTTATTGCTGATTTTACCTAGTTTTTGGTTGTGGGTTTGTTTAGGTTAAGAAATTAGTTCTTCTCGGCTAATTTCTATATTTTAGGTGTCAAAAAGCTTTGCTTGTAATCTTGTTTGGTCCCATCGTTGAAGTTGGTCTTTTGATTGTTCTAGTTTGTTGTACTTACTACCTTGGGTTGCTTTACGATGGTTTTGGTCATATGCCTCTAATCATTTTACCTTTGACCCATGTTTTGGTCTACTTTGGCTAAACTTGAGTTGTCTCTGTTCACTTGTGTTTATTTGGAATATCTTGACTTTTAATACTTGAGCTTGTTGATTAGAAGTTTGTTTGACGTCTCAGCTGACCTTTAATTTTGAGGAAACATTGTGGCTGTTATCTTGTTGATAGAAAGCATGTATTAACCTTGTTGATAGAAAGCATGTATTGAGATTTGTTAGATTTTGTTATAATTTGTTAGAATATTTTTAGATTTGTTAGATTTTTAGAATTGTTAGCTTTGTTAAATTTTTATAAGGTTTGGGTGAAATTGCAATATTTGAAAAGTTTGGGGTGAAATTGCAATATTTGGTATGTTTTGGGCCAAATTGCAAGATTTGAAAAGTTTTGGGTATAATTGTAATATTTGAAAAGTTATGAACTATATTGCATTTTCATTATCTAATGAACATTTCTTGTAAGGATATGACCCCAGTGATGTTGACGCCACAACAATAGCAGGTAGGGCTGAGATCGAGCCGAGCTTGAACCTTTCGAGCTTGAGCTCGTTACTATTCGGGCTCGGCTCAAGTTCGGCTCGAGCTCATGAAACTAGCAAAACGTTGGCTCGAGCTCGACTTGCTTGTTGGATCACCGCCGGTAGTTGAAGGTCTGAAGGTTCGGAGAAGCAGCGGCAGATGGTGGGATGAGTAGATCTACAGATGCGAGTCCGATGGCGAGGTGGGTGTGCGAAGATGCGTGGCTGCTGCAGCGGTGGGAGGCTTGACAAAGGACGGTGGTGAGAGTGGAGAGGCTTGGAGCAAGGGCATCGGACGAGTGGGAAGCTCAACAAGGAAGCTCGTCCAGGTTCGATTTCAGGATTCGTGATGCTTGTGGGTCGGCGAGTTCTCGCCGGATCGACGCCTGTTTGCGGCGGAAAGGGCCAGGACAAGATCGCCGGAGCCTGAGGAGGCTTCACCGGCCCTAGTGTAGTTGATCGGAACTCCCCTTGGCATGCTGGAGGCGGAGTAGAGGTGGTCGAGGTGGAGCGACGGTGGATTTGGAGGCGGAGCAGATCGACAGTGGAGGTTTGGAGGTGGAAGGTTGTTTGGTTATAAGGGAAGGGTATAAGTGTAATTTCAGGCGGGCTCAAAAAAAGCTTGCGAGCCAATCGGGCCGAACGTCACTTGTTCGAGCTTGGCTTGTTAATTATTCGAGCTTATAACTTGGCTCGAGCTCTAGCTCGAGGCTCGTGAAGTTCGGTTCGTTGGGCTTGTTAAAGCTCGAGCTCGAGCCGAGCTCGGCTCTGCCCGATTCGTTTCACAGCCCTAGCAGCAGGTAGCAACTGCCGCCCAACTTCGTGTACGATCCGAACGAGTTCATTCGAAGCAATGAGACGTTTGAGCCATTGAAGTTTGGGTTCAACAGAACATCGTCGGGCCAGCCGGAGCATCGGTCGTCGTTACGTGACAACCATGACGACAACAGTTTCGATTTATCTCCCCCGTATGACACTTTTGTAAAATCAATTTGATTTTGGATGTTTTTTATTGTAAATGCTACATTTGTTTAATTTATAATAATTACTATTATTTATGCTTTTAATTCCAATTTATAAATATTATTAATTATAATGTTATTCCATTTATTTAATGTTGCAAAATAAAATAATTAATTGTAAAAAAAAAAACTAATGGTAGCGGGCTGGTATGGGGGTGGGGCGCTACCAGCTATGTCAACTAGCAGTGCCCACGTGGCTTAGGAGTAGGGCTTAGGAGTAGGGCCAGCCTACTACCAAGCCCCCTTCTAACAGTAGCGGGCTGGTAACGACAAAAATGGAAGAAATGAACCATAAAATAACGCAATTGGTCGCGGGCTTTCTTGCTATCATGGTAACGGATGGTAGCGGATTACCCGCTACTACGGGCCCATTAAAAACTTAGTGATATCTCCGATATACTGGTGTTGTCCCGTACCATTAGCAAAACGATACGATGTCTAGTACGATATTTTACACCATGAACTAATGCTCCACATCTTGCCATTATTGGAAATAATAAATTATTGGTGCAAAATATATAGATTTAGATTGCTCTTTGTGGACATTGAGAGTGTTGAATTTGGCTGTGGCTTCATTTTGGTTACCTTAGTTATTTTGGGCTCATTTGGTTGGTCATTGTCTACACACCTATATAAAAAATATTTTTAAATTTATCCACATATTTGATAAATAAATGCTTTGGAATAATAAATTTACTCAATTTAATGTTGAATTACAAGGTTTTAATCATAAAATATATTAATTAAATTAAAAAAATTAATATAGGTGTGAAGCGAGGCCATTGGGTAAGCACCAACCAAATGAGCCCTTTTTATCATGTGGTGCTCTGGATTTGCTTAGACTTCTCTGGTGGTTTTCTCTGCTTCACTGTTACCTTGCTCAGTTGACATAATCACAGTCTAGTAGTAATGCTGGAGTTTTTTTAATCAGCTTCCCTTGCTCTGTTTTGATAATCAGTCTATTTTGCTAGGGTTAAAAATGGAGAATATATTAAATTTAAATCTCTTTTAATCTGCACTGTATATTAAATCCTTCATAAATTTTTGGGCATCACGTTTAATCAAACTTCTCTTCATTTGTGTTTGCAGCACGTCTTCTTTTTATGAATTTGATTGAAAATTTACCCTTAAGAATCATTTAGAAAATGCAGATGCTTGAAATACTCAAATACCTGTCTACGCTTAAAGCTGGAGTCAAAATGTTTCTGCAGCTACAGCCATTTTACCTTCCTTTCGCAATATGAGAGCGCACCTTGTGTAGAAATATCCTGCAAGTGTAGCCACAGGTTGGATTTACTTGTTGTTTGACCTGCTGTAGACTTATTATGTGTAGCGGTGCCCACCACTTGCTCCTATTAGAATGATATGATGTTGTTGATCCTGCAGTTTATGCTCTACACCTTGCTATTTTCGGAAATTAGTGTCCATTGCCCACTAGATTTGGTGGTGTGGATGTTAGGAGGGTGTTTGTTTTTAAATTCAGCTAGCAAAGAATTTCACTCATTATCTTTTCTTACTTTATTTCAAGTGGTGCTCCCAAAATGATTTGTTTAAGGTTTTCCAGTATTTCTATGCTTGCAGCAGCAACGTTTTAAAAACCGAGCCGGGAGCAGAACCGTTTAAGGTACCATTTTATGGTTCAACCGGTCCAATTATTTGAGCCACCGGTCCAATCGGTTATTTTCTTGAAGCTAACTATCATCATTCATTATATAGAATTATCATGACATAATCTAAACATAAAACAATAATGCATATTTTTCATACTAAAATAGTAATTTGAAATATAAATTTGTTATTTTATAACATAAAAAACAATTTTCTACATTCTAATTAACTATGTAAGTGAAAATAATAATTTAATATAACTGAAAATTATTATTATTATTATTTATAACATGGTTTACAAACTTTGTTAATGGTATTATGATAAAGTATAAATATATTTAAGATATTAAGTGTGAATTTATAAACAAACTTTGTCCAGTCCGGTTTTCTCAATTATGCCTGCAAAGACATCATGCTTTGTGATGTAGATACTTAAGATGTTAAGTGTGAATTTATAATTAGAAAATATGGAATAAAATAAAATTAGTCATAAAAATTCTGGAATTCATGACAAATTTCTTCAAAAAAAAATATAGAAAACAAAAAAAATCGAAAAATGGTTTTCCAGTTCACTTATTCATCTGGTTCAATCGGTTTTTACCGGTTTTAACCGTGTCAGTTCAAAACCGAAAAACAGACCGGTTATCTAATCGACAGTCTGGTCGGTTCGATCGGCTGGTCCAGTTTTCCCAGCTATGGCTGCGAAGACATCATGCTTTGTGATTTAGATATTACTAGTCCTTTAGCTTTTAGTGGTCCATATAGATTTGCTCCTGCATCTTTTTCCCACCAAACTTCACTACATGGTTATTTGGTTGGCTGCTTTAGAAGAATGATTTGGAATACCAAGGGTTCTACAGGTAGGAGTAGGACGAAGAATGGGGTACGTGTCATCTTTGGCATCCAAGGACTATGATTAAGCGTCTTTTTGGTAATAATAAGAGTAAAATCCATTTAGAGTAATTGTTTTTATGTTTGTGACATATTATGGTTTTACTTTAAGTTTTTGTTTTTTTAATCCTATTTTTAAGTTGCGCGTCTCATTTAACCTTTTCCGTCCATTCCAGCCATTTAAATAGACAGTAGAGTAAAATGACAATTTTACCATTTGTTTATTGCTACAATACACCCCAATTTTTAAAACTTAATCAATTCTACCCCCAAATTCCACAAAATATTCACTTTTACCATCTTCCTCAGTTCATCATCACCTTGTGTTGACCATCTTCCTCAAACTAGTGCATACTCCACTTGTAAGAAAAGGATCGATTGGAGTGCTCCGGAGGATTGCAATCGGCCAAACTACAACAGTTATTCTCAAAATCATCATTGATGAGAAAGTACATGATCATGGCCATGCTCACTAGCAATTTAAGCTCGATCATCTAACGAAGCCGGCCTCCCCAAGACTGTCGGAACATTGCCGGCCTACAGCAGCTCTCCCCTCCATCAACCACCGCAGAGGAATTGCGAATCGCAGCAGCACCGGTGATGAGCTTCGCGGGTCTATCTGCCCAAAATCCACCTTAATCGGTCACTACCAAGCTGTCGCGCCGCCATCCAGCCCTGTCGTTCCCGTCCGTCCTTGCCACAAAAGCCGCTGGAAATCACGAGACCAATCAACGGACCAGCGAACCCACTTCAAGCCTGCGAGCTGTAAAAAACGTGTTCTGTGTTTTTCATTTTCAATCTTTTTTTAAAAAAAAACCCGGTAACTCCCACCTTTGTCCTTCATCTTTTTGGTAGAAATTGAATGATTGAATCTGTTGGGGAGAGATGCAATCTGGATGGTAAAAGTAAAGGTTTTTTGGAGTTTAAGGGTTAATGTGTAAGTTTTGAAAATGTTGGAGGTAGAATTGATTAAGTTTAAAAAAGTGGGGTGTACTGTAGCAATTAATGAAGGGAAAATCGTCATTTTACACCCCACCATCCACTTGAACAGCTGAAATGGACAGAAAGAATTACAACGGGACACAATTTAAAAAAGGGATATGAAAGAAGCAAAAACTTAAAGTGAGACTATAATATTTCACAAATATAAAAATAAACGGTGTATGCGGATTTTAGTCGTAATAATAATAATGTTGAAAACGTGAATGCATGCCACCTACACTAGAGTTTTCACAAGTGGACTTCATTGGCTTGTTTTTGCATTTGTGGGTACAAATAACAATAAGGGTTTTTGTCTGTGCGAATTGTATAGGAAATTGGTGGGGTTTGGTGTTTGTAGTCCAAGATTTTCTAGGTTAAATTCCAAAAAGTGTGCACTTAGTGAGGGACAGATACTCTTTTTGCTTCCGGGTCTACCTGTTGTTGATTTTTTTTCCATCAATTATTTCTCTATTTTCTACACTATTGGTGTAATTGCACGGACAAAACAAAAAACTGGATATTGTCTACACTTAAAAGAGAAAACTTACAAAAATCTCATCGATGGATAACCCATGATAGTTGACTGCTAATTAATTATAAGGTTAATTACACTTGGCCCGCCTCACGGTTGGACCACGCACCTCTACCGCCGCCCTCATTTTGTCACCCTAGCCCTGGGTGGGCGTGTTCACGCACTCCCCCCTTCTTTCTTTATTGGCAGCTTGCTCTCCCTAGCTAGTTGCACATTAGCACTTGGCCTACATCTATCTGGCCGGGTGTGCTTGGCGGATCCAGCTTCTCTGCTCTGACTTTCCCCGTCTCTCCATACTCCGGTCCCTCTTATCTTTCACAGTGGATGCACATTTGAAATCCTTGTATTTTTTTGGCCGACTAATTTAACTATCATACATTTAGAAATCTTGATGATTGGGATAAATAGCGAGATGAGATTTTTATTCTATGTGATTAGTTGTAGGGTAAGGTGTTTTACTGTGGGTTATTCGGATTTTGACCATTTTGGGTCTTGATTAATTACTTTTTCATTTTTTAATATTTGTAATAATTATCAATATAATATTAACAAATAAATATATAACTAATATATTAGTAACATCTTAATTATATATATTAAGATCTAGATAAGTAGAATTCTATTTATATTTTATTTATTTCAAATTACCATATCTAAATCTAAAATTTGAATTTATCAATTCAAAATTTTTATTTCGTAAGTAATTGAATTTTTTATATATGTATTTTACATATATTTGAATATAATTAACATATTTTCTATCAATAATTTAACCATCATACATTTAAAACCTTAATGACTAGGATGAATAGTGAAACGAGATTTTTATTTTATGTGATTAGTTGTGGAGTAGGGTGTTTTAGTGTTGGTTATTTGGATTTTAATCATTTTGGGCCTTGATTGATAACTTTTTCATTTTTTAATATTGGTAATAATTATCAATAGAAAATTAACAAATAAACATAGAACTAATGTTTTAGTAACTTCTTAATTATATTTATTAAGATCCAAATAAGTAGAATTATATTTATATTTTATTTATTTCAAATTACCATATCTAAATCTAAAATTTGAATTAATCAATTCAAATTTTTTATTTCATTAGTATTTGAATTAATATATATATATATATATTACATATATACTTGAATATAATTAATATATTTACTATCACTAATTTAACCATCATACATTCAAAACCTTGATGACTAGGATGAATAGTGAAATGCGATTTTTATTTTATGTGATTAGTTGTTGAGTACGGTGTTTTAGTGTTGGCTATTTGGATTTTGACCATTTTGGGCTTGATTGATTAGATTTTCATTTTTCAATATTGGTGATAATTATCAATAGAATATTAACTTCTTAATTATATTTATTCAGATCCAAATAAGTAGAATTCTATTTACATTTTATTTATTTCAATTTACCATATCTAAATCTAATTTTTGAATTTATCAATTCAAAATTTTATTCATAAGTATTTAAATTTTTAATATATATTTGTATTATGTATTTTACATATATTTCAATATAATTCATATATTCACTATCACTAATTTAACCATCATACGGTTAGAAACCTTGATGACTAGGATGAATAGTGAAATGAGATTTTTATTCTATGTGATTAGTTGTAGATTTGGGTGTTTTAGTGTTGGTTATTTGGATTTTGACCATTTCGGGCATTGATTAATTAGTTTTTCACTTTTTAATATTGGTAATAATTATAAATATAATATTAACAAATAAATATATAACTAATATATTAGTAACTTCTTAATTATATTTATTAAGATCCAAATAAGTAAAATTCTATTTATATTTTATTTATTTCAAATTACCATATCTAAATCTAAATTTTGAATTTATCAATTCAAAAAATTTTATTTCATAAGTATTTGAATTTTTTATATATATTTGTATTATGTATTTTACATATATTTGAATATAATTATATATTCATTGTCGCTAATTTAACCATCATACATTTAGAAACCTTGATGACTAGGATGAATAATGAAATAACATTTTTATTCTATGTGATTAGTTGTAGAGTATGGTATTTTAGTATTGGTAATTTGGATTTTGACCATTTTGGGCCTTGATTAATTAGTTTTTAATTTTTTAATATTGGTAATAGTTATAAATAGAATATTAACAGATAAATATATCTCTAATATTTTAGTAACTTCTTAATTATATTTAATAAGATCCAAATAAGTATAATATTATTTATATTTTATTTATTTCAAATTACCATATCTAAATCTTTAATTTGAATTTATCAATTCAAATTTTTTATTTCATAAGTATTTGAATTTATATATATATATTATATATTTTACATATATTTAAGTATAATTAATATATTTACTATCACTAATTTAATTAACTATCATACATTTAGAAACCTTGATGAGTGGGATGAATAGTGAAATGAGATTTTTTTTTCTTTGTGATTAGTTGTAGAGTATGGTGTTTTAGTGGTTATTTCGATTTTGACCATTTTAGGCCTTGATTAATTGCTTTTTCATTTTTTGATATCGGTAATAATTATCAATAGAATATTAACAAATAAATATATAACTAATATATTTGTAACTTCTTAATTATATTTATTAAGATCCAAATATAAGTAGAATATTAACAAATCTAAACTTCTACTCCTTCTGTACAAAAAAGAATGCTCCATTCTTTTTCAGTATTTAATTCATGAAATTTTTTCCATCATTTTGAAATTGAAAATGGAAAAAATTATGCAAGTGATAAATGAATGTTTGCAATTTTTAAATATATTTATTTTAAATTTTTAAATTATATTTTTTATAGCAATAATTTAGATCAAATGTAATATAAAAAATCAAATGGAGTATTATTTTTGGGACGAGGGAGTATATAATTTCAACTTGCCAAAATGTTACATTTATGTAAATGAATATTTAAACAAAATGCGTTACCACTCGTCGCATAGCGCGGGTAAAGCATAACTCGTTCTTATACTTTCCATTAATTAAATCTATATTTATATTTTATATTGGAAACTAATACTTTTATATTACCCATTGTAAAAACATGATAGTCCAGTTCAGTAAATAAAAATATAATACTTTTTATTTTACCTATGTTTTAGATAATAAAATTAATATAACAAGACACATACAATACCTTTTACAGGGTAAACAAATATTTTAAAATATGGATTTCAGTAAGAAATACTCCCTGATCTTAAGAAACTAGCTTTAACACTCGTCTACGACACAGGTCGTAAAATAAAAAATTATCCGGAACGTTAACGTACTATTCGTTACATGATCATATAACAAGGACGAAGAGACCAATTATTCGAGTGCATAATGATGCAGTTCTATGATTGGATAATCTTCCTTGATGTATCCACGAAGAGAAATCATGAAGTGCCAATGACGCGTTAACACCAAAAATTAATAACATAATCTATCAAATACTAATGTGTTCCACCATTAATCATTCAATACCCACTTTTATCACGGAGACCTCTGCTTCAAATATTAAATTAAGCATTTCATGCATGTAAATAAAATGTTGTCACAAGCATTTGAAAGTTCACAAAACAAAACATATGCCACATTTACGATGATAATTCATTCGAGAATGAACATATATTTTTCCTTTTATTGACTATAATTCATTCGGATATGAACATATTTTTTTTTTCCTTTTCTTGACTGCTATCGCATGGAGGCAAAATTGTAAAATTTTTACTAAAAACAAATTTCCTTGCATAAACGTATCAAGCTAGCTGGGATGTAGGGAGCATAAGATAAAATCATACTTAAACATAATTGTAACATACGATAATGTATGACCGACGTGCGGGTTGTGGGTGTCTATTTATCACATATGTGAAAAAACACATACCATGAAAATGTCAAATTTACCCTCTTAATAAATCTCTACAAAAGGTGTTTTAGTCTTTTAGTTTAATAGATTAGTTGGTTGAGTTAGTTAATTAATAATACATTTAGGTATGTGTTTTTCCACATATGTGATAAATAAACGAAGTCGTGCGGGTTTACCAAACATAATAAAGCCATTAAAGTGTAAGGCCCCCTCTAGGGTGCCCAACTAGTTTTAGTGGGCACCGATGCCTAAGGGGCCAATAACCGTTAGATGATGATTGATTAATCTAAGCCATTGACTGATTAAAATAATTTATGAAATAATAACAGGTTACCGGCTTTAGATTTCACGCTTCCCCTCTTTTTTCTTTTCTTCTTTTTTTAATTATTATTAATTTTACCTTTCTCATACCTTCACCCATCTGTTATTCTTGACTTCCCATATAAAACCTTAGGTGCAAGAAAACTTGAAGGCTCCCACAATTCAACTACAAAGAACAACTCAGATGGATGAAGAACACGCAACAAATGTTAGCTGATGTAATAATCATTTTATTATTGCCAATTTTACCACTTTCCGATTACCAAATTTTCCAATTATTTAAATTTTACCAATTTTACAAGTTACCATTTTACCGATTTTACCATTTTTACCGTTACCATTTTTTTACCAATTTTACCAGTTACCATTTTACTTATTTCACCACTTTTCGATTACTGGGCATTAATTTTTTGCCAATTTTAAAAGTTGTCAATAATCGTAAACATCCTCGTCTATATTAAAAAATAATAATAATAATAATAATAATAATAATAAATACGAGAGGAAGAACAAGAAGTCCTTCTAGCATCGACTCTGGATAGCAATGCATCAGTTCAAATACCTATTATGGTTAAGAGTAGCGGTGGCTACAAAGTTGAGGCGGAAGGCACTCACTAGGGAGGGATGCTCGCTGAGTGGCGTGACGCTTTGTACTCAACACAGTCTCAGAACGGTGACGCTGCCTTTAAGCACGTGTGGAGGTTGAGGCGTAGGCAAAAGATGGTTATGATCCTCGAAGGTGCAGGCGGAGGCATTGGTAGAGGCCAAAAGTGACTGGTTGTTTTCTTCGGTTTCTAAATCACGAATTAGGAATTAGGGATCGATGCTCTTTAGAAATTAGGAATTAAGGATTGATGCTCTTTAAGAATTAGGTTTTTCGGCAAAGGTGGAAGGAGAACACTACGTGGAGGGGAGAGCCGTTCCTGCAGCCCTCAACACAGTTGAGCCATGGTACTCACTGCAGCGAGGGCCGCAGTGAACGTCATGGTAAAAAAACGGCCGCAGTTTCTCACGCATTGCGGCTGAGGCCGTGGTGCACGCTACGGCCGCACCACGAATGAAGTCGTAGTATGTCTGGCAGCCACTTGTCAGACGTGTGACGGCGCCGCCATTATGTACTGTGGCCTATACTACGTCTGAGGCCGCAGTAGATATATAATTTTGAAAAATTAAATTGTATAAATAATTACTATCTATTATTTAAATTACTAAATATAAACTTAATAATAATGTTAATTAATAAAGTAATTATTAATTTAAATACATGCAAATGGAATGTATATTTAAGAAAATTAACAAATTATATCATAAAAATGTTTATACTAATTCTAGTTGTTCGGACAAACACCGTTCATAAACGCATCGAACTCCTGATCATCCATCCCGAACAGGTCCAAGAGATTGAACTGTGGCGCTGCGGGGTGCGGCCCTGTGGGTTGCGGGGTCTGCTACTCTGAAGTCTGTGGTGGCTCCGGCTGATTATCATTTAGGGCGGAGTTGAGGGTGAGGTTGGGTTGTGGAGTAGAAGGCGGCCTCGATGCTCATGACGTGGGGTGATCTGAGGGGGGAAGGCTGGGATGTTCCATCGACCAAAGTCGCTGGCACGTCGGAAAGTCTGACATATCCCCCTTGTGTAGCGCCGACCACATGCGGGAACACGTCACCTCATTCACCTGGGACTCCACTCGGGCTTACACTCGGGCTTCAATCTCAGCATGCCCACGAGCACTTTGGTCCTCGAGCGCAACGACTCTGCATCTGAGGTCACAGATCTCATCCATGTCCATCCGATGTTGCCTCCCCGGCTCGATCTCGCGCCGAAATTAAAATTTATTTTGAAATGGTCAATCTTATGATCAATTGCCAAAGTACCGTAAAGGTATGGAATTGATAAAATTTCAATTTTATTACCAACGACGGTAGAGGTTGCTTGAATAGCTCGGGCTGGGAAAGCTAGGGCGGGACACTTACCCATCGCCCTGTGTGGGCGAGCCCATGACTTTCTTGTAGATGTCGTCATCGATCTCGAGGAAAGGCCCGTCAGCCCCATACTTCTCAATAAAGCGTTTCTTGTACACCTCCTTGTATTGATGAAGAAATTTATGTTAATGAAATTTAAATTAAATAATTTAAATATATAAATGATTGAGGAACTACTCATACTTACTTGGGCCGCATTTTCCTTGCCCAGCCAATCTTCTCCAAACTCGTCCACCTGCACTCTTTATCCCATTTTTTTGCACTGTCCATTAAAATACGATGGGTATTCATAAATACTACATATACATACATAATTGAACATAAATATTTTTAAAAAAATTACATTTCTTCATAATTAGTCGCTTTTGACTTGTTGCCATGCGAATTGATTTTTGGGTTTTTGTCACTAGAGACATTCTTCTTGGTCCGGACGGAGTTCGACTTGAACTTTTCACTGCTGTAATGCTCCAATAGCAGCTTCCACTTTGTAGGGTCGATTTTGTGCGGAGGCATGTCGAGCCAGTCCATGTAGTTTTTACTTTGGCGATCCAATGGACGTCTTTTCTGGGCCCAGTCCCGAATGTTGTCCTTCGTGTTTCGGTAGAATTCCGAGAACCGGGAATGGAGCTTTTCCAGAAAATTGTGTTCCGTCCATGAATATTCATTTGGTTCCAGAAAACATTATAACATAATAACATTAAAAACTATAGAATTATATATATATATATATATTATACATAAATAGTAAAATAAGTATTTGTATTACCGTGAATTGATTCGCATAGTCTGCTTGCTCATTGTAGCGACGTGGTTTTTGACATGGAGTCGCCACCAATCTTTTTCCTAGGTCGATTGGAAACCTGAAAATGGTCTGCGGGAGATCTGGATTCGTTTGTCAGCTACGTACAAAAATGTTTAATTTTAGTACGCCCAAAAATTGGTACCACGGATATTTTTATAAATTTTTCTTGATTTTAAGAAATAAAGAGAAAGATAAATAATAGCACTAAAAAGAAAAAGAAAAGGATTCTTGGAAAATTACATAGCTAGTAAAACTCAAAATATCTTGAAAATAAAATTAAAAATAATTTAGATTGACATAATAACAAAAAATATTAACTAAACAACAAAAAAAAAGTTTAGGCCTAGTGTCCAAACTATCAAGTTTTAATTTTTGTTTGGTGAGTTATTTGATGCAATGAAGGATTTAGGGATGAAATGCATAAACATAAAAAAAGGGGAGAAAAGATGACAATACCAAAGATTTGTAGAATCAGACGAAGCAGCAGTTCGCGAACAGCTCGTGGGTCAAGCTCCGGCCGAGTTGAGGTTGCGGGTCGTCGACTTTCGGACTCTTTCCGGCGGTGGATCCGGCGGAGCGGTGGCAGAGCAGACCTTCGGTTGTGGTGGTGCAAAGGATAGTGGCCTGGAATGGTTGATTGGAGCGGGTTGGGTTGCAAGGCGGGTCAGCGGGTCGCCGTCGTTTTCTCGCAATTCCGGCAACGTCCGGCGGAGATGACGACACCGACAGCTTGCTGGAGAGGTAGCGGTCCTGGGGGTATGAGTTTGAGGTGATGAGAGGATGAAATATAAGGATTGGGTGGTGATTGATGGATTCAAAATTGCTCAAGAACATAGGAAATTGTGTTCAATTTTTTTTTTTTTGATAGCTGCAACTTGGTTACTTCTTTTATGGTGATCTCCTCCTTTGTTTTGATTTGGGTTCAATTTATAGCCAAATCTGAAAACTTAAACATTGATTTACATATTAGATAGATCCATGTTTTTGTTCATTGGTGTAAAGAGAATGATTCAAGTTACTGAGACTCATCGGCACATTTCAAGGAGAAGCAGACTTGCGCACGCTTTCCTGTTTTCCTCCCTATCTTTTTTTTGTTTTTACTTTTTACTCTTTTTTTGATTTTTTTGTTTAATTAAATAGAACACACTTAAATTCTAGATAATGATAAAAACACAAAAACACATAAAACAATTAAAATGATGAAAATATGTAAAATAATGAAAATGATAAAAACTACATAAAATATCGAAAAATGACACAATATCACATAAAATAACGGGAGTGACAAAATACATAAAATAATCACATAAAATAAAAATAAGGAGAAATACCGAAAATTAAAGTCACGAATTAGATATTACTACAACCTAAATTACTAGTCCGGATAAAATTAGATGTCAACACTCATCAGCTGGGAGGTCGGTGTATGTAGGCGGAAAGCCTTTGAACTTGCTTGCAACGATGAGACCGGTCGCTTTTGGCACCCCCGATGATTGCTACTTCAAACTGCATAAGAATTGAAATATGATAATTAGTTTATAATCACATGCAGAAATAAAATATCAAAATTAATAAATTTATCAAAACTTAAAAGACTTACTAGCCGATGCGAGCAACCAATCTAGCATCAGGGCCTCTCTAAGGCGGCGAAAGTGGAGGCAGGGGAGATGCTGCTGTACGTCGGCATTAGGCAGGCGGTACACATCATGACGAGGCTGCTCCACTGAATGGCTAGTCTCCGACGTCTCCGACTGCGCGCGACGGCTCGAGGTGCGAGAGCCGCCACCACGCCCAGCGCGAGAGAATGTTCTTCCACTTGAACTCGAGCCTGAATGATTCTGGTGCCCACCACTACCAGATGGTGTGTCCGCCATACCTCGAAACATTAAAAATTGTCAGTTAATCCACAGAGTTTTTCAAAATTGAAATTAAGCCCCAAAATTTTTAAAATATTTCATTTTAACCCTTTTTTTTAAATTGTCATATTAACAAAAAAATTCAATAAAGCTACAAAGTTTTAAAATTTTTGCAATGTAGCCCAAAACATTTAATTATTGAAAAATTCCATTTTAACCCAAAACATTTTAAAAATTCAAACTACACCACAAAGTTTTGCAATTTTACCTAAAACAACTTCAAAATTTCCATTTCAACCCCTAATTATTGAAAATAGTTATTTGAACCGAAAAGGTTTTAAAAAGTGAAATCTAACCCAAAAACATTTTCACAACTTTCATTTCAACCCCAAAGTTTTTGAAAATTTCAATAAATTAACCAAAATATGAAAATTAAAAAAAATTCAATTAAGCCACAAAGTTTTGCAAAATACAAAGTAAGCCTAATAGTATTTGATAACTGGCTTTTTAACCCCAAACTTTTTTAAAATTTCAAAGTAAGCCACAATTTTTAAAACAATTGTCATTTTAACCCAAATATTCCAGAAATATCCATAAATATACATAAATTTACATTTTTCAAATTTTGCTATAATTCAACAAATTCATTAATAATTCCACAAATTCAACTAATATCCATGAAATTCAACAAATTCAACAATAATTCAACAAATTGAACAAATATCCATAAATTAAACAATAATTTAAAAATTGATCACAAATTCAACTAATAATTTGAAATTCACAAACTCAACTAAATATCCATGAAACTCCAAAAATTATCACAAATAAACCGGCAAAAAATGGAAAAAAAACTCTAAATATGGTGATTACTTAAAATTCCTATTAAAACTCACAAATAAACTGCAAAAAGCGAAAAACAAATACTTACCTATTGCTCTTTGGACGACTGACGGTGGAGGGTGCGGCGAACGACGGTTGTTGGAGAGGGAGAGCAAGATTTTCAGAAATGGGGAGGAGGAAGATGATGAGGCTGTTTATGCAGCCTCATTGCGGCCTTACAACGACTGTAGCCGCTAGGAGGCTCCTAGGCTTGGGCCTCACTACAGCTTCACTACACAGACTGCTACAGTATGGCCCAAGCCTATGCGCTCACTGAGGGCCTGCCGTGGTAAGACCGCACTAAGCCCCAGAAGCTGCCAATTTCAAACTTTTCATTTCCCCCATATTTAATGTGGGTTTTGAATATTGTGGCCCAGTGGGGCCCACTTTAATTTGGCCAAAATGTGCAATTTAGCCCAAATGTGTTTCAGAATTTTACAATTTAGCCCAAACATCTTTCAGAATTTGCAATGTAGCCCAAATGTCTTTCTAAATTACAAATTCAAATAAGATACATTCAACTAAATATCAACCGAAACATCATCCTCATCATCATATAACAGTTGATTTTCCACATCGTTGTCCAATTCAACTTGCTCCAAATGTGCACGTTGATCTAATATTGACAGACTCGCATCAAGTGTCGGTCGTATGGTTTCACCAACTATCGTCCATTCTTGTAAAGGATGTTTTGTACCTATCTCAGGCTCTGCATTGACTACGGCGACACTTACATTATCAACACTGTCATCCTTAAATCGTCGAGGTTTTATTATGAAAATTGTCTACCAGTTTTTTAGATCCCGACACTTTGAAGGATACTCGACGTATACCACTTCTTGGGTCTGGCTTGCAAGAATGAACGGATCTACAGGATATAGTCGGGATGTATAGTCAACATCGGTGATCCCTGAAATTTTATCGGTACGGATGCCTTTATTGGTAGAAAACCACATACCATTGAACACTATAAGACTATTGTTTCTGTACCGAAGGACAATAATTTCATCAATCCAGCCATAGAAATCCAAATAGTCTTCTGCATTTGTATCCCCTGGGACGCAGACGCCCCAATTAGCTGTTTTTTATTTTCATCATATTATTTTGTGTGAAATCTATACCCATTAACATATACGCCTAGGAACGATTTAACCCTCATTCTAGGATAGCAGACCAGGTCATATAGTGCTTGTGGGAGCGCTGCTTGATTTGCAACGGCCTACACAGAATCGATAATTAACATAATAATTTTCATTGTGAACATAGATAACATAAATAAATATAAACACAACTAACCATATTCCTGAACCACCGTGCAAACTCTTCCAGTCTGAAGTTGTCCACACCATCATCGTTCAGTTCTGGGAACCAATTGCAGGACAACTCGTTGAATCAAATTATAAATTGTTTCACCTCTTTACAATTCTACAGAATAGATGTAACGGGAAGCAGCTTTTGCATGAACACATGACAATCATGGGTTTTCATGTTGTAAAATGTATTATTGGACGTATTGACACACATGCCAATGTTAGATGCATACCCATGGGAAGTTTAACGGTATGCTTCAGCCAATTGCAATTCATCGCAGTTTAATCATCATTTAACGTGTATAATGCCTTTGGTTGAAATGGTTTCCCATTTTGTCCAATGCTTGTTGTGGCGTGTGTCAGGCTAACAAAACCTTACATACCCACAAGTGTACGGGTCAAGTGTAGCACTTGACAAGTAAGGGTCGAATCCACAGGGACTAGATGTAGGGGTGAGATCGAGCCAAGCCGAGCCCGAACCTGGCAGGCTCCAGCTCGAGCTCATGAAAATCAGGTTCGACTCGAACTTCATTGAGCTCGATTTATTGGGCTCGAACTCGGTTCGAAAGCTCGTGAGGCTCGATTCGGGCGTAGCTCGTTTAGGCTCGATTATAAAGTTCGGCTCGATTAGGCTCGAAGTGGCTCGCGAAGCTTGGAAAAATTGAGATATAACAAATTAATTCAATAAAATATTCTTAAATTCACGAGCTCGAGCTCGAGCTCGAATCTAATAGACTCGGGCTCAGCTTGGCTCGTTTGTTAGGCTCGTGTAGGCTCGCGAGCCTGATCCAGCCGAATCTCTGAGGCTCGAGCTCGACTCGTTTAATAAACGAGCCTAAAAAACGGCTCGAGCCCGAGCTCGAGGCTCGAAAAAGCTCGACTCAACATGCTCGTTTGAGCTCGAGTCGAGCTTGAACGGACTCGATTCGTTTCTCAGCCCTAAGCATGACCACTATGTCAAATGCTCAGGACAAGAAGGTAGTGTTTTACTATCGCACATTTTTTAATTTATATACGACATAATTATTATTTTTTATAATAAATGAAGTAAAATTAAATTTATCGTCTTGAGTTTATATTTTGAATATATTATATGCTTGTTAATATTTCAACTGTAAGTTTAACACAAAACTATAAAAAATTCACTAATTTATCATAAATTAATACATTATTAATATTAATATCTTATAAATTTAATTAAATATTAATTTTTGATACCTTGTGTTAGGTGCTATATATGATGTAAAATGAGGGCTAAAAAAAGGAAATAGTAGGGTAGAGTGACACGTGTGTGACCGGAAGGACCAAATGGAGAGGGGAGCAACAGAGAAGCTCGATCCGCTTTATCTCACGTCAGGTTGGAAAAGGCAGTAGGTGTAGGGGTGTAGGTTATCGGCTATGTCGCAGGTCGTCAGCTGCATTATTGGAAGCTCTGCTCCAATGATTTTGCTCTCTTCCATAAAATTGCAACACATTTCTCATTTAGACGTTGTTGAATGTTTGTAATATTTTTTTTATTTAGTGAACATTTTTCAACTAAGAATACTAATTTATTTTTTCTATTATCTCTCATTTTATATTTATTATCTGATTTGATATCATTAATTTCATCCACTTCACATATTTCACATTTATTTTAATTTTTATTTTATTTTTTTGAAAAGCAATATGTATTATATGATTTATTATCACTAACTCCACTAACTTAACTCTCTATCCTTTTAGTTTTTTCTACTCATCTTAATTCTGAATCACATCCACATATTATAAAAATTAAGGGAGGAGTGTGCATAGCATCATTAGTATGAATGTGTGTGTGTGTCAATACTTCTATATATCCTCTTAAATTACAAAGGTGAATTATCAAATAAAAAAACTGAGATTTAATAAAATTTTCAGTCTGATCACTTTATATTAAAAAAAGCAGTTACCTTTATGAGGTTCAGTTAAATCTCCAATCACCTTTTTAATAATTTGTGGTGTTAATAGACCGTTGAGAATATTTATGGATAAGTACTTTATTGTCTACTTAATTCTAAGTCTTACACTCCCATCTCAACATTTTGGTTCTCTCATTTTCCCCTCTCCAATCAGCCACCCTTCCAGCCATTGTGTCACATGTTGTCTCCGCGCCACTGACAAGCTCATGCCATAGCTACGCAAACAAGCCCATGCTGCCACGACTGATCATGTGAGCTTAGGTTGTCCCTTAACTGTTTTGGTGTGTAATTGGTGTAATTAACTTGAAATCTTTGACAGTCAATTAATACCATAAATGATTAAGGTGAGTAGCTAAAGATTTTACTTGAGGAAGTAATTGAATATTTTAAAAAATAGAGCGAACAAACCAAATGTTTCACTAAATCTTCGGGGCGGTTTGGTACTTTACCCTTAATACAATTAAAAATATACTTACTCCATCATGTTAGAAATAGAAAATGGAAATTATCAAAAAAAACCCCTGAGGTTTGTTATAATCTCCACTTTCCCCCTGTATTTTCGAAATTCTCGAACAATTTCCCCGAAGTTTGTGAAAATATACAAAAACCCCCATGACAGTAACCACTGTTAACGATTCCGTTAAACTTTTAGGTTTAACTACAAAACCAGGAGCCTAAATTTTCTAACCCTATCAATTCTACCCCATGATTTTTACCCCTTTACAATTTCAACCACACCCTCTCCATCCTAAGGTTTTCGGCGCCGCATTTAATGAGGCCGCCGCACCCTGGCATCGCCGCCACGCTGGCAACGGCCAATGGTGCCACCACCGATGTTGTTCGGTCTGTCCCGACCGCGCGATTCTAACCCTGCCAGCACCTACGTCGTTCGTCCACCGGTGTGCCGCGAATCGAGAAAGAACCGCCGCGATTTTCCAAAAATCTAGCGCTTCTTCCGTCCGTTTCTTCATCGTGCCATGCCTCCCACTAAACCTCTAGCACCCTAGTCCCGAGATCCCCATTTCTCCCTCTCTTTGCACTCAACCCGAAGCCTCGTCCCTTTCTCGACTGATACGAATGATTATCCCGGAGAAGCCACAATGCAGGGATGGTGGGAAGGTCAGAGATGCTTGAATTAGAGGGCAAGGATGTTGGGCTTTGGGTCAATTTTGGGTAGGATGGAGAAATGTGGAAAGTGTTGGGTTAGGATTGTTATGGTTAAAGCTTTTGGGGTTATATTAGAGTATTATTCTAAGAAAATTGACGGTTAATACAATAAATTAACGGTCAAATGAGGTTTCTGTAGGTTTTCCATGAGGTTTAAAAGAACGGATTCTCAAAACACGGGGGACAAAATGATGATTATAGGAAACCTAATAGGGGTAATGTTAATTTCCCAATAGAAAATACGAGTATTCACTTGCACCTTTGATGTCTTATATCTGGGTTTAAAATAGCATGATTTTGTTATCATTGTTTACTCGGAAATGGGATTTTATAACTTGTTTTGGGTAATTTGGCTATGGATGTCACTTTTTGGAAAAAATGGTTTTAACACACAAAAAAAAAACAAGTGGTGAAAAATGTCAAATCGGATACTGATGAATAAAATATATATAATTTTTCATTTGATATTGATGAATAAAATATATATAATTTGAGAATTTTGAAAAAAATGATAGATTGAAGGTTTTATTCCCGGAAAATGCGTATTATGGTAACGTAGTTGAGCTCGAGGATCACGGATGGAGATACGAATATCACATCAAACAATACATCATCAAGTCGTGCATGCAGTGAGTGCAGTATTATCAAACGTAAAGTGGTACCTATAACGCTACGTTCCCCGAACCAGGCCTTCCTGAAAAGTCATTATTCACATAGCTCCCAGTCCATTTCATCAATCTTGGATTCCAGATCCAACACCTACTTACTTGGTAGCCTTCAATGTTTATCTCCAATGATGCACCACTAATTCATCAACATATAGGCTTGTGTTCTTTTCACCAGAGGGTAGTAAAAAAGTACCAACAATGTATGGACCCGGATCCACCAAACACCCTGCCCATCAAGTACAATCAGAACATAGTTGATGGATGACCGTTCTTTATTGTTGCATGTACTTTAATCAATTTGTGTATTTTATATTTAGATTTTTTGGATAATAGGTGAAGTAACATCAAACATAACCTTTTTAATTTACATTAACACAGTTGGTCTTTTATTGAAAAAATTAAATTCGTGACGAAATTAAATGTTAGGACTAGTTGCTATCTAAAAAGACATCTCACATATATGGAAGAGATTAAACTCCTATAAACTCCCCGTAAACACCTCCTAATATTCTCTACCACAATGATACTCTATATATGCAGCTCCATACTCATCACTCAGGTATCTTTTACACTCTCTCTATATCATAACTCATATATCTTTTACACTCTCTCTCCATATTCTCTCTATACTCCCCTCTCCAAACTAACTTAGGCATTGGAAGAGGTCCCCGGGATCACACCATGGGCACTCCTAAGCCTTTCTTCCTCACAATAACCTTTCTAAAAAGATTGGATTCCCAAGTCTGATAACACTACTTTGTTATTAATATAGAAGACCAAAGTAATTAATTACTCTCTCCATCTCACTAAATATAGTGTATTTGACTTTGCATGTAGATTAAGAAAAGTGGTTGACTATAGGGTATTAAGGTAATGTATGTATATAAGACAAAAATAATTTTTTGGAGTGAGAAGAGAAATGGATGGTAGTAAGGTAAAGTTGATGTATAAAAGTTTCCTTTTAAGAAATATTGGAGTTTTGTCGGAACAACCCAAAAAAGAATATGTTGAATATTTGTTGGGACAGATGGAGTTGATAAAGAATGAGAAGTGACAATAATAAGTGAAAGTAGTATTAAACAATTATTTTAATAGAAGATTTTATTTTAAAAAATATACCAGACAAATTTGATTGGAAGAAGGCTTTCTTCGGCAAAAAAATTTCCCACCTTTTCAATTTGCAACATACAAAATATTTTTAAACTCATAAATTTTCATCAATCTTGCATCTCATCACTTTTTTTTCTCAAATTTACATGTTAATATATATCTTATTTACCAATAAAAAACTGTTATGATTGTCTTTATTTTTTATTTTGATGAAACCCACATGACAAGATGAAGAATAAATGAGCTACTATTTGAGGTTACTTGTAAGAATAGATGTCTTGTTCAAGGTATGAGTTGACAAGTCTTATCCAAATGATGAGAAACCATATTTCTCTACGATAAGTCCTTACCTATTTACAAGTGAAGCCACGTTTGGGGTCTATAAACATTCTACCATTTGGAAAATCACCATAGAAGCAGAAATCTTTAGAATCCGTTTATAGTTAGGGAGAAGTTTCTAAATTTTTATTTTTAAAATTCATTTGTAAATATTTGATCACATATTTAATCTTTAAGAGATGAAAAACAATATTTGATCACATACCTAATCTTTAAGAGATGGAAAACTTTGTTTTCCAATGATTAGAAAACTCTAGAATTAAAATGGAAACCTTCCAAACAAGGTTCCCTAATTTAATACTAGAGTTTTCCAAAGTTTGGAAAACCTTGTTTTCCACCTTCAACCCTAGGTATATGATCAAACATTTACAAATAAGTTTTGGAAATAAAAATTTAGAAACATTTCTACAACTAAACGGACCCTTAGCCTTTTTTATATAAAAAAAATGACTTTCATTCAAATTAACATGGTTATCGCCGAGTCATGGTCACAAACAGGGAAACATGTCTGTAGAACAACTAGAATAACAGCTCTAACCAAAAGTGAGCGGAAAATAAACCGACTAAACAGTACTAACAAGAAGCATAAAACAGTTGTGCAGCAAACAAAATTAACTTAGGGCGTGTTCTTTTGTAATTGGGTAAAAAAATGAGATATTTGGGGATGTGTTTTTGATTGATTGATTAGATGTATGTGAGTGAAGAAATTTTAAAAAAATATTATTTTATAGAAAATTGATGGTGAATTGATGGATTTAAGGTTGTTGTGTATTAGGAATTGAGGAAATGAGAACAAAATTTCTCAAACTTTAGCTAAACTAAGCCTTAAGCAAATCTACGGATAATAGATGAGTATTTTATGTACCTTTGACAATGCGCTGAATAAACCGGTAATAAAATCCTCGAACTGTAAGCAAACCATACCCCTTGGGCGTCTTATAAAATGACAGAGATGGTAGACACCAGTGCGGAACATTCTCAAGATAATAAGAGGCAACCAACCCTTACCATACCAGCTCGCTAAGAGCTAAAAACTGTTTGATCCCTGCATAAGTATTTATCACACAAGCATCCAACAAGTAACAAATCCGTAATTTCATTATCCCACTCATACAATAAGGAATAAGAGAGCACAAACCACATACCATTCGAGTCAATTTGACCATAAAGCAAGTAGGATGGGGAGACTCCAAACCATTACTACCCGAAAGCCAAGTCCTCACGAGTCCAGGGCAGGGTGAGCCTAAGCCCTCCCTTGCCAAACCAGTATCCTCTTCGTCCCCCTTCTATTGGGTTTGTGCTTGTTTCCTAATACGACTCACACCCACTCCCGGAGGTTTTACTTGACTTCTTTTGCCTACACCTCTAACTTATAAAAAAATATAGAATTTAGTTATTTTTCTCATAATTTAAGAGAAATTATTATAATGGAGCTCCAACTTTCTGACTCTTGTAATGGTCGACCTTCCAGGGAGATCTCTGATGGATATCATCCCACGGAACAGGAGGCTGTGGATCGCGGACTACAATTCCAAGGCCCGCATGAGAATCAAAATGGAGCTGCCTGCCAAGCAATAGCGTGGGAACAAAACAAAACCTTAGGGTAGGCCTTTGCTTTGCCTATCCATGAATCTCTGCTGATACTCTCTGTACCAATGACAAATAGAAGTATACGTATTCTATTGTATGGATGCCAATACTGTACATGAGTTGTAAAGATACCCTCTACTCCTCAACTCAAAAAAATATACACTCCAGTACATTTGAATTTCATTAAAATGAATTTCATATTTTAATGATTAGTGAAAATGTTTTTTTATCCATGAAAAAATTTATTATATGGATAAGAATCACTTAAATTTAAAATATTTAAACATTTATGAAAACATCATAAATTAAAGAGTCTAAATAAAAAAATAAATGTATCTATTTTTTGAAGAAAGATGAGTTAATACACATTTATTTTAACCTTTGACGATAAAAAGTTTTGTGGAGAAAAAATGAGTATTTTGAAAATTTGATATGAAATGATGGAGTGAAAGGGGCAACAACTACAGACATGTACAGAGGGATTAGTAGAGTTCTGAAAATTATTTAAGATTGATTAACAACCACAAGCATGTACAAACATATCACTTACATGATGAATAATGTATACTGCCTCTCACACACATCAATTAATACGTTTGATCTAACATTTAAATTAATGTGTTCAAAAGATTTGAAGGTTAATAAACTCTAATCATATAACGTGTGACATTGGACTATTTTTTCCCGTTTACACCACTTTTTCATTAAAAAAATAATAACAATTTCATCAATTATCCATCAAATCATTTTTTTTAGCTTATCATCTCACAATCATCACATCCACAATTCCAAACTACAAAATGCATTTCTCATTAAAAATGTTGCAAACACACCCATAAGATAAGAATAATTATTAAGTGACGAAATAAATTTGGGATGATTAGGTCAAAAGGCATTATTGATTAGGCTGGTTTTCTGAGAGATAATGATCATAATGGGTGTCACAATTTTGTGGTTCAGAGGTGCAATTTCACTGGATATGGAGTATATAATACTCATAATGTCCCTGAAAATTGAACTTGGTTTTTTTTGGGTTATTTGAGAAACATAATTCACTTTCCTTAAAAAGTTACTCAATCCATCCGCAAAAGATTGTCTTATCTGTTTTGACAGTTTCAAAATATTTAATCTATGATTTTTTATGAATGTTAAAATATCAAAAATTAAATAATTCACATGTTTATTAAAAATTGAAATCTATTTTTTAAAAAAATATTTTTATGATTTTTTTACTATTTATCTTTGTTAGAATTTGGGTTAAATATTGAAACTTGAAACAACAAAATCAAATAAAATAATTTTTGATGGACCGAGGGAGTATTTTTCAGTCTTAAAGTTGCGAAACTATAATCAAATTACCTTATTTTTTCATAATTTTTGTCATATTTCAACTTAAGAGTACTCATGTCAAAATTTATAAATTTTTACATTAATCTTCATGCCCAATCAAATCAACCTTCAATAAATTGGGATGGGGTTAATTCTCACCCCGTTCCACCAAAATTGGGATACGAATGTATTGTATTGTTAAGTTGTCCCAACAAAAGTGATATGTTTTTTAACAAGAAAATTTCTTTACAGCAACTTGACCTTGTTACTTTATTTTCCCTTTTCCACTAGGGGTGATAACGAGGCAAGCCGAGGCAGAGCCACACAAGCTCGAGCTCGTGAAGATTAGGCTAGGCTCAAAATCCATCTGAGCCCAAAACGGGCTCGAGCTTGGATCGTGAAAAGCTCGAGTCCAACTCAAAAGTTCATGAGGCTCGATAAGAGAGCTAGGTAGGCTTGTTTCAGTTCGGCTCGACAAGGCCTGAACCCTAACCATGCTCGAACCAAATTCATGGGGCTAAAAAATTCCATACATCCAATGAATTAGAAGAGCATCATAGGTTCACGTATGGCTTGATAAGGCTCGTGAGCTTTTCGAGCCGTGCCCTCGTTTAATATATGAGCTTAAAACTCTGCTCGAGGCTTGTGATGCTCAGCTTGTCAGGCTCGTAAGAGCTCGAGCCGACTCGTTTCATTTCTCACCCCACTAAAAAAATTGGTTTTTGTCTTATATGTCTACCTTACTTTATTAACCTCTAGTTGATAATACTCCAAATCCCTTAAAACTTGCTACAATTTTCTTTCTTTGGTTATCTACACTTCCTATTATGGAAAGTTTTTTACACTAATTTTATTTTATTATTCTAGCTTTCTATTTTCATTAAAAAAATTTATTTTTTCATCAACACATATTCTTTACTTTGTTACCTTCAAGTCAGCACACATTGTTTACTATTTTTACCTTCACGTAAACACAAGTTCGTTATCTATGTGTATGTCAAAGTGACTCAACTTTAAAGAGGTGGGAGGAGTATTTCTTAATTTTCATATACAAATATATCAATTTTAGTGGGATGTGTGAAATAGAGTATGTTTTATTGGAGATACGATAATCATAATAATGTGAAATGTGTGGAACAATAATTTTGGCTTTTCACCCCAAAAAAATATATTGGTTGAAGATATTATTTGTACTGTTTATTCGCTGTGAAGAATCGCGAATCATGGGCTACTAGGAACTGTACGCCACCCTAGGCTAGCAACTGTCAGCTTCTTCTTCTTACTCAGCTCATCTAGTCACAGGTTTTTCTAATATATGGACCATGTTGTTCGGGAGTTTTCCGATACTATGGAGGGAGAATTGTTCTTTAAACATTAAACTTTTATAATATATACGTTTTAGTCCCCATAGTTTAATTTATGTTGTTATTCCGTAAACCCTTCAAACACATAAACATTTGGACACATGAGAATGACGTTCAAGAATACACAATAACATTTGGACAGCACAAAAGTGTTTCTATTTTAAATATGTTTAATCTCACTTAAAGTGCTAAAACATTTGGGGAGCCGAGAAAAGTGTTTAGAAGTTAAGATAGCGATAGAGGAGCCAGAAAGAAACGTTTGGGACTTAAAAATACATTAGGACAAATTTGTTTCACTCGTATCTTTGTTGGCCGATGAGGATCGACAACAGAGTAGTTTCGGATATGAGGGAAGCACCGTTGTTGGCAGGCGAGGATCGACGGCGACAACGACGGATCTAATGGATTGACGGCAGCAGCGACGGATGGTGGTTGGACGGCAAAGATGAGGACGGATCAAATTGAATGAACTGGTGATGGCGACCACGAAGTTCTGAAGCTGAAGACCTCCGATATTCTAATCTTCAAAGTGGCGGCGAACACGACGGTCCTCTCACCGATCTTGAAGGACATTGGCTAATACATGGGTCAAGGCACGTTTTGAGGGTCTTCAGTACCACATTGGCTAATACATGGGTCAAAGGCACCTTGGCTCATTCTGGGTGCTTTGTCTTCGACCATGGCCCGTAAATAGGTCTCTTGGACCCCAAAAGTTTGTCCATGACGTAGTAGATGGTTAGGGGTGTCACATGGGATTCGCGTTCTGGTACCCGAAAAGAACGCCGATGTGAGTTGACCCGCGTTTCACGCTATGAACGGCGTTTGGACAGAAACATGGCGTTTTCGATTTTAAACATGTTTAATCCCGAGTCATAACATATCACACACCATTGGCGCCATCAAAATTTTCATCCCGAGCCTCGAATGTCGCCCGAAAACGAACGTCCCGACCCGAAAAATATTTTTCGCGGAAAGGTGCGGGAGACTCGTGCGACCTCAATACAAGCATTCCTGAGAATGTTACCTAGAAAAGATTCGGGAGCCATCTGACCAACCGAAAACATGTCCCGCATGCTTGGAACGGAGCCCCGGGATACACAGAAGTCACCACCCGCTCGGGGTGACTGTAACACCATGTAAAATTCAAGGTCCAAAAGTGTGCCTATGTAAACGTTAATGTCCAAAAGTTTTCATTGTGAAAGTTGGAGGACCCAAATATCGTCTTCGACGAATTCGAAAGGCTTTCAGTGCCTCCAAAACACGCAGTAAGGACCCAAATATCGTCATTGTTAAAGTTTGAGGATCTAGAATGAGCCTCAAAATGCATTTGAATTATATGCGCCAATAGCGCATACAAGGAGTCCTAAAATGCGTCATTGTAAAATGACAATGCGTCATTACCAAAATACCTATAAAAGCTTCGGATGTGTCCTTGACACAGGTTAGGGTCTTTTTATGTGTCATAGACGCACTTTAGGGTCTTCATATGTGTCGTTGGTGCAGTTTAGGGTCTTCATATGTATCTTTGACGCAGTTTAGGGTCTATATACTTTTCAAAAAATCAAACGCTTTTTATGTTCTGAAGCATTTTTATCCATTCAAATGTGAATTCAAAATTCAAACGCTTTTTTTAACTGAAAAAACGATTTTCAAAAGTTCCGTAGACGTGTTTTGTTGTATTCAAACTAAAACGACGTTGTTTTGATTATTGGGCAGAAAAAAAGGTTCCGAAAAACTCCCGCAAAATTGAGTCCCGCATATTAGAAAGGCCTTCTAATCATCTCAAGCTGCTGTTTCTTTGGTGTGATTAGGGGAAGAACTTTTTGGGTCAGTTCACTAGATGAAAACAATTTTAGGGATTTTGGAGTTGTATATTTTGATTGATGGATAATATATATGTGAGTAGCGAAATTTGATAAAAATATTATTTTATATTGAAGTTATGGATTTAAGGTTGTTAAATGTATTAGAAATTAAAAAGTTTGAAAAAAAATTGAGAAAAATGTTACTGAACTGACCCTTTAGGAAGAAAAACATGTAATCTTTTTGGAAAATGAAAGTAATGTTTGTGAAAATGATGAATTTTGGGAAATATGCGATCTTTTTGAATATGTTATTAGTGACGGATCCGTTTGGGCTGCCGCCACGTGTCTGCGGAGTTGATGAGTGTTGACATTACTAGATGCCATGGGGATGTGTGCGATACGCGTTTCTCAGAATTCGAGGAAGGGAGTTGAGTCTGTCATGTTCTGTTGTTCTTTTTTATGAAAGTGATTGAAAAAGAGCTCTCCATTAACTCCCGTCATAAATGTCTTATATAGCCCATATTAATTGTGGCAAAGTTGTAATATTTCAATATAGCATTGATGGACATGTGTTTTGTATCTCCGGGAATGCTTCTCCGGGAATATTTCGTGCTATGTTCGGGTGAATTCTCATCAGGTCCGGGAATCTCACTCGTTAAGGTTTTATTATCATTTGGATTTTTAATGGGGCATTTATCTTGGGCCACTAACTGGGCCTTTTGCTAGACATTTTTTGCTTATTTGGACCTGACGGCCATCAGTTATCAAATCAAATTTTACCTTTCATAAACTTCAAATCAATTCTAAAATTTTCTAACCTTTTTTTCCCAAAAAATTATAAGAAAAAAAACATCAAAAGTGTTTAGATTTTAGGGTAATGGGGTTAAAAATGTATAGTAGATAATACAACACTAACGTTTCTAGTAGATAATAATAAGACAAACGTTATATCCCATAAAAATTTAAAATGAAACATTTCAATCTCTCTAGTACTCCATGGGTCAGTTCGCCAATATATATTTTTTTTCAAATTTTGTTTTTCAAATTTTCATAATTTCAATACATTTTTCAGCCTTCCATCATTTCAATATAACATAATATTTTTGTCAAATTTCTAAAATCACATATATCTTATTCATCAATCAAAACACACAACCTCAAATTTTCCAATATTTTTTCCTACTTCACTGAACTAAGCCCATAACACACATACTTCTTCCGTCCCAAATATAATGATACAGTTTAGTTTAGCTTGATAAGGAAATTAAGATTAGAAAATTTTGATATTAACTTACCAATTTTATCCTTTTTTGTATTGAAAAATTGAGTCCAGCTTCTCTCCTGTGCACATTTTTTTTCTTTTCAAAGCTCTCCTGTGCACATATCTCGCCATTCCCCGTCCATATGACATGATGACATGTGTCCCACCCACCTTCTCTTTTTTTTTTCTTTGATAAAAGCATCTTTTTATTTTAATGCTTTCACTTCTTTGTGATTTTGCTTTTTTTAAAAGAAAAAAGCTTTTACTTAAGATAAATCTTCATAATTTATTTACCAGTTAGATGAAGTTAATATTAAAAAAATAAAAACAAAATGGACCTTGATATTTCTGAATTTATATTATTTTTTCATGTGTGTAAAGAAAACTGTATCATTTAAATTTTAAAAATGTGTTTAATTTAAATTACTAGTGAGAAAAATATCATATATGCACATTAGATCTTCAATATTTTACGATTTAAATTTTAACACTAATATCACAAGATATTAGTGTAGACTGGAGGGATTGGAGAGAGAAGCTCATAGGAGAGAAGCGGATCCTGGAAAATGTACTCAAATATAGATAAATAAGAAAAACCAGTTCTAATACCCGACTTCGTCACGGGTTCACTGAATTAATAATTATCAAAAATTTTAACGTATTAAATAACAATATATCTGGTCTAATAAATTTAAAGTAATTTAGTTCGTTTTTAAAAATTTTGGGTTAATTTTATTATTTGAATAATGACATTTATGCCACTTCTATCTTTCATCCAAGAAAAGATATTAGTTCTCTCTCTGATGATTTAATTTGTTTTGTCACTCATCCTTAACTCGGCCACGTCACGGATGGTCATCCCGTGGACCACTTTTGACCATCTGGGGCCATATTGGAAGCTTTCGACGGCGACCCCAAGCATCATATCGTTGACATAACTTACACTTTTTGTTCACAGTAAATGACTCTCCTTGAAGCGTTTGCTACTCGATTCGACGACACGCCGCATCTCCACCTCACCATGATTGTCCCTATTGGCGACTAAAAGAACATGAAAGAGATCGAAAAACCAGATGGAGAAATTCGCACGATTAACGGTAATGAATAAGAGTCTCTTAGAATTATCTTTCGTGTTTGGTTGATCATTCTCTGCTCAGCATTTTCTTCTTAGTATTTATTAATTCTTTCTTTAATGGCTTGGACATCTACCCCTTCAATCAAATTAATTACTGCAAACAAATGAAATGAAAAGAGAAAATGTGAGTAATCAAACATACAAATAAACAAATGTTAGCACCATAATTTTCTTTTAAAAGTGTTACTGCAAACATGTCCATGGTGAGTGCTATCTCCACAACAACTTATGCTAGAAAGGGCACATTTCAGTGTAACATTTTTAAGAACTCCATTCAAGTCTTTGCAAAAATGTATTTTTCCACACTTGTCTTAAAAAATTTCAAATATAACGATATGCTCAAATCCACTCATCAAATGAAGACTAAAGGACAATTGTAGTTTATCCTAAGACCTAGACCTCGAGCAACAAAGGTAACCGAATTTCTCTGTATGCACAATTGTGTATACTCACCCAATCACCGCCAGTATGCAAAATTTATTACCCTTACTTGCTACCAGTGCTGCTGCAAAATCTTCATCATGTTTGATCAGCATACATTTCTGTGTGCTTCACTGTTAATATTAATTGAAAAAAATCACCAATTATTTTGATGACTATAAGACATTGAAGGAAGAGGTGAAAACATATAATGAATAAGACTCTCTTAGAATTACCTTTCGTGCTTGGTTGATCATTATCTGCTCAGTATTTGGGTGGAGAGAAATTTGTTAATCACTCAGAACACAATAATCTTATATTTTAATTGAAAAAAAACAAACAGGAAGGAAGGGCCTGCTAACATAGTCGATTCGCATGCCTCCCACCGTTGAGTCCGCACCGATACTCAAATCGAGCGCTTAGCATTGTGGAGGACTCAGGATGAAGGGTTTCTTTATGTTTCGGTGATGGCAGGAAATAAACGGATGAAGATGAGAGAGAACAGAGTAATCAAATGTTGTAAAAGTGTGTTTTAATTATTTTTTGATTGTGGGTGTTTTAATTATTTTAATTACATATGAGAAAACAAAGGAGAGTGATTAGATGCTTGCCTTGACTACAATTAAAATTTTGGAAGTTACCATATTCAGTTGTTACCTTATGGAATTAGGGAAAAAAACTCCAAATCTGATGTGGAGCTGAGGTGGAGCACATGTGGCTTAACCATGAAGCGAGTTTCGTTTTTTTGGCAATTAATGCAGTTATCCTGTATTAATATATAATAGTAGATAGTAAAACAATATTAAACTTAGCGATAAATATTTCAATAATAAAAATTAAAGATACTATAATATTAAATAGAAAGTTTTATTTGGAGAAAAACGAGATTCATATTGACTATGTTTTGTTTTGGTATTTAATTTCTTAAACTTTAGAGGTAATGATGATTTAGTAAATTAATATGTAAGAAGTTTCCAAAATATGTAGTGTTACATTACTTTTAGGATATCCCAAAAAATAAAATGTTGCAATACTTTGGGATCGAGAAAGTAAAAGAAAACGTTTCAAATGATTGTTAAATTTGTTAGAGAAAACGATTGAATGGAAAAAAAACAAAAAAAATGATTTCATATATATTTTTTTTACTAAAGAACATTTAGCCTTGATAGTAATTACTTGTAATTTTCATTTATTTATTGGAAAGAAACTGATAATGGAGTATAATTTAGTAAGTTGCCAATATAGGATTAACCTTTCATCAGTTAAAAACTACTCTTTTTTTTTAGAAGCAACAATAATCAATATATTGATTAGAGATAGATCACTATGAGAAGGAGCAGGTCCGGTTCTGAGTGTAAGCTCGAGGGGCGGGCGCCTAGGGCCCAACAGCTAAAGGGGCTTAAATTTGAAAATATATTATATAAAAAAAATAATTAACTTTGTGTTAATAATGACTTGACGAGCTCCAAGGGAAATATAAAAAATTAACGTCTTCGTCTTTCATTTTGATAGTGAGTAGTTTTTATAAAAATAATAAGTCAAGTCAAGAATAATAATCGAACTGGAGGAGTCAAAGCCGCTCGACTGGGAGCGAAAAGCAGGATGGCTTGGTAAGCAAGCAACCAGGTGCCAACTCCCAGTTCGTTCTCTTCTCTCTTTTTTCAGAATGCAGGTTACGCCACGAGCTATCCAGCTTTTCTCGGTCAAGATGAATGTTTCTATTGCTTATATTTTTTTTAACCATGCTTGTAACTGTGACATTAGTTGAAAGAAACTTTTCAAAGCTAAAGTTGATAAAAACCTACTTGAGGTCATCAATGTCACAAGAAAGGTTTAATGGTTTGACAATATTATCAACTGAGAAAGATTTATTAGAAAGCATTGATGTAGATGATATTATTAATGATTTGCATCCCGTAATGCTCATGGAAGCCGCTTTTGTGATTTAGTTTTGATTTTTTCTTTAAAGGTGATAAGGGGTGACCTTACAAGGAGGAGATTTTTAGGTGATTGACAACATTGATGGAGGTTGAAGGGAAAATGTTCTATTTTGTATGAATTTTTATTTGAAAATATGTTATTGACACAATGTAATGAAACTTACTATTTTTAATAACATTTCTATTTTTTATATGAAATTATATTTTCAAAATTTTATAGATGTGATCCCATTTTTTTATTTTGCTTAGAGCCCATAGAATGTTTGGAACGACACTAGAAAAGAGTGAAGTCCAAACAGAGCAAAGAAAAAAAATACAGAGAATTACAAATTTCCAATAGCCCTAATTAGGGCCGAGAAACGAATCGAGCCCATTCGAGCTCAGCTCGAGCTCGAGCTCGAGCTCGAACGAGCCTCTCGAGCCGAGCTTTTTCGAGCCTCAAGCTCGAGCTTGGGCCGTTTTTTAAACGAGCCGAGCTCGAGCCTCAGAGTTCGGCTCTATCAGGCTCGCGAGCCTACACGAGCCGAGCCAAGCTCGAGCCTATTAGATTCGAGCCGAGCCAAGCCGAGCCCGAACCTATTAGATTCGAGCTCGAGCTTGTGAATTTAAGAATATTTTATTGAATTAATTTAATATATCTCAATTTTTTCGAGCTTCACGAGCCACTTTGAACCTAATCAAGCCGAACTTTATAATCGAGCCTAAACGAGCTACCCGAATCGAGCATCACGAGCTTTCGAGCTGAGCTCGAACTTGTCACGAACCGAGCTCGAAAAATCGAGTTCGATGAAGTTCAAGCCGAGCCTGATTTTCACGAACTCGAGCCCGAACCTGGCAGGTTCGGGCTCGGCTCGGCTCGATCTCACCCCTAGCCCCAATGAGGTTGATTAACCAATCGCTCTAGGTAATTGAGAATGAGTTCCACCTTTTTGAAATCGAAAGGAAGGAGAGTAGCTGGATTGATGAGAGCCAATCACCAAGCAAATTGTTAATGTCAGTGAAGATCTTAGCATTCTTTAATTTCCAAATATACCAAGCTATCACCCGAAGGATGGCATTCCAGCCAAAACTTTGACTTTTGGAAACACCTTTGAGGGAGAGATAGCCCCAGAGTCCAGCAGCTCAATCGGGGACCTTCATTGGACTGCAAGCCACACCAACATAAAACTACCACTTACCTGATTTTGTTTGTAACTCAAACGAATTACTCCCACTGTTCACCATTAATTGATTAATTTTTTTGTTTGGCTCAAACTATTATAAAGATAAATAATGAAATTTTTTGAAAAAAATCTATTTAGAAACTTTATATTTCAAATTATGATATGTATGTAAATTATTTACTTTACATGCCTAGATATTTATAAATAAAATTATAGATTAAATATTGTGAAATAACAAAAAAAGGATTAACTAATTACATGGTAATTTGTTTTTCTGTTTTTAGTAACTAGGTATAAATTTTAACGAAATTTTATAAATATAAAGCTGAATAATTTTTATGTGTATCATAATTTGAAATTTACTAATATACATATATATATATATATATTTATTTATTTATACTCTCTCCGTCCCTGAAAGGATGGTGCGATTCTTTTTAGATGTTATGGTAGATTCAAATTATTATTAGAAAAAATTCATTAAATTTTTTTTTTGGAAAAAATACATTTATAAACTACAAACATTAATGGAAAATTATCATTTACTCTCCCAAAATTTACTATAATCTTCACTTTTCCCACCGCATTTTTTTCAGAATTCTCTCTTTTTCCCATGAAGCTTGGAGAAATATACAAGAAATCCCTAAAACTAACCACCGATATTATTTCCGTTAAACTATTAGATATAATTACAAAATTTGTACAAAAACTTTTTTAACTATAACAATTCTACCATAACTTTTTTTACCCTTTACACATTCAGCCCTTACCCTCTCCACTCAGCAATTGGACTGACGAAGAGCTCTTGCACCGCCAAGCTCTGTCCATGGCGCTTCACCAGCATCAACTGTCCTAGAGATTCGAGGGATCCATGTCGTGCCGAATTGGGAACCTCTTTAATATTTTCCAACGACAAACAGGTGAGAGATAAACTCTAATTTCTCTCGCATGTAACCATCTCAAATCAATTACCCTTCTTTATGATAATTATCACCTTGAAGAAATCATCATAATCATTGGACGTCAAGATCCACTGTGCAAAAAGTGTGTGTTGTTGATGTCTAGGAAACTGTAGATTTGGAAAAGGCAATCTTTTTAATCATTATTAGAAAAGCAATCCATGTCGACAGAGCAAGCCGAGAAAGTAATGCTTTGAAAACTAGTAGGGAAGACGAATGATAACTGCTACTAGATGGGCAAATTTTAGTGGGAATCATTAAAGTGATCGGAGAAATGAAGGAAGAAAGTTGACCTCCAACGTGCTGGCCATCGTGAGCAGTCTCTCCAATTCACTCGGCGAGCTGGGGCTGCAGCTTAACATCGCCAGCTGCCGGAAATTGATGACGTACGATTTTCCCACTGGTTTTCCGGTCACGACAGGACGATGTTGACGAAGCCCAATGCGGTGGTGGCTAAAGATGGCAGCGAACAGTTCAAGATTGACTAACCTTGTCTTGCTCGGGAGTTGAAGGCCTCTGGTTCGCTGCACTCTGCGAACGAACCGAGCTTTGGCAGAGGTGGACGCCGCCATGTAATTAGGCGCCAACGTGTGAGCTTGGAGTGGTCGGTAGCGAGGGCTGGAGACGGAGTGAACCTGCACTGGTCTCGGCTTTGACGGCGAAGAGGTGGAGAAAGAAGTTCAAGTACTAGAGTAGAGAGGGTGGAGTGGGGGGGGTTGATGGGTAAAGGGTAAACAACTTAGGGTATAATTGTCAGGTTAAAAAAAGTTATGGTTGAATTTTCGTAGTTAAATCTAAAAGTTTAAAAGAATGTCTAATGGTGGTTAATGTTAGGGTGGTTTTTGTATGATTCTCTAAACCTCAGGGGTAAAAGAGAGAATTCAAAAAATATGGAGGGAAAAGTAAAGATTATGTTAAACCTCAGGGAGTAAATGATAATTTTTCAACATTAATATGCATTTTGCATTTAAACTATTTAACTTTCTATATTAAAATATTGAAAAAAATAAAATCAAGCATTAAATGGTGAGAAAAAAAATGAACCACCCTTTTAAGGATGAAGAGGAGTATTGTGTTTTCACTATATATCTCATAAATTTTTTTCAATATTTATCTTATCATTTTTTATAGGAACAACTGACATAATCTTATTGGGTTTGTAATTGAGGAGGACTGAACATTGGTCGGCGGCCGATGATGCATACGAGCTTTATGGTGGCTATGGTTTGGTGGTGACTGGTGAGAGTGAAGATAGTGGAGCTGAACTTTTAAAGGGTTAAAAATCTTAAGGTATAATTGTTAAGATTTAAAAAGTTATGGTCAAATTTTTGTAGTTAAATTTAAAAGTCTAACAATGATTAACGGTGATTAGTGTTAGTGATTTTTGTATATTTTCACAAATCTCATAGGAGTTTTTCATAAATTTTGAAAATGGAGAGAAAAAAATGAAGATTATGACAAATCTCATCAAATTTTTTGATAATTTCCCTTCTATGATTGGTTGATGTCACTTTACGGACGGACATTCATTGAGTCATGGCTAGTCGAAGTCTAATTTAAGGTGCACGGTGCACCAACAAACTTTACAAGCCATTTGTGTCATCCCAATTATCTCATACAATGATAAATGGAAGTAATTGAAGTCATCCGCATAAAATATTCGTGGAACAGTCCGATTCCAATATAGTACTTTCCCGCTACTTCAAAGATTACACGATCTATTTTTATATTATACCATTTATTTTAATTATTTTACAGTATTTAATTTATAAATTTTTTATGTATGTGTAGACATTTAAAGTTAAATATTTTTTTATGCATGTCATAATTTGCAATATACATTTTCTAGATATTTTTTTTGAATTATTTTTTATGTTATTCATCTGTATAAATATTTGAGTCAAACGTTAAACTTTCAAACATCAAAATTAAATGGTGTAATTATTGAAGTAGGGAGGGAGTATATGTCATTGAAAGTAAATTTTTTAGCACTCACAATCTTAAATGATTCGACAGTAAGTTGACGGTGTAAAGAAGTTTTGTGCACCATCACTCCAAATCTATTCAAAGCATTAATTTCTTTGGTGAAGAGTACTATGGATTAGTGAACCTTTTTACATCCATCCACTTTCGTTATGAAAAGAACTTCCTAGTTCTGTCACTTTTTAATCTTTACACTATTTTAACACCTTGTTTATAACTTGTTCCCTTAACATTATTATAATGTACAGTACTAAATAAATTATATGTGCATAATAATATAAATAAGTGTTTCATCTGTCTCAGAAGTAATGCAACACTTTTATATTTAGTACGTCTCAACGTAAAGCAATAAACCGAAACAAAGATATTTTGAGGGATGAATGTAAATTAAGCGTTAGTATTGTTAATTATAAGCTCATTTAATAAAATTTAAAATTCAAATAACGACATCTACAATGATATTTTGGAACGATACTAACATGACAAAGTTGATAGAATAAATTATTGTAACCGAAAATCACAAACTAGGGAGACCTTTCCTTAACGGATGAAGTAGTAATTCTGCAAGCGGAAAGCTTTCCACTGCATCGCATGCAATGCAACGATCGAGCATTAAACTCGAAATCAATACAATATAACGAATGCTTAATTAATTAGCACCTTAATAATTAATTAATCAAACGGTTAACATTAGACGACCCCTCTCTCTCTCTCTCTACATATATATCAGTAGTAATGTAGTAATATATATTGCCCTAATTAAATGAATGTATGAACTGTAACGCCAGACTAATTAACATTATAAGCAACACCATTCTTTTTTTATATATGTAGAAAATAAGAAACACCATTCTTAATTAACTTTTAATCATAAATGACATGTTAAGACATTTTCAACAGCTTCTCTAAACAAATGGGGAGTGAGGAAAGATGTCAAAAAAAAAAGTCATATTATCCAAAAAAAGGGGAGTGAGGAAAGATCTCCAACAACTTTTAATCATAAAATGGGGAAACAAAAGTCGTATTATCCACACACAAAAATTGTTCAAACTCTAATAGTTTTCTCATTTTGAAGAATCATGCATTTATTACAATAATAAAATTTTGTACTTTTAATAAATTATTTGATGAAAGGAGTGAAGAAATATGTTTAAACCAATCACAATAAACCATTAGAGATAAGAGGAGAAAAGTTTAAAAAAGATAGATTTGAGGAAGTCTCTAAAATTTGGAGAATGCTCCAAATTTGGGGCAGACTCCCTATTTTTTCCTCTCATTCCCCCTTTATGGAGAATGAGATGGAGAAGCTGTTGGACATGCCCAAAATTCTTCAAAAGTGAGCATATCAAAGAAATTGGAGACCTCAAAGAAATTGGAGACCTGCTCGAGATGCTCTCTAATGTATATATCAGCATTGTAGATCAAATATATAATATTGAGAAGTAGCAGTGAGATTCAATATTGAAAAACATGCATGATTTTTTTGAAGAAATAAAAAAAAACATGCATGATTAACTCATCTCCAGTCAATATTAAATATAAAATAAGCACTAAATAAAATGGAAATTTGTAAAATGAGAACGTCAAAATCAAAAAAATTTAACCTTAATCACCGTGTCAAATATTCGAACTGTTGCATTATATTTCACATTTCAATGGAGTAATAATTTAAATATTTTACACACAAATTAATGATGAAGATATTTTTAGTTTAAAATTTAGTTTTTTTTCGCTATTGACAAATTACTTATACTTTATTTTATCAAAAATCCAGTAAGGTAACTGTGATGATAAGATAAAATACCCTAAAATATCTGTTCACGTAATTGGTGGTACGGGCAAGTGAAAAATTCATGACTCAACTGATCCGTTCATGACGGAAATATTCAAATAGAGAGGCGCTTTGCGGAGCTATACATCTTCCCGCGTATACTTGGAAAATCTCAGTCCAACTTTTAAACTGAAAATTGGTTCCAGAGTAAGTAAAGTGGGCATGAAATTTTCCAGACATTCAGAAAAGAAATATGCACCATTTGTTTTGGGGACGGAAGGATCGAAAAATTATGTACAATTTATGTAGGAGTTAAATATATTTATGGTTAAATATATTATCATTTTAATATATTTTACACTGTAATAAAATTTTTAGATTCAGTTTAATTAAAAAAAATAAATGTTTTAGGACTCGTACAGAGAAATAGATAAAGTTTAGGAGCGAAAGTGAAAGTTCTCCGAAGGGTCCACGTGCTTATATATACGGACCAACTCACAGTCGACCCTCCAGCGACAAGCGTCCAACTCTAGTGACCAGATCCATTTTGATCTGTGAGAGTTTAAAATAGAAAATTAGAAAAGAAAAAAGAGACAGAGAAAAGCCAAATTAAGGATGAAGATCTCAAGTCTTCTAATGGCAATATTTACAAGCCTCTTCTTCTTCTTCCTCTGTTTTTCTTCAATCATTGTAGTCATAGCCACCCAACAAGTCTTTCCAAGTCCCTGGATTTTCTCACTTCTAACTCTTTCTCTCATGTCCTTGTCTCCGTTCCTCTTCACTCACTGGCTGACTCCCGGCGGCTTTGCATGGAGGAACCACCGCATAACCTCCCTGAACCTACGCGGACCGGCCGGCTGGCCTGTTTTGGGTGTCTTGCCGCAAATGGGTCCGGTGGCCCATCGGAAATTAGCTGCCATGGCGGCGTCATTCGGTGCCAAGAACCTTATGGCGCTGAGTTTGGGTCCGACCCGTTTGATCATCAGCAGCAAACCGGAGACTGCCCGCGAAATCCTCAACAGTTCGGCTTTTTCAGACCGTCCGATCAAAGCGTCTGCTCGGCTTCTGATGTTCGAGCGAGCCATTGGGTTTGCTCCCGCAGGAGAGTACTGGCGTCACCTGCGACGGATCGCCGCGAGCTACATGTTTTCACCGAGGAAAATCGCGTCGTTGGAGCCGCTTCGGCTGCGTCTGGCGGAGGAAATGGCGGCGGAAGTGGGAGCGGAGATGAAGAATTACGGGACAGTGAAATTGAGAGGGGTATTACAAAAGAGCTCGCTGAGAAATATGTTGAAGAGCTTGTTTGGGATGGCAAGTGAGATGGAGGAGTTTGGATCAATAGTGAAAGAAGGGTACGAATTGATCTCCACGTATAATTTGGAGGACTACTTTGGTGTTGGATTCTTGGATTTTAACGGCGTTAAGAGAAGGTGCTCTGAATTGGCCGGCCGAGTACGGAAAGTTGTTGGTGGGATCGTGGAGGAGAGACGGCGGAACGGTGGCGGCGGGAATGATGATTTCCTAAGCCTTTTGCTGGCCTTGCCGGAGGGTGATCGGTTAAACGACTCCGACATTATTGCGGTTTTGTGGGTAAGGATTTATCTCAACCTCTTCTCATCTCATTCCGATTTTATTTTGCACAACTCAGAGAGAAAAAATAAAAACAAAAATAAAAATACTCGAAAGAAATTGGAATACCAGACTACCAGTAGGATTCTTGACTTAATTGGTCAAATTGCGTTGACAGAAAGAGTCAAGAGTAGCTTTTCTTAGGACCAAACCAGGACAACGGCAAGTCAGAAATCATACCTTCAAATTTTTGGGTTACTAATATTTTATTTCAATTCAAATACCATCTGACTGACGTATTTAAAAATACAGATGTTTTATGTGATACTCGTAAGGTAAGAATAAAAGAATGTTTTTAAAGTGTATACGTTAAAAGAATTTAGATTTAAATTTTGGCACGCTAATATTAAAAAAAAAATTGGCATGCTAAAGGCGGACCTAGCATGGGGCAGTGGGGGCAACTGCTCCATTGAACTTTTCTAAAGTTTAGGGTACATATGTATATTTAGAATAAGTTTGAACCATACCTTTTCAATTTACTCCCACACATTTAACACTAACAACTTATTACACATATATCCTTATACTATACCTGAAATTACTCTCACCCTCTTACCTTAGAAACTAAATACTTAAATCCCTATAATCCCTCCACTTAAGACACTTGTATAGTTCAAGTTTGCCCCCACAACAATTGTTTTCTGGGTCCGCCCCTGATGCTAATACGGAGTATTTATGACTATTCTTTTGTTATAATTGTTGACGTTATTCCAACTCTTTCCACCCCACAAAATTAGTTAGATTTTACTTTTTAGCTTTGTGTTTGGCTCAAATTTTTATTAGGAATAATTTATTAATTTTTTTGAAAAATATATTTATAAAATAGACTTATTAAATTTTTATTTGGATATAAATTTATACAATTTGTAAATTAAAATGTTGTAACAGAAAAATTATAAATTAAACGCTGAAAAATGAAAAATAAACGTAGTTAATTTTTTGGGATAGTTGAACTACAAGATATGGAGTTGTTAGCGATTGAGAGTGTAGAGAATTGATTAATCTTTTTTTTAATCACGTTTTTGTTTCGGTGTACTGCATATAATATACTTTTATTTTTATGGTGTTGAAGGAGATGATATTTCGAGGTACAGACACCGTGGCCATACTACTGGAATGGATCATGGCGAGAATGGTTATTCACGAGGACGTGCAAGCAGAGATTCAGCGAGAGATAGACACGTGCGTTGGTGGCCACCGGCACGTGCAGGACTCCGACATCCCTAACCTCCGCTACCTCCAGGCCGTCGTGAAGGAAGTCCTCCGCCTCCACCCACCTGGCCCACTCCTCTCATGGGCTCGGCTCGCCATCCATGACGTCCACGTGGGGAAAACGCTAGTGCCAGCTGGCACCACTGCGATGGTGAACATGTGGGCCATTACTCACGACCCAAGTATCTGGAAGGACCCATGGGCCTTCAGACCCGATAGGTTCATGGAAGAGGAGGTCAGCATCATGGGTTCGGACCTCCGGCTGGCACCTTTCGGGTCGGGTCGAAGAGTGTGCCCCGGCAGAGCTTTGGGTCTGGGGACGGTGCATCTCTGGCTGGCACAGCTGCTCCAACGTTACCAGTGGAGTCCGGCGACGCAATCGGTGGATCTGTCAGAGACGCTAAAGCTTTCGATGGAACTAAAAGAGCCACTTGCTTGTTTAGCAAGGCGCCGTATAATGTAACCATAATAAGCTGATGCGACAGTGATCAAAGCCGATGCGTCAGTGATCAGCTCAGATGTGACCATTAAGTGTGATGGTCGATATATAAATATGTAGCTATATCATTTGTTAGTTGCACTAAGTAGGTAGGTAACCCAAGTACTGTTAAATTAATTACTAGTAATTAGTTGTGGTGGAGTTAATTTAAGGTTAAGATGATTAAGAGTGTTAATTAGTGAGTATTAACTGATAAGTCGGATATGTATGCGCATGTAATGGTAATGTCTCATTCATGTATATGCTGCTCTCGATCTTCAGCTATAGATATGTTAAATTAATTTAGGGTGATCGGAAGAGATGATATATATTCCAATGCGATCGGAAATGGCACCGGAATCTTAACGAGGAAGAAAGAGGGAAAGTGTAGTAAGCACTTAGCATCATATTATCACGTATCTTTTCTGTCTCCAATTGGTCCATTTCTCCTGCTCATTCAAGCGTGCGTGGCAACATAGTTTCATTTCTAATGCCCTTCATTGGTCCAAATCAAAAGACTTTTAGCTTTTAAGACACCAAAAAGCTAATGAGACAAAATTAACCAGCACTCTTGTAACATAGTACCCCAATCCGTCCCAAAAAAATTGATGCGTTTCTGTTTTTGATATTGTAAAAGATTTAAATTATTAATACAAAAATTTATTAAATTTTTGTAAAAAATATATATTTAAAAAATAGACATATTAATCTACAAAATGAAGTGTTATAGAAATAAAATTATAAATTAAATACTAAAAACGAAACGCACTAGTTTTTTGGGATGTAGATAGTTTTAATTTTTACAATATAAGTACATTGTTCTCGAAATAGATAAGAATCATAAGATATTTATAGGGACATTGAAAAAGTACTTCATTTTAGAATACACTCCCTCATTTTGTTAAATTTATGATTGGAACGTTAAAAATGTTAAATTTATATGACCATTTTCACATTTCCCACTAGTGATTCGTGCTGAGAATTTCATAGTATCATAAACTTATGCTGGTTGCGACTTGCAAACAGTTGAGTGGTAGAAGAAAGGTGAGGGCGGCGAGGGCTTGAGCGTGCATGGCTTAGCCAACGCCAACCCAAAAGTTTCTGCTTTTTAGAAAATACTATAATTTGCTTAGCAGCTAGCAACTAAATTACTCGCAACGGGAAAGGCTCTTCTCTTTGCTCATTTGTTTGCATTCGATTAATTAATTATTTCCGTTTCTTTATTTGATACAAAAGAGAGATAATAAAGGGGAAAGCAGGAAATTATTGAACTGACGATAGCTACACATATATTCTTCATCATTACTATCTCCGTCTCAATATTTAGTTTATTATTTTATTTCTTCAACATTTATTTTAAATTTAAACTATAAATTATACATTTACTCTAGACTTTTATTTGGTTGTGTTGTATATGATGACTCCAAATCCAATTTTAAAAAAATTAGCGCATACTCAATAGTAAGTTAAACAAATTTAAAAACCGTGTACATTAACATTTGGTGATTTGTTTTACACGTAACCGCATATCTGGTTTCCATTGAAGAAGGGGGCAAAAAAGAAGGATACGCGAGGAATAAAATAAAGTTTACAATCAAGAGGTAAACAAACAGGGGCACTAGCTAATTAAACGAATGATATGCTTTAATTCCACATAGCTAATGTCTAATTGAGCAACAAGCTGTCACCACGACATATATAACGGATTCTGGATCCTCCAATTTACCTGCTTTACCTTTCGTTTTCTTCTGGTTTGTTCATCTGCTGATTGTTAAATAGAGTATTACTTTGTGGGGAATAATTATATTAAATGAAGGAAAATTCTAAGGTACCACACTATAAAGTACCATACTTAATGTTTCTTTACTTGACACTTTATTATATGCAACCTGTTAACCTGGTTAGCAAGTTGCATGCTTTGTAAATTAAAAGAAAAATATAAAATAAATAATAAAATTGGTGTAAAAAGTATAAAAAATAGAAATGCTCATAAAATTGTGGGAATCTAGAATGTGAGAATCAATATTATAACTGCTTGAAAAATAATCGGTAAAAAATTAATGATGGTCAGAAAAAAAGTGGAGAAAATATTAGTGAGATTCGAAAAATTAATAAATCCTATGGTTATGTATCTTTTGTATGTAATTATGCTAAATACAAAAGAACAATGGTAGTAGTTTAAAAACTTTTGGTTAATTGAATGCAGCAAAGTTGTTGATAAAAAGTGAAATTAGTAATGACATTGATTAGATTATGAGGTAGAAACGACCAACCTTGACACAATGATGTTTAAACCATGAAAAAAATAACATTTTGAGACTATTAAATAACCAAAACAATCCAAATAATGTGAGTTGATGTCATAATATCTAAGTGAGACATCATACATTTTAAATTGTGACCACCTTATGTAGCATAGCATAATGTAGTAGTACATATTTTGGAATTTAACTTATCAACATAGGTAAAGTGTAAGTATGATGTATGATGTAATAGTTGATTGATTAGGTAAAAATTTAAATTTGTTTAAGCGGGTAAAGATAATCAACAAGAGAGAATTGAAATAATTAACTATAAATTTAACAGAAATTAAGTGATATGTGTTGGGTAGTGACTATCGTCATATTTTGACAACGAATTGTCATTTACGTAAGAAGAATTGTCATATTAGACTAACGGATTATCATTTCCTTGTAAACACTGATGGTGTAAGTGTAAGTTGTAAAATATAAGGACCAAATTATGTGAAAAGTACAACTTTAGGCCAAAATAAAATTTTTACAAATAGGTTACTTAAAACAAACGGTCCAGACTCGTTGAGACTCCAGTCCAAACTCATCATCTATTTGTTGATTTTAGGATTATCATTAATATGCTTTCATGTTAACATATCATATATGCACCACAAGCATATCACATGATATCATGTCATACATGTGCAAACATATTGCATACATACTTATTTTAAGTGTTAGCATGATGTCTCGGTATATCATGTCACTCATCTATGCTACATAAGCACCACAATAGTGTATATCCTAGCATGGTACTAACTATATAATAGTATAGTACTAGATAAGAAGTATACCTTACACCTTAGGAAACGGCTTAAGGAACTAAGTTCCTTGCTCCAAGTTGAGGCCAAAACTCCTTGGAAGAGGGCTGACTCGGGCGCCTCCTTAAGGGCGAGATTAAGGTTACTAAACCTTAATATAAAGCCACCTACAATGCTCTAGAGAATAGCCAACTAATTCGGCCTTGAGAGGGAGAGAAGAGAGAGGGCAATGCTGCCAAGGGATGAGAGAAATAGCCAGCCCCCTCACCCCTATTTATAGATGGAAAAGGGGGTGAGGAGAGGGGTTGTGACCCCTTTTTAAGGCTGAAAATGTGCCTCCAATGGGTCACATACTTTCGGCCATTGAAGGCTCTCTCACAAGCCGAAAATGTGTGACCTTTACCCATACCATTTCGGCTTCAAAACCGAACCACCACCTCCCTTGGTGAATGGTCATGTGTCTTGGCCAAGGGTTGTAGCCTTTAGGTGAGGAAATGTGTCTCTACACAAGAGATGTGTCATTTGGCTCAAAAGTCACAACTTTTGGCCAAAATGTGTCACACATATATTTCAGCTAAAAACTCTATGAACTAATACAAAACTAACTCAACTTTCCATTAATCCATATTGAGCTTCATTGAACTCGAATTCAGCTCACAATGAGCTAAATGTTGCTCCTCTACTCCTTTAGCTCCAATGAGGTGAAGTTAGCTACATTTAGCTAACATGAGTTAAAGTCCAGCTGACTACAACTACTTCTAGCTGGAGTGAGCTGACTTGAGCTGAGTCCAGTTACTTCTAGCTTGAGTGAGCTCAAGTTGAGCTGGGTCCAACTACTTTTAGCTGGAGTGAGCTAAATTCAGCTACTTCTAGCTGGGGTGAGCTACATCTAGCTACATTTAAGCTCCAACATGAGCTCAAGCGCTAGGAATTCCAACACTAATCACATTCACCACCGAAGTCCAAAGCCACTCAATATTGAATGAGCAATGGCTCTAGTCCAAGGTTGATCGAGATTCAATGAGAAAGATCGACGAAAAGATTGTTAATAATTTACTAGAGCAACAACAAGTCAGGTGGTGGAGAGATTGAAAAATGATGGCCCAGAACTTCTTTTCGGAAACGCCTCAAACATGTGAAATTCTTGAGATCGTGGAGGCATTTGTGAATGTTTGTGGGAGACATAGACATTGATTATTTGTTTCCATGCTTCCCGTTAGGGATTGTGATTGTGAATGTTTGTTAAAATTATTAAGATTATGAAGGCATGTGAATAAATGGAATGTTGTTCTTATGTTCAGAATTGTCATTTGCAAATGTCATTTCACCTTGTTAGAATGTGATCAAGGGCTTTTTGCTCAATGTAAATTATGGATGCAATGATTCATTTACATTTATAAACACCTTACTCACCATTGTTAAGTGCTTAGTGTGTAACTAAACTAATATGTAATGCAAAGGACACAATTGATTGATATGTTTGTGGATAGGAGGAGTGCCTAGACTAAGTTAAGTGCAAGGCAAGAGTGGAATGCAAGCAATGACAACTTCTTGTGGACTTTCAAATATAGAGATATCCTAGGCATTGCATGTATATTGTGGAGTGATTATGAGTTCTAACCATGATTCAAAGGTGGATTACAAAAGGCAAACATACTTCCATTTCTAGATAGCATGTCAATCTCAATCAATCAACTAACCTAACCAATTCTCATTGCATTAGCATTAGGAGATAAGGCATAAAGCTCTTAATCAATTCACCAATCGACTCCTATAGGTTATCTCTAACACGCAGCGAGTCAATTAATCAAATCCCTTAGGCATAGTTCATTAAAACCCCTCTCGAGCATTTCTACGAACACCTTGTATGCATATGCTAGAGTTACCCATTCTCTAACTTAAGCATTCGATAATCATGGAAATGATATCTAAATCCAAACAAGTTATGAAACTCACAAACCTATGCTCAATAACAACAATCCCCAAGAAGAAGCGAAATCTACCTACTCATACTCATTTTACTACTCAAACAAGCATTCAAGAACACATGTATGAAAGAGTAGAAAGAGAGAGTGGGAAGAAATCACCCTATATAAGATCATCCACAAGAGCCCCAGTCAACCTCTCATGTTCTTGATATTGAAGGGCCTCAAAGCCCTAGATGATGAGAAGAAAGAGCTCCAAGAACCAATGTTAATATGAAAATTCGCGCAAATGGTGTCATCTAAAACTTGCCATATTTGGGTTTATATACATAGATATAATGACTAAAGGGTCCCTAGACATGTTAGACACCTTTAGGGTGTTGATTGGGGGTAAAATATTCAAGAAAACAGGTGCAAGTGTGTGAGGATCGAGGATTGGTGAATTTATGTACCGCGATTGTACTAAGAACTTCTTAGTCCAAGCGCGAGAGGTTGCCGATGCATAGCCTTCAAGTCCAAGCCTTCATTTCCACAAAGATTTGGTGGTTAGATCCTTCTTCCACTCCTCAATGTGCGAGATTCCCCCTTTTGCTCTCATCAAACTTCATTTATACCATCTGAATGTACACCTACAAATAAACCAACTTATTAAATAACACGCTCAAATATGATCAAATCCGCTCAAATGCATGATGAAAATGATTTGAAACACTTGGAAATGTGATATGTGTATGCTACACAATAGAATGGCAATTGTCATTAACAAGAAGTGTATTACGATGTTGCTTGTCTATTTCCTTAAGTTTCTAATTCAGATTGTGATTTTGTCAGATAGCAAGCCCTGGGCTTCGCATGAGGAGTTGTTGTTCATCCTCCTCGACTTGTTGTTGCGCCTCCCTTACTCGTTCTTGTTCCTCCCCGTCCATCGTTTTGTGTGAGTTGTCGTTATGGTGGCAAACTGGTCAGGGACGCGGGTGAACGTGGGTGGCGAAGTGGTTATGGTTTTCTGTGAGAGACAACAATGATGAAATTCCAGTGGGATTGAGAGTTTTCTCACAATTTTATTCAACGAAAATAATCTGGGTTGAAATTCTGGGTTGTTCTAGGTTTACAATGGAGTGGAAGATGAAATGACAAACTTTGAAAATACGATGATGGACTGACAAACTTGGAGAAGACGAAACGTCAGTTTAAAACGAGGAGTGAATAAAAAATACATATCAGTTTTAAATCTCTAATAGGGGTAAAAGTGTAATTGTATTTATAATATACTATTAGTATATACCAAGTTTCACACGGTTCCTACCGAACTGGTTTATTTATGTACCGATCATATGCTGATCATCTTCATTTTTATACCGAACGATCGAAATTATCTGCCGACACTTAATTCATCTACCACGCGATATTGAAACTCCAAAGTATCCACTGACAGATAAAATTCCATCTCCGGTGTAGATAAATGATCCACTGGTAGATTATTTTTTATTTTTCGACCATCTTCATTTTTATACCGAATGACCAAAATTATCCGCCGACACTTAATTCATCTACCGCGCGATATTGAAACTCCGAAATAATTATTGGCAGACAAAATGCCCTCCTCGGTGTAGATAAATGATCCATTGATAGATTATTTTTTATCTGTCGATTATCTACTTAATTCATCTACCGGCCATATTGAATTTTTGAAGTAATTACTGGTAGTGAAATGACCTCTTCGGTTTAAAAAATAACAAACTCGGTATACAAAAAAGGTTCACTGGTATGTATTATCATCAATTCTCGAAAACAAATGACATTTTTAACTTCTTAGAGGCCGATCGCTATTTATGTGGTGCGAAATGTTATTCTAACAGTGTAAAAAAGTCAATAATTTGATTATTTACATCTCGTATAAGTAGTTCTCTCATCTAAAAACACGTTTCTCCATACATGATAAATAAAAATATCGCCATATTTTGATCCAAAATGTCATTGTAATTGACAAAATTTTCAAATACCTAAAATGTTGTTCATGTATTTGGTAATGCTATTTGTACTCCAAGAAATATTATTTCATACATATGAAATTCCCATTAGCTCCTTAAAATCAACAGATGGAATTTGATACAAATTACCATCAATTTATAATGCACATCTAGCTGTGTCAAAATGGTCAATTAACCAAAGCACAAGGTCGCCTCTCACCCCTACAATCATGCTAAGTAACATTCCGAACCAAGTTTCTTTTGCAGCATTGATCTTCGCTTCTCCAAATTCTTTTACTGACTTCAAAAATGTGTTAGACATGCATTTAATTTCCAATTTTTCCGATTTCTTGCTCTTTTTCAAACTACAACTTCGCTCCATATACTTCTCCTTAACTTCTTTAGACATACTCTTCCACTACTTCCCAAGCTCTCTTCTAACCTACACAACTTTAAAGTCCTCAATATTTGTAAAGTACAGAAAATAAATGGGTTAAGTACATTTTTAATCCCTTAACTTTAACACGTGTCCTATTTTGGTCCGCTTTTAAGAATTAGTCCTATTTTGGTCCTAAAGTTATGGTTTTCTGTCATATTTTAATCCTTCTGTCAGTTTGACCGTTAAATTGATCGTTAATTAAGTTATTTTTATGTAAATACCCCTAAAAATACAATCTAATTACACATTTAATAAAACTATAGTCATTGTACTTTTAAGAAATGTACAAACAAGTCCCAAAAAATCTTTTTTTCTCCAATCTTCAAATCCATCTTCTCCCTTTGTCCTTCTTGCATCTGCCCATCTACAACAAGACACAGCAACAACCATAACTTTAGAACCAAGAATCCCTCCAACTTTGTCGCCCCGCTTCTCTAAGTACTTCTCGGCCCTCAACACCCTCCGATCATCGGTACAAAGAAATTCAGATTTGAAATTCAGATCTAAATCTAGAGAACAAAGAAATTCAAATCTAAACTGATATGAGGTAAAACGGTTACCTCTTGAGGAAGAAGACTCTCGAAATAGCCATTGCTGCCGACGGAGAGGCTCAAGCTGAGACCCAAATTGAGGTCGGAGTCATCAGGGGTGGAAGTATCCTTGGAGGAGAGCGTTGGATTGTCGTCTCGAGACACCGTCGACATGGAGGAATCAGGCGCACGCATGGATGACGGGGGAGATTGGTGAAAGATGAAAAAGGGAAGTGGTGGAGCTATCAGAGGAATAAATGAGTTGTCTAATGTTGGAGCTAGATCTGATTTGTTCGAAGAACAGGGAAGCTTTTTGTTGTTGGTTCGAAGTAAGAGAAACAGAGAGGGAGAGAGAGTAAAATGATGGAGAAAAAAATGCAAGAATTTGTATGTGAATTATGTAAAAGTTGAATGACCATAATATAAGGGTATTTCTGTCAAATATAAAAAGCTGAATTAACGAAAGGATTACAATATGACACAAAACCATAACTTTAGAACCAAAATAGGACGAATTCTTAAAAAGGGACCAAAATAGGACACATGTTAAAGATAAGTGACTAAAAATGTACTTTACCCGAAAATAAATGCAGATTAAAAGCTCATATTATCTCTTTCATATCAAATACACCCTCCTTCAAATTTAGCTCATTTATGATTCGTCCAACTTAAATATATCTATATTAAAATAGTTGATCAGTTCATATATGCTAGGTAGACGAGTATAGAATAATGTACATTGACAGGTTGAAAATAGAACAATATTTGTATACTCACAAGAAATTATTCCAACACTCTCTCAAGTTCACAACTTTCACTTCGTCTTTCACTTCATCATTTTCACCCTCCATTTCTACACGAACAATCCCACCATTAATTTGCCTACCTAATACAATTTCTTTCCCAATCACACATGCGTTATAATGAGACTCCATACGAACAAACTAGTTGTCTGTCCTGCAATGGAAAACAATGGGTTGTATATATGAGTAGAATGTCATAATTCAATAGAGGAATGTCATTCTTAAAAGGCCTATTGTCATTTGACCAACGACGAATGTCATATCGCATATTGTTAATTCATAAATGCGAATTGTCATTTATAATAGACAAAATGGTTTGACCTTATGGGATGTCATTATGCGTTTTCACTCGACACTCACCATTGATCCTACCATAATCATTATGCATAACATGTTCTATACACCACTACAAGAAAACATGTCAAGACCGGCCAGTACCAACGGATCAACACGTTGGTATTTGTCAAACCCAACAAGCTTAATCGTTGGTAAAGGCCTATTGATATTTGCATCGATGGTAAAATGTTAACCAACATGCTAATGCATTGAATTTTTTTTTTTACAATCAACGGGCCGACACGTTGGTGTCAAAATTCAATGACCGGAGGGAAGGAATCAAAGCGTAAGCTTCTGGTATAACTTTCCCAACAGATCAGCCCGTTGGTAAGGCTACCAACAGGTCAGCCCATTGGTATGGCTACCAACAAGTCAGCCCGTTGATATGCTAACCAACAGGTCAGCCTGTTGAAACTATTAATACCAACAGGTCCACATGTTGTTATGTCCTTACCAACGGGCTGGCCCGTTGGTATTTGTGAATATATCATATTTCCAACATTTACTAACGCGCTACCCGTTGACATATCATTCGTTGACATATCATTCACGTATTTAAATTCATAGTTCCAACGTTAAACTTGTATTCACATATTTAAATTCATTCGATGCCAGAACTACAAGTGAAACATTAAAAAATACGACAATATAACTTAAAACGCAAAACCTAGCAACCGATAACTTCATAATATATCCTACATAAAAAGTTCTTAAAAGAAGATATAGAATATTATTTGAACCTAATTAAAGAATTGTAAAGTGACGCAACTCATACATTGGCCCATTGGCCCGACATGCACTTGACTCCGGACAGTCCATCATTTGGACATCTTCGCTACCACGCTTCATTGCTAATTGTATTTGTGCGTAGCTCTTTGAGATCTATTTCTCGATTCTTCTCTCGAGTTTCTATCTGATATCTTTCACGTTGTTCTTTTAGGACCGGAGTGAATCCAGACCTAGGTAGCAGGGGCGGATCCAGGGAATAAAATCAAGGTGTGCGGAAATATTCGATCAAATATTCGATCAAAAGAGACACAAGAATTGTAAATCAAAATACAACAACGCACATTCAAAAGTACATGATGTTCTATCTGAATTGCGCTTTACGATCTCCAAAAGACTCGAAGTGATCAATCACTGCCTCTGAATCAATATCATCCACATATTCCTTTTCAATATGAAGCATCATACAACTTGAAAGGTATCCGTCTTCCATCTTGTTTCTAAGTCGAGCTTTTATAAGTTTCATAGCTGAAAATGCACGCTCAGTTGTTGCAGTGGAAACAGGAAGTGTCAAGACCAAACGAATCAATCTATCAACCAAGGGAAAAAGCTTTGATAGGTCTGTTTCAGTTAACCTTCGACATAATTGTGCAAGAGAAGACAATTCCTGAAAATCCTTATCAGAAACTACTTGAAACTTGTAATGCTCTAATTGCAACCTTAAAGCTCTTACCTCCGATGCATCAAAGTCTTCAGGATAGAACTTCTCTGCAAGTTTGCAAATATTTTCCATATTAAACTTCTTGAACTATTATTGGAGAGTTATCCATCTTTGGAACATTAGAATAAGGTAACGATGTTTTTGATGTAGGTGGTGCTTGATTATCAATATCTTTCTCATAGAAAGAAAAAAGTGTCTTCATTCGTTTCTTAGAAAGATGATCACCCATCCTAGTCAAAATATTAACAATTAGAAGATTCATTAATGTATAGACAAATGCCAAAATGATTAAACTAAACTAACATCCACCACTATTTGTCTCCTATAGCAATTAAACTATAGCAATTAAACTATGAAAGTACCACATTAGTGAATCTCCACTAAACTATAAACATGATTAAACTATAAACATTAGTGAATCTCCACATTAGCAATTAAACTATAGCAATTAAACATGATTAAACTATGAGTATAAACTATAAACAATTTAACTAAACATTAAAGTCGGCCATCATATTTCATTCTCTCCTTAAATCTCAAGAACCCCCACCATCAACAACGGTTGATTCTTCGTGAGAATGAATCAACCAAACCATGCCAAAGTCCAAAGCTATAATATATTAACGACAAAACTACAGCTATAACAAAACTATAAACAAAACTAAATTGTAAAATTGATAATTAACATAAATTCAAAATTGAGAGATTCACTAATGTTGGACTTGGCCAACGTCACAAAAAAAATCAAAATTATGCCCTGAAGTAGTACTCTACCACACAAAAAAATTCAAAATTAATGCATTATGCCATTCTAAAAAATTGAGAGAAGAGGTGGGTGAACGGAGGGATAGACACCTGCAGACTTGCTGCTGCTGCTGCCACCGGCGGCGACAAGAGGAGCTTCTGATTCAAGCGTGACGGCGGCGCCAAGAGGAGCTTCTGAATTCTGAAAGTGATGAATCAAATCACAAATGCAAAATGAGAAACCAAACCGGAAACCGGTTGAAGGCGGCGGCGCGGCGCCGAGATCGGAGGACCCACCGGACGGACGGACGGAGTCGGAGATGACCGATGACGGAGCCAGGGCAAGGGTCTCTCTTTCTCACGAATTTCTTGGCTTGCTGCAGCTGCAGTTGCTGGCTGCTGAGATTCAGAATAAGGGCTGAACCTGAAGGGGGGCTGTGTTGGGTGGGCTGGTGGGTTGGGCTTGTTGGCTAAGTGGTGGGTGGGCTAAGTGTTAAGGTAGCCAAAACATGTATAATAAGCAGCCAGAAAACAAGAAGAGATTCATGGAAGTGGGTGGGGAAGAATGGGCAACAAGAGTAACTAGATTATCTACATGATTAATAAAAAATAACTCTTACTAAACAATCAAGAATAAAGCCCGAGACATGAATTACATGATGTTAACCATACTTTAACAACTAAATATCAAACAATCTATTCTTGAAAGGAAGGTGGTACAAACAAGAAAGCAAGTGATAAAATAATATTGCCAACCAAGCTTACCATGATTCTTACCAATTATGCATTCAAGCCACAACTGATGCTAGCAAGCCTTTCTCAAGTAGGGCTCAAAAGCAAAAATAATGATCAAGAGTAGGATTGACACAAGCAAAAGTGCCAAAATATGCAATAAAGGTTGATCAAAAGAGTACATGGGCAGCCACACAACAATAGGTGAAGCATCAAGAGAAGGGTAGAAATTCTACTTCCACTCAACGTAACAAGAACATGTTATCAAACAGTACATGGCATCAACCGACTCTTAATCTCTAAACCTACTTGAATAGCAAGAGAACTAAAGGGCAACAGACAATGGAGAGGAAACAACCTAGGAAAAATTAGGGAGCATGGCCGAGACTTGCAAGTGCTTTATAAAAGACAAAGCATGCTAAATTAAGGTCAAAGAGGCAGCAGAATATTTTATAAAAAAAAAAAAAGATAACTTCAGACATGGAGCAAGTATGATTCAAGGTGTAAAAGAAAGGCAGAAAGAACACGGATGTACAACAATATGCTTTCTAATCAAAAGAGGGAGGAAACAACAACTTCAAGCATGCTGTAAGGCAATCTAACAAGCATGGGCAACAACTCATGGAAGTTCAACCAACTCATATAGACTAGAATTTACTAAGTCTAGGCAAGGTTTCCTACAACTCAAAGCATGGTGCTATCTAGGAAGACAAGCTATGTTCTCAAATAACAGAAAAGACAGCAGGGGCATGAACCATGCAACCTAGTTTCTTAGGAAAGGAAAATATATCATGTATAAACTAAAGAGATAGAAATACACCTTGACTTACCAAAATAGATTGCCACCAAATCCGATATAATCAGTCGTTAAAACAATTTAGAAAGCAAGGAAAAACAGTTTTGTTCAATCAGAAAAAGCAAGGATTAAATCTAGCATCTAAACTAATTAATTTGCTACCAAAGAAAAATCACCAGTGATACTAATCATACAAACAACTCTTGACCAAGGTAAATATGCTTAAGTAGACAAGAGGAAAGTCAAACAAGGTCCGCCGGAAACATTGCCTAGCAATCAACAGAGTTAAAAGGGAACAAGCAATTCCAAACTAAAGACCACTCCAAATCTTAAACATAAGGACCGGGCCTAAGTTTGGTGTGTAATTAATAATGCATGCTCAAAAGCTAAATTACATGACTAAGGTCAAAGAAGGTGTATAGCCAAGACAGACAAGTTTAGCCATCTATTATCTACACACAACACAAACTGAAAAAATACTAAAATATGGAAGATGCAACAGCATGCTAAACGATCAACAGGAACCAAGGACAAGCCGAGACCAGATAATTCAAGCATTCAAAATTAAAGATCAGCATAATCTTAATTAATCAATTAACAGATGTAAACAATTTCAAAGCTGATAATTCAACTTGAATAAACATTAATCAAGGAGTCAACAGTACAATCCAAAAACATGCAATTTATAAAATAAATCTTCAAAGGTTGGAACTTGGAAGGATATTACCTTGCTGCTAAAAACGAAGTGGTAGCTCGTAGAACTCGTGCCTTTCCACCACACCCGAACCACTTCCTCCCTCACATTGTTCGAAAACCGTCAGCCTCCAAGGTTACAACATTATCGCAGATCGCAACAGAAAGCTCTGGCCATCGCTCTCCTCCGTCTCGATCTCACTTGCTCAGTTGCACAGCCGATGGTGGTGCCACCATCGATTCAACCTTCCGACGCCGTACCGCAGCAACCTAGCCAATTCGTGGCTCTCTCTCCATCCCGCCATCAGATCCGTCTGTTCCTCGTCTTCTCGGTCAACCCTTCCCAAAATCCAGCTTTGAATCATGTCCGTTTCTCTCGCTCCCACGGCTTTGTCTGAATCTCCAGAAAATCGAGTCTGTCTATAGCTTCCCCAAATCGATTCAGCTTTTGCCCAAGTTCCGAATCGATTCGCAGAATTGAGTCTGTCTATAGCCTCCCTCTATCATCGCTTTCGCGTTCAGATGAAAAAGACCCAACACCCCAAAACCATCGCATTAAAAATGAGTCTGTCCCTTACTGGCGGATAACTATAGATAGCTGTCTGTTACTGCCTATTTTAATCACGATTTTTATCCGCAAATTTTCGATTACGTTTTTTTGCATCCGTTGCGTTTACGATTGTGGATTACGGTATCCACACTGCAGTTAACCACCCTTCATGATTTACGGATACCCACCATCAACAAATCAATCAACCATAAAACAAGTCAGACTCGTAAATAAGTAGAAGCCGATAAATTACCTAGCCTATTTGTGGTGTGCGTGATATTTTAGGCTTAGCAGTAGACACCATCACAGATACACACATTCACACAATTCGAATCACACCAAATTAGTCTAGGGTTTCCTTCATCTTCATCTTTGATTATTCCAGAAGTTAAGCTTTAAACAAAATGAAGTAGGCGACGAAGACGATCAAAAACACAGTAGAGGCTGCACTCTGGTTGCGCAACGATGAAGACGATCGAGTAGGCGACGAAGGCAGCAAGGACAGTAGGCACCCTCATCTCGGATTTGGCAACCATCCTCACTGTTCTCTCCCCCTTATTGTTGAGCTCACGACCACGCTAGCTAGGAGCTCCAATCCAACCAGCAACGATTAAGTGGCTCAGTCCCTCTCTCCCGTCGTAGCTCCGGTCACGCTTACTTTGTGGGAGCGTATGTGTTATTTGTTTATTTTTTGGGTTTGAAGCCATGATAAATCAAACAATGCAACTGACCAAAGTATTGTTTAGGATTGGCAACAAAGAAAGGGAATGGTAATGTTAGTGTTTATGGTTCTGATGATGATGATGATGAAGTGATTTATAAAATGAGAAAAGATAGTGAGGCGAGTCTGGAAAATGTTGTTCACCTTGAATCAAGATCTTGCGAATAGTGCGGGATTTCTAAGTCACACTACCGTGCTTCGGCCCGAGTGTCGGGATTTTTCGGATTCTTCTGCGGATCGGTAATAGTACGTAAGCTTTCAACTTCTCTCGTTATACATTCCGGAGGGATATCATGTATATCGTGGTTAGTTAAAGCGGGTTCCAGGTTGAGGGCAGTGGTCCGATGATCCCGGGGCAGCTTATATGGTAAGGTACAAGTGTGCAAGTTGAAGGCCCGGATGGCCTTGGAGACCTCAGTTCTTCGGTATTCTATTTCGCACTTAGTTATGATATTCTTTGTATACCTTGCGGTATACTCATGTCGTATACCTGCGTATAACTCATGTGACCTACGATAGTTGGGGATCGCGACATGGGCCGGTACCATGCCTCTGTCAACTTCGGCTTCGACCTCTTGGAGAGGCCGCCGTCTGTCTGTATGCTTTCCGGGTCTCGGCGGTCCTAGCTGCGTCCTTCGGGACTCTATCTGTTATTGTTTATATCTGTTTACTAACCCTTAGCATGATGATAGCATGATTTCAATGTTTGATACATGATGTTTCTTTGTTCTTCGTTATATTGTGGTGTTTGGTTGCATATGTCTCAGTACTCGTTCTATTTGCATATATTCTTGTGTTTTCCTTGTTTTACAGTACCCGCGCACTTAGCTTACTTTATAAACATGTGTCTTACCTCAGCCCTTTCTAGGTCCTCTCGAGGACTCACCCTTATGTTTACCACCTTTCAGTTCTACGACAAGCAAAATGGACTAGAGTTCTACGGTGCTTTCTATATTTTGATCAGTATCTGCATAGCCACACGTAACTTTTGTTAAGTTATAGGGTAGTTTCGGTAGAGGTTATAGTCTACTTTCGACTTCAGATTTATGCTAAGTATAGCATATGGACTTTCTCACGCTTAACTTGTCTCTCTTTCTCGTTTATGTGTTAGCAGCAAGTACTTGCGAGAATCTTCGATCTCGAGTCTCTCCTAGATCCCGCACTTAGGTATTCTGGGTTTTTCTTTGTCGGCTCTGTAGATGTATATGCATGCATGTCATTTGTTTGATCATGCTATGTATCATAGATACATTCTGCTTCTGTACACATATCCTGGATATTCTGTATGACCGGGACTCGCCATTTCGGTGGGGACGGGGCCCGTGATGCAATCACATTTTGATATGCTAGACATATTCAGATCGGTATGATTCTATGCATATGTATGATGATGACCGAGTAATCGCCCATTTCGGTGGAGGCTATCTCGATGTTATCTATGAATCGCATGTTTGGTGATGGTGAAGTCTTATTCTATTTTCGTTTGTGTTTATCTTCAATATTATGATTTATAATTGTATACTTGCCAAAATTTATGTTTTTAAAAAACTCTCAAAAACATAAGCGTATGATTATTTTTATATTGTAAAAAAAAGCGTTCTAAAACATGTATTCGAGAACGAAACTTTAATTGCACATGGATAAATTGTCCACCACACATTGCCAACGGGTCTCGGTTGAACCTTGCTACCATCAACACTTCCAACTTCACTGTTGAGGATGCTTCCCCATACCACGGGTGGGCGCCCGTAACATAGCTTTTTCATTTTTCATTTTTCTCATAATATCTTTTTATAAGTTTGTAAAGCATAATATAAACATTAAAAAACGATCAATTATTTTAAATCATTATTTTCACTTTAGTAAATTAAAATATATAATATTGTTTTCCATCTTAAAAAATGACTAATGCATATTTAAAATTACTTTTTTAGTATAAAATATATGCATTATTGTTTTATGTTTAAATTATTTCATAATACTTCTATACAACGAATAATGATAGCTAGTTTTAAGAAAGTAACTGGTTGAACTGGTGGCCGAAGCTGTTGAACCGGTGACCCAAACAGTTAAATCGGTTGGACCATGAACCGGTACCCCTCTGGTTCGATTTTAAAAACTATGTCTGATTTGTTAGTTTTTACCCTAAAGTCTTATAAAAATCACAGCTACTTTCACGTATTAACAGATCTTACAGATAAGATCTGCCCATATATAGCCACTCTCACTTATTTTGATAATAAAATATACTCCCTCCGTACTTCAAAAATTGCACCATTTGTTTTAACTGTTTTAAAGTATTTAATGTTTGATTTTTTTCATGCATGTTTAGACATCTATAATTGAATATTTTTTATGTATATCATAATTTGCAATATACATTTTTTAAATATTTTTTTTTTGTAATTCTGTGCACTTTTAATCTTTGTTAATATTTGAGTCAAATATTGAATTTTGAAATATGAAAATCAAATGGTACAATTATTTGAGTATATAGGTTCAACGAATATTGTTGTTCGACCTCATCTTCGAAGATAACGGCCTTTCCTTTTCTTATGTTCAATTGTTTCTTGTTTATCTTATTCATTTAACATACATGATGATCGATGAAACTCAGGGCAGTAGTATGATGCTGAATTCTAAAGCTCATCAAGCTTCAAGCGTAACCAAAAACTTATTACCTCATTCTTGTAAATCGTAGTATGTCCCATGAGCCCATGACTTAGTGGGCTAGCTACACAACACAAACCCATTATTCTTTTTTGGGCTGGTCCCGAACTCCTATACAATCCAACGGCCCAAACTAAGCCCATGCAAACCCTAAACGCTCTTTGTGTCAAAGTCCAGCACGTTTCTCTAATTTAGCCTTGTTTTCCTCATGTAGCCCAGGTTTGATGATACTGGACCATTTTTTTTATAGCTTTTTCACCCCAATATAGAAGAAACTAGAGATTAGCATATCCAACGGATTGCTCCACACTCCATCGGATTGCTCAATTATTGAGCGGATTAGTTTTGTGATGGTTAAACTATCATTTAGTACCTCAAAATTTACCGAGTTGGGTAACTCAGGGAATGAAAGAAAAATCATCCAAACTCGGCCTCAATTATCATTTCTAACGTTTTAGTGACTAAATTATCTATTCTTATCAGTTTTAGACCTTAATGGTCAAATCAACTAACTTTAGGAACTTTACAATCATTATTCGATACTCACATACACCCGAACTAATTTAATGGTTCATAAAAACCCCATAATTTTTGTTTTCACCCCTGAAACCCAACCTGAGCTAATTCAATGGCCGCGAAAACCATGCCGGCCGATTCCCTGCCCCATTCACAGAATCCCGGATCTCTCCCACCCTAGCATCAACGTCAACGACTTCGTCTGGCGATCGGTTAACGCCTTGACGGTTGTTCACGTCTTTTGTTTTTTTATTAGTCGGTTGTTCACGTATTTGACGAACAGCACGAGCTCCTCTGGGGTGGAGAACGACTCGTAAACCAAGAAATTCCAGCGGATCAACAGCTCCGGTGTCGAAGAGACAGCTGCAGGCTGGGTTCCGACGATTATATTAACATCGGCTGGTGATAAGGCATGCGACAACAATTTCTCATCGGATGCATTTGAACTATCGTGGTCGTGCTGAAGGGCAAGACCTTGATGAACCTTGCTGGATAAGTTTGATTATTAGGGAAAAGATAGTGAAACTCGTCGATGGTGGAACTGATTTACTATTTTTTTTTTACGTTTAGAAAATATAGGTATAAATATAAAAATTAGTTTGAAAAGTTTTTTTTTTTAAACGCCTATAGTGCATTTAAGTTACTTTCTTCCTTTGTTTTTTGTTAGGTAGCAAGGGTTTTTTTTTTAGTTAAATACAAAACATTATTCAATCTTTAAGAGTTATTTTCACAACTTATTAGTCTTATTGACATATTACTTATTATTTCGTGAGATATAAATAAAAACAGTTTTTATTTTTATAAGTGTTAATATATTTTTGAAGTTTAGGAATTAATTATATTATAGAACAAAAAATTAGGAGTTACCTTGTAATTTTACCTCTATATTTTAAGTAGAATGTTAAAATTTTAAATTTAAATTTTTAGAATAATTGATAAATAAAATTATATATAAGCTATTGAAAAAAAATGTTATACTACTTTTGAGAAATGAGTATATAAGTATGACAATTTTTATTATTTTTGGGTAAATTTGGAAAGAATTCAAAATTAGGTGACTAAATATGTAATTTTTTTTCATGTTCAACATTAGTCAACTTATGTTGTGAACCCAGTTTTCCGAGCTCACAACTCCCAAGATTTTTTTTCTTTTGAAAACAAGTTTTAGTTTTAAAAAAAGTAAAGGATTAGGATTTTAAATACCAAATCAGAAAGTCCAAAGTCCTTTTAATACAAATACTGAGGTGTGAAAGGATATGGACCCTTACCAATTCGTTTATCTTACCAATTCGTTTGTCTTCTCAACTAGCCCATTGGTGTTGTAAAGGATATGGACCTTCCAGATCAATTTGTCTTAGCGATGTTTGTTTTTGTCTGGTGCATGTCTTGTACCCAATCCAGCGTAACAGTCGTTCTCAGGTGTGGAAGAATTCTGTTAATCGTAAGATGGAGCTCATCGTTATTGGAGGTGGAATTCAGGCCCCTCCGTCACACTGTCTTCTTAACATCTCAAGGCAGATGCTTCAGCCGTATTGATGTTCTCCTTTTCTACTCTACTAGTTACTTTACTTTTGCTTATATCAATGTGTTGTCTTTCATTAGTTTTTCAGTCCTCCTGCGTGCAGAGGCGGATGTAGTATATATTGAGTGGAGTCAAGTTACACCACTAAAAAAATACAAGTCCTTACCTAGGTATTAGTAATTTTTAAATTGACACCACTCAAAAAATTATTCTGACACCACTCATAACATAATTTACATATTAAAAGAAAGCTCACATAATTTAGATATTATGGCGAGACCACTCAGTTGAAATTCTGGATCCACCCCTATCTGTGCGAGGCTTTCAGTTCCTTCATTCTCTGTTATTGTCACTCTTTTGGTTTGAGTTGGTAGTATATCGGGCTGGGTGTGGGTGGGCTGGGGTAGTTTTAGGTTTGGATTCTTTAGTTTCGGGCTGGGCTGGGTAGGTTTAGGTTTGGGCTGGGGGTAGTTTGGACTTAAATATCGGGCTCGGGTTTCTTTTCGGGTTATCGGATTGACCCAATCCGAACCTGGAAATCTTATATAATCTCTGGCTCGGGCCACCCAAGGCAGGTTTCTCTACCGAACCGACCATAACCCGACATTTTCGAGTCGGGGTTCGGGTTCGGTTTTTTCTTACACCCCTAGGTATATATATAGTTACTGTAGCTGTAATTTATGGATGAAGATAGCACTTGAGATGAAAGTACAAGTCAACCCCTCATCTCATCTCAGAAATCGCACAGTACAATAATCCACCAATACCAACGAACCTTATGCTTTCTTCAACTAATCGCATTCAATGCTGGACCACCTTTATAAAGACTACTTATTTACTCATTCATCCCATAAACAGACTACCACTTTTTTGTTTTTCAAAAAAATTCCACAATTTATATTACTAAAATTTTAAGTTAAAAACAACTTAAAATATTAAAATAAGATTATATATATATATATATATATATATATATATATATATATATATATTGGATAGCCGGAGTACTATTTGCAATTATTTTTTAAAAAGACAACTATAATTTACGCTTCTTCCGTTCTAGAAGTATCTTTCTCCTTCTCTATTTTACTTCTTTTTTTTTCGTTGTTTGAGGCGCTCATCTTTTGATTCCAATGGCAAACATGAAGAATGAGGGAGAGGGAACCGATAAGGGCTTTTCTGCGCACTGGAAAAAAGTTATTCGGAGATAAGTATAGTACCCTGTTATTTTTGGAGACTTGCGCTTATTTTCCTACACATATTGATTATTTGGAAAAATCTTCTAAATCCTACCTCAAATTTTAGTGTTACTAATAATTTTCCATTTGTAATTTTTACTATTTTTTACATTTCAATTACTATTCATTAATATAAATATATAATTCGAGCCATCATGATTAGTTAAAGTCAACTAGCTGTTAAAATGGAGTACCAAATAACTTGAAATTATCAGTAAATTGCTGCAGTATAGTACTTTAAGTCTGTCTGGCTGGGAAATTGTCTCTTGAATAACATGTAAAGCACTATAGCATTTCCGAACCTGAAAGGGTAATGGTGAATTCAATTGATGTAATAGGTTAAAAGTTTCATTAACCGTAAAATAAGCTGGTTAATGAGCACAGAAGCTGAATTTACTTTTGAATACCCCTTTAGGGTTACTCCCCTAAATGCTTGAAAATGCACACGTTCAAATAGTTATTAGAAACTTTTGTTAGAAATTACATATAGAGACTAAAAAGTGTCATATTATCATTTACAAATAGATTATTGGATTTATTTGTAAAAACAAAGTTAAATATAAAAGGAAAATTATCGAAAACCCTCATGAGGTTTAGCATAATCTTCACTTTGATCCCGTGTTTTCGAAATTCTAAAAAAAATACCCCGACGTTTGTTGAGATATACAAAAACTCACTTGGAGACTAACTTTCGTCGAAACAACCGTTAAGTTTTAGATGTAATTACAAAATTGGACCCTAAAGTTTTAATTATATTAGTTTTACCCCTAGTTACTTTTCACTCGTACGTACGTTTGAACCACCCTCTATCGATCTTCCTTCCCAGAAATTCATCGATCCAGTCTTCCAATTCCCCAACCTTTAAACCCTAAACTTAAATATGGGTTGAATAAATAACTTTCCTTGCTTACCATCGGATCAATTTAATGGACATTATAGCTAATTAAACATATTCATTCAGATCAAAGATTACAAATTTTTGCAACTAGAAAATCACACAAAATCATCCTCTCCTTCCTATGCACCCACCCACTACCAGTACAAGACTTAATGATCATCAATTAACTGCTGCTAAAATTTCATCATTTTCCGATATACTTGAAAAACGAAGTGTAAAATGAAAATAAACTACCAATAAAATATCACGATAAACACGTAAGATGAAGATTTTAGTGCTCAACTAGTAATCATTCATTCATTCAGCTTCTAACTGCTAACAAAGATGAAGTTGTAGAGAGATTTGAAGTGGCATCGTTGTTGTTATTGTTGTTGTTGTTGCTGCCTTCTCTGGTAACAATGTCTCTTTTACCACCAGGGCCGACATGCTCCACTCATGCCCATGGCTTGACCTCCATTTTTACCGTTCACTTCCTCCGATACCCAGTAAAAGGAAGAAGACGGGGAAGAAGAGGTTGATGTCAACCCTCCAAAGATCCCACCACATCTCACTCTATCTTTCATGGCGTCGGATGCAGAGGCGAACGTAGAGGATTTTGATTTCCCTTCTCTCTGCTATTCCACTTTTCGGAGAGTGCAATCTCTAAACCCAGTTGAAATCCTCTCTCAAACTGCTGAAATCTTCACAGTCTTCCAAGTACCGCCCCTCCTCGGTGTCGCCATCAACTTGCTTCTCTTGAAAACCACATTGACAACGTGATGGTTGTGGTGATGGTGCTCTGACGAATGACGACGACGAGCCTGCATCGACCATCACCTCCTCCTCCTCTTTCTTCTTCGCCAACAAAAACGGAATCCTGGCCCGTCGGGTGTAATATTCCCATTTGAAGAGGTGGGCTTTAGAGAGAGAGAGAGGGTTGGAGGAAGGAGGAGGAGGAGAAGCGTGAACAACGCCATTAAAAACGAGCCCAGAAGAAGCAATGTTCCCAGTATCAGATTTAAACGAAAGAGAAGAAGATGAAGAAGTGGAGGCACGAACATGCAGAGGAAGAGAAGAAGAGACAAGAGCATGGAAGGAACTCAATTGAATATGGCCTTCCTTCCTCCGATTGAAGCTGAGATTTCTGGATTTTTTTTTCTCCAAAGTTATTTATTCAACCCATATTGACGTTTAGGGTTTAAAGTTTGGGGAATTGGAAGATTGGAATGGATTGATGAAGGTCCGGGAAGGAGGGTGGTTCAAACGTACGAGTGAAAAGTAATTAGGGGTATAACTGTTAGAATCAAAAATTTAGGGCTCAATTTTGTAATTACACCTATAACTTAACGGTTGTTGTTTCGACAGAAGTTTGTCTCCAGAGGATTTTTTGTATATTTCAACAAACCTCAGGGGGTTTTCTGAGAATTTCGAAAATACGGGGGTAAAGTGAAGATTATGCTAAACCTCATGGAGATTTTTTATAATTTCCCAATATAAAATTATGGACGTAGTAGTGCTACAAATGAAACGTATTGGAGTAGGGGGTTTTTTTTCAAATGTTACTATATAATAGATGTAAAAACAAAACATATTGGGAAAGATGATTTAAATAGCAAGTTATTTAATTAATTTATTCATTATCACCGTTTTAAAGAAAAACAGTGATCACTGAGAAACAAAAGAGAGTAGAAATAGTACTCTACTACGCAAGTTAAATTTTAGGAAGTGTAGGTGAAATGCAAAGGTGAATTAAGGTTAAGCGTAAAAACCTAAAACAAGGAATAAGTGCTCCACTCCACTCTCCATGACACAATCAATAATATTTGGTATACTCCCTTTCACAAATTTATTGTTATTAATGGTTTTGTGAATTGAGGCATCAAAAGCTTTTGGGGAACAACTTCCTGATCCTCCACTTGAAGGATTTACCACCCAGCCACTTTTTTATTTTCTTCTTCTTTTGGTCCTAATTTCTTCAAATTTGAACTCACTCATGAATCCTTGCCCTTGCTTTTTAACCTTTTTGACCACTCAAAAAAAGCCAACAAGCTGGCTGGCAGTGCACAGCACAATCAAGAGAAGAGATGCAAATACTATACAGGGTAACAGGAGGAGGAGGCCTAATCATCCTCTCATCCTTTTCAATTGTCTGCCACACACACTTTTCCTAGCTGAAAAGGATTATAAAAAAAAAAAAGAATCATATCAAATTATTTTACTTCGACCCCTCACTTAATTGTCTCATATTTGAATTTTCACTCCACCTTGCCTCAAAAGATGAGAAATTTTCCTCAGCTAACTTTGCCCTAAAGCTAACCAAAACCATCCTTCCCATCCCAAGCCACATTTGTTTTTGGTGGTTTGGTTATTCATCCCTCGCACATACCTAATCTAATGTTGCTTCAACTTTGTGTTTATGTCGCAACACAACACAAAGTGAGATCTGCTTGGAATTTGGAAAGCCACAAAATTAAACAAGGCAAAGACTTTAATTTTGAGGAATTAAGCAAACAGAAGGTTTTTCGAGAACTATTGGAATTTTAATTTACCCAACCTGCTCTATAACTATAATACAGAAAGACAAGAGAATAGGGAAAGAAATAAAAAAATCCCACCATTCCTATGATTTTCAAACCCTCCTATACACATTATCCGGAATTTACTAAAAACTTGTTTTCTTCTTTACCACCGTAAAATCAACTTCCTTTTTTTAACTTAAAAATTTCCGTCTAAAATTAGCCTCGATATTTCCCATTTTCCTACTGTTTTTCACGGCCCAAAAATGTCCACCGTTACTCCTACCAATCTGCCGTTACCGTCACAACCAGGTTTACCGCTTTAACTCTCAGCCATAACGTCATCATTTTCGTCACCTCCACCGTTACCGTCAACACCCTCTCCGTCCTCATCGACCCAACGCTCCACCGGTACGCACTCTACCTTGTGGCGGAGCTTCCAGTCCAGCGCCTGGCAAGCGCGTGAGCAGTAATTCACCGCCCCACACACCGAACATCTTCTGAACTCATGCTTCCTCGTCTCCGGCCGTCCACAGCCGACGTGCGAGCAAAGCCTTAGACCAGCACCGGGGGAACTGTCTCGCAACCCGAACCACTCGGCTAAAAACTGGCTCGCCGGATGTGACTCCGGCGCCGGCACATTGCAGCCGAAATCGCTCAACAGGGGACAACTCGGACCGGTCACTTGACGGTGGTTCGGATGCGGGATTGGATGTGGGCTCCATGTCAGCCAGGCGCGTGTGCCTCCCTTCGCTGAGGCGGTGGAAGACAGAACAGCGGCGAGCTCACGGGCGTTGGCCTGGACAAGGAATCGCCGGCCTTCAGCGATGTTCTGGCGGACGCCGTAGCCGTCCTGGAGACAGTGGCCGAGCTCCCGTAGCGCGTCTATGTGACCGAGGAAAGCTGCTCGTGCACAAAGAGCCACTCCAGCGCGCAGGTCCTTGTCATTCTTTGAGCCGCCACTGCCGTTGAACTGAATCACGGCTAGAGAGTATAGGGCCGGCGCGTGGGAACTAATCGCCGCTTTGGCCATGAGGGATGCTCCACTTCCTCTGTTTTGTAAACAGTAAAACCGAATCTGCAGGGGATTGTTAGAGAGTTACTTGACTTGCCCGTAATTAAAAATAGTTCCTCAGAGAATGTCTATTTTCCAAGCAGTTCACCTTAAAATAAAAACTAGTTTTATATTTAAAAAAAAGCTTTTTCCTCTTTTGTTTGTGAAAGTTGATGTTTTTGAGAACTAACCATGCCGAGAGTGTAACATGCTTCAACATTTCCGGCGTCAGCACAGAGCTTCAAGAATCGGTGAGCTGACTCGGACCAGTTTTTGGCTTGGACGGTGAACATTTTCTGAGATGCTTTTGATAAGACCAGTGACTGAAGAGCTAGGCTATTTAATCTCTTGCATCTGTTACAACAACAGGAAAACAAACCAAACCGTAGGTTTAACATAAAAAATCCAACCTTCACAACCTGGTGGAGAGATTTCTGAAAATCCAGAGGCTACTTACGTTATCAGAACGTTGAGAAAATCGGAGGGACAAGAAGCGGAAGAGCTGAGCTTGCAGAGAATAAAGGTGACGAGATCATCCGGCAAGGCGTCGAATAAATCAGTCCGGAGGGCCGGCGAGTACCTGGGTCTTTTCCGGCAAGCCATAGCATCGGCGGCGAGGAAATCTCGTCTCTTGATCATCAGTGATCTCTTGTCCACACAGACATCAGCGCCCCCTCTAGGATAACAGAGCCCTCTCCTGGTTCTCATTATGATGATTATGTTCCTCCTTATCTTAATTCTTATCTCTGGAGATAAAAAGAGGAGAGGAGGGGAGCCAAGTGAAGGAAGAAGCAAAAGGAAACACAAACAACGACAGAGAGCCGAATGACGGAAATATAAATATAGGAGGAGACGGAGTCAAAAAACAGCCCCCGTTTAAGGGACGAAATTACATTGCTTGCCCTTGAGTTTTGTCGTTTTCTTGGTTCAAACGGCGTTGACCGAGATCCGTCCGTTCGTCGTGTAATCTCTCTCCCTCTGTCTGTCTGTCTGTCTGAAGTTGTTTTGGTTTCTCTCTCTTCTCTACTGCCAGATGAAACAGTTTTCTGGTTTTGTCTTAAAGCAATTCAACACACACACACACTCTCTCTTTCATCCGGTGGGCGAAGAAGACGAGAGAGAATGCTCTGGCTGGCCTTCATCGCTTGCTGCTTTATTTATGATCCATGTTTGCATTGCATTTTCCCCTTTCTCTCTCCAGCTTTCTGGTCACTCTCTCCCTTCAAATGCTTGGGTTTGTTTAGGAAGCGGTTAAATTTGTTGGGAGTAAATGTAATACAACTAACTTCGGTTATTTTTCTCTGAATCAATCAGTTTCGTTTTGTTTTACCCTCTATGTTATGTTTAACTACAAACTTACTGCTCCTAATCTCGTGCGTGCGCAACACTCGCCTCCTCGTGGGTTCCGTTTGAGACGGTTGGGTTTCACGCGTCATGTGGGAGCGTGGAGGAAATGGTTGCTGGTCAACAAATTCATGTAGCGATTTCTGGGCACTCAGTCGTCGTAGTAACCAAATAGAGAGAGAGAGGAGAGGGGTCAAAAGTAGGAACCCCCCAAATCCATTCATTATTAATCACTACAAAAACTTCAGTTACTCTTCTTTTGTTCGCATGCTCTTATTTCCCTTCCCTCATTTTTTGTTCGCTTGGCCTTGCTTATGTTGTTTTCCCCTTTTCTGCCGTTTCCGAACCACATGATCAGTCAGTTCCCAACAAATTTTGGATGTAGTTTAACTGATTAATTACAACACCCTTCATACTAATTACTCTGGTAATTATTATTCCTCTTCTTTCGTAAAATGTATAGCAAACCTCAATCCGATCATGGTTACGAATTTCATTTGCTATTGGGATCATCAGATAGTCATTGCTAATTTGCTTTCAAAAATGAAGATGTTATTCCCATCTCAGAAAGGTCCAAATTTTCTGGTCATGATCTATATAATTCGTACGGGGGAGTCATTGGTCTCGTTTATGTCATCGGCCGCCATCACAAATTGTGCAGCGTTAATGGTGATAATGTAAAGTTAGAAATATAATTTGCAACGAGGCAGCAAAAAGGTGTGTCAGATTGAAATTTTTCGCCACCATGGGTGCTGCCACCTAATTCATACTTTCTTCCTCCCACAAACATTGTGCTGTCTTGGGTATGATTGCTCAAATTTCAAGAACTTAAGGGCCTGTTTAGTTGGTAGAATTTTGTGAAAATTTTGTGAAAATTCTGCGAAAATAAGAAATAAAACGAGAATGTGTTTAGTTATTCATTTTCATTTTCATTTTTATATGAAAATGAAAATACTTTTGTACATAATTTTGAAAACAACTTTTTGATGTTTTCATTTGAAAATAAAATAAGGAATGACCACCGTTGGGCCACCGACCACCGTCGACCACCACCGGACCTTCGCCGACCACCCCAGACATTGTCGGACCTTCGCCGGACCACCGCCGACCTCACCGGACCTTCGCCGGACCACCGCCGGACCTCGCCGGACCAACACCGGAACTCGCCGGACCACCGCCGGAACTCGCCGGACCACTGCCGGACATCACCGGACCACCGCCGGACCTCACCGAACCACTGCCGGACCTTTGCCGGACATTGCCGGACCACCGCCGGAACTCTCCGGACCACCACCAGACCATCGCCGGACCTTCGACGGCCGCTCGCCACTGGAGCGGCGGTCCGGTGGTGGTTTGGCGGTGCCCGGCGGCGGTCCGATAACGGTTGGTGTTGCGGCGGTGGTTTGGAGGTGGTTGGTGGAAGTGTAGAGACCACCAGTGCACTTTACTCTTTTCAAAATATTGTTTTCAACGTGTTGTAATGAAACGCATTTTCAAAAATTATTTTCAAAAATTATACATTGAAAATGAAAACTGATACAAGAAATGAAAATGAAAATTATTTTCATCAACTAAACGGGCCCTAAAGGATTTGTATCGTTTTAAGATGGTTTTCTTGGTGTGTAACTTTAGGGGGTTATAGTTTGGGTAAATTATGTTTCCTAATTAGAATGTGATTAGGTTTTGTGTGTAGACTAGTTAAGAGTTAGACCACGTTAAATTGTGTCTGCATGTTTCAATGGCAGATCTAGAGTCGAAAAGTTCGATTATCGGGAAAAAAAATCACATGTAAACATCTTGATAAATTAAAACACAATTCTTATATAGTACTCCCCCGTCCCGTAAAGATTGCAGTGTTTGACTTTGAGGTTTCAAGTAGTAGTGTTTGACTCAAAATTCTATTAAGATAAATAATGAAAAAAATTCAGAAAAAATATATTTAGAAAATTTATATTTCAAATTATGAGATTCATATTAGTCATTGAACTTTACATGTCTATGAACTTATTAAAATAAATCGTAGATTAAATACTGTGAAAATGACCCAAAAAAGTTGCAATCTTTATGGGACAGAGGAAGTATTCATTAAGAATGCAATTAAAATAGGTATAAGAATTGTAAATAGAAATATCATTAAATATATTTAAAAGTATACATGTTACAAATTCTACAATTTTTTTTTTGTTGAAATGGGTTTTGGGTCTATTGGATCAAAGAAATTACCTAGGGGAGCTGGGTGCGCCCTTGCTCATCCGCCACTAGCATGTTTTGATTAGAATTGTTATGTTTTGATTAGAATTGTTTGTTTCCGCTACATGTAACGTAACGAGTGTTTGGGGAAGAAAGATATTGGTTTGCACTTTTTTTCCCAACATATTGTTTCATTTAACCTTCAATTTTTAGTAGCATATAACTTATACAGTTTGTAAGACATTTTGCAAGAAAAAAAATCATAAATTAAATATCAAAAAATAAATATGGTTAATTTTCTGAAATGGAATGCAATAGCCGGTATATCTAGAAACTAGACGCTTACATATCGCATATACATATAAACACTTGATTTTATAAGTCAGCATGTTAAAAATTAAACGGAACAATTTTGTGGGATTGAGGTAGTAAAAGGTATCATTCTATGAACCCCCTAGTTTACCGACAATCGTGCGAATGACTCAAACAAAACGAACATGGTGAGAAAGACGATGTTGGTGTTAGTCTCGTATTGGATTAGGTATGTGGCAACAATAGAGACTACCTGCAGACAGGGGAACTGGATGGCCCCTTACATGCTAGAGCATTCTTGTACTCCATCCCAACCCAACCAATTTCCTTGGTTAATTTGACTTTTTGGATATATATATATATATATATATATATATATATATATAATATATATATATATATATCATTTCCATAAAATCAGAAACGGTGGTCACATAGAGTAAGGAGTGATGAAAATTTGATTATGGTGATAAAGCAAAACTTTCATATATGGAGAAAAACAACTTTTTAAACGAATAGGAAAAATTGTGAAGGGAAAATATCTTTTTTTATTATTATTAACGTTTGATAAAAGACCATTTTTTCTAATTATTTTAAAAAACGGTTCACAAATGCTAGTGACGTTAATATTTTTGGATCCCGTTTGTCACTGATCGTTAAATTTTCCACTCTAGCATCTATATTTTCATTGTGTCGTAATCTCGTGATTATGTGGCGATCTATATTTCCACGGTGGATTATCATCACCATCATTGCTGCCCAAATAAGACGTTTTGTTCATCCACGGCTTCATTTTGTCATCCGCCTTCTGGACGGAGACACTGTTCCCCAACTTCTCCTCGCCGCTAAATCCAAGTACCGGTTCTTCGCCGTCGACCACCCCGGTTCGGCCGGAGCCCCAAGCCGGTGGAGTCTTTCTAGGTTGCATTTTGGTCCTCGCTTTGGCTGTCAAACATCCAGAATCCATCAAATCCTTCACCCTTCTTGCCCCGGTAATTACCCATTAATATTAATCAAGCTTTTAATTATAAAATTAATTGGTGAACCCCTAAATCCCTAAAACCTAAACTCTGCGGACGAACATCCTACACCCCATCAATCATCCCAAAGGCTTTCAGAAAGATTGTCATCCTAACAATACACATAGACGATCAGTAACAATAGAAGGGGTAGGGGCTCTTCATCACAAGAGGGATTTAACAATGGCAAGGGTGGTAAAGAGAAGACATGAAGTGAAGCTGATCATGTAATGTTCATCATGAGCTCATGCTTGACTTCCTCTGAAGCTTTCTCTTCTGGTGTTAAGTCCCATATGAACTCCTAGATCCTGATCATTTCCCTTGATCTTCGTCCACCATGCCGGTTCTTCCGCCTCCATCTCCGATGGCAACAGCTAGGCCGGCTTCGAGTAACCGTGTTGTTGCAAAAGCAGAGCCCCATAGCCAGGCCTGCCTCCGTCATGAACAGTTGACGGCAGGCCAGGATCAAGCACAGGAGGGGACACATGGCGGAGATTCGGCCAGAGAGCATGTCGCATTTGGCCTGCAGAACGGTGGTCAAAGAGGGAGGAGGCAAGGGCGAAGAAAAGATCGGGAGGGAGGATGAATCAGAGAGGATGAGGAAAGCAGCGGGGCGGATTGGAGAGAGGATGAGCAGAGGGTTGGGTTCGGCAGAGAACGGACACGTCAACAAAACCTAAAAGATAAATGCCTATTAATGCGATCCAGTCGAAGACAAATACACACATACAAGCCATGTCAGAATTCCTTGACTGAATATTAGAGTATATGCTCTCCATCAATTAAATTATTGGTATTATGGGTCCAAAATATTATTTGAGTGATAATGTTGGACCGATAAAATGTTAAAAATGGCGAACGTGAACCATTTTTAAAAATAATTGTAAAAGGATCTTTTATCAAACGTCAATGACAAAAATGGATCTTTTCCTAATTGTGAATAATAAAGCTTGTATGAATAATAAAGCTTGTGAATAATAAACCTTTATATATGGCAAAAGTGATATTAGAGTGTGTTGATAATAGGAAACGTATATTGATAATATTAATAAAGCTTTTGAAAGAAAAAAAACTAGTCAGATTTTCTTAGACAGAAGAAGTATATTTAATTTAATAGTAATATTTTCAATTTCAGATAAATTATTTTACGTCATAGTTTGAAAACGTTGAAAAGTATTAAAGCAATTTCAAAGAGGGGACTATTCAATTACTAGTTACCACTTCCCCCTTCCTAAAAAAGTGATGTATTTTTTTCCTGATATTGTGGTAGTCTAGTAGATTCAACTAGAAAGAATTCATTGATAAATTTCTAGAAAAAATATATTGAGACTCTAGAAACATCAATCTACAATTTGAATTTAAAGTATTTAACTTTATCCATTAAAGGGTTTAATTAGAAATAAAATTATAGATTAAATGATGAAAAAGAAACGCACCAATTATTCAGAGATGAAGCCAGTATTATACACATAGATAGTCTAAGCTTCCCTCCGTCCAAAACGTATTACAACCTGTATATATATATATATATTCCACATCAATGTCTGAAAAATTATACACTTTTCTTAAATGAAAATTTTCCTCTTCCAAAATTACTAAATTATCCATATTTTATTTTATTTTTTATATATATTGCTTTTGTGTAACTTGTACTTAAGGATAATTATATCAAATTACCTAAAATCTTACAATTATCTCAATCTCCATATCCATTTAAAACGCTTTTGTGTAACTTGTACTTAAGGATTAACAAGGCATTCCCCCAAGTTATCGTCAAGCTGTTCCACCTGTTTGAGAACTAGAGAAAGAAAATACTATCAAAATTAAGGATAGTCATTTTCCATTTGGATCAAATTTGCCATTAAAGACATTGTCACGTCTGTTTTCCATTTGGATCAATATATATATATATATATATATATATATATATATATATATATATATATATATGCCGTGCGTGATCATAAACAACGTTTAAGCATAGTACCGCGATCTAATTAGCAGTACTGGTGTGGCCAGAGTGGGTGTAATTAGCAGTGATGGAATAGAGGTTATAATATAATAGAAAAGTAAAGAAAAGCTTAGGGTCGGCTGGCTTAATTTCTTTCACGTCGCCGTATATGTTGTTTTCAGGGATTGTCGTCGCCTTATCAAATGGAGCCATGCCAGATCTCGTGAGCTGCCTGCGATCGATGAGTAGTAAGTAGGCAATTTGTGTACGTAGTTTGGAAGACGAAACTTATTCGGTTAAATATTAACATAGCTAGCTAGGGTGATCTTCGTTCCATCCCTATATTTAGATATAAAGGCGGCGACTCATGATGAGCTTGAGATCTTTGAACAACAATTAATTGAAAGAATACAAATTGTCAACGTGATACTCATCTTAATTAATGATGGCGAGGCCACAATTCCAAACTAATTAACTACTATTCATATCCATAAGCACTGCTTAGTAAATTCTTAGTATATGATCCACATCTTAATTAATTACTGATGAGATGGAGGTAGAAAGAATTATAGGTAGCTAGGGTTTTAGAAGTTGAGATGGAATTATATAGGAGTAATGATGGGTAGAGTGGATGACGAGATCAAGGAAGCTGCTAGCGATGGTCCAGTAGAGTGTTGGTTTTTCTAATCAGCTAGAGCAAGCTAGGGATACCACGCAGTCAGCTGGCCCCTTGGCTGAATTTGCATGCATGCCTTTTTTGTTTGTTTGTTTGTTTTACATGCCCATCTCCATATAGTATTTCTTAGGGATTAGGATCGATATCACCCTAATTCCTCCCACCCCATCTATACGCCAACGGGACCAACAATTCTTTACTTCCCTTCACACCTTTCCCTCTTTCCTCTTCTTTTAGCTCTTTTGTTTTTTCGTTTCACTAAGTAGGGAATCTACATTACTGTATTAAGACTTAACCGCGGCACAAGCCGCAGTAAGGCGGTTGGGGTAAAAAAGCTCGCAGCTCAAGTCGCGCTAAGGGTTTACTGTTCATGTTAGCGTAATAGGGCCGTGGTAAAACCCCTTTACCGCACACGTTGTTGCAGCATGGCCGCGATAAATCCCTTTTGTAGGCTAGTTTCTCCTCCTCATTCACAATCCGCCCCTCCTTCATCATCATCTTCATCTTCCTTCTCCTTCTCCTCCTCATCGTCTTCTTTTTTATGTTTCCTTCTTCTTCTTTCCCCTCCTTATCTTTTTCTTTTTTCTATTCTCTTCTTCTTCTCCTCCTTTTGTTTCCTCCTCTTCTTCTTCTTCTTCTTCTTCTTCTTCACACCACTGTCGCCACCGCCGCTCCATCGACGCCGGTTTCGCTACCGCCAGCCCACTAACGCCGCTCTAGCCACCGACACTTGCTCCTCTTGAGCCATCAATTTATGGGCATTTCTCTGAGAAAAAATAGATAAATCAAGATGAATTTCGGATGAAATTCTTACTGACTCGTCCATTTTTTTAATTTAATAAAATGGTTACTGCGGCAAAGGCCATGGTAAGCCGCAGTAGCTACTGCGGGCAGAAGCGCAATTCGAGGTTTACAATGAAGCTACTTACCGCGACGATTACCACGAACGTCCCGCAATACTTATTGCAGCGTTACCACGGCTTGTTTTCCCCACGTAGTATTTTTCTGTAAAAGAAGGTTTTAGAAATTTATTTTTGTATTAATAGATCCTGATAAATTGTTCTCGACATACATGAATACATCTTATTGCATATCTCTTAATTTTATTACAAAAATGACTATAAAGTATGATGTTGCAAATCGACCTCATCTCTATTGCTGACTAAAATATGACATAACTTAATGAAAAGCCGCAAGAAACTAGATATGTAGTTGTTGGTAGATAATTGCATCATTCTTGTGATCCTTGCAGGAGTGGTGTTGGACGTTTAAGGTTTCTCTCTAGTAGGAGCTCTTCTCTATTGCGTTCCAATACCACTACATACATGGTAGTACCTTGGTAGCGGGCTTGGTAGGTGGCGGCCCGCTACCGAGGCCCTAAAAGCATCTCTGGTAGGCCACGGCAGGCTCCCCACTACCGATGACACCACCTGGTAGCGGGTTCAGAAGCGAGCTGGCCCGCTACCATAGTGGTAGCGCCTACCCTGCTACCATGCCAGCTACCACCAGCTATTTCAAATTTCAAATGGCCGTGGGTAGCGGGTGGTGGCCGAGCCCCACTACGGCGCTACCAACCTTCATAAACCTAATCCCACGCTTCCCTTCCCCGAGTTCTCCTTCTTCGCATCTAAAGAAACCAGCCGCCGCAACGGACCCTTTTTTGACATCTCTAGCGCTGTTTCAGCAACTATTTGCTCGGATCTTCATAAGAAAATGAAGGTAAGCTTGAATCTTCTTTTTATTTTGAATTTTAATCGGTTAAAAATGATTTATTTTACCATTTTCATTTTTTTGAAGTTCTCTTCCAAACCGCTGGTCACTCCATTTTTCTGTCACCAGAGGTCTCTCCACCGCCATCTACAAGTATGGTTTTCATATACATGCAAATTATTTCAGTTCTCTGTATTTTGTTTTTGATGTTTTTGTATTTTTGTGGTGTTTAAGTATTTTAGATATATTTTTAGTAATTGATGTTTATTTATTATTGGTATATATGTTTAGGAATTATTTTATGAATTATATGTGTATGTATCTTCTGTATTATGAATTATTTTAGGAATTATTTGTGTATGTATTTTATGTTTTAGTAACTATTTTAGGTCCAACGTTTTGTTTATGTATTTTGTGTATGTATTTTTTATTTTAGTAATTAACTTAGGAATTATTTTTGCATCTATTTTATGTTTTAGTAATTATTTTAGGAATTTGTATATGCATCTATTTTATGTTTTAGTAATTATTTTAGGAATTTGTATATGCATTTTAGTAATTGTTGTAGTAATTAATCATTTGTGTATGTATTTTATGCTTTAGCAATTATTTCATGTAAGAATTTTAGTAATCTTAAGCCTTTACTATTTCTAAGTGGTTTAGCTAGTAAGTTCATGGTATTTTAGTTTTAGGAATTTATTTAGGTATTTTAGGTATTATTTATGAATTTGTTAGTATTTTGTGTAATTTTAGTATATACTTTACATATTTTCGAAAAATAAGAATATTTTGTGAATTTTAGTATTTTAGGAATTATTTTAGTATTTTAGGAATTATTTTAGGTATTTTAGGTATTATTTAAGAATTTGTTAGTATTTTGTGTAATTTTAGTATATACTTTACATATTTTAGGAAAATAAGAATATTTTGTTTATTTTATATTTTAGGAATTATTTTAGTATTTTAGGAATTATTTTAGGTATTTTAGGTATTATTTAAGAATTTGTTAGTATTTTGTGTAATTTTAGTATATACTTTAGAAAATAAGAATATTTTGTTTATTTTAGATATTTTAGAAATCTTAAGCCTATTTTGTGCTATTTTAGTATATACTTAAGGTATTTTAGGAAAATAATATTATTTTATGAACTTTTGTATTTTAGGAATTTATTTATGAATTTTAGGTATTATTTATGATTTTTGTGGTTCTGATTACTACATTCGCGGTTTCGGATGTTTTTTTATTGTAATTGGTACGATTACTACTATAAAACGTAATAAATAATATTATTATTGAATGATTTATTAAATGATGAAAATGAAAATGAAAATATTAAGGTGATTATTTCGTATTTAATTGTAACCTAAATGATGATGGCGACGCCGCGCCATAGCTACCATGCCCCTACTAACGGTAGCTGGCCGGGTAGCGGCCGCCCAACATCGTGTTCGATCCACAGATGTTCAAACGGAGTAATGAGTCGTTTGATCCATTCTCAACCGGGTTCAGGGGACAGTCGTACTGTTCGTCGGCGCGTGAGGATCAGAATAACGATTATGATTTACCTCCCCGTAGGACATTTTTATAAAAAAATTTAATTTTGGATGTTTTTTTAATTATATTTGATACATTTGGTTAATTTATAATTAATTTAATTTCTATTTTAAATTGTGATTTTTAAATAATAATATTATCACTCAATCATTTTTCAAATGATGAGAGTAAGAAAAATCATATGTAAAAAAAACATTGGTAGCGGGTCTGGTGGGGGCGATGCACTACCATGGTAGCGGGCGCCTCGCTACCATGCCCCCTACTACTAGTAGCGGGTTCGGTAGCGACAAAGTTGATGGTCCAAAAAGAAGCGGGCTGGGTAACGGGATGCCCCTACCCAAACCCCATTAAATACGTAGTGTGCCCCGAATTTAGGGGTACCTATTGATCTTGTGCAGTCAACTAAAATGTGAAGGTTATTGCATTGTAAGGTCCAACTGGTGGAATAATGATATAAATAATGATATAAGAATGAGGTAAAGCAAAAATTACAGGTAAAATTTAAATTAAAACAAAATAATTTAAGAATATAAATAAAAGATATGTTGGGAGACATATAAACATACACGGCCATGTAAACATACACGATGTAAGTAACCTATATATGAAAAAAAAGTAAATATATAAGAACAATTATTGCAAGAAATAAAAAAGACAACAAATTAAAATCTAAAGAAGAGAACGAACTTGAATAAGATTCACAATATGATGAGACAATGCGAAATGGATTGGAAACAAAAATCATCAACCGAAATGATGGAAGAATTTAAAAAAAAATTAACAAAAGAAGTAATAATAATCCATCTTAAAAAGTAAAAGATAAAATAGATAGAATTTAACAAATGCGGCGAAGTGAATATGGGGAAGGTAGGCTGCCTTATATACATGTGCAGTGGGAAGAACTTGCAGGGAAAGTAAGGTAATTGCTAATATGTTTTAATTATTTATTATTATGATATTCATACATAACACGTGTATGCGATAGTAACTTTTTCTGCATCATTTCTAAATTTTTCTTTACTAAGAAGTGTGTTATCTTGCATGCGTAGTGCACCCTCTCTGCCCACATGTACCTTTTGATAATTTTTGTTCTCTCATTTCTCACTTTATTTTTCATGTGTTCTTCAAATTAAAATTCCCCTTGGACTTTTCCCACTTCCTTATCATATGCATTTTATTTTTGGTATGCTATTCATGTAAAAACTATCACCAAAATTTATCAAATTAACATCTACAAATGACCAAAAGTAAAAGAGGAAAACACATATTTACAGACAAGGAAATACAATATAAATAAAATGAGGAATTGGAAAATCAACATATATTAATTAGAGAGTGATACCAATGAAAAAGGAGAGGAAAAGTTAAAATAGAAGGAGAGTAATACCAATTAAGAAAACAGCTACTATAAAAGACAGAAAAATGAAATTGTAAGACAAATGACCAAAAATATAAATAACAGTATAAAAAAAGAATGCCAAGATTTATAGAAAAGGAAATATAAAATAAAAATAATTAAAGCTAAAAGATTTAAGGATTTTTGTTTTATTTCAATTGTTTATTGTTATTTTAATTTTTTTATTGGTTTATTGTTAATTGTACGTTATTGTTTAACCCAAAAAAAAGAAGAAAAGGTGGGAACAATGTCCATGTGTCATGCAACAAACTCATGGCATGTCCCATTTAATCTTTATGGATATGTGTTGTGTATGTAAGAAATTTATTTAAGAGGGTTACAAAAAAAAATCAAAATCAACTCAAATTTCTCTTAAATTTATCTAAGTGAAACCTGTCCTTCATTCATACATCAGCATTAAAGAACCGATTAGTCTAGGCGTCTGGATCACTTTATTTAATTTGACACACGTGTTACCAAAAAAAAATTGAATCATATGAATATGTAGTACTAGTACTAAGTGCTGTATGATTTAAGTTTTTTACCCTAGCGACGGCCTTCTTCTCACCCACGCTTCTCACTTGTGTGTTTTTTCGACACAGCGATTTCGGTGTCACCTCTCCTCGATCCCCTCTGCCCTGTTCTTGCTTCACGTTTCACCGTTGCAGATGGAGCCCATCCATACTCGCCTCTCGCAACTCGCCCTCTCCCGAGAGGAAGAGGAGGTCGTGGTTGCTCTCCCTGGGGCGATCATTCGGCGGCCTGGCGGTGTTCTCATGGGAAAGGTGTTGTCTGCAAGGCCAGTGCGACTGGATACTCTAATCGCGACTTTGAAGAATGCTTGGCAGGGTATCAAGTACTCGGTGAAGCCGACTGCTTCACCTCACGCTCCATTGTATTTTTGTTTGACTTTGATTCCGTCGAGCAAGCAAAACGCATCCAGGAGCAGGGCCCTTGGTCTTTTAATGGTCGTCTAGTGGTAATGGTGCTTCTGAAACAAGGTGCCTCTCCATCCTCCCTTGATTTCAATTGGTTGGACTTCTGGGTGCATATCATCAATACGTCGTTTGATAGGTATACGCTGACTACTGCACGATCTCTAGGAGCGCTTATTGGTCCGGTTAAGGCTGATGGTGTGAATGGTCCGTCTCTTAGGGTCAGGGTTTCAGTGGATGTCCCCAAACCTCTCCGCAGGCTAATAAAAGGTACTACTTGATCTGTTTTCTTACAGTATAAGCGTTTGACATATTTTTGTTATAGATGTGGGCGTTGCACCCACATTGAGAAGGAATGTTTGGTGCACGTGGATAGTGTTGCTGCAGCGAACCAATTTGGAGGCTGGTTAAGGTATATGGGAACACGCCGGCGTAAGACAAGGGTCCCAGCTGTCGAGGGGCTAAGGATGGAGGATGTGGTTTCGGTTGAACCACCAATAGCAGCGGTTCCAGCCACCTCTCTTCCAGGAGTTGCAGTTATTTTGGAGGGTCATATGCTCGTTCCAGCTGAATCACCTGCATTTCCAACCGTTCTCAACAATGAACTTGCTTTGGTAGAGGTACTGGTGGGACAATCGGTGGCCTCTACAACTCACGTCCATTGAGGGAAGAAAAGGTCATGTGTCAGGGAAAGATAGTTGCTCTTGGAGTAGGTCGGCCAATGAAGAAGCCAAGAATGTCGGATGCGGTTGTTGAAGCAATTGGTCGTTCTTTGGTGGGGAAGGGGGACTTTCTGTCCCACCATGCGCCATGAAGGATAGGTGCTGGAGTAGATTGAGCAATGGTCCGTCTTTTTCTACTCTAGTATTGCAATATCGGGCTACTTTTAGTTTATTTCTTATTTATGGTCAGACTCTACTAGTTCACTTTATTTTGCGGTCGGTATATTTTTATATTAATTTTCCCTGTTTATTATTGAATTGATACTGAAATGATTTGATTTTATTCCTTATTTATTTTCAGGTTTCTAAATTGGACAAAAAAAAATTTGGATAAGAATGCAAATCTATATCAACTTTTGGACTAAGGAGCAAAATGCGTCCATTGTAAGGAAGTCTTGGTTGACAAGAAGACACGAACGAAGGATCTAATTGAGAACAAGAGGAAACTAATCCTAATTTAATTAGGATTTCTCTCCTTTTCTCTAGGAGGGTTAGAACTATTTTACAAGTATAAGTACTAATAGTTTGAGCCAAGTAAAGAGCCTAACTTTCATACGTGCAAACTAGCTACGGAGAAGACGGCAACAACTCTTTGTTATTTCTGTCATTATTTACTTTGGATTTCTATATTACATTTGCTTTGTTCATTATTGAAGCCATGTGTGGCTAATTTACTCTTTTCTAGTCAAGATTATCAAGGTTTGATTCATGATTAAATTGTGAGAATTTTGTTCTTAATATTTTCTCTTTCAAGTATTTGAGTATTCTCTGCTATTCTTGAGATTCCGTTTAATTAAAGCGTTGACGTCATGTTTTGATTGAATGTATATAGCTTTTTGGGTCAGTAAATTCGTTTTGTTTATTTGATTCAATAAAGAAGCAAAATTGACACATTTGATGCAATGTATCGTCCTAGTTTATGTTGATGGGAATATTTGATTTACTTTAACTAATCGAGCTTGTGTATTATTGGGTGGAATAGGTCACTTTCCTAATTCTTAATGTTATTTTCAATTTAAATCCTAAGAGCTTGTTTAGGGTTAATTGTGAAATAGAGTTTAATTGGAGAGTTTGTTCTTTTAAATATAACAACCTAAGGATGATAGAATATTAGAGTTTGTTAATATTCATAACCAATTTATTTGAAAAAGAGAATTTATATCTTTTATATTCAAGGATCAATTTACATTGTGCTAAGATATATTTTGGCTGGAATTTTGCTCATTGATATTTTCTTATTAGACTTACTATTTTTTGCTTGCATCTTAGATTAATTCACAATTTTTTTAAAATCCCCCACTTTTATTTTATTGTTTCAAATTCAGATTTGATAATTCGACTAGTCCTTGTGGAATACGACCTTACTCTCCACTGTCTACAAATAATTATTTTACAAGAATAGGAATTTATTTTTGACGGATTCGACACACAACATACCGACACCTTATGGTCCAAATTCTAGCTTCGTCACTGGAGGTGCGTGCATGCATGCGGAGATTGGGGGCAGTAAAAGGTTTAGGTGAATTATTGAAGGAGTGGTTTGGGCAATTAATCAGGACGTACTTCAATTATTATTATCGTTGTTATTGTAATTATTATTATTATTATTATTACTACTGTACGTACATTGTATTGTATGTACGTGAAGCGGTGGTTGGATTTGGAGCGGGAGCTTTTCCAGGTGGCAGCTAGCTGGCAGCAGGCATGTATTGTGAATTGTAATCAAGTGAATTTAGGAAATATAGTAAAATCCAACCGTCCAATATTTTAAGTTTTTTACCTATTTTGGTCTCATTTTAAATTTTTTATTTATATTGGTCCTAAATTTATAAATCGTGACCTATGTGAGTCATTTTCATCTATTTCCTTCGTTAAAATGGATGGTGACCCATGAAATGTAAATTTTATTCTCAATGAATTTTTAAAATACACCCTCAAGACTTTTAAACTAAACAAATCTACCCTAAAGATTTTTAAAATTGACATTCTTACCACCATCTCCGACCCATCCCTCTCCTGCAGCCACCGACCCATCCCAATTCTGTGTCTGATTGCCAAAAAATGCCAAAAGAAGGTCGTTTCTGGAGGTCGGAGGGCTTGGTGGAGGTGTTGGCCGAACAACAGCGGGCGGATAAGCAGTGGCAGATGATTATTGAAGCGTGCCCAGCGCACTTACCTTAATATACCCACCCATAAACTAGCAATGTTTTACCACCTATCATATATCCACCCATAATCTAACAATTTTTATCTCTTTTGATCAAATTTTGGTGAACAATATGTAAGAATTGTGTTTTGATGTATCAAAAAAATGTGGCTATTATTGATTTGTTTTCCGCTTACCTGCGGATAAGGCATGTAGTGGAAGGGGTAAGGACCGGTCGGAGGAGGATAGGACAAGGAGGGAGTGAGGAATGGCGACACCTTGAGAAGGGAATGAAGGAGAGGTTGCTAGATTGCCGCCCCCGTGGGACCAGGGCTCGGCGGTTGGAAAAGCTTGTTGATGTCGAAGCCTCCTCCTTGTTGTAGCGGATTTGACGTCATCAGAATGGAGTGGAAGATATCTACGTGCTAGCAGAAGAATGACGGACTTTGATTAGGGTTTTTGAGAGATCACCGACGATAGGGAGACGAAGCAGAAGAGCATAATCACCACCTTGCTCTTGTTGGAGCATCAGGAAAAGCATGCAACAGATGAAGAAGCTCGCGCTTCTCAGAGTGGGTGGGTGGAGCGGCGGTGGGCCCAGGAAGGGAGGTCGGTGGCTGCAGGGGAGGGATGGGTCGGAGATGGTGGTAAGAATGTCAATTTTAAAAATCTTTAGGGTAGAATTGTTCAGTTTAAAAGTCTTGAGGGTGTATTTTAGCAATTCAATGAGTGTAAAATTAACATTTCATAGGTCACCATCCATCTTAACAGAGGAAACAGACGGAAATGACGCAAATAGGTCACAATTTATAAATTTAGGACCAACAAAGATCAAAAACTTTAAACGCATGACCGTCAACGAATTTCACTCTTTAGGAACACGAAAACGACGCCGTTTGATGCTCCTGCTTAATTGCTTGGATTACGTATGTTGTGGATATATTATATACCTTGTCCATGTCGGAGACAAAGCTGGTGAAGTTAATGAATATTGATCTCCAAATAAACCCCTTCCCTTCAATTCCCTTCCCTTCAGGTTATCAAGTAGTAACTTTCTTATCAAGCTGGATGAAATAAGAATCAAAGATCATTACTTAACACTAACCGTAACTTTAACTACATACTCCCTATGTTCGTTTTAAATTTTAATTGAGATGTTTGAATTAATTTTTAATTAAAAATAGTTTGTTAAAAAAATTTGGAAATTTTTTTTTTAGAAACTAAACTCATTGATTTCCTCTTTGTACTCCCTCCTTCCCCTAAAAGTAACGCAACAATTGACTTTTGATATCAGTTTGATTTCAATTTATCTATATCATTTTTTAGTGAAACAAAATTTTAGTTGCATATAAAAGTTTCAAATTTATAATTTGAATTGAAAGAGAAATAAAATCATAGATTAAATGTTGAAAAACCAGTCACTACGTGGAGGTTGAAGGCGTTACCGCGGTAGAGCTGCAGTAACAAACGCGGGAAAGGCCGCAGTAATCGCCGTGGTAAAAACGCTTGCGGTAGAGCGCGTTACAGCGCCTCAGGCCGTAGCTTGTACTGCGGCCTTACCGCGCGCCACGCCGCGGCAAAGCTATGACAGTGGAGGACAGACTCTACCGCGACCTGGCTACGCGATTGATCGCGGTAAAGCGTTTTTTTAAAAAACAAAACAAATTTAATATAATAATTATGTAATTGTTTGTATATTTATATTTTTAATTAAAAATGTATTTAAAAATTAATTTCAAATGCAAATATATATATATATAATAAATTGTTAATTTACACCAAAATCTAATAATGTTTACAAAAATCCTAAAAGTGGTCGTTTGGGTCAATGTTTAAGTAATCAACAAAGTCCTCGTCCTGAAGCCCCCTAAGCCCGTCTAAGAATCCCCGTCGGTGCAACTGCGGGACCGGCATCTCGGGCCGATAATCCCCCTGGGGATGTGTGAAGCCCAGGCCCAAGTCAACATTGGGTTGCTGCTGAAGATGTGCGTACCGTGGAGATGGCTGATGGAAGGGCTGAGGAGGTGGCTAATGAAAGGGCTGATGCGGCGGCTGCTGGAAGGACTGAGGAAGCGGCTGTTGAAAGGGCTGAGGTGGCGGCTGCAGGAAGGGCTAATGCTGGGACGAAGATCCAGCTGACAAGTGCGGCGGCGTCGCGTTAAGCGGGATGTACCTCCCAAAACGCATAGCCGACTAGATGTTGCTGACGGCTGAATCGAAGGTTCGTAACGTGTCTGCCTTCCAAACCTCGAGAGCACCATCCCGAACCTCGAGTTCCGCAACCCGGCATCTGAGGTCACGAATCTCATATGTGTCCCTCCGATGATGGTCCACCACCTTAATCTCGCACTGAAAGTTAAAATTTTAAAAAAAATTTAACATTTGTAATATAAAAAACAATTTAAATTATAGAAATTAATCAAACTACAATTTAATTACCTGAGGTGGCTCAAAGCGCTCCGGATGGCTAATCTGGGACGGGACACCGATCCAGCATCCTCGGGTGGGCTGGCCCAAAACGAATATGTAGATCTCGTCATTGATCGTCGGGAAAGGCACATCTAGCCCATACTTGTCAACGAGACGCATCATATACTCCTCCTAAGTAATAATACAAATAAAGAGTAAATTCCGCTGGCAGTCCCGTAAAAATAATTATTGTCCTGTTTTGGTCCTATTTTAAAAACGTATCCTGTTTTGGTTCTATCTAAGGGTTCACTGTCCTATTTTGGTCCTTTCCGTCCATTGATGCCGTTAGTCTTGACGGATCTTTGTGAAAGTACCATTTTGCCCTCCTGATTACCTGACGTGGCGCTCACGCGGACCAACATTTAATGACATGGCATTTACTCCATAAACCAAGTGGGCCGCCAACAGCCGCCTACTGCCACCCATTAACAACCCGTACGACCTCCACTGTAAACCAGGGTACACCTCCTGGACGTACTCGCCCTTTGCGAAAAGCCCTGTGAAAATGATCCCCCACGTCCCGCAACCGCCGTGGAGCTGAGCCGCCTCTAGTGGATCGTCGTAATGGAATTTTTCCGCTCTCCACTGCCCGTAAAACGAACCATGTCCGCCGTAGGCCTTGAGAATCGAAGCAAACGAACCCGGGGATAGATCCAGCGCGGAGGGAGAAGCGGAGCCGGTTGCTTCCGGCCTCAAATACCGGAAGGAAGCTCACGTGAAGGAGATGGGCAGCGAGTGCCTGGTTTGTCTGTCGGCGTTCGCTGATGAGCTCCAGATCTGGATCCATATCGACTTTATCCCCTTTCGCGCTTGATGCGACCAAGGAGACCGGTGCGACGTCGTTTAGGATGTACTTGATGCGACCAAGGATCGTTTCGGCTGTAGAAGAGACTCGTGGAACACGAGGCTTTACCGCGGCCTTGCCGCGCTGTTGGCCGCGGTAAAGTGGAAGCGAGCACCGACAGCGCTTGTTACTGTGACCAACGTTTTATAGCGGTCTTGTGCGCGGCAAAGGCCGTGGTAAAACATGTATCTTCTACGTAATGAGTGTTGCATTACTTTTGGGACGGAGAGAGTATATAAATTACTCCATTTAACATTGTATAACAAAACATTGAAAAAAATGGTAGATTACATGCTGAAAATGAAATGTAACAATAAAATTGAGATGAGAAGAGCCCTATTAAGGAAGTACTCACTATATACTACTCCCTCCGTCCCCGAAAGATTGGTAGATTTGTTTGGACACGGAGATTAAGGTGAATGTAAGATGTTTGTATATGTTTACTTAATTGCCCCTTAGTTGAGAGTGCACAAAAAACGAGGTAGAAAAAGTAAAGATAAAGTAAGGATAGTTTAGTAACTTTGAGAGTGAGAAGTTTCCTTTTAAGGAAAGTGATCAATTTTTTTGGGACAGCCCAAAAAGGAAATGTGTACAATTTTTCAGGAACGGAGGGAGTACTACATAAGATCAATCGATCATAAATAGTAAATTGAAGTGAAGTTTTGATAAAACTTACACAATTAGCTAACTAGGAGGCTGTAGATTATTCTATGACGACAAATTTGTTTCAAGTAATGTGAAATGGTTGAAAGTTTAGCATGAAATTAAAATGTCTGTCCACCATTAATATTATTAAAGTGCACGTCAAGAAGGTGCACGATGTGTGGAAAAGCAAAAGAGGGAAGCGAGATATGCTCAACCACATCACGTGATCATCATAATGAGAGGGGGGGGATGGCTTCTTCCCTAATCATGTTCCTCTCCCCTCGTCTCGGAGTAGAATCTGATTAGCTTCTTATTATTTTAAATACATTACCGTTGTCTTTCAGAAAAACAATTAGGAGAGGGAATGGCTTCAGCTTCAGAATAAGAAGGGGAAAATATACTTATATGAATATTTGAAAATGGATGGTTTCATAATTTTATGTATGTGAAAAGAAAGAATTATAGAAAGTATGATGGACCGAAATTGTAAGATATAATATGATAATCTGACGGGTGGAAAAATAAGGGAGACCGTACGTGGATTTTGAAATAAAACGTGGATTTTGAAATAAATCTGATTAATTATGATCTTAATTAAAGTTGAGAATTTGGGTGTAAAATTAATTGGTGTTGAACTGGCTTGGCCTCACTCTTTCTTACAGTTTTGCCTTTGCCATATTATATAATAAAATTGCATTTGCCTTTCAAAAAAAAGCTAGCTATATAAGTATTCAATAATAACCTTTTGGTTGCTGCATACTTAATTTCTCTTCTGGACGTCGCCCGCGCCTACCTTTACCTTAAAGTTTACATGCAATGCAATGCAATGCACCCAACAATCAATTTCCCTTCACCTAAACCTTGTGTTGTGCATGTTACCTCATCCATATATAGCTAGCTAAACAGTCAGTACCCAAATACCACTTTTACTTTACTTTTCTTCTCCAGTACCTTCTTTCTCCAACCTTCCATTAATTTCTAAGATCATGCATGCCTTTTTTTTTAAAAAAAAAGTCTTTTTTTTTCGGACCCTACGTTATGGAATTTGATCTCTCAAATTTTACTTGATTATCCTTATCCATTGACTCTGTTATGTATTTTTATGGAGTTAGGGATACTGTAGGCTCGAATTCGATACCTCTACAAGTGTCCTTAGAATCATATAACCACTAGACCAAGTGTTCAAGACTGACTCTGTTATGTTAAAGCAGCTAGCTAATTAAAATATAATTAGTTTGATGTTTCAAGTCACACTTTAACATTCATTTCTCAGTGTAATTTAATGTATAATTGTATTTTCCGTTATTTTAGATTAAAAAACTAAAACTTTTATAAACAAATTATCATAAATTGATAAGTATTTATACAATATGACTATTTTGTTAGAAATTGCTATCAAAGAATAAATCGTCGAATCCAATTATTTTGGGAATTGAGAGGAGTCATATTAATTGCGAGACCCGGTACTTTTATTTTAGGAGACGATACATGCTGCAGCAGGCTTTTTTCCAGCATAATTCAGGGGTGTTGCTGTGGGACAATCTTTTTGTAAAAGTTGCAAGGAAAGTATGCAATTGACTGAAACACCACTCCTTCCTTCTTCCTATCCTTTGTACGTAGAGCCAGCCAGGTACGTAGTTATGGTGCAGTGTCATGCATCCAGTGTTGACTTGTTGAACACTCAACCCAACTCACAACTCAGGGTAGTAGTAGGAGTAATACGTACGTACGCAGATTACATGAAATGAGGGGCAGAATCGGAAAGAAGATGAAAGAAGGAGGAGTTGTGAAAGCAGTGGGGCCATGTATTATCATATGAAATCTTGAAGGATGATGAAGATTCATCAGATCAGAACACGCAAGTTTGTTGGAGTTGGAGAGATTCTGTTAGAGCTGGGCCCCAGTTTTTGTTGGGAGACTTTCAGACAGCTTAAGTTGTGTCCACTCTCAATGAAACACGTCTCTCTTCGCTTACCGCCACGTGTCCATCCTCCGTCGCAGTTGGCACCACCATGGGCCTCCCACGTCGGATCCACTTGCCTCATCGGACATCACGTGTCTTGCGTTTCCTAATTCCGGCCCACCACTTTCACTCTACACTTCACACATAAGTAACCCACCAAGCTACATCGATTGAAGTCTCCATTTTTCCAAGATTTTGCAGCTGCTTTAAATTACCCTTAAAGCTTTTGCAACGCATTTTTTATAGAAAAAGAAAAAAAATTACTATATTCAGAATTCGCTGAAAATTGGTTGAATCTAATACTACTATTTCATTAAACAGATACAAATTAATTATTTCATTCTTAATTTGTATAGTATTTCACTTAATATGATGACAATTTCACTACGTCAAGGAAACAGGTACTGCGGTCTGTCACGCGGTAGAGCCGCACTAAGCACTACGGGACGGGTCGCAGTAGATGCTGCCGTAAAATAGATCGCAATTTTGCTCCTTACTGACGAATTTCTTATTTAAAAAAATGGATGAATCAGAAAGAATTTATTCATCCACAATATTTCCAGAAAACCTAGAAATTGGATAATTGGTGAGCAGGTCACAACGGCGGTGGAGCAGCGGCGGTGGAGCAGGTGGCTAAGAAGAAGAAGATGGAAAATAATAACAAGAAGATGATGAAGGATGAAGAAGAAGATGATGGTAATGATATTAAGGAGAAGATAAAGAAGATGATGAAGAAAATAGAGAAGATTAAGGAGAAAGAAAGAAAGAAAGAAAGAAAGAAAGAAGAAGAAGAAGTTGATGATGATGAAGGAGAAGATAGAGAAGATGAGAAAACAGAGAAGATTAAAGGAGAAAGAAAGAAGAGGAAAACAAAAGGAAAGAAGAAGAAGAAGAAGAAGAAGAAGAAGAATGAGAAGTTGAAGTGAAAGAGGATGAAAGAGAAGATGAAGATGAAAGAATGGAGAAGATGAGAAACAGTAGGGAGAGGCAAATGAAAAAGAGGAAAGAAATCCTAAAAAATGGTTTACTGCGACCTTGGCCGCAATAATCGCTTATTGCGTGACGTTTATTGCAACTTGACATTTATTGCAGCTTTTGAGGTAGTAACGACCGCTGTTAATTTAGTCCACCTACGTAGTGTTTGTTTAAAAATATGTTCAAAAAAATATATAATAAAATTACTTTATTATTTATATATAAACGTTTTTAGAAATAGGTTAGATATTTGTTTATGGGAAACTTGACATATATTTTATGGCTAATATTGGAGGCATTTGGACAAAGTTTCTCTCACAATGTATTGAATTTGATTAATTTGCAGACAACAGAGATAAATTGACAATTGGATGAAACTTTAGGAGAATATTAAGTTTTTTGCCCAGAAAATTATACATGGTGATCGCAACAAATTTGTGCATGGAAATCACCGAATTTTCAGGGTGTGTGCTCAGGTTATACATGGTGATCACCATGTGCATGGCCTAAATTTGTACATGGTGATCGTCGTGACCTGATTTTTAACCATGTACAAATTTAGGTCACGACGATCACCATGTACAGAGTTTTCATGGTTTGTCCAACTTGAACAGTTTGTAAAAGTTTACTATCGGTGTATTAAACTTTTATGGATTGCATGTAAAACTAATCGGATTACATAAATTTCAGTTGCATTTCTTAGTCTTGTTCTACGTCATACCTGTTCTAGGAGTTATATTCCAAAAAATGGTATAGTGTGGAACTAAGGTGCTCGTGCGCATACTGAGGTTGAAGCCCGAGTGGAAGCCCAGGTGAACGAGCTGACGCGTTCCACGGAAGCGGCTAGCTATCAGCAGCATGTGGTCGGCGCTACGTGGAGGGGGACATGTCCGACTTTCCGACGTACCACCGACTTTGGTCGCTGGATCATCCCAGCCTTCCCCCCCTTGGGTCACCCCACGTCACGAGCATCCTCTGAGGCCGCCTTCTCCTCTAAATCCCGACCCCACTCTCCACTCCGCCTAAGATGATTATCAGCCGGTGCTGCCACGGACTTCGGAGCAGCAGATCCCGCAGCCCACAGGGCCTGCCCCCGCAGCGCCACCAATTAACTTCTTGGACCTATTCGGGTTGGACGATCATTAATTCGATGTTTTTATGAACCAAAATAATCCTCCGAACAATTAGAATTAGTGTAAACATTTTTAGGATATAATTTGTTAATTATCTTAAATATATATTCCATTTACATTTATTTAAATTAATAATTACTTTCTTAATTAACATTATTATTAAGTTTGTATTTATTTATTTAAATAATAGTTACTAACTATTTATACGATTTTATTTTTATCAAAAATAATAGTATTACTGCGGCCACAAACGCAGTACAAGCCGCAGTACATAATGGCGGCGCCGTCAGATGTCTGACAGCGGCTGCCAGACGTACTGCGGTCGTATTCGTGGTGAGGCCGCAGTGCATTTGAAACTGCGACCGTTTTTACCACGAAGTTCACTGCAGCCCTCGCCGCAGTGAGTACCACGGCCCAATTGCGTTGAGGGCCGCAATGAGGGCCGTCCTCCCCACGTAGTGTAACATATTATTGGACTCCACATTCCAACACAAAAGAAAACGCACGGAGCAGAGGATTTTGGGAAGGCAGAGCACGTAGAAGCAAGAAGAAAGAGAAGATTCACAAGCCCATCACATTAGAGCTAGTTTTTCCTTTGAAGAAGCTCTAATTCCTGATTTTAGCTACAGATTTTGGGATTGTTCATCTTCAACACTTGGAGGCTCTATTCATTGTTTGGTTGTCTGTCCTGTTGCAATTGCCAAATGGAAATCTGTTTATACTTGGTGTGATTTTGGTGACTTCACAGGCATTCATTCGGTCCAAGATGTCCTGCAATCCGCAAACTCTCACCCTCCCCACTCAAAGCTTTCGAAGCCGCAACAGCAAGGATGGGATGCTATCATTCGGGTTACTTCATGGAGCATTTGGAGAAATAGGAATGCTAGAATCTTCAAAGACAATTCATCGCAGCAACAATTGTGGTTATCAGAGGTCTAATTCCTCTCCTTCTTATGGATCTCCAACCGATGGAGAAATTTCAACATTTCCTGGTCTGATTGGCTTGTAAACCCCTTAGGGGGTATTGGTAACTGTCTGTAACTCGATCCATTTTTTCATCAAACTATTCAGGTTCTTCTCCTCAAAATCTTCTTTTGTGTTATCTATCTATTTCAGAACTCACACTCTTGTTGCGGGATCACTACTCTTTTACTGCGGCGGGATTACAACTATTCTCCTATGGAATCACAATTTTCCAATTTCATGCTCACTACTATTCTTTTATCAATAGACAAATTATTGCAATGGATCATATATTAAGAATGTAATAGAGCCTTAAATTGTGAAATTATTCTTATTGTTCCAAAGTGTTCTTCATTCTTGGCAGGGTTGTGGTTGCAAACCTGCAGTATAACATTGTCATGCCAAACATGTTGAAAGCTCTCTGTGCACAACCGTCTGAGAGTAGTAAATCTTTCATCCTAGCTTGTTAGAGTTTGGTATATTGTCTGTTAGCTACTAGTTATGACCATCTAATGCGAAGCTTGGATGCTATCCCCGACTCTTGGTTAGATCCATTTTCTGTTCATATATAGTTAAGAGTGTAGCTCTCTGATATTTCATCTGACTACGGGCCCTCTCATAAGTAGTAAAAACTGAAATGTCATGCATCAATCATATGAAGATATATAAATATATATTTTTTATTTATTTATTTTGCGGCCACATTTCTCTGCTAATCTGTTTTTGTTTTTGTTTTGTTCACTGCCCTTCGTATTTGAGATGCTTATCAAATACTAGTAGCAAGTATACTTAGTATTAATTAAGAATATATGTATATATATATATATTATATATCGAATAAGGGTGGCAGGTGCAGTGAAATAGCAGTACTAGGTATATTAATACGTATATAGTATGAAAAAAGAAAAGTGAGATTGCGTAGGTAGGTAGGTTTAGGATTGATGAAATGGAAGGCGTACGTACGTGTGATAATTTTACTCCAACGCATGCATGCAGTCGCGACCCAAAATCAGATCTGAATCTCGGAATTAGAAGCAAAAGCAGTAGCCTATCTAACTTAAAAACAACAACACAACTTAAAATTAAAAGCTAGCTAGCTAGCGACAGATCCACTTCTCTTACAAATATATCAAACAATTTATAATTACACAAGTAAATTAATTATCTCTTTCTTTAATTTTAGTTTTTGATCGATAATCAGGAAAAATAAAAACTATATATAGTAGAAGGAAAGAATATATGATAATGAGAGAGAAATTCATTCATTAATTCATTAATTCAATTCCTTCAGTACTCCAGCCAGACGAGTTGATTGAGATCGAGATGAGATCGTCGATGATGTTGCTTAACGCAATTGCCAGGGGTCCTCTCTCTGAATCGTCCCTCCCTCGTAACTGATGTACTTTAAATGTAGTGTTAAGCAAAGCAAAGCAAAGCAAAGCAAAATATGATGATCATCTCCTCCACACGCACTCCAATTGCACGTGATCATACTCTCTCCCTCTCTCTAGCTCTTACCACGCTGCCTTCTATCACAAGCAAGCAATTCAATCGCAAACCAGCTCCAATTAGTACTCCATCTATCACAAAAAAGAAATATGTTCAATTTTGTAGAGACCGAGGAGTAGCAGGCAACAAAAGTTGTAGGAGGAGTGGTCCTTTTTATTAAATTGACCTCACCAATCATCAGAATTAGTCGTGGACATCACCATATTTTTACTACCTCGCTAATTCTTTTTGAACGGCAATGCATTTCATTAAGAGATGCTAAAAGCAAAAAGAGACAAATACAACCCTATGAGGCATAGGATCTGCGTAACACGAAAGGAAACAAAAAAGGACCAAACATTAATTAATTTATTATGAGTATTAATTAATTAAATATACTAGCTAGATCTTTCTGCCGTTGTGCCCGGCCGGCCGCCATAATGTTGTTGGTTTCATATTCTTGTTCCTGAATTACATGCATGCAAAAACCCAATCCTTCCAGTATTCATCATCATCATTACCGCCCGCCTCATCTTACCCACAGGATCTCATCATCAATTTCTGTCCATATCAATGCTATATATATATAATCACTTTTAATAATTCAACTTAGCTAATCTCCCTCACTAGCTCTCTCAATAATTTTCTCTTTTAGATTACGTTTTCCCCTGATTTTTTTTAATTTCTTCCGAAATCAATATCATTAATTTTGGAAGTAAAACAATGAACATTTATTTATTTGTTACAATAGATTATTATTATTATTATTATTATTATTATTATTATTTTCTGCAAAAATTTTGTTATTTTATGGAGAATATCTGATATTATGAGAGAGAAATGTTGAAAAAAGTAGAGAGAGAGAGGGGGATGGAGAGAAAAATAAAAAAATTGATGTAAAAAAAAGAGCATTATAATGACTTAATTACAAAAGTTAAATATTTAATTAAGAGCTTATGACTTTGTAAGGAACTTTTATTTTCAGCTTATTATCTCCGTTTTAGGTCATAATAAGAAATTAAGATGAAAAGAATGAGAAAGGGGTAGAAATTAAAGCTTTTACGAACGAGTAAAATCCGCGTAGGGTCCCTCTTTTTAAGTTTGCGACCTATTATGGTCCCATTTTAAGTTTTTGCTTCAATGTGATCCTATTTTTAAGTTGCGCGACCCATTGGAGTCATTTCCGTCAAATTTCGCCGTTTAATTGGACGGTTGAGGGTGAAATGACATTTTTACCCTTAGTTAATTACTTCAATACACTCAGTGTTTTTAAATTTAATCAATTCTACCACAAAGTTTCCAAAACTTACACTAAGTGGTTTAACTGAAACCTATGAAACTAAGTTACCTAAGTAGTATAAGGAATAAAGAAAAGGGCTGAAATTGTAGTTTACCCAAAAGAAATTGAAAGGAAAGCTTCTTCTTCTTCAACGCGTGCTTGCACCAGACGGCGGAGGAGACGGCGGCTAGCGAAGGAGTTGTATTTCCTGCAGCGGACCTGGTGTAGGGAGGTGCAGCGGAGGTGCAGCGAAGGAGTTGATGGCTCTCCGGCTTCGTCTCATTGTGGCGGAGGAGAAGAGGAGAAGAGGAGAAGATGGAGGCCGGCGGATTGGGATGGCTCTCCGGCGGATTGGGATGGCTCTCCGGCGGATTGGGATGGCTCTCGGCGGATTGGTGAAGATAGTGGCGGAGGAGAAGATGGAGGCCGGCGGAGAAGATGGAATTTTCCGATCGACTCGCCTCCTCAAGCCGTTGTCCCTGCAATTCACCGATCGCGATAAACCGCCGCCTCGACGCCGCCACCGTTCTCCCTGACCGCAACCATAGCCTCCAGTGCCGCCACGCCACTCCCTGACCACCGCCGTACCTTGACTGGTTGTCCCCTCCTCGAACCGCCACCAAAGCAGCAATGAATCTCGAAATTGCAACAGACTCGCCGGAAATTTCGTGCTATTCCCCGTCCTCCGGCGAGCTTCCCCTGCCGTGATCCGCAGCTGGACCCATCGACCGGCAACAGGTTTGCGACGCGTTTCTTCTTTCAAATTTGTTTTTTTATTTATTTACCATCAATTTTGAAAATGTGTAAATTTTGAAAATGTTGGGGTAGAATTGATTAAATTTAAAATTTTGGGGTGTATTTTAACATTTATTTAAGGGCAAAATCGTCATTTACTCTTTTCCGTCCAATTAAACTAAACGGCGAAATTTGACGGAAAGGACTCCAATGGGTCGCGCAACTTAAAAATAGGATCACATTGAAGCAAAAACTTAAAATGGGACCATAATAGATCACAAACTTAAAAAGAGGGACCCTACGCGGATTTTACTCTTTTACGAACTGACCAGTAATATACCATATATACAATTGGATTTATTGAATAACGTACTACGTACTAGGCAAAGAAAAGTAGTTTTCCGTTAAACATGAGACGAGACGAGTGGAAAAGAGAAGAAGTCAAAAACAAGCGATGGAGACGCGCGTACTACATACTATTCCACGTGTTATAAGTTTGACTGAATTGTCTTGTTTGACCGGTCTTTCTTTAATTTAATTTGTGAAAGCTTTCCTTTTTACGTAAACTCTGTGACCAGGATATTGGATAACCACGCTTCTGCTCCACCTTTGTCCTTTTGGAGGGACTGAGGAGACTGAATGAATCTCCATACCAAAATTGACACTCATACGTTTTTTGTTTTTACCATCTAGTAAAATTGATATGTTTCATATAAAAAAACATTTTTATATCAACTTTATTTTATTACCCTTCATTATCATTCTCACTAAAAAAACACGTATGTACATGCTGAAACTTTTGTGACGATTCTTGTACAAGAAGAGGGTGTCACAATGTGATAGGCATTACAATTCGTCACAATTGGCACCACAAACTTTGGGGACGCTAGCTGTAATGAGATTGTAACGGCCCTTGTGACGAAATCAGCAGTTACAACAATCTCTAAACATCCTCCTAAATCTTCCCTACTCAAAACACTTACAGAAAATCATCTTCCTCTTCCAACTCTCCTCTCCTTCCCCTCCATTCCTCTTCCTCTCTAACTCCTCTCCCGTGAAGTCTGATGCCCGCCATCAAAAAAGCGCTCATCTCCTTCCCTCCGGCACAGATCTCGTGAAACATGTACTTCTCTCCCTCTCACTCTCTCACTTTTTTAAATTTCTCTCATATTCAATCTCATTTTTTTTCTTCTACGATGCTGCAACATTTATCGTCCTCTTCCGTCGCCGACGATCTCTTAAGGAGTCGAAGCAAGCGTTGATGTGGGTTTAGTTTGGCAGAAGGATTTGTTACAGGAAGAAGATGATATATACTCCTCCTAATAAGTAGAATTTTATGTAATTAATTGAATTTTAGATAATTTTGATGTAAATTTACATTTAGTTGTTATGTTTGTTTCTTTAATTCCCCATAATGAAGTATCTTTACTTTCAAAAAAAGAGAGTTTAAATATGGGTTTTGAGTATGGATGAGGAGGATGAGTACAGAAGATAAATCTGAATTTTTGATAATTTTCGGATGAATTTCGATTTATTTTTTTTATTTCATAAAAAAAACATTTGAGACGGATCTGTGACAAAATAAATGGGAGTGATGCCGAAAATAGTGACAGATTTCGTGGTGAACCGTACCGTTACTATTGTGATGGATTTAATACATTTACGATCGAATTAGTTGCCAGGATACTCTCAGCAAATATGTAGTGAAAGTTAATTATATTTTATATGCATATTTTACTTTATTATTCTCTAGTTAATAATATTTTATAATCGGTATATTTAGTCAAACATAAAAGTTTTGTTGAAATGGAGGGAGTATGAGCATTTGGCACATGACTTCAAAATGTCGACTATGCCCTTATATATCCCATACTTTTTTAACTTCATCTCGCGGAGGACCTGGCTGGTATATTACGTATGCAGCAGCTGCATGCTGGCTACCGCTGGGCCGTGCAAGCAAAGATCAAGAGAAAGAGGAATATATATATATATATATATATAGGTTTCTTTCTGCATGCATGCCTCCTTGTAACAGGACAAATTTCTCTTCACCTTTACGTGCATGGTAAGTGAACATCCAAAGCCCTTTCCATTCCACCACTGCACAACACAAACAAGCGTTCGGTTTAAACAAAAAAAATGGGATGACGTTCTGATTCTACTGTTTTTGTTCGTTTTTTTTTGTTTTGGATCAACCTAATTTATAACGTGTCGTTGTATCATGTATGTTTATCTCAAAAGTCTCTTTTAACTAGCTACCGGCCGGCCATGTGTCGTCGATCGCTTTCTTGCAGTACGTGGCGGGGTTCGAGGTTTCAATTAACGTTACCTTGCGTCTCAAGCCAAGTTTCTACCTATATAGACTTGAGGTTATACTATAATTAAATGGTATAGTAGCTAGATGCATGCGACGACAAAACCAAGTATCGTGTATATAAAGAGTGAAATGTTAATACTGAAAATATTTAAGGGAGTATATATTGAAATATATACCTGGACAAAAAAGACAAATACTTTCTTTAGAAAAAAAAACCCTTTAAGTGAAATCTAATATTGGAAAATCATAGGCAGTAGCTGTACATAATATTGATCTGATGTATTAACTCCACTTTGAGTGGTGGATAGAAAATGTTTTAATTTGTAGAACGTACCTGCAAGGTTAATGCTGGAATTAATTAACTCATTATTCAACCATTCTTGCGTTAGGTATATATGGATTAATTTATCATATACAAAAAATCAAGTTGAAATATGCGCAACGCATGATATATAGATGCATGGTGATGAGAGAATGCATGCATGCATGGTCGGTGACTAACCCTAACAAACAACTTAACGTTTTAAGGTGATGAAGGGCTAAATCCCTATACATTAACTCTTCTGATCTTTAAGTTATCATTGAATTATGTATATAAAACAGTAGGCTAATTATTTTCAACTGTCAATAACAAATTTATACACTGTGGGGATTAGTGAGAATTTGGCGTAACGAACCATAAACGGGATCAGGGAGAGGGAACTCAGGATCTGTTGCTTGACGTTACGTAGTACGCTTTTAATTTGATTTCTTCTGTCTGTATATTTTCTTTATTTTACGAACCTCGATCCTGCTGCATGCATATCCTTCCAGATCAAAATTCCATTCTTCACTTCATTACAGTATTTATTTTTATTTCTCTTCTTAACAAATTAAAGAACAGAATCCCACAGGGATGGGAGATAGCACCACGTCGAGTTTACCTCATTTACCACGGTCTCCCTCACGATAAGGCGTGGTAAGTAGAATATGCTAAGTTTACCGCGGCCTACTGCGCGGTAAATGTCGCGGTAAATACCATTTACCGCACAGTAGGCCGCGGTAAATTGGTTTTCTCTACGTAGTGTAATTATTGAGGCAGCGGCCGTTGTACCGTATTTACAGCGGCCTAAACAGCAGTAAGGACCGCAGTAAATTGTGTATTCCTCACATAATGTAGCTAGCTTGCTAAAGTCTGGTCAACACACGTGCTTATTACACAAGACTTGATTGCTTTCCAAGCCATCCTAAATTAACCAAAAAAACATTTAATTAATTTATTGGAAAGATTTAACTGATTATTTCAATCTTATGCTGTCTGATATATATCCCTGTAGATCATGCATTTATAAAATCGTCCTTGGGATTTACACTATATGGAGAAGACAATTCTTACTGTGGTCCTTACTACGGTTTGGGCCGCAGTAAGCTCAAAGGCGCAGTAAACTGGCACAGTAGGCTATACTGGGGCTACGACCGCAGTAAGGCCGTTGTAAGGCATCGATAAGACCGTAGTAAATCATTTTTTAGGGTTTCTTCACCTACTGCATATTTTATTTTATTTTTCCATCTTCTTCTTCTTATTTCTTTTCATTTTTTTCTTCTTTCACTTTCTGTTTTATTCTCCTCCCTTTTCTTCATCTTCTTCATCTTCTTCGCTTCATTTTCTTCTTCTTCTTATACTTTTTGTTCTTCTTCTTTCACTTTCTATTCTCTCTCTCCTTTCTTCTTCTTCTTCTTCTTCTTCTTCTTCTTCTTATACTTCTTGTTCTTCTTCTTTCACTTTCTATTTTCTCTCCTATCGTCTTCTTCTTCTTCTTCTTCTCCTCCTCCTCCTCCTCCCGTGCCACTGACGCCGCCGCTCCACCAACGTCGCTTTCTCACCGTCATGACCACCGTTTGCTCACCATGACCACCAAATTCAACCGGATTCATCCACTTTTTTTAATTAATAAATATGTTTACTGCTGCATGACTGTAGTAATTAGGCCGCAGTAAGTACTGCAGCTATTACCGTAGTGAAGTTTCTACCACACATTTATTTACTGCAGGAAACACTGCGGCCTCTCCCGCATTAGTTACTACGGCTCTGCTGCGATTTTTGCCGCAATAACCCGTGTTCGCTCTACGTAGTGTTAGGAACAAGGGTGATTAGCTAGCTAGTGTGGTTTTTATGGCGTAGTTTGAGCTGACAGCTGTGTAAATTAATGTTCTTTTCACCACCCAAACTATATATATATATATATATATATATATATCACTACGTAGTTGCAGCTGATGTGGTAATGCACAGAGTAGCATGCAGGCGTTCTTGTGGTCGAACACCGTTGTAGCGCCCAAGGCATTGCGAGGCGCTACGGTCGAGCTGTCAGAGGATAGTAGCGCCCTGGTAACGCCATAAGGCGTTACCAGCCACCTTTTCGATTCCCAGTCATCAATTTGGTAACGCCCTCGTAACGCATTGGGCTGAAGTAACGCCTCGATTTGTAGCGCCCTGGTAACGCCCTTGTGCGTTACATTCGTAATGGATTGGTAGCGAATTTGGCGTTACCAGGCCTCCTTCAGATACGTACCGTTTTTCAATTATGGAATTTAATTACTTTATTCATCCAACTTTACTTGTTACGTTTATTTTCTAGCAATTAACTTAAGTATGATTTTTTATTTAATATTTTGATATATATATAATGTCAAATAACTTAATTATAATGTAAATTACTATATGTCACGTGGAGAAATCCACTTACTGCGGCCTCCGCCGCAGTAAATGCCATTTACCGCGACATCTACTGCGGCGGAGGCCGCAGTAAACCCATTTTTTTTTGAACGGCAACAAAGATTCATTAAAACAGGAGTTCACAACAGAAACAAAGAGCCAACGAGATGCCGGCTAAAAAAACTACAAACACAGAACGAAATCTACCGCCACACTAGAGCCGCAACCTGAAAATCGGACAACCCCACAAAGACAAACAAACGAAACACAAAACACCTGGACAACTAAGCTAGCTTCCCTGCGGCTCCAACAAGCGGAGCTAGGAGCCAATCTCCCCAAGACAGATTCAGCTTAGCCCACCTGTTAGAGATCCATAGGAAGGATAACACCTGCACATCTGAGAAAATCACATTTGATCTCCATGGAATATTCTGCATCACAAATTTGTTCCTAGCCTTCCATAAAGCCTAGGCCGAAACAAACACAAACCCTTGCCACACCTGCTTCACTGAAGTTGGAACCTGTGAAATAAAAGCATCATCCATGAGGCCTAGAATGCCCGTGAGATTCCGGACATCCGTGCAACACCACGCCGCGATCGCTTGCCAAATCTCTGACACCTGGTTGCAGTTGACCAGCGCATGATCAACTGTCTCCTCCGCAATGCCGCACAACGGACAAAGGGGCGCATGGGACACAATCCCCCGTTTATGAAGCTGCTCCAGAACTGGGATCATCCCTCTTGTCGCTCTCCAGAAGAAGATGTTTACCTTTTTGGGAACTTTATTGCACCACTTCGTCTGGATATTGGAGCGCGAAGCCAACGCCGCATCAATCACCTTGGATAAGCTCTGAACTGAATATCCGCCATTTCCCTCCGCCGCAGTAAAATCACAACTCTTCTATGTAGTGTCATGTATAAAAAAATTACTATATATGTTTAGTTTCTAATTTTTTAAAACAAATAAACTCTTACAAGTAAAATATTAGTTGAGTCAAATAACATAAAAAATTAAATGTACCTGATCATGTTAAAATGGAAGAGAGTAAGTATTTTCGTATTGATGGGTTATATCTTTATGGGAACGAAAGAAGGTAATCTATCGGAACAACGTGAAAAGGCCACCAGAGTTTGAGTTGAATATAATTGAGTGAGCTTTTGGTTTAATGCCTGCTCGGTATGGGACACTCTTTACGTGGATGATAAGTGAAGTTAACCACGCCTTAAGCTAAACCTTCACTTAAATCTTTCTATGAAATTAGATCCCAAGCTCTAGTTTGCTTATAATATAATGTCCATTCTATCTAAACTACCTCTTTTTTACGTTAATGTTGTATCCCAACAAAAACAAAATGCTAATTAATTTTCTCATAATAATTAATTTCATGAATTCTGCTGTATATGACATGGCATCAGCACTAATCTATTATTATATACTAATACGGGAGCCTTGTCACATTAACCAAAAAAAAAAAGTGAACGGGGCGATTTCGTGAGGACACCTAGGATCCACGTAGGTGCCACCTAGGATAAGAGTTTTTTTTTTTTTGCGCCATGTATGCATCAATCAGCCCACCATTTTTTAAGGAATCTGTCTACCACTTTTTAAGGAATCAACCTACCATTTTTTAAGGAATTAGTTTCCAATTTCAGCCCTCAAATTAATTAGATTGATTCTCTCAATATTGAATTTATTAATTAGATTGATTCTCTAAAAAGTATTCAATTTATTAATTGGTAGTATTAATCTATAATCTATTATCTATTATTATATACTAATACGAGAGCCTTGCCACATTAGCCAAAAAAAAAGTGAGCGGAGGCGATTTCGTGAGGACACCTAGGATCACGTAGGTGCCACCTAGGATAAGAGTTTTTTTTTGCGCCATGTATGCATCAATCAGCCATTTTTAAGGAATCTCTACCACTTTTAAGGAATCAACCTACCATTTTTAAGAAATTAGTTTCCAATTTCAGCCCTCAAATTAATTAGATTGATTCTCTCAATATTGAATTTATTAATTAGATTGATTCTCTAAAAAGTATTCAATTTATTAATTGGTAGTATTAATCTATAATCTATTATTATATATTAATACGGAAGCTTTGCCTGATAGCAAAAAAAAGTGAGCGAAGCGATTTCGTGATGATAGCTAGGATCACGTAGATGCCAACTAGGCTAAGAGTTTTTTTGCGCTATGTATGTATAGCCCACCAATTTTAAGTAATCACCTACCACTTTTAAGGAATCAACCTATCATTTTGTAAGGAATTAGTTTTTAATTTCACCTCAAAGCGGGATGAGCGAAAAAAGAGATGAGACAAATGAAATAAAAATATGTAGACAAAAATGTTTGATAAAAAACAGTTTTAAAAAAGAAAAAGAAAAATGGATGAGAATCTTAATTAACACAATGAGATTGTGTAATGAGAAATGTTGATTTTTTGGTGAGGAATCCAAATTCAAAGCAAATTTTCCTACACAAACCGCGACATCCCACTATTAATTACACAATAGTCTGACATTTTTTTTCTTTTCCTTTTTCAAATTCCTTAGTTGTGTCAAAATTAACTCAATTGGTTTTATCTTTAATTATATTAACGGAATATTTCACTTTAATCTCAATTACGTTTTAAGTTTTTAGTCTATTTTAGTCATTTTTTCAAATTCTTTTTGTCTTGATCGAGTTCTTTCGGTCTATGTTGGCATTTAATCAGGTGGATGTATGAAAATTTCCATTTTGCCCTTAATTAATTGCTACAATATGTCACAGTTTTTTAAACTTAAGCTATTCTTACCCAACATTTATTAAATTAGACATCAACACTTCTCAAATTTTTACATAGTTTCCTTTGTAATCACATAAAAATATGTGTTTTTTTGCTACATATTGCACACAATGTTTTTATATATTAACATTTTTGGTGGGGTTAACATGATTAATTGATAAATTATTTCACTGCGATGAGCGAGGGTATTTAAACTATTTGACATGATATAAAAATCCATAAATTATTCTCATGTTGGTTATTGGTCTTATGACTATTTAGTATTACATCCTTAGTCGGGAGACGGGTAAACAACCACTATAACGGTCTAACTTAACCGCTAGACGGGTAAGCAGCCATTTTAACGACCTAACTTAACTGCGAGATAGGTAAGTAACCATTTTTTATGGATAAGCAACCATTATAACGGCCTACTGAAATTATTTCATGATTAAGGATGCAACACTAAATAGTTGCAGAACCAATAAGCAAGATGAAGAACTTATCCGAGAGATAGGTAAGTAACCATTTTTCATGGTTAAACAACCATTATATCTGCCTACTGAAATTATTTCACGATTAAGGATGCAACACTAAATAGTTGCGAACCAATAAGCAAGATGAAGAATGGTTTAGAGACATTACATGTTCTTAACCCCATTGTGGATCTTGGTGATCAAGTATAATGTACTTAAGCACATTAAGAACATAGTTGGATGCATGCAAATCTTTACTATTGCATGTACTTTCATTAGTTACTATATTTTACATTTATATTTTTTGGATTACACCGAATATATTGTTATTTGATACATTAAAGATTTTGATAATTATTAATTCATTAAACCCGTGACGAAGTCGGGCATCAGCACTAATTTTATACTAACGCGGGGACCAAAAGTGATCATATATTATTATCCTCACAATTCCAACTAATTTATTTCATCCTCCTGAAGTAACGTTCCGCGTCTATAAGCGTTATGTCAATTCTAGTAGCTATTTGCAAGTTTTGGGGATTTATTATATGTTTGGTTATATTAATTAATATTATGTTGTGAGTGATAATATAATACTAGTTACTTTTCTGCTGGAACAGACGTCATTGACATGCGAAGGGTTTTTTTTCCGGCCTAATTTAATTATCATGTAACGTCAATTAGGCAAACAATATACTATTACACCTTGATGAAGTACTTACCCAGGATAAGAGGCGCCTGCATGCTCCAAACATACGGCATATATTTTGGCACATGTACTAATTAGATAGCCTTGTACGTACTAGAAACATTAATTAATGTTTTATTATTGAACTAATCCCTTTAATTTATATTCACTAATCCACCCCGCCCGGCCCCTTTGAAGCCGCAACCCAACCAATCCATTTCATAATTAATCCTCCCTCTCCTTCCCGAACATTTCAACACTTTAATTCATTTTTTCGATATCACTCTCCAATCTTTTATATACATCACAGCACTCCTTTTATTACTTTCATTTTTTTTTGACAATTTTCTATCAAATTTTTAATTACAAAGTTACAATCAAAGTTTGCTTTTACCTTACATTCACTATTTGCCTCTATATATACCAGTTATATTTCACTAAAGCCGTATATAAATGGAAATAATTTATATATAATTTCTAGCTATACACATTAATTGATCTTCATACCATACATCAATATTATTGCAAACTTTTGGGAGAGATGTATATTTTATACATACATAAAGTGGACATCAATGTATGTAATTTAGCTATTGGAACGTCATGGGGTTGAGAGGTCCGTTTCAGCTAACTTGTGGATATGGATGTCCGTGTTGACAAGAACAAAATTCAGACAAAAAAAAAAACAATTATGTTATGACTATATAATGATAGCTAGTATTTAATATTATATTGAGAATATTAATAAATAAAAAATCATGAGCACATAAAAAGGACATGAGCTATATAAAGTAAATAATGGCCCGGGCAAGAAGAAAAATTGTGGAAATAAATTAATTACTCGTATTACAGAGTGTACGTATATACATATATATATATATATATATATATATATATATATAGGAGTAGCTAGCTAGTATATTGTGTAGTAATTAATTAAAAAAATTATAAGGTTAAGTTGATGGGGCTGGACAGAAAAAAGGTTAGATGATGACGGAGGGCGCGGCCGCCCAATGGAGCGATCAACTACATGCTTAATATTCCTCACCTGAAAATGAAAGGCGTATACGATCAATCAAAATTATTAGGTGCTTAATTCATTCCAATTAAGCGCCATCCTTTCAATTTGTTTAATTATCCCCTCGCTCTCTCTCTCTAGCTCTATTACAAACAAAATCCTGATGCTTGGCCGGCGTCTAATTTTGATTAAGAAACTCAGTAATTATAACCCCTCTAGCTAGTCTACCTCCTTACTCCCTTTTTGGTCTTTGGGAAATACAAAATTCAGACAAAAAAAAAAACAATTATGTTATGACTATATAATGATAGCTAGTATTTAATATTATATTGAGAATATTAATAAATAAAAAATCATGAGCACATAAAAAGGACATGAGCTATATAAAGTAAATAATGGCCCGGGCAAGAAGAAAAATTGTGGAAATAAATTAATTACTCGTATTACAGAGTGTACGTATATACATATATATATATATAGGAGTAGCTAGCTAGTATATTGTGTAGTAATTAATTAAAAAAATTATAAGGTTAAGTTGATGGGGCTGGACAGAAAAAAGGTTAGATGATGACGGAGGGCGCGGCCGCCCAATGGAGCGATCAACTACATGCTTAATATTCCTCACCTGAAAATGAAAGGCGTATACGATCAATCAAAATTATTAGGTGCTTAATTCATTCCAATTAAGCGCCATCCTTTCAATTTGTTTAATTATCCCCTCGCTCTCTCTCTCTAGCTCTATTACAAACAAAATCCTGATGCTTGGCCGGCGTCTAATTTTGATTAAGAAACTCAGTAATTATAACCCCTCTAGCTAGTCTACCTCCTTACTCCCTTTTTGGTCTTTGGGAAATACTTCAATAACAAGAAATTAATTAATATAGCTATATATATAGTCGATTAATTAGTTTTGGGCAAATCAAGCGATGAAAGGGAAGATGAACGTTTTTTTAATCATAATACGGGTAAATTAATTACTACACTTGTCAATTGGATTTCGTTTCGAAACTATATAAGTTTCGTTTAGTTTTGAAAAATTCTTAACTTAATTATCTTCTTACATTCAATTCAACAAATAGTTAAGTGCAAAAATTGTTTTCCATTAATTATATATATAAAACTTTGCTTTCTAAACTTTAGAAACTTAAGGTTCCTTTAGTAAAAAAAAAAGTTTTACCTGAAACCCGGACACAAAATATAGGGCCGTTAGGGTTAGTTTTAACTATAAAAATAGCTTATTTGAACATGACTTGGCATGAATCCCAAATTTGATGAAATTTCAGGTTACGGTCTGGTGAAACCCAAATTATTAAACACCAACACCCCAAATCACTTTCTGCAGTGCATTGTGAAGCGCCACATCATTCAGGATTGCTGAAGAAATCATGGCTATGACACGATTGACACGGGAGATGAGCAAAGCTCGGTCGAGCTGAAATCTGAAGTTCTAGCATCAATCGATCTTATTCACTGATCTTGAGTTGAGTCTCACCATTCACCAATCTCACCTAGCTCATTATAACTCGTTGTCGACTCTACAACTATCTTAATCACTCTTAACTCGCCACTCAGTCAGCGTTGATATCAGCAATCGGCGATCTCCCTCTCAATCTCAGACCAACTTGCAATGTAGTATGAAAATCAGGCAACCCTAACTTTTCCGACCCAAATCCGAAAGAGTCATTCCAATCCGAATAAAAAATATGATGAAGTTCGGTTTCAATTTTTATAGAAACCTGAGTATAAGATGCGGGTTCGGGTTTACCCGAATTTAGGGTAACCCGGGCCGATCGACTCCTAGCCATAACATTGCAAAAGAAAAGGAATAGAAAATCGGATCTTCTAATTTAAATGTCATATTATTGTCCAAATATATACTTGCTATTAAAGATTGACCAATAAAAAATTTATAAGTGCAACAAATAAAATATATTCATAGAATCGAAATTATGATGCTTGGTCGACGTCTAATATTGATAATTACGACTAATGTAGCTCTAGCTCCCTGCTTGTTGACCATTTTAGTTCGAGGAACATGCATATGAAAGTGTCGATATTGCAAAGGTCGTGGAGCATTCCATTTAATAGTTCCCAGGCTATTTGGTATTTTGGTTGTAATTTAAGTGTTTAACTTATACTCCATATTTAATGATGACTATTAATTAGTTAGAGTGCGTTATTAGTACAAAACTAAAATTTTTAGATAGTACTATGTCAATCCTATAAATAGATATTTCTTCCAAGGATAATCTTCGGTCTAATAGGATTTTTTTTCTTACATTCTTCGTAAAATGAAAAAGTATTATTATTGTCCAATACTATTAAGATTGTGTTTTCCCTAAAAATGACCATATTGCGGTCTCATGTGCAGTAAATTGATGTCTTACTACGGCCAAGGCCACAGTAAACGTTTACTGTGTCTCTTACTCGTCCATTTACTGCGACCAAACCATAATAAGGGCGGCAATAATGTATTTTTTACTATATGCAATTTTCTAAAATTACAATTTCCAATTAAAACAACACAGCGAAGTAGTTAATTGACCTGCTTGTGTGATCATCCCAATAATATTAACGCATAATACAAGAAAAATTAATGTTTGACTTTAGTTTTGTATATGTTTTGTGAAGCGGTGGATGGTTGAGTTTTAGGTACGTGTACGTACAATCGATAAAGAACAATTAATTGAATAGTACTCCTCTCGATTGTATTGTTGCTAATTATAAGGTTTTGTTTTTATGGCAATTAAGCATTCCATGTACACACACATAAATGCACAAATCTATATATCGTTCATTTTTGGATCCTGTGATTCCAGTTTTAATTTCAAAATATATATGACTACGACTTTTATACCCAAACAATAATTTTAATAATTATTATATATATTTAGAATGTATATCTGAAAAATAATATAAATATTTGACGTTAAATAAGATCGGAAGTCAAATGTTACAATTATTTTATTTTATTTTTTGATAAAGGGAGTAATACGTACAATAAGTTAAAGTTGAGGCATGGAAACACAAATGGAGTGTATAGGAAACGCTTCAAACAGTCTTGTACGTAATTAAGTTAGTCACTTTAAATGGCGAATTAAATCTGTGAAGATACAGGAGTATAAATTATCAAACAATTTCATTAACAAATTATCAAATCAATATTTTCTCTTCATTTTTTTTCTTACAAATATCACATTGATCTTTGAATACTTCACCAATTTATTCATTAATTGTGAGACCATAAATAAAACTATTGCATGCTTGATCGTGACGCCTACACTGTATTTGACTTTTGTTCTTAAAAATTCTTTCAGTCCATTAATTTGGTGTGGATATCATGTAATTAGACAACTCGTGATCTGATTAGCTAGTATTCTAGCTAGCTAACTTTATTCATGAAATTAGGAATAGCGATTCTAACGAACCTCTATCATTAGGGGATCCATTTGTATGTACTATATTTAATTACATACTCAGTAATATATTTGCTATTTTTAAGTATTTGACTAAAACTAAGTGGGTGGGACACATCACACATGTTACCTAGCTAGCTAGTGATCGGAAAAGAAAAAGAAAGAACAAAGAATAATGATTTTCATGCTAACATATCAGTATTATTATAGTAACATGTTACACACATATATTTATATACCTCGTTTTTTAATTTAGATGGTTGACGAATACATTACGCCTTGCCGTTATAGGATTCTCAAGTCAACCGTATAAATAATTCGTCACTTTTAATGAGTCCTTTTCATTCCTTAAAACCACAATACTACTGTGCATAAATATATAGTTTAATCATATTATTAATTTTATTTTCTAAAGATTAAGTATTTTTCTTAACAACTTTTTTTTTACATGAATCGAACAATATTAGACCTCTTCGAAGGATAGCTTTTCTGACAATATTTTCTCCATACATAAGACTCGAATTCAAAATATTGCTTAAGGAAGAATTAACCTATTACCATTCAACCCCAACAACCGTCGGTAAAGATTAAGTACCTTGTATATTCTCAGAGGTAGAAAAGGGAGTAATGTATAATTTGTTGCAATGAAAAGGACTTAAGGAAGCAATTGCTTAATTTAGGGGCAATATAATTTGTTCTGAGAAAAGGGAAATAAATAATATAAAGGAGGAAGGTGGATGAGTGAGTTTTGTATTGGCAAAGGTAGGTTAAGATTTGGGGGTGTGATGTTGTAAGCATTAATAGGAGCCACAAAGTAGTCTGATTAAAGCAAAGCAGAATTTGAAAGCAATGAATAATAATAATGGGAGGGAAAGGAAGGGGAAGGGCATGTGATCGAGGTGATGATTGAATCGGAATTAGAGGTAGAACGATAAGTGGGCCAAGCGGGCCGGCAAAATTATCAAAACTTAATGGGCCGAATAAACTTGGTTACTGATTGTGTAGCTACAAACAGCAAGTCGATTGCAAAATAATTATGAGAGAGCCGAACACGGCAGACATTATTCACCACTTTGAGTTGAGGGAGGCTGCTGATCGATCTGATCATTCAGCGGAGCCAAAACACCAGACGACTAGTTTCACTCAACGACACAACACAACACAACACAAAGTCATGCTGCTGTTCTGTTCCTCCATGGCTAGCTAGCTTGTTAACTCCGCAACATCACCTACTTCCCTTTTCATAACTACACCTTTTCCTCATATCATATGATGATGGCGAAATTCAACACCCAAATTGGTTTGTTTCTTGACCCATCCATCATAGCTAAAAAGGAAATTCACATATATAGGACGTGAGTGAGGGGTTTACAATATATCTATTAATTTTCATCCCAAATAATTCGGAATTTTTCTTTTTTCTTCTCCTCACTAGACATGCTGAAATTAATTCCACAGAAACACAGTTGCAAAACTATGGGAGGATATATACATAAATAGTAGACCTTGAAAGCTCAAGTGTTTATATCTTATAATAAAACCTTAGGTAGTGAGTTGGCTAATACTTCATCCATCCATCAAAATTGCTACCATTCACTAGGTACGAGATTAAGAAATTGTCTACTAGAGGGTAATAATGTAAAGTAGGTAATATAAGACAAAACTAACTTTTTTTAAGTAGAAAGTTAAATTTAAGGTAAAGTTGATGTGAAAAATTTCTCTTTTAAGAAATATATCATTTTTTTTGCCAAGACAACATAAAAAGAAGCACGTATCAATATTCCTAGGACGGATAAAGTACTATTTATAAGTTGTTGTTCTAAGATAATTAGATGTCCAATAGTACAAATTTTGAAAATCCCTGAATTTTTAATATTGTATTTGAATCAAATTGTTGTTAAGGAAAATGCGTTCAATAATTTTTGTGTGTGTATATATATGTGAAAAATATGAATACCATTTATAATATAAATTATTCACTCCCTCAATAATCAGGCAAATGTTTGAAACATTTTGGCTGAGTACGAATATTAATAGTGTCGAAGACTTGTATGTAATAAATCGAATTATGTAGATGATAAAAATTCAACTTTTCGAGTGAAAAAAATAAATTGAGAATCATAAAGTAATAAGTGGTCCTTGAAAAAGAAATGTTTCAATATTTTAGGAACAAACTAAAAAAACAAGATTCAATGTTAAAAACAAAATGAGTCAATACTTATGAGACGTATGTAATAGTTTATTAAAGCCTAGAAACAAATATATAATATCATCGAATATATATGTATGCCTTATGAAAATAATATCATTATTCCACTCCTTTGCAAACTTAAATTTGATAAGAGCCGATGGTCATAACTTGGTATTATTGGGTGTCATAGTTTGTGACTACACATGATTAGAGCAGTAATTAGATTGCACATGGCATCAGCTACTGCATCTGCTGCATGAAAGGGAGGGAATCCTAAACAAAGCTTTTTCTGTTGTGCTCTTGCTTTGCCAAATTAAAGCTACATGATAACCTTTACTGTACCCAATTCATTCTGCCGCCCCTAGCTAGTCCACAACTTTCATAAGTGTCCATTAACGTTTGCTTTAATTATGCAAAGTAATTAAGTACTAATTAATTAAGCACTACTTGTTGCTTCCTTAAAAGGGTGGATCCTGGATTACGGCGTGACCCAGGAACTGAAGCGAGTGCACCAAAGCTCATCACCTGGTCGCCTCTCTGGTTCCACTGCCCAAACTTAATTTGCATAATTATGCATGCGTATAAGTCACCATCTATTTAACCGGCATAATTATACCACTGTAATTTAGTAGTACTTCATAATGCTCAACCAGGTGAGATATAGATATATATATATAGTGCCTTTCATTTCCAATTATTCCTTCTACTTTTGGTGGGGGAATTATATGCAAACCGGTGGAGAACATACATCCATCCATACATACATACATACATATCTCGGAACATACATGCATCTTTAGGAAGGTGGAGGATAAAGACATAAAAATAAATAAATATTCGTGGTTGTGGGCCTAGATAGGCTTTTATCCAATCAAAAAAGCGCTTGGACCTAATTGGGAGGGAGATGAGATATTATGATTCTGCCGGAGAAGCCAAGATAAGAATTGCCACTTCTTTCCTCCAGTCTCTTCATTCTTTGACTCTTTTATCATTGCTTCTTACTCTCTTGTTTGGTCGACGTCTGATTCTAAATGATGAAAGTTTTGGAAAGCAATTGGAACACTGGGGTTGGGCCATCATGTAGTTTGGGCTTTCAGTTTGAAATGGGCATTAAGTTTGGGCTTGGAACTTTTGGAGCATCATGGGTTAGAATTGGGCCTTTTATTTGGGCTTGTAATATTGGATTTTGCTGAGTGGAATTTATTAGTGAAGTGAATGTGAGTGATATTTTGGCAAGCAAGTATGAACCACAGATTAGGGTGGGATGTGAAGAATCCAAATCCAAAGGAGGGGTGTGATTGGATGGAGGGGAAAGAGATGAGTGCATCTCAGATTCTTGGTGCCACATGGCAAGCCAACAGCCTGTAGGAGATCCACTCTCCTATCCTTCAGGATAAGCCTCCCCTTGTGTAAAACATCAATACATAAACTCTTTTCTATCTACTCTTCTCCCTTTAAACAATTTAATTATTTTCATCAGAAAACTGTGAAAATGGCGTCTGCCTGTGCCACTTCCCCAATTGCAGCAGTTGCAATCTCAAACACAAGGCAAGTCTCTCTCTCTCCAAACACCCGCACTTAACAAATTATTAGGATTAAGATCATTTGTACCATAGAGATCACTAAATCAGTTATTAATTGATAATAACTGAAGGATTAATAATAATACTCCTCTGTTACATTTGTCATCAGCAGCTGTTCCCAGAAGAGTGGATCTTCATTCCTCACTGGGAAGAAGCTGACTCTGAGAAAACTACAGAAATCTCCTGCATTTGCAACATCTGTGACCGTCCCACGCTGTGCGGCTGTTGAACCCGAAAGACCACTCTGGTTCCCCGGCAGCACTCCTCCTCCGTGGCTCGACGGCTCCCTCCCCGGTGACTTCGGTTTCGATCCACTCGGTCTTGGTGAGTTCCATCGTCGCTACAACGCCGTCGTTTTACTCCTGCTTTTTTCATTGACTAGGTCAATCAATGGGTGAGGGTTGTTCTGTTCCAAAACAGGATCCGACCCGGAGACACTGAGATGGAACGTGCAGGCGGAGCTTGTCCACTGCCGGTGGGCCATGTTGGGTGCTGCAGGAATCTTCATCCCGGAATTTCTGACCAAGATCGGGATCCTGAACACGCCGTCGTGGTACACCGCCGGCGAGCAGGAGTACTTCACCGACACCACAACGCTGTTCATCGTGGAGCTCTTTTTCATCGGGTGGGCCGAGGGCCGTAGATGGGCCGACATCATCAAGCCCGGTTGCGTCAACACCGACCCAATCTTCCCAAACAACAAGCTGACCGGCACCGACGTGGGCTACCCTGGTGGGCTCTGGTTCGACCCGTTGGGGTGGGGCAGCGGATCGCCCGAAAAGGTGAGGGAGTTGAGGACCAAAGAGATCAAGAACGGACGGTTGGCTATGTTGGCCGTCATGGGTGCTTGGTTCCAACACATTTACACCGGCACCGGACCTATTGATAACCTCTTCGCTCATCTTGCCGATCCCGGTCATGCCACTGTTTTTGCGGTAATTACTTAATTTATTACTACTATCTATCATATTATGTAAATGTTTGGGGCCGGCTTACATATTGATCTCGCATGTTTTTGTTGCAGGCATTTAGCGGCAAGTGAGGGGATCTGTTAAAGTGTTTGGTGGGTGGGCAAGTATGTGAATTTATTTATAGGACGCTCTTGTACAAATCCTTCGTTTCCATTTTGTGATCCCATGCCACGGATGCCAATATTCCTATCGCTACACATATTGTCCATTCCATTGTGTGAGATAGAAATACCTTGAAACATTTCGCGGCTTATACTTTTTTACATTCACCACATTATTGAGAAATAGTGTTTTGAAAAGTTGTAGTAAAAATATAAGAGAACAAAATATTAAAATAAAGGTGTAAATTACATTAATTTTAAAATTTGTTTCAAGAAACTGTTAAGCCTTCTGCGTTTCACAACTAGACTAACAAACATGGGATTTTTTTTTTGTTTTTGTTTTTTGAGCATTACAAACATGGGATTTCATCCATTATGAACCTGAAAAGTCTTTGAAATTTTGGTACTGATATTTCGCATTTCAAAAATCAATAGCTTTTTTCAATCTTCAATTAAATTCAAACCCTATAAATTATAGAATCTGTATACCCCATCTTGTTCTTCGGTGATGATGGGAAATAAGCAATTCAGGTAAAACTTATAAGCATTCGCAACTTCACGTAAAACTTATAAGCGCTCGTAACTGTTCTGTTTGTAACTTTTCTTTATTTAGTAAATATTTTTTTAATGAAGTTATCAATTTTCCTTTAAACTATTTTTTTTTGTTTTTTAAATTATCTGATTTGATCTCATTAACTCCACTCACTTCACCAATTCATCTACTTAATTTTAAATTTTATTTTTTATAATTTAATTTGACATTAATAACTCACTATCACCCACTTAACCTTTTTTTTCTTTTTCTAAAGGTAATTTTATCCAACTTTCACCATAGTCTACCCATCTTAATCGGCGTCAAACAACACTGCAAAAAGATAAGGGACCAAGGGAATGGCAAACATTTTCTAGTCGGCGGTCTGGTTTGAGACTCGACAGAAACTTTCTTTCTATCACATGTTCCATTTAACGTCCGAAGTGGCTACAAGACTTGGAACACTTCAAACATGTTAAATTATACGTTCACGGCTTGCCTTAATAAAATGGATAAATTACAAAAACTCCCTGATATTTAGGGGCATTGACCTTCAGTTTACTTCATTATTTTTAGAAACTTACATAAACTCCCTTAACAGTCACTCTTGTTAGTTTAACAGTTAGACTTTTAGAGTTAATCACACTAATGATCTCTAACACTTTCAACTCTAAATTCTTCCTCATTCCATTCCACCCTCAGCCCATCTCCCTCTTCGCATCTGACCGTAGGACAAAGTTGAAAGATAAGGGACTAAACTTGGAGTTTACCCCTTTTAGTTTATCAATTGATACAGTCCATCTATTAATTTTGTATTGTTCACAATTAATCATGATTTTATAATATCGAAGATTGAGATTAGAGATACCAACAGTATTTAATTCTTGATTGTAGGATTCTATTAATCTCTCAGATTCCCTGATTTTAACTCGAAGTGAATTAATTTCATTTATAAAATCCCAATATATTTCACATAAAATACGACGATAAAGTTCATATGGATGCATGAGGAAAACTCAGAAAGATAGACTGGAATAACATAACGTTATATTAATCCACTTATATAGAATCTCACACAGAGATCGTTGTTCTTGATGATATTACAAAGATATATCTTCCTACCAGGCCAAAAAGATGGCTCTGATACCAACTGGGGGATACGCTTGAGTCATCCCTTGATTACACATCAGAGTATAGAAATATTACAAGATTAGTACAAGTGTTTAAGGGAGAGTAATGAGAGTAGACCAACTCAAGGCTGGGTTTTGGAGAAGAAAGAGCTTGAAAATAATTAGTAGGAGAAATAGTAGAACTATTTTGAAAATAATTATTTGGAGAAATCTTATTAGGAGTATTATAGGGAGTACTTCCCTTTTCTTCTTTTGGATCGGATTTGATGACTGCAATTCTTTTGCTCATCTTGAATACTCTTGACCCTGCAAAAATTCTCTTGAAAGAAAGTCAGGCAGGCTATTGGACTCTCCTTTGATAAATTCTATATCGAAATCAAAATTTCTAAGAAGAGCTTGCCATCTGGCAAAGATCTGTTTTAAAACCAGGTTTTTGACATCCTTTTCAATAATATCATTTGCAGATTTACAATCGATTCTTAACAAGAACTTTTTCATGTAAAGATCATCTTGATGTTCTAATATACTCTAATTCTATCAAATCAACACTTTTCACATTTAGAGAAATTCTATAATGTGATAAAACAAAACGGGTTAGTCGTTTCCCTTCCTAAGATGAAATTATTTCAAACAACAATTAGATTTTTGGGTCATGACAATTAGATTTTTGGGTCATGACATTAAAAATGGTTTAATCAATCCAATTGCAAGAAGTCTTGAGTTTACTACAAAATTTCCTAATGAGATAAAGGATAAAACCCAGTTACAAAGATTTCTAGGTTTTCTTAATTATGTTTCAGATTTCTAATTTCAAAGAAAAATGGTTTGCTGAGATGGAAAATCTCAGAATGCATATTCCTCTTTTTGTTTGGTTTGAATCTTATGCTCAAAAGGAAAACTTTTAGAGTTAATCACACTAATGATCTCTAACACTTTCAACTCTAAATTCTTCCTCATTCCATTCCACCCTCAGCCCATCTCCCTCTTCGCATCTGACCGCTACGATCAGCCCCGGCCAGCAAAACGTTTAGACGCATCTAACCTCTTCGCATCGACTTTAGGTTTAAGAGCTCTCTTCTCTCTAAACATGTTTAAGACATATTTTGTGTGGTTGTCCTTCAACGTTGGGACCATCACTATTTAAAAACATAAAAATTAGCCAGCCTATGAATGAAAGAACAAAGCAAGCAAGGTGTAGGCTAGGTGGCTTCATTGGTTTATACTACTACAATCATCCCATGTTTAGCGGATGGACTAAGCAAGTTGCTTATTGTCTACCAAAAGCACTGTTAAAACTTACTGATGCAAGCCTTGACTATCAAACCAAAGTTTCCATTGACCACTAGTAAGCTCCCGCAGAATCTGTGTTCATTCTCCATCATAATAGCGGTCAAGTTGAGACATGCTGCTGCTGCTGCAGCTTGCATCTTGTTCGCCACCCCTCCTTTAAGCTTGCAATTAGGGCTATTCAGTTGATAACTATGCTAAGGTCAGGTCGACCGTTGAGCGTTTCATGCAAGTAGCTTTTGGAATCCATTTGGGAATGAGTATTTCAATTAGTTGCAACATTTTGGATAACTAGACTAGACTCTGATCTCCCTGCTCGAAAGGTGAATTGAATGGTCACTATTTATGGGCAAAAGGAGCTGGGTGGACATTTCATTAGTTTGGAAGGGCAGAATCGCCAAAAGCTAACCCTACCACAGAGCTGATGTGAAGATTAAGGAGGTAGCAATAGAATATTAATGTTCCCCCCACCACAAAGCCGGAAGATTATTCGAAGCGGAGCATAGATTACCAGAAGAACTGCGGCAATAATGAGATGTGAAACGGAACAAATGCTTACTAATGAGGAGCTGGTTGACGCCAAGGAAAAAACATCAGTGTAGTTTGGTTAATCTAAGAGTATAATTTAACACGAATCCGAATAACGATATTCGAATGAATACCAGGACCCAACCAATCCAATTACATACACAGCTTGCTTACGAAGCAGTAAGCTCGCATCTCTCCTTTTTCTGAGGATTTATAGTATATCATACATGAACATGATGAATCTCCCAAGTCCTCAAAAACCACATTAGAATAAGAGAGCACCGAACTCATCGAGACTAATGGACTATAGGAGGAGTACATACCAATTACTCCATATCCGATTAAGAGCTCCGATTGGGTGGTCTGACCGACAGCTGAACCGGAATAGGGCGACCTGTTCCCGAACCACCGCAGCTGTTACACGCCGTGCGACCCGACCCGGCGCAGCTTCGACATCCCACATCGCCGTCGGACCAGCGGGAGCACAAGCAGGCGACCCGACCCGTACCGTTGCAGCTAGGGCACCTGGGGAAGGGTCCAGCCATGGGCTTCTGATCCATGACCGATTTGACGATGGCCACACCGGCCAAGACGCTCAGCCCGGTGGCGAGCTGCGTGAGCACGACGGGACCCATGTGGAGATTCCGACGGATCGGAGGGAAAAGAGAGGGAAGAAGGAAAGGAAACCGGAGGATTAAAAACGAAGCTCTGATTTGATCTGTTTTTTTTTCTTCCTCTTCTGCGCTTTGAAATTATAAAGTGGTGAGAAAGATGAACACGTCGTCGCGTAAGAGGTGTGGTGGTGTGGGTTTGGGGTTTGGAGTTTTGCTGGTGGAGATGTTTTCTTCGGTTTGCGTTTTGAAGAAGAGAGGCCACGTTTGGGTGGGCTTAGTTAGTTGCTTATAAGCTATGCCCATCTAGTGGTCAAGTTGGACCTTATTGATGTACCCATGTTGCTTCAAAAAAGATTTAATCTTATTTTTCTGGGATGTATTATTAAAAATCGTTTTATAAAGAATTTTTTATACTATTATTTTATATTTTAACTCTTAATTTCCATTTTTTTATTCATAAGTTACTTTCATTTTATAATTTTATGGATATTCAAATCATTATGGACTATGAAGTGGTAATATAGAGGAAGAAGGTGGACATGTATATATAGATTCGCCTAAATTCACGTTATATACTAAAAAAATCTGTTTTTATGCGGAGTAGAGGGCCTTAACGTAGGATAAAGACATACAAATGTCAGAGTTCAACTGGTCGCCGTGTCTCACGCTGACATTGTCTGAGTTCGTGAAACTTCAGCCGATCCTTCATTCCTTCCACGCGAAGAAGCGAAATCAGAGAGAAATCAGGCCGATCCACCTTCATTTCTGACGAAATCAACAAAATTAGTAACAAAACCAACCGACCGACCTTCTGGTGAAAACAACCACCAACCCATGCGCATCTATTCAACCGCCCAAAATGATGCGCTTGGTCACCACAATGATGAATTCTCGATGCACAATGATGTGCTCCCATTCAAACATGGTGCACTCGTCCTGATGACTTAATACTTCATCTAAAAAATGATGCTCTTCAAACGCCCAACATGATGCGTTTGGTTATCATGATGATACACTCTCAATGAACTTTGATGCACCCTCGTACAAAAAAGATGCACGTGTTCTCGTAGTTAGCTACACCATCCTCCCCCACAAGTTCGTTCAAATCAGACGCAGGATCGACCTCTAGAGTCCTTGTGACGGAGATGTCGGAACCACTCAACCTTGATCTGACACTTCTTTGTTGTTGGCCAATGCAAAAGGGTGGTGAAGAAGAGTGAGTCAGATCTCTTTTTCCTTGTCTCAAGATTGAGCCAGATGTGGAGAAGGGTTGTCGTTATCCTCCACAACTGTCGACCACTTCCTACGAAGCTGTCATTTCCTCCGCTAACCTCCAGGGAAACCACCATGATGCTCTAATACACGCCATGATGCACTCTCAATGAACGATGATGCACTCGTTGTAATGACTTAATGAGTCATCATGCACAAATGATGATGCACCTAAAAAACTAATGCACTTGTATATGTTAGTGATGCACCTGAGAAACAGTATGATGCACACATTTATAAAAAATGGTGTAACCGAGAACTGTGTTAATAATGATGCACTTCAGTTTCTGATTGATGATCGTCATCTTCAAAATGATGCACCAAACTTATGATTAGTGTGTTTCATAATTAATAACCACACCCTACATCATAAATTTATTAATGATGTGCCTAGTCAAGTCTTGATGCACTCCCGGTATCTATGCCCCTTCTCTTGAATGATGCTCCCAAGCTCACTAATGATGCACCTACATGACTAATGATACAGTCATGCCCACAAAAATGATGTATTTTGTCCCACTAATGATCCATTACAGCTAACACATGATGCGCTTCCTCTCCTTGATGATGAACTCACATGAAGCACTCCATCCTCCAAAAATGATGCAGGAAAATTGATTAGTTTCTTTTAAGTAGTAGAGAAATGATGCTTCTATATATGTTGTAGGATGCTTGTGTAGTGCAATATGATGCTTCTATATATGCAATATGATGCTTCTATATATGCAATATGATGCTTCTATGCTAAATGATGTTTTTGTGGTGCAATGTGATGCTTCTTTCATCAGCTTCAGCTGATATTCTTTAAATTCATCATTTATGGAACTATGTATGCCAAATGATGTGTATTAACTAGCATTATTAACTTCTTTCTAATAGCTTTGAGCATTATTTGTATCTACTTCATGGTTACATCATTTTTATAAACGAATACATTACAATGAGTCGAATGTGAATCATTAAGGTACGTAAGCGCATCATAATGTCCGATGGGTTGCAACTCCGGGTCGTGCGACGAATCACTTCGTTCAACGGAGGGAACAAAGAAACGGTTGTAAGGGAGGGGTTGGTAGCTCCGGTGTCAGCGACCCAGCCATAATTAGCGGGCCACAACTGTCGGAGAGCACAAAGGTGTATGAGTCAGCTCCGCTCCAATCTTTTTTGCCAGCTGAAGCAATTCGATCATCAGATCTGCACGTAATCGTCTTCCCCACCGGACCATGCAACTCCACCGCTGCCAGCCTCGGCGTGATGCAGCAGCCGTCGGGACGTCAGAGTTTGGTGGTGAGAGACCATTAACGAAAGGGGAGTAGAGTGGAGGCCAATTAACTTAACTTGTTAAGACATGACATTTTTGTAAATTTTTTGATGTTGGCACAGATTGGCGCAACTTAAGGAAGGGCGCACTGTATCCTCTGCCAACATTCATCTCGTATATGACTTGGAATTAGTTAGATGATGGTTTAAAAAGGTAAGATCAAATCAAATCGTCCACACCCATAAATAATCAGACAAAGTAAGTTGCCATGCGTAGACTTCTATCCAAATGGGAACTGTGGAGGTCCATTTGAGGAAATTTAAGGACAAGGATTTTATCGTATCCTCTTTCTTTTAGGCTATCATATTTTATGCTTGATTTTTTTTTCGTTTTCTTTTAATAATAGCTTTACTTCATTAGCAAGATATCCAAAGGCAATCACAGCAAGTCCTCATGAGAACTCCCACTAACTCCCAATAACCTCCCAATCACCAAGGAGTTTCTCAATTGTAAACTATTTACAATTTCTGAAACTAAAAGCTGCCAAGGCCTACAAGAATGCCTATATGAAGTTCCTATCCATCCGACATTGATTGACAATGTTTAAGGCTAAGTTCAGCAAGGATTTGGAAATGTTTTTCCAGCTTGCTTTTTACTCTCCCCTAAGAGATACGATGGGAGAACAGCTTTAGGATCCGTTTAGTTATGGAGAAGTTTCCAAGTTTTCATTTCTAAAATTCATTTGTAAATATTTAATCACATACCTAATCTTTCATTTCTAGTTAGCTTGTTGAACTGAGTCTAAGTCTTTGACTCAAATTATAAGTAAGATATATGATAAAAAAAATATACATATATATTTAGAAAATTCATACTACAAATTACTCCTATGATACTTACATAAAATATTCAAATTTCTATATTAAAACATTCATGATTAAAAAATAAAGATTAAATAAGACAGAAACCTGAAAACAAAATGGATAAACTCTACTTTTAGTCTTACATTTTCGATTTGTCATACTCAAGTCCCATTTTAAGAATTCGTGTTATATAAATCCCTTAGCTTTGATTTTTTTCCTATCCAAGTCCTTCTGTGAGTGACTGTTAATTGACCGTCAATTAATAAGAAATGACAAAACCGCCCTTGATCAAATTTCAATTTACCCCTTATTTTATCTCAAATCTTTTATTTATGCCCTAAACTTCCACATCTTTCTCTTCCAGCACCACCAACTCTCTTGAATCTAACCTCCACCTTTCTCCTCGACATCCGTTGCTCCCCATCACCAATCTCGCGCCTCATTAGCACCGCCACCTCACACCGACCTCTGCCAGCCAACCCAGGCCGCTGGAGACGCTGAATCGGAAGAGAAATCGTCATCCGTCCCGCCAGCCCGATCTTTAACCAAGTCATGATTCTAGCCTTGTCTGAGCCTTAATCAATCGTCCCAACGCCTCAGATCCTCTCCCCATCCGCTGACGCATCGATTGGCACCGTTACCGCCGCCGTGGAACTCCGTCGGAGATGAGTCAGTTGTTGCCATCGCGATTTCACACAAGCAAGCCATCAACCTCCACCTTTCTCCTCGACATCCGCTGCCCCTCATCACCAAACTCGCGCCTCATCAACACCGCCGCCTCACGCCGATCTCAGCCAGCCCACTCAAGCCACTAGAGACGCTGAATAGAGAGAGAGAGAGAGAGTGGGTGAGTGAAGATTCGAGTAAAAGAGAGGAAAAATAATGTAGAGACTTATATGTATATTTCTTAAAAGTTTAATGACCACACTTCTAGCAAATACGTAATTAGATTATAATTGTAGGATATTTTCGTAAAATAACAAAGAAAACGGAAAAAGATGACGGAAGGACTTGAATGAGACAAAAATCAAAACTAAGGGATTTGGATGACACGAATTGAATGGGACAAAAACATGACGGAAGGACTTGAATGGGAGAAATTAAAAAAAGTAAGGGACTAAAAGTAGAGTTTATCCAAAACAAAAAATTTATACTTCCTTCACATTTTTCGATTTTTGTTTCTCTTGAGATCGAATACAATCCTCATCTCATACTAGATGTTCAATTTTTCTTTCATAGAAAGTGCTGAGAAGACAACTGGAGCATCAAATTTTTATTCCCAACACAAGAGTAAAAGCATAGTCAATCAGAGTCGGAAACTTAACCCAGTAGTCTTTAATTGACAAAAACTCTTGTGAACATAGAGTTTATGGTAGGCTTAAATAGAAAGAGAAGGAAAACGTGAAACTTATGGATCAATTGAATCCATTCAAACCTGGTCAATGGGAAAAAGGAACCTCGCGCCTGAAAAATTCGCTAGCTTTTGCTTATTTTGACTAATAAGAACGACAAAGACAATCATTCAAATGAATTTTTTTATTTTTCCGCTTATTTTAACTTAATTCTTTTTGTTTGTTAAAGGATATTGATTAGTTCTTTTGATGTGTTGCTGTTGTAGAAAGTTTCCAATTGACAAGGCATGGTCCATTCTTTTTTGATATATCCTTGTTTGATATTCAAGCCTACTTCAACGTCCCAAGAAGAAAAACTCTTTTATAATAAAATTTCTTAATTGCTGATCGAAAAGGCGGGGAAAAGAAGAAAAATTGCTTTAATCTGCTTGCAACCCAAACTGGTGAAGATATAGAAAGAGCCATCAAAATCCATTCGACTCTCTTCCATTTTAGCATCAAAATATGAGGAGCAGTAGAAAGAAGAAGGTACCTCATGCTTACTTACTATCATCGGCTTGCTCCAATCTGCTTCCATGTCATCAAGATGTCCACCTAGTGTCTGTGTGTGTCACCTGATCTGAAAATAGAAACATCCAAATATCAGTAAGAAAACAATAGAGACATCACAAGGACACTGAAACAAATTTTCAGTTTCTCCAATCACAATAACTCTGATCCTCAGTTCTCACTGCACAATATCCAGATGCTCAAACATGACATGCAAGACATATAGCAAATATAGAAAACTAAAGAAACTACAAAAATGGTAAGAAAGTAAAAGGAGCACAATAACCTTGAACTTCAAGAGGCATTTTCAAAAAAATGGGGTAGAAAGAATGTTCTACATTTGCTCTTCCATTTTAGATACAGAATGTTGCAGTACAAAGTACCTAGTGCAATTGCAGCTTCAGGTTGGAACTCCTCCCTTCCCTCAAAGGCAGGCATTGCAGGAGCAGCCAATTTTTTTTATCTAATTGAGTGATCAGAGCATATCAGGTATCTTCCTATGTGAAAGAGACACATTATAGTTCTGTTAAATGATGAACGAATGTAATTAGTGCATTAACATCTTCAGAAAGATGTTTAGTATGTACATCGTTGAGCATTATTACCTTGGACCAATCTAATTGCAACCCCGTTTGTGCTCCATTGTAACTTGCTTAATACTAAAACAGAAACTGTATCTGACTTAAATTTCTTTCCTTTGCCTTACACAGTGCCTTCCTCGTAGAACTTCCATTGAAAGCTCCCTCCATTGCTTGCAGAACAACCAGTATCATCTTCCAAACAATCATGGAAATCTTCCTCTGCAACAAGGACTTTCCTTTCCTCTGCAGCGGAAAATAAATCATGCAATGGCCCATAGATTGCGTTATGATCGGTTCTGTTAGGCGGCTGCGGAAAGCAGGTAACTTATCCATCGGCAGTAAATTTGCTGTGTTTTGCCTAGGGTTCTTGATGACTTTGATCGCGCCCCCAAAATCGAAACAATAATCAGGTGTTCTACGGACCACCAAAGACCAATAAACTGATTTACAGTATATTTTAGCCAAGGTCGTCAAGGCGGTTAAAGAAGGGTATTTATGTCTTTTAAGACCCATAAGCCATATAAGGATTAGAAGCCCGGACCGGAAGAAATAAACATACGAAGAGATTAAATCGGACGGATCGAGTTATGGCGTGCGTGACTGCTCTCCGACTGGCATTCGCGACGGCGCTGGCGAAGCCTTTGCATGTAAACTGGGAACTGTCTTCTCTTTCGTCAACCAATTTTGGAATTTCCAGAGCCCAAAAAGAAAGTCGGGTGTATAGACTTAAACGAGCTCAACTCTGCTGCTGTCATAGTGGAACGGCGCCGTCTTCGTCTGAGGACGGGCAAGATGGTCCGCCACAAGAAGCTGTGCTCAAAGCAATTTCAGGTTCATCCTTATCTCGGTTAGCGTCTTCCAAGCGAAATTGAATTTTGGAATATTCATGGGCCTTCCAATTTTGTTCCTTTTTTTTCCAAAATGCTACCACTTTTCTGTAAAATTGAGGATTGAGAGAATTGTTGAGTTCAACATACTGTTCTTATTCCTCTGATTCTTGTTCCTATTAAATCCAGAGGTATCAAAAACGGATGGGAGAGTTGGACAGACGACAAATGTCATTATTGGAGGTACAGTTGCTGATGATTCTACCAATGAATGGCTTGCTTTAGATAAGAAGGTATGTTCATCTTAACTAGCAGTTGATCTTTTGACCTAAGAGTCTTGGTGCTTTCTCGTAATTTCAAATGAAACAATGTTTTTTAGTCGTTTGTATCAATCGAACATTGTAGATGTTTCACTGCTTTAGTCTGTAATTTGAATTATCATTTGACAATCTAAGCATTGAAATGTGGTAACTGCCCAGGTAAACTCATACCCGACAGTTAGAGGTTTCACAGCCATTGGAACTGGGGGTGATGATTTCGTGCATGCCATGGTTGTCGCTGTTGAATCTGTTATACAGCAGCCAATTCTTGAGGTATATTTATCAGTATGTGGCTACTCTGTTCAATTACTAGTTGATAGCCTTGTACATCTATTGTTGCCTACTAATCTGCTTAGCTGGGGAAGTTGTGGTTCATGCAAAGAATGATACTTCGTTGAATCCTAAAATTAATGCTCCATATAGCTGAACATACGAATGTTGCTCTTTTCTTTTCCCTCTCCAACTATTTCCTGCTACTTCTGATATGCTAGCAAGTGGTCAGCACTCAGGAAAATTCATGAGCATGAATGTACGAATTAGCTTAAGCTTCTCTTAGTCATGATTTATCTTGCTTTACCAATTTCGAATTAGGTAGAATTCCTATAAAAAACATTCTCATGAACCATGTACGGAATTGCTATGCCTGTCTTCAAAATTATTGAATAACAAACACTTTTGCCCTATACATTTAGCGAAGTATATGAAATTACAGAAATTCGTAGCTTGTAAAACATGTCCTAACCTGGCTGGTGCATTTTCACATTATCTATGTTCTGTTTACTTAAGTTTTCAAAGAACTATGCTTTTCTTTGTGCGTAAACCCGTGACTCCAGATTCATGTTCACTGGACTTGTAAGTTGATCAATTAGGATTGAGCGATTCGTGTGGCACAGGATACTGATTTTAATGTTGGTAAATCTGAAGATCAGAATTTATGCTAACTGACTTACGTGAAGTACGAAAGAAAGAGATCGAATGTGGACACAAGGAGCTAGTTATCTGCGTAGGGATGATGTACCATTTGTTCAAATATTATAGTGATGAATGAGGTGTGTTAGTAGGGAGCAGGAGAAGGCATTCTCTGATGCTTTCAGTTTTTGAGGTTGCATTTTATGCTTTATGAACCATATAAAAGAATAACTGTTATGATTCTTCCGAGATGCATGTTTAAATGCATCTGTATTATCCGATATAAATTGAAGGACTTGAAACAATGATGAGCAGGTGGTTTGAAATGGAAGTACTGTCTCTTTATGTAAATCAAGTAGTATTATATTGAACCTTCCCGTCAAGCTTCCTTTTGGCTTTGACGATTGAATCACACAAGGCATATGATAGTATGTGGAAAATGCTGATATTCTTTTCACAGCAGGGTCATGTGAGGCAAAAGGTATCATCAAGGGGTAAATACGTGTCTGTTAACATAGGACCTGTTCAAGTATACTCCAGCGAACAGGTCACACTCTCTTTCTTGCTCACACACACTTGCATGCACATTCCTTCACTTAGGTTCCAATTATGGTATCGCAAACACAAGCAGCACCATTTTGAAGCAGCAGTTACTTGTTCCACTCTTTGCAGGTTCAAGCTGTATATAATGCCATGAAGAGAGATGATCGGATGAAATACTTTCTGTGAAGTGATTTCTGTTGTTGTAGCTCTTCAGATGCGATCATTAGGGGACCGGGACTGCATTAATGCACTCATCTTCGTTTCAGGATTTCTTCCATGCATCTGTGCACCTTCTTCAGAGGTCTTGTTGCTGTTTTTTCAGGTAACCCATTCCAACCCTGGGAGGGGGTGTGTTAAATTGTTGATAACAGATGCATTGATTGACCAAAGGGGACCATATGCACAACACTCGTGATCTTGATGTGTGGACTTCATTATCATTAATGACATAGTATATCTGTACTGGATCATTCTTGAGATCTCCCGTTTTTGAAGTTTGCACCAGAGAGAGAGGACTGATAAGAGCTCACAAATTTATTTTCACAAACAGATAGCGGTGGAAAACCAGTTTAATTACACACCGGATAATAGGGATCCTCTGGTGGGCAATTTAGCCACTAACAGATTCTTTCTTTAGCATGCCTGAGAATTCTAATCCAAGCTTATACTTCAACATTTGAGAAAAGTGGGGGGAAAGAAGAAGGAAAATGAGAAAGAAATTTTGTAGGTCTAAGAGGAACATAGTGGTGTTTGTTGACAAACCTATGACCAATCATAGACTACCACATAAGTACGATTTAGTACCAAACTTCAGTCTTATTTTAGTAATGCATTACGAACACCATTTTAGGCATCATTAAGAAAAGGTGAAAACTTGTTTGAAAATGCATTATTTGAAATATCGGATATGATACATGAGTATTAGTTTAAATAAGTAAATATATTGATGAACGAGAAAATTTTGCCGGAGTTTCCACTTGTGTGATATACTCACGTCCTATTTAAGTACTATTTTGTTGTATTCTCGCCCCAAAATTGGAGGTTTTGTCCTGTAAAGTTCTCGGTCTATTCTCACTGCTTCTTCATTTGAAGAGAAATGATGATTTTACTCTCAGAATGCACCTTAATATTTTTTAACTAAACAATTCTAACCTCAACAAATTTTAAACTTGCACATTAACCCTCAACTCCTCCTCGGCCATCACCTTAATCACCCTCGGTGATCTACTCATCTATTGTGTCATGATACATTGAGTAGTTGACGTATCATCTATTCATCTGGTGTGTCATACAAATTTTATGTAATGGTTGTGTACTTGTGTTCATTCGGCCCGACAGTTTGCACATTATTATTATTATTATTATTATTATTATTTCCCATAGAAATTTCAAAATAAACACTTGCATCTAACGTTTTCTCACAAACATTACCCATTGCTCAAAAATATAAACCTTTTCTTTACAAAACAAAATTCTTGGACACGGCATGAGCTTCAAACAAGCACAATATTGTAAAATCAATTGAATTTGCATCCATGAACTAGTATGTGGTAAAATGGCTTAAACGATATTGTTAATGGTAAATAATTAAATAAATAAACGATTGTAGTTTTTTTTCAAAATGTAACGGGAAATTCGGACATTCTACGCTATATTGGACCTGTGAATAGGTTTTTATCGCGAAACAAAAAGAGCTGGTGTATGCTATTTTCATCAAACCAAACATTAAAAATCTATTTTAATTAAACATTCTTTCAATCTTTTACTAAAACTTTTCATGTCAATTTTCAAAAACTTTACGTTTTTTATTTTTCTTCAAATTATCAACAAAAGGAAGCAACACGTAACTGAAGTTGTTGTATTGTAAGGAACGAAAGGCATCTGTAAAATTTATTCTGTCCAATCCAACCACCACCAGCAAAAACGAGTCACTGCAGTGTTGACAGATTCAAATTTCAAGCCTTTCTTCCACCCAAGCAAGCAAGCAAGAGATATTTTGTTTCCTTTTTTTTTTGGTATTCTCAAATCCAATGGTCCGGCTCCGGCCAGCCCCAAATCAACGTCAAGAGAAAAAGACAACTGACATTCATGATTCGAGCCGCGAAAGGATTAATTTTCTCAATACCATCCATTTTCCGCCACGTGTCTCACGACAATTCAACCCCTGACCCTAACACGGAAGGAAGGAAGAGCACACACACAGACAAGAAGAAGAAATTGCCAAGCGACTAAAACGACACTACTCCCTTCCATGTATACACTCAAAACGACATCTGTATACTAACAACTGCTGTATGTATCACTAGCTCAAAACCCCAACAAACCTATCTATAAACTCAACAAAACCCTCCGTCGTCGCCGCCCGTTACGTTGGAAACCGCCGGAATCTCGAAATGCCAGAGCCTTCCCTCCGATTTAACCAGGTATTTACGGCACAGAAACTTCTCCGCGTACAACTTCTCCACCCTCCGATCCACATCGTGCAAAAACACATGTGTCGTTCCAGGACTCCTCCGATTCCTCGCCATCACCGCCGCCGTGAATATGGCTGCCATCCTTCCTGGGGCCTCTGGGTAATACCCTTTCGGCGCGTCGATCATAATCAGATCCCACTCCTTATCGTAAACCTCCACAGGAAGCTCCGTTAACGACAGTTTACATCTCGATTCGCCTCTAATTTTGGCTCTCGATGGCGAACACTCCGGCTCGCTCTTGTAGTGCGACATGAGCGAGTCAGCCTGAGACAGTTGCGTACGGTAATGGACGGCATGGGCTCGAAGATTGGGCGCGTCTCGGAGCACCGATTCGACCCATTTAGGATCCTCCTCGAGGAACAGGGTCCGACCCAGAGGGTTGAGAGAGGCCCACATGAGGGAGTCATGGCCGAGGCCGTAGACGAGGAAATTGCAGGGGGAGCTGCGGCGGAGGACGTCGAAGGTGACGGAGATCTCGGCCAGGTTCTGCTGGGGCACCACCTTGGAAGTGGCGTAGTGAACGATTGCGCGGAGCTGGATGGGCGCTGTGGTTAAATCGTTGCCTCGGGAGGCGGCGATCGAACAGAGGAAAGGGTGGTCGGTGGCGCGGGTGAGGGCGGAGATCAGAATCGCACCGCCGAGAAGGCCGACGATGGTGGCGGCGAGGACCCATCTGATTTGGGCCTGAAAATGCCACGTCTTCACATTCTCTTCTCGTTTCGTTGCATCCATGACCATAAGGTTTCAGTTTCAAAGAGGGTGTTAAGTGAAGATCCGTTTATCTGCTTTGCTTGCTTTTTAGTACCTATTTATAGCACGAAATATATAGTGAATAGAGGCTTCAAAGTTAAGCTTTTTCGGATGAATAACTCACTTATTCGCTCCTCCTTCTTCACGTGAGTAGGACCTCATTAGTCACCGTTTTCTGCGCGGACCTCAAGCGAATAGGACCAAAGTGAACTTAGTTGTTTACGTAAGTAGGACCTCGTTTTTTAAGGTCATCGTAGATTCCATCTGTTTTGCTATTGTTCATTAGCAATGAACGCCAATGTGATAGTGAGTCTTCTCTTTCTACTTCATATACTTCATTCTCCATCATTTTAGCGTTTGATCTCCCTCAATTGTCTCTTCATAGCTTTGAACGGTACTGATTTTTCATGGGTTGGAGCAGAGGTTGCTTTATTTTGTTTCGGCTTGCTTAATTTGTGTTGTCCTGAAGTTTATTTTGAACGTTGATGGATCACAAATATGTGCGCTACTCACATCAATCCGCACATAGTTTCGCACAACATTGTGCGCGACACACAGATATGCGCACAAATAAATGCACAATATAATTAACACACTTCCAGTGAAGCGCACATGCTTGCGCACATGTTGATCTTATCTCTCGAGACTCTCGTTTGTTCTTTTAATCATGCATAGCATGCCAACTCTGTCTCTCTCATTATTCTCTCGTATTCCTGAACTTAACGAGTAAGATGACACCATCCAGAAAATATGAGAAAAAGGAATAGGGGAAAAAGTCACCCGAAGAAGAACTTAGAAAAAAGGAAATGCACGAAGAACTTAGAAAGAAGGATATGCACTTTTCAGGTTTGCGTACAGTAGGAAACACCAGAAAAAAGGTAAGGGAAAATAGGCGGGAAGGGTTGGGTGCGCCAAATTCACGTTCCAACCCCTTCAATTCACGGGCTCTTCAAACTTGGGCCCTCACTACTCACTTTTCTCACCCACCTCTCAAACCCTTAGTTATTAGGTGAAAAACTTATTCCCCAATTCTAAGTTTGAAACCCCCTAATATCTATCTATGTACAACCTAGCGGACTGACCAAAGCAAACGAGTATATAGTATACTACCCCATTAGACATTAAAGATTTAATTATAACATAAAAATAATTTTTTGGATGAAGAAAATAAGTTGAGAGTTGAATGGTAATATTGGTGTTAAAAGAGTTTCTTTTAACAAAACGTTCAAAAAAATTACAATTGAATATTTTGAAACATTATGATACAAGATTTCATTCATGGGTGGAAATTTAATTTCAATCTTAGTCGTTTTCTAATTTTAATTTATAAAGTCCTTTAATTTCTCAGAATCATGAATTTTTCCTACGGATTGGATTGTGGCTCATTTCATTTTTTAATCGGCCTAAAGTGATAGATAGAAGACGTAATCGGCCCATCGGGTTGAGAGCGGCCCACATGAGGGAGTCGTGGCCCAGGCCGAAGACGAGGAAATTGCAGGGCGAGCGGCGGCAGAGGACGTCCAAGGTGACGGAGATCTCATCCAGATGCTGCTGTGGGACCACCTTGGAGGTGGCGTAGTGGATGATCGTCTCCAGCTGAATTAATGGAGTGACGGTGTGGTTGAGGACGCCGTCGTTGGCGTTGGCTGATTGGGAAGCTATGATGGGAGAGATCAGAAATGGGTGAATTATGGTGGAGCGGGTGACAGCGGAGATGACCAGCGCACCGCCGAGCAGACCGAGAATTGCGACTGTGGGGAGCCATTTGGCCTGGCTGGTGAAATGCCAGATCCTGCAGCCACTTTCTTGTTGCTGAACTGCCTCCATAATATGCCGTAAGGCGTAGTTTCCCACCTTTCTTGAAGCCTTTATATACGCATGCATGCTCTAGGTGCTTCAGAATATACTACGACCTAAAAAATTAAACACATTTTCTTTTTAGGTTGTCCTAGAAAAATTGATCATTTTCTTTATAAGGAAACTTCTCACTTTCAAAGTTACTAAACTATCTCTACTTTATCTTTACTTTTTCTAACTCGTTTTTTTTACACTTTCAACTAAAAGGTAAATAAGTAAACATATACAAAAATCTTACATTCACCTTAATCTCCTCGTCCAACCAAATCCTTCAATCTTTTTAGGACGGAGAGAGTATATGAAAACATAAATTTGTTTTCTTTTATTAAAAGAAAGTGTTCTTCTATTTACTTATACGCAGATTAATTCACTTCGAATTACTTAATACTCACTTTGAATAAATTTCAGTTTTTTTGTTTTACGGTAACATAAAACGGATTAATTCATTATATATACATGGCATAATTCATAGATTAAGTCAAAAAAAGTTGACACGTTTTATTCATTGGACTAAGTACGTAACAAAACATATGTGCTTGAGAAATTTCAACTCGGGATAGGAGGCGCATTGATAAAGCTAGTAAATTCCTCAGGTGGCCGCTCGAGGGATTTGAAGGAGTTGCCTTTGAGATTTTTAGATCTCGTGTTAAACTGAAAATGAATTAAGAAGATTGCAATAGAGTTTAGACGACTAGAAATTTTAGAGTTTAGGATGAATTGAGGATATGATCATCGATCAATTTGTTTTTCGAGTAGAAGTGGGGGTGCGGCGTTTTCTTTCTAGATCTGCTAAGGGGGATTTGGAATGCTTGTTTTTGGGATCAAGATGTGGGCATTCTAGCACTTCGCTGGAACCATTGAATTTTTTACTTCACTAATAAAATTATTGTCGTTAAAAAAAAATCCGTGCTTCAATATTCTCGACTTGAATTCATTTATTGTCCTTGAGCATAATATATATAGGAGAATTCTTAAGTTTACCGATACAAACTTTACCAAATAACGGAAGTTTCTCTCTGTTACGTTTTTCTCTCTTTTTTTTTTGTAGTTATCGTAGATAATTAGGTGGATAGCTAGAATTATAGGTGATTCTTCTTTCCTTTTTTGCCATTATTAAAGATTTCTCATATCTCCCACTTCTAATTTTAAGCTAATGTTAACGTAAACTCTCATACACAAGTGCCAGATAAAAACATCAAACATCAAACTCATTGTGGTGACCAAGCGCATCATTTTGGGCGGTTGAATAGATGCGCATGGGTTGGTGGTTGTTTTCACCAGAAGGTCGGTCGGTTGGTTTTGTTACTAATTTTGTTGATTTCGTCGGAAATGAAGGTGGATCGACCTGATTTCTCTCTGATTTCGCTTCTTCGCGTGGAAGGAATGAAGGATCGGCTGAAGTTTCACGAACTCAGACAATGTCAGCGTGAGACGCGGCGACCAGTTGAACTCTGACATTTGTATGTCTTTATCCTACGTTAAGGCCCTCTACTCGAGTGTTGATATGATACACATATGTGTAGGTACACATAGTAGATTAGATGCCTAATTTACAAAACAGTTTCAGCCCAAATCCACTAAAAATACTAAATGTCTAAATTATCCCTACATACTTTCTCTATATATTGCTATATGTACCTACACATATGTGCACCTACACATATGTGCACCATATAATTGATACAATAACATACTCCCTCCGTCCCCAAATAATTATACACTTTGAATTTGTTGTTTCAAGATTCAATGTTTGACTCAAATTTTAACAAAGATAGCAAGTTTTAAAAAATTCAGAAAAAATATATTTAGAAAGTTTATACTTCAAATTATGACATGCATATAAATTATTAACTTTAAAGTCTAAAAATTTATGAAAAAAATCATAGATTAAATACTGTAAAACAGTAAAAACAAAGTGTAGAATTATTCAGGAACAGATGGAGTATATAAGATCAAAAAAATGTTTGTACATGATCAAACAATTTGAATAAAGCATGCATTTAAATGATCAGACAATTAACATTCAAGAAGGTCTGACATTCGGTGGAGGTGGAGAGAATCATGGGTCAATCTCCTTTCCTTTTTTTTTGTTGTTACTAAAGATATCTCATATCCCATATCAAGACGATGGAGACGAAATATGTTTGTATTTCAACTTATTAAAAGGTCTGACATCTTAGGAAATGACGTCTAGAAATTAAATCATTATGTATGATTTATACTTGCATACGTACATTCACGTGTGTAGTATTTTTGTTACATACATTTGTAAGTTGTATGATAATGGTGTCGAGTTTGTCTGATTTTTAATACTTATTGTCTAATAAATACTCCATCTTATTTAAGTTATGGTGTTGAGGATGATAATGTTGAAGTTGGTGATGTATGCGTTGATGATGAAGGTGATATAGGTTATCATATAACACGATTGAAACGCCTGTCATTTTTTGAAATGTCATCTAAAAACTAATTCATTATGTCAGATATACATTTACATATGTACATTACGAGTTACTATTTTTTTACATGCATTTGCAAGTTACCGAATAATGTTGTCAGATTTGTCTGATAGATATATTAATCATATTCAATAGGTCTGATCAGAATGTCTGACATCCTTTGAATTGTTGTTTGAAATTTAATACATTATGTCTAATATGTTACTCCTTCCGTCCTAAAAAATACATACATTTGTTTTTACTGTTTCACAATATTTAATCTATTATTTTTTCATGAGTGTTTAGGTATTTTAAGTTCAATAATTTTTATCCATATCATAATTTGAAGTATAAATTTTCTATATTTTTTGTGATTTTTTCACTATTTATCTTAGTAAAAATTTGAGTCAAACATTGAACCTTGAAACAGTTAAGTCAAATGTATACATTAATCGAGGACAGAGGGAGTATATATGTACATTTAGGAGTTAATATATATATTTGCAAGTTGTCTGATAATGGTATCGAGTATCTTTAATTTTTAATGTTTGTTCTGATATGTTAAATCATGTGCAACAGACACTAAACCAAGACAAATCGTTGATATCCTCGGACAATATCTATGTTATCAGACAAAAATGTAATATTATCAGACATTTATGTAAGAAAATTATCAGACAATGGCGCATTTAAATTTCAGACAATTGGAGAACCAAGAAAACGGAGGGAGGAAACGGAGTTGCCTAGGCAAACTTTGCCTAGGCGTATAAAAGTGAATCCCTACGTACGTACTCAATTCTAAAGTGATGAATTACAAACAATTGTCATATAATACATGTTTAAGTCATTGACTTGAGTTGAACCGATAGAAAAGGGCATTAAGAAGTCCCTATGGAATCTGCTTCGTTTCAGGGGATACCGAGCGAATAAGATAAAAAAAATAAATAATAATCACATTCTTTTCAGCGATTCTCCGTTTGGTAGCAAATGACGCGCGCTTAATTTAATTATAACTAAAGTGTATGAGAGTCTGATAATCATACGATCGCGTCTTCTTCTCCTTGCATCAATTAATTAGCTTCAGATCAGGAAGAGATGATCTACGATTTCCCTTGGAATACTACATGATTTTGATGCGATCGTTAGGGTAAACGTATGGGAAGTCCGATCATGCATGGGGGAAAATGCCTTTAAAGGCCTAAAACTTTTCGCGTTTTCGACTTTTAGGCCTAAAACTTGTCGATTTCGAGATGTAGGCCTAAACGTTATCTTCATCATTGAGTTCTAGGCCTAAACTGCCACGTGGCTAACAAATATCTGATATGGAAACATAACGGTGTTAATTTCGAGCACTCAACAACCGCCTCACCACAACCGACTTTTCAGGCGGCTCAATCTCGGATTCTCCACCGCCGACATCGAACCCAAAACCTGACATGTTTGTCTCTGCCACAATCCTTTCTCTGTTCTCGCTCTCGTGATCGTGACTCTTCCACATCTAAGGTCGGCCCAGGCATGCTAATCGCTCCCTTGATGGGGCTAGGCTAGAAATTGGGGAGCGGTGGTGGAGCTACAATGTTCTCCATTATCGACAGCAGAGATGCAACCGAGTGGGTCAAGCGGTGTGAGCATAGTCTCACTTTGGCGCTTGAATTTACTCAAAGATAGGAGGAGGATACGAAAAAAATGAGATTATAGATCTGGACACGGGAAAAAGTCCTTTGTCATCAACGTTTGGCAAGAAGACATTTTATACAATCATTTTAAAAAAACGGTTCTCGTTTGCCACTGTCATTAATGTTTTTGGCCCCCGTTTACCATTCGTCGTCTTAGTTTCCACAATGGCGTCTCATTTTCCATAGTGGCGTCAACTGATGATGACGTGGTTACTTGTTTGATGATTTAGCTTGTTGAGATGGATAATTACATTTGATAATTTCAGATAAAAACTAAATTCTTTCATCTGTTCCAAAACCAATGCTCTACCACCCTCGAAGAAACCACCATCGAGCGTCGCCACTGGAACCTTTTGCCATTCTCCAGATCCAATCCTACTTAATACAAGTTCCAAAATTTTTCTCCTCTCACCAATTCCTTGTTAAAACTAAAAAACCCTAATTCCAGTGAAAAATCCCCAAATGGTGAAGCGATTGATTTCAAATCTAACCCTAAATCGTGTTCTTGTGGAGAAGATCCCGCCGAAGTACGGCGGTACCCAAGTGAAACTCGGCCGTCGGCTAAAATTTGTGCCTTCTTCCTCTGCCCCTAGACCTGCTTCTCTATCTCTCAGTCTGGCCATCGGCTTCTATTGAAGATAACAAAGAAGATGGAAGCGCTGAAGGCCTTCAGCCTCTTTGCCAAGCCTTTCAGCATTCCCAGCCTCTTTCGTTTTGCATCTTTCTTTCTTTCTTGGCCGGCTTCTTTTGCTTTCTTCATTCGTTGCTCCGCCAGCGCCGTCGCCAGTGTTGCGCCCTTCGCCCCTGTCTCCACGATTTCATCTTCTACTTCTGATCGAGAGGCTGAAGCTTTCAACTTGAGCACCGAAACAATTGAAATTCTCTAAGCCTACGATGGCCATAAAACTCAACAAATCCACAATATTTCTCAAGTCCTTATGTTTTTCTCTGATCTAAAACAGAAGAAATAGAAGAAAAAAATGAAGAAAGCACTAGTCAATTACTCACTAGATCTGGTAATTCTTGGAGTTTGTTTTAGCGATAAGTTAGTCAATCACTCACTGGATTCTGCTGTTGCTTCCCTCTTCTACCGATTCCATGCTTGTTGTTGCCGATGGAGAAAGCTCCACTACGTAGTTGTAGTATATCGCGTAATGCACGGAGTAACGCCAAAGCTCCACTACGTAGTTGTAGTATATCGCGTAATGCACGGAGTAACGCCCCAGGCGTTACTGTGGGGTCGAAATTCTTGGTAACGCCCAAGGCATTACGAAGGGCGCTACCTGTCAGAGCTAGCAGCGCCCTGGTAATGCCTTGGTGCGCTACAATTCTAACAAAGAAAAGCCAACTAGTAATGTCTCACCCCATTACCACCGTTGAATAAGCTTACTCAACTCCCTTTCCCCTTCATTTGCAGACATTTTCGATCGGGAGCTCCGGAAATTTGCTCCGGGACGCTCAGCTCTGATCTCCTCCCCGCCTCTCTCCCTCCCCTTCCCTTCTCTCTCGCCCCCTCACCCGACCCAAACAAGGGCACTCTTCTCTCTGTATCTCTCTCTAACCATTCCGAGATTCTTATCGTCTTCTCCACCTCTCCTTCTTCGTCTACTCTTCAATGGTTGTCTCCTCCTCAAACCTTTGACAAAGTCCTCCCCTTTGTTTATACCCAATGCCAATCGATCCATGCCCGCTCAATTTTTCCTTGCCAGGACACACCTACAGCTAGAATTTGTTACTCCGCTTTGATTAACATTCCGCGAAGTTGTCGGCCGTTATGGCTGCGAAGCACGTCGATCGTCGGGCACCGCTGGCAAGGGAGGCCAACTCAGGCTTGCTCCCAAATGGGTTCGCCTCTCTGTGGTTCAAGGAGGGGAGGGTGGTAGAGGAATTTGTGATGAACCAGTTGATTCCGCCGTACCTGTTCGCCTTCGCGGTTGGGGAGTTAGGGTTCAGGGAGGTCGGGCCAAGGATGAGGGTCTATTCAGAGGCGGTGGAGGTGGTGCTGGAGGCGGTGCTGGAGGGAGTTCGCGGGGATAGAGGAGTTGATAAGACAAGGGGAGAAGTTGTTTTGGCCATACGAGTGGGAGAAGTTCGATTTGCTGGTTCTTCTGCCCGAAAATTTGCTCCGAAAAACGTTATAGGATAGTAAGGGGGTGAGGCACTACCAGGCCTGTCAGTTTGGAAGACCTGCTGTCAGGCCTGGTAACGCTTAGTAACGCACCACCATAAAGTAACGTCTCGAATCGTAGCGTCTTCGTAACGCCCTTGTGCATTACCATTCGTAATGGTTCAGTAACGCATTGGGCGTTACCATGCCTCTTTCAGATACATAGTGCTCCTTCTGTTGCTATGATGTTTGTGAAGGAGGTGACGGTGGAGCTCTTAGTGGAAAGAGATGAGCATGGCGGCAGGTTGAGAGCTAGAGCAACAAAAAAACATAAAGAAGTGATGTTACACATAATCCTACCCATTCTCTCTCATAACTCACCACATGAATGTCTCATATACAAAAAATTTACACGTGGTTTGACCGTAACTGAATATTTTTGAATATTCTCACCGTTAATTAAAGAAGTGATATTATGGGTCCAAAAAACATGTTAAATGATAAGGGAATTATCAAAAACCCCCCGAGGTTTGCTATATTCTTGATTGCCCCGTATTTCGAGAATCCTTTGTTTACCCCGAGGTTTTAGTAATTTCTGAAAGCCCTCAAGCTAAGTTCCGTCGATTGCCCGTTAGTTTAGTGGGGCCCACTTGATAAATGACCGAAAAACCCACGGCGTAAGTTTTCCCTCCAACTCTGGGCACGAGTAACGAAGCGTTGGGTGTAAGAGGACGCTTGTAGCTATAGCTAGGCCGACGTCGATCTGTGAAAGAAAGCTTCTTCTTCTTCGTCGAAAACCCAGGGTTTGTGACGCGTAAAGGTCACCGAGAAGTTTCGGGTTCGCGATAGAGAAGGAAAAGCAGAGGAGTTCGCTTTCTTTGAGGTGCAATTTTTTACTTTTGTTAATGGTTTTGTTTGATTGATCTTGCTTTAGTTGATAATGATGAGGTTGTTGTCATTGAAAATCGGGGATGGGAGGAGGTAAATGCGACATTGGAAATCGGGGGCTAACATTGAAGATCGGGGTAGTGGTATGGAGGTAAATGCGACATTGAAAATCGGGGGCTAACATTGAAGATCGGGGTAGTGGTATGGAGGTAAATGCGACATTGAAAATCAAGGAGGCATGAAAGAGATGAATCTAGAGGGTGGCAAGGGAAGGAAGGTTAGGTGTAGGGGTGGAGGTTTACGACGGGGAGGGAAGGTTAGGTGCAGGGGTGGAGGTTGGGGAAAAACTTTTGGTGCAGGTAGAACTGGGGTGAGAAATGAAAAAGATGACAGGGGAAATGAGAGTGATGGTGATGGAGACAAAAGAGATGATAGGAGTTTTGAGAATGACATTGAAATGGAGGCTGGTGAAGAACTAGAAGAAGATGGGCAGATTTTCAAGATCTGAGGTAGATGACATGAGTGGAGAAGTGTATGTGTTTTCTGATGATAATGATGAAGATTGGTTGTATGCTGGGGAATATGATACAGAAGTTAATGATGAAGAAATTGCAGATGATAATGATGAGCACGAATTATCTGATGCTGGCTCACAATCATCACATGATGGGTATTCAGAAGATGAAGAGACAGGGGAGTTTGTGAAAAGAAAGGGCCGAAAGTTTGATGATCATTTGAAGCAGTTCTCGAAACCTTTTAAGAGGAACCATGAGGGAAAATTGTATTTGAGAAGGGCAGATTTTTAGGGATGTGACACACTTTAGACAAATTTTGAGAGATTATGGAGTTGAGGAAGGGTATGAGTTTAGTAGGAAGAAGAATGAGAAAACCGAGGTCGAGCACTTTGTGAAGGCGGGCTGCGATTGGGTGATCTATGCGTCGGTTCTGATGGCAAGACTTTTATGGTGAAAACATTGCAAGGTGATCACAAGTGTGTTCGTCAGGGAATAACAAGAATGCCAATGCAAAATGGATAGCTGAAAAAATGGATCACCTTATCAAAGAAGATCCTCATATCAAGAACGAGCTTCTGCAAGCACAAATTCTGAAGGATTATGGGTTAACTGTGCCAGATGTGAAACTGTATAGGCAAAACGTATGGGTAGGGATGAAAATGAAGAGAGGCATAAGAGTGGCTATGCTAAAGCGAGGAAGTGGGCTGTGCTATTGATGAAGACCAATCCGGGGTCTCTTGTTAGAATGCAATTCGGCATGCATGATCCAAGAGGTGTGCGGCCAACTTTCCGTAAGATTTTTGTTGCATTTAGTAGCTGCATCCGGGGGTTTCTAAATGGCTGCAGGCCTTTCATAGGGATAGATGGTTGTTTTCTTAAGGGCCCATATGGTGGCATTTGCCTTGTGGCTGTTGGGGTGGATGGCAACAATGGGATATTGCCATTGGCATTAGGCATTGTTGAGTCCGAAAACAAAGATTCATACATGTTCTTTTTGGAGTGTTTAAAGGAAGTCATTGGAGATGGTGCTTGGACGATAATGAGTGACAAACAGAAGGGGTTGGAAATTCTTTGTTCTGCAATTTTCCCTCAAGCATGTCATCGTTTTTGCATCAGACATCTGTATGCCAATTTTAGAGCTAAGTTTGGTGGATTAGCTCTTAGACTGGACTTCTGGAGGGCGGCAAAGTCATACAACTTAAAAGAATTCAACAAACATATGAAGTCCATTGAACATTTGACAAACGGTGGTGCGACATACAAATGGCTCAAGTCCAAAGACCCTAAGAAGCTGAGCGGGATGGGCTTTGATGATTTACGTAAGGTTTCTAATGTCACCAACAATGTTTCGAATCTTTCAACGGTTGGATTGGCAAGATAAGGAGAATGAATATATATACAATGTTGGAAAAGTATCGTGTCAAAGTGATGACAAGAATTATGAACCGTGCCACGATTGCTCGAACTTGGACAACCAGACTTACCCCAAAAGCCTTAGCTGAATTGGATGCACGCACAAAGGTCGCAAGGGTCTAAAACCACTTGCCAGTGGGGAAGGGAATACTGGTATGTATATATCATTTACCCCCATTTTGTTTGAAAGACCTGTTTGTTGTATTCTAATCATTTTGAACTTCTAGGTCATGTATGGATGTGACTGCGAAGTGGTGAAACTGAACGCCAAATTTTGTTCTGCAATGAATGGTGTGGTAGTGCGCCATGTATGCATGCCATTGCGTGCATTAACCATGATAGGTTACCCTTGGAGGATTTCTGTGATGAGAAGTACACTGTGGCATCTTACCTTAGAACATATGAGAACATACTCCATCCACTGCCACCAGATGACTGCACGCCAGATGATCAAGACACTGCAGTTTTGCCTCCTGTACTGAAAAGGAGACCAGGCAGGCCAAGATTGGTTAGGATTAAAGAAGTTGGAGAGGAGCCAAGTCAAAAAAGGTCAAGCACTGTTAAGTGTGGAAAATGTGGCATGTTTGGGCATAATGCTCGCACATGCCAGGGAGCACCCACCAAGGTATGTGTCTAGTATGTCTGTTTTGTAAAGTTAATAACAACCACCCACTAACACATACTCATTTTGAAAGCAGTTGGTTCTTTGAAAGAGCACATAAAGCTCAAATTGCAAAGGGAAGGCGAGCACGAGAGGTGCAAGGAGCAACAAGGATACATGAACATCGAAGATATGATTGTTTGTTTTGTTATGGGATGCCTAGGGTTTAGGTGATATTGAAGAAAGTACATAATGTCAATTTTTGATCCAACAACTGCAGAATGTTGGAGTACATGCGATATATCGATTACCCCACCTTGTTTTTGATTTATGATTAAGTTGATGTTGTATCGAATTTAAGGGTACTTAATGGTATTATGAGTTTCAAAGTACTTATGAATGGTATTAAGTGATCTGTTTCTTATGAATGATGTGATATAATTGACAACGAGATAAGGTAAGCCAATGTAACCTAATCTTAGTGCTCTTTTATTTTTCTTTGCTTTACATTCATGAGGAACTTCGCCTTATATAGGCTTTACAAATTGATTCCTACTCCTATTACATTAAGGACTCCTAACTTTATTGAAACTCATCTTGTACTAACTCCTACTGCTACTTTGATTGGATTACTAGCTATTCAAGTTTCTTCCGATCTTGACTTCTAATTGCATCTGATGTTGGACTCTTCTTCCTCATCTCTTGCCGTCAAGATCAATTCAAGAAATTGAGAATCATTTACTTCGACAATGATGTGATGATTATGAACAAGCTTCGCAACATCGATCTTTTAATTCAATAAACATAGACATTTAGTTCACATAGGAACTAACATACATTGACTTCTGAACCAAACAAGCAACTACAACAGTGAGAAGTACAATCAAAACAACCAATATGAGAAGTACATCCCGTGCTCTTCCAAACGCCATCTCTATTCTCTCCATTCGTCCACAAATTTCAGCAACCACAATAGAATCAGAATCCATTTTCAGTGTCCCAAATCTCCCACTTTCCATCCTCTGCTTCTCCTCATTCGCAACACACCAATCCCAAAACTCACATTTCTTCTCCGCACATTTGTATGTCTGACCTCCCGGATTCTTCTCGGACTCGAAATTTTGACTTCGCTCTTCGACCACACCAACAATTGCGATTCATGAACCTCGGTCCCCTTCAACATTTCATGCCCTGCTGCCAATAGAATTCACACTAGCTCCAGACATCCTAAAAAATCCAACAAAGCATCGCACATTAAACTCCTCTTACAACAATGCTAAATCAATTTGGAGACAAAAGGTAGAGAATTGTGCAAAAAACCCTAAAACACCCGAACCAAAAAAAACCCTAAATCCCCAAATTCGATTACCTGGAATGCGTGTTCGGGAAGCTAAGGTAATTTCGATACTCCTTCTTGGTCGAAAAATAGACTCCTTGCAGCGAATCCCACTAAGCACCTTCGTCCCAACTCCCAGAGTTCGACCTCCAGCGTTTCGTTCCAGCAGCAGAGCGTCCCAACTAAACTTTCGAATGCAGAGCGTCCCAACTAAAAGCAAGCGAACTTAGCTTCGGGCGGTTTTAAATTTTCGAATGTAGGTACAATTTTGGGTTTTTCGGTCATTTATCAAGTGGGCCCCACTAAACTAACGGGGCAATCGACGGAACTTAGCTTCAGGGGGCTTTCTGTGAAATTACTAAAACCTCAGGGGGGTAAACAAAGGATTCTCGAAATACGGGGGGGCAACTGAAGAATATAGCAAACCTCAGGGGGGTTTTTGATAATTACCCAAATGATAAACATGGTCCAAAAACGTAAAAAAAAAATTGTAAAACGGATCCCGGCACGTGGCAGAGTAGCGCTGACTGTCATTAAGACGGAGTCGGAGGCCACTGAGTTGTGAGAGTTGTGAAACATGCAAAAGCCGAAACATACTAATAAGTTGGGCTCAACCACCTGGATGCTACTCTATTTATTCTCTTCTTCATCCACACCGTTACAAATCCCATCAACGGCCCAGATTCAACCCTCCCGTACCTGCTTTCCCCCATTCATTAAATTCACAGCTAACCATAAATTAAATCTAATTAAACTTAAGTGTATATAAAAGTTAGATCGAACCAAGTGGAAGAAAAGTTTGAATGGCTAGAAATTGATAAGTAGAGGCACAATACTACGATCGGCGACGATATCTGATGATGATGATGAAGAGTATACGTAGAGTTGCAGTGGCGGTGGCGTTGGTGGTGGTTTCGGTTGCGGTTTCAGTTTCAGCGGCGGAGGACTTGAAGGCTAAATGCAGCGCGGACTTCCAGAAGGTGATGACGTGCCTGAGCTTCGCACAGGGGAGCTCGGCGACGCCGTCAAAGGAGTGTTGTGACTCCATGTCCAGTATAAAGGACAACGATCCCAAGTGCTTGTGCTACATCATGCAGCAGACTGGGACTGGTGCTGGAGCCCAGCAGCTTAAGAACCTTGGCGTACAGATGGCTAAGTTGCTTCAGCTGCCCACTGCTTGCCAGCTCAAGAACGCTAACATATCCCATTGCCCTAGTACGTACAATCTTGATCTATATAATTAATTAACTTCTCTAGCTCCTAATTAACCTCTTGATCTATATAAATACAGCTTATAATTACTTTCAAATTCTTTATATGGAATATAATTAAGCTAGTAGTATTTTTTTTCTTTATTATAGCATCAATCTATATATGAAATTTTCTTTTTCAAAATTTTGATTTTACGTTATAGAAGTACAACTTATAAATATATATATATATATATATATATATATACCTTTTTAAAAAAACAAAAAAACATAGCTTCATTATCTCTAGTCAGGCCAAGAAAATCTCAACCTATAGCTTCATGATCTCTAGTTAGTCTAGAAATAATGTAACATTCATTTTCAGTATTTAATTTATAAATTTATTCTACTACTTAGAATTTAAATTGTTGTACGCAAATGATAATATAAAAACGTTCATGCATAAATATTAAATATTAAATATCACATAAATATGAAAATAAAGTGGACAACTTGTGGAACGAGTAGCGTTGACACTCTTCTACACTTTGATTTTGTTGGTTCCGGAATTAATATTTGACTTAAATTTTAACAAATATAACAAATTTTAAAAAGATCAAAAAACTATATTTAAAAAATTTATATTTCAGATTATAATATAAATTATTAACTTTAAATGTCTAAACATTTATTTTATTTGGAAATGTCTAAACATTTATTTGTGGACGGAAGCCGTAGTATTTGAGAAACGAAAAAAAATCAACTCATTGTACTCTATGAGGACAAACATGGAGCCTACAGCTGCGTAATGGTCGGCTAATGGCTTTCCACTTTTGTTATGTGAATTAATGCTGTACACATTGAGAATAAAAAAAAAGTGGTACACATTATTGTACTCGGTCCACTTCAATTTAATTTAATTTTACGTTGAAGTAATTTTTTATGTGGCCATATAGAATAGAAGTAGTATATTTCCGCCTTCAGGACATCTGAATTCTGATCTTGATCGTGTCTTTTTTACTCTGCATGTACGAGTACGTGGTTGTTTGTGTCATTTTCATTTCGTTTGTCTATGTGAGAATGAATGTATATAACTAGTAGTATAGGAGTATTATTTTTACTTTCTATAATGATAATTAGTTGGTACATTCTAATTATGGTGGTGATCTTGTATTATTAAATACTTGTAGCGATTTTGGGCATACCTCCTAACTCGCCAGACGCGGCTATCTTCAACAATGTGAATGCGTCTGCCACACCGGCTGCTCCAGCTGCAGGTACCGGAAGTACGTCGGCACCGGCGAGGAGTGGCAATCCAACTCCGACGAATGCGAACGGACCCCGCTTCTCTCCTCCGATCATGCTCACTGCTGCTCTTGCTTTCTTTCTCCAACTCACCCTTGCTGGAAAACTGTTACCAAATTAAGTTCTTTTTGGTACTTGATGATGGCTACTTCCTATTTCTGCCTCTTCTCTTCATTGTAGAAGTATTTGCTCTTCCTTTGATTTCTCCTTTCTTCATTCCTGTGTTGCATGTAGCTTTGTTCTGTTAAAAGGACACAAAACCCTGCTCTTACTTTGCTCTATGATATATGGGTATTAATGAGGAATGCCCTTGCTATGTTCTCTCATGATCAATCCCTTCCAAGTTTGTAATGAATAAAAAACCAGTGACTCGATCAAATGCACCAACCAATTGTGTACTGTTCTGCTGAAAATAGAAAACAAGGCTTCAACAATACTTGAGGCACCCACCAATCATCGTCATCATCATCATCATATGCAATTATATACGTAAACAATTATCTGTAACTACATACGAGCCCAACTGACTCTGCTCATATGAAACGCTTATACTCTTTTTTATCCATGTTGATTCTGTGGACTGCAGTATACTAACACATCCAAACTGACACCAAAACTTTCCAAGCCCTAGTATGGGCAATGTCGATCAATGAAAAAGACAGAAAAGTAGCACCACTGTCAGCATCAACCTCCCTCCCTTCTCAGCTCAGAGACCGGATGCTTTCAGTTTGATCAGTTATATACGGATGTAGTCATCTGCTGAGCCCGTGTGAGGTCATCTAGCACGGTCCACACAGGACGCTGCTTTTTCACTTGGCTTCTTGTTCAATACTAAAGCTTCAGCAAAACTCTTGGACATTTTCTGTACATGGTCATTGGGTTGTGAGACAGGACTCTCCGGCACACCATTTGTATCTTCTTGAACAGCTGCCATATTTGCTAGCTGTTTGGCCTTCCTTTCCTGGATTGCCTTTTGACGCTCTTCATAGAAATTAAAATCATCTAGAATGGAAGAGTGCGTATCATAACTTTTGAAGATGTTCAGCATCTCAATACCCTGCTGCGTCTGCACCTGCAGAGACCAAGATTAAGGCATCTCAGCTAAGTTGTTTCCTTCAGTAAACAGACTAGATGTATCATGCAGAGCAATAAACAGCAGACTGGAGGGGAATAGAGCGTTCATAGGCCTAAATCTTTTCTCCACTTACCATGTTTAGCCTCAACTAAAGCGTTTTACCATGCAAGTCCTAAACATTATAAATCATAACACTGTTACGCTTAAAATATCAATAAATGCTCGAGATTAAGGCCTAAAAATAATGTACTCCTACTTTTCTTTACGATTATGCCTTTTTGGCCTTATATGGTAAAACACCAAAAAAAGGCCTAAAATAGCTGTTCCCTCCAGATCTCAGAGTGCATCCATCCAAACTCCAAATGTGCATCAATCAGTGTAACACCATTTTTTTTAGGGAAGGCATGTTCGTGAAATTACGGAGATTGTGTCTATTGTGAAAAATTGGTAGTGTAATACTAGCATCATTGCAGAAATGGAAAACATATATACTACAAAACTAGAAGCAGATGTGGACGGAATCCATGAAGATGTGAAATTTTGTCCTAACATCTACATTAACGAAAACATGAAGTTCATGACAAGTAAGCTTAATATGGCTTCACATGCAAAACATAGTACCTATCAAGGAAGAAAAACAATAGTTGAAAAGTCTGGCCTGTTTCATGACTTCATCAGACCAATTCAATTCTTTTGGAACTCAGCACCTCAAGATAAAGGATGTCAATGTCTAATTCAAACTCATGTTACCTCTCGAGTGTCATTGCAGAAATGGAAAACATATACACTACAAAACTAGAAGCAGCTGTGGATGGAATCCATGAAGGTGTGAGATTTTGTCCTAACATCTACATTAACGAAACATGAAGTTCATGATGACAAGTAAGCTTAATATGGCTTCACATGCAAAACATAGTACCTATCAAGGAAGAAAAACAATATTTGAAAAGTCTGCCTGTTACATGACTTCATCAGACCAATTCAATTCTTTTGGAACTCAGCAGCTCAAGATAATGGATGTCAATGTCTAATTCAAACTCATGTTACCTCTTGAGTGTCTCTGCTGTTAGTAACTGGCCTGTTATCATTATTTTCCAGCAGGATGTGACGAAGTTGGCTGTTTGGTACATCTTTTATAATGTGCCACACTATAGGAAAGTGTCCAGACCATTTATCCTGAAGCCAATAATCCACACTTTTGTTGAAGTCTACAGGTCCAGTCATCTCAGCCACCCCACAAAACTGAGCACTGGCATTGACCTGCGATATTTTCCCAAGGAGGTGTCTGTATATTAGACTGTAAGCTAATATCAAACCCTCTATCCCAGACTGAAGATGGATTGAATGCAAAGAAGGTAATACATGCAGCTTGGAGATTGCCTTGAAATTTCAATTAAGTAGTAAACTGATAATTAAAAAAAAACGTTACAATAAACAGAGAGAAGAAACGGCATATGGTTTACAAACTTCCAATCAAACATTTTGCTGCCCAGCTCTGATTTATTATCCTATGTTTCAAGAGAAGATGACAACAGTTACACTCTATAATTAATCCTTTAGTGATATATAGACATGTCAGTTTACAGTTTCAAATTTTCAATCAACAATGGGTACAGGATAATGTAATTACCGAGAAAAAAAGGAATAATGGACATGTTCCTGGCTTCTCTTTTGCTTCACGATAAGCAGCATCCAACTTTTTGTTCCCATTGGAAGTGCTAGCCCAGACACCATATTTGATGCTCTTGTGGACATTATCCTCGCTATATGATTTTATTACAAAGAACTTTGCATCCTTATAATCTGTAACAAAATCCTTTTCACCGCATGATTCAATGGCATTCCCATTGACTGTTCCATTTTTGTTATGGCAAACCGAAAAACTTGTTGCTGTCTGACTTTTTGGCTTAAATGCCCTGGGACCTCTATTTCTTTCGGTCAATGTATCCACTGTTATAGTACAACTGCATGAGAATTGGGTGCACCTTCCTCCTTGTCTTGCATCACTAAACCTTGGCCAATTCAGGCCTTTTTGTCCAACCCTGAATGAGCCTCCATATGCAACACTTTTTTCACTATTATCAGCAAAGCAGCCTCCAGATCGGAAGCCAGAAGAGCATCCGAACCCATACAGCAATTCTTTTTCTGAAGTAGACTACATGGACCAGATAGCAAAATCACTAGTCTTGCAACCATCAAAAGGAAATGCAGGCAAGCAGATACCATGGGATAAATAAGTAGAAACTTCCAAATTGGGATAGAGAACAACCTAAGCTATCAAGTTGGATTAATCTCCATATAGCACGGGATATAAATTCACAATGTGTCACACTAAAAACTTATCAAATATATTAAAAGATATGTATAGAAGGTGCGAAGTGGTTATATCTTAAATCTTCAAACAATGATTCACACATTTCTGAGAAAATGTAGGACAGAGGACTAACAGAGTCAAACCCATTGGCATAAAACTCCAATGGACCAATAGCCATTCGGGAATCTGCTGATAATAATGAGCGAGTGAAAGAATGACGGCTGTCCAAGGGTCTTGACCAGTCTGCGCCGAGTCCACTGGCTCCTAACTCGCTGAGTGAAGTTTCTGTTAAACTAGTTTTCTCTGGAGTTCTGAGTAAATTGATTTTCCCACTGTATGATTCCAAAGGATATGGACAAGTGGATGTCAAGTCATATCTTGCAGCATCCTTTTGAAACTTGATATTTATGGGGCATTTTGAATGAGAAAGTGTGTCCATTGAAGGCACTGAAAATGTGTTTGGCTGAAGTAGTTGCTGGTTATAAGGTAGATTAGAGGTGACAGGGAACCTTGCCGCTCTTGCACCATGCAAGTGGCTAGAACCCCATACAGAAGGCTGCTGAGGTGATAAATGAGCGTAAGGACTCTTTACCAACTGAGGTCTGAGACCAACACCATAAAGTTGAGGGGGTGGATTTTCATTGCCAAAACCCTGCATCAACAGAACAAAAATGACAGATGTGTCTAAAAAACATGCAGGGGCAGAAGAAGTGAAAGAGAAATCAAAACAAAATTCACAACCACCAGTCAGAAGTTACAAACTTTTCCAAACCCCTCGTCAATGAAATGAGGAAGAAATGAACCCCGATTATGAACTGCATGTAATGAAAAATTAGCAAGCATCAGATAACAAGTAAACTAATTTGGGTCATGGTACAGCTAAGCTTGAAATTTAAAAACCTTATGACTGCATATATGGATTTGTGATTTGGCCGAAACTATTATCATCAGCAACCTTGATATACATTACAGAATTCATATTATACTTGAAACAATAAATCTTTGAAAGTCCTCCCCTTTCTCTAATTGTAACTGAACAGCCTGCACCAACTATGGTTCAAAAACTAAATGGAAACAATATGAAGAAGTACAAAAATGACGAAGTTCAGAGCAAATTTAGAAAGTGCAAAATGGTGATACGGGGAATTATCAGCATGGTTTTACCAATGATTTGCCTGTTAAAGAAAAGAAAAGTACATAGATTACGTAATGTACACAATTTCATTGATGCGACTTATAGGCCTAACTAATAAAGCCTTAAATTGAAACGTCTGGTACAACTTAAAATGAAAGAACAGACCGCCTCCTTGATAGAACCGTGGTTGAGGGTCAGTGGAAGTAAACAAAAGGTCATTCTGATCGGCATCTCCAACCAATGGCTCATCCAACCGGCTGAGAACACCATTCACAACATCAACGGCAACCACATCCTAGCGAAATCATTGAAGTGATAAATTCAAAGAAGGGCGCATTACAGATTGAAACGCAGCGTGTTTCCAGTCGTGAACAGAGCAGTAGACACAATAAGGAATACCTGACCATCGGAAACGTTTGGAGGCGTGAGCTTATTATCGTCTCTATCCATGGCGGCGGAGGCTTAACATCAACAAAAAGTGGACGAACAGAGCAGATTAAGTGCGCGAACATCTAGAGTAGAGTCGAACTCGATAATGCATAAGCAAAAACAGAAAGAGTGATCGGATAAAATCACGGGAAGGAGATCGTAATCCAAAAACGAATTAAAGATGATAATAGGATTCATACGTACCAGCAGAAGTAAGCCGATGAGACGACATTGGCATGAATGAGAGGCGATGAGTAGAATGCGGATGAAGCGGTTGAGGTTAGTGGGGATTTTCAGTTTCTGCGCTGAGCGAGAGGAAGATTCGGGGGAGGGAGATGATGATGATGGATGGGGGAGGCAAAAAAATGAGAGAGAGAGATTAGATTAGATTAGTCAGTAGATTAAATTAGATTAGATTAGATTAATGGGTTTTGGGTAAGCGTGCGCGCGATTGTGAAAGCCTCTAGTCTGGTGGTGGTAGACACTACAGTGTGGTATCGGGTGAGTGAGTGTGCTGGTGCATTGGGGCGAGCCCGTTCGAGCAACGCTCGAATTCGAGCTTAAACGTTAAACGAGTCTATTAAACCGAGTTTTATTTTATTTAGGCTCTTCAATTAAACAAACTTAAACTTGAGTCTGAGAAATTTGGTTTGGCAATGGTCACGGGCCTTAACGAACCGGGTAAAATTACAAATTTACCCCCTAAATAAATATTTATCTACCCTCCTAATAAAATATCCCAGTTTATTACGTGACTCTTCCTTAGCATCAATGTTATTTATCACCCGGGTGATTTTTCACCCGGGTGATTTTTCACCCACCTAGAACACTTGAAAAATGGAGGATAAATATGTAATTGTCTAATTAGTTGGCCTTGAGCTTCCAAATTACCTTATAGATAAGTCATTTGAACAAGTGGGTGAAAAATTGATTAACAGAGTTGCTTCCTTAGCCACCCACTATTCTTCTTTCCCAAATAGCAATTTACCCATATTTTGAATCAACCAAGGCACCCACGTGATATAGCCAATAAACCATTAATTAAAAAGTCTTTTCCTTTTATCAATCCCCTCCATAACTATCGTTAGGGGTGTAAGGAATAACCGAACCCGAAGCCCTACCCATCGTCCTCACCGATCTATCTCTGCAACTCACCCTTAGTCCACACTCATCCACTCCAAAGCCTTCACCACGTTGCGTTCATATGCATCACCACCACCAAAACAATCAGCTGACAAAGTTTGTGGCTTTCTACGATCTTTCCTACCGAAGCCGCCGATTGACCACGTGCTTGCAATTTCTTCGTCACGATGAGGCTCAACAACATGGGAATGATCTTGCAACACCAGTTCCAACCAACGGTAGTTCACAAGGAGTAGATCGGAGAATCTCATGGCGGTGGAGCTTCTCCAACCACTAGAATCCTAGATTTGTTCTCTGATCAACTCTTTCACCCTTCATCGGTGATTTCAAGTCAGCACATCCTTCATCGGTTCGGCTCGGCTCGTTCTCACCCCTAGGTGGTACAGGTGATGACCGTGATCGAGATCCAAATATCTATCTACCTCTTCGTCACTGTGTAACCACTAGTGGGTAAAACCATTAGTGGTGTAAAGACTACAATACCTTTTTAATAAATATATTTTCTTATTATGTAATTGAAACGCATCCATTCCTTCCTCTAAAACAAAGCTCTTCTTAGATTTACTACTCTTCCTCTCTCTTCCCGACTCCATTGTCTCGTCGTTCTGAAAAAGCTTCATAGATATAATTGTCGACCGGCCACTCTGTCACAGATCTTATCGACCATCGCGATTTCAATCGATTCCAAGCCAACCGTCACCAGAGTCTGACGCTCTCCATCATAAACTCCAAACAAACGACGACGTGTAATCCGGTAGAGAATCGACTATTCCGGCTCCGATCGATGTCCAATGTCCGGATCCAATGGAGAATCGACGCTTTCGGCTCCGATCGACGTCCAATGTCTAGATCCGGTGGAGAATCGACGCTTCTAGCTCCGATCATTGTCCAATGCCCAGATCCGACGGAGAATCAACATTTCCGGCTCCGATCGTTGTTATTTCATGCTCGCTATTCCGACCCCCCGGACGAACATGAGTAGTCTCTCCTCCAACAGCGGTGAGAACTCTAACGAAGCAAATCACCGACGCTTCTTGCTCGGAGATCTTGCGATCTCTAGAGCCGAATCAGCTTGCAATGAAGCCAAAAAACGATCAGTCTTGGTCTCCGACGATCTCAGATCTGGATGGAGCAAGATGATCTGAGATAAGGCTAGCAGTAACACTTCAACAATTTAATTTTGACAGTTTCGAAATTCATTCAGACGGTTTCCAATATATGTTTAGACATTATAACAGTTTCTAATAGACACTATAGACTATTATCAAATATTCTCGTACTCCATTTTGTTAGCAAGACAGTTTTTAGTATTTATTTATACATTATAACACTTTATAAGAGATACTATACTCTATTGTAACATATACTCATTTTCTAATAAACATTATAGAATTGTGTAACATAATTAAATAAACATTATAAACTCTTGTAATAGACAGTATTGCATATAACTTTAGACACTATATAATTAATTATAAATTAACGAAAAATTGTGAAAATTAATTTCTAAAAATATTGTTCCAAAAATTGCAGCGGTGACGGTGGTGATGATGTTGTCGACGGTTCCGGTGACGACGATGGTTTTTCTGAAGACTACGGCGATTCCAACGATAGTTACGGTGGTTTTGGCGGCGATGGCGGTTCCGGCAACAGCAACAGTAAGGGTGGATGGTGGTTTTTAATAGGAAGGGTATTTTAATCTTTAGAATTATTAGTTAAGTAATTAGATTAGTTAGGTAGTGTTATGATCAACTAGTGATTTTTCCTACTAGAGATTAACCAGACTGCTAAGGAGACCACTTATTCACCTCCACGCCGACGCAATTTTAACACATCGGTACTCCTGTAGTACGCAATTTTGTCCCAACCTTTTAAAAATCTCTCATTTTATCAGTCATTGACGTCTCATTTTAGGGGTAACTTTGTCACTACTTAGCAAACGGTGAATTGTGACATGACAGAACCGTTGCTCACTGCCTTGTTGCTCATTTTAGGGGTAACTTATGTAATTCAGAGACATTAGTCCCTAAAATTTGATATTGAGAAAGTGAAATTGCAATCTTGTCCTTGTTGCTCCCAACCCCAACCTTCGTTCTCCCTCTCTCCTTTCCAAACTCCTATTCAGTGCTCACTGCCTCTCCATTCCAGCTTCTAGTCGTCGGAATCGATCCCCTAACATTTGTTGGACCTCTACCGTCCCAACACCAGTCTTCTCCCTCACCTTGCGCCAGAAGACCACCTATCGTAGGAAACCAGTGATGGAAAATGGAAAGAAACATGAGGAGAAATAATACAACGAACGGGAAAATAGTCATCTAAATTTAGGGGGAATGAATTTAAGATTCTAAATTTTTAGGACTACATTGTTAGGTTTACAAATTTTGAGGTGAAATTAAAATATTAAGTCTAAGAAATGCACGGTCAATATCCATGTAATCGTTTAGTGGGAAGCCACATTATAGCACCATCTAAGCATATCTCACTATCAATTAGGACATCTTAATATTTGGTGGCAAATGTACCCCTTCAAAAATATTAATGGTTTTTTTACCCAAAAAAAAAATTGGTAGTAGAATGAGAGATTTTAAAAGGCTATGTATTATACAATATTGTTTGTTTTGTTTGTTTTTGTTTTTTTGGTTAGTCCGTAGGCCCATAAAACTTTTCCAAATCGTAACACTTGTGAAATTCCAGATGTTCATAAGAAAATACGGGACAGAAAAAAAGATCTCACGAATAAATTGCATAGATCACAATGAAAATGACGAAGAAAATAATAGATGGTTAGACCTAATTAAAAGATCAATAGAAGATTGAAATTGACATGTAAGTGGAAAATGTGATCCAAACTCGATATATATTGTGCTAATTCTTAAAGAATATGAATCGCTATAAAAAGAGGCGGACCTACTCTGCAAAGGGGGTTTATGAACCTTTTTTTTCCAAAAATATGTATAGGGGGTATATAATTTATTAGTTTGACCCCTTTAAAAATTATAATGATATTTAATATATTATATTGGTTATTAAAAAATACAAAGTGGATCAATTTCTTAATTATTGAGTTAAAGTTTATTATGGTAATAACTATAACTTGACCATTGTATTTCACTTTTTTTAATAACTTGATACCACATGTTTTCTTTTGCACTAATATGCCTAAAGTTCTTAAAGTAGTTTTAATTGCTTAATGACTTATATCGAGAAAGATGTATTTAAAAGCATTAGCAATGATGTAATTGTAGATTTTTTCTAAGGGATGAAGACTCAACGAGAACAATTTCAAAATTTCAAAATTTTACTATATAATTATAAAATTTAATCTTTTACTTGTACATATGGATCCCCCTTTTTGAAATTTCTGGGTTCGCCACTGGCTATAAATGGGGTTACAAAGGAGGATGAACTGGTCATTTTAAAAAATATGTGTAAATGAATGTGGTAAGTATATTTCATTTTGCTCATTTCTCCACTATTTTGTGATAAAATGAAAATTAGACAAGAAAAATAAAAGGGGGAAAATGGCTCTGTCTTGGTAGAGAGTTTGGGCCTTAATATATTTGTTACCTAAAATTAGTTTGGGTCACGGAGGTGCGCAACTTTGAGTTAGGCCCGTACTGATTTTGGGCTAGAACTGTTCAATGTCGGTCTACTGGGCCATAAATCGTACGAGACGAGGGAAGGGATAATGGTGTGATGATGATGGACACGTAAAGGGATGGGGAATCTATGATGATGAGACCAAGCCAACAAACAATGCAACGCGCATTTGATTTCCCATCATCATTCATGGTTTTTAATTTACCAAAAATTAAAAATGAAAATGAAAAATGAGAAGGTAGAGTTTCTTTCTGATCTTGAATTGATCCTTCACAAGTCACAAAGATGAAATGAAATGATTGCCCATCCTTGCCTTTGACGAACTCATCATTGCATTTCTTTAATCTCCCTTCTAATTACCTTCACTTTACTCTTTTTCCTCCATCATGTTCTTTTTATTTAAATTCGTCACTACCAATATTACTATTATCATTATTGTTTCGTATATATAGAAAATGAATTTTAAGTTGGTGGAAAAAAAATGCGGTGGATGGAAATTGGAAGTGAAAGAAAAGGAACATTAGGCGAGGAGGACTATGATATGAAGCCGCATCAATTTTTTCTGCCAAGATTAGTCATGGGAAGCACACTACCTCCACACATCAAACCTTGCATGTTAGGCATCCTTCATTTTTTAACACTTATTTAATTTTGCTATAAGGAAACTATATTCATATTATTTTTTAATTATTATTACCATCATTAGCAATCAATACAGGCTATACAGCTAATTCGCAAATGGTAAAATGACTAATTCAATTTCGGTTTAGGATAAAGTGTGCATCCTTTAAAGTGTGCACTTTTGTTCATTAATTACTAAATTGTTGAACTCGTCACTTCTGTCGGCTTCTTCCTCCTTCATTATTCTTGTGGGTGCACACTTTATCATAGATTAAAGAGTGCACACTGTATAATTTCTCATTATTTTTTTAGTTAAATATACTAGATTTGCAAATGAACAAAAAGTATCAGTATATGAAACTAAAAATGGCGAAAAGGAGCATTTCTGAGGCGTTATTAGTGAATGTGGTCCTCTATATGCTTGTCGTGGTTGTTTTGGTCTTAAATCTTTAAATATTTTTTTTGGAAAGCAAACCTCATATTAAAACGAAGGCTTGAGAACTCTGCCTCCAAGAAGGAGATAAGAGCAAGCAAACCGAGCAGAATTACAGAAGAAAAAAAGAAATACAGGGAGAGAAAACAAAGACTAACATGAGAAACAAGAACATGGGCAAAGAAATTAACTATTTCATATTGCCTTAAGAGGGTTCTGAACCCAGTCCGCCCAAGTGAATTTTGCCTTGTTGAACTTCTGAGAAATCCATAAGAATGAAAGCAGTTGGATGTCTACTATTGTAGTACAAACCAGATTCGAGGAAGGCTTGAAAATCACGAATTCCGCCTTGACCACAAGCACCAAGCCGAAATACACTTCGTCCACCAATCTTTGCGTTGGTTAATGGAGAGAGGAAGATTGTTGCAATTCTCTGAAAGAAGGTCATTCCAAGAGACCGCAGAGAAAGATCTCATTTGGTACCATTGGAAAATCTTGGGCCAAAGAGTAATGGCAGCTGAGCAAGAAGAGAGAACGTGAGTCGTCTATTCAAAACTGAAGCTACAAGAGGAGCACCCTAAACTGTCGAGGTGGACTCCTCTTCGTGAGAGTTGAACTTTGGAAGGGAGACAGTCAAGAGTAGCCCTCCACACAAAAATGTTGATCTTGATTGGAATCCAGGAGTTCCATGGAGCTTCTTCTGTATTCGGGAGAGCTGTGAGGGAGGCGGCTTGAAATATTTTGGAGAGGGACGATACCGAGAAGACACCGGAGTTGTCCCAACACCAACGCCAAGAGTCCTGAACATCTGCAAAAAGGAGACAATGATCTAACCAAGATACCAGATCAGTTAGTTCATCCAAAGACCTGCCGCTTGGATCCCTTCTCCAACACCAAACCCATCTTCTAACACCATCCCGCCACTCCTCTCTTTCCGAAACAAGACACCCCACATCCAACTCTAAAGCTGCAAGCCTAGGGAATTTATCTTTAAAACTTCTCACCAAACCAAACGTCCCCCCATAAATTGTTATTGCAACCATTAACCACCTTTCTACCTGTAGCATTTGAAAAAAGAAGATCCATTTTCTTTAAATCCCGCCCAGTTTTGAGAATGCCCCCCAAACTCCACTAGGAAAGATAGAAGCAGCGTTAAACCTACATCATCTCCATGAATGGTCTTAATGACATTGACCCAAAAAGATCCCTCCTCCATTCTAAATCTCCACCACCATTTTTCTAAGAGAGCCTTATTTTTTGCGGCTAGACTTCCTACATTTAAACCTTTATTATCCCAGTCACCCATTATTCTATCCTAAGAGATCCACGAAATTTTCCTGTTTCCACCCAAAAGAAATTCAAATGTAAACTCTCAAGGGTTTTGAGAGCCTTTCCAGGAGCACGGAACACAGAGAAGAAAAACAGGGGAAGGCTTCCAAGGACAGATTTCAGCAGAGTTAGACGACCGTCAATTGAAATGTTATTACATTTCCAAGAACCCATCCTATGCTTGAACTTTTCTGTGATACCTTTCCATGACTCCACTTTCTGCATACTAGCACCCACAGACATACCGAGATAAGCAAAAGGCATGGTGCATGGGCAGCAACACACAAAACTGGCGAACTGCTCCACCACATGAGGGCTGATCCCTACACCATAAAGGCAAGACTTTGCAAGGTTGACTGATAATCCAGATACTACTTGAAAGTTCTTTAGCAGATAGAGCAGATTTGTTAGGTTCCATTTTTCCCATTCGCCGAAGAAGATTGTATCATATGCATATTGTAAGTGTGTTATTTGGGGACCGAAGGTCCCTAGCTGAATTCCTCTGAAAATATGAGCATCCTTAACTGCCTCCATGATAACATTCAAACCTTCTGCTGCTATCAAGAATAAGAAAGGCGACAACGGGTCTTCTTGCCTCACTCCTCTTTCCATTCTGAACTCCTTTGTTGGACTACCATTTACTAGAACTGAAACTGACGCCGAACTGGCATTGAGAAATCCAATCTAGCAATTTCCTCCCAAAGCCCATCTGTGGCATGACCGCGATCATATAGTTTCAATTAACACAGTCGAAAGCCTTTTCAAAGTCAAATTTAAGAATCATTGCTTGCGCCTTTTGTTGCTTTAAATATTATATGTACTCATTAGCATTTTTTTATACAATTGGATACAGAGATGACGGAAACTTGAATACAAGATTTTCATCTTATGTCTTTATGAGTTTAACCACTAGATTAGATGTCCGGGACTTCGTAGCACTTTCTTAGCACGTAGTATTAGTAGTAAATTTTCTATGCTACTTAAATCTTTTATATATAATTTAAATATTTTTTGGTGCACAATTTTATTATGACAAAGCTACAGTTGCATGATCGATACCATCTTTCTTAATCCAGCATAGAAAATGACAAAACTACTGAAATCTTAATCCAGCATCTCTGGAAAAAGAAAAAAAAACTAGTTTAAGTTCCAATAAAATTTAACAGGCTAGTAACCAAAAAGAAATGATGTGCAGTACTAGAACACAGTTGGAGGGTCAAAGTATCAAGTAATTGGAGAGTTTATTAACACTTTAGATTTGCAAAATTCATCTCCTGTCCAAATGTAAATACGGAGTACTTTTTTCCATCGCACCTCAGGGGTTAAAGTGTTGCTTCTTAAACAAGATGAACCACCACCATATTACTATTTACTGGTAGTATAGTAGTACTACATAGTACTTTCTGGTACATGTGAATGATGGGAAGTAAAGGTAGAAAAGGAGAAGAATTGAGCCTCTATTTACTTACGATCAGATTTGATGTCTCTTAATTCCTTTACTTCTCATAATATATTTTATTAACATTATTAATTGTTGTATTAAAAAACTAACAGATTGATTAATTGTATTAAAAAATACATCAGAAGATAGAAATGAAATAAGAGATTAGGGGATACTAGTAATCTAGACTCTCTATTTACCAGAAATAACCTCAAATCTTAATAAATTATTAAACCAAGGCAAGGCGTTGGTTTGCAGTGCACCATAATTATTTATATATACTAAAGTAGGAGGTTAATTTTAATGTACATGTACAGTATCCAGGAGAATAACAAGCTTGATCTGTGATTGTGTATTATTATCTTCATTCTCCCTAAGTTTTATTTTTGTTCAATTGAGTCTCTATCCCTTCTTAACAAGCGATGTCTATTTCGTCCAATGGTACGCATTTAGGTACTAAAAAGTTTAATAAGTTTGAAGCCAAGGACGAAAACCGTAGATACGAAATCCTTACAGCTCCTTGAACTTTTGTAAAATATACAAATGAACCCCGCGCGTCCAACAACATTCAAAAGAATGCAAAAAACGGTCCTCCCCTCTTAAATGTTCTTTGTTTTCTTTCTAACTTTTGTATTTGTTTCAACCAAGTCTGCAACGCAGTCTTCTCTTTTCTTAAGGGTTGATTGCTTTTCCTCAATCTCTTTAATGCATGAGCTAAAATGTTAGTAAAAACGATTAATTTTTCAGACTTATCGATTGTTTTTAAAAAAACTCATACTTTACCAACCCAAAACATCACCAGGATCCTGTAACTTTAATTATTGTACCACTAGGATCCTGTTTTAACTTTTTGTCTAATAAAGTCTTGTTTTCAAGTTTTTTCTTCATCCATGGTCCTATTTGACATTTTTGCCCTCAATTTTTAAAATATTGCCATTTTAAACATTTGTAAAATATAAAAATCACCCTAACGTTTAACAAAACTTTCAATTTTACCCTCAATTTGTATAAACCCTAAAATTCTACCATAACTTTTACAAATACTTACAATTCTACCCTAAATTTTTTTTTCTCCACTTTATCTCACCACCGGAAATCTCGCCGGACTGTCGACAGCCTTTGCCGGAATGTCCTCTAAGCTACGAAACGCAAGTCTAGGCGGTAGATCCGCAGCCCATGGCCGCGAATCACCGGCGCAGGGCCTCAAATTGCTAGCCCAGGGCCGCGGATCGCGGCCCCGCGATTTTCTGGCTGCGGCCCATGGCTTTCCGGCGGTGGTGGGTCGGATGGTGGTTGAGATAAGTGAGTTGAAAAGTTTAAGGTAGATTGGAGGGTTTATTTGTAGAATTTTAAACTTTGAGGGTGTAAATGGTATAATAAGAAAAATTCAGTTTATGTTCGTTATTGTACCATTTCTGTGAAAGGGTAAAATAATAAAATAATCGTAAAAAAGACCATGGATAAAGAAAAAACTTGAAAACGGACTTTATTAGTACAAAAAGTTAAAACAGGACCCTTATGGTACAATAATTAAAGTTACAGGACCATGAGTGCACTTTACCCCTAAATTTTCCTTTTACTTACTTTTTTTTATTACCCTTTTACTAAAGTAGAATCAACATATTAATTTTGTTTAAACTGATGATGTTATTTCAAGATTTGTTAATCATTATTTATCTCACTATTTTAAAATATACATTTTTCAACATTTAATATATAATTATATATTTCAAATATTTTAAATTGTAAATTCTAATTATATATACACAAATGTTAATTTAATATGTGCAATTTATGAGTAAATTAAACTCAATTATATCTATATGTACTTCTCTGACAATAAATCCGCGGTAACGCGCGGGTAGCAGCATCTAGTAATGATATAACAACCGTGAAAAAGGGGAAAAGATTAAAAGTAAAAAGAGGAAAAGATAGGGGGCAAAAGCGGGAAAGAAAGTTAATGGGTGGTGCAGGGAGTAAATGAAATGATGATGAATAATAATGAAGGGAGGAGTCGGGGGATGATTTTAGTCACGGCAAAGAAGGAACAAAGTTGCGTGCGGGTCAGAATAAGGAATTATCGCCTCTGGGGCCTGCTGACGTGGACGCACACCACTGGCTATCATCCCCCGCAACACTGAAACACAAAACACACAGCATCCATCACTCTTAGATACACACATTACTTACCTGCGAATTTCCTCTTCCCTTTTCCTCTTCTTATTGAAGAAGAAGAAGAAGAAAAGCTGAAGAAACTGGCCGCGCTGCTGCTTCCGTGCGGCGGGGCATGGAAGAGCTGGCCATGCTCAGGCAGCTCATCGGTCAGCTTCAAGAGCTCTTCCAGCTCTACGGCTCCACTCACCTTCCCCTTCACTCTCTTCACTACCAACCCGACAATCGCAGGTTTCTCTTTCTCATCTTCATTCCATCTTTCTTTTCTTCTGGGCATTCTATGATTCACTATTATCTCCCGAAATTCCCCGCTTTTCTTCTTCATTTTTTCCCCGATTCGCTCTTCTGCATTGTGTTCGTTATTAGGTTGCTTGAATTCGTTAAGTCCTTCACCTCCCACTAAATTTTTCTTTCATAGACGCTGTTTCTGTTTGTGTGTTTAAATTGTGACAAGATCAACCAATTGCGAGGTTGGTTTCAAGCCTAAGCCGTTTCTGTTTGAGTGTTTAAATTGGTCCTCTAATGGATTCTTTCAATTTTAAGCTATTTTTCTCTGATTCCGTTTTTCCTTTCTTTCACCTCCATTTTACCCCCTTTTTTTCTTCTGGCAACTATCTTTCTCATCTCTTACTTCTTTTAACCCTTTATCATCTCTCCCTCTCATTATTTTGATTCACAGCCGACATTTTTGGTTGCCGGATCATGTTCAAATGTCCGGATTTTGGTAGATGACCACTTGTGTTTGCTGTTTTGTTTAGTGGAAAGCGATTACGGTTGGTTGCAAACATCTCGCTCTATCCCCATTAATCCGATGAATGAAGTGTTCTACTGCATGTTCTCTGCACTACATTTTCAGCAATCCTATTTGGCAATGATTCATTGAACTAAGGACCTGTCCTCTCTATTTCTCCCAGCTTATCTTTATTGGAGAAATTATTCATAGAACCAAGGACCTTTCCTCTCGTTTTCTCCTAGATTCTCCTTTTTATTGGATTAAGAAAGAAATGTTTTTGCTCATTAATCTGAGGATGGATAAGTATAGATAGAAAGCTGGTCTGTGAAAGAGGGCCATTTTATAAAACAGCAAGACTACAGAAAATTGCTTTGAAGATAATTTGTATAGAAAAGGATCAGACTTTCCTTGACTCAGATGTTGGTGTGCATAAGAATGTCCAGGGGTGGTCTGTTGTGTCATAATCTTTGTCAAAATGATCCAATATTGGCCAGCGTTGTTTTAGTATTGGTTCTGTGAAATGTACTCTCAACTGAAGTCACTGCTGAACGTTGATTGACTTTTACATCACCCCTATATTAGATATGTGCTATTAAAGGGATGATGAGTGATGATATATGTTTGCAGATTGCATGCTTGTTCTTGTAGGGGCTTTTATCACTGTGGTCAAGTCATTGAAAAAGGTTTTGGTTCCCATCTGTTCAGGCTGATGACTCTCACCTACAGCTTAGTTATATGATCACTTGCAAAGGAAAAAAAAGGATCCATAATTTCAGAATCTTTTCCCCTTTTAAGATCATCTTCCAAGCTCTAAGGTTCTTGAAATGGTCTGCAGCAACTGGAGTTTGGTCCCTTTCATAAATTTATTTGGTACTGTTACTTTTTTATTACTGCGTTGTACAAAGATTGTGTCGTTGACGGTTAACAAATAAAGCTGAAAACCGTTGAAAACTATATTCAGATCTTCTGGTACAAACATATCATGGACTAATTGAGGGTTCCATTAGTTAAAGTTTTTTTAGTACTCCGTATCATTTTTGGTCTCAGTTGCAGACAACTTATGGGTGACCGTCTCATGAATAAACTGACCTTATGAGCCTAACAATTTTGCTTACTGTTACAGATTAATGGGACTTGCAATGTCAAAGTTATTCCACAGAACATGTTTCTAGTTGTAAATTTCTTAATTGGTTTTAACAGCAGGATTCTGTTTTTTCCTATATTTCAAACCCGTCAGGTTTTGTAGCTATGTAAGCCAGCTTTTGCAATGTGATTTGTGGCTGTATTTGCGAGCTTTTGCAATGCCCTCACAACAAACATGTAGTTTTTTATTTGGAATTGTATTCCTTAAGAGGTTAAATAGGCCGAAAGGTTCTTAGCAAGAGCCTTATATGTCATAGGCCCTTCTTTTCAGTAAATAAGTAAGATGCAACTTTCGGAATGGAGGACTTGTGGACTAACTAGCACCAGGATCCTGTTCCACCCTATATTTTAATAATCACAATGATGATACACCTATGTTAGCTTCTAACATGAAGGTATACAGATGACTGCTGGCATAGACACCAGAATGAAAGGTCTCTTGTGTATGTCAACCATAGGGAATAGAAGTAAATTTTAGTTTGGTATATATTTCTCTCATCTTTTCCATTAAACGCTTAAGCACCCCTTTTGTCATCTGTTTCTTGTGATTCACATATTGTTTGTAGCTATGACTTCTATAGGGACAAGTGATGCAATTGCTACCAAATCTTATAATCACTTCAGGGAAAACCTCAAAAAGAGGGAGGGAGGGGAAGTAAAAGCTCTCTTATGAGAAGATCTGTGCAACACCACTGTTTCCAGTTGCCTTTCTGGAGCTGTTATCTATATCACTTAAGCATTACAATTATCACTATTCTGGCACATCTGTCCTTTGACTGACAAAGTAGATGACTTGGTTTAACATAAAGAGTAATGGTGGAGTTGGCACTATTTTTAGAGTTCTGAAAATGCTTCTAGGGCTCTAGAGCTGTTCTGTTTTACTGTTGAACCAATAATTGACAGAAAATTGTGTCTCATGTTTAACTTCTATGCGGAACTGCCTTATGCTAGTACTCATGTGCCACCCTTCTCAACTCATATGCAGATTATGTAATGCTGATGGCCCTACAGAGGATGACTACTATGACATTATGATGGCAGCTGGGAAGTCCGGAAACTGCGAAATGTTGGATCCACTAAAGCTGCCTCCTACTAAGAGACCTCGCAAAGAGCGGAACAGAGGGAAGCTACCTGGAAGCAGCATAGATACTGAAATTATGGAAGCAAAGATTTGGAAAGAATTTCCTGAAGACCTTTTTGAAGCTGTGATTGCAAGGCTTCCTGTTGCCACGTTTTTTCGTTTTCGTTCAGTCTGCAAAAGGTGGAATTCCTTGCTGAATTCTCAAAGCTTCTCTCAGCAGTGCACAGAAGTACCACAATCTGTTCCTTGGTTCTATACGATTACTCACGATTATGTGAATTATGGGGCCATGTATGACCCATCTTCAAGGAAATGGCACCACCTCACAATCTCGTTTCTGCAAACAAAGATGATTGTCTTGCCAGTTGCTTCCGCAGGAGGTCTAGTTTGCTTTCTTGACATCAACCATAAGAACTTTTATGTGAGCAATCCTTTGACTCAGTCATTCAAAGAGTTGCCTGCTAGATCGGTCAAGGTGTGGTCTCGTGTTGCTGTGGGGATGACTCTGAATCAAGATACAGCAATCTGGGGCTACAGGGTGATGTGGCTGGGCTGTGATGGGGAATACGAAGTTTATGATTCGGTGAAGAACTCATGGAGTCGACCTGAAAGCATGCCTCCACACATTAAACTTCCACTGTCCTTGAACTTCAGGTCACAAGCAATTTCTATCGATACCACACTCTACTTCATGCGCTCTGATCCAGAGGGCATCATATCCTACAACATGGCTACAGGGATGTGGAAGCAGTTTGCTGTTCCATCCCCACAGCATTTAAGCGACCATACACTTGCAGAGTGCGATGGCAGGATCATGCTTGTTGGGCTGCTGACGAAAAATGCTGCCACATGTGTGTGTATATGGGAGCTGCAGAAGATGACACTTCTGTGGAAGGAGGTTGACAGAATGCCAAATATCTGGTGCTTGGAATTTTACGGGAAGCACGTCAGAATGACTTGCCTGGGCAACAAAAGTCTGCTCATGTTGTCATTAAGATCACGACAAATGAATCGATTGGTAACATACAATCTGATGAATGGAGAGTGGCTGAAGGTTCCAGGATGCATGGTGCCTCGTGGGAGAAAGCGACAGTGGATTGCATGCGGTACTGCGTTTCATCCATGTCCTACTGCCACTGCTTGATTTGTGGCTTTCTACACCATGCAATGCTTGGGGCACTTGCATCCTCGGTTGTGTGTTTTGTTCACCTCCAACCTGCAGATTTTGCCACTTTTTCAAATGGATCTCGAAACCATCGATTTCGTGATTGTGGCTTGTTGTATAACACGGGCGAGTAACTCTACTTTGAAGAGACTAAATTCTCTTATGGTTGTACTGAAGTTGTTTACTCCATTACTTAGAACACTGTCCAAGTTAAAAAAAAACCTCCTGAATAGTACTCCAGTTTCTTTTGCATATTGTTCTCCACCTTTCAAGTTTCATCATTGCAATATATCCTCAGTTTTCAGTCATCAGTTTGCATTGCCTGACACTGTTGGAGGCAATGTGGAAGTCGCTGCTGCCATTCGCCATCAGTTTTCAGTCACTAAAATGACGAATTACAAGAAGTTGATGGCTTCGTTTGAGCTAACTTGTTAGTTCTTGAAGTAGTATCTATTCCCGTTTTGCAAATGATGTTCTCAAACAACTGAGAGATAAAAGAGTTTCAAAAGAGCATGCAGGAGACCAATTTTCTGAATCATTACTGATAAAAAGATCCTATGTGTAGGTAATCAATCCATCAAAGGGTTGGTCGTCCACACTTTTGTCTTGCCCATTTGATTCATGATAAGTACTCCGATAAGGCTGGGACAAAACTAAACATATTTTTGTGCTTCTTTGCAACATAACGCTCCTCTGGCAACGCAAAGGCTAGCTGCTCCAGAAACCCTTGCCCTTTAAAGTATCGGCGCCTCAAAGAGGGAAGTAGTGCAAGTTTGAGGTGAAGGCAAAAAGTTGCTGCACCAGGCAGGGTGAGGAGGAGAAAAGTGAGCATGGTCAAGTATCCTGGTGGCGTTTGCATCAGGATGTTCGTTGAAAGCTAGAGGCGGAGAGTAGGAACAAACAGGGCAAAAGGGCTATGTAACAATTGTGGTTATGATTCTGTAAATGAGCTAAAAATTTCATTAGTGGTGGCAGCTTTAAGAAGATGCTTATAACCCGTTCATCATCATCCACAAGACTGTAACCCATTGTTGGAGTCGACTGTTAAGTACTACAGACTCATCACTACTCTTAAAAATATACACAACACCCATGCACGTTACCTTAATTTCACTGATCTGAGCGGAATATCCCCGCATTCTAGAAAATTTTGCTAGTGTCGCATCCTTTTTGATTGGATATTCAACAATCTTGGATAATTGGAGGGTCTTTTACCCTATTTCAAACGTCATCTAGTGAATCAGAGATTTTGAGTTCAACAGAACCCTTGTGACACAAGGGTTGCAAAAACACTAGAAATTCAAGAAGTGCTACAGGCTAACCATATACCACAGCAATAACTGGATGTAAGATAAGTTTTATTAAAAGTGTATAGGGTGAAGACAGTACAGCAAATGTACCAAACTTGAAAAGGTAACCGACACGACGAGACTCAGATTACTTTCTAATCTTTGTTCAAGCTTTAGATTTATGCCATTCCTCCGCTGGTTGCTGTTCTGATGATCTGGAACAAGGCTGAGAAAGAGCACAAAAATCTCAGTACCCAAGTATCGATAATAAACACAGAGATCCTGAACATTCCCTAGCCTAAAAAACAGTTTGCTGACAGCAAGATCAATAAAGGACTTCAAACGGGATTACAAAAATATAGGACGGCAAAATAAATCCGATCATCTAAGGATTTAAAACAATTGTCTTGTCATCAAGATCCTGCACTAATAAGTTCCACGAATTCATAGACATTTAGATGGCGTGGACAACAGAAATCTATCGTTAGCTGCATTGAATAAGGGCGAGAGTGCTTACATGATCCAATGACGATGAAAACGAAAAAGCCAAGAAGAACAGGGCCAACAGGGTAGTCCTTTCCCTTCTTTGTGCTTGTTTCTGGAACAGCTCCCCTCTTCGTGATGTTCCTCTCAAACTTCACCACCTTTCTGTCTGCGAGTCTCCTGGAAGTCGTCTGCACGAAACAAAAGCACCATGCGTTTAATTCAATCGCAACGCGTCAATGGAAACAGTGACGAGCAAATTACGCCGTCACAGAGATCACAGATCAAGAATCGGAACAATGCAACCGCCGACCCCGCGATCGGAATCAAAATTATGTTATAAAACGAAAAATTCACAGATCAATCTCCCCAATCATTCCAGAACTAATGACAACACATTGCAGTCCATAGATCTGGGCAACGAATCGGACCAAAGCCCTAACCCTAATTTCACAAGCTAAACAACGAAATTCCGACGAGATCTAGAAGAATCAACTAGGAAAATGGCAAGATCGATGACCGGAATCGCAACCGGCGTAGGAAAAATTGGGAAAATTACCATGATGAGAGAAGTTCGGCCGGGCGAGAAGGGTTGAAGCGTGAAGCGATAATGGGAAACCCTTGAGTTCCTTGAGCGATTTCTCTTATGGCTCCTTGAAATCTCCGCGTCTTGCGAGTTTAGCCGGGCCTCTGACTCCCCATCCCACGCTTTTATATTCAGCGTTCCCCCATGACAGACGGATACGCTGCGCCACCGCGTTTCCTGTTATTGGACCGTGCACGTTGATCCGATGACGTGTTTCAAATTCATTGGGTGGAATGTTTGACGTGGACTGACAAGCGTTGGAGTTGGTCAAACCAACTCAAAGATCAATTAGACTTAAACGTACATAGTACAGTAATAGGATCGGATCGAACGAGAAATGTGAGCGTGTTTTGAGTCGGTTTATTTAGTATATATATGAAAAACATTTATACAAATGTATTACTAATTAATTTATTAAATTAAAAGGCTAAAACATCTTTTCTATAAATTTATTAAAAGGGTAAATTTAACATAAAATTTTTTATGGTGTGTGTTTTTTCACATATGTGGTAAAGGGTGTCTTAGTCTTTTAATTCATTAGGTTAGTTAGTTGAGTTAGTTAATTAGTAATATATTTAGGTATGTGTTTTCCATATATATGATAAATAAACGGACTCACAAAAAATGGGTCGGTCGTTTCCCGTCCTCACTGTCACGTTTCTAAAATATAATCTATAATCTATAATTATATACTAATAGATGAGACTTACCAATAATAGCCAGAAAAAAAAGTTAATGCCGAGTTCTCGTGAAGCCGCGTAGGATTCACGTAAGCACCACATATGATCCATGTTTTGTTTTCCGGACATTTAATGTTACCATTAATGTTACCATTTAAGGTTAAAAATATTTTTGATGCATATTATAGAAATGTGACTAGTTTCTAAATATATTTTTTCCAAATTGTTTTAATAAATTTTTTCTAGTAATGATTTGATTTTCCTACAACATCAAAAAATAAAATCATTAACTTTTCAGGGACAGATGGAGTATTTACATAATCAATGGCGGACCTACCTTGTACAAAGGGGGATATTAGCTGGACCCATTTAAAATTATGTTGATCTTTTACATTTTATATTAGATATTAAAAGAGAAAAAATAAATTCTTTATACTTCAAACAAATACAAAGCTGATCACTTTATTAATTATTGAACTAAAGCTTTTTTCGCTAAAACTATAATTTAATAATTATACTTGTACTTTTTTACTAATTTGGCACCAAATTTACAAGTAGAAAATTTGATGACTTATATAGTGTAATATAAAACTTAATGATCTAAGTATTAAAAATATGAAGATTAGGAATTAAATCAATTATAAATCTAACTTAAACAAGATTTTGTGCATTTTTTCAAGGTTAGATGAAGTATACATCTCGTTATGTGTCTCTAAAAAATTGTACACATTTCATTTTGGGTTGTCCCCGAAAATTTGTCCACTTTAATTAAAATGAATCATTTTACTCTCAAAAGTCACTAAAGTATCATCATTTTACCTTTATTTTTCATGTTTCTTTTTTTTTTACAACTTGTTCACTCAAGGATATTTACGCCGAAAGTTCGAAATGTGCAATGTCGTACATGCACCTTAATTCAAGTGCTCAGTTAAATAGATCAATTACCTCGGAGTGAGGAGTATAATATTTATTAGTTAAATTTCTTAAAATGTAATTGATCTCCTATATTTCATAGCATATTTAAGGTAAGACAAAAATGGATTCCCTTTAAAAAATTTATGATCCCGCCACTACACATAATCTTTTACTTAAAAAATATATAGATCATAACATAGAAATAAAAATTTCAACAATAATAAGATGCTATAATGTTTGAAACAAAAATATGAAAATACAAATTTTTATACCTATTTGTTTCTTTGTATATATGTATATTTTCTTTTGAGCCCTTAAAATTGGGCCCAAAACACAAACTTTGCCCACTTGTAGGTAGGGCCGATCATGGATGGGCTCCTCACGAGGTGTAAGGGTGGCCGTAGTAGGGAAGGGTGGCTGTGTTGTGTTGTGTTGTGTTGGGGGTGGGAAGGGCAGTTGGGCGGTGGGGCAGGAGCAAGGAGGCCAGAGTAAAAATGCACATTTGTAAAATTTTAAGGGTAATATTGTTAAGTTCAAAAAAATTTACTACTAGTAACACCTCCTCTTGGGTTTTAACTATTGGGCCTCAACAGTTCAAACGATGGGCTAATTTGGTGAAACCTTACTTCAGTTTTGGCCCGCTACTCAATACAGGCCCAATTTAGGATGCTTAGTCCATCCTGTTCTACCCACATACTGTCTATGAATAAAATGAAGCAGTAGAGTATTATACACACGGCATGATTGGGAGTTTGCAGATCGATTGTAGACTTTTATGGAACAAATAAAGTAGATACTCAGTCCAATGAATTGTGGATGGAAACTCATCCCATCTGGGCGGGGTACAGCTAAGTAAGTTCAGTTGGCATATCACTATCAACAATTATGGAGGAAAAAAGGAGGAAGCTTTTTGGCTTCAAGTTTTTTACTTTCACTTTTTTTTAATATTTATTTTTTTACTTTCACTTAGTTACAACAACACCCCCTTCTTAATCTGTTACATGTGATCATTTTGATGTACCAATTTATCAATCATGTTTGCTATACATAGGATAAACTCTTAATACAAAATCTGAATAGGAGAAAAGATCACAAATAGTAGACACTAGTGCACTTTAACTGAAATTATTGATCCAAAGAGGTTTTCAAAAAGAAAAAAAGAGAAAGAACAGAAAATAATGTACTCCACAAATTAAGCCATGTAAAGATTCATTCAAGCTGCATAAAAAGGGGTCCGTTCCCTTCCCTGCAGAGAGTTTGTTTTAACATGAGGTTAATTGCTTGCTTTATGGAAAGCAAGTCAGATGATGCTACGCTAATTTCTTACACTTTGTTCAGTTTTGTGAATTAAAGCTTTGAAAAGCTTCAGGTTGAAGCCGTGATATATATATAGGTCCTTGTTGTCTGGTTTAACATTGACAACCAGAATTAAAGTAGACGATTAAAGGGTGCTCTGTCTGTAATTTTGTTCAACGAGATGGACATTAAATTAATTAGAAACACAAGTGTCAGAGATTGAACTTGAAGCCGCATTGTTTGTTTCAACAAACACGGGCGCCACTGAATGATAGTCGCATCGCTTTAGCAACAACGTTACTTTAACGTACGTAGATATTGAAACCTTTGTTGATTTTGTGTGGCGAATTTAATTAGTGTTTGAACCAAAAAAAGAAAATAGAGGATTAACATTTGTCCCTTTCGCTGCCTACGCTTCTCTCGGCCGGTGGTCTCCCTAGCTTGCCATGCCTTGCTTGTTGATCGTTTTTCTCAACAAAAAATGACCATTTCTCTTCTTTTAAATAATGTAGGAGTATAATTTGTAGTTTAATGTCGTATGTTATTGTTATTTCTCTTTTCAAATTAGAAATATGTACGGCTGATCAATATCATGCTTTATTCCGTCTCGCTGTATTTACAGAAATTCAAAGGAAAAACGAAAGGTATAAGCTGTACATTTAATCTTAGCCAGATAACCAAATAGTCACTTGAAACTCACTTTCAGTCAAAAACTGATGTTAATCCAAATCTAGATCTAGTTCAACTTCTTAAAAGCATGCATTTAAAGTATGAGAAGATTCACTGATCATCGGGACTTGTGTTTCAAGTAATCGATGTTCTAACATAATCACTGTCTATTAAAAAGACCAAATATGTAAGATGGGCTCGACTCGCTACGTTAAGGCTATGTTTTTCCAGGATTCCGGCGCCTCCGCCCTTAATTGGCACCGCATTACGTAGAAAACACGAGTTTTACTGCGGCCTTTACTGGGACGAGGGCCGCGGTAAAGCTTGGAACGCCGTAAAGGTCGCTTCCACAGTATACTTTTGTGCGGTAAGTCGCGACAATTTTTTTCCTTCTTTCTTTCTTTCTTCTTCTCCCATTTTTTTTTTTCTATTTTCCTTCTTCTTCTTCTTCTTCTTCTAGTTTTCTCCTTCTCTGTTCTTTCATCTTCTTCTTCTTCTTTCCTTCTTTCTTCTTTCTTTCTTTCTTTCTTTTCCCATTTTTTTCTCTTATTCTCCTCCTCCTTCTCTCTTCTTCTTCTTCTTCTTCTTCTTACATCTTTCTTTGTTCTTCTTCTTCTTCTACGGATGAATTTCTGGGTTTTGTGGATGAATCCGGATGAATATTCATCCGAATTCATCCACTTTTTTAAATTATTTAAAATAATTACTGCGGCCTGGGGCGTGAAAGGCCGCGGTAATGCTGCGGTGTGGGGCGCGGTAAGGCTTCTACCGCGAGTTGTTTTACCGCGGGAGGAGGCCATCTCACATATTTGGCCGCGGTAAGCCATGAATGCTCCACGTAGTGCCGATCTCGGTTATCTTGGAGCTCTTTTGGCGTGTTCTTTGGCGTTTCTTCTCCGATCTCTCTGCTCTCGAAAAACCGGAGATGTGGGCGAAAGCTTTCATGATTTTCTCATGAAGGTCACCGAATTGGTTGGTCGGACGCTCTCTGTTTGTCGAACTTCTCCGCAGTTGGCAGTTGAAATCGGCCACTGACGCTTGTAGGCCGTAGAATCATGGTTACAACATATCGACTCGACGACGCTTGGCTATTTGACAATGCTGGTTATGCTCAAAAAATCCGGCATCGCGCTCCCTTTGGTCCTCTGGTGGTGGCCTCCTGCCGGTCTTGCGATGGTGTGTCACTAGCCTTGTTGTTCGGTAGTGCATCCTCCATCAGGGGACAGGGGATTCTCCTTGATCATTGTTTTATACTCGTCGATGGAGGCTATGTGACGCAGGTTGGGTTTTACTGGTTTATTGGTAGCGCCTTTGATGGGCTGGGTCTTCTTCCTAGATGGAGCCATCCGCAAGCCGAATCTGGTTGAGAAGGTGATTTGGGGTCTTTGGGGGTCTTTGGTTTTTCTATTTGTGAGATTAATTTGGTTGGTATTTTGGGTTGGTGTGATAAATTGTGGGTGTCATTGGGGAAAGAAAAGTTCTGGTGGAAAGACAGTTGTAGGAGGACCGAATGCTGGTGGAGGTGGCAACTGAGCCCGGATTGGCAGGGATGTGGATGGCTTGTAGGAAGAAGTGCAGGTGGCAGCAGGGAGGAGCGATGGCTCTCCTACAGAACAGAGAAGAAGAAGAATGAAAATGAAGATGAAAATGGAGAAGAAGAAGGAAGAATGAAAATGAAGAAGAAAACGGAAGAAGAAGAAAGAAGGAAAGAAAGAAGAAGAAAATGGGAGAGGATGAAGGATGAAGATGAAGATAAAAATGAAAATGAAGAGAAAGAAAACGGGTGAAGAAATTAAAAATAAATCTTACAGCGGCCTTACCGCTATGAAAGGACCGCGTAAACGTTGGAAGCGAGTGGCGGCGAAAGTTACCGCGCCGTGCAGCGCTTTCGACGCGATAACGTGGCTGTTGCCACTTTACGCGTCCAACGCTTTACCGAGGCTTTTGCGCGGTAAAGGCCGCGGTAAAACGTCTTACCGCGGCCTTATGCGCGGTAAAAGCCTCGGTAAAATTGGTATCACCCACGTAGTGTGAAGCAGTGAGAGACTTTGTCTCGAGTGGTTGGGATGCAAAGTCCGACCCAACCATTCGTAGTTTGTTCTGGACCTGGGACGATCAGTAGATAGTAATGCTTACCTGGTATTGGATATAGTCCATGCAGGTGTGGTTTGAAGTTTGTTGGTGCTTTCCGGGAGACCTTGCAGAGAACATGCTCTTTCGGGCACGCTTTGCGTGGCTTCAGTGGAGGGGGACGGTAGCTTCGAGCTCTAATTTAGATGTTGCGAATGGATCATTGATTCAAGCCTTGTGGCAGTTTGAGAGCACTTACGAAGATCGGCTTCACTTGAGAACTTTTATCCTTTATTGGTTTTATGTTTCTATTATCCTGAATTTCATGTTATCTAGTACTTATTTAATTTCATTATGGTTAGTGTTTTTAGGATTATTATTCTCATTAGCATTGAGCTATTGGGATGGTAACTTTGATTATGCTCGTTTTAGGTAGAGTATTAGTAGTTCTCGAGATCTTATTCCCGCTTAATTTGTTTATCCAGCCAGGCTGTTAGTAATTGCATGAATAGTCATTCGATTAAAAAAATCATTGTCTATTATGCAAACACTTACATTCATGGATCCATTATTATTGTCATTGAACATTCATGGTTAGAAAATTCAATGCAGGTTACGAAAATTCAGTAACGGTGACCATGCCCTCGCAGAGTGATGAGCTTGGTGTATCAATTTCGAATATAATTTTGGTACACACCTAGTTAACACATAGGAATTATGGCACATAAAATTAAGGGCGTTCGGAAAAGAGGAGGAGGAAGAGCAAGTCCCAATCATTCATGGATCACATTGACGCTCCGGATATTCTCCATCTCCAGAATAAAGGAAAATCAAAAGTAGAGATCCTTCAATGGTAATTATCAAAAAAAGGAAAGGGCATCTAGATGCTCAAAAGGAACAAAGTTTACGAGAATATATGTTCTCTCTAGCGCGGCAGCAAGGCAAGGGCACTTTTGGTAGATAGAAAAGTGGAGGCATCCACGAATGGGACACGACCATTTACTAAACCTACTAATACTAATACACAATTCCATGATATACTCCCTCTTTTCATTTCTTATTGAAACATATTGACTTAGAGCATCTCCAACGGGTTCTCCATTTTATGGGAATGCTCAATTTTGCAGTAATTTGGGCTGTTTTTGGATCCAACAGATTCTCCATCTCATTCTCCAAAATGGGGAAGGAGAAGGAAAAATGGGTAGCCTTCTCCAAATTTGGAGCATTCTCCAAAATTTAAAGCCTTCTCAAAATTTGATTTTCCAACATAAATAGTCACTCCCTCTTTCCTCTCATTGGTGTGAACTCAACATTTAATTGGATACAAAAATCAGTTTCAAATAAAAAAATATTAATTCATTAATTATTAGTCAAATATGTATAATATTTTATTATTGTAATAAATGCAGGCTTCTCCAAAATGGAGAAGCTGTTGGAGTTAGAGCAAAAATAATTTGGAGAATATGGCTCTTGTTTCTCCATTTTGGAGAAACTTTTAGGGAGGCTGTTGGGCTTGCTCTTATTGAAACATATTGACTGGGCACACTATTTTAGGTGGAGTTGATTTGGTAAGTGGAAGAGAGAGATAGAGGATAATTAAGTAAATTCATGTACAAAAGTTTACTAAAAAAAGGAAAGTGTTTCAATAATTTAAGAACAACCCAATAAAAAAATGTTTCAATAATTTTGGGACGGATGGAGTATATTTTTATATATTAAAAGCACGAATGATTTTTCGATAAATGTTGAACGACATTTTTTACCCATTTTATTTAAACCATTATAGTTCTTGAATGAGATCTAAAATTGTAATTCTTTTATATTTATAGTTTTAATCATAATAAGATTATATAATAGAGACCTTGAATCTTGATTCTTTAATATTTAGAGTTTTATTCAAGGTATAATTCTAAAATGTACAAAAAAGAAAATAGAAAAAAAAAACGAGAAAAAGCATTGTTAAATTAAAAAAAGAATGGGTGGGCTCATTGCAGGAAAAAAACAAACCAATCTCACTAACTTATGGGTCTGTATTATTAAGATTTGGTGGAAATTTAATTTAATCAAAATAAATAAATAAAAGTGATGATGATAATTAGAAAAATTAAATAATTAATGATGCATGCTGTGGTAATGGAGGACGGATTTTTTTTTTTTGGTGGTTTAGGTAAGTTTAGTTTACTTCAGTTTTTTTTATGTGTTCAATTTACAAAAATACACACAAATTTATCAAATTACATTTTCTCTAAAAAAAATTTACATCACATATACTTTCCGAAAACACATACGTTTCTTCCAACTTTGCTTTGTTCGTTTTTGTGAAGTGGAGGTGCAAGTGTGAAGAATGCATATCTGTATCATAATTATAGTTACGCGCTCTGCGCAATAATTAAGAGTACTATATTATCAGATTTTCAGAAGAAAAAGTTCAAAATTTTACAATAATACATTTACAACTATAAATAATATGAACTATAAAAGATGAAGTAATGGTATAAAGTAATAGAGGTAATAATCATCAAGCATGAATCACTTTTTTGAAAATATTAATTTTCCCTTTATTTTTTGATATAAAATTGGATAAATTATATGCACACTTTTTTTTTGAGGTTTTATGTTTTAAAATATATTTACCTTGATTTTTTCCTAATTTTTTTATTAGAAATAGTTTAGGTAAAATACAAGTTAGAAAGCTTGACCTTTATGAAGTAAAAATGTTGAGCAAGTTATTTTAGCATTTAGAAAAAAAGAGTAAAAGGTAATATTTTTTGAGAAATAAGATAGACTAAATTGTAAATTTTAGGGTTATCACGTTAAAATAAACTATTGGTATTGTATTTCAAAAATTAAAAACCTAATTGTTTTTCATAAAATAAGGTTAAGAGCAAGTATAATTTACCTAATAAACAAGTAAGGATTGTACTGCCAATTTTAAGAAATTATTGGGGTACAATAAATTACCATTGTTGTTTTCTAAAAGCCAATGACCTAATTATTCTTTTCATGAAATAAGGTGAATAACAAGTGTAATTTAGGTATAACTATTTCTATATTAAAAATAGACATGTAACATCTTCATATGACAAACTATTTATACACTAAAAATTTTCATTATTTATTTGCAATATTTTAGTCAAATACAAATGAGGAAGTTAGACCTTTCTAACGTATAAATTTTGTGCGAGTTTTTTTAATATTTAAAGAAAATTAGAGTTAAAATTGGGATTTTTTTAGACATAAAGACCGAATTGGAACTTTTAGATAAATTATTGGGTTAGGTTGCAATATTTTATGTCAAATACAAATGAGAAAGTTATACCTTTCTAACGTAAAAAATTGTATGAATTGGAACTTTTAGAAAACTAGTAGTCTAATTGCTTTTCATAAAATAATGTGAGGATCAAGTATTATTTTTTCATTGCCCACCTCATGAAAATCATGAGGTTTTGTAGTCTTTATATATTTGAAAGTTCAATATCTATCTTTATAAATATTTGAATCAAACATGCTATCTTAAAATATGAAAGTCAAATATGACAATTTTTTGATGATAGAGGGAGTAATAAAATTCTTTTTTGATACAAATGGGATAGAGTGTTGGGAATACCGGAGGCTCGAACTCGAAACCTCTACAAATGTCCTCAGTAGCATGACCACTAGATCATCTACTTTTACATATGTAATTCTTTCTATAATTGCCTAAAAATCCTTGAACTTCACTATACATTGTTTTAAACCCATAAATTTTGGTAGTTCACAAGCTTATATTTTTTCTCAGATAAACATGCATACAAGTACTCATAAGTTATAAATAGTAGGATTGACATAAAAATGATATGGAATTAAATTTGGTACAAGATGAAAATTCTGAAACGATAAAAAATTGGTTAGTACAATTGTATTATTGTTGAATGCTAGAGGAAAATAGAGACGCAAATGAGTTTGTTTATTGCAATTTTATATCACACTCTAAATTAATCTTAAAGTTTTCACTTTTGTAGTTCGATACTGCATAAACTCGCATTTTATCTTAAAATAAGCATGCATAAACATAGTCATAAGCCATCAATGATAGGATTAGCTTACAATTTGATATTAAATTATCAATGTAAATTAAAATTTCTAAAAGGAAACTAAATTTTATTAACTATTTTAAATAATGAGAGAACTCGATAAAAAATATAAATTAAAGAGACGCAAGTGATTTTTTATCACAATAATGAGTAAAGTGCACCGGAGGTCCTATAACTTTAATTATTGTCCTATTGGGGTCCCATTTTAACTTTTTGTCCTCTTTAAGTCCTCTTTTTTAACTTTTTACTCATAAGTGGTCCTTCCGTCCATTTTTGCCGTTAAGTTTAACGGACCATCGGGAAAAATGATAATTTTAACTACTGAACTTTTCCTAAAAACTCCATTTACACCCTAAGTTTTGAACATAATAATTAAATCACCCCCAAACAATTTTAAACCCAACACCCTTCTACCCACATCCGGACAACCGCCGGATCGCCACCGGCCGGATCAGCCGCCGCCGCCGGACCGCCGCCGGGCCGCCGGACGGCCGCCGGCGCCGGATCGGCCGCCGGCCGCGGATCGGCAGCCCAAACGGCGGCAGCGCCGGCGCAGCGGCAGCCGCCAAACGGCAGCCAGCGCCGGATAGGCAGCCCAGGCCGCCGAAACGGCCTGCCGGTCCGGCGGCTGGTCCGGCGGCCGGGGCGGCTGATCCGGTGGCCGATCCGGTGGTTGTTCGGATGTGGGTAGAAGGGTGCTTGGTTTAAAATTGTTTGGGGTGATTTAATTATTATGTTCAAAATTTAGGGTGTAAATGGAGCTTTTAGGAAAAGTTCAGTAGTTAAAATTCAGTAGTTAAAATTATCATTTTTCCCGATGGTCCGTTAAACTTAACGGCAAAAATGGACGGAAGGACCACGAATAAGTAAAAAGTTAAAAAAGAGGACTTAAAGAGGACAAAAAGTTAAAATGGGACCCCAATAGGACAATAATTAAAGTTATGGGACCTCCGGTGCACTTTACTCTCACAATAATATCTTAACTTTTGGATTAAACTTTTCTTATTACATACTACCTCTGTCCATATATATATTGCAATACTTTGACTTGTCATGAAGATTAAGGTGAGAAAGTTTTGGTATTGATTTTCTCATTTTACTCTTTTATATATTGTAAGACGTAATCTAACACAAAAATCGAGAAAGAATGGTAAAACAAATTAAACTATAAAGATAAATATCCCAAGAATAAAAATTAAAAAATGATATTATTAAATAAAAAATTTTATTTGGAGAAGAAAGATATTCATATTGACTATTTTTTATGTTTTTTTTCATCTTTAGAGGTAGTGATGATTTGGTAATTTAGTATGTAAAGGGTTACCAAAAAGGGAAGTGTTGTATTACTTTTGAGATGTCCCAAAGAAGAGAATGTTGCAATACTTTTTGAATGGAGTGAGCAGTTATCTAATTTCTTGAGTTTTCGTTAGGGTAAATTACAAAAAAAACCCTGAAGTTTGGTGAAATCTTCAGTTTGCACCTTTTATTTTCAAAAATCATCGGTTACCCCCTGAGGTTTAGTGAAATCTTCAGCTACCCCCCTTGACCGTTTGTGTTATTAGTTGACCGTTAAGAATTTTAGGGTTAACTGCTCTTATTGTCACAAATATTTCTTACCCTAATACTTCAACCTAAACATTTTATTTCTCTCCTAACTCCCTCTCAAACCAGGCACCATATACCTAGCCGTCGTTGTTATCTGGTCACTGTCACGACATAACGAGCTCAGGCAACAGAAACGCATGCGAGCCCATGTTGCTACGACACAGATGAGCACGGGCTGCCCCTTAACCGTGATCAGAGTAGTTAGTGTAATTAGTACTAAAATCCTTAAGAGTCAACTAACACCATATACGGTCAAGGGGGTAACTGAAGATTTCACTAAACCTTATGAGGGTAACTGTTGATTTTTTAGAATAAAGGGGACAAACTGAAAATTTCACCAAACCTCAGGGGGGTTTTGTAATTTACCCTTTTCGTTATGATAAGTAGGGGTAGGAGACATGAGATGGTGGACATTTAAACTCAACACCGTTAACTTGTTTCATTAAGATGTTAACCACTGGGGTGAAGGCTCGACTTTGAGTTTTAGTTGTTCATGAAACACAAATTATTATAGAAAAAAACATAAATAACCATACTCATAAATCATGAATGATTTTTGACGAAAAATATTTGGACGAATAACCATACTCATAGTGCGTATCTCACTACTAATATTTTGGGCAAATAATAAACATCTAAACAATAACAAAAAAAACCATATGAACTACTTCCTTCATACAAATGTTTTTGAAATACTCAATTTTACTATTTTATTTATGATTTTTTTTGAACTTTCTAAAATATAAATTCAGACATATATTTTGAAAAATTAGATTTCAAATTATAATACACATGAAATATTTAATTTTCGGTGTATAAAAATTCATAAAAAAATCATGGATTAAATACTGTGAAACTGTCAAAACAAATGACTCGATTTTTGGCAGACGGAGGGAGTACGTTAAGAACATATATTTCTAATATTTGTAACTAAAAATAGTATAAATAAATTGAAATTAAATGGACATAAAACTCAATAATTTAAAGTAACATTAGGTTGGATGGGGTATTGATATATATGGGCCACCATACGGCGGTATTGTCAAATGCAAACGCCATATGGGCGCGTCCCGCCACAACGGGCTTCCCACTTACGAAGACCCCCTTTTCCAATAAGGGCACCTCGTATAATACCGTTAGCCGTAAAACGTCTGCTTGCCTCCTCAAGGCGACCGTTACACTCATTATGGCATTAAACCAGAGGAGGGAATAACTCCACATTAACTCCGCTGTTATCACACCATTAATACGCCGCCATCTCAATGATGGACACATTTATGGAAATTCCCAGCATTCAAGGCCCCATAACGGGACCTAGCACCACCCTATATATTGGTGGTGCCTCGCCTCAAATAAGGTAATCGCTACACACCCACACTTCCCTCTCTTTCGCACCAAAGTGTCCCGTGTCTTACTTTTCCAGTACCGGAATCATCGTGTCACCTCCACCGGATCACCCTTGACGGTCGAGATTATTCTTTGGCTATCAATTTGGCGCCGTCTGGGAAAGAAAATTTAGTCGTTTTTTCTTTCCTACCACCTGATTTTCTTCTCTTCATCGCTTTTATGGCGAAAACAAAGAGAACGAGCAACAACGTGCATGTCGAGGATCTTGCTTCCGGCTCCTGGATGTGCCCCCAACCCCCGCCGGTAACGCAATGGGAATACAGCAGCCCCACAACCCCCAATTGGGAATAGTCCCGCCGCCTCCGTTGTTGCCATACCAGAGGACACCAGCCACCTCAGCTCGCAAGCGGCCACTGACATACCTCGCTGACCTCTGCGACCCCCAAAGAGTCATCGTCGATCTGCTCACCGACACTGCTCCAGGCGAGCATGCTCAACGAAATGAAGGCCTTTATGGTGCAAACCATCAAGGCGGAAATGCAGCTGCTCGCCTCCCGCCTCCCAACGACAAAGATGAACAATCCCGCAACCAAAATCCATCCGCTGTGAACTGGATGTCGATGACCTTCTTCGAAGAATCAACGTGGTCGAGGAGCAGGTTAAGACGCTAAACCTGGTCCTCGGCGACATCGAGGTTCTCCTCACCCAGCCTTTCACGAGAGGACATTATTGCTGTCCAGGCTCTGCTAGCTTTCGAATGCCGGTCATCGAAAGTTACGACGCGACTTCTGAGACCCGTTGATCATTTGCGGCGTTACATCTCCCAAATGGAGATGGCTCGCGCTTGACCCAATACTTTGCAAAGCCTTCAGCTCCACCTTGAAGGGGCTGCTTCGACGTGGTTTGGAACGCCGAGCGGCCAGCATTTTAAATGCTTCAAGGATCTAGCCTCCTCCTTCCCCGCGCCACTTCATGGGGGCTCGACCTCCTCCCAAAACCGTCCAGCACCTCCTACGGGTAAAGCGGCGAGGGAGGAGCCACTCCGAGACTATATTCGACGTTTCCAAGCGGAAGCCGTCCAAGTCCGTGGTCTCTCCTCGGACATGCAGCTCTGGCCGTAACTCAAGGCCTTCAACGCGAGTCCAGGCTTGCGTACAACATTAATGAAAACCCGTCACAACGATGGGTGAGTTCATCGATCGGGCAACCCGGTTCATGAACTCCGAGGAGATGAACAAGCCATACAACAGGCCCCCACAAATGACCGCAACAGAAATTTGACAAGGGGTCTGCCATCGAGGTTCCAGCCTCGAACTCTGGTCCAAGGACCTCCGACCACCACCCCGCACTTCGTGACACCCGCACCAACATCCTTCGATGCTTTGGAGAAGCGAACAAGGTCCCTAAGTGGCCTCAGCCCATCCAAAGATAAGAACACGAGGGGTTTGACAAGTCGCCTTTACCACAAGGATCGTGGTCACGATACGGAGGCGTGCTATCAGCTCCGGAATCTTATTTCGGAGATGCTTGAGCAGGAAGCTCAAGGAGTTCCTCTCCGACTCCTCTTCCTCCCGCAAGGAATTCCCCAAAGGACGCAAGAGGATGACGACACCGACGACCGCGAAAAACGCGTCGTCGACACAACAGCCCTCGAGGCCAAAACTTGCCACCACCACCACCCGCGGGCGTCATTCACATGCTCACGAAGTCAAGGCGCCTCCTCCGGAAGCGGTATGCAAGGGAAATCTTGCAGATCGATCACCTCGAGGAGAACGTCATCTATCGGCCCAACGGAACAAAGGTTGTCGTTCCGCACTCCGACCCACCGCTTATCACAAAGAAGGATCGCGGGTTACGACACCAGCAGGTCTACATCGACACGGGTGCAAATACCGGTGTCATTTTCAGGACATGCTCGATAAACTCGGGATACACATGTCCGCCGTGCGAAGGAGCTCCGGCCCTACCTTTGGCATTGGCGGGGACATTGTGCCAACGATAGGGTCGCCAACCCGCCCTCATGCCGATTGGGGACACACAATTTGGCACGGTGGACTGCCATTCCGTCATGACGGAATTCCCCGGTCCTCGAAGTCCCCTCCACATACAACGCCATCGTTGGTCGACCTAGCCAAGTCGAATTCCACATGAGGTGTGACATCCGTTCTCTCACGGTCACATTTGCGACGCCTCGTGGGGATGCGAGCATCTACATTGACCAGCGAACGGCGAGGGCGAACTACGTGGCCTCGTTGAGCTCAACGGTTGACTCACGGGCCTCAAACAGATCGAGGAACTGCGGAGCCCGACGACAGCCGCGTCTTGATGACGCCATCAAGAAATCGAGGTCACCTGTGGCAAGAAATTCAAGATCGGCAAAAACCTTCAACAAAAGGAGAAGATGGCACTAATCCACCTCCTCGAGGCAAACCTCGACGTTTTACTTTGGAGCATGAAGGATTTACCGGGTGTCGATCCCAATATTATTGCACACAAGCTTAATGTATTCCCGGATTCCAAGCCTTAAGCGAGAAGAAAAGGGGTATGGCCCCTCAAAAAAACAATTTGTAAAGAGGAAGTTTCCAAGCTCCTCGACGCCGGAATAATCAAAGAAATTCAGTACTCCGAGTGGCTCGCTAACATAGTTTTAGCCGACAAAACTAATGGGGACCTTCGTATGTAAAGCGCCGATTTCACGGCCTCATAGACATTGTCCGAAGGACCCTTATCCGTTACCGGTTATCGACCAGCTCGTCGATGCCACCTCCAAATGCAAGTACACTGCTCATGGACGCTAAGAGTGGTTACCACCAAATCTACATGGACCCCGACGACGCTTTCAAAACAGCGTTCACAACGGGTGACGATGTGTACTACTACGTTCAATGCCTTTTGGGCTTAAAACGCTGGAGCCACATACCGGCGTCTCATGAACAAGGTCTTTGCCCACCAAATGGGCCGCAACCTGAGGCGTACGTTGACGATGTTATTGTGAAAAGCATGACATTCGAAGACCACCTTCAAGATTTGGCTGAGACTTTTCAGTCATTCCGACGATATAACATGAGGCTCAATCCAGCCAAGTGTTCTTTTTCGTGGGAGCCGGAAAATTCCTAGGCTACATGATCTCCGAACGGGAATCGACGCCAACTTAAAGAAAATTTCAGCCATCACGGATATGGCGCCACCAAAGGACATTAAGGAAATCCAAAGAACTCACAGAAGAATTGTCGCCTTGGGACGGTTCATTTCAAGCCGGGAGATAAGTGCAAGCCGTTTTTGAACAGCTTCGCATGAAAAGGCATTCACTTGGACACCGGAGTGCCAAGAGGCCTTCGAACAAATCAAGAAACACCTCTCTGATTTGCCAACGCTGAAATGCCCGCAACCCGGGGATGAACTCATCATTTACCTCTCCACTTCAAACAGCACTGTCTCGTCCGTGCTCGTTAAGGAGGAGGGCCCGCAGCAGTGGCCCGTCTATTACACAAGTCACACATTACGAGGAGCCGAGATGAACTACCCTCCCTTCGTAAAACAATCTACGCTTTGATCGTGGCTGCTAGGAAATTACGAGCATATTTCCAAGCCCACACAATCATTGTCGAACGGACCTACCAATCCGGGATATCCTGAATGCATCGGAACATAGCGGTCGTTTAGCCCGTTGGTGCATCGAACTCGGGAGTATGACATCAAGTTTGAACCTCGACGAGCGATAAAGGCTCAAGCCTTGGCAGATTTCATGGCCGAGCTTTCCATCTATCCCTCGAACACGGCCCTCGAGGAACCCTCCAGAGGAGTTGGAACCTCCCGAATGGGACATGTTCGTGGATGGTTCATCCAAGTCGATAACCTGTGGGGGCGTTCATATCAAAGGTCCTCACGGCATGGAGGCCAGCTTACGAGTGGCTTTCCAATTCCGGTTCTGAACAACGTGGCAGAATACGAGGCTCTCGTAGCGGGTCTCAAGACTGCTCTGAAAGCTGGTTTGCGACGTTTAACTGTGCACAGTGACTCGCAGCTCGTCGTAAGCCAGGTTACGGGGACCAACGACTGCAAGGATCCCATACTCTCGAGGTACTTGCGCTTGGTAAAAAGCTTGCAAGGGCAGTTCGAGCGATTAAATATTAATAAGATCCCGAGGATCAAAACACTGTGGCCGACAGTGTCTAAGGCGGGCGGATGCATCCTCGAAACCTTAGCACAACCCTCTATAAATACAATTCATGCAATTGACGCCAACACAGCCTGATTGGAGGGACCCAATCCTTCAATACCTCCAAACCGGTGCAATCGAGGGCCCACCAGTTGCAAAAGAAAATAAGGACGCAGCCAGCCCGCCATGTCATCATAGATGGCACGTTATGGCGTAAAGGATATTCTACTCCTTTGCAGCGATGTATTGGCCCCGACGATTCCAAACTCATCATGAACGAGGTCCACTCGTGAGTTTGCGGAGCACACATTGGCTCCGGCGCGCTAGCACACAAATGCTTGCGCCTCGGTTATTATTGGCCAACTTTGAGGAAAGACGCGCATGATTTGGTACGAACGTGCCATAACCGCCACTTAACTCTCGCATCCAACGACAACCGCAAACGAAGTGGTTACGGAGACATACCCTATACCCTTCGCGCTGGGGCCTCGATTTAATCGGCCCAATGCCTACGGCCAAGGGCGATTCAAATTCTGTATAGTGGCTGTCGATTACTTCACTAAGTGGGTAGAGGTCCACCACTCGAGAACATAACAACCGCCAAGGTCATACACTTCCTCCGGCATGACCTCGTGGCGCGATGCAGGCACCAAGAGCCATAATCACGAGATAATGGTACTCAGTTCGCGAGCAAAAGCTTAAGGATTGGGCCACTAGGATGAACATACAAATGCTCTACGCTCCCGTGGCACATCCACAACAAATGGCCAGGTAGAAGTAACAAATCGCACGATCAAAGAGGGCTTAAAAAAGTGCCTCGAGGACAAAAGAGAAGTGGGTCGAGGCCCTACCCAGCGTTCTCTGGGATTATCGAACAACTACACGGGGACCCACGGAGAAACTCCTTTCTCCTTGGTTTATGGCGTCGATGCCTTATTACCAATCGAAGTCTCAGTCCCTACAATCCGAACGCTATATTACGACGCCCCTCACAATGAGAGCGGTCTTCGAGCGCGTTTGGACCTCGTCGAGGAACTCCGCGAGGGTGCTAGACTTAGGCTTATGGCCTTACGACAAAGGGCAAACCTCGATCACAACGCCAAAGTTCGGGCAAAGCAGATCCACGTGGGCGGAATGGTCTTGCTCAAGGCGGAGTTGTCGGGTCGTAATCCTGGCCATGGCACACTTCGTTCTAGATGGGCAGGACCATATGTGGTACATAGCAAGGAAAGAGGAGGCGTCTACAAGTTAAAAGATTATCAAGGCAAAAACTCAAAACGACTACCACGTCAACGACTTGAGGCCTTATTACGTTTAAGTTACTATGCTAGAGTGTTCCCCACTTCGGTGGGTAAGTTCAAAAATTAATTGCAAGGTCACCGCTCGACCAGCGCATCGAATAAAGTCACTTTACGACGAATTACAACAATTCATCTCAACAATTTTGCCCAAAGACAAGTACAAACACTACGCGTTGTAATACTCGTATGGAAGTAATACTCGTATAGAAATGTTCTGTATTTTATCAAAAATAAGCAAAAATATAATTACAAGTCCACAACCTCTTTGGGGACATCATCGTTTGGGGTACAAAGCAGGGCATCCTCTACATGCCCGGGCAGAATATCGTAAGGGTATTCTGCTCCTAACTTTTCCCCGCCCTACCCCACTCGAACAAAGTCGCTCGAGGAGGGTCTTCGACCTTCATGGCGTTAAGGGCTTCCAAATTTGACTTATCAACGATGCCTTCCACTTGGTGGCGGCATCGTAGGAAGCCCTCGGATAACAGCACCCGCCATGGCTTGTGCGTCGGCGATCTTCTCGATCAAGACCTCCACACTGCGCACTCGACCAGCCCCTTTCAGAATGGGCTTTACAAAAACGGGGCTGAACACTTTCACCATCGTACAACTTAAAACCAATTTGGTTTTCTAGTTGTCTGAAGGCTAAATGATCAGCCACCACGAGCCCGTCACCTCACTAAGGGTCTTGGTGCTGTCTTCAATTTGACTGCAGCCTTTGACGCCAGATCCTCGGCATGGGCGGTCCTCGAGGACAACTCCTCGATGAGTTTGTCCTTCGCCTCGGCAGGCCTCCATTCTTTGATACTCCCCGAGCACTTGCTCCATTTCAGCTTCGAGCTGTCTCTTTGCATGGTGCTCGGCGAGGAACAGGGCTTCATGCTTCTTCCCATCGGCCATGGAAGCTTTCAGCTGCTTGCCCATGACACCCAGGGCTCTAAGGAGGTTAGCCTCCTCATTCCTCGAGGACCCCAGCTCGGCCTCTTTCTCGGCCAGTGGGCATCCTGTCGGCTAAGGCCTTTTTAGGCTCTCCACCTCCTCGGATTCTTTTGCCTTGGCTTCAAGGCTCTTCACGAGGACTCAAGGTCCTCGATCTTTGACACCAGCCCTTGGGCCAATACAGATTTTACGCAAATTACAAACGCAGACCATATAAACAAAGCATCCCAACAAAAGTTAAGTAACAAAGGGAATCCAGATTCGTCACTTACCCGAGTGAGGCCACCGCGGATGTCCTTCGCCATGTCTAGGGCCCCAGGAGGTGTGCTTCAAAAGTGCTGTCTCGAGGAAGCGCAAGACCTTCGCAACCTTTAGTCTTACGTCCCCTTCCCGAGGAGGATTGACTCGTCACGAGTCACCCTCATGACAGGTCCAGTGCCTGCACAAGGGCCGGACCCTTGCGTTTGAAGGATTTTTCCCGCAGCCTCCGCCGGTAGTCCTCGAGCGATTGAGGCTCAAGAGACTGGGTCTATGCCTCGTGGTCTTGGGGATCCTCGAAGGCCTTCTTGTATACACTCGAGGGGCCACAACAGCCCTCCGAGCATCTGCCAATAGGCCGACGGGTTTCCCAACGCCTCGAACGGGGCTACGGGGAGACTCCTCGACGGCTGGCCTCTTCCCTTTATCCTTAGCAGGACTGGGACTGCTGTCCGAGGACACAACCAAGTCCTCTGCTGTCAAAAGGTTAAAATGGGAATCAGAACACAGTGGAAAGAAAAGTTAGCCAAAGAATCAAGGGAAGCAAGAATGCTACCTGCAAGTCGAGGACGCTTCCGTCGAATAATGTCCTCCTCGGAGTCCTCGGACGACTCCTCGACGGTGACGGTGACGGGGCCAGCCACGTTGATCGGTTGAGCTACCGTCACCAAGGCCTCCGCACCTCGGGCCTCTCCGCCTTTCGAGGTCCCTGCACCGCAGTGACCCTCGGCAGCCTTTTGGGCAGGCTCTGCGGGACCTCCTCCTCCATCTTGGCTTTAAGAGCCTCCAAGCAAATCCTGCTTCTTGGCAAAAAGGGTCTTTGGGTGCAACATCTTAGGTGTAATAAAACACAAGGCCAAGTTATAATCGCATTTCAAATGTGCAAACACAAAAACACGAAATGAAAAGAAAGGCGAGCAGGACGGTGAGGGTTGCTGAAAGCGCCCTCGAACCGCTCTACGAGGTCCCCGTCCAATCCTTCCACCCAATTTTAAGGGTGTCCACGTGGCTCGGAAGACGGTGGGCCCTGCTAACCCCTACTCTCCGCAGGACCACCTCGTCCAGGCTGGATAGAGTGAAGGGAAACGCACCCTTACACCCTTCGAGCCTTTCCACACTCCGGATCCATTCACAGAGGGCGTCGAGGGCTTTCTTTCCCTCGCTGCCCGCCCACACAGAGGGCTTCACTGACACCCTTGCATTCTTCTCCTTTATGAAGAATGCAGGGAAACCCCAACTGTCTTCCTTCAGGATGAAGAAGAAATTGCCCTTCCAACTCCCCCACGAGTGGTGGTTTCAGCGAGACTCCGATCTTCACCATTTTGTTCCCCACCTTCACCTCCTCGGGGGTCAGTTGGTAGAAGGGGTGTCCAACAGGCCTCTTCAGCGTATAGAACTGTAAGAAGGTCTCCGGTAGCACCGCCGTCTTCGCCAAATGGCAGGCCACCACAAATGCGTTTACGGTGGTAAACACATTCGGGGCCAGTTGCCTGTGGCAAACACCCCATCCTTCACAAAGGCTGCGGCGAGGAACAAAGGGGAGCCTCGGCCGGCTTTGATTGAGCTTCGTAGACCACCATGGTATTCTCCCTCATGGCATCGTCACTCAACGACATCCTCGCTTTCCTCAAAGACATCCGCCGGTGAAAGCCCACAAACCACCCCCGTATACACATGGTGGTTCCGGGCAGATATCTGCCATTTTCTTCTCTCGAGACTTGTTCGAGGCCACATTTCCTCGACATCAGGGCCGACGCCGGGCTTGCTTGGATTCTTGGGAGCCATCTACAAAAGTAAACCGAAAAAATTCAAAAACTAAACCCTAGACCCAAGAACCCAGGCAGTGGCGCGGCGACGCCTCACTCGCGACACTGTCGCGACGAGAAATCGAAAATTCGAAAGAAAACAACTTATCGATTCGTCAGCGGGACGAAGCGGAGGATTCAACGGCCGGGTTCTTCGAATCTCGCTGGAAATTCTTCGCTAGTCGCCGAAAATGGAAACTAGATTGCAAAGGAAGCTAAAGCGAAAAGGCAAGGAAAGCAAGAATTCGGGAAACTGACTTGGTTGGCGTATGAGAAGAGCGCGATGGGAAGTGAAGCGACTTCCCCCATAATTACGAACGGCGCAAAAAGCGCAAATTTTGAAAAGTGCCTTTTTTGCAACCGCCACACCAGTATTGGGCCAAACCTATGGGCCAACATTGGCCCAGCTCCTACGCCTCCCTAAACCAGGCTCCAAGGCACAACAAATGCCATATGGGCTCACTGTCTATAAAAATACTTCACCCAAACGGAGCACAGGGGCCCGGCCCATCCTCCACGTGGGAGGGGGCATACTGATATATGGGCCAGCCCATACGGCGGTATTGTCAAATGCAAACGCCATATGGGCGCGTCCGCCACAACGGGCTTCCCACTTACGAAGACCCCCTTTTCCAATAAGGGCACCTCGTATAATACCGTTAGCCGTAAAGCGTCTGCTGCCTCCTTGAAGGCGGCCGTTACACTCATTATGGCATTAAACCGGAGGAGTTTTCCAGTACTAAAATATAAGTATAATCTAAGTATGCTCCAATTTAATGTAACATTAGTTTGTAGGGGTTGCATTAGGGAGGATATGTTTCACTTTCTTATCATTGATTTACTTTGGCACGGTATGACCTATACATATAAATGTGCATTATGAGTTTCTGCCACCTACCCAAGTTTTATGTCATCCTTATTGATTTATTTCTTTTAAATGTTGAAATAAAAGTCTTTGTGGCTTTCGGTATATATAGAGGACATGCATTTGCATTGGAAATACAAGGAATTAGGTTTTTGGTTTTATACCGAAACACTAACTAATCCATTATTTTAGGTACTTACTCCACTAAAAAACGATACTTACTAATGATAGATGTGAATGATGGTGAAGAAACATGAATGGTTAATCTTTTTGAAGCAACAAGTTCTATTAACATAAATGTCCAATCTCGACATATTTTAACATATGCTTACCATGTATCACAATTGTTCTTTTAACAACTAACATAAACCATGCAATGATTACTTCTAAAACAACTTGATATTGGATGAGAATGGGAGTTTGATTTTTTTTTGCAAAGACCGAACATGAGAGAAGAATAATAATCGCAACAAAGCGGTTTTCAAATTTCATACAGAATATTCCTCAACAAAGAAGCATATCAAGGAAAATAAAAAATAGAGAAAAACTTTACGCACTGCAGCAGAAAAAAAAGAAAGATGATACAAATGTTGTTGATGATAATGCACCAATCATCAATATGCTTAGGAAAAATAAAAGATATAAGCATAATTACTTTTAGTAAATTAATTAATTATTTCATTTTCGATTCCTTACCGTTCTTTACTTCTTAATTAAATGTTCCTAAAAACTATTAGTACTTTTACCCTTTAAATATCTTATAACCTTATATTATATATATATATATATATATATATATATATATATATATATATATATATATATATATATATATATATATATATATATATATATATATATATATATATATATATATATATATATATATATATATATATATATAGTTGGTTGGGGGGAACAAGTAACGCCAATGAATTATGTGTGCATGTATGGATGGTCAAGGATGTGAATGCCATACTTTAGAGCCCATTTGGTTGGTACGAAGAAAATGGCTTAAGCTATTGGCTACCAAATGCACCCTTAAAAGCAACCAATTTCCGCTTAGTGCTCGCCTGCCTGGCCTTTTTCCACTCCTCATTTTTTTAATTTTTTTATATACTCAGTTTTCACATTACGTGTAGCGTTTATACATGAAATTTTTCCATGGTTAACCTTTTAATCAACCATAATAATAATATGTTTATTATTTTGTGTAGGGAAGTCACATTTGTTCCCAATAGAAGTACGGAGCATTTCCTTTTGACCTAACTGTCATTTACCCCTCATTATTTTCTAACTGGTGCATTTAACCCTTTTAACCATAGCGAACAAAGCTTGGGGCTTGATTGGGGGTAACAAATGAAACGGGCTGAACTCGAGCTCTTATGAGCCAAGTTTCACGAACCTTGACCCGAATTTTAAGCTCGTATATTAAATGAGATGAGTTCGAGCTTGAGAGGCTCGGCTCGAAAAGTTCATGAGCCTTATCGAGTCACATGTGAAATACCCATAATACCCCTTGAATTCTTTGGGTGTAGGAAATTTTTGAGTCTCGCGAGCTTGGTTCAAGCATGGTTAGGATTTGAGCTTGGTCGAACCTAACTGGAATGAGTCTACTCAGCTCTATTATTGAGCGTCACGAGCTTTCGAGCTGAGATCAAGCTTTTCATAAGCCGAGCTCGAGCCCGTTTTTGGGCTCGGATGGATTTCAAGCTGAGCTTGAGCAGAGCCTAATCTTCACAAGCTCGAGCTCGAGCCTACCGGGTTCGGGCTCAGCTCGGCTCATTCTCACCTCTAGGCTTAATTGCTTTACTATCACTCTTCTCTTTCCATCTTATCATAGATCACTAATGGGGATTGGTTCATCATCGAAAAAAAAACTAAGGCAGATTGGTGTTCAAATTAAAGGGATGGAATGTGGATTGTGTGGGTCGGAGATAGGGTCAGAGGAGGAAGGTTTCATTTCACCTTGTAGAGGTCAGAGAAGTTTCGATATGATTTAAACCATTAAGGGGTCAAGTGTTTTAAAGGAAATAGTTGAGGGACAACAGGGACCTATATTCTTTATGTTAAGGAGGGGGTGGATTGTTTGGGATGGAGGTGGATAATGGCCCGTGCAAACGGACATCGCTCGCGACCCCATGTTCTTCTCACTAGTTCTTTCTTACTCTGCTTCATTGCCCACTAATCAATCAACCTCATCCCAGCAAAACTCTCTCCCTCTCTTCAACTTCTCCTACTCCTTGTTCCTACATAGTCTGGTTCGTAGATCTCCTGCAGTTGTTCTTCAACTTAGAACTGCAATTGAGTCTTCTTCTTGCCTGAGCTGGAGTTGCGTTCGCGTTTGTTTTGATTTCTGATACTCCATCGAATTTGGAATCTTTGTTGATGTCCATGGTTTGGTCCTTCTACGTCCGGGCCTTGGTTGGTTGCTAAAACAGTGCTCTTCTGTTTCGGATTATGCAAACCAGAGCATCGTAAAATTATCTTGATTCAGTTACGTAGTGGTTATGCTGTCTGATTTCCTTTATCTTCTCCAGTTCCGCGTCTCTCTATACTTCCATCGTCAGTTACAGTGCTGGATAAGAATATTGCTCCTGTTCCAACATATTCCCATTTCCTATAATTAGCGGTCAATTTCTGGGCTCTCTGTAGTTCGGTTGTTCTTCCTCCACTAGGATTCTTCTAATTTATGCTGACTGCTTCTAAGTAAAATTATATTATTGGGTTTCATTAGCCTATCTGTGTAGATTTGACGGCTGCTCTGACTTTGGAGCTGTTGAAAAACAAAAGAGGAAAAAAGCCCCACCTCATCTTGGTTCAGGTTTGGTTCAAATAGGTTGCTGGTTCTCCTGATTGAGATTTCTCCATGTCTCTGGGTTTGGTCTGAAGGCAGGTCACCTGCTGTGGCTGGTATGTTGTTGGATCGTCTCAGTGATTTCGATGAACCGGTTCATTAGTGGGAGACTTCAACAGGAGGCCAAGCTCGGTTCCCTTGATGATTGCTGTGAGTTGTGGTTCAAATGCTGCGACAGGATCTCTTTATGCAGCTCCAGGATCCACCATCACTACTATCAGTATATTGGTTCTAAGCGGATGAGCAAGACATGGTGGAAGATGGTTCTTCTTACATGGTTAATTGTCTGGGTGTTTATGTGCTTGTGGATCTTCTGGTTCATGAGCTCCCAAGCCAATGAAAAGCGGAAAGAGACTCTAGCAAACATGTGCGATGAAAGGGCTAGAATGTTGCAAGATCAGTTTAACGTGAGCATGAATCATATACAAGCTATGTCTATTCTCATCTCCACCTTTCACCATGGCAAAGATCCCTCTGCTATTGATCAGGTAAGAACTTTATGGATATGATTTCTACTTTACTTGAGGAAATAAATTGCGGCCTACTGTACTCCCTTCTAGTGCTCCATTGCTAATTCGAAACCCATTTACTAGCAAGAATTTCAGCCCTGTGTAATGATTGTTCGTTTACGGGGTGTCTTTATCTCATGGTCACTCATACTTTCCATGATGTTCCATTGAGCATAATCTCGAGCTCCAGAGGAGCGGTTTTATCTATGAACGTTTCAATTTGGTATTTTTGCTTCAAAGGTGAAGCTAACTTTAGGGGTTGGCAGGGGACTTTTGCGAGGTACACTGAAAGAACTGCCTTTGAGCGGCCCCTCACTAGTGGTGTGGCATATGCTGTTAGAGTGCTTCATTCTGAAAGGGAACAATTTGAGAAAGAACAGGGATGGAAAATTAAGAGTATGGATGCACTGGAACAGACTCTAGTTCATAAGCATGACTACAATCTGGATTCGCTCGGATCTTCACCAGTTCAAGAAGAATATGCTCCTGTAATATTTGCACAGGATACCGTGTCACATGTTATTTCTCTTGATATGTTGTCAGGAAAGGTCAGTTTCTTTTGCAATTGCTATTTCTCAGGGTTCTCATGATTCTATTGTGTGTCGTATGAGCTTTATGATGAAGGCCTCATTGTTTTTCCATAAGAAAAGGAGAAAGGAGAAGGTAGGATCATAGAGAAAATTCTAGAGTCCTCTTGACTGCTGACTATATCCAACAGGACATGAATTGTCTAAGGAAAACTGTCATTTGAAATTTACACATTGCAGTCATAGTGTTTCAAGTGATCCCTTCTTTGATGCAGGAAGATCGTGAGAATGTATTACGTGCCCGAGCATCAGGAATAGGCGTGCTTACAGCGCCTTTTAGGTTACTGAAATCAAACCGTCTGGGGGTCATTTTAACCTTTGCTGTCTATAAGAAGGATGTTCCCTCAAATGCAACCCCAAACGAGAGAATTCGGGCAACTGATGGGTATGTATTGTGACAAAAACATAACTGACTGAAGAGACTACGCTGATATTTATCTAATGTATCTATTTCTGGATCAGGTATCTTGGAGGGATCTTTGATATTGAATCTCTCGTGGAGAAGTTGCTTCAAAAATTGGCCAGTGAACAAATAATACTTGTTAATGTTTTTGATACCACAAATTGCTCAAATGCTATCAGCATGTATGGTTCAGAGGTTTCAGAACCTGGTTTGGAGCATGTAAGCCGACTCAATTTTAGGGATCCTTTCAGAAAGCATGAGATGCGTTGCAGGTATATTAATGCTTAATTATTTTATATGGCACTTCCAGATTCTTGCTTCTCTTTTTTTCTGTTTACATTTTTCTTGTTAAGGTTTGAACCTCTAATGCCACTGATACTTAATGTAGCCAACGAGATGGTACATTTTCATCGATACAGATTCACGTTACTTGTGATGTGCCTGTGTGGATATTGAAACCTTATAGGCACAATGTACCAAAGATGAACTGTTCTGTTCCTTTAAAGTTCAGTGGTACAATATTACTGTTGAAGTTCTAGAATGGAAGAATTAACTAATTCCATTTCTTCTCAGATTTAAACAAAAACCACCATGGCCATGGTTAGCAATAACAACTTCAGCTGGGGTACTTGTGATAGCATTGCTCATTGGGCATATATTTCATGCAACTGTTAATCGAATTGCCAAAGTAGAAGATGATTGCCATAAGATGATGGAGCTCAAGAAACATGCAGAGGAAGCTGATGTAGCAAAATCCCAGGTATCTGGTACTTTGATATGGTCTGACCCTGTTGAGCTATTGTTGTGAGCTAATTGCCTGACAAACATTTTTGAAACGCTGTAGTTCCTTGCGACTGTTTCCCATGAGATCAGAACCCCAATGAATGGTGTTCTAGGTAAGGGTTGAGATTCTCATTCATCTTCAATACGCATGTACCATGCAGTGCAAAGTTTTATCAGGAGAAAGAAAAAAGAAACGGAAAAGGGAAATAAATACAAACATCTGTCCCAAATGGTTTGTCCTCTTTCTTTGTAAATTGCAAAGAAAAAGTGACAACCCATTTGGGACAAAGGGAGTAGCATTAGTTGAATGTAATTTCATGCAAAATGACCGCTGGTCCTTTTTCAGGGATGCTGGACATGCTCATGCACACAAACCTAGATGTCACACAACAGGATTTTGTGAGAACAGCACAAGCGAGTGGGAAGGCTCTGGTTTCTCTAATAAATGAAGTCTTGGATCAGGCCAAGATGGAGTCTGGTAAGCTTGAGCTGGAGGAGGTGCAATTTGATCTGCGCGCTATCTTGGATGATGTATTGTCCTTATTCTCTGGCAAGGTTCAGGAGAAAGAAGTTGATGTAAAGTCAAATTCCTAGGAGATATTTCCTTCTCCCTTTTTTTCATCTAAGCATTTACAGCAACATGCTAAGACTTGGTTTTTTATTTTTTAATGTTTCAGCTAGCAGTTTACATCTCCGATCAAGTTCCTCAAGTGGTAATTGGTGATCCTGGAAGGTTTAGACAGATTATCACAAATTTGATGGGGAACTCGATCAAAGTAATTACTTGGTGAATAAATTTTGAAGTGCAGCCCAATCTGATCTACTGCTCTTTAGTAAGAAAGAAAATATTTTTGATGTTCCCAATCTTTTTGCAGTTTACAGAGAAGGGTCACATATTGGTCACTGTAAATCTTGTTGAGGAGGTAATCAACTTACTCGATGGTGATCTGAGCAGCACATTGAGTGGTTTTCCAGTTGCTGATAGGAGACAAAGCTGGAAGGGATTCAGATCTTTAAGTCAAGATGCATCTGCTTTTCCCTATTCATCATCCTTTTTTGACAGCATCGATTTAATTGTCTCGGTGGAGGATACAGGAGTCGGGATCCCTCCTGAATCCCAGTCCCGTGTCTTTACTCCATTTATGCAAGCAGGTCCTTCAACTTCACGCCGTGGAGGTACAGGAATTGGACTAAGCATTAGCAAGTGCTTGGTTAGTCTAATGAACGGGGAAATTGGGTTTTCAAGTAAACACAAAATTGGTTCAACATTTACATTTACAGCCGTTTTTACCAAAGGCAGCTCGGGTTTCAATGAATCGAAGAACCTTCAGAACAATGGTCATTCTAACTCATTCCCAGCTGAGTTCCAAGGTATGAGAGCGTTGGTTGTCGATTCCAGAGTTGTTCGTGCGAAAGTCACAACTTATCATGTCGGACGACTTGGAATTCTTGTTGATGTGGTTGCTGATCTAGATGATAGTTTATCTAGAATAAGCAACAACCCGGCTATCGACATGGTCATGATAGAACAAGAAATCTGGCATAGGGATCTGAGCAGATCTACTTTGTTCATCAATGATTTGCAGAAAATTGATGGTGGTGTTGTTCCAAAAGTATTCCTTCTGGTTAATTCCACCACTTCTTCCAGAGCAGTTACTGCTTACGGGGTTCAAAGTACATTGGTCATCATGAAGCCCCTAAGGGCAAGCATGATAGCCGCATCTCTACAACGGGCATTGGGTGTTGAAAAGAAGGCTAGTCCACATAGTGTTGAGCTGTCCAGCCTGTCCCTTCAGAGTCTTCTAGTTGGTAGAAAAATTTTGATTGTGGATGACAACAGGGTGAATCTCAGAGTAGCTGCAGGTGCTCTGAGAAGATATGGGGCTGAGGTGGTATGTAAGGAGAGTGGAGAGGAGGCAGTCAAGTTGCTGAAGCCACCTCATAACTTTAATGCATGTTTCATGGATATTCAAATGCCTGAAATGAATGGGTATGCAACTTTAATTGTTTGGGACTTATGTTTTTGCACATTGCTATTCTTTAGTGAGACTAGTAAACTTGTTTTCAATTGAAAATGCGCTCTGTGTTAGCTAGAATGTCTTTGATTGGGTCACTGATGTTTTTAATTTATATTGCAGACTTGTCTTGTATTGTTCCCTTCTTCTGAGTGGTCATTCTTCTTCTTCGTTTTGAATTTATATTACAGACTTGTCTTGTATTGTTCCCTTCTTCTGAGTAGTCATTCTTCTTGTTCTGCAGGTTTGAGGTTACAAAGAGAGTCCGTGAGATTGAACATGATTTCAATACCTGTATTCAACGTGGAGAGTTATCAGCTGAACAGTGTAACAACTGCTGGCACTGGCATATACCGATATTAGCCATGACAGCAGATGTAATCCAGGCTACACATGAACAATGTCTGAAGTGTGGAATGGATGGTTATGTGTCTAAACCATTTGAAGCTGAACAACTATATAGGGAGGTTTCACGCTTCTTCCCATCAGCCTGAAAGGATCTATGATGCACTCAGCCGCAAATGAACTTCGATCCCTTTATTTGCAAGGCAAGTCCATACTTCCCAAGTACAATTGAAGGATCTTCCACAAAGCAAAATGACCGACGGTAGATGAGTCCTGGAATAAACTGAATGCTTCCTGCAAAACTGTTAACATGGTTAGAAAAGCATATGAAGCCAGATTCTATTAAGAAATAAGCATATAATTGACTATAAACGGTCTCAGGCGGGAAACTAATTAAGGAAATAATTTAGAGCTCACATCTTGAAATAACATCAGTCAATTTAAGCATTTCATGTGCTCTTTCTCAAGGCCATATGCAAATACTCATCACCGGCCCTTTGTTGCAGTTATCCTTTCAGGCTGATGGGAAGAAGCGTGAAATCTCCCTATATAGTTGTTCAGCTTCAAATGGTTTAGACACATAACCATCCATTCCACACTTCAGACACTGTTCATGTGTAGCTTGGATTACATCTGCTGTCATGGCTAATATCGGTATATGCCAGTGCCAACAGCTGTTACACTGTTCAGCTGATAACTCTCGACGTTGAATACAAGTATTGAAATCATGTTCAATCTCCATTCCATTTATACTATAGGAGAGGGGAATGGAATGCAGATCTATGCACTCAGTCGCAAATAAACTTCGATCCCTTTATTTGCAAGGCAACTCCATACTTCCCAGGTACAATTGGAGGATCTTCCACAAAGCAAAATGACCGACGGTAGATGAGTCCTGGAATAAATTGAATGCTTCCTGCAAAACTGTTAACATGATTAGGAAAGCATTTGAAGGCAGATTAAGAAATAAGCATATAATTGACTATAACCAGTCTCAGACTGGAAACTAATTAAGGAAATAATTTAGAGCTCACATCTGGAAATGACATCAGTCAATTTAAACATTTTATGTGCTCTTTCTCAAGGCCATTTGCAAATACTCATCACCGGCCCTTTGTTGCAGTTATCCTTTCAGGCTGATGAGAAGAAGCGTGAAACCTCCCTCTAGAGGAGAGGGGTGATAAGTTGTAAAGCAACTGAGTTAGCTCTTTCCTGAAGTGAGTAGCTGAGGTGATCTGCACCTTCCATGTTAATCATCATCTTTACCTGTATGTGTGTTAGTATGAATGTATGTATGCACAACAGCCTTTGTTTCTTAGCTGCTTGGGTTAATTAGGCGTTGCATAGGTTTGTAAAGTTTGGAATTGTAAATACGGCATTGAATCCAAGTAATGGCCTGAGTTTCTTCATGTTGTGTTTTGTTGTCAAGACGACGATGGATGTAATGTGATCACGTGTTTTAAAAGCAGTCACAGTAGAAAGAGAAGGATTAATAAATTTGGAAGGCAAAGGTTGGCATGTGGTCGATGTGTCCGAGTGGTTAAGGAGACAGACTTGAAATCTGTTGGGCTTCGCCCGCGCAGGTCCAAACCCTGCTGTCGACGATTCTTCTGTGCCGTCTCTTTTCCTCGTCTTTTCCAAGAATTCGGACCTGGGTGTTCAAAAAATCCGTAAAACCGAGAAACCGAACCGCATGATCCGAATAAAAAAAACGTGAATCGATAACTCGTGGGTTCTAATTTTAGAAACTCGCGGATACTCAAACCGATCCGCATATGTCTATTTATAAACAAATTATCTAAAATTGCTTACTTCATCTCATTTTTCCTTTAATTTTTTTTATATTATGTGTGAAAACTCATTTCATACAATAACGATACATGATTTGCAATGTTATATTGTTGCTTTATTTGTGCAAACTACTTTTCTTATTTTTGATGCTCTAGATATATATTTATGATACAAAATTTTAAAATATCTCTAAGTAAATTGAAAGATTTTATAGGATAAATATACTAAGGAACATATGCGGATACCCGCGATCCGAACCGCAAAAAACCGTGAAACTCGGGTACTCGCACTCGACGGGACGGATACTATTTTTCTCACTATCCGCCCCACTCCGCCACGTGAACACCCCTACTGTCAGTTCTCATCATCAGCAAGGGTAATGAAAAAAAAGGTTGCCTAGTAACAAAAAATGGATTTGTTTTGTCCCCTCGAACCTCTCCTTTCAGTCTCACATCTTCGGACGTTGTGTCAGCATATCTGAACCCAGTCTCAGACTCTTCGGCTGATGGTGTGGAAACTTCCGTTCCTTCCTCATTACCGGATTCCCTTTCCGCAGTAACCTCCTCTCCTGAAGTGAACAAGAGAGAGAAAGAAGTACCGGTCCGGTCTCGCTTCCTAAGCCTCCTGATCCTACTCCTGCGCTAAGTCTTTGTCTCAATGACTGCTAGATTGCTAAATCTCTTCCTTGGCTTAGTATAAGACTTATCTCCTCAAGAAGCCGATTCCATACATTCCGCCTCTTCTTTAACAGTCGGTTCTTTCGATCCACCCACCTGTTATTTTCGTTGCCCCCAAATCGAAATTGAAATCCAAGCGAACATGCGATCGAATGAACGCAGGCAGGCAGGAGATTTGTGTTTGAGGCCTTAATTACCTGAGAGAGCAGTTTTGCGAGCAGTTGTTTCTCGTCGTCGAGCGTACGGATTGATCCATCCTTCTGGCGTTGTTTTTCTTCCATCAGTTTCTGGATCGCGAGTTGGATGCGTTCTACGTCTTGATCGGATTCCATGTCCAACCCAATCTGAGATGATTCCAGTTCTTGCGTTTTGGCTTTTGAAGAAGAAATGAACCGCTATGGCGTCAAAATAAAAATAAACAAATAAACAAATTTAAAGTAACAAAACTAAGCGGTGGTTCCGTGCCACGTGGCTTGTCGTTGTTCCGCATAAGGAACTGGAATGGCCACCTACCTTTCTACTGGAAAAATCCAAATAAAGATTGGAGTATTGGACAGGACAGGAACAGAGCAGTTGACATGGTTTCTAGGTTAAAACGACTTGGAGAGCGTTGCCAGTAGACTGACTTGGCTTCACTTGGGCTAATTTCTTTCTTCACCCGTCAATGCATTTTGTGATTCATCCTAGATCCTTCTTTTGTTTCAGCATAATGCCAATGGAGCAACGGTGAGAAACAAATGATTAATAAATACACAACCTACCTCTAGAATCTTTGGGAGCAACACTAGAAACTCTCTACATACAGTCACTTCATCTTCCATTAACAGAAAATCATCCGTGGCATGCACGCGCTCTGTTGCACTAGAATCTGAAGAGATACAGAAGAACAGAGAGGGGAGAACAAGAGAGAATGAGAGGAGAGTCTGAAATATTCTTGTTTCATTCCACTTCACGTCCCACATACCCCTGACAACTAAACTAACCAATATGATGTTAAACCTTACAACTCAGCACCCTAATCATCCACAAACGACAAGAGTCTAAATTTTCTTAACCAACCCAACATAATCCTGAAGCTTGGACGGGTAGTTTGCTGCCTGGTGCTCTTCCTCACATTATGATGGGCTTCAATAGGTTTGGCCTGACCAGCTGCTGTAACACGTTCCGAATGAAGAAGTAAGGGTATGCTACCAGCGTGCTGAATTACCAAACAAGAAATGCGCAAATTGGTTCAGAAGGTTAGTTATTCCCCCTAACTGAAGTCGCAAACAGGGTTGAATTATTGTAAACACCAAGGCATACCTTAGCTTGCTGATATCTTGCAAGAATACGCTTGCATTGATCGCGTGCCTCTCGAGAATCAACCATGGAAAGTACACATGAAACAGCTTCATCAATGGGTGCGTCCACTTGGTCACGACGAAACAAGTTGAGGATATCTTCGTCTTCAGCATCAACTCGTGCTATGTCCTGTCTGAACCCACAAAGGCCAACCCCTTTCCTTCTTCACCGCAACACTACCTTATCTAAGACACCCACAGCCAAACAGATGGCCCTGTAGTTCTTTCTAGCCTGGTAACCCCTTACATGAGCATGCCATGGAAAAGAAAGCGGAAATCAATAACTGCAAATGGTTCATTCATGCAATTAAGGATAACAGAAAGTTAAGTGAATCCGGTACCTCTATCTTCACAACTTTCTGGCGAAGTGCTAGAAAGTCTTTGCAGCCTTTCCATCCTCGATATTTCTTTTGAATTGACAAAGCAGCCAAATTATGATCATGGGGATTTCCAAAGGTTAGCCTTGAAAAAGCAGAAAGTCCTTGAATATCTTCTGTACTGATGCCATAAGCTCCTGTGGTAGAAGCATCTCTGTGCTTCTGTTTTCTGAAGGAATGTGCCCGGAAAGCATTTTAAATGCGTGCTGCAGCCTGAGTTGCATTTCGGGCAGCAGCTAAGGTATCTTTAAGTGAAAGCTGATCCTCACTTATAGGAGGAGTCACCTGTGAGATGCTGCTCACGTTTCTTCCAGCTTCAACTTCAGCTGGGCCATTTGAAAGCTCAATTTCTTCCAGTACAAGTGACGAAAGGTGGCTAGTTAGAGCAACCTCGGAAAGATAGCTAGCAAGTCCCTTGTACACATAACAGGCAGCAATAGTGCTGGAGTTTGTCCTCTTGGGTCTTGTGCACTGGTATCCATCACACAACCCCAGCTGATGCACCAGAGGCTAATACGAGAAGCAACCATCTTTTCCCTATTGCAGAAGATGAATAGGAAAACAAGTAACGCACATCAGATAGCATTCTTAAACATTGCCAATTCGAAAACCAAGGATATGATCGGAGAAACTGGATAAAACTAAACAGTCAACATCAGTCTATGACTCTATCCATCCATTTAACGGAAATCATGGCTAGTTGATCCAATGTGTAGCCTAGTTCAAAGATGCAACCAGACTTGACAAACAACAGCCACCAAGATAGAATATTGCTGTCCTCATGTATTGTCTTGAGAATGGTTATATTTAACATGATCTATTCTTACCTTCCGAAACATGCAGCCCAATGAAGAGCAGTCCAACCATTTGATATCACGGAAGTTAACACCAACTCCACAACGTAGGATTGGGTTTACCGCCCATTTAAACCCTAAGCCACCAACCATGTATATTCCTTGCTCTTTCTTGGATAATGGCAATGCTGGCTGACTAGGTACTTTATGGTTCTAGAGGATAGCCACTGCTGCAATTTATCCTTTTAACAGTTCTGTAGAAGCCAATCAATAATGCCAGAAGAAGTGCCACTGCCAAATAAAAGTGCATCAATCACCTGACTCCATGAATCATCATCATTATTCAAGTTACTTATTCAATGTGCTCCTGAATATGCAGTCATCTTTCTGAAAATGTTCATCTGATAAAAGCATCTGCACATACAGGACAAGTAACAGTAGCTCTTCTGTACTCTTTGAATCTGCTTGGGGTGATAAATTACAACCACAGCAGCCAGTATTCTTGGCTCATTATTCGAACTGCCTAACCTCACTGCAAGATTCACAGTTTCCAGAGATTACACAAACCTTTCCATGAGAGTGAGGAGGAGCTTCACGACAGATGACACCATCCTGAATTACTGAACAGGGACTTCATTCTCCCCAAACATGCATGCCCAAGTTGATTCTGATGGATTGCATAGAAAAGAACCAATCATGAGTGTGCTCTTTGTGGAATTTGCGGGAAAATTTGGAAGTTTTTCAAAATTGATATGAAATTTGTGAGGAAAAAAATGATCATATTATAGATTATTGGGGAATGTTGGGGATACTTGGGCTAAAGAACACAGCCATAACGACCTGCACATGGAATTGACATTTTCAAAGCTTTATCTTGGAATCAGAAACCAACACTTGCAGCTGATGTGAAATTTATGAGACAAAAAGATTTGAAGACAAAAATTAATTAGACAGTTCAAAAATTATTTGAGTAAAAGAACATAGCCTACACTAAAATTCAAATTCTACATTTTGAACCTGTGTAGAGTAAAGAACAGAAGAAAGGCATAATTTAAAATGAGCTACCCTGGTAGACTAATCAGGAAAACCCCATTCTTAAGATATTTTCCTGATTACAAAACTCCCCTTTTGTGCAACAGTCAACTGAGGACTTTCTTCAAAAAGGGCTCCTCCTACTCCTTGATTGGATAGTACTGCATAGTAACCAGAACCAGTCCAAGCATCTCCTCTGTAGAATAGAGAAGGAAATTCAAGTTTCCAAAACTAGTTTCTTGGGGTCCAAACATTAAACTGGCAAAACCATAAAATGGATTGAATACTGCAAATATATGTCTGAGAATTAGCGAAAATCAAAGAGATCATACTGTTTCCAAAGCTTGATCCTTTGAAATTCAACCACCGAGGTTGCTGTTGCTCTACTGGTGTCCACGTAGATGAAGATGGCGGTTTTCCCTGTCTTGTGCAAACAGCAACTTCATAATTCATACAGAAATCAACAAATTGCTTACAAAAAAAAGGTAGATGTAGCACTACATAGTTTGTTATAACAAGCGTGGGTGGCTAGAACTAGTATGTAACATGAAGCAAGAAAGTGCAAGTAACTAAGAAAGCAATAAAGCTATAATCTTCTAGTAGATAGTTATAACCCCGTATGAGAATTTAGCTGTAAATTTTGCATAACTTTTTATTGGCTGAGATTGAACAATAACAGTTAAATGTTAGAGGTTGCATGTGTAGTCTTTTTAGAACACAAGTAATCGAAAAAGTTGCTTATAAATGTATATAATCATATTGTACCTTAATCCTATTATTAGAATTAGTGATAAGAAGTTTATAATATGGACATGGATTAATCATCTAATATTTGTCAACACTAAAAACATCATGTACAAAATGCAGTGCAAAGTTCTACACATGATGCTTTTTTTATCACAATCTTATATGAGGAATAAAGAGATGAAATCCACTCATCAAAAAAAAAAGAGATGAAATCCAAATCATCATCGTCACAACAATGATTAGCAGAGATGATTACTATAAGAATGGCTCATTACAAGATTGATATTATGAAATTTCATGCACATTATGGAACATAACTAAAGATGTGCTCCAGTAGATAAGTAGTACTATAAAATTTGGGTCACCGGCTTAGCATTAATAAAAGAGCAGAAATTTACAAGCGTATGTAAGTAACAGAAACGTGAAGCCTAAATAACTGAAGGTGTGTACAAGATATGATACTGCACTATGAGACAAACCGAGAGAAACTCATCATAACTATCTGTATACATGTCAATCTCCCTTGATAAATCAGACAAGTTAACTCCATCTCAATATCTCATGTCAAAACCTTGCAGAGAGCTTAGTGTACCCGTGAACCTATTTAGACAGTTGTTTCCATGAGCCAAACAGCTACACTGTCCTGATTGGTTTGGCCATGGACCTCATATTCTCCAAATACTCATCAGACAAAGTTGGTTTACCTTTTTATTCAATTGAATCCAGAAAGCATCAAATATCAGATTGTCCACCTCAAGTCATGCAATGGCTCAGTCAATTACCATTACTACATCAGGCTCCACCTGAACATCTTCCTCAATTCTTTCTAAATTCTCCTGAACATCTTCCTCAATTCTTTCTATATTCTCCTGAACATCTTCCTCAATTCTTTCTATATTCTCCTGAACATCTTCCTCAATTCTTTCTATATTCTCTTGAACATCTTCCTCAATGTTTTCTGAATTCTCCTGAGCATTCTCCTCAATCTTTTCTGCAATCTCCTGAACATCCTTCTCAATACGTTCTGCATTTTCCTGAACATCTTCCTCAACATTTAGAACTACGTGAAGAAGTTCTACTGGAATAGCAGCTGGATCAAGCTCACGACAGCCTTTGAGAGCAATTGGAGCTTCTTGACCTGTAATCAAATGTGAAGGAACCTGGTGAGAGAAGCGTAACATCTCATCCCTCGAAATCCTCTTTACTGTTCTTGGGTCTAAATGTTGATGAAACACGGTCTTGAAACCAACAACTTTAATCAGGGGAATAACTGTCACCCCAAGTTTCTCACTGTAATCTTCGAGTATTTCCACCATGTCATACTTGTGTATTACTTCATCAGCAGTTAATTCATTCCAGTTGGGGGACCAATTCCTGTATAAAGCCCAAACTTCTCCCCTCCTTGGATATATTCTGACTATCCCGTAGGCATCTTTTGTCCACTCAACCTTGTGCGAAAATGAGAGGAGTGAGTTGTGGATCTCATGTCTACCTATTCTGAAATCTCCACAGGTTTTTGACATAACAGAGCTAATCCAGTTTAGTTGTCCTGACTGAGTGTTAGCTCTTGACCTAAGCCAACTAATCCGCATCATGAATGGGTTCAGAGATATCACATTGTGTATAATGGCATAATATCTAGGCATAGCATCATCGTCATCATACGCAGCCCACACCTGGTTATCTTCAAATGCACCCTCTATTCGATCAATGTCAAAATTGTAAAACTCTGAATCAGGTACATTTACAGACATTGCTTCCAACGCTTCTGCATCTGTACTGAATCTAAAACTGTTGGGAATCCCATAAACTTCATTCTCCTTCAAAGATTCACCTGTTTTGGTGTCATGCACTGCATCGGATTTTATACGATGTTCTTCTACATCATCAGTTATAACAGGATTTTCTTCTATAGCCAGATTTAAAGGTGCTGCTGAGGATGTGGAGAAAGTATTCAAGTCGTGGAGCTTTTTACAAATTTCTTTCTTCGCTTTCTCTACTAGTAATTCCTGAATATTGAACTGGGAGCTATCCTTTTTCTCACTCGGTTTATGTCTTCCATTGATCCAGCATGCTTCTACACCCAATGAATTGGCTTTTCCAGCCACCCCACCCGTTCCCGTTTGATTAGTAGGACCATGGGAACTGGCGTAAGCATCTTCCATGCTTTTCCGCCTCTTTGCTTGACCAGACTGAGAAGAGCCACTGTGCCGTTTGGAAATATGTTGCTTCCTCCTCATTGCATCCTCCTTTCTCGCGGCAGCTTGAGCCTCCTCACGCTCTCTTCTAACCTTGTCATATGCTTTCTGAACCATGCTTGCAGCTTGGGCTGCTTTGGAAGCACCACTTGCCTTAGTAAATGGACTCCATTGGAAGCTAGTTTGACCATATTGATCTGCATGTACTTCCGCATTTTGATAAGTAGTATTGTTTCTTCCAGAATTGTATGCGTTTCTGGTCGCCCCTTCATTCCTAGAACTATGTCGTTGTGGTGTAAAAGTCCAAGTTTTGGAACCATTTGCAGATGGAGGAGCTGTTTCCATGGCCAAAAAAGGTTCATGGCAATGAGGACACAAAAGATTGTGGTTAAGATAAACTCTGAGGTATTCATATTGCATCTTGCATCGATGGCAGACGGTCCAGAAGGTATTTGATTTCTGCTTAGGAACATTAGTTGAAGTTTGACCTGTCCGTGGAGTGCTCTTGGGAGGCTTGAGATTCGAAGCTGTTGTTTTTTTTACATGGGGGTAACCATTAACACCTTGTTGTGCAGGTGATCCCCTGCTATGAGTTGAAATCTTCTGGAAGGCACTCACTTTCCTTTTCTGGTCATACTCTAATCTCCTGGTCTTGTTAGATAAGATACTCCAAGCCTCCGAAACAAGCTTAAATGCCCCATCAGACCCTACCAACTTGTTTTTATCAGGATGGAGCATAAGGGCCAATTTCCTATAGTGTCTCCTGACTGTTTCGTCATCAGCCTGTGCATTCACACCAAGTATACCATACCAATCTGCTTCCCCGTTAATTGTGTTTGCTGCGGAAAGATACACATCCAGTGCTGCTATCATCTGAGGGATTCCCTCAAGCCCAGGATATAAATTTTGTGCCTTCAGAACAAGCTTTCTTGCTCCTATCATGTCCTTCACCATAAACTTCTTCTCAGCAAGCTCTTTGGCTCTGAGAGCTTCGTCTTTATTGCACTCCATCTCTCCCAACCTACCTTCTCGCCCCGGTCATGTACTTAAACAGTAAACCATCTGCACAGGTGAAAAACAAAGTTCAACAACTAGGATACGAGTACAATATAACCAAGGCATGTAAATAGGCTAAGAAGTGACATGAATAGAAAATAGAGAAACATGTCGAAACCTGGGAAAGGAGAAATTATCTTGAAGACAAAAAGGCTAGTCAAGTACTAATTTTTATGATTATAACATTCACCACCGTCATTGATGAAGAACAAGGTTTTAATTGCCCGTGCATAGCAGCAGGATTAAAATGACTAAAGAATATTAAAAGTAAAGCCCAATTTGTTCAAAGAGTAAGAAAAAACTAATCACTTTAAGTAATTCCTATACATAAGCAAGCAAGGGGAGAATGAAGATTTCGCTATTATGTTCACAGCTAAAATAGTTATTGATAATAAAAACTATAACTATAACAGCAGTATAAAAAGTCGAGCAAAATGCCCCAAACTGATGAATCGTGTTTTCCATAGATCTAATTGGATCCCCTTTTCGATTTTGTGACGTCAACTGTTAGTTCCGTAACTGAAGAAACATGGAGACAAGAAATAGAAAAGATAAAAATCAAAGATTCAATGCATGACCTGCAATAGAGAATACTGGAAAAATCATCAACATGTAGAAGGCTAAAATCCAAAGGACTCGATAAAATATTTGCTCACTATAGATCATTTTATCAATTGAAATCCATTTTAAGATTCCAATGCTTTTGGACAGTTGAAAATACCTGGACTGGAAAGTATATAATGATCTTGGAAGTTGACCTTACCAGCAGAGGTTTAGTAAGAAAACAAGGAGCAAGAACCTCAATTTTTGTGCAACATCGATACTGTAACTATGGAAAAAGGTTGAAGTCCAAAGTCTAGTCTCTTCTTACCAATTTTCCCCGAATGCAGAGGCGTTTATATTCTAATTAAGGCCTTGGAGTAGGTCCAAATTAAAAGGATCTCTGCAATATGATTTGAGTTTTGTCACGTTTTAACTGCTCTTAATTGCCATATTGAAGGCAGAATAATATTTCGAATCGCCGGAGCAAACAGCCAGAAGCAGCGTCATAATAAAAATTACCTGTTGAATGCGGCTGGGCGGTGTTGTTTAAGAACAGCGCCGGTGTTTTTGGGTGTGGCTGGCCGGTGACGGACGGAGGTTTGAATCGCGAGTACGTGCGACGATGCGGGGAGGGAGGAGGTGAGCTGGTCCGCTGCGGCGGACGCGATCGTCAAGGTTGCTGAGAATGGCGGAAGGCCTGTACAGTTGTTGGTGTGGATGCGCCGTGCGCGACGTAGGTAAAGTTGAGGTAGTCGTCTGATCTGATTCTCTCGTGGTCGCGTGGAGTTGCAGTATGGGTGGAGTTGATGTTTGGGACTTGGGTAAATTGGGCATTTGGTTAGGGTGAGCTGGGGTCACTCGGAGTTAGTGGTTTTAAAAAAATATGCAAAACCAAGAAACTCAATCGAATCATAATATAATTCGAAACCGAAAAAATTCATAAGAAATTGATAATCAGTGAGTTCTAATTTTATAAATCCGCGGATACTTGAACCGATCCGTATATGCCTATTTACAGGTAAATTATTTAAAATTACTTACTTCATCTCAATTTTCCTTTAAATTTCTTTTATATTATGTGTGAAAAGTCATTTTATACAATAATAATACATGATTTGTAATATTATATTGTTGTCCTATTTATGCAAATTAATTTTCTTCATTTTGATGCTCTAGATATGTATATTTATGATGCAAAATTTTAAAATATCTCCAAGTAAATTGAAAATTTTTATAGAATAAGTATACTTAGAAATACCCGCGATCCGAACCGCAAAAAATCGTGAAAATCGGATACCCGCACTCGGTGGGCCGGATATTATTTTTCTCACTATCCGCCCCGCCCCGCCCCATGCACACCCTACTTGGAGTAGGCCCCATTGAATGGATTGGAGTAATCTGCATGATAAATTTACGGAACTAGATTATTTTCTGATCTATTAGGGTTTGTGGAGATGGAGATGTATTTAATCTCTCTGCTCTGCGAAGCTCCAGCATCTATCCAGACCATGATGCGCGGTAATCTACAACCCGTGAGCCATTATATGAAGTACGTATTGATTAGGTCCAAACTTTTATCTTTAATTTCTCTAGTACTTTTAGCATAAATTGAGAAATTTCTAATTTTTTATATGTTATTTTATACATCTCTAATTCAGGGATGTGATTATCCGTAATGATAGTAGTTGAAAATTATACAATATTGATATTAAATTATACAACATTGATATTAAAATATTGAAATATCAAATTTAGGAGGAGGAAAGATTTTATACTGTTAAAATGTTTTTTTAAAACAAATTATACTATATATTTATTTACAATATTTAAATATTCTTTTATCATTTGTATATACATTTTATCACTTTTAATATTAATAAGCTGAAGAAAAATAATTATAAATTATACATGTTAAAAGGATATTGGGCATGATTCGTGGGATGTAGGGAGTACCATGAACCTTATTTACGTTATCTGCACCATCGTTTTTTCCTCCGTTTCTGTTTCAACAGAGACTTCTGGCGGATCCAGAAATTTCACCGAGTGGTGTTCACATTATAAAGTAATTTGATTTTTTTTTTGCAATTGGACTCATACGAATTTTTATATCCTGAAAATGATATAAAATAACATCCATTATTTATAAAATCACATACTTCTTTTTAAATATTAATTGCCACACAATATGTCAAAAAACAGTGTCCAAATCAAGATTTTGAGGTTGGAGGGCGAACGAGTAGTTAATACACATAAAGAGTAGTATATTAAGCGAAATCTTAGGGATTCTCAATAAATTCTAATAAAACAGGAGAAAATTGTATATTAAAACAAATCTTTGGAGTGTTAGGCAAAGCAAATGATGGTAGTTAGTTTTATTTAATTAATAAAAAGTCAATATTATGAATGGTGTCGATCTCACAAACGCACACGCACAAAAAACATTCCCTCAAACCAGTAAAGTGCACCCCAGGTTTTTTAATTTTAATTTTATCTTATTGGGATCCGATTTTAATTTAATGAAACTTTGGAGAAAATGATTTTAACTACTGAACTTTTTCTAAAAGCTCTATTTACACCTTAAGTTTTGAACATGATAATTTAATTACCCCAAATAATTTTAAAGTTAACAATTTTACCAAAACTTTTCAAACATTACCAATAAACCCACCACCCTTCCGCCCACCTCCGGACCACCGTCGGACCATCGCCGGAATTCCAAAACCATCTAAAAACGACACCAAGACGCGGATCGAGCCCATGGGCCGCCGGATCACGAGCCCAGCCCGCAAATCGACGAGCCCAGGCTGCCAGATCAGCGAGCCCATGCCGCAAATCGGCGAGCGTAGGCCGAATCGGTGGTCAGGCTCGCCGATTCGCGGTCGGGGCTTGCCGATTCACTAGATTGTTAAGTTTAAAACTTTTAGGACATAAATAAAGTTTTTATAAAATTTCAGTAGTTAAAACTGACATTTTTCCTACATATCCGTTGACGGAAAGACCACAGACGAGTAAAAAGTTTTCAAAAACTTAAAGATGACGAAAAGTTAAAATGGAACCCTAATAGAACAATAATTAAAATTAAAAGATCTCTGGTGCACTTTACTCTCCCTCAAACACACATGACAATTAGATAGACTAATCAGACAAATTTTGATCCACCTATTCTCCAAACCACTAATACATTCCATAAACTACTCTACTATCCATAACTTCCAACGCAAAATATATAATTTTTCAACTTTCGAATCACTTATATTATATTAAAAGATGAAGATATGATAAGATTATATGAATGAAAAACTTTAGAGGCCTAACTGGAAAAAAAAAGTTTTAAAATTTGTCCTAAACAAAGTAATTAAACTCTTTGTTTAAACTTTAAACTGTTCATCAACAGTGCCAATTTCTATAAATTTACCTCCACTGGCCCTTTATTTAAAGGAGCTTTGAGGATGATTGTTAAGGCTTACAGGTTAAAGATCAAAACGGTCTGGAGATTCGATGCCAATAGACTTGGGCTAATTTGTACACTAAAAGATTTTCACCTGTTAATGCATCTGATTCATTCTAAGATCCCTTTGGTTCAGCATAATGCGCGCCAATGGAGCTACATATTTACAGCAATTACAGAATAGTGACGAACGATTACCAAGACTTTTCCCAACTCTTCTAAATAACCAAAATCAACACACAACCTCTAGAATTACTAGAAACTCTCTAGATTAGTTTATACAATTCATCTTCCATTAACAGAAAATCATCTCCATAAGCTGGCGTTGCCCCTTCACTTTTGCTTTCGCTACCAAGTTCAGCCTGCACACGTTCCAAACGAAGAAGTAAGGGTTTGGCTACCAGCATGCTGGATTACCAAACTAGAAATGTGCAGATTGGTTCAAATAGTTAGTTTTTCCCCTAAAACAGGGTTTCTTTAATTGTAATATTAACGCCAAGGCATACCACAGCTTGCTGATATCTTTCAAGCATACGCCGGTATTGATGGCGTGCCTCTGGAGAATCAACCATGCAGAGTACACGTGAAACCGCTTCATCAACAGTTGCATCCACTTTTTCTCGACGATACACTTTGAGGATATCTTCATCTTCATCCTCATCAACTTGTGGTATGTCCTGTCTGAACCCACGAAGGCCGACCCCTTTCCTCCTCCACCGCAACACTACCTTATCTAGGACACCCACAGCCCAACAGATGGCTCCGTAGTTCTTTCTAACCTGGTAACCCCTTACATGAGCCTGCAATAGAAAGTGAAAAAAAAAGGAAATCAATAACTGCAAGTGGTTCATTCATGCAATTGAGGATAACAGAGAATTTAGTGAATCCGGTACCTGTATCTTCACAACTTTCTGGCGAAGTACTAGAAAGTCTTTGCGGCCTTTCCATCCTCGATATTTTTTTTGAATTGACAAAGCAGCCAAATCATGATCATGAGGATTTCCAAAGGTTAGCCTTGAAAAAGCAGAAAGTCCTTGAATATCTTCTGTACTGATGCCATAAGCTCCAGCGATAGAAGCATCTCTGTGCTGCCGTCTTCTGAAGGAATGAGCCCGGAAAGCATTTTGAATGCGCGCTGCAGCCTGAGTTGCATTCCGAACAGCAGCTAAGGTATCTTTAAGTGAAAGCTGATCCTCACTTGTTGAAGGAGTCCCCTGGGACATGCAGCTAAGAGTTCTTTCAGCTTCAACTTCAGCTGAGCCTTTTGAAAGCTCACTCTCTTCCAGTACAAGTGACGAAAGGTGGCTAGTTAGAGCAACCTCGGAAAGATAGCCAGCAAGTCCCTTGTGCCCATAACAGGCAGCAATGGATGCTGGTGTTTGTCCTCTTGGGTCTTGTGCACTGGGATCCGTCACAGCCCCAGCTGACGCACCAGAAGCTATAAGAGAAGCAACCATCTTCTCCCTGTTGCAGAAGAATAGAAAAACAAGCAACACACATCAAATAGCGTTCTTAACCATCACCAATTCGAAAATTAAGCATATGATCAGAGATGTTCGATAAAAAGAAACGGAGTCACTCTCCGTCCTAGTTGATCCAACATGTAACCTAGTTCAGAGATGCAACCTGACTTGACAAACGACAGCAACCAAATAAGATTGATGCTGTTCTCATGTATCCTTTGGAGAATGGTTAGACTCGACTCAATCTATTCTTACCTTCCAAAACATGCAGCCCAATGCAGAGCAGTCCAACCGTTAATATCACGGAAGTTAACACCAACTCCACAGCTTAGGACTGGGTTTAAGGCCCATTCGAAGCCTAAACCAGCAACCATGTGTAATATTCCTTGCTCTTTCTTGGATAATGGGCATTCTAGCTGACTAGATGCTTTTATGGTTCTGGAGGATAGCCACTGCTGCAATTTCTCCTTTAACAGTTCTTGTAGAAGCCAATCAATGATGCCAGAAGAAGTGCCATTGCCAACTAAAAGTGCATCAATCACCTGACTCCATGAATCATCATCATTATTCGAATTACTTATACTATGTGCCCCTGAAGATGCACTCTCTTCTTTCTGAAAAGGTTTATCTGATAAAAGAATCTGCACAAAACGGACAAGTAACAGCAGCTCTTCTGTACTCTTTGAATTTGCTTGGGGTGATAAGTTACAAAAACGACAATCAGTATTCTTGGCTCGATACTCAAACTGCCAAACCTCACTGCAAGATTCACGGTTTCCAGACATTACATGAAGAGTAACCTTCCCAGGACAGTGAGGAGGAGCTTCACAACAGATGACACCGTCCTGAATTATCTGAACAGGGACTTCATTCTCCCCAAACATGCATGCCAAAGTTGATTCTGATGGAGTGCATAGAAAAGAACCAACTATGATGACCTGCACATGGAATTGACCTTTTCAAAGATTTATCTTGGAATCAGAAACCAGCACTACCAATCACTACACTAAAATTCAAATTAAAACATTTTGATCCTGTGTAAAGTTCAGAACAGAACAAAGGTATAATTTAACATGACCTACCTTGGTAGACTCATCAGAGAAACCCCATTCTGGGAATATTTCCCTGATCACAAAATTCTGCTTTTGTGCAACAGTCAACTGAGGACTTTCTTCAAGAGAGGCTCCTTCTACTCCTTGGTTAGATAGCACTGCATAGTAATCAGAACCAATTCCAAGTGTCTCCGCTGTAGAATAGAGACAAAGAAATTCATTCCAAAACTAGTTTCTTGGGGTCAAAAAAATTAAGCTTGCAAAATCAGAAAATGAATTTATTCCCGAAATTAAATGTCTTATAATTAGCAAAAAATAAAGAAATCATACTTTTTCCAAAACTTGATCCATTGGAACTTGGCCACTGAGGTTGCTGTTGCTGGACTGGTGTCCTTGTGGATGAAAATGGTGGTTTCCCCTGTTTTGAGTAAACAGCAACTGTCATAACTCATAACGGAAATCAACAAATTGCTCACAAATAAAAGGAAGATGTAGTACAAAATTGATAAATAGAAAAATACTTGATCCTAAGGTGCATTATTATTCAGCGAGAAGAGTTTGATGAACAAGACTTGGTGTTGCTACTCCAAAAACCAAATTGGAACAGAATTCTAAAATCAATCACTTTCTGTGGAATTTAAATGTAATCCCTTTTACCTTGTAAGGGATGCCAGAGCTGGACTTGCATGAGTCAAGTACGTTATTCCAGTACTCATTATTTTCATACACATACATGGAGCTAAATGGTAGCAAGTGCTGTTCACCATTACCACCTACAGAAAATGATAAAGAGAACAATCAGCACATAGTCCACAGTCAGTACAGAATCTCCAAAAGAGTATTTCTTTGCAGCATGACAGTAAGAAGTCAACCTTGTATATTATAGTCCGAACCATGCACTATATCAGCCTGTTGATCCTGTTTGGAGATCTCGGTTCCATACTTATAAATTTCAGATTCATTTAAGTAAGTTTCCTGGCTCTCAAACAAACCCACTTCTTCCAAACTCTCATCATTCAAGCTTAACTGATGCTTAAGCCTCCGAAGAGCTTGGTCAACTTCAATCCCTGCTGAACTGTTGGCATCAATACCTGTTTTGTCTAACCCATTGTAGTCTATATTTACACTAGAATTAACCTCCGTTGATCCTGGGCTAGATGATTCATATGCATTGGAAAGTACAATATTATGAGAAGGAAATGAGTTTTGAGTTGCACTAAACACGGAAGAGGATCCAGGTGACTGCACACTTGTTCCCGGGCTGGGCCTCCCCTGTAAGCATGTGAAAAAATTAGCTTGGTCATATACCATTTTTCCAGGTATTTGTTTGCATATAAGAAGGTCCTGCCCATTGAAAAAGATAAACAAGAAAACATGTTTATGCTAATAGTAATCCTACAAATTGACTATGTAAATCTGAAGAGCAGGGACAAGACCATGATCTATGATGGAAAAGAAACAACCTGCTCCTGATGGTTATCAACAGATAACTGTTGTCACTAGCAGAGACTAAGAAACGGAAAAAGAAATGAAAATGATCATCCAACCAAGACTTCATGGAAGCGCACCATTTAAAAAGGTTATAGTTACAGATACTCCAGCAGTCAGTGTCACTTTCACATGCTGCATGAACAATTTATAGAAGATATAGAGTGAAAGAGCCTAGGAAAATTTTGCAGGCTGAGATCCAGATTAACTTAAGCAACTCACCTCATTTATCTCTCTGTAATGAACAAGAACTATATGGTCATGTGCCCTGCATAAGGCAAGAGCTGAATGAGCAAATTTGACCCACCCTCACTGGACAGATGCATAACTGCAATTTCAATGAGTAAAGAAAGAAATTGAAAGACTACAACGCTAACCAGTGAACATAAGAAACTTACGGATCCAGGATCCAGAAGCTACGTCTCTGAAAATTAGGTTTATCCTCTCCATGTGCATAGTAACAATTCAAAGTTTCGACATTTCCAACCTAGCAATGCATTAACGTATATTATCTCTCCATTTATAAAATCGGGCTGCAACTCCACTAACAAAAATTTCTTTTCAAATAATGACAAGGGTAGGCAATTCAATGCGTTTGCTACTTCCATGCCCACAAGAACTGAATTCATCAATCAAAACTTGCCAATTGTCTAATCTAACTGAGGAAAGGCAAAATGTACTAGCTTTGTGTTAAGGATGAGGAAAAACTTTACTTAGCAGGAAAATAGTTGTTTCATATACTCCGTATGTACTTATTGCCAACCTTCTAAGATTTACGCCTGGTAACTCACATGTAGTTCTAGGCACTATCCACATTACTTTTCAAGAGGCCTGCTGGTCATACATTATCAAATGTTTCCAAACAAATGGAACCACTGCAAGGCTCTAACACTTAACACTAAAAAAACTGCTAAATGCCATATCAACAAGCTTTTTTAAACTGCAACCATTCTCCACGAAGAAGCAAGAAAATAAATCACCATACCTAACATATTTTAGAGACCGCATATTTGGGCAGTTAAGTGTTCTAATGTCTAAGAAAATTGTTCACAGAACATTGGTACAGTATACCTTGACAGACAGGTTACAAGCCAAACCTAAGTACATAAGCCAAAGAACATTTAAGATTTCTAAATCTAGATGTTAAGAACTAATACTACTGATAGAGTTCTTGATCCTCGAAACTACAAACGTTAGTGCATTGAAAACATATCTGTGAAGAAGAGATGAAAACTCATAAGAACCTTAAGTCGTTCGTGTGCTTCACCAACAGTTCTCCCATCCCTCTTCTTCCGCCAGTTGTGACCATCTTTTCTAAAATACCTTGTGACCCTTCTATTGAACAGAAACAAGGATCCACCTAGTGATATATTTCAGTCAGCGCCATTTTCATTCCAATAGAACAGATAAAATGGAATGATGAGTTTATCGAAGAAGCATCATACTTGATGGCCTTTCGGGAGGTTCAAGGGTGAGCTGGTACTTGTCATGATTCTGTAATATAAAGAGCACCTCCGCCGGCTTCAACCATCGGCTCTGGGCTTCTTGGAACAGATTTTCAATATGAAATCCTGAGATCATATCAAGGAAAAGTAAGTGACGACCAAACTAAAATAAAATACTAACTAAAAAGGAATCTTTTAGCTGAATCATATTAAAGTTGAGACCTTGACGACATAAAATTCACCCAAATAAATGTATCGCAGTATGAGGAACCAAAAGCAGCTCCTTCGCTCAGTTCAAACAAACTTCAGCACATGACTAGGTTTGGAACGGAAGGAAAACAAGTTAGCAACTTTACCTGATTTGTTCATGTTGACTTCCGAAAGAGTAAAATCGGTTTCAGAAAATCAGCTGGTGAACCTGAGAACGAAGAGAACACCGTGTTCCTACGCATTCAACTGTTCCTGAACTAGGGATTCGCCGTGAACAGAAATAAATCCACAAGAATTGGAACTTGATCACGACCAACTAAACCAGTGACCGAATTGCGGGAGAGAAAAATAAGTAGAAGGCACAAAAACTGTGACTTGTTTTTGGGTATATTGTAGTAAGAGAGGTGCGAGCAATTAACAAGCCGACAGAACAGAAACGAACGAAGTGTGCTGGAAGTCGCGGGCCGATGACGATCTTCTGTTGGGGGTGTACGTGTACCCTTAATCGTGAGATGCAAAATACAACGTCCAAGATGTTATCCAACGGTCGTTATGGTGCGGCAACGGAAGTGGGAATGAGGCACCGAGAAGAGAAGGTGCACTGCATTTTCCATTAGAGGAAGGTCCTTCGCGTGTTCCATTTTACCAATTGAATACTCCATTCATTCCAAAAAGTGAAGAATTTGTTATGGAGATTAAGGTGAATGTAAGATGTTTGTGTATGTTTATTTAATTACTGTTTGGTTGAATGTGCATAAAAAATAAAGTAAAAAAAGTAAAGATAAAGTGAAGATACTTTAATAACTTTGACATTGAGAAGTTCCTTTAAAAGAAAATGATCAATTTTTCTGTGACAGCCCAAAAATGAAATATGTTCAATTTTTTAAGGACGGAGGGAGTACTATTCAAATTGACAATAGAGAAGGAGGCCAATAGCCCTAATAGTTTGACACATTTACCAAGTCAGTCCTAAAACTTTCAATTTTTTCATATCAGTCTTAAAACTTCATAATTTGCCAAGTCAGTCCTAAAAATTAAAACGAGTCTTTACGGTAAGTCCTAAAACTTCAACAGACTTACCAGGTCAGTCCTAAAAGGAATATTTTCTCCTTCCTTAGCTTTTTGACGGGTATTTTACATGTGTATAAATTAAGCACAATATCAAGTAATAAAACTCATTCAATCTCAAGTGCAAGGTATGCAATTGTAGTAGGGTGTGTGGGGTCGAATCCAAGAGATTGTAGTGCAATTTATGAAGTTTAGTTAGATGCAATATTTTTGGTGTTTTTTGAATTTAGATGACAAGTGATAAGATAGATGATAAATCTAAATTAACTAAGTCTACTTTTATCACTAATGCATATAAAATTAGGATGCAATGCAACAACAATTATGAAAAATAAATGTTTCTTAGGGTTGATTAAAGTTTAGGCTACTAGATGTAGTGCTTGGTTGTGATATATGACAAGTTAGAGGAGTTGGATAATTAACAAGTTCTAACCTCCTAAGTTATAACCATCCTCTTTATAGAAGACCAAGTAGACCAAGTTAAAACCATCCTCTCCATAAAAAACCAAATAAGATTTCCAAATTGATTTCACCATTGGTTTGAAAAAAGTGGATTAGTCTCAGAACAATTTCCAGAAGCTGTCAAAGAATCTTATAACAAGTTTGTTAAGTTCAACAAACACAAATCCTAGAAGAAAACAATCCCTTACTCTGAAATTTATTTTTTGGTCATTTATCGAATCTCATGGATTGTTAAATGACACTATGAGATCAATCAAGAAAAATATCACTACGTAGTTGTTGGGACTACGATAGCGGGCCTGGTAACGGGCAACCCGCTATCGTGGTCCCAAAAAACTCCAGCCCACGTAGCAATGGGCAGCCCGCAACTATTGGCGTCACTTTAAAAAAAAGTAGCGGCCATGGTAACGGGTAGCCCGTTACCAATTTGGTAACATCAAGCCTGCTACTAAACCCCTCAACCAAACTGACAAAGGCTGTCACATCTGCTTACGTGTCAGTGATGGCGGCTTTGGTAACACCATATCCCCTACCCCTCAATAAATATTTGTTCCCCCATCTTCCTTCTTCCCTTCATTTGCATACAGCTCGGGAGCAAACGAAGATTTGTGCTCCCGAGTTCATTTCTCACTATTCTTTCTCATTCATCCCCATTTCTAAAATATTTAGTTAATTTGTATGTTTGATCAAGCTATTGGTTTGATATACAGTGATCTTCGTATGTGGTTCAATTCTTAGCGCGCATCTAGATCTAGTTTCTCCGGTGGATTTTCGGTGTATCTGATCAGGCAAGAAAGAAAAATATACCGAGGTACCGAGGTAGGTAGGTAGGTATTTTATGTTTATTTTCATTTTTGTTGTTATAAATGTATATTTGATTTCATTTTTTATAAATCAGGTTATTTAAATATTTATTAAAAAACGTAAAAATTTTGATGATTTAGATTTGAGTCATAGTTCATGTCTGTGGATATTGACAAACTGAACTAAGTTTTACGACTCATTCAAAAAATTTACAAATTATAGGACTTATTTGGAAAAACATAACAACCTTTAAAAACATTCGTGACTTGCCCCCAATTCACAGTGAAGATTCATTCAGCAAGAAGAAGCGGGTGCATTGATGCCGGTGAGTGCAAGTTGCTATCTCATGTATTGTGCATAAAATCTGCTACTCCACTATCAGGGATATACGCACGTGGAAAAGGTGACCAACCTCACTCGTCACCACTCAAGAATAAGGGATAATATTTTCACTAGTCATTTTCAATTCTTAAATTAACTTTCATTATAAAAATAATATTTTCCCAAGTTCCTTTAACTTTAAGAGGTTTGAATATCTGAAATTAACTTTCTTCCTAAATTTATTTACGATTTTATTTATTCAATATTTTAATATATAAAATTAAATAATTTAAATATAAATTATAAATTAATATTTATAGTTTATATATATTTAAAAAAATTAATATTTTTTTATGGTAATAATTTAAATCAAACATAATAAGGTAAAAGATATGAACCGATCTTTAGACGACTATGAATTTGAAGATTGGATATAGTAGAGATCAAAGAGTGGATATAGTTTTGAATTTGAAGATTTTGATATGAAAGTAGGAAAATGACATAACTTAGGATAAAGAGAGCAATTGTCCCGCAGCGGAGCGTTGGACTTTAATTTTTTCATTATTCTCTGATAGAAAATATTTTTGAACCATATATGCATAAAGTAAACACATCAAATTAATATTTATATAAAACAGTTTGATTTTTTATTTCAAGAGATTAAAAGATATTTACATAAACTAAACGTTGGAAATTAATTGTGAATTTCTATAACTTAAGAAAAATGAAATAATTGTTCCGCAGTGCAACACGAGTATAATAGTAGGTACCTCGATTTAAATATAGAGAAATGTTATAGATAGTCATTTTGGACAATCACTTTAATACTCTCTCATTAATCATTAAGTACTTGTTATGTATTCATTTTGGTGGATCTAGATCAAGTAGATCCACAAAATTGCAACTTTTAAATGGAATATTGTTCAAGTGACTACTCAAAATGAGTGTCTATAGCATTTCTCTTAAACATAAATGAGTAAGTTGATGAATAGAATGACAAAATTAGAGTGAGTCAGGAAGGGTTATACTATGCCTACATGTTTGCCCTATTTCAGTATTTCTATTTCTAATGCGCTACACAAGTGAGCTGCGAGAGCACATATGAAATATCACTTGCACTACTATTTCTCATGCACTGCTACCCAATTGAGATTTTGGTAAATGTTTTTATTTTTTCAAATAATACAACAATGAGTTTAATTAACAAAAAATCACACAATTAGATATCCCAAAAGATAAACATGGGAAAAGAACTCCAAAGAATGAGCAGTGGAAGGATCCCTGCATCTTCAAAAGATTTTTCAGTTTGATTGGACTGGGAGATTAAGGTGATTATATGACTTTATATAGTTTGACATTGATAGTCTCGATCATTCTTAAGTGGGCCGAGCTCTCAAATGCTAGAAATGGTAATCCGCTGTTGACGGAGTAATCTGCATGGAGAGAAACAAAATACTCACGTGCAAAAAGAGGAGTGACACTACGTGGGGAGGACAAAGTTTATCATGCCCCATCTGCGGTTTGGGCCGCAGTAAGCCCATTTACGCAAAGAACGACGTGGTTCTTTGGCGCAATGAGTTTATCGCGCCTTAGCCATGAAGGCCGCGATAAATTTTTTTTTAGGGTTTCGGTTCTCTTTTTCATCCGCCTCCTTCACATTTTTCTTCATTCTTCCATCTTCATCTTCATTCTTCCATCTTCATTCTTCTTCTTCATTCTTCCATCTTCATCTTCCCCTTCATCATCATCTTCATTCTTCTTCATCCTTCTTCTTCTTCTTCTTCTTCTTCTTCTTCTTCTTCTTCTTCTGTTTCTTCTTCATCTTCGAATTCTTCCTCTTCTTCTTCCTCTTCTTCTTCTTCTTCTTCTTCTTCTTCTTCTTCTTCTTCTAGTTCTTCTTCTTCTTCTTCTTCAAATTCTTCTTCTGTTTCTTCTTCTTCTTCATCTTCGAATTCTTCCTCTTCTTCTTCCTCTTCTTCTTCTTCTTCTTCTTCTTCTTCGAATTCTTCTTCCTTTTCTTCTTCTTCTTCTTCTTCTTCTTCTTCTTCTTCTTCTTCTTCTTCTTCTTCTTCTTCTTCTTCTTCTTCTTCTCCTTCTCCTTCTTCTTCTTCTGTTTCGTCTTCCTCTTCTTCATTTTCTGGGTTTCGGACGAATCCGGATGAACATTCATCCGGATTCGTCCATTTTTTTAATTATTCAAACAGTTATCGCGGCCATGGCGCAGTGAGGCCGCAGACGCATCAGCGGCCGACGCCGCAGTTGAGTTCAAATCGCGGGCATTTTAATGCGGCGTTCATCGCGGCCATCGCCGCAGCTTGGTACACGGACCAATCGCGAATGGGCCGCATGAGGCTGTCTTCTCTACGTTGTGTGAGGGTGTGTAGTTAGGATGTACCTTTTTCAAGTTTCCTTTTATAGGAGGTGGAGGAGGGCAATTGCCTCCTTGGTGTCGTTGATCATGGGCGTGATCGTGGGACACGAATATGGAAGGCGGAGGACACTCTCTGATATTGTGGGAGCAGTTATGGAAGGTGGGAGACGCTCTCCGAAATTGTGGCTGATCTGGCGGGATCACATAGTCCTCTAAAGGAGTTCCCAGTTACTGCTATTAAATATTTATCGTTTCGTCGTCGTCCCAGCTGCAGGAGCTGAGCGAGCCAGGGTGGGTAAGGCAGGCCGGGCAGGTCCACATTCGTCCCAAATTAACAAACACACACACACATATAAGAGTATATCAATCCAACCACCTACGTACGTTCCTGACCACACACTTAACTATCACTACCCACCCCAGATGTCACAGTGCGCCCGCGCCCGGTTGCGGAGGCGAGGCCGCCCCGCGGCGAAAGCGGAAGTTGCGGAAACGGAAGCGGTCGGTCCAACCGATACCCGCTGAGTGTGGTGGTCCCGTGACCCGGTCCACAAAGTCTCGTTCTCGAAGGTCCGGTGCTTGAGAACACTTTGCTCTCAGAGTATGCAGACAGAGTTATACACTTATACTTTTTGGTCATTTTTTCGACCCGCAACCTGCAAATCTCATACATGGCAAGTATACAGTATAAACCCTAACTATCCATGGCGAGCCTCGCCCCACTGAAATGGGCGAGCACTCCACCATCACCAAACTTGCAGTTCATGGATAACATCGAGACGAGCCCCGCCCCTACTGAAATGGGTGAGTACTCGTTGATCATCATACATATGCATAACATAATCATACCGATACAAAATATGTCTGACACATAAAAATGTGATCACACCACGAGTCTCGCCCTCCACTGACATGGGAGAGTCTCCGGTCATACAGAATATCCAGGATATGTACACAGAAGCAGAATGTATTTGTGATACATAACATTATCAGATAAATGACATGCATGCATATATATCTACAGAGCCGACAAAGGATAACCCCAGAATACTTAAGTACGAGATCTAGGAGAAACCCCGAGATCAGAAGATTTCCGCAAGTATCGCTGCTGCTGCTGCTAACACACAAACAGAAGAGAGAGACAAGTTAACTGTGAGAAAACCCATATGTTATACTTAGCATAAATCCAAAAGTCAGAAAGTAGACTATAACCTCTACCGAGACTACCACTATAACTTAACAGAAGTTTTGTGTCGAAACTACAAATACCTGATCAAAACACAGAAAGCAACGCAGAACTCTAGTCCGCTGACTACTTGTCAGGTAGACCTGAAATGTGGTAAACAGAAGGGGTGAGTCCTCGGGAGGACCCAGTAAGGACTAACCTCTTATGTTTACCACCTTTCAGGTCTACCTGACAAGCAGCCAGCGGACTAGAGTTCCATTATCTTGCTTGGTGGCAAGAATCGATTACCCACTTGTCAGTGACGGAACCGGGAATTCGAAGTTGAGGGGGCTGGTGGGTAGATTAAATTAGGGGTTGTAATTTGCAACCATAAAGCGTCGGCCTTAATCCATTTTATAATGACCACAGACCAACCTCCATATATAGTAATAGTTGAAGTAATGGAGGTTAGCGACGTTGTTTTCCAATGAAGCCACCACTAATCATTAACTTTTAACTCGATTGAGAACATAAAAATCGACCTACGAAATTTTTTGAGTCCGCTAACCTTTTACGTAGAAAAATAATAATACAAATTCATACAACCAAATTGGTATCATGAGTTCATTTTTATTTCTTTTACTTGATTTTTTATAGAAAGCAATATTTTCAAATAAAGAAACAAAAAACAGTGAGAAATTAATCAAAAAAGAGAGAATTGTGTGTAATAATAAACTCAAACTCATGACAAGTACAAAAATAAAAATGGATTAGTAATAAAAATTAAACTATATATAAACAATCTCACAAAAACTACTGCGCATAAATCTGAAATTTAAATGTACTAAAAGATGATTAAAACGAAAAATTAAAGATTAATTAGACATGGTCCCAAACCACAACATATCAAATTTAAATGACTTAGATAAAACTATAAATAGAAAATAGGGATCAAATTCTTTTTACCTAACCAAGTTGAGTTGGCTTCTTTTATGGATGCAATTTGGGTATGTGAGAAAAAATGGACCATTTAGGTTGGGGTTTAATAATAAGTGGGTAAAAATTTATTTTGGATTGAGTGGGAGTAGTGGGCAAATTATTACATTAATCCTCATAATTTCTACCATATACCCTATACCCACCATCAACTTTGGGGGGTAGTAGCACCCTCATGTCCCTTACTAGTTTCGTCAATGCCACCTGTGGTTCGGTTTAGCTTTATCCACCTGTGGTTCGGTTTAGCTTTATCCACGATTACCCAGCCACCAGCAGTGGCAAGAATCGATTTCTCTGCTTGCTTGGTGGGCAAGCCATTATCTTGTCCGCATAACTTTTACGTATCAATATCCAACTCAATATACATTCCAGGGTGCTTTTTTTATTAAAAAAAAAAGAAAAGAAAAAGATTTTGGTAGAATTATAGTATGATATTTGTACAAGAAAAAAACTGGAGAAAAAACATTAATTTGATGTTTTAATATTTTGAAATATAGGGAAAAGACACACCACTAATTTGCTTGGTGACAGACTCGCAGGAATGTCATGAATGTTATCGCCCAATAACTACACGGCGGTGGCCCAAAAGTTCTTAGGGCTTGGACCTTTTGAAATTTGGGCCCAGCGCGCTGGTCCAGAATAATCTCTTCTGTTGCATTCCATTTCCAGTCATGGCTGCGGGCCTGAAATGGATCTCGATGCAGCTTGCGGTTAATGATGAAGATGGCAGATTTTGCATTTTTGTTTTTATAATAAGTATAGTAAAAAATCCTTTCTAGTTTTAATTTTTTAAGGGGTACAATCCATCCGTCAAAAGTTTATCCATTTATTTTGACAGTTTCACAATATTTTTAATCTATGGTTTTTTTATGAATGTTTAATCATTGAAAATTAAATATTTCAGTTGTGTATTGATATCTAAATTTTCTGAATATATCTTTTTCTAAATATTTTTATTGTGTACCTTTATTAAAATTTGAGTCACAAATTAAATTTTGAAATAATAAAATTAAATGGATGAACGGACAGATGGAGTAAAAGAAAGGGTCTACAGCTCGTGAGCATATGGATCATCCACGTTCAAAATTGGAGCATCACAGCACAGTGATATAATAATTCATTTCATTTGTATTAATCAATGGTTTGTGTTATTACCTTTTTATACTAAACAAAAGGAAAAGAAAAGAAAAATGGTGATCAACATGATGAGTTGTTTAGATCAACATCATTATCTTGTTAGATCGACATGACAACCTAGTTAGATTCACATGATTACCTTGTTAGATCCACATGACCGCCTTGTTAGATCATCATCGTTTTTAAGGTTAGGGTTAGATATGGAAGTGTGTCAATTATATTGTGCACTTATTTTGTGCGCACATCTGTGTGCCGCACACAATTTTGTGTGAAACTATGTGCGGACTGTCGTGCGCAGCGTACATATTTTTGATCTACCAGCGTTCAAAATAAACTTCAGGTCAACACAAATTAAGCAAACCCAAACAAAATTAAGCAACATCTGCCCTATCTCATAAAGAATTTGTACTGTCTAAAGCTGGGAAGAGACGATAAAGGAAGATCAAGCGCTAAAACGATGGAGAATGAAGTATAGGAAGTTTGGGAGCGCCGGTGAATAACGAGGTGCTACTCACGTAAACAACTAAATTCACTTTGGTCCTATTTGCTTGATGTCCGCGTAGAAAACGGTGAATCACGAGCTCTAATTCACGTAAAATAGGAGGAGTCAGTTTTTCACCTCCAAAAACTTAAGTTTGAAGCCCCCTATTATATACTACTCGGTAAGTAGTTTGTAGGGAAACCGGGTTCGACTGATCATGAATAAAAAGGAGCGAGTAATTATACACATGTCGTCGCCATGTCCAAGGTATAGCTTTGCTTTGTGTTTCTGCTTCGACTGATATTAAATAATCCACATGTCATTATCATATACTTCACTCCTTAATTAATAGTAGTACACTCCACTCCTTAATTAACGGCTCTTCTATTTACCAACTAGTTGCTAAAATCACTAGCTGATTCTAATACTATCTAACTAATTTAACTAACTACTAATAATTTTAAAGACTAAAATACCCTTTTAATTGGGTATTTACATACACAACATAACTAGTGATTTTTCTAACTAATTGATAAATAACATCATCCCTTAATTAATAGTACTAATCATATCCTTAATTATATAATATCCACAAAATTAACAACAGTTGGATTAGTGTCACGTGCCAGAGCGGAAATTAAAGCCTGAGCGAGAAAGTGAGACAATTTTCCGGTGGGGCACTGGATGGTTTGGTTTTATTCCTTTCTTCCATATCTGGCTTGGCTTGGCTTGGCTTGGCCTCCACAATTAAAAAGGCAACCTGCAAAATTAGTAGAAGAGCGTATATCTACAGTAACCTAGTAGATCTGCTCTTCATCATCATCGATCATCATCACATATATATATATATATATATATATATATATATATATATATATATATATATATATATATATATATATATATATAAATGGCGGATTGGGGTCCGGTGGTGTTAGCGTTGGTTCTGTTCGTGCTGCTGAGTCCGGGTCTGCTTTTCCAGCTGCCGGGGCGCAACCGAATCGTGGAGTTCGGTAACATGCAGACCAGCGGCGTCTCCATCCTCGTCCACACCATCATCTTCTTCGCCCTTATCACCATCTTCCTCATCGCCATTGGTGTTCACATCTACACTGGATAATTATTTATTTATTTATTCTCCCTTTTTTGTTCACTGTTTTGATGCATCATGCTTATAATTACTTCCCATATTGTACTAGCTAGCTAGTTGGTTTCTGCAGTACTACTACTGCAGCCTGCTGCTTCTGTTTCATGTTATATTTCTCTCTATTAATTAATCATTTCTCTTAATATTATTATACGCCCTCCGTCCCTCCCAATGTATTATCATATTATCAAAATATTTTTGTTTTAATTGAAATGATATTTTTTTCACTTTTAATTTATTTTAATCCATTTATTTTAGTCCATGAAAAACATTATGTCACTACGTAGAGAAAACTTCATCTATTGCGGCCAAACCCGCAATAGAGCCGCAGTAGTTACTGCGGGAGAGGCCGTAGTGCTTGCCGTCGTAAAATTTTCCGCAGTTCGTTTTCCACTAGCTACTGCGGCCTTACTACCAGAGGCGGACCAGCAGGTAAGCGAGCCCAGCTTGCGCTGGGCAAGAATTTTAGCCAAAAAATTATACCTATTCGTAACCCAAGTTCCAACCCACCCCTTAACCCAACCAGCCCACTAGCCCCCAGCCCACTAACCCAGCCCAATCTCTTCAACCCAGCAGCATCTATCAATAATTCAATAATCTCCTGATGCGCAGCCTGCTCGTCTTCCACTCCCCTCGTCTCAGCCTCTCCCTCACCAGCAGCGCAGCCTCTCCCTCGACTCCCCTCGCCTCGTCTCAGCCTCTGCACTCGGCGTCAGGCGGCGGCGGCGGCAGGTTAGTCTCTCTTCTATCTACTACTTCTTTCATTTATTCTTATTGGCTTGCACTCGGCGTCCGCCTCTGTTCGTGATGTAACTCAGTAAGTAACTGTATATTTTTGCGTGATGAGATGAGTGAGACCCAGACCCAGACCGTGCTTTGTGAACACAAAGATGGCATCCATGCCCAGATTGTTAGCGCAATGTCATGGACAAACCAACTGATTATTAAAAACAGTTTTTAATATTTATTAAATAGTTTTTTAAAAACAGATTGCTTACAGTATCAAATACTAGAATTTATTAAAAACAGATTGTTTGCGTTTTCTAAAAGTTATTGGCTTGCTTACAGTATCAAATATTTATCTCAAAAGAAACATGATGTAATTGTATATTTATTAAATAGTACAGTATATTATTCTTCTTCTTTTAAATGGTACAGTATCAAATATTTATCAAATAGTATTGTATGTAACTATGTTGAGTTGCCAATTGAGTATGTAACTGTGTTGAGTTGCCAATTGAGTATGCTTCACATTCAAAATGTTGTTGTTGTTGAATTTTATATACATGTTGGATTAGATAGATTCAATTAAATAGATGTATATAAGAGACAATAGAGGTATCTTATTTAATATCATGTACAATAGATGTATCTTATTTATATACATGTTGGATTAGGATGGTTGATCATCATTCCAAGAAACGAATGAAGACACTCTTTTCTTTCTATGAGAAAGATGTTGATGATCAAGCACATACATCTAAAATGCCCAATTGTTTGCTTCTAAATGAAATGGAACTTCCACCTAAAACGAAGGTGGATAACTCTCCAATTGTTCAAGCTGATCCTGGATTACGTCAATTGATTTGTACATTTCCGGTGAACGAGCAAGATCGTATTCGAAGGGAGTATCTCATTATGGGACCTTGTCAACCTAAGTTACAAAATTATCCACCAACTTTTGATGGAATTCGTGACAATCGTCGTTTCCAATTTAGATGGTTTACACTATATCCTTGGTTGGAGTATTCAGAAGCTAGAGACAGAGTTTTCTGCTTTCCGTGCTTCCTTTTTGAAAAAAATCCACCGAGATACCCTTTGTTCACTGTTGAAGGATGTTGCAATTGGAGTAGAATGTTGGCACAGATTGATGATAGGCGATTATAGATTGACGGCCCGCGCAATTAATTTCGTTGGTAAAAAAATCCACCGAGAAACGGACCTATCGAAGCTTTTTCCCTTGATTGATAGATTGATTCGTTTGGTCTTGACACTTCCTGTTTCCACTGCAACTACTGAACGTGCATTTTCAGCTATGAAGATTATAAAAACCCGACTTAGAAACAAGATGGAAGATGGATACCTTTCAGGTTGTATGATGATTCATATTGAAAAGGAATATGTGGATGATATTGATTCGGAGGCAGTGATTGATCATTTTGAGTCTATTGGAGATCGTAAAGCGCAATTCAGATAGTGCATCATATGGTATTTTGTTTCACAAATGTCATATCTATTTGGATCGAATTCTTGATGAATACTATGTAAAATTGTACTTTGGCATATCAAGAATTTACTCTGTTATTGAGTTTTTTCCCCTTTTCCGCTCACCTAAGATTTGAACCCTGGATCCGCCACTGCTTACTACGGCCATGACCGCATTAACCGGTTTGAATAATTAAAAAAAAGTGGACGAATCCGGATGAATGTTCATCCGGATTCGTCCAATGAAACCCAGAAAACGAAGAAGAAGAAGAAGAAGAAGAAGAAGAAGAAGAAGAAACAGAAGAAGAAGAAGAAGAAGAAGAAGAAGAAGAAGAACAAGAAAAAGAGGAAGAACAGAGAAGAAGAAGAAGAAGAACAAAAACGAGAAGAAGAATTGTGCGGCGGATGAAGAGAAATGAGAGTTTAAACCCTAAAAAAAATAAAGCGGCCTTACTGCGCCAGCAACTACGCCATTTACTGCGTAAATGGGCTTATTGCGGCCCAAACCGCAGTAAGGGCCGCAGTAGCCTTTGTCCTCCCCACGTAGTGTGTGGGAGATCAACGAAACTAAAGATAGACATTAAGGTGTATTGCAACAATTAATTGAGCATAAAGTACACCAAATCATACAATTAAACGGAGCAATAGAAAAAAAAGGACTCATATGAATTAAAAATTCAAAAAATAATATTTAAAAAAGGCAAAAACTTAAAATAAAATAAATATATATCAACGAAATTAAAGGTAGGACCGTGGCGAAAATTTGCTCATTTAATAATAGTACCAGAAAGGCTTAAATATGCGGTAGTACCCCGAACTATAGTGACTCGGGTGAATTAGGTCATAAATTTCGAAGATGGCGAATTGGTACATCGAACTATTGGAATGGTGCAGATAAAGGCCTCGGCTCAATGAACTCGGCACGTGATAGGCACGTGCCGTCACGTCCGTCACCCTTTGACAGCCAGAGTTAACAGAGCTCGTGCTTTGTGTTTCATAGTGACCTAACTGTAAGTTTTTAAAACCCAATGGTCAAGCCCGAGCCCAAATTTAATAAAAATAAATAAATTATAACGCGAAGAGCACATCCGCCCAGCCACCGCCTTCCTCGACTTGGGCTATGCAGTAACCATCTCCTCTCTCACCCAAACCACCGAATCTCGCCGATGTTTCCCTAATGGCCACCCCTCGATTCATTTTCTGATGAAATCATTTCGAAACCATAGAATTCTTGTTGCTCCGATGATCCGCCGCAATCATTTTCATTCCCTGTAGCGAACAGAACGAAAATCGGCATTCAACGATGGTTGTGGTCGGTTCCATGCTTTTGGATGGCGGATTAAGCTCCTTAATTCGGTTCGGCTTCCTTGGCTTGATGCCTTCGACTCAGTGAACTAAAGTAATTCGCGAAGAACGGTTTAGATCGTACTCTACCATTTTAACTACGCCCACTAATGAAGTGCTTCATTTTCACGGCTCCTCCTCGGTTCCATATCGTAATGAATCCAACAAGAAGCAACCAAAGAATCTAGGATATGGGATCAATTCCGAGAAATGAAAATAACTAACTTACTTGTTGTTTGTGAAATTCTGCTCTAGTAGATGGAGAAGAAGAGTTTACCTGGCAAGACAGAGAAGAGAGGGATAATCGGTGGCGGTGGCTCACCGGAGGAACGATGCCGGCGTCGGTAATGGAGCAGTTGGGCGTCGAGGATGGAGTGCTGTTGTCGGCACAGAGGAGCACGAATTTGAGCACTTGCTCTCCACGTTATATTTTTTTATATTAAATTTGGGGGTTGGGGTTGGATTTTAAAACTTTACAGTCAGGTCACTCCGAAAGTTTTAAAACCTTATAGCTAGGTCACTCTGAAACACGAAGCACTGGCACTGTTAAATCTGGCCGTCAAATGGTGAGGGACGTTACGACACGTGCCATTACATAACCACTCTAATAGTTCGAGGTACCAATAACTCGAACGATTCACTATAGTTTAGGGTACTACCACATATAAGCCTATCAGAAAAGCAAAGCAATTAAGGTTTTGTATTTTGGGCCCAACAATAGATATACGGCCCACAGGCGGCGTCTGCGACTGGGCCTTCTCATCGAACCAATCTACTACTAACATTTTACTAGTTTGGGCTCTTGCCTGCCTGCCGCTTCGTATCAGTTCAGCCCTTACTTTACATGCATCGTAATCTCAACGTCATTCAATCTCAGCCTCGTAGCACTTCCATGCATGAGGATCACGTTAAATATTCATTCTAATTCATCATCACAAGTACTGTACCGCGACTCTATCATTTCATGCATTTCTTTTGACTCTTTACATACATTCATCACTATTTATTCGATATTGACAGTTTTAACATTTTCCTTTACCATTATCTTAATTATTATGAAATTGCCATTTATTGCAATGATCCATGGACTGGAAATTGATTAATAATTATTCTCATAAACATATTGTTGATGAAGTAATATGGTGTAGTAGAGAATAGAGATAGTGCTTAAATTAATTAAATTCGTGGGTAAATGCAGCTAGCTTAGCTAGCTAGCGGTCCAGCTGCACCCACAGATAGACTAGCTAATTCTAGCATGATCAGAGTAATTTCCCCATTCATGATCAATACTCTGAAAGTGAAAGATAAGAAATATGGAAAAGGACCCCTTCTTCTGTCTTCTGTGCTTTAGGGAGCTACGGATAGGGCTGTAAATGACCTGAGTTTTTATCGAACTTACTCGAATCCGCACTGCTCGTGTGTAGTGTGTTATTGAGCTTCGCAAACTCGAACTCGAGCAGAACTTAGGGTTATCGAGCCGAGTTCGAGCCATCATGAGTTCCGCTTGATAGCTTATCGAGCTATCAAGCAAAACATATTAAAAATAATTATGATAGTTCATATGTAAATAATTAAAGTAATTGGACCTAATTTACTAAGTATCCAAAGTACAATGGTTATTTTGAAGGACTTAATTGACTAAAATAATAAAATATGAGGAATAAGATTTATTTTGCTAACTGAAATAGATTTCGAGCCGTTTTCGAGCTGAACTAGAGCATAGTTCAAATGGTTTTTTACCGATTTTCGAGTAGCTCGTGAGCTATCGAGTCGAGCTCAAGCAATTAATCGAGCCGAGTTCGAGCCTTCATAATGAGACTCGTTGAGCTATTGTGCCGAACTCAAGATCAATAAAAACTATCGAGCCGAACTCGAACTCAACACAGTTCGAGCTCAGCTCGGCTCGTTTGTAGCCCTAGCTAGCACTACGTACGTGGGGGGACTTTAGTAGCACCATAAGAAGCGCAGAATGACGCTACCACTAAGCCACAAGCTCTGTTGCGCTACGTGGCGCTTCATTGAGCGGCTATGAAGCGCGTCTGAAAGCGCCACTATGCGCTTCAAGCAGTAAAGAAGCCATCCAGCGCGAAGTTGCGCTTCAGGGAGCGGGTAAGAAGCGCTTTTGTAGCGCATAGAAGTGGTTCAATCAAGTCACAGCTGGCGACTCCGATATTTGTGAGGTAGTAGCGCCAATGTAGCGTAAACAAGCGGTTCATGGGCCTTTAAATTGGCCAACCCATCTTCTTCCTCCCTCTCCGCATCAGATTTACCAGCCCTCACTCTTGCATAGAAACCAACATTGTTCTTCTCCGGTGGCAGGATCCGGCCAACTTTGCTACTTTCATTTTTGGTTTTCATCTCTTTATTTTTATGTATTTTCATCTTTTAGTCTTTCTTTGTCAGTTTTATCGATCCGAAAGAGAAAAAGAAGAGGAAGGCTCTGGTTGTGAGGAGACCGAGAAGGGAGAGGAGAGGGAGTGAGACGATGGCGCGTGAGGGGTCGTTTCCGGCGAGTGGAGAGGAGCGGATTCCGGCGACGGAAAGGGAGGAGCCGGCGGTGAAGTTGGGGTTGACAATTTTTTTGCAGAATGAATTTTGCAAATATTATTACGTTTTACATTTTTGTTGTAAATAAAACAATTTAGAAATTTAAATATATATATTGAAATGAATTTTGCAAATATTCTTACCTTTTTTATTTTTGTACATTATTTATTAGTATTATTTCATTTACTATATACAATATCTTGAAATTTATTAGGTTTAATAAAATACAGCCTTTGTACCGCTTTAATGCGCTCTATATGCGTGATGTTACCATTTGATGTCAGCAATGACGCGCTATTCAGAGCGCCGTGAAGCGCACAGATCAATAAAAAGCGCATCACGTAGAAGCGTAGAAGCGCTTATTGGCGCTTCTATAAAAGCGCGTATGAAGCGAAAATTGCGCTACAACTGCCCTTGTAGTGTAGGGATTTTGTCTTGATCATCATATATTGATTTTCTGATTGTGAAGTTGTGAAATTGAATACAAGACTTCTTTTTCTCTTAATATTTATTTTTTTCAGTGATCTCAAGCTCACTTGATCAGAAGTACGTACAGATTGATCAAAGGAATATTTCAACTACTCCAAATGTGTGGTATTATGTACAGTTTATTTATGTATTAGAGAAATGGTGATTAATCGAAGATCTAGAAATCAAATCGCTCCACATGCCACCTTGCATGGCTCGTTCTCTTCATGAAAAACAAGGCATGAATAGTTGTTGATGGGGGATTATACAAAGTATTTTCATCCGCAATGATTGAAGCGTGCCTCTGTTCGCAGCTTAAAATAATTGTACTCTACTTCTGTTAATCAATAGGCTGCTGGATTAATGCCATGCTTTTCACGAGCCAGAGATATTTGACATTGACATTAGTACATCAAAAATTAATATATAGTATGTTAATACCGAATATAAACCATGGTTTTAAAAATTGGATCGGAAATTGAACCGTCCGAGCATCGGTTCATGGTCTAATCGGTTCAACCGTTTGGACTACCGGTCCAACCAGTTACTTTTTTAAAGTTATTTATTATAACTCATTGTTTAGAATTATCATGAAATAATCTAAATATGAAATAGTAATGCACATTTTTTATATTAAAATAATAATTTAAAATACAAATTAGTCATTTATAAGAAGGAAAACAATATTCTATATTTTAATCAATTATTTCATTGAAAATAATAATTTAAAATAACTGAAATTTATTTTGTATATTTATATTATAGTTTAAAAATGTTTTAAAATATATTATGAGAAAATATTAAAAAAATTAATGTGTTAAATATAAATTTATAAATAAATATGGAATAAATTAAAATTAGTGATACAAATTTGGGAGTTTTTTACAACATTTTTCAAAAAAATGCAAATAAAAAAAGAATCACCGGTTTTCCGGTTCTCACCGGTTTAACCGGTTTTGATTCGGCATCGATTAAACCGGTGAGAATCGGTGAACCGGTGCTCGAACAGTTCTATTGCCGGTCCAGTTTTTAAAACCATGTCTTTCATGGGAGACTCTTAATTTTGCGCATCTGAGACTTTACCTGTGTAATTTTTTCCCTCCCCGTTACCTTATCATGAAATCGTTATTTACTGTAATGATCTATTGATTCTTAATTAATTGACTCATAATGTATTACGATTTCCATGAAAAAGATGTTAATGAAGAAATAATGCTTAAAAATCATGGGCCCGTCCGACATAATAAATGAAGCAGTTGGTGAGGGTCCAGCAGGGGCACCCAGTCCCAGATACTTCTAGTTCTAGCATCAGACTTTCCCCTTCATGACTTGATGATCAATACTTGATCTGAAAGTGAATAAAATAATGATAAGACGAAAGGAAAAGGAAAGGTGAATGTATCAACTACTTGCGTATATAGAGAAACTAGGCTTCTTTCCCACCAGTGCTTCGCGAAGGGGTTATTAAAAAAATAAAAGTGATGAATGCAAATTTCAAGAATTCAAAACATATTTTCTCTCATGATCAGAGTGAAAAAATCGTTGGTGAATCCTGTTACTGGTTTTCTATGTGTTAAATGATATATAATAAAATATCATAAAATGAATCATACTAATCAGATATTTTGACTTTTGCAACACGACCCATTTTATGGGAACTAACTAGAATTTTTAAACTTCATCGTGTGAGCACTGATACAATATTTTCACATTTATCTAGACGACTGAGGTAGAAAAAGTGAAATTGAACTTAAGTATTATAATGTAAAATACTTTGGGTTTATATTCGAACATTATAAAGGAAATGACTTTTTATGTAATATAATGAAATTGGGGCACTGATATGCTTGAAAATTTTAATAAAATATAGTAGGGTTCTTCAAAAATTGTACACACGATAATGCACACAAACATTGGGGACGATAATGCACACAAACATTTGGGGAGAGTGTTTTAACGTTTAAAGAAGCAAAAAAACTACTAATTATATTCAATTAAAAATGTATGAGGTTAATATGCCTAAACCATAAAATAAAGGACTAGAGGAGAAGTGAAAAAACTATGAAACTAAAGGATGTATTTTTTATTTTTACTTTAAAAAAATGTAGTATGATGGTTGCAAAATTGTATGCAAAAAACATACAAAAACAATAACACATACTCTCTCCGTCCACAAAAACAAAAAATTGGGGTTACCATTTGTTTGGACAGTTTTACAGTATTTAATCTATATTTTTTCATGAATGTTTAGACATTGAAAATTAAATATTTCATATGTGTATCATAATTTGAAATCTAAAATTTTTAAATATATTATTCTGGATTCTTTAAAATTATTTATCTTTGTTAAAATTTGAGTCAAACATTGAACCACTAAAGTCAAGTGGTTTAATATTTTGCGAATGGAAGGAGTATTAAATTTAAAAAATCAGGGGTCAATGTGCTAAAAACCATAAAATTAAAGATGAAAAGTGAATTATTCCCTAAATAAACATGTAAAAGCAAAAAAAAAAAACAGAAAAGGACAAAAATCACTGTAGTAGCTCGGTGAAAAATGTATAAATATTTATAATGGTGAATCAGAGATCTAGAAATCATTGAAAAAAAAAGTGGCATGAATAATTGTAGACGGCTATTGCCTATTATACAAAGTACTTTTAGCCATGATTGGAACGCGCCTCTTTGTACCTTCAAATAATTGCTCTCTACTCCTATTAGTTGCTGGAATGCCACGCTTTTCACGGGGCAAACACGACTTTTTTAGAACCTATTCATTATTCTTTTTTTTTGACTAAAACTGATCAATTTTATTAATGATCAAATACAATATGGAAGTCAGAAACCAAAACGGTTGTTGTCCAAAGTGCCACTAAAGTAGAAACAAACGGAAAAACGAGCATAAGCAAAGGCAGCTGAAATTGAAAGACTAAAACCAACGTACCAGAAAGCTAGAGGAAAGAAGAACAGTAAATGCGGCTGGAATTCCATCGTACCACTCAAGAGCTTCCTCACACAAGCCACGAATGGGCTTGAAAACGCATTTGTCGTCATGGCGAGGTGTTTATAGGCAACTCTGTCAGGATCAATCAGACCCAAATGTCATCCTACCATAAACATGCTAAAACAGGAAGTGTTTGACACCCGAAGAGAACGCTCCATCACATCCGACTACCTATAAAGAAGACACGAATAAAATCCAAAAAATGACCAAAAAACACTGGAAGGAGAGGACCCATTTGGTCCAAGGCTGAGTCAACTCCTGAACCACCAAATCACTGCTCCAAGTGAGGGCATGAAGTCTCCCTGCCCCACCAACCGAAGTTCTACCACCTCAACAAATATTGTAATAACATCATCCGAAACTCTTGATTTCTTCCATCCAAAAGACAGAACTTTCTTACCCAACCAACACACACGGGACAGACTAACATTGATTAAGCCAAAACTCCACCAGATAGACGATCCAACAAATAGTCGGGAAACCACCAAGGCGGCCAAGCAAGGTGGTCCCAGACATCGGGTATAGTGGTACACTATCATTCGGCATGGTGGGGATCTCATCGGGAGCGGGCCGATGTCGACAAAGGTAGAATCACCGACAACAAGGGAGGAGCGCTCTTCATCACAATCATCGATCAAGCAGCCCTGGCCGCGGAGCCCAGGTGAAAAAGAACCTCAGGGTGGAGACATGATCCGGCGACGATGAGCGGCATGACGTCTGCAAACGGCGCTAGAGACTAGCGACCATGTCGCCGAAATCGATCGAGCCCACTGGCAGAGCCTCGAACATCCGGGAGGTAACAGTTCGACGTGACGCCAAAACTTCCGGAGGCGGACATCCAGTGGCGATGGCGAAGCGCAAAAAAGAGGAAGCAAGCCTTGAAGGCTAAGAGCGGCGCCGGCGACAGCACGCGGCGGCCGGATCTGGCGAAGAAGACAAACTTTAGAGAGGATGCGGCGCTAAGGATCCTACTTAAACCTAAGCGACCATCTAAAATCAAGGTCTCTCATTCATTATTCCAATTATGTTCACTCAAACACTTTTTAATTAATTAATTATAATTTATTCTTACTCGATCCCTTAATTATAGTTCATCAAGCATTCTAGTCATTGTCCACATCATTGTTTGTTGACCCTAAGAGAAAATACCAGTTTAATCCTTTGAATTGCATAATCATATTTTATGTGCCAAAAATTTGTTAATTCATATTAATCATCTCTATACTCCACCAAAACCAATCCCCAACCCTGCTGCCGGCCAGATTCACCGACACTGTTCATTTTTTCCCGACAATATGTGAGCGGTCACATTGCCATTCAACTTGATGAGGTCGGTTGAACACGCAAAACTTGAACCGGAATACGCTCGTTAAAGAATAATCAACTTGTTACCATTCCGATTCCAAGAATCGCCGGATCTTGATATATATATTGTACAGGAAAGTAAAAGGAAACCAACATGCCTCACGGCACAATAAACTACCACTTCCAGCATTCAGAGCACACAAACAAACACCAAGAGAACTGAGATGACGTGGCGTTTGAACTTTCAAAACGTGAAAATGATGAAATATAATAATAGTATGATGGAAGGCTGAAGGAAGCAGATAGAGAGAGAGAGCATCCTTGGCCACATGAACATCTTCCTCCCCTAAACGAGGGAGGGATCATTCAGTAAATCACATATGAATGATATAGCACCAGTAGTTCTCCTGTAACTAATACCCTCTTTTCGCACAAATTTAAGAAGCCATATCCACACATTTGATTTCAACAAACCCATACAGAAAACACCAATTTATCCACATCTTCCTTGCCCTCATACCCCAAAAGATGCTGCCAAAATTCGCCTCCCTCAAGCTCCTGAAACCACCCAGGCCACAACTCCTCGCTCCAAAACCCACCTTCCACTTTACATACACTTCCATGCTGAAATGAACAACAACAGAGATGGTGAGTATTAATGGCCAATTTATATACTCATCTACTTTGATACACTCAACTGTGTTCAAATTTCAACTATAAAGTCTGATTCGGTACCTGAACTATGTAACGTTAGATGATATAGAAGGCGGATTTTCTTTTGGGGTTACTCAACAATAGATGTTAAGCCAAGGGTCTTAACTTCCTAACTTTGCAAGTTAGGTTCATGGTGGTACACTTAAGAATGAGACTAAAAAAAGGCTTTCCTAAAACCAAGTTAACACACCTCTTATAACAATAATAACCTACTTTGGTCAACACCAACATTGTAGCGTCTAAGCAATAATAACCTCTACTTCCAGAAAGTTATAGTCTATTTCTTGCACCAACTGTACCCTCCTGAATCAAGCAAGATCCACAGAGCAACAGGAATGACTTTAGTAATTCAGCACCAACCAGGGAAAATCAACTAATAAACACTAAATCAAATACGGAGGAGTATACGTTAAACAAGGAACTGAAAAATGGATGCAGACTAATCTGATGCAATGCAAGAAACACGAAACAGCGGAGGGCAGGTGCGTCTGTTTTGTATAGTAAGAAGCACATGCATAGCAACAGAACAAAAACAAAAATTTCATAATCACGAGGGGGAAAAAAACAGCAAGGCATGTACGCCTTCAGCAAGCTTAAAGCCAAGACGACGATACTACAGCCTTAGCCGGACCTGATGAATGCAGAGGGCAGAGCATTTCACTGTTTGCTTACTCGCGATCGTTTCAAACGCCCCGCTTACACGAATCACTACGGCCAAGCCACCTCCAGAAAAGAGGGGGCAAGGACGACAACGCAACAGAAAAACGGAAGCAAATCTTACACAACAGCGGTCTATGGAGGGAATTAAGGAGCAGGACAAAACTTTACACGTGGATGGAAACAGTAAAGGTTGGAAGAAAAAACAAAGACACGACACACCCGAAAAGAAGAATTCGAAAGTTCAAAGGAGCATAGCTGACAGCACAATCAAGTTACGCAAATAGGAGTAAACAACGACTTCTTACCGGGAATCTCCTTTCGCGGCGAGGGAGGCGGCCCCAACACGGAACAAAAGATTGCGCGGCCTAGCATGGAAACAGTGGACACGATCCCGACGACATAGAAAACCATCACCAAACCGATGACCCAAGGCATCAACATAAAACCTATGAAGAAGGTAACAGATCCACAGAGCATGAGCGCCAGAGAGACCCCGAGCATGAGCCAGGCGAAGCCAGACGGAGTCATCGGCGGCAGAGAATTGGAGGAAGCCATCCTCCTTGACGGAGGCACCGGCGAGTGGTCGGCGAAGGTCATCGGAGAAGGCGGCGATCGCATCAGGTTCATAACCAATACAGAGAGGTCGTAGAAAACCCTCGACTGCTGATGTCCGTTTCGCTGCTGATGCTGTTGTGTCGACATCATTTTTTTTCTTCTTCTACTTCTTCTTCTAATAAAAGAAAGAGATCAAAATCCCCGGATCTGGAAATGAAAAAGAATGTTCGGAGGTGGAAGAGGATGAGAAATTAGCGCGGAAACCAAGAGCAATGGATAGAGTTGGAGAGTTTTATCTGAAGAGGATGGTGATTGTGGAGGAATTCAAGTGTTAATTACTACAAGTGGAGAGGGATGATAGGCCAGAATTTGTTTGTTTCTGAGACATAGAGAAAAGCAGAGAAGGTGATGCGGCGGTCCTGAGCAGGCAGTCTGAGACTTAGATTTGATCCAATCCAATCCAATCCAATCCAAAGGGAAAAAAGAGGGCTCCGTTTCTCGTTGTTTTCGAGTATAAGGTGGTTCTGCTGCTGGGAATTGGAGGGTTAATTTAAGCAAGCAGTGCCTGTGTTTCAATTTCAAATGGAAGAAGAACAGAACAGAACAGGAACAGAAGAAAGAGAAGAAGAAGGGACAAAGAAAGAAAATGGAAACAAAAAAGAAAATGAGAGAACAGTAGATGGAGGGAGGGCTTTTCGGATGAGGTAGGCCCGACGAGTGGGACTGACGTGGCCTTATCTTCTGGGGAATGCCGAAGTTGCTTTGCTTGCCAACTTCTCTTCTCCGGTTGCTTGCTTGCCTGCTTTCCTTTGCGCTTTTAGGCGGTGCTTACTTGCTTATTTATCAAGCTATCTCTGTAGGCTGGCGTCATATATCTCAAACATTTATATAAATCACTACATTATTATTATTATTATTATTATTATTATCATCTATAGATACTACATTATTATTATTATTATTATTATTATTATTATTATTATCGTATTATCAACAAAACGTTATTTCTAAATCATAACCGCGATCGAATATATAACTATTCACTAATGATATTCACAACGCGGTTATACTTTCAAAGATCTATTAATAAATACTCGTGGTTATCCGATACTCGTAGATACTACCCGAAAATACGTAAAATACGAATACGTAACCTCAAATAGCAAACCTAATAAATGTGACTACAAGTGATAGTCTGATATAGAAATTAATGAAAAAGTTTAACAAAATTCAACAAATTTTTATTTGCATCAAATAAAAGATTTCCATTTTCTGATTGTCCATCATTCAGTACATCATTAAGAATTGTCAAATATTAGAAAGACAAATCGTAAACCAAAGTAAGTAGAAAAATCATGTACTAAATAGCAATAGAAATATAGCCTACTCGTATTCACTCAGTTGGAGGGTTTAAATGAGAATGGCCTGAGATGGACTAGTGGTCTACTCGTATTGATGGGTTGATTAACGGTTACTGATCCGCGGTTCGGATAGCTGATTTTCGTAACCGTAACCGCTAGTCTCACGGTTACTAAATTCCACCAATTAGCCAATAACTGCTATAAAGGCGCGGTTATCCGAGGTTGGCGGATATCATCTGACGACCCACTGTCATCCCTAAATTTATCATCATCTTCTTCATCATCATCATTATCGGAGATCATATATATCTGAAAATTGTTCCAGATTCGATTATAATAATGCAATCACGGCTGATTTAGGTATCCATTCAATTAAGCAAAGCAAAAAAGAGCAACAGACCTGGCTGGCTGGCTATTGGCCCATAAATCATAATAGCATTAGTCTGTTGCCCAACGGATAGCCAGCCTTACTCGAGACGGGCTTCAAGGACTTGGGCCTAAGCCAGCCTCGAGCGAACCTATCCGCCGCCGTGTTATAATCGCAGAGGGAGCGTCCGATCCGAAACTAACTTCCATAACAGAATTTATCATCATTTTATCATCATCTTCTTCTTCTTCATTATTGGAGATCATATATATCTGAAAATTGTTCCAGATTCGATTATAATAATGCAATCACGGCTGATTTAGGTATCCATTCAATTAAGCAAAGCAAAAAAGAGCAACAGACCTGACTGGCTATTGGCCCATAAATCATAATAGCCAGCCTTACTCGAGACGGGCTTCAAGGACTTGGGCCTAAGCAAGCCTCGAGCGAACCTATCCGCCGCCGTGTTATAATCGCAGCTGAAGGGAGGGTCCAATCCAAAACTAACTTCCATAACAGAAACTTTGAAATACTTTCTTTGAGTTGTTAAACATTTCATTTTAAGAAAACAAATTGATGGAACCATAATTTTACTTTATTACCTCAATTATATTTTTTCAATGGAAAAATGTCAAAATTTGCCACCTAATTTTGCATATTGACACATTTTTACCACTACTCCAAAAAATACTCGATTTTACCATCATTTTATATATGAACGGTTCTTTTGCGCAACTAAAAAAACGTGTTAAGGTTCTTATATGCCATTAAAATGGTTGACGACGTCCATTTGTGGCGGCCAATGCGGCGGTCGACGGTGATGGCCAAGTCAACCACCACGATCATCTCCGGCGTGTCCAAGCGAAGCCAACCGTCTGTCTTCCGCCACCAAAGCCGCCGGAACAGCGGAGAAATCATAAAAGAACATCCACCACGATTTCAAGTTTAACCGTTCGATCCAACGTTCCAGCCGTCGTACGCCGTTCCAACCACCATCATTGTCACCACCAACTTCCAACGAACCATCTCGGACCAGGTCCACCACGAAAACTAGACCACCACCGCACCGGCCGCCACAAATAGACGCTATCAACCATTTTAATGGCATATAAGAACCTGAACGTTTTTCGGTGGCACAAAAAAAACCATTTAAACATAAAATGATGGTAAAATTGAGCCTTTTTTGGAGTAGTGGTAAAAATGTGCCAATATGCAAAACTGAGTGGCAAATTTGGACCTTTCCATTTTTCAACTAAATTTTTATATAAACATATTACTTTATTAAATTAAATACGAAGTATTTAAGTAGTTAATCTACATCTCTAATCAAACGTTTTAACATGTGGATAGAGAACTAGAAAAATTTACCCAATATATCGCTCGTTATAAAAATAAAGAAAATGACTTTATAAATTACATGCTTAACCAAATTCCAGTCATTTCAGTAAAAAGGTTACATACTCCTATCTACTATACTAAAATCTGAAAAACAAATCCTAAACGAATTGCGAAGAATTTTATGCTTCAATAAAGATTAGGAGGCGGAGGGAGTGGCTGACATCAATTATTCCAGACAAATTAAGGATCAGTTATAATTCAAGAGGAAGGAAAGAAAGTACACGCAGACAGACAAACACTAATTACAGTGCTCCTAAAGACGCAGACTTAAACAAGTGCTACAGCAACAAGATAAACGTTTCACCAAATTAGGAAATGGAGTACTTAGAAGCATATATAGAGCTAGGGTATTCTGGACTGGATTCTTATGACATGGTATATATGGTACACCAACAGATCCAGTCTATATAAAGGGGGAGGCAGGTCCTCTTCAGGGCAACCATCCGGCCATGTAGTTGCTCACACTAGGTCCAGCCACCGCGGTCATCGGTTCACTGGGACACCTGTGTCCACATGTTGCACAAATTGAGCAGAGAAGATAATCAATGCCCTTAAGTAAAGCACAGCAAGCTAGCATTATTGGTCATTGATGCTTCATAGAAGAAGAAGAAGACTCTGTTCCAAATCTTTTTCTGGTGTAAGTAAAGTTACTAACTACACATGTATTGCCGGTTTCGTATGGAAGATATTTACCACTGCCAAAGTGCTGGTTTCTCTGCAGCCTGCTCAGTATTTTCTTGAACGTTGAATCTAGATTCATTCATCAAATGCAAATAACAAACCTCATATTACAACCAGGAATTTCGCTTGTTGCCTCAGCTGGGGGCGCAAACAGAAAGAACAATTTAAAGCGTTCATGAGATGATCTTACCCAATTTGTAAGGTGGGCTCGCAATCCAGGGGATGGAAAAAGGCATCACCTTGAGGTTGAACTGCCTGCCGCCCATAGCTCACATCTTCTGCGTTCGGATTCAGTTGGAGGGAATTTATATGATAGCCTTCCATTAACTACAAAAACAACCACACAGCGTAAGTTGGTCTACATGTCAGCAAATGTCTGTGTCAAGGCCTCAATGAACTTGGTACATAACATAGCTTTTGCACTACTAGCTAGGATGAGCAACTTACCCTTTGTTTCAGAGTTCTATTGGTTTCATTAAGTAGGTGTTCCTGTACCATTTGGTGACAACACTGTATAAGGAATCGACAGCTTAAATTATGGAACACTCTTATCTTTTGACCAAGAAAGATTAGTTTCCGGTACCTTTCTTTGGAGATCAGTAAGTTGATCAAGCATGAACTGTGTCTGTGCAGACAAAGAAAAATCGAACATGAGAATTTGAGAGGAAAAATGACAACTGAGAATAAGTCTTCTCAACTCCACAGAATTAACTCGTAGACAAATTCATTACTCGAACTGATCTGATCTGTTTCAGAGAAGAATCAAGCTGCCTTTCCAGTGATTCCAAGTCCTTGCTGCTTAGAGGGCCCAGATCCTCTCCAAGTAGATTCCTGAAACAGATTAGTAATTAGTAGATATATATCTTAAATGTGAAGGCCCAAGTTAACAGCGAAGGCACTAACCTTTGGGACCGTTGCAGTGCTTCATAACGTGCTTTGAGCTTGAGATATTCCTGCTGACTACTCAACTCCTGCCAGGAAGTTAACGGCCAAAGGAAATTAATTTTTTTGGAACAGAAGAGAAAATATAATAAACTGGAAGAACTACGTACCAGAGAAAACATTTTTCTTCTTCTTCGACTTTTTTAGTTTTTTTTTTAAAAGTTTTTATAATCATAACAAATATAGTATATACCAATTAATGCAGAACAAAAAACGACTTTCAAACATAGATTCATAAATAAATGTTGTACTCATTGTTTATTGTTGACCTTTAATTGTTACGTTTATTTTTTCAGTAATCTATAATTTTTTTCTTCAACATTTTTATCTATAATATCAAATAATTTATATGTACAAGGTAAATAAATGTCTTTAGCTTTTTCTTTAAAAAAATGCTATCCAGAATTATTTTTAAAATTATCTCCATATACATGATCAAAAATTAAATGTAACTACTAAAGTGGAACGGATTGAATAATATTTATGTGCACTGACAGTTGAATTTTTTAAACCATTCTGGAACCTGCCTTCATTTTTACAAGATTACGTTTGCATAACACAATTTAATTCTCAAGTTTTCAGAACTCCATCTTTCGAAAATCATTATAATTTTGCATGTCATCCTTTGGTTACATCATACTTAATTCAAGTTTTCTTAATTAACATCAATGGGGTAATAATCTGATAACTAAAAAATGTTACTTCTTCATCCCTGAAAAGTTGATCCATTTTTCAAAATATTTAATTTATTATTTATTTTCATGAATGTTTTGATATATATATATATATATATATATATATATAAACTTTTTTCATTATATATCTAAGAAAAAATTGAGTCAAATACTGTTATACATAATATGCATGAAAATTAAATGAATCAATTTTTTCAGGAACGTTGAGAGTACTATATCAAAAAAACGCGACATGTTTCACTAAAGATGTCTAATTTCTTCTACATTCGTAGCATAATCCAGATAAGGTATCAGCTTTATTTACAATAAGCAACTCCAAATTCCAGTTTCCACGCTACCATAACTTAAAACAGGACAGGGGAAAAATTTTGATCGATCAATCAACAGAAGAAATGTACAGTGTGTTAAAGGGGGCAAATGTAAGTTTATTAAATCTTGAAGAGTCAAGGAAAAGTTGGATCCAAAATAGGTTGTTCCTGGAACTTTGAAAACAGAGATATTATCAAGCACAAATGGTTTTTAACATGTATCTACTCCCTCCGTCCCACGAGTCTGGCAACGTTTCACTTTAAATATCTATTTTACTACAATTTACATTATTATACTTAAGCTGATTTTTAAAAAAGTATATTTATAATGTATAATATCAACTGTAATTTGTATATAAGATTTCCAAATCTATACAGTTCACAATGATAGAATAATAACAATAATAATAATAATGTAGTAATAATTAAGCTATCATATGAGTACCCAATGTTTGCATTAATTTTGGTGATATAGAATCAACATTTTTTTGAATACTGTAAAACATAATGAGAAAATTAAAACTATCAAACACATATAAATGATATATTACTTGATAAATGAGTACTTAATTTTACATAAAAATAAAAAGATTTTTCTTCCGTACTTGACAATTTAGAGTGTTAACAATTTTAATTACAATGTGTACCAACAATCATAATGAGAAAATTAATGGCAAAGATAGGCACTCACAGTAAATTTAGGAGGATGGTATTAGTCATGAAGAGGCATATATATATATATATATATATATATATATAGTGAGAAAAAAAAATCCAAAAATATACACTATTGTTATATAGAGAAAACCACGTACTACCAGAGCCTCTCTTGCCGAAATACTTGTGTGATCTGGCGCAGCAAAGTTGTTTTTTTGGTACCTCTCCAGTGTTTTGAGCATGCTTAAAGAAGAAACCCAAATCAAGGAAACATGTCAGCTGCGATATTTATCAAGAAAAGAGATGAGAGAACATGTATACACCCATAACCGAGTACAAAATAGTAAACGTTTTACAATTGACGACAAAAATATGTGCCTATTGTCGAAGCCTCAGGAATTGAATCCAGCATTAAACTAATATAATCTTAGAGGTAATTTAATTAGTAGTTTTTAGGAAAACTCAAGTAATTTGTCTTAGAAGATGATCAGTTTATTACTGTTGAAAAATAAATGTTTAAGCAAATTTCCTGAGACACAAATTCACTTTGTAGGTGATCGTTACAAGATGAGAAGATATAAATAATTATGATATTGTAATTAAGTCACTTCAACAGTGATCAATTTACTGATGGAAAAAGGAAAAATAAAATAGAAGCAAAAGATTAATATTAAATATACATAATCTTAGCAAACTAGAGGGGAAAACCGCTCACTGTAAATGAAAAAGAGTGGCTCAGAACTTTAAATCCATCATACTATTTTCACAGTAAATAATCATTGGCTAGAAAAGTAATAGATTTAACTAATGACAATGGTCATTGGACATGAAGAAGTGAATGTCATGAGTCAAGCTCCACAGTCCCCACCCCAAATGTATCAAAAAAATAAAAAATAAAAACGATTTTCCTGGAATGTGTGTGACAAACCATTATAACAATCAAATCATAAAATGGTTTAGTTAATCTGATTCGGCAGTAGGAGATGGAGAACGATTAGGGCGTGGATCCGTTGGGTATTAAGGTGATTACGGACGAAACCCTCCCATACTTAAGCCGTCTAATCTGGGAACAGGAAACCCTAAGTAGCTTTGGGAAAATCAAACCCTAATCGACATCTGTCCCCGATTCTGCCGAAATCGGCCGATTTAACCCACTACACGAGGCAAAAGGAAGGAGGCTCTGCACGATCCACTGGAGAATGGAAGGTTTTGATTCGTCCGACGAAAAGACTAATCCTAAGAACAGAAACGACTGCGTGGAACACATTTGACTGATTGAAAGCTTTCCGAATCCAAGATAGATACATAGGGAGGAGAGGAGACAACAAGAAACCTCGACAAGATCGTACGTACCTCTGGTGAAGACGACTATTCACGGCAGTACTGGCTGAAGTAGTGACTACCTCTAAGCAAGGTCGGAGAGCATTTTGATTTTGAAGATCCAGGCAGATCGAACGTGTAAGAAGAAAAATTCATCGTCGACGGTACGTAACGCAGAGAGTGAAAACTTACCGGGAAAAAGAGGTAGCGAAGGGAAAGGGTGGGGGTGGATATGGAGATTTTCGATTTTGAAAGTTTTATTAAGCTAATAAAGGAAGATTAAGCTAGCTCGAGAAACTCAATTTATAAGAAACTTGAAATATAATGATCAGAAAGAATTAAGAAGAGAGATATAGTTAGATTGAAGAACTGAGTCGAGAGAGAGGATTTGATTGGGGAAAGAAGCAAGCAAAGAAAGGGAGAGATCTAAGGGTAGAGAGAGGGAGGGAGAATAAGAGACTAAAAACGCCGAGACATTCACGGAAACGGCAAGGCTGGAAGATAACTTTTATCTCAAAGCGGTGGCAGAGCTCAGCCATGAGTGGAAACAGCAAAAATCACCAGACCTTGAGATCAGAATTTCAAAACAAGAAAAGGGCAAGAAAGAAAGAAGGAGTTTAATTAATTAAGACGCGGTTTGGTGTCTTTGCTGCCGTGTCGGGCCGGGTTTTGGGCGTGAGAAAGAGAAAGAGAAAGAGAAAACAAACACTTAACAATGGTTAATACTCCTATATAATTTTGTTGGTCATTTTGGTGATACCTTGAACTACTGCAGAACTCGTACAGCTTTCCTCTATTGGAGAAGATGATGAGAGCAACCTCGGCATCACAAAGAACGGAAAGCTCATATGCTTTCTTCAAAAGCCCATTCCTCCTCTTTGCAAAGGTCACTTGCCTGTTGATCTTGTTCTCGATCCTCTTCAGCTCAACCCTACCTCTCCCCATTTCAATCACTTTAATTCTTCCTCCTCCTCCTCCTCTTCTTCTTCTTCCAATCGATCGATGATCAATATTTATATATATAGATATATATGATCAGCTCTAATAATTTCACCTGCAACAACTTCAATTCTCTCCTCTCTCTCTCTCTCTCTCTCTCTCTCTCTCTCTCTCTCTCTCTCTCTCTCTCTCTCTCTCTCTCTCTCTCTCCGCCCCCACCCACCAGAAAAAGCAAACCAAAGAAAAAAGATCAATACCCAAATGTCCTCTGGTTATTATAGAGCCTCTCGCTTCTGCCTCACCCCTCTCTCTCTCGCTGGACGCTGGATATATATTTATACTCGAGGTCTGAATTTGGAGTCAGCTATGAATTACAATCGAATCGTGGACAATTTTATTCTATAACAAAAAGACTCACCAACATATATACACGCACAGGAGTGTGTGTGTGTGTGTGTATAGAAGTTATATATTGATAATAATTAGTAATTAGTAATTAACAGGTACTCATCATGTTTTCTGCTGGCTTCCGATGGTGAAGGCAATATTCTAACTTCTTCTGAAGTGTCGACTACATAAGAGTAACAAAATGTTTTAATTTTGGTAGTAAACTTTATTACTACAAATTAACTCGATCGATTAAGTGTTGTGAGTAATTAAGAAAGTTAATTTCTTTCTAAGGAATCTATCTACTTGCATACGTACGTACGTACGTATACGTGTATAGGAGGATGAGGGACGGGTAATGCCACGTGTTGACCGTAGAAGTGAAAGACTTTTTGACAATCGAAATTCAATCCAAGGTGCGCAACCAGGCATTTTCGGGTCCGGGCCAAACAAGTGACCAAGCCTTAACAAGAACTTGGTGCACTTTTCCCTTTCAATTATATTTACGGAATTGCCCTCCCTAGCCAAAAAAGTGTTGTGAACGTCTCTTGCCATGCTGGGGAATCAGTGCCAAAACAAGCAAAAATGTGCTGTTTTCACCCCTTAATTACACTTTGCATTATCATGTAATATTGCAATTGCCGGGTACATGAAGAAATGTTATATACCAACTGCAATTAATTAAAAGATCAGTGATTGATCTAGACACGCTTTTTGTGAACGCCATGAAGGGATTGTGTGTCCGTTTCTGGATCTGGGATAATTAGTTCGGGAAAGATATGGATTAAGGTTTTTACTGAGAGGCAGAGGAGGACAATTCATTCCTCGTAATCAACATGTGGTAATACTACTTGTTACATCGAAACATGCCTGCCACCCCTTACTTGTATTGCCTAGGCAAGCATATATATGTTTGTTGTGCATCCTTTCTTAATTTGTTATGCATCCATTTTAAAATGCTTTAATTGCATTGTTTGCTTAGATTAATTACAAAGTTGTGTTCTTTTATGCAATTTTAATTAAGAATATATAAAAGTTGAATTTTTTGAAAAATATAGGGAAATTTTGTGTGAGAGAAAAAATGGACGACGAAAGTTGTTTTCATTTCACTAGTATACATGTAAATCCACTGACCAATTCTTACATAGGGTTAAGACATGGAAATAGAAATTGGGAAGTACGTATAGGTATGTGTGTCTTATGTAAACGTATTCCCCCTTTTGCACAAGAAAGTTTGAGGAGAAGATCATGGGGATCAGGCGACACATCCATTTGAGTCGTCTTCACCCAGACAACGCTCCTCCATCTAGCAAGTTATGGAAACAAATGTTGTCCCAAAGGCTACACGCAGTAGTACGTCAAAATCTTACATATGGCACAGCAAATTAATTATGCGAAGGAAAGGACAATTTTACTATCCATATTTATCTAAGATGATGAGGTGGGATATATATATATCCATCCAATTCGATCGACTTTAACCGAATAGAATTAGTTGGTTTTGTCGGTTTTCACTCAAATTGACCGTACTAATACTTGAAACCGAAAAATCGAAACTATTAATTAATTAAATTTGGTTAAATCTGAAACTAAATTACCCGGCTTTTTATGTATCTTTTGATTATGCAACAGGTAAATTTTACTTTCACTCCTTAACCATTTCATTTCACTTAATAATGATCTCTTAATTGTTTTTATTTTTTGAACGGCGCCTCTTAATTGTTTTCAAATCTCTCATGTTCCCGTACTCTTCATCGCCTGTAGGCAATGATGATTAATCCACTATATATAGTTTGGTAGCTTTATTTGGTCGTTAATCGCAGTTTGCAACCTCTTCTTCTTGCAGTTCATCTCTCTAGCTACGTACTACTCTAGTACGTACTGGTGGCTCCTCTTATGGGTTGAGTGCCACATTCTTCAACTTCCGATTCCTCGATCGTGTTGGAGATCAAAGTAGATATGTTGTTGAGTGCATGTTCTACTTTTGCATGCAACAATTGGGTACCACACCAGAGGAATTCCGATGATAGGTACTCCGACGTTCAAGTCATTGGCGTGATAGAATATTGAGAAGGCAGAGCAGAAGCAAGATATGTTGGAGGTACAAATGACTTCAGTATTTTTAATGATGTGCCTTATATAGTGGCAAAGCCGTAACTATGACTATGCCCGGCCACCTTTCTGTGTGTAAGGTTTGACCTTTGGGACATGTTTTAGAGAGTTCAACCGACCGAATGGAAAAGTACGTGTGTCCCTTACCAGGTTTCATGGCAAGGATCTTGTGTTAGCGTCGGTCAGTTGGGATTTTCCCAGGTGATAATGGCAAGTACAATCTTTATTAACGGCGGCCTGATGGCTGTCGGGAATCCTTCGGAGATGTATGGGAATTAAGTTTGTGGTTGCGCTAATCATTCAGTCGTTTTGATAGGCCGAGTTTACTGGCCTAGGCAGGCTCAAAAGGATCATTGGGCTAAAGCTTTTTAGCCTCGGCCATTTGGCCACTATCTACCTTCATCCTTTTTACTAAACAATCTTAAATGACTCCCTCCGGCCCAACCCAAGTGTGTTGTCACAACATCAAATATTTTTGTCCTGAATGAAATGATATTTTTCTATTTGTGCTTTATTTTAGTCCACTTCTATCATTCTCAATGCACTCATTTAAGGAGTCTAGAGAGTGTGTTGAGAGGGGTGAGAATAGGTTTGGGAGGGGGTAAATATGGAAGTTCATGTTAAATGAGTTAATAACCAAAGACAATATTAATCTACACAAAAAAGCTAAAAGTGACAACACACTTGGGACGGAGGGAGTGGTATTAAAACTTACAATGTCCTACGTTGTTGGTTCAATCTTTCAAGGTTTTGGTTTTTGTAATGAGCAAGTGTATGTAATGGAGGTTGAAAGTTTTAAATCCGTATAATATATAAAACTAAAATTATACTCCTTCCCTCCTCAAATAATTTATTCATTTGACTTTTATGTTTTAAATTTCAATATTTGATTCAAATATTTACAACAATGTACAATGAAAAATTTCAAACAAATGTATTTAGAAAAATTATGTTACAAATTCTGATATGTATATGAATTATTTAACTTTAAATGGTCAGACTTCATGAAAAATCATATATTAAATACCTTAAAACAACACAAAAATGTGTCAATTATTGGAGTATAAAAGGAGTGTATTAAATGCTGAAAAATCAATATTGTAATACTTTTGGGACATATTGGGTAATAGACTGAGTTAAATGAAATTTATAGATAAAAGAAATTCTACCTCCATCCATTTTTTTTATTAGAACGTTTATTTTTCAGCATTTAACCTATGATTTTACTTCTACATCATTTTCAAATATAAATTTAAAATTTTAGATAAAAATGATAATTCAATGTTTTGAGTTTCGAAACATGTTTTTCAATTTCTTTCTAGCTTAAATTAATATAAATAAACTGAAATTAAATGAATAATAAAATTTAAGTGTCGCAGTAAAAAAATGAAGGGGGCAGAGGATCATGATCAAACCAAAGTAGAACGAAATTTTGCTCCTAACCAGTTAGGAGGAAACTCCTTCCTATACACGTGTCATGATGATAGTGGTTGTAGCCACCAATATTAATTACGAGACTATCACTATTAATTACGGGATGACGGATTCATAATTATATGTGATGACACGAATCAATAATAGCATGCCACATATACCGAAAAAAGGAGTTTGTGTTGTTACCGCTGAAACGCTGAGGATATGAGGTGCAAACGGAGGAGTATATATATATATCGGGAGCTGTTGAGAGGTTCCATAGGCAGAACGTTTTTACGTGATCGTAGTATGTCACGTCGTCTGATTCTCCACTGTCAGAAGACATGGGTCTGACAAAGTCCTCTGGATCATTAGTACTAGCAGAGGTGAGTGATGAATAACTAGAGGAGAAATCAAAAGTTCCTATTTTATAAATTATTTTAGGATCAACCTTTGGAATAGACCAACCTGTTGAATGATGAAACAAACACGAAATGTAGTAGAAGGTGTTGCTGTTGATCGCGATGGATAACCATCTCTCTGTTTATATTCGCTGCAGTTGCTGAATTCTGAATGAGGGTGGGCCAATGAGCAGATGGCTACCTTTAGTAAAATTTATAAATTAAACAATCATCCCTTTGACCTTCACATGATCACACACGAAATTAATCCATCACTTTTATACCCTCTAATCTCTATGTTCGAAATGAAAGACTATTAACATTTAACAGTAGCACAATTTTTAGGTTTTAAAAATACAATCTTCTAATTGCTAGTATTTCACATTTTTTTTGAAGGCAAAAAACAAATTTTATTAAAGAAGCATAATCAGACTCAGAGAATGAGTCAGGCTATGCATTGATAAGCAGTTTACAAAGCGTACAAGATGATCCTGCGAGGGGATGACTACTTAGCATTTCTAATAGTCCATAGAGGATTTACAAGCCAATCAACCCAAGTAACAGAAAAACAATTCCACTGATTCGAGATCCATAGATAAGAGAGGATTTGCACCGAGGTTAACCAAGATCTGGAATTAGTAGAGCTATATGTAAAAATCACCTCATTTTTACCTTTCCAAATGCTCCAGGTTACGATTCTTTTGATAGCATCCCAAGCTTATATCTGAAACTTTGACAAGTTTGCACCAATAACAGTTGCTGAAAATGCGTTGTCAAAATCCCCAGCCAAAAAAGAACCTGTTCACCAGGAGAAAACAAGCTGTCATCGGATGTTAGCACGAGGGCAGCTGACCAAACAGTGATCCAACGTCTCTAGTGGACAGAACAGTTTGAGCAGCCAATTTTCTTCAGATGAATGCCGCGAAGAGTGAGTTGAAAGCATTTACTCACATTTAGAAATTTATTACTCCATTCCTCCCAACAAAACAGTCAAGTATCACGGAGATTAAAAAATATTGTTAACTATAATGTAATAACGTAAAGTAGGTAAACAAGACAAAATTAATTTATTTGAGTGATAGGGGAAATGAAAGGTAATAAAGTAAAGTTGATATGAAAAAAAATTCTTTTTAGACAAATGTATCAGTTTTACTATGACAACTCAAAAAGGAAAATCTATCAATTTTACTAGGACAGAAGGAGTACATCTTTCAAATCAAACGGACCGAGCATTTTGAATTTACCCAATAAATCAAACTCCACTAGCTAGTAGCATGGGAAAAGGGATTATTTTACCACTAATGTTTGGGGTTGACAACTTTTTGCCACTAAAGTTTTTTCTCGGGTCAAATTGGCAACAATGTTTGGAAATGGGGTCAATTTGCCACAGCCGTTAAATGGTTTGACAGATTACTTTAAATTTTTTGGACTAATGTTTTAATTATTTTCACTTTAAAGTTTGTAAACCTGACAAATTAACCCTTAAACTTTAGACTTCTTACACTTTTACCTATCCCTCCCACCAGTTACAGCCTTAGCATGTCGTTGCACCACCGTGCCTCCGCCGCTGCACCACCGCCCCTTCCGTTGTTGCACCTCCGCCCAATTAATCAAAATTGTTTTGTTTTGTTTTTGTTTTTGTAAGTATCAAACTTGTTTTGTTTAACTAAAGCATATTTGATTTTTTACGTAATTTTATGCTATGATTCTACGTGCTTTCCATTTAATATACGATTTTTCTCATGAATGTCTAGATATTAAAGTTAATTTGAAATTTTATTTTTTTTATTTTTTGTGTGAATTTTTTCACTTTTAATCTTTGTAAATATTTGAGTCAGACATTGAACCTAAAACAACAAAAATAAAATGTAGAATTATTTGAGGATGAAGGGAGTATTTCCTTACAAAAATTATATGAATTACTTTTTGAGTAGTTTCAAAAACAGGTTTCACTTATTTTTTAAAGGTAACCTAAGTTTTTATTAAAAATTTCTTAAAACATACATTCTAAATAATTTAAAAAAATGCAGGTGGCGTAGAATACACGGTAAATCAGAAGTTTTTTTTATTTAACACTACTAAATGATAAAGAAAATTATTAATTGGGCGGCGGTACATGATGAGGTGGTGGTGCAGAGGTAGAGAAGCAGTGGTACAACAGCGGAGGGGCAGTGGTGCAACGACATGTTGGCTGTAAATGGTGGGAGGAAAGGGTCAAATCATTTAACAGCAGTAGCAAATTGATCTCATTTCAAATATTAGTGGCAATTTGACCCCAAAAAACTTTAGTTGCAAAAAGTTACAAACCCCAAACAAATTAGTGGAAAAATGACCTTTGTTTCCTAGTAACATGCTGAAACCGAGCTAAACCAGACCAAGTTGGAACTTTAGCATAATGAGCCGGGTTCGGCTCGTTTAATTAAATCTCCAAGTGTAGTGCATGGTCTTGAAAACGTTGCAAGACTATGTTACAGGATATGTCGAGGAAGAAATACATGGGCTGTCAGTACTTGCTGCCAAAGAGGATCCCACCTCATTTGAAGAAGCAGCTCAGAGAAAAATATGGAAAGATGCAATGAAGGTCGAGATAGCAGCCATTGAAAGGAATAAGACCTGGGAATTGACTGACCTACCTCAAGGTGCTAAAACTATTGGTGTAAAGTGGATCTACAAGACAAAATACAATGAGAGTGGGCAAGTGGACAAATGCAAAGTAAGGCTTGTTGCAAAGGGGTATGCTCAACAGTGGGGAATAGACTACACAGAAGTATATGCACCTGTAGCAAGATGGGATACTATCAAACTTATTATTGCATTGGTGCCTGAAGGTTGGGATATTTATCAATTTGGATGTCAAAAGTGCCTTTCTACATGGGGAACGATGGAAGATGTGTATATAGATCAACCACAAGGATTTGTACTGACAAGGAAAGGAGCAGAAAGTCTACAGGCTTCGAAAAGCCTTATATGGACTCAAGTAAGCCCCTCGAGCTTGGTTCAGCAAAATAGAAGCCTACTTTATTGCGGAGGGATTTGAAAGATGTGATTTTGAGCACACTCTCTTCACAAAGACTGAAAAAGGCAACATTCTCATTGTTAGCCTTTATGTAAATGATTTAATTTTTACTGGAAATTGCAAGAAATTATTTGAGAAGTTCAAGAGTTCTATGCAACAAGAATTCGACATGACAAACCTTGGCAAGATGAGATATTTTCTGGGCATTGAGGTGAGACAGTGTGAAGAAGGCATTTATGTCTACCAAAAGAAATTTGCTGTTGAGATACTGGAAAGGTTTGGCCTGGACACCTGCAACGGAGTGCTAAATTCTATTGTTCCAGGGGCTAAACTTACAAAGGATCATAAAGGACAATAAGTCAATGCTACTGCATTTAAACAAATGGTGGGCTGCTTAATGTATCTCACTGTTACTCGAGCATCCAGTATTTCATGGTCGGAGTAAGCATATTGAAGTCAGATTTCATTACTTGAGAGAGCTAGCAAAGGAAGGAAAGGTATTGCTGCGGCATTGTGGTTCTCATGAGCAACTTGCAGATGTGATGACAAAACCATTGAAGTTGGACACGTTTGAAAGACTTAGAAAGTTGCTGGGAGTTGGTTTAATTCCAGATTAAACTAGTAGTCTAAGGACTCTAGTTTAGGGGAGGATGTTAGAGTACGCATTTGAAGTTATTTGTTTGATTAATAAGTTAGACTTGGTCAGTAGTTGGTTATTGACTTAGTCAGTAGCAATATCTGTTAAGATTTGTTTTGATCTTATTCTCCACCTTATTAGCTTTATGGACGTTGAGGTTGTTTCCTCAGTTCCCATTCTTTTAGCAACTTGTAAGGCTATATAAGTCGAATTTTGGCATTGAATAAAGTAGGACATTCCAGAGCATTATTCTTTACAAATTCTACTCCCGGTTCAGCTTTTAAAACCATGGTGTAGTGTACGTGTGAGCTAGGGAAAATGATGGTGGAACCGGCCGGTTGGGCAGAAAGAGGGTTGTACATGTATGAAGTGGAGCCGTGCAGAAATGGAGGGACACAATCACCATCCGCCATAATAAGTCTCCTCCCATTTTGCCATTTTGGTCTCTTTCAATCTCAATCTCAATCTCAATCTGCACCACTTCACGTCTTCTCCCATCACTCTCTCACTCATCACTTCACACTTCTCTTCCCTCGCTGCCCTCTGTCTGATTCATCACCATTTCTGTAATTAATTTTTTAAAGTTCCAATACATTACTACCAGTATTATTCTTTACTTTCTTCTTCAACACGTATATTTGTCGGTCACTAGAGAGAAAATTGCTAGTAACTGATTCGCAAACAAAGTAACAAACAACCAAATCCCGGTTGCTAATATTACTATCTGTTGCACTATTCACTTGTGACTTGGACACGACGATTCATGAGCAATGTAGTTAACCATAAGCAAGTCGCACATAAATCGACCGTGATTAGGGACAAGCATCTTGATTTGCTCAGTTGGAGCTTCAGTGGCCACTACGTAGATGTTGTAACATTTAATGTTGCTGTTAATGCGGTCCATGTTGCATTAATCTATTTGTAGTGGGCCCAAATATACTACAGGAATAATTGTTGTTTCCCGTACTAGTTAGAGCATATCCAACAATTTTCTCATTTTTTTTAAAATGGGAAAACAAAGCCCACATTCTTCAAATTATTTTTGCTCTAACTCCAATAGTTTTCCCATTTTAAAGAATCATGCATTTATTACAACAATAAAATATTATATATTATTATTAATAATTATTAAATTATTTGAAGTGATTAGAGAGATGAGAGAGTAAATATGTTTAAACTGATAACAAATAGCCAAAAGAGAGAGATGAGAGAGGTTTGAAAAAAAAATTGATTTGGGGAGACTCTCCAAAATTTGGAGAATGCTCCAAATTTGGAGGAGGTTCCCCATTTTTCTCATTTTTCTTCATTTTGGAGAATAAGATGGAGAAGTTGTTGGATAAAAAAAACCTTAAAATTCTTCAAAAGTGAACATTTCAATAAAATGAAGAAGCTGTTGAAGATGCTCTTGAAACATCTCTAACGCGGGTTTGACAACATTAACCAACGTTTTCTATGTGTAGTGGGCTTCACTCCATTGCCAATCAATAATTGTAATTATTTAGGGGTCCGTTTAATTACCACCTACCTAATCTACTTCAAATCAACTAACTAAACTAACTAACATAAGAAATTAAAAGACAAAAATGATCTTTCCATTAAAAAAGATTTTCTAACTCGGTAACCACCACAACCTTCGCTGCAGCCGCTGCCGGAACCGCTACTGCCGCCAGAACCACCACCGCTGCCTCCGCTGCTAGCACCACCTCCGCTGTCGCCGGCACCGCCACCACCACCGCTGCCATCGTCGCTGCTGCATTTTGTGGAGCAAGATTTTTTAAAACTAATTCCCACATTTTTCATTAATTTATAATTAATTGTATAATGTCTAAAGTGATATGTCACACTGTCTATTACAATAAATTATACTATTTAATTAGTTATTTTACACATCTCTATGGTGTCTAAAGTGATATAATGTCTGAATAAATTTTACAAACTGTCTAACTAACCAATTATGAGTATATGCAGTGCACAATTGTGTCTACTGTAAAGTATTATAATGTCTAAATAAATATTCAAAATTGTCTGAATGAATTTTGAAACTGTCTGAACGATTCACCATGATCGACTTCTAAATCATTCATCACGAAGACATTCCTAGATCTGAACGATTACTACAAAAACTTCAGATCTGAACGAAAAAAAGTGCAAAAAATGTTTATGGGAGGACTCCATCTCACCTAGCATAAACTTCTGATTTGAACAATTACTACACACCATGGAGAAGGAAAAATCCTCACCTCAATCGTCGTTAACGTTGCCAGCAGAACACCAACGATCGGAGCAATGAGATCAACAATCAGAGACATGCCGGCAGTTGCGATTGGCATATCTGTGTTCTACCAGCAAGGAGCGCACGAGTGGCCAGTTGAGTTTATTCCCATATAAGTTAGATTTTGATGATAACAAAATTTTGGGATATTGTTGTAAAGTTTAGAATAGTTTAAGTCCTTTAAATATATCTTTCATTATCTTGTTAGCTTGTGTTTGAAGGCCTCTGATAGAAGATATTTGGACATCTTGTAAATATTGGGAAGATCTACTTTCCTTTCTCAATATTATATCTTTCCTTTCTGTGCTCAACGTGTTTAGGAAAGACAACAAGCTTTCCTTTCTATTCTCGACATGTTGAGGAAAGACCGCATGCTTTTGCAATCATGGTTGGAAGATTCTTAGAAACTCTAGGATGGAAGGAGCTGTTGCTGAAGATGCTCATGACGCTCCTCTCCTCTCTGAAATTTTGAACTTCTTCCAACGGTTGGATATCCATAGATAAGAAAGAAATTGTACGCTCGACAACTAGGAGCTGCGCTGTGATAACTTGTCCTTGAAGATCCCTGCATTTCGGCTGTTCCATATGCTCCAAGCTGCAGTTCTGATGATAGCATCCCATCCATGCTATATGATCAATAACTTTAGCGATTATTTAGTGTAAAACCAACAGTCCAACATTAATTATGCATAATATTCACATGGACTACACTCTACCCTATATATAGGAGTCTCTTATGAGGAAATCGTAGTTCTTTGGTTCATTTTTTGTCGTCAAGTGAAGCGAAACTTTGTGAATTAACTATGGTTGAGTTATACTGTAACATTTTCTTTTTTACACCTAAAATTCCATATTTAACAATTCAATCATCGGCCACCTTAACTTTGGTCATCCGACCCGCGACGGCTAACCGCCCCACATTGGCCCGCCCACACATAGCACCCATCATCGCCATCCAGCCCACCCTTGCATCCACGACAGACCTCAACCCTGCTGTCACCCAGCCCCACACTACTAGCTTGTCCATCGCTTTGTATATTAGAACGTTTTCCTTTTTGGATTGTCACATAAAAGTTTAAATGTCTCCTTTTAGTATTATTTTTTAATAGCAAATTTACCTTATTTACTTCATTATTCTTAAATTTTTAACGCTTTTTAATTTTCTAATAATGGGACTAAGGTGTACAAAATATATGGGCAGTACGTAGACGTACTAATTAAAGATGGAAAATGTCTGAATTCTTAAAGTTAGGATTTAGCGATTGTTCATTCCATCATTTTAGTAGTTTGAATTAAAATGAGCACTTTACTTTTGACATCTCGGCCCCAATAAATAAAATGGTTCACTTTTTAGATAATAACTAACGCACATGGGAAAGGCAGAAAAGTGAACAAACGACACTCATATTTTCCCAAATTTAATGTAGCCACGTTCTTGCAAGAACCACCTCCAGTTCCATTCATTGCCTTTGTCTCCTTACTTTTGTTCTCTTTAAATTCCCACGTTCTGTAAAAACTAATAACCCGATTTAGAGGTGTGTATGGCCGATGTTCTGTTTATGTGATGGCAAAATGAGAAGAACAAGTGTCCACTCGATTGAACCAAACTGAAATTAAAACAAGAAATTCTAAAATGGATCGATGGGCCTTTGTTAAAAGAAGAAAAAACAGAGTTGGAGCAAAATATTGGTGGGAAGGAAGGGTTAAGCCAGGCAGGTCATACCTTGGAGACTAAAGAAGCATAATTAAGTTGGTCTTAATAAGATTGGAATTAGGCTGCACCAATTATGGGGAATAATTTCGATCTGTTTAAGGTTAAACAAGTTATGATGTTTTGTGTTGATAAAACCACCTTAAGGAATGTGGGCAGTCTCACAAGAGCATGCATTATGGGCAGTCTCGGTAGTTCACATGCTATGATCATCTCTTGTTTTTCAAATTTTCTTTCTTGCTAGCTACACCTAGGAGTTCATTACATCTACAATCAGCACTTGTTGTTGCTTAGTTGATTTCACTCCAGCTACCTAGCTACATTTTGTCATGCTGGTTCCATGATAGGTTAAAAGGAAGGTACAGGATACGGTGCGCACACGCTTATCGTGGGTCTCCGTGCGCCACTTTCATGTTATTTACAAAATTGTCATTTTCATTCAAATTCGTCTAAGTACGTTCGCCATTAATTATGATGCTCCTGCGTACTTTAAATAATGTGCATTCGACTCCAAATGATGCTCCTACGTACCTTAATGGTGTGTGAGCTGGAAATTGAGAGCATTAATCTTGTCATGAGAGCGAGTGCATCATATTTTGTAATGGAAAACATCATAATGCAACAGGGAGTGCATCATAGTGGTTACCAAAGACATCATTTTGAAAGGTTAATAAAACGAGTGTAACATTTGTCATGAGAGCGAGTGCATCATATTTTGTAATGGAGAGTATTATAATGTATCGGGAATGCATCATAGTGTTTACCAAATGCATCATTTTGGGAGGTTGAAGGAAGTGTGTGCTTCATTAAATTATCAGAACTAGTGCATCATGTTTGTTACGGAAAAACATCATTATGTATCACAAATGCATCATTGGGTAGAACAAAAAGGATCACTGTGGGGTTGTAGAACAAAAAACATCATTAACTCGTCAAAGAGAGTGCATCATATTAATGTTATGGGAGTGCATCATAATGTATCGGGAATGCATCATTATTCTTCGTATATTTCTTCTCTCTAGTTACTCTAAAAGAAAACAGATTGACTCTGCAGTCATGTGAAAAAGATATTCTATGTTCTGTCCTTTTTTATATATGGATATATTAAAGAGGGAGATTTGTTCTATTGCTATTAGAGACAGAACTGTGATGTATTAGTAAAATTTATGAACGTTGTGTAGGAAATTTAAATTAGTGGGACTGATTTGTATAGAAACATTGAGATTGATGAAACCGGCTGAAAATGTATAACTAATACTTTCTCCGTCCGTCAAAAATTGTATTATTTGACTTTACTAATTCAAAATTCAATATTTCATAACTAAAATTTTAACAAAGATAAATAGAGAAATAAATAATCAGAAAATATATTTTGAAATTTACATATCGAATTATGATACATATTTGAGTTATTTAATTTTCCAAATCAAAACATTCATGAAAAAAATAGATTAAATACCGTGAAAATATCAAAGTAAATGATACACTCTTTCTTTTACAAAAACGATTGAGTAAATATAACTCCAAAAACTAATTTGAAAAAGTTGTTGCGAAATATAGCCTTCACACTTATTTGAAATTGAGAATGAACCATAGCGGTCCATGAAAGTGATGGGGGATTTGAAACCTTGCAGATGAATAATAAATATACACCACAGTCAAACGAGCTTGACTAATTGTGCTTCAAATTGAAGATGCGTCAAGTATCCAACTTAAAACTTGTTAAAATGAATAAAAAGGACTTGACACAGTACGAAAGAGCAGCTGAGTTTTTGACATTAAATCTAATTTTATATATATATATATATATATATATATATATATATATATATATATATATATATATATATCTGAAGGATGTGTAAATTAATTAGGAGGAGGAATGTACTCCTTCGGATTGGTCTGATTCTGATACAAATAAATAAACGTGAAACATTGGTAGCACATGAGAAGCCAATGAGCCAGCCAAAGGTTTGGATCTGAGTTTGTGGGCCCTTCCTTCAATATGGGCTTCGTCACGGTCTAGCCACTTCAGTTCCCATGCTCGCCAAGCTTTACCGTAGTTTCTAGTAAATAAAGAAAGTGAAAAAAAACTGATATTTATTTTCTTTTAAATAATCCAAGTTCATCCCAGTTAAAGAAAATACTTGCCATGCAAATTCCCGATAATTAGTTGATATGTCTAGATTGTTATTATTATTATTATTATCATGTATCAAAAGAATGTAATTCAAAATGTCATTATTGAATTAATACACTCCAGTTTCTTTCAAATGATATATACTCCTTTTAATATAAAAAATTATCATGTAAAATTGTTTGATTTTATTCTCAATGTTTAACAAATAAATTACAGATTCTTTTTCAAAATAATAAATTATAGATTTTTTTTTCTGAAAAGGTATATTTTTTGTTCATAATGAAAAGCGTATATGTTATCTGGGTTACAGGGTTGTGAAAATGAATACGGAGTACCATTTAGATGGATGGCACCAAATCATGACAGAGGCATATGGACGTATAAAAGCAGTTTTTCTAGAACTAGAAACACAAAGAAATGTTGCTTTTCCATAGTTTTCGTACGATATAATTAAAGATAGAGATTTGATAGTTACATGTAGCATAGATCTCTAGATATTTTACTCTCTCTCATCTCTCTCTCTCAAACTCAAGTCTTATCGTAACTCTTCCGTTCAAATTTTCTGGTGGTCGGGTCCGGCTTCCGCTGGATTCCGGCCAACTTAATTCATTTTATTTCCATTTTCTTTCTTCACACTTTTATCTCCCTCTTTCTTTGATCTTCTTCCCCATCTTTTTCTGCTCATAGTTCTTTACCTTTGTTTGTTTTTGTTTTTGTTTTCTTAGCTCTTGTTTCTGATGCTCTGGTTAGGAGTGTGGTTATGACAAGTTGTTGTGGAGGAGTGGGGAAGACGTTATATCTAGCTTTGGTAAAGAACTATCATAACGGCGTTATATCTCTTCACCGGCGATTGTCCTAACCCAGACCGGCTTTATATCTCTTCTGGGCGTTATATCTCTTCACCGGCGGGAAGCACGAGATGACGTTCTGGGCGATTGTCCTAACGGCGTCAGAAGATCTGGATTCGGAGGCTTCCAAAGGGCTGAGATCGGTCTGAAGAAGAGGAGCGGATTGATGGAGCTGAAGGTTGTGATGGATACCACAGTGGAGGTGAAGATGGAGAAATTGAAGAGCAAGAAGGTGGACGGCGTTTGTTTCATCAGATGAACCACACGATGGAGTGAAGGCCAGTAGAACGAGAGGTGGAGTACCAAGGAGTAGTTAAAAGATTTTGAGGTTGGGAGGCTGGGATAGAAGTAGGGGACGGCAGGAGTAGTCAAGGAGAGCAAGAGGGTTTGCCTTTGAGGTGAGGTGTGGTGTGGTGTGCGAGGGTTCGACGCGGTTTTTGGTGGAGATGGTGTTGACGAGGGCCTGGACGGTGCCGGCAATGACGAACTAGGCCTTGTTTTTGTCGAGCGTGGGGATGATATAGAGAGGGAGGCAGCGAGCTTGACGGCGTCTAGGGAGGAGGCCCGGGAGAGGATTATGCTGAAAGTTTATATCAAATAAGTTAATGATTAAAAATCTATGCAAAAATGTGATAACCCATTTGGGACTAGGGAGTATTTGACAACAATTGCAGCTTAGGTAGTAGAGTATATATGTTCGAGTTGGACGTCAGCATCTAAAGCATTTCCAGCTGACTCTTAGAGCCAACATTAGTTTGTTTCAAAACTGTCAATGTTGAAGCGGTCTCTAGCATGTAGGAGATATAACTGGCGGCTTTAGAGTCGCTATGTTCTCATCGGCAGCAGCAATTGTTAAAGCATCCAAACCAAAACTAATTGATTTTAAGTGGAGAGGTCTCATCATATTATACAGTAATGGTTAGTCTATTTTATTGACCATGTGAGATATAATCCACATTAACAGCAATAGTGTAAATTACACCTGCTTGGTCATTGAAGCAGCTACCTCCAACATTTTCAACTGCCTGCTTGTAAACATACTTGTTCCCGGCTGCTGCTGCTGATACACTTGGCCTTCCCCTGACTTCCCTCCATTATTGTTTTTTGCAGTAAATTAGTACTGTATCAAAGGAGCTTTGGATTGTTTAATGAATCAACCCAGCTTTCGACAGTTGTATAGTATGTAGAGAACAGAGCGGCTGTCATGGTTTTGTTTTTTGCTGTTTAGCATATGCTGTTGGCCCACCATTGAAGAGACTAATGCTTTTCCAAGTCCACAACAACTGAATAATTTAATCAATGTGGATTCATTCCCCCTTAGTTCCCATCTACTTGTACAGTACTTCACTTCATTCTAGTAGAACTTTTCAAAAGGCACCGAGTGTTATCCGAAACTTATCCTGTTTCACGAGTCATGCATGATTTTGAAAGCGAGAGAACGGAATTTGTTATCACATTCATTCACATGGTAGATTATCCACGCAGATAAGTTGTGTCGTTTCTTTCTACTGAATATTTCTGCGCGCTGCTTTTTAGAGAAGAGGAGGAGGGGAAGTGAAATTTGATTCACATAGAACGTTTGAGCAAATGTTACTTACTCCAAGTTCCACATAGAAGAATTATTAAAAAATAAACGCAGCAGACAGTTTGTATCCAAAATGCAGATTCCAGATTAGCTGAACAATTCTACTCCCAAGAGAATGAGAGTGTGTGGTGCGAGGCGGTTGCAGCTGAGCCATGGCTGGTTCCCCGCAACACAGCCTGCTCATGCATGTGGCCATCAGAGGCGGGGGCACCTGACCCAGCTCGCTCGCTCACCATCCCCAGAGTGGTGTAGTGCAAGTTAGTCATGGACTGAGATGAATGAGGTTCAACAATGTGGGCCGGGTGGGGTGACAGAAGAGAGAGAGCACTGGTGGAGTTGACCATGGCGGTTGACCCATGAGAGAACATTTTCCGATCTGTTGTGGAACTTAAACTGAAATGAGGTTGGGTCACGGGAACACATGGTAGCGAGGAAGCAGTGCCGTGCAAGAAAGGGAAGGCCTTTTCTTCCTTGCTGTTACTATCAGATGACGAGCCAGCAGCGGGGATGAGGCTGTTTCTGCTGCTGCTGCTGAAGCTTATCTGTGACTGAATCTCTGCGTCAACCCACGCAGAGGTCACTGCTGTGGTTGGGAACACTTGTGTGCTGCTGAATGCCATAAAACTGGAACCTGTTACATAACCAAACAACTTACTAAGAACCACACTTCACATGATCTCACTTTGTGTCGTTTCATTTGAAAGAAAGAGTGAGAATACAAGCCTTGTGGACTTGGGAGAAATCTTCCATGAGTCAGGGGATCAGAGTCTGGTTGCGCCTTCCTGCGCCGACGGTTGTGCCCATCCAGACGTTTCCGGCAGCTCCTTTTCCCCTCATCAAACTCTCCCAGTGAATGAAACCTGATACAGTACATCCCAAAAGATACAAAAACTTAAACCCAGTGATGGAGGAAAGTGAAAAAGCTTATCGTAGAGCACATATATCCAACTGACGGTGCCCAAGGTGCGACAGAGAGATCGATTCAAGCATAATCCTAGTCCAAATTAACTTGGTTACAACAAGAAAATGGTTGTTTAACTTGTTTTGCAACCTAGATTTCAAAGGAGTATTTCATAGCTGAAAATGCACGTTTCATAGTAGCACAAGTAAAGTTGGTAGTAATAGGCATGAAGATTAGACGCAATTGCGATTGTAAGTGGAATAAGTTCAGGAATTCAGAAGAGGGACTCTGAGTCGCATCATTTTAGAATTTGAGCCAATTCAGAAGAGAGGATTGAATTAGATGCAAGTGGCTACACTAACCCCCCAAAAGTTCAAGAATAGCATCTGACACCTTGTCCCCAACCCCAAGTGGCTTTGGCCACTGAATTTCAACCTTGGCTATAAAGAAGTTGACAAGGAACTGCTATTATGTTACTTATTTGACTAGACTAGACACCCTTAACGTGGCACAAGAATACAAATGGCCAGAAAAATTTGGCCATGTATGTTACTCGGAAACAGCCAGAGGAAGACGCTGTTAAGATCAAAACTCCAGAGAGATGAGGATTAACCAAAAGAGGGGCTAGCTTTGGAGCAGAAAACCAGAGCTGGGTTTTGGAAACCATGGAGTGAGAAGGTTACCTGCTGCATTGCTGGCAAAAGCGCTGTTCCAGACCCCTGATAGTAACCTTTGGGGTCTTGGAGTGAGCTTCACACACTTTATGCCGTCTGTGATAGTCCCTGCATTTAGCAAGGTCAGCCATGCATCCATCAACCAAGCAACACGGCACTTGGTTTAAACTTCCGTGAGCTCGAGCCCTCTTTCGGGAACCCGAGGATGCAGATGATGATGATTCCATCAAAGGAAGGGATGGACCCTTTCCACTTTCCTAACTCAACCCTCCTCAACTCCCAGGAGCTCTATTAACAACCGAACCTGTCAGGTCAGCCGCAATTTCTAGCCTTCAAATCCGTTGAGCATTCCCAATATTGTTGAACCAACTTCTGCCATCTACCCGCACCATCTTAGCTGATCAGCTCAATATTGCGTCGCTCACCAGCAGATTAATTTCCTAGCAAAGAACCTGAAAGAAAAAAAGATCTACCTTCACTTCTTTTTCTTCTTATTCTTATTCTTCGTCTTCTTCTTGTACGCATAAAGTAAGACACACTTGCCAGACTGGCCTCAAGTTTGTTTCTTTTGTACCAGAAACCTACATAACACAATCCTTTAGCAGAATGCATTACGAACAATAACTTACGACTTCAATAGAATCTATAAAGCAAGCAAGCACATGGGATAGAACTAGGCAAAATCCAGTCATAAAGTTTTCAACGAACAACTGCATACTCAACTGACCAACATGAATTGTGCAAAGGCAGAGAGAGCACGATGTCCGGGCCTCCGATCAGATGCAATAACAAGGGCTTAAATGGTCATTTCAAGTTTCAACTCAACTATAAAGTTCCACTTTTATGGTATTCATTCATATGCTGGATACATGTCACATCATAGAGTCATCACTGGCCTCCCAACCACAAGAAGACTGGATGATATTTTTCCCAATAAATTAAGGAAGAAAAATCAGAAAGGAAAATTGGGGGGAAGCAAAAAAGAAAAGAAGCGTAAAAATTACTAGTAATTGAAATCGAGCTGGTGTTGGTGTTGTTATATACTTTCCCTTTTACAGCTCCTGAACATCATCATCGATGTAGCAAAGATTTGAGATTTCCCAAAGAAGGTAAAAAAGTTTCGATGGGTATTTTTGACAGCAATATTTTTGGCATTGTTCCGTGTGATAATTACAGAATCCGGAAAGAATAAGCATCGAACTGTAAAATCTAGTTGTAAACTTGTCCCTTTCAAGACGTAAGCAAGCGATCTGCGAGCAGTGGACGTAAAAAGAAGGGCAGGAAACAGGAGGCACCTGAAAGAATGTGAGTAAAAAACTGCGACAAAATGCTGCAACTTGTGAAGCTTCGATAGCCACCCGGAGCTTGAGAGCAATTTGTGAAGAATGAAAGTTGAGAAGTAGAGATGGCGAGTGAGGTGCGTTGAGGTGAGGTGAGGTGAGGTGAGGTGAGTGGAGTGGAGGTGGTGGGTAACCAAGAAGGGAAAGGCTTGATCTTTGTGCAGTCTCTCTCCTGCCCTTTTTAGGCTCGGAGGTCTTGAAGAAGTAAGGAAGGAAGCCTATAATAATAATAATAATAATAATAATAATAATAATAATAATAATAATAATAATAATAATAATAATAATAATAATAATAATAATAATAATAATTCAACACCAAACTATAAAGACCCTCATCTCCAGTTTTAAACAACAACATATTAATAAGAAACCTGCTATAAAAAGTGAGATGGGTCAAGCCACGTATGTATACAAAAACATTTTTCTTCCTTTTTCTTTTTCTCCGTCAAATCCAATTATTACTCTTTTTTTAAAAGAATGGGAAATGAAGAATAATGCAAATTTAAAACGAGTGGCTGGGAAGGGGACAGAGTGTTTGTTGCTTTCGAGTCTTGGAAAAAAGGGTAAGCCCACCCCAACCCTCAACCGCTATTTTCCACACATGCACATACCCGGGAAAAGACTTCTCTACCCCCATTTAATTATTATCTTATGTCACCCCTTTTCCCTTAACTTTCCAACTTCCTTCACTCTCACCCTACAATTTTAGAAGACAACTTTTCTAGTCTTATACAAGCTTTCAAAGTATTCAAGTCTTTGGGTTTCCAGAATTATTTTCAAAAGGTTTTATTGTTTATCACTCAAGTCGCATTTCATCGGTAAGACCTAGAGTGAAAGACAGTAATAAGGTGTAAAAAGATCCGTTGACAGATAACTCCTAAAACCTTGAAATTAATTCTGTTTTTCTTAGCTGAAATCTTCAAAAGCTTAGCAAGAGCTACATCTAAAAGATATGGAGAGGAAGAATCCAAAGGAAAGGGAAAAGTAAAAAATACTCAAGCTATAATTATCAGGGACAGAAAAAAATTTGGGTAACTGGAATATCCCAAAAATTAACAAGTTCGAAGTTTACCAAAATAAAACTTTTGAACTTAGAACTTCATATGCAATTAAAACAGTAGAAATGACTGTTTCAATTATGGAAAAAGATCACAAATTTGAACTACTATCCAAATACATGATAGAAGATCATCTGGATAATCATTATAACAACTTACATGTTAAATTGGTTCAAATTTTCTTAAAACCATTAACTAAGAATGGGTTAAACACCTTTGTTGTTATTGCCTTGAGATCAACGACATAACAAGTTTACTGATTCCCTGTTAGGAATGGTAGAATTTAGTCTTTGTGACGGAACTATATATTTCAATTGTCACCCAAATTTTATTGTGTCCTTAAAAGATCAACATATTATGAAAGTCTTAACTGCAAACATTCTCACCTCAAGGTTTGATATGTTACAAATATCTCATAATTTAGCCATTGTATACAGAATTTACTACAATGTTATGACAACTCAAATAGAGCCAAAAACTCTAGAATTTGACACAAAAGGGTGAAACCCTCTTAATACAAGCAAATGCTGAGAAAACTAATGTGGTACTTCAAAAGTCAATAAAATGGAGTGATATTCGTCTACCTGAAAGATGGATAATGCATGAAAAACCAGCAAAACCACTTAGAACGACAGAAGTATAAAGAATAATAGAATTTGAGAATTGAGAAGTTACGATTAAGTTTGGTAAAGATAGAATAACTAGAATGATTAACTTCTCAAACAGGCCTCCCAAAATACCACCAAGGACATCATGTTCACATGTGTCAGAAACAGATTATGAAAATTATATTGGTGGAATAAGACAATCAACAGAACAAGTTTCTCATCTTATTTATAAATTGATATAATCAAAGTAAAAGAAGGACAATCATCCAAATCATCCAGACCTGTTGAGGATGATAAAATTAGTTTTTTCAGATTTTGAATTAAATACTTTGAGAAAACCGTTTAGAATAGACTATGACAGTCTAAAAAACGAATTCGGATAAGAAGAAAGTACAATAAAAAGAAAATGGCTAGCTGACAATTATACCAAAGATTAGATAAAGGAAATACAAAAACTATGGTATAAAAGGATTAGACAAACCAAAACCAACTTAAAATTCTTTGAGTGGTTTGTCCCGACACTAGTGTTAAACCAAGAAACAACTTTGGTTGTATTAGAAGAACTTGGAGTAGATACAGAGTTAAGGAGGGAGAAGAGATAAAGGAAATGACCACTGCACACCCTCCATCTAAGACAAATGTCTTAGGAGAACAAGTAACTGCTTCACCTTTTTAAAATATTAATAAGGAAACTAGTTTTAAGCAAGCTGAAACAAAATATCTTCAATCACTGATTGAACAAAGTAACTAGTTTTAAGCAAGCTGAAACAAAATATCTTCAATCACTGATTGAACAGATGTGTGTGATAGAAGAAATTAAGAAAACAGAACAAATGCCTACCACCTCTAAACCTCCTATTCATCTTCCTTCTAGAATCTCAACATTCAAATTAGGGAGAAATGATGGAGTTTCTGAAAGAATGAAAGAGCTAGTTGAACAAGTAGAGAAACTTACTATCAAGGATAGTAAGCAGAATAAACCTCAGTAACTTAACTAAAGAAGAAAATTTTGAAGAATAAGATCAGTTTTCTCTTAAGACCCCTCAAATTAATAGAATCAAAATGAAAATAGGAGGTCCATCAAAGGAATGAAATATCTCACATCCATACATTGGCAAACCATCTCCAGTCGATAATAGGCAAAACAATTTTTGGCCACCTGAGTCGTTTGAAGCCTATAGAGGAGATGAAATAAGAGAATGAAATATTGATGGTCTTTCAGAATATCAAATATCTCAGATCATTCATCATATGATACTGTATGAGATAGCTGTTAAAAGTTTAACTACAAATACATCAGACCAACAAGTTGCAAAAATGATAATGTATGAGATAACTGTTAAATGTATGGTGGCAATTTTGTAGCTTTTCCTAAATGTTAAGCGCATCAGATGCGCTAATGCGCATTGTAAAGCCATTCTTGATTTTTTTCCCCGGAGACAATTCAGAGTTGTTTTCAAATTAGCAGGCACCTTATCTATTCCGGATGAAGGTGAACAAACATTTGTCTTAATTACTCCATCAATCTTTGAAAAATTAAACACATTTTTTTGCATGTTCTAAAAAAATGATCACTTTACTTAAAAGGAAACTTCTCAGTATCAAAATTACTATGTTGCATTTGTCTTAATCTATCCTCACTTTATTTTTACTTTTTTCTACCTCATTTTTGTGCACTTTCAACCAATGGGCAATTAAGTAAAGATATACAATAATCTTGCATTGACATTGATCTCCACGCTCAAACAAATCCTTAAATCTTTTGGAGACGGAGAAAGTACTATGTTATTACCATTGTACCACAAGTCCAAATCATTTATCCCATTTTTTTTGTCTTCCATTATATATGTAACTTGTTAATTTTTTTAGTGAAACATGTAACAACGTGAATTACGATAGCCAAAGCGTGACCTCCGTGCAACCAAAGATCTCCCAACGGTTGGGGACGGGTGGCTCAGCACGAAAGACAAGACGGAAGATACTTTCAGGTGCAGACACAGGAGGAAGGTGTGGGTGTGTAGTAGTTACCTTATTTGAGGCGGGCACCACCCAATATATAGGGTGGTGCTAGGTCCCGTTACGGACCTTAAGTGCTGGAGAATCTCCATAAATGTGCCCATAATGGAATGGTGGCGTATTAATGGTGTAATGATAGCGGAGTTATTAGGGAATTACTCCCTCTCCTTTGGTTTAATGCCCGCAAATAGTGTAGCAGTTGCTGGGGGAGGCGAGGCGCTTCGTGTCTAACGGCTTTATACGAGGCGCCACTTCAGTAAGAGGGTCTCCGTAATGACGAGATCTGCTTTGTGGTGGGACGCGCCCATATGGCTTTTGCATTTGACAATACAGCCTTATGGGCTGGCCCATATATATCAGTATGCCCTCCCCCCACAGCGGAGGATGGGTTGGGTCCCTGTGCTCCGATTTGGAAGGAAGTATGGCAACATACATTGAGCCCACATTGTATTGTGATGTTTTGGAGCCTTATTAGGGGAGGCCCAAGAGCTGTCCCCAATGCAGGCCGAAAAATTTGGCCCAATAGTAATTGTGGCGGTTGGCAAAAAGCGCTTTTCAAAATTTGCGCTTTTTGCGCCGTTCGTAATTATGGGGGAAGTCGCTTCACTTCCCATCGCGCTCTTCTCATACGCCAACCAAGTCAGTTTCCCGAATTCTTGCTTTCCTTGCCTTTTCGCTTTAGCTTCCTTTGCAATCTAGTTTCCATTTTCGGCGACTAGCGAAGAATTTCCGGCGAGATTCGAAGAACCCAGCCGTTGAATCCTCCGCTTTCGCCTCCGGCTCTGAATCGGTAAGTTGTTTTCTTTCGAATTTTCGATTTCTCGTCGCGGCGATGTCGCAGTGAGGCGTCGCCGCGCCACCGCCCAGGTTCTTGGGTCTAGGGTTTAGTTTTTGAATTTTTCGGTTTACTTTTGTAGATGGCTCCCAAGAATCCAAGCAAGCCCGGCGTCGGCCACGATGTCGAGGAAATGTGGCCTCGAACAAGTCTCGGAGAAGAAAATGGCAGATATCTGCGGAACCACCATGTGTATACGGGGGTGGTTTGTGGGCTTTCACCGGCGGATGTCTTTGAGGAAAGCGAGGATGTCGTTGAGTGACGAGGCCATGAGGAGAATACCATGGTGGTCTACGAAGCCCAATCGAAAGCCGGGTTGAGGCTCCCCTTTGTTCCTGCTGCTGTGTGAAGGATGGGGTGTTTGCCACGGGCAATCGGCCCCGAATGTGTTTACCACCGTAAACGCATTTGTGGTGGCCTGCCACTTGGCGAAGACGGCGGTGCTACGGAGACCTTCTTACAGTTCTATACGCTGAAGAGGCTGTCGGACACCCTTCTATCAAGCGACCCCAGGAGGTGAAGGTGGGGAACAAAATGGTGAAGATCGGAGTCTTATTTGAAACCACCAGCTCGTGGGGAGTTGGAAGGGCAATTTCTTCTTCATCCCGAAGGAAGACAGGTTGGGGTTTCCTGCATTCTTCATAAAGGAGAAGAATGCAAGGGTGTCGGTGAAGCCCTCTGTGTGGGCGGGTAGCGAGGAAAGAAAGCCCTCGACGCCCTTTGCGAATGGATCCGGAGTGTGGAAAGGCTCGAGGGTGTAAGGGTGCGTTTCCCTTCACTCTATCCACTGGGACGAGGTGGTCTGCGGAGAGTAGGGGTTAGCAGGCCCACCGTCTTCCGAGCCACGTGGACACCCTTAAAAATTGGGTGGAAGGATTGGACGGGGACCTCGTAGAGCGGTTCAAGGCGCTTTCAAAGAACCCCCACCGTCTGCTCGCCTTTCTTTTCATTCCCTGTGTTTTTGTGTTTGCACATTTGAAATGCTATTATAACCCGGCCTTGTGTTTTACTACAGCCAAGATGTTGCATCCCAGACCCTTTTGCCAAGAAGCGAGGATTTCTTTGGAGGCTCTTAAAGCAAAGATGGAGGAGGAGGTCCCCGCAGAGCACCCAAAAGGCTGTCGAGGGGTCAGCTGCGATTGCGAGGGACCTCGAAGGCGGAGAGGCCCGAGGTGCGGAGGCCTTGGTGACGGTAGCTCAACCGATCAACGTGGCTGGCCCCGTCATCGTCGAGGAGTTGTCCGAGGACTCAGGAGGACATCATTCGACGGAAGCACCCTCGACTTGCAGTACCATTCTTGCTTCCCTTGATTCTTTGGCTAACTTTTCTTTTCACTGTGTTCTGATTCCCATTTTAACCTTTTGACAGCAGAGGACTTGGTTGTGTCCTCGGACAGCAGTCCCAGTCCTGCTAAAGATAAAGGGAAAAGACCAGCCGTCGAGGAGTCTCCCCGTAGCCCCGTTCGGGGCGTTGGGAAACCCGTCGGCCTATTGGCAGATGCTCGGAGGCTGTTGTGGCCCCTCGAGTGTATACAAGAAGGCCTTCGAGGATCCCTAAGACCACGAAGGGCATAGATCCCGTCTTCGAGCCTCGGCTACTCGAGGACTACCGGCGGGAGCTGCGGAGAAATCCTTCAAACGCAAGGGTCCGGCCCTTGTGCGGGCACAGGGACCTGTCATGAGGGTGACTCGTGACGAGTCAATCCTCCTCGGGGAAGGGGACGTGAGACTAAAGGTTGCGAAGGTCTCGCGCTTCCCGAGACAGGCACTTTTGAAGTACACCTCCTCGGGGCCCTAGACATGGCGAAGGACATCTGCCGGGGCCTCACTCGGGTAAGTGACGAATCTGGATTCCCCTTTGTTACTTAACTTTTTGTTGGGATGCTTTGTTTATATGGTCTGCGTTTGTAATTTGCGAAAAGCGTATTGGCCCAAGGGCTGGTGTCAAAGATCGAGGACCTTGAGTCCTCGTGAAGAGCCTTGAGGCCAAGGCAAAGGAATCCGAGGAGGTGGAGAGCCTAAAAAGGCCTTAGCGCGGGGATGCCAAGCTGGCTGAGAAAGAGGCCGAGCTGGGGTCCTCGAGGAATGAGGAGGCTAACCTCCTTAGAGCCCTGGGTGTCATGGGCAAGCAGCTGAAAGCTTCCATGGCCGATGGGAAGAAGCATGAAGCCCTGTTCCTCGCCGAGCACCATGCGAAGAAACAGCTCGAAGCTGAAATGGAGCAAGTGCTCGGGGAGTATCAAAGAATGGAGACCCAAGCTGAGGCGAAGGACAAACTCATCGAGGAGTTGTCCTTGAGGACCGCCCATGCCGAGGATCTCGGCGTCAAAGGCTGCAGTCCAGATTGAAGACAGCACCAAGACCCTTAGTGAGGTGACGGGCTCTGTGGTGGCTGATCATTTAGCCTTCGCACAACTAGAAAACCAAATTGGTTTTAAGTTGTACGATGGTGAAAGTGTTCAGCCCCCCGTTTTTGTAAAGCTCATTCTTTGAAAGGGCTGGTCGAGTGCGCAGGGTGTCGAGGTCTTGATCGAGAAGGCTGGCCGACGCACAAGCCATGGCGGGTGCCTGTTATGCTGAGGGCTTCCTACGATGCCGCCACCAAGTGGAAGGCATCGTTGAGAAGTCAGATTTGGAACCCCTCAACGCCATGAAGGTCGAAGACCCTCCTCAGGCGACTTTGTTCGAGTGGGGTAGGGCAGGGAAAAAATTAGGAGCAGAATATCCTTACGATATTCTGCCCGGGCATGTAGAGGATGCCCCTGCTGTACCCCCAAACGATGATGTCCCCCAGTAGTTTGTGGACTTGTAATTATATTTTTGCTCATTTTTGATAAAATACAGAACATTTCCATACGAGTATTATTTCCATACGAGTATTATTTGCACAACGCGTAGTGTTTGTACTTGTGCTGGGCAAAATTGTTGAGATGAATTGTTGTAATTCGTCGTAAAGTGACTTTATTCGATGCGCGCTGGTCAAGCAGTGACCTTGCAATTAATTTTTGAACTTACCCACCGAAGTGGGGGAACACTCCTAGCATAGTCTGCACAACGTAAAGACTTGGAATATTGCCTTTCCTTTGATGTATGAGCAGTATTTTGTGCAATGCAAAGAGTTTGAAAGCGTACAACTTAAACGTAATAAGGCCTCAAGTCGTTGACGTGGTAGTCGTTTTTGAGTTTTTTGCCTTGATGGTCCTTTAACTTGTATACACCCTCTCTTTCTTTCCTGTGTACCACATAAGGCCCTGCCCATCTGGAACGAAGTGTGCCATGGCCAGGATTACGACTGACAACTCCGCCTTTAGCAAGACCATACCACCCACGTGGATCTGCTTTGCTCGAACTTTGGCGTTGTGATCGAGGTTTGTCCTTTGTCGCAAGGCCATAAGCCTAAGTCGAGCGCCCTCGCGAGTTCTCGACGAGGTCCAAACGCGCTCGAAGGCCGCTCTCATTGTGAGGGGCGTCGTAATACAGCGTTCGGATTGTGGGTATTGAGACTTCGATTGGTAGTAAGGCATCGACGCCGTAAACCAAGGAGAAAGGAGTTTCTCCCGTGGGTCCTCGTGTAGTTGTTCGATAGTCCCATAGGACGCTGGGTAGGGACTCGACCCACTTCTCTTTTTTGTCTTCGAGGCGCTTTTTTAGGCCTTCTTTGATCGTGCGATTTGTTACTTCTACCTGGCCATTCGACTGCGGGTGTGCCACGGGAGCGTAGAGCATTTGTATGTTCATCTTAGTGGCCCAATCTTTAAGCTTTTGCTCGCGAATTGAGTCCCATTATCTGTGATTATGGCTCTTGGTGCCTATCGCGCCACGAGGTCGTGCCAGAGGAAGTGTATGACCTTGGCGGTTGTTATGTTCTCAAGTGGCTGGACCTCGACCCACTTAGTGAAGTAATCGACAGCCACTATACAAAATTTAAACTGGCCCTTGGCCGTAGGCATTGGACCGATTAAATCGAGGCCCCACATCGCGAAGGGTATAGGGTATGTCTCCGTAACCACTTCGTTTGCCGGCTGTCGTTGGATGCGAGAGTTGAGCTGGCATTTATGGCACGTTCGTACCAAATCATGCGCGTCTTTCCTCAAAGTTGGCCAATAATAACCGAGGCGCAAACATTTGTGTGCTAGCGCATCGGAGCCAATGTGTGCTCCGCAAACTCCCGAGTGGACTTCGTTCGGGATGAGTTTGGAATCGTCGAGCCAATACATCGTTGTAAAGGGGTAGAGTATCCTTTACGCCATAACGTGCCATCTATGATGACATGGCGATGATCGCGTCCTTATTTTCTTTTGCAACGCTGGTGGGCCTCGATTGCACCGGTTTGGAGGCATCAAGGATTGGGTCTCTCCAATCAAGTGCTGCATTGGCGTCAATTGCATGAATTGTATTTATGGAGGGTTGTGCTAAGGTTTCGAGGACGCATCCGCCCGCCTTAGACAGCACAGTCACCATGTGTTTTGATCCCTTGGGATCTTATTAATATTTAGCCGCTCGAACTGCCCTTGTAAGTTTTGACAAGGCGCAAGTACCTCGAGAGTACTGGGTCCTTGCAGTCATTGGTCCCCGTAACCCGGCTTACTGACGAGCCGTGAGTCACTGTGTACAGATTAGACGCCGCAAACCAGCTTTCGTGGCGATCTTGAGACCTGCTACGAGTGCCTCGTATTCGGCCACATTGTTCGTGACGGGAAACTGGAAAGCTACTCGTAAGCTAGCCTCCATGCCGTGTGGGCCCCTGATGTGAACGCCTCCGCCTGGGCGATCGGCACTGGATGAACCATCCACGAACATGTCCCACTCGGGAGGCTCCGACCCCTGTGGTGGTTCCCTCGAAGGACCATGCTCGAGGGGGTAAATGGAAAGCTCGGCCATGAAATCCGCCAAAGCTTGTGCCTTTATTGCTCGCCGAGGCTCAAACTTGATGTCATACTCTCCAAGTTCGATGCACCAACGAGCTAAACGACCACTATGCTCCGGTCTGTTTAGAATGTCTCGGATGGGTAAGTCCGTTCGGACAATGATTGTGTGGGCTTGGAAGTATGCTCGCAACTTCCTGGCTGCCACGATCAAAGCGTAGATCTTTTTTTGGAGGGGTGGGTAATTAACCTCAGCCCCTCGTAGCGTGTGGCTTATGTAATAGATGGGCCACTGTTGTGGGCCTTCCTTCAACGAGCACCTGCGGATACAAGGTTTGTTCGAAGTGGAGAGGTAGATGACGAGTTCATCCCCTGGTTGCGGACATTTCAGTGTTGGCAAATCGGAGAGGTGTTTCTTGATTTGCTCGAATGCTTCTTGGCATTCCGTTGTCCAAGTGAACGCCTTCTTCATACGAAGCTGTTCGAAGAATGGCTTACACTTGTCCCCCAACTTGGAAATGAATCGCCCCAAGGCAACAATTCTTCCTGTAAGTTGCTGGATTTCCTTAATGCTCCGTGGTGGCGCCATTTCCGCGATGGCTGATATTTTCTTAAGGTTGGCGTCGATCCCCCTTTCGGAGATCATATAGCCCAGGAATTTCCAGGCTCCAACAAAGAAGGAACACTTGGCTGGATTGAGCCTCATGTTATACCGCCGGAACGATTCGAAAGTCTCGGCCAGGTCTTGAAGGTGATCTTCGAATGTCATGCTTTTGACAATGACATCGCCGACGACGCTTCAAGGTTACAGCCCATCTGGCGGGCAAAGACCTTGTTCATTAGACGCTGGTAGGTGGCTCCCGCGTTTTTGAGCCCAAAAGGCATTCGGACATAGTAATAGACGTCATCACCAGTCGTGAACGCCGTTTTGAAGGCGTCCTCGGGATCCATGTAAATTTGGTGATAGCCACTCTTGGCATCCATGAACGACAAGTATTTGTATTTGGAAGTTGCGTCCACGAGCTGGTCGATGACAGTAACGGGTAAGGGTCCTTTGGACAATGCCTATTGACGCCCGTGAAATCAACGCACATACGAAGTTCGCCATTCGCTTTGTCGGCTAAAACCACGTTAGCGAGCCACTCAGTACTGAATTTCTTTTATTATTCCAGCTTCGAGGAGTTTAGAAACCTCCTCTTTACAAATTTCTTCTTAGAAGGGGCCATACCCCTTTTCTTTTGCTTAACCGGTTTTGAGTCCGGGAATACATTCGGTTGTGGGTGATGACGTCGTGGTCGACACCCGGCAGATCATTCAAGCTCCAGGCGAAGACGTCAAGGTTTGCTTCGAGGAGGTGGATGAGAGCCATCTTCTCCTTTTGCTCAAGGTTTTTGCCAACCTTGAACTTCTTGCCTGGAACGACGTCGATTTCCTCTGTCACGGCATCGAGGCGTGGTCTGTCGTCAGGGTCCGCAGGTGCCTCGTTGTGCTTCGAGGCTTGTGGACCAACCGCAGAACTCAAAGAGGCCACGTAGTTCGTCCTCGCCGTTCGCTGGTCAATGTAGATGCTAGCATCCCCACGAGGCGTCGCAAATGTGACCGTGAGAGAACGGATGTCACACCTCATGTGGAATTCGACCTGGCCGGGTCGACCAACGATGGCGTTGTATGTAGAGGGGACTTCGAGGACCAAGAATTCCGTCATGACGGAATGGCGATCAACCGTGCCAAATTGTGTGTCCCCAATCAGCATGAGGGGCGGAGTTGGCGACCCCACCGTTGGCACAATGTCCCCGCCAATGCCAAAGGTAGGGCGAGCTCTTCGCACGGCGGACATGTGTATCCCGAGTTTATCGAGCATCTCCCTAATATGACACCGGTGTTTGCACCGGTGTCGATGTATACTGCTGGTGTCGTAACCCGCGATCCTTGCCGTGATAAGCGGTGGGTCGGAGTGCGGAACGACAACCTTTGTTCCATTGGGCGGTAGATGACGTTCTCCTCGAGGTGATCGATCTGCAAGATTTCTCTTGCATACCGCTTCTGGAGGAGGCGCCCTCGATTTCGTGAGCATGTGAATGACGCCCGCGGGTGGTGGTGGTGGCAAGTTCGGCCTCGAGGGCTGTTGTGTCGACGACGCGTTTTTCGCGGTCGTCGCTGCCGCCATCCCGCCAAGGCCCTGCAGGGAATTCCTTGCAGGAGGAGGAGGAGTCGGAGAGGAATTCCTTGAGCTTCCTCGCTCAAGCATCTCCGAAATGAGATTCCTGAGCTGAAAGCACGCCTCCGTGTCGTGGCCACGGTCCTTGTGGTAAAGGCGACTTGTCAAACCCTCGTAATCTTATGTTGGATAGGCTGGGGCCACTTGGGGACCTTGTTTTGCTTCTCCAACATGAGAAGAATGTTCGTGCGGGTGTCACGAAGGGCGGGGTGTTGATCGGTGGTCCTCAGACCAGTATTCGAGGACTGGTACCTCGATGGAACAGACCCCTTGTCAAACTTCTTGCTGCGGTCGTTTGCGGGGGGCCTGTTGTAAGGCCTATTCATCTCTTCGGAATTCATGAACCGGGTTGCCCGATCGATGAACTCACCCATCGTTGTGACAGGGTTTTCATTAATATTATACGCGAGTCCTGGACTCGCGTTGAAGGCCTGAGTGACGGCCAGAGTTGCATGTCCGAGGAGAGACCACAGACTTGGGCGGCTTCACTGAAACCGCCGGATGTAATCACGGAGCGGTTCCTCCCTTTCTTGCTTCACTCTTAACAAGTGTTGGACAGTCTTGGGGAGGTCGAGCTCCCATGAAGTGGCGGAGGAGCAGCGAGGCGAGGTCCTTAAAGCATTTGAAATGCCGGCCTCGTAACGCTCCGAACCATGTTGAAGCAGCCCTTTTAAGGTGGTGCTGTAAGCTTTGCAGAGTATGGGGTCGGATGCGCGAGCCATCTCCATTGTGGAGATGTAACTTCGCAGTTGGTCAACGGGGTGCGTCGTCGCGTCTTAGCTTTCGATGGCGGCATTCAAAGCCGGCGGGGGCTTTGACGGCAATAACGCCCTCTGTGAAGGGTTGAGTGAGGAGAACCTCGATGTCGCCGAGGACCGGGTTTGGCGTCTTAACCTGTTCCTCGACCACGTTGATTCTTCGAAGAAGATCGCCGACATCCGTGTTCGCAATGACTGGTTTTGGTTGCCGGATTGTTCATCCCGGTCGTTAGGAGGCGGGAGGCGAACACTGCATTTCCGCCTTGATGGTTTGCACCATAAAAGCCTTCATTTCATTGAGCATGCTCGCCTGAGCAATGCCATCTCGACCGGTCGACGATGACTCTTTGGGGTCTTCGATGTTCCAGCGAGTACGCCAAAGTAGGCCGCTTGCGGTTGTGGGGCTGTTGCACCACCGGGGTGTCGCAGCAGGAGTGGCGGGATTGCCACCAACCGGGAGTTGTGGGCTGCCGAGTCCCCATCGCATCACCAAGCAGGCGTGAGGCACATCGGAGGAACTGGAAGCGCGTCCTCAACGTGCACATGTGTTGTGCGTTCTCCTTGTTGTCGCCATGAGAATGGTAAGGAGAGGAAAGTAAGTTGCTTAGGAAAGAAAAAAACGATCTGCTTTTCGTTTCCCATGACAGCGCCAAATTGATAGCCAAAGCGTGACCTCCTAAGAACCAAAGATCTCCCAACGGTTAGGGCCGGGTGGCTCCGTGCACTGAAAGACAAGACGGAAGATACTTTCGCGGCATACGGGAGGAAGGTGTGGGTGTGTAGTAGTTACCTTATTTGAGGCGGGCACCACCCAATATATAGGGTGGTCTAGGTCCCGTTACGGACCTTAAGTCTTTGGAGAATCTCCATAAATGTGCCCATGGTGGAATGGTGGCGTATTAATGGTGTAATGATAGCGGAGTTATTAGGGAATTACTCCCTCTCCTTTGGTTTAATGCCCATGAAATAGTGTAGCAGTTGCTTTGGGGAGGCGAGGCGCTTCGTGTCTAACGGCTTTATACGAGGCGCCACTTCTTGGTAAGAGGGTCTCAGTAACATCAATGTTATTTATCACCCGAGTGATTTTTCACCCACCTAGAGCACTTGAAAAATGGAGGATAGATATGTAATTGTCTAATTAATTAGGGCAGGCAAATTACCTTATAGATGAGTCGTTTGAGCAAGTGGGTGAAAAATCACCCGGGTGATGATTAACGAGGTTCTCTCCGTAATGACGAGATCTGCTGTGCATGACGCGGCCCATATGCGTTTGTGTAAATAATAGTACTACATACCATATATATCAATTACTATTTATAAAGTAGCTATACTGGTACATGTACAAAAGCACATGTTCACTTCTTCTTTTCTTTCATAAAATGTAGTATAAAGAAATTAGACAATTTTTATACTAAGATGGAGAAGTAGCTCATATAAATAAACTTTATAGAGATTAATTGCATTTAACTCATTAAGATATTCACTCTTAAATATTGGATATATAAGCGTCAATGTTATGGTTGATATATAAGTCCGCGTTCATAATTAACCTAAAAACTTGTATTTTTTGTCCTTTTAAGAAAAAAAATATAGACCGAAGCCAAAAGGCTTTGTTAAAGGGGCCGGGCCGGGGCAGCGTAACGTAGGCATCAAAACTCCACAAGTTAATGTGAGATGTCCATATCCATTCGTTCATTTCTCTTCCTTTCCTTTCCAATTTGTCTTCTTCCCCTAAAGTCCTTATCCAATTCAAATCAATCCATACTCAATACCATGGTTTTAAAAATCTGACCGGACCGGACAGTCAGACTGCGAACCGACCATCTATCCGGCCCGGGTTTCGGGTTTGATAATGGTTGTGTGAAAACCGGGTATAACAGGCAGAACCGGTAAACTGGAAATCGCCGGTTTTAAACTCAACAGTTGGCAGTCTTTCCGTTCATTGTTAGGCCTCCGGCGAGGTTGCCGTCTTTTTCTCGGTAAAATCATCGAAACTCGATCTCGGACAAAAAGGGATTTGTAGCAGAGGAAATGAGAAGATGATTATTTGTTTCTTTGTTTCAACTTTCGAGAAGATGGTTGCATTGCACACTTAAACCTGGAATGCTTGCTTGATCAAGAGAGATGATAGAAGAGGAAGATGGAAGTCGAAGTCAGAAATGCATTAAAAAAGAAGAAGAAGCAAATGCGGCGTATGTATGGCAAAGTGTAGGGTTGTAGGGTCTTTGTAAGTTAAGTACAAACCCACCATCAAGCTTTCTCTTTTTATACAAAATAGTCCTTAGTTCCTTTTTACTTATTAAGTTATTCCATTTCTTTTTAAAAATAAACATTAAAACCCCTTATTGATTCTTACAAACATCCATTATCATTTATCATATTGTATGTGATTTTTTAAAATTATAAATCTATATGGTAAAGTGTAGGTTGTATGTGATTCGATATCTAACGTATTTAACTATTCGGTTGAACCGGTGACTCAATCGGTCGAATCGATTGGACCTCGAACCAGTAGCGTGAACGGTTCTGTCTCCAGTTCTACGCACAAATTAAAGACATAATAATACTGTTTCATTAAGAAGAAGAAGAGCCTAAAACCTCCATCTTAATTAAATATCATAACGTCCATTCGCTTAAGTACTCCACCATTCTTAAAAAAAGTGTTCACTTTCATTGAAATAAAAGTTTTGATGACACATTTCTTATTAACTTCAATTTGTTGGAGGTACTAACACTTATTTGTTTCCTACCCTTTGAAAGGAAGGGATAATATGGTTTTTTTGCAGAGAATTAAATTGTCGAAGTTGTGTGTAGGGTAGGGTACAAGTGAAAGAGAAGAGAAGAGAAGAGAAGAGAAGAGAAGAGAGGAAAGGGGTGCAATAATGCAATGCATGGTGGTCTGATCTGAGGTGCTTCCAACCACATCCACGACATTTTTGCTGCTTCTGTTCACAGTCCAGTCCAACCAGTCCACCACTTCACTTCACTTCACTTCAATCTCTTTGCTCGATCCCATCATCCACTACCGACAATACATACATACACACACATCTATATCTAACCATTTCCTTTGTACTTTCCTCAATTCCCATTCACTACCTAGTAAAACTTAAGTTCTGCTAGTTAATGAGTCATGATCAATAACAGGCATTGGGGTTTTTTTCCCCTATAATTTATCGAAACATAATGTATGTTGGGGTTTGGAAGCGTGGATAAATAACAACAATAATTTTTGCCATGACAATTCAACGGCCTTCTCCATTATCAATATCAAATCAAACAATTACATTCACCAATCCTCTCACACAACCCCTTGTTCACTCACACAATCCACCTATCATCTATATATATATAATAAAACAAAGAAACCAAATCCTACACTAATTTGGGTTTCCAGGCGGTGGCTACCTTTTCGATTCTAACTTGTACTCTCAAATACTTAGTTGCAACACTTTCAACCAAATAATAAAACTAATCCTTATTTAACTTGACCTTTTCAACTTTGGGACAATATCAAGTTTGGTCCTTCGTTCTTTAATTTGAGTCACAAACTAACAATCTCAACCTTGACTCAAATTATTTATTCAAGTCCACCTTTTAACCAAATCCGCAAACCTTACATTATTGCTTGTAGGAACCTTCACATCCCGGGGATCGCTCTTGAACTCTCCTTTTACAACGATTCTTCCAACTAACTCATATAATTTCGTGAATTCTTCACTCATTTCATCACAATTAACGCATTCTTTGAAATTCTCAAACCTCCACCACGAGTAGAAAATGCATATAATAAATTATCCAATTTACCAAGCGAAATCAAATTTTTCTTGAATTTAAGAACACACCTCACATCACCAAGTGTCCTGGTACTTCCATCATGCAATTTGATCTTCACATTACCAATCTCTTCAATTCTTTCTTCTCTACCGTTAACCAACTAAATTGGTCTATCACATGGTTCAAATTTTGCGATTCATTTGTTCTTCGAACAAACATGTTCCAGACAAGCTGAATCGAACATCCAAACCTCATCAGAATCTTTTTCATTGACCTCTTGCACCATTAGTAATTCATCACCACTCGTATAATCTTCCATCAAGCTAACATCGTCTTTTACTTCTACTTTCTTTTCTTTTCCTATCTTCTCCGTCTTCAAAAAATCTTACATATCTTCTTTCAATTTTGGACAATAAAATTTAATATACCCAACTTCTTGACAATACCAACATTCAAGTTTGCTTCAATCCTTCAGTGGCCTCGAACCCGATCTTCCTTTCGAATCACTTCTTCCTCTAGAATAACTTCTTCTTGTCCAACTATTTTTCTCTCGCTCCATCACAACCGCATCACTAAATTCTTCATTTTCCTTAAAATTTAGAACTCGATCATGCTCCAAAAGCATTGCAGTCACATCTTCTAACTTCAAGGTTTCTCTTCCAACCATCATTGAAGTCACAATCGGCTCAATTTTTTTGATAAATAATTAAACAAAATTATAGTCTTATCTTCTTCCTTGATTTTTCTCACCAATACTTTCAAGCTGTGTAACCAATCTATTAAACTCATTCATGTGCGCAACCAAACCGGTACCGTCTTTCATCTTCAAACCATATAATTTCGTATTTAAACACAACTTGTTAGTAATGGGCTTTGACATATACATACCTTCAAGCTTTGCCATCAAACTAGTTAGAGAGGTCTCGTTCAACACATCATACTTTAACTGTGGTGCAAGAGCCAATCTAATTGTGTTCACCGCAATTTCCTGCATCTCATTCCACGTGTCATCTTTAATTGCATCTGGCTTTGTCTTCTCGAACACACTCCCAAGCTTCTGTTGCATGAGCACGTCCTTCACCACACACTTCCAAAGACTAAAATCTCTAGAACCATCAAAACGATAAATCGAAAAATTTCTCGACGTTCCAGGCATCATGAACTTGGCTCTGATACCACTTGTTGGGATTTGGAAGCATGAACAACAATAATTTTCTCCGTGACGATTCTATGACTTTCTCCACTATCAATATCAAATCAAACAATTACACGCATCAATCCTCTCACTCAAAACACACTCTATTGCAACAATTGCAACTCACTAACACACATCATAGCATGCACACTAGCAGCGCTCACACTTTGCACAAAACACTCTGCTGCTCAACAATGACAGCCCTCTCACCCTTGTTCACGCACACAACCCTATCATATATATATAATAATAATAATAATAATAATAATAATAATAATAATAAAAATAATAAAACAAAGAAACCAAATCCTACCGTCAATGTTATTTATCACCCGAGTGAATTTTCACTCACCTAGAACACTTGGAAAATGAAAGGTGGATATGTAATTATTCAGTTAGTTGGGCTTGGACTTCCAGATTAACTTGTAAATGAACCATTTGGACTAGTGGGTGAAATCCTACACTAATTTGGTTTTCCAAGCGGCGGCTACCTTTCCGATTCTAACTTGTACTCTCAAATACTTAGTTGCAACACTTTCAACCAAATAATAAACCTAATCCTTATTTAACTTGACTTCTTCAACTTTGGGACAATAACAAATTTGGTCCTCCATTCTTTAATTTGAGTCATAAACCAACAATGTACTCCTTCAAAAGATTGATTTGGAGTACATTTCATTTTCTACATTTAATATTAAATTTTTTCTTCAACTTTATGATGGAATCAAGCTTTATGAGGAGCAACCATGAAGACCCTATAGACATTGAGAGCTTTGATGCTCATTGACGATCGGTGAGTTATGAGGACTTTAAAAGCTTTAAAGAGATATTTTAAGGACTTGTTTTTGTCTTAAACTCATTCAAATCAAATTATTTCTTCATATTGGGCTAGTTTCACATTGTAGTTGACTATAAGTGTGATTTATGGTTGTAGACATTGTTAGACATTAGTATTTCCATTTATTCATTAGACCATTTAAGTGGAAGAAATGTTTAGTTTAATAGCATGGGTTAATATGTGCTACTGTGAACATTTTTGGCCCATAAAATGAGGCTAGGCATACCATTTGTAGTCACCAATTCAAAAATCAAACATTTTTCATATTTGAAAGCAATTCTCTTTATGACCTATCCAATTATTTTCATCGTCCAAGTTTCTTGAGCTAATTTATTCAAATCCAGATTATCTTCTCGCTTGAAGAAGGTAGTGGATCCATCAACATCACCATTTTAGACAACAAAGGCTTGTTTTGTCAAGAAAGAGGAGTCGCCAAGTCAAAAATATCATATTTGTCTAAACCAAAATTTAAGAGTTAGCAGCCATATTCATTATTTTTCCAAGCTTTGACAATTTGATTTTTGTGTATGATAACTAAAGATGTCAAACTATCATTTGAATATAAACCTAATGATTTTTTATGTCAAATTGTTGAACAGAAAAAATAAACACTAAATGTTAAAAATCTAAACGTACTATTTTTTGCGGATGGATGTTTTATATACTACTCTATCTGTCCTAGCAAATATCCAACATATTTCTTTTTAGACCGTATCAGAAAAACTTGAACATTTCCTAAAAAGAAAACTTTTCTACATCAACTTTAGCTTACTACCCTCAATTTCCCTTCCCATTCCAAAAAGTTATTTTTGTTTTATATACCTACTTTACCTTATTACTCTCTAGTCAACCACTTTTTTTTAATCTCCGTATAAAGTCAAATACTCCATATTTGATTTGGTGGGACAGAGAGAGTAACTCAAGACGAGGATTTTGTTCTTCTAAAAGACTCAAGGCGAAGCTCGGTTTTATACACATGACAATTAAGCCTGACAGACCTCTTTGGATATCGATGGTTGGCTTAAAACTTTCACTACTGCAATACCTCAAACGTTCAACATGGAAAAATTCAGTGACATCAGGAGTCACCAAAAGCTTATAAAGTTCTCTTGGTTTTATAAAATCTACAAAAAAAAAAAAAACCGTACGCCCCTTTCCATCAATAGTATTCAGGCTGAAACTTGATTTTGATCGTATTTTTATAGTCAAATCCACCTGTTTTATCTGTTTTATAGTCCAAGAGACCTCTTTGAATACAAATGCTAGACATGAAACTTCACTACTGCAGGGTCTCAATGTTAAGCTCGGTAAATTTAGTGAGCCGAGAAGCTCTAGATTTTTTTAAAATGTACATAAACATCTTGCACCCATTCCCAATATTTATGTAGAGAGCCCAAAACTAGAAAGGAACAATACTACTACTCTTCATCTCGATTTAATAGTACATTTAACTTATTTATTTATTTTTACTAGGTTTATTAGTCCAATTTCAGATGGTCCTGTCCTGATCATCCAATTTTTGCTTGAAACTATTGGCACAAATTGGAAGCGCTTAGCGGCTTACGTAAGACTTCCTCAATTAAACCCGAACTTTTAACTATCCATCATTTGAATTTGCCCGACATTTCATCTATTGCTACGAAGCAAACTTTTTGTCCTTTTTTGCTTTCATGATACACTACCTCACATTGTAAATATGAATATTTCTAGCTTGTAAACAGAATCCGAAATAAAGAAAAGGTGTGACAGGGAAAGTAGACCGTAGAGAACCAATTTGACTTTAGCTTCAAACTATACGGGTTTCTCCTAATTTTGTCGAGGTAACTTGCAATTAGCGTCTTCCTAAGCGAAGGAAGAAAATTGAACAAAAATATAGTTCATCAGGCCCGCTTTTCCCATGATCATCGTTTGGTTCAAGAGTCAAACCATTTTCTCTCACAAGTTTAAAGAAAAGCATGCATTATCGGCTTCTGTATCTTCGGACATAAAAGAATGCTTTTTAAATTCCACTGTAAGTCTAAGAAACCACCAAAAGCACAGATGAAAAGGAGCAGCACTGAGCGGAAAATAAGCATGCAAGTTTAATTAGAAATGACATTTCAAGGTAAAAAAGCATCCTGCGCTGTTGTCAAAGGGACTGTAACATAAATAATCACAATGTTGTCCCAAAAAAAAAAAATTTGTTTGGGTATACCTATTTAGAACTAACCATCCCACTCCACTCCAAAGGCCAACAAACCAAATAAAGAAGGGAAGTGAGCAGTGGTAAGGTTAACACCTGTCAAGATTTAAGGCCCTAAGCTGTGGTCCCTCATCTGCACTTACCAAAACCTTTCCAATTCAGATTCACACAGTCTGTGACCGACTCCTCTATAGGAGCATCGTTTGTTACTATCACTAACACCTCCATCCCCTACCCAACTCAACCATGCCACCACCTGTCTCAGAGGACCAACCAACCAACCGCCAGAGATTTACACCAACATCATCTCAACCCTCCTAACTTCTGTGACTAGATAATTGAAGGAAGATGCATCAGATAGATCAATGAGAGTATATGTTTACATTCTCAGCCGCTATACATCAAGAAGCAAAAGGCAGATAGATTTCACAGGCCCAAAGCACGACCTTATGATCCTCTGGGCTCAAAATTTTCCATCAAATGGGCTCCATAACCGGCGATGTACTAAAGTTTTGGTAAGGGTACATCAAACATACCTGACACGCCCGCATCCTTCGCACACCGCTTTCAACTTAGACGTCGCTCCTCCTACCATCACGTTCCACCCTACCTCCCGAACTCAGCGTCCTAAAGTCTGTGCACATCCAATTTACTCTATTGGCCTAAGCCAAATTGATATCAAACTCGAACAACAATGCTGGAGTTTACATCTTGGAACTTTTGCAGACTGGCTCCTAAAGTTCGATAAGTCCCAATCAGCACGACTAACTTGCTTCCTACCACTATAACCATATTTCCTGCGTTGTAAATATTGCCCATTGCATAACTCATACTCCGTAGCAACTTTGAGCCTGAAAAGAACTTTTGGTGGCAAAATTGAGCTTTGGGCCTAATTCGGATAGCACATCTGATACTTCTGTCTTCATCTTACGTTATTGTTCCATGACATTTATCAAATATATAAGCAAACACTTCTGTCTTCAACTTTTGGTGACGTTATTTGTTCTTAAGTTTCTAGTCACTTGACAAAACAAGATTTCATTACTTGCGAATTATAAGCAACCACCTAGATTTCAAAAAACTGAGAATTTTACTTTAGGAAAAGAAAGTGAGAGGAAGGATCACAGTTGAAGTGAATTTCTAAGCTCCAATAGGTACTTATACTCTCACCACCTCGTACAATCATGGAATTTACGCACATTTGGGAGTTCAAGTTCATAAATAGCGAGGTCAATAAGATCAATAACAGTAGCCATCCAGTTACAACTTAAAAACAGCTATATTTAATGTACAAGTGTTACCTTATCCTCCCCCTTTAAGATGTTGAAGCGACCTGCCAATATAATTAAAATTGGTTAGACTGCCTAAAACAAAAGGATGAAAAAGGTCCCGTTGTACAACAAGGAGATTGAAAGGCTAAATCTGGGTCTCTAAGCAAACTCGCTAGTTTGAAACAAGATGGTAGCCTCGATTGAGTTCATCGACTATATAGGATTCGACTTCAGAATATGAATCTTATAGTGACGTTAGAATAAACATACTAACACATGCTGCAGGACACCTAGTGTGAGTATATTCATCTCGAACATGTAGCATGCGTCTCAACCAAGGAGAAACATAAATAGGACTGCAATTTGGTGTAGGTAACAAATTTTGCCAAGAGATTGACACCGAGTTGAAACACAAAGTATGGTGAAAATGATCCAAGTGGATATGTGACGTAGTTTTACCTTCGATTTGATGACCTTCTGGCTGTCAATGAAATATTGGTTTGGATGGTTAATACCCGAATCGCAAGGAGAACCATGAACAGCTTCAAATGTTAGAGTGCATGCCAACTGTAAATGTTAAGTACAAACATTATTCAGAACATGACTCCTCCAAAATACTATTAAAAGCACCAACGAGAATTAATGTCTGGGCAGTGCAAGGACCTGATAATGTCTATTGCGTACTTTCTCAAGCACATCTGATGTTTCACGACTACCAACTCCCATTCTTCCAAGTGCAGCCTTCAAGTTCTCCTCACTATCACAAATTAGATAAAATATCATCACATAACAACGCGAAAAAAATGATTCCAGAGTACAGACCAGAACTGAATACTCCTTTTCCTACCAGATAACTCCTATTTACCACTTGTTAAGTTTCTGTGATCACATAACAACTCAATATCTTAATTTTTTAGATCAAGGAGTAGAACCAAGTTGTAAAATGTGATCATGAATCTAGAAAATCATTCATACCTAACTTTTACTCGAGTTGAGCTCCTCGAATACTACACTAAATTTCTGATGCAACAAATCATCAGAAGACGAGCAACAATCATCAAGTTGAGGGCAACAGGGTTCTCCATGATGTAAGCAGAGGATGTTATAGTTGCATCACTAACAAGTAACAAGGTTTCGCTAGTCAAAACTTTAACTACCCGCTAATTTCCTCTGCCAGCACATCATCAGCCTAGCTCCAAAATATTAAAGAGAAATCTCAGTTAAGTGATTGTCTGATTGTTTCCGACTTTTAACAAAACCAAATATAAAGGTTCTAATTTATATCAAATGAACCAGAAAACTATCCTTGACAATATGAAGCCAGCACGCCATGGAAACTATTGAGGGTAGTATCACATATCATCCAGTTATTGACAATGCATCTGAAAGAACAGCCAGTGAGGACATAGATGTTCTTAAAAAAACCAAGGACAACACACACACAACAGTAGGCATAGGCGGACCTACATGTATGAAAGGGGGGTCCCCTTTTTCTTAATTGTATGTACATGTGGTATATAATTTATTGATAAATTCCTTACAAATCATAACGGACCCCCTATACGTTATGATATTATTTCTATATTTTATATTTCATCCACCTAAGGTTTTACAACACTAAGTGACGTCTCAAAAATACTGAAATATAGTCAATATTGGTCTCTTTATTTTCAAATATATTTTTCTCTTTAATTTTCTGGCTTTTTAATTATTTTCTTGAACAACATCGTAAAATATAAATAAACGGTAAAATGGGAAAGTCAAAAACTAATTTTTTTTTATCACTTTAATCCATGTGCCAAGTCAAAATGTTGTAAATATTTTTGACAAAAAAAATTAATATACATTGGAAAATATAAATAGACCCCCCTTTTAAGAAATCCTGGTCTGCCAGCTTTAAATAGGTTTTGCAAGAAGAAAACTAATACACGTGAGAAACCAAAGTATTACCGATCAACGCTGAAAGTTGAAGAGATGCTAAATTTCAAATAGAAAATGCGAGTAATACCATTTACCTGAAATGACGATATGGACAGCCATGGTGGTCACCAACGCTGGGAGTTGAAGAAATGATTTTTTGACAGGAATAAGGTGTATAATCCTGGAAATGAAATGTATCAGGTGTATAGAACTCACTCATTGCCACAAGTGAGGATGTAACAAAAGTAACTAGAGCATGTACAATTAGTAAACTATTAGGTGAACTTGCTCTGCAGTCTGATCACATGATGTGCACATATTATAAAATTGGCTCAGCACAGTCTGCTAAGTAGTAAGTACATAATCTTTAAAAGCGACAAAAGGGGCTCACTGTTCTCTTTCCTTCTTTTCCATAATTATGGCGTATGTTGTATGCATATTCTTTGTCGAACTTCTCTGCTCCAACCTGCAAGAGAGACACATCGTGTATATATTTAACCGCATAGATGTGGGATCGGGAGATTCTCTAGCAGAGCATGAAAGATGAGCTAGCTGACTAGAAAGAAAAAAGGACATTAAATAACAAAGAAGGTTTTCTTAGATATTAAAAAATAAATATAAAATCTCTATCTCTAGATCTGGATCTTGCATTTATCGGCTAACATCTTATATTTTCATATTCCACTCACCTTCTGGGAGAATTCAACCCTCCAAAATGCTAATGCATCATCAAGCGTTAATCCAACACCCTGTAACCAGAGGGAGGGGAAAGTGGGTAAAACAAACTTCAATGACAAAATTTATCAGATGCAAAATAGAGAGTGCTTGATTGGAGCAGAAATTCATTGCATTATTTGTCTTGTCAAATCATGAGACAAATGTTATACTAGTCTGCTAAACGGCTTCACGCAAGAGTATGATGTTTAATTGCAAGTAAGACAATGTACAGAAAGCACAAATTTGAGAGAGAGAGAGAGAGAGAGTCCAATATAAACTGCAATGGGATATTCTTCCTTAAAAAGAGTAGAATGGATAAGTAACCATACAGGAGGCAGTAAAGATAAAACTGTTAGTCTGTCACTGATAACACCTGCAGCAGCATCAATGACTTAAATAGCAAATGACTTCAAAAAACTCATATCTTCAGCTGAAATGCAGTCTGAGTTCCTAGATAATGTAGGTTGATAAACGAACAGAATCCTGACCTTCAAAAAGAGACCCAATTGCATTCTCCCTCCATGCTTCAGATGGTGGTCCTCTTTTACCTATGAGAAAAAAATGAGCTAACTGAATATATGTGTGTGTGTGTGTGTGTAACAAATAGAAAGCGGAAGTGGACAAGGATAGTATTTTGTATGCTCTTTTTTCTTCCCTTGAGAGGGAAGCTGTTATGCAGCTCTTACCCTCTCAAAGAGGTGACGCATGCATAGAGGAAATGAAGTTTGAGCAAGTTGGCCGAGGTCCTTGAGTGAGACCTGTTCCAAGTCTTTGGCCTGCACAAACAATTGAACAAGGAAAGAAAAAACAAATATAGCAGTGAATTTTATATTAAATTATTCACCAGAAGCTGTAATATATCATTGTGAGCATGTTGATTTTACAATACTAATCTTGCAACGAAAGGTGATTATGGAAAATCTTTTGACAAAATTGCCTCGTGACATTTTATTATAGAAGTGAAAGAATCTCAATGACACTAACGGTTCTGAAATGTTATCTTAGTAGTTCCACATAAAAAGGGTTGCATCGTAAGACATCAACTGAGAAACTTTACGTTTATTCCTTAGAGATAACTTAAACGATTAATTAATACTGTGAACTTCATGTTGTATTTTCAAGTGCAGTGTGATGATGAATGTTTGGAATCTCATGAAGGTGTGCAATTACCTGGGAGTAATCAGGTCCAATATAGTTACTACATAGAGCTTCAACGATCTAAGAAGTAGAGAAACCAAATCATCAACAAAGAAAGCAGAAACTTGAAATAAACAAAAGTTTATATGGTAGAACATAGAGGAAAGAATAGATTAAAAAACGGTTGATATAATAGAACATACAGGAGTTAGTCGATCCTTCTCATTTTCTCTTATGGTGGAAGTCCATTTTCTGCAAGCAAAAGGTTGATATTTCTGTTAACTGGATAACTGATACTCCTATAATATACTATTATGATCTTAGAGAATGGAAATCCCGACAAACCACAAACCGGATAACAACTCATCCATAAGAAGCTTGGACGTAAATATAGTCTTGTTAATTCATCAAATCAACAAAGGTAAAATGAACTCTTGATAATCATGAACTAATTTGAATGTTGATGAGCGGAACTTGAAAATTGACTAAAATTAGGGCACCATGAGAAAAAGAAAAAGCCTCACATCTATTATTGTTTTCACTTATGCATGATTCATGGGTTCTTGCTAGTAGAAGAAAAGCAATAGTGCCCTTCTCTTGGTTACCAATCGGTCATGTCCCCAAAACTTATGTTACAAAGACATTACTGTAACCAGTCGCTAACAACCTATATGGCAACTGTAATCATACAAGAAACATATAAGGAGCTGGCACAGCATTCTTAAATCTACTATAATTATGGAGACATCAATACTTGACTATAACCATGGCAGGAATTTTAAGAATGAAGAGATAGTAGGTCCCTTAACCTTAGTTTTGAGAGCAGTGAAGAGGGTATGGTATTTAAGAGTTACCTGTTTGTAAGAGTGAGAGCCTTAGAAAGATGGCTTCGAAAATGAGTGACAACAAGTGAGACCACCTAGATAAGTCGAAGTAAAGAAAAAAGTGATGAACAGAGTAAAATACAACTGAAACATCAATTACCTTCATATTTCATTCCAAAATTAAGCAAAAGAAACTAGCACCTACCTGGTTCTTGGCAACATAAGCATATCCTTTGCTCAAAAATACACGTCGACTCGCTACAAGTTCAGGAACTTCTTCAAAAGGTACCTACATTAAAAGGCAACACTCAAATGAGAGCTTCATTAACCGGAAAATGCCATGCTCATCTACTGGGAAATACAGGTTAACTTTGCATCACAGATTTTGCCTATCCATGGTATTTTGGACCACACAGGTAGACTTGAATGCTAGATATTTAACAGATCCTATTTCCTTCTTCATTCAAGAACTACTGTGAACATAACTCATCAAAGACCAGCAGATACAATTATAATAATTGAAACAAAAAGCGCTTCAGCACAAACTTCGGAAGGAAATGCGAGTAACTCTTTAAAGCATACAATTATACAAATACAATTGAAAAAGATTAAAATGACCAGCATACCTTGTAATATATGGTATCATCTGCAAGATTTCAGGGGAAAAAAGGAAACAGAAAATGTCAAATACAATTCAGATAATCAACTAATACAGATTTACGCTCTTATGCAAAAAAAAAAAAACAGAGAGAGAGAGAGAGAGAGAGAGTGCCAATATGTATTTAGCTTCTCAAAATAGATTAGGGAACATGCTTTCAAGCTTGAATTTAACTCCAAGAACCACGTTGCATAATTTATACTACTTGGTTAGAGAAATAAATTCTAAGCCTAATAAAACAAGCGACCAAACTTAGATGGGAATACCATTATAGAGTTTGTTAGAAGCAACTGCCTTGAAGATTATTAAAAAGGCTTCTTGGTATAGCATGGATGAAAAAGTTTTAGAAGCTGATGTTAGGGATAATTTTCAGGAAGACTCTTTATCTTGGACGAGCACAGAAGAGGGCAAAGAATAGATGGAGGAATTGAGCAATTTTCAACATGCTTTGACAGTCAGAAGAGGGCAAAGAATAGATGGAGGAATTGGTCCAACGGTTCCTCTTTTAAATGGCAAGGGTGTTTCCAATTCACTATATATTCTTGGTGTAGATCCTTGAGGGATTATAATGGCAGGCGTGTTGGGGGTGTTTTAGATGAAGGGCCATTTTTTGTGTCAATTTTTCAACGTTAGGGTGGAAGGAGAATTCATCTTCGGACATAAGAGTTTTTTAGATCTATTTACAGGGTGATGTTTTGTTTGAGGATCTCTATTCCCAAATTTCTCTTTTAGGATAGGTGTAAACCTCTAGTTCTTTTTAATAAAACTTTATACCATCATTCCAAAGAAAATTCACAATGCATGAAACCTCTGTTTTGATTTAGGACATTCTAAGTAAAACCATGTTCACTTAAGATATCCTAATAAAATTTCGTAACTCCTAATTCAACATAAGAGGCCTTGCTAATGCCATTTAAGTTATTAGATTTCTTAAGGGATATGGAAAATGGTTAATTAGAACTGAAGAGAAGTTGAATAACATGGTCCACACATTTTTGCATAAGAAAATAATCTCTCATGATTGACAGCACCACATAGCATAAAAGAGAGAAAAAAATCTGTTCATGTACGGTGGAAAGTGGAAACTGAAATGGCAGTTTTTTATCCATACCAGTAAGCTGTCCAATGGAACGTGCAACTTGATTCAACTTGTCCTTTACAAGCTGCAAGGATAGCAAGACAGCTATTAGAATTTCTATATAAAAACTTCCAGAGAAGAATAAAGGCATGCATGTTTAGAAAATATAGTGGGCATCTCATAAGTAAAACCGTTTTTACTGGAGTTTATACAAATAAAAAGACTTCCAAGATTACCTCAAATTCTGCAATGGGAACAGCCTTGTAACGAGGGTTAAACTCTGAAAGTAATGCCTTCTGTAGTGCGGAAAAACATAGCAAACTACTTTAAGCATTGGAGCGTACAGACAGCTAACTAGCCAAGAAGTTCTGACAATCTTACTTGTGCATCAGCACTTTGAAGGCGAAAACGATAGCGAAAGAGGGTCGTTTCCATGGAAAGAAACCATTTTCTCAATTCCTCCCTAGTAAGAAGTAAGCAATTGAAAATCTCAAAAGAGAGCGAGTTAATTATAATAGATAAAAATGAGTTTTGCGACTTTACGTTCTACAATAGACAAGACGCAGAACAAAGTGTGATACTATGTCCTTGTTCACTTCCTCGGAAGGCTGCGGATGTCTCATATTTGCTTTCCAGAGATCGGCTGCCTGAAAGTATATTGTCAACTAAAAGTGGGAAAGGACTAACCAACATCAACAACAGTAAGCAGAAGGAATCTTACCAATTTCTCCATTACTTCAGGGTTTTTCCCTCGAGATAGTCCATCAGAGATCCCTTTCAGGACTACAATGCATAAAATAACCACAAAAACAAAATCAAGACAAGACATGCATAAAATAACTCGAGCAATACACGCATAGGATGGAAACTGGTCCTCTGAACTCAAATTTATTATTAAAAGCCAAAGCAACTTGTAATGAGGTGCCAACGATTACTTTAATGTACGTTTTGTAATCGATATCACACTAAAAATTCCTAGGAAAGGAATCAGTGGCAAAATGTACCCAAAAAATAGACAAGGAAATAAGAATCTTCTCGAATCGTTGGATGTTGAAGAGACAGAAAACAAATAGCTTACCCCGAAGGCGATCTATGGCGAAGAGCTCGAAATCTTCTAGACGGACCTCGAGCGGAGGCGCGGACCTGTAGATCGGAATGGTGGAAACTACGATATCGTTGACGGTGGAGGTCCGATGAGACCGAACTATTTCCATGGCTTATGGTTGTCTCGGTGAATTCTCGTCAACAGCGAAGTTGAGCCCTGAGTGGCTGTGGTGTGGTGCGTGACTGCTTCAGATTTTGCCTCCAATTTCTTGTCCTTCTGGAAGCGCGGCAAAGAAACAAGGGAATGGCGGGAAAAAAACCCTATGGGTTCGAACGTTGAAGCCGAGTGACCTGGGCCTGCTACTGCTAGAATGGACCGGTTCGGATCGTTTATAAATGGGAAAAGGACCTCATTTTTACCACTTTTTTTGGGTCCTTAAATACCATTACCGTCGTCGTTGTTTTTGAACCCCGTTTACCACTTTCGTTAAATTAATTAGAAACTGGATTCTAAAGTTTCTAAAAAATTGACAAATTCACCTATATTCTAAAGAACTCTTCATCTTCACCCGTGATGCTTCCATCATTTTATTCTTAATTTTTCACTTAGGGATTAACTTGACTTAGGGATTGCTAATCAGATGCCGGGTTGACGAATTTATCTTCGGATCTTGCGGGATCTGAGCTTGAGAGAGCCGAAAAAACAGTGTCGACTGACAAAGGAGTCATAATCTGTCTTGGCGTCATGCATGGTGGTAGGCAGTGGAGGAAAGCTATACTGGGCGGTGGCGTAGTTGAGGTGATTCTCTAGGGGGTTTAAATTGTAACTTTTACAAATTTATGGTTATTTTTCATTTAAAAAAGTTTAGGGGTCAAATTGAGCACTAAAATATAGTCTGTAATGGAATATTTCAAAAATATTTTTTCTGTTAACGGTCTTAGTGGCAAATAAGGTCCATTAAAGAAGAGCATTGGTTAACGTAGTCCAAGAACTTAATATAAAAGTCAAAAATGACTTGTAAAAAGATAGCAAAATGAAGACTTTGGTCAAACGTTGGTGGTAATGGAGTCCTTTCCCATTTATAAATCCTAGGGGGACTATTTGACTTAATATTCTCGGCAAATTTTCGTATGGGTCATGTTCATGAGAGATTTATTTTAGGGAAAACATTAGTGATTACTCCATCCATCCAAAAAAATGATACGTTTCATTTTCAACATTTAATTTATCATTTTTTCTAATATAAGATAAACTAATTTATATGTAAATGATAAATCAATGTTTTTAGTTTTATTATATCTTTTTATATAGTTTTTTATCGAATTATTCATAGTAAATTTTTAAGTCAAACACAATATCAAAATCAAACGTAACATTTTCTTTTGGACAGGGGAGTACTAATTACCCACAAATGAAATTATTTACACTGGGATAGTACATATAGAACCTGGGCACATTGTGTCTAACGTCTATATAGAAGTCTCCGACTCTTCCAATATTAGTTTTTTTATCATAAATTCAGAATTTAATTTATTAGCAATCATAAAAACATTTCCCTAATTTTTCTCACATCCAATTGCAGCCGATCCTACTACTAAAACCCTCTTTTTTGAGTAGTTAACTCAATTGAAAACACCAGACATCCCTATCGAACCTTCTTTCCTCACCAAAACGCCGCCTCCTCTTGCCCAGCAACAGTCGATGCTTCCTCACTGACACAAATCTCGCCGGCGACCAGGCCCATCCCGTCCAACCACCTACTGGCGACCAGGCAACCGGCTCCCAGCGACGACACCGCGAATTCAAGGCGTCATGCATCCGATTTTGGACTGCACCAACAATCGGTCCTCTGATTACTCGTGGGAGAGGTGCAACCGTGTCGGTGTCCCCCCTATCCGGAGAGATCGAGGTTGCTGCATTTCATCGTCTTCTTTCCGACGACACAGGTAAGAAGGATTTTCTTTCTTAATTTCTTAAAATTTTGAAACACCACAAATTGTCTAAAATTATTTCTACATTGTTCTACATTTTTGTTTGTTTCTTCATTGTTCTATATTGGTCGAAAATATCTGTACAATTTGTTTGATATTTTTGATTATTTTGTCTGACTCAAAATTTTCAAAAGTAAAATTTTGAGTTATCAGCGATGTAGCGATGTGATTTTTGAAAGGAGTCGCCATCAATTTTTTTTTGTACTAGATCGATTGAAAACCAAAAAATGGTTTACGAGATATTTAGATTCGTTGTTAGTTACGCACGAAAATCATAAATTTTCGACCACCCAAAATCGGTAACAGGTTCCTCTCGGAACTCCACCTTTGCGCGACTCTCCACACGATCCTGGCAGATTAGCCACAATCTCAGGGAGCGTCCTCCGACTTCCTATAACTGCTCCCACGATTCCGGAGAGCATCTTCAACCTTCCACAAATGTGCCCACGATCAAGGCCCACGATCACGGTGCACCGGAAGCAACCGTCCTCCTTCAACTCCTATAAAAATGAGACTTGGGAAAGGTACACCATATCTACACACTATCGCTCCTCTTTTTGCTCCTAAGTACTTCGTTTACTTCTCTGCATATCGTTCTCTCAATAGCAGCCTTCCATCTCCAGCACTCAACCTCACCATATCATCACCTCCAACATTTGAGAACTCGGCCCGCATAGGAACGAGATTATCATAAGCAAAAGAAGATTAGAAAGAGAGCGTGAGGGAGGGAGAGAGCTTACCGGTGGCGACCTTGAAGAGCTTGGAGTAGGAGAAGTCAACAATGAGAGTTGTCCAGAAATCTCAAATGAAAAACCCAAGAATGAAATTCAAGAGAAGATCAGAAAGAGACAAGGGAGAGGGAGACGACGAGGGGACAACGAGTGAGAGAGAGAGGGACAGAGGAAGCTTATCGGTGGCGTCGATCGAAGCTGGAAGAGGAGTCGATCGGAGCCTTCACATGTCGAAGAACTTGCGGAGAGAATTTTGCGAGTCGATAATTTTGCGAGTCGGGAGACCTACGTGTTTTCAAATTAAAACAATAAAAAGTTGTTTTTAAAATCATTTACAAAATTCATTTTCATTTCATATTAAAATGAAAATGAAAATTACAACAAAACACATTTTCTATTTATTTCATGTTTTCGCAAAATTTGTAAAACTTTTCAGAGAATTTTGCAAACTAAAGGGGCCCTGAATTTTTCCACTTTCTGAAAATAAGTTACGCACTTGAACAGTTTCAAATGAAATTTATGAACAAACTTGAAAATTTTCCAAAACATGGATCCTAACATTTCTGTCTATGGGTAATGAGTAATCACTAATGTTTAAGACTCGGTTACCATCCTCTAAAATCCACCAAATTCAGTAAAGTTAAGATTCTAAAATTTGTCATTATTATCTACTATTATATATTAATACATGATAACTGCATTGATTGTCAAAAAAAAAAACGAAACTCGCTTCCTAGTTAAGTCACATATGCTCCACCTCAGCTCCACATCAGATTTGTAGTTTTTTTTCATGATCCCATAAGGTAACAACTGAATATGGTAACTTCCAAAAAATTTAATTGTAGTTAAGGCAAACATTTAATCACTCTCCTTTGTTTTCACATATGTAATTAAAATAATTAAAACACACTTTTACAACATTGGATTACTGCGCTCTCTCTCATCTCCATCCGTTTATTTCCTGGCATCACCGAAACATGAAGAAACCCTTCATCCTGAGTCCCCCACAATGTTAAGCGCTCGATTTGAGTATCGGTGCGGACTCAACGGTGGGAGGCATGCGAATCGATGGTGCGACAATGACACTTGGCGGGAGGGGATGAATCAATGCCGAAGATCATCGTTTATTCCATATTTGAAACGTCTTAGGTTGCGAGGGGATTGCTTGTCGGGCTTAGTGGCGGGATGAATTATGACTTCACATTTCCAGATCTAATAGTGAATTTATGTTAGCAGACTCTTCCTCTTCGTTCTTTTTATTTTTTTTATTTTCAATTAAAATATATGATTATTGTGTTATGAGTGATTAACAAATTTCTTTCCACCCAAATGCTGAGCAGATAATGATCAACCAAACACGAAAGGTAATTCTAAGATAGTCTTATTCATTATCTGTTCTCACCTCTTCCTTCAGTGTCTTATAGTCATCAAAAGAATTGGTGAATTTTTTCAATTAATATTAACTATGAAGCACAAAAAAAATTATGTTGATCAAACAAGATGAAGATTTTGCAGCAGCACTGGCAGCAAGTAAGGGTAATAAATTTTGCATATTGGCGCTGATTGGGTGGGTATACACAATTGTGCATACAGAGAAATTCGGTTACCTTTGTTGCTCGAGGTCTAGGTCTTAGGATAAACTACAGTTGTACTTTAGGCTTCATTTGATGAGTGGATTTGAGCATATCATTATATTTAAAAAAATTTAAGACACGTGTGGAAAAATACATTTCTGCAAAGACTTGAATGAAGTTCCTAAAAAGGTTACACTGAAATGTGCCATTTCTAGCATAAGTTGTTGTGGAGAGAGCACTCACTATGGACATGTTTGCAGTAACACTTTTAAAAGAAAATTATGGTGCTAACATTTGTTTATTTGTATGTTTGATTACTCACATTTTTCTTTTTCATGTCATTTGTTTGCAGTAATTAATTTGATTGAAGGGATAGATGTCCAAGCCATTAAAGAAAGAATTAGTAAATACCAAGAAGAAAATGCTGAGCAGAGAATGATCAACCAAACACGAAAGATAATTCTAAAAGACTCTTATTCATTGCCGTTAATCGTGCGAATTTCTCCATTTGGTTTCCGATCTCTTTCATGTTCTTTTAGTCGCTAGTAGGGACAATCATGGTGAAGTGGAGATGCGGCGTGTCGTTGAATCGGGTAGCATGCGCTTCGAGCAGTCATTTACTGTGAATAAAAAGTGTAAGTTATGTCAACGATATGATGCTTAGACTCGTCATCGAAAGCTTCCAATATGGCCCCAGATGGTCAAAATTGGTCCACGGGATGACCACCCGTGATGTGATTGAGTTAGAGATGAGTGACAAAAAAAATTAAATCATCAGAGAGAGAACTAATATCTTTTCTTGGATGAAAGATAGAAGTGGTATAAATGTCATTATTCAAATAATAATATTAACCCAAAACTTTTATAAGTGAACTAATTTTTCATAAATTTAAGCCAACATTTTTAAAAACGAACTAAATTTCTATAAAACCGGATATATTGTTATTTAATACATTAAGAATTTTGATAATTATTAATTCAGTGAACCCGTGACGAAGTCGGGTAGACTTTATTTAACAGCAATGAGATTTTATTAAAATAAAAAATATAAAAAGTACACCAAAATTTCCACTTCACATAATCCCAAATACAATCCTTCTAAAGTAACATAACTACCAATAACCGAAGCTCAAACACAACTAGTTTTTAATTCCCCATTCTAATATACTCAACTTAGATAATAATTTTGCCTGTGAAGATCTTATACTGCGTGCCCACAGAAACTGTCGAATTAAACGGGGATGGAGAGAGTATACATTTAATTTTCATATTTCAAAATTTAATATTTGACTCAAATATTCATTAAGATTAATAGTAAAAATAATTAATAAAAAAATATGTTTTAAAAATTTATATTTCAAATTATGATATGGGTAAGAATTATTGAACTTAAAATGCTTAAACACTCATGAAAAAAATGATAGAATAAATATTATGAGATTGTAAAAACAAAGATATATATATTAAAAACATATTTTTAATATATAATATATATATATATATATATATATATATATATATATATATCAAAAACGAAGGAAGTAATAAAGAGATTGCAATGAAATATCAATAGCAAACAGTTTCGATCGATCGGGGATCGAAGGAGCATCATTCAGGTGAATGCGCAGCTCTCGAGTAGTAGCTTAGCATTGCATTTCACTAGTAAACTTTGGACAAGCATGTACTGTATGTTTGACATTCTTCGCTATACAACATCAATAGCACTAGAAGTATTTATCAAAGAAATGTAAACGCCTTACGATACTCCCTATCTGATACCAAGGGGAGATTATCTGCCATACATCCTAGGCAAATTATTCTGGTTTGGAGTTCAGATTGCTTGCAATGTAAAAGTTTCTCTTCCATGTCTCTTGATTCTAGATACATGACTGAATGATCCCTCCAAGTAACCTAACAAACTACCAGCCACAAATAATTGTCGAATTCAAAAAGGAATTGGGAAAAGGGTGGCATTGAAAATATATCACCTCTATAATGCCTGATACTAGCCCAATTACCACCTGATCCACTCTAAAACATACTACCATATTCCAAGTATTCCCAACAGCAGTAGTAAACATCAGACGACTTCAATGGAGGGATGATAGATACGCCAAAATCTTGATTAGTTTTTGTGCAAAAATCACTATTGTTGGGGTCCAGTGAAGTTCCCTGTAGCACTGTGGGTTCTTGTGAGAAGGGAAGCCCTTTCACTGGGGCGAAAACCCTGTACCACTCTACTGCCAAAGAAACCAGCGAAAGAGAACCCTCTGCTTCTGACTTCAGAAGGACTCGCCTCTGCATCAGCAGCTGCTTCGTTACTAGAGGAACTTATTTCCTGGAACAAAAGTAGGACTTGACACTGATTATCATATTTACATGCCATAACAGATCACTTATTTTGTCATTTTAGTGTGCTTTGGGTGTGCAAGGCAAGGGTCAGATTTCATCAAAAGAGCCATTTTATAATCCAGTACGTTCAAGAAAAGTTGGTCAGTCTTAGATTTCAGTAGCGCTATACAATGTAATTTCAGTGAAAGAATTTACCGAGTTGGATACATTGCGAGATGAACTACTGGTCTCCAAAGAACTTGATGCTTCCTGTGGTGGAGGCAAAGATACACTCTGCTGAGCATGAAGAAAATCAACTATCTATAGAAACTTTTGCCACAAACGGATGAAAGGAAGAAAGCAGGAACTCCCGTTTACTTATCATTAAGTAGAGATTGAATGTAAAAATCAAGACATCAAACCAGAGAGTAGAAGAATTAAACAAAACACATACCCTTGATGTAGGGGTTAATGGTGGCAACTCAATAGCTGCCCGGTTAGACGAGCTAGATGGCAAAGCCTGCAATTTAAAATCATAAGGATGTGCAAGATAGAATATAGCTGGTAAATTCATTTGTCAGCTGTCATTCGATAATGGAAGGAAGTTTCAGATCAATATAGATACGAAATCACAAGATACAAGTTCTGCAGGTAATAAGTACAGCTTAAAGTGCTCCTGCTTTTAGAGTTGCTAATTCATGCTAACAATGTAGAACAAACATTATAAGACAACACATTGTTTCAACATTTCCCAAAAGAAAACAATAGTTGGGATAAGTGTCAAAGGGGAAGCCATCACCAACAAATAATTATAGATTACATAAGTTGAAACCGTTCTCATCTACCTATAGAACGAAGAATGAAGAATCTACGACTAGGACAAATGAACACAAATTCTCCTTCAAAACAAGAAACCAAACTCAATACCTATGACCATCTATGGTTTCAAAATCTTTGCACAGGAACTATAAATAATTGAGTGCCCAATGCTTATGGGCACATGACACCAACCCAAGCTCATATAACATGACAGACAGCAACTTTGCAGTAAATGTAATGACTGCTGCAATACAAATGCAGTGAGTTGCCTACCTACACTTGTATGCAAATTTTGTGTAGCAGACCGAGATTAATTATTATCAGGGTAGTTGATTAACTAAATTGAAAACAAATAATCCCCTGGGTCCCCCCCCTTTTAAGTACTTAGGGGTGCCAATCAGTGGAGCTAGGCTCACAGTGAAGCAGTGCCAGCCCCTCTGATAAAATTCTAGCTCTTTTGAAGTGTTGGTCCTCGAAATTCTTGTCTTATGCAGGAAGATTGCAACTCATAAGGGCAGTAGTTTTTTCGGTGCAGAATTATTGGTCGGCAATATTTCCTATTCCTAAAGGTGTCCTGGACTTTATTGACCAGCGCTGTAGAGCCTTCCCATTGGCTGGTTTGGTTGACTCTAGAAGAGCATTAGTAGCATGGGACAAGGGTTGCGTGCCTAAGTGTCAAGGGGGGTTGGGTGTTTACAGTTTGTCCGCCTGGAATGTTGCTTTCTTGGGCAAGGAAATCTGGAGGTTGCTGACTGACAAAGATAGTCTGTGGATTAAATGGATCCACATCTACTATATAAAATGGCTGAATTTTTGGAGTATGGAGAGACCAAAATATGCTTCTGTGGGTATCAAAGCCATGTTTGATGCAAGGCCTTCCTTCCAGCTCTTTGTGGGGCAGTTGAATGCTGGGCAGGCTCTGAAGTATCCCATGAAAGCTAGTTATTTGAATGTTGTTGAAAATTATGATGAAGTCAGGTGGGGGAAGCTGGTGTGGGTCCCAAGGCATGCTCCAAAAACGTCTTTCATTCTTTGGCTTTGTATGAGGAATGTTCTCCATACATCTGATGAAGTGTTGCAATGGGACTCGTCTGTTGACCCGACCTGTGTGCTTTGTTATGTTGATAGTGCAGACCAAAGCCATTTATTCTTTAAATGCAGTTTTGCTGGTAAGGTGCTCCTTGAGTGTTTGCAGGCAGTACACTTGACTGGGGTTCCTTTCAATTGGGATAGATTTTGTATTTGGATCCAGAGGGTGGCAAAAGGGAAGGGTGTTAAGGCAGCCTTAAGAAGATGTCTGGTTGCAGCCACCGTTTATGCAGTTTAGGAGGAGCGTAACAGGAGAAGGTTTAGAGGTAAGGTGAGGGATTATGCTTTTCACCTTGTACAGGCTCGTAATGGGCTGTGCTTACAGGATTATTTTCAGGATTAGTGCTGTATAGATTCATTGAGGAAACGTATAGGTTTTGACTTTAGTTGTTGTGAAACCTTGACTATGCTATGAAGCACAAGGCCAGATTCTTTGGTTTCATTTTTCTGAGTCAGGATTTGCTCAGCTCCTTGGCTCTTGATGTAAACGCTGCTGGCGAATTTTGGTGATATATAAAAGGAAATATTCTCATCAAAAAAATTATTAAAAGAAAAACAAAAAAAATAACAAAAATAAAAGCGAGACTTAAATATCAAGTGCAGAATGTATTTGTCAACAGCACACTACTACCATTTGAGAAAAAAAAGAGAGACTATACCTGTCTATGATCAGCGGATTGGATTTCCTGAAGGCTACGAGCAACATATAACAAACGACCAACTCCTGCAGTAGTTACTACCTATACAAACAGTTAAAAAAATAAGAATTATGATCAATTAATATTCTAGAAACATAAAAGTCCTGCTATATGCACATGGTAAAAAATAATACCTGTTTCCCTTCAATTCTGCTGATCTTATCTTCCTGGAATTTGAGAAAAGAACCAAGAAGAAGAAAGAGATTAGATAAATGTCACAAGCTGATAGTAGGAACATTGACGTCCAAATTTCTTCAGGTTACAGCAAATTTGCAAGCCAAGATCAACTTACCAGATTTTGCACAACAGAACGAACAGAATGAACATTAGTGCTCAGCGACTCTGACTTCCTTTGTAGTTGGGAAGCCTGAGGCAAAAAATAGAAAATAAAAACATATCTAGTGTCAAACATTAAAAATTCTATCTGAAATAAGCAAACAGCTGGAATCTTAAAGGGAGCCACCTCATCGTTGGTAGTGGTAGTTGTCTCAATAATCTCATTCAAACGGGTATCTACGCCATAAATTTTTGAAGATAAATCCCTTCGGGTTTCCTGGAAGATTTGTAAAGAAGAACAAGATATTGAAAGGTGACAAGAGGGTCGCATAAATAACAGGTAAATACCAAGGATTATCCCCTCAGCTTTGATTATTATTCCCTTTTAGTCCCTAATCCACAATGGTTCCATTTTGGTCAACCTATCATTTCTGGCACCACAAAATCCATCAAAGTTAATAACACCCAACTTTTATAATCTAAACTTGAACTATCTCAAACTATCTTCTAGTTCAAGATTTAACTATTATTCACTTAGTCCCTGTTCCATGATGGTCCAATTTTGGTCAACCTATTGCTTCCCCATAGGATCCATCTATCTTAGACGAAGCAATATTTTGACTAAATATCTGAAGGAGTCTTCTAATAGATTAAAACTGTGAAATAAATAAACAAATGATACCATTTAATTATCAGTTTCCTTCTTTGTAAATTGGGTCTGTACGATTCAGAAATGAAAAACTAATAACTTAAGCATCAACTAACTGCAAAAAGATTATTATTGCACATTTAATTTATTAAAAGCTCAAAACTGGAATTTATTAGGGTTTTAAAAGTTGAAATCTAATTAGCTATGTCTGTATTCATATGGTGAGCGATCAGAATTAAGAACTTCTAAAAGATTCTCAACAAAACAGCACAGCCGATAGATTAAGAACACCCAAACATTAACGAAACAACTAAAGATTAGGGGCAGTTTGTGAAAATCTGTCATATAAAAACTAAATGCGACTGTGCAATGAAGATGAACGTATTTTAAAAAAATGCAGTATGTCATCAAAAAGTAATACTTACAGAGATAGATGAATAAACACTTGTAAGTTGTTCTGCTATAGCTTTGCGTGCATCATTCAAGCTACGAGTTGTCGCAAACGTCATATCAGAAAGCTTCCAACCCTTAGAAAAAGATTTAGGGAATATCAGGAAACAAGACTATCAAAGGATCTGACATTTAAAATCCCATATACGTGCACAAGGCAATAGGACAAAGAAATAGCAGACTCTGCTACTTTACTGGCACAGCAAAAGTATTGATGTTAAAAAAAAAGACCTATGAAAAATTATACAAATACTATCTGATCAGGGAGAAAAGGGAAGAAGCCTTGCATAATTGATTTGGACTGAGTGTCCTATAAGATAAAGGCCCATAGAAGTTTTGCAAACACGTGAAAAACCCATCAATACATATGAAAGTGATTTAAACCAAAAAAAAATGTTTGTACCTTCCACCAAATGTAGCCATATCCAATTACTAAAACCACAACAATCATGCCATATTTTCCCGTTCCTGCAAAATATACATATATATATATATAAGGAGTCAATATAATGCTAGAGTATCTCAAATTTAAAAAATGGTAAAGTATGAACTCTATCACTGCTTTCTTTTGCCGCAACATTCTTGAAAATATCACCTTTTTCACCAGTAGTAATAATAGTAACAGATCTATGTGATGCCAAAATCTGCAATTCCTCTCTTAAACTATTAACCTGAAACAACAAATACAGCTATGTATCAGCATTTTAGTTATTAATTTGGGCTAGAGGTGTGACGGATAAGAAAAGTGATTGCCATAAATGATAGTCAACAAAGTTTAATGGATAGTAAACAGAACTTTCTCACTCCAGAATGCAAATGTATGTAGATACATCAGCAAAAACAGTAACAAACCTTCCCTCAGTAAACGGGAAACCACGAAAAATAAGCTGTTCTAACCTTCAAGCATAAAAGAGATGGCTATCACAGTAAGAACCCACGATTAAACTGAGTGAGTGGAACCATGTTCCTTATACATATAGGAAGAGATCGCATATAGATATTTTAACATATGATTTAACAGAAAATATGTTGTAACAGTGCCATCCATCCAACAAAAACTGGAAGCATTAAAACTAATTTGAAAATAATTGTAAGAAGATGAAGTTTATACCTGAGCTATCAAATTGTCACTGCGTGGCTTTTTTGCTGATGCAGAAGAATCATCACGCCCAAGTCGCCTAAAGAAATCCTGTGAACAGAAAAATCATTAACGAGAGGCAGTGTAACACTCGAGATTAGCAGAAAGTTTTTTATTCCCTTCTTCTTCTTTATGAAGAGAGGGGAGCTGGAGAAAAGAACTTCTTGCTTCTGCATAAAACCATTGTTCTTTCTTTTTTATTCTTGCCTTAAAATTATTCTAATCAATATCAAATGTTGATTTTGAGAATGAAAGTCATTGCAGGTCCCAGCCACTCACTTTCACGAAAAAGGAAAAAAAAATCAAATGGGGTGTAGCAGTGCTCCCTACTTCAAAGGATGAATTTAGTATATCACAAACAAAGACGATAAATAAAAGCATGACCAATACGCTGATTTTTTTTTTTTTTGCAGTAACTTCACATCTGATAAATACCTTAAAAGCACCAGAGACAAAATTGGGAACGCTGGGCATTCGAGCATCTTTTGCAAGAACTGAACCGACAAGACCTAAAGATGTAAAAAAGTACTAGTTTCGGTTAGCAATAGCATTTATGCTAGAACACATGACTTTCCAGTCACATCAGACATCACAAACAATTTAAGCAAACGAGGTAATAGAACTTCATGAATAAAACATATTATCAGTTTTCTTTAAGCATTTATTCTAGAGAAGGTAACTAACAATGCAGTTCAACAAAACTTCATGTCAACACTAAATCAACAAGATCTTTTGTCCCAGAACCAAGCTCTTGTTCATTAAGATGACATTTTATGGTGTGTTCTTTTCTACAAAAAACTAATGAGAGTTTGTCAAATCAATCTTTCCGTCTAATTTTCCTCACATTTTTCATATAGTTTTAAAAAACTTCAAGCTTAGTTAAAAATTTCTAAACAAGCACACCCTTAATAACCCTGATGACATGAACACTTGCAACACCGTAATACAGAAAAGAAAGACCAGTAACAATCTACACATTAACCATCCAACCGAGCTAATGAGGCCAGTCCCCACACACAAAAAAAATACTATATGTAGTATCTCGAGAATTTATATGTTCTGTAAGTATGAATCAGACAACTTTATCAGTGTTGCACACCTTTCGTTCATACTGATGACAGATCTGTTATCAAGTATCATAAGAAAATATTCATTGAAATAAATGGCGATAGACATGTAGAACATGTCAACTAACTTTCAAAGTTAGGCTAAATTTCTTCAATTTCTAACTGATCGATTAATAAATTTAAATTATTCTTTATTCAGCTGGATCATCCTCCCACTCTGTTACGATTTTTCTTTTAGTCACTTTCTGAACATATGATCCTGCAGACATTTTGTTTTATTTCTCTAATATCAACCAGAAAGTCTCTTAATCGCAAAAATTAGAAGGCACACTTGCACCTCAAATGATCTTAATCAATTCTTGCATGACGAAACCAAAGTACAATTCCATGACCTACAGTCAATAATGCTAGACAGGCATTGCCCTGACCACACCAATCGTACCACCAATAACAAAAATATCACCGAAACCCCAGAATTAAGCACTAATGGAACCCCCTCTGCTCTCCAAGTCTAGCAAACAAGAGGAAGATGATCAAATTCTAGACAAACTAAGGTCCCGTGAGAAGTATAATGGGGCTGGAAGAATAGAAACATTGTCCAAGAGGGTGAACTTTACTGACCTGCGCCAACGATGATGGTTAACTTGCCGAGTGGAAGCGCCATGGCCAGCTATAGATGTGGTACTTGCTTCCGCTTCCAGAGTGCTGTGTTTTCTGCCGAGAGACCTCTGGCTAGAGCAACATCGAAGAGTAGTGCAGGAGATGGAAAAGGAATAGGGGCCTGCAGGAAACACAAACAAAATCTCATTGCCCGCTACCTATGCATTAGAATGAAAAATTGGTGTACAATGTGCGACCAAAATTAACACTCACTCATACTAGCTACAAAAGAAGACAAAAACAAAACCCGGGGGGGGGGGGGGGACGACAGTACTGCTAACCTGAGAGAGAGAGAGAGAGAGCAATCTGTTGTTGGCACCGTAGCTTGCTAGTCGGAGAGAAGCGAACAGGTTAGACTGTGATCGGTAAGCGAGAGAGATCGGAAGGGTTAGGGTCGCCGTTTGAGAGCTGAGTGGGAATCGAGACCCAGTGTAGCACCGCAGCAAACCAAAACCCTATTCCCAGAATGTTTGATCGAATTGATGAGTTCGCGCCGCGCAACGACTTCTGAGGTCTGCGGGGGCTCCTTTTCGTTTTTTATGTTTTGTTTTTTTCCATCCCTATGTCGAATATGCGGATGCCGAATTCTTTTGTAATCTCTTTTCTTTTCTAAATGGAGGACCTTTCCTGTAATTCCCTTTCTCGTCGTCGTCGTCGTCTGTTCCGCTGCTACTCCTAATCCTAAACTGTCATGGCTTGCTTGGAGAACAAGGGCTCGCATTTGTGTTTGAGCTGGACTATAGAGCCTTCGGCCCAGTGTTTGCTTTGGGCCCTGTTCTATAACGGAAACGTGAACAAATAAATGTTCACACATTATGAGGGCCTCTGTTAGGTTTTAATATACTACGGGAATTAAGTGGATAGAAAAATGTGAAAATCTAACAAAAGTGTTCCTAAGAGAGAGGGAGTTAAAGGTGTGAAATAAGTGGAATTAACGATGTCAATTCTGCTAATAAAAAAATTAAGAATTTAGTGGGTTGAGCGAGTGGATCAAATGAGAGTGAAAAATAAGATGAAAGATAATTGAAATGATCAATTGATAACTTTACTTTCGAAAATTTAGTAAATAGAGAAACGTTGCAAATATTTAACGAAGATCCAAAAAGGAAAGAGTTGTAATGAAAAAACTTACCACTTAACTTGGATATTTGAGAGCAATTTTACGATTACTTCGTTGATTAAAAATCTCAAAGCAAAATTAATAAGAGATCTGCCTCCAAGGAGGAGACATGAGCAACAAACGTTCTTACCACAACATAAGAGAAAGAGAAAAGTAGAATAAAAACTAACACTTTCTTAACACCTCAAGAGGGTTTAGGACCCATTCTGACCAAGAAAAAATTGACTTAGAGCACCTGTTGGGGATCCAGAGAAAATAAATGAATTGAATGTCCGAAGCTGTAGTGACCATCTGGTTCGAAGAGGGGTTGAAAATCGAGTTATTCCGCCTTGTCCATAAGGTCCATTTTACCCTTTTTACACTTTTCACGTAATACATTTAACACTCACAATTTTTACTTATTAGCAAAAATACCATCTATTTTACTAAACCGTAACTTTTTTTATAAAAAGTAACCATTAATAAATGTGTGTCTGATTCATTTTTTCATTCATATGCTACCTACCACCTGGTGGAACAATTCCATCAATCGTACTATGGACACTAGTAGTAGTTAGGTGGAAGGAGGAGAAAATGGCGCCAATAGCAATTGATTGTTTTGAAGAACTTTTCTTCCTCCCGACATGGCCAATCTGAGCTTATAACCGCGGGCTGATATTCGACCAAAAAGCCTTCATCGAGACCAAACTGATGCGTTGCACAGATTCTATATAGAGGAGAAGATTCATGTTGCAGTACTTAAAGAGATGCACCCAACAACGCTCGGGTGTTAAAAAGTCAATTGGCATTTGTATTATAACTAGCTAGTTCATTAAGAGCTAGGTCCTCTTGTGATATAGTTATAGGTTTAGATCAGGACTCTTCTTATCTTTTTCCCTTAATATAGTAAGGACTAGGTTAGGATGCGCTATTACATTTAGCGTTTAGAATGTGCTTTAATTTTCATTTTAATTAGATTTATGCCACTTCCTTTTCCCCCTTCTCTTAAAAAATGTATATTGTTTTTATTCTATAATTAAAAATTACAAACAATTAATCCAGTGGAAAGAAAAAAAAAGATGAAGAAAAAGAGACTCGTATGTTACATGTTTCGATACTTTTTTTGAAATCCGTTTAGTCTTCAACATTTTTTTTACTGTTCATCTGAATAAATTGTGACTTATACTGGGATCATGAAATTCATACTGGTGATCAAGATAATTCATTGCAAGGATATTGACCTTAGCCCAAAGAGCCTTTTTTTCTATAAGAGCTCCCTTATGACCTTAGCCCAAAGAGCCTCTTTTTCTATAAGAAACTTCTATTTCCATTTCCCAATTAAACCCAATTCTTTGCTTTGAGACTTCCTACCCCTAGGCCTCTATGATTAAAGTCACTCAACATTGTTTCCCAGTTTACCCAGTAAATTTCGTTTCCCTCCTCTTTTAATCCCTAGAAAAAATTTTGATCTCAGATTCTCAAGTGTTTGGGTTACCTCTAGAGGGGCGCGGAACAACGAGAAGAAGACACAGAGGCATACTTCCGAGAACCGAACTTAACAGAGTGAGGCGACCTCCAATCGAGACAGGATTTGATTTCCAGGTTGATAGCTTAGTCTTGAATTTTTCAATTACCGATTTCCAAGAGTTGGTTTGAGTCATGTTGGCACCAACTGGGAGACCCAAGTAATTAAAAGGAAGGGATCCTGCTTGGCACCCCAAGTTCGATGTGACCGAATCAGTTGAAGGAGAGGAGATGTCGATTCCAACAATAGTGCTATTTGATAGATGCATCTGGAGCCCTGATACTTGTGCGAAGCATTTGAGAACCCTGATTATGTTGGTCATATTTGATCTATCCCAAGGACTAAAGAATGTTGCATCATCAACATATTGTAGGTGTGAAATATTTATGCCAGATTCACTGAAGCTTAACCATTGGATAAGTTGTTTATCAGTTGCTTCCTCCATCATAATATGCATAGCTTCAACGGCAATGAGGAAGAGGAATGGAGAGAGAGGGTCTCCTTGCCTCAATCCGCGTTCCATGTTGAACTCTGATGTTGGGCTGCCATTGACTAGAACTGAAACCGAGGCGGATTTAAGGCAACTAGGGATCCATCTGACACACTTTTCCCCAAATCCCATATGAATCATGGTGTCTCGAAGGAAATTCCAGTTGACTGAGTCGAAGGCTTTCTCGAAGTCAACTTTTAGAATCATTGTTTTCTTTCTACTCTTTTTCGCATGATGAATTATCTCATTTGCGATCAAAACGCCATAAAAAATTTGCCGGCCCTCAATGAAAATAAATTGAACATTGTTGATTACTCTTAGAATAACTTTCTTTAGCATTTCTGCTATGATCTTTGCTAATACCTTGTATTGACAACCGATGAAACTGATTGGTCGAAACTCTTTTAAGCTAATGAGGTCCTTCGTTTTTGGGATTAGAACGATAAATGAGATGTTGCATCCGGAACTCAACACATAAATTGACCAAAGTAACATGCAAGTACAGGTAATAAAGAAACATACTACTTGAACACTACTTATTGTAGACGTATGTGAGAGGAATTGATACTTATTGTAGTATAATTGATATTTTAAATACTTAGGGTGCACTTGAGTGAGTGATATAGTAACTATCCAAATCCTCGCGTTTAACTTAATATAAAACGGGTAAAGTCCACGTATAGTCCCTTAGCTTTGATGTGTGTCCTATTTTGGTCATTTATTAGGAATTCGTCTTAAATTTGTCTCTTACCTTTTATTTCGTCTCAAATTGGTTATTTCGTTACATTTTCTATTAAGTTTTCCGTTAATTTCGTAAATTTACGCAAATGTCCATAAACTTTTATTTAATCAACCCTTGATCTCTAAAAACTTTACAATTTAATACCATAATTAAAAACTCCCCCATACCCACACCCTTGTGGCCCTTCACCTTCACCACCTGGGCAATAGTCGATCTGTCTGTACTCCTCCAGCAGAAGAGGCATTCTTCATCTTCTCAGATCCCCTTCCATCGCAGTCTCTGATCTGCTTCCACCTAGTCCACTGTCGCACTCATCTTTTCAACCACAGAGTCCTTCTCATGTCCATTAATCAGCTCTATTGTACTCCGCTGGAGCTAGACGCAAATCGATCTTGCCGCCCTTGCCGAATTGATCTCGCCAGAATCAATCTCACCGCCCTCTGGGCTGCACCGCCGTTGCGGAATCGATCTGACCGGCCTCAGGGCTACCATTGCAGAGGTTCGATTTCAGCTGCAATGGAGGCACAAGGCAAGGGGAGCTTCTAGGAATTTTTTTGAAGAACTGAAGGAATTAGTTTCAATTTATTCATGGAATTAATCGATCTGCCTTGTTCAGAGATGAATTCTCATCTCTGAATTATCATTTCTGTAAAACTATTATCTCAGCCATGCGACCCGTTCAGCCTTAGCCTTCCACCGCCGCTAGCCCCAGTCGAAACATCCCTCCACGTGGCCGCCCTGACCTCACGCTCCTTCTCTCTCAGCCGGATTCTTGCGTAGACCATGGAACCCTTGCAACTCCTCCTTCGGTACCATCGCTGACATGAGCCCGGAGAGGATCAACACCGACTTGGATAAGGGACAGTACGACGGCTACGCCACAAGCTGTAAACTTTGGTGGATTGAGGGAGAATGAGAAAGAGTAGGATTTTTGTTGGTTTTGTAACTTCTGAAAATAGTCGGGTCAATTTGGAGATTATTAAAACAGTTCAGGTTAAATTGAATATTAGTTATATACATTATGTAAATGCCCTTAATTAAACAAATTAAACAATGACTTTAACAGAAAATGTAACGAAAGGACTAATTTGAGACGAAATGAAAGGAAAGGGATAAATTTGAGATGAATTCCTAAAAAAGGACACGCATCAAAACTAAGGGACTATACGTGAATTTTACCCAATATAGATCGAACCCAAAAGTAGCCAACTCTTTTTCGAGCACAATTGTAATAAGCATGCGTCCAGAACTCAACACATAAATTGACCCAGTGCCGTTCCTGACATTCTATGGGACCTAGGCAAAATAAAAAAAATGAGACCCCACCTATAAAATTTTGAAAATATAATTTAATATAAAAAATAGAAATGTTATTAAAAAATAGTACGTTTCATTACATTATGTCAATAACATTTTTTCAAATAAAAATTCATACAAAATAAAACATTTTTCTTCAACCTCCATCAATTATATCAATCATCTAAAAATCTACTCCTTGTAAGGTCACCTCTTATCACATTCAAAGAAAAAATCAAAACTAAATCACAAAAGCGGCTTCCACGAGCATTCCGATATGCAAAATCATTAATAATATCATCATCAATGCTTTCTAATAAATATTTCTCAATTGATAATATTTTCAAACCATTCAACCTTTCTTGTGACATTGATGACCTCAAATAGGTTTTTATCAACTTTATCTTTGAAAAGTTTTTTTCAGCTGATGTCAGTTACAAACACGGTTAAAAAAAATTATAAGCAGTGAAAACATTCGGATAACAATCTTTAGATTTTGTTAGCTGACATTGACTAATTTGGCAAAGTCGTTTGCAACACTTTTAATTCATAGTATAAATTATTTAATCAACATCATATGAATTACCATGAGAAATGTGAAGTGAAAATTCACGAGTGACTATTAAAGTTTTTGGGGAAATTTGATATTTTTCATTTGAATTAATGATAGGTTGAGTTGGAAAATGAAAAGAAGTTTTTTTGATACATTAGAGGTAGGGGATTGAGGATGGTAGAGACTTGAACACAAGACCTCCACCTTATGTCCCATGAGATTAGCCACTAGGCTACAAACTCAGAAGAGATAAAATAATTGAATGAGATTGAGAGAAAATGAGTTGAAAACCCATGGAGATCATAGAGAAATTAAAGACGCTAATATAGAAATATACTACTTGAACACTACTTATTGTAAACGTATGTGAGAGAAAATTGATACGAAGAAGTATGTGAGAGAAATGATTAGTACTACTAAAAAATAGACATCACTACTGAACACTCCTAATGGTATTCACGTCACAAGTGGTCTTAAGATGCTGCTGAGGCAACGACAAGTCCAAGACGCAACTAAGTAAACCCCGCGCAAAAGCAATTAGGCGTGGCTTGTACGCGATAACAATCTGGTTCAATCCAAGAGCCCCAACCCAAACAAATGAATTACTCGTATTAGGCGATACATACATATACCTTATTTCAAGTTCCTTCATCTTCGTCTTACAATCCAGTTGTGTTCTTTCTCATCCCGCCCAAGACTATGGAGATGGTTTCTTATGTTCAGTCAACATTGTCCGAGCCCCGAGCTTCAGCGAATAAGTTCCTGTCGGAGGTGGAGCCGCTGGCTCTCCTCCTCGCTCCTCTTCTTACTCTTCTAATCGCTCGTCTTCTTCAATCGTTTCTCGGCGTGGTTTACGAAAAAGGACTCAAAGCCACGCTCCTAGGGTTTCTAATGAACCTCCTCAAGTAATCACTGTTTGCTTATTGTCAATTGATAGTACTCTATTACTCCTATTTATTTGATCTAATTGGGTCCCTCAGGACCACATCTTATGTTCGTATCATCTGACTTTTCTTGTGCGGGAGCAGGTCGATTCCTGGTGTGAAAAGTTACATTGATGCTGAGAAACAGAAGGTCAGATATGCTTCTGCAGTTTAATTCGAAATTCTATTGTTTTAGTTTTGTTTTTGTCTTCACCCGCTTTATTCGGCGCTTGCTGACTGCTGTGGTCTTCTTATTGATTGAATGTTGCTGTTCCTGGGGAATCTATTTCTTGTCCTTACGGGCAGTAAAATGAACTAGTTTGACTTGCATTTATGGCATTTTTAGTGACACCGTATTGGTTGGTGGAGTGGATTAGGGACTGCGGATCCAACCTTATTGTGGTCCGTAGTTGTAAATAAGTAAGGCAGGTTGTCGGAACTCGGAGTTCTGGAAGATTATATTTGAGATGCATGCTGAACTGGGTTCCTAATTTCTAGTAGCAGCTTCTCAGTCAAATACTGCATTGGACTTTTAGTTGTTATCAGATTGGAAAGAGATAGAGGATCGCATGAAGACTTATTTTACCCGACTCGGTAAGAGTGTGAACTGCCTTACTTCTTGTGAAGTTGAGTAAGCAGTCTTACCGACCTCTCGGTTATTGCAATATTATGAAGCAGTCATCTCTTAAACAAATGTGTAAATGTGGCTTCTTAAAGCAATGGAGCAAAACTGTAGCCTGCAAATATTATGATAGAGTAGCGTTAAGCAAAATCAAATGTTTTGCTTTATTATTTCATTAGGCTTGAGATTTTAATGCACTAGTGATCTAATGAGTTCTATTTGTTTGCCATTTCTACATGCACCGTAACCATCATTGTTTAATCTTAGCTATAGGTCTCTTACTTTTTCTTGCAAGTTAGATATCTTAGACTTGCTTGTTTGCTGCTGTATGTTGAGTTGTGCATGTTGATCTGGGTGAGGGTGAGGGTGGTGGGTGGTTTGGGGGAAGAAGGTTTTCTATGAACTTGGTGAGCACATGGTTGAGGGCTTTCAATGTAATTATAGCATATGAGCAACATATGATGACGTTTCATTTGGTAGATGGTGTTATTCTGAAGTATTTCAGATGAATTTTTAGGTGGGGTATTTTGAACTTGGGCTTTATTATAAACAACACTGAATGATGCTTCCTTTAGGGCATGTCTTTGTTTTCTCATCCAGATGAGCATTTCAAAAGCATTTGGCAGGTGCGGCAAGCACTCAAAAGAAACCATTGAATTCTGCTTTTCTGTCATAGAGCTTCTACTAGGTTGTGATGCATAATACTTGATCTATATGACCGTTGCACTTGAAGTGATGTGATTACACCTTTCCACTTTGCACATAAGAGGACTTACAGAAAATTACAAAGAGGGCAAACCTAAACTGGTAAGGTCATCTTTTTGAGCATGCAGGTTGTAGATAAACTACAATCTGGTAGTAAATCTAAAAGACAAAGTTGGAGAACTGAGCTGCCAAACATGGGTCTAGGAGCTGAAGTCATTAAGAAAATGAAAGATGAGAAACAAAATGATGCTGCTTGGCAAGGAAAATGCTCTGGTACAGTGTATGTTAGAATCTTATCCTGCAAATTGTACCATCTTCATGTGCTTACTCATCTAGTTCGAAACTATAAGACCAAAAGGAATAAAAAAGGAAAAGAGGAAGAATGAATGGTTTCATTGCTTGGATTTCATCTTGATTGCTTCTGGGATTAATTTTTGGTATTGCAGCTATATCGGTGGGAATGAATCTGAAGGACATTTTTCATTGATTAACGAGGCATGTTCAATGTTAGTAAGATCTTAACCTTTTTGGGTTGTTTGTTCAAGTTTCGTTATCATATCATCAGGTTGGAATTTCACACTTGGTTGAACAGGGGTAATCTGCTCCATATTCTCTTTTAAAACCTCTGGAATCATTTTATCCTCTTTTTTCCTTCTAGCTTTCATGCTTTAATCCTCATTGATGCTACATTTGTGCCTGTTAAATAGACTAGGGAGGATGCGATTCACATCTGGTTGTTGTGAGAGTCTTTCAGCTTATTCACAAATGACAAGTCTATGTCTAGTTACGCCTGTTTGTTATTTATCCAAAATTTCAACCAATGCTATGTGATTTTAGTACATTGTAATATAAAGATGCTTGTACGCTCAGAAATGCTGCAGCCCTACTAGGCTATATATTTTCTATTCTTTCTCATTTTCTTTCGTTTTCCACATGAACTGCCAAGTGCATTGCATTTTTTTTTTCTATTTATGATACGAAAGAATTACAACCTCTGCTTATCTTACTGTTTCTGTGCTTCTAATATGTTGATTTTTTATCTTCTACAGCTTTCACTATCTAATTTTATCCCCCTTTTTGTTCCCCTGTCCCATCTCTTTTATTCCCTCTGTATAAGTTGATGTTCCTGCAACTATTTGTCCTACATATTGGAGGTTTTTTTGGTGGCTATGCATTTTTTAGGAGGTCAGGATATCAGCTCTTTCTTTTTTCTTCTCTCGTAGCTGAACTATGTATCTTCCAGGTTTGCACATACAAATCCGCTGCATTTGGATATTTTCCAAAGTGTGGCACGATTTGAGGCAGAGGTAGTAGCAATGACAGCTGCTTTACTTGGTAGCCAGGAGAAGGCTTCTTGGGGACAAGTATGTGGAAACATGACATCCGGAGGAACTGAAAGCATATTGTTAGCTGTTAAGACATCACGTGACTATATGAAACTTAAGAAGGGGATTACAATACCAGAAATGTATTCCATCCAAAAAAATTTAACCCTATGGTTTCTTGTTTATGTGATAACTGCTGCAAGTGATTCTTTTATTTCTCATAGGATTATACCAGAATCTGCACATTCAGCTTATGACAAAGCAGCTCAATACTTTAACATCAAGCTACGGCGCGTTCCTGTCAATAAAGAGTTTGTGGCAGATGTAAAAGCGATTCAGAAGCAGATCAATAGGAATACCATCATGGTACAAACTTCCTCACTTTACAATCCAAAGAAACCTGTCCACTAGTTGGTGGTAGCTTCCCCCACCATGCTCCTTCCTCGAAAGCTTTTTCTCAATCCTAATTGCTGACCTTTCTCTTACATAGATTGTTGGGTCTGCACCTGGCTTTCCTCACGGAATCATTGACCCCATTGAGGTATGGACCCTTTCCTCATCATAAAAAAGTAAAGGAAAACACAGATCTTGTGTACTTATCTGTTTGTCTTGACAAAAGAAACTTATGTTCCACAGTGTTGGTCCCAAATTGTTTCTCCATTTTGTTGTAGGATCTTGGCAAATTGGCTTACACCCATGAGATTTGTTTCCATGTGGACCTTTGTCTGGGTGGCTTCGTACTACCTTTTGCTCGTATGCTTGGGTATATATAACTGAACAATGTTCTTACTTCTCAGAGAACAGACCATAATTTTTTAATCAGCTCATTACCAAACAAGTAGAAGTTCCATCTACAAGTGCTATAACGTTTACTGTTAAGCATGCGACAAAACTCTACTATACATGTAACAGAAATATAAGAATGGCACCAACATCACAGGCAGCATTTTTTCTGATTGTCAGGCTATTAATTTGAGAATTTCTCCTGTCTTAGGTACCCAATCCTGCCTTTTGATTTTACCGTCCATGGTGTAACTTCAATATCTGTGGATGTTCATAAGTATGGTTTGGCTCCTAAGGGAACAAGCGTAGTTCTGTACAGAAATCACGACATCAGAAAGGTCAGTTGTCACATGAATTTCTTAAACAAAGCTGTCCTTTTGTGTTTGTTTAGCACTTGACCACTAATAGGTCCCCTGGAGGGTGCGTCAAGAAGGGCATCTGCTGTTAAACATTGAAATTAGCTTTTCATGAATTATAGCATCAATGTGAATAGTTCAATGACATTCATGGACTTCGTCCACCAACACCAACCTAGGTTTGATTATGCCAATGATGATATTTTTGGTCAGCGGAAGTTGGTTGTTAAGGCTACGAGTTTGATCTGTTAAAATTAACAGGGAAAAACAGATACCACCTTTGTCAAGGCATTTATTTTTTGTGGCATCTTGTCACTTATCTGTAGATTTTCTAATTCTCTTTCTAGATCTGCTCATTGGCAAAATGGATATCAGTAATGGTAACTTGGATTATATAGAATTAGAATAGGTGGCTATGATATAAGTTTTATCAATTATATGCATTTTTCTTTTTTCTTTCCACTTGTGCTTCTACCTAAGATCTTCCTGATCCATTTCTATGTTTTATTTTTCTGGGGGTGTTTGTTCGTATACCATGGACTTCCATTCAACAGCATCAGTTTGTGGCTGGTAAGTGTACACCACATTATATTTTGGTTTATCTACAGTAACCCCTGAACTTTGGTGGAAGGCACACTTACCCCCTCACATTTCGAAATCTGCACATATCCCTCCTTACTACCTGTTTTTCTGACACTTGCTGGAAACACTTCTGATCCTAATTTAAACGGGTAAAGTGCACGGTTAGTCCCTTAACTTTGCTTATTGTCCTATTTCGGTCCCATTTTAAGAATTTGTCCTATTAAAGTCACTTATCTTCATATTTTTGTCCTATTCAAGTCCTTTACCGTTAACTTGGTGCTAAAGTTAACGGATTTCCTTGAAAAATGATTTTTTAGACCCATGCATTTTTTCTTTTATACTATTTGCACCCTAAACTTAGATATATGAGTTTCTAATAACTACCACCACTTCCAGCGCTGTTGACAACCACCGGCCACCACCAAGGCCGAATTTTCATCCTACACTTTTTCCCTATACTTTTTCCCCTCCTCCTCCCACCACTACCGCCGGAACGTCGCCGGCCGACCACCGCCGGACCTTCACCAGCGCGTTCAATAGCCCAGGGCCGCTGATCACATTCCCAGGGCCGCCGAACGCGAGCCCAGGGTCGCCGATCTCGAGCCCCCAGGGCCTCCGATCGCGAGCCCAGGGCCGCTGATCTCGATCCCTGGGCTGTTGACGGCGCTGGTGTCGTTCCGGCGGTGGTCGGCCGACGACTGTTGGGCGGTGGTGGTGGGAAGAGGAGGGAGGAGGGGAAAAGGTATAGGATGAAAGTCATATATCTAAGTTTAGGGTGCAAATAGTATAAAAGAAAAAGTGCATGTGTCTAAAAAATCATTTTTCCAGGAAATCCGTTAACTTTAACACCGAGTTAACGGTAAAGGACTTGAATAGGACAAAAATATGAAGATAAGTGACTTGGATAGGACAAATTCTTAAAATGGGATCGAAATAGGACAATAAACAAAGTTAAGGGACTAACCGTGCACTTTACCCTAATTTAAACCGTAAGGTTTGAGAATTCACTAAATTTAATTTGTACAATATTTTTTCACCCTAATTTTTGTACATTTTACAATATCAATTATTACTCTTTCTTATTATAAAAGAAGATTATGTTTGTCCAGAACAATATTTTCAAAATGTCAATTTATTGTAAAAAAAGAACCTTACAGCTTGAAATTATCGGAACATGATTATCTGATTGTTTATACTCCTTGGTTTTGGAAGTTTTTTCCAAACAGATTTAGAAGAGAAACTAAAGCTATCATTCCTCTTTTGTTTTTTTCCCTTTTAAAGCAAAAACAATCAAAGATTATTTTTAATGTGATACCAACTACATAAAGTTGTGCAGAGTAATTATTTGCTTTGTGAGTACTCATGCAAGCATGGTTTATTACCCCTCAGCGCTTCCGGTACTTATTGATCGAAAAACAAAGTCATACACACAGGTGCCGCAATAGGTTATCCTCACAGAATGTGATGGTGCTCATTTTGTTCGTTGATATGTTGCAGTAACTGAGTGGTCAGGTGGGTTGTATGTATCTCCTACAATAGCTGGAAGCAGGCCTGGAGGGCTGATTGCTGGAGCTTGGGCAGCATTGATGTCTTTGGGACAACAAGGTAACAGTGTGCAATGAAATCTCTAATGCTTGAAGCTGAAGCAACTTCTTTTCCTCTGCTCCAGTAATTGAGTGGTAGATTCTTTCTGATGGACAATTTTTGGCTACATTACAATCTGTAGGTTACTTGGAGAATACCAAAAGAATAATGGAAGTGTCTAAGACGATGCAGAAGGGGTCTGTGACTCTGTTGGTCTTCTAGTTTTCTTTTGTGGTTGATTATGAGCAGTTAAATAAATGGCTACCTTTAATAAAAAATAATAATAAATAAATAAAAATAAAATAAACGGTTACCTGAATGCAGAATCAAAGAAATCCCCGAGCTATTTATCATTGGTGAGCCAGACATGACAATTATAGCATTTGGATCTACCGTTGTGGACATATTTGAGGTGAATGATATCATGTCTTCTAAGGGTTGGCATCTAAATGCATTGCAGAGACCGAACAGGTGAGCTGTCTGTTTCTCGCAGTTCTGTTATGCAAAACCACTGTGCATTAGCAATATTAGCAAATTCTTAGTAAAAGATAAGATACATGGATTTAACGATCACTGCTGTTTTATGGAGTACGTAGTTAAGAGTTGCATGGCTGTGAAAATTTTTTTGAAGTGGAATGTGCACTTGGGTTTTCTGTATAGTATACTATATAGTGATCAAATCCTCCTGTGTGTTTGAATCAGCATTCACATCTGTATCACGCTTCAACATGTACCAATTTTTGAGACTTTTCTTCAAGATTTGAGAGAGTCGGTGCGCACAGTAAGTCTTAAAAATCTTCACCTTTTGGTCCCTCATTGTGGCCTGCCGGTGCGTGTGCTTGGTTCTTACTGCTAGCTGTTCATGTTCTTTGCCTGTATATGCAGGTAAAAGAAAATCCAGGACCAATCAGCGGAGGTCTTGCTCCTGTGTACGGTGCTGCGGGGAGGATGCCTGATCGGGGCATGGTTCAAGAATTGCTGGTAAATTACATGGACAGTACATGTTAGTTCTACAAATCTCCTCAGTTGCTTGCAACCACAGCCATTGATTTGTATCCCAAAGGACCCAAACTCACAAATGCCTGTTTATCTGTGGAAAGAAAATAAGTTCGATTAATTGTTTGTTGTACACCTGTATGATAAGCATGCTACAGAATCTGTTAATTTTTGGTGAACTTATACCTCATTTTCTTAATTGAGGCATTGCCCGAATTGACTGAATAATGCTCATCTTTAGCTTGGCCAAATTATTTTAAGGAAAAAAAAAGAAAAAAAAAAGAAGGAACGCAAAACATTTGATTGTATTGGAAAGGAGTTATTCTCGCATTTGACCATCACTTTATCCAATCTGACTTTTAATTAATTGTATTGCTATATCACGCAAAATTAGCTACGTTTAACTTTTACATTTGTGTATGACTCAAATTTTTATTAACAATAATTTATCAAAAACATTATTAAAAAATATATTTAGAAATTAGACACATTAAATTTTTGTTTTTATATAAACTTGTATTGTTTTTAAGTTAGAATGTTATAAGGAAAAAATCATAAATTAAAAGTGTTGGAAAGCCCTACATGTTTGCAAAAAATTGGCAGCCTTTTATCATTTATCCCCCATCCAGCTGGCTCCTCTCACCGTCTTTGCGATCCAGCAATCATAAATCAGAAGTCAAGATGCAGTGATAAATTGGTAATAATATGAAAAGTGATAAATTGGTAATAATATGAAAATATTTGGACAAATTTTTACATGTTGAAATGGTGAGGCTGCTATTTTTTTGATTTTTGAATAGCTGCTATTTTTGAATAAATCCGTCTTTACATTCGATTTTTGAATAGCTGCAACTTTTTTGCCAACAATTGTGCGCTTGAACACGACCTAAATGCTGAAAAACGAATATGGTTAATTTTCTAGTAAGGGAGGGAGTATTGTTTATTTATTTTTTTAATACATTGAGGTAAGGAGATTGAGGTCAGTGGGGTTTGAACACAAAACTTTCATTGTGTGTCCTCGGAGCTTAACCACTAGATTAAATGCTCATGCTAGTGCTCATAACATGAAGAGACTATTATTAGTAGAGGCTAATAACATGGAGGAGAAAGGAATGGAGGAACTAATTACTGATTTACCGTAAAACACAAAGGCAAACTAGACTTGTAAAAGTACTGACCCTAGAAAATATTCGGTACACGTTTTTAATCAAATCATGATCCCATATTGATCAATTTCGCATGAGACAGAGAAGCCTCAATAAAAAAGAAATAAAAAAGTGGGAGTGGGAGGACGTTGCAGATGTTCGGGATGGACACGACTTCTTCTAATGCTAGAAGACCACTGGAAAACACCCGGAACCAGAGCATGTCGTGAAAGAAGCACAACGGACGAGCGCGCTTCGACCCCGTCTCCGGGGCACAGTTGAATGTAGATATCATGAATGCGAGGTGCAGGTTACCAGGCTGAGAGACCCGGGCAAGCACCCCCCATGCGCCAATCGCTAGCGCACCCAGGGTCCCGGCGCCTAGCTCATCTGGAGAGGCCTAGCCTGATCTGAGAAGTGCTAATTCGGTTCGGATATACTTGATTCAAGAAAGCCGCCACCCCTGGAATCAATAAGAAAAGAAGTGCTAAGTTTCAGATCTTTTAATAAACCGAAACGAAAGAAGAGACGTTTCTCGCTCGGCGCCAAAAGCGCACTATGCTCCGCTTCAACAAATGAGAGTTTTCGGTGGAACCGGTGAACCACGCGAGCTAGATAAATGTGTGTGGAAAAGTTTAAATTGAGTAATGCTTATCATTCCATTATTCACACAAACCCTTTGATGACTTATCAGCTGCCTTGCTTGAGAATTTTTGTCTAAATTGCAGAGTAAATGGGCTTCTAGGTGCCGTACTTCGTTAGTGATCCTCTGTCGAATTTGGGAGAGCTTGCTTTGTGTCGGAGCATTTAGCAATGTCATCAGCCTAGTGAGGTCGGTGTTCTTTTGAAGGAATAACAAAAAAAGAAGAAGTTTAATTAAAAAAAATTCATATGGAATATGTGAGTTTAGAATATTAAATGAAAATATTGATTTACCAACTGTATATTTTTCCCAAAAAAATACTTCCTTCGTCCTAAAAAATAATGCAACACTGTTTTTTCAGTATTTAATCTATGATTTTATTTCTCTATCAATTCAAATTAGAAATTTGAAACTTTTACATACAACTAAAAACTTGATATCTTAACTTTATGAATGTATTTCTTTTGATATTTTTTCCATTAAAAATAATATAAATAAATTGAAGTCAAATTAATATCAAAAGTCAACTATTACGTTATTTCTGGACGGTTATTTCTGGGACGGGTGGAGTAATTACCATTTCAAAATAATTGCTTTATTTTTATATGAAGTTCCAAATTAATTGTATCTTTAGCCTTTTTTTAAAAAAAATGGTTGTGTTCGTTTAACCGTTTCAGCAACTTTATATTACAAAATATACAATAAAAATCACAAAAATTCCTCTCATTTTTTCAAAACATACCTTTTCACCATATTTTCTTATGGTACAGTATAGGGTGTGCCTCTTCTTATCATGGGCCTCCGTGAACCCAGTTTACGTTATTTACGGATATGCCATTTTATTCAAACTCGTCATTGCACCTTCGCCGATAACTCTCCACCGCCGCCTTCTTTATTCAACGTCGACAACCCACCCACAAGTGCAACGTCTGCAACAAAGCCAGCCACCACAAGCTCCCTCCGCCACTGACGACGGCCTTTCCATATCCACCGCCGCCACCGATAACGGCCCTTCTATGTTATCGGCGGACAACCTTTTGGAGGCAAAAAAACGCCACCACTACGAAATCAGACCATGCCGGAGTAGCTAATCGCTTCCTGAGGTATCGTCAATCAATTCCCAACAATTTGCTCAACTGAACGACTTGATTCATATCTAATGATCGAAGCTGCAATTTGGTGCAGATGATGTAATTCTGATGCTCCTATGTACCTTAATGATGCGCATTCGGCTCATATAAAGAGGGCAACATATAGCAACAAAGCTATGTCACTAGGAGCATCATATAAAAATTAAGGAGCATCGTAATGTAATCTAAGCGCATCATTACGAAGGACGGGGTGCATCATTGCTTACGAGCATCATTTCGGAGGTAGAGAGCATCCTGAGGCTATTGAGCAACATCATACGTTAAGCATCATGCTTGATAAGTAGGTCACAGAGTGCATCATACTCACTCTTGCATTAGATTTCTGAAGAGCATCATTTCGAAGGTAGAGCGCATCATTACTTAAGGAACATCATTTCGAAGGTCGAGTGCATCATTAAGGAGGGCAACATATAGCAACAAAGCTATGTCATTAGGAGCATCATATAAAAATTAAGGAGCATCGTAATGTAATCTAAGCGCATCATTACGAAGGACGGGGTGCATCATTGCTTACGAGCATCATTTCGGAGAGCACCAAGTTTAAAAATTAGGAGCATCATTTCGGGGCTGTGTCATTAGGAGCATCATTTAAAAATTAAGGAGAGCACCAAGTTTACATGGCAGCGCACCATTATATGCCTATGAGAGCACCACGAAAGACTACAAGCGCATCATTTTTGACGGTTGAACAAAACCGCGTGGGCCGGTGATTCTTGTCATCGGAAGAATCTGGATCAGAAGATTTCGTTGATTTTGTTGCTTCATGAGGAAGGAATGACGGATCCGTGGAGAGTTGCGAGTTCCGATTTCATTACCGACAAATACGGTGAATTCTTCGATGCCTGTTTACTGTATTTGGTTTAGGATTGCATCACATTTACTTGCTTGCTGAATAATATTCCAATTGAATAGATGAACCAAACGTACGAATACGATGCCACATAGTATTACATCACTCACACGGCTGTATAGGTTACAGGGCACATAGAGTCTTTCTCCTATTTTTATTTATATCCATACATAATCCAAACAAAGGCAAGTTTAGGAAATGGCGTCCGTGACTCTTCACACACTTGTCTTAGTGGCAACAACAATTGTAAGAACCGATACCACGCTTTGAAGCTGCTTCAGCAGTACTGCAATTATAGCTCCAGCACCAGGTCTGTGAAATGCAAAAGTTTAAATTTAATCAGGATAGAGTTCAGGATATGTTGTAAGTTCGTTAGGATTACTGCTTAGGTATTGGTTTGTTTTATGGTAATCAGACTAATCTCTTCCCGGATCTGGTGGCCTACTAAAATGTTGCTTCACGTGGTACTGTGCAGGGGACGTTTACTTGGTTATATCTCATCGAGTTCGTTGAATGAGATTCCATGATCTGGTTCTTTCCTTTTTATAATGAACGACATCATGGAATCTACTCAATGCAATTCGACCAAGTAAACATGTTGTAACAGCCCATTTAATTGAGCTTAAGCCAATGGCTTAAGTCCAACTTGATCATATACATAATTTTTTTATTTTTTACAATTTAACCAAAAACAAGATAAACATACATTAAAAGCAGTGAATTTACTTAAATCTAGAATGAATTCTAAATTTTTAATCAACATAAAGGACTTAATCTATTGAATTATTTTGCTTAATCTAATGGATTAAGTTGTTTATGTAATTAATTTTCTTAAGTTTATTCTCAAATTAAGTAAAGTTGTTGGTTTAACGTATATTTATCGAGTTTTAGGGTAAATTGCAAAAGAAAATATCAAATACTTGAGTAAATTGAACTTAAGCCAATGGCCTAAGTTCAACCAAATGGGTTGTAAATGTCTCTTGTTAACCATAATGGATCAAATTTAGAGTCAAGGGGTCTTTTTTCTGCTAAAAGAACCAACTTGTAAAAATGTGGTAGTAAAAAGAACCAACTTGTAAAAATGGGGTAGTTGAGTAAATCTACATTACACCATGAGAATTAGCATGGCAGGAAAAATATACTCCCCTAGTCCTGAAAAATTGGTGTGTTTCGTTTTTTATGCTTTAGTATACTCAAATTATTACTAAAAATAATTCATTAAAAGTGGTTCAAAAAAATATACTCCCTCCGTCCCAAATAGGTTGTCACTTTTAGTTTTTTTTGTATAGATTAAGATCGTCTTTGGTCATTAACTCATTTTACATAAATTTTCATCATTACCTCTTCCAAACTCATTCTCACCCCTCCCAATCCACCCCCTAGACTCTTTGAGTGAGTACATTTGCAAGGGTAAAATTGGACTAAGATAAAACAAAAGTGGAAAAAGCCATTTCATTTGGGACAAAAATATTTTGATGTTGTGACAACACACTTGTGACGGAGGGAGTATTTAGAAACTAGAAACATTAATCTATTATTTGCATTTAAACTTTTCGAATTTATATATTAAAATGTTGAAGAAATAAAATCATGCACCATTTTTTAGGGACGGATGTAGTATTTACTTACAATCTTCATCGGTCTTGATCCAGTACTCCCGGTTCCCATTCGAATCACCACAGCTGTCTATACATTGTGCAGGATTGAATTGGCTTTTGAAGCATCCTGCATTTTCTCCTGAGCAGGCTACTTCAGCTGATGTCAGCATACCTTCATCTATTGGAATCTGACCACCATTGTTATATCTCCCATCATAGTGGCTCGTTGTCCTTTTGATCTTGCTCTTTTGGGGCCTAGCATGCTTCTTTGTGGTTGTTGAGGTTTCAGGATGGACCTTTCTGTGGAACATTTGTAGTATCTGGGCAACACACATTCATAAAAATGGACCTTGCTATCATTAATTTTTTAGTTCAGATGGCACTTAAAGCTGAACCATTAGAAATAAATCATTATCCAACAAATGTATGGGAAAGTATGAGACCAAGTGCAGTACATAGGATTTGCAACACCTTTACGGGAGTTAAAAGTTTCTCAATGTGACACTTGAAACTATTACGATTTCAGCATTTCAAATTAATGTACATGCACTTCCTGTGTTGATCTTTTAAAGGAATTACCAAAATAAAGTTTGGTCTTAGGAGTGTTAATGAATGTACCTTTTGTGATTTTGTTTCTGCTGCAACAGTCTCAACATTCTTAGGCATCTTTTTCTTCAGCATTTTCTTTACAATATGAACTGCAGATTTGCCCCCTTCCTTATCCACCCGTTTGTCCTCCTTCTCCGTTTTGCCTCCAGAACTTTCCTCTGAGATTTTGGCCTTCTGAAATAGTTCCCCAAGTGACGTCCTGTGTTCCTTCCTTGCCATAGTAGTAGTGTCTGACAATTCTATTGCTGATCCAAATAAGTAGCCCTGAAGTGGACAGGTCATGGTTCCACTTCCAGTGCCATCTGAACCTTCAGTTGGCGTCCCACTAAGCGTGATGGTGCTTCCGTGACTGCTTCTTTCAGTGCTGACATGATTGTTCCTCCCAGATGCAGCATTGCTGCCATCTTCTATAGTTTCAGCTCCAAGAACCTTCTCCAACTCTTCATTAATAAGCTTTAGCTCACTTTCTGTTATCTCAGTTTCTTTTTCAGTTATAATCTCTACAGAAACCGAAAATGTTGGGGTTGACGGATCAGTAATGCTAGGGTCCGAACCCAGAGTGCCAATTGCAAGAAAACCATGGAACAACTCGGGTACTGGTATTGATGAGTCATCTCCGCAGTCTTCTTCTACCATTGCTGCTTCTAAACCAGCAAATGATTTATGAATTTTCTCTCGCTGGGGATGCCAAAAGTGGCCGTTGCCTTTATTGGGCTTTGAGTGAAAGTGTTGATCATCAAGTGATGGCTGCCCTGTGAGGCAAGCGCAAGATTGCCCTGGCCCGGAAGGAGCCCGAGAAATAATCATACTGAAGTGAGGTACTGAGTTTATCTAGGATAAATTATTCAGGTTGATTTACTACATTTTTATGCTGTGGATGTGATTTTCGTAGTTGCAGAGTTGATAAACTCAAAGATGTTCTGGCTCCTAAATGAATTCATATCTTGTGTGTCTGGTGTCCCTAGACATTCAGAAGATGTAGTCTGTCTTTTGCTTCCTACGTTCATTTATTTATTGAGTTGAAATTTGTATTGGTCTATAGATTTTGTTCCATTAATTTTTATATGGAGTATTTATATAACAAAGATTTGCAGGGGAAATTATGATTAACTTTGAGATTAGAACTACTACTAATTACAGCTACATGCTTTAGTGTTAATCATCAAAGAATAATACACATTAAGGTAGAAGGAAAGTTACCAATAATGAAATCTTTTAACGGTTCGCTGCTATTCTGTCGGAACTTCCGGTGCATCCAATCTAATAACTGCATCAGACATATAGAGCTTTTGCTGAGTAAAATCGACACTGGTCATTTGCTAGCTCCAAGAATAATAAAATCAGGGGTACCTTCATCTTTACTCCTTAGAAGCCAGAGCTCTAAACTGTCTTCAGAATCACGCTTGTAAGTGATCAATCAGAGGAAGAGCTATTTATGCATGGTGATGGAATGTTTTTTTAGTGTGATATAAACATTTTCCAGAATCCCCCAAAAGTCCGAAAGACAGAGGGCCAACGAGACACACAGATCATGACAAGATTTCGGTTGGCAATAACTTGTCAAGATCAAATCATGTTTAAATTGCTTCGGGGTCCTACTCCAATATGGGAACTTGTTTAAAGCCCATCTCATGTTAACAACTGTGAGGTTTTATGCTTTCCACTGCCTTGAAAAGTCTGCCTTGCTAATCACCATATGCGGTTCCATAAAGATATTACTATATCAGATGCATCACATGGAAAATATATAGAGGGGTATTGCATTCGAACATGGCCCCTTTTGATATTCTTATGTTGTCCATTTTGGGGGCTTGTTTACCGGTGTTTCCCTATATTGTTACTCAAGGGGTTTGTTGGTGTTATATATTGTGCTAAGACCTCCCTACTGATTTGTTGTTGAACTTCGGAAAACTAATTGAATAAGAGTGGATTTCAGTTTGTGAAGGCTGTATTGAATAAGATAGCTTTTTACCACAACGTGAACAAAAAGTGGTTGGTTTATCATTGAATGAGGTATACTCGAATAGTTCCTAATTTAATTTTTCGTCAATAAATTTCTCTGATATTAGAAAATTTGTCATAAAGTAAGCCACATCTCAAATATTTTTCAGCATGTAGTTAGATGTGCAGAAGTGCTTCTTTCATATACTTTTGTAGCAAATTAACAGCCAAATATGTATCTGAACGGAAAAACATTACTTATCGTTACAGGTTTTATGTAGTCAATTCATCACTCCCTTCATGCTTAGGTCTTCATAGTCCGGCTTTAAATGGTGATGACTTTATGCTAATAGGTTGTTAGCAGTTTCTGGACTGTCAGATTAATAACATGATACAATAACTTATCATGACCCAGTATGCCTCTTGCTGTCTTCCATGTCAAAGTGGTACATCTTGCTATAGAGGCATAAGCTGTTATTTCTTTCTATCTAACCGAAATGAGTTCATATGCTATTTTGTTATTGAAGTAAGCGTTCTGGCAATATTATGGCCATGGTACCCACCTGAAGACTTGAGGAATCTTGCTCCCTGAAAATGTGTCTACTTTCCTCTTATAGTATTACTTACTAAAGCAAGGAGCCAAGAGTTGATAGTGTATGTGTGGCTCAACAACTTCTCATCTGAAACTTTTTGAGGATGGAGCTGGTTGTTTATCTGAGTGCTTCTATAGAGCAAAGAGAAAAATAAAGCAGAATGCATCAAGTCAGATGAAACTATATTGAAAAACTTGCAATGGCTTTTTTTTTTTTTGAAATGCAATAATGACTATACTTTTTGCATGAATTTACTATGTTAATTAAATTTAGACAAATTAACACTAAACTTCATGCCACTTACCCCAACATAGTTGGGATTAATGTGCAGCATGAGGATTGCAAGGACCCCTTTTTTCGGACAGGTAATCTAAGATTAGTGGATAGAATTTCAGATTTTCCCTTGTTGTTAACTTTTGTTCTTTTTGCTTAGAAAGTTGTGTCAAACTATCTAAAATCAAGGATGGTTGGACATATTAACAGGAAGGGAACCATATATTTAGCGAGCATGCATTGAATGAATATTAGAATAGGTCAGGCATCTAGGTAATGGGTAATCATATAATTTCAAATGGAGGGTCACCAGAGGTTGTTAGCGTTTGACTAGCAGTTTTTAACTCTTCTGAAGAAGTTTAAAAGATCTTTGACCCTGGTATCTTCAGATTGGTCAGAAATGAAAAAGAAGTTGGAAAAAAAAATCATTAACAAACATATAAAAAAAGTTATGTCAGCCATGTTAAATGCTCAAACATAAGTATGTTCTTGTGAACATCAGTGTTATCCTGTTTTAAATAAACATGTTATTGGTGGTAGAGTGCAAGAGATGAGGAAAGTTTCTTAGAAGTTTCAAGCAGCTTTGTTGAAAATGCAACTTCTTGAAGGTGTTGAAAGATGCACTTCTTTTTACTGAAAAAATGAACAAAAAAGCCTGGACTTGGAGATCTCTTATTCCAGCTTCAGGAGAGCTTCCCACTTAGTCAGGGTCCAACACTTATTGATTCTGAATTAGTTGGGGACCAGTATGCCTACCAGATGCCTCCTCTTACACCCAGAACAGTTATAGTAGTTAGCGCTACTGAGTGTTCAGTTATACTACGTTCAGAGTGTATGATGCTACTACTTGATTAAACGTTTCATTAGATCTGTGTCCTTATCATGTTTCAATTTCATTGTGGACTGCTATCTCTATTTCTATAATTCTTGATTCTGCGATGAAGGAGCCCATAACCAAGCAAGTAGACAGAAGGAAATGGTCATGGATGACAATAGCAGTATAATTATTGTCTGTATATTTCTTAATATATTGCGATCAACAGGGCTATTGCTGCCACATTGATTGATCCTGAACTTATTGAATACCAGTTGTAGCTTATGCAGATGGTGGAAGACTTCAAATGTTAGCCATATATATGTATGTATGGCCATGGATTGGCCAAATGTACTGGTTTATAATCACCGTCCAGGTTCCAGCGTGTAAACAAGATAGAGACAGATGAAGAGACGAGGTATGGGGTCTCTAGAAGAGTGAAAACATTGATATGAATAAGAGAAGGAATAATTTTTTTTCTGTTTTTTCTCGTTAGCCCTATGTCAATTGGTTATCTTCAATGGGTTGTGGTGTCAGATGTGGAGGGTTGATAAAAAGGTGAAGCATGAAGGGCGACGTGTTGATATGCGTATTGATATGGGAGTTACGCATGAGAAGCATCAAGGACACGTTGGTTGATGATATATGCTAGTGTAAGTATTTCACATGAAGAAGTGTTTGATTGGAGCCTGCCAATGAGGTACCTTTCCTTCTAAAGTGCTACTACTATTTAGTAACAACTGGCAACTAGTAACAAACAAACAAGCATATGCATATGGATTCCAAGCACTGTTACTTTGTTGTTATTGCTCTCAGTATTCATCTTTGATGAGAGAGTACAAGCAGCCTGGCTAATAGCAACAATTGTATGGGCTTGCTTAGGCCCATGATCTTGGGTATCAGTGGAGGCGCCTGTCCAAAACAAACATGATTATGATTCTTGGACATGGCGTAAACCTTTTTACTCAGGAACAGAGAATCTGGTCGTGTTTTGTGGAGAATCAAGGTTCCGGTCCTTAATTAACCTCAGGCTCAGAGATCAGGTTGGATTGGGAATTATGCTTTCCTTCACTTCAACTCCCTCCTTTGATCTTTCAACTTGTCCATCATCTTACTTAGTCTAATCCGCATTCTTATTCCTCAATCATCATTTGATGGTGCCTTGAGAAAAGAACTTTTGACTTGAATTTTATACAGTGGCAACTTTTCACTTTGCATTGTTGCCATGTTGTGGTTGAGTGAATGATAAGACGGTGGACCGGAAAGTAAAACCCAAATGACAGATGGTCACAAACTCAGGCTTGTTTGGATACAGAGCTGCAGGCACGCTCTGCCTCAGGCTCAGTCCACTGCTTTCAGATGCCCTCCGGCTCCGGCGTCTCTGGTCCCGAAAAATACAGGGACACTGCATTAAGCAAACTCCAATCATTCCTCCTAGTAATTCGTATGGCCTGAATCCACTCATCATCTGGATGTGTGTCTCAGAGGCCGGCCGATAACCTATTTCTTCGCAAATCCTACTTTCCTCTACAACCTTTCCCCCAAAAGAATAATCTCTTCCTCCTATTTGGTTGTAACATCTCATTTTAGTACGAATAGTTAAAAATTTGTATAAAAAAAAAGTTTAAAATCCTATTTAATTGATGATAATAAATGATACTCCAGTTTAACAGATTAATCTGATAGATCATGTAGGAGTTTATGAAAACATATTTAGAATTCACCTAAAACTGAATAAATGTTTTTTAAGAATAGTAAATTTACCAAATCTGAGCATAAGTTAAATGGATCATCATCAATCAAATTGATGGTAAGATACGTAATTTTGTTTCTAGAGAGAGAAATTGATAGTAATAAAAAACGGTTTTAAAAAGTTTTATAGAAAATGTGACAATTTAAGATACCAAGAAGGGGTTTTCCCAAAAAAAAAAGTATAGTAGATAGTCTATCCTCTTCAACCCGGAAACCCTGGTACCCCCCCCCCCCCCCCAAAAAAAATAAAATAAAATAAAGCTCCTCCTCTGTTGTCTTGCATTATTTAAGATTGATGAGGATGCTTGTGGCATTTCCCCCTCTAAATGGAAAATATCTCAGTACTAATCACTAAACTTAGCTCTAAAGCAAATCCAACAACAACAATAAAAGCGAACCACCACTATTGTTTACCAACCTCATTTCCCCGGAAAGTGACTGGTCGCCGGCCAGTAATTTTTGGCCATGAAAACTACCAACAAGCAAATACAACAAGAATATTAAACAATTGAATCGAAGGAAAATGAGAGAATTCAGGAAAAATGTTGTGTTGAGGAGGGACAAGCATATATTCTCGCCTACCCAACGGACAAAACTAATACTCCTACTAACAACTAACTTGGGGTTTAGGGACTGACTCGCTCGAGAGTCGGAATTTTTGGCAGAAACGATTAAAGTTTTCTACTTGAATTGAAACAATAACAACAACGTAAGGAAAAGGAAAGAAAGAACAGTACTTTAGAACTTTGGACTCCAAAAGCTCCATATGCGAGAGTTAAATATCCCCATCACGTCCGGGAACACCTTCCGGCCCAAACCCCTGTGGCTGTCCGCCGCCGTACCCAGGCAATCCTCCATCGCAGGCAACAAATTGGAAGCATACGTATCAACATTCTCCGGCGTCGACTCGCTACGAGGAACATCCGATGCTTCCTCGGCAATGACAGCAGCCTCCGGAATCGACGGAGAAGGTTCAGACGACTGTTGACCCGAAATCTCCGCGGGCGGGTTTTTAGAAGGAACCATTTTGCTGTTGGACCGGCGTCGGGATCGGCCAGATTTCTTGGACTTCTTAGCTGAATAATGGGTATCGTTGCTCTCGTAATCTTCTATGATTTGATGGATGAGGTCTTTGTTGACCGAAGAGTCCCAACGTGACCAGTAGGAGGTGTAGCAGTCGAAACAGTCACAAGTGAAGGCAGGCGAGTGCGTTTTCTTGGAAGAAGCAGCAGCTTTTTTCTTGGAATCTTGCGGCAACGATGATGATGCTGGAGAGCTGGAATCACGGGACGGCGACTTGATCATGTAAGCTAGGAGTTCTTGGTCCTCGGCGGTGAGGGTAGAGGTGAGGGCCAGAATCGCCTGCGGCAAAAGCTTCAAGACTGATAGATACTCCGAATTAGAGGAACTGGAAGAAGGAGATGGGTGGACTCTGCCATTGTTGCCGCGTCCCATGGTTGCTCTTCAATGGATGTCGGGCGCAGAGCGAAAAGTAGAAAGTGGAAAGAAAGAGGGAACGCGTCGAGTCGAGAGAGATGGAGAGAAAAGACAGATAGGGTTTCCTTTTCTTTTTCTACTTTTGTTTTTTAGTTATCGCTTCTTCTGTTCTGTGAGTATTTATTAAGCTCCGAGCGATTATTTTAATATACTTGGTACACAAGGAATGAAGGAGGGAAGGGTACATATAGTGGGGAGAGATAAGACTTAGAGTGTAATCTATTATATATTATTATAATATAATTGAGATCAGTTTTTTTTTCTAAACAGATTTTTTTTCTAAACATATGTAAGTTTTAATGTGTGATAAATGCAGATTTTAATTAGCCTACCATTTTTTAAAGCTGTAGTTACCATTTTCTTAAAATACAATATGATAAGTTTTAATAAATAATTAATACAATTTTAATTCTAATCAATTTTCTCACTTATTTCATTTTTTCTTATTTTAAGTTGTGTATGCAAATTTATCAATTAATTATATTATCTATTATTAATATATATTACAGGAAACTTCCGCTCAGAGTGTAAAAAAAATTCAAAACCTGCAATTTTGGAGCTCGATCTCAGCGCCACCTAAGACTCATTTCAATTTAAAAAAAACAATTACGATAAATTTTACCACCTCAACTTATCATATAATGATTCCGTCGATTTCATAAGATCACTCGAATTTGACGTCAACCAATAACAATCACAGCATTCATTCAATTAATAACATTTTTAAATTGCAGTCAATTTTTTGTATTGTCATTTCCATTTCCTTCCTTGTATTTCCTTACACGTTCTTTTTCCTTTCCACTCTCCTTTCTCTCTAAATTTTACTAATCTTTTCTTCTATTTTCCGTGTCTATATTATTTCTCAATTTTATGTTCGTTTTATTTCTTTTTTTCCCTATTGTTTCTAACATTTATCCTCTTTACTAAATTTGCAGGTTTTACAAGTTGTTATCATTCCTTCATGTCACCATCATCCCATCGCTGCCACTCATCCTTCGTCGACTTGTGAGTTCTGCAAATAGTTTGAAGTTTATTTATTCTCTTCATTTTTCATGTATTAAAGTTAGATCCGGCTCATTATTTTGCTTTTTTGTCGCCCTTCACAGGCCTCTGTCTCCTATCTTTTCCCGAAGGAAGTGATTGGGAACTGTAGTTTGCAATTCAATTAGTAAGCCCTACATGCTTTCATCTCCAAATTAAGGAACAAGTCGCTTCGACCAAACGATCAACCGTCTCAGTCCCAGCTTACTTGTGGCGTATTCTCCTATTACTAGTGACACACCCGAAACAGCGACGTCGCTCCAATCATCAGAGAATGATATGAGTGAATTCTTTTTATAGGTTTGATCATAAGTTTTACTTTCCTTGCATTTTTGTACGAACTTTTATTGAAGCAATCGTGAAGAACGAGAAATCTCACTGATCCCTCTTTCTATTTTATTCACAGTTTCCCAGCACTTTCATTATGTTTATTTTTCTACATTTTTTCATTATTAACTCCCCTTTTACCCGATGAATAGCTCTGGTGACCTGTCATGAACTATAATTAATTTAGCCCGCTTATTATGTCGATGACTTGTTGAACTCGGTTAGACAAAATCCGGGAATAAAAGAAGACGCTCAAGTGCTTCTTTATTGCTTTCTTCTTGAATTCTTTGAAATTGTATCTTGTATTCACCATACTATGACATCTCTTATGCTACTATAAAACTAGAATGTTTCATGTTCAGTATTCACGAGTAAGGATGACTCCTACATCAAGTTCGAGCTCAAACACAATGAGGTGGATGTATTATTTAATAAATGTCAAAAACAATTTCATACGATATTTATTTCTAATTGTTTTATCTTATGTTTAATATCATATAACGTTGTGCAGAATGATTTTGTGGTTGCAATTTTTATTTATTTTTAGGTAGATTGTTGTACGTTGGAGACATCAAGTTACATTCACAAGTCTACTTTGCTACTACTTTCTAATAACAAAGACTAAGACTTATTTTATCATATTTACTGGGTTCTAAATGTTATGGTGAATCTATTTATTGGGTACATAGATAATGATTAATATTTTGGCTTTTGTTGCGGGGTTTGTGAGAGGGCCTATAAATGAGATAAATAAAACAAATGAAAGAGATTTGTGATGTATTAATTTTAGTGTAGGATAATAGTTTGGTAATAAATTGAATTGCTCTCATTGCAAAACCATCTTTTCTCACATAGATATGATTATATTGATATTCACTCTCTTCGTGCATAATAAGAATTGACCCAAACATATTAAGGAAATTCTCGGACCATACACACCTGAACATATTAAGGACACGTGACCTCTAACACGCCGCCATTCTATATTGAGATATTACAATATTGCTACTCTTTGACTATGGACTATAAAAACACTAATTACTCACACCTTTGGGGGTAACGATTAACTCCATTCTCTTGTTGTTGTCATCCTGACTTTCCCAATATTCGCTAAATACAAGCAGAGGGCCCCATCTATTTCCTTTTCTCGAATTCCGAATCCGTCGTCATTACACGGATCTCCATGGCGTCCAGCAACGTCAGGACCAGACAGCACATGAGGATTGTGGCGGCTGCCCACACAGATCCGTCACCAGCTGCAAATTTGAAAATAAGCTGAAAATCTAAATGCTTAAGTAGTGTGAAAATTATACAAATTAAATGGAAGTGATCGACAAAATCAATTTCTCCTAAAAAATGATTGGTTTTATAATTTAATTGATTTCAATTGATTTATATTTTTTAACAAAAATGTTTATAAAGGGTTTGCTCATGTACATAAAGTTTGAAATTATAATTTAAGCCGTAATGAAAATAGATATGTTTATTAAATATTCAAAATTGTGTGTTTAGAATTTTTTATATAAATAATACTGCTTGAATCCTTAAATATTACCTCAAGGTTAATGAAAAAAATTAAATTAGGAATTGTGGGGTATGTATGTATATGTTTTTTAAAAAAATCAATGGTCTAAGATCACCAAATAAAACCTTATTGAACATTTTAGTGCTTGTATTAAAGCAGCTAACCAAATACACCATTGTATTGTTTAATAAAGTATAAGCAGATTTTTTGGTAGATTCACTATACTTTGATACAATTGTTTAGGTTCTGCTAACAAATGCACAGATAATGTCTAACATCAGTTATAGGTTTATCTAATGGGTAAAGTGCACTCATGGTCATGTAACTTTAATTATTGTACCACTAGGGTTTTGTTTTAACTTTTTGTACTAATAAAGTCATGTTTTCAAGTTTTTTCTTCATCCATGATATTTTTTACGATTATTTTACTATTTAACCCTTTCACAGGAATGGTACAATTATGAACATAAACTGAATTTTTCTTATTATTCTATTTACACCCTCAAATTTTAAAATTCTACAAACAAACCCTCCAATTTACCTTAAACTTTTCAACTCACCTATCTCAACCACCATCCGACCCACCACTGCCGGAATGCCAAGGGCCGCCGCCGGGACGCCACGGTCCGCCGCTGGAAAACCACGGGACCGCGATTCGCGGCTAGGGCTCGCGATTTGCGCCCTTCGGCCATCGATCGCTGCCCTGGGCACATGATCTGCTACCTCGAACGAGCGATCCGCGGCCTTGGGCTCGCGATCCGCTTCCCTGTGCCGGCGGTTCGACACCTTTGGCCGGCGATTTGCGACCCTGGGCTTCGGATCTACCGCTTAGACTTGCGTTTCATAGCTTAGAGGGCGTTTCGGGGAAGGCTGTCGGCGGTTCGGCGAGATTTCCAGTGGTGGTGGATAGGAGGGTGGTGAGATAAAGTGGAGAGAAAATTTTTAGGGTAGAATTGTAAGTATTTGTAAACGTTAGGGTAGAATTTTAGAGTTTATAAAAATTGAGGGTAAAATTGAAAGTTTCGTTAAACGTTAGGGTAAAATTGAAATTTCCTTGTATTCTAAAAGTTGAGTAAATGAAGTCTTACATGTATTCCATTTCAGAAAAATAAAAACGTTTTTCTTCTAAGTCCTTCAATGAAAATTGAAATACTTTTCCAAATGAAACATTTTAACATTAATTTTATTTTATTATCCTTAATTTAACTACTTATATAATTTTACTTTTATTGTATTTTTTTCATCATCCCACAAAAAACTGAAACATTTTTTTACAAGTTTCTTAACGCCATAATTACCTTACTATCACTAAAATATTCACTATCTACTTCCTTCATCTATTACTAATTGATATACTTTATTTTCATGTGTCAAAATTCAATATTTAACTCAAAAATATAATAAAAATAAATAGTGAAAAAAATTCATTAAAAAATTTTATACTACTAATTATAATATATATACAAATTATTTAGTTTTTTAAATTTTTAAAAAATTATAAATCATAAATTAAATACCGTAAAACAGTTAAAATAAATATATCATTAATGATAACCGAGTAGAGTAGAATTTATATATTTTGTGGTAATTAGATCGAGTACCGTCTAACAAATTGTTGCATATGATGCTCTAACAATAGTTTGTTCCCCATGGTTTCCGAGTGCTGGTTGTGCCGCCCTGGAGTTGCTAGCGTCACTTTGCGGTGAATCGCGGCCTCCGTACCTTGGTTCTAGTTGGACATGGTTTATGTGGTTGTTGTCTATGGTGTTTGCTACCCCGGTACTAAGGGTGGAGGTGTGGAGGGTGCTTGTGGCAAAATGAGTGGTTATGACGGCAGGGCTGAGCACCACTTCGCCCTGCCTAGAGGGATGAAAGCTTGTTTACTGAGTTATCTGGGCGTTGAGTGTCCCTGGATAATTCGGGACCGATGGACAATCTTAGATTGGTCTCCAGTCATCAATTTTGGTTGTCTCACCCATTTTCGACTGCTTCCAATTACTTTAGTTTGGACCATTTTATTTAATTGGTTTGTGTCAATTTTAAGTTTATTCCAATTACTTTAGTTTGGACCATTTTATTTAATTGGTTTGTGTCAGTTTTAAGTTTATTTCTAGTATGGTGCTTGGTATTTATTTGTCATTTGCAAGTCTCTCTTCATCCCTCCGCCTGTGCACTGTTGTGATGCGCCGATATCGTTTTGCTCAGAAACATGGTAGGTATATTGTGATCTCGCACTATTCATCTTTCAATCCATCATGCTATTTGTGGTGTTGCTGGTGATGACCTCTTTAGCTAGAGATGGACAATGAGAGTTTGATATGTTTTTATGATTTGATGATGACCTCTTTAGCTAGAGATGGACAATGAGAGTTTGCTCCGTTTTTATGATTTTAACAAATTATTATGTAACTTAAGAGTTTGCTCTGTTTTTATGATTTTAACAAATTATTATGTAACTTATTTAGCTATTTGATCAAATACTTTTGCACTACATTTATGTCATTTGTGTCTCGGCTTATTTTATTTGATGTTTCATCAAATTAAAAAATAAATCTATCAGATAAGTTGTTGCATATGAGCTAATCAAATATGTGAATTAATAGAAAACTGTATAGAGGACCCGTGTTTAGAAAGAAAAAAGCAAAAGCGATAGTAGCAGGCGACAGATTACTGTATTTGGAACAGCTGACCCTATTCTTTCTATCTAATCGTGTAATCGTAAGAACACCTTGAAGACCTCAACTCAGTAGAAAGCTAGAATTCATAATCTCAACACACACATTTGTTCCTTTTGCAACACGCATGCCATTAACAGCAGCTAGCGATGGAAGATCATGAGTATTTATAGTCGTGGGTCATTAATCGGACTTCTTTATCTTCTTCTTGAGCAAGTTGGAGCCTGAACCAGCAGAAGGCTTATCATCCTCGGACCTCATCTCGATCTTCTTGTCTGCTTCATCCCTCTCCCTAAAATACCGCTCAAACGCAGCAGGTAACAAACTAGGGATCAAGAAGAAGAGCAGATTCGTAGATGAGTAGACCAGATTTCCCACAGCCAGCCACTTCCCAAACCCTTGCCATCCCCTAATTACCTGCACCACCCAAATGTTCCATCCAATATATGCTAGGCTAGGCTAGCTAGAACAAATTTGATACTCTATTTGGGAAATTAAAGGTTGAAATAGTCACCTCATGCACTTGTGGTTCTACCGGCAGACTTTGATTGACCCACACATCACCAATCCAATCGAGGATGATAGAGATCCTCCTAACGGAGTAGAGTAAGGGAACAAGCGCAGTGACCGGCGGCGAGAACAGAGACGCCCCACTGGCTACAATCTCCGTCAGTATCTGGCAGGAGAGCAGGAACAAGTGTGGTGTCACCGACCGAACCGCGCGCTCGTCGCCCCCAGCTAGCCCGCCCAAGGCGTAGGCCAGAGGAAGCAAAAGCCCTACAATAGCACCCACCACCCTGTACACCCTGAACAACGATCCGCTGCTCTGCTGCTGCGCTTCAACTCTGTATTGGGAGGAGGAGGTGGTGCTTGGGAAGGCCAACCGCGAGAGCGCGACGAGGTAAAGAGAAGCTAGAGTTGGGAACACCAGATCCAGGACCGGAACAAAACCGGTGGCTGAGAAGACAACAACGAAGGCCACCAATTGGAGCTCGATGGCTCGAACCGATGCGATCAAGCTCGAGCTACCTGCCTGTTGGGCTACTTTGTCTGCCTCACTGCTTTCGTTAACCGGCGGCAGCAGAGAAACGCCCGACATAATACTTTGAGCTGAGCGCGCGCGCCAAGATTATTAATAATGTTTCCCAGTAGTATCGATGGATTCATCAACTTTAATTTGAAATTTTCCGAGTTGACCACTCACTTTAACGCATGCACTGAATCTGAATTGCTAGCTTGGTCATAATCCATTCATGGAGCTACCTAGCTGAAGATCGGACTCTGTCTCTAGAAGAGAAGAAGCAGAGTGCGTACGTCACTCCTCCCAGACTAGTTAGTACACACGTGACTTGGCAATACAGTGACACGTGTGAAACCTCAATGTGGCATACCACCACGTAGTTAGTTTACTACTGTACTACCACTACCACCTCCACTCTGATGGGTCTGATCTGATTCCACTTTTTACTCCCACCTGTATTGATTATTGATTCGCCAAATTGTTTTTTTTTTAAATTACTTCTCCAAATTGTTTTTTTTGTCTATGTCGCTTCATATATTGGACCCGATTTAAGGGCGTAATAGTCGGACAATGGATCTAGCGTGGGCTCATGTTAAAAACGTTGGGCCTGGATTATGTGATTTTGGGCATGGACTATTAAACACATTTTTTTCTGAACAGCAACAATGCAAAGTTAAAAAAGAAAAGGGGAATGTAAATATACGAATTTAATAAATACGAATTTAATAATTTAAAAATGCATAAAGTTAAAAAAGAAAAGGGGAATGTAAATATAAAATAAAAATAAAAAGAGGAAGAAGACAAAATTTACACTGGTTTCGTATTTTTTTAACAAAATTGGTGTGTTTTGTTTTGAATAAAGTTAAAAATACATAAAGTTAATTTATCCCAATTGTCGCTCATGTGGCATACCACTAGATGATTATGTAGACATTGATTTTGTACATTTTACAGAGTTGATTTTGAATTTCATCTTAAAATCCGTCACAATTTAAGGGTTGTATTGTTAGTTTTACAAAATTTAAGTGAAATTAAAATATTAACTATAAAAAAATGTACAGTTAATATCCATGTAATTACCCAGTGACATGTCACATTAGCGTCAACTTGAACAAATTAACGTTCAGTAGCAAATTTACCTCATCACTAAAATATTGTGACAAATTTAGAAATTTCATAAACTTCAGTAGCAAAATTATAGTATGCTCTCTTTGCATTATTAGATCAGCCCTCTCTCATTTTAGTAATTATACAAATGGGAAATGAAGAATGATAAAACAAAATGAAAACTAAAGGGACCACGTATGAATTTTAATCAGATGTGAGATCCAACAGACGGACAAACAGGTGAGAGGAGTGATATTTCACGTTCTTAGCGAGGGTGTTGAAGTAATTTGACGAGATTTTAAGTAGCCGTTGCAGATGAACGGGATTTCGTAACCACATCAGCAAATTGAAAGCGTGGGGTACTACCGTCAAGCTCGACGTACACGACACCAACGGCGTTAGGCTTCTGACATTCTGTAACGGATCATTTGAGCATGTGGCGGATGAAGATTGGTGAAACCTTGAACTCGAAAAACGGTTCCGTTCTTAAGTCCGTTACTGTGCCAACTGCTAATTAACTGCTGCCAACGTTCTACTTTGAAATTTATATCCCTAGTTTTAATGGGAAAATAAAAAGGAAAATGAAGTGTTTTTTTTGGCTTGATTGTTCCGTTGGCAGGTAAAATGAAAAGTAAACAACCCTAGTATCCTCCCACATTCCGCCACGTCTATTAAGTCGCCTCCCGCGTCCTTCATCTATCCGTTAACTCACCCCTCCTCTCTCTCACCTCTTCCTCCTGTTCGATCCATTAAGAATATTGAAGAACAGAATACTAGTAACTTTTTTAAGCAAGAGGAAGCAAAGATTTAACCTTTCAGGTTGAAAGATTAGCGAGGAGAACGTTAATTAAAGAGGCGTTTTTTTCCCCAATGAGCAAGCTATTATGCGGTTCGCCGGCTGCTTCCGAGACAGACGATCAAAACTCTCCGACGACCGTTCACTGGAGGAACCCCAGCGTAGATTCTATGGACTCTGACGATCTTGAAGATCTGGCTACGACGGCCACGCCCTACGCCACGTGGGATGGCGTCCTTGGTCTAGAGGACCAGCAGAGGCGGCGCCTTCAGAGGCTGCAGGCCGAAGGCGTTCTCTGGAACGGCCCTGGTCCCGGCGATCAGGCCGCTCCAGTTGTGTTCCGGCTGTATCACGGCGGCGACGTGTTGGCCGATGGCAACTGCCTGTTCACGGCTTCGCAGAAGGCCATGGCGCGCGAGGTCGACGCACGTGAATTGCGGCGGCGCACGGTGCGACGGTTCTTGGAAGATCTTGGATCTGCAAACGGGAACCAAAGAGACGCGATAGATGATGCTGTCAGGCATATGTACTCGCCGGATCTAGCGGCTGGATGGGGCGTTCATGTGGTTCAAGAGGTTAAATTGTTAGCAAAGAAGGAAGATAGGATGAGACTAGATGCGGCGATTGAAGACCTCGTCCAGCTCGGAATGCCCAGGTGTCTTAATTACTCATCAATTCGTCCGTTTAGGCCTTTCCTCCTGATCCATTTTCTGTACATGGTCTAATTTTTTGGAAATATCTGATGCTTGTTGCTAGTAACCAAGTGCAAGAAGGTGTCTTTATGCATTTCCGTTCTGTTAAAATTTCATTTTAAGAGCAGTTTTGTGGGAATGTCTGATTTAGAGAATCGGCGGCGGAGTCAATCTACAGAGAAAGGTGTGTTCCTGTGAGTGATGGTGTAAACTGGGGCAAGTACATGTCCGTCTCTGGCTCACCTGATGATGAATACGACATCATCAGCTTGCAGTACAGTGAGGAGGGTCTTATCTTTGTTGATGAGAACTTGGATGGGCGTGCTGCTGCTTTTGGAGACGACATAGCAATTGAGTGCCTTGCAACGGAATTCAAGCGGGAGATCTATGTGGTATTATTCTTCTGCTTTCTGTGGCCAAAACCACGGTTCTTTCTAGATAAGTGCTTGTGTTTCAGAGTTTAAGGTGGTCTGTGTGAGTCAAACTCTGTTAATTCTGTCCAGGTGCAAGCCCATGGATCAGATGCGATGGTTGATGAAGACAATTGCGTTTTCTTCTTTCCACATAGTCCAAGGAGTGAAATTTGCGAGCCTCCAATCTTCCTCTTCATGAAAGGAACAGGTAACTACGACTCACTCTGATTGTTTCACCTCCCAACCGACCGTTTTATTATTATTACCACTACTACTCCTGCGGTTTAGCTGGATTACTAACTAGTTTTGTTTGAAATATGTATAGGTTGGTGCGGTGGTGGTGCAGATCATTATGAACCTCTGATTGCCCACCCTTCTTCACTTGTTTCTGCTGAGAATGTTGCCCTTGTTCTCTGAAGTGTTTTGTGTGGCTTATTAAATAGACGACAAGAAGTAGAAAGAAAGAAAGAAAGAAAGAAAGATTTGTGTGGGCCATCTTCTCCAGTCACCCATACATACTCTATTCTTTCAATTTGTTACGGTATTTAGGAATGACTTATATCTGATGAGGCATACATTTTGAACGCAAAGGCAGGCAGGCAGCAGGCCTCTTTTGTTGCGGGTGATTCCTATACGCAGGCAGCTGCTTTGCTGTGTGCTGTCTGTATCTTAGGCTGCCATTTTTTAATCAGAGCAAATGCTGAGAATCGTTTTTTTTTCCGTGTGTGCAAATGTCTTTATCTTTTCTCATGTATAGTTGATGCTATGGCGTGAAAAGATTAACAAACAAAAAACAAAAAATATATTATCAATAAAAGAATGAATGGATGAAGAATCAGCAGTGAATAAGATGGGGAACAGAGGATCTAGGAAATTGTGCATTATTATTACGTAGTGGAGTATTATATAGTTATCGAGCAGCCATTCTGAATCATCCCAAATTTTCACGCCACAGTTTAATCTACCACAGTGGACTGAAAATTTGGCAACTAGGTAAATAAATCCAATAATAAGAACAAAAACAGGCAGATATGTTAGCAGAATCTTCATCAATCTATATGGAAGACGCTGTTCTTGTTGTTGACAGACTAACAAACAACGGAACACGTCCCACCATCCCACATGGTTAATAGAGCTAGAGACTAAAGTCTTTAAATATGACTAATTTTGCGTCTGCAAGATTGTGTTCGTAGAAAGGAGAGATGGTTGGCATCTCCTCTGACAGAGCCGGGACTGGCCTTCGGGCCCTCTGTTGAACACATGCGGTTAAGGCTTCCCACCTGCGGGTGGATCTAAACCCCAATTTTTTGCAAAAACAATTCTCCTGATCTCCTATTATTATTATTATTATTCAGCCCAGCTCAACAGCTAATGTTCACCCCAGTCACCGATATATTTCTTCTGGACTTTACTACGCACATCAGTAGGATCTCACCATATCCTAGCTGCTATTGGTATTGTTTATACAGAAGATGCACATCATACAGAAAAAGTAGTGCATGTAAAATCTACAAATATATTTTGTTAGGCAAAATATATATCTTCCGTTTTTATGTTGTGCCTTTACTTCCCACTTTATTTAATTAAGCTTCCAGAGACTTGCTAATTAGCCTAGGCAGGTAGGTCTTATTGAAACCAATCTAGATTCCAGCTGCCTTTGTTTATTGACTCTTGCAATGAAGGCTTCAACTCTCATGTTCAATTCCTCTCTAGGCATCAGCTCACTCTCTTCTTCCCTTTCCTGCTTTTCCTTCTTCTCTTTACCTTTCTTTTCTTTTTCATTCTCATCAATCACTAGTATTCCCTTACCCTCTTCTTCTTCTTCTTCTTCCTCCTTTTGCTTCTCTTTAAGTTTGTCTTCTTCATTTTCATGAACTACCTTTTTCTTAACCTCCTTTTCTTCCTCCTCCTTTGGCTTCTCTTCTCCTTTCAGTTCTTCATTTTCAACCACCATCTTTTCCACCACTTCTTCACTTCCACCTCTGATCATTATTAGTGATCTCTCACCAGCTGCTTCTGCCCTCTTCTCCTCCTCTTGGTCATGAGGCAGCTTCTTCATCTCCGCCGACCTTCTCATCCTTCGGCCTCTCTTCACATATTCTTCATATATTTCATTTACCGGGGACGCAGTACCTGTGCAGCTGGCACCAGCCCTTGATTCTCCGACAAGGAATATGACTATGACGTTGACTACGACGAACAAGCACTTGGGATTGCAGAGGGAAGCCCATACGTAGGGAAACGAGGTGAGCACGGAGTGATTGGTAAGATAGGGAAACATAAAGACGCATATGAATGCTGCAAGAGAATATTGGGAGGTAAGATTGTAGTGCAAGTTACTCTTCTTACATGACTTGTGTCCCTTCATGGCCACCTTATAACTGCTCCTTCCTCCCTTTCTTGTATCCATTTCCCCAACTATGGTGTCTGATTCTGATAGGATCCAACAAATAGTTTGAAATAATGGAGAGTTAAGTTGAGGAGGGGTTTGGGTTGGGGTTGAGAAATGAATGGAAGCTCACATCAGATGGCTGAACATAGAGAAGTGGGGGAGGCGTGGAATTTATAGGGTGGAAAAGGAGAGATGGGATATTTTGGTGTTGGTGGGGATTCTAAAGGTGCTGCCACTCCATCCACTTCTACTATTACCTTTTGAATTATTTTTGTATTGGGGTTTCTGCTTTATGGAAAGAGTTGTAGCTAGGCAGTCCAAATTCACAACGTGCCTTCATTTGGGTGCTCACTGTTTTCAGCCCTTCTCTGCCTTTCAGCTTCATTATCTGCCGGTTTTGGATTGGACTCTTCGCTGGTTTCGGTTTCACAACAGGTATAATCGTGGGGTAGGGTAACCCAAGAAAGGCGTCATTTAGCGGAAAAACTATGTAAATGATCAGGATTTATGTTGGATTAATTAAAACATGAAGAACAAAATTGTAGGTTTTCTTAAACCTAGTGGAGGTTTATGTAATATTACAACTTTGTCAAAACCCTCATTATTGGAGTCGGCGGCAGTGGCACGTGTGTATATTAAGGTAAAGCAGTCTGTGAAAGGAGATCGAATCCCAAACACGATTAACTTAGGGGAGATAATAATGAGTACTCCCTCCCAACTTAAGTTTGATTTTTGTATTTGTATTTAACTCAATTTTTGAAATAACACATACATATAAATTATTTGATTTTATATATCAATATATTAAAAAAAATTATAGATTAAATATTAAAAATCAAATTGAACAATTTTTATGGAACAACGAAATATGTACAGTTCAAAGGAACTTGAAGTGTAAAAAGGATGCGGCGGGGGGACCTAGGATTAATTAACGGGCTAGATTATGAGATCATTCTAACATATCAAAACCTGAAGTGAGTATATTAGCAGATAAAACCTTCATGATATGTGGATCTTTCAAGGACACCGTAAAATTAGGATGACAATTAAAGTATATAGGTCCATCACAAATACTTGATTTTACCATGCCTAGCAAGGAATCAGTAAACTTGTTATGTCTTTGATCTCTCAAATCAATAACAACAGAAGTGTTTAAACTATTCCTTGTTAGAGGTTTTAAAGCAATTTGAACTAATCCAACATGCAGATAGTTATAATGATTTTCTAAATGATTTTCTATCATGTATTTGGACAATAGTTCAAACTTGTGATCTTCTTCCATTATAGGAACGGTTCTTTCTACCGTTTTAATAGCATAAGAAGTTCTAAGTTTCAAAGGTTCCTTTACAGTAAACTTCGAACTTGTTTATCTTTAGGATATCCCAGTTTCCTAAACTTTTCTCAATATCTCTTATTATTATGCCTTGAGCATTCTTCACTTTTCCTTTTTCTTTAGAATCTCCTTCAAACTTCTTAGAAGTAGATTTTGCCAAATTCTTAAAAATTCCAGCCATTGAAGAATAATCTTAGTCTCAAAATTTTAATGTTATCTGTCAACGAGGTCTTTTACTCATTCTTACTGCCATACCTTGGGTCTTACCGAGGAAACGCGACTTAGGTGATAGTCAATAAAACCTTTGAAAATAATTTTGAAACTTCAAAAGCAATAAAATTGAAGAGATCGAGCAAAAACTAACTTCTTCGAGTTGAAGAACAAACTCTAAAGTTTTGGGGTAAAAATGAAAAAAGCTTAAAAGTTTGAGGAAGACAGGAAGAGGGGTATTATAGGTTTTTCACTAGTATGTGTTAGAACACATACGTTGTAATTAACCTTGGTGTTAACTTGTTGTGGCGCAAATTTTCTTTTAATGTATAATTTTCTTTTTACGTAAATCATACTTTTTACATATTTTACCCAAAACAAGCCACTTGTGGCTCATTTGATATTTGAAGTACTTGTATTTGATTTATATTATTATTATTATTATGAAAAAAATTCAAATTTTTTTGAAAAAAATATAGAATATTTGAAAATTAGAAATATTGAATTTTCAATTGAATATAATTATAAACCTAATGATTTATAATATAAAAATGTTGGGGAAAAAAATGGGCAAATTATGTAAGTATAAATGAAGTATTTAAATAGTGATGAAGTCAGTGGATTGAATTGATTAGATTGTACAGTAGGGGTTAGTAATATATGCGTGTGGGGATAAATTACATAAATAAGGTTTAAATTTATTAATGATATATACATATATGTCTTACACACTTTGTTAAAATTGAACAGGACCTAGATCCACCTCTGAAAGGATGATGAACAATTGAACTTAAAATCTCCATTTTGTATCTCTATGAGCTTAATCACCACAGTATAGAGGAGAAAGAAAGTCACTTAATTGATTGATTATGCACTGGTCTTGTTTAATAGCATTGCCAAACTTCATACTTTTGTTTATCCTCCTTTTTTGGTTTCATAAATGGATAGTCCTACTTTTCTATTTTAAACTCGAAAACCCAAAATTCAAATGAACCTGAATCAATTCAATCCACAAAATGATTTTTCACCTTAATTTGATGATTGGATTGGAACTTGACATCCATACGCTTCTTCTGATTATCATCACAACAATGACCGTAACAATTTTCGGGCTTAACGGCACCGTTCACCCTAAAGCGTTATCTACAGTTTCGGGCATTTTTCTGTATGGTTGGGTTCAATGTTTTTGGCAGCTCTCATATTTTTATTTTTATTGTGTTCCATTTGATATAAATAAAGACTTTTTATCTTTCGCACTATATACTGGTTATCAAATTTTCTCATTAAAATATTTTTATTTTTTTAAAGAATGATTTTCATCAAGTCCTAGAACATGTTAGACTAATAGATTAAAATATTTTAATGATGTGATGTAGCGGTAATCTGCGACATGGAAATAGAAACGTGAGATGGATGAATGCATGGGATGGGAGAGAGAATTAAAAGTGAGATGGTATTATTGTAAGAAAGTCTGAATTCCAAAGGAGGAATATTGCTTTTGGGTGGCAGTCAGTCGAACTGAGATTGTTGAGGTGAGAAGAGAAAAGAAAAGAAAAGAAAAGAAAAGAAAAGTAGGGTCATAGATTCTGGAGGTTTTATTATTTTATGTTTCGTGGGTTGCCAATTCACCACTCATAACTTTCCTTAGCATCTAAGGGAACTATAATAGTATAATATAAACATTTTACTAAAAAAACAAATTGGGAACCGATAATAATTAATTTAAAACCAAAGCAAGCTGCAAGAAGGTTAGGATCTTCTTCGGCCCCACCTCTGGATCTCCCCCAACAGGCCTGCAGCCCAGAAGCAATTCCATGGAATCCACAAACTGGTCCATTACATCATGGACTGTGAGGTGGCCCATTCATATCCTGCAACGGGGAGGAATTTTGGTTTCTCTTTAAATAATACAGAGTATTTAGTTATTAACATTTTGACTCCTGATATTATTATAGAAGTTCTCTCATTGCTCCGCTACAATTTGGTCAGAGTCTTGGAGGCCACTTTACTTCTTCCCTACCAAATCTTTCTTCTCAAATCCGATCCCTTCTCCTACTCCAATCCGATTTCTTCACTTCTTCCTTATGATCTCTCCCCTTCTCTTTCCCTACAACCAATTTTCTGATGGTTCTAGAGGCTTTGGCGGAAAGCATGGTAAGCAATTCCATGGAATCCACAAACTGGTCCATTACATCATGGACTGTGAGGTGGCCCATTCATATCCTGCAACGGGGAGGAATTTTGGTTTCTCTTTAAATAATACAGAGTATTTAGTTATTAACATTTTGACTCCTGATATTATTATAGAAGTTCTCTCATTGCTCCGCTACAATTTGGTCAGAGTCTTGGAGGCCACTTTACTTCTTCCCTACCAAATCTTTCTTCTCAAATCCGATCCCTTCTCCTACTCCAATCCGATTTCTTCACTTCTTCCTTATGATCTCTCCCCTTCTCTTTCCCTACAACCAATTTTCTGATGGTTCTAGAGGCTTTGGCGGAAAGCATGGTTGTTATTGTGCTCACGAAGGAGGAACCCGCGGCTATTGACGTGGTCGGCCTTGTCGCGACGCCGGTAACTTGTCGTTAGGGTTTTTTCCGGCCACATGGCGACGCCGGTAACTTGTCGTTAGGGTTTTTTCCGGCCACATGGCTCAACCAGAGCATCTGGAGCAAGCTTTCAAGGTGGCATGGCATGGTCAGGTTTCTTTCAAGAGAATAGGCGAAGGAACGACATGGATGAGCAATGGTGGCTCGCCCTGCCTCGGGCAATTAGGCTTTTGCTACCATATAGTATGGGTTCGGAGTCTTCCCTCTCTACCTGTTTGGTTAAATTGACTCAGGTATGTCAATGGAGTGGGTACTTGATAACTTAATGTGAGGCCGGTTCTATGGCTAGATGCGTTCTTACGGGTGTTTATGCAAGGTATAGGCCTTTGGTAGCTTGCTATATGCGGCTAGTTTGGTGGAGGTGGATGGTGGCTGGGTATTACGATAGAGATGATGCACATGGATGCCATGTTCAAAGCCAAGATGGGGTATGAAGAATTCATCCTAGTCCGATATGGACCCGATTTGCTTATCATCTATTTACTCATTTTTTTGATTTGATATACCTTCTATCTTTCCTTAGGCTGTCATTTCCTTGACAATTTCTTTATTTTTCACATCATACAACCTTAAGTTCTATGATTTGTAGGGTTTTTTATACTCGTTCTTGATTAAAGCTGCTTTTCTTGGTTGTACAGAGGTTGGTCTCTTGTGATTAAAGCCTGCATGTACTCCTCGCCTCTTGTGAGTACGGTGCTAAGGAGTCCGGCGCAGCCCACAGCGCCCGTGCGGCGTCCCGAGGCCATAGACGATACCTCCGGGAGCCTTACCATACGCGTGCCAACTGGTTTCGCCCTTCCATGGGCTCATCAGGGAAGCGGTAGTAGCCACGACCCACTTCATGGTCAAGTCCTCCCGACCTGACTCGGCCAGACCGTAGCACAAGGCAGAACCACGCCTCAATGCTACTATCGTCCCCCCATTACACCATAGGCGGCAAACCACAAAGGCACGAGACCATCCAATTGGTCTTTACACGGTCACGACATTTCATGTCGTGACATTCTCCCCCACTCAACAAACAGCACGCCCTCGTGCTGGGGGAGAAGGACTCCGCCCTAAGACCGAACATACCGTACTCGCAATACACACCACCCAGACCAGCCATCACACACGGCAGTCGGGCTTCCTTGTGGCTACCCAGTCTGCATCTCCTCGCAGACATCACCTTTAGGGCAGGGCACTCCTTAGCACGTCGCAACAACCTTGGCGACGTACCGGCATAGTCCTCACCTAAGGACCCCACAAGGTGTGCACCAGTACGCGTATGTCCTCGCTCTGATACCACTTGTCACAGGTCTAGAGTCCGGCGCAGCCCACAGCGCCCGCGCGGTGTCCCGAGGACATAGACGATACCTCCGGGACCAGCCTTACCATACGCGTGCCAACTGGTTTCGCCTTGCCATGGGCTCATCAGGGAAGCGGCAGTAGCTCCCGACCAGTTGTGCCTTATAGGCTACGACTCCCTTCATGGTCAAGTCCTCCCGACCTGACTCGGTCAGACTGTAGCACAAGGTAGAACCACGCCTCAATGCTACTGTCGTCCCCCATTACACCATAGGCGGTACACCACGAAGGCACGGGGCCATCCAATTGATCTTTACACGGTCACGACATTTCATGCCGTGACAATAAGGATGGATGTTTAAAATTTGGGATACCAAAACTTAAAATTTAACATAATGCTTGGAATTGGAATGGAGTAGCTTAGTTGGGGAGTGTTTTCTGGTGTTACATGGAGTGGTCTCAACAGAGAGTGAAAAAGCCTATCTCAAAACTGTGTTTTGAGATTTAAATGTAATATTTTTGCTACTTTTAATAAAATTCTCAGTTTGTTGTTAAAAATATATATTATTTAATTAATTTAACTAACCAATTAATAATTTTATAAACTAAAATATCCTCCATAGTTAGATCTTTATACAAATAACGTGGTTTTAGATTCTCATTGAAATTTATGAATCATATATTGTATGAGTGAATTTTGGGCACTCTTTCTTACAAATGTTTCAATTTGTAACTCCTAATTTTATCATCAAATCACGCGTTGTACAAAAGGTGGTTTCTTTGAATTAAAAAAGGGTATTTCTTTTGATTTGATTATCAAGTTTAAAGCCATTTAATTACATGCCTATTTTTCCCTTTCTTCTGAAAAAAAATGGTTTCATTTTTAAACGAATTTTCCTACTATCCGGGTTGGAGGAAAGTCCTTCTTCCTACACACGTGTCGTGGTGATGGTAGTTGGGGCCTCCACTATTAATTACGGGACTACCATTATTAATTACAGGAGACAGATCGATCTGTAATTATCCGTGGTGATACTAATCAAATAGTAACACGACACGTGCAGGAAGTAGTAGGAATTTTTTCCATCATTTTTTCTTTGTTCATTTCTTGTATCTTGCTTTTTGTTCATTCACTGCTTCTCATTCTCCCCTCCGTTGGGGGCCCCAGATTTGTCCTAAATTAGGCAGCACATCTTCAAAAAGTTTGCTCCGTTGTAATGCATATATACAATGAAATGATATTTCACCTCCATGAAATGCAACTTTAATTAGGTTAAGATTCTGCATGTGAAAGTACACCAGCTATGCTTGTGTTGTGAGTAAGAGCACCCATATTTTGACAAAATATATATTAGGAGTAGTATCTTTTTCCTCGTTCATGTGAATCTCGCTAGCTACTTAAGTTTCTATTCCAAAGTTATTTAGGCTGCGTTTAGATGAGAAATCTTTTTTTCATTTTTTTCTTTTCATTTTTCCACTCCACTCCACTCCACTCTGCTTCCTTGTTATCGATCCACTGCATGCACCGATCTTCAGCAACCAACCTCTTGTTATTTATATCATTCATTCATGTCTTCGCAATCTCTCTTTCGTAGAATCTGTTATTCTTTTGTCTCGGGGAAGAAGATGATGATTTGCGGTTTCATTTTCACCTGGACTGGACAAGTGATCACCAAAAGTCTAAAAGTTCTTTTCTTTGGCGTTTCTTTAAGAAACAAACGAGCGAAATAGCTGAAAATTAAAACTTACCCGGGTAACTGTACGTAGGTTGAATGAAGTTCTGTGAACAACCAGCCAAAATCTTGGACAAGTAGATTGAATAAAGTCAACAACTTTCATTGGCTGCCCCCCTCAAATTCACCTTCTCCAATCCAACACGCCCTCTTTACTTGGACCCCAAGCCCTTCTCTTCCTCAGTTTTGCCCACAAAATCCAGACATGGCAGAGAACAATAACAACAACACAGCAAAAACCAAAGACTCGCAGATCGTCGTGCCCAACAACAAGGACGACAGCTACAAGAAACAGTTGGCTCCCAAGCGAACCTCTAACAAAGACCGGCACAAGAAAGTCGACGGCCGAGGGAGGAGAATACGGATGCCGGCGCTCTGCGCGGCGCGGATATTCCAGTTAACCAGAGAATTGGGTCACAAGTCCGATGGCGAGACGATCCAGTGGCTGTTGCAGCAAGCGGAGCCGTCGATCATCGCCGCCACGGGAACAGGAACCGTTCCTGCATCGGCCATGGCGAACGCAGGAGCCTCTGTCTCTGAACTGGGGAATCCTGTTTCTGTCCCTGCAGGCTTTTACACAAGGATGATGACTGGAAATTTGGTAAGATCTCATCCTTCTCCAACTGGGTTTTGGCCACCATCCAATACCGTAGCCGGGTCGGGTTTGGTCAATGGCTCATCGCCGTCGAGCTTTGGAAGCGAGAGTTCGACTGGTTTGTCCAAATTCGGGTTCCAGGGTATTGAGGTCCCGAACATGAATATGGGTTTCTTGAGCTTTTCTTCGATGTTCATTGGTGGCAATAACCAGCAAGTGCCGGGTTTGGAATTGGGGCTCTCACAAGATGGCAACTTTGAGGTCCCAAATCCTCAGGCTTTGAGCCAGTTTTACCAGCATGTGGGCATGGGGCTCAACCGGGTCGGGTCATTCGTCCCGGATCAGCCGCTCCTACGGACTCAAAAGGATGATTCCATTTCTCAAGGCTCTGAACAGTAGCTAGGCAGAAGTTTATAAGATACACTAGTACTACTTCTCAAGTGTCAACCAATACTTGGAAGCTAAGCCTTGCCTATTTTTATTGCATGTCAGAGAAGTAAAGTGCAGGTAACAGATGTTAATTTCAATGTGAGACTATGCACCACTGATTAGATAAATTCAGCATGATCAGCATTCACATGAATGAAAGTGGGTTCAATTTCTTGTTGTATTATGTGCAGGCTGGTTCTTGAAGACAGGTTCACAAGACTGCTGTTGATTTTTGGATTCGGTTTTGGGTATTGCATTCTTCTGTTTGGTGATGATGAGATTTTGCAAGGTATAGGAAGAGAGTTTTTTATGCATCATTCTGGGTTGACTGAACTGGAGTTTGGGAATTGGGAGAGTAGCTTGGAGGATGGAAACTCTCCGCCAGCTCAGTAAGCATCCATTTTCTGCCTATGAACTGAGATAGGCAGACTTACAAACATTAAAAGCATAATCACTGATTTTTTTTTACTGTGCTATTAATACTTGCGAAAGCTTCTGGGAAAGGATCTAATGGACAGCTTTCTCATTCCGAAGTGTCAAGTGGTAGTTGAGTATTTTTTCCCCCCGCTGTAAAAAGGATAGTGAAATTATCAAAAACTACCATAAGGTATCGCATATTTTCCACTTTCTCCCTCTTATTTTCCGAATTCTCAAAAAAAAAATCCTTAGATTTGGAGAAATATACAATCCCCCCCGGAACCCAACTTCCATTAAAAATCTGATAGAATTTTAGGTTTAATTACAAAAACCGCATCTCTAATTTTTAAACCCTAACAATTATACCCCATCTTTTTTACTCCTAACATTTTTACCATCTCCCTCACAACCAAATCAGCCACCCTTCACCTCAGCCTCTCAATCTTATAAATAGTATTCCAATTAGAAAACAAAACGGCAGAACAATTGTTTAGTCCCTTGAGTTAACTGTCCGTAGAGACCATTCAATTTAGTCCATTTCTCAAAGACAGATGCTAGCTGATACCACAAATGTCATCTTGGACGATTCAATGTCACTTTCAAAATTGGAATAGTAATCAAAGTAATTAAGCAACAAATTCAAAACTAGAATAGTAATAAGATCAACAACTCGTGACTCACCTGGGAATATCAATGAAGCTAGAGAAGAATTAAAAGTTGAGTGTGGATAGATTGTGTCAGACACATGAAATCATGTGTGCCTCTAGATAGAATAAGGAAGGAATGGAGGACACAGAAGAACTCTCCAGCTTGTCACCGTATTTGTCGGCGACGATTCCGGAAACGTGCGAACTACAACGATCTATCATTCGTTCCGCACGCAACAACCAAACTAGAGACGAAATAAGCATATCGATCTTACTTCTTCGCAAATTCAACAAAATCAGCAACAAAATCGACTGCCGGCATTCCTCCGACGACAAAAACCACAGGCCCTGCATTTTTTCAACCGCCCAAAGTGATGCTCTCCGACAATAATATGATGCTTTCCCGAAGCACTATGATGCGCTTATGTAAAATTATGATGTGCTCGTTCTGATGACTTTGATGCAAACATTTCGTTCTACAGAACACAGTGTTACACTTATTGACGAAGTATGATGACTTGGTTCAAAATGATGTGCTTGGTGTCACGAATGATGTGCTTCCGTAAAATTATGATGTTATTCAATATTGGACAAAATATGTTGTATTCGTTAAATATGATGCTCTTGGTGCCATGGATGATGCTCTTTGTTTCAAGCATGATGCTCTACCTCACAAAAATGATGCACTCGTTTTGATGACTTCACGGTACACGCATTTTCTTCAATCTTCTAAAATGACGCCTTTGATGACCACAACGATGTGCTCCTGTTGCACTATGATGCTCTCAAATACAAACATGGTGCACTCGTTCTAATGGTTTAATTATTCTTCAACTTTACAAAATGATGGAGTTCTAAAACTGATGCTCTTTGTGCTTAAAATGATACTCCTTTTGTAAGTATGATGAGATTAGTACTTAAAATGATGCTCTTAGCTATTGGACAAAGTATGATCTCTTGGTTCCAAATGATGCTCTTGGTGACACGAACGATGCTCATGGTTTCAAGTATGATGCGATACCTTACAAAAATGATGATTTTGTGGTGCAATGTGATGCTTGTTTCACTGAGAATTTATCTTCTTGCATATACTTCAGTTGATATTCTTCCAATTTATCACTAATTAGAGTTCTTAAATTCATTCTGATATATTTGAACATCATTTGTATGCAATTTATGGTTACATCATTTTTATAAAAAGAGCATCATAATTAGTCGAGAGAACATTATAATGGTATGTAGGGGCATCATAATTCTGTCGTCTACAACAAGTTGCAATTTCAGGGCGTCAGACAAATTGCATCTTTCAGTTCAGGAAATGGCTAGGAATGGATCGCCGGTGACTGGGGAAACAATTGGTTGCTCTGACACGGTCGATTGCGGCTTCTATAGGCGGATTTCGTCGGGTTGTTCAAACGGATCTCCTAAAATTGTCGTGAATTTGGTGATTGTTGATGGAAGAGGAGGTTGCCACCGAGTTGCTAACAATCTGCCGGTCCTTAAGGAATGAGCTATGGCGGTTGGAGGCAGTAGGTGAGAGATGGAGGGTGGTTGTTTAGTTCTTCTTGAAGGTCCGACGTCGACGGTTAACTTGACGACAGTAGAAGCATAGAGAAGGAGAATGAGTGGCATTTTTTAAAATAAACAGAGAGTGGCACAAAGTGACACATGTTCTCGGGTGGCACACTTTAGCTCGTGCCTTAAAAGTTTGGACTTCAGTCTTCTCTTCGGGATTAGCACCCAACTGTTATGCTCTGATGATACGATACTTTGTTGCACTTTCCTTGAACAAACAGACCAATCAATCCCAGTCCTCTGTTTTGCTCCTCTGTTAATCTTTTTGAACCTCACCATCACATTCCAAAATTTCGATCGCATAAATGGCCATAACGAAGGTGCCGAGAATGAATCTGTGCTCGCAAGGGCTGGAGGTGGGCATATTCGCCTTCTAGGGCCCTCTGAAGCCCGACGTCGACATGATCAAGCTTATCCGCCACGTCGTCAACAACGCTGTCACCTTCCTCGACACCTCCGACATTTACAGGCCCCACACCAACGAAGTCCTCCTCGGGAAGACTCTCTACTACAGCTACAGAGACCAGGTCCGTGGCGATCCCGCCTACGTTCACGCTGCAAGTGAGAGGTCTGGGCCGCTCGGCCACGGTGGCATGGTTGGGGTGGCACCGACGGATGGGTAGGTGTGTCAGTGATAGGTGGCACATTTGGTTGTGGGGGAGATGGTAAAACTGTTAGTGATAACAAAGTTGGGGTATAATTGTTATGGTTCAAAAATTAAAGATGTAGTTTTTGTGGTTAAAACCAAAATTTTAACAGATTTTTAAACGGAATGTGGGTTCAGCTAGGAAATTGTATATTTCTTAAACCTTATGGGCTTTTTTATGAAAATTTTGAAAATGCGGAGAAAAGTATGCTTTAGCATTTCTTTCTTTCTTTTTTTTTACGGCATTACTGAGGAAATGAAGAAATGAGAGATTGAGACACTAAACCTTGAACTCTCTACTTTTTTTTATATATAGGGGTAGAGGATTGGGGGTAGTGGGCTTTGAACTAAACTTTCACTACATGTCCTTCGAGAATTAGATGTTGAGGACTACCTTGAACTCTTTTTTAATTACTAGCAACAACTACAAACTTACGGTAACAGTCTCAAACAAATAACAACACTCAATTCAACCATACCAAAAATCTTGCGACAACATGCAAAAAGGTTGAAAGCAACTACTGCCTACAGGTCTAGAGCATGAAACACGGAGAGAAAACACCTGTTAATTAGAGAGGAAAAAAACTTGATATTACCGTAATCTCCTTAACTATACAGTAACTAATTTCCTCCTCATGGAGAGAAGTGTAAAATGGAGAGTGAAAAGGGGGAAATTAGAGAGTGAAAATGGAGAGAAGTGTAATAAAAATCATACGTAGTACTTAAGGTAGTGCTGTTTGAGAGAAGAATAAAAAAACCTGTTCTTAGTGTGTTAAAATTGAGAAAAGGGGGAAAATTAGAGATTGAAAAATGAGAAATACTCCATAATATTGAAAAATGAAAAGAATGAAACATGTTAATAATTTCTCCCTCATGTTAATGGGTGGCACACTAGTACTACATATAGTTAGAGATGGTTGGGGATAGATAGTGTAAATGGTTAACGGGGTGAGCCCAACCTGAATACTCCTCCACTCCATATTGGGTAGGCCCAAAAATGAATGCATGGCTGCAACTCACAACTTGTTTGATGTTTCAGTAGATAGATGTTAATCACAAGCAAGCAAGCAAGCGTCCATCAATTAATTAATTAATTTCTCCTTCCCTGGCTTCACAGGCCTTTGAAAAGAAATAGTCATTATATGTTGAATGAATGTGAAACAATTGATGGAGGGAGGGCTTAAGTGGGGAAAAGGACTAGTTAATAAACCATTTGGTTGGGTTTAAATTTAAACCAATCACGTAAACTTAATAAAATACTCTAACAAAATTATTGTTTTTTAAACATCTTTTATTGAGTTTTAGGGTAAACTATAAAATAAAGTATCATATATTTGACTTAGTGATTGGTTTAAACTCAACCAAATTTATTATTTTTTAACATATATCATATGATTAATTTATTTATAAGTTTGACTTAAACCATTGACTCAACCAAATAATTTAAGTCCAACTGAAGGAGGCACGAGGATGAGGATGAGTGAAAGTTTTAAACTCTATTAGGACTAGGTGGGTAACCAAAATATTACTAATTAACTAACTCAACTAACTAACATAATAAATTAAAAGACTAAAACACCCTTTGTAGAGATTTATTAATAGGGTAAACTTGACATTTTCATGGTGTGTGTTTTTACACATATGTGGTAAATAGACACCCGCTAAAAATTAGCCATTTAATCTGCACACTGTTGGGAAAAATAATACTCCCTCCGTACGTACCACAAGGGTTGCCAACTTTTTTGTCTTCATGTTTGTGAGGTATTTAATCTTTGATTTTTATTCATCAATGTTATGATATTGAAATTTGAATAATTTACATGATTATCATAATTTGTAGTATGATTTTTCTAAATACTTTTTTTGACTTTTTTTACATTATATGTCTTACTTATATTTTGAGTCAAACACTCAAATACAAAACATGAAAGTCAAACCCTACAATCTTTGTGAGACGGAGGGAGTAATATTTAAGTAATTTAATCTTGCATAAAAGAAAGGGACCTTAGCTTACTTTAAGTTTACGAGGAAAAAAACATTTTTCACCGTAGTTTTTTTTCTTTCCTTTATTTCTCTAATTCCTACGCACTTGTAAGAAACTTAAATTTTATCAACAATCTCCCACTTGAAGATTGATTTCAATATGTCTTCACACTTCTAGTCTCGTTACTCCTGCAAGCCAACTGAAGTTGAACATAACTTTAGTTTGTCGATTGACACCGTCTTTGTCAACATGCCATAGACTGATTTCCTCGGCTACTCCGTGCGGCACTTAGACACACCTCCCTCGTGCTAAGTCAATCTCGATCCGACTCTAAGATGCCTTGAAAGCTTGAGAAAGAGGACTTGAGAGTGCTTGAGAGCTTTTGAAGGAGAACTTGTATTGATTGCTTGAATTTGCTTGGATGGTTACAAATGAGCCCCATGTGGGGGTATATATAGGTCCTCACCTCCTCAATGGACGGTTAAGATCAATTTGATCCAATGGTGGAGATTAATCCTCTAGAATTCTCTATACCACTCTACACTTCTCTATACATCTATACACTTATCTACAAGGATCCAGGCTTCTCTAGAAGGCTTTAGAAAGCTCTAGAGAGTGTGAGAGCCTTCTTAGAAGGACTCAGTCCCTCAAATCCGAAATTGGGCATAGGGTGTTTGATTCACAATGCCTGGTATACCCTGGGCTTGATGTAGGGTGCTTGAATGGGCTCAAGTTGGCCTTAGAACTTTGCTGGGTTTAATGGGCCGTGACATAATACTTCATCTTCTAATAAGATCTGATGAAATGATAACGAAGTCCAACATGCTTCGCTCTGGAGTTAAATGTTGAATTCTCGTGTATAACACTCTAACTATCACTATACAAAACATTATTCTCCTGATCATTGAATCTCAACTCAGTTAATAATCCTTGAAGCCAAATCAGTTCTTTATTGGTTGTAGATATGCAACAATCTTCTGTATTTGTGACATCCAGCTAACAGCTGTAGTACCCACGGTGAACACATAACCGATAGTGCTTCTTCAGTGATCAACTTCTTTTGCAAAGTTTGCATCTACGTAACCTTGTACTTTTAACTCTCCTATAGCAAAGTACAAAAACTTCTTTGTCGTGCCTTGTAGATACCTTAATATCCACTTCACTGCTTACCAATGAATCTTTTCTGGATTTGACATAAACCTACTAAAACGCTCCCACTACATGGCCAATGTCTGGTCTTGTATAGACCATTGCATACATTAAACTTCCAATGGCCAAGACATAAGGAACCTTAGTCATGAAGTTTTTTTCTTACTCCGTCTGAGGACATTGATCCTTAGAGAGACGAAAATGACTGGCCAAGGGTATACTAATTGGTTTAGCATCACTCATGTTAAATCTATGCAAAACACGTTTAATGTACTCTTCTTGAGATAACTTCAAAGCCCGACCTTGATTATCTCTAGTGATTCGCATCCCGAGAATCTTCTTTACTGACCCAAGTCCCTCATGTCAAATTTCTTTGACAATTGTTGCTTCAATCTTTTGATAGCATCCATATCTGAACCAACTACTAACATATCATCGACATAAATTAGCAAACTGATATAACTGGATGTATATCTTTTGAAGTAGCAACAGTGGTCGGCATTGCACTTCTGTAAACCTTCCCTGTGCATGGAGCCATCAAACTTTTTGTACCACTGTCTTGGGACTTGCTTTAGGCCATACATGCTCTTCTTCAATCTACACACCATGTTTTCCTTACCCGTCTCCAAGAAACCTTTGGTTGGTGCAAGTATATCTCCTCATCCAAGGCTCCGTGAAAAAATGCAGTCTTCACGTCTAACTGTTCAAGATGAAGTTCTAGAATGACAACAATATTCAACACTTATCTGATAGTATTGAGCTCCACAACCGAAGCAAAAAAACTCGGTGTAGTCAACTTCTTCTTTCTGTTGGAATCCTTTGACAACTAAGCGAGCTTTGTATCGGCTTAAACCATCATGCTCCTTTTTAACCCGATACACTCATTTGTTGTGAAGTGCCTTCTTCCCTATGGGTAACTCAGCTAGTTCCCATGCATGGTTGGAAATCAATGACTGCATCTCGTCTTTCATGGCAAGCTCTCACTTGCTTGCATCACTAGTCTGACAAGCTTCATTAAAGCATTCGCCTCGGGCTCCCCTTCATCAGTCAATAACAAATAATCTGCGTATCTCCTGTTAGGCATACGAGGTCGAGATGACCTTCTCAACACAGGAGCTGGAGTAGAAGTTTGTGACGTGTCAGGTTGTTACGCACCACCTTGTTCAACGAGTTCCTCTAACTAAGGATTTGTTATAATTGGTTCTGTCACGGGACTATCTAGAATATAATTTACATCTGTAAATATTCGCCCACTCTGCTCTTAGTTGTTGGCGTCAACTTTATGTTCATCCTTGTACATCACTCTTTCGTTAAAAATCACATCTCTGCTACGGGTCATCTTCTTGTTTTCGTCATCCCAAATGCGTAAGCTAATGTTACAATCTCCTTTCATGGGCATGTGCATAATGGAAGTCATGTTTAACCAACAGGGTAAGTAAGAATAGTGGGTATATGCCATTTTTTTGTTACATCGAAGGAAAAAAATATCTCATTCAATAACAATAGTTAATCGAATGGTTAATATCAACAATTTCTAAGTCAATAAAGTATGTGAGTCGAGTCTAGGTTATCTGGTCCCGTTTTGGGTGCTCCCTCTTGTTCCCCGGTTTGTCCGGGCCTTGGTGGGGTTCGGTTAATATTCGTATATATAAATAAAATAAGTAGTTATTTTCCAAAAAAAAAAACAATTTCTGAGTGAAAATGTCGTAGAATTATTGAATGATAGTATAAATCCCATCACCAAGTTACGAGTCCAAAACTTTTGCACCATTTTTTTCGTGTCATCCATTTTCTCTTTGTATTTTATTAATATCATTAATTATTTCATTAAAAAATAACAGATTAACTATCAGTGTTAATAATATATACTTGGGGTCATAAAGGAGACAATTAAAAAAAGGGACAACAGATCTCCATTCCCCAAGTTGCACATCCAGTAACGTTGTCCATTTACCCATAGTTCAACATCCAAATTTGTCAAAAAAAAGTTTATAACTTTCTTCCCAATACATTTAACAACATTAAATCTATCATTTCTTTATAGAATAATATTTTTCTCAAAATTCTCTACTCACATACATCTTATCCATCAATCAAAACATATTTCTCTAAATTTCTTAAAACAAATTTCTCAATCTTGGTGAACTGAGCCTTGTTCCGTTTATTTAGGCTTTTAATTGTGGTAGCCAACTCCAGATCATTGAAATTGTTAGTGACAAATACCCATAAAAAGCCATATTTGTCCGCAGTTCCACACATTATATTAGTACAAAAGTGGTGTTCTTTTTTTTTTTTCTTCCATTTTTGGTTTTTCAAAAAGTGGTGTGTTTTAACTTTTAACCGTTCCAATTTGTTACCTGTGGGTCAGTACTTAATCATATTGAAGTGTTAGTTAATCTCCGCCTCAGGGAAGCCAAATGATCTTATTAGGGTAAATTCGAAACCACCCCCTGAAGATTGGGTGAAATAAAGGTTACCGCCTTCTGTTTCTGGAAGGACCCAAACCAATTTTACCAAACCAAACCTAACCTGCCCTTGTTTGTGTGTGTTACGAAACCTCAGTCCCGAAGTGTAACTAACAGGAAATCGATGGGGTTTTATGTAATATTCCAGACACATCATACAAGCTCTCCGTATTCCACACTGTCTTTGTGGCTAACAATCAATCCATTCCAAGGTGACACGAAGGAAGGAGAGTTGGAGTTGGAGTTGGGGTTGGAGTTGATCTGTTGTGTTGCGCAAGTAGCCAAAACAATGAATCCGGATTTAAGGGTTGTAGGTGTTGGTAGCTATGAGGGCCGAATCCTTCTACATTTGGAAAAAATGTATTAAAGCAGGGGGCTTGGAATCCTGACCTAATTCATCACCAAATTGTCTTTCTCTTCTTCTTCTTCTTCTTTCAAGAATTAATTGACAAGTGGCCCTAAAATCCAACTAGATTCCCTTTATTAACAGAGAGATGGCTAGCTGTACAATGTTATGTTCCTCTCGGCTCGGCTCGGCTCTGATTAATTAATTAATCAATCAGTCGACTGGCATCCTAAAGCGGAGCACAAAGCTTCAGGAATCACCCACCGGGAAGGGGATTATTGAGTTGTGTCCTTCAATTCAACTAGCTAGCTAGGGCACTCTGTCTGTTTGTTTACTATACAAACACACTACCAAGTAGCGGAAGCCAATCGTGGCCTCGATGAAGGGCCTTAAAACAGAAAGCAGGGAGACAATTGAGCACAGGAAACACAAACCCTAGCCTAGCCTAGCCTAGCCTAACAAGAGTGGCCAGGCCAGCACCAAACCGGATGATGGGGGCATGGGCCCCATTTAGGGCAGAGACAAAGCTCCGTATGCCAGCCAGCCTCATGTCATGTGTGTGCGCCACTTTCTCTTTTTATTATTACTAATTAAAACAAAATGAAAACCGTGTGAATGCTGAATTGTTTGTTGTTGTTAAATGAATGAATGAATGAATGGGTATATATAGTATATTTACATATATTTATGTTAAATGAAAATGGTGATGGTAATTTGTTGGTAGAAGAATTTTCTGGAGCTGTTGTTTTGCGTTGTGGGTTATTTAGTGTTTGTGACCCTCCAAAAGCTCTTGGTCCAACTCAAGAACCACCATCATCCAACCAGCGCTCACCGTACCTCACACAAACCAAAACCCAACTTGGAATCAAAAGCTGCAGAGAAGGCGCAACAATTCCATACACAATCAAAAAGTAGACGACGACTTTGATTCCGACAACAAGGAGAGAAGAAGATTTCTCATAGCCACGGAAGCCCTCGCCTTTGCCTCACAATATTCTACCCTTTTGCTCTGTTTTTCCTCTGTTTCCCGGGAAAATGGATTACTGGTCGCCTTCTGTTGCTGCGGATAATGAGTTTGAGAAGCTCGTCATTCGAATGAATCCTCCAAGGTAAATTCATTTCCAACCTTTGGCCTTTCACAATCCTGTTTCAGCGTTAATGCCAATTGGGTTTCGTTCTCCGCTCTTTCTTTCTTCTGGTTTTACTTGTGTTTCTTGAATTTTAATTTTCTTTATTAGCCTAAATGATGGAGCTTGAAGGTTTCAAGGTTTCCTTCAGTATTTACTCAACGTTGATGTGGTTTTTCAGGGTTACTATTGACAATACCACAAGCAGGAAGGCTACTTTGATTAAGGTGCAGCCTTAAATTCTATGGAACTTGCTGTCATTTTACTGGCAAAGGTTCAGAACTCTGACGTTGGTTTCAATTCTGGGTTTGTAGGTTGACAGTGCAAATAAGAGGGGGAGCTTGTTACAGGTTGTTCAAGTTTTGACTGATTTGGATCTTATAATCAAACGAGCTTACATATCTTCAGATGGAGAATGGTTTATGGATGGTCAGTTCGTGTTTCATGGCTTAGGGAAAAAAGAAAGAAGCATGTTCTTTGGATGTGATAAATTCTGGTTTATTCCATCATCTCACAATGGTTAATGGTTCTTGGCTTTTGCAGTGTTTCATGTGACAGATCAATATGGAAACAAGCTGACTGAAGATAATGTAGCTGAACGAATTCAACAGGTACATCCAAAGAGCTAGATTCTTGTTCTGTATCGAGAAACTTGACATAACCCTGCAGCTGTTGTCTTTTCTTATCTTTGAGCCTGTGTCTGTTTTGCTCATTCATACATGGTAGAATCCGCATAAATTTCTGCACGTTTGGGTTAGACAAACCTTCAGATTGTCCATTACCCCAATTTTTCTATATAGGAATAAAACATGTACTGATTAGAGAAGCGGCTTCTTGTTTCATGGTTTGATTTCCATGTGAAGAAATGACTCATCTCAGAAGTATATATACTGGTCAATGGTCAAACAAGATCGGTTGTATGATTATCTGATAGTGGACTGGATTCCTATAACATTCTGTAGCTGTATTCTTTTAGTTTTACTTGCAAGTGGCAAGACATAGAGGAAAAGGGGAAAAAGTAGTGTACTTGTGTACTTGGTTGTGATCAGACTTATCAGGACGTGCATTGTTAATATCATGTGAGTGCTGGTTAAAGCTGCACTAGAGCTGCCAGTCTGGCATTTAGCATTATGGCTCTTGTGAATTCTTTGTAAAGCCCATGTGACTGCCCAGTCATGATGATACTAATCGAATTTACATTTCACAGTCATTGGGACCGAGGGGCTGCAGCTTCCGTTCCTTGACACGGTCTGTGGGTGTTCAAGCAGCTGCCGAACACACCACAATAGAACTGACAGGAAGAGATCGACCGGGCTTACTCTCTGAAGTGTTTGCAGTTCTCACAGACCTCAAATTTAATGTTGTATCTGCTGAAGTCTGGACCCACAATTCAAGAATGGCATCGGTTGTTCACATCACAGATGAATCTTCTGGGTTGCCGATTGACAACCCTGAAAGGCTTTCCAAGATCAAGCAGCTTCTCCTCTTTGTTCTCAAAGGGGACATGGACAAAAGGAGTGCTAATACAGCTGTCTCCGTTGGCTCAACTCATAAGGAGAGAAGGCTGCATCAGATGATGTATGTAGACCGTGATTATGATATGAATGACCGAGACTGTGGCTCGGCTAGTGATCGAACCAGACCTCTTGTGACTGTCGAGAACTGTCTAGACAAAGGGTACACCGTCGTGAACTTGAGGTGCCCTGATCGGCCTAAGCTACTCTTTGATATGGTCTGTACGCTGACAGATATGCAGTATGTGGTATACCATGCAACCATAATCGCTGAAGGACCAGAGGCTTATCAGGTTGTTAAACTTGCCCATCAAGCAACCAATGTACTCACATGATCTGTCTGAATCTATGTTATTGATGATATGTACGTCTGTCCGTCTATTTTCAGGAGTACTATATCAGGCATATGGATGGATGCCCTATCAGTTCCGAAGCAGAGAGGGAAAGAGTAATACAGTGTCTTGAAGCTGCTATTAAGAGACGAAACTCAGAGGTACCGGGAGAGACGATAATGAGATGGAATTTTATTATATGGATTTCTTTTGAAATCTGTTTGTTGATTGCGTGTGTATTGTGTTTGTGATGCAGGGTATAAGGCTTGAGCTGTGCAGTGAGGACAGGGTGGGGCTTTTATCAGATGTGACTCGCATCTTCAGAGAGAACGGTCTGTCAGTAACTCGAGCAGAGGTTACAACAAGGGAGAGCCAAGCAGTGAACTCGTTCTATGTGACAGACGCATCTGGGAATCCAGTGAAGAGCGAAACCATTGAAGCGGTGCGGAAGGAGATCGGATCATCGTTGCTGCGTGTGAAGGATGTTGATGGTGATGCAAAGTTGACGAACCAGGAGAGCAGGAAGTTCTCTTTAGGCAATATCTTCAGATCGAGTTCTGAGAAGTTCCTTTACAACTTAGGGTTGATCAAGTCATATTCTTAGAGCATGCAGTGCATTGGTCATGTAGTAGGTGGTGTGGTCGGGGGTTGTACTTGTATGTGTATATGTATAGCTAGTAGTTTTGAGCTTGCATTTGATCAATTGTAAAGCTAGCTAGCTTGCTGTAAATACATTCTCTCTTTGGTTTTATGAAGATTTTTCGTAAGAAATCAATCAAAACTCGACAAGGCATGCTGCTGTGCTGTGTACGCGACGTGAGTATTATCCAAATTTCAACCGAGGTCAACATTCATTCATTCATTCATTCCTGCGTTAATGGTGTGTCCATTCTATCCAAGTGAGTGAGTGCGCCAAATGTTGACTTGGATAAGACAAGAAAAACCAGTTCAACAATACACAGACGAGGGCCTCACCGGACTGGTGGAGGAGGTTTGTTTTGTTGTTGAAATAAGATAAGGGATCCGCGGGTTGTAGTGAAGAAGTGAGAATTAGCCGTCAATCTTGACTGCCTTTTCCCTCCCAACCACAAAATCATGGAACATAAATAAGCCTATGAACTCATCATGTGTTTCTTTTTTTAAAAAAAAAAAGAAATCAGGTCTGGTCATAGTAGTAGGTGTGATGATGGTGGGAATGATTTAGAAGAGAAGGGGTTCTTTCTGGGTTATACCACTAGCTAGCTAGACTATAGGGCGGGCGTGGTCCTCTCCTCCGCCAACAACTACAGGTCGAGAAGAGGAGAAGGAAGGAGGAGGAGTCACTTTCTTCGTATTGGGACATGGATTTGTATCAACAGAACAGACACATGCGGCGGAGCGGAGGAGGAGGAGGAGGAGGCAGGCAAAACAGAAGCACAACGGCCGCCGGTACGGAAAGGACAAACAGGTGGGCCCCTACCTGTCGGTGGAGGAGCTTGCATGCCTGACTGGCTTCTTTTCTTTTTGTTTTTTTTCTTTTCTTTTCACAGCAGCTGAGCTGTAACTGTAAGGCTGTAAATAGTAGCAGCTCGTGTTACATGTTTGGTTAATTGGTTGGTTTGGTTTGGGACGCGTAAGTGAAAACGATGGGGTTGGTTCGGGTCGGGTCGGTTCGGATCGGGTCATTTTAGCGCGCGGTCCCGAACATCCAGCTCACGTGATCAGAGGATCCTTTCGTATCTACCTTGGTGCACGTGCCCGGTCAAGGCCCAGCCACACCTGTCCTCTCCTCTCTCTCTCTCTCTCTCTCTCTCTCTCAAGTCTATCTATTCGCTACAACAGTTTTTTAAATTGGAGTAAATGTCAATATTAACAATGTATTAATTGGAGTAAATTCAGTGCACAACCAAAAATATTTAAATTATCAGTAATTGGTTTAAATCATCAATAATATTTAACCAAATTTACAAGGTTTCAAAAATTAATATTTAACCAAAAATTAAGATAACAGGTGTATTTTCTGCATTGATATAACACCCTACATATATTGTAAAGATAGTCATAAGAAGGTCACATGAGATCACCAAAAGATTTCATAAATACGATTCCACATAATTTCTTAAATCTTTAAAATCCATGACTGCATTTAAATACTGGTCACTTTATATTAATCTAACAAAAAACCTTGACCTCTTACACATGTAAAGACTTCAAAAGAATGCACTTTAGAAAAAATTAAAGAAGTATTTTATATATATATATATATATTACTTTCTTCAATGTCCTCTAGACCTATTTTTAGTGAGTAACTGATGAAATTTTTGAACCAAAATATTTAAATCAAAATTCATAAGACACAAATATTGATTTATCAAATAAAATTCATATAACTCATAGTACCTATTTTTAATAAATTCATCACATAGAATACAAACACAATAAATACTAAATAATATTTAATAAAACACATAATCATCAAAGATTATCACCAACAAAATGGATGAGAGAACCATAATAGTATATGGAAAAAAAACTTAATTACTATACGAAAAATATATTGTAAAACTCAATGTCTCAAATACATAGTAACATGGCATAAACTCTGTAATGGAGGAAAAGTGATTAAAAAATATTAATTAGAATCACTATATGTGTATGCAGGTGCATAACAAAACATTGCAGAACTTTAGGACATCACAATACTATATAAAAGCGAATCTAACATTAATGTCATATTATATTTTTAGAGAAATGAAATGGTAGTTCTAAAATCAATTCATAGAAGTTTTGACACTAAATTTCTAAAACCTAAAAACAACATATAACAAATTAGAAATTTGTAAATAAACAATAGGTATAATATTACTATGTCTGCCATCAATGTGTTACCAAACATGTAATTACGTAGGTGAAGGTTGTTTAACTTCGCATAAAAGAACTTATCACTTAAAAATCGAAAATAGTTTCACCCAGCAAGATGTATAATGAAGGAAATCATGAAATATTGGAGATGGGGTGGAACAAATCTCTCTGTTGTGTTCTTTGACAAATGAAGTGGCCGAAGGCATGTCACTGATGATCCATCAAATGATCTAGGCAGGAAGGAAAGTGAAACATCAGGAGCAAATGTTCAAGTTTCATAATTTGTCTTCCATGGTATTAGAGAAGTACATTGAGACAATAAATGATAGAGATGGCTTTCCATGCTTAAATATAGCAGATAATAAAAATGACGCAATATGTGCAACTGTATAGTTAAGGAGCTTTCCAATTATGTCGGACCTTAGCAACATCTTTTTTCAGTTTGGGTGACCAATACCATCTAGTACCAAAGAAGTGAACACTTCATAATGAAGGAATGGTACAAAAATTTGGTACAAAAATAATAAATGAAGTAAGAGGCGCGGTTAACTATCTATGGAATTGTTTAAAGTTATGTAATCAAGAAACCGAATAATCAACATCTAAAACAGATTTGAGAGAAATGAAAAGGTGAGACCTTGAATATTATGATGCTCAACGATGGAGATCCAAAATATGAGTCCAAAGTGAACAGAACAAAATATATGAAACATTGGAGAAATAAAGAAAAGTCAAAGAGAGAGAGAGAGAGATCAGAAGCTAGCAGAGAAGTTGTAAAAAAAAATATTGGCCAAAGAAAATAAGAAGACGTTTCGTCGCCGATGGCCATCACATCACTCAATGGAAGCTCAACTATGTCATCTCTCTCGGTTCATCCCGCCACTGACTCGAGAGTGTGAGAAAACTCCTTTTGACACGAAAACACACATCTGGTGGTGAATGGTGACTACAAAAAGGGGAGAGTGAAGATCGGGCTAGGTAGATGGAGACATTTGTAAATGGTAAGCGAAAGAGGATGAAAATAGAAAGGAAACTGTTAGCGGCGGAGATGAGGAAAGAAAGAATGTAAAATATTAGGCGTAATTGATAGTAGTGCTTAATTAGTTTACTTTTTAAACTTTTTTAATTGCTTTTGTTTAGAAAATGTAATAAATAGAAAAAAATGTAGGGAAAAAGAGAGAGAAAAGCGAGGCAACAAAGAGAAAAAAGAGAGGAAAAAATAAAATATAGAAAGAATCCAAAAAATGAAAAAAGAATTTAATTGAAAATCAATGTTGTATTAATTATAGATCAACGCGTACCATATATACGCATATAAAAAAACGAAAGGAATAAGAAAGAGAATATTGAATTAATGGTAATTGACTAAAAATAAACACTTTCCAATTTGTTTCCAACAATTATGCATTGATTGAAGAGAAAAATTACCCGCACATGTGACGCTGACATGGATCCTAGATGACTTCACCAGAACTCAACATTCATTTTTTTCTGACTATTTTTTGTAGGTCTCCTCTATTGAAAAGTGAGAGAGAAGCGAGGCAACAAAGAGAAAACAAATAGAGGAAAAAAGAAAATATAGAAAGAACTCAAAAAATGAAAAAAAGAATTTAATTGAAAATTAATGTTGTATTAATTATTGATCAACGCTTACCATATATACGCATATAAAAAACGGAAGGAATAAGAAAGAGAATATTGAATTAATGGTAATTGACTAATAATAAAAACTTTCCAATTAATGGTAATTTACTAATAATAAACACTTTCCAATTCGTTTCCAACAATTATGCATTGATTGAAGAAAAAAAATTACCCGCACATGTGACGCTGATATGGATCCTAGGTGGCTTCACCAGAACTCAACATTCATTTTTTTCTGACTATTTTTGGTAAGTCTCCTTCATTATAATTATAGATGGAAGCACAAAATCATGAAAAAAGTTTGATTTAAGGCAGGTTGTGTTCAATTGTAACTATAAGAATTGGAAGTGAAATAAAGTTATATAGTATGTGTTCTTTAGAATGAAAATTTTGAAGAATTGAGTGTAGTATTTGAAATTGAAATGATATAAATTGGGAAGAAATTAGTATAGTTTATTGATGGAATCTCGATGAAAATATTGGGGTAGAATAAACTCGTAATATTTCTTATTCTAGAGTAATATTTACGAGAGAAAAACATGATAGGAAAAGATGATTTAATGGATATTTGATGAATTTATTTTATTTTTTTATGTTTTTGGATCGAAAAAGTTGGTAATTTATTTTTAAAAAATTGTTTGTTGCACACTACCAACATTGTATATTGTGTTCTTTACATAACACTCCAACCCTTTTTTCTCGAAATTTTCGAGGGCCCGAGAGCTTGGGCCCATGGGCCGTAGTGACGGGCCGGCCCCAGGCGCTGCGGCCTACAAAGCCTGGGGAGAACGCCGAGGCCCTAGGCCGGCCCGCAATTCCTACTTTAGGGATACAATACACCTCCATGGTGTGCGAATGACATCTGTCCCCCGGCCCATGCCACTGCCCATACCCTCCCAGGCCACTATAAATACTCCCTCCCCCGCCTCGTCAAAGACACGAAAACTTAGACAATACACCCTCAATTTACTCTCAATTCACCGTGCCTCGGCTACTTTGCGAAGCGAGTTTTGACTTGAGCGTCGGAGAATTGTACCAGGTGCACATTCGGCATTGGAAGCAGCACGCCATTGGAGAGGAGCAGCGCGGACGAAGCATCGCGGAGATCACACATCTTGGGAGCTCTTCAACGACGGACGAAGCCACCTAGAAGAGCCTCATTCCACCTCGACATGTCTGGATTCTTTCCCTTTGGGAGGCCTACCTTCTCAGATACGGTCTCAGGTATTTCACCCTAGCTCCGATCTTTATTTTACTTAATGTTAATCCTTTGGTATTAACAACAATACTCCAATTTTTTCTATCACAAAATTTCCTTTCATTTCTAGAATTTCATTTCTTTCCCTCCTATTTCCCAACTGAAAGAAGACACCCTCGTGAATTGTTATTGAAACTTCAGATGCTGTGTTTGAGTGTCGGCAGCTAGTAGCAACTTGATTTCATTCTTTGATTATTTCCCCTCTTCTTTTTGTTCCGAATATATGCAGCAATTTGGGATGAATAAATTATTGGCACCGATCGTGCATGTGGTTTGCCTTCTAGAATCTCTTTGCCTGTGTCCATCATCCATGTACATCATGGAATGCTTTAGGAAAGATGAGTGACAGCCATATATACTAGAGCTGTGTAACGAATCTGAGTTCATTTGAACTCAGCTCGAGGTCAAGCCGTTTTTAATAAATGAGTTGAGTTTAATCGAGTCAGTGAGGTTCGGTTTAGAGAGGTTCATGCGCTTACATAAGCTTAATGAACAAACCGAGTCCGAACTTGGTAAATTTAAGTTTGAGTTTCTGAAAATTAACTTTATTTCATTAAATTAATATAATACTTTACATCTTAAATTTTTTTGACCTTCACGAATCATTTCGAGCCTTATTGAACCCAATTTTAAAATCGAGTCTAAGCGAACTACTCACTTTTCAAGCGTCACCAGCCTTCAAATCAAGCTCGAGCTCGAACTCAAGTCTTTCATGGATAAACATATTTATGTGAGAAGGATCCTTCTAAGCATTTGTGTTCATTTGAGAATAAAACGCGAAAGAATTTGAGCATTAAATTGTTTGCTTTTTTAAAAGTTTAGTGGAAAAATGAACACAAAGTTTTGAAACAACAAATTAAATGAAGGAAAACTTTCGTGCAACAACACACCTGCTGCTTATAATATCCAAATTTCTGATTAACGACCGACCATTTCATCTAGCAGTAATTCGGGTAACATGACGAAGTTACCTACCTGCCAGTCTTCGTTGCAAGGTAATTGGAAACAAGCGGCCGGGCATAGCAGAATTGAACACCGGAAGTCAAACTGCTACTTTGACTTTAACTACTCGAACAGATGGTGCAGTAAAAACTCATGTAAAAGCAAGTGCTGGATGAGTAAACATGAATGCAATGCAAGCAACTCCTGTAACAGTATGAATACGAAGAAGCGTAAATGAGCTACTATTGGATCATTTGTTTCAATCAATTCATTCACCATGAGACTTGTAACGAACAAATTTGCTATTTGAGCTATTGGCAATTGGAAGAAAGGAGAAAAAGGCTGATAGAGCGTGGCACTCTGGAACCGGCTATATTCAACATCTGGCTGCCCAACGTCTCTCCCTGTAACGCAGAAGACGTGGCTTTAACATTTGACGTTTCTGCTCAGCATGTAGAGTTACTTCTAGTACAAGTAACCAAAAAGCAACTAACAATTGATGGATCGATGGGGCTCTTCTTCACACTCCAATTGACTTGTTTACATGAGATTGATCTCGAACTTAATTTAATTACTGACTGAGAGCTCAAAGGTATCTGATTATGCTGATATACAGAGCAAACAAACTTTATCCAGCTCTCAATCGCTGAAATCTAATCTTCTTAAATTAACTGTTTTTCTGAGTTTGTTTTAACTTATTAATAAGCCCACATAGCATAAACAGGAGTGTTTTCAAGCTCAAGCTCAAGTACCATGAAATAAATGCAAGCACCATTGGCATTTCCATGTCTAGCTAGCAACAGAGTTTGCAGCTTCGCTATTGATAGTAACCGGTTGGGTTGAGATTGAGCCGAGCCAAGCCCGAACCTTGCAGGTTCGAGCTCGAGCTCGTTAATATTTGGGCTCGGCTCGACAAAAGTTCGACTCGAGGCTCGTTGGAGCTCGACTTGCTTGCTGGATCACCGCTGGTAGCCGAAGATCTGAAGGTTCGGAGAAGTAGTGGCCGATGGTGGGATGAGTAGGTCTGCATATGTGAGTCCGATGGCGAGGTGAGTGTGCGAAGATGTGTGGCTGCAGCAGCGGTGGGAGGCTTTACAAAGGACGGTGGTGAGAGTGAAGAGGCTTGGAGCAGGGCATCGAACGAGTGGGAAGCTCAACATGGAAGCTCGGCCAGGCTCAATTTCGGGATTCGTGACGCCTGCGGCTCGGAGAGTTCTAGACGGATTGGCGCCTGTTTGCTGCGGAGAGGGCCAGGACAAGATTGTCGGAGCCTGGGGAGGGCTTCACCGGCCCTGGTGTAGCTGATCGGAGCTCCCTTGGCGTGCTGGAGGCGAAGCAGAGGTGGTCGAGGCGGAGCAGATCGACGGTGGAGGGTTGGAGGTGGAAGGTTGTTTGGTTATAAGGAAAAGGTATAAGTGTAATTTCAGACGGGCTCGAAAAAAGCTCGCAAGCCCATCGAGCCAAACGTCACGAGCTCGAGCTCGAGCCCCGTGAAGCTCGGCTCGTTGGGCTCATTAAAGCTAAGCTCGGCTCATTGAGTTCGTTAAAGCTCAAGCTCGAGCCGAGCTCGGCTTGGCTCGATTCGTTTCACAGCCCTAGTAGCTGGTGAGCTGAAATGACGAAACAGGTCCTCCATTTCCACGTCTTCCGTCTAAACCGAACGTTACTTACGTACCAATGGCTGACTTAAACAAAGTGGCGAAATTACGTTATCACCCACAGCCGGAGATTCAGGATGGCATCATCGTCTCTTGGTCTTGGGTCATTGAAGCCTCTGGTTTCAGCTCGGCTTCTAAATCCTCCATACCATCATTACTCGCGAAGCATCTCACCCATTTCTTCGCGTTTTCCATTAAAGGTCTCTGCAACGAACATGGCGGCGGCTGGACCAGAAACCAAAGTTATTGATTCCCATCTGCACATTTGGGCGTCTCCTCAACAGGTCTGTCTGAATCCGAATTGAAAGTTTACAACTTTTTGTTTCTATCATCAACCAAGTGTATTCCACGCTGAACGCAGGCTGCTAACAAGTATCCTTATGTTCCTGGTCAAGAACCCACCTTACCCGGAGATGTAGATTTCTTGCTCCAGGTAGTATATTCATCGCTTGCTAATTCAACAATTTAATTGTGAAAATTGTGGTCCTGTTCTTTCAGAGCATATGCAGTTGGGCTTCATAATTGACGCTTAAAATAAAAAGCTATATTAGTTTTTGGAGGAATCAAATACTTCTATTACACTCCCTGCAGTGCATGGAAGAAGCCGGTGTTGATGGTGCACTTATTGTCCAGCCCATTAATCACAAATTTGATCATTCTCTTGTTACAAGGTTTGTGTTCTATTCTCCAGTGCTGACCTTCAATTGCCATCTAGTAATCTAGAGTTAATTATCGCTTCTAAAGCTAATCTGGTTTCAATTCCTCACCTGTGCTTCATAACGGTGTTGATTCCAACTTGAGAACACCTTCACATGAATGAGCAACTTCAAAAGGGTAAATTTGAAAGGATTTGTGTAAGATGGAAGTGAGGAGCTAAACTCCGTCATCATGTTTAAATTTCAAACTTGTGCATATCAACTGAAAGTCTGAATTCAGCTGTTGCTTAAACTTTGGCATAATTTCATCATATACCACTCATTTGGTTTATTTTTCTTGATTTTTTATGTTATTCCACTAGGCATTGTGCTTTGTATACCAAAATTGTAATTTTACAGTGTCTTGAAGAGGTACCCTACCAAATTTTCCGGCTGCTGCCTTGCAAATCCTGCAGAAGATGGTAGTGGGCTCAAGCTCCTTGAAGATCTTGTTTTGAAGGTTTCTTGAATTATTTAAGGTGATGAAAGAATCCAAATTCATGGCCGTGGTAAGTCATTCTAAGAACTTCTCATTTGTGCTAGGATGGTTATCGTGCTGTTCGTTTCAATCCATATTTGTGGCCTTCAGGAGAAAAGGTATTTGCGGAGACCGTGAGTTCAATGGATGTTATGTCTAGCTACATTTGGGAAGCAGTCCATTCAATAGCTGCAATAGAAACCTTTACATGTTCGCTTCTTTTAATCTTTAAAAATTTAAATTCACTATTCTAAATTAGGCCTGCTTTTGTTATTGTATGATATTTTGTCCTTGCTTCTTCGCTTACATGATAATAATGAGATTCCTTTATTCCTAGTAAGTTTATCACCTCACCCCCGAACCCTCCTTAATCTCAGTACCCAGTTGAACTCTACATTATATTGGGATAGAGTGAGTACATTGTGAATTTGTAGTCTTCTTGCATCTATATTTTTTGAGGCCTCAAACAAGATTTTGTTGGTATCTTTAGGTATTTCCGTATAAATATTCAATTAGTGATTGGCTGAATGTGTTTCCAGAAGAAAATCATGAGGATATTGCACATCAAAATTACTGATTTTTTTCTTCCTCGTGGCTGGTTTTTTGTAGTTAAACTTTTCAGTTCGAATCAGCATTTGATGATATTGTAATTTAGAATCCTGACCTCGAAGACTTCAACTGAAATCACTTATTGTTAAATCTTTATGAACTAAGTATGATTTATATTTATCTGTCATCAATTTAGTATGTATGGAGGAGGTCAGGGGGACGTGGGTGGATTAGTAACTTGCCTTCTGGTAATAAGCAAGTTTATTTTAACTTTAAACTAAAGGTTTTGTTGTTTATTGTTGATATTTTGTGATGTGGTTTATTATTTTAGCATAATCGTTGTATCAACTCTAACATCCAGCATCCAGGACAAAATCTCAGCAATCTTCACTAATGTAAAAAGCTTGTGATAGACAAAGTAATGGCTGTAATGGGTCACTGATCACCTTACTCTTAATTGCAATGCCTGTCTTTCAGAAGTCAAATAAATGTATCATCAATAGAATTCATATTTAAGGTGGAAAGGAAGCTATATTCTGCTGTCAATTAATGGATCATAATCTTGTCTGTTAGCTTGTTAGTGCTGAAGGCTAAAGGCACTTCACTGCCGTAAGTAGTGACATCACTATTGTTCTTATCAGATGACAAATGACATCGGGAAATCAATGTTTTCTAAAGCAGGAGAGCTTCGAGTACCTGTGGGTTTTATGTGCATGAAGGTAATAGCTCCTCAATCTATAGTGATTTTGTGCAATGCAAATACCCAGAACTGGAAAAAGATCTTTAGCTTGTTTAGCTTGCCTTATTTTAGTATTTATAGCTGCCTCATGACCTTTCACCCAGCAGACTAACACGTGGTTTATCATCCTGAGTCCATATACCTGGTTGAGTTGATGCAAACCCACAATATTGACTTTTGCAGGGTCTTGATTTACACATTTCAGAAATCGAGGAACTATGTGCGCAGTTTGCTTCAACAACCGTGCTTCTGGATCACTTGGCTTTCTGCAAACCACCGACGTATGCTTTTCTTTCCTCTATGCTGTGGAAAATTTCATTAGTTTTATCTGGCTAATATGTCATCCACTAGCTCCTTCTGTCCACGATCTTGCCTACAGAAATGCTGAGGAAAGGCTTACCTTCTCCAGGCTCTTAAAGTTATCCAGATTCCCTCAGGTACAGAAGCTATATTGATCATATCTCCCCTGACTTGATCTCGTTGTGTTTCCTTTCCCTACTTTTCAGCAGCATGAAGTTACTAATGCAATGAGAAAGTGCTTGTTTGAACATCTCATATATATATATATATATATATATATATATATATATATATATATATATATATATATATATATATATATATATATGTGTGTGTGTGTGTGTGTGTGTATGTCAGTGTGTGTGTGTGTGTGTGTGTGTGTCTAGAATCTGTGTCGTTACTTAGAAAAACAGTCCTTTTTGGCCAAAAGTGGTCTGTATCAGTGTTGGATGAATCATGATCCTTTGAAGGAACAATTGGTTCTTTGTTGCTCCACACTTTTTCCTTTCTTCCTTTTTTTTTCCTGCATTCATTTGTATTTAATCTGAGCCCGAAATTTTTTGATTCCTTAAATAATTAGAAATAGTTCAAAATGCACAGGTGTATGTTAAGTTCAGTGCCCTGTTCAGGGTGTCAAGAATGCAATTTCCCTACACGGATTTAGGCACCGTACTTGCAGAAGTTGTCAAGAGCTTTGGGGCCAACCGAGTCATGTGGGGCAGGTAATGTCTTTCAGAGTTGCGCAAAAGCGCTGCATCGTAACAAATCATTCGGAATGTACATTTGGTTAGGAATGCAGATATGTTCCTTTACTCTCCACTTATCCTGGCTGGGACACAGGATTTTTATTGAGGCTTTCAAGTGTTTGCAGTGACTTCCCATTTGCCGTCCCTGAATGTGGATATAAAGGAGCAAAAGAAGCAGTCTCTGTGATCTGCAGTCAAGCATCCATATCATCTTCAGAGCTTGAATGGATTATGGGCAGAACCATTAGGCAGATCTTTAATGATCAGTGGTTGTGCTAGATATCACAATATCAATGATGAGTAGTAAAACTTTCTTATGCCTGTTACGTTTTACAGTTGCGTTGATCTAAATGAGGTGAGGTGAGATATTCGTCATCATGTGAGCTTCATCTCGAGTTCAATTCTGGCCTAATTCCATACAAACCACTCAATTCCGTATCGAATTAAAAACATCCATATCCTCAATACTCATGGGGTTGTTACTACACAGCGTTGGGCAATTGAAAAGGTAAAAGTGTTCTCTGAAACTTCTAGGGGCAAAATGGCATCATAAAGAAAATTCAGGGTGTAAAATGAAAGTAACCTTCATTATTTTCAATCCCATTTCCCGGACTCAAAATCAAAACGCCAATTAGCGAAAACGGAAGTAACCTCAAAATTGTTGCCTGGAACATTACAAACAAAATGCTATCTGCCTATCTGCTGTACAGAAGTGTACACCGCCCTTATACTCCACTCCGCCATCATTTGTGTCACCCTGCACCTAACAAAACATCTACAACTGAGCTAGCTATATACCTACAAAACATCTACAACTTCTCTTAGTCATCCAACCGCTGTATTTCGCCCATCATTATGCGGTTACTTGTTACTTTAAAACCAAGAAGAGCGGGGTCTATTTGTCTTCCTTTCTTTCCCTTCTTTTTCCCCCCAACTTTACCCTGCATTCCCTCAGTGGCCTCTGCTACATGGGTGGTCTCCATGGCAGCGTTTTTCTTTGTATTATTACTCTTCAGCATGTCAATAAAGGACGTATCAGATACATCAGCTTCACCATAGGAAGAAGTACGACGAAACCGCATGTCCTTTTTACCAGATGCCACTTCAGAACCTTGGTTCGTCCACAGATCTTGCTTCCCAGCTGGTATATCAAATACAGAATTCAGACTCAATACACAATTCTACAAAGAGAGCAGCGGAACAAACTCCAAAATTTGAGGACTAGCATAACAAGGGCGGAATGATGGTTAGATACCACAGCAGTTGCTCAGCAATAAAATCTCAGGAAAAGCATTGTAGATGCTAATATTACCATCATTGCCACTTGGAGTCCTTGCTCTGCCAACAGGATCATAGGCAACCTCAGAGAACCCTTCCTGTGATGACATGCTTGACACTGAAGGCCGCCTCAGCAATATATTCTCCTGAGACTTGGGTGGGACCTTTAAACTGCGTTTGAAAAAAAAAGAGGAAGAAATTATCAAAACACAATCAGTACAATTCACCAAAGGAAAGGAAATTCAACTCTTGAAGTTTTACAACATTTTTCCAGAAGCAATAAGATCCAAAAACCTCCAAATTAATCAGCTGAAGAACTAACAGGCATACAGCTCACCTATCCTTGCCATCATCCCCCAGGAGAGAATTTGAAGATGCAATCTGGTCATTGTAAAAACCTGGATTCCCAGACAAATAAACAGTCAAGGCATAGAAACAAACATCAAATAATGTAAAACGCATAATATAAGCTCATATTAATTACCCATAACAAGTGAAGGATGTCTACTGATACTTTCTACGCCCGTTTTCTGCTCAGTTGAGCTCAATTCTCCTTTCCTGGCAATGCCATCCCGAACCTCAAAACTTGAAACCTTTCTCAGACTCTCGTTCTTAGCTCCCTGGTTCATCCAACCTGCATCTGGCAGCTCACTGCTCACATATGGCACGTCATTCATGCTAATATTGGTGTACATGGGCCGAACATTCTCATGAAATCGTGATCGGAATTTTTCTCCTTCAGACAATGGCCCAGATTCTGATCTAAACAATGACCTCACACTTGTTTCTGGAAAGCCACCCTGCCTATCAGCAATGGAAGCCTGTTGTTCAGATGCACTTAAACCATACCCTGCAGGAAGTGAGCTTCTTAGGGTTGCATCATGGTCAGCAAGGACACTCAGCGGAGGGTCAAAAGATCTTGATCCAGGATAAATGCCAGATTGAGACCTGTCAAGAGATTCAGTGGGTTGGCTTTCTGCTTTCTGATGAAGCAAGTCCATCAGTAATTGTCGAGACTTGTCATCACTGAGCCCTTCAGACATCCATAAAGCAGGACTTTCAGAGACCATTTTAACCTGTGATTCCCTCTTATTCTCAGCACTTATATTCATTGCCTGGATTTGAGTTTCCAGCCAGTCATTTCCAAGCCGCTCATTGTTCTCAGACCATCTGCCTTCAATTGGATCGAACTGTGAAGAATGAAATTGATTAGAGAGGGAGGGGTTTCGGATATTATGAGCATTAATACGAGAGGAAAATGCCCCCACTTGATCAGATGGCAGATGTATACTCGGCTCTTGCAAATCCAAACCGTGAGTATGAGCGATGGCATTCCTCAAGTCCATGTCACTAGCCCCTGAAGGCAAGGACAGAGACCGCTCAAATGGCAATGATGACGGCTCAAACAGTCCATGTTGCACCTGCTCCCTTAATGAAAGATTTCGATCAAACTGGCTGAGCTGCTCCTCATGCAGAGGCCTCTGATGGTGTTGGTAGAATTCTAATGGATTAAATCCTGATTGCTGGACTCGGTGCACACCAGAATGGCTTGAATGAAAACGACTGTTCTGATCAGATGGCCATGTAGATTCTAGAAACCTCTCATCATTATGGTGTTTCAGTGAGAGTTGTCTCTGCAGCTGCTCCTGCTGCATAAGTTGATGCTCCAGTGACTGCATTCCATGGCGTGGATGTGAAAAATTATCAAATAGATCTCCTTGGTTTTCCTGATGTGGTAATTGACCAAAATTTGCCTGAGCAAGCCTCTCCAAAGCAGAAATGGAATGCCTTGAAGAATGATGAGGCTGTTGCATCTCATGCAAAAGCTGCTGTTCAAGTAGAACTTGATCAAGAAGGCTGTTGGGGTGAATAAGATCGGCATGGGATTGTCCAAGACCAGATTTAGGAATTTGTCTGTGTAGCTGCTCCAGAACTGCTTGGCGAACTTGAGACTGTTGCCTTTCCTGTAAAAGTTTTTGATGATGTTGGATCTGCTGCTGCTGCTGCTGCTGTTGCTGCAACTGATGTTGAAGCTGCAACTGCTGTTGCTGCTGCAACTGCTGCTGCTGCTGCTGCATCTTTAGTGCCAAAAGATGTTCAAGGTCTGACACAGATCGGTTTGACAGATGCCTCTGGTGCATCAAATTCTGATTTGTCACATGTTCAAAAATCGATTCATCTCCCCGCATATGAGGAGATACAATATTTTGCTGTTGGAGATGCTGTTGCTGAAGTTGTTGAGACAATAATCTGTCCGCCAAATCAAAATGGTCTAACTCACGCTCAATATGAGGGATGTGGCGAGCTGTTACTGGATCTTGATATGACTTAAAGTTGACAGTATTTTTTCTGTGAACATCAGACCAACTATTGCCCCCAACAGCTGCTTCCGTCATTGGATTAAATGAGGCAGCCCTCCCAGCAGAAGGTACATTAACAGAGTCAGAAATTCTCAATTGACTGTCTTCAATTTCTGACCACAACAGGCCAAAGCGCTGCAGCTTAGAATCATTTTGATTGGATAAGCCAAGTTGATTTGATTCATTCTGTTGAGAGAGATTGCTGGCAGATCTTTCTATGAAAAAGGGAATGCCAGCAGAAGTTTCTGGAATGGACAAGCTACTTTTCTTTGATCTCCCTGGAAATACAATCTCTGGATGACAAAGATTAAGAATGAGGATAAATTTATGAAAAGCAAATTAGATCAGCTGATGACTACTACTACAAGTAATAGTTACCTTCATCTTGGGCAGGAAAATCATCAAAACCTTGACGATCAGTATGCAATGATTTCAACATCTTATCAGGTCCAGAAATTTTGGGTTGAGTATGCTTGGAGGGACGATCAAACTCAGAGAAGTGCTCAACCGTATCACCTTTTGCAGATGAAATAACATATTCTAATGCAGGAGTAGGTGTAGCTGAAGTTGCATCTACTTTTCCTTCAAAAGCACTAAACTCTTCCAGCTTGAAATTCAGATCACTACTGGAAGCAAAATTTCGTTTAACTTTCAAGTGCGGCATAAGCTCACCCAATTCCTGAAAGGGAATCCCTTCAGCAGAATCAGCCAGGCGGACCATCAAGTCTGTTCCAAAGAAGCCTTCTTCAAACCACGTAATGATGTCGGCCCCAAGAAATGGCCCTTGTATATTCCCCTGAGGGTCAATGTAGCATAATGTGAATTCCTCTGGAGGAATCCCATCAACAGGCCCAGTTGATTGATTCCGCTTGTCACAGAGTTGCCCATTGCTTTTCTCAGAAGAGCCGAAACTGTATTGAGAATTTTGATTATCAGCAGTTTCTCTAATCATGTCACCAGAAAGCGCAGACTTAGTTTTATCATGTTGTGGATGATTGGCAGTTGGGAAGTCTAACGCCTTCCTCTCAGAAGAATCAGGAACAGCACCAGTCTGCACTTCATCGCATGTACTGTCTCGAACGCCCAGGCTCGGGATCAATACATTTGAGTCAGATGGAAGAGAAATAGACTCAACTCTGTGTTCTCCTGAAACATTTGTAGAACACACAGTTCAGAGTTTAGTGTGTTCAAGGACTTGGTGTGTTCAGTAGTGATAAAAACAGAGAGGTCAAGAGAAGGGTCCCTTCATACTGGCGGGAAACATTTCTGTAAGGAAGACAAAGGGAGGGGGGGGGGGGGGACCTACCATATCCTGCTTTCACAATAAACGAATCATCTGGAGCTGTCAGTAACATCCCAACAGAGTCTTCTGGTTGGACTTGAGCAGATTTCTCCTTGTTGAACTGGAAGTCTAAAAAGTCTAGAAAAGGGAAATAGTTGAGTACTTATGGAAAATATTAAACAGCTGGGAAGAATTACAGTTCTAGTATATAAAACCTGAAGAATTTTCTGTTGAATTTCCAGTCCCAGAAGAACTGTATGCAACCCCGCTGCTGGTGTCTTTTCCCTTCCATATGTTGTCAAGAAGAACCTTCAATTAACCAACACGACATATTGTGACTGGAAAAAAATATGAAACAAGAAGAGAATAATTTGACCGTTACTGATAGATGAAGAAACTATAAAATATTTTACCTCCTCTTCAGCATTTGGGGTAACAAAAGCCAGTGGTTCCATAAATCCTTTCTGCGTTATGGGAGGTAACTCCTCCATCCCATCAGGCATGGCAGTTAAAGATGGACCATGCTTTTGATCACGGTATATATCAAGAAGCTTTCCTCTTGGGTAACGGAAGACATCTGGCCACATGTTTGGTCTTCCTGGAACACTTTGACATTTAGAATGGTGAATGACACTGACTGGGCTTCCAGAAGATCTCCCTATGGAAGTTGACCTTCCACGTCCAATACTAAATCCAGGATTAGAGCTCTCAACTCTCCCTCTCTCAACTCCAAATCCAGGTGCAGCATGAGAGTAAGCAGAGCTAACTAAATGAGCTTCCATTCTATGTCGAGGTCTCCATTTATCATTTGGTTCAGTGTCCCGTTCAGAGACTGGACGGTTGCTGCTAACAAGAGATTGAGTTTCATGAGCATCTTCCTTCTCTTTCTCTACAATTGTTCTCTTCTCAGTTCGCAATTCCTTTTCCCTGTCTTCAGGACCCCATCTTGATGACCATTTACCATCACGACGGGAATCATGTCCAGGGTTACGAGTGTTACCATCATGCCACCTCTCTGATGCAGACAAAGCTCTGTTCTCAGTTGTCTCCCTGGATGAAACACCATCATTGCGACCCTTCCTTCGGTCCCTCCTACCACCAAGTAAGCTAGTTTCTCTTTCCTCCTCATGCCACCTCCGACTAGTTTCACTCTCAGTTGCTATCCTTCTCCAATCCTTCTTTTCCTCTGAGCCTTCCAAACGCCAAACCTCCTTTGGGTTGGGCTCAACGGTATTCCCACCAGAAAGTGAGTTTGGAAGACGAGTGTCCTGGAAAGGATGATGATGACGATGACATGTGAGACCATCAATTGAAAAGGCGAAAAAAAGATAAGAGCAAGGGCAGGAAATGCAAAAGCTAAACCTGAGCTAGTAGATTTAAGAAAATTTAACAGCCCATGTTAAGTCCACCAAAGGTAATGCACCTTGAACCATAACAAGAAATAATTATCTGACTTTCTGATAGTATCAAAAGTAAAAAATTAGTTCATCCAAACCACCTATAACGTCATTAACTGAAATTTCAGTCATTGACCTATTTCTAGGCGAGAACTCACCACAAGAAATGCAAAATCAGCTAATGAAGCTTACAAATAACACTCGAACAGATTATTAAATAAATTTATGATCAGGATCTTCAAGCAACACAAACTGACCATGTGCCATGTAATTTGTTCAATCAGTGAAGCAGAAACATACTTAGATTGGTTCATAAATGGTATGAAAACCACTAGAAAAGCTTAAATCAGAAAGAAAGGAAACAATGGTATTCTATTAGGAAAGCACTAGTCATTCCAAGTAATAAAGCCTGTATATAGGATATATCTGCATGAAACAAATGAACCATAACATTAAGTGTGAGATAATCGGATTATGTACCATCTTAGTTTCTGTGGGCTTTGCATAGAGCCACTGGGGAGACAAAGGTATGCTGCTTTCAGATGCACCTTGATCTACAGAGAGTAATTGGATAAGACGTGGTAAGCTTCAAATGTGGAAAAGATAACAAGAAAAAATGCATAAGAAAAGATTGCGACAAAATCTACCTTTTGACTCATCAAGCTTGTCATCGTTCCCTCCGAAAGCTTCTACTGAACAACATTAAACAAATAAAAAAGGTAAAAGGCAGAATGATGTTACAAACAGCCATTAACTGATTGGTCTATTAGGACAGCGAAGTTAAAAGAGCACTTGCTACATGCATGTAACCAAACAGCAGACAAAAACGAATTGGAATGCCCTCAGTCCCATGAAACAAGAAATCCATTAAGAAATACACATTTAAGTAAGGATCCATAAGAAAAACAAATGAGCTAAAATGTTTACAGGAAAAACTTATAGCATGTTAAAACGGTTTGCCTCTTTTTACAATTATAGGTAAGAAATAATTTCAGAGACGGCTACAATACTAATAGCTGAACTGGATCTGGCCTATGATCTCATCAACTGTACGAACACCATATTCTCAAAAGAAATGGTGACTTCAAAGCATGCAACATTAATCACATATCAGCAGAGATCTCAGAATTCGCCAAGCACTACATGAGTCGAGAAAGGGCGAGAATCATCAAATGAAGCCTACGAGATATAGTGGAAGTGCACTTGACGTGAATATATTAAGTTCCTTTAAAAGACTCAGATCCTAAACTAGTAATTCTCCAATTTCCTTTTCAACTATAGGCAACTGGGAAGAACTAAGCAAAGACTTGAAATCAATTAGACTGACAAAATGGGGCAAACCCGAATACTTTGCCATGTCACGTGAGTTATAATCGAAGATCAATAAGAAGGCGGCGAAAGCCAATCAGTTAATAACCCTAGCTGAAAAATCAAGAGATACAAGAAACGAAGAAATATCGGCCGGGACTGAAAATTTCCCTAGTTCAGAGATGGAGTCCAAATCTGAATCTTATCCAGTCCGAGCAAGTGGAAAGAATAGTAGTAGATGAATGGAGAAGCACCTTTCATGGCGGCAGGGCGATTGGAGGCCTTGGTGGGGATGAGATCGTCCGGCAGATCCAGCTTGCTGTCGGCCATCGGAATGCGGGTAAATGAAGAGGTACAAACCGAAAGAAGTCAAATTCGAGAAAGGGCGAACGATCGTAGGATTGAGCGGAGGAGGGGAAGTAGCAGAAAGAAGGAAGGAGACACAGAGACAGGTGAGACGGTGTTCGGTTTCTGCTGCGGGTTGGAGTCTTGGAGAGGAGAGGGCTCGGGCTCGATTGAGATAATTGTCGTGACCTTTTACCCAAACTGAAAATTGCTAAACATACAATTTCTTTTTTTGAGACATAAACATACAATTTCTAGCACAACATGAAGTAATTATTTTTCGTTGGCCAACAAGTATGTTTTTGTTTTTTTTCTTTCGAACAAAATAAAAGAAAAAAAAAAGTCCCATAAAGGTGTGTTTGTGTATTTCGGAATATATGGATATAGAGATTTCTTAAACACATATACGTTTGAGTCTTGATATGATACACATATGTGTAGGTACACATAGTAGATTAGATGCCTAATTTACAAAACAGTTTCAGCCCAAATCCACTAAAAAATACTAAATGTCTAAATTATCCATACATACTTTCTCTATATATTGCTATGTGTACCTACACATATGTGCATCATATAATCGGTATATACGTTTAACATTCAATATTATTTTTGCTCAAATTATTATTAAAAGAAATTATTTTACAAATTAAAATGTAAATAAGGGTAGAAATTTCTCAAACCATATTAATCATCACCTAGATAAAATTTCACCCATTATCCCAAATGGCTCAATTATAATGTAATCTGGAAAACCAAACTCAACTAACTGAATAATTACATATCCGTCTCTCATTTTCCAAGTGATCTAGGCAGATGAAAATTCATGCAGGTGATAAATAACATTGACAGAAATTTCTATCCCAAAATTTTCAAATCGCAATTTTCGTACAATTTCTACTCTCACATTTATACATCTATCAAGAAAAATTACATTAAAAAAAAAAGCTCGAAATTTTGTTCTTAAATACACCCAAAGTGAGATCATTGTGATTGACGCCAACGCAATGGCAAGATCATGGTTGCGGAGGCCATCGGTGCAGTTGCTCCAAGAATGTTCTTCTGTAGGGCAAAGTCAAAGTCACTTTTAACGTCGAAATAAAAATTTACCCCAACCTAGTCCCAAAAGTAATTGATACGCATTCTTAAGCACGTATACGTCGTGATCAAGAAAAAGAAAGAAAGTGAAAAAAAAATAGTATGTAAAGTAAGAAAAAGAAGTAATGAAATGTTGACTTTATTTACCAAAATAAATTCCAAATTAAATTATTTTCCTTATTAGATATATAAAAGTAGTTGCCATTTTAAACGATTTTGCCACATCATCTTTAAAATATACTCCCTTTTGTCATTTAAATTTTGTTACAATTTTTTTTAAGATTATTCCAAAAAAATTGCTACACTTTCTTTTATGAAAAAGAAGAATAATACCAATTTTACTTTATTACTTTTTACATAAATTTTACTTTATTACCCTCACTCTATCTTCCTATTAAAAAAATTTATTTTCTTATATGTATATTTTACTTTTTTACCCTCAGAACAACACATTTAATTCACATGTGTCAGTCAAAATTTAGCATGTTCAAAGATGTTCAAAGAGATGGATGGAGTATAATTTATTTTCTACATCATCTTTTTTTTTCTCAACATATATAGTAGACCACACTTTGCAGCAAAATCACCAAATTCATTAGAAGTGGCACTTCTAGATGAATCCCAAGCAATATTACATTCCCCTCAACCATCTTGGCGAGTAAAGCATCCAAGCAATTATGCAATATTTTGTTTTGTTCATTTAAGTTCTTTATACTTCTTCTGAGCATCATTCATGGTATTCTCGATGAATTTCTATGTCTCCCACTTTACTTAAAACTCAACATTTTCACTTCTAAAAGCATATGCGAATTTGCGCAACTTTGTTACATCCTTCTGTAATAATCACATGAATGCTTTGTGATGCTTTCGCCAATTCCTTAATGGTCTTTGACAGCAAAATAACCTTTATCCTTCATAGTTAGCTTGCACAATATGGCACTTTTCTTACTCCATGTTGAGCTCTTCTTGCCACCTAATGAACGGTGGAATTCGTCATTCAACGACTGTGATTACTTGTGGGCACAAGTTTTTCATCCTGATTAGACAAAAAAACAGTATTTTTTCAATTATAAAAATTTCATTCTTTACTTTTATGTTTTAATTGTTTCCATTGCAAAGCGTGAATGAACAAATTACTTAAGGGGACTCACAACCTGTCGATGTTGAAACTAACCTATAGCTATCTATCTAGTTTTCATAAACCTACAAAAACCTCTTATTTCGCTTTGTTTGGATACAGGAGTAGGGCCGGGACGGGGCAGGCCGGGGAGCGTGTAAGTGTGTTTGGATAAAAGTGGAGAGGATTGTGCACCGTAAATCCACGTTTGGATGGAAAAGAGCGGTTCTCAGCACTGGCCTCTCTCTGTTTGGATAACAAGAATCATGGAGGAGTGCCGGCACGGGACAACTACTAGCCCCTCGAAGCCCACCTTTTCTCTTTTTCTTTGTAATTTCACCGGCCTTCCAAATCGAGGAGCCACCGTTGGAACTCTCGATTATTTATTAGGCGAGAGTGAAGGGACCCCGGCCTTCACTTGCGATTTAATGAAGATACATGTACCGGCCCGGCCCTCCCTTTAAATTTGTATCCAAACAAGGCGTTAGTCAAACCTACACTTACCCACCTCAAGCCCTAACTACATACATATTTTTGTTAAATGATCGAATTGATATTCGAATGATATCGCAAGCCCTAACCTATATGCACCGATGTTGCCCCGACGGCGTCGGTGACCACCACCCTCTTACAACACTGATGACTATCAACCATGACGCCACCGGTGCCTCATGGCTCACTCGTCTGTGAATAGCATAATCTTGCACCGCCCTCCAACGCACACCCACCCCTTCGCAAGCCTCCCACCGACCATGACCATCATCCCCTCTTATGTGCATCCTTTCCCTCGTCGTCACCCATTCATAGTCGACTCCCTCCACATCATGCCACACCTTTGCTTCAGATATAAGTAGGGTGGGGTGGGTGGTGGTATGGGGTTGCAACGACAAGGTTAGATGATGTGGGTTGAACAACTAGGGTTAGGTTGATGGGTGGTAAGGGCGGTGATCATTTGCGGTGGCAAGGTGAGTTAGTGTTTGTAATGGAAATGAAATTTTAGGGGTTAAATGTAATTATAAAAGTCAGGGTTCAATTAAAAAATCCAAATTTTAAATTGAAAATTTGACACTAGATTTAGGCGTTCCTATTCCTATTGAGAGCGGTCAGAGCTAATTGTAGTACTAACATCAATAAATTAGTATAGAGAATGGGTCATTTTGTCACTAATGTTTGAGGATCGGTAACTTTTTACCACTAATCTTCTTTTGGTGGTAAAATTGGCACCGATGTTTGAAAAAATGGGTAAATTTATCGCTGACGTTATATGGTTTGATGAATTCCATTAAAGTTTTTGAGTAAACGTTTTATTTTCACCTTAAAGTTTATAAACCTGACAATTTAATCATTAAACTTTATAATTCTTACACTTCGACTCCTCCCTCCCACCTATAGCATCCTACAACCTCAGTATGTTGTTGCACCACCACCCCTTCCATTGTTGCACTGTTGCTCGATTAATCATTTTTTTGTATGTTTTTTTAATACATTACACTTTTATAGTGTGCTCATCTTTTAACGTATTAAATGATTGATATTTTGATCTCATTCCTCACCACAGTTCAATGAACCTTTATACTTTAATGGATGATTTCAAGTAAATTCATACACCTAAAACAAATTGATATAACATGATTAAAAGTTTTACACAACATGCGCTTCATCATAGATCTATCTATTCTAAGTTATGACCCATAATTTCATTATTTAGGGAAAATAGCACAAATTTTAGATTTAAAACGGGTTAACTTCTACATTCTCGGAGGCTCAAAATCTCAAAATACAATGTTAAGAATTATTGCTTATTCTACTGTATTGTGCCCATTAGCTTGAGCGTTAAGATATTAAAATGTCTCATTTTATCTTAAATGGAAAGCAAAGAACGTGTAAATTAAAAAATACACTACTAATTAAACGGGTAACATATTTAAATAACTGATTAAAAACGACTAACATTCAACAGTCAAAAAAATTGCTAGAAGGTTTATTGTCATGAAAGGAAAAACCTCAAATAGCGGTGCAGCAATGGTGCAATAATGGAGGGGCTATGATGCAAGAACATGCTGGAATTATTTTCCAACGAAACTCATCAAACCTTTTAACATCGGTGACAAATTTGCTCTACTTCCCAATCATCTTGGTGGTAAATTTATCCCAAAAAGAAGTTCGGTGGTAAAAAGTTGCCACTCCTCCTGAACATGTAAAGGTGGGAGAGATGATTTGAATTTAAGTTTCACGGTTTCAAAACATACTCGATCGATACTCTCATACCCACCACGAGACGAGCAAAGCAATAAATAAGCAAACTGCAATTGTGAAGCATTACTGATAAGGGGAAAAAGAAAATAAGCAAATTGCAAAAAGATTATCACAGGCTGACTGACAGTGGGTGGAAATGGAATTGGACTATCTCTTTCCATTTTTCCTATTCTCCGGTGACTTTTCGTAACCGTCGACGCACCCAGCGGCGGCGCTCCTCTTTTTCATCCTCCGTAACTTGTCGCACACGAAAGCCCTCTCCAGCTGCTCCACCCTCTGCGTCAGCGAACTCAGAAGCCGCGTCTGCTTCTCGTTCTTCTCCACCAGTTCAGCCATCATTTCCATCATCTTCTCGCTCTCCTCCACCATCCTCTTCAGCAGATCCCGATTTCTATCGTTCTCTGCTTCCGTCCCCTTCAATTCTTCTCCCTCACTCTGACTCTCTTCCTTCACCATCGCTCCTTTTGCTTCGCAGTCGCTCTCTTCCTCTTCCCCAGCCGGACTCTGGGTCGAACCGGATTGACTTTCCACCGCTGCGGCATCCTCCAAGATCTCCTTGTTGAAATCTTCAGCGACCAACTCAGAATCAGCAACGTTGTTGGTTTCTGAATCCCGACTCATTTCGGTAAACTGACCCATTACATCTTCGTTCGCGGGAGCGTCGCAATTCTGCTCTGACACAGATGCAAGAAGCTCTGTTCCACGAGCTCCGGGCCCCTCGGCGGCTTCGACGACCTCTTCCAGATGGTATGAACCCACTTTTTCGTCGCCGGGCTGCACGATGGCGTCCAATTGCTCCTGCAATGCAATCGCCTTCTTGATCACCGATCGCCGGTAATCCCTAACCTCGGCATCCGCTGCTCTCACCGAATCCAACCGTAATAGCAAACTCATCAACGTCTCGTTCACGCTCAATCGTTCTCTCGAATTCCTGCGAACCAGATCAACATACTCCTCCTTCGAAACCCTCTGCTCGATCGCCAACACCTCCTCCTTGATCGCCGAGATCTTCTTCAGGCTCTTCCGTACAAAGAAACCCCTGAATGCCTTCTGGATTTTGACGGCAGCATCAGATCTGCTACTCTCCGATTGGACAAAACGAACCGGGATCGACACAACTCTGTGAGGACGATCCATCACTCTCACCGGCTGCGCCTGCAACGGGACCGGCCTCGCAGTCGTCGTCGGGTAACACGGCCGGCTCGGTAAGTCGTAGAAGCTCCGAAAATTTGGCTCCATAACTTTTACAGTAGAAGGAACGATCGGAAGTAGTATTCTTCTGGGTTTTGCAATCGTAGATTGTTGGGCGTTGTGAATTAATTACTAAGATAGCCATTGCGTGAATAACTAGTTATATATTGGAGGTTGGTTTGGGATGGAGAAAGGAGAGGGAGTAAATGGCGGAGTCTGGAAGCAGCGAGAAGCTTCTCGAGGTGGAAGATAGATATTTGTGGACGCCGAGGTTTCTGTTTCTGTTTCTGTTTCCGGTGCCGCTGCCTCTCGATTTCACCCGATTTTTCTAGTACTTTCTTTATTCGCAACAGCATGCCAGCTTGCCAGCCTGGACTGCCAGCACAGCATCATCCTCGTACACAATAGTGGAGTATTGTTTAGCTAATAATAATAATAATAATAATAATAATATTTGCAAGAGATTATGAAATTGCGAAATCAACATCTACCACCATTTCTTGGCCATATAACAGCTCAAGGTTTAATGATTAGAATTTCGTAACATAAGAAGTAAACGTAGGATTTCCAATTAGTTTTGATCATTCCTGGTGCTTTTCATCAAACAGTTTTCTAAAAATTAAGACTTTAATTTCTCATGAAACTTTGGGTATAAAAGACGTTGACGTCGGTACTAAGCATCTAACCTAGTAGCTAAGATACTCGGATATGAGGTGGATGTCTTGTATTCAAGCTCCACCATCTCCAATCTCCTACCTTCAATGTACCAAAAAAAAAAGGACGTTGGCGTTGAAAAATGTCTAATTACTGAAAGGAGCTGGCCTGAAGAGATAAGTGGTAATTAACGAGAAGAAAACACTAGAGGAGCTTCATTGGACATCCGTTGGCTTCTCAGCAAACCAGACGGGATTATGCACAAATCAAACACCAACATGGCTGTTTTGAATTTTTATATCCGTTGGCTTATTTTTTTATTATTTACTTTTACATTAACAGAACCAAGCTAAACATCAGCACTCTGTTGTTCCTTCATACACTCATCAACAACTGGAGTCTGAGAATCGATCAGAGAACATTCATTCTTTTTGCCAATGTGATACCAGCCCTTCTCACAAGCTCACTCGCAGCACGTCTAGCTGCTAAAATGACTTCCTCCTAACAACAGAAAAGTGCAGACATATCAGAACAACGATACTTAAACAAATATGATGGGGGTAAGATCAAAGCAACTTATTTGTAAGTGCGAGGTTAATGATAACCGCTAATGGCTACCAAAAAGTTATCTCAACTTTAGAGGAAATGTCGCTCTATTGTATGATAACAACTTACTTATGAGAAGACAAACGGAAGGCAGCATAATACCTCATTTACGTTCAAGATCTTCTTGTCTTTCATGATCCACTTGCCATTGCACATCACAGAGACCACATTCTCAGTTCGCATGCAATACACAAGGTTAGATATCCTGCCAAAGAAAAGGTATGAAATGAAATCCTTAACAGACTTGGAAGCAGCAACGAACGAACCTGATATTACAGCCAGATAGATATGCATCTAAAACAAGAGAAAGTGACAACATAAGGCAATTATCATTTCCCAAACACCACCCAAGGGAGGAGAAAAAGCCAACAACAATACAACGTGAATAATAGTAGAGGTTCTCATACAAGTCATGGACAGGAATTGTTGCCCAGGAGAAAGGATTGATCACAACCAAGTCAGCCTGACAAAATAAGACCGAAAACTGTTACACAAATTTTAGTTTCTAGCAAACCTTAAAAAACCATGGGAATAAGGTGAAGAGCCAACCTTTTTCCCAACCTCAAGGGATCCTATCTCATTATCCCAAAGCACTGATTTGGCACCATTTACTGTCGCCATTCTAATGGTTGTTTCAGCAGGAAGAGCTGTGGGACTGGCTACTCGACCTTTATTAATTAGAGAAGCCAAGTACATCTCATCAACTGCAAAGAGTGAAAGATACTAGAGCTCAGTAGCAACATCTGAGACAGGTCAATGAACAATTTTGATCACACTTAAAAATACGCTATCTAGATATCATATATTTGCCATTGCTCTTGTTATATTAAAACGTCAGTGTACTAATTATTAACAAATTTATGGTAGGATTATGCAAATACGCAGTAGTTATGCAGATATCCTACGCCAAATTGGGCAGCAATATCAACCTTTTGAGTAAAAAGCTGTTTAGGAAAAAGAAATTGAGCAATATGGTTAAATTCACGGTATTTCTCCATCACCATTGCATAAATGTTTCCACATCAGGATACAAACTGCTTAGTGAATGCAACATTAAAACTTCATCTCATCACTTCCTATCGTAAGGAATGTGTGATCAAGGTAACTAAATCTTGGAAAGAACTTGCTACATTTAATGTCAATACCAATATTACATATTAGGGTGTGTTCATTTGTAGATGTATTATTAGATATTAGGACAGAGAAAAGTGGAAAGGTAAAGAAAATCAAATGGAAGGAAAGAAGAAATTTGAACATATCAGATATTAAGCTTGTAAATGAACACACCCTTAGGTGTGACAGCATGAGTGGCTAAGGATCATCAGAACCAAGATGCAATAGGGCTCTACAGAGACTGGTGTAAATATGCACTTGGCACTCCACATGTCTGCATGAGTGGGAGGGAGGAAGGGGGAATTCCATCCATGTAAAAGCCACATCACCATTTCGGAAACAAGAAAATGAAAACAAGCATGACGGAAATTAAAAGATTTTGGACAACAGATTTCAAACGAACCAATGCTCATTCTATTATTTGACGGTGCTCCATCCGTTCCTAAAGAGACACAGATACCAGCATCCATCATCTCTGTTACACGAGCAAAACCAAGCATGCGCATAGCAGAAGCAGGACAGTGAGATACCTTGACCTCAGCTTTTGAGAGAAAACCAATCTGAAAAAAAATATTCATCAGGATAGTTAAAATGGTAGCTCTGCTCTCTGTCTACCAAATCCTACTGCACCAACTCACTAACCCATACAACTAGTTGAACCTAATTTCATAGTTTTTGAGGAAATGGGCAGTCAATAATCATAAATAAAATTAATAGTATACATCGGTTTTAACTTGAGAGTACGGCCAGTCTTTACCTCAGCATCATTGACAAGAACTGTATGAGCAGCCAACAAATTGTCCTGTAGAAAATCTATCTTGTTTAAGAAAGTAACTGTTCCATGGTCAACTTTCCTTGTACCTATCACATGCTGATTCTCGTAGGGTATTTCTGCAACATGCTAAAGATGAAGTTATTAGGTTAAATCGAACTAGAGCTCCAACAATACATGTATTTGGTGTTAAAAGTGAGTCAAGTCAGTTTGACAACCAAATAATTGAAAACGATGAAAAAATAACAGTAGGTTAACTTTTAACATGACATGAAGTGTATAATCACTATAAAAGAGAAAATCTCCACATGCCTGAATATTAATCGACATGTAAATAGATCTTTTCTGTTTTGATTCTAAGGAATCACCTATTTATGCTACATACGGCACATGGCTCCAGAACAAGATCAGGACGATCCTTTTTATAAAACTAAGTACTAACAACTGATCTTTGGCATTCCAGAGTTAACATGCAAACAAAAATGGACTCACGAAGTAACAATGATTAATAACCAGCCAGTACTAATGGTGCTAGTAGCTTCTAACTTGAGAGTAACAAGAACCAGAGAAAATACTGGTGGACAGATTCACCAAAGCTTCGTCACTAAAGCTAGAGAACAGAAAGAGGAGACCGGTACCATATGTATTCCAGTCATTAGCTTTCTAGCAGTCTCTCTTGTTTTCTGCAGTAATTGATCAGTCGCATTCATAATAGTCCGAACTCCGAGCCATACCCGAATGCGACCATCTCCCGAATTGTGGTACTTGGAATAAAGCTCCTCTTGAGACTGTACACCTATAGAATTGTCAGCATTCCATTTGCAGCTATAGTTCAAGATCCCAGACTGGAAAGTATAATACGGAGTAACTTCCAGACAGCCAAAACTTCACCAAATAAATTACATTGTGCATTTAATGTTTCAGAAATATCCTTATGTTCTGAAATAATCAAATAATTCAAAATTTCATCCTTCAGAACACGAAAAGGTGCTAATTCTTCCTTCACTCGTTATGTTTCTTAGGAAGGAAGATACACCAGTAAACCTTCAAACAGGATTTCCTAGATCTATTTCATCAGGTCAGTGACTCGCATGCCACTATACTAAACCCTGATTACTAAGAGTTAAAAAATACCCATATACTACCTCAATGCTGTATTTTGATTCAACAGTTGACATTTTAAATGCTCAAAAAAAATCGTACCATCAATCCGCAAATCAGGTAAAATAAACATATACACACGTCCATAGAGTTTACTAAAAGAAAATGCATATTTGGATATGTCAAGGGCATCTAAAGTGAAATAGAGTGTATTATAAATTATATTCCATAAATGATCATAAGATGATTTAACTTCAAATTAAAATGGGGATTTGAATTCTCAGTAGATACTAGCACTTCTCAAAGAACAAATTTAAACATCACAGGACAGGAAAAACGTTGTTGCAAGCCAACACATGGCATTCATGGGTCGGAAGGGAAGAATTAGAAAATTTGAAATGAAAGCCAAGTATACAAATTCACATGTGTTGACACTATAATGTAAAGACGGTGCTGATTGGCATGGTCAAGACTTGAAGACCCGGAATTAAGAAAACAACCTGGATGCAGTCCTCCGTGGTTCGAGCAGCCCAGGCCTGAGGCAACCCTTCACCACAGTCCATAACAGACTCTACCAAGCACGCCCGTAATCCTAGCAACTCAACCGCTCTTGCCATTCCTCCTACGTGTTGCCCTCCAGCTTCAGCAAAGCAAGTGACCTGGTTCGAGATCCCGCAAAGTTGAAGCTAAACGAGGGAGAGAATGCAAAAGCAGAAAGTGGCGGGGTCCTTACACCGGAGTGGATGAGTTCGATTCCACATAGCAAAGTGGAGATATAAGAGTCCTCCTCCGTCATGTTGGACTCGTAAGGCCAGATGCGTTGGTGCAACCAAGTAACGAGGTCGACATCGTCCGCTATCCCTCTAGCTAGCTGTTGCGAAGAATGGACATGAGTGTTTATGAATCCTGCAGCAGAAGAGAATGAAGCTCAAATCTCCGGTTGCCTTTCCAGCAACAGTCGGTTAAATTAGCCGAACCGGAAAAACAAGTGATAGACAAACTGTACCCGGAAGCAATATCTGGCCATGGAGATCGGTGATCTGAAGAGCGACAGAGGAAAATTGCTCGATAATTTGGGAGGACTGACCGATGGCTTTGATTTTGTCACCCTCAATGACGATGGCGCCGTTTTGGAACAATCGACTGTCGGGATCCATGGTGACGATGACGGCGTTGTGAAGTATGGTCGTACTTGAGGCTGAATCGGAATCTAAATCTGCTTCCATGTTCTTTCTACTCAGTCTCTACGCTTCCGGGTGAAGCAGCGGCAACTGGCAAGCACCTGGACTGTTCAGTCCCACTGGAGCAATGTGTGGCATTTCCCTCCACCTAAATTAATACAGAAAGGTTCAAACGCCAAATCAGCCATCAGAAATAAGACTAACGGATGAGGTTGCCACTAATATTTGTTAATATCTGTATTTGCCACTCAGTGAGTCGGTGTTCAATAGTGTTATGACTTACAAGTCCTTTAGTTTTTCTCAGACTCCCTCGAGTCCCATTGATAACATCACTTTGCACAAATTCTAAGAAATGGTCAAAGTTTCACAAAGTTTCCAAGTTTGCCCTCATCTTCTCCATCTGCTTTCAAATGGAAGCGGGTGGTCAAACAACTCTCTGCAACATCAAAAAAGAATCCTAGATGCACAGAAAATTCATCAAGAATCATGAATCCAAAGCCAATACTACCAAAATGAGAAAGGAAAAAGTGAATTGATTAGAATGAGATCCGATTAGACATTTTTTAGACAACTCTTAATGTTCTTGTCGCCACCTCCGACCGTCCGACGACACTTTCATCACCATGAAATGGTTGGGTCCGTCGCTTGATCTCATCGTTCACTCTACTATCCCATCGGAATCTAAACGCGACAACCACCAGTTGCCTCACTCAGGGGCCGGCCCACAATGGGGGCACGTGCCCCAATAAAAATTTACAAATTATGATCATACTGGTAGTATTTTCTGATATAAATAAAGTATATGGACCATTTTGAAAACAAATACAGAGTTTGAGGGTTAACTTACATTTAGAGCCAACAAAAAAGAAAGGCTAGTAGCGAGCAGGAGAGTCCTGTGGGCCGTGACCCATCATATGAGAACAAATTGGGTAAATTACTTATGCAGTCCTTCAACTATGTCTAGTTTCTATTGAAATAATAAAACTTGTTATTTTATCGTACAAATCTTAAAGTTTTGATAAAATTAGTTCTAAATATTCATAAAATGACTAACCATTATTAGATAAAATAAATTGTTTGTCTTCTAACAGACAGGAGTTCAGTATTTTATAAAAACGGAATATTCTATCACAGTATTTCGCTATGTTGTTCAAATTTATTTAAAAAATTATTACACTTTCAACTTTTAAATAAACTATGAGTTAATATTTGACATTAAATAATCCATATATGTTAAATATTATCTAGTCTAACAACATTCCCGCCACAATAAGCATTTTTTTATAGCTTTTACTGTCATTATATATATATATATGTTAAAATCATGGGAAACATATATTGTGAAAATTTTAGATTAGCATATTTTTTTATCCAAAATTTTTAAGAAATAATACGATAGTTTGTGCCCCCACATGTCAAAAATCATGCGCTCGCCACTGGCCTCACTCGACCATCGTTGCCTCTACTATCCTCGAGGGTCGGAGCCCGCCACCATTTTTAGCCACCGGATTTTGTCATCTTAAGCCTCCATTCTTCTCATCGACACGCTACCCATCCTTCGATCATCCAACATTGTTTATCCACTTATGAGAATCATTATAAAAGGTACAACTCATCAATTATCGAGCTATGTAGAGGAGCCTGCAATTCTTTTCAATGGGAGCAGAAGTTCTCATGGAACTAGATCTGACTGTGATTTTAGGAAACCGAACCCGGATATGAAATGGGAGTTGTGTGAAGGTGAGTTATGGTTCTATGGATGACAGAGATAAATGTTTCGGTGGTCACGTCGGGAGGATGGAGAAAATTAAAGTGAAGAAGGAAAGAGTAATTTGAGGGTATTTTAGTAAATTAACATGTATAAAGTTGCTAAAAATATAAAGGGTGCAAATATTTTGGAACATCTAAAAAGGAAAAGTGTTGTAAAATTTATAGAATGGAGGGATTATCTAAAATTTAGATGTATTTATGTATTTATGTATTTATGTATATAAGCATTTTTGTATAAGTATTTATGTAAATATGTATTTATGTATATAAGTATATTTGTATAAGTATTTATGTTTATATATATATGTATGTATGTATATGTTATGATTATGCAAATATATATATATATATGTTAAGTAAATGCATTTAAAAAAATTAAGATGGTAGCGGACTTGGTAACACCCAGCCCGCTACCATCATAATTAATTGGGCGAGATGGGTGGGAGAATTCGAACGGGCCTCGAAACATATGAAAAATGGTAGCAGGCATGGTGACGGGCTGCCCGCTACCATCTCAAAGGTAACGGACTCAGTAACGCCACCCACGTTACCATCTCAAAGGCATGTATTTATTGATTTATGTAAATATGTATTTATGTATATAAGTATTTATGTAAATATGTATTTATGTATATAAGTATATTTGTATAAGTATTTATGTTTATATATATATTATGATTATGCAAATATATATATGTGTGTGTTAAGTAAATGCATTTTAAAGAATTAAGATGGTAGCGGACTTGGTAACACCCAACCTGCTACCATCATAATTAACTGGGCAGGATGGACGGGAGAATTCGAACGGGCCTCGAAACCGATGAAAAATGGTAGCATGCATGGTGACGGGATGTTCGCTACCATCTCAAAGGTAACGGGCTTAGCAATGCCACACCTGTTACCAGCCTCCATAAACTGCTGGAATCGGGGATTTCTTTCCCATTTCTTCCCCATCTTCATCTTCTTCCCCTCCTTCAACCCACCATCGCACCACAACCCAATCACCATCTCTAGCGTCGTTTCCCTCCTTTTTACGTGGATCTGCTTCATTTCGCTAAGGAAAGTCTATTTCTTTTTTCTTTTTTGATTTTGGCCGGTTATTGTATAAGTTTTTAACATTTTTTTGTTGTTGTTGAAAGGCTCCCCAACCGCCGTCGTTCATTCATCTCTGCCCATCTCCATCGCCATCTACAGGTATGTTTTACATAATATTCCAAATAATTTCTTTTATCTATATTTTTGTGGTTGTTTAGTATTTTCTAGGAATTAAACATATGATTTTATTTGTGTTTATGATTTTTTTCAGTATTTTTGTTTTAGTATTTATTGTAGGAAGTATTTCAATATGTATTTATCTTTTCTGGAAAAAAAATTAAAAGTTGAAATTTTTGTGCTTTTTGGTGATTTTCTTAATGATTTTTTTATTTTTTTTGGTGAATTTGTTTATTTTTTTATGATTTGTTAGAAATTTTTTTAGAAGTGTTAGAATTTATTTTGTTGAACTTTTTGTGATTTGTTAGAATTTTGGTGAAATTTTTAGAGTTGTTTATTGAATTGTTAGAATTTTGTAAATTTTTTAGAATTTTGATTAAATTGTTAGAATTTTGATGTAATTGTTAGATTTTATTTTGTTGAAATTGTTCATATTTAAAAGTTTTGGGTCAACTTGAAAGTTTTTAAAAGTTTTGGGTAAAATTGTAATATTTGATAGGTTTTCAGCGAGATCTTGTCGTTGGGGAGGCGCGCCGGAAGGCGGAGGAGGATTGCCTTAGGATGAGGATGAGTTGCGTGTCACGAGGCGCCCGCACCCGGCTGCGGAGGGGAGGCCGCCCCGCGGTGGCGGAAGTGGAAGCTGCGTAAACGGAAGCGGTCAGTCCAACCGAGACCCGCTGCGTTTGGTGGTCCCATGACCCGGCCGCAAAGTCTCGTTCTCGAAGGCCCAGTGCCTGAGAACGCTTTGCTCTCGGAGTATGCAGACATAGTTATGCGCTTATATTTTTCGGTCGTTTTTCGATCCGCAACCTGCAAATCTCATACATTGCAAGTATACAGTATAATCCCTAACTATCCATGGCGAGCCCCACCCCACTGAAATAGACGAGCACTCCACCATCACCAAACATACAGTTCATGGATAATATCAAGACGAGCCCCAGCCCTACTAAAATGGGCGAGTACTCAGTCATCATCATACTTATGCATAACAAAATCATACCGACACAGAATATGTCTGGCATATCAAAATGTGATCACATCACGGGTCTCGCCCCCCTCTGATATGGACGAGTCCCCGGTCATACAGAATATCCAGAACATATATACAGAAACAGAATGTATCTAAGATACATAACATGATCAGACAAATGACATGCATGCATATACATCTATAGAGCCGACAAGGGATAACCCCATAATACCTAAATGCGGGATCTAGGAGAAACCCCGAGATCAGAAGATTCCCGCAAGTACCGCTGCTGCTACTGCTAACACACAAACAAAAGAGAGAGACAAATTAACTGTGAGGAAACCCATATGCTATACTTAGCATAAATCCAGAAATCAGAAAGTAGACCATAACCTCTACCGAGACTACCCCTATAACTTAACAGAAGTTCTGTGTCGGAACTGCAGATACTTGATCACAGTATAGAAAGCACCGCGGAACCCTAGTCCGCCGACTGCTTATCAGGTAGACCTGAAAGGTGTTAAAACAGAAGGGGTGAGTCATCGGGAGGACCCAGTAAGGGCTGAGGTAAGGTACAGTTGCATAAAGTAAGCTAAGTGTGCGGGTACCTACAAGACAAATAAAACACAAAAACACAAGAATATATGCAAACATATATAGACATAATTAATAAACAGAGTCCCGAAGGATGCGATTAAAACCGCCAGAGACCCATGATCGCATACAAACAAAACGACAGCCCTCTCAAAGAGGTCAGAAGCCGAAGCTAACAGAGGCATGGTACCAGCCGGGGTCGCGATCCCCAACTGTTGTAGGGTCACAAACAGAGTATACCGCAGGGTATAGAACAGACAGAGTATACCGCAAGGTATACACAGAATATCAGCACTGAATGCAGATATAGAATACCGAAGAACCCGAGGTCTCCGAGACCATCCCGGGCCTTGAACCTGCACACATGTACCTTACCATATAACTGGCCCCGGGATCACCGGACACCCGTCCTCAACCCGAAGCCCACTTCAACTAACCCCGATATACATGATATCCCTCCCAGAATGTATAACGAGAGAAGTTGAACCCTTACCGTACTATTACCGATCCGCAGAAGAATCCCAGGAAAATCCCGACGCCCAGCCCGAAGCTCGGTAGTGTGACTTCCGAAGTCCCGCACTACTCCACAACTGCTGATTCAAGCTGAACAACCATTTACAAATCAGAAATCACCAATCTAGACCCCCGAGAACTATTCCCGCACTTTCCCGCAAAACTTCACAGAAAGCTCGGATTTTCAAACAGAGCTAGAACATCATTGTTTATACTCAAACTTGCACAGCTAAGCATTTAAAACATACTTTTCCCCTTCCCTACAATTCGGCCTCGACATGCACTTTGTACCAATATCCTTTCCAATCAATTTAAGGCTTCCAATTCATGCATAATCAACCACCTAAACATTATAAGCATGAATATCAACATATTACTCAACATTCACCTAACAATCCCATCGATTTCATCACTAAAATTTCGGCCAAGTTAGGGTTTTTCAACGCAAGATGTTCTTCAACATTTCAAACATTGATTCCTACACCAAATCACACCATTAACAACATATCCCAAGCTTGAAGCAAGAAGATGAACAAAATATCTAGCTAGGGTTTGGCATAAATTCGGCTCTTAAGATGTTCAACCATAAATCATGCTTTAAACATACCAAGATCATGAAAGGGACATGCTCATATCAAGATTAACACCAAGAACAATCTTCCTTAAGCCCTTGAACAATTCGGCCTTGTCTTAGGAATCAAGGAGAGCTACTTGTATGTGTAGTTGTTCTTAAGAAGATGAGGAACATGTGAGAGGGAAAGAGAGAGGGTGGCGGTTTTGAGAGAGATTTATGAGACCAAAAATGAAACTCTCTAATTTTTCACCTTAAATACTCCTTCTCGTAATGAGTCATAAGACAAACACATCTTAGGCACCTTAGTTACCATGTGAGTCACATAACAAACACACCCCTAGGCACCTTAGTCGCCCACCTATGGACACACTTAGGCACCTTAGTCGCCAAGTCCAAGCCAAAAATATGTCAAGTGTTTTAAGTGTCATCCCGCGCCAACTTAACCCGAGCAAATCCTGACGTATGTGCTTGCTAGTTTAACCAAGTAATCTCGTCATGTGTACGTGCTTGGTTATCACCACAATACTCATCCCGAGTCATAACCTACCACACACCATTGGCACCATCAAATTGTTCATCCTGAGCCCCGACTGTCGCCCGAGAACGAACGTCCCGACCCCGAAAAATATTTTCCGCGAAAAAGTACGGGGAACTCGTGCGATCTCGAATATGTAAAGGATTCTCGAGAATGTTACTTAGAAAAGATAGATCTGGGGGCTATCTGACCAACAGAAAACATGCCCCGCATGTTTGGAACGGAGCCCCGGGATACCCAGAAGTCACCACCCGCTCGGGGTGACTGTAACACTGTGTATGCTGAGGGAGAGTCAGGCTGATAACGAGGTTTAAATGAATCGTACTCTTCAGCATGAGTGGCGTCGGGCCGAGGACATGTAACATGCTTTTCATATGGAGCAGCGCCAGATCGAGGAGCTACGACGGCAATACGATGCATGCTTCAGCGTCATCTGGTTGGTGCTTCTAGACCGGGGCATTGTCCAGCAGCACCAGGTGCCCCATAACTTGGTTGCGGGGGATCCTCCCGGCCACTGCGGGACCAGTTCGCGCCGCCAAACTTCCCTACATACCCGAGCCAGCCGCTACAGCAGCATCAGTGGTCCTAGCGCACGACTACGGGGTTCGAGACGCCTAACCCGTCAAAGTAGTGATCGCCGCCACGTGAGAACCAGGACGACGACGATTTCCATTTATCGACCCCATTGGACACTTCTGTAAAAACAATTTTAATTATCATGTTTTTTTATTGTAAAAGCTACATTTGGTTAATTTATTATTAATTATAATATTTATTCCATATATTAAATGTTTCAAAATAAGAAAATTAATTGTAAAAAAACAATGGTAGCGGGCTGGTATGGGGGTAGGGCGCTACCAGCTGTGTCTGCTCGCAGCGCCTACGTGGCTTAGGAGTAGGGGGTGACCTGCTACCAGACCCCCTACTAATGGTACCCCCTACTAATGGTAGCGGGTTGGGTGACGTCGAAAATGAAAGAAACGGATTAAAATTAATAGAAATGGTAGTTGATTGACCTTACCATTAGCAACGGAAAAGATAATTAATTGCTTCCTACCCCAATCTCATTAAATATGTAGTCATAGCAGGCTTCGGGCTTTGCTTCCCCTCTCATTTAAAAAGAAAAAAAAACCAACTTGGCCTCGGAAAGCGCTGACAACAACAGAAAAGGAGTCCATGTAGCTGTTGCACGGACTACATGCCCGACCCTTCATGTGGCAAATATATGCCATTTAGAAAAATTTGATGCAAATTCGCCCTTTAAACCTTCGAACCATACAATATGGAGGAAAAAATTATTTCATCAGTAAGTTTTCTAAAAGATTTAACCGACCAAATACTTACTCCGTCTCTAAAAAGAAGGTTTCATTTAACCTGAATTATTGATATAAAGAATTGTTTTAAAATAATTAAAATAAATATAATTATAAAGTACAAACATTCATTTATAAATATCGGAAAAAAAAAATCATAAATTAAATACTGAAAAATAAATGAAATATTATTTTCAGAATGAAGGGAGTACAAAAAAATAGCAATAGAGGTTATGGATTTAGACTAAAGTGAGAATATATATATATATATATATATATATATATATATATATATATATATATATATAATAGAAAAACATGGGATAAAAAGTTCGAGTTAAAGTAACTGGATTTGGATTTGGTTATATGCTATCTCCCTCCCACAACAAAAAAAAATACTCGTATCATTTAGCTTTTAGCATTTGAAATGGTTACTAGTTTTTTCTCGTACTTCATCATAATGGGAAACAATTAATGATAAAGTGGTCTTAACATGCCCCGGCAATGGAGGCATGAGTGTGTATGCCCGGGCATACATATGCCCAACCTTATTCCATCCACTGTCCGTTAGATAACCAACCAAAATTAAAAATTACTTTAAACATAAAATTGGGAAGTCTGAAATGGGAAGTCTGATATATGTATTATATATTAAAAAATGGGTCTGAAAGGCATGAAGCGTGGAATCAGGGTTGAAATCAAATCCCATTAATGCTCGAATTTCAAACCTCAATTAAAGCCAATTATGTTTCCAAAATGAAACCCGTTAAGAAAAACTCTCATATTCCGGACTAGCAATTTGTGCTTTGAATCAATCGACTTTCTTTGTTGTGTAGGAGGTGGCGGTTGGGCTGAGAATCAGACGTCCTTTCGGTTCCTCGGTGAACATGAGCAGGGTTCCGACAAGCGTTTCTTCGCGAATGATGAGTTTTCTCGGTGAAATACGAGAAGTTCGACGAACCCGATGGGGAAGGCGGAGATCCGACCCAGTGGCGGCCAAATCTCCCACATTTCGGACCCAAGCTTCGGCGATGTTGTTGGAGGTGGAGCGGCGACGTGCAACAATGACGGTTTCGCATCGTCGCGCGGCGGCCTCTCTTCTGGCGCAGACCCAGATCTGATGAAGCCGGCGCTAGAACAACGCCAATCGCCACGATCCGTCAAGGAGGGCCGAAATTCGACCCGCCTCAAATCGGACAATCAGGGCTCTAATTGGCGGCTCCAGCACCGTGAAACCGGCCGCCGACCAACGCTGCTTCATCGGTTTTCCTGAGCCTTCACCGCCGGAAATCGCTGGGCCGCCGGAGCCGATATTTTGTCTCATCCTTTTAGAGCTTATATCTTTATTTTATTACAGTTTGGCCACTTACAGACTTTTAATTTATGAGTTTCAGACATGATATAATGAGCATTGTATAAATAAGATACACATCGATTGTGGACATTAATTTATAGAGTGTCTGATGTCTGAAATGGATTTCAGTGTTATAACTAAGTTTTATAGTCTAAAATTGATTTTATACAATTTGGGACTGGTTTCATACCTATTGTGTTTTTAACATATTGATTTTAGACATAAGTTTGTGAGATTCTTAAAATTATTTAGTTTGGACATCTCATATTAATTTCAGACATTATATATGAGTTTGAGGTTATGAGTTTTAGTCATAATGAAATTAACAATACATTACATTAGTTCTAATATCGGACTTCGTCACGGGTTCGCTAAATTAATGTTAGTCATTTTCTTTTAAAAGTGTTCCTGCAAACATGTTCATAGTGAGTGCTCTCTCCGCAACAACTTATGCTAGAAGGGCAAGTTCCAGAATAACCTTTTTAAGAACTTCATTAAAATCTTTGCATAAATGTATTTTTCCACACTTGTTTATAGTCTGAAATTGATTTTATACAATTTGGGACTGGTTTCATACCTATTGTGTTTTTAACATATTCATTTTAGACATAAGTTTGTGATATTCTTAAAAGTATTTAGTTTCAGACATCTCATATTAATTTCAGACATTATATATAAGAGTTTCAGAGATTATGAGTTTTAGACATAATAAAATAAACAATACATGTGTATGAAAGTCCATTGTTTTCAAACATGTATATGTCAATTGTTTCAAACATTTTTATTCTCAACTTTAAATCAATTGTGTCGAAAATCAATTTCAAATGTATGTAAGACTTTACATATGAGTTTCAGACTTTACTATCATTTTTTATTTTATCACATAATATATGACTTTCAAATGTATTTGAGTTTCAGACTTATTATATTAGTAAATTATATGATTGACATAGATGATTATATATATAGACACATGCCAAAAATAAATACAAATCGATTTTGGAATTCATTTGTAGAGTGTCTGAAATTTGAAGGATATTGTCGGAAAGTCAATTTCAAACGTAACATAGACAATTTCAGATATAAATTGATAAAATGCATAGCATGGAAAATTGTCTAAAATTGGAAGGTTATTGTCTAAAAACTTATATTTTATCAATCACAGAAAGATTGGTTTGCTCATACTTAATTATCTAGGATTTTTACATTTTAATATATAAAAATTAAATAATTTATATGTACATAATGCAAAAAGAAAAGAAAAAAGAACGAAGTGGCAAACAGACCAACGAAACATTCACAAATGAAACCAATACATATTAACGTCTGAAACACCACTACCATTAAGTCTGAAATCTAAAAGATTTCTACCAAGTCACATAAGGGAAGAGTGAAAACTGTAATTGGCAGTATATCAGCATTAAATATCCACTTACCAAATCAAAAAACTCAGGAATCCGGACGAACCTAATTAAAGAAAGAAAACGTATCCATTAATAAATGGGAAAACGCATATGATATATTAGTCCGAAATGGGAAGTCTGAAATGGGAAAACTACTAACGGAATATTCCACACTTAACACTAAGTGTTAGTGGGCATATGTATGCCCAGGCATAAATAAGATTTTTCTCCGGCAATGAGGATCAATCAGGTGGGCAAAGATTGGGCCAAGTACAACCCGTATCATCGGGTCGTATTTGAAACACCATTAAGAACGTCTAATCTATATCGTACTCAATCACACTCGTAACTCAAATGTCTATGTAACGACTCCACCCGCAAACCAAACTGCATTAACACCTCAATCCTCTTGATCAAGCCCTCCATAATTGGTTCCGACACCCTATATATTGGGTGGTGCATACCTTGAATAAGGTATGCTCTACACACACTTTGTTTGCTATCTTCACATCTAAATTATCTATTTGTCTCTCTCTGCAAGTCGTGCTTCGACTCCTTGCAGTCTCTCTTGGACTCCGATTGGTAGAGGACTATCAATTAAAAATTTTATGGAATAAAAAGTTCTACAATCGCAAAAAAAATTATAAGGGAAAAATTTTGTGCGCAGATGTGGTTAGGCAGTGATAATTGATGAAAAATAGATTATCGTAAAAACGAATTATAGTATTAGACAATTTAAGTGTTGTGACATGACCATTTTTATCAATAGTAGTTGGAGTTTTCAGACTTAATCGCTTAAATCGATATAGTTTTTTTTGTTTTATATATTTGTTTTATATATAGTTTTAAATCAATATATTTTTTATATATTTTTTAAAATTTCTAATCACATATATCTCATCCACTAATCACAAACATATCCCAAAAATCTGGATTAAGCTTATCACCATGGTTTATAAAACCGAACCGGACACGTAACTGGCTACCGGTTCACGGTCGAAACCGATTGAGCCACCGGTTCAACCGGTATTAGTTAAATACGCGGTATATCTAACATTTATCATTCATCTTAAAGTAAATAAGTAATTTATAATAAACTCAAGAACATATATCCATCAAAACTCAAAATAGTTAGCACATATATGTTTTAAAATTACAATGAGCATTAAAAAATGTAAAATAAAAAAATTTTAATTTTTTTTAAAAACATTTTTTCTTGAAAACGGCGGTTTCGGTTCAACCGGTTCGCACCGGTTCTCACCGGTTTCTAAGAAGAGTCCCCAAAACCGAAAACCGGACCGGACGCCACCGGTCATGGGTCCGACCGGCCGGTCCGGTCCGGTTTTCTCAACCATGCTTATCACTAGTGGGAAAGCTTTCCATTGCATCTAAGAAAGTGTCATGTGTCATCCATTAACAAGAATTTTTTTTTTTTTAAAAAAAAACTAATCAAGAAGCGGGACACATGGCAGTGCCACCCCATAGGTGCATTTGCAGACTGAGGAACATCTCCAATGAAAGAAGCTAAATCCCAAAAATCCCTTTTTTTCACTCTCAATTTTTTTTTCGTACTCTCAAATTAACAGAGGTAGTGTTCAAACAAAAAAAAAATAACAATTGAAAATCTACACAATTTCCAAAAAAAAGTACCCTCATAAAATATTTTCCAATTTTGAAAATGATGTTAGTTTATTGCTACAAAATTAAAGCTCGAACACAACTAAAGCCTAAACCACAATACCACACCATAAGAAAACGAAAGTGGACAAAAGTTACAGTATTCACTTAGCATTCATACGTTCCTAATCAAATTTAGAATAACACCGGCCATCATTGCAGTAGTTGTCTTAAAATACAATAATTTAACATGAATAAAACAACTAGCAACTCGTGTCATGCAGCATGCCTTGCTTCGTGACACTGACAGCAGATTGCAACGCCTCTAGATTATTGATGATCATTTGTTATTGTGATTAATAATTCAAGTCAATAGATCTGTTATCAAAAGATTAAATAATATATACTCCGTGAACGAGTTATATACGTTGCCTACTGATCAACCCAGTCTCTCCATTAGTTAGTAAGTTTATCTAATTTTCTCTTAATACTTTGGCACATAAAAGTATAAATCTACTTTATATGTAAATATTGTAAATGAATGTTTCTAATTTTTAAATATATATGCATTTAAGATTTAAATACAAATTTAAATAAAATATAATTTAGAAAGTTAGATATATCAATTAGTGAGGAAGAAGTAATATATAAAAATATATACGCTCAGTCTTCAAATAGTTCTACACTTTGTTTTTGTTGTTTTACAATATTTAATCTACCCTTTTTATTTCATGAATGTTTAGACATTTAAAGTTAATAATTTATATGCATGTCATAATTTGAAATATAAACTTTCTAAATATATTTTTTTAAAATTTTTTAAGACTTTTCATCTTTATTAAAATTTAATATGATGATTTTTAAAGTGAATATGATGATTTTTATCCTAAACCCTTTGTGGTGTTAACTTTTTTTTATATTCATTGTACTTGATTAATCATTGTAATTATTCTGGAATGAAATTGGCTAACTTGAGATTAAAATCATGAAATTATAACGGTAAAAACCCATTTGGATGGATAAGCTTTGATTCATTGACACATATCACTTTTCACAAAAAGAAAAACAAGAAATAGTATTAAAAGAAGTATTAAAAGAACAATGGAAAATCAGATACAGCCAAAAAAAGAAGACGAAAAAGCAAAGTCAGAACTGATTTATGGCGATCATCTTGGGTGGGCTCAGCAGACGATAACCCTTGGAATTGGAAACGAATCCGCAACCGGGTCGGATCGGCCCATCGCCGGCGTCTTCATCGTCGATGGCCATCAGAACCTTACAAAAGATGTCGACGTTGCAGGGGAGAGCGAGCGGGCCGTCGCTGTTGAAGCCGTACTCCGACTCCGCCTCTTGTAGAAGCATCTGGAACAGCGGGTGGTTGACGTAGACCGTCTTGATCACGAATCTCTGCATCTCCGGGCCCACGTACACCGAGAAGCAACCCTCTGGAGCCACGCGCCTCTTTCCACCGTCTACGGCGGCGCTCGCGAACTCCATCCTCGGCACCGATTCGCTCTTCCTCGTCAGCTGGCGCCGCAACGGAGAGTACTCTTTCCGATGATTACGGCCAAGAGTACTTTTGCATCTATCCCATGTCTTGGCTATCAAATTTCCCCTTTTCCCCTTACCCTTGCATTCCTCCATTTTCCTTTCTCTTAGAATTCAATCGTACAAATGAAGAGATTGAAAAAGAGCAGGAAGAGGGGGAGCGGAGAATCACCTCGGAAGTATACGTGCAGATTAATGTATGAAGATACAAAGATGAAGGGGCTATATATATAAGTAGCTAATGAAGCAGAATCAGTAAAGAAGTAGGATTCAGAAGCTAACCCCGATCATAAACAAGGTCGTAGATGAATCTAACCCTAGGGCGCATTGTGTTACTCATAATGGGATTGGGACTTGAAGTGAATAGTACCTAATTAAGATGGATTGATGGGGTCGAATGAGAGAGCCGCCGCATGATCAGCATAATTAGAATTAGAATTAGATTCGGAATCGGAGCAAACGAGGATCAGAAACAGACTTCAAGTGGAATTGGAAGTTGAGGAGCAAACGGTTTGGTGCTGAAGAGAGAGAGAGAGAGAGACATAAGGATTGCTAAATCTTCGTTATATAAAAGAGTTTGTCGTTGCATTATAAGTGTTGATCATCGGGTTAATTATTTAATTATTTATTCAACTTGGTTCTACGATACAATTGGATGATGAGATTTACGTAATAATTATTGGGATGATCAGATTTTAGATTGTCCGCCGTAATATATAAATATATATATATATATACATACATATATATATATATATATATATATATATTAATATTGTTAAATACTAATTGGTGCGTTTGTAGTTAGTGTCCGGCGTAATACGAGTATATGCACGAGATTTGACTTTTAACAACAAATTAACGGGTTTTGGTACCATTTTTTAATGAAGGAATGAATTATTTTATGGAAGAGAACATGAGAGCATGATCACGAAAGAAAACACGGAGGAGAGTAATGATACAAAGTATTTTAGGGAAAGATGCAAGGAATCACTGCAGCTGTGGATTCACTGGTACAACTACAAGTATTTTAGGGTTTTAGCTTTTCTGTAATGAACAGGTCATCTATTGATGAATGATTGAAACACTCATTTCCAGCATTTGATTTATAATTTTGTTTTGTTTTTATCATTATAAAATATAAAATTCAACTTTCATATGCAAATGTTAATTTATCATGTTTACTTTATGAACATTTTTTTCTTCCCAATTTTGTCTACTACGACATAATGTATATAAATTTAAACTTTATGAACATTTTATAAAAATGACTAATTAATGTGGTTTTCTATATATCGCGCGCTAAGTGAAATTTTTGTTGATTTTAATTTTTAGAAAATTAGAAAAGGGGTAACTTTGAGTAGAAGCAGCTGTTGGTTTACGCTTTGTGGTAAAATGATGCATCATTGCCGTGGATGGGCATTGGAACGGGTAAATCGCTCCATGGATCGATCCGCATTGATCCGCTTTGAGTTGGATTGCTTCATGGATCGCTCAACGCTATTGGTTCAGTATTGTCCGACCTACTCCACCATAATGATTAAAGTGTAAGTTTTTTAAGTTTTGGTTCTCGTTTAATTTTCTTAACTAAGTTTAGGGACTAAAATGTAAATAATTTCATGCCAAGTTTGTAAATAATATTTTTATTAACAGAGTTTCATGGAGCTCTAATGAATATCCACGATCCGTTCCATCACAAGTGGATCACAAAACTTGCCGCTCCATGGTAAAGCGATCCCGATGAGTGTGGAGTGATCTATTGGATATAACCATAGCCAATCCAACCGTCGGTCTGAAGCTATGTGAGGCATGAGACTGAGCGAAGGTTTGGATACATGATTCATAGGGAGGTGAAAATTGAAAAGTGAGAAGAAGGATACTGAATTTTGAAACCACCAAGCCCTAACTAACAACTAGTAAATCTAGATTTTGTTCATACAAAATTATAGACGACCGTAAACAAAAATCAGAAGAAACCATGTCCGAGTGCCCAATAGTGAGCGCTGTTTCCTCACAAAACCCACCCAATTGCCCACAGACCCAACCGAAGGCCACACACACCGGAAGCAGGCCTATACATAGATGCTCTATGGTCTTAGAAATGTTAAATACAGGGCCGGCCCAACAAAGTGATCTAAATTCCTCCTCTAAGAAGAGTATAGTGGTGGTTAGGACATGATAAAATTAAGGTTGTTTGGTAGTTGGAGACCAATCTGGTGGTAATGGGAAAGGCAAAGATGATGATGACGATGATGGCCAATAAGGAAGAAAGGAGGAGTTTGAAGAAGAAGTTTTCTGGGTACAGAGCGTGTGGTTCCTTTTTGGAGGTCTGTAGGTCAAAGCGGCGAGGCTGTAGATGCAGAGGTTGTCCTGTTTCGACTTCACCGAGATCTGATTCGTCGACGTCTTTACACCCGGGACGTTGCATGCGCTACTGGTTGACCCACCGGCGATGATCAGACTCGCCGTGCACACCGACTCTATGGTCAGGCCTTCCACACAGTCCACACCGTCAACGTTCGGGATTTCCACTTTGTACACTCCATACTTTCCGGTTGTTCTGTTCACTGAAACACTCATCTGCTCCGATGTCTTGGGCGAGCTTGCTTTAAACTTGCATCTTATGTTCACATCCACGTCTGCATGCATCTCCAAATTAATTACTACTACATTCCTTACAAAATAGTGGTACTAAAACTTAAATACCGAATTGTAATAGTAAGCTCTAATAATTGTGTTACCTACCTGGGAGAAAGTAGCTGTGTCTGGAAAACTTGTTGCTTGAACACATGTCACAGTAGACAACACCAACGACTGTGATCCTACTAGATGCAGCAACTGGGACAGTCGTTTGAGCAGTGAAGGAGGGTATTTGGACACATGAGGATGCTAGAAGAAGGAGAAGAAGATGAAGTAAGATGAGGTGATCCATGAGTAAGAAGCTTCTAGCATAGCAGGCGGTGATGAGGTCTTGAGGTCAGATGATGCAAATATTGATCATGAACATTGTTGCTCTGCTCTGATCTCATCTCATCTCTTGGGTTCTGGTCCAGAAACAAGAACCAGCCCCGTGACGACTGCAAGTGGTGGTGTGAGGAGGTAGAAATGAATCGGCTAGCTCAAAGCAGTGGTTAAAATCTTTTCGTGAATTCGCTACAAACAAAGACATGTGAGACCTCCTTGGCTCATTGTGCCAGGGCACAGCGCAGCAACTTCATAGATAAGGTTTGGAGGAACAACTAAACATCATAATTGCTGCTGTTCAAAAAATAAAATAAAATAAAAAGGTAAACATCATAATTGGTGGCAAAAAAACTGGAAATGAAATGATCACAAATCTTGCTTAAGAAACTAATAATCCCTCAACCTGAAGCTAATTACCAGGTCCGCGTGCATGCTCTTTACCATAACCTGCACGGCTGCACACTCCTCCTCGGATCATATACATTAGCCGGAAATATAGAGACCTCAGCTCTAATAGACATGATCTGCTTAATCTATCTATCCTGCACCGAAATTATGCTTATTAAGTATGAAGGACCTCATGCCATGCGATGTGACGAAATTAATTAATGCTGAAACAATTGTGCTCTGCTTTCCACTGAATTATATTGTCTATTTTGTTGACAGGGACATATCGGTAGGTAGGTAGATATGTACCAGAGATAGAAACCCGGCCTTTTTTTGTTTCTGATTTTGAGCCACGTTTGTGTTGGGAAATTCTTCCCATTTGTTCACCATGAGACTAGGGATGAGGAATGAAATGAAACGAACCAACCAACTTATGTCGAGCTAAGTTTCACGAGCCTCGAGCTCGAGCCGAATTTTAAACTCGTGCATTAAACTAGCTTGAGAGGTTCAGCTCGAAAAATTTGTGAACCTTATCGAGTCACACGTGAAACACTCGATACCATTCTAATTCATTAGGTGTAGGGAATTTGCGAGGCTCACGAGCTCGATTCGAGCGTGGTTCGAGTTGAACTGAAACGAGTCTACTCAGCTCTCTCATCGAGTCTTACAAGCTTTTGAATCGAGCTAGAGTCCGATTTTTCGCTCTGACAGATTCGAGACGTCAGATCGACTCGACTCAACTCGTTCTCAGCCCTACATGGGGACTGTTGTATTTTTTCGCTCTAATGAACAGAACCGTGTTGGACTGTCTCCATTTCATTTTTAGGGTTTTGAGACTAATATGAGTTAGCATTTATCTGATTTGAGTTGGTTTGATGCAAAACAATTTCACTCAATCGTGAACATTCTTGTTACAGGATTGATCAGTCTGAAACAATTTCATTTTAACGAAGCGAGCAGGCACCTTTGAAGGCTGTATGTATGTATGTATGTATGTATGTATGTATGTATGTATGTAAATGGTTTAGCATGATGACATGATTAAGTAGTGGGTGGATTTTCAAGTAGCTTTGGGTTGGGCCACGCCAGCCCGTAGCTTTGTTTCCAAATGCCAATTCTAGTTTGTGGATAATGGGCCAATGTGATGTGGCCTCACTTTTTCAAAAGTTAGCCTGAATTTGAGGGTAGAAAGGTGGAGCACTGATATGTTCACATCTTTTGTTTGTAACGTGCAAAGAAGGGTACCACCTCTGTCTGGCCTCCACAAAATCTCGCACGATGATCGATTACAAAGCTCGGTCTTCGTCTTGACCAAGATATATAATCATTATATATGTGTGTGTGTCTATTTATCCAGTTTATTATAAAGGGATAATTGCATTTACCTCCCTAGGCTTAATTGTAATTGCATTTTATCCTCAAGTATGCACTTAACCACTCGGAGTGAACTGCGTCAGTCCATTTGCCTTCCACGACACTCTCCTCCTCATGCACCCAATCTATGATTATTTTTGGTGTTTGGTGTTTTTTTTTGGAAACTTATTTTTGAGAAAAAAACACAACCCAAGTTACATTTCTCTGGATTTTTAATAAACAATTGTTTTTTATATTAAAAAAAAAACTCTTGTAAACGTTGCAGATTTTCATGTCCAACACACGCACAAACACACAATTCAAACATTTCCTTACTTTTAATTAAACTACGGTTTCTACTTTTACAGCATGAACTCCTCCTTCCTTTTCATTAGGAATTGAAGCTTATTCGAGGAATGAAGACCCTTTTACAAAAATCTAGAATTTATTTCTTCATCTTGATAACTGTAGAAAGGTCATCAAGTTCGGGACAAATCTATCCATACGTTGAAGTTAAAGGTGTGATCCAAATAATTCTTGCATGAAGAAAGCGTTGGAGGATCCGATGGTGTACATCGAAATCATCTCCGATGCTCAAATCAATCTCTTGAAGAAGTATGAAGAGAGTGTGAATGATACCTGGAGGTTGATATATATATAGAGAGAGAGAGAGCTAGGATTTTTCGAGAGTCGTCGGCCTTCTGGACTTAGACCCATAATGTGAGATATGTCTAGCTCGATGAGTCCAATCCGATAGGCGGGCTGGAGTTCCAATATTACCACATCACTTCTCTTCCTCATGTTTATATGTTTGTTCAATGTGTTGAGCATGTGTACAGATTCTTTACTCTCATATATAGGTAACGCATTTAACAAAGTAGGGATTAAATGGGCATTTCCAAACAAATAGAGGAAAAGTGGAACTGACCAAATGTTTAGGGCGAGTGAAATACCCGTTTTAATTTCACTTGTGTGCGAAATCATGAATCGATTTTGTTGCTGTTGGAACTTTCACACGCCTATACTCCTATATTAGGGGGTTTCAAACATGACTGATATTAGGTGAGTCACGCCTTTTTTCACCTCTTCTTTTTCACGTGAAAAACTGGCGTGAGTTCACCTCGCCAAACGCGGACCTCAGGTGAGAAGCGCGAAAGTGAACTGTGTTTTTCACCTGAGCCCCTCCTTATTCACTTCTCTTCAACGCAAGGAACTCTCACTCCTGTCGAATCAGAAGGTCGCTCCCACTCCTGTCGAACCAGAAGGTCGTCGTTCTACTTTCACAGGGTTGCGCCTGTGCTTACGCAGACTTGCGCACAAAAGACTTGTGCAGGCTTGCGCACAGTTGTGCACAGCTTGTGCGCAGCGCGCAGAACTTGCGCAGGTTGTGCACGAGCTTGTGCGCGCACAGTGTGTGCAGGCTTGTGCAGCAGCGCTTGCGCAGGTTGTGCAGAGCTTGCGCAGGTTGTGCAGGCTTGTGCACACACACAGTTGTGCACAGGTTGTGCGAGCTTGGAGATGACATAGTCCAGAGAAGATGACCATGCGGAAGTGGGCCAAAACTCACCCAAGAAGAACTTAGATATGACAGAGAAGCAAAAGAGATGAAGGGAAAGATGAATTTTGGTTTTCATAAAGACAGGAGCGCAACAAAAAGGAAGGAAATTTGAGGCGCGAAACGCCCTTCGTGGTGAATTCACATGTGCACTCCTCCTTGTTCACGGGGCCCTCAAACTTAACCTTCATTTTTTCACTTTTCTCACTCACCTCCAATTGACTCCCCTATTAGGTGAAAAGTTTTTTGTTCACTTCTTATGTTTGAAACCCCCTATTTTAGTTTCCTGTAGCCACACGACAGGCTAACATTTAATGCTGTTGAGGCCCCTCCGTTGTAACACCGACATTAATTAATATGTCTCCCCGTTCTAGCTAACGGCCGTCATACCCAAAGAGAAAATAAGATTTGAAGGGCTGATCGGGCTATTAAAAAAATAGGCAGCTTACCAAGGCCTGATGGATTGAGTGGATCAAGACTCCATTTCCCTGAAATATGTCGAGGGTTCGAATCGCGATCCCCGCATATGTATGGAAAAGGCAGTGTTGGGAGGGCCGCCCGCCTCTGCAGTGCCCGGTCCAGATTAGTCAAGTCTATCGGGCTTGGATACTGGATGACAAACCAAAAAATAAATAAAAGGTCGGAGATGTTTTATGTTATATTTATGGGAAAGTAATTGAAGTTTTTTTGGGGGGAAAATAAATAAAAGGTCGGAGATGTTGAATTATCTTGGTATGTTAGCTAATAGAAATGTACATGTTTACCGACACATAAAAACTGAAGATTTTGGACGTGCATTTAAAAAAAATCTAACTTTCCCTTAAACTTGTTTTCTTACAATATTTTGAGAAAATATCAACTTTTTATCACAAACAAAAGGTGTGTGTTACTATTCCCCACCCAGTATTAGTATTTAAGTTTTAAAATGGCTTGTATACCCTTTAGTACAATTAACTAACATGTAAATTTAACTGTTAATTCCACTGTATTAATTAACTTTAATGGATAAATTAACAGTGTTAGCTAATTGAAATAAGGCTTTAATTAGGAGACAAAGAGGCAGCACTAGTACAGATGGTTTTGGTTCGTATATAGTATATGGATGCATCAAAACTGAAAATTAATACAGAAAGAGAGCCGATCGAAGAAACTGGAATTAATTGCACTTGAAAATTAAGGAGGATATATATATATAATCAGCCTTAACTTTAACATGTAGCAGTAATTAATTTTTGTAAATTGAATGCATGTAATGATTAGAGCCAAAGAGCTCCGGCATCCTTGAGCAGCGGCACGAGAGTGCCGTTAATATGAGAAGCCATGACTCTATCCATGGAGCCGATGAGTCTCCCGCCGACAAATACCACCGGAAAGGGCTGCGGGTTTCCGAGGAGACGCATCAACGCCCGCTCCATCTCTTTCCCTCTGGGCTCATTGTCCAGCTCATAAACCGTGGGATTCACTCCCATCCCGCAGAGCAGGCGCTTGACGGCGTGGCACATGCAGCAGCTGCTGACGCTGAACACCACCACCGCGCTCTCGGCCGCCAGCCGGACCACCCTCTCTAGCGGGTCGGGTACAACGCTCCGGAGGGCCATGTAGCAGCTCCAGCTATCCCTCTGATCATACTGCATATTTTTTTCTGTTTCGTTCGTTTAAATTAGACGAAGATCAGGTTTAAAGATGAAGAGATGAGAAAAGTGGGGGTGGTTTATATAAGTAGGAAATGATGAGAGAAGGGAGAAGGTTTGTCGCGCGCATGCGGGGGATGATCCTGTGGATGTCCGTTGAGAGAAGACAAGCTGCATGCTTTTTACCCGCGGCCGGAGCTAGCTGTCAGATTAATCGAAGCTAGGCGGCTATGACGCTCAGCTCAGCAGCTGATCTTCACTTTCCCGGCAAAAAGGCTGCTGTAATTTTTCTTTTTTCGCCGACGGCTGCTTTCGTCCTCGCTGTCCCCTCCTCTCCCTCTTTCAATCTCGATCGCGACCAGATTATCACGTCATGTATGTTTGGTCTTTCATAATACCATCAGCAGTTCTTAAGTACCTAGACTAATATTTTCCTTGCAAATGCTCCCCTTATCTCTTAATAGCTCAATTGCATCATTCCATCCCATTTCACATTGTTATGTTCATTTTTCGACATCTAATTTATCATATTTTCTTTCAAAATTTTCATACACAACATCATATAAATTAAATATGTACGTACTAAATCAAAGTTTGTATTTTTTTAATAAAAATATTGAAAAAATAGCAAACTCTTCTTAGCGAATGTTTAAGTCAGATGCACGATTGAAAATCAAGTATAACAATTATATACAGTGGAAGAGAGAAAGTACCAAACTAATGTTGTTGTTGTTTTAATGACAATATATAGCAAGATAATCATAATTCATACATAAATTTCGACGCTCCCTCCCTCCCTCCTTCCTTCCTTACACGTTGTAAAGACCAACAGTTTAGCCAAATTAAACTTGGGAATGAATATTGGGTTAAAGAAGGTTTTGATGATGATAAGAGGAGTGAGTAAAGTGAAAATGAGAGTGCAATTAAACGTAATCAGTAATTGCCTGTTAACTGAGGGGAAGAGTGGTGATGTTTTGTCTGTTGCTGTCGAGAGCGCGTGCGGTGGGAGTGAGTTACCTTGCCTGAAAGTGAAAAGAGCTTCTGCTTTTGTGTTTGTCTGTACTAAAGGAAAGGGCCGGCCCATAACATAACACTACGTACACAACCCCAGCAGCAGCGTATTCCGTATTCGTCAGTTAGTTTATTTTTTTTTTGAAAGGCAAAGATATGAATTTGTATTAAGGAAACTAATCAGGGTCTCCTCCGAGAAGGAGAAAAATCGGATTAGTTTGATGAAAAAGTGAACCGAGTTACCAATACCCCTAAGGGGTTTATAAGCCAATCAGACTAAGAAATGTTGAAATTTCTCTAACGGTTGGAGATCCTTAAGAATGAGAGGAATTAGATCTCCGATAACCACGATTGTTGTTGCGATGAGTTGTCTTTGAAAATTCTAATATTCCTATTTCTTCAAATGCTCCATGAAAAGACCCAAATGATAGCATCCCTCCTTGCTTTTGCGGCTTTGAAAGCTTTGAGTGGGGAGGGTGAGAGTTTGCGGATTGTAGGACATCTGAAACTGAATAAATGCATGTGAAGTCACCAAAATCGCGCCAAATATAAACAGATTTCCATCGAGCAATTGCAACAGGACAAACAACCAAACAATGATCTAAATCTTCCGACGTGCAAGGGCAGTTTGAGCAGCCCACGTTCCCTAGTGGGATGTTGCGAATTGCAAGTTGAAGGCATGAAGATAGTCTGTCTTGCTTGGCTTTCCCACTAGAGAACGTTTGGATGGAATTTTTAAAAAAAATATAATTATTCAAAACTAAAGATCCGCAAAAGTTAACAAGAATGTTTAACTAATAGCTCCACTCAATTTTGGATGAACTTTTGAATATCATAAATTGAAGTAAAGACTATTTGAAAGAAATAAAAATAACAACACTTTAATTATGTTACGAGTGCAACAACAATTAAATTAGATAATTTATATGTAAAAAGTTCAAAATCATATAGGTTTATAGATCACTTATAAACAAAGTTTAAATATTGCTCCCTATTTTCTTAATTGATTGCAATTTTTTTATGCGGATATTCAGATGAGTAGAAAAATGAGGAAGTTAGACAAAATTACTCTAAGAAAAATATAGATGAGTAGAAAAATGGTGTTTGTTCTTGCAGGGACTACTTGTGAGCTCACTTATTGACTTGCATGATTGAAATTCTCCATAGTACTTGGTTTCCGAAAATCAACATAAACATCTATTCGTTTGAAATTGATGGATTGTTGTGGAGGGAGAGATGGTATAGTTCCTCAAACCTTTTTTTTTGCAGTTGTTGAAGTAGATTACATCCCGCATGGTCAATAGAATGGACTAAGCATTGCTATATAATATGATGAGGCCTCTCCACCAATAGTCAATTGGTTTCGGGTTGGTTACTTTAACTTGGTATCAGAGCAGGTTGATCAAAGCCCCGACCATTGCACAAAGAAAGCCCAAAATACCCACGTGTAGAGTGAAAAAATCTAGCCTACATGTGAGGGGGTGTGTTGAAGTGGATTATATCCCACATGGTCAATAGAATGAGCTAACCATTGCTATGTAATATGATGAGGCCTCTCCACCCATAACCAATTGGTTTTGGTTGGATGCTTTAACAGCTATCAGATGCTGTAGAGCAAATTGACAGCGCGTGTTGCATTTTTTTTCCTGGAAGAAATAGAGAAAAGGAGCAGAGAAGCCATTATCAGATGCTGTATAGCAAATTGACAACGTGTGTTGCATTTTTTTCCCTGGAAGAAATAGAGGAAAGGAGCAGAGAAGCCATTATCAGATGCTGTAGAGCAAATTGACAGCGCGTGTTGCATTTTTTTTCCTGGAAGAAATATAGGAAAGGAGCAGAGAAGCCATTATCAGATGCTGTAGAGCAATTGACAGCGCGTGTTGCATTTTTTTTCCTAAAAGAAATAGAGGAAAGGAGCAGAGAAGCCATTATCAGATGTTGTATAGCAAATTTTTAGAAACTTTAAGATTAAGTATAAAACTAATTTAACAGAGAGTGACAAACGGGATCCAAAATCTAAAATGTTGATGATAATAATAAAAATAAAAATAAAAAAGACATTTTTCTATAGACATAGTAACGTTTTTTATTGATATGTGTTCAAATTCAGTCAATTGGCGTTCTTGTTCTTATAGGCTAGCTCTATCCTATTCTGGCTGGACGGGCCTTTAGATTGCTACAGATTAGCTTAGACGGGCCTTTAAAATCAAGTTGGGCCAACGGACCCATCGTAATACGATTACTTGAAAAATCTGACCGAGTAGCACAAGCCTCTTCTTTAATACTCCCTTCATTCCACAAAATTAGTCACGTTTAATTTTATATTTGTGTTTTAACTTAAATTTTTATTAAGAATGATTTGTTTAATTTTTTAAAAAAATATATTTAATAACTAGAACATTAAATTTTTATTTGACTATAACCTTGTATAATTTACAAAAATCATAGATTAAATACTGAAAAATGAACGTGACTATTTTTTCTGGGACGGAGGGAGTAATTTTGAGTATTTACTTATTTATGTAATTATAAAAATGAAAAATTATAAAGATACTAACCCATCTTTCCTCTCCTGTTCTAATTTTTACAATTTTCTTTTCTCGTGAGTTCCTAAATAATTATTATATTTTCGAACTTTTCTCTACATTATTTATCATATCATATCATATCCTTACTTTCATTATCTTTTTCATCAATTCAAATTCACTTCCAATAATTCTTTCTCTTTCCATCATTTCTATACAATATATAATGATTATATATACATGTGTGTGTTATATTTTTATGGTAAATTGGAAAATTTTATGAATATTATATTATTCGTAATCTTCATACTTTATCAAACATAACTATTAAACCAGGAAGAGGATATATTTGATTTCAAAATTTTACATATATTGAAGGTAAAAAAATGGCTTTTTGATATTACATTTCTCTTTTTACGGAGTCCTTAAATAATAGGGGGCTCAAACATGGGAGGGGTGCAAAAAAAATTTGGTGATTTTTCCCAAAAATCACCGTAAAAAGCACCCAGCCAGGAGGGCTGCCGGAAGCATTGCTGCCTCGCCAGAAAGCAGCTGCCCAGGCAGGAGGGCTGCCGGAAAGCAAGCACCCAGCAAGCACCCAGCCAGGAGGGCCGCCGGAAGCATTGCTGCCTCGCCGGAAAGCAGCTGCCCAGGCAGGAGGGCTGCCGAAAAGCAAGCACCCAACCAGGAGGGAAAAGCAAGCACCCAACCAGGAGGGCCGCCGGAAGCATTGTTGCCTCGCCGGAAAGCAACTGCTCAGACAGGAGGGCTGCCGGAAAGCAAGCACCCAGCCAGGAGGGCCGCCGGAAAGCATTGTTGTCTCGCCGGAAAGCTGCTGCCCAAAATCACGTTGCCGGAATTCACCTTCGAAAATCACGTTGAAGTGATTCACGTGAGGTCCGCATGGTAAGTTTTTGGCAAATTCATGTGAAAATGGGAAAGTGATAATTTTTTAATTCACCCAAAATACTCCAACTTTGAACCCCTTAATTGTTATGTTTCCTCAACTCATGTACCATTTATTAATCTATTAAATTCGTTCCTATCATCACTTCAGCACAACTTCCAGCAAAGTATCTTTCTCTTTACATTAACGATATACTTCCTACAGGATATGAAGGTTGCCAGGTGTACGTATACAGATCCTGCTATAGGCTGTTAAAACTGGCTTTAGTCTATAGCTTGTAGTAATTTCGTAGCGGCTTTGATGAGTTTCGCTATATCAGTAGTAAACAAGTTCTTTTAACTCTTTTGCCTACTGCAATACAAAGCCCTTTTATATCTTTCAGCATCGTTTAAAGGAGAAAAAACTACTACTTCAATAGCTATAAAAATTTAAATTATATTTTAATGGGTAACTAAGAAGAAAAGTGCTCAAAACCTCTTTATTAAGTCAAATGTAACAATTAGATAGACTAGGAGGGAGGGATGGAGTGCTAATAAACAATTATGTACACTAAAAAAAGATAAAATTATTATGTGAAAGAAAGCAATATCTAGCTTCTCATGTAGAGTTTTTTAATCCAACAATATATACTAGCTACTTAATCCGGCCTTACCATTACTCACATCAATCGGTATGTTACAAAACGTTAATGAGATGTTACAAATCAAAGGGACAATGAGGTAAGTCTGCAACATCTATGCCAAGTAACTTATATCTTCCTAAGAATGAAGGTGAGGGGAACCAAAATTAAACTCATATTTTCTTGGACAATGATGGGGGATTTCCATCAAACAATTCCTCAATCATGCTCTCAATATCCTCCGGTTGGTACTTGATGTACTTCTCCGTTTGTCGTCCGGGATCAAGATGCTGATTGAACCTCCCTAGGAAGGCCCGGTACGCCGGAATCACCACCGCCGATATGGACAACCGGAGCTCCGTCTGGAGCTGCTCATCGCTCACCACCCATGAGCTCTGCGTCTTGTGGATTTCGTCGAACGTGGCGTTAAAACTCTTGAACCGCTCCTTCAACACCGGCTTTATAACTTTTCCGTTCACCTGCACGCCCTTATGGCTTATGCATTGCAACACTCGCCCCCACGTCTCCCGTTGGTAGTTCTTGTGGAGCATCTTGAGGTTCGATGACCTCTTCCTCGTCCATGCTTGCCCCATCAACTCGTAGATCTCATGCGCTCCTTTCACTTTCTGCACTATGTACCTCCCGTTGTTCATCATGAAGATGTTTCGTAATGCTGGGTCTTTGTACTGCTTCACCTTCGTTTCCATGTTCGCGTCTAGCAAATCCATTATCCTCATTAATTGGAGGGATAATGCCGACATCTTGGATTTTTCACATGTGTCCTCTATTTCCGGTTCCGATGACCCGATTGGCTCTTTGTGTATTTGGAATACTTGCTCAAGCGTGTTCTTGTACTCCAACGCGTATTTCAGGTAGTTCATGGTGTACCGGGTGAGCGGGTGTACCGCCCCGGATGGAACAGTTCGACCTGAGTCGGTCCTAATGGAATTCTCGAGATCTACGAAAATTGCAACCGCCACTTCACCGATCATACACTGAGCATCCAATGTATACATTTTCATATCGTCGGAAGCTTCATCATTCATATGGGAGATCAACTCGCTTAACGACTCGTACATGTCTAGGAACTTGAAAAGCTTCTCCGATGATCGCTTGGTAAGGGCGGCAGCGGTTGCGAAGTTTACTAGCCGGAGTGTGACGGCGGGTGTGATGTCGTGGAACATCGTCCGTGCGATTTCAGGGTAATCAGAGAAGATGGAGGTGCTGAGGTTACCCTCACCAGAGTACATAGTGGAGGAAAAACGGCGGACAGCCAGTATCCACGTGCCGATCTCGCCTTCCAGCGCCTCCCAACTCATCTTCTGAACATCATCGACACTCACATTCTGGTAGTCGAGTTTGACGAACTCGTCTCTAAAAGCGTTTCGGCGGAGAGCATTGTAGAGGATGCAACATTCATGCTGGTAACCACCGCAAATCATTGTTGTGGCGATTTTGTTCGCGGCGGAGATTGTCTCGGGTGAATATCCCGGAAACTCTCCGAGATCTGGCTGGTTTGACGTCTTTGGGTCCGAGTTAGCGGATGTGGGATTAGGATCATGCATTTTGTGTAGAAGATAACGGAAATCATCGTCCAAGACGCACATGGCTCTGTGGAGATGCGAGTTGGCGCAGTTATAGCACGGCGTGGTTTTGGTATCCTCTAGAAAGTGATCGTCGAGGGCGTTCATGAGGTTGTGAAGGAGAGGAATGGATTGATAGAAGAAGGCATTGTCTTCGGATATTGAACCAGAGTTTTCACATATAGAAACGACGAAATCGAATTTCTTGAGGAAAGACTCGATGCAATCGGGAATGTCAGGCGCATTCGATTTGTCGGAGACAGAAGACAGGTGGTGGATGAAATCACCAACATCTTGGAGAAGCTTGTTGGGGTCTTCTTCTGATCCGTCGACGATGTGGTCATTGTTGTCGGACATGGATCGATCTTAGTGGAGTTATGGTTGTGTGTGAATTGGAATTGTTGTTGGAATTGGAACTGGAAATGGAATTGGAATCGGAGGGGATGATCGATAATGGTCGTTGTTGGCGGTGGGGATTGATTGGTTTTGCTATAATTTGTTTGGAGGGAAGTGAAGCGAGGAGGTGTTAGTTTGGTTTATAGGAATAAGATGGAAGGCTTTAAAACGCGCGTTGACTTTTGACCCGTCTGAGCAGGGATTCTTATTCTTCCCGTCTCTTCTTGCACACTTACTTACACCATCATCTTTGCGAAGCTTCTCTGATCCTATTCAGCTACCCTCCCATCCATTTCAAGTCCAACACGTAGGCAGCCCATGTTCCTCTCCCATGTCTTTTTTTTTCTTTCTTTTTTCTATTTTGCTAACTCATATAGTCATATATCATACATTTATATTAATTAAATCTATAATTATATTTTCTCATCGTAAACTAAAGTTTCTATACTTCAGATGAAAAATAGCTTTCAGTAAATAATAATAATAATAATACTAATAATTACTTCATCCATTCTAAAAACGTATCTCATTTAATTTGAGATACTAAACGATAATCTAGCCTTTAAATTAAAATTATTGTATAACAAAAAATTAAAAAATAAATACTTCATCCATTCTAAAAACTTATCTCATTTAATTTTTAACATTTAGTGTATGATTGTTTATTGAATATTTTTAGTGCATATAAAAAAATTGAGTAAAAAAATACTCCATCTTTTCTACAAATTGTTGTTTTTGCATTTTCAATTTCACACATTTAGTTATATTTATGAATTTTTAGATATATAAAGTTATATAATTCATATTTCATAATTTGATATCTAATTTTTCTAAATGCATTATTTTGATTTTTTTCACTATTTATCTTAGTAATTTTTTTAATCAAACATTGCAAATGGAAACTATGGCTGTGAATAAACCGAGCCATTATCGAGCTTACTCGAGCTCGAACTCGGCTTGTGTGTTATTGATGAATGTATTATCGAGTTTCGAGTTCGATCCGAGTTCATGGCTCGATAACTTTATCGAGCCGAGTTCGAGCCGAGCTGAGTTCGATTCGATTGTTTATCGAGCTATCGAGCAATACACGTTAAAAAGAACCTGGGACAATTCATATGTAAATAATTAAAGTAGTAGGACCTAATTTACTAAAATTGTAAAGTGTAATGAGTAATATGAAAGTAGTACGACCTAGTTGATTAAAATTATAAAGTATCAATACTAGAATTACAAAGTATCAAATTTCGAGCAGCTATCGAGCCGAACTCGAGCATAGTTCGAATAATTATTGACATGTTTCGAGCAGTTTGTGAGCAATCGAGCCGAGTTCGAGCCCGCATCATGAAGGCTCGTCGAGCTATCGAGCCGAACTCGAGTTCGATAAAAAACTTTCGAGCCGAGCACAATTCGAGCTCGGCTCGACTCGTTTACAACCCTACTTGAAACATCAAAGTAAAACACAATAATTTTTATGGGATGAAGGGAGTAACATTTAATGATAAAAACTAAATGAGCTAAGGTGAAGGGAATAGTATCTCTTATTAAAATTATGGTTTTAGAACAATTTTAAATAAAGTGCATTTGTTTTTTAATTTCACATTTTAAAAATTAGATGAAGTAACTATTATTAGCAGTATTATTTACTTAAAACCTATTTTTCACCATTAATGTTTTCAGGGTGCTATGATACAAAAACTTTAGTTTACAAATAATATAAATTCCGGAGGCATGTGGAGAGGGATGACGTGGGCTGCCTACACATACATGGTGGAGTGGGAACAGACCGGAGAGAATCCGGATCCAATAATATGGAGTATAAATTCCGCAACCCCTTCAATTTGGTCCATTAATAGAGTAGTTCGACGTATTGGAGGAACCCCTTCAATTTGCTTAATGAATTAATCTAAGGGATTAAAATTGCATGAGATATATAAGAAATATAAGAGAAAATGCAAAAGAGACAATCAACTTGAGAGTCTAGATCGCTTGTCCCATTTTTTCTTTTGTAATGTTCCTTCCACATATCCCTCATTATAAAAGATTAATGGTGTTAATTAATATTTTAAATGAATATGTAACACCATTAACTATTTATATCGAGGACGGGGGAGGGGATAGAGAAAATAAGTGATTAGGATAATCTTATTGAAAAAGCTCCCATACACAACTTGAACTCTTCTCTTCCTAATACTGAAGTTCACGCAATCAATAAAATTGATGTGGTTTTCAAAAAAAAAAATCTCATTATAAAAGCTATACCGAAACAATTAGCGTGGTTTTACCAGAAACTACAGGTTGACTTTTTTTTTTTTAATCACGAAATGACTTGTTTTGTTATCGGAAGATCAAATAAAATAAGCCTCTCGAAGGAGAGAATCAGTAGAGAATAAAATGCAGGCACAAAGTGGCATGTACAAAAAGAAATGAGCAACATTTAAAGCTACTGCATGGGACGAACTGAACTAAATGAGCCAACGAGAATAGCCGACCATAACGTCACTAATATCTATCAAGATGGGGCCAAACAATATCACTGTAATATGCAGCAAAGTTAACGAAATTAATCTACACAAAAGGATTTTAATGAATAAAAAGTTTAGATTCTCTATAATCTAGGTGTGTTATTTTGGTCTCATTTTAGGAAAATGTTAAAGAGCTTTTAAAAAAGTATCAGCGAAGTTTATGAGGGAAAATTTGAAGACAGATTTTCATGACATATTGAGAAAAAAGAGTAATTAGTTAAGACCCTAGTCTTTTATAACCACTACATTAAAAAAAATTACAAAGTCCATCAATATCACATTTTCACCAATTTTTCTCTCACGAATTTCAAATACACAAACTTTTGTTAACAAGTCAATTTCACCGAATCAAACACCTTAAAAGAACATGACCTAAATCCTACAATTTTATTTTTAACATATCTTAATCACAGACGGTATATTAATGAATTAGTTTTAGAGACCGAGTTAAGTTGAGCTTTTTATTTGGAATATTTTGTTTATACAAGGGATATAGTATATTTTATTTATGCTAGTTTTATGGGGAAAAAAAAGAATCAATACACAAACTAACTTAATTAAATATACAACCGATAGCCAAAGAATAATCTCGACCGTCAAGGGTGATCCGGTGGAGGTGACACGATGATTCCGTACTGGAAAAGCAAGACACGGGACACTTTCAGTGCGAAAGAGAGAGGAAGTGTGGGTGTGTAGCGATTACCTTATTTGAGGCGGGCACCACCCAATATATAGGGTGGTGCTAGGTCCCGTTATGGGGCCTTGAATCTTTGAATTTCCATAAATGTGTCCATCATTGAGATGGCGGCGTATTAATGGTGTGATAACAGCGGAGTTATTGTGGAGTTATTCCCCTCCTCTGGTTTAATGCCATAATGAGTGTAACAGTCGCCTTGAGAGGCGGCGAGGCGTTTACGGCTAACGGTATTATACGAGGTGCCCTTATTGGAAAAGGGGGTCTTCGTAAGTGGGAAGCCCGTTGTGGCGGGCCAGCGCCCATATGTCGTTTGCATTTGACAATACCGCCGTATGGGCTGGCCCATATATATCAGTATGCCCCCTCCCACGGCGGAGGATGGGTGAGCCCCTGTGCTCCGTTTGGGGTGAAGTATTTTATAGACAGTGAGCCCATATGGCATTTGTTGTGCCTTGGAGCCTGGTTTAGGAGGCGTAGGAGCTGGGCCAATGTTGGCCCATAGGTTTGGCCCAATCTGGTGTGGCGGTTGCAAAAGCGCTTTTTCAAAATTTGCGCTTTTTGCGCGTTCGTAATTATGGGGAAGTCGCTTCACTTCCCATCGCGCTCTTCTCATACGCCAACCAAGTCGGTTTCCCAAATTCTTGCTTTTCTTGCCTTTTCGCTTTAGCTTCCTTTGCAATCTAGTTTCCATTTTGGCGACTAGCGAAGAATTTCAGCGAGATTCAAGAACCCAGCCGTTGAATACTCCGCTTTCATCTCCGGTCACGAATCGATAAGTTGTTTTCTTTGAATTTTCGATTTCTCGCATATGATGTCGCGAGTAAGGCGTCGCCGCGCCACCGCACAGGTTCTTGGGTCTAGGGCTTAGTTTTTGAATTTTTCGGTTTACTTTTGTAGATGGCTCCCAAGAATCCAAGCAAGCCGGCGTCGGCCACGATGTCGAGGAAATGTGGCCTCGAACAAGTCTGTCGAGAGAAGAAAATGGCAGATATCTGCGTAACCACCATGTGTATACGGGGTGGTTTGTGGGCTTTCACCGGCGGATGTCTTTGAGGAAAGCGAGGATGTCGTTGAGTGACGAGGCCATGAGGAGAATACCATGGTGGTCTACGAAGCCCAACCGAAAGCCGGGTTGAGGCTCCCCTTTGTTCCTGCTGCTTTGCAGTGTGAAGGATGGGGTGTTTGCCTGGGCAAGGCCCCGAATGTGTTTACCACCGTAAACGCATTTGTGGTGGCCTGCCACTTGGCGAAGACGGCGGTGCTACCGGAGACCTTCTTACAGTTCTATCGCTGAAGAGGCACGCTCGGACACCCCTTCTATCAACTGACCCCGAGGAGGTGAAGGTGGGTAACAAGATGGTGAAGATCGGAGTCTTGGCTGAAACCACCAGCTCGTGGGGAGTTGGAAGGGCAACTTCTTCTTCATCCCGAAGGAAGACAGTTGGGGTTTCGCATTCTTCATAAAGGAGAAGAATGCAAGGGTGTCGATGAAGCCCTCTGTGTGGGCGGGTAGCGAGGAAAGAAAGCCCTCGACGCCCTTTGTGAATGGATTCGGAGTGTGGAAAGGCTCGAGGGTGTAAGGGTGCGTTTCCCTTCACTCTATCCAGCACAGGACGAGGTGGTCTGCGGAGAGTAGGGGTTAGCAGGGCCCACCGTCTTCCGAGGCACGTGGACACCCTTAAAAATTGGGTGGAAGGATTGGACGGGGACCTCGTAGAGCGGTTCGAAGGCGCTTTCAGCAACCCCACCGTCTTACGCCTTTCTTTTTATTCCCGTGTTTTTGTGTTTGCACATTTGAAATGCTATTATAACCTTGGCCTTGTGTTTTACTACAGCCAAGATGTTGCACCCAGCACCCTTTTCGCCAAGAAGCGAGGATTTCTTTGGAGGCTCTTAAAGCGAAGATGGAGGAGGAGGTCCCCGCAGAGCCTGCCCAAAAGGCTGTCGAGGGGTCAGCTGCAGTTGCAGGGACCTCGAAAGGCGGAGAGGCCCGAGGTGCGGAGGCCTTAGTGACGGTAGCTCAACCACCAACGTGGCTGGCCCCGTCATCGTCGAGGAGTTGTCCGAGGACTCAGGAGGACATTATTCGACTAAGCGTCCTCGACTTGCGGTAGCATTCTTGCTTCCCTTGATTCTTTGGCTAACTTTTCTTTTCACCGTGTTCCGATTCCCATTTTAACCTTTTGACAGAGAGGACTTGGTTGTGTCCTCGGACAGCAGTCCCAGTCTGCTAAGGATAAAGGGAAAAGACCAGCCGTCGAGAGACTCCCGTAGCCCGTTCGGGCGTTGGGAAACCCGTCGGCCTATTGGCAGATGCTCGGAGGGCTGTTGTGGCCCCTCGAGTGTATACAAGAAGGCCCTCGAGGATCCCCAAGACCACGAAGGGCATAGATCCGGTCTTCGAGCCTCAACTACTCGAGGACTACCGGCGGGAGCTGCGGGAGAAATCCTTCAAACGCAAGGGTCCGGCCCTTGTGCGAGCACAGGACCTGTCATGAGGGTGACTCGTGACGAGTCAATCCTCCTCGGGAAGGGGACGTGAGACTGAAGGTTGCAGAAGGTCTCGCGCTTCCCCGAGACAGGCACTTTTTGAAGCACACCTCCTCGGGGGCCCTAGACATGGCGAAGGACATCTGCCAGGGCCTCACTCGGGTAAGTGACGAATCTGGATTCCCCTTTGTTACTTAACTTTTTTGTTGGGATGCTTTGTTTATATGGTCTGCGTTTGTAATTTGCAGAAAACTGTATTGGCCCAAGGGCTGGTGTCAAAGATCGAGGACCTTGAGTCCCTCGTGAAGAGCCTTGAAGCCAAGGCAAAAGAATCCGAGGAGGTGGAGAGCCTAAAAAAGGCCTTAGGCGACAGGATGCCCACTGGCTGAGAAAGAGGCCGAGCTGGGGTCCTCGAGGAATGAGGAGGCTAACCTCCTTAGAGCCACAGGTGTCATGGGCAAGCGGCTGAAAGCTTCCATGGCCGATGGGAGGAAGCATGAAGCCTGTTCTCGCCGAGCACCATGCGAAGAAACACTCGAAGCTGAAATGGAGCAAGTGCTCGGGAGTATCAAAGAATGGAGGCCTGTGAGGCGAAGGACAAACTCATCGAGGAGTTGTCCTTGAGGACCGCCCATGCCGAGGATCTCGGCGTCAAAGGCTGCAGTCAAATTGAAGACAGCACCAAGACCCTTAGTGAGGTGACGGGCTCTGTGGTGGCTGATCATTTAGCCTTCAGACAACTAGAAAACCAAATTGGTTTTAAGTTGTACGATGGTGAAAGTGTTCAGCCCCCGCTTTTGTAAAGCCCATTGCTGAAAGGGCTGGTCGAGTGCGCAGGTCACGAGGTGCCGATCGAGAAGATCACGACGCACAAGCCATGGCGGGTGCTCGCAGGCCGAGGGCTTCCTACGATGCCGCCACCAAGTGGAAGGCATCGTTGATAAGTCAAATTTGGAAGCCCTTAACGCCATGAAGGTCGAAGACCCTCCTCGGCGACTTTGTTCGAGTGGGGTAGGGCGGGGAAAAGTTAGGAGCAGAATATCCTTACGATATTCTGCCCGGCATGTAGAGGATGCCCTGCTGTACCCCCAAACGATGATGTCCCCAGGTAGGTTGTGGACTTGTAATTATATTTTTGCTCATTTTTGATAAAATACGAACATTTCTATACGAGTATTACTTCCATACGAGTATTACAACGCGTAGTGTTTGTACTTGTCTTTGGGCAAAATTGTTGAGATGAATTGTTGTAATTCGTCGTAAAGTGACTTTATTCGATCTTGGTCAAGCAGTGACCTTGCAATTAATTTTTGAACTTACCCACCGAAGTGGGGAACACTCCTAGCATAGTAACTTAAACGTAATAAGGCCTCAAGTCGTTGACGTGGTAGTCGTTTTGAGTTTTTGCCTTGATAATCTTTTAACTTGTAGACGCCTCCTCTTTCCTTGCTATGTACCACATATGGTCCTGCCCATCTAGAACGAAGTGTGCCATGGCCAGGATTACGACCTGACAACTCCGCTTTGAGCAAGACCATTCCGCCCATGTGGATCTGCTTTGCCCGAACTTTGGCGTTGTGATCGAGGTTTGCCCTTTGTCGTAAGGCCATAAGCCTAAGTCTAGCACCCTCGCGGAGTTCCTCGACGAGGTCCAAACGCGCTCGAAGACCGCTCTCATTGTGAGGGGCGTCGTAATATAGCGTTCGGATTGTAGGGACCGAGACTTGATTGGTAATAAGGCATCGACGCCATAAACCAAGGAGAAAGGAGTTTCTCCCGTGGGTCCCCGTGTAGTTGTTCGATAATCCCGAGAGAACGCTGGGTAGGGCCTCGACCCACTTCTCTTTTTGTCCTCGAGGCACTTTTTAAGCCCTCTTTGATCGTGCGATTTGTTACTTCTACCTGGCCATTTGACCGTGGATGTGCCACGGGAGCGTAGAGCATTTGTATGTTCATCCTAGTGGCCCAATCCTTAAGCTTTTGCTCGCGAACTGAGTACCATTATCTGTGATTATGGCTCTTGGTGCCTGCATCGCGCCACGAGGTCGTGCGGAGGAAGTGTATGACCTTGGCGGTTGTTATGTTCTCGAGTGGCTGGACCTCTACCCACTTAGTGAAGTAATCGACAGCCACTATACAGAATTTGAATCGCCCTTGGCCGTAGGCATTGGGCCGATTAAATCGAGGCCCCACAGCCGAAGGGTATAGGGTATGTCTCCGTAACCACTTCGTTTGCGGTTGTCGCTGGATGCGAGAGTTAAGCTGGCGATTATGGCACGTTCGTACCAAATCATGCGCGTCTTTCCTCAAAGTTGGCCAATAATAACCGAGGCGCAAGCATTTGTGTGCTAGCGCGCCGGAGCCAATGTGTGCTCCGCAAACTCCCGAGTGGACCTCGTTCATGATGAGTTTGGAATCGTCGGGCCAATACATCGCTGCAAAGGAGTAGAATATCCTTTACGCCATAACGTGCCATCTATGATGACATGGCGGGCTGATCGCGTCCTTATTTTCTTTTGCAACGCTGGTGGGCCCTCGATTGCACCGGTTTGGAGGTATTGAAGGATTGGGTCCCTCCAATCAGGCGCTGTGTTGGCGTCAATTGCATGAATTGTATTTATAGAGGTTGTGCTAAGGTTTCGAGGATGCATCCGCCCGCCTTAGACACTGTCACCACATGTTTTGATCCTCGGGATTTTATTAATATTTAATCGCTCGAACTGCCCTTGCAAGCTTTTTACCAAGCGCAAGTACCTCGAGAGTATGGGATCCTTGCGATCGTTGGTCCCCGTAACCTGGCTTACGACGAGCTGCGAGTCATCATGCACGCTTAAACGTCAGCAAACCAGCTTTCAGAGCAGTCTTGAGACCCGCTACGAGGGCCTCGTATTCGCCACGTTGTTCGTAATCGGAATTGGAAAGCCACTCGTAAGCTGGCCTCCATGCCGTGAGGACCTTTGATATGAACGCCCCACGGGTTATCAAGACTGGATGAACCATCCACGAACATGTCCCATTCGGGAGGTTCCAACTCCTCGGAGGGTTCCTCGAGGGCCGTGTTCGAGGGGATAGATGGAAAGCTCGGCCATGAAATCTGCCAAGGCTTGAGCCTTTATCGCTCGTCGAGGTTCAAACTTGATGTCATACTCCCCGAGTTCGATGCACCAACGGGCTAAACGACCGCTATGTTCGGTCTGTTCAGGATATCCCAGATTGGTAGGTCCGTTCTGACAATGATTGTGTGGGCTTGGAAATATGCTCGTAATTTCCTAGCAGCCACGATCAAAGCGTAGATTGTTTTATGAAGGGGAGGGTAGTTCATCTCAGCTCCTCGTAATGTGTGACTTGTGTAATAGACGGGCCATCTGCGGGCCCTCCTCCTTAACGAGCACGGACGAGACAAAGGTTTGTTTGAAGTGGAGAGGTAAATGATGAGTTCATCCCCGGGTTGCGGGCATTTCAGCGTTGGCAAATCAGAGAGGTGTTTCTTGATTTGTTCGAAGGCCTCTTGGCACTCCGGTGTCCAAGTGAATGCCCTTTTCATGCGAAGTCGTTCAAAAACGGCTTGCACTTATCTCCACTTGAAATGAACCGTCCCAAGGCGACAATTCTTCCCGTGAGTTCTTTGGATTTCCTTAATGTCCTTTGGTGGCGCCATATCCGTGATGGCTGAAATTTTCTTTAAGTTGGCGTCGATTCCCGTTCGGAGATCATGTAGCCTAGGAATTTTCCAGCTCCACGAAAAAGAACACTTGGCTGGATTGAGCCTCATGTTATATCGTCGGAATGACTGAAAAGTTTCAGCCAAATCTTGAAGGTGGTCTTCGAATGTCATGCTTTTCACAATAACATCGTCAACGTCGCCTCAGGTTGCGGCCCATTTGGTGGGCAAAGACCTTGTTCATGAGACGCTGGTATGTGGCTCCGGCGTTTTAAGCCCAAAAGGCATTCGAACGTAGTAGTACACATCGTCACCCGTTGTGAACGCTGTTTTGAAAGCGTCGTCGGGGTCCATGTAGATTTGGTGGTAACCACTCTTAGCGTCCATGAGCAGCGGTACTTGTATTTGGAGGTGGCATCGACGAGCTGGTCGATAACCGGTAACGGATAAGGGTCCTTCGGACAATGTCTATTGAGGCCCGTGAAATCGACGCACATACGAAGGTCCCCATTAGTTTTGTCGGCTAAAACTATGTTAGCGAGCCACTCGGAGTACTGAATTTCTTTGATTATTCCGGCGTCGAGGAGCTTGGAAACTTCCTCTTTTACAAATTGTTTTTGAGGGGCCATACCCTTTTCTTCTCGCTTAACCGGCTTGGAATCCGGGAATACATTAAGCTTGTGTGCAATAATATTGGGATCGACACCGGTAAATCCTTCATGCTCCAAAGTAAAACGTCGAGGTTTGCCTCGAGGAGGTGGATTAGTGCCATCTTCTCCTTTTGTTGAAGGTTTTTGCCGATCTTGAATTTCTTGCCCGGGTGACCTCGATTTCTTGATGGCGTCATCAAGACGTGGCACATCGTCGGGCTCCGCAGTTCCTCGATCTGTTTGAGGCCCGTGAGTCAACCGTTGAGCTCAACGAGGCCACGTAGTTCGTCCTCGCCGTTCGCTGGTCAATGTAGATGCTCGCATCCCCACGAGGCGTCGCAAATGTGACCGTGAGAGAACGGATGTCACACCTCATGTGGAATTCGACTTGGCTAGGTCGACCAACGATGGCGTTGTATGTGGAGGGGACTTCGAGGACCGGGAATTCCGTCATGACGGAATGGCAGTCCACCGTGCCAAATTGTGTGTCCCCAATCAGCATGAGGGGCAGTTTGGCGACCCCTATCGTTGGCACAATGTCCCCGCCAATGCCAAAGGTAGGGCGGAGCTCCTTCGCACGCCGGACATGTGTATCCCGAGTTTATCGAGCATGTCCCTGAAAATGACACTGTATTTGCACCCGTGTCGATGTAGACCTGCTGGTGTCGTAACCCGCGATCCTTGCTGTGATAAGCGGTGGGTCGGAGTGCGAACGACAACCTTTGTTCCGTTGGGCGATAGATGACGTTCTCCTCGAGGTGATCGATCTGCAAGATTTCCCTTGCATACCGCTTCCTGGAGGAGGCGCCTTCTGACTTCGTGAGCATGTGAATGACGCCCGCGGGTGGTGGTGGTGGCAAGTTTTGGCCTCGAGGGCTGTTGTGTCGACGCCGCGTTTTTTCGCGGTCGTCGGTGTAAATCATCCCTCTTGCGTCCTTTGGGAATTCCTTGCGGGAGGAAGAGGAGTCGGAGAGGAACTCCTTGAGCTTCCTGCTCAAGCATCTCCGAAATAAGATTCCGGAGCTGATAGCACGCCTCCGTATCGTGACCACGATCCTTGTGGTAAAGGCGACTTGTCAAACCCCTCGTGTTCTTATCTTTGGATGGGCCGAGGCCACTTAGGGACCTTGTTACGCTTCTCCGGCATCGAAGGATGTTGGTGCGGGTGTCACGAAGTGCGGGGTGGTGGTCGGAGGTCCTTGGACCAGAGTTCGAGGACTGGAACCTCGATGAAGCAGACCCCTTGTCAAATTTCTGTTGCGGTCATTTGTGGGGGCCTGTTGTATGGCTTGTTCATCTCCTCGGAGTTCATGAACCGGGTTGCCCGATCGATGAACTCACCCATCGTTGTGACGGGGTTTTCATTAATGTTGTACGCAAGCTTTGGACTCGCGTTGAAGGCCTTGAGTTACGGCCAGAGCTGCATGTCCGAGGAGAGACCACGGACTTGGACGGCTTCCGCTTGGAAACGTCGAATATAGTCTCGGAGTGGCTCCTCCTCTGCCGCTTTACCCGTAGGAGGTGCTGGACGGTTTTGGGAGGAGGTCGAGCCCCATGAAGTGGCGCAGAAGGAGGAGGCTAGATCCTTGAAGCATTTAAAATGCTGGCCGCTCGGCGTTCCAAACCACGTCGAAGCAGCCCCTTCAAGGTGGAGCTGAAGGCTTTGCAAAGTATTGGGTCAAGCGCGAGCCATCTCCATTTGGGAGATGTAACGCCGCAAATGATCAACGGGTCAGTAGTCGCGTCGTTGCTTTCGATGACTGGCATTCGAAAGCTAGCGAGCCTGGACAGCAATAATGTCCTCTCGTGAAAGGCTGGGTGAGGAGAACCTCGATGTCGCCGAGGACCGGTTTAGCGTCTTAACTCGCTCCTCGACCACGTTGATTCTTCAAGAAGGTCATCGACATCCAGGTTCACAGCGGATGGATGTTGGTTCTGGGATTGTTCATCTTTGTCGTTGGGAGGCGGGAGGCGAGCAGCCTGCATTTCCGCCTTGATGGTTTGCACCATAAAGGCCTTCATTTCGTTGAGCATGCTCGCCTGGAGCAGTGTCAGCTGAGCAGGATCGACGATGACCTGCTGGGGGGTCGCAGAGGTCCCAGCGAGGTATGTCAGAGTGGCCGCTTGCGGCTGAGGTGGCTGGTGTCCTCTGGTATGGCAACAACAGAGGCGGCGGGACTGCTCCCAATTGGGGGTTGTGGGGCTGCCGTATTCCCATTGCGTTACCGGCGGGGGTTGGGGCACATCCGAGGAGCCGGAAGCAGCATCCTCGACATGCACGCCGTTGCTCGTTTTCTTTGTTTTCGCCATAAAAACGATGAAGAGAAGAAAATCAGGTGGTAGGGAAGAAAAAAAACGACTAAATTTTCTTTCCCACAGACGGCGCCAAATTGATAGCCAAAGAATAATCTCTGACCGTCAAGGGTGATCCGGTGGAGGTGACACGATGATTCCGGTACCTGGAAAAGCAAGACACGGGACACTTTCAGGTGCAGAAAGAGAGGGGAAGTGTGGGTGTGTAGCAGTTACCTTATTTGAGGCAGGCACCACCCAATATATAGGGTGGTGCTAGGTCCCGTTATGGGGCCTTGAATGCTGGGGAATTTCCATAAATGTGTCCATCATTGAGATGGCGGCGTATTAATGGTGTGATAACAAATGAGTTATTGTGGAGTTATTCCCTCCTCTCGGTTTAGTGCCATAATGAGTGTAACGGCCGCCTTCAAGGAGGCAGCAGACGTTTTACTAACGGTATTATACGAGGTGCCCTTATTGGAAAAGGGGGTCTTCGTAAGTGGGAAGCCCGTTGTGGCGGACGCGCCCATATGGCGATTGCATTTGACAATACCGCCGTATGGGCAGGCCCATATATATCAACAACATATATCCCTATGTTTACAAAAAGTTTGAGGGTGGCACTAGCCACCTCCTATCCCTTAATGGCCGGAGGCACACACATGCAGCTCCCAATGAACTAAAAAAATAGCATGATCTCGTAAAAGTGCTTTCAAAGGACCCGTGATCGAACCACCGATAACTAAAAATTCGCCAACTCGCAAGAACCAGCCAAACACCAACATGAGTCATAAGTACTAATAGAAACCAGATAATAAAACATGGCGGGAGCAAAAACTAGAAGAATTGAAAAGGTTCGGAAACATACCAGCATGAGATCATGAGTAGGCTGGAAGGACCCACTCCCCAACGAACCCATATGTCCCAGGCTCATAGCACTAGAAATTCCCCCAACTCCACCAAACTACGTCCAACCGCTTCCACTTCCTCCTCAGACAAGCGAGGCTTCTTCCGAGCACAACCAACACCCAGTCTTGCTGTGGTGCACCGCTAATACAAAGATACCACAACATAGAACAAAGTTAATTAGGACGCACAACTCACAAAAATCGAAACCCATGCGCCGAAAATTCCCATACTGCAAAAGAATCAGAAGAGTGGCTGAGGGTCATGAACAAGCGATACATGAACAGCTTCGCGTGTTGAATAAGGCTCGAATTGGCAACTTAGACTTAGTCCAAGTTGTTAATAAGGCTGTTAGCAGGTTAGTATCTTTGATTCTGTAATCCCTCGTTCCTAGGAGTTCTAAACGTTGGAGTTGTTAATCAGTTCCTATTTTTTAGTTCAACAGCTATTTTTCCCAGTGACTTGTATGGCTATTTAAAGCCAACTTCATCATCGAATAAAGCAGTGAAGTATTTCAGTCCATTTTTAGTTTCTCTTATTGTTAACATTTGGTATCAGAGCCAGGTTCATTAAGGACTGATCTAAGAGCAGTAAATTTGAGAGAAACAGCGAGAGAGAAACACAAAGAACAGCAGTTTCTTCACAACAACCAATGGCGGAGCAAAATAGCAATTTTGTGCAACCTGCAATTCCCAGATTTGATGGTCACTATGACCATTGGGCTATGCTGATGGAAAACTTCTTGAGATCTAAAGAGTATTGGCATCTGATAGAGACAGGCGTGCCGACTGCTGCAGCAGAAGAGACGGAAGCCCAGAAGAAAACAAGAGAGGATACGCATCTGAAAGACCTGAAGGTAAAAAATTACCTTTTCCAAGCTATTGACAGGACTATTGTGGAGACTATTCTGAATAAAAACATAGCAAAGGGAATCTGGGACTCTATGAGACAGAAGTACCAGGGATCTACAAGGGTAAAAAGGGCTCAGTTGCAGGCTCTTCGAAGGGAGTTTGAAGTGCTTGGTATGAAGGAGGGAGAGATGGTGAACGACTACTTTGGGCGCACATTGGCTATAGCCAACCGTATGAAGGCCCATGGTGAAAAGATGGAAGAGATAGTGATCATAGAAAAGATATTGAGATCAATGACAGCCAAGTTCGACTATGTAGTCTGCTCTATTGAAGAATCAAACGATTTGGAGAAGATGACAATTGATGAGCTACAAAGCAGCCTCTTGGTTCATGAGCAGAGAATGGTGTCACATGCAGTAAGTGAAGAGCAAGTGTTGAAAGTAGCTTATGATGGCCACTACACACCCAGAGGTAGAGGTCGTGGATTTTTCAGAGGAAGAGGCAGAGGTCGAGGAAGGACAAGCTTTGACAGATCTCAAATAGAGTGTTATAAATGTCACAAAATGGGGCATTTCCAACTTGAATGTCCTACTCTTGAAAAAGAAGTAAACTATGTGGATTTAAAGGAAGGTGAGGAGGAGCTGGTGCTTATGGCAGAAGCAAAGCAAGAAGAAGTGCAGGATGGGACTTGGTTTCTAGACAGCGGGTGTAGCAACCACATGACTGGACATAGAGAGTGGTTCATCTCCCTGGATGAGGCCTTTAAACATGCTGTAAGATTGGGCAATGACTCCAGAATGCCAGTTCAAGGAAAGGGAAACATAAAGCTCAAGATTGGAGGCTTAACTCAGGTAATAACTGATGTTTACTTTGTTCCTGAGTTGAAGACTAATCTTCTAAGTATTGGACAGCTCCAAGAAAAGGATCTATCAGTTGTTATACAGAAAGGAGCATGCAGTATTTTTCATCCAAGTAAAGGCTTGATCATGAAAACTCAAATGACATCTAATCGAATGTTTGCACTCCAAGCTGCCCCAATCAATCAGAAGTGCTTGCAGATTACAACTCAAACTGTCACTGACCTATGGCACAGGAGATATGGACAATTGAGCACAAGTGGTTTGAAGCTCCTACAGTCAAAAAAAATGGTTGAAGGCTTGCCTGACTTGTCAAATAGCTCCACCACTTGTCAGGATTGTCTGGTGGGAAAGCAAACTCGAATTCCTTTCCCAAGGGTGAGTTCCTGGAGAGCCACTCAAAAATTGCAACTGATCCACTCAGACATTTGCGGTCCCATCACACCAACTTCAGCTGGCCACAAGAGGTATTTTTTATGTCTTATAGACGATTACAGCCGAAAGATGTGGATATATTTTCTGTCTGAAAAGTCAGAAGCATTCAGTTCCTTTAAATACTTTAAGAGCATGGTTGAAAAAGAAGCAAATGCATTGATTATGTGCTTAAGGACTGACAGAGGTGGAGAGTTCACCTCGCATGACTTTAATGAGTTTTGCAAGGCAAATGGAATTAAAAGGCAACTCACAGCCTCATATACCCCACAACAAAATGGGGTTGCGGAGAGGAGAAATCGAACTGTTATGAACCTAGTGCGCAACATTTTATCTGAGAAGAAGGTGCCTAAGCAGTACTGGCCAGAAGCTGTAAATTGGGTGATTCATGTCCTTAATCGCAGTCCAACACTTGCTGTAAAGGACATGACTCCTGAGGAGGCATGGAGTGGAGTCAAACCGAAGGTGGATTATTTCAGAGTATTCGGGTGCATAGCACATGCTCACATTCCAGATATCAAAAGGACAAAATTAGAAGACAAAAGCTGTAAGTGTGTTCTTTTTGGTATTAGTGAAGGATCTAAAGCCTATAGATTGCTTAATCCAGTTACAGGAAAGATTGTGGTAAGCCGAGATGTGATCTTTGAAGAAAATGAGTGCTGGAACTGGGGGAGGACAGATGAGAAAGAGAACACAGAGTTGCTGGACAGTGGAGATAATGAAGAGAATCCTGACATGCAGGGCAATCAGGATGATGAAGAAGATGTTGCAATTGACTTTCCACATGAAGAAGTGCAGGAGACATCTTCAGATTCCTCAGATGGGGAAAGGAGAATTAGAAGACCTCCTACATGGTTGCAGGATTATTGTAAAACTTTAGGTTTAGGAGTTTAATTTCTCCTTGTTGCATCATTCATTAGTTGCTGTAAGTATTTATACAACAGATACGTTCTAGTGCTAACCTAGTCCAATAAGGAAAAGAACTTCTATTCTAACTTGTTCACTAACACATTGGATAACACTAGGACTCCTTAGTTGTGCGACTAGTTGTGCGACTAGTTGTGCGACTAACTAACTGCAGAACTTGTACAGCAAGTAACCTGCACACATGCACATTGTTGAACTCTGATTCTTCAACACTCCTCCTCAAGTTGGAGCGTGAGGATTAATCACTCCTAACTTGCTTGTCAGAAAATGAAATTGATCTCGTCCCAAGGCTTTTGTGAGCATGTCAGCAAGTTGTAACCGAGAACTGACATGTATAGGCTTGATATCTTGACTATGCATCCTTTCCCTAACAAAATGACAGTCAAGCTCAATGTGTTTTGTCCTTTCATGGAACACAGGGTTGGAAGCAATGTGAATTGCAGCTTGGTTGTCGCAATATAGCTTCATTGGCTGTGTTTGAAACACGCTTAGATCCTTCAAAAGTGCCTTCACCGGACTAGTTCACTTTGGTTAGGCTGGCCATTGATCTGTATTCGCCCAGATGATCCGAGACAGTTGGTTGCTTCTTTGACTTCCAGGATATAGGAGAATCACCTAGCTTTGTAACATAGCCAGTCGTTGATCTTCTAGTGTTTGGACAACTTGCCCAATCAGCATCACAAAAACCTGTTAGTTCCAAATTGTTGTTAACTGGAAACAACAAACCTTGTCCAGGAGAGTTCTTCAAGTACCTCAGGACTCTTATTGCTGCTGCTAGATGTTCTTCCAGTGGTTCTTTCATAAATTGACTGAGTAAGTTCACCACATAAGTAATATCAGGCCTTGTTATGGTTAAGTACAACAATTTCCCGATTAATCTTCTATATTGGCGGGATCTTCACAACACTTTCCCGATGCCTCTCCAAGTTTGTGTTCTTTGTTGAATGGGAATGTAGTTGGTTTACACCCTTCCATTCCTGTTTCTTGTAATAAGTCTAACACATATTTTCTTTGTGAAAGAAAGATACTGTAGATGATCGTCTTTGCCTCAAGCCCCAAGAAATACTTGAGCTTTCCCAAGTCTTTGATTTTGAATGTGCTGTGAAGATATTTCTTGACTTCTTCAATCTGTTTTGTGTCATTGCCAGCCAATATAATGTCATCAACATACACTAAAAGTGCCATAAAGCTTCGCCCTTCCTTCTTGGTAAATAATGAGTAGTCTGCCTTGATTGTACAAATCCATATTCACAAGTCTGATGAGAATTTTTGAAACCATTGTCTTGGAGCCTGCTTCAGCCCATAAAGAGATTTCTTGAGCTTGCAAAATATTCCATCTTGCACCTTTAAACCTGGTGGTGGCACCATATAGATCACTTTGTCTAGATCACCTTGTAGGAATGCATTATGCACATCGAACTGGTGTAATTCCCAGTTTTTAGCAGCTGCAATAGATAATAGACATCTTACTGTTGTGAGCTTTACAACAGGCGCAAAAGTCTCTGTAAAATCAACCCCTTCTATTTGGCTGTAACCTTTGGCTACAAGTCTTGCTTTGAAGCGTTCTACACTCCCATCTCGATCTCGTACTTTATTTTGTAAACCCATTTACAATGTATAGGTCTTTACCCGGTGGTAGTGCTCAAAAATCCAGGTATCATTTGATTCTAATGCAGATAGCTCTTGTTCCATGGCTAACTGCCATCTCTCATCTTTAATGGCCTGCTCATAAGTGGTTGGTTCTGATTCTTTTCCAATAGATGAGAGAAAAACCTTATGAGTCGTACTAAAACTTGTATATGCAACATGATATGCCAAATCATAGACCTTACCAGAAGAGGGATGACCTGCAGAGGTTGAAGATGTCATTCCTACTTGTGGCAAATTCACTTCATAGTCAGACAGGTAAGAAGGAGGTCTTCTTTCTCTTTGTGATCTTTGTGGCAGAGAATTTTGATCATTGTTATTTAGAGTTCCATGTTCTTCATTATTTTCAGCTGAATGGTTGTTTCCATTGTCTAAGGTCTCGAGAGGTTCTGTTTGGGAGTCATTTTCGAGAATTTGGTGAGGTGTATTGATTGGTTGTATAATATTCTCATGTTCTCTCTGTTGTGAAGAAAAAGGGAAGCTGTTTTCATAAAACACTATGTCTCTAGTGATCATGATTTTCTGAGTCTCTTTGTCATAGACCTTATACCCCTTTTGCCCAGCTGGATATCCTATGAAAATACAAGGTCTGGCTCTATGTTCAAACTTATCTGAGCTTTTGTTGTGTACATAACAAAGACAACCAAAGGTTTTTAAATGACTCAAGGTTGGTGGTCTTTTGAGCAGTCTCTCATAAGGGCTTTTACCTTCAAGCTTTTGTGAGGGCATAAGATTTATTAGATATGCAGCTTAAGATGCATTCCCAGAATTTTATAGGAAGGTTAGCTTGGAAACGGATGGCTCGCTACCTCTAATAGGTGTCTATGCTTTCTTTCAGCTATACCATTTTGCTGAGGTGTCTTAGGACAAGAAGTTTGTAGGTTTATCCCATTTTGTTGGAAGAAAGCTAGCATGAACCCTGAACTTAGTTCAGGTGCATTGTCTGTTCTTACCATGAGGACCTTGGTTTTAAACGAGTATTGACCATAGCATAGAAAATTTTAAAGCAATGAAATGCATCGACTTATGCTTTAATAGATAACAGTGCATCTACTATGATCATCAACAAGGGTTAGGAAGTAATGACAGATAAGGAAGGAGTTTTATATGGACCCCAAACATCCATATGAATTAATTCAAACACTTTATTCGAGATTTTGGAGTTTAAGGAAAGACATTTCTGGTTTGTTTTGCTCTGTGACAAGAGTCACAACAGATATCATTCCTTTTGGTACCTAATTCGATAATTGAGAGAGACTAAACAACTTTTTAAAAGAAATATGACCTAATCGCCTATGCCACAAGATTTGGGACCTCTCTTCTTGACCTGCAGCTGCCATTGAAGTGGAAGATTGCTTGAAGTAGTAGAGACCATTCCTCATTTCACCCCCGCCAATCATTCTCTTCGAGTGTAGGTCTGCATAGTACAAGAGTTAGAAGAAAATGTCAGAGAGCAATTTAGATCCTTTGTGAGTTTGCTTACTGACAACAAATTGCAGGTAAAGCTAGGCACATATAATACATTCTGTAAACTGATATTTGTTGTCAAGTTTACAGTCCCAAGGGAGTGAATCTGAACATTTTTACCATCCGGAAGTCTAACTGAAGGCTTAAGAGAAAGTGATTGGATATTTGACAAGAATTCCTTATGTCTTTGTCATATGATCCGTAGCCCCACCGTCAATTATCCAACCAAAGGTGTCTATGTGAGAAACATTACCAAAAAAGTTCACTTGCTTGTCAATTTTCTCGACTTGACAAAGAAGGAGAGAAGTTGATCAAGTTGAGCCTGAGTAACTGTGAGTCCTGGAGCTCCTCCTTCTCTGTGACTTGCATCTGTAGTGCTGAGATTGGCCTTCTTAGGCTTGAAGTTTAGGCCTGAAGTCTTTTCTCCTCCTGTTTGCCTATCCTTCTGCCACCAATCCGGATAGCCCTTCACTGTGAAGCAATCTTCTGAGAAGTGCCCCATCTTACCACAATGAGTACACTTATGCTTTCTCTTTTCTTCCTTGTTTTTGCTGAATTTGGAGACTAGGGCAGTTGCATCATGTGTAACAGTTCTGCCACTAGCTATATTTTTCTGCTTTTCTTCCTTTGAGACCATGGCATAGGCCTTGTTTAATGAAGGGAAGGGCTCCATATTAAGTATCTGAGATCTGATGATACCCAAATTTTCATTGAGCCCCATGAGGAAATTGTGTACCTTCTCCTTTTCCCTTTCATCCGATAGTTCTTTTGATGCTCCACAAGTGCAGCCTCCACATATGCAGGTTGGTTGAGTAACATAGTTACCAAGCTCATCCCACAATTCCTTTAACTTTGTGTAATATGCAGCTACGGATAGGTTTTCTTCTTGTAAAAGAGATATCTCTCTTTTAAGTTCATGGATTCTTGGCACATTCCCTTGTCCAAATCTTTCCTTCAAATCACTCAGTTTCTGCGGCGGTGCTTGCATATGCCACGCTTCTTTGTAGTTACGGTGCTAGAGCATGGAATATCCATGATATCACCATAGAATTGTTCTTTTCCCATGCCTGTTGGAATCTTTGGATCTTGTTTTGGCTTTGAAAGTGTTCCATCCGCAAAACCCGGTTTGTTCTTGGCGTTGAGTGCATTGGACATGGACTTACGCCATGTTGGATAATTGTCGCTTTGTAAGGAGATAACTTGATAATATTCGAACTGGATTATCTCCACGAGTTCAAGTAGTATGGAGATGAAGGATCTCCAATCTTTAATGTTGTTTCAGACATTGGTGCGTGGTTATTGTAACCTGCTCTGATACCATGTAAAACTTTAGGTTTAGGAGTTTAATTTCTCCTTGTTGCATCATTCATTAGTTGCTGTAAGTATTTATACAACAGATACGTTCTAGTGCTAACCTAGTCCAATAAGGAAAAGAACTTCTATTCTAACTTGTTCACTAACACATTGGATAACACTAGGACTCCTTAGTTGTGCGACTAGTTGTGCGACTAGTTGTGCGACTAACTAACTGCAGAACTTGTACAGCAAGTAACCTGCACACGTTCACATTGTTGAACTTCTGATTCTTCAACAATTATGTTCCAGGAGATGGTCTTTCAGATGATGAACAAGAAGCTGCTCACAGTCTATCAGTGCTGGTGGCAGAAGAAGATCCATCAACTTTTGAAAAAGCTGTGCTAAGTAAGAAATGGAGGGAAGCAATGAATAAGGAGATGGAGGCAATTCAACGAAATAACACTTGGATCCTAACAGATCTACCTCCTGGGGCCAGAACTATTGGAGTTAAGTGGCTGTTCAAAACAAAATTTAATGAGGCTGGTGAAGTTGAAAAATACAAGGCAAGGCTAGTAGCTAAGGGATATGCGCAACAATATGGTGTGGATTTTACTGAAGTTTTTGCTCCTGTGGCTAGATGGGACACAATCAGGGTGATCATAGCGTTAGCAGCTCATGAAGGATGGAAAATCTACCAGCTGGATGTGAAGAGTGCATTCTTGCACGGCGAGCTAACAGAGACCGTATATGTAGACCAACCTCAAGGTTTCATTCGCAAAGGCTGTGAGAAAAAGGTCTACAAACTACAAAAAGCTTTATATGGTCTCAGACAAGCACCCAGGGCGTGGTTCAGCAAGATTGAGTCCTACTTCCTTAATGAAGGATTTGAGAGATGCAGCCTGGAACATACTCTATTTGTCAAAACTGATAAAGGTAAAATTTTAATTGTCAGCTTGTATGTTGATGACCTGATTTTTACTGGGAATTGTGAGCAAATGTTTGATCAGTTTAAGCACTCTATGCAACACAAATTTGACATGACTGACCTTGGGAAGATGAGGTATTTTCTTGGAGTTGAAGTAAAACAAGGTAAAGAAGGAATTCACATATGTCAGAAGAAATTTGCCTCAAGTATACTTGAACGGTTTGGGATGGAAAATTGCAAAGGAGTCAAAAGTCCCATTGTTCCAGGAGCACGTCTAGTAAAAGACGAAGATGGAGTAAAGGTAGATGCAACCAAATACAAGCAAATGGTGGGAAGCCTCATGTACCTTACGGTAACACGCCCAGACCTTATGTATTCTGTGAGTTTGGCCAGCAGATACTTAGCCACACCTACAGAACTACACCTACAGGCTGTGAAACGCATCATGAGGTATCTAAGCACAACGCTAAGTCTGGGAATCTTTTACTGGAAGAATGAGCAATCAGGTTTAATGGCGTATACCGACAGCGACTACGCTGGTGATTTGGATGACAGAAGGAGTACCTCAGGCTATGTATTTTCTTTAAGTGGAGGAGCAGTTTCTTGGGCAAGTAAAAAGCAACCTGTAGTCAGCTTATCAACAACTGAAGCTGAATATATTGCTGCAGTAACATGTGCAACTCAGGGAGTGTGGATGCAAAGAATTTTGGACAAGTTGGGGCTACAGCAAAAGAAGTCTGTTACAGTACTGTGTGATAATAGTTCCACAATTCAATTATCCAAGAACCCAGTTCTTCATGGTAGAAGTAAACATATTGAAGTACGATTCCACTATTTACGTGACTTAACAAAGGCAGGTAAAGTGGAACTACAATATTGTGGTTCTACAGATCAGGTGGCAGACATTATGACCAAGCCGCTGACATTGGAGGCTTTCTTGAAGCTACGTAAGCTCCTTGGCATGGTTGAAGCTCCATAATAAACTAGTTCTTTACAGCAACTAGTTTAGGGGAGGATATGTTGAATAAGGCTCGAATTGGCAACTTAGACTTAGTCCAAGTTGTTAATAAGGCTGTTAGCAGGTTAGTATCTTTGATTCTGTAATCCCTCGTTCCTAGGAGTTCTAAACGTTGGAGTTGTTAATCAGTTCCTATTTTTTAGTTCAACAGCTATTTTTCCCAGTGACTTGTATGGCTATTTAAAGCCAACTTCATCATCGAATAAAGCAGTGAAGTATTTCAGTCCATTTTTAGTTTCTCTTATTGTTAACACGGCGAGCGTGCAATCTGGTGAACCATGTGATGACGCCTTGACGACCCAGGGATAATGCCAAAGGCTCAACAACGAAGCAGGTAACAGCCCTCCGCTCGCTAGCTAGCTGCAGTGAGGAAGCTAGCTAGAGACAAATTAAGGACGAAGACATCCATCGAAATCGAAAAAAGAAGGCAAGACATCTGCGAAGTTTTACAAAGCAAAGCAACGATGCTTGGAATAAGCTCGCTCCAGTGGCCGGGAAAGACCAAGGGATCAATGACGCATGGCCTGATGGCATGGCCAACCAACCCTTAGAGATGATACATGGCGAAACCGTGGAGAAAGAGGTTGGCAGCGTTGTAGCTAGGGTTCTCATCTGTTTCTTTCACATTAATTTGGTCGTCTATAAAGTGTTGACTTTCAATATTGTTAATTATATAAGTAGTGTAATGTGAACAACTCATGAGCAACTATCCGTATGTAAACCGTAATATAGCTAGTGTGAATTAACAACTATATCTTGATGGATTTTGTAGAGCTAATTAAGCGGAACTAATTACACTTTTTGTCGTATAGATTGTGAAGGCAGCAACACGCAATTAACACGCAATTCTTAAAATTATTTGCGAGTCAAATTTATAAAACTAGTTTCGTGTCCCGTCCGGGTTCCGTAGTGGGGAAATTAAGAAAATCAAAGTTATGAATGAAAATTCATGGAATTTAGAATATTGTTTTCTTCCCTAAAAATGAGAAAAACTCGTTGGTAAATATTGTTACGGATTTTTTCATGATATAATTTTTTTTTGACTAGCAAAAGGTAATTCATTGAAGAAAGAGTAAAACATAAGGAAAAGATAAAACGGCAGAATGGCAACGCAACGCTACATACCCATGAGAGATGGGCAGCAGCAAGTGGACCACTCGAAAGGGCCGACCACACAAAGGCAAGCCATACCTGAAAACAGCCATAAAGCTAACAAGAAAGAACAAGAGAAAATCACCCCAACCCGTCTGCAGCTTTCAGAACGGGAGCAAGTAACCAGTCCCCCCAAAAGAACCCTAGACCCTTGAATCTGCTAGAAGTCCGAAGAAAAGACAGCACTTGGATATCAGCAAAAATTTTAGGCGCATTCCAAGGGTCACCCTGCATGAAGAAAGAGTAGCTTGGGGAGGGACTTTGGAGATGAAATCCTGCCCCAACACATCAAGGAAGGTCTGAAGACCATCTACCTTTGTGTCGCACCAAACTACAGTAGCTTGCCAGATCTCCCTAGCAAATGGGCATTGAACCAGCGCGTGGTCCGTGGTCTCCATTGCACCCTCACACAACGGGCACATAGTAGTCTCCAATACAAGGCCTCTTTGCTGCAGTTGATGACGCACTGGAAGGAATCGCCGCGAAGCTCTCCATATGAACACATTTACCCTCTTTGCTTCATGATATAAAATAGAATATCATGAAATGAATCATGTTAATTAGACATTTTAACTTGTGCACACTGCCCATTTTATGATAAGTAATCAGAATTTTCAAATTTCACCGCGTCAGGTGATGCAGAATTTTCACATGTATTTAGCTGCATGAGGTAAAAAAAGAACTTGAACCTAAACATTCTCATGTTAAATATTTGGGGTTTACATGTGAACATTATAATGGAAATGACTCTTTATGTTATTAAGAGAATTGGGAGCGTGTGTGTTTTTTAAAAAAACAAATGTACATATAAAAATGTACACAAACATTGAGAGAAGTTTTTTAACATTAAAGGAAGTATGAATGCTCATGTTCAATTAAAAACGTCTGAGGTTAAAATGCACTATAATTTTAGAAATAAAGAGTTAGAGGATACGTGAAAAAACCATAAAACTAAAATTGAAAAATTCAAGATTCAATCCGCAAAAACCATAAACTAAATAGAATAGTGAATTATTCAGTGAACAAAAAAAAGCAAAAAAAAAGTGAGCAGAGAAAACGACAATAATTGCACTATTCACTTACAACCCTGTTAATCATCACCCGAGTGATTTTTCACCCACTTGTTCAAATGACTCATCTATAAGGTAATTTAGAAGCCCAAGCCCAACTAATTAGACAATTACATATCTATCCTCCATTTTTCAAGTACTCTAAGTGGACGAAAAATCACTCGGGTGATAAATAACATTGATGATTCACTTACTGTCGGGAATTCGGCCCCAAATGTTATAATGAATGAATAATTATATTAAGAAGCAAAAGAATTCAATTTATTATAAAGTACATCCTCCTAAAATATTATTCAAGAAATAGAGAGAAAAAAAAACGGCATAGATTTTAAAGTTTGAAAAACGAGTCTATCAGATTTTCAAGTGTTTCTATGGCATGGTATCTACTTTAATCACTACTAGCATTCCAAGGTATCATCCATCACTCGCGCCTCGCGTACGTATTTCTCGAGGGACTTGTAATCAACGCTTGTTAAGTGGAGAAAGGTGAAAAGAAAATTGGAAAATAACAGTAGCAAACAAACTAATGACAAATTTTTCAATAAAATTAATGACAAAGAATAAGCGATCAACCTCGGGCCAAGTTAGACAGTAGGGTATTGTTTAGGCATTGTAGAGAGAGAGCATTAGTTAATGCAAATTTGCGGAGACGGATGGCATAACAAAATGAAGTTAGTTGACAGGTTGTGAAATTGAAGAGTAGATTAAAGCAGTTAGATAAATGAGGGGACCAAATCGTATGAAAAGTTTTGTTTGGGGACTAACTCCAATCCAGCCCCTTTCCGTCTTCCGCCTGTCCCGCCAATCCATACAAACATCATCTCACTCTTTTATTCCTTTTATTTTTTTCGTTTGATATATACGCTCTTGAATTGGGGACGATGAGTACTTGAATTTAAGATATTCAGATTATATATTAAGAGCTTAAACACTAGATTAAAAAGCTCAAAACCGCTCTTTTATTTCTTTTTGTATGAACCATTGTAAAACTTAGCTAAGTAATTACGTGGATCATCCTTAAGTTATGTCATTTCTTCGACATATCTACCAATTTCAAATAACGCTTTTAAATGTTTACAATATCCTATTCAAGTGTCATGATCCACACCTAAACATTATAGCTTTTGAAAATTAACATATTTTCATTTCCTTGAGATGGCCTCAATGTAATTACAACACCTAAACATTTTTTTAATGAAAAAAAATACCTAAACTTATTGCAAAGTTAAAGGTTAGATTTTGTTTCAAAAAAGTTAAACGGTTAGAGTTAGACTCATGATGTTGGAGGCATAGTTATTGTTTGCATAAGGATTAGAATGACGTCAAATCTCTATTGAATTGTTTTTTATAACACTATTGAGTTTTATGATGAACATTTGTTCTTCTCATAATGATATTTTTATTTTCAAGTTTTAAAAAGCAGGGTGAATTTCAAAAGTGAATTATAGAATATTATACTTCTTTTTTTAAAGGCAGCAAAGATTTTATTAATAAAAAATAGGGTTACATCTAAACCCAAAAGAGAGATACACTATACTTTTAATGTAACCATGAATATTTAGGGTTCAATTCAACCCAAGTAGCTAGAAATAAAAGGAGTTTAATCCCTCTACCAACTATAACGTCTTATACGAAAAGAAAGGGAAAATGTCTCTTTTTGTCACTAATGTTTGGCCAAAAGTCTCATTTTACCATTATTTTAAAAACTAGTCTTTTTTGCCATCAACGTCATTGTTTCAGGTCCCCGTTTGCCACTCTCCGTTAAAAAAACTCCATACTAGGCCCTAAATTTCTAAAAAATTACAAATTCACCCACATTCTAAATCACTTTTGATTTTCATCCATCTCAGCCTTAAAAGATAATGACACAATAACCATTCAGATCTTCCACGATTCCAGTGAAGTAGAAACTGTTGAGATCGATCAACGTGCTAGACGAAAGATCGTTAAACAGTGCCGATAGCTTGCCCAGAATTCGCTAGGTGACGGATGAACCAAGCATGTTTCGGAAGAAGAGCTCGCTCCAATCGGCAATCACTAGGGAAGTGATCAAGATTTTCAGCGTCTTGATCTGGGTTTTCTCTGATTTGAAGTGATCGGCGACGAAATTGAGGCAAATGTTGTGGATATAATCTCCGAGCTCATATAGATCGGCGAAGGCGGGAGGAAGGTGGAGGAGAGAAGGGCATCGCTGGAAGAGGGGGCAGGATTGTAACTTTTACAAATTTAGGTTTAGTTTTTCTAATTTTGAAAGTTTAGGGTCAAATTGATTATAAACAAGTAGTCTGTTACGGAATATTCCCTCCGTTAACGGCCTAATGGTAAATAAGGTCCAAAAAGTGAACGTGGGTGGCAAAAATGCTCCAAAGAGATAACATTGATGGCAAAAAGATTAATTTTTAAAATAATGGCAAAATGAAACTTTTAACCAAATGTTGATGGCAAAAAGGACCTTTTCGCCGAAAAGAAATTTCATCTTAGAAAAAGAAAAGAAACTTCATCTGTGATAAGCGAGAGGGAGGAGGACTTCTAAAGTTTGTTTTTCTCGATACAAGGACTTGTAATTTTATTTTGGTCAAATAGGAAGAGATTGGATGGAATGGGAAGTGGAGAGAGGGATATTATTATTGTATTAAAAATACGTGTGAACCGTTTGTCTGCCAAGTCTGCACGAAGCCGAAGACAAAAGCCGGCTTCTTCCAGCTCTCTGCTACCTTCCTCCACTTCCGATTTCTGCACTTCCCTCTCTTGTTTGCGTTCAATCGTCTCCTCAAGTCTGCGGCTTTGTATTCTATTCAGGTTGTTCTTCACTGCGCTGTTGATTGTTGACGCTTTCGCGTTTGATTGGATAAGGAATGCCGCAGGGGGTGGCGCCCTTAAATCATAGCTCTGGTTCGAATATTTGACGGGCCTTTTGTGACATCAGGGCTGTCTTCGTGCATCTTTGATCTGGGTTTCGAATAAATCTGTCAACCCCGAGAAAATTTTGAGGATTTGGCGAGGAGATTTTTCGGTCCCTTCGTTGAGTTTCCGTGATGGGCTGTTTTCCGTGCTTTGATTCGAGGGAAGCTGAGAAGCTTAATCCCGACAAGGAAAGCGATGATCGGAAACAAGGCCTGCCGATGGTCTCCTCCAATGTCTCCAGATTAGCTTCTGGTTAGTTATTACTATTACTCTGTACTGTTAATTTTGTTTGCCGATCATTTGTCAGTGTTCTATCTGGTGATCTGATCTGGATTTTTGTGATTCACTGTCAGTATGTGTCTATTGAATTGATGATGTATGTTTGGTTTTTGGCTATTTGTGGCTAATTATTATGAGGCTAATTATTCTGATTTATAGTTTAGAGTTCTAGTTTTTGGTTGCTCTAGTAGACCCCACCCAAACCTGATGATGTTTGGAAAGCGAAATAGGATCTAAATGTGATCCTGATTACTTTCGTCAATTTCACAAGTCTTTTTTCGTTTGATTACTAGCAAAATATGTTCTGGATGCATCAATTATTATTTTCTTTGTGTCAGTTGTTCAAGCTTGTCCTCTACTTTAAAGCTTGGTTCTTGTATGTATCAACAGTCATTGCTAGCAGCTTGATGATGTTCAATCTTATCTCTACAACACAAATTCGCTTTTAATTTACTTAGGAAAAGTCAATTTAATCTGGAACTTTCCAACCACATTTAGTTAGATCAAGGCTTATTCATTTGGTTTAATTATTAAGATCTTTGATGTTTTAATTTCATCAGATGATACAGTTGTCTGTCCGTAATGCTGTAAGGTTGCAATTATCATCTGAATTGGTTGCAGGAGCGGATAGACTAAGATCAAGAAGCAATGGAGGATCCAAAAGGGAACTACCAGGTGCCAAGGATGGGCCAGGTGTTCAAATTGCCGCACAGACATTCACTTTTCGGGAACTTGCGGCTGCTACAAGAAATTTCAGGCCCGAGTCATTTTTAGGGGAAGGGGGATTTGGGCGTGTCTACAGAGGTCGACTTGAGAGCACTGGTCAGGTAAATGAATCAGAAAAATACACTGGTACAAGACAGAATTAGGTTTCTGTGTACACTTTTTTAAAGGGTAGATAAGCCGATCCTTATCTTCTTTTCCATCAATTCCATTGTGAAAGTAGGTACCTGCAGTTCCTTTTCCTTTTGCTAAAGATGCTACCTTTCACTGTTTAATTGAATTTAGAGATGCTCAGTATAATTTTATTATTATGCAATGAATGAACTCTGTACCCTCGAAAGAGAGTTTGCTATTTAGGCTTTTGGAAAATGTTTTCGATCCAAAGCATGATAATAATTTAGATATTGAAGGAACTCAGAAGGGGACTGGCAACCGATTTTCTGCTTGTGAATGAAAACTTATTTTTCTTGGCGCTAAAATATGGAAAGGAGAATATTTTCTTACTGTCTCTTTGTTGTTTTCTTGAATTCTTCATTGATGAGGGTTTTGCTTGTGATAACTCTATGTTCACAGTCATTATCTCACAACTATTATGACTTCTTTCTTTGCTTCTTTATTGAGGGCATAGAACAATACACTATTAAAGGAACTGTTCAAGCATTGGTGCCTTGGTGGTTTTGATGAATGTTTTAAAGAGCCATTGCTTTGCACGTTAGAATAGGTTACAATGGCCTTTGATCTCTAGGGTTATGCTTAGCTATTCTTCTGCCTGAATCTGAACTTGGAGATTTGATTTCTTTTAGCAATCATACAGACTGATTTGAGATTGAGACCATGCAACATCTCTGGATTTTTTTAGTGAAGTGAAATACAAAACTAGATTTTATTGTTCTGAAGCTTTTAAGGTCTATTACGATGTGTACTCTTTTTATATAATTCCTAAATTTGCAGACTGTCGCTGTTAAGCAGTTAGATAGAAATGGTCTTCAAGGTAACAGGGAATTTCTAGTGGAGGTTCTCATGCTTAGCCTTCTACATCACCCAAATCTTGTGAGTCTTATTGGTTATTGTGCTGATGGGGATCAACGGCTTCTTGTCTATGAATTTATGCCCTTTGGGTCCTTGGAAGATCACCTTCATGGTAACTTTTCTATTCTCTCATGCAGACATGGATGAAATTTTAAGCCTACCCTTTCCCACTACTTGCCCTTCTATTTGTGTGTCTCTCTTATCTACATGCTTTTAGCTCTTAACAATTCATCTTGTTCCTTTCATAGAATGATACCCACTGTTCATGCTGTTGCTTAGGCAGCTTAGCAATACCCCTAACATCTTGTCTGGCTGAAGAAACGTTATGTTTATGTTTGTGTTTTAAATTTTGAGAGTTTTAGTTTATTTCTTCCAAAGTGTCTTGCTGTTGCTTATAAAAGGCTATCAGTAGCTACTCAGAGTTGATTTGGCTGAGCCAAAATTTAGTTTGTTTTAAAGCACAATACAAAGGTTCACAATGCTGATGAGAAAGGCTAATACTAGCCATTCACATCTCATTTAGTCGAGTCGACCCAAAATACTCCTAACTGCTAAGAAATACTAAACGTAAAATGGCAAAGACTTGCATGCACCAATGGATCCAACAGTTGTATTGTGCTAAATAATTATGATTCTTTTTAAAGTTTCACGGCCAAGTGCTGGCATCCCTAAATGAATATTTAACGGAATAAATAGCATTGCAGTGTCGAGGATGCTGACCACCTCTAGTCATGGGAACTTCAGTGAAGCGTTGAAATCTTCAAAATTGAAACATGAAGTTGTTATGTGGAAAACTGAAAGTACTAATTACCTTAAGAATTAAGAAGCAAATACATGATCAGCACAAATTTATGGTGATATTATCTACCTAATATACATATATATTAGGTTTATACACAGCTTCTATTAATAAAATCTTAATCTGATAACTGTCAAGGGGTGTGTATTAACAGTGTCATCTGTAGTAAGAACACAGCAGGAACAGAAACGTGATGTTCATACATGTACATATGACTTGTAAAAATGCTGTTCTGTATCTCAACCCTATCAACAAATGCATTTCGTCTTTAGATATTTTTACTTGTAAGATTCTTTTTCTTTGGGCTTGTTTGATCTGTGATGACATTGTGATATGAAGTGGGTAGTAATAACAGGGGTTTTGAAGGACATTGACATGATTTCTGCGTCATTGCAAATGACTGAGTGGACTGTTGATCATTCTACCTTCTTTATACTATCAGGTGTATGCAAAATCTATATATGCAGTATTGGTTGTTGTTCTTCCAATCTGTTGAGTCCCTAAAGTTTTCTTTCAATATGCTGTATCTGGTTTACACCTGTTATTTGTTATTATTTGCCTGCTGAAATAGTTTATTTTAGCCTTGTAGTTTCTCCATCATGTACCATTTTTATTTGCAAATGCTTACACATAATAGTAAGTATTGCGATGGATGAGCTGTTCAGTTGGTATGGTAAAAGTTGCTCCAATCGAGCATGATGTAGACAAGATACATGTAGTTGATTCTTGTGAAGCAGGGAATATGGCCTGATCAGTTTGATGAGTTTTTTGGTCAGAATAGTGTTTTCATTTGCTGCCAGTTTATCACACTCCATTCTTACACTATATGCCTCTGGATTTTGTGCAGTTCATTAGGGCTAATCATACGGTACTGAACCAGGGTTTTAAATAATTCATTTATTGTATGGGGGCTGTTCAGCCAAGTACATATCAGCATCCCTTCTCTAAGATGGATTGGCAACAGAAGGACTGGTTTAAGACTTAAAGTTGCTTATTTCAGATTATAATCCTCTCTTGTAGAGACAATTTTGCAAGGAATTACGTCTGTGCAAACGGGTGTAGCTCAGACATTTGATGTCTATTAGTTCTCCGCTTGAAATTATTTATTTCAGATTACAAATTTCTCTTGGTAGAGATTTGCATGATTACATCTGGGGAAAGGGATTTAACTCTGATTTTGGATCTCTATTTGTTCTTGTTCTCCTGGGAAACCTGTTTGTAGTAGTAAAATTTTTAAAAGCCTGGCCAGTATCCTGATTACTTTTTGAACTACACATGAAGTATCTATGTTATCTACTGCAGTTGCATGAATTGGGTTGGGACACAACTGTGTCATGAGGATAAAATCATGGCATTTGAAGTTAATGCGCTTTCTTACTTTTCTGCAGAATATTATCAATGTTCTTTGTTGCTGTAAATTATCATTGATGATGGTCTGTTAATCCTTTAGCACAATATACTTTCCGACGAGGGAAGCATTATAGAGCTGTGTTATCTGGTGATACATTTCATGTGATGTAGCTAACAATGGCTACTTTATTGGATCGTGCTCTGCAGATCTTCCACCAGACAAGGAACCATTGGATTGGAACACTAGAATGAAGATAGCAGCTGGTGCAGCTCGAGGTTTAGAGTATTTGCATGACAAAGCAAACCCTCCCGTTATTTATAGGGATTTCAAATCTTCCAATATATTGCTGGATGAAGGTTTTCATCCCAAGCTCTCTGATTTCGGACTTGCAAAGCTGGGTCCTGTTGGAGACAAGTCACATGTTTCCACCAGGGTTATGGGTACATATGGCTACTGTGCTCCAGAGTATGCCATGACTGGACAGTTAACAGTTAAATCTGATGTGTACAGTTTCGGTGTTGTCTTTTTAGAGCTGATTACTGGTCGGAAAGCCATAGATAGCAGTCGACCCCATGGAGAACAGAACCTTGTTACATGGGTAAGCTAGTCCAGAACTTTCTTATGCTCTGTCCCTTCTTGTTATAGCAAGGAGTTTATTTTTGTATGTACGATCAGTGAAGACAATTTGCTTAACCAGCCCTGATACTGGTTTATTGTCCACACAGGCCCGCCCATTATTCAATGATCGCAGGAAATTTGCAAAATTGGCGGATCCACGGTTACAAGGGCGATTTCCAATGCGGGGTCTTTATCAAGCTCTAGCTGTAGCATCCATGTGCATTCAGGAACAGGCTGCCACACGTCCTCTTATAGGAGATGTGGTCACTGCCCTGTCGTACTTGGCAAACCAGGCATATGAGCCTGGTTCAGGTGGACACAACTACAGGGGTTCTGGGGACAAAGAAGACAGACAATGTAGAGATGAAAGAGGCGGCAGGATATCAAAGAACGATGAAGGAGGATCCGGACGTAGGTGGGACTTGGAAGGGTCTGAGAAGGAGGACTCGCCAAGAGAAACAGCGAGAATGCTGAATAGAGATCTAGATAGGGAACGAGCTGTTGCAGAGGCTAAAATGTGGGGGGAGAATTGGCGAGAGAAGAGGAGACAATCCGCGCTAGGCAGTTTCGATGGCTCGTCGTAACTAGAGTGAAAACGGTGAGCACCATTTTCTATTGTAGCTGCATGCGTGTGTTGACAGCTTCCCCGTGCATTTCTTAGGTCCTGGTGGGGAGTAGTGGTCACCGTTCAGGAGTGGCACTGACAATGACAAGTTAAGTCATGCTTATCCTCTGCTACTTTGGTTTCTTTCTTTCTCTTTCTTTCTTTCTTTTTGCTCTTCCCACACTTGCATGAAACAGAGAAGAAGATGATTAGAAAGCATATGGAGAGTGTACATTATCTACTTGGAGGCAAGAGCAGAATAAAACCCTTTTCATAGTAAGTTTTCCAGACCGCAAAAATGACATGGTCACTGTTGTTGTTGTTGTTGTTGTTGTTGCTCTTGTAATAGGCTGCATATCCTGCTGTATGGAACATTTGTGTGTTATCTTCTTTCTGTATGTTGTAGTCATCTTCACGTGACTGTGTACCAAACTGAACTGTGGTAACTTATACGATACTTAATGAGATGAAGAATTCTGTGTTTTGAGCATCTTCTTGCTCTAAACTTGGTTTATCATCGATCTTATCGAATTTGGTTCATCATGCTGTTCATCCCGCAGATCAATATCAAAGCACTTCCAAATTGCGTTTATGTTTAGAAACTAATTGTAACGTTTCAATTGGATCTCTGAATTAGAGTACTAGTTGAGATTTTTAAAATTCATGTTCCATGCATCCCTAAATTAAATTATTGAAAACGGTTTGCAGTCTGACATACTATATAAATCAATAAATTGTTTGTCATTTTAACACAATAGTATAAAACTTTTTATTTCATGGCTAGATAAAAACATATAGTTCTGCCTATAATGAATGTCTTTTTCCCTGCGATTGTTGTAGAGTAAATAAAATAAAAATGAATATCTGTCACATTTTGATAAGAAAGAGCGACTGTTTCAATAATTTATGTAAAGATAAAGAGAGGTGGCTTGTAGCCTTCTACTTGGAGGTTGCTAATAATTTTGTAGAATGGACAGAGATTCGTTGGTAGCTTTTATGAATATATGTGGAGTCCCATACTATATACTACCAGACTAAAACCAGAGAAACGTTTGATGAATAAGAAAGAGTTTAAAGCATCATCATCATCATCATCATCATCATCATCATCATCATCATCATCATCATCATCTGGTGTGGTGTGGTGTGCATGCAATATTCGCAGTTTCGATCCAACCATTTAATTTCAGCACACGATCGATCCTTATTATTGTGTTGCTTGCGGCTCGGTCAAGTTGGATAAATATTTCTGGTATTCAAAATTACAGATATAGACACACGTCATCTCATACTTTAAAGATATTTTCGTGATGAGCAACAATAGAACCATTGCATGCCCATATTTAGCGGAAGGACCAAGAGTTCCACTTACTCGTCAATGAACATGAAGTTTCTTTTCTTTTCTTTTTTTTAAGACTGGAATAAAAGAAGATGAAATCCATTTGTTTGTGACTTGGAGGCTATATGATTGAAGGGAAGCCCTTCAATGCAACGTGGTTCACATTTTTGTAAGTTTTATTAATCTCCATAAACTAATACTCATCCCATAAAAAAAATTGACACATTTGACTGGACAAGAAGATAAAGAAATTTTAAACATTTGATCGAGGGTTAATCGAGGGTAACAAAATAAGATCGATATATAAAATGAAAAGTAACTATCTTAGATGGAGAGAAGAAATTTGGAGTAATAAAATAAAAGTGATGTTAAAAGTTTCATTAATATGAAATATCAGCCAATTTTTTTGGAGACGTATTTTGAACTAAGAGTTTTGTTACGGACACATTCTTAATCTCCTAAAAATCTCCATACATACCATATCATCCTTACTTTCCTGATTTTTCTAATTATCATCTATTCACTTATAGCACATCATTTGCCACATTAGTAAGGAGAAAATTGAGTGTTATTTTTTTTGAACGGCTAGCAATTTCATTAAAGAAGAAAAGAAAAGGCAAACAACAGAGGGAGGAAATACAGGCACAGAGACTAAAGGTTTGACTGTACACCCACGAGATGGTGGATTAGCCAAAGATAGGAAAGCAACCGACAACAACACGGCAAAACTAATTCCACCCCTAAAGAAACAAGGAACTCGACAAAATGAGTGTTATTTTTAGTGACCGATGACATTTTCCTTGAACTAAATGACATATGTTGGGGAGTTCTAATTGGTGGATGGATCCGTAACTCACAAAAATAAATTCACTCAACCCAATAATGTAATGTAAATGATTATATAAATGAATTAGTGACCTCGCAGATACTTCCCAAATATTTAAGCTAATAGAGTAGAATAAAAAGATCATAATCAAGTGTGTGTTTACGACTATAATATCAGATATCTTCAAAAAGTAAACTATCTTTCCGCAACTTTTTCTGTCTACAAATATTTTTCAATTTCATCTATTCTAATAATCTATCACTAGTTCTTTTAGGTTCCGGTTTTGCTTTGATCTTTCGAATTTGTTGGTTTTTGTCTTTAGGTCTTTCCTTCCTCCTTCGGATTTTGCTTACGTCATGTTGAGAGCATGCTTAGTTATTGGGATTCAATCCCCGTTTAGTTTGTTCATCCAGCTCCAGGTTGTTCGTCATTGAATGAGTGATCATTCACTTCCAAACAAATAAAAAAAATCAATCCCTTAAAAGTTACATAAATTTTGCTTTTAAGTTTGTAGTAATTAATTCAAATTTTCACAATAAGGAATTTGTTTAAAAAAATCTTAAAAAATCCCACAGTTCAATTTCTTTCTACTTGAGATAAATTGCTACCATCAGGCCACCGAGGCTAGCCAATTTTCCTTTCCCAATCTTCAAGAGCCAAATCCCTAACGCTCCGTACAAACTTGGAACCATCACTCTTCTTAATTTGCTCCCCAGTTCCTCTGGGCTCAATTCAGCGCGGTTAATTCTAGAAATTTTTTCCCTGCTTTTTATACCTTTCCCTAACAGATGGGTGGGAGAATAGCTTTAGAAAGATTTGACATTCTACCCATGATAAAAATAAGTTGGAGGGCAATTACATAAAATACATAAGTTTTAACCCATTTTTTTCCCATTTTAACCCATTGAACTACTTTTGGGAAAAAAATTTCCTGTTGCACGCTGAACTGGGCCTTGAAAGACTTGAAGCTGGTAGAACAGAACCCATCAAATTACCATAAAGTCCTGTTCCTCTGTCCATTTTTCATTGCAAAAGTTTGACTAATTTCAATATCTATTTGATATCAATTTATTAATATTAATTTATTGTATAAAAAAATATGAAAAAGTTCATAATTAGACACGTTAAATTATTAATTTTGCCTAAATTTCTTTAATTTATATCTGAATGTGTTGAAAGATTGAAAGCATAAATTAAATTAACGCTGAATAAATCAAATATTGCAATAAAAAAAGGATGGAGGTACTACCTTTTATTCCTGTTGATTAATTTTAACCTCCAACATTTTAGAAATTCCTAAATATTCATTAGTCGTAAATAAAAAAGCAATCGAAGTATATATATTAGTTAACAAGATAAATGACATTAGCATTTCTTCACATTTTCCACAATTTAAAAGCTTTATTTGACACAAATGTGAGCATGCATGTTGAAAATCTATAATTTATTGTTGTTATATATATGAGTTATTCAAATTAATTAGTTGGCCATAATTATATATACTTTTTCATAAGTAAAATGTCAGCAACTAATTAATTAGATGGCATTTGGAAGAAGGCAAATTAATTAACACGGCAGAGCTAGCGGATGAGAAGAGAAGATTAATGATATATATATATATATATATATATATATATATATACCCCGCAGACTCTTCTTCCTTTTTTTTTTTGTTCAACTACACAGAAAATTTTCCAAAAGAGAAAAAGAAAAAGAAAAAGTAAGATAATGAGAAAGTAGAAGCGAAGAAAGGCAGGAGGAAAGAAACAAACAGAAGATTGGGTAGCAAGCTAGCGAGGATGAGAGGCGATTTTTGGGATAGCATGCAACTAATTGGGAAGATCGATATATATATGTCTGAATTCAGACATGATGATGATGATCACAGCTGGTTAGTTGCATCATGTTGCGGTCGCTGCTTTTCTCACGTTTCTCATCTTCATCAACATCATCGCTCTCCTTTTCCTGCTTTTCTGCCGCACCACCTTCTTTCTCCAACTCCTTTTCTCCTTCACTTTCTTCTCCCAGCTGCTGGCCGCCGACCACCGCCTTTAGGTCTACTGGATACACTTCTATTGTCCCCAACGGACTCAAAACGACGACGCTTTTTAGATTCTCCTCCATCGGCAACTTATTAATATCCAACCCAGCTTCTCCCGAGTTTCGTCTGTACAACGCGTATAGGGACATCTGGAGGATCCCTAAGACGAACCCTATCACGTTCGGCAGCTGCATGCATGAATGCATACATTAATTATATAAAATCATTCAGTAAAATCAAATCAATTAATTAATTAGCTGTTCGTGTATATGGTTGGTAAGAAGAAGATAGCTAGCTAGCTACTTACAGCCACACATAGATCCTTCACGAACATGCCGTAGGCGAACCACATGACTGCACTTATTGTGAGGAAGAATGACAAGTTTACGGGCATGAACTCCACGCTTTTCGTCCTCACAACTCTCGCCTGCACCATGCACCACACACAAAATTAATATAATTAATTGTGTTCATATATGATATTGCATGCGTGCATGAATATCATGAGATTAGTTTTGACGACTCACCACAATGCTGAGAGGTGCAGCAAAAACGCTAACGGAGACGGCCACACAGACCCAACCAAGAACCACGATTTTGTTTTGAGGATCTTTTACCAGAAAGTGGGTGGCGATTAAAATTGAAGAAAAAAGTCCCATGTTCATGGCCGCGAAAAGCTTCAACGACGAAACCTATAATAAATAATATTAAACCAAGCATGTAATTAGTAGTTAATCAGCTACTACGTACGCACAGAGATTATAATCATTGATAATGATCATATATCATGTGTGCAATTAATTAATCCATAATTACTACTGATTAATACTCCCTATATAGCTAGTATGTAGGTACGTAGTACTTACGCGGGTGGGTTTTGAAGCGTAAGAGAAGAAAAGAGCGATATAAATAGTCTCAATGAAACAGCCGAATGAGTTGATGGTGACGAGAAGGAAGGCGTCTTTTTTGAGCAAGGCGTAGTAAAGCCACAGCATCGAACTGAACAACGCTACTTGGTACGGCACCGACTGGAAGCTCTCCGTCGATTTCTTTTTGTAAATCCGATAAAATGTTGGCCTGCATGTTAATTAATTACAGAATTAATTAATTAATTAATTATGTGAATAATATTAATCGGGAGGAGGAGGGGGTGGAGTAAAAGTTGATGTGATATATTCTTATTATTGAATTAATAAATATTTTTAAGGAGAAGAAAAAACATGCACTATATATATATATATATAATAACTTCACATAACTAACAACTGTGTAGGAACAATGGATCAATAAATGATTACGTGAAGAAGAGGGAATGTGCAGTACTAGGGGATAGTTATTACTTACACTGGGGCGAGGTACACCAGGACCGATATAATGTTGCCTGCAATCATTTTCCAAATCATTAATATTCTGTCGATCCTCACTACATGTGTATCTATGTCAAGTGCCAAATATATAATATGTGTGTGTGTGTGTAGAGATTCATAGACATGCAAATGAATTTGATGGTGATGATGATGAAAACATATAGCTAGGATAGAGAATTTGTAATTAAGGAGATGGTACATGAGAAGTGGTAGCTAGCTAGGTAGTGTTTAATTATAAGTAAATAAGAAGGTATGTGTACCCAAAACGCCAAAGGCAACAGCCCATGCATGGTGGTCGCTGAGGATGCCCATGGAAATTGAGAGTGGTATATACTGTATATGAATGAATATTGAGTAATTAATGAGCACTAGCTGCTAATTAAATGGCGATGATCGAAAGCAGAAGAAGCAGGGTCTCAGCAGAAGCCCTAGCTTGCTAGCTTCTCTCTGTGATCTCTAATTTAGTTTTGGTGATATTTTTAATGGTTGGAGGAAGAGGAGGAGGGTGGGGGGTTTATATAGCTAGGCTGGCTGGCTATGGGGGAGTGTGCGTAGAGAAGTGGTAATTGGATGGATGACAAATGGTGCACTAGTAGCTACTAACAAAATCATTTTTTTTTTGTTTAACTCCATAAATAATTCTCTCCTTCCCACACGTGCCTATTCCCTCGCGTGTCCAACCTCTTCACCACTTCCCAGCTCACAATCCTAAAACAACCTGCCTTTTCACACCAATCACATCATGCTAATCATCTACATATACATACCTATACCAAGTTAGATGATCATATCCCCTTCCTATAATTAGTTGATGGTAAATAATAATTATGTTAATTATTAATTATAGTAGGAATAACAAGTGGCCACAAGAGATATGAATTGAAAATCTCTCTCAAGTTTTAATTATGTAACATATTTACAGAAAAAAAACAATAAAACTAAGAGAATATCAATTTGGGATGAAGGCTTCGTTTGAGATTATCAGCGCTAATAGTTAAGAAATTTTTTAAAATTTAATAAAAGCTACTAATTAATAACGTTTCCAACTTATATTGCTACTCCCTCCGTCCCACAAAGATTGCACAATTTCTTTTGCTGTTTCAAGTTGCAGTGTTTGACTCAAAATTTACTGAGATAAACAGTGAAAAAAATAAAACAAAAATATATTTAGAAAGTTTAGATTGCAAATTATGAGAAACATGTGGATCATTTAACTTTTCATGTTTATGAATTCATAAAAATAAATCATAGATTAGAATCTTGTGAAAATAGTTAAAAAAAAGTGTAATCTTCATAGGACATAGGAGTATTTCTAATTAAAGAGACTCGGGGAGAGGAATAAAATAAATACAAGTGGTAAGGAAAGTGTGGTCACGCGTCGTGCGGAGTGGAAGAGATTTAACTCAAACTAGGAGGAGGAGGAGGAGGAGGGTAATACCAAGAAGGAGAATATCACGGAAATCACTTTGTACACTCTTTTATTAAATATTTGTCATATGGCTTAGGATATAATAAACACCTCTTAAAGTGTGTTAAGTTGTGCACCTTATCCAATTATTACAACTAAACACTTCATTGATTACAACTCCCTACCCCCCTATCGCCTCCAGCTTCTCGTGATTCTTGTCGCCCGTTCCTCATCGATCGACCATAACGTCCAATCCGTCAATAGCCAACATGTTTCACTAGTAGCAGCCAACAAACTACCCAAGATTCTGCCACCAGCCGTCGTCCTTCGCAGTCCACCACCAGCAGGAGCTGCAGGAGGAGCTAGGAAACTGGAAATTCACCCAGGAAAACATATCTAGCCGAAATCCATGCTGATCTCATTCTTTTCTTCGTGCCGAGGACGTTTCTGGTTCAAATAACATCGATGTCATTCTTTCCTTCGCGAAAATGCCAGATACAACAAATCACAACGGCCAACCGGCAATTGGGCATTACTATAATAGACGAATTTGATGCGTCGCGACAACCTTATGATGCACAACCACGGATGCATTCTAAACTTTTAGAACATCATCCCTTCAGATGTAAAATTAATATATGATACCCACAAGAGGCAATATGTGCACCATTATAATAAGATGATGTACCCTTAAAATGTTGCGTCTTAGAGACATTATGATGCACCATTTCATTGTAGACGTTGCGCCATTATGATAAAAATAAACTAGACAAACATGCACTAAACCATTATGATGTGCTACTCGTAGTTCCTGATGCACCACTGATACCAAAATGATGCACCACTACAAGATAAATATACAGTCTTAACACTATGATGCACCTATAAGTAAGAATGTTGCACCACTGCATTCATTATAGTGCGTCATATTGTCTCGTAGGAGGATCATATATTGTTCTTTGCTAATAATAATGTGGACTACTTGGGCGCATCATAATAGTGCATCATCTTTTTTTATAATGGTGTATCATAGTGTCTCATGAGCGTATCATAATTTTCTACATTTTTCCTAGTAATAGTGTGGACTCTTGGGTTAAATCATAATGATGCATCATCTTTATTATAACGGTACATTATAGTGTGGACTCTTGCTAGTAATAGTTGAAGGGATGAGAAATCTCATAAAATTTTATGGTGCAACATTCTATGGCGGAGGTGCATCATTATCACGATGTAGTGCATCATAATACCGTCGAGAGGCGCATCATTTTCGAATGTTACAGAAATGCGCAATGGTCGCAGGGATTTGTTGCATGTCCGTTGTTTTCATGAAGGGAATAAGAAGATCGATGTTATACGATCGATGCAGATGGAAGGTTGACGTCGCATAATGAAAGATTGAAATCGGCATGAATTTTCGCTAGATTTGTTTTCCGCGTCAAATTCTAGATTTCGCGGTGATGTCGGCGAAAGTTGTCGACGGATTCTACGAATTCATCGTCCTATCATTTTCTCCCCCTTCTTTATCATATGTTAAAGTGTGCACAAGTGCATCATGTATAGCTACTCGGCAAAATTAATGTAGGTAGGTCACGTGAAAACCGGAGACAAAGAATTACGGGATTGTTGCCAAATTTCGGTGTAAACAACAAAAGCAATGCAATAATATTGCAGGAGGAGCTAACTAGCTAGCCTCGTCACCCAACTGAACTGAACTGCTTTTGTTTCTTCACTTCATGGTCTTCTCCAGTTTTTGTTGCTTTTTGTTCTCTTGTGCGCGCTGAGCTGTGCATGCACAACACTTCAATTCCGTCTACCACAGGAAAACCCTACCTTTCTTTCCTCTTCAACCTTTTCATTTCTCTTTTTCCGCTTGGCTATATATACGTATCTTCTACCAACAAAACAAACTTTTTTAAAAAAATAAAAATAAAACTTTATTCTCAATACTGCCCTAAGAATTTATGCACACATATATGCTTTAATTAATTAATTTCCCTTTCTTCTTTCTTTTCATCTCTCTCTCTATGGCTTAATTAACAACAGGTTTAATTGCTATGCTTCGTACCAACAATTCATTTGGATCCTTAAGTTCTAGATCCAATCATACGTTAACAGCTGGAATCAGCATAAGATTTTTGTGCACAATTGTCTAATTTAGTACGTAATTAACCGTATTTATCGTAATCATTAATTATCATGTGCTCTATAGCGTTTGTGTTCCTATATGAAGTAGTAGTATGTAATTAGTACGTAGGGTTGGGATTTTTTGAGAATGGGAATGCTAGGTGGAGATCAAATAGCGAGGGTGGTGTTACTCGTATTTGACACACACACAATATTCGTGGCTCTAACGCAAGGGCCGATTCTTGATAACAGCTCGTTTATTTGTTTTCGCACTCCACCTCCCAATTAATTAGCCAGATGGAATATATATTTAAGGTTAAATTGCTCATTAGCACCATGAATTATTACTCGAGCGGTAAACAAGGACCTAGAAAAAAATTGGAGAAGGGCCCAAACTATTACTTCGGGGTAAATAAGGATCAGGAATCGGCCAACTCAGCACTTGAACACACGTGGATGGACGGAAGTCATACATTTAACGATTTCCAAAACTGATCACCTAACGTACCAAGAGCGTAAATGTAACTTTTTGAACTTCCGCCTTCACTTTGCTCGCCAAAATGTCAAACAACTGTAGTAGCTCCTCTGTTTTTAGGGGAACCCGCCGCCGATCCTCATGCCCCTTCTTCCACCGCCGCCAATCCATCGTTTCCTTGCACAGACGCGCCCATTTTCCCCGCAAACAAACGAAAACAAACCAAGACCCGACCTTTTCTGCTCCCCCCGTCACCGGCAATCATATCTTCTCAAGCTTCTACGCCAGCACCACCGGATTCGCCTTCGCGATCTGCTCTTTGCCGGCCGATTTGAAATCGAACGTACACACATGCTGCTCCATATACCGGTGAGCACCGATTTGCCTTCGGCTGTGCCTCCGCCGCCACCGCTGTGGTGGGAATAGCCTCTTCTTTGACCGCCACCGGGGGAGCGAGAATCTTCAAAGACGAGGAAGACGGCGGTGCGGATCCGGTAAGGGCCTGTTTGGCAGACGACGATTGTTGTTCGTTCAACTGCAGATCTCGGTAACAAAATGAATCAGAACCAAATCGAAGCAGATTTGAGGTGGATCCGAAATTTTACCTGTACAAATCGGAAAAAAAAAGACGATGGATCTGAAAATTAAAGCTTTTCCCAAATCGAGATAAAGAAGGGATGAATTCGTGAAGGTGAAGAAAAGAAGGCCGGGGAAGCGAATCCTTAGATTCCTTGGCGGAGCATTGGAGAAGATGACTGATTTGGGTCACAAATGTTTAGTTTTATTAGGAATATGTCTCAACTTTTAAAAAGTGACAATTTAGTCACTACAACAACTTAAAATGAAGCACCGGTCTTTTAACGTTCAAATTAAACAAAAAAAAGTTACTAAACACATGACACCATATGCCGAGTTGGCCTATTCCATCCAGACCTTTATTTACCCTGAAATAATAGTTTGGACCCCTCTTTATCCAACTTATTTTCCAAGTCTTTGTTTGCCCAACGAGTTATTATTCAGAGTACTAAACAACAATCTAACATATATTTAATTAATGTCTTCTTAATTAACGTCAGCTGAAGATAGAGAACTAGTGATCATCAAGTTTTTTTTTGTTTACTGATAACCACAAATATTAAGTGGACGAAACAATCATCATTTAGAATTTTATTGGATCTCTTTGATATTAATTTTATAGTGAGAATAATCTTATATTGACCTCATTCATAAATGGTGTAATTAATGTTTCTTTTTTTTCGTATTTAATCTTTCATTTTATTTTTCTATAATTTTATACTACAATCTTGGAAATTTTACATACAGTTGATCATAGATTGATGTTTAAACTTTTTTTAAACATTTTTTTACTAAAATAAGTATAATCAATATAGATAAACTGAAGTTAAATTAAAATTGAAAATCAAACATTCTACAACTTTGGAACGGATAAGAGTTGTAGGTTTAATTAACACAGTTGATAGATGAATTATAAATGGATATAATTAATTACATAGGTAACTTACACGATCAAGACTATCTTTATCGTAAAATAAAATTACCAATTTATCCTTTAAACTATATTTCTTCTTTTTTTTTTTACTATCTTGATTACACTCTTTTTAATTTTTTATTATACTCCCTCCGTCCCTGAATAATTGTACACTTTATTTTTACTGTTTTACAGTATTTAATTTATGATTTTTTTTTCATGAATTTTTAGACTTTAAAGTTAATAATTTATATGCATGTCATAATTTGAAGTATAAACTTTCTAAATATATTTTTTCTGAATTTTTTAAAACTTGCTATCTTTGTTAAAATTTGAGTCAAACATTGAATCTTAAAACAACAAATTCAAAGTGTATAATCTTTCAGAGACGGAGGTAGTATATAATAATTTGACACCATGCACCAATTCCATTCACACCACCTACTTAACCTTTTCTTTTTAAGAGGTAACTTAGTCGAAATTTTATATCTTTTTACCTACACAAAGTACCTATTGGGACCTCGGTATCGGGCCTGGTAGGTGGCAGCCCGCTAGCGAGGTCTCAAAAACGTTTCTGACAGGCTGGGGCGGGATGCCTGCTACCGAAGGCGCCACCTTTTCGATTTGGTAGCTGGCCCGCTACCACAATGGTAGCACCTAACGCGCTACCTTGCCAACTATCACCATTGTTTTAAATGCTAGGCGGGAGTTTCAAATTACAAAACTGTGCCTCGACTACGATGAAAAATAGATGGTAGCGGGTTGGGTGGCTCGTTGCCCGCTACCAACCTCCATAAACAATAACTCGGGCCTTCCCTTCCCCATTTCTTCCCCAACTTCTCCTTCTTCACCTCCAAGAACCAGCCACCGCAATGGAGCCATTTTCCCCATTTCTGGTGCCATTTCAGTAGCTTTTAGCGTGGATCTACATCAACAAACGAATGTAATCTCGAATCTTCTTATATATATATATTGGCCATTTAAAAATGGTTTATTTTACCATTTTCATTTTTTTGAAGCTCTCTCTCCAAACCGCTGGCCACCTCAGTTTTTCCATCACCGAACGTCTCCACCACCATCTACAGGTATGTTTTTCATATACATGCAAATAATTTCTGTTTTCTGTATTTTTTGTGGTGTTTTAGTATTTTTGTGGTGTTTAAGTATTTTAGGTATATTTTTAGTAATTTTTAATTATTTACTTTAGTAATTTATGTTTAGGAATTATTTTAGTATTTTTGTTGTGTTTTTGTAATTAATTATGAAATTATTTTTGAATGTATTTTATGTTTTAGTATTTTTGTTATTTTAGGTATATTTTTAGGAATTTATGTTTATTTATTTTAGGAATTTATGTTTAGGGATTATTTTAGGAATAAGTTCTGGGATGTTTTTGTATTTTAGTATTTTTGTGGCGTTTTAGTAATTTAGAAATTATTTTTGCATGTATTTAATGTTTTAGTAATTATTTTTGGTCCATAATTTTGCGTATGTATTTTTTGTTTTAGTAATTATTTTAGGAATTATTTTTGTATGCATTTTATGTTCAAATAATTATTTTAGGAATTTTTAAACTTTTTGGGTCAAACTCGAAAATTTTAAAAGTTTTTGAAGACTTTGGGTGAAATTGAAGTTTTTTTAAAAGTATTGGGTAAGAATGAAAATTATGTAAAAGTTATAGACTTAATTAAATTTTATGTGTGTTATCACTACGTGGAGAAGACAAGGTTTACTGCGGCCCTTACTGCGATTTGGGCCGCAGTAAACCCGTGTACGCAGTTGATGATGCAGTAAATGTCGCAGTAGGCTTTTATTGCGGCATTGGCCTCAGTAAGGCCGCAGTAAGCTATTTTGTTTTCACTTTTTTTACGCACATATCTTTAATTTCCTCTTCTTCTTCTTCTTCTTCTTCTTCAATTTTCCCTCTTTCTAATCTCTTTCTGAGCGCCCCTAACTTCATTTTTTCATCTCCACAACATCTACAACTTCCTCTTATGTTCTCTTACCAAAATCCATTTCAGATTTGCTTCTACTTCTTGCTTCTTTTAGCGTGACTCATCATTGATTGAAAAGGTATATTTTTTCCCTTAAACTTGCTTCTTCTTGCTTCTTCTGCGACTTATCTTTTGTCTCCTTCTCAGTGTCGCTCACCATATTTGCTCATCAGATTTGCTCACCGGATCCTCAACGATGACCGATGCCCAGGCCCAACGAGTGATGAAGATGGCGACGATGAAGACACCACTGAAAGTGATGAGAAACGAGAGACAGGTTGGGGGCCGAAAGTGCGACGATTTTCTGGGGAAAAAATGATGAAGAGGATGATTTTCTGGGTTTAGGATTAATGAAGATGATGAATTTATTTGTTTTTTTTTAAAAAAAATAAATTGATGTACTGCAGCCATAACCGCAATAACCTGCAAAACTGCGACTAGTTTTACTGCGGGGATTACCGCGGCGTCCCCCGTAGTTGCTACTGCGGCACTACTGCGACGACGACCGCAGTAAGCCATGTCTTCACCACGTAGTGTATGTTACTTTTGTATCACAACTAGTGAATGGTGTGTAAATTATTGTTCCAGCTCTTACATACAGTTTGTGGGACATCTATTTGAGGAATGTTTAATGAAGCACTTTAAACTTTTGCAGGTTATAGGAAGCATAAGTAAATTTGATGTGGAAATTCGAAAAGAATTATTTGGGAGCACACTGGTTTGAATTATGTGGATATTCCAACCATTCAATTTCGGTTTCGACGGAACACCGTCGGGCCAGTAGGAGCAGCGGTCACCGCCGTGTGAAGAACGGTGCGATGACGATTACGATTTCCCTCCCACGTGGGACATTTATGTAAAAACAATTTGATTTTGAATGATTTTTTATTTTAATTGATACATTTAGTTAATTTATAATCAATTTTGTTTATGTTTTTAATTGCAATTTATAGATATTATTAAATAATAATATTTTTCAACTATTTATTAAATGTTGAAAATAAACAAATTAAATTTTTTAAGGTTGGGGGCAAAGCGCTACAAATTGTGTCAGCTGGCGGCGCTCACGTGGCGCTGGGGTAGCCAACAACCCGCTACCAAGCCCCCTACTAAAGCTAATGGGCCTGGTAGCGCCAAATATCAAAGAAGCGGGCTGAAAAGTAGCGAACTGGGTAACGGACAATCTCGCTACGTTGATAGCGGGCTGGGTAGCGGATTGCGCTCTACCCTAAGCCCATTAAATACATAGTGCTACCTTAATCTCTGTGCTATTCAGTATGTTACAAAAAATAAGGTACATAGGGATTAATTTAAGAATCACTAGTTTACATACTTGGCTTCGCACCAGGACATGGGAAAAAAATAACATGAACATAATCTACATTAACTTGTAGCATAGTTTAACTATTGCTGAACGTTAGACCCAATCATGTAGAAATATCAGCCAATAGACCTAAGTGGCCCAGCAAGGTCCAACAAAAGACCAAGTCAGTAACCAAAAAGATGGGGCTCACTATCACCGAACGCAGCCTAGGCAAGCCTGAAGGATGGTATCCGGGACGGCACTGACACGTGTCCCCTAGCAAAGTCGCCCTCTTCATCTTGAAATATTACGATAATGTCATTCTATTAGGAGAGAAACTATAAAAGCTCATATCATTCCCTCATTTCAAGGTAACTATGTTCACTCTCTCTAGCTCTGGTCCTGAAATATTATTTTCCTAATACACTCATACTGACTTAAGCGTTCGGAGTACCAGAAACTGTGCAGTATGGTCTTTAGGTAACCCCTTTTATTGCATACAATTCTTTTTGAAGGATATGACGTCGAACAACGCCAGGCTATAAACATTAAATGATTCATAAAAATCTATGACCGGACAAAAAAATCCATGTAAGTACGAAGCTGTGTATCCCATTCATAAAGGCGAAGGATGTAAACCACTTAGGATTTAAAACCATTAAAGTATATGTATCTATGTGTTATATCAATATGTTACAAAAAATAAGACACGAAGGAAGTAATTTAAGAATAATTCAGTATAGTTATGTCTCTAGTTCTTGCCGAGATATCCTCCTAACTTCCTAAAACCATGCAACAATATTGTATCCTCTGTCGTTGAGTTGATCCCAACTGACCGATCTGTAACTTCCTGGGTATGAGAGGGTCCCTGGAGCATCTCCAGTATCATGCGTTAAAGGGTTGCACACTGCGTAGTTAATGGGCCTTGGGGAGCGGCCAAAACGCTACTAGCTGGGCCGCTACTATGGTTGTGGGACAAGGTGCACCCACCATATCAGCAACCTTTTTGGGCGCACCACCCTTTTGTTGATTCCGCTACCATTTAAATTTATGAAACAAAAAAAATAAAACTTAAATTCATACAAATTCATCCACAATATTCATCGTCAAACAAATAATTCATCATCAAACCCAGACAAAAATTCAACCTAAATTCATCATTCATCAAAATTTTATTACAAAGAAACATGTGTAAAAACTAGAATACAACCTAAAAACTCAAATACAACCTAAAAGCTAAAAAATGCCCATAAATTCAAACACCCTCAAAGTTCAAATACAACCTAATTAAAAAACAAAAACAAAACCAAATATGGAAAAATCTCCTCTTTCTGCTTGCTCCAACACCTCATCTCTCCATTCGCCAGTAACGACGATGGCGGTGGAAGATCTGTGGAAGGAGAAGGATCGAGAGTGAGAGGTTGAAAGGAGTAGAGTGAGAGGTTGAAGGAGGAGGAGAGTGAGAGGTTGAAGGAGAAGGAGAGTCACTACGTGGGGAAGACATTTCTTACTGCGGCCCGTACTGCGGTTTGGGCCACAATAAGCCCATTTACGTAGTAAATGGCCCAGTTGCTGGCGCAGTAAGGTTTACTGCGGCCTTGGCCGCAGTAATGCCGCAGTAATTTTTTTAGGGTTTCTCTTCTATTTTTCATCCGCCTCCTTCACATTTTTTCTCATCTTCTTCATTCTTTCATCTTCATCTTCTTTCACTTCTTCTTCATCTTCTTTTCTTTCTTTCTCCTTTAATCTTTTTTTTCTTCATCTTCTTTTTATCTTCCCCTTCATCATCATCTTCTTAAATTCTTCTTCATCCTTCTTCTTCTTCTTCTTCTTCTTCTTCTTCTTCTTCTTCTTCTTCTTTTCCTTCTTTCTTTCTCATTTATCTTCTTCTTCTTCTTCTTCTTCTTCTTCTTCTTCTTCTTCTTCTTCTTCTTCTTCTTCTTTCTTCTTCTTCTTCTTCTTCTTCTTCTTCTTCTTCTTCTTCTTCTTCTTCTTCTTCTTCTTCTTCTTCTTCTTCTGGGTTCACTTGGACGAATCCGGATGAACATTCATCCGGATTCGTCCACTTTTTTAATTATTCAAACCGTTCTGCGGCCACGCCGCAGAAGCCGCAGATACCACGGCGAAGCCGCAGATGAGTTCAAATGCGGACATTTCAACCATGGCATTCATCATGCGGTCGCCATGTGATTACTGACCAATCAAGCGCTGAGGCCGCAGTGAGGCCTCTCCCCCCACGTAGTGAGTTTATATATGAGAAATTATCGTCTGATTTAAATTGGTGTGGGTAGCGGCTTATCTGCTATCGAATCCGCTACTAGCCTGGTAATTTGATAGTATGTCTACTTGATGAAAATATTTTTATAAAAAAAAAAATTCTACCAAAGAATAATATAGATAAACTGAAATTAAAATATAGATATCAAAATTAGTCAAATATTTCAAAAATTTAGGTACGGTTAAAGTACTATTTATGCATGGTTGTAATGAGTTAGCGGAGAAGATTGATAAACAATATTTTTAATGAAAAGTCGTAGAAGGATTGAGTTTCAGGTGTTTTATTTATGTGATTTAGGTGATTAATGGATCCAATTTCACAATAATCCTTCCTATAAGCTGAAAGTGCGGAAACCCTAAAATCGTGTAAGGGGATTTTCTTTCGACATACATTTTAATCCTTTTACAATAAATTTTGCTCACCATTAAAAAAATTCAAGAAAGTTCCTGAGACCCCCCACTTGTATATCCGACGTGTCGATAGATGATAGATCAATATAGCAAAAATAACTCGCACCTGTTTTTTTGTCTTTTCTATTTTAATTCATTCGTCAAGTTGCGATACGGACTAGGAGGAAGAAGCTTTTTCTTTTTTTTAAAGGAGTAGCCGACTTTTGGGTGAATATTGAACAATGATCGATATGTGTGTGTGTGTGGCTTTGGTATATGAAATGTGCAAATCTTGGCCTGTTTTGATTTGACTCGACCCCCGCAACTAGCAAGCTACGTATTAAATTCCCAGAAAACAATAGGTGATAACAAATTCATCATAATTAATGGATCATCCTTTTATACTAACTTACAAATACATCATTTTCTTTTGAGCCACAACAAAAGAAATAATATCGCTGACTCCCCTACTAGATCTAGTAGCTGATCAATATAAAGTAGAGTCCAATAATACTCAACACCTCAGGGATAGAAAGCAGCATGCAGCTAATTAGCGTTATGATTATAACGTTGAGGAATTGTGTTTGCATAATCCCAATACTCTCTTTTGGGCTCTTGGTGTATCATTTTCTTTTATTATTATAATTATGATGCATGCCGTTAAATATAAAAAAAATAACACCTTAATTAAGGATGGATTTTTTTAGTGAGAATTAGAATTCAATCTCAAATCTAGACCGGTCCCATCCAATACACTATGAATTAACCCTTATGTAAACGTGCATTAATTTTCGCTACAATCTTCTCGAGTATACTTTTCGGATTTCTTTTACAAATTTATCCTTTTCTATCTTCCTTTAATTTATGAGCAATTGAAATTATATCACTCCCTCCCTTCCTTTAATATATATACACACACACATATGCATGCATGTGGACACACATATGTGTGTGTGTGTGTGTGGAACGTACGTACGTAATTAACTTGGTAGGAGAGGGGGCATAATTAATGAGGAAAGAAAAGCTCAGCGCATGCAATGACCGATCTGATACGACAGAATTGTGAGGCTGTGAATAACAATCGATGGATGGAGCAGCCCATAAATTTATTGTATAGAGATAGAATTGAAGAAAATGAGAATTAATTATAAAGAGGAAGATAGATAGAAAGGGATGGAATCTCAATCTCAAAAAGGAGACAGTAGCTATATGATGAAGTAGAGATAAAGGGTATACACGGCCACGAGGGCATCTCATCACTTATAAAATGTAGGAGTATTTATTTGAGGACATGATATATATATGTATATATGTGTGTGTGGTAGTAGAATGAGCCAGGTGGACACAGGCTAGTAGTATATATATAATGGGACTGCTGAAGGGTAATCATCACATACAAAGCTGGGGTTGCAAATTTGGGAATTGAGATAATAATGCATGTATAAAGCAGTAGCTAGTGTAGTTTTCAGTTTGTGACGTCCAGAATATATATACATATAGAGCATGCATGGTATATCTCTTCTTCAGTTCAAACAAATTAATTAAGGTCGTCGAGATTGGGTCGATGGACGGAGCGGAGCGGAGTACCAACCTCAATTATAGATATATAATTAATTAAGTTGTATTGTTATAACATCAAAATATTTTTATTCCAAATAAAATGACATTTTTTCACTTTTTTTATTTTAGTTAACTTTTACTTTTACGAATGCACTCTGTGTGAGTTGGGAGGGTGAAAATGAGTTTTAAATGGAATAATGATAAAAATTTTATGCAAATGAGTTAATGACTAAAATAATTTTAATTTATGCAACAAAAAACTAAAAACGACGAGATATTTAGGAGGAATGGAGTATAAAATCTAAAGTCCTAGGCAGGCCTGTAATGTTATTGTAAGCTAGCTTGTTGTAGCTGGAGTCATTGGCGAAGCCAGAATTTTTTTTTTCGTGGTGGTTGTGATTGATTCAAATATTATCATAATTAAAGTAATATATAATCCAAGCAATTTAATTTAAGTACTTTGACTTAAATAAAAATAATACATATCAAGAGTACTAAAAATCAAGACATACAATAAAAGTGCATATAAGAAGTGTTCAAAATCTAACAGGACGTTTCTTAAAATCTTTGAAATCATAAATCAACTCTTCTATTGAATGTCTATGCAATATCTTTCTCGATATATAAAAGAATACTATCATCAAGAAAGTCTATGTCCGTCTTGTTTTGTAGTCCAGTCTTAACAATTTTCATAGCTGAAATTTAAAATATTTATTCTTATGATTTATTTTTATGAATTATATAATTTCCAAATAAATGTAAGCAACTAACAAAACTAAACAAACTATAATTAAAACATTAAAATGAATAAGTTTCATTGATCCAGTCTACATTTTCATCCTAAAACAATTATAAACATTAATCAATGGAAAACTGAATGTAGTCGAATTAAAAACAGATAATAGAATTAAAAACTAAATTTTTAAGTTGACTTATCGAAATTTAGATGTGAATGTGAATGTGTGTCTGTAAATTGTAACCTGTATAGTTGAATGGTGATTGGGATGGGATGAGCTGGCTTCAATGGGTTAGATACATGAGTTTGGGCCAAAGTAGAAGTTTGAGTGATATGGGCCGGAATAGTATAGAATTTAGTAGGTTGAGATTAATGAATTGAATTAAAAATAATAAACAAAACCCATAACTATTCTAAATGTATACTATATATCCCTACATTTCCTAAAATCTTAGGATGACTATTGTCATCCCTAGCCAACACACAGCTTCGCCCCTGGCTGGGATGAGACAGGATTTGCTTAAATCAGTAGGGCGGCGCCACATAGAGTTCAGTGGTGACAATTGTCATCATTGAATATTTTTGAAAAAAAATAAGGATATAGTGTGTGTAATATTATAAAATATACATATTTGTCTCCAATAAAAATTTTATTTGCCGCCCCATTCACAACAATTTCTACTAATTGGTTCCGTAAAATTTGTAACTCTGCCCACGGTAGTAATAGTAGTATTAGTATGAATTATGCTTGGAGTAATTATTGATTGCCTGGCTTATGGATCACAACAATTCCCAGTCTAATACTGCCATATCGGCCTCCAACTGGACAACGACCTAGCAGATCAGATCAGACACAGACACAAACACAAACACAAACATAGGAGCTCAACTCAGCTGTTTTCTCATCCCATCCTGTCTTGCTTCAAACCACACTAGCTAGCTACAAATCTTTAATAATCCACTCAAACTAGCTATTTATCAATTAACATAAAATGTATTATCACTACATCAAAAAAGAATATCTTAGATAAAATGATTATTTTTTTTTGTTTATTTTAATCCACTTTTACCCTTACAAATATATTTACTCAGAGTCTATAGAAAGAGTTGGGAGGGCTGAGAATGAGTTTATAATGTTGCAATAATGAAAATTTATATAGAATGAATTAATCACAAAAGATAATCTTAATTTATATTAAAAAAAGCTAAAAGTAACTATGCAATTTACAATGCTCACCCTTTACTTACACCTTTCCTTTTCCAAACCTACGTCTACTTCTACATTTGTTTCGATATATCAATACTCACTACATCCCACCAAATTAATCACATTTGACTTTTAAACTCATTTGAACTTTAATTTCCATGTAAAATACAGCTCCGTGCATCCTTTTTTATTAATATATACATTCTCAATTTTTTATGACATTATCCCTAAAAATTTGATACTCCCTGTTTTATCACTAAATTGTAGATACAATCATTTTAGGTTTAATCTATAATTTTATTTTTATAAAATTTCAAAATATGAATTCAAAAGCTCTGTATACAAATTTTATAGTATATACTTTTTAAACAAATTATTCAAAAATATTTTATACTAAAAATAATATACTGTTTTGATGAGATATTATTGATACTCTTTTTTTTTAGTGGGAAAGGGCCTTATACCAAAGGTGATATAATTAATACTTAATTAAACATATCACTAAAATATGGTTAAATATATATATTAAGCATCAATACATTACTTGTAGAGCATTTTGCGCCAAGTAACATAAATGAAATAATGGTGACCAAAATGAAAAGGCGCCAGCACCATAAACGCACAAAGTGATCATGGGAAAAGTTAAATAACTTACTGGTCCCGAATCACAAAGGCATACTCTCATGTTAATGGTCTTTATTTTGAATAATCATCTTCTTTAAATAGTAAAATATGACGGCCAATCATTGTGATTCCGGATTGAGAAACTCTTGTATTTTCTTACTAGCTAGCTAGTCCGGTGATGTTGTTATATGAATTAAGAGTATAAAATATGTTGACCAACATGAAAAGCATGCATGGAGGTGGACTGAAATGGAAAGCACAACGAGCTAGCTGTTTTATTTTTTATGCCGTCCAAATTTCAAATTGAACATTAAAAGGGAATAATAGATGAAATCAAAGGGGCATGAAAAGGGAAATTGGGGAATTCAAGGTCTATAAAAGATCTACGAAAGAGTATTATCCTTTCCACTCTCTTTGTCAACAAAAGATTACACCATTTATGTGTGAGTTTTACAATATTTAATCTATAATTTATTTTTATGAATTTATAGACATTGAAAATCAAAAGTTTCATATGTGTATCATAATTCGAAATCTAAATTTTCTAAATATATTTTTTTCTGATTTTTTTTCAATGTTGATTGTAAAACTAACGGAAGGACCATCCATGAACCGAAATTAATCACATTTGACTTTTAAACTCATTTGAACTTTTTTTTTACCAGCAAAATGAATTTCATTGAAAGAAGATAAAAGAAAAAGGAGATACAACAACAAAAGCACGATGCAAAGCTCATATTAACTTTAATTTCCATGTAAAATACAGCTCCGTGCATCCTTTTTTATTAATATATACATTCTCAATTTTTTATGACATTATCCCTAAAAATTTGATACTCCCTGTTTTATCACTAAATTGTAGATACAATCATTTTAGGTTTAATCTATAATTTTATTTTTATAAAATTTCAAAATATGAATTCAAAAGCTCTGTATACAAATTTTATAGTATATACTTTTTAAACAAATTATTCAAAAATATTTTATACTAAAAATAATATACTGTTTTGATGAGATATTATTGATACTCTTTTTTTTTTAGTGGGAAAGGGCCTTATACCAAAGGTGATATAATTAATACTTAATTAAACATATCACTAAAATATGGTTATATATATATATATATATATATATATATATATATATATATTAAGCATCAATACATTACTTGTAGAGCATTTTGCGCCAAGTAACATAAATGAAATAATGGTGACCAAAATGAAAAGGCGCCAGCACCATAAACGCACAAAGTGATCATGGGAAAAGTTAAATAACTTACTGGTCCCGAATCACAAAGGCATACTCTCATATTAATGGTCTTTATTTTGAATAATCATCTTCTTTAAATAGTAAAATATGACGGCCAATCATTGTGATTCCGGATTGAGAAACTCTTGTATTTTCTTACTAGCTAGCTAGTCCGGTGATGTTGTTATATGAATTAAGAGTATAAAATATGTTGACCAACATGAAAAGCATGCATGGAGGTGGACTGAAATGGAAAGCACAACGAGCTAGCTGTTTTATTTTTTATGCCGTCCAAATTTCAAATTGAACATTAAAAGGGAATAATAGATGAAATCAAAGGGGCATGAAAAGGGAAATTGGGGAATTCAAGGTCTATAAAAGATCTACGAAAGAGTATTATCCTTTCCACTCTCTTTGTCAACAAAAGATTACACCATTTGTTTTGACAGTTTTACAATATTTAATCTATAATTTATTTTTATGAATTTATAGACATTGAAAATCAAAAGTTTCATATGTGTATCATAATTCGAAATCTAAATTTTCTAAATATATTTTTTTCTGATTTTTTTTCAATGTTGATTGTAAAACTAACGGAAGGACCATCCATGAACCGAAAATGAAAGATAAAGGACTTCAGTTAAACAAATTCTTAAAATAGGACATGAATATGACAATAGTGAAAAATAATGGACTAACGGTGCACTTTACTCCATTTAATATTCTACCATATTAGCCTAGAATTTACAAAGTTGTCATGTCATTCAATTAATGCCTAAAGTTAGTGTAATTAGCATTTTTCTGGCCTAAATCATTTTAGGTTTACTAATGCAGGCCTCAAAGTTAGAGTTTTGTTTGATGAACTAATTTTACATTCAGGCTTTGAAAGGAAACTTAAAAGATTTTTAACATACTCTCTCCGTTCCTACTTAATTTTTGTTGCATCTAATTTTGTCCCAAATAATAGGAGCTTAAAGGTATTTCAGGGATCTAAGTGACTGGTTTTAAAGAGATGAGTCATGTGGGATGAAATGGGAAAAGTTTGGATTAAATTGAATATTTTACAAAATTTTGGACCAATTTAATAATTTTTCCTATGTTATTTTGTGCAGATACTGATCGTGGAGAAGAGAAGTGTGGAAAACTTCCGGCTGCAACTTCCGTCCCCTCACCTTGCGCACAATCAAGACGGTGTACTGATCATGGAGTTGATGGAGCGGTTGTCATTTTCATCAATAAAAGAATGATCTAGAACAGAGAGCAAGGACAAGAGCACACACAACATGTACACAACCAACACAACAATCAAGAGAGCACCACACAAGAAACAACAGATTCGAGTAAACATCAGAGCAAAAATACGAGCAAAAATTCAACAAAAGAAGAAAGCAATTTGGCCATGGCTGCATAGTTGGTCGTCGGCGACGTTCTTCCGCCGTCTGTCCCCTCCGGCTCGTTTTCTCTCATCGGAAGCTGTCCCACCGTTGATCAGTCTTCCTGTGACGTTCCCAGACCGCTGTTACTCCGTCACCGCCGTTCTCGTCTTTTTCCGGAGTCCCTCGGCCAGCTATCATTTGTTCGACATCGGAGGCCATCCACTAGACTGTTGCTCCACCCTTAACCGCTGGAGGCCACTATCTGGTTCACTCCCGCCGCTGGTGGCTGGTCACAAGCTGTGCAGATCGCGGTGTGCACAGTCACGATTTGGAACTTGGGGGAAGAAGCTCTTTTATTTGATTAGGTACAATTACCTTCGGTCCCTATTCTCTACTCTTTCTTTTATAAAAGTCTCTGTAATTTAGCATGTCACACCTTGAGCACTCTTGTAAACGAGTCAATGTATTGGATGCAGATGCAGTGCAGTGGTTAAACTTCAGATGAATCTTATTTTAGTCTCTTTTTGATAAATTTGTAGCACCCATTCACATGTGGACATTTTGATGACATGACTCTCATATTTAATTTTTATCAGTTTTGCTATTAACATGCCTTGCTGTAGCTCTTAAAAAAACACGTCTTGCTGTAATTATAGTCATGTAGGCGACATCATTTCCTATGACATGTACTTTTTTTTTTTAATTCCTCTTTATTTTATCCATTCACAGATGTGGTTCATCTCTCTATTTGTTTATTTATTTATTTATTTATTAATTGGTCACATTACTAGACTAAATTGAATCAAGTGGAAGAAATAAAATCAATTTGTGGTACAATTTTTGGGCGTATGAAAATTTGTGATTTTTGTACATAATTGACTAATGGACTTGGAGTCTTCCGTAGACTAGTTTATGTTACCAATCGACCTATTGTAAAAAGATTGGTGGCGACCCCGTCACTACAATTCTATACATTTTCTTTTTTGGGCTGTCCCTAAAAAATCTACACTTTCGTTAAATGAAAACTTCTCTCATCTTAAGTTACTAAATTATTCCAACTTTATCTTGACTTTTTATATCTCATTTTTTGTGCAACCTCTACTTAAGGGTAATTATGTCAAACTACACAAAATCTTACATTTACCTTAATATGCGCGTTCACACAAAGTGTAGAATTAATTGGGAATGGAATGAGTAATATGGTAAAAATTTAAAAAGTTTTAGACATAAAATTGTATTTTTACCCATATTCATTATTTACTTTCTCATTTACCGTTTATTACTTTATATTACAGTATTATCTACTATAAAATGTTGCAATTTGAATTCTATGTGAAGCGCAGACAATAAAACTTATATATATTTTCAAATATGTTCATGAAGTTTCACTCATGATTTTGCCATTTTTTCATCTTTTGTGATGGTCTCTATTATAGCTTTATATAATTACCATTTTATCATCTTCCTTTTTTTAATTTACTTTATCGATCTAAGGATTTAATTCCCTTATTTGCACCTAACTTATAGAATTTTTTTTTCCAGATAGGTCATAAAATTTCACTCATATGATTGTCATCTTTTCATCTTTTAGTGTGGTGGCTTAAATATATAGAAATTGCATATGTGGGTGAGTTATAGCTCAATATAATTACCATTTATCTTTTTCAATTATATTTGTTCACTTTATCTAAGGGTTTAATTACTTTATCTGCGCACTTAACTTTTAGATTTGTCCACTTTTATTTGTTTACTTTTAGAAATTGTATATAGTTTTGTTCATTAGTTGATCCACCAACTTTGTTTGTTTGCTTTTATTTCATCTTAATTTGATGTAGTTTTATTATTTTATTTATATTTTTTAAGAAGTGTTGTAGCCACCAACTTTGTTAATTTATTTGCTTTTATTTCTTATTCTTTTGTACACTGGTTCATGAAATTTTAGAGCTAACAAGTTAAAATGTGAAAAGTTTTAGGTTTTTAGATAATTAATTCTTACTTTCTCATTATTTCATGAAATTATGACTATTAATAACTTTACATAATTACAAAAAGTCACCTTGAATGAAAAGAATTCTTTGATTATGCAAAATCATCATATTTTGTTGCAAATATTTTCCTTATTTGAATTGTTAAAAGGGATAATTCTCGCATTTGATACTTTTACTTCTCACCCTTTTGCATATCGATCCCTGAAATTTTAAAACTAATAGTTAAACGCCAAAAGTTATAGGTCTAATAAAGTTGATTATTACGTGTCATCATTTTTACATTCTCATGTGTATTTCATTAAATTGTATTGTTATCTTATGATTATTCTTTGTCCAATGTTACAATCTTACAAATTTTGCAATCACACCCGCTGCGAAGCGTGGGCAAAAGAAATTATTGTTAGGTAGTATTTATAAGTATAAAGGTGTAGCTATGATAATAGTTCGTACGTAGTAGGAATATTGTTAATATGGCGAAGTGTATCCATAGGGGAAAATTGCATCCACAATTCTATAATTTTAATTCTTGTTTTATTGGAGTCCTATTTTAAGATTTTATATTAATGAGGTCTTGTAACTTACATTTTTGCGACACTAAATTTAACAAAACTTTCGACTATAACATTTACAAAACTTGCGACACTTACATTCTTGTTCTATTGGAGTCCTAAGGTCCTTTTGGACATTTTTGTTTTTTTAGAGAAATTGTAAAATACTAACACTCTCTTAAGATTTAACAAAACTTTCAATTTTACTCTGAATTGTATAATCCTACATAAACGTACCCTAAAATTCGACTATAACATTTATAAATCCTTACAACTGAAGCGACATGCATGCAGTGATGATCCAAATGAAAATGATATGAATGTGTCTTGCACCTGAAAGGCCACATGTTCGAATGGAAGGATAACGTGAGAGCCCATATATTACATTAATTTTTAATTAAATACATTCCTTTCTTCATAAAATTATCACACAAAGAATAAAAAAAGTGTGGATGAAGACAAAGAGACTTTACATACATCGAATCGAGCCTATATATGGGCCTGCATGCCTTCACCAACCAATATCCTGATCATAGTTCTGCCATTTCTCATGTTTCGACTTGCTAATTTCTTGCAGAAGTAATAATACCTTGCATACCACAACCGTCGGATACCCTGTGATATCACCTCATCATTTGTTTTTTCTGACGATTGAAATTAATTACATCCCTAGATTTAGAGTTGTGTTCATTAGGCGGTAGGTCTGAGTATAACCGTCCGGATATAGCAAAATTGATAGATTTATGAATACGAGAATTTAAAACAAAATCGTCTTAACTTTCATGCAAAAAATGTTAATTTGTGAGTAAAGAAATAAAGACATGAATTGCGTTGATGGAGAGCAAACGTTTAAGTTATGATTCCAAATTGTGATGAAATGTCCAACAAGAAGAGAAATATTGAACATATATATCCTTGCCTTTAAGGTGAATGGAGGAGAAGAAGAAAGGTTTGAGAGTGAAGAAGACTATTCAGGTTAGTGGTAATTATATCATGTTGAAAGTTTAAATTAACCTACAGAGTTAGCTAATGGGGTCGAATAACTAAAGAATAGTATGGTTGTGAAGTGTGTGGAGGGAAATTTTAATATATACATAGAGATTATGGTTAATTATATATATAGTCATCCATAAACATATTTATAGTTATATTTTGATCATTTCAGCTATTTCAGTTCCAATTATAGCATTCATATATAACCCACTCACATAATCGTTAAGATTTTTGGTTTTCAACATATGTCCCAAAAATCGTCCAATTTTAATTCGGTTATTCGATCTTTTAATTTGATTTACTTATCCAAATGTTTGTTAGTGCATGAAACTGTTCTACATTATATATATATATATATTTAGAAAAAGGAAATGAGTACTTCTAATGGGCCGGTGATCACAATTAGTTAGTTATAGCTTGCCTCTGTCGTTTGACATTTTCTTAAAATTTGTGTGTAAACAAACCTACACTGTTATCGTAGAGGTAGAACATTCGTATTCATCTACCAAAAAAATAAAGTTATAGGTCTAAGAGTGCAAATCCAAGTATGTTTTATGCCTTACTTGTGAAACGGAAAAAGTTTAAGGTCTAAAAATGCCTTTTCCCCAATGTTACTAATTGGACTCTATATAGCACTCAACAAGTTTTTGGTTGCATGCGCTTCGCAGCGGGTGTCAATTTTCAGAATTTTATAAGAATTTAATAATGTTGTAACATCGAGCAAAAAAATTGTTATAGATAATGGTATATTTTCATTCAAGAAATGTGAAAATCATGATTCATATAGGTGAAAAATATATTTAGACATAAAAAGTTCAATAATGGCGTAACATCAAGTAAAAAAACCGTTATAGATAATAATATTCTTTCATACAAAAATGTGAAATTCACGATACTTTCATGCAAAAAATGTGAAAGTAATGATTAATATAGGTGAAAAATATATTTAGGCCTAAAAAGTTATCATATTAGCTCTATTCACCCCAATAAAAAAAGAAATACAAAATCACATTATTAAACTTTAGCAACTAAGAAAATAAAAAAGTTTAAAAATAAAAGAACTAGAAATTAAATACATTAATGTAAAAAAAATAAAAGGAAAAAAATGTTTGCTAATGTGGCACAACATCATTGGTTCGACAGTCCGATTTTCTTTAGGTATCATGCAAAAAATGAAAAAGTCATATAGGTGAAAATATATTTAGATCTAAAAAGTTCGATAATGTTGTAACATTGAGCAAAAAACCATTATAGATAGTGATATACTTCCATGCAAAAAATGTGAAAATATAGGTGAAAGATATATTTAGGTCTAAAAAATTATCATATTAGTTTTAATTCACCCCACTAAAAATGAAATACAAAATCACATAATTAAACTTTAGTATAATTAAACTTTAACAGATAAGAAAATACAAAAGTTTACAAATAAAATAATTAGAGATTAAATACATTAATGTAAAAAACACAACATTTGCTGATGTGGCACAGCCTTATTGGTTGACCACTATTCATCAACAGTGCAATTTTATTAGTTTAATTCACCCCACTACAAAAAGGAAATACAAAATAACATAATTAAACTTTAACAACTAAGAAAATACAAAAATTTGCAAATAGAATAATTAGAGATTAAATACATTAATGTAAAAAAAAACACAACATTTTCTGATGTGACACAACCTCATTAGTTGGCCACTATTCATCAACATTGCAATTTCTGTAAATAGAGTAGAATGGTATATTTTTATGCAAGAAATGTGAAAGTCATGATTAATATAGGTGAAAAATATATTTAGACCTAAAAAGTTCAATAATGTTGTAACATCGAGCAAAAAAACCGTTATAGATAATGATATTCTTTCATACAAAAAATGTGAAATTCATGATACTTTCATGCAAAAAATGTGAGAGTAATAATTAATATAGGTGAAAAATATATTCAGGCTTAGAAAGTTACTCCATCCGTCCCTTTTTAATAGTTACGTTTGACTTTTGATATTTTGTGTGACTCAATTTTTTACTTGCAAGAATTTGTCAAAAAAATCTGAAAACAAATATTTTTAGAAACTAGAGATATTGATTTACCTTATAGGTATAAGTAACTTGACATTCACGATGTGATATACTTTCATGCAAAAAAATGTGAAAGTATATTGGCTTTAATTCACCTCACTAAAAAAAGGAAATACAAAATCACATAATTAAACTTTAACAACTAAGAAAATACAAAAGTTTGAAAATAAAATAATTAGAGTTTAAATACATTAATGTAAAAAAAAGAAAAAAAACACAACATTTTCTGATGTGGCATAATCTCATTAGTTGGCCACTATTCATCAAGATTGCAATTTCTGTAAATAGAGTAGAGGATATGCTAATGTTTCTATTTTTTTAAAAACAAAGCTTTATACATTGCTCCTTCCTTATTTTAATACGTTGACTGTCGAACTTGTGTTAGAGGCATATTTTCAAAATGAATAATTTTTTTCAAAATATTTTTAAAAAAAACTTCACCATCTCATAAATGATAGAATGTTTGATTTTTTATGTCAATTTCTATATAATTCTTCAGTACTATAAAAAAACTCTAAGAAAATTGATGATAAAGTTTAACAATTACATTATCAATTATATGTAAAATATTTAAGATTATTGTTCAAAATTACAGAGAAATAAAATTATAAATAATTTTTTGAAAAAAAAGTACACCATTTATGGTATGAGGGTACTATATTTTAAAGCATCCATAAATAATTTAATTTTATATATCAAAATTTCGAAGGAAAAAAATAAAAATTAATTACCGAAAGATAAACGTATGATGAACGGATGAGAGGGCCTAGGAGCTTGGGCTCGAAATGAGCCTCATGGCCCAGGGGATGTCTTGATGGGTTAATCAAGTCACGGGCACTCTTCACGAAAGTCCCCACTCCCCGGCAAACCAATGGCCCATTTGGAGTTATGTAAGTTCCCTCCTATATAAGTCATTTCAAATGACAATTTATGCATAAAATCTTTATGTTGATTAGGACCGAGGTTTTATACTACCGGTGCTTTATAACAGGGTCATTTTGATATTACAAAATGAAAATTTTAGAATGTAAAAATGTTGATTTTAATATTTTTTTTTAAAAAAATAATACTATAGGAAATTGTGAAAGAGAAAGATTGATTTCATAGATTAGAAGAAAGCTGCTAAACACCCTCAAACAAATACTTTGTATTTTTAATATGTTAACTAAAAGATATTTTCATTTAGCTTAATGTAACATTTCCAGAAAATTTATCATGTGAATCACTTCTTCCATAGACTACTCATATTGAAAAAACGAAAAAAGGGCAAAACCATAAGTACAAACTTTTAGAGACAAATATGCAAAAGAATAAAAAAAATTCTAAATCAATTGAAGGAGTTAGTTTTCACCATTAACAAAAATAACTATTTTTATCACATAATTCACATCACATCCGAACAAATAAATTAACTAAATTACTATTCATCATGTCATCCTCATATAGTAAAATTAAGAGATGAGAAGATAACTATCTTATTAACAAATAAAAGCAACAAAAAGACCGATATGTCTGAATCATAAGACTCAAAACATGCAAAGTCTATCCTCAAAATGAATTAAAAATAAGAAGTAAGTTATCTTTTGAAAAACAAAAGCAAAGAAAAGCAAGAAAAAAACAAAACGTTGAAATGTCAAAATGATAAGATATTAAACATTTTGGGTCAAAGTGCAAAGAAATGAAAATAAGAAGGGAAATGATAGTTATCCATTTAATAAACAAAAGAAGAAAAAAAAAAGAAAAATACATGAGTTCACACTTTTAACCTACACCCTACCACACGATATAAAAAACTCAAACACCAAAAATAATTACAAATAAGAGATAAGAAGTAAGTTATCTTTTAACAAACAAAAACAAATATAAAATGTTGAAATGTCTGAATGATTAGATTAAAAACATTTTGTCAAAATGCAAAATAAATGAAAATAGAATGTAAGAAAGTAGTTATCCATTTAACAGACAAAAGTAAAAAAAAAAAACAATTACATGAGCTCACACCTTTAACATATACCATATAAAAAAATCAAATAACTATAAAGAGTTACAAATAATAGGTAAAAAGTACGTTATTGAGAAACAAAAACAAAAAAAAAATTCCAAATGATAAGATTATAAACATTTGGGGCAAAGTGCAAAAGAAATAAATATAAAATGTAAAAAGATAGTTATTCATTTTATTCAATAAAATCCAAAACAAATAATACATGATGTTAATAAACAAAAATAAAAACAAAAAAACAAAAAAACAAAAGTAAAAAAAATTACAAAGGAAAGAGATGAGCTCACACAAATCAAACTACACACCATCACACTCTACAAAAGTCTTAATTTACTATTCACACAAGTTTGTAAATGTTATTATGTAGTGTAATATAATATCCATTGAATATATTATTTTATTCATTTATTATTTTTAAAATAAAATCAGTTCACGTTTTAAAATAAAAAAAACGTGAGAATGTGGCATTTAAATGAGCCTTTAAGGACAATGCATGTATGTATGTCTCTTAGAGTACCTACGACAAGTTAACCATACTAGCTATTACACTCATAAATTAAATATAACAAGTAAAAATAAGAAAAATGGATAAATCTCTGATCCAACAACACTAACTATCACATTGGTCATAATAGCTTTCTCTATTTGACCGTCTAAATTTGGGAGTGAAGGGAGAGAAATTATTGCTAGCCATAAAAATAAATGTTACTACCTAAAATAGCTAACATTGTTGCGGTGATAATTTTAAACTCACTAGTTAAGATAGGTTTTTTTTTGTCATTGTAATCATAATTTAACTTAAAATTAACTAGTATTGTTGTAGATACTCTTAGAGCATCTACAACAATGTTATTAGTCCTAAGTCAAATACAACTAGCAAAAATAGAAAAAATAGACAAATCTCTGATCTAGGAACACTTGCTATCACGATAACTATAATAACTTTAGCTATTTGGCTCTCAAAATTTGATGTTGATGAGAGAACTTTTATTGCTAGCTATATAATAAATATGATTAATTTCAAATTAATATTAAATGTCATTATCTATAATAGCTATCATTGCTGCGATAATAATGTTAAACTCACTAACCAATATAATTTTTTGGTCATTTTAACTATAATTTAACTTAAAATTAGATAGTATTATTGTAAATAGCCTTAAGAAACCTTAAAGTTCCCCAAGGTCTACTCGTGGAATTTTCATTGTACAATTTCCATTGCATTCTTTATGAGAAACTTTCAAATTTTTGCCCCTATAATTCCTACATAATTCCCGATTCATTTTGAATATTAACCTATATATCAATTTTGAATAGTCACATATTTACAAATGATAAATTGATGTTGTAGTTTTTCAATATAATATTTTGGTTTTTTTTTTTGAAAAATTCTTATTTTTTTCTCTTAATGGTAATAATTTAAGTCATGCACAAATATAAAAATCAAATTGAACAATCTTTTGGGACATATATTTATAAAGTAATTTTGTGGTGTCTTTCCAGTGTTTTCCCCCAGATTAATAGATATCTGAGATAACAAGTTATCTCTCTCTCTCTCTCTCACACAAACACACATTTTGGGACATATATATATATTCGATAGAATGAATCGTTGTTTTACTATTTCATTTTTCCACCGACTTTTGTTATTAACTGCATTATAAGATTTCTATTAAAATTTAGTAAAACAAATGACATCTAAATCCGGAAGAGGAATTTGAGTAACCTAAAAGACCACAACCCCGAAAAAACTCCTTAAACTTAAACCCTCTAAAAGATCACCTAAAAATGAAAGGGAAAAAGACCGAATTTGCCACTAAGGTTTGCTCATTGACATAGTTTGAGCCACCGACATTATATGAACTAGGCCTTGTTTGCCACTAACCCGCTAAAATGCCACGCTGAGCTTACGTGATGTTTCATTTACGAACATGGATCCTTTGGGCTGGACAAGTTGTCGACGACGTGGGTGGTCTCCAAAAACGACGCCGTTTTGGAGTGTTTAAGATGAGAGATGTTGGAATTGTTTCTTGGTCGTGTTATTCAGAAGGTAAAAGTGGTTTTCGGTGAAGTCAGAACAGAGGTCAAGTTTCCGGCGAGAAAGGGCTCCATTTACTCCGAATTCAAGCTTCGTAGCCTCACCAATTGTCGTTGAGTAGAATGCGGTCGAAAATTCCAGCAAGGCGTTTCATTTCTCCATTCCGGTAAGTTTGTCCAACCTCTACAGTACCCATGTTTGAAGTTCCAACTAGCCCAATGGAAATGTACCTTCTGAAAACAGCACGAAATGAATCGCCGGCCTGGGTTCTCGCTCTCCCAGCAAATTCGAACCACCGTGCGCAAACCACAAGAGCAACGCCTGGGAATGATTGAAGATCCTTCATCAAATTCCCCAAATCTCTGCGGTGGGTCGAGAACAAAATCGCCACCGCTATCAACCGATCAACCTCCACCACCGTTGGGGTCAGAACCGCTGCTAGACGTCGACTGCAGGCTCACCACCATCCTCCACCACGTCGCTTAGCAATTCTGGGTTTCAATCGATTGAAGGAACCCTAACCCCTAGAATCGAAACGAATTACTGTGATTCCCCTAATTTACCCGCTTCCAAACCCTACAAAATTACCAAACTAAGCTCCACCCATCGCATTTTCCAACTCAGCCAGCCTTTTAATAGTTACTAATCGATAACATAATTCCACGTGTGCGTTAACGACACACGTGGCAATCTCCTGACTGAATATTTGCTTCGTCACGCAAAGTAGTGCCATAAAGGGTCCAAAAAACATAACCCGTGATAAACTTGGACCGCCAAAGTAAAATGAGTGACAATAAAAGTATTTTTTCTAAAAATGTGGTAAAATGGTCCAATGAGCAAACCTCAGTGGCAAATTCTGTACTTTTCCCTAAATGAAATCCTAAAAATACAGCAAGGATAAAGTGCATGGTTTTTGACCGAAATTCACACTATTTTTTTTCAAAAAACAATAAAACTGACTCATCAAGGAAATATTAATCCACAATACTGATTAAATTTCCCTATTTTAGTGCAATCTCTTCGGATTCATTCGGCACTGCATGCTCAGCTCAGCTGAGCTGATGTGGAAAAAGTGGGGGAGGGGTCGTACAAATGAAGGTTTTGGCAGACAATTACAAATGTCCAGTGCGGGCCGCAAACGTTATGGGCCGCAAACGTTAGTATAAGGGCCCAACCAAAATCCAGTTTGCACTTCGTGGATTTGCATACAGCCGTCAGTTGCAGGGAACATTACTAGTAGCATGTTGGAATATGGCCCAACAGGAATAGGATCAATAACAAGTTTTAGGGTAGGATTATAGATATTTCACCCATTAGTTCAAATGTTTCAACTACAAGGTAATCTGGAAGCCCAAATCCAATTATCCGGGCAATTACATATCTACCTCTCATTCTCCAAGTACTTTTAAGTCTGTGAAAATTCACCCGTGTGATAAATAACATTGACATATTTGGTGAGTACTACTGTAGTAATTTTTTTTAAAGGTAGGATTATTTGGTAAGTACTACTGTAGCAATTTTTTTTCACGATGAAGTCAAGATTTGTTTTTTTTTTTTTAAAAAAAATTGCTACTGAATGATAAGATTAGAAACGAAAGCTTCACCTCCAAGGAAGAGGAAAAGCATTAAAATAGAGAGTTTGTACAAGAAACATAGTTACATGCTATTGTTAATGGCAGCTAGAGGGTGGAGAACCCATTCGCACCAAGTCAACTTGTTAGATTTCCAGCTAATCGATATCCAGAGGAAAGATAGATATTGGATGCACTCGAAAACTCGGATGGATGGGGAGATCGAATTGCTGGGGATGACCACTGGAGGGCTCGGGCTCGGGTTGCTGTGAACGATCGCGTTTCTCTCCTTCCATATACACCAAGTGGCAATGTAGCGGATGGCTAGCCATCCTCGGTTCTGGGCTCGAGATTTGTTGGGAACTCTAGCGTCCTTTAGAAGAACATCAATGGTCGAACCATGGAATTGGTCGGGATGACACCACGTATGGACATGCTTCCAAACATCTAAAGCAAAAGGATAGCAGATAATAACATGATGAAGAGTTTCGAAGGAGCAGTCACAGTGTGAGCATCCGGATTGCTAGATAGGGACGTTGCGCAGGTGAAGCTAATGAAAAGTAGGGAGACGATCCTGGATTCCATGCCAACAACAGACTATAACTTTTTTAGGAACCCAATTGGTCCAAGTGATGATACTTTGTCTATCGGCGTTAGAAACACTGGCAGCTTCAATTATGCTTGAAATTAAGGGTGGACATCGTGAATGTTTCAGAGGAGTGTAGTGACCTCCCTATGAATCGTTGCAATCCGCAGATAAGACAATGTTAGAAAGAAAGCTTTTGAGATCCAGGAGTTCTCCCGACTCCCTACCCCTTGGATCTCTCCAACTCCAACTCCATCTCCAGGTCCAGGTCCCTTCAACCCAAATCCCCTTATCCGCCACTAAGCAACCTGGGTTAGTTTCCAGCTTTGATAACCTTGGAAATAAAACTTAAAGGGTGGTGTTTCCCGCCCACCTCTCTTTTCCAGAAAAATGTGTTTAGCCCATTCCCAACCCTTTTGTGAAAATAATTAACAAAATTTACTCCAATCTTCGACGTATCCCTCCCTACTTGAATGATTTCACCCCACACTCCTCCCGGAATATCCCCTTCAAGACCCAACCCACCCTCTCCACCATAACATGCCTTAATTAATCATCTTAACCCACAAAGCTTTTGATTCCACTTTGAATATCCACCACCATTTACACAGTAACGCCCAGTTTTTATCTTTAAATTATCCAACCCCCAAGCCTCCCACCTCCTTACTCTTTTGAATTTTGTCCCAAGCCATCCAGTAGATACCATTATAATCCTCACACCCACCTCAAAAAAAAAATTTGCACGAAGACTGTCAAGGGTTTTAATCACACCTGCAGGGGCACGAAAAAGAAAATAAAAGAAAAACAACGGCAGAGCAGACAACACAAATTTCAAAAACGTTAAGCGGCCTTCTGCAGATGTATTCTTAGCCTTTTGATGAAGTTAAGTACTGGTATATTTTACTTACAAATATAGGGTTTCAAAATGTTTAATATTACATTTTATTTTTGTGTCCAGATTTTTTATTTTTTTATTTTTTGAAGAAGAAAGGATCATACTTCTGTGAGAGTAATGTCAGACAGTGACATAGTGGAAATAAAATGAAATTATGATACAAGTTTTACTTCAACAATAAACAAAGAGGTAGTTAGCACATTTGAAATTTGAATCGATGCTATTTTTTTTTTGCCAACAACTGGCACTCGAACACAACCTAAATCGTCCAGCATGAGTTTGTGTTGGTGTTGCAAAATTTCTTGGGCTCACCCTCCATCCACAAACTCAACAACCCTGTTAATCATCACCTAGGTGATATTTCACCCACTAGTTCAAATGGCTTAATTATAAGGTAATCTGGAAATCTAAGCTCAACTAACTGAACAATTACATATCCACCTCTCATTTTCTAAGTGCTATAGGTGGGTGAAAATCGGGTGATAAATAACATTGATGCAAACTCAATCAGGATGTCGAGCTCAGAGATAATTTTTTCATGTTCCATGATGTACATGTTGATTTTGCAATATCAACCTTGTAATGAGACATGTCTAGAACAATTATCTCAACTCATCCCCACCTCATGATATTTTTCATGAAAGTGGAAAAATCTACGATGATACGGTTTGAAATTTCATCTCATTATTCCTTCGAAAGAAGGTTGCAACAGGAAAGGCATCCGGCGTAAAACTTTGCCACTACACTTCTGCATGAATTTATAGTGTCAACTAAATTTTTGAAAATTAATTACCACTATAAATTTCATGTCACCGACCCCAACGTAGTTGGGATTAAGGTGCTATTGATGATTGATGATGAATAATTTAATAAAATAATCTTAATTTCCGGTCTCCACAAAAAAAAAAGGTGAAGTGATAATATAAAAGAAATTGAAGGGAGTCATTCAAAATGTTGGTCGAGTTAGTTGTTTACACGATGCAGGCTTCCAGAAATTTCATGAATGTCTCCAACATCACACGAAAATTCCCTAATTTAATAATTTAACCTCTTTTCATCCCTGCATGCAGCAACCGTAAAAACATCCACAAAACGCTACCACCGAAAACAGAGAAAACAGAAATGCCCTAGTTCTGTTAATGTAATATTCCTTCTACGCATTGACCCGGTAGAAGAATATTCTTTTATCTGAAAAAGGTGATGACAACAAAACAATTAATGGAACTCACCTTTAATAATCCGAAGTCACTCGTGTTTTGCTGGACAATTCTAAAGGCCCGATTTTGCGCTACAGAGCTCGAAATTTCCTGACTTTCTACGAACCCAGAAACAAAATTACTACTTTTCATCTCTCTGCTGCTTTGAATTCGATTCTTCCTCTTCTTCTTCTTCTTCTTCCCATCTCCATCTCTTTTGAGAGAGAGAGAGATAGAGAGATATGGCTTTGAAAGCCGTCCACGTCTCTGATGTGCCAACTCTTGATCAAGTCCCTGAAAATGCCACATTCCTCTGCCCCACCAGCTTCGCTCAAGCCCAAGGTAATAGATTGCATCCCCAATCATGCATGTTAGTAACGAGAATTTGTTCTGATCAATTTTCGTCTTTGACAATCATTCAAATGTTGGTCGACGTTTGATCAACAGATCATGTTGTGGATGGGGCAAAATGTGGCCTGGAATTTTCGAAATTCTTGGTGATCGGGCACAGGGGAAGCGGAATGAATATGTTGCAGTCATGCGATCCCAGAATGAAATCAATCAAAGAGAATTCCATTCTCTCCTTCAATACCGCAGCTGCTCTCCCTGTCGACTTCATTGAATTTGATGTCCAGGTGAGTTACACCACCAAATTCTCAAATCAAATGGACTAGTGCTTAATTATTCTCCATTACCGAGTCAACTCAGTTTTCTCCGGCCGGCCGTCGTGGTCCGCAGACCTCTGTCGGTGAACACGTGATCTCTGGTAGCCTCCAGAAATTGACAATTCATTTTCCTTCTCCACTCGCCGCGACATTAATCGGAAATCAACGGTAGCCGAAGAACACGTCACACGTGTGTTGTCGTTTGCCAGCGTGTTAGGATATTTTTTGGGCCGGGTCCTTCGAAGCCCAAGAACATCCAAACTCTGGATTCTTCTTTTCAGTCATGCAATGCAACTGAACTGGATTCAAACACAAACCCATTCATTTGTTGCACTTGCAGGTGACCAGAGATGGCTGTCCGGTCGTTTTTCACGACATCTTCATCCTTACCGAAAACCAGGTTCGTTCTTCAATAATCTTCATAACTCACGCCAGTGCTCTCATCTCCTCCTCAAAACGTGTTCACGAATGGGTGTTTATTTGTAACAGGGCACGATTGCTGAGAGAAGAGTGACAGACATAACTTTGGCTGAGTTCCTCTCTTATGGACCACAAAAAGAGGCCGGAAAGGTTTGTGGTTTTCTATAACTCTCTGAAATCTTTTTTAATATTATAACGAAACACTGATTAGGAACTTTTTGTTTCAGCCTAGATTAGTTGACAGCTTGATATTAATTGGTTGATTTTGCAATAAGGTATAACGTGCTGTTGAATTCAGGTGGGCAAGCCCTTGTATAGGAAAACAAAGGATGGGAAACTATTTGAATGGAAGGTTGAGGAAGATGCACCTTTCTGTACATTGCAAGAGGCTTTTGAGCAAGTGCACCAGTCTGTGGGATTCAACATTGAATTGAAGTTTGATGATCACATTGTCTACAGAGAAGAGGAGCTAAAGCACATTCTTAATGCAATCTTAGAGGTATAAGTAACTTATAATTTGTCCGGCTTTTCCCTTTTGATTTCACTCTAAAGTTTATTCATTTCTTAAGTGGCTAATTTTTTTTAACAAAAAACAAAACGTGTTTTGAGTGATTCAGGTGGTTTCCAGGCATGCCAAGAGTAGATCTATCTTGTTCTCCAGCTTCCAACCAGATGCTGCCCAGTTAATAAGAAAATTGCAAGACATGTACCCAGTAAGACTGTTTTCCAACTACTACATTTCATGTTGATATAAACAGTCAACTAGAAACCATCTACACAGCTCCAATTCTGTTCCAGCTTTACTACCATTCATACTTGCTGTATATCTTAAACTAAACAGTTTTATGTGTCTTTAAACCGGAAGGTTAACAACCTTGACTTCGTAAAAAACAGGTATTTTTCCTAACTAATGGGGGTACTGAAATATATGCTGATGAAAGAAGAAACTCCTTGGAAGAAGCAATTAAGGTGTGTTTGGCTGGTGGGTTACAAGGAATTGTTTCCCAAGCCAAAGCTATTCTAAAAAATCCAGGAGCTGTTGCAAGGATAAAAGAGCAAAACCTTTGCCTTATAACTTATGGCCACTTGAAGTAAGTGCCATGTCTTTTCTGTCACCACTATATACATCAGAGAAACTAAAATGTTGAATATTTTATGCAACTCGCTTAAACTTTATTCCCTGTGGTTTCTTAGTAATGTCCCAGAGGTGGTGTATGTGCAATACTTAATGGGTGTTCAGGGAGTTATTGTGGACTTTGTTAAAGAGATCACAGAGACGGTGTCGGAAATAACAAATACAGAGGGAGAAGAAGAAATAGATGATGGTGATGAGAGAGTATCTGGAGAAGAAGGAAAGATGGAACTGAAAGGGAGTCATCAAATTTTGAAGGGTGAGCTCTCATGCCTGCTATGCTTATACCAGAGCTAGCTCAAGTTTGATTGTCATGTTGATCATTCTTTTTATATAGCATGTTGATCTCTCTCATTGTCATGTTGATCTTCTTATTTAGCATGTTGATCTCTCTTATTCTCATGCTGATCTATCTTCTTTGTCATATTGATCTTTCTTTTTAGCATGTTGATCTCTCCTCTTGTTATGTCGATCTTTCTTTTTAGCATGCTGATTTCTCTACTTATCATGTTGATCATTCTTTTTACCCTGTTGATCTCTCTTACCGTCATGTTGATCTTTTTTCTTAGCACGTTGATATGTCGATGTTGTTTACACGAGATAGATTAATCATGCTGATCGAATTTAGCCACATTAAGGAATGCCTTATATGAGAGGAATAGAGGAATCTAATCTTACCCATGCACAACCTGTGCATTTTAACCCGAGCCACATTAAGGAATGCCTTATATGAGAGGAATAGAGGAATCTAATCTTACCCAACAATGTAACTTTCTTTCCTGATAATCAAGTGATCAACACTGTACTTGCTTTTTATACTTTAACATTGAAGGGAGGGAGGGTAAGAGATAAAGAAGCCCCGTCACTATTAGTATTGGGTCTGAGAGCCTCTTCTTTTCCAGAGAAGCAGAAAGCCCAATTACACTAATGGGCTAAAAGTTTTCATTTGGGCTTCAGGCTTCATTCACACACACGCACCACGGCACGGCCGCAGAAAAGGCCGCGCACAAAAGTGGCAAGAGAAGAAGAATTAATAGTGACGGAAAGGCAAAGAAGAGAATCGAAACCAACAAATAAAATTAGGAGGAAGAAGGAATGAAAGTCAATGGTTGGATTTGTGTGAAAAGATGTCCGCTTTAGCTTTACAAAGTAAACCAACATGTGCTGTGCTGCCTCCGCTCCGCATACTTCTTCTTCACTACTACTCTTTACTTACTCTAGTGTGCTGCTGCCAATGTTCGATACTCTCTCCATACTTCCATTAAATGATACCAATTGTGGTATAAGAAAGAAAGTAAGGGGACAAAAAGAAAAATTCCAACACCAAAAAGGGTGGGTGTTATTTACAAGTTAATCCTGCGCTAAAGCGTTGCGTGGGTCCTTTAATGACGAGTGGAAGATTTAATTTTCAGAGGGGAAGTCAGTCTAAGGTTAGTTCTAGGTGTTTGCTTTAATTTTCACTTGTGCAGGCAGGGAGTGTGAAGATTTTACTCCGTCCAAATTATCACTTGGAGTATAATTCCTAAGTGTAACTGCTTATAATATAGTAGTAATGTTATGGTTACTCCGATGGCCTGGGTTGCTTGCTTGCTGGGAAACTGAAGGTAAGGCTGCTTTGCTGCACGTGAGAGAGAGATCTGGTACGGATGTGTTGAGGGCAACTTTTTTACTTTTGCAGGCAAAAGGGATCAATAGAGAGAGGCTGAAAAGCAAGCAGCTACCTAGCTTGCTTGCTTGGTAAAGTACCCATGTATGAAAACGGTTGAAACAAGAAGAAGAAAAGGAAAAAAGGAGTACGTATGTACGTACGTTTCTACTGTACGATTTCGTATGCGTACAAAGGATGTATATACATATACTGGCCTGGCTTCACGTGAGTGCTCAAGGAACTTGGTGGAAGGAAGCTAGCTAGCTGGCTGGCGCTGACCAATCAGGGCCACGCTTGGTTTGGTTGGTTGAACATCCAACACTCAAGACGTAGTAATCGATCTCTATCCCCTCCCAATATATGTGATATACAATTAGTCATTAAATTTAAAGTATATTTTTCACTTGAGGTTAATAACGTACATAGAATATACTATCACATAGTAAATTTTTTTTAACAAAGTTACTAACGAGAACTCATTAGTAATATATTAAAAAGATTGCATTAGTTCAAACTCAGAGGATGGGTTAGAGACTGAATAAGAAGTTCACGGATCACTCTAGATGCGATGAGAGATGTCACTATAGCAGAGAAAGAGACTTTGGTAAATGGTGTTTGGTGTTGGGTGTGGAAATGGAAGATGGAGTTGCGAGGAAGAGCGTTAACGGAGTTTTGCAATCTATCTTTTAATTTGCAGGCAATCTCTCCGTAACAAAACAAAGAGGACACTTGGGATTGCTCATTCACAATTGAAGGTGCCTTCTCGGTCTCCTGCACTTCCAAGTTGGCGGACCATCTTTCTCTCAAAAAGCAACCTCATCCTTTGAAAATCTCTTGGAACAAATGGGTTCCAAGAAAGATCAACATCTTTTACGGGAAAGCCGGGCAAGACAAACTACCTTCATGCCTTCAACTCGCAATTTGCAACATCTCACTAGAGAACGTGAGTTGCTCAAACTGGCCTTGCACGTTGGAAGATTTAGATCATTGTTTGGTCGTTTGTCCTGTTGTAAATGCTCGATGAAAATCTGTTTATATCTGGTGTGATTTTGGTGACTTCAAAGGTGTTTATTCAGTCCCCGATGTCCTGCAATCCGCAAACTCTCACCCTCCCCACTCAAAGCATTTGAAGCCGCAAAGGCAATGGTGGGATGTCATCATTCGAGTCACTTCATGGAGCATTTGGAGAAATAGGAATGCTAGAATCTTCAAAGACAACTTATCGCAGCAACAATCGTGGTCATCGGAGGTCCAATTCCTCTCCTTCTTATGGATCTCCAACCGTTGGAAAAATTTCAACATTTCTTGGTCCGATTGGCTTGTAAACCCCTTAGGGGGTATTGGTAACTGTCTGTAACTCGGTTCACTTTTTCATCAAACTAATCAGGTTCTTCTCCTCCTCGGAGTAGACCCTGATTAGTTTCCTTGATACAAATTAATATCTTTTGTCTTTCAAAAAAAATGAGAACTCATTACAAAATAAATCAAGAATGACGAATCAATGTACCCATAATAGGTACATATAAACCAACCCGCTAAAAGGGAAATTATTACATAAGTAAAATTACTATGAAAAATCAAAATATAGGTGGGGTGATTGACAATATTAATGATAAAAGGTGGTAATTATAGGTTTCATAATACCTCAATGGAAAACTATAAACTTTCGGAAATACTACATATCAGGTAACCGTAAATTTTCATAATTTTTTTATTTGAAAGCAACAATATTTATTTAACAAATTAATCAAAATATTGTTCACTAAAATAGCCAAAAATTCATTTTCCTAAAATTTCGTTATTTTTGCTTTAGTAATAAATCATTTTAAATACGTATTGGAATATCAGATATAAGTAGAAATTAGAAAGCGACCGATCGAGAATGTGATTGCATAGAAACGGATAAAAAGTTCAATAACTTTTGCTCTCCTACGTATCATGCAAGTTGCTGCAAGGCGGTTCAACTTTGTTTGCTTGGTGTTGTCTGTCTGTGACTGTTACTGGATGCCCAATGTAACCGGCCGTCTTCTTTGTAATAAGATTGTAATTTAGCGCTTACATAAACTTTTAGAGCAAGCCTACAAAAAAGTTTCTCTAAAATGGAGAAGTAAGAGCTATATTTTTCAAATTATTTTTGCTCTAACTCCAATAGTTTCTTCATTTTAGAAAAACCTGCATTTATTACAACAATAAAATATTCTACATCTTTGACTAATAATTAATGAATTAATATTTTTTTATTTGAAACTGATTTTTGTATCCAATTAAATGTTGAGTTCACACCAATGAAAGGAGAGAGGGAGTGACTATTTATGTTGGAAAAGCAAATTTGGAGAAGGCTTTAAATTTTGGAGAATGCTCCAAATTTGGGGAAGACTACCCATTTTTCCTTCTCCTTCCCCATTTTGGAGAATGAGATGGAGAATCTGTTGGACCCAAAAACAGCAAAATTTCTCCAAAATTGAGCATTCCCATAAAATGGAGAACACTTGAGATGCTTCTAAGAGCTATATTTTTCAAATTATTTTTGCTCTAACTCCAATAGTTTCTTCATTTTAGAAAAACCTGCATTTATTACAACAATAAAATATTCTACATCTTTGACTAATAATTAATGAATTAATATTTTTTTATTTGAAACTGATTTTTGTATCCAATTAAATGTTGAGTTCACACCAATGAAAGGAGAGAGAGTGTGACTATTTATGTTGGAAAAACAAATTTGGAGAAGACTTTAAATTTTGGAGAATGCTCCAAATTTGGGGAATGCTATCCATTTTTCATTCTCCTTCCCTATTTTGGAGAATGAGATTGAGAATCCGTTGACCAAAAAATTTCAAATTTCTCCAAAATCGAAGATTCCCATAAAATCGAGTAACGTTTGGAAATGCTTCTCTACCACGGCATAAGTGCTCAGCAGATTTTTTTTTTTTTTATTATGAAATCATAGTCCTAAATCTAAAGAGAATCTACCATATGAGTCCTAAACATCTACGAGCCACAATACTTTTGAACAAAGTGCGCTTTAGACTTTATGATTTTAAAAGTTCCTTTGTTGCATAAACATGGCTTTGTACACATACATACATACATATATATATATATATATATGTATTAATCTCACACAATCAAATTAGGAAAGTAGATGATGGAAAAATAAGCAAGTAAGAAATAAATTAAACCAAAGATTATATCAATGCTTCAGAAAAAAAAACATTTGCAATGATCTTGCGAAAACAGGTCATTGTCGCAATCCAAATATAAAGAGAAATTGTTGAATGGACACACCAAAGCTACTCACGTACATACATAGGCAAACAAATGTAATATTACTTTCTGAAAAGAACTCGAGAAATAGGGTTTTGGTTCCCTCTTAGCGCCGTCAAGCTATGTTTATGTCGCTTTCGATCGATCGGCGTCCTTCTCTCGCCGGTGATAGCTGCTGTTGAAAGTATTGTAACCGTATCCTACTCTGATTAGGATTTCGCATTCTAGCTAGTATTTGAGGTCTATTAGGAGTAGGTCTCTTTGCAAGTACTTGTGTATAAGTATCCTGAATTTGTAACCAAAAGATATATGAATGAATGAGGAGATTCCTCGTAACATCCTACCTTCTCCTTCTTCTTCGTGTTTCTTTCTACATGGTATCAGAGCCAGGCCTTATTGTGATCTAAATCATACTCACCGAAACCAATTATGATGTTTGGTCACAGATCATTGAGATGCACATTGCAGAAGAGAAAACTGGATTATCTCATCGGGAACTCACCTTCACCCGAAACCAATGATCCATTGTATTCCAAGTGGTATGTCGAAAATCAAAAGGTAAAAGGTTGGTTGCTCACCTCAATGTCACTGACATCATGAAACGATACCTCCGCCTCCGGACAGCTCGTGAAATTTGGGTGCTCTCTCAAAATCCTTCTATGACGGATCGATGAAACACAAATCTTTGCCTTGCATCGGCGTGCATTCTCTCTCCGACAAGCGTGTCGAGACTATCTCATCATATTATGGTACAATGGTTGAAATTTTTCAAGAATTGGATTATCGTGATAAAGTAAAAATGAAGGATCCTGAGGATGTTCTTACATACAAAGCATCACGTGAAAGATTAAGAGTTCATATCTTCTTGAATGGGTGGATGACGAGTTTGAGCAGTGCGAGGCGAAATTCTTCGAATGGATCCTAGCTTAGACCTTGAACACACGTATGCCTATGTTCGACGTGAAGCAAACAGAAAACTCTACGCCCAGCGAGGTCCTGTCCACCACACTCAACAGCCATGGCTGTTCGACGAAATTATTCAAGCCCTCGCAATGCAGTCTTGGTGGCAGATTGACCTCCACGCAAACATCTCGCAGCTTTGAAGTCGGCAAGAAGGAAGGAGAATCGAGACAGTGCACACATTGTGGCGCAAAGGACATACTCAAAACCGCTGCTATGAACTGATCGGGTATCCAGACCGGTGGGATCCTCCAAAGCGCCAAAGAGACCAAATAAAGCCAACATAGCACAGACCTCTCTCTCGGTTTCAATCAAAGACAATATTGAACATACAAATGGCTCAACAGCTTCTTCATACTAATACCTCCGAACCACTGTGTAATAACTTCGAGTACACCTAACACGGGTAAGATATGTACATGGATTATTGATTCTGGTTCAACTGACCATATGTCTTTTAACACCGATATACCAAAATTTAAGAACTCACAAACAAACAAAGTGTGTGCAAAGAAATGGCACTGAGGCTGATATCGTGGGGATAGGATCATGCACTCTAAACCAACTTCACTTGGATTCAGTTCTTCTAGTTCCCTCTCTTAAATTCAACCTTATTTCTGTCTCTCAAATTACCTCATCATTAAACTGTGTTGTGATTTTTTGGCCTGACCATTGTGTTTTTAAGGATATCAAGACCAAGAGGACGATTGGCTGTGGTACTAGGAGAGGCAAGCTCTATTATCTCAATTTCACCCCAACAAGCTTAAGCACAGTGGATCAGTTAGCGTCGGCCCCAGAGTCAACTCATTCAAGTGAGATATGGTTGTGGCATAAACGTCTTGGACATGTTTCATTTGGGTATTTAAAGCATTTATTTCCGAAATTGTTTGAAAACCTTACTCCCTCAGTTTTTAAATGTGAAACATGTGAGTTAGCAAAGAGTCATCGAGTACCTTTTCAAATAAGTTCCAGCAAGAGTACAAAACCATTTATGCTTGTGCACTCTGATGTTTGGGGACCATCAAAAGTCTCAACATTGAACGGATATCGGTGGTTTGTGACTTTTATAGATGATTTTAGCCGTGTGACTTGGGTTTATCTCATGAAACAAAAAAATGAAGTGTGCTCTATATTTAAAATTTTCAACTGATGATTACAAACCAGTACAAAACCTCCATTCAAGTTTTCCGTATCGATAATGGAGGAGAATTTATAAATCATGAGTTGAAAACCTTTTAAATGATCATGGCATTATACATCAAACTACTTGCTCTTATTCTCCTCAGCAGAATGGGGTTGCGGAAAGAGAAAACCGCCACCTCCTGGAAATGGTCAGAGCTACATTGATTGAGGCAAGCATGCCCCTCCACTATTGGGGAGAATCTCTTAAACATGCATCATATGTCATAAATCGCATTCCTTCAAGAGTTTTGGAGTTTCAAACCCCTTTTGACATTTTACAAAATTGCACTAATGTTCTCCCTACAACCAACCTTCCACCAAAAGTGTTTGGTTGACCGCTTTTGTTCATCTTCCAAGTCATACACGTCACAAATTACTTCCTCGCACTTCGATGTGTCTTTTTGGGTTATGGTGTTTATCAAAAAGGGTATAGATGTTTTCACCCCCAACAAAAAGAATATATGTTTCAATGGATGTACAATTTCATGAGCATCAAATGTACCACTCCAAACCGTAGACCGCATGTCGGGGAGAGACAACATGACTTGCAGTCTATAGACATCACACCTTACCGTACTCTAGGTCCTATGGAGGGTTGCGCTACTCCACAGATAATGTTGGAAATGAATGTGAACATGATCGTAGTCCTGAACCAAACCTGAGCATTGACAGTATGGAAGAAGACAATATTGAGCAACATGCGGCTGAGCTTGGTGGGGGTGAATGTGATAATGAACTTGAGCAACCTATACCACAACCGTCGCCATTGGTCGAACCATCTCCAGAACCACAGTTAAACTCTAATCCACCTGTTAGAATTCTTCCACCTCGTACCACACGTGGTATTCCCCCAACTAATTATGAACCAACCTTGAAGTCTGTCCCAAAATATCCCATAAACAATTTTGTGTCATATCAGAGGTTATCAAAGACATGTGAGTTATTTGTCAATCAATTATCTTCTGTATGTATTCCTACAAGTGTGCAGGAGGCGCTTAAGGACCCTAGGTGGAAAGAGGCAATGAATGAAGAGATGAACTCGCTCAGGAAAAATGCTACATGGAAAATAGTAGATCTGACCCAAGGAAAAAAGTCAGTAGGATGCCGCTGGATCTTTATCAAGTACAAAGCCAATGGGTGCATTGAGAGGTTTAAAGCACGGTTAGTAGCAAAAGGTTACAGCCAAACATATGGGATTGACTATGCGGAGACATTTGCACCGAGCTAAAATCAATACAGTCCGAGTCCTACTATCATTGGTGCTAACCTAGACTGGCCGCTTCAACAATTTGATGTAAAAATGCCTTTCGCATGGAGACCTTCGGGAAGAGGTGTATATGGAACTTCCGCCGGGATGTAGACTACTAGTTGAAGGTAGTCGACAGGTGTGCAGGCTACAAAAATCATTGTATGGTTTAAAACAGTCACCCCGAGCATGGTTTGGTAGGTTCTCTAAATCAATGAAGACGTTTGGTTATCAACAGAGTAATTCTGATCATACACTCTTCACCAAGCAAACTCCAGGTAAATTAACTGCACTTATTATTTATGTGGATGATATGATCGTGACTGGTAATGATGATGAAGAGAGAAAGGCCCTACAAACATACTTGTCTCAGGAATTTGAAATGAAGGACCTTGGTCCCTTGAGATATTTTCTAGGAATAGAAGTCTTGAGGTCCAAGCAAGGGATAATATTGACACAGAGAAAATATACAATGGACTTACTTGCAGTAGGTATGTTAGCATGTAAACCATGTAACACACCCATGGCCGAAAATATCAAATCGGGATTGTCCACCGACCAAGTTCTTACTGATAGATGCCGGTATCAAAGATTGGTGGGAAGGTTGATGTACTTGTCTCATACGAGACCTGACCTTGCGTACCCATTAAGCATTGTGAGTCAGTTCATGCATAATCCAAGCGAAGAACACATGCTAGCTGTGCTGCGAATTTTGAGGTATTTAAAGGCATCTCCAGGCAAAGGCATTATGTTTACCAAGGGAAGGTCATTAGCCGTAGAAGGATTTACTGATGCAGATTGGGCTGGATCTACAGATGATAGGCGCTCAACAGCAGGGTACCTAATGTTTGTTGGAGGGAATCTTGTCACCTGGCGCAGCAAGAAGCAAAGGGTGGTAGCTCGCTCGAGTGCCGAGGCTGAATACAGAGGACTGGCAGATGGTGTAGCTGAAATGTTGTGGATCAAAGGACTACTCCATGAACTTAATGTTCCACTCAGTGGTCCTATGAAACTCTATTGCGATAATAAGGCTGCATGCGACATAGCACACAACCCCGTACAACATGATCGTACCAAACATGTAGAGGTTGACAAGAATTTCATAAAAGAGAAGCTAGATGATCATATTATGGAGATACCCCATGTACGGTCTGAAGATCAGCTAGCAGATATGTTGACAAAAGCTATATCAAGTCAGGCACTACACAAAGCATTGGACAAGTTGGGCATGAAAGATCCCTATGCACCAACTTGAGGGGGAGTGTTGAAAGTATTGTAACCGTATCCTACTCTGATTAGGATTTCGCATTCTAGCTAGTATTTGAGGTCTATTAGGAGTAGGTCTCTTTGCAAGTACTTGTGTATAAGTATCTTGAATTTGTAACCAAAAGATATATGAATGAGGAGATTCCTCGTAACATCCTACCTTCTCCTTCTTCTTCGTGTTTCTTTCTACAGCTGCCTCCTCCTTCCCAGTGCCAATCTCCATGGTCGCCACTCCCTGTCCTTCACTTTCGCCGCTATCTCAATCAGCGCCTTCCCTTCCGGCGCAGTGGGTCTGGCTTGTCGGAAAAATTACCTCATTTATGCTCTTCTAAATACTCCATGTTGTCACCCTTTTGATTGCATCCCATGCCTCAGTTTGATATTTTGACATAGACGGTGATGTTCCAGCAGTGAAAGAGAGCTTACCAATTGTGTCTGCTGCTGAGGGAGGACCAACATCACACCATGAGTAGACTAACCACCATCTAAATATGGCATTTGGGCAGCTTACTAGTGAGTGATCGAGATTCTCGAGCAGGTAAGGACATTTTGAGCATCCAAACTTCGCCAAGGTCATTCCTCTATAGATAAGCTGGAAACAAGTTGGCAAGCGATCTTGTAGTTCTCTCCAAATGAAGATGTTAATCTTTTTTGGAATCCACTGGTTCCAGGAAGTTGGAGCCTGATGAGTTCGCCTTGCTAGTGTATGTTGATCCGCCAAGGCTGAGAGGGAAGCAGCCGAGAAGGATCTGGAGCTGTGAAGGAGCCACTCCCAGCTGTTGGTTTTAACATGTTGCAAAGCTGCTGATTCCTACAAGAAATTTGTTAGTTTTGAAAACTCTCCTAACTCTCTTCCTCTCAACTCCCTCCTCCAACACCATTTCCAAATCCAAACACCTTCCACCCACTCCCCTCTGCCTGCAATAGTTATATCTTTTTCTACTTCCAGCGCATACAACCTAGGATATAACTCCGACAGTCTTTTATTCTGACACCACTTATCTTCCCACATCCTAAAATCTTGCCCGTTTCCCACGATCCTACAAAAAGATTTGGTGAAATCTAGACCAGTCTCATCCATCTCCTTTCCCGCTTTTATAATATTTCCCCAAACTCCTCCCAGAGAAACTTTGTACTCTCTTTCTAGCCCTCCCTTTGTACCATAGATGCTCTTTATAATTTTCACCCAAAGAGCACCTTTTTCTAATTTGAACCTCCACCACCATTTGCCTAGAAGAGCCCACTTTTTTTATCTTAAACTTCCAACTCCTAAACCACCCTCTTCCATACTATCCAAAAATTTTTCCCAAGCAACCTAATGAATAACCTTTTTTTCCCCATTCCCGTCACAGAAAAAAGCGCTTCTCATACTCTCAAGATTTTGGGTGAAACTAGTCGGGGCACGGAACATTGAAAAGTAGTACAAAGGTAGGCTTCCCAAGACGGATTTCAACAGGGTGAGTCTTCCACCGATAGATAAGTTCTTTGCATGCCAAGTTGACAATCTGGATTTAACTTTCCCTGCCACCAAATCCCATGATTTGACGTTGTTCATATTCTCCCCAACAGGCATCCCAAGGTAAAGGAAAGGAAGGGAACCCGATGCACAACCAAAGATATGTGCTATTTGATCCACTTCCGAGGCGTTGCTTGGTTCGGCTGTGGTGAACCTCGCCACTTGCAGGCAGAGTTCTGGCGACTACCACACCTCATGGAGTTCTGTCGTCGGCTTCCAGATTTACCCGCTTTCCACGTGGGCGGTTTTATTTTTGATTTGGGAGAGGAGAACGGGCTGCCGCTGGAATGGTTGATAGTTGCGCCACAGCTGCCTGGAAACCGGTGAATGCTTTGCGCCGGGAAGTGGCCTCTGTTCTGGAGGCGCCGAAGGGCCTGGCCGTTGATTTGAAGCTTTTATGGCCATCGACTTCTTTTGGGGCTTGTGGAGCACCGCCCCGCTCAGTGGTTGCAGGTGCTTCTTAGTGGTTTGTTGCATGTGCTCATGTACGGGCAGCCCCTGTCTTCACTTATCTTGGTGCCAAAACTCTAGTTTTGGTTCAGAAGGTCTTGTGGCTATTAATTTGAGGGTGGTGAGCATGGAGAGTCCTTTGGAACGGTAGGGTCGGGCGTCAACCCACCCTGCCTGGAGCAATAAAGCTGCAGTCTTCAGACTGGCTGGGTAGCAGGTTCCCCTGGTCAGTTCGGGATTGGCTAAGAATCTGGTTTTTTTTTCTTCTGTTTCATTTATTTTGTTTCGTTTAGACGTTATTTACTTTTGCTTAGTCTTGTTAGCTATCACATAATTGTTTTGCTTTGGCTACTGTTGTCGCTACGATTAGCTAGTACTCTCTTCAGCCCACTATGGTGTACCGATACCATTTAGCTGTTGGGCATGTCGGGGTATCGGGAACCGGATTCTGGCGCTTTCTATCTTCCATATACTACGTACATAACATGACCTTGGTAGCTACCATAAAGCTACCAAAACTTCTACTAAGGTAGCCGAAATGGGAGCTACCAAACAACTACCAAAATGGGAGCTATTTTTTAGAAACACCGCTACCACGCCGCCACTAAATAATATTATGAAATAAAAAAAACCTAAATTCATCCGAATTCATCTCATATTCATCAAAATCCAAAATTAAAACCCCAGAAACACAATATAAAAACCCTGATCATCATCTCATATTCATCAACACAGAATAACAATATCATTTATTGATCCAATATTCATCCTCAACAGAGAAATACAAAAAAAAAATCAAACATAAGCCTACAATAACCAAGATCTAAAATATATACATATATAAAAAGCATTAAAGATCTGAAATACCAAAAAATGAACAACCAAGATCTCAAAAATAGGTTAGACTAACCGCAGTGATTATGGTTTTTCATTGTGATTCTATTCATGTGCCATAGACCCTTTATTGGGCTGGGTTTTGTGTACCAATGTTAGGTAATTTAGTTCGTCTCCCACGTCTTATTTTATAATGATGTTTCATTGATAAAATAAATCTTTTTTGTTCAATAAAAAAAAAGGCAAACATGTCCTCGTAGCAATCCAAATACAAAGAGAAATTTTCTACTTTCATAAACAGATTCACACTTAAATATTTATTCAGAAATTTATAAAATGAAAATTCAAAAAGTTTATACATAATTAAAGCGCGAGAGCTAGACAAATTGGTTGCAATTCCTTATTATTATGTCATGGACCTTGCTGTCGCGGGTCTTGATCCAAGCTTACGTAGTGAAGTTGTAGAGTAAGGCAGTTGCATATGTTGAGAATCGTTGATAATCCCAATTGCCCCAAGCTAGCTTCTTTGCTCCAAGGTCTTAATCGACAGCTCTTTGTCCCTTAATTAATGCTTAATTAACATGTTTTAAAATGTGCTCTTTTCGTCACACAAATGTTGTTAAGTAATTTGTTTTTTTGCATTTAATCTATTAATTATTTTTGTATTCAAAATTTTAGCTTATCGAATTAGATAGTTTATATACAAAAATGAAAAGCGACATGTCTAATTTTGAAACATATTTTTTAAAAGATTTGTTAACAAATTACTTTTAAAAAATTGAATCAAACATAAATTCAAAATTTTCCTAAAAAGAAAAGTCATGATGGTATTACATTTACATGTGTAGTTTGTGTTTTTTTAACGACAATGAAAAACATGTATAGTATGTACTCCTTTCATCTCAGCAGCAAAAATGATACTTCTTTCGTCCCTATTTTTTTTTCTTTGATAAAATCAATCAATTATATTAATGATCAACTTCAGAAACAGCCAAATACCAAAACGACAAATTGTCCAAGAATCCAACACACAAATAGGCTAAAGCAAGCAAAACATAACCAAAAATATCACGAAACATGAAATTAAAAACACTGCAAGAAAGAGTGAAAAGATAGATAATCAGACGATGCAACAGACACTTCATCGTACCACCCAAGTCTTCCTCAAACAAGTCACCAAAGATATCAATGGGCTTGAAAGCAGCATATACCGTCACGGCTATGTGTGAATAGGTAAACTTGTCAGGGTCGAACAAACCCAAATGTCATCCTAACATGAACATGCTAAAAGAGAAAGTGTTAACGCCCGAAAAGAGCATACCACCGCATGAACACCAAGCTATTCCATCCATATACCAACGAACAAGATGACAAAAAACCAAAATCCGAAAATAGGACCAAAAGCCATTAGAAGGAGAGGACTTGGGTGGTCCAAAACCAAGTCCGCTCCAGAGCCACCGTATCATTGCTCCATATGAGGCGAGAAGTTTCCATGCCCCACCAAATTGGGGTCACTAGCACTCCGACGGATGATCAACGCCCCACCGCGCGGGGGAGAGAAATGAGCCAGATCAAACACAACTGAATAGCCACCAACACTAGCACAAGGGAATAAATCACAACGACAAGGTACTCGGCTGTGGCCCAAACCAATGACGGACACAGAGAGCTAACCACCTTGGTGACGATGCAAGGGAAATAGCGAGCAACATATCCGTTGTAGCAGAACTTCTTTGCAGGAGACCTTGTCGGTGATAAGATAGGGGATTGAGAAGGCCCCGGTGAGAGGGACGTTGTCCAGAAGCCAAACGGCATCGTCGCTGGTAGAAGTGCACCATCCTCATTGTGTGGCACAACAAGTAGGGTTTTTTAATTAATCGTTGGGTAGTGAACGTTCCTCCGTCCCTATTTAATTGTTAATTTTGACTTTCGAATTTTTCTTTGACTCAATTTTTTACTATTCAAAATTTTGCTAAAAAATTTGAAACAAATATTTTTAGAAATTAGAAACATTGATTTATCTTATCTTATGTACTCCCTCCGTCCACCAATAATTGAACAATTTGTTTTCACTGTTTCAGAGTATTTAATCTATGATTTTTTTCACGAATCTTTAAACATTTTAAGTTAAATAATTTATATGTATATCATAATTTGCAACAATCTTTTTCTAAATATTTTTTTTTTGTGATTTTGTTTTTCAATATTTATATTTGTTGAAATTTAAGTCAAAGATTGAATCTTAAAACATCAAAGTCAAATAGTTCAGTTATTGGCGAACGGATGGAGTATATAAGTTACTTAATTTTATATAATAAAATGTTGAAGAAAAAAACTATAGATCCAATACTGAAAAAGAAATTTAACTATTAAAAATGGACATATTTATCTTTGTTGAAATTTAAGTCAATGATTGAATCTTAAAACATCAAAATCAAACAGTTCAGTTATTGGCGAATGGATGGAGTATATAAGTTACTTAATTTTATATAATAAAATGTTGAAAAAAAACTATAGATCCGATACTGAAAAAGAAACTTAACTATTAAAAATGGACGGAGGGGGTACATAATTGAACTGATTTTTAAATAATTGTATGTTTGTGATAGCTGCTTATTTTTGTTTTGGGTTAAACAATTTTGATTTTGTTTCCGTTAGAGTATTTCACTCATCCGTTATCAATAACATTTGTTTCTGGTAATTGCGTTGCTTTAGTAATGCATGCCAACAACATAGATGCAGCACTGGAGCCCATTCGAAAATTAATTAATTTATCTCCATTGCTTTGCTTCGGGGCAGGTTGACAAAGAAGTATCTATCGATCGGAATCACGAACTTCTAATCCAAGAAATTGAGCTCACGCATGCTCCTGTTGCTAATTAAAATTAATTAAAGAAATTAAACGATTTCCATCCTAGCCAGACGGCGCCTTCGTTCTCATACTGTATACAGTGATTCCATGGATTAAAAAATAAATCAACACCCTCATACTAATTATAATTGTCAACCGGATCGGTCCTCAAATTTGGTTCATCCTAATGCATCTTTTTTAAATAGAGTCAACCCTCAAATCTATTTTTGGCATTTAAAATATACAGTAATTCTCAGCCCTGTGTTCTAGAATATTACACCTGTTGTTTAATACTAATTGCTTTTCGTTTTCTGTACACAGGTTTTCAAATTTGGCTGTTTATATATTATATATATATTCTAGTGCATGTATGATGCCTAGCTCCATTATCATACTTATATATTAATTATTCTTTAGTTTATTACTAGTGATCTGATATTTGGGAGGTCCCAGTTAATGTCTCGTTGTTGTTAATTGATCCGTATGGTGTTGGTGTAAGAATTTCTGCTTCTATGGAGTACCAATGAATTGTTTTATTCAAATTGGTCAATGCAAATGATGCCGGAAGAAAAGAAGTGCATAATTCATAAATGATTGACATAAAGATGTTGGGATTGGTTGGAGTATATTATTAAATCCCCGAGGCATCATTGCAACCTCTCTTCACTGTGATCCTCTAATTAATTATCTTATAATTATAATCCTAAATCTGTTGAAAATTAATTATTAAGCATGCACTTAGTTAGGTTTAACCATAAGGCCTAATATTAAGAGGAAATTGACTCGCTGCATGTGAGAATTCACGCTTGTAATTAAGTAGTAATATGTAGTACTCCATTATTCTATGAACTAAAAGAATCATCGTTTATGTAAAACATCAAGTTTTTTTATCCTGAAGTTGATACTGATAGACTATTCTAATTATTAGAAGAAGCTGAATTATACAATGTTTGTATTTCGTGGAAGAACATGGTAATTGGTAATATGATCATCAGATGATCAGCCATTGTTGTGAGGAGGACGCAGACCTTTGGAAAAGAATGAGATCGAAGACCGATCACACTTCACTCTGCCCAAAAAGTAAACCCGACCTAAATAATCGGAATTAATTAGTTTAATTGACCACTGATATTAGGATGCTTTCGAGTTGGGCAAGCCCCGTATATGTTGAACAACATGACGCCCTGTAAAAGAAAAGGAAGGATATATTGGGGCACTAGCTCAACCCACCAATAACCAAAAAGGGTTTTATTTGTTTTGAATTAACCAAAAGGGTTTTATACCTTTATTAATAAATTAACATCTGTTGATAGAATCAAAAGGAAAATATAAAGTTCAAGATACAAGAAATGCTCTTTCGAATTATAATTTTTTTGGGGTTGTTTACAAAGGTGAAATCCACTTGCGTCAAGGAGAGGGCCGTCGCGGTGGTAGAAGTAGGAGGTGATTTGAGGATGAAGAAGTAAAAATAGTTAAGATCAGTGGAATTATTATGGTTAAAAGTATTAATGTACATTTTATGTTATTAATCCTAAAATCTAATCAACTAAGAAAAAACCCTTTACTTGGATTTTAAAATTAGAGGGAAAAATTCAAAGTTTCTCAAATACTATTATTAATTAACTAGATGAATAGGTAAGAGGTAACATTTTTCAAAGTTTAAAGGCTATGAGTCAGTGTGAATTTAAAATGAGAAGGCAAAAGGTTTAAGCATACTAGGGTCAAGATATAAAATGATGATGAGTGTTTGAATTGATTATTATTATTATTATTGTTGTTATTATTATTATTATTATTATTAGGGGAGAAAGAAAGGGTCTGTCGAGTGAGCACCATATTTTACTCAAAGTACAAATAATTGCGGCTTTGACGTTTCTGTATTACTCGTTCGTTCCTTGAAGTTGAAACCCTCCTCTTTTTCTTCTTCTTCTTCTTCTTCAACTTCAACACCCTCCCTCCCACACGCAAACGCCTCCACCAAAAACCACAACACCCGAAGCCGCAATTTGGCTTACGATCGAAACCAACCAACTTCTTCGGTCCTTCTCCCTTTCCTTGCATGCCATCACTATAATAGGAGTAATTATCAATACTACTATTAGCTAGCCCCACGCCTCTCTCTTACTACTAGTCTCCTCCCTCTTGGTCTTCGGCCTCTTCTTATATAGTATATTCCAACTGTTACTTTCACCGCTAGTCATGTGGAGGTAGTCTAACTATTTGATCATGGATTATTAATTAAGGTAACCGTTTTGGGTAACTGTATGATTTTTTGAAAAACAGTGGGTGGTAAGAGTAAATTAGGGTATCTACAGGGGACTTTTCATAATTTATTCAATGTTTAACCTATTTTGACAATTCGACTCATGGCCTTTATTTATTTTTAATTGATAAATTCTTCGTGGCCTTTTAGTATCTCAAGTATCAATGGTTTTCCTCATGATAGCATCAACTCGGAGATCATATAGTTGTATATTGAATCACTAGAACTACTCAATTTAAAGCAGAACCTCAGCTCAATGATTTTAGCAATCATTTTCTGTCAATAAAACCAATCGAATGAATTTCTATGTTTCTTTTTGTACCCTTGATGTTTTACTTACCGGTTGTTTTCGAGACTATGGTCTCATTTGAGAATAATTATTTCAATTACATTCTTTAAATTTGTTAGTCTGTACGACTTATAAATTTATAATAATGGTAATGATAAAAAAAATAGTGGAGTAAGAAGACAAATGCTCTTTAGGGCTTGTGCCGCCGTTGACCGGCGCCCTGGAGCGTCAGCGCTGGTAACCCAATTTTCGTAGTTTCATGGTGGTGCGCGTCACAAAATCTTTTCGTCCCTGCCAGGTGCTCTTCTACAGTGCCAACGCTAATGTTTTCTTCTGGATTGCATCAAGCGATTCGTCCCTCCCGACCGCGTCGTCGTGCGTGTTTTGGGTCTTTTTCCAATGGAGCATTAACAAGTCCCCTGGCCACGTCGCACCTGGCCCGCTCTCCTCCATGGGAGAATTTGTTGGCCACGAGATCACTGCGACTATGGCTGCCAGTAGCGTCGCTCGTCTCCTCATGCTTGCATCCGTGTTAGCCTGGCATTCTCTCACGCCTCCACTATCCCGCTTCTGTTAGCAGGGACTCTGTTGCTGGAATGATTGGCGCCGCCAGTTTGGGGTCTTGGACTCAATGTAGAGGGGCCCCGCCATTGAGGTGGGTTGTTGGATTGGATGGTGTCTTGATTCGGTCATTAGTTTTGAAGCCATGTGGTGTTCTTCCTAACCATGGAAGGAAAGGCGGGAATACCGCCTCAGATGTCTATGGTGGTCGAGTTTGGGAGCTAGTTCGATTAAGTCCGTTGGGTGACGAGAAGGAGGAAGAATCGGCATGGTCAGGCGGTGGGCCGCCCTGCCTGGACCATGAGGGTCTCTAGCCTAGACAAGTTGGGTTCGGAGTCTTCCTTTCTTGCTCAGGTTCCGGTACAATTGACTCGGATGAGGTACCTTGGGGGTGTTTTTGTGTATCGGCTGTTGGCTTTTCACATTATTGTCGAAGGGATGGTCGGTTTTTGGGATCTTAGTGGCAGGTGTTTATGCAGGGACCATGCCGTTTTTAGCTCCTAGTGAGCTTGTTAGGTGGAAGTTTGAGAGTTCTGTTTATCTTGAGGATGTTGCGCACTGGTGCCTGCTCAGGAGTTTCACCTCATGGACCCCTTGGTTATCTATAAATGGTTCCTTCCTGATGGTGTTGTGGATAGCTGACCGTTGGAGGCATTGGGTTCTTGAGTTATAAGTACTCTATCTACTATCTTTACTCTTTAGCTTGATTGCTTATTGTCTTGGTCTAGTCTTTTGCTAGGAGGGGTCGGGCGTTTTCGTTTTGTTCATGCCCTTACTCATTATGGTTAAGAACCTTTAGGTTGTGTTTATTGAGGACTAGTTCTTCTGGGGACTTATTTTCATGTCTGATTGTTGTCTCGCCCACAGCCAAGTAATTTTTTAAGCATCAACCCCCTGAAATATAATGTTGATGCATAAACTGTAGAGAAGGGGTTTCCTTTCCCTTATCTGCATACGAAATGTTTGAGACTTTGAGGCTCCGGCTTAACTAAATCTCGAACTGTCCCATGTTATCATCCCTCTACACCTACCCTCCAGCTTTTCGGTTTTACCTCAACTAACCCCTGTATTTCAATAAAACTCAAATAGGGCAATTGGCCTTTGGATATTTGGCATTTATAGATTCGTTTTCCCTACAACTCTCCCAATTCGTGAGTGTTTTGGACTATGGCACTGCACCTGTGACATGGGTTACAACTTCCAATCACAACAACAGAATATGTATTATTTTCGGGTTGAGTGTTCCACGTTTTCTCTATTTTGTTACGGAAACATTATAAATATCACACATCTGCTAGTGGATGCCCATAATTTCAACAATATAATAATAATAATAATAAACTTCAACGTTCAAGCCTCAAGTAAGAGGCGGACCTACGGTGGTGGTGGTGGGGCTAGTGGGAGCAACTGGTCCCATCGAATTTTTTCTAAGTATAAGTCCCATGAGGTTTGGTCTAATCTTTACTTTGTTTCCCGCATTTTTAGAGTTCTAAAAAAATATCCTCTGAGGTTTGATAAAATATACAAAACCCCCCTAGACCAGACATCCGTTAGTGATTCCGTTAGCTTTTTAGGTTTAATTATAAAAATTGGATCCTAAACTATTCTAACCCTAACAAATCTACCATACTTATTTTAATACTTACAATTTCACCATCTCTCCTCACATTAACCTCACACTATCTCAACTGGACAACGGCTTGCTAGAGCGCGATCGGAGAACCAATCTGCAGAGCGATGGCGGCTACGAGAGGAGACAAACTGAAACAGAGTGGCTACAGTGGGATCACCACCGGGAGACGCGAGATTGCTTCCTCCACTTCAGATTTTTTAATGGGATATTTGCGGGAGCACCACCGGGAGACGCTGCGAACACGATATGCGGGATGCCCACCTCCGCCGCCAGATCCTTAGTCCTTCCTAGGAAGAAATCGAAGATGATGGCGACCGGCCGCGGAGATTGAGATCGGAGCCACTGGAGAAGTGCGCCGTAGTGAAGCTCACGAAAGCGTGTCATTATAAAGAGGGGGCGTGCCATGGGTGGGTTGGTTGGAGGAGGTCCTGACGGCGGGAGGATGAGGGAGTGAACTGAGGACTCATGGCGGGACACGAGTGGTTGGAGGAGAGGGGACCGACGCTACAAGTCCTATGGGATTTGTGAGGTCAGGGCAGTGCTGCTGGGTGGGGAACGGGGTTGGGCAGTGGGTTGAATGAGGTAGAGGGTAATTATGTTAGATGTTAAAATTTTTAGGGGAAAATTGCAAGATTTAAAAAATTGGAGTTTAAATTTTGTATTTAAACCTAGAAGATAACAGAAACTTTAACGGTGGTTAAGGATCAGGGGGTTTTGTAGGTTTTATCAAACCTCGTAGGTTTTTTTTAGAATTTCGAAAATACGGGGGGTAAACTGAAGATTATGCCAAACCTCGGGAGAGTATTTGTTAATTTCTTTATAAGATATGTATGTATATTTTTTCATAAATTTGAATCTTGTTTATGTAATTTATTCTCATAAATTACTTCTAAAATTTTATGACATACATATCCCTAAATTTTAGTTGAATGTACCCTCAACTCCATAATTTTCAATCTAATCACTTCAAGTCCTTGACCACACTACTATTTATATACTTCCTTCATACTTAAATAATTGACCTATTTAATTTTTTAGTAATTAATATATAATTTTTTCTTCAATATTTTAACATTAAAAATCATCATATTTAGTTTTCAAATATATTTTTTTAAGGTTTTGAAAAAAATTCTTTTTAATAATAATAGTATTAGTCAATTTATACAAGTTCAAAAATCAAATATGACAATTGATACGGATCGAGTGAAAAAATTTCGACACTAAAAGAAAATTTACCTCCAAATCAATTTTGTGCTAGATCGGCCCTGCCTCTAGACATGTGAACCAATACGATGTACTTCTTGTTCGTGATTAACACGGATGTTTGATAAAATTGGGGGTAATGACAGACAGGTAAGAGCTTTAATTTGGAGGGGAGAATGGCCTTTGTAGGTGCAAGGGAAAAATTTATGTTCGTCGCTGCCCGTGTTTTGTATACAAATTAAGTTTTTAAGCCAACCCGCGTTTTGAAGCGGGGAAATTTTTTAAAACTGAACTAAAATTTTACATATATCATATGAAAGATTTAATTTGATATCAAGATAAAATGTTAGTGTCATGTCAATTCGATATTGCTATTTTACATTATTTTGATTAAATTGAAAGATAAAACGAAAATTATGAAGAGATCTAAAATCATCCACACTTAATACACTAATAATAATGTGAAAGATCATTGTAATATTAGGGAGTGAGGTTTTTTTGTTTAAAATATTATAAGAATTGTTCATTAAATTAACTTTAAAACGTTTGAGGCAAAAAAACATAAATTTAAGGTGAAATAATGGAGTTATATTTTGAATAAATAGAAACAAAAGAATAAAAAAAACATAAAATAGAGCACATGGTTTATATACAACCACCTACACTCTACTAAAATCAATCAATGAATAGTTGCCAAAATCCCACACAAATGTATATATGCATAATTTCAAGCATCAAATATGAGTTTTTGATAAAAGGGGACGTTATACATGTGAATTTTGTTTTGAGATTGATAATGGAAGAAGATATGAAAACATTAATTGTTAATTATTGAGAGACTTGAGATTTTTTTTTGAAAGGTAATAAAAGATTTTTATTAAAAATCATACTCCTATAATTTAAACCTATATTTCAGTGGTGATGATTTATAATTATTCAGAGACTGAGATTGATGATGATGATGATTTGAGTCTTTCTCACTTGGTCAATTTAGTGCATAATTGACTCGGATGGGGTACTTTGGAAGTTGTTCTGTGTATCGATGGCTTCAGCTTCTGACATTATCGAGGAGGTGGTCAATTTCGGAAATTCCGATGGTAGATGATTATGATATCCGTTTTTTAACCCATTGTGAGCGGTTAAGGTGGAGGTTGGTGGCATCTATTTATTTTAGGGATGTTGTGCACTACCCATCTGGGGGTCCAATTCATGGATCTTTAGTTTCTTTCGAATGAGTGCTCTCTTGTTGATCACGTGGATTGATGATTGTTAGAAGCATAACGCTTCTGTTTTTTGCATGCTTTGTTTACTATTTTTAGCTAGTCTTTTTTCGCTTCCGATTTGTTTGGTTATTTGGTAGATTGGGTCCCATTGTTTTGATCTATTAATGCCCTTGCTTCTCATTGCTTAGAGCTCTTAGGTTCATGTTGTTGAGGGCTCGTTCCTCTTTCTTTTTATGCCTCGGTGACAACCATGTCAATTGAATGAAAATTATTCTCTTCAAAAAAAAATTGTAGTGGCAAAATAATGAGTACTTGAAGAAGTGTGATGTATAAATGTTGAGCTCAACATATATATTGTAGGTAGCTGTACAATTAATGTAGCTAAAACCATGTGGTGCCTGAGAAATGCTCACATGGCCGAAGCTATAGGTACGTACTCTTACAAACATTGTTCCAATCCAATTAGAAAAGAAATTAAATGGCAGGAAGAGTTGTTTAGCTAGAGTCCCTTAAGTTGTCCATAGAGACCAGTCAATGTAGTCCATTTCTCAAAGGCGGAGGCTGATTCCACAAACGCTATCTTGGACGATTCAATGTCGCTCTTCAAAACTGGATTAATATATAGTAATCAGAGTAATAATTAATTAAGCAACGAATTAATTCAAAGGTACTTTCATATGCAAGAAAAGATCAACAGACTCACCTGAGGAGATCAACGAAGCTAGAGAAGAATTAAAAGTGTTGACTTCGGTCTTCTCTTCAGGACTATCGCTCAGCTGTTGTTGACAATAATTAATCAGATCAATTTCGAAACTGGGAGAAGCAAAGCTGCATGTCATGTGAATTAAAATCAGGGGTGACCGGACCTTAGTGAAGGCGGTGTTGGCCTTCTGAAGCCAATCGGAGTCAGTGGTCCTACCAAGAACAGAGGTAGCTGTGTTGAGATCATTGTTGTCAATGGCCTGACCTACTTTCCTCAACTTGTAAACAACATCTTGCAGATACCCAGCCTCCTTCTCCATCACACCTTGCCTCTCTAGCCTCTTCTTCCTGTCCTTCTTCACCTTCTCCAGCAGCTCCACATCATCGTCCGCCTCCAGAATCGCACCACTTGCACCATTTGACACCACCAGTACTACTGAGCTTATCACACTGCCGGCAAGGAGGCCTCTCTTGCTCATCACCACCAACTGCGCCGGTTCCTGTTCATTCACGGCCCTGCAAATGATCATCCGCCTTCCTGATCGGATTCTGTGTCCGTCGACGTTCACCAATCGCGGGGAGGAATGCGAAAGAAGCAAGGATTTGGCGGTGGAGAGGAAAGGTGTCAAAGCCATTCTCATCTTTAGGGTGGAGATAACTGGTGAGTGGTCCACAAAGCACAAGCTCAGTTTTAGGGTGTGCATGATACCGTCGGTCGAAACCGAATAACCCAATAAATTGAACCGCTTCGGTTTTTCAGTTGGTTCAATTTAGTTATGTTTCAGTTAAACTCAAATAGTGGTTAACATACAATTCAGTTTGGAAATTGATTAATTCGGTGACCGAAAAAATCAAACTTTTTTTTTAAGAAAAACAAAATTGGGTCAATCCAACTCACTTAAATACATATTCAACCACGTAATTCCTCAACTCCGATAACCCATTTCAATTGACTCATCCTCTTTTACTACTTAACTGAACGTTAAATTAGGAAAAAAATTCAAAGAATGAAAATTGAGTGAGAGTTTATTCTTTCTTTTTTTTTATCGAACCGAAATTGATCGGTTTCGGTTTTTCAGTTTCAAGGGAAAGCATGGTTTGTTACAGTCGAAAATTGATAACCGATCAATTCGGTTCGGTAACTAAACCGATAGAATGAACACCCCTACTATATACTCCCTCCGTCCAAAGTAATGCAACACTTTTTTTTTCAGTATTTAATCTATGATTTTATTTCTATATCAATTCAAATTATAAATTTGAAACTTTTACACGTAACTAAAAATTTCATGTCTTAACTTTATGAATATTTTTTTTTATTAAGACATAACATAGATAAATTGAAATCAAATTGACATCAAAAGTCAACTGTTGCATTATTTTTTGGACGGATGATTATTGGAGTAATTAACGGCTTTAACTAACTTTCACACGTTTTCCATCAGAGTAATTATCAAGAATACATGTCTACGAAATTATTTCAAATCCCTTCACACTACGCCGAGCTCACACGGCTTACCGCGGCCATTCCCGCGGTAGTGTCGCGGTAACAACCGCGGGGAAGGCTGTGGTAATTGCCGCGGTAAACGAGCTCGCGGTAGAGACCATTACCGTGTCTCAGGCCGCAGCTTGTACCGCGGCCTTACTGCGCAGCCAGGTCCCGGTAAGCCTGCGATGGCGGATGGCACCCTTTACCGCGGCCTGCTGCGCCGTTGGTCGCGGTAAAGGTTTTTTTTTAATAAATGAAAATTTGGTAAAATAATGATGTAATTGTTTGTATATTTATAATTTAAATAAAAAATGTATTTAAAAATTAATTTTAAATGCATATATATATATATAATAAATTGTTAATTTACACCAAAAACTAATAATGTTTACAAAAATCCTAAAAATGGTCGTTTGGGTCCGCGTTTGGGTCGGTGTTCAAATAATCAACAAAGTCATCATCCTGAAGCCCCCTAAACCCGTCAAAGAATGCCCGCTGGTGCGGCTGCGAGACCGGCATCTCGGGCCGATAATCCCTCTGAGGATGCGTGAAGCCCAGGCCCAAGTCGACATTAAATACTGAAAAATTCAAATACCTTGTTGGATCAGCATCAATACCTTATTAGATCAGCATCCATACCTTGTTAGATCGACATCCATACCTTGTTAGATCGACATCAATACCTTGTCAAATCAGCATCCATACCTTGTTAGATCGACATTCATACTTTGTTAGATCAGCATCCTTACCTTGTTAGATAAGCATCAATACCTTGTTAGATCGACATAACTTCTTCATCGCCATAACTTCTTGATTGATCACTTGAATTGATGATATTTTAAGCTCCTAAAATGCTTTTAGTCTCAAATTTTGCGCACAAGTCCGAATAGTTGTGTTTAAGTTAATAATCATTTTTGGATAATTTTTTGGTCAACCTGTCCAAAACCACATCTTCATAAAATTGAGGACACTGCTATGCCATGTTTTCTCTTTAAACCAAGGCCAGCTTCAATATCTGACATATTTTGTTGCATTCAAATGGTTCCTACAGGACAAGGGAATTCTCAAGCAGGGTACAAAATTCAAATCAAGCATGAAAGAATAATGGAAAAATAAGAGAAGAAGAAGGATATTGATGGAAGACATCAAATTTGAAAGACATCATTGTCATACTAAAATCTTGCATAGCTTAACTGAAGTCTGATCTGAAACAACAGTATAGCATAAATGGCAATACATCATGACACATATGAAGTTACACGATACAAGTACTACTACTAGAAACCCAGGTGCTAGACATCTAATCTTTAATTAGAGTCTTTTTATAAAAGCATAACTAAAATTTCCTTGATTTCAACTGGTGACTTTTGATCTGCAATCATGGTTTGCAGCAATGCAAACCCCCTCTCCCTGCACTTCTCTGCCTTGTCTTCAGCACGTCTCACTCTCTCATCCTCCTTGTCTTCCATGCGCCTAAGTTCCCTTTCTTCTCGCTCTATTTCCCACTTCATTTGCTCAAATTTTAGTCTTTTCTCCTCAATGGTTACAAGAGCAGCAGCCTTGGCAGATGCATAGTCTTGAATTGTTTGTGCCAAGTGGTGGGATGAATTTGGGGGATACTACTATAAGATGATGATGATGAAGATATGATAATGCGCACAATAAAATATAGCGTAGAAATCTGCAGGTATACTAAAGAAAATGGAAGGATATAGTGGTTGCTATCTGCTTCTATAATTAATAACACCAAGAAAAAAGAAGCCAATTTTGAAATTAGGGGCTAGTTTTCGGAAGAACTAAAAAAATTGATAGAAGCTTACATTCGTAGTTATGCTGGTGACGAACCAAAATGAGTACAGTTGAAAGCGGAGCTGGTCTTCAGGGGCGTCCTCGACAACCAGAGATGGTGGAGGACGGGCGATTTGAGCAAGATACGACAGATGATGATAAGAGGAAGAGTGGAACAAATCTCGTCTATTTCAGACAGGGAGAGTGGAACCGGAGGTTCTTGCGATGCGATCTCGTCTGTGAGAGGAGAGGAACGGATCTTTTTTTTTCTGGGATGAATTGGAGAGGAACATATCTAATTTAGTTGGGTAGTGAGTTTGAGCCTTAATTCACAATGAAAAAACCAAACTCACTCCTCCAGCTTTCACGGCATGGCCGAATTACTTTTAGTGAGAAACTAACTATCTCACAAATGAAAAACATGAGGGGAAAAATGAGATAATTCACTCTTAAAATAGTAACTTTGAAGCCCCCTATTTTCTTATTCTCTTTTTTCATTAGAAATTTCAATTCTTAATCTTCACTTCCAATTATGTGTATCATCTTTACGTGGACACAAGAAGTAAATAGTAAAGTGATGACAAGATTTGAGGAAATCTTGAGATGGGGCAGCGCTTGAATGCGGCTTTTTTGTCACCTACTCTCAATCCGACGTGGGTGCCCATCGTTTAAGGGGCAAAGTAGGACCCTGATCTTTTATTCCCTCACCCACCTCCTCCCACAAACGACCCCAATTTCCAAATTACCCAAAGCCCCCTCCACCAAAATCAACCAAATATATCCTTTTTTCCGGTAGCCCCAAATGACTGGGCTGTTTGCGAAAATGAAATCAAGCTTCCCATCCCACATTTGATAATGGAAATTGTAAACGAAAAGAAACAAAGACTTTCGTCCCTAAACTTCTAAAATATTTAACTTTTTGATCAAAGCTTAATTTTAACTTTTTTATATGCTTTTATCCATCATTATAAGAATTTTAATGTTATGTAAAAGTGTTAAATAAGAATTATTAAATGCAGAATGAAATCAAGTAATGAATTTATTATATTTGATGGAAAATATTTTTGCGTACGAAATTGTGTGAACATTTAAATACTCTATAAACCAATACTTCCATTTCTTCTCATTTGCTACATTTAAAGCCTTCTAAAGAAAATTGAAAGCAATTTATTTAATCACCCTTATTTTAATTTTTTCTTCCTCGATTTATAGAACTCTCATAAACTTAACCTCACCCTTCCATCTATTCAACAAAATCTTAAAAAAATCTATAAAAACTTTATTATATTTTCAGAGGGGAATAAGAGATAAATTAATTTAAACAATTTTACAGAATTTAATATTGGTACCAAACAAAAAAAAATTGGATGTTTAGGAATAAATAAAATCTTATACAATGATTTAACTAAAAATTTCCATTTTTATCTGGTTTAAACGAAAGTAGCCGTGATCAGCATTCTCTTGAGGAAACTATACCTTCCACCCCTCAAAAAAAAAAAAAAAAAACTATACCTTCCAACACTCCAACTAAAAAATAAGACCTTTTCCTTATGTATTTCCTTGACAAACATATGTCACTATCTTGATATGGGAATTATTAGGGGGGTTCGAACTTTAGTTTTTTTAGGTGAATTTTTTGATATTCATCTTCCAATTTTTGGTGAATCACGCCGAGATATATTCGGACCTCAACGTGAACGTTGGACATGTGAAAGTGAAGAAACAAAAGTGATTCACTTTAACGTGGACCCCACACACACCCAACCTGTTAAAACAGCCCTCTACCACAAAGATGTCCCTTACCCCAGCCTACTTGCGTGCTTAAGAGGCTGGGAGGGTGGACGCGTGTGGAGGTGGGACCGCTGGCATTCGTGGAAAATTCGGTAAGGTTTGAGGGGACGGTTTCGATTTGTGAATTTCGGGGGTGATTTTGAGAACATATTCGGTGAATTTTTTTGGAGCTCACTCAAAGGTTTGAAGTCCCCTATTGAATTAGTACTTGAGCTTTGCTACGTTTACATCGTGAATCTCCCTTCAAATCTCCATATATACATTACCATTAATCATTAAGTTTCTGATTTTCTTAATTACCATCTATTCACCTATTAACACATCATTTACTACGACAATAGGGAGAAATATGAATGTAATTTTTAATGACTCATGACATTTTTTTTGAACGGGGAAAAACCTTTATGATTAATCAAAAAGGTCACAAGTACTGAATGAGGAAAAAAACTCATCCAAAATGTCCAAAGAGGAAAAAAGCCACAACTCAGCCAAGAGTAAATAGAAATAAATAGCGATCCTAGTCTCATAAAGACAAAAATAGGGAAACAAAAGACCAGAGTTGGTGATCTGAAGGGAGCCATAGCAGGCGTTGTACTTGGTAGCTTGGGAAGATTTCTGGAATGTCCACAAAGGCACATAGAACGCACCGAAAAGAGCATGAGAATGTTGTACAGCAGCATCCACTTTCGTGGAGCAAGACGCCCCCCTCATCATGCAAGTGCCAGTGAAGTTACCTCGCCACCTAGGATTTACTTGTAACGCCACTAGGGACCTCCAGTTCAGAACAAACACAGCAATGACACACAAGCATAAATAGAGAAAATGAAAAATAAAATATCCAGGGACCAAAGGGGAGTGTGTGCCAAGCGGTCCTCAGAACCCGGCAGCACCACTGTTGGGTCCTCATTGCTCCAAGTGGGGCGAGATTTCTTCCAACCCCCCCAAATTTTGGTTCGCGACAAACACCCTCACATTTGGTAGTGGTGGGTCAAGCTCAGATTGAAGGTCTTTTAGACCCACCCGTTCTTCTTCCACTGCCTCACCCACAACTTCAGTTACGAAGACTTATTTTGTGGACGTACGTCCAACATTTAGAACATGTCCCATTCCTTGGCCTCTGCCCGCAGATCCCGACCGTTTCATACCACTGAAACATTTTGACGTTGATGGTATGAGACTAGTGGTATTTTTGACCGAGACTTCCACTAGAGCCAAGGAATTTGGGACATCTGTCGTCACAACATTCACAGGTACTTCATGGGGTATTGAGGATGGCGGTTTTACCTGTGGCAGTTGTCATGCTAGCATTTGTTGTCCAGCTAAAGAGGCAGAACTTGTAGTACTCACAACCGGTGGGAGTGTCACTGCCACTTGTGGTGTCGTGGAGGCGATAGTGGTGGTTGGAGTGCCTCGCCTGGATCCTCATGTTCTCATCCAATCCCCGAATTCTTGAGAATATGATCAACGACCACAACAGAAACAAAATTCTAGGAGATTTTCATAATGAAGAAAAATCGTTTGTGAGTACCATCCACACAAGCCTAAACTGATCTTCGTAGAGGCTTCGTTATATCAACAAGAACATGTACATGTAGCGAAGGGCCATCCGTTTTAACCTTAAGCATAGTACCAATTAATTTGCCCAGAGATTCCCCCATTACTTGGGTATGGCAGTTGAATGAGAGGTCCACGATATAGACCCAGAATTCGGCATGAGAGAATGGGATTGTTGAGGGGCGGACGTTTGGTTGAAGGAGATACATCACGATCAACCGGCATGAGAGAATGGGATTGTATGCGCCTGGTCCTTAGTAGCAAACTCGAATATGAAAATATTGGATTGAGCATGGGTAGATGCATCACAAACTGTGAATATGAAGTCCTCTCTCCACGCCGTACGCATCGCGGCTTCGAGGATGTTGACACGAATTGGTCGGGCAGAGAGAACCTTGGCTGCAATCACCGGGCCGAGTGAGACGATGGTGGTAGGAGGGTTGATCACAATGATTTCCTCTTCCGTCAAGAGGTCAAGGTTGGCAAGGTCGACGGAATCGAGGGAGTCCATCGGCAGGTTGAGCGAGCAAGCTCCGGTGAGACGATGGCGGGAAGAGATTGGCGAGGCTTGGCAGAAACGCTGGGATATGGCTGTAGCAAAAATAATGAAACAAAACCCTAGCAGAGCGTCCGCATGGCTCATTTTTTTCGACTCATGACATTTTTCTAAGGACACGGTTAACCAACTGTCATAAGTAAAAGACAACTGAGTTGTTGATGAAATACCGTGTTCCTTTAAACTTGGTGGGATTCCCACTAATCAATGGCTCAAATCGACAGTGATTATTTGAGACAAATTAGTGTATTAATTGAGTGTGTTTGACAATAATTTTTTAAAATAACTTTTGCGTTTTGAAAAAGTTATACATATCAAACTGTTTGATCCTGACTATTAAAAAAATCATCAAAAACGCTACAACTACTTGAAACAAGTATTCTCAAATGGGGTCATTAGCACCGTTCTTTCTCTTTTAGATGATGCATTTGGGGGAGGAGGAAAACTTAAAGTTGAGCGTTAGCAGGTTTAGAGCTTACATTTATGATATTGAAATTATTAAGATGGAGCAGAAGAATCACCATCGAAATGTCCATTTCGATTACCCCTTTTGAAGTACACAGTTCACTTCAATATGTAACAGGGAACAATCCATGAAAATAAGAAAGTTCACCTACGCCCCTCATTTGTAATATTAATTGTAGTGGTACGAAATAACCTCTAGTTATTGAAACACGCATCTGAATGCGTGCACCCTATCAACCACTAACCATATGCTACCATGCATCGCCGGCTCCCTGGCTAGCTACCACTTGTATATATCCTGTATCGCTCTATTGCCTTGCAATTCCATAATAAATTGCACTTTAGGTACATGGTATTTTGCATGTCACACTCATCATGTTCTGTTCAATTTATTTCATTTTCTCTTATTTTAATTTGTGGAAGAAAAGTATTGTTGTGGGCAAAGACGCAAGGTAGTATATATGTAAGAGTTTCCAAAATCTTAGGAAATTTGGAGCATGATCCAGGCTGGTAGAGGCATCAAGCAAGATGTTGCACGTTTCTGGTTTAAGGTTTTGGGAAAATTAATGGAGAGGGTTGCAAGCACGCAAGCTAGGAATCTCCCAACCACTGGTTACAAAAATATCTCTACAATGTATATAAGTTGCGTACAAAGGTCTGGTTAATTAATTTGTCACAACAATCTTTAAAGTAATCATCCTAATGTGTTCAGTACCTAACTATCATGTGTGTGTTTGTGAGAAAATTAAATTAACCACCTCTCCCCACTTATCAGTTTAGATGTATGTTTCATCAGTGGCTGTTGCTGTATGTTTTGTGTGTTGTGCACAAGTCACCACAAACTTACATTTTGCCTCTTTGTTCAAGAAACGCTTCCCTTGTTCTTTACCCAACTCACAAGCTTCATTCTCATTCGCACAAGTTTTCAAATCAACGTTTACACCATCAGAAACAAACTACAAGGACTTGATTTTACGTGATGGGATCAAATTTGATGATGCTTACACTTTGCGTTTCTGGCCCTCTACTTTTGGTCGTGGCGCCGGTTTAGTCCACCACCAATTCACCAATTCAATTGCAACCTTCATTCTTTACATTTTGAATTGGTAATTCATTTTAATTTACATTTTGAATATTCGTAATTAAATTGATGAACAACAAGAAGGAAGAAAGAGTCCGACTCTCTCTGGATGAATGTTAATTGAACATCGATAAGGTTGTGGTGGACTGGTGGCGCAACTTGTTGGTCAATAAAACCGCAGACATTTCGTGAGGGTGTTGCTCTATCCAGAAAAACCAACGGCCAACAATTTGTGTCCCCTGGCCCAAACATCTCATTTCTCAGACTTATGGGGCTAATTTGGTAAATCTGGTTTCCTCCCAATCAAGGCCTAAGTGACCTCCAGCTGTAGGAATGACATAACGTGACTTCACCATTCCAACCCCCACACCAATTACTGTCACTCAAGTTGGGCGTTATTTCCTCAATGACCAAATTACCCATTGCTATGAACACAAGAGGGTAGGGTATTTTCGACATAGCAGATTCTGATTAAGATGAGTCTGAAGTCTTCCATAGTCATAGATAAAGGTCGAACTACAGAGGAGAGCTCAACTAGGCTTCTGGGAATGGTTTCCATTAGTTATAGGAGCAGTATTCAATCTGGTGTGTGTGGATTCATGACTTGAAAAAAGTTTCAAATTTTCAACTTTTTCCTGACGGGACCCCAAAGTTTTTTAACTTGCTCAACTGGTTAAACAAAATCCTGAAAAAACTTTAGGCGTCAAAATGGAAGAAAAAACAAAAGGGGAAGCAAAGATTGAGTATGGTTTACGCCAAAGGAGAAGAGCCGTCCTTATTCCATTTCCCAACCCCTATTAAAGACCCCCCCTTTCTCCTCTAGGCTCTAAGACACGCCCGTTTACTTACTTATAAAGAGGCCACACTTTCCCTCCCAAACAACACCCTCTCCTCTCTCCATCGCCCACTCCTTTGCATCTTAAAAGTTTTAATCTTTCTCGGGTTCCCCTTACCTAGCTTTGATGGCCCAACATGAACACTGAGTGGGATGATGAGTGAATTTAAAGCTGCACTAGTATAACTACTACTTCGTTCGTTTCTGAGTTGAAATCGGAGTGCTGCTCTATCAGACGCGCCTCTTACTGAGCAAAATACCTAATTGGTCATAGTACCGCTTTTTGTGCGGGTCATGGAGAAGGTTAGTTTTGTGAAGAACGGAGTGCTGAGGCTGCCTCCTGGCTTTCGGTTTCATCCAACAGATGAAGAGCTAGTGCTGCAGTACTTGAAGCGCAAGGTTTTCTCTTGCCCTTTACCTGCCTCCATCATCCCTGAGGTTGATGTCTGCAAGGCTGATCCTTGGGACTTGCCAGGTTAGTTTGCGTTCATAAGTGTTGGCCTTTGTTCGGAGACCGAAACTTTCTGTGAGTAATACTTAATGGGTGAGAAATTATTCAGGTGATTGGGAGCAAGAGAGGTACTTCTTTAGCACCAGAGAGGCCAAGTACCCGAATGGGAACCGATCCAACAGAGCCACCGGTTCGGGCTACTGGAAAGCCACCGGAATTGACAAGCAGATCGTAACTTGCAGAAGCAACCAAGTAGTGGGCATGAAGAAGACTCTGGTTTTTTACAGAGGAAAGCCCCCGCATGGAACCAGAACCGATTGGATCATGCACGAGTACCGTCTCATCACTCCAGAGACCAAAGTCAGTAATTCACCTCAATTTTTTTAAAGAAAGTTTGATTTTTAAAAAAATCTATACTGATGATGCGTGGAAATTTTGTGCAGAACCCTCTTCTTCCTCCAATGGAGAATTGGGTGCTTTGCCGCATATTCTTGAAGAAAAGAAGCTGTAAAAACGAAGAGGAAAGTCCTCAGCCTTGCGGTGATAATGGTGCTCCAAGTCCCAAGTTGAGGACAAGCAAGCCCATTTTCTATGATTTTATGACCAAAGCTAGAAGCCCCGACTTAAATTTGGCTCCTTCATCTTCATCCTCTGGCTCTAGTGGCGTCACAGATGTTTCTGCTGTTGAGGCAGAGGAGCATGAAGAGAGCAGCAGCTGCAATAGCTTGCCTCACTTGAGAAGAAAACCTTAAAATTCACCACTGGACCTTTAGTTTCTTATCAGTGAAATTTGGAGTTCTGAATAGCCAAATAACCATCGCCTTTTAGCAAGTCAGGTCTAGTTTCGCCTAATCTTGTATGAGATGTTATCGTTGGGTGTCAATGATAAAGAAATCTCGGCATTAACTGCGCAAATTTCAACATTCTTAATAGTTTTCGAACAATGTAATGGAAATTCAGCGGTAATTTCTACCCCACCATTCGCTAGCATTTCACACGCTTGATTCTGGAGCAAGCGTGCACAGAGCTGCTTTCTTCCTCCCATCTTCGAAAGGCACCAATTTTTTCGAGTTCCATGCTGGAAATGGAACAAGAAAAGAAATTTACACCAAAAGAATATCGATTTTACGGGTTCCCTTTCTTTATTTTTAGATAAAGGAAAAAAAAAGCGCTTCTTTTCCCCCAAGAATAAGCACGGGGTTCCCTCTTCTGGGAACGTTGAGGAAACAGAACCAATTCTTTCTAGTACTACTATAATATAGTTGCTGATAGAATCCCGATAAATTCTCAGCGGACCTCGGATGGGTCTCTAGATTCTATTAATCTTCAACAACACTCCAGTTCCAAATTCTAATCAGTCACCGAAAAACGTGCTAATCTTGTTGCAGATGAGATCCAGGAGCAGACTTAAGTTCTGGGCACATAATCTGTTGCTAAATGTGTTGACAAAACTCCACCTTTAACAATGATTGACGGAAATTCAAAGGAACAAGAACGTTGGTGTTAGGTGTTATGTTAATCATAGGAGGAAACAGGGGTAACTATAAATTGAAATTTTCAAGACCAGTTGGTGAGAGTATTTGAAAACAGTGCTCTCTTCTGGGGCCAGTTTCAGGGTCTTGGATTTTTGGTTTATTCGGACTTTCTCCCAGATCGCAAATTGATGAACTTGAGGTTTTTTAAGATGAAAATGTTGCTACTTTTGAAATTGTCACACACAGGTGAAAGGTGACTGCTTTAGCTCAAACTGCCCAGCAAATTTGACTTGCAAGACAAACTTAATAACGTACACAAACTATAAATCGTTGGTATCGGCTGGGTTATAAGATAATAATGTAATGATACGAGGTAATGTAAGTGCATGGGAGAGATGAGGCACGTGTCGTACATGCAGGGGGGCCAGGTTTATAGTTGACTGGCCTCCGGGTTAAATGGTATTAATACAAAGATACATCAGCTTAATTATCAGTTAATGATGATGATGGAGCAATTAATTACAAGTTGAACCGTCGGGAAAATGGTATAATAAGGGAACGTAGATTGTCATCCTGCTGTGTAAACAGAAGAAATCACAATCAGAAGACGGAGGAAGGTGGGGCCCTGGACACATACGTGATTGCCACGTGGATTCCAGCGAGACAAAGGACGGCGTAGATGCTATAGGAGGAAGTGAGCAACCATGGTTTGTCTTATTGTTAAGTGCACTTAAAATAAATGGGCAGGGAGAAAATTTGCCGACCGGAGTTTCTTGCAAGAATGGGTTAGAATCGGGTAAGGCTGTTGGAGTTCTTCACGTCACTATTTTTAATTTTTTTAAAAAAAAATTACTACTTTTTGAATATAAATTGTATTTTCAGAATGCAGACCGAAGAGGGTGTTGTTCTTTTGTTTATGGATTGCTGACAGAGACCTCAAATTTTTCAAGCACGTGCCAAGCCCCTCATGTTAGACTTCCACCACTCCAACTTGTAGCTTCATCGAAATCAAATATATATATATATATATATATATATATATATATATATATATATATATATATATATATATATATTATTACAAAACAAAACAGCACATAGTTATCCTGTCCTGTTGATCAATATTAAGGCCCTTAATACACCACTCCTGCTAAGCTGTGAGTTGTGTATATTAAGGGCAGAGATGGTAAAATTTGGCATCCCCTTTTGCTTCTCAATATACACAACTCACAGCTTAGCAGTAGTATCATGCCAATAACTCAGCAGTCCCACCATCAAATGCTCTCTTTCAATGCGGTCCTTTTCACAAGAGGGTAAGCCAGACATTTTACAACAACTGCCTTGCAGACAGGGAATGTGTTATCAATTATGTTTGTTGACCTCTTCCAAATCCAACTGTTTGTTTTATGGGCTGCTCCGTTTGGGGAAATTTATAACTTGTCGTACGGGGTTGCTTGCTGTCTCTGCAACAAAGACGTCTCCGTATTTTTATTCACATTCAATTGCTGTCATAAAATATTGAATCTTAGCCAGCATAATTCAATGAGATGGGGGCCTCCACCTCCTTGGACAACAACCATCTCATCTTCACACCAATCTCAAGTATACCATTTCCACGGTTAAACTTGAAACCGAAACAACAACCTCACAATTTGGATACCATCAATTGACGCCTGTCAACTTACCTGTATCAAGTAAATAAACAATTTGGCAGGTAACTTGTTTCTTTGGCCTGGTAGCTAAACAACAACAACTTGAATCTATAAAGAACCTCAGTTCTGAACCCTGTAACATACTATAATATTACTGCCTCATTGACAGTTTCGCAAATGGTAAGTCAATCTCAAACCGGAAGACTATACTTACAGACTTGGCAGTTTTGTGTTACAGCTAGCAAACATTATAATAAGTATGAAACCTGAAAACAGATGCGGGCGTGCAGAAATCCAGTCCACTGTGACAGAATGCAATTATATGGTTCAACACCAACAATTACAGATCATGCACATCACAGAACACAAACTATATTAGACCAAAACTATAAGCATACTAGGATAGCCCAATGATATGGTTCAACACCAACAATTACATATGCACATCAGAGAACACGAACTAAATTAGACCAAAACTATAAGCATACTAGGATAGCCGAATGATAGTAAGGATTTCAAATTGCTGTAGAAAAGTAGATGTCCTACTATAATATGCACCGGTTATTTTCCTACTTGCTTCAAATTTGTAGAATGAGATGAGGCCTGCACAACTATTCTTTTGATAATTCTCATACATCCCAATCTTGTTTTCTATTTCTCTCCTTATCAGATAGGACCACATCGCCTTAACATAAGATTTAGTCTATCTTTATGATAACTGCTTGAAAGGAAAAGGTTTTTATTGAGAGCTTTTAAAACTGTAATATGCTAAAATTTGAGGGACCATGACAGTAACATTATGCTGAAAATCTATGCGCATAAAGTTTAAGTTTGGGCATCGTATCCCAATCCAATCAAGCAAGCTGATCACTAATGTACCTGTCAAGGCAAGAATCAAATCAGAACTTCCATGCCTTAGAATACCTATCTTTGATGCCTCTCAATGTTAAACATATGACAAACGTCTTACACAGATTCACTATTACTGTAAAAATCTAATTCCTCCCCCTCCCCACCACCACACACACAGAACTTGAACATAAAGGTTTCTGATTTTTTTTTAAAAAAAAATTCTGGCCCTTATCTGATACAAACAGCTACAAGATCTCTATGCTCAAAGATGATACGAGGCACTAGTTTTCCATGTGAATCAATGGTCTGGTCAACTCCTAATATCCAACTAACTCAGATGGTTAACATAACATAGAAGATTCTATACCACGACCCTAATGAGGCCAACAGATTCCTTCAGACCTGATCGTTTCGCTTACTCATTATCTTTCTTCTGTTCACCTACTTCACAAACTTTGTCTCCCGACGTCTTCCCAGGAGGTGACTCAGAGCATGCCCTTAGAACAGCCTCATTCTGCAACAATTAAGTACGGTATATTATCTAGAAAATGGAATCACAATCGCCAGAATACTCAGATGTTCATGTGTATAAAAAGAATACAAGCAAAAAAAAATAATAAAAGTGAAATATTCAACTCTTGATAACCATCTACTGAGTGGTGAAGACTAGATCACATGATGTCAGTATCTAAGATACAGCCTTAAGGCTTAAGCAAATTAAGAAGTCTCAGGCAAGTCACTTCCCTTTTCAACCTAGGTGTTGTAAGCATCGACAGAGTCGACAGACTGATGTTTACCTGCTTCCCTGATCATGTTCAAGTGTCACGAGGATATAAACTTCTGCCCTTCAAAGTTTAAACAACTTTTTAGTTTCTGGGTTCAAAAGAAAGCTTTTTTTACTAAAAGGTGGACACAGTTTTCATTCGAACCTCAAAGTGCAAACAGGCATAATCCTAACAACATTTATAGAAAACCCCATGTTCCAAACTAGGAGCAAAGCACTAATTTGAATATTTCAGAAATAAACTCTTTTTTTGCAAAATAACCTTCTCTTTAATTATCCTTTTTCTTTGTACATCAATGAACAATCCATGCCTTCACCATGAAATTGCGGTTCTTCGTAAGCACACATGAGCATCGAAATATGAATATCAGTTGTTCCACTGCCAGTTTGGGATAAACCATATTTAAGGATAAAAAGTCTAAAACCATCACATTCTCACAGAAAACTTTTTCAATGCCAATCAAACAAAAAAGGAAACCAAAGATAAAACAATGTACAGAGGGCTAATCTCTCACAAGCTCTCTCTACAAGAAACAAAATTAGGTTTCTGTAAGTCAGCCTCCCAGTTGTCTTAAGCTCTGAAAATAATTTGCTCTTGCACATACGATCACTCGGACCATGGCGGAAGGATAAATTTAGTCAAACTCTAAGCCAGAAACATTTCAGAACGTTTGTCCTCCGGTGCAAGGCAAACAATAAAAAGCAGGCGAAGTCAATGCCCTAAACCTTCCATGGCTCACTCAAAAGTCGAAAGAATTACACTGAAAGCTACAAGGAAGGACGAAAACAGAGACGATTCGACGATAGTGCCTTCAAGAAGAAGACCAATAGAAGACTAAAATACGTTTGATTGTTCACACGATAATACCGAAGGAAAATAGTAAGTGAAATCAATCGAGAAAGGGATGAAGGAGAGGACCTGCCAAACGCGGCGGAGGCGCTTTTTGGCGTTGGCCTTGCGAGTGGAGGTGAGCTTAATTCTCTTCCACACCAGGCCTCCAGAGTCGTGCTTCTTCACAATCTCCATCAGCCTTGTTCCCCAGAATGCTCCAACTCCTGCCATCTCTGCCGCGCGATGTTCGATTCAAGCGCCGCCGATCCTCTGCTCTCGTTTTGTTTAGCTGTTCACGCCTGAAACTACTCCTACAACCCTTTACTTCTCCATTGGACCGCCGGCCCATTTATGCCAAAAGATGGGAACGGGCCAGAAATAGCCCAACAAGAGTGGACAATGATAAGCCCGTATAGTAAATTAATCATCTAAATGGTCCAACAGTTTGCAAATGAGTCTTGTACTCAAGGCCTATAAAAATAAAATGAAGAAATTCGCCAATTATGGTTGGTCCGAATGGTAAAAACATTGGACCTCTACTGGTCAAATTTGTAGATTTCAGTCCCCACTTCGTTAAGACATTGGACCTCAACCTAAACCTGTGTACCTGAATGGTTTTGTCCAAAACCGCATTATTAAATTAACCATCTTTCGATCCAAATGACTTAATTCTCGATGGTTCGCACTAGGGATGGCAGTGGGTCGGGTGATAATCGCTAACCGCGGATATCCGTGACTTTTATAGCGGTTTATCCGCGGATATTATCCGCGGTTATTGACTAATAGATGAAATTTACTAACCGTGATTCTAACGGGTGCGGTTACGGATAAGGGGTATCCGTAACCGCGGATACCCGTTAACTATAAAACTATAATACCTAGCCCAGCCCCAGCCCATTTCTAATACCCATGCCTGTATAAAACTCAACCCAATCCATTTCTAATACCCACTCCCCAGCCCCAGCCCATTTCTAATACCCACTCCTCAGCCCCAGCCCATTTCTAATACCCACTCCTCAGCCCCAGCCCATTTCTAATACCCACTCCTCAGCCCATTATTTGGTTACTCCCATTTCTAATACCCACTCCTCAGCCCAATCTTTTTTTTCATTAGTTCAAAGCTTGAAAAACGGTTTTTTGACGGGTAACGGATATCCGCGGGTGACAAATATCCGCGGATATCCAGATATAGGTGCCAAGTATTAACCGTTATAACGGATACCTACTAACCGCGGAAAGTAAATATCCGCGGTTAGTGGATACGGTTATACCCTATCCGCGGAGTAACCGGCCCGCTGTCATTCCTAGTTCGCACCACTATTAGGGTTTTTCCGGTACCCGTCGCTGCCGCCTTTCGCCGGTGCCGATCTCGGATTTCTTGGAGTTCTTATCGTTGGATCCCCGTTGCCATTCACCAGTCCTCTTTGTTTCCTTGGCGCCCGGGCCGATTTTACCGGGTCTCGCATTCCTCCCCTGATGGTCAACGTGCTCTACTCACCGGACTCCTCCCTGCCTGGCCGCCTCAATCGGCCGGCCATTTCTCTATAGATGATGTCGGTGACAGAGGGCCTCTCCCCATGATAGATCGACGCTCTTGTTGGCTTGTTCGAGCACCACCTCATGAGCACCACATCATGTCGCGCTTCCTCTCGGCGGTGAGACGAATGATCCGAACCTCTGCAGACTCCCACGGCTGGTTGGCCATCACCGGCCTGTCATTGCTCCGATTATGTTTTCTTCAGTAGATTGGCAATTTGGGTTGGGATACGCTTGGGTCTTGTCGTTTGGAGATGGTCACAGTTGTTGCCACGAGTCAACTTTCTTCGGTCGGGATTGGATGAGTTGATCTTTGGGAGTGTGGATTGAGTTTTTTTTGTCTGGGTAAGATTGATCTGGTTCATGCCGTGGCTCGGTGGTGGTGGTGGTGTGAGATAGAATATTGTTTTTGGAAAAGGGTTGGGTTGCATGATGTCTTGGAAAATGATGGTCGGTACAGCATGGCGGAGCAATGTCTCGCCTTGTCTATAGTGATGATGCATTTGGTTCCGGGTGGACGAAGCTATGGATCTTCCCTATCCGTTGATGCCCGGGGCTTAAATGTCGAAGTGATTCCAATTGGCGTTATTCGGTCGATGAACTTGTGGTTGTGGATATATTTGTGGTTCCTCTTTTACGGGTGGGATTCATCTCCAAGCTTTGTGATGGTTGTTTGTGCAATGTTTAGATGTATGCGCATGTCCTCCTGAGACGTCACTTAGCTCCCCAATTAATTGGTTCTTTAGGTAATTAATTGAGAGCTATTTGATTCCTGATCTTGTTTATGCTCAATTCAGATTAAGAGAGTTGTTATCATTCAATGTTTTATCCCTATTTAAGTTATTCTCAGTACTAGTCGTTTAAAATTGAATGAAATCATTATACTTCAAAAAAAAAAACTTGTGCTCGTGAAAAATAAGCATATTAAATATGCAAAAGAAAAGAAAAGAAAAGAAAAGAAAAGATCCTATTATAATCCACTTGCAATCAGCTGTACTAAAAGCTTAGATCTTTATACTTACCGTTTATCCTGCAAACCTAGGTCTTTTAACAAAGTCGCTGCTGCAAACATGGGATGCCGTTAAAAAGATCACAGCTTGGCTCATTTGGAGAAAGAGGAATGACAAGGTCTTCGGTGATATTGTTACAGGTTTGGGAGTTTGCCTTTCATCGGTTCAATCGCTCTCTTATCTATGAATTTCGAACCGTTGGAAGGGCTTTCAGGTTTCATGGGTGTCTTGGTTTAAAAATTATCTAGGTGCAATTTTAAATCTCTGTAACACTTGACGGTACTGTAACACTTGAGGGGTCTCTCTATGCTTTATTGTTCAAGTTGTTCCAATTTGATTGGTTAGTGTTCTACTCCCCCTCAAAGTTGGACTTCTAACTTTCTTTTTCAATAAATGATTGTTTGCCTTTCAAAAAAAAGACTGAGACGGTTTCAGCCTCATGCATTTCCATCTCTCCATCTTTGCACAATCCACAGACCAAACGAAATACTATGGTCACTTTATATTGATTTGACCAAAAACATTGACCTCTTACACATGTAAAGATTAAAAGAATGCACTTTAGAAAAATAAAAGAAGTCCTATATATATTACTCTCTTCAATGTCCTCTACACCTATTTTTAGTGAGTAACTGATGAAATGTTTTAATCGAAATATTTAAATCAAAATTCATAAGACACAAATATTAATTTATCAAATAAAGTTCATAAAACTTATAGTACCTACTTTTAATAAATTCATCACGTAGAATACAAACATAGTAAATACCAAATAAAATTTAATAAAACACATGATCATCAAAGATCATCACCAACAAAATGGATGAAAGAACCATAATAGTATACGGAAAAAAGCTTAATCACTATACAAAAAATACATTGTAAAACTCAATGTCTCAAATACATAGTAACATGGTAGAAACTCTATAATGTAGGAAAAATGATTAAAGACATTAGTTAGAATCACTATGTGTTATGCAAGTGCATAATAAAACATTGCAAAACTTTAAGACATCACAATACTATACAAAAGTGAATCTAACATTAATGTCATATTATATTTTCAGAGAGTTGAAATGGTAGTGTTGACACTCAAATTTTGCCCCGAGGTTTTTAAAAGTATATTAGGAAAGGGCTTAAGTGATTAATTATGAAGAAGAGGGAGAGTTTAGGGATAAATTGAAAATCAAACAAAATTGGGGGCTGAATTGAATGTTGTACGAAGTTGTAGGATAACTCAATGGTTTGCCCACTTATTTATTTTCTTGTTGCAGACGATCGTGGAGGACGATAACTTCACCGGGAACAATCTCAGACCTGCTACTCCACGCCTTGCTCCACACCTTGCCCACGATTGAAGCGGTTTACAGGCTTGTGGAGGTGGAGCAGTTGATTTTTCCCATCTATAAGAACCACAATCAATCACAACAGAGGGACATACAATCAATCTCAGAAAACAAAGAGGAATTTCACGCAAATGGCAAAGCATACCCAAATCAATTAACCAGAAAACACAGCCGGTGGTGATCTTGTTGATGCCCAATCAGTTCTGGTTCGCCTCCTCCCATCAGCACCCGCCATCCCGTTGTCGATTGGTCCGCCGGTCATACTTTCGGCCAGTCATCGGCTCCCTCAAGTTCGCTCCAATCGCTGCCAGAGGGTCACCGCCATTCCGCTCCCCAAGCCTATTCTCCGCCCAATCGCCAAGCTTCCGGCCACTCCCCCGCGTTTTCACGTCGGAAGCCGTCAAGGAGCCTCGTTCACTGAGAATCGCCAGTCGGACAGGTCTGTCACAATTACAATCGCGAATTGCTGCAATTCAAGGAAGAAGCTGCATTGTTTGTTAGGTAAAATTACATTTGGTCACTGAATTTTGTCCTTAGTTTCATTCAAGTTTTGAGCTTTGTTATATAACAATCAAGGCACTCTTATCAATGGGTAATAACTGTGATACCAATGGCCAGCCTTTCACTTTTGATTTATTCGTCCCTACGTTGATTGTCTGTGAGTCTCCTTTGGCTGATGTTAGTAATTTGGATAGTTATTAATTGAGAGAAGCATCCATTTACTTGTTATGTTTATCTATTTTGTTGCATTTTTGTTTTCATTTTAGTGTTTGTATGTGCATGAATATGTCCGTTTGTTTTCGTTTGTTTTCTCTTTTTTTTTAAATTAATTAGTAAACTAATTACGCTTTGATTAGTTGTTCATTTTCATGAGTTGATATGATTTATATATATATATATTGTGTTAAAACAAGTGAATAAAAAAATAAAAGCAAACCGTGGTACCAATTTTCGGTCATATGAAAATTGGTGATTTTTATATGTAATTGACTAACGAACTTGGAGTTTCTCGTAGACCGTTTTAGGTTCCCAATCGACCTAACCTAAACAGATTGGTGGCGACTCCGTCGATAACCCCGTCGCTACAGGTAGTTCTAAATTCAATTCATAGAAGTTTTGACACTAAATTTCTAAAACATAAAAACAACATATAACAAAATAGCAATTTGTAAAGAAACAATAGGACATTACTATGCATGTCATCCATGTGTTACCAAACATGTAATTACACAGGTGAAGGTTGTTTAACTTAATGTAAAAGAACCTATCACTTAAAAATCGAAAATAATTTCACATAACAAGATGTATAATAAAGGAAATCATGAAATATTATAGGCGGGGTGGAACGAATCTCTATGTTGTGTTCTTTGACAAATGAAGTGGCTGAAGGCATGTCACTGATGATCCATCAAATGATTTGGGCAGGAAGGAAAGTGAAACATCAGAAGAAAATGTTCAAGTTTCATAATTTGCCTTCTATGACATTAGAGAAGTACATTGAGACAATAAACGATAAAGATGATTTATCATGCTCAAATATAGCAAATAATAAAAATGACGCAATACGTGCAACTGTATAGTTAAGGAGCTTTCCAATTATGTCGGACCTTAACAACATCTTTTTTCAGCTTTTGTGACCAATATCATCTAGTAACAAAGAAGGGAACACTTCATAATGAAAGAACAGTACAAAAATTTGGTACAAAAATAATGAGTGAAGTAAGAGGCGCGGTTAACCATTTATCGAATTGTTTAAAGTTATGTAATCAAGAAACCGGAGAATCAACATCTAAAATAGATTTGAGGGAAATGAAGAGGTGAGACCTTGAATATTCTGATGCTCAACGATGGAGATCCAAAATCTGAGTCCAAAGTGAACAGAACAAAATATATGAAACATTAGAGAAATAAAGAAAAGTCAATGAGAGAGAGATCAGAAGTTAGCAGAGAAGTTGAGAAAAAATATTAGCCACGGAAAATAAAAAGACTTTTCGTCGCCGAAGGCCATCACATCGCTTAATGGAAGCTTGACTGCGTCAACTCTCTCGGTTTATCTTGCCGCTAGCATCAAGAGTGTGAAAAAACTCATTTTGACATGAAATTGGACATCTGGTGGTGAAAGGTGGCTATAAAAAGGGGAGAGTGGAGATCGAGCTAGGTAGATGAATACATTGCCAAATGGTAAGAGAAAAGAGAAAGAGGATGAAGAAAGGAAACTATTAGCGGCGGGGATAAGGAAAGAAAGAAAGAATGGAAAATATTAGGCGTAATTGATCGTAGCGTTTAATTAGTTTACTTTTTAAACTTTTTTAAATTGCTTTTGTTTAGAAAATGTAAGAAATAGAAAAAAGGTAGGGGAAAAATAGAGAAGCGGGGCAACAAAGAGGAAAAAAGAGAGGAAAAAAGAAAATATAGAAAGAATCCAAAAAGTGAAAAAAGAATTTAATTGAAAATTAAAGTTGTATTAATTATTGATCAACACTTATCATATATACGCATATAAAAAACGGAAGGAATAAGAAAAAGAATATTGAATTAATAGTAATTGACTAATAATCAACACTCTCCAATTCGTTTCCAACAATTATGCATTGATTGGAGAAAAAAATTACCCGGACATGTGGCGTTGACATAGATCCTAGGTGGCTTCACTAGAACTCAACATTCACTTTTTTTCTGGCTATTTTGGTAGGTCTCCTCTGTTAAAAAAAGAGTGAGGGGAGCGAGGCAACAAAGAGAAAAAGAGAGAGGAAAAAAATATAGAAAGAACCCCAAAAATGAAAAAAAGAATTTAATTGAAAATTAATGTTGTATTAATTATTGATCAACGCTAAACATATATACGCATATAAAAAACGGAAAGAATAAGAAAGAGAATATTGAATTAATGGTAATTGACTAATAATAAATACTTTCCAATTCGTTTCCAACAATTATGCATTGATTGAAGAAAAAATTACCCGCACGTATGGCGCTAATATGGATTCTAGGTGGCTTCACTAAAACTCAACATTCACTTTTGTTTCTGGTTATTTTTTGTAGATCTCCTCTATCTGTATATAATTATAGATTATAGATTATATTTATTATATAGTTTTCCCTGAATTATCCAATATATTTGTGAAAAACGCACCGTCGTTGAATAGTGGGTTATTTTTTCGTTCTCTTTTTTTCCACTTTAAATTTATGCAATGGTTTAATTCTTTTATTTGCACCTATATTTTTCATTTTTTCGCATTGATTTTGAATGTTTCACTCATGATGTCTTCTCTTCATCTTTTAGTGTTTTTAGTGTGGTGACCTAAGTGTACAGAAATTATATGTGTGCTAATTATTATATTTTATACAACTAAGATATTTGTTGTTGAAGAATAATATTTCCTAACCTTCAATAAAATTGAGTCACCTCATCGTAATATGATAAATTTTTTAATTTATTTATTTGTATTTTTCTCGAATCAGTATGTATAGAGAACAAGTTTTACCGCTGAAAAACCCACAGTAGAGTTGCAGTAACTATTACGGGAGCGATCACAGTGTTTGCCGTAGTAAAAAGTGATGCAGTTCGTTGCCTACCACGGAAATAGTCGCGGTATCTACTGCGGCCTTATTTCGGCTACAACCGCAATAAACATTTTTATTAATTAAAAAAATGATTCATCCAAAACAAAACGAGATTATGTGACAATACACTTGAGACGAATGGAGTATATATTATCCAAAGAAAGATCGTTGTACATACCCGCTGCAAAGAGCGAAAAAACGGGACTTTATATGTGTGATGTGTGTACGTGTGTGTATGGATAGAACTGGATAGAACTAACTTGTTTAACTAAGAAAATAGATGAAAGATAATGAAGGTATGATAAGCTGAAAAACGTTTCCCCTGTATGCAGGTACCGACTGAGCCAGATTAATCGGCAGCTGTTGAACGACATATCGCTGGCCTTGCACATGATGATTCATCACTGCTTTTATTCTTTCCTGATGAGGATTCATCAGATGCTTAGTCAACTTGCTGATAGAATATTTCTGATTGTTTTTTTCGAGGTTATTGTTATATTCTTAAATCATTTTTTTACAATTTAAGAAATTTAGAAATTTTACCTTCATTTCTACCTATTTTTTAAACGTTAGTTAAGAATCATTTCCGTCCAAAATAATTCTCTTTTCATCCCATTCTTTTATGTGCTTCATCTGTCCCGAAGTTAATGTAATACTTATTATTCTACAATTAATCTGTGAATTTAAAATTGATATATACAATTAAAAATTTAATGTCTTTACTTTCTAAATAAAGTTTTTTGAGATTTTTTTCCGCTAAAAAATAAAATAGATAAATTAAAATCGAATTGACATCAAAATTTGCGTTATTTTTTGGATATGAGGTGTATAATTTTATTTTTAAATATTTTTTGTTTGACTCAAAATTACATGGAATAATTTATTTAGAAAATTCTTTAAAAAATAGCTAGAACTACACACATGTATCATCAAGATATATTTTTAATAATTTTTAACAAAATTTTCGTTTGAAAATTTAAATCAAATACAAATTTAAATTTAAGTCAAACTTTATTAACTAACATGGAAGGAGAAGTAATTCCTTTTAGTTGGGTATGCAGGTCAAGCTAAAAAACAGCATGTGAGAATAATACAAATAAGATGAATGTCACATAATATGTAAGAAAGTGTTAAGAAAAAGTTAAAGAATAGGTAATTGTGTCAAATATAGCTGAATTACATTACTCGTTGTAAGTTGTAACTCTATACATCATGAACAAAACATGGTTGTGAAAATGAGTTTAAAGTACCATATAATAATTAACGTTCAACTCAAATTTTAATAAAAATAATTCTAATAAATATATAAAAAAAATATTTAAAAAATTTAAATTTTAAATTATGATATGTATATAAAATATTTAATTTGAGTACAAACGTTGTTGTTTTAATAATCGACCTTTTTCCTTTGTTTTTCGGCCCGGATGGATTGAGCTACACGTGTATGAGTGGATGAGTTGTACTGCTGAAACAGGGAAGAATTGAAATCTTAGATCACCACTTGGCCCCATAAATAGATGGGCGGAGTGGAGAACAATAGTGGAATAGCCAAACCATAATATTACAAGGCTGGGTGGTTTAGGATTAATTCTTGTGCTTATTTACGGGGATCATCATCAGGATGGATGAAGAAAAAGTGGAAGCGCGAACACAGTATGTTGGGATGTTTTGTGCGCACACATCATCGCACCATACATAAGCATGATCATTTGCTCTCATGGTGCCACGCTGTGTGCGTCTAAAATCTTTCCAACACCATACTTCTCATCAATTCGATTGCCTTGGGATTTCACCTCATCTCTCTTGTTCTTTTTTTTGTTTTTTTTGTTCATCAAAATACTCACTTCATCTCCTGTTCAGTCTAGCTATCATCGGTTTACAATTGAGCAAAGAGGGTTTTTCTTTTTAATGTTTCGATTTGGCCACGTGACAAGTACGAGTATATTTGTGATGGTATATTAATAATCCATTACCTCCTCAAGTTTTAATTTTATATTGTGTTTTTGCATGAATTTATAGTATCAATTAATTTTTAATAATTAATTATTACTATAAATTTTATAACGTCAATTTCAATGCAGTTAAGATTAAGATGTTGTTGATGATGATCTCCTTTGATTTGATCTAGTGATATTTTATTTTCAGGTTTACCGTCCGCGTGAAGAAACGTGATTTGTTCAAGCCATTTCTCCAATCCTCACTCATCCTAATTCCCCCACTGCTAACTTCTTCTTTTTTCACCATTTATGTCCCTTGAAAATTTATCCTTTTAAAAAGACAATTCATTCATATTTTCTGAGCAAGCCGCATATCATTATGATTTTCTCGCTGTTTCTGAAATTGAAATTATTGTTTTTTTATGAGGATAAATTATTTTTAATATTATTGCATATCATCGAATTTCTTCGTCATGTTAATGTGTATTTGCACTTTATTTCGCAATCAACCTTGTATTAATGGAAAACTACACTATTGGCCTATTTACTTTCACCGTAGTCTTATTGGTGTCATGTTTTGAGTTTTTGCTCCATACAAAAATCTTATTTTTGAGTTTTGCTTCACTATTGTCCCTATGCCAATTTTCTCATCATTAAATTAGAAATTTTCAAAAAATACTCAAACTTGATCTTAACTGATCTCCGATTTGAAAAAACAATATGTTAAGCCTGTCATCACATAGGAAAGCATATCAATTTGACCATTTCCACTCTAAATCGACCTACTTGTCCCTCCCCAATACTAACGTGTGTGTCTATTTATCACACATATGGTATTTCCCATACCATGCAAATGTTAAGTTTACTCTTTTAATAAATGTCTATGAATAGTGTGTTAGTCTTTTAGTTTATTAGGTTAGTTAATTGAGTTAGTTAATTAGCAGTATATCTAGGTAAACATTTTTCCATGAGTTAAATAAATGGACCTCCATGCTATTGCTGTCACCTCCCTTATTGCTATAATTGTCGACATTTATCTATAGTTGCCGCTGTCACAGATATGAACCGGCCGACAAGGCATAGGTGAGCCGTGATCTGTAGATCTAAGAAAGCCTGGTGAGTTCGAGGTTACTTGAGGTCCCTGACAGTCGCAGATCTGGATTCTCCAAACAAGCTGCAGGCAAGCCATGGTCCGCCCATCTATAGATCTGGGCGTGGTTGGGGAGCTTTAGACTAGTGAGGTTGCCCCATTTGTAAACCAGAGCGTTGTTGGTGAGCTCAGGCGGTGACATAGTGGGACAATAGTGGTGGGAGGGTTACATGCGACAACATGATGAGTTAACGGTGGCATCACGACGGGTTTACAACCATGGGGTGGGGGTAGTGAGAGAAATGAGAGGAGAAAGAAAAAGCTCTAAAATTGGTTTGTACATTTATTAAAAGTTTAATTACCTTAGATTATATTAAACGTGTAATTATATTAGTAAGTGTTTGGGAATGTGTATTACGCAGTATTCATAATGCGCGTCTTTTAACACTTTTGTGAAGAGTGAAGAGTGATTTCAATCCCACAATAAGTTGGGCCATTGAAATTTATGGCAAACTAACTATAAAGGAAAATGTTAAAAACATCGAGTATTATTTACGACAAAAAAAATAAAACCATTTGGATGTTTGTGAAAAGAGTAGTAGAGATATAATCAATTAAATATTCAACATAAATGAGACAATTCAGAAGAATAAAAAATGACTTATACACAGTAAGACATAAAAACCTAAAACATAACTAAGAATGAAGTAACAAATAAACCTCATCAATTTCTTGTCATGTTTTAGGTTTTTTTTAAGAGTATTTTTTTTAAAGATTTGACAAGAAATGTAGTTTATTTCACAAATAAACCCCATCAATTTCTTATCATGTTTTACATTCTATTTTCACATCAATTTCTCGTCAAATCATATACTTCCTATATCCCAAAATTATTGAAATACTTTCATTTTTAGTAAATTTTTGTATATGAATTTACTCAATTATCATATATCTCTATCTTCTACTTACCAAATCAACTCCACCTAAAACAACGTACTGCCAATATGTTTCAACTATGTCATGCCGGGGTTTTAATCAAAAAAAAAAAAGAAAACGTAACCAATGCGGTCAAACGAAGAAGTCAAGCTTTTTGGACGTTGGACCGTCAATCGTATTCGTGGCATTATTTTACGGCTGACGTGACCAAAAGGCATTTTACAGTTGCATTGACGTAAAGAGAAGTCGAATACAAGCCTTACAAGGGGGAAGAGAAGGGAAGAAGAAGAAGAAGAAGAAGAAGAAGACCAAATAGATCGAGGAATGAAGTCTCTGAGAAAATTGCGAGGTTTTGCACTTCACAAGCACGGCGGTGACGGTGCGTCCAAGGATCGTAGAGATCTTCGTACTTCGGCTCAATTAGAAGAACTCGCTCAAGCCTCTAAGGTCAGACCTGCATTTTATTAGTATTTCTGATTTCTTAGGTTTCTGAGAAATGCGAGTGCTCGACAGCTCGTTCCCGATCTTCTCTCCTTGTCGAGATGCCATTTTGTAGGAAATCTTGATAAGAGTTTCAAGATATTTGATTCTAATTTGTGGTTTATTTGCATCCTCCTTCTTCTCCTGGAACTTGAAAAAGTTAGCGTGCGATTTGTTACTCCGTCTTTCGTCTTTCTTCACATGACTGCTTGTTTCCTTTTGCAGGATTTGGAGGACATAAGAGATTCCTATGATAGCTTACTTTCTGCAGCGGCGGCCACAGCAAATAGTGCTTACGGTTGCTTTCTTCCCTCCATGGCTCCGTTATCTTTTGAGTCAGCCATACTCTTACAATCACCAACTGCATTTGTGTTGTTTATATTCATTTTTCTGTTTTTCTCTTGCCAACACATGTATTAGGATAGTCGAAATCCAACAGGTCAAGTACATTGGTCAATGGATTCATTATTAATCAACAATTTGAGTTCCAGCCATACCTCCAGTAGGAAATAACTTGTGGCATATAATCGTGCTTTTGCTGAACTGAACTGAAGATTACAAGGAGAACCTTACTCAAATAGGAAATTCTTATCTGAGCCAAGTCTCCTGGACACTACTTACTGTAACTACTCTTAAATGTTTTTTCTTCCTTGTATATTAAAGCTCTATTATCATGCTTTGTACATAAATGGTAATACTGTTATTGGTACTCGTTAGACAACAAATGGATAGAATTTGTCACGGCTGTCACAATATAACCTGTATGTCACAATGGCACAACTATTGGCCACACTGTCAAAGATAAGCACTAATTCATGCAAATATAGTTCCTCATATGAAAGCGACATGTTTTCACAATATTTCAAGCAGTGTATGAATAATTATGTAATTTAATACTTCATCTTTGATGACTTGAGTCTATATTAGAACTACTTAAGATTCTAGGTTAGATACTCTTCTAAATAGAATTGGTATGGAGAATTTTCTGTAATTGCATTGATGTAATTGAATTTTCTTTCAGAACTTTCTGAGTCACTACGGGATATTGGTTCTTGTCTTCTGAAGAGAACTGCTTTGTATGATGATGAAGAGAGTGGTAAGCATATACAGTTTCTGCTGTCACATGTTGCTCTAATTGTATTTGTGAAGTCTTCACAATCACTCTAGTTTGAGGGTATAGTTTACACCCTCCCAGACGTATCTGAAAGAGGTAGATGAAGGGCTAGATTTAAGTAATTAACCCTATCTGTTACATTTCTAAACTCATAATAAGATTTTTCTAGGTTGTCAGTCTTTGCATAAATATTGATAAAAATTCAGAATATGAATAGCACAAATGTGTTTTACTATTAAATTGGAAAATGAAACATAACACGACGGTTATGATAATGATCAGCTAATTACTCTACCAAGTTTTCTGGTAATCATGCTTTAAATATGAATCGAATTATTGAAAATGTATCGGCTGAATAAAATGCTACTATACTTTTCGTGCTGGTAAAGGTGGGATAAAATATGGTAATAAATAGTTTTCTTATGTATTGAACTGCTGGTTCTCAGCTTCAAAAAAAAAAAAACTGTCGGTTCTCATTGCGTTTCTCTTTTCCTTGTACTCCATGTGTAGTCAGTTTAAATTCTTTGGAATCCTTGAATAATTATGCACACAAAAAGGGAATTTCATGCCCCAACGTATGCAACTGTCATTTCCATCTCAGTTGGGGTTGAATTACAATTGAATGATTAAGTAGTACAGTTCTATGATATGCAAAGTTTTTTGTCAGATGCCCTTCCTTACGTGACCTTGTTACCAGGAATAATGGAATGAAATTTCAAAACTGTGCAGTTCTATGATTAAGTAGTACAGTTCTATGATTCTGGAAGTATATAATAACGTGTTGCACAGAAAATTATACTAGTCTTTGGTTTTGCTATTTTGTTTGGCCAGTGCAAGGGTTAACTGTATACTACTATACTGAGCCCTTTTAATTTATTTTTCAGGCAAAGTATTGCTGATGCTTGGGAAAGCACAGTTTGAAGTCCAGGGACACATCGACAACTACGTGAGTGTCCATTATTGCTAAACAATGTTCATAAACTTCTTAAGTTTGTGTCATTATGCTAAATATTTTTATATGTATATATTCTCCAGAGATCTCATATATTTAAGACGATCACAAGTCCGTCAGAGTCTCTTCTAAATGAACTTCGAATAGTTGAGGTTTGTTCATATTCATGTTTCTATTTTGTGCTTGTGGTCTGATGTGCGTAAAGAATCTTTCATATTCTGATACTCCGTATTTATCAGCAATCAGGTTTCTCTTTTCACCTTGTTTGTTTTTCCTTCCTGTTTTTTTTATGCAAGGACTTTGTTGTAATTTTCCTATAATGAATAGGTAGTCCTTGCTTCATTGACATGTACGTGTATGTGGAAATGATTACTATTTGAAAGACTGATTTATTGGTTCACAGTCTAAATTGAGAAATTGACTAAGAACACTTAAGAGTTCGGTGACTAGGTAATCCTCACCATATAAAGGCAACACCTATACAATCCTTAGAATATGGGGGCAATGCCTAAACGGTTCTCAGAGCATTAAGGCATATCTTAACAGTTAGAAGCTAAGGTCCTCCCAGCGATGAATTTTGAACTCGAATGGTTCTCTTTGAACGTGTCCTTTTTGCTTTAATGATCTGAAATAGTTGAATTGCTTTAGTTGGAGATTATGGGAAACGACTGTGCTCCAATTCCGTAATATGTGATAGGTGTTGCTAAATTATTTGTTTTCCCCCCTTTATAAATCTGAATCAGACATAAAGTTTTAGAAATCTGGAATATATGGAATCTTATGTTCACTATTCAGAAAATTTCTTATTTGGTGGGATCAACAATAAAATTAATCTTGTGAGCTGAAACTCCGAAATTAACCCTATGAATTCATGTGAAGTGCCATAATGAACTTCATGCCATCAACCCCAGCATGTCTAGCTGGGATTAAGATGTGGTATGATGATACTGATGTTTAGATATTCACACTACTTCTTTACTTATGTACTAAACATTATATGCACTTATTACAGGATATGAAACGGAAATGCGATGAGAAAAGGTTTGAGCTGTTTCATTTAAGTGCAAAAGTAGTAAACTATTAATGAACTTTCACCTTTTTGAGAATAACTCCATGTATCTAATGGCATGCAGGAAACTATATGAGTATATGTTAATGCGATGCCAGCAAATAGGGAGGTCAAAAGGTGAGAAAGAAGAGAATCTCTCCATGCAACAGGTAGAGGCGGCTTACGAGGAATACGATGAGGAGGCAACTTTATTTATTTTCCGTATGAAGTCACTGAAGCAAGGACAATCTAGAAGCCTTCTGACACAGGCAGCACGACACCATGCTGCTCAGGTTGCTCCTCTATTTTGCAACGCTAAAGAGCTAATTGTCTACTTCCCCCCTCCCACCCCCCTTCTCCTAATGACATTTTTCTTTCTTGGTACCAGTTAAGGTTCTTCAGAAAATCTCTGGAGTCTCTTGAAGCTGTAGAGCCACATGTGAAACAGATCGCTGAACAGCAACACATCGATTACCACTTCAATGGCCTTGAGGAGATAGGGGAAGAAGGAGACGATGATGATGAGGAAGAGGATGATGATGGGCAGACTGATGGAACTGAGAATGGAGAGTTGAGCTTTGACTATCAAGTAGATGAGCAGGAACAAGCTCCTGTACCAACTTCAATGGAGGTAACCATTTAGTATGTCTGTTTCTGGTTGAGAAAAGCTTATTAATCCCTTGGACATGGGGGCTGCCATCTTATTCCACTTGAGAAGACTTAGAGTTCTATCACTTGGAAGGTTTTTCTGTTTCTCTTCGTCTTTGTTTCCTTTTCTTTCTTTTCCGTTTTTTTTTTGAGAAATGGGGAAGGATAACTATTCTGCTTCCCACGGTTCACAGTTAGAAATGGGGAAAATTTTCGGCCCAATGCAGAGCTTTAAGTGTTCCTATTTTTGTGAGTTTACTGGGGTGTGGTTTACATAGTTTTGGTAACAATTACATCTGTTTTTTTTTTACAGTTAGATCAAGTGGGTTCGACAGTGCCCAGATCTTCAACAATAGAAGCTGCTAAGGCAAGAAACCTGCTCTCATCTACTTTTTCAGCAATGCATACCATGAAAAGGGGGACTCAATGGCCAATAATGTAGCTATAATATAAGATGACCACGTTCTGATAGTAACAGATATTTGTTTGAGCCCATAGATCTTACTCACTCTTTAACTGAGTGTTGATGTCTATTTTGCTTGAATATATGAATCGACATTGTCGAATGAGTTCAACTATCCACTTTGTGGGCTAAATTTTTATTCTATAGCTATTTTTTTTAACCTTTTGAGAGTTTCATGCCTTTAGGTATTGTATTGATATCACTTCACATTCTGCAATTTATGTTCGTTCATTCAATTTCCTGCTTTATATATTTATTTGCATTGGCAAATTACAGGAAAATGCAAGGGGAACAGGCAAGAATTCATTTACCTTCAGAGGTGAAGTTAGAAATGGCAGCCACTCAGAGCCACTTTTTCCGGAGTATAAGGAGAAATTTACACAGAGGCAACCATCATTCACAAGAAGACTTAGCACATATGTATTACCTACTCCGGTCATTCCAAAGACATCTGAACCTTTGAGATCAGAGAAAAGTTTGAATGGAGGTACTCCAAATTTTCTACATTCATCTTCTCCTGAACAGAGGAACCATGAAGAAGCTTCAGGGAATGAGAAGTTGTTTGGATATACTGAATCGATGGGACAGCCAGTGGCCACAGAGAGGAGCAACAATTTTATGTTGGTCAGAACACCCCGCTTGGAAGATGGGGGTTTACATTCAAAACATGTTACAATCTCTGGCAGTGATTTAGAGACAATTAGGTTACAGGCATTCTCTGGTCCATTGACAAGTAAACCATGGCCTGCTAAGTCTTTCCTTGTTGAACATCTCCATCAGCGTAGTGCAGTTCCTGGTTCTGATCCAAAGAAGATAAAACTACAAGCCTTCTCTGGTCCACTGACCAGTAAATCATGGACTAGCAAGCCTGTTGTTGTGGAACATCTCTATCCATTCTCTGGGCCTATTTTACGAAAGTCAGTGCTTCAACAACAGTCATCATCTCCAAAAGTTTCATCAACCAGTTCCCCCTACCTGTCATCCCCAAAAATTAATGAGCTTCATGAACTCCCTCGACCTCCATCCAGTTCAACACTCAAATCGTTGCCAGAATGCTCCAATTTAGCTGGTCATTCTGGTCCCTTGGTTTACAGAAGGCAAGTGCCTACAGGAACACATAAAACCATAGCATCAAAAGCCTCATCTCCCTTGCCAGAACCACCCGCTGTGTCTCGTAGCTTCTCCACACCTTCTAGATCTCATAGAGTGATGGCATTACCTTTGTCCCAGCCAGTTGAAGCTGCTGAAAACCTAGAGATGGCTGATATGCTGCATCACCTCTGCTAACACCAATAACTTTATCCACCCAGCAGTCTTCATGAAAAATGTCAAGACTGCTGCTGTTCTAGGCGTTCAGAAAAGAGGTGAGTGCAAATATCATGCTTCCGTTTCTTTTTCATAATACTTGGTACTAACATTTAGTTGACTTCATCTAGCAGCTTATACTCCCTCCATATTCCATTAATTGATCCATTTGTTTTAGTTGTTTCACATTATTTAATCTATGATTTTATTTAGGAATATCTAGACATGTAAATTTAAATAATTTACATACGTATCATAATTTGGAATACAAAGTTTCTAAAGAAAATTTTTTAATTTTTTTCACTACTTATTTTTATGAAAATTTGAGTCAAACATTGAACTTTGAAACACAAAAAACAAATGGATCAATTAATGGGGTACGGAGGGAGTATTAGATTTATTATATCGAATTTCTACTTTTGGTTAGCCAATTAGCACTGCCATACTACTTAAAAGGATAATTTGAACTGTCAAATGCTATCGTAAATTTTTATACATCTTTAAGACAGTAAATTGTGATTTGTTAAAAATTTATCCAAGTCATGACGAAAATAGGTATCTGGTTTTTGTCCCACATCATCTTATTCTTTAAGTGAAAAATAAGGGGAAAAAAACTGAAAAGTGGAACCAACTTGAGAGGCAGTATAATTTGTTAATATGATGCACGTGAGTTGGTACTTTGTGGAACGTATATGTGACGTGAATCCGCCAAGTGACTTACATGCAATCATGTGTGATGTTGAGGATCCAAGAGCTCACATGCTAAAAGAGGAGGTCCTTGGTTCTCATGATCCATCCACCTTCAACGAACCTTTATTTCGAGCTCTGAAATCTTGGTTTGCGCTTCAACATGTCAATGCTCGAGCCATCAAGAACTTTTCCAAATTAACCATTCACAAAACCAAAAAGGTTAAGGAAGTTCCCAACCTGTTGATGGACAAGTTTAAAAGTGTGAGCAGCAAAGTGAATATATTCTTGGAGATGAAGGAAATGTCCACACCATCAATTCTTGGACTAAAGCCCATCCCAATGCTATGGTCCAAGACTCAAAAGCCCATATCCAATTAGTCATATCAAATGCCAAGAAAAACCATGATTCATAAAATTCTCAACCTGTTGAGTTTCCAGCTGGCACATTCAATGCACTTCAAAGGTTTCCAACCATTCACTCCTCATTAATGACGAACTTCAGTAGCTTTGAGGACTCAAGAGTCATCCAAAATCATCCAGAAACCATTGGTGAAAAAGGGGTTACAAGCGTTGAAGTCCCTCCATCAAAGCATTAAATGAGGATCACTTACTCCTCAGTTATTCTAGGCTAGATAAGGGATGAGTTTTGGCCAAATAAATGAGGAGTAAGTGATCCTCATTTAATTCTTTGATGGAGGGACTTCAAGGCTTGTAACACCTTCTTCACCAATGGTTTCTGGATGATTTTGGATGACTCTTGAGTCCTCAAAGCTGCTGAAGTTCGTCATTAATGAGGAGTGAATGGTTGGAAACCTTTGAAGTGCATTGAATGCGCCAGCTGGAAACTCAACAGGTTGAGAATTTTGTGAATCATGGTTTTTCTTGGCATTTGATATGACTAATTGGATATGGGCTTGTGAGTCTTGGACCATAGCATTGGGATGGGCATTGGGATGGGCTTTAGTCCAAGAATTGATGGTGTGGACATTTCCTTCATCTCCAAGAATATGTTCACTTTGCTGCTCACACTTTTAAACTTGTCCATCAACAGGTTGAGAACTTCCTTAACCTTCTTGGTTTTGTGAATGGTTAATTTGGAAAAGTTCTTGATGGCTCGAGCATTGACATGTTGAAGGGCAAACCAAGATTTCAGAGCTCGAAATAAAGGTTCGTTGAAGGTGGATGGATCGTGAGAACCAAGGACCTCCTCTTTTAGCATGTGAGCTCTTGGATCCTCAACATCACACATGGTTGCATGTAAGTCACTTGGCGGATTCACGTCAATATGGAAATGCTCCGAGTCTGAGCATACATTTATGAGTCAGTGAAATGATACTGTGCAAGCATTCGATGTGGCAGTGGCACACTATTCATAATTTGTTGGATGAGAAATGTGTAAAATTTAGATGAAAAGAGCATTTTGCAATGTCTTATGGTGAATAGAGTAATTTGTATGATCCTTAGCTATTTTATTTATAATCATACAGGTGCAGGTCCGGTTAATTGGTTGTGTGTTAGTTTTTCGAGCTGCGCTAGCTATTGATGAATTGCCAGACCATTTTTGTACAGGTGCAGAAATGTTAATACATCTCTTCGGGAAACATTATTGTCTCATGTTAGATGATTCCCCTCTCACCAAATAGGATATTATACATGTCTGAAATCGGTTCAAAAATTGTTTTTTGGTCCTTGCGTAATGGGGATGAGATATTACCAGTTCATCTCTGATTGCAAATGAGGCCTGCAAGGTCCATGCAGATACTGCAAGGGGTTTGGTCTGTTCGGAATTGTGCTTGACTGCTAGTTAAGAATCCGTTCTAAAATCTGTATGTTCTAGTTTGGCATGATTTCTAGTAGTTGGCGTGGGAAATTTTTTTATAGTGATCTCGAGCCCCAAATCAAACCTTTTGATGCTCTTCTTAGACGAGTCAGGTACTAAGGATGCGGGGAAAGTAACATGAGATCTGTGGACATTCGCTTTGGGAAAAAATGAAGAAGCTCTTGTTGTACTGTATTTTCTCTTTGTTGTCACTTAAACGAAGATGACAAAACTACAGTATATCTTTTTTTAAAAAAATTCCCTCGCTTTGTTCTTTTTATTTCTATTCTCCTCTAGATGATGCAATTCAAATTTCAAACATAATGTTGAAAATCTGCTGCTTTCCACAATTAATTGCGCCGGTTATCTGCTTAGTACATTTGTTCAGGGGGAAGGATATACAACAATTTCTAGTGAATAAAGTGAATGTAACAAAGCTTTTGGCAGACTCTCTCTCTCTCTCTCTCTCTCAACTGTAGAACTGCTCCCTCATTTTTCCCCCCAAAAAATCATGTGGCTTTGGTTATTTTTGCTACACGTTCTTCTCATATTATCCCCATTAAGTTACAATCTTTATATTTCCTTTAGTGAGAAGAACTGTGATTAGATATGGACTATGAAAAGTTTCTTAATTAATTTAATACTCCTACTAGTGTATGTTGACTTGGTATCAACGACTTTGAACTTCATTTAAACGAGAAAAGCTACATCCGTTGTAGTTTTAGACTTATTCCCGTAAGCCAATCTGGATTGCATCAGGCGGAAACAGAAACCCCGCGACTCAAATTAGAGAAGGGGTAGCTTAATGGTCTTAGGGAACAACGAAAATTTGATTAGCCCAAATTCAGCAGTTAGTATCGAATTAAGCACCGTGATATGATGTTATATAATCCCCTTCACGTAATGAGATGATACATGGAATGGATTTGAGACGCAACGCGTTTATTTACAGTTCCCAACATCATATCTCACGAACCCCATCAACTCTGGCCCTTCTAGCCGTGAATTATTCCTGAAGCTGCAACCACCGAAGACATACAGACGAAGAAATAAGTTTCGAAAGATAGTGGAGTAGGAAACAATTGCTGAGGAGAGGAACTAACGGAAGCCTGCTATAGCATTTACTGTTTATTACCTTTCCTCCGTGAACTTTGAGAAGGAACCTGAGGTGGGAATAGTGCCACACAAATCGTTGTTGGACACATCACTGCAAATATATAAGCACATCTTAAGGTGTCAGAAAATTAATGAAGGCAGAGACAAACATACACATGATTTATGAGGGAGGGTAAAGTGAGACTGGTCAAGTTAGTACAGGATCTTGAGGCCTGTAAGTTTTGTAAGCTGTCGTGGTATTCTGCCAGTGAGCCTGTTGCCATTGAGCCTCCTGCGGCCATCAAAATTTTTGTGGAGAATTGAAATCAGAACGACCAATCAAGAGGAGACATAAGTAGTCTAGATTGTTGGCGGCTTACAAGAACTTGAGAGTGGAGAGGTTGGAGAGCGAAGAGGGAATGGAGCCGGTGAGTTTGTTGTAGTAGAGGTCCAAGCTGATGAGGCTCTTGAGTCCTCCCACCTCCTTGGGTATGGGGCCTACCAAATTGTTCATGTACAACTCCCTGCACATCACAAATTGAAACCACCAACTCCTTTCAAACTCTCCTGTAGTGTTTATATATACAACTGTTAAAGTTGGGCAGATCTCAAACCAACCCACAGCTTGGATTAAGTACTAATTAACCTCCACCAGTACTAAAGTAGAGCAGGTAAAGGGCTTAGTCAAAACCATAAACTGGTTGAAATGGCTTGCTGCTTACAGATACTGAAGACGCTGGAGCTTTCCCAAGTCAGGAACCAGAGTGCCTGAAAGATTTGCGTTTCCCAAATCCCTGAAGTAAAAAGTTACAAGCTTGAAAACCTTCTAATCTGAAGAAGACAGAGAACCGGTAGTGATATAGATACTTATTTACTAGTATTGCAGAAATGGATGAATGAATGAACTCACAATCTGGTGACACGATTGTCGGCGTCGCAAGTAACGTGAAACCAAGTGCAAGGATCGACCAGAGTTGGATCCCAGCTCTGCAGCACGTTCCCCGGGTCCTTCACCGCTCGCCGCAACGCGTACAGAGCATCCCCTGCATTTGCACAACCGCAACAAGTTTATATACATCACAATGTTATCAAGAGAAGAATATATACAATCGTGATCAGTCTTTTAACCTTCAACGTTAGCCTTCGTCTCAATGCATAAGATAAGTAGAAGAAGAGGAAGGGCACGAAGCATGTAGGTGGAAGAGATGATCATCGCCATTTCTGACCCTTGAAGGTTGTAAAGAGACATAAACACACAACTTCCCTTTTAAAGAGAGCCGCCCAAGACTTGTAGCTCTAGCCTCTAGATTGATGCTGGTTATTGGTTTAATGGAACAAGGCATCAAACCCTTTGTTTGTTGGAGGGATTTTTATAGAGCCCATATAAAAATAGTCCTACAAAGAATTTTCCATTTGTTTGTTTCTTTTGTTGCATAAGTGCATGCTCCTGGAAGTCCTTAGACTTTGACTAATCGGACAATTTCACACGTACATTTCGTAAAAGTTCCATTTGGTCCCTCAACTTGAGAAAGTTCCTCCTACAAGCCCAAATTTCAGAAATCTTTCAATGAAGGTGAGCACAAATTATTTTCCTCCCATCAAAAAAAGAAAAGAGGAGCACAATTTCAGACGTTTGATGTGTTGATGGCCATATATATACCTTGCTTGCCTGGGTCATTTTGAGAAGTATGCCATATAGTAAAAGAAAAGTGGAGTACCCCAGATGGTAATGTAAAAGTGAATTCCAATACTGCCCTTATACTAGCTTGATTGGATCATATGTTTGTTTCGTATCGTCTCGTCTTGTATTGTTGATATTGTGGTTTGGAATTGGAGTCGTAGGTAGGAGGGAATAAAGTGATGTCTAGAAGCAAGGAGGTCTGAGGAGTCAGTTCAGTACTGCTACTGTCTACTGCAGAGTTTCAGGACCACTAACAGTGTCACTGTTCTTGCCCAACAACTTTCGTTTTCGCCAGAGAGAGAGGGAGAGAGAGAGATTCTCTCTTGGCTGGGTGCCTGCTTCCAGAAACGAATGTTTGTTGTGTATTAAATTAAAAGCCCTCCGATTCAAAAGTGGGAGCTAGCTGCTAGACTTACTTTTAAAACATGAAGAAAAAAAAAGAGCAATACTTATAAGTAATTTGTCAGTACCATTTGATGAATATTATACTCCCTTGTTTCACATAAATCGTCAACATTACTATATTAGATCGTTCTATAAAAGTTATCAATTTTTCTAAAACATAAATTTTTCATCACAATTTTTACTATTTTATCATCTTATCTCACACCATGGACCTATAAATTTTTCTCTCTCCTCCTACTCAACTTAAAGTTATGATCCACAAAATTTTCTCTTTTATAAGATTAATTTTATTAACACACTATTATTTTCTCATTTTTCTTAATACATGTGTGCAAATTAATCTTACAACCTTTGTGGAATGGGGGAGTATATATCTTTCGCCCGAGTTTTAAGTTTCGATCACCATGGGAGCTGACTAGCTGTACGTCTCGATGCATAAATTTTTCACATCTGTTTTGAGCAGATGAAGAACATAATTAAGGTCACGGGAAAAATATTTATACAGATGATCAGGGGGGACCAAAATGAAACGGTAGTCCTTCAAATTGTTTTTGACCAAATGAACGTATCCTAAGTTTTCTTTGTGGGTTACAGAAAAGAGAAGATAAGAAAGTACTGGTTAATGAATACAAACTGAAACAAGACAAATGAATTGTCCAAGCATGCATTGCGGGGAAAGGAAAAACCGAATTCACAAGAAAATGCTCTAGTGGATAAAAGGAAGTTTTTTTTTTATTATTATATACAAAGGGCCAAAGGGGGTTGGGTTTCACTTATGGATACAAAAGACTCGAACTCGAGACCTCTACAACTGTCCTCAGAAACATAATCACTAGGTCAAGTGTTCGGGATTAAAAAGGAAGTACTTAATACTCTCTCTGTCTTCAAATAATTGGTCTTATCCTCAAATAAATAGAAACATGATTCCGTCCTCAAATAATTGATCCTATCTTCAAACAAATAGAAATATGATTAACATAAAGATTAAGAAGAAGATTTAAGGACGGTAAAGTAAATATATAAAATAAATGCAACTTTTTCAGTTAATGAGATAAACTTTGTGTTAAAAAAAATTCTTAAAATGGAATGTATCTTTATATATATATATATATATATATATATATATATATATATATCAAAGTTTATGGGAAAAATGTCTCTTTTTACCACAAATATTTGGGTAAATGACCATTTTTACATTTATTTTTTTCTTGGTTCAAGTTTGCAATTTTAATTGTTTACCAATCCAACTTTACCACCGAAATACTTCATCCGTCCCAAAAAGATTTAATCGTATTCCTTTTTGGTTTGTCTCAAAAAGATTTGCATCATTTCCTTTTAAAGAAACTTTTTCACATTACTTTTACATTTTAACCCTCTAGTTTCATTCTTCATCCAAAAAGTTAATTTTGTCTTATATGACAGTTTTATTTTATTACCATCAACTCTTCAAATGCTCAAAACAAAATGGGACGGAGAGAGTGTTACCCACACACATGTACGTAATTAAGTTAATTACGTGTTTAAGTTTAATTACCGGATTTTCGTTAATTTCTGTTTTGGGATTTGCTTTACATGTTTGGTAATTATGGATTTAATTTGGTTAATTTTGGGATAACCCGGGACGGATTTAGAATTTATTACGCGGGTGCGCGTAATTCCTGGGAGTTGCAATTTTGAGTGACTCGGGACTTATATTTGGATAATAAAAATAGGTTTTATGGGTTTTGTGATGTCCTGAGTATGTGGTTAAAGTTTGGTTCGATCGGAGTAAGTTTGGTAAAAGTTACATTTTACTGAAAAATGCAGTTTTGAAAGTGAGTGAGATATTTGAAAATTGGCAATTTTGGTAAAAAGAAAGGTAGTGGGACGCATGGGAGAGAAAAGAAGAGGACAAGTGTCACTTTGTGGTGGAAGAAGAAAAGAAAAGAAAGGTTTATGGAAGAGTTATATATATATATATATATATATATATATATATATATATATGTGTGTGTGTGTGTGTGTATGTGTGTGTGTGTATTTATGCTAATAATACATATATATATGTGTAAGTAAAGAAAAGGGTAATATTTGGGCATTTTGGTAGAAAAGAGAGGAATGGGGCGGATGGGTGATGGAGAGGAGGGACATGTGTCCTCTTTTGGTTGAAGAAGAAAAGAAAAGAGAAGGAAAAGAAAGGAATTAAGGGAAGAAATGTATTTGTAATTGTGCAAATAATACATATATATGTTTATATGGGGAAAAGAGATGTTTTGGTCAACACTTTACAATTCTTCTTCTCCCTCATCCGTCTCTTTCTCTCTTCCTCTCTCTGTGATACGCCATTGATGAGAGCTTAAGCTCACAACTGATTTCCGTCGTTTGGCGACCAAACTTCGAGGTATTGCACTTAAATCGTTCATTGGGTTGTATGGATCAGTAATCTGAAGTTTGTTTTGGAAGAATCAGTTTAGTTTGCAAGTTATGAGCATTTGAATTTTGGAGTGAATAGTATCATATGCTCCTTTGTTTGATTTTTTGGTTCCTAAGCATTCTCGGCACTTCCTGGTGCGTATTTGATAACGAGGAACGTAGGAAGAAACGCACCCGAGGTTGTGCCGATTCGCGTCTGCAAATTTGGGTGTAATTTTCGACGGAGGAATTAGTGAAAAGGGAGTTGTTTTGAAATTGACTGCGAAATTTCTACCGGGACCGTCGATCGAGAATTTGGAATTTGGACTATAACCCGAGGTAAGGGTTCGGTGTGTGTTTAGGAGTATTGCTTTGCGTAGCAAGCATACTCGGATATAGGCGAGGCTAGGTTTGGAAGAGGAGTGCCCCGATGACGCCGACCTAGCTCTGGTATAGACATTGTTGTGCAGAGAACGATTGGGATTCCGATATACCTACAATGGTTATCGATGAATTTACCGGGATTCCGATATACCTACGATGGTTATCAATGATTCATATTGATTGATCGATGGGGTCGCTCCCCGAGTGGTACCATGCTCTACCGACCGATTGTGAATGGACACATGGCCATTGCGGTTGGACCGGGCAGATCTCGCAATGGTCCATAACAAAGAATGTTACCGTTTCGATTTTGAATTGAATGTGATTGTGATTGACCGAATTCATTGCATATGTTTGATTGTGTTGCATTGACTGAGCATTTGATTGATTGGTGAGATGCTTGTGTATCGTATTCGCTCGCTTCCGATTGCAGTACATTGTATCGACTATTATAGTAATCGTACCATGTTTATACTGTTCTCTTACTAAGTTCTTTCGAGAACTTACCCTTATATCTACCGTTTCAGGAAAGGGAAAGGAAAAGCAAGTCGCCGAGTAGAGGCGAGGTTGCTAGAGTTTGAGGTTTGGACACCAGCAGCAGCAGTTTCACTTTGGTGCGGTTGGATTTTGCGTGACCGTTATTGGTTGGTTTCTTGTATTCCGAACTTGGTTCTGGCTCTGTATATTGTTCATAACATGCATGTTTCATTTTGTAAGGTTCGGTTGTGAAATGGTAAGGATTGCATAAGTGTTATGTTCGGAGTTCGAACCGTTTGTTTCGCGTTGTAATTTAAGGTTTGGGGTTCAGTCGGAGGGTCGGGTGATCACCAGGTGATCACCAACTCCAACACTTTGCAATTTGATGACTTGCTGTTTTTTAGGTGATCACCAGGTGATCAACTCGCTTCAACTTGATGATCACCAGGTGATCAACTGGATTCTAGATGATCACCCGGTGATCAACTCATTAAACTCCAGGATGTTATGAGACTTCCCGATTTTAGGTGACCACCCGAAATCATCTAAATAAGAAATTTTGCCCCTTTTGATCCTCTAACTTATCCTTTTGTTACGTCTTGTCCCAAAATGACCTGAAGTGCCACAATCAGTAATTTTATGAGAAAAACAACCCCATTCGCATAGGTAAACATCTTGGGACTTAGTTGAGCATTAGTGCTATGGTTTAAGGAAATTTTTGGGTGATCCCCAAAGGCGGTTGCCATGTTGCTAGGGTGGTTTGTGATAAGGTTGTGAGTGAACCGTCGCCCCCTTCCCCTTTCCCCGGTTTGGTCCGTTCTCCGTGCGTTTCCGCGTATGTGGGGTTTAAGGTGGGGATGGGGTGACAGAGAGTAGTATTTTGGACCCATATTGCTATTAATTTGAGTGACAGTGAGCATATACTCAAATATTCCTCTAAGAATTCCAACGTCCACTACGTAGAAAAAGCATTTTTTTACCGCGGTTTTACTGCGGCTAGGGCCGCGGTAAAACTTTTCTCGTGGTAAAATCTGCTTCCCAACTTGGTTCCACAAGTTACCACGGCCTTTTGTCCGCAGTAAAGCTCATTTTTAGGGTTTCTCTCCTCATTTCACAAATCCGTTGTTCACAATCCATCTTCATCTTCTTCCTTCATCTCTTTCTCTCCATGCTCTTCTTTCTTTCTATTCTTTTTGTTATCTAATTTCGTTCTCTTCTTCTTCTCTGTTCCTTCTTCTTCTTCCTCTTCTTCTTCTTTTGTTTTCCTCTCCCATCTCTCTCTCAGTGAAACAAAGGGGTTGGAAACGAAAGGATTAAGGGGCTGGGCTTTTTGAGCAACGATGAAGAAGAGGAAGATTGATCCAGTACGCATAAGAGACAGGGGGATGAAATTTATGGGTTTTTATGTGTTTGGTGGATGAATCTGGGTTTTTTGGGTTTGGTGGATGAATTCGGATGAATATTCTCCATATTTTTTTATTTATTAAAAATGTTTACTACAGCCGTGGTAGAAGTAAGTTGCATTAAGTATTGCGGTTCCAGGCACAACAACCCTTTTTACTGCGAGACCAAATACTGCGGGGACTACCACGGACCATCCCAGAGTAATTACCGCGGGAATGGTCGTGGTAAGGCTTGTTTCCTCTACGTAGTGGTGGCGGGTCTGTGGTTATATGTCAACTATGTGGACCGGGTGAATAGGCAAGCACTTTGAAGCCCTTTGTTGACGTGTCCACCCTTCTCCGTGCTCCACCACAATCTGTTTGTCCTTTTGCTCCACCACATACCCGAAACTCTAATTTGGACAAACCCGACCTAGCTACGGTGATAGATGGTGGTGAAACCTAGTTGGAGAAGAATGAGATCTTACCAAATTTCCAGTCATCATCCTTGTGCGAAATCTTGTTGGCGGTTGTTTTGGTTCTCCATTTCCAATCAGATCTACAATTTACCAGACAAGCTCTCAGATTCACTTCTTCATCGTCAGTGATTTCACGCTCTTCGGCTTCTTAACCACCACCACCACTTGAATCGTCTAGCCACCACCTGACCCGACATCATCGGCAAGCGAGCATCACAATTCAGCTCGACGACCCAACTCCAGCACAATTCTGCCTCCAGTGCGAAGTTTGTCCTCAACCCCGAAGCTCGTCCATCGCGATTAGCAACCCAAATCCGCCTTCGCCTGCAGGTGTGTCTTACCGAAGCAAGCAATCGCAGTTCGTATCTGTCATAATTAAGCCTCCTTCCTCCTCGACCTCAATTGGAAGGAGCGGGGCTGGAGCAGATAAATTGTACGGATGAAATTGTACTAGCCAATTTGTTCATAAGTAGTAAAAAGTAAATAATTAGTTTTGATTTAATCATTAAATTCACCACATCATCAACACACATTAGATTTGTACACCATGGAAAGTAACATTACATGTTGGAAATTTTAACGCCTAATGGTAAACGATGACCTAAAACAATGACGGTAATGGTATTTTCGAACCAGAAAAAAATGTAAAAAGAACCCTTTACCCAAATGTTAATGGTAAAAGTGGACCGTTTTTCTCCAAATTTATGTGAATAATGGGGTATAAGATTGGTTTTGAAGGGAATTCAAAAACGTTTACAGATAGAGTACTAGTTTAGTAGCTGGTGCATGCATGTGAGGGGTGAGTATCGGGAGTAAAACAAAAACGGGGTTAATTACCTCGATAAGCAAGCAATGATAATGTTGAGGATTTTGGTAATGTTGCCGAGGCACAGTATCTATGCTCTATATCGGGGCCTGTCAAAATTAGGAAGCAAAACACGAGGAAAACAAAAAACAAAAAGGAATAAAACTGAATATAATAGTTGTATTATTATGTGGGAATCTGAGGAGGAGAAGCAGAACAATGTAAAACGCGGTAATCTGCGGCTATCGGGGCCAATTACAAATATTCTCCTCTTAGGACGTGTTCATTCGAAACTGGGGAAAAAAATTGAAATTTTTTTAATTGATGGATAAAATTTATGTGAATAGAGAAATTTGAGAAACATATTATTTCATAAAAAATTGATGGTGAATTGTAGATTTAAAGTTATTTTGTGTATTGAAAATTGAAAAAGTGGAGAATTAGTTTTGTAGTTGAACTTTGCCAGGAGCCTATGCGTATTTGCATGGGGATTTTTGTACTAACTCGCCCTTAACTAATTAAATTAAACTCTGCATTGATCTTCACCTCATATTATTGAGAGCACGACATCCGTAGGAGCACAACCACTAGACTACATGTTTTAGACACATTTTCTTTATTAAACATCCGTAGGAGTACAATCACTAGTCTACATGTTTCATACACTTTTTTATACTCCTCCGTCCCCGAATAATTTAGACACTTTGCTTTTACTGTTTTACGTATTTAATCTATGATTTTTTTCATGAATTTTTAGACTTTAAAGTTAATAATTTATATGCATGTCATAATATGAAGTATAAACTTTTAAATATATTTTTCTGAATTTTTAAAACTTGCTATCTTTGTTAAAATTTGAGTCAATAAACATCAATCTCAAACAAAGAAATTCAAAGTGTATAATCTTTCAGACGGAGGTAGTATTAAACATTTGTAGGAGCACAACCACCAAACTATATGCTTGCTTCGGACACATTTTCATTATTATACGCGGCCTGTGCAAACAAAACACCGTTTGATTTATGTTCACTTTATCAAACCTTGGGCGTTTAAATGATTTTTGAGAATTTTGATTTTTTTTTTTGAAAAAATTGGTGTAATATATTCCCTCAATCTCTAAAAAATTATGGCACACATTTTCTTTTTGGGTTGTCCATGAAAAATTATACATTTTTATTAAATGAAAACTGACATCTAAAAGTTACCAAACTATTCATACTTTATATTTAATTTTTTATTTTATTTTTTATGCAACCTCAATTTAAGGGTAATTATGTCAAACTACATAAAATTATACATTCACATAATCTCTGCGCTCAGTCAAATTAAAAAATATTTTAAGGACGGAGTGAGTTCGTGAGAAAAATTAGTAATTTAATACTCCTAAAGTTGGAAACAACTAACCTCTTCAATTTTAACACTTGACAAACAAAACATTATACTCCCCCACAAGATCGAAAAGTTTGACTGGAAGCGGAGATTCAAGTGAATTTAAAATTTGTGTACATGTTTACTTAATTGTCTATTGGTTGAAAGTGCACCAAAAACGTTGTAGAAAAAAATAAAGATAAATTGAGGATAGTTTAGTAACTTTAGAAGTGAGAAATTTTATTTTAAAGAAAATGATCAATTTTTATAGGACAATCCAAAAAGTAAATATGTTCAATTTTTTCGGAATGAGGGGCTGGGAGTAAATAATTAAAAACTAACTATTTTCTTAAATATTTTCTCTCATAAATGTACTGTTTATTTTCAAATTTCAAATTTATTTCGATTTATTATTTAAATAATTACGAAACAGGTATAGTTGAAATTATAAAATAAAAAATCATCAATGTAATTATCATTTTCCACGGCATGTAAGATGGTTGATGATAAAAATATATAAATTAAACGTCAACAGATAAAGTAGACTATTTATTTATCATTGGGGACGGAGGAGACTCTACATCGTCCCCATATTATTTCACACATTAATTAATGTATGTATTCTTTTTTTGGACAACAAAGGGTGAATATTACTAAAAAAACAGAGGGAGGAAAAACAAAGACTTAGAATCCATGAAAAGAGGGTTTAAGCTACGAGGAGGCCGGAGAACACAACATCTCCCCTAGACAGCGAACAAACGAGTCAGCTGCAATGCAACACAATGAAAAATCCAGAATTGAAATGCCGTTAAGGAAACCAGCAGTTTTAAGAGAATAATAATTATTTCCTTGAAACATATAGCAATTCATTATTTTCTTGAAACAGAGTTAAAGAGTAAAATAAAAATCTTATTCGAATGAATATGAGGAAAAAGGCACAAGTATAATGCTTCTCTTCTAAAATTGGCGAAAGAAAATTCCCAGCTGAGTGACTGGCGGTTGGTTTTTGGAAAAGTAGAGGACCTTTTTCCTTTTCTTGCTGGATTTGTTTCGGAGGACACATATGGGCCGAATAGGCCCACTAATACTTGCATTTTGGAAGTAGTGGATATCGTCTTTTCATGCTTCCATCGCTCCGGGCCCATATCCGTGTTTTGACCTTTCATTTTTTTTTCATGGGTTTTGACCTTCCACATGGCATGTTTTTTGTTTCCCCTTTTCTCAAACGTCTCCAATCCCCGATGTATTTTCATCCAAATTTTATCAATAATCTATCAAATTAATTCATTTTCTCAATTTTTTCTTAAATAACCATCATATCAATTTCAAATATATAAACAATTAGGTTTAAATAGTTGTGTGTACAAAAAAGTAGAAGAAAAGAAATGGATTAATAAATTTTATTTGCTGGAAAACTATGGATTTTAGAGAATAACCGTATCAAAATAAGAAACCAAGTATTCTTTTAATCTACCCTGTTATCTGTTTTTCAATAAACGTAATATATGTTGCCAAGACAGAAAATAAATAGTAAATGTAATATCTAATGCTTCATACTATAAATTTTGCACCACATTACCCTTATTATATACTCTTCCTCCAGCACGTTTTTATTTCTGTTAATACTCAGAATTAACATTAATATATACAAATACTGGAATAGTGACGAGGTACTTGGTAGTGTGTCCGAGAAGATTGGCATCCCGAACAGGTAAGATCCTGCCATGCTGCAATGAGACCAACTTTTCTGAGCTGCTATGTCCGTTGTCGAGCCGTGTCAGAGCTGAGCTGCGTCCGACGCAGAGCAAGCACCTCGTACAACACACGCCCAAGTCAGTATTCGCACGTGATATCGACCGGGATCGATTGAACAAAGAGGAGGTAACCAAAAAGGGTCGCAGTGGGGGATATTGAATGAGGTATTTATAGTATTGAGAAGAAGCGTGGGTCGGATGACAGTAAAAGGATGAGGAGCTGCAGATTTGTGGACCGGGTTTGCAGGCAGCATGGAAAGCTCGGAATCGGAGCCATAATGGGGCGAATTGACCCCACCAATTTCCAAATTTGTATGTGCATGAGCGGGGTAGTGGGTAGAAAAATTAAGTGGTTTGGTGCGTTTTGGATTACAGAAATGAGGAACAATGATGATTCATGATGAGTTAACGTTTCTTAAAAGAAGTGACTTGACTAAGGCAAAGGCAACAGCATGATGATGGATGGAAAAGGAAGTGGGGATAAAAGTTGGAAAATAACCTAGAAAAAATGTTATGGATATTCTCAACACTCATTTTGATATCTTTTCCATTCAAAGATTTCTTTATGTTTTCGTTTTGGTGACCTAAAATCAAGTAGATCCACAAAAATAATTACGTACATTTGTTGAATGAAAATATATCCAAAATGAGTGTCAAAAGAGTCACCAGCCTTTCCCAAACAACAAATTGGAAAAAGTTAGTACAATTTAAGTACTACTACCAGCTGTTCAAACACCACTCCCAAAAGCGTTCCTCACGGGACGGACCATTGATTATATAATCACTACCCCACGATCGACCAGACTAGCCTAGCAACGCTTTCTTGCTTGCTTTTCTTAATTTGTGAACACCTAATTAAATTACTCACTTAACAGACTTCATTTCATCTCACTTTAAACCTTTAACACTATAAACCACTTTTCAATAAAGTTTCCAACATCTAACGTTGTTATCAAACGTACGCACCATATGTTGTTGGCTAGTCTACCGGTATCAATACGTAATTGCAGGATGCCTGGCAGCGCAAAAAATGCTACCAAAAGTACTACTATAGTAGCACAAATTGCGCTACCCTCCTTGCTATCTTTTGGGCAACAACCTGTAGAGCTGGAGCTACCATTACGTACTTGTTTAGGATCAGGTAGCAGTAATGGGTGCGGCGAAGCCGCTCCTAAGGGGAATACCCCCTAAATTCGCTACCGTGTCGCACCCTATGTCGCTACCACCAGATATTTTTGTATGGTGGTAGCGGATTCGGTAGCAGGTTGGCCGCTCCCCCCACCAAGTTAAATCAGACGAATTTTTTTCCATATCTAAACTCTCTCTTTTAACCTCACACTTCTCTCTGAGATCCTCACTCTCCTTCAACCTCACACTTCTCCTTCAACCTCTCACTCCTTTCTCCTTTCAACCTCTGATTATTCTCCTTCAAAAGATCTTCTGCCGCCACCATCGTTACTCGAAAATAGAGAGATGAAGCATTGGGATCGGCAGAAAGATGAGCTTTCGAGATCGCTGTCGTCGTTGAAGCCAGATCTTCTGAGAAGCGACCACCGCCACCATCATCAGAGATTTTTTCAAGATCTAGGTTTTTTTAGTTTTTATGTTGTATTTGAATTGTTAGGGTTTTTGAATTTCTTGGTATTTTTTTAGTTTTTAGTTTGTATTTGAGTTTTTGTGTTGTATTTTGTTTGTTATACATGTTTCTTTATAATAAATTTTTGATAAATGATGAATTTGGGTTGAATTAGTTAAGTGACAAATTTGGGTTGATTATATGAATATGAGATGAGCTTACATTTATTTTTTTATTTGGTAAAATTATTTGGGTGCAGTCTAGTAGCGGTTCTTGGTTGAGGGTGCGCTCAATTTGATTGCGGCTTTAGGTGTGGCATATCCAGCTACCTTGGAGGCGGATAAGGGAGCGGCGGAGCCGCTACTCCCATCCCAGTAAGTACGCAATGTACCAATGGTAGCTCAGGTGGTAACACATCTTGCGCTACCACCGCCCAACGTGGCAAAACCCAGCCGTCATTTATGGTAGCGCTCTGGTAACGTCGGGAGTAGTACTAGTTATTATTATTATTTTTTCATTTTCAAGTTTATTGCTTTCTTTAAATTAATAAATGTAGTAATATGAAATATAATTGAATGATAATTTGGGATTAAAAGCATAAATGAAAATAAATATATGACTATAAAACCATCCAAAATAGTTTAAATACAAGAAATCTGAACCAAATAAGTTGAACTCCGCATGAGGGTCGAAACCTTGAGGCTCGAAATCGTAGTGGTACTGTGGCTCCGACTGTTGCATCATGGGCTCATAATAATCACTACTGAATGTCATGTTAGGATGGGAGACGGGAACCTGTCGCGGAGGCTCCTCGGTTACTGCATCATGGGCTCATAATTCCTACTGTAAATTCTGAAAATTCCACTTAATTTCAACTTAATAAAACATAATCATATACAATAAAAAAAATCCCATTAAATCAAAAATCCAAAATAAACATACAAATTCAGAAGAAAAAAAAAGCAAAACAAAATCATCAAAAATCAGAAAAGATGCACATAATCTCAAGACAAGTTCAATAATTTAAGGGAGTTGGGTTTTGAGGTTTCTGACCTTAAATTTCTTTTTTTGGTGCCACCACTGTTCGTCCACCTTCACTTGTGAAATGTCGAGGCTTCATTTTGAAAACTGTCCAAAACTTTCTTAGATCCCGATGTTTTGAGGGGTATCGATATAAACTACATGTTGCGCATGGTTTGCAAGTATGAAAGGATCATATATCTTCAATATTTGAGATGTGTGCTCCACGTCTATGATCCTGAAATGCTTATTCATCCTCACACCTTTATACAGATCAAACCACGTACCCTTGAACACCGTTAGCTTTGAGCTATTGTAGCGAAGAACAATACTTTCATCAATCATGCCATAAAAATCCACAAACGCTTCCTCATTTGTGTCACCAAAGACACATACGCCCTAATTAGCAGTCCTCTTGTCCCGTCCATTTTTTTTGGTGTGAGATCTAAACCCGTTAACAAATGGTGGCAACCTTTGTCAGTTTTGGTAGTGCAATGGTAGCGCAATTGGCGCTATCAAGTTGGTAGCGCAATATGCACTACCATTGGCGCAACCTCCAAAAACCTTCCAGCTAGCGTTTGGGGTAGCGCAGACCAGATTTGCTACCATGGTAGCACCCAGACGACAACTAGGACGCTACCAAAAGAGCTGCAACTACGTAGTGTATGTTTAAGATGATGATGATGATCTTGTGACTTCAAATCCTCTCCAGCATTTTCCATCACGGTCTTACTACTATTATGTAATGTGGCAAATCAAATCCGGCCAAATGAAAATGTTAGGATAATTTAGGCTAACAGTTGTTTTATAATGACAAAACTCATCATTCCTTGAACCTAATTATTTATTTATTTATTTATTTATTACAACTAAAACTAATACTACTTGTAACTTGTCCCACCTAGCTCCTGCTAAGAAACAAAAAGTTTTAAAGGGAAGAGAAGGCGTAGAAAAAGGTGAGAGGGCCAAAGTCCAGAAAGCGGACACAAGAGATTGATTGGGTCAAAGAGAAAGAAAGGATCTTTACAGTTTGAACAATGCACAACTTGATTTTGACCCCATTAACGCAAAAGGCGATGGATCCTTGTCCGTTACTAACCTTTTCATCTCTATATATTCTCGTCGTAACAATATCACTTTTTATAATACAGGAGTAAGTTTTAGTTTTCATTCTCCATCACAAAGTAGCTTTTCTTTTGTATGCGCACCTTATTTTATAACAGTCAAATTTTCGTACACAAATAGAAATAATATAATTCGTACACAAACAAGAAGATAATGATTTACAAGCCATAGAAAAGTTTATCGCTGGGCCTGGATGTACCTATGAAATGAAGTCCCCCGGTTATTTAAATTGATCATAATAAGTGGTAGTCAGAAAAGTTCTACTTGTTCATCGATCGCCCTCCTCAACTTTAGCTAGTTCTTCAGAACTCGCGGTGGATCTCGCACAATTGTCGTTACTTTAAAGTCTGTGAATAAACAAGTGAATTCAGGCTTAGACCCATCAATCCAATAGCCACCACACATTAGGACTGATTTGATAGGGCCGGGAGAAAGAAAAATGGTTATATTGATTTAATTACCTGATGCCTTAGAGGCTGGAACTGTTCCGGCCAATGAATTCTCTGTCACATTCCTGCTCGATCTCTCATTTAATGTAATTATTTTAGGTTAGATATATACCAAATACTTATAAATCAAATTAATTTAGCCCAACTCACTCACATGATCAGCAAATTCCCGTATCCAATAAGTTGAATAACCTTCATCGGAATGGTGCCACTCAGTTTATTACTGTTTAGTCTCCTGAAGCAAAACCATATATATTACTGAAATATATATATATATATAGTCTTCCACTTGGAATATGTATTTTTCTAAATTAATTTCACACAACTACATCTACAATATGTATTCATTCTTTCTCCAGCTACCTTCAGAGTTGCAACTGATTCTTGTGATCAGACACATAGCTGCTGCAATGAGTAGAAAAATTGCACTCTGAAACCCCATTTGGAATTTAACAACAGTACTCCACAGATGAAATTGATGTTGTTTGTTGCAAAGAATATGTCACACAACACAACCATAATAGTTCAAATTAATGCAGGCCATGTGGGTGTACCCGGATGACTCTGTGACAAGCAAGCTGCATAAATAAATACTGAAACTATCTAGAAGACGAAAATTCAACTCTTCACGTGTTTGCACTTTGCTTGCTTGGACTGGACGGATGAAAACGACAAATGCGGACATGTTGACTTTTGACCCGAATTCAGATCGGAAATCAGACTTGGCCCTTTGATCACTTATAAATACAATTAAGTAGCTACGTCAAATAATTGCCCACTACTACATATAAATATAATAAACAACTCCTCTAATTTGTGGAACGCCAAGGTTGATCAAGAATTAAATAGGGCGCGATCAAAACTGAATACTTACGTTTCTTTCTTGGTCTCAAATCTCAATACGCTTCATCTTCAAGCCCAGAAAATTAAACTCCTGCCCTCACTTTCAGGCTAGCTAGCTACCATGATGAATGGTGCATGAGTATCTGACCTTTGCCCTTGCAGTGCTTTATATATCCTTACTTAGTACATGACACCTAACAATTCCAATCATAGTCAACGTTCTTGAAATAGTCCCAAATGAATAACAAATCCTCTAACTAAATATGAGATTATGGCAAATCATGGATCAGTACTCCGACTTTCGTGAATCATTCAAAGGAGGGCTTGAATTGTGACTCGTTCAATCACTCGTACCCCAAATTATTCACTCATTGCAGTTAAGGGCCTCAACTCAGTAACTCTATTAACGCCGTCACATTACTAACAATTCAGTAACCTAAAAGTAACCCAACTCCAGCTTTGGAATCGTCTGCTCTGAAAAATTGGGATGAAATCGCAGTAGTGCTCACCATGGCGATGGGAACCGAAACCATATCCACACACTAGATGTCTCGAGTACCAGCTACAAAACAGAACCACATACCACTGTATCTGAGTCAATTTATTACTAGAAGCGAATGAGGGAGACTCCCGACCCCATTCACCCAGAGAAAAGCAGCCTCACTGCTCCAGGCAGGGAGGGCAAGGCTGAATCATGCCCCGCGACTGCAAGGGGGAATCGCACTAACAGGTGGGCTTTAAATTAAGTTTAGGTCTTCGTTTGATTTTATTGTGCAAATAAACATTCTAGACGTCTGGACTCGGATCTAAAAATACCACATAAGTATATTTTTAGAGTTAACAAAGCAACCATAGAGCTTAACTAAACGTTTCATCAATATAGTACAGTATGTGTTTATATGGATAAGTATGGTATTAGCGTTAGAGCTACTTATAGAAAAACAGACACGCCAATGAGGAATAATACTCCTGAACCATAAGTGGATCTGGGAAGACGACTTTGGAACCTTGAAGAATCCAGGCCCAGGAACTTAGTGGAAGAGATGAACGACATTTCATTCTCCATGACATGTTTTGATCAGGGCCAGGAGCTATTTTTTATGTTTTTTAATCTAACACACGTTAACAAGACCGTAAATTTTAACATCCAACGCATTCTTTTAAATATTGCAAAACTAAAGTGTTAAGATGAAAAACTCCTTGGTGATTAGGGAGGTTTTGGGGAGTTAGATGGAATTGCTGTGGTGGGAGTTCTTATTGTGCCCCTAAGTCACCCATTAACATTTCTCATTCTAAAATTATGAAAATAAGTTTTTCCAACTTACTAAAACAAACAATGCAATTAAGAATTTATAAAATGGATATTGGAAAATGAAACTAAGAAAAAAATTTCAAACAAAATTAAAGCGGCATCTTATTACTTTGGTAAAATATTTCCCAAACTATATCTGTTTGAAAAATTAGAAAACATTAAAATCTAGCTTTCCTTTTTTTTTCTTAAATATATTTATAATGGAAAGCTTACTTTCAAGGAAAGACCAAAATTGAATACTAATCGATTAAAGATTACTATTACGAGTACTTCTTAATTTGGTACTAGAAAACTTATTAATTTGGTATGCACTGCAATAACCTACTACTTCTTTCGCAGTAGAAATTTAGATACATTTACCTTTTTAAGTTGTACAGGAAAGTAATACCACTATTTTTTTTTTCTGAATAAAAATAATCAAACAAACTTCCTTATAATGCTTACTTTCTATTCAAACCAAAAGAGTTACACGAAATGTTACTTTTATCTTATACATTTATTTTATTTCATTACCCTAAAGTTTTCATTTAAATATCTGCACCAATCATATTCATTATATTTAGTGGGACGAGCGGAGTCTTGTTTTCTAAAATCTAAATAAAAATGTAGCTATCATAGGAATTAGAACAGATTCGACAAGAAAAGATATCATCCATTAAGATTAGGGACATTTGCTCGGGGGTGTTGTGGAAAGAATTATCCAACCTCAAAACGGCTATAAATGTATGGCCGAGCCTGATTTGGCAGCCTCGAGATTCAAAGAAAACGAAGACGCTAAAAAAATAAAACAACAGAGAGATTTGTACGTTCTACATTTACTCTATGATGTATGAACATGCCTGTATAGGGAAGAGAGGTCCTACGTGAAGACATACAGAGTCAAGTTTTGTAGCCAGGGATGACTTGCCTGTGTGCTGTGCCCTGCTCCCTCACCCCACTGGCAGTCTCCTTGGCTAGCGAGACAGGCTCTTGTCATTCACGCTAGACTTTCTATTCTTCCACTATGCCTACCTACACTTCTTGTTCACCATACCAAAACATAAATGGGTTAGTACTTAGTAAGGCATCACTGAATTGGTTGTTATTTTGTGCTGACAAACCTTGGTTCCTGAGGTAAGTTTTCTTTTCAAGCATAAATTTCATAGCCAGCAACTCTTTCTCATCCTGTTCATGACATATGCAGCTTCATGCAAACAGAAATGAATTCAGCCTAAGAAACTATTGAAGCAAACTTTCAACCAATTCCTCAACTCTCATGTAGATAATGGGATAAAAATGTTTGTTCATGTATTTGTCTGTGTAAATCAAGAATATGCACAATAATGAAGTAGCGGTAGCATCACATTCAAAATCAGAGTTTCACGCAGGCAACGCAAAACTCTCCTGCTTCCACTGAGGCAGATCTACCACAGCACAAGCGTCAGATTTCTCAAAGTCAGCAACCTGCAAACAAACAGGAACCAGTTTGCACGGGTTCATCAAGTGAAAGAAGATAACAAAAACATACGAGGAAGATTACAACTTACCTTCTCACTGCATTTCGGGCAATAATGATATTTGTGCCAAAGGCAGTCCATTGAAGGGCAAAGGAAACAGATTCCAAGCCCAAATGGAAGAATGCAACCAACAGCAGCTGCGAGACTTGGTTTGGATCTGAAGGATACGATACAATTAACTCAACTACATTGATGCTCAGTTGCTCACAAGGCACAAAGTATAAAGAATAGAAACATGCTCAGGCCTCAAACATGAAACTGAAACTGAAGGCGAGATCATAAAAACTCTAGCTTGATTTAAAAAAAAAACATGGTTATTTTGGTTCGTTCACAGATGTTCAGACTTCAGCACATAATTGATGCATACATAACACTTAATAGAGCAAATGCCAGAAAATGATATCCACCGAAGATCCATATCACCAGTAAAATCAATAACCTTGCAACTACTTGAAACAGGATAAAAGGAAAGAATTCAATCAGTCTAATCTACTATATCCCTATGCTTGTTTTGTATGAGATTCTAAGGAGAACTGAATGGGCAAGTTGTAGCTTCGACTTGAGAAGTTTTAACTTTTATGCAGCAGCAACAACAGCAATAAAAGTTGGCATTGGACCACCATCAGCATTGGAATATCAACTAAACCGCTTTATATGTAACTTAATTTGACACAGAATTTTCAAACACTATCCCTTTGCTTCGAGACTTTCCTACTTCCCCAGTTTCTTAAACCCTCAAACACTCCATTGGCAAGAAGCAGATACGATTAACAAGAAATGGATTGTAAACGCTGAAGATATCAAACCAAGTAAATTAAGACACAAACTTCATTCCATCAATAACAGTAACACTCGGCTGAGGGGGAACTTGGAATTGTTCAAGGCAACCGATTCAATTCATCACAAAGTTATCAAACAGCGTTCAGTTCATATACTGGATCAAACCCAAGAGAACCTTTACTATAATAACATGACCGTCTTGGGAGCTGGAAAGAAGTAAAGCGAATGAGAAGATGATGAACGATTTGAATCATACCTGACGAGAGTGAGGCCAGAATTTCCACAGTAGGGGCAATTGAAAGGGGCAGGCGTGTCACGAAACAAGGTCTGTTGGATCGGAATCCCGTTGGGGTCACCGTAGACGGCGTTGGGCGGAATCATGCCGGCCTGGTAGAGATTAGCGCCGGCGTAGTACGGAACTCCGGTCACCGGTTCGTTCTTCGACATGTTCGCGCGAGGTCCGATGTGATCAGGGCGTGGGGATTGGCGGAAGAGGAAACAATCGGCGTTAATCGGCAGGGTAGTAGTGGGTTTTAGTCAAGTCAAGCAGCACGAGATTGAAATGCAAGTATATAAAGGTGAGCCGTAATCAGGATTGTTGATCGGCCATAGCCGAGGACTTCCCTTTACGCGTATTTGAGTTGACAGACCCAAAATTCCGTGCTTTATCGTTTTTTGCCTTACCATAAGTGGTCCGTTTATTTACGATATGTGAAAAAACAAATACCTAAATATATTATTAATTAACTAATTTAATTAATTAATTTATTAAATTAAAATACTAAAACATCCTTTATAGAGATTTATTAAGATGATAAATTTGACATTTTCATGGTATGTATTTTTCTACATATGTGGTAAATAGACATCCACTTCTTCTCCTAAGAGAGTCATCTTCTTTGAGAAGTCCAACCGCCATAAGATCCAACATCACCGGCACCTCGTGCAACATCCACCTCATTCAACTATACCCCCCTACAAGAAGGGCCTTCTAATCACCTTGAAGATGGCTTCCACCACGTCTCTGCTATGGCAATGGATCAAGAGCCCATACTCGAGGTCACCACCGCCAATATGTCACGAAGGAGATAGTTGCTCGAGATCTCATCCACGGTGGGTGAGGCCTGGGCTGGGGTGGGATTGGTTCGCCAGTTTTGGGCGGCGGCGGACTTGGTTTGGCGGGGTTGGAGGGGCTGGGATGGGGAATGCGGGAGGGTTGCCGAATCGTGGCCACCAAAATGGAAATAGAAGGACTGATGTGGGTGGGATTGTAAAGTTTAAAATTACTTAGGTTAGGCTGTTTATTATTCAAAAAGAGTTAGACTAAATTGAATATTTGAACCGGACATTTACATTCATACCCTTCATTTAATGGCAATTTGATGGAAAATTAAACAACGAGATTTCAGTAGGATAAAAATGTAACTTAAGGGAAGTAAGTATAACAAAATTTTAAAATATGATCTAAATAAGACAATCATGTAACTTAATAGACTATGGATGAAATTTAATCAACAACAATCAAACAAGACAATTTGTGAGATCAAGAGTAGAAAGGTAAAATATGTTAAGAAACTGAGTTTTAGTTTTGCGGGTTCATCCTGAATATCACTAAAAATCTTCCTACATTATCAGATCATCCTTATTTTATTGATTTTTTTAATTATCATTCATTCAACTATTAATACATCATCTATCATATAAGTACGGAAAAAATGATTGTTGTTTTTAGTAACTGTTTAAGAAACTAAGAGCCCATTTGGTAGAGGTAAAGCCAATGGCTTTACACTTTTGGCTTAAACACACAGGTTTGGCATCTATTTGTTGCCCAATCTTAAAACCAATTGTGTCATTTTGTTGTCTTCTGCTTCAACTGATGTTTGCAATCGTCCATTTTAGAAGGGCAATCTCACAATTTGACATGACACACGCTTGAGAACATGATACTGGGCAAGGCTTAAGCCTTCGGCTTAACCGTGCAAAGCCCTGCCAAATGGCTTCTAAGTTGTGTTATTTGTGCAACATTCCCTACCACCCTTAAATTAACATTTTCCTTTAATTTTTATTCGGTATAGGATAAATTGCGCCCCTGTATTGTTTATCATATGCCTTTGTATGCCAAAATTTGAATATTGCAAAATTGTCATTCTTTTCCAGTAGCTCATTCTTCCTCTCTTTATTGAAAAGTATCGCTCTTGAAAAGCCACATTTTTTTTGGGCATGAAAATTAAGGAAATATGTACGTAGACAATTAATAAAACAAGGAAATATGTACATATTTTACTTTATTATCATCATTTTTCTTCTTCATATAAAAAATTAATTTTATCTTTTATATTCCTTGTTTTACCTTTTTACTAATATATTTTTTGCACATTTAATCAATTACTATGAGAGAGTAGAAAGTAATAAACATTTTGAAACACGTGACAAGAGTAACTAATTTGGTTGAATTGAAAATATTAGTGGTCAGAGAACGATAATTCAACCATATTAAAAAGCAAGCTAAGACTTTTCATTTGGCATTGCTGTCATGGTATTTGTTTAAATTGATGATGTTTTTTGTTAATAAAATGACCTTCCATTAGTTGTTTCATTCACAATGCATGGTATACGCATAATATGCAATTATAATTACATCTTATACCATCGCACTTCCATCCTACCGGAAACTACCGTTGTGACATCCGGCGAAACATCTAATCTGCATCTCCAACTCTAAAACCATCACAAAGCACATCTCAGCAAGTAACATTATCAAAACATGTCATTGTCTATCCGAAAAAGCTTTTCATCGGATTCGATGACGCTTCCGTAATTTTCATCGTGACTTCAAATATGCTTATAAAATCCAAACTTGTCCAACTTAGCAACATAAATACCACCGGAATTTGCCTCCAATGAAACTCCAGAACTACCAAATTTATAAAAAATGAAAATTTGAATTTTTTTCTAACTTAAAAAAATGGGGAAAACGATGATGAACAGATTAGGTAGCCATGTTGATCGCTAATATAGTCATGTTGATCTGCACATTTTTAATATTGATCGGTAGTCTTTGCATATGCATTAGCTTCTGTCCAATGTTGATATACTCTTGTCCAATATTGATATATCTTTTTTGTCATGTTGATAATTCTTTTTAGCATGTTGTTCTCTCTCTCTCTCTCATGTTGATCATTCTTTTTAGTATGCACTACGTGGGGAAGACAATTCTTACTGCGGCTCTTATTGCGGTTTGGGCCGCAGTAAGCCCAAAGGCACAGTAAACTAACGCAGTTGATGGTGCGGTAGGCTTTTCTGCGGTCAGGGCCGCAGTAAAGCCGTAGTAAACATGGCCGCGGTAAGGCCACAGTAAGGCCGCAATAAAAAAGGTCGCGGTAAGGCCGCAGTAAACTATTTTTTAGGGTTTTTTCACCCGCAGCATCCTTCATTTTTTCCATCATCTTCATCTTCTACTTCATTTCTCTCCAACTTCATCTTCTCAATTTCTCTTCATCTTCTCCATCTTCATATTCTCCATCTTCTTTCTCTCTATCTTCTTCTTCTTCTTCTTATTTCTTTCTTTCTGCATCTTCTTCTGTTTTCTTCTTTCCTTCTCTTCTTCTTCTTCGTTTCTTTCTTTCTTTCATTTTTTTCTTCTCTCTTTTCCTTCTCTCTTCTTCTTTATGTTATTTCCCTTCTTCTTCTTCTTCTTCTTCTTCTTCTTCTTCTTCTTTTTCTTCTTCTTCGCCGCTCCACTGACGCCACCGCCACTTGCTCCTCCTTGGCCGTCGGTTTCTGGGCATTTCTGGGAAAAGATGGATGAATCCGGATGAATTTTATCTTGATTCATCCATTTTTTTTAATTATTGAAAATGGTTACTGCGGCCTCTTGCGTGGTGAGGCCGCAGTACGCACCACGGCCTCAACCACAGTGCTCGAGAAACTACGGTCGTTTTTACTACGGCAATCACTGTGGCCCTCGCCGCAGTAGCTACCACGGCCCAACTGCGTTGAGGGCCGCAGTAATCGCCCTCCTCTCCACGTAGTGATGTTGATCTCTCTCATTGTCATGTCGATCTTCCTTTTTAGCATGTTAATCTCTCCTATTACCATGTTGATCTATCTTCTCTGTCATGTTGATATTTATTTTTAGCATGTTGATATCTCCTATTGTTGTATTGATATTTATTTTTATCATGTTGATCTCTCTACTTACCATATTAATCATTCTTTTTACCATATTCATCTCTGTTACTGTCATAGTGATCTTTTTTCTTAGCATTGATATTTCTTTTTACCATGTTGATCTATCTTCTATGTTTTGTTGATCTTTTTTTATCATGTTGATCTCTCTTCTTGTCATTTTAATCTTTCTTTTTAGCATATTGATCAGTAGACTTGTCATGTTGATCTGTCGATGTTGATCACACGACGAAACCTTGCTGATCGATTAATTATGCTGATCAAACATTACAATTATGTTGATCAAATTTAGTGAATGACAAACTTATAAATAAACGAATCGTTTATACGCACGCATACAACCTACACATTTTAACCCGGACCTTCAAGAATTTGGGATGGTTTTCCTTGTAAGAGTTGATGCTCTCAAGCTATCGGAAATGGAGAAGAAAATTAACTTATGCTACAAGTTAGCCAAAGATGAGCACAAAAGAGGATACTTGAGGAGTAAAAAAAATAGAAAATAAAATAAAGTTGTAGATTAATTAGGACATTTTTATTAGTAATAAGATTAGGAGTTTTCTATTTTATCTATAACTATTAGAACAAGAATTTATGTTTATCTCTAAGATTTCTACTTCAATTGTATCAATTTTTCATCATTCAATAAAAAAGCTTAAAAAAACTACGTTTCTTCATATATCGTTGTGTCGGGATTCTTTCGGGAGCAGTATGGGCTAATGAGGCATGGGGATCATATTGGAATTGGGATCCCAAGGAAACTTGGGCATTTATTACTTGGACCATATTCGTGATTTATTTACATACCCGAACAAATCAAAATTTGGATGGTGTAAATTCTGCAATTTTGGCTTCCGCGGGCTTTCTTATAATTTAGATATGCTATTTTGGATTCAATCTATTAGGAATAGGTTTACATAGCTATGGTGCATTTTCATTAACATTGAATTGAATGAAAAAGCAGAACAAATACAAACATAGGACATCATATAATATAGATAAGAAAATTTAATGTAAGCCGCCAAGAAAAGAACATTTTGAATCACTCCGCTACTTGTATTTGATTCAAAAGGTTCTCACAAAGACCAAACATATCCGATTCAAATTCAATATCTCTTTTTCACCTCTATTCATCACACCAAAAACACCAACATGATCGCAGCACGAGCCATATCTTTGTTGTAGAACCAAGGCTGGTGGTATTTATCAATCGATCATTATGCATCCGCTTGGATTTGTGAATCATTATGCAACTGGTAGTCATGGAATTTAGTAACATTTAGCTGCAGACCCATTTCCACTCTTAGGTAAATATTCCATGATATCTCGATATATATCATCCACATGACTATTATTGATGCAAGAAAATTTCAAACACAGACCAAGAAGGGAAACGTTCACAAAAATCTGCAGCACATCTCAACAAACACTCACTTGCACACAATATAATGTAGCTAGCGATGAAGAAACTGATCATCACGACCGAACACAACTGTAAATGTGATAGAAACATGCTCTGACATGGATCGAGCACTCAGTAACTGCTTTCCAACTAACTAAACTAGTGCTTAATTGGTTCATGTCCTGCAGCTCTGAACGCCGAGATGCTGCTTTGCAAATGATCAACTGCTTTCTCGAAGTGGACAAACCCCATGAACCAGAATTCATGATTATCAACCGTAACAATCTGAATGTACTTCTCCGGCGGATTCTCCTTCAGGGTGACGGGGGTGACCGAGAGTATGTTGGGGAAAGGTATCATGACCTTGTAGTAGCTCCAGTTTTGTTGGCCCGACGGTGCAATGAAGGAGAGTGGACGGTCGCTGCAGAAGGCCACCCTGTGTGTGGACAAGTAAAGGGTGCCAGCAACCGGACCAGTGGTTGTGGACAGGTAACACGCGAATGACTTGTTCAATTTCTCGTCAGGATGAGTATCAAATATCTGCTTAAACAGAGGCTCAAACCCACCCTCTGTTATGGCTTTTGCCGTCAGGTTCACTTTTCCCCACGCCGCCTCTGACACCGATGGCCCTGTCTTCACTGTCATGATTGAGAAAACAAGTGTAATACTATGTCAGAATCTGGGTGGCTACAGACAGCTTATTAGTAATAGAGAAAACGAGAAGTGTAAATTGAGTTACAGTGTTGCCATATGTTGCGGGCGAGGGTCTCAGCTTTAGTGGTCCAGTCATGGAAGACGCCCATGACAGGCTCAAAGGGATTGTTGGTGGGCTTCTTGTCTATGGGGGTGTAGATGAGGTATGGTTGGTGATGATCATCGGCTTTCCACGAAGCAGCGGCCTTCTGGTTGTCTGGATGGGCGGCTGGAGCAGCTGGAGGTCCCATGATATGAGTTCCCCATTTCTTGGTCTCCTCTTCTGATATTGGAGCTTGCTTCACTTGTTCCCCTGCTTCTTCATTTCTTCCTGTCATGGTTCTGGATATGAGACTACTTTAGTACACCTTTAGCCTGGTTTTGTTTCTAACAAATCTTCTCTCTGATTTCTTAGTTGAATTGAAGGCAGGAGTTGGAGATTGTCAAAGTTCTGGAGTCCAGTGTATAGATTTGTCTAGAGAGTTGTGGAGCCTTTTAGTAATAGATTAAGATTACTAAAGGAACATGAAGGATTTGCTGACATGTTGTTGGGTGTTTGTTTTGTTATCTAGAGAAGCATTAGAGAAGCTTCCAGCGGCCTCGGCTAACTGTGGGACGTCGGCACAGGCCTCGATCAAACATGAATTGGCAGGCTAAACTAGATGATCCACACCATCACGGCCCTTTAGCCCAATTAGCTGACCCAACCGCAATCAAACCACGACCCCAACTTCAGAAGCATTTATATTTAGTTTTAGATGAAAAGGGCATCTCATATGGTTTTCTTTGTGAGAATAAAAAGGGCTGGGCCTGGGCCAGCCAAGCCAGCTTAGAAATGCTCAAGGTTGGTTGGTTCGTTGGTTGGCAGAGCAGAGGACTGTTAGTTATGTATGAATCACACACGTTTTACATGAGCTGCGATGCGAGGCATGGCCATCGGTCATAATAATAATACTCCCTCAAACTACAAAGCAAACCACCGCTGAAATTAAGAAATGAGTTACCAACCCATTCCTGCCGAACCTCCACCTCCGCTACCGCCAGGCAAGTCTGCTGCTCACCCATTCATTCACACTCCTACTTACATCCATATCAATCCATTGTTTTATTTATGTATTGCTTTTCTTGAAACTCACTAATGCAATGCTATTTCAGGATATCCGCCACCGCCAGCTTACCCTCCGCCAGAATACTCGTATCACCCGCTCCCACCACCACCACCACCTCCTCCTCGTCAGGAGGAAGATCACTCTGGTTGTTCCTCCTGCTTCAAGGCATGGTACATACGCCTCTCATATTACCTGATCATTTCGCCAATTTTGAAATACTTACTGATAAAGTGACTGCAATTAAAAATGGTCCATGATTACCTCTTTTTCTTGGTAACGATCTCAGTTTGGCGATGCTCTGTTGCTGTGGACTGTCGACCTGCTGCTTGTAATCCAACCATCCCATCCAAAATACCGTTTCCTTTCTGATGCTCGGATGGTTTTGATTGAAACAGAATCATTTTTCTACCTTCCATCGCAATATACTTGTAATACTAATGCGTTCAAAGACAGGCGAACTTGGGAATCTTATTAGCTAGTAGTAGCTGTTTCATCTTTTCCTAAATACTGTTGTTTGTAATAAATCTCGGTCCCTCCCTACACCTTGGCACCAGAGTGCTTTAGATCTCAGATCGAAAGATATTAACCGGCGCCTTTGACAGCACTGGAGACACTCTCTAGATTCTACAACTAGTTTGCTGTTAATGGAGGAACTCCCATCTTGTAGCAGCCACTTCTAACCCTACTTAACTTTTTTCAAGTATGTTTATACCTGCGATGATGAACCTACTTAACGTACTGCCCACTTCAAGACCTTCAAGGGCAGCAGGGCAATGTTTTTCTTTGTGCTTGAAGCTTGACCATCTGTAAATATCGATTCTAGGATCATGAAGAGATCAAGTTAAATTTTAAATAAACAAAATATGTATACTAGGCCCTGAAATAATCTGAACAGAAAATTGTGACGAAAGTGCAAACTGCAAACAACTTGTAAGTTTGGAACTTGGCGCATGAACAATCCTATAATCAACTACTGTATATAGAATGCGTTGATAAGCTCAAAGGTTTTTTACTTCATCAATCCGATCAATCAAGGACAATGAGCTTCTCATACTCTGGACCAGATATCGCCTGCTCCATGACAACCACTGGGTTAATATCTCCATCTCTCTCCAAAAATATCTTGAGCAAATTCTTTGAGAAGCCGCTGACCATAGCCACATTATTTTGATACTCACAAACTGGCTTGGAGCCATAGCCTTGCAAGTTCCAAAAGATTATCTGTGGAATTACCTCTCCATACCCTTTCTCACTGAACTTCCTCTTTATAGCATCATAGTCTGACTCCCATGGATTCTCAGATAATGAATCGAACTCCATGCCACTCAACACAAAGAGCCTCGTTATCATTTGTTCTGGTCTCAACTTCGCCTCCACAGCCACCTTCAGGATTTTATCAAACACCTTCTGAAAATTGGCACTGAACGAACAGGGCATGCCTTTAAGGCATTGAATCCTGGACCTGAGATTTGCCCCTTGGATCGAATAAAATTTGGGATCGTTGCCAAATGTAATGAGCTTCCCTTTCCAAGGTTCTTCGCTGAGTTCTGAAACTAGAAGTCCCAAAGCAAGGGACACATTCAACGTCTCTCCCCACATTGATACATCACAAATGGCCAAACAATTTCTAAGCTTTCCCTTCTGTACCAAATCATCCACCATTCTCTTCCACTGAAGCTCCGCAACTTGCCCACCATCGGCTGCATCTGATTTAAGCACTTCAGCTATAATCTCGTGCGGTAGCATGGCTCCTGCGGCAATCTTAGCTTCCCCAGCCTTCACAGCCTCCAAGTACTCAGAAAACCTATCATTGTCATGATCTAGAAACTTCTCCTTGTAAAATTTCATAGCCACAGAAGGTACCCTCTTGTAAGGAATCAGATCCCAACTGTTCGAGCCAATGAATACCTCCGGCAACTCCAGAACTTTCCTGAGCGGAACCAATACCTCTTTTCTCAACCGGTCGCGCACTCTGTACGCGTAGTGGGCATCTTCAATTCCCTCATATTCAGGGTAATTCTTTTTATCAAACACCTTGCGTGAAATGCTCTCGCATAGTAGAGTGGACCTATCGTAAGAGGAATCCAGCGAAGGGCACCATTTAGCAGCAAGGCTTACCTTGCTCAAATTTCCCAACTTAACGAATTGTAAATCAGCTTTTAGAGTCCGGGCAAATTGATCAGAGATGCTTTCGTACAGCAGCTGGAAACTCGGATCGCGAGAGAGGCGTTCTACCACCCTTTTCGCCTTGCTGATGTTTTTGTCTTCTCTCAGCGTCCTCGCGGTCTCCTCTTCAAGCTTCAATCTCTGCGTCGCTCTCAATATCCTGATCTCTGCAGGAGCTGCCGGCTTGCGTCTCCTCTGATCGTTATCCTTCGAGTTGGGTTTTCTTTTCCGACACGAATTGATCTGCCTGAGATACACATTGGGACCTTTCAACCGTCCCGATTTCCTCTGTCTCCAGTTATCTTTCTGGGTCTTCCTGACATCGAACCCTTCAAGCAGCCGGAAGAGTATTTCTGGCAAATCCTTGAAGCACCCGAAGTCCGCGAACGACGGCACATTACCTGCGAGAGTTTTGCAATGGTTATTAAGCAACCAATAAGCCGCCACGAAGAAGCCCTCCTTGTCTGATTTTCCGTTGCCGCGCACAGCGCGTAGGTTGAAGATGAGCTTGAGGGTGGTCAAAGGACTGTAAGCCCAGGCCAACTGGAGTTTCTGTTGCAGAGATTGAGCCGAAGACCCGGGAACGACATCGAAGAAGAAGTCGAGGCAGGGGTTGCCCGTAGCTAAGAAGGCAGCCGATCCTCCGTTACTGAATCCCATCGTTGGGTAAATCGGTGGAGCTTGAGTATCTGGCTCCGGCGATTTGCGAGCGTCGTCAAACTTTGCCTCCAGCAGATCCATGAAAGGATCAATCGGCGGCAACGAAAGGTTTTGAATCTCCGGCGGCCCAAGGAGGCAGGTAGGGGCCATATTCTTTGCAAATTTCTGGTGAACTGTGGTGGCAGGGATCTCCGGTTTCTATACTGTCAAAAAACAGCCGTTTAGCTCGTAAAGGAACTTCCTTCGAGTTGAAAAGGCGTTAAATTCGTGATCCCGTATTAAACAAAAACAAAAAAACGTGCTCCTTAATTCTCTCCTTTTTTTCCTTTTTTTATAATTCTCTCTTTTTTCTTAACTGTTAAGTTTGATTATCTTCATCATCAGGATAAGAGAGTTACCGATGCAAAATCCGCTAATAACTTCAACAATTATCATCCCTATAATTCATTAAACAATCCCTGAAAAATTGCTTAAATGCAAATGATCCTTATACTTTGTCAACTCATATGAGTTAGCCCCTTAACTTTGAATAAGTATGACTTAGTCCTCTAGTTTTACAAAATGATGCATCTTAGTGCCTTTAAACTTATCAACTCACATGAGTTAATCCCTTAACTTATACTCAATACCACTTAGTCCTCGAAATTTTCAAAATTATGAAACTTAGTCTCTTCTTTAACTTCCAATATTTCTTCAAAAGCACCACCACCAATTCAAGACTTACATTTGACACCAATCCATTGATTACTTTACTGGATGGAGTATATAATTAAGTGATTCAATTATTTTCATAATTAACCTATAATGACAATTATAAATTCATCTCAATGAAATATCTTACTAGATAATTCATATACTATATTTAGTTTATTTTAACGAGAAATTTTCTTTTCTTAAAATTAAGATATGGTGAACTTAAGAGAGTGGAGGATAGTGAAGAGATGAGTTAGGCAGAGAGGAGTTGGGCTAGATTGTAAGAGTTCAAATATTGGGTTAGATATGAAAAGTTTTAATGTCTTGAAAATAATTGTTAGACTGTAGGTTGTGGGACCGTAGACGAACAATTTAGTTATGTCGCGCCTTCTAATTGACGCGGCAGGTTGATATGGTAATAAATAAAAAAAGCAAAAATAATAATTCAAAAATGATCTAATTCAGTAATCTCTTTGCCAGCAAATTCTACTTAGGTAAAATCTCTAAATATGGCAAGAGATTAGATAGTTTTTAACTGAGATTTTTTTATACGGATTACGATACTTACCAAACTAAAAATAGTTAAATAAATATAATCCTAACAAAATTAATGAGTAAATTGCACCACATATACCTGAATTATACCCTTCGTTGCAAATCTATATATGAACAAAAGTTTGTTTTAAATATGGCTCCAAACTATTAGTATGTTGCAATCTAAACACGTGACTCAACATCCGATAAAATTTAACGAAATATACTGTAAGAATGCTCAAGTAGACCCTTGTGATTTCTAAAATGTGTTGAATAGTCCTCTAACTTTATAATTTCATTTTTGAATCATTCTTCTTTATTACATGTGTATTTTGTTTTTCATGTATTCGTTTCAAATTATTAATATCAACAAATATGAAACAAAAGTATAAAATAGATAATATTTGTACTTAAATTTACATTTTATAAAAAACTAATTGTCAAAATAAAATTTAAGAATTAATAAATGATTTAAAAAATCTCCAATACCTATATTAAATTATTCATGTAATGTAAAAGATCTTCAACAATAAAATTAAATTTATTTGAAATTATACATTTTGTTTAGCATCTAGTTTATGAATTTTTTCTTCAACATTTTGATATAACATTCCATGTAATTTACATTCATAAGTTAATTAATCTTTGAAGTTTCTAAAAATATATTTTTTCAAGCGTCCATAACATAATTTTGATAAAACTAATTTAAGGTCAACAAATATTTAGAAGTTGAAGTAACAAATCAAAGTGAGAAACCGATAGAGTACTAAAACGCAATATACAAATTAAAGTGCAGGATGATAACATAGTAAAGTAAACATTGATCGACATGTTACTTAAACGTAGATCGACATGTTACACATCATTAGTCATAATAAATCTTATTTACTTCCTGTGTACTCTGTGTTTTGTATCGTATCAAATGGAGAGAATGTATAATTTCAACTAAATTTATAATTAAATTTGGGAAATTTATATTAAAAAAATACAATTTTGGAAATAAAATTAAAAAATGGATATTAGCATTTTCAAAATTATCAAAAATAAAATCGGAAAATTTGTCGATTTGAAAATTTTTAGTTTAAGTTGTAAGCTGTTAAAATATACTCCCTCCGTCCCTGAAAAATTGAAGACATTTCCTTTTTTGCCTGTCCCAGAAAAATTGATCACTTTCCTTAAAAGGAAATTTCTCACTCTTAAAATTACTAAACTATCCCCACTTTATCTTTACTTTTTCTACCTCATTTTTTGTGCACTTTTAATCAAGAGGCAATTAAGTAAATTTATTAAAAATCTCACATTCACCTTAATCTCCGCGCCCAACCAAATCCTTCAATCTTTTGGGGATGGAGGGAGTACTTAAATTTATTTGAAAATTTTTATTGGTTCGGTTTTTTAATATCCTTATTTGAAGATTTTTTACATTATCTAAATATTTTAATATAAGTGTTGGAGATTTCTAGAAAGTTATTGTTCATTCTTGCATTTTACTTTGATAATTACTACTTTCTCTGTCCCTATTTAATTGTTACGTTTGACTTTTACACTTTTATTTGACTCAATTTTTTACTAGAAAGAATTTGTTAAAAATATTTGAAAAAAAATCTTTTTAGAAACTAGACACATTGATTTGACTTGTGTATATAAGTTACTTAACTTTATATACCAAAATATTGAAGAAAACAATACATAGATTAGACGCTGAAAAAGAAACATAACTATTAAAAAGGGATAGAGGTATTATTTCTTTAGAATAAAAAGGTATATTTTTTTACAGTGATTAATATTGATATTATTTTAAAACATTTCTTTTCATATTTTATAATTTTTTAGATATTCTAGACTCAATTTAGAATTAAAATGAATAATTTGGAGGATTATTTGAAAAAATACACGTGATAAAGAGTAATTTTCGAAAAATGAAATTATTAAAGTTAGAGGGGATGTTTAACACATTTTAGAAACTATAAGGGTCAATTTGAGCATTTTTCCGAAAAATTCCGTTAAGTTTTAACGGATGTTAAGTCGCAGGTATAGATTTACAACGTACTTATACTTTAGAGCGATATCTGCAACAAACATTTGTTTAGGTTTGTTTAGGTATACGTTTGCAACGAACGATATAGTTTAGGTATATCTGATCCGATTTGTTCCAAAATTAATAGGTCCGGTTTGTGGCACAGACGGTCAACCTTCTCCACCGGTCCGGCCTCACAATTGTGTAGAAGCCCGGCCCGAGAAATAGAGGCACGGCCAAGCACTCTTCTGAAACTGAAACGGTGGAACTGATAGGATCCCTCGAAAAAATCTCCTTCGTTCGTGCTTCAGTATCCTCGATTGATTCACTATCCCCAATTCTGATCCTCAGCCATGGCTGCTCTCCTCGGCCCGCCCGAGCTCAAGAACGAGGATCAGTCTTCCGATCCATTTGTCAGTCTCATGTCTAACAAATTCGAAGATGCCGACAAGTCGCCTGTCTCTCCCGTCAACGTCGTGCCCCCTTCATATCCTTTCATGAGCTACACTGACAACGACTCTATCACATATATCAGCTCCGGCGATTCCTGCCTCGACTTCTTTTTCACCGTCGTCCCTGATACACCCACCAACACTGTGGTGGATCGCCTTAATCTCGCCTGGGCCCACAACCCCTTGGTCGCCCTCAAGCTCATCTGCAACCTGCGTGCAGTTCGTGGCACTGGGAAATCGTACAAGGAAGGTTTCTTCACGGCGGCGCTCTGGCTCTTCAAGCATCATCCTAAAACACTAGCAGCAAACGTCCAGTCGTTCGCAGATCTCGGTTGCTTCAAGGATTTGCCGGAGATTCTCTACCGGCTCCTAGAAGGGCCTGATGTAAGGCAACAACAGAAGCAATTGTGGGAGATGACTAAATCGGGTGGGAGAAAAGGGTGTCAGGTCTACCTCAGGCAATCAAATTATGAGTCAAGGAAACAAAAGAGGAAGAAGCAGAAGAAGAGAAGTAAACCGAAGGTACCCAGGAATGTGAGGGTCGAGAATGCCCTGGGGAGAGGAAAGGTGGAGAAGGAAAACGCGAGAATCTTGAGAAGAGACAAGAAGATAGCAATGGCCAAGAAATTATTAACGAGGTATTCCCGCGATTCGAATTTCAAAATCTTGTACGAGAGTGTCTCTGATCATTTTGCCGCCTGCCTGAAGTCCGATTTGCAATACTTGAAAGCCCGCGAGTTCAGGAAGCTGAGTCTCGCAGCAAAGTGGTGTCCATCGCTGGATTCTTCGTTTGACAAATCAACTCTGCTCTGCGAGAGTGTTGCACGCAAGGTGTTCGATCGGGAGTCTTACCCAGAGTACCAAGGAATTGAGGAAGCCCATTATGCCTACAGAGTGCGTGATAGACTTAGGAAGGAGGTTTTGGTCCCGCTGCGAAAAGCCCTTAAATTGCCAGAGATTTACATAAGCGCCAAGAAATGGCATTTGGTTCCCTATGATAGAGTGGGCTCCGTCGCCATGACAATGTACAAGCAAATGTTCTTCAGGCGCGATAATAAACGATTTTTGACTCATCTGGAAGAAGCAAAAAATGGAGAAATCTCGACAACGAGAAGATATGGTTTTATTGGCCAAAGGAAACCCAAGAAGAAGCAGTCGAGTGAGCAAGCAGAAGATACCAAACCGGAAAAATCAACTCCAAAACCAAGGAAATCTACCATTGCTGCAGGAGCCTTGCTGCCTCACGAGATCATTTCAGCTGTGTTTGATCAAAATAAGTCAGACGATTGTGGCCAAGTAGCAGAGGCTCAGTGGAAAAGGATGGTTGATGATTTGATGAAGAAGGGGAAGCTCAGGAACTGTATGGCTATATGCGACGTATCTGGAGACATGAACGGGACGCCGCTGGAGGTGGCGGTGGCGATGGGGCTTCTGGTCTCAGAACTCAGCGATGCGCCATGGAAAGGTAAGCTGATAACATTCAGTTCAATCCCACAATTTCAGCAGGTGCAGGGGAATTGCCTTAGGTCGAAAGTGATGTCCGTGAGAGACGCGGATTGGAGAGGAGGCACCGACATCAGTAAGGTGTTTGATATCATCCTCAAGGTAGCCGTGGAGGGCAAGCTTAAGCCTGAGCAAATGATCAAAAGGCTGTTTGTTTTCAGTGGCATGAACTTCGACAGTGACAGCAATTCAGGAAGCCATTTCGGAACTGGTCGACGAATGGTGAGCAGTTCAATGCGTGGATGGGAGACGGATTATCAAGCCATGGTGAAGAAATTCATGGATAAAGGGTATGGGGATGCAGTACCAGAGTTGGTGTTTTGGAATTTGAAAGAGACGGAATCAACTGTGGTGACCAAGTACGACAAGGGAGTGGCTCTGGTTAGTGGATTTTCTAAGAACTTGCTCAGGATTTTCTTGGATCATCAAGGCGATTTGAACCCACAGGCCATCATGGAAGCTGCTCTGTCTGGCAAGGAGTACGAGAAACTTGTTGTGGTAGATTGACAATGTAAAAAGAGAGAAGGAAAGAAATTTATAATCTGCAGGGCCATTTATGAATATGATGGATGATATAGGGTTATTTGAAGTTGTCTGCATCTTTACCCGCCTTGAAAAATGACAGGGAAATTTACTACTGCTATGTTTCAGTGCTAAAGTCTCTTTGTTTTCTATTTCACTCATTCTTCTAATCAGTTGTTTTACGATTACTGAGATAAAGAAAGTTTTATTACCAGAACCAGAACAAAAAAGCATGCGTCATTCTTCATCAGGTCCGCTATACTCAAAGAGGTACTTGAAGTTATATTGTTGTCTTATTTGGTTCCTGTTTTAAGATTTAGTATCAGTTTTATTCCTTAAGTTATAGTATTTTTTATCCCATTGAGATTTTCCGTTATTTTTTCTTTTAAAGTTACTGTTTAATCATGGGTAATTATGTAAATTTTAATTTTAAATATCCAATTCAACACCTAATTCATTTAGAAATCTATAAAACAACCCTCACTTTTAAAATTCTACAAACTCCACCTACCATCAAAACTTCACACTACTGCCGCTTCATCGACATTAAAACATCACTCCTATTTACAGAAGCCTCTGCATCATCTACGATATCACATGTGACGTACCCAGCTTCTCCATCATTCTCCCACATGCAAATCTTCGGTAAATTCCTATCACCCACAAAGCTAATCCTTACTTCCTTCGTCTACACACAATCACTTACCCGGATAAAATTGAGCCGTTCGACGCCTAAATCTTCCTCTCCTTATCAAATTCACGCAGTAACGATTGTCATCGGGCCAAAAAAAACGCCGCTCCCTTTCGGCACGTCGTTCTCCCACTGCCCCTCAAACTTGTTGCCGTTAACCCATATCAAGATGCCCCGACCCTTCCACCCGGAATTTCACCGGAGAGATCCTTACACATCAAGCTCAGCAATATTAGGTCCACCAATGACCCAAAACCCTTTAAAATTGGACCAGACAGTTGATTGTCTGAATAATCGAGTGACTCAAGAGATTTTAGATTCCCAAGATTTGCCGGAGTTCTGCTGTAAATGTTGCTCTTGGAAAGAAAAGCTTTTGTAGCCTCATAAGATTTCCCAACTCCTCTGGAAAGCCAGAGACTTTGCAATTGGAGATGTCTAAGAAGGTAATGTTAAATAGCTAAAACCAACAAGGGTCATGGTGGGGTGGGGCTTGTTGGTCGGGAGAGGCTGGATTGGACTTGCCGTGGTGGGGGGTCGGACGTGGTTGGGTTCTGCTTGGGTCATGGCTAGGGTGAGGTAGTGAGGGTGGGTTATACATCCTAAAATTATTTAGGGCTAATTTGTACATTTTTGTTAAAAAAAGGGTTTACTTGAATATTAAATATGGACATTTATATAAATACCTTTATTTTAACGGTGATTTGACGAAAAATTTAACGGAAAAACTTCAATTTGACAAAAATGTAATTTAAAAGACAAAAGTGATACAAAATCTTAAAACATGACCCAAATAAAACAATATAACTTAAGAAACTACTAATAGTGTTTACTCCTTCAACTTCCTATCTAGGACTAAGATTGATTTGTTGCTCCGATCTGTTGGTGCTAGCACTCCCTCTTCCTTTAGATAATGGTTTTGCCATTGTATGCGGTGGTTAGAGAAAACTAGTTCTAATACCCGACTTCGTCATAGGTTCAATGAATTAATAATTATTAAAATCCTTAATGTATCTAATAACAATATATTCGATGTAATTATTTATGAAAAAATAGTTCACTTTTAAAAGTTTTGATTTTAATTTATTATTGGAATATTAACATGGATACTGTGTATTTGGAATATAAACTAAAAACGATGTGTTTGGTATTACTTCATTTATAATCCAAAAAATATAAATATAAAGTATAGTAACTAATGAAAGTACATGCAATAGTAAAGATTTGTCTCCCTCCAATTATGTTCTTAGTGTGCTTAATTAAATACATGATACTTGATCACCAAGATCCACAATGGGTAGGGTTAGAGCATAGAATGTCTCTAAACCATTCTTATTAGTTATTGGTTCTCGCAACTATTTAATGTTGAATCCTTAATCGTGAAACAATTTCAAGAGGCCGTTATAATGGTTGTTTACCCGTGAGAAATGGTTACTTACCTATCTTGCGGTTAAATTAGGTCGTTAAAGTGGTCCGCTTATCCGCCTCGCGATTAATTTAGATCGTTATAATGGTTGCTTACCCGTGTCTTGGACTAAGGATGTGACACTAAATAGTCATAAGACCAATAACCACATGACAAATAATTTATGGATTTTTATATCATGTCAAATAGTTTAAATATCCTGGTTCATCACGGTGCAATAATTTATCTATTAATCATGTTAACCCTACCAAACATGTTAATATATAAAAACATTGTGTGCAATATGTAGCAAAAACACATATTTTTATATGATGACAAAGGAAAGTATGTAAAAATTTAAGAAGTGTTGATATACGGTTTAATAAATGTTGGATAGGAATAGTTTAAGTTTTAAAAAATGTGACGTATTGTAGCAACTAATTAAGTTTAAGTTTTAAAAAACACATATTTTTATATGATGACAAATGAAAGTATGTAAAAATTTGAAAAGTGTTGATATATGGTTTAATAGATGTTGGGTAGGAACAGTTTAAGTTTAGAAAAAAACTGTGACGTATTGTAGCAATTAATTAAGGGCAAAATGAACATTTCCACACATCCATCTCATTAAATGCAAGCATAGACCGAAAGAACTCGATCATGACAAAAAAATTAAAAAATGACTAAAATAGACTGAAAACTTAAATCGGAATTGATGTTAAAATGAAATATTCCGTTAAGATAATTAAATATAAAATCAATTGAGTTAATTTTGATACAATTAAGAAATTTGAAAAAGGAAAAGAAGAAAAAAAATGTCAGACTCTTGTGTAATTAATAGTGGGATGTTACGGTTTGGGTATGAGAATTTAGTTTGAATTTGGATTCCACACAAAAAAGTTAACACATCTCATTTAATTGAGATTGTACACAATCTCATTGTGTTAATTAAGATTCTCATCCATTTTTATTTTTCTTTTTTAAAACAGTTTTTTATCAAACATTTTTTCTACATATTTTTATTTCATTTGTCTATTCTATTTGTTTCGTTCATCCCGTTTTTTCTCCACTCGCCACCTTTAATTCTTTATGTTAATTCTTAACAAATAATTGTCATTTTTCCTTGATTGGTTTGTTTTTTTATTTGTTTATTATTCTATAATTTGTCTGGAAACATATGTAAGATTCACGTATGAAAGTATTTTCTAGGATTGTTGGTGTAATTTGACTTATGTGTGAAAATTTATATTTATTTCTTGTTAATTCTTAAATATTTTTTTAAGTTTGATGACAAGTTATTTATTTTATTAACCAATTTTTTTAATATGAAACAATATGTATGAAACTCACTAAATATTACTCCTACATGAAACTATTTACATACGGTATGAAACTAATTACAATCTGTATTTAAAATCGGTCGAAAGTACAATTAGAAAATATAAATATTAGAAACCTACATGACAAAAGTTGAAAATTAATTGAACAACAAATATTTTTTGAATTTCATTGTTTCAGGCATAAGACAATATCAATATGAAACAATTACAAACGACATGGCTCCTTTGCTGCAACCCTTTCTCTAGCCCATCTTAGTCAAGCCCTTGCGTGTCGCCGATCTACCTTTGTGTGCCAATGTCCATCGGTTTGTGAGACGCTCTCGAATTGTTGTCGTTGCACAACATCAACATCCACACTCACTATTCCCTCGCACCACTGGACTTCTCAAACCCGTTGTTTCTCTTGGCCGCTTTCGGTTGACCTCTTCGCTCGCCGGCTCCTCATAATTGTTGAGGAAGCCAAAAACCCATCATCTTCGCCCTCATTGTCACCCAAGCATCAGAAACCAAAATGTGCAACAAAGTATGAAAAAGAAACTCACCAATTAGAGAAAGAGCCCCTGTGCAAATTACAGAACATCTGATTATCACTGTGTTCGCTTCCACGACCTCGTCAGAGAAAGAGCATCGTTGCACATACTATTTTATAGACTGTTGGAATGCTGAAATGAGATTAATTGTGATTGATTGCGATTTTACTATCATAATTTTAGTAATTAGGATAGGATTTTATGATATTGGATTCTTGTATGGTAATTGTGTGATTGATTTCTGTTAAATGTGATCTCATTACCTTAATTATTCCCTTAATTGTCGTAAGTTAAGCAATTGTGGATTAAAAAGGAATAAAATTAATGCAACATTTAGTTATGTCGTAATTGTAGTAATTAAAATATGATTTTATGATATTCTATTATCGTATGGTAATTGTGTGATTGATTGTTGTTAAACTGTGATTTTATTATCTTAATCATCCTCTAAATTGCCATATTTTAAATAATGACGAAAAATAATAATTTCTTTATTGACGTGGCGCTGAGGTGGATCCTAAATGGCTTCGCTAGAATGTAGTATTCACCAAAACTATTTTTGGTAGTTCTTGTCTAATAATATATAATTATATATATAGATTAATACTATCAATTAATGAATTGAATACCTTTTACATAATCAATCTAATTAATGAATTCAATATAAAGATAATCAATTTAATTAATTTGGGGGCTGAAATTGTAAACAAATTCATTAAAAAATGGTAGACTAATTCCTTAAAAAGTAGTAGACTGATTCCTTAAAAAATGGTCGGCTGATTGATGCATACATGACGCAAAAAAAAACTCTTAACCTAATTTGGACTACATGGATCCTAAGATCCTCACAAAATTATTTCATTTACTTTTTTTTGGTAAGGCTACTGTATTATTATATAATAGTAGATTGCTAAGGTCATGAGCCATGAACCGAGCTGTTTGGCCATTGAATTGGCAACTCACACACAAGGGAATATAGTACTCCTCCCTTCTGACAGAGTTGGTGGATTTTCACGTGTTTGTGTCAAGCATGTTTGACTTAAATTATAATTTTGATGCCGTTCAAAAAAAATATATATATAATTTTGATATACGATAAAAACTTCAAAATAAATATATTTAAAAATTCTTACTAATTTATAATATTCATATAAATTATTAAATTTTTTATATTAAAACATTTATGAAATAAATTATAAATTAAATAACTGGGATATAGAAAAAACAAAATTGACAACCTTTATGGAAAATGAGTATATATTTATGTTAACCAGGGGGGTTAAATTTTATTTTTTTCATAACTGTAACCCAAATAAATTACTTAATAAGTTACTTAATCCATTATATAATCCAAATGGGCCCAAATTTTATTTTAAAACAAAACTCAACCCGACCAACCCAACCAAGACCATAAATTCTCTATGGCTCATTTCAGTGTATGTGAGAAATTTATGTTTGGGAAATTTGGAAAAATGTGTTTTGATTGATAAATAAGATGTATGTGAGTAGGTAAATTTGAGAAAAATATTATTTTTATAAAAAAATGATGGATTTAAAATTGTTAAAAGTATTGAGATAGAGAAAGTTAAAAAAATGAAAATTTTGAATGATGAACTCACCCTAATAAATAGGGATATAAAAAAATTACCTGAAGTTTATCATAATCTCCACTTTTCTCTTTGTATTTTCGAAATTCTCGGAAAAAAGCCAGTGGTTTGTGAAAACCTACAAAAATGAAATTGGACAATTTCTGATTTTCTCTACTGGAATATGGCTTCACTCTAGCGCCGCCTTTTGTTCCGATATTATGACCGCCTCCTGTTGTCCCGGACTCGGCGGATTTACCTCCAGAAGGTGAAATCATCCCCTCTTCGCCACTGGTTCCGCAATTTTCAATAACGAAGCAGCCGTCGGTTGAAACAAGTACATTGGTGTCAGTGACTCTTGATTTTCCTGAGAACCCCACAGAGTCGTTTCCCATAGAATCATGAGGTTGCCGGGAAAGCTCGTTTTGGCTCGACTCGAACCAAACTCGTGAGGCTCGTTAAGGCTTGCGAGCCTAACTGAGCCGAGCCTCTAAAGCTTGGGCTCACCGTATAAATATAAATATTAGTGACAATAAGAGTAGTTAACCCTAAAATTCTCGACAGTCAACTAAAACCACAAACGGTTAAGGGGGGTAATTGAAGATTTCGCTAAACCTCAGAGGGGTAACTGAAGATTTTTGAAAATAGAGGGGACAAACTGAACATTTCACTAAACCTCATGGGGGTATTGGTAATTTACCCTAATTGTTAAGGTTAAAATATTTCAGGGGTTTGTTTAAGTATTATTTCAAGAAATCTGACAGTCAATCATCTGAGTTAACGGTCAAAAGAGGATTTTGTAGGTTTTCATAAACCTCAGTGGTTTTTTTTAGAATTTCGAAAATATAGAGGGAAAAGTGGAGATTATGAAAAACCTCATGGAGGTTTTTGATAATTTCCATAATAAATACTAAATCACATGCAACCCGAGAACTAAACCCAATAGCCACCCACGTGTAACTACTAAACCCCATACTACACCAAAGCCCAAAAAGCAAAAATTAAGGTAGTGTTCTTTCCACGGAAAAACTAACAAAAAAACCAACAACATTTTAAATTTTCATCAATTCCCAAAGCTTTTACTCTCACAAATTTCTCTCCCATTTTCAAATACATGTCTTTTTTTGTCAAGTTTTGGTTGCTAGAACGCAACCTTAATCCCTCACTTCCCAAATCCCAAGGCGGTGATAATTTTAATTTATGTACTATTATAATCCTATTTTAAGATTTCATATTATTAAACTCTAAAATAAAGATTTACTTCATTTGTGACCATTCTTGACATTTTTGCCCTTTTGAATAATTTGTAAAAAATAAAAACATCCTAAGGTTTAGCAAAACTTTCAATTTTACCCTCAAATTTTAAAAACCATAAAATTATGCCTAACTTATATAAACCTTGACAATTCTACCATAAACATTTTCTCTCCACCTTTATCTCACCACACTCTTTTCCACCACCACTGAAACGTCGCGAGACCGCTAGTGACCTTCGTCGGAATGCCCAAGGCCGCCATCATCCTTCACCGGAACATCCAAGGCTACACATCGCAAGCCTTAAGGCGTAAATCACGAGCTCCGAGCCGCGAAACGCGAGCCTAGGGCAGCAGATCCGTAGCCTAGGACCGCGAATCTCCGTCCAAAGGCTGCGAATCGCACTCCGAGGTCCGCAAAACGTTAGCCCTAGGCCACGAATCGCCTACCCAGGGTAGTGAATCTCGAGTCCATGGCGTTCTGGCAGCAATCCGTGGTGTTTCGGCTGTGGTGGGTTTGATGGTGGTTGATATAGGTGGAGGTTAAAATTTTAGGGTTGTTAAGGGTGTTAAAGAGATTGTAAGATTTTTAAAATTTGAGAGTTTAAATAACGTAATGATAATCTCGTTCCTAAGCGGACCAAGTTCTCAAATGCTGGAGACGATAGTCTGTTATGGTTGATGTAATTCGTGAACTGGAGGTGGTGATCTGCTGCTGAGAGAACGATTTGCAGAGAGGAAAATGAAGCACTCAAAAGCATAAAGAGGAGTGAGGGTGTGCAGATAGGGTGTACTTTTTCCGGGTCTCCTTTTTATAGGAGGAGGGGGAGGGCAGTTGCCTCCTGGGTGCCACTGATCGTGGGTGTGATCGTGGGGCACGAAAATGGGAAGTGGAGGACGCTCCCTAGGAACGTGGGAGCCGTTATGGAGGGTGGGAGATGCTCCTTAGAATCGTGGCTGATCTGGCGGGATCGCACGCAGAGTCTTCGGGCCAGCATTAAGACAATCATGCTTTAGCCAATAAAGAGAATAGATGATTAGAAAGGTCGGGGGGAGGACCCCCTCGTGGTGAGCTGTGGCGAGAGGGGTGTCCTCATGGGTGACACCCCCTCGCGGTCATCCGTATCTTGGTCGAATTCTCCCGTCGAGTGTGTTGGGCCTGGAGTTGAGGGGTCTGCCAAGCGGATCGGGCCCTGATATACCACGTAAGAAGAAAAATTCAGTTTATTATCGTTATTGTATCATTCATTTGAAATGGTAAAATTATCAAACATTCACAAAAAGAACCATGGATGCTGAAACAACTTTAAAAAGGGATTTTAATGGTACAAAATCTTAAAACATGACCATAATAGTACACAAATTAAAGTTGGGCTAAAATACTGATCGGTATCCTAAACTGGTAAAATTGGTGATTAAGGGTCTCAACAAAAAACAGTGCGCATAAAGGCCTGAACTATAGAAAAATGTTACAAATAAGGGTCTGATCGAGACCCCCATTTGCTCCAAATCACTATATTTCAGACTTTTATCTGCACTGTTGGCGCCCTTAATTATCTCCATAGTTCAATGTAATCATCTGTATTTTAGCCTTAAAGTTATGAGATCATAGGTGCATTTTACCCGATGAAAAATTGCAAATTCTAGCTATTTTGATTGATGATTTCAGAGGCAACTAACAAATTGATTGATGAATTCTAAGCCATCTAACAATTTTGATTGATGATTTTATATGATTGAAGGGGGTGTTATGTTAAATTTTGATTCGTCCCAACATTAAAGCATAATTTCTTTAACATTTAATCTACTATTATTTTTTTCAATTATTTTAAAATATACTGTAGATTTTTATATGTCTACTTTACAAACGTATTTTCTTTAAAAAAAATCTACTATAATGTAATGTAGATAAATTGAACTCAAATTACTACTCCTCCGTCCCATAAAGATTGCAACTTGTTTTTGCCATTTTCATAGTATTTAATCTACGATTTATTTTAATGAATTTATAGACATGTAAAGTTGAATGACTAATATAAATCTCATAATTTGAAATATAATTTTTCTAAATATATATTTTATGATTTTTTTCACTATTTATCTTAGTAAAATTTTGAGTCAAACAGTCTACTTGAAATATCAAAGTCAAACACCGCAATCTTTACAGACTAATGAAGTATTAAAGGTCCAACATATTACTTTTGGAATGAGAAAACTTTTTGAAGTAATTAAATTTTTGAGTGGTTTTGATATGTATTTATGTTCTTTTAATAGGCTTATTTAAATTTAACTTTTTGAATTATATTATTTAGATGAGAGTATATTTGAATCGTAGTCGCCAACTGTAGCAGTAGATTCTGGCTTCACCTTTGATACCAGGGACAGACCCATCATTGGGGTTAAAAAAAATTAAAAATAGGATACTTTCAGTAATATTTTTTTGGAAAATTAATATATATTGGCTCATTTTAATATGAATTGAAAACTTTAGGGAAATGGGAGGATAAAACACACAGTGGGAATGAATGGGGTGGTCAGACTAGAGGTGAAAACGAGCCGAGTCGAGCTCGAACCTGGCAGACTCGAAATCGAGCTCGTGAAAATTAGGCTCGGCTCGATTCGTCGAGCTCGGCTCAAAAGCTCGTGAAGCTCGATTATGGGGTAGCTCGTTTAGACTCGATTATAAAGTTCAGATCAATAAGGCTCGAAGTGGCTCATGAAACTCGAAAAAATTTGAAATATATTACATTAATTCAATAAAATATTCTTTAATTTCACGAACTCGGGCTCGAAGCTAATAGGCTCGGGCTCGGCTCGTTTATTAGGCTCGTGTAGGCTCGCGAGCCTCATCGAGTCGAACCTCTGAGGTTCGAGCTCGGCTCGTTTAATAAACGAGCCTAAAAATGGCTCGAGCTTGAGCTCGATGCTTTGAAAAGTTCGGCAGGCTCGTTTGAGCTCGAGTTCGAATAGCCGATTCGCTTTCTACTTAGCGAGACAGGGACACGTGGGGACTTGGTGAGAGGGTTTTATTCTGGTGAAAATAAAACTCAACACCATAGGTTTAATGCATTGAACACATGAGGGCGTGAACTATGAATTTGTATGACTCGGATATTAAACTATGAAACTATGACACTTTAGTTCATTAATCATTTTCAATAAAGAGAAAATTGTTTAATTATCCACTAAATTTCATAAATCATCTATTTCTCCTCACAATATTTAAATATGATTTCTCCTCATAATATTTAAATTTTTATAAACTATTTGTCCTATTTTCTCATAATAAACGCATGTCCAAATTTTTCAAAATTATTTTCTGATTGATTAATGAAGGCACCCATCATCTCAAGATCTGAAAACTGTCCCATCTTTCGTTAATTAAACACGTTGTACTAGTACTTGGTGATAGGCTGGCATGCGCCGAAGAAAACCAAACGGCGGGCATTGTTGGAACTTGTCAAAACAAATGTCTACCCAATAACACGCTGCCAGGTCATCAAAGTTCGTCGAATTTAGATCATTTTCAGATTACTATGCCAAAGCCAAACATGGCCCAAAACCATTGTTGCTCTTATTGGCGACATGGAAACCATATGAAAGGCGTGCGCTTTATGTTTTCTATTTTTAGACGCACGATTTTTGTATTTTTATTTTTTTCTTTCCATACCATCATTCACATTAATATTGTACTAAATTGGTTGTATTTCTTTCCTCTATACGTTTCTTTTTGAAAATTTTATTTCCTTACTACTTTTTTTTTCTTGATTTTGTTTTAGTTTTATGAATTTTATTTCATCTATTTTATGTATTTCATTATATTTTTTTCTTACTTATCAGATTTTATTGATTCATTTATTATCTTTATTCTTTTTTTGTTTTATTTTAATTTGTATACTAATTTATTTTATTGTATTACACTTGTTTGGAAAAAAATGTGCATGAACCATTTTTTAGAAATGTTGATGTCTGAAATTTAATTCTTTTTGTCTGATAATAGTGTCAGATTTGTTTGATTTTTAATGCTTGTTGTCTGATATGTTAAATCACGTGCAAATAATAGAAACTAAACTCGGACAAGTCGTCGATATCCTCTGACAATATTGAGGTTTGTTATCATACAAAAATGCAAAATTATAAGTCATTCATTTAAGGAAATCATCATACAATCGTACATTCAAATTTCGATTTTTATTTTTATGTCTCGAAATCAAACAATATTGGTTTGTCAATAAAAGACTTTTCTTGTTATTTTTCATCTGGAAACCGCTCCCCTCTTTAATTTAAATACTACAACAAATAAATTCTGTCCCCTCATCACAAGTTTCTCGTGTTCTCTCTAGCTTATAACCCTTCCTCGCCATTTCAGTTTTCCCTCATTCAAACATTCACTCTTGTGAAACTTTTGTAAAATCGACGGAGATAAGCTTTAGCGATGTCAAGAGCCACCGTCGAGCTCGATTTCTTCGGCTTGGAGAAACAGACGGCCGCTCACAAGTCTCAGTTCCAGAAATTTCTCGACCGCCGCCGTCGGAGCTGCTTCCGAGGAATCCAAAATTCAATTTCGAAGATTAATCCTGAGGTCATCAGATCTGTGATCGCTGCTTCCGGTGACGCGAATCAGAGTCAGAAGCCGGTCTCGTCGTCGGTCCCTCCCAGCCCCGACGGAACACATACTCTGTTCCCGGCTTTGCCCGTTCTCAATCCGGCATCTCTGGCTTACAATGAGTGTTGTCTTCCTGACACCGCTCCTCTCACGATTTTCTACAATGGCTCTGTTTCCGTCTTCAATGTCCCTCGAGATAAGGTGCATTAATTGTTTAATTCTATGTAGCTAGGCTCCTGTTTGTACTTGTTTTAAGCCAGTGGATCGATCGATATTCATATGATTTAATTCTCTGTTTCCAGGCCGAGAGCATCTTGAAGTTTGCTGCTGAAGAATGGTCCAAGGGCCGCTCTGAAGATCCAGCTGCTGCTGCTATTCCTTCTAACAATGACCAACAGCTGCTTAAATCTCTCAACGGAGGTTAGTAGTATTAACGGGCCGCTCTGTCCATTTCACGAGCAACAGCATATTATTATATGCGCCACAATGAATTGTTGCCAAATGAAAGAAACCGTTTCTTGTTAAATTCAGATTTGCCAATTGCCCGGAGAAAGTCGTTGCAGCGGTTTCTGGAAAAGCGCAAGGAAAGGTAATCATCTATTCAAAACTTGAATTGTTTCTGTTCAAAACATGCATGCATTCTGTACATATTCGATCTGTGCATGCATGCTATGAACGATAAACCTTTCAGAATATCGAGTTAATTTAATGCATGCTTCCAAGTGAATGATACCTAGAAATAAATATAGATGATTAGTCTATCACTAATCCACCATCCATACGAGAACTTCGTCTTTTGTTTTCGTGGCTTCAGAAATCCGTTTTTATATACTTCTGTATTCGCTAGAAACTTTCACACGTCTGGATAACAAACGCACTAGGGATTTGGTTTATTCGGGATTATCTTCTTCATTCTTGTAATAAAAAAAAAATTGGAAACAGTTTTTTGAGTTTTGTAAAATCAAAATGGATAAGAAGTGAGTTAAAATAGAACGAAAATTTTAAGTTTTAAAAAGTTTGGGAAAAACGGACGAATCACGTTTTGAAAGTTTCACGGATAAAGAAAGTTGAAAAGGAAAAGATGGTCAGTTCGGCACTGCAGGTGTGGTGACATGCGGATCAAGATGGTGTAAAACGTGACAGGATTTTATTATTGATGGGTCTAAGTCTAACTACCAGAAAATCCGTCTCTCTGTACTTTCCATGCAATTACTACCCATACCAAATAAAGGTCTAATTAAAATAGAAAATGCTAGCTAGACGCTTGCACTTGATGTTTTTTAAGAGCAAAACGTTTTAATCATGCGTAGTAATTTAGATAACTTTTTAATTATAAAAAAAACTTATTGTGCCTTTTGAAAAAAATAAAGTAAAATGCTTGATGTAAATTGTTTTTTATAATTACTAGCTAGATAATTGAAAAAATTGTTCCCAAACACGTACTCATTGTCATCCTAACCCAAATATACATTTTTCTCTTGAATTCAATTTGTTAATTTCTTTATGTAGTTAATGGACATTTTAAGTTATGATCAGTTACTACTTTCTATGTCCAAAAACGGTTATTAGTAGTATTAATTTAATTTGTTACTTTTATTTTATCATTCTTTCTTCTCATTGTTTGTTTGTTGTGTGTGTTTCAGGTTGACTTCGGTGTCTCCTTACTCGTGCTAGACGCGGTTTTGATTTGTTTGGTACGCAGTGTTCATTTTGAAATGCTATGTTCTTAATTAGCTAGTAAGATAAAAGGCGCGAAGGTCGCAAGTGGGGACGCAGAAGAAGAGCTAGTTGCTGGTCATGATGATATTATAGCTCGATCGAGAAGAAGAAAATCTTTTGTTAGCTAGGATGACTATCTTCAATACACTACTATATGTTTATTTATTTTTTAGTACTCCATTTGTTTTATGCTGCTAATTAATTAGCAACGTTCGTACGTTTCTTCTTTGACCGATACCAATAAGTTATTGGCATGGGAAGGAGCGTCGAGTCGAGTGGATCGGTCGGATGCCGGCTTCGTCTCACCTTCCCCAGGAACTCTTTGTGGACTTATGGATGATCACATGTACAATTGACCCTTTCAGTGGATACATATTTTACAATACATACCTACCTTTCAGTTTCTATATTTCTTTCATATATACATACATATATATATATATATATATATATATATATATATATAGTCTTGATTTGAACTTATCATTCTTGAATAGTAATCTTGAAGTGATTGATGAATAGTAGATGAGTCATTCCTTATTGTCTTTTAAGTTTTAAGAATTTGTTTTATTAAAGTCTCTTATCTTCATATTTTTGCCCTATTAAGGTCATTTATCGTTAATTCAGTGTTAAAATTAACGGATTTACTGGAAAAATAATTTTTTTAGTAACTAAAAGTTTCCGATTATTGTCTTTGCACTATAACATTTTAAAAAGTAACATTTTAACCACTGACTCTTACGGAGCGCCAACTTGTCTCCGGCAGGGACGCGGCTGGGCGGCGACGACGGTGGTGCGGATCGGCCTGGCGGAGGCTTGCGAGCCTGGTGATGGTCGGCGGAGCAACGCGCGGAGGCTTAAATCGCCGGATTGGGGCGGGTCGAGAGACGGGTCGGTAGGATCCGGAGGCGGGTCACAGCTGTAGAGGTGTTTCGGGTGTCGAAGCACATTAGGAACGGAAGGGCGACCCGGGTTGGCGGTCGCGGAGGTTTCCTCCTCTGTTTCAGGGTCTCCGACGGCGGTGATGGGTGGTTTGAGCTCGGCATGGCGTGGCGGTGCTAGGAGGTGTGAGGGTTGGTGACGAGAAGCAGCTTTTTGAGAGGAGCAAGGTGGAGTACGTGAGCGTGGAGGGTCAGGATTTGGGCATTCCTGGAGGTGGCTGGGTCAAGCTGGGGAGGCCGGGCTGAGGCGAGGAAGGCTGGAGTGGGGCTTGCCTGCGCCGATGCGCCATGGTGGTGGTTGTCGACAACGCCGAAAGTGGTGGTGGTTATTAGAAACTCATATATCTAAGTTTAGGGTGCAAATAGTATAAAAAAAAAAAGATACATGTGTCTAAAAAAATTATTTTTTCAGTAAATTCGTTAACTTTAACACTGAATTAACTGTAAATGACCTTAATAGGGCAAAAATATGAAGATAAGAGACTTTAACATGACAAATTCTTAAAATGGGACCAGAATAGGACAATAAGCAAAGTTAAGGGACTAACCATGGACTTTGTTGTTATGAGTTGGAAGACTGAAGACTCCAATGATCCATTCAAGTCAAACCACCCACCCTTCATATTTTTTCAAAGGAACTAGCTTTATTAAAATATTTATAAAAACAATATTAACAAATTTTAATTCACTAACTTTTGCTCTACTTTGAGTGTGTTATACTGCAGTTTTTTTGACAAAAAAGTGACAACAATTGAAAGGAAAAATTGTGATAGAGAATTTTTTTTGTTGTTGTGAAGAACACAACCTTTGTTTACTACATATGGTGACAGTGGAAAATTAAGGAATTTCATTGAGTGTTCACATTATACTTTTATTTTTTTTTTTCAATTTACCCCTTTGTTCTTCATATCACGAAATGCTCTAAAAAGTACATTAATATCGATACAATCAAATATATATGTACACATATATATATATTACAAGTTAATCCAACTATCAACCAAAATTTGTTCCCTCATCCTATTCATAGGTTGCTATTAATAATATTCATGTGTGAGATCGTCCCACAATTGTAGCTACTAATTAGGGGGATTCAAACATGGGAGGGGAGGAAAATTATTTTCACCGAATTTCTTTAAAAATCACCTGATAAAATTCACTATGTATTTGAGACACTCAAACTAGCTCCAAATTTTACTTGTGAGGCTGCCCTCACCCCACTACTTCTAGGTAGTAGGTAGCAGTCCTACACGTTTAGCAGACAAGTGGGGCTGGGAAGAGGAGAGCATGATTGGCTGGTGGGTGAGGTGGGTCCCACAAACGTGAATCACTTCCACTTTTTCATATTCGCACCTCCTATAGGTCCGAATATGAATAAATTTAGAAAAAATCACCAAAAATTATGAATGAATTTGGAAAAAATTCACTTCAAAAATAGTAAGTTTGAACCCCATATTGTAGCTACTACAGGAAGCGGCAATGAAAACTTCAAAACCAAATACACTAGTGTAAGTATATGAGAAATATCTGACAATAATATCTCATAATTAATAACTTGGAGGATAACGTGCGGTAAATGTCGCGGTAAATGTCATTTACCGAGGCATTTACTGCGGCGGAGGTTGCAGTAAATGGATTTCTCTACGTAGTGTGATATTCATCCTCCACACTTCCTCTCAAAACCCTCCATCTCACCATCCTCCAGACCTTTAATTTTTTTTACAGATCCACCAACCGCCGCTGCAGAAAGGAGAAGAGCAGCGCCCGCACGACGGTGGACGGAGGATCAAATTGTAAATTTTTTGTTTTATTTCATAATTTGAGGATCAAACGACGGTGGACGTGTTGGGAAAAAATAATAATATTTGAGCAATTTAATCTTGCAGAAAAAAAGAGGACCACAAAAGAAAGAACTATAAACTTTGAGCTTCCTTTATAATTTTACCAAATCTCTACAAGCTTTACAAGCTTTTCTTTTCGTATGCTTTCTCTCTTCACCGGGATGATTACAAATGAAAAGAATTGACATATTTATACTATTTCCTTTTACTATTCTAACATTAGCTTACCTTAAGTTTAGGAGAAAAACATTTCTCACCTTTGTTTTTCTTTCCTTTCTTTATTTTTCTAATTCCTACGCACTTGTAGGAAACCTATTATTAATCAACAGGACGGTGGCGGCAGAAATAAGAAGAGGAGCGTCGGCATGGCGGTGGATGGAGGATTTCAATCATGAGATTGCTTACTTTTGAGCAAAAGCAGATCTAAGTTTTTTTCTTTTGTTTAGGTTTTGTGTTTGATTTTGATTGTTGTACATTAATTATTATGAGTTGTTTGTTCAAGAAATTGAAGAAAATATTTGATTTTGTTACGGTGATTTTTTTTTAGTTTATGGGTTTAGGGTTGCATTTCCGGATGTACATCATCCGGATTCATCCAGTTTTTCCCCCCGAAAATGCGGTAATGCGGCTTTGACCGCGTTACTAACTGCGGTCAAACCGCATTACACTTGTTTTACACCGGCTTAAATAACGCGGTTCTTACGGCGGCCCAAACCGTGTTATATAATATGGATGTTATATAACACGGGATTGGCACGTTAAAAAGCTTCTCACCGACGTAGTGGAATAACGAGATGAAATTTCAAATCGTATCATCATATGTTTTTCCACTTTCTTGAAAAATATCACGAGACAATAATGAGTTGAGATAGTTGCTCTATTCATGTCCCATTACAAAGTTGATTTTCCATAATCAACATGTACATCATGAAACACGACTGCATTATGTGACATACCTGAAAAAACAGAACTGTTAGTGACCAATATTAAACATCATAACAAAATTTGGGGCTAATAAGACTTCTACCCCAGTCTAGGATATTTGAAAGTCAAAATGTATTCTACCCTGGCCTAGTCTATAATTAAATATATAATATAGATATAGGAAAAACTAGAAATAAAAAATAGAGAGAATCTAAATTTGTTTGAAGTATCATATATAATTCTCATTTACATAATTTAGAAAATAGGTTAGTCTAGGGGGTTACTCCATTTCACATTTACATCCCGGGCTTACTAATCGTGTACTGCCCAGCCCAATCAGCCATATTCCAGATAACCCACAGTCTTACTACTGTTGGATATGGGCCTTATTATACCCAAGTCCAAATTCAAGAATCTAGGCTCAAATTTCCATTAATGTTATTTATCACCCGGGTGATTTTTCACCCAGCTAGAGCACTTGAAAAATGGATAATAGATATGTAATTTATCACCCGGGTGATTTTTCACCCACCTGTAGACCTTATAAACGAAATATTCAACAAATGGCACCCGCAGGATTGTCAAATTTCATCACTCAGTTTGGCGCTTTAGTGCTTTACTCTCCCGTCCTCTTTTCCCGGGATTCCTCCATTTCAAAAGTCAAACAGCTTCAAGAGGCTACCAGTTTCTTTCTGTAATTTTACATGATCAGATTGGTTACCGCCAGAAAGCAACCCACATTTATCCGTCATCTGAGAAACAATTGTCCAAGAACTTGGATTCGCCTTTCTTCATGTTGTTTCTCATCCTTGGCAGCGGAATCACCGCAGCGAAATTTAGGCTCCGAACGATCGCCCAACATCGGATTCGATTCTCATTTATATGGCACTTGGCTCCGAGGCTGTATTCAAAGAGACGACCCCGTCACGGCGATGGGAATCCACTGTGAAATCCTAAAGAAGGGGGATTGTTTGGATTTGTTCGCAACCAACATCCTTCTTAATGTATATGTTAAAGCTGATATGATGACTGAGGCCAGCCAGTTGTTCGATGAAATGCCCGAGAGAAATACGGTCTCGTTTGTTACGTTAATGCAGGGTCTGATACAGTCTCAGCGACATTTTGAGGCCTTCGAGTTGCTCTCCGGGCTGCACGGAGAAGGTCATGAACTAAACCAGTTTGTTTTTACATCCATTCTAAAGGCGCTTGTAAATATGGACTGGGCAGAATTGGGTCAACACATTCATGCTTGCATTCATAAGCTTGGCCATGATATGGATGCCTTCGTCGGTACTGCACTTATTGACACGTACAGTGTGTATGGTCGTGTTGATTCTGCTAGAGAAGTTTTTAAAGGGATTGCGGGCAAAGATATTGTTACATGGACGGGAATGGTGTCTTGCTATGCAGAGAATAGCTGTTTTCGAGAAGCGTTGGACCTTTTCTCCCAGATGAGACTTGTAAGCTTTCATCCCAACAATTTTACTTTTGTTGCTGTGCTTAAGGCTTGTATTGGGCTTGGATACGATGGTGTGGCAAAGGCTGTTCATGGGCTTGCTTTCAAAACTTGCTATGTGCAAGATATGTATGTGGGCACCATGTTACTTGAGCTATACAACCAGTGTGGGGATCTTGGCAATGCCAAAAAAGTTTTTGGTGAAATGCCTAAAAAGGATGTGATTCCCTGGAGTTTCATGATTTCACGGTTTTCCCAGAGTAATTTTAGTAAAGAAGCTATTAATATGTTTTGCCGAATGAGGGAAGCTTTAGTTGTCCCGAATCAATTTACTTTTTCTAGTGTCCTGCAAGCTTCTGCTACGATGAGGTCATTAGAGATGGCAAAACAAATTCATTGTCTCGTGCTTAAGGCAGGTCTCAATTTGAATATCTTTGTGTCAAATGCCGTCATGGATGCGTATGCCAAGTGTGAGAGGATTGAGGATTCTGTGAAGCTCTTTGAGGAGTTGTTCGATAAGACTGAAGTTGCTTGGAACATAATGATTGTGGGCTATGTTAGTTTGGGGGACACTCAGAAGGCATTTGGTTTCTTCACGAGAATGCTTAAAACCCACGTGGAACCAACTGAAGTTACATATTCTAGTGTCCTTCATGCAACAGCTGTTATAGCAGCATTGGACCCAGGAATTCAAGTTCACTCGTTAACTGTCAAGACAAATTATGAAAAACATACGGTGGTGGCTAATTCATTGATTGATATGTATGCTAAGTGTGGCCAGATTAGAGATGCCCGCTCAGTTTTTGACATGATTTTTTGTCGCGATGAAGTTTCATGGAACACTATAATCTCAGCATATTCTATGCATGGCCGAGGAATGGAGGCATTAAAAATGTTCCAAATGATGCGGGAATTGGGGTGTAAACCTAACATGCTGACATTTATTGGGGTACTATCAGCTTGCAGCAACTCAGGATTGTTGGAGGAAGGGGAAATGTATTTTAAATCAATGGTTCAGAGTTATGGGTTTGAGCCCTGTATGGAGCACTACAGTTGTATGATCTGGCTTTTTGGAAGAACAGGTAATCTTGATAAGGCTGTAAAGTTGATTGAGGAAATGCCGTATGAACCAGGTGTTATGGTGTGGCGTGCCTTGCTTGGTGCGTGCGTCATACACAAAAATGTTGAGATTGGCAAATTTTCTGCAAAACGCATTCTTGAGATAGAGCCATATGATGAGTCAACCCATTTGCTATTGTCAAACATGTTTGCTAATGCAAAGAGATGGGAAGACGTTTCTTCTGTTAGAAAAAATATGAAAGAGAAGGGAGTGAAAAAAGAACCAGGTCTGAGTTGGGTTGAAAACCAAGGCATGTTTCACTATTTCTCTGTCGGGGAAACTTCACATCCTGACATGAAAGTCATCAATGGCATTTTGGAATGGATGAACTTGAAGGCAAGGAAAGCGGGCTATGTTCCTAACCTTGCTGCTATTTTGATTGATGTGGAGGATAAAGAAAAGGAGCGACTCTTGTGGCTTCACAGTGAAAGGCTAGCTCTGGCTTTTGCATTATTTAGAAGCCCACCTGGTAGTTGTATTCGCATAATGAAGAACCTTCGAATTTGTGTGGATTGTCATAATGCAATGAAAGCAGTTTCAGAAATTGTGCAGCGTGTTGTTATTATCAGAGATATGAATCGTTTTCATCAATTTGAAAATGGAATATGTTCATGTGGTGATTACTGGTGATTGATGCAACGCAAGAAGATCTGTACTATGGACGGCCATGCTTACGTACTCTTTGGCTTATGGGCCGTCTAATGACTAATTTGGCACTCAAAAGCATTCATGTAAGTAAATACGGAATATTACTCTAATACTATGAAAATGAGCAATATATCTTTCGGTAGAGACAAGTGCTTGGGGCAGGGGCGGGGCAATCTCTTTTTTGTCAAACTATCTGAACTGTAACTCTTTATCATTTGTGCATTTTGGTGTTTGTTCTTGGTTGCATCCGTTAACATAGGCAAACTGATTTCCACGGGAGTCATATACGAAGTATTACAAGAATTTCCAATGACTTGAAATTCTGATCAGGACTCTCATTTGAACTTGCAGCATTGTTTCAGACGAACTGGACACATCTTTGAGCCAAGTTTATTTAACTTCACAGGCATAAGGTATAGCTTACCCTACATCTTATTACAGTGAAGATAAACTGGTCTAAATCTTCTTTCTCAATTCGCTGTTGTGATAAAGTTTTCTTATTTACTGTCTTTTCCTTCTCATCTTTTATTTTTGGTTTGCCATCCAAGAGTTGAGCAGTCCTCCCATCATGCTCAAGTCTTAAGTCAATGCCAATAATGAATACACACTTTTATCATATTTTTTAATTGTAGTAGTAGAACTGCTCACCGCTGAGAGGTGGACTTATAAGCTTTAAGTAAATTCAGAACCAGCTTTCCTACACTAAAACCTTACAAATCTTGTTTTGCATCTTTTAAACGACTTTGTATTCTACTTTCAGAATTAGTACTGCCTAATTAACTGTTTTCTATACATTTATGTTCCACAGTTAAGTTCCCAAGATGCGATTAAGCCGTCACTCTGTTACTTTAATTTTGCAATCTCATTTTGGCATACTAAATCTGTAGGGGGACCCGGTGAAGCAACATTTCATTATATGTTGACCTAGCTACATTTTTAGAGGCTGATTCCACTCAGCTCTTCTGTCTTGCAAGGGTGAGTTAGGAATATCGTCACCTTTTACTTCTAATTCATATCTCTCATCCGTATGAATGAATTCGTAAAAAATTATATATGCACTGAAAACCGTGTTTGGGATTGTTTGTGGTACAAGCAAACTCTCACGTTCCTTTGCAAGTTGGATAACAGTCGAAGGGGGAGGAACATCTTTTATCAGGTCAGGTGATTGAATGAACTGACAGTTACTTGTTTCCAAAAATGTTCTAGGGAATGCAGTGCCAACGAGTCAGCATGTACACAAGATATCTTCCCATATCGGGTTTTAGCAGGCAGGAAAACTGAAAACTCTTTTTCACTCCTACTAAGAGGGAAGAGTTACAAACAAAATCCTAGGCTCGGCATTCCCTGGAGCTGGCAAATTTAGGCTCAGTTCAGTAAATGATGAAAAACAATTTGGGAAATTTGAGGTAGTGTGTTTTGATTGAAGGATAAGATATATGTGAGTGGAAAAATTTGAGAAAAATATTATTTTATATTAAAATAATGGATTTAAGGTTGTTAAATGTATTGGAATTATAAAAGTTGGAATTTGTTTTTTAAAGAAAAGATGGTGCTGAACCGACCCTTATGAACTGCTGCTCACTGGATAGGATGCTCACTGCTCAGTCAGATATTCATTCTCATATTGCTAATACTGAAGGTTAGGATTAGTGTTACTGTTAACAACACCTAGATGCCTGATACCCTTTAAGTATCAACCAGCCAGGATATCTTAAGAATTTTAATTCCTCAATCTTCCAATTTCAGCTCCCTCTGAGCGTATGCTAGTTGTCCAATCTTTGATTATCTGATCTTCAAATGCCGACTAAAACAAGGAATCAACTTTCCTTTTTAACATTTTTCTTAGGCAAATAGATACATGGTACTAACAAAAGCTGCATGTTGAAAATTTTGGAAGTGAAAATTCAAGTTTCTGGGCACGAGTGATCCGGAGTGGTAGTTGTGATAATGTTTATACAAAACATAAATTATCTGAATAATTATGTAACTAGCATTGCATTCATCTGGGAGACCAATTTAACCATTGCACGCAAGTAACTTTTAATTTATCTATCCTGTTTTAATTGTTAACTTAAACTTTTGGACATGTGTTTAACTCAAGTTATTAAGGCAGAACTTGTGTTTTTTGTTTTTTTTTTCTTTGAGAAATTAGTTTTCTGTCTATCCAGATGATTGTATTTTTATTAATTGAGCAAAACCAGTGCCCTGAATAGCTCATCACTGCAACTCTTCATTAGCTCTAGGAAGAAAGATTAAAGAAAATGTTCCAACCCTCACAGGAAGTTTCCAATATCCAGAGACTTGACAGTAGGCATTTCTTTATCCTTGAATTCCTCCATTTTCTTCTGTGTTTCCATCGCCTCCCTGGCATCTATTTCAGCTCCAACTGTTCCTCATGCTTTGGCAGATTGTCAGTCCGGAATCCGGATACCAAGCTTCTTATTCATCTTGTCAAACTCAGTCATAAGAAGAGCCATCCCTTTCTTGTTATTCCTCATAAGAGGTTTCTTAATTTCCTTTTCCAATGCATCCATCATCATAGCCTCAGCGCCCATGTCCTCGGTTAGACCACTCTCAGTCCTTATCTCGTTCAGCTTCAGTAAATATTTATGATCGTGCATCTTGAATAATCTTAGTTTGTCTTGATTGCCTCCTGAATCTATTCAGCTTCAGATAATGTGTTGGCTGGCCTTCAGGCTGGCTGATTTTATAAACTTAGCATAATGTGAAACAGCAGCTGGATCCTCAGGGTCAATGGTAATCTCTTCAGAAATACACCCACTGCTGCTTCAAACTTCTGCTTAAGCTCCCAGAATATGTTCAACATATTAACCATCTCTTTTAAGAGCTGCATGAGCAGCTTGTTTAGCATATGTGGGACCGGAATGGCATACTCTGGTCGTAAAATTACTTGATTTCTAATCAGCTGAGGAGATTAGAGGCGGGTAGATGTCGCCATGATCACAAATTGATCTCATAGGGTTATTGATGATCTGGTTGTAAAAGTGCAGATGTTGAAAAATCATTTACATATAAATTATTGACTTTATTTTTCTGATAGTTAAGGAAAAAAATATCATAAATTAACTGTTTAAAAAAAATACATGGATGGAGCATATGTTTATATGCAGGTAGAAAAGGATGGCTTTAAAGTGTAAACTGAAATTCCCATTACGTTAGCTTTTTTATGTCTTGCTGTTAGGACTGATGATTTAATCCGGCTAACTGTTCAAGAAAGATTGTTAAGATTATACCCCGTGCTAATATACTGTCTGTTGCTAGATTATGGAGCAGAGATTGGAGGCAGAAGTGAATGACTTCTTGGATCTTAGAAGTACTCATGGAAGGCTTTAATGAATTAACCGTAGATGGTGAGAATAAATGTTTTTCCTCCCCTAGTGTTAAGTTCTAAATGAGGAGCAAAATAACTTCTGTGCTGGGCTTACAAGCATCTCTGGCTTGAGTGGGTCTTATAAAAAGTTTCTAATATTGGTTTGGCGGTCTTGTCATTGACTCATTGGTCCAATTCTCAGGAAAATTGTTTGTCACGGCTACCAAGTTTTGCTGATACTCAAAATTGGTAGCTTCATGAAAGAAGCATGATGTCCAATTTAGGGGCCTGGCCGGGAATGGTGGTGAAAACCAGTGGTCCAGTGGAGGTGCTACTAACAGAGCAGAGGAAACGTAAGAGAGGAAGTCTGCGGTTGGGTAAGCATAGCAAACCAAATTGAAATTGAGCTTTTGTGTTTCTTGTTGTTTAAAGGAAACAGTTTGCAAGTGTTGGATGGATGGAAGGAAGGTCCAGGAGGGTGGGCCGTAGACTGTACGTTACTACTCACTTACTACTTACTTACTGATAGGTTAGAGATGGTACCACGACCACGTCTACTATAGGCTAGCAATGATTATTTTGTAGAAAAATGCTGGACCCTTAATGCAATAATTACCTGCATTATTCAATTTGCAGCAAGGAAAAGAAAGATCACCTTGTTCCTCCCTCCTCACTCACTCTAGGCCAGTCAGTCCCAATATCCAATCATGAGATTTACAACTCCCATTGAATTATTGTTTATGTATGGATGGGTGCTACTAATTGTTATCATGACTAGCTACTTACTACTTGTAAATGTTGATTGGAATGTTGTTTTTCTTTCTTTTCTAGTAACATTTTTCACTTGAGTTGGTTGCTTGCGTTTGGCTGTTTCTGCCACGAGACAGGTTCACATGCAACGCACCAAGGAGGAGTATATATTTGTATATGGGGAAGCCAAGCCAAGCCATGCAATGCAATGCAAAGGCGGTAGTGTAGTGTAGGCAGCTAGGTCTGTAATATGGTATGATGATGATGATTATCTCTTCTTTTCTCTCTCTACCGAAAAGAAGAAAGCTGCCTGCCTGCCTGCAGTGCCCATCTCTTTAAAGAAATCTTCATGATTGTTTTGTTGAACCAAAAATCATGTCAAGTTTCATCAAACTTTGTTGCTCAATCTGCATGTCGTTGAATATATGTGGGAGCTAGGGTAGCTAGCTAGGGTAATTGGATTTGGATGGCGTGTGTGGAAGTGTGGGGCACTCACTTCACTTGGCAATGCAAGATGCTGCTGCCCTCGTTCCCATACGATTTTTGTCATTCATGCTTGGACTTGTCTAATAAATAATCCACTCCACTCCACTCCACTCCACTGCTACTAAAATAGGCCCAATTCAGAATTACTACCGAGATACTAATACTACTTATTAAGAGTAGTAGTAGTAGTAGTACAAACTACAAAGACTGTGTGTATGAAGCGTCGACGTGACTCGACAATTCCACTAATTTACTACTACTACTACGACGACGACGACAAACAAGCACAAGTTTGGCCCACTCCTTCCATGTTCACATACACGAAACTCCAAACTTCTATTCCTCTCCATCAACATTCCTATTTTTCAAAAACAAAATCTTCACGGTCCCGCACGCCGAATTATTATAATCACTTCTATCACTCCCGTCCGCCTCTTACAAAAACACACAAAATTCCTCCATTTTTTTAGAAAACAAAAAACACCCTTTTAGTTTATAAACTGGTTGGTTACTTTTATTTTCAGGTTACTTGGCTCAGATTCGAGTCAAATTATAGAGTATTATTTAGCATATGTAAGACTTTTTTTAACGACAATTATTTCAATTTTATCTAGATTGAGCACTATTAGGTCACTTCGAGGAGTAGCTATCCCAACAGTATTTTCTCCATACATAAAACTTGAATTCGAGACCTTATTTAAGGAATGATGAGTTCCTTGTCATTCAACCCCAACAACCGTTGATAGCATATGTAAGGCTTTTAAATGATTGAATTCATGACCTTTACAAAAAAATATTTTACCAAGTGACTTTTGATTATTGATCTTCTTTAAACTTTTTTTTAGAAAATATTCACATATTTTTCCGTAAGGGAAAAGGCATTTATTTTACTAAAATTATTCCTTGAATTTGTGAATCTTTAAAAATTCTGTAGAATTTGTGAATCTTGAAAAAGAAAATTGTTCAATTTTTGAATTATGAAAAAAATCCATATTGAATCGAAATTAAAATGAAAACTCATTTTAAAATATGTAAGAATTGACCAAGTACATATGTTAAATTTAGACTCTAGTCTTTATATACTTGTAAAAAAATGAAACATTATAAGTTAAATGATCATTTATAAACAATATAAAATAGCAATCAACTAAAACAACATACTAATAAGAAAAGAATATTGATATAAATGAATGTCGAGTTGTTGACACTCAAACTTTATTCCTCTTGTTATTATTATGTTCAAGTCCTTTTGGGTTCTTTCGAGTTCAAGTAATTTCAAGATCGTGTATTTTTTAATTCGAATTATTTTGGATTTCAACTTAATCATGTCGAACCCGAGTAAATTTGGCGATCTAAAATCTTTTGAGTTCATAAATAAAGTTACTTTTGAAGAAAAAAAATGACATCCGATCATACACGAGGAATAATGACATAAACATAACATAAATTGTGTTGGGAGTTGAAATTGAAAAGGTTGGGAAGGAAATCATAAGCGAGAGCAGAAAGAAGAGGAGTTTGACGAAGGGAGGTAATGGAAATATCTGAGAAAGTTGCATGGCTGTAGGGGAAATACGGCTTTGCACGCGCAGTCAGGAGGCATGGACACACCTCCCAATACGCACCTTCATGCAAAAGTAAGTAATTAGGACGAAGTTATGATGCGTTTTTTTTTACACACCTCGCAATATGCATTCCAAGTAGTTCTTATTTATTTATTTGTCACATTCATTTTCTCATTCTTTTAAAAAATACATATTTTAAAAGGTTTTATTCATATTGAAATATCATCCTCACATGAAATCTTCTCGTTTAAAAAATTTAAAATATCACCCCCTTACAATATTCTCATATTAGTCATTAATCAATCACGAACCACTTCTCTAATTTTCGTAAAACACATTCAGTGAATTTTCTAACTACAGTTTAAGTGAGTGGAAATTTTGTAGTTTTATAGAATTCTTAAGAACAAGAGATGCGCGGAAGCGAACCGTAAACCTTCCCAAGTAATTAACCATTGAAAGTTAGCATAAGAAGGGTAATTAAGTTCCTCCTCTCTCTGAGTCTTAACCTAGCTAGCTCTTCTACTCAATCATGCCTCACCAAATTCGGAAACATCTTTTTGGATTAAGAATATACTAGACACCTTTGCTTACAGTTTTACATATTGTTTAATTAAATATTTATCATATAATCACTTTTTCAAACTCAAAATCAAGTTGATTGAGTAATTTATAACCTTTGAGTCATGGAGTATAAGTTGTAAAGAGGGAGAGAGGACCATATTATAGATGTTTTCAAATTGAAAATCTGCAAATGATTGTGTAAAGCAAGACGAATAGCGTTTCCTTTTGAGTTATTGTTTAGTATTTTTTGAAGTGACTGTGTAAAGCAAGATGAGTAGCATTTCCTTTTGAGTTATTGTTTAGTATTTTGAAGTCGTTTTAGTTGTTGAAACTAGATGTTACGAACTCGAAATTAGGATGTATATATGATTGTAGGAGACTATAGTAGTTGAAGAAGAAAGTGATCAGCGAATAGAAAACAAATGTATGGGGTGTAATGGAGGGAATTGAGAAACCAAGTGATTGACGAAAGGGGAAGCAAACCAATCGAATGTTGTGAATCGGTACGTTGATGGTAAAGTACTATGGGGGTATGATCGGAAATTGCAAGTAATTTAGGTCAAACATAACATAAAAAATCAAATGAATCATTCTTTTCTTTTTGGAACGGAGATAGTAATTAATTACAAAGTCACCAAACACCTTTATCACAATTATTTGAACCTGATGTTATTTTAACTGTATTGAGCATCTTAGATGCAAATTTGTGCTATGCACTGGAGATTTGAACGCACTATCGATAAATTGACAGAGACGCGAAGACAAAAAGAAATTAAGTTTTACCTCTTTTTTAATGATAAATGAATGTTTTTTGTTTGTAAATTTTATGTTGTGACACCATAGCATAGAGGCCTTGTAGTAGCCTACATTGCTACAGAAGCCGCTACATTTTTTACAATTAACTACGTAGAGAATATGCTTGTATGCCTATTAAGAAAGAAATTGGCGTTTAGTGTTAAAGGTAATTGATTGTCTCGTTCAGGTCGAGCTCTCAGATGCTTGGTGGAGTAATCTGATATAGTTGACATGATGTGCAAGCTGGAGATGGTGGTATGCTTTTGGAGGAGTGACCTGCGAAGAGGAAAACAAAGGACTCAAGAGCAGAGAGAGGAGTGGAGGTGTGTAGATAGGGTGTACCTTTCCCAAAATCTCCTTTTTATAGGAGGTGGAGGAGGGTTGCTGCCTCTGTTGCGCCTTGATCGTGAGCTGTGATCGTAGGCACGTTTATGGAATGTGGAGATGTTCCCTAAGATCGTGTGAACCGTTATGGAAGGTGGCAGACACTCCCTGTAATAGTGGCGGACCTGGTGGGATCATGAGCAGAGTGCCCGAGACGAGTTCCAACAATTCACCAAGCGTGGAGGCCTCGCCCGGCAAAGGGTTGTGGGCGGAGGCCCTCCTTCACAAATTAAGACATGTTTGTCAATCAAGAGAAGAGATGAGGTGAAAGGGAGAGGGAGAAACCCTCCGCGGTGAGCTGTGGTGAGGAGGATGCCCTCGCGGGTGACATCCCCTCGCGACCGTCCGTGCTTTGGTGGAATCTTCGCGTTGAGTGTATTGGTCCTACGTGTTGGGCCTTGATCAGGGAGTCCGGCAAGCTGATTGGGCCTAGTAGTAGTACTGGTAAATGCACAAGTAGTAGTAGTAGTACTGGTGGTAAAGGAGACATGCAAAATAGTGAGGCAGGCTTCCATGAACAACACGCATACATGCACTTTTATAAGTAGTAGTAGTATAGTAGAAAGTTGGCACCCTTTCCTTTCCTTTTGGAGTCTGTTTGTTAAAAAAACACCTACCTAAATATACTATTAATTAACTAGCTCAATTAATTAATTTAATAAATTAAAAGACTAAAACACTATTCGTAGAGATTTATTAAAATGGTAAACTTGACACTTTCATAGTATTTATTTTTTCACATATGTGATAAATAAACACCCGCTTTCTCCTCAACACCTCGCCCCACAAAAACCTCTTATCCACTACCAATCAATCTTCTTACCTTCCACAAATTCTAATGGAAAAGAGATAACCAACATAAAACTGAAATGGTTGTACTCCGAAAAGAAAGGGGAAAGGATAAATTAAGGCGTTGGGAAAACAGAAGCATGGAGAGAGAGGGGGTACTCGTTTGATCCACATGCACATGCAAAGTGCAATTGGTGCAGGGCAACCCACAATATATAGTTCTTCTTCAATTCCTCTCATTCTGCATAAGACAGGACGAGGACACAGAGCACCCAAACATGCATGTAGTTCTCACTACCTTCCATTATTTTTAAAATATATTGTCTGAACACACCATTTTAGGTCAGCTGATTTTGTATTGATTTATTATTTAAGTGGCAGAGATGGATGAATGAATACTTGAGTAAATTCAAGTTTAAAAATTTATTAAAATTAGAAAATGTTTCTGGGATAATCCAATAAAAAAATGTTTAGAAAATTCTTGGACAAGGCAGTATTTGAAACACTATTTATAGTGATGCTACCGATTATGTCACTCCTATGCAATTAATTACACCACTTTCTTCTAATTATTCCTTTCCTCCCAAATATATACATTATCAATTTTAATTTTTGTTGTAGAGATACGCGTGTACTACTTATCTTTTGGCGTTTTTGCTCCTTTTTAAAGTCAGGCGGGGGCCTTTAATTATTACTTAAAGGTCGAATGAACATCATTTGCGAGCATACCATTTTCATTCACGAATCGTTAGCAACATTTACTTTGACTAATGTTTGCACGTATAATCTTCCAATAAACATCTGCTTTGTGAACTCGTAAAAAAACATCTGCTTTTTTATCGTTTTTTTTGTTTTTTTAAAATTCATATGTGCCAAAAAATATATTGCCTGATCAAATTGATTTCGAGTAAAAAATAAGTACAAGTGCAAGATTTAATTGAAAAAGTGTGTAAGTAAATATTGTTCAAGCAATTATCACTAACATGCCCTTTCCATTTTGTAGTTAAAAGTTTAGAAGATCAACAATATGAAGAAAATTATATTTTATCAGAGGGTTAGCTAGCATGCAGCGTACAAAATAGTGACAGAAGAAAGGATCGTTAGAGCTATCACGTATATCATAGAGGTTGAACTTCTAGGAATATAATTAAGTTGGAGGTTTTCGGTTCAAAGCTCAACATACATTTCAATCCCCCACTTCTTAATTTGTATATATAAGGGGAAAAAAGGATAGCTAGAGCTAGGGGCAATAAATATAATTAAGCCAAAAGGTGACGATAATTTTAACGATCTTCTACAACAACGAAGCTGTACGTATACAGGATGGGTAGTTTCCGTCCGAACATTTTGAAATCATAAGTACTCATTTTGTCTTAAATATAATGCAATATTTTGATTTGATACGAAGATTAAAATGAGAAAAATTTTGTATTGATTTTCTCATTTTATCTTTTTATATTGAAAAATGCACTCAAACACAAAAATAGAGGAAGAACAATAAAATTAAATTAAATTATAACGATAAATATTTCAAAAAAATAAATATATAAATATATTATTAAATACAAAATTTTATTTAGAGAAGAAAGTGATCCATATTAACTACTCATTCGTCCCTAAAAAAATCAGTGAATTGTTTTCTAGTTTTCAATGTATTTAATATTTGATTTTTTATCATGCATATTTAGATATATAAAGTTGAATAATTTATATGTGTATTATAATTTGATTTATACATTTTCTGAATATATTTTTTCTGAATTTTTTCTATTATTGATGCTAATTTTAATTTGAGTCAAATATTGCAACACAGAACATGAAAAATAATTCGTTTAATGCAAAAAGAAATTTATCGCGGTTTTACTTTTGACGGAGGCCGCCGTAAACTAGTTTCTGCGGCATGTTGATCACTAGTATAGTCATGTTGATGTAAATTCTGTTAATTATAATGGTAAAATGGCGTTTACATTCGCATGTCACATTTCTTGCGCAATAGGCCGCAATAAACTGGTTTTCTCTACGTAATGTGTTGATCTCTCTTCTTGTCATGTTGATCATTCTTTTTAGCGTGTTAATATCTTATTGTCATGTCAATCTTTCTTTTTAGCATGTTAATCTCTCTTATTTCCATGTTTATCTATCTTCTTTGTCAGGTTGATATTTTTTTTGCATGTTGATTTATCTTATTGTCATGTTGATCTTTCCCTTTGACCAGGTTGATCTCTCTTCTTACCATGTTGATCATTGTTTTGAGCATGTTGATATGTTATTGTCATGTTGACCTTCCTTTTTAGCATGTCGATCTCTCTTCTTGCCACGTTGATCTTTCTTTTTAGCATATTAATCAGTTGGTGATTAGCTTCCATCCAATGTTGATCCGTAATTTTGTCACGTTGATCTACTGATATTGTTCACACGAACATTATGCTGATCGAATTTAACGAATGACATACTTGTAAATAAACGAAACGGACGTACACATTTTAACCTGGACCTATGTAGAAATTGTTGATATGCTTTTGCTAACATTACTGTCATTTTCATATAACTTGTTGACCAAATGTTATAAAATGTTGATCCAACTTCGTATTGACCAGACTATAATGAAACAACATAAAATCTCAAACATATGAATCTTTTTATTTTCTTTTATTTTCAAATCTCTAATTATTTGTATTTTTTAGTTTCAGATTAAAAGGATTTGGAGTTATTTTAAACAATGAAAAAAAAAATTGAACATGATATTGTACGAGGATTACAACTTGATGAGTTTTGTGTAAAGGTAGACAAGACAAAACAAAAGAAAAAAAAGAAAAAAGTTTGATAACAAATTAGGATTCGAAAAGAGGAAAAGGTTATGTTAAATATTTGACCAGAAGAAAAAATGGCAAATTTTTAATTATTGCGAATTCTGATGTGCAAACATACGGCATGCGCATTTTAACCTCAACCTTTAAAATATAACCCTCAAATGAAACATTGTATCTATACTTTTTTAAAAATAATATATGAAAAGTTACTCTTTGTTAATTATATGTAATGGGATGTCCAATCAGTAAAAGTGATGGGATTAATTGGTTGATCTATTTGTAAATCATCACGTAGCTGGGTTATTTGATTTTTCCACTCAATTTGTCTATCTCTTTTTTTCCTGACAATTCCATTTAATCATTCATACATTAATTCATCATTCTTACATTTTTCTTTACACATAGTCTAGCAAGGATAGTCAAACTATATGTGACCATTAAACTTCATTTATTTATTGGGTAAAAAGAACAAACAAACATATTTTCTTCCTCAAACACCCGTCATGCGCAAAAGAAATAAAAAATTTCTAACAAATCATGTACACAACAATTTAATGTGGTCCGACTCTTAACTAGCTTATATTTACGGATGGGAGAAATCCAATAGAACAATTCGACACAATATGAGAACAACAAAAGACTTCTAGTGTCCTTCCGGTTTTCAGACCACTCTTCTCTTTTTCACTCTCACATCTTGTTTCTACAGACTCCACCACATTGTATTTTCTCTCATCTAGTCAATTTGTCTCTGTATCATGACAATTACTCCTTGAAAAACGAAATGCATAATCGTTGCGAACGAAGATGAATAGTTACTGCAATATACACCATTTTTATGTGTATATATTATTAATGAATGGAGTAATAGACATATATACCATCATTCATTTCAATTTAATTGTTAAGTTTTTTTTTAACATTTAATCTATAATTTTTTTTCAATATTTTATTATACAATGTCAAATAATTTATATATAAAAGGTAAATCAAATAGTCTAATTTCTAAAAACAAATTTCAAATTTTTTTAACAATTTTTTTTAATTAAAAATTAAATCAAATAAAATATCGAAAGTGAAACATCTCAATTAAACAACGAGGAAGGTAGCACTACATGTCGAAAGAGAAAGAAGATAACGAGAGATGAGAGATAGAGGGTTAGTAGTTTAAAACAAAGTAATTAAATAAATAAATAGTAAAAAAGGAAGAATTAGTGATGGGCTGGAAAGCAAGCAGCTTTTGTCAGGAGGGAGCAGCGAAGAGTGTTAATTAATTAAATAATTAATGATCAGCAGGTAGCATGCATCGGAAATTAAATTAAATTAAGCGCATGGGAATCGGGCGCAGTAGAGAGAGTCAGAGATTACTAGTAGTACAAAGAGATTAATACAATGTGTTAAAAAGTGGTTATTTGACGGACAGAGAGATCGAAGTAATTATTTAAATTATTGATCAGAGTATTTTAGTACTTATACTACTAATAAATTACTATGAACTACTGCAAAAGCAAATTAACTGTTCTACTTAAACTACTAATAAAATTGTTGTTGTTTATTTATATAGGATAAATTAATTAATTAATTAATTAATTAGGGGGTGGTGGGCATGCAGCACTAAGAAGGGTGGGGGGCACATGCAATGTAATGCAAGGCTAGCTTGCGTTGCGTTGCTACGAATGGTTGGTTCTTTCTCTCGGTTTCTGGGGAACACCATCATCATGCATGCATGCAGGCCCATATCTTAACTGCGAAGTCGTATATAGTACCTATATATTTCCTTTATTATCATTGCTGTATTATTATTACTATTATTTCTCCATCTTAACTAATTTCATACTCTTTTCATCTCAAATTCATTTAAGTATTTGACTTTCCACCACCAAGATTAAAAAATATCGAAGATTTAAAAGTAATAAGATAAAACTTTCATATAAATAACATTTTAGGTAAAGAATGAAAGTTATGGATTAAAAGATAGAAGTGATGTTAAAAAAAGAATTTAAAAAGAAATTATCAATTTTTTTGGAACACGCTGAAAAGCAACACGATTGAATTTTTATTGGATGAAGATAATAAGTAACTACCTATTTACTTATTTATTTTCCTATCCTTCTTGACAGGTAATCTTATTATGCCATCCCACTTTCGTGCCCTCTCCACTTGTCTCATTTTCAGGGCATTAATATCATATTATACCATGCATTTTCCTAATACTATACTAGCTCCTAGCTACCAGAATTCATATCCTTCAAAAAGTACACAAAAAAAATTAAAAGGAATAAATGAATAAAGAAAATCATACTAGCATCATCAGTTTGGTTTGATAGTGAATTAAGAATTGATTTGATATTAAAACGATCATATATATATATAAGCACGAAGGTGACTATGAAAAAGGTTGATTGACTTTTTTACCCTTTAAATTTAAGTTATTATAATTTGTTAATGAGACCTAAAATTGTAATTCTATATTATATAGAATTTTCGTTTTAATATGTTCCAAAATGATATGAGAAAACAAAATTTACTAAAAAATCCTATACCATGCGCCACTACTCCTCAAAATGGTCCAACTTTTTCTTCATCCTCAAATTTCTTTTGGTAACCATCTAAGCCCCTAACTTTCATAAGAAAACACACCTCATACCTATATACATTTACAACTATATATATATATATATTAAAACTAATTAAACAAATATACTTAAAATCATAACAAACTAAATATAAAAGATTAAAAAGTGCAAGATTTACCAAAGGTCCGTTTGTTTTTATAATTTTTGTGAAAAAATAATGAATATATATAGTTATATACTTATATACTTATATATATATAGGTATATTTAGTTTGTTATGATCTTTTAAGTATATTTGTTTAATTAGTTTTAACGACGATACCACTCCCTATGTTGCTTAAAAATTCCACAATTCTGACTTTCAAACACAACGTAGAGAAGACAGCCTCATCATGCGGCCCATTCGCGGTTGGCCGTGGTACCAAGCTCAGCAGCGGCCGCGATGAACGCCGCGATTGAAATGTCCGCGATTTGAACTCAACTGCGGCGTCGGCGCGCTGCGGTCTCACTGCCCATGTAACTGTTTGAATAATTAAAAAAAGTGGACGAATCCGGATGAATGTTCATCCGGATTCGTCCAATAAAACCCAGAAAATGAAGAAGAAGAAGAAGACGAAACAGAAGAAGAAGAAGAAGAAGAAACCGAAGACGAAGAAGAAGAATTCGAAGATGAAGAAGAAAAAGAAGAAAAGGAAGAAGAAACAGAAGAAGAATTCGGATAAGAAGAAGAACTAGAAGAAAAGGAAGAAGAAGAAGAAGAAGAAGAAGAAGAAGAAGAAGAAGAAGAAGAAAAGGAAGAAGAAACAGAAGAAGAATTCGAAGAAGAAGAAGAAGAACTAGAAGAAAAGGAAGACGAAATAGAAGAAGAAGAAGAAGAAGAAGAAGAAGAAGAAGAAGAAGAAGGATGAAGAAGAAGAATTTAAGAAGATGATGATGAAGGGGAAGATGAAGATGGGAGAATGAAGAAGAAGAATGAAGATGGAAGAATTTAAGAAGAAGAAGAAGAAGAAGACGAAGATGAAGATGGAAGAATGAAGAAGATGAGAAAAAATGTGAAGGAGGCGGATGAAAAAGAGAGGGGAAACCCTTAAAAAAAAAATTATTGCGGCCTTACTGCGGCCAAAGCCGCAGTAAACCTTACTGCGCCAGCAACTGGGCCATTTACTGCGTAAATGGGCTTACTGCGGCCCAAACCGCAGTAAGGGCCGCAGTAAACTTTATCCTCCCCACGTAGTGAAACTTCTATTTGACTCAAATTTTTATAAGGAATAATTTGAAAAATAATTTTTTTTAAAAAAATATGTCTATATAGAAAAATTCTTAAAGTTCCTAAACAAATTTTTAAAGATTTTTTCAACGAATTCTTCATTGTGAAAATTAAATAAAAAATAAATCTAAAATTTTGTGCAACTTTTATGGGATGAAGGAAGTAATTAATAAGATTTGTAATAATGATAGAGCCCTCTTGAAACACAAAGTTAACCATTTTCATCATCTAAGCTTTTGAGTATCAATACTTCACAAAATCATACATTCTCTCATTATGTGGGAAATACAAAATTTACCGGGCACCTTACTGCGGTTTGGGCCGCGGTAAATTCAAAGTCGTGGCAATGGTGTGGTAAGGATTTACCGCGGACTTGATCGTGGTAAATCTCATTTTTAGTGTTTAAACTCACCATTCTTCTTCCATTTTATTCCTCATCTTTCTTTCTCTCTTCTTATGTTTTCTTCCTCGTCTTCCTTCCTCACTTCTTTTGTTTTCTCCTCCTCCTCTTCTTTCTCTGTTCTTTCTTCTTCTTCTTCTTCTTCTTATTGTTTCTGGGTTTTATGGCTTCTTCTTCCGCCGTTTTCATCTTTGCTCACCGCCACTCAACCGACGTCGCCCTCTCACCATCACCACCGCCGCTTGCTCACCATCATCATCCATTTTTGGGATTCTATAGGTTTTATGGATGAATTATTAAAATGCTTACTGAGGCCTGGGACGCGGTAGTGTTGCGGTTTAGGGCGCGGTAAAGGCCTCTACCGTGAGATGTTTTACTGCAGCATTTACCGCGACGCTACCGCGAAGGAGGCCACGGTAAGCCATGAATGCTCCACATAGTGTCTTCAAAAATATAAACATGCTCGTGAATCATAAATGACAACATTAGCATAAAAATTAGATAGAGATTAAATTCAATATATAATGAAATTTCAAAAAACACGAATTAGCCTTTGATAAATGTTGAAAATATTTTTTACCCATAGAATTAATTTATTTTGCTCTTACGTTAAGACCTGAACTCTATATTTATTTATTATATAAAACATGAACGCCTCTTTCGAATACGTTTTTTTAGGCAAAGTGGCTTAGAATATATTAAAACAAGCCGGTGGAAAACATCCGGGCTTTAAGCATCCAACATGATAAAAATTAAACAACGACATAACAGTTCTTAAAAAGAAAATAAGTAGAAGTTCCTGGTTATCCGTAGAATGCGGATGATCACTCGAAAAAATTAGTAGAGGCCTTCTAACAAAGCCGAGAGGCTTGAAAGCGCGAGATATACTCATGGATGGTTTGAGCCGACTCCAACTGTCTCTGGGGCACACGAACTTAGATGCACATGAGCTAAACGTTAATATGCAATGATGGTGCACAAAATATAAGACAAACCAACTCCATCAAAGAAATCCAACCAACAAACACATAAACCAACAATTATTCGCTTAATCCTATAAAGCATGAATAGAAATAACCTAGAACAAACACAACAAAAGAAGACCAAAATCCATAGGAAGGAATGTACCGGGTTGGTCGAAGCCCCAGTACATTCCAAAACCCATAACTCATGGATCTGGGTAGGACGAGCCCCTAGTCAGTCTTGCATGTGCCTGTAGAATCACAACCATCTTGTTTACAAAAGTATTGAGACTCGACTGCAAGCAACACGACCATGATTGAAACGAGATAAAGTTGTTCTAAAATCCATGCCAAACAGGATCAAGAGATCGACATGGCCATGATCGAGCGATAGGTTGAAACAGCAAAAGAAAATTGATTGGAATGAACATCTTGATCGAAGGTAGTTGAGGGAGGGAGAAGATGAAGAAATCGAAGAAGAAAGTTGTGGGAGAGGGAGAGAGGGTGCGGCTAGGGTTTAAAAGTTTGTCCCTCTTTCGTATATGCCGAGTGACTTGATTTTTACAATTCCATCTCATCAATTTGATTTTCACAATTCTCTCCCAACATTTTGTCATAATATTCTCTTAATTCTTAAACTTCAAGGCAATAAAAAAAACCCAGGATGCTCAGAGCCACATCCTCTCTGATGTTCTTCTTCTTGTCGGATCGGGCCACTGCGTACTGTCATCAATGCTGCTTTCGGCCTTCAAGGCTTGCTTCCTCTCTTTTGCGCCTCGCCATCATCACTGGATGTCCGCCTCCAGAATATTTGGCGTCTCGTCGAACTATTACCTCCCGGATGTGTGAGGGTCTGCCGATGGGTGGCCGCCTCCGATCGGGGTGGGTCTTCGAATGGCGCTGGTTCGCCCTACTCGATCGGTTCTAGCGACATGGTCGCTCGTCTCCAGTGCCTGTTTGCAGGCGCCGCAACGCTCATCATCGTCGAACCTTGTTTCGGCCAGAGATTCTTCTTTACCCGAGCTTGATCGATGATCGTGATGGTGGCAACAACTGTTTGAGCCGGATGGGGAGTGGGTTAGTCGGCGGTGGAATAGATCTTTGCACCACCAGTTGGGTGAGTGTTAGACTTGATGGTCCGGTGGGGTTGGGGTTTCCCCTTCCCTGCCTAGCACCATGATTGGATGGTTCAAGGTTTGTTGGGACCAGGATCAACCTAGCATTCCTCACAGTGTTTTCGGTCCCTTTTTAAGTTTTCGTTATGCTTTTGTGGTCGGATTTTAATTTGTTGTGTTTTCAGTTGGTTTTTTATTTTTGTCTATTTTGGTGGATGTTGGCTTGTTTCTGGTTGCCTGACGATGGTTATTGGCTTGGGGCTCTGTGGCTTCTTCGATTGCACTTACGTGGCGAGACGGTGTATAGCTCCATGGGAGCTGTTTAGGAGCGCCTTGGGCGAGATCGCAGATCTATATTACTTCGTCGCGTAATTTTATGTGCATTTTCAACACATGTGTGGGCATTCTCGGAGGCTGTTCGCCCAGTTCTTGGCTGTTATCATTTGATGTTGCCTTGTGCTTTTCAGCTATTCATCTTAGTTATGGTCGGTCATTAGTTTGTTTAGATCTAGTAGTCTGTTGCTTTATCCTTTCATTTTTTGCCACTTTATGGCTTCTTTGGGTTGTATTTCTCGTTGATCATTAATATAATTGATCGTTTTCTAAAATTAAAAAAAATCTTAAACTTCACTTGCGCAGTCCACTAGCTTCATAGTTACGCATACATCTTTGGAAAAACCACGCCTAAGCATACTCATAATCCAAAATTACATATAGGATTAGCATAAAAATTGATATGAAAATAAATTCAATGCAACTAGAATATACTAAATATATAATAAATTATTATTTTTAAAATAATAATAAGTAGTCCCTCCGTCCCACAATAATAGCCATGTTTGAGTTTTGTACTTGTGTTTGACTCAAAATTTCATTAAGAATAATTTGTAAAAAAAAATTCTTGAAAAATATATTTTGAAACAAGACACATTAAATTTTTATTTGGATATAAATTTATACAATTTATAAGTTAAAAAGCTGTAAGAAACAAATTATAGATTAAATGCTGAAAAACAAACGCACCTCTTTTTCTGAGACGGAGGGAGTATATTATAAGAAAAAACATGAATAAGCATTTGATGAACGTATGATATATTTAACCTATAGATCTATCGTACTATATCTTTTAATATGAACTAAATTTCTGATCACTAATAATTATACTTTTGGTATCAGCAAAATGAGAATTTTTTTGATTAAAATAATACGGGCTTACTCTAATCTATCCCTCAATTCCAAAAGTAATGCAACAGTTGACTTCTGATGTCAATTTGACTTCAATTTTATCTATATTACATCTTAATGGAAACAATACTAAAAATACTCCCTCTATCCCAATAAAATGCCCATATTTTGACTTGCACGCATACCAAAGAGTTTTGCTAACTAAGATTGAATTTCGAAAAATGCCCTCATCTTCAACCTCACTCTCATCTGCTTCTCTCATCTAATTCAAGGGACTTTACTTCAAGGTCTAGGTCTTCATCCAAAGCTTGTGTGACAAGGCGGAGTACAAATATCTCTACCTCAAGTCAATCGCGCATCGGTTCAACGGCAAGGCTTACCCGACGTTGCTGCTTGTGATCCCGAGCTTGTCGGCGGAGGAAGCGACGAAGAAGGCCCGAGATCTGGCATTGCAGATGAAATCAAAGGCGTTGGACACCTTTTCGAATGACCGATTGAAATCGTGCAAGAGCAAGTACAACAACGCGCTGGAGGAGATGAAAGGGGCAGTGGAAGCCATTAAGATGAAGGATTTCTACACGTGCCATTTGCCACGAGCATCACCTACTTCTCTGATTGCAGCGACGCGTTCTAGGGCGAGATCGGCGACGAGATGAACCCGGAGCGGATCCGCTCCGGTAGGTAAATGAAAATCTCAAAAACATGTGTGGTGGGGAATTGCCTTAGCGTCAGCAACGTCGTCATAAAGATTGGACATTAGGTTTTAGCACAAAGGTGAGGGATGTTGATTTGGATTCATTATCTTGTAAATAGAAGGGAAATCAAGGGTATTTCAGTAAAGTTAATGACAAACAACTTCCAAATAGGGAAACGTGGTTCATTTTGTGGGACAACCTAAAAAGGAAAATGCGGTTATTTTTCTAAGACGAAGGGAGTATATTCATAAAGTTAAGACATCAAATTTTTAGTTGCATGCAAATGTTTTAAATTTATACTTTGAATTGATATAAAATAAAATAATAGATTAAACACTGAAAAACAAATGTTGCATTACTTTTGGGACAAATGGAGTATCAACGACGATTCCTATTTATTATTCTTGCTCATATCTATAGCTTCTCGTGTAATCTCACCAAATTTCATGAATGAGCATTTGATAACGTACGATATTTTTAACCTATAGATTTAGGCTACTATACTTTTTTACTACCGACTAAATTTATGATCATTAATAAATACTTCTATGATTTTCGGTGTCAACAAATTGATACATTTTTTTATTAAAATAAAATGGTTGAATCTAAACTCTCACCGCCGACAATGCAGACGACGGGGGTAATTCTTAAAAGCTCAAACATCTACAAAGGATATTATGCAATTCCCTATTTTTATTCTCTCATACACACACACACCTTCTTATGGAGATCCGTTAACTCTTAATTGTGTCATATTTTAACTTTTCATCATCTAAAAGTCCTATTTTAAGTTTTTTGATGCACTCATGGTCTTTTAGACAATTTTGCCCCTTAGGACACAAAAGGTAAATTATCAAAACAATTACCCCTCAATTTTCATAAACATACAAAAAAAACTAACAATTTCTAAAAACAATCAGAAGTATTATGTAAGTTTCCCAAAACAATCTCAAACCTAACAATTCAACATAATTTTCCCCATCTTCCTCCTCCCACCACCATCGCCAGACCTTCGCTGGATGACCACTGACGGACCTTCGCCAAACCTTCACCGGTGCCTTCAAGACTAAATTGTGCAGTGGTAAGGAAGTCATGAATCATGATCACCCTAAATTAAATACTTCTAGTTAATAGATCTAATAGTTATTCCTAAGAGACTAGCTATGAAATACTCATATTCATTTAAGCATGCATGCACTTAACATGTTCAAATGTGAATAGTAACTTAAATTTATCTTAACTGATTATTAGACCCTCAAGACTAAATTCCTAATCCGTCAGCCATTACTTGTGTAGTATAAAACAAAATTATGTATATGGTGTGTGTTTGCCAACTATTTTTTCAAGTAGCTGTTAAGTTTTGGAAAAGTTATCAATGACATTACGTACTTGACCAGACCCCAGTAGCGGGCCCGGTAACGCGAAGCTCGTTACCAGGGTGGTCAACTCCCCTTTGACCGCCACTGCTGGTCTGGGCATTACCTGGCCCGTTACCAATAACGGGCCAGTAACCAACTGGGCCGCTACCAAGCTGGTAACGGCCTAATCCTTTCCAGCCCGCTACCAGCCTGACATATACATCCAACATCATCTCCTCCATTCTTTATCCAGGCTAGGGGCATTAATGGGCCGGGCCGAGCCCGAGCCCTTTAAGCTCAAGCTCGACCCGTTAGTTATCGATACTACTCGAGCTCGAATTGCTCGAGGCTCGAGTTTTACTCGAAGTTCGAGCTCCACTCGAATAGCTTGATAGGTTCGTTTTAAAACTTTATAAACTAAATTATAATTAACAAATAATAATAAAAAATATAAATTTTCAAACAATTAATAAAATACTACTATACCTAACATAAATTATAATATAGTAAAAAATTCAAGAGGTTTGATAAGTATCGTTAAGTATCGACAAATATCAATACTCTTTAGGGTCTAGTATTGTTGGGCTCGAGCTCGACTCTTAACTTATCGAGTTTCATTTCAGGCTCGAACTCGAGATCGAACTCGATAGGTATCGACTCGATCGATAAGCCCCAACTCGAACTCAAGCTCGAGCTACCCTTTAAAGACCCTACCCTTTTACACCCATAATCCAACCATTTAAAGAGAACTAGTTTTTATACCTGGCATTGCACCGGGTCAAAGAAAAAAATAGTGGAATTTGCATTCTTTGCATTAATCATTTATTTAGTTGTTGGTCCAACCTCCATGATATTATTTTGCTATAATTATTATCGTTGGAATTATAATGCTCGTTCCTTCATCTTCCAGGGTTTTACCTTTATCGGCCTTTCTCCGTCGGTGATGATGGGCTGCTACCTCCAGGTGTCTGGTTCATTTCCCCCCATGTGACGCTACCTCAGCTCGTCGATACCAGCTAGTGTTGTGGTCCATTTGGAGTTGGAGTTCCGATCGAGCCAGTTCTTTCGTTCGAATTCGCAGTAGTGCCTCTGATCGGCGTATGAAGAGTTTGGCGGTGGAGGGTGGTCGTCCCATTGCACTCTTGATTTTGTTTTTAATCCTAAATATCATCCACTACGTACTTGGAGGCAATGCAAGATCTTGTGGTAACGCCTAGGGCGTTACTATGGGGCCGGAAAGCGCAGTAGCGCCCCAGGCGTTACTCAGGGCGCTATCAGAGGCACATCCGAGCTAGTAGCGCCACAGTAACGCCCTTGGCGTTCTTGTGAAGTATTAGTAGCGCCCTGGGCATTACTCAGGGCGTTACGGACGTTCAATTTCAAAATATTAAAATAAATTTCAGAATACTAAAATATTTTTTCAAATATTTAAAAATTTCAATAATTTACAAATATTAACAAATTAAGATAATTTACAAATATTAACAAAAAATGATATTAAAAAATATTAACAAATTAATTACGATATTAACAAAAATAAATATTAAGTATGTTCATATTTTTTTTAGAAATTCCCATTAAAATTAATGATCATTTTTTTGATTAAGTATGTTCATGTTTTCTTTTTCGGATTTGATAGAAAAATTCATTAGTTTCTAACCATGGAAAGATTAAGAAAATATAATTTTAAATAAACCTTACTCTCATTATTATTTACTAGTTTATCTAAAATAATGATAATAATAATAATATAGAATCCCATTATAGTAATAAAAATAATATAGAACAATCCATAATGATAATAATAATATAGAATCCCATTATAGAACAATATAGACAATTGGTGCAGTGGGGAGATACGTGTTGCCCATTTTCTCACCCCCAGAGAACTGGGGTTCGAACCACACGGATGTGGGATGTGGAGGAAATTGCGCATAATTTTAATTTGGGATAGTAACGCCCGGTAGGGGGGTGCGCTACCAGGCTGTCGAGGCTTTGTCGGGCCAGTGGCGCCACAGCTTTTTTTTGAAGTAGCGTCGAATGGTAGCGCCACGTAACGCTTTTTGGCGTTACCATTCGTAACGCCTTAGTAACGAAAGTGGCGTTACCACCCTTCTGCAAATACGTAGTGATCCCATCACGGTGGAGACACTAAGTCGGGCTTCTTTTCCATGTGCGTCGCCGGTGCCAAATCTAAAACCCTAGCCAGTGGCACGTTCAATGTAGAAAAATAAATTCAAATATTTTATGTACTTTAAAAAAATTTGCAAGACTAAAATTTGTAGGAAATATTTTTTTGACAGATTTTTATTATTGTTTCATTTATTAAAATGTTTTTTTAATCTTGTAATGTTATTAACGTTTGAAGATATTATTATTGTTTGATGAATTATTATAACCTCCAACTATCATTATTATAAACTAGTAAAAATTAGAGTAAGCTTTCTTTAAAATTATAATATGTAGAAACATTTTTTTCTAATAGGTAGAAATATATTTAATCTGAAATATAGGAGGGAATATGGGAGGGAATCTAAATGCAAATGGGCGGGCTTTTGAAAATTGAATTAAATTGGTAGCGGGCTAGGCCGCTACCAACACTTTAATCATCCCAAGTCTGTATCTCCTTTGAGCTCCTCCTTCACATTTCTTCTCAGCTCCTCCTCCCTCATAACAACCGGATCTCCTCCCTCCACCATGGTCGATTCGTCAAGCCAACGACAAAATCTGTCTCTGCTCGACACCTTCAAGGTAAGCTTGTGTCTCAAAGCTTCATTTTTGGTGTATGCTCTTTCTTGTACAAAATTTGCCATTGGTAGCCTCCGAGTGATCAAGTTATGGTGGGAAGCTGGAACGGAGTTTCTACCAGGACCTGCAAGAGCCAAGATCATACAAGAAACTCTTAGGTGCAGAAAAGAGGAGAATGTGTGGGTGTGTGGCTAATACCTTATTACGGGTTGGCATCACCCTTTTTATGGGATGATGTCAGGGCTCTCCCTATGCTGGGGTAGAGTGTTGGTAGGATTTTCCCCTGTGTTGGGATTGTTGACTTCTAGGATTTTAGGGATTGACGTATCCCCCAAACAGTGTTGATCTGACATTACTTAAGTGGGCCTTTGACTTGGAGTTGGAGTGTTAATTAGGCATGGCCTATGTCTGTCAGTCAAATCCGTCACAGGATGGTATTTTCCCGTCAATATGATGGTACGGGGCACACCCTCGTATTGTTGGTGTGTTGGTCGTATTCGAGGACCCTCATCGTATTTACGAGGGGTGCTCCTCGTAGTGATGACGTCAGTGTTTGGAACGACCTCTTTGGGCTCATATATATCAGGCGTAGTCTTTGATATATGTCTAGACTTGTTTATTGGTTATAACGAAGAAGTTGGATAAACAATTTCTGGTTGATGAGCTACACATTTTTCTGCATTATGGTTGATTGTTTGGTTGATGAGAAAAAAGCTTAACATGTTTTTTCTGGATTTCATTCTTAAAATATTTGTTTGATTGTTGTAGGAACTTGAGAAGAAGAGGAAGGATAGCGCCCAGATAATGGCATATGAGAGAAGGAAGCAGCTCACCAAACTGAGATTGAAGGCAGAGAAGACTGCTAGGAGAAACTAGGCTAGATGTATTAGCTCCTGTTAAATATTAAGGTGTACAAGCTAGTTTGTTGCAATTTTGTTTGTTCTCCATTGGAGTTTTGCTTTGTCATTTTATTTTGTCGAAGATACGGAGACTGAATATTTGAGAAATCTCTCAATTTTTTTGTGTTTCTATGATCTCTTGAATGACGTTGGGTCGATCGCATACATTTTGATGTTTGCTTGGATATGTTGCTCCTTTCCAAAAAAAATATACATTTAATTAGAATATATATTAATTACAAATTATGCATAATAATATAAAATTTGTATTATAATTTAATATTTATTAAATTTACAGAATATACAAATTAAATTAATTAAAGCAAAAAATATATATAGTAACCAACTAGCTACCATGTCCGTTACCAACCGGTAGCGGCCTGGTTAATGGGTCTAATTCATGAGACGAGCTGATTGGTAACGCACCGGCCCGCTACCAGACTCGTTACCAATTGTAACAGTCTGGCAACGGATTGGACGTTACCAGACCTCCAGTAAATACGTAGTGTGTAGTGTGAGTAGTTTTTAACATTTAGTTGTAACTTTTTTTTATCTCAACTATTAAAATATTATCCAAAATGGTAAATAATTGAAACAATCATTCTCAAACAGGCCGCTAGGTGTTATATTAATTACAATATATATCCATGCAATGTTTGTGTAAATCAAGTCTTTCAATTTACACATTGTTTGTTTTATAAAGGACAAGGTTAAGATGCTCGAATTCAAAATTACGCATCCTAAGTGTTTTTATTTTATTTACATCCATGCCATTATCCTTTCTCTCATTTTTTTAAAAAAAATGTATATATTTTTATTCCATAATAAAAAGTTATAAACAATTAGTCCAATGAAAAGAAAATAAGAAAAAAGATATCCATATATCACGTGTTTTTATATATTTTTTTAGGAATCCATTAAACTTTTACAAGTTTTTTTTATTGTTGAACCGATTAGTTATAAAATTCTTACTTGAATCATGAAATTTATGCTGGGATGACTACTCTCCTACCTTCTCTTGTGGGATCACTACTCTTTTAATGCGGGATCACAACTCTCCTATTACGGGATAATGACTCTACTCCAACTAGATCACGATTTTCCTACTTTGTGATCATAACATTCCTAGCTACAACGGGATCACAACTCTCCTATTGCTAGATCATGAATTTTCTAGAAGTGATATTAAATTCCTACAATGATCATAATTATTACTCCCTTCATCCCACAAAGGTTGTAGGATTTGTTTGGGCACAAATATTAAGGAAAGTGAGATAATAGTAGTGTGTTGACAAAATTACCCTCATGAAAAAGAAAGAAGGAGAAAATTTTGTGAATCCCAATTTTAAGTTGAGTGGGAAGAAAGAGAAAAACTTGTGAGTCTAAGATGTGAGATAAGAGGATAAAATGGTTAAAATAGTGATAAAAAGTTTTTGTTTTAGAAAAGTTGACAACCTTTGTGGGACGACCTAATATATTAATGTTGACAACATTTGTAAGACGGGGAAGTATTTAATTATTAGTGTTCTTTCTATAATCTTTTTCTCACTTTATCGCTTCCATTACCACTAAGCCGTCCAAAACAAACTCTGAAATAAACACATCATATGGCCTAAAAATGAAAAATAAAAAAATGGATTTTCTTACCCGACTTTTAGAACTCACCGTAGATACAATCTGTGTGAGGTGCTTGACACATGAAGAACGAGGAGCCATGGAGGTATTATAGGTAGCCATATGACAATGAAAGTGGATAGAGAAAAACAAAGGTGAAATCGCAAATATCATGGAACAAAGACATGATACTGTAATTAAAGACTTGATCGATTTTATCAAAGAAAAGAAGAAGCTCAATCGATTTTATCAAAGAAAAGAAGAAGCACACTACATAGAGAAAACTCCATTTACTACGGCCAAATCTGTAGTAGAGCCGCAACAACTACTGCGGAAGAGGCCATAGTTTTTGTCGCATTAAAAACCTTTGCAGTTCATTTTCAACTGCGGCCTTACGGCGGCCATGACCGTAGTCATGGTTTTAAAAACCGGATCGGAAATAGAATCGTCCGAGCACCGGTTCATGGTCTGATCGGTTCAACCATTTGGACCACCGGTTCAACCATTTGGACCACCGGTCCAACCGGTTACTTTTTAAAAGTTAGTTATTATAACTTATTGTTTAGAATTATCATGAAATAATCTAAATATAAAATAATAATGCACATTTTTTATATTAAAATAATAATTTAAAATACAAATTAGTCATTTTATAAGAAGGAAAACAATATTCTGTATTTTAATTAATTATGTCATTGAAAATAATAATTTAAAATAACTGAAAATTATTTTGTATATTTATATTATAGTTTAAAAATGTTTTAAAATATATTATGAGAAAATATTAAAAAAATTAATGTGTTAAATATGAATTTATAAATAAATGTGGATTAAATTAAAATTAGTGATAAAAATTTGGGAATTATTGACAACATTTTTCAAAAAAATGCAAATAAAAAAGGAATCACCGGTTTTTCCTGGTTCTTGACCAAACGCTTCAAAACCGAAAACCGGACCGGTTGGCTAACCAGTTCGCGGTCCAACCGGTTCGACCTTCCGGTCCGGTCCGGTTTTCATAACCATGACCGTAGTAACCATTTTCGATAATTAAAAAAAATGGATGAAATTCATTTAGATTCATCCATATTTTCCTAGAATTGCCCAGAAACCGGTCACCTGTGAGGAGAAAGTGGTGGTGACGACGGTGGGAGAGCTGCGTCGGTGGAGCAACGCTAGCGTTGACGGTGTCCGAGGAGGAGGGGGAGAGGAAAAGAAAAAGGAAACAAAAGGAGAAGAAGAAGAAGAACACTACGTATTTGGAGGCAATGCAGTAACGCCTGGGGTAACGCCTGGGGCGTTACTATGGGGCTGGAAAGCGCAGTAGCGCCCCAGGCGTTACTCAGGGCGCTACCAGTCAGAGGCGTGTCAGAGCTAGTAGCGCCCTGGTAACGCCCTTGGGCGTTACTGTGGGGCCGAAAGTATTGGTAGCGCCCAAGGCATTACTCAGGGCGCTACTGGTCAGAACTTGTCAGAGAGAGTAGCGCCCTGGTAATGCCATTGTGCGTTACGGTCGTCCTATTTCAAAATATTAAAATAAATTTCAGAATACTAAAATATTTTTCAAATATTTAAAAATTTCGATAATTTACAAATATTAACAAAATTAAGATAATTTACAAATATTAACAAAAAATGATATTAAAAATATTAACAAATTAATTACGATATTAACAAAAATAAATATTAACTGAATAAATTAATTAAGTGCACATAAAATTAATGATCATTTTTTTGATTAAGTATGTTCATATTTCTTTTAGAAATTCCCATTAAAATTAATGATCATTTTTTGATTAAGTATGTTCATGTTTTCTTTTTCGGATTTGATTGAAAAATTCATTAGTTTCTAACCATGGAAAGATAAAGAAAATATAATTTTAAATAAAACTTACTCTCATTATTATTTACTAGTTTATCTAAAATAATGATAATAATAATATAGAATCTCATTATAGTAATAAAAATAATATAGAACAATCCATAATGACTATGACATCTTTTATAAGTACAATACTCGGGAATCATGCAATATAGACAATTGGTGCAGTGGGGAGATACTTGCTACCCATTCTCTCACCCCGGTGAGTGGGGTTCGAACCACACCGATGTGGGATGCGGAGGAAATTGCGCATTATTGAAATTTGGGATAGTAACGCCCTGGTAGGGGGTTGTGGCGCTACCAGGCCTGTCAGGCTCGGTAGCGCCCTGGTAACGCGTTTTGCTGAAGTAACGCGTCGAATGGTAGCGCCCTGGTAACGCCCTTTTGGCGTTACCATTCGTAACGCCTCGGTAACGAAAGTGGCGTTACCAGCCCTTCTGCAAATACGTAGTGGAAGAAGAATGAGGAGGAGAAGGAGAAGAAGAGATGGGGAAAAGGAGGAAAGAAAAGGTGTAGAAGAAGATGAAGGAGAAGGAGAATGAAGAAGAAGATGAATGAGGGGGACGAGAAGCCCTAAAAAGGGGTTTTACTACGTCTGCCGCAATAAACCCTTACTATGACTTGAATATCTTTTACTGCGCCAACCGCTTTACTGCCGGTTGTGCCACGATAAAGTCGCAGTAAAATTTGACTTCTCTACGCAGTGGCAGGCGGCTATGGATGTCGATTTGGCGGAGCAAGTGATTCATTTGGAGAAGGAAGATTCTATGGAACAAGTTGATGGGAAGTTGGCTTTTTTGTAATATAGTTGATATCTTAAGCGCAAAAAACTTGCTGACTGCACGGTAAAGCAACTCTTTTATAAATGAGAGACCTCATAACCATGAGAACATGGATACTAGTATTGATTTAAGGAGACCTAGCTACGTACTCTGATGAAGAGTAGATCCCAAGCGTGTGCAAGTTACATGTGTTGAGAATGTGAAGAATAAAACTGGTGGGAGAGTTTCAGACAAGTTCCAATTGGTTCTAATTATAGGTTTATGACAAGCCACTCCCCCCAAGTGAAACTAGGTGTCTTGATGTAGTAATATTTTGTTTCATTAAAAAAATTAATAATGTGAGCATTGATTGATTTAATTGCAAGTGTGAAAATCTTATATGTCTGGGTTGCTAATTATTATGTTAATTTAGCTAGGGCATTGCGGATAGAGTGAATTTTGATTAGTGGTGGGTAGATACTAATATTAAGATTGAAGTGATTTCTTTCATTAACTATATATATAGAGTAATAATACTGGGTGGTTATTAATTAAGATTAAGGTAATTAAGGCGGAAAAAGCATAAAAGGCGTGGAATCTTGCAAGCTAGCTAGACTTATGGGGCTAACTAACGACGTGATTGGTTTTTATTGTTGTCTGATTTTGAGATCGATCGGGACTATTTTATATACTAATGGTCAATTTGTGGGAGGAGGAAGAGATGGAACCAGCAACAGAAATACTACTAGAAAAATAGCTAGGGCTAGAAAGGACCTTTTCGTGATTATTCTCAAAAGCCGGACACCTTCCAGTAATTTTATTTCTTTTTTAGCAAACTTATATATATATATATATATGCGCCTAAAGTTGTTCACAGGAAGGAACAGAACAATACAGATCACTGCCTTCAGTTTTCTGGCGATCGAACTTGCAAAACAAAACTCTCTATAATTAAAGGTCAAAATTAATAATTAACTCCTAATTTTTTATACGAATCCTTTAATATTATTCAAAAATAAAATCAAAGAGAAAATATATGGAGTAGTATATATCTAACTGACTGACCAACATCTCTCTCTCTCTCTCTCTCTCTCTAAATTTCCGCACCTGTTTCATCTTCACAAGCTTCCAAAGAAAGAGAATTTAATGGAAAGTGAGATTTGCAAGGTTTATTCTCTCCTTCTTGTCATCTGATGATATAAAGAATTTTACTACAATGAAACAACAAAGAACAATAGAAGTAGCATTATTGTCGTTTCTCTCTCCAGCTCATTTCCACCATTCTCATGGAAATTTGTTCAGAAACCTCTTCTCCTCAGTTTGATCATCAGATTAACCCAGTAGTCCATGGCTAATTATGTTGAATTACTACCCCTCTCCTCTGCTCTGATCATCATCAGTTTTCTCAAAATCTCGGGTTCGGGTCACTCTCGGGTCATCCAACATGACCATGGTTCCTGCTCCTGAAATCGACACTAATCTCTCCAGTTTACTGCACCAACAACATCATCAACTTCTTGTTTTCCTGCAAGGTGGCGGCGTTCTCTACGGCGGCGGATACGCTTTCCTGGATCACAATACTAATATGATCAACCGTGTTCACGGGTATGAATATCAGACGACTAATTGCGTAGGATCTGATCTAGCTTCTTCTAATCCAATGGCGGAGGATGAATCCCGTACAAACAGTCTCAACGACGCCGTCTCCACCTCCAAGGAGAACAATAACAATACCAACAACTCCAACGACGACAGCTGGCTAACGCTCGGTCTGGGTAGTCACGTGGTGCCGGCGGCGGCGACGATGGTCAGGCACGACGAGGCCCAGTACTCCGAACCGGCGACGGAGCGTCATCGAAGGCCGCCGGGAGAGCTGATCGAACTCGACCTTTTGCCCGGCAGCGGAAGCTCGAGAGCTCCTCCGCCGCCGCAACTTCCGTTAGGGTCTATCTTTCACATGCCGGAATTCCGAGCGCCGTCGCGGCCGGTGCTGCACAGTTTTGGTTCGCCTAACTTGTTCTTTCAACATCAGTTGCAACAAGCTGCAGGAAGTAGCTCGACGGCGTCGTTTCCGCATCATCATCATCATCATCATCATTATCCTCATCAGGACGTTGGTTGGTCGTTTAGCCCTGTAAAGGACAAAAACATAGCCGCAGTTGGATCGCCGTCACCGTCTTCCTCTAATTTGCCTTTCGGGTCGTATTTCGCGAGACCCTTTCACGTGCAAGATGTGGCCGGACCACCGAGTTCCGACTTTCGGGTCGTGGATCCTCCGAGAAGGCCTCATTCCGGCATTTGGTTCTTTCTTCAAGCTTCGCAAAATCAGTAAGTACTGTTACTTAATTCATTAGTTAAATACATACTTGCTAGTATTTACGTAGCGCAGTATGTAGTTTGTTTAATTTTTGTCTCCAAATTCCAGAAGCCGTACGTAATTTCGTTTCTGTTGTTTGGATTCAGAGTAAAAGAACCGGCGTTACCTCAGATACCCAAAAGCTACCTGAGAATCAAGTAATTTGATCTTGTGGTCAATTTGTATTTTCGAAATTAAAGCAGAAATTATTAGTAATTGAGAGAGAGCATGCATTAAAATGAATGTATGAATTTCAGGGACGGGAGAATGACCGTGAGATTATTAATCAAGTATCTGGCTAACAAGCTAAGAGTGGATAGCGAATCAGAGGTACTTAATGCTAACTCACTCTAGCTCTTAATTAAACTCTGCTAGCTGCGTGCTTAATTTGATCCGTTAATTTACAATACAAAAATGTTGGTGTTGGTTTTTCAGTTCCATGGATCATTCTTGGTTTGTTCTGTTGGCAATCTTTTGACTTTGCCGTAATTAAGCTAGCTACTTATATATAGATCACGCAATAGAGACAAATAATTAGAATAATTATTGGAATTAGAATTAGGAAAACAGTAGTTAATTAAGGCGCAGGTAGGTGTGTGAGAGACATGATAGAAACAGCGGAACTAAATGCGTGCGTCCGTGTGTCAAGTACTTGATTAGGGAATTGTGGGATCGATGTGTAATTGATTACCCCATATAATCATATATAGAGCTAGCTAGCTAGCTCAAGTTTATAAATTAGGTGAGTGGTCAGCTGGTCTTAAGCTAGAGCCAGCCTCTTGTAACAATACATACAATCTTTCAGTTTGGCACTAGATTTTTGGTTAAGTTACTGAAAATGGTTATTTAATTAGTTATAAAAGTGATGGGAGTAGAGTAGATCATGAACTAGCTAGTGTTATTGGTTGGCAGATATTAATTTAATTAAGGGGTTAATGGATAAATATATTTAGAAAAGAACCTACCACTGATATTAGTTTAATTTGCCTAACATCAAAATTGGATGGAAACTAGCTAGGCTAGCTAAGCTTATGGTTCTAATTAAACCCTTTCACAACCATACATTTGAATGATAGTAACGTTTCATTCATCAAGGAAATGCTTCCATACCTAGCTCACTCTTATCACTCAATAACACAACAAACCCCAAACAATAATCCAAACCAAACACTATTCCTATGTCTACTCTTAAACGTACGTAGTCCAAATTCAACAATGCAGCTTCTAACAACACAATTAATTAGCATGAAAACCTTGATACCGTGAAATTTAATATTATATATATATGACCGAGTAAAATCCCAAAAATTCATTAAATCTCAATCAAATAACCCTCTTCCCCCTCCAACCTCTTCTTTAATAAATATCATATCCACAATTCAAAGACACAATTTTTAGGTGAACACACCGTATATTCAGTAGCAGATGGTTGTCATTCTTGAATATACGATTAAATAGATATAAAATCAGAGATAGATAGCTAGCTTGGTGCAGCTTAGATTCCAAATAATTAATTATGATAATTTCTGCACGAGGAGTTAGGAGCACTACGTACCCAGGTGAAATAATTGGGATGATCAATTGCGTATGGATTGGAAAACTTGTCATGCACACTTCAATTCAATACACTATCATTCCTTCGCAGTAATTATAAGTAATTATTAATCATGAACAGATTTCTTCTTCCCTTGATCGCAGTCCGTGTATATGTATAAAGCTCCTTGCAGTAATTATAACACGAATTTGAGTCGTATACTATATATATAATTATGGCATGCATTTTCATGAAATTATGCATGTATCTTGCTAGGCCACCATTTCATCACAGATCACGCGTAATTTACGTGCGTGTGGTTGTACTAAAACATATAAAATTTTCGGCTTGACTAGTATTGATTTAATCGACCCAACATGAAATTATTGTAGACAGCATAATAATCATTAATCGATTTATAAACGTCAACTTTCTGATTGACACGAAACATATCGATGCATGTACCATTTATATTAATTTGTTGGAATATTTAGCGGAAAGATCGCTATATGCATGATAACCAAAATTTGGTCTTTCTATATATATTCGATTATGCATATATGTATGCTTCGTTAATATTGGAATTGTTTTAATTACTCCACTTTTCTAGTGTCTTTCTTGTCCAAGTTGCCTCAACCCTTGTTTAAGTTCATTCTTCATGTTTTCTGATTAATTTCCATTTATATGAAAAAAAAAATAGAAAGATTGAAATTAAGAAGTCTCTTTAGTTTATTTATAAATATATTGCATTTTCTGATTACCATGAACATATTATTATTCGTCACGTGGCGGTGGGTTTCATATGGACTTAAAAGTGGCGTATTTGATGATTTCCTAACAAGGAACTATACCTCATGATCTCTTTACATCGAAGAAAACACAACTTGTGAAATTCAACGAGACTTAAAAATTAGTAAGCTATTAATAATCCTGATTTTGAAGTCCAGATCCAGATGAGGCCCTCCATTAAGGACTAGAAAACCTCGACTAAGAAATTGAAAGTTGTGAGTGCAAGAGAAACATGGTTCAAGCATATATGTAATTGAAGAGCCTAATATATACTCTCTCCATGCTTTAACAAATGAAACGTGATGTATTTGACTTCAATTTTATCTACATTATTCATAAGTTGAAAATAAATTTTAAAATGCGTTTTTAAAATAGACATCAAATTATCATTTGTATTCAAAAAGTTTGGAATTATATTTCAAAGTATTAGAAAAAACAATATAAATTAAGTGTAATAAATTAGGTGTTTCGTTATTTTAGGGGATAGAATTGGTCAACATTATATAGGTATATGTCAAATGATTATTTTAGGGGTGTTCTTGAAACCCCCTAAAAACAATCATCCCCAATATCAGCACAAATTAAGTATGGCACATGATTTTCCCTGTATTCTGTAGAAAATTACGTACTGCCTGTTGGGTTGTTTACCTAGGTTCTTAGATTATGATTGGAGCGTTGTTAACGAAGTTGTTTTTTTTTCTTTTTATAAAGGCAACTAGGACTTTTATTAATAATTCATAAAATAAAATATAAAAAACACACCAATACCCAAAAGAGAAAATTGGGCATATGTCCATCAAAAACAACATCACCATAACTTCTCACAAAAAATCGCAAGAATCGAATAACATCACTCATCCAATCAACAAGGTTGTTTTATTTGAACTGTTGTCATGGTGTGTTTTTTTATTTAAAATTTGAGAATATATAAGTTTTAATCCTGTAAAAATGGTTGAAACATTCCTGAGATGAAAGTTACTATAATTTTTTTTCCTCAGTATTTAATTTATAATTTTTTTTATTTGATGTTTTAATAAATAAAGTTTAATAATTTATATGTAAATAATAAATGAACATCTCTAGTTTTAAATATATATTTTTAAGTATTTTTTTAACGAAATATTTCAAATAAAATTTTGAATCAAACACAACAAAAAAGTCAAATCATTTTTTTTTACCAGCAAAATGAATTTCATTAAAAGTCAAATCATGCAACTAAAAAGGGACAGAATAAGTTTATAGGGAAAAAAACACTTTTATATACGCATTGAAAAGTTACTAATTTTACCTCTTGTATTTTTTTTAATGAAATTTACCTCGTCTAGTTGGTACAACTAGCTTGAAAAGGTATACGTACTTACACTTCTTGTCTTGCCTTGTGGTTATGTTATTTGTTTGTTTTCTCATGACCAATAAAGAAAAAAAAAAGAGGTTTAATTAATTTTTTGGCATACGTAGATTGCTTTTTTTTATATATACATATGGATTGGGGATTTGGGATGGTGGAGATCACTTGAACTTAAGGCCTTCATCTTGTGTTATTAGGAGCTTAACCACTAAACTAAATTAGAGACGATTTCTTGGAATTTCAAGTATAACTGACAAATTAGTGGGATCTACATTCATTAAAAGAATATATAGTTAATTAATTAACTTATTTAGTAAAATGAATAGTTAATTTTAAGTTATGCGCACTGTTCCCTTCCAACTAATTAATCGTTAGAACACACCTGTAAACTCGATTAAGTAATAGTTTGTCTGTTACTGTAGATATGATAATAGTTTCGACATTCTGTTTTGGTGTCTTCTAATATATATTGGTGATTTCGAATAAACAATTATTAATTCAAATACACAATAGTTAAATAAGTCAACCCTAGCTAGTTGCATTGATCACACGTCTTTATAATATTTCGGTTTCTTTCCTTGCACTTCATGACATGAACTTATGAGTTGAGATTGGGACATTATAGTTTTATTCTTGCTTCCAAATGTTACAGCTAGCTAAACATTCCCTTCACGATTAGAGCCACAGATTAGCTAACCATAAATAATAAGTAACAATTGAGAATTGTTTTTTATTTGGCTGGTCAATTCATCGTCGCTACTTCTTAATTGGATTATTGGAGTAGCTAGTCTCTGGTTAGGGGTCTGTTCGTTTTCTTAAAATCACAAACAAAACTTCACATTTCACCTTTAACATGCATTTCCTCTCATAAATATTGCAATCAAAATTTAGAAACACAACTTATTTTCTTATTTACTAGTATATATTCCACTTCTAATTATCCAACACACACAATAGATGTTTTGAGGAACTGATTTCGCTACAATGTTTGTTACTAGCTTTTTAATCAGGGAAAGGGAGGATAAAAAACAATATTTGTAGACATAAAACAAACAAATAATTTATTTTGCATCTCATTTGTTATAATGGTATCATGGGAAATCCGAGCATGAAATTCCAATCCAGTGTCTAAATTAATTTATTCGGTATATTTTTTTTCCATAACTATATACGTATCTTTTTTAATTATCTCTATACTTTTTAAGCTAAACTAATGTATAGGCCCATAGGGTAAGGAATGAAGTTGATGATCCGCATGCTCGATTTACGTGTTCACATGTTGTTATGTGATTAATTATAATAAGGGATTTGTTTTTACTTGCGGTTCGTTTTTGTCATTTTGTATTTGGGGATTGGCGTTATGTTGTTTTCACTTTGTATGTTATTGGCACAGTAGATTGTGATGATTACGCATAATCTGTATAAGCATATATGTTTATTAATTAGACCCAACTTTTTTACAATGAAGAATATTGTAAGAGTAATAATTAGGGGAAGGAAAAAGGTTTAAAAAGAGTGTGATGGTGGGCTTCTTCTTTCCCTCACTTTTATCATTTCTCAATAGTGCATTGACTTTTTGCATAACACATCTAATTAACCTCCTCATCACCTTCGTTTTTTTCCTCCTAATTATTCAGAACAAGAAAACATGTAGCTAGCCAGCCAGCCATGAATCTTATTTTATTAGCAAATGTTTAATAATGGTTTCGAAAGCTATGTGTCTTGTTAGTATTTCCATGTAATAAAGGTTTTCGGTTGTGTTATTTAGGGGGAAATAGAAGTTTATTAAAATGGAGATTAGAGGACAATGTAAATTTAAAAAGTTAGGAGAAGAGGGTAGTATATTGGGTAAAGAACACAACCTTTGACATGATTATCAATAAATCGAAGATAAATTAAATTATAGAGTAATCACAAAACAATGAAAAGGGTGATGTTTACAGTGAAGTGGTATAAGTTATTGGTTTTTTATTTTTATTTTTCGATTGGTACGTTATTGGTTTTTCATTGTTAGCATATGTTCATGCATGTCCATCTCCATATATTTATGTAGGGGGGGATTCAGTTTCCCTCATGTCAACGAAGACCAGTGACTATAAAAAAAATCTTGTAAAATTTTTATGATAATGTATCAACTATCTAGGTTCACTGCTCCTCCATTGAGAGGAGGGGAAAAAAAAGGGTTAATTAAAACACAACGTTTTGACCATTATGAAAATCACACGTGGAAGTGAGAAGAGGGTATTTTTGCATGCGTTACTACAACTTTTTTGTTTCGTCACGCTTTCGCTGCATTCATGTCAGCTAATTAGGGACAACTATTCGTAGGACCCCAATTCCTATTTCCCTTCCAATTCTGCTTTTATGAATTTCTTGTCATGGATTTGTGCCATCAAAGACCTCACCTCAAGTGGTGCACTTCCATTATTACCATGGAATTTAAAAGACCCAATCATTACTCCCACAAACCAACCGCTACCCATTATACTAATATTTATTCACAAAAAAAAATTAAAAATAGATATTATTTTTAGAAATTTAAAGGAGGACAAGAAAAGCATAATAGTTTTACGTCGGAGGAAAGCAATGCATGAGATCATGTCATGCGGATATCTATAATTCCACAACCCAATCATCATTCCAATTCATTCATACCCTTGTTGTCCGAAACAAACAAAAACAAAAGCATAAAAAACAGAAAACAAAACAGAAAACCAATATTGCATTGCATGCACCATTTCTTTAGCACTCATGTTTATGGTCTAGGCACTGCCAGATCAGACAGATGTATGTATGTACACATGATATTTGGTTGATCTTAATTAGATGGCAACAACCACTAACGTTTAAAATACTAACGTTTATTTTAAAATATTATATAAATCGTCGAAAAATCACACGGGTATACGTGGATATTTGAAATAGACTAATAATGAAGACAAAGAATATTTGACCTTGACATATAATATAGTGTACAGGGGCGGACCTAGTGTGGGGGCAGTGAGAGATGCATATTCTGAAAGTATAGAGTATATATGTATATTTTTCATAAATCAATCATATTTATGTAATTTATCACAAAATTACTATTAAACTCTTATTACACATATATTCCTAAATTTTAGTTAAAAGTACACTCAACCTCCTCCTTTACAATCTGGTCACTTAAATCCCTTGACTCCACCACTATTTAAATACTTCATTCATACTTAAATAATTGGTCCATTTAGTTTTATTTTTAGTGTATGATTTTTTTCTCCAACATTTTATATTAAAAGTCATAAAGTTTATATCCAATTTAAAAATCAATATTTTTATTTTCAAATAATTTTTTTCAAAAAAATGATAAATTATTCTTAGTGATAATTTGAGTCAAATCTATTTCAAAAGTCAAACGAAATTAATTAAGTACAGATCGCTTAAAAACAATTCTATAGTAATAGATATTTTGCCCCACAGCAATTTGATCCTGGGTCCGCCCCTGATAGTGTATATGAGAGCAACGTGCAGGGGACGTGCATGAGATTGTTGTTGTGTTGTGTGACAGATCATATCTAATATGTGATGAGCAGGAATTCAAGTAGTTAGGTCTTGCAGTTAATTTAGGAACAAAAATCTTGTACCATAACCAAATAAATACATAAGAATAGCTAGGCATGAAAGTTTAGGGAAAAAAACAAGAGGAATAGGAGAAGGTTAAGTAGGCTTGAGCCTATTTGTCGCCGTACTTTTTGGACCCATTAGCAAATAATGAATTAATTTAGGATGGTGTGGAAGATTATCTATAAATTAAGGGTATATTATATTCCAGTACGTATATAGAAGATAAGTGAAATATTAGGGGTTTTAAATTTAACATTTTTAAAGATAATTAATCAGTTTTTCATTTCATTTTATTTATTAGTGAGTTAGTCAGTTTCGGAGAAGTGAATTAGTGTAAATCACGATGAATTAGAAAAAATGCATTTTTTTTTCTTTTATGAGTGAATATGTGGATAATATGGCTTTTTTAAATAATATTTTGGTTGTAATTCATTATCCACTTTTATTATTTTTACAGCAATTTCAAACATATCTCACAATTCTTTCTCACGAGTGAATTAAAAAATTAAATTATTTTTATGTTTGAAAACCTTATTTTTGTGATAGGAGTGAATAGAATAAGAAAGTCTAAGGAATGATGATGATGATCTGTGGCTTGGGAGCAAAGTCAGGGTTGGCCCCGTAATCATTAATCCCGGGCAGGTGGAATATATGTATATCCCGCCTGAACTGCCCGCCCGGGCAACCTCGTCATCCTGCCCGCTGCCCCTCCTAACCATCACCACACTGAGACTGACTCCGCAAATCCCCTGAATTAATGGATGTGGGGGACGAAAACTTTGAGTATATCATGGTCTCAAATTAAGGCTCACCAAACAACACAATATATGCTCCTCCCTCTCATTTAAATCGATTATTTCCATATATATAATACTACCTACACATTTTATGAGCTAATTAATCATCTAACTTCGTCCTTATTTCATTTTCATCGCCAAAACATGATATGTAATTAGAAATGCATGGCCCAGTAATTTAATTATATGTATGCAATAGTCAAGCTGATGATGCATGCTAATTACCATGCTTGATTATGATGGTGATATATACATACACACACGCACACACACACACACTTACTAGATAGTAGTATATATGTGGCACACGTGTGGTGTGGGTGTGATTGACATGATATATGTATATATCTCGCAAATGGGTGGCAGATAGAAATAAGATGTAGAGGGCAAGAGCTTGAACCTTTCTTGACGCTGCAGCATGTAAGAGATAACATATGGAGCCCAAGCAGCAGGGACGCTCCTCCTATCACTTTGCTTCCTCATCCAGCCTCATCATCCACCGCCGACCATCTCATGGTGCTTCACTACGCTAGGACCCCTACCTAGCTACCTACCTACCCAATATGCCAAGACTACTACTACTAGTCTACTACTACTACTACTAGATAATTCTTATATATATTAATTCCCATCATCATCATCATCATCTTTTTTCTTTTATTTATTTGTGTATTTGTATTTATTTTTTATCTTATTTATACATACTCAACTCAACTCAACGTCTTATTTATTTTGTTGAGGTCCACCATGCACGGGGGCCGGCCGGGCTAGAAAAGAAGAAAGGAAATTTTGTTGTCCTTTCCCTTCGTTTTTTTTCCACATATTTTCACCCCGGTTTTTTTCCCTCTTTTATTTTTTTTTATTTCTCCTTCTTTTCTTAGCTGGCTTCTTTTATCATTTCCCGCAAGCTATAGTTGATGGGGAAAATGATGGTTTGAAATTCCTCAAAACGGTGTTTCTGGTTTTGGGATCAAATCTTTATTTATATATATGAAAAGAGGTTGTACGTACCATTTCGGTCATTTACTAGGCTGCACCCGGCTTGACCATATTATACTACTATTAAGCAAAGTCAAACAATTAATCTCATTTGTATGATCATGTCAACGACGATCGAGTACGTACAGAATTATAATCTTCCGTTATCTTGTTTTGTGTAGTAAGTAACGCCTCCGTCCCGTTCGTTGCTTTTTCTAGTCGTCGATGATCAACAGCTGGCTATATATATATATATATATATATTATATATATATATATATATATATATATATATATATATATATCCACACCACTCCAGCATAAATGCTTCGGACTTTCAAACTTGAAGATTCCAACCAAAATATTTTCATCGTGCACTCGATCGCTTCATACTTTGTTATTCTGGAAAAACCTGAACATGGCCCCGCTTTTTGTTTTTCTTTTACTGGACAAAAACATGGGCGAGTAATGGACCATCAGATGAAATCCATCCACATGTTTGGTCTTAACAGGGCAAACAATGGGTCAGATTCCGCAATTAGGGTCGGCCCAGTAATAAAGGGAGAATCCCAAATTAATATGGGCTTAAGAAGGCCCCCTTGAATTGGGCTTCTGATAAAATCAAAACTACTCAGGTTCCGCTTTTCGGACAAGGTGGAAAACCAAGGGTGTGTACTTACACACACTTCCGTCCGTGTGTGCCGTCCCGTCCCGTCAGGAAGAGAATAAATGCAATATTTTACTATATTATACTGTCTTCTTCCTAAATGTGATGTCATAACATCAAAAAAAATTATCTCAAATAAAATGACATTTTTTCACTTGTGTTTTATTTTAGTCTATTTCTATCTTTATAAATGTACACATTTAAGAAGTCTACAGAGTGGATTGAGAGAGATGAGAATGAATTTGAGAGGAAATAAAGATGGAATTTCATGTGAAATAAATTAATGACCAAAGACAATCTTAATCTACACAAAAAAACTAAAAATGATAACACATTTGGGACGAATGGAGTACAAAAATAGTACATTGTATCAAGAAGAAGGCACAGTTTTATTGAGGAAATTCCTAATATGTTGGAAGTGATTTGAAGCAAGCTTAGCCTAGCCTCACGGCGAATTTAAAAGTTGAAGCATGCAATCTCATCTCGCTAAAACTAAAGTACCACTACTTCCGTTTTCTAAAGATCCGTAGAATTTAATTTCATGATGTTCTGAGTATCGTGTTTGACTCAAATTATCATTAAGATAAATAGTGAAAAAAATCATAATATATATATATATAATTTATACTTCAAATTATGATATGCATATGAATTATTAAACTTTATATGTCTCAATATTGATGGAAAAATCATAGATTAAATACTGTGAAAATAACAAAACAAAACCTGCGATCTTTAAGAAAACAAAACCTACAATCTTTAAGAAACGGAGTAGTATTAGTGTACTGTTAAGGGCAGCAAAATGTTGAAAGCTGAAATCAAACACTAGGTAGAATCAAATCTTTAGTGAGAAGCTAATTTTGCAACAATGGAAATACCCGTCCCGTCCTGTCTCTTACGAGGAAGCAAAGGAAGTATTTGCTCACCATTCTCCCTTTTAAACCTTCCTGAGGAGGGTACCAATTGGTATGTATGATTGGTACAACACCAGAGGAACTGACCACATTTGATTTCAGGATGACAAAAAAGGCCATAACAACAAATGTGCAGCTGACACAACTCAAGTGAGGGGTTCAGTTCAGTTACCATGTTTTGCCATATTCCAAAACATCTTTCCATAAGGCATTCAAATTCCTACCCGATTTAGAAATGGAGCGGCAGTCAGTCAAACTCATTAAGAGGATGATTACTCAATGGTCACTCTGTTGTGGAAACACGATAGCAACAGCCATAAATGAAGTAAGGCATTACAATTCCTCAAACCTCTTTATGATACCAGGGCATCATTTAGTAAGTACTACAACAAGTCAGTAACAGTACACAGTGGCATTATTCATATTCTTATCATCAGTCGTTACACAGATTTTCTTGCACAAGTTTTCATCAGTAATTCATACAAAAACAAAAGAAGAAGAAGAAGAAGAAGAAGAAGAAGAAGGGAAAACTCACGAAAACCCCCTGCGAAGCTTTTGAATTGCAGTGAACAGTTTACGTCTGGAACCGACGGCATTGATTCCCATGTCCCTGAGATCCTCCAGAGTCAGTAACGGCAAAACTTCATCATCCACTTCATGTATCTCGAAAACTGGAGCGTATCGGCTCAGCCCCAGCTCAATCAGCCAGCTCCTCACTCCTTCCCTCGACCCGCATCTTCGATCGTTCTCCGACTCTCGCAAATTATCCATCTCCATCGCTTCATCATCATCATCATCATCATCACCATCATCATCAGAAACCCTCGCCCCACCCAAATTCAACCTCCAATCCTCTGCTTCGTTGTCTACGGAATGAACCGGGCGTTGCTCCTTCTCTGGATTATCCAACTCCCGATCGAAGTCGCGGCTATTGTCGGCTGTATCTTCAGCCCTGGCAGCTACCCAACTGGATCGAACCCTTTTGGCGGTTCCTCTCTTCGCTTTCGCCTTCGGCTGCACGAAATCGAAACTGGAGGTCTTAATCTCCTTCGCTAAGCCACCGCCGTTCTGATCGTTGTTCTCGTCGCTCTCGTGGACCAAATCTCCGTTGACGAGGTTGGTAAGAGACCGCGCCTTGATGGATTTGGCGGATGTAGACTCTCTTGGGAGGCGCCAGGCAGGGTTGTGTTGCTTCGTGCGGCGAGGATGTGACTCGTAGGGTTGATCTCCGATCTCGCCAAGCCGGACGCTTGGGCGGCGCTGTCGCTTCGATGCGAGAACCTGAGCAGGGTTCTCTGGATGTCCGTGTGGTATTGCCGTCGATGCTATGATCGTGGGCGGCCCCGCCGTGGATGGAGGATGAAGCTCCGCAGGGGCCGGCGTGTGTGGAGGCGCGGCGGTTTCGATTTGGAAGAGCTGTGGGTCAGCCGAGTGAGGATCTGTGGCCATGAGTAACAGAGTGGCGGTGAGTCAAGTAGTGGTACGTGTGTGAAGTAATGAAGCGTGCGGGCAAGGGATAAGGACAGGGCAGGGCTTGGCTTGGTTGGGTTATTAATTCGCTGGGCCCAAAGGTGGTGGTGTACGTGGTTGGGCTTGAAAGTTCTTGTTCTTTCGGCCTTTGTTTTGTTTATGTTGTTTCAATGAAATTGATGCACATGATAATAGTAACTGTGTTTGTAAGGCTACTTGTATTATATTTACGATTATATGATCATTGCTTAAAATAAAACAGAAGATGTTGGGAAGATATAGCGCACACACTGAAATGAAATATGAATTTAATTTAATTTACCATCGTGCCACCGTAGTTGTTTTCGTGATTCTTGCTTTAATTCCTCATCAGGATTGTTGTAGAATGGGCCTGGTGGTCCAGCTTCTCTAATTATATTGTCGCTCACCCTCTCATGGTTCACCCACCAATTTACCCTTCAAAAAAAGAAACACACACACACACTGACACACACACAAACATTTGTTTTTCTCTAAAAAGAAAAAAGTTTATTACTGTTGTGGTTGTCTGCCAAACTTGTGGCTACAATTTTGTACGAGCACATATCAATAATGGTTTTTGTGTTGAGAGCCCCTAAATTATTACTGCTCGTAAGGATTGTTGGGTCTTTCTGCAACTAGAATGGCCTCCTCTACCAACTTAAACCCTCCTCCTCTTCCTCACCTGGTTTGTGGGAGTCGTAGTGGGAATAATAAACCACCCTTAGGTGGAGCGGACGAGAGACATGGGCATCGTAGTGGCGGAGTGGGCGTCGCAAGTGGAAATAATAAACCACCCTTCGGTGGGTGGTTTCCTGTCTGCGGTTGGAATTCAGTAGGCAATCAGCGGCGGTGTCGCGATGATTGCGTGGCCGTTGTATGCGGAGCAGAGGATGAATGCAACAATGTTGACGGAGGAGATGCAGATAGCCGTGAGGCCAAAAGTGTTGCCGGAAAAGGGGCTGGTGGGGAGGGATGAGATTGCTGAGATGGTAAGAAGGATTATGGCAGATGAAGAAGAAGGGAAGATGAGGGGAAAAAGTGAGAGCGATGAAGCGGAGTGGAGAGAGGGCTTGGGAACAAAGTGGTTCTTCATATAAGGCCTTGTCAAACTTTGTGGCGCCTCTTATCTCACGAGGTAGAGTGTTAACCAACCAACCAACCTAAGAGCCAAAGGAAACAAAACCTATAGGGTAAATTACAAAAAAAAAAAAAAAAACCCTGCAATTTAGTAAAATTCTCATTGTTCCCTTTATTTTCAAAAATCTTCAATTATTGAAATCTTCAGTTATCCCTTTATCGTTTAAGATGATAGTTAATTCTTCAAAATATTACCAGTAATTATACTAAATATACTTCATAAACAAGCATTAATGGGTACTGCATGGCTCATATGTCACAACAACGTACGCCGCTGCGTTTTGTGGCTCAAGGCGCGTTGTGACGATGCGTTGTGATGATGACCAGTCGAAAGCGCCAACTAGCCAGGGTGGCCGTTTTAGGAGGGAGAAATGAAAAAAACAAAATGTTCGAGTTGAATTATTAGGGTAAGAAATATTAGTGATAATAAGAGCAGTTAATCCTAAATTTCTCAACGGTTAACTCACAACACAAATGATCAAATGAGATATTGAAGATTTCACTAAACCTCGTGGGAGTAATTGCTGATTTTTGAAAATAGATGCAACAAGCTGAGAGTTTCACCAAATCTTAAGGGGGTTTTGGGGTTTTGTAACTCTGCCAAACCTATAAGCTAGCCATGTCAAAATGAATGTTTCTACCGCTAAAGACGAGCCGGTTGTTTGTTCTTTCTGGTTCTACTCCGAGTTTTTTATTGGGACTCTAATTTAATCCTACGCGCTTCGCACGAAGATCGGTTACGATTTTCTACGATATTGTTTAAGTGAAGAAATATATATGTGGAATAGGTTATTCTGAAAGTGGATTATTTTTTTAAGATTTATTTGATTGTTAGTATTATGAAATATGAATATGGCGACGGTTGAGTAAAATATAAAGCTGAAGTGAATAGAATAGGAATGTTCACAAAAAAGAAAGAAAGTAATGTTTAGCTATTATACGAACAGGTGCATAATATGCTAAACACATTGAGTTCATATCTATTTATGGAAAATAGTTCGCGATGAATAGTGTCATTTTCCAATTATTTTTAGTTTAAGATTTAATTATTTTATTTATCATGTTTTTTTATAAAAAAATCAAATAAGGATCTAAAATTTTCAAATTTTTTATTTTAAGGTTTAATTACTTTATTTACCAAAAAATTTAAAACTTGAAAATTTAAAATTTCTTAGTCATATAATTTTACTATATCTTCATCTCTACATTAAAAAGTGGATAGATTCAGAAAGTTTTTGTCATTTTCCCAATTGTTTTTAGTTTAAGGTTTAATTACTTTATTTATCATAATTTTTTTTAAAAAAAATCAAATAGGGATCTAATATTTTCAATTTTTTTAGTTTAAGGTTTAATTACTTTATTTACCAAAAAATTTAAAACTTTTTCGAATAGGCATCTAAAATTTCTTAGTCATATAATTTTACCATATTCCTCTTTTAATGTAGGTGATCCGAGAGTATGGAAATTATATGCGTGAACTAAATATAATATTATATAATATTATTACTTGGTTTACTAGTAACTTTTTTAAAAAAAAAATCGAATAGATTCCGAAATTTTTTGACTCGTATAATTATATTATATCTTCCTCTTTTAATGCTGTTGGTCTCAAAGTCTGCGTGGACCAATTATAACTTCATATAATTTCCATTTTTTGCTTTAATTTTAGGTTTAATTACTTGGTTTACCACCAATTTTTAAACTTTTCCGGATGCACGGCTAAATTTTCTCACTCATATAATTTATTATATCTTCATATTTTAATGCGGGTGGTTTGAAAGTTGTGATGAACTAATTATAACATATATGATTTTCGTTTTTTTTTGCTTTAGTTATTATAGGTTTAACTACTTTGTTTACCGCCAAATATTAAGATTCTTCAGATAGACCTTTAAGTTTCTCACATATATAATTTTTTTTTTCATATATTCCTCTTTTATTGTGGGTGGTCAGAAAGTTGAAGAATAATATGCGCGTCTTATTATAATTTTATATAATTTCCAAAAAATTATTGTGTATGAACAGTATTTACACAATGAGATTTTTTCATTTCTTTAAAATTCGTTATGATTTTTTTTATTTAAATTGTTTAAAGAAATATTTCGCTCCTTCGACTTTTAAATTTTACGCTTTTACACATTGGTCTTTGGTCAATGTAGAAAAATTTAGGCCTAAAATTGTTCTTTTATTTGTAATGCATTGTCTATTTTTCCCTTTTTATATTCCTCTTGCCTACTCGCTCTTAGTTCATCTTATCTTCAACTTTTTTTAACTTATTTAAAATTCTAACTCGCTTGCTTATTTAATTTCATTTTTATTTTATAGTCTACACCAATAATATTTCTCACTCATATGATTTTGCATTTTCTTCATTTTTTTTTGAATGGCGCTGCAATTCATTGAAGAAGAGAAAAAACGAACAAAGATGAGTCGTGGCTTGGTTCCATGAGAGAAGGGACCCGCCAGAGACAAAAGCAAAAGAAAAAGGAAAGAAAACATAGAACTAAACAACCAGGAGCCACCCACACAGCTCCGTCTCTATGCGAACACATAGCCACCAGACCTACATAAGCTAAGGGACCAAAGAACTATAGAGGACCAAAGAGAGACATAATATATAGCAACCAACAGACAAGAACAAAAATTAACCCACACCCTCCGCAGCCTTCAAGATTGGAGCAAGAAGCTAATCCGCCCACGAAAGATGAAGCTTCTGAAATTTGCTAGTTATTCATATAAAAGACAACACCTGAATATCAGCAAAGATTCGGGAGGCTTGCCAAGAAGTGTTTATTACTCATATACTCCATTTCGTTTTTTTCACATAGATGGCGTGATGAATTACAATTTAGTCTCACATACTGCATTTCGTTTTTTATCGTATTTATCTAAATTTGTTGCCTTTTATTTTTTTTCTTATAATTGTCAACGAAATTTATTACTCATATGGTTTTACATTTTCTCCCTCTTTTCACATGGATATCGTGAATGTAAAGAAATTAATGTGTGGTCTACAATTTAGTCTCATACCCCCTCTGTCCCCGAAAGGAATTTCCCATTTTGTACTGTTTTACGGTAATTAATCTATGATTTTTTCATGAATTGTTAGATATTTAAAACTAAAAAAACTCATATGCATAATTTGAAATATAACTTTTTTTCTATTTTTCACTATTTATCTTTATACAAAATTGAGTCAAACACTAAACCTTGAAACATGAAATTCAAAGTGTATATTTTATTTAACCTTTTAGTCATTTTTATCAAAATTTATTGTTTTTTACATTTTTTTGTTAGAGTTGTTACAAAAATTCTATTCCATTTGGCTTTTATTTTTTTACCTTTTACGCATTGAGTCCTGAAGTTTTGACATTAATAGTTTTTATCTAGAATGATTATTTACTTCCTCATTTTATTTTATGAAGATAAACCAATATCTATAACCCATTTTTTTGATGTTACGGCCTTATAAATTCTTATAAATTTTGCGATTTACATTCACTGCGGAGCGTTGAAAATTAAATCCTTGTTACCTACATAAATTTCACAAACTACAATTAATTACATTTAACCACTGGTAACTTTTTCCCTCAATCACCGTCTTAACTTTTTTTCTCACCCTTAGAATTTTTCATCTATAATAATCCCATAGCAAACATACGGTAAAAAAACGTATTAGAAAGATGATATATATGGGCCCGATCAGTATGGCCGTATTGCAAACGCAACGTCATATGGGCCAAGCCCACCAATACGAGGAGTGCCTCGTAAATACGACAAGCCCTCGTACACAGTGCCACTAGGGCGCCCGTATGATCTGGTTGGCGCAGCGCTTTCGGGCTGGACCCAATTGGTACTCCGTACACCAACCAAAAAGCCGGCCCAAAGACACAATGCCCAAAAGCCGCACCAAAGACACAGGACACAAAAGTTGTACACACTCAAGTGCTGTCAGACCAACACTGTGGAGCAGTAACGTCCAATCCGCCGCTCTGAACTGAGAAGTCAGCGGCTCACGCGTGGGGAAAGACCCACCAAACACTCTACCCCAACGGGGAGAGTCTGGGCATCACCCTATAAGTGGGTGATGCCAACCCAAAAGAAGGTAACGACTACACACCCACACCTTCCTCCTCTCTCTGCACCTGAAAGTGTCTTTGATCTTGTCTCTCAGTGCAGGAGTCGACTTATCGCCACCACCGAGCACCGGGATAACCGGAGATCTCAATTGGGCTATCAATTTGGCGCTGTGGGGAAACGAAAAACAGTCGTTTTTTCTTTCCTAAGCGATTTACTTTTCTCTCCTTACCATTCTCATGGCGAAAACAAGGAGAACGCACAACAAGTGTGCACGTTGAGGATCTTGCTTCCGGTTCCTCCGATATGCCTCCACGCCTGCTGGTGACGCAATGATAGGGACACAACAGCCCCGCATGACCCTAAATCGATAGCCATCCCGCCGCTCCTGTTACTAGCACACTGGGGCAGCAGCCTCCACAGCCGCAAGCGGCCACTCTGACATACCTTGCGGGGACTTCGAGGACCCCTCAGCAGGTCATCGTCGATCCCGCTCAGCTAGCGCTGCTCCAAGCGAGCATGCTTAATGAGCTGAAAGCCTTCATGGTAAAAACCATCAAGGCGGAAATGCAGATCGCCGCCTCCCACCACACAACGACAGGGGACGAACAGTCCCAAAATCAAAACCAGATCTTTGGGAATCTAGACGTCGGCGACCTCCTCCGACGAATCAATGTGGTCGAGGAACAGTTAAGACACCAAACCTGGTCCTCGACGATATCGAGGTCCTCCCGACGCAGCCGTTCACAGAGGACATAATCGCCGTCAGCGCCGCCACTTTCGAATGCCGGTCATCGAAAGCTACGATGCTACAACGGATCCCGTCGACCATCTGCGACGCTACATCTCCCAAATGGAGATGGCTCGGGCCTCCGAGGCAATACTGCAAGGCTTTCAGCTCCACCTTAAAAGGGGCTGCTTCAACATGGTTTGGAACGCTACGAGGCCAGCATTTCAAATGCTTTAAGGACCTCGCCTCATCGTTCCTATGCCACTTCATGGGGCTCGACCTCCCCGAAGACTGTCCAACACTTGTTAAGAGTGAAACAACAAAGGGAGGAACCACTCCGTGACTATATCCGACGGTTTCAAAGTGGAAGCCGTCCAAGTCCAGGGTCTCTCCTCGGACATGCAACTCTTGGCCGTAACTCAAGGCCTACAGCGCGAGTCAAGGCTCGCTTACAACATCAATGAAAACCCCGTCACAACGATGGGTGAGTTCATCGATCGAGCAACTCGATTCATGAACTCCGAGGAGATGAACAAGCCTTACAGCAGGCCTCCCACAAGCGAGCGCAACAGGAAGTTCGATAAAGGGCCTATCTCATCAAGGTACCAGCCCTCGAACATCAGTTCGAGGACCCCGATCACCACCCAACACTTCGTGACACCCGCACGAACATCCCGCTAATGCTTTGGAGAAACAGAACAAGGTTCCCAAGTGGCCGCAACCCATCCAACATAAGAACACGAGGGCTTTGACAAGTACTGCCTCTACCACAAGGATCGTGGGCATGACACGGAGGCGTGCTTTCAACTCCGGAATCTCATCTCGGAGATGATTGAGCAGGCAAGCTCAAGGAATTCTGTCCGATTCCGACTCCCCTTGCAGGATTTCCCAAGGGTCGTAAGAAGGACGACGATAACGACGACCGCGAAAAACGCGCGTCGTCGACACAATAGTCCTCGAAGGCACAACTTGCCACCACCACCACCGGCGGGCACCATCCATGTCCTCACAAAGTCGGAAGGTGCCTCCTCCAGGAAGCGTTACGCGAGGGAAATCTTGCAGATCGACCACCTCGAGGAGAATGTCATCTACCGTCCTAACGGGACAAAGGTTGTCGTTCCACACTCTGATCCGCCGCTTATCACAAAGAAGGATCGCAGGTTTCGACACCGGCAGAGTCTACATCGACACCGGCGCGAATACCGATGTCATCTTCAAAGACATGCTCGACAAACTCGGGTACACATGTCTGCCGTAAGAAGGAGCTCCGGCCCTACATTTGGCATTGGTAGGGACATTGTCCCAACTATAGGGGTCGCCAACCTACCCTCATGCTCATCGGGGACACACCCGGCACGGTTGACCGCCACTCCATCATGACGGAGTTCTTGGTCCTCGAGGTGCCCTCAACTTACAACGCAATCATTGGCCGACCAAGCCAGGTCGATTTCAACATGAGATGCGACATCCGCTCCCTTACAATCACATTTGCAACACCTCGTGGGGATGCAACCATCTACATCGACCAGCGTACTGCGCGGACAAATTATGTCGCTTCTTTGAGCTCGACGGTTGATCCGCAAATCTCGAAGAACGTCGGCGATCTTATGGATCCCGATGACAGGCCACGTCTCGACGATTTGACAGAGGAGGTCGACGTCGTCCCGGGCAAGAAGTTCAAGGTTGGTAAAAACCTGGAGCAAAAGGAGAAGATGGCGCTCATCCACCTCCTCGAAGCAAACCTTGACGTCTTCGCCGGAGCTTGAAGGATCTGCCGGTGTCGACACTAGCGTCATCACCCACAAACTGAATGTATTTCCGGAGGCAAAGCCGGTTAAACAAAAGAAAAGGGGTATGACCCCCTCAAAACAACAATTTGTAAAGAGGAAGTTTCTAAACTCCTCGACGGAATAATAAAGGAAATTCAGTACTCGAGTGGCTTGCTAACATAGTTCTAGCCGACAAAACTAACGGCGATCTTCGTATGTGCGTCGATTTCACGGGCGTCAATAGGCATTGTCCAAAGGACCCTATCCGTTGCGATGTCGACCAACTCGTGGACGCTACTTCCAGTACAAATACTTATCTTTCATGGACGCTAAGAGTGGGTACCACCAAATCTACATGGATCCCGAGGACGCCTTCAAAACAGCGTTCACAACCGGTGACGACGTCTATTACTACGTTCGAATGCCTTTTGGGCTCAAAACGCTGGAGCCACCTCCCCGCGCCTAATGAACAAGGTCTTTGCCCACCAGATGGGCCGTAACCTTGAAGCGTACGTCGACGATGTCATAGTCAAAAGCATGACATTCGAGGATCACCTTCAAGACCTGGACGAGACCTTCGAATCGTTCCGGCGATATAACATGAGGCTCAATCCAGCCAAGTGTTCCTTCTTTGTTGGAGCCGGGAAATTCCTGGGCTATATGATCTCCGACAGAGGATCGACGCCAACCTTAAGAAAATATCAGCCATCACGGAAATGGCGCCACCAAGGAACATTAAGGAAATCCAGAACTCACGGGAAGAATTGTTGCCTTGGGGTGATTCATTTCCAAGTTGGGGACAAGTGTAAGCCGTTCTTGAACAGCTTCGCATGAAGAAGGCGTTCACTTGGACACCGGAGTGTCAAGAAGCATTCGAGCAAATCAAGAAACACCTCTCCGATTTGCCAACGCTGAAATGTCCGCAACCGGGATGAACTCGTCATCTACCTCTCCACTTCGAACAAAGACCGTATCCGCGGTGCTCGTTAAAGAGGAAGGCCCACAACAAAGGCCCGTCTATTACATAAGCCACACGCTACGAGGGCTGAGGTTAATTACCCTCCTCCAAAAACGATCTACGCTTTGATCGTGGCTGCCAGGAAGTTGCGAGCATACTTCCAAGCCCACACAATCATTGTCAGAACGGACTTACCAATCCGAGACATTCTAAACAGACCGGAACATAGTGGTCGTTTAGCTCGTTGGTGCATCGAACTGGGGGAGTACGACATCAAGTTTGAGCCTCGACGAGCAATAAAGGCACAAGCTTTGGCGGATTTCATGGCCGAGCTTTCCATTTACCCCCTCGAGCATGGTCCTTCGAGTGAACCACCACCGGAGTTGGAGCCTCCCTAGTGGGACATGTTCGTGGATGGTTCATCTAGTGCCGATCGCCCAGGAGGAGGCGTTCATATCAGGGTCTCACACGGCATGGAGGCTAGCTTACGAGTGGCCTTCCAATTCCCCGTCACAAACAATGTGGCAGAATACGAGGCCCTCGTAGCGGGTCTCAAGACGGCTCTGAAAGCTGGTTTGCGACGTTTAACTGTGCACAGCGACTCGCAGCTCGTCGTAAGCCAGGTTACGGGGACCAATGACTGCAAGGACCCCGTACTCTCGAGGTACTTGCGCTTGGTAAAAGCTTACAAGGGCAGTTCGAGCGATTAAATATTAATAAGATCCCAAGGGATCAAAACACGTGGTGACAGTTGTCTAAGGGACGGGCGGATGCATTCCTCGAAACCTTAGCACAACCTTCGATAAATACAATTCATGCAATCGACGCCAACGCAGTAGCTGATTGGAGGGACCCAATCCTCCAATATCTCCAAACTGGCGCAATCGAAGGCCCCCCAGCGTTGCAAAAGAAAATAAGGACGCGATCAGCCGCCATGTCATCATAGATGGCGCATTATGGCGTAAAGGATATTCTACTCCTCTACAGCGATGTATTGGCCCCGACGATTCCACACTCATCCTGAACGAAGTCCACTCAGGAGTTTGCGGAGCACACATTGGCTCCGATGCGCTAGCACACAAATGCTTGCGCCTCGGTTATTATTGGCCAACCTTGAGGAAAGACGCGCATGATTTGGTGCGAACGCGTGCCATAAGTGCCAACTCAATTCTCGCATCCAACGACAGCCGGCAAACGAAGTGGTTACGGAGACATACCCCATACCCTTCGCTCTGTGGGGCCTCGATTTAATCGGCCCAATGCCTACGGCCAAGGGCCAATTCAAATTTTGTATAGTGGCTGTCGATTACTTCACTAAGTGGGTCGAGGTCCAGCCACTCGAGAAAATCACAACCGCCAAGGCCATACACTTCCTCTGGCACGACCTTGTGGCACGATACGGGGCACCAAGAGCCATAATCACAGACAATGGGACTCAATTCGCAAGCAAAAAGCTTAAGGATTGGGCCACTAAGATGAACATACAAATGCTCTACACTCTGTGGCACACCGCAGTCAAATGGCCAGGTGGAAGTAACGAATCGAACGATCAAGGAGGGCTTAAAAAGAGCCTCGAGGACAAAAAGGAAAGTGGGTCGAAGCCCTACCCGGCGTCCTCTGGGACTATCGAACAACAACACGGGGACCCACGGGAGAAACTCCTTTCTCTTTGGTTTACGGCGTCGATGCCTTGCTACCAATCGAAGTCTCAATACCCACAATCCGAACGCTATATTACGACGCCCCTCACAATGAGAGCGGTCTTCGAGCGCGTCTGGACCTCGTCGAGGAACTCCGCGAGGGTGCTAGACTTAGGCTTGTGGCCTTACGACAAAGGGCAAACCTCGATCACAACGCCAAAGTTCGGGCAAAGCAGATCCACGTGGGTGGTATGGTCTTGCTAAAGGCGGAGTTGTCAGGTCGTAATCCTGGCCATGGCGCACTTCGTTCCAGATGGGCAGGACCTTATGTGGTACACAGAAAAGAAAGAGAGGGTGTATACAAGTTAAAGGACCATCAAGGCAAAAAGCACAAAAACGACTCCCATGTCGACGATTTGAGGCCTTACTACGTCTAAGTTGTACGCTCTCCTTTCCATACATAGACAAGGGTATTTAAAGCCTTTGCGTTGTACAAAGCAATGTTCATACATCAAATAAAAAGACAATATTCCAAGTCTTCGCATTTTGCAAGCAATATTAACGCATACCAACACTACAACGAGTGCTCATTACTTTGTAACGGATGTGCAAAAATGTAATTACAAGCCCCAAAACTAATTGGGGGCATCATCGTTTGGGGTACAACAGGGCATCCTCTACATGCCCGGGCAGGATATCATAAGGATATCCTACTCCTAATTTCTTCCCCGCCCTACCCCACTCGAACAAAGCTGCCTGGGAGGGCTCCTCGACCTTCATCGCATCAAGGGGATCCAGCTGTGATTCTTCAACCATAGCCTCCACTTGATGGCGGCATCGTAGGAACCCCTCAGCATAACGGACCCCCTCCATTGCTTGGGCCTCAACCAACTTCTCGGTCAGCGCCTCGAAGAAGTTGCCCACTCGACCAGTCCTCTCTGCGATGGGCTTGATAAACACGCGTGGCTCAAGACTTTCGCCCTCGAACAACTTGAGGCCAAGTTGTTTTTCAAGTTGTCCGAAGGCTGAAAGTCCAGCCAAGCTGTTGCTCAGCACACTGTTGAGATTTCTGGCCAGCTCTTCAACTTGGGCTGCCAAAATCGAGGCCTTCTCCTCTGCCTGAGCAGCCCTCACAGACAGCTCCTCCGCGAGCTTGTCCTTCTCCTCGGCCTTGGCAGCTCTCAAGGACAGCTCCTCGATGAGCTTGTCCTTCTCTCCGGCCTGGGCCTCCATCCGTTGGCACTCCCCGAGCACTTGCTCCATCTCGACCGTTAGGTCGTTCTTCGCGTTTTGCTCGGCAAGGAATAGGGCCTCGAGTTCCTTCCCCTTAGCCGTGGCAGCCTTCAGTTCTTGGCCAACGAGGCCCATAGCCCTCGAAGGTTGGCCTCTTCCCTCTTCGAGTGATCAAGGGTGAAATGTGTGTATGATTACACACAAGTTATATTGACAAATTCATTTATAGAAGACCCAAACTCACCCTTGTTTTCTCGAAAATAGTAAATGGGCAATGAGTAAGGGGTCGAACCCAAGAGAATCGAGCGTTCCTAGACTAGTGTGCAACGTGTGTGACTACGCTAAAATGTAATGCAAGGGGCAGCAATGGTTTGATGGGATGGTTGGTGGAGAGTGTAACTAATCTAAATGAAACTAAATGCAATGGAGGCAAGAGTGAAATGCAAGTATGAGCAAGGAAAATTAGAACTTGTGGACTTTCAAATATGGAGTTCACCTAGGGGTTGCATGCATGTCATAGGTTGATTGTGAGTTCTAGCCATGGTTTAGAGGTGGATTACAAGGCTAACATGCTTCCATCTCTAGATAGCATGTTAATCTCTTGTTACTCACTAACCTAACCAACTCTCATTGTATTAGCATTAGGAGACAAGGAATAAAGCTCCTAATCTATACACCAATTGACTCCTAGAGGTTATCTCTAACACCCAACAAGTCAATCAATCAAATCCCTTAGCTAAAGTTCATTGAAACATCTCTCGAGCATTTCTACGAACATCTTAGATGCGTATGCTAGAGTTAGCTATTCTCTAACATACTTAACCACTCAATGATCAAGGAGATGATATCTAAATCCAAACAAGTCAAGAAACATCACAAAAACTCATAATAACAACAATCCACAAGGAGAAATGAAAACTACCTACTCCTACTCATGATACTACTCAAAATCAGCATCAATCAAGTACCAAAATGAAGAGTAAAAGAGAGAGATAGGATAGAAATCACCCCATAAATGATCATCCACAAGAGCCCCAATCAACCTCTCATATTTGTGAGGTTGAAGGGCTCAAAACCCTAGGAGAAAGAGGAAGAACAACTCCAACTTCAAGTTTGATGTGAAATTCGTGTAAATGGTGAGTTGTGTCTAAAACTCATCCTAAAAGTCTATATATACTATATCTAATAGTCTAAAAGGTCCCTAGATATATGAGACATCATAACAAGGTAAAATAAGGGTAAACATGTCCAAAACCGAGTCCAAAACGAGTGGAATCGAGTTTGAATCGAGAAAGACTCAGTAATTGACGTGGAGGCCCGAGGCTGTCTTTGGGGGTTGCGCCTGGTAGGCCTGGGGGATGCGCCTGTACTGTTCACGGAGGGTCATTTTTCTCCAGAGGATGCGCCGGGGGTGCGCCTGGTGGGCCTGGGGGATGCGCCTGGTCTCTCCATTTTGGCCAATTAGCTCCAGGGGATGCGCCTGGATGCGCCTGGTGCGCCTGGGGGTTGCGCCTGGTACTGTTCACAGCAACAAAATCTTGGTAGAAGACCTTCTTCCCATGCTTTACCATGTTGGGTCCTTTCACGAGGTTCTCCGCGCTTCATCTCCACTCCTCAAGTGTGTGCCTATGTACAAATTGACACGGCGAATAAAGCGCACACATAATACAAAAATAAGCTCAAATAAGTGATGAATTTGACTTAGAACACCATGAAAATGTGGAATGTATGTGCCACACATCACACCCCAACTCAAAATGTTGCTAGTCTCTAGCAACACAAGCATCTAGGAAAGTAAAGACTCAAGGACTCTACTCTAGCCACCTATATATTACAAAAGCATTTGGTGTAGGCAAGAAATCAAATCAAAGTTATTCATGCACCTAAGAATCACTACTCGACAAAGCTTGAGTGCTCCTAAAGAAAGATCTACATCTTGTGTAGTGCACAAGTGAACAATTTGTGAGAAGTTACAATAAAAATAGGAAGAGACAAAAGTTGGGGTAAGTTGGTCATTCGAGCATTCAATACCTTTAAAAAAAATGTAGACTCTAAAATTAATGAATACCGATAAGAAACTAGATTTAGCAAGTGAATGTAGAATGCCTATTGCTCACAACTTATTGATTAACCTCTTTTTCTTACTTTCATTCTATATTTTTTTTTCTCTCTGTTTGATTTCTTTTTCCTTTTTTCGTGCGTGAGGATGGTTTCCTAACTCGTAAAGGGGACGTTTGGAAGAGGGTCAAGAGGCCACACGGTTGGCGTCTACAACCATGTGTCTAAAGAATCATTCCAATCGAACCCCATCAAGATGCGCTAGAGCACATACTTGCACTCTAAGCTAGCACTCGGAAGAGAGGCACTAAGCTATGCTACGGGTGCTCCGCTTCATGACAAAAGCATCATTCCACGTGTTGCAAACTTAGAGTGCAAATATTAGGCAACCACCTAACATTTCTCATTCACAAGCTAGCTAAATCAAGTTTCACACGATAACATTAATCAAAGTTTCCGGTTCTCCTTAAAGAAAATTTTCATGCTCGAGACCAACTTTAATCCAAAAATCAAATCATGCAATTCTAAAGTGTAACAATTCACAAAAAGTTCAACAAGACACTCAACAAGTAAGATCCGTCTATATTAGTACTCAAGCTAAGAACACACACACCATATTCTATCATCGAATGCATGAACCACTTATCATATCCCAAATACAACTTGCCTACAAGTTTTTAGTTTTCTGATTTTTTTGGAATATTTCAAGATTTATATGATTTTTTTTTGAAAATCATAACCTTAAAAGAAAAATAAAAACTAGATGCTTGCAAGGTGTTTCAAGTCAAATACAACACAAGGTACTCTCTACCATCTCCCACATGAAACATATGCGTATACCCCCAAACTCAAAATATGCAATGTCCTCATAGCATGAGAGGAAAGAAAAAGGAAGAGAACGGTAGGTCGTGCACTGGGGCCTAGGAGGCCCCCTAATCGTGGAGTGGAGGTGGTGGGTCCGGCCTCGACCGGTGGAGAAATGGGTTGTTTGCGTTTTTGCCTCTCCACTTTCAAACAAAAATTTCCATGAACATGTTTCTCCCCTGAAATTCCACTTCAATTGGCTTCACCCACCTGGAAATAAAGCACGTCAATGCTCCTACTCTTATTTAAACTAGAACTTTAAGAAGCTAAAACATGAAGTTCAAAACCGTTGGGTTGCCTCCCAACAAGCGCCATGTTTAAAGCCCTTGGCTAGGCATGAATGGTGAAGAAAGTCTCACGTGACACCCTTCGGTCTTATGTCATCCACAACATGAAGATCAAGAGGGTGTTTCCTTCCAAGATCCACTAGACTCATCTTTCTTGGAGGTCTCCATGGCATGCATCTCCTTTAAACATTCCACCTTCACAACACTTATCCAACTTGAAGATTTCCACATATTCATCTTGGGGCACTTGAGAGCAAGGAGTGGGTGTTGCCTCTAAAAGTAGCTTGAGATTTGCAATTATCTCTTCACCCCATTTGAATTCTTCTTCACACTTTCCCTCTATATTTTGCTCAAGTGCTCACCTTTCTCTTCCAAGTTCATATCTTCTAATGGCTGGTCGTGTTTCACAATTGTGGCATCATCTTGCATCTCATGGCTCATCTCTAGGAATTGGTCTTGTAAATCCCATGCCATTTGTGCACATAAAACTTTCATGTTCTTCAATGATGCCCTTGTTTCTTCTTTCACATATGCCATTTTGTTGGTCAAAGTGTTGCATCCCTCTTCAATCATCTTGTTGCCTTCTCTTATCTCTATAGCTAGATCCTCTATTAATTGACTAAGAGAAGGCTTTTCTTCAATTTTGGGCTCCATGAAGAGAGGTGAAGGGTGGGGTTCTCTCTTTTGAACCTTTCCTCTTCTCTTTTGTTGCTTTCCCGAAGTTCACTTATGAAATCTTCCAATGTTTGGTTCATGGAAAGCAACACTTCATTTTGTTGCACAAGAGACGGTTCCTTCATTACTTTGGTCATTTCCTCCTCTCTTTGAATGTTGTTTGCCCTCATCTCATTCACAAGATCATCTAACTTTTGTGTCATAGAAAGCAATGCTTCATTCCGTTGCACAAGAGGTGGTGGAGATGTGACATAGTAGTACTCATGAGTGTTTGCTCCATAATCTTCATATGTTGGCTCCCAAGTGTAGAATGTTTGATGATTGTAGAAGCCCTTTCCTCTCCATGAGTCTTGCTGTCCATTTGACCAAGTATCTTCATAAGCATCCATGTCCTCCCAATGATAGTGGTCTTGGTTGTTCCTCCACATGTTGTGGTGTGCCATTAGTAGCACAAAAGATGGTACCTACAATGCAAGAAAAGAAATGGAAGTAAACATGGTCTAAAATCTTCAATGCAAGGAAATAAACATGATAACAACACAAAAAGTGATCAAGGGTGAAATGTGTGTATGATTACACACAAGTTATATTGACAAATTCATTTATAGAAGACCCAAACTCACCCTTGTTTTCTCGAAAATAGTAAATGGGCAATGAGTAAGGGGTCGAACCCAAGAGAATCGAGCGTTCCTAGACTAGTGTGCAATGTGTGTGACTACGCTAAAATGTAATGCAAGGGGCAGCAATGGTTTGATGGGATGGTTGGTGGAGAGTGTAACTAATCTAAATGAAACTAAATGCAATGGAGGCAAGAGTGAAATGCAAGTATGAGCAAGGAAAATTAGAACTTGTGGACTTTCAAATATGGAGTTCACCTAGGGGTTGCATGCATGTCATAGGTTGATTGTGAGTTCTAGCCATGGTTTAGAGGTGGATTACAAGGCTAACATGCTTCCATCTCTAGATAGCATGTTAATCTCTTGTTACTCACTAACCTAACCAACTCTCATTGTATTAGCATTAGGAGACAAGGAATAAAGCTCCTAATCTATACACCAATTGACTCCTAGAGGTTATCTCTAACACACAACAAGTCAATCAATCAAATCCCTTAGCTAAAGTTCATTGAAACATCTCTCGAGCATTTCTACGAACATCTTAGATGCGTATGCTAGAGTTAGCTATTCTCTAACATACTTAACCACTCAATGATCAAGGAGATGATATCTAAATCCAAACAAGTCAAGAAACATCACAAAAACTCATAATAACAACAATCCACAAGGAGAAATGAAAACTACCTACTCCTACTCATGATACTACTCAAAATCAGCATCAATCAAGTACCAAAAATGAAGAGTAAAAGAGAGAGATAGGATAGAAATCACCCCATAAATGATCATCCACAAGAGCCCCAATCAACCTCTCATATTTGTGAGGTTGAAGGGGCTCAAAGCCCTAGGAGAAAGAGGAAGAACAACTCCAACTTCAAGTTTGATGTGAAATTCGTGTAAATGGTGAGTTGTGTCTAAAACTCATCCTAAAAGTCTATATATACTATATCTAATAGTCTAAAAGGTCCCTAGATATATGAGACATCATAACAAGGTAAAATAAGGGTAAACATGTCCAAAACCGAGTCCAAAACGAGTGGAATCGAGTTTGAATCGAGAAAGACTCATTAAATGACGTGGAGGCCCGAGGCTGTCTTTGGGGTTGCGCCTGGTAGGCCTGGGGATGCGCCTGTACTGTTCACGGAGGGTCATTTTTCTCCAGAGGATGCGCCGGGGTGCGCCTGGTGGGCCTGGGGGATGCGCCTGGTCTCTCCATTTTGGCCAATTAGCTCCAGGGGATGCGCCTGGATGCGCCTGGTGCGCCTGGGGGTTGCGCCTGGTACTGTTCACAGCAACAAAATCTTGGTAGAAGACCTTCTTCCCATGCTTTACCATGTTGGGTCCTTTCACGAGGTTCTCCGCGCTTCATCTCCACTCCTCAAGTGTGTGCCTATGTACAAATTGACACGGCGAATAAAGCGCACACATAATACAAAAATAAGCTCAAATAAGTGATGAATTTGACTTAGAACACCATGAAAATGTGGAATGTATGTGCCACACATCATCGAGGCAGCCAACTCGGCCTCTTTCTCGGCCAAGGCTTTCTTCAGGCTCTCCACTTCCTCGGAGTCCTTTGCCTTGGCCTCAAGCCTCTTCACGAGGACTTCAAGCTCCTCGATTTTGGCCACTAGGCCTTGAGCCAACACAGTCTTCTACAAGTTACGAACACAAAGCGTATGAGTAAAAATGTCCTACAAAAACGCAAATCAGTGGCGTAAGGGGACTTGAGAATTCTGACTTACTCGAACAAGGTCCCGGCAGATGTCCTTCGCGATGTCCGGGGTCCTGTGGTCGTGTGCTTCGAGATAGTGCGGTCACGGGCATTGAGAGCCCTCGGCAACTTTTAGTCTTACCTCTTTGTCCCCAGGAGCACCGACTGTCGCGAGTCACCCTCATCACGGGGTCCCAGGCTTCCACTGTGGCTAAGCCACGGCGCCCAAAGGTCTTCTGCCGTAGCTCCCGCCGTAGTCCTCGAGCAGTGGGCTCAAGACCGGGTCAATCCCCAAGGGTCTTGGGATCCTCGAAGACCTCCTCCCAGATGTTCGAGGAGCCACGGCAGCCCTTCGAGCGTCGGCCAAGAGCCCCACAGCTCCTCTGCGCCTCGAATGGAGCTGGGGGACTGCTCCTCGGAGGCTGGCCCTTTCCCTTTGTCTTTCGCGGGGCTTGGGGCGCTATCCGAGGACACTTCTACACCCTCTGCGTCAACAAAGTTCAAAAGAAGATAAGAATACAATATAAACGAACTGTTTGCCAAAACTATAAGGCAAGACAGGGGTGTTACACTGTAATTCAAGGCGTTTTCTCGAAGGTTCCGCTCATCAGAGTCCTCGGAAAGCTCTTCGATGACCACAGGGCCAGCCACACTGACTGGTTGAGCCTCCGTCACCAGCGCCTTCTCACCTACGGGCTCCACGCCTTTCGAAGGCCCAGCTGGAGGCTCCTCGACGCCTTTCTTGGTGGGCTCGGAGGGGCGTTGCTCCTCCGCCAACTTCTTGAGGGCTTCCATCAACTCCTGCTTCTTCGCAAAGAGAGTGCTGGGGTGCGACATCTTGACTGTAACAATACACGAAGTCAAGTTAAAACAGAAACTGGAAGACATAAATCACAAAAAACGACAGTAAACACAAGGCAGACCGTTGGGGTTCCTAAAAGCGCCCTCGAAGCGCTCAATAAGGTCGCCATCCAACCCTTCCACCCAATTCTTCAGGGTGTCTACGTGGCCCGACATACGATGGGCCCTGCTAACCCCCACTCTTCGCAGGACCACTTCGTCCAGACTGGCTAGGGTGAAGGGGAACCTACCCTTACACTCCTCGAGCCTCTCCGCATCGCGGACCCATTCACAAAGGGCGTCGAGGGCTCTCTTCCCCTCGCTACCCGCCCACAGAGGGCTTCACCGATACTGCGGCGTTCTTCTCCTTTACGAAGAACGCAGGAAGCCCACTATCCTCCTTCAAGATGAAGAAGAAGTTGCCCTTCCAGGTTCCCCACGAGCTGGTGGTTTCAGCCAAGACTCCGATCTTCACCGATTTGTTCTCAACCTTCACCTCCTCGGGGTTCGGTTGGTAGAAGGGATGCCCAACCGGCCTCTTCAGCGTATAGAAGCGCAAAAAGGTCTCCGGCAGCACCGCCGCATTCGCCAAATGGCAAGCCACAACAAACGCGTTTACAGTGGTAAACACGTTTGGGGCCAACTGCCAGGCAGACTCCCGGCCCTCACACACCGCAAAGAATATCGAGCACGGGGGAGTCTTAGTCCGGCTTTCGGTTGAGCCTCGTAGGCGACCATTGTCTGCTCCTCATGGCCTCGTAGCTCAACCCCAACCCCGCCTTTCGCAAAACATCGGCCGGGGAAAGCCCACAGACCACCCCCGTATAAACGTGGTAGTTCTGGCAAATCTCGGTCATCTTCTTTTCCGACAGAACACTACGGGGCCACTCCTTCTCAACGTCAGGGCCAACGCCGGGCCTGCTTGGATTCTTGGGAGCCATCTACAGAAATAAATCACAGATGCAAGAAATAAAAACCTAGACCCAAGAACCCAGGCAGTGGCGCGGCGACGCCTCACTCGCGACACTGTCGCGACGGAAACAAAAAATTACAAAGGGGATTCCACTTACAGATTGCTACGCTGGAGATGAGAACGACCGGTTCCAACGGATGGATTCTTCGAAACTCGCCGGAAAATTCTTCTGTAATCGCCAAAAATGGAAATGAAAGCAGGCGGAAAAGCAAGGAAAGCGAGAATGTGGGAAACCTGACCTTTCACATGGGTTGGCGTATAAGTACGGATCGATGGGAGTTGAAACGACTTCCCCATAATTACAAGCGGCGCAAAAGCGCAATTTCAAAAGTGCGGCTCAACCCCTTACGCGGTAATGGGCCAACAATTGGGCCAGCAAATGGGCTCTCTCTCAAATTAAACGGTCCAAAACGACACAACGCCTTATGGGCTAGGCACGGACAACAAAGTTTTAATTCCTCTGTTTAAGCAATATCGGGGTATAAAAATCGTTCTCAAGGCACACGAAAAATTCCGATTTTTACGATATAATGGTAGCTGCCATTTTAAACTCAAACTATATTTCAAAACGGAGCACAGGGGCCCTGCCCATCCTCCGCTGTGGGAGGAGGACATATTGATATATATGGGCCCAGTCCGTATGGCCGTATTGCCAAACGCAAACGTCATATGGGCCAAGCCCACCAATACGAGGAGTGCCCCTCGTAAATACGACGAGCCCCTCGTACACAGGCCACTAGGGCGCCCCGTATGATCTGGTTGGCAGCAGGCGCTTTACGGGCTGGACCCAATTGGTACTCCGTACACCAACCAAAAAGGCGGCCCAAAGACACAATGCCCAAAAGCCGCACCAAAGCCACAGACACAAAAGTTGTACACACTCAAGTCTTTGTCGGACCAACACGTGGAGCGTAACGTCCAATCCGCCGCTCTGGGCCGAGAAGTCGGCGGCTCACGCGTGGGAAAGACCCACCAAACACTCTACCCCAACGGGAGAGTGCAGGCATCACCCTATAAGTGGGTGATGCCAACCCAAAAGAAGGTAACTACGACACACCCACACCTTCCTCCTCTCTCTGCACTGAAAGTGTCTTTGATCTTGTCTCTCAGTGCAGGAGTCGACTTATCGCCACCAGTGAGAGCACCGGGATAACCGGAGATCTCCATTGAGCTATCAAAAGAAAAAAGGATTCAATCTAAAAGCAATTCTGATACAACTTTAATTTTTTATCATCATTTTCTTTAATCTTTGTGCCCAAAAGTTCATTTCATCTATTTTTAAATAAATGAAATATTAATTAAAGAGATTGAGAAGATGAAGCATGCTATTGGATGAATAACTATAAAGGACAGTATGCGATATCACTCATGTATTAGATATGCTATTAGGTATCAAATCTCATATTTACATTGTACTATACTTTTCCACTTTTTTACTTCACTTTTTATGGTGTACATTTATACTTCTGTTTCTCATGATATATAATACTATCTCCATCCCCCAAAATTTGTGTATTCGTTTTTAGCATTTAATTTATGATTTTATTTTTTTTAACACTTTAATATGTAAAATCAAATATTTTAAATAAAAATTATAGATTAATGTGTCTAGTTTTGAAATATATTTTTTTAAAAAAAAATTAATGAATTTTTTAAGTAATCATTTAAAATTCCCACAATATCAAAAAAGAAACGCATCAATTTTTTTTGAACGGATGGAGTATCAAATTTTCTTCAAAATAATACATCCAAACATGCTATTAGAAGCGGGAAAATGTAAATAAAATCTCTCTTCATTCATATATATCATAATCATCTATACACATATAGACATCTATATATATTAAATAACTTTTGACCACCATAAATACCAGTAAAAGTGTATCAAGAGCTTAATCAGCTCTCCCAATCTCAATCATCGAAATAATAATACGAAGTAATAAAAAAAACTCTTCCAATCATTCTCTTTGGCGCACGTTCATTCAATTCACAGTTGATCTATTAATTTTCTTTGTATCTCTTCATCTCCTCTTTCCAACTCGTACGACGTCAACCCTCTCAATTTCCCCTGTAAGTTCAAATTTACCCTTCTCATCGAATTCTCTGAATAAAACAATCCACAGAGTCTAATATGAAAACTGGACATGAAACAAAATAAGTACAGATAAATCACCTTAGATCAAATAACTTATGCGAAAAAAAAGAAACTTGAAAATATGAGATGCAAACGAAATATAGTTATCATTGGGAAGAAAGAAAGATATGATATGTGAATTGTGAAGTAAAAGAGATAAGCTAGCTACGTAAAGTCTTTATTATTAAATAGTTCCATGAACTATGTTGACTTGCTCATTTTAATTCCTAAACTATAAAATGTGTCAACTCATGACCTCACTTATGTTAGTTAAAGGACTTTAATCTCTCGACTTGGTAACTCACTCAACGGAATTGTAACGCCGTTTGTTTTTTAATAGATGAGTGACCCATTTGTAAACATTTAAAGATTTTAGTTGTAACTACTGACATTCCAAGCTTTAAGGACTGTAGTGCACATCCCTCTTCTCTGTCCCTCCGGAAAGATGACGGCGGCGGCGGCGCCACCACCACCACTGTTTTGGAACCCAGCCTCATCTTTGCCCAAGAACTGCAACCACTCTGAAAATTCGAAAAAATGAACACCTACGTCGTCGTTTACATCGACCCGGCAGACACTTTTACGATATTGATTTATCATAAAATTAATAATTATAAAATTAATAATTCTTAAACAGGTTGTGGGGTTTAAGAGATCATCTTAAGGGTTTAAAGTTTTAACCGTAACTTACAATCATCCACACTTATGTCAATGGAAACCTTTCTCATTGTATGGATATTTCAACGTTCATGCATGTCAATAATGGGTGTGACAAGTATAGATGAGAGCTGAGGGGAAGACATGATTCACCTACGAACTTTGATCTGTGATGCATAAATTTTTGAACTACTCCGTATAATAATTTATAATCTCGTTCCTAAGCAGGCTGAGTTCTTTGTGTAACCTCTACAGTAATTTTGTCAAGAGTAGTTATTAATTTATAATTTTAACTTTTTCTATCTCGTATTTTGTGTAACCTCTACTCAAGAGTATTTTTGTCAAATTACATAAAATCTTACATTCACCTTAATCTTTGTGCCCACATAAAGTGCATAATTAATTGGGGACGGAGGGAGTATTTCTTTTTGGACTGTCCTAGCAAAACTTCAACGTTTCTAGAAAGGAAACTTTTCTACATCAATTTTACCTTACTGCCCTCCATTTCTCTTCCTACTCCAAAAAATTATTTTTGTCTTATATACCTACTTTACCTTATTACCCTCTAGTCAACCACTTTTCTTAATCTTCGTGCAAAGTCAAATGCACTATATTTGGTGGGATGATGAGAGTAGTAAAAAAAAGAGATTTAATAAGTGTCTTTAAGTATCGATACTCGATAGGGCCGAGTATCGTTGGGCTCAAGCTCGACTCATTAACTTATCGAGCTTCTTTTCAAGCTCAAACTTGAGCTCGAACTTGATAGGTATCAACTCGATAAGTCCCAATTTGAGCTCGAGTTACCCTTTAAAGCCCTACCCATTTACACCTTACTCCGATCAATGTCGATAGCTCATATTCAATTCTAATGAAGAGATACATTTTACCGGGTTAACCCGCTGAAGGTTGGGTAAGAAGAAGGGACGAAGGTGGTGCCAAGCATGACGACCTCTTTCAGCGGCATGCCAACAACATATTGTGAGCTATTCGCTAGAAATTGTTGGGGGAGAAGCTGTATGAGTGGTTGAACAAAGAAAGTGGATGGATTGTCAAAATTGTAAGACTTTATGGTCTAACCAGAGTGATTCAGAAAAATCAAACTATAAAAGTTATTGTGCCATTTGTTTAAAAAGGTAAAATTGTCAAATATTCGAAAAAGGACCATGGATGCACCATAACTTTTAAAACGAGACCTTAACATGACTAAAAATTAAAATATGACCTAAACATGCTAAAAATAAAAGTCAATGGACCTCTAGTGCACTTTACTCACAGATCATCTCATCTTCTACCACTAAACACACTTAAACACATCTAATGGTCATGACCTTACCCATTCATTATACTCGGACACTATTTAACTTGTCCCATCCCATTCCTCCCTACCCATATTTAGGATGCGTTTGGTTGGCGGGATAAGGAGGGATGAGATGATTTTTTTCATGTCCTCCTCCTTCATCCCTTGTTTAGTACGTCTAGGGATGGGATGAGTATTATCCATTTTAATATTTTTATCCCATAAAAGTGGGATTAAATAATACCTCACCCACCAATGGATAAGGAGGGATGGGATAAAAAAAAGAAGAAAGAAATTTGAGACTATGACAAATTTATTTGATATAATCCCATCCAATCTTATCATAAATAATCCCATCAAATTCTATCCTAGATAATCCCACCCTATCCCATCTTAATCATCCCATTCCACTATTTTTTATCCCTGCAACCAAACGAGCCCTTAATGTAACAAAGTGTCAAGGTTGACTCCCCCAGTTTATAGAAATCTGCAAGAAAAACCCTAATGTGTTACAAAAATTCAATCACCTCATTTAACAATTAAAATCAAGCATTGTCACTTATCAAAGTAAAGTTAAGCATTGTCAGTTAATTTTTTTAAAGATTAATACTTTAATTACACCCTAAACTTTAATACCTATAAATTAACTGCTAAAGTTAACACTTTTATTTTTATTTTTACCTATTTCCCTCCACAGTTCCTCCCTTCATACCATGACCATTCACAGGTTATTTTGAGTCCCCTGTTGCCATACCCTCTTCGACATCCTCATCTCCCCAACCCTTCCCTGGCCATTGTGAGCCCCTTGCTACCCCACCCCCTCCTCGTTGCCCTAACACTCTTTGTGACCACACCTTCCAAGGTCGCCATACCCCTCAATATATAGACTATTGTGTAGCACCCTGCCGGCCTACCCTACACGGGGTGGGGTGTGTAGGGCCGGTTGGTGCATGGGGTAGGGTCGTGTGGTGGTCGGAGTTGGGTGTGGTGGCTGGAGTTGGATAAGGCCGGTTGGCGTGAGTCTGTACTTTGTGTGCCACTTGTTCAAAATAAAAGTAATTGACCTAATATTGATAACGTTCAGTAACATTGGCCTTAAGCACATTTTTCACAAGGCTTGGTTCACCTATAAAATTTTGGGATTTTTTTTACTATTTTTTTTTCAATTCTCAATACACCAACAATCTTAAATCCACCAAGTTTATATAAAATAATATTTTTTCAAATTTCTCTACTTACATATTTCTTATCCATCAATAAAAAACACATCCTCAATTTTCCCATGAACACTGCCTAAGTTATATTCCCTCCGTCCCTGAAAAATTGAACACATTTTCTTTTTGGGCTGTCTCAGAAAATTGATCACTTTCCTTAAAAAGAAATTTCTCACTCTTAAAATTACTAAACTATCATCACTTTATCTTTACTTTTTCTACCTAGTTTTTTGTGCATTTTCAACCAAGGGGCAATTAAGGTTGTGTTCTTCTCCACAAAAAAACAACAACAATTCAAATTTTCATTAATCCCCAAAACTCTTAGGGTCCGCTTAGTTGTTGAAATTTTTTCAAGTTTTCATCTCCAAATTTCTTTTGTAAATATTTGATCATACAAGTAGCTTTCAAGTGATGGAAAATCTTGTTTTCCAAACTTTGAAAAACTCTAGTATTACCATGGAAACCTTTCAAACAATGTTCCTTAATTTAATATACTAGTTTTTTAAAGTTTGGAAAATAAGATTTTCCATCACTTGAAAGCTAGTTATATGATCTAATATTAATAAAGGAATTTTGAAGTTGAAAATTTGAAAAAATTTACACAACTAAACGGAGCCTTACTCTCACATTCTTCCCTCCCAATTTTTACTTGTTGTCACTTTTTTGTAAAATATGTTGTAAAAAACACAATCTTATGTAAACATATACAAACATCTTACATTTATCTTAATCTCCGCGTCCAAACAAATCATTTAATCTTTTGGGGACAAAAAGAGTATTATAAACTACAAATATGAAAACGACCAAAATTCTAGGTGGTGATATTTCCCGGCTCAAGTCCAAAGGGGTAAAGGAAATCAAAGGCAATTCAATTTTGTCTGATCAGGCCTACATGTGATGGTCCTCCGGATCACTGACGTGTACGTCTAGGATTTAAAATCTAGGCTGTCATAGATTGCATCCCTGTATAAATAACCTATTTTACTTCTTTGATCGCCCGTCTTCAGATCATCATCTCTTCATTCGGGTTTCTCTCAGCCCCTCTAATCGACCTGTTGTTGTATTCGTACGGGGAAAATAATTGTTATATTTTCGTTCAAAGCTCTGAGATCAGATCTGGCTCCAAAATTTCAATTTCTCTAAAAACTGATCCCCGCGCACGATTGTAATTCTAAGAAAATTTGCAGCGTAAATAAATCCGTTGGTGAAATCATTAGCTGGGGTGCATTGCTGGGCTTTTTTGGTTGTTGTGTGTTAGGGTTTTATTATTTATTTTTTGGATCGATTGATCGATCTGTTAATATATGCTCGCCTTTGGATCCAGTTGGTCGGAGTGGAATAAATTTAACGCAGAGCGAACCCTAGCTGAGATGGGCAGAGATGAAATTGAAGTGAAAGTTGATGTTGAGGAGGGTGAGATATCTGATTCTGCTTCAGTTGAGGAGATCAGTGAAGAGGATTTTAACAATCAGGAGGTTAGGATTCTCAAGGAATCGAAACCGAATGGAGATTTGAATCCTAGGGTTTGGACGATGCGGGATCTTTACAATAAGTATCCATCCATTTGCCGAGGCTACACTTCCGGTCTGTATAACCTGGCGTGGGCGCAGGCAGTGCAGAATAAACCGCTTTGTTTTGGTGCGGAGGTTGAAAAAGGTGACAATTTAAAGCGTTCATCGCCGTTGGCTGCTTCTCTGAATGACAAGAGTGTTGAAATGGATTCTGCTAAGGAGGTCGAAAATGTTGTGATTGATGATAGCGGCGATGAGAAGGAGGAAGGCGAGCTGGAGGAGGGGGAGATTGATCTGGATTTTGAGCCGGTTGAGGCGGAGGAAGTCAAAGAGGACGATATGGCAGAGGTTTCAAGTGGCGGTGGTAATGTTCCCACCGCAGAGTTTGACTTGAGTAAGCACGTGAGCTTAATTCGAGGAGTGCTCGAGGGACTTACTGCTAGTGAAGCGGAGAAGTAAGTTGTTACAGGGTTGTCTATTTTCTTCACTGGCTGAGGCTGAAACCGCCCATCTTGAGCAGCTTTGAAGAGTGATTTTTATTTCTTATGGTTGTAGATCATTCGAGGAAGTCTGCTCCAAATTAGAGAGCACTTTGCCAAACTTGCGAGATTTGATAGTGGTCAATGAGATGGCTATACTGACTGATCCTGGTCTGATCAAACTAGCCTTTGGAGCGATTAATTCTGTAAGACATTGGAGATTTCGGCTTTTAGCACATTTTATAGTGTTGGGCTATATTAGCTGGATGCTGTTAGAACTGCTAAACAGAGTGATTGTTTTGCATTTGCAGGTATTCTTCTATGTAAATAGTCGGCCAGATGAACGGAATAAGGGCATCTTATCAAGGTTCTGCTTCATTCCTGCATTGCTGCTGCCTATAAGTTTCTTTGGTTTGTCTAGTTGCTTATACTTCTATTCTCTGCATGGAACAGGTTGCTTTCCAGTATAAGTGGTTATGAACCTCCTTTGTTCTCCTTAGATCATAAAAAAGAGGTATGGTACGGGACTTTCATTCTCAGGCCTTCTAGCATCAGTGAATTTTTGTTACTTACGAAACATGGAATTGTCTATCATCACAGATAGAGAAGATGCGTTTCTCCTTGGAGTCATCCACTAGAACCATTGATAAAGAGAAGGAGAAAAAGATTACAGATGGGATAAGCAGGAAGGATTCTTGTTCCTATAGTGAAAGCATGGGAAAAGCCTCTATATCAGTTGAACCCATTGTTCATAATAAGTCAAATACGCTTAACACAACAGCGCAACCTGGTATGTCTGGATTCAGGACTAGAGGTGCCCTACTGCCCTTGCTCGACCTTCATAAGGATCATGATGCAGACAGTCTTCCTTCACCAACTCGAGAAATGACACCACCTGTCTTTGCTCATAAATCTTCCCCTGTTGGAGATGGGGCTTTGAAGTCACCCCCTGTGGGCAATAATGCTGCACATGGTGCAGGAGATACAAAATTGCATCCGTATGAGACTGATGCATTAAAAGCTGTTTCTACTTACCAACAAAAGTTTGGACGAGGTTCTATGTTTTTGAACGAACTTCCAAGTCCAACTCCTTCTGAGGAATCTGGTGATGAAGGTGGTGACACAGGTGGGGATGTTTCAAGTTCTTTGATTGGTGTGGTCAAACCCTCTCCTGCAGTTACTGTTCAGCCTATTGTCTCTGCACCGTCTCAAGCAGGTACTACAAATTTTGGCATGCAAGGCCCACTGGTGGTTCAAAATGCACCACCGACGAGTTCTGGGGCAATTGTGCCATCTAAGTCCTGCGCAAAAAGCAGAGACCCAAGACTTCGGTTTGCATTTGCTGATTCTGGTTCTTTTGATTCTAGCCAAAGACCTGTCCATAATGCATCTAAGTCAGAACTTGTATCTGGATTGCTGAACTCGAGAAAGCAGAAAAATATTGACGAGACTGCTTTAGACGGTCCTAAACTTAAAAAGCAAAAGAATGAGATGGAAACTTTTAAGTTGCGCGGTGATGTTCCGTCTATATCTGGAAGTGGTGGATGGTTGGAAGGCAATGACGCTGTTGGAACCCGTATTACCAATAAGACCCAACCACTGAACAGCACAGAACAACATTCTAGGATTGCGGATATTGTCACACCATTAACAAATACAATAAATGGGAGACTGCATATGACTAGTTGTGGAAATGAGCAGTCCCCTGTAATGACTGCTAGCACCCTTACTTCGTTGCCGGCCTTACTGAAAGATATAGCTGTGAATCCTACCATGTTGTTGAATTTACTCAAGATGAGCCAGCAACAGAAATCAGCTACAGAAACTCAGCAGAGTTCTGCTGAATCAGTAAACTCTGCCGCACGTCATCCAAGCTCAAATGCAGCACTTGGAGCAGTTCCTTCTGTTTGCTTTCCGCCAGTTAATCCTGGAAATTTGCATAAACCTGCAGGGTCTGTGCAGATTGCTTCTCAATCGTTGCCTGCGGTAAGTGTTTTTTGTTCGCGCTCTTTCCTTTTAAATGTTAATTTAGAGAAGCTTGAAGTGTGGATTTTTTTTCCGGCATGTAGCAAAAGATCTTTAGTTTTGAAGTTTAATTAAAGCAAATCTCTACAGGATGATTCTGGGAAAATTCGCATGAAACCTCGTGACCCTCGTCGCAATTTTCATGGAAACATGCTTCAAAGAAACAGCACCTTGGGAATGGACCAATTTAAATCAAATGGCTTGCCTGCCCTAAACACCCAGGGGAGCAATGATATCGTAAATGCTGAAAAGACAGAGATCCAACCTCCTAAGCATTTGCAATCGCCAGCAACTTCTCCAAATATTGCTCGGCAATTCACGAAGAATCTGAAAAATATTGCTGACATACTTTCTGTGTCACAGACATCAACAGCCCCCCAAGCAGTATCTGCAAATGAAATATCCCCAACAGTGCACAAGGAGGAACGTACTGCTGTGGCTGTGCAAACCCCTGAAATAGGTACGTTGCTACCTCGGCCACCAAATGCATGGGGTGATGTTGATGACCTGTTTGAAGGATACGATGACAAGCAAAAAGCTGCCATCCAAAGAGAGAGGGCACGGAGGATAGAAGAGCAGAAGAAAATGTTTGCCTCACGGAAGCTCTGTCTTGTGTTGGACCTAGATCATACGCTTCTGAATTCAGCTAAGGTTGTCTCCACATTGAGGTTTTATCATGATTTTGTATCTAGTTTGTTAAGAAGTTCTTTGTGACGTTTAATACTTATCTATCCAGTTCCATGAGGTAGACCCAGTTCATCAAGACGTTTTGAGAAAAAAAGAGGAACAGGATCGTGAAAAATCACAAAGGCATCTCTTCCGTTTTCCTCATATGGGAATGTGGACAAAATTGCGACCTGGCATTTGGAATTTCTTGGAAAAGGTGGTTATATATATGGTTTATTCTTTGGGCGAGTATTCTTATGGTGCATGAGTTTTGTCTTGACCAGTGACACTGATTCCTCTGCATTTCAGGCTAGCAAGTTGTATGAGCTGCATCTTTACACAATGGGAAACAGGTTATATGCTACTGAGATGGCAAAAGTGCTTGATCCTAAAGGAGTTCTTTTTGCTGGACGAGTTATATCTAGGGGTGATGATGGAGATCTTTTTGATGGAGATGAGAGGGTTCCAAAGAGTAAGGATCTTGAAGGGGTTCTGGGCATGGAGTCGGCTGTTGTTATCATAGATGATTCTGTGAGGGTCTGGCCTCATAACAAGTTGAACTTGATAGTCGTTGAAAGGTGAATGCTTGTTTGTTTAGCTATTTAACCCATGCTTCTACCATTTAGTTGGTTTGGTGGTACGGGTACCTTTGGTTGGTTTTTACAACAATTTAACTAATCTGTTATTTGCCGCAGGTACACATACTTTCCTTGTAGTAGACGACAATTCGGGCTATTGGGTCCTTCTCTTCTTGAGATTGATCATGATGAGAGATCAGAGGATGGGACCTTAGCTTCTTCTTTAGCTGTAAGCTAAATTCCGTCAGTGGTGTCTAGTTTCCTGACCACTAAAAGCTGGATCCGGCAGCTTTTCTTTCCTTTTAATTGATCTTCATATTTCTAAATGTTGACAGGTAATAGAGAGATTACATAAGAACTTCTTCTCCAACCAGAATTTAGATGAAGTTGATGTTAGAAATATCTTGGCCTCGGAACAGAGGAGGATTTTGGGTGGGTGTCGAATAGTGTTTAGTAGGGTGTTTCCAGTTGGTGAGGCCAATCCTCACATGCACCCATTGTGGCAGACAGCTGAGCAGTTTGGTGCTACATGCACAAATCAGATAGACGAGCAGGTTACACACGTTGTGGCAAATTCCCTTGGAACTGATAAGGTATTCAGACATGCTCAACTTCCAATTCTTATCTCTTTGAGCCATTGCATATTTCTTAGCCGATCAGCTGGTGAGATGACTGAAAATTATCTGCATCTTCTTTTTAACGTAAAATGGTAAACTCCATGGCACTAGTTTGAGTGGGATGATTTATTTGGACAGGTAAACTGGGCCCTATCTACTGGCAGATTTGTGGTACACCCAGGCTGGTGAGGCTGTTTATACCAATTTAATGTGTTTGATTGGCACTTTTATTTTTTATTGTAGTTTAACTGGTCTTACAAGACACGGTTCAATATTGCAGGGTGGAAGCATCTGCTTTGCTCTATCGGAGGGCGAATGAGGTTGACTTTGCCATTAAGTCGTAAAATTAAATCCTAAATTATTGGTATAAATTAAGCCTGGGAATCCAAGTTTTGGGCCAAAGTTGGAGATGGAAGGATCGGGTCTCTTAACATAGGTGTGGTGGGGTAGGCAGAGTTCATTTTTTAACGGTCAGAGGTTATCAGAAGAAGCCTGGTCAGCCCGGGGGTGTTTTCCTTGACAGAATCGGGGCTAGATAATTAAGGGCAGTTGTGTTATTGGTGAAGATTGGGTTGACCGTAGAGAGGTGGTGCTGGGTTTTGCCTTAGCTCTGGAAACTGATAAGATTGAACGGCATGGAGCATGGTGTTGGGGTGGGCTCCCTATCCGTTTTTACCCTCAAGAGATGACTACAAATATTAACCCCGTCACTCACTCGTGTGCACATGGCATGGTCCCAATGAGACTTAAATAACAATGACGACCATAGAGCCGGGTCTGGGGGAGAGATGGAAAGAAACTTTTGAACTAACTAGGAGGGTATGGACTCCCACGAAAGGAGTCGGAGCTACAAAGGGTTTCATTCAGCTACGCTGCGTTTTGTCGGAGGTTTTCAATAGGGTCTTGAGAGAGATTTCCATTTACAGTCCTGATTTCTCTTAACATATTCTATCGCTATAGCGACGCATGTGCCTGCCTCGTAATTGAAGATAACACGAGAAACAAATGCGGTGAGGAATTAGACCCTTCCTTAAAGGAGAAGACCACTTGATTCGAGGATCTGCAGCTGCAATGCTGCGCTTCGCCTATAATGACCTGTTTCCGTGCTGAACAAACTTTTGCTTACAAGGATTTTGGCTCCACCCCCACCCACCCCCCCCCCCCCCCCCGGATTCTGCTTCTTTTGCAACCGACAAACAATCTGAACGTGAAACCTCGTACGATTCTACTAATACTATTGCAAACATCATTTTTGCACTTTAAATTTTATGGTTTAATAAGCAGCTCTATTTTTGTTTTTTTGATACAAAGTAGGGGGAGTAGGGGATACCGGAGGCTAGAACTTGAAATTTCTACAAATGTTTTCAAAAGCATGATCATAAGTTAAGTGTTCAGGACGTTTTCCTAAATCTCATTATAACTCTATTTTTTTATGAACATTATAACTCTATTTTTAGTAAGCGTTTTCTTGCCATTTTCTCAGATTATCTGTTTAAAGTGAATCACAAATTTTTTAATTATCTCACTATTTTCTTTTTAAAAAATAAAATAAAAATGCCAAACACATTGATTAATTTTGATAAATATAGCAATCTTTCAAATACGAGGGGCCTATTTATCCACTTTGATTTTTAAATAAAACCTTTTTATTCAAATTGTACTCTCGTTCTTAAAAGATATATACATCTGATTTTGATATTTCAATATTTAGTATTTTATTCAAATTGTTACAAAGATGCATTTAAGAAAATAATAACACTCATAAATATATAGTAAATTTATTATTTAATTTAAAATGCCTAAACACTCATAAATAATAACATAGAATAAATATTGTTAAATAACAAAAATAAATGTATCTATTTTTCAAAGACGGAGAGTAGTATTTAAGAAATTAGATACATTTGACTAGATAAAAAATATGCATAAAAGATACATGTAGTTTTTTTTAAGTGTTTAACAAATGATCCAGATACATGCTATTCAATCATCGGTTCATGGTTTAACCAGTCCGATTGTTTGAACTGTCATCTCTAACCTTTATTTTTTAAAACTAGCTTTTAGATTTTACCATATTGAGTTGCCATAAATTAATATACATACAAATAATAACGCATATTTTCAACTTTAAAATAACAATTTGTGATATGATTTATCTATTCATGAGATGAAAAATAATATATTAAATTTTAACAACTATATGAATGAGTGTAACAAAATTAAATGGCTAAAATTTGTCATTTATGCATTGATATAAGATGTGTATTAACTTTACGAGATATTGTCACACAATATAAATAGATCAATTAGTAAAATGTAAGTTTATTACTCCATCCGTCCTCAAAAACAATTGTTTTTACTGTTTCACAGTATTTAATCTTAATCATTTTAAGTTCAGTAGTTTTTATCCGTATTATAATTTGAAATATAAATTTTCTAAATATATTTTTTATGATTTTTTTCCACTATTTGTCTTAATAAATATTTGAGTCAAACGCTTAACCTTGAAACATGAAAGTCAGATGTATAAATTAATTGAGGACGAATGGAGTAAAACAATTGGTGTAAACAATAATTAGTGATTGTATTAAACCTTAAGAGGTAAATTTTAGAAAATAAATGGCCTAAAAAATGAACCACTAGTTTCTTGATTCACCGGTTCATCGATTTTGATCAATTATTGACTTTCGTTCTCAAAATCGAAACACGGGCCGAACATCTAAAAAATTCACACGTGTCCAACTGGCTAGCCTGGTTTTCTCAGCCCTAGCTTATATTAGGGGGCTTCAAACATCATGGTGAAAAAAAAGCATTCACCGAAAATTTACACATTTCACTTTCGAAATTCACGCTCTCTCAACCGGTCCCTCAAATATATATCTTTTTTTTTTCCACGAATCGGAGCGCGCCGCAGAGGAGTGAGTAGAAGCTTTGCGCCAAAAGCTGCTCACTGGGGAGTGGGGTAGCCAGCTGCTTTGCCCCAAACGCGTGATTCACCTATTCACCTTCTTTTTTTTCATTTTCACGCCCACAATTCTCACCATACATCCGAATATGATTTTGAAAAGTTATTCACCAAAAAACTGAATGTGAATATGGAAAAACTCACTTCAAAAATATGAGAGTAAAAGGAAAGTGTGAGTAATGAGACAAAACTGGTGTAAAAAAGTTTGCTAAAAAGGAAAAATATCTATTTACTTGGGACCCGACCCGGGGGTGTGAGGGGGTACATGAGTATTCTTCCAACTTTTGCAAGGAGGGAGTGAACCCATGATCCTCACGTAACTCTCAAGTCTCTCTTTTGCAGAGAGACGTCCTTTATTTTTTGTACATCCTTTTAAGAGTCTATGCACAGAAACAATTTCACAATTAAGTACCCTAATTAAATGCGAACAATGATTGAGATTTCATTTCTTGAACTACTCTGTGCATTATTTGGAAAACTGTACGACTCGTGAATGTTTAAAATAAACTTCATAGGATCCACAACAAAGTTTCAAGTAGTTAATTCTACTCTCTTCTATTTATGGAAGTTGATGGGATATTTGTGAATAGTGCCAATTTGGCAATATTTTGATTTTATTTTGCAGTCAACGGATGAAACGACGTCGTTTTTATGGGTTTTAAACCTTTTTCCGGTTCCAGCCATAAAACGACGCCGTTTTGTGCCAAAATCGCAGGCGACTTCCAAAAAAGCCATCAAACTCTTTTTAAATGTTCAAAAAACCACACGTGTTCGAAACTTTAAAATACCGTTTAAAGCCCTTTTAATTGCCATAGGTTTACATCTATGGCCCCAATATTTATCCATTTAACATTGACATCTGGAGTTGGTCTTTCCTCTTTACTTTAGTGACCTATATAGAAATCAATAAGCTATGATGATTCAATTGATGTAACTTGTACTTTTTAGTGTTATTTTTCTATTTTTCCGTTTTTACGTATCTTTGCCAAAATTAGAAATTAAGTCTTAAACATCTCATCTTTCTTTTATTTTCTTCATTAAACCAATGGTTTTATACATACAACATATTAATTTTTTTTCTCTCATTTTTCTACTGGGTTTCTTTTTTATTACAAAAAAATGAACCTTTTAAATGTTTTTTGGTATTTCACATGTTTCCAAATAAGTTATTTTCTTTAGATCAAATTCAAGTTATTCTTTTTATTAGCTTTTAGGATTCAATATTTCAAGTATTTTTGTACATTGTCTTTGTCATTTTATTTTATTTTTTATTTTTTTCTATAATTCCTTGATTTTATACTCATTTTCTTAGAATCAAATTTTAATACAATTATTTTTTTACAATATTCCAGTACTACAATATTTTTTTTTTCATGTTATTGGTCTTTTCTTTTCATTTTTTAAATGAAAATGCAACCTTTTATAGAAACCAGTCTCATTCAACTAATTAACCTTATATTGTTAATGTGATTATTCTATTTTACCCATCATTGCAATTTATGGGTAAAATTTGAAATTATCTCTTAAGCCTCACTTTTTTTCATGTTAAATCCTTAAAAAAAAAATATTATGACATGAATAAGTTTTCCTACCTTTTGTATTGGTATTTTTTCTACTTTTTGGACATTTCGAATGTCTTTTAATATATTTTCTTTGTAACATATGCTTCCAAAATATAACAAATTCATGTTACGTCTTTTTCAGCTTTTCGAATTCATGCATGAACAAGTGTTTTTTTTTACACTTTCCTAGTCCTTTATTTCCTTTCTGGCTTATAATTAAGACCTTATTTTTTTCATAACTTTTGCTTATTAATTTTCTTTAATACTTATAAATTGGCGTCATCATCTTTTTTAATCAAATTATTTATATTTTTCTTCTTCTCAAGTTTGACCAATTTACTTTTCATTCCTTAATATTTATTTTAAGAGTAATTAGAGTTTGCATGGTTATCAATTTTTTGGATTATAAACTAAAAAGTTTGTCTAACTTTAAAATTAGAATATAAAAGTTACTCATCATTCAAATTGAAATTTAATTTTTGAACTTTCAAATCAACTTGAATATTGTTCTCAATTCCATTTTAAGCATGTGTATTATCTCAAATATACTCCATAAATATTGGAACTCTCAAACAAATTAGTACATTTATGCAAGAGTGTTAGACATTGTTAGTTTAGTTATTTTTCTATTAAACACGTCTTATTCTCTCTTTTTTTTTCTTCCATTTTTAAGTTTCCTCTTATACTTTGGTGCAAGTATTTTTTTTTATTTTGCATTTACATTCCCTATTTTCCCCATATTCATTTATATTTTTCAATTTAATCTTAAATATATGTTACTTTTTTTTGCCATCATTTCATCACGTCGTTTTTCACATACACATTTTTATTTTTCGTTGATATATGTTGGATGTAAACCCGTGAGGAAGTACGGGTATAAAAATCCCACATACTTCTATTTATGGAAGTTGATTTGACAAGGATGAATAGTGTCAATTTGGGCAATTTCAATTTTTGTAGGTTTTGTTCCCTATTTTTAATGCTTACATTTAGTTAATTGATTTTTTTTGATGAAGTGGATGTTATTTCCCCCATTCCATTAGTCCCCTATTTGTCGCTTTTTACTCATTTTCTTCAATACTTATATATTAGTGATGTATTTTTTTATTGATTAAATTACACATTATTTTTCCTTTTCAATTCAACTAATTTGTTTTTTTACTCATAATTAGAGTTGCATATGGAGAATTTTTTATTAGAATTTGTTTCTTTAGTATGACTTCAAAATTAGAATCTTTAATAGTAATAGTTTGAATTTGAAATTTTTTTACTTAGTTTTTGGAATTTAAGATTTAATTTCACATTGTCTCAAATACTTTTGTTTAACATGTATTATATCATTTATACTTTACGAATGTTGGACATCTCAAGTACATTTATACTCGATGAATATTAGACATTATTAGTTTTTTTGTTAAACATATTATTCCCATTTATTTTTTACATTTATTGTTACCGTGCTTTAGATGGTGGAAATGTTTCATTTACTTTTTTGTTTCACATTTATGTTATCCGTTTTTCCGCATTTCCATTTTCTATTTCACGTTAAATGTATTTTTCATATGCTTTTTTCATAATATTATTTTCCCTATACATATTTCTATAATCTCACTAATTTTTGACGATTAAAAGCCATTATAAATTTTATTCCACCGACCCAATGTAGTTGATTGTTGATGATGATGACGACGACTAATACTCTATTCGTTCCCAATTAATTTTGCACTTTGTGTGGGTGCGAAGATTAAGCTAAATGAAAGATTTTATGTACTTTGACATAATTATCCTTGAGTAGAGGTTGCATAAAAAACAAGATAGAAAAATTAAGATAAAGTAAGGATAGTTTGGTAACTTTAGAGGATAGAAGTTTCCATAGTGTAAAATTTGTTAAGGACTACCCAAAAATGAAAGATGTAGAATTAATTGCGACGGAAGGAGCATGTGTTAGTTGTAAAACCCGCAACGAAGTGCGGGGGGTAGTTAAAACTAATTAAGGCACAAATTCATTTTGTTGTTTGGAAAAACATACACGTTTATGGGAAATATTAGTAATGCATGAATTTCAAATACTTTTGTTTAAGATGTATTATCTCATTTATTAGTAATGCATGAAGGCAACAATTGCGGTTGGTGTAGGCGAGAAAGAAGGAGTCAAATGTGGAACAAAGTAGCTAGTCTGAAATCTGAAAAGAAAGAAGATTGAAAGAAAGAAAGAAAGGTGTGTGTGGAGAAAATGACTGGTCCAATGGAAGTGGCCGCCCTGTCAATTGGAGGCCCGCCCGCCTGTCTACGTAGTCTGGGTTAACAATACATAAAAGCCTGCCTCACCTCACCTCAATGAATCCACGCTCTGCTTTGCTTTCCTTAGCTGCTGGACTACGATGCCCACTGCACTGCCAGCAGCAACAGGCCCCATCTTTTCCAAGTGCAATCAAAAACGTTTCAGAATACTACTAGCAAACTTGTTTGCGGCCAATAATCTGCGAGAATGTACATATATTTTGTGCCAAATTATGATATAAAAGTCGCAAATTGTGCAAATTCGTGATCAACGACGAGTCCAATGGCGAGGAATGATACTAGTACTTTACAAGGTCTGGTAGGAGTTGGACTGGGAGGTTGGTTCACTTTGATCGCCAATGGTGAATATACATACGTACACCAAAACTGTAATCAATGGTAAATGGGGAGGGGAATAGAAGAAGCAACATTAATGATGACTGATTTGCTTTCTTTCCATGGCCAATTTGCCTACTTATAACCGAGAAACAAGTACTCCTACAAGTAACTCTGCCTGTTTCTGCAACTTTTCGCAAGTTAAAAATGGAAAAATGTCCGGAAAATTCTCTCTTTTTTGTTTTTTCATTTTCAAAATCAGCGCCTGCCATTGGCTGACCCACAAAGACTCAGCAGCACAACTGTTCTCAAAGAAAAACAGACAGACAGACAGACAGACACACACCACACCAGGCACCAGCTCGCTCTTTTCTTTTTAATCCGACGTTGTAGTTTTCCTTCTCTTCTCCCTCTCCCACCAAAAACCCAGGTTGAAATGCAAACAAACCAAAAACAAAACCAAATCTTTTTTACTCCAATTGATTTATAGTAGTAGTAACAACACAACAACTAGTCTTTTATACTCGAAAGCGTAACAATATCTTTCGTTCAGCTGAGCTGCCTCACTTCTCTCTCTAGTCTCAGTCTCACTCCCTCCTCCCCTTTCGGCTTCCTTTTAACGTCTCTCTTTCGTCTTGGTCTTCGCAATGGAGACCAAGCTTCCTTCATTGCTGTGGAAGGCAGTGGCTTTCGCTGCACTCTCGCTTCACTTGTGCTCCTGTATCAGACTCGAATCCAAACTCTCTGATTCCGACCGGATTTCTGAGCTACCGGGTCAACCCGAAGTGGGTTTCCAGCACTACTCCGGTTACGTCCCCGTTGATGCCGGAAAACAGAGAGCTCTGTTCTATTACTTGGTCGAAGCTGAAGCTGATCCAGCTTCCAAGCCTCTCGTTCTATGGCTCAACGGAGGTGCAGAGCCCTGCCAAGTTCTTCCCTTTCATTTTTTTCCTACCCAGGAAACAGTAATAATGCGAACCTGTATTTAAGGATACGAGTACGTACTTGATAGGGATTTCTTGAAAATTTAAATTTGGTGCAGGACCAGGATGCTCTTCAGTAGGAGTTGGGGCGTTTTCTGAGAACGGACCCTTTAGGCCCAGTGGAGAGGCTTTGGTCAAGAATGAATATAGCTGGAACAGAGGTCATGGCCTTTCGTTTCTCTTCTTACTTCTGACCAATGTTCAGCAAACTACTGAATCTTTCTGGGGTTTTTCTTGATTTTCTGAAGCAGAAGCCAATATGCTGTATTTGGAGTCACCAGCTGGGGTTGGCTTCTCTTATTCCATTGATGCCTCTTACTATGAGGGCGTCAATGACAAGCTCACAGGTAAATGTTCTCACTTTCTTTTCCTAGTACTATTGCTACATTGCCGTGGCAATAATAGAGTTTTCTTTGCTGAATATTCTACCAGTACTTTCCATTTGCTAACTTTTACCACCTTCCAGTTCCACGCTTCAGCTTTTCTCTTGTTTTGGATATGATGCTACACAAGTTCACCCCTTTCTTTACAGACCAGATTCTTATTCCGGAACTTTATGTGTGTTTGATATGACAGCCAAGGACAATCTGCTCTTTTTGAGAAACTGGTTTACTAAATTCCCACAGTACAGGAACAGAAGTCTGTTCATTGCTGGGGAAAGCTATGCTGGTATTCTTCTTGAACTACAACATGTTAACAAATGTAGTTAGAATTTATTTCTTTTTTCTGTGGAGGATATCATAGATTTCTTCATTGTCGCTGCAAGCTAGCTAATATCTTCCACCCTGATGTGATCAAAACAGGTCATTACATACCCCAGCTGGCCCAACTCATGCTTGAGTTCAATAAGGAGGAGCATTTTTTCAATTTGAGAGGGATTGCAGTAAGTGGTTATAAAATTCTAAAAAACATCAGTCTATTGACAGAAAGCTACTGAACTTGTCAGGCTTGATTTAAATCCAGTTAGGAAATCCGGTTCTGGACTTTGCTATGGATTTCAATTCAAGGGCAGAGTACTTCTGGTCTCATGGATTGATATCAGATGCCACATACATGATGTTCACTGCTACTTGTAACTACTCGCGGTATGTAAGCGAGTATTACAGGGGAAATGTTTCTCTGATATGTTCAAAGGTGATGAGCCAAGTCAGCCGGGAGACGAGTAGGTTCATTGACAAGTATGATGTAACATTGGATATCTGTATACCATCTGTGTTTTCACAGTCTAAAGTCCTCATAGCTCAGGTGAATAGCATCAAGATTTTCTTAAATCCAGATTTTGTGATGCAGTCTCAACTCAATTGCTTTTACAAGTTTGAGAGCTTCATCATCATATTCTTTGTCCATGTGTTTAACAGCAAGATGGGGAGAAGGTCGATGTCTGTGTGGAAGACAAAACTGTAAACTATTTAAATAGGCAGGATGTGCAGAAGGCTCTTCATGCACGTCTTGTAGGAGTACATAGATGGTCTGTCTGCAGCAAGTAAGACTCTTCTGCTCATCTCTGGAATCACACTTAAAAATCAGCACTGTTATGGGTTGGGCTTTTTTGAACTTCTTGATTATTTTTTACATTTCTTGGCTTTTTTTCCCCTTCTTTTCCTGCTATTCTCATAACAGTGTTCTAGATTTAGTCATGTCACATGATGTGCATGTTGATTATACCATAATAATTTTGTATTGGGATGATTTTGGAATTTCATCGCATAGGAAGAAGTGCATTGGTAGATTACTTCCCAGTGTACTTTTTGCATGAATTCTGCAGTGTTAACTAATTTTAGACACTTGATTGATGCTATAAACTTACTGACATTCACCCAACAAAGATGGGCTTAAGGCGCAATATGATGATTATATTCGTAACAGTGTCCTGGATTATGAGCTGCTTGACTTAGAAATCACTACAATTCCAATCGTTGGCCAACTCACTAAGGCGGGGATTTCAGTATTGGTTTACAGGTGAATGGTTCTCTGATTAAATTTTCTTACCTCTGTAGCTTAGTTCATGCATTTGACTGACTATGCAAGAAACAATATTATTATTTCTATTTACAGTGGGGACCAAGATTCTGTCATCCCATTGACCGGGAGCCGGGCGCTGGTTCATCGGCTGGCCACTGAACTTGGACTGAAAACCACTGTGCCATACAGAGTCTGGTTTCAGGGAAAACAGGTAAATCTCACTTACATAATTGGTTGAGTGCTGTTAGAATGAAGCTGATTTCCTTTCCTGCTTTCAGGTTGGTGGCTGGACTCAAGTTTATGGGAATGTTCTATCTTTCGCTACCATTAGAGGAGCGTCTCATGAAGCTCCATTTTCACAGCCTGAAAGATCGTTTGTTCTGTTTAAGGCCTTCATAGGAGGGCAGCCTTTGCCTGAGACATTCTGATCTAATCTAGCCAGAGAAATATTTGCTCTCTTGGTTTGTTCAATCTCCCAAGTCCCAAATGTGGGAAAATTTTGTGAGAATGATGAGCAAAGAGCTGGTCATTGTCAAGTATGTGCAAAAGAAATGTAAACAATTATGTAGCAATAAAAATTCTACTTGTGAGAACTTTATTAGGTAAATTCTCTACGCCTGGGTCATAGAGGCAATCATTATTGACTGAACTTTAAACAGGAATCTAAGAAGTCTCTAAGGATGTTTCAGGGAAGTGGGAAACAACCACGGGTGCTTCTACTTGCATTTTCAAGCTGCTAAATTGCAAGGCCAATAGAGGCTTAGACAACAATACTGATATGCTGAGGCTTCTTGCATCGTCTGCAAGTAACTCGGCAATTTCACCAGCTCTGCAAGCATGAGGTGATGAAGATTCGTTCATTGTAGGGGATGAAGGGCCTGACACTTTGGCTGGCTGCACCATTCGCAATCTAATCCGGAAGTTTCACAGGAATTAGTGTTCTTACTCTGCTATCTTCTGAATGCTCAAAAAGCTTAATGCATTAAGACTAGGCATGCCTGAATATGGTTATTTTCAAGAGCTTGCTGAATTAGGGAGGACATATGAGTATTATAAGGAGTAAACAAAAACCGTACCTGCTTTCAATGTCGCAAGAATACTTGAGAAGGTTAGGATTGTACTCAGTGCGGCCACTGTAAGTTACCCAGTTTCCAGGAAGTCAAGCGATTGGTTCAAAAAAAAAATGGAAGCAATAGAAAATGTCAAGTTTACCTGTAGCTTGGAAGTGACACACAGATCATTGGTCCCATCCATTTATTGAGGTTTGAAAAAAGCACTGTAAACAACAACAAGAAAGGAACTTTTTGCATGATGATGTTTTGTTATAACTTGTAAGCATAAGAGCACTTAAAAACAGGATGAAGAAATTACCATTTTCATTAATCTTGATGCTGCATAAGTCTGCTGCTGCATCTGTTCCAGCTTCTTCAGTCACAAGCACATCCACACAACCCTCCGAGTGGTGTCTGGTCCCAACACGCATCATGTTGAGAAAACCATTAGACTTTGATGCCAATGGAGCTGCTGAATTTATCTGCTCAAAACAAAATATAGAATACACAGGGCACAGGACAGGACAGGCCGCTTCGTTGCACAACTTAATTAATTAAGGGATTCGATAACTCTACAGGGATGTCAACCATCTTATCTTATCTTCTGAGGGCATAATTATTGTCCCATGAACGCTACAAGAATGCAGGAGGTAACTAATTACCTTGGAAAATGTAGCCACTTGACTCGGAAGCCCGACTTCCTGCAAGAGATATTCTTTGTATCAATCAATCGATCGATCATTGTTAATTTCATGGGTTTTGTAATTTAGTGAGTGCCAAATCCGCAGTGATAAGTGTTGAGTGTGCAACAAGGGTTAGGTTACCCTTCGTCCATGGTCACAAGCTTCTTTATTGCTGACGACAACCCGAGAAGCCCAGCTGTTGCGTTGCCCAACAGACAAACTAAAATTAGTAAGGATAATAATACTTGTATTATCCAATTAATGATGATAAAGCCTAAGGATAAGAGTAAGATACGTTAAAAAGGAAACAGAAAATAAAAGTAACACTAAGAACATCTGCAGATGATCCATATGTTGGCGCCCCTGCTTTAGGGATGATGTACGTGTAAAGGCCATCTTTGTGACGTGCAAATTGCATATAAAGTTCGCTCGCCCACAGGATCCTCTAAGCCTGCTGCTCTCTCTGATCTCATTTCATACAGGGGAGGGAGGAGGAGGGTGCTCAATTAAAATACTCGTAGCAATAACCTGAGCCTGAATCTTCCAGCCATATCAATCAACTTGCCCCACTTGCACCAGCAACCAGATAATAATAATAATTATTATTATTATTATTATAATCATGTTCATTCTACTTTCGCTAAGTGGAGCTGCGTGGTAAACTCCTACTTACCATCCATTCGCGTCCAATCAAAAGCTTAATTAAGCATGATCGAAAGATATAGCTAGCTAGTATATCACCTTTCTTTATTTAAAATATCTTTATATATAAAAGCTGGAAACTTGTAATGCATTTGGTTAAAAAGACGACCTTTTGATTACTAACTATATACCAAGTAAGAAAACCAAATCAAGTGTTTTGGATCAAGCTGCTAGCTGCTCTAGCTAGAAACCCAGTCGATCACATGAACAGTAAGAGTAATACTTGATCAATTACTACAACCAAAAGAAAAGAGAAGGCAATTTACTTACGCGCAAGCCGCCGGAGGATTGTGCACAAGTCCCGCAAGCACCACAAGCTACAGGAAGATCAGGAATGGAGTAGTTAATTACAACTCCGGTCCTTGTAATTTATACATATATAGATCCAGGCTACAATTATAGGCAACAGAGCAGTAATTATATAGAACTGCGGGCATATGATCATGCATATATACCTCTTCAAACGCTCCTACTGGGCTTTCATCGTAACTAGCCAGAAAAAACCCTCCAACTGTGTATCTGCATTTTGCCCGTAGACAGTAGTGTATAGCATGTGAAGTGAGGAAGCAGATGAGAATGAGGGTACGTACCCGAATGCTTCAACTAATCTGAATTGCTTGGGTATGAATCGTCGCGCCGTATCGGCCTTCACCAGATGGAACTGATACAAGGCACTGAAACATACATTTGACACCAAACCTAGAACAAGTTAAATATAAATACTACTCACAGTAACATGGTTATGAATTGGGGGAATTAAGACAGAGAAAGCAGAACTTGCCTGCCTTTGAAAACCCATGGAGGATTAGCGTAGCCGGAAGAAGAAGAAGAAGAAGAAGAAGAAGAAGAAGAAGAAGAAGATTGAGGGTCACCCAGTACTTCCATTTCCATGAATGATCTGGCGATGGGCCTGAAAATTAAGGAAATGAAAGCAAGCAAAGAAGTGAAGTGAAGTGACATTTAGTGATATGTATAGTACTGGAAAGAGCGGTGAGAAGAGAAGAGAAGAGAAGAGAAGCATACAGATTAGTAGTGTTGCAGTTGTGGTGGGGTTGGGGTGACAAAAGTGAGAGTGAGGGGAGGGGAGGATGGACATGAATAAAAGATTTTGATTGGGGGGAGACATGGGAAGTGGATAATAGGGATTTTGGGATAGGAGAAGGAGGAGGAGGAGGAGGCTTACATTTGGCCATCCATTTAAAACTTTCACAACCCCATCCTCCCATTCCCATTCCCATTCCCATTCCCATTCCCATTCCCCAAGCCAAGTGATTAATAATGATTATTGAAGCTCACCCAACCCAACTCACTCATTTGCTGCCATGCCACTAAATACAAGTACAACTTACACATCACGGCTGGGGGGTTCACTTAAATACAATACCCTATCCATCCCATCTGCTTTATTACTTCTTCCTTTCTCAAAACATGCTAAATTTTTTTCAATGTTTTATCTATAATTTTTAATATTTTAATATATAAAGTTTAATAATTTATATGCAATTGATAAATGAATATCTATAGTTTCAAAAGACTCTCTCTATCCCTAAATGATTAAAATACTTAGGGTGCATTTGATTGGTAAGAAATTGGTTTTGCAACTATATGAAAAATATTTTCCAAATTATTTAAATAATTGATAAATATATGCATGCTTCAAAACAATAAATTTACTCGATTCGATGTTGAATTATAATTTTTTAGTTACAAAAGGTATTAATTTAATGGATAAATTAGAAAATAATTTTTATATAGAGTGGTTTCACACCAACCAAATAGGCTATTAGTTTTCAACATTTAATCTATATTTTTATTTTTAATCTTTATGAATATAAATTTAAACTTTTTATATTACAACTATTTACTTTGATGTGCCACTTTATTGACACTTTTCTTGAATTTTTTTTTCTATTAAGGTATAAATAAATTGAAATCAAATGAACATCAAAAATTAAATATTTCAATCATTAAGGGATGGAGGGAGTGTATTTTTTAAGAACTTCTTTAGCGAAGTCGTCATAGTGAAAATTTTGAATCAAACATAAGTACGAAATTCAACTAATGCATCTTTCTCGGAATGGAAGGAGTATTTCTTTAAAAAATAATATATTTAAAAATTATAAACATAATATATTAATAAATACAACTCTATTTAATCTTTATTCCTTTTTAATCATATATTTCTTTCAATTCTTCAATAGAAAAAAAATTAGTAGTAACAAATTATGAGAGAAAAAATATTTTTAGAAATGTCAAAATACAAATCAGTACCATGAACTATGGTAAAATTGGCGATTAAGGACCTCAACAAAAAATAGTGCAAATAAGAGCCTAAACTATAGTGATTTGTAGCAGATGAGGGTCTCGATCATACCCTTATTTACAACATTTTTCTATAGTTTAGGCCCTTATGTGCAATGTTTTTTTAGGCCATTAATCGCTAATTTTACCATAGTTCACGATACTAATCTCTATTTTAGCCTTTAGAAACTTCACCAATTATATATTTATTAATTCTATGAATATAAGTTACGTATTTGATATTATGTATTACGTCCTTTAATTTTTTCTTAATAATTAGAAAGGGAGAGAGTAAAAAAATGTACATCCATGCACGAGAATGTATCACAACGGGTATTCAGAAATTCTTTCAAAAAATATCTATTTATTTTCACATCATCCTTAAATTTCTGATTTATCGATTTCTTATTTGATCATCATCCATTCATCTTTCACACACTGTCATTTATCACATCATAAAGTATCACATCATAAAGGAGAAAAATTTGTACATTTTTTTTTTGTGATTGAAGGCATTTTCCAATTCAAATTGAACCAAGAAAGTGGTTGTTAGATCCACATGAGTTGATAAACGTCTCTACACGTAACTGGAAATTAATATATTGTCACATCACATGTAAATGAACAAGCATCAAACTAAAGCAAATGTATGACCATTTATTTGTATATAACCTAACTACTCCTGTATATGCTAAAATATTAATGAAAAAAAAGAAAAAAGAAATCTATCAAATAATTTGAAATTAAGAGAATATACATTAATTACCATCTATTTGATTTATAGAATTTCTAAGTCCTCTTTATTCTTTCAATAGTAAAGTATGTCCAAAGTATGTTGGACATAGTCACAAGTCACGTACAGGGCTCAGAATGAGTCGAAGTGAGTTGAGAATTTAGGTTTGAAATTTGTGTCGAGTTTGAAATTTTGTTCAAGCTTGGTTTGAGTAAAAATTATGAACGAGCTTTAAATCGATTGAGTTCAAGCCGAGCTCGAGCTGTTCACTGAAATCAATGGAAAAAATTAAGATAAAATTGAGTCGAGCCGAGCACTATGGTGTTCATATTAGACTCGAAATATGTATCGAGCCTAGAATTTTATTCAAGCTTGGCTTGATATATAGTCACTTGAGCGAGCCATGAACGAACCTTTAATCGAGCTGAGCTCGAGCCGAGCTCGAGCTGCTCGTTCAACTTTCACCCCTAGTCACATATACATGGTTGATAAATATTATTTCTATAAAAAATTGATATATTTGATATTTATGTTTCAAGTTTAATACAGTATTTGACTCAAATATTCAGAAATATATTATGGAGTCGGGTTGCAAAGAAAAAATTATGAACTATAATGCACCCAAACACACAAATGCACCCAAACACACAAAATCAACTATAATTTTTGTCATTAATGTTGAAAAATTTACTGTAATCCGACTTACCTGATGCTGGCGAGGGCGATGTCGAGGGAGGGAGGGAGAGGGACGCCGAGGGAGGGAGGGAGGGAGGGAGGGAGAGGACGACGCGGAGGGTCAGCGAACGCGACGCCGAGGGCAGCGAGGGCGACGGCGAGCGGCGGAGGGAGGGAGATGGGAAGGAGGGAGGCAGGGAGGGAGGGAGGACAGTCGTCGGATGGAATGAGAGGGAGGGAGGCAGGGAGGGAGGGAGGGATGGAGGGAAATGGGATTTTGGGAAATGGAAGGCTTCAGGAAGCTTCGTTTAGAAGCGCTAGTTGGCGTTTCATAAGCGCTACTACCTCACAAATATCGAAGATGTCAGTTGTAACTTAATTGAACCGCTTCTATGCGCTACAAAAGCGCTTCTTACCCGCTCCCTGAAGCGCCATGTAGCGCAACATGGCTGGTGGCTTAGTGGTAGCGCCATTATGCGCTTCTTATGGCGCTACTAAAGTCCCTACACGTACGTAGTGATATTTCAATCATTAAGGGATGTAGGGAGTGTATTTTTTAAGAACTTCTTTAGCGAAGTCTTCACAGTGAAAAATTTGAGTCAAACACAAGTACGAAAGTCAATTAATGCATTTTTATCAGAATGGAAGGAGTATTTCTTTAAAAAATAGTATATTTACAAATTATAAACATAATATATTAATAAATACAACTCTATTTAATCTTTATTCCTTTTTAATCATATATTTCTTTCAATTTTCCAATAGAAAAAAAATTAGTAGTAACTAATTATGAGAGAAAAAATATTTTTAGAAATGTCAAAATACAGATCAGTACCATGAACTATGGTAAAATTGGTGATTAAGGACCTCAACAAAAAATAGTGCAAATAAGAGCCTGAACTATAGTGATTTGTAGCAGATGAGGGTCTCGATCAGACCCTTATTTACAACATTTTTCTATAGTTTAGGCCCTTATGTGCAATGTTTTTTTAGGCCATTAATCACTAATTTTACCATAGTTCAGGATACTGATATCTATTTTAGCCTTTAGAAACTTCACCAATTATATATTTATTAATTTTATGCATATAAGTTACGTATTTGATATTATGTATTACGTCCTTTAATTTTTTTCTTAATAATTAGAAAGGGAGAGAGTAAAAAAATGTAGCACGAGAATGTATCACATCTTCTTAACTAGCTAGAAGAAAAATTAAATGAGCTGCAACAGAAATTCTTTCAAAAAATATCCATTTATTTTCACATCATCCTTAATTTCCTAATTTATTGATTTCTTATTTGATCATCATCCATAAATCTTTCACACTGTCATTTACCACAAGGAGAAAAATTTGTACATTTTTTTTTGTGATTGAAGGCATTTTCCAAGTCAAATTGAACCAAGAAAGTGGTTGTTAGATCCACATGAGTTGATAAACGTCTCTACACGTAACTGGAAATTAATATATTGTCACATCACATGTAAATGAACAAACATCAAACTAAAGCAAATGTATGACCATTTATTTGTATATAACCTAACTACTTGCCTGTATATGCTAAAATATTAATGAAAAAAAAGAAAATGAAATCTATCAAATAATTTGAAATTAAGAGAATATACATTACCATCTATTTGATTTATAGAATTTCTAAGTCCTCTTTATTCTTTCAATAGTAAAGTATGTTGGACATAGTCACAAGTCACGTACATGGCTCAGAATGAGTCGAAGTGAGCTGAGAATTTAGGTTTGAAATTTGTGTCGAGTCTGAAATTTTGTTCAAGCTTGGTTTGAGTAAAATTTATGAACGAGCTTTAAATCGATTGAGCTCAAGCCGAGCTCGAGCTGTTCACTGAAATCAATGAAAAAAATTAAGATAAAATTGAGTCGAGCCGAGCACTATGGTGTTCATATTAGACTCGAAATATGTATCGAGCTTAGAATTTTATTCAAGCTTGGCTTGATATATAGTCACTTGAGCGAGCCATGAACGAACCTTTAATCGAGCTGAGTCTGAACCGAGCTCGAGCTGCTCGTTCAACTTTCACCCCTAGTCACGTATACATGGTTGATATTTCTATAAAAAAAAATGACATTATGGACTCAAATGACAAATATTTGATATTTATGTTTCAAGTTTAATATTTGACTCAAATATTCAGAAATATATTATGGAGTCGGGTTGCGCACGTCTGACCCATTTAAAGAGATGTCTGGCCAACATGAAGGGATATTCAATCCATTGGTGGCAGTGGGCAGTGAAGGGCATAAAGAGATGTCTGGTGACCTGAGATGCACGTTTACAAGTTCAAGAATCCTATTGAAGAAATTAAATGAGTATTTAAAGTGACGGTAGTGTTACCTAAATTGTCGGGTATCGATCGGGCTGTTAAATTCATCATATGAAGAAGAAGGGGAGAAAAGGGAGTTGTCGATGCAAAGCTGCATGCATCCATGAGAAAATTAAGTGTCATGCATGCACGCACCAGCTGGATCCCCTGCACATGAAAATTAGTTGTGAACGAACAAGTTGTTGTTAGATGCACATGCATGTATACATGTAGAGAGCTGGGAGTGGAAGGAATTGAAAGGCCTGATTAATTCGTTGATAAACACATGATTAATCAATCTCATCATCATCCATACATGTGGAAATGTCGTCACATGCCCATGTAAAATTATTAGAGGATCGAGCCAATGGACATATGTACAATATTTGCCGTTCTATGGAGTACATGCTCGATTTTGCCTACGTGCGCCAATCACAAAAAATAATTTCCATGATTGATTTTCAATATCTCAATTAACTCAAATTATTAACGAAAATAATTCATAAAAAGGTTATATATATATATATATATATATATGTTAAAACTACAAAGATTTATTTATCGTTTGCATAAATTAATTTAAGAAGTATATCAAAAGTAAAAAATTAAGAATTAAATGTTAAAAAGGAAAAAAAAAAAAGATAATTGTCTAGAATAGAGCGAGTGCATTAAATCGATGATTGTTCATTCCTCTTTTCTTGAAATGCATGCTGTGGAGTAATTCACACGCAGGAGATGAGAGAAAATGGGCGGAGAAAAGAAAGTTGTTAATTACATCGCCACCTTCATACATACATAGGAAAATGATATAATGTATAATTCATACTTCTATGTGTTCAGATCACCACTGAATCCAAAAGAAGGTGAAGATTACGAGGATATACCTAAACCAGTTTACAGCATGAAAAAACGAGGTAAAGAGATTTCAATGGAGCATTAAAAAGTAGACAATTTGAGGTTATTGAGGTTTATTGTATCTCATTCATGTCATCTAGGGATTAGAGTTGGAGCCTTTGGAAAGTTGAATTGGATCTTCTTGTAGTTTATGGAGTCATTTTTTATCTAGATAGGGATAAACTATAGAGATTTATTTAGTTTATTGTCTAATAAGTAAGTCATCTTCGAAATCAATAATAGTCTACTAGAGAAGAGGATGGAAGCGATGCAGTCTGGGGTTTCTCCACTGTGTCGCCACCGACTTTTCCCTGATGATAATGGAGATTTGCGTTTACCTTTGAGTTTGCAATTGGAATCTAGCTGACGCTGTCGGTCACTTCCCGCCGCTGATGCCATACTACCTTTCTACCATTTTCTTTCTTTTCCAGGAGGTGTCGTCGACGCCTCTCTGGTTTTTCCCAGATTCCGGGGTAGGTGCCTTGCCGTTTCAACCCAGCGATGGCGGAGATCGCTTTATCCCTATCGCGGAGCTATCTCTCTGTATCTTGCTGGTTTCGGCACCGATCTTGGGTTGATTGGATGTTCGGTTGCTTCTCTTGCGCCGACTTGCTGTCGATTCTCTGATGTTCAACGATTCTACCGAATTCAGTGTTCTGCAATGCTTGGCCAGTGTTTTTCATTTTGGTTGAGGGCTAGATCATAAGAGTTACTCAACTCCCACCCTATTGCCAAACGATTAAGGTATCGTCTATTTTTCGATTCTTTGACCGTGCACTTCGATGGTATGGTTGAAGGTTTGTCTGATAGAAAGGCAGAGATGGTGATTTGGGGTGTGAGCTTTTCTTTGATTTTTCTGCCTGTAAGATTCATTTTGTTAGTATCGTGGGATGATGTAGGCAATTGTTAGTGTCAATGTATTGTTGGTGTGGGATGGAATCAGAGTTGGATTAGATTAGGTCATTTTGGGAAAGGAAAGGGCTTTGGTATGGCAGGGATGAGTGAAAGCTCTCCCTGCCTGGAGCATTGAGTAGTCGGATCTCGAGTGGTTGGGGTTCAAAGTCCACCCTTATCACTCATTTTTCACAAGGGACTTGGGTTCATCAGTGGATAGTTCCAAAGCATAGATGGTTTTGGATGAGATCAATACAGGTGTGGCTTATTGTTTGCAATTCATTTCCGGATTTCCTTGCAGGGTGTAGGCTCTTATTGGTCCGCTTGTCATAGCTTTGGTGGAGGAGGTCAGTAGTCTCGGATTCAATTGAGTATGGTGTGGACGGATTCCTGTCTTGAGCCGATTGGCATGTTGAGAGGGGCCGTGGAAAAGGGATCAATTTGATGGTGTCCATCCCCTAACCCATGTCACGAATCGGCGACCCGGGACCGCGATTCACCAGTTTTGGGCCGTGATTCACCGGCCATGGGCCGAGATCCGGCGAGCGCAAGCCTCGATCTACGATCTGGTGTATTATTTTCTCCATTCCGGATTTCCAACAGTGGTCCGATGAGTGTTGTGAGTTTAGGTGAAGTTTGAAAACTTATAGGTAAAATTGTTAAGTTTATAATGGTTGGGGGCGTGCCTAAATGGTAAGGTTTAAAGCTTAGGGTGTAAAAGATTTTTTCAAAAAAGTCGAATTGCTAAAATTATCATTTTTCCTCCAAAGTTCGTTAAACTTAACGGAGTTCGGATAGAAAAGGACCACGAATTTAAAAAAAATTGAAAAACGGGACTTCATTGGGATAAAAAGTTAAAACAGGATCATGGCGGGACAATAATTAAAGTTACATGACTATGGATGCACTTTACCCTAAGAATTATTGAATTTAGAATGGCTAAACAATCATGAAAGAAAATGATATACTAAATAATGTGAAACAGTGAAAACAAATGTATGTATTTTTTAACGACAAATGGAGTACTCTTTTCATCTTTTAGAAGTTGCTCAGATTTCACTTTAAATTCAAAGTTGATGTTTTACTCGAATTTTCATAAAAATAGTTTATTAAAAGAAATTCTTAACAAATATGTGCATGTAGATATTCTAAAATTTGTAAATATATTTTTTAAATGCTTTTTTTTTACAAACTATCTATTGTAAAAATATGAATGAAGCATAAAGTCAAACTGAAGCAACCTCGGTGTAACATTACGTGGAAGATTCATCTGAGCTTAAGTAGTTCCCATCCTTCCCATGCAAAATAGCAAATTACTCCCTAACATTTCTAAACTTATACTAGTTGACCATTACATTTTCTTTTCTAGGCCTATCTAGCCCTTCAGCCAAGCTCGAGCTTTTGTTGAGCCAAGAATCAGTCGGCTCTGAGCTTAAGCGGAGGGGTATTCTAGCTTGGGTCTGCTAGATTTCGAGGCCTGCGGCAGCCCAAAGTTGGCCCAATAAAAAATCAATGAGGTAGGTAGCTTTCCCGAGTGCATCTTCATGGTTACGGTTACCATATAGAGAGTAGTACAATAGTATTTATTATACATGGTCAGTAGCCAGCTCACAATTGCTGGTAGTAGGGTTGTTAGGAATTGGAAGGTGACCCAGCAATCCGCGGGTTCGAATTTTGTTTTCAGTTGGGTCCTCTTCCTGCCTGCTTCACAAAATTCTCCTCCAAGAGCATCACATGCCTCGTCCAGGAAAACCCTGCAACCAACACTTATAGTATATCGATATACATTTTTACATGCTGACCCAAACTGACCCAAATACATTCAGCCCGTTTACATGCTGACCAACCATTAGGCCCATGTGGTTCAAAAATCACAATTAATTTATCATTACATTAGCCACAACTCCATGAGGAATCCCAATGCAAGAAGCATAATCTTCACGTCAATTACCCTAGCTCCACTTTTCACATCCCACTCACATGTGACTTCCCTAGGCATTACTGGACTCCACTGCATGCTCGCTCTGTCCTAGACCAAAAGAGTTGAGTATTCACATCCCATGAGCATAGAAATCATCATCCAGCCGAGCAAAAACCGGATGCCCACGCCCTGAAATCTAACATGAGCAGCATCGTCAAGCCGCCCAACCACCCACCTCTTTCATCACCACTTTCTCCCCTCGTCCACCCTCCTTGTCGCCTCACATACACCAGACCAACCACCTGCTAGCGAAGCTCAACCACAACCGAAAACAGAAACTCCCTACCTTCCTGGCCTGCTGCGAAGCCACCGAGCAACACCAACTCCCCTTTTCAACTTGCTCACCTCGCACCATGTTCTCTGTTCTTGAAGCCTTGAATTGGCCTACGTCGCGGCCGCCTTAAGCTCACCAACCGAAAGTCTAGTCTCTGTGTCTGTGAGGCCAGATACCTCGATCGCCTTCACTAACTCCTCAACAAGGCCCACTGCCTCCTCACCTTCTCTACTCGCTCATACCACCTTGCCTCCCCATCTAAATTCCACCAGACACGCCACATCGAACTCACCACACACCACTGCAGGAAACATCTGGTCGAAGCCCCCACTCGGCGTCGATCGCCAAAGAGTAGCCCGTGTGCTCTGGCGGTGGAAACAATACTTCACCAGCCAGAGACCCGACAATGAAGAAACAAGGAAATAGAAGTTAAGAAGAAAAACAATTAAGAAAGGAGAAAAATTGGCCGGGATTCGGCCGAAGCCGGATCCGACCAACATAGTAGGTCAATAACGAAGTTACGATAGGAATGGGTTTCGGCCTTCGGGGAGGAAAGAGTGTGAACACTAATTATATATAGTAGTAATCACTCTCCCTTAATTTTTCCATTAGATTACCCATATATATATATTAAATGAAAATTACGTTTTAGGAGTAGAATAATTGAAGTAGACTCTGTCATATGGTTCTGAAGTAGTTGTTTTGGTTTGAGAACCCTGCGGTGGTGGCTTCAGCTTCACTTCCGGGTACATCTCCACATTACAAGCTTCTCCTCCCACTATCTCGCAAGCCTCGAACACACTGCATGCACATGTTGGTTCAGTAACATAACCAGGAATTCGAGGTTGGAGGGGTGAGTGGGTAGCTTATTATAGGGGCTGGAAAGAAGTCAAACAGTAAAATTCGGCATTAACCCACCATATAATGGCCATAAATCTTTGTAAATATAATGGAGGAAGAAGGGTTTCGAGTGGAGTCGCAAGTTGTAGCAATAAAGTTTTCAACTATTTTTTTTACCTATGTCGATTTGGAACCTAATCTAGTTTAAGAAATTTTTTGTATCCATTCGTCGTTCACGTACAAAAATTACAAATTTTATTGGAACCACAAATTCATTTTATTTCTTGTAATAGTAAAAAAAAAGATAAATAAAAATAATTGTGATAAATTAATCATAGAAGAGAATTACATAAAATTAAAAAAAAACTCAAACTCATTACAAGTACAGAAATAAAAATTAAAATTCTATCCAAACAATCTAGCAAAAACTACCATATACTAAAGAGAATTAAAATGAAAATAAAAGTTTAGGCTTCAGCACCAAACTATTAGCTTTTTAAATTAAACATGAGAAGTGACTTAACTACAGCATACTAACCATCAATGACACAAATAAAATTATAAACAAAGAACAAGGACTAAAACAAATTATACCTAACCAAGTAATTTGACTTTTTTTTTCCGGATGCGATTCAATTGTTTGGGGAAGATGGACAGAATTGGACTGATTACTAATTTTTAATTATGATTGGGGTTAATTTTTATTTTGGGTTAAGTGAATGGGGCTAGTTGGTAAATTATCACATTAATGGAGTAATATATACAATATATACCCTAGACCCCTCCAACTATTGCGGGTAGCAGCCACCTGTCTATACATGGTTTCTTCCCTGTGTTGGTTGTACCGGTTAGTTAATCTTGTAGCCTAGCCATCCATCAATCATCCTAACTAGTAATTAATACTCCTATTAGTAGTATAACTTACGAGGCAAGGGAAGTATAATCTACTGGTGAGATCTGTTGGTCTGTGACTCTGTAACCTTGGGGAAGAGCTGGAAGTGACGACATCGTTTCGGGGGGATGCAATAACAACAGCTGGAGAGAGTAGATTTGCAATGCTGAAAGCAGTCTGCATTTGTGGCTCGTTTGATGATCAATTCAATTGATTGGAAATGGGTGAGTACGTATTAGTTAGAGAAGAGAAGATGGGCGTGGCAACGGACGGCGGAAGAAGAAAGATACTACTCCTACTTACTTGTAGGAAGGAATTAAGTGGATAAGGAGCTGCTAACTTATTTTTTACTGATCTTTCGATCGTGTTGCTTTCATGTTTTCGTCTCTTCCGTTCACAGTCAGTCCTCCTTAGTAATTTGGGTGCGTGATTCAATAAATTCAGGATTGTTACTTGTCGGCCTCTTGTAGAACAAGACAAGAATTGGTCCCCATTTCCGGATAAACTTCACTTATGTCTAGGGGTGTAAACTCGGGTCGACCCGACATTTTCGGGTTCGGGTTGGCCTGAACCCGAAAATTTAAAGACATATAATGTAATCCGAACCTAACCCATAATGATTTTCGGGTTCGGGCCGGGTAGGCCCAATTAACCCGATTTTGACTATTTTCAGATTTCAACTTCAAGTTTCAGCTTTCTTTGTTTAACTTCTACATAATGAAGCAACCAATTATACAAATACTAAGTCATAAAACCATACAATTATACAAATACTCGGATTTAGGGATTTGGGCCGTAGGGATAATTATTTCGGGCTGGGTTGGGTAGCAAATTAGGCATGGGCTGCAGGTGGGCTTTAGGGAACTTGGTTGTAGGGATAATTTTTTCGGGCTTCAGGTTAATCCTCGGATTTTCAGGTTCGCCCAACCCGAACCCGTGAAACACACGAAAATTCGGGTTAGGGTCGGGTTCGGGCCACCCAAGGCACTTTCTCCATCGAACATTTTCGGGTCGGCCTTCGGGTTCGGTTTTTTCTTACACCCCTACTTCTGTCCAACTAATGTTTGAAGATAACCCCCAATTTAAACTTCTTACTAAAGTTCACAGCCTAAGCCCAAAACTCATGAAAAGTATGGAAAGGAGTACTACTAAAATAAAGACATAAAAGTATTAATAGTATTTGGGAACATTTAATTAAGAAGTAAATAAATGTAAGGAAACTAAAATGGAAAAAATACCTAATTTGCTAAAGTAAATTATGTTGATTTATTTTGTTTTTTCCTAAACAAATTGATGATTGGTGCATTATTATCATCATATGTGTCATCTTTCTTCTCTTCTGCTGCAGTGTGTGAAGTTTTCTCTCTTTTTTATTTTCCTTGATGATCTGCTTATTTGTCAAGGTAGATTTTGTATGAAACTTGAAAGCTCTCGTTGTAATTATTATTCTTCTCTAATGTTCGGTCTTTACAAAGTAGTTGTCATCAATGTTGAAAAAGGAACATTTTCAATGTATAAGTATATGTTAAAATAATATAAATTATTTGTAGAAGTAATTTTTGATACATTATAAGTAATCAAGATTGCACGGTTTTTGTTAGTTGTTAAAAGAACATTTTTGATACATTATAAGTATATGTTAAAATAATATAAATTAGTTGAAGTAGAAATTTACCGTTAAAGATTCAATGTATGTTGAGATTGGGCAATGTGTAAGAGAACTTGTTACTTCAAAAAGAGTAATTGTTCCTGTTTCTTCACCATCTTTCACCTTTAGCATTAGTGAGTACCTAAAATAATGCATTAGTTAGTATTACGATATAAAACCGAAAACTTAATTCCCTGTAAAAAAAAATTTAATGAAACGATACATGTAAGAACTAAATAGTTAAAAAAAATATCTAAATGGTTTTTAATATGTAAATGTTATTATACCTTTCTTGATAATCAGAATCTTGAGGCTTGCATTTAGGACAATATTTATTACCACTATCACCGGGAATGACCTATTCTGATCATTTGTTGCATGCTAGGTCTCATTAAAAGGATTAATAAAAGGGTAAAAATGTTGTTCAACAGTTAACAAAGTTGCATTCGTACTTTTTATTATATAAAGATAAAGTAAAGATATATAAAGTTCAGTTTTGTCACAGCCACCCCGCCGGTTGCGGAGGCGGAGCCGGCCGCGACGTCGGAGAACCGGAACTTACGGCGGAAAGCGCGGCAATGAGCATCGAGCTCAAATACTGAACAAATGAGTATAGACTAGCTTCCTACTGAACCAATGGCAAGTATACATGATAACTCGACAAAATACCAACCAAACAGCTTCATGGTATACCAAACATTGCTCATCGCAACAACCACGTAAACACCGAATTCATATCATAACAAATCCAATATAGGCGGTCGGGCTCCGCCTCGACTCGAAGGCATCAAAGGCGAGAATATATTTCCGATCATATGGCATATACAAATTCATGATCGACCTACATGCATGCAGATACAAAGACAGAGCCACTAAACGAAATCCTATATATATACCTACGTTCGTAATCAGAAGCCTCTCGCTCAAGAATTCCCGCACGTGGTACTTCTGCTTCTACAGAACACAGAATGTCCGGAAGCACCGCGGATCTCTATTCCGCTGGTTGCTTGTCGATCACTGAAAGATGGTAAACAAATAAAAGGGTGAGTCCTCGAAAGGACCCGAAGGGCTTAAGGTAAAAGTGCGGTTTGCCCGTGGGCAACAATCCGAACTGCAAAGCAGAATATCACAAAGATATGCATGTACATATAAACATAAAGCATAACGTAAATCAGAATCCAACATATGCGGTCCAACCGCGAACGACTCAGAACGGCGGCCCTCAGCGGAGGTCGAATATACTGGTCGAGCAGAGCAGATAGCACGGCATCGGCCGGGGTCGCGAGCCCCAAACTGCCGTAGGGTCACGCGAGCGTAATGTCGGCACTCCCGGTGCGGATACGCAGAATGTCGGCACCCGGGTGCGGACACGAGCAATGTCGGCACTCCGGTGCGGATACGCAGAATGTCGGCACCCTTCCGGCGGACACGTAATGTAACATACAATAATAACAATAATACATAAATATAAATGAAGTATCATTACTGTTAAACATATACAGACGAGAATAGGAACCCGGGCCTCTAAGGTCATCCGGCCTTGAAACGGAACAAACATACATTTTACCAAATTAAGCCCTTACCTCGTAAACGCGCCCGCAGCCCAACACTCGGAAGATCCCGACTCCCGACCCGAAATGCACAACTTGGCTGCTACTGGTCCGCGCTACTCCACCAACGCAAAATCAAGCTGTACAACCATAGTTGGATCAGAACACATCCAAACAACCCCCCGAAAACAATTTCCGCACAAACCCGCGCTTCCCGGAAAATTCCACAGAAAGCTCGGTTTTACGAACCGAGCTAGAACCTTGTTATCCCAACTCCCACAAACATATTCCAACCCTTAAACCCGCATTCCAGACACTTTTCCCGGTAAACTCGTATAAAACTAACTTTCTCATTCCTAACCCGAAAATGGTATTTCAAACACCATAACGCACCTACTTCCACTCACATTACCAATTTAGCATCCAATTCAATCAACACACACCACCAACATTGAAAAAGAATCACTTTAACCATTTGATCCTTAACCAATTTTTCACCACACTTCCAATTCAAACCGTTCAAGCTTCCAATTAATCCCACTAATCACCAATTTCATTTCCTAACCAACATTACTAACCAATTGCATCAACACAACAAACCCCAATTTTGAACAATTCGGCCTAAATGGGGATTTCTCACCCAACCTTCATTTCAATCCAAACAAAGTTCCATTAGCACTCTTTTATCACCAATTGCAATTATTAAACAAGATTACTAACCAATTGCTTCAAAATCAATAAAACCTATTCATTCCACATTTCGGCCAAAGAGGGGTTTTTAACCCAACTTATTTTCCTTCAAATTGAAACCATAGATAGTCTTAGAATCATGCAAGGAACAACATACTAAGAGCATGATTCAAGAACACAAACACACACAATTTTAGAATTTTCCATTCAAATTTCAGCACCCTAGGTTTCCATCTTCCATGGAGTTTTTCCAACATTCAACCATAGATTCCTACTCCCCTCAAGCCCAAGAATAACATACTAAAAGATGGGAGGGAGAGGATCACTCTAGCTTATAGTGAAGAACAACCATAAATTCTCAAATTTGCTCTCTTTTCTTCACCATATCATGTTATCAACTTGAAAAGAGAAGAAGGATGGAAGCTTACCATTGTTTGGAGCCAATTCCTTGTTGAATTCCAGCAAGAAATGATGAAGCCCATGGAGCTTGGGAGGAGATAGCTATGGCGGCAGAGAAGAAAGAAAGAAGAAGAATGAAATGAAATTTTTTGTATTTTCCTACTAATTATCCTCTTATATATTTCTTCTCTTTTCCAACTTAAATGATAAATGGACAAGTGTCCCAAATCTCCCCACTTGCTGCCGAAGGCTGCTGCTGTGCCCATGCTGATTCACTTTTGATTTTTGTGTCCAATTACTAATTAACTCCCAATTTTTCCGAAAGTTCCAATTCTTTTCGCCTCAAAATAATTACCGAATTCCAAAATTAATGAAACTCGGACACAATCTTCAGAATATTATAACATTCACAGAACATTTTTCAGAAATTCATTTGCCTTTCCGGAGTGTCCTACCGAGCTCGCTGAACCCGAACCAAAACCCGACGCCATGAGCGTGACAACTCGAATCAAATTCCGTCACTCCAAAATTCTACAAAAATACCCATAAATTCCATCTTAATTTATAACACATCTTACCCCAAAGCCGTCAGTAAATTTCCATCCCGAGCCCCGGGATTCCCGTCCCGAGCCCCGGGAGTCGCCCGGAACCGAACGTCCCGTCCCAAACATTAAACTCCACAACCACCTCCGGGACGTCACCACGACTCCAAAACTACAAACGGCATCCCAAACTGAAATCTCGAGAGTGCTACCGAGCCCGCTGTACGTCCCGAGGCGACCCCGACAACCCCCCGGCGCCAGAAAAATATTTTCGGCGGAAACGTCCGGGGGACCCACACGACCTCAAATACGGAAGGGTTCGCCAAAATGATACTCGGATAGGCTCGGGAGCCGCCTGAACGCCAAAACGTGACAACATAGCCAAAACCGCGGGCCAGGTCACCGGCCGCAACCCATTCGGGGTGATAATGCTTGATTTTTAGTATTTGTTGCTTGCGTTATGTTGATAATTGTTTGTTTGTTTGTTTATTATTATTATTATTATTATAAAATCCGTTGTTTGTTTTAAATGCACTCTAAAATGTCGTTTACTGTAACATTATTATGTGGAAGATTGATTCAGTTGAGGTTAAGTAGTTTAGTTCCCCAGCAATTTCAATGCCTGTGGGTATGGAAGCGGAGCCCAAAGTTGGCCCAATAAGAAAAGCTGAGAAATTTATTATTTAATCAAAATTGCGATCCAGGATCATTAGAGCATGGCGATGTACTACCAGTGAATTCAAAAGAGTCTTTTATTTAGGTAGATGGTAGGATGTGTTATTGCGTTTAGTGTTTAGCATGTGCTTTAATTTTCAGTTTATTTACACTCAAGTCATTTCTTTTTCCCCTCTCTCTGTTGCTGGCTACCGTACACCACTGCTAGATGGAGAGAAATTTTCGGGTTCATTGTAGGAAGTCAAGAACCTGGGATTGCTTACTGAAGGAAACTGTGAGTAGTGTGGAGTGTAGGAATTCGATTAAAATTTCAGATGTTTTCTGTGTAACGCTGGTTTCGTCTGGCCAAGTGTTGGAGTAAGTTTTGATAGTTGATGTTAACCCTGGGGAGTCCTTGGGGATAGGGTTTTACATGTAAGCAGTGACGGAACCAGGAATTTGAAGTTGGGGGGCTGGTGGGTAGATTAAATTAGGGATTGGAATTTGCAACCATAAAACGTCGGCCTTAACCCATTTTATAATGACCGCAGACCAACCTCCATATTTAGTAATAGTTGAAGTAATGGAGGTTAGCGACGCTATTTTCCAATGAAGTCGCCATTAATCATTAACTCCTAACTCGATTGAGAACATAAAAATCGACCTACGAAATTTTTTGAGTCTGCTAACCTTTTACGTAGAAAAATAATAATACAAATTCATACAATCAAATTGGTATCATGAGTTCATTTTTATTTCTTTTACTTGATTTTTTATAGAAAGCAATATTTCCAAATAAAGAAATAAAAAACAATGAGAAATTAATAAAAAAAGAGAGAATTATGTGTAATAATAAACTCAAACTCATGACAAGTACAAAAATAAAAATGGATTAGTAATACAAATTAAATTATATATAAACAATCTCACAAAAACTACCACGCATAAATCCGAAATTTAAATGTACTAAAAGATGATTAAAACGAAAAATTAAAGATTAATTAGACATGGCCCCAAACCACAACATATCAAATTTAAATGACTTAGATAAAACTATAAATAGAAAACATGGATCAAATTTTTTTTACCTAACCAAGTTGAGTTGGCTTCTTTTATGGATGCAATTTGGGTATGTGAGAAAAAAGGGACCATTTAGGTTGGGATTTAATAATAAGTGGGTAAAAATTTATTTTGTAATTGATTGGGAGGCTAGTGGTTAAATTATTACATTAATCCTTATAATTTCTACCATATACCCTATACCCCCATCAACTTGGGGGGCAGTAGCACCCCCTGTCCCAATGTAGTTCCGTCAGTGCATGTAAGAAGTACAGTGTACAACGTTTCTTAGTTTTTTAATGAAGTAAACTCAACAAACAAAAATTACAAATAATTAGTCCAATGGAAAGATAAAAAAAAGATGGAGAGAATGAGACCAATATGTCATATATTTCAATACTTTTTTCGATGTCCGTATAAACGTCAACATGTTTTTTCACTATTCATTCGAATTAATTATGAAATTTATACCGGGATCATTAAATTTCACTACGAGTATTATGAATTATGAGGTTCATGAAACTTTTGTTACGAAATCACTACTCTTTGACCGCGAGATCACTACTCTTCGACTGTGAGATCACAACTCTTCTACTAAAAGATCACAACTCTCATACTGCGGATCACAGATACTCTTCTATCACCGGATCAACTCCAACTAGCAGATCAATACTTTTCATTATTGGATCATGAAATTAGTAGAGTGGATCACCAAATCCTAAGTTTATTTTCCCTATAAATATTGTTGGTTACAATTGAAACTTTATATCTCTAGCAATATTAATTCATGATTAATTACTTTTATAGAACCATGTTGGTGAATAAATAATGTTTTACAGTTAAAGTTTAGAATTATGGTTATAACTATATTAAACTTACACCGATGAATATTACTTGAATTTGTTTGAGCACGCAGAAGATCAAATAATTGTTGGTTGATATTAGGAAGATGATGAGTAATTACCGATGCACGGGACGGATGTTGTTGCTTACAAAACAAACCATTATTGTTGCAGCTCTCAGCTATCGTGTGGTCGGGTGTCTGTCAGAAAAGGGAAGACTGGTTGATTATAAGAGAGTGGAAGCCATTTTTCTGGAAGTGACATGAATTGTAATATTGTTAAACTTTTAAGCAGATAGGATGCGCTCTAAATGCATCCTAAAACTACTCTTTTATTTACTATATATATGAAAAAATATCTACTTAAATATATTATTAATTAACTAACACAATTAATTATTTTAATAAATTAAAATACTAAAACCCACTTTCATTAAAAGGATAAACTTCATATTTTAAAAGTGGGTAATTTTTCGCACATAAGGTTCTGCAACAACAACTGCAGCAGCCACGCTGGCTGGTGGAAAGCTACAACTTTGAAGGACAGATGGAGGAGGTAAACAAAACAAATTAATAAAAAAATTAAAGCTTTTAAAGCGTGCACTAGCCGACCAATCTGTCTCTGTTGGGTTTTTCCTTTTGTTTCAATGATGGCAGTACACCGCAATTTTATCAAATTGCAAAACCTGAATCATGCTAAATTCATCCCCAATTAATTACTACTCATTTTCTTACAGGCACAAACAATCAAGTAAGGACTGGGGGAGTGGCAAAAGAAAAGAACCTAACATCTTGAAACCTTAGCAGCAATGAAAAGAAAAATATCTCACGCACTGTACACACTATCTTGAAACCTTAGCGGCGATGAGCTTTGTTGTGCCCTCCGCCACTGCCACTGTCGGCTAGGGATCAGCCAAGGCTCCTATCCGTTTCTATTGGTGGATCGAGAAGGTTCGCCCCTCTTTCCTGGCCTTACAATTGCGGGCCTGGTGTCTTCTCCCTGCAGCGCCGTGCGTCGTTTCTCTGGATCGTCTCTTGCAGTGTGTCGCCGACTGCGGCCGTCAAGGCCGTTCTAGGCCGGTTTGTCGTCTCTCGCCGGATTGTGCCCCTCTATGCTGCGTTTTCTACAGGTCTTTGTGTCCAATTTTCTCGGATTGTTGGCTCGTGCTTCTGGTTTCATGGCCAGGTGAGCGTTTTATGGACCGTGGTTTACCACACGGTGCTCCTGGATCCTCAACCAGGCTGCAGCGCGGCTCTTTTGGTGGTGGGTTGGTCTTCAACGGGTGCACGACTCGGAGGGTGGGTTTATTGCGCACGCATTAAGATGTCGGCTGCCGGTGGACTCCCGGTACCAGTGATAGCTGTGGATTATGTTGGGTTGTTGGTTTGCAAGGTGGTCTCCGGGTTGTTAGGTGGTCCTCCATGTGATACGGTCAATCGGTGGTTAGCTAGGCGCTCCTGGGGTCAGCCCTCGTGCAAGGAAGTCTTGGTATTATTTGTTGGCTCGGGTGTGGACCGTGTGGTGAATTGGCGGGGTTCATGACTGGGATAGAGAAGCGGTGGAGATTTGGGTTGGGCTTGTGCTGGTTGTGGTCTTTCTGTTAATGGCTGGACTGAGCCGATGCTCATCCTGCCTAGTGATATGAGTTATCATTCTGAGGATTGTCTTGGTCGTGGGTCTCCTTGGACAGTTCTCGTTTTACAGAAATTGATCCATTGGTGTTGTCAATGATCTGGACCTGGAAGGACAATTCAAGCTCGTTTGACGGGGCATGCATTTTCTCATCGATGTTTGGTCTAGTCTCGAGCATGTCTCTTACTCAATCAAACGTACTAGGTGGCCTCAGATGTGAAAGACTTCTGATATTCGTTAGATGGATCTTGTCGCTGATGGGATGAACAATCTCAGGGCCTTCTCTCACACCATCGTTTTGGCATCTCAGGCTCATAGCATCAGCCGTTTAGATGCTTATCTTTGCAACTCTGTTGGTTATCTTTATGCGTTTTGTTATTTTTACTTCGTTATTTCTGTTAGTTCTTTCTAGTTTTCGCTAATCCTCCTGCGTGAGGGTTCGTTGGTTTTTTGCTTTTGCTATGCTAATTTTAAGGTTTGTATCATGATTCTATTGAAATAATAATATTAATATAGACCTTCCTTGTTCAAAAAAGAAAAATCCCACAAACTGTACAAGCGCACCAGAAATCTCTTTTAACATTGTTCGCTATGAGGGACTAACTTAGCTTATGTCATTTTTTTTGCAAAGTTAAAGGATTAAGCTTACAGTTTGTCATATACACAGTAACAAGTCGATTACATGAGTACATTGTGCGAATTATCAAATCAACGGGACCTCAACCGAGTTTGACCATCTCAATACTTATTTGTTGCACCTGGGCAACGGCAAAACGAACAAAAGAACCTAACTTTTTCAACTCATCACGAATCAGTCACTGAGCTTTTAAAATTAACCATTAAACTTTTTAACTCGTCACGAATCAATCACTGAACTTTTGAAATTAGACCAATTTAGCCTTTTGATCTGACTTTTGCTGATGTGGGATGTGGCAGATGAATTGAAATATGTTGAAAAAAGTTCTCGCTGATATGGTTGAATAAAACATTTAGAGGAACACTAATTCTTGTTAAATCCACATAATTTTTAGTTTGTCACGTCAGAAAAAATAAATTAAATCAAATGGTTAAATTTGTACGGTTTCAAAAATTTGGTGGTTTATTCAACCAGAAAAAAAATTTAGTGACCGATTCATGATGAGTTGAAAAATTTTCTGCTCTTTTTACCGCCCATAATCAAGGGTTTGCCTCATACAACACCCCCACCACGTGACACTTTCCCATAACCGCGATATTTATTTTTCTTTCGTTTATTTTCTTTACTACTTCCCCACAAACATCGTTAACATTATTTTCCAGTTTCTCAGGTATGGACTTCCAAAAGAAATTAAGATGCTAAGGAACACAGTAATAAAAGCGTTCCAGTTCGTGTGGGTCAATACTGTTGTTAGTATGGTGAGGCATGAACAATTGATTTGATGAAATGAAATTATCATGGTGAAGTTGTAGTAGGTTCATGCATGCGATTCCGTTTTCACCTAAAATTTTCAGGTAAGTAATTTATCTTTTCTTTTTCCCTTTGACTGAACTTCTAGAAATGCATGATTTTCCTGATCTTGATATTATAAAATGCTGGATTGTTCTTATGAGGCGACACCCATGCACTTCATGACCATCTCAAAATATGTTTTTTTTTTTTGCTCTTTTAAACATCGTGAACTGTTTCCTTAGTCGTGGAAAAACTAATAGAGAAATTCAGATAGTAATAAAATAAAGCAATAGGCCACTGAACTTTAAAAGTACCGTTTTTGGCCATTTTACTAGTAAAAGTGTTTAGAAATTAACAAAAGATAGAACCGGACCGGCCGGTCGGACCGGTTAAACCGTGAACCGGTTACATGTCCGGTCCGGTTATTGGTTTTGCACCACATTGGTAAAAAACCGGTCAAAACCGGAAAAATCGGTCAAAACCATTTAAACCGAAAACCAATGAACCGGCGGTTCAACTAAAATGAGATGAAAAAATTCAAATTTAATTTTTTATTTTTAAAAACAAACTCAAATAAGGAAAAAAATTCGAATTTAATTGAGGAGTGAGAGTCAATATTAGGGCTTTATTTACTTAACTCTAAATCATCCACAAAGTTTTATTTTTTGTACAAATAAACTCTTATATTCTTTAGAATTATTACTTTAACCTTTCATCTTTTAAGTAAATAATAATAGTTCTTATTGATTCTTAAAAATATGCATTATTATATGAATTATTTTGTTGCAGTTCTATAAAATGGGTATTTATTAATAATTTATAATAATATAAAAGTAACGGTCCAATCACTAGTTCAACCGATTCGACCGATTAAACCTTGAACCACTAACTTTACGGTTCAATGACTGGTTCGGTTTTTTTAACCATGCTGTATTCTCACATTTTCCTCCCTCTATTCTGGATTACTATTATTTCATTCCCCAGAGTTGAGTTGGTCCACTGGGCTTGGGGCTGGAGCTGGAAAGGAAACATAGCAAAGAGCACATGGACTCATGGAGTGTAGTCAAAGGGGTAAAAATGCCACTAAACTTCCCAAAAATTCTACATTTATCACTGATTTTCACTTTCGAGCTAGAGTGTCATCAATATTTTGAATCTGGAGTAAAATTGCCACTGGTGTCTGATGGCGTGATGGAATCCGTTAAGTTTTAATATGTGGCTAGAGGGGGTTTGTTGACTAGGATTTGGTGTGACTCAATTGAAACTTATGAAACTATAGTTACCTAAATAAAACAAAAAATAAAGAAAAGGCTAAAGTGGAGTTTACCCCAAACAAAATTAAAACAACAAGTCTCAATTCTTCTTCTTTGACGGACATGTGCAAGCGGCGGCTCCTCCTCACGTGGACGGCGGCCGGCAGTGAAAACAACTTTTCCAGCGACGGACCAGGCGGAGAGGAAGAAGGAGCAGACAAACGACCTCACATCTCCCTCTCCTTTGAATTTTCCCTCCACCACTACCTCCGCCACATCAAGATGGAGCCAGCCGACCTATCCAATCCACCGGAGATGCTCCGACGCGGGAGAATCCATTGAAAAACCGTATTCGGCTCGGACTCTGTTTTCTCTCCAATCGAGCCTCTGTTTGCAGCGAAACCACCACCAACAGCTCCCTTAGCTGCTACCGCACCTCCCATTGGCTGGTCCGCCGCCAAAAAAGTTGTTTCCACCACCGGTAGCCGTCCACGTGAGGAGGAGCCGCCGCCTACACATGCCGTCGAAGAAGTAGAATAGAACAGTTGTTTTAATTTTGCTGGGGTAAAATCAAACCCTTTTCTTTATTTCTTGTTTTATTTAGGTAACTATAGTTTCATAAGTTTCAATTGAGTCACACCAAATCCTAGTCAACAAACCCCTAGTCAACAAACCCCCTATAACCACGTATTAAAACTTAACGGATTCCGTTACACTATTAGACACCGGTGACAATTTTACCTCAGATTTAAAACATTAGGGGGGTTCAAAGTTGCCAGATTTGGGGTGAGTTTTTTGAAAACTCACCCCCTACTTCTCACCGTGATTTTCGAAATTTCTCATTTTCGGACCTACCGTAAATTTTGCGGACGGGAGTTTCGAAAAATCACGGTAAACGTGTCCTCCTCGTGAAATCAACCGGAAGCTCTCCTCCTCCTCTCGTCTCGGACTTTCGCCGGCTCCAGCCACCACCATTAGCTCCAGCACGATGAGACGGCGCCATACCACCTTCCCATGTCACGGAGGTTCGAAAACGAAGAGAATGAAGCCGGAAACCGTTCGCCGACTCGGAACGGGTTTCCTCTCCGACTGAAGCTCCTTTCCATGAACCACCACTGCCGGCGGCTTCGTCATCCACCTCCACGTCGATTGAACCCAAGTCCGTCGTGAAATGTCTCTGGACTCCGGCGGCCACCGCACCGGCAGCCGTATTGCTCAGTTTCCGACGAACTGGGCAATAGGCAGTAGTTTCCACTTTCTCACCATGAATTTCCAATTTATTCACCTAATTTGTTTTGTTCCATCCCCCAACTTTGAACCCCCTATTGATGACACTAGTTCGAACTAGTGAAAATTAGTGACAAATGTAAAACGTCTTGGAAATTTAGTGACATTTATACCTATTCTCCTTAGAGTATAATAAAGAACACCCGTGAATTTTCGCAAACAATTAAAAAAATAAAAAGTTGTGTCCAAAAGGAGACGAGCAGGTCAGTCTTTCTAAAGTTGTAAACAAACAAACCCCACCATCATTAGTCCTTTAACAACACAATAATGCACACACAGGTCCCCACTGTTTTCTGATAGTATTTGTCAAACCTAACCCAACCTACATCTTTCCAGATTCACACACACATACATATCACTTGAACATCATTTGATGTTACCTGTTTTGTTATGATGTAAGAAGCACAAAACACGCAGATTGGATAGTGAGGCATAACAAGACAGATGAACAAAATCACAAGGCCCTCTCCTTTTTGGGTTCTAGAAAAGTGGCTTGTATATTCCATCACCAAATGTATGTATACTGATCCTACCTACTTCAACTCATGATGGATCACATTCACTAGCACTGTCTCTTTAACAATATCAGTCATTTCCAGATTGGTTCTAAGTATTGGTTCAAAGTTGACATACTTACACTGTCACTAGAAGCTATGCAATTGCGTTAGCATCGAAACAAGTTCGTCACTTGAAGGCCTATCTGCAGGCAAGTCTGAGAGGCAAACCACAGCAATTCTAATAGCCATCAGCATCTCATCTTCTTCTACCTCTTCTCCAATAATGCTTTTGTCTAGAGCTTCTCGTGCCTCCCCTGCCTGCTGTAAATGCTGCAACCACCTTCCCAGGCTTCCTCCACTCGCTGCTTCTTTGAAGAATGGATCACTGGGATCTCTGCCAGTTAACAGAACACCCAATATAATCCCAAAGCTGAAGATATCACTCTTATCAGTGTACCTGTCAAAACAAATAAGTATTCAGTTAGTACTAAATACCTAAGGGAGTTTGATGCATACATAGACTTGAGAGTGTCATGAGCACAATAGTTATATCAATCAAGAAGTGTGTGTTGTCTCAATACCATTGCTCTATAGTTTCAACTAAAATGTAGTACCGACTTCATAGTCAGTTGGTGCCTCACAACAAAAAGGACTAAAAGACAGAAATGGAATCAGATATGCAATTCAAGAGAGGCAACAACCACTTAAAGTAGTCACAAACAGAGAACTGCATAGTCCATCCAATTTGAATCAACGTGAAACTGCCAGCTTGCTACTTAACGGAACTACTGAAAATTGAGCAGCTTTAATGGCACACGAAGTAACAATCTTTCTAGCCAACAAATTTTCCTACCTGCAGTTCTGGAAACACTCAGGAGCAGAGTAGCAAGAAGCTTCCCGGTCCAAATTTGGAACAAGGCTGGCCAACCCAGTATCCGCCAATCTAGGCTCATACTCAGCGTCCAACATCACATTCGTTGGCTTCAAATTGCGATGCAGAATCTGAGGGCTGCAAGTAAAGTGAAGATAGTGAAGCCCTTTAATCACCCCAACTGCAATCCTAAGCCTCAATTCCCATCCAAGCTGCAGCTGATCCTGCCTCACCCTATCCATTGCATCTTCCAGGCTTCCCGTTGGCATATAATCGTAAAAGAGAGAGAATCGATTCGATTCCCGAACATAAGCCCTTAAGCTCATCAGGTTTCTGTCTCTCAAACAGGCAAAAACTTCCAGCTCTCGCTGTATCCTTCTCTTAGTGGATTTACTTTGCAGCTCCGCCGAACCGCTCTTAAAGGGCTCAAGGACTTTGACAGCTATGGTTAACCCATTGTCCAGAGATGTTTTGTAGTATTTCCCACAGGGGCTCGAACCCAGCAATTGGTTCTCGTTTGCAAGAGCGGCTTGGAGGGTCTTGGGGGAGATTTTGGGGGAAAATATAACGGGGCCTTTGAGAATTGGGGTTCGGTTAATGAACTGAACCACACCCTTTACTAGGAATGCAAACAGAACCGCTCCGACTAATCCTGTTAAACTTCCTAGCACAATGCTGAAAACTACTCTGTCCAGTACTTTTACAGATTCTGAGGGTTGCTGGGACGAGAGGCGTCTACCAAACCTTTCATTGCACTGCACCGATTGGCATAAGCAAAGGAAGAGTGGCAAAAGCAGAAAGAGTGTTCCCCCTTCTGGTATGAGTTTTGTCCATTGAAGCGAGAAGCTGAGAACAAACATCAGGCTTTGCTGTTTCTTTCTTATCCTAAAGCTTCAGCCTTCAAGAACCCATGGCCAGAATCACAAAAACCCCTCCAAAGTTTTCAGCTTTTGCCTCCACATTTAGCTGAGAGGTGGCAGGAAGAGCTTGGAGTTCAGAAATACGGGGTAGAGAGCATAAGCGGCGGCTGAACTGATGAAAGGTCCAATTTTTGCGCTCCGGTCCTTTCAAGTTTTCGTGGGAATATCCTTAGCAAAACCCACTTCAAAGGCTTCACAGAGAAGCAAAATATGGCATAAAAATGGTGTTTTCAACTGTAAATCTTAAGAAGAACGACAGTGGGAATAATTCTCTTCCCTTATCTTGACCTGGAAAACGAGCGAATCTTCGGTTAAGGGAACTGAGGGAATGCCAGTGGCTGGAAATCAAGAGAAGTTTCAGGGGCATTGGCCAGAAGACAGAAAAGCTTCTCACAGGAAATGTGAACAGACCAAGCTTTAAGCTAGAGGCTGCTGTTAATGGAAGAATAGCTGAATACAAATAAACAAAAGAAAGGGGCTTGGCTATAAATCTTCAAAGATTATGAAGAATCAGGTTAAAGCGTAAGCAGAGCAAAAACTGGAGCTATTTCTCATCTTTTCTTGCTTTTTCGAAGAGCTTGAAATTTTGAAAAGAGGGAAGAGACCAAGCCCATCTTCGTTCCAGAACACGCACTAGTCCACAACTGCAATAACACACATAGAGCTCTCTCTCTCTCTCTCTCCCCTATGTTCTCTCTTACACAAAACACAGCTTTCTTTCCTCTCTTGGGACTAACACAAGGGAAATAGGAGTAGTTTTTAAAAAGGAAAAAAACACCAAGGCGTTTTATAACTTAGCTCAGTTCACCGGGTTGTGTTCTTTCTTTCAATAAAAAAAATTAACAACCATTCAATTTTTTCATCACTCCCAAAAAAAATTCTTAAACAAAATTCCCTCTAAAATTTAAATAATTGCTACTTTTTTGCCACTTTTTAGTGGAAAGAACACTATCCACATAAATTTATTTTGAGAAATTTAAGGAAATGAGTTTTGATTGATGAATAAGATGTATGTGAGTAGAGAAATTTGAAGAAAATATTATTTTATAGAAAAATAATGAAAAATAATGAATTTAAGGTTGTTAAATGTATTGGGATTGAGAAAATTTGATTTTTTTATTATAGAAATTTGGATGTTGAACTAAGGGTTATAGTACTAATAAGTGGTTATGCTCATAAGGATAAGAGATACAGGTATTATTGACTTTAAGCCTCTACCATCCTCATCTCCTACCCTCAAATGTGTGTATATATAAACTTAAAAGAAGAAAAAAAGAGTTATGGAAAAAAGTGAGGGTAGATTATTGCCATGTTTGGAAATAGTTGTTTCAAATAGTTATAGCGTTTTGGGTAAGTTTTTAATGATCAATATCAAACAGCTACAAGTAAACACTAAAAGCTACCCTTAGATAATCTTTTCAAAACACAAAAATTACTTTGAAAAGCTGTTGTCAAACATACTCGTAATGTTATGATAGGAAATGACTGATACGAGAGAGAGAAAATGACTGATACGAGAGAGAGAGGGGAAAAAATTTGTGTTCGGAGAAATTTTTCAAAAAAAAAAGTTATATAACTTTATCAATCTTAATGTATAAAATAATCTTAAATTTATCAATTCTCGATCAAATCACATTTTCATTAAAATTCTCTACTCATATACATCTTATTCATCAATCAAAACACATATCCTCAAATTTCATCAATTTTTATTTCTCACCTTTACTGTATACGCCCTATGAACACACGACGAAAGGAAAGGTAGTGTTGAGGAAAAAATATTACCCAAAAATATTATCCCAATTTTCTCAATATATTAAATAACTTTAACTCCATCAATGGCCTATTAATGTTATATTCTTTACGCAACTATTTGCAACAAAAAAAATGTAACACCAATTTAAATTTGAGAGAGAAAAATGTAAGAGTAAAAGTTTTTATAATTAATAAAAAAATTAAATTGTTGGTAGTTTGTTGTTTTTTTTTTGTGTTAAAGAACACAGCTAAATTACCTTTCTTTACTTCATCAAAAAAAAAAATCACCGTTCTTTAAATTTCTCTATTTCCTATCGATCAAAACACATACTCTTCAATTTCTCATTTTTTTTCTAACTTCTCCTGAACACACTAAAAGGACAAAATTAAAGAAAACCCGTCATTTTCTTTTTCACTTTTTTTGCTCCATAAATATCACACCACTTTTTCTTTTTCTTTTTACAGCAAGTAGATTTAGACTGTGTTCAAGTAAATGGAAAAAACAGTTGATGAAACCTACACAAACCCCTGCACCATATAAGCATTCAAATAAGTCGTAAATTCAAGTACAATCGACTGATAATTGAAGATTTGTAAAACCGTGAAATTATAAATTGGGGAAATTATCAAAAACCCCTCTAAGGTTTACCTTAATCTCTACGATCTAATTGACTGGAAACCCGAAAATGCTCTCATCTCCCACTTTTAAATCCTTACCTGCTACAGTCGATTGAAGGCAGAAGCTGGAGTGTGTAATCAAAATCTTTTATAAGAGAAACTAAGATCTTTAGCTTTTAAATCTTAAAGTCGGGGAAAAAATGACATAATTGTAAAATAGAAGTTTGTATTGAGAAGTTTTTCATGTAATAATAGAAGTTTGTTCCTTGAATATATGAAAGTGTGGATATTCGTAACTCGATTGGTCTGAATATGTCGGTTTTTCTTTAATGAAAGAGTTTTTTTAAAAAAAACAAAACAAAAAAACTAATGTATCGCAAAACCTACAATTAAGGAACTCTACTTGAAGAACTATTTCTCTTAAACTCAACTAACTTCTTCTATAGAATGGCCAAGGTGTTTTCTCTAGGTATTCATGTCGATGTCGCCACCCTTGTCCTACCGGCGAGTCGACCTTTTTGCCGGCTCTATGCTCGTCTCATGCTCGCGATGTTTCCTTGGACCACAGGATGTTGCAATCTCGTCAAGTGTTAGCACTGTGGTTGGGTAGACCGAAAACTCACGTTTCCAGCGGCGTGTTGCTCACCTCTCCATCTCCGGTTATCGTTTTGTGCGGTCATGGCAATGCTGGCCTTTGGGCATCGATACCCAACCTGTCGAGCCCCTTCTTGGCAGCTTCCCTGTGATGGTGACTTACTTCAACCGCTTTCGAGCTTGGACTGGTGGGGGTTGTGGCTTCTACTTCTAGGATCGAGTCGGTGGCGGTGCTCAGTGGCGGATGCATGTGTATTCAAGGGGTGTCCATTCTATTTTCCCACTACTAAGTATAATGGTATATGATATATTAATTGGACCTCTTTTCAAATTAAAATGATCTTTTATATTTTGTATTACGTATTGAAATGTAAAATGCATATTCTTATTGCTTTGAAAAATACAAAGGGGATCATTTTCTTGAATAAAGTATATTTGATAAGAATTACAATTTAACACCATTATATTTGTACAAATTTTATAATTGGTGCCCAACTTTTATTTTTACTCTAATACTCTATCCGTCACGTAAAAATTGTTATATTTGACTTTAATGTTTCAAGTTGTATTGTTTGACTCAAAATTTTATTAAGATAAAAAGGGGAAAAATTCAAAAATAAATATATCTTTAAAATTTAGACTACAAATTATGATAAATATATGGATCATTTAAAATTACATATCTTTGAATTAATAAAAATAAATCGTAAATTAATTACTGTGAAAACGGTAAAAAAAACTGCAATTTTTATGCGATAGAGGGAGTATAACATAAGGGTATATGGATGTTTTGATGACTTTTATAATATAATATAGTATAATATAAAAGATAAGGTTCCAAGTGTTATAATTTTAAAACTGTAGGATTTAAATGTATTCACGAGATGAAGACTCAATGGAGCAATAGTAATGCACTCTTTCCCTTTTTAAAGTTATTACTCTCTTCATCCCCAATTAATTTTACATATTTCCTTTTTGGGTTGTCCCTAAAAAATTCTACACTTTCCTTAAATTGAAACTTCTCTTCTTTAAAGTTACAAAACTATCCCTACATTATCTTAATTTTTTCTATCTCGTTTTTTTGCAATCACCTCTACGTAAGGGTAATTATTTTAAACTACATAAAACCTTACATTCACCGTAATCTTTGCGCCTACACAAAGTGTAGAATTAACTGGGGACGGAGGGAGTATATAATTTTAGAATTTAGTTTACCTTATATATATATATATGGACAGTGGATACCCCTTTCTGATAATCCTGGATCCGCCACTAGCGGTGGTGCTGCACTCTTCTCGTCGTATCCGTGTTGGTTCTAGGATTCGAGGTTGAGGCCTTTTCTAGGACCGATTGTGGGTTTTCCGGTGGGTTTGGTGAGTTGGTGCCTAGTTGGTGGGGGTTGTTTCGGGGCAGGCCTAAAGGGGTTGCTGCCTCGGTTTGTGGAAGAGGTACCCCCAAAAATGGCATGGGAACGGCAAGGAGGAGCGACAACTCTCCATGCCTAAAGCAGCGAGGTGTTTGGACCAGAGTGGTTGGGGTTCTAAGTCCACATTAATCACTTGTACTTCACAACGAACTTGGGTATGTCAGTGGATAGTGCGGAGACTTAGCTGGTTTTGGATGAGATCAAAATAGGTGTGGTTTGTTGTTTGCATATCCTTTCCAGGTTTCCTCGCAGAGAATAGGCTCTTTTTGGCCCGCCTCGCGTGGCTTTGGTGGAGGAGAATGGTAGCCTCGATCTCTCTTGCAGATGTTGCGGATGGATTCCTACTTCATGCCAATTGACATTTCGAAAAGAGTTGCGAACAACAGCTTTACCTGGTGATATTTATCCTCTATTGGTTTTGTAGTCATGTCATCCTGATGTTTCTACTATCTTTTATGATGTTATTTCTGATAACTTTAGATTGTTGTTTTTATCATTTTTACCTTATAGTCTTAAACTATCTAGTTCCTAGACTTGTTTTTGCTCATCTCAAGTTAATAGCACTTTTATTATCCAAGGCATTATCCATGTTTAGGTTGTTTTCGACACTTGTCGTTTGATTTTGAATGAAATTATTTCCCCTAAAAAAGGAACTCTACTTTTTTCTCTTCTGAATACTTTACATATATACAAGGCTATGTTAATTTGATAAATGTGAAATAAATTTTGAGAGATTTTTTTTGCATTTTTACAAATAGATAAAATGTATGTGTGAGTAGGTAAATTTGAAAAAATGATGATTTGATGAAAAATTGATAGATTAAAAAAAATTTGTTTATGAGAAATTGAAAATGTGGGTTTTCTTTTGTTGAGAAATTGTGTTGGTGAATACTACTACTCAAAAGAATGCATTCTAAATTTTGTTGGATTAATAGGGTGTTTCAAACATGGGGTGTGCCAAAGAAAAAATTCACCGGATTTGACGTGATTCTCACCGACGAAAATCACGTCCGGATGGGGGGGGGACTCAAACTCCAGCTTCCCAACCCCCACTCGCCCGCTGCTTGTAAAACGCCGCCCTCTTCTCCGTCACTCACCTCACCCCAACTCGTCACCCACCTCCACTCGTCACCGTCTCCCGTCAAACCTCCGTCTCTTGAACCTCCATGACCTCCTCCTAGGCCTGGGCCTACGGTCCGGAGCAACTCCTCGATTTGCTCTCCCACTCGGCGCAATTTGACGCTTTTGCCCTACTCCGCTCACTGCTCCTCCCCTAAGCGGCCGCGACTCTCCCTCCGTTGTTGCCGCCACCCGCTCCGGCTCTCTGCACGTCGCTCATCGAAGCCATATCACGTATTTCGACTGGTCCCTCCAAAGGAAATCCACCGTCCTCACCAATTTCACCGCCACCGATTCGCTCCTGCCCATTTCCCCAATCTCGTCGCCGTCGGAGCCATCGATTTCGTCGGACTCCATTTCTGTAATTGAGCGTCGAAATCACCGAGGACGTGATTCACGTTCGTTTTTCACTTTTCACGTTTCCGCATAATCACCTGAGGTCCGAAAAATCGGAGGTGATTCTCACCTGATTTCCGGAGGTGAGAATCGAAAATCTCACCTCCGAAAAGCCAGATTTATACCCCCCTAATACTACCAAAAGAATACATTCTATACCACGTCGTGTTTCCTATTGCCGGCTGCAAGCCTCCACCTTGCCAAACCCCAACTGCCCCCTCGCTCGACCACCTTGGTTAGGCGGCCGCACCGCCACCTCCTAAACCCAAATCCGACCACCACATCTCGCCTAGCCCGGCCGCCGCACTAAGGGTGATTTATGGAAGGGTTTTACTTACATGAAACTCCTCCTCCAGTCCTCCCTCCTTCACCGTGGAGACTGACTTTTGAAAAGGTCCCACGGCTGGCTTGGCTGATAAAAGAAATCCATAGGGTGGGACCCAACAACCTGCCACGTGGACAAAAGCATCGCCATCACGAGGGCCGAAAGCAAGACATCGAAGTGTGCGAGAAAGAAAGAACAGAGACAAGCGTATCCTGTCCGTTGGTTCTTCTAACTTTGGTTTCTGGTTGGATCAAATCAAAATCAAAACATCCCAAGAATTTGTGCTTTAATCTCTCTCTTTCTTTCTTCGCGTTGCTTCTTTATTACTGGTACAAGTGTGTATTTGTTTTTAATATACGTATGCTCCTACTACTAATCCAATGGTCCATCTTAATACTCTGATTAATTAGTCATAAAGTCGATTCTTCTCCTTCGTCCGCCAATTTTTGTTGCCTTTTTTCACTCTCTCGGACTCAGAATCTTTAATCCTGAACAAGGAGAACAAGTTTACTGCTTTATCAGTAGTTTATGGGAACAACTCGATACACAATTATTGCTACGTGTGCGTCACAAGCAGTTTCAACTCAAAAGAGAGAATAATGCCAATAACCACCTCCAAGTTGTACATACTTATATGCATCTTATTCTAATATGCACTTGAGCTTACAAATGATTCCTGCAAATGTCATTGAACATTTGCTTAGAATAGAATTGTCGAATAATATTATATCATGAACTTTTTAATAATAATAAAAACATACTAGCAGAAAAGGTCAACTGTATATTTTTTTAGGTCAACTATACTTCAAAAGCAAAGAGGTGTGTTTGAATTAAATCCGCTACAATATTGAACTGCTTACAGTTTCATTATCTTTTGCCCATTACTACCATTTTGCCAGGTAAATGTTTCATCTTAACTACTTTCCTTTAGCTTATAGAAGTAAAGTAAGCCCTTAACACTACTATTCTTTTTTTCTTGGGTAACTAAAAGCATGTACATGTCTGCTTGTAGTTATTCTCCACATTATGCATTTATGAAAGAAAAAAACAGAAAACCAAAACTAAATTAAAGGTCTCCAGAATTGAAATTCGTAAGCGCCCATCCTTACACAACTCACAGGAGGGTTGGGCTGAATTTCTTCAAGAAAACTTCCAATTTGGATCTCCAGGACCAAGAAATACAAGAACAAAGCAATTTCTACGGGGAACAAATGTACAGACAAATATACATTGATTGTCCTAATCTGACCAGCAACAACTCAACCTAGAATAGAAGCAAAATACACAGATCGGACAAAACACATTGGGGATTACAGAAGCTCCCAACCTTAAATCTTTGGGCAGCTCTCATCCTATCACTACCATGGGGCATCTTACTTACACATGCAGCAGCATACAGGCCTATAGTCTACAAGGGAGGCATCCCCCTACTACCACTCACTCTCCTTAAAATACCCCTTCACAACATTGCTCACCATTCACTTTTCATGTAGGAATTATGGGCTGTGATAAACTATAGAAGAAAATTCAACACCACTCACCAAACGTCAGATTAGTTATCTCTTCATGAAGCTAGTTGTTTGTTTCCAAGCTCAACTGTTTGAGTCCGATAATAAAGCGAGGACATCGTTATCATCGAAATCTGACTCCATGGCAATCTCAAGTGAGCTCTTGCCTTCACCACTTAAAACATGACGATCTGCACCCCTGCGAGAATCACCGGGAACACTTTGCAATCACTTTCCAAAACAATGGACACAGTTAAGAATTACCTTATTGACTAGGTATTAACTATCAACCACAAAAAAAGAGTCATCAAAATTAATGTAAGTGGTATTATAAAGTCGAGAGTTAATCTAAATTAATTACTATGCCACAATCTAGACTTGGACTAAAAAGATTCGCATTGAGTGGTTTCTGAGTTACCTGGTAAGCAGTAGTTTTGCGAACAAAGCCTTGCCTCTAAGAATACAGCGGTGTAGAGGCGTCTGCCCCCTTGAATCCGTCGCATTTATATCTGCACCGTACTGTAAAAGAAGTTCAAGCATACCAATATCCGCTGTCTCACAAGCAAGGTGAAGAAGAGAGCAGCCATCTAGATATTCCATAGACTGGCCTTCGGTTGTGCCACCCAAGTTAAATGAGCAAGAAGCGGACTTGTCTAAAGAATTCCTCGCCAAGAAACCAGAGCTTTTGTCAAAGTTTGAATGTTCTTGCAGTAGCATTGCTTTAGCCAGGGTTAAAGAAGTATTGCATGATAACTGCTCATGCACAGAATTCACATCAGCTTCATAATTGACGATGCAATGATACACAGATTTTTTGTCATTGGCACGAACAGCATCCCAGATTTGTTGTGCCACAGCATAAGGATTATGACTATTTTTTGGTCTCCGAACAAATAGCTTTTCCGCATACTGCCAGCAAACACTCTCAATTAGTTTACAAACAAATCTAACTTGGAATAACCGACAATGCATGACCTACATGCATGCTAAAAGATTCATTCCAAGGCTCAGCTTTAAAACTGAGCAAATAAGAATCACCAGATCTGGTAATACGGGTACTCATAGTGATTAGATACCGGACCTTAATGCCTAGTGACTAGGTGAAGCTAGACCTGGGGGGCGAAACAGGAATCCTAATGATGCATCACAAGTTCAAAGAAAAGAATCATGCTTGATTTTTAAATCAAAACCCACAACCAGGCATCAAAAAAGAATATCTTCAAGAACTTCACAAAATTTTATGTGCACGTATATTCTCATTCAATAGGTTCACCTTGCAACATCTGAAGAAGCTAAATATTTTATGGGCAAATTAGGATATTAAAAAGGCATCCTAGTATTCTGAAAATGTATGGTAAATGTCTGCTACATCATGAAAAAAATACTTACACTGCACAGCCCTACTAAGTAATCAGAAACAAACAAGGTGGGCAGAAAAAATCAGATGTAAGACCAAACAAAAAAACCTACTGTTCTAGTGAAACCAATACCAGATACAAAAAGAGGAAGGAGGTACCGAACCTTAGCATGAATGAATTTCTCTTTCACAGATATGGAATCGGAGGGCAAAGGCTTCCCCGTAAGAACCAGAAGAGGTTTTTCAGATTTGTACAAGCTTCATGAGCAGAAAGAGCTAAATATTGGTAACATGCCCAATTGCAAAGAGAAACTTATAATGGCAAGAGTTTAGGTCAATTATGACAATGATGTCTTACCCTGTGGAGGTAAGATCAACCTGGAAGGTGCTTCTTGATTGCAGTAGTTCCTCCCACACTGAGTTGGCAAAGGTATTGCCCAAAGACTGGAACAAACAAATAACAGAAGGTTCCCAAACTTTCACATCAAGAGTAAGTGATCTTACCTGCCAATAGCAATATATGGTACTCAGAACCACAATATAATAGAGAGGAAACAATTTTTAAATTGGTTATCTTTGGCTCCATACACCCTCAGGTCCAAGTTAGTCAAACCTCAAGCCAAATGCCTGAAAGAAATATCAATGATTATAGCTCTTTCTCCTGATATTTAAATGTTTACCACAGTTGTACTACCAGTTACACATGGAGTGGACTTATCTTCTAAAGAACTGAGAAATATCAGAAAGAGAGGAGAAAGTAACAACAGGTACTTTTTCAAAAATTCATAAGTGCACCTTTGATATATGCACACCAAGATTGCGGTGAACACCAGAGCACTCAATGCAAACAAGAACACCGAGATTTAAGGATGCCCAATCCGGTTCAGGGGCACCACAATCAGCACATTTATCATTTCCACACACTCTTCGCAAAACATCTATAGGCTTTTCACCTCTTACAAAGGATCGTTGTGGCAATGAGCTTCTTGAATGGCGTTCATAGGGCGCAGCCAGACCACCAAGATTTCTCTCAGATGCATATTCCTCAGGAACAGTATGATCATCAGAACTTCCAAAAGAACTACTCTCACTGGCAGATCGATGATGAACACCTCCCATGGGACTGGCAGACAGACACTGAATCACATTACAATACATTAGAACACATAAAATAGGGAATGAAAAAGGTAACATGATACAAAATCTTAAGACATTTACTCTCTCAGGAGTTTGAGAGCTGAGTAATGAAGCAATAACCCCAGTTATCTTCTCAATCCAGTCCATTTGATCAAGTGCACTCTCTGCCTGTGCTGACAAGCATAAAAGCACATTACTAAACTTGAGGACAAGCTACTTCTCAGAGCTTAGGGAATATGGATGATTCAAGGAAAATCAGGAAAACTATTTTCAAGCCATACCTGCAAGGTATAATTTTTTGTTGGTGAAATAATCCGAAAACAAAACCTTAGGTCTGACTGATCTGCGTCAACTTTAATGGTTGATGTAAGCAGGTTTACTGTGTGATGAGGAACAGCTTTCTCATCATGGACACCACCAGCTCCATGATTATGAGAAGAAAGCCAACGGCTTAGTAACCCAGATCCAAGCTCAGAACTATTTCTCTGACCCGAAAGCTGACTGCCAGAACCCTAAAGTATACACCAAAGGCACGGATGAGGTGGGGAACAGATTGCAGTGAACAAAAAGGCAACAACCATGACACAAAAAAGCTTTTTCCACTTTTATTTCCAAGGGAAAGAAGCATACCGATGATTTGCTACATTGCTTGCGATAATAGTAAAGTAATCCCCGACTGTCAAGGACAAAAAATCGTCTTTTCCAGTCTCCTCTCAAGCTTGACGAACGCTTCGATAAATACCCTTGCCGAATTGTTTGAACCTGAGAGATTACCAGTCTTACATGAACAGAACGGCCACCAAATGCTGTAGAAATATCAAGCAGAACTATATCTAGGTATTTGAATGATAATATATTCTTCAAACCTTGCCCTTTGCAGCTGACTGCATAACAGCCTCTATCATTTTATGTGAACTTCTACCAATTGCTTGTATACCGTCTCCATTTGGAGAACCGTTAGAACCATTAGAAGACCATCTACTCTCTCGGTCAACTTGCCTTTTGTACTCTTGCATCCTTTCGTTAAGAGCTGCCTGCTCATAATTTGACCGCTCCCTTGATTGTTGTGCATAAGTCAAAACCTGGAATACAACAATGTAACTCACTATGCAATATCTACTGTCTGTATTTCTAGTATAAACTACTATCTTTGACTAGGCACTGAGATTAAGGAGTGTTACATACTTGTGAAGTACAATAGACATATAAGGTAAAGGTAGCATTTTCAGTGGGGAAAGGAAATTAAGGATCATAAAGTAAATTCAGTGTGAAAAAGTTTACTGCAAAGAACCGATCAAATTTCCCGGAACTACCCAAAAAGAAAATTGTATCTAACTTTCCTAGGATTGAGAAAGAATAACATGATATATTATATTTTAGTCAATACACTCCAAATTCCAAGTTCCTAATTGTTTCTTATTGAAACATCTTGAATCTCAAAATCTGTCATCATTAAGGTTCAAATACATATAAATCAGGTAACAACATAGAGGGAGGAAAAGGAGCTAACGGGTGGGGAAGTCCATATCCTTGGCTCGTTAGTTTTGTTATCATCACAACCATACTGTGGGTGTCATGCCAGTTAGAATATTCTACCTCAGCGAACATCTGCTCTATAGGCAGCTAAACGAAGCACAATAAATAGCCAGTAAATCATAAGAAATTACACTAGTTCCCTTCCACAAACATGTGAAAACAGAGCGTCAAGCATACAGGTATAAGGTAATTACTAAAGCTTATTAAGAGAATTTATGTTTCTGACAGCACACCTGATGTATGTATGGCTCCATTTGGTGAAGTAACTCGTATCCCTGAAAGTTGTATATACTCAAAATAGGTCAAAAGAACCAACTAAAATCAATGTCATGCCAAATGAATACCTGTTTGAAGTAACGGAGATGCGCATCCATGGTCCCACTGACTGCTTCCAAAAACTCAAACCTCTTTTTAGCCTCAACATGTGAAAGAGCTGTCACCTGGAATCAATCAAGATTCAGAAGGGAGCACTCATCAAGTCAACCAGAATATTTACAATCCTATTTACTCACTAAACTAAAGCGAGCTTGTTCAAATGCTGATCTAGCACTGTGAAGTTCCTGAAATAGCCCAGCCATGTCAAGATATCAGCATCCAAACATGTAACTTAGAGATAAAGCACAAAAGAGAGAAGTATATGCAAGTAATAACTTCACATGTTACCTCTTCCAAAAGATTTGCCACATCACTTTTTGTACCTTTCCTCAGAGAAAGAAACTTCTCACGAGCCTATAGCATAACATAAAGTGAAGATTAGAAGAAAGAACCATATCAAACAGAAACAATAAACATACGTAGGGAAGCAAGCACAGAAATAATTTTATCGTCTAGAACTAAAAAAGGTTCAGCATTAAGTATGTGGTAAGCACCTGGTCATAAAGGAGGCTAGCCTTGTCGAAACGCTTCCGTGCTTCCTGCAGTAAGAGAGGTACCTTTTATAATAAGCAATAAAACGATCATACATTCTCACTAACAAGCGGACACGCAGACACAAATGTATTTAATTGGTTTTCCGCACCATATTTAAAAGAGAAAATGTAAAACTACCTACACATACAACAAGTTCAACTCATCTGAACGCCATATGTGAACATAAAAAGTTCCAGTCTACACACCAAAACCATTTGGCCACTTATAATTTATAAAATAAAAACTCATTTATGCCCACTACGAAAATAGGTTGATACATTGCACTAAAGATGAAATTGCAATGAATGCTAAAGTATTTCACACAACAGGTAGATAGACCACCTTCCAAATTATAGAAAGTTAACAAAGTCACAGACTACTCTAATCATTTGTTTCAATCTTTACATTACCTTGACTTCAAGTAGATCAATGTTAACAAATTGCAGTAGTCTATCATTTAGAATGTGCTCAACCTGAGAAAGTACAAAAACACATAGATAACATGGTTAATATTCTATTCATTCTACTGGAACATCTGAACATTCAATATTAAATTTAAATCTCTGGGGAAACAAGTTTAACACTCGGATTAATCAACATTGGTCAACCACCAGCTTGAATGTAAAATGGTTAAAAAGGGGGGAAAAACTAATCATTGTGGCTTCATTACCCATTATGAACACATTTAAACAAGCCAGAGTGAATAAAGAGATAAGAAAGACGCACCTACTGTTACAGTAAACTGCATGTACTAGATAAAACAGAATCTACCTGTGATCGAAGTACTTCCTTGTACGTTCCAATTTCCCTCAAAGCAATAGTGAACTTGGTCATAACAGGCCCTAGGAAATTAAGGCGCAGTTCAATTAGACAGAAAGTTACACTCAATCTCTGGATAAAGAAAAAAAATTAAACACGTGGCCAACAGAAAATAATGGAGATACTAAGAATCTTAAGTTCAATAGCTGAGGGATGTTCTCAAAGTGGCATACCTCCGAAGGCCACACTTATGGGGTCATTATGCCCTCCACCAAAAGCTTCAAGGGCACCTGCAAATGCAATGTCGCCATCATATCCCTCTCCAAGCCCTTCACTGCAAACACGGACGAAAATAGTAAAGAAGACCTCGTCACAATCAAATGCTAATATCTGAATGCGATGCAACTTTAGACAGAGGCGTACGTGTATTTTCTACATCCTTTATAGAATTTCAAGCTCCTCTCCCTCAGTAACTCGGCACTTTCCTCCAATCCTTGTATCTGTCTCATCCAAAGAAGCAAATAAAATATGCAACACATCCTCTAACCACAACCTTCCAATGTAAATATTTGACAAAATGTACAAGAGCAGGTGCTTCACTTGCTTGCTCGGAAATCAAAATTCAGGTGAAAAATATGCTCATTGGATTTCAGTTTTCCTTTTCTAGTTACGAACTGAGAGCAAGGTAATTGAGGTGAAAGAGTAAAGTTTACCTGCTTGCGAAACATGGGAGAGTCATCGAGCTTAGGGAAAAGCATTTTCGTTCCTCTTCTTAGCAACTAGACTTGATCACCATAACCACTGAACCTCGATCTTTATTCCTGGAGCTCACAGCTAAGTGTAAATGCGAGATCTTCCACTAACCGCAGATCTTCATCGCCGCTGAGACAGAGCAACCTTCATGAAGCTCCTCCAGTAGCAGGGTTCGACGGCATTAAAGTTCAGAAACAAGAATTGGGAGCTCCAGCTGCCTTTTGCTTTCCCTTCTCTTTCCCTGCTTTTTTTCTTCTATTTTACTAATTATTATTCCTATTTTCAAAAAGACACAAGTGCAAGGCAAAAGAAAGGACCAACCCCAATAAAAAAGAAGGAAAAGAAAAAGAAACCCTAGAAGAAGAGGGGGCAAGAAAACATGGTGGAGATTTTGGTTTTTACTGAGAAATGAGAATGGTGTTTGAAGAACAGTCTTTGGGAATTGCAATTGAATGAGTAAAAATACTTGCATTTAAAACAAAAACTTTAAAACAAAAACAAATGAAAGGTATGTGTTTATTTGCCAGTGGTAAGAGGCGGAGCTATTATGGGACGAGGGGAGCGTTGTCAGTCCTTATATTTTGTAAAAATATTGGTATATAAGTATGTAATTAAGGTTTTTGAAGAACAGTCTTTGAGAATTGCAATTGAATGAGTGAAAATACTTGCATTTAAAACAAAAACAAATGAAAGGTATGTGTTTATTTACCTGTGGTCAGAGGCGAAGCTATTATGGGACAAGTCCGTCCTTGATTTTTGTAAAAGTATTGGTACATAGTAGTATGTAATTAATATAATTAGGATGTAATTTTTAATTGAACATAATTATATACTCTATATTTTATTAAAATTCAAATATGAGTGTAAAATTGATCCAAATATAAAAAATATAACATCCAAATAATAAAACTCACACACTTAATAAAAAATCAACCATGCAGCCTACTAACTCTACCTCTCATACGTGGCTAATCCCGGCCCAAGCCCAAATCTATGTCTAACCAACCAAAAAAAAATCAACAGTAACAACATACATGTATGCTTAATTTACTTATATGTATGCTTAATTTTGGTTTAGTATGAATATCAAGAAAAAGAAATGTCTTCTTTCTTTCAAAAGAAAGATTCAAACAATTTGGAGAGTGAAAATCAACATAAAAATACTTAAGCTCCAAAATATTGAGAATAATTGTCTACAATTGATGCAATATGTCAAGTTTTGGCAGCAACTCCGAATAATATTTATTTATTTGTTGACAGATTGATCGTCTGATATTGACTTTGCCCGTGTCTACTGCTATAGTAGAGCGTGCATATTTTCAGCTATGAAAATTGTGAAGATCAGAGTACGAACCAAGATAAACAATGATTTATAGCTAATACTCTTATTATGTAGATTGAGAAAGATATTACTATGAAAATTACACTATTTGTCCTCAATTAGTTGTACACTTTGCGTGGACGCGGAAATTAAGATAAATGTAAAATTTAATGTAGTTTGACATAATAAATTAAATAGATAGACTCGAAAGAAAGACTTCGCGACGGTTAACTAATGGCCAAAATGTACTTGAACTACGATAACTGTATCGTATAAGTATCCAAACTTTATATCGACGAGATGAACCACTTAAAGTGAAGAAAAGTTTATGAGATATTTATGAAGGCAAAGGTTAAAGGAAAAATGTCACACTGAAAATTTAGTCCCGTTAACGGTGCTCGTAGGGTACTTCTTAAAGGTAATTTTATTTCTATTTTTTGTATTATCTTAATAAATTTATTTCCTTCTTCTTTTGTATCATTACTGTACATGCATACATGAAAATGCATATGAAAATGAAATAATGTTACCTTTAAAAAGTGCCCCAAAGCACAATTTAACATTACCCTTAACAAATTTAAAAGAAAATTAGAGAAAGTCTATCAAATGAAAATCACTTTAGAGGTTTAATAACCCGACACGTTAGATCAAGATCCCTAAGTGAACTAATCAAGCTCCTAACCTTTACATTATAAATAGTTCATAGTTCCTTTCTAATTTGAATTAGAATATGCTCCTTTCGTTCTTAAAAAAATTGTACATTTATTTTTTAGTAATTAATTTATGATTTTATTTCTTTAGCATTTGATATATAAAATTAAATAATTTAGATGTAAATTATAAATTACTGTGTCTAGTTTCTAAAGAAATTTTTCCCAAATTTTTTAATTAATTCTTTTTAGTAATAATCCGAATCTCCCATAATATCGAAAAAGAAATGCACCAATTTTTCTAGGGCGGGAGGAGTACAAAATTAATACTGTAGGTTATGATAGTAATACACATTAGCCCTTAACTATATCTAAAATTGACAATTTGATCAGGGTCCCTGATCTATAATCTGTAATCAATTTAAACGCGCAACCCTCACCCTCTCGCATCTTTCATTAAGTGGAAAAATATTGCATTGTTGGGCGTTGGACTTGGATATATACGTCGTTTAAGTTTATACGCTTTCATTTTATCCCTTTATACTATCTTCATCCCAAAATGATTTAAATATTGAATTTTTTTATATTGTTTCTAACTCAAATTATTGTTATGAATAATTTTTTAAAAAAATCTTTAAAATATATTCTAAACATTGTCATTAATTTACACATAAATTATTTAATTTACAATATCAAATTTGTGTGCATTACGTCGTCACTCTAAACTGAGGAACTGATTTGTAATGTAACCTCATTCACACGGACGTAAGAGTTAAGACGCAATCACGAGTTAGTCCGCTATGATCGAATCTATTTCCATATTTATGGATATGATTTTATTTCCCCTCGGTGAAAGGTGAAACTTCGAGTTATTACTTGAAGACAGCACCTTCCAAGTTTCACACAATAGACAAGACAGCACTTAACGTCCCTGATTAGTATAAGAGCCTATTACATTCAAATGACCTTTCTATTTTAAACCGTGTCTATAAACTATATAACGAATTAAAAATGTAATTCGATTGTAAAACCATTATTTTATTGCCAACTGACTGCAACTTGAAGATTATTTTTGGCATGAACTTAATTAAAAAGACCTTCATTTTCACTCCCTATAATATTACCAGTAAAGATAAGGATTATGTTGCACTTTACATTTTATCAAAAGAAAATCAGAAAGTTGCACTTTGCACTGGCAAATAAGCTAGGTGGTTAGAGTGCTTTAGAGCCTAACTCGTCTTATTACATTATATTATACATCTATACATTTAAAAACTTACCTAAATATTCTTATTTTATTTTCCTTTATCTTAATTAGTTTTTATTATCATATATATATTAGAATTTATTTTATTTCTTAATTATATAGCTTAACTATTTTCTTTTTTTTTATTTGTTATTATACATCTTTATAAATAATGTATGATATATTTTATTCTTTTTCCTTTTGTCTCTAATTATATATGCACATTATATTATATACATTATAACATACTCCATCCGTCCCACGAAGATTGCACCATTTCTTTTTTTGTTTCAAGTTGCAGTGTTTGACTCAAAATTTAACTAAGATAAACAGTGAAAAAAAAAATATATATATATAGAAAGTTTAGATGACAAATTATGAGAAGCATATGAATCATTTAACTTTACATGTCTATGAATTCATAAAAATAAATCGTAGATTAAATACTGTGAAAACAGTAAAGAAATGGTGCAATCTTTGTGGGACGAAGTATATATAGGAGATAAATAGTTAATTGAGTGTTTTTATTTTTACTTTTAAAAATGTTTATTATTTACCGGAGTATAAATCTTTTTCGGTTTGTTTGTTACTCCTTATTGTGTATAAATCTTTCTCGGTTTGTTTGTTACTCTTATTGTATATATAACTTTCATAATATATTGTAGTACATAACAATTATACACACACATTTAGAAACATGAGTTGATAAAGATGAATAGTTATTAATATTCTTATTGATTGACAATGATGAAAATGGTAAATAATAATAATAATAGTAATAATAATAAATGCAATGAGATTTGATATGATATGAATAATAAATGCCCATAGCAAGGCAGAAAAGAGCATCATATTTAATCCATAATCTCAACTAAAACGCTGAAAGAAATAATCTCAGATGCTTTTTGACTCATTTTTAGTTTACTAAACATTTTTATTCATACCAAAATATACATATGATACATATCAAGTAGGAGTATGTAACATAGTTTATATCTCAATTTTCATATTTTTTTTAAACTTAGTTAATATATACTCCATATTATCAATCTAAATAAATTACATTTTAACTAAAATCATGAACCATGACGGGTTGATTCAAACCTCGTTCTATATTACCAGTAAAAAAATTTGAAAATCTTGGGATGCATATTTTAATTGATGGATAAGATGTACGTGAGTAGATAAATTTGAGAAAAATGTTATTTGATAAAAAAAAATTGATGAAAAATTGATGGATTTAAGAGAGTGTTTGGTTCAAGGATTCTAGGAATATGGATTTTGAAAATCCCATGAATCCATGGAATCCTGTGTTTGGTTCATTTTAGAAAATAATTCTCCATCATTCTCAAAATCCTTGGATCCCTCATCATTCACAAATTCTTGGATTCAAAATAACACCTATAAGCACGGTATTCTTAAAATCCATAAAATTGTTATGTTACAAAAATTAGAACAATGACATCAAATTTTATATATTTACACATTTAGTCCCCAAACTTTTATAATTTTTACAAAATGGTCCCTATAAACCGGTCAATTCGGTTCGGTTTTAACCGCCACCTCACGGTTTTAATAGATAGTGTTTAAATTCAGTTTGGTTAGCAAATTTTTTTATTACCGCCACCTCACGGTCCAAATATTAACTTCGCTACTGTGTGTATTGGAAATTGAAAAAATGATGACTTTGTTTTTGGGAAATTTTTTGGTGAACAAAGGGTTAATAGTAAGGTCACTTGAACCCCCGTAGCCAAAGCTAGGCTGTCCCCTCCAAACAAACAGGATGTTAGGTCAGTTCCAAGTCTAGTCCGGGTTTTGAATGGAAGGTAGAGCATCACGTTACCCGAACAAGATGAGATGGAGCCATTGATGTGAGACCTTTTATCCGTTTGTTTCAAATTATTAAGATTAATGTTAGAGATGGAGAAATTTAATAAACCTCTGATATTATTGTTTCAAGATAACCATTGTCACCTTGCTTGCACTGTTTTAGCACACACAAAACCGCAGCAAGGAAAAAGTAATCAAAAAGCAATGCTAGAGAGGAAGAAACGTGTATGCTAATGCCAGAATTAAAGGAAATCCTCCTCAATATCTCTTCATTCATTATTCCAATTTCAATCTCTAGGCTGTCTGTAGTAGGGCCAAACTGACGTGTCAACTGTTTTTAGATAGAACTAAGCTTGTGATAATCCATTTAACTGATAGGCTGTACAGTTCAAGTTCAAGAGGTTCCAAATCGAATCCATTTAACTGATAGCTGTGTATAAAAGCGGAATGAAACTATGGTCTAGACTTCAAATTCCTATGCTTATTCTGCTACTAGACTGTGAACCCTGCTGTATAAGATTTCCAAGAACTGATAGAAAAGCAACGATATGGACCTTCTCCAAACTAAATGCTCAGCTGAAGTCCTTTAATTCTTCAGACCATACGCTAACCATCTAGCAGTCTGCAGATAACTCTGTTATGTACACTAAAGCTGCCATTTCGTCTGCTACAACTTGTCGGCAATCTTCCCCAATGCATCAGCTAGCTTGTTGAGGACAGCAACTAAGCCATCAGCATGGTTTCTTCTCTGCTCCCTGTCCAATTGGAAGTTGGTGTTCTGAGCTTCAAGTTGTGCCGTCAGCATTTTACCGTTCCTCTCCAAAACGTCAATCAAATGATACTGCAGACTGCTCATCTCCTCGTCCCCTTCGCCCGCAAACCTTTTTCTCTTCCTCCCATCTTGAGAAGAACCAACCTCAGGGATTGGGGTGTGGTGCTTCTCGTTTGCTGCACCTGCATGCCAAACAACTATCCAAATATTGTATTTGGAATTAATGAAAAACCTAACGGTAGTAGCCACACAATTCTTTTAGGGGTTTGATTGACCTGTTTACACATCTCTACATATCAAACTGCATTTTGATCAACCATTGTCATCCAAGTGCACCCTAAATAATCTAATCATAAAAATATTGACATCTATGATGTTCTTGTCTTCTCGAACCCCCAAGACATGAGTCAGCTAATTTCTTAGGCATGAAACATGTGTATCAGATACAGACAAGACTCTTAACAACCATTTCGAAAACATGTTACCATAACATACAGAGCCCCGAACATTCAATCATATCCACAAACAGGCCCACGAACTTAAAGTTAGTTGGATGAGATACAGCCCTGAGCCTTATTTCAGGCAAGAATGCAGGTCAAACAGCTATGCGAAGGGCTAATATAACATCGCTCATTAACGGTAATATTAATTGCATTTAGTTTCCTGGTCTCTTGGTAACAGCTTTGCATATTTCCAATTCCGTAAAATTTAGGGAATTAAATCTGGAACATATATACCTTTAACGGGAGATTATAGGGCCCATCAACATTACTAACTGATTTGTATAAATGTTTACATATCCATGCTAGTCCATAGCTACACGTCCACATTATCCATGTCTCAAAGCCAAGGTAGAAAACAGCCTCTTCAATGCTGAACATAGCATCAACACCATTTCTCACAACAAATATTTAAGTGTGTAATTTCTATGACGAACTACACAGGAATTTTCAAAGTTCCTGATTTCTGAAAAGAACATCTATCTTGTCAAGCCACTCCATTAGATAAAAAAAAAAGGGCAAACAGCAATAAGGTTGAGCCACAGAAAAAGCTACCTTGAAATGGTGATGGTCGAGAAACTTCCTGATTGTAGTGCTTATCTACAAAAATTGCAATAGAAGAGCGAAAATTAGAAGAATTCAAGTAATCAGGCAAAGCTAAAGATAAGACTCTTGATCATCATACTATGCATCCATTGTAAAGACCCTACCTGCTAATACATCTCGAGAGCATAGGAGTCTGAACACAAACCAATTGATTGCCTTGCAGCAAAAGTTTGTTCATATATTTAAGAGCTAATAAAATGCAAGTAAGTTGGTCAAAGTTCCAGCGAAAACTCTTTATGAAACTCACGAGGATAATGATTTAAAAGAACTAGAACCTTGGACATCAAAACTCGGAAAATCCCAATCATGGGAGAGCGAATGAGACAAAAAATCGGCAAAAGGCTGCGAAGTAGTAGTTGTAGTTCTCCTCCCAAGACACAATCACACTCACACCTGGTAGATAACCTTTACCTGAAACGTTGACATGAGAAGACACGGGCTTTGCCGCTACAGGCGAAGGCTCTTCCTTTTCAGCGCTACCGTCTCCATCGTCCTGCTCAAAGTCCGAGAATAAGCCATCATCCGCCGTTGCGCTCCGGCCGCTATCGAAAATGGCCTCCACGTCATCGACTACTGCGGTCGGAGTCGGGGCAAGAGCGAGGGCCAATCCAGGCGATGCCGCCGGGGCCAAAACTTGAGAGCCGCCGTCTAAGATGTCGAAGACCTCTTTATCGAAGAAACCGGGTAGCTTCCTCTCTCTCCTGAGGTCATTTCTCATCACCCAATACGACTCTTTGTCCTCCTTTATGCGACTCTCCCACTCCTTGATCTTCTTAAAATCGCCGGCGAGATTGCTCCACCGTTTCCGGCACTGAACGGGGCCGCGATTGACGCCGTGCCTCTTGCAGTAGGAAGACACCGATGCCCACTTGGGCTCCACCTGGGCCGACCCGAAAGCCATACCGGCGGCTCGGCCACGACGGAGCCGACTCTCGGCGACCCTCTTGCCTTGGATAAGCACCAGAATTTCCTGCCTGGTCCATCGGGGAAGCCTGGGCGCTTTGCCGACTTCTTCACCTCCGTCGACGGAGACCAGACGGGACTCAACGCCGTTAGTTGCGGCGTTGACGGCGTCGGCTTGTCTGTCATCGAGGTTAGGGAATGAAACCGAGCTCAATTTCTCCAAAGCCATCGAAAGGGGAAATCCAAGAGGGTTTTGTAATGGCTCACGTGATGAGAGTATGGTGGAGAGAGCAGGTGAAATAACGGCGTTTCGGAGGACTCCGTTACGCCGTTTGTAGGAGAAGGATCAAATCCGGTCTCACTCCCCCATCATAGGCTATGGGTGAAGAGGAAGAGGAAGAGGAAGGGGAAGAAAGTGAGAGGTTTTGAGGGACACTACTCTCCGTTGAGGTTTTTTTAATCTTTGTTTTTTGGGCCAGGTTGGCGATATTGACCCTTTATTAACCCTTAATTAGGGTTTTCTTATGGAGCCAATCAGAAATTTTTTTGGCTTATCAATGATATTCCTGGTGGAACAAACGGAAAACGGAGATATTATTGTTATTATTATAATAATTACCATTGTATTAAATAACATGCCATATTTCTTTCTTTGCTAAGGTAGTTTCTTGATTTGGAGGGCCAAATCATGAAGGGTCACCACTCAAATCTCACAAGCTGTTTTTGTAATGCACTGTACTTCTCTCTTATTTCTGGTAGGGGGGTCACTTTCTCAAGCGTAGAATATGGCATTAAACGCGTTTTGTTTGGGGCACCCTTAAAGTCCTTTTCGGTTTTCAATTTGTCCATGAGTTTGCCCAATGTTTTGCTTTTGTCAAAACCTCAATAGGAGAATTTAGATTTTTATTAGGTAAATCCACATCCTTGGTTGTTTTTTTATCAACAGGTGACAAGGGATGGCGTCCTAAGCATGCCCTACCACCACTAAAGTAAGGGCTCTCCTTTTTTCTCTTGACCACTCTTATCTTAATCAAATGATTTGGCCTTAATCCTCCTTTTTTTTTCACTTAATGGCTAATGGCCCCCCATATGAAAGAAAAGGCACTTTCTTCTTTTCTGTTGTTTGGACAAATAATTGATTTGGGGCAGTAACCACTATCTCTCTTGAGGAGGGAGATCCTTTGATCTTTCCTTGAATCGGTCTAGTTTTAATTTCCTGGTGGGGAATTAATTAGCTCTAAAGTAGCAATCAGAGATTGTAATTAGGGATAATTTAAATTTGAGGGAAGGCATAATAAGAGTACAACTGGGAAGGAAGGGGTTTGTTTGGATTGGAAGTGCATGCATGAGCAGAGCAGGTCCATTGCATTGGGGGGGTTAGGTTAGTACAGGGTCACATTCTATATGTGATTCGGTGGGCTCCATTCCAATGCCCAATCGGACGGACGGTCTCCTTGTATTCTACTACCATTCACACCGCCTACCTTCCCTTCCCTTCCCTTCCCTTCCCTTCCGTGTGCCAAGCAATCACATTCTCTAATTCCTGCTCATTCTTACGTGCCTTTTATTTTTCTAAAGATTAAAATTATTTTTGTAACTAACTTTTGGGTAAATTACAAAACCTTCGATGAGATTTAAGAACTTTAGGTAGAAATATTTCTAACCCCACAACACTTTAAACTTAACATTTTGGATCTCTTATTTCTCTTTCCCCAACGGGCCACTCCTACCAACTGACGTTATCGCCTGATTGCCACCGTAACACGGACGAGCTCACACCGCAATGACGCAAACGAGCAGATGACTACAGGCTGCCCCTTAACTATTTTGGAGTATAGTTAGTGTAATTACACCTAAAATCTTAAACAATAAACTAATGTCATAAATGATTAAGGAAATGATTAAGGAGGTAACTGAAGATTTCCATAAACTTCAAGGGATAATTGAAGATTTTCGAAAATAGAGAGAGTAAACTAAAGATTTCACTAAACCTCAGAGATTTTTTTTTAATTTACCCTTAACTTTTCAAGATTATTGTTGTATCCATGTCAATTAATTAGACTAGGAGAAGTCGAAGATAATAAATTTTGGTTATTAAATTTGTGGGATCTTACCATTTTACAATATAAAAAGCTATTTCATAGATTTCTTCCAGAAACAAATGATGGTGGGAAAAATATTTTTCATCGTCGTTGAATTAGTTAATTGAATTATGTAGATTTATATGACTAAATATTTTGCATTTCATTGTTCAATTAAGTAATTCTATCCTTAAACGTATATTATACAATTTACAATTAGTTGTTCATATAAATTAATAAGTATGGATAGCCATGAATCAAATAAGTTTTTAGTTACTCCATTTGCCCCATGATAACTGGTGCATTGGACTTTTCATGTTGTGCTTAACATAAACTACTGTTAGAAAATATTTTTTATAAATATAAATATTCTAAAAAAAAAAAAACTTATATGGCAATTACAAATTACAAAAACCCTACTAAGGCTTGGGGAAATTCGCTACTATTCAATGAATTGTAGCAAAAGTTACGGTATTATTATACTTCTTCCTTCTCTTTTTAGATGCTACATTTTTTTAACATTTAATCTATAATTTTTTCCATTAACATTTTATTATATATATTTCAATTTAATCTATAATTCTTTTCCTTTAACATTTTAGTATATTTTTTAAATATTTTTTTAACAAACTATTTCTAATAAAAAATTGAGTCGAACACAAGTGCAAAAGTAACATTTACATCTAAAAGGGGACGGAAGGAATGTACAGTATAATTCTTTTCATGAATTTTTAGACATTTAAAGTTAAATAATACATATTGTATCATATTTTGTAACATACATTTTCTAAATATATTTTTTAGATTTTTTAACCACTTATTTTTATAAATATTTGAGTCAAACATTGAACCTTATTTAAGTAAATTATTTGAAAATTATACGTATACATGATTGTACTACACTCATATTTGTAATCACTTATTTCTCATAGAATCTTTTAAAAAAAAAGGATAACCAATTTGGGACAAGAGAGTATGTTATAAATTCAGTAATAATAATAATAACAACAACAACAATATTCATACAGTTGGTTATGGGTATGGGTAAGCTTTTTATATTGTAAAATGGTAAGATCCCACAAATTTAATAACCAAAATTTATTATTTTCGACTTCTCTTAGTCTAATTAATTGACATGGATACAACAATAATCTTGAAAAGTTAAGGGTAAATTACAAAAAAAAAAAAATCTTCGAGGTTTAGTGAAATCTCATTTTCATAATAACATTAAAAAAATTTCATAATCTCATTTTCAGTCCAACTATTTATCTCACAAAGATTTCATCCTTAACTTTTTATTACAAAAACTCCTCCAACAGAACACAGCCTGTAGACAGTAAACTAAAGATGTATGGGTATCTCTTGTGGTAGGCAAAACATGGGATGCTAATTACCTGGCTAATGCTGGTTCCATGTATTAGGGCGTAGTGAGTGAGGGTGATTTCATGGATTAGTTGAGATGCTGGCATAATTCATTCATCCTTACTAACTACAGTACACACCGAGATTGAGATTGAGATTGAGATTGAGATTTGACCGGTGTTAGCTAAGATCCTACTGCTCATTTCTTGAGGGCCATAGCTCATGAGCAGCAGAGGAATAGTACTAATACTCTTTGTATATACTAGTATTAGTCACGAGGATTATCGGCTAATTATGATATTGATTACTAAGAGCACTCCGGGATCTGTTAATGTTCCCCACGCCAATCAGTATAATTAACAAGAATCATCTCGAATCTTAATCACCAGCCACATCTACAATGATCCTTTGCTTTGCCATTCCTAGCTACAGGAAGGACTATTGAAAGGAATTGAATTTGTTCCTAACTTTTCTGAATTGTTTGTGTTTGATAAGAAGATCAAGACATGTTGAAATTGTTTGGAAATTCTCATTTGTATCCTTTAAAATCAGTATAATTAAAACTTGTTCAAGTTAGTGGAGAACATGTAATGAAAGTAAGTTTTATCAGGGGTTATGTATGATTGATGAAAAGAGTGAATGTAAAACCGAATGTGTAAAAATGAGTTTTCCGGGATGGAGGGGAATAGTTACTAACTAGTTTTCATTCCAACCGGCACGACAATTTAAGCATTTACTTTTTTAATAACTTTTAACATACTAATTTACAAAGTCATTCTTATCTTGAAAATTTAAGAAATAAATCACAAAAAATAGTCAATATGGATATTTTTCTTCTTCAAATGAAATGTTCTATTCAATGATATAATTATTTAATTTGTATTCTTGGAATATTCATCCCTATAGTTTAATTTTGTTTTGTTGTTATTTCTCAATTTCTATGTGGGATTTCATATTTTAATATAGAGAAAATGGTTAAATGGGAAACCCAATACCAAAATTTTCACACCTTAATCTCCAGGATAAGTGAAAGTGTAGCATTATATTTGGGACGAAGAGAGTATTAATTAGAAATCCTGACTTCTGCAACATGGTCAATTTTATGAGAAGTAATTGGAATTTCAAGCTTTACCACATCGACTGATAGAAAATTTTCAGTTTATTTAGGTGTCCAATATAAAAAAAAATAAAAATTAAACTTTTGTATTTTCATGTTAAATATTAGGCGTCATATGCGATCATTATAAAAACAAGTGCATTTTTATAGAGCTGGGGAGTCGAGCTTGTTTGAATTTTTAACAAAATGAAATAGACATATTGAAAAGTTATACACACGAAAATGCAAATAAACATCGGGAATATATTTTTTATCATTTAAACAAATAAAAGGAATGCTAGTTGATGGCGGTTTTATTTGGGTAGCCGCCACGTGTCGGTTATGTTGACGTGTCCTGACGTTATTAGATTAATTCGGAATTCGAGAGAGGAAATAGAGGAGAAATAGAGGAAGGGTCCTCTGTTTGTATTGTGAGTATTGAGAAATTCCGACGATAACCCCCATTTAAGTGAGGATAATGAATGCCTTTATAGCCCAAGGCCAGAGTGGCATTATTGTAATATCCAAATATAGTGCGATAGCGTGTCAGAAGAGCATGTGTCTTTAATACGTTCGGGAGAATCATCTGGAAATTTTCTTAGTATGTTCGGGTCCATTATATCCGGCGATGTCCTTGTGCGGGTTTATGAATTTTTAATGAGGCCCTTATCTTGGGCTATTGTTTGGCTCTTTTGCTAGGCCTTTTTGGGCCTTTTATGTAGATTGGGTCTGGCGGCCATCACTAGTTATATTTAATTAAAACGTATCAAATTAATATGCACAAATCATAAAAATAAAGAATTAGAGGAAAAGTGAAAAAACCATCAAACTACATGAAGTATTTTTGAATTTTTTTAAAAAGTAGCACAAAAATATATAGATAAATATAAGAATACGGTTTTTTTTGTTACGTTTGAAAAAGTAGGTGAATTACTCATAATATTAAATTTAAAAATTGAAAGATCAATGCAAACAAATCATAAAACTAAAAGAAAACATGTGAATAAAAATATAAAAATTGAAAAAAATAAAAGAAAAAGGGAAAACCGCGCTTGACGAGTGTATAAGTTGGTAATAATTACTCATATGTTCACACACAACGTAACTGTATTAATTTTTTGAGATATTGGGTTGGGCTCACTCTTGGTTTCTGCCTGCTTACTCTGGTTGAGCTATTGGGTTGGGCTCACACTATTGCTCCCAAAATGACCGACGCCCATTTCATATTTTCTTGAAGGCCCGGAATGGAAGAGGTTCAATACCTTAAATTATATGCTTGGGCCATGCATCCGCCACCGAACCAGGCCCATGTTTCTCCTTTTTTAATCGAACGGCCCATTTTCCTTTAGTTATGGTGCTGGTTTTGAGACTGTTGTGGATTGATTGTGTAACTACAGTACTCTCTTCACGGGCTCTGCGTTATTGATAATGCCCCCCCCCCATTTCTCGTAAGATTATGTATTAGCAGTATTGTTTTTTGATTAAATGTATCTGCCCGTATTACAATTTCCGAAGAGGCCGAAAATGTAAGCACCCACGTCAGAGGATCCCAATTTTTCAACTCTCTGATTTCTGTCCGTTTACTTGACTTCCTATATGTATAACTAGATCGTACCCTCCTACGGACGGATATCGAAAGAAAAGAACCCCGAATATGATAAAAGTGAAAACAATTTATAAAAAGTCATATAAAAGGTAATAACTAAAATTGATAAAGGAATAACATAATTATTGTACTTGTTTAGTACTCAAATTAAAGTTAAATGTAAAAGTAACTTCAACTATTACAAAGTGGCCACAATCATGCATCATCATCCGTATACATGGGCAATCATCGATACTCGTTATAGTAGATATCGGGTGTTGACGTAATTCCAACCTACATGTTCATGCCAAAATAGATCAATAGCATATCCATCTACGTTCTATCAGTAATAGTATATCAAATATATTACGTACGATTCATCAGCATCAATGCTCCCAACGCGTCTGTCTAACTTGTTCTCACTAACACTATTATCATTAACACTGCAACTGCCCGTCTCTTCAACAGTCAAACAACTATACATAGTACATAAAAATATTAGTCACAATTTAACTGCTTTGATCACATACTCTAACCATTATCACTTATAACATTAAATACCTCTTTACAGCAGAACCACAACCGTCTTCATATGCTAGACGTTTTTGTGGTAGCACGATGTCTCAGGGATAACGCTACAATTACATAATCAATAAAATATGTATAAGATATTATAGATAAAGTCAACATATTGATTGTGAATAATATAGTAGATTCATAATTACATACCCGGTTTATAGTTTCCAACATTGCTCTACACGCAGCAGCATAATCAATTTTTGAAAATGACTTGACGGAAAATGCCGATCGTTTATTTACGATATTATAATCAGTAATCTTAAGATCCCATGTAAACTTCAACCCCTTGACACTCTCTACCATGCTTTCCAACTTATTCGGACCTTCCATCTTTTGAAAAGGAAGTGTGTAATAGTATGATTGTCAATGATTAATAATAAAAATATATATACAACTGAAATATCATAAATAAATAAATGACAAATCACTTACACTTTTCTCATATCCGCTCTTGTTTGAGCATCACATTGGAGCAGTGAGCAACAACATTGTCAAACATAACGAACTTTGACTCACCGGTATGATCTCCTACCATTACCTCCACTTTGAATCTTACGAAACACAAATTAGTATAAGTTAAAAACTCAATTAATTTATATGTGATCGTACGCATATCTATCTCATATGTACACGAACGAAAACATACCGATGGACTGCGGATCGAGCGGTGGTATTGCATAATTTACAATAAAAACCATCTCCTTGCTCAAATACTTTTCGTGAGCATTGACGACATGCTAGATACCGAGCTGGTTATCTGCTTCACACACATTATCATGGCGTTGCATCTGAAATCTTTTATCTGCACAATATAATAAATTTTAATATAATAGATTGATGATATCTATATAATATTTTAAATATGAGAAACAAAACATACGGGAACGACCATATGCTCTTATTGCCTCCAGCTGTCGGAGCACCACACTTTTCACCACCGTGTCTGATCCCCTGGTCGAGCCACTTGCACGTGCATCATCTTTTAGGATAGTGCAAGCATTCGGATTATGAGCAAATCTGCATTGAATTTGATGCCATTTATATAACACTTGATCATTATTCATTTAAATACAATATGATAAATCAAAAATCATAATATATGAAAGGAATACAAAATATAACGTCGCATCATGTATCTTTGCAACTTAGGAATCTCCAAATCAATGTATATTTTTGTCCCACATGTAGCACATAGCTGATACTTACCTAAAATTAAAAAACAAATGGAAATGTAATTACAGTAAAAGCACATGTAATCTCATAAAAATATTTTACATGACATTGCACGTCAACAAACTAATACGTACCAGCATATTCTTTAACATACGTTGTAGTAATCACCACAACCACACATGCATTTACATCAATACTCGCCATATCTTTCAACAGTTTCATCAAATTTCCCCAAAATGTTACCTCAACATAATTTCCACTGCGACAAACAAACGCACGAATTTTATGCTATAATAAATGTACAACATAAATACAATATGATGAAATACAAAAAATGTAAATACCTATGATCAGCTACCCAAATAGATTGCATTTGGGTCACACTTTTATTTCGCATCACAATGTCACGCGGGTCATCATACCTCACTAATCTACCAACAACATCTATATAAAACAATTTTGTTATAAATCGATTAACAAATAACAAATAACAAATAAGCATTACCCATAAACCAAACAAAAGAGGTCACTGTGCAACTCGTGTTTTGCGACCTTTGTTTGAGATGTCTATGATATCCACGAATTCAAACTTGTTTCTAGGAATATCGGGCACCTCGGCCTCAATAGCAGCAACCTTAGTGTACCTTGTGAAGAAAATCTTGTTCACACATTGAACTGCCCGCATAAAATTGACTTTCCAGCGTCGGAGACACACGAGCTGATATATGATCATTCTATAAACAATAAAATAAAATCAGTTGCACACTATACCACAAACTTCATATAATTCAACATGACACAATACATATTATCATTACAGCAAACATACATTAGAATCCAACAAAACCAGCTCTATCCCGATTAATTTATCATCATTCGTGCTAATTGCATCCCATGTGCGAGTTAGTCGCACACGTAACCGCCAATGAAATCCATATTGCTTCAAATCACATATCTGTTGAGTCATTTTCACAGGCAAATACCTACATAAAAAAATGGTGTTACGATCGGCAAATCGATAATAGATACATGACATGTATTTTTTTATTTTACCTTCTCAAGCTTGATTACCATACAATCGATCAAATATTTCTTTGTAAACAATATTCTTTGTATGCTTTGACTTAGTAGGGTTATCGCTATTCAAAAACACTCGAAACCCATCCGGTGATGTCACGCGCGAAGCTGCAACATACATCTGGCCATGAGTAAACACAGGGTTTGGCAAATACAATCCAACATTGTTGAATGTCTGTCCTTGACTCTTATTAATGCTCATCGCAAAACAAACTCTGATAGGGAATTGGCGTCGGGATAGATTAAATGGGAGTTTACTTTCCGAGGGCTCCATCTCAACTCGGGGTATAAGACATCGACTTCCGACGTTGCTTCCCGCGAGTATCTCTGCCTCAATCACCCTCGTCGCTAACTTCGTTACAATGAGTCTGGTCCCGTTACACAACCCGGTTGATTGATTTAAGTTCCTCATTAAGATAATTGGAACACCAACCTTCAACACAAGTTTATGTTTCGGTATACCGAGAGAATTCCAGGACTATTTAGATACTCCACTTTGGATATAGATCGGTTTGCGCCTCGTAATTCTCCGATGTAGTTGATATCCGATCTGCACTAAGATAAATTACACCTTCACCGGGTAATCTTGAAAGAATACGATCATTAACCACATCCACAACATCATTCTTAGGTGAAAGAATAGCTCTCTCTCTCAAATAATCTCGATCAGAAATACTACTCTGCAACTGAGGATAAGTACTATCAATAACAGCATCAATGACATCTCTACCAGATGGCACCAAAAACATATCAGGGAGCTTCAGCCATTCCGGATCCTCGTCATCGTCATCAAATTTCTCTAGAGGTAATAAACCTTCTCCTAACTTCAGAAGCCAATCACTAAACCATGCAACATCCGGAGAACTTGAATTGCGCGATCGCATGTTCTCCGATAACGTGTATACCTTACAATCGACCATAAGTACGAATAGCATAACGTAGATGACACAACATCACCCCTGGTCCCTTGCGGTATTACAGGCAATATCTGCCTAAAGTCACCACCAAGAACCACTGTTTTGCCCCCGAAAACCTTTGTTCCAGCAGAAAGGTCAGACACACTCATCAAATCACGTAAAGAACGATCCATTGCTTCGAATGCATGTCGGTGCGCCATTGGAGCCTCATCCCATAAAATTAATGATGCACGACATATCAATTCGCCCGATACACTCGATTTTTAATACTAAGAAACGAATCCTTAGGAAGCACAATAGGAATCTTCAACCGAGAGTGTGCGGTCTTACCACCCGGTAGAAGCAACGCCGCAATGCCAGAAGTTGCAACTGCTAAAGCTATCTTGCCCTCTGAACGCAATCGAGCCAAAATTGTCTGCCACAAATAAGTTTTACCGGTCCCACCACTACCATAAACAAAGAACATAACACCGGTACGAGAACTCAATGATGTCATAACTTGATCATACACCACACGTTGTCCTTCATTCAGTCCGGCATATAGCAACTCGTGCTCGGTCAGCAATGATCTTCTATCATAACTCAACTCCTCGATAATTAAAGAGTTCTCTTCAATGATCAGAGACCCGATGTCAGGATAAGGCATTCCCTCTATTTCTCTTAATGATCGACCCAATCTATTCATTATTTTCTCTATCTCGTAAAGGGCATAATTAAATTTATCATCATCACTCAATACAAGATCAGGATCCTTTCGCTTTTGACGTTCCATATACAAAATATCATCCATGAAACATCTCCGATGTTTTTCCCAAAGGACCAAAGGTTCGGATACTTGACAAAACAACAACATCGTAACAAACAGTTCACGCAAGCTGCTCGGCATTGCCCAATGAGAAGCTTCATGCAGTGACTCATGCCACTCTCCATCACCTTCAAGCAAACCTAAGGCAAAACATGCATCTCTGTACGTGTCATGCACATGACCATTTACAGTTCGCAACTCCTCGAATGACCTTGGCCCTTTGACAACATTAAGCAGCATACGAAGATAATATCGCTCGCCGGCAGTGGGGTGAGTATAATATAACCTACCTATACTAAGACCTTTCTTACGCCGAGTCCACTCCTTCTCACTCTTTTTCCATACATAGTGGCGAGGAAACTCAACATACGTTAGTTGTCAGGCATCTGGGTCGGTTACATTTACACTCCATCCACGCTAAAAGCGAGTTTTACTTTCAGCATGCCTCTCGTATAACACTACGTAGATCTGAATCCCGATCGAACACAACACTTTGCTCATTAGGGAGATGAAATGTTAGTCGCTCAACGGCTGGATCATGTCGATGAATGAAATATCCAAAAATACGCCAGCATGCCTCCGATCTTTGAGATGTAACGACAGTCCAAGTATTGCTTAATCTCGTCAACTTCGGTCGATTAGATCCATTACCGAGCGGTCACCTCCATTACCGCTCTCAATAACAACGGTTGATCTATCCTCTCCTTTGTGCATGTATTTGCACAGATACTTGATACACATATCCCTATTTGTCTTCTCCACACATACATGACAATCATACTTCACAACCAAATCAACATTGTGAGGAACCACCCATCCATTATCTAGCTCCGTCCCGTTCTTTTTCACTGTATGCTTTGTTGCTCGGCGTCTGTATATCGGATATCCATCTTGTGAAATTGAAGTATGCTTCTGCAATGTACGTGGGTAACGCTTCACGCACCTTTTATCAACCATACAAGGACATTTCATATTAGCATTGCCACATGGCCCATGCATCATATGCTTCAAAGCGACTTCATACGCAACCGGATCTTTAATCTTATCTGGAAGCTCGGCAGATATGAAACAATCAATCTTATGAGGTTCATTGATCCTATCATCGGCATGCAGGAAAAGCGCAATATGAGCATGAGGCTGTCCTCTTTTCTGGAATTCTATTGTAACAATGACTGCATAAAAGTTAAAGTGTCAACCCTAACAAAATTAATTTGATCATTTAATCAAAAACAATGTCCTATAGGGTGGTTTAAAAATAGTACCTCATGGATCGACCGAATAGATTTCCTTTGGTGATGTCGTTCAACGGTGAGTACAGTTTCATCTCAAATACACGAACACCAATATCGGGCCTATCATCCGGGTTCAATCACGGAATGAATTTCGTGAATTCCACTATTTCCTTCCACCTTGGGTTACAGGTCATCGTTATGAATAAATCGGGATGTCCGAGCCACCTACAAATAGCCATTGCATCTTGATAGTTACGCATCATATATCGTGGCCCACCTGTGAAAGATGATGGTAGCATACACGGTCTTCGGTGTGAGAACCCTCGGTATCACCACGCCGAAGAGCATCTTGCAGCCCACATAATACCTCACAGCGGAATCGAGGCTGATTATTCCTTACATAGCAAAATCGTTCCTCAAGAATGCAACTATATGCATACACAACATACTTCTGAAACAACCTGCCTCCCCTTTGAATAACAGAATATACGAATCACGATGTTGTAGCTGAAACGCATAGAACTCACGCATCGTAACTCTATTACGAGATTCACACCACTGAACCATCAACATGACTGATGTCATCACGGTACCCATCGACACCATTTGGGAATAGTACGGAAATGAAGTGACATCAAGCTGCGGATGTAACAAATGTATTCTTCTTGGTCCATGATCTTTTGTGAATACCACTATGTCACGCTTATTACCCTGTTCTTCATCCAAACCCACAGTCAATGCAGCTATATCACTTGATGTTGGCAAGTTGTACCTTCTTCCATCATTAGACCGTGATGAGAGCAACCTCAATCTGACAGGCACATTGTTATACAACTGGTGCATATCGCGTGCTCTTAAATTCTTTCACAAGGGCATTACTCGATCAAACATCTTTGTTAGCTCATGCATTATCTCCGTATCCATATGATTAGCTTGCCCATCACGAAACTCCTCAATCGGTTTTCTATCTCATGCTCGATTATCAAATATATACAATTGAGCAAAACGGGACGATTATTGCTTGATGGTATTAAAGAACCAATGGTGTGATGATTCTCCCCTTTCAAGCGAAATACATATGGTCCATTACCATCATTTATATGATTGTCAATATGGCCACCGGTGGATGTAAATGAGAATCTACAATTAAACTCTCGAATATTTCGTCTAAAGTAAGTGGACAATGGATGTCCAGTGCAATCCGATGCTTCTGCAAAAACAACGGTGGTGATTGCTCAAATGGCAATTGGACTTTTCCATTCGACAACATAGAAAACTTTGGATTTCTCTGCACACTTGAGCGAATGCTCCTTTCCAAATTCCAAAGAACCGCACGACAATTGACATTTGGACAAACACAATCCGGTGGGCCTAGATTCGCTTCTCGGTAAATCTCCTACAACAATGGATGGCGAACAATTGAAAAAATATACGGATAGCTAATAGGTTGTGTGGTAAAGGCTTTAAGGATAACACAACTTACTCATCTGGTCATCACTCTTTGGATGCGGAACAACTTCATCATCGTCTAATGTCTCCGATAACATAGCGTCTGGCCATAATAGAATATATTTAACTTAATGATGATGTCGATGAAAAACATACACCAATACTACAATGATACGCACCTTCTACCATATCATCATGCGTGTCAAGGTTTTGGAATGCGACAGTTGAATCACTTGTCTATAATGTCTCGCCCTCTTAGCTACGTTACGTGGACGTTCTTGACGACTCTCCAACCTCATGTCTACCATTGAATAATTGAGGACATCCGTCTACTTGTGTGACGCATGAATGCCGTGCATTGCTTCTTGATGAGTTAGTACTCTTTGGTACCACATAGCTGCGGACTCGATGAACCAATTTGAAGAGATCTCAGGGGTTGGGTCTAACTTGTGTGCTTACTAAATGATCATTCGGGGTGAAATTACCATTCACCCCATACAGATCGTCTTGGGTGAGGTGATGAATTTTGCGGTAATATGGATGGAGGACTATCATGGTGATTTTGATGGTTAGATTGAGGTAACTTTCCAACTCCATTCATGACACGTGAAATGTGAACATTGTTGGTGGATTGATTACGCTCGGTGGTTCGGACAGCGTCGCCAACTGGTTGGTAAGGTCTTGGAATGGGAATCTATTTGTGGGATGAGGAGAGCTTAAGGCAAAATCATTTGATGTTAAGTTATCATTAACATCGGAACTTTGTGATGAGTGAGGGTTATAAGCGATATTATGAACACTCGGGTTAGCATTATAGGGATCACATGTAAATAGTCCCCTAGGTATATGTTGTCTTGCCAGTTGTCGATTACGACAATCACCAACATGTCATCTTGCTCTAACAGGGAGTCGCCTTCGCATAATCTCCATGCGAGCGGCTCTTCTTTCCGTGAATCCATCAACTCTAAAGATCTATAAAACACTATTAAACCTAATATATATAAAACTTAATGAAACCAAATTCAGATTACTTAAAAAAATAAATAAATAATCCAAACTACTTTGATTTATCACTTATATGTTTTATGTACATTCGGATTTTGATAACTTAAATTTAATCATTTCATAATAACATAGCGTATGATAATTAGCATCAATAAATAAAATAATATTATAACTTAAATCATACCTCAATATCTTACGAGTAGGCGCACAAAACAATAACTACCCAAATAAGCTGATTGATACCTACGTAATAAAATTTTACATGAAACAAATAAACTATCATAAATAAAATCATAACGATAAGGAATAATTCATGTAATATAAACATTTTTATAATTCATGGATTACAATTACTCTAAATAAATCCAAAAATATAAAATATTTAATGGAGTTCGCTATATATATATATTATAAAAACCCCATTTTATATTACACATTAATACAAACGTACCTGACTAAAGCCCATAACAAAAATTAAGCCCATGACTCAATTTCGATTAATTAATGAATATTCATAATTAATGAATACTTTATATAATAAATGTTTATGTGATTTAAAACTTGCACCATTTATTTTATGTGATTTATACATTGCACCATTTATTTTATGTGATTTATATTAATTAATGAATACTTTATATAATAAATGTTTATACTTATAAACTTAAATATGTTTAAAATATGATTAAAAAATTAATTTTTTATAGCATTAAATCAGCTAATTTCAAATGTAATTAAAATTGTAACACTATAATAAGTTAATAATATTTTAGTCTCCCTAAAAGCCCAAACCCACACAAACACAATACGCAGCCCATAACCAATAGGCCCAAACATTTGAGGAGAACAATTACAATAATATTTTCTAATTTCCAAATAAAAAAAATTATAATTTAATCTCCCTAATAGTTCACATTAGAACTATTTTTATGATTTTGTAAAACCAAACCCATTTCTTGTTTAAGTGGAAAACCAAACACATTTTCTATTAAAAGTAACATTATAAATATATCACACATATTATAAAATATAAAAACAATACACGAACAAAACGCACACCATTACAATATAAATTTGAATAATAAATGTTTATACTTATAAACTTAAATATGTTTAAAATATGATTAAAAAATTAATTTTTTATATAGCATTAAATCAGCTAATTTCAAATGTAATTAAAATTGTAACACTATAATAAGTTAATAATATTTTAGTCTCCTAAAAGCCCAAACCCACACAAACACAATACGCAGCCCATAACCAATAGGCCCAAACATTTGAGGAGAACAATTACAATAATATTTTCTAATTTCCAAATAAAAAAATTATAATTTAATCTCCTAATAGTTCACATTAGAACTATTTTTATGATTTTGTAAAACCAAACCCATTTACTGTTTAAGTGGAAAACCAAACACATTTTCTATTAAAAGTAACATTATAAATATATCACACATATTATAAAATATAAAAACAATACACGAACAAAACGCACACCATTACAATATAAATTTGAATAATTGGATGTTAGAAATATTACGAAAGTATAATGTTTAAGTATTTTTAAAACAATTAGTAAAATAATTTTTCAAAACATATAAATGAAATATTTGTAATATTAAATTAAAATCTGCTAATGTAAAACAATTCACGTTATGTTGTGTATTCATATATCAGTAAGTTATACATTGCACAATTTATTTTATGTGATTTATATTAATTAATGAATACTTTATATAATAAATGTTTATACTTATAAACTTAAATATGTTTAAAATATGATTAAAAAATTAATTTTTTATATAGCATTAAAACAGCTAATTTCAAATGTAATTAAAATTGTAACACTATAATAAGTTAATAATATTTTAGTCTCCCTAAAAGCCCAAACCCACACAAACACAATACGCAGCCCATAACCAATAGGCCCAAACATTTGAGGAGACCAATTACAATAAAATTTTCTAATTTCCAAATAAAAATAAATTATAATTTAATCTCCTAATAGTTCACATTAGAACTATTTTTATGATTTTGTAAAACCAAACCCATTTCTTGTTTAAGTGGAAAACCAAACACATTTTCTATTAAAAGTAACATTATAAATATATCACTCATATTATAAAATATAAAAACAATACACGAACAAAACGCACACCATTACAATATAAATTTGAATAATTGGATGTTAGAAATATTACGAAAGTTTAGTGTTTAGGTATTTTTAAAACAATTAGTAAAATGATTTTTCAAAACATATAAATGAAATATTTGTAATATTAAATTTAAATCTCCTAATGTAAAATTTTATGTGATTTTCATATTTAAATATATATAATTACTAAAACTAATCCACAAACCCAACCCATAACCCATAAACCCAAACTAATCCACAAACCCGGTAGCCCACCCAAAAGCCCAAACTACCAGCCCAACCCAAACTCTAACCCACTACCCTAGTATAAATAGCTAACACACTCCTAACCCTACACGACTCCCACATAATTCGGCCGCCTCTCACCCTCTCTCTCTCTCTGTCTCTCTCTCAACCTCTCTCTCTCTCGGCCGACTAACATGTTTCCACAACGTGTTCTAGGGTTTCTTCAACTGAAACCCCCACCATCCGCCGCCTGGATCTTTTCCCATCGAAGGTCCGCCGTGAAACTCTGTTTTCCGGCGGCCTCCTATGGCGGCGAAAATTAAACTCGTTTTGTTTTCAACTGGTTTTCGTTCTTTCGTAGATTCTGATTTCTAATTTATTTCAAAAATCCACTCCTTGCTCTCATGAATCGGTAGCACTTCCTCCATGTGCTTCCCGATTCTGAGAATCAACAAAGGAAAAGTCCAACAATAACCGCCCGATTTATATCCTTCGATTGTCCGCCTTGAATATTTGTTTTACGGTGGCTTTCGCTTCGGGAACATGCTTACGGTTTTCAAGAACCAGATCCATTGATCATCGCTGAATCCGTCGATTTATTTCCAGGTTTATTTTCATTTTACTTGCAACGTATGTTTGAATAAAATTCTGAAACCCTTTTCTGCTGTTTATTCAAATCTTTTTAACGATCTACACTAATCGCCGCCTCGAACTATTTTGATCCTTTGGCGACACGAATCCATGTCTAGCATCGGTCGTTGTGATGGCGAACATTTTTTGTTTTCGAAACAATAATTTTTGTATAGCATTTGAAAACCGGTTAACAACGTTTTGATGAAAAACTTTTTGATCTTCATCTGTTCTTCATAAAATACCACAAATCGGACTTGATTTGTACTATCGACTTTACATTAATAGCCGCCTATATTGAATTGTTTTTTCAAATTTTTAACAGATTCTCGGGCTGCTGAGAAACCCTAACTCGCAAGGACACTTTGAAAAACATGGGTAATATCATAAAGCTGTTTGTTAATTTATAACTCAAGATTCATACATGTTATGCTATTCTTGTATAAAAGTACTTCATATTATGATCTGATAAACGAAATTGATGTATGATGAAAAAGGCTTACTTGTTCTCACGCCAAAATGCTCTGTGTTCTTCCTGAATTTAGTTATCCTCTTAAGTTAAAATTCCTTTCCTGTAGATGTTCAATCATAATTAGAGATTCCTGTAGACAGAGTTACAAAGATCAAACAGAATCTATCCGAATATATTTAATCTTGAGTAAGAAATATCTTGATTAATTGTACAATCTTTCATCTTTCTTAGGAACTGAATTGTATGACCATATTTCTAACAGGGTTTATTTTGCATCACAGGTTTTGAGGCTGCTGAGAAATCCTAACTCACAAGGAAACTATAAATAACATGGGTAATTCCACAAACTTTTTGTTAAATATTAACTCAAGATTCATACGTGCATTGCTATTAGTGTATAAACAACTTCATATTATGATATGATAAAAACAAATTGATGTATGAAAAATTATGCTTACTTGTTCTCACGGCAAGATGCTCTGTGCTTCATTAATTGAGTTATCCTCCCAAGTTGTAATTCCTTTCGTGTATATGTTAAATCATAATCAGAGATGAGTACGCATAATGGAATATGACTGCTCTAATGATTAATAATAGAGTTTAATACGAAGATACCTATTGCAGTGTTTATCAAATCAGTAGACTAAGGTTGTACAAATTGAAATCTGTATATAGCTGAATGTTCTTATCTGTTTGCCGAAAATATATGATAGAGTTCTAATAGGTTTCTAATAATTAAGAGTCCTAACCATTCAAGATATTTCACTTGATATTATCCATGTTTCCCGAAATATTTTGAATTATAACAACAGAATATTTTCTGATTTTATCCTAAATCTCGTATTTTTACTTATTTTAAAATTGTCTTTTTAGTAATTGATAAATTCGTATTATTAATCATATTTGATAAATCTAACTTAATTCGTATTATATTGTGGGCTTTTAAATGATGTTAAATCTATTTCATACAAACTTATTTCGTATCAAATTTAACTAATTCGTGGGTCTTAGGTTGTACACGCGGGCTTGATTGGGCTTAAGTGTGGGCCAAGAGTATTCAACGTCGGTTAGGTAAATTCCAAACTTTTATTTTTACATCCGAGTTTAATTAGAAAAATGTTCGCCCCTTAGCATTTTGACTATGTGGGGTTAGGAAATGTGTTTCTTAATCATGTTTATCTACCTCGCTAGTTTGAAGTTCTTAGGGCCGCCATCAACGATTTGTTGTTTTAGGTGTCTCGCTAGCCCTCAACGACATAGGTCACGATTTCATTTCATCATGTTTTGTGCCTGTCTATGAAATAATCTAGTAAGTAAGAATAACTTTAGAAAACTAATTAATTCTAATTTTAACCTCAAATTAGTTTTGAATAATATAGTGTATAGGATATAAGATATAGATTCAATTTAAATGTAGTCGGACAGCTCAGAATAGCACCCTAAAAACAGTCACTTGGATAGAAATTTTATTGGGGCTAAGTTAAAATTAATAATGTATAGATGAGACTAATGCTAATTCGATTACTTTACATCTCTGATGCCTTTCGATTCTTGACTTAATTTGTATTACATTGTGGGCTTTTAAATCATGTTAAATCTATTTCATACAAACTTATTTCGTATCAAATCTAACTAATCCTGTGGGCCTTAGGTTGTGTAACGCGGGCTTGATTGGGCTTAAGTGTGGGCCAACAGTATTCCACGTCGGTCAGGTAAATTCCAAACTTTTATTTTTACATCAGAGTTTACTTAGAAAAATGTTCGCCCCCTTAGCATTTTGACTATGCGGGGTTAGGAGATGTGTTTCTCAATCATGTTTATCTGCCTCGCTAGTTTTGAAGTTTTTAGGGCCGCCATCAACGATTTGCTGTTTTAGGTCTCTCGCTAGTCCTCAACGACTTAGGTCGCGATTTCATTTCATCATGTTTCGTGCTTGTCTATGAAATAATCTAGTGTATAGGATAATATATATATATATAGTGTATAGGATAAAAGATATAGATTCAACTTAAACGTAGTCGGACAGCTCATAATAGCACCCTAAAAACTATTACTTGAATAGAAATTTTATTGGGGCTAAGTTAAAATCTCAAATTTATAGATGGTACTAATGCTAACTCGATTACTTTACATCTCTGGTCTGCTCGCTTCTTCTGAAGATCAGCCAGTTCCCTCTCTGCTTCAGCCAGCCTAGCATTCAACTCTAAATTTTCTGTCACGACTTCCTTCAAGGATGGAAGTTTATCCTTCAAAACTTGGTATGCCTCACGGAGTTGCATGTTCTCCTGCATGATCCAGTCGCGTTCGTTCAGCATGTCTTTAACTGATTGAAGTGCAACCTCCTTCTCTTCTCTCTCTGCCTTCATAGTTAGATAATTTACGTCTCCAAATTCCATACCAAGAAAGTCCTGGAATCCTTGCATTGCTCGCAACGCCGCTGCTTTGCTTCGTTTGCTTTGCCTTTTTAGTTCCAAACCCTTTGTTGGAGCTAAATGCGTGAAGGTCACTGTTGACTCTAACTTCATTATGATTACAGTATACCACCTTCTGTTGGAAAGATGGTGCCTGAACCGAGGTTTAGGAAGTCCTAAAAACTTCCTCAACCTGTTTAACTCTCTCACAAAGTCTATGTAGTAATCTGCCATTTCTTGAGGTTACGAAAATTTTGTTAACACCGCTCAGTATATTCGAGTTGGTTTATCAACTATTTATAGTAGTATTGCTTCAGGAAATCTGCGGTTTAAATTGAGATTGAGTCTTGAATAGTTAAAATGTTATCCTCAATCTTGGTTGTTATTTTCGGATACCGTAATCAAAATCGTTTTTCGCAAATCCCATTACTAAAATTATTTCTATAATATGTTTTTTATATCGATAGATTCTGTTTAGAACTTTTATCCGGTTCAAACTCTTTACCAAATTGTATCTTGATGATAAAAAATGTGCTGAGATCTAGAACAATACAATCGTCATACGCATATATTGAAAATCGTCGCAAAATAAATTAGTAAATACATGTTTTTGTTTGATTAGTGTTCTGTTAAAAATACATGGACATTTTTTCATTTAGATTATAAAGTGTTTTGTAATTGTATATATAACAAATAATCAGTTGATCTACTATATTTCTGCTAAAGACTTGATGCATTCAATTAAAAGAACATAAACAAATATATAAATACCACCGGGGGGTTTCTGAGCTACTACTTCTCTACTAAAGTCTTATACTCAGTTGATCTACTACTTCTCTACTAAAGACTTGTTGCATTTAATTTAAATAACTTAAACAAATGATCAATTGATTAACTACATCTCTGCTGAAGTCTTCAGTTTCTCTATCTCCGCCTGAAGTGACTCATTCAACCTTGTAAGCTCTCTGTTGCGGGACATAATAGAATTCTGCTCCTTACGAGCGATATGTAGCTTTCTGTTCAAATTACTAATCTCATGTTCTAGGCATTTCATTGACTCATAGTTCAGATCGAAAGCTTCCATATCTTCATATTTCAAGAAATATTCTATGCAGGCCCTAGCCCTGCATTGTTAGCCTCTTTCCTTGTTTCGTACGAGCCACGTGCAACAATCTCCACCGCCTTTCCTGATTTAGGAAGAATAATTTTTAGGCGTCCATCAAAGAATAACCCACCAGATGATCTTGGGCAGTACACTGGATTTGGAATCTCCAGATCCTTTGCTAGCTTCTGAAGAACCTCGACATATGGAATTTCAAACCCCTTCATTCTGCAAAATATAGGAATAGTATTAATATTAATAATTTCGGTAGTTGAGGAGTGTTCTAATTAAAACCCCTTCATTATTGCGTACCTTAAACCTTCGGAAGAAATGAAGCTCTGTCTTCTGATTTGTTAAACTGAGTCTTCCCTTTATATAGTAGTTTTGTCGAAATTTTGGGTGGGAAAAAACAGTTCACGTTTCAGAAGTTTAAATTGTTTGGTGGCGGTAAGCTAACGTTTTTTGATATTCGAAGTTCCTTTGTTTTAATATACTGAAATAAAATCAAATTTATGAACACAAATTATAAAAATCCATTCATAAAGACTTTTTACGTAAAACGCACAGCACATTGAATAATTATTTAAAATAACACTAACTCTAAAAAAATCCGGACTTTGAATCCTACGGATTAGAAACGTGATCTATTCAACCCTATCTCATCTATTGGACCCTATCTCATTGTTGTTCGACGTGATTCCTTTGATGACCTGGTGACCCTCTTTGGTATCTCCTGTCGCCTCAACTTTTTTACCTCTTTTTCAAGTTCTTCGTTTTTCAACGTCAGGCTTCCGACCATCGATTTATACACATCTATCTCCTCTTCCGTAAAAAGCTTGTAATAATGCAGATCCAATTGAGTTTCTCTCAATTTGTGATAGTTCAGATCCTTGAAAACCAGCCCGTGCTCATCCTGTAGCCATTCAATGCCTTGCATTGCTTTGCTTTGTCATACGCAGCTTGTTTGGTCTTGTAGGTGCAAATTGTTGATATGGAGTGTGCCTTCTTTGCTAGATCATACTTTATCGATACCACACCTATGAATAATCCATCCGTCGGGCTCACTTTGATCGAGTATTTGGGTTTCTTCAATCCAAATTTCCTCATGATTTTATAAAGCGGTTTCTTGAAGGAAAGTTCCACGATCGGCATTCTCGCTTGATTAATGAACAAACTCATAAATACTTTGGAAAGTTGTAATTACAATTGGTCAAAATAAATGACTTACGTTGGTATTGAAGCGCGAATTGGTGCTCTCTATATCTGCTATCCGAAATCGCCGAACTTGTGCAAGGGTTTTTATGAAGTGAAGTTCCTTTATAGGTGTTTTGATCACGGTACTTGTTCTATTTGAATTAGGATTCGTTTAATTTGATCGGATCGTTAATTCTGTAACCCTATCTCGAATCTGTAAAAGTCGTCCTTATCCCAAGTTAATAGGGCTAAATTACGCATTTCATTCTTGGACTTTTCGAATTGTAAATAGCACTTCTTTAGTTTTGAAACGCGGCAACAAAACATTCATTCATCAAAAATATCTGCCATTGTTTCCAGGACAAGTAAACATTCATTCATCAAAAATGTCTATTTCTTCTTTGAAATTGCGATAGACCACTTGTAGAGAGAACTACATCCCCAACTTATTCGGATATTAATTTTTGATTTGAACAAATGATCATGAATTACTAATCATCAAAATTGGTCGTGCTTTCTGCTTCGTCCTCTACTTCCTCGTTTGAAGGTGGGGGAATAGCCATTACCCTTCGGGATGTGGCCAGTTGATGCACACCTCTGTTGTCATTGTAAATTTTGCGTCTATTTGCTTCATGTTCTGTTCTCATTCCTTGCAAATCAATGACCTGTAATTCGTGTAGTTCTTATAATCATTATATGTTTATATGCTTATAAAGCAACAAAGGAAACAGAAATATATGAATACCTGTCTTCTATGTGTCTTTGATGCATGTTGTGAGAGTTGTAGCCTCCGAGTTCAATAACCTTAAATGATTAGTCATCGCATTTTAAATGGTGGCATTTGATGTTTTCAACCTGAAAATGTTCAAAGGGTTCCTTTTGATGTTTACTGATGAATATATGATATATGAAACTGGTTTCGAAATTACCAATTGTTGCAGCATCTCCAATTTCTGCTTTAGTTGACGGTGATTTTCTTGAAGTTCCACCACTTGTTCATAGAGGGCTTCATGACCTTGGCGGATGGCCATTGCACTTCAAAATTTGTAAACTGGTTGGGAGTGACTTCAAATATCAAGATGTATTTATAGGAAAAAAAATAGGTTAAATTTTGTATCGTATTACATTTGTTTTGGCGGTATAAGTGTAAAATTTAAACTTTCCGTTTTAAATTTGAATTCCGATTTGATATGCTAACAAACAGAAACAGATTTGTTCGTCTGAATCATAACTAACAAATCAGAAATTGTTTTTTACTTGCGCATGGGGGGGGTTTCGCCAATTTCCATTTTTCCTACCTTGTCCAGTACTAAATTCTAAAATTACAAAATATGCCATTTAGGTAACACTACGTTTCTAGAAACAATGTCCACGTGTCATTACGAGAATGCTTCTTAGATTGATAGACAATTTTAACCTTCTGTATGTTTCAGTTTTATTACTATATAGTAGATTGTTAACACCCGATTTTTGTCCGAAATTTTAATTAACAGTTGTTTTGACATAGATTAATTAATTTGGGATTTGATTTAAACAATTAAAAAAAGTAAAAAGGATTTAATTGAATGTTTAATGATTTTGGGGGAGAAAATCTATAAAAAAAAGGAGAGAGAAAAAGGAATTGAGAAAATGAAGAAAATAAATATAATAATCTGCAAATAATATAATAATTCGAAAATAATATGATAATGACAATAATAATAATCTAATCTAATTTACAACTCTTAAAATTAGGAGTTTCAATTTAATCTCAACTCACTAAACCTTCTCTAATTCTAACTCTAACTCATTGTCTATAAATAGATCCCTCAATTAAACCCTAAATCCATCAACTAATATAGAGAAATTCGATAAAAAATAATCAAAAAAAAGTTGAATTCCTTCCTCAGTCCGTTCACAACCGAGCCTCCATTTCAAACACCTCCAATCTAGCAATCTGGCCTTTCAATCTCTGAAACTTGGTGCATTAGGTTCGTGTCACCGTCAGGAGTCCGAATCTACCACCCTTGTCGCCTGAAGCTTCCGGACGGAGGAGAATTTCGCGTCGACCCGCTGCACAACCCGGATCAATCGAGCGATTCGGACCACCGTTGGATGCACCGCCGCCACCATCAACCTCGCGTCGCGCCGCTCTGTTGAACGCCGCTTCTCTCCGCCGCCGACGTTGCCTGGAAGCTGAGACCCGAGTTGCACCTCCATCTCTTCCCTCTCTCCTTCGCGAATTCGCGTCTGCAAGCAGAGGTACGTGTTCTAACTTTTGTTTTTTCTTTTATTTCTTTTCTTCTCTTTTATCATTTCAGCCCCTCATGCTCTCCCCTTTACGTCACTTAGGTCCCTAAGTTTTTAAAAGGTTTCGTTTGAGTCAATAATGTCCACCTCCCTAGTAATCCTTTCACAAGTTTAAAAACTAACAGTTTGGGCACTAGGCCTAAACCTTTAATCTTTTTTCTTAATCCTTGTTGCTAATTCTTTCATTTAAATGGCGTTAACTTATTTATTCTATTATTGATTATTGTCATTATTTCTAGCGTTATTAGAATTAATTATTTTGTATATCATTTAATAAGGAAAAAATAAATAATAAAAAAATCAAGTAACAATATGAAATAAACCCTGTGGTACAAATTTTTGGCAATCAAGAATTTTTATTTTTTGGTTGTAATTGACTAACGGATCTAGAGCTTGTGCAGACCTGTTATTTTAGGTTTCCAATCGACCTAAGCCAAATAGATTAAAATACTTAAGGAGTTGTGTTTTGATTGATGGATGAGATGTATGTGAGTTGAGAAATTTGAGAAAAATATTATTTTATAAAGAATTGATGGTGAATTGATGAGTTTAAGGTTGTTTTATGTATTGGGATTGAGAAAGTTATAATTTTTTTTGGGAAAATTTGGTGTTGAACACACCCTAAGAGTGGCGTGACTTAAATCACTATAATAATCAATTGCCATATTGTTATATTACTTAAGTAAGGTTTTGAATAGGTAAATTTAGAAAAAAATTTGCTGTAAAAAACATATTGTTATATATGAAATGGTGAGTAATTTTACTTAAGTCGTACTACGTGATTACTTTTTTAGTCCCTCCATTCTAAGCTGATTGTCACACCATCTAAATATTTTTGTGCCAAATGAAATGGTTTTTTCCCACGTTTATTTTATTTTACTTTTACCCTTGCAGATGGACTCACTCTAAGAGTTTAGGGAATTTTCTGGGAGGAGTAAGAATGAGTTTGTAATAAACTAATGATGAAAAATTATGTAAAATAAATTAATAACCAAAGACAATCTTAATCTATACAAAAAAAACTAAAAATGACAACACGTTCGAGATTATAGGAGTATTGAATAGTTTGGAAATGTTAGGGACACTTTACTTTGGACACTCTCCCATTCAACAAATGTCATGTAATCATTTTTGTAGGTCTATTTGATTTTGGGTCCACCCAAATGAAGACATGACAAATGTTGAATGGGAAGTGTCCAAAGTGAATATCCAAGAGAATGTCCATAGCATTTTCCTTGAATAGTTATAGATAAACAACTTACGTGGGATGAGGTAATCATGAAACTTTCACCAATCGTACTTGTTGCTCAAAACACATTATGAACTGCATATAATTTAGCTCTCCTGGGCAAGTGGTGGAGATTTAAGGTGGAGAAAAATCAGCTTTGGCAGCAAGTGATATCTACCCTTTATGACCCTGACGGAGGCCTCCAAGGTAACCAGACCTCTAATTCACGAGGGCCGTGGTGTTATATTATTAAAGTGGGGGTTGTTATTGATGCTTATGGAGTGGAGTTTTCAAAAGCTTTTGTGCAAATGTTGGGGAAAGGAAGATCAGATAAAGTTCTGGAAGGAGAGGTGGATTGGCGATTGTCCTCTAAATTCTAAATTCCCTCGTATGTATGCGCTGGAAATTGATAAGGGCTGTAAAGTTGGGGAAATGATAGAGTGGGAAGGGGGAAATCACAGTTGGAAGTGGTCGTGGCGTCATCCACCACGGGGGCGAGAATTGGGAGAATTCAGCAGCTTTATGTCGCTTCTGCGGGATGTCAACGCAAACCGAGACAAATCTGATTTTTGGTGTTAGACAATTGCCTCGGATGGAATTTTTGCAACCAGACCCCTTGTTTTGGCCCTTGACAGTGGTGAGGCCGAAATTTCAGACACTTCAACTATCTGGACACCCTTGCTTCCAAAAAGGGTGAACCTTTTTGCCCGGCGTATGCACCAGAATTTTATTCCATGCCGTCTCACGATGGCGATGAGAGGTATCCCTACACCTTCTACCTCTTGCCCACTCTGCTCAAATTCGTTTGAGAGTGTAGACCATGCCATTTTGCGTTGTCATGCGGTGGGAAAGGTATGGTCTATGATTGCTTCATGGTGGTGTTTACATCCAGTTTTTCTATGGGAAGTGGCGGATCTGTTTTTCCAGTAGACTTCGAATTTGGTCCCTCCAAAGTTTCATCAATGGTGGATTGGCACGTTGATCTCGTCGGCATGGGCGATTTGGCGAGCAAAGAACAAATTTGTTATGGAAGGCAAAAGGTGGAGTTTGATGGAGACTTTCTCAACTATATAGATTTCTTCTCATCTGTGGGTGATAGAAAGGAATCCGAAACTTCAAATTTCATGGACCGATTGGGTGCGCCATCCAATTCCTCCAGTTCTTTGATCTCTCTGCTTTAGGGTTCACGGCGGTTGGGGTGTTTGTTTTCTTTTTGATTGGCCTGGGTTTCCAATCTTTGCTGTAGCGTTATTTTTTGCTTGGTGATGTACTCATTCATGGGTCTTATCTTTTTCTCCTGAGGCAAATTCGGTTCTTTTTATACAATCATTATAACTGTCCAAAAAAATGAACGGCATATAATGAGATATTGCATGTACACAATTTAAAATTTTGAGTTGTAAGAGAGCTCATATTGGGCTATTTGAACTTATTGGTTTTAAAAGCCTTATTGGGCCTTGTCTGTTACTCCTATTTCATCTCACATGATTTTTTTAAAAAAATTACCATCTAACATGACTCTTTTTGTATAACAAATCCACATGACTTAATGATTGAGAAAACTCATATCAAGAGGTTCCTCTGCTTATAATCGACTGTGTTGATCAAAAGTAACCATGGATAAAAACTCAGACAAACAAGAGAGGAAAACAAAGTAAATATGAGAGGCCTATAACGGAAGATAGCTCATTGATAATACAAGGTTTAATTTGTCCGCACTTCGTAGCGGTGTAAATTATAATATTTTATAAGAATTTAATAAGGATGTAATATTAAGTGAAATAAATGTATATTTTTATGAAATAAATGATAAATTATATAAATATTATGGGTGAAAAAAAATTAAGTCTAAGAATCTTTACATTTTATCATGTGAAGTCTAAAACATTAGGGATCAAGCGCAAAATAATAAGAAATAAAAGTAAAATAGAGATTTAGTCTCTTAAATAATTTGAAACACAAATAAATAATATCACTAAATTATGATGAGGTGACACAATCTCATTAGGTGGGTACTATTTATACAAAATTTTATGTATATGTATAGAGTTTTAAATATAAATACTAATTACAGATTATTACTCTTCGTTAAAATCATCAACACTCAAAGAAGGGGAAAAACCATGCCATAAGATTTGAAACTTTGATGACAACATGCTACTTTTTAAATAGTTATAAACTGTAATGGAATTTTCTCTCGCACAAAAAAACGACACTACATTTAACGATGTTTTGAAAATTTATGACCGGGGGCTAATGCTCTACTTTTAAAATAGTTAAAGGTAAGTAATGAGGTTTGTCTATATATATATATATAATGAGGGTATTATTCATCAAGAAGAGAATCCACAATACTGTATTTCTTACAAATTTTATATTCACTTTCAAAATTACCAACACTTTCGATCTCCATAAAAAGTATTAACTAACACACTTTAAAGCAACCAAAATGAAGAAGAAAAAGTGAAGAAATCAGATGGATGAGGTGCGTATTCATCAACTAAACTACCAAATATTTGTGGTCTACTTTCATGAAATAAAAGAGAAAATAAGTAATAATGATTGTAGGTAAAAATTTTTTGGCTTAGTTAAAAACTCAGATTTCCAAAGTTTCGAGGACCAATATACATAATAATTAGAAATAAAAGTCAAAAAAATATTATCTAAATTTTTTATTCTCACAAGTTTCACTTCATTTTTCAAATTTATAAACTTTTCCTTTATAAATAGTAAATGAACACACTTTAAAAGGAAAATTGCAGAAAAAAATAGATAACGTGACACAATGCAATTGGTTTCATACGAATTTTCAAAATTACAAATTTCATACCAATTTTCAAAATTACCATTTTTTCCTATTAGTAACATATTAAATATTATTTAAAAATTAAATAATAAATATTATTTTAAAATTAAATATTAAATATTATTTAAAAATTAATTTTTTTAAAAAAAATACCAATTTTTGAAATTAACATAATAAATATAATTAAAACAATAAATAATAAACATAATTTAAAATTTTAAAAAATATAATGAATGACGTTGCACAACCAATTGGTTGTGTCACTGTTCATCATTGTTCACCAACAGTGTTTTTTCCATAAATAGATAGAAAGAATAATATATTGAGTCTTGTATGATATACCTTATTTTCACTATTGTTCGTTACGTTCAGAATTCTTAATTATCTAAATTTAGGATGTGTTCTTTGTTCTTTGCTTTTTTTGAGGATATTGAAATTAAAAAAAACAAACAAACTGAACTTTATGAAAGAAAATTATTTTTAAAGAAAAGTTGATTTGACAAATTTATAATTTTTTTAAGTAAAAGAACACACTATTACTAAAATACATTAATGTATCACAATGCATTTTCTTTCATAGAACCAAAATGGACGAAAATTATGGTGAATGTAAGAATAATCACATGGAAACTCGCACATGGTTGGTGAGCCAATCGATCAACCTTCCTCGAGAAGAGATGAGCGCAACAGATTGATTATCCTTCATCTTTCTCATTCAAATTGTCTCATGATTACTTTTAATTTTTGAAAATAAAGTAGGTAACAAACACTACATATTATGATGATTTTAAAAACTGAACCGGAAATAGAACAGTCTAGACTCTGGTTTCATGGTTCAACCGTTTGGATCACCGGTCCAACTGATTACTTTCTTAAAGTTAGCTATTATCATTCACTATATAGAATTAATATGAAATAATTTAAATATGAAATAATACACTATGTAGAAAGCACACGTTTTACCGTGGTCGTTATTGCGGCTAAGGCCATGGAAAGTGGCCCAGCCACAGTAAACGATGCGGTAAGTGACCCTTACCACGGATGTTTCCACGGAGGAGGTCGCGGTAAACCTTAATGAGTTAACTCTAGTGAGGAAAGAACTTGCTTGGCCTAGTGATAATGCAGATTTTTTATACTAAAATAATAATTTAAAATATAAATTAGTGATTTTATAAGAAGGGAAACAATATTTTATATTTTAATTAATTATGTAATTTAAAATAATAATTTAAAATTATTGAAAATTATTTTTTTATGTTTATATTATTGTTTACAATTTTTTAAAAGATAATATGAGAAAATATTAAAAACATTAAGGTGTTAAATATGAATTTATAAACAAATGTAGAATAAATTAAAATTAGTAATAAAAATTTGGGAGTTTTTGACAAATTTCTTCAAAAAAATGTAAATAAAAAAGGGAATCGCCAATTTTTTGGTTTTGACCGATTCTTGATCAGTGTTCCTCAAACCGAAAACCGGACCGATCGTCAAGCCGGTTTGCAGTTCGACCGACCGGTCCGGTCAGGTTTTCAGAACCATGCGTATTACCGGGGGTTGGTGGCGGTCAACTCGTTATCCAATTCACTACTACATTGGCAGAAAGGGACACTATCTATTTCGCTACTAAAATGAATGGTACTATGCGGCATGGTTAAAAAAACGAACCGGTCATTGAACCGTAAAGTTAGTGGTTCGAGGTTTAATCGGTCGAGTCGGTTGAATCAGTAGTTGGACCGTTACTTTTATATTATTATAAATTATTAATAAAGTAACCATCTTATAGAACTGCAACAAAATAATTCATATAATAATGCATATTTTTAAGAATCAATAAGAACTATTATTATTTACTTAAAAATATGAAGGTTAAAGTAATAATTCTAAAGAATATAAGAGTTTATTTGTACAAAAAAACTTTGTGGATGATTTAGAGTTAAGTAGATAAAACCCTAATATTGACTCTCACTCCTCAATTAAATTTGAGTTTTTTTTCCTTATTTGAGTTTGTTTTTTTAAAAAAATAAAATTAAATTTGAATTTTTTTAAACTTTTTTGTTAGAGACCAGGTTGGCATACCAGTGCAACTGGCGTTCCCTGCATCCCTAACTCATGGACTTCTCGTACCCGGTTACGAGTTTTATGTCTTCCCCAGGACTCGAACATGGGACTCCGGGCTTAATGTCCCATTTAGCACGAGTCCTGGGGAAGGCATAAAACTCGTAACCGGGTACGAGAAGTCCGTGAGTTTTGGATGCAGGGAACGCCAATTGGACTGGTATGCCAACCTGGTCTCTAACAACCTGGCTGCAATAGAACTTGTTCCTACAACAAAAGCCAGCAGACTAGAACACCAAAGAACAACAGAAATGAAGAAACAAAAATTAGAGCTACTTTCAACAAGCCGATCCTTAACGAACCAACTTACTTCAGAAAAAACTTGAACATGCAAAATGAAAAGCCCAGCACAATACCAAGAATCGAACCAGCCAATCAGAAGGTAGCTAGAGGGTTTGAAATCCAGTCCATCCAAATGTCCTTGAACCCGTTCCAGCGAGTTGAAAGCCACAAGAACGTAAGCCATTGTATTGAATCGAGGGTTTGACCAGGAGATGTAGTCTTGACTTCAAAGATAGTCTTGTTCCTTTGTTGCCAAAGAATCCATGCTATAACGAGGCAGATTGCATACCACAGCGCGTTAAGCCTTAGTACGGTTAAGATTTCGCGAATGGTTCATTTGGATGACCTCTTCTGTATTAGTGCTGATGAAGACTCCCATTTGACACCATCTGTGAACTAATTGTCAACTTGAAGATGCAAAGGGACACCTTACTAGACTATGACAACTAGTTTCCAGATTTGTAACACATCTCGGACAACCAGTGGAGGGGAGCTGAACGCCACAACGAATGAGTTGCTCTTGGGACGGCAACCGGTCCATTGATGCTTTCCAACAAAATATGTTTATTTTTCTAGATATCCAAATGTTGGGTAGAGGCGTTAATCTTCACCTTTGGAAATTCCAACCTTTGCTCATCCACTTGGTTGCGGTTTTGTTGCCATGCACCCTCACCGCTACCAAGGTCAAATGTCACGGGTGCGCCCGCACCCAGTTGCGGAGGCGGGGCCGTCCCGCGACGGTAGAAGCGGAAGTTACGGCGGAAACGGAAGCGGTTGGTCCAACCGAAATCCGCTGAGTGTGGTGGTCTTGTGACCCGGCCCGCAAAGTTCCGTTCTCAAAGGTCCGATGTCTGAGAACACTTTGCTCACGGAGTATGCAGACAGAGTTATGCGCTTATAACCTTCGAACGTGATTCGACCCGCAACCTACAATTCCCAAACATGGCAAGTATACAGAATAACCCTAGCTATCCATGGTGAGCCTCGCCCCACTAAAATAGGCGAACACTCCACCATCACCAAACATGCAGTTCATGGATAACATTATTCATAACTTCACAGAATCATTCAGATACAGAATGTGTCTAACACATCAGAATATGATCATACCCCGGATCTCGCCTTCCACTGTCATGGACGAGTCCCTGGTCCTACATAGTATCCAGAACATATATATAGAAACAGAATGTATCTAAGATACATAGCATGATCAGAGAGATGACATGCATGCATATACACCTACAGAGCCGACCAAGAAAAACCTTAGAATACCCAAGTGCGAGATCTAGCTGAAACTCCGAGATAAGAAGATCCCCGCAAGTACCGCTGTTACTGCTAACACACCAACAGAAGAGAGATGTAAGTTAACTGTTAGAAACTCATATGCTAACCTTAGCATAAAATCAGAAGTCTGAAAACGGACTATAGATTCAGACTCAGATACAGATACAGATTTAGACCCAGATTCAGACTTCAGATATCAGATCCATATTTCAAACAACAGACTCAGATTTCAGATATCAGATCCAGATTTCAGACAACAGATTCAAATTCAGATTTCAGATCCCTGACTATAGTTACTCAAAAGGACTGTCCCTTACAAACAGAAAATCAGACATAACAAAATAGTACCTGAAACAGAATCAGACAACACACCCCAGACTCACTCTGCGGGTTGTTGGTCAGGTAGTACTCCTGAAACGGTAAACAGAAATGGGGTAAGTCATCTTTCGAGAACTTAGTAAGGGCTTGGGGATAGGCACGGTTTATCTTTACGTAACAACATGCACAACAAAGACAAAGAAAATGCACACAAACAGCAAATAACCAACATATGCTCAACCAACGCAAAACAAACATATGCAATGCACATAAGTAGAATTGTTAGTATAGCAAACAGACACGCTCTGAAACGATAGTCCATTCTGGCCCAGCCACGTAATGAACTACCGCATACACATGAGACTGGTACCAGCTCGAGGTGGCTAACCCCATCGTAACACCACCCCGTAGGAGTTGAATCGTAACACCACCCCGAAGGAGTTGAATCGAACACCACCCCGTAGGAGTTGAATCGAACACCACCCCGTAGGAGTTGAATCGAACACCACCCCGTAGGAGTTGAATCAGAACATCAGCATCTTCGAGTCCTCGCACCTGCACATCAATGCCTATCCCGACTGACCAAGTTTGGGTATCCTCGGGCTACCCTCAATCCAAACTCAGACTCGGTACGCCCATACACGCATTTCATAAAGTAATCCAAAATGCAGAATCGAGAGCAATACTGAAACCTTTGCCGCACTATTACCGATCCGCAGAAGAATCCCGATAAAATCCTGACACTCGGCCCGAAACGCGGTAGTGTGACTTCCGAAGTCTCGTACTACTCCACAACTGTTGATTCAAGCTGAACAACCACACACAAGTCAGAAATCACCAATCTAGACCCCCGGGAACTAATCCCGCAAATTCCCGCACTTTCCCGCAAAATTCCACAGAAAGCTCGGTTTCTCAAACCGAGTTAGAACATTGTTATCTATATACACATAACCACACCCAAACATTTAAATCATACTTTCCCAACATTTACACCACAAACAAGCAAGTAGGTCGGTATTGTTCTCAATTCCAGAAAACGACGTTCCGAACATCGTTTGCTACCTACTTCCATTCCTGATACCAAATCACTTCCAAAACATTCTCAAAACTCAACACAACCATAACCATATTCTTCTTTCAATTTCGGCCTCAACCCTTCCTTTTATACCAAACTTCAATCCAAAGCAATTGAGGTTCCAATCACATGCTTAATTCTTCAATTAAACATTTCTAGCATGCTTACTAACATACTTCACCCTAATCGCTCAAAATCATACCAAACCTTTAAGAACAATTCGGCCAAATTGAGTATTTTTTACCCAACATGCTCACCTTCAAATTGAACCCACATATCAACTTAGAATCATGCTAGGAATAACATATCAAAAGCATGAACTAAGAAAACAACCAATCAACAAGTTTAGAATTCAACATGAATTTCGGTACTTTAGGGTTTTCCAAACCATGATGTTCTTTCATAATCCAACCTTCAATTCCTACACCACTTCATGCCAAGAACAACATACTTAAATCTTGAAGCAAGAAGATGAACACAACATCAAGCCAAGACTTACACAAATTCGGATTCAACATGAACTTTCTCCCATAAATCATGCTCCAAACATACTAATTCATGAAGAACACAAGCTTACCTCAAGCTCAAGTTCAACACCAAGATTAATCCTTCCTTAAACCCTTGTAAGATGAAAAACACTTTGAGAGGTAGAGAGGAAGAAGAACTCACGGATGGTGGAAGAGAAGAAATGAAGCCAAAAATGAATTTCTTCCTTAATTACTCACCTTATATATTTTCCACCTTATTGACTCACCACCTTAGTAACCTAGCCACCTAGCACACACCTTAGTCACCACCTTAGTCACCATGGTGACTAACCTACCAAGCCCAAATCCGAAACCATAAGTGTTGGGATGTAATCCCGCGCCAACTTCGTCCGAGTAACTCCCGACGTGTGCGCTTGCTTGCCCGAGCCAAAAATCCCGTCGTGTGTGCTTGCTCGGTTATCTCCACATTACTCATCCCGAGTCATAACACACCTCACACCAAAGCCGTCACAAAACTTTCATCCCAAGCCCTGGGCATCGCCCGGGAACGAACATTCCGACCCCAAAAATATACTCCGTAGAAAGATGCGGAATGCTCGTACGATCCCACATATGCTGAAAGTTCCCTTTTTCGAGGTCTCGATAAAGCTACCGAGCTTACTGACCGACCCGAAACAAGTCCCGCTTCCGGAAAAATATTTTCCGCGGAAATGTGCGGGGGACCCGTGTGACCTCAAATATGAAAGCATTCTCAAGAATATTACCTAGAAAAGATCCGAAAGCTGTCTGACTAATAGAAAATATGTCCCACATATTTAAAACGGAGCCCCGAAACACCAAAGTCACCACCCGCTCGGGGCGACTGTAACATCATATGAACTACCTAATTATATATATATATATATATATATATATATATATATATATATATATATATATAATCCTAACACATAACATGTGGTTTGGTATATATTTTCAACTCCAAGTAGTGGTTGGACAATATTGAATGGAGTACATGTGTCCGCAAGCAAGCAAGCGTGATGTTACAAGGATTGTGATAATTATTACTCTATCTATTTATGGAAAATGACACTGTTGATTAACAGTGTCATTTTTATTATTTTCTCAATTGTTTTTAATTTAAAGTTTAATTATTTTATTTATCATAAATTTTTTTCTTTAAAAATTCAAATAGTGATTTAGAATTTTCAATTTTTTTAGTTTAAGGTTTAATTACTTTATTTACCAAAAAATTAAAACTTTTTTAAATAGTCATCTAAAATTTCTTAGTTATATAATTTTACCATATCTTCCTCTTTTAATGTAGATGATCCGAAAGTAGGGAAATTCTATGCGTGAACTAACTATAGTATTATATAATTCCCTCTTTTTTAGGTTTAATTACTTGGTTTACCACTAAATTTTTTAAAAAATTCGGACAGATTCTGAAAGTTTATGACTCATATAATTATATCGTATCTTCCTCTTTTAATATTGTTAGTCTCAAAGTCGGCGTGGACCAATTATAACGTCATATAATTTAGACTCATACTCCCTCCGTCCCCAAAGGAATTTCCCACTTTTTTTTTGTTTTTTACTATTTTACGGTAATTAATCTATGATTTTTTTATGAATTGTTAGACATTTAAAACTAAAAAAACTCATATGCATAATTTGAAATGTAAATTTTCTAAATATGTTTTTCTATTTTTGCACTATTTATCTTTATACAAAATTGAGTCAAACACTAAACTTTGAAACATGAAATTCAAAGTGTATATTTTATTTCACCTTTTAGTCATATTTATCAAAACTTATTGTTTTTTACATTTTTTGTTGCTGTTGTTAAAAAACTATCTCTTCCATTTGGCTTTTATTTTTTACCTTTTACGCATTGAGCCCTGAAATTTTGACATTAATACTTATTATCTAGAATGATTGTTTACTTTCTCTTTTTATTTTATGAAGATAAATCAATATCTATAATATTTTTTTTATGTTACAGTCATATCAAATTCTTATAAATTTTGCGATTTACAACAACTGCGGAGCGTGAAAAATTAAATCCTTATTTTGTCCATAGGTGGATGGAAATGAATGGGAAGTGGAAAATGGAAATAGTGACCGTTGAAATGAATGAAAATACTCCATCCGTTCCTGAATAATTGAAGGGTTTGACTTTCATGTTTTGTGTAGCACAGTTTGACTCAATTTTTTTCCAAGATAAATAGTGAAAAAAAATTAAAAAAATATATTTCAAATATTTATACTTCAAATTATGATATACATGTGAATTATTCAACTTTAAATGTCAAAACATTCATGAAAATAAATCATAAATTAAATACATTGAAAACAACAAAATAAACCCTTCAATTATTCATGGACGGATGAAGTATTATAAGTAGCTAGGTAGGAAGATGGAACTAGCCGGCCAAGGGCAACCAAGCAAGCATGCATGTTGCAGTGTTGGATGAAGCACGCCAGCTTATGACATTAGACACGACTACTTTCCTTTGACCTGCCCCCTCCTCTCCCCACATCACATACATAACAATAACATACATTCATTCCCCTGACCACACAACAATCCTTATATATATATATATGGATAAAGTATATTTTTAATCCTTCACTTTGATGTGTGTCATATTTTTAACCCGTTTTAAGAATTCATTCTATTTTAGTCCATTAATTTTGGTTTTGTGTCCTATTGAAGTTCACTACCGTTAATTTATTCGTTAAATTATCCGTTAAGTGACTGAACTTTACGTAATACCCCTACAATTATAACCTAATTACACATTTAATAAAACGATGGCCATTAAAATTTTAATGAATGTACATATAAGTCCCTAAATTTTTTTCTCTTTAGTCTCCATCTCTTCATCATAATCATATGTTCATGCTATCTTCATCATCTCTCTTCATAGGACTAGAAGAACTTTCCATCTTATTTAGAATCACTTCCAAAAAAACCACAACAGTGCAAAATGGTGATTGTACCATCAACTCTCCTGGGGTGAGAGAAGAGGAGTGGATCTAAAGAAGAGGAGTGGTTCGGTGCAGCTCCAGCTAGCCCAAATCTGCTTCTCTCTAAGCTGTGGGTGAGGATTGATCATGCCTTAGGTCAGTCTTCTCGGGTCTAGGCTCTAGTTTTTTGTTGATTCTGGGTTCGCTGTGCTACCAAAGTTTTATTTCCAATTTAGGTGTACTAAGAAGCGTTGTCATTGGAGGATGATGACGGTGGAAGGAAGGAGTGCTCCTGGTTCTGATGATGAACACAATTTTGTCAGTGGCTATTCTCAAGGACGTGGTGAGAAAATGGGCCAAATGGTTTTTTGAAATCCAACCAGGGAAAAAGACCCATATATGGCTTGGTAATTGGTATATACCGTATTAAGGAAGCAACTAGCCTCACCCACCGCCACCTCACTGGAACCAAATTGGGTAGAATAAAATCAAGATCACTGCAGTTCATCTTTTTGTAGTTAAAGATTCACCAAATCAGCCAATTTGAATGAATCGAAAAGGTAATCTCTAGATTTTTGTAGATTAAAGATTTTGTATGTTGGTTGGTATCGGTCTGGTATTATGAACCTAGGAACCCCCAAACACCGTCAAAGGGTCAAAAGCTCAACGAGGAGGCTCACCAAGCCTTGGAGGTTACCTTTGAAAGAAAAGCGCCCAAATTGCAAGGTTGCAGATGATGCGCGCCTTATGCGCGACCTCCTGCGCGCTCAAAGTTTGGATGTGCATCCATGCTCAGGCCATGCGCGCCCACATGTGCGGCACTCTGCGCGCCCAGCTTCAACGTGCAGCCCATCGAGGATATTGCGCGTCCAATGCGCGCCCAGTGCGCATCGTCTGGAGCAACTCGAGGGACCGAACCCAAAATGCGCGCTCTCTGCCTACGCAGAACAAATCACGCACTCCTTGCACGCTCTACGTACCCGGACTCGAAGACGTGCAACTCCGCTCACGCACAGCCTGCGTAGATCACTTGTGTGCACTCTCCGGGCGCGCACCTGTCCCAACCTCTCCACGCAACAACAAACCATTCATGCGCGTTCTCTGCGCTCCAATGCACGTCATATGGAAGGCAAGACAGAACAAGGCAAGGAGACTTCCTTGGGGTTACCCCTTCGCCAAGCATCAACACCTTCTATGCTCGTGCTATGCGCACAGCTCTAAAATCGTACGCGCTCAATGATAGAATTCAAATCTCGTTTCGGCGCAGCTTCAGTCCCACGTTTCTGAGTCAGTAGTAGCTGAAATGTGACAGAAATGATTGAGATTTGCCTCACCCATGCTCTCTATGTTTTTTGGGTGAGTTGGTGAGGCTTGTTCCCTTATCTTTCCCTTTTATGTTTGCTACCCATCTAATTTCAGATTTAGAACATATTTGAAGAGTAAAATCCGCGTACAGTCCCAGTTTAAGTCTCGGCGACCTATTTTAGTCCCAGTTTAAGTATTTGAATCAGTCGAATCCCATTTTTTGAATTCGTGACCTAATGGGGTCCTTTCCGTCCACCCCTTCCGTTATCTTGGACGGAAGGCTGTGAAATGTCGATTTTGCCCTTACTGTGTCTGACTTGGCAGCTGAGGTGGATATAAAATCCGAAAAATCCGAAAAAAATCCGAAAAATCCAAAATAAAATCCTAAAAAATAGGAATTAAATCATATAAATAGGAATCATATAATTATATAATTATCATATAATTATCATATAATTATATATCCGAAAAATCCGATAATAATTAAATAATCCGAAAAATCCAAAATAAAATCATATAATTATCATATAATTATATATCCGAAAAATCCGATAATAATTAAATAATCCGAAAAACCCAAAATAAAATCATATAATTATCATATAGTTAAATATCCGAAAAATCCGATAATAATTAAATAATCCGAAAAATCTAAAATAAAATCATATAATTATATAATTATCATATAATTATATATCCGAAAAATCCGATAATAATTAAATAATCCGAAAAATCCAAAATAAAATCATATAATTATCATATAATTATATATCTGAAAAATCCGATAATAATTAAATAATCTGAAAAATCTAAAATAAAATCATATAATTATATAATTATCATATAATTATAAATACTACCTTCATATAATATTTAAATTTTAATTTCAAAAATCGACTTAAATTATTATTAATAAGCTTTTATCAAATAAAATCTAAGAAACTTATTTAAAAATGTCTTCATATAATAATTTCATCTAAGAAACTTATTATTAGTAATGCTGATCTAATAAGGTATTGATGCTGATCTAACAAGGTATTGATGCTGATCTAACAAGGTATTGATGCTGATCTAACAAGGTACTAATGCTGATCTAACAAGGTACTGATGCTGATCTAACAAGGTACTGATATCGATCTAACAAGGTATTGATGCCGATCTAGCAAGGTATTAATGCCTATCTAACAAGGTATTGATGCCGATCTAACAAGGTATTGATGCGGATCTAACAAGGTATTTATGTTGATCTAACAAGGTATTCATGATGATCTAACAAGGTATTGATGCTGATCTAACAAGGTATTGATGTCGAACTAACAAGGTATTGATGCCGATCTAACAAGGTATTGATGCCGCTCTAACAAGGTATTGATGCCGATCTAACAAGGTATTGATGCCGATCTAACAAGGTATTGATACCTTGTGATCTAACAAGGTATTGATGTTGATCTAACAAGGGAGTAATACTGATCTAACAAGGTATTGATGCTAATCTAACAAGGTATTGATGTCGATATAACAAGGTATCCATGCTGATCTATATTCAATGCTGATCTATCAATGTAACAACGTCGACCGAAAAACAGGAGTGACAAACTTGTAATTAAACAAATCACTTATTAGTTAGACATGCAACAAAAGATCTCAAAGTACTTAAACAGTTCAGTAGATCTTAACGGACTTAATCAATATATCTTAAAGGACTTAGATAGGACAACAACTATATCTTAAAGGACTTAGATAGGACAATAACCATACCTTAAAGGACTTAAATAAGACAACAACTATATCTTAAAGGACTTAAATAGGACAACAGTAGATCATAAAGGACTCAAAATATGACTCAATCTCCATTACTACCTCCATTACCACTACCTCTACCAACTCCAACAACCTAAGCCCACACATACCAAAAGAACACTATCCATGAAACAACAATGACTATCTTCAATCTTCTCTTCTCTGAAGAAAGTTTTCCAACCTTCTCTTCCTGTTTTCTTGCTTTACTCACTTCCTCATCCTCCGTATCACCAACAACCTTACTTGGTTGACGATTTTTCACCAGCCCGTAAATAATCTTCCTATAGCACTCTGGCGTGGGTTCATCAAACCAAACCACGAAACCACAATACATTGTGTTCCGTTGAGGCAAAACAAATGAATAAATATAAACACTCACATCTCCAATGTTCCTCAAATCAAACTTGTAGAGACAAAAAATCACCCCTAACCCACTTACCCCATAGTTCGGGCAGCTAAGAAATCGTCGACCCGCGTTCTCTTTGAACCAGCACATCACAATTTTCACTGGGACTCCACATCTGCAAAATCGGCCACCGAACCCAGCCGCAGATGAAGAAGAATGAGAGCTCCTACGCATCGTTTTCCACCAAATCGTTGATACAAGCAGACATCTTCGTCCTTTACTTTGTTAATCAACCGGTCACCTATAATCCCCCAAATATTCGTGAATCTAGAGTTTCAATCTTTCAATCCCCCTCCCGCTAGATTATCCCGCCAAGTATTTATAGAGAGATGATGAATTGATGACTGGACTCTAACTGGATACCAGATTTAAAGATATCAGGGGCAAGACAGACATTTCGTTTAAGCTAACTGCCACATCACCATATCACGGGCCACTTAACGGGAACTGTGATGGAAGGACGAACGGTGCCTAGTTTACGAAAGGTTTGGGACGAAAATGAGATGAATTCCTAAAAAAGTACCAAAATAGGACACGTTTAAAAGCTACGGTACTATTCGTGTACTTTACCCGAAAAAATAGTTTCGACTTATATGTACATTTATTACAAGTTTATGGAACAACTTGTAATTTTAAATATGAGTATTTTTGTCATTTCATTCAATTAACAGTTATATTAATGGATAAACTAACGGAAGGACCAAAATATGACAGGAAACCAAAGCTAAGGATTAAAATAAGATGAATTCTTAAAACATGACCAAAATATGACACACCAAAACTAAGAGACTAAAAATGTACTTTATACACACACACACACACACACACACACACACACACACACACACACATATATATATATATATATATATATATATATATATATATATAACCACCGTTAGCTATTCTGTTAGACTTTTAGGTTTAACTACAAAAATTGACCCATACTTTTCCAACCATAATAATTATACTCTAAGTTTTTTATCCCTTTACAATTTTAACCCCATCTTCGGTGGAGAGGATTAAGAAGGTGACTGGTGAGAGTGGAGAAGGCGGGGTTGAAATTGTAAATGAGTAAAAAACTTATGATAGAATTATTAGGGTTGGAAAAGTTACTGGTCGATTTTTGTAATTAAATCTAAAAATCTAACAGAATAGCTAACGGTGGTTAGTACCAGAGGATTTTTGTATATTTTCACAAACCTTGGGGGGGTTTTCAAGAATTTTGAAAATGCAGGGGAGAAGTGAAGATTATGACAAAATTTAGGGGGATTTTTGATAATTTTCCAATATTTTTAAGACAAAGGTACTATCTCCAAGAAGGAGATGGAACCTAGAAGAACATACAGAGGGAAGATTACACCGCTAACCGAATTTCAAATTGCACCTAGGGGTTGAATTAACCAATCCCCTAATGGATTCTACTACGATTCTCTGCCAACTCTTTAATTAACCATGATTTAATAACCACTATCAACTTGACACATACAAGTTAGATGAGTTTTGTTTAGATAGGACCAAAATAACTACCAATCAATGAACTTAATGATGTTTTTCTCCAATGAAATTTCGAGAAAAGGAGTGACATTATAAGACTTTAAAGAAAGAAAATACTTTATCTGTTTCAAAAGTAATGTAACACTTATTTTTTAAAATTTATTCTATGATTTTATTTTATTTTCATATTAATTTAAATTATAAGTTTGAAATTTTCATATTCAACAATAGATGCATTAACTTTATAAATATATATTTGATATTTTTTATTAAAAAATAATTTAAAATTATATTAATATTAAAGTCAACTGTTGTATTACTTTATAAACAAAGGGAGTACGAAATTTTTTTGAAAAAAGTACATAATATACACTATTATTTTACCTATCTAATACTATTAGGGTGTCTTTCTTTGGGGGAAAATGAGAGGAAAATGTGTGTGTGTGTGTGTGTATATATGAAGAAAATAATTGATTCGATAGTTTCGAAAAACTTTTTCCAAAAGAACATAGCTCGGACATTTTTAAAATTTACAAATTAATTTGTCTCAATTTTCCCTCTTAACTTTATAATAATTTTTTTATTCTCATAATAATATCTAATATCCTTTGTCTTGGGTTAATTATTCAAATTCTTGTGCATGGAAATTAAAGTCAAAGTATAAAATAAGAGTACAAAGGTAAAATGAAAATAGGTAAAAAAAAAGCAAAAGAAAGCGAGATTAATAAAGCAAACCTTTTAATTACCCAATAGTTGGAAAAATCTATAATGTATCCTAACACTATCTAACTAAACTAACTAATTAACTAACAATTCTTAAGACTAAAATACCCTTTCAAGACAAAACCACCATCCACCCTCACCACCACCCTTACTGCCGCCACCGCCAGCGGCGTCGCTGCCATCACCGCCACCACTACTGTTGCAACCGCCACCGCCGCCACAGTCACTACACCCGCCGCCACTGCAATTTGCGAAACAAATTTTTAGAAATTAATTTCCACAATTTTTCGTTAATTTATAATTAATTATATAGTGTCTAAAGAGATATGCAATACTGTCTATTTACTATTTGCAAGAGTATTCAATTATTTCTATAGTGTTTATTAGAAAATGATATGATGTTTGAATAAATATTAGAAATTGTTTATTTGTTTGTTTTGCAAATTTCGGGTGATAGTGAAACTGTCTATTACATTAACTGCATGGAAAACGTAAAAACTTATTTTGTAATGTCAAAAGTGATATGCAATATTTTCTATTACAATACTTTGTACCATTTATTTAGTTATTTTATACATTTCTATAATATCTATTAAGAAGTGATATAATGTATGAATAAATAATTAATAGTGTTTATTTATTTACTTTACACATTTTAGGTGATAGTGAAACTGTCTATTAGATATAAATAATTAATTGCATCGTAAAAACTTGTTTTGTAATTTATAAAAGTGTTTCTAACAGAATATGAAACAATTTAATTTAATTGATAATTAATTGCACAATGTCTAAAATAATATGTAATACTGTCTACTACAACAGTTTATAATGTCTACTAAAAAATGGTATAATGTTCGAATAAATACTGCTAATTATTTGGTTCCTTACATTTCCTTTGCCTTCGATCGTCTTGCTTCGTATAGATCTGGACGTGTCACCACTAGATCTCCACCTCATGTAGGTAACCAGATCTAGAGCTCCGACGGTTGTCTCCCTCCAATGGCAAGCCGCAACAATCAACTGATTCTCTTCCTCCACGAACGAGGAAACACGCTCCTTCTCTGACGCGAAGGAGAATGAATCGTAAATGTCGCTGGCGATCTTTCAGATCTGAAATTTTCGGAGAAGCTACCGATTCTATCTCTGTTTCAGAAAAATGTTGAAAAAAACATTAGAATCAAGGGTAATATGATCTTCTACCAACTAGTTGTTTTAACAACTAGTTGGTAATTAGAATCGGTGTTAATAAAGTGAAATAAATAGATAAGATAGAGATTAAGGAGAGTAATTAATACTAATGACTTTAGGATTCTATTAAAGAAAATAGAGTAATTTATTTGTTTGAATTAGCGATTGAGTATCGATTTTTCAGTCTTTTTCTACCACTAATCTGAGAAATTAAAATAAAAAAATAGAGAAGAGAAAGAAAGAAAGATTGATTTTGCGGAGGGAAATCTGTATCATATCTGAGATCATGTGCATTATATCTTTCTTTTCTTTTTTTCTTTTTTTGTATTGCTGTTAAAAAAATTTGAATTGGATGTTTTGCGTGCGTGGTAATACGTACCTGGTCGATTATGTTTGGGCCCGGTTAATTACCACATAATATGCGAAAAATCATACGCTTAAATATATTATTAATAAACTAATTCAACTGAAGCTATCTACCAAAAATACTAAAATACATTTTCAAATAAAAATAGACTAATCATCCTCCATCACCACTGTGCCGCCGCCTCCGTCGTCACCGCCACCGCCGCAGCAGCCGTCTCCGCTGCCTCTGCCGCCGCCGCCCCGCCCGCCGACACCACCGCGGCTATCGACACCACCACCGCCGTCGTCGTTGCCGATGCCACTGCAAATTCTAATGGGGGCGATCGGGCGATCTTGGTTTGGGAGAAGCACAAAGACCTCGGCGGCCGAGGCGAGAAGGTTGGGTTCGCGGCGGCGAAGCTGGTTGGTCATGGAGGAGCGGTGCTTTGCTTGATCTGTGCGGAGGATATGATGGTCAGTGGGTCGACGGATCGGACGGTGAGGATTTTGCGGCTTGGATCGGAAAAGGGTTATTGGTGCTCAGGGGTTTTAGAGGGGCATGAAAAGCCAGTGAACTCTGACTGTAGATAAAGGATGGGCGAGAAAAGTAAAACCAGAACTGCACATGGGTTGGTGAAAGAGTGTGGGAAGTGGGGGTAAAGTTATAAGGTATAAAAGTAAAATGATAGATAAAAATTTACTATTAAAGGAAATGTCGTAAAATTTTTGGAACATTGAAGAAAAGAAAATGTTACAAAATTTGTGAGACGGAGTAAGTAAATCATCTTTGTTTTAACTATACTCCATCGTTTCACTAATTATGTGTGCTTTTTTTGAATTCTTTTATTAATGTCTATGTCCACGTTCAATTAAATGTTTCTAAGTTTTCTGGAAGATGAATATGTTAAGAAAGAAATTATGAAAGCTATATATATACAAACAAGAAGAATATTGTAAAACTAATTAAGTATCTGATACTCTATTAGTAAAATTTAAAAAGCATAAATAGCTTCCGTAGAGGTGAAGAATTAATGTTCCGTCAGGCGTCAGTACTGTAGTACGTAAGTTGGTTGTTTGTACTTCCAATCTTTACCGAAAAAAGAAGAATGGGCGAGGTTGTAATTAACCTGCCGTTTCGTCACAGTTTTAACCGATTAAAACATTCAAAAATCATTATTTATACCCAACACTATTTTAATTCATTTAAATATATCATACAAAAATCACATTACACCGAGTATATCATTATTTTGTAATAAATCTATATTAATTTTCAGTTTTTGGTTGATTGGCATTAAGACGAACGTCGAAGCGTATTGTGATGTCTCCGCGGTTATAATTCATTTTCTCCCATAATTGATGATGGTGTTAAACGTCTCTCTTGTTCTAACACGTAAAGCATGTAATAGAGCGAAATCATGAGTCTCTACTCTTTTTTATTTTTCCCATGAAAATATCGCACAGTTACAAAACAATTACTTCACGTGACAATGTTGTTCACATATATATCGGTAAAAAAAGCTAACATAAAGTCGAATCCAACCGAGTTCTCTAAAACGGGGCATTAACAAACTTTTAATTGAGACAAGTCCCGGTATAGCTAAAGTTGTTAATCGAGTTTTCATCCATAGTGAAAACGTACAAACACTGCGTGGGGAATACAAGTTTAAGCTATTGCCGCCGCAGTCAGTTTAGTATGATAAAAAGCATAATGACATTACAAAAACCCCGAGGTGTTGGCGAAGAGATTTATTTTCATGCATTGACACAATGCCGCATGAAGGCATGTGAAAACGAACTTTTTTAGGTTTAAAATCCCCTTTCGCTTCATCAATTCATCCTAATTTCTTTCTTCTTCTCCTTCCTTCTCAGTTCTTCCTCTTCTTCTTCTTGTTCTTCTTCTTCTATGTTTTTCTTCTTCTTCTTCTTCTTCTTCTTCACCGATGCTCAACCATCGCTGCTCCACCACCACCGCTTCACCGCCGATGCCATCGCAACTTGGTCACCATTCATTTGAAATCTGGGTTTTTCTTGAATTGTGGATGAATCCGGATGAATATATTTATCCGTATTCATCCACTTTTTTTAAATAAAAAATATTTCTACTGCGGTCATACCCGCAGTGAGGGGTCTAACTGCGCCCATTCTTACTACAGCGTCTACTACGGCCCATCCCGCAGTGATTACTGCGGCTCTACTGTGTGGTGGGTCGCAGTAGAGCCCGTTTTCTCGACGTAGTGAAAACGAACAGCCTAAAGCAATATAAAACTCAAGTTAAGTGGTTGATGATGAAGAGTCACCTTCAAATCGTAGATTTCCAGTTGAAAGCTTTCAGTTTAAGGGAGAAAGAAATTAGTGATATAGTGGTTGTAACTCAAAACATATTGACTTATTATGGACTATATCCGATGTATCTAACAACTTCAAATTAGTTACTTTCAATGAATATTTAAGATTATTGTTAAAAAAAGAGCAATATATAGCAAATCATACAAATTTATAAATGTGCAATCAACAAAAAGAAGATATACGTTTTGTCCCTTGGTTGATGGGTCATAATTGCCCACAACTTCATTAATACTATCGCGGATAAATTATTCAGAAATTAGTACTGCATACGTACATTTAAACATTTGTAGGAAGTAAAAGTTTTTACCGCTTAAGCATGCTTGGATAGTAGTAGTATATTATACCTTATTTTTTTATTAGAATTTTCAAAATTAAATCATAAGAGAATCGATATCTTCCATCAATAAAAGAAAAAAAGAAAAAAAAAACGGAAAACGGAGGTTCAGCGATAAAACCCTCACTGTCCAAGCATGATTCAGGTTCAAGACAGACAGTGTGTTGCTCCTCCTCTTATTATTCTCCCCCACCTAGCTCCCAAATAAGACCAAAATTAATTGCACCCATTCTTCTGGGATCCGATCGATCCCCAGGCAGCAGTCCAGCTCAATCGATCCAATCGCAGCTCAATACCTAAAAGATCGATCGAGGAGAGGACCATTCTATGTGTATTAATTTCCATCACTCGATCGTTCCAATAAATTAATACTCTCCTTCCTACCACAAGCAGCTGTACTGTATTGATTTATAATCTTGGACGACGAGACCACCGATCGAACCGAAGGTGGATCGACGGCATGGAAAGCGGCCGCTGCCATCTGCGCAGAAAGGGGAGGGTCGTGATGAGGGCGAGCAGCCCTCCGGCTTTTCCCGGTCGGAATCCGACATCTCCGCCATGGTGTCCGCCCTGACTCACGTCCTCGGAACTAGTAGTACTGGGGATGGGTCCACGCCGGCTGTCCCTCAAGATCAAGGTGCGTAACTTGAATAACCCGGCCCACCCACAAGATTAGCCACCTGCCTATTAATTTATGGAAATTGTCCTGAATCATGAAAACATACATGATCCAAATTAATAATAGCTAGTTATAGCAAGCTTGCTTGCTTGCTTATACGTACTCACGCACGCACCTTCTTCTGGATAGTTTGTCAACGTTTCCCGATTTCGCTGCCTTAAACTTTCACATCTGGTCAAACTTGTCTCCATCTTACTGTAGTATAGTATGGATGATAGATGGAGAGTTTCTTTCTTTCTTTTTTTATTTTTAAATTTGTCTGTGTGATCTGTCTGACTTAGATGTTTTGATTTATTTTTCCTGTTTTGCTTCTTGTTTGGAATTATATCTCTCAAAGAAAAAAGTTATGAAATCATAAACTGCAGTAAAAAAAAGTAATTTCATAATTTTGTGAAAAATAATAAAAAGGTAAGAGGAATTATTATATACTATCTCCATTAATAGTTACGTTTCTTTCTTTGTCATATTTCTTTAATATTTTGATATATAAAATTAAATAGCTTATATATATAAATTAAATCAATATTTCTAGTTTCTAAAAATATTTTATTAATAATTTTTTTTAATAAAAAATTGAATCAAATAAAAGTATAAAAGTTAGAGAAGATGATGGAGTATATATATACACATATATATGTATGTATATATATACTCCATGGCGTGGGTTGTATACCTAGGCTTCTGTATATATACAGAATTAGCTAGCTAGGGTTAGGCAAAGTTCAATGTATGGAGGCTGGTTGCTTTCCGTAAAGAAGAAGTCGTAAGTCTCTTTCTTTATACAGTACAGAACTTGGCTGTTCTTCATGCGATTCCAAAAACATTATGCGCAAAGAAGGACAACTCTTGCGCGCAACTGTGACACATGATCTGAGCATGATTTGCCCCTTCCTTTGTCACATGTCCAAATTCACATCTTCTTGCGGCTCCCTTTCAAATATGTTAACTCTCTCCCTCCAAAGTAGCTGTCACTTTTAATTTTTGTGTGTTGATTAAAATTGTTATTGATCATTAACTAATTTTAAAAATTTTCATCTTTATCCCTTCCAAATTCATTCTCACCTTTTCCCAACCAATTTTCTAGATTTCTTAAATGCACAGATTTGTAAGGATAGAAGTAGATTAAAATATAACAAAAGTGAAAAAATGTCATTTCATTTGGAATACAAATATTTTGATGTTGTGACAACACATTTGGAACAGAGACGGAGAGAGTATCTTTTTTTAGTTTTTTATATATAGATTAATATTATATTTGATTATTAACTCATTTTACATAAATTATCATAATTATTTTCTTTCAAACTCATTCTCACTTTTCCAATTCTTCTGTCTTAATTTTTTTGATTGTGTGCATTAGTAAGAATAAGAATTAATTAAAATAAAATAATAGTGAAAAAACGTCATTTCATTTAGAACAAAACAATTTGATGTAAGAAGTAATTGCTTCCCCTTCCTTCCCTCGAACCCTTGCCGTTTAATTTCAAAATCCATCCTTGGAAGTCGGTCGGCGTGAGTTTGATCATGTCGGTGGTCGACATTTGACCGTGAACAGCTTATCAAATTATAGGTTTCTTTTTCTATCATCTCTTTGTGCCTGCCTCATCCTGAAAACGACTTTCCCTTCCGGTACGTTTTTCATTCATTAGCCAACCCAAGTCGGAGGTTGGCTGGATTGTGAATCGATGGTATGTATACTTAGCCAGCTGCTGCTCAACTGTTGACTGATTCCCCAATTTTCAAAGTTCAAACAGAAATTGAACTCTTCATGTTAATTACTTAGCCACCTTTGTTTCACATTGTTCTTCAAATTACTTTGACTATCCTTGAAGAAATCAAAAGTTGAAGTGAATTGCGAGCTAGCTAGCTGGTTAGTTTGCTCAACTCACGCTCCAACTTTATAAATATTATATCTAGCTATCTAGACCTTGCTTTTAGAAGCCGAAAAGAAAAAGCTTGATCATGAAAAAAATGGAAGTTGACTTGGCGGTGACCACGGTAATTGTATAATTAAAACTTACTGTTTCATTAATCTGGTACTTTCCATGATCATCAGATAGCCTAACTAATATATAATCAAATCATGAGAGCACTTGGCAATGCGGCTGATGGATGCATCCCCCCACCACTTTTTAATTTCATCCTAACTCTTAAGATGAGATCACTAGCTAGTGGATCATACAAATCGGCAAGAACTGTGTGATTTAAATGATTCACTTACTGATATAATATTTTGCAAGTATTAAACACAATACAACATTTTATCACAATAGAAGCTTCGGTTTCTAGCTAAGGCCTTAACTAATTAAATATGACATGTGTAAATTGAACTCAGATCAACCTTTGGTTTGACCTTTTGACGCTTTAGTATGTAAATTACTTGGTATAAGATATGTGAATTTAAGTTTTCTACTTAATTTTATGTTATTGTTGTATATATTTCGTCTTATTTTATATATTGCATGTTTTAAATGCCTCATGCATCTAATATGATGCTTATTAATTAGTCATTTTTCCAAGATAAGTGATCAATTGAGAATAAGTTAAATGCTTGGAATTAGGAGAATAATTTTGGAACTATTATTAGATCTCTCTCTCTCTCTCTCTCTAGTAAGCTTACTTACATATATGTGTATACTATAACCACCCTACAACTCTACATTTAAGTGTAGTAAATTCTACTCCAATATATGATCCGATTTGATTTTCGGTTTATGGTTCATAAAATATTGAAGGTTTTGCAATCCTCTGATCGAATCTTGTTCTATACCTAGCTATTCGTGAAACAATGAAGGTACGTTGCCTTGCCTATACTTGTTAGAAAGGGGACTATATATATATATATGTATATATATATATATATGTTTAACTAATATGAGAGTAGTTGAGGGTAACATGGAATATGTCTTTTTGCATATATGTTACTTTATTCCCAAGTCTAATATATATATATATATATATATATATATATATTATTCCATGTATACTCCCCAATAATTATAGTCCACTTGATTTTTGAAGTATCTAGCTTCTTATTTTTCATCTATTACTCTTCGCTAAACAATTAACAATATTTTACAACATTCACAATGAAAGGTAACGTTTGCACTAACGTGCATGCATTACAAGATCATGGTAGCTAGTCAAAATTAGGAAAATGCACAAATATGTATAGAGAGATGGTTGAAAACCAATAAACATTATGGTATATATAGACAATTAAATACTAGTATATATAAAGGCTATTTAGCATTTCAATATACTCTATTACTATATATACTCCATCTATCACAGAAAAAATGAATGAATTGTTTTGCATGTTTTGTGTTGTATTGTTTAACTCAAATTAAAACTAAGATAAAAATGAGAAAAATTAAATAAAAACATATTTATAAAATTTATATTTTAAATTATGATATACATATAATTTATTCAATTTTATTGTTTAAAAAAAACAACTTTATATGTGTAAACATGCATGATAAAAAATTATAGATTAAATATATTGAAAATAGGAAAACAATTCACTCAATTTTTCATGGACGAAAGAGTATATAGCATGGTTTAAGACCGCTATATATTAGTGAACGCTTATCTAAAGGATTAATTTTTTAATAAATTTTTTAATAGATCACTATGGAGTATTACACATATTTATAATAAAGCTAATGTTTGTAAGAAAAAAATATATTCTTAATTAATCATATATATATATATATTGAATTTGTTGAGCGCGCGTTACATAACGTTATTTTGAAATAGTGTCGATTATTTGTTCCATTCTTTTATATATGTACAGTTCTTTTCTAATTCTAAGTCGCTTCATTCTCAAGTTATGACTGTGCATGCATCATGTGCTCGTGTTTTTTTCGATAATGTACAAATCTCTGAATTAATTCCTAATTACTCCACAAAATTAAAGCTTAATATTAATAATAAATGGGTCGTTGCATTGCATGCATGATGTGCAGATGATACATGGAGGAAACGGCACTACAGAGGAGTGAGGCAAAGGCCTTGGGGGAAATGGGCAGCCGAAATACGCGACCCGAAGAAAGCAGCCCGAGTGTGGCTTGGAACTTTCGACACCGCTGAAGAAGCCGCCCTTGCTTATGACAGAGCTGCCCTTAAGTTCAAGGGCACCAAGGCCAAGCTCAATTTCCCTGAGCGAGTTGCCCAATTTGCCCAGGCCACCAGACCTGAATTAGACAACCGCGTCTCACAACAACCATCACTGCCGCCACCACCACCACCACCGTGTTGTTCTGATCCGCCTCCGCCGCCTCATGATCATCAGGAGGACTCATCATCATCATATCCCCACTTGCAAGAATACGCAAATCTGCTTTCCAGCAGCAACGACGCAGATATCTCTTATTACACGTCTAATCTCTTCAACCAACAACAACAACGACCACCTTTCCCATCATCTCATGATCATCATCATCATCATCATCCCCAATTTCCCCAGTACTATAGTTACGATTTTATTCAGCCCTACGATCCTCATGCAGCCTACTGGGGGGGCTCTTCCTCTGGCCCTCCTCATCAGGCCGATCATCCTAGTAGTAACAAATATGACGATCCTGATCATCCTACCCACTAGCATAGCATCTACCGTACTCCTTACATATGCACTGCACCTCTGTACGTGACATACATATATATATATATATATATATATATATATATATATATATATATATATATATATATATATATATATATATATATATATATATGGTCATGCATGGTGGTGATCATCATCATCCTTGGCTTTTCTTTACTTCACCGTCTTCTTTCAATGCATCTTAAGTTTTTGAGGACAATTAAGGACATGGGGGCTTCCAAATAACAAGTTTTTGTCTCTTCTGGAAGCTTGTTTTATTTATGCGTGTAATTCCACTAATTAATTAATCTATTCTGCCTCGTCTATGCATGCAACTCATCATTAAATATTGCAGGTTGCAAGCTAACTATATATACTCTTTTCGTCCGTCCGTCAAAAGTTTATCCATTTATTTTGACAGTTTCACAGTATTTAATCTATCATTTTTTTATAAATGTTTAAACATTGAAAATTAAATATTTCAGTTGTGTATTATAATTTGATATCTAATTTTTTAATATATATATATATATATTCTATTTTTTCATTGTTTATCTTTATTAAAATTTAAGTCAAATATTGAACCTTGAAACAATAAAGTTAAATGAATAAATTTTTTGGGACGGATGGAGTATAATATATTCAAGGTTGTGTTTAGTTTACTGGAGTATTTTTTTGAACAACAAATTTATTAATTAGTTAAACAATAGAAGTACAAAATTAATTTCCAGTGAAAATTCCTGTAAACAACTAGAACATTCTTTCTTAACAAAGGAAATCTCGTTAAGCTTTGGCCTTGTCTGGGGGCAATCATGAATGAATCTTATAATTGGGAAATCTACAGATGTCACATGCACGTAGGAGCTAGCTAGCTAGTGTGTGTACATATATAACAATGGATGAAATGAATTTGCATGCATGGTTTAATTATAATTACGTACATGTCATGAGTGTAAACTAGAAAAAGTAAACGTTATTCTCATTGATCATATATATCCAGTGCATGCGACGGCTTTTGATCATATAAACAGGTCGCAAAATTGGAGACGCAAAGACAAAAGTGACAATTAAATTTAAGGAGCCGCAATCGATTTCCCACGATTATATATTCCATTAATCGTATACTCCTACAATACTAGATGCGTTGAACTTTTCGTGAACACATGAAAATAAAAAATTACTTGTAATTGCAATTGCTTCGACCTTTATGGAAGAAAATCGGCTGAGATGCATGCATTATTGTAGGTATACTCAAACCAAGCACTATAATTAGACTCACTCACGCATGGCATGGCATGGCATGTCATGGGTTCATTCGGTTTTAACTTTTCAAAGGCGCGCGCCGCGTCACCCTCACTACTTTTCTTCCCTTCATTTCCTCCCTCTTTAACTAGCTAGCTGGCTTTCCCTCTACATGAATGATTGATTAGCATATGTGATTGTAATTTGTACATAGAATAGAAAATAAAGAGTAGCTATATATGTTGAGCCTGGCTGGCTCCCGCTAAGAACCTTAAGGATAAGGAAACATAAAGGAGGAAGGACGCAGTTGCACCGTGAAAATCAGAGATGTCAGCGACGACACCAGAATCTCATAGATTTTCATGTTCTTTCACGACGATACTAGATTTGGCTTCAAATCGAACTGATCCCCTTCTTCATCGCGACGGCTCCCAAATCGGCGACAATCTAGTGATCCTCCTTATTCCAGTGACAAGAATGTCGGCCTCGACATATTTGGTAAATCGTCAATTATGATGCGCTTAGATACCTTAGTGACGCAATCGCGACACATTATGATGTGCCCCTATACTCAAATGATGTAACAAAGTACAGCATGAAAAAAATGACAATGCCACATCACGATTTAACCCTTGTAAGATGTTGCGCTCAACTTTGACAATGATGTATAACGGCTTAAATATGATGCTCCTACTAATAGCTACTAAACCCTGAAGAGCACACTTTTTGCAAGATCGATGATACGCTCAACTTTGATAATGATGTGCAACGGCTTCCAAACGATGCGTTTAGAGACGTTAATGATGCATCCTAGACCAAATATGATGCACCTTTATAACAAAATGATGTAACCAAGAAGTCAAGAAAAATAATGATCACTGCTAACATAATAAAGTTGATATGTTTCACTTTCATCACGATGCACTTTCATTTAAAATCCATAACCCTTTAGGATGCATAATGCTATCATATGAAGCACTTTTAGTTATGATGCGCTTGGATGCGTGAATGATGCACCCACGGTCCATTATGATGCACATCTCTGCCATGATGATATAACCATGACCTGACCGTTATAAGAAAGAAGTTAATATGATAGGATGATCTAATGTTGTTCAATTATGATGCGCTTTGCTAGGTTAATGATGCAACCACAACCCATTATGATGAACCTTTTTAATGAAATCATGTAACCAAAAACTGAAAACAAATAATGGTCAAAGCCATCACAATGAAGTATGATACACAACGCTACCATTAGAATGCACAAGTTAGTTATCATGCTTTTTTGTTCAAAATGATGCGCGTAGCATAGTAGTTGATGTTTCTATATATGCAGTATGATGCTTCTATGCGAAATGATGCTTTGGTAATGCAATGTGATGCTTCTTTCACATAATTGTTTTCAAAATGATACGTTTGTTGTTCAAAGTGATGCTTTCCATTTCCGCTATGATGTTCTCCATTTCCACTATCATTTTCAAAATGATACTATTGTGGTGCAATGTAATGCTTGTTTTGCTGAAAATTTATCTTATTTCATCTATTTGAGCTGATGTTCTTCTAATTTATCATTAATTGGCATTATTAACTTCATTCTGATAGTTTCACTACGTACATAAGCCATCTTTGGTAGCTTCCAAAGTAGCTCTCGAGCAGCTACCAAGGCTTGCAAAACATGTTTAGCTACTTGGTGGCTACTTGGAAGCTACTAAAAATTTCAGGGTAGCTCCAAAAGTAGCTGCAAATGAGCTACCAAAATTGTAATACCAAATGCAGCTACTAGGACGCTACTAGCCTCTTTGGTAGCTCAATGACCACTAACACGAAAATAACAAAAGTCCCGCGCGTGGGAAAAATGAAATTTCAACTTTTGATTTTTGGGTTAGTAGCCCCATGGTAGCTGTTTGGGAGCTACTAGCCTAGCTTCTCAAAGCTCCGGCTGGTCCACAGGTTCCCTTTCCCCTCACAACTCCCTTCTCCTTTCTCTTGACTCCACCATTTCAACCGCCGCCCTCCACCGTCGATCCGCCAATTTCAGCGTCGTTTTGCCTCCAACAACAATCCATTAGCATCAGTTTACCAGTTCTAATACATTTTTTTCCATTTTAATCGATCATTTTACCAGTTCTAATACATTTTTTCCAAAACAATTTTCCTTCCATCTCCTCTGTCCGGCACCGCTCGTTCACCATCAAGTGCGCACTCCACAGATCCAAGGTAAATAATACACAACACTGTCATTTTGGAGCTACTTTCATGATTTTGTTTTGAATTATTGATTAAATTAGTTGAGTGTTCTAGAAAATTTGTGGGTATGCTAGAAAATTGGCCGTGAATTATTGAATAAATTAGTTGAGTATGATTTTTTCTTAATATTTCTGATTTTATATTTTCATACATAGTTTTTTTCTTAGTTTTTTTATATGCAACCTTCTTTTCTGTGTGGATGTATCATTTATTTGGATCTTAAATTTGAGCAAATTGAGACTAATTTTCAAAAGACTTAAAGTTTCAAAGGAAAGTTGAGATGTGAAAAGAGAAAATTTATGGATATATAATTAATAAAATGACAGTAGAGAGTATTGGATAAGTGGGAGGCATGACATGATTTTATTATTATTATTATTTGAATTGAAATATAAAATTTTAAAAAAATTTAGGACTTATTTGTGGATTTTATAAAAGTTTATGACTTTGTGACTTATTTGAAATATTTCTATAATATTAGGATGTGATGAGTTTGCTGCGAGAGGACAGCAAGAGGTCGATCCGTTTCTACTCTGAGTCACGGTTTGGTCACGGGGGTCGTTCTAGTGGTGGTTCCGGGGGCGGACGTGGTACTCACAGACAGTGACAAACCCAAGAATTTAAAAACGGGGGGTCCGAGATGAGGACAATGTTCCTTCTTAGGATTTTCTTGTATTTTTGCACTATTATTGTTTTAATGTAAATATTACATTTAAATGATATATATTTTTATTAATTTATGCTTTTTATTCCAATTTTAAAATTATAATGCATATTAATTTTATTACTAATTCTTCATTTATCAATTATATTATCAAAAATGCAAAAATATAAATAAATACGAGAAGTAGCGGCCTAGGAGCTACTCCTGAGCTACCATTGGTAGTGCATTGGTAGCTCATCAAAGTAAAAGTAGCTTCATATTTCGTAGCTCTTTGGTAGCTCAAGTTGAAGCTACTATGGTAGCTGATTTGGTAGCCTTTTTTGAGCTACTAAAACACCATCAACTACGTAGTGTTTTGAGCATTATTTGTATGCAGCTCGTAGTTACATCATTTTTATACAAAAGAGCATCATGATGAGTCTAGTGCACATCAGTATGATATGTAGGGGCATCATAATACTATCGCCAGCAGTAGGTTACGGTTTCACGGTGTCGGAGAAATTGCGTCTTCCAAATCAGGAAATGGCTAGGAATGGAGCGTCGACGACTGGGGAATTGATTGGTTGCTCTGGCGAGGTCAATAGCGGCCTTGGTTGGCGGATTTCAACGGGTATAGTAGGGGGTCGTCTGAACGGATCTCCAACAATTGTTGGCCTTCGGTAACCGTTGATAGAGGAGGAGGCTAACATCGGTTTCCTAATGGCCAACCGGTCCATAAGGGAGGAGCTACGGTGGCCAGAGGGGAGAGAGGAGATATTTGGGCACGCGACAAGGACGACGGATATTTCTGTGCTACAAAGGAAGAAGGAGATGCGTGTCAGTAATGACATTATCGTAAATAATAGGAACATGACACACATTTAAGCGAGGCGTACCGTATCCTGTACCAAAAAATATATTTTACTCCCAAAAACAATACAATAGTTTAGTTTTTATGTCAATTTGACTTCAATTTATCTACTCCCTTCGACCCCAATTAATTTTACACATTTCCTTTTCGGGTTGTCCCTAAAAAATTCTACACTTTTTCTAAATGAAAACTTCTGATCTCTAAAGTTACCAAACTATGTGTACTTTATCTTAACTTTTTCTATCTCATTTTTTCAACATTTTCTCAAGGATAATTATGTCAAACTACATAAAACCTTACATTCATCTTAATCTCCGCGTCTACACAAAGTGTATCATTAATTGAGAATGGAGGGAATATATTATTTCTTAATGTGATAAATATAAAAATATATATTCATAAATTTAAGAAATTAAATTTTTAGTTACTTGCAAAAAATTCATATTTATAATTTGAATTGATATAGAAATAAAATTATATATTAAATGTTGAAAAACGAGTCACTCCGTGGACAAACCCTTTTTTTACTGCGGTCCTTAATGCGGTCTAGGCTTCAGTAAGCCCAGTAGGCGCAGTAAATGGCGAGTTCATGGTGCAGTAAAGGTTTATTGCGGTCACGGCTGCAGTGAAACTATTTTTTAGGATTTCTCCACCTTCTCTCCCTCTCATTTCACGCACAGATTGAATTTTGTTTCAATCTTCTTCCTCAATTTCCTCTCTCTCTCTCTCACATTCTGTCTTCAAACTTCATGTTTTGTGGAAGGAATTGTTGAGGCTGAAGAAACAGAGAGCTCCGTTGAATCTCTCATCTTCATCATCCTTTTCAAGCTCTCTGGCCGATGTAGCTATAGAGGAAGAAACAAAGAGAAAACGAAGAACAAGTCCGTCTTCGACTTTTTTCATCTCTTCACTTTCCCTAGATTTGAAAATTTTCGAAATTGTTTTTCCTTAGGTGGGTAGATCTCCAACATAGAAGGTGGAAGATATTAACCACGAGATGATGATAGCGACAAGAAGCGAGAGTTAGGGCTGGGAATTTGGCTGTGAGGAAGATGTAGATGTGTTTTTCTGGGAATGATGAAGATGGTGTTCGGGGAATGATGAAGATGGTGTTATGGGCCACCGTCGCCATCGCCGCTCCACCGACGCTGCTCTCCCACCGTCGCCCACCGCTGCTTGCTCCTCATGAGTCGCCGGTTTCCGGAAATTTCTGGGAAAATGTGGATGAATCTAGATGAAATGATCATCCGGATTCATCTACTTTTTTTTAAATTATTGAAAATGCATGGTTGTTGTGGTCATGGCTGCAGTAAGCCGCAGTAGCTACTGCGGCCACGACCGCTGTTGAAAACAAACTGCAGACATTTTTACAGTGGCAAAAACTGCTACCACTCCTGCAGTAGTTACTGCGACACTCTACTACTGTTTTGGCTGCAATAAAGTCAGTTTTCACCACGTAGTAGTGTTACTCTTAGGATGGTTGGAGTAATTATTATTACCATTAGTCACAATTATATATTAAAAAAATCAGTAGTAACGTATAAATACATATGTATTGTAGGAGAATGTTTGAATAGAATATGAGAATGCCTGATCAATAAAATAGGCACATTAATTACTAAGAAAAGCGCAACTGCTTATTTACGCAACACTTCATCTAGCGTTTCAAGATAAAAATTAAAATATGCATATAAGATATTAATGATAACTTTCAAATTATAAAAAAATAAGGATAATAAAATTAAAATAGATAGATATAAAATTTATTAATAGTGATCGTATCAATACCTCAGCTTCTTGTGTTTTGCTTCATTTTCCATGTTTTTTTTTTGTAGTGGAAATGTGTTAATTCACTTAGTTTAAATTCAAAGGGAATATTTTCTATATATAAATAAAGTAGTTGCTTTCTAATTTTTTTTATATATTATCGAAACATATATTAGCTTCATTGTTTGTTAATTTAACTGTTGAATATTTTTGTTGCATAGAAAATTAGAAATTGGAAGGGAGGAGTAATAGTAACCGGGGACAGGATGGTATTAGTGCATTACTATTACTATTACTATTACTACTCTATTCATTAATGGAAATTTAGTGTTGATAAATAATATCATGCCAAATAGAAGTTGTCATGTGCCACGTTGTATTGGTTTCTTCTTCATTTTTGCCTCTCTTTGCTAAGAGGGATAATCCCTCATTTCGCTTCAATTTTGTTCTTTTTTCAATTTAGATCTTAAAGTTTTCAGCATTGGTTTCTATTTTGTTCTATTTTCGATTTAGACCCTGATTATTTTTTAAAATTTAAGGTTCTTGCCATCCCCTCTGTCTGTTTGTATCATTTTTTATTCTCTTCCTAAATTAAACGTTGAAATTTCAGAGCTTTGCTAAAAAGGCAAACTCCCTTAATTGGCTTCCAAATTGTTCTTTTTTTCAATTAAATCCCAAATTTTCAAACATTTATGGTTTTGCTCACATTTTTTATAGAGGTTCTGCGCTCCCTTATTTCTCTTTGTGTCACTATTTTCTTTTTTTATTGAATTACATCCTAAAGTTTCAAGGACAAGAATATTTTTTTCTTGCTTTTTTTTAACATATCTGCATTTGTTATTTTGTGGTAAATCATTCTGTTCCGATATTAAGAATTCATTCTAAAAATTCGTTTGCTCATTTTATTTATAATTTAAGTCCAAAGTGAAGCGCGACTTAAAAAACCCTCTTTTTGACATTTTCAGCTCTTACGCAAGGGCAAACCGGTCAGGGGTTTTTCGGGAGTGCCCAAAATGGATGATCCTTTTGACTTTATGGACGGCTTTCGCTTACATTACAGAGAAGCCTTCAATAATTAACGAGATATAAATAGGAAGAAGAGAGATCAACAAAAATATATAATAGTTTCTTCATAAAAAATATGCATCATGTGTGACAAATGGTAATCGTTTCGTACATCATCTTTTTTCTATTAACATTTTCTCTCAGATATTTTATATATATACATCTGAAAATTAGAAACACAAAGTTGTTTTTCACAATTACTATCCCAATTATTGTTTTGGAACATAGTCTAAGACACCTAAGAGCCACCAAGGATGCCCGTATTTGTTCTTTTCCGTGCAATTCCATAAACAGAAAAAAGTACCGGGTGCAGCAAGATCTCACGTAGGGAAAAGTGTTGTCACGTCCAGCAACGGTAACGTTAACGTTAATCTGGTATTTGGGATTTGGAATATTTGAATTGACGGCATGATGTATTTGCAAGTTGCAAATCTTGGTCCCACTTTTAATGGGTTTTACATTTTCCCTTTCACATTTTGCGCTTTCTTACATTTTAACTTTTATATTCATTCCTAAATTTTAACCGTTCTTACATGGTACACCTATGTGTACCTACACATAGTAATCTTCAAAGTCCAACACACGAAATCCAATATATTCAGTTCACCCGAAATGTTCAAATATCTAAAGTATCCTTACTAACTTTTCCACGACTCAAGCTCCCATCGTCTCCGATCTCAGCATTCTGATCTCGTCTCCGATCTCATTATCACTTCCACCGATCTCATCGTCGTCATCTCTGATTGCATCGTGGTCATCTCCGATATCATCGTCGTTTGTCGAACGGTGGAGAATGGTTTGCACACAGTGGTGGAGTCGGTGTCCTCCGCATCCGCGATGGCGGTGGCTGGATCCGACGATGTGTCTATGGAGATCGGTGATCTCTGGTGTTGAACCACCGATCTAGAAAGAAGCTAAATCGTCATCACCTGCTGGTGGAGCCCTGAATGTTCCGACGGTACATGGTAGGCTGTTGGACGCTTCGTTGACTGGGGAAAAGAAAAGTTTTCTTGTAATTTATATCAAACAGTTTTGAAATTTATATCAGACACTTTATGATATTTACATCAGACACTTCTGTAATTTAAATCAGACACTTTTGTATCAGACAGTTTATATCATATACTTTTATATCAGATAATTTATATCAGATACTTTATGGTATTTACATCACACACTTTATATTAGACACTTTATGGTATTTACATTAGACACTTTTGAAATTTATACCAAACACTTTATGGTATTTACATTAGACACTTTTGTTATTTATATGAGACATTTTATGGTATTTACATCAGACACTTCTGTAATTTATATCAGACACTTTTGTATCAGAAAAATTATATCAGACACTTTATAGTATTTATATCACACACTTTATATTAGACACTTTATGGTATTTATATCACACTTTTGTATCAGACACTTTTGTATTTTATATCAGACACTTTGGTAATTTATAAAAATTCATGTAAAAAATCATTGACAATGTTGAGAACAGAAGATAATTCATAAATCTTTTTTGGAGTTATATGTTACATTAAAAACTTTTGTGTAGTATTGCAGACAATTCTAAACGATATATTGTCAATTGAATAATATAGACACATATGTTAAGCACTATAGACACATCTATTGAGTACTATAGAAACATCTCTTAAACACTATAAACACATAATTTTCTTCTATCATCTCTATTGATTTCATACGGATCACCCTTCCTCGGTTGACACATCAGTTAAGTCACAGACCTCTCACCGATCACAAATTTTTTCTACACAAGCTAGTTCGTCTCTCTGATCGCAGCCGGCCTCCGTCGCGCTGCTCGCTCACCCTTCCTTCGTCACTATTTATGCAGTTCATACTAGATAAGAAATGTATATATAAATATCCAAAAGTGTCTAAACTATAAAAATGTCTTAAGTGCAACACCAAAATGTCTGCAAAAGTTGCTAAAAAGAAGAAAACACATATCATAGCCAAGTTGCCACACCTTCAACTAGTTCTTGGAAGATCTTTTCCGGTGAACTCATGATTTTTTATGATTTTTTCAACTCCCCTATTATTGCAAAAGGTTGCAACTATAAACAAGAACACATATACCAGATCGTTTCCCCACTCGTTCCTCACCTGTCGCTACACGTTGATCGCCAAAAATCGTTGCTCGCTGATCGTCATTGCTAGTGGTTCATGATCGCTGATCGTTGTTGCTTGCCGTTAGAGATGGCATATCGTCTTTGCTCACCGTTCGCGATCACCGATCATTGTTGCTCGCCGTTCGCGTTCTCCGATCGTCGATGCTCACTGTACACGTTCGCTGACTGTCGATGCTCACCTGATTGCGTTCATCGATCAATGCTGCTTGTACAGGCTCTCGCCGATTCACCGATATCATCACGAATGCCAGGTTGCGTCTCCGGTTGATCAGAAGAGAAGAAAAAACGGCGACTAAGAGCAGGTCTGAAAGAGGGGTATAATGGTAAAAGAACTTTGGTATGTGTAGGTGCACATATGCACACCATATACCTGGTAAAATTTTAAACTGTTTAACTTTCTATATATATCCATTTGATTTCAATTTATTTATATTATTCTTTAGTGTAATTTTTTTATATTAAAATACACTCATAAATCAAATTACCATTTATATATAATAAAATTGAATTTATATTTTAGAATGATAGAAAAATAAAATCATAAATTAATAAATACTGAAATCGAAACATTTCAAAAAATTTAAGGATAGTGGGAGTGTAATTAATTTATTCATTTATATGTGCGTGTTGTCAAACCTCCAAAAATATCTATATCACAATGTCTAGTCAGATTTATTTATCTCCAAGATGCTCTCAAATCAAATGTGAATGTGTGAAAGAGATGTTAGCACTTGGCAATCAGCATGCTGCTGCTGCTGAATGTGATCTTAATTAGGATTCGTTTCTTTGCAATTGAACGCCGCGTGAGTATATATATAGACCTAGCCCGTACGTACTTTCCTGTCTCGTAATTAATTAATAAATGGGGTTAATTTATGCTTTTTCCCAGAGATCAGCCTCTAACTAACTAACTAACTACTATTAGACCCTTCATATCTACATACCCCCTATGATTTCCGACCTGACAACACTATCTGACTTATCTCCTACTTAATATGCTCATTTAGGATCATGCAAAGAGTGATCACAAATTAAGATGTCTAGAGACTAACAAACTAAATACTCCCATGCAGGCATGCATGTAACAACACCCGCCGGATAGAGTAATTATACTAATAATGGGAAAACAATCAGACTAATGAACCATATACATGCATGCATACACACATACTACTCGTTTAATGCTCATTATGTAGCGAATCTTATACATGGAATTTCAAGTCTCAAGATTCCGATTCTCAATTTGAACTGTGATTTAACATCTAATTATATATGGACACATTTTGTTTTTAGTACTACCTAATCCTGAAAGATTATACACTTTGAATTTGTTGTTTGAGATTCAATGTTTGACTCTCATTTTAATAAAGATAGCAAGTCTCAAGATTCCGATTCTCAATTTGAACTGTGATTTAACATCTAATTATATATGGACACATTTTGTTTTTAGTATTAGTTTTCTTCACCAAATGGGGGATGGGCAGGCATGCGATCCAACACTTGGCCGGCCCACAATCGCTTTGAAATTCAGATTAATTAAGCATTGAACAACTGACAAGAGCGGGCCTAATAGTTTGATCTGATGGGCCTTAACAGACCCAAGTACTCACCATCTCCCATTTTACTCCAAAGCTAATCTGACTGGATCGGATCCATTCCACTCCGGTCCACCTTCGATTCACATAGACAGACAGACAGACAGGCAAGGTAATTAATAAATAAGAAGATGATGACCATCTTGTGTTGTGTTGTGACGCGACCAAGTTACTACTACTATCCTTTGGCCATGGAGTCTCGCGTGCTGGCCACCGCCTCTCTCTTCTCTACCGCTATCCATCAACAACGACCTCGTTTCCCAATTGTCTCCGATATACCTTCACTTTCTTATAGCAACCGGATTAAGTGTCTGGCTGTGAGTGAAAGTCCCCAGAGTCCGTTGGGCCGGCCGGCGTATGATGGCGTGTACGGTCCCTGGACCGTGGAGCCGGAGGATGTCCGGGAAGTTATTCTCTACCGGTCGGGTTTGGTCACGGCGGCAGCGTCGTTTGTTGTGGCGTCGTCGACCGCCTTCCTTGCCGGCGAGTCGCCGGTGCGAGAGATGCTAGAGCATAATTTGGATTGGTTCTATGCGATTGGCGCCGGTGGATTGGGCTTGTCCCTGTATTTGATTCACATTTACGTGACGGAGATCAAACGCACGCTTCAGGCGTTCTGGACGCTCGGTGTTGCCGGTTCTCTGGGAACTTACGCGGCCTTGGCGCGCCCGGCTGGGGAGGATTTGGTACACTACGTGGTTCACAATCCCTCGGCGGTTTGGCTCGTTGGTCCTCTCTTCGCTGCATTGACAGGGCTCGTCTTTAAAGAAGGTAACATTCCAACTTGCTTAATTTTACTGCCCTTCTCGAATCATAAGCAAGATTAAAGAATTGCTTTAAGTTGTCTTAGGTTGCAGTGATGGCTGGGAAAGCAACAAATTTCATTGTAAATCCGTTGGGTCACTTTAATTTGTTGATAGGGAAGGTTTCATGAGCTATAGCCTACGTTGGCATTATCTTATTCTCACATGTTTCAATGCGTTTTTGAGAAAATTTTCCTGTTGCTAATTGTGGGCTTGGAGCTCTTCTTAACATTGAGTATGGTGTGCTGGTGACCCTATCATTTGTCTTGCAAACAGGACTCTGCTACGGGAAGCTTGAAGCTGGAATTCTTACCTTCATAATACCAACAGTTCTTCTTGGACACCTGGTAGTCCTCATCTCAATGACCTGTTGATAACACTTTCGCTCTGTTAATTGCACCATGGTTAGGCCATCTCATGCATATAATACAAGGCATATGCACAGTCAAAGACTTTTTATGCATGATTTGGCATTGGCATTAAGTTAAAGCAAGTGTTAGCACCTTCATAGAGAATTTTGCAGCCATGTAAACTGTTGTACCTCTTTTCTTTATCAATGAATAGGATAGTGTAGCTTCTGGAAGTAGAAATTGATCTAATTTCATCAGCCAAGTACAGAAAATCTTGCCATTCCACTTCTCTTTGCTCTGTTGAGGGATGCTGCTCTTTCTTCAGTTTGTAGGGCTGCGTTTAATCCTCATGCTAAATATGTCAGGACCAGGAGCCTTCATGGTCTATATTCCCATGTTTGATCACTGGATTTCTATCAAGTGATATCATCTATGGACTGGCTGCCTAACTGTCTTTTTTGTTTCTTCTGAAACATCATCTCTGATAATAGTATGCATCCGTTCTTAAATTTGGCGCACTTCCTGTTATGATTGTTAATGATCAACAAATTTGCAGACTGGTCTAATGGATGATGGGGTGAAACTGACTTTGCTGGCTTCTTGGATGGCGCTGTTCACTATATTTGCCGGAAGGAAATTTACCCAACCCATCAAGGTAATATATCATTATAATCATTCTTTTCTCTATTCGCTAGGACATATCGAAACTTGTGGAGAGGAATTCTAATTCCTATCTCGTTTCCTTGAAGGATGACATTGGGGACAAATCTGTTTTCATGTTTAATTCTCTTCCAGAAGATGAAAAGCAAGCACTGATTGAAAAACTTCAGCAACGGAAGAGTAGCTGAGGATTAGGTGGAAGCGGTAGAGTGAATAACTTGAAGGATAGATGAACGTTTGTGCTTTGAGGAAGTGGATTTTGCTTGTATATCTTATAGCCATTAGGTAGCACATAAGTGCGGCCTGTATATTGTTCAATAGACATAGGTCCTCCGATCACAAAATACAAAATGACTCTGTAAGGCTGTGACCTTAACCGCCTATTATTGATTTTTAAAGTACGTATTACAGCTCTCATAGTGAATAACATCAAAACTATGATGAACATGCTAGAATCCGAGCTTATCTGGACGCTTAATACAGTAAGCATTCAGATGAGCACCCACTGTCTGTCTATAACCTCTATTAGCTCCGCATTGAGACACTGAATTAGCACAAGGTCATGAAACCTTTGAAGTCAGCTTCCCAGAAACGTTATTCTTAGTACCTTCACGAACGAGTTAGCAGTCCTGGATAGGAACAAGTGGCAGCTTACCTCCGTATATGGCTGCAAGTTGACTCTCATCAATATCACTCAGCAGCGTTGAATTCAGTTTTTTGTTCTCGACGAAAATAATCTGGACAAGAAATTTTCAAGCAGGAAAGTGGCATTAGAATGACATGACAACGTTACTACACAAAGGTATCTGGAACATAATCTGGACTTACTGAAGCCTCAACGTTTGGACAAATTAACAGGGACTGTGAAAAAGAAAAAGGAAAGCGAAATCTCCTGGTGCAGATTACTAAATCCTTTGGGAAACCTCTGGTCATTATGCACTTTACCAACTTTTCTAATTTAGTTTCAGCTGTAGTTTACACTGATGTGGATTGCTGAGCAGTCAGTTTAAAGCCAAGGGCAGTAGGGGACAGTAAACTTGTCAAGGGCTGTCAAGAAACTTCAAACAGGTTATTTTCTACTAGCATTACTCCTATTATTACTTCTTGGTGGCTTGAGTACATACAAACTGACTCTGTTGGTTGTTTTTTAACTTGATACATGCACCATGAGGAACTAAGGGCACTTCTCTTGATGACTGAAAGAAGTCAGCTTATCTCATAAGAAGTGCTGACTGAACCTCCTAAGATGAGAGCCCTATTGCCAAGTGCCTAGGCACCATCTTCAGCTATATGAGCATGCTATCTCAGGAGGCACACACAATTATGGATATTATGATGAGTTTCTTCTCAAATTCTCTCACTTACTATTACATACTCCCTCCATCCCCAAAAGATTGAAGGATTTGGTTGGGCGCGGAGATTAAGTTGAATATAAGACTTTTGTATATATTTACCTATTTACCCTTTAGTCCGTCCCCAAAACACAACATTGCTAAACAATCACCTTTTCCTTAGTCCTGCTGTCAATGAATGGATATATAATCTTCCATGCGCCCATGAATATGTAAGGCACATGAATTATGTATAACTTTGCAAGCCTCTCTGGAAAGCAATCCTGTATAAAGAAAGCAAAAGAAATAACATGTACATACCAATTTGATGTAGCATACTATGAAGTGTGAATGGCATGAGATTTAACCTGTAGAATGGATAGTGCAGCAATGTATCCACGAACATCACTATTAGAATATCCCCATCCTTCAAGATCTCCAATAGCCACAAACTTTTCCTGTCCGCGTGGCATTCTGAGTAGAAAAGGGTAACACGGAAGATGCATTCTTAGTGTCGAAGAAATCATGATCACCTCAAAAAATTGTAAGGTTGTGAATTCTCAAGCTGCAGAGAGGAGACAGGCAGATGCATTGATATCAACTATCTTCGAATGGTGTGTTGATGTGTATAAACAAAGAGTTTCAAATGAACCAAGCGAAAACTCCTATGCTTCAAATCACAAGTTTATTCGCATCTAAACATCGTCAACTCTAGGAAGCATATTTTTTTCCTTGTAGAAGATCAAGTTACCTGGAACATATTTTGTCCAAGGTATAGGTAATGAATCCTGCAAGGAGGAACAACGGAAAGTATGAGCTTGCAATATACCTTCTGTTCATTACGTGTGCTGCGAACATGTAACAATGAAGTAGAGCATACTTTTGAAGTCCACTGTAGTTCCTTTGGATGGCTTGTGTCGGCTAGCAAAGGCAGTGACAATGGGGCGTCCCAGTTTATCCAGACCTTGAATACACACCTTGTTATGAGATAGCTGTTCCTCAATCTCTGATTCTGATATAAAGCCATTAGGGACAGTTGTTTTCCTCCAGCTTAGGTACTTGAGGAACATGGCAGATGCCTTCTCTATATCCAGGTCTCGAGCCCGCAGGAATCTCCTTATCATGAAATCATCCACTTCCTGCAAACAAGTAATCCAATCCTCCATCAAGCAAAAACTCGAATGCTACACAAGATGAGTCGGAGTGCAGGACCAAATCTAGGTCCACTTTACAGAACAATATATGGCATGGGAACGGCATGATAGGACACCTAAAGTGATACTAGTAGAAGAAGCAGAACCAGAGTGGCTTTGCAGTGCCAATGATCCTCTCATATCTGATCTATTTCATGCTCACTTATAGCATGAAAAGGGAAAGCCTTGAGGACCAACCAACTGAATGCTGAATACCCAAAAGAAGAGTAAGAAACAAAAAAGAAAAAACAGACCTTTGCAGAGGGATCTTCTCTCTCAACAAGAGCTCTCATGATACCAATCTTGCTTCTTTCTACATCATCGTTTATCACCAAATCCTGACCCAATCCCTCTGCTTCACACTCATTGAGTTCCATTTCAGGTTTCTCTCCTCCAAAGCAGGCCTTCTCCATCTTGGCGTTCTAAAGTTCAACACCTCAAATAAAATAAGCTGGAAGCGAATCGAAAGCAGTAAATGCAAACGGTTGAGCTGACGGTAATCGCTGATCTCTGCCAGTTTGTTCTGGTTAGGTAAGTGACATAAACCACCAAGTAGCCTCCGCTCACAAAATCTCAAGCACCTCTTGCGTGGCTCTTGGAACTCAAATTCATTTCATGCTCGTCGTGGGGACACGCCATTCACTCATGAATGAAGAACGGACGAACTCAAGTAACCGATCTCGCTCGCTAAAAGCTCAAGCTCTGCGAAAAAGTCAAACCGGGACTGCTCTTTGGTCTTCACTCTCTCAGAAAATGAAGAAGAAGATAATCAACTCAGTCAAAGCGACCAATAATCGAACGACAAAACACGGCGTTTGCTTGCTAGGGCGGTAGATAGATGATTGATTTATCAGTGATATTATTTGTAACCGTCACTAATTAACCATTATCTGTCAATTAATCCTCAACCTTACCATCTTAAAACCCGATTGTGCTGGACCAGGGCATCTCTGATTGCATATTAATTATGTAGTTTACGTCGATCTAAAGGTAGTCTACAATTGATGATGTTACTGTAAACAGAGGTGTAATTAGGTATTATACCATTTATAGAAGAATTCCTATTCATTATGTTGGAATTAAATGTCAGGAATTAAAGGTATGGTACCAACCGGGGCCAGCCATGTACCCTCCTTTAAACCGATCCCTTTTCTTAATTTTTTTATGCAGCCTCCTTTAAACCGATCCTAATCGTTAATGTACAACTTCGTGTAGATTTTTTTTTAAGTACAAAGGGAGTTGAGGATCGGAGGCTCGAACTCGAAACCTCTACAATTATCCTCAGGAGCATGGCCGTTAGACAAAATGATCAGGGCAATTCATGTAGATTTTTAAGCATCCCGCAATTTATTTCTCCATTTTGACATAATATAACCGTTACGTTTGACTTTTGATCTCGGGTTTGACTTTAATTTTTGTTATGATAAAAATTGTAAAAAAAGAAGAGGAAAAAATAATCTAAAAAACTACAAATATTGATTTACTTGATACATATAAATTATTTTATATTATACTATATCAAAAAATTGCAGAAAAAAATTACTCACAGATTATAAGTGCAAAAAATGTAACGATTAAAGTGAGATGGAGAGAGTAAAAGAGAGGTCTAACATCACTTAAAATATACTCTCTCCGTCTCGAAAAATTGCTTTCCTTTTAAAGGAAAAATTGATCATTTTTTTTAAAAGAAAACTTCTCTCTTAAAGTTACTAAACTATCCATACTTTATGTTTAGTTTTTCTAACTTTTGTTTTGTGCACTTTCAATCAATGGGTAATTTAGTAAACATCTAAAAAAATCTTACATTCAACTTAATCTCCGTGTCCAAACAAATCTACCAATCTTTTGGAGATGGAGGAAGTACTATATTAGAGTATATGTTAGTTGTATACTCTTTTCGTCCGTGAACAATTGAGTGAATTGTTTTTTCATATTCTTTGTTTGTAATATTTAACTCAAATTATTTCTAAAATAAATAATATTTTTTTTTGAAAAATAGAAAATTTATGTTTCAGATTATAATACACATATGAATTATTCAATTTTATATGTCTATAGATTCATAATAAAAATTCATATATTAAATTATTGAAAATATAAAAATAATTCGATCAATTTTTCAGGACGGAGGGGTATATAAGAGTGTGTTGGATCAAGATAAGTTGAATAAGTGAATAAGAAAAATAAGGAAAAAAACTAAATATATGATATTAGGATGGTAGAAGAACAGAGCGTAGGATATCAATAAAGTATGTAACAAATGTTTTGACTAACAATAACATTGGTGGCTGCCCGGTGGATGCTACAGCCACGGTCTTCTGGTGATGTCTCAACCTGGTCTTGACGTTACTGGATGTCATGTGCTCCTCTAGGGTATATGCAATGAAGGAGGTGAGTTAAGAACCAGACTGAGGTTTTTCCAATTTCCGATATTCCGACGCTCAAGTCTGTATTAGTGTTTTAGGCAATACCGGCCCTGGGCTTAGGCGGTTAAAGCTTTTACTTTGAGCCCCAAATTTTAAGGGGCTAAAAAATTAAGATATACATATATTGTATATAGAAGAAAAACACTCCATCTGTCCCATCAAAACTTATATGTTTTCTTTTTTGGGTTGTCTCAGCAAAACTCATACGTTTCATAAAAATAAATTATTTTTACATCAACTTTACTTTATTACCCTCAATTTCTCTTCCCTCCAAAAAGCTATTTTTATCTTATATATTTACTTTACCTTATTGCCCTCAAATGGACAACATTTCTTAATCTCCGTGTCTAGTTAAACGTATTATATTTGATGGGACGGAGAGAATAGGTATCAATATTTGTAATTTTTATATTTTTGTTAAATGTTTGAAATTATAGAATATTATTATTACTGAAAATTTTATTATTATATTGTGAAATACATATTTTTAAACGGATTTTAGAGGAGTATATTTTTTTAAAAAAATTATAGAATATTATTATTACTGAAAATTTTATTATTATATTGTGAAATACATATTTTTAAAGTAAAAGATTATATCCGTCGATGTAATACATTAAGACACAAATCGTAGGAAAATGTCCATTTTTGCCATTGAAGTTTAGCGAAAGGACTTCTTTTGCAATTATTTTAAAAACGGTTCATTTTTGTAATTTTTCTTAGTTTTATGGTCTAAAGTTGCCACTGAAATTATTTTGTTGACCCATTTTACCATTTATTTGATTGACAGAGAGAATATTCGTGGAATATTCCGTCACAGATGATTACGTGGGGAAGAAGGGTTTACACATTATGTTGACATGGAAGACGTATGGACAGAATTACTAATTTACCCCTCCCATGTCTTCCCCATCCTCATTTACTGGAGATCAGAAGGAGCGAGAAGAGTCGCATCTCGTCGAATCCGTTGGAACCGGTCCCGCCGGTAATTGCAATTGGGCTAATTTTCGACTGGTTATGGTGGATCTCAGCAAAAGTTTGACATAAATGAAAAAAAATCGCCCATCTTTTCCAAAAAAATGTTGGCTCTAAATCTGATTCGTTTCCAGTTCCTCTGACTTACCATCCAAAATGTGTAGAGAAATGAATCCAATTAAGCTCAATTGATTTTTGCTGAAAAGAAAAAATTAAGCAATTGATCAATTAGTTACCTAGAAACATCTTCCCACATCGGACCTTTCACAGTAGGTGAAAATTACTAACGGCATCACGGATATGGTGTAGGGCCACGTCCATATCGGACTGACACCAATTTGGAGCAACACTACTCCAAGCTCACTAATATATCAAGCCCACTAATATACCTTTTACCAAATTAAAAAAACAAACTCACACACACCACACCACCCATTTACACATTTTCACATTTATTTGATCATGTGTGCCCATTTGCACATGATATTGAATAAGGTTTTACATTTTAATGCAAAGTAGATAGCGGTTTTTAGGCGGGTAACGGATATCCGTGGGAGATAAATATCCGCGGATATCAAGAGATAGGTGTCAATTACTAACCGGTGTAGCAGATACCTACTAACCGCGGATAGTAAAATATCCGCGGTTGGTGGTTACGGTTACAGGGTATCCGCGGATTAACCGCTCCGTTGCCATCCTTAGCAACACCAGAGTCTCCTGCCTTGGCCACCAGTTGCCGCCGCCAACGCCTTCGTCGAGGCATCCCCTAGGGTCCTCATCGGACGAATTGATGTTTTGGGAGATGCCGAAGAGAGGCGCTCCATTGCTGTCAGGAGCTTGCCCTACCGTGTGGCGAGGAGCCGCCGCAGCCTCACCATTGTTGGCAACGACATTCGCGTCGACACCGCCTCCACCTAGCATATGGTAATCTTGGATCCGGATATTGAAGGTTTCAGGTGGTGGTGGCTTTGACGGGAGAACCACGAGATGGTCAAGCAGAGGTCGATGTTTTCGGCGAGGTGGTCAAATGAGGATGAGTGTGAGACGACGACACTTCCAGCAACAATGCTTGGCGGCGACTTCTTCAAGGGTTAGGGTGAGCAAAACTAATTTTTGGAATAGAGAGAAAATTTAAATTATAAATTAAATTAGTGAGTATAATTATCCATCATCAAACCAAATCATCAAACAAACAACCACATCATCATCATTGATGCCACCATGGAAAGTGAGACGCCGCCATGGAAATTGAGACGACTGGTAAATGGAAAAACATTAACGGCAATGGTAAATGGGAGCAAAAACATTTTTTAAAATAATTGATAAAAATTTAGTATAATTGTCAAATGTTATTGTTATCCAGTGACCTTTTCCCGATTTGTAATACATTAAGAAGGTCAGTGGTTTTTCGGTGTTTGTCAACTTTGTTTTTCCAGGCGTTTGTCCGTTTGATTAACACGTCTCAGCTGACTGTTACGATGACCTCCCATCAAACCGGCAAAGCTCTCTCTCTCTTTCAGTAATCCGCCTTCTCGAACCGCGATTAACAAGCAAGCAAGCTTCACATTTTCATTTGTTTACTGTTTCTTTCTGTGTGTGTCTGCAAATCTTACATCCCATTCTCCCTTCCTTTAAGCAAGCAATTCCTATGCCTTCTCATCTCGCAGTCATTTTCCTTCACACTCCTTACCTCGAGGAAACCTTCGTTTCTTCTTCTTTATTCAGTCCCCCCATTACCTAAATTCTAAGGAAGCCCACCCAACTACTCCTCCGATGACCTCCCAACCATTTCCACCTTTCTTTTATACTCCTCCTTGAATGCTGCTTTCATTTCAGAACCCGGCCCGGCTGACCCATTCCCTCTTTCTTCCGCTACCGGGTTCTTGGGTTTTGTTGCAGGATGAGGATCGGTGACTGGGTTTTAGCTGTCGTCGCTCTTACTTTGGTTTTGATTACCAGTGCTCAGCAGCAGAAGCCTCGCACTGAAAGAATCTCAGGTTTCTTGCTTTGCTCTTCGTATTGTTCTTGTCTTCTTATCTGGCCTTGTACTCGGGGGACTGATGATTCTCGAATGTTCTTTGAACATGGCGTACTGGTATATCAGTCGAAATACGAGAATAGAGTGTTGTGATGCTCATGCCCTTTTCTCTACCAGCAATAATTGATGAATGTGAAACTATCTTTTCGGAAGCTGGCAAATTCTATGAAGCGTTTGAACTAGCTCGCTTTGATCTGATAGAATCTAATCCTGCATTGTTTTGTGTGATACAGGAAGTGCTGGTGATGTGCTGGACGATAACCCAGTAGGGAGGCTGAAAGTTTATGTTTATGACCTACCAAGCAAATACAACAAGAAAATCCTCCAAAAGGATCCTAGATGTCTAACGCACATGTTTGCTGCTGAGATCTTCATGCATAGGTTCCTGTTATCAAGTGCTGTCCGAACACTTAATCCTGATGAAGCAGACTGGTTTTATACCCCAATATACACCACTTGTGACCTCACTCCCAGCGGCTTGCCATTGCCATTTAAATCCCCGAGGATGATGAGAAGTGCCATTCAACTCATTTCTTCTAACTGGCCTTACTGGAATAGAACTGAGGGGGCTGATCATTTCTTTGTTGTGCCCCATGATTTTGGAGCATGCTTTCACTACCAGGTAATTTTACCCCATCTTTCACGCTTTCCTTTCATGTATCTTTACTTAATGATACAATGCACTTCTCCACGTAAATTTCTCCATTATGCTACCAAAGCACCCAATCTTTGGACCAAAAACCCATTTGGAAGAAGTTAGTAACTTTGAATTTGCATCCGTAGCACTCTAGTTATGTCTTTGGCAGATATCTAACAATATTCTCATACACCTTAGTCGATACTAAACATTAAGTGTGTTGAAACTTGAAATCTCAGTCGTGTAAAAATCCTGAGGTCCTTTGTAGTATAAGTTTGAAGCTCATGATTTCAATTCCACATGTAAAATACTTGGTGCAATTCCGATCTGTGGTTCCAGTCTTCCAGTCCCATATGTTTGTAATCTATGGTCTCAGGATCTTTACAAGCTAAACATGAAGCTTTTTATGCCTATGGATGTGGTTGTTCCTCGGTTTCTATATGGAGTGCAGACCAGTCTTGATCAGCCACCCATTATCTGACATGAGTAATTCAGCTGTTTACATCTTCTGCCTTTGTTCAACTCTCTGGAGCTCCACCTGAATTTTTCTATGTTTATCCATTATCAAGTTACAGTTTTTCAGCCCAGAAGGGTGATATGTCATCATTAATTACTAATCCCTTTCAACACTTAAATTATACAGAGGTAATATCTTAATCACTTTTTCCTCTGTTTTCAGGAAGAGAAAGCCATTGAACGGGGCATCCTACCACTGCTGCAGCGTGCTACTTTGGTCCAGACTTTTGGCCAGAGGAACCATGTGTGCTTGAATGAAGGTGCAATCACAATTCCTCCGTTTGCTCCACCGCAGAAGATTCTGGCCCACCAAATACCACCTGATACTCCACGCTCCATTTTTGTTTACTTTCGTGGTCTGTTTTATGACGTGAATAATGATCCAGAAGGAGGTTATTATGCAAGGTACGCTATTCATGGAGACGTAACTGTGGAAAAGCATGTTAGATGTGTCTGGTTATGCTGTATTCATGTTTTTATATTTTGCATCTCTTGTAGCCATATTCTGTATGCCTTGTTGCTTCAGCTGATTGTGCAGCCTGTCATGAATTTGGTGTAGAATCCTCTTCAATAGGGGAAGAGAGGTTTTCAGAAGCATGGATACATTGTTTGGTGAACAAATATTGATAAATATGAATGACACAATATCCTCTTTTGGCCAGGGAGACACGTAGTCCTGAAAATTTCCACTAAATTTTTTCAACATTTGTACCGTTTTCATAGTTTGATTTTTTCAATTTGTTTCTCGCTGCTATGCATTCTTTGTAACTTTCATTTGATGTTATAACCTTGAGTACAGGTGAGGATAAAAGCTGTAATCCAAGTGACATAACATGATACTTAATGTATGGCTTACATTGCATTATGGAATCTTTAATTGTCTCACAGGGGAGCGAGAGCAGCTGTTTGGGAGAATTTCAAGAACAATCCACTGTTCGACATCTCCACTGATCATCCAACAACATATTATGAAGACATGCAACGAGCTATATTCTGCTTATGCCCTCTTGGATGGGCTCCTTGGAGTCCAAGGCTGGTCGAAGCTGTAGTATTTGGTTGCATCCCTGTCATAATAGCAGATGACATAGTTTTGCCCTTTGCTGATGCAATCCCATGGGAAGAAATCGGGGTGTTTGTTGCAGAGGAAGACGTCCCTAAGTTGGACACCATCCTTACATCACTGGAACCAGAAGTAATTCTGAAGAAACAAAGGCTTCTTGCAAACCCTTCAATGAAACGCTCCATGTTGTTCCCCCAGCCAGCACAAGCAGGTGATGCTTTCCATCAGATACTGAATGGACTGGCTCGCAAGTTACCGCATCACAGAAACGTTTACCTGAAGCCTGGTGAAAAGATCTTGAACTGGACAGCAGGGCCAACGGGGGACATGAAACCTTGGTGATCTAACCACAGACATCATCAAAAGTGTGTGTCACCGTGACTGCTCATTCTTGAGTCCGGGTTCTCCCCTTCCTGAGCGGTGGAGCTTCTTCCGCCAAAAGTTGAATTTTGTAGTAGTGTGATAGAACCGTGGGGCGACAGTTACTGTATTGTTACCCATCAAGTTACGGACAGTGAACTTCAAGGACCATACATCTCTCCAGCCTCAACTCGTGCCTGCTAGTTAGAGATGTTACTTTTGCTGATATTCATACACATTCCTCGACTTTGATCAACAACCAAGGTCGGCACTAGAGGAGGCCCAGGAGTGTAAAAGATATGAATCGAAAATGAACATAGCATACCAATGCCGTTCCCCTCATAAAACTTTGTACGGAACCGTTCAATTCACCAGAAAATAAAATTTAAAAAAAGTTGTTTTTGTTGTTGTATTTGACTCAAATTATTGTCAACTAGTTCAATCACTATTTATGATATTTGCTACTCTTATTAAAAAGATTAATTGCCTGACAATGGAATTTTCTAAGCCATTGCTAGAACCCTTGAAGGTCATCTAAGGGCAATGGCTGAGATGGTTTGGGGCCAACAGAAAAGGTTTGCAGCGACCCCTGGCTGTATACAGAAGAAGACGTTGGTCTTGGAAGTTGGATTTGTGAAGTGAAAGAATGGTGAAGTTAACCTATTCACTGTCTCTTTACTCATTTTTCCCCCTTTAATCGTAGTTAGCTAATTTATGCATCTTCGTAATCGTCAGCTAGCAGTGGCAAGTGGTGGTCACCTGTAATATACTCCCTCCCTCCATTTTGACTAGCACGTGTAGTGGAGTAAGAATATATGTTAATTTGAGAATAGAAGAATAAAATAGACATATATAAGATAAAAATAATTATTTTTAAGTGAAAATATAAAGTAATAGTAATAAAATAAAATTGGTGTAAAAAACTTTTCAAAATTGGTACAGTAGGGAAAATGTCTCTTTTTGTCACTAATGTTTAGCAAAAGGGCCTTTTTTACATTTATTTTTAAAAACGGTTCTATTTTACAATTTTTCTTAGGTCTCTATTTGTCACTTAACTTATTTTTTTGAACCCTTAATACCACTCTTTTGAATATTCCGTTACGGTCGAATTATGTGTACAATTTTTGTACACATGGCATCCAAGTGGAGGGTGACGTGTAATATCACTCTTTAGATTTTTTTGGCTCCTCCGGCTCTCAACGTCGCTGCCAAGATCTGGCCAAGTTCCAGATCGGCTCTTGAGATTCCGGCTCGTCTTGAACAAGCTGGGCTGCCGGCAGGACGACGTTTGTTTTTGTTTTGTACCTGAAGTCTGTCGTTGATGAATTCCTCAAGCTTTGAAGCCTCTTCCCCATATCCAGCTTCCTACAAAAATCAGAATCATAAAAAGGAATTAAACAGAGTATCTATCTATTTTTTTGCATATGGGTTTCCATGAAAATGAAAAATTAGAGAGTTGGTCGAGGAAGATTCTGACTTGTGTAGCGAGATCTTGTGGTTCGATAGAGTCGTCACCGCATAAACAAGGAGAAGAATCAGAGACGAACTACCGGGTAACGTGGTTGGGTGGTCGACTAGGTAGTTGTGAAGGGGAGTGATGTTAAAGGCATTGGAAGCGGAGACGGAGGCGGAGAGGATGTAGGAGACAAAGATGTGGGGAGGAGCTGGTTGATCTATTAATTTAACCATTAAGTTCGCCACGTCATCAACCCAGATGCCACATACTTGTACACGGTGAAAAATCATAAGACAAATAGGAAATTATAACGAAGAAGGGCAAATGGGGACTTAAATCATTAACAGTAATGGCGATAGAGAACCGTTTTAAAAAATAAATGCAAAAAGGGACTTTTTCACAAACGTTAGTTGCAAAAAGGGACCTTTTTCCCGGTATAGTAATTCTTTGAAGAGGATTTGTTAGATAGCGAGTTCTGTCTTGAAGGACTTGAAGATGTGTTCATGATAGCTATGTGTGTGTTTTGCACTATTGGGGTATTGGGGTGTATAAGGCTCAATTTTAAATCTTGTACCGATCTTGTGCCTTAAAAAAAACTTTTTGTTATATCTTAGATGTATTGAATATATAATTTTCATATAATGACATATAGTTAAGAGAAAAGTTCAACAATTCCAGATTTTTCAAATGAGTGTAATTTAAAGACAAGATGACCATAAAAAAAGTGAACTGTTCGATTATCTTTAATAAACAACCTTTCGTCCGTGATGGCCATGAAGCCCAACGGGCCCCAAGCCCACTAAGCCCATAAGGCCCCTCCAAAGTAATATGAACCTACAAAACTAGGGGTGAGCATTCGGTTTGTTCGGTTAAAACCGAACTGAATAGGTCGGTTTGATCGAATTACGGTTTTCGACCGTAACAAACCGAATTGGTCGAATTAGATGTTGGAACCGAAAAAACCGAAACCGAATTTCTACGGTTCGGTTCGATTTTAAACCGAATTGGTCGAATTTTCCTTTAATTCTATTTTGTTTCGGTTTCACCTAACAAAATCGAACAAATTGAATTTCAATTACAAAAATTCATTTATGTAATCGAATCAAGTCTTAAATAGCTAAATAAAGTCTTAAACTACCATAAAAACAGTTATATAAAACATAAATAGGCCAAAGAAAAAAAATAAAAAAAGTAAAATTCGGTTTTCGATTAACCGAATAAACCGGCTCATGAAACCGAACCCGAACCGAAACTGTTTAGTATAATTTCGGTTTCGACCGAAACCGAACCGAAAAAACCGAATTAATTCGGTTTTCCGGCTTTTTCGATTTCGGTCAAATAATGCTCACCCCTATACAAAACCCAAGAAGCCTAGCCCAAAACAAAGAGGAGCACGCCGCTGAAGGTCCGGCAGGAACTACGACCACCATTAATGCGGAACGCACCTTTTGACGTCTAGGGACTCTACCAGCCGACTGACACCTGACAACTGCCATAAAGCTGCTAGGAGACAAACATGCTTTCGTCTTGACCCGCCGAACTCCCCAAAAAGGAGTCGCCTGACATGCAAAAGGTTGTCGGCCACCACTTTCGGACCATAGGCAAATTACAGGCATGCCATCAGAGTGCCCTCCTATAAAAGCTTCCTCTTTGCAAACTGCAGAGGTAATCTTATCACTATTTCGCTCTGTCTTCTCTCTACTTTCTCACTATAAAACAGAGTACTCATTTAAGCTTCGGAGTCCCGTTAACCGGAGCACCTTTCAGTGCGACTTTCTTTGTAGGCGGAGCACCCTTCAACCACCACGGTCTCCCATGTGACCAGACTACAAAAAAAGAACAAGATGGCTGACCTAACAAACGTTAGGCCACCGGTCCGTTTTAAAATATTTTCTAGGAAAAAAATTGTGCCAAGATACTTGATTTATTTAGTGTTATTCAACCAATTTTACCTTTATTGAAACAAGCTCATTCAACTAGGTTAGTGATAATAAAGGAATGTAGTGTAAAATAAGCTTATGGATAATAATTTGGTCCAACGGGCAGGATAAAACTCATTGTACATGTTAGTAGTTGATTGGGTCACTGTAATTGCAAGATTACATTATTAATTATCAAGGTTAATATTTTTTTTCCAATCATCACTATTAATATGATACGTATCGTATCAAAGTAGGACGAGTTTCATTTATACATCAAAAAATCAAAGAAAATAGATTAAACAAGGATTTAATTTCCCCGCACTCCGTAGCGGTGTAAATTATAATATTTTATAAGAATTTAATAAGCATGTAATAATAAGTGAAATAAATGTATATTTTTATGAAATAAATGATAAAGTATATAATTATTATAGGTGAAAAAAATAGGTCTTAGAATTTTTAAATTTTATCATATGAAGTCTAAACCATTAGGGACCAAATGCAAAATAATAAGAAATAAAAGTAAAATAGAGATTTAGTTTTTTAAACAATTTGAAACATAAATAGATAAAATCACTAAATTATGATAAAGTGACACAATCTTATGAGATGGATATCATCCATACAAAATTTTATGTGTATATGTATAGAGTTTTAAATACAAATACTAATTACACATTATTACTTTTCGTTAAAATCATCAACGCTCAAAGAAGGGAAAAAACCATGTCATAAGATTTGAAACTTTGATGACAACATGCTACTTTTTAAATAGTTATAAATTGTAATGTAATTTTTTTCGTACAAAAAAACGACATACTTTCAAAATAGTTAAAGGTAAGTAATGGAAGAAGAGGATTTACAAAACTGTATTTCTTACAAATTTTATATTCATTTTCAAAATTACTAAAGCTTTCGATCTTCATAAAAAGTACTCCCTCCGTCCCAGAATTATTGAAATGTTTCTTTTACTGTTTCAAGTTGCAGTGTTTGACTCAAAATTTAACTAAGAAAAACAGTGAAAAATAAATAAAAAAAATAAATTTAGAAAGATTATAGTGAAAATTATGAGAAACATATTAATTATTTAATTTCATATGTCTATAATTTCATAAAAATAAATCGTAGATTAAATATTGTGAAAACAGTAAAGAAACGTTTCAATAATTCTGGGACGGAGGGAGTATTAACTAACACATTTTAAACTAATCAAAATGAAGAAGAAAAAGTGAAGAAATAAGACGGATGAGGTGTGTATTCATCAACTAAACTACTAAATATTTGTGGTCTACTTTCATAAAATAAAAGAGAAAATAAGTAATAATGATTGTAGGTAAAAAAAATCTGGCTTAGTTAAAAACTAAGATTTCCAAAATTTTGAGGACCAATACACATAATAATTAGAAACAAAAGTCAAAACAATGTTTTTTAAAAAAATGTTTTCTGAAATAAATTTTATTTCATTTTTAAAATTTACAAACTTTTCCTCTATAAATAGTAAATGAACACACTTTAAAAGAAAAAAATGCAGGGAAAAATAGATAACGTGATACAACACAATTAATTTCATACTAATTTTCAAAATTACTAATTTCATACTAATTTTCAAAATTACCAATTTTTTCCCTATTAGTAACATAATAAATATAATTTAAAAGATGGAAAAAAAATTTAATTTAAAAAATTAATGAAATAAATAATAAATATAATTAAAAGAATTGAATTTTAAAAAAATAAAAATAAAATTAATTTTAAAAAAATAAAAAATTTATGGATGATGTGGCACAACCCTATTGATCGTGGTCGTGCCACTGTTCATCACTATTTACAGCAGTTCATTTTCCATAAATAGATAGAGTATAGAGTAATTATATAAAGTAAATAATGTAATTTTTCACGGATCTCTCTCTTTTGTTTAAAAAAAATACTAATTCCAGATCTTTTTTATTTCTTATGTTCACATTATTGCAGATGAAAATATGCGCCCACCTATGAAGAAATAGACGCCATCACCTAACAGACATTTCCGTAATTGCCCTTCTCCGTTCCACCCCTCCACCTGCCAGTTGGTCAAACTCTGGACTTTGTATATAAACAACTCTCTGCCTTTGGCCATTCTTCGTCGTCCGTATCGCAACCACCACCGCCGTCCCTTTCACCGCGATTTCTCCATGGCCACGATCTCGAAGCTCTCCTCCACCAACTCAGCCGCTCATCTTTCATCATCCTCCAAGCCCAGATCAAAATCCTCGTCGCCTCCTTCATCCGTTTGTTTCATCGGAAAAAATGGCCTCGCCGCCAGACTTTCGTCATCCAGCTTGTCCATGCGAATGGATCGCCATTTTAAAGGGTCATTGATGTGAGTGTTTCTCATCTTCTTTTGATTTTTTTGTGTGATCGCTGGTTTTTGTTGTTTATCTTTCATTTTTGGTGCATTTGCAATGAAGGTTGCATCAAATTCTTTCTGGTTTATTCAATTCGTAACTGTTTACACACACACACACACACACACACACACACATATTTGCCTTCTTTCAAAACCATTTTGTTCTTAACATGTTATCAGAATGAGTATATTTCCCCCAATTAATCATGTTCATAGAAGGTTTTACCTTTTTCTACTATTGCACATCCATCAAAATTTGATTGCATTCTGAAACAGTGAACATTTGCTTGCCTTTTCTGTTAATGTTTCTTATTAAAGGAATCACCTTTTAGCTGCAATAGAATCCGTCTTGTAATACTGGGGTCTTTGTTGCTTGCTGCAATTAGACTTATTGCCTGTCATTAGCGTTTATAGTACTTAAGTACCTGTATAAAGAGACTCCTCATTGCAGTGTGAGATGTTCGGTTTCGGATGGAAAGGGTGCTCCGGTGACAAGGACTACGCTGCATGATCTTTATGAGAAAGAAGGGCAGAGCCCATGGTACGATAACCTATGCCGTCCGGTAACAGACCTGCTTCCTCTAATCGCAAGTGGAGTTAGAGGTGTAACCAGCAACCCAGCTGTAAGAGTGATCTTCTTTCTTCTTCTTTGTCTGTTCTTTTCCAAACATTGAATCCATCAAAATCTTACGTTATTGTATACCATAAACTTGTTAGTCAGCTGATACCATTTAAATGATTTGGCATGTAATATTTGACAGATATTCCAAAAAGCGATATCTTCTTCAAATGCCTACAATGAACAGTTCAGGTATATACGAGAAAAAATTCTCTTAATTGTCCTTTATGGTGAATTAAACCTATTATTGCTTTCATGCTGTGAGAATTTGCTACTACAGCTCAAAAAGAACAATAAGTACTCCATATAAGATCACAGTTAAAAAACTAAACATAAGATCGATTTAGCTGAAGTTCTAATTTACTTTGTTTTTTAATAGTATTTCACCATTAAATTGCTTCATTTGATCAGTTCCCTTTATTGCTCACACTGTCACTTGATGAAACTTGCAGTGAACTTGTTCAGTCAGGAAAAGATATTGAGAGCGCCTATTGGGAGCTTGTGGTGAAGGACATTCAAGATGCTTGCAAGCTTTTTGAGCCGATTTATGATCAAACTGATGGAGGTGATGGTTATGTTTCTGTTGAAGTATCTCCTCGACTTGCTGATGACACTCAAGGGACCATTGAGGCAGCAAAGTGGCTTCATAGCGTAGTGGTTCGCCCCAATGTGTACATCAAGATCCCTGCTACTGAGCCTTGCATTCCTTCAATCAAGGAAGTTATTTCACATGGCATCAGTGTGAATATCACTGTAAGTTAAATGCGTCAAAGTCTTGATTTCATCTCCCTTATATGTGTACCAATCGTGGTTCAGCTCATGCATCAATCTGTAATCTTCATAGTGATGAAAGTGAAGTTTTGCTGTAGGGTCAGGGTCAAATGGTATACTACGCCTGAATTTTAGGGCTAGGATGTGAATGTTTATTAATTTTGTGTAACATGCTGAGTTCCATTCCCCCCTCCTCTTGCATGCAGCTTATATTCTCACTGGCTAGATATGAATCTGTAATTGATGCTTACCTGGATGGCCTTGAGGCGTCTGGATTAAGTGACCTCTCCAGGGTCACAAGTGTTGCTTCCTTCTTTGTCAGTCGGGTGGATACCCTAATTGACAAGTTGCTGGAAAAGATTGGAACCTCAGAAGCCCTGGATCTCCGAGGAAAGGTAACTAATCTTTATATTCTTGTTCGACTGTTTGACCATCGGCTACCTAAATTAGAGGTCCATGTTTGTCTGGTCCTGACATGTTAGCAATTGTAGGCTGCAGTAGCTCAAGCAGCCCTCGCTTACCAGCTGTATCAGAAGAAATTTTCTGGCCCGAGATGGGAGGCTTTGGTTAAAAAGGGTGCCAAGAAGCAGAGAGTTCTGTGGGCCTCGACAAGTGTAAAGAATCCTGCCTACCCAGATACCCTCTATGTTGCTCCTCTCATCGGACCTGACACGGTGAGCTATCTTACATTAAACTTGTTATCAAATCTTATATTATATGAACCTTCTGGTGATGCAGTTGACTAATTCTGCACTTGTGTTTGTTCATATGTTCCGCCTATACTTCTGCAGGTTTCTACCATGCCAGACCAAGCACTCCAAGCATTCATCGATCATGGCACTGTATCAAGGACGATAGATTCGAACTTCTCTGAAGCGGAAGGCATCTACAGTGCACTGGAGAAGTTGGGGATCGACTGGAGCGAAGTGGGACAGCAGCTGGAAGTTGAGGGCGTGGACTCTTTCAAGAAGAGCTTTGACACTCTGCTTGATACCCTGCAAGAGAAGGCAAACTCCCTTAAACTAGTTAGCCTGTGAGATTGTGAAGACGACGATGTTAAATGTAATCCTCAGCCCTGGAATCATAGTTGCTCAATAAAACAAGTGGGCTTTCTGGCCTGCTGCTCATGTGATGATCGAGTTATGTTGCGAGTAATTCAGTTTGCAACCTTTCCTCTTTTGGGAGTTCCTGTACTGTATGATGCAACCTCATTTTTTTGATTGAAATGTTTGTTTGTATCATTGTGCAGAAATATTTTCATTGTTTGAAGAATTTCCCTTCTCAGTGGTGTTGGTTCATTTTTGTAAGGTTTTAAGTTTGTGGTGGTTTATGTGCGGCGGTTCTCATGTTCTTTCCTAGCTACTCAAAATATGGAGACTAATCTCGTTCAACAAAATATGCATACAGAAGAATATTGTAAGTCGGTGTGCTTTTGTGTATTTTTTGAAATAGAAGGGGCAAAGCAGAATCCTCTGGAAACTTCACGGGGTGTTCTCGGTGTTAACCCTTAATTTGTGACAAAGGGAGGGCCCGTGTTTGGCTGTCTCTAGACAAGTCTAGGAGAAGCTGAGGCCGTTATCTTCCCGCGTAACATTGCATTCTCCTCTCACTCCAATGGCGTCCATTTCAGCTCTTCTATCTTTTCCCAAGCCCTCCGTCGCGTGCGCCGAAAGCCTGTCCGCAACTTCTCCGGTACGGCGTCGTGGATTTCGAATTTCCCCGGTCTATTTTACATTTTCTTTGATAATGAATACCCTAACGTACTTCAATGTGTTCCAGATACGGCGGCGCCTAGCATCGTCTCCTGTTATCAATCAGCTAGAAGATCATTGTCCATCGTTAAACTCCACTTCTTGTTTGTAAACTAGATTTTTCGTTTGCACCAATTCCGTTGTTTTCCGGATCTTTATCTACAATTTCACATTATGTCTAGTGGGCAGTTTTAAAAATTTACTGGGTTCTTGCTTGTTTAGGTCAGACTTTTAACTCCACTGTCCAGCGAAGAAGAGTGGTGATTGCGTCGTCCTTAAGTTTGGCTTGTGGAGTTTTCGGTGGTGCTGTAGAAGATGGCATGGCCTTTGCATCTGAGTTCGCAGACAGTAAATGATTCCTTACCTTCCCAGTTCTCACACATTTAGTAGCATCATCTTTCCAGAGCAATTTATTTGCATTAGTAATTAGCTGGTGAACTAATTAACTAGGTTCTTTTTCTTTTTACGCCGTTTACCATTATCTCACTGTACACCATGAGTTTTGAAGTTGAACATTTTTTTTTTACAATGGGGTCAAATTATCATCATTCTTTAAAGTTATACTAGTTCATCTTTCAACATGCATGTCTCAGGCATCAATGCTGATGTTTTTCTTGCTCATTGAAAATAACTGTCACAGCATATCACTTAAACTGTGTTTGTGTACACAGTGCCAGCACTTAGGGGAAAAGATTATGGGAAGTCAAAAATGAGATATCCAGACTATACAGAGACCAAGACTGGCCTTCAGTACAAGGTCATCTAGCTGAAGAACATTTCGGCAGTCTTTTAGTCATATGTTAGGGCTGTACTGTATGATTCTAGTTATTGTTTTATAATGCAGGACCTGAGAGTTGGAGATGGCCCTAGACCGAATATGGGAGATACTGTTGTGGTGAGAGGAAAACTTTCTCTACACATTTCTGCAAAAGATGCCCTAGGGCATATAAACTTTACAGCTTGAACTAGGGTGGACTGTGGGTGTTTTAATTGAAGAAAATTCAATCTCGTTAATGAGTCTGATGTAGTTTCTTATTCCTTCATATTTGCTTATGTTTTTCATGGTGGTGTTGGATCACAGGAAAAAAATCCACTTGCAGACGTTAATTAGCAAAGACCATCAAACGTAAACCATGTCATTCATAACAATCTATCTCTTTTACTATACCTATGTTGTTAGGAGATGAGCACACTGAAAGTCTGTAAGAAACTAAAAAAAAAGTGATTGACCATTTTGATGGATCTGACAAATTCAAGAATCAGAAAAAATATACTTAAGAAACTGAAATGGTAGCTCAGAATTTGCATTACAATTTTTAGACTATAGATCATGATCAGCTCCAGTTGTTAGTGACGCCACAATGTTACAGGTTGATTGGGATGGTTATACCATAGGTTACTATGGACGTATATTTGAAGCTCGAAACAAGACAAAGGGGGGTTCCTTTGAGGTAAAAAGGTGATTCCCTTTAATTTTATATGCAACATTATGATATGTGATTGGAGTGTTAGCATGCTTCTGTGTTGTGCAGGGAGATGATAAGGACTTTTTCAAATTTAGATTGGGATCTGAGGAGGTAAGTTGTCATATTTTACTCCTTCAAAACATTTACCTAACTACTTGCTACTGTATTTGGTAATTAGGAAGCCTTCTTTATATGATTCGCTTCTTTCTTGGCCCATAGAGTAACTCCATACTGAGATAGAATATGCGTAAAAAATAATGATAATTATCAGTTCGATAAATGAAAGTGGAGGTTATTAATATTATTTCTTAGTCAGGTAATCCCAGCTTTTGAGGAGGCAGTTTCAGGAATGGCTCTTGGCGGCATCAGAAGGTGCTAGCTTCACATTTCGAGCATGCTGTCTCATTCATATTTTTCTCTGTCAAAATATATCCCTCTAGTGGAAACAAATGTGTGTCCAGCTTAGGTGAACTAGAAGCAATCATCGTTTTGTAAAGATGTGCACCAATGCCTTGGATGCGTCTGATCATATTTAAAGCAAGCACTGACTAAATTACTGAGAGATGTCATCTTCCTGAAGTTGTTGAGCCATATCCAATGATTCTCAGTGAAAGGCTCATTATATAATTCATTTCATGTTCTCTTCATGAAACTGCATTTTTACAAGTCACCGCGCAGTGATGCAGGATCATAGTTCCACCAGATCTTGGATATCCTGAGAATGACTACAATAGAAGTGGGCCGCGACCAACAACGTTTTCGGTAAAACTGAATTCTAGACATGGATATTTTGATTTTTTTTTGTCCAGCACTGTATTTTTTTCTGGTGGTGTTGTTTGACAGGGGCAACGAGCCTTGGACTTTGTACTGAAGAACCAGGGGCTTATAGACAAGACACTGTTGTTTGATATCGAGCTACTCAAGATCATACCAAACTAACTATCTACGAGTGTCACATTTTCTTCTCTGAAATATGCATATTAAGGTGAGATATATAGTTCTTTTACCATCTGGTCATACTTGCATGATTGCCGTTCCCCAAGTTTCGGTGATAGGCAAATCATGTTCAAGATTCTATCCAGCCGAGAGTAACTGACATTATAATAGTATTTCCTCCGTCTTAAGTCTATTGTCACTTTTCATTCATAAATTACAAAAGAAAAGAGACGATACTTTTGGGACAGAGGTAGAGGTAGTATCTTTTTAAGTGCAAAAGAATGAGAAACTTTACTGTTTATTGAATGCAGGTGACTGTCATTTTGTGTGGATAGAGCACATTGTTGGGATACAAATATGATGAAGTTACTTACATGGCAAGTTTTGTTTTGGAGGCTTGGCATTAGTTGGCGTTTCATGTATGGTCTGGATCAAAACCCAGAATAATCTTTCCGAGAATGAGTTCGTAAAACTTATATCCGATCGTCTAATTAAGGTGCAAAGTTTTTGCTGTTGATGAATACGATAATAAAGAAAGTTGTGCGCGTCATTAGCATGCAATTGGAACTTGGTAGCGGTGAAATTTTGCGTATGGTCAAATGCCATAGTGCTCAGCTTGGCAGCATCCCTGGTCGTAAAATCTGGATTTCAGCCGTGAACATTGCAATCGTCATAAACACCCACAACTTAATTGCATAAGAGTAAAGGTTCCCTTGGAGTACACAAAAATCATGCAAGAAACTACAAAGACCAAAATCAAAGCCAAATAAATTAAAGACAAGTTACACCTAGGTTATACCTAATTAACAGCCAGTTGCCTGCGCTTGTACCTCACCATAACCTTTCCCTTCACACCAACCACCATTGCGTTCCAGTCAATCTCAGGAAATGGTGATATCAACTCGAATTCGAAGTTCCTCAATAAATGGCTCCATATAGCCTTAATCTGCAGGTAAGCGAAAGGTTCACCAAGGCACCCATGCCTGCCACCTCCAAATGATATGTATGAGAAGGCACCAGTGACTTTGTCCTCATCCCTCCCTTCAGCAAACCTATCAGGATCATACCTGTCTGGATCCTTGTAAACATGAGGAAGCCTGTTAGCAAATGCTGGAGACGTTGCAACGATGTGACCTTTTGGGATGTCATAAACTTTCCCATCACGGGTTGTCACACTGAAATCACTGTGCGATTGTCGTAGAAGCATGATCAGTGGTGGATGGAGCCTTAAGGCTTCCTTGATACATCTATAAAGGACATCCATCTCAGACAAGATATCATGATCAACCTTGTCCCCATGCTTTTCCATCAGACGCTTCTGCTCGTCCACTACAGCAGTAAGGTATTCCTTATGGCGGAGAAGGTATGCACCAGTCCAGGTGGAGGTGATAGAACTAGTGTGTTGTCCAGCAAACAGAGCAGCAATGAGCAAACCAGTGACCTCTTCCTCAGTTGTTGGGCGACCACTCCTGTACTTTGAATCAATAAAAGACTGCAACATGTCATTTTCTGACTTCCCAGCGCTTTTGCGGGAAGTTATGATGTCTACAAAGATTTTTGAGAGCTTCTTGCGAGCAAGGTCACGGCGACGGTGAGCTGGGATAGGCAGATATGGGAACAGAACACTGATTGGAAGCATGCCATTGTCAAGATCATGGAATAAAGCTGACACATCATCGAAAAGCTTATCCCGAACTTCACGACCTAAAAGACACCTACTGGCAGTTAAGATGATAAGGTGCTCTAGCTCATATTTAAGGTCAACATCACCACTGTCCCCCCATTTGGAGAAGTAATCCTGCACAATTCAAGAAATAAGATGCAAGAATCAGAAACATGTGCAGTTCAAAAAAAAAAAAAAAGGAATCAGAAACATGTAACTTGCTACTAAACTACTTTCTCCACCCAAGGAAAAAATGTCTCATCCTCATGATATATATATATCATAAGTGATTTATTTTAACGATCCCACCCATATTGCATCATTTGACTAACTGGACCCGTTAGTGACGAGCTTTTAGGATAAGCTGTTCAGCTTTAACAGTTTTCGACAGTTTATTAACGATCAAGATCCAACAGCTAAAAGTGAAAGTTCAAAATTACAGGTAACTCTTCCAAAACACTAAGGTAGTACCTAAAGCTACTAATGCCAAACTGGGTCATTAGTCGTTTGATGTACCAAGGGTAGGTTTGAGCGGTGAGTATAACACTCTGTGCTCACAACATTTACCATAAGACACAAAACTTTCAGACGGATTCTTTTCTGTAACAGATATATCAAGCTACACGGGAAACTTCAAACCAAGTTCCATATTTTCAATCACTATTACTACTTCCTCCGTCCGCAAAAAATACGGCCATTTGACTTCAGTGTTTCATGGTTCAATGTTTGACTCAAATTTTAACAAAGATAAACAATTTTAAAAAATTCAGAAAAAATATATTTAGACAATTTAGAATTCAAATTATGATACACGTATGGAATATTAAATTTTTAGTGTCTAAACATTCATTAAAAAAATCATAGATTAAATAGTGTGAAACTGTCAAAACAAATGACTATATTTTTTGCGGACAGGAGTATAATTTAATGAATAAACTCAAGAGCCAATCTGTCCCAAGGATGGCCGTGATAGCTAAAGTTGTACGAAATGGTTTATCATATGTTTCAAGGATCAGCAAAAATAACAAGGTCAGAACACATGGATCGCCAAACTCAGCCTCTGCGAGGCTTGGGAAAGCCTTGGTCAATCCCAAGCACGGGTCGAATGTATGTCCCCTTTGCAAATGTATTAAAGAATACTACCAGGAATACTACGAGGGCATGGAGAGACTGAAAATGATGTACAGTTATCTATTCATAATGGAAAGATTAAAAACAAAACAATATAAAGGCCTATCTTTAATTATTGCAGGAACCTTGAGTTGCGTGTGTGAAGTGGATGCAACAAGTGACTGAAGTAGGGGGCTCATTTATTGCACGGAACAATCTTCTATTAGGTATCAACCGTTAAAGGAGAAACGTCATGAAAAGCCTTATGTAAACGTCAGTCTGTAAGTTAGAAACTTTGGTTCCAGATGCTTCCGATCTACGCTATGAAACGAGAAGCTGTCACATCTTCATGAAACCATTTTATTTTTATTTATTTTTAAATTTTAGAATTCAACAACAACACTTTGCATGGGGACTCGAATCTTCCATTCAATTACTATGAATTTGATCAAGAATATGAACGAACTTTCGCCATCTTCTGTGCAAATGAATGAAGATACTGCAATAAATTACTGACCTCTGCTTCCGTAACCATCTGATCGACATAGCCCTTAAGCTTGTTGATACGAAGCGCCTCGGTAAAGAAGCGGAATTGCTCTTGCCTGACGGAGTAGTCAACATCGAAGACCACTCCGCGGCCGAAGGTGGGTACATTGAACTGGTAAACCTCCTGCTGGCTGAGTTCCGTCTCGGGGGCCTTAAAGAAGTGCGCCGAAACCTCCGGCCCGATTAAGAATGTGATCTTCTTCGCGACCAAATTGACTGTGAAGACGCTGCCAAGCTTCGGATACTCCTCGCGGAGCATGATGATTGGGCCCTTCAAGAACCGGGGGAGACCGCCGATGATCGGCCAGGATTTGATCACTGGAGGCTGCCGCTTCTTGGATCTGGGCATGATGAGCGCGGAGATGAGCTTGGCGACGAGGATGGTGGCAACGATGAGGACCACCGTGCCGTTGAGAAACTTGGTGTCGATATCCATGGCCATCAGCTAACTGAAATAGGAAGCGAAAGCTTGTTAACTACATTGTTGAATGAATTTCAATTCAGATCTATCGGAAGTGAACAGAACCACAGAACCAAAGTGAGAGTATTACCTGGGTGCGATACTGCAGCCGCAGAAGCGAGAGAGGGAGTGGCGGAGAATTTGAGAAGACGCTAGCTAGATCTTTCAGGAATATTAAAAAAGAAGGGGGAAAAAAGGTGATTTAGGTAAAGAAATCCTGCATTTAGTGCTAAAAAGACATTAGGGAAAGTGCAATTACAGTGTGATTAACGAGCGTGGGACTACCAATTATATGGTGCACATATGTGTACGTACACATAGTAATATATAGAGAAAGTATGTAGGGATAATTTAGACATTTAGTATTTTTTAGTGGATTTGGACTGAAACTATTTTATAAATTAGGCATCTAATCTACTATGTGTACCTACACATATGTGTATCATATCAAAACTCGCGTGGGACTGGGGGAGTGATAGTGTTGGATCTATGGTTTATAAGGGGGACGGGTTTAGATTGGATAAACTGCATCTATAGTCACACCTTAAACTTCCTTTGCGATTTTCTCCCGGAACTTAATTTTATTTTATATTAGTCCAGGCATTTTATTTTGTGCATTTTTGTCTCTATTCCTATGTGGAGTAACTTGTAAGACTAAGTAAACACATGACATTGACTTCATCAAAAAAAAAAATTTGAAGTTGATGTATGAAACGAAAATTCCATTCTTTAGTTTGTGCCAATTCAACTTTACATGGGATGGGATAGGCATGCATAATTCATCAGTATGAAATGAATTGTAAGAGTTTAGGGGCAGTATGTATGTAAAGGAATGGAGGGTGAGTGCCAATTTGCAAAGACAATAGAAGTGTTGCCATTAGTGATAGTAATATTAATACTCTCTCTATAAATTGAGGGATTGTTTTTCATATTATGTCATGTGTTGCAATATTTGACTCAAATTATTATTAGATAAATAATGAGAAAAATTAGATCAAATTTTTTAGAAAATTTATATTTTAAATTACTATGATATACATAAAATTTATTCAACTTTATATATCTAAATATTTATAATAAAAAATTATAAATTAAAATTGTTAAAAATAGTAAAACAATTCACTTGATTTTTTATTTTTTATGGACGATGGGAGTAGTAATAGTGATGCAAGTTTAGATCGGATACCACAAAAACAGTGGGCGTTATTGTCATAGTTTAACAGTCAAACACTCACCCATCCCCTATTATGTTTAAAAACTGTCTTATTCGCAGTGAAGCTGCCTTAATTAGTTGGATTAATAATCTCGCACTTTACTCACACCAATAAAAAAAGCTATTTACAGTTATAATCCGAACTTTGTTTTTTTCTCTCCATGCTCCCCTAGGGCTTGGTAGAGGTTTTGGAATTTTTTCTTCTTCTTTGCGATTTTCGGCTCCTGCCGATTTTCTTCTCCTCCACCCTTAATTTTTTGTTTTCTCCATCGATTACAATCGTTCTAGCCAATGGTTTCGGACGATTTGGAGAATAGTCCGGCAGCCATTGCGATATCAACGATGGAATTAGCGCCAATCGACATTGTTGGACTGATAACGACGCCGACAACGGCATACTTCTTGGCGGCTCGGGTCTTCTCTAGCAAAACAGCCCACCCGGAACGTCTAGAGCAAGCTTTCAATGCCACATGGTATGACCAAGTCTCTTTCAAAATTAGATAAGGAACTGGAAACCCAAAAGATAATTTGTTTATAATTGAGTTTGAGAAGAAAGAGCACCCGGAGAATGTTCTTTGTCCGTTTCCATGGTCTTTTGATGATAGGATAATGGTTCTTAAAGTGCTGAAATCTGGTGATCAACTGTCCACCATGCAATTTATTCATGTTGATTTCTGGGTTCTAGTGCTGGATTTACCGTTTTGATGGGCTTCTCATGCTATTGGGGAAGCTTTAGGAAAATATTTGGGTGAGGTACAAGATGTTTTTGTCGATGGCACGACTCTGAAAATTAGGGTGACTGTGGATAAACCATTACGTCGTGGTATTCCGACAACTATGAATGATGCATAATTGTTTCTGGAAATGAAATATGAAAAACTTCCTGATTTCTGTTATAGGTGCAAGATGTTAACTTATGTAGAGAAGGACTGTATGGCAGTGCATGAAAACTTATTTGGTCCTAATATACGAGCCCGTGATACACATAGAGATCAAAAGGGCCATGATTATAGTTCTACCCCTCCGGTACAACCCCTGACGGATCGGCCTCCTCTTGCAGTGAAGACCGTCGCGACTTCCACCTTTAATGGACTGCGTGCAGCCCCTCTAGGTTTATCTCAGGGGCTGGAGTTGGTCCCAGTTACTGAAGTGGTACCGGATACCCCTGTGGTTGAGCAACAGACTCTGGTGGTTACTGATCTGCCACCACTACCTAAGCAGCTGTTACCATTACCTGATCCACCTTTCATCTTTAATGTGGGTAGTAGTCGTTCGTTAGCCCTGCGTACTGCCAGGAAGATGGGTGGAGGAACAACAGGGCGAGGACGAGGAAGGTCGCGTGGGTATACTGCTTCGGGAAGGAATATAGCAAAAGTTGACTCGAATGTGGAAGAGCCAGAGGAACGGGCGGTTGAGGTGGTAGGCTGATATATATGTGGGCCCAAGGAAGACGTTCCAAACGCTGACGTCATTGCTACGAGGACCCCTTCCTCGTCTATACGACGAGGGTCCTCGTATAATAACGGTCAAGCGGTTCCCCCGCGCCCTCATAAATCTCAAAGGGGTCAACTCCCACAAACGGCAGCAATAATCAGGGGGGTCAACCCCCACAAATGGCAGGAATAATCAGGGGGATTCCCATATGGGAAATCACCATCACCACAATCAATTACGCATTCATGATGCGATCCCCACAATCAAGGCCCTCCTCGACGGGCACTGACATGACACCACTCTATATATTGAGTGGTGCACCATTCGAATAAGGTACGTACTACACACCCACCCCTTTTGCTCTCCTCTGCGCATGAGAAATCTTTGTCTCTCATTTGCAGATCATCAAGGTCTCCACTTTGCCTTTCGCCAGCGACTCTTTGCCGGATTGGTAATATACTATCAGGAAGCTTGCCCTGCCTAGATCAATGGGCTCTTGAATTTCGGGTGATGAGGGTTTGTGGTCTTCCCTCCTCACTTGTGTATCCAAATTGACCCGGGCTTATCTCTGACATTTGTGTTTGATTTTTTATTTTAAGGATTGTTCCATGGTTGGATATGTTCTTTCAGGTGTTTATGCAGGATCCAGACCTTTTTTAGGTTACTTCTTGCAGCTAGTTTGATGGAGGAGGTCAGCGGTCGGGTATAACGAAAGAGATGCTACACACGAATGTCTGACCAAAGCTATGAAGAGCTATGAAGTTCTTATCTTAGCCCAGAACGGACTCGGTGTGATTTTCATTCACTTATATTGTTTTGGCAAGATATGCCTCCAATCCTTATTTAGGATTTTCTTTTTTGGATGTTATTTGGAATTTTCTTACTATACAACCTTAAGTTGTATGGTTTGTAGACCTTGTTGTGCTTACTCCCGTTTAGAGCTGTTTATCTTAGATGTACAAGGGTTGGTCCCTGAATTAGCTTCCATAGCCTTTTTTCATTGGTTTTGAATGAATGCATTCACCGTAAAAGTAATAATAATAAAGCTATTTACAATCAATTGAGTATTTTTTAGGAGAAGTTGTAATATTATAGGGTGAAACCAAAACTTAGAAAAGTAATACCTCTGCCCATTTTTAATTGAGACGTTTGATTGATACTTTGTTTGACTTAATTTTTAACTAATAAGAGTTTATTAAAAAAATTGAAAAAAAACATTTTAAGAAACTAGACTCTTTGATTTAGAGTAAAATGCATCGATGGTCCTTTAACTTTTATTTCGTCATATCTGGGTTCTATTTTAAATTTTTATCATCTTAAAGTCCCATTTTAAAACTTTTTATCCTCTTTAAGTATTTCCGTCCATTTTTGCCATAAAGTTTAATGTAATTTTGAGGAAGATGATAATTTTAAGGCCAAAATACACGTTACTACCCTGAACTATTAAAAACGGGGAGAATAAGGGCTTGGACTAAAAACGCTGCGAATATAGGCCTGAACTATTGAAATTGAGCAAATAAGGGCTCCGACTCACTGGACTCGTCACGTGTGGTCATGCCAAGATGACCATCTACGACTTTAACGAGAAATGAACGGTTGTTAGCGAACAAACGCAGGAACCTCCGATGGTGGACCTGGATCGGATGTGGAGGGAGAGAGCCTGGGCGGCGGCGAAAGTGGTGGGGGTCGGCCCTCTGGAAAACTGCGAGTTCGGCGGCGATGGTAGCGCGGCAGACGGAGGTCTGAATCGTTCGTTTGAGGCGGGTCGAGAGAGGGTCAAGTAGCGGGGTGAGGCCGAATTTCATCAATTTGTGCGCCCTCCTTCGAAGAGAAAGTAAGATTCATGCTCTTGGTGATGAGGCGGTTCTGGAGGACTAAGTTTCGACTGCTGAAAGTCAGGAATTTGAGATCGAAGGTGTTGGATCAGAGGCTCCTGCGTTTGTTCCCCATGTTCACGTACGACCTCCACCTGCTCGCCTTCGACCAGTCTCTCGTCACCAAACTCCAACCTCCATAGCATCTCCGCGCCACAATGAGCCCAGATAGCCGTCCCGAGCCACCGGAGACGTCTTGACGAGGAGAATCGCACCACGACTCACGTTCAAGCTTCAGGTGGGAGAAAATGGGGTATTGATGCTTACCCTTATGTTTTAAAACTTTGCAAATATAGCACTCCATCCACGACATCGTTACGACCCTTCATTTCTCGTTAAATTCGTAGACGACCGTCACGGCACGTGACCACACGTGACAAATTCAGTGAGTCGGGGCCCTTATTAGCTCAATTTCAATAGTTCAGGCCTATATTTGCAGCATATTTAGTTCAGGTCCTTATTCACCCTGTTTGTAATAGTTCAGGGTAGTAATGTGTATTTTGGCCTAATTTTAACTACTTAACTTTTCCTAAAAACTCTATTTGCACCTAAGTTTTAAACATAATAATTTAGTCACCTCAAACAATTTGAAACTTAACAATTATACTCAAAACTTTTCAAACTTTACCTTAAACCACCACATCCGTCGGACCGTCGTTGGACCATTGCCGACCATCGCTGGAATGCTGAAAACGATGAAGAAACGCCACCGGACCGCTTATCGGGGCCATGGGCCGCCGGATTGGCGAGGCTAGACCGCGAATCGGTGAGCCTGACCACCGGTTTGCGGTCGGGGCTCGCTGATCTGGCTGTCTGGACTCGCGATCCGGCGGCCTAAGGACCCGATCTAGCGGCCTATCATCCCGATAAGCGGTCCGATGGTGTTTTTTCGTCGTTCTCGGCATTTTGACAATGGTCGGTGGTGATTCGACAGTGGTCCGGTGGTGGTCATCGGTGGTCCGGCGGGTGTGGTGATCTAAGTTGAAGTTTGAAAAGTGTTAGGTAGAATTATTAAGTTTAAAATTGTTTGGGGTGACTTAATTACTACGTTTAAAACTTAGAGTGCAAATAAAGCTTTTAAGAAAAGTTAAGTAGTTAAAATTATCATTTTTCTTGATGTTCCGTTAAATTTAACAGCAAAAATAGATGGAAGAACTTTAAGAGGACAAAAGATTTTAAAATGGAACTTTAAAAGGACAAAAAATTAAAATAAATAGGACCCGTATAAGATGAAATTAAAAGTTAAGAAAGCACCGATACACTTTACTCATTTGATTTATCTTTTGTAATTGTATATAAAAATAATGAAAAAAAATTGTAAATATTAAAAAAAATTGTAGTAATTAAATTGAGACGACGAATTATATAAATAAAGCTGAGTGGGCAAGGCCAAGGCGTGTGAGATTTGAGATTTGGCAAATTGGATAGATGAAGAGGAGAAAAAACTCATGCAAGGCGTGTCACACACATGACATGACAGTCAGATGAGATCTTGTTTGGTAACTGCCTGCCTCACTCTCATTTGCTGTGTATTATGGCCACAAACACAAAATAGTACATATGAATTGGGCCTCATTGGGCCGCGAACAACCAGTGTTGCTTAATCCCGCACCAAAATTAGTATTCTCTTCATTTTATTAACAGGTTTGTTTTCCTTCTTTAAACCATCTTAACTTACAGGAAATTCTGAAAAATTATTATTCCACTTTGAAAGTAAGTGAATCATTATCATTTTTTATTTTAATTAATCGTATTTATCTTTGTCGTTCGTATATGAAATCCCAACAGCTTTCAACTTCTTTGGAACTATTATTACTGACTGTTCATCTAACTACCTTTAACAAATTGGCAATAAGATTATACTCCTCCATTTCACCATATGTTAACTTTTTAACTTATATTTAATTCTAACTTATATTTAAAATGGTTTTAAAATTTCTTATAAATTTAGAATGTGTTTCACAACAATTTTTAACATATAGTAACTTTTATGTTCTAAAAAAGTTATCTACGGATAACTTTTACCGTATAATTTTGATTATAAAAAATTATCCAAAATACTAAAGCTACTTGAAACAGTTATTCTCAAACGGGACAGTAAATAGGAATTAGAAACATTCATTTTACGTTTACCTATAAAATATGGAGTATGATTTTATATGGGGTAAAATGCACTCATAGTCCTGTAATTTAAATTATTATATCACTAGGGTCCTATTTTAACTTTTTGTACCAATAAACTCTTGTTTCTTAACTTTTTGTGCAGTCAAGGTCCTTTTTCTCTATTAACCGTTAACTGTAACGGATTTGTGGGAAAAATGATAGAATCAACAACTCAATTGTTTTTTTAAAAAATTATTTACACCCCAAGTTTTAAACTTAACTGTTTAGGCACCCCCAACAGTTTTAAACTTAACACTTCTATCCAAATGTTTTAATCAAAGCCAACAACACCCAGCCACCGTCGGGCCACTGATGCGGACATCACCAAGGCCGAGCCAACAAACTTCAAGACATGGGCATTCGAGTGGTGAAGCACCCTGGGACCATGGAAAGCATCACCCTCACCGTTCTTGCAGGCGAAGTGCCAGGCGACCCTGCACCCTGAATCAGGCGATTGCCCGGCCAGGCGAAGGAGCCAGGAGACCCAGCCCTCCAACCAGGCGGTCGCCCGGGCTGCCTTCAAAGAGGTACAACAGGTTAGGCGACCAGCCAGGCGACCCAATCCTCCAACCAGGTGGTCGCCCGGCCAGGCGAAGGAGCAAGGCGACCCGGCCCTCCAACTAGGCGGTCGCCCGAGCACCACTTGCAAGCTCCTTTACGCACCCACGCACCTACCCCATCGATCCCGGAGTCCCACGGAGCCGCCCAAGTCTCTACACATTCAAGGTTGGTCACCGGCCATGTTTTGGGAGCCACCCCAACCGCCACACTCCGGCCAAGTTCCTCCACGCGCCGCCATGCATCTTAGACGCGCCACCATGCATCTTGGACGCGCCACCACCTTTTCCCGGCCAAGGAGTTCAAGGACTTGTCCAAACATTTTCCCTCCATCTTTTGAACCCCTAGCCACCATTGTTGACTTTTCAACACTTATATTTTATCTATATGTAATATTTTGTAAATGCCTTTTTAGTTTCCATAAACCATATAAATATGATTTATATGATTTATGGAAAATAGGAGGCTAGGAAGTCTAACCCTTCCCATCATCCATCACCTTACCTCTCACCTCACCCACCATAATTCTAGGGTCTTTGTCTATAGTCATGTCCAAGCTTTTCCCCTCACCATTTTCACCATAAAAGCTACCATTTGTACTCATTTATGTAACTTACATAACTTTGAATCATAATTTCGGATTTCATCTCCTTTTGAGAGAGAAAATGTTCATCTTGAACTCTTGCTTACTATCTTCATCATCCCCTTGAATCCATTGAAGTGGATTCAAGCTTTACATCTAGTGTTGCTCTTTATTTGAGAAGTGAGGTGCTAGATCCCTCACTCCCTTGGCAATTAACCTTTCTATTGCTCTCCATTTGAGGATTGAGGTGGTTAGGAGCCAAATTGTTTGTGTTCTTGGTGTTCATCTTCCAAGGATAGGTCCTTCTCTTTGGAGTTGGATCCATATCAGCCACCGCCACCGCCACCGCCACCGCCACTAGATAGCTGCTGCTGCCACCGCCGGCCACCGCTGGAAACGCAAAAAAAATCCGAGAACGTAGATTAGAGCCTAGGACCGCCAGATTCCGACCAAGGGTTGTCGGATCACAGCCTAGGGTTGCCGAATCATGGCCTAAGACAGGTGAATCGCAACCCTATGTAGGAGAATCGCGGGGCTGACGAATCGCTATGCCTTGAATCGGCGACCCAGGGCCTCAATTTGCCGGCCTTGGGCTGCATTCCGCCGGCCCTAAGTAGGGATTCGGCGGCGCTAGGCTGCGATCCGGTGGTCATAGTCTCTGGTCTACATTCCTAGCTTTTTTTTGCATTTCCGGTGTTTTTCGGCGGTGGTAGCAGCCCGACGGTGGTTGGGTGTTGTTGTGTTGGAATTCTTGCGCACCAAGATGACCTGGGCTAGCTAAAGTAGCTAAGCACAGCTCAACTCAGCTCAATCTGAGTGTTTGAGCTAGAGAGATGTGTATCTGCTCTTAGTGAGCTGATATGAGCTCAAGGAGCTCAATGGATGATTTAATATGTCTTGGACTAGCTCTATGAGAGCTTAGTACAAATGTGTCTAGGCACCTTTTGGCGAAGAGACGTGTCTCTTGGCGGAAAGGTGCGTAAATTGGTGAAAAGGTGTCGAAGAGGGCCAAGCACACCTTCGGCTTAGGCCGAAGGGTGCGTAGCATTACACCCATTCGGCCATGGGCCTAGGGGTGTGAGTGCCCTTCGCCCTAGGTGCCTCTAGGCAAGGGTGCACCCCATGCCTTGCACCATTCGGCCAAAGGGACATGTCTCATGTCCCATGGCCGAATGGGCAAGGGACATGGGTCACCTCCCTTACCTCTTCACCATATTTGGATAATTAATTAATTAGTTAATTAATTTCCTATTAGACACAATTATTTATTTATTCCTTTTCTACTTAATTACTTAATTGAAAAGGCAAAAGACATGAGACATGTCTCATGGACCAAGGGGCATTGGTTGCAGCCCTTGGTCCTAGAGACATGTTACTTCGCAAATGAGGAGGCATTGTGCCCTCTCATTGGCAGCCCATCCTCCTCTATAAATAGAGGGAGGATGCGCCATTATTCTCATCCCTCAACCAGCATTGGTTCTCTCTTCTCTCTACATACTTCCTCTTCCGAATTAGTTGGCATTCTAGGAGCATTGTGAGTGGAACTCACCTTGGAGACAAATCATCTTCAAGCCGCCCTTAAGGTGTTCCCCAAGCCGAGTCTTCTTCATCAACAAGGAGCAAGAATCTCTAAGATTCTTAAGCTGCGTCCAGAAGCAAGGTTCACACTCTTAAACCTTTCTTCGTTATCTTTAAATGCGAACATGAGAAGCATGTTTAAAGACGATCTAAAATTAACATGTTGGGCTTGATTAAAACATTTAAGTAGAAGTGTTAAGTTTAAAACTGTTAAGGAATGCCTAAACGGTTAAGTTTAAAACTTGGGGTGTAAATAGTTTTTTTAAAACAATTGAGTTGCTGATTTTATCATTTTCCCCACAAATCCGTTGAAGTTAACGGTCAATGGATAGAAATGACCTTGAATGCACAAAAAGTTATAAAAACAATAGGACTGTATTGGTACAAAAAATTAAAACAGGATCCTAGTGGTACGATAATTTAAGTTATAGGACTGACTGGGTGCACTTTACCCATTTTATATGTCATTTTTTTAAAAACGCGAATATGGAAAAGCAAACATATTAGCTTTGCGGAGGGAATATTGTGATACTCTTATGGTTACAATTAAATGAGATCAAATAGTTACAATTAAATGCTAAAATTACTCGTTAATTTTTTTTAACGCAAAAGCTATTTGAAAATTTTTGTTACAAATGCTCTCATCCGTTTTTTTATAAATTAACAATGCCAACCTCCTTATTCACCTATAAAATCACAGTTTAGGTGGAATCTACACTAATCTATACGTTACAGATGTGTAAGATTTTATTTACTTACATAATACAACCCACCAAGCTCAAGCCTAACAATTAGGTTAGATACACATTTCATAAAGACAAAATGGAGCCCAATACTAATGGTCAATAATGTGATGGGATTACACTCCACTCCACTCCACCTCTAACCACCGCGCTACATCAGTAGAAAGAAAAATTGATATTATTTTTAATGATCGATGACATTTTCTTACATTTAAACACCATATGACTCGACCTTCCCGTCGATGTAGTAGTCCAAAGTAGCGACGGGGATGAGTCGGAAGTTGACCTAAAGATGTCCACATGTAGAAACATAAGAGAGATCATGAGTTGCAGTACTCTCCATCTCTTCACAGCATCGGTGACATTGCCTTATCTCTTGACAGAACATGAATAGCAGAAAATGCGACTGAAATTCCATCGTACCACTCAAGAGCTCCTCACACAAGCCACCCAAAACTCGAAAGGGCTTGAAAACGCATATGTCGTCATGGCGATGTGTATATAGCCAACCCTGTCAGTATCAATCAGACCAAAATGTCATCCTACCATGAACATGCTAAAAGAGGAAGTGTTGACGCCCGAAGAGAACGTTCCACCACAAAAGTGTCAAACAATCACATCCGACCACATTTAAAGAAGACAAGAATAAAATCCAAAAAAGAACCAAAAACACTGAAATGAGAGGACCATTTGGTCCAAGGCCTTCCGCTCCTGAACTACCAAATCACTGCTCCAAGTGAGGTATGAAGTCCCCCTACCTCACCAGCCGAAGTCCTACCACTTCAACAAACATTGTAATAACAACATCAGAAACTCTTGGTTTTTTCCATCCATAAGTCAGAACCTTCTTACCCAACCAACACATACGGGACAAACTAACACTGATTAAGCCAAAAACTCCACCAGATAGATAAAACTGCTAGAAGGCCGGCTACTATGGTGCGAGAGGACACCGGCAGTGAGTACAGGCTAGAGGTTGGGTTGCACGGTTGTGTGCGGGCGAAGAAGTAGTAGCGCCGCATGGAAGAGAGCGGAGCACTAGGGTTTCCTCCTCTACGCTAAGCTTCTGATTTCTCAACTTCTCGCACGTTAGACGTCACCATCGTAAACATCCCTTGCGTAAGTCTGCCCGTTTAATTTGAGTAATTATGCACAGGAAATTAGTTTACTTTTCCATTTAGCCCAGAATTAATTTTGTCCACTAGGAATTCCGAGGATCTTCTACCATTCATAAACACTACTACTGCTAACCTTTTTCAGCTAACGTGCCAGTTGGCCACATTCCAATGGATTACTGGTAATTCATAACCGAAAAATGAATATTTGGCTCAATCGGTTTCGATTAAATAATTATAACCCAATAAGCATCCCTACACCTACTGATTAATTCATAAATAAAAAGTACTAAACTTGTGAAATACAGTCACTGATTACGATTCATTGATGGGAATGAATTAATTGAAAACTTTAAAAAGGTAATGTCGTTGGCCTATTTTACACGTACTGTACGTTTTGCGGTTTGCAGTTCACGCCAAATTAACTAGTTTACAGTTGACACACTAATTATCATAAATTAATTAATGAACATATATAATTTCAAGGACGTGACAGGCATACAAAGTGTGAGAATGAAATATATTCCAGTAATAGCTATTGGAAATGGAAGGGTCATCTTCACAGAAACATCAGCATTTACATAAGCATGCATCCAAAGCACCAATATCAAATATTAGAGGCTCTTAATTAATCACCAAAGCTGTTGCCACCACCATTCCTCTTCTGAATTCTGTACCAAACAAGTCATAAGAGTTTTAAACAGTAGTAGGAGCAGGAGTAATAAACAAGAGAGAGGGGGGGGGGGGGGGGAGTGCATATGTGTCTCCTAAAATAAGTAGACATAGTTAAGAATGGGTCCTGCTGGCTGAGTTAGTTGGATGTCATTTACTCTCTCCTTTCTCCCATTCGATCTCCCCAAGCTTTCTGCTGACAAATTTGGTTAATGATTTTGATGTTTAATAAATTTCACATCGTTAGACACCTGTGGTGGACTACTAGTATTAATTTATAGGCTTGCAAGAGAGGAGAGCTAGGAAGGAGACCTCAAGATAGGAGCCAACAGGTTAGTGAAACGTTTCTTCCAGTGATAGCTCATGAGGATTGTACTGTACATCCTGTTGTAGCCTCTTTTGGCTAGTAAGTTGTTTCACGCATACAAAAGGGATTTCTTGCTGGGACATAAGAGTACTGGTGCAGATCATGCATTTTGCATTTCACATTGCGTTTCTTACAGACAGAGTTTCCGGTTGATCTGTTTTCCTCTTCACTTGGTACTTGCATTTCAAGATGGGCACAGCAGAGATCAAGTCACCAGAGGTCACTTTAGACGGAGGTTCATCTTCAGTTGGGAGGAAGAAGCTGCAAGTCTACTTCATTGAGTCTGACAACAGGAGAATGGCACTGGGCCGTGGCTACACCGGAGGAACAACACCGGTGAATCTTCAAGGGAAGCCCATTCCTGTTCTTCATCTCTCCAAGACGGGTGGCTGGCTTGCTGCTTTCTTCATCTTTGGTAAAGCTAAAGCTTACTTCTTTTCTGTATAGACTCAACTTGCTTGACCAAACAAGCGCTAAATATCGGCTAAATTCGGGTCTGGTCCAGGAAATGAGATGGCAGAGAGAATGGCTTATTTTGGACTCTCTGTCAACATGGTGGCCTTCATGTTCTATGTCATGCATAGACCCTTTGCTGCCTCTTCCAATGCTGTCAACAACTTCCTTGGCATCTCACAGATATCTTCTGTACTGGGCGGCTTTCTTGCTGATGCTTATCTTGGCCGATACCGGACCATTGCAATCTTCACCACCATCTATTTTGTGGTGAGCTTATACACAGACCAATCTTCTTTATTTACCAGTTTACTTGTATCAGCTTCTCCAAGATACCTTCTTTTCCTGTGAAGGGTTTGACAGGGATAACATTAGGTGCCACAATGAAGAGTTTCATGCCGAATCAAGATCAATGTGATCAACTCTCTCTGCTCCTAGGAGGGTGTGAGCCTGCAAAACATTGGCAGATGCTTTATCTTTACACACTTCTATATCTAACTGGATTCGGAGCAGCAGGCATAAGGCCTTGCGTTTCCTCTTTCGGGGCTGACCAGTTCGATGAAAGAAGCCAAGACTACAAGACTCACCTGGATCGTTTCTTCAACTTCTTCTACCTCTCGGTCACAACCGGGGCAATTATCGCCTTCACCCTGGTTGTATACATCCAAATGGAGCGTGGATGGGGACCTGCCTTTGGTTGCTTGGCCATAGCTATGGGAATATCTAATGCACTCTTCTTTCTAGGAACTCCACTGTACAGGCACAGGTTGCCAGCAGGAAGCCCTCTCACACGAGTCGCACAAGTTCTGGTTGCTGCCTTCAAGAAGCGGAAGATTCCATTCTCCCAGAGCGAGTTCATAGGCCTCTATGAGGTTCCCGGGAAGCATTCAGCTGTGAAGGGCAGTAGAAAAATAGCTCACACCGATGGCTTCAGGTAGAATAACATTTGCACATGTACGTAAATTCTGACTCTTTCTTCACAGCACACTGAAGTTGGCTCGTCTTCAAAATTTCTGCAGATGCCTTGACAAGGCTGCCCTACAGCTGAAGGAAGATGGACCTAACCCAAGTCCATGGAGGCTCTGCACAGTCACTCAAGTTGAAGAAGTCAAGATACTCATCAAACTCATCCCGATACCTGCCTGCACAATAATGCTTAGTTTGATACTGACAGAGTATCTCACTCTTTCAATTCAGCAGGCTTACACACTCAACACTCATCTGGGTCGACTGAACCTTCCTGTGACTTGCATGCCAGTGTTTCCAGCTTTAAGCGTATTCCTAATCCTGTGTCTTTACTACTGCCTGTTTGTTCCCATTTCCCGACGGATCACTGGCCATCCTCACGGCGCCTCACAGCTTCAAAGAGTAGGCCTTGGTCTTGCAATCTCAGTTATATCAGTGGCATGGGCTGGAGCATTTGAAAGGTACAGAAGAGACTATGCTGTAAGACACGGGTATGGGGCTACTTTCTTGACGCCCATGCCGAACCTTAGTGCATTCTGGTTGCTGATACAATACTGCCTGATTGGCCTAGCTGAAGTGTTCTGCATCGTGGGACTTTTGGAGTTCCTTTATGAAGAAGCTCCAGATGCAATGAAGAGTATCGGCTCTGCTTATGCCGCCGTTGCTGGTGGCTTAGGCTGCTTTATGGCCAGCATACTGAACAGCATAATCAAATCTGTCACCGGGAATGAAGCAAAAGGGCAACAGTCATGGCTGTCTCAGAACATAAACACTGGCAGATTTGATTACTTCTACTGGCTGCTTGCACTCCTTGGCGTGATTAACTTCTGCATTTTCCTATATTCAGCTCATATTTACAAGTACAGAGTCGAGCTTAAGTCTCAGGATACTGAAATCAAACAGAATATTGCAGCAACAGACAAACAAACTGTTATCTAAGGAGGCCACTTTTCCCAGTCCTAAAACCTCTTCCATTTTACAAAGTAGCACAGATAGATGGTTCAGTGCGCCAGCAAAGGCTGTGACACATGAATATTGTACTTGTTACTAGTTACTACCAAGCGGTAGCATTTTGAGATCATGAATAGCTTGACCTGGTTCTGCAGTCATTAATTATCAAATCCATCAGACTGATAGAATTATCATTTTTTAAATGAAATAAATGAAACAAATTACTGCCTAACTTGTCCTCCTTGCATGCTTTAAATGAAAAATGTATATCCATCAACTAGCTGTAAACGTTTATGCCTAAAAAGACTTCATGTGCTGAAGAACAGTGATACTCCTGCCACCCCCCCCCCCCCCATGTTGTAACTGCAGTTCTTTACGCCTAAACATTTACCACACAAGTCATGCCCAAACATTCTCAAATTCTTCTTAACTTTCAATCAAACTAACACAAGTTCTTCAGATTTAAGCAAAGCTTCCGTGGTTTTCAAATTAAGCCAAAAGAAACACAATTACCCAATTAATCCCAAAAGTTTAGAAGATTTTCACTTAAAGACCAAAGTTTTGTACATTGACTATATGAAACCTGTTTCATAATTAAATGCAATTTCCCCTGATCACAAATTAGCGTATTTCCCCCTAAACTAGCCTATGACACCTGAAAATGCCAAAAATTAAGTGCTTAAAAGGTGTCACGAGATTTGACATTCAACTTTGATAGCCACAAGGAATTGGTATGTATACATACTTGAAAAACAACTGTTATGCACATAGGAAGCTGCTGTTATACAATACTACTCCCTCTGTCCTATTCAGGGTGTACCATTCTCTATACATTTTGTGAAGGAAAGAAACAACCAACATGGGAGGGAGAGAGTATTTAGTGTACTTTATTTACATACGCTACCATCTCCTTTACATATATGATCTCCATCATTCTGAATGAACTTTATTACTTTGCCAAGCATAACTTAAGGGCTCTCGCAGAACTCCATCTCCTGCAGTAAAAAAAATAAACAGTTGCCATCAGTGAAAACACAAAAGAAAATCTGGAGGCTTTTTCAAGATAGAGAAAGTCTCTGTGTTAAGTGGTTAAATGTGTATTATATTAAAGGGAAGGATTTTTGGAGTATGAACCCTGCCACGAGCTCATCTGCAGCTTGGAAAAAAATCTTATCTCAAAGGGTGATTTTTGGTGATTTTATAAGGAAGTGTTTGAGTACTGGTAATTTCAGTATGAAAGATGCCTACTTTCATTGCTGTGAAAATTTTGAGTCGGTGTGGTGGAAGAAGCTTGTTTGGGGTCCCCTGCATGTCCCCAAAACCTCTGTAATCCTTTGGCTGGCTATTTTGGATAGATTATCTGCGGTGGACAGGATTGCCAAATGGGATGATAGTGTTGATTTGCGCTGTAGGCTTTGTGATGCAGGAAATGAGTCAAGGGATCACATATTTTTTAATTGCTGGTTTGCTAGAAAAGTTTTGATTGAAGTTATGGCAAGCTGTAAATTGTTTAACTGCCCTTATGAGTGGTCTAGGCTGTGTGTAAGGGTGGTGAGAGTTTGCAGGGGTAAAACAACCAAGACTTTGCTTCGAAGGACTTTATTTGCTGCCACTGTCTACAGTGTTTGGCTTGAGAGGAATGCGAGAACCTTTTCAAAGGCTCGGTCAGATTGGAAGGTGCTGGTTAGGAATTGTATAGACTTAGTTCAGTTTAGAACTGGTTATGATATTGTACAGGTTTTTGAAAAGTTAAGGCTTAGATACTTTGGTGATAGATGAAATAGTTTTGGGAAGAGTTTTTCCATTTCATGTAGGCTCTCTTTCCTCACAAATTGCAAGTGCCGTTAGGCTTTTTTGTATATCAATGAAATTTACAGGAGGGGAGCTCCCCCTCCTTTCCTTAAAATAAATAAAAATAAAAGAAAAAACACAAAAGGTAACATCAATGACAAATTATCACGAGTGCTCTACAATTAATCGCCATTTCTAAACCAAGTTAGAAATTTCTTGCGTCACCTAATCACTATGAATGTCAGTCATCTAGAAAAGGAAACAATGTTGCAAACTTTTACACTTTTCCACAAATGTCATATGCTATTCTAATGGCTTTGTACTAAACCTTGAAAGTGCACTTTTATTTTTAATTTTTCCTTCTAATCCTTCCGGTCGTTGAAGCTCCCACGCACTCCACTAATATAACACAAAGAAACACCATTTTTCGTTTGGGCAGATTTTTAAGCAACATTCATCTTCAAGGAAAGCTTCTTATGGTTCTAGGAAAATCAATGAAAAAATTCGTTAGTTGCTATTTATGGACAGGGTATAACTAACACTGGTTGGTAGCAGCAGATTGTTTATGGTGAGTCCTGGAAGAAGTACATTAGGGGGTTTCAAACATTGGGGATGGGGGGAAAAAATTTCACCGAATTTCGGCCTCATTCACCATCAAAAATTCACCCCAATTTTTTCGGACCCTCACACTTGAGCGAGCGACTTTTTCAAATCTGAAGCCAGCAGGTAGGGGGGCCCACCAGGCAGGTGAGTGGGAGGCAGGGGTTGGCAGGGGGCCAGGCAGGGGTTGGCAGCAATGAGGACACGTGGGGCGGCGGGTGGGGCCAGGGAGGGGGGCAGCAGCAATTCGACGTGATTCACGTCTGATTTGCGAAATTCGGACCTCCCGTATTCACGGCGAGGTCCGAAAAATATGAGGTGACTCACCGAAAATGATGAGTGAATTTGATAAAAATTCATCTTAAAATTACAATGTTTGAAGCCCCCTATTAGAGGGGAAAAAGACTTAAAACCCTATAATCTGAAAATCAAGCAGAAGCATATGATCCCTCATTTTCAAATTTGAAAAAGTGAACACATAATTGGAGTATTACGCTATTTCACCCTTTACTGTTTGGTCTTAATACATAAAGGTGCATCAGATATATCAGTTCTTTGGGTTCTCTCATCTGAGGCTACATATTCTAAGTCACTTCGACAGCTGATGAAAACAATCCACAATATCAGAGCCTATCACAGACTAAAATCAAAGCTATATCAGTAGATGACAAAAGCAGAAAATTTGTATATACCTTGCCACATATTGGACAACTTTCACTTCTTTCCAACCACTCATAAATACAACCAAGATGAAAATGGTGGGAGCAGCGTGTGGTGATCTTAGGGTTCTCTGGGGTATACTCTGCAAAATAAATAAATAAATGCTAACATCAAATACAATTTTATACAAGTTTCCAAGGTCTCAAGATGCCAAATCACAAAAGCTAGATATTTAACTTTGGAGCTTGGATCAAGAAAGTTATCAACAACCCATTGTATCAGTGTAGTGACAAACTTTACCTAAAGCTCAACTTACCATCAAGACAAGTTGGGCAGACATCTTCATCTTCAGAAGAAGTTTGCAGATAACTAAGTCCAAAGGAAAGTTTTGTCACAAGACCCTTCTCTGATGACTCAGGAAGACTGACAGTAGAATCTTGTTCTGAACCAACCGCAACCCGTTTCTTCCCAAGACCCATAGACTCAGTGCCAGAACTACTTGCGTTTCTTCTTAGTGGCTGCTGCTCCTCTTGAAACTGTGTAACAAATTTATCACGCCTAGAGACCAATCCATCCCGCTGTAAACGGGAGTACCTTTGATCAGGGTCGTAAGGCAAAGCTCGAGGCACTGTTGGGTGTGTTTCATCCTGACAACCATATTGCTCTGTTGGCACAATAGTTGATGGTAAATTAGTTCCTTGAATAGGTGATGCTGCTGGTCGCGCTTCCAGTCGGTGAAACATGACAGTATACTGCAGGTTCAATGGGATTAAACAAGCAAAACATAATCAGTTAGAACAACTAACCTGCTATCAGAACTAGACAAAAAACATATTGGCCTGTTGATTAAGCAAAGATATCAGACCAAGAAAACATCTATAAGCAAGAAATAAATAGCAAACTACAGTACGAACTCATTCAACAATAAGAGTTTGAGATGAGGTGCAATTTACTTCAGCTGACCACATTTAAAAATAAAAAACTATTATTAGCTCCTTCATTATTGTTTTGGCATCTTAAATTTCTGGCCTAGGCATCAACAGCTCTTTCAAAGTAGTGATATTAATATAATGTTAAAATACATGATACACAATACTTATCACTGGGGTGAACCTTTTCAGAGGTAAGTTGCTCATTTCATACAGATGGAAAAGTTATGCAATGCTAGAGAAACTAGTCCACCAAAATGAAGATCATCAATGGAGGTGAGGGTGGAATCTAAAAAGTTAAACTTGTGAAACAACCCAAAGTTGATGCATACCCCAGAAAATAGCTGATAGAAGAAAAGTCGTAGGCTGGTGCAGTTCCGATACATGGAGTTGTTGGAGTAACCATATACCTCAAGTTCACCACAAGGACAGCAGCAAAACGAACCCATTAAACGCAATACACTACTGATTCAGTTCTGTGCAGAAATAACTTGTCTCTTATAGCACTAAATTCTTCAATTGCGTCAAAAGAACCTGCGAGAATCCATAGTTAGGCTCCTAGGAAACAGCAAATCAACTTTAACATACAGTGCCACAGAAGTTCTAAGTCACCCCAAAAATGAGGCGTGCAAATTCTATTAATTGCTTCATCAACTAGACACTCGCATATAAGGGCATTATGAAATCCATTTCTAGTCATATCTCAGGAAATAAGGCAAATGCCTAACAAGTGAAACGGAAACTGATAAATTTGTGCTATATGTTACCCCAAATAACATTCCAGTAAAACTTCTGTGACACTGGATTGTGTTGCTGACTAGAAAAAACAAAGTTTGTCGCTTTTCACTAATTCTACAAAGAGACACAATACAGTAAAGTGAAAACAGAAGCGAAAGGAAACGACAAAACAACAAGGATTGCATCAAACAATTAGCAGACAATCAGCACTGTCTGTTCAGTACCAGGAAAAAAAGAAAGAAAAAAATAAACGTAACGAGTCCATAGCTAATCCTTTCAAGTTAATTCATAGCAGCTATGGCTACTTGGAACCGAAGATAGAGGGAAGCTTTTGAAGATTAATCCGATTCGAAAAAGGGAAACGAAGAGCCGAATTCTAGGGTTGCGGAAGGCAAAATGACAGTTAAAAGTAAAATAAGGAAACAAAAAAACAGAGTTGGAGTTGAAGTGTACCTTGGAGTCCAGAAGCAGCGAGTGATTGATCAGATAAGGAAGATGGTGTCAGAATCAGAAACTCAGAATGCGCTGAATATAGAAGAAGCCGCTAGCTACATAACACGCCTACGGGATTAACTCTCGGAAAAAGTTACTAGTATTGTGGCGCAAAAGGTCAACTGTCAAAAAATGGGGAATAAAGAGAGAAGAACAGTGAATAATCAACGGGATAATGACATAAATGGAGATCACCCGTCTGTAATGGAGATCATAAAATGGAGGACAATTGATTCATGCTCTGTAATGGAGATCACCCGTCTCTTAATTATGTCTTATCCTATAATGTCTTATGCAACAATTAATTAACACTATTACCTAATTCATTAAACTAATACAGTAAAACTAACGGGATAATTGAATAACGACTGTAATTTAATGTACTATGAAGACATATATACGAAGATGAGAGAAAGACATGGTATTTTTTTTAGAGAAATGATCAATTATATTAATAATGATCAACAAAAGTAACACTCAAATGCCAAAACGGCATAAAGTCCATAAAACAAAGAAACTAAATAGCAAAATTCTGGAAGCTTTCCTAGGCCAAATAAAATTAAAAGATAACGAAGCAGCATCGAAAAAATCACTGCAAATAACAACCAGTTATCCATGATCGAAACTAAAAGTTGTGTCCCGCTCCAAGAAGCAACCATCACCAGAGAAAAGCACCTACGAGTTGTACTAATCCATCACGGGATTTTAAACAGAGTATACCCACAAACAAGATCTTCAGGACAAACACATACATCTAAACAGCTCCAACCCAAACGATGTCTCAACCTTACGAGGGTACCATGTACAACACTCAAAGATAACTTCAGCCAGCGATCAATATACCACCAACGCGCCTACAACCAAAGAAACGCCAACCGGACCATACTAGTTGAGATCAATTCAACACTAAAGATACAAGTGAATGGGGAAGATCCGGAACCCCAATCACCCGAACCCAGCAATGTCATCCCCACAGGCAGGGCGAGACATGTACACCACTCAGCCCTGCCAAAACATCTGCCACACGTTTCGTCAGCACAAACCTCCCAACATAGACCAAACCTCCCACTCGTCCAAATACAGCCGACTCCAAAGAATTCGAAGAACCACAAGAACCTTCCCCGACCAGAACTCCAACCGCATGCACTACCGTATCTTCACTGGCATCGCCATAAAGAAGCGAGCACATCGATATCACAGAGCCACTAGAACCATAACAAAATGGCGGAGTGCCCAACTGTTTGTGTGAATCTGGCCACACCAACGACACCAAAGGACATGGTGACGACGGTCCATCTGGCCGAAAAGCAGATTACCGCCAGCAGTAAGGAGAGGACTCACACCCAGACCTTGCTCCTGGCGTCAACAGGCTATGAAGATCGAAAACGGCCCTGACATCGGACGACCCAGCAATGGAAGACTCTGCCGGATGCCAAAAAAAGATAGGATCGGCGCCGACATGAGGTCGCCACTCGACCTGCAAGAGTAACGGAGCAGGACGCTCCCAGCCAAGAGGACGATATGATCTAGGCGAAGCGCCGAAGGGGTGAGTGCATCGCGACCCACGACCAGAGAGATCCAGACGGTCACTGGCGACAACAACAAAGGACAATTGTTGCTGGCGACGGCGCTAGAGAGAAAAAACCCTAAGCATGACTCGAGGTATGTAATTTCTATAATTACACTCCGAAAGACATGTGATCTTGGTTATTCATCATGACATAATTATGCATGACACCACCACTAAATCTAATTGTAGTAGAAGTAATTAAGTTGGATGATATATATGTAATTAATGATAGATATTGACATCAAATTATAACTACATTTTGGCTATGTGCCAAGGATTAATTATATAAAGCACACTAATCAACAAATTAAGAATTAATGCATACATCTGTTCTCTTAATCTCCATACTTAAGAGGCTCCCAAGACGGCGGCGTCTGACTGAAGAATCGTCCTACCACACGAGATTCCAGAATCCCAACAGCTTCCTTCGTCTTTAGACACCTAGGTGTTTTGTACTGATTCACCGACGACCCCTGAGAAACGCAAAAATCCATCAGCGCATCAAAACCTCCAGACCTCACCACTCTTATCTCCAGCGCGCCGATCGATTTCTCCTTTCTTCGGCACCGCCTGTAGACGGAATCTAGCGACTCTTCCACCACAGAGCAGCACTGCCCCATTATCTGCCGATACTCGACCTCCGGTGGCGAGTCGTTGCCGCTCCTCGTGGAGGTCAGCTCCCAGAATAAGACGTAGTGACCAGGTATTGAGGAGGTGTCGGCATAGCTGGTGTAGTCGGTGAGGAGGAGGTTGAGGCGGTTAAGGAGGAACTCGGTTCTGGCCACGGCGTTTAAAAGGTCATCTTCGTTGGTTTTGTCGGTGTCGATGCTTAACACGACGTTTCTTCGGTGGATGAACCGGAACTGAGGCGCATTGTTATGGAACCCTGTTACCATCAGGATGTCTCCTACTCTGTACCTATATAGACCTGAAAATTAATTGAAGAAAATTAAGTTAATTAACTAAAGACGCTTATATATAATCTTTATATATGTGTGTGTGTGTGGAGGGCTTATCTTCTGTAGATAATTAAATACTTATTAGTTTTGTCCCAATTATATTCTCTTGAACCTTCTAACATATAGTTGTAGAGAAATTATGCTAAAGCACAATCTCATGAGTTAATCGCACTATGTACGTGGGGGACATTCGTAGCGCCATAAGAAGCGCATAATAGCGCTACCAGTAAGCCACGAGCAGATTGCGCTACGAGGCGCTTCATTGGCGGCTATGAAGCGCGTCAGCGCCAATACGCGCTTCAACCAGTGAAGAAGCCATCTAGCGCGAAGTTGCGCTTATGGGAGCGGGTAAGATGCGCTTTTGTAGCGCATAAAAGCGGTTCAATCAAGGCACAGCTGTCGACTCCGATATTTGTGAGGTAGTAGCGCCAATGTAGCGTAAATAAGCGGTTCATGGGCCTTTAAATTGACCAACCCATCTTCTTCCTCCCTCTCCGCATCGTATTTACGTAAACGAAAACCTTCGCTTTTGCTCCGTTTTTTTGCGAGATCTTGCTCTCATTCCTTCCCATTTCCATTTGTGAGTTACAAATCTTGCTCCATTTGTGTTCAAGCAACGAAGCGATTTTGTTGGCTTATTTAGGTATGAATTTATATACTCCTTTATTTTCTCTTATTTAATTATATAGATTTTGTTATTCTTAGTTTATGTTGTTAAAATTAGTGGAATATGATATTTTAGATTTCAGCCATAGTTCTGTCTGTGAATATTATGTAGAATATTATATGCATAATATTATTTTCACTATTGGAAATAATATTGTAAAATATAATATTTAATTTAATATTCATGGATTATCAGAGTTAGACGGTTTGTAAAAGTGCAATCGGTATATTGAAGTTTTATGAATGTATATGTATAAACTATACGATTGCATAATTTTATTTGCATTTTACGTCTCGTTCCTTGTTATACGATTTGGGAGTTAAAACCAAAAAAATGGTATAATGAGGAACCGAGATGAAATCTTTGAAATTTATGTAAGTTGTATGAGTTATACATGTACAATCATAAAACTTCTTTACCGATTGTACTTTTATGAATAGGATAGGACCCATGCACCCTTTATAATTAGGAGGAAATAAGTTATACAGTTTGCATGTATAAATCGTATATTTAAGTAATTAAGTTTTTACCTTTTAAGTTTTGTTATAAAGTAATATTGATATGCGGGCGTAAAATATGGTGCTGAACGTGATTGGATGTATCAACGGTTAGAGAAGGGAACCCGTACGATCGGTCGAAGATTCTTTGAGAGTCGAATATTTTCTAAACTTTGCTTTTGATTCTTTGAATCGAATGGAATGTCGGCAGTGAAATGTCCGTGTAAAAGTGTAGAAATAGATTCTATAATGAAAAGGTGACTATTGGAAATCATTTATGCGAGTATGGATTTAAACCAGATTATTATATATGGGATTGTCATGGTGAGGCAATATTGATCGATCCGACTATTGTTGGAGGTCATGATCGATTCGTTGAGGATCGTCGTCTAGTAATTCACGTGGAAATACGCAAAGGGACTCGATATCTGACTATGAAGGTTGGAATGTCCGTCAAATGGTTCATGAAGGTTTGGGAATTCGTCCTAATAATGTTGACCGGATTTAATGATCATGATGATGAAAACGAATATTGTTACAATAATTTTGGGAGACTCAAGAAGACATGCAAGTTGATGAAGGCGAAATTCCAAATCCCGAGGCACAAAAGTTTTTGCGTTGTTGCGGCGGCATCGCAACCTCTTTATGATGGGGCTCGCACGGAACACAAGAAGCTATCGGTTTTAACCAAGTTTTGAGCTTGAAAAGTCGGCATAATATATCGGATGCCGTTTTCTCAAAAATGATTAATTATATCAATGAAATATTACGGAAAACTCACGCCCACGAGCACGGTAAGCGAAGAAAATGATCGGGGACTTAGGGTTACCGTACTTGAAAATTCATAGTTGCGAGAATAATTGTATGTTGTTCGATGGTGGATTATTGATTTGTTGAAGTGTGTTGTGTGCGGTTCGGATAGATATACTTTTAAAGGGGTATTGATCGGCGTGGCGGAAGAAGCGAAACCGAAGAAGGTTCTACGTTATCTCCCAATAACCGAAAGACTTAAACGTCTTTACCGATCGTCAAGCAATTTGAATTCATGAGTTATCATGTAAGGGCAAATATAAATGCAAATGGTACCATTGGACACCCAAGCCAATCACGAGGCATGGAAACATGTCGATATGTTATACCCGATTTTCTTTGAAGAGATCGGGAATGTACGATTAGGTTTATGCACCGATGGATTTAATCCACTATCGAGATGATGGTAACCCTTATTCCATGTGGCGGTATTCATCACGGTTTATAATCTACCACCGATTTATGTATGAAACACCGTATATCTACTTGGCATTGTTGATCCGGGTCCTCGATCTCGGGCGAAATATTGGCGTCTTCTTGCGGCCATTGATCGGCGAGTTGAATAGTCTATGGACCGTGGCGTTGAAACTTGGGATGCGCATCGTAGGAAGAATTTTACAATGAGAGCATGCACGCTTTGGACAATCGGTGACTTTCCGGCCTACGGTATGCTATCGGTGGAGTACGCATGGAAAACTTGCATGCCCATCTTGTATGGCTGATGTATCTAGTTTCCAATTAACTTATGGCGTAAACCTTGTTGGTGGGGGTGTCATAGAAGATTTTTACACCGTCGACATTCTTATCGACATGGTATCGAGCATGGGGTAGTCGAGAGCGGCGAGCCCTTTGAATATAAGTCCGGTGTTGAAATACTAACGAGAGATTGAGCAGATTGAGTTCCCGCCTTTTGGGTCATATTGGGACAGACAACGACACGAGGGCTTCGGTGTGACTCACAAGCTGGATTAAGAAATCAATCTTTTGGGAGTTACCGTCTTGGGGACATTTGTTAGTAAGACATAACCTCGATGTAATGCATATTGAGAAAAATTGTTTCGACAATATATTCTATCTGATTATGAATCAAAAGCGAAGAGTAAAGACAATGCGAACTCAGGACGTGATCTGCGAGAAAATGAACATCCGGCGAGTTACATTTGGTTCCCGGGCGCGATGGAAGACCATGTCAACCTAAGGCAATTTATACATTGAGTGAAGATCAGATTACGAATGTTTGCAAGTGGTTGAAGACCACGCTCAAACTTCTGATGGATATCGTCAAACATTGGAAGTTGTGTCAACATGTCTAATAATTCATTTCTGACATGAAAACGCATGATTGTCATGTTTTTATGCAAAAGTTGCTTCCAATCATCTTGCGTGGGAACATACCGATGATATATGGATTCCAATAGCTGAATTTAGCAAATTTTTAGAATAATCTGCGCCCGAGAGTTCCGTTTAGATGACGTGCGAAGTTGGATGAATTTATTGCGGTGGACGTTGTGCAAGCTCGAGAAGATCTTCCCTCCATCATTATTTGACTCCATGGAACACTTGACCGTGCATATACCGTTTCAACTAAGGATTTGTGGTCTGTCGAATATTGGTGGATGTATGGATTTGAACGGATGATGAAAACTTTGAAACATAAATGTACCAACAAACAGTTTAAGGAAGGATCGATCATAGAGAAGTATTTAGTACGGAGGTGGCATATTTCACCGAGCATTATATGGATGACAATTTGGGACTCACATCAACCCTCGATTCGTAATGAAGTTTATCTTTGCGGTGCACGATGAAAACGGTCTTTCTATTTTTAACCATCCGGTGAAAAACTTCGGAGAATTACGAAATAGACAAGCTGTCGGAGAAGGAGTTGCACCATGTTCAGACCTATATTCTCGAAGCTGTCCCGAAGTTGATCCCTATATAAGGTCGATTCGTTTTTATTTAATAATAGTATACGTTGTTTTAAAGAATTAAATAAACTGGTTACATTGATGTTTCATGCAATTGCAGTCAATTCAATGAGCTCTCATGCTCACTTTACCGGATTTGGCTCGGGAAGGGTTGAATGATTACAGATTAGCAAATTTCGCCACTGGTTCAAGGAGTTTGCTCGAGCAAAGCAGTGGTCCTTCCCTCCGTTCTTTACGATCTAGCTTGTGGTCCACACTCGGCGGCCAAATCTTTCGGAGTCTCATATGTTAACGGCTTTAGATTCCATACGAGAGAATATGGGAGTTGAAAATTGACAGCTAATTGGGGTGTATGTGTCTTTGGCGATTTGAATGATGAAGAGAATTGCGAGGATTTTTACGGGTGCCTTGATGAGATTCTCGTCCTTCGCTACAACGAAACAAACTTACGGTGTTCAAGGGCACATGGTTTGACCCGGCAAAGGGTGTGACCACGGATAAATATTCGGGATTATTGGCGTTGATCACACATCTCGATTAAAGTGGTATGATCCTTTCATCCTTGCAAGTCGCCCAACAAGTTGTGTATATTGAGTATCCCTCAAAATTTCGGGATCTAAAGAAGCGATGGACTATCTTCAAAATGAAACCTCGACATTGGACAGGTGAGGGTCGGCGAGGGTCCTTATCAATTTCATCATCGAATAATAATAATAATGCACAAAAATCCACCGATGATGACCCTCTTGAGAAACACGAGTTGAGGAACTCATACTTGTGACGGACGACCATGATATAAATATATCTCTCGTTGATTGTCAGCGGAGCCGAGCAGTTGGAATATGGTAACGTTCTTGAAGGCGAGGATGACGATTAAATTCTCAATGTTTTGTAATGCTACATTTACGAAGTACTCTAGACTTTCGAATCTTAATTTATCATGATATATATCATATATATATATATATGTATAATATACATATATATATATATACATATGAGTTATTAGATGAGTTATTATAGATATGTATATATAAATATAATTATAGATATAGTTATAGATATATATAATATATATATATCATATACATGTTATTATAGATATATATATATATAACTGTAGATATATATATATATATATAATTATAGATATAATTATAGATATATGAGTTATTATATATGTATATATATGTATATATAATTATAGATATGTATGTGAGTAATATATATATATATATATAAGTAATTATATATATAATTATACATATATAGTAGAGCGAGTTACGGAAGAGGCTAACAGCGCTTATGAAGCGCCATATTGCGCTTCTAAGCGCCGCACGTTAACAGCGCTTATGAAGCGCTAACTAGCGCTTCTAAACGAAGCTTCCTTCAGAAGCCTTGCCTTTCCCAAAATCGGATTTCCCTCCTCTCCATCCTGCCCCCATTCCATCCGATCGATAGCCTCCCTCCCTCCTGCCTCCCTCTCCTTCCCATCCCCTGCCGCTGGTTGCCGTCGCCGTCGCCCTCGTCGTCGCCCTCGCCGTCCGGTCCGCTCCTCGCCCTCGCTGCCCTCGCCGTCCGCGCGCGGCGTCCTCTCCCTCCCTCCCTCCCTCGGCGTCCCTCCCTCGACGTCGCAAGTCTCGTTTCGCCGCCGCCGCCCAGCTGCTCGTTGACGCCAGTTCCTCCGGCGCTCGCTCCCGGTAAGCCGCCCGCATTGAATTTGTATATATAATTTGTATATATAATTTGTATTTGTATATATATATATATATACATGAATTTGTATATATAATTTGTATATATAAGTTTAATTGAATTTGTGCATTGAATTTGTATATATATATATATAATTGTATATATATATATATGTGTGTGTGAATTTGTGCATTGAATTGTTTGTTAATGATGATGAATTTGATGAATTGATGAATTTGAGCATTGATGAATTTGATGAATTGATGAATTTGTGCATTGAATTTGTATATATATATATATATATAATTGATGAATTTGTGCATTGATGAATTGTTTGTTGATGATGATGAATTTGATGATGATGAGTTTGATGATGATGAATTTTAGGGCTACATTGCAAAATTTAAAAATTTTAGGGTATTTTAGTGAAATTTAAAGAATTTTAGGGCTAGATTGCAAAAGTTATTAATTTTAGGGTATTTAGGTGGACTTTAAAGAATTTGAGGGCTAGATTGCAAAAGTTATTAATTTTAGGGTATTTAGGTGGACTTTAAAGAATTTTAGGGCTAGATTGCAAAAGTTATAAATTCTATTGTATTTTAGTGGAATTTAAAGAATTTAAAGAATTTTAGGGATAAATTGCAAAAGTTATTAATTTTAGGGGTTAACTTGTTAAATTTGAGAAACTTAAGGGTATGTCGAGTTCTCGGGACTCATTGAGTGATCAGTCGACGGGCGCTTCACGCGGTGGCGCGCCACGTCGTGGGGGACGGGGCGTGGCGGGGTACACCGATAGAGGATCTTCTCGCTCAACTCCTCCGGTGCCTCCTCTGGATGATGCACCCAGGCCACCCCGCCCCGGGACGTAGACGCCGTGGTCCTCGGGCCTCTAGTCATGCCATGCCTCGACCACCGCTCCAGTGCTCCCACCACGGAGCTGATGGAGGATGGAAGGAAGCAGATTATTGTGGGCGATAAGTATTTCATGTACTATTATGTAAATTATAAATAATATATATGTATGTGTATATATGTTTATAACTACTTTTCTATATACGCAGCCTCAAGCAACCGGCCTCGCTATGTCCATCCACCATCAACAACATCACGGAGGGCTTCGGACCGGTTGGCCGCCATCTTTTTACGATCTCCGCGGGAGGCTCGGGATGCGTACGTGACGAAATTTAAGGTAATAATTCCACGTAGGTTCTGTCACCCCACCGCCCGGAACACCGGAAGCGCGGTTGTCGAGTGGTTGCGGAAGCTTGCGAAGACGGCGGCGGGTGAACGCGGAGTTCTCTTAAATAGTTTTTGAGTGGACCGAAACCCAACCCTTAAAACGTTTTCCTTTCAGTTTTAAGGTTAAGTCGTGTTGCAGATTTTACGACATCTTTCTAGTCCTAAACCTGCACCCGAGACACGTTAGTGGTTTTACATAATATCGCGCGCAGAAAAGCAGATAAGATATACAGACAGAAGAAGTTTCGCCCTCTTCGTAGGGCCGGAAACTTCCTACGAATAAGATACAACCCAAGTACTGAAACTAACCTACATGCAAACATATACAGAGCCGAGTCCAAAACAGTAAAGTACCTTGCTAGCTAGATCTGCTGTGATGCTAAACATAAACAGGAGAATATATGTCAAACCCAACTCAATAAGATCACATAAGTATCTAACGAGAAACACCCCCAACTTAACAAATAGTACCTTATAGCCAAAAAAACGCACAACGATAATCATGGGAAATCTACACCGCAGTCGCTTGCCCGGATCCCCTAAAACCATAATAAGTGGGGGTGAGTTCTCGAAAGAACTCCGTAAGGGGGTAGGTACGGTAGTGGTAAAACCTTTTAAAACATTTCCCGCATAAAAGGGTTAGAATGCCATGAACTAAATAATACAAATCCTAAATATATCGTGGATTATGACATGCATATGTGATGATGCTCTTAAGTCCCGTCGGACAGGTGGTACACCAATACAAAGGTTCCCGAACCCTCGACAAAGACTCCTACAGCCGCTTGTTAAGCTCACACCGATGATCGGGTCATAACGCGTGGTACCAGCGAGGGATATCGCCCTAATCTGTCGGCCCAAAACGGCATAAAGCCAACACATAACATCGTGAGTTAACGACCACGGTTGGCATACCGGCTTAGGTCCCGGCGTCCCCGTCAGCCGAACTCACGGACTTCTCACGTACCAACATAAATATGGGTCCGTTGTCGACCCCGATAAGCAAGTCCGATATGATAAAAGTCCAACCCATATTTAAGCAAAACCCCGCAGACCACTACGTACCATGTGACTAGACCCGGAGTCACCGGGCCCCACCCTCGACCCAAGTACTAGCCCTTAACTAACCTAATACACATGAAATGTGCATTAAGGAAATTAAACCCCTTACCTTGGCCAAATGGAACTCTACTGAGGCCACCTACACCTCGCAGCAAAACCCCGGGAAAACCCGGCTCCCGGCCCGAAAAGTGGTAAAGTGACTTTTGAAGTCCCGCACTACACCACCAACACCGAATCAAGCTGAACAACCAAACAGCAGTCAGAAACTACCAAAACACAACCCCGCAACCCAAACCCGCACAATCCCGCACTTTCCCGCAAAATTCCACAGAAAGCTCGGTTTCTCAAACCGAGCTAGAACATCCTTACCCAAACATCCACAAACACAACCAAGCCATAAAATCCAGATTCCAGACACTTTTACCCGTAAACCCGCAAAAAGGTAACTTTTTCACCTATTGTCCGAAAATGACGTTCCAAACATCATTTCGAACCTACTTCCATCCACAATACCAATTCACCATCCAAATTACCCAAAACACAACACCAACCTAACTAAAGTTTCATTTCAAATTTCGGTTTCACACCAACTTTTCACCATTCTTCCAAATCAATCCAAACAAAGTTCCAATTGCTTACTTTAACCACCAATTTCACTTCTTAAGCATGCTTACTAACCAATTACACCTTAATCACCCAAAATCAACCAAAACCCTAACCAATTGAATTCGGCCATTTGGGGGATTTTTACCCAACATGCTTACTTCCAAATTGAATCCATACAACACCTTAGAATCATGCTAGGAACAACATATTAAGAGCATGATTCAAGAACACCACTAATTACCAAGTTAGAATTTTCAACTTAATTTTCGGCAATTAGGGCTTTTCTTTAAACATGGTGTTCTTCCAAAATTAAACCTTGATTCCTACTCTCCTCCATACCAAGAACAACATACTTAAACATGGAATCAAGAAGATCATCACAACTCATAGCAAAGAGTTAAACAAATTCGGTTTCTACTTCTTCTTTTCCTACCATTTCATGCTTTAAACTTGCAAAGGATGAAGGAAAGAAGCTTACCAACAACTTAAGCCCAATCCTTGAAGACTTCAGCCATGGATGAAGAACACAAAGCTTGATGAAGGAGATGAAGTTGGCGGACACAAAGAGAGAAGAAGAAGAAATGTGATTAAATGCCAATTTTAGCATAAAAGCTCTCTTTTTATGTCAAAAATGTGGTGGGCCATGGGACACTTGTCCCATGACAAAATAGTCATACCCATGACTCACCACAAACCCAAAAAATCTGAAATGCCAAGTGTTGGCGCGCCAATCCCGCGCCAACGCCAACCGCGTAATTCCCGACGTACGCGCGTGAAAACCCGAACCAAAATCCAGCCATGCCAAAAATCCACAAAAATTACCATAAAAACCGTCTCGTGAAATAACACGTCTCACACCGAAGCCGTCGGAAAATTTCCATCCCGAGCCCCGGGAATCCCGTCCCGAGCCCCGGGAGTCGCCCGGGACCGAACGTCCCGTCCCAAAAATATACTCCGTAAAAAGGTGCGGAATGTTCCCACGATCCCAAATATGCAAACGGTTTCCTTTTCCGAGGTCCAGGGAGCGCTACCGAGCCCGCTGTACGTCCCCAGACAAGTCCCGGCCCTGGAAAAATATTTTCCGCGGAAATGTCCGGGGTACCTGTAGGACCTCAAATCCAGAAGGATTCCCAAAAATAATCCCCAGATAAGACTCGGGAGCTCGCTGACCGCCCGAAAACATGACCCGCAGGCCAAAACCGAAGCCCCGGGTCACCCAGGTCACAACCCGCTCGGGTGACCGTAACAGTTTTCCCACTACGCAAAACACTTAATTAACCACATAATTAACATTCAAATACTGATTCCATAAAATAATCACAAGTCATATGTGATCTGAAAATTACAGTATTTGACCTTCCGGCCGATATTTACAGAAAAGGCAAAACGTCGGGGGTGGGTGTAACAACCTCCCCCCCTAAGACTCTTGGTCCTCCAAGAGTGATCTCAACAGCCTGAACTCGTCCGGATAACGACTTACCAGATCCTGCTCTGTCTCCCAAGTCGCCTCTCGATCTGAATGGTGTGACCACTGAACCTTGATCATCGGAATCGACTTGTTGCGAAGTCTCCGAACATCTCTGGCCGTAAAAGCTATCGGTACCTCTCGGTAAGATAGATCTGGCTCAAGCTCAACCTCCTCTACCGGAATGATCTGACTGGTATCCAAAATGCACTTCTTCAACATGCTAACATGGAAGACGTTATGCACCCCAGACATATTCGGAGGTAAAGCCAAACGGTAGGCAACCCCGCCTATACGCTCCGAATCTCGTAGGGACCAACATAACTTGGGGCTTACGTACCCCGCCTGCCAAAACGAACTGTCCCCCGAGTCGGTGCAACCTTCAACCAAACCCTGTCCCCCACCTCAAACTCCAGCTTACGGCGTCTCTTGTTAACGTATGAGGTGGTCCTATCATTTGCGGCCTTCATCCGCATCTGAATCAAACGGATCTTCTCCGCTGCCTCCTCTATGAGTTCGGGACCAATGGTCATCCCGTCCGAGGCATCTGTCCCAACAAAGGTGGCGTCATGCATCTCCGACCATACAAAGGTGCCTCATAAGGTGCCATACCGATAGTAGTCTGTAATCTGTTGTTATAGGAGAATTCTACTAACGGTAGGTGCTGATCCCAATGTCCCCAAAATCCAAAACACAACTCCCGAGCATATCCTCAACAATCAATAACCCTCTCTCGACCGCCCATCCGTCTCGAGGATGATATGCCGTGCTCAGTGAAGTCGCGTGCCCGAGCCTTATGAAAGGCACCCCAAAACCTCGCGGTAAATCGTGGATCTCTATCGATACGATGGAGTCCGGCACCCCATGTAGTCGCACGATCTCCCGAATGTACAATCGGGCAAGCTTCTCCGGTGAGTCACCACTCGCATCGGCGTAAAATGTGCACACTTAGTCAGCCGGTCGACTATGACCCAAATAGCATCGTGATGCGCTCTAGTCGGAGGTAAACCAGTCAGAAATCCATCGTAATGTTACCCCACTTCCCGACGGTATAGGTAGAGTCTGCAGCATTCCACTGGTTTCTCGGTGCTCTACCTTGACACGCCGACAAGTTGCACACTTCGCCACAAAGGCGGCTATGTCCCTTCTCATCCCTGGCCACCAAGTGAGATCGAAGGTCGTGGTACATTTTCTCACTTCCGGGGTGGATGCTCAAACTGCTGGAGTGCGCCTCTCCCAATAATCGATCCCGAATCGACGATTCATCTGGTACATAGAGGCGACTCCGGAAGTACAGCAATCCTTGCTTGTACTCAAAGTGTGGTCGCAAGGCTCCCTTGTCCTCTCCCGAGAGCTTTCTCAAGCCCACGTCTCGACTGTGCCTCTCGGATGTCGGGCCACCAATCGACTCGACTCACAAAGTGCAGATCCGAGCTTGCTCCCACCGCTCCCACCGATGCCAAAGCAACATCAGATCTGACCCTCGGCCTTGTTCTCAAGATTCCCACCATTTACAATACCCGTGTACTTCCTGCTTAAAGCATCTGCCACTGAGTTCCCCTTGCCGGCGGTGTACTCGATGGTGCAGTCATAATCCTTCATGTACTCGAGCCACCGTCGCTGTCTCATGTTCAGATCCTTCTGTGTGAACAGATATTTCAAACTCCTGTGGTCGGTGAAAATTTGGAACCTGTTGCCGAGTAGGTAGTGCCTCCACTGCTTGAGAGCATAAACAATCGCAGCTAACTCCAAGTCATGCGTCGGGTAGTTCTGCTCGTGTGGTCGCATCTGTCTCGACCCATACGCGATGACATGCTGCCCTTGCATCAACACGCAACCGAGCCCCGTCCTTGACGCGTCAGTAAAGATCACGTAAGGTAGTGCCGGGTCCGGTTGGCTCAAAATCGGAGCATGTGTCAATAACCGCTTGAGTTCCTGGAAGCTGTCCTCGCAGGCTGAGGACCAAACAAACGGCTGACCCTTCTTGGTCAACTGAGTGAGCGGTGATGCAAGTATGGAGAATCCTGGTACAAACCTGCGATAGTACCCTGCCAAACCCAGGAAACTCCGAATGTCCTTGACCGTCCGTGGCTGCCTCCACTCCTCAACTGACTTGGTCTTCTCTGGATCCACTGAAATACCACGCTCCCCTACGATGTGACCCAGAAAAGATACCTCCCGCATCCAAAAATCGCACTTAGAGAACTTAGCGTACAACTGGTTGTGCGCAAGTGTCTCCAGTACAGTCCTCAAGTGTTCCTGATGTGATTCCTCATCGGGAGAATAGACAAGAATATCGTCGATGAAGACTATCACAAAGGAATCCAGATACGGGCGGAACACCCGGTGCATCATGTCCATGAATGCAGCTGGTGCGTTTGTCAAACCAAATGGCATGACGGTGCACTCATAATGCCCGTATCAAGTGTGGAAAGCAGTCTTGGGAATGTCCTCTTCCCTTATGCGAAGCTGGAAGTAACCTGACCGCAGGTCGATCTTCGAAAACACCCTAGCTCCTCTGAGCTGGTCAAACAAGTCATCGATCCTGGGTATCGGATACTTGTTCTTGATCGTGATGGCATTCAACTGCCGATAGTCGATACAGAGTCGAAGAGTCCCATCCTTCTTCTTGACAAACAGAACTGGGGCTCCCCAAGGTGAAGTACTGTCGAATAAACCCCTTCTCTAGAAGATCCTCGAGCTGCTTCTTCAGTTCAGCCAGCTTCACGATCGGCATCCGATAAGGAGGGATGGAAATCGGAGTCGACCCTGGCTGCAACTGAATCTCGAAAGTGATCTCTCTCTAGGTGGCATACCCGGTAACTCCTCTGGAAAGACATGCGGAAAATAACGGACTACAGGAATCTGATCTAACTCTGAGCGTGTACTGTAGTGTTAAGACCAAGTAGTCCTCCTCACCAACAACTGGAATGTGCTCCAATATGCTCAGCTCCATACTCGCTCCACCAAGCTTCTGTGGGTAGCCAATCCGCACGACCTCTCCGGAAACTAGAATCTGACGCTTGGCGCAGTCGATCTTCACATCGTGCTGCGACAACCAATCCATCCCCAGAATAACGTCGTACTTGGACGTATCCAAGATCAGTAGCTGAGACTCGATCTGATGACGCCCAATACTTAGGATACATTCCTGAGCAACCTCGTTCGAATACAGACACGTCCTACCAGCAGTGCGTACAACGACTACACTCGCCGTGTAGGTGATAGGCAGAACTAGAGATGTCGCACATCTCCCGGATATAGCAGAAATGGAAGCGCCGGTATCAAATAATGCATTACCTGGTACATTACTTAAAAGGATAATACCTGCTAACGCTCCTCGCCGAGACGTGCCGGCCTGCTCGATCCGATAAACCCGGCCGGGGCCGGGTAGTCCGCCATCTTGGGGTGGCGCAATCTGTGGCCTCTGAGGTGGAGCTCTCAAAGCTCCCTGCGCTGAACCGTGGCCCTGGATGGCCCTGGTCGGTGGTCCTCTCGGTGGAGGTCTACCGCCCTGAATGGCCCTGGTCGGTGGAGTCCTTGACCCAATGGTCCGTGGCCCCGCACTTCAGGCACTGGCCTGCTGCTCTGAAGCACGTCCGACCCTCATGACGTCTGCCGCAGTCTCGGCATACTGGCAACTGTGTAAAAGGAGTCCTGCTCATGCCCTGGCCAAATCTGCCCGGCCTGCTCTGTCCACGCTGCTGCCCTTGGCCCTGCTGGCCCGACGGCTTCCCGCTGCTCTGTGGTCGGGAAGGTGTGGCTACAGCTCCGATCCTCTCAGTCTCCAGCAAAAGGGCCTTCTGGATGGCCTCATGATAAGCAGAAATACTGAGAGCAATCAGATGCTCCCTGATCTGAGGGCGCAAGCCCCGGATGAACCTCCTCGTCCTCTCTCGCTCTGAAGAGTCAGACTGGGAAGAGTAGCGGATCAGTCGGCTGAACTCCAACTCGTACTCAGTGACTGATCGGCTGCCCTGGGTGAGTGCGTCGAACTCAGCCTGTCGGCGCTCTCTGATAGCATACCCCAACCACCTCTCATGGTAAAGGCGGGAAAACTCCTCCCAAGACATCCCTGGGTCAACACGCCTCAACTCCCGGTACTGTGCCGCCCGGTCCTGAACTATCCCTTGCCACCAGTTGTGAGCTGCGTCACGTAGATAAAAGGTAGCAAGAGATACCATCGCCTCGGATGGCAACCCCAATCTGGTCACCAGCCGCTCCATATCAGTCAGCCAGCTCTCGGCTGTGTCTGGCCCAGTCTTGCCCGAGAACTTGGGCGGGTTGAAGCGCTGCAGGCGCTCCATCATCCCAACCTCATCATAACCGGCAGTGCCCTCTCTGCGCGGTCTCGGGGTCCCTCGTGTACCCCCGGAATCGGAAACAGACTCATCCCTCGGTCGGCGATGATGTACCGGTGATCGACCCCTCCGATCCCTGCGAGCACAACGTGTGGTGCGAGCGGTACTGGCCGCTGTCCTGGTCCTCCGAGAGTGGGTGCGACTCCGACTCACTCGATCTCCCTCCTCCTCGAAATCGGGCGCATCTATATCGAGTGGAATCGGTACATGTAGTCTCCGTGTTCTGTGGGTGTAACGGTCGGCGCATACTCACCGCCGCTCTCCCCGCCGCATAATACATCCCTCGTGTCAAGACATCAACCAAAACAAGTGCGTATGATCTCCACCAAATGGTCGGGCTCTGGCGCCGCCGTAACTCTGTCGGGACTGTGATGAAGATCGCGGTGTAAACTGCCTAACCCGACGATGGACCCTCCTCCCGGGGTCACTCTCCCGAGAGGGGTCCGAAGTATCCGAACGAATAGCGCGGTCTTGCCTCGTGCGTACCATCTAGAAACCCATAGTATCAAACAAAAAGACAAATTATTCTCCAAGTTAGCAACCAGCAGTTTCCTAATGGCTCTGTAAATGATATGCATGCAACTAAAACAAAGAATTTTGGCAGCAATTCCTTTGCTTGCCTAACTTGAAAAGATCAGATAATCCACATCCTTCGTGGATCATCTGGCGCGATATTCATTAACCACTTTGAGTTTCGTAGGTTATGCTAGGTTATGGTGCAAACTAACCAATCCTAAATCTTCCTAAAGTTCTAGAGCAATTTTAGTAAAAGTTAGCTACTCTTTTATTTAAATTACCCCAGAGCTAAAAGCAGATTTTAGGTCGGAAAGTCTAACCATTCCTAACTCTAACCCTAAACCGCTCTGATACCAAATTGTCACCCCACCGCCCGGAACACCGGAAGCGCGGTTGTCGAGTGGTTGCGGAAGCTTGCGAAGACGGCGGCGGGTGAACGCGGAGTTCTCTTAAATAGTTTTTGAGTGGACCCGAAACCCAACCCTTAAAACGTTTTCCTTTCAGTTTTAAGGTTAAGTCGTGTTGCAGATTTTACGACATCTTTCTAGTCCTAAACCTGCACCCGAGACACGTTAGTGGTTTTACAGAATATCGCGCGCGCGAAAGAGCAGATAAGATATACAGGTAGAAGAAGTTCCGCCCTCTTCGTAGGGCCGGAAACTTCCTACGAATAAGATACATCCCAAGTACTGAAACTAACCTACATGCAAACATATACAGAGCCGAGTCCAAAACAGTAAAGTACCTTGCTAGCTAGATCTGCTGGGATGCTGAACATAAACAGGAGAATAGAAGTCAAAATCCAACACCAAAATGATCACAAAAGTAACTAACGAGAAACACCCCCAACTTAACAAATAGTACCTTATAGCCAAAAAACGCACAACGATAATCAAGGGAAAATCTACACCGCAGTCGCTTGCCCGGATCCCCTGAAACCATAATAAGTGGGGGTGAGTTCTCGAAAGAACTCCGTAAGGGGGTAGGTACGGTAGTGGTAAAACCTTTTAAAACATTTCCCGCATAAAAGGGTTAGAATGCCATGAACTAAATAATACAAATCCTAAATATATCAGGATTATGACATGCATATGTGATGATGCTCTTAAGTCCCGTCGGACAGGTGGTACACCAATACAAAGGTTCCCCGAACCCTCGACAGCACCCTACAGCGGCTTGTTAAGCTCACACTGATGATCGGGTCATAACGCGTGGTACCAGCGAGGGGATATCGCCCCTTTCTGTCGGCCCAAAACGGCATAAAGCCAACACATAACAACGTGAGTTAACGTCCACGGTTGGCATACCGGCCTAGGTCCGGCGTCCCCGTCAGCCGAACTCACGGACTTCTCACGTACCAACATAAATATGGGTCCGTTGTCGACCCCCGATAAGCAAGTCCGATATGATAAAAGTCCAACCCATATTTAAGCAAAAACCCTGCAGACCACTACGTACCATGTGACTAGACCCGGAGTCACCGGGCCCCACCTCGACCCAAGTACTAGCCCTTAACTAACCTAATACACATAAAATGTGCATTAAGGAAATTAAACCCCTTACCTTGGCCAAATGGAACTCTACTGAGGCCACCTACACCTCGCAGCAAAACCCCGGGAAAATCCCGGCTCCCGGCCCGAAAAGTGGTAGTGTGACTTTTGAAGTCCCGCACTACACCACCAACACTGAATCAAGCTGAACAACCAAACAAAGAAATAAACTACCAAAACACAACCCCGCAACCCAAACCCGCACAATCCCGCACTTTCCCGCAAAATTCCACAGAAAGCTCGGTTTCTCAAACCGAGCTAGAACATCCTTACCCAAACATCCACAAACACAACCAAGCCATAAAATCCAGATTCCATACACTTTTACCCGTAAACCCGCATAAAGGTAACTTTTCCTCCTATCGTCCGAAAATGACGTTCCAAACATCATTTCGAACCTACTTCCATCCACAATACCAATTCACCATCCAAATTATCCAAAACACAACACCAACCTAACTAAAGTTTCATTTCAATTTTCGGATTCACACCAACTTTTCACCATTCTTCCAAATCAATCCATTCAAAGTTCCAATTACACACTTTAACCACCAATTCCACTTCTTAAGCATGCTTACTAACCAATTACACCTTAATCACCCAAAATCAACCAAAACCCTAACCAAACAATTCGGCCATTTGGGGGATTTTTACCCAACATGCTTACTTCCAAATTGAATCCATACAACACCTTAGAATCATGCTAGGAACAACATATTAAGAGCATGATTCAAGAACACCACTAATTACCAAGTTAGAATTTTCAACTTAATTTTCGGCAATTAGGGCTTTTCTTTAAACATGGTGTTCTTCCAAAATTAAACCTTGATTCCTACTCTCCTCCATACCAAGAACAACATACTTAAACATGGAATCAAGAAGATCATCACAACTCATAGCAAAGAGTTAAACAAATTCGGTTTCTACTTCTTCTTTTCCTACCATTTCATGCTTCAAACTTGCAAAGGATGAAGAAAAGAAGCTTACCTAAATCTTAAGCTCAATCCTTGAAGACTTCAGCCATGGATGAAGAACACAAAGCTTGATGAAGGAGATGAAGTTGGCGGACACAAAGAGAGAAGAAGAAGAAATGTGATTTAATTGGCAATTTTAGCATAAAATGCTCTCTTTTATGCCAAAAATGTGGTGGGCCATGGGACACTTGTCCCATGACAAAATAGTCATACCCATGACTCACCACAAACCCAAAAAATCTGAAATGCCAAGTGTTGGCGCGCCAATCCCGCGCCAACGCCAACCGCGTAATTCCCGACGTACGCGCGTGAAAACCCGAACCAAAATCCGGCCATGCCCAAAAATCCACAAAAATTACCATAAAAACCGTCTCGTGAAATAAAACGTCTCACACCGAAGCCGTCGGAAAATTTCCATCCCGAGCCCCGGGAGTCGCCCGGGACCGAACGTCCCGTCCCAAAAAATATACTCCGTAAAAAGGTGCGGAATGTTCCCACGATCCCAAATATGCAAACGGTTTCCTTTTCCGAGGTCCAGGGAGCGCTACCGAGATGTCCGGGGTACCTGTAGGACCTCAAATCCAGAAGGATTCCCAAAAATAATCCCCAGATAAGACTCGGGAGCTCGCTGACCGCCCGAAAACATGACCCGCAGGCCAAAACCGAAGCCCCAGGTCACCCAGGTCACAACCCGCTCGGGGTGACCGTACCAGTTTTCCCACTACGCAAAACACTTAATTAACCACATAATTAACATTCAAATACTGATTCCATAAAATAATCACAAGTCATATGTGATCTGAAAATTACAGTATTTGACCTTCCGGCCGATATTTACAGAAAAGGCAAAACGTCGGGGGTGGGTGTAACACGCATCGACAGATCGGAGGAAGAGATCCATACTCTACGGCAGCCGTCACCGAGCATGAGATGCGCTACTTGCAACAAGCGGACCTCCAGCCGGACAAACGCGGCCCTAAGCGCTGCCCTGGGAGAGCTTGAGCATGGGCCGATTGTCGCATACCGAGGTGCCAAAGACACTTAGTTGCATCATCATCGAGGCCACGGTCTTCGCCTCCAAGGACCACCGCCTTCCACACCGGTCTGCACGAGGATGTTTATACCCGCGCATGGAGGACCCTCCTTCACATTTCAAAGACTCGAACACTGGCCGCTCTAACTCACCTCATGTCGACACTCGACATGATGGAGGCCTACATCGAAGCTTCTTGCAGGGCACACTTCTCACCAGCCTCAAGCAGCCATGTCCTGGTGGTCCTAATGATGATACTCCTCCACCTCCACCTCCATAGGATTTAGATTTTATTAATTCAGCTTTTTTGTTGTAAATAAAACAATTTAGAAATTTAAATATATATATATTGAAATGAATTTTGCAAATATTATTACGTTTTATTTTTTCGTTGTAAATAAAACAATTTAGAAATTTAAATATATATATTAAAATGAATTTTGCATTATTTTTGTACATTATTTATTAGTATTATTTCATTTACTATATACAATATTTTGAAATCTGGTATGTAATATAAAATACAACCTTTGTGACCGCTTTAATGCGCTTCATGCTAGACAAAGCGCCTGTCGTCAAGATCGTGACGTGGCCATTCTTCTAAGCGCCATGTTACATTTAAAGCACGCTGTAGTCGCCGCAAGTCACATTTATCAATAAAAAGCGCCCACGCAGTAAGCCGGGGCGATGTGGAGCCACAACAGCCGTTTCTATAAAAGTCAGCAGAAGCGAAAATTTGCGCACAATAAAATTTCCTCACAAATACGTAGTGTCGCACATTCTTCTATTCAAAATTTATCACATGACTATTTTTATGGACCTAAATATATTTAAAGATATTATAATAAATATTATAATATTAAATCGACTTGATTTTAGGTTCACATTATCATTTTATTATGAAAAAACTAATATTAATTACAGTGAAAATTAGTCGATATTAATTTAGAATTGATTCAAGATTTCTTTATTTAATACGAGGCACATGCATGTAGATCGTCATGCATGCCTTAATCTATGCTCGCAAACACTGTTGGTCTATCCCTCTCCAAGATTGGTTAACTTCGATCCTGGTTTCTAGTATATAAAAAGTCGGATACTATTTATCTCAAAAAATAAGATGTCAATATTTAGTTATTAAAGTATCTGTTTCTTAGCATGGGTATTAAATACTAATTTTCTTATTACAGAAAAGGAGAAATAATTTACCTGTAAATGTGGTGACCACGAGTTCATAACATTGACCGGGTCTGACATCAGCAAGATCGACTAATTCATCAAATTTGTTTCGATCGTCGGAGTCCAGCCCTTCTGGAGCAAAATCACCACCGCAGTACTGGCCGGATTCTGGAGCAGCTTCTCCGTCGTCGTCTAATTTCTTAACCGGCAAGAACTCGAAATACGCCATGTTTGGGATAAGAGTGTAAGAAACGTCTCTAGGCTTGCTCAGAGGCTGAAAATTAATCCCGAAATAACACTCCGACGAGGCGTACATTGTAGAAACCAAGGGCAAGCCGCCGGTGTAAAATTCTAGCGTCGGAATATACTGCGCCATTGACCCAGTCACAATCACCTCAACAAACTTGGTCCGCGGCCACACCCTCTTGATTATCCCCTCCCACGAGTTGCCTTCACATTCCCGTTGAATCGAGTCGGCAAGTTGAGGATTCGGTGAGGTGAGAATTTGGCCGACGGCCTTTCTGCATGGTGGGTCAACGATCCAGTCGCTGAGTTGTCCCGTTCTGATGTTGTTGCAGAGCTCGTTCCAATGATTTTCCAGGAACTTAATGGCACGGAGGAAAGCGGAGGCGAAAACTGCACCTACACGGAGGACATGGTGTCGGTGGAGCAAACCGCAGAGTAGTTGGCAGTACATGCTCTGTTTGGTGTCGGGACACAGGATGGTTTCGTCCGGGCTGGTGTAGACGTTGAAGCGGTTGAAGGGGCGGTTCTTGAAGTTGTGGCTCTTGTAGTAACTGGTTAAGACCGGTCGAGCCGTTAGGCCGGAGGGAGTTGTTGCCTCTGGTTTAACGAACAGAAGGTACATTGCTTTGCCTTGGTCCAATCCATCCACGTACCTGCATGTAATTAATTACAATAGTACTTAGAAATCAGAAATTGAACACTTATTATTCAACGGTAGCGCGCGCATGGTGATCATGTGTATGATAATAATGGAGTATTACTTACTTGTTGATGATGGGCACAAGCAGGTTGTAAAAGAAGGTTTTCCGGTCCAAGTCTTGAGCTGTGGAGGGCATCATTTTTGGTTGACCTCCTGCAGTGCCAGAGCTGCATGCATGCATATATAATTCATTCATAAAATTAATTAAATCCACTAATTAATTATTAGTACGTACTCCATATATATACATACATACATACATATAGATGCAATTAATTAATTGATATAATTACCTGGTGAGAAGCTCGGTGATGGTTTGGTGGGAAATAATAGTGGAGGGGGCTGTTCCGCTGGCAATTCTGTGGATGAATGGCTTGATGTCCTCATAATCGACCACCGGAACATTCTTCTTGAACACGAAGGCGTCCAATTTGTTGTTGAGAAAGCGTTTGAGGTACTCCGTGTGCGCGTTTCGGTGGATAATATCCTCCAACACCTGGCTGGGACACGTTGGTCGTAAGCTCCTCCAGAATCTTCATCCCGGCCTCACTGTCGTTGGGATCAAACTCAAACATATCGCCTAGCTAGCTATACCTGGTCGGCCTAATTAATAGTATGTATGATCACCACTTTCTAGCTAGTTAACTCATGATATTATTGATGATCATATCCTAAAGCCCAATTGCCTGCTAGCTGCTCATCCACGCAATTTGCACACCTAGCTAGCTACCTAGCTACAATATATATATATATATATATATATATATATATATATATATATATATTAGCTAGCTAGTAGAAAATTAGTACTTCTTCCGTAATTTGGCACGAGGATTAAGGTAAGTGGAAAGAAATAGAATTTTGACAAAATTATCCTTTAGAGATAAAAGAGTTGAGTGAGTAGTGTGAATGGAGTCAATGGTGTCAAATCATATAATAAAAAAATAAAAGAAGAGATGAGTGGGTGGAGTGGGTGGTGTCAAATCAGATAATAAAAAAATAAAAAGAAAGATAGTTAAAAGGTTAAATTGGTAAATTTACTTGTAGAAGTTTACTAGAAAAGAAAACGTTGCAAACATTTAGAGACGTCCCAAAAATGAAAGTGTTGCAATAAAAAAAGATAAAAGATTGCAACATTTGTTTTGACAGTTTCACAGTATTTAATCTATGATTTTTTTCCATGACTGTGTTGATATTGAAAATCAAAATTTTCACACAAGTATCATAAATTGAAATATAAATTTTCTGAATTTTTTTAAATATATCTTTGTTAAAAATTGAGTTAAACATTGAATTTTGAAATAATAAAATCAAATACTATAATTTTTAGCGAATGGAGAGAGCAGCATTATTGAGAAGTACGTACTTCTTATCAATTTACTAATTTCAATTATTTAATCAAACAGCTAGCTAGCTACCTAATTAGATTAGTTTGTATGTATACACATGCTGCCATGCATCAGTAGGACGTATATTTATTGTTAATATTATTTCTGAATTGTTTATTCAGAAATCTGAAAATAAATACTACTAGTATATACTACTTCATCTCTCCCTTAATTTTTGCTATAAATGAATTTGGCACAGGGATTAAGATGAGTAGAAAGAAATAGAATTTTGATAAAATTATTCTTTAGAAATCAAAAATTGAGTGAGTGGTGTAAATGGAGTTAGTTGTGTCAAATCATATAATAAAAAAAATAAAAGAAAAGATGAGTGGAGTGGATGAAATTAGTTGTGTCAAATCAGATAATAAAAAATAAAAAGAAAGATAGTTGAAAAGTAAAATTGATAAATTTATTTGTAAAAATTTACTAAAAAATGAAACGTTGTAAATATTTAGGATCATCCAAAAAAAGAATGTGTTGCGTGTTGCGATAAAAAAGGGATAGAGGGAGTATATTAAAAGGGAATCAGGGTACGTAATGGTTCCGGAGGTCCTACACCACATGGTCATGTCGATGTAGCCTAATATCAGCTGTACCCTGTGTGACTTTGCTAGCTTACTAGGTGCACCCAGCCAGCAGGCACCCCTCGTCGGTCAATTTGCCTGTTCCGTCCCACCCGCCCCTACCCAATTCTTATATTTCATTTATAATAATAGATGGTCAATTTTAACTTTTTTATCATTAATTATTAATTTAATAATTTATATAAATTTTCATCATTATTTCTTTTTCATTTTAAATGATTTTTCATTGTCTTGTATATAATGCTGCTTGCTTGATGTTAATAATGTTTCAATCATTTAAGTAATTGGTTACGAGAAATTAGAAGCTGTGTGGAGCAGGGGTTTAGGTTTAACCCGCGATACGAGCCCGACCCGAAATTGTCGAGTTAGGGTCGGTGAAAGGTGAAAACACCTTGGGTGGCCCGAACCTGACTTTTAACCCAAATTTCGGGTTTGGGTCGGGTTCAACCCGAAATTCCCGAACCCGATCCGAAACTCAAACTTCCACTAAATAATTGTTTATACTTTGTAAATAAATACATTTTAACTCTTCACTTGCTATAATTTCTTTAGCTAACTATGGTAAAAACTCATAATGCATGTTTTTATACATACTTGGGGGACATCAAGCCTTTGTAGATATCCAATGTGGGATGAAAGGAGCAACTTAAAGACTCAACTATTGCTCCTCTTTTATCTACCATAAATGCGGGATAAAGATTAAAATTACAAGGAATGCTTTTTACATACTTCAAGCTTTGAAGTTTGTATGGACAATGTGAGTATTAACTCATTTAAAGACTCAACCTTTGCATTTCTCTCATCAACTAACAATGTAGGGTGACCTAAATAAATTTATTCTTTTTTTTTTAATTCTGGAAAAGCATGAGTTCGGGTTACATGGGTCAACCCGACCCTAACCCGAGAATGTATGCTGATCAATCAAGTATGTATGTCGATCTAACAAGGTAGTGATGTCGATCTAACAATGTAGTGATGTCGATATAACTAGGTAGTGATGTCAATCTAAACAACTCATCATGTTGATCACCATTTTATGCTAATCACTCAAGTATGTATGTCGATCTAACAAGGTAGTGATGTTGATCTAACTAGGTACTGATGTCGATCTAAACAACTCATTATGTTGATCACCATTTTATGCTGATACTTCACACTTGTTCTGGACATCCTGAGAACCAAACCCATATTACTGAATCGTCCAACATAAACTCAAATTCAACCATCCTTACCCACCCAAAACCAAAAATCATTGAAACCCTAATTCACCCAAATCATTTACCTTCAACAGACGGGTCGAGGGGTTGGCCGACTATTTGCCTCCTCACAGATTGAATCAGCTGCGTCAATCGATTCGGTCTCAGGTCCTCTCCGTTCCAAGCTCGACCTTTTCGTTTCACGTTCTAGCTTCTGCATTCAATCGACTGTAACAGGTAAGGATTTAAAAGTGGAAGATGATGGCATTTTCGGGTTTCCAAGTCAATTAGATCGTGGGTCCCACACAATTAACATGCCTTTTAACGGGAGGTGACTGTCAGGGGGTTTTTGTATAATAACACAAACGTCGGGGTTTTTTTTTAGAATACCGAAAATACATGGGGAAAGTGGAGATTAGGACAAACCTCAGGGTTTTTTTTTTGATAATTTCCCAATTAATAATGTTTAATTGGTATTGAACCGCCCACGTATTTTGTTTGACTTTGACTGAGGAGTGAAGTGAATACCCAATTTGAATTTGCATGTTCATGGGAACTCGCTCACTCTCCCACGTGATTGGGAAAGAAGTGAACTACTGCTCCATTCATTCCAAATTCTTAGGAGGTTTGATTTTTAGGTTATAGTTTAAAACCAATTTTTATTGATTTATTAATTTTAAAAAATTAAAAAATATACTTTAAATCTACACGTTTTCAACTATAATTTAATTATTTTTTTAATTGTTTGAAAAAATAAATTTTAAGTGAATCAAACTATAGTCTATAACCCAAAAATCAAACGTATTTGTACTAGCGAGTACTTTTACTAGCTACTTCTATATATAAAGTTATGTTAGGTAGCTCGAGTGCAAAAAAAAAACTGATCACCTACGAACCTGGAAATTAATTTGGTTTTGTGAGATTAGATATACTTAACAGATATATATACAATTTTCTCGATCGAAATATCAGGAGATGGAGAGGAAGTTGACGAATATTGACTCTGATGATGTTCATGAGGAAGTTGATAGTATTAAAAAGATGAAGGTGGTATTGTTTTTGTGATGGTTTTCTTTTCCATGACAACCTGTACTTACGTGGGGTAATTAAAGCCACGAATTGTCCTAAAGGTTGTCACATTTTTTCAAAGAAGTCCTATAACTTTTAAATTTTTCTAACGAGTCCTAAAATTTAGTCCAGTTTGTCAACTAAGCCCTAAAACTTAAGGGAATCTTTCGATAGAGTCCTAAGATAAAAAACAGTCATTAAACTTTTAGTTACTATTTAAACAAGTCTTTGTTCTAAAAGTACTATTATGTGCATGAACCTGGCTCTGATACCATTTTTATTCCCAGATAATTGCAAATAAAATAGAATATTAAGAGATACAAACACTCAACTTCTATTAAGAATTTAAACATCAACTTACAGAATCTTGTGTCTACCAGATGATTATAGCAAACAGTGGTTGTTGTATAAACACACTAAGCATACTAAGCTTCCAACAACAGCTACCCACACCACGTACAAGCCAAACTTGAAGTATTCTATAAACAAAAATAATATTGAAAGTAGTAGAAGGATGTTCAACACATGAACTAGGAAGACAGAGAGAAAATGTAAGCAGAAATTGATGGATGCCCTCATCGTCTGCTGAAGCCTTCTTATATAGATGAATGAGCTTATGTGGATGGGTAGGAGTCCTCCATTATTGTTCTCCAGCTGGCAAGCATTATGCAACTTTTGTTGGTATGTTCCACCTTTAGAGATTCTTTATAAAAGTTGACAGATATTTTTTTCTGATGGGTTGCTGTACCCACAAATATTGTTCTTATTTCTTCACATGGCCTCGTCTGGCAGACCATTATTTTCTTCATGGTGCCCCTAGATTTGTCCAGATGATGACCCATTGCTGGATCCTTTTGATAGTTGTTATTTGGCAGATTTGAAAGCCAGCTTCATCAGTTTTTCTTTCATTTCTTCTGATGGGATGTCTGCTAGTTCTGATCCGAAATAGAGTTTTATGAACACCAAATCAATATTTTCTTATTTTAGGAGCTCAACTAGACAAATTTTCTTTAGTGTGATATTTTCTAAGAGGTAAGAATTTATCACACATTTGTCCCACCAATGCGAGACCCAAACTCTTTCTAAGAATGAAACATATTTTTCTTGATTGATCTCGTAATGCCACCGAACAATCCATGGGATATTGTAAATGACCAAGAAGTAGAATTCGCTGAAGGGAACTAGATCTTCTTGAGATTTCTGCTTGTTGAATTCTACAAACTGGGCTAAGGATTGTAGATTTAGAGATTCATAGCATGATGTGTTTTCCATAATCATGCCTCTCCACTTCCACAAAGAAGAAAGAGGATAAAGAGGAGGAAGAAGGAGATGTAGATACGTACCTTGCAACTTTGAAAAACAGCGAAATGATATTTGTCCTTGCTCCAAAACGTATGCTCCAAGTCTTCCAAGTTGGTGGCGAATTCCTCCGCAATCTTCGAGCCTTAAAGTTCTTTGATGAGGACGGATTGAATGTGTGATGGTAGGGGCGATTTGTGTTGAATAGACACAAAATAGATTCACCCGAAATGCTCTAAAGAATACTTGAATAATTCGGCCAAGAACAAGAGAGAAGAGAGAAGTTTCGGATTTTTTAGTCACCTTATGTGTTGTGGCCAAATCATCTATTTATAGATGATGTAGGGAGTTACAAGGAAGAGTTACAACTCTCTTATGGCCGAAAGTATGTGTTCTTTCGGCCTAGGGAGTGGTTACTCATTCCTTGTACACTCTCTTGTCCAAACACAAAGTAACTACCCTAGAAGTGCCTTCCCTTGAGGTGCCTCTTCGCCATATTAAGGCTCTCGTGACCGATTTATGCCTTGGTAACTTCCAAGGGATGTGCACACATGCACTAGGGTGCATACACCATGTACCTCAACTGTCAAAGCCATGTCCTTTTACCAAAATACCCTTATTTTGTATAAAAGGATGCTAATAAGTAGTTACTACTCATGAAACATCACAAATGTTCCATATAGCCACAATTCACATAATTGAATTCCATAGAACTCATTTCAGCTCACCTTGAGATGAAACTCACTTCTCCATCTGAGATGAACTCAAGCATTACCTCAAAAAGACTTGGTATGCTAAGAATTCCAACAAAGATTCTTTGACTGCCTGTGGGAGTTAATCCAAGACTAATCCTTTTTTCTCAAACCAATGATGAAATCAATTTGGAAACCTTTTTTTGGTTTGTCTTGAATATTATCATCCAAGAGTGCCTGAGCTCTGAATTTTGAATATTAAAGATTTAACCCAGACTCAGATATAATCCCAGTAAAAATAAGGAAGAAAATTATATTTTACAAACATTAATCTTCTTCGGGATTGTGGTGCTCCCCATTCTTCTGGTGTCTAAACTTTTAAGACACCCAGTTTTGAGATTCCTAATTCTTTAAAATATCTCCCTTCTGAAGATTTGGTGTTTATAACTATGTGTTCAATTTCTACAGAGCCTGATTCCAGCTGGAGTATTAACTCAAAATACTCCTGACTCTTGATAGGATTATATTCCCACATAGGATATCTATGTTTAGGCCAGTATTTTCTTGCCAATTCTACAAGAGTCATGATTTTTAGATCTCTGTCTTCTATTGGACAGAGGGATTCGCTTTCCATTTTTCTTTTTTCTGGTGATATTCCTAAAGAGAAAAGAGTGATTTCTTGCATTTTGTTGTTGTTCTAAGAACCAAGGTTTCTTCAAAATATCTATTATTCTTGCAATATGCATGAGGATAAGGAAAAGGAAATGCTCTCCCTCTCTTTACCTCTATGGGAGGGAAAGTTACCAAAGAAGTTCGTTCATTTAATCTTTTATTGTTCTGAGAGAATTCTCCTTTTTCGATCCTTATTTTCTGTCTAGTAGATAATTCATATAATTCCTCTGAATTTGGTTATTGGGCTCCTATTTGGAGACAAGGAGCATATTGGTTTTCTTCCTCGGATGATTGATTTTCCAGATCCATGGGATCATTCCCATGAAATAATGTTCTTAAGAGATCTGGGTTGTCGACCTCTTCCATTATGTTTATGATCTCATTCTTGTTTGATTCTTTCTTCCCCATGTCCCCTCTGTAAAAATTCTTGAGTAAGAAAATCGGGCAAAGAATTTTTTGAAATGTCGATATGATCAATATCAAAATCGAATATTTCTAGAATTGATTGTCATCTTGCAAATATTTGTTTAGATCCCACCAATTTCTTAATTGACCTGAAAATCCAGAAATTATCATTTCTGCTACTTGTGCATCTGATGTATCAGTAGACGTACTTTTAACCGATATCTCATACATTATCATATGATAAATGATCTGGGATATTTGATATTCTGAAAGGCCATCAATATTTCATTCTCTTATTTCATCTCCTCTATATGCAACAAACGAGTCAGATGGCAAAAAAATATTTTGCCTAATATCAACCGGAGATGGTTTACTTGTGTATGGATGTGAGACATTCCATACCCTTGAAAGATCTCTTCTTTCTATTTTAATTTTATTAATTTGAGGGGTCTCTAAAGAGAATTGGTCTTCTTTTCTGGAAGTTTCTTCTTTAATAACATTAATTTGGGGACTTTTCTGCTTACTATCCCTGATAGTAAGTTTTCCTACTTGTTCTGCTAATTCTTTTACTCGTTCAGAAACTTCATCATTTATTCTTCCTAATTTGAAAGTTTGATTTTTAGATGGAAGATGAATATGAGGCTTAGAAGTAGTAGACTTTTGTTCTATCTTTCTATTTTCTTAAATTCTACACATTTGTTTTCCTAATAATTGTAGGTAAAGATCTATGTAATTATTCTGTTCAATCAAAGATTGAAGGTCTTTTGTCTCTGCTTGCTTAGAATTAGTTTCTTTACTAGTAGTTTTAAATAGTGAGGTAGTTGCTTGTTCTCCTAAGAAAATTGTCTTAGATGGTGGGTGTGGAGTAGTTACTTCTTTTACTCCCTCTGTCCGCAAAAGACTCCACCATTTAAATTTGCTGTTTCAAGGTTCAATGTTTGACTCAAATTTTAACAAAGATAAATAGTTTTAAAAAAATCAGAAAAAAATATATTTAGAAAATTTAGATTTCAAATTATGATACACATATGAAATATTTAATTTTCGGTGTCTAAACATTCGTAAAAAAATCATAGATTAAATACTGTGAAACTGGCAAAACAAATGGTGGAGTCTTTTGCGGACGGAGGGAGTATCTCTTCTCACTCTTTAATTTTGTACGTACTCCATGTTTCTTCTAATGCGGCCAGAGTTGTTTCTTTATTTAAAACTAAGGTTGAGACAAACCACTCAAATTTTTTTTGATTGGTCCTGGTTTGTCTAATCATTTTATATCACAGTTTTTGTATTCTGCCTCTCTCTTCTTGTGTATGATTATCTGCTAGCCATTTTCTTTTTATTTCATTTTCTTCTGATCCGAAATCATTTGTTGGACTATTATAGTCTATTTTAAATGGTTCTCTTAGCATATTTATTTCAAAATCTGAAAAACTAACTCTATCATCCTCAACTGATTTGGATGATTTTTCCTGTTCAATTTTAATGGGATCCAATTTATAAACTGTGTGAGAGACTTATTCTACCGATTGCTTTACCCCACCAATAGATTTTTCATATTCTGTTTCTGGCACATGTGAACATGATGCCCTTGTTGGAACTCTAGGGGTGCGTTTAGATTGGAAAAATTTTCCATTTTTCCGTGTCATTTTAGAAAAATAGAAAATAGAGAAAGGAAATGCGTTTAGTTAAAACGTTTCCATTTTGTATTTTCTCGGGAAATTATTTTCCAACCCATTCAACGCGTTCTGAAAACTAGAAACCGTATTTTTGAGTTTCTACTCTCGATCTCACGACTCTCGTCCAGCCTCTCGCCGATTTCGCCAGACCTCGCCGATTTCGCCAGACGTCCAGCCTCGCCGATCTCGCCTTGTCGCCGGTCACCTCGCATCTCCACCGGTAAGTCCTCTCTCTCGATTTGAATGGTGTGTCGCCGATTTGTTTCTGGTTTTTGTTGTTTGGTTGAACACCATGTACATAGTTTGGGGAGGGATGAGGGGGGCAAATGTTGAATGGTGCTTGAAACTATGAAGAAACTATAGCATGCAATTAAATGATGAAGTGAACTGGCTTGGCGCCTCCGTGTTCTTTTGTTGTATTTTTTTTATTTTAAAAACCAAGCTTTTAAAAATTGACATGGAAGTTTCGATTGAAAAGATTGAAGTGAATAATTGATTTGGGGTTGGTGGTCGATCATCGGTGGGTTGGTCACATTCTTTGGCTTCTGGTTCTGGGTTTTGGACATGTAAGAAACCATAGTGAAGTAAGAGTGCTCTGCCTGCAATAAATGGGGAGTTCCTCAATGGTATGGTAATGGTAAGATCATAAATATCCAAAAGGCCAATATGCTTCAGAACCCATGGGCCGCCATCAGGGAATAATTTTGTGTAGTTATTTAATTGTTGGAGGCTATATTTGGTTTTAAAAACATCTCTGTACTATCTCTGGCCTGCTTGATTCCTTGGATGCTCCCAATGTCAGAGAAAAGGGAACCAATTGTTGGCTTCTTTGTTGGTTTTACTTGTTGCCCTCTGGTCCTTCGCTTTGTAAAGCGCTTGTCTCCCAAGGTTGTGGTCTCATTGGACGGGATGTGATCGGACTGATGTCCCTTTTCCACACCACATTATCAATGCACTTCAGTCATACTCTGGCCTGCTTGATTCCTTGGATGCTGCCAATGTCAATCTCGATGCCCTGCAGAAGATAGAGAGGTTCCTCTTGCAGCCTAGCGTGGAAAAGATTGTGGTTGGGCGATATCGGTCCCTGGAGCGAACCCCTTCATGGAGGAGTCTGCTTTCTCGCATTCCGGATTCTCTCCCATTGGCATTCGAACTTCACAGAGTCCTAAGCCGAGTGTCTGGTTCAGTGAACCCCAATTGGGGCTTCCATGTCGAGAAGAAACAGCTTCGCTAGTTCTTTCTTTGCAGGAGAGAACTGATCACGCCTCGGCTTGGAGGTACCGAGGAAGAGACTGAATCAAGGTGCTTTATAACTTACCGCATTTAGTACGCTGATCCTTAATTTGCTTAATTTTTGTTGTCTGTGGGTTTCTCTTATGTTAATTGTCTATTTGCCTTAAGATTAGGCCTTATTGTTTCGGACCAAGAACCAGGGAACAACATTTTAGTAGTTGGATTATTGTCATGGCATGGCCTTGCTAAGTCCCACCTTTTGATGCTTTCAGTATCTGAATTAGTTTGGAATGTGACTGTCCATATAACTGTTTATGTTCCTTTTCCCTGGTTGAGGTGATAATGATTGTTTCTTGTACACCTTGACAACAACCCACAGACACAGACTCTCAAGTTATGTATGGGAAAAGAAGAAAGCGTATTAATGTAGGGAAAGCTGGTCAAGTGATGCTTTGGTTAGTCCACTTTTCAAGACTATCTTTTTGTGTATATTTGCCTAGGCATTGAAGTTGAACTTGAGCTGAAAGGTACCAATGGTTCGGCTTCCAAAAAGGCACCAGCTGGTAGGGGAAGAGATGAGGTCTGTGCTGGTTAAAAGTTCGTGCAAGTAAATTTCTGTCTTGAAACCTTGGTAACTAGGTTGAACCATTATAATTGTGTAGCATTTCCCCCTCCCTTCCAAGTGTATTAATCGGAGCACGTCTGTTTGAAGTTTGACATTGTACTATTTGATGTTGAATTGTTGTATAAATACATTTACATGTATTTTTCTAAGTTGAGAATTTTCTCAACTAAACGCGTTTTTCAAAATTAATTTTCGGAAAATTGTTTTCCATATGAAACAACTAAACGCGTTTTCTAAAAATTGAATTGGAAAATTACAAATAGAAAATGAAAATTGGAAGGGAAAATGAAAATGAAAATAATTTCCTACATCTAAACGGGCCCTAGGAGTTTTTATGAGAAGTTAATCATCCTAGTTATTCTGTCTTTTCCAAATTTTATCTCAACTTCTCCATTTTCAAATTCTATTATTCTCTATACTTATGTTGTTCATAATGGCTTAATAGGTTTTTCATTGTGCATTACCCATCTTTCAGGTAAACGGATATCACTCCATTTTATGGGCTTTGGAAAAGTTTTCTCAGCATTTGTTGTATTAAAAGGGTTTCACCATTTGTATTAAATTCTAGAGCTTTTAGCTCTATCTTAGTTGTCATCAACTTAATAAATTCTATATACAATGACTAAATTCTAAGATCCTTCTAACATATCAAATCCTGAAATGAGGATATTTACAGTTAAGATTTCTATGATATGTGGATCTTTTAAGGACACTGTAAAATTGGGATGACAGTTAAAATATATGGGTCCGTCACAGAGGCTAGATTCTACCATTCCTAACAAGAAATCAGTAAACTTGTTATGTCGTTGATCTCTCAAGGTAATAACAACGGAAGTGTTTAACTTATTCCTAGTTAGGGATTTTAAAGCAATTTGAACCAATCCAACATGTAGATAATTATAACGATGTTCCAAATGATCTTCTATCATGTATTTGGATTATAGTTCAAACTTATGATCTTCTTCCATTATTGGAACAATTCTTTCTACTGTTTTAATGGCATATGAAGTTCTAAGTTCAAAAGTTTCATTTCGGTAAACTTCAAACTGTTAATCCTTGGAATATCCCAGTTTCCCAAACTTTTTTCAATGTCTCGAATGATTATGCATTGTGTATTTTAAGACTTACTGTAAAGATTTGTTGTAACTTTTAAGACTGATTTGACAAATCATGAAGTTTAAGGACTGACATGAAAAATCTGGAAGTATTAGGACTGACTTGGTAAAAGTGTACAACTATTAGGACTATTGGCGTTCTTCTCTCGTACTTGCGTATGTGTGAGACTTCATGGACGCCACTGTTGTTGGAAGGAAACCAGCTGTTTTGGGCCGACTTCGCGGGTGAAGATATTACCTTGCATTTTATTAATAAAAATAACAAATATAATCGTAATCGTACAAAATGATGGAGACTTGAACTTAAAACATCCATTTAATTTGTATCCTTATAAACTCAATCACTAGCATAGGGGTTCATAACAACATTATAGTTGCTTCTACTTAAAACATTATAGCTTTTGTATAGACAATAGTGGGGTTAATTAATTTAACCATTGAATTCACTCGGAAAGGGCTTAGGAGGCGCTATGTCAAGAGATGATGGCCACTTAAGGTGATGTTGATCAAATTGCTTAATTAAGATTGAAATTAATGGGATGTGATGGATAGCTAGTGTGCACCCGTTTGAAAGAAGAAACCCTCATTAATTAATCTACGTGATCTAGTTGTTGATCTGTGTGATAATATTGAATTAAAATAAAAGAGTAGTAATGTAAGACTTAATCCGTGATTAGGACATAGATGTAGGGATTTGCTAGATTTTGTCTGAGAAGCCTCGCGTGGCTAGCAAAACAAGTAAGCCTATGGTCAGTGTCTGGCTATGGGGGACACTGGGAGCAAAATATGGGTCATGAGAATAAGATGCATACAAAAGTTAGCTAGCAGGATGTTGACCACCAAATAAAAGTAATTTTCGATGAATTGTTTATGCATCATGGTGTAAAGTGTTTTTTTCCCATGTACATTACCTTTTTTTTTTGGTAATAAGTTTTCACCATTACATAACGGTAAAGTACATTTTTAGTCATTTAGTTTTGATATGTGTCTTATTTTAATCCCCTTTTTAAGAATTCATCCTAAACTAGTACTGAAATTATGGTTGTGTTATGTTTTAGTCCTTCCATTAACTTTGCTGTTAAATACGCCTTTACATTAATGAAATTACTTATATACCCATAACTAAATTTACAATTAAGTCCCTAAATTTATAACAATCTATCAATTTAATCTCAAACAATCTCTTTTCTCTCCATAGATCCACCATGTCTAGATTCCTCCAAAGCATTAACCCCCATCGTCTTCTCAATCTCCTCCCTCAACTTCAAGAGAAGATCTGAACCCATGCCGACCCGATTGATTAGTCGAGTAGGAAAAACGACATCAACTTGAGGAATTTCCGGTTGGAGAGAGTGCTTGTTCTAGATCGAAGACAGTCGGAGCAGGAGATGAAGGCGACAATGACCCAAAGCTGGAACGTGGCTGAAGACGAAATCGAAACCTGCAGAAAGGCAATGGATCGCCGGCGCCAGTGCTGGCCTCCGAATAGATCGAGCTGGTTGTGGATGCTTCCAATGTCGATGATGGCGTTGAGGATGAACTCGAAGTCGCCGTTGTTGTATAGCTTGAGATTGTCGCTCGTCTCTTCAGATCTGCAAATCGATTGTTTTACTTGAATAATTGTTGCAGTTTCGGTGATGATGAGATGAAGAGATGAAGGTCGGTGACGACGGACTTGCTGGCGTCTGTTGCAGACGAGCTGCAAAGCATCAACGGTAACTGACGAGCTCCGTTCGTTGAGCTGCGGTGGCCGTGAAGGCACGACGTCGACGCTAGCGGCAAGGATTCTCTCAAATTCTCTTTTCTTTATAATCCACCTCACTGCCACAAATCTGTGGATGAAAGTAGGCATCACTAGTTAACTGGATTCTGTGAATCTCGAGGAGGCATGGAGATGGACGATCGGACAGCGGTGGAGCGGCATTCCAAGCAGGCGAAGGCATGAAGAGGCAGAGGGAGACAACTTGAGGGACTTATATGAATATTCATTAAAAGTTTAGTAGCGATGTATCTATTAAATGCGTAATTAATTTATATTTTAAGGGACATTTACGTAAAAGTAATCTAATTAACAGTCAACTTAACGAAAAATTTAACGGTATGACAAAAACAGGACAAAAAATCAAACATTTAGAACTAAAATATGACGAATTCTTAAAATGAGACCAAAATAAAACACACACAAAAGATAAGAAACTAAAAATGTACTTTTACCAAACATTTTCCACGCACATAACATTTTCCATAAACCAAACATCACTTCTTATAAGTTACTCCTATATGTATATGTACATGTAGAAGTATATAGGATATACTCCCTCCGTCCCCAAATAATTTTACACTTTGACTTTGCTGTTTTAAGGTTTAATATTTTACTTAAATTTTAACAAAGATAAAATGTTCTTAAAAATTCGTAAAAAATATATTTAGAAAGTTTATACTTCAAATTATGATATGGATATAAATTATTAGTTTTAAATATCTAAATATTCATGAAAAAATTATAGATTAAATACTGTAAAATAAAAAAAATAAAATGTAGAATTATTTAGGGACGTACAAATTTTCTGAAAATGCATGAAAATTAAATGCTATCGTTTTGCTGTGCATGCACTCCCAGCCATACATATGTATTTTGTTTTTCCGAGGCCTACATATCTGACACCAATTTTGTGAGCTGAAAGCCTCCGTTGATGGGATCATCTAAAAGTAAATAGGGGGCTTCAAACATTGGTGGTAGTAGAAAATTTTTTCACCAAATTTTGATCTCATTCACCAACAAATATTCACTCTAGTTTTTTAGACCCTCACACTTAAAAAAGACTTCTCCAAATCTTGAAGCTGAGTTAGTGGGGCCCATCAGTGGGTGAGTGGGATTGCTTGGCTGGGAGAGGTTGGCAGGCTGGGAGGGGTTGGCGCAAGATAGGACACGTGGGAGAGGCAGGCAGGCTGGGAGTGATTCACGTCTGTGTTTACAAATTCGGACCTCGCGTAATTCACGTGAGGTCCGAAAATGTACAGTGACTCATCGAAAATATGGAGTGAATTTGACAAAAATTCATCATCAAATTGTTATGTTTGAAGCCCCCTAATGTTCTATATACTCATTCCTTCTCTCAAAAAATGATTCCTTTCTAGTTAGGAACCAAAACCCCACCAAAAAATAAATAGGCAAAAAGAGTCTTAGTTTCTAATGTCCGGGGACCGATAGCGGTTTTTAAATTATTTAATGAAAATAAATAGAATTTTTACTAGTTTTAAAAGAAAAATAAAATTTACAAAATCAAAATATAATTTCAAAGCTGGAGTGTGTACGAAATAAAGAAGAAACAAATTTCTAAAAATCTAGTCCTTCTCTCGGGGTTGTGATCTCCAGATTTTGAACCATCCTTCTTGATCATACTTCCAGTAATGATGAAAGCCAGGTTCCTTAAAAGTTTTATATGATGGGCATGAGTAATATGTATAAAATGAAGGAACGTTATAAATGAAGAAAACAAAGAGAGAAGGGTTCAGAGTCACTTACAGAGTTGAGTGGCCACTCCTGGTTAGGGAAGTTGAGAGCCCGTCACTGAAGAATCCTAAAAAGATCTTGCGAGAGATACTCAAAGGTTCGAAAGATCTCACGAGAGATCTTCAAAGGTTTCCTCGAGCAAGTGCAGAACCACCGGCTCAAACAGCCAATCACTACAGTCCCTATCAAACAAGTAAAGCATGCTCAACAGGGTGCAAGTTCCAGCAGAAAACAGATCCCAAAAGCTAACACTTTAAGAGCTAAAGAGTTTAACCTTGGGAACTAATCAACCAAGGTTCGATTTGACTTTCTCTAAGAGTCATCATCAATTAAAGGCAGACAGATCAGATGACTAATCATGAATTACTAGTCAGTAGGTCCTATATGATTCAAGAGATAGTGATACATACCTTGACGGGAAATTAGAACAGCTAATGTTTGTGTCCAACCGAGATCCCTTAAGAATCCTTTTACCTTGCATCCTTTCTTATTTCTCAGGTAAGGTATAGTTTACATAACAAAATACTAACAAATTATAAGAATCATGAACAATAGAACCTTATCAGGTTTCGGCAATATGGTGTTTGGCTATAAAGAATCATTATTCTTAATGCACCTTTCTTATATCTCGAGAACATATTAATTGTATCATTTGGTAATATGGGAAATGGGGAACATGGATAATGAATCTTTACCAATACAGAGGAAGCCTAACTGAGTTGGCCATGGATGAAACCCCAATGTATCGAGACTTCAAAGGCCAGGATTCATCATGGCTTCATGAAAATAAGGACACAACCAACTGAGAGAATTAACATTAAGTCATTAAACTAGCACGTAACATTTATTAATTTTACTAATTCTAATCAGGTTTAAATACAGGTTTTAGTATTATAAATGTGTAATTTGATTGATACAAGAATTTATAAGAGGTAGTCGCTTATCTTGTAGAGTAAGAAGAAGCATCTTTGATGAGGCTGTCCAGCAGTCCCCCTCGCCGTCGAAGCCACAGCAAAAAGTTCCTAGCCGCTTCTTCCTCGTTGCACAGTCAGTATCGATTCTGCCCTAGCATCCCAGCTAGTTCCAACCTTTATAAGTTCTGGTTCTACTCACTCTCGCCTAATTCTCTTCATCCTTCGTCCCATCACAGCCGAGCCCAGCAGAGAAACGGCAAGAGTGATGGCCCTCCTTTCGCTTCGCAGCGGGCAAGAGAAGAAGAAAAAAACTGTCCAATTTCCATCAAGCAACACGTATCTTCCTTCTTTAATCAACAGGTGATAATGAAATTAACAAAATAATTAAATCATCATCCAATTAATTCTAAAGTAACATGCAAACCCCATCTCAACATTATATTTTCAATTAAGTCTATATTCTCTACTTAGTCTTAAAAATCCAAAAGAGGTTTGCAAGTCAGTCCTTTCACATCAAGTAATTCTCAGTCTTTTCCTCAAAAAATTTCTAGCCAATTTTACTTCAGTCTTAAATCATTTATTTATTTCAGTTGGAACACGTCCGGGATGACGGTCACAACATTTCTGTTTTGATGTTTTATGAGATTCAAATTATCACTAGAAAAAAATTCTTTAATAAAATCCAAAATAATATATTTAGAAACTGCACACATTAATCTATAAATTTCATCTAAATTATTTGACATTGTACATTAAAATTTTTTAAAAATAAAATTATATATAAATTAAATGTTAAAAAATAAACATACAATTTTTTTGGGGAGTAAGGTAGTACTTCATTTGACTTTCGATTCCTCGATTCATATTTAATTTATTTTTTTACTCAAGATATTTTTTTTTGAAAATTAATGGAAAATTATTTTATTGGAAATGAATGTTAGTACTTTACTAGATATAATAGAATTTGTATAAAAAACGTTGAGAAAAAATTCAAGGATGTTAGAAAAAGTGTAAGAATTAAAGTTTTATGGAGAGAGTATTGTATTGTTAGTCTCGTTCATTTTATTCTGGTTTTCATCTCCCAATATGAATTACTACTGGTTAGTATGGGAGTAAAATGTACTGAGTCCTAGCTATAAGTCATGGCTTAGGGCAGCCCCACCCCATGCAGTTTCCTATATTTAATGGGATTGATATGGACAATTAGATGTAGGAAATTATGATAGATCATCTTAATTAGTCAATCCAATCATCATAATTATTGAGCCTTTGTCTCTATAAATAGTATTTCTTTTATCCCAAACGGGTTGTCGTTTTCAATTTTTTGGTATAGAGTAAAATTGTCTTTGATCATTAACTCATTTTACGTAAATTCTCACCGTTACTCTATTCCAAACTCATTCTCACTCCTCCAATCCACTAACTAAACTCTTTAAATAAGTGCATTTGTAATGGTAAATGTGGACTAAAATAAAATAAAAGTGAAAAACAATCACTTCATCTGAGATAAAAAAATATTATGATATTGTGACACTTGAAACGGATAGAGTATAATTTTACGGGAGGAAAATCCTTCATCCTACACACGTGTCGTAATGATATTAATTGGAGGCACTGTGATTATAATTACGGGGCTACCACTATTAATTACGGTGTGGCAGATCTGTAATTATGTGTAGTGGTACTAACCAATAATAGCATTACACATGTGCAGAAAAGAGAAGTTTCCTTCTAACCGGGTAGGAGGAAAAAAAATTAATATTCTAAAACTCGTTAATTAACAGCCCTCGCACTTTGACAACTAGTCATTCGTCTCAATTTAATTGTTATGTTTCTTTTTTAGCATCTAATCAATCAATGAATTTGTTTCTTCAATATTTTTTTATGCAATGTCAAATAATTTGTATACAAAAGATAAATGAAAGAGTCTAATATCTATATAAAAAAATAATTTTTTTAACAAATTCTTCTAGTTAAAAATTAAGTCAAACAAAATATCAAAAGTCAAATATCTCAATTAAAAAGGGGCGGAGGTGGTAACTTATTACCCGATGAGTGTCAAACCATAACTAATTGAACAATGCGGATTCTAATTTTTTAAAATAAAGAAATTGTATCGAATATACTCCCTCTGTCCCGAATAATTGAACACATTTCATTTTCGTGTTTTGTGCAACTTCCATTTAAGAGTATTTATACCAAACAACACCAAATCTTTTATTCACTTTAATCTCTATGCCCAGTCAAACCTATCAATTATATGGGAATGGAGGGAGTATATAAATATATTCAATAAGCCCAATGAGATCTTATTAAACACTGGAGTCCAATAAGCCCAATAAAAAGCAGCTACCACCCTCAACTTTCCAAATGCTTGTACATTTCTCACTACTCTCTTGAACATGTTTGTAAATTCCGCACCCAGACTCTGCATCTCCCTGCTCGCCTTATTGATATCATTCCAAACCATCCACCCTTTCACCTTCGACTCGAAACACAAGGTGTATGGCACCCCTCCATTAAAGCTCGTCATTATCTTCACCCAAAGACTATCAACTTCCATTAACCACCTCCACTTCCATTTCTCTAAAAGAGCTAGGTTCTTTGCTCTCAAGCTACCCACCCTGAGCCCCCACTTCACTATCACCATACAACTTTTCAATCCTAACCCAGATCAATTTTTTCCCTCCCCTGAGCTGTTGCGTTTTGAAAAAGCTATCAGCGGTATTTTTTTTAGTTTAGTTGTTAGCTGTTTGATCTCAACCATTAAAAATTATCCAAAATACTACAACTAATTGAAACAATTATTTTCAAATGAGGGCCTAAATAATAGATAGATGGAGTACAACTGAGAATGGGGGATAACACCAAATTCTGGGATTCAAGAGAGTGTACGAGTAGGGGGCGAGGTGCATAGGGACAAATTCAGGAGAGTGTATGAGTTGGATGCGAACCAAAACAGTTGGGTGGTAGAGAAGATTAGGTGGGTTGAGGGTGACTGGAGTTGGGATTGGAGCTAGAGAAGGCGATTGCGGGGTAGAACGGAAGGCGAGTTTCAACAGATGCTTTGTGCTTTATAGGTCTTCACTCCCAAGCTGAACTGCAAAGACACGTGGCGGTGGGAACCGTCATCAGACGACATATTCTCTGTGCGTAGGCTGTCGCAAATGATTGGCGCGAAGCTCGCAGCAAACCATGACTTGTCGATGCGGTGGTGCAACAAAGTGCCTACGAAGGTGAACGTGTTCATTTGGAGAGCCTACCGGCAGTACATTCCAATTCGTACACAACTCTACCAGAGAGGTGTGGTCCTAGATTCTATGTGCTGCTCGATATGCACTGACGCCATTGAGACTACATATCATGTGCTTGCCTACTGCCCTATGTCAACGGAGATTTGGAAAATGGTGGCGTGCTGGTGCGAACCTTATCTCAAGCCCAACCAGCGGTATGAATTTGAATGGTTTCCTGCACTTTATCGAGGTCTTGGGTGAGAACCTTATCTCTCAAGCCCCCAGAATTCGCCCAGGGCGTTAAGCTTCAGTGCCTGCTTTCCACAATTGAATTTCATCAAACCTTCATAGCTGCTGCATTAGGAGACATTAGATAGACTCCGGTGATAGACTAAGAGAGTCGGCTAGGTAGTGACTATAAATTATTAACTATAAAAGGAAGGAATAAAAAATGAGGGACAATTATGAGTTGGTCTAAATTCCAAATCCCAAGATGCATCAAAATTGGAGCTACAACAGGAAATTAAGGCGCGTTCAACAAGTTTCCATTTTTTAACGTATATATAGAAAAGTCCAAGTTTTTGAAAAAATTATACGATATTTGTGAATAAAAATGTGAATAAAATATTGATTTTGATTTTTTTATGAAAAATAAAATGTTTGTAAAATTAAATTGTGTTTTTCATCCCAATTAAACACAAGCTAAGCGCTTGGCACAACAACATGCTCAATAATGGAATCAAAGTATCAAACGTACATTCCGCCACTAGCTCATTCATCATTGTATATAATAATATTCAATTCGTTAAAAGGAAATTGTCAACATCAAAATATTTTTATTCTAAATGAAATGACAGTACTTTTTCATTTTTATTTTATTTTAGTTCACTTTTACTTTTGTAATGCACTCATTCAAAGAATCTATGGAATATGTTGGGAGGGATTAGAATGAGTTTGAGAGGCGTTAGTAAAGAAAGTTTATGTAAAATAATTAATGACAAAAAAACAATCTTAATCTACATAAAAAACTAAAAGTGACACCCACTTGGGACGAAAAGAGAATTTGATTTTGATATTTCTTTAATTTCAATTTATCAATATTATTTTGTAGTATAAAAAATAATGAAATTACGTTTGTAAAATATACATATAAATCTATTATTTGTATAGAAAAGTATTCAATTTATATTTTAAAATGAATGAAAAATAAGATTATAGATTAATTATTAAAATAAAAAAATACTACATTACTTTTGGGATGAAGTATATGAAAATTTGATCTATTTATGTTATATGTATGTATGTATGTATGTATGTAGATAGACCCATGTACATTGTACACAACAAATACAACAAAACCTCCCTTCACAGTACGTACGCCAGAGTTGCTCCAATAGCTATTTGGGTGAAATTTGTTTCGACCGTACGTTATAGGAAATATTCAAGTTATTTGATCATACTGTATAGCTAGTGCGTAACTGCATGCATGTATAATTAGTGTTAAAAGTTAAAACATTAGTAATATAAAGTAATGCATCCTATTAATTAAGTAGCTAGTTTAAAAATAGATCATATATAGCATTAGAATAAGCAAGGTAGCGAAGGAGTAGGTCTTCCTGAATTTTTATTTTCGTTCAAAAAAGCGAAGGCTATATGTCCCTCTCACATGCAACCCAATAATATAGCAGCAGCTAGCTTTATCCATCCGGCCCCTTTGGAGGTCTTCAAGTTGTGATCAGTCAGTTTCTGTCTGGATTAATATAATTAATTTTATTGCATATAATTAATAAAAGCCACGTACGTACTTACTACAAAAGGGCATTCATCCCATGAAATTTTAAAGGCGAGAAGGATTGTGGGAGTACTTATTTTATCATGAATATTCTACATTTTGCTAAATATTGGATGCACATGCATGCCTCATATATTCTCATGTATTGTTCCACGCAAAGCCCTTTTATACCTATAACCATGTTATAATTTAATTAGCCAAACATCACCTTTGATCCCTAGCTAGCTATTCTCAATCACTAATGCCTTTCGTCACACAAGCACACACACAAATCTTTCACTTTGGACCATATAAAGGCCATCACTTGATCAATATATATACATGGTTGTTTTTTGTTTTTTGGTTTCTTAACAACAATCATAGATTTTATTGAGAAAAAAAATGGAATTACAACAATTTTCCAAAATAGGAAATTGGGAAACTAGCTCCTACTCAAAGCACCAACACAGAAGAGTAATTAGTTTTGAGTTGAATGTTTTAGCACATTCATTTCTCACCAAAGAGCAATACTATTATAATTAAACACCAAATTTTTCTTACAAATTTTAAAGGTTTTGTAAAATCAAATTTACGTTATATATATATATATAAATCAAAAGTTTGCATCACTTATTTGATCGAAGGGAGTGTATAGAGAGATAGCTAGTTACAAACGTACTAGACTTGTTTCAACTAGTTAGCCTTTGACTCGATCAACCAATGTCCTGTGTTTCAAATTCTCAAAATAATATCACTACGTATGAGAGAATTATACTTGGAATACATGTATTTTCACTACGTAGAATAGCTGCGGTTTTACTGCGACCTCCGCCGCGGTAACTGTCGCGGTAAATGACATTTACCGCGGCATTTATTGCGGCAGAGGCCGCAATAAATGGATTTCTCTATGTAGTGTTTATTACATATGCTATATACTCTCTCTGTCCCAATGTCTTGCGTTTCAAATTCTCGAAATAATATCACTGCGTATGAGAGAATTGTACTTGGAATACATGTATTTTGTTACATATGCTATATACTCTCTCTGTCCCAAGTATGTTATCAAAATATTTTTATCCCAAATGAAATGACATTTCTCACTTATACACTTTTAGTAATTGATCTAAAGCTCACATGCTTAAAGATGAATCTTGGTATTATATATATTGGAAAAAGGAATTAGAAAACAAACAAATATTTAAACATGCATGACCCGTACGTTGTATATATATAATGGTGGTTAATGAGAGTTGAATGATGAGAGAGATCATGATAATAGCGTATTGGGCAATCATATGATGCAGCTGCCTGGAGGTAATCGGTCTATTGCAAACCTTTTGCAAGTAATTTGGATATGGAGTTTATATAGTATAAGTTAAGTAGCTAGCCCAAAGGCTGATTAATGTGCTGCAGCATGCATTTTGTCAATCATGATCATCTAATTTAGGCGTTATAAAATATTACTCCATTGATGACAGACCTCAAAAACTCTAGCTAGCATGTGATTGGCCATGGATTAAATCATGATTTAAGCTAGCTGATCACCTGATTTATTATTTAATTAATCAACCGATCCATTGCATTTGTTGCTTTAAATGTATACGGAGTATTTACGATTAGGTCTTTCTTGTATATTACCCACACTTAACGAAATGAAATTATACTCCATACGATATTTTCACATTATTTTACTTATCCCTCCATTTTTTCCTCTCTAAAGTTTTTATAATTTCTCTTATCCCTGACTTTTTATTCTTCACAATCCGTCCCATAAAAGGTGAAACATTTAACTAGACACTAAATTATTGGATAGAGGCAATTACAAATATCCCCCTGAAATTTACTGAAATCTTCAGTTCGACCCCTTTATTTTCAAAAACCTTCAATTACCATTCTGAAGTTTAATTAAACCTTCAGCTAGCTACGCTCCTTAACCGTTTGTGATATTAGTTGACCAACTGGAATTTTAGGTTTAACTTACTTATCACTAATATTTTTAATACTTCAAGACCAACATTTCATTTCTCTTATTTCTTTCATCGGCCACCCCTGCCAGCCATCGTTGTTGCCTGACCGTCGCAACAACGCGAATGACCTCAGGCCACAGTAATGCAGAAGAGACCATGCTGTCACGATTCAAGATTGCAGGTGTGCCTAGATTGTCCATTGACTATTTTGGAGTATAGTTAATGCAGTTACACCTAATTTTTTGTGAAGGAAATGATTTTCATTCAACTAGTACGGCTGTCACCGAATAACAAAAATAAGGAGGAAATGAGTCCTCAACAAGACTATAAGTAACAAGCTCTAAGCAGAAGTGAGCAAGACACGTGCCAGATCAAAGTAGTCTAGCTCCAACAACCTACGGAAACAACAAACCAGAAAACTAATAATAAGAGTAAAGATAGCAGATAGAGTAAACCCATAAACGACCTAAGTGACAGACAGGTAAACCATCCAATCTTCAAGGGAGTGACAAAACTAAGCTTTCCTAGAGTCCAAGAAACAAACTCCCCAGGTAGAATCCAGTGCGCAACATCCCAAGATTACAAAAGCCTCCAACCTCCACCATACAAGCTCATTTCGAGCTAAAAACAGCACAGTCCCTGCATAAGTAATTACCATAGAAACGCCCAGAAATGACCCCACCCCAGAAAAAACCAGACAAAACACCCATAAGTACATCAGAAAAGCCCAACGGGACTCCATTCGAGTCAATTGTGCAATCAACTGAGTGAGTAAGGGAGACTCCTGACCCAACTCACCTAGCTAGACCGAACCACCTCATTGATCCAGGCAGGGTGAGTCATCGCTCAACCCTATCGGACCCAATACCTCCATTTCCGCAGTGGAATCAAGCCATGCCACAGCTTCTGATTTTCAATCCAATAGTAGATCCAAGGCCAAGATGCCAAGGAAATATGCCTTCAATCTCCATCCCTTATTCTATATGCCAACGTAATCGTAAATCGTAAACCCAGTTTGTTTGAAACTCCTCCATAGCCACCTCGCCACCATCTCAGCCCCCAAGCGGTAGCCAAAAAATCAACGAGCCCTTGCTAGTCGGAGGGAACCCCCAAGAGGAGAGGCTACGCAGGCTAGCCTTGTTGAAGCTCGTGGGTCGGACGAGCCTCCCCAGTCGCCCTTTACCAGTGTCCCTAACTCGCCGGAAAAAGCGAGGATTTCGATCGCCTGCCGTCAACCGGTCGATGGAGGAACGAAGACTACAGACCCTAGAGGGAGCGCCCCCCTCGACCCCCAACATCGACGCAACCCTCACATCAGTTAGCCAGACCATAGGCAAGGGAAAACATTTAGGATGGAAGCAACGCGATCGGCCCAAAGCTGGTGGCGAGAAGCCAGACGATGACGGCGGCATCGCTGGAAGACACGGAAACCCTAGCAGCATATCGATTCTATTTAGGCTATTTACACCTAAAATCTTTAATAGTTAACTAAAAACCACAAATGGTCTAGGGACAATTGAAGGTTTCACTATACCTCGGGGGATAACTGAAGATTTTTTAAAATAGAGGGGACAAATTGAAGATTTTAGTAAACCTCAGGAGGGTATTTATAATTTACGCTTATCCAATATTGAAGACTTTTAGAGTAATGATTAAGATAAATTGGTAAATAGACGGAAGTTACCTTTTTATGAAATTGAGGGTTTTTAATAATGTAAAATTGATGTTATAAAGTTTCATTAAAAAATAATTTTATTGAGATAACGAAAAAATAAAATATACATTTCAATGTTTTTTAGACAATTAAATATCACATTTCAATTATAACAAAAGAACACCATTTCCAATCTCCCTATAAATTAAAGTACACGACGTAACTAAGGTTGACAGTTCAAGAGGATGTGGCGGACTCACTCCTCTACCATGCCGCTCACTGATCAGGTGCTAATGAGAAGCCTTTTCAATCCCATAACGATATTGACAGCAGTACTATATATCCTGTATGAAGACTAGAATTGCATGCCCCCTGAAAAAGATGTATAAAGGATCTTAGATGCGATAGTATGTTCAATAATTAGTCATCATGAGAAGATCGAAATAATTGTTAATCTAATCACACATCAATAAAAATATAAAGAGGAAATTAAAGGGACCTCTGGAAAGGAGTATATCGAGTTACTGATGATGAGGGTGGACATATGATTGTTCATGCGCTTACAAAGAAGAAGATATATAATAGGGGGCTTCAAACATAAACTTTTGGAGGTGAAAAACTGAGTTATTCGCTTCTCCTTTTTCACGTTAATTAGAGCTCGTGATTCACCGTTTTCTACACGGACCTCAAGCGAATAGGACCAAAGTGAACTTAGTTGTTCACGTGAGTAACCCCTCGTTATTCACCGGCGCTCCCAAACTTCCTATATTTCATTCTCCATCGTTTTAGCGCTTGATCTCCCTTAATCGTCTCTTCCCAGGTTTGGACGGTACAAATTCTTCCTCGGTTAGGGCAGAGGTTGCTTAATTTTGCTTGAATTTGTTTAATTTGTGCTAACCTGAAGTTTATTTTGAACACTGGTGGATCACAAATATATGCGCTGCGCACAACAGTCCGCACATAGTTTCGCACAAAGTTGTGTGCGGCACACAGATGTGCGCACAAATAAGTGCACAATTTTTAATTGACACACTTTCATATAACCCTATCCTTAAAGACGATGATGATCTAACAAAGTAGTCATGTGGATCTAACAAGGTAGTTATGTGGATCTGACAAGGCAGTGATGTCGATCTAACTAGGTAGTCATATCGATCTAACAAGATAGTGATGTCGATCTAAACAACTCATCATGTTGATCACCATTTTATGCTGATCAATCAAGTATTTAAACAAGTCATGCGCCAAATTCACAACCCAGTCCCCTTCAATTTCACCGGCTCCTCAAACTTAGGCCACATTACTCACTTTTCTCACTCACCTCTCAAACCCTTAGTTATTAAGTTAAAAACTCATCCCCCAATTTCTAAGTTTGAAACCCTTTAATGAATGCTCTGAAGAGTGAAAAATGGAATATTCTGAAAATACGACTACAGTAGGATGGAAATTAAAGTTATGAGACAATGAATGCAATTACCTTTAAGTTGTCTCAATTCCTATGAGTTATGTGAATGGTAAAAGACAATTAATATACAAAAAATGCATTTTAACCATCAAATTAAGTAAATTTATCTCTCTTATATTGAATAGAAATTACAATTAATTCTTACTATATGTGATAAAAGCGATAAATTCTTAAATTGGATAATGAAAATTGAGGTGATAAGATAAATTTTTTGTTTAAAAGTTTTATTAAAAAGAACCTTTTCAATATTGAGAAACAACCACAAAAAAAGATCATGTTTTCTTTATAAAAAAAAATTATGGGTCAAGTAACAAGCTAGCAAGCTAACGCTAACTAGCTGAAAATGGTGTATTAAAATGAGGTCATGAATGTATATGACTGACTGCATGCATGGAAGTAGCTGAAATCAAAATGGTGGTGTGTCCCACTTTAGCATGGGAGATTTGTCATCCATCTTTATCATTAGCATTGCTAATTCGTCTCCCTTATTTAAACACCAATCACTCACCGTCCATAAACCACCGTATAACATTCATCTCAATCTTTTCTCTCTAATAAACCGAAACCTTAAACAGTACTCTTTTTCCTTCCGTGAGAAGAAATAAAAGCTAGAAAACACAAAAACACACTCACTCCTAATTTCTTTCGCAAGTCAAGTCCTAGCTCCTTCATGGATAACTCCAAGAAAAACTCACCTACTAAGTCAAAGAGAAAGCTGCAGTCTCAACCTCAGCAACAAGATCAACAAGATCAGATCAGGTTCTTAGGAGTGAGACGGCGGCCATGGGGACGATACGCCGCCGAGATACGAGACCCTTCCACCAAAGAAAGGCACTGGCTCGGGACTTTCGACACCGCTGATGAAGCCGCCTTAGCCTACGACCGAGCCGCCCGCTCCATGCGCGGCTCCAAGGCCCGCACCAACTTCGTCTACTCCGACCTCCCGCCCGGCTCCTCCGTCACCTCCATCCTCTCTCCCGACGAACCCCACCATGAATTCCCTTCACTCTTCTCCGTCAACGGCCCTCTCCAGAGTCAACTCAACGATTCGGCTCAGCGCCAGCTCCAGTTTTTCAACCAAGTCGACCCTTTCGATACCGCCTCTCAGTTTTCCGGTAATTTTCCTGACGGGTGGGCCGACAGCTCTTCCGGGCCTTACCAGCCCATTACTGGGTTCATGGATGGTGGAAGCGGGCAGTCCCAGTTCGGAGATGACTGTGAACTGCCACCTTTGCCTCCCGATGCTTCTAATTCCGATATGATGATGATGATGAGTGCTTACGGTACCGGTAATTGGAGTGGAAACGAAGATGATTTCTTTGGGAGTGTGAACGGGCTGCAGCAGGGTGGAGGTGCAATGAGTGAGCCGTATTTAGGCCTGGGGGGCTCCAACGAGTTCGGCCAGCAGAGCCCGTTTTTTATTCCGTCGTCGGTGGTTTCGGATCCGGATGGGTTTAATAACGTGGGTTCTTCATCATCGGGTTATTTCTTCTCTTAAGCACGCACAAGCATAATCATAATCATAATCAAATAAGTCTCTGATCTCCACTCTCAGTAATCTTGATCATTACGTTGTGCTGCTGATTTGTGAAATCAAATCAAAGCATCGATCAAGTGGGGTGCTGCCATGCATGGATGATCAATCTTGCTAGCTCGTCTGATGAGTTTTGGCGGGAAAGCTTAATTATAGGCCATTGATATAATTAATTATAATATGTTTTATATCTGGTTATGATCTATATATTTGTAAGTAGTAGCTATACGTACGTAGTCCGACCGAGGTGTCTACTTGATGACTCATCAAGTCCATAACGATGACGTTCTATTTTTGCATGTTTTTTGTTTGGGGTGCTTTTGCAAGAAAAGAAAAGGGGAGGGTCAATTCTGAATTAATTGTTGGGATGGCAAGCAGGCAGGCTGTGTGCCCTATTCTTCCTGGGAAAATGAATGTTTCATCTCATCATCAGCTTGCTAGCTTTTAAGAATCAAGCAAGAGTACTGCTGATCATAAGGCTTAATTAATTAAGCACCAACCTTTTCCAGGATATATATATATATATATATATATATATATATATATATATATATATATATATATATATATATATATATATATATATATATATATATATATATATATATATATATATATATATATATATATATATATATATCTATATATATATATATATATATATACTCTCTCCTACTTTCACTTGATTGTTTTTTCGTCCTTATCATCAGTATTAATTATAACTACTAGTACTTTCTAACATGCATGTTGCAGTAATTTGTTAATCAATACTTACTATACTGATCAATTTTGAGTACTTATCCTTAATTACTTTGGGTTCTACTTCTAGACGGGATTAGGTGGGAAAAAAAGGGCAGAAGGCAGTTACGAAATTCCTTGAACTTTTATGAACATTGAATAATTAATGATGTACGTATATACAGAGATCATCACGCGTGGACAGGACAAGAGAGAATATTAGTAATCCGTTAATACAATTAATGGATATCGAGTAGTTGCTCATGTTATGTTACGGATATACCTAGCTAGCTAGCTTAGCATGAAAGCCAAGAAAGCAAAATATACTAGTAGCTAGCTAGTGTATATATATAATTACTAGTATACTATTTTGTACCACTTTTAATATTTAATAGTATCATTCTTGCATGGTTTGACACAGTGCATGTGTACATATGGATCATCATGTGAGTTTAAGAAGATGAGGGAAGAAAAATGAGGGAGGTTGGTTAATTGCATTGCATGTGGTGTGTGCCTGTGAGTAGATATAAAAAATAATTAATAAGAAAATGGGAAATATATAGGACACAAGTAAGTCAACAAATTGGAAAGACAGTCCACCAAAACACTGTAAACTAGCTAGTAATTAAATTAATTAATGTCATCGACTTACGAGAAATATCGATCGTGTTGATGTTCCTTTAGTCCGCTCCTAGACCACTCTAATTATATTTTAATCTTTCTCCTATATATATAGCTAGCTAGTAATTAAGATATACATATGCTTTAGACGCGTTTTTACCTAGCTACCTCTCTCGATCGAGATATTTTTAGATAAATAAAATGCTGTTTCTAGTTATCTGTTGTTTATATATTTTCCAGCATCCCAATGTTCTCTTAGTCTTAGTACGTTTATTTGACACTGTTACTGATACGTTAAAGAAATTAACGGAAAAGTTAATTGCACTTTTAGGGATTTCAAAAACTGACCCGACCCGAGGAACCCGTCCGAACGCGAATTGACTAAAAAAGTCAACGGCCCGAACCCGACCTGGCCCGAACACGAACCCAACCTGACCCAAAATACACTCAACCCGATGGCAACCCGTACTTGAAATGGCCTGAACCCGAGCAACCCGAACCTGATGAGACCCGAACCCGAAATAACCGGAAACCGAAGAACCCGAGACCCGAACCCGATTAACCCGAACTTGAACCCAATTTACCCGAATTCAAACTCGAAGAAACTCGAAATACTCGTAATGACTCGAATATAAATATAATCAAAAGGATTGTCTAAACTCTAATTTTTTTGAAGCAAAGTTGAATTTCCAATTTTGTAAAGTATTAAATTCCAAGCGTACCAGCTTTGTTAGAGTAATATCCAATATTTAATTTTATAACAAAGTTCACTTTTCGATTTTGTTATATCAATATTCAATTTCCAACTTTGTTGGAGCAATGTTAAGTTTCCAATTTTGTTAGAACAAAGTCCAATTTTCAATTTTTTTAGCGGTGTGCAATCTCCAATTTTGTTGGATCAATGTCTATATTCCAATTTAAAACTTTTGTTTTTTCTTACTCCCTCCGTCTCCAATTAATCTTACGCATTGCGTGGTGCTGAGATTAAAGGTGAATATAAGATTTTATGCAGTTGGAGCAATGTTCAATTTCCAAATTTATCGGAACAATGTCAAATTTCTCTTCAATTTTGTTCAAACGACTACAAAATATATTTATTTTGACTCTAACAAAAAGGGGAGAGGAAAACGTGTGAATAATTTTCTGATTATATCATCATTGTTTCTATAAATATAAAATACATAGTATTATATTTATAATGAAAAAATCTATATGTATAAAAATTAAAGAAGAATATAGATACAAAGAATAGAAAATTAATTTTAAAATATCATATACTTGAATTTGCACTCGAGAAAACTTGAACTTGGACCGGAAGAAAACTGACCCGGACCCGGCCTGAACCAGAAACCGAAACAACGTGAAACCCGAACCGAACCGACTGACTCAAATAAGTTCATTCAAACAACCCGAAAGCCCGTAACTCCGACATGACCCAAAGCAGCTCAAACCGAAAGCCGAACCCGAAAATAAATACCAACCCGAATGACCCGAATCGCCCGCCCGATTGACATCTCTACTTAAACTAATGAGACACGCACGAGGACAGAGAGGAAATGTTTGTGAGCCTAGATCAGTTCAAGACGAAACCTAAACGTATGCAAAGACGACAAGTGGTCCAGATGCAGGCAGGCACACACACTTATGGGCCCTGGCCCACTTGTGCAGCGAGTAATTTACAGACAAGGTGGTTTCTCATCCTGGGCCGGATTTCTCAGCCCAACGATTCTCAGAGGATCCATTTATGCTCATTTTCGTGTCATCATGATGATGATGATCACTATTCCCAATTCAGGCTTACGGTAAATTGAATATTTGAGGTCAAAGTTCTTTTAATTCTTGTCTGATCGAACAACACTTCTTTGATAATAAAATAATGCAGAATCGAGTATTTATAATCCTATTTTACATAATTATGGTTAGCTCTTGCCTTGATTCTTCTTATTACAAGGTACAACTCAAACATGAACCACGTATTACGAAAAGTACACTTTAGTTCATTCACCATTTGAAATGAACGGAAATTTGTGTAACTATTCACAAATTTTCTTTATTCATCTCTTTTGCATTCTAAACTTCTTTTTTTTTTGTTATAGTCTAACTACTTGTCCTATTTCTTGCCATAAGTATTATTTCATACATTTACAAAAAACAAAACATTGTTATATACATTCCTTATAAAACAAATTATGCACCTCAACCTTTTACTCATCCGTCCAAGAAAATATTAGTAGAATTTATCATTTTGAGTTATCCATAAAGTTTGTCAAATTTCCTTTTAATAAAATGTTTGGATCCACTAGAATTTTTTTTTCTTTCAAACAAATCCACATTTTCAAATTCTTACTTTCAATCAAATTGTACAATTTTGTTGGAATGTAATTAATAAGTTTTTTTTCTTTATGCGGAATTAGAGAGATCTAAGGACCTAAGGTCCTGTAATTTTAAACTTGGCTTGCTTTCTTCATGTGGAAGTGGAACAAGCAATTTGTTTAGTATATCTTTTGGATGTATTATAAAAAAATCAATGTTAAGAGGAACTGAATTGAATTGAATTTTTTTTATTTTAAAAATAGGTTTTATTATCCGCATGAGTTGCTGACGTTACCACATGTGAATTGATAATATTGAAGGCTATAATGCCGGAAGGTCAACTAATAAACTAAATGTTTTTTTTTGTCCGTAAAAATTTTCTTCATGAGCTCATTGAGTGCCTGACATGAAAAGTTTCTGAAACTTAATTTTCGATCAAAGGAGTGTATTGCACCGAAAAATTGAATGCTACATGTTGATAAATCATTAAAAACTCTAGAAGTTTCACTCTTACACAGTGGATTAACTTGTTGAGCGATAATTTATTTCTGTCTTGTTTTACTGTAATATTCTTCAACAGATAACATGGAGTATTTAAATTTTTAGGATGAGACCAGAGTACTATAGTATTTACAGGATGACATAAATAATAATACTTCTGTACGTAAAATCAATACAATATGTTAAATTAAACGAGTACTGTTTATGAAAAATTGATCAGCTAGCATCTTGAGTAATTAATTAGTCAACCTTGATGATGCATACAAAAACAAGTGCAGTAGATAAATTAGTAGTGGTAAAGAATGGAAAAAGAAGGTTACCTACTACTACTACTACTACTACTACAATATTTGTAATCCAATACTGCTTAGATCATTGGGATCGCAAGATAGAAACAAGTGCCGTAGATAAATCGTAGTAATTGGTAGTTTAATTAATAAATTAATTAAACAGTTTTGGATAGCGTCATTTTTGGTGAAGAATTAAGCGATCGATGCATGGGCGATTGGTTGGCGGCGAAAAAAGTATCCTACTACAAATCTAGAATTAATTACTTACTTGCAAGTCGTACATGAAATTAGTTTTGGTTTTCAGGATGCATAGTTAATTTGGAAACAACTGTTTCTATTATTTGACACCTCTGTCATGTTTTGGATATGTTTTTTTTTTTTATCAAACAATTACACCTAAATACTTTAAACTATTCGTAAATACACCTAAATTTTCCCGAAGTTTTCCTAGACCAACGAAAGATAAAGGATAAAGAAACAATATTGAAAAGATCACTGCAACCAATAACTACCTATCCAGGACCGAAACTAAAGGTTGTGACGTCCCACACCAAGGAGTAACCATCACCAGACGACAGCATCAGCGAGTTGTACTAATCCACCGCAGAATTTGAAACAGATGATACCCACAAACAACATCTTCAGGACAAACGCATACATCTAAACGGCTCCAGGCCAAGTGATGGCTCCAGGACAAACGCATACATCTAAACGGTACCTTTGTACAACACTCAATGATAACTTCAACCAGCGATCAATATACCACAGACGCGACAACAACGAAAAAAACATTAACCAGACCATACCAGTTGGTATAAATTCAACACCCAGAATGGACGTGGAAGATCTGGAACCCCAGCCACCGAAGCCAAGCGATTCATCCCCGCCGGCTGGGCAAGACGTCACTCTACTCTGCCGAGACACCTACAACACCCATCAAAAATTGCCCGGGAGCTACGACCTTCTTGCCCAACCACGGACCAACCCAACAACGCTTGAGACAAAGCACAAACAGAATAGCCGCCACCATTAAAGACTAGGATCAGCAACAACAAGATAAACATGAGCCCGGATCGACTCCTCTGCTCCGACTAGGCTAGCGTGAAGCTGAGGCAGAAGACGATATGCCGGGCTACCCACATGACAAGCAGACCCCACAGCCTCCGTCGACACCGAAGTGGGGGGGAGACAGGATGCACCAGGGCACTTGAGATTCGGACGACCACGAACGGAAAACTGTAGACGGAGGCCGAGGATTGAGTGCATGACCGCGAAACCCAGAAGCCTAAGCGGCGATCCTCCAGAGCGCCAGAAGGATGTCCCAGGTGGCGACGACGCCATGAAACGGATGCGAACAAACTAGGAACTGGCTGCACCACCGTAAATGGACTCACACGAACGTCGAATCGGAGGGATGACGATGTCTGAGGGTCACTGCGTATATAATGGGAGCGTGGTAGGGGGCAATCCGCCACCAATCCCGCTACCATGGTGGCGGGATAGCCCGCTACCGAAACCGCTTCCATTTTGCCCGCTTCCTCGACTTCGGACGCTACCGAGCCCGCTACTGCAGTAGGGGTCATGGTAGCGGCAGCGCCACTAGCGCCACGTTGGCGCCGCTAATCGACACATTTGTAGCGCCATACCCCTACAAAACCCGCTACCATCATTTATTTTTTTAAAAATAATTTCTTTATTTTCAACATTTAATAAATCATTTAATAATAATAATATTTATTAGGTTTTATAGATTACAATTAAAAACATAAATAAATTTAATTATAAAGTAACCAAAAATTACAATAAAAAACATCCGAAACGAAATAGTTTTTACAAAAGTGTCCTACGGGAGGCTTGCATCTCCTCGGACTCCCGCCGCATCTCCGTACGAAGAGCTGTTGCATCTCCTCGGACCGACGTCGCTCTCGTCAAGAGTACGGTTCATATGAACCTCGTACTCGGCTGGCGCTCCTCGGTGTACGCAACTCATCCTCCATCCCGAGGCGATCCTCCTCGCCTTGCGCGCGCCTCTTCAGCTCGCTACTGAAGGATGTGAATGAAAATAACTTTAGAAAATTTTTAAATATGTAAAGTATATACTAAAATTACACAAAATACTAACAAATTCATAAATAATACCTAAAATACCTAAAATAATTCCTAAAATACTAAAATAATTCCTAAAATACTAAAATAAACAAAATATTCTTATTTTCCTAAAATATGTAAAGTATATACTAAAATTACACAAAATACTAACAAATTCTTAAATAATACCTAAAATACCTAAAATAATTCCTAAAATACTAAAATTCACAAAATATTCTTATTTTCCTAAAATATGTAAAGTACATACTAAAATTACACAAAATACTAACAAATTCATAAATAATACCTAAAATACCTAAAATAATTCCTAAAATACTAAAATAATTCCTAAAATACTAAAATAAACAAAATATTCTTATTTTCCTAAAATATGTAAAGTATATACTAAAATTACACAAAATACTAACAAATTCATAAATAATACCTAAAATACCTAAAATAATTCCTAAAATACTAAAATAATTCTTAAAATACTTAAATAAACAAAATATTCATATTTTCCTAAAATATGTAAAGTATATACTAAAATTACACAAAATACTAACAAATTCTTAAATAATATCTAAAATACCTAAAATAATAAAATAATTCCTAAAATACTAAAATTCATAAAATATTCTTATTTCCCTAAAATATGTAAAATATATACTAAAATTACACAAAATAGTAACAAATTCATAAATAATACCTAATATACCTAAATTCCTAATTAAAATACTAAAATTCATAAAATACAACAAAAATACCCGTAGATGGTGGTGGAGACGGCGGTGACGGAAAATTGATGGTGGCCGGCGGTGCTGCAAAAAAAAACAAAATGCTCCAATACACCCTTCCAACCATAAAAATACCGAAAAGAGAAGAGAAAAGAAACCTTACCTTGCTGATGTAGATCCGCCGAAAAGGAAGTGAAACGGCGCCGGCAATGGGAGAAAGGCGGTGGCCGGCGGCGATTTTTGGAGGAAGGTATCGGATGCGTCGGGAGAAATGGAAGAGAGGAAGGGGGCGAGCAGATTTAAATGGCTCGGTAGCGGGTAGCCCGCTTCCAAGCCCGCTACCGAGGCGCGTTTGAATTTCAAAACGCCCGCCTGAACATTAATTTCATGGTAGCGGGCTTCCCCCTACCACGCCCCCTACCAAATTTATTAAGGTAGCGCCCACGGTAGCGGGATGCCCGCTCAGGCTGCCTTGGCGACGGTGGTAGCGGGCCGCCACCTACCAGGCCCGCTACCGAACCCCAACCAACTACGTAGTGGGTAAAAGGGAGATGGCGGTGGCAGGTCTAAGTGTAATATTTTATGCTCTTTAATTTAAGAAAAAATGTATATAGTCACTAGGAAGAAAACACATTTGGCAAGAAAATAAGAGACTAATATTTACCTTGCTTTTATTTAGGAAAATAGGAGTATTGTTTTAGATAATACTACCTCCGTTCCAAAAGTAACGCAACAGATGATTTTTTATGTCAATTTGACTTCAATTTATCTATATTGTTTTTAATGAAAAAAATATCAAAAAAAAACATTCATAATGTTATGACATCAAATTTTTAGTCGTATATAAAAGTTTCAAATTTCTAATTTGAATTGATAGATAAATAAAATCATAGATTAAATGCTGAAAAAACAGTGTTGCATTATTTTTGGAACGGAGGGAATATGTTAGATTATCAAAGATCAAATATGAAAAATGCAGAGTAGCAAAGACATATGCAATTGATATTGTCGATATATTATTGTTTGCTAATGGTGGTGGCGACTTTTGTGGCAATCAAACAACCAAGAGACGAAAAACAATTCAAGAAATAAATATTAACAAATGTTTGTTACTCCGTATCATGGAAAATTCTCACTAGAAAACAAGAACGACGCACCTACTTTCGGAGTATATATGTTAAACACTTATTGTCGTAGATGATTAGTTTAATGATTAAATGTAAAGTCTGATTTTTCTTCCAGATATACCTACAAGTTTAGTGAACGCATCTGACTATTCTTATAGATGTGTTATTGATTTTAAAATTTCGGGTAGTCCAATTCATTAATAATTTTAATTAATTAGAGATAGTATTTGGTACCTAAGTTTCTCGTTTCTTGGTTTATTTTGCGATATTCATTTATTAATAAAATAAATTTTTTGTTTAAAAATAAATAAATGTGGTGGAATAATGTTGTGTGATACATATTTATTATCGACGATCGGTGGGCGTGCTGATAACATCATTGACATTGCTAAATAAACAATTAGACGTAAAACACTATCCAAATCTGGTGATGAGTTTTATAGGGAGAAAATGAGGTAAAATAGGAAGATGAAATTATTTAGCAGACGTGAACTAAAATTTTTTAACATTTTTTTTAATATAATTTTAATAAATATATTATATAGCTGATTTCCAAAAAGAAAATAAAAATAGCAGACGTGTTTTATGTAAATAACTAAACATCTGAATTGTTTCTACTACTAGTATTAGCTATAAAAGCTTGATCATGGAGCTGGTTTCAGCGGGGGTTTGATGACCAGATCAATGAAAATAGACAAATAATGCAGAAACATGAATGCAATGATTTTGGAGATATATATTAAAGATATAATAAATGTCCTTAACACTAATAGATATTCTTACGTTTCCCAAAATATAAAAAAGTGCAATCATGGAGTTAGTTATAAAGTTATGTGAAATTTTTTATAATATAGTCCATTGAAAAAAGAAAAAAATAATCTTTTTTCATAGTAAACACGACAATTATAGAAGTAATGTCAACTACACATGCAAACGTACGTAAGCTATCTTTTTATTTTAATTTTCTCGGGACAGATCATACTGAAGGAACGCTCGCTCGCAGTTTACAATTGACTTTTTTTCACGATGTGATCATGGAATATTTGGTGTATATATAAATAATACATGAACACACCAATCAATACATGAATTAATACTACCATAGCTACTACATTAGAGGTAGCTAGGCTTGATCAATATGGTGAAGGTAGAGGATGATGATGTGCATGCGAAGGAATTCGAAGAGGGCAACAATGAAACGGCGGCGGCATCTGATAATCAAGAAGAACACGATGATAATAAACTTAAAGATCGAAAGTCTTCATGGGCAAAGCTCCGCCGCATCGACTCCCTCAATTTGGAGGCCGCTCAATTTTCTTCTAAGCCTGCTCACGCCCACGCCCAGGTAAAAATCATTGTAATTTTTACAGCTATCTAATTAAAACAACTTAATTTTCTTATCAAAATTTGAATAGTACAAATACCAACAATTGTCGGTTGGATATGTAGAATTACTTACGTTTGACTTTAATTTTTAGTAAAAAAATTTGTATTATGGAAATAGAAATACAGTAATACAATTAAAAAGGGACGATGGAGTAATTATATTACTTTTTTTTTTTTTACAGGTGAACTGGAGTTGGACGCTGAGATTAGCATTCCAGAGCTTAGGAGTGATCTATGGAGATATCGGAACATCACCCCTTTATGTATTTTCCAGCACCTTTCCCGACGGCTTATCATCAGACGACCACAAGAATGATATTCTGGGTGCTCTCTCCCTCATCATCTACACTCTCATCCTCATCCCCTTCATCAAATACGCCTTCATTGTTCTTTGGGCCAACGACAATGGCGACGGGGGAACATTCGCATTGTACTCGCTGCTCTGTAAACACGTGAAGATGAATTTGATACCAAATCAACAACCTGAAGATTTGGAGCTATCTCAGTACAAGCTGGAGAGGCCATCTAGCGAGCTGAAGAGAGCTTGCAAGACGAAACAAGTGATAGAGAACAGCAGAAAGATGAAACTCATGCTTTTCGTTGTCACCATACTGGGCACCTCTTTGGTTTTGGGCGATGGAGTCCTCACCCCAAGTATCTCGGTTCTATCTGCGGTTGGTGGGATCAAGTCGTTGGGCCAAAATGCTGTGGTGGGAGTCTCGGTTGCAATACTCATAGTGTTGTTCTCGGTGCAAAGATTTGGGACGGATAGAGTAGGTTACTCGTTTGCTCCAATGGTGTGCATTTGGTTCGCCTTCCTTGCAGGCATTGGCATCTACAATTTGTTCGCCCACGATATCACCGTCCTCCGTGCTTTCAACCCTTACCACATCGTCCGATACTTCCACAAGAATGGGAAAAAAGGGTGGATTTCACTTGGAGGAGTTTTTCTCTGCATCACAGGGACTGAAGCTATGTTTGCCGATATTGGTCACTTCAGTGTTCGAGCAGTTCAAGTGAGTTTGGCTTTTGTCACATTACCTGCGTTACTGCTGGCTTATATTGGACAAGCTGCATACCTCACCAAGTTCCCGGAAAATGTTGATGATACTTTCTACAAATCCATTCCTGGTAATTAAAACTGAACTACTCGAGTGCTCTGTTATTTGTGCATTTCAGTGAGCATCAACATATTTTGAATAACTAACCATGTGAGTGATACTAATTCATAATTAGATGGTATGTACTGGCCGACGTTTGTTTCTGCGGTTGCTGCTGCAATCATCGCTAGCCAAGCTCTCATTTCTGGATCCTTCGCCATCATTTCTCAGTCCCTCACCCTGGGATGCTTCCCTAGAGTTAAAGTTGTTCACACCTCTGCTAAATATGAGGGCCAAGTTTATATTCCAGAGATCAATTACGCACTCATGATTGCCTGTGTCCTCGTCACCGTTGCCTTCAAGTCCACTGACAAGATCGGACACGCTTATGGTGAGTAAATACTGGAGGTATCAAATATTCCCCGCGTGCCACCTTCAACTCTCGTCAAAACTGATGATGGTGATTAATGATTAATTGCTGCAGGAATCGCTGTGGTGTCGGTGATGGTGATGACAACGTGTATGGTTACGCTGATTATGGTGACGGTATGGAAGACGAGGTTAACCTGGATTGCAGCATTTTTCATCGTGTTCATGGCGATAGAGCTTGTGTTCGCATCCTCCGTCTTCTACAAATTCACACAAGGCGGCTACCTTCCACTGGCATTGGCTTCGGTCTTGATGACCATAATGGGGATTTGGCACTACGTGCACGAGAAGCGATACGCCTTCGAGCTCAACAACAAGGTCTCCGCAGACTACCTTAAACAATTGGTCACCAATCCCAGGATTTGTAGGGTACCCGGAATTGGCCTTTTCTACTCCGAGCTGGTTCAAGGAATTCCCCCAATATTCTCTCATTACCTCGCTAATGTGCCCTCTATCCACTCCGTTCTGCTCTTCGTCTCCATCAAGAACCTGCCCATCAGCCGCGTCGAACACGACGAACGCTTCTTGTTCCGGGAGGCTGAGCCGAGAGAGTACCGGATGTTCCGCTGCGTCGCCCGCTTCGGGTATAAGGACACAATGCCCCGACCCGAAGAATTCGAGCGCCAATTGGTCGATAGCTTGACGGAATTCATCCGTCACCGCTATTTCACCGATGGTTGGGCGGCCCCCGACGTCGTGGAGATCGATACCCAGGATCACTCCGGCGTCCTCGCGAAACCCAAAAGAATGAGCGGATCGGCTGTTCATGTAGAGGAAGCGCTACCTCATGTTCAGCCTAGGGTTTCGTCTGGGTCGATTCGAGTGGCGGGGTCGACGAATTTGTCGAATCGGGTGCTAGGCAGCACGGTTCAGGCGGCGGAGGAAGAGATCCAGTTTGTGCGAAAAGCCAAGGAGGAGGGAGTGGTGTATCTTCTGGGAGAGGCGGAGGTGGTGGCGGGACCTCAGTCGTCTATGCTGAAGACGATGGCCGTCAACTATGGGTATAATTTCCTCAAGAAAAATTTCAGGCAAGGTGAGAAGGTCATGGCGATTCCGCACACAAAACTTCTCAGAGTTGGAATGACTTACGAGATCTGAACCGTTGATTCAACTTCGTATGTGATCGTCTCAAATCCAGCTACCTGCTTCCCTTCACCTGTGAAACCTTTTTTTTTTGTCTTTTGTCCACATCCCCGTAAAAAAATAGGAGTAAAAATAAAAATACATAGGAAGCGGAAACAACCATCCATGCATCATGGATACTTGTATACTTACTAGTTTCATTTCCCACCCGCAATCCATAACAGGAACAATGAAAATTTCTGAAATTTAAAAATATATTTTCTTATAAGTAGAGTAAAAAACTCGATAGTAAATGTTCTCATGGTAAGTGATGTAAAATAAAATATTATAAATCAATTATATTAATTAGATATTTTTTATTTTGTAACACGATTCATTTTATAATAAGTAACTGAAATTTTAAAGTTCATCGTATCAGTTGATACATATTTTTCACATTTATTTAGATATCTGATGTAGAAAAATTAAAATTACAACCAAGTATTCTCATGTCAAGCGATTAGGGTTATATGCGAATATTATTAAAAAAAGACTATTTACGTAATTAAGAGAAATAAGGACATGCGGTACGTGTGTGATAATCTAATTCCTAAGTGGGCCGAGTTCTCAGATGTTGGAAGTGATGATCTGGTGAAGTTAAGTGCTGGAGACGGGCTGCTGCTCGAGAGAGCAATCTGTAAAGAGGTAAAAGAAGTACTCAAGACCATAAAGATAAGTGGGATGTGTAAATAGGGTGTATCTTTTCCAAATCTCCTTGTTGACACCCGATTTTTGCCCGGACTACTAAAATCTAGTTCATAATTATGATTTTTTGGGTATTATTCTTGTATTTTTCATTTCACGTGATTTTTGTCATTATTTTATGTGATTTTTGTCGCTTTCATCATTTTTGTCATTTTCATTATTTTACGTAGTTTTTTTTATCATTTTTTATGTACGTTTTTTTTTCTTTCTCATTATTTCATGTGTCTTTTTATTTATTTATTTCATGTGTCTTTGTTAATTCCGTTAACTTTTGTCATTTTTTTATTATTTCATGTGCTTTTGTTATTTTCGTTATTTTGTGAACTTTTTTTTTCATTTTTGATTTTTTGTCATTTTTATTTCATTGTTATTTATTAGTTCTTGTGTCTTTTATTATTTCATGTGATTTTGTCATTTTATTCTGTTTAAGGTAGAATTAAAATGTGTTAATTTTATTTTATTTTTATTTTTAGTTTTATTTTTAGTTTTATTTTTACTAACTAAAAACAAAAAAAAAAGAGAGAGAGAGAAAGAAACGTTTTTAAAGAAAAAGAAAAAAAGAAGAGCAGACCTTGGGAAACTGCAGCATGCTTGAGGCGCCGTGTTCCTCAGCCTTTGTCTTCCTCAGCCTTTGTCTTGCTGCAGCCATGACCTATCACCTTTTTCACCATTGAACATTGAACAAGTGTTTGATCTTATAGACAAAACTCAAGAATTTTGACTATAAATTGTACCATTTTCATCATCAAGGGGGGAGGAATTTTGGAAATCAAAGAAAACACGAACTCAACCCGTGTTTGTCGAGCAAAAATCAACATTTTTCTCCTCCCCATCCGCTGCCTCTCATCGCCGACCACCGCTCCTATAGGGACCGCCGCATCACCAGCAACACGCCAACGCCCCTAGCTCCGCCCGACATCGCCGGGAACGCGAGAAATCGCCGCCGACCCGCCGGAGCTCCTCCTCCATCCCATCCGATTTGCTGCGTTTCATCACTTTTATCCATCACCATCAGCTCCGCCACGACGAGACGGAGCCAACCCAACCATTCATGCTGCCGTAGATGGCCTGAAAACGGAGAAAACGGCCACAATCCGATCCGACGCCGGCGCCCGTTTTCTCTCTAACCGGAGCTCCATTCACCGCGCCACCGACGCCACCACCCTCTCCGGCTGCCTCCGGGACGACCTGCAGCTGCTCCGCCGCCGAAAAGTCGACGATGGTGTCGACCGCCGTCCGCTCCGCCGCCCGCTCCGCGCCGAGTTCACGCAACGCGAAAGAGAAGAAGGTGCTGCAGCAGTTCTTAATTTTTTGGTAAAATTACAACCCCAGTTCCTGTCCCCTTACTTTTGCCCTTTGTCATTTAAACCCCCTTGAGTTGTTCACAGTTTCAGTCAAGTCACTTAACAAGTTTCAAAACTAACAGTTTGGGCACTAGGCCTAAACCTTTTTGTATCTTAGTTAATATTTTTGTTATTATGTCGATACAAATTATTTTAATTATATTTTTTAGATATTTTGAGTTTTATTAGCTATGTAAATTATTAAAAATCCTTTTCTTTTCTTTTATTTTTAGTGTGGTTATTTATCTTTTTTTTCTTCTTTTCTTTATGTCTTAAAAATCAAGCAAATTTTATGAAAACACCCTTGGTACCAATTTTGGGCGTACGAAAATTAACCATTTTTGTACGTAACTGACAAACGATTCCAGATCTCTCGTAGACCATTTTCAGGTTTCCAATCGACCTAGGAAAAAGATTGGTGGCGACTCTGTACAAACAATCTTCGGGATATTACCGCTAGGTATTTCCCACGTCGCTACAGATGGCGACTCCGCTGGGGAACTGTCCGGCCACAAAAGGGGTTTGTTTTTTTATTTATTTGCTTGATTTTACCTTTTTTTATTATGTTTCCATTGTATATATTGTAATTTACACTCTCACACATACACACACAAAGCATACATGTTGCATTCATATCATTGAGCTTCCTACCCGAGCTCTAAACAAAACAAGTTCTTTCTAAGCGGAATACGGTGTTGTTGTACTTGTGAGATGTTATTCTCCAAGCCTTCATTGTTTCCTAGTAGGGAAGTAGTGCTAGCCCCGTGGGATTAATATTCCCCGCATGGACTCACGAAAACCTACGACCCGAGTTAATCCATTCCTTACATGTCCCTCGTGGGTAAGGATTGGGCCGTCGTTATTCAACGATGGGATTCGGGAACCACCCTGAGCCTCTTTGATAGACCATTCCCTGCATATAATTGGCCATATCACATCCATTAGAACCAACCTTAAGTTACCCCCACCCATGTTTTTATTCACCCTTAGGCATGCGTTTCTTGATTCACATATTGGTATGTTGTGCTTTGTATGGCTTATCTTGAACACTAGAAAGCATCAAAGTTTAAGAAAGGACAAATATGTCAATTCTCGAAGGAGTGAGTGCAGGACTTTACACATGTTGCGTAAGTGACAAAGGAGGAAGCTCAAGATCACACGAGATTGGCCAGCCACGCAAGTCAGCCCGACACCCAAGTGACTGCACCGAGCTAGATGACACTAGTAGAGTGATTTGAAATCGATCGACATTTCTGTTCAAAGGGAGTTATTCCATTCATTAATTGTCAATTCAATCATTTGATTTTTTTTATACTTGTACACTTTCATGTATACAATCTATACTAATTGGTGTTCTTTTTTTATAACATTCACATGCATCAGTTTTTTTCAATTATCAATTACACAATTTTTCATCGATCATGCATTTGGTCATTTCTTTTTCAGCACATGTCACTGTACATTTTCATTCATACACAAATAAAAACAACTTAAAAAAAAAGAGAAAATCAAGGAGCAATAGAACAATTGTATGATGTGAAAAAAATCCGACGACCCCCATTTGTGACATGGAAAGACAATTTCTCACAAGTCGTCTTTAAGCTCTGTCTAATACGTCGATCAATACCAATTGATGAATAATTGGAGAAATCTTTGAATTTTTACTCGAATCTTTGAGAGCTTGCCAAGATAAATTGAAAGTTAAAGTTACCCAGATTTAGTCCAAAATCTAGGGTACAGTCTTTGTTGCAATGGACCTCTGTTATTCTTTATCTTGAAATAAGAAGGGGTAAATGTGCACTTTGGCATCCATTAGCAAAATACCACATCACACTTCAAGCATTCCCTTCTACGTTTCGAGACTCATTCATCAAGCCACAACATAAACAATGTCATTGATGAGCTAAAAATAGGACTAGATAGTGACTATCTCGAAGACATTGCTGAATCTGGTAAAGAGCGATTTCAGTGTGACCCTTCAACTATGGGATTCTTTTTGGAGAAAATATTGCCTTACGCAATAGTTCGATGGCTAAAATTACCATCAGAGAGCTCTGTTTATGCAGTAAAAGATCAATCATCTCAAAGATTCTTTTCAAAAGAAGAAAACTTCATTCATCAAAAAGAAGAAGCATGAGAACAAAAGAACATTTCAGATCATTGCTGCGGTCAAGATCAAGTCAAGTTACATTCATCAATCTCAAAGTCAGATCAACGGTCATGATGTCTTCATCACATCAATACCCATGACTCTCGAAAATGGAAAAAAGGGTCAATGTAAATTCTATTCCGCTGTCTTTAGCTAGAAATGGTTGAAGTTATGAATAGTGCTAGTAGCCATTTGTCTTTGCATTTTAGTCAGAAGTAATCGGACATAGGTAGCAACCACTATTTATGCTCGCATGAAAATGACTAAAAAAACGCAAGTCAAACAAGGTCCGACCCGAAAAAAAAAGAGAAGAAAAAGAAAAAAAGAATTGAAAAAGAAAGTCATGGAGTCTAAACTGAAAACCTGCAAAGGCGGTTTAGAATGAAGACACAGTTCACCAGCCCAATGAACAAGGGGGCAACAAAGAAATCCCAAGCAATATCAACAAATTCTCAAGTTTCTCAAGAGCAAGTCCACACATCATGAGAGTTGGGGGGCAACATTTGAGGTCATTCTTGGCGGATAAAGTAGTGATTTCGTTATTGCCACTATCAAGTTCTGCAAAGAAGTCAATTTGCTCATCAGTGACTTTACCAAGCCGCCTTTTGCATGAACTACTCTACTTTTTATCAGCCCATATCAATGGATGCCATTTACCTTAAAGAACCATTCAGTTGATATCCATTCTTCACCTTAACCTCAACATAAGACGATCCTTCATAGAAAAAAAACCTTTTCCGCTCTCGCACATTCTACTTCTTCAAGTCCAAAAGGGAAAGAATACCAGATTTTAATGATCACACAAGGACCATCATATATTTTGTCAAGCTCTGCAAATCGATAAGAGTTTTCTTTGAAGATTAACCATTACGCATTAATGAGTATGGGTCAGACGTAAGACATGGTTTAAAGACTCTTCTATAGAATTTTACACTTTTATGGTCACAATTGGGGGGCAAATAGATCATTCACCCATATAATTGTTCTGACGTCCAAAAAGATCAAATAAATTTTCGATCACCTTGAGTAAGATGAAAGGTATTCATGAGGTAAAGTTGAAAGGTGTTTTTGCATCTACCTGGCATCATTGATTAGTCATGCATCATGTACATCATGTATCATGCACATTGTCATTACACAGGTTTCAAGGAGCACATTGAGCAAGGACTTGGACACGCGCTATCCAATTATCTCATCAAGGAAGTCAACCAAAGACTCGGGTCAAGCAAGGTTCTCTAACCTCTTTTCGAATAGAAGCATGTCTCCCATAAAAGGTTCGAAAGTCTTGTCCAATGTCGACACGATTTTCACCAAGACAAGTAAGGATTAGCTCCTCAACTTCATCAAGAGTCGTACGAAGTTCATACTATTCCTTCATATTTCATGAGCCAAGTCTATGGTTCACAGCAAGAAAGGTAAGGAAAGTTCCTTAACCCATTCAAAGAGAAAAGTTTCTCTTGCAACATTCGAAGTTTAGTCATTTTGTCAAACTTCGTCACTCTCAGGGATCTACTCGTTTCGTGGGATTCCTCATTTTTGAAAGTTTAGTCATTTTGTCAAACTTTCTATCATTTTCGAAATCTACTCGTTTTGTGAGATTTCTCATTTTTGAAAGTTTAGTCATTTTGTCAAACTTTCTATCATTTTTGAAATCTACTCGCTTTGTGAGATTTCTCATTTTTGAAAGTTTAGTTATTTTGTCAAACTTTCTATCATCTTTGAAATCTACTCACTTTGTGAGATTTCTCATTTTTGAAAATTTAGTCACTTTATCAAACTTTCTATCATTTTCGAAATCTACTCGTTTTGTGAGATTTCTCATTTTTGAAAATTTAGTCATTTTGTCAAACTTTCTATCATTTTCGAAATCTACTCGCTTTGTGAGATTTCTCATTTTTGAAAATTTAGTCATTTTGTCAAACTTTCTATCATTTTCGAAATCTACTCGTTTTGTGGGATTTCTCATCTGAAGTTTAGTCATTTCGTCAAACTTCATCATTTTAAGTGATCTACTCATTTTGTGGTATACCTCAATTCAGGAGTGCTGTCATTTCGTCACACTTCTCAATCAATCAATCAATCTGTCATTTTTCCGAGCATTGGGAAGGTTCTCAATCTCACATCTTTGGGGTAAGGAAGGTTCCTTAACCTCGAATAGTGGAAAGGTTTCCGCTATTCAACTCAATAGGAAGGTTCTTATTGAGAGAAGCAAGGAAGGTTCCTTCGCTTCACGAATAATGAGAAGGTTCTTGTTATTCGATTTCAATCAATCAATCAATCTGTCATTTTTCCGAGCATTGGGAAGGTTCTCAATCTCGCATCTTTGGGGTAAGGAAGGTTCCTTAACCTCGAATAGTGGAAAGGTTTCCGCTATTCAACTCAATAGGAAGGTTCTTATTGAGAGAAGCAAAGAAGGTTCCTTCGCTTCACGAATAATGAGAAGGTTCTTGTTATTCGATTTCAATCAATCAATCAATCTATCATTTTTCCGAGCATTGGGAAGGTTCTCAATCTCGCATCTTTGGGATAAGGAAGGTTCCTTAACCTCGAATAGTGGAAAGGTTTCCGCTATTCAACTCAATAGGAAGGTTCTTATTGAGAGAAGCAAGGAAGGTTCCTTCGCTTCACGAATAATGAGAAGGTTCTTGTTATTCGATTTCAATCAATCAATCAATCGGCTACTTTCGCCGAGCATTGGGAAGGTTCTCAATCTCGCATCTTTGGGGTAGGGAAGGTTCCTTAACCTCGAATAGTGGAAAAGTTTCCGCTATTCAACTCAATAGGAAGGTTCTTATTGAGAGAAGCAAGGAAGGTTCCTTCGCTTCACGAATAATGAGAAGGTTCTTGTTATTCGATTTCAATCAATCAATCAATCTGTCATTTTTCCGAGCATTGGGAAGGTTCTCAATCTCGCATCTTTGGGGTAAGGAAGGTTCCTTAACCTCGAATAGTGGAAAGGTTTCCGCTATTCAACTCAATAGGAAGGTTCTTATCGAGAGAAGCAAGGAAGGTTCTTTCGCTTCACGAATAATGAGAAGGTTCTTGTTATTCAAACCAATCACAGCAGTCATCTATTTTCACCGAGCATTGAGAAGGTTCTCAATCTCGAATCTTCAGAGTAAGGAGAGTTCCTTAACTCTAAATAGCGGAAAGGTTTCCGCTATTCAATTCGATAGGAAAGTTCTTGTTGAATGAAGCAAGGAAGGTTCCTTCGCTTCGGGAGGGTAAGAAAAGTTTCTTCCTTTCGTGAATAATGAGAATGAAAAGTTTCTTCCTTTCGTGAATAATGAGAAGGTTCTCGTTATTCGCCGGGCAAAAATTCGGTGTCATCCTACTTTGCATGCTCCATGTTCCATGAATCACGTAAAGGGGGGCAGCTGTTGACACCGGATTTTTGCCCGAACTACTAAAATCTAGTTCGTAATTATGATTTTTGGGTATTATTCTTGTATTTTTCATTTCACGTGATTTTTGTCATTATTTTATGTGATTTTTGTCGCTTTCATCATTTTTGTCATTTTCATTATTTTACGTAGTTTTTTTTATCATTTTTTATGTACGTTTTTTTTCTTTCTCATTATTTCATGTGTCTTTTTATTTATTTATTTCATGTGTCTTTGTTAATTCCGTTAACTTTTGTCATTTTTTTATTATTTCATGTGCTTTTGTTATTTTCGTTATTTTGTGAACTTTTTTTTTCATTTTTGATTTTTATTTCATTGTTATTTATTAGTTCTTGTGTCTTTTATTATTTCATGTGATTTTGTCATTTTATTCTGTTTAAGGTAGAATTAAAATGTGTTAATTTTATTTTATTTTTATTTTTATTTTTAGTTTTATTTTTACTAACTAAAAACAAAAAAAAACAAAAAAAAGAGAGAGAGAGAAAGAAACGTTTTTAAAGAAAAAGAAAAAAAGAAGAGCAGACCTTGGGAAACTGCAGCATGCTTGAGGCGCCGTGTTCCTCAGCCTTTGTCTTCCTCAGCCTTTGTCTTGCTGCAGCCATGACCTATCACCTTTTTCACCATTGAACATTGAACAAGTGTTTGATCTTATAGACAAAACTCAAGAATTTTGACTATAAATTGTACCATTTTCATCATCAAGGGGGGGAGGAATTTTGGAAATCAAAGAAAACACGAACTCAACCCGTGTTTGTCGAGCAAAAATCAACATTTTCTCCTCCCCATCCGCTGCCTCTCATCGCCGACCACCGCTCCTATAGGGACCGCCGCATCACCAGCAACACGCCAACGCCCCTAGCTCCGCCCGACATCGCCGGGAACGCGAGAAATCGCCGCCGACCCACCGGAGCTCCTCCTCCATCCCATCCGATTTGCTGCGTTTCATCACTTTTATCCATCACCATCAGCTCCGCCACGACGAGACGGAGCCAACCCAACCATTCATGCTGCCGTAGATGGCCTGAAAACGGAGAAAACGGCCACAATCCGATCCGACGCCGGCGCCCGTTTTCTCTCCAACCGGAGCTCCATTCACCGCGCCACCGACGCCACCACCCTCTCCGGCTGCCGCCGGGACGACCTGCAGCTGCTCCGCCGCCGAAAAGTCGACGATGGTGTCGACCGCCGTCCGCTCCGCCGTCCGCTCCGCGCCGAGTTCACGCAACGCGAAAGAGAAGAAGGTGCTGCAGCAGTTCTTAATTTTTTTGGTAAAATTACAACCCCAGTCCCTGTCCCCTTACTTTTGCCCTTTGTCATTTAAACCCCCTTGAGTTGTTCACAGTTTCAGTCAAGTCACTTAACAAGTTTCAAAACTAACAGTTTGGGCACTAGGCCTAAACCTTTTTGTATCTTAGTTAATATTTTTGTTATTATGTCGATATAAATTACTTTAATTTTTATTTTTAGATATTTTGAGTTATGTAAATTGGGTAAACTCAAGTTTAGTCCTTACCTTTCAACTTTGTCCTATTTGAGTCTATTTTAAGATTTCGTCTATTTGATCCGTAGCTCTATAAATCGTCTCAATTGTACTCCTTCCGTTAAAGTCCACGTTATGTTGACCGTTAAAGTCTTAAGTGTACAGAAATGACCATCAAACCCTTCCTTTTTCGATCTGGATCGGCGGCGTAGCCGGATCGGCAGCGCCGGCCGGATCGGCGGCCAGCCGCAAAAACGACAGCCAGGCAGCGGATCGGCAGCCCAGGCCGCCGAAAGGGCAGCCCGGCAGCGGCGGCAGCCTGTGCCGCGATGCAGGCTGCCGATCCGCTGATCGCTGCCGATCCGCTGCCGCTGGCGCCCGGCCGCCGATCCGCGGCTGGGCTGCCGTTCGGCGCCGGCTGCCGATCCGCGGCCTGGCTGCTGCCGGCGCCGGGCTGCCGATCCGGCGGCACGCTGCCGCCCGGCGCCGGGCTGCCGTGCGGTCGAGAAAGGAAGGGTTTGATGGTCATTTTTCACAAAGAAACGGTCAACATAACGTGGACTCTAACGAAGGACTACAATTGAGGCGATTTATGGAGCTACGGACTAAATAGGACGAAATCTTAAAATAGGACTCAAATAGGACAAAGTTGAAAGGTAAGGGACTAAACTTAGGTTTAGCTATGTAAATTATTAAAAATCCTTTTCTTTTCTTTTATTTTTAGTGTGGTTATTTATCTTTTTTTTCTTCTTTTCTTTATGTCTTAAAAATCAAGCAAATTTTATGAAAACACCCTTGGTACCAATTTTGGGCGTACGAAAATTAACCATTTTTGTACGTAACTGACAAACGATTCCAGATCTCTCGTAGACCATTTTCAGGTTTCCAATCGACCTAGGAAAAAGATTGGTGGCGACTCTGTACAAACAATCTTCGGGATATTACCGCTAGGTATTTCCCACGCCGCGCTGAGATGGCGACTCTGGGAATCTGTCCGGCCATAAAAGGGGTTTGTTTTTTTTATTTATTTGCTTGATTTTACCTTTTTTTATTATGTTTCCATTGTATATATTGTAATTTACACTCTCACACATACACACACAAAGCATACATGTTGCATTCATATCATTGAGCTTCCTACCCGAGCTCTAAACAAAACAAGTTCCTTTTGTTGTTGTATAAGAGATGAAGGAAGGCGGCAAGGGCAAATCCAAAATTCTCATTGAGTGGTGTTACTTTATATTGAGTTTAGGTGATGTTATAATAAAACTCTATAATTAGTGGTGTCAAAATAGATTTTTGAAGACTGTCTAAAAAAATTACTAATACCTAGATAAGAGTTGGTATTTTTTGAGTGGTGTCAAGTATGTTGCATCCGCCCCTGGAGGTCGGTCGCCTCCGGTGCGCCGTGATCGTATGCACGTTTGTGGAAGGTTGAAGATGCTCCGTGGAATCAGTCGGAGGACGCTCCTTGAGATTGTGGCTGATCTGACATGATCGTGTAGAGAGCCGCGCGGAGGTGGAGCTCCGAGACGTTAAGTGTCAAGGCCTCGCACGGGGGTGAGGGTTCGCGGATGAAGGCCCTTCTTTGTAGATTAAGACAATCATGCTTTTAAGTTGATCATGATGAGGAGGTGCAAGGCGTGAGGGGGCTCCGCAACATGCTGTGGCGAGAAGGTGTATTCGCGGTCGTCCATGCCTTGGCCGAATCTTTGTGTTATGTGCGTTGGGCCCACGTTCTTGGGTCTGGATTATAGGGCCTGTTATAAGCGAGTTAGACTCTGATATACTAGTGTTAAAATTTTAACAAAATATAGTAAGATTCTTGCGAAGTTATACAGATGAACATGTACACAAATATTGAGAAAATAGTCTTTAACGTCTAAAGAAGAAAAACGACTGGTTGTTATATTCAATTAAAAACATATGAGGTTAAAATGCATAAATCCTAAAAAATGAAGGATTATAGGAGAATTGAAAAAATCATAAAACTAAAAGATGTATTTTTTTTAAGAAAAAATGTTAAGTAATATGATGGTTGCAAAGTTATATGACGAAAATATACACAAAATGGAATGTGAGTTTTTTTTTGTAGTTCCTAAAATAATAGGAGGACAACAGATTATATGAAATAAAAAAAATAACGAATCAATGTACAAAAACCATAAAAAGAAAATGGTACACTTGACCATAAATAGAAAAGCAAAAAGCAACAAATAAAATAAAATAAAAATAGAAGCAAAAGCAAAACGTGAAAAGAAACAGAAAATCCAAAAAAAAAAACGACAAAGCCAGTACTGTTCATAATGCCTTATGTTATAATGTATAATATAATGTATAATGTTTATGAAAAAAACCAAATGTATACTTATGGGATCTATGAAAATTAAGACTATTCCTTTCAGTTAAAGACGTTAACTCTACAGATTCTCATAAAAAAAAAAACTCTACAGATTTTGTAAATGACAAAATCTATGCCGTAGAGACCCAATATTACTACGATTTTAAGGTGCGCGTATGCGCACCTACACATACCAAATATGTTTACTAATATACCCTCCTTCCGGATCAATCACCATTCCACGTCTTCGTCGAGCCTTCCTCCATCTTGGCTGCGCCTTCAACCCCGGCTACGTAAAGCTTCCCGCACCACTTTCCAACACGACACTCTCGACCACCAACCACTCAAATCTCTACCAATTCCAGCAAACCCGCCACGGAGGTCCGAGAGCCAAACTTGCACTAAGCCACTCCAACCGAGGCTCCAATTACTCCACCAAGCGCCGACGACGAGCTCCCCCACCGCCGGAAACGTCCTCGCCGGCCTCTAGTGAACTTTCCCGTCCAATTCCGCCGCCATCCGAGGCGATCGACACGATCTTGCCTGGAGAGCTCCGCCGTCGAACTCACCTGCACTGCTTTCTTTTTTAAAATTAATCCACTAATAAATCATTTTAGACATTTTTATATATTGTTGTAGACACTTCTACGTAATATTTACATTTGCATTTATTATTTTAGACACTTTCAGATATTTCTTACATTGCATATTTCTCATACATGTTCATAAACTTCTTTAGACATTTTAATCTATTATTTTAGACACTTCTATTTTTCTACACACTTCTTCGTTATCTTTTATACACTTCTACCTATTATTTTAGACACTTCTATTTTAGACACTTTTATCTATTATTTTAGACGCTTATACATTATCTTTGTGACATTGCATATTTTTAATACATTTTCATATGTTTCTTTAGACATTTTAATCTATTTTTTTAGACACTTCTACCTATTAGCTTAGACACTTCTACGTCATCTTTCAGACATTTTCGTCTATTATTTTATACACTTCTATATCATCTTCTGACGTTGCATATTTCTCAGATATTTTCATAAGCTTCTTTATACATTTTAATCTATTTTTTAGACACTTCTATGTCATCTTTCGTAGACACTTTCGCCTATTATTTTAGACACTTCTATCTATCATTTTAGACACTTCCGCATCATCTTTCGACATTACATATTTGTCATACATTTTCATAAGTTTCTTTAGACATTTTAATCTATTTTTTCGACACTTCTATCTATTAGTTCGGACACTTTTACATCATCTCGGACATTTTCTTCTATTATTTTAGACACTTTTATCTATTATTTTATGCACTTCTACATCATCTTTCTAGCATTGCGTATTTCACATACATTTTTATAAACTTCTTCGGACATTTTAATCTATTATTTTAGACACTTCTATCTACTATTATTGTGTTATCGCCTTAGGGGAAAGGATAGTTACATTTTCCATATAATTGCTAGTTAAAATGTTTGATCTTTGCACAAATACTGATTAAAAAACAGTCAAGAAGAAGATGTAGAAATGTCGAAATAAAGGTGAAAGTGTCCAAATACACGTACGTGAAATTAGAACTTAAAAATTAAGCTAGAAGCCAAAAGAAAAAGGGAGGAGAACGTGCGCGGTGAGAATGTGGCTAGGGTATATCAGACATTGCAATGTTTAGGTGGGCTTGGTGAGTTCCGCTTTCTTGTTTTGGGTAGTAGTGATATGTGTAGAGTGCACATGTGTACCATATAAGGACAATATTACACTTCATCATTAAAAGTGATACGTTTTCCCGCCTTTAATCTATAATTTCTCACTTTCAATAATTTGGTATATAAAATACTCCTAATATAGCTTACTTTTAAATACTAATTAATGTTTATAGTTTCTTAAAAATTAGAATTTTTAATAGTGAAAATATGAATCAGTACTTATAAGTGTATTATTTTTGCTAGAACCGTAATGAAGTATTTCTTCCGTCATAAAGTTTTGATTTTTTTTTTTTACTTTTGATGTGTTTTTTACTTCAATTTATCTATATTATTTTTTAATATAAAATTTTAAAAAAATATATACTCGTAAACATATCAAATTATCTTATGTATACAAGAAGATTGAATTTAGAGTTCAAAACATTAGAAAAATAAATCATAAATTAAATGCGTTTACAAATTTTAGGGAGAGAGAGAGAAGAGTATATAATTGGTTATAATTCCAAAAAACAAAGATAAATAGTAATCACAATTAATTAAAACTAAAGCACATTAATCAGTTATAGTGCTCCATAAATAAAATAGGCTGACTCTAGTGTGAGATAAAAATAATTTTAAGGAGCATGTTGTAAGCCGTATTAAAATTATAGCTACTCCTATAAGACAATTACAAACCTCAATATGAGACATTATAAAACCAATAAGGATCCATTTGGAAATGAAGTTTGGAACTATACAAGTAAGTCCCCGAGTAATTAATGCTAAACGAAGTGTTCAATTGTGATTGTTGAGTGAGTTTCTCGTACAGTTTCATTCAATAGAGGGTTTGATTTAGTGGATAATTCACCTCCACAATTCACTAGTGAATTAATCCATAATTCACCTCATCTAATCAGGATCTGAGGTGATTTTGAGGAGTTGTGAATTTCAATAATTCACCGTAAATTTCTCTTTTTATGCCTCTCGTCATCTCTTTCCTATTCAACAATTGGTCATCTCGCATCCCTCATGTTCCTTCGACAACATAGATTTATAGTGAAGAATAAATGCTAAATTCACCACTATTTCTTATCTTTTTCATGAGTGTCTCAAATCTTGCACAAGGTGAATTAGAAATCTAATTCACTAGTGTACTATATTCATTTTCGGTGAATTATGGATTGAAATTTTTTTTAAAATTTGAAACCCCCTATTAACTGAACTGATATTATTTTTCGGGTTAGTGATTGGTTTTAATTTTGGGTAAATTACAAAAAAAAAACCATGAGATTTAGTGAAAATTTCAGTTCCTTTTCTCTATTTTCAGAAATTTATAGTTATCTATCCGTCAGTTTTGGTGAAACCAATTTAATGCCCTCCACATTTTAAAAGCTGTAATTGAGTATCTCAGTAAACCTCAGAGTTTTTTTTTGTTGTAATTTACCCAATAATTGTTGTTTAAATTTAATGGTCGAAGAATTCGACGAAGGAGCAGTATATTGTCCATGGAGTGGCATTAAAAAAAAGAAGAAGAACAAAAAGAAATACGATTAGATTCCATCAACAGAGCACCTGATGGAGCTGGCAAGCTGGTTCACGGAATTCATTTTCGTCCCCATCAAGAAGCTAGCTGCCAACGAGCAGGGTCGAGCCGGACTCTACCACTTTATAATAATTTATTTGTAACTAAACGATAAACTTTTTCAATGGTATAAAATAATTAAGGCTTTAAAGATTATTCGTTTACTTATACTAACTTTTCGACTTCTTTTTTATAGTATTATTGTATATTTAACTTTCATTCTTCCAAGCAATTAAATGATAATCTACTGATACCGGACACAAAGAAAATGAGGTAATAAGGTAAAAAAGGCATAGAAACACAAAAATAATTTTTTAAAGTTGCTAGAGAAAATGAGGGTAATAAAGTAAAGTTGATGTAAAAGTTTTTTTATAGGAAACGGCGTATGCAAAAAAAAAACCACTGAACTAAGTCGAAAAGTACAAATTTATCATCAGTCTTTTGAAATGTATAAATTTATCACTTAATTTAGACATTGAGTGCAATTTCATGATTGCTCAGTTAATCATATCAGTCATCTGTTAATAAACTGCATTTTACACCCTTGCAATGTTCACATGATACATTTAGCACCCGAATTTTGATCTATTAACAAAAATATTATCTCCTTCATTAAACAACCACTCAACGTCGCCATTATTCCACAACCCGGAGCTACTCCTCCATTACCTCTTCCTCAAATATGTTTATTTAACAAATCACCGATGAAAGATTTTATTGAAAAAAAACAAAATAGAGTTGAAGCCTGCAAGAATTGGGTCTGAGGGAAGTAGGGGTTCGGGTGATTTTCGAAGCCCCGGGGGGTTCTACGATCTTTGGCACTAGATGGCGGCGGAAACGATGGAGATCAGCTCGTCGACGGGAGACAGAGCTCCTGGCGGTGGCGGCGTTGCTGGTTGGAGCTTGCTCGATGGATTTTTCCAAGTCAGACAGTCGAGTCAGAAAACGAATCATAGTATTTTTCGCACGATTTCGGCGGCGTCAGACAATGGGGAGGGTTTCGTTGGGTTGCTAGAGATGGGGGAATGAGTTTCTTGAGTGGAAAAAGCAGATTTGAAAAGGAGGTGATGGAGAAGAAGCTTCGGTCATGGAAGAACAACGGCGTTAAGTGGTGTTTAATGAAGTAGATGGTAGTTTTATTAATAAATAAAATTTTTGATGTTAAATGTATCATGTGAAAAGTGTAACGGTGAAAAATGTAATTTATTAACGGATGACGACGATTATAATTAACGGAGCAATCATGAAATTGCACTCAATGTCCAAGTAAAGTAGTAAATTTAGGTCTTTCAAAAGAATGATGGTAAATGCTCATTTTTCGGTCTAGTTTAATGAGTTTTTTGCACCTGAATCCTAGGAAATGTATAGTTTTGCACTTTTTGCTTGGATGGAAGGAGTAGTTTAGAAGGGCAAGGCCAAAGTTTTCCTATTGGAGGAGGTTAAAGAAGATTCAAGTAACAAACCCAAAGAATTTTTTTTTAAAATTTTAATTTTCATCTTTTTTCATGTTCTCAGCCTCGATACTGCAATGATTCAAGTAATTTTCTACTGTTGTTTCCCTTTATCAGACATGAACAAAGCAAGCAACGGGTTAAACGGGGGTGTACTAAAATGAAGGCAGGCGTCTGTCTCATTCAATGAAGAGCCTGCTGGGTTCCAAGACTCCAAGTAGCTAGGCACCAAACAAGAATGACAAGCACAAATATGCCAACACATATGAGGAGTAATTGGTATGATTCCATCAAAGTTGGATCAGGTAAAATGAAAAGAATTGGTTAAAGGCTTAGAAGGCAAAACTTGTCCTTTTACACGGATCTCTCCCTTGGAGCCCTCGTCCCCACTCACCTTGTCTCTTGCTCATTTGCAAGGGCTTACCGTACACACTCTATTATCACCATGCATCTACAAACGGCAAAACCTCTCATTTCCTGCTCCCTGCCTCACTATGCTTTAAAAATTCTCTCTTTCTTTTGACTTGCAGAACAATCCAAACAGATGATGGACCTAAATGCAGTCCTCATGATCAATCATTTCTGGTGCTTCAAAGAAAATGCTCCATGAGCATGCCAGGACAAGCAGAAGAAGCTTCTTTAAGGCTTATTTTAGTTCATACATGATTTTAACACATATTATATGATACAATAATGTCAATATCAGAGAATTGTATATACCTAGCCTCCTGTTACTTTATCCTTGTTATCCATTTTCTTCTCCTTGTCTGCTCTCTCAATCTTAACTTCCCTTGGCCATTTATTTAACTGCTTCTCACCAGCATAGATGAGCAAACGGGTCCTTCTGAAAATGTCAAGCTACACTCAGGAGTACGAAGAAGAGGAGCAATCCAATGGTGCTGATGATAACGGGCCTGACGGCTCCATTACCACCATGACCAACTCGAAAAGAAAGAGAAATCTTCCAGGAAACCCAGGCAAGCAACGAGGGTGACTCAAAAAGCTTCCATTCACAAAGTGTTCACCAACTTGCTTGTTTATCTGTTGTTTTTCTTTTTGAGAAACAGACCCAGATGCGGAGGTTGTAGCATTATCGCCCAGGACCTTGATGGCAACAAACAGGTATATCTGTGAAGTGTGCCACAAGGGCTTCCAGAGAGACCAGAACCTTCAGCTGCACAGGAGAGGACACAACCTGCCGTGGAAGCTGAAGCAAAGGCCTAGCACACAGGTGAAGAAGAGAGTTTATGTGTGCCCCGAGCCCAACTGCGTGCATCATGATCCCGGCAGGGCTTTAGGTGATTTAACAGGGATCAAGAAGCATTTCTGCAGGAAGCATGGAGAGAAGAAGTGGAAGTGTGACAAGTGCTCCAAGCGTTATGCTGTACAATCGGACTGGAAAGCACACGCCAAAATCTGTGGCACAAGGGAATATCGTTGTGATTGTGGGACAATTTTCTCAAGGTAACAAGCTTTCATGACTGCAGATGGAGAGAGAATGACCTTTTCTTCTAATAATTTGTGGTCTTGTGGGAACAGGAAGGACAGCTTTGTGACGCATAGAGCTTTCTGTGATGCATTAACAGAGGAAAGTTACAAATTGAACCAGAACCTTCCTGCAAATGGTGGACATGTGCAGAACCAATCACAGGAGCTTTTCACCTCGTCCATGCCAAGTTCAGATCCCTGCTTAAACACCAATGGCACCACAATGATGAATCTCTCCATTTCCAGCCAAGGCATGGAAAGCTCGCTGAGGCCATTCTCAGCTGGAGGACTCATGATGTCCTCCACTTTAGAGCCAATTTTCAATCCAAGCAAGATGGGTCGAGCAGGCGGATCAAGCACCTCTCTTTTGGAGATGGGGTCAGCTTACACATCTGCAACAGCACTCTTACAGAAAGCAGCAGAAATGGGGGCAAAGATCAGCGACAGCACAATTGCCCCGATACTACTGAGAGGATTTACAGGCTACTCTGCTGGTAGCACAACCCCATCTGTGGTGACTCTCCAAGAGGGCTTAAATGGTGCATATGTTCCGGAACAAGAAGGCTACGAGAAGAGCACTGAGCCAGGCAGTTTGAGGACTCAGTTGCTTGAGTCTGCCCACTTAATTGAATCCGGAAATGGTAATCTTATGGGAGGATTATACATGGAGGGAGGTGACAAACTGACAGTAGACTTCCTTGGGGTGGAGGAACCAACTGGAAGCCAGAGCCTCAGCAGAAAAATGAGCTACGATGGAAGTATGCTGGGATACGGTTACTCAAATGGGGAGCAAAATCTGCAGTCCAACTGGTGAAGTGAAGCACTTCAGTTGTAGCTTTGAGGTTATCTTTTAGCGTCACTTATGATTCCCTAATAACTGCGCTGCATTGGCAGATAGATGGAACTTGTTTAAGTTACAGTTCAGTTAAAGACAATTATACAGCAGCGACTAATCTATTCCTACTTCAAGACTCCAGACACCAGTGCAGTAAAAATTACTACTGATTTTGCGTTAGATGATAGCATGACACTAAATTTTGTATTTGTGAAATCATATTATATTCCTAGTTCCACACAATTCTGATTCACATCCAATTTTCCAAGAGACTGGAAACAAAGAAGACTGCTAGAATGGACTAGGACCAGTTTCTTTTCAATTGTAGGCTCTCATAACTTAAGGCAGAATACAAAAAATAACTAGTTACAGAGGTCTCCGATCCCAAATAACGGTACTTAATCCCCTTCAACCTATCAAACAATCACCTCTACATGCCATACATGATTTTACCTTCAAAGCAATATATCAACATCAGACAGATCTGAAATTGAAAACACTATAGCACAACAATCAGCTGTTTCTCTGAGCAGTCATACATACATGCACAACCACACACTGCTCCAATCCCTTGTGCAAACACATATAGAACCACACATCAAATGTCCAAGATCATTCCTGCTCTTGCACAACTGATTTCTCTATTTTGATCCGCTAATCTGACAGATATCAAGTGGTTACCATTATCAAGCTTACCTTATCCTACCAAGTCGCAAACCAAACTCCACCTTAATGGGCTCCTAGATCTTTATCTCTGTTTTTGAACCCTTGTTGGGTTCCGAACTCTGAGACCATCATCTGTACATCAGATGTGATCTCCCAGTTGGCCTTGTCATCCAAAGTGGTTCGTCTGGGCTGTGTTCCACACCTCTCCAAACCACCAATGCTATCAATTTGATCTTGTATTTCTTGAAAATCTTCAGCAGCAACAGCTTTCCGCTTCCCCATCTCTATGTCAAAGCTAGATTTTGGCATCTCTGGGCTCATGGTACGAGCCAAGGGTATTGAAGTAGCAAACATAGAAGAGGAGTCCACTTTGACCTTTTCCCTGAAGTTGTTCTTAGATCCGGGAATTGTTGAGCAGAAAATCTCCTTGACGTTGCGAGCAAAACCAAGGTTGTAAGGATTCATTTTTCCATCGTAGTGATATCTGAAGTTCTCATATGTTGTCTGCAGAAAAAGAAATCAGAGACAGAGAGAAGGACGAGCAGAGGATTGGATAAAGGGGAAGAAAATAACCTGGTTGGTTATAATCAAATAGAGATGAAATGCTGTGAGACCTCCAACAAACCAAACAGTTACGAATGTGTACAATATTAGAATCCCTGAAACGGGGGACTTCAGCAAAGCTCTCCAGATAGTGCAATCATATGCGACCATTATCTTCCTGATGTTCACCCAGCAGAATGCAAAAACATACAGGCATAGCACAGTTGTAGACGAAACAAACATAAAAAATGATTTGTAATTCCTCTGCCAAGCAAACAATCTCAAAATATTAGCTAAAATGCATTGAAATCATCCAGTCATCATAACATGGAAACAAAAATAAGCGGAAAAAAATGACAGAGTTGCACGATTTCATAACTCAAAATTCATTAAGACATGAAGCATCAACAAGGAACTGGGAGAACTTTTATCCACTATCTTGATCATTAGGTGCCTTCTTGAACTGAACGGATTGGCCAGTTGACTCTCCTATTCCATTTTCTCTATTTTGATAAATACTTATTCTTTCAGAAACATGATCTTCCGGATTCTAGTAATTTATCATGTTGTAATATATTCTCTCCTAATTTAGATAAGTAATAATAATAGTATTAATGTTCTCTTATTGCACTTAAGAGATGAATATTGGACTAAATCCTGCCACCATGTGACAGAAGATCTTAATGCTCAGCAATTAGATCAAGTATAGAGTGAGTCCACAACCCGAAATCTCTTCTGCTTGTGATATTTCCCATGTTCTTCATTGATACATAAACCTTCTAGATCACAGTTGCAGGCAAGATTATCTGAAATTCTAATCAACTTCACAGAATTGCAGGATATCCTTAACTTTTGGATATTTTAAGGTGATACAAGATGGTGGTCTCTGGATCTACTATTGCAAAAAAAGAAAAAAAAGACAGTTTTCAATAGAAACATGAATTGAGTTCAGACCAAGAACAATAAAATATTTGGAAGATACAGGGGCAACTAGGGTGAATATTGATGGTTGTACCTTCCACAAAAGAGGGAAAAAATACTTCACAATAAACTGAGCAAATGCTTAAACATCAAATGTATCACTACTTCTGTATGAAGCTTACCTTTCCAATACATTGCCCCACCCAGGGGCAATGGTGATCAAAGCGCTCCACACAGTTATTGCATATAGAGCAGTGAGAGCATCGTGGTGGACGGTATAACATGCAAGTTTGGCAGTACTTGATTTTGACTACCTTTTCGTTGACTACCACATCTTTTGTGGGTGGTAAAGTTGGGACTCCACTAGGATGCCCTGGCCAGTCTGTAGACATACATGAACCGTCATCTTCTGGTTCCGGAGGATGTGGATTGCGAGGAATAATACCAGGATCTCTTCCAGAAGTTACAAAGAGAAGAACAACAACCTGAAACATAAACAATAAGTTAGTCAGTTTGGTTACTGAATATTGAGGTATATATAATATACTTGGAAAAATGGAAAATAAGAAAGTGACCATAAAGAGCTATCAGTCTGCAAAATTAAGCTGACAAGTCAATTTCTTATCCAATCATTCCCCTTCCTATAAATGGAAAAGCTTATCCTCTTTCTTGTAACTTCTATTTCCACTGTCCTCACACTAACTCCTTTGAGTGTCTCGATGGGACTTCAAGCATCAAATTTGCAAAGCTACACTGCTGATCAAACTTTATTGTAACATCTCTTTCCGCTGTCCTCATTCTAATTCCTTCTACGTCCATTTACAAGCAAATGCCAGCGAATAGGAATATCCACGGAAGAAATATATACACAAATCTAATTCATTCCCGAAAGCCTCACCCTCTAAATTCCCTCAATTAACACCCTAAAATCCAAGTGTGATTCGAGCGTTAAACCAACCTCGCCGGAAATTATGAATGGTGAACTCATAGTGTAAAGAGACTTACATAAACGGTCCATACAGCAGATAAAACCAGAACGAAACTGCCAAGGAAGGGCCCCAACTCTTCTACTATGCTCGGAGCAATGAAAACCCAAAATAGAATGACAGGGGTCAGAATAAGGCTTAAGGTAAGCAACATTGACCTCACATCAGGGCCGAATACTAGTCTGCCACCAAGGTAAAATCTCTGCAAACAGATTTCAAGAGCAAACCAGAAACATTAAGCTTCATGAAACCCCCACGGAATGCTGAAAACAAAAATTCTGTTGCCAATTGAACAACAACCGTATATCATTAATGACTTTCATTCACATTCCCATAACGAATAGGAGTACTAAAAAGGAAATTTACACGACGGGAACAAGATGTGTACATACATTGCTTCCTTGCCATACTTGATAGACGCGGAGAGTGGAGGGATTGGGTTCAATGATCCGGCGGTTGGAATCTGAGAGCTGGTTGCGAGGGAGAGGAGACGAATACATTGCACTCCTCTCGATCCAACGCTCGAACCTGATCTCTCTTTCTCCCCCCTTCTAATCCATGGCTATGAATAGCTAGCTACAAGACATCTGGCCTCGCTGCGAGCCAGACGACTGAGAAGATTGGGGGGCAATGGCGGGGCAGTAGAGCGAATGGCGGTGCTCCGCTGTGTCTGGATCGGAGCTCAGCGGCGACGGCGAGCGGTGGAGGGAGCCGGGCAGCGAAGACTGGTATAGATTTTAGAGCTTGGTCGCCAGCTAGGCGTCTTTCACTTTCGGCGAGAGTGAGAGATGAGTGGGATCAAGGATTTGGAGACAACTCTCGCTTTCTCTGTTTTTGTTTCTTTGCCCGACTTTATTTTCCACTCTCTTTAACTTTTTCCTGTTTAAGTAGTCCGCTGGCATTTTGGGAGGAAAAAGTTTACTACACGGAGAATTAATAAAAGCATCGTTTCGAATCTAAGGACCTAATTTGGTTGGCTTAAGTCGTCAGTTTAAGCTGTGGCTTAAACCATTGATTTAAGTTCAATTAAAGTTAATTTTTTTAGCTTATATATGTATATAAAAATTTTCTTTATATTTATTACTTTTAAACATATTTTTATCTTCGTTTGAGTAAAATATAATTAAATTCTTCATATAGATGCAAAAGTTTAACTTAAACCAATGATTTAAGTCATTGCTTAAGACGATTTAAGCCAGCCAAATAGGCCATAAGTTAAAATTGATTAGTTTGTAGACTTAATAAAATATTGTTTGTGAATATTTTGGGCATCATCCGACATCAATAAGCGACGATCCAGTTTATGGGTCATGGTGATATATAGTGAGCAAAGTTTTTAAGCAATCATAATTTTTTTCATAACTACGGATTTTGATAGGCGCCACTTTCAACAGTGAGAAAATATATCGGTGATACTTACAACGAACATTAATAAGAATAGGTGTGTTTATCATGTTGATGAAATTTAGACACTAAAGAATCAAGGTAAACTCCCAAATGACATTGCTATTATAAAGTCTCTATATTGATCACCTCTCTCAGCCCCAAGTGTCAAATCAAATGTTGATAGTGCTTGTTCAGGGGACGAATGAAATGGGGCCGGAGATGTCATTAGAGACTCATCTATACAGTTTATTATAGCATTTGTGAAAAAATTAGAATCGTGTGATGCTCTTGATACTAAATGATGGGCCTTGTTGGAAGGTTTAAAGATGGTTAAGTTGATGAACAATATTGAGTTAATGGTCGAGTCTAATTGTAAGAGATTATGTGATATTGTTAGTAGAATTTTGAATATTCCATCATTTTTACAGGGAATTATAGATGAGTGCAGGTCATTGCTAATGCAATTGGGGGTGAGGGAGGTCAAATTCAAGCAGATCAGTTGTCCAAACATGCTAGGACGTCTGTAAAAGACTTCGTTTATTTTGATAGGGCGCATGATTTTCTCAAGTCAACCCTCTAATATGATCCAAGTCATATCTCTAGATTATGTAATTACTCTAGTCAAGAGCAACCTCATTTTGATCAATCAATGGACCTTGTGGTGATAAGATTACTCCAACTATCCATGCCCCTAGCAAGTTATTTTGTACTACTAACCTCATTGACGAGAAGAACGTCTTATTGTAATTCTTAATAGTATCATATTTTCACCCAAGAGTGAGTGTGTTTTATGGATATGTGTGATGAAATAAGTTATCATATTAACAAAATATAGCACCAATGTGCATTGGGTGAAAAGATTTGATCCAATTTAATTAATGGAATTGTTTTCAAAGGTGAAGAAAATGATGATAGAAGATTGACCCGGATCGAGCTGTTGAATGGTTTTGTTTGATAATTTGTTATAAAAAAAAAACAAAAAAAAACGATCATTTGTGATTGGGCTAGCGTGGAAGAGTGTGTCATGGTGTTGCCTGGTTATACATGGTTTGGGCTGAACTAGTCATAGAAAGCCCGATATTGGCCAAGAGCTGAAAGCGAGAAGATGGTGCTGTGATTTGGGCTTCATAGAGTCATGGTTGAATCCTTATCTTTTCGCTACACCTAACTGACGTCGGGGAATGTGAGTAGATGGATGAGGCTTGCACGCTATTCAACGAGTTTTTTTTGTTGGAACCGGTGTAGTTTTTTGTTTTATTTACGTAATAGGTGTACTTTTATTTTTATTTACTTATATAGGGTAAGGGAATTGAGTAAATTACACCAGATATACCTAAACTATACCCTTCGTTGCAAATCTATACCTGAACAAAAGTTTGTTGCAAAGTGGCTCTAAACTATGAGTATGCTGTAAATCTATACCTACGACTTAATATCCGTTAAAACATAACGGAATTTGCGGTAAAAATGCTCAAATTTACCCTTATGATTTATAAAATGTGTTGAATATCCCTCTAACTTTATAATTTCATTTTTAGTCAATATTTTTTATCACATGTTTTATTTTTCACATATTCCTTCCAAATCATTAACATTAATTATATTGAGTCATTATTTTTTATCACATGTGTATTTTTTTTCATATATTCCTTCAAAATAACTAACATGAATTATAGATTGATTCTAAAATATCAAAAGAAAGTCATCAAAAATGAAACAAAAGTATAAAATAGATAATAGTTATACTTAAATTTAATTTTTGTACAATAAAACTAATTATCAGAATAAAATTTAAGAATTAATTTTGATTTCAAAAATATCTCCCATAGCAATATTAAATTATTTAGGTAATGTAAAAGATCTTCAACAATGACATCAAATTTATTTGAAATTATGCATTTTATTTAGCATCTAGTTTATGAAATTTTCTTCAACATTTTGATATAAATTAATTTCATGTAATTTACGTGCATAAGTTAATTAATGTTTGAAGTTTCTAAAAATGTCCAAAATTCCATAACATAATCTTCTTAAAACTAATTTAAGTTAAGCAAATGATTGGAAGTTGAAGTAACAATCAAAGTGAGAGATATAGAAAGTACTAAAACGCAATATACAAATGATTAGGATGACAACAGGGCATAAAAACATTGATTGGCATGTTACTTACGTAAAATTAAACATAAATAGTCATAATAAATTTGATTTATTCCTTGCATATTTGATTACCGGGGCACATCGGCGCCAACAAGCCCTACTCCAGCCTACCTCGCCTCAGCCCGGCCTCCCCAGCTCGACCCAGCCACCAAGCTGCCGGTGACATCCTGGAATGCCCAAATCCTGGACCCTCCACGCTCACATACTCCACCTTGCTCCTCTCCAGAAGTTGCTTCTCGTCACCAACCCTCGCACCTCCTAGCACCGCCACGCCACGCCGAGCTCAAACCACCCATCACCGCCGCTGGAGATGCTGAAACAGCGGAGGAAACCGCTGCGACCCACCGACCCGACTTCGCAGCAACCCACTTCGATTCCGTCGCTTACGCTACCGTTCGGCCGCTCTAGCACCACCAAAGCCTCCCCCTGACGTCACCCTTATGTTCCTGACGTGTTTTGACACCCGAAAACACCTCTACAGCCGCAACCCGTCCCAATCCAGCGATTTAAGCTTCCATGCGTGCTCCGCCGACCACCACCAGGCTCATCGGCCCCCGCCCGGCTGATCCGCGCCGCCGCCGCCGCCGTCGCCCAACTGCGTCCCTGTCGGAGACAAGTTGGCGCTCCGTAAGATTAAGTGGTTAAAATGTTACTTTTTAAAATGTTATAGTGCAATGACAATAATCAGAAACCTTTAGTTACTAAAAAAATCATTTTTCCAGTAATTCCGCTAACTTTAACACTGAATTAATGGTAAAGGACCTTAATAGGGCAAAAATATGAAGATAAGAGACTTTAACGTGGCAAATTCTTAAAACGGAACCATAATAGGACAATAAGCAAAGTTAAGGGACTAACCGTGAACTTTACCCTATATTTAAGTGATATTGGTTTGGTGCTTTAATATACTTATATATTTCGTACATTATCTAAATATTCTAATATAAATATTGGAGATTTTAGGAAGTTATTATTCATTCTTGCATTTTATTTTTATAATTACTGGTTTTTGTAATAAAATGTAAATTTTTCTACAAAGATTATTATTGATATTATTTTAAAACTTTTTTTTTCATATTTGATAATTTTTTGGATATTTTAAACTCAACTTAAATTAATATGAATAATTTGGGAAGATTATTTGAAAAAAAAAAACACAAGTGATAAAGTATAATGACTCAGAAATAAAATTATAAAGTTAGAGGGGCGTTTAACATGTTTTAGAAACTATAGGGGTCAATTTGAGCATTCTTATTGCAAATTCCGTTAAATTTCGTTAAGTCGTGGGTATAGATTTGCAACATACTCATACTTTAGAGCCACTTTTGCAACAAATTTTTATTCAGATATAGATTTGCAATGAATGGTATAGTTCAGGTATATCTGATGCAATTTAAATTATTACTTGGTAAAAAAGCAGTGTTGGCAAAAGTTTCGTTTCTTCACAATTTTCATCGAACAAAGGAAAACAATTGCTTAAATACATGTTCAGTCCCTTTATATTTCCAGCTCGCATAAGTTGCTCCCACAACTTTAACTCAACATAAATTAGTCCTTAACTTTACAAAATGATGTTAGTCCCTTAATTAATAGAAATAACCATGCTCAACTCTAACTTTCAAACTTGTAACAACTATTGATTTAATCAAGTTAGTCCCTACAGATTAGTGCTTTTGGAATAACACAAATCCTCTCCTCTCCTCTCCTAAACCCTTTCTTATCTACCTTCGCTTCGATCTTCTTCGGCGGCCGGATTTGGATTCGGCCGGATTACAGCCAACTTCTTTTCTTTCCTATCTTTTTTATCTTATTCCTTAACTTTTATTTCTTACTTTTTTCATCATTTATATTCTCGTCTCGCTAGATCTAGTTTTCTGTCATTTGTCTTTTTTAGTTTCTGTTTCATAGTTCTCTAGTAATGGTGATGAAGACTGGCGAGTTGTTGCGGTCAACGGTTGTTGTGGTTCCACTGGTGGCTCGGTTGCTCCGTCGACGGCCATGATTCATGGCGACGTGTTACTTTGAGCAACGACTCGATTGGTGTGGTGCTTCACTGCTGCCGGAGGTTTGGTCGGGGATGGTGAACCGATGCTACCAGTCTGCTACTAGTTTAATTGGGAATTGTAGGAGGGTGGGGTTGGCCAAATTTCACCTTGGGAAGATGAGAGAGGTGTTGGGATGGTCAGTGCATGTGTCTCTTTTATCTAGAAAGATATTTTATAATGTCTTTACTTATTTATTCGGGGATTTAAGAATTGGTACTTTGGATTGGAGAATAGTCTGTCAGGTTTTAAGTACGTTGTGTTTTTGGAGCGGTGATTTGTCTAGGAGATTAATCCCATTTTTTTGGGATTTTGGTGTAATATTTTTCTGTTCTTAATAAAAAACTTTTTATTGCTGTAAAATTGATTTAATCAAGTTCAATAAACTCTAAAGTAAATAAGTACTCATTTCATCCATAAATAATTATCTCATTTTTTGTGGTTATGTTAATGGGATATTTTTTATATTTTTGTATTATTGATAGATTAGATGTATATGAGTATGTAAATTGTAGAAAAACATGATTTGATGAAGAGTCAATGAATTTAAGTATGTTTTGTGTACGATGATGTGAAAAGGTGAGAAATATGTTTTGAGAATTTTTTTGGTAAGCACTACCTGTATATGTGAAAAATGTCTCATTTTATTAAAATAAAATTTTAAAAATAAAATTTAGGGTAAAGTTGATAGACTAATTTATGTTGTATTTACTTGGTGGGACTAATTCGTGCGAGTTAGAAACATAGAGGGACTAGATATGTATTTAAGCGATTCTTTCCCTCCTATTCACTGAAAACAACGAAGAAGCAAATTTTTGGCTGACACAACTTTTTCACGAAGTAATTTGATGTGGCTTCACTTACCTTATATAAGCAAATAATAATAAAACTACACCTATTATGTAAATAAAATTAGAAAGTACACTTATTCCAATAAAAAACTCAAGTGTGGAGTAGATGGATGAGGCTTGCACGTTATTCAACACACTTTTGTTTTTGTTACTTGTATCAACCAACCGCCAGCCAGCAATAGGCGCAACCCTCCACGCGTGGAACGAACGGTAGGCTCGTTAATTTTACCAACATGATCTTTTCTTAATTAAGGAATTCTATTTTTTGAACAATTCATTAAAAAAAATTATATTATCAACTCTATCATTTTATCATCACTTTTTTCTTCTTTTTTTTTTATATTTATCACCACTTTTAAAGATATGGGAAGCCTACACTAGAAAACCTACAATTTTCCTTAGATTATTGCGACAAACTACAATTACCCCTCATTTAACCATGATAAACCATTTTCATACCCCATAATCGAGCCTCATAAGCTTTCGAGCAAAACTCGAACCTATCACGAACTGAGCTCAAGCCCGAAAAATCGAGCTCGATGAAGTTTGAGCCGAGCTCAAGCCGATTCTGATTTTCACGACCTCGATCTTGAGCCTGCCAGGTTCGGATTCGGCTCAGCTCGGCTAAGTCAACGGCCTGGGTCACACATGTGTTGTTGTTGTGCTCGTGCAGGGAGGGTCAGCTGGGTCTAGGAGAGCTAGGGCGGTGTCTCCATTGGGGTCTCAACTCCAATGGCAGCAGCACTAGCGGTGAGAGGCCGTGGGTGGCGGAGAAAGTTTTGGAGAATATGTGAATAATATGCTAAAATGCAGTGGACGTATCAAATATTTGGGGTAAACATGTATAAAATTTAAAGCATGTAGTTATTAAAATAATTTTGCCAATGGTCAACTGATGGTTTAACGAGTAGGGAGTAATTGTAGATCTACCCTGATCACGGGAGTAATATGTAAGTTTACCCTTTTTTTTCCTGATACATGTAAGTGTACCTAAAAATAGGGATCCCACCCATTTTTTTTTCTTTCAAAGTAATCTTAAAACCAAATGTCATTGGGAGAGTATTATACTATCTTTTTGCCTAAAAATTGGTGCGTTTCAATTTCAGTGTGATTTTATTTTTCAAGATTTTAATATGTAAAGTCAAATAATTTAAATGAAAATTATAGATAATGTTTGTAATGTCTAAATATATATTTTTTTTCAATTTTTTCAATGTATTTTTTCTAGCAATAATTTGAATCTAAATTAAATAAACGCACCATTCTTTCATAGACGATGAAGTAATACTCCCTCCATCTCAAATTTTTTTGAAACATTTTCTTTATTGTATTGTCTCAAAATTATTGAAACATTTTCCTCTTTTAGTAACTTTTTGTACATAAAATTACCCAACTATCCTTCTATTCCTATTTTCCACTTAACAAATCAACATAAAATCAACTTCACATAAAATAGAATGTCGAGCCAATATGTTAAAAAAATAATGAGATCAATGGAGTATTCATGATATATTTGTCATTTAGGCAGTCAGCAGCACAATCTGAGCCCAAGTACCTAAGCATGTGAAGACTCCCTATTTATGCTGCCACACCAGTCTCATTTTCAGGATTTGAACTATTGAGGGGGCGGTAATAAAAAAAATTATTAACTAAAGTGGAATTTAAATACTATCTATTAAATTAAATTATTATTATTCTATTTTTTGATGAATTAATGAATAATGATTAAAATTATCTTTAATAGATTTCATATTCATCTATTTGGGACGTATGATTCTAAGATATATACATCTAATCCACCAACGGTGAAATTTTTTTTCATCATCTTTTTCATAGGTAGTGAAAGCCTATAAATTTATTACAATAAAAGTATAATTGTCTCACAAAATTGTTTTAATAAAATGTTGATAATATAAACAAAGTTTAATCACTAGATAAAATATTTAATCATAATTATATGCATTAATAGTGTAACTTTCTTCCGTCGATACCTTTTTATGGAAATGAATCATGCACCCATCATAAATACGTGAACCATAGAATGAGTTAATATATCTGGATATTGGATCGGGTTAAGCTTTTTTTTAATCAATATTTAAGGTAGTTTCAAATATGTAAGGATTGGAAATTTAAATATGGATTAACATAAGGGGATATATAATTAATCTATAAAACTAACTTAAATATACACTATATATTTATACAATTTCAAAAAAATGGGGAGGTAATTGCCGTCCTCTGTCCCCAAATGGCTTCGTCACTGCCAATCGTGTTTTATTTTGCTTTTTTAAGTCATCCAGAGCTTATATATATTATATTGAGAAAATATTTTCTTCCAAATCCTCATACGTATCATATTATTAGTGATTATTGACATCACTATTAATCACATGACTGTTTCATCCCGTTTTTTTTTTAATTTTAAGCTCGATTTCGACCCTCCAATAATTGTATGCTTTAACCAACAAAGGATCCTATAATATTGTCTATCATAAAATGGCTTATGTGAAGGAGTAAAACTCCCTCCAAATTGTATGCTTTAACCAACAAAAGATCCTATAATCTTGTCTATCATAAAATGGCTTATGTGAAGGAGTAAAACTTGTGCTATAGGTTTAACTTCATCACAAGAGAGAGAACCAAAGTATCGTGAATGAGGAAGGCAAAAATGGGAATTACCAAGACGGGATGAGTGTAGGAAGGCATCTTTTTGTTTTTGCAGTAAATCAGGTAGTGAGTGTAGCATTTACCATCTTCAAATTTCCAGGCCTTAAGCCGGGATGGGCACAGCCATCTTTCTTTCTCCAGTCCAGTGCTCCTAGAATCCGCGGGTGGATGGATTAACATCGTTTCTTTACTCTCTGTGCACCGCCATAATGTTTACTACACGCCCGCGTCAACAACAGTACGAGACAAGCAGTTTGAACGCCACGCCATTTTCCAACAACCATCTTTGAATCGAACTCTCCTTCCTCCCCCTTGTTCTTCTCATTCCAATTTCACATCCTCGTCGTTATAACCCTTTGTTATTCACTTTGAATTGAATTTCCTTCCGATGGATCGAGCGTTTCTCAGAACCAAAATCCTCACCAACCATATTCTCCAATCTTCCTTAGCAGAAGACCTTCTGATCACGCCCAATTCATGCCTGAGCTACTCCCCTCCAGAGCTCAAGGAGCAAGTCGCCTTAGACGTCAAGGAAATGCGGAAGCTCTTGGACGGTCACAACGTGGAGGATCGAGACTGGCTTTTTAGTTTGATGATGAAAAGCAAGCTGTTCAACCCTAGGGAGAGAGGCGGCAGGGTGTTTGCGATTCCAGATTACAACCAGTCCATGGAGCAGCAGAGAGAGATGACCATGAAGCGAATTGAGTATATACTGGAGAGAGGAGTGTTCGAGGGTTGGTTGACTGGTAAGGGCTATGACATCGAGATGCGCAAGTTCGCTGTCTTTGAGGCTGTCGGCATCTTCGATCATTCTATTGCTATCAAGCTCGGAGTTCATTTCTTTCTGTGGTACACATAATCTTTACTTAATTTTTTGCATCGATTCTAGCTCCTGCTCAGAAAACAGGGATGAAAAAATTCCTTCTGTGGAAATTTTAAGTGAAAAAATGGGGAGTACGAGAGTTTAGCAGTAGATATGGATAAATAATGCTAACAGCCCTTCTTCTTTCGGGCTTAATGACTAAGATCATGGATACTAGTATATTTATTTATGTTTTCCTCTCGTGGTTGCTGTGTCACAGCTTATAGGTCCAATTACAGTAGTACTCTAAAACAAGTAATATTTCTCACCCTCATCCTAGAACTCCTTATGGTCACAAGGGGTGACTGAAATGACAGATAAATCTCTAGTGTGTGTGTCTATGTTTCTGGTTATAGCGTTACGTCAGATTACTGTAATTCTTACTCAATATAAAATCGAATTGTTGTATATGGTTTTTGCTCCATATCGTGCTTTAAAACTAAGGCTAATGCTTCTGCAGCTATGCATGGGTTCTAGTTATTAATCCGCATTTAGTTTCTTTGCCCCCTGCATTAGATTATAATGTGATGTGGAAAAAATCCTTTACTGTTTACTAAAGTGTAGTATCTTGTTTTTTTTTGGTTGCAGGGGTGGTGCCATTCAATTTTTTGGCACTAAGAGGCATCATGACAAATGGCTCAGGGATACGGAAAACTATTTGGTGAAGGGATGCTTTGCAATGACGGAATTAGGGCATGGAAGTAATGTATGTGAGCTCGATGAATTTTGTGCAAGAATTGATCACTGATTTAAGATTTCTTGATTGATTACATTTGTTCTCTAGGTTCGAGGGATTGAAACTGTAACTACATATGATTCAGGGAGTGGAGAATTTGTCATCAATACTCCTTGTGAATCAGCCCAGAAGTATTGGATTGGTGGAGCAGCTAATGTAAGTATTTCAAAGTCACATCATCCTAAATTTACACTTCTATATGTATAACTATTATTTATTCAATTTTTTGTAATCTGATACAAACTGCTGCTTTTCTTGCTTAGCATGCAACACACACAGTTGTGTTCTCACAGCTTAATATCAATGGGACCAACCAAGGGGTCCATGCTTTTATAGCACAGATCAGGGATGCCAATGGTAACATATGTCCAAACGTTCGAGTGGCTGATTGTGGTCATAAAATTGGTTTGAATGGGGTTGATAATGGGAGAATATGGTAATGTGCTACTCCTTTTCTAGTAATTTGGTGCATGAAACTTTTTATTAAAGAGACATCACCTGAATGACCTGTGAGTTAAAATCAGGTTTGATAATGTTCGAGTTCCCAGAGATAATTTATTGAACGCTGTTGCTGATGTTACTCCTGACGGTCAATATCAAAGTGCAATAAAGGATCCTGACCAGGTAATTGTTTTCCAATGTAACACTGTCAGTATATTCCATTTTCCTGATAAGTTGATACGTGGACTTATTTTTGCTGGGAAATCTTGTATGAGACTAACATTACTGATTCTTTTGCCCAGAGATTTGCAGCATTCCTTGCTCCCTTGACTGTGGGCCGTATCAATATTGCAGTCAGTGCTGTTTACCAGTCAAAGGTTATAGAACTTTACAGGCTTTGAGTTGTGGGGTTTTGGTCTGTGAACATTTCCATTGTAATTGCAATTCTGTTCTATGCTGTCGTTGAACACTCACTAAGCTTGACTAAATCACACATGTTGATCAGGTTAGTTTGGCAATTGCCATAAGGTATGCATTGTCAAGGCAGGCTTTTTCTGTTACTCCAAATGGGCCTGAGGTTTTGTTACTTGATTACCCAAGTCATCAACGTCGTCTCTTGCCTCTGCTTGCAAATGCGTAAGTCTAGTGTTAACTGTTAGCTATACCTTTTGGGTTCATGTGCTCATTTATCAAAATATTAAATCCGTTCTTCTGAAGAAATGAGAACACAATACATGTGATGCATTTGATAAGCTATCATCCTTTTCTATCATAGCTTATGGCAGTGTTTCTTGGTTTGAGCAAGTAATTTTAGAATGAGTTAATACAGATTTTTGTGGTAGGAATTTTGGCACTGTAAAGTTTTTACTGTTTTCAAGTTATTAACTGTTGGGATTAAATCGCTAAATCTAAAAAAGTTATCTGGACAGTTTTTTCAGAACACTATAGCTAATGCCAAATGGGGCCTTATTATCACTGTTAGAATCACCTTTTATGTTTTTATGAACACTATAGCTAATCTGGACAGTTTTTATGACTTTATCTGCTACAGGTTGATTAATCATTTTGTTTTTATTGTGTCGTCACCTTTCTATTCCAGAGCTGGCATCAGCATACTAGCAGTATTTTTCAACTTGTTTTTGGAACTGCGGCAGTATTTTTCAACTAGAATGCTCATTTATTGCCCATATTCATGAAGTTTGAGAGATGAGAGTTAATTTTCTTTTCCTTGGTAGAGATTATGTTTGAGTAGATGCTTTTTCATTTGAAGGTATGAACTGGGATAGACTACATGTTTCCGATTTGTGAGTTATGGTTGCATTTAATTTTGGAGCATACCATATATGCTGAGAACCGATTGAAAATTGTATCCCTTGAAGGTATGCTATGAGTTTCGCAGCAAATTTCCTGAAAGTTTTGTATGTAAAGAGGACTCCTCAGTCAAACAAGATCATCCATGTGTATTCAAGTGCATTCAAGGCACTGCTTACTTGGAACAATATGCGAACACTTCAGGTTGAGAATTACAATTATGATTTTGGTTAAGAATAGGTGTCTTGGAAGCTTTACTGAATGTGAGTTGTGAGATGTTTTAGGAGTGTCGTGAAGCTTGTGGAGGACAAGGTTTGAAGACGGAAAATCGTGTTGGTCACCTGAAAGGTGAATATGATGTGCAATCCACTTTTGAGGGGGATAATAACATCCTGATGCAGCAGGTAAGTTCTTTCGGTTTCTTTTCTGATGAACTGTGTTTGGGAGAAAAAATAATTTTGTTTCCACATAAGTTGAATCAGAGTTTGGTGGTTTGCGTTGCTGGAAGTAATATAGTAGTGGTGTTTTATCAATATTATTCTTTTGGTGTATTCTTTCAATTACTTTTATCATGCTTGTGGCACTTCTTCGTAATGTGAAAGATAAATGATGCTTAATCACAGGTCAGCAAGGCACTCCTTGCAGAATATGCAACAGCTAAGAAGAGAAACAAGCCATTCAAAGGGTTGGGCCTAGAACATATGAATGGACCTTGCCCTGTCATTCCAGCAGGCTTACCAAGCTCCACCCTCAGAAGTAGCCAGTTCCAGGTAATTCTGAAATTTCATTCAGTGATAAGATTTTAGGGGAATTATTTGTCAGGTGGCTATAAATTGATTGGCCATCATTAACATTGATATGTACTGGGCTCCTGGGTCAGATGGATGCTTTATGCTTAAGGGAGAGAGATCTTTTGGATCGTTTTGCTACAGAAGTATTTCAGCTTCAAGCTGAAGGCAAAAGTAAAGAGCATGCTATGATGCTGGTGAGGATGCATTTCACTGCATAAATTAGCTTCATTTGTCCCTTGTTAGCCTCATTCTTATTTCACTTTATCCTCCCCAGAGCTATCAGCTTGCTGAAGATCTGGGCAGAGCTTTTTCAGATCGAGCAATATACCAAACCTTTGTGGAAGCTGAAGGAAATGTATCAGACATTACACTGAAGGTGAAATAATTGACAGATTTCAGATCGAGCAATATCCTGGCTGTTTCTATTTTAGGCCTGTTTCCTAAAACATACTATTACACATCATGCCTTTTGTCTAATGGTATTGCCTCAATAGTTAAATCAGAAACCATTAAAAGGTCCTTCCTTTAGAAATTCGGATGAGAGTGACAAGGATTTTGAATTACTGTTGTCAAATTACATATGTGGATCAAGGTTTTGAGAGCATGTTCTAATATCCAGCATATTTCAATCATTATGCATGAGCCTGGTCTGGAATTCACTTCCTTGTTTCTCTTACACTGCAGAACATCTTAGGTATATTGCGTGCCTTGTATGCCTTAACTTGCTTTGAGGAAGATGTCGCATTCCTCCGATATGGGTATTTCTCAACAGACCATGCTGCTGCAGTGAGGAAGGAAGTTGCAAAACTGTGCAGTGAGCTTCGACCCCATTCTCTGGCATTGGTTAGTTCCTTGGGCATTCCTGATGCTTTCTTGAGCCCTATAGCTTATAACTGGATAGATGCAAATGCGTGGTCTGCTGCACAATGCTAAGCTCCTCTGCTTTCCATATACTTCTACAGTAACAGGTAACCACTCGCCTGCAAGCTTTTCGCTCTGTAACCTGCATAAGCTTATAGTTTATTTTATTTTTATAATTAATAAAGCACGGGCCTTCTTTTTCAATACTTCGTGTAACACAGAAGATAAATATTTTTGTGTAACACAAAAGATAGATCTTTAATACTTTCGTGTAAACATGCAAGGATACATGTTCTGTACTTTCGTGTAACACAATATGTTTCGCAAATAAGATTGTAAATTGTGCTCCTGTTCTGTCTGCAAGCTTTGAAAATCTTGATTTTCATAAAAATTGAAGTGGAGCTAAAGATGCACTGCTTAGAAAAGGGTAATCAGTTTGTTACGTCTACGCCCAATCTTTCATATGACTCTTAAAACTTTGACTTGGTCCATCATTCAACTTTTTTTTTTTTTGTGTTTTTCCCAGCCACGGTCGGCTTTGAACTTCTTTGATGCTACCTTGGAGGCTTTATGGCCATGACCGTGTCTTCCTAATATATTTTCTTCCTTCTTTTGTTATGTCGATCCCAAAACTTGGACATTAGGAGCGTTGTTATAAAACTTAAAGACGCTTAGCACTTGACCTTCATTTTCTTGGTACAAGTAGCCAGGACATCATGACAAGACATGTACATTTATCATGAGGAAAGCATTGCACACATCCTCTATTGAGTGCTTTAACATTTTTACATGAACAGTGCTTTAACATCCTCTATTAAGTGCTAGAGAGTAATTGAGTAGGTTCGTAGATGATTTTGAGGTCTGGAACTGTTGTAACCTACAAGGAAGAGACACGACACGAAAGTATCCTTTCAAGGCAATAGTAGAATGATGGTAGAGAGATGAGTGTGGGTGTGTAATGCTAGAGAGAGAGAGGAATATGACACCAGGAACCTTCCTTTAGAGACAAATGAGTGTCATATGTGGCCCATTATGGAGGGGCTTGATTGTTTGGATTGCATCGTAAATACATCCATAATTAGGGAGATGGTGATTCCTTGTATGAGAATCCCGTTGGATCACTGCTAGCAGCGCATGGGTGTTGACTCTTTTGAATGGTCCCCTCGATTGTATTGGGGCGTCATAAATTCGTTGACGTGATAATACGAGGGGCCACTTCGTATATACGAGGAGGGAGTCCTTGTGCTAACGGTATGAACGTTCGTAACGACTTTCTAAGGAGTTGGGCCCATTGCTGAAAAGAAAAACCGAATTCCTCTCCTCTATTTAATTCGATTCATCCACACTTCCATTCCTTGTAGAGGAAGGCTAACTGCTTGCTGGCTGGGAGCTGTATGAGCGGTAACGTCCACGTACGGTTCCGTGAGAAGGGCGGTAGACAGAAAGAAATGGCCTTGTTGTACCTTACTCTCGTCTTCAATGGGGTCTGCTCTTTTTTTTTTGGGAGAGTATGCCAATATGATCTTAATGAGGTGCGGGGCTTTGCATCTGACATTCGTTGGGCTTCCCTCTTCGGGAGCAAAATTTTATGTATATGTATAGAGTTTTAAATATAAATACTAATTACACATTTTTACTTTTCGTTAAAATCATCAACACTCAAAGAAGGGAAAAAAACCATGTCATAAGATTTGAAACTTTGATGACAACATGCTACATTTTAAATAGTTATAAACTAATGAAATTTTCTTTCGTACAAAAAAAACGACATTACACTTAATGATGTTTTGAAAATTTAGAGCTGGGGGCCAATGCTCTACTTTCAAATTAAAGGTAAGTAATGGAGTTTGTCTATATATATATATATTGAGGATAGAAGAGAATTCACAAAACTGTATTTCTTACAAATTTTATATTTACTTTCAAAATTACCAAAACTTTCGATCTCCATAAAAAGCATTAACTAACACACTTTAAAACAACCAAAATGAAGAAGAAAAAGTGAATAAATAAGATGGATGAGGTGCGTATTCATCAGCTAAACTATAAAAATATTTGTGGTCTACTTTCATGAAATAAAAGAGAAAATAAGTAATAATGATAGTAGGTAAAAAATCTTTGGCCTAGTTAAAAACTTAGATTTCTAAAATGTCGAGGACCAATACACATAATAATTAGAAATAAAAGTCAAAACAATGTTCTCTAAAAAAATGTTTTTCCCATAAATTTCACTTCAATTTTCAAATTTACAAACTTTTCCTCTATAAATAGTAAATGAACACACTTTAAAAGAAAAAAATACATGAAAAAATAGATGACGTGACACAACACAATTGATTTCATACTAATTTTCAAAATTACTAATTTCATACCAATTTTCAAAATTGCCAATTTTTTTCCTATTAGTAACATAATAAATATAATTTAAAAAATGTAATGAAATAAATAATAAATATAATTAAAAAAATTAATTTCCTATTAGTAACCCTATTGGTTGTGCCATTGTTTATCACTGTTCACCAACACACTTTAAAAGAAAAAATTACAGGAAAAAATAAATGACGTGACATAACACAATTGATTTCTTACTAATTTTCAATATTACTAATTTCATACCAATTTTAAAAATTACCAATTTTTTTTCCTATTAATAACATAATAAATATAATTAAAAAAGTAAATGATAAATAAAAGTTAAAAATGAAAAATATTTAATTTAAAAAATTTATAAAAAATTTAAAATTAATGAAATAAATAATAAATATAATTTAAAAAATTTAATTTAATTTTTAAAAAAATTTAAAAATTAAAAATATGTATGACGTGGGTTATGCCACTGTTCACCAGCAGTGTTTTTTCCGTATATAGAGTAGAGAGTAATATACTCCATAATATATGGAGTTATATTTTTTAAAAAATTATGCAATTTTTGGACACATTTTTTATAAAAAAAACAATATACCGTTGGTACATAGAAAATTTATTCACTACATATTTAATTGGACGAGGGTAGGGGCAATCCTCTACCTTTTTCGTTACTAATGGTAGGGGGTAACCCACTACCATTTCCTTTACTTTTTAAGTTGTTTCTTTTCGGCATCACCCAGCCCGCTACTATTAGTAGAGGGCTTGGTAGTAGGTTGCCCCCTACTCCTAAGCCACGTAGGCGCTGCCAGCAGACACAGCTGATAGCGCCCCTCACCCCCATAGCAGCCCGTTACCATTTGTTTTTTTTTACAATTAATTTTCTTATTTTACAACATTTAATATATGGAATAAATATTATAATTAATACTCCCTCCGTCCAAAAATTTTTGAAACATTTTTCTATTTAGGCTGTCTCTAAACTTTTGAATTGTTTCCTTTTATGGTATCTTTTTCTATATAAAATTACCAAACTATTCTCATTCAATTACTCTACTTTCTTTACACGTAATCCTCACTACCCCTACTTTTAATTTTCTCTTTCTTCACCAAAGTTCAAACAACTCCTCTGTTTTTACACCGTCTCTGCCACACCTTGTCGCATTTTCTCCGCCGCGCATGACCAATTCTCCTTATCTCTGCCACGCCTCACCGGAAAAATGGATTAGACATTCCTCTCTTCTATCCCTGTCTAGATTAATAGCTTCCTCAACTCCTTTGCGTTGCGACAGTCAGTAAAAAATTAGGAAAACAAACGCCGGTCGCAAGTTTCTCTAGGGTGACGGCAACCATGGTCGAACTATCGCATGTCAACAAAACCCATCAAAATGGATGTCATTATACTCAAATTCATTTTCCCTCTGCGTTTTAATATTATTTTTTTGTATTTTTATATGGTAAAAAGATCTGATTTTTTTAGAGATGGAGAAGAAGGAAGCTTGTTTCAGAAAATGAAGAGAACCCGCTGAAGGAAAGAGAAGGACGATGAACGGCGTCCGGGACAGTGGGTCTCAAATCAGGACGATGATCGTCAACCCATACCGGAATCAGTGCGGGAAACATAGGTGGCGTTTGTGTTCTACAAAGAACGCATAACTGGATCTCTATTTGTTAATCTTCATTTTTTCATTTCATTTTTCTAACTATTATAAATCCAACAAGAGAAAAGAAGGAAATTAACAAATACCCCATGAGGTTTGGTCTAATCTCCATTTTGTCCTCCGCATTTTCAGAATTCTCGAAACCCCCCCTGAGGTTTGATAAAACCTACAACCCCCCCCCCCGAGGTTTGATAAAACTTACAAAACTCCTTGATCCTTAACCACCGTTAAAGTTTATGTTATCTTCTAGATTTAAATACAAAATTTACACTCCAATTTTTTAAATCTTGCAATTTTCCCCTAATAGTTTTAACATCTAACATAATTACCCTGAGGCCTCTACCTCATCCAACCCATTGTCGAATCCCGTTCCCAACCTAATAGCACTGCTGTAGCGACGAGATTTTCGACAGAAGTCGCCACCAATTTGTTTCTAGGTCGCTTGGAAACCTATACTGATCTATAAAATATCTAAATCGGTTAGTCAATTACAAACGAAAATTAAAAAAAATTCTCGAATGTCCAAAAATTGGTACTACAGGACTTATTTCATATTTTTGCTTGATTTTTATTTATTTTTATTTTATGTACAGATAAAGACATCATTAACTAATTAAAAGAAATTAATAATCAAATAAAAAAAAGAAAGAAATAGCTAACTAAAACTAGAACTAAAACTCATGACAATTTTTCAACCACATGACTACACTAAAACGGACTAGGAAAGTAAAAAAAAAAAAGATATCAACATAGAAATCCTATCACCATATAAATAACATGCATCATAAGTAAGCCAAGAGTTGATATTGGTAGAATAAAATACCAAAAGAAAAAAAATCAAAGGAGGACACAAGAAGAACAAACGTAAAAAAAAGGACGGGTTGTTAAAAAAGCAAGGAGTCATAACTCGTAAAAAAGAAAGACAAGTAAAACACCGATCATGATTCATAAGTGACTTAGAGCGATGACTAAATTGCAACACCTTTTAAACTTGGCAGTGACTTATGATGAATACTTGTAAAACCATAATGACCTAAGCAATAAAAGGGGAAAACGTGGGGGATTAAAAGAAGAAGGGAATAAAGGAAATAATAGGAAGAAAAAAAAAAAGAAGAAACAGACGCGTACCTGCAGCAGCAACTTACGGAGGAGCAAGGGAAGAGATGGAGCAGCTCGGGTCGCGATTTCTAGGTGCATTTGACGCCGAAAAACGGCGGGGATCTCCCTGTCGGAGAGCGGCGAAGAGTGTGGCTGTGGTCGGAGAAAAAACGGTGGCTTGAGTCGTCTGATTTAAACGGGTCTGTCGCGGGTCGGGTCTCGGACGAGAGGGATTTCTCCGTTTTCCGGCGACGTTTGGCGAAATTGGAGGTATTTTCGGACTCCTGGAGGTGAGACAATGATGATGGAACCGAGGGTTAGCAACAAGAAAAAATATTTGAGGAAGAGAAGGGTTGGGGTTGAAGCTTCGGGTATGAACGAGAGAGTGCGGCAAGTCAGCTCTTTTGGTCGCGAATTTTTCTTGTGAATTTCCCTTTTGAATGGACTGTAAATGGCTCAATTCATAGCCATAATTTAGAGTTTTGCTCAAAAGATTAAGGTTTTGTTCAATGGTGGACAGAAAAGCTTATCTAAGTAAGTTTTTTCTTCTTGACCATTTATGGCTGTAGTGTTCTCTGTTTTTTTTTTATTCTGAAAAAACATGAGTTCGGGTTATATGGGTCAACACGACCCTAATCCGAGAATTTCGGATTTGGGTTGACCCAACCGAAAATATATATATGGGTTTGATTCGAATTTGTATATAAATAGTTCAGATTTTCGGGTTCGGGTCAACCCGACCCGAAATTCGTCGGGTTAACCCGACTTACACTAGGGGTGAAATCGAGCCGAGCCGAGCCCGAACCTGGCAGGCTCGAGCTCGAGCTCGAACTTCATCGAGCTCGATTTTTCGGGCTCGAGCTCGGCTCGAAAGCTCGTGAGGCTCGATTCGGGGGTAGCTCGTTTAGGCTTGGTTATAAAGTTCGGCTCGATTAGGCTCGAAGTGGTTCGTGAAGCTCGAAAAAATTGAGATATATGAAATTAATTCAATAAAACATTCTTAAATTCACGAGCTTGAGCTCGAATCTAAAAGGCTCGGGCTCGGCTCGAATCTAATAGGCTCGAGCTCGACTCGGCTCGTTTGTTAGGCTCGTGTAGGCTCGCGAGCCTGATCTAGCCGAACCTTCAAGGCTCGAGCTCGGCTCGTTTAACAAACGAGCCTAAAAACGGCTCGAGCTCGAGGCTTGAAAAAGCTCAGCTCGTTTGAGCTCAAGCTCGAGCCGAGCTCGAACGGGCTCGATTCGTTTAACAGCCCTAACTTACACCCCTAGCTCCGACAGGTTGGGCGTCTAAAACCCCGTAGTCGTGCGTCAGGACCACTGAGGCTGCTGCAGTAGCTGGCTCACGTATGTGGAGAAGTTTGGCGACGCGAACTGGTTCCACCGTGGCCCCGCAACCAAGTTCTGGAGCACCTGGTGCTGATGGACGATGCCCCAATCTAGAAGCACCGACCAGTTAACGCTGAAGTATGCATCGTACTGCTATCGTAGCTCCTTGATCCGACACTGCTCCATATGAAAAGCATGTTGCATGTCCTCGACCCGACATCGCTTCTGCTGAAGAATACGGTTCATATGAACCTCGTACTCAGCCTGGCGCTCCCTCATCATACGCAGCTCATCCTCTATCCCAAGGCAATCCTCTTCCGCCTTCCGGCGCACCTCCCCAGCATCAAGATCTCGCTGAAAACCCATCAAATATTACTATTTTCCCAAAACTTTTAAAAAATTTCAAGTTGATCCAAAACTCTTAAATATGTTCAATTTCAAACAAAATTTTTGAAAAGATTTCAATTTTGCCCAAAACTTTTAAAAACTTTCAATTTCACCAAAAACTCTAACAATTTAACCCAAAACTTTTCAAGTATTACAATTGCATAAAAAATCTAACAATTTCCACAAAAAAATTCTAACAATTAAAAAAAATCAAACAATTACATCAAAATTCTAATAATTTTACAAAATTCTAAAGATTCAATAAACAACTCTAACAATTTCACCAAAATTCTAAAAAATCTAACAAATCACAAAAAATTCAACAAAATAAATTCTAACACTTTTTAAAACATTCAAAAAAATTCTAACATATCTAACAAATCACAAAAAAAAACAAATTCACTGAAAAAACTCATACAATAACTGGCCAAAATTAAAAAAGAAATAGAATTACCTTAGCGAAATGAAGCAGATCCACGCAAAAAGTAAGGGAAACGGCGCCGAAGATGGTGGTTTTGTGGTGCGTTGGCGGGTTGAAGGAGAGGAAGAAGATGGAGACGGGGAAGAAACAGGGAAGAAATTCCCGATTCCAGCAGTTTATGGCGGCTGGTAACAGGGGTGGCATTACTAAGCCCGTTACATTTGAGATGGTAGCAGGCAGCCAATCACCATGCCCGCTACCATTTTTCATCGGTTTCGAGGCCCGTTTGAATTCTCCCGCCCATCCCACCCAATTAATTAGGATGGTAGCGGGCTAGGCGTCACCAAGTCCGCTACCATCTTAAATTTTTTTAAATGCATTTACTTAACATATATATATATATATATATATATTTGCATAATCATAATATATATAAACATTAATACTTATACAAATATACTTATATACATAATTACATAAATACTTATACAAATATACTTATATACATAATTACATAAATACTTATACAAATATACTTATATACATAATTACATAAATACTTCTACATAAATACTTATATACATAAATACATATTTACACAAATACTTATAAGCATAAATACATATTTACATAAATCAATAAATACATATATATACATATACACATAAAAACACACACACACACAAAGATATATATATATATATATATATATATACACACACACACACACACACACACACACACACACAATGCAAATCGCGTGCCTTTTGTTGCCTGGGGAGGCCCCTTAACCGAAGAACCCTCCGGTGCGGCTTGCAGGTGGAGGAGCACTCGAGTATCCTGGGCCATCGGGGCCCATCCAAAAACCAGGAGGAGCGCTCCGAGCATGCTTTCCGTCGAAAGACTGTCCGGAACTACGGCCACCATTAATGCATAACGTACCTTTTACCGCTTGGGGAAGCCCGTTAACCGGAGAACCCTCATGTGCGGCTTGCAGGTGGAGGAGCCCAAGAGGCTCCAAATCCACTAAGCCAAAAAAACACTCCAAGCCCATTAAGCGCAAAAAACACTCCAAAGCATCATGGCCCAATGGGGCCCAAGAGGCCCAGGCCAAAACTAGGAGGAGCGCTCCGAGCATGCTTTCCGCCGAAAGACTGACCGGCACTACGGCCACCATTAATGCAAAACGTACATTTTGTCGCCCGGGGAGGCCCGTTAACCAGAGAACCCTCTGATGCGGCTTGCAGGTGGAGCACACTTCTCTCACGATGGTCTCCCACATGACCCGTCAACAAATGAAGAACAACCCGATGGCCAACCTAGCTAACATCCGGCCACCATACACACACACATGTGTGTGTATGTGTGTATATGTGGCAGCTTATACATATATACATAAATACTTATATATACATAAATATATATATATATATATAGACACACACATATAGACATAAATACTTATATATACACATATATATATATACATATATATATATATATATACACACACACAGACACATATATACTTATATATACATATATACATAAATACTTTTAGGATGAGTTTTAGGAACATCTCTCCATTTACACGAATTTCACATCAAAACTTGTAGTTGGAGTTGTTTTTCATCTTTCTCCTAGGGCTTTTGAGCCCCTTCAACCTCACAAACATGAGAGGTTGATTGGGGCTCTGGTGGATGATCATTTATAGGGTGATTTCTATCCTATCTCTCTCTTTTACTCTTCATTTTTTGTGCTTTAATGATGCTGATTTTGAGTAGTATCATGAGTAGAAGTAGGTAGTTTTCATTTCTTCTTGGGATTTAGTGTTATTAGAGGTTTGATTGTGTTATTCTTGACTTGAATGAGTTTAGATATCAATTCCATGATCATTGAATGCATGACTTGTGCTAAAAGATGCATATTCTAGTATAGTCTTCTAGGTGTTCGAAGAAATGCTTGAGAGAGGTTTTGATGAACTTGACCTGTTGACACCCAATTTTGCCCCGAAGATTTTGAAAGTATGTTATGAGAGGACTTAAATGACTAATTGAAAAGAAATGGCTCATTAGTGATAAATTGGAAAGTTAGGGACTAAATTGAAAATCAAACAAAGTCGCGGGCTAGATTAGTAATTCTCCCATAAAATTTGTTTTGCGCAGAGACGATCGTGGCGGACGAGCGTTTCACCGACGACGCTTGCAGACCTGAAGCTTTGCACCTCGTGCACGATCACGAGCGGTTTACAGGTTCGTGGAGAGGTGGAGCAGCTGAATTCTTTCATCTATAAGGGGAACTCGTCAACAGATCGATGGAGGAGAAAGAAAACAATCAAAAAGGCAGCAACAGATCGACTTCAGCAAAAGATAATCGATAGAGCAAATTTTCAAAAAAAATCCAGAGAGCCATTGATCTCAGCAGACACAATCAATCCGGTATCAGAAGCAGCCACCATCGAACGACAGAAACGAGGCACTCACAGAAACGAATAGATTTTCAACAACAATCAATTCGTGCGATAATACAAAGCAATTAGCAGAGAAAGGATTTGGGCGTTTCCCGATTCAGAGGCGTTCATGCTCGGTCCAGTCTCGAACAGCTCGTTTTCTGCTCATCAGGAGCTGCCCCGCCGTCGATTTGGTTATCCAGCCAAAATCCGTCGCTGAATCTACAGCCCCTTCACATCTCGACTCACGGATTGGAGGCCGCTGCTCCGCTCGCTTGCCGACCCTCTACTCAATCGCCGGCTTTCCGACATCTCACCGGCTGTCCGACGTCAAAAACCGCCGTCTTCATCGTACTCACTGTGGACCGCTTGCCGGATTTCATCGAGAGCAGCCAAGCGACAGGGAGAGCGTCTCTGTTTTCAGATCGCGAATTGGGAAGGACTTATCCCTTTTGACTAGGTATAATCGCATGTTTGCCCCTTGGGTTTGTCTCAAGTTGATCTTTGGTTAATGTCTCTTAATATGTTGCAATTAAGGCACCTATGTTAGGGAAGTTGATAATTTTGTTTCACGTGTGTATTTAAGCTTTAGTTTTCTGTTAGTAGTTTTTTTGTGATTGGATCTGAAATTTTGACTCATGTGTGATATTTTGTTATCCAAGTGAGTATTTTGACTCCATTGTCTTTCATTTCTTTTTCATTTTCTTTCTCTTCTTCTTTTCCACTCATCTTTTCGTTTTCTTTTTTTCATATTATTCATGTTCATATTATTAAAGATGTGTCATAGTAGTTTCTTTTATGATTTGTACTTTTCGTCATTTCTTTTTGTTTAATTATTAAATCATCGTTTCTTTTTATCTTTTTGTTATTTTTAAATCAAGTGAAAGAAATAAAAATAAACTTGTGGTACCAATTTTCAGGCGTACAAAAATAATAATTTCTGCTCGTAATTGACTAACGGACTTTCGAGTTTCTCCTAGACCAGTTTAGGTTTCCAATCGACCTAACTCAAACAGATTGGTGGCGACTCCGTCGAATACCCCGTCGCTACATGACCCATGGGAATTGGTTGATTGGCTTGTTGAGTGTTAGAGATAACCTCTAGCAGTCAATTGATGAATAGATTAGGAGCTTTTAATGCCTTGTCTCCTAATGCTAAAACAACGAGAGTTGGTTAGGTTAGTGATTGACAAGAGATTAACATGCTATCTAGAGAAGGAAGCATTTTAGCCTTAGCAATCCATCTCTAAACCAAGAGTTAAGATGTACAAACAACCTTTAATATGCATGAACTCCCTAAGAGAACTCTATACTTGAAAGACCATAAGTCCCGATTTTCGTTGCTCTTACTTTTTTTTCACTCTTGACCCCATTGCATCTTGTCACATTTAGATTAGTTGCACACTCCATCAGCCAACCTATCAAGTCTTTGCTGCCCCCTTGCATTTTATCCTAGCTTAGTTACACATATTACACATTTAGTCTTTAAACGCTCGATTCTCTTGGGTTCGATCTCTTACTCTTCGCCCTACACTATTTTTGACAAATACAAGGGTGAGTTAAGGTGTTTATAAATGTATATGAATCATTACATCGATGTTTTGCATTGAGCAAAAACACCCTTGATCAGAGAAGGAGGGACCTTTCGTCTGTCATCGCCGGAAAAATGAACGGAAGATGAACTCGAGGCGGAGAGAAGGGTGGTGGGGCAAGATCTGAAGGCGAGAGAGAGCTGAGTTGGATTTAGAAACGGAAAAAAAGAACTTGAGAGCTTTCTGGAAACAAACTTGAGAGAGAGAGAGAGAGAAGTGAGAGAGATGAGTTTGACCAATATTATTGTACAAAACGAAATTAAAAGCTAGCATTTGAAGCAGATTTATAACGGCCCAGAGCGACTTGACCTTGATTGGGCTTCGTAACGGCCCGTTTCGTTAGGAGGTTGCTACGAAAGCCCGATCAACTACGTAATGACCTCCACCTCCACCTCCACGTACAGGCATGCTTAGGATTTTTGGTCGCATTACCCACCCCATGCTCTACTTGTTTCGGTGTCACCATCGCCACCATCGTCGTCGCTATCTTCCCTCGACCATCATCGATTCCCCTCCTCCTCCTATCACCGACTACTATGGCCTTGAATGGAACAGGGGGAAAAGAAAGGGGGAGAGTACACAACCGCACCTCAAACATGTTCCACTTGAATGGATCCACCGAAAACGCCGTTGGCGAGGAAATTCGTGACGACGGAATCTGAAATTTGCGACTACTACGAACTTCTGGAAGGCTCAAGTGGATAGATTGAACACAAACTTGCAAAGGCGGAGAAGGGCGGAGTGGGAGCGAGATCCGGTCAAAATTGAGGCTGTTGACGACCTCTCTTACTCATCCGAGCGGACCACTCCATGTCGCTGCCCCACCGCCGTCAACGACCTCCCCTGCTCCGTCGCACCGTCGTCGACCATCTCCACCGCCAGACGGCGTCGTTCCAACTGCGACCCACCTCCGAAATCCACCGACCCGCGAATTGCAAGTGGGTTTGTTCATCAGACATGAGTTAAACTTTAAGGTTAAAATTTTAGAGAACTATAAGTTTAAGGACTGAAGTAAAATTTTCATAAAGGTAAAAAAATAAATTCACATAAATCCGTTGGAACTAATGGCTTAAGTGGACGGAAAAGACCAAAATAGAATACAATACTATAGGATAGGACATGACAAGTTTTTAAAATAGGACCAAAACATGATAATAATTATTTTTACATGACTACCAGCGGAATTTACTCTATACATAAATATATACACACACATGCATAGATACTTGCATATATGTAAATACATACATACATACATACATATATATATATATATATATATATATGTGTGTGTGTGTGACAACCAATGTGGCAGCTTTTGCCACTTTGGTATTGGGGATAGTAGCGGGCTTAGCATTACCATTTTGATAGGGGGTAGTCCATTACTATAGCCGCTACTAAAATGGAAAAGTTACGTCTTTAGTAACGGGTTGCTTGCTTCGCCGCGTCAAAGAACTTTTTTGGACTTCGATAACGAGCTACCCGTTACCAAGATCTCAACAACTACATAATGATTCATTTTAAAAATGCCGCGATCGATCGGATCGGACTCGGATGTAAAAGACAGCTATCAAGCACTAAATAGTATAATTGTGGGAAATTAAAAAATCAACCTAAAGTCTTAATAAATAAAAAATAAAAATCAACCTAATGTTTTGCATGATGATACATGTGGTTTTGGTAGGATTCGACAAGGAATTCCTCGTGATTCTGGCCTGAATTATTAGTCAGTGGATTAGTATATATTATCCCGATCAATCATATATATATATACATATTGGATTAATGGATCGATTATGATACAGAAGAAGCAAACAAGTTTTGTACGATATACATGGTTTTAGACTCTTTAACTGCTTCCCATTTTAGAGAATCAAGCATTTATTATATTAATAAAATATTATATATTTTTATTAATAATTAATAAATTATTTGAAGAGATAAGAGAGATGAGAAATGTTTGGAAAAAGTTGATTTGGAGAGGTTCTCCAAAATTTGGAGAATGTTCCAAATTTGGGAAAGATTTTCCATTTTTTTCCTTTCTTTCTCATTTTGAATAATGAGATGGGGGAGGCTGTTGAACCAAAAAACCCTCAAAATTCTAAAAAAATGAACATTCCAATAAATAAATGAATGAGTTGTTGGAGTTGATCTTACTCGTCACACAAAAAGCAACAATCACTCTTTAATCCAAAAACAAAATGAAAAAAAGAAAAGGAATTGTCGGTCGCTTACTCTATGGAGTATAAAAGAAGAGGCCATCGCTTCACAAGCTAGGCAGGTGGCATTAATTAGTATTTGCGGATAATTAACAAGCTCACTATAACTAATTTTACAGAATGGTTCCATCTCCAGTTTTAATCACGAACGGTACCACCAGTGATGATGATGATGAGTTGGTCCAAGCTCAGGCTCACGTATGGAATTGTGTTTTCAACTTCGTCAACTCCATGTGTCTGAAATGCGCCGTGGAGCTAGGCCTTCCGGATATCATCCACCTTCACGGCAAGCCCATGACCGCCGATGAACTCATCTCCGCCCTGCCGTTCATCATAAGCCCGCAAAAATCAACCTCCATCCACCGCCTGATGCGGTTGCTAGCTCACTCCAGCTTCTTCATCTACGACGGAGAAAATCACACGTACAGCCTCACCCTCGCTTCTAAACTCCTCACCAAGAATCACCCTTTCAGCGCCGTCTCCTTGGTTCTCATGATGGCGGATCCTGTTTTTGTCAACCCTTTCCACCACCTCAGCGACTGGTTCAAAACCCACGATGATGATAATGGTAATAATTCGACGCCGTTTGAAATAACCACCGGACTCCCTTTCTGGGAATTTGCAGGTCAGGACTCCAGGATAAACCATTTGTTCAACGAGGCAATGGCTAATGACGCTCGCCTGGTTACGCTTGTGTTGGTGAGCAAGCACAGGGCGGTGTTCGACGGCCTCAGCTCTTTGGTCGACGTTGGCGGTGGCACCGGAACCGTCGCGTCGGGGATCGCCGACGCATTCCCGCACGTGGATTGCACTGTCCTCGACCTCCCGCACGTGGTGGCGGGCTTGAAAGGAAGCAGCAACCTCAACTTTGTTGGGGGTGACATGTTTAAAGCGGTTCCATCAGCTGATGCAGTTTTACTCAAGGTGTGTAATAACTGATACTAAACCCTTGAACTTTAGTTAATTTGTCTATTAACCCCAAAGTGTTTTTTTTTTTAAAAAACTTTTTTATGCATTTAAAGATGCATACATGATTCGGTATGTTGCGGTCTAATCTAATGGGGATGATGTATGTATATATGCAGTGGGTATTGCACGATTGGAGTGACGAGGAGTGCGTGAAAATACTTGGAAGATGCAAGGAAGCAATTTCAAGGAATGGTAAGAATGGGAAACTAATTGTAATTGATATGGTTTTAGAGAACAAGAAAGATGATGAGAATGAAGAGTCAACTGAGACCCAACTTTTCTTTGATGCGATCATGATGACCCTTCTCACTGGGAAAGAGAGGAGTGAGGAAGAAATGGCAAAGCTTTTCCGTGCGGCTGGTTTTACTTCCTATAAGATAATTGCTAATCTTGGTAGTTTAAGATCTCTCATTGAAGTTTATCCTTGATCACACGCTAATTCCAACAGTGTGTTATATTGGACTAGTTATTTGAGGGTGCAAAATAATGTGTGCTTAGTGTTGTGGTATTGGTGTGTATTTGTCAAAGTATGGAGCCTTGGAGAAGTCATAATAAAAGTTGAGGGGTATAGTCCCGAATTAGTGTGTGTTTGCCTGTTACCCACTCTTCATTGAAAACTCAACATATATGACAGTGGAAAATATTTTCGGCCTACGGGTAGGAGGAAATTCCCACGATCTATATATATACAAAAGATGTGGCGCTGACATGTTATTAGTGGTGAATGTCACCATGAATAATTACGGACTATCATTTTCATGATTAATAATGACAATCTCGTAATAAATTGTGGCGATACCGCCGTATCACAATTAATAATCATGGGGCTACTATTCTCATAATTAATAGTAACAGCCTCTTAATAAATCATGTGTCACCGCACACCTCTCTTCTCTCTCTGCACCTGAAAGTGTCCTTTGTCTTACTCTTCTCAGGTACCGGAGTTGCCCTACTACAATCATCGGAGATCACTTGACAGCCGGAGATCACCCCTTGGCTATCAGTCTGAAATTAATTTTTAAAACAAAATAAAAGCCGATTCCCATAAATTAATTAATGCAAAATGATTAATTTTTTTTATTTTCAAACAATGGGTTAATTTTAGTTAATTGGACTTGGGCCTGGATTATGGGCTTCCAAACTGCTTACGTACCCGTTTGAATCGGGATCAAAGCCCACGTAGTTCGCTCCCGTTGGACTGGGAGAACTAGGGGTTAGAATGCATACCTGTCAAATCGGTGAAGCGGCGGTCGAATTGCCTGGATGTTGGAGACGGTCAAGTTGCCTCGGAGATTTGTTGATGCGGTGTGGCGGTCAAATAGCCTTCTTCTTGGAGGTTCTAAAAAACCTGAGCTAAACTCTGTCAGAATGGAAAAAAGATTCTAGAATTAATTCAATGATAATAACAAAAAATTATAATTATTATGATGATGTAAATGAAAATAATGGGAGATAAGAATGTTAGCAAAAATAATGAAGAATGATCAATGTCAAATAAATAAATAAATAAAACCACAATCAATATATTTTTAGGAAATTTTTCATGAATATTTAAGAAAAGGATAATAGTAACAATCAAATTAAAAGATGATCAGAATTAATTATTATAATAAACAAATTGGAAAAAAGAAAACTAGGAATCATGAAAAGAACAAAATAAACAACTCTGTCCGGTGACCTTTCTGTAAGAAAACAAAGTTAAAACTTGTTAAACCTGTAAAAACGCAAAAGAACAATAGTTAGGGACTTTATTAACACAACTCAAAACAAGTAAGGGCTGGATGGGGGTTTTACCGGGTTTGGCTTTCACACAAACGCGACATGTGTCGCTGGTATTCGAATTCGCGCCGGAGTTCGCAAGTCTGGTGGCTGGGCGGTCCGTTTCGCGGCGAGCGGCGACCAAACGGCGACGACGCGGGTTACAGCAGGTGCTCCGGCGACTGGGGAGTGATCTGCAGCGGCTTGGCGGCGACAGGGCAGTCTTTTGAAGGCCTTGGCTAGCCGAACCAAGTCGGGTTGGCTTCGGCCTCCCTCGGTGGTTTGGCGAGATCGGGCTCCTCTCCGGCGGTGGTGATGGCCTGGGCTGGTGCGCAGGTAACTGAGGATGCGTCAGCAGTGGCTGGGTGTTCCGGGTTCAGGTCTTGCAGGTGAGGACGGAAGCCGGCAGGGTCTGGCGGATGAGCCGCAAAGCGGAGTCCTCCGCCGGCGATTTTGGGGAGCAACGACTGCTGCTGACCTTCTCCCGATCTGAAGGCTTCCTGGGCAGTGCTTGCTGTGTCCGTTGGGGGCTAGAGCCAAGGTTGGGAGGTGAGGAGGAAGAAGGGTAGAGAGCTTCGATGATGGCAGAGGAGAGCAAGCCTTTTTCTTTTTCTTTCCCCTCTCCCTTACGTCTGCCGAGAGAGTATTTATAGAGATGTGAACTATTAATATCTTGTCACGTGTACAAGTTGAAGGACTTTACTCGAACGACCAAAATATTATCATATGATCATTTACATGGAGCTAAATGTGCTCAAAAGTTAAATTGTCCAATTAACTTACTTCTAGATCAAACACAACATAAAAAATTAAACAAAACATTCTTTTCTGAAACGTTGAGGGTAGCAAAAGTTTGCATTTTACTGTACATTCTTACTTTCTACTGCATCTATTTCATACTCCATTTTCTACTTCATGACTTTCCATGGATTTGGAAAAGCCGCTAACCGAACCAAGCGCCCATTAAACGATTTTGGCGTGTTATTGTAAATATAACTTCCGCTTATGAATCCTGCGAAAGATTATGTCACACAGCTACTATTTTTGGTACAGGGCGGAAATTACCATACGGTTCTGCAGCCAAGTTCACGTTCAAGCTAGCAAACTCTCAAGTGTTTTGTATTGCATCAATTCTTTATAACTGTTATCATCCAACCACATTAGTAACCAACAAAACTAATCCTCCTCTAACTTCACATTAAAAGCCTAACCGTTTTACCATACAAATAATGAAGCTAGGAAACAAAATACAGGTCTGGATTCTACATTTCATTAGCACCCACTGATATGGTCTCAGCTGCTAAGACCTGAGAGTTAAGAGCCAGCAAGTACCGTAACAGACTCCTGGCTAGGTCCTTTCACTTTCTGTTTGTTATACCGTGAAGAACTCATTGTTTGAAATTGGTACAGGTCACAACCGGGTTGTCCTTCATTTAAAACTATCAGGAAGTCCGTCTGTGCAGAAATGCAGGGGGTGCAATTTGTCATGATGAACCGTTTGGGATTCGGCTTCCAATGAACTTTCTTCTACTCCCCAGAAAGTGTCGGACTTCTGCAAATGATGAGTTTTGAGTTAGTTAATCAATATAAGAGGGCCACTGAAGAAGTGAGACTGAGTTCAAGAAATGGTTGTAAGTTGGTAAAGCCGTAACCTATTCATGCCCTGTCTGTGAGAGCCAAGAACTTCTGGAATTACTAGTAATGGAGTATTAGAAAGATGACAAACAACAATTCAACTCAGAAACAAAAGTTGCTGACAGTATTAAATCTCAATCACTCATAACGACGTTAAGTCATTAGTTCCACTCATAATGACATTTAAGTCATTAGCTCAGGCTGTTTTTCGCCATTTATGCCTAATCCTCAAATTAGGGAGGATCTATCTTCGCTTATCAGAGACCTTAGCATTGTTCTCTTTTTGTTAATTGTCATCAGCCAAGATCATAGACATACCAAGCTAAAGTGCTCATTGTTCAACTGGGTGATTCCCTTTACAAACCTCAGGAGATGAGAACTAATGTCTTTCTCGTGACGCCTTGGCGCTATATCTTCTACTGTTTGTAAAATCTGATCTAGCTAATTATCTCAATTTCATCGCACAACGAGCACTTAAAAATAAAACAGTTCCAAGTAACCGTATATGATCTGCCAATTCATTTGCTACGCAAAGAGGAAACGGCAAAACTGGAGAGTTTATAACTTCAGATCAATATTCCAGCTTGTTATGCTTACTCTAGCGCATCAAGGATCAAAGATGATTGTTTCAACTCAAATTCAAATCAGCCACCATTCTGATAACCGACAAGAGATAATTAGCTAGATCATGTCTTGCAAACGGTAGAATATATAGCGGCAGGGCGTCACGAGAAAAACCCATAGGAACAACTAGAACTAACGCCAGAAATCAATGCAATTCTAACAAGGGGACAACCAAACAGGGCCAGCCAGAGCTGAGGAAAGCAGGATACATACCATCCACTAGAACTGGGACGATTCCCGCTGGATCTGGGGCGATTCTGAGCCATATCCCTCTCACCGCCTCTTCCGATCCTCTCATAACCACCGGACTTGGGTCGCCGGGCTTCACCAAGCGGATTGGGAGATCCGTGATGCCTATGACCTGAATCCCTGCGCCGGTACGCTCCAGGTCCAGGGCTCTCCTCCTTGGCCACGAAACCCGGTCTCAGATGCGGCGGGACAAATCGATCCGTTTTCGGCGAGACGGCCACCGGTGCGATCTCTTTATCCTTCTCCTGAGCCGGCACGGTACTAGGAAACGATAACCCGTTTCCGGTTCGACCAAGAGGACGTAAAGAAATCTGATCAGGAGGAGGAGCGTCGGGGGCTCGATCCGTTTGAGGGGATTGAGGTTGGGGCTGCAGCGTCGTGGTGGTGGCGATGGGCTTGGGCGTGGGCCGGGTCAGGACGAGCATGCGGCCATGGTTCTTGGATGGAGAGGCAACGGAGGAATAGGAAGATTGACGGGAAGGCTGCTTCGGATTGGCGACGGTGGAGGTGGTTACAGGTATATTCTTTTCAAGAACGTGATTGAAGTTAATGGAGGTGTATTTGTTGGTTTTCGCCATCAATCACCACGGCCGGAATTGAACGGACTGGTTGATTTGGGGAGGAGCTAGGGACACAGCCGGTTGCAACAAATAAATATTTCCTGTGGGCCGGGAAGGGCAGGGCTGCCTCTTTTCTGTTCTCCTCCCCGTCACTGAAAAATAATAGTATACGGCTTATGTCTTAAACTTTTACCTATTTGATCCCTAATTTTACAATAGCGAAAAAACCACTCAACTATTTGTTTTGGAGTAAACTCCGTCCTTACCTCATTGTCCTATATGCGTCATATTTATGATTTTGTATCACTTTCATCTTTCAAGTTATATTATTGTCATAACGAGGTCCTTTCGTTAAATCATCCGTCAAATTACAGTTAAAGTAAGAGTATTTACGTAAATGTTCATGTCTAATATTCAATTTCTCCCAAACTCTTTTAAAGATATACAAATTAACCTTTGTGGTTTCAAAATTAACAAACCCCACCCCACCCACTGGCCACTACCATCATCTTCCCAACGATTCACAGTGAGCCCACCTTCAGCCATCCTCAACCCCAACCCGGCCTTGTCCAGTCATGCCCAATCTAGCCTTCCCATCACGGAGCAAACAGTCAAAGAGCCACCATCAGCCCCCCTAGAAAAGCAACCTTGACTTCGTCTTCTCACCAGAGCGACCATTGGGGCCGCACCAACAGAGACAGAGGTGAGCCCCAAATTTAGCTCCTTCACTCGTTCCCACGGAACACGGAGATGGTCGAATGAAAGGCCTTCTTGCTTATTCATTTGAGATCTGGAATGGTTTTGGTCTGCTTGTCAGAGAACGACGACGACGATGAGGCAAGGCTTGAGCTTGATTAATTATGGAACTGTGGAGTTCCTTATCACCACTGAACCCAGATCATGTCCTCAGCTCGATAGGAAGAACACCTTTTTCAGAATTGTGCTTCAAGGTAAGAACCATTGGACCGGTATGGAATTACCAGTTTCCTCGAATTTCTTGATGAGAACTTGTTTAAATTTTCATTGAAATCTATGGGTAATGTGACGGGCATATGTAATTGATGATTTGGGTGAGTTTAAACTATAAGTATATGGCATAGAATTCCATTGTAGAAGCTATTAGAGAAAATTCTGCAATTGATGATTTGGGCAAGTCCTTTGGGAATGAAAGAGATCAGAATCATTCATGCTCTTTGAAACAGACCGCTCAAAACTTGTGATTTTTCTTCTGACAAACTGGTTTATGGAAATATGTAGGGTTTAAGCTTGAACAAGGGTCTTGGATATAAAAGGTACGATGGTCATGGAGAGTGAGGTCGATGGTGACAGTGGCTATGTTGGTGGTGGGTGAGGAAAGATAACAGCAGGTAGCAGCAAACTGGTGGGTTAATTGGTTAAGTTTGTAATTTTGAAAGTTTAGGGTTTTTTCATAGATATTTAAATGAATTGGTATTAAATTGTATATAAAAAAGAAATTTACATAATTACCCTTACTTAAATAGTGTTTTTAACGGAAAAAGTAACTAAAGGATCTCAATAGGACAAAAATGTAACTTAAAGGATGAAAGTGATACAAAATCTTAAAACATGGCCCAAATAGGATAACGATGTAACTTAAAGGACTACGGGCAGAGTTTACTCATTTTCTTTGTCACGTTTTGGCCACTCAACTACTTTTCGGCCGAATAAACCATTCAACTGTAATATTTGTATCGCTTTGGTCACTAGCAAATTTTTTTGCTTACGTGGCAAGTAAAAATATAATGACATGGTAAAATTTATGCAATAAAAACCCTATGTTTATCTTCTTCAATTTTCAATCTTCAATGTTCCCACTATGATAGAAGGCACATTTTTAGGCTTCAAAAAACTCAGAACCATCATGAACATCACTAAATGAAGAACAAATTATTATTATAAAAACAAAAATTGGTTCAAAACCCAGCCAAACCGACCTTAATTCTATCCCACACTTACAATCTCCCATTACTATTGCTCTTGTGCACCCACTTAGCAAGCTCCTGCACACAAGAACACGAAAAAATTCACAAATCTAAACAAAAAAAAAAATTAGCCAAAACAAAAGAGGGAAACATAAGTGGGTATTAATTAATGATTACTTGCATCAGAGAGCATCCATGAGCGCCCGGAGAGTGACAACGGGCTTGACGTCAGAGCCAATTTCGACGATGATTTCCATTCTGTCGGTTGGATGGAAAAATAAGTTATACCCAATCAAGCTCGTGGTAATTATAAGTTGGCCTTAGCTGTTTTCTGGGACAAAGACTCCACAGTAGCGGATCGGCAGCCTCCAATAACGCATTTGGTATCACCGCCTGCATAGAGAGAGAGGGGATATTGGAGTTGAGACATTGGATTTGCGGGGCAATGGAGTTCGGATTTGATTGTCGAGAGATTGAAGATCCGAATTGAACATTAGAGAAGATGGTGTAAACGGAGGAAATATAAATATAGTGTTTTAATTGCATAAATTGAAAAGATATGAACAATATGTGAATTTTATCGGGTCATTTTTTTTTACCACGCAAGCCAAACAACCTTCTAGTGGCCAAAGTGATACAAATATGATAGTTGGATGGTTTATCCGGTCTGAAAAATCGTTTAGTGGCCAAAATGTGACAAAGTGAATAGTTGAGTGGTTTTTGCATGCTTTTTCTATTTGCAATATTGCATTTCCGACGACGAGCTGGATCTTAACTAATTGCTACCGTCTACTGTGAAGTGTCTACGACGCTAGATACTTGAAAGCAACTGCTACTTGAGGCGGGCGATGTAGTAAGTGGCGTTGGATCTTAACTTCGTTTGAAGCAATGTAGAAAGCAACTGCTACTTTGGACGTGTCACCCACACTTGTTGTACTAAGATGCACTTCATTGGTACATAGCCCAGCCCAACTTATCTCCGTTAGCCCAAATACCCAGCCCGAATCCAAGACCCAAAACCCAACTTGCTAGCCTGAAATAATAGATTTCATCCTAACCCCAGATATCGATTTCATCCTGAATCGTGATTCTTGAAGCTCTCCAACCCTACATGTGCCTTGCTGCTGAAGGTTGTCTTTAAAAAATTTTTAAAAAAAACTCTATAAATTCGGGTTACATGGGTCATTAGGCGTTAATTAATTTGAAGGTCAACGTTAATGCAATTGGAGCTGTATATATACGATAGAGCAATTTATATTCGAGTACAGTTTCAAGATGGAAATAAAAATAAATAATAAATTATTAGCATACAAATTTGATGAATCACGCAAAAAAGAGAGATCAACAATGATCAAATTCCGTAATTTTAAGTATTCAGTTCACTCGTCAAAAGAAAGCTCCAGCCATGGAAGCTGCGGTGGTGAGCACAACGACAAAAGCCAATGTGGTCCTAGTCTGAGGCGCTCCGCTGGCAGGAGATGGCTCCTCGGCGGACGACACGGTCGAATTACTTCCTGAAGACGACGTCGTCTTGGTAGCGGAAGACGGCGCCTCCGCCTTTTTAACCCCGAACAACTCATCCGGCAACAGCACCGTATCCAACTGGTAAACCGCGAGAGGCTTCTGCTGCCTCAGCGGGTTGTAAAGCTGCGTCTGCACAACCCCACTCGAGACATTGACCTGGTTGTTCTGGGCAGTGAAGTTCAAGCCCCAAACGCCGTCGTTTCCGGTGGCCTGGGTCCGGACGGGGTTGCTGACGAGCTGGAGGTCACTGAAGGTGTAATACTTTGGCAAGATATGGTAGAGGATGAGCTGGACCTGTTCTTGAGTGGAGAGGCCGTTAAGGGTGCCGGGTTTGAGGTTGTTGAAGGCGTTGTCGGTGGGGGCGAGGACGGTGAGTCCGTCGGAGGAGCTGTTGAGCTGGCTGTTGATTTGGTCGTCGATGCGGTTGTCTTTGAGGAGTTTAATGAAGGTGGCGTACTGGCCGGGTTTGTCGAGGACGGCGGTGAGGTTGGCGGGGCCGGCGGAGGCTGAGGGGCCTTGGCCAAGGGCTAGTAGTGGGAGGAGGAGAGTGATGAGGAAGGTGAGAGCCAGAGCAGTAGCCATTGATCATAAGTAAGTTAATTAATGTGTGATGGATGATGATGATGAGTGCGAGTGGCTAATGGGTTATAAGGGATGAGAGTCGTGCGGTAGTAGTGCTTCCTTGGTTGGAATGAGCTGGATGAGGCCTGGAATGGACAGAGAGATCAGATGAATTATACTAATTACGCTAATCAGGCTTGGGTTCCCTGATTAAATTTAACTGTCGATCCTAACCACCACGCTTACTAATGCGCGCAGTTGTTAATTAAGCAGAAATAAGGAGTAAGAAAAAGATTAATTAGTCAGGTTGGTTTTTGTTATAGAGAATTGATAAGATCATGCGATTTTGATTGTGTGTATATATTTAGATTTGTGATCTGTGCACCGGTGGTTGAGTACGCTATTGTCAATAGGCTCATTTCCGGCAAGGCAAACATTCTATCCGAAAATGACATTACTAGAAACGGATGGATCGATTAATTTGGAGGCGGTAGGGTTAATCAACCACCTAGGTAGCTCCTTTGAAATTCCAAGCAAAGCGTTGACTATATATATGTGGAGCAAGATATTACTCTTAATAATCTTAATTTGTTAGAATTAATACTCTTACCCACATAGTAATTAGCTAGCAATTAAACTGATAAAAGACGAATTAGCTAATGAACATCCTCTTAATTAAGTTTGAGCATAGTCAGACACAAGACTGCAAAGCCGCTAAAAATTATACTACTCCACTAATTAACTTGCTGGCCTAAATGATTAGAAGGGTATATATATACGTACATATGTGCTGAGCTGAAATCGTTCTAACCCATCATATACATCGACGCATTTATAGAGACATCTCATCTACTCCTATAAAATACTTTTATAAAAATATACAATGAATTAATATAACACACACACATCAAATAAGTTTTTTCTCTCATTGTTCTGCTAGGGATTGGTAGAGCTTTTGGAAAATGCCTTTTTTTCCCACTACGTACTTGGAGGCAATGCAGAGAGCGCTGGTAACGCAGGGGCGTTACTATGCCTTAAAGTCAGCGCCCTGCCAGCTACTCGGGCGCTACCGCTAGAGAGCGTGTCGAGCTAGTAGCGCCTGCAACGCCTTGGGCGTTACTGTGGGGCCGAAAGTATTAGTAGCGCCCAAGGCATTACTCAGGGCGCTACTGGTCAGAACTTGTCAGAGAGAGTAGCGCCAGCAATGCCATTGTGCGTTACGGTCGTCTATTTCAAAATATTAAAATAAATTTGAATACTAAAATATTTTTTCAAATATTTAAAAATTTCGATAATTTACAAATATTAACAAATTAAGATAATTTACAAATTTTAACAAAAAATGATATTAAAAAATATTAACAAATTAATTACGATATTAACAAAAATAAATATTAACTGAATAAATTAATTAGGTGCACATAAAATTAATGATCATTTTTTTTTGATTAAGTACGTTCATATTTCTTTTAGAAATTCCCATTAAAACTAATGATCATTTTTTTGATTAGTATGTTCATGTTTTCTTTTTCGGATTTGATAGAAAAATTCATTAGTTTCTAACCATGGAAAGATAAAGAAAATATAATTTTAAATAAAACTTACTCTCATTATTATTTACTAGTTTATCTAAAATAATGATAATAATAATATAGAATCCCATTATAGTAATAAAAATAATATAGAACAATCCATAATGACTATGGCATCTTTTATAAGTACAATACTTGAGAATCATGCAATATAGACAATTGGTGCAGTGGGAGATACTTGTTACCCATTTTCTCACCCTCGAGAGTGGGGTTCGAACCACACCGATGTGGGATGCGGAGGAAATTGCGCATTATTGGAATTTGGGATAGTAGCATACAGTAGAGGGTGTGGCGCTACCGAACTGTCGAGCTTTGTCGGGCTCGGTGGCGCCACAATAACGCGTTTTCTTTGAAATGTAGCGTCGAATGGTAGCGCCATGGTAACGCCCTTTGGCGTACCATTCGTAACGCCTTGGTAACGAAAGTGGCGTTACCAGCCCTTCTGCAAATACGTAGTGTCCCTACGAAATCCTTCTACTCCTATATTTTCGATTATTTCACCTCTCCTACACTGATTCCTTCACTTTACTCCTTCCTAGGGATGGCAACGGATCAGATTAACCGCGGATATATCTAAACCATAACCACGACCGCGAATATATAACTATCTGCGGTTAACGGATATCCACTAGTGCGGTTCTACTCAGACACCTATTAATGAATATCCGCGGATATCCGCGGATGACGGTTAATCCGCGGATAGTACATAAAGTTCAACAAAGTTTAACAAACATATTAAAAATCAGCATCAAAACCATCTTCGACCCCTAAGCTAAGGTAAGAATTACAAATGCAGAGCTTAAACTGATGAATCAGTTTGTTGGTTGTTAGGTTTTACAGTTTTCCACTAAAGTTTCACAAACTTTTGCAACAAAAATACAAGTCCTCTGCTTGGTCCTTCGCCATCAAGGAAGCTCTGGCGATGGAGGACTTAAGATCGAGATCGAGACCGACGAGCGTCGAGGACTCGAGAGAGGAGAGGAGGCGAGGAAAAATTGGCAGGGACAGGGAGCTGGGAGCAAGGAGAACTTAGGGCTTTTTTTCTCCCTTGTTAGCTTATGAATTTCTGAATTCTGATATGTGAGCGGCCGTCGAATTGAGGGGATGAAATGAGATTGCCCTAATGGGCTCAACTTCTGTGGTAACCCAAGAAAATATAATGGGCTTGAAAATATAATGAACTTTTGGCATAAATGTTGCATGGTTAGTTACATGGTTAACGGTTACGGATATCCGCGGTTCGGATAGCTGATATCCGTAACCGTAACCATTTATCTCACGGTTATCAAAATCCATCTACTAGCCAATAACCGCGGATAATAACCGCGGATATAACCGCTTATATGCCTCGATTATCCGCGGTTAACAGATATCATCCGACCCACTGCCATCCCTACTCCTTCCGTTTTCTTTCCTCCAACCCCTGCAATTGCTCTGCTGATAGTGTTGGACGCTTTGTCCGAAAGCATGACAGTCATCACACTCACGAAGGAGGAACCAGTGACAATCGATGTGGCCGGCATGGTTACAACAACGGTAGCGCGGCTCTCCCTTGCTGCTCGCAAGAGAGGTGGAGGAACAACTAGGAGAGGTAGAGGAATGGTGCAAGGATACGTAACAACGACTCCCGCTCAGGGTAGGAAAGAGCGAAAATTGACCCGATAATGGAAGAACCAGAGGAACAGGTAATTGAAACAGTGGAGACAATGAAGGCTCGCCCTGCCTTGAGCAACAAGGCTGTTGAAAATAGGTAATGGAGGTTTGGAGTCTTCCGTTTCTACATGTATGATTAAATTGACTCAAGTACGTCATTGATATGCTTGATATCTGATTTTGAGGTCGATTCTATGGCTAGATGTGTTATTCCAAGTATTTCTTTTGTTGCTTAAGTTTTTGCTTCCAGGACATTGTCTCTGTTTTTCATACCATACAACTTTAAGTTGCATCCGATTGGACAGCTGGTGGCCAATTGATGATCCACAATTTTACAGGTTACACCAGAGCACTGTAAGGGGCATTTAACTTGGTGGATAACACCGACCCATTGGTGTTGGTTGTGGAGCAATCATTAACATTGGGTGGCTAAGAGTGAGTGAAGTGAATGCCACTAGTCCAGATTGTTCTGTTACCATCATCAACAACATCAGGAACAGAATGGCTGGATGGGAGAACATACACGCCCGACGAAGATTCAATTTTGAGATGCACAAATCTCACGCCGTTGAGGATCGCTAGTTCGTACCACTATGTGACGACGCTATTGTTGTACTGTCGAATACTAGTTGGTGGGAGTTATCTACAAATACTGTACAATTTCATGGCGGACCCGTACCCTACAAAGCTGAGCTCGGAGGCCTTCTACTCCCTGTATTAAGATCCTCATTGGAGTGAACCATTGTCTACAACTGGATCTAGAATAGAAAGGTCATCAATCATCAACTTTCATTTCTCTTAATCACCGCCGACAACCACCTTATCGCCGCCACTCTCGTTGGACAAATCGTTGTTGACCTTCACGCTTACTCTGAAGCACGCTGTGAAAGCCCTTTCACATCGACAGTCGCGCCACAACAGTCTCCAGCCCAAAGATCTTTAATCATCGATCCGAGCTCATCGTCCTCCTTTGTAGGAGCGGAAAAGCTTGGGTCGGCGACAATCGGGGATATGGAGACGACGAGTCGATGATGCCGCGAGATCTAGGTCGATCCTTCGGTAACAGTATGGAGATCTTGAGGCAACGATAATCTAGGAATTCCTATGATTGACGGTGAAGCCAGAGGTGCGCAATGGGATGGTGTTGGCACTGGAGGAAGCCGCTACCAGTGCTGTCGTTTTGCAAATTCATTAATCTCATTTTGTTACAATTTTAGAAATCAGAATTTCTATAAGATTAGCATTTCCTATCGTTTTAATGGATTTGTTATAGTTAATGTTTCATAGGGTCTTCTGTTGTAATTTATTCATGGCTAATATACAGATCAATACCCTGAATTATGGTAAAATGGACGAATAAGGGTCTCAATAAAAAACAGTGCAAATAAGGGCTTGAGCTATTGAAAAATGTTGCAAATAAGGGTATGATCGAGACCCTCATCTGCTCCAAATCACTATAGTTCATGCCCTTATCTACACTGTTTTTTTCGTTGAGACCCTTAATCATATAGTTCATTATACTGATTTGTATTTTGAGCTTTATCCATATAAGTTGAAACCCAGTCAACATCCTTGTTGACTTGCCACATATGCTGCCACCTAGGTTGAGGTTAGTACCAGTCAAGGCACCCTAGCAAAATCCTGCAGTGAAACCTTACAGTGCGACTACTTCCACCATTAACTTTTACAAATCAATTGTTTAGTGTTTTAAGACTTCAATTAAAAAACATGTTAAGGATTATGATCTATAAAGTATTTCTTTGCCTACTAATTACTAGAACTATACAAATACTAATAATACAATATATATATATATATATGTATATATGCGTTGTGAACTTGGCAGTCTGTCGCAACATGTGGCCATGTGACTGCATATATACAACACAAACATATAGCTAGGACCGCCGTTGAGGATATTAATTAAATATTTATTCTTAAACACAAACAAACCTTGGGGGTGAAAAAACGAAAAAACTGTTTACTACTCTACTATAACTAATTGGGCAGTTCTGTCTGTCTGACTATCTGCTGTGACTTCATCTTAAGGTCCTACCTACGAGGCTCCATGACTAATGGGCCTCCCGGGCCCGAGTCCCTTTATTTGCCTCCACATAAGGATTGACTCTTGGGCTCAAGAGGTGAGAGTTGGGGGGCTGGCTGGATTAAAATCTATCACCACGAGAATTAGCGTGTCACTTGTGTTATCCACACTTTAACAATCTCAAGTAGGGGTGTGCATTGGTTCGGTCGAACCGAATAAACCGACGAACCGAACCGATTCAGTTTTGTCGGTTCGGTTTTTTCGGTTATGTGGTCGGTTTCGATTAAAAATCGAATGGTATTTGGTCGGTTCGGTTCGGTTTCGGTTGTGGTATTCGGTTTATTCGGTGACCGAATAAACCGAATACCACAACCCAGCCCAACTAAACCAGCCCAGACTTCCAACTTCCAAGCCCATAACTCATTCCCATTATCCATCCCCCCAAGCCCAAATATAACCCAAGCCCATAATAAGTCTAACCCAACCCATACCCTCAATTACCCAACCCAATCTAGTAACTTAGTAAGTAACCTCCTGTAAGTGTAACCCTTCCCCTTCCTCCCCTAACACGCCCGACGCTGCTGCTTGCTGCTGCCTCGCTCTGCTGCCCTGCCTCCGCTGCTGCTGCGCTCTGCCTCTCGGCGCGCCTCGCCCTTGCCTCTCCTCGCCGGCTCGCCCTCGCCGCGCCTCGCCTAGCCCTCACCTCGCCCTTGCCTCGCCTCGCCTAGCCTCGCCTCGCCCTTGCCTCCTCCTCTCCTCGGCTCACCCCCCTTGGAACCCGACGCTGCTGCTGCTGGCCGCTCCACGCCTCGCCCTTGCCTCCTCACAGTAAGTTAACTAGTTTCCTATAGATTTTCCACGCCTCAGTAGGAGTAGCTTTCATAATGTATGTTAGTAAATTCCAAGCTTTCAGTAAGTTAATTAGTATATATGTATGTTAGTAAATTCCACATTTTCTCTAACTCAATAATGTTTTAGCAATGATTGTGGTGATTAGAAAACTTGGTGAATCATGTCTACTTCTGATCGAATCCATCTCTCAATAGTTGACGTCGGGACATGTGTTCTGTTCATACAACAGCAGCTTGCCTCTGCATTTTGTTTATACAGCAGCAAGCAAGAGTGAACAAAATAGATAGTACTCCATTAGACCACTTTGTTTATACAGATGAATGAAGTGAATTTTGTTTTCCCCACAAGAGCAAGGCCTTTGGACGTTCGGTTTATTCGGCCGAAAACCGAACCGAAACCGATCGGTTTCGGTTTGTTCGGTTTTGTGGTCGAATTCGGTTTGTTCGGTTTCTTACCATCCGCGACCGAAAACCGACCAAACTTCGGTTCGGTTAAAACCGAACCGACCGAATACCCACTCCTAATCTCAAGGTAATTAATTGTAAGTTTCCTATAGCTAAGTTGCATCTTTTTATGATACTTTATTTTCAATTGTTGGACCAACTAATCCATCCACTAAGTAAGGTTCAAGGCTCAAATCTAGATTTGCTTGGAGGAAAAGTCGCAGTGTTCCAAAATCTACCTGCTTTTCCCGTTCGGAAATCGGAAATTCCGAATGCTGTTAATTAAAAGGATTCGCACTTCAGTAACCCTCAAACTTCCGAGCTTGTATCAAGTTGGCCCAACTAAAGGTTAAGTCATATGAAGTTCAACCACATGATTTCCGTAATTGATACAAGCGACCAAGTATCCATAATTGATCTTTACTCTAAGTCAGTTAGGATTTGGACACACAAAAATACCAGAAAAGTTAAAATGTTCTACTATCGTTATAGCTTAGTATCCATAATTCATCTTTACTCTAATACAGTGGTGTCATTTGGCATTAAAATTGCACCCTTAACCTTCAAATCCCGGTTTATAACTTGTAATTGGCCCATTTTGTATCTGTAGATTGTTTTATTGATGAGTTAGTTACCAAGCAGGGCTGCGGAGTGGTGGATGAGGTTGAGGCCTAAAGGGAGGCGACAATGATGAGATGGCGATGTGGACTGTGGTGGACAATGGGCTTTGTGTACTATTAAAAGTTCATGGGTCATTTTGTATGTTTTAGAAGTGTAAAGGTCCGTTTAATAAAAGTAAAGTAAGTTCATGGCTCACGGGTGAATTGTTTTCTCCTTCCTTCATTTGAGGTTTTTTCCCTTAAAACCCTTACAGGAAAATCCCCTTTTAGCACAAAACCCTTCTCTGCTGTTCATCTCCGTCGAGCTCTTGGTCCTCGTTGTTGGTAAGTCGCATCGTGCTTTGATTTTTCCTCAGCTTTGAGTCTCATGTTGCATTGCAGAACTTCTTCTGTTTGTTCTTTTTAGTTTAATTTGGTCGCGCGACCTAGCTAGTTATGGTAGCATGCCAAATTAACCGAAGCTCTTTGTTTCTTGGCTGATCTTAGAAGGCATGGATGTTTTGTGTAACCGTGGTGTTCTTGTTATTCCTCTAGGTATGTCTTTGCCTGTGTAAATTGTTTCTCATTTACCAGCCGTTTACGAACTCTGCATCCATATTTTTTTTGGAAATGTTTTCTAGTCATAGATGTTGAGTTGCTTGTTGATCTTCTTTCACTTTTGGGTGGATGTTCTAGTTTGTCTTGATTACAGATAGTCAGTATTCTGATCTGTTTCCTATATCAGTGCCCATTTCCAAGTGCTAGTTCCTTTCGATTTTGGGTAATCATCTTATTCGTTATGCTCTCCAAAAGTTCGTTTTGCTATTAGTACAAAAACTACACCGCTTTCCATTTCTTCTGAACTTAAAGCCTTCAAACTCACATTTGTTATTTTTTTCATCTGTGTTCTTTCGTTACTAGTTTTCCCAGTGTTCTTTTATACAATACTCTTGTGGCTTAAGTTCCATGCTGCATATTTACTTGATGTATGTTTTATGATTTTCACTGTCGCTGCCTGTAGTTTAGCATCTCATCTTTATTTTCTTTGGCACTACCTAGAAACATGAACCTCAACAATGTCAAAGTTCCCAAAATGCCTGCTGGTGGTGCTATTTCTGCTTTGGTTAAGCTGGGAGTCATCGGCAGCATTGGTTTGTATGGACTCTCCAACAGTCTCTACAATGTCGAGGGAGGGCACAGAGCCATAGTCTTCAACCGTTTAGTTGGCGTCAAAGAGGAGGTTTTATTTTCATTTTATTTTTTATTAATAACAGCTTGGTAAAATTGAGAACAATATGTATTTGGTCTCTTTGTTACCTGCTCATAGCTTAATGTTTTGTCATTTCATTGTCATCATGATAATAATTACGCCAAGGCAAAGTGGTTGGTTTATCAGCCGCTCTCTATTACTGCTTGTTGAACCCTCATATAATGAATTTACAGTTCTGTTTCACTCAGGTTAGTTGAATGGCATGTCAAGTTTAAGCCCATAGAAGCATATAAATGCATGAGTCAATACTTTCACTCTCTTTCTCTCTCTCGCTCTCTCTGTAGTAACAATGTATTGATTAACATGATTGGATTGCAAACGCATTTCTTGCACTTTTGCACAAAATTTGGAAGAAACAGGTGTTTTCATGAGGGTATCAATCCTATGGATAATAAATAGTACTCCGTCTCTTACTGGATGTTAAAAAACTTAATATGCTTATGATTTCTTTTATATATAAAGGATATTGGCTTAGGTGTTCTGGTTTGAGATGTCTAAGGTTGGGAGCATTTTTTTCCCTTGTTCTAGCATGTGTGTTCCTTATAGTTTTCTTTACAAAATGACTTGTTTCAAATCAGACTTTAATGGAGGAATTGAATTTTTCTATATGGGTTAAAAAATTTTCTTTAAGTGCTCTGTTTCGTACTTTTGTTTTATTTTAATGAATTGTTCTGCATTCAGCATTGTCTTGTCTATGGACTTCTTGATCTAACAAGGCAGCAATCTGATGGAATTATTCTTTCCTTGGCAGTTTGAGATGATTTCTTTTCCTTGACCTCTCCAAAGGTCATGCTTTATAACATAATCCAAAACTCAGAAAAGCACTGTTTAGATCTTAACCTGCTTTCTTTCTGTCATCTTAGTGGCTTTAGCCATCTTAAACTCCATGGAGGTTTCATTTAATCTTTTCCATCGTCCAGTTACTACTACTAGCCACATTGCACTGCATGGAGTTTGATTGTTGCACTTTGCACAGTAAGGTGACAGTTTTGCCATGCAGGTATGGTGTGCTTATCACTTATAGTCTGCAGGTATATCCTGAAGGTACACATCTAATGATTCCATGGTTTGAGAGGCCTGTCATCTATGACATTCGTGCAAAACCTCATCTTGTTGAGAGCACATCAGGAAGTCGCGATCTGCAGATGGTAAGTGTCGATCCTGTTGCACGTGAACAGTGTATTTTACTGGATTTCACCATTTCAGAGTAATCTTAACAAGTACCCTGCAGATCTAAGGTTTGCATAATTTATGTTTATGCAGGTGAGAATTGGCCTTAGAGTTCTCACTCGTCCTGTTGCGGATCAGTTACCCACTATTTACCGAACTCTTGGTGAGAACTATAACGAGAGAGTCCTACCCTCTATCATTCATGAAACTCTCAAAGCTGTGGTTGCTCAGTATAATGCTAGCCAGCTCATTACTCAGAGAGAGGTTGACATTCCTTAATGATAAATTGTAGTACTATTTTTATTTACTTGGGCTTGAATATTTTGATAATCTTTTCCCCACTGGTTATTCTAGTCTGTTAGCAGAGAGATAAGAAAGGTATTGACCGAGCGGGCAGCCAATTTTAAAATTGTACTGGATGATGTGTCCATCACCAGCCTTACCTTTGGGAGGGAATTCACTGCTGCGATTGAGGCCAAACAGGTTGCTGCACAAGAAGCTGAAAGGGCTAAATTCATTGTGGAAAAGGCTGAACAAGATAAGAAAAGTGCAGTCATCCGAGCTGAGGTTAGAACATGCAGAGAAAATGCTTGATTTAGCTTATCCTACCCCTGCATGCTCACCCATGTGCACACACCAAATGTCTCCGCTGAGCCCAGCCACCTTGGCATTTCAGTGGGCATTATTGTTTGTCCTTTCTGCAAGAAGAATGAACCTCAACTTAAACTTGTCAGCTATCATTCTTAAAGGTTCTGATTTTCGTGGATATTTGCTGGCAGGGAGAAGCAAGGAGTGCAGAGCTTATTGGTCTGGCTATTGCTAAAAATCCAGCTTTCACTTCACTGAGAAGAATTGAAGCTGCTAGAGAAATTGCTCAGACCATCGCGAACTCCGCCAACAGAGTGTACTTGAACTCAGATGAGCTGTTGCTGAACCTGCAACAGATGAATCTGGAAGCCAACCAAAAGTAAGTGTCCAATTGAGCCATTGTCTGGAAACTGTCCCAAGTCATTGGTTCAAAGCTTTGCGGTTACATGGTTCATCTTCAATATCTGTGGTGCTAGAATTAGTATGAGAGGCAGCGATTGGAATTGGAGACATGTTGTTTACTTAGTTACGAGTAAGGAATACTCAAGTACTTTACGGTTGTGTTGGGGAGCGTAGTTTTCGTAACAATTGTGCAAAATTGAAATAAATCCAAAAGATATATGGGTTGGTTGGTTGTTTTATATCATAGGGGAAGGAAGGGTTTTTGACGTGGGCAGGTTTCGTAAGTATGAATGCATGAAAAGATAAATTAGTGGGAGCAGGTGGTGGTGTTTAGCGGACGATTAGATTAATGTTATGTCATGCATACTGGTACAAGACATGAGAATTCAGCAGGCAGGCAGGCAGGCACTCCATGTGTAACGTACGTCTTCATCACCAATGTCATTCAAGTACGTGTACATCTTATGTAGTACCTTGCTTGTAATGAAATGACATTGGACTTTCCATAATTTCTGAAAATGTTCATCCAACCTGACATCAATCACAAAATTTAATAATTTTCATACTTATTTTACTTTACGGACTAGACTGGTCATGCCTTATTATTAGCAAAGTACTTGTGGAGATATTCTCATACTTAAATTTGTCAGAAAAATAAAAGTGTGATTTGAATCGAAGGCATGCATTCATGTTTATGGCGGATAAAACAAAGAAACTAAGAAAAATGGTTGACGGTAGGAACACGTGGGAGGGACGGCTGATGAAACAGAAGGCGACAAGTTTGGGATGAGCAACGACGTTACGCGGTAAGATCCATGGAATTAGGGCTTTTAGATCGGACGAAGCACAGAAGACATCAGCGCCACGTGGTGGGCCCAGACGTGACATAGCATCATCACACGGTTGGTGAGGTTAGAAATACAATCCCATTTGCTTTTAACTGCCAGGCCAGGCCAGGCCAGCCGAATGGATTGGAAGGGTAACTACTTGTCACTTGTTTTATTTCCTGTTTTTATTATGGGACTACTTAACTGGTAAATAAATAAAATAATAAGATTAGGTATCGATTTTGGTTTGGGCTTGATATACGTCAACGTCACCGCATTTGCAGTCCGTCACCATGCTATGAGCTTGTGACGGAAGCCGAATGCAAAAAATAATAAATGTAGTAGATATATGCATGTATGGGACGATATGGGTTTTAATTTATTTATTACTATTAAGAGATGGTTTGATCCGAATTCTAAATAATCTGAATTGGAATTGACCCGAACCCAAAGGTATCCGAAATTACCCAAAATATATATATATATATATATATAATTAAAACTAAAGATTAAACAAGTAAATAATTTTTCTCTTTTCCAATTTTTGTCCAACAAATTTTTTATGTTTTCTTTTTAGAAACCTTTTTAGTTTTCACTTTTTATATCAACTTTACCTTATTACTTCTTCCGTCTCATGAGTATTAAAACACTTTTCTCTTTAGGATATCTTCAAAAGTAATGCAAAATTTACTTTTTGTTAACTTTGTACATATTAATTCACAAAATAATCATTACCTCTAATTTTAAGAAATAAAACATTAAAAATAGTCAATATGGATATCTTTCTTCTCCAAATAAAATTTTCTATTCAATAATATAATTTTTTTATTTTTATTCTTTAAATATTTATCATTATAATTTTATTTTATTTTACCGTTCTTCCTCGATTTTTGTGTTTAATTACATCTTTTAAAATAGAAAAGTGTAAAGTGGGAAGATCAATACCAAAAAAATTTCATCTTAATCTTTATGTCAAGTCAAAATGTTGCATCACATTTCGGACGAAGTGAGTGCTTTTTATTTTAGTTTTCACAACAAAAAATTTATCTTATACCAAATTAGTACAATACCCTCAAATCAACAATATTAATTAATTTCTATACCTAGTCACCTCTAAACTCGATTTCATGAGAATAAAAGTCTATCAAGTCGTCATTACACCGAGATGATCTCAACTCGAAACCGATCCGAAAAGCTTATACCCAAAACTACCCGAACCCGTTCTCAACCTAAACTCGAATAGAAATCAACACAATCCCAATATCAACGCAAACCAGACCCAATTCAAAATCGGCTTAAAACGAAACAATTCAAAACCCAAATAACCTCAACATAAAACAAATCAACCCGCCCTTGAATGACCCAACCCGAATGAGACCCACCCCAACCGATTGACATCAAATTGGTACCATAGGCTCTACACGTAAAAGAACATGAAGATGATGCATTCCATTTTTTATTACGCCATCTATCAATCGCTCGCTCGCTCGCACCAAACGCCACGTCATCCCTTACCCTCATCAGCCGCAACCAAGCAACCGACCCAACCTTAATTTCCAACTCATCCCAGCCACCAATAGTATACGCTACACGCTATAACGTTTTGGGGGGGGGGGGGATTAGCGTTTGGGATGAGTGTTAGAGTTTGAAATTTTCTCTGAGCGGGTGTGCTAACTTCTTCGAATATCTACCATTAAAAATTACTCCATACGAGAGCGTAGTAATCAATACAAAAAAAAAATCATCATTACAATAGTACTAATGTACTATCACTTATCAATGGCATGCAAAAAACTTTATCAGCGGGATTGGAAATCTATTGATAACTATATGAGGACGCTTTAGCATTAGAGGAGGAGCTATAATATCGATCAACCAAGTAAAACTACTTTTTAGCAAACAATAATTAATGAAGAGATAGAGTCTGCCCTGTAATTAATGGTCGAGTATTACGTGAATATATATATATATATATATATATATATATATATATATATATATATATATATATATATATATATATATATATATATATATATCGATAGTCGTTGATTATATTTCAATTTTGAGAACGGTACATGTGTAATCAATTTGTTTTAGGAATATTTGAAGCTTTTATCGTTACTGAAAAAATGCTTGTGCATGAGTAGGACATCGACAATATATAGTACTGACAACAATATAGTGGTCGTCGAGAAACACATGTTTGTTATGCCCACACACACACACGTGTGTGGATTGCATCTATAATCACACTTACTTTAGCTCTAAAAAGACTGAATATATGTGTGAAAATTGTTGTGGAAAAATGACTGTTAAAGGCAAGTATATATGTATGGATAACATTTTTTTAACCAGGTTCGTAGGGTAAAAGAACTTTTTTTAAAAAAAAAAAGGATAAAAAAGATGTATATTTGCAAATTCCAAAGAGGGAGGTTAGAAAACAGCCCACGAGCGCGTCGGCGTCATCCCCTTGAATTTTTAATTAAGCAGAGTTGACTTGACGGCCCCGTTCTTGACCCAAGACCTCTTCAAACCACTCCAGTACTCATCTCTATAAAATCGCACCCTCACACCCTCACACCTTCCTCCAATTCTCACAAACCTCAATCATATCGATCGCAGCAATGCAACAGGCAATCCCTTACAAGACCAGCTGGCAGCCGCCGGCCTTCTCCCTCAGCAAGGAGGCCACCGACATGCTCAAGCTCGTCTCCGAGAACGCCGTCATCGTCGTCTCCCGGAAAGGCTGCTGTATGAGCCACGTCGTGCGCCGCCTGCTGCTCGCGCTCGGCGTCAACCCCGCCGTCTACGAGATTGAGGAGAAGGAGGAGGTGGCGGTGGTCAAGAAGTTGGAGGCCATCGCCGATAACGGAAACGGCGGCTCCGGGGATTTGCAGTTACCGGCCGTGTTTATCGGCGGGAGGCTGTTTGGGGGATTGGACCGGATTATGGCCACGCATATTACTGGGGAGCTAATTCCTGTTTTAAAACAAGCTGGTGCTTTGTGGCTTTGATATCAGGGACTAATAACTAGTAGTACATTTATGACGTACGGATTAATTAACGCATATGAACTTCTTTATAATTTTTTTTTCTTCCCTTTCTTCTATTTCTTTCTTTAGACAGCTTGTAGGTTTGAATTAGACACAGACAGAGAGTGAGAGACATAGTATATAGGATTGGTCATCTTCTTGTATCTAAATGTTAATTTGAATCACCAAGGTGGGGGCTTTTGCTTGATTTCTCCTGTATATTTTGTAGATTTCAGACTTTACCCAACAATTTTTCAAGTATATGTGAATAATTCAACTATCTGAATATCAAATTTAATTATAGTTTGTGTTCAATTTCTCCAACTTTTACTCATATCATATATATATATAGTAGTAGTAATTAAACTTTCTATCACAAACAGACAAAAGTTTCAAAATTACTTATTTTCATCCAATTTTTGTACTTCACAAAACCTCCATCAATTTTTCAGAGAATCACTCTTTTTCTTCGCCAAAATAACTTTTGGCCCGCTGCCCGCCTAATTTAATTGGGTAAGGTTTGGTTATTTATGCTAACAAATGATGAAAAAACCAACAACTATTTTTTTATTTTTTATTTTTTGAATTTCCCTCTTAAAATGTGATATTTTTTGGAGGGAAATTCATGGGAAAGATTTGTTGATTTTTTGCAATTTACACAAATACATGACTAATGGTTGGATTTGATCACATCAAACCACACCACGTGGAGTTAGTTACATCCTCCCTGTTACTTCCTTGTTGACTGACGACACAAAAGATATTTTTTTCGGCCGTCTATTTATTTTTTAACTTTGTAGGTGGGCACTTACTGGACTGGACTAAGGTAAGGGTGGGTTTGATTACGTGAAATGGATTAATTTATTTGTATTATTGCTTAACAGGAAAAAATATTAAAAATATTAAAAATTTAAGATATCAACTTTTTAGTTGTATGTTAAAATTTCAAAATTATAATTTAAATTGATATAGAAATAAAATTCTAAAATAAATATTAAAAAACAAGTATTATATTATTTTTTGTAGAGAGGAATTAAATGCGAAGAAAACTTTATGTTTATTTATGAGGAGCATTGTAATGTTTTTGTTGTAGTTTGCACAAAAGAAGTGCACAGCACAAAGTCCGGCCCAGCGACATTCATGGGTTTCTTTGTAAAGAAGAAATTATCTGTCATGAGCCCACAGCCGGTTAAATTAGGAACCCAGCCCACAGCAGCAATTGGATGTTCACATCATCATCATCATCATCATCATCATCATCATCATCATCATCATCATCATCATCATCATGTGACGTGGAGATTATCTTTTTATTTTTAGTTTTCTCCTAGATCGTCTTCATGTTTGGGTTTCCCTAGTTCATGATTTTTTCTGATTTCAATACTATTCAAGGAAGATGAAGTTTCTTGCTGGTTTAATCTCATGTTAGTTATTGTAGTTTGGTATCAAATTGATTTACATGCAGTAACGGAATTAGTAAGGGACAGGGGGTGCTACTGCCCCCAAAGTTGATGGTGGGTATATGGTAAAAATTATGAGGATTAATGTAATAATTTGCCCACTAACCTCCCACTTAATCTAAAATAAATTTTTTCTCTTATTATTAAACCCCAACTTAAATTACCGATTCTATTCTTCACCTAGGTGAAAAATCACCTAGTAATGAAAAGACTATACTACCCTTAGTTACAAAGGCTATTTGTTTGCTAATTCTAATGGTTTACTGTCGCTTCCATTTACAGTGAGCGAGGCCACGATCGATTGCCAGGCCGTTGAGAGCGTCGTCTCTGCTCGCTTCCTTGGCCAACCACAAGTGAAGCTAATCGGCGATGGAGACGATCGAAGGTGTGGTGATCGGTGTCGATTGTAGTTCGCGATAGATCGGCGAGTGACGAGTAGAGATCGGAGACGCCGCGCGGCGGCGGTGGCGTTGGCGGCGAGCATCCAGCGGCGGCAATGCAAAAGCGATGACGAGACGAGCGGTGATCAGTGAGCGGCGCCAGCGATGTCATCTGCTCCGGTGAGATTAAAGTCTGGTAATTAATGTTTCTTGTTTCTTGTTTGTTGTTGTTGTTATTGTCCATATTACCGATTATTCACCTTCTTTTGTCCATGTGCATCCAGAGTTTACTCATCCAGCGATGATTGGTGACATGATGAGCTGCCACCAGTAACCGAGAAACGAATATTAGAGGCATCGAGCGATGAAAATAGAGCATCGATGGCTGCTTTCATGATGGTGAGGTTACTCAACCTTGGTGATTCTGTCCGGGAAGAGGGGGAAGAACGTTGGAAAGCTGCGAGGATGACGGCTAGCAAAGTGCGATGAGCTTCTTTCACGACAAGGAGTAGAATCATTTCATTGACGTCTGCAACAATATCATTCATGTGCTGGATTAGTTCGTTTATTTATGTTGGATTCGTTTCATTTTTATTACTTATAGATGTCTATTAAGAAGTGCTAAAACATCTTGGAAATATCGTTGATATGTCTTGACATATATCTTTATCCATAAACACATTTACAACAATGACTTGGCCTTCTTTGTTGGTAGTAGTGTAGAGCATGTTGTTGAATCTCCTGTTATTCATGAAGCTAGTGCCTCTTGGGTGGAATGGTGTCAATGGTGAATGGAACCTAGAAAGTCTAAAAGTTGACATCATTGGCTTGATTGCACCTTTGTACTCCGTTCCATGTTCATGTAGATGGCAAATGGTACCAGAACCTAGAACGTCTAAAATGTTTGATGCTATTTCATCATTATTAATGTGATTTCATCTGAAGTGTTTTTAGTGATGAATGTATTTGATAGATAAAATTCTAGTAGTTGACATATCAATGATAGTTAGTAGACATTTATCTAAAATATTATTCTAAATAGTAAAAACACGATAAATGAACCACTCATTGAAGAAATAAAACCACTTTAAATTTAGAAACAATAAAGCATTATATAATTAGTTTGATGTTATTTCATCATTATTAGTTTGATCTCGTCTGAAGTAATTTTAGTGTTGAACGTACTTGACAGATCAAATTCTAGTAGTTGACATATCAGTAATAGTTAGTAGACATTTATCTGAAATATTATTCTTAATAGTAAACACGATAAACAGAACCACTCCTTGAAGAAATAAAACCACTTTAAATTTAGAAACAATAAAGTATTATATAATTAGTTTGATCTCATCAAGTAATTTTAGTGATGAACATACATGACATATCAAATTCTAGTAGTTGACATATTAATGATAGTTAGTAGACATTTATCTGAAATATTATTCTAAATAGTAAAAACATGATAAACAAAACCTTTCCTTGAAGAAATAAAACACCCACTTTAAATTTAGAAACAATAAATCATTATATAATTAGCTTGATGTTATTTCATCATTATAGTTTGATGTCATCTGAAGTAATTTTAGTGGTGAACGTACTAAACATGACTTTATATGATTACTAGATATTTTCTTCCCACCTTGGCTTCTAAAAGAGTTCAGATTAATCATTACATGCTTTAACATCCAACTAGAAAAGAGAGACGAGTTTTAACCATAACGAACTGGACTTCTAAAAATTACACAGTTATTTTGCACCACTACATAATAGATTTCCAATTGCTGAGTCTTCAATAAAAGATTTTCCGATGCAATCGAATGGATGGATTAAGCATGCAATGCTGCAGCTGAGTGATGCTAGCTAGACAGACTGCATTCTTCACGGCTACTATCTCTGGAAATAGATTGACCACTATCCACGGTAACAATAAACTCACTTCTATATCACGTTGCCCATGAAGCTAGTAGACATTTCTCACTTCCATAGTTGAAATTTCCCTTGTAGCTGGTAGACACCTTCAAATTAATCAACAAGTTAAGAAACCCTTAACAACAAATTATCCTAAGATGATGAGTTTACTAACTTACAAAGAGCAGATAATACCACAAAAACTCCTAGTGGTTTCAAATGGGTAACAATCGGACATGAACTAAACGTAGCTAATTATGGCTAACCTAAAAGTCTAAAGTTATACCACAAAAAATATAGACATGGCTTCTGCAGGCTTGACAGTTCATCCAAAGACAATTGACTTTGACTGTACAAAATAATTCATAAAAAGGGGGAAAATGACAAATAGTTCAGAATTGACAAATCTAGATTGAACAATTGATATATCCAAGGTACATGATAGACAAGTTTAAGGAAATTGAGCAACGGAGATCAAACACAAGTAAAAATAGGACAAGAAATGATTGAATTCCAACTTAGAGAACCCATGGCTAGTAGACATTTCTCACTTTAATAGTTGAAATTTCCCTTGTAGGTGGTAGACATTTCGAATTAATAACAGATTTAAGGAACACTCAATATCAAATATATCGTAAGATCAGTTCACTAACAAACAGAGAGCAAATAATACCACAAAAATTTCTAGTAGTATCAAAAGGCAAAATGATCAAACCTGAACTAAATGTAACTAAATATTTTAGCTAACCTAAAATCTAAAGGCAATTGACTGCATAGAATAATTCATAGAAGGAGGCAACCATTAGGTAGTCTAGAATTGACATTTATAGATTGAGCAATGGACATATCTAAGGTACATGATAGACAGATTTCTGGAAATTGAGTCATGGATATCAACCACAAGTTATTGACATTTTAAACCATTAGCTAGCAAGCAATATAAATGTAGTAGTGATTAACGGTAATTAACAAAATCAACACTAGCATCAAATTTGGATAATATATAATTTATAATACTACTTTCTCTAATTTTGCGTTCTTTGTTCCTACACATCCAACCAAATCCAAAGAAACATATCTCCACGAGCGGGTGTGCAGAGCATCGAACTTTCTTGAATAGGACATGTACATGTATTAAGTGTATCAAATAGACAATAGCACTGCAGCTTCCTGATAACAAGATTGGATATTCTAGGAGCAAGTACTGGTGGAACAAGAAAATAGGTAAAAACTTTCTCCATAGAAAGTTTTTCTGAAACGCACCTTCATATTTTTTATAGAAGTTTGAAGATGCGCTAATCAGGAAACACGCGAACCGGCACGAGCTTCTTAGAATCATCAACTCATTACTTGATTCAAGAAAATCTTTAGTAGAATGGAAAGAACGACTCGAAATACACCGTCAATCAAGTTCTCACCCATTGTCAAATACACTTCATCAATCTATCACTAGACATTACAGAAAAAAGTATCTAAAGAAGTATCTATCAAACTCTCAAGAAAGATCTATATAATTGTTGAAAATAGAAACCTAGCTACTGTAACTAGGCATTCTTAATTGTTTTAAAATATCATTCTTATTTGTTCAAAGTCTGGCTACTGTAACTACTTGTACTTGTGCATGTAATTGAAAAACTCTGCATTATTTTTTTGTCCCGCTTCAATTCATCCCGTTCATCAGAATGATATGTCAAACTCTCAAGAAAGATCACTGTCAAACTCTCAAGTATCTCAAAAAAGTATCTACCAAACTCTCAAGTAGTTACAATATCTCTATATAATGATATGTCTAAAACAAATAAGAACGATGTTCGATATGTCTGTAAGATGTGTTTGCAGCAGTACGCAAATGTACAAGCTAACTAATGTGTAACAATTAAATCTGCAACAATAACAAAATCTACCAAAGCAACAATAAACCATATGGCTTTGATCCACGTAAAAATTAACCATCAAGAGACGAGACAAGAAATATCGAAAAATTTCAGATCCAATACGGATTAAAAAAACGTAATCGGTGAAATTATAAATCGTTTGAGGCCGCACCTGAACATGATTGACGAGTTGAAGTTCTCTACCTCAATGCTCATTGCAGGAACGTTGATCACCTAGAACGCGACTACCAGACATGAGATCGAAGGCGGTAGACATAGGAGGCGGCGGCGGGACGCGAGTGGCGGCGGCAATGGACAAATCGCAAGATCATCTTAGGAACTACAAAGCGAGAGCGACAACGGCGAGATGCGAGCAGCCATGGATGAATCATGAGATCATCTTCTAGAACAGGTGATCGATAGCCGCGAGGGCGAGACGTGAGCTATAGCAGCAGTGGACGAATCACTAGATCTTCTTCCTAAAATGAATATAGAGAGCAGCATGTACAGAGACAGACTCGAGTGTCGATGGCGAGACAGGAGCGTCAACGGCGAAAAGCGAGCTTCGACGGTGAGACAAGATCGTCTTCAGGAAGAGGGAAAGTTTCATACAGCAGCAGCAGGTACGATTAGAAAAAATTGCTTTGTGCTTGTTTTCAGCAATAGATTAAAGTGGGAAGGGCAATTTTGTAATTGGCATTTAGGTGAGCTTGGGCTCAACTTTGTTATTTATTGGTCTTAGGTGATTCTTCACCTAGGTGAAGAATAACCGGATTGAACTTAAATAGTCTTTTTTTTTCTCACATACCCAGATTGCATCCATAAAAAAAGACAACTCAACTTGGTTAGGTAAAATAAATTTGGTCCCTATTTTCTATTTATAGTTTTATCTAAGTCATTTAAATTTGATATGTTGCGGTAATCTTTAATTTTTCGTTTTAATAATCTTATAGTACATTTAAATTTCGGATTTATGCGCGGTAGTTTTTGTGAGATTGTTTATATATAATTTAATTTTTATTACTAATCCATTTTTATTTTTGTACTTGTCATGAGTTTGAGTTTATTATTACACACAATTCTCTTTTTTATTAATTTCTCACATTTTTTGTTTCTTTATTTGAAAATATTGCTTTCTATAAAAAATCAAGTAAAAGAAATAAAAATGAACCATGATACCAATTTGGTTGTATGAATTTGTATTATTATTTTTCTACGTAAAAGGTTAGTGGACTAAAAAAAATTCGTAGATCAATTTTTATGTTCTCAATCGAGTTAAGAGTTAATTATTAGTGGCAGATTCAATGGAAAGCAACGTCGCTAACCTCCATTACTTCAACTATTACTATATATGGAGATTGGTCTACGGTCATTATAAAGTGGATTAAGACCGACGTTTTATGATTGCAAATTTCAATTTCTAATTTAATCTACCCATCAGCCCCTCAACTTCGAATTCTTGGTTATGTCACTAACTACATGACTGAAAAATGACAAATAGTAATTATTTGTTCATGGCTAAAACAAACTTCTATCTATTGATTCGACAAGTTGCAGATTAAATGACGGCCATCTAAGGAACACAATGCAAGGTACCCAATCCACTTGAATTGCATTGGGTCATGTGCACCAGTAATGCAAATAAAAAAACCATACTATATATTCTCTCACCTACAACAAGGCGGCCCGTGATGAGTCTCTCTGTCTCCATCCCATATCTCAATTTTTAATTAATAAAAATTATTAAATAATTTTAAAAATATATATAGAAATTGGAAACATTGATATAATGTATGCGTATAAATTATTTGATCTTTTTCTATAAAAATTATTTGACTTTATAGGTTAACATGTCAAAGAAAATAAATCATGGAATAGATTAAATAGAGTAGATTAAATGGTAAAATTCAAATAAAATAATATTTATGGGACGAAAGGAGTAATACTTTTTTTAACAGCAATTTTTTTTATTAGAGGAAAAAGAAAATTACACCTAAATTACACTAGAAATACCCTTAAACCCACTTCTACTTGATCCAAGCGGACCAAGCCCACTAGCCCATATGCCCAATAGCCTACATCCAATTTGAAATCCCTTAAGCAATTAAACAATCCCTCAACCAAAAAGAAAAGAAAAAAATAATAAAAGAGATGATAAAGGAGACACACATTTTCAAGCTGCTAGCACCTATTCCCACTTTTCAGGCTGAAACTTTCCCTAAATCACGGAACAAGTTTCTACTCTTTCCCATGCAAAAGTTGTTCGCATGTACCATCACCATAGTTAAAAGAACCGGACCGGACGGTCGGACCGGTTAAACCGTGAACCGGTGCATGTCCGGTCCGGTTATTGGTTTTGCACCACATTGGTAAAAAATCGGTCAAAACCGGTCAAAACCAATTAAACCGAAAACCAATTAAACCGTGGTTCAACCAAAATTAGATGAAAAAATCAAATTTAATTTTTTTAAAAAAAAAAACAAACTCAAATAAGGAAAAAAACTCAAATTTAATTGAGGAGTGAGAGTCAATATTAGGGTTTTATCTACTTAACTCTAAATCATCCACAAAGTTTTATTTTTTGTTCAAATAAACTCTTATATTCTTTACAATTATTACTTTAACCTTTCATCTTTTAAGTAAATAATAATAGTTCTTATTGATTCTTAAAAATATGCATTATTATATGAATTATTTTGTTGCTTCTATAAGGTTGGTACTTTATTAATAATTTATAATAATATAAAATTAACGGTCCAAACACTAGTTCAACAGATTCGACAGATTAAACCTTGAACCACTAACTTTACTCTCAATGAACGGTTCGAACCATGACCATCACCAACTCTCACATGACCGGCGATATCACCGTCGAGGCGCACCGCCGATGAGTCCGATGAGCGCGTTGCCAACACCATCTCGTCCTTAGCTCGCCTCGACACTTCTCCTCCCTGTTCACCTCGACACCTCCTCTCTCGACATCCAAGCCTCTACCTGCTACTCTACACCATGGCTGAACAAATCCTCCCTCGACACTCATCTCATTGGCCTTTGAACGTTCTTATTTCGAATCACATTCCTTTGTTGCTTCAACCGTCCAGTGACCTACATGCACACATGTGCAACCTGAAGGACTCAAGGTCCAAAATGCCTAAGCTAAAGGGTCAAAATGGATATTTACAAGAAGATGAAGGAAATACAGCCCATGCCTTCAACTTGGCCCATTCTAATGCCCAACAAGCGACCCAACTCATCAGCATCACCATTTGGGCTCACAACAATGCTCAAGCCCAAGATGGTGACCTGAGCCTAAAACAAGTCAAGGCCCATGCCTTCAACTCTTGGCCCAAGGTTACTCACAACACCTTGGCCCAAGACATGTCCAAATTGGCTCACCCCCACACCAAGGAGGACAATTCTCAAGGTTGCCCTGCACTTGAAGGGTACCCTCCACTCCTAAGGTACCCCACACCCACCGGGTACCCTCCAAATCAAGTTCATCAACCAAGTACTCAAAGTGTTCAAAATGACTTGTTGGTGAACTCTTCAAAGTACCATACAATTGTAGGGTACCCTACAAATGAAGGGTACCCATGTCTTACACAAGATCAAGGTGCCTTACATATTTTACCAACTCCAAAGGCCACTTTTATGGCAAGACCAAGTCTTGAAGGTGTCAAAATGTCCATTAACACCATAAAAGGAGTTCTAGACGTTGGTCATCAATGCCCCATCATAAATGGCATCCAAACATTTAAGTAGCTAGTCGTTGGAGCATTATTAGCTCATAAATGGGTCATTTGCTTCCTAAATGCTTTTCAATCTGATTTCTTTGGATGTCCAGGGCTATAAACAGCCAAGAAGGAGCCATGAAGATGATAGAGATGTTGGACATTGATTGTTAGCTGACCATTTAATAATATAGTCATTAGAGCTTTAATTGACCTCTAAATGAGTTGTTTCTTCTCCAAAACTTCTAGAATCAAATGGACATGTTTATTTCGGTTTCTAACAGCCTTGAGGAGGTAAAAGACATTAGAATTTAATGGTGGAGCCATTGGAGCTTTATTGGAGGCTTTATGGAGCCTTTGGAGCCATAATGAGGTGTTTTAAGAGTTTGTTTTGCCTTAAACTCATTCCATCCGAATTGTTTTCTTTCCCTAGGATATTTTTACATCATTATAGTCTAGAATAAGTGTGTTTTATGATTATAGACGTTGAGTATTTAGTATTAGTATTATTTCATTCATTATGACATTTAAGTGGATGAAATGTCTAGTTTAATAATCTAAGTTAATGTGTGCTATTGTGAGCCTTCCTTAGCCTATACAAGGAAGCAACCCCACACCATTTGTAGAAAACATATCAACCATTTCATAAACAAAATGTTATCCAACTTTGAGAGTGATTATCTTGTTGATCTATCTTCTTTTTTCACTCAACTCTTGTCCAAGTTTCTTGAGCAAGTTTAGTGAAATCCAAGGTTGTCTTCTCACTTGAAGAAGAAGGTGTTGGGTCCATCTACACCCTCCATTTTGGCAACAAAGGCTTGTTTTGTCTTGAACATTCAAAGTATCAAGAAGGAGGAGTCGCCAAGGCAAAACACCATCTTTGCTTGAACAAATATTCAAGAGGAGTTGGCGGCCATGGCTATCATTCTTTAAGCTTCCGCAATCTGATTTTCTACCTTTCTATCATGTGTGCTCCTTTGTCGGGCTAGATCACACTTTGATTGGTATCCGACCAATTCGGTATCACATTAGTATGCTCCTCCTCTCTCGCCGGAAACGAGCCCTCACACACCATCGTCTCACTCCCTCTCTTCTCCCTTCTCGGTCTCCTGTCCACAACCAGAGACTTACTCTTTTTTCTCTCGGATCTGATAAAAGAACTATAGTGTACCAAAGAAAGACTAAAAAGAAGAAAAGGCATAAAAAAGAAAGAGATGAAAACCAGAAATTAATGAAAGGAGCAAAGCTGGCCGAATTCCGGCCAAACCAGATCCGGTCAAGGGAAAAGATCAAGAGGCTTTTTTCTTTGTATGAGCGAGAGGCTGGTTTCTTTCAGAGGTTTTGAGAGCCTAGAAATCCTTTATTTGTTATTTCTAGGCTCCCTTGGAGTAATGTTTATTTACCCTTGGCTATCATACATATAGTGAATCAAGTATGAGTAAAATATTTTTTTAATGACATTGGTTAGAAACTAGTTCTAATACCCGACTTCGTCACGGGTTCACTAAATTAATAATTATCAAAGTTTTTAAATTAAATAATAATATATTTCGCGTAATAAAATTATGGAGAATTATTTCACTTTTAAAAGCTTTAGGAAATTTATTATTGGAATAGTGACACGGATACCATATATTCGGTAATATAAAATAAAGACGATGTGTTTGGTGTTATTTCGTTTATCATCAAAAAAATAAATCTAAATAGATATTTATTATCAGACATGTTAGAATAAATTAGTACATTTTGGAGGAGACATTATTGTTTATTGGATTAAAGCTTATTGTTTTGCATACCAATTAATAATATACTCCCTCTATCCCATGAAAATTGTTCTGTTTATTTTTTGGTATTTAAGTTATAAATATTTTTATTTAATATGTTGACATATAAAGTCAAATAATATATATGCATATGCTATATGGACGTGTAGTTCTAAATATATATATATATATATATATATATATATATATATATATATATATACGTATTTTAATTATTTAACACATTCTTCTTTAAAAAATTGAGTTAAATATAAGTTCAAAAGTTAAACAGAGCAATCAAATAATCCAGAGAATAGTTTATAACAACTTTTTGATATTAATCATTGAAAAGAGTTATTTTTCGAACGAAATTATCTTATTATTTAACTCGATTCACAACCTAAGGTACTTTGTATGGACAATAAAAAGGTACTTTGTAGGTATGAAGCCAAATTTTTATATTTTTTTTTACAATTTACGATTTCCAATTCCATAATTTGATAAATAGATGTTTGAAAATTTTTAATCATATAAATTACTTAATTTATTATATTAATTTATCCAAAACTTTTCGAGCTTAGTCCTAGAAAATTACAATTCAATCCCAAAATAATAAATAAATTCTAGAATAGGAACTCATAATTATTTATAGGGTAGATGTAAAACACCACTTAAATTTTTCATAACCTTCAGTTTACCTCTCATATTTTGAGAAATTATTGAACCCCTGAGGTTTCATGTAATATATAGTTTTCACCCTCAATTCTAATATTTTTTTTAAATTTTGGTTAGATTTTAAGTTTAACTACAAAAATTAATTAAACCCTAAATTTTTTTAACTCTAATAATTTAACCTTTAACTTGTTTAACTTATATTGTAACCTCTACACTTCACATCCCACGCTCCTCCATTGTCGGACTCATCTTGGTATCGTCACTGTCATCCTTCATCCTCTCCCATTTCATCTTCATTTTCATTCTTCTTCTTCTTCATTTTCATTCTTCTTCTTCTTCTTCTTCTTCTTTCTTTCTTTCTTTCTTCTTCTTCTTCTTCTTCTTCTTCTTCTTCTTCTCTGTTCTTTCTTTCTTCTTTCTTATTCTTCTTCTTCTCTGTTCTTTCTTTCTTTCGTTCTTTCTTTCTTTCTTTCTCTATTCTTCTTCTTCTTCAGATGAATTTCGAATTTCTGGTTTCGTTGATGAATTTGGATGAATATTCATCCGAATTCATCCACTTTTTTTTAAAAAATTATTTAAAATATTTACCGCGGCCTGGGCCCCGGTAAGGCCGCGGTATTACAGGCGTCTGTAAGACCATGACCGCGCCCCATTTTATCAAGGGAATTACCGCGGCCCCCCTCGGTTGCTATCGCGGCGCTACCGCGGGGAGGCCGCAAGCCTCTAGTGTAACCTCTACACTTCACATCCCACGCTCCTCCATTGTCGGACTCATCTTGGTATCGTCACTGTCCCTCTCTGCCCGCGACAACGTCTCTTATTTGTATGAGCGAGAGGCTGGTTTCTTTCAGAGGTTTTGAGAGCCTAGAAATCCTTTATTTGTTATTTCTAGGCTCCCTTGGAGTAATGTTTATTTACCCTTGGCTATCATACATATAGTGAATCAAGTATGAGTAAAATATTTTTTTAATGACATTGGTTAGAAATTAAAGATGCCCCGAGAATAAAAAGAAATGAGCCGTTTTTAAAGTATTCTAAATTAGTCGTGACAAACGGACAACCATTTTCAAAGATTAATTAAAGGCATGGTGAGAGAGTAAAAGAGTAATTGAATATGAATAGTAGTGGATTGTCCTATTCTTAATCCTTTGTTTGTATGTGTAATTCCAAGCAATTGTCAAGTAATGGATGATCAATGATTAATCGTTGATGGACTATGCATGTGTCCAACAAATATCTCATAATCCACACCTTTTTACGTTTAGTGGAACTTTGGGTGCTCACAAATATTTGATGGTGACCTTCTCAAATGAAATAGTATTTCTTTTTCTTAGGCGTGATAGTTGAATAGCAAATTAATACTAACAGGTTTAGTCCGAGTGTTATTTGCTCTCGATCTCAAATGTTGAAATTCATTTTAATTAGTATTTTATTTTATTTGGAAATGGACGGTCCCTCCTTAGTGTGATCTTGAGAGGGATATATATGGTATAAGTTGTGGATGCATGGAACACCTTTTATGGGAAAGCGATGAGGATAGTAGTTAGCCAGTGGCCGGCTGCTTCTGCTTTTGATATTTTATACAATTATTTCTAAGGCCTTACCCGAATGAATTAAGGCCAATGCTTTTGATACATACATTGCAGGTATTAGACTATTTTTAACTTCTATACAATTTTTTTTTTGAGAAGCAACTTTTATACAATTATTTGTATCATGTGTTGTAGATTATTTGTTTCCTTACATATTCTTCAACGTTCTTCAAGAGCACACGAAAACTGCCCATATCAAAAATTTTAAAATCAAAATTTATGTTTATTCTTAATCAAAGAAACCCATCTACAATCTGCCCTGTAAAGAAGAGTACACAAAAACTTCAAGAGCAAATCCAACATACATGTAAAAAATTTGCTGATTCTTTTGAGTAGCAAAGCTAATTTCATTAATAAAAAACAACACTGAATTCATAAACAAAAACCCATAAACAGAAAGTATCAAAATACAACAGTATATCTTAAGAAAATTACACCAAATTTTGCAAATCCTCGTTCGCTCAACTGCTAGTCACCTGATATCACTGTCTCGTACTTCGATTGTTGTTGGACCGATCTCGCCGCTGTTAACTTCGACGATCCAATCATGAGAAAAGGATGGATGATTGGGGCTTTGGGCAGAGGAAAATCGCGAGGAGAAAGACGATGACGGGGCTGTTGACAACCACGAAATCGGGAAGAAGGGAGCTACGAACTCGACCGAAATTGGAGATGATGCAATGGAAAGGGATCCGGTGAGGAGAGCGAGTGCCAGATGTGAAAGGAAGAGAAAGAGATGTGTGGATGAATGTGGAGGTGACCGAAACTTCTCATCAATTTTTTACTTCAGCTCCACGGACGTATTTTCTTTTCTGCAAAAAAATGATGGTATAATTACGCACGCGCAAGCAGTAAATCTGGAAGAATATTCATGTGTTGATATTTCCGAGCCTACGGAGAAATATTTTTCAATTAAACAAACTCATAGTGTCATATGTGTCTTAGCAGATGACATGAAAAAAGTAACATATAAATATGTAAAATGAATTAAAACAAGATTACAGATCGAGTACAGGTCACTTGTCCCCTTATTATTCATTGTGTCTTTGCAATAATTAATTAATATGGTTACCTTTTCGTTAAAAAAACTAAAAAATTGTTTAATGACTTAATTAATTTTTGCGGAGACACGAATTAAAGGGACAAAAAAAGGATGATAACTCTGAAAAGAGCAAATGTATGGAGTTCAATGGGAAAAGGTACATACATATTCTCTCATATTTTTAATAAGAAAAGACATGTGCATCTGTGGTCGATTCCTAGATCGAAATCTTGCCCTTCAAAACAAATATAAGTGAATGTTATTTACCAACAACTAGTGGTTAACCACTAGTTGTGTAATGAAAAGGGCTGACAAATATAGGATAAAAATATGAAAATGTTAACAAAAATATATGATGAGCCTATTTCAATTTGATTTGTCTAATACCTAAATGCAAGCTATACAAAATTACTCTCAGATTAGGGTAAGACGAAGTCAAATTGAAAGATAAAATTAATTTGGAGTATTCGGAGTATTAAAAAAAAAAAAGGAATTCGGAGTATCGCATTATAATAAAAACAATGCGCGTGAAAATTGTTCGACGAAACAATTTATTTGACATTTGCACGAAAAGCAAATGTTAGAGGAGTACAATGTTTTAATGCGGTTGTCTTGTACCTCAACTTAATTTAAGATTAGTTCAATTACTACTATATTTTGTGGCCGTACGACCTGAAACTGTATTTTGTCGGATCATGAAATTGTGTCGCGATGTGTACACACATTGGTGCAAGAATCAAGCTTACACCGTCTCTGCCTTAATTGCATGTTCTTTCAAAATCAAGCTGACCAGTGTGACATTGCTCAAAATTAAGGTGACTGTACATTCTATATGAGTGCAATTTAATGTAACATGTAAAGTACTGATAATTGAAAAGTTGAGCTGTAAAAAGATTAATTATACAACATTAAAATTAATAATATTGGTCGAATTTGATAATAAGGAATTGAGACACACTATGTTATGTGGGGAAATTATTATTTATTGTGATTCTTTCTGCGGTTTGGGTCGATGTAAAGACGATAAGACAAGAAATGACAAATTAACAACAAGAATACAAGCCATCGCGATCCTAGTCACAGTAAGGCTGCAATAAATCTATTTTTTAGGATTTACTCATCTCATTTTCTTCCACCGCATCATCATGATTTTCTTCATCTTCTTAATTCCATCTTCATCTTCTCATTCATTTCTCTCCATCTCCATCTTCTCCATCTTCATCTTCTTTCTCTCTATCTTCTTCTTGATCCTATTATTCTTTATTTCTTCATCTTCTTCCGTTTTCTTCTTCTTTCCTTCTCTCTTCTTCTTTATGTTAACTCATTTCTCTTCTTCTTCTTCGTATCTTTCTTTCACTACGTATTTGTGAGGGCAGTTGTAGCGCAATTTTCGCTTCATACGCGCTTTTATAGAAGCGCCAATAAGCGCTTCTATCGCCGCTTCTACGTGGGGCGCTTTTTATTGATCTGTGCGCTTCACGGCGCTACAGAGTAGCGCCTAAGTAGCGCTTAACGGCGCTTCAGAATAGCCACCCTTTGTACCGCATATGAAGCGCATTAAAGCGGTACAAAGGTTGTATTCTATTAAACCTAATAAATTTCAAGATATTGTATATAGTAAATGAAATAATACTAATAAATAATGTACAAAAATAAAAAAGGTAAGAATATTTGAAAAATTCATTTCAATATATATATTAAAATTGTTTTATTTACAACAAAAAAGTAAAACGTAATAATATTTACAAAATTCATTCTGAAAAAAAATTGCCAACCCCAACTTCACCGCCGGCTCCTCCCCTTCCGTCTCCGGAATCCGCTCCTCTCCACTCGCCGGAAACGCACGCGCCATCGTCTCACTCCCTCTCCTCTCCCTTCTCGGTCTCCTCACAACCAGAGCCTTCCTCTTCTTTTTTCTCTTTCAGATCTGATAAACGATTGCCAAAGAAAGACTAAAAAGATGAAAATACATAAAAAAGAACGAGATGAAAACCAGAAATGAAAGTAGCAAAGTTGGCCGGATCCGGCCACCGGAGAAGAACAATATGTTGGTTTTTATGCAAGAGTGAGAGGGCTGGTAAATCTGATGCGGAGAGGGAGGAAGAAGATGGGTTTGCCAATTTAAAGGCCCATGAACCGCTTGTTTACGCTACATTGGCGCTACTACCTCACAAATATCGGAGTCGCCAGCTGTGACTTGATTGAACCGCTTCTATGCGCTACAAAAGCGCTTCTTACCCGCTCCCTGAAGCGCAACTTCGCGCTGGATGGCTTCTTTACTGCTTGAAGCGCATAGTGGCGCTTTCAGACGCGCTTCATAGCCGCTCAATGAAGCGCCACGTAGCGCAACAGAGCTGGTGGCTTAGTGGTAGCGTCATTCTGCGCTTCTTATGGCGCTACTAAAGTCCCCCCACGTACGTAGTGTTTCTTTCACTTTCTTCTTCTCTTTTCTTCTTTCTGTTATCTCCTCCTCCTCCTCCTCCTGGGCCACCACTGCTCCACAGACACTGTCCTCCAACAGTCGACACCGCCACTTGCTTCTCCTTGGCCACCGGTTTCTGGGTATTTCTCGGAAAATGTGGATGAATCCGGATGAAATTTATCCAGATTCATCCACCTTTTTATTCTAAATTATTGAAAATGATTACTGTGACCTCTTGCGTGGTGAGGCCGCAATACGCACTACGACTCCAGCCGCAGTGCTTGAGAAACTGTGACTGTTTTTACCACTGTATTCACTATGGCCCTTTCCGCGGTAGCTACCACGACCCAACTGTATTGAGGGCCGTAGTAATCGTCCTTCCCTCCACATAGTGACAGCTTAAAGGAACGGCTGGCCAAGTTGATGAGGAGCTGTATTTAGGAAAGTGGGGAACACTTGTGGGTAGGCATGGCAACGGAGCGGATTAACCGCGGATGCACCATAACCACAACCGCCAACCGCGGTTTATTCGATATCCACGGTTACACGGTTTTTTTCAAGCGGTTGACAGTTACCACCCATAACCGCGAAACCGCGGTTAACCACATCCGTGGTTATATCCATGGATATTTGATACCTTGGATGAATATTAAGATGGGTTTCAGATTAGAAACAGGTTGGGCTTGGTGGGCTGGGGTGTAGAGATTGAGATTAGGAATGGTGGGTTGGGGTGTAGAGATTGGGATTAGGAATGGTGGGCTGGGTGTAGAGATTGGGATTAGGAATGGTTAGATTAAATATTGGGTTAGGGTAAGGCTTGGGCTTGGGCTTCGGCTTGGGCTTGGGTTTGGCGGTTTTTAGGTAATGGATATCCACGGTCGCGGATGGACCTAAACCATAACCGTAACCGCTAGGTTCACGGTTTTCCTCAGACACCCGTAACCACGAAACCGCGGATATAATCCACGGATTAAACCGTCATTTACGGTTTGGTTAACCACGGTTCACGATTTTAACCAAACCGTTGCCATGCCTACTTGTGGGACATAACTGTTCCTGATCTCCTCGTAGTCACTTGTCATGCGATTATAAGCATTTCCTTGTATGTACATTTGTACATTTGAACACACACTTAATGTTTAATATATATACATACATATATATATATATATATATATATATATATATATATATATATATATATATATATATATATATATATATAGCTAGTCCTCTCTGCATGCATATATATGCACATTCCCTTTGTTTTTCTTTCCAAACTTCGAAGTATATATAGGAGTAAAAGACAAGCGCGAAGAAACAAACATACCCTTGGTGACAACAATTTGCTTTTTCTTAACCCCATTGAGATGAAAATGCGCGCTGTAGATTAGGGCTTTTCCTTTCTTTCTTTTCTCCAAATAGTCCAAGAGGAAGAAAGAAGGGGGAGCATTTATGTATTTAATTAAAGAAAAGTGATTAATTAATCTAGTAGCTAGTACTAGTATATTATTGTATTGTAAATGGGTATCTGTGGAGAGGGGGGAATCTATTCATATGCAGTAAGTAGCAAGGGTGGTCTTGAAAGTTGAAGCCTTTTGGTAGTGTTGGAGGAGGTGAGAATATTCTAGTGCCGCCACAGTTCAACAGCAAAACTCCAAAGAACAAACAGTAAACAAAGTTAGAAAGCAAAAACATGATTAGATTATGATTAAGGCAACATTAGCAGAAAAAGTCAGCCCGCAACGAGACGACCGCTCACACTTCCAAAAATTCACTGCCCTTGTCAGCTCGCTGTCTTTTATTTTAACCCTAGGCTACCTGTCATTGTTCCCTCCCTGCAAATCTCTTCATCCACCTCTAAGTATATAGCTAATTAATCACTTAGTTATTCAATTAATTACTAACAAGTCATCTCCTATTATATTCTGATAATTAGCAAACATTAGTTACTACTATTCTAACTAGCTAGCATGATCGATGTGCAATATGCTAAATATCATCAGAACTCAATCGGAAATATTTCGGAATATAGCTGGATTCATTAATTAAAATATGAAGCAAAACCTACGTAATTAATTATTATAGCTGAAAAAAGAGGTGGGAAAAAGAAAAGAAAACTCCATGAAGCAAGCAAATTACGGCTACTCAAAAATATAAATGTCCCATCGTCGATCGGATCGAAGAAAGGCAAAACAGAGATTGCAGAGGATCCAGAAAGTTAAAAGGTGTTCATCTACCATTCAATCTGTATATTTGACCAAAACCAACCAATCAAACTAATTTTGGGTTCCATTGTAATTAGTTATAGTACTGATCATCTATTAGCAGCAGCTATATAGTATCTAGTTGAAGTTGATCATCATGCATGCATGATTAGGTGGGTGACACATTAATCTGGACAGCTGAAGAAAATATGCAAATACTCCATATATATATATGGTCATGATTCATGTGAATGAATGATCCTACCATTGGACGGACGATTATTCCCTTTTATGTGTTTTGGTTTCGTCGTTTCTTTTGGATTTACATATATACCTTGCTGGACAGACAGATGGGCACGTTCATCCATGCACGTGCATGGCAGAGATTTTGTGACACTGTTTATTCTACACTAGCTAGCTACGTCCGTAAATTCATGAGTAGTAATCAAATTAACAGTACTGTTGTTTGGTTTACATCAATGTCAAGTACTCGTGATTAATCAAAATGACAGAATGATTTGGAGAAAAAAGTATGAACACTATTTTGGTCCAATTCGGATCGGACAAAACTCCTCCAACCAACCAGCTTACGTGTCTCGTTATTATAATATTGGTTGATGCTACCACTATTAATTTAATTACGAGGAGTGACAGCCCTGTAATTAACAGTGGCGGCACCAATCACTAACGGTATGACACGTATCGGGTTGGAGGAGTTTCTTCCAAATGTTTTCCAAAAAGAAAGTATTAGGGGTACTACATAATTACTCCCTTCGTCCCACGAAGATTTCACATTTTCTTTACTGTTTTCGTAGTATTTAATCTACGATTTATTTTTATAAATACATAAACATGTAAAGTTAAATAATCTATATGTTTCTCATAATTTGTAATCTAAACTTTCTAGGTATATTTATTTTTTATTTTTTTGCCACTGTTTATTTTAGTTAAATTTTGAATCAAACACTACAACTAATTGAAAGTTGAAACAACAAAATAAAAGGTGCAATCTTTATAGGACGGATGAAGTATAATACTAATAACTTTTGGAACTTTTAAGACCAAAGACTCTCACTTTCTTGCAATTTGAAACTTACCGGCTTTTGCTTCACCTAATTTATTTGAACCAATTAAGCTAGCTAGCTATACGTACGAATATCTAATAGCCATTGACCATTCTACGCAGGTAAAAAAATGGTACGTGTAATTTATAGTCAAAACACATGAGGCAAGTTTTACATGTTGATTTCAGTAATTGATCAGTACGGGTTAAAAACATACTACTATTTCCTATATACGCCAGATCGATGATCACCTGGGAAACAAACAGAATCCAAAGATATTTTATACAACTATCTATACATGTTTAAATTTAAATGATCTGTTTTGGTAGCTATATATATATATAGCTAGTTGGAACAGTAGATGCACGGTTAATTAATGGATTAGAAAATGGAGTAGTACTAATTAAATAGCAGACGAATATGTAAAAAGGTTGAAATTATGAGATAATGATTCGGAATGAGAAAGGCGGAGAGAGGAGCTTTATAAATTTTTTTTTCTCCCGACCTCATCATATGTGTCATGATGCACCTTTGAGATGTGTGTGTGTGTGTGTGTTTTTTTTTTTTTTTTGCTTATTCTCTCTCTACTAGTCTTCGTCTTCCCTTGCCTCCCAACTTTAACTTTTCACCGCCTCTCAACAAAGAACCCAATTTTATATTACCAGATTTTTTTTTAATATCCCCCACCACACCAGAAAGCATGTACTACTAGCAAGCAAGCAAGCCTGGTAGTATTTTAAACGACTGCTGCAATCATTCTATTTAATTAACAGATAAACCATCCAAATATACTGCTGTTTGCATTACTAGCTATATGAATCAACGAATCTGCTGTGTTCAGCTAGCTTATATTATGCTCCTTATTGCTAGCTAATTTAAGCAGTATACCAACCCGGTCTCCTGGGTTTTCTCCTCATCACAGTTCCATATTTTTCCCAGTTCTCTCTCATCATTTATATATACAACTCACCAGCAGACAAAAATTCTCCATAACCAAACACTCAACAGCTGGCTAGCTGCTGTTTTTGACCAGCATGGCCGAAGAAGCAACCCTAAGCTGTTTTGTCACGAACCCGCCGCCGCCCGCTTCAGACAACCCTCCGGCGGCGAAGAAGAAGCGAAACCTACCAGGAACTCCAGGTAATCAAGTCTCCATCCAATAACAAGAAAATCAACTCATGAGTATATGAAAGCATGATTAATTAGATGATTATATTGATGATGATGTATTAATTGGTGTATAATTAATTAGATCCAGAGGCGGATGTGATAGCGTTGTCGCCGAAGACGCTGATGGCAACAAACAGATTCCTGTGCGAGATATGCGGGAAGGGGTTTCAGAGGGATCAGAATCTGCAGCTGCACCGGCGAGGACACAACCTGCCGTGGAAGCTGAAGCAGCGGTCGAGCAAGGAAGTGCGGAAGCGGGTGTACGTGTGCCCGGAGAAGACGTGCGTCCACCACCACCCGTCAAGGGCACTCGGTGATCTCACCGGGATCAAGAAGCACTTCTGCCGGAAGCACGGCGAGAAGAAGTGGAAGTGCGACAAGTGCTCCAAGCGCTACGCCGTCCAGTCCGACTGGAAGGCTCACTCCAAAACCTGCGGCACCAGAGAGTACAAATGCGACTGTGGCACTCTTTTCTCAAGGTATATATTGATTAATTTCCATAGCATAAATTAGCTGTTTTTTTTAATAGATCACTAATGGCAATGTCTTGAGGTAGAAGATAAAGTATATGGAATCGCTATCTATATGGGACATGGTTTTTTCAACAGCTAGCTAGCTACCACATCTCTATTTATGACAATGATTTTTGTGCTCTCTGTTGTTATATACCATAAATATGGTTTTGTACGTGTTGGAAGCAGGCTATGGACAAATTTAGGTCTACTTAAGGTAAAGACAAATTAGAGCAACATACAGAGAGCTGGCTAGCTAGACTTCGCACTATCATCTTCCCAAATCAACACAAGCATCATATATATTGTCCATTTCTCTGTACAGAAAGCCTCTGATCCAAATACTCCAACTCTTTCCAGCTTTTCCAGAATATATATGTCGTTTCTGATCATTATGATCACATATATATACAATATATATTTTATTGATATACTGCATGTTTGTTTTCATTAATTTTTGGAGCAGGCGAGATAGCTTCATCACACACAGAGCTTTCTGCGACGCTTTGGCAGAGGAGACGGCAAGAGTGAACGCAGCAACAACCGTGCAACACTTGGTCGCCTCTAACCTCAGTAATTACCACCACCAATTACTCGGTAATCATCCAATGGCCACCCAGTTTTCTTCTATTTTTAAACCCATCTCCACCGTTGATGATCAGTCCGGCCGTGGGGGCCTCTCCCTCTGGATGGGCATTCAACCGGGACCTGCAGATCACTTCCCCATACCCACCACCACCAATAACAACAACAATAACGACCTCATCAATCTCCATCACCTCCCTCCGGTTCATCCCGGATCAGCAATATACGGCCATGATCATTTCGTACCCACAGCCCCCAATCCTCCACCGTCGGATTACCAGCTCAACTGGGTGTTCGAGAACAAGGTGCCGGCTACAACTAATGCACCCGAATCGTCTCATCAAGAGCTAACCTGCAGCAGCACCGTCCCTTCGCTGTTTAGCAACCAGCACCACCGTCCACACCAAGCCGCCACCGCGTCGGCCAACATGTCTGCCACTGCTTTATTACAGAAAGCTGCTCAAATTGGTGCAACTTCCACTGAAAGTACCGGTCCATTCCTAGGAAGCTTCGTGCTCAAGTCATGCGGTACCAGCAACAACAACAGCAACAGTAATGTAGGTAACTCTAACGTCGACCGAGTTCAGGACGGGTGCAAATATAGCGGTCTGTTTGGTTCCAACGGCGATTTGTTGGATAACTCATCATCGGCGAATGATATTTCGAGTTTAGCTCCGTTGCAGATGTACCCAGTAGCCAAACGCCGGCGGACGATGAATGTGAACGATCAAGAGATCAGTGGAGGGCAAACAAGGGATTTCTTGGGTGTGGGCAGTGTACATGCGGCCATGTGCCACCCATCTTCAATCAACGGATGGATTTGAATCGGTTGATATATCAGAATAATTAACTTCTTGCTTTTTCACGATGGAGTTAAAAAGAAAAGTTGAGGAGGTGGATTTAGAATGGGGGAGAAAAAAGAAGGAGATAAAATCAACCTTGAAAGGGAAGGCAAAAACATGTACGATATCTGTTGAATGGTTGATGGAGTGGAGGGCAACCTAAAAGGTTTGAAGCTAAAAGGAGGAAAGAGATCTAAATGTATATTCTCTTCAACTATGTCCAAGGCATGAGCTAGCTAGCCTTTTGATAAAACAAAAAAGATTACTTTAATCTTTGATGAAAAGAGGAGGGGGGCATAGGGCTAGTGGGGGCAAAGTGAGACTCCCTTTTCAGCTCCATTATTGCATATTGTTATCTCTCTATTGTGTTTCTGGTCTTTGTCAATACACCACTTAATTATTGACAAAATTAATTATGCATATATATATATATAGTGATCATTTAAAACACTTGTACGTACGTACATAAGTTTTTTCTAGCTTGCTACAATTCAGTGTATCAAGATCATGCCATCAATTTCAAGTTTTATTAGTCATAATATAAAACACTAGTTACTATTTGCTACAAGTCAGTAGTGTATGATGTGGCCATTATTTCAATTATGCAGATATATGGACCGGCCAATATATATGTTTGTTGTGATTTTTTGGAATTTTAAATTTGGTATCTAATTAATGCAGTGTATTTGATTTCAAAACATGATTAACCATTAATTATTCCCCCACATATATAGGAGTAACAAAGTATATAACCATTTCGGGTTTAGTACAGCAAACTGGGCCGGGCTCTGTGATTGCAATGTAATTACCCTCTTACCTTAGGTTCATGAAACAGAAAAACCGTTGATCAGATATATGGAGGTGATGAGGGTTTGATTAAGGGCATTATAATTTGAGGCTTATTAATTACGCCCCTTTAATTTCATCCAAAACAGCTACTATAAATCACACTTAATAATTTGTCCATGTTTATGTCAGTACTAGCTAATTAGTCTACCCATCATGCAGTGTGTTGCTGCTCATTAGAATCAATAAAGATGAAAAAAGATCGATAAAGAGAAAAAGTGCAAAGAACAAAAAGAAAGAATATTGGTAATAATTATTGTGGTCTGCCGTGGCTCAAATTTGACAGAATTTACACGTACGTACGTACAAGCTGTGGTGGATCGATTAATAGTAAAAGTGTAGAGTAGCCGCTGTTATAACTGGCAGGGCTCAGAGATCATGAATATTTGGTTTTTGAAGTGAAGACGTTGATTGTAACTGCAGCATGCAGGAAGAAGATCAGATCCCGAATAATTTGCCTTTTGTGACACTGTCACTATCGACGACTGCATATCCCAAATGGCAGTAAAAGAAGAAGACAAAGTGCTGCACTAGAAATTGATCATCATCATCATCATGTGTTCATGTTTGCCTTTCCAGCAGGCCGTGCCAAAAACTCAATGGGGTAACCCATGCAACTCGTACATGGATATGGATGGATGGATCGATGATATATAAAGGATAAGGGTTTTGGTCTCTGGCATTATTAGCTAGTAGTATACGTTGCACCTAGCTACCTTGCTATATACAGTATTTATATATACCTCCTAGCTACTTCAAATTTCCGGTTCTATAATTTTAAGTTTTCCAATTTACTACTATAATTTATATTACTACAATTGGACCCATTTACGCACTTATTATATTCTTGGGGTCCAGTGTGATCTTCAAATCCTCTTTCCACATTTACATGTACATAATAGTATTATTATAGTTGAAATGTATAACTTCCATATGTTTCCAATGTATGTATTTCCCTCAGAAAAAAGTTACGGGTAACAAATAAGTAATGATGTTAACTAGATGAACTTAGGAACGACAACTTAACACCCAACCCAAATCAACTTAAAATGATTATGATAAAAATAAATAAATATTACAAAAAACCTCCATGTAGTCTACCAAAACCTACAATTACCACACCCGATTTCCATATTAACCTACTTAAACTCTATGATGTATTACGAATTAGTCCAATTAGCCATTCATCCTTATAGGGTCAATTAGAATGTACCCAACAAGTTTAATTATATCATTGCCCTCCCTAAACCTACCACTGTCCCAGCTGTGACCCGCTCCTCCCACCATGCAAAAATTAAAGCCCCCGAACCATCATACACGAAGGCTCAACCACCGCGCACTAAGCTTTTATCGAACTCCAATCTCGGCCCTTCCCTCGCCACACTCCCCGACCTCCATCCAAATACAATAGATATAGGCCAAACCATATAGCACAAGGTTGCGCGCGACACTACGTATTTGATAAAAAAAAATATTCCAAATTCATGCAAATTTAAATGCCGAACCAAGATTTGAGTTTTAAACCCAGATTTTCAACAAACCTCCAACACCATCTTCAGCACCAGTAACAAATAACATACTAGATCTTCATTTCAACTCAAACAATTATCAGGTTTTATTCATCTTTAACCCAAAAATACAAAAGAAAATTCAAATCTACCAAAGAATAAAAAAGAAAACTCTGATATAAAAACATAAAAACATCAGAATACAAAAGTAAAAATAAAAACTCCAGATCTAATTAAGCTTGGGGAAGACTTGTAGAAGCTCAGCGGCGAACAAAGGCCTAAAATGAAGATTGTGCGTCGCATTTCACCGGAAAAAAAAAATCTTGACCTGAATGAGAAAATTAAATGAAAAGATAATGAAAAAAGGAAATGATTTGACCTTCTAGGGTGAGGGTGCAGCCAAACATGGATGAAAAGAAGGAAGATCACTAAGAGAAATACATGTTCGATGAGATCTGTGCTGGAAGGAAGGAGATCAACGCTTCTTTGGTGATGGGAAGGCAGATTTTGAGGTGCGAGAGGAAGATGAGTTGGAGAAGGAGAGAAGTTGGAGAGAGTGAGGAATGGAGAAGAAGATGGACAATTTGTTGCTAAGTGTACCGAAGTAGGGGATGAATTTGGAAGATTAAGGGTTGTGACGCCTTTTGTGGCGTATAAAGCAGCCACAAAACTAGTTATGCAATGTTCCACCACAAATGGCGTAACTATAAAAGTGGTTTTATCTACTTGTTACGCCAATTGTGGCGGACTGTGGCGCCTACCTATTTGTGCCCTCCGTAAGTACAAGAGGCGTCACAAATCTTTCAGCATGTACGTAGTGCAACAAGGTCAGGCCTCGACTATCTTGGAGTTGGCCAGCCTTGAACCTAGCATCTGATTGTGACCCATGAGGATACATGTGACGGTGAGCTTCATTGGGATGATGGCCTATCTTTAGGGTTCGATCAGGAATGCTAAAACCGTTGGGTTCTCCCTAAGTTTGCGTTGGGAGGGCGAAATCAACAATTAACTTGTAGTGGTAATAAGAGTTAAAGATTGGTGGAGATGAGTGGCGGATCTAGCTAGTTGAAGGAATGGAGGTGGGTTTCATATCAAGGGAGTGAAAAAAAGAGAGGTTAATTTGTGAGATACTAAAGTTTTGGGAGCAGTGTGCACGGAATTAAAAGTATTGTGTCTAATTTGTATACATTTTTTAATCCTTTTAGGTTATGTTCTTAAATTTCCCTACTTTCTCAAACGTTTTTGTCAAAAACTTTAAATCAATATTTCAAGATAACTTCTTTCTCACAAAAATTCCTTTAATTTTACAAAATTTTCTAGTTTTTTTTCTTCTCAAAATATAGTTGTTTAAATACACACTAATCATCAAGATACCTAACACTAACCGTCAAAGTGACCCAAAATAAGGGAATATAGGAGTAAGTTTCTACTACTATAAAACACGAGGGGATGATTGTAAGTTTCGGTAAATCTAATGGTTGCTTTGTAATTTCCCGAAAAGCAATCTGAAATCGTGAAAGGCTTGTAAGCCCAAACTGGGTAAGGTAATTCGGAACTTGCGAGAAACGACTGAACCAATAGGTAGCCGTCCCCTGCGATCGCAAGCAAGAGTGATCAAGAACTAAACAGAAGTAGAGCTTAATTTCCGTCATCTGAAAATGAAATTCACGGATTCGCCGGTGATTGAGCTTGCGATTCGTGATTCACGTCTGTCTCTCCAACAAGACAACGGCTCCATGCATGTCGGCACCTCCGTCTGGCCTTGCTCTCTAGTTCTCGCCAAATTCGCCGAGCGCTGGGCCCCAATATCCGCCCCCAACGACAATCCCTACTCCCAACTTCTCGACTTCCGCCACCGCCGCGGGATCGAGCTCGGCACCGGATGTGGTGGCGCCGGCATGGCCTTCTACCTCCTCGGCCTTTCCGACGTCCTACTCACCGATATCTCCCCCGTCATGCCCGCGCTCAAGCACAATCTCAAGCGCAACAAGCCCGTCCTGGGGAAAAACCTTAAAACCGCAGTGCTGTATTGGAACAATCCCGACCATATCAAGGCGGTTAAACCGCCGTTCGACGTGGTGATCGTGGCCGATGTGGTTTACATCGAGGAGTGTGTGGGCCATCTGGTGTCTGCCATGGAGGCGCTGCTGGCGGATGACGGTGTGGTGTTGTTGGGATATCAGTTGAGGTCTCCGGAGGCTCACAAGCTCTTCTGGGAATTGTGCGAACAGGCTTTTCTTACTGAGAAAGTTCCCCACGAGGATTTGCACCCAGATTACGCTTACGAAGAGACTGATGTTTATCTTTTGAGAAAGAAAATCAATAACCAATAGCAGAAGGGTAAGGTTATTACTCGTCTTGTTTTCTGTCTTAACTTTGGAGCCGTGATCACTCTCCTGTTTTAGTGGTGGAAAATTTGATGAATCTCCGTTTGCTATTCTTGATATGTTATATTCTCTGCTAGGTTATGATATGTTGATTTCAGCTCTTGGATTGCTGTTTTGGTTTCATGTCAACTTCACTAGTGGCTTTGTCTATCCCTGTTCTATGTTCAGTGAGATGACCTAAAGCTTAATGCTACTGAAACGTGTCTCCATTCAGAGCATATAATTTTAGGTTATGTATTGATGATTACTTCTATTCCCTGTAGAAGTTGAAAAGGGCTGTTGTAAGTTGATGAAAGCTCTGTATGGGATAAGCCGAGGTGATTTCCTTGCTTCTCTTTGGTTAGTGGGTTTTAGGTGATTTGGCAGGTCCTCCTTGGGCCTTATCTCAGAACCAGGCTGTGACTTAGGCTTGACTGATAGTAATGCTGCCTTTCTTGAACATACATAAGATCTGGTATGGTTCAAGAGCAGCAGTGTCCGAGTTAATACTACGTCAGTGACTGAATTTTCTGCATATTGGAAGTCAGAAGTTAGCGATTCTCTTTCTTTCATCTACTTGTTATCTTTTAGCCTTACTCAAAAGTTGAATGGATAGAAACCTATGAACCTTTGATGCACTGTTAATTTCTTGATGATATCAATGATCGAAGGTATATCAGATTCCTGTAATGGTGATGGTAATCTCTATTGTTAAGATCTGCAGTCCTATGTGCATCCTTATTGTAGCTAGAACTCAGTAAGTCTGATTTTGCTTTGTGTTCTGACCTGTGCGTATGTATCGCTCAAGTTATACTTCGCTCGCTGTGTCCCAATTTGGGCTCAAGCATATGGATATGCCCGAGTATCAATAAAAGGTAAGAACATTGTTTGCCGATTTTTTCTCTTGATAGAAGGGATGGTGAAGGTAGGAGATGATATCAAGGCCTCCATCTTGTGTTCTTACAGCCTAACCACTAGGCTAGTAGTATTTGATAGAAAATTGGGATGATATTTGGGACAGTCTTTTCTTACCTTTCTTATGGCACACCATGCTTGGGATACATTTTCATGGATTGCCCGAACTTCCTCTGGTCACTTGTTGCTAGAGGAGTTTCACTTCCTCGTTTATGAACTTCTGTTAGTCCTGCTAATGGCAGTTAATGTTGTGTAGTTTTCAGAACCACTTCGAGGATTTAGATTGTATCAACCTTCTATTGTTGCTTTATGTGCTGAACCTAATCTCTTTCTTAATGCATGTGTATTTTACCAAAAAAATGAAAACAAATCCAAAACAGTGGAAGTTGTGGGCGGGTGACTTGAGAGTTTGTCGGGTAGATAAGAGAAAATGATGGATGATAAGTAAAATATACCTTAAAAGCGTACCAACAAGAAATGTGCGAAGATTCTTAAACAACTTGATACAGTAATTGTCCTAAAGAAAATACTCTCTCCGTCCCAAGTGGGCTGTCACTTTTAGCTTTTTTTTGTAGATTAAGATTGTCTTTGGTCATTAGCTAATTTTACATAAACTTCCATCATTACCCCATTTCAAACTTATTTTAACCCTCCCAACCCACTCTATAAGACTCTTTGAGTGAGTGCATTGCAAGGGTAAACTTGGACTAAAATAAAACACAAGTGGAAAAATGTCATTCCATTTGGGACGAAAATATTTTGATGTTGTGACAACCCTCTTTAGACGGAGGGAGTAGTATGGATGGATTATTTAATAGAGTTTATCTCTACTTAAAATGATATTTTTGACAATATTTTATAGTAGTGAACATGGTAAGAGTCTGTTGTGCATATATCATTCGTTATACTAGTGTTTTTTAAGGATGCAGTAAACGGTTTATAGATTCCTGCAGGCAGGCAAATTACCTGTCTCGCTATTATCTCCTCAAAAGGGTCATGAAAAGGATCTAACGCTTGTAAATGAATGGCAATTGCCTATATGTTAAGGTTTTGATTTCCTGCAGCATATTGTTTCATAGCTGAAGCTCTCTCAAACTGAAAAGGACTTTCCCCGAATAGCTTGATATCTGCTGTTGCACAGCGCCTGCAGGTCAGACAGCTTTCCAATGGAATCAAGTACTTAGCTTGTTACAATTACCACTCCATTTTCGTCGTACAAATGCATTTCTGATGGATTGTTTGTAGCTCAAACACCTATTGACGTCCATCAGCAGCATCAACCACAACGAAACGTCCTCCTACAAAGAAACAAAATCTGGATCCCCCCCAAAAAAATTCGATTGTAGGCCGACAAAATTACACCAATAAAGTCATTAGCAGCTACCATTACCAATTACTTGTGTGTTATTTATCATCCAATTACTTGTGTGAATTTTCACCGGGTGAATTTTCACCCACCTAACACTACGTGTACGTGAAAAAGACCAATCTTACCGCCCTTACTGCGATTTGGGCCGCAGTAGGCTCAAAGACGCAGTAAACCGACGCAGTTAATGACAGTAAGCTTTACTGCGGCGTTCACAGTAAGACATTTTTAGGGTTTTTTTATCCACCCCTTCCTTCATTTTTTGCATCTTCTTCAATCCTTCTTCTTCATCATCGTCTCCTCCTTCTTGTTCTTCATCTTCTTCTTCTTTCTTTTCATCATCATCTTCTTCTTCTTCCGTCTTCTTCTTCTTTCTTTCTTTCTTTCTGCATCTTCTTCTTTCTTTCTTTCTGCGTCTTCTTCCGTCTTCTTCTTATCTCTTTCTCTTTTCCTTCTCTTTTCTTCTTATCTCTTTCTCTTTTCCTTCTCTCTTCTTCTTTCTGTTACCTCCCTTCTCCTTCTTCCTCGCCGCTCCACTGACGTCGTCGCCACCGGCACTTACTCCTCCTTGACCGCCGGTTTACGGGTATTTACGGGAAAGGTGGAAGAATCCGGATGAAATTCATCCGGATTCATCCACCTTTTTTTAATTATTGAAAACGGTTACTGTGGCCTCGTGCGTAGTGAGGCCGTTGTACGCACCACGGCCTCAACCGCAGTGTTCGAGATACTGCGGCCATTTTTACCGCGGTATTCACTGCGCCCTCGCCGCAGTAGCTACCGCGGCCCAACTGCGTTGAGGGCCGCAGTAATCGCCCTCTCCTCCACGTAGTGTAAAGCACTTAGAGAATGAGAGGTTGTTATGAAATTATTCAGTTAGTTGAGTTTGGACTTTTAGATTACCTTGTAACCGAGTGGGTGGAATATCACCTAGGTGATGATTAACAAGGTTGATGGTATAGAGATAGAATCATAAACTAGATATACGTTTTAAAATTCTCTTTTGTAAGGAATCAATCGTTAATTGGGTCAACTTAATTGAGATTCATAATGATGGAATGATGGCGGACTAGGTAAGAATAATCTTTGCACAGCTTTCTTTAATTAAAGTTTATGCGAAAAACTAAAGAGATTCAAAATCCCATGTGACATTGTTCAAGTTACGCACACCTTTGCAAAATAATACGCCTTAATTTGAGTCTAGAACAAAAGAAAGTAGAGTGATGTGGCCATCAGCTTGACCATCCAATATACAGGCCGGAAAACATTAATTCCTTATTCCACCAGCTTTTACCCTTCCCTAAGCATCGAATTATCCGACGCAATATATATATATTTATTCCCTAATTTATCCACAAAATTAATCGAATCAAATTAAGATCCGATTAATCCTAGGGTTTAGGCACTAGTGCATGCAACATCTAATAATTAATTAAGGAATATTGAAGGATGCATCGTTGAGGGTAAAATGGGGAAGGAGGTGGGTAGGGTTAGCTGATGATGATCTATTACTTTGGCTTGCTGCTTGATGATCAAACGACAAGAACTGAGAATTGCTGTTGTTGTAATTATACTGAACGACGATTCCGTTATTTCTGATATCCGAACCGTGCTCATGAAGAAAACCGCCGCCGCTCATCTGAATCTGGGCCTTCTGTTTTGTCGTCGACGAGTCCAGCTTCACAGACCCGCACTGTCTTGGCTGTGTTTGGTAGAACACTTTGGACACGACAAGCTCGCCGTCTTTCTCTTCTTCGTTGTGTCCCAGGTGGTACTGGTGCATCACCCAGTTGGTCTTCTCGGGCTTTCTTTGCTTCCCGTAGTTGGTGTAGAGGACAAGTATCTTTTTGTAACCTTTGACCTTTCCGTTTATCAAGACGGCTCGGGTCTTGCCCGTTTTGTGCCACCGGGTCTCGCCGCCTTCTGCGTCGGTGTGGACCTTCCGTCGCTTTCTTGTTCCGGTGGTGTACGCCTTGGATGGTCGGTGGAAGAAGTGCCGGACCAGGCCATCTTTGTTCACACCTGCATCAAATATATATATATAATGCTCATTAATTAATAATAATTGATATAGAAACATTGTAATTAATCAAAAATATCATGTCTCATTCAGATTGACACATTCCTTAATTATACAATTACCATAAATATATAGATCATGAGTAGAGAAGGACAAGAAGAAGATAAAAATTATTAAAGGCTAATACGTTGTTGTTGTATTAGCTAGGTACGTAAAGTATAAGGAAATGAAGTTGGTTGGGAGGTTTTGTTCATGCTACATAGAAGCAACGCTGGCTAGCTAGCTAGCTAGGTGGTTAGTTGGAAGGTTTCTTGGTGCGAGGAGAACGTACGGTTAACCATTCAATCAAATGGATTGCGAATGAAAACGTACCATCTTCTTCATTTTTTATTTCTCTCTCTGATCCATCTTTTATTGTAAACTAAGAATATACTCCATCCGTCCCTATTTAATTGTTATGTTTGACTTTTACACTTTTGTTTGACTCAATTTTTTACTATAAAGAATTTGTTAAAAAATTTGAAAAAAATACTTTTAGAAACTATACACGTTGATTTAACTTATGTATATAAGTTACTTAACTTTATATATCAAAATATTGAAGAAAAAAATACATAAATTAGATGCTGAAAAAGAAATGTATCTATTAAAAAGAGAAGGAAGTAGTATATTCTTAAGAGAATTCTTAAGTATAATAAGAGAATTCTTAATTATATTATTCACAATGTTTTTGAACACGCACACACACATTTACTTCCTTTCCACATCAATACTTAATTTTAGAGTTATTTTCACTAATCATAAATTGTATATATTTTTTTCCTCTTTCACATATATATCCGATATTATACATACAGCTAATTAACCAACAAACAAATCACAAGTATTGAAGAAATAATCAACATTTGATCATAAATATTCTAGCTCTGCATCTAATTAGTAGGAGTAATTAATTAGGAGGAACTGAATTTGTACCAGAATACTTTTGATCAGCATATATATAATGGATCTTTCCCATCACTCGAGTTTTGTAATCATGCATGCAACATTTCCTGTGGCAGATTAGTGTAACTGCTAATGTACTTGCAGAATCTTATACGGAGTAAATGAGTTAATTATGTGGAAGTTTAATGCCTCTTTCTTAACTTACAGTACAGTACTATTGGACATTGGTCATTTGGTTTGGTACTGGTTTTGGAAAAGAAAATGAAGAGACAACTAAATCCCTAACTTCATTAATATATATAAAAAATACTAACATCATAATTATATATCTTCATTATTTCCAAAATCTCTACAATTGCACGGCTGCGCCTCCGTTTGTGTCACAAAGTTACGGGCATGTGATTGCACAATTTCAAACTCTAGTGAAAAAAACTAACTCATCGATATCAATCTTAATTAGGGAATTATATATCGATGGTTGCCCACGTATTTCCAAATTAAAACCATTCAACCCTAGCTGGCTAAAATTGTTATCTCGTTTTATGTTGCACTTTAAAGCTGGTCTAACCTTATTTTATTTTTTATTTTTATAAAAATAGAACTAATTCAAACTCAATGTTCATCAATTAATTAAAATGCGCGCAGTAGTAATTAATTAATACTAATGAACCTGGTAACTTCTCCGGGTGAGTATAGCAAATCCCGTTCTCTCCATCAATGGTAGGTATGAACTCATCCAATAAAGGATGGAGTCTGCAAACATCCGATCTTACTTTGGCCTCCAAGTGTTCCAACAGCTCATGATCCGTCGGATCAAACTTCACCCCCGCCGGCAGCCCTGGCAAATCATTAACGCCGCCCTGCAATATGCATGCATGAGAAGTGATCAAATTAATAAGCTATAGCAAGCAAGACGTTAACGTTCCATTCTTCTGTTTAACTATAAATTAATAATTACCTGCTGCTGCTGCTGCTGCTTGTCTCTGCACTTGATCTGATGGCCGCAAGATGGACATGTCCTGACAAGACAGTCCCGATGTCTTTCCGGTATCGTGCTGCAGCTCCGAACAACTATTTTATTGTTGGAACCTGAGGCCGTCGGTGAGCTTCTCTGATCAACCGTCTGCACATCACTGCAGTCATTGCACCAAGTCATATATGTAATTTCTTCTAGCTATATATATCTTCCCTCCTAATTAGCTGATCATTAATTCCAGTATCCCAGATCGGCCCCAGAATAGTACTGGATCAACTCTCTCTCTTAATTCCTCTATTAATGTCTGCTTTCTTCTTTCCTCAACTTGTACACCATTGATATATATATTTGTCAGTATTAAACAATACTACTACTATATATCTAGGTAGACATGAGAGAGAGAGAGAGAGAGTAAAGGAGAAAAAAGTGAGAAAAGCAGCAAGTTTGTCTGTTGTAAAGCTTTGTTTGTGAAGCTAGCTAGCGTGAGTTTATCTATCTTGAGGAGGGTGTTGGGTAGGAATAATTAATAAATTCTGTTTCATGACTTTTCTTTTCTTTTTTTCTTTTTCTCCTTTTGAGTTTTATTGCATATGATCTCACACGACTCCTTAACAGTCTATTAATGTAGCTACATATTTATAGAAAACCAAAAGTACAATATTATGAGAGAGAGAGAGAGAGCAACGTCGTACGTTTTTCACTAATTAGTTTGCAAGCCCTTGAAGAAACCAAAATTCGGAAGAAAGGATTGCTTGGATCTCAAGTTTCGCTTTCACATACGCATCAGCTGCGCATGTGGAAACTTGTAGGAGAATATTATTGAATGTACGTGGCAGCTCTTGTTTCCTCACCACTTTGTCTTTTTTATTTATAAAATTTCCAACATCACCAGCTATATATCCCCGATACACACGTTTTTATTAATTTACAAATTAATTTAAAAAGTTTGTTTTTTTTCCGCTGATAAATAGTACTAGGTGGGGGAAAATGATGGAAATTTGATTGATATGGTAGGGTTGAGTGGAGGTGGGACAAACTGATGATTTGAGCTATATATATATATATACACACACATACACACACACACACACACACCTCACTGTCATCACCTTGGAGCTAGATTTCAGGTATCGGGTCACCCTAGAGTGTTGGCAAAGCTAAAATGGATGGAATACGATCGATATATAGAAAAAACAAAAACGACAAAATTCAAATTGATCATAAGAATTGCATTGAGTGTGCATCTTCACTACTCTTAATAATATTAAGGAATTATCAAAAACCCCCGAGGTTTGCTATATTCTTGATTGCCCCCGTATTTCGAGAATCCTTTGTTTACCCCACGAGGTTTTAGTAATTTCACGAAAGCCCCACGAAGCTAAGTTCCGTCGATTGCCCGTTAGTTTAGTGGGGCCCACTTGATAAATGACCGAAAAACCCACTGGCGTAAGTTTCCCTCCCACTCTGGGCACGAGTAACGAAGCGTTGGGTGTAAGAGGACGCTTGTAGCTATAGCTAGGCCGACGTCGATCTGTGAAAGAAAGCTTCTTCTTCTTCGTCGAAAACCCAGGGTTTGTGACGCGTAAAGGTCACCGAGAAGTTTCTGGGTTCGCGATAGAGAAGGAAAACAGAGGAGTTCGCTTTGCTGAGGTGCAATTTTTTTACTTTTGTTAATGGTTTTTGTTTGATTCGGTACTGCTTTAGTTGATAATGATGAGGTTGTTGTCATTGAAAATCAGGGGATGGGAGGGGAGGTAAATGCTGACATTGGAAATCAGGGGGCTAACATTGAAGATCAGGGTAGTGGTATGGAGGTAAATGCGACATTGAAAATCGGGGGCTAACATTGAAGATCGGGGTAGTGGTATGGAGGTAAATGCGACATTGAAAATCAAGGAGGCATGAAAGAGATGAATCTAGAGGGTGGCAAGGGAAGGAAGGTTAGGTGTAGGGGTGGAGGTTTACGACGGGGAGGGAAGGTTAGGTGCGGGGGTGGAGGTTGGGGAAAAACTTTTGGTGCGAGTAGAGGCGGGGTGAGAAATGAAAAAGATGACAGGGAAATGAGAGTGATGGTGATGGAGACAAAAGAGATGATAGGAGTTTTGAGAATGACATTGAAATGGAGGTGGTGAAGAACTAGAAGAAGATGGGCGAGAGATTTTCAAGATCGAGGTAGATGACATGAGTGGAGAAGTGTATGTGTTTTACGATGATAATGATGAAGATTGGTTGTATCTTTGGGAATATGATACTGAAGTTAATGATGAAGAAATTGCAGATGATAATGATGAGCACGAATTATCGATCTTTGGCTCACAATCATCACATGATGGGTATTCGGAAGATGAAGAGACAGGGGAGTTTGTGAAAAGAAAGGGCCGAAAGTTTGATGATCATTTGAAGCAGTTCTCGAAACCTTTTAAGAGGAACCATGAGGGGAAAATTGTATTTGAGAAGGGGCAGATTTTTAGGGATGTGACACACTTTAGACAAATTTTGAGAGATTATGGAGTTGAGGAAGGGTATGAGTTTAGTAGGAAGAAGAATGAGAAAACCGAGGTCGAGCACTTTGTGAAGGGCGGGGCTGCGGTTGGGTGATCTATGCGTCGGTGCTTCTGATGGCAAGACTTTTATGGTGAAAACATTGCAAGGTGATCACAAGTGTGTTCGTCAGGAATAACAAGAATGCCAATGCAAAATGGATAGCTGAAAAAATGGATCACCTTATCAAAGAAGATCCTCATATAAAGAACTATCTTCTTCAAGCACAAATTATTAAGGATTATGGGTTAACTGTGCCAGATGTGAAACTGTATAGGGCAAAACGTATGGGTAGGGATGAAAATGAATAGAGGCATAAGAGTGGCTATGCTAAAGGCGAGGAAGTGGGCTGTGCTATTGATGAAGACCAATCCGGGGTCTCTTGTTAGAATGCAATTCAGCATGCATGATCCAAGAGGTGTGCAGCCAACTTTCCGGAAGATTTTGTTGCATTTAGTAGCTGCATCCGGGGGTTTTAAATGGCTGCGAGGCCTTTCATAGGGATAGATGGTTGTTTTCTTAAGGGCCCATATGGTGGCATTTGCCTTGTGGCTGTTGGGGTGGATGGCAACAATGGGATATTGCCATTGGCATTAGCTGTTGTTGAGTCCAACAAAGATTCATACATGTTCTTTTTGGAGTGTTTAAAGGAAGTCATTGGAGATGGTGCTTGGACGATAATGAGTGACAAGCGAAGGGGTTGGAAATTGCTGTTCTGCAATTTTCCCTCAAGCATGTCATCGTTTTTGCATCGGACATCGTATGCCAATTTTAGAGCTAAGTTTGGTGGATTAGCTCTTAGACTGGACTTCTGGAGGCGGCAAAGTCATACAACTTAAAAGAATTCAACAAACATATGAAGTCCATTGAACATTTGACAAACGGTGGTGCGGCATACAAATGGCTCAAGTCCAAAGACCACAGAACTGGAGCGAGGATGGGCTTTGATGATTTACGTAAGGTTTCTAATGTCACCAACAATGTTTGAATCTTTCAACAGTTGGATTGGCAAGATAAGGAGAATGAATATATATACAATGTTGGAAAAGTATCGTGTCAAAGTGATGACAAGAATTATGAACCGTGCCACGATTGCTCGAACTTGGACAACCAGGACTTACCCCAAAAGCCTTAGCTGAATTGGATGCACGCACAAAGGTCGCAAGGGGTCTAAAACCACTGCCAGCTGGGGGAAGGGAATACCAGGTATGTATATATCATTTACCCCCCCCATTTTGTTTGAAAGACCCTGTTTGTTGTATTCTAATAATTATGAACTTCTAGGTCATGTATGGATGTGACTGCGAAGTGGTGAAACTGAACGCCAAATTTTGTTCCGCAATGAATGGGTGTGGTGGTCTGCCATGTATGCATGCCATTGCGTGCATTAACCATGATAGGTTACCCTTGGAGGATTTACGTGATGAGAAGTACCTGTGGCATCTTACCTTAGAACATATGAGAACATACTCCATCCACTGCCACCGAGATGACCGCACGCCGATGATCAAGACACTGCAGTTTTGCCTCTGTCTTGAAAAGGAGACCAGGCAAGCCAAGATTGGTTAGGATTAAAGAAGTTGGAGAGGAGCCAAGTCAAAAAGGTCAAGCCTTTGTTAAGTGTGGAAAATGTGGCATGTTTGGGCATAATGCTCGCACATGCCGGAGCACCCACCAAGGTATGTGTCTAGTATGTCTGTTTTGTAAAGTTAATAACAACCACCCACTAACACATACTCATTTTCGTAAACAGAAGTTGGTTCTTTGAAAGAGCACATAAAGCTCAAATTGCAAAAGGGAAGGGGCAGAGCACGAGGTGCAAGGAGCAACAAGGATACATGAACATCGAAGATATGATTGTTTGTTTTGTTATGGGATGCCTAGGGTTTAGGTGATATTGAAGAAAGTACATAATGTCAATTTTGATCCAACACTGCGAGAATGTTGGAGTACATGCGATATATCGATTTACCCCACCTTTGTTTTTGATTTATGATTAAGTTGATGTTGTATCGAATTTAAGGGTACTTAATGGTATTATGAGTTTCAAAGTACTTATGAATGGTATTAAGTGATCTGTTTCTTATGAATGATGTGATATAATTGACAACGGATAATATATCGATTACCCCCATCGAGATCTATGGGTAATGATTGTTAGGGTGATAAGCGGTGCAAGGAAGAAAGGTAAGCCAATGTAACCGGAATCATGAACCTCTTTTATTTTTGCTTTACATTCATGAGGAACTTGGCCTTATATAGGCTTTACAAATTGATTCCTACTCCTATTACAATAAGGACTCCTAACTTTATTGAAACTCATCTTGTACTAACTCCTACTCCTACTTTGATTGGATTACTAGCTAGGCAAGTTTCTTCTAACCTTGACTTCTAATTGCATCTGATGTTGGACTCTTCTTCCTCATCTCTTTACGCTTCACAAGATCAATTCAGCATGCGAGAATCATTTACTTCGACAATGATGTGATGATTATGAACAAGCTTCGCAACATCGATCTTTTAATTCAATAAACATAGACATTTAGTTCACATAGGAACTAACATACATTGACTTCGAACCAAACAAGCAACTACAACGGTGAGAAGTACAATCAAAACAACCAATATGAGAAGTACATCCCGTGCTCTTCCAAACGCCATCTCTATTCTCTCCATTCGTCCACACATTTCAGCAACCACAATAGAATCGAATCCATTTTCGTGTCCCAAATCTCCCACTTTCCATCCTCTGCTTCTCTCATTCGCAACACACCAATCCCAAAACTCACATTTCTTCTCCGCACATTTGTAATACAGCCTCCCGGATTCCTCTCGGACTCGAAATTTTGACTTCGCTCTTCGACCACACCAACAATTGCGATTCATGAACCTCGGTCCCCCTTGACATTACATGCCCTGCTTGCGATAGAATTCACACTAGCTCAGGACATCCTAAAAATCCAACAAAGCATCGCACATTAAACTCCTCTTACAACAATGTTAAATCAATTTGGAGACAAAAGGTAGAGAATTGTGCAAAAACCCTAAAACACCCGAACGAAAAAAACCTAAATCCCCAAATTCGATTACGGAATGCGTGTTCGGGCAGCTAAGGTAATTTCGATACTCCTTCTTGGTCGAAAAATAGACTCCTTGCAGCGAATCCCACTAAGCACCTTCGTCCCAACTCCCAGAGTTCGACCTCCAGCGTTTCGTTCCAGCAGCAGAGCGTCCCAACTAAACTTTCGAATGCAGAGCGTCCCAACTAAACGCAAGCGTAACTTAGCTTCGGGCGGTTTTAAATTTTCGAATGTAGGTACAATTTTGGGTTTTTCGGTCATTTATCAAGTGGGCCCCACTAAACTAACGGGGCAATCGACGGAACTTAGCTTCGAGGGCTTTCGTGAAATTACTAAAACCTCGGGGAGGTAAACAAAGGATTCTCGAAATACGGGGGCAATGAAGAATATAGCAAACCTCGGGGGTTTTTGATAATTCCCCTAATATTAATGTACAAGAATTGCAACTTATCCATTGACTTGATTGGTTTAATTTTAAGATTAATGGATCAGCTAACATTTTTAATTACTTATAGCTAGTAGGAGATATATACAAAGGGATAAATGAGTAGTAAATTTTAGTGCTGGCAGTTCCTTTTACTTTTATTTATGATTAAGCCGGTTACAGTACTTATCATATCACGAAGCCTTTAGCCTAATTACTGAATAAGTACAAAAGATGAAAGTCTTTAGTTCAAATCTTAGATCAAGTGTTCCCATGAGAAATTAACATTTGTTTATTAGTCCTAAACCTAGCTAATTAGCACTATATATTTGGTATTCAATTCCCAGTTTCATAAACTCTTTCGGTATTTAGATGTAATTTCCTCCAATTAATATGGTAAACTATTGTAATCTAATTGAGGTGATAAAGTAGCTAGACGACACGTGATGGATGTTTTTTTTGTTTTGTTTTGTTTTTTTCTTTGCTTGCATTTTTCGTTGTAGAACGTCCTATATATGTTAGGGGCAGTCACTTGTTTTTGGAGTCAACTAGACCCTAATGAGCAACTTATATTGATCGCGATTATTATGCTCGGTCTTTCCACCATAACGCTAGGATTTAATTAGTTTGAAACAATTTTGGATTTGGTGTATCAACCACGGGTGGGCCCACAATGACGCGTGTCAAAAAATTCTACAATTTATGATGGTAGTGGTAGTATTTTACGATAAATATAAAATATAGGAACTAGTTTGAACACAAATATATAGTTTAAGAAATTTAAGTGTCGTTTAAATAAATAAGAAAGAAGACTCAGGAGCACAGTGCCCAATCCGTGGCATTTCCATTTGAGGAAGAAATGATGGGTGAGCAATGAAAATGTCGTCCAACAACTATGAATATTTTTCTACTTAAATCCGAACACTTTTTATTCTATCATACAAGTCTAAAAGTTTTGATAAAATTATGTTACAATTAGTCCTATACATTTATAATATGGCTAGCCATTGTTAAATAAAATAAATAATTTTATCCGAGCTTATTATTTTTAAAGCGCAATATTTTGTCATTTTATTTTGATTGGATAAAAATAGTTAAGTATTTTGTTATGTAGTTCAAATTGCTTAAAAATTTTGTTACACTTTTAATTTTTAGATAAATTACGACTTGCTATATATCAAATAATCCATGTGTTTGAATATTATCCCGTGTAACACCCTCCTCCCACTCATATTTCTTGTACCTCTATTTTCTAAAGATTGTAGGTTTTGTTTTGATGTTTTATGAGTATTTAATCTATGATTTTTCCATCAATATTTAGGCATTTAAAGTTTAATAATTCATATGCATATCATAATTTGAAGTATAGATTTTCTAAATATATTTTTTTATAATTTTTTTCCACTATTTATCTTAGTGATAATTTGAGTCAAACAAACACCGATACTGAGCATGAAAGTCAAATCCTATAATCTTTAAAAACGGAGGAGTAGCTTTTATTTGTCATTACAATTTTTCTATATTAAAATCATGGAAACTATATTTATATAATGTGAAAAACTCTACATTACGAAAAATAAATTCTAAAAAATAAGTTTGAGACATAATAAAATATTGTGCCCCACATGCCAAAATTTTTGGGCCATTCTGGTATCAACCAGCTAGTAACCCTCATATAAATCAATTGATATAATTAATTTTGATTATTATTTTTTTCATGTATTAATATTATACATCTATATATTTAGGGAAAATTGCTGTATATGAATAGTGAGTTTTTTTTTTGTCTTTTTCTTTTGTTGTTTTGTTTTCTCTAATAGTTTGGGTTATATTTGTAATTAGTCTAATTATTTCATTCTATAAACTTTTTGGTCCACTTATTCTTTGCATGTTTAGTTTTACCATTTTTCCTCTTAAGATGCCAATGATAGATATGAAAATCAAAATGGTTTTATTATTTCATTCTTTTTTTTGAGCAAAGAGGTCGATTGGTTAGATTAGACACTCTATCCCGGAGAAACCCCACATCACGAGTTCGAATCCCTTTGGTTTAAACTCATCCGAGGCGAATGCGGGGGTTAAATTTGATTCGTAATGTGAGTAAAACCCATGTGTTTTATTCTGGCACACTGTTGCCACTTTCATTCTATTAATATTTTGGTCCACTTATTCTTTGCATGTTTTGTTTTACCCTTTTTCTTCTTAAGATGTCAATGATAGGTATGAAAATGAAAATGGTTTCAAAATTGTGATAATTTAAAATAGATAAAAATGGAAAATGAGGTGATGATGATATAAATTTAATAACAAGGTTATCAAATGATTTAATCGTAAGAATGAAAAAGACAAAAGTGATTATTTTACTTTTGGTGTGATTTACATAGTCCTACTATTCTAAAAAAAATTCATTTAAGTAATCCAAAATTATTTGTAGTTATAATTCTAAGCATTAATTGGAATATAAGAAAATGAAAAATAAAATAAAAATGAGAGAATGATATAAATTTGGCAAACATAATCCATAACTAAATAGTAAAATAAGAAAAGAGTAGCTTTACTTGTATGCTCTCAAATTTTTACTTAAGTATTTCAAAATTATTCTTGATTATAACTCTACATATTTGGGGGAAAAAATGAGAAAATAATGAGAATGAATAAAAAAACAAATTAAAAGCTTGATCATATAGAAGTATCACTTTACTTTTTTGTATGATTTGTATGTACTTACATTTTATTTTTAAAAATCATCTAATTATTTGAATTCTATTCTTGATTATAATTTTAAAATTTAAACCTGCTGCAACGCGGCCAAACGATAACTTGTTGTAGTACACAAACTATAAATTAGATGCTAAAAAGGAACATACTTCATTTCCCAAAAATAAAAAGGGCCGATAATATTAAAAAATTTATGTGAGATGGTATAAAATACTACCTCCATCCCTAAAGAAATGATGCATTCTTTTTTCAACATTTAATTTATGAATTTATTTCTTCAATATTATGATGTATAAAGTCAAATAATTTATATGAAAATTGTAGATTAATGAGTGTTTCACAGTATTTAATTTATGATTTTTTTCATCAATATTGAGATATTTTAAGTTAAATAATTCATTATATGCATATTATAAGAGTAAAGTGTAGTCCTAAGCACTTGGCTTAGGGGTCATGCTCTTGAGGACACTTGTAGAGGTCTCGAGTTTGAGTATCTGGTATCCCCAACCCTACCACTTTGTATAAAAAAGTAAAATGCACCGTTGGTCCCTTAACTTTTATTTTTGTCCTATTGAGGTCTCATTTTAACATTTCGTTCTGTTAAAGTCTCATTTTAAAAGTTATGATGCATCTGAGATCCTTTCGTCCATTTTTGCCGTTAAATTTAACGAAATTTCAGGGAAAATAATAACTTTAACTACTGGATTTTTCTTAAAAGCTCTATTTGCACCCTAAATTTCAAATATAATAATTTAATCACCCCATACAATTTTAAACTTAACAATTTTACCAAAACTTTTCAAACATTACCAATAAGCCCACCAGCCTTCCACCCACTGCTGAACCACCGTCGGACCATCACCGAAATGCTCAAAACCATCCAAAAACAACACTAGGCCGTGTATTGGGGATATGGGCTGCTGGATCGTGAGCCTAGACTGCAAATCGGCAAGCCCACAACGCGAATCGGTTATGTCCCTGATCCGCGACATGATGTTGTTTTTGGATGGTTTCGGCCATTTTGATGATGGTCTAGCCGTGGTTCAGCAGTGGGTAGAAGGGTGGTGGGCTTATTGATAATGTTTGAAAAGTTTTGGTAAAATTGTTAAGTTTAAATATGTTTGGTTTGGGGTGATTAAATTATTATGTTTGAAACTTATGGTGCAAATAGAACTTTTAAGAAAAATCCAGTAGTTAAAGTTATCATTTTCCCTGAAGTTCTGTTAAACTTAAATACAAAAATGGATGAAATGACTATGGATGCACCATAATTTTTAAATTGAGACTCTAAGTGAACGAAAAGTTAAAATAGGACCTCAATAGGACGGAATTAAAAGTTAAGAGACCACCGGTGCACTTTACTCCATATTATAATTTGCAACAAACTTTCCCTAAATATATCTTTTTGTGAGTTTTTTTCACTATTTATCTTTGTAAAATTTGAGTTAAACAGTGAAACTTGGTCTAGCACCTTGGCTCAGTGGCACTTAGTGCGCCACATACACTACAACAAAAAGACTTATCGTGACAACACCGGTCTGCACCTCCGACGTGTCACTCCGCTAAACCGGTCCTCCATGCATCGTCCCTCTGCTTCTGACTCCATTGGAAGTTCTTGTTTGCTCCGATTAGAAGCCGCCGACAGCCCATGCTTCGTCCATGGCGACGAAGTCCAAAACCGATTGTCCCACTCGCACTCGTTCCTTCTTCCCAAAATCATACCTCTCCCTCGAAATTCCGGCAACCATCCTCCCTCTGTCCTTCACTCATGATTGTTCCCCTTTCTTCTTGATCAAGAACCTCGACCAAAACTTTCCCCAAATTGATTTCTTCCCCGCCTAGCAATTTTTCAAGCTCTGAATCAACCAATTAACGAAGGGAAATAGGAGTTGATGAACACAGATCACAGATGTCAGTTGACTTATAAATTCCATGAAGGAAAATGAACACTTACCACTCGGTCCCCATGAATCGGCCCCGTGGCCACACAACCAAGCGAGGAATGGATGGATGTCTTCTGTATCTCTTTTCGTTTTTCAGTAAATGGAACTCTCTCTCTCTCTCTGTAGTTGAAATGAGAACCAAAATGAATTTTTGGAAATGGTTAATGATAAAAGAAAATTACGCATTTTCTGTCTTTATCGAGCGCTTTCAAACTTTCCCGACACGGTGCCACATTAAACCGACATTTGAAACAAATGCTATTTACCAAATGTCATAAAAAAGGATATTTGTTGTAGTGAGAGGTGGGTGTTCGGGCTCGAGGTATTGGCTTGAGTCCCGGGCTGCCAAGACACAGGAGTTTTACCCACGTTACGATTCGAGTTTAACCCCTATGCGGCTCGCCTCGGATGAGTTTAACCGGAGGGATTCGAACTCGTGATATGGGGTTTCTCCGAGGATAAGAGTATTTAATCTAACCAATTGACCTCTGCTGTTCAAAAACAGTGAAACTTGAAACATGAAAGTCAGATGAATCAATTAATGGTGAACAGAGGAAGTAATAATTTAAATCTCTCATAACATCGAAAAAGAAACACACCAATTTTTCAAGGGCGGAAAAAGTATAAACTTAAGGATAAAAATAAAATAAACTATTAAAACTTTAATACTTTTTTGTCAATCTAAAGTAATGTTAACCAAATAATCTAACCTAGATACTTAACGTTGTCATTAATCACAAAAAATGAATGAAAATCTCATGTGGAATACTTTTTTATTTGCATACATTTCAAAGTGCATAACAATCTGCAGCACTGGTACAACAGTCATAAGCATTTGAGCAAAGTTTAAATTCATTTGTCTGCATGAAATATGCATCACCCAAAGGGTGGGTAAATTGCGCCGGATATACCTGAACTATAACTTTCGTTGCAAATCTATACCCCAACTAAAGTTTGTTGCAAAAATGTCTCTAAAGTATTGTCTTGTTGCAAATTTATGTATCCATTAAAAATTCCATTAATTCATGATGAAACAATGTTAGAAAAATGTTGAAATTTACCTAGTTTCTAAATGTGCTAAACAATACCCTAAGTTTATAGAGTAAAGTGCACTCATGATCCTATAACTTTATTTATTGTACCACTGCGGTCCTGTTTTAACTTTTTGTACTAATAAACTTCCGTTTTCAAGTTTTTTCTTCATCTATGGTCCTTTTTACGATTATTTTACCATTTTACTCTTTCACAGGAATGGTACAATAACGAATATAAACTAAATTTTTCTTATTATACCATTTACACCCTCAAATTTTAAAATTCTACAAACAAACCCTCCAATCTACCTTAAACTTTTTAACTCACCTATCTTAACCACTATCCGACCCACCACCGCCGGAAAGCCACGGGCCGCCCCCGGGACGCCAGAAAACCACAGGACCGCGATTCACGGCACAGGCAGGCGATTTGCGGCCTACGGCTTGCGATTCGCGCCCCCGGCTATCGATCGCCGCCACGGGCACGCGATCCGGCGCCTTGGCGCGCGGTCGCGACCGGCACACGATCCGCTACCTTGGGCGGGCGATTCATGGCCCCGGGCCAGCGATCCGCGGCATTGGGCTGCGGATCTACCGCCTAGACTTGCATTTCGTAGCTTAGAGGGCATTCCGACGAAGGCTGTCGACGGTCCGGCGAGATTTCCGGGTGGTGGATAGGAGAGTGGTGAGATAAAGTGGAGAGAAAATTTTTAGGGTAGAATTGTAAGTATTTGTAAAAGTTAGGGTAGAATTTTAGGGTTTATAAAAATTGAGGATAAAATTGAAAGTTTCGTTAAATGTTAGGGTGCTTGAAAACTTGAAAACAGGACTTTATTGGTAAAAAAAAGTTAAAACAGGACCCTAGTGGTACAATAATTAAAGTTACAGGACCATGGATGCACTTTACCCTAAGTTTATATCTTAATTTTCAGGTCATCGTTATCATAGCAAAGTATAATTTAAATAAAACTAAATTATGATTAATAATTCCAAAGATGTTTAAACCCCATCCCACAAACATCAGCGAGCCACCTGCCACCCTACACTGATCGTATAATGTCCGACCAAGCCATCTCACCCGATCAATTTAAGGCTTATTGCAGCTCAAATGTGTCCAATGAGCCATTCGAGCTCCACCATCATCAACATCCTCTATTGCGTTGGGTTGGAATGGAGGTGGGCTAGTCGACAAGCGAGGTGAGTTGGAGAAACTTGGGGTATTTATATTTTTGAAACGTTACTTGGGTGATTTTTGTAAATTGTTGACAATAATAGATTCATTTAAATAATAAAATATACTACCTCCATCCCTAAAATTTTAATCTAATATTATATTTCTTCAATAGATGAAGTCATATAATGTATATACAAAGTACAACTCAATATTTCTTGTTTATAAATATACCTTTTTGAATTATTTTAATGAACTATTTCTAGTGAAAATTTGAGTCTCCCGCAGCATCGAAAAATAAACACACCAATTATTCAGGGACGGAGGGAGTATATAAATTTACATAAATATATCTTGGTAACTGTTATTTTTATTCATTTGCATATTTTTTTTGATTTTTTATAGTTCTAAACTAAAACGTAAAATTAATAATAAAATTGGTAAAATTATTGGAAAATATGATATTATTAGTAAGAATAACGATTTAAAAGATTTGAACACAAACTTTGGGGGGGGGTATTCGTCAAGTTTCAGAAATTAGAACTGTCATTTTGAGTATTTTTCCAACATTTTCGTTAGATTTTAACGGAGTTAACGATTACGTATAGTTAAGGTATAGTTTTGCAACAATATCATAGTTTAAAATCATTTTTACAACAAACTTTAGTTGAGATGTAGATTTGCAATTATAGGTATAGTTTAGGTATATCCTGCGCAATTTACTCTCACGCAAAGAACAGCTACTTTCTTCTTCATTATTTTTTGTATAAACTCCTACAATTTATTGATAGAACTTAATTGAGACAACAAAAAATTGGACTTCTATCTTGAGCTTGATTCAAGGTTTGTTAAATGGACAAGAGAGTCGTTAAATGTTACTCCCTCCGTTTTTTAAAAATTGTAATGGAGTATACTTTCATGTTCTAAGTATCAATGTTTGACTCAAATTATCACTAAGATAAATAGTGAAAAAATCAGAAAAAAAAATATATTTAAAAAATGTATACTTCAAATTATGATATGCATATGAATTATTTAACTTTATATATATATATTGATGGAAAAAATTATAAATTAAATGCTATAAAAATAACAAAACAAAACTTACAATCCGTTTTTTAAAAAACGGAGTGATAATGTTTCAAACAGACCTCTTTTGTTTTTGTTTTTGTTTTTGCCTCTTTCCTTACTCTCCTCGGAGAAACTATAGGAGGCATTACTGGATATGTAGTTGACTCATCTACACGAAAACACCTACTGCATTATTATCACATCCATATAGAGTGGTTCATTAGTGAATGCATCAAACTATGCAGCAAAAGCCTCAAGCAGAAACATTAGGCCTCTGCTCAAAATCCTTGATGATTCCCTTTTCCCTTTTTATCATCTTCACTGCAGGCAGAAACATTTGGCTTTGGCTCAAAATCCTTTCAAGTTTCCCTCTTTACTGCCATCACTGTAAGCAGTGGCACTTGGTCTCAGCTCAAAATAGTTGACGATTGAGCTCTTGTCGTCATCGCTGTAAGCAGTGGCACTTGGTCTTGGCTCAAAATCCTTGATGCTTGTGTTCTTGTCATCGCTGTAAGCAGTGGCATTTGGCCTTGGCTCAAACTCCTTCACGATTCCCTTCTTATCCTCATTGCCGTAAGCAAAAACATGGGCCTCAGCTGATCAAACTCTGATGATTCTAACATTCGGCCTTGACTTTATACACATTCAATTGGTAGAAAACAGAATTCACAGACTTCCACAAATACAAATAAAAAGGCAGCAAAAAAAAATCACACTACAATCCGACAAATAATATAGATACCCTTCTATCTGAACCAGGAATAAAAAACACACTTCAATCTCATTATAAATAAGAAAACAAAGAACAACAACCACAGTTAAATCCCCCAGAAAAACCTTGAATAGCGCAAAACCCAACGATAACTCAACTCGTACCACCTTCTAATCCAACCCAAAAGCACTGCAAATATCATGGAATATCAGAGAGGGCCAATGCCAGTAGAAAAAGTAAGCTCAACCTCATTCAACTCAGGCCATGTAACATGTTTACCTATATCATGCACTAATTGTTTTAAGAGCAAAAAATCCAAATGAACTTTATCTATTAGTCATTGTTTGAATTAACAGGCAAACGGGATCAATGGTGGTGGGCCAGGTGGCACCACCCACGACTCCCCTTGTTTATGCCCATTAAATGGCACAGGTTTGAGTCAAAACAACTCCAGGAACTCTTTCTGTAGTGCATTTTGCAGAACTGTTGGTACTCTTGAACAGGTTCAACTGCACTTCAAACTTCAAAAGTCTTTGAGAGATAGAAATTCTAAATAATGTTTAAAATGAAATGAGACTTATTGTATTGAAAATACTTCTTGAAGTTGTGCAAGTGTATCCTTTAGTCCTACAATGATTTCCAATGCATCACTAGCAGCAAAGTGAAAATTCAACAAACGCATGAACACAAAGTTCCAGCCAGATTTTAACCTTTATCTTAGCCTCATCCCATGTCAAGCCAACTCAATTTCCTAGCACTTGGCCATATACTTCCACCTAAAACATAATATGAAGACAGATATATCATAAAAAACCAAACCAAACAAAACCACAACAAATACAGTAAATAATCGAAGACAGATATAACATGATACATCGAAGCATCCACAATCGAAGACTTTATACACAAAGAAAAAGGTAGCACACCAATAAAACTACATACCAACAAATAATAGAGATACCCTTCAATCTGAACCAGGAAAAAAACACACACTCCAATCTCTTTGTAAATAAGAAACCAAAGAACAACAACCACTGTGATATGCTTTGTGCCCAAGTGAGCTGTCCAAATGTATTTTCAACGTTAGCTATTATACAGATGCACCTACATTGCTTTGAAGGTTCCTGTTTTGTATTTGTTCTTCATGGAGAAAAAGACAGAGCCATAATTAAAGCACTTAACTGAGATGAAACTACCTACCATTGAAGTTTATACCAAGTTCAGTTATACATGATAATTACGATTCAATTTATTGGAAACTGCAACATAAACAATAATACAAACTCATCCAAGTAAATAGACTCAAACCTTTCCAATAGGATCACAACATCAAAGATAACTTAGGATGACTTCTTGTTTTATGAAACCGGCTACAAAATGGATGCAACTAATAAATCGTTTCTCATGAAGCTCTCAATAGCTACTATCGAGAGACTCGCATCAAAGTGAAAGCTCAGTCAACGAATAGTCAAAACACATGTACAAATCCAAAAAGGGCATAAATATAAATCCCAAAATATAAAGTATGTATAAGTAACTTCAGATCAACCTTGATCGAGTTAAAGTCGTTGATCTACTCCAGCTTCAAACCGGCCCTGAATATATCGACAAACTCATCGATATTCACAAAGACGGGACACAACCACGCTATCCATCGATCTTCGTCTTCCGCTTCTCCTCTAGACCCTAAACTCGGCAGAATCGCTCAATCAGAGATAAGAGCAATTCTGGTATTGTGTGGCCTTCACAAAAATTCATCACAATTGGATGCGGAGAATCTTGACAAAAGATTGCCTGAATACGGTGGCATATAATAGGGGACTTCTCGATGAATTAAAGCAACAGATCTGGCAATTACTGTGTTTTCGTGTTCGAGTTCGGACTTAACAATTAGAAAACGAACGACATAAAATGGCAGAAAAAAAAATTACCTGAGGGTGTAAATCGGATTCAGATTGAAGCCTCAAGAGAGAGAGCAACTGAATCTCAACCAATGACGACAACAAAATTATCGCGTTACTTCACTTGCTCCATCGATGCTATAACTCTATAATAACACAAGAATGTGGTAGCTAGAAGATGCTGAAAAGAATGAAACAGATGAGAAGCGATGGCATGGATAAAAGAAATGCCGGTGAGCAGAGGCTGATGATAGTGTGTTGGGTACCAGAAGAGGGAGAGCTGGCGAGTAAAAAGGAACAGCGATTTTCTTTATTGTTTCTGTTTAACAGAAGAAATCCTAAATTATCTGCTTATTTTTTAAATTAAGTTATACTTAACACATTATAATTCAAGATATTATCTGTGATTACATCACTTAAGATTTTATCAACTCTATCAAAAAAAGGAAAAAGGTGCGAATTTGCCATTAATATTAGGGTGGTGGAGGGTTTTGCCACTCAATTTTTTTCGGGCTTAAATTTTTCACTAAGGTTACCAAATGGGTAGACGTTTGCCACCCGGCGTTACAAATTTTGTAATAACTACAAATTTTACCCCAAACATTATAATTTTACAAACCCAGTCAACTCCCTCTCCAACTTCCTCCTTCCCTCTGTTTCTGCAAGCCACACTTGCAATTAGCTAATTTCAACAACAGACTATCCGTAATAGCCCTACAGTTCCACAACTCCACTTCTTAAAGCTCCCCAAGGCAAACAACAAAAGACACTCCTTCAATGATACTTCCGCAGGTTTTAAGTTGAAGTCTCTTGAGCCTACTACAGTTTCACTATAAAAAGTTGACACTCAGGTCACTAGCGTTGATTTGATTCCCGATAAATCGAGACTTTCTAGCCTCAATCCCCGATCAAATTCTTCACTCGATAACAATCTAGTTCCCTTATTTTCATCAAATTCATCATCATTCATCAACTCCATCTCTGGAGCACGCAATCAAAGACAACTCCTTGTGACAGGGAAGGGAGATGGGCAAAAGTCATAGAGCAAGGAAACAAAGCAAAAGAAGAGATGGGACCCACAAGGAACCAGAGTTGCCTGAGATGGGAACCACAAGGAACCAGAGTTGCCCACGACGAGCAGAAGTCGATCAAACAAAGCGGTTCCACTTCCCTCGACAGCGGTGGAGGCATGGTCGGAGAGAAGAGAGAGGCAAGCGACGGTGCCCACGACCCAAAAACTGAGCGAAGGAGGAAGTTGAAAGAGGAAGAGCAAGCGATGGTGCCAAAAATTGAGAAATTGAGCATTAATTTATATATTAGATTGATCCAAGCTTTTGCTGAAAGGTGAAGGGGGAGTGGAGACAAATCTGGGTAGAGAGATAGCCAATTTGTAAACTTTGGAAAAATTAAGAGTAAATTTGTTAGTTTTTAAAAGGTTGGGGTCAAATTGATTATTAGAACATTGTATTTTAACAGAATATTCCATATGTTAACGGTGTGAGTGGTAAAGTCACCCATGATACAGACTTCAGTGGCAAATGATGTCTCATTTACAAACGTTAATGGCAAATTTACGCCCGGAAAAAGTTGAGTAGCAAAAACCCTCCACCACTCAAACAATAGTGGAAAATTTGCACTTTCTGCCAAAAAAAACATTTATCAACAAACTTAAAGATTATCACATATGTAAATTTATTCACTGATGCGAAATGAAAGTTCCATGTGTTCCATAATTGCTTTAATTGGTCCAAATGTCAATTTCTCAGGCCCTATTAAGTGTTAATACTATTTTGCCCTCAAGTAAGTTCCTGCTTTAAATAATAACTAGTTTATATACCCGGCATTGCATTGCATCGGGTAACCAAAGGGTAAAAGTGACAAAAAATAATGACGTGAAGATATCTCATATCGAACGATACATTGGTTCATGAAGACTAATGTAAAATGACAAAAAAATAACTTGAAGATAACATATCTCTTTTTGCAATATAACTTGTGAGATAGTACCTAAATAAATAAAACCCCTAAAGGAAAAAAAGATTACATCGCTCAACAATGGTTACACACTCATAGCATAGTCTATTATCATTGATATCATAATAGGGGTTTCAAACATGGATAAAAAGAGGCGAATAACGCCACTATTCGCCTCTTTTTATCCACGTGAGTAAGGGAAGCGAACTCACCTCTTCTTACGCGGACCTCAGGCGAATTGTTTAAAAGTGAACTGAGTTGTTCACGCGAATAGCCAGTCTGAAGCATCCGGCGTTGTAGGTCCAGTCGCACCATCTCGTCATCTCCTCTTGGTCGTCTTGCTTCCGTTTTACCATATCTTCCTCAATTTTTCTTTTCCCAGCTAAAATCGGTAGAAATGGTAGATGGGTTAGGTCATCTCGTCTTCTTTGGAGTCCGTCTCGGGTCGCCGGAGTTGTGCATTCCGCTCCCGATGTGTAAATTCGAGCTCGCTTCGTGCAGCCACGAAATATGTGCGCAGCTTGCTTGCGCTTGCGCAGAGTTGTGCACGAGCTTGTGCGCAGCACAACCTTGCCGCACGAGTGTGCACAGCTGTGCACGAGCTTGTGCGCAGCGCACACCTTGCGCAAGTTTGTGCACAGCTCAAGATGCAGTTGTGCAGCAGGCTTGTGCTTGCACACAGACAAGCCATGCTGTGCAGTGTTGTGCACGCTTGTGCTTGTGCGCGCAGCTTGTGCACAGTTGTGCACATGCCAAAACTCACCCAAGAAGAACTTAGATATGAAGAGAAGTAAGTTTCGATGAAGGGAAGACTAATTTTGGTTGCAAACAAAACACCCAAGGAAGGAAAGTTAGGCGGGAAACGCCAATTGTGGTGAATTCACGTGTTTTCAACTTCTAGTTCACGGGGCCTCAAACTTAACCCTTCTATTTTCACTTTTTCACTCACCTCCAATTCACTCGTTTTCACCTAAAAGGTTCACTTCCTATGTTTGAAACCCCCAATGTGCCAGGCCAAGGATCTCTAGTAGGTTGATGTTGCTGTGAGCACTAGGCCAAGCAAATAAGGTTTACCGCAACCTCCTCCGTGGTAGAGCCGCGGTAACACCACGGTAACCCACTTACCGCATTCACGTGGCTAGGCCACTTACCGCGGCATCATTCACTCAAACTTGTGCTTTCTACATAGTGGAAGGTTGATGCTGCGATGGTTGCGGGAAGAGAAAAGTTCCATTGTTCAGAAGATCAGTGAAGGTCATATGGTGATATTCATGCTCGAGACCATGCCCATGTCTGAGTGAGGCTGAGACTAAACCGGTGGCAAAGGCACATAAGTGAAGGTTGAGTCGAAGGCAGAGGCACGGAAGGCAAAGGCAGAGGCACGGAAAGAGAAGGTTGGGTCAATGGTAGGGTCACATATGGTTGAGCGTGAGGCAATGACTGAGTTTGAGGCATGGGCACAATAGGTAGTTGATACGACGAGGGATCGTGGAACATCTTCAGGACGCAGATGTTTGTTGGCCACTAAGATGTTCCACACACTCATCTTGACCTCCCATTGGCAATCCCGCGTCATGAGACTATCAATCAGTTGCCTTTGCTCTTGGAGCTCCCGACGCATATCCGCATCATGCTGAAAATGGAGGTAATTAAATTAAAAATCTGACCTCAAAACTTTTACATAATTTATAAATTAGCATGGAAGTTTTGAATCAATTACCTGACATGGCGGTGGAGGTTAGAACATCTCAGAATGCACTAGTAGGGAGCCCGATGTAACGTCCTCGAGTGGCCCCCTCCAGTCACTTGAGTAAATATGCCAATATCGGACTATCCTCATCATTCCCGTACTTCTCAATCATACATTTTTCATATTCCTCCTAATTAAAATTAGCAATTGGTTTAATGAGTTTAGTCATATAATAGTATGGAAACAAGATTGGTAGAAAAAGTAGAGACCTTACCCCATACTTATCTTGAAGGGTCTTGCAGGCAGCTTTTAGTTTCTTAGTGAAAAATTAGCCATATTTGGCTCAAGGCCCTCATCAACCTGTTTATAAGAAATTGTTAGTGGATTGACATATAGTTAAAACCAAATATGTTAAATTAATTCATACTAACATACCATGTCATCAAAAAGGTCAGCCTTTGAATTTTGACCTCGGGATGGAGCTGGAATAACACCATCAACTTGATTTGCTACAAAACAAGTTTCTAAAACAAGATACAAACATGCGATCAGGCTGAACCTCTATGAAAGATAGCAATTAAACAATTCAGATCATACAGGCAAGTCTTTTGCTTGAAATGAAAATCTCTACCTTAGTTAAGATCTGAAATAAACAAGTCTTTTGTATCCTATTCTAACATCATACTGGCAAGAAAATCAAAGAAAGAGTGACAACAATTATTGACTTCATTTGTAAATACATCGAGCATGATAGTAGCAGAGGAAATACAACACTTTGTTTCTTCCACATATGGCATTTATTGATAAGTTGCAAGGATTCGAACCGGGAGAGGGAATATTACTTTCAAAGGTTCATGTAATAACTTGAACCTATAATTGGCTAAACCAAAAAGAACTAATAATTATCACCGGCTGACATAAACAAGAACAGAGCACATTATAGCAGGCAAGGAGTTGTAGGTTTTACCTTAGGTTTTCGTAAAAAGTTGTTGGATAGATGAAACGGGATGACCGGTGGCGGCAGCAAAGATGAGATGATCAGCGCAACGGCGAACAAAAACGTGAAAATTAGAGGGTGGAGTTGGAAAGAACTCGATTTAAACCTAGATACAACCAAAAGCTTACCTTTGCTTTCGGCGACGCCGTCGGAGGTAGGAGTGAGAAACGAACCGAGCCGGGCTTGAGTTCAAGCTCCTACGAGCCAAACGAGTCGAGCTTCACGAGCCTCGAGCCTTAACGAGCCTCACAAGCTTTGTTCGAGCCGAACCAAAACAAGCTTACCCAAAGAACCATATCGACCCTCACGAGCTTTCGAGCCGAGCTCAAGCCTCATGGAAATACCCATAATACTCTCATATTGTACAGGTAAGGAATTTTCGAGCCTCGCGAGCTTGGTTCGAGCCTAATCGAGCCGAGCTGAAATGAGCTTACCTCAACCATATCGAGCCTCATGAGCTTTCGAGCCGAGCTCGAGCTTTTCACGAGCCGAGCTCGAGCCCGATTTTAGGCTCGAGTATAATTCGAGCCGAGCCTCAACTTCATGAGCTCGAGCTCGACTCGGCTCACTCGTTCTCACCCCTAGTCGAGGCGAGTATCAACACGGGCGGCGGCTAGGGTTTTCGGTGAGCAAGAGAAAGGTCGAGAAAGGGCGAGACTTTGGGCTTCAGATCTGAAGGATTTTGCCACTTGTGAAAAGAAAAAGATTTGGAATTGGTCTATGAAGGTCAAATCCTCGCTAAACAGTCATATCTAAAAAGTTGGTGGCTCGGTAGGTGAAAAATTTAATCACATGGGTTATGACGGAACCATCGGTAAAACATCTATCATAACATTTTTGTATATATACGGTATACAAAACTATGAGGGTCGTAACTGTCATAATTAAATCCGTTATAGCCTTTCCAAACCAATTTCATCTATAACCAATAGGGGGTTCAAAGTTCGGGGAGGGTGTAAAATTTTTCCATCGAATGTTTGGCCCACTAACGCCCCCGAACTCACCGCTCAGTTTTGGTAGCCTCAAACCTCCGTCCAAAAACTCACTCCCACGGTCCCACCCCACCCCACCTTATGCTTAAGCAAAGCGACCAGACGTGTAAGCCAAAGGAAGTGTCGCCGGTTGGGGGCCCCACGTGGACATGATTCGCGTCCCGCTTTTGATTTGAGAAAATTCACTTCACAGATTGTAAGTTTGAAACCCCTAATCTATGACGGATTAGATATGTGACAATTAAAATTGTCATTTTTCCTTCACCAATTTGTCAACATTTACGTAGTGTATCCATTCAGAATCTAATAAGCATTGCGACGCAATCAACACAAGAAACTCGTAGACCCTGCTATAAACGTGCAAACATGACACCAATTTACACTTGCGTGAAGTACCTAGTTTGGATCCAGCCAACAAAAGAAACAAGCAATCAATATTGTTAATAGTGTTATTAGGTAATTAGGATATAAGAGGAGCTAGCTTCTTAAATACTACAACTTGGGTAACTTCGTTTGTAAGTACTCTACCCTATTAATCCTTCGCACAACCAATTACACACAAATTATGTTTAATTATAATTAAAAATGACACACCAAACACACTCAATCTGACTGGATATGCACTAGCTCAAAACTAATGTTATTCTTTAATTGCAAGTATTGCATGTGACTATAAACTCAGTATGTTCTTATTTCCCCTTAGGCTTACCTCGTTTGTTAGATGGCTCACTGCCGGATCTGACAATGAAAATACAACACAAAGAAAAATGTAAAATAAATCGAATAAATAAAAACAAACCCGTTTTGTGGCCTAACAAGTCCCCAGTGGAGTCGCCATATTTAGCGACGTGATTTTTTACAGAAGTCGTCACCAATCGTTGTATCCTAGGTTGATTGAAAACCAGAAAATGGTCTACGAGAAAATCTGGATTCGTTTGTCAGTTACACTCAAAAAATTATAATTTTTCTAGCACCCAAAATTGGTACCACGGATGTTTTTAGAAATTTGCTTGATTTTACGACATAAAAAAAGACAAATAACAACACTGAAAAAATAAAGGAAACATATTCTTAGTAATTTACATAGCTAATAAAACTCAAAATATCTTAAAATTAAAATAATTTTGATTGACATAATAACAAAAAATATTAACTAAAACGTTTAGGCCAAGTGCCCAAAATGTTGAGTTTTAAACTTGAAAGAGTGGTTTAAATGAAAATGTGGATAAATAAGGGATTTAAGCGAAACAAAGCTAAAAGTAAAGGGAAAAGGAGGTAGGTGGTGCGGTCGGTGGTCTCATGGCAAACCGAGCTTCGGGTGGAGAGAAAAGGGAGTCTGTGCCAGCAATTGTTTTTCAACAATTGGTTGGCTCCGTCTCATCGTGGCGGGGCTAATGGCAATGGAAGTAGACAGCGAAAGTCTCGGATGAGGGGAGGAGGAGTGGAGGCCGATTTAAACGAAACAGTTGCGTTTTTAATAGAAAACACTTAAATGACAGAAGTACAAAAAATAATAAAAATGACCAAAGCACATGAAATAATAAAAATGAAAAAATAACGAAAATGACAAAAGTTCACAAAATAACGAAAATAACAAAAGCACATGAAACAATTAAAATCACAAAATAATGAAAATGACAAAAGTTCACAAAATAACGAAAATAATAAAAGCACATGAAACAATAAAAATGACAAAATAACGAAATGACAAAGTTCACAAAATAACGAAAAAATAGCAAAAGCACATGAATTGATAAAAATAACAAAAATGACAAAAATACATAAATAAAATCATTCAAATAAATATACATAAAATACTAAATTTTTTACTAAACATTAAATATTACCTTGACCATGGACACAACCTAAAATACTAAACCAGACAAAATTGGGTATCAACAGCCGTGGAACATGAGTGCAGCTGGTACGCCGGAGAAACCAGGCCGCCATAGGTGAGCCAGCCAAGGAGACGGACATAAGCCCATCGAAAGACACCGACTCAGCCATAGAAGGTATTGATCCATCGCCGCACCACACCACAAAATACTCAGCCATTTTTTATTAGAAATCAACTAACACGATCAATTGATCAAAGAACAAGTCACCGGAAAAGCAAGCTAAAAACTTATCGGCACGTTGGGAGAACCAGACAGCAGCGGATCAAGGAAGAGAGAACGTCGGCTTCAAGCAGCGCCGACTCTAGATACGTGCGCGAAACCTAGAGTCTTGTTTTCGAGTTCCGAGATCTGGAGATAAATTAAAGTTAAACGGACAATATTGAAAGTTAAATGGTTTAAAAATTTAGAATCAAATTAGTTGTGTTAATTTTGAAATAAGGTAGCCAAAAACTACTCCCTCCGTCCCAAGTGGGTTATCTCTTTTAGCTTTTTGTGTAGATTATGATTGTGTTTGGTCATTAACTCATTTTAGATAAACTTCCATCATTACCCCCTTCCGAACCCATACTAATATCTCCCAACCCACTCCTTAAACTCTTTGAGTTGGCGTATTGTAAGGGTAAAAGTGGACTAAAACATAAGTGGAAAAATGTCATTCCATTTCAGACAAAAATATTTTGATGTTGTGACAAGACACTTGGAACGAGCGAAGTACTTTTTAAACAGTTGGGAGGAAATTTTGAAATATGCAAAAGAATTATGCAAAGTTGATGTACGTAGTAGTTGATGTGCAAAGAATTCAAACTCGTGGTAGTAGTATCCAAAGTAGATGATTAAAAGATTAATATAAAAAACGTTTTAAAAAAATTAAGTGTTCTTTTCAGTTTTTCTAGGAAAACGTTTGTATTTATCAAAAATGATTTGACATTTATCATGAAAAGAAAAGATTAATTTGATAGATTGAGAAAAATGTCTCTTGTAAATTTAAATAGGGTGGATCGGGGTGATCCATGGATACACATTAAAAATGCGGGCCGATCATAGATTGACCCATCAAATCAAATGGTGAACTGAAGCGGGTGAACAAGCCCCGATACCCATCCAACCTCCCCGAATGATGGCCGAAGAAACAATGTTTAAAATCTCTTACCGTCTCAGATGATTTACCGGTCTTGTACCGGTACCGGTCATGAAACGGTACTATAAGTGACAATATTGTCTGTCATGGTACCGGGCCATCTCGGCCGTATCGGTGGTACCGGATTTCGGCGAGATGGAAGAAAATGAACGGTACAGGGTAAGAATGGCCATATTAAAAAAATTGAAGGGCTAAAAATGAATAAAAATATAAGATAAAAAAGGAGTTAAAAATTCCTATCTCGGCTCTTCATCTTCAACTCTTCGTCTTCTTAGCAGCGCTGCTTCTCATCTCAGCAGCTGCCACCGTAACCAGCGCCGTGAATGGAAGTAGAGGAATTTTTATTGGGAAAATTGGAGAGATTGACGACGAGATTAGAGGATTATGCTCCATGAGCGGCGACTGAAGTGGTAGGATAACTGAAAGAGAGAGGAAGGCCTTTGATAGGATAACAGAAAGAGAGGAAGGTCTTTGATTTGATTTTAACATTGAATACGTTTGATAAGGAAGTAAACACATGTGTCTCTTTAAAAAAAAAAAAGGAAGTGAACAAGAGTACAATTTAGCAAGTGTGCAACAGCTGTAGCCAATAAATAAGAAATTGTATAACTATCTATAAGGTTCTCAACAATTTTTTCATGATTTATTTGATCCTTAACTTCTATATACGTTATTAGTTATATATATATATATATATATATATATATATATATATATATATATAACAACCGGTATAAAATTTCTGATACATTCGAGATACCGTCAATATATCGGTATTATCTCGTACCATTCAAAAAAGCGGTATGGTGATCGGTACAAAATTTAAAACCTTGCGAAGAAACCTAAGCACAACACCAGACCTCTCCTTGAAATTGTTATGGTAAAAATGTTTGAACTAAGAAATTTGAGTTGCAATATTTATAGTTATCTACCCATTAATTTAAGAGAAATTAAAAGTGGTTAATTGTAGATTTCGCTAAAATCATAAAATTCAAACCGAGAAAGAAGCGGCAAGAGAAATAGCCGAACGCCAAGAATCCACTTTGAGCTAAGATGGAGAAAAACTTTGTAGTAGTTGCAAAGCAATAGCTCTCCAAGCTATCTTGCCTCGCCGCCCCTAGGCTCGTGTCTCCACCGCAAAACACAACGATGAAGAGAATCAACCCATAGCGGGTTTTTAGAGAGAGACTCACTTCTCTCTAGAATTGGGACTTCAATATAAGCTGGTTTGAGGCGAAATTAGTATCTTCTCAATTGGGAAAAAAATCATATAATATTTTTATCGAATGGGGAAACAATGAAGATGTTGTAAGAATCGTCAAAAATAGCGGTAGATACCAGAAGCCAATCGAGCTAATTACAGGCAAGGAGATAATTAAGTTGGTTCTCTCCATGTTGTTAAGATTCAACGTTGCATTTGTTCAAGGACCTCCATAAACAAAAGTGTCTCAAGAAGGGATGGTCTCCCAAGGAGGTTGTGGAGTGTGAAAATCGCCCTTTTCCGAGATCTCTGTCTGTCAAGGCAGAGTGGAGGTGCCCAGGCGGAGACCAGTGGCATGCATGGCTGGGAACCATGAACTATTTTAGGTTTCACTAAACAACATATATCATGAATCATGCTTTCTATGGTTTTAGGTTTCAACTTTGTAGTGGTGAGAGTTTATGGCGATCGATGTTTTTTTAGTTGAAGATTTTACCCAATTTTTCTATCGAGCATTTAACTTTAGGTTTTTTTAAAAATAAAAGTTCTATGCTACGTTTCAAAATAAATAATAAAGTGGAAGGAGCTAATGCGCGCTTTTCCGTTTAGCAAGATCGGAGCCTTAATTTATAGCGCAAACAAATTATGGTAATAAATAAATTAAATGTTGTTGGAGGTTAGAACTGATGACAGAAAACTAGTTGTAACTTTATTTCTAGCCCTTCTGTTTGGTATCTAAATTTCGGAGGCACCAAATTAAGAAAAGACAAATCAGTTCACAACTCTCTCCCCGTTCCAATTCTGCAAACATAACACAATCGCTCTGATTCTTAATAATCAATTTATAAGTCAATCAACCCACCAAGAGCTTAGAACTCATCCCCACATGTAACCTTGAAGAAAAATGGATATTCAACCAGAGCAACGCGAGGCATTGCTGGAGAGGGAGTCTACGTCGGAGAAGGAACCAGGTGATCAAAAGCCACCAAAGACGAAAACCCAGAAAGCGATCAGAAGAACTTTTAAAGGAACGGCCCATTTGACGAAGCTCCTGCCGACGGGATCTGTCCTCACCTTCCAATTCCTGTCCCCTGTTTTCACGCACCAGGGCCAATGCAGAACCACCACCAACCGCTACTTGACGGTCGCCCTCCTCGCCTTCTGCGCCGCCGTCTGCTTCCTTATTTCCTTTACGGACAGCTTCCGGGACCAACGGGGCAAGGTCCGTTACGGGGTGGCCACCTTCAAGGGGCTCTGGGTGATGGATTCTTCAGTAGAGCTCTCGGCCGAGGAATCAGCCAAGTACCGGCTCCGATTCATTGATCTATTCCACGCTTTCGTGTCTGTGTTTGTGTTCGCGGCGGTTGCTCTGTTCGATAAGAATGTGGTGAAGTGCTTATTTCCGGCGCCGTCAGACGATACGAAGGAGCTGCTGACGACGATCCCGGTGGCGATCGGCGTCGTGTGCAGCATTCTTTTCCTGTCGTTCCCATCTCGCCGACATGGCGTCAGCACTCCACTATCTCGGAACTGACCAAAAGCACTCCGAATCCAATATACACTCCCGTTTGTATGCGTGGAGTATTTCACAGGCTATTTATTATTCATTGATTTGTACCAGGTTTGTCTTCCAAATTAAAGGCATGCACATGAGTCTCATTGGCGTAAATCAATGAACAAAAGAATATAGTCATTTTTAATTACATGAATCTAATTAACAAAAAAAAAAAAAGAGGTAATGTCAGAGTAATGCTAGTAAATACTCATAAAAGCCCAGATTACATATAAATTGAAGTGAAACAGCAGATGGTGGGAGGAATGGTGAAGATGGAGTCAACAAGGGATCTGCTCCGTGAAACAGCGAATTAGTTTAACGGGAAGCTTAACGAGATCCAGGGCAAAATTGGCGAGCGCTGCGCAACAGAAACAGCACGGACAACAACTCAGCAGCGTCCTGCAAAATCGATTGCCAACATCAAATTCAAATTCAGTTCACGACCAAAGAAGAAGCTCGAAGAGATTCGAAAAAAGATGGAGTAGTTGCTAGCTAGTACCCGATAATCCAAATAACGGCGCCGACGACGGAGAGAAGGACGGCGATGAGCGCAAAAGGAAGTCCCAGCAAGAAACCCAACGGTCTGCACTCTGCCATCTTCTTCTTCTTCTTCTTCTTAGTTTTCTGATTTTGATATTTCCAATTCCTCTCTTTCTGTTGCGCTGCCCCGCTTCCTATTTATTTATAAAACAAACCTCCATTCCCGATTCACTTCCAGTTCTTCCACCACGCGGAAACCAAATCCCCCCATTCAATTTAATTCAACCGCCCTTTCGTAAATGACTCACATACCCCTTCTTACCTTTCCTCTTTTCGGGGTCAATGTGGCTATTCTGGTAAACCACCACTTTGAATCTTCCCTCCGTGTTTCGTAATTTGCACTGTTTTCCATTTTGGCAACCCTTTGCTCTTTTTCGGCTCCCTCTTTAAAGCCACGCCAACTCCAAGTCCTACCTGCTGATTTTGACTTGTTATATTGTAATACTATGTTGTTATGATTATCATTCTAGTCAATACGTACATACATACATGCCAGTGATTAAGAGGAATGCATTTACCTAGCATGAATGTATTGTCATTTTGTAGGGTTTTATTTTTGTTGACGAATCAATATCATTTGACAATTAAAATACATGGATATAATAAGAAGTTAAAACTTCTTATTATAGATTTTCCCTATAACTATAGATTTTATGTAAAAAGTTAAAACTTCAAATAAATTATTTCCAAATGCTTTTATTAGCTTTTGAATGAGAAATCATTCACTCTTCTACTGAGGTTACACACTTTTTCCTTTCTGTTGGTAATACTTCATATTCTAAACGCAATAGCTACCAAGGAGGTAAGAAAGAATAAATACAAAAATACTTCATCTATCCCAAATGTGTTTTCACAACATGAACATATTTTTATCCAAAATGAAATGGCAAATCAGAATCACTAGGTCTAGTTATGTGTGGAATCTGTGGATGCCAATATGCCATGCATTTTACTTGTTGTCTCAATATATTCATCTTGTTTTCATAGAAACAAAAGGCAAAAATAAATTCAAGTAGACTGGGCAGTGAGCTCATGTTATTATTGGGTTAATGATTCCAGTTCCATTCACACTTGAGTCCATTATTCATTTTCCCAGATTAGAAAGCCCATAACTACCTTGATTTCAGTTAAGGCCCATTCACAGCCTAAAGTTAAATTTTTGGGGCCGATGACTTAAATATTTGGGGCCAGTAGCTTAACCGTTTTGGGGGCCGATAGCTTAACCAGTTCAGGCCCATTCACAACCCATAACATTTTATTATCCATCGGAGTTGCTAGTATTTTACATTAATGGAAATGTTAACGGATACCGCGAGAATATTTTTTAAGTGTTAGTTTATTTCTATTTTTTATATTTCTGTGTAATAATTGAAATAATGCAAAATAAAAAATATATTTAATACATGAAAAAAAATACTTTTAAGTACCCAGGAACACCTGTTTAACGTAACTCTTAAGGAGCTTAATCTTACAAATCCTTACCCACCAACCAACAGAGACATTCTCTGCGTGCAATTATTCTTTCACTATGGACGTATTTGTTAAAACATTGGAGGTTTTAAAGTTGGGGGTGCGGGTAAAAATAATTTATCGGAATTTGTTCGAAAATCACCGAACAAATTCATCTCACCATCCGGCTCCTCAAGCTATCCGCAGACAACAACAAAACAAACACTGGTGGACCCCACCCCCACTCCCCCTCCTCGTTGATTGTGATTGTCTGTTTGGTGGGCCTCACACTCACTACTCTTCTCATTTCTCGCTTTTCACGATCACCTCCGTTTTTCGCGTTCACATTTATGTTTCTCACTTTGAGATCCAAATTTTTTGGGGATAAGTGATTCACTGAATTTGGGGAGGTGAATTTCCATAAATTAACCTAAAAAACAGAAGGTTTGAACCCCATATTTTAAAGAGTAGCTATACGGTGCGCCTATAGGCGCACCGTAAGCGCCTATATAAAAGAAGAAGAGGGAGAACATGGACGCTTAAACATCAAAATGATATGTTTAAACATCAAAATGATGTATCCCGCGATGCATAATGATGTATCCCGCGATGCATAGTGATGTGCCTCCGTAATAAAAATCAGAGCATTTTGTTCTACAAATGGTAATGCACTTTATTACCAAAAATGATGCATTCCCGATGCATAATGATGCTCTCAGAATAAACACGACGCACTCGTTCGACTTAATGAAGACTCACTTTCTTCAACTCCCAAATGATGCTTTCACCACCGCGACGCTTCTTACATTGCATTATAATGTTCTCCATTTACAAAAATGATGCACTCGCTCTTATGACATATGTTACACTCGTAGTGATGCATTCACGATGCATAATGATGCTCTCCAAGAATAAACATGATGTCTCCGATGACTTAATGAAGACTCACCTTCTTCAACTCCCAAAATGATGTTTTTGGTGACCATGATGCTTCTTCTTTGCATTATAATGCCTCCATTTACAAAAATGATGCTCTCCATTTACAAAATAATGCTTCCATAATGATATGCTTGACATCATTAAGGTACGTAGGAGCATTATAATGAGTCGCATGCATATCATTAAAGAGACGTGAGAGCATCATAATAACATAATGTGCAACAGTTGCATCGTCAATCATGAGATATGAATCACGCTATTCAGGAAATGGTTGGGAATTGATCGACGACGCCTCGGAAGTGATTGGCTACTTGGCATGGTCGGATTTCGTAGTGCCAACGCTTTTAACCTCCAAAAGCTTGTCCGCCGTTAACATAAGCGCGCCGTCGGTGACAATGTAACGATTGTCGCCGATGGCGGGGAGGCTTGTGGTGGCGGGCCTTGTTGCGATCGTCGGTGACGTTGCACTCGTGGGTGCGGTCGACGAAGAAGGAAGGCGCGATGGAGAGATCGATGATTTCGTGAATAGTGAGTTTGGCACGGAGCCACCTTAGAATGGCGCACCGTATCCTCTGCCTATTTTAAATTCTTTCACACACATTTTCACGTTTACCTAAACTACAGTATATGTCGCGAGCTTTTTGCGTGAGTTGATATATATATATATATATATATATATATATATATATATAATCTTTTTATTCATTTTGAATATTTTTATCCCTACAAATCCCTGCAAAAATTCTCAAGATAAAAAGTCAGGCAGACTATTATTTTCTCCTTTTATGTATTCTATATTGAAATCAAATTGCTTAACAAGGCTTGCCATCTGACAAAAATCTGTTTTTAAATCAAATTTTTAATATCTTTTTCAATTATATCTTTGGCTGATTTGCAATCAATTCGTAATAAGAATTTTTTCATATATAAATCATCTTAAAATTTATATATATATATATATATATATATATTATGTTTGTATTTTAGATAAGTAGAAAGTAAGAAATAGAGAGCGTGGAATCGGCGGGTAGCACCGTAGACGTCTACGTCTCCTGTCCTGCAAACAAAAAACTTCTCGCCACAAGGCCCGTTTCAAGCCGTTTCCCGCAAGACAAATTGCTCTTCTCCACATGTTCGCCGCACTTCTCTTATATATCATTTCTAATTTCAATCTCTTATTCCCCGTTTTATTTGTCTATTTTTACAAATTAGTATAACAAAATGTTTTGAGATGAAAAATTTCTCGGTTTTGTTGGTAGACAATTGAAGGATTCATTACATTTTACAGATAATTAGGAACTTCTAATTTTTTCCATTTTAAGAACTTTTAATTGTTTAGTAGGTGTTATTCAAGAATGTTTGAAACTTGGATATTTTCTCTTGACTTTTATTATTTTTAATTAAATAAATAATATAAGTAACTTTCCCTAAAAAAAGAATTGGATTTATATGTGATGAATAAATAGTTGCACTTATCTAAACAATTCGACTCGAGGCAACTAATTGTATGGAACCAATAGTTAATGGAATCATGTAAAAAGTATACAAACGACTTCGAGATCTTACACTTTAAATGAATCTACATGAGAATATTACAACGGTAAAAACTCATCTCAATTTGCCTAATTTGAATTCAATCCAATCATTTCGAGCACCTTAATCCCAAATTATGTTGAGATCGGTGACATGGAGTTTATAGCGGCAATTAATTGCCCCTATAAATTCATGCAAAAGCATAGTAGCCAAGTTTTATACCGGATGACCTTCCTGTCACAATCTTCTTACTAAGGATTAGTGAGATTAAATTTCAAACCGTATCGTCATACATTTTTTCCACTTGTATGGAAAATATCATGAGACGATGGTGAGTTAAGATAATTGTTATAGTCATGTCTCATTCCAATATCATTAAACAGCAATCAAAATTACATAGTACTAGGTTGTGGGAAAACCACAAATCAAAAACAAACTAGAAAGTTGCAAGCCCCAAAGCATCTACAAACCAAGCAACAAAGCAACATGAACAAAAAGAACTAGAGATGCTAGCAAATGACCGAAAAGAACGACAGTTGAAAAGCTAAATGAAGTTGCAAAGAGTGTTGACCAAGGAAGTGTGAGTAGCCTCTAAAATGCCCAATCTAGGGGCAAATAAGCACAATAAGGTGCTTTGTGAAGTAAAATAGATCTGCGATCTCGACCAAGACGTATCCAAGCAACTTCCAAGGAGCTAAACGCAGTCTCACCATGCGTGTGTCGTCAAAGGGACCACACAACTTCTAATAGCACCAACCATAGACAACATACAACAAAACCAATTGACAAAAACAACAAGAGAATCTGACTTAAACGAACAACAATAAATAAATGATATCCAAAAAGCAATGACCAGAGCAAACCAGGCAGGCCTCACACCCAGCCAGCTCTGCGCCCAAAAACTCATGGTGTTGGGTGGGCTAGGGAAACCCCCAACCCCACCAGACCATGTTATCTAGTCTTCACAGCGACCGAAATATCCTTACCAACCAGCCCCAAAACAAGCGTCGCAACCCCAATAGAGTAATTTCGAACAACCAAAGCTGGTACCTTCAAACCATCCATTACGAGCAAGGAACCCGCATCCTCGGTCGATTGGGGAACCAAAAAATGAACTCGAGCCTTCCTTCATAAATAGAGGACTGCTTCGCTCATCGCAATAGCCCAGGGCATCCTTGACAAGCGTAAAACAACGACAACATCCGTGGGGCCAAGTGAGATGGCGACAGACGCCATGAAGAGCCAAAACCCAGTGGCAACAGACCAGCGTCGCGAAGAGGGGATAATCAGGTCAAAGGATGCAACTATGTGCCACCGCGAGGAAAGACAACCCTCATATCACTGGGTATATCGCGAAACATCAATTTGAAGTCCAGACAATGAATCCACAAGTGTTGCATTTTCGAACGCGGATAGACCAGAGCAATTGAGGGAATAGAGGAGCCCCAATCACAACGGAGCGAAGCCTGAGGAGGAGGAGATACCTTCACTAAGCCGCCGCTGGAGGAGAGCAAGAACCAACCATGTAGTGTTGTGCCATTGGAGGTCAAGCCACCAAAACTCAAGGCGGAGACAACAATTGAGACAACTAACGCAGCTCCAAAAGGTCCTACGCATATAGAGGGAGGAAGCCTAATGGCACGCCGAAATAACACAAAACAAAGGTGTTGGTTCGGTGCCAACGGTGCACACATTGGAGAGAGCATCACTACGGTTTTCAACCTCCGATCTAATTTGATTAAAGAATCCAGTCTTGCACGGGCGCAACAAACATATTGATGTCAGATACCACTTTCTCAGAGATCTCACCAAGGAGGGAAAGATAGCTTCGGTGCATTGTGGAACACATGAGCAGGTAGCAGATTTGATGACCAAACCTTTGAAGCTTTATGCTTTTCTGAAGCTGAGAGAGCTACTTGGTGTGAAATCAGTTACAGGTGTAAACTAATTGCAAGTGTGTTGTTAGTTTAAGGGGAGGCAATGTAGGAAGTAAGAAGTTAATAAGTTGCTTCAGCAACAAGTAAGCTAATAAACAGTTGTAGGTTAGGAATGTTAGTGTCACGGCTCTTTTATGATTCTTAAAGTCTTTAGGATTCTATCTATGTTAGTATTTCAGTTTGATGTAATTACCTAGGAGTTCTACTTAGATCACAATTAGGTTTGTTATTCTTCATTATATAAGAGGTATTGAGTGCATCAGATCAACTAGCATTCTTGTTTTCTTCCTCTAACAGCTCCTAGCTAGCAAATTAAACCCTGAGTTGGACGTCAAATATATATGGATCGGCCCGCGAGCACTGTGAAATAATGTTAAACCAAATGTGTGGAGGCTAATACTGATATTTGAATCAGATGAGACGCAATATTGAGTCGAAATAATTGAAGGGGTGGGTCTCTGGATGAGGCTACGATTTTGTTTCTGTGCAGTGGGGTGGGGGACCTTCATTTCGAAAGGGACCTTCAGACTGAGTGAGACTCAGATTCCTCTTAATTCAATTACACCAAATAAATATAATTAATCTCACTCACCAGCAATTACATTGCATTGCAATTACTACAATTATTGCTTACTTTGGTGGCCCCACCAAGTCCATCTTCGACAGGACCATTAATTAAAGACATCCTGTCCTTTTTCATGCATGGGACTAAACAAACCTCCTGTCAACTCAACTACTACATCAACTGTTCCCTTGATCCAATTGCCATATGATAAATCAAATGGACTAGTACCCTGGTATTGAAACCCAAGTAAACAGTTAGTACAATACTTGACTCCGATTAATTTGTTATTGAAGAATCATTTATGTTGGCTTCTTTGCCTTCTACTAATGCGTCCTCCATTATTTTCTTCCTTTTCGCTAGAAGCACTCATTGTGAATTTAACATCTTTAAAATTCTTCACCCAATTTTAAAATGAATGAGAGGAACTCATTCCAATTTGATAATTTGTGGGAGCTGATTATAAGGACATTAATTGTCAAAAATTACTTGAAGAATCAGAGTTGCTTCTACTCCCAAGACCATTACCCCATCCCCATTAATAGTATTATTGGAGGAGCAATCTAATAAACTTCCCATCTTTAATTAATGCTCCTTTATTAGGGGTGCATTCTTCACAAACTTTTTCATCAAAATTCTAATAACAAACCATCAAATCAACCATTTCCCTTAAAATCCCCCTATCAAACATTACATCAATTTTCAAATACTTCACCAAATAACTCTACCATAAACTTTTTCCCTTAGCCCACCACCTTGATATATCACTACTGACCGTCGGACAACAGCCCAGGGCTACATTACGCACTTTGGGCTTGCATTCGGCAGACTGGCGAAGGAGGTCAACGCTTAGTGAAGGCGAATGTCGACCCGTTGAAATTAGGGCGGTAAATAGAAATGTTTAGGCCGAAATTGTTAAACTATAAATCTAAAATGACAAACTTGACAACGTTTGTGCAATTAAAAGGTGAAATGGAATGTGTACAAATTATCTACTAGTGCATTGGCTTTTAAAATTAGCATTCAAAACTCGTAAAATCGAATAAGACATTTATTTTATTAAATATATGATATGAGATGTTTTTTTTCAGCAATAATATATATATATATCATTTTTTTTGAAAAGACAAATATGTAGGTTTAGGATAAAGTGTCTACCCTTAAAGTGTGCTAAAAGGTGCACTTTATCTATTAATTACTAAATTGTTGAACTCATCACTTCTGACGACTTATTCCTCTTTCCTTATCATTGTGGGAGGACACTTTAATATAGCTTAAGAAGTGCACACTGTATAGTTACTCAAATATGTATTATAGACACGATATTTCCTTAAGAAATATGTGTACACGCGCGTCAAATATTCATTTTTCTCATCACTAAATAAAATTTCTAGATCCCCATGATCACACATCCATCATGAAAAGGATGAAGTGTATGATCCTGCATCAATATTTTGTCGCCTGTTCGAACTGGGAATTAGTCGTCGAAAGTTAATTGATTAAGGCAGAACAAAGACAAAAGGGGGAAGAACGGGGAAGAACGAAACTTCCATAGGACAAGGATACGAAGTACTTCTCCCTAAATAATCAATTGTTTTTCACATTTTCTCTTGCAATATTTAACTCAAATTATTGTTAGAAAAATAATTAGAAAAATTCAAAAAAAGACATATTTAAAAAATGTGTATTTCAAATTAACATACATATATAAAGTATTCAATTTTATATGTCTAAACTTTCATAATAAAAAAATTATAAATTAAACATATTAAGTATGATCAAAACAATTCACTTAATTTTTCAAAGTATTAATCAACTCATAACGCATAAGTCTCACAACAAATTCATTACATACGGCACGCCTCCATTCGATACGTACACTTAATTTGTCCATCAATCTTGTTTACATTCATATTGTAGTAAGTATACAGTAACATGAATTATTTTCATAAATGCAAATTTTGAGGCTGGGATTAGGAACACTATTAGGTATACCTTGAATTGTAACTTGTTTTTATAAGAGTACCAGGAGACGTATAAACTATGACTGACATAAATTGGTCATTGAATTGCACTCTTCATCCCAAAAAAATTGACACATTTTATTTTCAACATTTATAAAATACTATATAATTTTTTATTTCAATACTTTGATATAGAAATTTAAGTGGGATTAATCTATGAGTAATCTATATGCAAATGATTAATCGACATACCAACGGTTAATTATTAGGAGTTGAGTGTTTAGAGGCTCATCTTTCCTAATTAAGCAAGATATCGAGCTGGTTCGAGTTTTGTGTACAAGAAAACATTACTGTGAGAGCTACGCTTCGAAGAGGCTCGGTAATACTCGTTCCCAATAAAATTGGAAAAATTGTCATTAAAAAAATGATTAATCATCGTTTGTAGTTTCTAAACATAATTATTTTTTAAAGATTTCTCAATAAGTGCTTTTTAATAATAATTTAAGTCAAACACAACATTACAAAATCAATTTTGTAAAGTTGTTGGGTGAGATGGAAATTGGAATATCACAGTTCAAGTGTAACCAACTAGTTTATTGAGAAGACCCCAACTCGATCAGTCAACTATTGGACTGATTTCAAGTCTTCCTTATGAATGATGCATATGACTTGGAAGCTCTATCTGCTTCCCTTACCGTCAAACTGTTAATATAATAGATACGGAATACCCTTCCGTTTATCCGAAAGACTGCAACCCACCTTTTCTTTTTGATAGAGAAAACCACAACCAAATTACTATTTATTTTAGCAAAATGATTGATTATATTAATGATTTAGCAAAATGATTGATTATATTAATGATCAGCAACAGTAATGGTCAAATGCCGAATCGGCATACTGTCTAAAGAACCAGAAAGTAAAGAACTAAAAAACAAAGGTTTAATTATGGTTTACTCCCCTGAACTATTTCGAATCGCCCTCTTTGGTACCTGTACTATAACTCGGAATTACTCAGTCCTCGTACTATTAACATTGAGGCAGTTTGGTCCTTTGACCGTTTTCACCGTTAGCTGACTTAAGGTGAAATATCTAAAATGGTTCACAAATTTTTGTGAACCTTTCATAGATACCCAAAAGTTTAAAACTTGGCCGACAATTAGACAACTAACGATTGTCCAAGAAAAGAACATCAGAATTCAGAACTCGATACGAAATATCAACAAAAATTTGGTCATCTTCATCCCTCATCGGTGATGAAATGAAAAAATTAGCTAGTCCTTATTGTAGAGTAAAAAATAAAAATAAATAATCGGTGATGAAATGAAAAGAAACTTACATCGGAATCGATCAAGCGAGTGGAGAGGAAGGCGTCGACGATGATGAAGACGACGAAGAAGAAGAGGAGGACGGAGGATCTGGCAGGGGACTTCTGAAAGGGGGGTCGGATCAAGTCTAGGAAATGAGTAGAAAGCCCCGATCTGTGACAAAAATACCTAAAACTGCATTTTCGAGGGCTCGCCACTCTCTACTCTAGCTCGATCGATCTTAGTCGCCGCCTTTTTGGACTCCAACGACGAGCGAGCACCAATAATTGTGAATCAACCAATTGCATGCAGATCGGGATCTACAGTTTGATCTTTACAGTTCAGTGAATGAGAAGAAATGGCGAGTGCGAGTCTAGTTAGAGAACAAGTGAGCAGTTGGCTGCAATAGAGTTAAGGATCCAAAATCAAAATTGTTTTTGCAAGAATGGAGTTTAGGAGACAAAGAGAGAAGCGTGGCCTGAGAGAACTTTTCCTCCGCTTTGGTTTGCTCTTCTCGCTTGAGTTTACGCTCGTGGACTGAGAGGATGAAGATGAACCAAACCATTTGCTCGCAGCGGCGGTGGACTTTTTCAGTTCGCGGAAACAGAAACATGGGAGCCATGGAAGTGCCCGACATCAGCACCGCCTCCGCCAGCCACCACGTGAACACCCACACCAGAACTGCCAGCCTGCTCCGATTGCTCGCCGGTGAGTCTTCGAACCTCAAGTAGAGGCAAATGACGGCGTACAGAAGCGAGCCCAGCAGGATGTAGAAACTGGTATAAAACTTTTTTAATTTTAGCCCCTTACATCTTTGTTTTGTATACTATTACCCTAAAACTTCTAAACTTGTACAAATTAGGCACTGAACCGTCAACTATTGACGATGTTAATCCCATGTGTGACGAGTTACTGAGTCAACGAACCAATCTGCTTCGATGTTAATAGTACGAGAACTGAGTAATTCCGAGTTATAGTACATGGACTAAAGTTGACGATTCGAAATAGTCCAGGAGAGTAAACCATAATAAGCCCAAAACAAAACCGTAGATGCCTTCCTAGGCTAAAGAAAAATAAAAGATAATGAAACAATATAAAAAAGATCACTACAACAAACAACCAGTTATCCAGGACTGAAACTGAAGCTGTAACACGCACCAAGGGACAACCATCATCAAACGAAAGCACCAACGAGCTGTACTAATCACCATGGGACTTTAAACATATGATACCAACGAGCCCACATGCCCGGTAGTGTGAGGACGGATTCAGTGCGGGGCTGCAATCGCAACCAGACCGGAGTGGCTACGTGAGGAGAAACCAACTGGAGTTCAAACCGAGTACTATGTCGGCAACACTACGTAGAATAGCTGCGGTTTTTGCTGTGACGTGTGTCAGGCAAACAAAACCTTACACACCCGCAAGTGTACGGGTCGAGTGTAGCACTCGATGAGTAAGGGTCGAATCCACAGGGACTAGATGCGCGAAATGCTAAATAGCTAGATTGCACTACTTTATCTACCTAAATAATTCTAATGTATAAAGATAAATAGATAACCACCTCGGGGAACGGGTCAAATGCTTCATAAAAGTCAAACATGCACGATTTATATTTGTTGCTAGAGGAAAAGGATTCAAAAATTACCGACATCTCTCGAGTCAGTTACCTACACGATGGCGAGATCGATCTCTCTTCCCGCACCATTGAGAGGACTTTAGGTGCAGCCATAAATTCCTAAGTGGCTTGACAAACCACTTGAACTTGCTTTTGGCCAAAGCTGGGAAGATCACTTTCGTGCTTGTTCCCGAGCACCATGTGAGCATATGCACGTGAAATCTCTAACCCAAACATGCAACGGAATTAAGCGTAAACAAGCTCATGCAGAACAGATATGCATCAATAACAACGATGAGAAATTATAGATAAGTGAGGAGAGGATTCAAACAACGGTTCCGACTTCCTCAAGTCACGAACTTGTTCTTCTACCTCGACCAAAACAATCTCTTGTCTTGCACCGAGTGAAGACCATTATGCTAACCTTATTCTCCTAAGTAACCCTCCAAATCTCTCGATTGGAGCGGAAACTCGCTCAACTCAGCGCACGCTCAACGAGTATCTCTCGAGTACTCGTCAAACACCAAATAAACATAAGCACGCGGTACCAATAAATTCATGCAAATGTCAAAATTAATTCTACTAATTGAGCAACCACACATCATCAATTTCTCATACGTAGCAAGTCCGAAACAATTCAATCCACAAAGACCCGAACCCGAGGCGGTCCGGGTTGTTCTACACTAACCTAACCAAGAATTTAAGCAATTAATCAAAACCCAATAATAATTAAGCAAGTAACAGTAGAGAATAGTTAAATTAAACTAACAATTATCCGAAATTAAAGTTTAGAAACAACCAAATCCGAAACGAGCAAAACTAGTCGGAAATTGGCCGGAGAAGATGCATCGGAGAGTGGGGCTGTTCTCCGGTGGTCTGAGGCGTGGCGGTGGAGCTCCGATGACGGCTGGGTCGCTGCTGGCGGAGAGGAGGCAGCTGCTGGCGGCTGTTGGCGGAAGGAAGGGCAGCAGCAAGATTTCTCGCGAAATCCAGCTGCTGCCGCGACAATGAAACTGCAGCGGGCCGGAGGGACGGCCGGAGGTGGTTTGGCGGCGGAGGCTCGACGGAAATGAAGAGATTCGGCGGTGGAGAGGGGCTGGCAAGAGCCAGCCCTTGGCTGGCCGAGATCTGGCCTTGGCTGCTGCTGGAACTCACGTCTGCGTGAGAGAGAAGAAGGTTTCAGCCCTTTTCTTGGGCTGAACCTCTATCTTCCCCTTCATCTTTTTAATTGTTTCCAAAACGACCCCACCTTCATGTTTCCTTTACAGCTTGTCCTTTAACCTTTCTCTTTCTTTCACTTTAGCCCAAAAACTTCTAAACTTGCCCAATTTTAATCCCTTTAGCACCGAACTTGCCACTTTGATTACCTACATGATTTTTGCACATAAAATGTATAAAGACCAACATTTTATGAGAATAATTAAACACAATTGGTGAGGTAAAATTATATAAACATGCACTCATCAGTTTTACTGCGGCCTCCGTCGCGGTAAATGGCATTTACTGCGGCGGAGGCCGCAGTAAACGAATTTCTATACGTAGTGCAAACAGATCAACCTATCACCAAGATAGAGCCGACAACAGCAATAGAAAATCCAGACGAGGCGCCGAGGAAAGGTCCCACAACTACAGCTCCGACCCGAGCGAGAGAATGATGGTGAGCAGATCTGAGACGGCCAGAGAGGAGCCATCCGATGTACAGACATGGCAGCCCTGCTGTAGCGACGCTGGTGGAGAGAGGCCAAGACCCAAATTATTGTTTAGAAATTATGTTTTGCAGCTAGGGTACACACAACTTATTGTTTAGAAATTATGTTTTTAAATTATGGTGCGATGTGTGTAAGAAAAGAGTTGAAAGAAAAAATGAATTTAATAAAAATTTGATCGATTTAAGTTTATTTTATGAATAAAAGTTTAGTAAAAATAAAAACATTTTTGGCAGGTGTGGTGATGGCCAAATCGATGTCCTCCGACGGTGGAGCGCGTTGGAATCGTCACGGCGGCGTGGATGGGCCAGAAATGGAGCAGCTCGGTCGACGGAGGGGTTTGGCGGTGTTGGGTCTGTCGATTAAAGCCCTTGGAGGCGGATTCCAGCGAGTGGGTGGTGAAAACGGGTCGACGAGCTGCTGCTGATTTCTCTTTCTTTTCAGTGTCTCCAGCAGCGTGGGACGGATGGTTGTGCTCGGCGCGAGGCGGCAGTACTGATGAGGTATGAGTTTGGTGATGAGTGCCAACGGATATAAAGGGGGAAGTGGAGGAAGGAGATGGTCGGAGGTTCTAGCTTGCTCCTTTTCTTTGCTTCTGTAATTTTGTTTTAGTTGCAGCCTCTTTGTGTTTTCTTTTTATTGCAACCTCCTCTCTTTTAATCTCTACTTTGACTCTCTTTTATAGATAAATTGTTAAATTATTTTATTAATTTAATTATGTGGCCCATGTAAATAATGGACTTCTAATTCTATTTAGATTGGACCTAATATGATGGCTATTAGGATTATGAAATAGAATTAGAATGAGATTAGGTTTCCCTACCCTCTCCCTTATAAATAATATGTGGCTACTATTAACCTAGTAGCAGAAAAGAATACATTCGACACCATCACAGAACGCACGTAAGGGAAAAAGAAGAGAGGGTAAAAGTCACGCTTAGGGTTTGAGTTCTTCTCATCAAACAAAAGAAAATATGGACCGAGGTTAGTCATAATTATTCAATTGTGCAAATCAATCTCATTAGAACGATCTTGTTTTTATGGTGGATTGAATAGTATTGACATGAATATTTTCTAGATGCTTATATGTATCGTTTTACTATTGGATATATGTATGTTTATGAGAACTAAATCCCATATGAATGAACATTATCAATTTATTGTTCTTCCGCTGCATGTATGAACTTAATATTGTGGGAATTAAATCTCACATGAATGATTAAGATTTTTCCAATTGAATGTCTACTATATGAAATGTTGTTAGTCATCAAAGTGACATATCTTAAAGGGTTAATTAGACATTTAATTTTTTTAGCTTTGAAAGTTTAAAATTGTGATATTACTGAATCAAATGTCTATTGAATGTAGAGATTGTTAGTCACCAAAGTGGTCTATCTCAATAAGTAGTATAGACAATTAATTATGTAATTTCAATTGCTCATATTTGTGATGCTGCTAAATGACATAAATATAAAGTGGGCAGTTGAGATCATTAATTATAATGCTAGGAGGTCACTCAAAGGTGGACCATTGCTTGTAATTAATGACATTAAAGGGATTTATCTGCTTACTTGGTTGATATGTTTGAATATCCAAAGATATTATGTATGTTGATTTGAGTATGATTGATTGTCGGTCAAAGTTTGAATATTAGCATCAATGATTGGATTTGTGTATTAAGTTATCACCCAAAGGTGAACTTAGATACATCACTACGTGGGGAGGAGATGCCTCACTGCGGCTTCAGGCGCAGTTGGCCCGTGGTACCAACTGTGACGAGGGCCGCAGTGAATGCCGCGGTAGAAATGTCCGCAGTTTCGAACTCACTGCAGTTTCGGCCGTGGTACGTATTGTGGCCTTACTGCGACCATGGCCGCAGTAACCGGTTTGAATAATTAAAAAAAGTGGACGAATCCGGATGAATGTTCATCCGGATTCGTCCAAGTGAATCCAGAAAACGAAGAAGAGGAAGAAAAAAAAACAGAAGAAGAAGAAGAAGAAGAAGAAGAAGAAGAAACATAAGAAGAATAAGAAGAAGAAGAAGAAACAAAAGAAGAAGAAGAAACAAAAGAAGAAGAAGAAGAAGAAGAAACAAAAGAAGAAGAAGAAACAAAAGAAGAAAAAGAAGAAGAAGACGAAGAAGAAGAAGAAGGATGAATAAGAATTTAAGAAGATGAAGAAAAAAAAAGATTAAAGGAGAAAGAAAGAAAAGAAGATGAAGAAGAAGTGAAAGAAGATGAAGGAGAAGATGAAGATGGAAGAATGAAGAAGATGAGAAAAAAATGTGAAGGAGGCGGATGAAAAAGAGAAGAGAAACCCTAAAAAAATTACTGCGGCCAAGACCGCAGTAAACCTTACTGGGCCAGCAACTGGGCCATTAACTGTGTAAATGGGCTTATTGCGGCCCAAACCGCAGTACGGGCCGCAGTAAGAAATGTCTTCCCCACGTAGTGCATGATTAAAGTTATATCTTTGTCTGGATCCATTAAAGACTCGAAGCATTAATGTATGAGCTTGTATTAATGATTGTAGTTTCTTCTAATGTGTTCGCTATGGGGAGTGGAATGATCAAGTTCAACGGGCTTAAATATGTTGAATGGTCCGAACAAATTCAGTTTCAGCTAGGGGTCTTGGATTTAGACTTAGCATTTGATTCGGACGAAAAGCCCACAGCCATTACTGAAACTAGCACTGATGATGAACATTCCCATTATGAGGCATGGGAACGGTCTAATAGGCTGAGTTTGAACTTGATACGAATGACGATGACTGAAAATGTTAAGCCATCAATGCCCAAAACGGACAATGCAAGGGAATTTATGATGAAAATTAAAGAATACTCCCAATCGGACATAACTGACACGTCCATTGTTGGGAGCCTGATGAGTGAGCTGACAACCAAGAAATTTGATTGGTCACAACCCATTCATGATCATATAACAGGCATGATGAATCTGGCAGAAAAATTGAAATCGCTGAGTATGGATGTGAGTGAGTCCTTCCTGGTACAGTTCATTATGAACTCACTTCCTCCCGAGTTTGGTCAGTTCCAGGTGAATTACAACACCATTAAGGAAAAATGGAACATTCAGGAAATAAAGGCCATGTTGGTTCAGGAGGAAGGGAGGTTGAAGAAATTGAAGGATCACTCTGTCCATCTCACGGTTCATGAAGGATCTAGCAGTAAAGCTAAGCCGGGTAAGAAGGGCAAGAAAAGGGACAGAGCCCCTATGAAAGTTGTCGAGGGCGGAATCCATAAAGAAAAGAGATGTCTCTTCTCCAATAAGATTGGTCATCTCAAAATTTATTGCCCGAAAAGAAAGGCATGGTTTGAAAAGAAAGGTACATATTATGTTTCTGTATGTTTCGAATCAAACCTTATTGAAATGCCTAATAATACATGGTGGTTAGATTCTGGTGCGACTACTCATGTCTCACATGTAATGCAGGGATTCCTTACAATCAAGCCCATAAATAGAACTGAAAAATTCTTGTTTATGAGAAACAGAATGAAGGCGCGAATAGAGGGCATTGAGACGTACAGACTGATTTTGGATACTGGACGTTGTCTAGATCTAGAAAAGTGTCTCTATGTACCTGAATGTACTAGAAACTTAATTTCTGTTGGAAAGTTGGATGATCTAGGATTTAATGTTAAGTTTGGAAGTGGTATGTGTTCGTTATTCAAACAAGAGTATTATTATGGTTATGGTACTTTGTTTGATGGTTTATACCGTTTCAACCTTGATGTTAATTTTGCTGAATCATTGTTTCGTGTTGAGCATAGTATAGGTAGTAAATGTAGCGCACATAATGAATGCTCTGCTTTCTTGTAACATAAAAGGTTGGGTCATATATCCAAGGAAAGAATGATGAGGTTGGTGAAAAGTGAAATCCTAATTCTATTTGGACTGAACCTAATAAGAATGATGAGGTTGGGTCATATATCCAAGGTTGGGAGAATGTTAAATTATTTTATTAATTTAATTATATGGCCCATGTAAATAATGGACTCCTAATTCTATTTGGACTGAACCTAATATGATGGCTATTAGGATTATGAAATAGAATTAGAATGAGATTAGGTTTCTTTACCATCTCCCTTATAAATAGTATGTGGCTACTATTAACCTAGTAACAGAAAAGAATACGTTTGGCACCATCACAGAACGCACGTAAGGGAAAAAGAAGAGAGAGTAAAAGTCACGCTTAGGGTTTGAGTTCTTCTCATCAAACAAAAGAAAACATGGACCGAGGTTAGTCATAATTATTCAATTGTGCAAATTGATCTCGTTAGAACGATCTTGTTTTTATGGTGGATTGAATAGAATTAATCCAATATAAATTTCAGAGTTGAAGTATCAATTTACCCATTAGGATGTTTGCTTTAAGCATTTGTCCAATGGTGAAAATGGAAGCCTTCAAGTTATGTTGTTGACAAGAGATATAGAGGAGGTGAAGCGTGGTTCTGATGCTGTGTCTTTGGAGGAGCAAGATCAGCAAGCAGGCGCATGCCTGGTTCCCTCTTCCCCTTTTTATTTTTGGTTTGGTTTTCATTTACTTTTTTTACTCTTTATTTTTGTTGTTTTTTAATCAATAATAAATAGAAATCACATTTAATACTCTAAATTAATGACAAAAATCACATAAAATAATGATAATGATAAAAATGACAAAAGTACATAAAAATATTAAAAATGACAAAAATCACGTAAAATGACAAAAAAACGTAAAAATAATAAAAATGATAAAAACGACATAAAATCACACAAAATTACTAAAAATACCAAAAATCACAATTGCGAATTAGATTTTATTAGTCCGGACAAAAATTGGGTGTCAACCATGGTATTAAATATCGTACCGGTTATCGTACCATTTTTCCATCGATACGAGACAGTATCGGTACACCGGGGGTATACCGATTGTACCGGAAAGAGTATATCGGTGTATGTGTATGTGTGTACATACACACACCTGAAAATGTATCAGAGATTGCAATTTTTTTACCTGCAGTACTTGGGCGATCACCTATCTGACTAAAAGAAAAAAAATGTAGTAAGTAAGCATTTACTAGCTACATACAATAACTAAAGATACTAACTAAAAGAATTAAAAATGAAAGAGGTAAATTAATTTTTTAAATTACAAACTGGAAGTCTAAAGAAATATAAACATGATAATCCTAACTGATCTCAATAGTCAACATCATAAACTAATTTAAGTGTGGAACATAATTAACAGATTCCAAAACAATTGGTGGGAAGTTTTTCTGAATCTTCTGATTTTGTATTTTAATTTCTTTAATTTAGTAAATATTTTTTATTCGTGATTTTATCCTCAAACTTTTAAAAAATGTTCATTTAAGCCCTTGTGTTTTCTTCATTTTCGGCTTCGGCCTGTACATCCCGGTACTTTTGCTGATGCAATTTTTGTCTAAACGGTACCGTTTCATGGCCGGTACCGAAACGGAACTGGCGTACCGACCGGTACGAAACAGTAATTAATACTATGGTGTCAACACCCTCTTAATAAATGTCTATGAATGGGCTTTTAGTCTTTTACTTTATTAAATTAATTAGTTGAGTTAATTAGTTAATTAGTACTCCCTCCATCCCAACAAATATCTAACATATTCCTTTCTGGACCGTCCCAGCAAAACTCCAATGTTTCATGAAAATGAAACTTTTCTACATCAACTTTACCTTATTACCCTTTACTTTCATTTCCAGTCCAAAAAGTTATTTTTGTCTTATATACCTATTTTACCTTATTACTTTCTAGTCAACCATTTTTCTTTTTCTCCGTGCAAAGTCAAATGCTCTATATTTGGTGGGATGAAGTGAGTAGTATATTTAGGTAAATGTTTTTTCACATATATGGTAAATGAAAGAACTCAAATTAGTATCTATAAATTTATTCTCAATATTTTAACACATAAAATCACATGATGATTTGTATATAAATGATAAATTGATGAGTATAGTTTTTTACATACTCCAGCTGTCTAAAAAATAATATAATAGTTGACTTTTGATGTCAATTTTGTTGATTTAGGATCATCATTAACATGCTTTCATGTTAACATATCATATATACATCACAAACATATCACATGTGTTGACACCTAATTTTGTCCGGACTAGTAATTTAGGTTGTAGTAATATTTAATTCGTGACTTTGATTTTTCGATATTTCTCATTATTTTTATTTTATGCGATTATTTTATGTATTTTTGTCACTCCCGTTATTTTATGTGATTTTATGTCATGTTAAGTGATTTTTGTCATTTTTACGTAATTTCTGTCATTCTCGTGATTTTTGCCATTTTTGTCATTATTTTATGTACTTTTTGTCACTCGTTATTTTATGTTATTTCTGTCATTTTCATTATTTTTCGCATTTTTGTTTTTGCCATTTTCATTATTTTTTGTGTCTTTGTCATTAATCTAGGATTTAAGTGTGTACTATTTAATTAAATAAATATAAAAAAAATAAAAAAAGAGGGAAAAACAAAATTGCACGCCTCTTGTTAGTTGGTTCACTTCACACAGCTGCAAGTTGTCTTCCTCCCGAAAGCATGTTGCAGCCAGAAGCGGGAATCATGGTGATGGGTCAACATAGCTTGTAACCACCTCTTTCACCATTGGATCAAAGCTTGGATCTTTCCAATGTATAATTTGATGCTTGAATGCCTGAATTTAGCTATAAATGGATCCAAATGTTGGAGAGAATGAAGGGGAGCTGCAACCAAAAACAAAAACAAAGAAAAACGTCTCCCTGCCTTCAACCACCGCCGGCGTCCATCTCTCCTCCCCATCCACTTCCTCTAGTCACAAAACTCCGCCTTCATCAAGACCGCCACGCCACACCGGTCTCAACCCTCCATCCCACATCGCCGGAGGTGGCCAAACGGAGGAGAAAACGCCGCCGACCCGCCGGACCTCCTCCTCCATCCCCTCGTTTTGCTGCGTTTCACCACTTCTATCTGTCACCATCAGCTCCACCACGACGAGATGAAGCCAACCCACCCTTTCACGCTGCCGGAGATGGCCTCGAGCACGGAGAAAACGGCCACAATCCGATCCGACGCCGGCAGCCCGATTTCTCTCGACCGGAGCTCCGTTCGTCGTTAAAACACCGCCAACCGTCACCCCTCCGCCTTCGCACCAACACAAGCGAACCGCCGCTGAAAAATCTGTTTCGCCGCCGCCGCCGTCAGTTCCGCCGCCTGGTTCGCGCAACCTAAGAAGAAGAAGGCTGCTGATCGCTTTTAAACTTTTGGGGAAAATTACAATGTTGGTCCCTGTCCCTTTACTCCTCCCCTGATTTCACTTAAACCCTCTTATTTATCCTTGGTTTCAGTTACATCACTCTTTCAAGTTTAAAACTCAACATTTTGGCACTAAGCCCAAACTTTTCTTTTATTGTCTTATTTTTAAAATACTTTTTTTTATTTATTAAAATAAGGGTTGTTGTTCATCATTTATCATTTTTTTCATTTTTATCTATGTTTTCTTTTCAAACATTATTCCCTTTATAAAAAAAAGATTAAAAAAATCAAGCAAAACTATAAAAAGAACCCGTGGTACCAATTTTGGGCGTACGAAAATTAACCATTTTTGTACGTAACTGACAAACGAATCCAGTTCTCTCGTAGACCATTTTCAGGTTCCCAATCGACCTAGGAAAAAGATTGGTGGCGACTCCATGACGAAAACCACGTCGCTACAGATGGCGACTCCGCTGGGGACTGGTCGAGCCACATAAAGGGTTTGATTTTTATTTCTTTGCTTGATTTTTTTATTTCATTGCTTTTCATGATCGTTTATTGTACAGATTATGCTTCACTCGAGCACACACAAAGCATGCATTTCAAGCTCCCTACCCGAGCTCTTCATAACCTATTTTTGTGAATACCCGGAAAGGCTAGTTGTGTGTGACAATAGTCACCGCACTTTCTCTAGACCGTAGTGGTTAGTAGCGTTGTTCGGGTGTGGCGTTAGTCACCCAATGGAACCGCGAAAGCTGCGACTCGAATTAATCCTTCCTTACATAACCCTCGTGGGTAAGGAATTGGGCCTTTTCTAGTTCGATAGAACTTAGTAAAAGGGATTCGGGAACCTACCATTGGCCTCATTCTTTCAAAAGCCACATTTGCATATAATGACCATAGATCATTCCTCTAAGCTTAACCATGACAAGACACATTATGATACTAATTTGTGTATATGTGGATTTTTTTTACTTGATGTTGTAATGCAACTAACAGGTGTTTCATTTCTCTTTATACTTATACATTTTCGTATATACAATTTGTACTAATTTTTGTTATTTTTCTTTTTGATAACATTCACATACATCATTTTTTTCAATTATCAATGACACAATTATTCATCGATCATGCATTTGGTCATTTCTTTTCCACACATGTCACTGTACATTTTCATTCATACACAAATAAAAACATGTTGCAAAAAGAAAGACATCAAGGAGCAATTGAACAATTGTATGATGTGAAAAAGTCCGACAACCCCCAATTGTGACATGGAAAGACAATTTCTCACGAGTCGTCTTTAAGCCCTGTCTAATACGTCGATCAATACAAATTGATGAATAATTGGAGAAATCTTTAAATTTTTACTCAAATCTTTGAGAGCTTGCCAAGATAAATTGAAAGTTAAAGTTACCTAGATTTAGTCCAAAATCTAGAGTACAGTCTTTGTTGCAATGGACCTTCGTTATTCTTTGTCTTGAAATAAGAAGGGGTAAATGTGCACTTTGGCATCCATTAGCAAAATACCACATCACACTTCAAGCATTCCCTTTTTCGTTTCGAGACTCACTCACCAAGCCACAACATAAACAATGTCATTGATGAGCTAAAGAGAGGACTAGATAGTGACTATCTCGAAGACATTGCTGAATCTGGTAAGAGCGATTTCGGTGTGACCCTTCAACTATGAGATTCTTTTTGGAGAAAATATTGCCTTACGCAATAGCTCAATAGCTAAAATTACCATCAGAGAGCTCTGTTTATGCAGCAAAAGATCAGCCATCTCAAAGATTCTTTCCAAAAGAAGAAAACTTCATTCATCAAAAAGAAGAATTATGAGAACAGAAGAACCTTTCAGATCATTGCTACGGTCGAGATCCAGTCAAGTTACATTCATCAATCCCAAAATCAGATCAGCGGTCATGATGTCTTCATCACATCAATACCCATGACTCAAAAATCAAAAAAAAAGAGAAGAAGAAAAGAAAAGAAAAAGGGTCAATGTAAATTCTATTCCGCTGTCTTTAGCTATAATGGCTGAAGTTACGAATAGTGCTAGTAGCCATTTGTCTTTGCATTTCAGTCAGAAGTAGTCGGGCGTAGGTAGCAACAACTATTTACGCTCGCATGAAAATGGCTGAAAATCGCAGGTCAAACAAGGTCTGACCTGAAAAGAAAAAAATGAAAAAAAGGGAGTCATGGAGTCTAAACTGAAAACCTGCAGAGGCGGTTTAGAATGAAGGCACAGTTCACCATCTCAATGAACAAGGGGGCAACAAAGAAATCCCAAGCAATATCGACAAATTCTCAAGTTTCTCAAGAGCAAGTCCATACATCATGAGAGCTGGGGGGCAACATTTGAGGTCATTCTTGTTGGATAAGGCAGTGATTTCGTGATCAGCACTATCAAGTTCTGCAAAGAAGTCAATTTTCTCATCAACGACATTACCAGGCCTTTCGCCTGAACTACTCTACCTTTCATCAACCCATATCAATGGATGCCATTTACCTTAAAGAACCATTCAGATGATATCCATTCTTCACCTTAACCTCCACATAAGACGATCCTTCATACTAAAAAAAAACCTTTTCCACTCTCGCACATTCTACTTCTTCAAGTCGAAAAGGGAAAGAATAACAGAGTTATGATAATAACACAAAGATCATCATATATCTTGTCAAGCTCTACAAATTGATAAGAGTTTTCTTTAAGGACCAACCGTTAAACATTAATGAGTATGGATCTTACGGCAGACATGGTTTAAAGACTCTTGTTGAGAATATGCATTTTCGTGACCACAACTGGGGGGCAAATAGATCATTCACTCATATAATTATTCTCAGGAGGCAAAGGAATCCAGGAATGGAAAACAATTTTTCGACAATGAGGTAAGATCACATCAGACAAGATGAAAGACATTCATAAAGAAAGCTTAGTAAATGTTTCTGCACTTACCATGCATCATTGGTTTTAATTAAAGATCTTCAACATTGCAAATCCAAACATCAAGCATTTTCAGAGTCATAATCATCATGTGTCATACATAATATCATCATCCATTCTCAAAGACAGGTTTTCAAGAAACTCGCCGACTCAGGTTTTGATATCAAGACGGGAAGATTCTGATGAGAAGCTCTCCAAGATGACAGTGATTTATGTATACTTCGGCTTGGAAGCTTTCAGGTTTCATTAAAGCTTTCCACATTACCATGATACGGTAACACATTATCTTTCACTTGCTTCATCTTGTACAAACGGGGTACATTGGAAATTATACATAGTCAAAGACTACTCTCACTTCATTTTGTGCGATTTCAAGTCATTTCGCTCATTTCATTTTGTGCGATTTCACATTTTTTTATGAAGTTCAGTCATTTTGTCAAACTTCATATCAATCTCATTCACTCAGTTTTTTCATTAAAGGCAAGGAAGGTTCCTTAGCCTTAACCCATGAGAGAAAGGTTTCTCTCCCTGAATGGTAAGAAAGTTCTTCCATTCTCTTCATTCCAAGTCAGTGGAGTATCACTCAAAGAGGGCATCGGTTCTGTAATCTCCCTTCGAGCTCATTTCACTCAAAAAGGCTGGTCTCAACAGAATCTCTGGTTTCCATGCATTCATCTCTGACCATTTTCAGTTCTTGCCCTAGCATTAATAACCCACTTGGAGTCGTCTGTTTCCCTCCACATAGGCGAAACCCTCATCCAAAACACTCCCAAGTTACCGGGAACATCTTTTCTAGAGCCTAGAGATCCCTTCCCACCATTCGACAACATTTTCTCGTCATCTTCACCATGTTCCGGTGAAACCAGCGCCGCATGTGTCAAGTCTCTTGCGAGGAAGAAGAAAGCCCTTCTCTTCATCTAATATTTCAAAACTTCACTCGTTTTGTGAGATGCCTCGACTTAGAAGTGTAGTCATTTTGTCACACTTCTCACTGAATCACTCAGCTTTTCACCAAAGGCATGGAAAGTTCCATCGCCAAAGTCCAGAGAGAAAAGTTTCTCCCCCAATATGGTAAGAAAGCTCTTACCATTCTTCTCATTTCATGGTCTAAACCAATGATCTCTTTTCACCAACAGAGAGGAAAGTTCCTCGATCTTGAACATGAAAGAAATGTCTCTCACCGAATGGTAAAAAGGTCCTTACCATTCACTTCTTCTCGATACTTCAATCAAGTCTTTCGACAAAGAGGCAAGGAAGGTTCCTTCGCTTCACGAATAACGAGAAAGTTCTTGTTATTCCATCAATCAATCAATCAGTCATTCATCCTACTTTTGTCGGGTATTGGGAAGGTTCTCAATCTCAAATTACCGGAGCAAGGAAGGTTCCTTCGCTTCACGAATAACGAGAAAGTTCTTGTTATTTCATCTCAACTTTCATCCAAATCAGTCATTCATCCTACTTTTGTCGGGTATTGGGAAGGTTCTCAATCTCGAATTCCCAGAGCAATGAAGGTTCCTCCGCTTCACGAATAACGAGAAAGTTCTTGTTATTCCATCTCAACAATCAATCAATCAATCAATCTGTCATTCATCTTACTTTTGCCGAGCATTGGGAAGGTTCTCAATCTCGCATCTTTGGGGTAGGGAAGGTTCCTTAACCTCGAATAGTGGAAAGGTTTCCGCTATTCAACTCAATAGGAAGGTTCTTATTGAGTGAAGCAAGGAAGGTTCCTTTGCTTCACGAGTAACGAGAAGGTTCTTGTTATTCAATCCAATCACAACAGTCATCTATTTTCACCGAGCATTGAGAAGGTTCTCAATCTCGAATCTTCAGAGTAAGGAGAGTTCCTTAACTCTAAATAGCGGAAAGGTTTCTGCTATTCAATTCAATAGGAAAGTTCCTGTTGAATGAAGCAAGGAAGGTTCCTTCGCCTCGGAAGGGTAAGAAAAGTTTCTTCCTTTCATGAATAATTAGAAGGTTCGTTATTCACGGACAAAATTCGGTGTCATCCTACTTTGTATGCTCCATGTTCCATGAATCACGCAAAGGGGCACTGACACCCGATTTTGCCGGATATTTTTTAGTTATAATATTTAGTTCGTGATTGTGATTTTTCGATATTTTTATTTCTCGTGATTTTATCCTTTTATTTTATGTCACTACCGTTATTTTATGTGATTTTGCTTTTATGCATTATTTTACGTACTTTTTGTCATTTTTACGTATTTTATGTGATTTTCATCATTTCGTCCATTTTTATTATTTTATGTACTTTTTGTCACTCGTTATTTTATGTTATTTCTGTCATTTTCATTATTTTTCGCATTTTTGTTTTTGCCATTTTCATTATTTTTTGTGTCTTTGTCATTAATCTAGGATTTAAGTGTGTACTATTTAATTAAATAAATAAAAAATAAAAAAGAGGGTAAAACAAAATTGCACGCCTCTTGCTAGCTGGTTCACTTCACACAGCTGCAAGTTGTCTTCCTCCCGAAAGCATGTTGCAGCCAGAAGCGGGAATCATGGTGATGGGTCAACATAGCTTGTAACCACCTCTTTCACCATTGAATCAAAGCTTGGATCTTTCCAATGTATAATTTGATGCTTGAATGCCTGAATTTAGCTATAAATGGATCCAAATGTTGGAGAGAATGAAGGGGAGCTGCAACCAAAAACAAAAACAAAGAAAAACGTCTCCCTGCCTTCAACCACCGCCGGCGTCCATCTCTCCTCCCCATCCACTTCCTCTAGTCACAAAACTCCGCCTTCATCAGCACCGCCACGCCATACCGGTCTCAACCCTCCATCCCACGTCGCCGGAGGTGGCCAAACGGAGGAGAAAACGCCGCCGACCCGCCGGATCTCCTCCTCCATCCCCTGCGTTTTGCTGCGTTTCACCACTTCTATCTGTCACCATCAGCTCCACCACGACGAGACGAAGCCAACCCACCCTTTCACGCTGCCGGAGATGGCCTGAGCACGGAGAAAACGGCCACAATCCGATCCGACGACGGCAGCCCGTTTTCTCTCCGACCGGAGCTCCGTTCGTCGTTAAAACACCGCCAACCGTCACCCCCTCCGCCTTCGCACCAACACGAGCCAGAACCGCCGCCGAAAAATCTGTTTCGTCGCCGCCGCCGTCAGTTCCGCTGCCTGGTTCGCGCAACCGGAAGAAGAAGAAGCTGTTGTATCAGTTTTAAACTTTTGGGGAAAATTACAATGTTGGTCCCTGTCCCTTTACTCCTCCCCTGATTTCACTTAAACCCTCTTATTTATCCTTGGTTTCAGTTACATCACTCTTTCAAGTTTAAAACTCAACATTTTGGGACTAAGCCCAAACTTTTCTTTTATTGTCTTATTTTTAAAATACTTTTTTTTATTTATTAAAATAAGGGTTGTTGTTCATCATTTATCATTTTTTTCATTTTTATCTATGTTTTCTTTTCAAACATTATTCCCTTTATAAAAAAAAAGATTAAAAAAATCAAGCAAAACTATAAAAAGAACTGCAGAATTTTGGGCATTTAAAATTAACCATTTTTGTACGTAACTGACAAACGAATCCAGTTCTCTCGTAGACCATTTTCAGGTTCCCAATCGACCTAGGAAAAAGATTGGTGGCGACTCCATGACGAAAACCACGTCGCTACAACATGATATATATATATATATATATATATATATATATATATATATAATAGTACTAGATAAAAGGCATACCTTTCACCAAGGTAACAGCTTAAGGTCAAGGCTCTTGCTTCTAGTTGAGGCGAGACTTCCTTCTCCTAAGGAAGAGGCCGACTTGGAGGCACACCAGGAAGGCGGATTAGAGATAAAGAATCTCTAATGTAGTTTCACCCACGAACTCTAAAAGAATGTAAAGCTAATTTCGGCTTTGAGAGGGAGAGAAGAGGGGCAATACTGCCAATGGATGGGAGAAATGGCTAGCCCCTCACCCCTATTTATAGAAGGCGAATGGTGGCCAAGAGAGGGGACACAACCCCTCTTCATAGCCAAAAATGTGCCACTTGAAGGCACACATCTTTTCGGCCATGAAGCCTACCTCACAAGGCCGAAAATATGTGTCCCTTTTTGCACCATTTCGGCTCCTATAGCCGAATCAACATCTCCCTTGGCCAATGGTCATGTGCCTTGGCCAAGGGTTGTAGCCCTTAATTAGGTGGGGAGATGTGTCTCTACACAAGAGACATGTCCTTTGGCCCAAAAGTCATAACTTTTGGCCAAAATGTGTCACACACAATTTTCAGTATGGAATACATTAAGCTAGTACGAAACTAGCTCAATTGACCACTCATCCAATTGAAGCTCCATTGAGTTCAAATTCAGCTCACAATGAGCTAAATGTTGCTCCTCTTCTCATTTAGCTCCAATGAGCTAGAGTTAGCTTCATTTAGCTAACATGAGCTGAAGTCCAGATGACTTAAGCTCAGTCGAGCTGGAGTGAGCTGCACTTGAGCTGAGTTAAGCTGCACCCAACTACTTCTAGTTGGAGTGAGCTGAGTCTAGCTACTTCTAACTAGAGTGAGCTCAAGTTGAGCTGGTTCAGCTACTTGTAGCTGGAGTAAGCTGAATTCCAGTTACACCCAGCTCCCATGAGCTGGTGTAAGCTGACTTGAGCTGCTTCCAACTGCTCCCAGCTGGAGTTGAGCTAAGGTGAGCTACTTCTAGCTGACCTTGAGCTGGGTGAGCTAAGTTCAGCTACTTCTACCTGAGGTGAACTACATCTACCCACCTTTAAGCTCCAACATAGCCTCGTGAGCTCAAGCAACACCTTAAAAGGTCTTGGTGCGCCAGGAATTTCAACAAATTTGACTTCTATTTATCTATATTATTTCTACATCGAAAAAATATCAAAAAAAAATGTATTTATAAAGTTAAATCATCAAATTTGTAGTTGAATATAAAAGTTTCAAATTTAAAATTTGAACTGTTCGAGAAATAAAATCATAGATTAAATGCTAAAAATAAGTGTTGCATTGGAACACATAGCTAAATGTACTACTAATTAACTAACACAACTAACTAATCTAATAAATTAAAAGACTAAAACACTCTTTGTATAGATTTATTAAGAACGTAAATTTGACATTTTTATGGTGCGTGTTTTTCACATATGTGGTAAATAACACGCACGTTGCTTTACTTTTGGGACAAAGGAAGTATATATTGCAATATTGTTTTTTAACAAATTATTCATTTTCAAATATAAGTTAAATTTGTCAATATTTTGCGATGGAAGATATCAATAATCCGACTTTAAACGATTTGCTTATAAAGTTTGGTCATAAGATGGTCGAACGACAGTTGTTTAATTAAATTATACCCTGGCTTAATTTAGTGTATATATTCAGCTCAAGATCAGATTATACATGAACCTGTCAAGTGTCAAACCTTCTTCCTCAGCTTAGTTCATTACAATTTACACATCCCTTTCTCTCTCGATCGGCACTGTGCAACTAGATAGACATGATCATTTCATTCCAGTGATTAATAGATCTGTTCCTATCCAAATTGTATCGTGGAATTTATATTTGACTTATCTGGTTTCTTTTAATCGTAACGGGAAAATTAATTCAATTAAAAAAAGAGAGAAAAGAAAGAAAGGTAGCAGTACATATAACATGGGAGAAAGCGTATGTGGGTCCTTAAGAAATTGACACGTTAACTCCTCAAGGTTATTATACAATTGTAGAAGAACATGTATAGTATAGGTGGATGATATACTCCATCATTCCCCCCAAAAAATTATTGCGTTTATTTTTCAATATTACAGTAGACTTAAATTATTATTCAAAAAATTCATTAAAAAGTTTTTTAAAAAAATATATTTGAAAATTAAAAACATTCATCTATGACTTGCATTTAAAATATTTGACTCCATCTAACTATTAAAATGTAAAAAAATTAAATTATAGTTTAAATACTGAAAAAGAAATAATGAATCGGTAGTGTGTGTGCACAAACTAAATTATATTAAAATAGAACCACAATTAAAATTAGGGAAAACTACAAATGAAGTTCTCATTTTTTCCTATATGAAAGACTTTCGGCCTAATGCAAGCGTTCAGTTATTACCGTCACTTCTAGGTAAAAAAATCTAATTAGAAATAATGAAAATAAGTTGCAATTTTACATTGTTATTTACAATATTGAAATTTCATCAACTTTCCATTACTTTCTATCAAATTACACACCTCTTCTTCACATAGTATTTCTTATCGATTATTTAAAAGAATTCTCATTTTCTTTACCAAATTAAATTGTACAAAAAGAACACACTTATATACGAGCGAGTTAGAGATGACAACGAAACGGATTAATATCTAAATCGTAACTGCGATCGTGAATATATAACTATTCGGGGTTAACGAATTTCCGACAATGCGGTATACTCTAGCACCTATTAATGAATACCCGCAGATATCCGCCACCCGCGGTTAGTCCACGGATACTGCCTGAAAATACAAAACAATACAAAACCTCAAATGTGATAGCAAACCTAATAAATGTAGACAACTAAAAGTGATATAGTATGATAGACACAACGTAGAGAAGACAGGCATCGGCGGCGGCTTGATTGGCGTGAAATCAGCGGCGATGGCGCGATGAACGCCGCAGATTAAAATGCCCATGATTTGAACTCATCGGCGTCGGCAGATGCGTCGCGCCGTAGCCGCATGATAACCTGTTTGAATAATTAAAAAAAATGGACGAATCCGGATGAATGTTCATCCGGATTCGTCCGAAACCCAGAAAATGAAGAAGAGGAAGACGAAACAGAAGAAGAAGAAGAAGAAGAAGAAGAAGAAGAAGAAGAATTCGAAGAAGAAGAAGAAGAAGAAGAAGAAAAGGAAGAAGAATTCGAAGAATTCGAAGAAGAACTAGAAGAAGAAGAAGAAGAAGAAGAAGAAGAAGAAGAAGAAGAGGAAGAAGAAGAGGAAGAATTCGAAGATGATGAAGGGATGAAGAAGAAGAATGAAGATGGAAGAATGAAGATGAAGATGGAAGAATGAAGAAAAATGTGAAGGAGGCGGATGAAAAAGAGAACCGAAACCCTTTAAAAATTTTCTATGCGCCTTATCATGGCTAAGGCGCGAGAAACCTCTTCGCGTCAAAGAACTACGTTCTTTGCGTAGAATGGGCTGCTGCGCCCAAACCGCATGAAGGCGCATGATAAACTTTGTCCTCCCCACGTAGTGAGAAACTAAAAAAAAGTTTAACAAAGTTCTACAAAAGATTTCCATTTTCTGATTGTCCATCATTTAGATCTTCATCTTCATCAGCAGTACATCATCAAGAACTGCAAAACATTAGAAGAGCATATCTTAAACCAAAACAAGTAGGAAAATCATATACTATGTAACAATAGAAATTCGGGCTCAGCTGTACGGTAGTTTTTTAAATTTGAATTGGCTGAGATGGGTTGGTTTAATTACTTGATTTAATATTCGCGGTTCGGATAAATGATATCCGTAATCAGAATCAAATTTCACGGTTACTAAATTTCACATATTATCCAATAACTGCAGATATAACCGTTATAAAGTCATGGTTATCCATGGTTGATGGATATCATCCAATCCACTATCATCCGAGCCAAAATCTCTCTCTGTTTTATTTTTTTTCCTCGAGTGAAGTTTTTATAAAATTTGTGAAGTCTCACGAGAAAAGACAAAGCTGGTCAGATTTTTAAAGTTGAAAAAAAGGCCATCCACAAGCTGAAAAGAAGACAGAAGGAAAGTAGAAGAAAACAAAGAGGTCAAAACAAACAAATTCATGAGAGAGAGAGAGTCCAAATGCGCCTAGCTAGTTGTGGCCTATATCCTGCGGTATCTTCCACACTCCTCCTCACTTTCACAGGCTGCACTGCACCCCCGAAAGACAAACATCTCCACCGCGTCTCCTCTGTCACACAGACACTCGACGGGCAAAAAAAACCCCAGCAATATACACATCAGCTCCTTCTGATCTTGTACACATGCACAGCCATAGCTAATTAAGTGTTTATGTATTGATCAGAAATCAGCCGCTGATTTCAGGTCATATATACGTACACTTGATAGCTCGTTGTTAATTTCCGGATTCAATATATAATTATATGCTAGCTGTGGCAGCAGCAGTTGTGAGGGACACAACCAAAGATGGGAGCCACGGATGCGGCGGCATCATGTCAGAGAGCACTACTGCGACTGTCAATAGCTTCTCCTTCAATCCAGAGGAAGATGAGTTTCCGGATTTGGGGGATGGCAACTTGCTGGAAAGCATCGATTTTGATGACCTCTTCGCGGGAATCAACGACGGGGACGTGCTGCCGGACTTGGAGATGGACCCGGAGATCCTCGCGGAGTTCTCGGCCAGTGGCGGAGAGGAGTCGTCGGGAAAGTCGACGACGGAAGACAATAGTAATTATCATCATCAGCGCAGCCGGACAGAAGAAGAAGAAGAAGAAGAAGTAGAAGGAGAAGAAGAAGAAGATCACCATCAGACCGGAGATAAGCTGCTGGTTTTCGGGTCCGGAAAAGGAGACGAGATAGTGAACAGCAAGAGGGATCGGGGGAGTAATAGTAAAAGGGCGAATAATTACGAAAAGGGACGGAAATCGTCATCGGGGCAATCAACGAAAAACAATAATCAAGGGAAACGGAAAGTTAAGGTACAATGGAATAGCTAAGTGTATGTTAGAGCATCTCCATCAGCCTACCCATTTTCTTGATATGTTCATTTTTGGAGATTTTAGAGAATTATTTTGATCCAACAGCTTCCCCATCCCACTCTCCAAAATGGAGAAGGAGGCAAGAAAATGGAGAGGCTTCCCTAAATTTGGAGCATTCTCCAAATTTTGGAGAGGCTCCCCAAATCTACTTTTTTAAAACCTCTCTCCTTTTATGAGCACTTGTGATTGGTTTAAATATTTTTCATCTCTCATCTCTCCTCTATTTCTAAATAATTCATTAATTATTATTCAAATATGTAGAATATTTTATTATTTTAATAAATGTATAGTTCTTCAAAATGGAGTGTTGGAGTTAGAGTTCATTTTTTTTTAAGAATATGACATTTGCTTCCCCATTTTAGAAACTTTTGGGAGGCTGTTAGAGATGCTCTTAGTAATTAAAACTGTAGTACTCCAGTCAACTGAATTCTTAATTGTATTATTACTATATATATATATATATATATATATATATATATATATATATATATATTTATATATATAGGTTGACTGGACGCCAGAGCTGCACAGGAGATTCGTGCAGGCGGTGGAGCAGCTAGGCGTGGATAAGGCGGTTCCTTCAAGAATTTTAGATCTTATGGGAATTGATTGCCTCACCCGTCATAACATTGCCAGCCATCTTCAGGTACGTAGCTATACAGAATTTTACCTTTTTTCCTTTAACCTTTCCCCCCCTCTTTTTATCAAGTGAATTTAAGTCGCTGAATACATACATACTGAAAAATATGTTTAGTTACCGATCCACATTCCTTCTGATCATCATTTTTAGACAGAACACGTAAAATGGAGTAGTATTCTCTAGCTAATTACTCTCAATTAAGTATGCATCATGAGTACGTACTACTCCTAGTTAGTTTGACTTTTTATTTTCTAATTATTATTTGGTTTAATTATTAATTATTTTGGTATGTATGTATGTATGTTTGTATGTATGATGACAGAAATACAGGTCTCATCGGAAGCATTTGCTAGCTCGTGAGGCGGAGGCGGCTAGTTGGACACAGAGACGGCAAATGTACGGAAGCGCGGTGGCAGGGGGCGGAGGAGCAGCTGGGAAGAGGTCAGAGATGCCCCGTTGGATGGGGCCGACAATGGGGTTTCCTCCTCCGGCCATGCACTTTAGGCCGCCGCCGTTGCACGTGTGGGGTCATCCCTCCGTGGATCAAACCCTCCTCCACGTTTGGCCTAAACATCTAACTCATCCCTCGCCTCCGCCGCCTGCTGCCTGGATACCAACACGCCCGCCCCCCCACCCTTCCTTTTGGCATCCCCACGGACCCGTAAGTATATATATATATATATATATATACATTACTATATACATACATTTTAATAATAAATAAATTGCTACTACTATATACATACTATTATATTCATATATATCTATAAGAAAATTAATGAGACCATCCATCACAATCATATATATATATATATTTATTTACACTAGATAATGCGATGAGAAAAACAAAACTTTGTTTCATGCATGTGTATTACACTTTTACTACATCAATCACATGAACAGATAACGGTGCGAAAAACGGTAGTACACTTCTCGTTCTGTAATATATATATATATATATATATATATATATATATATATATATATATATATATATATATAGTCTCTACGGACGTAGAGATCTTGAAATTTCCATATTTAACGAATCAAAAGTTTGATCCGTCACGGTTCTGGAAAAGTTTGACCCACCACACGTCTTATCTGTTTTGGTAGAGAAAAAGAGAAATGATCATTTAATTAGATACACCATTCGTTTGTTTAATTATATAACGAGTTATAAATAAAATGAAAATGAGATTCGAAGATGAGGAGGGGATCATTAATTTCTGATTCGGGTCCTGCAGGTTCCAAATGGACCAAGTCCAGGAACTCCATGCTTTCCACAAGCAATACCGGCGGCAACGGTAATTCTTTTTATTTGGAAATCCTACTTCTTTTGTTTTTCCCTTTTTTTTCCCGGTGAGTAATAAGTTTTCTAGTCAGCTTTTATGACAGACTGTACAAAGATAGTCCGAGTTGAGGTTGAACTAGCTAGAATAAATAAATACCACCTCTCATCCTTTATAATTGAGATATTTAACTTTTGATATTTTATTTACTTAATTTTTAATTTAAAAAATTTATTAAAATAATTGGAAAATCATTTTTCAAAAACTAGATGTAGCCATCCATATCCATGTATACCGCAACCACGTTGGATTGTTATGCATAAAAAGAAGTAGCCGTCCATATCGATGTAATTTTATTTATGGGCTAGCTAGCTAGCTAATTAGACTACACATATATACATACATTGGCAGAGAATTGGCGCAGCAGCAGCAGTGGGTGTTCCACCTCAGCAGCAGCTCCAGGTCCCGACCGGACAGATGGGTCCCCACCCACCTCCATTTGACCCCCAACCCGTGAGTCTCTCTCTCTCTCTCTCTCTCTATACGTTACATGCATGCCTGCCTTGTCAATTCTACTACTTATTTTTTACACAGGCATTATTGTATACGGATGCATGCATGTATATATATATATATATATATATATATATATGCTTATTAATTAGTAATTATTTACATGGCCATATATATACTATATGTGTAGTGGAAGGAGAGCATAGATGAAGCGATAGGAGATGTGTTATCAAAGCCATGGCAGGCACTTCCTCTGGGCCTGAAGCCTCCTTCAATTGACAGCGTCATGGTGGAATTGCAGCGTCAGGGTGTGCCTAAGGTGCCCCCCAACCCAAACACCAATCCCCCTCCTTGCGCTTCACCACTACTCAATTCGACGACATCATCATCATCATATGATTAATTTCAACTACATTAACAAGTAGTTACTATAAATAATATCATATCCTACCTAATTAATATATATATGTTGATCTTAATTATAATTAATTATTAGAGGTATATATATTGAGCTAGCTAGCAACATATTAGCCAGCTCCCCAGCTACGTACCTCATCATCTCCTCTTTTTTGTACCTTAATCACTTACTGCTAGCACGTGCCTCATAGTTGTTTGTACCGGTAATTGCTCACCTGCAGCATGCTTCCATCGGTTTTTTCCTATATACCAGGCACCTGTAAGCATAATTATATTTGTATTCTGTCGCTTACTTTTAATTCTAAACTAGTAGTAATTCATAATATTTTTCCTCCACTTCCCCATTTCCTCTTTAATTTATTTGATCTCAACATATTATTAATACTATAAGACGGATCAATTTGCATAGCATCACATCCACGCAACGAAAGCATAAACATATAATCGAAACGATAGAACCTGGTTCGCGTTATAGAGACTCAAGTGTGACCCCTCTTGATCCACACGATTGACGCACCACTTAGATGGTTCCGTGCTAGCGGAATTGGACCGGACGTTTGAGAACTAGAGTTTCTGTTAGACACACTATCATGTGGAACTGTTCCACATGTGATATATTTATAGGCTACAGGTAATTTTAATCCTATTAGAATTCTTGTTACTTTAAGCAATCCAAATATTATTAGAACTTGTATTAGTCCTTAGATTTATTGATTTTGGGCACAAATATTATCATATAATACTAACAATCTCTCACTTACCCAAAATCCAATCAAACTCTCTCATGGATGTGGATATATATAATCAACCTTATGTGTGTGACTCCTACGTCGAGGAAATGGGTTCTACTGCGACCCGCCTCGTAGTAGAGCTGCAGTATGCACTGTGGGACGGGCCGCAGTAGACGCGCGGTAAAATTGACGCAGTTTTGCTCCTTAACGCGGGTATGGCAGCAGTAGATAAATTTTTTATTTAAAAAAAAGTGGACAATTCCAAAAAAAACCCAGAAATTGGATGCGTGCCTGTAGGGCGGTGGTGGTGGAGCATCAGTGGCTATAAGAAGAAGAAGAAGAAGAAGAAGAAGAAGAAGAAGAAGAAGAAGAAGATGATGATGATGATGATGATGATGATGATGATGATGAAGGAGAAGATGAAGAAGAAAATAGAGAAGATTGAAGAAGAAAGAAAGGAAGAGGAAAACAGAAGGAAAGAAGAAGAAATAAGATGGAAGAATGGAGAAGATGAAAAAATGGGGGAGGCGGATGAAAAAGAGGAGAGAAACCTTTAAAAAATTGTTTATTGCGGCTAAAACAACGGTAAACACTTACTGCGACGTCAATTGACTCGTTTACTGCGGCTTTCGACGCAGTAATGACCGCAGTAAATTTAGGTCTCTCTACGTAGTGTAGGTTCACCAAATATCAGTAAGGCCACAACTCTTGTGGTCTTATTAGGTACTTAAATCTGTTGATAATTAAACTCTTTAGTCATCATCAACTAACACTTAGTTACCCACTTTACTTGATTTTAACTCACATATTTATTACTTTATATCAACTATCTTTCTATATACGCATAACTTTCCTATGAAATTTAATGTTTTTTCCATAAATTATATATAAATTTCCAATGATTCTGAATATGAATATATAACTGTAATGTCCTAGCTAGGACGTGTTCATTCAAGGATTTGTTTCCCTCATTGAAAACAATATTTTTCTCTCACAATTGTCACACCCCAGTTTTCAAAAACATTTCCCCAAAACCACCAAATGAACATGCTCCTATAAATGAAAAATCAGACAGCTTAAGTTTTTAAGAACAATAACGGTTACAATCAATACACTACGTAGATACACTATGTAGAGAAAACCAGTTTACTGCGGCCTACTGCGCGGTAAATGCCGCAGTAAACTGGTTTACCGAGACCTCCGTCGCGGTAAAACCGCGATAAATTTTGCATATTCTACATAGTGATAAGAGATAAACGGAATACATATTTTTCATGCTTATCGGTTAACGTAATTTTTATCATTTTTTCCAAGATTTTGATCATAGTGATTAGTTACGTCTTAAAAGACCGTTGTTCTATCTCAAAAAGAAAAAGTAGGGCTTAAGGGGAAAAACGAGCCCAAATGAATCCAAAATGTGCTGGCCCGACCCGAAATGTACCAGCCTACAAATATAACTAAGCCCAGCGCTAAAAAACTACCCAGCAGCCCACCAAACCCAAAAACCCAACCCACCCCCTATACGATCGACGGAACAGCAGAGCAGGGCAGGGCAGGGGGTGTTTCTGGTTTGTATCTCGTAAGCCTCCCTCCAAAATTGAAGTGTAAAGTTTTCGCAGTAGGGTTTACCTCGGGGTTTCGGAACTCCGGCTGCTCCACGGCGTTGTCCGTCTTATTTCGGGCACTTCAAATATTCAGCTTGCCCGTTCCCACCTAAAACTCTCGAAAAAGGTTAGAAATGAAGGTGAAAGTGATATCTCGTTCCACCGATGAGTTTACTCGGGAGCGAAGCCAAGACCTCCAGGTCAATCATCAAGTTCTTACTCTCTATTCCATTTTCATGCTTGAGTAACTTTTTTTTTCACTCCTGTCTAAGCTCTGATACTCATTTTTTGGGCCTCTATTTTGTAATTGAATTTGAATCAGAGAGTTTTCCGCAATTACGATCCCAATTTGCGAACGTTTGAGAAGGCCGTCGAATATACTCGTGCTCTTACAGCTGCCAAGCTAGACAAGGTAACAGCGCACTGGTTTTTTCATTTGAAATTACGATTTTCCTCTGCGCAATCTTCAGGTTATTCGTCTTTTCAGCATAATTTTATTTTTCATAGAAACCTTCATTCGCCTATTCCTTTAGATTTTTGCCAGGCCATTTGTTGGAGCTATGGATGGGCACATTGACGCTGTTTCATGTATGGCAAAGAACCCAAACTACTTGAAAGGATTGTTTTCTGGTTCTATGGATGGAGGTATGTCTTGATACATGAACTTGGGATGTAGTATTTTATTTCTAGATATACTAGGTTCTTAGTTTTGTTTGGTTAACCTTGTATTACAATATTGAAATTCCATAGCTGTAAGTCACGGTTTTCATCATGGAAAGAAGAAAGCCTAAGGTACTCATCTTCTGGTTTTGATTATTTGGTGCAGATATTCGTCTTTGGGATATTGCTTCCAGGTATAGCCATCTTCATAAAACCAAAACTAGTTGTGCTTAATTTTATGATATTTGATATTGGCGATGAAATATATTGCTTCCAGGTTTAGTTTCCTGTTGTCACTTTCTCATGTCCTTTCATTTTTTTTGTTGCTCTGCTACCCTTGGCCTTCTACACACACTAGGAAGTAGGAACCCAATTTTATGAGCATCAAATTGTGCTCCCCTTGAATCATGTATTACTGAGCTAATACACATTGAGAGTAGGGACCAGTGTGACTGTTGCAATTTTGTTTTTTCAAGAAAGTTGTGTTTTTAATTGACAATCCAGTAACAGTACAAAATATTTGAGTGGCATCAAGGATGGATTCCAAGTAATAGATTTTGCATTGACTTGCCTTTCCCCTCGCTATTCTTTTAACTTTCCTTTTAGGTTTGCTATTACTATTTTCCTCTTTTTGGTTTAGTTTGATAAATGAGAGAGTTATGGTTGGAAATCAGGTCCCTTTTGAAAGGTACCAATAGGAAGGCCATTGAGGGATTTATCCTAATATCTGAAATTTACTGAACTATACTTTTTTGCAATTTGAATCTTAATTAAGCCTTTTGTTGGACCTATTTGAACATCAGGCTGGGTGCTGAGTTTTCATGCTTGCTGCTTGAGTTTACATTTGCTCTTGTTATTGTAATTTACAGTGATTCGTGTTTATGTTTAAAATTTTGTGAAGGCGAACAGTTTGCCAGTTTCCCGGTCATCAAGGAGCTGTCCGAGGTTTGACAGTGTCTACTGATGGTCGTACTCTAGTATCTTGTGGAACTGACTGCACGTAAGGCACACTCTTAAATAAATTTCAACTATATGTTGCAACTCGAAAAGATATTTTTTGCTTGAATTCGTGTCTATTTGCAGTGTTTGCCTCTTATTTGACTGACATTCAAACGCTGTGCCACTGTTTAGTGTCAGGCTTTGGAGTGTTCCTGTTGCTACCCTTACGGATTCAGACGGTTCTTCTAAGAAGATTGAAGAGGTATTCGCTGATAAATCTAAATGTTGTGAAGTGGATATTTCTAGTGAACGTTATATAGCTTAACTAACTACTACCTTGTATTTGCAGCCTGTGGCAGCCTATGTTGGGAAGAATGCTTTTTGGTAAGAATGGTACTTCTAAGTGTAAAATAAAATCATGCAGCCGAATGACTTTTCGGGTTCTAATTTTTCACTCTTTACATGGCCTTTGACAGGGCTGTTGATCACCAATGGGACGGTGAGCTATTTGCCACAGCTGGTGCAAAAGTAGATATATGGAGTGTCAATAGGTTATTATTTTTCGTTGTCTAGTTTTCTTTCTATCTGTTGCTAAGTTCTCGTTAATCAACTACCTAACAAAAATGTCTCTTGCATTTAGGTCTCAGCCAGTAAACAGTTTTGAATGGGGAACAGACACTTCCATATCTGTTAGATTCAATCCCGGAGAACCAAATCTTTTAGCTTCATCCTCAAGGTTTGTGCAGTGGATTGACATATTTATGAAAAGCATATATAGTTAGTTGTTTCATATTACTTTTGTCAAATTATTCATGCTTATCTATGTTCTTTGATAGACTTGGATAGCTAATTGGTTATTGGTTGATATGAAAACTATTGTGGGGTAGGTAATGATTTCACTTATGCAAGTATAATTCAGTTTAACAGCAAATTTACCCGAGCTGTTAGCTTTTTCATGTCAAAACATCTGTCATTTCAAAGAATGTACGGTCCTTGCTAAACTGCTAGCCAGACATTTGTGGGATTTTACGCACACAGTTATCATCAGAAATCTGATGCGATTTATGTTCATGTTTCATACCTTCCTATTTTTTCAATAATCTCTTCTATTGGAATTTATAAGAAGCACCACTTTTAATTAAGTACTTCTACTATAACTCTAGTTGAACCACCTGGCATTAGGTGCTCGTTGAGATATTAGTCAGACTTGGTAAATATTTGTTTGATTTCTCATTTCTCACACTAATCTGTTTTACTTCTCATTTTAACTGCCAACTGGTATGCTAGTCCAGTTCTCCACTGTGCTTTTATTGCATCATCCACTTCTTTGGCCCATGATGAATTACTTCGTATAAAATGTAGTACAAAACTGAGTAATACTGCAAGTGTTGATGCATGTAAGTTGGCAAGAAGTTTCATCAGAAACTATCTGAATATTCTCATTTGTTAAGTTTCTTTGTTATCTCTATTTTCATTCATTATGGCCACGTACTTGATTTGGTTAGGGATTATGGAACTTAATTTTAATATCTTTCGCTCTTCTAGTGATCGGAGCATTACTTTATATGACCTGCGAATGTCATCTCCAGCAAGAAAGTTCATCATGATGGTAATGCTTAGCCTTCATAACTTTATCAGATCTGATATCTAGGACTTTGATTAGCTTATAATCCAGTCACACCAATATGGACAGTTACGAGAAACTATTTTTTTTTGGAACTCTCAATATGTAATTACAGTAATATCCGGCGGTCTGTATTGGAAAATTAGCTGCTACATGAGATGCAAGCTCGTTTTCTTTTTGAAGGAAAGGAGGTGGTTCGCCTCCGTAATTGTATTAATAAAAATTCTCCCAACGGCTCTTACAAAAATAGACAAGCGCCTACAATGGCAAGCTCTTTTCCCCCCTTCTTTTTATGTATCTGCATCATAATTTTTGTCTCTCAGGACGGACCATCTGTCTCTGTATTAGTATTTTGAGTGTTCTTCATTGCTTTTAAACAAATAGTATTCTGAATGTTGCTTCATATTATTTCATTTGTTTGCATGTTGTTTTCTATTTCCTGTTTCTGTTTTCAGCTTCCTGAAACTAGAGAGAAAATTGTGCAAAACTGTTTGCATTTTCCTGGTTCTGAAAGAAGTAAAATTGTTTTAGAACCTTGGAAATATGGAATGGATACACGAATCTAAGTTAAATTTCATTTTGAATATTTATTGGGTTTAATACCTCTTTCAACTTTTTTAAAAGCAAATTATCTCTTGCATTTGGAAACACTAAAATTAAAATATTTTTATAAGAAAAAAGATACAAAATGACTATTTAATGTTTTTGGTTCTGAATTTTTTGGTTTCAGACAAAGACTAATTCTGTTGCTTGGAATCCAATGGAGCCGATGAACTTCACAGCTGTAAGTGGAGTCTTCTTTTGCGCATGCTTTTGATAGTGGAATTAAATTTCCATTTGTCAGACATCATTAACAGTAACAAAAAAGCTGAATCTTAGACAGTATGTAGTTGTGGTTAGTTTTATGTAATAAGGAAAGTTTCTGCAACTCGACTTTCATTTTGGACTTATTTCCCAACATATCTGATTAGCTATAGGAGGAAAGGCCAACTTATTAACCAATAGTAGGTGTAGCACTGTTTTTTCAGTGTCGACGAGGAAATAGTAGAAAACAAACCTGTCTCGAGTGACATTTAGAAGGTACTGCTGTATATTCTATCTGACGTGCAGATTGTTTAGTTGTATCATTGAAGGTACTGACAGTATATATATAGGGGTATGGGGTAGGGGATGGTGGAGGCTTGAATTCAAGACCTCCATGTTGTATCCTTAGGACCTCAATCACTAGGCTAGAGAATTAGGACTAAGATTTACTTCCTTTCTAGCTTTCTTAACATCCTGTACAAAATAACTGGATATCTCATGTACCCATGCAGGCTAATGAAGATTGCAACTGCTACAGTTTTGATGCTAGGAAGTTGGATGAGGCTAAGTGTGTGCACAAAGACCATGTGTCTGCAGTGTAAGATCCCTTTTTCTTAAGCTTAATTATCGTCTTGAGCTAATGAACTTTCTGACCTTTCAATTATTTCAATTCCCCAGGATGGATATTGATTACTCACCAACGGGACGAGAGTTTGTTACTGGATCTTATGACAGAACGGTGATTACCTTGCCACTCTGTCACATTTTGCACTGTTTGTTCCAGATGGGAACTCGTGTTAATGAAGAAGTTTCTATTCACAGGTCAGAATTTTCACATATAATGGTGACCACAGCAGAGAAATATACCATACAAAGAGAATGCAGAGGTCTGTTTGCTGTCATTAAGACACTCCTTGTGCATAATTTAATTCCTGTTTGTCATGGATGAGGTCTCTTAATCACAATGTGATGTGATTGTTCCACTTTTGTACACCATTACAGAGTATTCTGTGTAAAGTTCAGCTGTGATGCAAGTTACATTCTTTCGGGTAGTGATGACACAAATGTCAGGCTCTGGAAAGCTAAAGCATCAGAACAACTTGGAGTTGTAAGTGGCTGCTGTTAACATATACTCTATTACTGGAAACCCAACCCTTCTCCTATTGTGTGATAGAAGTGGATTTTGCACTGATAATCTCTTATATGGAGGCACCCGACTCTAGCTTGAAAGCTGCTTTACTGTTTTGGATGGATTACTAGCTGTTGCTGGTTAAATTTTGGTCTTTAACGTGTTGCTGTACTGTAGCCAATTATTGTGCATCCGTCATGCTTAAAACCATGTACACTTTTCTGCAGCTTCTTCCAAGGGAACGAAAGAAGCATGAGTATCATGAGGCTCTTAAGAATCGCTACAAGCACCTTTCTGATGTCAAACGTATAGTGAGGTAATAGAACTTGAATTGAATATAAATACGTAAACTGTTTATTTCCCCCTGAAGTAACATACATTTACTACTTATATAAGTATACAATTGCCCTTTCTTCATTTTTAGTGATTAGCCTTCGTATGCTATCTTAAGAATTGTAAGATGAAAACAGACAGTGCCTGAATGTCCTACATCTAAGTAGTGGGTTCTGGTATGTTGTTACAGGCATAAACATTTGCCAAAACCAATTTTCAAGGCAGCTGCTCTCAGACGCACAATGCTGGAGGCGCAGAGAAGGAAAGAACAAAGAAGGAAAGCTCATAGTGCTCCTGGGAGCCATGTGGCTCCACGATACCGCAAAAAGAAAATCATTGCGGAGTTGGAGTGAAGATTTTGACACCTCACAGAAAAGTGGCTTAATTATGAGCTTGTGCTCCTTGCTGTTCGTTTATCAAATAGTCCCTGAGATATTCTGATAAGCTGTCATCGGCGGTTCTATACGAGCAATCAACTCGTTCATCCACCTGGATCAAATTGGAGATTAGACTGGTAAGGAGCTGTTCAATTTTCCTCCGTATGTTTGATTGTAGAATCTTATGCCGATAGACTGGAGTCTAGATAAAAGAAAAGCAGGAATATCATGTTGCTCAATTTTGTAGCCAGCCTCAGTTCCGTTTCAGCTTAGGATTAGCAGTGAGATTGTTAAGAGTTTTTTGTAATTTATATATATTTGAAAGAAAACTAATTATTGGAAACCTTCATAAAACTACCGTACAAGTTTAAAAGTACTTTTTGGAATTGTTTTAAGAGGGGACCACTCGCCTCAAATCATGTTGTTGCGGCCTAACTTGAACCTGAACATCATCGTACCTGATCACATCCTATCTTGTCACGCTTGTCACAAGCTTCGAAGTCATCAACCTACCCTAAAACTCACCTTTAGCAGATTATCATAGAACACACTTGGACACCAATTATTGTAGAATTTGCGACGCTTTTAGACCACCCTAATCGTTGACGCATTTTGGCTCCTTGGAAGCCATTGGTACTAATCACATAATAATGTAATAAAAGAATCACAAAAAAAAAACCTCGCAACTATTAAGCAAATCGAGAGACAATTCATTTCCCATAAAAAGGTAAGTCGAAGAAAATAGGACAGGCTGAAGGTCAACGTGACAGACCAGAACTGTTTGTTTAGTCAGTCAAGACTGCTGACTGCCCAAGGGCCAAGACAAGCGAGTAACAAGCCCCCCACTATTATGTCTCCTTCAAGCGCAGGTTCCTCTAACAGAATCACAATACAAAGCTCTCTGCACTAGTCGAGGCGTCAGCTCAGCCTGGGATCAGCTTAACATCCTCTTGACCTTGGGTAGCAAGAATACAAATACCAGTGGAGCATTTTTAACATTACTGGGCCCATCTGAATCTTGTCCTCTGGCTGCATTTCCAGCAGGATGAATCTGTTATTGCCGTCTCTTTTTGTCATCATCCTCTTCATCATCAGAGTCACCACTTTCACGAAAGCGTGGGTTCTTCTCCTGTCATCCAAAATCTTGCTGAATAACGAGACTCAAGATGCCCATGTAGAAATTGTTGACCAGAAAACTTAAAGGCTTGACATTTAAAAGTAAAAGGAATTTTCTGCTTCCCATTTCACTTGTAGCAAGGAAACAAGGGAATGCGGATTGTACTCTGCTTAACACGGGGGTACATTTTATACAAATCTACCATTTCAACGAGAACCAACCTAGCATGATCAGCATGCAAATGAAGTGGGGCAGACAGAAGAACATGGGGAAGAGAACATAGAAACAAATGAATAAAAATGCTAGTTGTGATGTCGAGCATTACCGGTCTAGATTCAGGATCAGCGGCTTTTCTGGACTCATGATCTGATGATCTCTTTGAGTCATGCATGTACCGGTCATCATCTCGGTATCGCTTCCTACGATAATCTGCATCAGGGAAAAAAATGGAATAGAAGTTAAACAACACAATATCATCAGAAAGAAACACCAACTTTAAAGCATCAATCCTTATGTGCACCGAAATCTCCTACCATTACGATAATTTCCACCATGATCATGACTCCGACCATGTCTTCCATCTGTAAGAGAAGGCCAGTTTCTTCAGATAAACATTCTAACAAAGTTACTTTTTAACAAATAAACCATGATAAGCAGTCATTAATCACCACCCAAATACTAACACAGTTCAACATACATGCTATTGCCCTATGGCATCAAAGACTTACAATTATGTGGCACAACCGGTGGGAATGATCCTAGTGAGCCAGTTCCATAATCCACGAGTTGTCTTTGTGCTTCCAGCTCACGTTGCACTAGCTTTCCATAGCCGCCTCTACGTGAGCACGTTAAGGAGACAAGACCAAATGAACCACACTTGACACTCCAGATGAGGAAATATCAGAATATGTTTTATTCTCTAAATGAGTACCTAATTGGGGGGGGGGGAGTATTTCTAGACTGAAAACTACAAGTGAAACAAAGGTCATATTTGAAAGAGATTCAACAATACTTTCCAGAAATCATGTCAAAATGATGTAGGGTTTTACAGAGAGCAGTTGGCCTGACTTTGCAATCTCAGATCAGCTCAGTCTAATACCATCACAATTAAAGTCTGGAAACCATGCATATGTTTAAAGTTTCATGTTTCATGAAACCAGGGAAAATGGCTTGTAATTTGTACCTGATGTGATGAAATCATTTGAGATACAAGGTTATCAACCATATCAAGGTACGAACACAAGAATCGTATACACATTGAAAGGATATCAGGATCATAATCTGTTCGGTATTCATCCCTCACCTGCAGAAGTTGTCAAATATAGATTAAAGGGTTATAGTAGTTTCAGGGGGAAAAAAACAATAATATTAGCGACAGTTCAAAGGGACTATAAAATGTTACAAGAACCACCTGTCCGCCACTTCGACCACGGCCCCACTGTCTTCCTTCTTGGAATCCCCAATCAAAATCTACACGGATAGGACGGTCATCAAGTATTGTCCCACTTACATACTTTACAGCATCCTCCGTATCCTCTCTAGAGTAAAACCTGCAAGTTCAGATTTCCACTATGATGATTTACACTAAACATTTTAAGTACTGACATAATCTAAAGAGAATCCATGATAACTTAGGACATAGTTCCTGTGCAAACGTTCATAGAGCATTCACAGTAAGCTATTTTTTTTATAAAAAAAAACATGCCAGCTAGCCTTGAGAAGCAAACATTGCAAGATAATACTCATTTGACAAGGCACAATGGTAGTTCTGAAGCTACATATCATCCATACAGCTATCAATGTAGTGATACACACCTTGTTGCTTATGAAAAGTCCTGGTACAGAAAATGTGCCCCATTATATTCTAAATTAAACCAAGAATCTTATGTTCGAACTACGTAGATCTAGTGGTTTCTAAACCATTTTAAGCTTAATAAGAGTAGTTGTAGAACAATAAACTTCGAACGATTCCAGAAATGGTGATATAGTCAATGAAACTCAGAAGTGAAACTCGCATGCTCCCCTTAAAAATCTTCAAACGGTAAACGACAAGCGAGAAAAGATTGATTCAGGACTTCCTATTCACACCTAAGTTGTCTACATGAAACAGAATGAGTGAGCAAAGGAAGAAGTTAGCAAGCGATCGACACTCCCGCGAGAGAGAGAGAGAGAGAGAGAGAGAGAGAGAGAGAGCCGAAGTCATACAAGACAAAGCAAAAGCCACAAGGTGTTTTGCTGTTCTTGTCAAGGCCCATGATTATCTTCTTAATCTCCCCAGCTCGCGAGAAGAGCTCGTAAACTTGCTCCTCCGTCGTGTAAAAGGACATGTTTCCAATGTAAATAGTGGTCGAAGTCCGAAGAGCTTCCTCAAATTCCTCTTGCGAACCTGGAAATCTCCGGTCGCGATAAGCCGAAAGCTTAGCTTGATCCTAATCATCCAGCCAAAACAAAACAATCGCTTCAATCGAACGTAAAACACTTCGAATTCATCGCTAACAAGCAGACTGCTAGACCTCAGCTTTTCGAAATTCACATTACCTTGAAGAGCGAAGCCATTCTGCTCGGCCGATCGAAGACGGACTCGAGAGCGGATGGCAGCAGCTTAGGGTCTGTTATTTTCCGGGTTGACGAATGTGCCCTTTTCTTTTCTTTTGGAGTTAACTCGACCCGGCCCTGTTTATTTCGGGTCAGGTTTTACTTTCCCCGCCCTAAACCCCTTTTCTTCTCTCAAGAATCAAGCAAGATCTCGCCTCTCGAGACCAGGCCACCTTCTCAGATCGAAACACCGAAATGGCGGCGTTCGCGGCGGTCAGATCAGTTCTCCGTTCCTCCTGCGCTCGCCAGGGGGCAGCGCGACTCGCCGGCCCTGCAAAACTTAAACCGTCTTCTTCTTCTTCTTCCGCGTCTCGTGTATCCTCCAATTCCAAGATTGGTCTCTCGAACCGCACTTTCAGGTCTTCTATTAGTTCCATTTTGCGAAGACTGTGCCCTCTTAAGTTACGGTTTCTGACGACTTTCTGCACATTTGAAGGTGTCCAGCGCAGACGAGTTTTTGCCTGGAGTCGATGCTGCCGTATCACACTGCTACCGCTTCTGCTTTGATGACTTCCATGCTATCGGTTTCTCCTCGCTGTTACGGTTGGCTCGCGGAAGGTAATTTGTTCCTCGCCTCTGTTATTCTCAACTTCGACGGCGATGAGTTAATGGGGCTTTTAAACTTGCTCATGGGAATCATTTTTTTATCATGCATAATCTTTAAACCCCAACGAATGCTTAATCCCTTGGCTTTGAAGTATTATTTAACTGGGTCATGTTTTACTCTTCAAATGCTGTTTTCATGTCAGCAAATGGGTTCTAGGAAAACTAGCATTTAAATATATTAGGAATTCTTTGATGATTTCCTCGGCCTGCATTACTAGCAATAACTTCCTGCTGAATGATAGTGTGGATTGTAGATTGGGTCTTTCTTTGTGCTGCTGCTTGATTTCAGAATGCTATTAGAAACATCCCAACTTCTTGGCAAAAGAGTTAGCTGGACATTAAGGTCCAGAGTCCGACTCCTACCACTTTCCCTCATAATGGCCCTACACCATATGTTAGTTTGAGTGGTAACTGGTAATGCTGGATTGTAAACTTGGGTCTTCTCCATGCCCCATAGACTACTACCTCCTAAGTCCTAACCTTATAATATGAACTCCGGAATAATATGAGCTCCATTGCCTAGATATTAATACTTGCTCAAGAAATTCAGATAGATTACTAACTAGTAAAGGTATCATCAAGGAACCTTACTAATAATCTTTGTTCAACCAGCTTGCAATGATGACGTGTGATGAATGTTCAGATGATTCAGCATGTTTTTGTTGTGCACAAATTCTGCTTCCTAAGACGAGTGCAGATAGTCTTGGAAGTTTTCGGTCAGCTGAGGAAGAAATGTGGCAGTTCCTGTACAACCCTCTTGTTTAAATTGAAGCCTTATAAATGTTGCAGTTATTTTGTTCTTTTGCCACATTGCACTTCATCATACTGATAGTATTAAGTAAACTTTAGGTTTTTATTTTCCCATGTCGTTGCTTTGCCAGTTCATTTTCAGTTACATAATGAAGCATCAAACTAATACTTTGTATTTAATCAGCTTCCAACAATGATGCATGACGAATTTCAAATGGTTCTGGTGAAGTTTGTTTCAAAGAGAATGATGCATGATAAGTTATGAACCAAGATGTTCTGGGTTACTCCTTGTGAACTTCATTAATGTTTAAACTTCTTTATTTTGTTGCTCAACTTGGAAAGGTTTGTTGAATTAGTGTTTGAGACTTATATGTTGGTAATCTGCCAATGATCTAGCTGGCTAGTAATTACACCCCGGTCTTCCTGTTTAATCTGTTAATACTAGTAAGGCTTTTGTGCCGACTGAGTCAGATTCTATTTTCGCATTGAACGAATTAAGAAAGGTTTGCTTTGCCTTGATTTCTGACCCTCTTGTTTTCTTTCTTTAGGGCTGTAACTACTGTAATTATTGACATTTCCAGTTTGGAGTAGTGCATCACAATATGTAATGGTTCGACTTTAACAACTGTGTTTTAACTATCCAGATTTTGTGATACTTGACATTACTGGCCATAGCTTGGCTTTAGTATGTGTTGAGAACTGGAATGGCCCTTTGCTTATAGCTGTAGCTGTTAATTGTCAGCCAGATTAATCGTCAAAGCTTTAAAGCTCTTATCGATTGGAGGTGGTTTACAAATGGATGTGCATTTATCTTCCAGTACGAACGGTTACACACAGTAACCACAATGTTAAATTTGAGTCATCTCAACAGTCCACTTAAAATGTCTTTAGCATTTCTCCAACTCCCCTGCCTTTCCAAATGACTGTTTAGCACAATTACAGTAACATTGAAGCTAGCTTTAGGTCACACAGAACCAAAGTAACTTTACAACGAAGCAACACATCAGTGAACAATAAGCAAAAAAAAACTAAAAAGCTTTACCATTAACTTATCCCAGACTTGTAACCAACAGTGACCCATCTCATCCGGCCAAACGAAAGCTAGATCAGTTTGATATCCCACATAACCACGTCTCAATCAACTTCCATGGACGATAAAAATCTGACCTAATCTACTAAGATATTCATCTCCCCCAGCATATAGCAATCACTGTTGGTCAGGAACAGTCACCAACTCGTATTCAACTTCTGATAGATTCTTATCTTCTTTAACCTCAAACTTTGCAGGTTCTGTGACTTCAATACGCCCCCACTTGTCAACTGCAATCCTCATAGTTGTCCGCTTGAACATGACAATCTTGGCGTTGCGCAAAATCACAGTAGCCCCCTTCTTCATTATGTCAACTGTTGATAGGAAATGCAAAACAAGAGGCAGCAACTATTAATACCAGTAACACAACAAACACCACCACCAAGCGTGAAGGTTGTCTTGTCAAGGTGTAATACAGTAGAAAGGGACGGAAAGTGGCAATGCGCAATTGCAAGTTGGGACTCCAAGACAAATGAGAATAAAGGACAGATTCATCCCTGATTGAATGGAGATGTGCCAAAATAACACCACAATCCGAGTGCAATGTATATGATTATCATTCCTCTACGAAATGACTAATGTGGTAGAAGAAAATTTTAAGTTTTCGACTGCCAATTCATCAAACTAGCTAGATAATTCGCCCTGTATTTTCCCCTTTGGAGTCCTTTAAGTCGGCCTAGGGAATTCTCTACCCAGATCCAGAGGATTACTATGAATCGTGCACATGGACATTAGACTACGATACCAATTCAAACAAAATTAGATCAGAATACAACTTTCAGTTTTAGATCATCATCCCGACAATCACCAATCAAAACCTTAGAACAATGAACGAGAAACTCCTCAAAGCACACAGATCGACGGCGGTTACTAAGAGGCAGATATGCGATTCATTACCTTGTTCGTTTCGAGCTGTGAAAATGATGGTACCGGTCTCATCGCCGACGAGACACTCGGCGATGCGGGCTGGTGGGGCGGGGCGAGGAAGGACAGCGCGAGGCCTGTTGGGCCTTTGAGCCGTCTCGACTGGGTTCGCCTCCACCACCTTAACCACCAGAGTGTGGCCAGTTGTGCCGGGCTTCAAGTCGTCGACCTTGACAAAAACGGGCTTCCTCTTGGCCGAGACATTTCCGGTAGCCGCCGCCGTCGCCATCGCTCTAGAACCCTAACCCTAGAATGAGAAATCGATTTCGGGGGTTTTGTGAGCGGATCTATTTTAAAGAGTTGTGGCTAGCAGGGCAAATGGTAAATAAACAGAGCAGGGCAGAGTTTAGGGTTTTTCATTTTTCACTCAATTTTCCTTTTATTTTTATAGATTCCGTATACCACGTGCAAGCAAACTGCTGGATTAAAATGTCAACGGGGAACGTGTCTTTTCGACTTTCTTCTTCTCGATTTTCCCGTTTCTTCCTAGGCCGCTAGATATGGACATTCTTCTCATCCTCCTCTCCGGTGGAGTTGCACGGTTTTGAAATTGGTGAATGTAACAAGGTTTGGGCTAGCTATAGATATCTAATAGAGTAGCTATATATGGTGCACAACTTAGTATAGGATAAGAAAGGAATAAGGGACAGGTACGGTCCGTGATATCCGCCGGAAAATCCGGCGTCCAACAAGGAAGACTGATCCAGATGGTGTGACACAGGACCCTTTTTAGGAGTGGATGTGTTGGACACCCTCTCCCCAGATGCCTTCAGAAATTTCAACAAAAATCAGAACAAATGTTGGTTGGCAATTCGTGTGGTCAAGGCTTCATGTATCTGGCGCGACAGAAATGTACTAGTTTTTACCCCACAATCTGCAGCTCCGAAGGTCTCCTTATCATCGATTCAGTTCCTATCTTTTCTATGGATTTCTAACAGGTGGTCTCACTTTAAATGCTCTTGGGCTGATTGGATCATTAACCCTCTTGGGGCTGTAGCAAATATGTAAAACATGCTCCATCCGATGTAATACCCTTGTTATGACTTTCTGGTGCTTTTTTTCCGCCTTGGAGATCTAAGCACCATTCTTCTTCTATAATATTTTTGGTTGCCTTTTCAAAAAAAAGGAAGACTGATCCAGCCTCAACATGCCAATTTCGTTCTTTTCTTGTATGACGATCTTCCATCTGCATCAAATAACATTGATCTCTTTCTTTCCTTCCCGAAAATTCTGGACCTGCAACAAATCACGGCGGTTATCGCGCATTACTGCAACAGCAAAAAATGATGCGCCCCGACGCTACCATCACGCACCACCATTTGATAATGATGCACCTCCGTCACAGAATGTTGCACCATAAAATTTTATGAGATTTTGCATCCCTTCAACTGTAAAATTAATATGATACACACAAGAGGCAATATAATATACTGTTCAAGATTCCTGATGCACCACTCGTACAATACATAAGAGGAACAAAGCAACAAATCTTACCAATCCACTGTTTCCGGTGAAAAGAACCGTCGACTGACGCATTACTTCAACCACCTAAATTAATGCGCTTGATTACCATGATGATGTACTCCCGATGAACTTTGATGCGCTCTTGTACAATAATGATGCACCATTTCTGATGACTTAATGAGTCATCATGCGCAAATTATGATGCACTTCCAAAAATGATGCGCTAGTATACGTTAGTGATGCACCTGAGAAAGAATATCATGCACCACAGAAACAATCTGATGCACCTGAGAAACATTATGATGCACCAGAAAAACATTATGATGCATCCACGAGATACTATGATGCACTGTTATAGTAAATATGATACACCATTATGATTTAAAACAAGTAGACCACATTATTACTAGAAAAAACGTAGAAAATAATGATGCACATACGAGACAGAATGATGCACCATTACAATACAGATGATGCACCATTATGATTTAAACCAAGTAGACCATATTATTACTAGCAAATATGACGCGTCCATGACACAATATAAGACAGTGTGTTATATGATGACATAAATTTCACACCATAAGAAAAGATGACGTACGGGTAGCACATAATGCTGAGCTTTACATGCATAATGATGAGTTACAGATATTAAATGATGATAAAAATATTAAATGATGATAAAAATATAAACAACAAAAAAGATAATGATGTGCCTTCACATAATGATGCACTCGGAAAATATAAGATGCGTCCGCGAAACTACATGATGACATTAGAATAACTTATGATGTGCCTCAATATAATTTTGGTGTAATAGAAAACTGTAGAAAAATAATGCAGAACACTACCAACTACTAATCCATTTTAAAAATATAAAAGCCATTAGATAAAATTTTTGAGTTTGTGTGGTTAAACACTTAGTTATTATGTTATGAAATAATTTAACTCTGAAAGATTTGAGTATTATTTGTATACAGCTCATGTTTACATCATTTTTATAAACGTATGCATCATAATAAGTCGAAGACGCATCATTAAGGCACATAGGCGCATCATTTAGCAAAATAAGTTTGTTCAGCTTCAAATCTTCTTCTCCGCGATGAAATCGCGACGTCGACGGCCAACTCATCTCCGACGGAGCTCTACTGCCACGATAACGTCACCTCCAGCGGTTGGGTACAGTCAGGGGACCTCCGACGAGCTATTTCCGGTGACAAGGAGTGAGTTTCTATGGAGCTATTTCCGGTGACAAGCTTCGAGTTTTTGGGGACAAGCATCAAGTTTCCGGCAACCGTAGAGCCTCCTGATCATTCCGTTATGTTTACAAAGAAATTCTCCTCAAGGTTGCTCTTCACCATCTCAAATGTTGTTGTGTTAGTCGTGCCGACGTCGGTGAGGTGATTGTAGGCTTTTGTTGGAGCGTGATTTCTTCCGTGACAAACTTGCAATTAATACAAATGGTTTAAGAGGTTGATGGATAAGGATGATGAGTGTTGTAATTAATAGATAATGATGCACATTTCAGCATAGGTTAAGGTTAAGGGGTGCACACTCTATCCTAAACCTATCTAATAGTAATATCTCTAGATATATTTTGAATACTTATGATGTTCATTCTCTATGTTCTTTTTATCTCATTTTTGTCAACTTTCTTCCTTTTTTTTTGAATTTCCTCCCAAGTTCTCTCACACACCACCCTCTTAAATTCGAAAATTGGTTCAACTTTGCCTAAACTAGCTAGCTTGAACAGATTATAGAAATTTGGAGAAAATTTTGAAAATTAAAGCTATGTTTATGAGAGAGGGAGATAGATGATGATTGATTGATTGGAGAAATTTAGTTGATTTTATCTGCACCAAATTTAGTTAGAAAATGGTTTCAAAAGCTTTTCAAAAATTATAAAGTGAGCCCATGGTTATCCAATGCTCCAGATGGGGTGAAAATGTGTATGGTTTACATGAGGTGATTTGGGAGTCGGGACTCGGGACGAAAAGTAACAATAGGAGGTTTCAAAGTTGGGAAATATGAGATGAATTTTGTACAAAATCACATTCCTTTTTCACGGTGATTTTCATAATTTTTCGGACCTCTTCGTTTTCACGCGAACGTGAGCGATAGAAATTCATTGTGAATGTGAATTCTTTCACTGGATCCCCCACCAAGCCCCACCCCTCACCCTCCACGTCTCCTGCTTCACCTGCACATCTGCTTGATTTTGTTGACTTCTTACGTACAACACACATGTGGGGTGGGGACACCATTTTCGATCACTAATTTTTGTTTGAGGGGGTAGCTTTTGTATTTCAGTTTTTCACAGGTGACTGATTCGGGAATGCACTATATAGGGGATGATTGGATGGATTTACATTCACTTATATACCATAGTTATATTGTAATGAAATTTAAATTTATAATTTCTAAATATTTTTATACAGTTCTCAAAAAATTGAATTAAACACAGTTTAGACAAATTGAATTAAACACATTTTTCTATTATTCATTTCATTCCTAGGTTTTGTAATGTCCCTTCACTCTATAACGCCGGCGTGTATTAAGTTCTGAGTCTCATTTGCAGCCAAGACTTTCAACGTTTATCATATCACATTCAAAGAGATGTAACAATTGAGGCAAGATGCGCTCCATATAGCAGCTGACAGGAAAGCCGAGAGAAATGGATTAATTGATAGATACTGGTGAAAAAACAAAAGTGCAAAATGCATGCTACTGCTTGGAAGTTAAAAGAAGCTTTTTATTATTGCAAGAGATTTCAGATCTGTACAGACAAAGTTGCTGGTGTAATGTGTTAGCTAGACGCTAATTACTCGTGCAATTTCCCCGCCACCACCAATGCTTGTCCTTCAGCTTTGCCTTCTTCATCTTCTTCCAATTTGACCACCGCGTGCTGCCGGCAGTATCGGATTATCACAAGCGCTATGAATGCTGCAGCCAAAAAAGGTAGACGCTAATTACTCAGAAACAACGTGGGAACGGTTCTTTGCAAATCAAAATGGCAAGCCAAGTGGAGGAGAAGTACCTGTGAAAATGCGAGTTCTCATACTTGACAAATTCCAAAAGGCTGCCACAGCTGAAGCAGTCACCATCTTCTTGCGGGAACACGATTTCCAAGCTTCTATTACTCGCCATCTTGCATGCTCAGCTGCATCTCCAGATTTACTTGGTTCAGTGAAACTTACTAACTATATTTAAATTATGACTACCTTTCTTATACATGCTTTGCAGGAATTCAGCTGTTTACCTCTTCGGTTAATTTGGCTGGAGTACCATGAATATAGCTTTGGAAAGGTGAAGCTGATCAAGAAACCTGAAACACTCCAAAACCAACTTCAGTTTTCCTAGAAAGACAAAGCCCATGAGATAATCAGACATGTGAGACAGAGTCATCATTATTTACCAAGTGCAAAGAGCCTCCTAATTGTAAAAAGGTGGCCATACTGAGCTCCAAGCACGAGAAGTGGAGCAACCTGCAGTTACAATTGTAAGTGACAGTAGTTTAACTTTAAAGCCTGGTTTTCCCCTCATGGTTATTAATTTGGGTTGTACAAGTTACGAGGCATTCAAGCAAATGTGAAGAAAACAATGGCATTTAGAATAGAAGAAAAATGTTCTGAGCATCATTTCTAACTTCCAGATTTCAGTGATTGTTTCAAGAATGTATTTTGAGAATGACCTTGAGGGTCACGGATGGCTCTCCAGAGAAAAGCTCTTGCATCTTCAAAATTGCAAGATTGGTAGCCGGAAGTAAAATTCTAATCACTCTTTGGAAATCTTCTTCTCTCAGCTTCAACCGACGTCTCCTTCCACTAATACCTTTGCTGCTGATGAAAAAAAATAAATCAAGCCAGCTGTTACACAAATAGTTGAGAGAAATATTATTTTATTGAGGACAAAAACAGAAACAGTATTGAAGCTAGTCGTACCTTTGGGAGATTGAATTGGAGCAGAAGGATGCTCCCTGAAACAGGAGACCAAGTTGGCAAAGCATGGAGAAAATGCTGCAAATATAATTAACATCGATTACCACCACATTAGAAGCATATACAGGATAAATAGGACAGAATTCCCCCAAGAACATTGAGAAGAAAGCCACACCTGAAACTAACACCTCTAGTGAAGCAAGAAGACAAGCAACAGAGGCAACCAAATCCAAACCAAAGACTAGACTTGGCTACATCTCTCCACATTAACAAGTCAGCAATCATCTGACCCATGTGATCTAGATTACTCCCATCAGGCTCATCATCGTCTACGAAACAACCAGTAAAATATAGTATAAGTAAAACAGGGGAGAGGAAACAACTAACGAGTGACATATCTAGTGAGGAACAAACAAAGATGATCATGAAATACCTGGTGACAGTGTTGAGGTAGGCGCAGGAGCGGGGACTATACAGAGCTTCTCTTTTTTGGACTTCCCACTGTTGCGCCTTTTTCTAGCTCTTCCAACCTCCTCCGCTAGACCCAAATCTCTATCTTCCCTCACCTCCGTTTCCATTCTCCTCCTCGACCGGCGATTGTTCCTTGGGGAGGCACAGCCCAGAAGAGTCGTTTTCTCAGCCCTACTTTTGGTTCTCCGCCGAGACCCAGCCGGATCCTGTACCTCCTCTGCCGCCGCATCCAGCTTATCGGCCAGTCGGTTTCTGGATCTCCGCAAAGGTGAAGGCGAGAGAATCAAGAGTTCTTGAAGAGGGAGAGAGTTGGTTGATGATGGAAGCGAAGGAGTGGAGGGCGACGTCGGCAGTTTCTTGGGGGAGGGAGCGGTGAAATCCAATGAGAGATTTGAGGGTTTTTCACCGGAGCGAATAATGGAGTAGCTGATTCTTGCTAAACGGGAGGCGGAGTTGGTCTGCGAATGAGGATTGGATCGGTGCGAAGGCGGCGTTGAAATTGGATCCATTTAGGAGCAGATTGCGGGAGAGTGCAGTGCCGAGTTTGTTGGTGGGATGGGAGATAGATTTCAGACAGAAGAATTTGATGAGTGGGGGCGAGGGTTTTACGGGCAGGGGCGGGGAGAGCCGTTGGAGAGAGATTTGAAAAACTTAACGGTGAGGGTGGGGTCCGTTAGCTGTAACGGTAGGGAATGTAAAAGGTGTTGGGTTGGGTTCCGTTTTCTCGTCGGAGAGAAAATTATAGAGCCAAAAAAAAGGAAAAAGGAACATAGATTATTCATTCATCTAGTAGCCAGGCATGTATGTCATTTATGGAAGAAGCAAGGGCATAAATACAAACAAACACGTGTGCACATTGTAGGATTGATTTGATGAGCGAGCAAGCTCATTTCTTATAATGCGTCTGGCAAAATGCTTCTATCCTCCTCAGGCCTTCCTTCAGATCTGTCACCTCACAAGCAAAGGTAACACGAAGCCAATTCTCCATCCCAAATGCTGACCCTGCAAAGTTAGACTAAGCTCAATTTGTGAAACTGATATTCTGGGAAGGTCCTTTAATTTTTTACCTGGGAAAATAATCACAGACTCCTCTTTTGCTAGCTTCTTGCAGAAATCCATGTCATCGCTTATGTCTTCCAAATGTGAAAGATTCAGCTTCACCTAAGACAATGGCCAACCGAAGACTCAGTATGAGGAGGTTCAGTTGAGCCATCATCCTAAGAGGTTCATACATCCATTACCATTACAAACATGGCCCCTTGTGGCTTGTTGGGGCAATATATGCAAGGTATCTTACTGAGGTGATCACAGCATGCATTTGCTGCTTCTCCTAGCAGACCAACTACATTGGAGAAGAATGCCTGTGTTGTATTCTCAAGGATTTTGGGTATCACTCCCTGACGAACAAAGGTGAAGCATGTCTCAATATGTTGAATAATCTTATACATTGATCGTGGGGCTACTGCATCATCATGGACTATCACAAACCTGAATGAGGGTTGAAGGACCAGCAAATATTTCTAGATAGCTCAAAATGGACTCTACGACCTGACAACATTAATCAAACAAGAACCGTTAATGCCATCCACAAATGTGATTCAACTGCTGTGGATTAACCAGAGAGAAAACTTCCCAACCCCTGTACTCCCAAGAATCCCATTAGGATCGGTTATGGCGAGCCAACCAAGTCTCCAGCCAGGAACCAGCCACCGTTTGGAAATTGAACCAAGACTGAGGACTGGAACAACTGATCCAAACACACCCATTGGCACAAATGGAGTGACCCCGAAAGTGATATGCCCATAAACCTCATCAGCAATCACCAGAATCCCAAGTTTTCGTGCTGTTTCCGCAACCTGATCATGAAGGTTAACTCATAGAGACGTCGTTCAATTCCAAACAGTTAATTGAAGACCAAGTTTCCAAACTACCTTCTGCAGGTGCTCTTTGCTGTAGACATTTCCACAGGGATTTCCAGGGTTTATAACAACCATGGCAGCAGTATTCTCATCAGCCAAAGCTTCAACTGCTCCTAGATCAACCTCCCAACCCTTCTCCGGAAGCAGATCAACATGTCGGACTTCAAGACCGTTATGTGCTGCGCAAGCCTCATAAGATGGGAACCCTGGTCTCGGGAGTAAAATGTTAACTCCAGGCCGAGAAAGAACCGCCAAACAAACTTCAATAGCTTGAAAACATCCAGCTGTAAGGAAAACATCCTCTGAAGATAGACTGTAGGGAAGGTCACGATTCAGATAATCTGCAACAGCACTGCAAAAACCATAAGAGTATTAGTATATACTACTAGTATGTGACACACGATGGAATTAAGATGCTGTAAAAAGTCTCGCCTTCTTGCTGATTCAAGTCCAGCTACTGGTGCAGAGGAGTTGTACTTATTGGAATAGACGGCATCGATTATGGCTTCTTCAGCTAAAGGGGTTGTCCTGTAACACGGGTTCTGAGACGGATCTCCATTAGCCATAAAAATTACACGCCTTGGGTCGTCCTCCTTCATGTCCTCCTTTACCACATCCATGACGGCTCGCAGAGTGAGCGGTGACTTTGAATCCAGCTGCTGCTGCTTCTGGAAACGCCATTTCCCCTGTTCGTTTTGCATATTCTCCTCGCCTGTTCTAACACCTTACTTACTGCCACAAGAGTGAGTTCGCGAGTTCTGGGATTCATCAGTGAAAATTATTCCAAGTATAAGTTGTCATGGTCCACCACATTGGTGAATCACGTGATAATTTTTGTTTTGAACCAAAGTATTCTGTTCTTGCTGCAGGGAAAAAAAAAAACAAAGCTCTTGCTACATGACAATGTGACACGAAACGAAGGACGATGAAACATGTCAGCCACTTCCTGAACTCAAACGGATGCAAGGCGTACGCATTATTAATACAGTGCAATACCACCGAGCGTTCAAGTGATTTCGAGGACAGTTGGCTGTAGTACCATGGAAATGGTATATGCTTGACACTCTGATAGTATCCTTTATTTAGGACAGGTGAGGTGATGATTTGTTATTCCTTCTTGGCATGCCTTGCACAGAAGACTTTCATCCTGGCAAGTCCATCTTCGAGAGAAGATGGCTCTATTGCAAAAGTGACTCGAAGCCAATTCTTCGCTCCAACAGCTACTCCTGCGATAATCATACCATAATGTATTGGGATCACATTACGAAACAAAAAAACCAAGGTCCTTGAACAGCCAAATAATGTATCAAGCATTTATTTATAATAAGCATAAACTTTGAAAGTAAGCAACAATTGCCTCTATATATGTGTAGCATGCAAGTAACCATTTATAATACAGTGGAAGAACCATAATGATATTCCAATCTACCTGGTAAAATGACAACTGATTCCTCTTTTGCCAACTTTCGACAGAATTCGGTATCATCATTGATGTCTTCCAACTTTGACACATTCAACTTAACCTGGACCATGGATTTAAATATATAGATTTTCGGCTGCTTAATAGAGTAGTAAGAGTACTGAGTAGGTAGAAGCAAGATGGTTGTACCATTCCATTACAAACATGGAGCATTCAGGTTTGATTGGGCAAGTTAAGCAAGAAATCTCCTTGATCCTATCATAACATATGTCTGCTGTCTTTCTAAGTATACCACTCATTCTTAAAAAGAATTCATCGTTTGTGTTCTGAAGGATGTCAGGAACTGCTCCCTGCATATGGACACTACATATAAAAACAACTGGAGAGCAAAAATTAATTTTTATGTGTTCTTACAGGTTTAGAAAGTGTGATTGACAACATCTAAGCAGTAAACGGATGAAATACAGACATTTATATTTCCTAGTTAAGCCACGTTATTAAAATAAGCTACAACAGAATTGAAAATAACACTAATCACTGTTTGGTCTTCATTACTGAAGTAGTTAATGTTCAAACAAAGTGTTTGATTCTGTGGACATGCTTAACAGATCCAGGCTGAGGAAATTAAAATGTTCTAGTATAAATTTAGCTAGGCATTTTAACTGTTTGATCTTTATTGGTAAAGATATTAATAATGGAACTTGGAATTCCTTCAGGAAAACAAAAAGCACATCTCGTACCACAAACCTGAATGAAAGTAGGAGGATCAGTGGATATGCTGAGGTAATCCATGATCGACTCAATAATCTGACAAAAAACCAAGTTACAAGATTCAACTACTATGGATTGAGGTCACATTTCCTAAAGAAGACCAATTAATCAAAGATGTGCACGGCCAACAGTTTCATATGAAACTGAAAAAAGGCAGAAAAAAACGGGAAAAGGAAGCCCACCCCAGACTCTTGAAGGACACCATTGGGATCTGCAACAGCCAGCCAGCCAACCAAGTCGCCAACCAGGAACTATCCATCTCTTTGATATTGACCCCAAGGTGAGGACAGGAACAATTGACTCAAACGCTCCAATTGACACAAATGGAGTGCTTCCAAAAACTGTGATCATAAACTTCATCTGAAATCACCATAATCCCAAGCTTTCTTGCTGTCTCCGCGACCTGCCATTTCAAATTTATTGTCTATCTCAATTGTCATAACTAAATCGTAGGCTAGAAATATGTAACCTAAGTTACAGGAACCAACAGATTTAGACTAGTGAATTATTAAAAAAAATGAACAGATAAATGAAAACGTGTTTAAGTCTTCATTCCCCCACAGAGCAAAAGAACTCAGGGGAGTAATGCAGAAATAGTACTTCCATAGTTATCCCAAACTAGTGAGGACCTTACCATTTTTCGTAAACATAAAAGGATAGTGTTGGCATCATGTATGTTCAGTCATAAATCATAATTGTCCTTTACTAAATTACTTAACAACTACCAAAAGTCATCCTAAATGATAGTGCATGAGTAGAACTGAAAAGGAATAATGCACTAATATAAAAGTGTTAATTAATTTGGAACAAAAAATAGTTTAGTGTTGGTAACTGAACACATTTCCACAGGGATTTATTATAACCATGGCCACTGTGTTCTCATCTGCTAGAGCTTCAACGGCCTTAAGATCAACCTCCCAACCCTTTTCAGGAAGAAGATCAAAGTGACGCACTTCAAGCTTATTGTATGCAGCTTGAGCTTCATAGAAAGGGAATCCTGGTCAAGGTAGCAAAATATTCTCTCCAGGATGGGCAAGAACTGCTAATGTAACTTCTATAGCTTGTGTGCATCCAAGAGTAAGGTAAACATCATCCGGAGATAACTTGTAGGGGAGGTCAGGACTTAAATAATCTGCAACGGGCCCTATTTGCGTATGAAAAGATTAGACCAACAGGAACATTAAACAGTAAGACCCACAGCAAATAAATTTTTTCATGTACTCAGCGGACCTAACATACAGAATAGAAAGTGCCAGAGGAACAAACTTATCATACAAAGGTGAACATATAAAATGACATAGCAACTAGTTTGTAGACACATGATACTGAGATTGTTGGTCAACTTGAACTCGATCTTTCTAAAAGATGTATAGATGCATCTTACTACAGCAAGTAGCAACATCAAGAGTCGAGATGTGCTTGCTTTTGTGCAACATTTTGTGCCTTAAAATTGTAGTATCTTACAAATATGAATTTCAAACAGCCCAAGTGCTGGGTAGAATGTAAGACCCTTTAGAAAAAAGGAAGCCCCCATAAAGTTGGTCAAACAAAAAGGGAAAAAAAAGTGACTTGCATGAAAAGATTGTTGAGATGTGCTTCCGAAGCTACCTATTTTATTACTATTTAGTTTATTTAGGAGAATTAGTTAAGTCATAAGTCTTTAGCAATAAGAATTAGGATTAACATTATTTTAGGATTCCTATATCAATTAGGAGTTGGTTTGTTATAAGCCTATATAAGCTTAAGGTTGTATGCATAATAAATCAGTAAAGTTTCTCCCGGTTTCATACGGTTTCTTCTTCTTTGTTCTCTCCTCTTCACCTCTCTCACCACCAAAAACACCAACAAGTGGTATCAGAGCATATTGATCTTGAGGGACCAAGAACGACACATAAACCCTAAACCAACATATATGGAGAATACTAAATTCAACAACATGTCTCCACCCATCTTTGATGGAACCAATTATCAGATGTGGTCCATCCGGATGCAAGCTTACCTAGAGGCTTTAGATCTTTGGGAAGTGGTGGAGAAAGAACCAGAAAGCAGGCAGAGAACATATCAAGCCACAAACAGATAAAGTCAAGTCGGCGGAGGTACGCGATGAGGAGGAGCTATTTTGAGGTATATGTTTCTCAAGAAACATGGAAGAGTGGTATGTTAAAATTGCAGAAGACAAAATTGGTCGGGATACAAGCGAAGAAAAAGAAAAGGAAAAAGATCTCTTTTGAGCAATAAACAGTTTCGAAGCAAGGAGGAGTGTTGAGATATGCTTCCGAAACTACCTATTTTATTACTATTTAGTTTATTTAGGAGAATTAGTTAAGTCATAAGTCTTTAGTAATAAGAATTAGGATTAACATTATTTTAGGATTCCTATATCAATTAGGATTTGGTTTGTTATAAGCCTATATAAGCTTAAGGTTGTATGCATAATAAATCAGTAAAGTTTCTCCCGGTTTCATACGGTTTCTTCTTCTTTGTTCTCTCCTCTTCACCTCTCTCACCACCAAAAACACCAACAAAGATTACAGTGCTGCTGTCCTCGTGAGCGAAACACAAATCGTAGCAATTGAGAGGTCTTAAATGAAACGGACAGACCTACGGGCCGGGAGAAGTCCAACGCACGGCGCATAAGAATTATAGTTGGCCGATCGGATGGCGTCGGAGATGGCTTCCTCGGCGACCTTAGAGATCCTAAAGCAAGGGAAATGCGAAGGATCGCCGTGGCCGAGAGGAATGACGGGCCGTGGATCGTCTTTCTTTTTTTTTCTTCCATTTTTCTTCTCTAATACTCTCAGGTTATTGTTTTCAGCAAAAAAAAAACAAAGAAAAACAAACTTTGTAAGATTTCCCAGATCGGTTGTGAGACAGAATTGGTTAGGAAAGGCCGACTCACACAACTGGACACTCGGATTTATTCAGTAGAAACTCGAGTGATATTTGCTTGATGAGATTTACTCCTTTTTGGCATGCCTTTCACAGAAGGCCTTTATCCTGGAAACGCCATCTTTCAGAGAAGATGGGTCTATCGCAAAAGTGACTCGCAGCCAATTCTTCAATCCCACAGCCACCCCTGCAATAAAATTAGTAGTAGATGTTGTTATTACCACAACGCAGACGAGTAAGTGTTCTTGTTTGTTATGTTGGATCTCCACATCTACCTGGCAAAACAATTACGGACTCTTCTTTCGCCAACTTCTTGCAGAAATCGATGTCATCATCGATGTCTTTCAATTTCGACAAATTCAACTTAACCTGTGTTGTGGTTTGAAATTATATAGATAAGAAGCGGCTTTTAAGCGAGAGCAGTTGTAGATAAGCAAGGAAAATTGGTACCATTGTAAACATACACCCTTCAGGGTTCTTCGGACAAGTTAAGCAAGAAATGTCCTTGATCTCATCGTAGCATATACTTGCACACTCTCCTATGATGCTGATAATCTTTGAAAAGAATTCATCTTTTGTACTTTCAAGAATGCTTGGAACTGCTCCCTGATGCAGAATCCCCAATATTATGCAGTAATTCATACAAACATAATTTACCAAGGGGTAGGAAAGCAAACAACTTTAAAGTTAAAAATTATTGCACATGTTACAGAGTTAGCAAGGGCATATCCAAGTAGTAAGCAGATTCAAGATTGCAGGGCATACAAACAAACAGGGATGATGCATGTGTTCTTAGCAGCATACTGTATTTAGTTACAAGAAGAAAGCCAATCCACCAATCATCATTTGAATCTTACTTGAATATTGCACAGATCCCCATTCGGGAGTAATTGGATGCTTGTGGTTTTGAGTCTCTGAGATAAATTTTCAAACAAACAAGAAAAAGAAAAGGACATGCTTCTAAATTACAAACCTGAATGAAGGTTGCAGGATCAGGGGAGATATTAAGGAAGGCCATGATTGACTCCACGATCTGACAAAACCATTAACAGATTGACACATAAATGTAAGCATTATACGTGCACATTCACATGCATTTGCTAGGAAGTTTATGAAACTATAATAGTATCATGTAAAGAAACAAGTGAAAATCCTGGTGTGTTTCACATGAAACTCGAAGGAAAACAGAAGGACAGGTAAAAAAGAAGCCAACCCCAGACCCACGAAGGATGCCATTGGGATCTGTGGTGACCAGCCAACCAAGTCGCCAACCAGGAACTATCCATCTCTTTGATATTGACCCAAGGGTGAGGACAGGTACAATTGACCCAAACACCCCCACTGGCACAAATGGAGTGCTTCCAAAAACAAGATGATCGTAAACTTCATCAGTAATAACCATAATGCCAAGCTTTCTTGCTGTCTCTGCAACCTGCAGTATCAAAAACAGTGGTTATCTCTCACCTTCATGATTGATTCATAGACTAGATATATCTAACAAAATATACTAATATGAAGAGTGTGTCACCGGTTTTGGGACAAAAGATATTATGAAAGGTAACACTAATGTTTTTACTTTTGCTCACCTCTTTCAAGTGTTGGTAACTGAAGACATTTCCACAGGGGTTTCCTGGATTTATTATAACCATGGCAACTGTGTTTTCATCTGCTAGAGCTTCAACTGCTTTAAGGTCAACTTCCCAACCCTTTTCTGGGAGAAGATCAAAATGACGTGCTTCCAGCTTATTGTATGCAGCTTGAGCTTCATAGTAAGGGAAACCTGGTCTAGGTAGCAAAATATTTGCTCCAGGACGAGCAAGGACTGCTAATGCAGTTTGTATTGCTTGTGTGCATCCAGTAGTAAGGAAAACATCATCTGGAGATAAGTTGTAGGGTAGATCACGATTTAGATAATCTGCAACTGCCCTGTTTGCATTTGAAAAGATTAGAGACAAATATGGAAAGTTAAACACTAAGGCCAGCATCTGCATTACAAAATTACTGGTGATGTAACCATATGCAAAGAGAGATTGATAAAACTATGTCAAGTAGTTTTACTTCACTATGTTGCACCAAACTAGAGATTGATAAAACTATGTCAAGTAGTTTTACTTCACTCTGTTACACCAAACTGTGTCAAGTAGTATAAGAGAGAGAAATGGAGTATATGATTGAGAGAGACAAACCTACCTACGGGCGGGGAGAAGTCCGACGCAAGGGGCATAAGAGTTATAGTGGGCGGATCGGAGGGAGTCGCAGATGGCGTCCTCGGCGAGCTTAGGGGTCCTAAAGCAAGGGAAACGTGAAGGATCTCCATGACCCAGTGGAATGACGAGACGTGGGTCGTCTTGGTTGAGGTTCTCCATTACAGACATGATGACACCTCGGACGCTAATGGCCCCCACCGCGTTTAGTTCCTGGTTCCCCTGAAACCCCCATTTCACCTTTGACCCCTTCTCCATTGTGATTTGTGACTAGCTAGCTAGGCTAGGCTAGGCTGGCTGGCCCTGGTGTGGTGTGGTGTGGTGTGGTGTGGTGCGGTGCGGTGCGGTGCGGTGCTTGCCGTGGCGGCTATTGAAAGCTAGCCTTCCTTCCTTCCTTCCTTCCTTCCTTCCTCCCTCCCTCAGTTGAGTTCCTCCTAGCTACTTTTAATACGAGTGGTAGTGGGTGATTTCAATACCAGAATAGCTAGCTAGTAGTACTCCGCTTGACCCGGAGCTCTGTAGACTACCCACCGGCGTTGCAGACAAGACAATCGATCTCTTACTTTATTTTATACCCCAACTGTCCAACACAGTTTAAAAACGTGTGTTTTTAAGGACCTTGCTAGAGTGCCCCGATTGGTACCAACCTTTGTTCGGGTGGCAGAGTATGTGGCAAGCCACGTAAGATGCTGACTGTGTATTAAAATTATGGTTAAACTGCAACGTAGATCCATGGTATAATAACAACTATAGTACCTGAGTATTATTAGTTTAATCAATTTTAGCAAAAGGTTGATTGGTCACTCGGTTGTTCCTTCTCCGACAACCGCGTCGTCTGATTCTTATTACATACATACATACGTCTTTGCTTTCTTTCTCCCTGCTCTTTCCAATGTGATGCGACCCTTTTACTTTTACTCCTACTTGAGCACGGAGCAACCTCTCTATCTCCCTCTCTTGAGAAAACAAGCTAGATTCAGTCTCCTCTTTAATCATCCCCCTGGAAGAAGATAAGACCACTGCCTCTTCCATAGAGAGACTGGCAGAGGTGAGCTGATCTGATGGAGTATGATTCTGTTGCACCTCATCCGTTTCTTTGGTCATCTTGTTTGCGCTTATGTGAGTGTGTATTCTTTGATTAGTCTGTATCCTGTATCACCACTTCCCCCTCGATCAATACCAAACAGAAGATCCTTTTCTCTTCCCTAACCGCTTTCTCTTAAGAACTTCCTCTATTGTCGTTATACTTGTCACAGATTTTAGGAGCACACGGTTTGCATAAAGGTTAATAGGTGTTTTTAAGTTGAACACCCAAAATCTTTTCTAGTTGCTACCCACTTAGTCACATTCTCATTGTTGGACCACTTCTGAGGCATTATCTAAGTTGTCTAGTTGGAGGAATGTGTTGATCCACTAGTGGAGAGACTTGTGAGAGAATTAATTAGATGAACTTATTCTGCTTTTTTTTTTCCTTTTAAAATTGAGTGAAACAGTGGGAGAACCTAGCTATATTAAGACATGGAGAAAATACTACTCTATGAAACAAGATTCTCTGTTCTAAGAAATGAGAAAATGAGGTTCGCCCTAAAAAGAAGATAATGGGGTTTCTTTTTATTCATATCATAACTGGTGAACTTAGAACTACAACATTAATTAGAAGTTGAAAAGATTACATAAGCATTATAAAGTGCATTAAACCGGTAAGTGTGGACATTATTAACAAGACCTAGCTATAGGATTATTATTATGACATGGCGAGATTGATCTCAATAAGTGAATATCAAATCATGCATTAAACCTCGAGGCAAGTAACCAACAAGCATGGAAAATATTTAACATTTAGCGTTTAACCTAACAATGTCACCATGACAATCAATTCATGTCTAACCCAACACAATATGCATGTGCCTTCAGTAAATACTCAAGTATGGTTGTCTAAGAACAAACAAGGAATCTTAGATTTATTTGCACAGTGGGTAATTTGATCTATAACAAATCCAGGACTACAGTTTACTGCCTAAAGATACATAAGTACAAGGAATGAAACTCAATTCTATCCTAAATATCATGTCTACCCAGGAGTTACCAAAGGACAATAATTTTACTATAATGAAGTTGCAAACTTGCCGACCATCGCTACCAATTATTGCACTGGGATCGCGGCGGCCTTGTCAAGGTTCATTTTAGCGACCAGAGGCGCCACTCTCTCGCGCCTCCTCGGTCTTCCGCTTCTCCATGGCGGCCTCCTTGACCCTCTTCTCCGCCTCATGGAAATGGCGGCGACCTTAGCCATGATGAGGAGGGCCTACGGCGTCTGTGGACCGCTTCGATCAGTCATATTGAATTGTGAAGAAGGCGTGATCGGTTGTTTTGGTCCTTATCGATATGACGGAAAAAGTTGAACTGGCGAAGGAAAGAGCATCACGACAAATTTTGACAAGGTCGCGGCGTCATGGTTTGTTACAAGGCGAGAGAATTGCAGAGAAGACCTTGAGAAGGAGCAGTCGAACTCACGATTATTCTTTCTAAAATTGATTTAACTAATAAAACTCAGACTTTTGTTGTTATTATATATGGGAACTGTGTAATTAACCATAGGTTTAATACACGATCGGCATCTTACGTGGATTGCCACATATTTTGCCACCTCCGTCATTGGTAGATGGCACTCTAGCAAGATCCGTTTTTAATTGCATATGAGATTTGTGTGTGTTTTATTTGCTCCGTTTCGGATTTCCCATCGAAGTTTGAAAAATTTTGGGTTCAATTGTTAAGTTTATAATTATTTGGATGATTAAATTGTTATGTTTAAAACTTATGGTATAAATAGATTTTTTAAATAAATTTCAGTTGTTAAAATTATCATTTTTCGCGAAGATCCGTTAAACTTTACTGGTATTTAACGAAATAGGACAACAAATACATAAAAAACTTAGAAATTGAACTTTATTGGTACAAAAACTTAAAACAGAACTGCGATAGGACGAGAATTAAAGTTATAGGATTATGGGTGCATTTTACTCGTTTTTAAACATATTTTCATTTTTTCCTAGCTAGAGAATAACACATATACTCATTATACATACTTTATTACTATTTTCAAAAATTTTGCACACTTTATGTTTACGATTAAATGTCAGATATATCCTTTTATTTTTTTAAAAAAACTTAGCGTGTTATGGCGTGTATCGGCGAGGAGCGACGTGGATGCATGGTTTTAAAAACCGAACCGGAAATAGAACCGTCTAGGTACCAGTTTATGATCCAACTGGTTCAACCGTTTGAACCACCGATTCAATAGTTCAATGATAGAACCACTGATCCAACCGATTACTTTCTTAAAGTTAGCTATTATCATTCACTATATAAAATTATCATGAAATAATTTAAATATGAAATAATAATGCACATTTTTTATACTAAAATAATAATTTAAAATATAAATTAGTGATTTTATAAGAAGATAAACAATATTATATATTTTAATGAATTAAGAATTGAAAATAATAATTTAAAATTATTGAAAATTATTTTTTATGTTTATATTATAGTTTAAGTTTTTTTAAAAGATAATATGAGAAAATATTTAAAAAGAAGAAGGTGTTAAATATGAATTTATAAACAAATGTAGAATAAATTGAAATTAGTATAAAAATTTGGACAAATATCTTCAAAAAATGCAAATAAAAAATGTAATCATCGGTTCAACCGATTTTTTTCCGGTTCTTGACCAATACTCTTCAAAACCGAAAATCGGACCGGCATCAAACCGATTCGTGGTCCAACATGGCAGTCCGGTTTTCAGTTTTCAGAACCATGCGTGGATCTTGCGTGCCTTGTGACAGAAGCATGCATGGGTTCGGCCTTTTTGGCAAATACGTCCACGTGTATTTCATCATCCAAGGATGCACCCGCCATGGACCCAAACCTACTTCCTGCCTCTTGGGAACCAGCCAGCCAGCCATCACACAGGGAGATTTTTTTTGTCTTTAATTCATTGCCTTAAAGAATTTTAGAAATCAAGCCCTACCCCGCCTCTGTATAAAAAAAATGAATATTAGAAATCAACAATTACCATGGTCGTCAATTTAGCTGTGTTTTTTTACAACAATGATGATTGACCCTTGTAAACATGCGCATTTACAAACCTGCCCTATCAGGTTAATCTCTAAATAAACCTTGTTGCTTCTTCACCAAGGCTCCACAACAGTGCAGGCCTCTACCAAGCTGCAACCCTGTTTGATGCCGCCGCCAAACTCCACGAATGCTCTACACTAGTGAGAAGGGGGGCGTCCGAAGAAGGGGTGAATGGATTAACACTGACAAATATCTCTGCCTGCCGCCATCTTAGGCCCTCGTCACAAACCCAGCAGCTTCATCGCTGCCAATGAATTTGCAAAATGGAAAGGAGAACTACAAGACAATACCTCTTCAGTACAACTATCACAAAACAACGAACAATGTGGCTGACTCAATTGAGAAGGTTGAATTCATAAGCAGCCACAGATGTGCAGTTGAACATCAAATTTATACCCCGATCAAGCCATTTTGGGTTAATGTGAAGGCAGACTTGGAAACGGTGTCAATAGTGGCAGCGGATGGAGGGCTAATTTGAGGATAGAGGGCGTAGGCAGGCTAGGTCGAATGGGGTAAGGCCGTAAGGAGGAGGGTGGTTGACAATGGTGTTAGACTCAGATTTATAAGTTTCGGAGTTGGTGAGGTTCATCTGTCTAACACACTGACGGTCTCCAGTTCGAGTCAAAACACAAGTACATGATATTTTAAACTTACACTAATTACACACACCTGATAATTTTAAATGCTTTTGAGGAATCTAAAAAACAAGTGAATATCCACACAACTTGACAGTCAGATTTATTTAGCAGAACTTGAGTATGAGATCGGAGTACAACGCGATGTGTTGATCTCCACCATACCATACAGATTCATTTTCGATGTCCTTTATTCCGTTCTGGCATGCCTCAAACAGAAGGACTTCATCCTTCCAGGGCCATCTGCGAGAGCAGATGGCACTATGGCAAAAGTGCTACGAAGCCAATTCTTCGCCCCGACAGCAACCCCTGTAATACATTGTACTTGAAGTTATGTCCATACAGATTCATTTCCAGTGTTCTTTATTCCTTTTTGGCATGCCTCAAACAGAAGGCCTTCATCCTAGCAAGGCCATCTGCGAGAGCAGATGGCTCTATGGCAAAAGTGATACGAAGCCAATTCTTCGCCCCGACAGCAACCCCTGTAACACATGTACTTGAAGTTATTTTTATAAAAACAAAAACCAAACAAAGGAATTATTAGAGCCAAATCCTCAAAATGGGCTTTGAATGATAACTAATTTTAGATGATAATATAGCACATTGGGACACCTGTTTCACCTATTGTAGTTTGAAAGGGAGACAATTATTTCAGCGGTTTTATTCCTTCACTTTGTTGGAGAATCACTTGCATCATCTCAGAGTAAGTAAATTCAGTTCATTGTAAACTATGCGTTATTTTATTTAAAGCCATGAAAATTCATCTGATATAGGCTGTAAAGCAGTTCGTTTTCTCTTCCTTTATACGAGAAACAAGTGGTCTCTGTATGTCATTAAACACAAATAACATTTAACATCTAATGCAAGATTCATGAAGAATCTCCACATACCTGGCAGAACAATGACTGATTCCTCTTTCGCCAACTTGTTACAGAAATCGATATCATCGATAATGTCTTCCAAGTTTGTCAGATTTAACTTAACCTGTATCATGGTTTATGTAGATAAGCAGCTGCTTTCCAGAAGGAGCAGTAGGCAGATAAGCAAGGAATATCAGTACCATTGTAAACATGGATCCCTCAGGTTTCTTTGGGCATGTTAGGCAAGAAATTTCCAGTATCCCATTATAGCATGTATCTGCACACTCTCCAACTATGCTGATGATCTTCAAAAAGAATTCATCTTTTGTTTTTTCAAGAATGTGAGGAACTGCTCCCTGATGCATAAAGCTCAACTATAATTCATACAAATATACAGCACCAGGAGTAGGACATCAACAACTTCAGAGTAAAAGCAAACGCGGGTCATGACAAAAGTTTTTATAAGCTAGTAAACGGTTAGAAAGAACATCGGTTAGAAAGCACATCCAAGCAGTAAGCAGACTGAAAGCAAACTCGTATTTAACCCAGAGACTAAGAATGAGGGAAGAAGATTCAAGACTGCTGGTACAACAACAAATGATCTGGGATGATCCATGTAAACTTGACAGGAAACAAGTGGAAAAAGGGTGTCACAGAGAAGTCTGAGCTAGCAAACAAACACGGGTTATCGAAACTTGTGTTATCCCATGAATATGCTCAATAACCGCAGAAGAACTTTAAATACTCTGTCACTCCTTTTTTATAATAACGTTTCCATGGACATGAGACAGGTGTGTAGAAATATTGTTCCCATTTATGCCTTAAAATAATTATAGTTGTTGGGGTGTCTAAAGTGGATGGAGAGAAAGTAAACGTTATTCGCAGTTGTGTAAAGTTCATGGAGAGAGAATTCAAAGAATGGTAATATGGTAAACTAATATGTAAAATATGAGTACTAAAACGAGAGATTTTTCAGAAAATCTGGGACAACTTTAAAAGTAAAGTGTCTCAAAAATTTAAGAACGAGGGAGTATCTCATCGATCCCCATACTAGTGTAATTGGGTGCTTGTGCTTCTAGATAAATTTTCAAGCAAACGAAAAAGGGGACCAACATATATTCATATAGAACATATACGTACAAATTCTGCACTACAAACCTGAATGAAGGTAGCAGGATCAGTAGTGATATTGAGGCAGGCCATGATGGACTCAATGATCTGACAAAAACCCATTAAGAAGATTAATACAGCAGTGTAAGCATTATATCTTCTGTTTGCATGTCCAAGTTATGACTCTATACTGCTGTGGTACACAAAGAAAAAAAGTGAAAATTCCCCATTTGTTCAGATGAAACTTAAGAATGTGATTAGGAAAGGGAAGAAGGCTTCACCCCAGATTCTCGAAGGATGCCATTGGGATCAGAAGTAACAAGCCAACCAAGTCGCCAACCGGGAACTATCCATCTCTTTGATATTGACCCAAGAGTTAGAACAGGAGCAATCGACGCAAAGACTCCCATTGGCACAAAAGGAGTGCTTCCAAAAGCAAGATGATCATAAACTTCATCAGCAATTACCATGATACCAAGCTTTCTTGCTGTCTCTGCAACCTAACATTTCAAGACAGGTGACTGGCGTGATTAGCACTCACCTTCAAGCTTGAACTTAGAGCAACGCAAGCACCCTCATCACTAATCATTTATCTCCCTCTTTTTGGTTCAGACTCGACTCACCTCTTTCATATGTTGGTAAGTGAAGACATTACCACAAGGATTTCCTGGATTTATTATAACCATTGCAACGGTGTTGTCATCAGCAATAGCTTCAACTGCTTCAAGATCGACCTCCCAACCTTTTTCTGGAAGCAGATTAAAATACCTGGGCTCAATCTTATTAAATACAGCATGAGCTTCATAGTTAGGGAACGATGGGCGGGGAATCAAAATATTGGCTCCCGGGCGCGCAAGCACTGCTAATGCAATTTCTATGGCTTGAGCGCATCCAACAGTAAGGTAAACATCATCTGGAGATAACTTGTGGGGAAGGTCGCGATTCAGATAATCTGCGACTGCTCTGTTCGAAAATCACAAATAGCGACTCATTTGTAGTAGTACTAGACAGTAAACGAATCATTAAGCAGTAGACCCAGTAACTAACCTGCGGGCTTGGGGAATCCCGACGCACGGAGAGTAACTATTATATTTAGCCGATCGGACGGCGTCGGAGATGGCGTCCTCGGCGGCTTGGGTGGTCCGGAAGCAAGGGAAATGCGATGGGTCGCCGTGGCCGAGAGGAATGACGGGGCGTGGGTCGTCTTGGTTGAGGCTCTTCATCACCGTCGACAGAATGCCTCGAATGCTAATGTTGCCTGCCGCATTTAGCTCTTGGTTTCTCTGGAATCGCCATTTCTTCGACCCATTTTCCATCGCTGTTTTCTTTCCCCCGCCCTCTCCAGCGGCCAGACCCCTGCTCTGCTGCGCCGCTCAGAGTTACTAATTATCAGTAGAGCCGTGTAGAATCCTTGCCAACTACTCCACAAATTATCAGTAGAGCCGTGTAGACTCCTTGCCAACTACTCCACAAATTCCCATTTCTTTGTACTGTAGTGGAGTAGTGGGGAGTAGTTTAGAATTAGAGGTGATCTAATTACACTTTCTCCCTCAACTTTATCCGGAAATAAATTTCTTCCCCTATCCTTTTATAAATCATACTTTCCCCTGGGGGTTGGAGTTGGACTTTGGAGCACGTATGTCTATCAGCCTCCTGATGACGGTGCTGCACAAACAAAACACAAGTGTCATCCAGTCTTGAGCAACATCACAAGTAATAGCATTTGTTGCCCGCTACCTCCGCCGCTCATGGAAACCTTAACATCAAGGGAGAAAGTGGTCACAGGCTCACGACTTTTAATACCAAAGACAAAAAGCACAGAGAAACCCCTCAACTATCCAATTTTGTCACGATGATCTCGCCGAAATACCCACCACCAAGGTAGTCTCAGTCCGGCGGCATCCGTCAGTATGCTCTACTGACCGCCATCTCCCTAATCCTCTGAGCCAAAACCCAGCTCTCCATCGCCCTTCGCCTCTCCGTCTGCAATTCCAACAACCTCTGTTATAACGACCATACCCTGTCATGGATCGACAATGGTAAAAGCGGATTTAGTGGCAAGAGCGGTGGCGGCTAAAGTGGATTAAGGGGCAGGACGGCCGACGGCTGGAACGAGTTCGGGATCGATGACGTAAAGCAACCGTGGGGAGAATTGGCAATTCCTAACCCTTGGTGTCACCGGAGGTCACCGATTTCTCAGCCAGCGGGGGTGGTAACTTAGGAATTGAAGGCATAGGAGGAAGCAGAGGCAGTGGCTGTAGGTATGGGATTAGATTAACCGACAGAATGTCACCAATTATTGGAATTTTCAGATTTCAGAGTTTTAAATTCCTTTAAATTTATGATACTTGGCTTCGCTTAATCGCTTCTCTGCATGCTTCTGGTCGCTTCAACGGCTAAGAGGTAAGATATTTGAGCTTCATCCTTTCTGGTCTTGAGCTGCAGCAAATTTTACCATGCAAAAAACACCAAACAACAGTGGCCAATTTGATATGTATTTAAAAGTTGAATGGTTTATTTGGCCTGTTAAACAGTTGAATGGTCAAATTGTGACAAAGTTGATAGTTGAGGGGTTTTTCAGTTATGGTCAAATTGTGACAAAGTTGATAGTTGAGGGGTTTTTCAGTTCTTTTCATGCCCAATTTCATCCCTCAGTCCGCATCAGTACCTGCCTAATACCAAAGAGGCGACCTACCACACGCAATTACCCTGTCTAAAAACAATTAATGTGGAGCGTGTAAAGATGGTTAAGTGAAGGGGGTGAATTAGTAATTTCACAAGGCATGTTAAGGCTATGAAAGATGAAGAAGAGTTTAAGCTTCTGCAGTAAATTCGAGTTGGGGGTTCGTGGCTAGCCTCATCGAACCGAACCTCGGACGTGCAGACTCAAGCTCGACTCGTTTAAATCACGACCATAGATCTAAAAAACAATTCAGCTCAAGCTCGAAAACACTGTTGGTTGTTGGGTTCTTGTTCACGACTCGATGGGTTCGTTAAAGCTCGAGTTCGAGCCGAGCTCGGCTCGATTCATTTCACAGCCCTAGTCCTCACTCCTCGGGATTCAAAACTTGTCCTCACTTGCCAAAACTTTCAATTCATGAACATTTTGATTGACCGTAAAGATGGTTCTACATTTGTGGTTTTGTATTATATACCAAAAAAATAAGGAAATCCCACATCTCCTTTTGTCTATATGCTTTTAAAAATATCAAAATGTTACTTTTAAAAATATCAAAATGTTACTCTTTATACCATATGAGTACTATGTAGGCTTGGCAATTTGACGGATTATTCGTGGTATCCATATATCCGCAATCCGTAATTCGCGGATTGCGGTTATATATAATTTTAAATCCGCATCCGTAAATTGCGGATACTCGCAGTTTGCGGTTAACCCACGGTTATTACAACAGTCCATTATTGATACCTAAACATTTATAATTTCATCAAAATACATACAATAACATCCAAAGAACTAATAAACTTACAATAATGTAATATCCAAATTCCCAAATAAAACAGATAACTTATCATGCTGATCTAACAATGTAGTCATACTGATTTAACAATGTATTTTGTTCATTTATTTATTTTATAAAAAAGTAGGAAGTTTATAATGAACTTAAGGTCATTCTGTATATCAAAATGACTGATACTATTATTACTGATTAATCAAATTCACATCAAAAAATGATATATTATAAAAGGGGATGAGATTTTGTAATAATGTAGTGATATCGATCTAACTAAGTAGTCATGCTGATCTAACAAGGTAGTCATGCTGATTTAACAACTCATCATGTTGATCACCATTTTATGTTGATCAATCAAGTAGTTATGTCGATCTAGATGTCGATCTAACAAGGTAGTCATGTTGATCTAACAACTCATCATGTTGATCACCATTTTATGTTGATCAATCAAGTAGTTATGTCGATCTAACAAGGTAGTCATGCTGATCTGACAATGTAGTGATGTCGATCTAACTAGGTAGTCATACTGATCTAACAAGGTAGTCATGTTTATCTAACAACTCATCATGCTGATCAATCAAGTAGTTATGTCGATCAATCAAGGTAGTCATATATATGTTGCGGAATCTAAAGAAAAGGATAGTGAAACTTCTTCTTATTGAGCAATGTAGCTGATGTCAATTGATGTAATTAGGCATATCATGGAACACGAGGAGCGATCTAGCCAACAAAGGAGCAACACGGGGTAGGTATGATTGATGAGGCGAAAATGTCAACAGGTTGTAATTATCCGAATGCACAAAAACAAAACGATGCGAAAGCTTGTGAAACGAACGGATATGGCCGCCAACTCCTCCTGGATCCTTGCCCAGGCAAAGATGGTGTTATGCCTTTGGCGACTCCTCCTTCTTGATATCAAAAAGGACCAAGACAAAGAAAGCCTTCGTTGCCAAAAATAGTGGGGGAATGTAAATGAGGCCAACACCTCCTTCTTCCAACAAGAAGGCAATATTAGTCTTATTAGACTTGTCAAGAAAACTCAACAAAAATTGAGTGGAAAAAGGTAGATAGGTTGAAAAGAGAATCACTCTCAATTTCAAGTTAGAAATCTGAAATATATTTGATGATTGAATTGTGTCTTATAAACTCACCTAGACCTCATTTTATAGGACAAGGAAGCTAGACATCAAATCAATTTACAAGTCCCTTCATCTCCACTCTTAATGATGGAAATTAAAAGGAAATGTAAATATGAGAATGTAAAACAATTATTTCTAAATTTATTCTAGGCTAGCTAAGGGTAGAACTAGCCAAAATATATCTAAAATGAAGTAAAATGATGGAATCTCGAGTTGGAAGATGAGAGATGGGTTTTGGCCAAATAAATGAGGAGTAAATGATCCTCATTTAAGCGTTCTTGATGGAGGGGCTTCAAAGCTTGTAACTCCTTCTTCACCAATGGTTTATGGATGATTTTGGATGACTCTTGAGTCCTCGTTTCTTGCGTCCTTGATGAGAAGTGAACGATTGGAAGCCTTTGAAATGCATTGAATCGCGTGAAACTCAACGAGTTGAGAAATTCGTGAACCATGCACTTGGGCCAAATTGTCATTTGGTTGAGGATATGTTGAAAATTGTTTGCACAATTTGAGAATTGGGTTGGCCCAAATTGAGGAGTCTTGCACTTTTCCTTCATCTTTGTGGTTATCTTCACTTTGCTCCTCAAACTTTGCAAAGCGTGCATCAACGGGTTTAGAGGTTCCTTAGCCTTCTTGGTCGGCTCCTTGTCATAGGTCCACCAAGGCTAACTTTTGATGTTTGAGGTTGGGTTGGGTCTGCATTCCACGTCACTATGTATGATAGTTGATGGGACAGGGGGAATAGTGATTATTTTGTTACTTTCTATTTTTCTTTTGGCTTTGTTAATCAAAACGACGCCGACGCATTTCTCCAAGTGCTCATTCTTTTTGATTTTTCTCATCCCTTCTATTTTTTCGTTTCTTCCTTTATTTTTTTATTCTTTTTTTGTTATTTTCTTATCATATATTGATTTTAAATTTTATACCTTCTCTTTTATTTGTTTAGGGTTTGTTCATCGAGGTTTCTGGAAAATATAAATTCCCAATATTCCATCAATTTTATCAATTAATAATTATTTCTCTATTTCTTTTTTGCTATTATTAATTTTGGAATAACTCTTTTTATGCCACTAAGTTTAATGTTTTTTTCATCTCCATCCCAAACGTTCTCAAATTTTTAATTTAAGTCTATTAAATGTTTTCACTTTTCCAATTGAAACCTCATTTCTTATGTAGTAATTTCTTAATCTCACTTTTTTTTAACATCTACCTAAATATTTTCAACTTTACAATTTTTTTCTCTTTTCTTATGTGCTAACTTTATACCGTTTATTTTTATGTCTTTTCACTCCGATCACATAATTCAATATATTTCAATTCTAGCAACTTATCTTTTTTCATTTTTATGATTTTTTTACACCAATCCCATATGTTTTCTACTTTTCCCTCATTTCTTTGTTTTTTTATTTTACATTTATTTGTTCGGGGATTAATTCCTTTGTTAGCCTTTATTTTTAATTATGCTCTTTAAACATGAACCTAACATATTTTATGATTCAAGTCACATCATCCATCCATTTATAATTGCAACATTTTCCTTTTTAGAACATTCCTAAAGTTTTGTAACGTTTCTTTATTTAGTAAATTTTTTCTAATGAAGTTACCAATTTATCCTCTTAACTATTTTTTTTTAAAAAAATATTCTCTAATTTGACCTCACTAATTTTAATAATCAACTCACTCAACTCTTATCTTAATTTTTTAATCTGATTCGACACCACTAACTTTATTCATCTCACCCACAAATCTATCTTTTTCTCAAAGATAATTTTGTCAAACTTCCACAATTTATACTCATCTTAATCCTCTTACTAAAAGAAAATGTTGCAAAAAATAAGGCGCAGTGGGAGTGCAATTTAAGCATCTTTTATTTTCTTTTTTATCCTTTTTATCTTTTATTTGTTGGTAGATAAAATGTCCCTTTTTGACAATATTTTAATGAGTTTTTCACACCAACCCCATATATTTTATATTTTATATTTTTCCCTTTTTCCTCTTCTTATTTCACATTCATTTGTTTATTAGGGTTATTCTTTTACTAACCTATATATTTTTATTATGATTTTTTAAACATGAACGTCATATGTTTTCAATTTTATTATTTAATTAAGTCACTTGGTTTCATGTATGTGTTAGTGTTTCAAATAAAAAACTTATACATTGGTGTAAATTCTCCCATTTTTGTACTTCTTTTATCTCAATTGTTTTTTTTACTTTTGCTTCTATTTGGGCAAAAGTAATAAATGTTCAGTTTTTTTAAATATTATTTTGAACTTCTAATTTGTTTTTTACAATAAATATTTAAACACCCAATACCTCGTTTATTTACAAAAATTGTAAAGTTTACCATTTTGGGTTTATTCTATAAAAATTGGATGAAGTGCATCCATGGTCCTATATCTCTAATTTGCGTCCTATCGTAGTCTTGTTTTAAGTTTTTGTACCAATAAAGTCTATTTTTTAAGTTTTTTCAGCATTCGTGATCCTATTTCGTTAAACAAAAGTAAAGTTTGACGGATCTTCGCGAAAAATGATAATTTTAGCCACTTAAATTTATTTAAAAAATCTATTTGCACCATAAGTTTTAAACTTAACAGTTTAATCACCCCAAACAATCATAAACTTAACAATTGAACGTGAAAGTTTTAAAACTTAACGTAAAACCACCACACCCACCAGACCACCTCAATAATTGTACACTTTATTTTTATTGTTTTACGTATTTAATCCACCGTTAATAATTTATATGCGGACCACCTGAATTTTTAAAACTTGCTATCTTTGTTAAAATTTGAGTCAAACATTGAATCTTGAAAATATGAAACGGAGACCGGAAAATACTTTCCGCCACATTTCTATTCCCAATTCTAAATTTTTTGAAACATTTCTTTATTAAACTGTCCCAAAATTATTGAAACGTTTTCCCCATTTTACTAAATTTTTGTATATGAATTTACTCAATTATCCATCTATCCTCTCTTCCATATACCAGATCAACACAAAATTAACTCCACCTAAAATAACATACCCAGTCAATATATTTAAAAAATAACCGGTTAAATTTCTAAAAATCTTGCTCCACAAATTGCGAGAGAAATGAACCATCTGCTCGCATCAAGCAAATCTGCAGATGCGAGAATCCATAGATCTCGGCGCTCTACCGCAACGTGAAGAAGGCAGCGGTGAGTGATTCAAAGACGGTGGTGGTGGTCGAGTCTTGTCGGTGATAGGGGTGGTGGTGTTCGCGGATTTTTCGGCTGTGGCTGAACCAACCAAGCTCTGCATGGCGGTTGGCCCGATGTCGGCGGCGTCGATGGTGTTTTGTTATCTTGCTTTCTAATATTTATTCAGACAGAGAGCACATTCTAATAGATGATTGCACTACACAATTTAGACGAAAAATGGTGTCGGGCGCCGGTGGTGGTGCGGGAGGCGCGACGGCGATGGCGGTTGATTGGTGATGGCGGTGACAGCGATGGTGCTGGCGGTGGCGGCAATGGTGGTGCTGGTGGTGGCGACGGCGGTGGTCGACAGTTAGAGAGTCGTGAGGGTTTATGGAACTACATTGAAGTGGAGTAATTGTTAAGGGTAGTTTTGTCAATAAATAAATGGAGTGTTGTGGGTTGGGTTGGATAAATAGTTTTATTGGGCTTGGCCTACTAGTTGTTTTCACAACTAGTGGGTAAATAAACACTGTATTTTAAACCGTTGACGTTAATACTCACATCCGATCAAACTCTATGATATTTGTATGATAGAAGAAGTAGGGTCTTTCTACAGTACCTCCGATGTACAATACTTTGCTGATATGGAGGTTGAAGTGGCATGACACGTAAGAACCTGACTGGACTTTTAACATAATGGGTTAATGACAGTTAAATCCTTTACTAAATAACATGGAGTAGTAAAAGTCCCCAAACAGTATTACGAACGCATAAAAAGCATAACAGTCAGCCTATTTTAAAACTTCGTAAAATCTGCCCGTCTAAAAGGAGTATTAAGCATGACTTATGTATTAAAAAATTAAAAAGTTCATGTGCAAAATTAGTTTTACTTAAAACTAATTTTGAATTTAAACACTACTTTGTGCTAGGGTCTTTCTATTTTAAGAGTATATATACGATTCTTTGTCTTTTTCTAAAAACAAAAGAGAGAGCGTGTAGTATTTTCTTTTACACTACTTTTACCTTCATGGAAATCATATGAAGGTCACGTAAAAAATTGATTTAAGTAGAACTAATTTTTAGGCAATTTTTTAAATTTTGTAATACATAAGTCATACTTAATACTTTTTATATTTACCCAGATAAGTTTTAAAATTAATTTTACCACTTTAAAATGGTTTGAAGAGTAATTAAATCATTAAAAAAATATTGTAGAGAAAAAAACGTTAGTGAGGACATGTTAAAAACCAAATTGTGTGAACATGTTAAAAATTAAACGTGAAAATAATGTAAGAAATGACTTTAGAAATTGAAAAACCTTTCAAATAAAAAAAATTGTCGAAACTCATTTACCTCTTTTGTTCGTTAGCAGTTACCAACCATTCGGCTCTTTATGCTTTTGTGATATTGTATGAGGACATTTTTTGTTATTTAATAGAGTACTTCAACTGTCATTAACCCACTATGTAAAAAATCCAGTCAGATTCGTATGGGTAATGTCACTTGAACTTCCATATCAGCAAAGTATTGTACATCGGACATACTGCAGAAAGACCAAAAAAAAGTATTATAGAAGAAGTATTATGGAGAAATATATTCGGACTCTTCAACTCAATTTCTTTAACAGCAAAAACGCAAATTTATTAACCAAAATAAGAATAAATAACACTTTCTCTCAAGCTTACATCTCCCTAAGGTAATTTAAATGAATTCCAATGGAATATGAAGACGATCAGAGCACAAATCTTCGAACAACCAACAGTAAAGTTTCACTAGGGTTATGTTATTATGCAAATGACAATATGTCTATTCAATTTTCTATTTCTTGAAAAAATTTATAATCAATTTTTTTTATAAAAAAATATCCTTTACAATAACACACCCTACGCCACCTAATATAGTAAACGATCTGTCGATCACAATTCGGCGCGAGGTAAAAACAGATAAACAAAAGGGTCCAATTAGTTTTGTCGTAGAAACTAATCTAATGAGCCATTAACGATGATACCCACGTGTAATTCGGCTGTAGTTAAAACTAGCCGCCCAATGTTTGTTCAACGGTTAGGATACAGCCACGAAAAAGGAAGAATAAAAATAAGTGAACCTGCATAACATGAAGGTCCATCCGCATCGCCACTCTCTACTTTTGGTACGTGTAATCACGGACCATGATGTCCAATTCTACATTTTTACTCGGGGTGTCTTATTTGCAGGTGCCTTGGCTCACACTGTCAAAGATCGGTACGAAAGGAAATTAGGAATGAACGTGTTATTCACGCGCTGAGGTCACGGCGTGGAGAAGCTGCGGAAAACCGGCAGGAGTGACACGCGGTCCTCCCGAGGACAGATTTTATCGTGTTGTTAGCTAAGGTCCTCCAATGGACGGCGCTCCTAGTCAAAATCATCGGTTGACTGTTCACACGCCCCTAACTCTTTTACTCTTATTTAACACGAACTCTTCATCTCCACTCGTCCAATCCATTCCATTCCTCGCCAAAAAATACTCAGATTCTCCGACCACACGGATAACGGCAGAACAACCATCAATGGCTCTTAAAAATCAGGAGAAGCTCAAGCAAGCTTCCACGAAAGCTAAACCAACCGCTGAATCGGACCACCGCTCAAAGGAGGTGCATTTCAGAGGTGTCCGGAAGCGGCCGTGGGGCCGTTACGCGGCGGAAATCCGCGATCCCGGCAAGAAGAGCCGCGTCTGGCTGGGGACCTTCGATACGGCGGAGGAAGCCGCCAGAGCTTACGATGCGGCGGCGCGTCGCTTCCGCGGCTCCAAGGCCAAGATTAACTTCCCGTCCCAGCATGATTCGTCCAACAGCCAGAGGCAGAGCGCTAGCAAGAGCAGCACCGTGGACGAGTCCGGCAGCCCAACGGTGGATCGTGAGGTCACTCGCGTCAGTAGCCCGGCGGGAAGGTTTCCTTTCGTCTTTGAACAGCCGCTGCAGCAACCGCACAATGTGATGGGTCTTGCCGCCGGTGTTGTGCACGCGCGACCGGTGTACTTCCTCTATCCATTTGGACGGGCAGAGGTCGTGGGACAAGTTTATCCTGTCGGATTTGAGCCTGTCGGGCTAGACCTGAGCATCGGGCTCGGAGGTCCTGTCCAAAGCGAGTCGGATTCTTCGTCGGTTGTTGATTGCAAGCAAACGGAAGGTCTAGATCTTGATCTTAACCTTCCAGCGCCGTTAGATGCTTGACATGGTTCCATTTTGTCGTCGGAATTCTTTTAACTTGGGTATTTTAAATCTCAAGCGACTACGGGAGAGGAAGAGAAAGCTAACCTTTTTAGCGGCGGTGTAGCCTTCCATCTTTGTAAATAGTAAAGGACGTAAGGTGATTAGTTATGCTCTGTTATTTGGCTTCCCCCTGGAACTGTTTCTGTTCACTGGTTGATCAAGTTCATCCAGTGTGCTAATTCCAATTATCTGAATGCGAATTTAATCCTTTGGCATTTTTAGATCGAAAATGTGGTTTTGTCAAGATGAATAGCGATGATGACAAGAATCGTATCAGAACAAGAAACAATCAAGCATCATCAGAATTGCAAAAAGAAAAAGGTTATGGCTTATGGAATTGCTGTAGAGTGTTGAACAACGTAGATGTTGATAGGTGTAATCACCATTCCTACTGTCACTGATGGCACGTGTGTAGTATGTCAAGAACCGCTTTCAATGGTTCAATGGAGTGCTCGAGGCATCTATTGAGACGCGCAGTGCAACAACCATGGCACACGGACAACATAGGGTTAAGGATCCGGGACGCGAGACAACACATTTTAGAGTGTGCAAGATGAATTCAAGAGGAGTCAAGGTGAGAAAAATATTTTGGGAAGGTTCTAGAATCATGAGGAACATTCAAGCTTTAAAATATTATAGAATCCTCCATGGAATTTTAGATTTGTCTAGATTGGACAAAAAGGTGCCGGATGAGTCTAGCTAGAAGGAAACGGAAGAGCCTAGGGTGGACTAGAGAGTGCTAGGAGCAGTGACGAAACTAGGAAATTGGGGTCCGAGGGACAGGTAACTTTATAAACTTAAAATCAACCTTTTAATTCAAAAAATGTAATTTAGGAGTCTGAATTAATCTAGATTTTGATCAATAGAAAATAAAAATTATCAACTAATTTAATTCAAAAATATTTCTGGAATTTTGTAAAATTAATACAAAGTAAATTACCAAATTAAATAAAAATATTATACATTGGGTAGGATTGTGGTTAATTCTACTAATTTCACAATTTCTTATCATAAATATTTCAAAATTTCACTTTTTCCACAAACAAAAGTTGTGAACATACCCTAAAAGGAAAACAAAAGAAGATCGCTAATGTTATCACACCACACTTGTCAACTCAAAAAATAGCTAAATAATTAAATTAGAGTAATTTGGTTAATCAATCCACATATAACATCCACAATTTATGGTAAACAACTAGTCGATTAATCAAATTAATAATTGATATATATATATATATATATATATATATATATTATCTCTGTTTCAAATGTATTTTTCATTTTACTCTGTAATTTATGAAGGAAAAGTGACAACACATTTAGAATTGAGAGAGTAGTTTTTTCAATTGTAGATATTGAGCTAAATTATTGGCTAGCAACAATTGAACTAGTTTTACTAACACTTGTACCAAAGCAACAATTGACTACCTTAGGAAACAAGAGCACTTAAGGAAAATAATTTTTTTTGTGTTCTTTTAATCTAAAATCAGCAACTTTAGATTTAGTAGAGAAATCATATTGCATTTTTATTAAATTTAGATTTAGGCTTTACTTTGAATTGGGTAGAATGGCTATGAATAAATTATTATACAAATCCTTGAAATATTTTCATATATACCCTATACCTTAAAATTTTCGGAGGGGCAGCTGCCCCTCCTTGTCCCTTAATGCTGCCCCTCCCTATCCCTTAATGGTTCCGTCAATGGCTAGGAGGTGATGGAAAGTTCTAAAGATATGTGAAACCCTCCATAGCACTCTGGGTGTCTCTAACTTGGTCTAGAGAGTTCTAGACTGGGCTAGAACTATATGAAGAAGTCTAGCATATGCTAGACATATGTAAATAAGTGTAGAGATCCAGGCTAGCCTAGAAAGTTCTAGATGAGTAATGTTATCCATTGGATCAAGTAGATCTCTACCGTCCATTGAGGAGGTGGCTTGCTTATAAATAGGGATTGTTAATACCAGCGATTAACATTAATTAATATAAATGTCGGAGTGAAGGTGAAGTACCTGATGCCTTGTTCAATAAGGTTGGTCTCCCGAAAGGAAAGAATCCTGCCATGTTACGACTATGCGGGGCTCCTCCGAGTGGCTGCGTCCTTCGCCGAGGGACTCCTGAGATGTGCTTCTTCCTGGCTGCTTTGTCCGTTCTTTGAGCCATGTAGGACATTTTAGCTCCCGAGAATATTCTAGAATCCTTCGGGGAGTTCTAGGTTTGTCTAGAACTAGACCGCAAGGTGCCGGATGAGTTTAGCTAGAAGGGACCGGAAGAGCCTAGGGTGGACTAGAGAGTGCTAGAAGGTCCTAGGGTAAACTAGAAGGATGGAAGGAACTAGAGAGTGCTAGGATAGTGCCGGAAAGTTCTAGAGATATGTGGAACCCTCCAGGAGCACTGGACGGTGTCTCTAGCTTGGTCAGAGGATTCTAGGTTGGGCTAGAATTATATGGAGAAGTCTAGCATATGCTAGACATATGTAGATAAGTGTATAGAGATCCTAGTGAAGGCTAGAAAGTTCTAGAGGGTAATGTTAGCCATTTGATCAAGTACTTATTGATGAGGTGACTTGCTTATAAAAAGAGACCTTAGGCATTTATTTGTACATACTCAAGTCTAAAGTTGTGTACAACCAACACTTGAGTAATACAAACGAGTTGTATAGCTTCTAAGTACTCCACTCCTAACATTCGTTCCTCTCTTCTCAAACATTCTCAAACAAGATTTTGGCACATTAGGGCGAGTTGGGCTGACTTAGCCACGAGGGTGCGTGACTAAGTGCCGCATGGGCATAGCGAGAAAATCGGTCTGTAACAATTGGTATCAGAACCAAGGTCGTACGTGGGAGAACCATCAATGGTGCAAGGATAGCAGCCAAGGTAGTGCATGGAGGAGCAAGTCTTTGAGCCGGAGGAGAGCTCAAAGAGGGGTAGGTCCAGAGGTGCGTCCAAGAGAACGCTTGGAGACCTGGAGGACAGGCTCACAAAGGTTGAGGCTCAGCAAGAAGAGCACGATGCAAGGGTGGATGCAATCGAGGATGGGTTGCCGGGTGTCGTCAACAAGATAGCCGAGGATGAGGAGGCTCGATGTAAGGAGGCGGATGATGCTCTCACCGTGAGAATCTTTACCCTAGAGAAGGAGAACCGAGCTCTTAGAGTAGAGCTTGTCAGGACGTTGGCTCGATTGGATAAAGTGGCATTGTTGAATAGGGCAATGGCACGAGATGAGTCGGTTGGCCCTTCCACTTCTTCTACCCCCACTCCACTTAGGTCGGATGTGCCGAGACCTAAGCCGTATAAGGGTGTTCGTAATGTCAAAGAGGTGGATAATTTTGTCTAAAGCTTGGAGCAGTACTTTGGCGCTTCAGGCATCGTGGAGGGTGCGCTGAAGGTCAACCATTATACGCCCTACTTGGAGGACACTGCGATGGTGTGGTGGAGGCGTAAATATGCTGAGATCGAGAAGGGGACTTGCTCGATCCGCATGTGGTCTGAGTTCAAAAGGGAATCCAAGAGCCAGTTCTACCCGGGAAATGCCGAGGAGGAGGACAAACATAGGCTGAGGAACCTAGTTATCGGGGGAGCATCCGAGATTACATCAAGGAGTTCAACGAGTTGCTGTTAGAGATCCCTGATTATCCGGCCAAGGAGGCATACTATGACTTCTTGTATGACCTTCAAAATTGGGTGAAGCTGGAGGTGAAGAGGCGAGGTGTGGATGACCTTACCACAACCATTCAAGTGGCCGAGTCTCTCTAGAGTTCGCTAGGCAAGAGAGGCCTAGGTCTATGGAGGGTAAGGAACATAGTGGGAGAGGGAGGGACAAAGGACGAGATGAAGTCTTTGAGACTCCGAGGAAGGTGGAGGCACCCAAGGGATCACCCAGCTTGAGAAGAAAGCCAACTGAGAGGGATAAGGGGAAGTGACGAATAGAGTGCTACTTGTGCAAGAGTGAGCACTTCTATAGAGAGTGTCCGTTGAAGAACTCTCTATCTGTCATGCTCGCGAGCAATGAGCATGCGGGGGAGGAGCCCAATGAGTGTCACATGGGTTCACTCTAGCCTTTGAATTCCATCAGGACCGAGAATGTGCGGGCTAAGTCCAATGGACTTTTGTTTGTACGGGCCAAAGTGCGTGGTAAGGAGGTGCAAGCAATACTGGACACGGGTGCAACCAATAACTTCTTTAGGGTAGAGGAAGCGAAAAGGTTGGACATATCATACACCAGGGAGGAAGGATGACTAAAGTGTAGATTTAGAGATTCATAGCATGATGTGTTTTCCATAATCATGTCTCTCCACTTTCATAAAGAAGAAAGAGGAGAAGGAGGAGGACGAAGTAGAGATAGAAGGCGTACCTTGCACCCTTGAAGAACAGCGTAAAGATATTTTATCCTTGCTCCAAACGTATGCTCCAAGTTTTCCGATTGAATCTCCAAGCCTTCAAATTGCTTGATGAGGGCAGATTGCATGTGATGGAATAAGATTGTTTTGTGTTAAAGAGACACAAAATAGTTCCACCCGAAATGCTCTAGGAATGCTTGAATATTTCGGCCAAGAACTAGAGAGAAAAGAGAATAGTTTCGGATTCTTAAGTGTGTGTTGTGTTGTGGCCAAATCATCTATTTATAGATGATGTAGGGAGTTACTAGGAAGAGTCACAACTCCTTATGGCCGAAAGTACACATACTTTCGGCCTAAGGAGTGGTTACTCCCCCCTTGTACACTCCATTGTCCAAAAGCTAAGTAACTTCCAAGAGATGTGCACACATGCACTAGGGTGCATACATCATGCACCTCAATTGCCAAGACCATGTTCTTTTACCAAAATACCCTTATTTTGTAAAAAAGGATGCTAACAAGTAGTTGCTACTCATGAAACATCACAAATGTTCCATATAGCCACAATACACATAGTTGAATTCCATAGAACTCATTTCAGCTCACTTTGAGCTGAAACTCACTTCTCCATTTGAGATGAGCTCAAACATCACCTTAAAAGTACTTGGTGCGTTAAGAATTCCAACATAAAGGCCATGAACTCCCCAACAAGGCTGATCCTAGGCGTGGCACGCAATGTAGAGGTGCACCTAGGAAAGTGGCGAGGCCTTGTTGATTTATCGATGGTGTCGATAGATGATTGTCCAATGGTACTTGGAACGGAGTTCTTGGACAATGCGAAAGCCATAGTACTTCCCTTCGCCAGCAACATGTGCTTGATGGGTGAGTCAGGCACTTACTACGTACGGTTGGAGGAAGGTAGCTCGACGGACAGAGCTAGGCTCTCAACCATGCGACTGTTGAGCAGTGCAGAGGAGAAGCAACTCAACACCCCTAATGTTACACCCACCCCGACGTTTTGCACTTTTCTGTAAATTCTCAGTCGGAAAGTCAAATTCTGTAATTTTCAGATCACATACGACTTGTGATTAATTTATGAGATTCAGTATTGGAGAGTTGATTTGGTGTTAATTAAAGGTGTTTTATGTGTCGGGAGACATTTCTCAAGTTCCGGAACATTTTGCCGGAATTCGGTTTCGGGCGACAAAATGGTCTCGTCGGGAAAGATTAGGGAATTAATCATCTTGATTAGTGTTGGCTGAATTTGTTAGGGCTTTATAGAATTGGAAGAGATAATATCTCTTGGATGACTCACTTTGGTGAACTAATCACCATCTTCCACCATACAAGTCTTGTCACATTTCTTGATCAATCACAAGCCACCATCCTTTTCTCCCAAATTGGAATTTAAAATTCTTTCCATTTTAATTCTTTTGGCTGGCTCTCTCCCTCTCTCTCTCATTTCAGATCATTTTACACATTCCATCTTTTCCTAAACACTAGAAAAATAGAAAAGCTTAAGTGCAAGCTTGCTTCCCTTGCTGTCCAGCAAACATCCGCCTCATTCCCAGCCAAACTGCTCTTTGTAGAGGTCGATTTGGTTCTTGAGGTCTTCATAAGAAATCTTCATCTATGTCTTGGATTCAACTTTTCTGAAGGAAACAAGAGCCAAAAGTGAAGGGAAGGTCCCCAAAATTGGGTTGCAAGCAGACGGGTTCTGCTGAGTTTTTAACTCCAAAAACCTAATCTTGAGGGTTTGAGTTGGGAACTTCAACAAGGAAGGTTCTACCACACCCTACACCTCACAAATCAGTATTGATCAAGGTATGGGTGAGTTTATTTGGATGAATCATCATGTTTTGAAGATATGAACATGATTGAAAACTCACTATTGTTGTTGTTCTCTTTGGCCGAAATTTGCAAGGAAGATTGGTGGTTGTTTTGGTTCAACAATAGCTCATCCTAAGCTAAGCTACAAGTATCATCAAGGTGAGGATCATCTTTGATAAGATATGTGAAGATTTGATTGTTAGATAATTCTGACCTTCAACTATGTTGAAGTTGGTAGCATATTAGACATGTTTTGTTCTTGGAAAGGTATGGAAAAAACATGTTGAAAAGATAGAGAAGGGGCTGAAATGTTTTGGTGCATGTTTGATGTTTGTTTGTTGAAGAAAGTAGGGTTTAAATGGTTAAAATATAAGTTGGTGAAGATTTGGGCCAAATTGGAAGGTTGGCCAAAAGTTGAAGGGTTTGGCCGAAAAGTTGTGTAAAATTTGGGCACAAATGAATTTTGGTGAAAAGTTGTGGCTTTAGTGGCTAATTAGCAAGTTTGCAAAGTTTTGGGCCGAAATGAACTTTTGGCCGAAAGTTAAGGTTATGGCCGAAAGTTTTGAATACTGGGGGGTAGATGGGTCGGACCCAACGGAGCCCACTAACCACTCAGGCTATAACTTGAATCGTTCGAGCTTAAATTGATAGGTTTGTGGGATAACTGCCACCTACTCAAACAAGCAATGAGAGAGTAAGGGAAAATTCTGAAGTTGTAGAATATACTCACACAAAAAGGTATTCGAATGGAGCGGGGTGGATATCTAGTTTGATTATCCGAAATCGAACCACTCTATGCAGGTACCATCCTACACTGATTCGCACAGTGATGGTAATCTGCGGGTCGGAGCGCGAGTACCCGCACTATCAATAAATCATTTACAATATGAAGATATGTGCTTATAAAAGGAAAATTCAATCAACAAATCCTTACAACAAATAAATAAGTAGTCAAATACACAACTTAAGCATCAAGTCCACAATCATTATGCAAATAATGGTAGTAGTTTGTGAATGAAAGAAGTGGAATAAAAGTATAAATGTACGGGATGGGGCGGGTGCCCACGGATAACGCACATAATATCCTGCGATTTCTATGGATCTCAAGTTTTTCGATTCAAATTACTGGGATGGCTCGAGATTGCAAGTTTGCATTTTTTCTGAACACCCCTATCTCTCGCCCATCAACTTTGCAATCTGAAAATTGTGAACGTTTGTTCACGTTTCAGTTATCGAACAAAGCCATAAGTTAATGATTTTCACTCGAGGATGAGCCATCAATGTGAGAGAATCACGATTATTAGCCACTCCTTGGCATTTCAACAATTGTAATTTCAGAGGATCTAATGGATGAATCGAGTGACTTAATGACCCCATTTGGGAATAGCTGTTTTAAGTAGTTGTAGCGTTTTGGATAATTTTTTAATAATCAAGATCAAACAACTACAACTAAACGTAAAAAGCTACCAGTAGATCACGTTTTCAAAACACAAACGCTACTTTAAATAAGTGTTGTCAAACACACCCAATATCTTAACGTGACAAAATTTGCACTTAAATTGTACTCCATCTACCCTTAAAAATTCGGTCCATTTAGTTTCTAGCCATTAGTGTATGCTTCATTGTTCAACTTATTTGATATACTATGTTAAATTTAAATTCAAATGATAATTCAACATTTCTAATTTTCATATATATAGGTATATATATACCTATATATATGATGAGTGCACAATATTATATATATATATATATATTACCCTCAATTTTGTATATAAACTCAATTAAATGTCATGTTCTTATTATTTAATGCAAGGATTTTATAGGATTTCACTTTGGGAGATGTTTGAGCAAAATTGATGATTTTGGGTTAATTGTCGAGAGAAGAAGAGTTGTGGATGCAAAAGTGAAAGAAGCAAAGAAGCAAGGCCAAGCAATTGCCTAGCACTTGCTTCAACTTGTTGAGAAATCGACAGAGAGCAACGAAGGCAACTGCTGCCTTGGCTCCAAAGCCAAAGCAACCGCCCAATGATTGCCTTTCTTTTAGGCAAATATCTAGTGATTGCCCGTCCTTGTAAGTTCACGATTTCAAGCGACTTGGGCAATTGCTTAGCAATTGCACACATATCTCCACTCACAAATCAACCCAACAGTGGATTGTTTTTAGACCATTGATCATATTTAATGAAGCAATCTCCACCATTGATATTTTTTACCTTATCATATAAAAAGTCATTCTCATAATTGGAGGGGGATGGACGTAAAGCAACAAGGAGGAGGCTAGGATTTGGACAAATTGGAGATTTTTTTGGGAGCAGTTCTTCACCGTTCTTCGTCCCGGTTTCATTATTTTATTGTTTATTACCATTGAACATGTTTAGTGGCTTGTTTCTCCATTACTTTCTAGAATTGATTGTAAAACTTGAACTTAGAATTTGATATTTTAGATATTTTAGTTCCATCAATTACTATTCTATGATGCTTGTTTAATTACTCGGATAACTCATGCATTATTCTCTTGATCGCAGAATATTTGTGGTACACTTCACTTAGGAATAAGGTGTTACTAGACCACAGAGTAATTATACTAGGTTTATGTCTAGAACAAAAGTTCAGAATGACATAGGAAGAAAATAGATAGCTTAAACAATTTGGGCGACATGAAAGTGTGTTCTATTCACCTAGGTTCACTTCGGAAGGATGCTCCTAGAATAGATAAATCTTCTTACAAGTTGAGAGTAGTAGTTATAGGTAAATCTAAAGTATCAAACCTAAGGTCAAGTGGATCAACAATTCTAGGAAGTAGCTTTAGTAATTGAATTTTCTCATCACTTGCAATTTAGTTTTGTTAATTAATTTCCATCCAAAATCAATCAATTATTCTCTTTTGTTTTCATAATTCATATACATTGGTTAAGAATCACAAGTATCTATGGATTCGATCCGGTATTCACCGGTTTACTACTTATTGACAACTGCACTTGTGGTGTCCCGAACAATATATATATATATATATATATTTGTCTTTTTAGAAAAAACTTCTTAGTAATAATAAAAATCAAATACAAATTGCCTAAAAAAATCAAATACAAATTTAGAAACATAAATGAGTCAATTAATTGAGATGAGTTACATTTTTAAATGAAGGTTCATAAGTTTTTATCTTTTTTTATAGATTATGTGAAAAAAACAAGTTGTGCAATATTCCCTTCCCTTCCATTTTTTTGTTGCTCTTATCATAACAAAATCTGTAGAATGTAAATACACGTATGAGCGGCCACGGTCTAACCTTGAGAGATCATTGAACAAATCACGAAGTTTCAAGGGTTCCAAATATTAAGGGGTTTCAAACTTAGGTGGGGGAGAGATTTTTATGACGTGAGAAATTGAAGAATTTATTGTGGATTCTCGCGAGGTGAAAAAATATATATTATGGGGTTTCAAACTTAGGAGGGTAGATGAGAAATTGAAGACACCGCGAATTCTCGTGAGGTGACAATAATAATATTTAGAAACTATTATAGAAACTAGATGTTCATTTATTATTTGCATATAAATTATTAATCTTTAGTTATTAAAATATTGAAGAACAAAAATCATAGATTAAATGTTGAATTCTATTTTTTCACGGTGAAAAACTGATTTTCACACCTCAAGTGATTTTTGGAGGAGTGAAAAACTTCCAAAATCACCATGAATTTTGGAAGTAAATCACTCTTCATCCTCGCCTTCACAAAATGAAGTTTGAAACCCCCTATTAAAAAAGCCGAAAAGAAATTAGAAATGTCTAGCGGAAAAAAGAAAGAGGAGAAAAAGTTAACCGGTGCAACCGCGTACATCGAGCAAGCCCGGTTTTCTTCAAACCGAACTGGAACGATAACAGAGACGAGGACGAAGCAGCCCAACGGAAACAAGCGGTGGAAGGAGGAGAGGAATAGTAATAGTTCACCAAAAGGTATTGCTTCAGTCTCCGTTATGTAATTTAAGATCTTGAAGTAATTGATTGCGAAAGTTCTTTCGGTACTTACATGTCCTGATCCGGATTCCAGTTGGTGTTCGTTGATGTCATGATCGCTGGTTTATATCCCCATCTCATCGTTATCATGGTCAACGCAACTTGAAAAGCTAAAACGGCATTTGAGGCTCTTGATTAGTGCTGAGCATTTGGCGATTAAATCTTATATTGCACTTGATAAAGTTCGTCTTGTTAAGGGCATCTGTTGTTGTTGTTGTTGTTGTTGTTGTTGTTGTTGTTGTTGTTGTGTTTTGTAATTGTAATTATATAAAACTAATGTGTAAATGCAGCTGCAGGTGGTCAAACTTGACGTTGTTCAGGTCAGGATGTTCAGTTTTGGGATGAACTTGGGTAGAAGTTGAATGCCACGATTGCATTGGTTTGAGGAAGAATGAAGCGATTTGTATACATCAATGATGATGAGTCTTCCCGCGGACTTTATTGTGATAACCGTATATCAAACAGGAAGTATACGGTGTTGAACTTTCTCCCAAAGAATTTATGGGAACAATTTAGGTAATTCTCAATTACATTCATCTTATAGGTTCATGTATTGTTTTGATTTCAGTAGTGCTTTTCCAAGTTGATTCATAGTGTGCTCTATTGATGGTATGGAACTCTGTTAATTAAACTCTTACCTGTTTAAGCCCCTTGTTTTATTCTTTGAGCATAATTTGTTTACCATTGTTTTCCTGTATCCCGTGAAGCTTATTGGCGCATGCTTCAATGATTTGAAAATCTTTCTTGCTGCAAGTTAATTTGTGTTATCTGTGATGCTGACAACTTTTTCTTTCCTAATGTTGGTATATCTATTTGTGCCTTTTCCAGCCGGTTCATGAACCAGTATTTCTTGTTGATTGCTTGCCTTCAGCTTTGGTCACTTATCACTCCAGTGAATCCTGCTAGTACATGGGGTCCACTAATCTTTATATTTGCTGTATCCGCATCAAAAGAAGCCTGGGATGACTACAACCGATATCTTTCAGATAAGAAGGCAAATGAGAAAGAAGTTTGGATTGTTAAGCATGGAATCAAAACACATGTACTTGAAACTTCTCCCCATATTTTTTGTTCGTTTATTGGTCTCTCTATTGTTGTCTGAGAAAAACTTGAACCACTTGGAATGTTATGAATCTGTCTTTTGCACTTGAAAGAATTTTGTTTAAAGTATTGCTGTCATGATCATAAACGTTTTGTTTTTCACAGAAGGATAATTTATTTAGTGAGGTCTCATCACCTAGCGCTATACCTGTTCTTATCACACAACAATATCTAGTAATGATGATTGCTATAGCTATTGTCTACATCATATTAGGAGAGTGATATTTGATTATGTGCTTCTTCCGGATGAGTTTCCAGAATTAACAAATATGCATGCATATTTACAGGTTCAAGCACAGGACATCCATGTCGGTAATATAGTATGGCTTCGAGAAAATGATGAAGTGCCTTGTGATCTTGTTTTGCTAGGAACTTCTGACCCTCAAGGTGTTTGCTATGTAGAGGTGAATATGCAGTTCATACAGTTTTTTGGTGTGAAATGCTAATGTTTGAGTAAACCATTTAGTGCAAATGCTTCGAGGGAACCAAGTTTGGATAAGATGAGTTCCCATTTCTACTTCACTGATTTTGACAAAGATTTGACCATTACTGCTTCACCTTAATTGTTTCTGAAAGGTCAAAGTTACATAATGGCTGAGTGGGAGTAACTTTTTTTTTTTTGCATGTCTATGGAGTATAGGATGGCTTTTGATGAATTGATTGATTTAAATTCCCTTCTCATTTTATGATCTTTGAGCTTTGCAGCTCAAAGTACTATAAGTTAGCTTCTTACCATAGGTTAGAGAGGTTTGTTGTAGATCTTTGAGTTGTTCGATGGGTTGATATTTTGTAGAATTTCCAGCCTCAGGGCCGTATGGTTCATCTTTATATCTTATATAGATAAGCTCTCATCTCCTATGTTGTCTGAACACCTTAAAAAGTAGCTTTATTTTCAAAATAATTCAGTGCAACTAAAGGAATCTTTCCCTTATTTGATTTGGTTGTATCAGTGTTCCCTGGTTACTTTTGACTTGTAGATGTCAGTTCGGCATTCTCTGATGTTTATGCACTTAGTTTCATCATAAATGATACTCCCTCCGTCCCACAAAGGTTATCAACATTACTATATTGGGTCGTCCCACAAAGGTTGTCAACTTTCTTAAAATAGAAACTTTCTATCATCATTTTTACCATTTTATCCTCTTATCTCACATCATGGACCCACAAGTTTTTCTCTTTCCTCCCACTCAACTTAAAATTGGGGTCCACAAAATTTTCTCCTTTCTTTTTCATGAGGGTAATTTTGTCAACACACTATTATTCTCCCACTTTCCTTAATATATGAACTTGTGTTTGACCCAAATTTTCATTAGGGAGAATTCGTTAAAAAAATTCTTAAAAAATATATTTAAAAACTTGAAACATCAAAGTATCATATGCATACAATCTATTAAGTATTTTTATGCTAGGATTTTGAAGAAAATAAATCATACATTAAATGCTGAAAAACAAACATGACAGTCTTGCTGGGATGGAGGGAGTACTATTTTGGATCCTCGTATAATAATGCTGATGCAAATAATTTGTATTATAAGCTCTGGAACTCTCAATTAAAGTTTTTTTGTTCCTCAGACTTCAGCCCTTGATGGAGAAACTGATCTCAAAACAAGGGTCCTACCCCCTGCTTGCATGGGAATAGATTCTGAGTTACTGCATAAAATCAAGGCAATATTTCTTCTGACTGCTACACCAGTTTCTTCCTCTCTCTTCCCATCATTTCCTCACATTCGCAACCTATTTTCTGTGATGATAATACTGCTGTTCTATTGTTGCTCAGGGTGTTATTGAATGTCCAAGTCCTGATAAGGATATTCGAAGATTCGATGCAAATCTCCGTTTATTTCCTCCATTTCTCGATAATGATATTTGTCCTTTAAGCATTAAAAATACCCTCCTACAGTCCTGTTACTTGCGGAATACAGAGTGGGCGTGTGGTGTAGCTGTCTATACAGGTATGTTCTACTTGCATGATTATCCAGGATTATAATCATATGCTTCCTGTTGGTGTTTGTGCATTAACTATACGAGGTTGGTGAAAATATACCGCTGAATAAGTACTTACGAGCATATTTTTCAGGAAATCAGACCAAGTTGGGAATGAGTCGGGGCATACCTGAACAGAAGCTTACAGCTATGGATGCCATGATCGACAAGTTAACTGGGGCCATATTTGTTTTCCAAATCGTGGTTGTCATGGTTCTGGGTGTAGCAGGGAATGTATGGAAGGATGCAGAAGCAAGAAAGGTGCTGATAAATTACTAGCTTGTGTTTCTTGTTATTTCTACTTGTATATGATCGATGAGATTTGGGTCGGATGGTCTCTTATGTTACTATCTCCATGATTGGATTTTTTGTCCAGCTGCTCAGGACTATCTTTAAATTTTATCATGTCAATGAAAACTGTTAGAAGGCTGTTTGTATAATTTGTTGTCAATTTGTTCATATGTATGTATCTATGTGTTTTTCTGTACTGTGTATATAGTTTTATCCTGATTATGATTTTGGTTAGTGTGATGTGAATGTTGAAAATTGCCAATTGCTAAATGAATGATGTTGGCTTGCTGAGATGAAAATTTGTGTTTTGGAAGGTTTTGGAAGGTAAAACTAGTGCTAATATGTTGGAAAGTTAAAAAGATTTGTTAATGTACAACTTAAAGTCTTGAATTTACTATGTTCATCATCTGTCCTAAAACCATTCACATTCATTGGATGAGAGGTTAGATATTTACTGTCAGAAATTTTGTATTTGCAAGATCACTCTCTCTCTCGCTCCCTTTTTTATATATATCTAATTTGTTGGCACCAGTTCTCTAGCTTCATAATACCCCTCCCTCAATTACAAAATTTAGTAGCCGCTTATTTAGGAAATTTTCCAAGTTTTTCTTTCCATGTTTCATTTGATAATAGTTTTAGCATATAGCTTGTTTCTGTGGGTGGAAAAGCTTGTTTATAAACTTTCGAGAACTCATGTGTGTAGATGGAAAACTTTGTTTTAGATATTTCCACTTTAATGCATGAGTTTTTAAAGTTTAGAAAACAAGGTTTTGTAGCTTGTAAAACAAGCTATGCACTAAAACTTCTATAAAAGGAAATTTGGAAAAAGAAATTTGAGAAACTTTCTGAAAACTAATCGGCTTATTAGTATTTCAAAAGACTTTTGATGATAAAATATAGTTATTGGCTCATGGCTGGATGCCGATTCATGGTAACTCGGTATCAAGAAGGATACAATGGACATCTTCCTCTAAAAGAAAGAAGTATAGGGATGACTAAAACAAACTTGCATATTCCATTATATGGTATGGAAAGGTATTTGTCCTTGGTTTTGGAGATTGACGGTGCTGAATATTGTTATTTCAGCTTATAAACTTTCTTGAAATAAAATGAGTACTAACTCGTATTGGTTTGATGCAACTTATTGGCAGCAATGGTATGTCCAGTATCCTGAGGAAGGTCCATGGTACGAATTATTGGTCATCCCTCTTCGTTTTGAACTTCTATGTTCCATCATGATACCGATATCTATCAAGGTAATCTTGGCGCTTGCATGCTGTTAAAAGAAAAGAAAAAAGAAAAGAAAAGGCTTCATTTTATAGCACTTTCTTTTTTATTTAAATGTTTTTTAATCTATAAAGTGCTTATCTCTTAGTCCTGTCTGTTTATAGCATTTAGGTTGTATTTTAGCGTTTCCTTAATCCTGATAGTTCCTTTCTGGGTGAATAGCTGTGAATAGCTGTATGTACTAATATTTGCACGCCCCTAGCATATAGGATTTCAGTTGGCTATCCCGTTAAGTGTGAGAAACTTGCATGAATTATTGTGCACAAGAATGAGTTTTTTTTTGACATTGTAGGTAGTTAGTGGGATATCACACGTGTGCATTAGAGGGGAGTAAAAGGTGCACGGATGGGTATAATTACTTATGGTCTGTTATGTAGTAGTATTACTTGACATACTGAGTCATATCTCTTCCTTTCTCCCCTAAATGATTCTTCTCCTTTTCTATTATTTCTATTTTTATTTTCCTTTTTGGGGTGGCAGGGGCCAGGGAGTTGTACCTGGTGTCTCGTAATCGGCTTAGTCCCGGATCAGCTTCTCTGATCTATTGTCTGACTGATTTCTATTCTGCTGCAGGTTTCCTTGGATCTTGTAAAAAGCTTATACGCTAAATTTATCGATTGGGATGAGAAAATGATAGACCAGGAAACTGGAATCAATGCACATGCAACAAAGTAAGATTTAGGGAAAAATTTATTTCCAAACTTGTGATGGGTTATACTCTAAGATTATACTCCCTCCGTCCCACAAAGGTTGTAGGATTTGTTTGGGCACATATATTAAGGAAAGTGGGAGAATAGTAGAGTGTTGACAAAATTACCCTCATGAAAAAGAAAGAAGGAGAAAATTTTGTGGACCCCAATTTTAAGTTTAATGGGAGGAAAGAATTTATGGGTCCATGGTGTGAGATAAGAGGATAAAATGGTAAAAATGGTGATAGAAAGTTTCTGTTTTAGGAAAGTTGACAACCTTTGTGGGACGGCCCAATATAGTAATGTTGACAACCTTTGTGGGACGGAGGGAGTAGTATTTAGTGGGAAATGTAATGCTAATTGCAAGTTTTATTTGTTTTATGTGGCAGCACAGCAATAAGTGAGGACCTTGGACAGGTGGAGTATATTTTGACAGACAAAACAGGGACCTTGACTGAAAATAGAATGATCTTTAGACGTTGCTGTATTCGTGGTATTTTTTACGGAAATGAGTGTGGTGATGCATTGAAAGGTTTGGATGTTGAAGATTGAATTTCTCGTATTTTTAGGGGTCTGTAATACTTATTGATGTTATGATGTTTCTGATCTCACATCTGCTTTCCATTTTCTAATGATGGACAATGAGTTACTGGAAAGCTCATATACTTTCCAGTGCTTGACTGGATACATTTAAAATGCTGATCATAGATAAGATACGGTTTTGAGGCAGACTGCTCCTTTCTTTTTTGGTCTCACTGGCTGTTTTGTACTACATATGTAATGTGATATGATTATGGAATGTGAACAAATCTTTAGTATCTGGATCCCTTCAGCATGTGAGCTCAATATTGCATATTACTACAACATTTTCAATTGTGACATTTCTTTGGCAACTAGTGTTGCCTTTTACTATTATGTTTTATGATATGTGTACTTATTCTTGATCCTCAGATGCAGAGCTCATCAAAGCAGTTGCTGGTGGTTCGCCTGATGTTATTCGTTTTCTCACTGTCATGGCAATTTGTAATACTGTCATTCCTATTAGGAGGTAATATGTATTCCTTGCTATAGTTGAGCTAAGCAATTATAATACAGACCACGGTTTGCTCTCTGCAGTACTGCAGCACTTTGGTTTAATAGCTTTCTAGATTACTTTTTGAAACAATTCCTTTTGTTCTTTTAAAAGCAAAACTGGAGCTATATCCTACAAGGCACAATCTCAAGATGAAGATGCTCTTGTGCATGCAGCTGCTTGGTTGAACATGGTTTATGCCAGTAAAAGTGCAAATTTTCTCGGTGAAGTTACAACTATCTTCCTTTTGCTGTAGTACGTAGGTGCCTCACCCTGCACATACTAACCTGTACGAAACTTCCTACATAACAACTTGTGCAGAGATCAGGTTTAACGGGTCAGTTATTAAGTACGAGGTATTGGACACTCTGGAGTTCACTTCTGACAGGAAAAGAATGTCGGTGGTTGTGAGAGACTGTCATAATGACAAAATTATCCTTTTGTCAAAAGGAGCAGATGAGGCTATTCTTCCTTGTGCTTCTGCTGGTATTCAATTTTTTTCCCTCACTTTGTACTGTGTGAATCAAAATATGCTTTGCTTTATTTGAATCAAAATATGCTTTGCTTTATTTGGGAAGTTAATAAGGTGAGATTGTCAATCAATCGATCAATAACTGAGCCTTGATCAACTGGTTGGGGTCAGGTACATGAATCCTGCATCTCCATTCATGCTCAAAGAAGTGACAAGTTTTAAGTTGTCTGTCAACCTGCCACTCCTTTTCCTTTATCCGGGATTGGGATCAACAATCCTAGATAAAGGTTTAACTGGGAACAGAGATTAAGGTGATACAAGATACATGTAACTAGGCATATTAGGAACCCGGTAACAACCCTTTGTAAACAAGTAACTAGGACACAAGATTTAGTTTGCTGTCTTGTTCTTGCTGTTACAAAATCGAAGAGCAGTTGAGTGGGGAATGAAGGTCTTGATCAAACAACAAGTGACAAGACCCCTATTGCCTTAATATAGGAAGAGAGATTACAAGGGAGTTAATTCGTAAGAGTAGTTCTGGAGCTGGAGTTAGTAGATGGGAAGTTAGGAAGATGCGTAAATATTGTTTGCTTACATTTGCAAAACTGGATCAATCATCATCATCATCATCATCATCATCATCATCATCAATAGCACCTTAATCCCAAACTATGTTGGGGTCGTTGGCATGAAGTTTATAGTAACAATTAATTGTCCACTGTAAATTCATGCAAAAGCATAGTGGCAAAGTTTTACGCCGGATGCCCTTCCTGTCACAACCTTCTTACGAAGGAATAATGAGATGAAATTTGAAACCGTATCATCATAAGTTTTTTCCACCTGTCTGGAAAGCTGGATCATAAAAAATGTAATTTTGGCACAAATACAATGCCACGAGAAACTTGCAAAAAGAGATTCCAAAGGTTCAGCCAACATCATTTCTACAAATCATAAGAATGTGACTACTTTCTTATCGTTTAAAGAAAACTTCTTTTCTTCGAAAGCTCTTATCTTTTACTTCTTGTGTTCCAGTTTAATATTATGTTTGATTGGGACGACAGGATAGTGGAAAACATGTAGAGTTTTTCAGTTTTACCCTTAACAAAGTATTAATAAAATAATTTGGAGGAGTTGTTGAATGTGTAGAATTGGTGGATAGAGAAAGTAAACTTTATTCAAAGTTGTCCTGAATTGATGGAAACATAATTAAAGAAAAGAGAATATGGTAAATGAGGTTGAGAAAAGTTTCTTAAAAAATGAAACATAACTATTATCTAGGGACTTCTCAAAAAGGAAAATATAACAATTAAAAGGAGATGGGCGGAGAATTATTGTTAAGCAGCAAAGAAGCTGTAGTCCCCAATTAGCTCGGGTTGGCTGCATAAAATCAATTCTTTGCACTCCTTCTGGAGGAGTGTTTCTTTGGAATCTAGTTGAGCAATTACATTTGTTCAGTCCTCCAAAATCAAAATAATCTTTTGTCAAACCCTAGATCTTTTGTCCTCCAAGATCAAAATAATCTTATGTCAAACCCTAGATCTTTTGTCGCATCCTTATGTATTTCATATCACTCTAATATGCCACTAATTCTCTTGTTTAGTCAACATGGTCAATAAACAATTATATATTGTGTTTGAATCAGTTGTAATACAATGTGGGTAGTATTATCCTGAAATTCTGTTGGATCAAATTGAAGACTTTCAGTAATTGAATATTAACAATGATTAAAAGGAACAAAAAGAAAACACTGATTAAAAAGTTCTGTCATGGTTAAAAAGCAAGGCTCATTTTCTGTTTTTCTCCTTTTAAAAGGACAGTGAAATTTGCAAATAAAAGTAGGGAATGGAATGAGCCAGAATTGGAAGCTGTATCCAAAGTGCAATACACGGTGTCCAAGTTTTTGGGTGCTGTTTCTTGTTTCATTTCAGATGCATTTTTCACATTTTCTTCCTTTTTCTGCAACCCTTGAACAAAACTAAAAGCACATCATTTTTAATGAATTGTTTCTGAAATTCTTTGATCCTTTAGAATAACCTTTATTTTTCTCTGATCTGATGGGTTTGCATATGAACTTTATTAGGATTGGGGAATTTTGGAGGTGTTGCTATACTTGAACTGCTTACAATGAGTCATAAATATTTCTGTAATAACTTGATCATGTACTGAAATACAAACATATGCTTTGTTATTCCATTTTGTTTGTGGTGACTGGTGACATAGAATATGCTGTTCAGGTCAACAAACAAGAACTTTTGTTGAAGCTGTGGAACAGTATGCTCAGCAGGGGTTGCGCACATTATGCTTGGCTTGCCGTGAGCTAAAGGAGGATGAGTATCAAGAGTGGTCACTTATGTTTAAAGAAGCAAACAGTACCTTGGTTGATAGGGAGGTACATGTACTAAAAGATGGTCTTTCGATACATTTTGTACCTTATCATCCTATAGTTGCTGCTGTAGTCTTCTGGTTATATCCTAGATCCTACTTATGCTTTATGATGGCGGCTGAGTTCTTTAAACATCTGTTTTTGCAGTGGAGAATTGCTGAGGTCTGCCAAAGACTTGAGCATGATCTAGAAGTCCTTGGAGTTACTGCTATAGAGGATCGTTTACAGGTGAGATTGATGCTTTTAATATGGATTAATTCTATTTTATTCCTCATAATAAAAAAAACTTCTATTTTATTCCAGACTTAAGCAGAAAGAAAAGAAGAGAGTATGTGCTATCTGTATAAACTGTTGGTTGTTAACTGATTCTCTCTCCAAGACTTTAGAGGTGGTCTATAGTTTTAATATTTTCGTTGAGCCTTCCCATCCATTGCTTTCTACTTCTGGCCTTTACATAGTACCGGAGCCCAAATTTACAGTTGCCCTGTTTTATCTGTTTATATGGAGTAAACAGTAGCCTCTTCTCAGTTGTCTCTATGTATGCCTGTGAGATTGAGTTCTCAGTGGTATGGTCCCACATGATTGAATCCAAGGAGTGTACTATTGCTTTATAGTATCAAAGAAAAGCCTTTTCATTCCTGGCCAGTAAGTTGGATGCTATAACACTGCTATCCATATTTTCTTCAGGATGGTGTGCCAGGAACAATTGAGACACTCAGAAAGGCTGGAATAAATTTTTGGATGCTAACTGGGGACAAGCAGAACACAGCAATACAGATTGCACTTTCTTGCAACTTCATCTCCCCTGGTAAAATATATGCCTGCTCTCTGCCTTGGTAGATGGATAACATTTGTTGCATGTTCCCATCTAGTGTACATTAATTCTTCGTTGATTTTTCATTTCCTCAAATTCTCATAAGTTCAGATTTCAACAAATGAAGAAAAACATGGCTGGTCTGAACAGGGTATTAAATAGCATGAAAGGAGAGCCCATGCTCCAACCTACTCTAAATTCTGTGACAGTTTCACCTTATCCTGTGATGCTTAATGTTATTTTCTTGTCTTTCATGTCATGAAATTCCGCAATAGTAAGATTTTACGAACTTTACATCTTAACCATATATGAAAAACTCCTATATTTATCTTTGCTCATATTTACAGCAAGGGAATGCTCGAACAATTAAGTAGAATACCAACTTAGTTTGTGTTGACCAATTAGTATGTTAGTCTAAAAGGTTTCTCTATTCGAATTTATTAGAGCCAAAAGGTCAGCTTCTTGTAATTGATGGCAAGACTGAAGACGAAGTTTCTAGAAATCTAGAGAGAGTTTTGCTCACTATGAGGATAACGTCATCTGAACCAAAGGTACAGCTTGATGATGTGTCTGAATTTAAGTAGTTCAGGTTTCCTCCATTCAGAACCTCGCAGACAATTACATATTAATAATCTGGAGTGTTGCCTTCTGCTTAATTAAATTACCTTTGTCTGACAGGATGTGGCGTTTGTGGCTGATGGCTGGGCTATTGAGATTGCTCTCAAGCACTATCGCAAGGCCTTTACTGAACTGGCTATACTTTCAAGAACTGCTATATGCTGTCGTGTTACACCATCACAGAAAGCACAGGTTCTCTTTGTCGCTGTCATGTTGCATGATGCTTGCTTCGGTGTATGGTTAACAAGTATGCATATTTCTTTTGGCAGCTTGTGGAGCTTCTAAAATCTTGTGACTATAGAACTTTGGCGATTGGAGATGGTGGAAATGATGTAAGAATGATACAACAAGCTGATGTTGGTGTTGGCATTAGTGGAAGAGAAGGGCTGCAGGCAGCCAGGGCAGCTGACTATAGTATCGGAAGTAAGACATTCAATGAGAATTGTGCATGAACTTAGTCTTAAGCTGTCTTGAGCTTAAACAGCATGAATTTGTTTAGTAAAATACTTTTAACATGCATATAACAATATGTGCTGACTTTCTGATTACTTGTTTGTTCTCCTTTTGCAGAATTCAGATTTCTGAAAAGATTAATACTTGTTCATGGACGCTATTCATATAACCGCACAGCATTCTTGTCCCAATATTCCTTCTATAAGTCACTAATGATTTGCTTCATCCAGATTTTGTGAGTAACTAAGTTCTTTTACCGTTCCTTTCATTCACTAGGTAGAAGAAATGCATTAATTATATTTTCTGACAACAAAGCAACAGTTTCTCTTTCATTTCAGGTGTTTCTGGAACCAGTTTATTTAATTCTGTTAGCTTGATGGCTTATAATGTTTTCTATACTAGTGTCCCTGTACTTGTAAGTGTACTTGACAAAGATCTTAGTGAGGAAACAGTTATGCAACATCCGCAAATTCTGTTCTACTGTCAAGCAGGAAGGTAATTTCTTTCCTAAATTCTAAGTTGCACATTTTATGTCCTATGAATTATGTACTGTGATTTGACTTTGTACTATGATGTAACTAATGCAACAGTCAATTCTCAACAGGCTTCTAAATCCCAGCACATTCGCTGGATGGTTTGGACGAGCTTTGTTCCATGTAAGATGATTTCTTATTTATAACTCATTGTCGGTTTTTTAAGTACGAACATTTATCGTCAACTTACACAAGATATGAACCAAGTGAACTGATATCCAGCAATTTCACAATTGGAGAAAAAATAAAAGTATTACTTGAGCTAACTCCATCAGATATTATCAAATATATTCTCTAGATTTTGATGTCTAGGACTCTAGTGCAACAAATGGCGAGGTCTCTAATGAGGCTGTAGAAAACATATGTTGAGAGATTTCTTTTGAACAACATAAATTTGGATTGTGTAAGGAATAATTCCAGTTAACAAGTTGACCGTGCAAAGTGCAACCAGTTATTATTGATTCTGACACCTGTTCATTACACTTCTTAGAGATTGATCTTAGTTATGAGAATATTAACACCAAGATCATGTTGCGAGACCAGAATAGAATTATGATGTTTCAGTCTTCTGTATCTTGTAAATTAACGTAAAGTGCCCGAGCTTGTATACTAATGTTGCTTGCCTCTTGCCTTCTGTTATCTACATTGTAAATAAATAGCATGTCCACTGTCATGTTATGGAGGCTTGCACGACTGGCTAACTCTTAGTAACCACACCATATATTCAGCAGTAGAGCTTGATATATGCAACGTTCATCTTGGACAAAGAATACTTTTAAACATAACTAAGTAATGCAATAACTCCTCAGGTGTTAGCCTTTCCTTACCCTTTAGAATAATGCTTACAGTTGCTGGGACTTTTGAAGAACAACAAGAGAATTTGATTTCTGTGGAAAAAGAGCTATTAGCAAAACTTATCTACACTGTAATCCGGAACAGCATATTAACATGGAAATTTTTACTTCTATCGAATAAACTCGTTGCATATTATAGTAGACTTCAATAATCAATCTGAAAATACCTCGTCAGTTACGTTAGGTTTTAAGTCATTTTATAGGTTTTAAGTCATTTTATAGTATTTGATTCCATTTCTTAAATACATGTCTGATGTCTCAAATGAGGAGGTTCTTTGTAGGCAATTGTTGTATTTGTAATCAGCATAAATGCTTATGCATATGAGAAAAGTGAAATGGAAGAACTTGCTATGGTGGCACTCTCTGGATGTATATGGTTGCAGGCTTTTGTGGTGGCTCTGGAGACCAAGTATGGCCCTTGTCTATAACTTTTTGCTTACTGGGGCGCTTACTTTTAATACTCCATCTTACCAGAGTTTAAAATATGGCGTTGTATTCTCACTAACCTTATAAAAGTGCCAAAAGTTTTTTTTTTTTTTTTTGTGTGTGTGTGTTGAACCTTTTTTAAAGTCATCCTTTTTGAACAAGCAAGTTGCCAAAATTGTTACATTTAGGTAGGAAGATTTTAAGTAGGAATATTTGCAAGAGTTGCTGAATTTGTCTTTTTATGCAGTTCTTTCACCATATTGCAACATCTTGCGATTTGGGGTAATCTTGTGGGTTTTTATGGCATAAACTGGATTTTCAGCACTATTCCTTCGGCGGGAATGTATACAATAATGTTCAGACTGTGCCGTCAACCATCTTATTGGACAACAATATGTGTAAGTATACTTATCCGGTCTGTGTTTGTTTTCCTCTGTCTGTGTGTGTGTGTGTGTTATATTAGGCTTCTAGATCCCACTTATGTTTTAGATAAGTTCCATCACCTAAGTGACTGGGTGGAAAGTTTGATTACACAATAGGGCATGTGTGGTGACTTACAGCCCCGAGTATGGTGACATGAATTTTCTGTGCAGCCTGATTTGCTCATAAAGCTCTAACCTAATCAATTAAGTCGAGAGGCTTGACCTAAGATAAACGAAGAAATTAAGAAGCATGTCTCACTATGTATATCTAGTTAAATCTGGTCAGGGGAAAATATCTTGAGCGAGTTTTAGTCTCCATGTCCAATTGAAGAATCTAAAGTTGGTTCAGTGTTTATGGGCTGAAGTAAGTGCAGGACAATCCTATTAACATGTTCTTCCAATTGATCCTTGAGGTGCTATACGTGACACAGACACGGGCTACTTTTGTTAGATGTTGAGGCCATTTTTTTAGCGTTTCTGGTGATATTTTTAACACTCTTTTATCATTTCTGCTTGGTTTGATAAGCTGATCAACCAGTACTAGGCTTTGCAAACATTACTGGAAACACATCACTGCGACAGCAGCATGACCGCAGACCAACAATTGCCAAGAACAAGGAAGTCTTTTCTGATATGCTAACATAATCTATTGTTGTTCTGGTTGCAGCTAATTGTTGCTGCAGGGATGGGTCCAGTCCTGGCTTTAAAGTACTTCCGTTTCACTTACAGAGCTAGCAAAATTAACATACTGCAGCAGGCAGAGCGCATGGGCGGTCCGATTTTGACGTTGGGAAACATCGAGCCGCAAACAAGATCAATGGAGAAAGATATCTCTGCTTTGTCCATCATGCAACCAAAGAACAGAAATCCAGTTTACGAACCTCTCCTAGTGGACTCCCCAAATTCTACAAGGAGGTCATTTGGGCCAGGGACTCCTTTTGATTTTTTCCAGTCAAATTCTCGGTTATCTTCCAGTTATTCGAGAAATTGCAAGGACAATTGAGTTATGGCAAAAGGTAAACAGGTGACGATAGCACACAGGCTTTCTTTACTGTCTGTATTTAGTTTTTTACACGCCATAATGTATGCGTCATCTGCTTATTGAAAATCTGTGGATCGTGAACAATAATGGCAGTAAGTAAATTTTGAGGGTAAATATGTTAAATTCCATTTCCAGCTGGTAAAAATATGGCATATGAGCGGACCTCAATCCACGATTTTGCGACTAAAATCAAGATGCTGTTTCAGCAATTTATTAAATCCTGAAATGTTTAGAGATCTCAGTTATCAGGGTGTACTTCGAAATTTATGAAAAGTTTTCTGTATGAATATTCACTTCGTTTAGCAAATTTCTTTCACTGCTTGGAGAGCAACCATGATTTTTGTGTGACGTGTTCTCTTGCAAGAAATAGAGTATATGATATCAAGAGAGAAGTTCAAACGTAGAGCAAAAGGTGCTGAAAAGTGTAAAATTTGAAAATTTATATGGCTGTGTTCTTTTACCAATGAATTTCATTATACTCCCTCCATCCGCAAAAGACTCCACCATTTGAATTTGTTGTTTCAAGGTTCAATGTTTGACTCAAATTTTAATGAAGATAAATAGTTTTAAAAAATTCAGAAAAAATATATTCGGAAAATTTAGATTTCAAATTATGATACACATGAAATATTTAATTTTCGATGTCTAAACATTCGTAAAATAAATCATAGATTAAATACCTGTGAAACTGTCAAAACAAATGGAATCTTTTGCGAACGGAGGGAGTATTAGAAATGTGAGAGTGACCAAACAAAGGTCAAGTAATTAATTGACCACCAACTTTAACAAATTAATCAGATTATTCCTTCTACTACTAAAACATTTCAATTTCATCATCTAGATCTCACCTCCCTCCCAACCACCGCCCCACCTTTTTGCTACACGATCGGAGGCAGCTAGTGGGTCCTCTCGTCGCAACCCTATTCCCAACAAGCTCATGGCACTCCTACACCAACCGTTCCTTCGTTGCGTCCGTCATTGTCGCTCTAGCGCGTAGTCGATGGATCTACGTTCTTCCTTGTTGACGGCGCTGCAGGCTCATCACGGCGGACCGATTGCACCAGACGGTCACTCTAGATCTTGACAGGATAGTTGTGGCAAGCCAATCCCAATAGGACGACCGCGTGAGGCTAGCCGATTGCGCGAGATCTGAAACGCTAAGCAGTGCGGCTCTCGGATGGGTTGTTGTGGTTGTGCAGGCGGTGGCGCAATGGGTGTGCGGCGGGAGGCGCGGCAACAAGAGGGTTGTTTGAGCGATGATGGTGTGATGGCCGAGCGAGTAGCGAGGATGGTGGTTAGGAGGATTGGATGAGAATTTGAAAGTTTGAGCAATCTAGGGATCGGTTAGTGAAATTTTATAAAATAATGTACTTGATAATTTGACCTTTTATATGGTCAAAACCTGATATCCAATATCATGATATGAGAGGGTAAACAAACACACCCATACGGAAATTATCATTTCCCCCCGCCCCCCTCCTGAGGTTTGGTGTAATATTCACTTTGCCCCCTACATTTTCAGAATTCTCAGAAAAACCCTCTCAGGTTTGAAGAAATATACAAAAACCCCTCAAGTTAACTCCTGTTTATTACCCTGTTAAAATTTTTAGGGTTAACTACATAAGTTACACTCATAATTTTTGAAATCTAACAATTATACCCTAACCTTTTTACCTCTTGCATTTTTACCATCTCCCATCCCAATCCAATTTATTTCCTCCACCGACACACCCACCTTCGGGAATGGATTAGTTTATATTCGTTAGGAGATTAGCACCCATTAGTGATTGGAAGCAATGTCAATGTCGTTGATATAATTTTTTCTTTCAATGCCTCTGGCCTACAGCTTGGAGCTATAGTAATTAGGTTCACATTTAATTGCTTGGAGACAACCCACTTGTAGGCTATAGCAAGCTACTATTATTCAGGACAACTCACATTTGTTCCCAACAATTATCTACATCTCTGAAGTTTTTATTTTTATAGTTTATTGGTTCAAAGAAAGAGTTTGTTGACTTTGTTATTAGTGCAAGACCAGAAAAAGGGCAAAGATGCTCATTTCCGGGTTTGTCATTCCATTTTAGTTATCCTGCAAAAGTGCAATGCTCTGGATCCATTGGGGGTGAGTTGCTGAGTTTCGGTAGTTGAAACAGATCAAATCCTAGCTTATACCACAAGAATTTGGGGAAGAACTATCGGCTGGCGCTTTCCATGTCTTGATTAGTTGAGTTTGACCAGTGATGTTGAACGGTGTTGATGAAACACTTTGCAAAGAGAAGGAAGACTTTTGAGGAGCATTTTGATTGTTCTGCAAATGATCCTCAGGATTCTTCTGCTTTCTGTGGCCGTTTTTGTGCATGTTTATACAGTTACCATAGTTAACAGCAGTCAGGATTGGTACTGCCCATGTACAGGTTCATGTGAAGAACAGCGAAGGGGAAGGAGGGTGGCAAGGGGAGGTTGATGGTAGGGGATATTTGGGGATAAAAATTTGAAAGTTTTAAAATATTGGGATGAAATTGTTAAGAGTTAGAATTTTAGCATCCAAATTTTGCAATTAAACCTAAAATCTAACAGAAAATTTTAACGGAAGTTAGTTTTAGAGGATTTTTGTATATTTTCACAAATCTCAGGAGAGTTTTTGTTAATTTCCCAAATTTATATATACAGTCAATCAGAAAGAGAGGCTCTAGCTAGATTGATTAGGGGTGAGGATGAGCCAAATGGAGTCCAAATCTAGCAGGTTTGAGATTGAGCTCCGTTCCCAGTTTGTTTGCACATCCTTATAGGGTGAAAATTAGAATACTTGGAAGGGTTCGGTGGCCAGGATGCTCATTGGAAAACGTTTGCGACTAAATGGATCAATGTAGAATGGTGTGGGTCTGAGTTGGCAATTAAGGGAAGAGAAGAAAAAGAAAAGTTGGGCCGGCACGACCCGGACCGTAAACCCGACACGACCGGCCAGCCCAACTGGAATTCAGCATTGGCAATCCATGAGGAACGCCCTGATTGCACCAGGTGGCCAGATCTGATGATGGTGAGAAGAGAATCCCTATCCGGTGAGGAACGCCCTGATTCCACCCACCGATTATTCAGGTGCGCGTATCAAAGTCCGTTGATTTGTTCGCGGTAGTATTCACTATTCAGCAACCAGTTTCCCAAAGTTTTTTCCTAATTTTCTCAATTTAAATATATAAAATAATTTTAAATTCATCTATCTTTTTTATTAAAATATATTATTATAAATTTTTCTACTATATATTTTATCTATCAATCTCTAAATTTTCTAACACACCGTGCTTCAGATCGGAATCAATAGCTCTTTGTCAATCGCGCGACTATTATAAGCCCAAGTTACATAGGATGTGTTGTTAACAATTTTTTAAAATAAATTTCGAAAAAGTTATTTATTGATAATTTTAACGTTTAGCTATAACTATTTGATTTTAATAATTAAAAAATTACTCTCTCTGTCTTATAAAGATTGATCTATTTTATTTTCAACATTTAATTTATAATTTATTTTTTTTGATATGTTAATATATGAAGTCAAATAATTTATATGCATATGTTATTTCAATGTATCTAGTTTTTGAATATATATTTTTAAGTCTTTTTTAACAGAATCTTCATAGTTACAAATTGAATCAAACACAAACACAAATAAATACAAAAATTAAATGAATCAATTTTTGTAGGATAGAGGAAGTATTAGCTATTTCCAAGCGTGCTTAAACAAGTCATTTTTTCCCACCCCAGACACTCTTATGGTTTTTTCCTTACAAAATTGCCATAAATGAATTTTTTCTTTTCCATTTTCGTGAAATTCTGAGGTTTTGGGTTCCTCCTCAAGCTAAATTTATGAGTTTTCATGTAAAAATCTGAGCAAAATTTCAATGTTTGTTTATATTATTGTTTTAAATGTTAAAAAATATAAATTTTGAATTTTGACTCATAGAGATCTGGGTTTTAATTTGTAAATATGGCTCTATTCATTTCTTAGATTTATTAAAACTAAATTATGTGTAAAAAAATGTTTTTATTTACTCACACTACTCCCTCCTTGAAAAATTGGAGCATATTTCTCGATGTTGTGTTAGATTCAAATTATTACTAGAAAAAACTCATTAAAATTTTAAAAAATATATATTTAGAAACTACACACATTAATCTATAAGTTATTCATAACTTGTTTGACTTTATACATTAAAGTGTTAAAGAAATGAAATCATAAATTAAATGTTTAAAAAAAACACACCATTTATTTAAGGAGTAAGAGAGTATTTCGTACTGAAATATGGCTCCTGTCATCTTGTTGATGATTTTATAAAGTTTGTAGCTGTTTTAGTTTTTGGAGTATTAAAAATATTTCTCAATATATTTTCTTCAACTTAGAAACAACTGTTTCCGGAGTATATTGCACTTTTTGATCTGAAAATTTTCAGATAGACCTTTTATAACAAAAAAAAACTTGGTTTAGATGTTTTATAAAGTATAAAATATTCACTCTATCCAATAAAAAAATATAATTTGATTTGACATCACTAGTCCACTCATCTCATCAATCACACTATTGTTTATAAGAGTAATTTTGTTAAACTTTCACAATTTTCTACTTATATCTTAATTAAACTTTGTGCCAAATTAAAATGTTGTCAAAAATAAGCGACGACAAAAGTGATATTTAATCTATAATTTGTTCATAAATGATAAGATATATAAGGGTTTTTTTATACATATAGAGATGATTTATGGAGTATGTTTATCGTATTTTCAAGTTTACAACTTCTAAATATATTTATTTAATTTTTTCACTATTTATCCTAGTAACTTGAAATATGAAAATCAAACATCACAACAATATTTATGGGACGATGGATTAATATTTTTGGCGAACAAACCTGTCATTGTAAAATACTAGCCATTTTTAATTTCTTTATTTATAGCTTACATGGATAGAAAATCTGAAATTTAACATAAGTGTCTCCTGTAGTATGAACAACCATAGGGAAACCGGTTGAATAAAGAAAAACAATTGGTGGAATCAGAAACCTGCAGAAAAGAAGACCTCCTAGCTACGAGCATATCACCGAAAACATCCAAGGGGATTGATAAACTATGTGTCCCATGAAAAAATACTATTGTTATTGCTATATGCATACGCTAGAACCTTGATAGGGTCGATTAAAACGAAAACTCAATATTGACAAGTTAGGGTCGATGTGAACTTCGTAATATCATATTAAGGCCGGACACTGGTACAATGTTTAGGCCCATATATAAATAGTAATATTATCATGTTTATAATTGTTGACACTAATTTAATCTTGAGCCTAGGTGATATAAGGAGATGGGATGAAACTAAATAAAAATACAAAGTACATAAAACGAGAAAAGATTAAAGGAGCATGCTGGCAAAGCCTGCGCTTCATCACCTTGCACGCAACGCAACAGGCTGAGGCTGAACTGCAGCAGCATGCTACACGTACGCCTCCTCTTCTCCATCGAACAAAAGGATACATGCATCCGTGTAAATTGGTGCAACATTAATCCACCTATAAATCAAGCTGGCTTTTGCTTTTGTTGAAACAAAACAGAACGCAAGTGGAAATAGAAGAAGCAGGGGCGCTGCTGCCGGTTTGTGGACGGTGGTCACATTGATCTCCGCCAAAGCCACATCCCACCGTCGACAAAACAGCCTTATCGAAGTCACCAGACGCTCAGCGCCCTGCTCCGGCTAGCTATAGATTCCGTGGAGATTACCATGTCATCACTCATCAGCAATCCGTAGATGCAACTGATCTTTCTTTTGAGTGAAGTTCTGCAACTCAATTGTGATCGGTTCAGTTGTATATATAGGAGGAATATGCTGCAGAACTTCTCTCAAAAGAAAGGCTTGCACCTACCTGCTTACTTATCCAATTGAGTGTGAGAGACCAACTCAACTCATGCAATGCGTTTCAAGTGTAAAGGATGCTGAAGTTGCAGCCGCGAAGGTTGCATTGACCGCTTTGTCATCATAGGTTTGTTAATTCCAAACTAGTAGTACCCGTTGTTAGTTACGTTGCTCCGCGAAAATTAAGAGTACTACATTATTAGATTTTTAGAAGAAAAAGTTCGAAATTTTACAATAATACATTTACAATTATAAATAATAGGAACTATAAAATATGAAGTAATGATATATAATAATAAAGGTAAGAATCATAAAAAATGAACCGTTTTTTATGAAAATATTAATTTTTCTTTCATTTTTTGACATAAAATTGGATAAATTATATGGACACTTGTTTGAGGTTTTAAATTTTAAAATATATTTACCTTTATTTTTCCTAATTCTTTATTAGAAATCATTTAGGTAAAATATAAATTAGAAATTTTGACCTTTATAAAGTACAAATGTTGCGCGAGTTTTGTTTAGCATTTAGATAAAAGGTGATATTTTTTAAGAAATAGGATAGACTAAATTGTAAATTTTAGGGCTTATCGGGTTAAAATAAACTACTGGTGTTGTATTTTAAAAATTAAAAACCTAATTTCTTTTCATAAAATAAGGTGAAGAACAAGTATAGTTTACCTATAGAATAAATAAGGATTGTACTGCAACTTTTAGGAAATTATTGGAATATAATAAACTAGCAATTTTGTATTTTAAAAGCCAGAGGCCTACTTGTTTTTCATGAAATAAGGTGAGAACCAAGTGTAATTTTAGCTATTACTATTTATGTACTAAAACTCACATGTAACAACTTCATGTAGCAAACTATTTATACACTAAAAATTCTCATTCTTTATTTGCAATATTTTAGGTCAAATACAAATGAGAAAGTTAGGCCTTTCTAACGTAAAAAAGTTGTGCGAGTTTTTTTATACATTTTGAGAAAATTAGAGTTAAAATTGAGATTTTTATAGAAATAAGGACCAAATTGTAACTTTTAGAAAATTTATTGGGTTAGGTTGCAATATTGTAGTTCAAATACAAATGAGAAAGTTAGACATTTCTAACGTAAAAAATTGTGAGTTTTTTTAGCATTTAGAAAAAAATAGTGTTAAAATTGGGTTTCTTGAAAAAGAAAGCGAATTGGAACTTTTAGAAATTTAGTAACCTAATTGTTTTTATAAGAGAATGTGAAAATTAAGTGTAATTTTACCTATTGTTATCAAACCAAAAAAGACATGTGAAAGAGGAAATACATGCCATAGACTCACCTCATGAAAATCATGAGTTTTTATAGAAACATTAGAAGCTATCCAATAAACAATTAATACAGTAGGCGAGTATAAAACTATTCTTTGCAAAACAAAAAATGCGATAAAAAGTAGAGAGTCATTTTAGGATGTGTTTAAGAGTATCCCAAGTGCTTCAAAAGTACTATTAATTACAATTATGTCATTAATTGCTTCCATCTTCCCTCCACCGGCCTAACCTCCTCAACTGGGACCTTCTCATCGCGCACAAATCATCCGCCATCACAGTCACACAGATATTGGAGACGAGTAATTAAGCATCGGAAAAGGAGGTTTCACCTACAAAAAAGGCTTTGGGCATCTCCACCACTGTCTGACACTACCCATACACTACGTGGGGAGGCAAAAGCTACTGCGGCCCTTACTGCGGTTTGGGCCGCAGTAAGCCCATTTACGCAGTAAATGGCGTAGTTGCTGGCGCAGTAAGGCCGTAGTAATTTTTTTAAGGGTTTAAACTCTCCTTTCTCTTCATCCGCCCTTCTTGTTCTTCTTCTTCTTCCTCTTCTTCTTCTTCTTGTTGTTCTCTGTTCTTCCTCTTCTTCTTCTTCTTCTTCTGTTTCTTCTTCTTCTTCTTATTCTTCTTTTGTTTCTTCTTCTTCTTCGTCTTCTTCTTCTTCTTCTTCTTCTTCTTCTTCTTCTTCTGTTTCTTCTTATTCGTCTTCGTTTTCTGGGTTTCATTGGACGAATCCGGATGAACATTCATCCGGATTCGTCCACTTTTTTATAATTAATCAAACCGGTTATTGCGGCCATGGCCGTAGTAAGGCCACAGTAGCTACTGCGGCCATGACCGTAGTGGAAAACGAACTGCAGAGGATTTTACGACGGCAAGCACTACGGCCTCTCCCGCAGTAACTATTGCGGCTCTACTGCGGGTTTGGCCGCAGTAGATGAAGTTTTCTCCACGTAGTGATACCCCTCAACCACCGCGCACCACCATTTATGTGCACCTTCATTGACCACCATCAGCGACCTTGACGGCTTCGACGACTACAAGTGCCACCCAGTGATATTGCAAATGTGATGGAACATGTAAGCCAAGTCATCGAGCTCATCACTGGGCGTCGACATACACCTGATTGCACTAGCAGATCTAGCGACGATGAGGGTGAGGCTTTAGGTGATCTTCCCTATCAGCGATGCTAGAGAAGTTAAGTGTCGATTTGGACCGAAACTTGACTCCCTCCATTACATTTAGTTGCTCTAGCCTCCGAGTCTTTCCATCTCCCAAGACCCATCTTTGTTTCTATCAATTGGAAAGTTAAAAGATGTTGTGTGTCAGTTTGTGTCTTGAGTCTTTGACTATATTTACACTTGGTTTTTCACGTGATCCATTAACAGGAAAGTCGTGATCTGGTAGTAAGAGAGTTGTGATCCAGTAGTAGAGGAGCCGTGATCCAGTAGTACAAGACTCGTGATCCATTGTGAGAAAATCATGATCCGGTACTGAAAAATCGTGATTATGTAGGAAACTCAATATTTAATCAATTTGATGTATCAGGCCAAATGGTAATGTTAAATATAGCTAAAAAACAAGTCTAAGGGCTAAATTGCAAGATACGAATAATTTTAAGGCCGAATTGCATGAATAAATATTGAAAAGGACTATTTTGTGTATTTTAGGGATCAAATGTGTCATTTGTTAGGTTGATGGTTTCCAGCTGTCTCCATGCTCTCATTGCCCTCATACATCCAGCTTCATATTTGTTATGCAACATAAAAGTTATATCTGTCTCATTTCTTTAAACTCTACATCTATTATTGCTTGCATTTTATTTTTGATTGGTTTTATTGATAATTTTTCTTTTCAGATTTTCTCCCCCTTTCCTTGTTATACAAAACCCAAAATCTGGCCTTTCCCTTTCTCCATCGTCCGTCACGATCGCGACTTAGTCAGTTGACTGTTTGAGAGACTTCATCTGCTCTGCTTTCACACTACATATCTTGCATAAAATTGTTTTTAGATAAACAATCTATTCATGTTGGGAGGAATTTGAGGACATCTTAATTACATCCAGAACGATACAATGGAGGTGAATTGGGAAGCAAATGACACATTTGTAATTAAATAGAATAGTAAAAGTAAGAAGTTGGAATGTGTTATGCTGCTCTCTCTAGGTCGTTTAAGCTTGTCACCAAAAATCCAAATGATTCCATATGATCTCGTCCATTATAACACATGAATCAACCTCATCCCTTCTTTAAGCTTTTCATAGGTTTCTATTAATTAACTTGGTCAATATCATTTACAAATCTTATTACTCTTGTTATTTTTAACACATATTTCATCCCCCTCCATTTCATTCTCCCATGCGCTCTAACAATACACTGTGGTACCCATCTTCTTTTTTTCTCCCTAAAAGTCTTATCTTTTTGCAGGAGTACTCTAGTTTTTATACAAGAATCTCCTACAAGAAAAGAACTGACCCAAAAGATAGCTTGTCAAATCCCTACATACACTACAACCATGGTTGGTGAACCTCATGTCCCTCTCTCTATCTCTCTCTCTCTCTCTCTCTCTCTGTATGTAGCTGGAGGAATGTTTTAAGGATGGCTTGCAAAGATGAGAAAACAGGCTGAGTTCTCTGCTGCCACAGTTGCTTTTACTTGAATGGGTTTTGGTGACAAGTCTTTGTCCATCTTTAGATTGTGTTCATTTGAGATGGGAAAATCATTTTGGAAAATTTGAGATGTGTATTTTATTTATAGATGAAATGTATACAAGTGAAGAAATTTGAGGAAAATGTGATTTGATAAAGAATTGATATAAAAAATGGATGAATTTAAAATTATTTTATGTATTGAAATTGGGATGAGAAATTTGGAATAAAAAAAATTGTGGTGAACTCTTACCTTACTAGGAGTATTATATCAGACGAGGAGGTTGAGAAACAAAAGCAATTTTCCCATGCTCAAGTAGTTTAGAGTTTTTTTTATCATAAATATGTAAATCCTTACTCTTGCATGGTACTCTATCCGTTCCACAAAGTTGTAGACTTTGATTATGATATTTTGTGGTTGACTCAAACTAAATCTAATATATATAATGTTAAAAATTATAATAAAAAAATATTTAGAAAATTCATATTGCAAACTATAATACTCATATAAATTATTCAATTTTCTATATTAAAACATTTATGAAAAAAATCATAGATTAAATACATGAGAAATGAGAAAACAAAGTTGACGATCTTTATGGAACTGAGAAAGTATTATTTAACTGTATAGATTTATCAATAAAAAAAGTAATTTTTTTTATAAAAAAAAAACTCAACACCAACCAATAATAAAATGACATATGTGAGGATTGGATGAGTTTCCTCCCATTCGAATCGGACCAAAATACTGTCCGTCCATGAACAAAATGCCGAGAATGAGTCTAGCTGGGAGTACCTTAATTTGTAGGGAAGGCATCCCCACATGAAGATACAAGAAGATGGTCTTCTCATCCAACCAAAGCCATATCGCGACTTTGATTGCGTGCTTTGCACCCATACCGTGGAGAAAGGTCACAGATTAGTCCTTACTACCGTAGAGGATGGGTGAGGACCGAGCCAGCACACATGGTGCATGGGTGGGCCTAAGGAATGTGACCCCAAAAGCTGTAGCACAGCACCAAATTCAGTCCCATGAACATGTTGGGTGTTGGCCTGCGCCCCTGCACCGCACCATAACTCCGGCCCTTCAAATTCTCCCCACCTAACCCAACAACACTCCTCTCGCTTTTCCTGTCTATAACTTTCAATCACCACTGTCAATATGTTTTGTTTTCTTCAATCATTACTTATCTAAAAAATTATTGATTGCTTCTGGAAAATACTACTCCCTCTCCTCCAAATTGCTTGTAGGATATACTTTTCAATATTTGTTCTATATTTGTTTTTCACCATTTTGCTATACAAAGATTAAATAGTACTCCATCAATCTCATATTAATTGATATATTTGATTTGGTATGGAGATTAAGAGATGTAAAAAGATATTTGAAGATATATATAAAAAGGTATAATATTTATATCTATTTGATTTCAACAAATATTTATATTAGTAGTACGTAGTATAAAATACATTTTGAAAATATATTGAAAAAGTTAAACAAATTAAATTAACATTCATATAGGAAACAGTTCGAATTTATTTTTCAGAATTTTAGAAGATTAAAACTATAGAATATTGAATGTTGAAAATTGAAATGTTTCAAAAATTTATGGGTAGAGAGAGTAGTATATAAGTTAAATATACAAACAATTTGGACGGAAGAGTACGTAACTAACTTTCATTAAAAATAAAAAATGAAAACGAAATCTGATAAAAGGGGGGTCACCTTGCTCAGTGACAGGAAGAAAAAGAAAATGTTAAAAAGTTGAAGAAATGTTTGAGAGGAAAAATGAGTGAAAAGATTGAATTTAGAGCGAGTTAGAAAAGTTATTGTCAAGGCTTTCGATTTTGCAAAAATGAAAAAGAAAAAAAGGAATTTGAAAAACATGTAAAACTAGCTCCCATCGAATCACCTACAAGCTACAAATCCAGAAAATTTGTTCATCTCATAAAAATATATCCGCAATTCAAAAAAACCTCTTTTCTTCATATTTATTAGGTATTCAATTTCACAAAAAACACACACACACCACAAGAATTCACTTCCGGTTCTCTGATCAAAAGAAAAAAAAATCCTCTTCGGGTTCTGTTGGACAATGGGGGTTTCAAAGTTGATAAATTTGTGATGAATTACCACAACTCCTCATCTCTGGTTCTCACCGTGATTTCCCAAGTTTTATGGACACCCTATGACTCACTCAGCGTGAAGTGAATTTTCAAAATTCACCGTGACTTTCACCCACGGAACCTCGTCATCCTTCCCTCCCCTCACCTCATGCCTGCCTACGTGCTTCCGCTGGCTGATGAAACAAGCAGCCAAGGAGGAGAGGTGTGAGGGTGGGAACTTTCTCAGCATGAAAAAATTTGTTTCTAGGGTCAGGGGCTCCGTTTCATTTCTCACCAGTTTCATTTCTCACCGACTGATGCCAAATCACCGGGTAAGTTTTCCTCCACCTTTGAGATTTGAACCCCCTAATTGTCAACTTCAAAAAATCTGTCATCATAACAAAGAGGAGGCTGAAGGAGTAGGCTGCTTCCGAATAGAGTGCAGTGACGATAGCATACTTATTTCTCGCAATATGAGACATTTTATGAAGACACATTACATTCCATTGATAGCAACTCGATCGACCAGCAGTGTTAGTCAACAGTAGCACAAAGAAATGCAATGCAAGGGGTTCGGGCTGTGTTAAATCGTAGTCCATCCGTCTCAAAAAATTGAAAACATTTTCATTTTAAATTGTCCCATAAAAATTGATCATTTTATTTATAAGAAAATTTCTCTCTCAAAATTATCAAATTATCCACACTTTATCTTTACCTTTTCTACCTCGTTTTTTATACACTTTCAATCAATAGACAATTAAATAAACTTATTAAAAATCTTACATTTATCTTAATATCCGTGTCCAACCAAATCTTTCAATATTTTGGAGACGGTGAGTAATCTATTTAGAAGAAAAAGTTGATATTTTTATAAGAAATGCTGGTAAAATTTGCGAAATAAAAATATGATTAGGGGAAAATGTTAATTAAAAAAAGTCTGAAAAAGGGATTGCCAAAAATGATGAAAAAGAATACTCTACATTAATCTAGCTAGCTAGGTGTGTTCACTAGTACACTATTTTTTCCACCACGATAACTTTCTCTCCACATTTTCTCATGAACGTACGTGTTACTCATCTTTTTAAACACAACCCTTTTCTTTTTATCATCAACAAAATTAAGTTGGCAAACATCGTAATTTTCAAATTCATACTTTACATAATTTTACTTGAAAAGAGGTAAAACTTATGATTTTTGTGAGTAGAGGAATTCATTTTTGCTGCTGGTCCATAATTATCGTGTCTAAATGTTTCATGGCTATAACTACCCTTATCTATTGAGCACAAACTTATGACACATCAAATTAATAATCTTATTCCATATAATATAACAAGACCGTGACACGAGTCAGAAGAGAAATGAACAGAGTTGGAATACATTTATCACTAACTTACAGATTAACCTCTTGATCAGGTTGCTAAGAAATATTGATGAAACAATATTAAAAATCATCATCTTTCTTGGTTGGTAAATGAAAGCGGATTTTTACCCTCTCAAATCACATGCACCGCGGCTGCATCACCGTACGTATCTACACCTCAGCGGATTTTTCATCATCATCATCATCAAATGCCAGGTACATCTTCATCTACATCAGAAGATCATTGACCCACCCAAGATCAGGGTCAGCGCTGCCGCCGCCACCCAATCCGCATTCATTTTCGTAATCTTTCATATTACTGCACCAATAATCTTCTTCGTCGCAGTGATTATATGGTGGAGCAGGTGCCCCTAAAATCTCGAAAGAATCATCTCCAGATCCGGCATCCGTTATCTGCGCGCAATACTCGGGAGGTATAACCGCCTGATTGTGGAGGTCCTGGATTAATGGCAGATTCAGAAAGCCATTAGCGTTCCTGCTCCTGACCGCAGGGGAACACACCTCCTGGCTTATCCCGATTCCCTCCAAAGACCTCACCAGCTCACTCAGGATCTCCTTGTAACTCACCGCCTCCGCCCCCAACTTGCTCGGCGAGAGTCCAGTAGCCGCGCGCCGCTGATGCGCCACCGGCGACATGGGCGGTGAAAGCGACGGGGATCGCGAAAAATGGGACAGACCCAACAGAGTGCTGGTCGGCGAAGAAACAGATTGGCAAAACAGGCAGCAACGAGCACCAGTAGTAGTCTTGTCCCCAATTACAGGGGAAGAGCAGGAATTAATGGGGTATTTGGGGGAGAGATCGGAGAGGATCCGAAGCTCACGGGAAGAGTGAGCGAAGAAGCAGACCTTACGCTTGCAGTTCTTTCCGTCCTTGCAAGGTTCGGTACGGTACCTTGTTGGGTGGAGCCAACACTCGAACACCCCGTGGGCAAACTCGCAGTCATCCCCGCGGGGGCATCCGACGCCGCGTCGGTAGTCGGAGCAGACGGTGGAGCAGTAGCGGAAGCGGCGGGGGTCACGACGGCGAGCCTTCTCACCAGTGTGGGCAAAAGGGCAGTCGGTCCAGTCGTGGCTGCGGCTGCGAGTGCAACGACGGACTTTGAAGTCGTACATTCGGAAGTGATCGGTAGCGTAAGGATCGGATGCCGAGTCGTCGTCAAGGTAACTATTATCATTGGTGTCGTGAAGGTAGAGAGAAACGGCGTCGTTGGCGGGGAGGTGGTCGGAGAAAATGAGTTTATTCCTGGGAGGAACGATATCGTCGAGGTGGCTGATCATATGGTGGAGTTGGCGGTCGGCGCAAAGGGTGCCGCTGCTCATAATGACGTCGACGGAGGAGCTGAGATTAATGTTGAAGATCGATGTTGATAAAAAGATTAAGGAAGGGGCATGAAATGGGTGTGATCAGAGAGACTAAGGGGGGAGAGAGAGAGTTATAAAGGGAAGGGAGGGTAAGGTATGGGGGGAGGGATGCGTGGCCTTTGGGAATTAGGGGGTGAACATGCAGATTTGAGAGGTGGCACCTTCACAGATACCTAGCTAGCTAGGGTTATGTGTTTCTTTCTCTTTTTACTTACTACTCCACTTTGTTTTTTCTAAGTATTTTATTTTTTTCCTCTTCGGCGGTCATCACCAAATTTCCACGTTTCAGAGGCTAACAAGTGTCACCAATCTATTCTTCGTACCTGTTTTAGTATATAAAGGATTGAGGGGACAACTGCCACCTCCTCCGACTCTTGCCAACTTTCGTTATTTTGTATCCAAAACCTTGCCTTTTAAATTACTAAACTAGCTATACTACTCCCAAGATATTCATTTTTTTCATTAATTAATTAATCTTTGTCGACACGCTAGTAATGAGATAAAACCTGCATCTTATCCTCAGTATTTACTCTATCCTCACTGTTTAATCCGGTAGCTAAGCTCTTAAATACAGTCCTTTCAATTACCAACTAGTTGGAAAAATCTATAGTGGATCCTAACACTATCTAATTAAACTAACTAATTAACTAACAATTTTAAAGACTAAAATACCATTCTAAGCCAAAACCACCATCCACCCTTACCACCGCCACCGCCACCACCGCGGTTGCCGGAACCATCGTCACGGCTGTCGGAACCACCGTCACATCCACCAGAACATCATTCACGGTCACCGGAACCACCGCCGATGTCACCGGGGACCACCGTCGATGACCCCAGAACCTCCACTACGGCCACCGGAACCACCGCTACGGCAGCCGGAACTACTGTCGTGGCTGCCGGGACCACGGCCGATGTCGCCGGAACCACCGCCGATGTTACCGGAACCATCACAGCGGTTGTCGCTAGAACCACCGCAGCATCCGCCAACATTGCCACTGCTATCGGCACCACAAGAGTTTATACTGTTTAATTAGATATTTACACATTTCTATAGTGTTATGAAATGATGTAGTGTCTGAATAAATATTGGAACTGTCATATTAAATTTCTTAACTGTCTGAAATAAATTTATAACAATTTTCGTTGATTTATAGTTAACTGCATAGTGTCTAAAGTGAAATATCATACTGCTATTGCAAAAGTTTATACTGTTTACTTAGATATTTACACATTTCTATAGCGTCTATTAAAAAATGATATAGTGTTTGAATAAATATTAGAAACTGTCAGGATAAATTTCGAAACTGTCAGGATTAACAGAAGTGTTACTGCTAGTACCTCACATCATCTTGCTCCATCCATATCTGATATCGTCGGAGATCGCTGGAGACGAAGACCAATCATTTTTTGCATCGACGGACAATTTGGAACTAGATCAAACATAGGCAAACCTCGGTTGAGCGCACGACGGAGGATGGTGGAGATTTCTCCTCAGTTGAGCGCCCGACGGAGGAGAGAGCAGTTGTGCCCTTGCGACATGGACTGAGACGTTCTCTCTGTTTTGTTCGGTTCATATCTGACCTCCCCTGTAGAAAACAATTACAACGAACCAATTGCAAGACTAATGGAGCCTTCGATAGAGTTAGCAGTCGCGATCGTCGCCGGCGAGTCGGAAATCGTCCAGATTTTGATTCTTCGGAGATCGCGATGGTCGGAGTTGATTTTGATTCTTCGCGATCTGCGATGTTCCGGTGACCTCCGCCATCCAATGGCAAAGACGAAGATATATTCGTCCTTCGATTTCAACTTTCCTATGATAGATCTTGTGGTGCTTCGATGTTGTCGGCGGTCGAAGTCTTGAGAACGAAACGTGAAATGTTTCAGATGCAGTGAAGAAAAGTTGATCTGTAATATTTATGAGGAGGATAATATTGACAATTCCCCACTAGTGGTTTTACCAACTAGTTGGGAAATAACATTCGCCTCTTAAATACACCAACCCCTTATGTATAAAAAAATCACAATATTAAAATATTTTTATCCCAAATAAAATAATTTTTTCCACTTTTGTCTTATTTTAATCAATTTTTACTCTTGTAAATGCACTGACTAAAGAGTTTATGGAGCGAGTTAATTGGAAGGGATGACAATGAATTTGGAAGGAGGTAAGGTAATTATGAAAATTTATGTAAAATTAATTAATGACTAAAAATAATTTTAATATATACAAAAAAATTAAAATTGACGATCTCATTTGGGACGGAGAGAGTATATATTTCAGTTAATTAGGGTATATACCCACGTGCAACGCGCAACATCGGATGATCTTAGGTGGACTGAAAAATTAGGTAAGGTCTAGTTAGAGCATCGTGTGCAAGTGATGCTGCTAAGACCAATGTGGAGAAAACTCTGTAAGAGTAGGGAGGGACGTTTACATATATAGCATATCTACACCAGGGAGCGTTTTCTTCACAAATTTGAAGAAGCTTAGAATATTGGATGCAAGTTCATTGGGAAAGAATTCACACATTCTCGTATTTGGATCGTATCTTATTGGGAATGAAGATCATTAGGGACAAATGCAACTTTTCGAACTTGTATGGCATATTTGTCCATGCAATAGTTTAGGCACTGGAACTATAATTTTATTGGGACCATGTTGTACATTTACAAAATGAAGGACCATAATTTGTAATTCTTGTGGACTATATTGTCATTTTTGAGATCTAAGGTACTAAATTTTGTATATATAAAATCTATGGACTATTTTCGAGAGTTCTTCTCTAAGTTGAAATCAAATAAAATCTATACTAATTGTCTCATTCTTTATGCATTTTGTGAAGGAAAATACGTAAAGTGAATGAGACGATCGGAGTATTTGAATTAATGCGATACCGAAAATTGGACTTGCGTTGCGTCAAGCATGCTCGATATGTGGTAAAGTTGAAAAGGGTAAAAATTAAAGAATAAATTATAAGACGCTCGCATTTTAATGCACACTGCGCATACGTGCGTATAACCGATTCACTTATTTACAAGTTTATTATTCGTTAAATTTGATCAGCGTGATGGTCGTATTTGATCAGCATGATTAATCGATCAACATTGTTTCCTTGTGTGAACAACATTGACAGATCAATATAACAAAACTACTGATCAACATGACAAGTCTACTGATCAACATGCTAAAACGAAAGATCAACATGACAATTATAACGGAGATAAATATGCTAAAAAGAAAGATCAACATGACATAAAAGATAGATCAATAAGGTAAGAAGAGAGATCAACATAATAAGAAGAAATATCAGCATGACAGTGAGAGAGAGAGATCAACATGCTAAAAAGAATGATCAACATGGTAAGTAGACAGATCAACATGCTGCTAAAAAGAAAGAACAACATACCAATAGGAGAGAACAACATGCTGAAAAGAAAGATCAACATGACAAAAAATATATATCATGGTAATAAGAGAGATCAACATTCTAAACAAAAAAATCAGCATGACAATGTGAGAGATCAATATGCTATATAAAAAGAATTATCAACATGACAAAAATAGAGATCAACATGCTAAAAAGAATCATCAACATAGCAAAGAACAGAGATCAACATTAGACAAACATTAGACAAGTGGTCAAAAGCAGACCAACATTGAGCAGAAGCTGATCAATATAAGAAGACTCATCGGCCATTGATCAACATTGGAAATGTGCAGATCAACATGACTACTTACTCTGATCATCATCGTTTTTCCCAGATATTTTAAGTCAGACAAAATTTCAATTTTTCATCATTTGCAAGTTTTGTGATTATAGAGCTTCATTGCAGTCAAATTTTGGTGGTGGTTGTATTGTTGAGTTGTGATGATTTGGTTTGTAGAAGCGGATCTGAAATCACGTTTGAATACGGAAAAACATCATCGGACGTGATGAAAATATCATCAATTAGATGAAAACCTTCGTCGGAAGCGACAAAATCATCGTCGAAGGTGACGAAATCTTCGTCAGTGGCAACGAACGCTTCGTCGAAAACATCATCGGAAATTGGAATGTTGATTAGAAGCGAGAGTGACACTTGTTGTAATTTTTTCATCTCTTATGCTCATATGTGCGTATATGCACACTGTATAGCTACTCAAATAATAAATACACATAAGCATTATACAATACGTCCAGGAATAGCAGTCAAATTTTCTCAAGTTATACACAGAGCTCCAAAAGGTTTCACGAAAGTTGGGGGAAAAAAGAAAATAGTAAAACATTGGAAACAAAAACATCATTGAAACTTTACAACTATGCAAGATATATCATCCTTGCTCTTTCGGGAAAGAGCCTCTTCTATCAAGTGCTTTGCTGCTGATTTAGCATCCTTAATGTTCTTCACTACCTCCACGGCTTCTGGGTTCGAAATTACCTGTAATTTAGCAAGTATTACATCCAACACCGATTCACCATTCACCAACCCATTAACAAACTTCAATCTTTCTATTTCTATATGTGTAAAAGGAATGTTGAGAAACTACCTTCCATATTCCATCACTGGCTAGAATAAGGAATTCCACATCATCATCCACCATCTCAACTCTGATATCAGGTTCTGAGCTGAGGTGTAACTTCAAGCTCCTATCACCAAACGCCCTCGCAACAGCTAGCTGCCCATCAACACGAGGAACATCACCTGCAATACTCAAAAAAGTTACAAAGATCAGTCCACACTGTGATCCTAAGAGGGCCCTTGCAACATGGCATTATATCTTCTTCCTCGACATCTTCCCAAAGGACCAATGGTTCCACAAGACCAACAAATAATAAAGCAGTAGTAACTAAAAGATAGATGGGGTTGCACATATTCTAAGCAAGTTCATTTAATCTTCCTCATTTAGATGTTTGTTATTCACAAAGGAACTAGCACCCGTGAAGCAATACCTACCTGGGAGATTTGAAACAAAGCCACCACGGCTCTCAATCAACCTCTTTTCAGTGCCTGGATCATGATCGACAGACAATTGTTTTGCAACACCGTTCTTACAAGCAACAGCCCGGGAATCTCCAACATTTGCCACAACCAGTTTCTGACCATTGATCAAAATTGCAGTGACAGCAGTTGAGCCTCCTCTTCCAAGCTTCATTGATTGCTGCAATATTTCTTTATCTGTCAAATGATAAGCCCTTCTTATTGCTTCCTCTGTGTCAGTCCAGAAATCCTCCTACTCAATGGGTAAACATGTATCACTGATCAAAAGTTAGTTCGAAAGTTAGAGGAAAGGAGCCACGACTGAAGAGAACAAGAGGATAACCAAACTGAATAAATGAAACAGAAAACTAAAACCAGATGCATCTACCTCTTTCAATATATTACCAAACAAACGCTTCTGCAAGTAACTTGCAACATCATGGCCCAAATGGCCATCGAATATCGCAAACAATCCTAGTTCGTTGTCATTTACTTGCTTGAACTCAGAGACAACGTAATCCTCCATCGGATGATTTGATTTCCCCTTCACCCAATGAAAGCCATGCGTGATATTCTTTGCAATTTTGCTTTTCCCTTTCCCCGTATCAGGTGTGCATAAACCAGCCTTCACCTATAACATATACAGATACTCATCATATATGTCAAAGCCAGTCAACTTAGTATATGAGCATATACATCTAAAATAGAATATGACAGATTAAGCACTTCTAATACAAAATGCTACTCCTACTCCACAAATGACTACTGATCCTCCTTACCTAATCTCTGCAAGTAGATAATTTCTTAATTCAAAATCAAACACTCACACACGCACGCACAAATAGCAAAAGAGAATCACACTTTTAACTCATATTTTGTCATTTTCGACAAGTTTGAGATAGAGACACAAACATACGAGTACGTATGTGTGTGTGTGTGTATGAGCTCCAAAAAACTCTAGCAGTGGCAATTTCACGCAATTGACAGAAAACCTAACCCCTCCCAAACTGATAACGATCGCCAACACAAAATCTCAACCACTCCTATTCTTCATTCCATTCAATTTTCTGAACATTTTCCTTAATTAAGTTACAGAAGGCCGGTTTGGTTACGCGGATCAGCTAAACAGGGTAAAGTATTAAAGCAAGAAGTTGCGGTGAGTGCTGACCTTCATTTTGTGAAGAATTTCTCTGCCGGTGCCGGACATGGGCTTCATGGCGTGGTTGCTCTGTCACGAAGAGCAGAAACGAATAGAGAGAGGGGAAAAGGATCGGATCTCGAAGAAGAAGAAGAAGAAGACTTGAAGGAATCAGCGGGGAGTTGACTAGCGGAGACATGAACAGGGTGTTTGTGTCTGATTTGATATAACAATTTCAGCCCCGCGTTCCCGAAAGGCGAAAGTAACGCGCTCTTTCCTGCCGACGACTTTTCTTCTACGTATTTATTTCTCCCTATTCAAATCTCCTGCTTCCTCCTACTTTTCGCTTTTATTTACCTGTTACTACTATTCTGTTTATTTCGACACACAGGAGTAATTATAAAAGAAGAATAGAGATTAGCGAAGCCCCATTTTTTCTCGGAAGAAGAAGTAAATGTTTGATGGATGCTTTGTTGCTAAGATTAAGTGTATTTCTTAAATAATTTTGGGGATATCTAACATTTATCATTCATCTTAAAATAAATAAGAATTTATAATAAACTTAAGAACATATATCATCAAAACTCAAAATAGTTAGCATATATATGCTTTAAAATTACAATGAGCATTAAAAATGTAAAATAAAAAGTTTTAATTTTTTAAAAAACTTTTTTCTTGAAAACCGACCGTTCGCCGGTTTTGTCTTCGCATCAAAACCGCTTCCGGACAAAGCCTACTTTTCGCGGTCCGACCGGTCGGTCCTACTTTTCTCAGATTTCGACACACAGGAGTAATTGAAGCCAGAAGAATATGTATTATTATTATTTTGCGATAATTTTTTTCCCCATTTTTTTCTCGGAATTTGTTCTGTAAATGTTTGAGGGTATGCTTTGTTTCTAAGATAGAAAAAGTTTCTTTCTTTTTTTTAATAAATTTTGTTTATTTATACAGATTTTCCACATTTAGAAACAAGCAAGTTCCACTAAAAGAAAGAGATTTGAATATAAAAATTTGGAAACTTTTTAAAACGTGAAGGACATGTTTCTTTTCTTAATTTACTTGCTTTGGTACGTACAAAGAAAACAAACCTTTGTACGTTTTGAGGGGGAAATTGCATTGTAGGAGCATGGTTGAGAAAACCGGACCGGCCGGACGGACCGCGAACCGGCGGCCTGTCTGGTTCGGTTTTCGGGTTTGAGACCTTTGCTTAGAAACCGGTGGAAACCGGCGGAACCAGACAAAACCGGTTGAACCGGAAACCGCCGGAGAAAAAAGTTTTAAAAAAAGTTTAAAATTTTTATTTTACATTTTTAATACTCATTGTAATTTTAAAGCATATATGTGCTAATTATTTTGAGTTTTGATGGATATATGTTCTTGAGTTTATTATAAATTACTTATTTACTTTAAGATGAATGATAAATGTTAGATATCCCGCGTATTTAACTAATACCGGTTGAACCGATGGCTCAATCGATCAAATCGATTAGACCGTGAACCGGTAGCTTGAACGGTTCTGTGTCCGGTTCGGTTTTATAAACCATGCTTAGGAGTAGAGTACTTTATTATGCTTTTTCGCCGAAGGCTATGATACAACGAAGCAGAATATATAGGGTTTGACTTGAATACATGTACGTTTTGAGGGGGAAATTGCATCTTAGGAGTGAAGTTACATGCATGCAATAACTTATACCAAAGTTTGAAGAAATTAATCCGGCTAATTAAGGAGAGAATATAATTTATTTTTCCAATTACAACATTAATCAATTACTTCTGATCACAAGATTCTGAAGAAATTAGTGTTTAGAAATAATTCTGAGGCAAACGGCCGGTCATCTAAGCCTAGAAATTGCGGTTACAGAAGTCCCTAAGAATTTTTAGGCCCTTATTGTCCAATTCAAAAAGAATAATCTCTTTCTTTTTTCTTTTTTTTTTAAGTATGGAAAACCTATTTTATTAATGAAAAATTATTACAAAATAATTCATAGACAACAAATTAAAGTACCTACAGAGAGTACAAATCAATCGGCCCACTAAAGGGTCGGGAAACATTCATATAAGAATAGCCACTTCGGAAAACCAAAACCACTAAGGTTAGGCTCGTCCGTGCTGGCCTCCAGAGACTAAGCAAACTCATAACGTCGGTCATGACCACTGTGGCGGAAAAAAAATCTTGAATCCCGCCCGTCCAAAGGCTAAATAATACCGGCGCACCATAGTAAACTAAGAGCAGTACTAATTGTAGTAATATAAGTAATCGCGACAATTCATCTATATGATGACTAACAGTCCAAACATATAGAAAATAAACAAAAACCAACGCAACAACCAAAATAAAAAAATGTCATAGAAATAACAGTAGCAAACCATGGAGTCGTAAGCAAACCGAGATTAGCTAGGCCGACTTTATACCCAGCCAATCCCAATGCCGGATAATCATAGCCATGGACGAGGCTAGACACATCCCAACCCCGCCTTCAACATTCCCACAACCAAATCTGGGATATTGGTTATCACCTCACCATCTCCAATGAGTACTCCAACCGGACAGCTGCCCACCACATCTGCCACTACTTCCGATAAGCAAAACACCTTCCAAGCACACCCATCTCCATCAACTCGCATCGGCGTATCCGTCAGACCTTCCAACAGACCTTTCCGCCACCACAACTCAGCAAAGTAACCACGAACCCAGGCCAACTCCTTTGCTACAATGAACAGACACCGGTAAAACAAGTAGAGAAAACTAGCAACCAGCCCACTGGCCAACTGAGGCGGCAACACATGTCGGAGTATCCATCAAACACACAACCACGCCTGTGCGAATTGGAACCGTTGACACCCGATTTTTACCCGAAATTGTAATTAACTACCATTTTAACCACTATTAACTAACCTAACGCTCACATGAGTTGAATTAGAAAAGAGGGGGACCTAATTGATCTTTTTCATAAGCTTGAAGGTAAATATTGTGGTTGACCCAAAAACCCATAATTCTTGTTCACCAACTAAAAATCTTACATACTTGATTTTTGATTTGTAGTTCCTAATCCCTTATCATTTAGGTGTTCAACCTCACCCCAATCACCCCTAATCCTTCCTTAACTCTAACTCTACCCACTCCCTATAAATAAACCTTTAATCTAACCCTAAAACACAAGAATTTCACAAAGAAATTTTGACCAAACATAGCAAAAATCTGCACTTTCTCCCTTTGTCAGGCCCGAAGCTTTGCCTCCAACCCAACACCTTCGATCTCTCAATCTAGCCTCTCGATCACAGAAGCATAGTCCATCAGATCCAGCTAGCTCCCGAGAGTCCGAATATACTTTCCGTTTCACCTGAAAGTGCCAGATGGAGGAGAATTTCGTCTCGACCCGTTCGAGACCAGTTGTCCAACCCGCTTCAATCCAGAGATCTAAACCATCATCCTCGATTCCGCTGCCGACAACAGACTCGCCGGACGCCTCCAGTTCGCCGCCCGCTGTTTTCGTCGTCCGAGAGGCTCTCTCCCGCTGTACCCAAACCAGCCCGTCGTGCCGGCCATCTAGCCCGCCTATGTGCATCGTGTCTGCAAGCATGTATGTGTTCATTTTTTTTTTCTTTTATTTCTTTTCTTCTCTTTTATCATTTCAGCCCCTCATGTTCTCCCCTTTACATCACTTAGGTCCCTAAGTTTTCAAAAAGGTTTCATTTGAGTCAATAATGTCCACCTCCCTAAAGTAATCATTTAACAAGTTTTAAAACTAACAGTTTGGGTACTGTGCCTAAACCTTTCAATCTTTATTTTTAATCATTGGTTCTAATTCTTTCATTTAAATGGAGTTAATTTATTTATTCTATTTCTTTTATTAATTATTGTCATTCGTTCCAGTTTCATTTAAATAAATAAAAAAATCAAATAAAAGAGAAATCAAGGAGTGGTCAATTTGGGACAAAGCCGAAACTGAACTAACGAAGATTGAGATATACTCCAGGGAAAAGAGAAATAAATTTTGGGAGCAATGTGTAGGGAATTAAAAGTATTAGTCAAAATTCAAATAGAGATTTTAAATTGAGTAACTATACGGTGCGCCTGTAGGCGCACCTTAAGCGCCCAGAGAGAAGAAGTATACGAAGAAGAATGATGCATTCCCGATACACTATGCTGCACTCCCATAACATTAATATGATGCACTCTCTTTGACGAGTTAATGATGCTTTTTGTTCTACAACCCCACAATGATCCTTTTGTTCTACCCAATGATGCATTTGCGATGAATAATGATGTTTTTCCGTAACAAACATGATGCACTAGTTCTGATAACTTAATGAAGCACACACTTCCTTCAACCTCCCAAAATGATGCATTTGGTAAACACTATGATGCATTCCCGATATATTATAATGCTCTCCATTACAAAATATGATGCACTCGCTCTCATGACAAATGTTACACTCGTTTTATTAACCTTTCAAAATGATGTCTTTGGTAACCACTATGATGCACTCCATGTTGCATTATGATGCTCTCCATTACAAAATATGATGCACTCGCTCTCATGACAAATTTTACACTAGTTTTATTAACCTTTCAAAATGATGTATTTGGTAACCACTATTATGAACTCCCTGTTGCATTATGATGCTCTCCATTACAAAATATGATGCACTCGCTCTCATGACAAGATTAATGCTCTCAATTTCCAGCTCACACACCATTAAGGTACGTAGGAGCATCATTTGGAGTCGAATGCACATTATTTAAAGTACGCAGGAGCATCATAATTACTGGCGAACGTACTTAGACAAATTTGAATGAAAATGGTAATTTTGTAAATAACGTGAAAGTGGCGCATAGAGGGCGTGGGCACACCGTATCCTGTACCTTTTAAATTACAGAGGCCGATGAGATCATTTGACCAGGAAAAGAATGGTTAAACTAACACATCTAACCGTCAAAAAGGGGTATTTGTAGATTTTGAAGAATCTCAAGATTTATTTTGTAATTACCCTTAGATTACCCAGTAAAGCTACCCAAAAATCTGAAACGTCGCCGTTCTGAAGCGCTCCGACCCTGAAATTTAGCCGTTAGAAGACCAGCTTAATAGAATCAAGGCCGTTGAGAGTCCGCACCCAATTTCAAAAGATTTGACCGTTGGAGTCCCAGCGAAGCATTATACTCCTCGCTCCTCCTCCTCATTCACTGCGCGAAAGAAGAATAATTCCTTCCCATCCAAAGACAATCTACCTTGATTTCACGAGACCAGCGAAGAAATTTACAGAGAAAGTTTAATGACTGCAATTACGGTGGCGGAAGAACCGGTGGGGACGATGATCGACGAGGCCTACGAGTTCTCAGCTCCCCACTTCTTCGATTTCATCAGAGGCGAGACTGAAGAGGACACCCGCAAGGCTGAGCAATGGTTCGTCAATGCCTCGTCCCATGCTCCGTCTCGTAAGTTCCTTTTTTCGAGTTGCAATCATATTCTTTATTACATGTTTGTGTGGCTTTAATCGCTGGTTGGGACAGTTTCTTGCAATCAAGGGTTTAGGGTTTCATCTTTCTGTCTCGTATTCCAGATCATGATTTGTATTTGATCTTGAGATGGTAGAGAAGTTGAAATCGATTATGTTCTTAGGTAATAATTTTGATATTTATGCAATTCCATCAATCTTGCAGCTTTTATGCCTCGAATCAAGGCTGATAGATCAGTCAAAGTTGAAAGTTTATGCAATTTTAATGAAGTTGCGGATCAAAGTCAGAAGGTTGGAATATACGCAACCATTATCCATCCTTAAGTTTCAAAAACTGAGGAAATTGTGGATGCCAGTTTTTCACAATGAATTTATTATTCATCCAGGTTGGAGATTTATCCAATTCCACCAGTAGTCCTCCCTCAGAAGAAGAGCTGCGAACTGGAGGCGTCCATGGGGAAACCCAGGACGAAGTTGCCGCCCCCAAAGAGGTCTCAGCAAACAGAAATTTGGTAAGATCTCGTTTCATTCCCGTTAGTATTAGCTTCTGCTATTTTTCTCACAGTTTATGGTTTTCTAAGGTTGTTGAGAAAGAAGCTTTTGGTCAAGAAGTGAAGGCAGATGCTTCTTGCATTGAGGATTATCAAAGGTTGGTTTATCATCTCGTGAAAGCTAATTCATCTCTCTCTCTCTCTCTCTATCTATCTCTCTTGACTGGAAATTTCTGTTTTTGTATTGCATTTCAGCATTCTGAAAGGAAAGGCCACTTCTGTCGTGACTACTGAGGCTTGTACCCCTACACCACATACGGTTGCCCGCAATGAAAAGATAGGGGTGCAAAAGCAAGAGACCACGAGGAAGATTGCGAGCATCCTACGAAATTCATCTGCACTGAAGCCAAAGAGCCAGTTGCAGTCATCTGATGCCAAGAGCAACGGCAAACCATCTACAGCAAAAAAGTGTGTGAAGTGTTACAGTTCACCTGTCTATTTATTCTTGTCGTCTATGTGGTTGTACTTATAATCTTGGCTTCTTGAACTGATTGTAGAAGTACTGCTGCAAAGAACATTTCTGGGACCCCCAGTTTTGCTCAGGAAAATCAAGCTATTAAGCGGCAAAAGCTTGAAGGAGGAATGACTCGACAGGTATTTTGATTACCCTTTTCCGTCACTGGCTAACTGTAAGTTGATTAACCAAGTATGGGATCACCAACACTTGACACTTCATTTGCTTCCATGTCATCCAATCCACAGATTTTGAACGTGAAACCCCATAATTTGCCTCATAAGTCCAAATTGGGTATTAGCAACGATAACTTGACCACAACATCAAACAAATTGGAAAGAAAGGTATGGTTCTCTATTCTGCCATTTTATATATTAGCCAGCATTTTTTATAGTTCTCTCCGGTATGAAGTTGTCTAAACTACCATGTTATGCTTTATGAAGGTCTATGCTCGGGAGCCAGCAAAACCCGCTGCACCATTTATTTCAACAGCAGAACTGTTGAGGAAGTTCCAATCAAGTACAAGGGATTTGCCTTTGCCTATGGCAAAAAACTCTTCTTCACATGTAAACGAACAATTTTAATTGCAAGTTGCAGCTTATTACTACTCTCCTATATTGCAATAAAATTGTTTGCCTTATCTTTACTCTTTAATGTTTACAACATCTAAAAGGTTCTTATTCAGGATGCTGCTGCTATTGTTGGCCAGATGAAGCCTAAGCTCAAATTGACAAGGCCGAAGGAGCCAGATTTTGAAACAGCCCAGCGAGTCCGGTCAGTGAAAGTGAAAAGCACTGCTGAAATTGAGGAGGAAATGATGGCTAAAATTCCAAAGTTCAAGGCAAGGCCAGTAAACAAGAAGGTCAGTGATGGTCCGTTTTCTCCAGTGACAAGATGCTGGTCTTTTTTTATTTTTATTATTAAAAATCTTCTTGCTTGTTATGCTAGATCCTAGAAGCTCCAAGCCTGCCTGCTTTGCCAAGAAGTGCACCAAAAGTACCAGAATTTCAGGTAGGTGTACCTCTGACATTGTGAGTTTGGGCTAATCCAACAGAATGGTAAACCAGAATCTTCCTTGCTGCAGGAATTTCACCTCCAAACAATGGAAAGATTCAACCATAACGCAGAAACATCTTCAATAGCCTCTGCAGATGCTTCTCATCGGGTAAGCAGCTAGTTATTTGTCATTGTACTTAGCTAGCCTATAGATATTAGAACAGGATAGACCCATTCATTCCTTCTCTCTGATTCGTTTACTCTTTTCTCTGCAACAGAATAAGGAGTGGAAGCCTCACCTAACTGAACCTAAAACCCCTACACTTCAAACCTCACTGAGGGCCCGGCCAACAACAGTCAAAAGCTCTGTGGAACTCGAGCAGGAGGAGCTTGAGAAGGCTCCTAAATTCAAGGCTAGACCTTTGAATAAAAAGGTAGATTATTCTTCTTCTACGAGTGGTGCTTATATACGAGTTCTCAACCTAAGTACTCCCATAACCTTTTCTTTTCACCCTATACAGATATTTGAGAGCAAAGGGGAGTTGGGGATCTTCTGTAACACAAAGAAGCATGTCACAGTTCCCCAAGAATTCCATTTTGCAACAAACGAGAGAATACCTCCGCCTTCCACTTTTGTTGACTTCTTTGACAAGGTATTCCAGTTATCCGAGTGTTAAGGGTTGGTTGTGCTAAAGAGGAATCTAATCTAAATCATTTCTTTCCTGTTCGTAGCTTTCTCTGAACTCAGAGCCTCGGCATGACCAAATTCCAAGGAACACAACGCCAAATCCATTTAATCTGAGAACAGAGGTACGCATTCACTTTGCCTCCCCTGGCTGACAATAAGAAAATGGTTGCTGAAATTTCTTGCCACGTCCAACTTCAGGAAAGAGGAGTTGAGAAAGAAAAGAGATTTATAGCAGAAGTGACTTTGAAGCAGTGGGAAGTGGAAAGGGCGAGAATCCGGAAGGCGAATCCCTACCCTTACACAACTGATTATCCTGTGGTATGAGAGCTTTAAGTATATTTTTTCTCATTTTCTTCTAGATCACATATTTTGATCAGCCAGGAGGTAATATAATATAAACTTGATCTCCAGGTTCCTCCGAAACCAGAGCCAAAGAGTTTCACAAAACCGGAACCTTTCCAACTGGAAAGTCTGGTGAGGCATGAGGAGGAAATGAAGAGGGAAATGGAGGAGCGGATGAGGAAGGAAAAAGAAGAGGCGGAGATGAGATTGTTTAAAGCACGACCAATCCTTAAAGAGTAAGGAGCCTTCGTGTTGTTTCTTGTCATATGCAGATTTCATGATTTGTTTACGATTTTCAGCACTCTTGGATGCTCATGCAGGGACCCTATTCCTCTTCCTGAGAAAGTTCGGAGACCACTCACCCAAGTTCAAGAGTTTGAGCTTCATGTTGAACACCGTGCCGTGGAAAGAGCTGAATTTGATCACAAGGTTTGTTTTTAATGCTGCTATAGTATTTTTCTCATTCATCCATCCTATACAATCTAAGCTACTGTTCCCTTTTCAGATTAAGGAGAAAGAAGTGATGTACAAGAGATTTAGAGAAGAGAGTGAAGCGGCAAGAATGGTAATTAGTGCGATGCTTTGTTGTACACTTCTGATTGAGCTTACTTTTCCTCTCCACTTTTTAAGACTGCTGCTGTTCTTGAGAATTTGACAGATTGAGGAAGAGAAGGCCCTGAAGCAGTTGAGAAGGACAATGGTCCCGCATGCGAGGCCAGTACCTGACTTCGCCCATCCTTTCTGCCCTCAGAAGTAATGAAACAACAAACTCACCTACCTTCTTAACCACTAATGCTGTCACTCACTGCTTACTAATAATGATGCTCATTCTCAATCTCACAATTACATGAAAAAATGCAGATCCTCCAAGGAAATGACTAAGCCCAGATCACCAAACCTACGTATCCTGCGAAGAAAGGAGCGAAGAAAGATGGTCCATCCTTTCGCTGCTACTTCGAGTCCAGCGACATTTATGAGATGAGAAACTCTTGCTGTTTGTTGTTCAAGCGCTCTTGAACCCAATACCCAATTTCGTAGGGCTGTATAAACCTCAGCATGCAACAGAATGCAATTTATTTGTTGTTGTAAAGTAGTAATTTTTTAAACTGGCGGTAACTTCTGTATGCATTTTAACTCACAAAAACAAGCAGCGTCAATGATATATACTTGTAGTTTAACGTTACAGCTTCTGCACTTGCATTGGATATTTACAACTTTGATCATTATCTGCTTCCATAAAAAAAATTCTAGCTGCTCTGCTTCCGCCTGTATGCTAGGATCTGTTCATTTCAAAACAAAGCTCGAAATCATCAGAGAGAAGCTTTTACTAATGGAACTGTTAGATATGCACGACTTACCAGGTACTTGCTGGAAGGACTCTTATCCTTTAGACCACCCAAAGTTTCTTGACTTTCCACAATTCTTAATCCATCGGCTGAAATTGATAAATTGAGGTCATCTTTGTCACCTTCAACATAGCTTTCCTCCTTTGCCAGAAAGATTTCAACTTCTTCAGCTTGCAGTGGCGTTTTAAGGGCAATATACTAGAAATAAAAAAAGTGAAAATATATAGTCAACGTCAAGGAGTCAGAGAGAAATGGTTAATGAGGTCCCAACAGAATGTTATCGGCGCATTCTCAAATACTCAAGATGTGGTATGCTATGGATTATTTGTTATTAAAAGAAAATGAGTTACAGAAGCACTCAGCTAACATGCATATCTGACAGCAAAGATATCCCACATGAAACATGCTCCTATATCTGAGTTTATGTTTTGCACTTTTAGCAAAAAAAAGATCAAAATGTTTTCTTTATGCTCGAAAAAAAAAGCCAAAAATTTATAGTCAACTTCAAGGAGTCAGAGAGAAGTGGGTGTCCGACAAAATGTTAAGGGTGCATTCTTTCAAGGATTGATATGGATTAATTTTTATAAAATGAGAATGAGTCACAGAGACACTCAGCTAACATGCATATCGCACATAAAATATACATCTGAGTTTATATTCTGCACTTCTAGCATCTTCTTAATAACATCGATAAATGCTTACTTCATGAAGCTGTTTAACAGACAAATTAGGTCGGCAGCAAATATATGGCTGCTTCAAATTGCAGGCACTTTCTTTATCCACAGAGATAAGCCTGAGATGAATATCCAACTGCAAAAAAAAAAAAAAAAATATCTTTTCACATTAGCACTGAACTGCTCTATAAAGAATATAATAGGCTTTCGGTTTTATGCTATCAATTTCTAGAAAAGAAATGTTTTGTTTAGTTATGAAAAACTTCTATTTTTTTATTACCAAACTTTCAGAACAAAGCTTGTTTTACGATGTGGAGAACTTTGGTATCTGAACTTCAGAATACTCATTTGATAATTTGATAACGTGAAAACATTTCAAATAAGATTATCCATTTTAACATATGAGTACTCTAAAGTTCAGAAAACAAGATCTTCAACACTCTTATAAGAAGGTTTGCACTAGAACTATTATCAAAGAGAACTTAAAAAGAAAAAGGGAAAAGTTTCCACATTCAAACACCGTCCACCTATCCAGAGGAACTGTGTAGTAAGACTTCACGGTTTTTGGATCATACCTCATCATTGTTTTCCTGTAAGCATCGAAGATACTCTGCCAGCCTATTCAGACGTAGCCGTGAATTTTTACCAGAACTGGAATTTCCATGGCGTGTATGACTTCTCGCACCGCCCCTACCCCAAGCAAGCATCTCAGGAGTCCATACAAGGCCAGGAGAGATTCCACGACCATCTCTAGACATCTCTGTGTCATTTTCAATGCATCCAGCATCAGAGTTGATGGCTGAAGAACAAGGCTGGGAGGACCTATTTTTCCATCTTTTGCGCTGTCTCTGCCTCATTTCAGAAGACGATGACCCTTTGCTCCCATTGTCATTATTTTCATCCTCATTGTCATCTGATCCATGATGGTCTGAAACTCGAGTGTTACGCCTTCGCCTTGATTGAGCACTACGCTGATTCCGTTGCGATCTTGTTGAAACTCGGCGCTTAACCATCAATGCTTCTGATTGTCGTTGAAAAATTTGTGCAATTGATGCTTGAATCTGCATGGATAGCATTAAAATAACATTTGGCAACAAAAAGGATGGCATATTGTATAGTCAATATGCGCTGGGGAGGGTGAACTGAGCTATAGCTACATCACTTGCAGAGGAATAGCTAAGATAACCACCTAGATGATGGAACAATCTATGGAAGTTTTAACTCTAATGAAATACTGACTTCCATGTCAACATGACAAGTTTTTAATCTCAACCATAGGCACTCTTGGGTTGCTAATGTTCTATAACTCCCCAGGATTTTTAATTGCACTAAAATATATATAGCTGTTATATGGAAAATACGTGTGATTTCCTTCAAACATGATATTGTGTCATCTCCAGAGACCCACAAAGAAGCACATCTTCAACTCAATCGACAGGAGGCAAACGAGACAGCTACTACACTATTTAGATTATAAGATGCATGAAACGTTCTGACAGACCTGTTTGTTGCGGGTCCTTTCCTCTTCATGAAAAGCTAATTCCTATAAGAAAGAAAACAGAAATCAAGGTTTTGACTTTACTAAGGACAAAGCAAATTTTGGATGGAAGCCATATGCTGAAGTAGCAGAAGGAAACAATAAAGTCATACCTCCTCCTCATACTTATCTATATCAGGATATAAAGCTGCAATAAGAGCATCATAGTTTGGATCATCTCTCAAAGAACGTCGACTTGCACAATGGGTACGACAAGCAGGACACTCATTGTTTCTGTATTTAATAGCATAGCATAAATTTGAATGCATAACGAATCCTTCTGTAAATTCACCTTTAAGTATAAGAATAGGATAAAGCAAGGTTTACTAAGTTAATCATACCCCATTCGCATTGATTTGTCAATGCATTCTCTGCAAAAGCGATGAAGGCATTCCATTACAGTACGTGTTTTCTTTATGATTCCTGCAAGTGAAAAAGCATGGTTGCTATTCCTTTCAGAAGATAAAAACCAAACAAAGACGATATAGTAACATGATTAAAAGGTTAGTCATGCACACTACCGAGACTTGAAAGCATCATCATCTATTATGCCAGAATTTGGAAATCGCGAATCCCTGAACCCAAAAGATAAGGCCAGCCCTAGCCTCTTGTTTCAACCAATCTTTTTTATCTGTATATCATTGGTGTGTACATGAATTTGCAGCAAACAGTATGCAAAGAGTTCAATAGCATGGCTGGGTACTAAATACTACTCCATAGTGTACATTATTGACCAACCTACGTTTAGTGATGTACACTGAGGTTCTTTAGAAGGCTGTTCAATCGTCAAAGTTAACAGAGAACTGTCTATCTTCTACATTTTGCTCGATTTCGAAATATTGTAAGTCACACTTTAGATTACTTGTGCACCAAGGCTAGGCACACAAGTGTTAGATAAAAAGCTTTGGCAACACTTGAAGGTCTAGAACAAGGAAACATACTAGCTGTATTCTGTAGAATTACAAAAAAAGGTCGAAAATGGCCTTTACATTAAATCAAGAATTGAAGGAACACAGACAAATAAACTATGGCAATGAGAGTCTTGAGCATTTGGCCTAGTGGTCATGCTTTTGAGGACACTTGTAGAGGTCTCGAGTTCGAGCCTCCGGTATCCCCAACCCCATACCCCCTTTGTATCAAGAAAAAAAAACTATGGCGATGAGAACATGGTACTTCATTTTCTATCCTTTGACTTACTCCTCAATATTTTGAATGTTTCTAGTAGCTACAACTACAAAAAAAAAAAAGAAAAAAGAAAGAAAACCTAAAGTCCTCTATTATTCAGATGGTTCCAAATTATTTTTAGCAACTAAAAGGTTGAATTCATGCTATCATACCACATGCACCACGCAGAACAGTTCAGTTCTACCTAAACATGACGATGGAATTTCAGATAGGGAAGATAATATAACTGGAGCCAAATCTTACCTAAGCATATTGGACACTGCACTTCTTTCCGTATTTCTGGGAGTTCTACAGAGACAAATCTACAAAGAGAACAGACATTACATCTCAAAATGAATCGCAGTTGAGTAGCTATGGTTCACCCATATAAATGATGGATGGAAACAAAATTTAACATTTCTAGAAAGAAAAGTTTTTTCCTTCCCGTTCGTTAAAGAAAAAGAGTAGATAAGCAAACCAAATGTAAAATATGAAATTCTACAAAACTACGAAAATTAATTTAAAAAATGCTACTACAATTTTTCAGCATATAAAAAAATAAATATATGCGTTCAACATTTAAGGAAAAATTATTTATTATAAGTACAACGATAGTGGCAAGCATCAGTTAATGTGAAAATGGCTCACTCACTCTTCACTCTAATCACCAAGTGTTTAGCACTGGCTCCATTGTTAGGGATTCAGATCCCCTTAACTTTATCTAACAAACCATTCTGCTAAATTTTTGCCTTGCTCAATGTTGAAAGTTGAATCAGGGCCTCATTAAATGCTTTGAGGGGCAAAGTTATACTCCATATGTGTTGGAACCTTGGTGTATGAGCAGAAAATACAGGTACGAATTCCTCAACTGTTAGCCATGATTTTTTTTTCTATGTCAGTACTTAACATTGTAGAGGTATTTTTCTCACTAAATGCTTTCCTTAAGCAAAGGAAAAGCATGGCATACACTCAGAGAATAAAACCGAGTCCAAATTGCCATCTTATGCACTCACGAAGATACAAGCAGATCCTGCACATGAAAGCCTTCAGGACACAGATATTTCATCTTTGTGGCTAGAATAGAATCTTATGAACTAGAGTGAGAAATAGACTGACACTACCCCAGACTGCATGTACTAGATCACATCTAAAGTAAGTTCTCTTGATTCAAGCTGAACAGAGCTTTTACATGGAAGAGCATCCTAAGCCTAACAACTTAAATCTGATGTTCTGTCTGACATTTTGAGGCCCTAAAACATGTTTAGATATATTGGATGGATCTCGTGGAACCTGTTTATCTACCCAACCATAGTGCACACAACAAAATCATAGTGGCCGGCTAAGTCACACAATACTCAGGGACATTACATCAGTATACAGCAGAAATTATCAGTCTAACTACTCACTATAAAAGTCAACACCATTCATGAAGGCAGCCCTCGCAGGGAAGACGTAACTTGTCCATTTCCAAGTTTAGTTGACCTCTTGAAGTCGATTAACTGAACTTTATAACCCCTGAAGTTCATGTTCCAGTTACGACTTACGAGCGTAAACAGGATCAGATCGTGACGTGCAACACCACAAGAACCCAGAAAAAAGAAGAGGAAAAGAAATGCTGTGTCTTACACAAAGTGAAGACATTGGCATAGTTGGAATAAATCCTGTAATATGCAGCAAATCTCATGAACGACTAAATCGCGAAAGTAGAAACACTCGCCAACACAAGCAGCGAAGTCGAAGCAACCTTCGCACGCCACAGCACAGCAGGAAACTGATAATGCAAACGCAGAACCACGAAGAGCACTTCTAGAAGTAGCTAAAGACAAAATAAGAAAACAATATGGAAGGATAAAGTACTCTGGTGTCTCCTGCGAAGTAGAGGACTCGCTCTCATCAGAATCTGAGGAACAGAATCGAACACAGGATCAACTTCGCAACCATTAGAGCAAATGGTCACAATATAAACAGACACATGAGAGACAGGTTACCTTTTCCTTCAGCGTCATCGTCACCTTCATCATCATCATCTTCTTCTTCATCTTCCTCCTCGTCTTTGTCTCCTCCATCTTCTACTTGTTCGCCATCGCCTTCTACTTGTGACTTTGGTTCGCTGTCCGTTTGTTCTTGCGGCTGCTCTTGGTCATGTTCGTCCTCCGTCTGCTCAAGCTCTCGTTCATCGCGTCGAGATTGCTTGGGTTGGCTGGGTCGGTGGTCGGGGAATTGGTGGCGGTCATGGAGATTCTCCGGCATTGAGCGCTTCTGGGCAGGCATTTGATTCGATGGTCAAGCTATGGCGGATCTCGAACGGCGGAGGAGAGAGATTGAGGAGAGTTGCTTGTGCCTCTCCTCTTTTTCGTGCGTGTGTAGAAAAGGAAGGAAGAAGCAGCAGGAAGGAACAGATGGGGGGAGAGAATGGAGATTTCAGTTCGCCTCTCTCTCTCTCTCTCTCTTTTGTTTTGTTTTGTTTTGTTTTTGTTTTCTTTCCCTTTGTTCGGACTAACAACGTCGGATTTGGCCATCGAAGTTTAGTATCCCTGACAATGTGGCCTTCACTCTTTTTACTGCACACATTCCCACCCTGCACCGTTTTTATAAAGATCTACTCCTATTAGGTTAGTGAAGTGATTAATTGGTCTTTTTAGTGACAACACACACGCACACGTTTAAAGACAATAAAATCAATCAATTGAGAATGAATTGTAAATTTTAATCACATAAATCAATTAGTTCATTGAATTAAGTGAATACTAACTACTCACTATAAAAGTCAACACCATTCATGAAGGCAGCCCTCGCAGGGAAGACGTAACTTGTCCATTTCCAAGTTTAGTTGACCTCTTGAAGTCGATTAACTGAACTTTATAACCCCTGAAGTTCATGTTCCAGTTACGACTTACGAGCGTAAACAGGATCAGATCGTGACGTGCAACACCACAAGAACCCAGAAAAAAGAAGAGGAAAAGAAATGCTGTGTCTTACACAAAGTGAAGACATTGGCATAGTTGGAATAAATCCTGTAATATGCAGCAAATCTCATGAACGACTAAATCGCGAAAGTAGAAACACTCGCCAACACAAGCAGCGAAGTCGAAGCAACCTTCGCACGCCACAGCACAGCAGGAAACTGATAATGCAAACGCAGAACCACGAAGAGCACTTCTAGAAGTAGCTAAAGACAAAATAAGAAAACAATATGGAAGGATAAAGTACTCTGGTGTCTCCTGCGAAGTAGAGGACTCGCTCTCATCAGAATCTGAGGAACAGAATCGAACACAGGATCAACTTCGCAACCATTAGAGCAAATGGTCACAATATAAACAGACACATGAGAGACAGGTTACCTTTTCCTTCAGCGTCATCGTCACCTTCATCATCATCATCTTCTTCTTCATCTTCCTCCTCGTCTTTGTCTCCTCCATCTTCTACTTGTTCGCCATCGCCTTCTACTTGTGACTTTGGTTCGCTGTCCGTTTGTTCTTGCGGCTGCTCTTGGTCATGTTCGTCCTCCGTCTGCTCAAGCTCTCGTTCATCGCGTCGAGATTGCTTGGGTTGGCTGGGTCGGTGGTCGGGGAATTGGTGGCGGTCATGGAGATTCTCCGGCATTGAGCGCTTCTGGGCAGGCATTTGATTCGATGGTCAAGCTATGGCGGATCTCGAACGGCGGAGGAGAGAGATTGAGGAGAGTTGCTTGTGCCTCTCCTCTTTTTCGTGCGTGTGTAGAAAAGGAAGGAAGAAGCAGCAGGAAGGAACAGATGGGGGGAGAGAATGGAGATTTCAGTTCGCCTCTCTCTCTCTCTCTCTTTTGTTTTGTTTTGTTTTGTTTTTGTTTTCTTTCCCTTTGTTCGGACTAACAACGTCGGATTTGGCCATCGAAGTTTAGTATCCCTGACAATGTGGCCTTCACTCTTTTTACTGCACACATTCCCACCCTGCACCGTTTTTATAAAGATCTACTCCTATTAGGTTAGTGAAGTGATTAATTGGTCTTTTTAGTGACAACACACACGCACACGTTTAAAGACAATAAAATCAATCAATTGAGAATGAATTGTAAATTTTAATCACATAAATCAATTAGTTCATTGAATTAAGTGAATTATCATTAACCAATGGGCAATAGAAACATAAAACTTGTTCCGTTTAATAGAGTACTGCATGATAGTTATTGTAAATGACACTCAATTTTCAATTGAAAATACATTGTAATCTAATGTGTTCAAAAAAGAGAGCTTGATGGAACTTATGAAAATACTAGAAAGGAGGGGGAAAAGGATTGCTGGTCAAAATTGGAAGCTTCTGATGGCCACCGTGACTGTGAGTTTATTCTTGGAGTCCGTTTATTTATCACATATGTGGAAAAACACCTACCTAAATGTACTACTAATTAACTAATTTAACTAACTAACCTAATAAATTAAAAAGACTAAAACACCCTTTATATAAATTTTTGAAGAGGGTAAATTTGACATTTTCATGGTATGTGTTTTTTCACATATGTGGTAAATAGACACCCACTTACTCTTGTGCTATTGAACAAAAAGATTTAGAAGAAGAAGATAAAAAATGATTTCTGTGTTTTTCCCCTCACATAACACTAACAGCACAGGAGCATGGTTGAGAAAACCGGACCGGACCGGCCGGTCGGACCGGTTGGACCGCGAACTGGTTGCTTGTCCGGTCCGGTTTTCGGTTTTGGGGCCTCTTCTTAGAAACCGGTGAGAACCGGTGGAAACCGGCGGAACCGGACAAAACCGGCGAACCGGTTGAACCGGAAACCGCCGGTTTTCAAGAAAAAATGTTTTTAAAAAAAATTAAAATTTTTTATTTTACATTTTTTAATGCTCATTGTAATTTTAAAGCATATATGTGCTAACTATTTTAAGTTTTGATGGATATATGTTCTTGAGTTTATTATAAATTACTTATTTACTTTAAGATGAATGATAAATGTTAGATATACCGCGTATTTAACTAATACCGGTTGAACCGGTGACTCAATCGGTCAAACCGGTCAGACCGTGAACCGGTAGCTTGAACGGTTCTGTGTCCGGTTCGGTTTTATAAACCATGCACAGGAGACGCGAGGAGATCGGAATGCAGCTACCAAGCACATGTTGGCTCGATGAGCGCCCTCCTGTCCTGCCTCCCTCCCATCTCCCGCTCGCTAGTCCACCTCCACGTTAATAGGGTTTCAAACTTAGGAGGAGAGGATTTTCATGAGGTGAGAAATTGAAGAATCATCGTGGATTCTCGTGAGGTGAAAAAATATATATTAGAGGGTTTCAAACTTAGGAGGGTAGATGAGAAATTGAAGAATCACCGTGAATTCTCGTAAGATGAAATAATAATATTTAGAAACTATTTAGAAACTATATATTCATTTATTATTTGCATATAAATTATTAATTTTTAGTTATTAAAATATTGAATAATAAAAATCATAGATTAAATGTTGAATTCCATTTTTTCACGGTGAAAAACTGATTTTCACCTCAAGTATTTTTTGAGGAGTGAAAAACTTCCAAAATCAACATGAATTTTAGAAGTGAATCACTCCTCATCCACACCTCCACAAAACGAAGTTTGAAGCCCCCTAATGTCTCCTTTACCCTATTGTTTACCTTTTCATTTGCAAAAAATTATCTTAATTAATTTTATTATTTCTCAAATTTTAATAAAAAAACAGATGATAGATTTATTGAATTTTTTCCATTGAAAAAAACTACTAGTATTTAGAAATCACAAGTACTCCATTAATTTACTTGATGCAATAAGCCAGTAAGTTTTACATACTTCCTCCGTCCGTAAATAAATTGTGCATATTCCTTTTCTGGATGTCCTAAAAAATTGGTGTATTTCCTTTTTTAGAAACTTTTGGTGAGTTATTTTACTTAATTACCCATAACATTCTATCCATATTTAGAGCCAAAAGAAATACACCATTTATTTAGGGAATATTTTTTACTAAATTTTTTTCTTCTCACCATTTCTTAATTTTAATATCAAATGAAATGCACCATTTATTTAGAGACGGAGGAAGTATCATTTTATATTTAAAAAAACCATTCACAGAGTACTAAATGTTGGTACATAAATCAAACATTTACATAGTAGTAGTTTGGCAAAAAGAACCGAAAAATTATAAAGCCCTAAATTTAACTACTTGACATTACTTTTTTTATTATGGGTAAAAGCTTTGTATTAATCATTCATAAGAGGAAAATTACAAAGCAGAGGGAAAGAAACGACAACCATGCTGACAAATCAGCTTGAACCTGGCGCTGGGGGGAAGCCTGAAGAAAACTACCGGCATAAATCATTGTATTAACTAGATAAACCAAAAGTAATAGTAAAGTGTTAGAACAGAAGAAGTAAACTAGATTAACTAAAGAGCTAAGAAATAAAAGATAGTGCGACCATAATTACATTTACCCAATCCCTATACTACAAACTAGGGAGACGAACATCTGTCGACCCTGGCCAACTTGCTAGCCCAAGATCGGAGGTATAGAGTTACAAAGGTGCCACAGATTCACATTCCTGTGAACAGTTGGGGGATGGGGCTAATAAATGATTATGGTCATTATTATACATAGTAGTAGTTCATTAAATCCCTAGCTAGCTATGACAGAAGAGAGAGAGCATGCATGGCTGATCATCTGATATGGCAATGCTTGTACCCACCAGTTTCTTGGATACTAAGCTTGATCCTTCGCCTATGATCATCTACCGGCCCACATATCATATCTTGAACCTCAGTACTACTAGTGGTTGCTCCTTTCCGGCTGGAGCCCTGATCTCCCACTCCCAGCTGAGCCTCGCCCAAGTTCTTCCTTCTGCGTTCATTGTGTCCGGCCAGACGCCTGCGACAACTTCTCTTGGTGTCATCAAATTCTCCCACTTCATGGAATCTGCATTGCATTTCAACACCATCATTATCATCATATCATCATACCGGGTCAGACTCATGAGCTATTAGATTGTAGCACTATTATCAGAAAAGAGGGCTCAACAACAAAAGCAGAAAAGTCTGAAAAGAAATGAAAATAACAATTGACCTACCTACCAAATGGAAGAGTAGCAATAAATAAAAGACAGGATGAGATGGTAACAGACCATTAAACAACTGGCAACTAACTGGAATCAGTCACAAAAAGCGACTTAAGTATATTAATTGGTTAGTGTTCCCTGGACATGTGTCCATATTTTATTGAGCATACAGGACAACCCAATCCACTAACTAACAGCAGCGACCAGTTTTCATTCTTCCAGGAGCAGAATTAGCAGACAGACGCCAGTTTACTGTTGAGCTAAGGCGAAGATTTGTTCAACTGCTAAATCCCCCTTTTCTCTATACCAAACCCTCTTTCAGCTGGGAGAAGTGTAACAACTAAAGATTCCCAACTACTATGTGTTTCTGTGAACTAGATCAATCATTTGAAACACATAATCTTTCGAAGAACCAGCAATCTTGCGCTTTCTGGGTTTCGTTAATTCATACCCCGTATGACAGCTGATTCGAAGTGGAAAGGAGAAACGGTGTATTAATTTCGGATAACTTGCATAGGAGTAAATTATAACGGGGTGAAATTATAACGGCGTGAAAGAAGTTAGAACCTGCTGCATTGTTGGCAGAAACGCTGTCGTATTCCAGAAACGAGAACAACCTGAGCCTTAGCATGCTGCTCACACACCTTATGCCTCCGGTGGTACTGCTTGGCGTCGCTCAGATCGGCGACACACTTCTCCACCTGACAACCCTTGCCACCGCCGCTGCCACCAGATCCCTTCTTGGCCAGCCCAGCGGCGGACGACAACCTCTTCTTCTTGGCGGCGCCGTCATCTTCCTCCGCCGCACACCCACCACCAACTAAATGATCTAGGCCATCATCATCGGAGTCGAAATTGGCCTCCCTCTTCGCCATTTTCTCAATCTTGAGCTTCCCCTTGGAATCCATGGGTTGGGAATCAAGGGCAAGAAATACTATAAGTGAGAGAAGCGAGCAAAAAGAGATGCGAGTGTGTGCGAGAAAGTGCACGAGTGTGGGAGAAAAGGAGAAAGCTGAGGGAGATGATGGAGAAAGGTGAGAGAGTAAAGGGGAAGGAAATGAGGACCACACAGGTTCCATTTTTCCAATAGGATGGTACTACTTTGTTTGGTTTTGTGTAGGCGTGTAGGGGGAGGTGGCTTTGCTTCGGTTGTTTGATTGATTAACAAGTAACAAAAAGCAACATACTCCATATTTACTTATTTATTTACTAAATAAATAAAGACAGCCGACACACTCGACACTCGTAGTAAAAAAAAAAGGAGAGAGAAAATATGGGTTGTGTTGTGTTATTCTTTTGGGCTAATTATAGTTATTCTGGTTAGATTTTTTTTATTACTCCATTCTTCTTAAGGGTCAGTCACCAACTTTTTATTCTCAATTTTTTTTCAACTTTCCAATTTTTAATATATTTAATAATAAATTCATTATTTTAATATAAAATAATATTTTTCTCAAATTCTCTACTCACATATATCTTATCCATCAATCAAAATACATAATCCCAAATTTTTCAAAAATTTTTTTATCCTTCACTGAATTGACACTAAATTTTTTTCAGGTTTAGATGTGTTGAAAAAAAACATCAACAAGCAGCATTTAGCCATTAAGTTTTTACATAAACTTTATGTTCTAATAATGTTGATATTTTTCTTTTTGGATTGTTGCATTAAAATTTAGGGTCATGTAAATTTAATTATTGTATCACTAGGGTTCTATTTTAACTTTTTATACCACTAAAGTCTTGTTTTCACTTTTTGTTTATTTGTGGTCCTTTTTCGACGTTTGCCGTCAGTTTGGCCGTTTGAGTTGTGAAGTTACGAAAATACCCTTTCTCTATTTTTAGCAGTCCAGCATGGAAAAAAATGTCCGGGAGTGGACACGATGGAGACATTTAAAATCAGAGATACTTCATCTTCCTCCCTCTCCATTAATGCTCTCAACAACCAACCAACCAACCCACCCACTATTAGTCACGAAACCCTCAGTCTACTAAGCAAGGGTTGAACGAAACCTTTACCTCGTCGTGAATCCAGTTGGGCGGTGCTCCATCGTCGCTTCAAAGAACAGTTTTTTCTTGCACCGCTGTTCGCTACTGATATGTCGCAGTTAATTTCGACCACTGTGAAGAAAAAGGCAAAGGGACCGTACCGTCGCATCGACAATTGGAGAAGAAGAAGGAAGCATGAAGTAGATCTGGAGTACGGTGAGTGTGATTCGGGATTTGTGTGAGTCGCAGTTAATTTTTACTTTGATTTTTCTGATTCAATTTGTCAATTGCTTTGTCAATAAGTGCGGCAGAACATTGGACTTTCTTTTGTTTATGTATGGTAATGGATGATCATTCTTTATCTTCCCTTTTTTTATTTGCAGTGGAGACAAGCCCAAGGTTCACTGCTTATATACACCATAGTGGATTTTTTTGGTACTTGCCTTGGAAGGTCTATGTAGGGGTATTCAGATCACTATGATTTATGTAATGTAGACAAATTTTGTATTGAAGATGTGGATGATATCTGCCATGACCTAAGGTATGAAGGGTATGTAAATTACCTATGGGGTAGTCGACCTATAGACCCGGGAGATAGCGATTTAGTGTATGAATAATTGAAGAATGACAATGATACGAGGAGGTTGGTAGCTAGTGCCTACTTGCATAAGATTGTACATATCTATCTGGAGGAAATGACAGAGGATGATATGAGAAAGTATGAATTGGACAATTGTGTTAAGAGAATTGAAGGTGAGATCAAGGGACACTGTGAAATAATTGATTTGGAAGAAGACAACCCAAAATTGGTATATGTTGAAATGAGAAAGGGGGTAAGTGGAGGGAAGAAAAAGAAAAAAAATCTTTTACCTACAGTGGTATGACACCCTAAATATTGAGAGGGAAGTTAAATACTGTTGAAGATGGTGAAGTTGTGACAGCAAAGGCAACTGATGGTGAGAGAGGTAATGAAGATGAGGTGCGTTATGAAACATATGAGATTGAAGAGGAGGGTGATATAGATGAAAGGAGAGTGTAGGGAGAAGAAGTTGTGACATGAGATGCAGTTGATGGTGATAGAGGCAATCGAGAGGAGGTTCTGTATTGACCATATGAGAGGCCATTGAGGGTTTTGTAGATGAATTGCAACTAAGTGATAAGGTTTAAGAAGTATAGATTGAATGAAACATTGACGAGGAAAGAAAAGTAAATGAAGAGCATGTGGTTAGTGTAGATAAAGTTAAAGCTGCTGACATTGACGGGTCAGAGGATGCAGAAGGTAGTTGACTAGATTTATTTTTGTCTATTTTGAATTGGTGCAGTAGGACTACAAAATGACATAAGTTTTATTTTAAGGTCTGCAATTGTACATGTATGATATTTGTTAACTTAACTTTGTGCAGAAAGTGAAGCCGATGAAGGTGATAATTGGTGTTCTTCTCTATCAAATGTATCAAGTAATTGCATAAACTACAAAACATTTATTAAATCTTATAGGTTTGTTGCGAATCTGATATGTTTCTTCTGACTTAGATAATTGGTGTTCTTATCCATCAAATGTTTCTTCTGACTTCGATGAATTGTGAATCTGATATCTGAGAAATTTATTATAGGATGCAGCAGGAGCACCATATAAAGGGGCAAAAAAGCAACAAATAGAGCTTATCAAGGGTGTGGATCAACGTGCATATGATTGGTTGATGCAGCTAGAACCATCACAATGGACCATGTCACATTTTAGTCCATTCCCAAAGCGTGACATCCTCCTCCTCAACAATACATGTGAGTGTTTTAACAGGTTTATCCTAGATGCAAGAGACAAATCAATTCTTACAATGCTTGAGATGGTGAGATGCGAATTAATGATGAGAATTGCAAGAAAAAGAGAACTCTAGGAGAAGTGGACAATCGAAATCTGTCCTAAAATCCTTGCAAAGTTGAACAAACAGATCATGGTTGCAGTTGATTGCAATCCTATCCACAATGGGGGGTTCAAAATTTGAAGTGGAGACCACTTCAGCATGATATGCAGTAGATATTTCAGTCAGAACTTGCTCTTGCGGAAAATGGGATATCAATGGAATACCATGCAGGAACGCATATTCTGTTTTGACTCTCAACCGCGATAAAATGAGGATTGTGTTGGATGAAGTCTATTGGGTTGACAAGCACAAGGAGATATACTCGCACATCATCCACCCATTGAGGAGCATGGGAAAATGGAAGGAGACAAACTGGTGTGAGGTCAAATTACCAAGGAAGATAAGAACCAAGAGAGGGAGGCTGGCAATGAAGAGGAAGCTGGATAGGGGTGTGCATGGTTCGGCCAAACCGAAAAAACCAATAACCGACCCGCCTTCGGTTTTTTCGGTTCGATCAATTCGGGTTTTCGGTTCGGTTTCGGTCAAAACCGAATAACGGTTAATTCTGTTCGGTTCGGATTTGGGGTTTGGTTTTTTCGGTCACCGAAAAAACCGAACTCATTTATTTTATAATTTTTTTACATTTAATTTATGTTGGTATTTTTTTTTTTCATATTTTGGACATTTTTTGAATCATCTTGTTGCAATTGTTTTGTTTCATTCAACAAGTTTAGGGAGGTGATAGAAAAAATAGGAAAATTTTTGTCAAAATTATAATTTACCAAAATTTTTGGTTTATTCGGTTAAAAACCGAACCGTTCGGTTTCGGTTTATTCGGTTTTATGGGTGAGTTCGGTTTATTCGGTTTATTACGGTCCAAAACCGAAAATCGAATTAACCGGTCAATTCGGTTCGGTTTTAACTGAACCGACCTAATACCCAGCCCTAAAGCTAAAGGCTGGTGAGGAACCCATTACTAGGGCTATGAGAAGGACTGGAAGTCCTAACAAATGTGGCAGCTGCAATAAGAGTGTGCATAATAAGAAGACTTGCAAGACACCTACTTCAATATCAAGATCAAAAAGAAAGAGATCTGCTCAAAGTACGCCTAAACAGAAGAGATCAAAGAAGCGGACTGTTAGAAGGGAGGCACCTGATCCACAACCACAAACTGAAAATGTCTTTGTGCGAACTAGACAAAAGGTAAGAAGACTGCATATGATTTATAAATCAAAGGATAAACTATATAATTTTAATGACTGATTTGGGTACGTTGATCCACAGATAAATACAAGGTCTGGAGGAGGGACAATGACCAGACCACCAATTTCAAAGAACAAATTTGTTGAGACAAGGGCAACAACTACACCAGTGCCAAAGAAGAGGGGTCGGCTACCAAAGGAAGGGAAAACACACGGAGAAGGCAACAAAGGGAAGGGAAAAAAAAGAAAACAATTAAAAAGTGATGGTTAAGAGTAATCGTAGCACTTTTGTCAAACTTTTGAGGACTTTCTCACTTTTGTGTATGATCTGATATGGTAGAATGATATAGTACAATATGATTTAGGACGAATGAAGAAGGTTAATTATAACAAATCATTCTGGTATGACATGCTTCGTACATTGGGTAATTATTTTGTCAAACAGGTGCTCAGAAATGCAAATAGGTCATGCTTCTTTAAGGACCATAGTAGGACAAACTAATTTTAATTAGGATGTCAATAGGACAACACGTTTTAAACTAGGACACTAATAGTACAACACTTTTTAAATAAGGACTACAATAGTGCACCAATTTTAAACGTACGACTATAATAGTACAACACTTTTTAAATCAGGACTACAATATGACAACAAGTTAAAACTAACATAAAGTTGCAAGTGGCGACATCCATCCTTCCAAAGAACATTAAATCCCTACAAACATAAAGAGAAAGAAACCACCAATACAGACACCAACATTTATCCATACAAACGCCAAATGAAAAACACTCAAGAAGCCACAAAAAGGAACTTCAGTTTGTTGTTATGCTTCCTCAAATACCCAACTCTTGCCTCCACAGCTTCATCGTTGTTCTACTTCTTCTTCTCAAACATTTCTCTCTTCTCCGCTTCTCCAGCTTATGCAACAGATGAATGAATCAAACGATCAACAAAAACCCATGATCTTGAGCTGGGCCGATTTCATGGCGGCTCCACCATACTTGACCACAATCGTCCTACCCTTGAATTTCTGGATGCACGTGAGTGATTTAGAGAGGATGTTGACGAGGAGCTGATCCTGGGTGAGAGAAGGTGCTGAGGAAGATTGGGGTGGGCCAACAATGGTGATCAGAGCACGATTCAGAGAGGATTTCGAGCTCTACTGGGGTTGAGTGGCCGATTGAATAAATAGGTAGGTAGTTAGTGGATGAATTCGTCAATTTCTAAAAACTTTAGGGCTAAGTGTGGATTTAATTTAACGACAGTGGCAAACGGGGACAAAAAACAATAACGTTGATAGTATAGAAAACCGATTTTAAAAATAATGACAAAAATAATATTTTGACCAAATATTGATGATAAAAAGAGAATTTTCCCTAAATTACGCTGGCAAAAGAAGTTCAAATTTGAAGAGAAATATTTTCCCTCTATTTTCCTCCGCCACCCGCACCGCCCGAATCTGCACGGAAGCTGGAGAGCAAAGACCACATGACTGTCCCAACAGCGGCTTCCGCTAATTCTAAATCAGCGCAGGACCCTCTACTTCCATGGCTCATGTACTCGCTAAATTTTGATTACTCTTTTCGTGCTTATGATCGTGTTTCTTTTGGTTCTTCCCTGAAATTTCGTTTATGACGAAAGTTGTTGCTCGTTCCAGGTCGATAAAGGACGCATTCGAGGATTGGCGTTCCGGCAACCACTCCGATTCGGATCTGGACAAGCTCTCGACGAATTGTTTCTCGGATTTTAAGAAAAATGCTCAGTACAGGAACGACATTCGGTTTCTCAAGATCTGTCTAATTCGTGTACTCTCAGCTTCATCTTCACTATTTTGCTTCTTATCTATCTGTTGAGACCAAAGTAATTTCTGCCATCATTCTGTAGAAGTTAGAGTCGAGTAGGATCTGGCTGTGATCGTCCTATTTCGTGAATGCGTTTGATATTTGTTTTCCCTTGTATCCCTAAGTCATACAGTTATCAGATGTGTTCAATTACACACGAGGAGTCGGTTTAGTGCTACTGCTTGCCGTGATTGTGTTATTAACACTTTTATGGTCTTTTTGTAGATGGATTGCGCTGAAGATTATGAAAGGGTTTATAAAGAAGTTGAGGAGAACCATATATGTGTCGGACATGCTGTGCGTTATGAATGGTTTGCGAATTTTCTAGAGGGGAAAGAGAAGTGGCTAGAGGCACACATGGTTTACCAGTCTGGAATATCGAGGTACTCATCTCATTTTACATAGATTTTCCTTTGTGCACATTTTTCTTTCTTAAAAATGTTTGCTGAATGCTGTTGCTGGGCTATGAATAGAAATGCTGAGCCATTGGAGAGATTAAAGCTTGCTTACTCGTTGTTCATGGAAAGAATGGCTAGGTGCCTTGATGCTACTCTTCGGAGGGTAAGTCAATTTGAAGGAGTGGCAAAGTTACAGCATCTAATTCATATCCGATTTATTACAAGGGCTTGTTGCATGAATGCATGTTTGGTTTGGTGACTGCAGCTTCAACACATTCAGAATTCTTCTATGTTTGTTTTATTCTCTCTCATAAACCTCAGAATCAGTCTTGTTTGCTCGTTTCTTGAAAAATTGGAGGCACTTCTTCTTGAAAGTACTCAATCATGACTTTGTCAATTGTTTTGCCGTGTATCATGCCTACAAACAACATTTTTAACAAACGAGACTGTAGAGACGAGTCCCTGCACATAAATCCTTCAACTGGTGAAACGTAAACAAATACTCCGCACCACAAAACTTTGGCGTCACAGTCAACTTCTTAACGTGGCTACTGATCCCAAATACCACTGCATTCCTTTCTTTGTAATATTCTTTTATTCTTTGAACGTATTTACTGAGAATAGCTGCTAATGGGATGTTTAACAAAAATGCCTAACTTGAGGTTATGAATTGATTTTTTCTCTTGTTTGCATTATGGGATAAATCATGGTCTTCTTACAATTAAAAAAGGATTAACAGTCTTCATCCTCTTATTTATGTTACTATCCAACTTCTTTATATCACTAGTCTGCTGTATGTTTATACTTCTTATGAGTAGAGGTGTAGTGGTAAGAAGAATGATCTGATCACTTTTAAATCGCAGATGAATGGTGGTTTTTCAGAGCCTAGAAAAGATTATGTTAATCCGTGGTCCTCATCCACCATAGAAGATCTTTTGAACAACATTGATCCTCAGATTTCAAATTATGAGGTTGGCTTCAGAAAACTTTATTTTTAATCCCACCTCACAGTCCCTTTGCAGTTCCTTCATTGTTAGACCAACATGTTCTGATTAAAGCCTTTTTTCCATCTGTCCAGGGGTGCCAATTGAGTAGAAAAGCTTACACCGGAAAAGTGACATTATCTTCTTTGAAGAATTCATCAAAGAATAAAATCATTGAATTAGGTAATCTTCATTTGCATAGGTCTGTTGACTTCTAGAATCCATTGAAAAGACACACAAAAAGTATAGTATAAAATCAGAAACTGTTTCAGATATGTAGCAACCAGTACCTCTAAAAAAGCCTAAATTGTTTAGTTTTCAAGTACAGTCAATTGATAGTATATTAATTCAGTGACCGTTGAGGGAAAACAAGAATTGTAGGATGGGTGTAAATATGTTACAGGAACAGGTTCTTGTAGAAATATGTACATGTTTTATGGCCTCATGAATGACATTTTCATCATTGTATGTCATAAACTCTATCATGATTTATGTTGGCCAACTTTTCATGACTAATACTCTATTTTTTCCCTTATTCTGAGCAAAGTTATATCATAATTAATAATTTATGCTGGTAGGTCAAGAAAGAAAATGCCACTTTCAAGGACCAAATATTATTTTTTAGGGTGAATATGATTGTTTTTAGTTGTTCTACCTTGAAGGTAAAATCAAGTACCATATCAAAGGCTGCGCTGGTCAAGGTGGATTTGCTCAAGTATATAAAGCATGTATTGACAGTAATCTTGATGAAATAGTGGCTCTAAAGGTTCTAGCTAAAACTTTATCCCTTGTTAACCCTGCAAATATTAGATATAGCTCGATGGATTTCATTATAATATCATTTTGCAGATACAAATGCCACCTTTTCCTTGGGAGTTTTACATGTATTGTCAACTTGATCAGCGCATCTCAGGCAAACATGTATGCTTAGATTCTGTTTAAGAACTTAACTTCCGTTTGTTCTGCTCTATCTGCTTATCACTTTGATTTCATCTTTTCAGAGACCTAGGTTTGGTGTTGCTGAGAAACTCCATCTTTATTCAGACTGTAGCATACTTGTCTGCAAATATCTCTGTCATGGGACACTTCAGGTATTTCAGTTAACTATTCTATTGAGTCAACCATGGTAACAACTAACAACCTTTTCCGAATAACCTTCTAGAAGTTGGGAAAATGTCCGGAAAAGAACAGTAATTGCATGAGACAGTTCTGTGACATTTGCACTTTAAATCTAACTGCAGGATGCAATAAATTCCTATGTGGTGACAGGTAAAACCATGGAAGAGCCATTATGCATGTATTACACGATAGAAATACTTCAGATGTTGGAAACTCTACATGCAGTCGGGATAATCCATGGTGACTTTAAACCTGATAATCTGCTAATTCGTTATGCTAAGTAAGCACTCTTGTCATATCCCTTTGGCATTTTCTTTAAAACCAATGAAACTAGCTCAGCATTTAAGCATTTAGGAACATATATCCATTTGTAATGTTCATATGGGTGGACTATCTTGAGCTAGAGAGGACCACTCCGTTTTTCTCTACAGAGTTAGGATCTGCGACTCTGCGTCCACCTAGCTTTGCTATCTTCTTTCCACTTCATTTGACTGAATGGTTTGCCCTTGGTGGTTAAAAGTATACAATATCAGAAAATACGCTTGGGGCTTAACATTGTTAATGGTAACTCAACCTCTGAAGAACCAATTTCTTTTGGCACTGGCGAAAGTTTTGTGTCTCCATGGTTGCATTGGCCAACTGGTCTACCTATGGTATTGGATAAGGGTCCTTGGGGCATGCCCTATTGATGTCCGTGAAGTCCATACACATTTGAACAGAGCAACGTTATGTTTAACATTGAGCATATTCTTAAACTGATACTAGTTCTCTGAAGTAGAGATCCTTTTTAGATCATAGAGGACCTCAAGATCCAATAATGTTCATTTCTTCTTCTTACTAATAGGAAGCATCTTTACCTAATAAATCACGAGCTGCGCATGCTTTCTGTAAGAGTTGCGGTGATATTCATCATGTTTTCCATGTTTTCTTCCTCAAATTCCATATTAAACTTCAGCCAATTTTGGCCTGCATTTCTCCAGATATATCTCATGGCAATCTTTTTAGTTTTGCTAGTGACGTACTGATATTACCTGTATGGTATATGGTAATACTTTTCATCTGTCCCCTTTTGCAGGGATGGGCTTAGTGAGGATGAATCTTCAGATCAAAGTGCTCTTTGGACTGATCAGGTCAAGAACTTTAAGCTAAACTCTTTCTCTTTACTTAGACATAAACTTATTTGAGATAAAAGATTTAACCAATCACTAAGACCAAAATGACTCGTGAGAGTGATACTCGTTCCATTCTTTTCAGGGTCTTTGCCTTGTTGACTGGGGAAGGGGAATTGACTTGCGCCTATTTCCCGATGAAACAGAATTTAATGGTGACACTCGGACTTCTGGTTTCCGATGTGTAGAAATGCAACAGAATAAACCGTGGAAATTCCAGGTAAGTCCGCGGTCAACTGTTACAAGTTGTGTCAGGTTTCATCAAACTAATTACCATGCTCCTCTGTTGTTTCCAACCAGGTGGATACATACGGTCTCTGTGTTACAGTCCATATGATGCTGCATGGTTCCTACATGGAAATTGAAAAGAAGGCATCATCTGATGGTGCTTATGCCTACATGCCAAAATCAACTTTTAAACGGTAACTTGATGATTTTGGCACTACTACTGCCTTCGATTGTCATATGATTTGAAGTGTCTGCTTGTGTCCAGGTACTGGAATGTTGGTCTGTGGAAGGATCTCTTTGAAAAGTTGCTTAATATGGGTAACAACCATAATGACAAAGAGTTGCTGCGGGGCTTGAGGGAGTCCTTTTTGAACTATCTGAAAGAGAACCCCCCACTCATAAAGAAACTAAAGGAGTTGTTGAGAAAGCAAAGGGCTTCTCTCTGCTGCGAATAATGGTGAAATCCTTTTCTTTTTCTTTCTGAACTTGGAAGAATCGCTGTTGGCGTGCTTTCCTTGCCCCTGAGCATTCCTCTCTCGTAAATGTTCACTTAACAGCTGATATAATAAGTAAATCTAAACCTGCATGCATTTGTATGTGTACCTCCTGGTTTTAGTTTCTCAGGCAGGCGCTCTTCTTGTATATGTTGTCGCAATATTTATTTTGTGTGTAGCGAAAGATAAATGATGCAAAATGGAAAAAATTAATTAATAAGGATAGAAAATGGAAAAAAAAAGATAGACAAATGATTGACCAAAAACAGATACTAAATGAAAAAATAAAAAGGAGAAATGGAAAAACTGAATGGATGAAAAAAACATATAAGAAAAATAGTAGAATAAGAAATATATGACACAGAAAACGAATGATAAAGAATAAAAATGGAAACTAGAATGAGGAAAGAATGGAAGAAGGAAAAAAAAATCTCTAGACTGTTTTGGTATGTACCGTATTCTCTGTTATACGGAAAGCATGAGTAATTCAATTGGCTTGTCAGTTTTTTTTCTTTCGTTTTTATATTTAAATAAACAGTATTGTAAACATTTCTCTTAAATAAATACACATTCTTGAGTATTTGATCTAGTGGTTATACTTATGAGGACACTTGTAGAAATCTAGAGTTTAAGCCTCCAGTTTCCCCAACCCTTTTGTATAAAAAAAGACACATTTTTTTTTATTTTAACCTCACTTTCAATAACAGAATATTCCATTTTAACAATTTCTGTTAGTGGGAGCCATGATAGAAACACGAATTGTCCATGTTTTTTCTTTAAATGCAGCGGTTTCTATCAATTTTTTAGGGGAAGTTAATTAACTCCTACTTGGACTCATGTATTTATATATCTATGTAATTGTAAGTCTTTATGAATTGAAGTTGCTGGACACTGAAGTCGGTCAAAATGTAAAACTCGAGAATTATTTTTGTTCACCAACAATGGTTTCTAAAGAAATACTCCCATTCTATCTTCTTCTTTATACCTCCCTCTAAAAAAATCAACAATATCTTTCATGAAAAGCGGGGTGGGGGGACTCGATCTTCGGTACTCCTATAATGATGCTACGCCAACATGTTGCATATCATTTCAACACAGCGTCAAAAAAGAACGATGCCTTAAACCTTAGTATGCCTCATACAACACTGCTTACTACTTTAACCCAATTCTCAAATATGGAATAATATTTCCCAAAAAAATGGTGAAATACTTTCAGCAAGATGGCGTGAATAAAACAAACCCCCTCTCCGGGGTATAAATACCACTTCTAAATGCTTCCAAACCTTTCTGCTTTCTTCTCGGTTCGTTTCTTTTCAACTCCTGTTGCTGTCTAATGATCGTCTCTTTTTCTGCAACTGCTGAATCTCACCTCTTGTTCTTCTTGTGTCTCCATCGCCTCCTGCAGCCGTGACCTTTCATATTCTAATAGTATTCCTCAAGTAAGTTAACGCAATTCTATAACGTATTCGACAGCTATCGTCGGTCGTGATTGCACCGAGTTTGAATTTTTTTTTCTTAAAGTGAAAATCCATGAATTTGTTTGTCTTTCTGTTGTGTCAAAAGCCATCAATTCATAGTTTTCTGTCTGGTGCTGAAAGTTAAGTAGTCTCCCGTTGCTCAACAATTTTAATGTCTGGAAGTAGATACTTGTTTCAAGCTATTTGCTGAGGAGAAGCTTGTTCAGTATGCTTTGGTTGTTGCGTTTTCTTCTCTTTTTGGGGGTTGTCGCGTTCTTGTTAGTTTTTCTGCTTTCGTTTTACTAGTCGTTTTGAAGCTTGTAGTTGATGGTTGATAGTTGAGTTCTGCTCGTTAATTTTTTGTTTTTGTCTACAAAGTACAAACATTCAATGCCTGAACGCATGACACATCTTCAGTTGTAGAAATGGCAGATGGACTGCAGAATCCGTCAGTGTATGAAATGCTTCATGGCCAGTGCAATTTTGTTAAGAATTTCTCATCCAACTCACCGATCGGAAAGTTTGGTAAGACCGGTTTGTATATGAATCGAGGACTTATGGTTGCTTTACCAACCTCGGCTCAAGCTACCAGGCAAGGAGCAGGATCATGCTTTTCCCCTGTATTGATACAAGCGCCTAAAGAGAAAGGAACTACCAAAGCCTTTATGATAGATTTTCTCATGGGAGGAGTTTCTGCCGCTGTTTCCAAAACAGCAGCTGCTCCGATCGAAAGGGTTAAGCTTCTAATTCAGAATCAGGATGAGATGATTAAAGCTGGTCGATTGTCTGAGCCCTACAAGGGAATTACTGATTGCTTTGCCAGGACCATCAAGGATGAAGGTATTCTTTCCCTTTGGAGAGGCAACACAGCTAATGTCATCAGATACTTTCCTACCCAGGTTGCTTTTTGTATATACTGGATACTCTTTTTGTTACCCTTTCCTTACTCAACCTTTATTGTTTCAAGTTTTGGGAGCCACTACTTAGTTAATATTGAAGCCCATAGTTCAACGTTTTTTTTTTGGCTTCTCTAACCTACTGTGGATTCCCCTTTTCCCAGGCGTTGAACTTCGCATTTAAGGACCATTTTAAAAGGATGTTCAACTTCAAGAAGGAAAGAGATGGTTATTGGACATGGTTTGCTGGGAATTTGGCTTCTGGTGGTCTTGCTGGTGCTACTTCACTTCTTTTTGTATACTCGCTGGATTATGCTCGTACCCGTTTGGCTAATGATGCTAAGCATGCTAGCAAGGGGGGACAAAGGCAGTTTGATGGTTTGGTCGATGTTTACAAGAAGACCATAAAGTCCGATGGTCTTACTGGGCTGTACCGTGGATTTACAGTCTCCTGTGTTGGAATCATAGTATACCGTGGACTTTACTTTGGAATGTATGATTCACTGAAACCTGTTGTCTTGGTTGGTAACCTTCAGGTATGTGACCCTTGACCGTTTTGCAAGTCAGTCACAGGTAGTCTTGGCCAGCATCAGGAGTCAATTATTTCAATTTTAGCTAGATCCTCATTCTGTTGTTGAATATTGATTTTTTTATATTATATTACAGGATAGTTTCCTTGCCAGTTTTGTGCTTGGATGGAGCATCACAGTAGGCGCTGGACTAGCATCTTACCCCATCGACACAGTTCGTAGAAGAATGATGATGACTTCAGGGGAAGCAATCAAATACAAAGGTTCACTCGATGCCTTCGGTCAGATCATCAAGAATGAAGGCATGAAATCACTGTTTAAGGGTGCTGGTGCAAACATTCTACGTGCTATTGCAGGTGCTGGTGTACTCGCAGGCTATGACAAGCTGCAGCTCATAGTCTTCGGGAAGAAGTACGGTTCTGGAGGTGGCGGCTAATAGTACTACTCCATTTTATCAGTGAAAGAGAAGGCAAGTGTATATGGTATCTTAGACTTGGGATGATTATGTTGTGAGTAGGTAATGCTTTTGCAGTTTTACACCTCTGTGGTGATTGAGTTATGTTGTCAAGGAAAAGGGCACTTGCACTTGAGTAGCAAGTGTCACTTTTGTTGTTGTTGTTTTTTTTGAACAAAAGTGTTTTGTTGTTTAGTTAGTGTAGATTATGTGGGTGCTGTTGGGAAATAAATAAACAGAGCCTATGCTGTTAATTGCCCTTGACGATGAGACAGGAGAGTGATTATAATAGGACTGGTTTTCCGTTTTAGGGCCGTGCCCAGTTTATTGTTTTTGTCAGAATCATATCCTTGAAAGCCCGTTTCAGGTAAGAGCACAAAGACCGACATACAAGCCCAACGCAAAGTAACTCTTCAAGGGGCTTCAAACTTAAGCTTTTGGAGGTGAAAAACTGAGTTATTCGCTCATCTTTTTTCACGTGAATCTCGTGATTCACCGTTTTCTACGCGGACCTCAAGCGAATAGGACCAAAGTGAACTTAGTTGTTCACGTGAGTAGCCCCTCGTTATTCACCGGCGCTCCCAAACCTCTCGTTTTTTAAGGCCATCGTAGATTCCATCCGTTTTGCTGTCGTTCATCTCTTTCCACTTCCTATACTTCATTCTCCATCGTTTTAGCGCTTAATCTCCCTCAATCGTCTCTTCCCCGCTTTGGACGGTACAAATTTTTCCTGGGTTAGGGCAGAGTTTGCTTAATTTTGCTTGGGTTTGCTTAATTGTGCTGACCTGAAGTTTATTTTGAACGCCGGTGGATCACAAATATATGCGCTACACACGACAGTCCGCACATAGTTTCACACAAAGTTGTGCGCGGCACACAGATGTGCGCACAAATAAGTGCACAATATAATTGACGCACTTCCATATCTAACCCTAGTCTTAAAGACGATGATGATCTAACAAGGTAGTCATGTGGATCTAATAAGGTAGTAATGTGGATCTAACAAGGTAGTCATGTGGATCTGACAAGGTAGTAATGTCGATCTAATTAGGTAGTGATGTCGATCTAACAAGATAGTGATGTCGATCTAACTTATCATGCTGATCAATCAAGTAGGTACAGTGGGTAGAAGAACAACATAAAAGATATAAAAGGTAAGGGAAAAGAGACGGGAAGGGTTGGGTGCGCCGAATTCATACCCTAACCCCCTTCAATTTCACGGGCTCCTCAAACTTGGGTCCCCATTACTCATTTTTCTCACTTACCTCTCAAATCCTTAGTTATTAGGGTGCTTCAAAGTTAAAGATTTGTTGGTGAATTATCAAAAAAAATTCACCTCATATTCACCATGAATTTGGAGGTTATTCGGACCTCTTCCAATTCACGCCCAAATGAATCTCTCAAATTCACGTGAAAATGTTTTTTGATGCCCGTGCCCCAAGCTTCTTTATCTCCATTGACTAGTCAATTATGTCAAGCTGGAGACACGTGGAACTCCCACCCCCACCATTTTTAATTGTATGTTTGAGGGGGTATTTGTTGGGTTTCTGTTTTTCATCCATGATTTACCCAAAAGTCACCAATTTTTTTTTTACCTCCCACTCAAATTTGAACCCCCTTATTAATTAGGTGATAAACTCATCCCCCAATTTCTAAGTTTGAAACTCATAATATTTCCTCCCTAGCTCTCGGTTCTTCGACTGAATTACAAGATGTATGCATGAGCTGGTTCAATCACTAGTCAGCATTTAGCATTAGAGCGGTTTGAAAAACCCTATTCAAGTAATAATTTTTAACATTAGAAATATGAAGAAACTATCACCGGTGTTGTAAGTTTGCCCAACCATCAACACACTAATCTCAAATGCTTTTCTTAAACGATCGATGGTGTTTTGTTTGGTTGGAAAGATGATTAATTGTGCATGATACTGCAATGCAACTGCTCATCTACTATTATATCTACTATTATATATTAAAGCATAATTATAGTATTAAATAGCGGTTATGAAAAATTGAAAAAAAAAGTGAATACTCAAATTATGGGAATGCTCAAACAGGTTCTCCATAATTATGGGGAGGTCCAAAATTGAGCATCTCCAACAGGTTCTCCATTTTATGAACGCCATTTTGGAGAAATTTAATTGTTTTGGGTCAATGATTCTCCATCTCATTCTCCAAAATGGGGATGGAGAAGGAAAAATGGGTACTTCCCCAAATTTGGAGCATTCTCCAAAATTTAAAGCCTTCTCCAAATTTCTTTTCCAACATAAATAGTCACTTCCTCTCTCCTCTCATTGGTGTGAACTAAACATTTAATTGGATACAAAAATCGGTTTCAAATAAAAATATTAATTCATTAATTATTAGTCAAATATGTAGAATATTTTATTGTTGTAATAAATGCAGGCTTCTCCAAAATGGAGAAACTGTTGGAGTTAGAGCAAAAATAATTTGGAGAATATGGCTCTTGCTTCTTCATTTTGGAGAAACTTTTAGGGAGACTGTTGGACATGCTCTAATAGCTTCTTACTCTAATCCGCCTCACCCCACCCCAATTAATTCTGTATTGCATTAACACTTTCCTAAATCAGGTACAAAATTAACTTAATTACAAATTAGTGTCATTCAATTCAATCACTAAATAATTACAGAATTGATTTCCTGAAATCACTCTCCAGTCTCCGCTCTCTTTCCTTCCTCTTTTCCTTCATTCCCAACGCATTTACTTGCTCTTCTGGCATCCCTTCCTCAATCCATAACCAATCCTTTCACAAAACCCTAAAACCCATGCCTCTCGATTCTTCGCCTACACCATTGATCCCTCTTGACCTCCCCAAAATGAATACGTTTTTGCCCAAAATCGGCCCCTGCAACACACAAATAAAGCTGCTTCCTCCACCATACAGAACTTTGATTCATCGCTCGGTGGTAGAAATCGCGACGCTTTTGGTGGCGAGACTATTTCGCAGAGGAGAGGGAGGAGGTCAGTCTTGAGTTCAGGGGATCTAGGAGCAGTGTAGCGAATTCAGGTGCTATCGGAAGAGCTATGTTGGCGAGACGTTCGAAGAACATTATCTGTAGTGTTGTATCACATCAGTCATTCTTAGGTAATTTCCGTCTTTCTCATTCGCCTATAATGGTTTTGTTTAGCAGTACTATGTTCCGAATTATCCATTTTTGGGTGAATGATATGGTCTCCAGTTAAGATGAGGGAAAATTTTCATTCTAGGGTGAGGTTACATAGGCTTTTACAGGGTTGTTAAAGGCATTTATGCCAGTTGATTTCCTAGAGATGAACTTTTCGAGCAGTTGAATCCAGTTATTTTTCTTTTCTTTTTCATGTTATACAAACTTCAAGCCTTTGAGCTTCTTTGATGTCTCAAAATGAAGACACGATTTTGTGAATGTTTCATTAGGTCGTGTGTTAGAGAAAAGTTGGAAGACTTATATACCAAGACTTGAAGGTAAATTATCTTTATTGTTAATCATGGTTTTTGTTACAAGATCATTTTTATGCATTTTCATGTTCATCATGTGTCGTTTAAGCCTGCTTGAGGCTCACGGGGATTAAAGGTAATTCAAAGAATTTAGTTTCATTAATTCTATAAACACATTGATGCCAATCTTCTACCTAAAGCTTGATGTTTTTATTCAAATTTGCACAGAAGATGGACTTTTAATTGCAAGGTGTTTAGCAGCAGAATTTGAATGATCTAAGGTAAATCGATAAACTCCATTAATTTCCTTTGATCTCTGTAATGCAGTATTACTGTCAATCTCATCCTAGAGCATAATTATTTTTTAGTTCTACAGGTATCTTAACAGTGGGCAAATCAATAAAAATGGAAAGAAGAAATCAATCTATATTGGTTTCACTGTTCAAAAATAAAGTGTTACTGGTTTTACTCTACTGTGCGACTCATAATTTGCTATTTAGCTTTAAATGATAAATCTAACTGCGATTTCTTCATTCATACTATTCAGTTTTTGTCCAAACAATAAACTTTTAGTATATAGTACTATGAACTATATGAATAAATTAAGGGATGTATAGTGGAATAATGAAAAAAGAATTATTGATCGGGTATTGGAAAATATATCACTATCGGCTAACCTTCCCCTTACAAGACGATGAGGAAGATCATGGCGAAGTTTCAAAAAGGCTTGAAGAGAGATATGGGAACCATTGTTATTAATGGTTAAATGTCCAGAACGTTAATTATATTTCTCAGCTTTTTTTACAGTTGGATTTATTCTGCATGTTTCTTTGTCCATCTCAGTATGTTCTTGTGAAGGGATCTCCTATGTGACATGGATCTGTTTTCCACTCTACTTTTTAATGATTTCATCTTCATTGTTATTTTCTTTGATTTCTTTGTTTGCAGTATCTCTTTGTGCTATCTCAATATGAGACTTATGGTAACTCTCATTCATTGGATTTGGAGATAAGTTTCTTGCTAATATGTCAAAATCTTTGGTTTCTCTAAAGTTGCCTGTGAGGAACATGAGATTTCATTAAAATTTTGCATATCAAATTGTAGTGGCCTAAATTTATTTTTTGTTCCCTCTTGGATACCTTGATGAGAGTAAAGTTTTGATTTCTTTATTTATTTTTCTTCAGGGACTTTGCCATTTTGATGAAAGACATCATAGGTAAAAGAATGAGATTCCTAACAGTAGTAGATTACTGTCTTTTTCACCATTCATTTAATATGATACAGTTCCAAATGTACGTTGTTGAGATTATTACTTATTTGTCTACTACTGCAAGTATGGGAGGACATGGTATAGTCTCAAAAAGATTTTGTGTTTATATCTATTTAGTGATGAAAATGGAAATTTACTATTTTTCTTCAGTTTTGCTATGTTTAAGGACTTGGAAAGGTCACTCAGTATTGACATGTAGAGGCATGGTTGCCTTCTTTTCCTACCATATTTATTAGGATGAAATACTGCACTTTACAATTAGCGCTTTTCTCAAGTGGTTTGGCTTTCTACTAATATTTTATCTTCAAAGTTGTAGAATATCTTCAGGTTTCACTTTCATGCTCTCTCACCGAAACTTCTCATTCATAAATTTTCTGTTGTTGGCATATATATTGACATATGTGTTGGTGTGTGCACAAGACATGCAATGTCCACAAGAACTTTATGTCATGAAACAGTATTTAATACCCATCCCTAAGACATATGTTGAATTTGTTTTTATTAGATTATGACCATTGATCTTTCTTAGCTTTTCTAGCATAATAAGAGTTCCTTACTATGAGATTATCTATGGTTCATTTCTCCATCTTTCTCTACAGTACTTCTCCTCTTTATTAATCTCAGTTGTGACAGCCTGGACCATAGATCAATGGTCATAATCTAATACTCAGGTATACTAGATGAATTCCTAGCCAGTTAAAATAGTGAGGTATATTTTCATCTCACTATATAAGTTTTTCTTCCATAATTTTTCCTGATATTTAATAGTTCAAAATTTTAGAATCCATATCATGATCAGACATGTCAAAATACTCAGTTGTATTTGATCTGTAACAATAGGAGGAAGAAGCTAGGGGAAGAAACACAAAAAAAGTAATTTGATCTGTGATATTAGAAGATAACTGAATAAGCTATTCATTGTTCCTTTTTTTAGCTTGTAGTGATTGATTATATATGATCATGTTTTAGTTGACATGAAAGAAGGATTTTGATGTAAATGGAAAGGGATTGTGATGATGGTGAAGATATGGATAGTAGGGCTTAAGCAGATAAGGGTGATGAGCATAAAGCATAAAGGATTGCATTTTTCTATTTTTCTTACTTTGTTGCTTGCTGCCTCCTTTCCAATTCTTCCTTTAGGATCGTTACATGTATTTTTTTCATAGGAGTCATTTATTTTATGTTATATACAGTGTTGTTCAAGTAAAGGTGAGTAACTCTTTGTGCATGAACTTTGGATTAAGTTCGATTTGAAGAGTTTACTGATTTAGAGCGTTAGTTTTAGAAGTCTTGTATATCTTTGTCTAAATACTTATCGATCCATTTCAAATTTTCAAGTCATGTTTTATGGTGTAATTTTGTTTAAGGTTACACAATATATTTTTGTATTTAAAGTTGAAATGAATGAAATAGATTTTTTTAGCCTGCACCCCATGTTGTGTAGTATTCCATTTTTACTAGAGAAATGAACATTTAGATTGAACGATACTTTATCACCTGGAGTATTAAATGGAATTTTCATACACAAATCAATTTTATCAAACTTGCATATCATTTATAACTATTATAACACAAAAACATGTGTTTGTGCGTAATCGGCTATTTTTTGTATAATGTATGTGATAGTTTTTTTATTTACATATGTTATTGGTTTATCTTATAAATATTTAAAATAATTATCCGGTACCGAAGGCGGTTATTTAAGCTAGTTCCAATTAAGTTTGATTAACACAGCTGGGTATTTAATTGGGTAAATGAAAATAACTTATGGAAAATAGTGCTGGTATATGAAATTGGTACATAACTTATAATATATACCTTGTGCTGTTAGGCAGGCGTTATAGTGAAATTAATAATAGTTGGTCAAGATTTGTGTAAATTGCAATTACCAGTCAACCTAGTAGTAACTGAATTAAATAGGAGCTAGGGAATTATGAAACGTGTTCTTAACACCCAACAAAACTGATCTCCTCTCTTCCAAAAAAATAAAGAATACGATGGACCATTATTAATTCAGAAAATACTGTCATCCCATAAAAAATAATCGTAGACTAAGTCCGACCTAAAATTGGTTACAGGAGGCAAGTGCCCCAGTGAACTCTTGGAAAGTATTATGCATACATATATATATAGAGAGAGATATTTATTTCATTGAATATTTTTATATAGCTCTCGTAACAAAAGAAAATGGGATCATTTATTTACAGGTGAACATGATGCATGTATATATGTATATAATTAGAGCTGTGAACAATGCGAATTTCAATAATACAATTTGGTGTCATCTTCCACGTACGTCTTACTAGTCTAGTACAGTATAGCTAGTGAACACGTTAATCTGCCCTGAAAGGTCCACCACGTCGTTTTAAATTTCCGCTTCAGTACTCTCGACTAAATTAAAGATGGACAACTACTGGTGCTAAAATTGAATATATATATATATATATATATATATATATATATATATATATATATATTATGGTGGAACTGACTAGATATTGTCATTAATTATCCGACTAATAAGTTCAAATTAAATGAGATGAAAGATCTAAGGTACCGGAATTTAATTACCAATTCTGATGAAAAATAAAAATTACTACCCTATCCCACAAGTATTTAATTGTTTTGTTTTCAACATTTGATATATTATTTTTTAACAATTTTTTTCCTAATAATAATAATTCAAGTGATCAAACATAATATCAAAAAATCAAATGATCCGATCTTTATTAGACATGTATTAGAGTGTTAAAAATAAACTAATATAGTGATCCTGTGTGTACTTCGTTCCAAATGAATGTTGTACAAAAAGAGGAGTATTAAAGTAATACTACTTACTAGGTTTTATAGCCGTTAAATCCAGCGCATGCATGTGGAGACGTGCCGTTCACACACACAAGAAAAGCAATGCAGTCCAAGAACGGAACTGTAACGTACGTTGGTTACTTAGCATCTCTATTCATTTCATGCCGCGCCCGCCAGCATTGTTTGCCCGTAATTATATCTAATTTATCGGCTTTTTTAAAGCACTACTTAAACTCGCCATTTAAATTACGTTGCTGCTGTATACAAACAATATCCTGGTCGATCACTCTTTCCAATTTGCTTCCCCAAATTCCTCCCCCACCAAATTAATTTTGTTTCTCTGTCGACTGCTTTCTCTTCACCATTCACTTAATTGCTTCTCGAACACCAAGAAATATATATATATATATATTTATTATTGCTATATATATACAGCTAGCTAGCTAGCTAGCTAGATATGGGGTTTGTTTTTAGGATGATCAGTTCTGGCATGTCCTTACTACCTGTTGTGGTGATCATCATCATCATGATGATCAGTTTGTTGAGCTCATATTCTGAAGCCTACAAATTCTATGTTGGTGGCAGAGACGGTGCTTGGGTTCTTAATCCTCCAGAGAACTACAACCATTGGGCTGAAAGGACCAGATTTCAAGTCAACGACACAATCGGTACGTGTGTGTGTGTGTGTGTCTCATTATTCAGATTAATTAATTAATTTTCTTAAGCTCTTATTAGTGTTTGTTTGATTGATTGATTATTTTGGCAGCTTTTAAGTACAAGAACGGATCGGACTCGGTGTTGGTGGTGAACAGAGACGATTACTTCTCCTGCAAGATTAGTAACCCGATACTGTCACTCACAGACAATGACTCTGTCTTTACCTTCGATCGTTCCGGCCCATTCTTCTTCATCAGCGGCAACGCCGACAACTGTAACAGAGGCCAGAAGCTCATCATCGTCGTCCTCGCCGTCAGGCCCAAGCCCAATCAACAATCACCTCCGCCCTCTTCTTCTCCGCCGTCTTCAACGCCACCTCCATCCGTTGCCCCCGCCTCTCCGGCTCCGGCCAACCGACCACCGTCTGCTACATCGGCCCCAGCTGGGTCTCCTGGAAGCGGCCGCGCTCCGTCGGACTTGGATACTCCACCGCCGTCTCCGGTGGCAAGGGTCAACTCGGGTGCATCGAGAGTAGTAGTGGGCTTTGGTTTCTCGGTTCTTGTTTTTACCGTTGGGCTGGTTGTGGGTTTTTAGAGGTTTGGGATTAAAATTAATTAGTTGTCGGTAGGCAAATAGAGTATTACAGATGATCATGCATCTTGTTTTCTCATTTCTTTTTACAGTACGTTTCTTGTCAATTACGGATGATCATAGCATGCATGCATATTCTAGCTAGTTAATTTCCTTTCATTAATTAATAAACGTCAATTTTTTCTGAGACAATAGCTCCGTCGACACTTGAATGATCAACAAGCTCACACCTATGCCTGCATTACGTATTATGGGAAAAGGATTGGCAAGGGTACTGATTAAAAAATAATTACAAGTTATTTGTTTCTTCCTCTTTCAAATGGTTCGATCGGATTTCTAAATTATTGATTACATTAAAAATAAAGCTTTCAGTTAGACCTCATCACATCAATTTTTCTATTTCAACTTCAAATTTAATTACTGCAAATTAAGATAACAAAGCGAAGGGAGTTTCTCATCAACATACTGGGCGAAATAAATATGAGCAAAATATCGTCAATTTTTCGTCACAAGGAAAGACAATCAATCAAGTAACACCTAGCTAGCTAGAATATATTTAATATAGTTGTTGCTTGTTGTTATCATAATCACCAGTATTAAATTATTAATCCCAAGGCTAAGCCACTCTCTTCTGGAGTTACTTGTGGGCTCCCTCGTCTCTATGCTTCGATGGCCATCAGAAGGCCGAAGCTCTTTTGTTGGAATGATCCAATTCTTATTTTTGCTGACATCACCCTTTCTTTTTCTATCATAACCCTTTGTATATAAATTTGTTGATCTTGTGTGAATTTGATTATATCCCTTATAAATTTAATTTGATGGTCATTGTAATTCATGATCCAATAATGAAACGTCGTAATTCATTGTAGGAAATTCATGATTCAATAGTGAAAAGTCATAATCATCTTACAAAATTTATGAGTCATGCAGCTTAGTAGTGAAAAGTTGTGATCCATTATAGGAAATTCATTCATGGTGTAGTAGTGAAAAACCATGATCTATCATAAGAAATTCACTCATGACCGAATAGTGAAAAGTCATGATCCATTGTAGAAAATTTATTCATAATACAGTAGTAAAAAATCGTGATCCATTGTAGGAAAATCATTTATGAACAGTAGTAAGCGTTCATTGAATGGATCATGTTGAAGGCTAAGGTTAGTCAATTCTGTTTATAGATTAGGAGATAAAAGTTGGTTTTCTATCATGACTTCTCGGCTAAACAGTACTGGTTATGATTAGTTTGACAAAGACATGTCCAACCTGTTACCAAAATCCATGAAATATTTGATTTGAGTAGATAAGCACAAAAGCTTTAATTACTTCTGTTATTCGATAAGCCTGATGTGACTGAATCATTGTTTTAATGACCATTTACAATTTATGGTTAAAATTAGTTTAAGATGTACTACTAAATAAGGTGATATTAATTTCTAATGGAAAAGGATGCATTTCAAAGATGAAACGTTATATGATCAGTTCCAAATGTCTTTTTGCCTACATGAGATTATGCATTGCATAAGCAAGCTGATTGATCAACTCTGTGCTAAACCTGTTGACCTTGTTATCTGCTGCCCTTGTTGATGTTTTAGAAGAAGAAAGAGCCTAAATGTAATTTCTGTCATTATTTCATGCCTCCACTTATTTGAGGGTAAACCTGAAATTTTAGTTAGTCAATTTATAGGTCATATTCTTATGGTTAGCTGCTGCCTTTTATAATTATTATTGTTATGATTTGGAAGTTAATAAATAGACTCAACTAAAGCTAAAACACTATAACAGTACTAGACAATATAGGGGGTACTTTGGTAATTTGAATTACCAGCACTCGTCCCATGCTATTTTCTGAGTTATAGTCGTAAGTAATTAAAGTATTGACTAATTAACTTATAAATCTGAAACCATGAACTGAATTACGAAAAGCAAGCATGAACTCTCACCCCTCCTTGCTGCCATGTTTTGCCTTAATACTTGGCACTTTGTTTTCCCTTCCTTGCTACTCTGCCATCAACCTGTTACTTATAGTTTACCCGACCATTTTTATATAGAAAGCATGATATGTTTTGTCATTACTGTGTTTCTTTGATTCTTTTGAGTTGGCTATTGTTTCGCCTATGAAAACCTTGGCATGCTATTCCACCCAACTTTGCTTGTTAAAGAAACTAAAATGAATACAAGAATATTGTCACCTAAAAACCAAAACCCATAGGATAAACATGTTGTTTACTGATGAATCTTGTTTAAATGTGTTCTAGTTAAGATGGTCCAGTAAGCAGAGGTATGGAAGGGTCAATACACTTGACAGAGGAAACCTTAAAAGGCCTCTGGGTAGAAAGCCCTCCTTCCTTGAAGGAGGATGCAACCCACCATTTGTAAGTACTCTAAAACCTTTTTCTCTTTCTTTTATTCCTTTACAAGTTACTTAGTATTTTTTTATAAATTGTTGTACTTGTTACTCATTTCCTTCAATATAACTTGTAGGGAACCCGACTTTCATCAAGATTGGCAGGACGATTGAGAAGGAAGGCTCAGAGTCGGGAGATCAAAACCCCATGAGGACTTAGACTCGTAGGACTTTATTTCTTTTTTTCTTGTACACACTTTAGTTTTAAAACTTGTATTTTGATTTTGTAAATTATATTTTCCTTAAATTTTGTTGTTAAAAACTGCGAAAGATCTTGGGCGTTACGAGCCTTAACCACCAGCTACTTGCTAGGTCGGTTTAGGGTTGTAACACAAGGAGTCTTGGTTGAGCCCCAGCCGACAGCGGCAACGGTGGAGGGCACAACAAAGCTCATCGCGACTAGGGTTTCCCCTTAAGTCTTTTATATGACCATTCTTTATATATTAATAGTAGATTATTTTGATGATATTGGAAGAAAAGTTGCATTTTAACCCCTCGATTTTAGAAATCTTAACCAAAAACCCTTGAAATTATCACAAAATTTACAATTACTCTGCTTAATTAGGGGTGTAAATGGGTCGGGTTGAGCTCGAGCCCACTATACTCGAGCTCGGCCCGTTTACTTATCGTTACTACTCGGGCTCGAGCTCGAAATGGTCGAGCCCACTTTGATAGGCTCAAACTTGGCTCGAATCAAGCTCGAGCTCGGCCCTTAAACTCGATAGGCTAGAGTTTAAGCTCCTTTAAAATCTAAATAAACAATATAGCATTCAAACTGATACAACATAAACAAACAACTGATTATTTAAGTCTGATCATAATGATAAGCATGTCCAAAATAAAAATCCACAAGATTTACTGATCATTCATACTAATAACATGTAACCTATTTTGTTCTCCTTCCCCGCGAATGTCTGAATATCTCATCAATTTGGGTTGAGTCACTTTGTTTTTGGGTGGGTTGCATAAGCCCAATGACTTATGCTGAAGGTCCCATAAGTATCGATACGAATACGGGCCGAGTAGTACAAGGCTCGAACTCGGCCCTTTAATCAATCGGGCTTTAATTTTGGCTCGAACTCGAGCTCGCTCGATAGGGCCCGGCTCGATAAGCCTCTACTCGAGCTCGAGCTTGAGCTGCCCTAAAAAAGCCCTTCTCATTTACACCCCTACCCTTAATCCTTGACTGCCCCGGATAACGCTGCCCAACATCGTCGCACCCTCGACCTCTCCCTTACCCATCAGCTGGGTAACATACAATACACTGATTGAATAATTCTAATAATTGGTGTGTTGTGAAGCTGTGTAATACAATACACTAATTGAAACAACTATTCCTAAATGAGGCCAAAATTTTTTAAGATGAGATTAACAAGCAAACTAAACGATAAAGATGAAGACTTGGAAGTATGTGTACGTAAACTCTTGGTTGGATTGGCAAGCAAACGGAAATCTCCGTAATACCCAGGATTTTCTACACAAGATCACATAGTAGTAACTAACAATAACAACCCAAGCATAAGATTTTAAGGGATAGATTGTAAACATTCCTACTGGAGGAAGACTCGATATGTAACTGCAACATCAAGGTTTACCGTGCCTTATGAATATTGAGACCACACAACTTGTTAACGACTTCATCTCACTCGAAGGCCTCTCACCAGGATAATACTTAAAGCAATGCAGTGCGAGTTCCGTAACCAACTGCCCATCACTCAACCAGGATCATTCTGCAGGGACTCGTCCACAAGCGAAAAGGAGCAGTTGTTCTGCATTGTAGATGCACCAGCCAACCAGTCATCTTTCTGCTTCTGTGCCCATTCATGTATATAGCTAGGGTTCATCTTGAAACGATTTGATATCATCTGGTACTTTCCATTTAGCTATTAAACACCAAATGCATGAACATCAATCAAGTCATCAAAGAGAGGCCATGCAAGACATTTCAAACACAAATGAAGCAAATATATACTTGAGATAAGACCAGTGAAAAACCATGTGTGCCACACACATGCCGTATCCATAGATCACTAGCTAGGCTAGCTACATATATAGGCTATAAAATTAGAGAACTCATCAGTTGTGAACATACCTACCTTCGGAAAAGAAAGGATCACAATACCCCAAACAACCAAACTTAAATTTCTCTTGCCTCTGCGCTGGGAATATATTAATGATGCTAAAATCTATCAAATTCGGGTTGTAATTCTACAATTGAAGGAAGTAAAATTTTGGGAACTTTGTACAAAATAAATATGCTACGTACAATCAAATTGACTGCTTGCTACACCAGGAACCTTGTCGAGCATTATATGTGCAGCACCAGTGTTCCGAACCACATACAGGGAATAGGGTGGGTCACCAGCATGTAGTTTAGGCAACAGGATGATATCAGGGCGCAGTTTCCAAGCTGAAAAAATCATCTTAAAGAAAATAAGAAAACACTCAGCAACGACAACACCTGCTCAGTCAGAAGCACATGGATTACTGAATCTAGATGCAGCTGTATAATAAGGTCAAAATGATTAGCTAGTGTTCAGCACATTGGACACACATGAAACAATATAAAGTGAACGAAAATAAGGATCTTTGAAATGCAACAAGTTTTATCACCCCAACCGAGTTTCAAGAGTGGAAAATATTTTAAGCTCCTTTACTGAAACAGAATGGGAGAAAAGTTCAAATGAGATTAATTTAATGGCCTAAGGTGGTCAAAAAGAAAAGTATACACAGTGACAACCAGTATATTCTAAACTGGCAGGCAATCATTCTCTCCTGCACTTAGAATCTTTAGTTCAATGTAAAGAAGATATTAGTCCCACTTATACAATAGAGAATTCATTTGCTAAGCTATCATAACAATGATGATGATGACAATGATAATGAAGCAAAGATAATACTCCCTACATCCTATATAAACTTATGGTTGGCAGTTTGGTCATTTCAAAAATATGTTCCAGTTACTTCGGACAGAGGGAGTAGATAACAATGATGATGATGATGACCTGGTTTAGTTTGTTCAAACTTCTGGGGTTTCAAGGTAGACTGAGATGCTGAGGAGGAAATCCTCAGCTTCCCAGAAAATTGTCTGACTCTTCCATGTTGATGAAACAATGCAGGCAAATGCCGCAACTTTCTCAATCCACAGATTCCTATAATAAAGTAAGTCAAGAGTGGGTCATACATGATCAAAAGATAATGAAAGAAAAATATTAACTCCAAACATATAGGCTAATAGATAAATCAGATAGAGCAAGTGCAAATTGCTGAACAGCTTTAAATTGTAGATTTTCGAAGAAGCATTGAACTTGTAGAACATCAACTTACATTAACCGTATCAATTGGTACATTAGAGTAAGATTAACCCAAATTTGCAAATTTTACAGGTACCCATATCAAAAAAACCCTTTTCATCCACCCTTTCAGAAACTCATGCTTTAAGATCCTTCTATAAATAGTGTCACGAGACAGAAATTTTTTAAGGCAGAACTCCGTGAGGTCACCTTTGCAGCATGTGATTGATACTAACTGCTGGGTAACTAAAATAAGAGAAAACAGGTGGAAAAGGTAACTTGAGGGAGCAGACAAAATTTCAGGGAATGGAACTCCATAAAGAGAATCTGCTAATCATGATCAAAGTAAAAAATACTAGTATGAGTGCAACAAACAAGAATGCTTAGAAGAAACAATGTGCCACTATAATTCCATATCATTGAAGAACTGTAGTAGAATCCCATGAAAAAGGTAGCAGCAAGATAAAAAGAATACATTGGTCTTCAATAAAGAACAGAATAACAGTAAATGACACGGACAAGACCTACAAGGATTAAAAATCCACCTCATTAAGGTTTCTATGGTTGCTAAAATCCACCTAATGTCACACTTCCAACATACAAGCTATAAGCAATAATGTATAACTCAGATTTTCAATCTGATTTTAGATTAATTACTTGCCTTCTTGATCTCATCATTCATGCCTCTTGATCCCCTGCTTTTATTTTTATGGTTCCACTTGTCCCAATTGGTAAGTCTCACTTCAGAAGGCAAGGCTACGTGCTTATAGTTTACAGGTAACTGAAACCCGTATCACCATGTTTGTTCCCTAAAAAGGCATGACTATGATTGATCAAAATTCGTACATAGGAGAATCTTTACAGAGTTAGCAACAAATAAATTTGTTCTAAAAAACTAGCTATTCACGTACCAGATTTTTCATCCAACCCTGCTTTAACTGTATCACCAGTACCAACAATCCAATGTTTTTGGACAATAGATAATGTCTTCAGCCGTCTAACAACTTGCTTCATTGTTGGTCGCTTTCGAGGATCGTCATCCACACATTGCACTGCAACCTTTGTGATTCTAAATCCATCACTAAAACAGAAGAGCTCATTTGCAGCCAGTATCTGATCTACAAGTGAAACGGTGTGTTTCTTTTTGGATATCTTCTTGTAATCGTGCTTGGCCCTTTCATGAACATACATTGCCATCTCTTTCTGGCTCTTGTTACTTAGTTTACCATTTTGTACGCCTTCATCATCCACCTTTTTGGTTATAAAGCCCAATAGAATGACACCATAAGCAAACACATCAGATTTATCAGACCATCCACCTGCAGAGAAATTGGTACAGAATTGTTTAACAAATGCCAAATAGGAACTGATACAACATGAAAACATCAAAAGTTTTTTGCCCTTGCGATTGGCGTAAGACAATTCTTTCTAATGTATGAAATTTCTGCACTGTGAAACATTGAACATGATACTAATAGTTACTACAGAAAGTCTGGTCAGAAGAAGTAAGAGAAGCACTCTCAGCTATTACAGATGATTGCGATTCTCTGCACAGGATTGACGTCTTCCCTAAATGATATTGTGCACGTAACCAATGAATAAAGGGAGCAGGCAAAAATATAACTGAACTTGATGGCTCTGTTTGTGTTCATTTATTTGACTATACGAACAAAATATGTTGTTTGCGTTCGTACCTTTAACAAGTTGAACAAACTTTCATTGTCCAGTTCACTGAGCATTCTGCATGCTTATAGTACTACTAGTCAAGAAAGTGAAGAACATTATAAAAAGGCATAGAAGACGAAGAAAAGCATGACACACACCTTGAGAAAGACTAAGATCGATATAGCCATAATGTAGTAACCTCCGATTTAGTATATCCCTTTTATCAGCAAAGATCCCACCAGATATCATATTGAAGTCATACAATAATGGACCAAAATCTTACAGCAAACAAAGGAACCCAGGGGAAAGACTGAGAGCCTGCAGAGTAGAAACAGCCTAACAAACCAAATGCTCCTTGCATTAAAAAAACAGTGTCATATCTTATATATTTTCTCAAAGTTTAAAGATGTTCTGGTGCTACAATACAATATTTATTGTAAGGATGACAAACATCATAGAGATACAAACCTCGTCAAGCATAATATGAGCAACATCTATATTGCGGATCAAATACGGTGATGATGGAGGCTTAGGATCATGAAAATATTTGAGAACAGAAGCGAGCACTAAAGCAACTCGGACTCTCTGAGGCCAGGTCAAACTATCTGCAGTCAAATTGCATTTCAAAAGTGTTACCACAATACAATGAACACTGCTATCAAGAATTATCATTCTTTCCGGTGCAGATATGAGATGAAAAAGGCAAGGACTGACTCATAAACTCCACAAAATAAACATCATAGTTTCAGTTCCAAACAAAGCTGGTGTGATCAAACCTTCTGGAATTTAACTGAGCTTGGATGAGGAATATATACATAGGGTAACCCCCAAGTCACTCCTCCAGCTTTCTCAATAAAGTTCCTCACGCTAAATTTAAAAGTAACATAACAGGACAGAAATAGATTAATTTACAACCTTGTTTTTAGCTAGCCAATATACATACCTTAGCAATAACCTTGCTAATAGTCACAGAAGCAAAAAATAAAAATAAAAATTGCAAGTCTGTAGGAGTAGGAAAGTGCAGGCTTGTAACCTTTTTCGTATCCCTTTAGCAACGAATAAGTCAATGGACTGAACATACTTCCCCTTGATTGCTAAACTAAACAATTAAAATATCTAAAGAAACAATTGAATAACTTTTTCCAGCTGTAGACACAAATTGCTGTCATTATTATCTAAAGTTTATGACCATTCTAGCAATTCAACCACGCAGACATGATTTAAGGTAGCAAATGGCTACTAACAACGTGTACAAAGACTTCACCATCACCTATTGGTGAGGGCCGAATATCAAGCCCAGAGGCCGGCCCGCCATTCCGACTCGCAAAGCACTGTAGCCTTTACTAGGGAGTCAATGTCAAGCCCAGAAGCCGGCCCGCAAACCCAGCCTCTACTGTAGTCCCCCATGGTGTGCGGAGGACACCTGTCCCCCGGCCCATACCCCTCCATTCAGCGCCCCACCAAAAGGACCGGTCTTTAGCTAAAAACTTACCTTACAACCCAATTTTAACTCAATCGATCCTCGGCTAGCTTACCGTGTGAATTCTAACTTGAGTGTCGGAGAATTGTACCAGGTGCTCGCTCGGCCTCGAAAGCAACTCATCTCAAGAGCGGCTCGGCAGCGGGCGAAGCAACTCGAAAGTAGCTCATCTCAGGAGTCCCTCGGCGAAGGACGCAACCACTCAGAAGAGCCCCACATCGTCGTAGCATGGCAGGATTCTTTCCTTTCGGGAGACCAACCTTCTCGGACACGGTATAGGGTACTTCGCCCTCGCTCCGACATTTATATTAATTAATGTTAATCGCTGGTATTAACATTTGGTGCCGTCTATGGGAATCATATCAGATTCAAAGGATACTCTACCATCTGACACCAATTTGCCCAAAGGCACGGAGGCAACCCCCACGGCCAGTTCAGATCTCGTTCTCAGAAGCGTCACTCCGACCACGTCTATGTCACCCCGACAGGGGAACCGCTCGACACAGCGACGGCAGTAGGTGAAGAGGTCGCTCCCCGAAACCTGCTCGTCGACTTCGCTCAAACTGCCTCCAGGCAAGTACAATCGTAAGAGTGCCTACGGGCAAGTACAATCGCTAGTTTACGCGGGCCACAACCCTGAGTTACGCCTAACGAAATGCATTCTAACATGAATGTCCCCCTTCCTGCAGGAACATTCCTGCGCCAAGCGATACGCCACTTGTGGCCACCGCGTACACAACAGTCCAAACCACACCAATTTTCAATACTCCGGTCACTGCCCCGGCGTCTGCAATAACCAACACAGCCTATGAATCTTCTAGATTTTGGCCAGTATGATGGAACGACCGACTCGGAAGATCATGCGCAAATATTTGAGGATAAAATGAAATGGATGGGCTACGATGATGCTGCCCTGGCACGAGCTTTCCCCCAGAGTTTGAAGGGGGTGACGCGGTCATGGAACTCCATGATCACTCCTGGGACAGCAACAACTTGGGAAGTGCTGAAGAAAATGTTCATCAGCGAGGAGAAACCTGCTCGGCCTTCGAGACGTGGCCCAGGACAAGCAGGAGCCGTTGAGAGGCTACGTGAACCGATTCAATGACCGGCTGGTGCAAATGACAAACGTGTCAGATGAGGTTGCCACCTGCGCGGCCTCGACGGGTGTCAATCCTGTGACACCTTTCGGGAGAGACATTGTCGCGCGGGCTCCTCGGACTCTCTCAGAGTTCTTTGAACGAGCGGAGCCCTTCATAAATTTGGAGGACAGTTTACAGGCCAGGAAGACCGACAACCAGACGCAGACTGGTGACCGGTCAAAGCGCCAACGAACAGAATCCGGTCGAGAGAGAAACCAGAGAGATCACCCAGGACCTGGCCGGGGAGGTCATCAGGGGTTGAGTTCTTTTAACCCGCAATACCCCCTACGCCGGATATGTTCACTCCCTTGAACGCGTCCCGAGATCAGATCCTTGCGGTCATTGAGAGACAGCCGGGCTCTGAAAGGCCCCGCCCTATGAGGTCCCTCCCGGATCAGAGAAATCGAAAGTTGTACTGTAAATACCACAAGGATCACGGGCACATGACAGAGAATTGTCACGAGCTCTGTAGGCTCATTGAGGAGAAAATCCGACAAGGAAAACTCCCTCCGTTTGTCAAGGTAGGGCCCTTGCAGATAGTCCCAAAGAAGGAAGAGTCAGAGGGCTTAAGGCCAAAAGAGGCTCAGAGGAGGGAAGAGAAGCGGCCCATCATCCACACTTGACCATCCAGATGAGAAGGCCCGACCTGAGCATTTGAACAACCTCCTTTTGACCCCTAAGGCCGGGGCGCTTCTCTCACATAAGAACCCTCTCACCATCGAGGCCGAGATAGCTGGATACCGGGTCAGGAGGATACTTGTCGATACTGGGATGCAGCCCGACATACTATTTTCTACAGAAAAAGAAGAGAAAACATGCAGAAAGGACTTCAGATTATCATAAGAATTCAAAAGACAATGAAATGTTTTCTGTGTCATCCTAGAGAAGTACAGATTGATAGCCTTAGAAGGGTTAAGTTTTTTGATCGAGCTTTTTTCAATCCATGTGAAACTCTTGGCTATGCCTCCTTCACTAAAGCTATGCATCTATGGTCCACTCACTTCACTAGTGTTTCTGGTCAGAGTTTCGCATCGACTTTTGCAGTGTAGAAGGGTTCATCTTTTTCCCAATTTTCAGTTCTGGATTGTTAAAAATTTGGTGGAATTTAATGTCAATCATTCCTTTTTTTGTAGGTTGGTCAACGACATTGCATATTTCAACATCATGGGAATCTGATATAGATATTTTTCAAGTAATTCCACACTACCAGTAATGGGTAAGGTAAAGGGATCAGAAAACGACCATCGGAAAGCATGAATCTGCTCATTATCTTTCAACATTTCATCTTTCACCGCTGCTGTCATACTATTCATTTTTGTACTTTAGTATGACATATGGTGAGACCTTCTCTGCAGAAAGGGATATACCAAGTGGTTACTTGAATGTTATGGCTATATTGATCTTAGTCAAGGTATGTGTTAATGCATTATTTACTTTTTTTTACCATTTTCTTATAATGTTCTTCGCCTTCTCGATCAGTAGGTGCTGCAATGCAAACTCAATTTTCAGTTTGTTCATATCTGTTCATTTAGTTAAACTTTATCATAATTTAGTCAATATCTTCTTCTTCAGCTGGAGAAGCAATACCCATTGGCTGTAGATGAAGTTCCGTCTCTATTGGTCTGTTAATCTTAAGTTTGTGAACTTTCCCTCCAATGGTTGTCATCTTAATGAGGTAAGGTTTCTCTTGTTTGATTGATTGTCCCATCATCCCTATGCAACAAGGAAAAGGAAAATCTTAGTTTAGATACTTACATATGTGGGATTAGATTTATATATCTTGAAGTATGACCTGTTTCAATCGTAAGTTATACATTATCAGCGTCATCACATTGCACCTTAATCTCAACTATGTTAAGATTGTTGGCATGGAAGTTTGTTGTGTCGTAGATTAGTTGATACTATAAGTTCATTAAAAAAAGTGTATAGTGGCGAAGCTTTATAGTGAATGTGGATGCTCTTCTCGACTTTACTCTCTTATAAGGGAATACTAAGATGCAATTTTTAAACCTAATATATGTGTTTTCTGTTATATGGAGAGATATCATTTATATGCATTTCATAATTTATGATTTTTTCTTTCAATGATTAGATGTATAAAGTTGAATAAATGATATGCATATCATAATATAAAATCTTAACTTGTCTAAATTTACTCTCTCTGTCCTTTTATTATTGCAACACTTTCTTTTTTGGGACATCCCAAAATGTTTGCAACGTTTCTTTTTTTATTTTTTCTTATTCTCTGATTAGACATGACTAACTCCACTCTCTATCTTTATTTTTATAATTTGATTTGACAGCAGTGACTTCACTAATTTCACCTACAAATGTTTGCAACGTTTCCTTATTTAGTAAACTTTTTCTAATGAAGCTATTGATTATCCTTTCAACTATCTTTTTTCAGGTAAAATGCACTTATGGTCCTTTAATTTTAGTTCATGTCCTACCGCAGTCCCATTTTAAGAATCTGTTCCAATAAGGTCCCGTTTCAAAACTTAATTTTCATTTGTGGTGCTTTTTAACATTTTTGCCCTTAAATTTCATGTTGTAAACCCTTACATTTTGTAAACCCTTACATTTTAAAATTTTACACTTACATTTTGTAAACACTTACAATTATACCCTAAACCTTTTATCTCAACCTATATCAACCACCATCCTACCCCCGCCAGAATTTCATGTTGCAGTTCTTGTGTTTGATATGTAAATTATTTTGTTATGACATGCCTCTTCATTTACTTCAGTTCTAAGCAAGTTTGTTTTTTGGACGTTTCTCCATTTCATTCTTTTGTAGTTGACAATGCACTTAGTTAAGCAGTCACTGAGATACTCAAATGGTATTTTTCTTCCTATATTCTTTGCTTTAAATTTATACGCTGCATGTGTTTTCTGTCATCTTGATCTGCTTATACTCTTTGCTTTAAGTTTATATGCTGCGTGTTTTATCTACCACATTGAACAATGTCTGTATATTCTATAGTTCCTTTCAGTCCAACAAAAAGTAGCCGAATTTCTTAAGTTTTCAACACAATCGGTCTTCTTAACCCAAAATTTCCCTCAAACTGCAAAAAATTCTTTCTCCAACTGTCTCGGTCAATCTCTTCTTCTTCTTGATTTAGAACTGAAATATTAGACAGAACAAGGTAAGATACTTGTCATATTTTAGTAAGGTTAGAAACAGTTTAAGAAAATAATACACTAAACAATTCCCCTAATGTTGGTTGGGACAAACCTGAAGCTTTTACTGCTGTTGCTGCAATCTCTCGTGTTCATCAGTGCTGTTAACCTTTCTATGACAGCTTCAATTGTTGGTCGTGCCCTGTTGTGTCTAAGGGTGCATCTGGCTGCCAAGTCTATAATACTTGCCTCTGTTGCAGTATTGCAGCCAGAATCTTTAAGTTTTTGGCGCACTTTGGTTGCATTCTTATGTGCCTCTTCAGCTGCCTGTTTGGCTTTTTTTGTTCTTATGGCCACCTTGCGTTTCTTCATCAGAAAACTCATCGGACATGGTTACAAGTCGCTGAATCATCTTTCCAAAGCTATAAATGTCCGGACCTTTAGTTGCTTTTCCTAGGAAAAGATAATTCAATGAGTACCTGATTAAACAAAAAACTTTGAGCGGAAGGTAAAATAATTCCAAGAATTAGGATCTTAAAGATCCTTAATATCACCAGCGCTAGTCTCGGGTGCATCATAGGCTGTTGTGGAGCACTTGATCTGACCATCTTGTTTTGTCACATTAAACAAATTACAAATTTTTGCAATGTTATCCTACACAATTTAAGTTTGTTAGATGAAAGATTATAAAATTCACATGCATAAGATATTTATTATATTCATGCTAGTTATAAAATTTTACCTCATCCAATAGAATGTTTTCAAGTTTTAGGTCCGTCATTATGAATGGACCTTCACATTGTGCGTGGAGGAATTGTATCCCTAGTGCTACTTGCCTTAGAACATGTAAAATCTCTTGCCAACAAAGTCCTGTACAAGGGTTTAGTTTTGAGTGTCAATTTTTAGTAGAAGTTAGCCAATTCAATAAAGGACAATTCTCTTCATAAAAATCATTTCATTATTTCTAAATCACACTTTCATTTTTACCTCCATATTCAGTTGCAAGATTGCATGGCATCTTCTCAAACACCAGTTTTGGTATTCTATGTTGAAGATCAGGATCAGCATATCCAATCATCTTGATCAATCTCTCATGTTGATGTTTCATGAGATTTCTCTTCTCCGCCTGTAACATACATTCTAGTTAGTTTTGCACCAGAGTTTCTACCCGTGTGTTGTATCGTTGTTCAATCTCAAACCAAAAACAGTTGATTAAATATGAAAATCAATTATTCTATACGAAGATAATACATACATTTTCTTAGAATCACACGGAACTGCCTAAAGTAGATGGTTAAATAGAATAATATATTAGCTTTCAACTTCTAGGACTTATAATAATTGTTAATTAAAGAAATAATTATGTCTAATACAATAGCTTGTTGTTAATGGGATGAAACTTAATTGCTATATTAACTATTCCGCAAAGTGAAACAATGGAATCCAAAAATGTGAAAAAGTAACAGTGCAATTAAACAGTTCGTTCTGTAAAAGAGTAAATACATGTTAAATAGGAATCAAAACTGTTTCCAACAAATGTTTGGTGATAAACTGATGTACATGACTAAGCAGACTACAGCTCACCAACACATGACCGCTCCAAAAACCATACATTAATCAATTCCTTGTAACAGTTGTATTATACTACCTTCGTCCGTCAAAAATTGTAACGTTTGACTTTGCTATTTCAAAGTTCAATGTTTAACTCAATTTTTAACAAAGATAAACATTGCAAAAACATTCAGAAAAAATATATTTAGAAAATTTAGATTTCAAATTACGATACACGTATGAAAATTTTGATTTTCAATATCTATACATTCATAAAAAAAATCATAGATTAAATACTGTGAAACTGTCATCACAAATGTTGCAATCTTTTGCGGACGAAGGGAATATATTTCATCTGTAATAATACTAAAGATTTTTGGTTTATCATCAATTGAAACAATTTAAGATTCTTTTTTTCCCCTAATTTTTCTTATGATTCTCTATTTTTATTAGAAATCAAATTTTTTCTTACATTTTTTAATGAACTCACCCAAAGAGACATACGATTAAAGAAACAAATCTAGCAAAACAATTTCTTGTAAAAAGTCCTTATTCCATATAGTTTAACCGCATTTGTATCCTCACCCTTGAAGATTGTGTCCATATCCCAAAGCCATAGTCCATGTAAAATAAGGGGCCAATATGTATCTTATAATATATTTACTGCAATCTTCAATCTTTAGTATTATTACAGATGAAATATATTCCCTTCGTCCGCAAAAGATTGCAACATTTGTGATGACAGTTTCACAGTATTTAATCTATGATTTTTTTTATGAATGTATAGATATTGAAAATCAAAATTTTCATACGTGTATCGTAATTTGAAATCTAAATTTTCTAAATATATTTTTTCTGAATGTTTTTGCAATGTTTATCTTTGTTAAAAATTGAGTTAAACATTGAACTTTGAAATAGCAAAGTCAAACGTTACAATTTTTGACGACGGTAGTATAATACAATCGTTACAAGGAATTGATTAATGTATGGTTTTGAGCGTCATGTGTTGGTGAGCTGTAGTCTGCTTAGTCATGTACAACAGTTTATCACCAAACATTTGTTGGAAACAGTTTTGATTCCTATTTAACATGTATTTACTCTTTTACAGAACGAACTGTTTAATTGCATCATATTTTTCACATTTTTGATTCCATTGTTTCACTTTCATGAATAGTTAATATAGCAATTAAGTTTCATCCCATTAACAACAAGCTATTGTATTAGACATAATTATTTCTTTAATTAACAATTATTATAAGTCCTAGAAGTTGAAAGCTAATATATTATTCTATTTAACCATCTACTTTAGGCAGTTCCGTGTGATTCTAAGAAAATGTTTGTATTATCTTCGTATAGAATAATTGATTTTCATATTTAATCAGCTGTTTTTGGTTTGAGATTGAACAACGATACAACACACGGTAGAAACTCGTGCAAAACTAACTAGAATGTATGTTACAAAGTGAGAAGAGAAATCTCATGAAACATCAACATGAGAGATTGATCAAGATGATTGGATATGCTGATCCTGATCTTCAACATAGAATACCAAAACTGGTGTTTGAGAAGATGCCATGCAATCTTGCAACTGAATATGGAGGTAAAAATGAAAGTGTGATTTAGAAATAATGAAATGATTTTTATGAAGAGAATTGTCCTTTATTGAATTGGCTAACTTCTACTAAAAATCGACACTCAAAACTAAACCCTTGTACAGACTTTGTTGGCAAGAGATTTTACATGTTCTAAGGCAAGTAGCACTAGGGATACAATTCCTCCACGCACAATGCGAAGGTCCATTCATAATGACGGACCTAAAACTTGAAAACATTCTATTGGATGAGGTAAAATTTTATAACTAGCATGAATATAATAAATATCTTATGCATGTGAATTTTATAATCTTTCATCTAACAAACTTAAATTGTGTAGGATAACATTGCAAAAATTTGTAATTTGTTTAATGTGACAAAACAAGATGGTCAGATCAAGTGCTCCACAACAGCCTATGATGCACCCGAGACTAGCGCTGGTGATATTAAGGATCTTTAAGATCCTAATTCTTGGAATTATTTTACCTTCCGCTCAAAGTTTTTTGTTTAATCAGGTACTCATTGAATTCTTGGATTCCATTGTTTCACTTTGCGGAATAGTTAATATAGCAATTAAGTTTCATCCCATTAACAACAAGCTATTGTATTAGACATAATTATTTCTTTAATTAACAATTATTATAAGCCCTAGAAGTTGAAAGCTAATATATTATTCTATTTAACCATCTACTTTAGGCAGTTCCGTGTGATTCTAAGAAAATGTTTGTATTATCTTCGTATAGAATAATTGATTTTCATATTTAATCAGCTGTTTTTGGTTTGAGATTGAACAACGATACAACACACGGGTACAAACTTTGGTGCAAAACTAACTTGAATGTATGTTACAGGCGGAGAAGACAAATCTCATGAAACATCAACATGAGAGATAGATCAAGATGATTGGATATGTTGATCCTGATCTTCAACATAGAATACCAAAATTGGTGTTTGAGAAGATGCCATGCAATCTTGCGACATAATATGGAGGTAAAAATGAAAGTGTGATTTAGAAATAATGAAATGATTTTTATGAAGAGAATTGTCCTTTATTGAATTGGCTAACTTCTTCTAAAAATTGACACTCAAAACTTAACCCTTGTACAGGACTTTGTTGGCAAGAGATTTTACATGTTCTAAGGCAAATAGCACTATGGATACAATTCCTCCACGCACAATGTGAAGGTCCATTCATAATGACGGACCAAAAACCTGAAAACATTCTACTGGATGAGGTAAAATTTTATAACTAGCACGAATATAATAAATATATTATGCATGTGAATTTTATAATCTTTCATCTAACAAACTGAATTTGTGTAGGATAACAATGCAAAAATTTGTGATTTGATTAGTGTGACAAAACAAGATGGTCAGATCAAGTGATCCACAGCAGCCTATGATGCACCCGAGACTAGCACTGGTGATATTAAGGATCTTTAATATCCTAATTCTTGGAATTATTTTACCTTCCGCTCTAAGTTTTTTGTTTAATCAGGTCCTTATTGAATTATCTTTTTCTAGGAAAAACAACTAAAGGTTCGGACATTTATAGCTTTGGAAAGATGATCCAGCGACTTGTAACCATGTCCGATGAGTTTTTTGATGAAGAAACGCAAGGTGGCCATAAGAACATAAAAAAGGCCAAACAGGCAGCTGAAGAGGCACATAAGAATGCAACCAAAGTGCGCCAAAAAAAAGATTCTGGCTGCAATACTGCAACAGAGGCAAGTATTATAGACTTGGCAGCCAAATGCACCCTTAAACACAACAGGGCGCGACCAACAATTGAAGCTGTCATAGAAAGATTAACAGCGCTGATGAACACGAGAGATTGCAGCTGCAACAGCAGCAAAAGCTTCAGGTTTGTCCCAACCAACATTAGGGGAACTGTTTAGTGTATTATTTTCTTAAACTGTTTCTAACCTTACTAAAATATGACAAGTATCTTACCTTGTTCTGTCTAATATTTCAGTTCTAAATCAAGAAGAAGAAGAGATTGACCGAGACAGTTGGAGAAAGAATTTTTGGCAGCTTGAGGGAAATTTTGGGTTAAGAAGACTGATTGTGTTGAAAACTTAAGAAATTCGGCTACTTTCTGCTGGACTGAAAGGAACTATAGAATATACAGACATTGTTCAATGTGGTAGATAAAACACGCAGCATATAAACTTAAAGCAAAGAGTATAAGCAGATCAAGATGGCAGAAAACACATGCAGCGTATAAATTTAAAGCAAAGAATATAGGAAGAAAAGTACCATTTGAGTATCTCAGTAACTGCTTAACTAAGTGCATCGTCGCCTACAAAAGAAAGAAATGGAGAAACGTCCAAAAAACAAACTTACTTAGAACTGAAGTAAATGAAGAGGCATGTCATAACAAAATAATTTACATATCAAACACAAGAACTGCAACATGAAATTCTGGCGGGGTAGGATGGTGGTTGATATAGGTTGAGATAAAAGGTTTAGGGTATAATTGTAAGGGTTTACAAAATATAAGGGTAGAATTTTACGATTTATGTAGATTTTTAAAAATTAAGGGCAAAAATGTGAAAACTGACCTTTATCAATGCTTTCGACTTTCAAGTGGCACACCAAGTACCAGTACTCACTGAGCAAATAAAAACTAATGTTAATATAGGATTTGACATACCAGACCAAATGAGCAGGAAAATTGAATCATCTCTCTCTTAGCTAAACACAGCGTAACGAACTCAGCACGTAAGAAGTTGGACTGCATAAAAAAGATATACATTAATAAGCAGAATTTGTCATGTTCCATGATGTACATGTTGATTCTGCTATATCAATCTTGTAATGGGACATGTCAAGAGCAATTATCTCAACTCATTCCCCGTCTCATGATATTTTCCATGAAAGTGGAAAAACCTATGATGATACGGTTTGAAATTTCATCTCATTATTCCTTCGAAAGAAGGTTGCGACAGGAAGGGCATCCAGCGTAAAATTTTGCCACTACACTCCTACATGAATTTATAGTGTCAACTAAATTTTTGACAATTGATTGCCACTATAAATTTCATGCCACCTCAACGTAGTTGGGATTAAGGTGTTGATGATGATGATTAATAAGCAGAATCCTGGACCATAGGTGAAAAAATGACATCAAGCAGAAACATCTTTAAAGCAGCTGTGCAACATGAATTATACAGCCTCTTGTCCGATCTGACAAGCTAACTGTAACATAATTTAAAATTTTAGAAAGAAAATATCGGAAAGATGATACTAAGTCAGTCCCAAATAAATTCCATAATGCATAAACCCAGAATTCTCATTGAACCACAATGCATAAATAAAATTTTTAAAACCTGTAACAACAGAACAGTACCTAAGTTATGCCGTTTCTTTTTCTTGTTATATAGGTGATGAGCATATACATCCAATGAGCCAGCACCAATGTTAAGAACCGCATACGGAGAGTAGGGTGGGTCACCAGCATGTAGAAATTCCAACAAGGATGCAATTATAGTTACCAGATTCGTCAATAACCCGGCGTATCGCGAATCAGTTCGCAAGTATCAATTCGCGATACTTGGGCGTTCTGATTCGCCAGGGCACGCGAACTGATTCTTCTGGTACACGAATCGGCCGGAGAAGAAGAAGAGACTGCGGCCGGCTGGAGGGTGAAGATGGGTTGTGGCGCTGCCGGACATTTGCGAGTTGCAGAGTCGCATACAGCTGTCGAAGAAGATGGAGGCGGAGAAAAAGAAAAGAAACATATTTTAATTTAGGGTTTCTAAGTTTTAACTAGGAAGCCTTTAACATTTTACTAGTTTTACAAATAGTTCATCTAAGTTTACTTTATGTAAATTCAGTCATTCTACTTTTCTTTCAACTCATTTAGATGCTAAACTTTTTCCTCCTAGCAAAATAGTCCTTAAAAGTTTATAATATATACAAATAAGCCCCTAAATAAAATATAGGATCGTCAGATGTATTAAATAAGACTACCACCCACGAATTAGAAAAGCATATCAGATTTTCCAACGTATCGGTTGAGACTACCCCTCCGAATCCGATTCTTCTAAATTCGAAGAATCGTGCATGTCGTACGCGTATCGCGTATCCAACGTGTCGCTAATCCGGTAACTATCATGCAATTTCAAGAGCAACTTTCATCCTCTTTTCTTATGTAAACTTTTCTGTAAACAAATCAACTTTCAATTGTTGACAGTAACCAATCATGAAGCATAAAGTTTAGGCAACGGGATATCAGAGGGATGAACTTGAAGTATAAGCAGTTTCCAAGTTGGAAAAAAAATCATCTCAAAGAAAAGAATAAAACACTCAGCAAAGACAACACGTGCTCAGATAAAGAAGCACACAGATTACTTAATCTACAAGTGGCTGTATAACAAGGTCAGAAAGAAGAGTTCAACAGCTTGGACACACATAAAACAATAGTGTGAAGGAAAAATGAGGATTTTTTAGATGAAACAACTTTCACTATCCCAACCGAGTTTCAACTTTCGACAGCGGAATATGGAGCAGATTGCTCTATGTTTCATAAAACTCATTGTAAGCTAGTCTATAATATAAATTAGATTGGTGCATCAACTAGAATTTCAAATTCTGAAATATTGCATGGACAATACAGAAATGTGCTAGACACAATGAGTAAATGATACAAGAAACAGAAATGTCTACCATTATCCAGCAAGAGGTTGTGCACAGTTGTTGACACTCGATTTTTACCCGGATTTGTAATTAACAGCTAACTTAATCTAATTAACTAATTAACTAATTTAAGCATAACTTGACTAATTTTTTTTAAAAAAAGAATGAAGAAAAGAAAGTAAAATGACCTAATTGAATGTTTAGTAATTTTAGGGGAAAAATCTTTAATTAATATTAATAAAGTAAAAAGGAAGATAAAAATGATAATAAAAGAAGAAAAAAATGAAAAAATATAATTATCTTAAAATAATAATTAAATATTACGAAAATCCTAAAAAAATCATCTAATACAATTAAACTTAATCTAAACCACTAAGAAATAGGAATACTAACCTAATTGGACTCTATAACCCTAACCCTAATTAATCCCTATAAATAGAACATTAACCTAAACCCTAAAAAAGAAGAGAATTAGCAGCAACCAACAAGAATTAGCAGCCAAGAAATAATTAGAAGAACAAAAAATACAAAAAATTCGGCCATTAAAGCTCCAACCGAAGCTTTTCTATCCCTTTAACCTTGCTTCCTTCAAATCGATCTTCTCGTCACGGAATCTAGGTATCATCTTGTTCATCTCAACGTAAGGAATCCGAATCTACCTTCAACTTCGCCAACGGAGGTTGGAGGACGAAGAATTTTGATCCGAACCGCGACCCACCCGCGGAACGACCCGGTTCAATCAGATAGCACAGGCCGCCGTTCGACTCCCCACCACTGCCGTTAGTCTCGCCGTGCGCCGCCTTGCTGATCTGCACCGATCTCCGCCACCGAAGCCTCCTGAAACGCCGAACTCGAGCCTGCTCCTCCTCCTCCTCTCTTCTTCGCGACTCGTCTCTGCAACAAGCAGGTACGTGTTTTCTTCTTCTTTCTTTTCCTTATTTCTTTTATTCCTTTTATTAATTGAGGACCCCTCATGTTTTTTCCCTTAGTCCACTTAGGTCCCATTATGTCCCCATATTATTATTTTTAGATCACTAACTTCCAATTCATCCATATTAATTCTTAATAAGTTTAAAAAAATTTACACTTTAGTCACTGTTCCTAAGCCTCTTGATCTCCCTTAATCTTTATTGTTAATCCATCCATTAAAACTTTATTTATTCCAATAAAAATCAAATAAAAGAAAAATCAAGCAAAAATATGAAGTAAACCCCGTGGTACCAATTTTGGGCAATCGAGAATTTTTATTTTTGATTGTAATTGACTAACGGATCTAGAGCTTGTGCAGACCAAGTTTTTTTAGGTTTCCAATCGACATAACCTAAACAGATTGGTGGCGACTCCTTTCGAAAATCTCGTCACTACAACAGTATCTCGAGTCGAGGCTCAAGATCATAAACAACACCAAGACAACCTTCAAAGCAGTATCCAATCACGGTCACTAAACCAAATCGTGACAGCATTTTTGGATGTTGAAGCAATAATAATACATCCTGAAATGAAAAGAAGCACGGAACCTCATTATGGTTGCAAATTTTCATTTTCTCCTCAATCAACAATACCAAAACTAGATATACTAGGAGGACCCAACATACCCACAGTCTATTTTCATTGTCCCCTGGCCACGTTACATACCAGCCATCATCTTTCCATACTTTCAAAGTCACCTCTCTTCCCTCATAGATCCAGCAAACAATTAACATTTGTGCCACACCATCCGGCAACCACTCTCCAGATTTCCATGGAGTAGGAGCATCGCAAAATGGAGTGATCTGTCGTTTCTGTTGCGTCGTCGCACCTCGGGCAAGTGATTGACTCAACATCTACACCTCTCTGTTGTAACTGATATAGAACTGGAAGATATCTCCTGGTTGCTCGCCATATGAAAAGGTTGCCCTTTGGCGGAACTTTGTTGCACCACTTCAACGGGACATCATGGTTCACCGCTAATTTGGAGGTAATGAGCTGTGAAAGGCAGCGGACCGAGAATAGACCATCAGGTGCAATCTTCCACCGCCAACCATCTGGAGTGTCTTGTTTCGGATTGAAGACCTGTAAAATAAGAAGCAATTGTCAAAAGTCTCATGCTGATCTGTCGCGCAACGGTCTTCTATAACTCCAATTCCAACTCCACTCTCTCTCCACCCACCTAATCTTCTCTGGGACCAAGCTATCAGGGTTGACGTCTAATACGAAAAGCCAATTAAACCTCTCTTTCAATGGACAGCCACCCGCCCATTCATCCTCCCAGAACCTCGTTGAATCTCCCATACCCATTACCCTTAGAAGGAATTTTTGAACTCATTATCTAGAATCTCTACCTCCGCATCCGTCTTAATAATATCCTTCCACGCACTCCACCGGGTCCACCTGTCCAGCATCGCCCCCATCTGCAGCGACCCTGGGACTCCCTCATGAACACTTGCTACCACCTTAGCCTAAAGACTACCCAAGTACATAAAAGGGAGAGCTGATGCTGTCGTGCACCTCAAGGATCGGGCCACTATTGTCACCTCTTCCATATCCACACTCAAACCGAAAACCCTACTCTTTTGCAGGTTGATTTGAAGGCTTGAAGCCATCTCAAAGCATTGGAGCAACGCCATCAGATGAAGACATGATAAAAACATTTAGACCAACCTCCGTACTAAAAGATGAAGACATGATAAAAACATACCACCTCTGCCCTAAAAAAAATTCATACCCTTGTGTTTTAAGTTGTAAGGTTCTATATTTGACTCAAATATTTACAAAGATAAATAGTAAAAAAAATCATAAAAAATGTATTTCAAAAATTTATACTTTAAATTATGATATGCGTATGAATTACTCCGTCCCACAATAATAACCACATTTGACTTTTGTATTTGTGTTTGACTCAAATTTTCATTAAGAATAATTTGTAAAAACAATTCTTGAAAAATATATTTAAAAACAAGAAACATTAAATTTTTATTTGGATATAAATTTATACAATTTATAAGTTAAGAAGGTGTAAGAAAAAATTCATAGATTAAATACTTAAAAACAAATGTGGCTATTTTTCTAGGACGGATGGAGTATTTAATTGTGTCTAAAAATTCATGAAAAATATTAATAGATTAACTATTTTAAAATAATAAAAAATCAATATTTTTAGGACCGAAGGACTTTGAGTGTAAAAACTAAATGTAAAAAAGGTAATTATACCATTGACTAGAGAAAGGAAGATATCACAAAAATACAGAGTAAAGTGCATCGAATGTCCCGTAATTTTTAAATAAGTCATATTTAGGTCATATTTTAACTTTTTGTCCTCTTAAAATCCTATTTTAAGTATTTTGATGCACCCTTGGTCCTTTTAGACAATTTTGCCCCTTAGGACAAAAAAAGTAAATTACAGAAATCCTTTTAGGTAAAACAATTAGAAAAATTATCTAAGTTCCCTCAAACAATTTCAAATCTAACAATTCTACCATATACAACTTTTCCCATCCTCCTCCCACCACAACTGTCGGACCTTTGTCGGATGACCACCTTCCCTTCACCGGTGACATCTATCCTCTTCACCAAACCTCCTTCAATAGACCAGGGCCACGAATCGCGAGCCAGGGCTGCGTATCGCGACCCAAGGACGGCAAATCGCAACCCCTGGGCTGCAAATCGTGACCCTAATTCAATTAACTAAAATTAACCCTTTTATTTGAAATTAAAAAAAATTAATAATTTTGTATTAATTAATTTACCTGTATCATTTTTAATTTGTTTTAAAAATTATTTTCAGAAAAATTGAGTATCTAACACCTTCTCAATTTGTACTCAATACCCAACTTAAAAATCTATAAGTTTCCTCAAAATTGCCTTATCCAAAATTCGAAGTAAAAATCTGAGTTTTTCCTTAATTCTTCCATTTTCTAAAAAATAAGTTGGCGAATCCTTTGACTTTCTCAAAATTGGAGAAAAAAGCCCCCAATCAGTCCTCCCGCTCACAGCTCTGCTACTCAAAGCCAATGAGCTATTGGTTGTGTCACCTGCTTCTGGGCACTAGTCGAGTAACATAAAGAATCGTCTAATATCAGATAGAGGTCTGCCTACTGGTGTAATGTAGGTAGAGGAGTTGTACGTGCTGGTGTTCCTCACTCGATACTCGGATCTAGGGGTGTGAAACGATTCGATCCGAGCCGAGCTCGGCTCGAGCTCGAGCTTTAACGAGCCCAACGAACCGAGCCTCACGAACCTCGAGCTCGAGCTCGAGCCGATTTTGAGGCTCGAATAATAAACGAGCCGAGCTCGAACTCGAAACGTTCGGCTCGTAAGGGTTCACGAGCCTTAACAAGCTCGTCTAAAATTACGATACTATCCTTCACGAACCATCGAGCCGAGCTCGAGCTCGTTTACTCAGTGTTGGGGCCGAATCGAGCCTAACCGAGCTCGCGAGCCTAACGAGCTCGAGCTTCACGAACCTCGAGCCGAGCTTGAGCTCGAATTATCGGACTTGATCGAGTTCGAGCCGAGCCCGAGCTCGAACATGCTAGGCTCGGGCTTGGCTTGGCTCGAACTCACCCCTACTTGGATCTCTTCAACGACTTCACCTCGGTGTAAAGGGAAGATCTATAGATGTTGACCCATTAATCAAATCATTTCTAAAGTCATTTATCTTGTTGCTGCTTGCTGTTATATAGTTGGAGCTAGAGTAATTACACTGTAGAGTAAATGAAACAGATAAGGATGTTGGCAAGTCCGGCGAGATGATGGTGAGAGAAGAGTCAAACTGAAGAGATGATGGTGAGGGGAAGAGAGAAGAAAGAACTATTTAGGGGCTATGACTTATGTGTACATTTGTTAAATGTTTAATGATTATACTTTTATTAAATGTGTAATTAAAGTATCATTGTATGGGTGTTTGTGTATAATTTAAAAAGAAAACGGAAGACTTAACGGTAAGATTTGATTGAGACAAAAACTAAAAGTTTTGCCATTTTAGGTCTAAAGCAGAATGAATTCTTAAAATTGGACTAAAATATGACACGCATCAAAACTAAAAAACTAAAAATGTACTTTAACTGTAGGGAAAAATGTCCAAATAGGCCTAAATTTTTTTAGGTTTTCGAGTTTTAGACCTAAAACTTTTCAACTTCGATCCGTAGGCCTAAACGTTATCTCCGTTGCTGGGTTGAAGGCCTAAATCGCTGGCCGACGGAATCTTGGCGTGTCAGTGGCGGCGTTAATTTTAAACAATTTACGCCACCTCACAAAACGCGTCGTTTCGTCTCCGATTCAAGTGGAAGTCAGACTTTGGGAATTCGAAAACTAGGCCTAAAAGTTTTCTATTTAACAACTTATAGACCTATAACTTTTCATATCAAAAGTTATAGGCCTACCAGTTGATGAATATGAAAAGTTATAGGCCTACAAGTTGTTAAATAGAAAACTTTTAGGCTTAGTTTTCGAATTCCCAAAGTTTGACTTTCACTCGAATCTGGAGACGAAACGACGTCGTTTTTGTGAGGTGGCAGGAATTGTTTAAAATTAACGTCGTTACTCGTCCAAAATTCCGTCGTTCCTCGTCGATTTAGGCCTTCAACCCAGCAACGGATATAACGTTTAGGCCTACGGATCGAAGTTGAAAAATTTTAGGCCTAAAACTCGAAAACCTAAAAACTTTTAGGCCTATTTGGGCATTAATCCCTTTAACTGTATATAGGATAGTAATACTGTAAAATCTGTCAGTGAACTTTAACATCAAAGAGTGTATTGGAGTTTTTTTTTCACTTCCTGTTATATTTGAGTTTGTTATGATTATTCGACAAGTTGTTAATTTTTTTAAAATGGAAACTTTTTAATTCCCCACTTTACATCCTTGCTGGTGATGGTCTTTCCTCACTTGACGTCCAGCACATTGACATTTCTTACTCACATGCCTGTTGGGCTGATCCCGCCTCCTGCGTTTGATTGCAGAGATTGGTAAGACTATTCAGATCCACTGCCATGGCCGCCCTGCAGTTCTTAGACCTCAAAGGTGGCCCCAACGCTGTCAATTTTATTGAGGAGAAGAGTTTGGTGAATTGAGCAAGTGCTCGACTTCGGTAGAGCGGTTGGGGTGTTGTACCAATTGATGATCAATTATGTGTCTGAAGCAAAACAAGTAGGCAATCAAGAGGCTGAGAAGAAAACCGGAAACACGGGCAAGCGTAATGTTGGTGTTTATGGAATTAACAAGACGACGGAAGATGTTTAGGAGCAAGCCTTCATCAGACGGCGCTGGGTGACGATGTGCTTGCCCGAGGAGCCACTGAACTCGTCTGGCTCTCCAATTACCCTTATGCTAACATTGATTCATGGAAAAATACCCAGGGAGTCTTGTTATTAATCCATGCCTCTACATTGTAATTTAACTACTCCCTCCGTCCGTAAAAGACTCCACCATTTGAATTTGTTGTTTCAAGGTTCAATGTTTGACTCAAATTTTAACAAAGATAAATAGTTTTAAAAAATTCAGAAAAAATAAATTCAAAAAATTTAGATTTCAAATTATGATACACATATGAAATATTTAATTTTCGGTGTCTAAATATTCGTAAAACAAATCATAGATTAAATACTGTGAAACTGTCAAAACAAATAGTGGAGTCTTTTGCGGACGGAGGGAGTATAAATTAACCATCCTATCCTATGTGGCTGGCCGCATATGCTGCCACCCGGCTCAGGGTTGATACCTTTGACGATTCGAAGTTCTTCAGGACTTCTATCATGTTACATGCACGTTTAGATACAGTGATTCTAATTAACAGCGCATGATGTGTTTTAATCATAATCATGCCGTTCTTCACCATTCATCATCGAAAGAAGAAAGGGAAGAACGAAGAAGACAAAGAAGGAGAAGGAGACGAAGGCGTACCTTGCGCTCCAAGGGATATGTTGAAGATGAAGAGTGTACGCTGTCTTCTGCGATCTTCAATTTCAGCAATTGCTCGATGAGGACGAATTGATGATGCATCCAAGAGGCGAAATTGTGTTGAAATGAACACAATGTTAATCCACCCGAAAACTCTAAGAAATATGCTTACTAATTTCGCCAAGAAATGAGAGGGAGAAAGAGTGTTTCAATTTGCAAGTGTGTGATTTAATGTGGTATCTCTCCCTTTATTTATAGACAAGGGAGAGATGCCAAGTGGTGGTTAGGACACCCCTTTGGCCGAAAATACATGTACTTTCGGCCAAGGGTGATAACCAACACCTCTTGGTCACAAAAGGAGGGAAGGTTCATGGTAACCTCCTCCAACTTCCATTTTGGCGAATGGGTGCCTCCTTAGAGGCACCTCTTCGCCTAAAACAGCGATCTTTCTAGGTGTAGCTACTCATATGTAACCACCTAGGAAGTATCCCATGTAGTAAGGTGCATACACCATGCACCTAGGATGCCCTTTTACCAAAATACCCTTTATTTTGTCCAAAAGGTGCAAATGGAAGTAATAACTTGTGAATCAATATGAAACATCCCAAAGATGTTCCAAATGATCACACCACACACATTTGAGCTCTCACGAGCTAACATGAGTTGGTGTTAGCTACTTCTAGCTAACTTGAGCTGACTTGAGCTGGAGTTAGCTACATATAGCTAATTCGGAGCTCCCACTTAGCATCATAAGCTTAAGTGTCATATCAAATGATCTTGGTGCGTCAAATATACTAACAACCTTCCCAGGCACCCTAGCAAGATCCCATACGTGGTTCTCGTACTAGATGAAGATTAAATGTACCATGACATGTCACTGCACCATGAAGGGCTTACAGTGCCTTAAGAATATTGAGACGACACAACTTCTTAACAACTTCAGCGCTCGTATGCCTCTCACCGGGACAATTATTCAAACACCAACTCCCCATCCCTCTTGAGAAAACCACTATCACTCTGCAGGGATTTGTCCACAAGCGAAAAGGTGCAGTTCTGCATTGTAGATGCACCAGCCAACCAGTCTTTTTTCTGCTTCCGCGCCCATTCATCTATAGATGGTTCATCTTGGAATGCCTTGATATCCTCTGGTACTTTCCTTTTAGCTATTAGGCCAATCAGCACAACACCAAACGCAAAAACATCTGTCATGTCATCAAAGTCGGGAGCCCCTGCAAGACATTCCAGATAGAAATGAAGCATATACTGGAAATAACCAAAATGTTCACAATTGGACATAATTATTTCATCCCCGAGCCAGACTACTCTTAGCATTTTGAAGATCTATAAAACTGTTACTCGAATTTCCTATGTTTAATAGCTGCATCTCGCATAAAAGTTATAAACACATTGGCGGATATTTGCTACAAAGCTGGTATAGGGCCAGTAACATCCACAGAAATTCAACTACATGAAAAACCAGTGGAAAACCATGTGTGCGCCACATGCTGTCCCTAGATCACTAAGCTCACTACAAATGCTACAAAATTAGAGAGCTCGTCAGATGTGAACATATATACCTGGAAAAAAGAAAGGATCACAATACCCCAAACAACCACACTTAAAATTCTCGCGCTTCTGAGGAGGAAATATTCCTCCACAGAGGACGCTAAAGTCGATCAACTTTGGGTTGTAAGTCTACAATTGAAACAAGTAAAGATATTTAACCTTTTTACAAAATGAATATGCAATGCAAGTCCATAGAATGAAATTGAGAGTTACAGCAGGAACCTTACCGAACATTATATGTGCAGCATCATTGTTCAGAACCGCATACGGAGAGGAGTAGGGTGTGTCACCAGCATGGAAAACTTAATCTAGAAGTAGCTGTATAATAAGGTCAGATAGATTTGTTCAGCACTTTGGACCAAAGGTGCAAATTTTTGTAGTGGAGACTACGGTTGGTGCTGCCAGAAATGGAACCATCAAGGTTATCACTACTACGGTAAGTTATCGATTTCTTTGTTCAGTTGTTAAGTTCTTGCTACTAGGGATTCCATGCAAGTGAAATAGATGTATTTGTTTAGCTTTCTTTGACATTTTTCTATCTGGGACAATATCAGATATTGGTGCAATATTTCTTCCGGGTTGCTGCTGTGTTTGAAGGACATACTCCGCCCGATTTTTCAAAGGGGCTGCCCATCCACACAGTGGCGGATCTATGAATTTCTTTGAGTGGTGTCCATAATGTACATTAAGATAAAAAAGTTCTTACAATTGACCCCTGCGAGGTTTCATACTTTGAAAATGCCTTAAAAGTACATCATTTTTATACTATTAAATACATCCTTTTCAATATAAGTTACTAAACAATCTGTCAAAAATTGATCTGCCATCCTATTTCGTAAGTTACTCTTAATAATCTTCATGGACGAGAAAGACCGCTCCACAGTAGCCGTGGCTACAGGTAGAATCAATGCCAACTTCAAAAGCAAATACACTATGGGATAAATTGTATGTTTCTGTGTGGAAACCATCTTTTTTGCAAGCTCCCCTATCCCTGACAAATTATTGAACCTTTCATCACCACGTACATCAACAATATAATTCTGAAGCTAATTCTTTAGTGCGAGAAGTTCGACATTAGAAAAATCAGCAGGATAGAATTCAACCATTCTCAGTAATTTTCCCTCATTGAATGCATCAAATAAACCAACTGGAGACAAACAAGCAACACAACACAACAATTTGAACTTATTTCATCAAAACGACCATTTAACTCTTGAAGTTGCATATCTATGACCGCAAGGTTTGTGGAATTGGGAGTTAAGATAATTGTGAGATTTTGGGATTGGCTTGGCTGATGGCTCGCAGGGTTGTGGGGTGGGTTTTTAGTGTATTGGGTTTGTTGTGGGTTTTAGTTTAACAGGTTTATTTTGTTTTATATGTGGGCTTATTAATAACAATTGGTTTTTGTTTTACTTAAAGGTGGGGTATGTTCCGTGTATTAGTATGGATAACTTTTGTTGTTTGAAATTGAATTTGGATATGGTAAATGATGATAGTTGTTTGTATTTAATTAATAGATCAGAATATTATTCAATATCATCAATGGTGTCCATATAATTTTTTTAGTGGTGTCCATAAAAAATATTACTCATATATGGGTAGGGTTTTGTATTTTTTGAGTGGTGTCCATCTGGAGTGTAATGAGCTAATTTGGAGGTAATGAGCTGTGAAAGGCAGCGGACCGAGAATAGACCATCAGGTGCAATCTTCCACCGCCAACCATCTGGAGTGTCTTGTTTCGGATTGAAGACCTGTAAAATAAGAAGCAATTGTCAAAAGTCTCTTGTTGATCTGTCGCGCAACGGTCTTCTATAACTCCAATTCCAACTCCACTCCCTCTCCACCCACCTAATCTTCTCTGGGACCAAGCTATCAGGGTTGATGTCTAATACGAAAAGCCTATTAAACCTCTCTTTCAATGGACAACCACCCACCCATTCATCCTCCCAGAACCTCGTTGAATCTCCCATACCCATTACCCTTGAGAAGGAATTTTTGAACTCATTATCTAGAATCTCTACCTCCGCATCCGTCTTAATAATATCCTTCCACGCACTCCACCGGGTCCACCTGTCCAGCATCGCCCCCATCTGCAGCGACCCTGGGACTCCCTCATGAACACTTGCTACCACCTTAGCCTAAAGACTACCCAAGTACATAAAAGGGAGAGCTGCTATTGTCGTGCACCTCAAGGATCGGGCCACTATTGTCACCTCTTCCATATCCACACTCAAACCGAAAACCCTACTCTTTTGCAGGTTGATTTGAAGGCTTGAAGCCATCTCAAAGCATTGGAGCAACGCCATCAGATGAAGACATGATAAAAACATTTAGACCAACCTCCGTACTAAAAGATGAAGACATGATAAAAACATACTACCTCTGCCCTAAAAAAATTTCCACACACTTATGTTGTTTGAAGGTTCTATATTTGACTCAAATATTTATAAAGATAAATAGTAGAAAAATTTCACGAAAAATGTATTTTGAAAATTTATACTTTAAATTATGATATGTGTATGAATTACTCCGCCCCACAATAATAGTCACATTTGACTTTTGTACTTGTGTTTGACTCAAATTTTCATTAAGAATAATTTGTAAAAAAAATTCTTGAAAAATATATTTAAAAACAAGACACATTAAAGTTTTATTTGGATATAAATTTAAATTTATAAGTTAAGAAGGTGTAAGAAAATATTCATAGATTAAATACTAAAAAACAAATGTGACTATTTTTCTGGGACGGATGAAGTATTTAATTGTAAGTGTCTAAAAATTCATGAAAAAATATTAATAGATTAACTATTGTAAAATAATAATAAAATCAATATTTTTAGGATGGAAGGACTTTGAGTGTAAAAAACTAAATGTAAAAAAGTAATTATACCATTGACTAGAGAAAGGAAGATATCACAAAAATACATAATAAAGTGCATCGAATGTCCCTTAATTTTTAATTAAGTCCTATTTAGGTCATATTTTAACTTTTCGTCCTCTTAAAGTCCTATTTTAAGTATTTTGATGCACCCTTGGTTCTTTTAGACAATTTTGCCCCTTATGACAAAAAAAGTAAATTACAGAAATCCTTTTAGGTAAAACAATTAGAAAAATTATCTAAGTTCCCTCAAACAATTTCAAATCTAACAATTCTACCATATACGACTTTTTCCCATCTTCCTCCTCCCACCACCACCGTCGTACCTTTGCCGGATGACCACCCCCACTTCCTTCCTTCCTTTCCTGCACCTGAAAGTCTCTTGTGTCTTACCCTTCACAGGTCCTGTATTTGCCTTATTCCGGTCACCGCCGCAACCGCACTGCCGGAGATCATCTTTGGCTATCAATTCGGCGCCGTCTGTGGGAAAGTAAAAATGAAACTGACGGGTGTTTTACATGTGTATGAATTAAGCACAATATCAAGTAATAAAACCCATTCATCCTCAAGTGCAAGGTGTGCAATTGTAGTAGGGTGAGTGGGGTCGAACCCAAGAGATTGTAGTGCAATTTATGAAGTTTAGTTAAATGCAATATTTTTGGTGTTTTTGGATTTAGATGACAAGTGAAAAGATGGATGATAAACTAAATTAACTAATTCTACTTCTATCACTAATGCAACTAGAACTAGAATGCAATGCAATAAACAATTATGAAAAATAAATGTTCCTTAGGGTTGATTAGAGTTGAGGTTGCTAGATGGAGTGTTTGGTTGTGATATATGACAAGTTAGAGGAGTTGGATAATTAACAAGTTCTAACCTCCCAAATTAGAACCATCCTCTCCATAGAAGACCAAGTAAAATCTCTTCACTTGCATCAACTATGAAGGCATTAAGTTTAGCCAATTGATATCTCCTAACACCCTAGATTATCTTCTCAAATAATCCTAGAGTATCTAGCCAATTTTCTTTGGTCAATTCAACAAAATGCTCTCTCAAGCATTTCATCAAACACTTGGTGGGAATGGTAGAGTAGTTGGCCTTCTACTCTACCTCTACCTTCCTTAAGCCCAAGAAAATGCTACTAATCATGTATAATCAACAACCAAACAATTCTAAATCATCTAGCAACACAACAACATGCTAAACAACCCTAGGGATGATGAACTAATCAATATTCAACTATTCACGAAATTCACAATAACTATGAACAAAAAGGAAAGTAGAAGTTAAAGAGGAAGGAGAGAGCTAGAAAATTGTCTTCAAGTCTTCAAATCTTTATACAAATTCATAAATAAGAAATATGGAGGACAAGAGAGAGCTCAAGAACCCTAGATGGGTTCAAGAGCAAGTCTAAGAGTGAGAAGGTATGCAAAGATGTGAAAAAAACGAAATATAAATGCTCATTTTCGGGAGAAAAGAAGAGTAGACTAATCCTGAAAAGTGCGGTCAGGCGACCGCCTGATCCATGAATTGGTCCGCCTGACCCTCCGCCTGGCCCCCTGTCTCTTACGTTTTGAGGTCAGGCGACCGCCTGACCTAAGGATTCGGGTCGCCTGACTCTCCGCCTGGCTCCAAGATTTTCCGTGGGATTTCTCCAGGTCCGGGCGACCGCCTGACCTAAGGAATTGGGTCGCCTGAGGCTCGCCCGGACCACTTTCTTCACCATTCCTTGAGCTTTTTGAGATTTTGCAATGTTTTCCTCGGCTTCATTTCTTGGTGTCTTTTTTGTCCGAAAAAGGGGTCATTTTGCACCATTTTGCATCCAACATGAATTACCTACAAAAACGCTTACGCCCACACTAAGTACTAGCATAATTATCGACAAAGCACGTGAAATGAGGGAAAATATATATATCGATAATGCACAATTATCAGAAACACATCCATATTACTTTCTCCAGTTACTTTTTTTCTCCCCTTCACCATCTCAAAATGCCGAAAACAAGGAGAACCCACAACAGCGTGCATGTCGAGGACGCTGCTTCCAGCTCCTCAGGCGCGCCCCCGTCGCTCCCCGTTGGCGGCACAACAGGGGTACCGTCGCTTCCACAACCACAAGCGGCTCACTTAACATATCTCTCTGGACCCTCCACGGTCCCCCAACAAATCATCATCGACCCCGTTCAGATGATGCTTCTTCAGACGAACATGTGGAACGACCATACGAGTTGTCATTGGAACTGCAAGACAAATCCAAGAACAGATTATAACCACAATCGCAAAACGGGGTGCTTAGTGAAAGAAAGAAAAACAAAAAGAGAGAAGTGCAAACAGACGTCGAGGGTTCCTAAAAGAGCTTTCAAAGCGCTCGATTAGGTCTCCATCCAGGCCCTCGACCCAGTTCTCCAGGGTGTCCACGTGGCCCACAAGCCGGTAGGCCCTGCTGATCTGTACCCTCCTCAGCACTACCTCGTCCATGCTCGAAAGGGTGAAGGGAAACGCACCATCGCAATCCTCGATCCTCACCACTGCGCAGATCCACTCGCACAGGGTATCGAGGGCCTTCTTCCCTTCATTCCCTGCCCATACAGAGGGCTTCACAGACACCCTAGCGTCCTTCTCTTTGACGAAGTACGCAGGGAACCCCTAGCTGTCCTCCTTCAAGATGAAGAAGAAGGAGCTTTTCCAACTCCCCCACGAGCTGGTGGTGTCGGCAAACACGCCGATCTTCACCATCTTGTTGCATACCTTCACCTCCTCGGGGGTAAGCTGATAGAAGGGATGACCGACCGGCCTCTTAAGCGTGTAAAACTGCAAGAACACCTCTGGCAGCGCCACCGTTTTCGCCAGATGGCAGGCCACTATGAACGCGTTTATGGTGGTAAACACGTTTGGGGCCAGTTGCCCAGGACAAACCCCCCACCCTTCGCACAATTGCAACAACAGGGAACAGAGGGAGCGCCTTAGTCCAGCTTTTAACTGAGCCTCGTAGACCAACATGGCATGCTCCCTCAGGGCCCCGTCGTTCAGTTCCATCCCCGCCCTCCTCAATACTTCTGCCGGAGAAAGCCCACAAACCACCCTTGTGTACACATGGTGGTTTTTGCAAATGTCGGTCATCTTCTTCTCCGACAGTGATGTTCGGGGCCACAACTCCCCGACATCCGGACCCACGCCGAGATTGCTTGGATTCTTGGGAGCCATCTACAGAAATCAGTCACAAATTGAAAAATCAAAACCCTAAACCCAAGAACCCAAGCGGCGGCGCGACGAAACAACGCATTCGACAGAATCACAACTAAAAAAGAATACGTAGAAGAGCGCCGCTTACCAATTTGAGTGGTGAAAGTGAAAACGAAGGATCAAACGACGGAGCTCTTCAAATCTCGCCGAGAAAATCTTCGAAAATCGCCGGAAACGAAAGAGCAGAGCAAAGGAAAACTGACTTCGCACGTGGGTTTGCGTATAAATAGGGGGAAGAAGAAAAGACTCCCCCTATAATTACAAATGACACAATTTTGAAACGCCACTCCCAGCAGGCAAGGCCCAAAAGCAATGGGCCAACTCTTGGGCTTTCCCCAATTAAAATCCAAAATGGAGCACAGGGACCCAACCCATCCTCCGCTGTGGGAGGAGGACATACTGATATATATGGGCCCAACTCGTATGGTCGTTCCACCAAACGCAACGCTGACGTCATCAACACGAGGAGTGCCCCTCGTAATTACGACGAGCCCCCTCGTATGCGGCCCATAGTACACTCAAAAGCTGCACCCAACACACAATACACAAAAGCTGTACTTAGCACACCCAAGTGCTGTCAGACCAACACTATTGGACAGTTGTGTCCAATCCACCGCTCTGAAGTCAGATGTCAGCAGCCCAAGCGTGGGGGAAGATCCCACCAAACACTCTACCCTAACGTGGGGAGAGTCCTGACATCACCCTATAAGTGGGTGATGCCAACCCAAAAATAAGGTGATTACTACACACCCTCACTTCCTTCATTTTCTACACCTGAAAGTCTCTTGTGTCTTACCCTTTGCAGGTCCTGTAGCTGCCTTATTCCGGTCACCTCCGCATCCGCACTGCCGGAGATCATCTTTGGCTATCAAAGATTTTGTATCACTTTCGTCCCTTAAGTTATATTTTTGTCCTATTGAAGTCCTTCCGTTAAAATTTCCGTCAAATTACAGTTAAAATGAGGGTATTTATGTAAACGTGCATATCTAGTATGCGGTTGAACCTAAAATAAACAAATTAACCATAACTAGTTTTAGAACTTACAAATGCGCCCTTACCTAGTACCAACTACCCTTCATCCCTCCTCTTCCAAGATCGATTTGTAGCCCTCTGTCTGCTGCTGTTCCCTTATTCAGACATGCCCGCACCTCTGTTTCCCGCCTAACCCAGCCGCCGGCACACCCATTGACGAGGACCTTGCTTCCTCGTGGCCTCTCTCGATGCGCAGATCTGGAGAGGAGTGAATCGATCTTGCCAGCGTTGTCGAGAACGTGGAAGAGGATGAAAGAGTGAAGACTGCAGTGCGTCAAGATGCCCCTATCCATTAGAGTTCCAATTCATACCTGATTTACAGTCTAGGTGTTGATATAGCATGAGAATCTGAGAAAGAGTAAAGGAATACAAAAGAACAAAATGAGACAAACCAAGTGTCTCGGGTTGCATTTTTTGCACAAAAAAAATCTCTGCTCGAGGCAATGCATCTAGGCTCTTGATGCCCATTCCCCCCCCAAATAAATCAAACTTTACAGGGTCTCTTGTTCATCCAAAACTGAACATAGTAAACCACAAGAGCTCAAATGGAACGAATAAGGAAGGTTTGAACATTTATGAACAAGATTGAAGGCAAAAATACGGCTTGAAATCGAGAATTTGCTCTGTGAAGGACATAACCCTTTAAAAGGGAGAATTAAAACTTACCGGATTGATAGCATTGAGAGAGAGAGAGAGAGAGAGAGAACAAACTAATTGAGAAAAAGGAAGGCATACCAGTCGACGAATTTTCGTCCAACACAAGCGATTTTTGTTTTCTCGGTAAAACTAGTTCTAATCCATCAAAATGCAAACAAGAATTTTGGAGTTGAACTGATGAGTGAGTGTGGGCAAGTCTGGGGAACTGAGTGGGGTGGACAGCTGGCTGTAGATCACAGCGGGGAAGAAGGGGGACAAAAAGTCGTGGGTGGGGGTGGGTTTTAAAACTAGTTAGGGCTAATTAGTTTATTTTTTAAAAATGATAGGGTTAAACTGCATATTAGATCGGTACATTTACTTAAATATCCTCATTTTAACAGTCATTTGACGGAAAATTCAACGGAGGGACTTTAATAGAACAAGAATGTAATTTAAGGGATGAAAGTGATACAAAATTTTAAAATGTAACCCAAATAAGGCAACAATGTAACTTAAGAGACCATAGGTGTAGTTTACTCTTTTATTAATATCGTTAGTTATTTTGTTATCTTTTTAACGGAATAATTAACCGTGTTAATAAAATGTTTTTTTTCCACACGGAGGGGACAAGGAAAAAGGGGAAATGTTAGGTTAGAGTGGAAAGTGTTGGATAAGATTGTGAGGTTAGAGTTTTTAGGACTGAATTAGAGTATTATTTCAACAAAATTGATGGTCAAAACAATAACTATCAAAGAGGGTTTTTATAAGTTTTCTCAAACTTTAGAGGGTGAAAAAACGAATTTAAAAAATATAGGGGTAAAGTGAAGATTTATAGTAGAAACCTTGGGAGGTGAATAATGGTTTCTCTTTGTTATTGAGCCGAACAACACGAAACTGCAACCCCCATCCTACCTTTTAGTATTTAGCTTCTTCCAATCAAGCGACTAAAACCTGTTAGGGTTTCGCGTAGGTGATTGTTCGATATCCTAATGGCTTCTGTTGAAACTGATACAGAGCACGGTAACTTGCACCATATGTCTCTAATATTGTGCTTCTTCGAAAAATGAATCAAGTTTGTCGACGTTTTCGATCTTGTTCTTTGTTTTCCTTACCTTGTGTTTCGTTAGAATCGTATCATGCAGGACCGTTTGCAGTTTGAGATATTTTTACTTCCTTAGCTGGTAAATTTTCTAAAGTGTTTTTGTTGTTCCCAGCATAATAACGTGTCTCTTTCCATGGCAGTTTGTGGTTGTGTACTGGAGCCGTTTCGTTTTCCTTATTTAGTGTTTAGATCTTCATGTTATCGCCAAATGACCGATGGATTTCGAGAATCAAACTGTATCGGAAGATTCCAGTTCGGCAAAGTCTACAGAGGGATGTACGGTGAGGTGGAGGTTATGGTCAAGGTATGGGAGGATCAAGGGATCTATGAAGCCCGCAAACCTGACAACATGCAGAGATATAGAGTATGTAACACATCAAATTTTGTGCATTCTCCATTTATTCGCTCTCATTTTCTTTCCCACACTTTATCTGAGTTTTTTTTTCCATTTTGTAAACCGTAACTGATTTGTTTTAATACTCCACTCTGTCTACCAGTGTGAACGCAAATTATTCAAAGAATTAGCAGATCATGCAGATCGCCCAAAGCTACCCTTCATGCTTGGAGGTTCTTATGAGGGTAGTATAGTGGCTGCAGTCTACAATATGAAGCCCAAAGATACTCTACAGAATCTCATCGATAAAGGTACCTTTTTTGTGGTATTTGTTATGTGGACTGGCGTGCTATTACTTGTTATCTACTATATCTGATTACGCCCCTTACAAACCAAATAACAGAATAAACTCGAACAATCTAGGTGTGTTTGTAAGAAATTGCTTAATACGTGTGCTCCTTAAATGGTGAGTGTGCACTCTATACACTTTGTTTGTAACCATTTGACTATGTATTGGATGTGTTGGCGTGCTATTACTTGTTATGTACTATATCTGATTACGCCCCTTACAAAAACCAAATAACAGAATAAACTCGAACAATCTAGGTGTGTTTGTAAGAAATTGCTTAATACGTGTGCTCCTTAAATGGTGGGTGTGCACTCTTTTATACACTTTGTTTGTAACCATTTGACTATGTATTGGATGTGTTGTCTACCAATGTTGTGTTTCCTGTCTGCTACCTTAAATTAAGTCTGCTTGGGTAATTGCTAGAATGGTCATACACTTTTTATAACAATGCTAGCAATTTGTGTCTGCAGTTGGCAAAAGCTATCAATTGTTTATTTTTTATTCATTTTGATTGTTAGCTTTAACAATTAAGGGTAAGTGTTTTTAGTCTATAGATAGAGTATTTTATATGTGGACTGGTCTGCTATACCGGTTATCTAGTTTATCTTATTATGCTCTTCTTGTAAACCAAAAAGGGGAAAAATTCAAACAAATCCTGGCTTTTTAGTAAGAAGGTTCTTTTCTTGTGTGCACTTTAATCATTGATAGTGCACTCTATTTACACTTTTTTAGGAAATAATTAATTTTAAACTCACGCCCAACTGTGCTTTAAGTACAGTAAACATCCTGCTGTAGTCTTTGTACACATTGTTATTAACCATAACTATTTGCTATTGTCATATGCTTATTCCTTGCTAACTGGATCTGATTAAGGTTACAAGCATGCACTTTCCTACAAACTTGCAATTTATTTTTTTCATCTGTAATTATTAGCAGGGTTTTAGTGAAGCTATGCATATTGGCTATCTGAAAAGAAGGTTATAAATTCGTCTACTTTCTGTCCAGTAATGTTCCTTTCAAATTTAATATGAGAAATTTTGTCTAGAAAAGTAGTGGAACGACCTGGGGGTTGAGCTATTTTTAATTATATTCTTCATCCAAGTTCAGTTAAAATCCAGGACTTCTGACTACACTAGCTTTGTTTGGAACTGAAACTATGGTGTTTATTTTGTTGACTTTAATAAGTCAAACTCCTTGCCCTTTTTCATCTCATATTTATATCTGCACCAGAAAGAGAAAGATAATTCTTGATAGCAGTGTTCATTGTATTGTAGTAACACATTAATTGCAATTTGACTGCAGATAGTTTGACCTGGCCTCAAAGAGTCCGAGTTGCTTTAGTGCTTGCTTCTGTTCTCGAATATTTTCATGATCCAAAGCCTCCTTCATCACCGTATCTGATCTGCAATTTAAATGCTGCTCATATTATGCTTGATGAGGTTTGTATATCTCTATGCTTTTTTTGAGAAAATAAGATGGAACACTGTTTTTTGAATGCAAGGAGATTTTGGTTTGTTAGGCTGTTTCTACTTTGCTCACGTCTCTCAGTCTTCCCCCCGGGTTCCTTTGTTTACTGTAGGATTTTGAACCACTATTGTATGACTTCAGTATGATATCTGGTGGGATCTTTCCTGATAAAAGGGATATACTAAATCGGAGGTTACTTGAATGTTATGGGTATATCGATCCTAGTCTTTCCCAAGGTGTGTGTTATGCTTTCCTTTGTCTTTTATGCCTTATTATAATGTTCTTCACTTTCTTGACTAGTAGGCCTATAAGCAAGCGGAACGCTGTGATCTGTTCTACGATAGTAGTTCCTTCATCATGTTTAGGGGACAAACACAAGCAACATTTTTTGTTCATGAGGTCACAAATGAACAAATCAGAGACCTCATTCATTCATTAAAGTTCATGAATGTTCAGTTAAATGTTTGTTTATGCTCTTAAATATTCATTTGTTTGTCTTTTCATTTCATTATTTATACTTTCTGTAGTATAGTAGCTGAGAGTGCTTCTCTTACTTCTTGTGACCGGACTTTCTGTAGTAACTATTCGTACATGCAACTTATATACTAGCATTTTCAATGTTTCACAATGCAGAAATTTCAGACATTAGTAAGAATTGTAATATGCCAATCTCAAGGGCAAAATTGTTCGGATGTTTTCATGTTGTATCTGTCCCTATTTGGCGTTTGCTAAGCAGTACTGTACCACTTGCTCTGCAGGTGGATGGTCTGATAAATCTGATGTGTTTGCTTATGGTGTCATTCTTTTGGGCTTAATAACCAAAAAAGTGAATGATGAAGGCATACGAAATGGTAAACTGAGTAACAAGAGCCAGAAAGAGATGGCAATGTATGTTCATGAAAGGGCCAAGCACGATTACAAGAAGATATCCAAAAAGAAACACACCGTTTCACTTGTAGATCAGATACTGGCTGCACATGAGCTCTTCTGTTTTAGTGACGGATATAGAATCACAAAGGTTGCAGTGCAATGTGTGGATGACGATCCTCGAAAGCGACCAACAATGAAGCAAGTTGTTAGACGGCTGAAGACATTATCTATTTTCCAAAAACATTTGAACATTGTTGGTGCAGGTGATACAATTAAAGCAGAGTTGGATGAGAAATCTGGTAGGTGGATAACTAGATTTAAACAAATGTATTTGTTGCTAACTCAATTAGAAATGTTCTATGCATGAATTTTGATCAACTACATGGTCATGACTTTTGATAAAATGAGGGTTAATGTTGATCTAATGTACGAATTGATTGGATTAAGTACATTAACAGTTAATGTTCTACAAGTTAATTATTCTTTGGATATCTATGATTTTAAGTTGTACAACATTTCTTTTGCACTTGCTCTGTCTGATTTATATGTATTAGCATATATGTTGGGAGTTAATATTTTTCTTTCGTTCTTATGTGATCATGTAAGACCCACTCTTGACATTTTTTTTAATAGGAATTCATGGATTGAGGAAATTGTCGCATATGCATGCATCGTTTAATCAACGTGGAAGATTCAGACAATTTTTGGGGAAGCTGAGGGCTTCCTCTTCAGCCGTCCTGCCTACCTTGAAACCCCAGAAGTTGGAACAAACCAAACCAGGTCATCTACTCCCTCTGTGGATTCATATACCCCACCCAACTAGTTGGGATTAAGGCTCAGTTGTTGATTGATTGATTAAATTTTTTTTTTTTACTGGGCTGAGCGGTTAAGGTGTGTAGAAGACTTGTTAGCTGTTCCAATTTTGCCCTTTGAATAATATGATTAGAAAATTATAGAGCAGTGAAGATTGTGCATAGCTCATGAAGAGAAAAGGTTCACTTTATCTGGAGATGTGTAGAATGATTGATTAAAGAATCGTATGGTAATATGAAAAATGAAGTAAAGAAGGATTTCCTTCAATGGGAACATATCAATTAATTCGGTATTCCAAATTAGGTATTTGTATAAATTTATATAGGCAGTAAGGAGTTTTATTATTGTTTCAGTATCATTTTTATCGTCATGATAATTTAGCAAATAACTTCTCTATTTTATAAGTCGGACTAATATCTTTGTTACACCGAACTGCCATTATTTTCATTACGCCATTTACTTCATCTCATTTTAACTTTTTCGCCTACATTTTCAGTAAAGGAGCTTAAAATATTTTCTGAGGACACTTTGAGCTCCTGCACAAACAGTTTTGGGAACATCATAGGAAAATTTCAGTATGGAATTGTGTATCGAGGGATCTACGAGGGAAGAGAGGTGACTGTGAAAGTATGGAAAGATGACGGCTGGTATGTAACGTGGCCAGGGGACAATGAAAATAGACTGTGGGTATGTTGGGTCCTCCTAATATATTTAGTTCTGATATATCATTGTTGATTGAGGAGAAAATGAGAATTTGCAACCATAATGAGGTCCCATGCTTCATTTCATTCCAGGATGAATTATTATTGCTTCAACATCCAAAAATGCTGTCGTGTTCTGGTTTAGTCACTGTGATTGGATATTGCTTTGAAGGTTGTCTTGGTGTTGTTTATGATCTTGAGCCGCTAGATACTGTGCACAACCTCGTGCTGGATAATGGTAGACATTTCTGCCTCTCGTACCATTTACTCATTTTGTCTTGCACATTTCTGATTCTAGTTGGTGCACTACTCTAATTTTTACTGTTATAGACTAACTTGCAATGAGTTTTATGAATCGTAGTGCAATCTGCTCCACATTCCCCTTATGAAACTCGGTTGGGATAGCGAAACTTGTTGCATTTAAAATAAATTTTCCTTCTCATTCTATTGTTTTATATGCGTGTCCAAGTTGCTGAACACATCTTTCTGACCTTATTATACAGCTGCTTCTACATTAAGTAATCCATGTGCTTCATGATTGGTTACTGTGTCAATGATTGAAAGTTGATTTGTTTACAGAAACATTTACATGGGAAAAGAGGATGAAAGTTGCTCTTGAATTTGCATCTTTGTTGGAATTTCTACATGCTGGTGACCCACCTTACTCTCCGTATGCGGTTCTGAACATTGATGCTGCACATATAATGCTCGATAAGGTTCCTGCTGTGGCACTCAATTTGATTCTATCGACTTTCATTGCATGTTCATTTTGTAAAAAGGTTAAATATCTTGTATCAATTGTAGAATTACAACCCAAAGTTGATCGACTTTAGCTTCATCTCTGGAGGAATATTTCCTGCTCAGAAGCGTGCGAAATTTAAGTATGGTTGTTCGGGGTATTGTGATCCTTTCTTTCTTCGAGGTATGCTCACAACTGATGGGTGTTTTTCTTGTTATTTGAATTTCCATGGATGTTACTGGCCCTAGACCAGCTTTCTAGCAAATATCCGCCAATGTGTCGACTTTTATTCGAGTTGCAGCCACTAAAAATGGGAAATTGGAGTAGCAGTTTACTCACTTTAGATTAGTCTGTCCTGAGCACTCGGCCTAGTGGTCATGCAGAGGTCTCGAGTTCGAGCTTGTGGTATCCTAAATCCCTTACCCCCTTTGTGTAAAAAAAAGATTAGTCTAGCTATGGGGTGAAATAATTAGGTCCAATTATGAAGGTTTTGGTTATTTCAAGTAGATGCTTCATTTCTGCTTGGTATGTCTTGCAGGGGCTCCTACTTTTGATGACATGAGAGATGTTTTTGCTTTTGGTGTTGTGCTGATTTGCCTAATAGCTAAAAGGAAAATATCAGAGGATATTGGCTCGTCGCCAGAACCCTTTATACATGAATGGGCACAGAGGCAGAAAGATGACTGGTTGGTTGGTGCCTCTGCAATGCAGAATTGCACCTTTTCGCTTGTGGACGAGTCTCTGCAGAAGGATACTGGTTTTGTCACGAATGATGGGCACTTGGTTACGGAACTCGCAATGCGATGTTTGACCTATTATCCTGATGAGCGGTATACGAGCGCTAAAGTTGTTAAGAAGTTGCGTGGTCTCAAAATTCACGAGGCACGGTAAACCTTGATGGTGCAGTTGACATGTCTAGTACATTTAATCTTCATCCTAGTTGGAGAATCTCATATGACGGATGCCCAAAGTAATGAACAGTACTGTCAAATGTGAAAAGTCGATCCCATCTGATCTGCAAGAACTCCGCATTTTACAGATTGGATTGCTGGTATTCATCAATACTTTATTTATACTTGCATTTAATTTAGTGTTGGAATGGTTCAAATTCAGCATTGTTAATTACACGTGCACCACAATGGAAAATTCTTGTATTCACCTGGTGAACATTCATTAACAGAAATAGTTAAAATGGCATATTCCATTAGTGAATTAAGTAACAAAATCAGATATGTTAATTTAGTATAAAAACGGTGGCTGCTTGGATTTTGGGATGTTCGGTTTGATTGTGGGAATTGAAATTAAAATTGGATTCCTATGAGCTCCACCAAAAAATTTATGTGATTAGTGAAGTATAAGCTTTCAGACTATATCATTCCAATTTCAATTCAGACATTCTACAATGGTTTATCTTATGTTTAAAATTGTAAAATACAACTTCCGTTTTTTATTTGCTTATACAATGTTTGAAACAAACAATTGACTTTCAAACATCTCCGTTGTTCTTTTTTTTAATGAATGAAATTCATTATACATATGTAATGTCTGAAACTCATATGATATTTATGAACTTGGAACAATATATATGTTGTGGAGATTGTTGGAGATTGTTGTGGAGATTGTTGAAACAATATATATGTAATCTCCATAATTTTATGTTGTGGAGATTGTTGGATGATAATAAAATTATTCATTGTTATATAGTCAATAAAGTTTTATTTAAAATAGATGTAACAATTATTTTGAGCTTTCTCAAAAATAAAATGTACTAGCAATTAAAAAAGAACGATGTATGATGTTTCCCTTTTATGATAAATCCTTCAATAAGTTTATTGGTATCACTTGTGGGGTGTTTTTTCAAAAAATTCTTAAGAAAAAAATTACAAGTTTTAAATTTTTATAAAAAAAAGTTATGAGTAAATTTATAATCTTTTTTCTTTTAATAAAGTTTTATCTAATTCTAGAATCATGAGGAAATTCTTTTTTTTTTAAGTGTAATTATTATTTACGTCGTCACGCAGAAGTCCTCGGTACTAACAAATTCAGATGAATGGTCAAGAGGACCACATCACCACGCTGGATGTGTCAGAAACAGAAGTCTTCTGTTTCTGTTTCTCTTTATCAGATCCGCAGTAAGGTTAGATTCTGCGAGAACAAAATACAGAAGAAAGAAAAAAAGCGGAATAATCTAATCTAATTGCTCGACGTTTGAATCCACAACGATCTCGTCTGGTAAGCATCCCTCAATGGTAGATGTCGCCTGCTTTCTACCACCTGTTATATAGTATATTGTTTTTAATAAAAAAAGAGGGGCTATATTCTGCAGGATAAGATCTGTTTTCCAGATAGAAATCTCGGTTCGCTCTGTTTCTTTGATCTCCGATTTTGAGCTACAATTATTTCTCTGTGCCTCTTCCTGGCTCGAGTTTATCGTATTTAAGCAATCGTGACTATTGGATATCGGTTTCCCACGGGTTTGGCCCCATATACAATCCAATAAATCATGTTCAAAGAAATCCTGCTCTGTTCTTGTAGGATCTTGTCTTCTTTCTTAGCTTTTGATTGTCAGGAATCGCTTATAAGAAAAAAAAAAGTTGGATTGGGCGACCATGATTGGTTATGATGCTTAATTTTAGCCTCATAGCTAATATCTTTACCGAGTTTAATTTTAATTTGATCTTGTTTTCAGTTTCTGATGTTACTCGAAGGTTCTACTTGAATGAGAATTCAAGGAAGGCGCTTAACTAAAGCATTTAGAAGACTCCGAGAGATGATAAGCATTCATCCCAATCTGCAAGTGCTGAAGAGGAGGCAGAGTGAGTTCGAAATTGAAGATGAAGAAACACCCATAAAGAAGACCAATTTGAAAGGTAAACCTGTGAAAGTGTTGAAAAAATGAAACTGACCAGAGAAGGAGATAATGGCTTCTACATAAAAGAAGAAAAAGCTTTCATCAAAGACTTCAGATGATAATAACAGCGTGGAAAACGGTGGAAGCATCTGACTGTGCCACTGCAGAGAGAAGTAGACACTTGCAGCTTCAAATTGATAACTTGGAAGAAAGCTCCTAAGTCCCTGTACACTTTAGTGCTGCTCCTGGTTAGAGTTTGTTCACCAACTTTTTTAGCCCTGCCTTCTATTTATTTATTCATTTTAAAATCTGGAGTTATTTGATGTTAATTATTCCCCTTTTGTAGGTTGCTCAACAACATTAAGGCTGTGGACAAGGTCTTGCCTCGAGGGAATCTCCAATGGATGTTTTCTGGGTGATTAGACACTTTATCAGTAGCTGGTAAGGAGAAAATGATAACATCTGGAATTATTATTCTGTTTGCCATTGTTATGAATTTTATGGCGAGGGAAGGAGAATGTAAAATGGATAATATAATATAATATCATTTCATTTCTTTTTTTGGCTTTAATTTGTTGAAATAATTCGACATTGAACACGGGATATGTAAATCATTCATGGAGGAGTGTGATTTTCATGGAGTTCGACCATTTATACATTAGGTGTATGGCTTTTCATGTTTGCATGGGCCAAGTCATTTACATGTTGCATGCTAGCTGAGTTTTTTGGTTGTGGGGTTAGTTTGGTTGTGGGGTTAGTTTGTCATTCATTGAATCATCTATATGTCAATCCACTGTATCCTGTATGTTGATTCATCTAATGAGTGTAATTTAATCCTTGTAATACTTTTAGCAAGATTATGCCTTCCACATTTTACACCTTGTCAGTTGTAGGGCATTTTCATTTAGGTTTGTTTTGGGAAAAAAAAAACAGTTATATTTTTGAATTTTCATGTATCATCATCATCAACACCTTAATCCCAACTATCTTGGGGTCGGTGGCATGAAATTTATAGTGGCAATTAATTGTCAAAAATTAGTTGACACTATAAATTCATGCAGAAGCGTAGTGGCAAAGTTTTACGCCGGATGCCCTTCCTGTCGCAACCTTCTTTCGAAGGAATAATGAGATGAAATTTCAAACCGTATCATCATAGGTTTTTCCACTTTCATGGAAAATATCATTAAACATCGATGAGTTGAGATAATTGCTCTAGTCATGTCCCATTACAAGGTTGATATTGCAGAATCAACATGTACATCATGGAACATGACAACCGCTGCCATCCTTGACATTGCTGGTGGTTGTGAACCTGGTACATTGAGAGCCTAGCATCCTAATTTCTAAATATGACACAGTTCTATGTTTCTCTATATGTAGAGTATGTCCCTGTAAAATTTTGGATCTAACCTTGCTGGTAGTACTGTAAGTCTTAGCAACTTAGAGGCTATCACCAGCCACCCATTTCCAAATTGAATACCAGAGAACTTTGCAAGCCGGTATTGGGAGTGGGTTGGAAAGTGTCGACGTTTTTGTACGTTTCTCTGTATTTCTGTATGTTACTTATGTGTGACATAAATGTTTTACTTAAATCAAAAGCGTAGTCTGTGAAAGGGGAATTGTTTCTTCATGATTTTTTTGTATAATATTTTTTGGTGACTATTACTTATCTTTTAGTTAAAATTACACTGCAATGTATATAACCTGGTTTAGTGTTATAAACATCTTTCTATTTAGTGTATTATATTTGTTTGTAACAAAAAATTTCATGATATTTGGATCAAAATACGAAAAGACCGTTCTCATCGGTGAATGAAAGGGCCAATAAATTTACTGGCACGAAGGTCCAAGGAAGTTAAACATCATTGAGAATATTTTATCTAACATATCCCTATAATCTAATTTTAGGAGCTGCATTTTAAGGGTAAAGGAGAAGTCATTTTCTCTCTCGAAATTTCTAAATCTTCATGAACGTTTCATTTGATTTGGGATGAAGAGTGTTACCCTGTCACTATCTAAGTTTGTAACTGTCACTAACTAGTTATACCATCCAATCTCTCTAACCATTTATTTTGTTGATGTCAACTAGAAGTGCGATCACAACAATCAATAATTATGGTTGATATGTCTTCTCATTGCACTCAACCTTGTACATGGAGATTTGCTAATTTTGGTGCTAATTTTTAGTAGTTGAACACGTGAGCGGAAGTCTTGTTGAAAGACTACATACTGGATTTATAATTAGTATTGAGCGTTTGATCACTCAATTCCTTTTGGCGAAACATTATCGAACATATCTGTCTATCCACTCTTATCCAGTATGTTGATTCATCTAATATGACTGTAATTCAAATCCTGTTGTACTTGCATTAACGCGATAATGTTGGGGTTATCACTGCTTCAGTTTGGTTTTGCCTGAACTTGTAGCGTTAATAAACCTAAAAGTCAACTTGACTGATTGACCTGTGAACTTCAACCCCAACATCATGGGAATAACATGAGCATGCATGATGATGATGATGTTAGTGTTAATGTTCATTAGATATACTGTTATCAATGACCAGAAATTCATGGTCCTTTCCCTGTTTATTTTGCCTTGGGGATGGGGGCTTTACCTAGGGGGACCGGAAAATGGCGGCTCATTTAGCTAATAAAGTGTTGAATTCATTAAAGGGGCGACCAGTTCAGGACCTCAGGTATGATGTATTCTATGGCCACTCAAGTATTATAGCACATATGGATTTGGCTTAATTGGTGCTTCTTAGAGGGCTGTGTATTTGAAGGCAAAGAACCACTACAGTTTATTGCTCTCTTTCAACCTATGCTAGTTCTGAAGGTAGACCTGTGAACTTAAGAATTGGTGAAACAATTCTCCCAGTATTTTGTAGTTTTCCCCCCTGAATCTGCTGGAGACTACTAATTAATTTTGTTTGATTGCATCTTTTTAGGGTGGATTGAGTTCTGGTACAAAATCAAATTAGCAGACAAAGGCTTGACAGATGAAACATACACCAGAAAAGTTTTACAAGTTGATGTGGTAAATGTTAACTGAATCTCTGGTAGTCTTTTCTAGCAGGACTTGCTTAAATCATTTTCTTTCTGGCCATTTTATCTTAATATATGTAATCTGAAATGTGATGTGATAGTGATCAGGCATGAGAATTTGGTGGTTACGCATAAGTTCTTTGTCAGGGGTGGGGCGTGGTAAATAGGCTGTTTCAAAGAATTCTCTGTATAACCTGGACCTAAACGTTACGCTCCATACCATTTTTCTTTAACTTCTCAACAACTTATGTTTTACACTGCTTGTTAATGATATTTCTTTTGTCCTGATATGATATTTCTTTCAATGATTAAATGTATAAAGTTGAATAAATGATATGCATATCATAATATAAAGTCTTAACTTGTCTAAATTTACTCTCTCCGTCCTTTTATTATTGCAACACTTTTCTTTTTGGACATCCCTAAATGTTTGCAACGTTTCCTTTTTATTTTTTCTTATTCTCTGATTAGACATGACTAACTCCACTATCTATCTTTATTTTTATAATTTGATTTGACAGCACTGACTTCACTAATTTCACCTACAAATGTTTGCAACGTTTCCTTATTTAGTAAACTTTTTCTAATGAAGCTACTAATTTATCCTTTCAACTATCTTTTTTCGGGTAAAATGCACATATGGTCCTTTAATTTTAGTTCCCGTCCTACCGCAGTCCATTTTAAGAATATGTTCCAATAAGGTCCCGTTTCAAAACTTAATCTTCATTTGTGGTACTTTTTGACATTTTTGCCCTTAATTTTTAAAAATCTACATAAATCATAAAATTCTACCCTTACATTTTGTAAACCCTTACAATTATACCCTAAACTTTTTATCTCCACCTATATCAACCACCATCCCCTGCCAGAATTTCATGTTGCAGTTCTTGTGTTTGATATGTAAATTATTTTGTTATGACACGCCTCTTCATTTACTTCCGTTCTAAGCAAGTTTGTTTTTTGGACGTTTCTCCATTTCTTTCTTTTGTAGGCGACAATGCACTTAGTTAAGCAGTCACTGAGAGACTCAAATGGTACTTTTCTTCCTATATTCTTTGTTTTAAATTTATATGCTGCATGTGTTTTCTGCCATCTTGATCTGCTTATACTCTTTGTTTTAAGTTTATATGCTGCATGTTTTATCTACCACCTTGAACAATGTCTGTATATTCTATAGTTCCTTTCAGTACAGCAGAAAGTAGCCGAATTTACACTTCTTCTTAAGCTTTCAACACAATCATAGTCTTCTTAACCCAAAATTTCCCTCAAGCTGCCAAAAATTCTTTCTCCAACTGTCTCGGTCAGTCTCTTCTTCTTCTTGATTTAGAACTGAAATATTAGGCAGAACAAGGTAAGATACTTGTCATATTTTAGTAAGGTTAGAAACAGTTTAAGAAAATAATACACTAAACAGTTCCCCTAATGTTGGTTGGGACAAACCTGAAGCTTTTACTGCTGCTGCTGCTGCTGCTTCTGCTGCAATCTCTCGTGTTCATCAGTGCTGTTAACCTTTCTATGACAGCTTCAATTGTTGGTCGCGCCCTGTTGTGTCTAAGGGTGCATCTGGCTGCCAAGTCTGTAATACTTGCCTCTGCTGCAGTATCGCAGCCAGAATCTTTAAGTTTTTGGCGCACTTTGGTTTCATTCTTACGTGCCTCTTCAGTTGCCTGTCTGGCCTTTCTGTTCTTAAGGCCACCTTGCTTTTCTTCATCAGAAAACTCACCGGACATGGTTACGAGTCGCTGGATCATCTTTCCAAAGCTATAAATGTCCGAACCTTTAGTTGCTTTTCCTAGAAAAAGATAATTCAATAAGGACCTGATTAAACAAAAAACTTAGAGCGGAAGGTAAACTAATTCCAAGAATTAGGATCTTAAAGATCCTTAATATCACCAGTGCTAGTCTCAGGTGCATCATAGGCTGCTGTGGAGCACTTGATCTGACCATCTTGTTTTGTCACACTGAACAAATCACAGATTTTTGCATTTTTATCCTACACATGCATAAGATTATAAAATTCACATGCATAAGATATTTATTATATTCATGTCTAGTTATAAAATTTTACCTCATCCAATAGAATGTTTTCAGGTTTTAGGTCCGTCATTATGAATGGACCTTCACGTTGTGTGTGGAGGAATTGTATCCCTAGTGCTACTTGCCTTAGAACATGTAAAATCTCTTGCCAACAAAGTCCTGTACAAGGTTAAGTTTTGAGTGTCAATTTTTAGTAGAAGTTAGCCAATTCAATAAAGGACAATTCTCTTCATAAAAATCATTTCATTATTTCTAAATCACACTTTCATTTTTACCTCCATATTCTGTTGCAAGATTGCATGACATCTTCTCAAACACCAGTTTTGGCATTCTATGTTGAAGATCAGGATCAGCATATCCAATCATCTTGATCAATCTCTCATGTTGATGTTTCATGAGATTTGTCTTCTCCGCCTGTAACATACATTCAAGTTAGTTTTGCACTAGAGTTTGTACCCGTGTGTTGTATCGTTGTTCAATCTCAAACCAAAAACAGCTGATTAAATATGAAAATTAATTATTCTATACGAAGACAATACATACATTCCTTTTCCCCCCAATTTTTCTTATGATTCTCTATTTTTATTAGAAATCAGATTATTTCTTACATTTTTTAATGAACTCACCCAAAGAGACATACGATTAAAGAAACAAATCTAGCAAAACAATTTCTTGTAAAAAGTCCTTATTCCATATAGTTTAACCGCATTTGTATCCTCACCCTTGAAGATTGTGACAGCTACAGGCCACTTTATTTATGTTACCACCATAGACAATTGAAAAATTCCCTTTCCAGAGGACTTGATTCATGTTGCAAATAACAACAATCTCCTCATGGCTAAATTGTCGTTGGCATGCACCTGATGCAAGAACTTGTTATATAAATGATGAAAATAAAATACAATCTACATATATTAGTAGTCTCATGAAATATAACCTGATCTAGTGCCTCCAGAGGTCTGACGATGTAGAGTTAGGTGCACCACCCTTTTGATTTTTTTTCCATTTTCCTTCATCTTTAGGTTTTGGTGCCATTGCTTAGCTGTAAATAAATCAACAATCAATTTCAGAAATGTCTGTGAAAATTCTAACATACTTATTAGCTTATTATAACCCCTAAGTTACCATACGCAGCCTGACCAGCAACTACTTTAAATTTCATGAATAATTTGGATAGTACCAGTTCCCAAACAATGTTTCCTCACAAGGTTAGAAGTACAACCAGTTTTCTGCTCATTCAGAAGGCTCCTTTCTTCCTAGGTTTTGTAGTTCATAAAATTGTATGAAGATCAGAAAACAGCAGAGAAACTGTAAGGATGATTAGAAGCAGGTCTTATGATAGTACAAAATGGTTTATGGAGTCAAGTCCATCACAAGCCCCTAAACTGTGTAAGAAAATTCAAAGAAGAAGCCAGCATTGGAACAATTAACTGCCAAAAATTCCTATAACTCAAGGTCCAACAGTCTTCGTAGATGCTGTTAGGCAGAGGTATTGTGTTGCTCCTTGTAAGAATATGAGTATATTATACTTATGGCAAAGGGACCACATAGAGGCAAAAAGTGTTAGTGGTATCCTTGCCCAATGAGTATTGCAGAACAGTTTTAATCACTGAAATGCAGCATTCTAGTCCCTATAGTCTCTAACCATTCAACTTGGTTCACAGGCTAGCTGCGAGATCAATATCTGTGGCGATATAAAGAAAAGATAAGCTAATTCACCCATAAAATATGGTAGAAATCTGCAAATGATAGAAATAACTTATTTCGTTTTCTCTAAAAAAAAACCTTTTGATGAGGCATATCTTCACATGAATCAACTCAAATGTACCCATTGTTGTTCTAAATCACCAAATACACAGGCCTCATCTTGATCACATTCCCATTTTTGGGTCAATAATCTAGATGAATTCTTTTCTTAATGATAAGACTACACACTAAATGCTGCAATATTTAGTTTCAAAACCACACACCCTACATGAAGAGCATAGGAGCAACATAGTGATCGAAACTTATCGGTTTGGCAATGTGGACCAATAAGAAGATGGGATATATAGAATAGGCAATAAGGAAGCTGAATTGCTTGCCTGACAAGGACTACCTCATAAAAAAAAATTCAGAATCAACAAAAACAATACATAAAAAACATTGAATCGGCACCAAATAAGTGCTGAGATGGGGTTTCCGAAACCCTGAACATAGAATCAAAATCAAATGTTAGAGTGATGAGAGAACGTGATTTGTGTGCATTGACTGGAAGATACACAAAATATTAGAAGCGATCAATTAGAAAGGAGCTAAAATTTTAGGGAATTAAGCTCGAATCCACATGCCATAATACATGTTGTCACAATCCAGCCAGCTAGCTACAGAGCTAGATAAGGAAATAATAAGCAGCATTATATCTTTAGGTTTTGAAACTTGACAGTGTCAGGACGAACAGTTATCTGAGTGTTTTGTTCATTATGGCAGTCCTACAGGGAGATTTGATAGGCCCAAATGAACCATCTTACAATTTGAAACAAAGTGAATTTAAGTTTTTTAAAGGGAATAGTAATGAACTGTTTTCTAACAGTTTTTTCATATGTGGTCAGCTGTAACTTTGAGTATGTGAGCTCATGTAACTCCACCCGTTGATTTTTCTTTTGCCTTGCTGTAGTGATTTAGCCCAACTGTTCTTTTCCTTACTGCATATGTCATCTGCTTCAAACAATTCTTATCTCATATATTCTTCTCCCCCAATTTCCACCTCTACCATCACAAATTGATGCCTGAAACAAACCTTGGAGAAATGACAATCAACACTTGCAGATCTTCTCCGCGGTCTTCCTGCTTCTCACCTTTTCAGTCTCCGTGTCCAAGCAAGCAGTGAGCAATTCAGAAGGTATGTCACTGCAAGTATCAGTAAAGCACTTGAACACTTTGTTCGAAACATTCTTTATTCAGCTTGTGTCATCTTATTGTTTCATAAATTATCTTTTCCATTCTAGCCTGGTAAGTTTTTTTTTATCTTTCTGTGTGGTAGTTTCTTTTTCTTTTCTAGTCCTTTCCATCTTCTGTTGATAGATACTTGATAACAATTGGTTTGAAATATGTACATGTATTTCTAATATGTCAAGCTTTATGCAACTTTCGTTTTCTAAACTGAGAATGAAAGTAAGCCAAAGTTTTCAACTTCTTACATTCATGTTTATATTTGAATGGAGCCTCTCCTAACTGTGCGTTTTAATTTGTGTCTACTGAGAATGCATGCATGTTGTTTTCACCCTCTTCATTCAATTTATGTTGTCTTTTAGGTAGCTTCTAGCTAGGCTAGGCCATGCGCAATTCATCATAGATTCATAATAGCATCAGCGCAAACTTAGTGTTTCTGTCAGTTGGGTGATTTTTATATTAGTTATTCATTCATGCGCTATTACGGTGATGAGAATATCATGGATCATTCTTGCACCTGACTGAAATGTATGGTTCACTTGTCATTGTATAAATAAGGGGTACAAATGTCACTTCCTCAAATACTTAAAAATTGTAAACAAGATGATGGTACCACATTTTCTAATGGCCTTATTGTCAAATAGTCTCATGAACTATATCGACTCAATCACTTTAGTCTTTGAACTATAAAACATGTCAACCTAGTCCCTCAACTATGCACTGTCAAACACTTTACCTCTTTGACCATATCAATGTTAGTTGACCTAAGGGAGAATGTCTATTATGATCATAAATTTTTCTAATCTATGCCAAAAGACCCTAAACCTAACAGATATAATAAAAATATCATCTTCCACAATACACATTTTAATTTGTTAGAAGATCTTATATATGTTGAATCTATAATACTTTATTCACATATCTTGATCTAACAATTCTCTGATTTCGGACCCCTCAAAATTTCACTTGATTCATATTTTGATCCCAACATATTTTGTAAATTTTTTTTTAAAAAAAAAGAGCTTAAGAAACTGACCATTATAGCCATTTGAAGTTTAGATCTTAAATATTTGTAATCCAATGCTTTAAATTCTTACAAATAGGTCAATCATATATCAAAAACTAACGGCGTTAAGAGTCTCGTTGAGTGAGTTACAGAGTCAAGGGACTAAAGTGCTTAAACTTACATAGTTAATGGACTGAGTTGACACGTTTTATAATATGTAAATGAAGTAGTCAGAATAAAACTGAAAAATATGTAAATGAAGAAAATATTGAAAAATAAGAGAATGTGAGGTGATACAGAAAGACTAAAACTTTCCTAAAAAGTAAATGGTGCAAATAAATTGGAAAATTGGGCAACTAATATAAAATTGAGGGAGTAAAAATTAATTACTGGTGTAACCCTATAAACCTAACATATGTTGGTGGTACATGTGATAATTATTCTAACGGATGGTAAGCAATGGAGTCTGCCTCTCCTGTGCTGTTTGATATCAGAGATTTTGAACATTCCTTCTGGATGAAGATTAAATCTACTGGACATGCCACATTGCAAGATCAAGGTTCACCCTTGTGAATATTGAGAGCACACAACTTGTTAACAACTTCATCGCCCTTAGGCCTCTCATCAGGATAATACTCCAAACAATGCAGTGCAAGTTCTGTAACCAACTGCCCATCACTCATGAGAAAACGCTATCATTCTTCAGGGACTCGTCCAAAAGAGAAAAGGTGCAGTTCTGCATTGCAGACGCACCAGCCCACCAGTCGTCTTTCTGCTTCTGCGCCCATTCATCTATAAATGGTTCATCTTGAAACGATTCGAAATCCTCTGATATTTTCCTTTTAGCTATTAAAAAAATCAGCACAACACCAAAAGCAAAAACATCTCTCTTGTCATCAAAGTCAGGAGGCCCTGCAAGACATTCCAAACAAAATGAACATGCAATGCAAGTGGATAGAATCAAATTGAGTGCTACAGCGGGAACCTTATCGAGCATTATATGTCCAGCACCAATGTTAAGAACCGCATACGGAGAGTAGGGTGGGTCACCAGCATGTAGAAATTCCAACAAGGATGCAATTTCAAGAGCAATTGTCATCCTCTTTTCTTATGTAAACTTTTCTGTAAACAAATCAACTTTCAATTGTTGACAGTAACCAATCATGAAGCATAAAGTTTAGGCAACAGGATATTAGAGGGATGAACTTGAAGTATAAGCAGTTTCCAAGCTGGAAAAAAAACCATTTCAAAGAAAAGAATAAAACACTCAGCAAAGACAACACGTGCTCAGATAAAGAAGCACACGAATTACTTAATCTAGAAGTGGCTGTATAACAAGGTCAGAAAGAAGAGTTCAGCAACTTGGACACACATAAAACAATAGTGTGAAGGAAAAATAAGGATTTTTTAGATGAAACAACTTTCACTATCCCAACCGAGTTTCAACTTTCGACGGCGGAATATGGAGCAGATTGCTCTATGTTTCATAAAACTCATTGTAAGCTAGTCTATAATAAAAATTAGATTAGTGCATCAACTAGAATTTCAAATTCTGAAATATTGCATGGACAGTACAGAAATGTGCTAGACACAATGAGTAAATGATACAAGAAACAGAAATGTCTACCATTATCCAGCAAGAGGTTGTGCACAGTATCTCGAGTCGAGGCTCAAGATCATAAACAACACCAAGACAACCTTCAAAGCAGTATCCAATCACGGTCACTAAACCAGAACGTGACAGCATTTTTGGATGTTGAAGCAATAATAATACATCTTGAAATGAAAAGAAGCATGGGACCTCATTATGGTTGCAAATTCTCATTGTCTCCTCAATCACCAATACCAGAGCTAGATATACTAGGAGGACCCAACATACCCACAGTCTATTTTCGTTGTCCCCTGGCCACGTTACATACCAGCCATCATCTTTCCATACTTTCAAAGTCACCTCTCTTCCCTCATAGATCCTGCAAACAATTAACATTTGTGCCACACCATCCGGCAACCACTCTCCAGATTTCCATGGAGTAGGAGCATCGCAAAATGGAGTGATCTGTTGTTTCTGTTGCGTCGTCGCACCTCGGGCAAGTGATTGACTCAACATCTACACCTCTCTATTGAAACTGATATAGAACTGGAAGATATCTCCTGGTTGCTCGCCATATGAAAAGGTTGACCTTTGGCGGAACTTTGTTGCACCACTTCAACGGGACATCATGGTTCACCGCTAATTTGGAGGTAATGAGCTGTGAAAGGCAGCGGACCGAGAATAGACCATCAGGTGCAATCTTCCACCGCCAACCATCTGGAGTGTCTTGTTTCGGATTGAAGACCTGTAAAATAAGAAGCAATTGTCAAAAGTCTCCTGTTGATCTGTCACGCAACGGTCTTCTATAACTCCAATTCCAACTCCACTCCCTCTCTATCCACCTAATCTTCTCTGGGACCAAGCTATCAGGGTTGACGTCTAATACGAAAAGCCTATTAAACCTCTCTTTCAATGGACAGCCACCCACCCATTCATCCCCCCAGAACCTCGTTGAATCTCCCATACCCATTACCCTTGAGAAGGAATTTTTGAACTCATTATCTAGAATCTCTACCTCCGCATCCGTCTTAATAATATCCTTCCACGCACTCCACCGGGTCCACCTGTCCAGCATCGCCCCCATCTGCAGCGACCCTGGGACTCCCTCATGAACACTTGCTACCACCTTAGCCTAAAGACTACCCAAGTACATAAAAGGGAGAGCTGCTGTCGTGCACCTCAAGGATCGGGCCACTATTGTCACCTCTTCCATATCCACACTCAAACCGAAAACCCTACTCTTTTGCAGGTTGATTTGAAGGCTTGAAGCCGTCTCAAAGCATTGGAGCAACGCCATCAGATGAAGACATGATAAAAACATTTAGACCAACCTCCGTACTAAAAGATGAAGACACGATAAAAACATACTACCTCTGCCCTAAAAAAATTCATTTTGTAGAAAATATTCACGAAAATTGTATTTTGAAAATTTATACTTTAAATTATGATATGTGTATGAATTACTCCGACCCACAATAATAGCTACATTTGACTTTTGAACTTGTGTTTGACTCAAATTTTCATTAAGAATAATTTGTAAAAAAAAATTCTTGAAAAATATATTTAAAAACAAGATACATTAAGTTTTTATTTGGATATAAATTTATACAATTTATAAGTTAAGAAGGTGTAAAAAAATTCATAGATTAAATACTGAAAAACAAATGTGGCTATTTTTTTGGGACGGATGCAGTATTTAATTGTAAGTGTCTAAAAATTCATAAAAAAAATATTAATAGATTAACTATTGTAAAATAATAAAAAAAATCAATATTTTTAGGACGGAAGGACTTTGAGTGTAAAAAACTAAATGTAAAAAATGTAATTATACCATTGACTAGAGAAAGGAAGATATCACAAAAATACAGAGTAAAGTGCATCGAATGTCCCTTAATTTTTAATTAAGTCCTATTTAGGTCATATTTTAACTTTTCGTCCTCTTAAAGTCCTATTTTAAATATTTTGATGCACCCCTGGTCCTTTTAGATAATTTTGCCCCTTAGGACAAAAAAAGTAAATTATATAAGTTCCCTCAAACAATTTCAAATATAACAATTCTACCATATACGACTTTTTCCCATCTTCCTCCTCCCACCACCACCGTCGGACCTTTGCCGGATGACCACCCTCCCTTCAACGGACCTTTGTCGGATGACCACCCTCCCTTCAACGGACCTTTGCCGGATGACCACCCTCCCTTCAACGGCGACATCTATCCTCTTCACCAAACCTCCTTCGATAGACCAGGGCCACGAATCGCGAGCCAGGGTTGCGTATGGCGACCCAAGGACGACAGATCGCAACCCCTGGGCTTCAAATCGTGACCCTAGTTCAATTAACTAAAATTAACCATTTTATTTGAAATTAAAAAAAATTAATAATTTTGTATTAATTAATTTACCGGTGTCATTTTTATTTTGTTTTAAAAATTATTTTCAGACAAATTGAGTATCTAACACCTTATCAATTTGTACTCAATCCCCAACTTAAAAATCTATGATTTTCCTCAAAATTGCCTTATCCAAAATTCAAAGTAAAAATCTGAGTTTTTCCTTAATTCTTCCATTTCTAAAAAATAAGTTGGCGAATCCTTTGATTTTCTTAAAATTGGAGAAAAAAGCCCCCTATCAGTCCTCCCGCTCACAGCTCTGCTGCTCAAAGCCAACCGAGCTATTGGTTGTGTCACCTGCTTCTGGGCACTAGTCGAGTAACAGAAAGAGTCGTCTAATATCAGATAGAGGTCTGCCTACTGGTGTGGTGTAGGTAGAGGAGTTGTACGTGCTGGTCTGTTACTCGAATTTCCTATGTTTAATAGCTGCATCTCGCATAAAAGTTATAAACACATTGGCGGATATTTGCTACAAAGCTGGTATAGGGCCAGTAACATCCACAGAAATTCAACTAACATGAAAAACCAGTGGAAAACCATGTGTGCGCCACATGCTGTCTCTAGATCACTAAGCTCACTACAAAGGCTACAAAATTAGAGGGCTCATCAGTTGTGAACATATATACCTGGAAAAAAGAAAGGATCACAACACCCCAAACAACCACACTTAAAATTCTCACGCTTCTGAGGAGGAAATATTCCTCCACAGAGGACGCTAAAGTCGATCAACTTTGGGTTGTAATTCTACAATTGAAACAAGTAAAGATATTTAACCTTTTCACAAAGTGAATATGCAATGCAAGTCCATAGAATGAAATTGAGTGCCACAGCAGGAACCTTACCGAGCATTATATGTGCAGCATCAATGTTCAGAACCGCATACGGAGAGGAGTAGGGTGGGTCACCGGCATGGAAAACTTAATCTAGAAGTAGCTGTATAATAAGGTCAGATAGATTTGTTCAGCACTTTGGACCACAGGTGCAAATTAATGTTGTAGTGGAGACTAAGGTTGGTACTGCCAGAAATGGAACCATCAAGGTTATCACTACTACGGTAAGTTATCGATTTCTTTGTTCAGCTGTTAAGTTCTTGCTACTAGGGATTCCATGCAAGTGAAATAGATGTATTTGTTTAGCTTTCTTTCACATTTTTCTATCTGGGACAATATCAGATATTGGTGCAATATTTCTTCCGGGTTACTGCTGTGTTTGAAGGACATACTCCGCCCGATTTTTCAAAGGGGCTGCCCATCCACAATAAAGCAAGTTTGGCATGTTTTAGGCGTAACAAGGTTCAATAGTACTTGTGCTCCGCAATGGGGTCATTTTGATGCTGCTAGTAAAAATTTTAGGATGTAAAAATGTTTAAATTTTTAAATAATAGGGGTAAAGTGCATGGTTAGTCCCTTAATTTTACTTATTGTCCTATTTCGGTACCATTTTAAGAATTTATCCTATTAAAGTCACTTATAGGCTTGAACATTTACATGATTAGATTAAAAACATTTACATGAGCTCGAACGTTTACATCTATTAATTAACAAACAGAAGAAAAAAATTAAATGAGCTCACAATTTTAACATATATGCACCATGTAAAAAACTCAAATAACCAAAAAGATTTACAAATAAGAGCTGAAAAGTAAGTTATATTTTGACAAACAAAAGCAAGAAAAAATATCAAAATGATTAGATTATAAACATTTGGGTTAAAGTGCGAATGAAATAAAAATAAGATGTAAGAATGTACTTACTCATTTAATAAATAAAAGCAAAGAGACATCGATTAAAACACCTAAATGATCATTCGCTATCATTCATGTTACAACAAAACTATTTTTTTTTCGTAAAGCGTCATCCATATTAATTTTAATCAGTCCCACAGGTGGCGAAGACCAGCGTGCAAGATTTCGCTACAGACCAGTTAGGGGCATTGCAAAGGCCAGATTTGCATCATACCAAGCAGTCTTCCCAAATTTCACATTATACTCATATTATTGAAAAAAGTACAACTTCGTATAATATTTTGAATCATATTAGTAATAAACAATATCATTTTAATTGTTATAAAATTGACAATTAGACCTAAAGTTTTTTAAAATAATGAAATCATCCTTAAACTTATTAACTTTTATCATTAACATATTAAAACAAAAGTGGCTAAAGTGATTAACTTATTGGGACAAAGTGTAAACTTTATAATTAGACCCATAAAATTTTACAAATTGAGCCCCTTACTTACAAATTATATCAATATTCTTAGAAAATTTACAAAATTGTGGTATATTTTGAATCATATTAGTAATAAACAATATCATTTTAATTATTACTCCTTCCGTCGCATAAAAATTACAGCTTTCTTTTGTTGTTTTCATAATATTTAATCTACGATTTATTTTTATGTACTTATAGACATGTAAAGTTAAATGATTCACATGCTTCTCATAATATGCAATCTAAACTTTATATATATATATATATATAATTGTTTTCACTAGCAGTGCAATCTTTACGGAACAATTTGTAAAATTTTACAACTAGACCTAAAGTTCTTAAAATATGCCTCCTTCATCTCACAAAGGTTGTCAACATTACTATATTGGATTGTCCCACGAAGGTTTTCAACTTTCCTAAAATAGAAACTTTTCACCACCGCTTTCACAAAATTACCCTTACTTACCCTTACCATTTTAAACACTTTTTTTATACACCTTTTTATACCAATGGTAAAAAGGTCAAAACATTATTATTCTACCACTTTACTTAATATCTATGCCTAAATAAATCCTACAACCTTTGTGGGACGGAGGGAGTGATTTTTCTCCATCATTTTTAAAGACACATTTTACCATTTAATTATACATTTTTATACATTAACATATTTATTCCTTAAAGTTTTATGAATTAAACTTTTCCAAAAATTAGAAAAGATACACAATTAGTCCCTCAACTACTAAAACTTTACAAAAGATTCGTGAAATTTTTTACACTTTTATATATTGGTGGACCCTTCACCCAAAAACTAGAATTAATCATGTATAATTTAGCCCAAAGCCTTAAAAACCCATCAACTTATAAACTATCATATATCTCACATTGCCTAGAAAGCTCTAAGAGCACTCACTCCAACACTATAAATACCCTACAAGAGACTTATTTCTCACGATGTTAATCTTGGACCTGACATTGGCGTCATCCGTGGGAATCCGGGCAAAAGACCCAATGGATACCACACTTATGCATCCACATTCAAAAAAATGTCTCCAGGGAATAGTATAAGATTTTTCATATGCCCTCTAGAGCCATCATATGTCTTCAGAGCCATGACATGTCCTCCGGGGCCATCAAAATGTCCTTTGGAGCCATCAATACGCCATTCGGGACCATCAAAATGCCCTTTAGGGCTTGGTAAATGCACTTCAGGGCCGAGAAACATTCTTGGGGAATAACTCTCTGGCCAAGTAACATAGCTGGGGAACATGGCTGAGGAACATAGCCGAGTAACAGAGTGTAAACTTTATAATTAGACCTATAAAATTTTACAAATTTACCCCCTTACAAATTTACATACTCACATAAAGGCCTTAACAACCCCGTCAACTAAGAAACTCACATATCTCACATTGTCTAGAAAGCTCTAAGAGCACTCACCCTCAACACTATAAATACCCCTCAAAATACTCTCATTTCTCACCATGCTTGGACTTAATATATATTAACATATTTAGTCATTAAATTTTGGAAAAACTTACAAAAGATAAACAATTATTCCCTAAACTTTTAAAAACTAACGTTTATCATTAACATATTAAAAAAAGTGGCTAAAGCTTACATGGACACAATGTAAATTTTATAATTAGACCCATAAATTTTTACAAATTGACCCCCTTACTTACAAATTTATCTTTTCCTCATTCCAATGTATATAAATGAATATTCAATAATATAATTTGTTACTTTTATTACAGTAAGGGTTCAACCTATGTCACATTGATGTTCATTTTGTTTATTCTTACTTTGTTTACCTTTGTTCACAGTAAGGGTTCAACATATGCGTTTATTCTTACTTTGTTTACTATTCGTTCTCTTATCTATGCATCTACATTACTTTATTTGTGCGACGGTTTTAGTCACTTTCAAACTATTAAATAATCAACGAAGTAACATAACAATTATAAATTTATGTTTATGTTTTTACGTAATTTTCATTATACAAGTGTACCCAAACTGTAGGTGGGTATGTACACTAGTTATATACTAATACGGGAGCCTTGCCACAGTAACCGAAAAAATGAATGGAGCGATTTCTTTAGGACACCTAGGATCCTCGGTTAAGAGTTTTTTTTGCGCCATGTATGCATCAATCAGCCCACCATTTTTTAAGGAATTAGCCTACCACTTTTTAAGGAATTAGCCTACCATTTTTAAGGAATTGGTTTCCAATTTTAGCCATCAAATTAATTAGATTGATTCTCTTCATATTGAATTCATTAATTAGATTGATTCTCTAAAAAGTATTCAATTCAGTAATTGGTAGTATTAATCTATAATCTATAATCTATATCTATATACTATTAGACAAGAACTACCAAAAATAGTTCTGGTGAATACTGCATTTTGGTGAAGCCATTTAGGAGCCACATCAATAAATAAATTATTATTTTTTACCATTATTTAAAATATGGCAATTAAGATGATGATTATGGTAATAAAATTACAGTTTATAACAATCAATCACACAATTACCATACAATAATATAATATTATAAAATCATATTCTAATTACCACAATTACGACATAACTAAATGTTGTATTGATTTTATTCCTTTTTAATCGACAATTACTTAACTTACGACAATTAAGGGAATAATTAAGGTAATGAGATCACATTTAACAGAAATCAATCACACAATTACCATACAAGAATCCAATATCATAAAATCCTATCCTAATTACTAAGATTATGGTAGTAAAATCGCAATCAATCATAATTAATCACAATTAATCTCATTCCACCATTCCAACGGCCTATATAAATAGTATGTGCAATTATGACAAACTCCCACTAGATAATCGACTTCAATGGCGTCGCGACTCTGCCTTACTTGACGATTCCACTGCTAGCATGAGTAATCTACCTCCGGCCTTTTATTTAATATATTTCATTTTTTAATATATACTATTGACAAACGAGGCTCTTTCTTTGATGGGGTCGTGGAAGCGAACACGGTGATAATCAAAAGTTTTGTAATTTGCGTAGGGGCTCTTTCTCTGATTGGTGAGTTTCTTTTTCATACTTCGTTGCACATTTTGGTTTTTGATGTTTGGGTGACAATGAGGGTGAAGATGATGGGTTTTGGCTTCCTCAACAATTCTGAGGAGCCAGCGAGCGAAGAGGTCAACCGAAAGCGGCCAAGAGAAACAACGGGTTTGAGAAGTCTAGTGGTGCGAGGGAATAATGAGCGTCTCACAAACCGATGGACACTGGCATGCAAAGGTAGATTGGCGACACGCAAAGGCTTGATTAAGGTGGGCTAGAGAAAGGGTTGCTGCAAAGTAACCATGCCGTTTGTAATTGTTTCATATTGATATTGTTTTATGCCTGAAACAATGAAATTAGAAAAACATTTGTTGTTCAATTTATTTTTAACTTTTGTTACATAGGTTTCTAATATTTATATTTTATAATTATACTTTCGACCAATTTTAAATGCAGATTGTAATTAGTTTCATACCGTATGTAAATAGTTTCATATAGGAGTAATATTTAGTGAGTTTCATACATATTGTTTCATATTAAAAAATTGGTTAATAAAATAAATAACTTTCCATCAAGCTTAAAAAAATATTTAAGAAATAAATATAAAGTTTCACACATAAGTCAAATTACACCAACATTCCTAGAAAATACTTTCATACGTAAATCTTATATATGTTTCCAGACAAATTATAGAATAATAAACAAGTAAAAAAATAAACCAATTAAGGAAAAATGACAATTATTTGTTAAGAATTAACAAGATGAATTAAAGGTGGCGAGTGAAGAAAAACGGGATGAACGAAAAAAAATAGAAGAGACAAATGAAATAAAAATGTGTAGAAAAATATGTTTGATAAAAAAACTGTTTTAAAAAATGAAATGAAAAATGGATGAGAATCTTAATTAACACAATGAGATTGTGTACAATCTCAATTAAATGAGATGTGTTGATTTTTTGATGAGGAATCCAAATTCCACTACCCAAACCGCAACATCCCACTATTAATTTCATGAGAGTCTGACATTTGTTTTTCTTCTTTTCCCTTTTCAAATTTCTTAATTGTGTCAAAATTAACTCAATTGATTTTATCTTTAATTATATTAACGGAATATTTCATATTAACCTCAATTCTGTTTTAAGTTTTCAGTCTATTTTAGTCATTTTTTTGAATTTTTATCTTGATCGAGTTCTTTCGGTCTATGTTTGCATTTAATGAGATGAATGTGTGAAAATGTCCATTTCACCCTTAATTAATTGCTACAATATGTCACAGTTTTTTTAAACTTAAGCTATTCTTACCCAATATTTATTAAACTAGATATCAACACTTCTCAAATTTTTACATATTTTCCTTTGTTATCATATAAAAATATGTGTTTTTTTGCTACATATTGCACACAATGTTTTTATATATTAACATGTTTTGTGGGGTTAACATGATTAATAGTAAATTATTGCACCCGCGATGAACCGGGTATTTAAACTATTTGACATGATATAAAAAATCCATAAATTATTTGTCATGTTGATTATTGGTCCTATGACTATTTAGTGTTACATCTTTAGTCCGCGAGACGGGTAAGCAACCATTATAACGGTCTAACTTAACCGCGAGACAGGTAAGCAGCCATTTTAACGACCTAACTTAATCGCAAGATAGGTAAGTAACTATTTCTCACGGGTAAGCAACCATTATAACGGCCTGCTGAAATTATTTCACGATTAAGGATGCAACACTAAATAGTTGCAGAACCAATAAGCAATATGAGAAATGGTTTAGAGACATTATATGCTCTTAACCCCACCCAACTGTGGATCTTGGTGATCAAGTATAATGTACTTAAGCACAGGAAGAACATAGTTAGAGGGAGAGAAATCTTTACTATTGCATGTACTTTCATTAGTTACTGTACTTTATATTTATATTTTTTGGATTATAAATGAAGTAATACCAAACACATTGTTTTTAGTTTATATTCTGAATACATGGTATCCGTGTCAATATTCCAATAATAAATTAAAATAAAAACTTTTAAAAGTGAACTATTTTTTCATGATTAATTACACCGAATATATTGTTATTTGATACATTAAGGATTTTGATAAGTATTAATTCATTGAACCCGTGACGAAGTCGGGTATTATAATTAGTTGTTATATATATAATTACATTTTGGGCTCTTTGCAAGGGTCGGAACAAGCCGGATATGCAATCATTTCCATGGAACTCGCTTGACATTATATCTAAGATCCATTTTCAGTTTTTTATGTGGTTTAAACACAGGGGCGTCTAAGGATCACCTCATGGTAGCTTTGGTTAATTAATCTATCTGTAGTTTTTGTTAATTCTTTGTTTCTACGCGGATGCCTTTGTAGGTGGTTTTCAGGGTTGGTCCTTCGTACTCTGGTTTTCTTCTTGAAAGTTGTTCTCCTATTATTTAATAAACCCATCTTTACTGTCCAAAAGCAAGCACGATATTCCACCTTACTACTATTTGTTATTAACCATTAAAATTATTCAAAATGTTATATGTAATTAAATCAATTGGTTCCAAGAGTTAAATAACATTGTAGTGACACATATGAGTTTATGAATTCCCATTTCGTGCTTAATATCATTTCTTGGTACTCTAATTAGTAAATGGGATGATAACAAAGTTAATGTTTGTATGTGACAGCTTTGCTAATGTTTGGGAAATGTTTGTGGGTTGCTAATGTTTTTAGTGATGCGATTTGTCTAAAATTACATTACTACATGAACTTGAATGATTGTCATTGATAATTTAGTTATACAATATGACTGGTTTATTTTCAGATTTTTTTATTTTAAATCTAATGTGTGTAGTTAGCTTAGCCATAACTATGAATATGTGTCATTCACGGGTATTTAAGTTAATTTTAAATTCATTTATGCGCTTTGTTAGTGGTACTCCCTCCGTACTTTAAAGATTGTAATATTATTTTAGTTGTTTTATGGTATTTAATTTATTATTTTTTTCATGCTCGTTTAGATATCTAAAGTTACATATGTGTATAATAATTTGCAATATAAATTTTCGAAATATATATTTTTTGAATTTATTTTGAATTATTTATCTTTGAAAAAATTTAAGTTAAAATTGAATTTTGAAATATGAAAGTTAAATAGTACAACCTTTAAAGTAGGAGGGAGTATATTTGTACATGTTTTAACTCTTTCAAATAACATAAATGCAATGGATAAAATATTAATAAACAATAGTACTATGTATCCTCATTATTTTTTATTTTTTCTTCTACTCTCTTTTTTTTTGAACAGTAATATAAGATTTAATTATTAAAAAACCATGAACTTTACATCTTATAAATATAATTTTAGGTAGAATCTTTTATTAAAATTATACTGTGAATGATTTTATTTTTAGTTTTCTAACTCTTTAATTTTGAGGGTGTGTATTAGGTTATAGATATTTTCTTAACTTTCAAATCAATCTTTATCTTTCATAAAATTCAAAATATTTTTTTTAAATTTAATCGTTTTTAGAATATTAAACATTTTTTAATTAATAACTTTTTTATCCCAATATCAAAATAATCTCGTGCGACGCACGGGTAAATAAAGAGAACCTCGTTACTACTAATTTAAATCACAAAATTTAAATAGGAGCACGCACATGGTTTGCGAACAGAACATCCGTCTGGCGCGTGCTTAGTACGAACCATTCAGATCTCTCCACATTGGAAAGCGCGTGTCTTCACCGACAGCGTATTGCGCATCGTGTTGGCCTTTTCTCTTTCAACGACATCAACATTGCTCCCCTTTTCTTTTTGCGCTCTTATTTTACTGACGACAATAATATCCCTTCTTTCACTCTGACTGCAAAGAAAAGCACCTCACCAAATAAACAAACCATCGGTAGATAAGATTACCCAGAAATCAGAACCCTCGAAACCCACGATAGCTGGGAAATCAATCGAAGCAACAACTACGATCAGAGGGGAGAAAATAGACTAGGTGGAAACATTAATCGGGGTGTTGTAATGGCGGATCAGGAGCAAGAAACGTCGGGGCAAGTCTCGCAGCCACCATCATCGTACAGGTTGGTTCTGAGAATCATGAGCAAGAGACGAACTTGGGTATGCCTCTTTGTGCTGGTCTACACAATCCTCTTAGCTTGTTCATGGAATTTCCTCGAATCGATTCTGTCATGGTACAAGCAACAAGCCGCCCAACCATCTAATTCGTCTTCTGGGTGGCCCGCGGTGTATGCGTCGGTGCTTCTCGGGGCTGTTTTCGGTCTGCTCTCGATGGCCGCAGCTCTCGCGGTGGCCGTGCCAGCGACGATGGTCATATGGATCTCGATCGTGGTCTTGCTTGCGTTCTTCGGGAAGCCGAAGACGACTTTGGTCAGCGAAGGGAGGAAGATTACGAAAGAGGTTGTTGGGTTTGTGATCAAAGTGCTGTTGAAGGAAGGGAATATCGTTGCCGCTGCTTGCGCTGTTCTGGGCTATTTCGCGCTCTTTAGGAGAAATTATGATGAGTGAATATTGTACATAGGCATCAAGCTGAGGGATCAGATGAAGAAATAAGTAAGTATCCAGACCAAATTTGTGAATTTCTTTCTGGGGAAGTTGCATCTTCCCCCTGACCCAGTTCCACGACAATTCTCATTAGCTTAAGTCTCGAGAGTCAGGATTAGCCCCTCTGTTGATGAAGGGGGTTTTGTAAATTAGGTTTTCAGAATCGTTGTTTAATCTGTAACCTAACTTGTCCCTGATAGAAGATTAACCAACCCAATCTGCTGTTAGAATCTTTCTCGCTGTTTGCTTAAATTGCTGTGATTGGATTTATATTGTCGTTATTGCAAGGGGACTGGGAACGGGTGAAGCTGAAATTAGAAGTTGGAGACTTGGGAATTGGGGTTGGTCTTTGTTGTAGTTGTCGTTTTTGAATTTGAGGGCCACATGAATTCATAAATGTAGTACTTGCTTGCTTCAGCAATGGTACGTTTGTTTCGATAGACCGTTCACATCGATTTCCAGATCGGGAGTTTCTGGTCTGAAGATGCGCTGCTATTCTAAAGCAAACACATGAGTGAAGTCTTGAGAGTATCCTATACCCAATTTTGGACTTGAGGCAGCTTTGTAACATTTTGAGATGCTGTTTGTTTGTGTGTTGTCTATTGACTAAAGTGCACACATCATCGCATAACTTTAATTCGTATATTATTGTAGTCCTGTTTTAAGATTTTATACCATTAAAATATCATTTTAACTTTAGGATTCTGAATAGAGTGATATGAAAAATGCAAACCATAAATGTTATTGTTTCATTTGTTCAAAATGGTAAAGTTGTCAAAAATTCATAAAAAATACCATGGATGAAGAATAAACTTAAAATTGGGATATTAATTGTACAAAATCTTAAAACAGGATTACGATAGTACGCGAATTAAAGTTATGGGACCATGGATGCACTTTACCCGTTATGTCTTAGCAATGTGTTCGCATGTGGTTAGTGTCAATCCTGTTATTTATCACTTAGGTGATAAACCACCTAGAAGATAAAGGCCCAATCCCTACTTAACAACCCAGACTCACGTAACAGAAATTTTGGACTGGACAATTATACCCTTTTAATCTAATATACTAGAATCTCGTGAATTAGCATTCGAGACGCCATCATCAACTTGTTCATCTGTCCGAGTAACCAACCACCAAACCCCAAAGCGCCATCGATTCAGATTTCAATTGCCGGAGTATTACTGGCTCTTCTCCAACAGTGAGAACCCGAAAAGCTTGAATCACGACAGACGAATCGAGAGCCTCCAACTCAAACTTCTTGTGCAATCTCAAGATCTGATCGAAAGGATTCGAAAAGCCTGAATCGCGACAGATGGATAGAGAGCCTAAATCACGATGGATTAAGATCCTGAATCGTGGCGGACATAGCCTAAATTGCGGTGGATGGAAAGCTGAATCACGGCGGACGGCGAGCCTCCCTTGGATTCCATCGGAAGGAGCGACAATCGCGAAGAGGTACGATTCGATTTGTCAGAAGCATCTCGGTGCTTTTCATTTTGTTTATGCATCAATTTGCTTGTTTATTTCGTCTCTTTCTGGATTCTTCCTTGAAGATTGAGCATCAATTTTCTCCACCTTGAGATCAAATTTTCATTATTACTGACACAAGGTAGTATTTTACAAAATTGGAAATCTGAGTTGCTGATTAGTTCATGGTTATCTGACTTGTTTTAATGTCAACTATGGTGGATTGATATGTCTTAAATGCTGCCTTCTTATATTAAATGTAGCAATAGGATTAGATTGTAGTTGACAAAAACTTGAAATATGAATTGCTTGTTGTGTTCATGATCTGACTTTTTTGAAAGGAAACTAAGAATGATTGATATGTCTGTTATGATGCCTTCATATGTCAAACGCAACAATAGATTCAAATAAACCAGAAATCTGAGTTTGCTGTTCTATTTATGGTCTGACTTGTTTCGATGACAACTATGATGGATTTATATGTCTGTTATAGAGGCTTGAAATGTCAAATGTACAAACATGATCAGGTTACGATTGACAAAATTTTGAAAAATAAGTTACTTGTTGTGGCATATTACCTTCACGAGTTTTTGTTGTTCAGATCATAGTTTACACATCCATAGTTGACAAATCATGGATGTGATATGTACAGGGTTGTTCAAATGTCAAATCTAAGTTGTTTATTGTGTCATGATATAGCATGTCTAAATGTAAACTATGATGAATGGATATGTCACTTTTACTTCATTTGTTTGATGTAACAATAAGTTCAAATCATAGTTGACAACTCATGCATGTGCTATGTACAGGATTGTTCAAACTAATCAAGAATCTCAATTAGTAGATGAATATGCAAAAGAGCATGATGACAGTAGCAAGAGATTGTCTCTATCATTCTTGTCTGGTATTTTGGATTTATATGCGTGGTATTTTAAGTGTATATGTCGCTATTGTGACTGTATATGTGTGATATTTGTTTGTCATTGTGACTATATATTTGTTATAAATTACAAGTCTATTCAATTAAAAAGTATAAGGTTCAAATTAAAAAGTATAAGGTTCAAATAGCAGCAACAATCCTTGCACATCCAAGAAACCGGGAAAGAGAAACAATTCTCGAGGAGGCAAGGGCACATTAGTGACTTCAATAGTTTAGATTTTATAATATAAGAATGATGTGAAGTTTAGGGCTTTTATTAAGTTTCAGTCATTTCATTAGCTGTTAAATGTTGTTAAGTTTCCAAGATTAGCTCGTAATAGCTATCTTTAGAATTGTGCAAAGAGTAATTTGTCTATAAACGATTCATATTCTGTCAACTGATCCTTTATTATATGTCAATTAGACACATGAAGAAACACTTATAGGTAATTTTCTTAATTGACAGACTAATCAAGTAAAATGGTGGAATATATGGATCCTAAATTCCAGAAATATACTAATTAACAAGAAAATTTTCAATCATTTCATTAGCTGCGAAATGTTGTAATGTTTCCGACATTAGCTCGTAATAGCTATCTTCAGACTTGTGCAAAGAAATCTGTCTATCAAGGAATCATGTACCATCAACCAAGCCTTTATAATATGTCAATTAGTCGCATGAAGAAACACCGGCAGATAATTCCCTTAACTGACAGGCTAAGTAAGTAAAATGGCTAAACATGTGGGATGCTAAATTTTAGAAATAGAACTAACAAGAAAATCTTAAGTTGTCTAATGATCAACAATAACCTAACAAAAAATAAAAACCACGGTAAAAGCAATATGTCAAAGTGGGAATCGCCTTCTATCTGTACATCCTATAACACTTGCTCGACAACAAAAAAAAGTTATAAAAAAAGAAGACAAATTCCAAACCCGAATCTTTTCTTTCCTGTTTTCATTTTTTTTGAATAGTTCTTTCTTGTTTTCTATGTGGCTCCTTTTTATTATAGTCCACATTATAGATTCCAATTTTGTAAAGTATTAAATTCCAAGCGTACCAGCTTTGTTAGAGTAATATCCAAATTTTAATTTTATAACAAAGTTTACTTTTCAATTTTGTTAGATCAATATTCAATTCCCAACTTTGTTAGAGCAATGTTAAGTTTCTAATTTTGTTGGAACAAAGTCCAATTTTCAATTTTTTTAGCGGTGTGCAATCTCCAATTTTGTTGGATCAATGTCTATATTTCAATTTAAAGCTTTTGTTTTTTCTTACTCCCTCCGTCTCCAATTAATCTTACACATTGCGTGATGCTGAGATTAAAGGTGAATGTGAGATTTTATGTAGTTAGAGCAATGACATCTCTCCTCTCTCATCTCTTTTGGCTATTTGTTATTGGTTTAAACATATTTTCTCTCTCCTCCATCTCATCATTTCAAATAATTTATTAATTATTAATAAAAATATATAATATTTTATTGTTGTAATAAATGCATGATTCTCTAAAATAGGGGAGTTGTTGGAGTTATAGCAAAAATAATTTGGAGAATGTGGACTTTGCTTCTCCATTTTGAAGAAATTTTTGGGGAAACTGTTAGAGATGCTTTAACATTCTGTCAAACACCTCATAGGCACTAGTGTCCGCTACGTCTATGGATTGCATGATCGTTTGTCTAAGCCTCCATCACCTCAAATCATATAGCCTTGCAGATCTGTAGAAAATAAACGGAGAGAAACAGATGAGTGAAGATGATGGAGTTTGGAGAAAAAGATCGATGGAGATAAGATGGACTGGCCGGAAATGGCGTGGTTGTACGCAACGAAAGTGCAAATGTGCTCGTCCCTCGTTCCTCGACAACCGATCGTTGTTCACTGCTCTGCTGTCTCGCCAATTTCGAAGATGGATTTGCGTTTCATCGCAGCTTCGTACTGCTGTTAATACCTCGTCGCCTCCGTCATGAACCTTGCTCTCCTCCAGTATCTTCCGTGAATTGACTGGGTTTCCTCTCACATCGTCGTCTGGAGGCTGGAGCAATCGTCTGGAGGTGCAGAAGCAACAAAATAAGGCTTATAAAGGAGGGTATTATGGTCTTTTTGGTTAGTGGGTGATTTATCACCTAGATGATAAATAACATTGGTTGGTTGGTGCACAGATGGATGGGCGGGCTTAGGACCGCTCTGCGGCTTTGTGGATTTGGGCCAGCTGGTGGGCCGAGCATTGCCGAGTGAGCGCATATACAATATATTAGGCTCTGGGCATTTGGCAGTATTAATTGTAAGCCAGGGGTAGTGGTAAGTAAAGAAGTAACTACCAAATCTTGATCGCATCAGGGATGTCCCTACGTGTGATATTATGATATAAACATAACCTAACAAATCCATCCATCTGTTCCAAATCTATTTGAACAGAAGCATAAGTTGTACTCCCTTAATTATGTGCGTAGTTCAGTAACAGGGATATATATATACACACACACTATAATGGAGTAATTCCTAAATAAGCAAACGGGCATCAATGGCGCTCATGTCATGTGGTCAGGTGGTGGTGGTTGTGGTGTTTGGCTACCTAATATGACAGGAGGCACGTGTTAAGCAAATCTTCATTTCAGATGGCTGGCTATTACTCCACAGTATGTCATAGATAGATAATGGTATATATATGTATATATATATATAAAGTGCGGGTTTACTGTTTTTAATGCGGAAGATTTAATTTGATGGTCAAAGTGGAAATGCATGATGGGATTGAGGAGGTTACACCTTACAAGGTCGTATTCCGTCCCGTGCCCTGAACTGCAGACCAAACTAGCTAGCTAATTTAGTTCAGAGCAAATTAAGGAGGAGGATCAAAAGCAAATTAGCAATATAATGGAGATGATCAAAAAGGTATTGTGAAAATGAATGAATGTTGAGAGGGGAAGCGATGGAGTGGCGGAACTGTAAGAATCATTCTTTCCTTTCTTAGGAATCATCATATCGATCATAACACCCCTGAACACTGTTGTTAATGCCAAAGGATTAACATTAATTAGAAATAAGATTGGGATTAGAGAATCATACCTGAAAGGCTATCCGAAAAGGCGGGCCTCCCGAAGGGGAAGAATCCGGACATGGTGAGGTGGAAAGTGGCGCGGCTGGTTGCTTCGTCCTTGTTGCTCCTCTCCCTCGATATGCTGCTTCCAACTCCAGATGAGCACCTGGTACGACTCTCCGACGCTCAAGTCAGTTCTCACTTCACAAAGTAGCCGAGGCACAGAAAGTAGAGAGTAAAGTAAGGGGATTCTGTCTAAGTTTTCGTAGATAAGACGAGGCCAAAGTGGGAGTATTTATAGGACTTGGGGAGGTATGGGCAACGGTATGGGCAACGGTATGGGCCGGGACAGTGTCACTCACACACCGGGAAGAGTACTGTGTCCCCATCCCATGGGTAGCGGCTCGGCCTAAAACCCCGGCTATGTTCCTGTGTTCCATGGGCCGTAACGCCTGGAGCCGGCCCGTGGCATGGGCCGCGGGCCTCGGCCTCGCCCTCACCATTAGCCCCCGAGGCGCCTTGTCCGGGAGAATAGGACGAGGCGCCTTGACACGCTTAAGTAAGTAGCCGTTGTGCCACGTGTTGCCGCCACGTTGGTCGAGTCGCGACGGTTCGCGTTTTTCAGCGGTCTATAAATAGCGAGCTAACGTCTTCAAATTCACTTTTCGCATTCTTTGCATCCTCCCGCCTCGGCTTCTTTCAACTTCTCTCTGTTTTTTCGCTTTCAACCGGCTCGTCCATCTCGCTCGTCTCAAACTCCACACATTTTCCGTATGATTTCTTTTCTAATTCGATTCTGCTCTTCTCGTTGGTTCCTCCTCGGGAGATGGCCGGACGATTCCACCGATGGGGATCTGCCTCGGCTCGCTTCTCGACTCTCCCGGTGTTCCTAGCATGTCGAGGCGACCAGGAAAAGAGGTCTGCAAAGAGAGCGGCCCGTCGTCGAAGAGGCCGAGGGCCGAGAAAGCACTACCCGAGTCTCCCGACGACATTGAGTCCCGGATGACAGGGAAAGTTGCACGCCGATTGGCGTTGAAGTTCAGCTTCCCTGAGGAGATGGATTGGCGAGTCCCAGGCTCCTCAGATAGGGCCAACAGGCCTAATGAGGGCGAGTTTAGCATATACTCGATCTATTTCGAGATGGGTCTGCGCCTGCCGCTCGGGAGTTCGAGACCGCCGTGCTTCGGCTTTATGACTTGGCGCGAGCCGTTGGTGCCCAACTCATGAGGCACATTATTGGTTTCAAACTCTTCGCCTGTCGATGGGCTTTCAACCTACATCCCACTGCTCCGCCACGCTTACAAGATTTCGGTCCGTGGGAGCGGCGGGGGACATTGGTACCACTTGGCCCACCGCTCGCAGCTGCTAACCCCGGGTCCAACGTCGAACCACGGGTGGAAGAGGAAGTTCCTCTTCGTTCAGATTCCCGCCTCGGCTGGGTTTAGGACCTCCTGGAGGACGGTCGAGCCCAAGCAGGACATGAACTCGATAGGGAGAGTTCCCTCTTTGGACAAGAGGCTCAAGCTCGTCGAGCTACAGGGAAGGGCTCGCCCGGCCTTTCCAGTCGAGGCCGTCCATGAGGCCGGCTGGGCCGAACTCCCGGGGGAGGTGCCTGATTTGGATGAAGCGCATCGGCTTGCCTCGGGCCGAGGTAGTCCCTGACCAGTGGGTGCATCGTCCAGAGCGCCCCCTAATTTTATTAAAATGCCCGACGAGAGCGGCTCGGACGATACGCCTCATGCAATTTCTTTAACTTAGCAAATATTGTACCTTGCTTAGTTGAGTGCCTTAACGTTTTTTAACATCTTTATTTCTTAGGTCCTAACATGGATGCATTGGAGAAGGCCGAAGCCGAAGCCTTCATGGCGTCGCCCGTCCCTCCCAGACCCAGGAGGGGGCGAGGCGGAAAGAGAATTGCCTCCAGAGCCGAGGCCTCCAGGGCCGAGGCCTCCTCCCACCCTAGTACCGGCGGGAAAAGTCCCGGCAGACTAAGGGAGATGTATGGTCCGGGCCCCGTTTCAGACGCCCGCGGCCCAGGCTCGGGCAGCAGTGAGACGGAGAGCGAGGGCCGGCTCGCCAAAAGGCGCTTGGTTGCTGGGAAGAAGGCTGGTTCTGGGGGCCAGGGACCCTCTGCCTCCAAGGGTAAGGGCCCGGCAGAGGCCCCCATTGAGGTGCCGAGCGAGCCAGAGTCTTTTCATAGCTCCCCCCCTCGGGCTCGTCGGGTCGACTTTAAGTCGCGCGACCTGGCGTTCACTGTGGCTGAAAAGCTGCTCGACCAGTCCCCGACCACCATGTGCTCTACTCTCTCCATCCACGAAGTATAGCGCCTTCATTGGGAGGGAATGATTTCGACGAGGGATGTTGAGGCCGTGCGCGCTGCGAGCCCCGCAAGCAGGTGACTCACGCTCTTTGGAAGAGCTTCTACTGGGTAAGTTCTTTTGAACGGTCCCCCATTTGCCATTAATTATCTCCTGTTAAGAACCTTTTTCACTTAGCAATTCTTGTGGAAAATGTGTAGGCTGCACTGCGCCGGGAACTTGGCAGGAATGGTGGGGAGGCTTTGCAGGAAGCTCGAGCTGAGATCGATAAGGTCAAGAAGGAAGCCGAGCTTCTTCGGAGGGAAAGGGACGAGGCTCTGTGCCGGGCTAAAGGCAGTGAGTCCAAAGCCCTGGAGAGCGAGTCCAAGTTGCTCGACCTCTCCGCGACCCTCGCCCAAGAAAGGGAGCTCAAGAAATCGGCCGAGGAATCTCTAGCCGAGCTAAAGAGGAGCATCCCCGGCCAAATTGATGAGGCCAAGGCTGCCTTCCTGGAAAGCAACCAAGACAAGCGAGATGAGGGCCAAGGATACGGGGCGAAATGCGGCTCGCCGTTGCCGACGTCGTCGACGTGTTCGGGGTAGTTTACCCCGGGCTGGATCTTACTCCCATCCAGTCTCTCCCGAACAAGGAGCGGGCGATGGAGAGCCGAGCCCCCTATCGCGTCCCCAAGGACTCGCCCCTCTACAATGCTGTCTATGACTATAATTCCGAGGAAGAGGAGGAAAGGGACGAGGCCCCAAGGGAGCATCCGGCGCAGCTCCTCTCACGCGTAGTTCAATTTTTCTCAAGTTCAATTTATGTCCGAGCCACTTGGGCTCGTGGTTCTGAACAGAGTTTAGGGTCTGTAATAATACTCTCAATTTTTTCTAAGTTCAATTTACTATTGCCTGTAATAATTTTTTCTCGCAACCTTTCTCGTCAATTTACTATTGCCTTCCCCCCCTTTTTATACTTTATTCTTTTAGCCGAGCCACATCGCCCGGCTTTATTGCTCGCGTGTAATGTTTTGAGCGTTTGGAGTCAACTCTTCTCATAGTGCCGAGCTACAGTGGCCCGGCACATAATACTCATTTCTTCGAATAACGGTTCGTATATTTTCCATCCGTTAAGCGTAATATTTTTGAAGGCACTCCGCATTCCAGGCGCGGTTGATCATTGTTCCACAGTTTTCCCGATCTATATGCACCTTTCCCAATTCATCGATAATCAAATATGGGCCTTCCCATTTTGGGGTACATTTACCCTCAGCGTGATCTTGTTGAGTTGTGGCTGTGCTCCGAAGCACAAGGTCCCCTGTCCGGAACCTCCTCGGCCTAATTTTAGCGTCGTAGTACCTCTTTATTCTCTGTTGATAGGCCCGGCTATGCTGCTCGGCCTTGTCACGGGCTTCGTCCAATAAGGTCAGGCTAGTGCAAACCTCTTCATTGTTTTCTCCTTCAGAGAACTGGCTGACCGGAGGGAGGGGATCGCCAACTCGACGGGCGTCACGGCATCCATTCCATACGTAAGGGCGAAAGGGGTGTTACCTGCTGATTCGCGGGCGTCGTTCTCATGGCCCACAAAACCTCGTGCAAGAGGTCGGCCCACGCTCCTTTCGCCTCTTCCAATTTCTTGTTGATGGCGTTCTTGATGGCTTTGTTGGCTGCCTCCACCAGTCCATTGCTCGAGGATGCGCCACGGCCGCATTGCGTGCTTGATTCCCAAGCCTGCCAAAAAGGCTTCTATTCGGCGACCCGTAAATTGCTTTCCTTGGTCAGTCACTATCTCCCGGGGCACCCCAAAACGACAAATTATGTCATCGAAGATCATATCGGTCACGTCGTCTTGCCTGATACTTGATAGGGCTCTGGCTTCTACCCATTTCGTAAAATACTCGACAGCCACCAAGACAAACTGCCTACGTCGAGGGGCTATGGGGAAGGGGCCCAAAATGTCCAAGCCCCATTTTGCGAAGGGCCAGGGAGCCACAATGGGGGTCAGAGGCTCGGGAGGCCTTCGCGGAGTGTTGGCAAAGCGCTGACACTTGTCACATTTCTTAGTGTACGTCTCTATGTCCGCCTTCATACTTGGCCAGAAGTAGCCGGCCCTCTTCAGCCTTCGCAAAACTGTTCGGGGGCCTTGGTGGTTACCACATATCCCCTCGTGAACTTCAGCAATGGCGACTTGCGCCTCATCGACCCCTAGGCATCTTAAGTACGGCTCAAAACCGAAGGACTTTCGATAGAGATCGCCTGAAGGGGAGAGGTAGAAGCGGGCCGCCCGGACCACTAGCTTATGCGCTTCCCTGGCATCTTCCAACAACTCCCCTGTCTCTAAGTAGTGCGCAATTGGGGCGCGCCAGTCTCCCTCGGCAAAAAGAAGAATGCCGACCTGCTCCCCCTCAATGGACGGGGCTCCCAGGTTTTCAATATATACCTCGGAGATTTCCTCGGTTCCGGCGGCTAGGCGCGCTAGGGCGTCGGCCTCGGCGTTTTCGCAACGAGGGACTTTAGTGATCGAGGCACTGCGGAAGTGCTGTTGAGCCTGTGCAACCAACCTTTGATATTTTTCCATCTTTGGCTCTTTGGTCGCGTACAGTTCGGCAGATTGGCCCACTACGAGTTCTGAATCTGTATAGATTTCTAAAGCAGGTGTCCCAGCTATTTTGGCCAATCGCAGGCCATCAAGACGGCCTCATATTCCGCTTTGGTTATTGGTAGTGGGAACATCAATCTGGCCGAGTGGACGGTTCGATACTTTCCAGGGCCTCGGAGTACTACTCCAACGCCTGCCCCGGCCTTATTGGAGGAACCATCCACGAAGGCGACCCACCTTTGCGCCTCCGTCGGCGCTTCGTCTCTTTCTTTGCCCCGCCCCGTAGCCGCGCACACAAAGTCGGCCAGAGTTTGCGACTTAATGGCTTTTGGGGGCGTGAAGTCAATGTGGAATTCGTGAGCTCCATACTCCATTTACTCATTCGCCCGAGAGATCAGGCTTGGTGAGGCACGCTCGGAGTGGCGTGCTAGACATCACCTTATTGGGATGGGCCTGGAAGTATGGGCGCAACCTTCTGGCGCTGACAATCACAGCGAGAGCTTCCATCTCCACATTGGAGTAATGGGGCTCTCCCCTTGTAAGACTCTGCTAACAAAGTAGACAGGAGTTGCTCTACCAACTTCTCGGACTAGCATCGCGGCTAAGCTATCGCTGAGTATGAAGTGTAGAGCAGAAAGTTTCTCCCGGTTGGGGCGGATGTAGCGTGGGTAGTTGGGCTAAGTGCTCCTTAATCTTGGCGAATGCCTCGTCACATTCCGCCGTCCACTCGTACTGCTTCTTTCTAAGTAACCGGAACAGGGGGAGGCACCTCTTCGACGAATTGGAGAGGAACCGGCCGAGGGACGCCATGCACCCCAACAACTGTTGAAGTTCTTTAATCCGAGTGGGAACTTCCATGGCCCGGATAGCTTCCACCTTATCGGGATTAGCTTCAATTCCCCTCTCGGTTATCAGGAAGCCGAGGAACTTGCCTGATTCGACCCCAAACACACACTTTTTAGGGTTGAGGCGCATTTTGTACTCCCGAAGAACGATGAAGGTCTCACGGAGGTCATCGACATGATCTCGCTTCGTTTTGCTCTTAACTAGCATATCATCCACATACACTTCAACATTTCTGCCGATCTGCTTCTCGAACATTCGGTTGACGAGGCGCTGGTATGTTGCCCCGGCGTTTTTTAGGCCGAAGGGCATCATTTTGTACCCGAAAATGCCTAAGTCGGTTATGAAGGCAGTTTTTTCTACGTCGCTCGGCTCCATAAAGATTTGATTGTAACCGCTTATACGCATCCATGAAGGATAATAATTCATGCCCGTAAGTGGCGTCTACCAATGTATCAATACGAGGGAGAGGGAAAGGTCCTTCGGACATACTTTGTTCTGTGTCCGTGAAGTCTATACACATTCTCCACGTTCCATCAGTTTTCTTTACAAGAACTACATTGGCGAGCCACAAAGGGTAATAAACTTCAACGATGAAGCCCGCCGCTAGGAGCCTCTCCACTTCTGCCTGGATGGCCGCCCTTCTTTCCATATTGACGCCTCGTCTCCTTTGGATGACTGGCTTGGCGTCAGCCGGAATGCTCAACTTGTGAGTAATGACCTTGGGATCTATCCCCGGCATATCAGCCGTGCTCCATGCAAAAATGTCTTTGAACTCCCTCAACAAGCCCTTCAATTTCTCCTCTTCCTCGGTTGGCAACTTGGTGCCAATCACAGTGACTGCTCGGCAAGTCCGTGATCATCACTTCCTTCGGTTCCTCTGCCGAGCCCTCGGCCTTTTCTCCTCATCCCCGAGATCGAAGTTGTCCGTGGACAGGTCAATCAAATCCAACGGAGTTAGATAGCCATAAAATCGTTCTAGACTTTTTACCGGGGGCCGGGAAGGCCGAGTCACTCGGAGGCGAGTGTGAATGATGATTGGTCCTCGTGAAGTTGGAAGACGTACTTCCATGGTCTTCGGCCTCAAATGCAGGTCGAACAGAGATTGAGTGTGTATCCCGAGGATAACATTGTAGGGGCTCGGTGACTTGACCACCTTAAAGCATACTTCAGCCACGGCTGAGGGGACACCCTCTTTATCTAAGTCCTGACTGATGCATACTGGCAGAGTGACAGTGCCCAGGACAGGTATGGGGTTGTTGTTCGGCCCGTAGACCGGCATGGTACACTTGCTGAGAGTGCCCTGGATCTCCTGACTCATCATGCGAAATGCATGGCAAAACAATATATCGGGCTGAGCCCCCGTGTCAACCGTAATCCTCTTTACCTGCACTCGCTATTTCAGCCTCAATGGTGAGGGGTTCTTATGTGGGAGGAGCGCCCGGCCTCGGGGCCGTTATCAAAAACTATTGGGGCGCATTCCGGGGCCATGAGGAGGTTGTTCAAGTGCTCGGCCGGGCCTTCTCATCCGGATGATCAAGTATCATATGGATTATGGGCCGCTTGTCCTCCCTCCTTTGGACGTCCTTCTGGCGTGAGCCCTCCGGCTCCTCTTTCTTTGGGGCAATCTGCAGGGGCGCAGCTTTGACAAACTGTGGAAGCTTGCCTTGTTGGATCATCTCTTCAATGAGCCTACAGAGCTCATGGCAGTTCTCCGTCACGTGCCCATGGTCACGGTGGTACTTGCAGTACAATTTTTTGTTCCTTTGTTCTGGGGGAGACCTCATGGCGCGGGGCCTTTCAAATCCTTGTTGCCGCTCGAGGACGGCGAGGATTTGCTCTCTAGGAGCGTTAAGGGGAGTGAACATGTCGGGCGCTGGGAAGCGCGGGTTGAAAGCGCCCCCACCCCTCAGACCCCCTCGGCCAGTCCCGAGTGACCCCTCGGCCGGAATCCGTCCGCCGACGCTTGATCGATCGTCGGCTTGGGCTCGATTGTCGGCCTTTCGGCCTGTAAGGTATCTTCCAAATTGATGAAGGGCTCGGCCCGCTCGTAGAACTCCAAGAGAGTCACGGGTGCTCGTCTTTGCGGCGCCCCTCCCAAAGGGTGTCACGGGATTGGCGCTGCCGAGGCCGCGTAAGTGGCTACCTCATCCGACACATTGGTCATCTCGACGAGGCGGTCATTGAAACGGTTGATGTAGCCCCGAGGGCTCTTGTTTGTCCTGCGCCACATCCCTTAAGCCGAGGGGATTCCTCCTCATCCTCTTCTTCCCAAGGTATTGGCTAATGAACATCCTTTTCAGCACTTCCCAGGTTGTCGCAGTCCCTGGGGTGATCATAGAGTACCATGACCGAGCCACCCCCTTCAAACTTTGGGGAAAGCTCGGGCCATGGCCACATCGTCATAGCCCACCCATCTCATCTTGTCTTCGAAGATCTGGCGTGGTCTTCCGGATCGGTCGTCCCATCATAAAGAGCGAAGTCCGGTAGATTCATAGGTTGGACAGTGGGCATCGAGCCTGTTGTGTTGTTGTTTGCACGCCGCGCTGTTGGGCTTGTAGTAATGCCACTTGGGCTTGAAGCTGACGGCATTGTTCCTGTTGCGCTTGGAGGTACAACTCCAAAGGGGATGAGGTCTGGGGCGGTGTGCCCGAGGCGGCCGAAATGGCCGGGTCGACCCCGTGTGGGGCATCTGGAAAGGGCTGGGGCCAAAGCCTTGGAGCCTCATGAGGAGGTCATTCGGCAGCATTCCGCTGCTTAGGCCAAATGGCTGGGGTCCCGGAAAGGCGTTGGGGCCGAATGTCGTCGTCAGAATCGACGTTGGAGTAGATACTGGGGTAGTAAAGACCGGGGTGGTATGCGCCGTGGCGTGAACAGTAACCACGGAGGGCGTGGCACTTGGTGCAGTGATATTCCTGCAAGGGGCATTCGAATTAGAATGCGTTTGTGCATAGTCGGGGCCGTGGCCCGCATAACTAGCGTTTTCTTGGCCCGTAGGCACTTACGTTTGCATTTGCCGGAGGCAGTTTGGGCGAAGTCGGTGAGCAGGTTTCGGGGAGCGACCCCATCACCTGTCGCCGTCGCTACGTTGCGCGACCCCCCTGTCGGGGTAGTCGTCTCGGATCTAGATGGAGTGGGGCTCCTGGTAATGGGGCCTGAACTGGCCGTAAGGATTGCCTCCGTGCCCGTAGGCAAGCTAGTACCAGATGGTAGAGTAACCCTTGGATCTGAAATCGGGCCCCACGGTGGGCGCCAAATGTTAATGCCAAAGGATTAACATTAATTAGAAATAAGATTGGGATTAGAGAATCATACCTGAAAGGCTATCCGAAAAGGCGGGCCTCCCGAAGGGGAAGAATCCGGACATGGTGAGGTGGAAAGTGGCGCGGCTGGTTGCTTCGTCCTTGTTGCTCCTCTCCCTCGATATGCTGCTTCCAACTCCAGATGAGCACCTGGTACGACTCTCCGACGCTCAAGTCAGTTCTCACTTCACAAAGTAGCCGAGGCACAGAAAGTAGAGAGTAAAGTAAGGGGATTCTGTCTAAGTTTTCGTAGATAAGACGAGGCCAAAGTGGGAGTATTTATAGGACTTGGGGAGGTATGGGCAACGGTATGGGCAACGGTATGGGCCGGGGGACAGGTGTCACTCACACACCAGGAAGGGGTACTGTGTCCCCATCCCATGGGTAGCGGCTCGGCCTAAAACCCTGGCTATGTTCCCAGGTTCCATGGGCCGTAACGCCTGGAGCCGGCCCGTGGCATGGGCCGCCGGGCCCTGGCCCTTGGCCCTCACCAACTGTACTTAATTAATACTAGTTAAGTTGCTTAATTTTGACCAGCTTGAAAATGACAAGCTCTCGCAGCGCATGCACTTGCTTCCTAAACTTGCATACCAAGGCACTTATACAATAAGCCTTCATGCACGGTCTCTTCCCCTTCCCTTCATTTGTCTCCCCAAAATGCTCCATCTGTAGGATAGATATACCGCTGTGTATTCTACTACATGATTTATAGGCTTAATTATAACTTTCATCACTACACCTGCTTACTTTCTCATTGGGAAACCTACCTACCTACCCACATTCTTTTTGTTTTTAACGGGAAAGAGCCAATATGATTAATCATCAGAAATGAAAACAAAGTAACAGGTGGGGAATGTCCCACCCAAAAACATCTTACGAAAACAAAAGCCACGATTCGACAAAAAAAAGTATAAACAAAAGCAACACATAATTTGACGGAAGCAAAAAGTAGAGTACTAGAAAAACGAGAGCCGAAGAGCCGAAGGAAATTATAGCAGGCGTTAACCTTGATAGCATGAACAGGCTTCAAAATTGTCCAAACCGGAACGCATAAGAATATCGTACAACAACATCCATTTTCATGGAGCAAGACACCTCCTTACCATTCAGGTGCCTTCGAAGCGGCCATACCGCATGTAGTAGACACACACCACAACCAGCAGCCAACAAACCAAGCAAACAACCAAAGAAGAAAAAACCAAAATGATCACAACAAAAACCACACATGAAAGACCAGAAGATAGAAAACGGTGCAAGCCAGGCGGTACTCGTCACCAGGCAGCACCGTACCCAAGAATCATGGCTCCGGGTGGGACTAGAATTCTCTCAGTCCCACCAGACCATGATCCACCTTCTCTATCACAACATCTGACGTAGAAGGGTCCGACTCAGGTTGAAAATCCTCTACATGGTAATCCGAATAGGAGAGAATTGTCACTTGCCAACCATTGCGCCATAGGAGAGCGAGTCCTCCCGTGGCCATCACAAGGGTTAGCAAAGCAAGAGGTGAAGCTGAGGTAGTGGTGAACCTTGTCCATCTCTGGCGCATCCTATATGGATTGAAGGAGGGAGACAAGCAGGGAGGTAGAAGCGTGGAGGACACGCTTTAGGGCATGAATCGTCTTGGCGGAGCCAAGACCCTCACAATTAAGACTAATACAACTCATTACAACGAGAGCGGAGTGAGCAATCGGAGAGCTAACACAACAGATCGGCAGCACAAGCACTATCCGACGGCAGCGACACTAGGTCTCAAAAAGTCGCGAATTATCCCGTGACACTCAAAGGATTTTTTACCCACCCACATTCTAATTAACCATTTTCTTAACACTTATAAGTAATAATAATAGTAATCATTCTAATTACCTATATGCCATCCATCTTTTAACAATTTTCAATATGCCAAATATTTTATATGTGGAGCATATATTTTTAGAGAATTACCTCTTTAAATCATGATTTTTTACTCTTTGTAAAATCCAGGAAGTCGTTTTATAATTAGTTGTTAAATGAAGTAAGTCGTTTTATACGCAGACATATGTAGACTTTGATATGAATAAACACGGTTACTTATGCTCATATAAGAGTTTTTACCTCTTTTTTCCTCACCAGCCCAAAGGATTGACTGACATATGACAATATTTCAAATTGGAAATGTAGAATGTGAGAATCAATTATTAATTAGCACACGGAAAGCACGGTTAGTAACACTATTCTTGTAAATATCCACAACATTATCATTGCTTGAATTATTGTCAGTGCATGTTAATTATGATTACCACGTACTACTAGTATAATTATTAGTGTGAGTGTACATTGTCCGCATCTAATATATTGATTAACGTATCATAAGCAATAATTCGAAAAACTTAAAAAAAATGCTGTCCCTACTACAAGCTGATCACGTCAATGAAGGCAACATGAGAACTTCAAGCAAGATGATGATGGTCAACACCTTTTCTTAGCATTGGATGGGGAGGGGAAGGGATCTGACCAACTACTATAAAGGGGGTCATTAGTACTTGTTCGATCAGTGTTTCTTGGCTAATTAGCACCTGAATCATTACACATGTTGATTCTTTGTGGTGAAGTTTTCTTCTCTTCGCCGTGTTAATTAATCCTACGTCTGTTTTCACTTAGCAAACTTTTATTAAGTAGAAAATCTGATTAAATTAAAAACTTTTACTGGAGCTATTTTCTATATATATATATATATATATATATATATATATATATTAAGATTTACTGTAAAACAGTTCATGTTTGTGCTAATTGTTCGCTTTTATTGATACTCGCGAGTGCCAGTTGATTGGGAGCAATCGATCAGCAATTATTTCAGCAAGGTAGAGTAGAGATTGAATTGCTGCCGTAACAAGTTAGTAAAGATTAGGAGGGGAGGCAAACAGGGGAAAGGAAAGGATTGGTGCAAAAAAAAAGAGGGTGTATTATTTGTGTGATATTTTGGTGAAAAAAGTAGTAATATTTGAAAATTAATGTGATATGATATAAATAGAAAAAAGGTGTGTTCTGATTTGATATTTTTTTGTTGAAATTTTAACAAGAACACAAACTTGACACTTTTTATGACAAAATTGATGAAATTATAAACATAATATTTGGTCTTAAGCTCTAATACAATGGTTAAATTAAGGACATGAATTGGAGGTCCCTAAAGTTCTACCTTCGTAATTCCTTGATTTTGCTCCTATTTATAAAATAGAATTGTAACATTTAAAAATAATTGAATAAAATGTTAATATTAATTTTTTCCAAAAACAATACTACTATTAGGTAACACTTAAGTTGATTTAGGACGTGTTCAAGGATAATAAAATTTGAAGAAAAATGGCATGTTTTTAAAAATTGATTAAAAATAATTTTAATTAAGAACTGAGTATACAAAAACCCCATTGGCCTTGTACGGTAAGGGAGGTGGTGCAGATCTGGTCAAGCAAAAAGCTCGTTGATACCAAACTTCCACCACACACAGACCCACCTTCTCTTTCACTCTGCCCTCAGCTCAGTTCAGGCCGCAGCTGCTTCTAAATTTTGTTCCCTTACAACTATTTTATTCCCGTTGGATTTTCACCTCAAAGTCTCGTAATTTTCTTTCCTTTTCCTTTTCCTTTTTACCCCTATAAGTCCCAAAACCAGACACAACATCTGCAGCATCGAAACCGCATCCGCTCCTTCCTTCCATTTTGTTGTCTGAAAATTGTCGTCTGTTCTCTTGCGCCTTGCGCCTTGCGCCGGTGGCATCTCTTGATTCATTCCCATTAAGAGCCTGCTGGTGTCTGGGTGCTGATTGCTACATTAAAAGGGATCCGGGTCTGCTAAAAATCGTTTCTTTCTGAAATGTTCAAATCAAGTCGTGATAAACTCTGCTGGGAATCCATCGGTCGTTGGAGTTTGGTGTAGTGAAGGCAAAAGGGTCTCCAGGGTTTCTCAGTTTCCTGGAAAATTTCGCTTCTTTTTCTGGTTCCCGGTCGCTTGTTGTAAATGAAGAGAATGGTGGCCGGAAATGGGCTGTTTTACCCCATTATCGGATTCGCTTCATGTATTGCTTTTATTTACATGTCGTTTGGAGACCTGGAACTCGGGGGATTTCGTCAACAACCCAAGCTAGATTTTGTAAGGAAAAATGGGACTCGCTTTGTTGTCGATGGCAAGCCCTTCTATATCAATGGTTGGAATTCTTACTGGCTAATGGTCCATGCTGTGGATGCGAGCACCAGACCAAGGATCAGAGCAATGTTGCAAGGTGGTGCAAAGATGGGCCTCACAGTTTGCAGAACGTGGGCATTCAATGATGGAGGCTATGATGCCCTCCAGATTTCCCCTGGCCGTTTTGATGAGAGAGTCTTTAAGGTATTTAAGTTTTCTAACTAACATTTGGCTGTGTATGGTCTCTCCTGTTTCTTCTTCACCTTAGCTTTCGAGATTGTTTTCCATCCACTGTTATTTATGCTTAGGTCTTCGGCATAGTCTTATCCCTAGCAATGTGACTTCTGTAACTGTTTGATTATGTTGTTCTGGTGTATGGCCATTAGAGAACGTAAGTGTTGTTTTCTTTGTTAAGATTTTGAACATGCCTTAATTGGTTGTATGGAATTTCTGTCAGTTAGCAATAGTGAAAGAATGGGTAAAAAACGAGGATAGGATCATATGAATATGAGGGCATAATTCCTTTGTTGGTTTTACTGTGAAGCTAGTTTCTATTGGAAAAAGTGAATGTAAATAGGAAATGAGATTTCTCGATACTCAATTGTTTGCAATGATTTAGGGAAGTGGTATCTTAGCGTATTTATCTTCCAGTCGTCCTTTTGAAGTTCTATCTCTGGATTTATATTTAACAAACGGCTATTGTATTGAAGGCATTAGACTATGTTATTGCCGAAGCAAGGCGCAATGGGGTTAGACTGCTTCTTAGCTTGGTCAATAACTTGCGAGCATATGGTGGAAAGACTCAGTATGTCAAGTGGGCCTGGCAGGAAGGCATTGGTTTGAGTTCTTCTAATGATTCCTTCTTCTTTGATCCATCAATCCGAAAATACTACAGGTATTATGTGAAGGTATGAAAAGTTTCAGTTACTTGTTTTCCAGTGATAGGTAATCAGAATTCAACTTCAGTTGCGTCAGGAAGCTAATGTTAATATTTGTGTCCAGCTGTTAATATTTTTTTTAAGATGTTCAAGAGATGGACCGGGAAAAAGTCTTATTCAATATGCTAGCAGGAAGTAGCTGCAATCTAGCATTTTATTGTACTGTCACATAGAGATAAATTTTCTGAAAAACAGCCAGAAAAGGAGTGTAAATTACTCAAGATGATAACTTTTCAGTTTGAGAATGCCACATGAATTAAACCCAAGATGATAGACCAGTTAACACAGCATCTTCCATTTTTTGTGATTTCCTTACCTTTTAGCAATTGAATTGTCACTGTTACACCGACAATGCTATTAGATTAGTTTGTTGCTATTTTGAAGTTTTATCCATCATGATAATTTTTCTTTTCAGACTGTGTTGACAAGGAAGAACACAATCACAGGAATTGAATACCGGAATGATCCTACCATCTTTGGGTGGGAGTTAATTAACGAACCACGTTGTATGTCTGATCCTTCTGGAGATACTCTTCAAGTAAGTTATATAGTCTACAATGGATATTTATCAGTGGTGAAAGTTTCTGAAGAATAGTCCGGCTCTGTGTGTTGTCTTGAGAGAAGATGTGGCCCCATAAGAAATGAAGTTATCTTGCTTAAGAGTGCTTATGACTCTTGAATACAGCTGCTAATGTCCCTTTAATGCAGTTGCATTCTTTCTGCTAGTTGAAGATGAGAAACAAAGTTTATGATTTAACAGTACAGCTGCACTAGTTAGATTTTAAGTACTTCTGGGGTTTCTTTCCTGAATCTTGGATCATTAAGCAATCGTGTCCTTGGATCCTCCATTCACTTAACAGGATTTTGGAGCTTGCTGCTCCCTCCATCCCATAAAGATTGATCCATTTTGTTTTCAGCATTTAATCTGAGTATGATTTATTTTCTTTGACACGTTGATATACAAAGACAAATAATTTATATGCATATGTTATATCAATATGTCTAGTTTCTATATATATATATATATATATATATATATATATATATATATATATATATATATATATATATATATATATATATATATATATATATAACAAAATCTTCCTAGTTAAAAATTGAGTTAAACACAAGTACAAAAGTCAAAAGGATAAATCTTCGTGGGACGGAGGGAGTAGTTGTTTATAGCCAAAACTAACTCATATTTCTGTCCTACCATATCTTTTTTGACGATAAAATGACTCCTAGGTGAAAATTATTTCAAAAGAAAAACACTGAAGTACTTGTATCTCTGTATGTTGGCAAAAGGAAAGTGAGCACTTAATTTTTTACAGAATTTAAATTTTGCTAATCGTTATAAGGCAGACCTTGTGTATTTCTGTCTTGTCTGTCTTATTCAGCATAATGCATATGTTTTTGTGTATTTGAAGTTAATTACATAATTTATAATACTACTACATACTTTTTTTTTCACTTTTACAAAGAATACTACTTTCAGTGCATAAATTTAAGAAAATTAGAATTTTGTAGAATGCTGTATTGTACTTGTTATGGTACTATGCATCTCACATGCACATGGGAAGATATTATGTGCGTGCCCCTGCCATGTACTTAAACAAAAATACTATGCATTCTTATATGACAACATCACATTGCAGGACTGGATAGAGGAAATGTCAGCTTTTGTTAAAAAGATAGACAAAAACCATCTGGTTACTGTTGGTCTTGAAGGATTTTATGGTCCTAAAACCCCTGATAAATTGAGTGTAAATCCAGAGTTCTGGGCATCACACCTTGGATCAGATTTTGTTCGTAACTCCGAGGTTGAGAACATCGATTTTGCTTCAGTCCACATCTACCCTGATCATTGGTAAGCCATTCGCTGATTAAGTATGATTCAAACAATTAGGCAAAGCAAGTTTTAGGCTGTGTTTGCTGTAAGATCAGGTTGTCCTCGTCCTGTTTCACAATCTTGTATTTGTGTGGATCATTCTTTTCAGGTTTCATCATCATGATTTTGAACGCAAATTGAAATTCACTTCTAAGTGGATGCTCTCTCACATTGAAGATGGGGACAAGGTACTAAAGAAGCCCGTCATGTTCACTGAGTTTGGTCTATCAGACCAGAACAAGGGCTTCCTGCTATCTCAGCGTGATCGGTTGTATCAAACGGTTGGTGATATCATCTACAACTCTGCCAAGGGAGGGGGATCTGGGGCAGGTGCCATGGTCTGGCAGTACTTAGTTGAAGGGATGGAAGCTTACAGTGATGATTTCGGAGTTGTTCCATGGGAAAGGGCAGCAACACACCGTTTGATAATACAACAGTCGTGCAGGTTGGGTAAAGTACAGGGTCTGAATCAACAAAATGCAGATTTTAAACGCCTATGTTCAGTGGCACGGTAAAAATGGCATGTGGAATGAATTTGCTTCTGGTGAGCCGCCATGTTTTTCAAGATTACCCTTTTCTTTCTTCTCTTTCTTGGGGGGCCATTGGCTTTGGTGGGGGGATATGCAGTTCCATTGTTCCGCTACAGCATGTTCATGTGTCTTACCTTTCAGAGATAGGATGATACTACTTAGTGAGAATAGGTATACTTTGTACTTGCATCATTGGAAGAAGGATCGTCTTCTCTACATGTTTTTTTTACCAACTGGATGACGGGAGACGCTAGGTAGCAAGTTTTCACCCGAACAATGTTCTCTCTAGAACAACTTCCATTCCTGGTGATTTTTTGTTGCCTTGTAGGAGTATATTTTTAAAGGAAGCAACAAATACAACGCGAGCAGTAAAAGTAATTTAAAAGGAGGCTCTGGTTCGTGGTCTCTTAACATGAAGTTGCAAGGCTGGTTTCACCCGTGTGTTAATTTGATTGTTAACATCAAAGTTAGGTGACTATGCTATGATGATCTTGGATTTAGTTGCTGCAATGGTAAGTTCTGCTCAAGAATAACCTCTGAAACGTGCTGGGCAGTCATGAGTACTCTGTTGAACTTGCCCTGATAAAAGCTTTTTGACCTGTAGTACTCTTGCATGATACAATATATTAAGCACTTCTATTTTATTGTGAGATCAAGATTGTTATACTACATGGACATGCTTTGCTAGCTGCTTAATTAGTACTTACAATATTAGTAGCACACGAGAAGAGCAGGCACGCGATATATATATATATATATATATGTGTGTGTGTGTGTGTGTGTGTGTGTGTGTGTGTGTGTGTGTGTGGAATTACTGTATATTTTTGTTTATTGCTCTAGTAGCTGAGCTGGTAGTTGTCGAAAGACTTAAGGAAGGTGAGAGCGGCATCTCTGGCCTTCACCGGAGGCGGTGAGTCCGGGCTGAGCGGCTGGAATTGAGCTGTCCATTCGGCTATGCATCGGTGGTTTCCTTGGAGCGGAAGGAAGGAGAAGGTGACTCTGTAGGGATTGTACATGTCCCTCAGATCTCCACCAATCACCTCATATGTCACCGACCTTCCCTTCTCTACTTTCTCTATCTTCTCCATCGATTCTTTCACATACCCGCTCACAGCTGCATGCAAATGCAAGCATACATATAAATGGATGTGGTCTTCTGGTTAATTAGAGAGCAGAAAAGTACTCAGAGACGCACACGCACGCACGCACCGGGACCGAGCTTGAAAAGCCTTAAGGTTCCAGGACCGCCATCTCCTTGGAGGTAAAGAGCCTCGGACAGGAGTTGGGGGTTGATCTTGCTCATGGTTTCGTTGTCTGTGTACATCTCCCACGCCTTCTCTGCTGGGATGTTCAGCTCAACATGGCCCTTCATCCTTGACATCATCAACATTTCTATCTCTACTACTCTGCTCTACTACCTTGCTTGCTCTACCTTCGGTTATGTGATCTCGATGACTTAAATAAGGAGAGGAGAGAAGTTAGCGCCTAGCGGTGTGTGGGATATACGTTTCCAAAGTGCCATTATTACTTAATTCGTGTGGCTCATTAATTCGGTGGCTGCGTCCAAACACAAACAATTTAAGTGACGAAAGAATCAGTTTCATTTCATCATTTTATTAATTGAGCCTTCCACACCACCAACGCGTGGACCAGACCCTGCAGATGCCTTGCCAACTTCGTCATATCCTCTCAATTCATCATTAGCTGCATCATCATACTATGTCTCATTATACTCTCATGTTAGAAACTTGACACGTGGTCAATTTTTTGGACTCAAAACATGCTCAAGATTAAATTGCAGAACCATGTATTTGGGTCCAAAAGGCGGCTCACATGGCAAATTTAAATGAAGAATGTGCAAGCAAGTGTTGCTAGCATCTCCTTAATCTTACAAGGCTCACTCCTTTACTTCTGCTTGATCTTCTCATGTAAATAAATGAATAAAGTAATTATAACGTCTGTTGTTTTAATCAAACTGATCTTCTTTATCAAAAGTAAAAAAAGAAAAACTTGCGCGCCTGTTGTCTATGGGAAATGGATTCTACAGTGAGCTGTTATTGTTTAAAACTTTTAAATTAGAGACGATATAGAAAATTAGTGACTCAAAACATTTAAATTACTCCGGAAAAGGCGAACCCCGTATATATTGGTCATTAGAATTCGTCTTTTGGAGACTTGGATGCTGATTAAAACTTTTGGCCGAATATAAGAATTAAACAACGGGACCTGATATTCTTCATATCCTACAGAACGACGACTGCTTCTCATTGACGATAGATACCCTCCTCATATAAAATACTCCTATATTTACTCATTGTTTAAATTACAAATGAAGACAGTAAAGATTGTTTCACTGTCACATAATTCCAAGTAGGCTCCTATTCCTTCTTGTTCCTGAGTCATAAAAAACTCGCAATTTCGGTTGGCAGGCTCCTCAGCAAAGTTACTTGTGTTGTGCCAACTTTTGACGTATAAGAATAAGGCCAAAATACGGATTACTCCTCAAGCTATAGTATCTCGAGCATTGTTCTTAGTTTAGAAATTTATCGACGCAAAGTCTCCAACAATGAAAAAGACTATGCATGCCCTTTTGACTCACTAATGAATAATTATATTCACTGAAAAAATAAGAAAAAAATTCCGTCTTTTGCTGTATTCATATACTAGTATTACTTTTTTAACGAGAATAATTACGGACAAAAAAATTGCAATAACAGAAGCATTAGAAGGCAACAAAGCCAGTCAACCAGTCGCACTCTTCATCATAAGGCATTTATTCACTCCACTTTTTAACTGTTGAGGCATTTAGTTGCTAATATAATACTCATAAAACTCTTGGCCTAAGCCAGCAAGCCTATGCAATTGCACGACTTCCGGAACCCAAAAAATACTCATTTTACCCCAAACTCAAAAGCTTGTTGAGCTGGTGCCTTAAAACGTGGAGTATGCCACTAAACAAAAGCCGTCTCGCCGGAGAGGCACAGATTGATGGGTGAGAATAGCAAGCAATAATCACAGACCTTAGATGATATCAGCTAAAAATCAGGCACAGCTCACAAGTGCAGCTAAGTTGCTTATACTATAGTGCTGGCCTTGGGCACCATTACCCTGACAAGTTGAGACTTAGCAATGTGTTCTACCTAAAGGTTATATGAGCATACTAGTATGGAATTGTATCAGAGGGGGTGTTATTCAAAGCTAATGATCAATCATGCTATGAATTGTGTGTCTCATGGAAAAGAGCTACCTATGCAGAGAACTACCTAAAGAAGAAAAGAGCCTCCTGTTTCCATAGAAACTGTGTGTAATAATCACAAGTATGCAATCTTTAAAACATTGTTTCTAATATCTCACTTCACTTGATAATTCACACACCTGTAAAATATGAGATTAAAGATCCCTGATTAGAACCTTAACTCACTATTCAACAAGGGATGAAACTCAATTTGAAATCTGGGCCCCAGGATGGTGAGAGAAACGGAATTATGTCTCAAGCTATACATTCATAGAAATATGGTGGCAGTTCAACGCCACACCCAAAAGCTAGTTGGTGAATTTTTAGTTAACCTCGGGGAATACTGGAATAGTGCTCGCTTACCAGAACACTTGGAGCCAAGTAAAGCTATGGACCAGAAGTCTGAGATTTATCCAGCTCTCCGCCCAGCATATGATGTAAAAGCATATCCACTCTCTGGCTGCGAGTTTTGGTGCTGAACCACAAAAACGGTTAAAAATGAAACGAGAAAACATTTCTTATGCATGTAACTTTGGGTGGAAATAAGTATACCCAGCAAATCTGCGTGTTTCATGTCCAGCATCCTACACAAAAGAGAACAATTAGTATGTCGCTGAAACAGATCAAACAGTAATACCTGGTGAAAGATATCGAGAAATGGTGCACTGACAAGTGGCACCATGATAGGCACTATTCTCTCGTGAAATGGAAGTATGATGTTACGAACCTCATCTTCTCCTCCAAATGTTTCAAGTTCCATCTCAGCAAAGAATGCCTCCAAGACAAAAGCAACAACCTGAAATCACATTCAAAAGGGATTTAGGAAAAGATAACATGACACAGCTGTTCTGTTGCTTCAGACGTGATGGTAGAAACTGAGATTTCTCTATGCCTTTGTCACTATATTCATACAGCTGTAAATAACGGGACAAATGCAGTAAGAGTCCTAAACGTTTCAGACTTTTAACGACATAGTCCTACAAGTTGTCGGCTTAACGACTAAGTCCTAAACCTTTGTATTGTCGAGTCCTAAAGGTTTTACGTCTCTAACGTTCAAGTCCTCTTTCTTTCAAGAAGTTAACCTTTCAGTCCTAAAACGGCATCTTAAAGAATATTCCCTGTTTTCTTTCTGTTTCCCTCAAACTTTACGGCTTCTGTCTCCTTTACCCCAAAACTTTAGAAATTGTTTTTCAGCCCTAAGACATTAGAATTTGCTCAAATTCTTCATTTTTCCTGCTTTTAAAGTTTCAAAATTACTTTCAGAGGTTTTGGTGATTATCACCCAAGTCGCGTTTCCACCGTAAGACCCAGTGAGAGGCAGTAAGGAGTAAAAGGTTCGTTGATAGATAACATTAAAACTTTGAAACTAAGATTGTTCCTCAATGGCTGGAATTTTTAAGAATTTGGCAAAATCTACTTCTAAAAGGTTTGAAGAAGCAGATTCTAAAGGAAAAGGGAAAGTGAAAAACGCTCAAGGCTTAATTATTCGAGATATTGAAAAAAGTTTGGGAAATTGGGATATTCTCCTTCTAAGACGATAGTTTTAGGAGAACAAGTTGTTGCCTCACCTTTCAAGACCACTAATAAAGAAACTAGTTCTAAGCAGGCATAAACAAAAGATCTTCAATCTTTGATTTAATAGAACAATTACACAAATCTTTACCTCCAATCGTTAGGAAAGCAAATGTGTAGAATTGAAGAGAATAAGAAGGTAGAACAAAAGATTACTTCTAAGCCTCTTATTCATCTTCCATCTAAAATTCCAATTTTCAGATTAGGAAGAAGAAATGATGAGATTTCTGAACGAGTACAAGAATTAGCAGATCAAGTAGGAAAACTTACTATCAGGTATAGTAAGCAGAAAAGTCCTTAGATTAATGTCATTAAGGAAGAAACTTCCAGAAAAGAAGACCAATTCTCCATGGAGACTCCTCAAATTAATACAATTAAAATGGAAAGAGGAGGTCCTTCAAGGGTATGGAATGTCTCACATCCATATATCAGTAAACAATCTCCGGTAGATATAATGCAAAATAATTTTTGGCCGCCTGATTTGTTTGTTGCCTATAGGGGAGATGAAATAAGAGAATGAAATATTGATGGTCTTTCAAAATATCAAATATCCCAAATCATTCATCATAAGAATATCAAATATCTCAAATCATTCATCATATGATAATGCATGGGATAGCTGTTAAAAGTATGTTTGGATTGTCAGGGCAATTAAGAAATTGGTGGGATAAGTACATGTCAGAACATGCAAAATATGAAATAAGAAATGCTAAAAAGGAAATAACAATGATACAAGGTAATGAGACCTTAGTATCATCAGAAAATCTGATGTTAATACATTAATATTAACAATTTACTTGCATTTTATAGCATCAAGAGAATCTAAACAAAAGTTAAATGAAGAACTCCTGCTTAATCTAAAATGTAAGACATTATCAGACCTAGAATGGTATAAGGATGTATTTCTTTCAAGAGTCTGAAAGAGAAGTCTGTAATTCCATTATTTGGAAAGAAAAATTTATTCAAGGGTTGCCAAAACATTTTGGTTAATTAGTTATTGATCATGTGAGGGAAAAGAATCAAGGAACCCTAAATCTAGAATATTATACTTATGGGCAGATATTTTCAGAAATAAAAGAAGTAGGTCTAAAAATGTGTCATGAGTTGAAATGGAGAAAACAAGTCAAAAGAGGAAGACTTGAAGGAAGAAAAGAAATGAGAAGTTTTTGTGCCTAGTATGGATACAGTCTAGATAATAATCCAAATAAAAAACATAGAAAATATATACCTTAAGAAAGGCATAAAGGCCCAAAAGGTATAATAGATTCAGGGAAGAAAAATTCAGGAAGACTAAGCCTGAATATTTTAGAAACAATAAGTCTAAACAACCTATTTGTTGGAAGTGGGAAAATAGGACATTTCCAAAATAAATGTAGAACTAAGCAGAAAATAAACTCTCGAAATTGATGAAGGTTTATAGCAGTCTTATGCAAATTATGCTGAATAGTGATTCCGGACAGAAAACTCAGAAAACTCAAACGAGCTTAATGAAATAGACTCATGTAGTGAACAGAGTCAAGAATCTGATAACAGCTGTGATTCTAAATGTCAATGTGATTCATGTGATATCCAGAAGGCTTTTGGAAAATTAGAATTAAATATGATCCAAATAAATAATAAATGTTATAACAGAAGAGGGTGAGAGAATTCTGGAAATAGCAAGAAATATAGAAGATCCAGATACAAAAAAAAGAAATTCTCCTAAAGTATCTAGAAAAGATAAATAATCAAAAACAAGATGCTCCAAAGTGGCAAAAGAAGAAGAGTAAAGGAACATGCTCCTATAACACCTCTTTCTCCTAGAGAATTGAAAAGAGGAAGAGCATTCCCTTACCCAGGATAATAAATATTTTGAAGGAACCCTGGTTCCTAGAATTACAACAAAATCCCAAGAAATTACCCTTTTTTTCTCTAGGAATTCCACTAGCGAAAAGAAATGGAAAGAGAATCTCTCCTGTTGAAGACAAGATCTCAAAACATTGACTCCTTCAGAAATGACGAGAAAATACTAGCCCGGAGAAAGACATCAAGTATGAGAATTTCATCCCATTAGGAAATATGATTATTTTGAATTAATTCTCAAGGAAACTAGCTCCGCAGAGATAGAACACAGAAACAGAAATACCAAATCTTCCGAAAGTAGGTATTTCAAAGAAATAGGAATTTCAAAACTAGGTGTCATAAAAGTATGGACTCCAGAAGAATGGGGAGTTCCTCATTCTAGAAGAAGATTCTTATTCGGGGGTTACAACAACCATGCTTATACCTATCGGGATTATATTCAAGCATGGGAAGAAGTTTTTAACATTCAGAATTCAGAACACAGGCATTTATGGCTAATTAGAACAGATAAGATTTCAAAATTTGTTTCACCACTGGTTTGAAAAGAGAGGATTAATCTCAGAACAACTTCCAGATGCTAGATACTGTCAGAGAATCTTATGACAAATTTGTTGAATTCAACAAACATAAATCTCAAAAGAAAATAATCCTTTTTTATGAATTTTACTTCTTGGTCATTTATCGAATCCCATGGATTGTTAAATGACAATATGAAATAAACCAAGAAAAATATGTTCCCATCTTAGAAAAAGTTTGGGTGTCTCATTGGTGGGACAAATGTATAATTAATCCCTATCTCATAGAAAATATCACACTTAAGATGATCGGTCTGTCTGAACTCTTGGAGGAAAAAAACATTGATGCAGCTCTTGGAAAACTTTACTCTGGATCATAATTGGCAGACATCCCACTAGAAGAAATGAAAAATAAGCTAACGAAATTAACTTTCAAATCTGTTAAAGAACAGCTAGCAAAGGGCGGACCTATCCAAGGATCATCTGGTGGACCAGCATAATGGCAGACATAGCCATGTGAAGAAAAGGAAAAAAGCAATTAGTGGGACAAACATCATTTGTCCACTTCTGTAAAGAAAGACAACTCAGCAATAATGCATAACAGTTGTAGCATTAGTGCATTCCAGCTGTAAGAAAGAAGAAGACCACTCTTAAAGGAGTTTGCCTATAAAAGGAGATTTCAGCAAACAAAGAAGGCATCCATCAATTTACATTACATCTTTCTCTTTGCCTTCCTAGTTCATGTGTTGAACATCCTTCTATTACTTTCAATATTCCTTTAAATTTCAAGTTTGGCTTGTACGTGTGTAGCTGTTGTTGGAAGCTTTGTGTGCTTAGTGTGTTTTTCCAACAACCACTGATTGTTGTAATCATCTGGTACTCACCAGATTCAGATTCTGTAAGTTCATATTTAATATTCAAACATAAGTTGTGTGCTTCATTTCATATTTACTTCTGCAATTTATGGTATCAGAGCCAAGTTAGGCATAGAACGGAAGTTTCAAAAGCATAGTTCCCTAAATGAACTTTGCTGAAAATTTTGATGACTTAAAATACTGCATGGAAAGTTAAAGGACTTCTTCATTAGATTCCCTCCAGATTTAGGACTTATTTGTGAAAGTTCAAAGCTTTAGGATTTCTTTGTTAAAAATCGCAAACGTATAGGACTAAATATGCCTTTATCCCTGTAAATAACTGTACTATAAGTAGGCATTGCCATAAAATTTACACTGGTTGTGCAATGACTAGGAACTGAAGACAAATTTACTAAATTAAATTGCACTTTAATGCTATTTCTTAGACCAGATAATTGAAATCTGAAGCACCATGATTAAGTAAACATGCCCAAAAGATGAGTTTAAGGTAGATCCTGTTCTATTCTATGTGACCCAAATAAACAAACAAAAGGGCCAGCAGCTGTTGGTGTCAACTAAATTTTAATGGAGGTCATCCAAGCTGAAGAGACAAATAACACAATTGAACTTTAATGATGAGCTGATACTTTACCAAATTCAGGAGCAGCAAAACAGAAATCAGGTAGAAGCTGACAAAATACACAAGGCTCCAAGAAGTTCTTGTCAGTTCCTTGTAGCTCTGTGAGGGCGGAAAATTATCGCTCAGAAGACTAACTTAATGTAAGAATGAGAAATGAAAATGGCAAAACTTACTGTTGTCGGCAATTGTTACTAGTTTGGGCTCTTAGTTAATATACAGAATACAAATTCACAACATATTACATAAAAGAATAATGGCAATTAGCAAGAACATTCTGGCGGGGTCCTCATTAGTTAGAAAAAATATCAGGAATACAAGAATTATACCTGCATCCATACTTGCCAGTTTCCCATAACCAACAAATTAAACAGTGTCACCATTCCATTTGGGTAATCGTTGAAGTTAAAGAGCAAATAGCTAACTTTGTCAAGGGAATCCAATTAACATTTATATTTGAACATTCTGATTATTCTGGAAGATGGAAAGCTTATTGCTGAGTATTTAACAAAATTTATAAATAATGAAAAACCCTTTGACAAAATAGGATACTCATTGTCAGCGAGATCAGTTCCTTCTAAATCAGTGTTTCCAGCATTCACAATTCCACCGAAGATCTGAAAATTAAAAAGGAAATAATGGTAACTTAACTTTTCATGCACAATCCATTTATACGCATCTAAGCACACATAAGCAATGAATCCAGGAATTCAATTCCATGAATTGACCCCAGATTGGTTACATGCTTGCTACTGTGTAGTCAGTCATAAAGGATAAGCATAACATCAGATGATCATATACAATTTCAAGGACAACACAAAATGCAACATTTAACTTTTTCCTTTCCTTTTCAATATATAGTGTATGCATGAAAATCATAAGATAAGACCACTGTGACATGAACTCCTTTTTTATGCTGTTTCTTTATAAAAATGAACAGGAGGAAAAAAAGAACCATCAAGATTTGTAGTACCTGTACACCAAGAGTACAGTAGATACACAGCACACAGAATATGGTTCCAAGATAAGGCATTAGACTTGGTATGAGTGTTAAAAATGTGGCAAGAAATGCCCGATAACTTTGAACATGCATCAAGAGCCTTATCAATCGTAACATTCTTGCGAGAAGTAGATACCGGATCCTGTGGCAGGAGAAAACAAATAGATTTAGAAATTAAGATTATTCTCTGTTATTCTCTTAATTTTCTTGAACAGACAAAATCTGTTATACACAGCTAATGAATACTTCATCAGAGCACTCTGTTGTTTGAGTCTTTTTGGGATTTAATGTGTGGCTTATTTTGCAGAAGCTCCATTCTTCATTTCAGGGTGTTGCTTCTCTTGTATTAATGACTACCTTAGAGTTGTTCCATTTGTCAATCTTAATAAAAATCCATTTTTCTCGGCCATTAAAGAAAACAAAGAAACAGTATGGATGGCTTAAAATAACATACAATGAGCCAGAATGAACGAGACTCTCACCATTCTCCATTAGAAAAGACATCCAGTGCCCTGGGAGATGCAAAAGTTATAGTTTCCCCGATAACTGCGATCCTAAAAGCTCACATTTTAGAGATGAGACTGAAAGAAAGCATTTATGTAGCTGCATGGTTCAAAAAATCTGATTTCTCAATGACTAAAACCTTTTTTTGTAGCATTTGCAACTGAAAAGAGCAAATTACTTATTCCTCTACCCGTGTTTTCCAAGACCCACAGAAAAAGCAGTTGCTTGAGCATTTTACTAAACTTATTCATATCGCAGTTTTCCTCAGCTGGAAAAAACATATACTCAATAAATCCACTCATAAGTACTGTGTAAAACCGATGCAATATTAATAATGCAGTGATGCACAAAGAAGAAAGAAACACACAAAAGGTTAAGTAATTCAACAGAGCGAACAAAAAGTTAAACAATAATCTGTCTGCAGTCATATCTCCAGTAAAACATCATCAAGTAAAGCAAAAACAATAACCTATACTTCATTGTTGTTCATACATATATTAATAGCTGAATCTTCCTTCTAAGCACATATCTCATTGTTGCACAGCAGTGAAAATCTACAAGAACAGATTGCATGAAAATCTACAAGAACAGATAACTTTACCTATTATCAATGTGATCAGAAAGTCAAAGCGATTTTGACCATCCCTCCAATAATTCTCAAATCCAAATGAATAGACTTTTAGAGCCATTTCCAGAACATATATCCAACCTGTTAAAAATAATGTAGGAGCTACCTCTCAGATTATTTAGGCAGTGTCATAAACTTATCACCAGCATATCAGAAAAGAAATCGGCATCACGTAACGACAAAAAATTATGAGGAGAAAGGTGGATACAGGAACTCAGTTGGCACTAAGCTATACCCTCCAGTAATGTTAAATAAAGTTGAGTAGAAAGGCACTAAGCTATACCCTCCAGTAATGTCAAATAAAGTTGAGTAAAAAGGAATGAAAAGTAAACAGAAGAGAAACATGAATATAGAAGACCCCTACAGATAAATCATAGCTACACGGTTCAGACACCATGAAATGACAAAGCCCCTCCAACTCTAAGCAGCTAAGCACTGTTTCAATAGGTTCAGTTGTTGTGACTTGTGAGGTTAATACCTACAAGCAGCTTCGGATGACAGAATAGATCAGAAAGTTGTTCCAGAGAACCTTGTCTAATAGTTATGCTAGTTCAAGCTTAGAAAAGTGACATGGAACTTATCAATTATTGAAGAATTTGTTTTAGTTAACTTGACACGGACTCTAGCAAAAGCAGGAAGCCCACAAGGGATGAATCAGGCTCATACAAACAGATCCCTAACTATTACCAAACCTTCATACAAACTGCCCTCATATATGCAAAATGCAATGCCTTTTATGCTATTCTAAACTGCCCACAAGGGATGAATCAGGCTCATACAAACTGATCCCTAACTATTGCCCAGCCTTAACCAAGATTAAAATGGATTCTCTGCAAGTCATGTTCCGTCATTCCTTCAGTTAAAGGCAAGTTCCTTGTTACGCTCAAAATGAACAATGTCCTTATTTGACCTAATTCTATTGAGGCAACAATTCCAGCACTTTGGATGAAGAAGTCCGCATTTTAACATTTAAGAGTGCTGGAAGAGGCTCCTAAAGCTAACACACATTTGAGAGTATATAAAAAACTGTAGAAGAAACTGGATCTCAGTGCCTCTCATTTTGGGCACAGCATACCTGAATTTGAATACCAAGTTTGCAAAGCAAAGAATTGCCAGAACTAAGGTACAATACCAGAACCAACATATCATGTGAAAAAATGGAATTGTAAATTTAAAGAGCATCTCTCACCAAATACAAATTCCACCACTTGCCACACTTTCTGAGCAGAACTGTTCTGTATGTCAAGCTGCAAACAACCAAGTAAACAGAATTGGCTAGAAAATGTCACAGGAGTCAGGATACTTTATAAGTAAAATCATACTCCTACATGACATAAAAGTTCCTAAAGGTTGCACCTAATCGAAGGCTTCCCAAGAGAAAAATTCAAACCAACATTGCAAGTGCCTTATGTAAATTATGATAATTGCACAGATCTATATATCAGTACCATGTCATGAAATATAAGTAATAATTTTCGAGATGTGGCACATTGTTCATCTAAAAGAAAATATCAGTCCATACCGTTGTCTCAATAATAACCGCAATCAAGTTCAGTATGAGGATGCAGGATACTGAATAACCAAATCTGGGGCTCCGGACAAAGCTTTTCAGCTTTTCAGAAAACGGTGAATGGTAGACTGCTGGAAATCTCTCAAATAAAGATGGCTGTAAATTAGGATATGTCATTTCTCATACAATGCATGATTGTAAATCCTTGTGTACTAGTTGTGGGTTATCAGAAGCATTTACAAGTTGCATGACTTACAGTGTCTTCTTTTTGAAACTTCAGAGCAATGGCATTACAGAGGTCAGCAAATTCATCCATATTGATCTGTAAAGAAAACGAAGGTACCTAGGTCAAACAGCTTGTAAAGAAACTGCAAATTTCTTATTCTTTTTTTTAAAAAAAAAGAAAGAAGAAAGGACCAGTAAATTAAACATGAGAAATGTAATCGTCTTAGTTTGACTAGTTGATCTAATATTATGAACACCAACAACAATACAAAAAACATTTCAATTCTGAAATGATGATACCAATTAAAATTTTCAATTCTGTGTGAATGGGAACCATGATAGGAAAAACTTATAGGATACTATGCTTTACAAGGACTCCATCTCACAGGCCTCCCGACCAAATTCAGACTAGCAGAGAATTACACCGGAAAAGCACAAAGACAAATACAACAACCAAGTATTGAATGATACAACTGAAATCTGTTCACTTGAAGAATAAGTTCTTAGTGCTTTAGTTCTGTGACTAGCCTTATAAGCACATAAAAGATCTCACATCTAGATCATAGAACTTGCTATCTCTCATATGTTACCTTAAAGTCATGACTGTCATCCAGCTCATCAAAAATCAGCTCAAATTCTTCTCCCGATATGTTTGGCAATGACCTTAAATTCCACTTGGAGGATTACTATCAATATGATAAGCAATCAATATAAAATGCTAAACAAACGATAAAGAAGCAGCTGGAACACTTTCTTCCAGCAAACTACAATTACATGACATCACTACCTGTATTTCGTTAGCTCTTCAAAGAGCCGAATGCATTGCTCCTTATTGATGAAACCAACTTTCTGTTAAAAGAGCACAAAAAAAAAAATTAGGTGCAACAAATGAATCTATATGGCTTCTTTTTCTTCTTCTCTTTTTCTTTCAGAGACTAGATCCATCAGAATATTCTGATATGATGTAATTATGTCGCCAAATTGAACTAATAATTCTGTTGACAATATAACTTATTTATAACTGTACCACTGACTGCAAAAAATAAACCTGTCTTTATCAACACAAAACATCGAAATTGTGTTCCTGTAAAAAGAGAAACAAACAAGAACCAATGGACAATAACTTTGCATTATAGTGTGGCTTGATTCTTGCAGCGCAGGAGCTAGTAAGTAACAAGTTCCGAAATTTCAGCCCATTTAGCAAACCAAGAGGCAAGATTGTTGAGAATAGTAGTATGTGATTTGAAGGTGCAACAGAGAGCACAAATTTAAAAAGTCAAGTAGTGTCAGGGACAGAACTCAATAGGGATGGGAAGGGGCAACTGCCTCTTTTTAAAATTTATAAACCCGAAGTACTTAGCTGAAGCCTGTCCGAGTTGACAAAAATTAGGGACTTGTTTTTATTTTTCTGCGTTCAGCCCCCTGATTTGGAGAAAATTCTCTATATGTCCTGACCCCTAGCGCAGCTTTCTGTTTCAGCCCTAAACTTTTCTATTTTCTATTGCAATCCTAAAATTCTAGATAAAGAGTTTTACTGAATTATATAATTTGAAAACGTCAACGACTTAAACAGAAAAGGTTCTAAGTTTTTGGCACATTACTGGATTTTCCAGTCATTTCGAACCAGTTAACGTTAAATGCACAAAAATACAACTAAGTTCTTGTACTTTTACTATCCTCACAACTAAGTATCAAATGCTAATCTTTGCTCCAAAATGTCACCATTTGCAGTCGATGCTGATGCCAACACCGTTGCTGCACCCTCTCCTTCATATGATGGTTCTGTCACAGTGTAGTATGGTAAAGTTTTTGCTATGTCATTTATGCGTAAATGTCTCATGAGTTGAAGTTACTTTTATTGCTTCTTTAGTTGACAGTTGACACCAACTACTGAAAGTTTTAAAGCGTTTTCAACGGATTGGAGTAGTGATGATGGTATCTTCCTGCAGCATCATAAGAGTTCCAAAGAGAAAATAGCATGTCTACTTGTGCAGTTATCATTTGAAATAGGGTAATTTACACGAGTTTGCTGAACTAACATCCAAATAAACCAAGTAGCATACCGTCAGACATATATAACTGAGAAATGAAATATTATCTTACATGCTTGTCTATGAGACTAAAAGCTTTCTCCAAATTTTTTCTCCTCATGCAATCCATTTCATAAACTTGCTTTGTAAGCTACAAGATGAAACATCAGGTAAGCATTACGGTTTATGCTGCTTTGTTGCGGGAAAAAACAGCTAAATCCAGTGACACCAAGCAATCAATCACTCCCTCTGTCCCTAAACATTTGCAAAAATTTTATTTGATACCGATATCCAAGTGTGTTGAAATTGTTTAGGATTTCCATTTACTCCCTTCAACAAATATACTCCATAATAAAACTTATTAAGTTATTGGAAATTATGTAGAATAGGTGGAAAGTGAATGTAAATTTAATTGGAAGTTGTGCAGAATAAATGAAAAGAGAATTGGAATAAGGGTAATATTGTAAAACTAATGTGTAAAAAGTTTATTAAATAGAGACGCTGCAAATGATTAAGGGACATCCCAAAAAGGAAAATGTTGCAAAAGAAAAGGAACTGAGGGAGTATCAACTGAAAGCATGATTAGCTGAAGTGAAAGTAGTTTGAACTTCAAGTATAGCACATTGTTGTTAATAGGAGCAAAAGCAAAGAAGAGACCAATAACTACCTGACTTTTGAAGCTATCATACACAACAGCAAGGATCAAGTTGGTGACAAAGTAAACTCCTAAGAGGACATATAGAACAAAAAACAAGCTGTACCAACGGGAAGCCCTAAGAAGAAAACAAGGAAATAAAAGTGATCATATCAATATGTATGTAAGCAAACAGTAAGAAAAGGGGAGGGAAAAAAAAGAGCTGAACATCAAAGGTGTTGGAAATTAACCATTTCATTAAGTTCTTTTTTAGTGATAAATTTCTAATCATAGGTGTTTAAACTTCCAATGCCTGTTACACTTTTACATATTAAGATTTAGTTTCATAATTACATGTTTTTAAACACAACATTTACTCTGAAACCGCAAGCTTGCTATTCCTTTCTTCGTAAACACTTTTTACTTTCTAGAGCAGGTATGTGTATGCCTTTGAGATAGCAACAATGCTCTCGTCCTTTCTCTCCATTTAGTATATATTATCATTATTCATCACTCTACTTTTTCTACTCCATGTGCAAAACTTTTTGGTAAAGAAAGGTGTGGCTGGGGGTTTACTATACAACAAAGCATGTCTATGTAGAGATACAACAATAAGACTGATCTGTTCTATTCTAAGGGCGACATCACAAGAAGTGTTGCACAGTATGGCACGAAATGTCTAAAGGAGGGTCTGCAACCAGAAGACTCATCATAATAAGTTCTAGATACACATAGCAATATCTTACTATTTTATCTACATATTTTCTGGTACTTTTGCTGATTTTTTTTCTATCGCTAATTGTTTATGTTTGTGCCCCTAGCAAGTACAAGATTCTATTTTTATATACATATATTTGTGAAATTTCTAATATCTTTATGGTGCATGAACAATACAAGGCATATATCTGGCTTAAGATAGTAACACAATTGTAGAAAACTATCTAAAAAGCTAACTCATAAGTTCATGGCAGTACGAAGATGCTTAATGATGATTCTAATTTTTCATCAACTGGAAAACAACTGTAGAAGCACACTTACTTGTACGCAGGAATCCAGACATCTGGATTATTTGATGTGGTGAATAAAACAAACATCTGATACAGTGTGGTACCAAATGAGGTAAACACAGTTTTTCCTTGGACAGTGTCCTCAAACATGACATATGCAACCCAACTGGAGAAGAGAAGAAATAAAAGCCCCAGGGCCTGCGATTAAACCAAACAAGAAGCAGACTTGAGACGCGTAAATCACTGAGTGGTACAGATATTTATCTGTGCAACTCCTCCAAGCCAAAAGCAGCTAGACATGATATGAGCATTAAGGATCTAGACTGACCAAGACATTCAAGTATGTCCCAAGCATTCCAGCCAGAATCAGAATGGTTGACCGCAATTCCCTGCCAAAAGAAAAGAAAAAGAAAGGGAAAAAAAAAGAAGCCAAGAGTATCACATATCCAAGCTCCAAGAATGTGTAATGCATAAACTAGACATAAAATGATTGTAAATCCAAAATATGCATCTAAGAAACCCATAAGAGAAATGGTAGATACAAGAATCATTGAAACTGAAGTACTGAACTACTCTCAGTTAATATCTAAATTTGTCCTTGGAAGGAGAAAAAATAGAACATTTGTGCAGACAATGTGAATTGAAGAAAATAGACTTGAACTTTTACCTAGGTCATGTTCCGTGATGTACATGTTGACTTTACAATATCAATCTTGGAATGGGACATGACTATAACAATTATCTCAATTCATCACCGTCTCATGATATTTTCCATGCAAGTGGAAAAAACTTATGATGATATGATTTGAAATTTCATCTCATTATTCCTTCGTAAGAAGGTTGTGACAGGAGAGGCATCCGGAGTAAAACTTTGTCACTATGCTTTTGCATGAATTTATAGTGGACAATTAATTGCCAATATAAACTTCATGCCACCGAGCCCAACACAGTTGGGATTAAGGTGCCGTTGACGATGATGAGACTTGGACTTTTACCTTTGATGAACATACATATAGTAGACAAAATTGAATTTCGTCAGAAAATGAATTCAAATAATAACTTCTAGTAGCTCCAGAAAACAATGATGGGAAGGAACTCTTTTACGATTAATACCATGTACTTCAAACTTCTCTGCTTCTATTAAGAAAACTACAAGAAGAGGACTAAAAAGACTTTCCAGTTATAAATATAAACCATATTTTCTGCATATGATCACATAACTAAACCAGTTTCTTTATATCTAACTGGGGCCAGGACTCAGAGCTCTCCATTAACAAGAATGTAGTTAAGTGCTACCTCCAGCAAAGCTATCTGCTTCACCTTTCGTATTTTATTGCAAAAACATTAATAATACATCAGAGAAAATATCTGCAGCTACAACGCTATACCTTATGTTTAGTATGACAACGATGACCCTGGCATATTGTGCAATCCTGAATGGGAGAGAATTCAAGGTGACCGGAGACAAATAGATGGAGTAAACTATAAAATCAGCAACCAGAACTAAGAGGCCAGCAACCTGGAGATTCAAAAGGCCACATGAGATGATAATGGGGAAAGCAGCAAGCAGGAAAAAAATGACGATAAAATCATAGAGGACAATATAATAGACAATCAAGCAACCTCGGAGTACCAAACTGAAACTACTACTACTACTACCCTTTCCAAATTGTATGATAGATTTATTTCAGCATTTAATCTATGATCCTGTTTTCTTGAACAGTTTGATATACAAGGTTAGGTAACTTGTATGAAAATATTAAATCAATGTTTTAAGGTTGTAAATATACTTTTTAGAAAGGTTTTAACAAATTTTTCCAAGTTATAATTTGTGTAAAATACAACTTCAAATTTGGGACGAAGGGAGTAGATTACAAATCAAGTGAACAAAATCAAACCAAGTGAACAAGTACAAGGTCTTTTAGCTTGTGCAACTGAATGTAGTGCCCTACATAAAAGGGTGAAGAAATGCTACTTCATGAAGGCAGAAGAACCTTCAACCAAACATTAATCCCAAAACATTTCAATCTCTTACAATATCGGTCATCTTTCAGTAGGGAATTAAAATTTATTTCAATATGCCAAAGAAACAGGGAAAATTGTACCCCACCGCTCAATTCACGATTATTTTCAAATTAAGTGTTGACATCCAAACTATTTGTTTCCTCATATGTTATCTTGCTACTAAGATTTATAAACATATTAATTAAACAATAAAAAAAATATTTTTTTGAAAAAAAAGGTAACTGCAAACTTAACCAGAAAGACATAGCTTAGTACCTTCAAACGATTCAAAGAACTTCTCCAATAGATGCCTGACCCCCCATATAAGATTGGGAAAAAGGTATGCAACATAATTACAAGAAGCGTAACACCCTGCACAAAAGATGCAAGGGATAAGCGAGTTTAGCACCTCGAGAGAAAACTGGAGCCAAGGTACATGGAAAGACAAGATACCAGTGTCAGAGTAAAAACATTTGACTAAAGAAAGAAGACATTAGAAGCAGAAACCACGAGCAAAATGGCTGGCTAGTCATCTCTAGAATAGCATATGCGTCCATCCACTCTTTAGAATATTAAGTGAATGCTGTTATGATTGAATCTGGAAATTTCCACTTGTCACCACTAACACTAAAAAAGTTGTAGCAAGTACACATAGAAAATATGCAAGCTGGCAGACCAACACTTGATTAATTTGCATCCACTGACAGATTTTTTTCATCAATTTGTTGACTTTTCAAAGCAGACTGTTATAATATAAAAATGGCAAGGAGTTGGAACTGATAATCCCCGAGTATACAGTTAGAAATGGTGTTATTAGATATCAAAGACATCCAGAGGTAACAGATAATAAGATAAGGGCTATACTGCAAACGATGATGCTAATGTACTACTGTCGAGAATTACCAGGAAATAACAATAACATGTAGTGATAAGTTGAAACCTTTAAGCCAGTGCTTAGGAAGGTTGCTGTAAAAGTTGGTACAGTAAATGTTCTAGCAGCTCATCTATAATCTCAACGTTAAAAACATACTCACTTAAAATGACCCAACAAATTTTAGACGCTGCAAGGGGGTGGGGTCGAGGGTATAACAACTCTTTCTTCAACAATTGTCTTTTTGGTTTTCCATTCGCATGAAGCATTACATATGGAATATCAAATTCAACTAAGTTCTACTAAACTATTTCATGAAAGAAGAAAAAATGAATCTACAACTAACTTAAAATTTCCTGTTCTTGGCACTTTTTACTAGCCACCATGCAGAAGTCATCCATTTGGGTCGGGAATTCCAAGAAACTAGTGCGTGCATCCCTCAGTAGAAACCAAGTTCATTTTGACCAACATTCTAAAAAGCAAACTCAGTTTAATAGTGTGCAGGAACCGAAAGCTCCCACTAACTTGAGAAGCTTTCACAGAATTCAGCTATAGTATTATATTTTAATTTTCTTCAAGGAATTATGAAAACCAAATAGTTACCTCATAAAGCAGAGATTCTGCAGCATTGAGGTACGGCAACTGGCCCAGAAAGAAGTATTCCCTGTCGCTACAGGAATATGGCGTACTATTATTATTCGAGCACCACAATGGTTTCTGCAGAATGAAATTAACCCATCATCGGATGTTTAAAAGAGAAGCAGCAGCGCCAAACAATTGGAAGAGACGAATGGGAAAACTGAGGGTTGAAATAACCTCGATGAAATTGAGGACAGTGAGAGCTAAATAAGCAAGGGACCATAAGAGATTGAAGCGAAGAAAGAGGAAGTAGAACCGAGCGGCACTTTCGAAGCTCGAATGATCGAGAATTTGCTCGGGAAGGCCAACGCCATCTTCAGCCTGTATAAGGCAAATGAGAAAAACTGCTCAGAAAACCAACTCTAGCTAGTTTATCTATATTTGGAGAAAAAAAAAGCAGGTGACAAAGTATATACGAGATCCACGAGGGCAGCGGCCTTCTGGTAGGGCGACCCGTAAGCGATGGCGTCGGCGCGGCGAAACGGCCGTCCCTTCCTCCCGGCGTTGCTGCTCTCTCCGACATTCAGCAGAGGATTGTCCATGGTTACTTCTTCGGGAGTGAACACGATTATCAGAGTTTTGATGTGAATCTGTGATTTATAGGTATTTACTGTTCAATTATAGTACATAATACAGATTGGTAATCTCAAAGACGCGTGTCAAAAGGTTGATCGCTTTGGACCAGACACACACACACAAGTTGACGATGACAGTTATGGGCAAGTCAAAGAGGTGTACTGGTATTGTCTGTGGTGTTAGTGTGTTCTCCAATCAAACACTGAAGCGTTGCTTGAAGCCTTCAAGTTAAAATGGAGTGCTAAGCACAATAAAAGCTGTAAAGCCTTAAACATGTACAAAACCTTTTGGATGGGGTCTCTTTATTGGGAAAATGTCTTCTTCTTTTTTTACCATTAACACGTTCGACAAAAGGACTCCTTACGTTGATGTGGAAGAGCTGATTTGGCTCTGCCGTTTCTGCACTCCTCTGCGTTATCTCCAAACTCCAGCATCGTCTCTTTCGTACCATTGACGTTGAAACCGACCCAAATGACCGGAAATGGAGCCTCAATAACAAATTTATTGTTTATTTCTCCGGATCGGAGAAAAAAATAACCCAGAAACAAGACTCCTCTATCCTTCCTTTACCTGACCGTTAGGATCTTCAGATCTCTGTCGGTGTACAACATCTATGTTCAGCATGGCTTCCGTTTGTGGATAAAGCTCCATTTTTATTCTGAAATTTCAATATTTTGGGATATAAGGATTTAATAATGAAATTTCCAGATCAAATACCAGGGATGAACTTCCCTCGGGTGATTAACAACAGTTTACAGAGGTCTCCGACGGTTCGCAAGGCGCCAGCGGCAACACGAACTTCCGGCTAACGGAGGGCTGATAGTCGGCTTGGAGGTTGTGAATGATGTTATAGGTGTCTTGAACGATGGAGGAGCAGAGTAATAACTACCACCGAAGCTGGGAGGAGATAGAGGCTGAGACAACGGAGGAGACGGAGATGCGAGGAAGAAAGCGATGTTGTCATATCATCAAGTACGACAGAGCCATTTTTAAATATAATTACAAAAAATGTCATTTTGTCAGACATTGATGGTAAAAATGGACCTTTTCTTTGTCACGTATGATCGTCATGTAGAAAATAAGTTGTCACGTTGGAAATTATGACGGCCAATGGCAAACGGGATCTCAAACATTAACGGTAATGACAATTGTGAACCAGGAAACAAAATAAATGCAAAAAAGATCCTTTTACCAGATGTTGATGGTAAAAAAGGACCTCTCTCCTATTTTATTTGTCTGCAGATGTTGAAGGTTTCATAGTACTGTAAAAGACGATCAAATGGGAAAGATACTGAAGGAATGTAGAGTAGTTGATAAAAAAAACAAAGGATTAATATTTGATGCAATGGTGTGGAAATTTTGTTTTCCACCATCACTTTTTTATAGATAAAATGTTTTATAGATTTATTATAAAATTAATACTTAAAATGAGGGGTCTATAAAATTATTTTCATAGAAAGGTGAAGATGGAAGAAAAAAAATTCACTGTCGGTGCATCAAATACTAATAAAAAAAGAGTGTTTTATGGTACTTTGTCCATTTATGCAAAACATAAATTCTTCATCGGATTCAGCTGAAGGGCAATTTGGACTGTGGAGCTTCAACCATCATCCTTCTATAAACTGGGAAGTGTGTTTTCTATCCTAGGCTGTGTTCGGCACTTCCAGGATATCATGATAAGCAATATCTTTATATTTGACCAAACAGTGGGTAAATAATAAGTATTTATTTATGTTTTTCTAAATTGAACAATATAGTCATAAAATTGCTAAAAGTGTCAAATTTCTTCCCATCCCATTGGCATCGCCGCTCCACCCTATTGTCGCACTCCCAGCACTACCGTTTGCGTCGTTTTGACCCCGCCCTTGGGGTCGTGCTCATCGACTACAGCTTTTGAAAGTCTCGGCGGCCCTCCTCAACCTAGATCAGGTGACCATGCACCTCTCGCGCCCACATCTCACGCTCTGTCACTGCTGCCTCTACGTCTCCATGAAGTCGTCCGCTCCGCCGCTGTTCTACTCCCTCTCGCACGCGCTGCATCCACCTCCAGCAGATCTGGTTTTGGTGTCATGACGCGCGCGAGAGAGAAGGCCAGAGAGCTCTGATGGTTCGGAGTGCTTCCCAGGTCAGGGGAGGGCAGTCCAAGGACGAGAGGGTGGTGGCCACCATCCGATCGATCCAGATCCCGACGAGACTCCCGCGTCCATCCGATCAATTCAGATTTTGGTGGGCAGCCGCGATCGATCACTCCATATCTGAAATATCGAACGGTGTGGTTAGCAAACAGGATGGGGAGGCTGAGTGAGCGGAGGCTTGACGGCGTGAGGGTGAGCCGATCGACAACATAAGGGTAGCAAACCACCTTTTGAAGACGATAGTTGGGAGGTTTGGTGAGATTTTAAAAGAGAGCAATTTTAGGGACCATTTTGTAAAGTTTCAACAAGTGATCGGATAACAGTCATTTCACCTAAATTTCAGTCAAAATCGGTTGTCTGAAATCGTGATATTTATGGGCAAACGAACACAACCCTACATTTTTTAGCATTTTAACTATTCATTCTATAATTTATCCAAATAACATTTCAATCCTACAAATTTTACAACGTCACATGTTTTGGTCATAAGATGGTTGACGGCTGCTAAGAGCGTTAACATATCAAACTTAGGGGATCAAAACGTGAAAAATAAATCATGTTGGACTTAATAAATTTTATATGACAACTAAGAGTATCTACAATAATGCTAGCTATCACACTCCTAAGTCAAATATAACTAATAAAAACAGAAAAAGTGCACAAATCTTTGATCTAACAATACTAGCTATCATGCTAACCATAATAACTTTTGCTATTTGGCTCTCCAAATTTAGGAGTGAAGAGAGAGAATTTGTTGCTAGCCAAAAATTAAATGTGGTTGATTTCAACATAATAATAAATGACTATCTGTAATAGCTAGCATTAATGTGGTGACAATGTTAAACTCACTAGCCAAATTAGTTTTTTTTTGTCATTTTGGCTACAATTTAACTTAAAATTAACTAGTATTGTTGTAGATACTCTGACAGACTAGCCATATTATACGAGACTAAGTGTTGGACAATGAATATATCAAATTTAAATTAGGTAAAGTATATTTTCAGTCCCTTAACTTCTGCGTATGTCATATTTTTGTCCACTTTTAAGAATTCGTCTTATTTTGATCTTAAACTCATGATTTTGTGTCTTGTTTTAGTCACATCGTAAAAAAAATGTTAATTGAACCGTTAGTTGATATAATTGACAATAATGCCCATGTTTACAATTACAATTTATTCCACGAACTATAAATAAATGTACATATGAGTCCAAACATTTTTTTCTTCCACTCTTTAACCATCTCTGCAGCGGACTCGTTCTCGGTCACCATTTCTCTGCAACTGTCAACCTTATCGTTCTTCCGAGCTCGATCCGGATCCAAATCCATCTTCTTGACCCATCAACATTACCAAAAAATCAAGCTTCACTGGGACTTCACTAGGGCTAAGTTCAGTCGGAAGGCGGCAGAGTCCGATGTGGAATTTTTCCTGGGCAACCTTCCAGATGAGATGACTTCTTGGGGTTCAAACACGAGATAGGAATTGACTACAACGGAGATCTGCTGAAGGATAAAATCGACGGCGGTCAGTCAGTTGAAAATTGACAGCCTAATCTTCTCTCACTTCTTTTTCTTTGTTTCGTTTTATCTCTTGATCTAAATGTCCATCCCGTTTTTAGCTTCCCAAAGGCTGTCGTCTTCCCGGTGACCAAAGACGCATTGACCGGTCAGTACGTCACCGGTGTTTCCGTCAGCGGTGGCGCCGAAGTCACCAAGCTGGTGGTGGATCTGGACGGCAAATTCCTCTAGATCACTTGCGACTCTGGACAGTTACGGTTTCCGAAGAGGGCAGTTCTGAACTGTTCAATCGAATGCTCTAAAGGGAGAGCGCACAGCCTCGATGCCTTAACTGACGGCGTCGTCCTGTTCGGCAACAACGACACAAAGCTCACGAGGTCTCTCTCACGCACTCCTCTGTTCACCAATGAGTCAATGACGAAACAAAGAAAAAAGAAGCTAAAAACATTGCACCGGAAGACGTCCGATAGGTCCGTGGGAGGGCCTTGATTAAAGTGCATTGCTCCTCTGTCGGATGCGAGGAGATGAAGTGAAGCAATGCACATTCAAATATGATGATGTGTTGAATAGAGAAGAAAAAACTATTGGGGATTTGTATACACATTCATTAAAATCTAATGATTATATTTTATTAAAATATTAATTAAACTATTATTATAGGGGTATTTGTGTAAAATTAACAAAGAAATTGATAAAATAATGGTGATTTTGACGGAAGGACTAAAATATGACACAAAACTAAGGTTTTAGGACTTAAATATGACGAATTCTTAAAAGTTGACCAAAATAGGACATACACAGAAACTAAGGGACTAAAAATGTACTTTACCCGATTAATATTAGTACCTTTATACAAAAGGTATTTATATGCAAAAGTTTGAATGAATATTCTAAAAATTAGTAGAAAAATAAAATGATATACTTCTTCGTCCTGAGTATGTTGTCAATTTTAGTTTTTTGGTTATTAAGATTGTCTTTGGTTATTAACTCATTTTACATAAATTTCCATTATCATCTCCTTAAAAAATCATTCTCACTCCTCCCAACCCAATTCTCATACTCATTGAGTGAGTACATTTGCAATAGTGAAAATTGACTAAAATAAAATAAAAATGAAAAAATGTCATTTCATTCGTGACATTTTTTTTGTTGGTGTGACAATACGTTTGGGATGAAGAGAGTATTAAATGTTGAAAAATGTGTGGAAAAATGAGTAACTATCAAGCGGGGTATAGTTGTAGCTAGTTTTCAGCATGTGAATACAGATAGATGCCAATGATATGAATTAGTCTGTAAAATGTCAATGCATTATAATTAAAAAACAAAAAACTTAAATATAATTCACTGAAAAACCTTTCCAGATACAATAATCGAGGTCTAACTTATTTAAACAATGTGAATAGCAAGAGATAAACACAAATATATATAAAAAAAGGATAAATGTAATTTGTACAACCAACTGCTTCACAGTCTACAGACAGGAGAAATGGAGTAAAAACTTGGAAAGAAGAAGACATTAATGAGGGCCTGGAAAGGGCCTTAACTCATCAACTGCCTCAATTAAAGGGCCACCCACCCAGCTTTACCGGCAAATGTTGGAGCAAGGCCCATAGGCCCCATACACGAGAAACCAGCCCCTTGAGGCTCGGGTGAGGGTCCATAACATAACTAGCTGATTGATTTCACACAAACCTTGCCTGCATGTTCTTGGTGTTGCCTGCCTAGTAGGAGTTCATAGATACATGTTAGGAGCTTGCGTCGAGAAATTATGGCAATAATTCAATCTGCAAGAATATGAAGGGAAAAAAATGTATTTTTACAATAAGTTGATTACTCATTATTTATGACCCTAAGGGTTGAAACTTGAAAGTGATCAAAATAAGTGCACCCAAATGGTTACGATTTTAGGAAAACAATAAACTTGACTCACTTAAGGTTAATTACTCATTAGCTATACTTCTCCCCCGAGCGTTTTACATTTTATTGTAACTATCCATAACTTCAAGATCTAGCAAATTTGCTACCATCCTCATCCTCTCCTTCCTTAACTTCCAGATCACGAGAATTGTCACTATTTCTGAATTTATATAAAATAGGCTAAAATTTTAAACTAGTAAATATGAGAACAAGAATTCTACATGCCAGCATTCCAAACCCTATTTTGAAATCCATTTGTTGAAATACCATTAAATAATACTTCCTTCGTCCCTTTAAACATGCAATATTTTGACCATTATGTAGATTAAGAATGTGCGTTGATTTGAGGGTAAAATGTAAAATATGTGTATAAGACAAAAGTAACTTTTTTGAGTGACAAGAGAGAGTAAGAGTAATAAAGTAAAACTAGTCCTAATACCCGCCTTCGGCACGGGTTCTCTACATTAATATTTTGCGGTCCTTATGCTGTTATTTGTATCAATGCAAATGTCTCTTTTAGTTGTGCAAATTCGTTCGTTTTTCGCGACTTTTAGATAAATATAATATCGAACTACTGACATGCGTAGCAAAACGCACAAGCTATAAACCGTGGACGATAAATTGGGTGTTAGATATTGTAATATAAAAGTACGCACTTATAACTTAATCATATACTATTAAGATACACGGAACAACAAAACTCAATCATCCACCAATAATTAATGCGCGCATATTCATCATATACTAATACTCGTCTTCGTCATGGGTGCAATGAATTAATAATTATAAAGGTTCTTAGTATATCAAATAACAACATATTCGGTATAATAAATTTATGGAAAATTAGTTCGCTGTTAAAGTTTTCGATTAAATTTATTATTGAAATATTGACAGAGATACCATGTATTCGAAAATATAAACTAAAGACAATATGTTCAGTGTTCCATTTTTCGTTAAAATTAGGGACATCATCATCAATTTGACCCTAAACGTTTTAAGAACTAACAAAATTGACCATAACTTTTGAAAATTACAATTTAATCATCTCGCGGTTAGTGTTGCTTTTTCTTAGTCGTGAAAAATTTGAGGTTGTTATTGTGATTGCTTACCCATCTCACGGTTAAGTTAGGCCTTTAGAATGGTTGCTTACCCGTGTCGCGATTAAGTTAGGCCGTTATAAGTTATAACCGTTATGATGTTAAGTCTAAAAATAAAGGTCTTGTCGTTAAAAGTAAAAGAAAGATGAGGCTAATATGTCAAGAGGGGCAAACTTAAGGGGGAAAGGCCATTAAACCAATTCTCATATCTGAATCGAAAAGAATAGTGTAGCCATGTCCGCCCTTGGCCCGGCCAACCTACCGCAGTCCCTGTCCACAAAACAGCCGTATTCAGATAATCTAGCCAGAATTGCGCTCGAGTTACCATGGTGCATTTTCGTAGACACAACTTAGCTGCTCACTCGTCGTCACCCAGATCTTGTCATCCCCCGTCGTCACCGCGTGCACCAGATATTGTTCGAAATTGCCCGCTCCCTATCTGAAGTATGAAACAGAGACTTATCATAACGTCGACAGTAGATGTCCAAGAATCTAAATCTGGAGTATGAAATAGCACTTCCCGATAGAAGCATCCCAAATCGAACCTCCACCTACGATTTTCGCCATTGCCGGCCCTGAAATGTCGTCACCCAATCAATTTCAGCCTCTCGTCTATAATGCGTTGAAGAAAATTCGATTCTAGGTGCGTTAAATGCGGTTTATATTCCGTGATAATCCACGAAGACATAACATCGTTCAGTCTTGGAACATATGAAATGATTCTGAAAATAATTTACAGAAGCAACAAAAAAAGATAAGAAAGCAAAGATTCACGGAAGCATCTTGGAAGAAGAAGAAGAAGAAGAAGAAGAAGAAGAAGAAGAGCGGAAACACCACCTGCAAGAAAATAAAAAACCCATTAAAACAGATTGGAAAAAAAGCATAAAGGCAGAGCAAAAACAACAATGAAAGCCAAATCATAAATCAAAGAAAACTCAACAAAAAAATTTATGGAGAAAAGGGAAATCAGAGGAGACGAATGGAAAGGGATGAGAGAAATCTAATAGAGAAACGCGTACAGAGTACGCTAGAAGGGAATTACCACGTATTTTGGTATTTATTGGCAATGAATTGATTTTATTGTTGCTGACTTTTATCAAACTCCTAAATAAATAGCACTACATCTCACTAAGGACGGAGAATTTAAGAGATGTCAAAAGGAGAAAAAAAGATAAATTGAAAATAAATGTAGTAATTGTCAATCAATGTAGGTTAATTACGGATTGTTGTATGACAACTTTATGTGAATGCATTAATTACTGGGACAAAAACGAAACTCATGATGTGGATCCTAAATGGATCCTATGCAGACACTACTGGGGGAGGCATTGGCGCCGGAGGACTGGCAATCGTCCTCCCGAACAGGAAACGACGGGGGAGGTGAAAGCGAGAGATGAAAAAATTGGACTTGAGAGAGAAGAGAGTGGATGGAAAGAGAATCGAAAAAAAAATGAAAAAGAGAAGATATATGCAATTGATTATAATTAAATGTTGAATCAATTCCTCTATAAAAAAAATGTTGAATCAATTAGTGAGCTTTTGAATTCTAAGCATGAAGAAAGGGAAAGAGAGGTGGAGCGAGGGAAGAGAGAGATTAATGAGTTGAACGTGATTAATTAGTCAATTACAAATTTTAATTTAATTACATTAATTGTTGGAATAGGTATTAATGTGTTGATTGATAATTCTCATATTGGTTGATTGATGACATTAATTAGTTACCATGTGGGATTGTAAAAAAAATGGAAGTGATGTGGCGCTGATGTGGAGATGAGGTGGCTTCACCAAATCGCGACATTCACTTTTTTTTCTAACTATTTTTGGAGGGATCCTGTATTAGTATATAATAGTAGATGAGTTGAACGTGATTAATTAGTCAATTACAAATTTTAATTTAATTACATTAATTGTTGGAATATGTATTAATGTGTTGATTGATAATTCTCATATTGGTTGATTGATGACATTAATTAGTTACCATGTGGGATTGTAAAAAAAAATGGAAGTGATGTGGCGCTGATGTGGAGATGAGGTGGCTTCACCAAATTGCGGCATTCACTTTTTTTTCTAGCTATTTTTGGAGTGATCCTGTATTAGTATATAATAGTAGATTGGTGTAAAAAACTTCGAGTAACTATACAATGTGCAATCCTTAATCTATGTTAAAGTGTACACTAACAAAGATAAGGAATGAGGCGACAGAATTGACGAGTTCAACAATTTAGTAATTAATGGATAGAGTGCACACTTTAGTATACTTTAAAGGGTGCACACTTTATCCTAAACCATACAAGAATAAGACCCGCAGATTTGTGATAAAAAAGGTGGTGCTGAAAAAAAACTCTACATAACGGAACATAAATAAAAAAGTTATCCTTCATAATAGAATTAATGTTCTATGCTCCTACAATATATTTTTTTGGATAAATTTTCTATGCACCGGCGTTGTAGGTGTTTTTTTCGACCATCAACCTTTTATGGAAATAATTATGTGGACTTCATCCTATTAATACTATTTTTATAATGAATTTGTGCACCCTTTTGTCCATATTAAGATGATGGCGGAAAAAAATACTTACATCGTCGGTGCATTGAAAATTTATATTTTTTATATAAAAAAACGCTAGCGTCTCTTTTTCGTAATAAAACTATGGATCTTACATTTTTGCACAATTAAATGATAAAGGGGTCCTTTCATTAAAAAAAAAATTGATAAAGGGTCCACTGATTCATTGCAGGCCCACTGATTTATTGCAAAGAATAGGTGATGATAATTTATTAGGGCGACTATAGTGTGCGCACATACACAAGTATGAGCATAGGAACGTGATTTAATTACACAATTGTCATATAATACGTTTCTCCCGTATGCAAACACCGTTGAACCGGTCTCGCGAAGGATGTCAAGCAGATATGTATATATGCATTCGTGAATGAATTGTGCCACAAAAAAAACTATAAAAATTGGTTTCACAAAGCAAAATTGCGCTTCATGACGTTTCAAATTGGATCTACAATAATGAAAAAGTTGGATTTTAAATTTAAATATAACAAGGATAGATATACATGTTGGGTATAAGAATGGGCAAGCTATTAGAGAACTCATTAATTTCTTTCATAATTTTCAGTAAGTCATCAAGTTTCAAAAACACACTCATACATCTCAGCCCCACCGTCATCCTTCCGATAACTTTATATTGCCTTCCAAATCATCACATCGACCACACTTATCGGTTTCATCAACAAGATTCGTTTAAGAAACACATGCATTCACGTTTTCTGGCAGCCACCACCACCACCACCATGGTTCTAGTGACATTACATCGTCACTTTCAATTTTTGGATAAAATGATGATCAAATTTCATGGAATGATGACCATGATTTTCAATATGTTGATCACAATCAAAATATATAGTCTTGATGTTCACACTTTATTAAATGATGTTCAAACCATGTAGATCAATATTTAATTTTGGCGATTTCAAGAGAAAACCTATTACTGATCAACATTTAAAATGTTGATCAAGTACGGCAACGTTGCTGATAAAGTATAAGTAGATGTTGATCAACATTCATTATGGCGATGTTGATCAAGATAAGCCATAATGCTGATTAACAATATATTTATAATGTTGATTAAGCACTATAACGTTGCTGACCAGGTGTAAGAAGATGTTATCAACCATCCAGATCAACATTTATTATAGCGAAGTTAATCAAGAGAAGCCATGATGATGATCAATATTTATAATGTTGATCAAGCACAGTAACATTGTTGATCAAGTGTAAGGAGAAGTTGATCAACCATCCAGATGAACATTTATTCTCGCAATGTTGATCGAGAGAAGCCATGACGCTGATCAATTTTATAACGTTGATCAAGCACGGTAATGTTGTTGATCAGGTGTAAGATGTTGATCAACTATCCATATCAACATTTATTTTGGTGATATTGATCAAGAGAAGTCATGATGCTAATCAATATTCTAAATGTTGATCAAACATGATAACGTTGTTGATAAGGAGATGTTGATCAACCATCTAGTTCAACATTTATTCTCACAATGTCGATCAAGAGAAGCCATGATGCTGATCAACATTAATAATGATCAAGTATGGTAATGTTGCCGATCAGGTTTGATGAGATGTTGATCATACTTTCCAGATCAATATTTATTTTGGTGATGTTGATCAAGAGAAGGCATGATGTTGATCAACATTCTAAATGTTGATCAAACACGATATCGTTGTTGATCAGGTGTAAGAAAATGTTGATCAACCATCCAGATTAACATTTATTTTGGTGATGTTGATCAAGAGAAGCCATGATGTTGATTACCATTATACTATTTATAATGGTGATCAAACATGATAACATTGTTAATCAAGTGTAAGGAAATGTTGATCAATCATACAGATCAATATTTATTTAACTTAATAATTTTGGACTTTATTTATTTTAAATATTATATCATGTTGTTTTGACTAGTTAGAGCATCTCCAACAGGTTTCCCAAAAATTTCTCCAAAATGGAGAAGCAAAGTCCACATTCTCCAAATTATTTTTGCTATAACTCCAACAGTTCTCTCATTTTAGAGAATCATGCATTTATTACAACAATAAAATATTATATATTTTTATTAATAATTAATAAATTATTTGAAGTGATGAGAGAGATGAGAGATAAAATATGTTTAAATCAATAACAAATAGCCAAAAGAAATGAGAGATGAGAGATGTTTGAAAAAAGTTAATTTGAGAGGCTCTCCAAGGCTCCCAATTTTTTCCCATTCTTACTCATTTTGGAGAATGAGATGGAGAAGCTGTTGGACAAAAAAAATCTCAAAATTCTTCAAAAATGAGTATTCCAATAAAATGGAGAAATTGTTAGAGATGTTGTTAGTGTGCCTTACTTTTTCTTTTTCTTTTTCTTTTTTCTAATAAATAAAGTTGTTGTTTATCTAAAAAGTTTACTGACATACACATATGTAAGGTATTTGGTTAACATTAAAGAAGGCAAGAAAAGTAGAGGTGTAATTTGTTTGTTTTTTTTAATTTTTCTCTAGCGACTTAATTTGCTTTATTAAAAATTTTATGTTTTATTCTTGTTTCTTCTCAGTCTGGTCAATTTTTTGTTTGATGCGGCTTTGGGCTTACCAGTGATGTCTTTGCTGCCGATTGAAGAACGTTGTAAGAGCACCTCCAACAGCTTACTCAAAATCTTCTTCTAAATGGGGAAGCAAAAACCATATTCTCCAAAAAAATATTGCTCCAATTCCAACAGCTTTCCCATTTTGGAGAATCTTATATTTATTACAAGAATAAAATATTCTACATATTGAATAATAATTAATGAATTATTTGGAGAAAGAAGAGAGATGTGATGAGAGATGTTTAAACCAATCACAAGTAGCCAAAAGAGATGAGAGATGAGAAAGGTTTTAAAAAAGTAGATTTAGGGAGGTTTTCCAAAATTTGAAGAATGCTCCAAATTTGGGGAAGATTCTCCATATTTTTGCCTCATTTCTCATTTTGGAGAATGAGATGGAGAAGCTGCTCGATCAAAAAAATGCTTCAAAATCTTCAAAAATAAGAATATCAATAAAATGGAGATGCTGTTGGAGATACTCTAAATGAAGCGGCAGTGGCTGGTATGTAATTAATTCAATTTCTTTTACGCACAGTTAAGCTATGCGCATTTTATCCTCCATCAATTTATTATTACAAAACCTGTAGGCGTACCAGACCTTGCTAAATCAGACCAATATCAAACACCAACAAGAAACCAATACTATCCATCGATACCAACTGATTTTTGGGCACAAATTAATAATTAATATCCAAGGTGTCATTAGATTTAGTGTTGCAGCTACCAGTACCTCCCCTACCCCCACAAGTATCTGATCCCACTTTCTATAAAGGAAGGCCCTGCTTCACTCACTCACTCACTCACTCACAACAATAACAGAGAGATGGGCAGCGATCTCAAGGCACGCATTGAGGGGATACAGACCGTGATGCCGGCGAAGATCACGGACCCGCGGCGGACGCGGCTTGTGTCGGCGGCGGACCCCGTTGGTGCCGGAATCTTCCGGAGATTCGTGAACGTGATCCTGTACTACACCAAGGAGGAAGAGAGTGCGTGGTCGTGGTCGGTGGCTGGATGGATTAAGGAGTCACTAGGAAGAGCGCTGGTGGAGCAGCCGATGATCAGCGGGCGCCTCCGTAGAGGAGACGGCGGAGACGGAGAGCTGGAGATGGTGTCCAACGACAGCGGCGCCAGGCTGGTGGAGGCTCGAATGCCTCTCGAATTGTCCCACTTTCTTGGGTCAGAAGTTAACAGGGAGGAAGCCGAAGCTCAGCTTGTGTTTTGGAAGGATATCGATGAGAGCAACCCTGACTTCTCTCCGCTCTTCTATGTGCAGGTCCAACTTTTTACTTAAATACTTATTGGATTTGAGTTCAACTGGAGGGTAGAATCCGAAAGTTTTTAAATGTTAAGTTTGGTATAACAATTTAATCTTCTAGTTTGTTCGTTTTTCAGGTAACTAATTTTCAATGTGGTGGCTATTCGGTCGGCATCAGCAGCAGCATTCTTCTGCTTGACTTGCTCCTGGAGACGAACTTCCTCAAGAAATGGGCAAATATTCACAACAAGGTCATCACAACTGCAACAAAAGCTCCCACCTTTTACCTCCCCAACCTCAAACACTCTCACTCTCCCTTACCCGCCACTGTAATCATTCCAACTTCCTCCAACAACCATAGCCAGACCATCATCTTCAAAATGGCCTGCGACAAGAAGGATCTCGATGCGGAACAGTGCAAGAAACTGTCGCTGCTCTGCCTGCGGGAGGTGGAGAAGAAGGTGGGAAGAGAGGTGGCTACGGACTTGCCTTTGTTCTTGAGCGAGTCTTTTGAGGCTGTGAAGGTGGAGACTTGTTCAAAGCCAAGTGGTGGGGTGCTTGAATCAGGTCCCTCCAGTGCGAGGAAACTGGTTTATGCAAACTGGGCAGATTTCGGGCTTGATGAGGTGAGTTTCAAGGTGGGGAACAAGCCAGTTGCAGTCTCTTGCTGGCATGGATTTGACTCTGCTGGAGTCATGGTGGCAATGCCATCTGATGATGGGATCACTGTTCTTGTAACAGTTCCTAAAGGGGGTCGTTAGAAAGTGAAGTTTGTTTGACGACAAAGATGTCTGTATTTCTGCATTTCTCCTTCATTCTTTAAACACGTGATTATGTTTGTCTGTCACTCAGGGTAATCGTATTAAGCACAATACATTTCCTTCCTCAAGTTTGTCTAGATAATTCGAACTTCTAGTTTCGACGTGCTATAGCAGCCTAGCAGGTTAAAAATACAACCAGCTAATACAGTGAGTTACTAGTGTGATAAGCTATGAACAGTATGCAGGCCCTGCCAAATACTGGAGCAACCGGGAACGCATAGTACTAGAGACATGCGATCCTCTAAAACTAAGTGTTTTTTAAAGAGAGAGGCAAATCAGGATGATAACAAGAAGCATGTTGTAACAGCATTACTACATAAATAGAGCAAAATAAGGCAAGTAAGGGGAGGAGTGTAAGTAGTTAACAACAAAAGAAAGAAACACAAACTCTGAGCAGTACAAGTTGCAGATGGAGGCAATACTCACAATAACCGTATCCCTCCCAGCGACTATACACGGCAACACCAACACTTTATTCAGTCCACATTCCAGGTTCATTTCTATTTTGATCCACTAATACTAAGCATTTCACCAACCCCCTCTCTGAGAGCCGCCTGAGGAATGGGCATTCAACCTGTCAAGCACACTGTTGAAGTCCACTGGCTGGCCGGTCTCCTCCATCCTCTGAATCACACTTACCACATGATCTCCCCTGAAGCCCATGCTCACCAATTTCTCAATCAAGTCATTGTAAGGATGACTGCGAACGAACTGCGAACTGGCAGGGCCTCGAACCATGGCATTGTTACCTGTGCCAGGCTGAGGACTCTGAAAAGAAGCTACATTCGGCATTGAATATCCACCCTGTGAGAAGTGAGGCTGTTGATTAGAGGGATGTACTCTGCCCCCATCATTTTCATACATCACATAAGCACTTCCCTGAGCAAGAGGGGAGTGAGTCCTAGGAATTGCGTATCCATCACTAGGTTGTGGTCCAAAGCTGCCCTTAATTTGCTGTGGAGGAAGCTGTTGCTGAGGTGTTCTACCAGGTGCACTGTATCCATATGGAACCGTATCACCATGGCCAGCCATGGATCGAGGAAGCCCTGAATAGGGCACTTGCATTGGGGAACTGTTGGGTTGTGTCTCGGGGAGAGATTGATTTACTGGTTGGGTACCAGTGTAGGGATGAGGGTAAACCGCTGAGGATGGAGGCCTCATGTGTGGTTGCACTGAGCTCTGTTGCTGTGGCACCTGCTGCTGCCATTGCTGCTGGTACTGAGGATATGGTTGCATGGGTGAAACCTGTGTTGCTTGCGACTGTGAAGACTGGGGTGGCATTCTAGATATTTCTTGCATCTGAGGCATTCTGTACTGCGCATCAGATGGCACATACTGTGCCTGGGGGTGCTGTGGTGTAACTGTGGCTGGAGGTAAAGCATTGGCAGGGGTTGGGGCAGGACCTGGTGAGGGGGTTTGGGGATTAGGCATTTGGTTTGGTGGAATATAGTAGGCCTGTTGCTGGGTCATATTCTGTGGTGCAGCTTGAGGTGCTGGTGGCACATGTGTTGGCTGTGGAGCCACTTGATGAGGCAGCGCAAGAGCTAATTGCTGGTTTTGCACATCAGGTGCATTTTCAGCTCTCTTAGGATCAGATGGAGGAGATGATACTCTCTCTTCATTGGAATGCGAATGATTGGAACCAGATGAATCCTTGTGCGCTACCTGTAACTTCGCCAACTCCTTTTGAGTATCTGAAAGTTCCTGCTTATCCCTTATGATCTGAACGGACCTGTGAACCTACAGCAAAAAGTAACAGCCAGTTCACTTGAAACACATATATATATATGAAGCCAAGCAAGCAGACTATCAGCTGAAAGTGTAAACAACAATAATATGGGAAGGACCAACAATAAGAGGAAACGAGCATTAAAGAGCAAAGATCCTTTGTTTGCTCTGTAGCTCAATAAACATGGGAATGTGAGATACTATAATCAAGCCAGGTTGATTTTATAATTTGCATCTAAATTGAGAAAATCCAGACAAGCACGTTTGAGGTGACCTGAACTTATTGATAGTACAAGAGGCTAGCTGGTATGACCAACCCATATTGACAGCACCACGTAAATTCTTTGGTTGCGCACATGATGCTTTGGAATCCATGACACACTTGAAATTGATACATGTCTTGATATAATGATGTTTTATCCCAAAGCTACTACAGAGGAAGTAAAATAACCAGTATATTATAGTATAACAAAGTATAAGCAGTTGCTATCATGTGTCTACTTAAGTTATAAAGCAATTGTAGCATAAAAACCAATTTCACATAACAAACTTCTAAGAAGGCTTTGCACAATTCAATTGGCCAAGGTTTCAGTCCCCAGTACACAAAATGGACATGCTAACAAGAAAGTCAATGGTCTCAAGTAACATGTGAGATGTTGACATGTTGTTCCACCCAAGCATGCCAGGGGAAGCTTCAGTTGTAGAAATACTCACCTCTTGCAGATGTTTCTCAACAGATTTAAGCTTTTCATCTGCCTCTCCATGGTCACGAACTAGTGCAGAACGCATTTCACCAATGGATTTGTCAAGATTATAGCAATACAGCTCCAACTGTGAAAGACGTGAACTTATTCCCTCAAGAAAACGCATGAGATTATCGGCATACTTTTTCATGGTTTTCTCAACAGTTGCAGTGACATCTTGGATGTATGTGTCTTCTGGTTGACTGTATGAATTAGCAGGATATACTGATGATCTTTGCACTCTGCTTTTCTGAAAATCCTACAAAGCACATACAACATGTTGCGAAATCATTGATTTAATGGTAACACATTTTGTGTCAATCAACCAGAAGCAAAAGGATCCAGAGAGATGTTAATATTATTATATACTGCAGCAATTATCCACCTCAAACCTGAAAACAATTTCTTTTTTTCAAAGAAAAAGACAGCTGTTCTAATTTCTGATACAACAGTCAACTAATTCTACAATGCGAGATAATGGCACTTCAAATTAGTTCTAACTCAAACTTCAGAACAAACGAACAGACTTAAATTCCCTAACAACAGATTTCTATGCTGGTTTTTTGTATGAACCTTGCGCACGTTTCATCGCTAAGACCAAAGGGTAACGAGAGAAAAAATGATAACACCAATCCAACGACTCTTCAATCAAGGTCAACCATCGGTCAGCTAAATCTATCAGAGCACAATTCTTTCTGATAAGAAGAAAACTCTTTCGTTAGTAACTCAAAACCCTATTTGACCCAAATCTTTTAGAAGAATGCCCAAAATTAGCTTGAATCAATACAATGATCACAATACCTTGCTCGAGCTAGTAGTTCCGATCACAGTATCAGCCTGGACACCATTAGGGGTGTCCTGGTTCCCGTAGTCGTCATAGGAGCAAAGAATATCATCGGATGCAAAATCGAACCCTTTTGAACCCGAGTTAGGCCGACCCGAAGCTCCAGATGCCATTCTTTGGCTCTATGCAGCGATTGAAGCGGTTGAATTCTCTTCCTGGTTTCGGCGAGAGAGGGAGAGAGAAAGAGGCCTTGCTCTTGGAGAATGAAAATCCGAGAGAGGAAGGAGACTCGATTTTGCTTCCGATCAAAGGCAAATGGGAAATTTCTTGTGCAGTTCTAAATTCTAATAAACAAATGTAACAGCAACGTGAGGATAGCAAAGTTGTTTCATATGCATTTTGAAAATGTGGGATTTGGAATAGACAAGGATGGCCCGGCCCGAATAGGAACAGCACTATGTCGCGTGAACGCCTTGTATAATTGTCATTATTATTTACTGCAATTATTATGATCATGATGCAATCATCCACATAAATCATTCTTATCTTTGTACTATTTAAATCATTTCATAGAAAATATGCTAGCGACGTTTGATTAATGTGAGAAATATACAAATAACTGTGTAGTCGAGTGTTGTAAGCATTTACCTGTAACAAATTTAAGTTTATCCATTTTCTGTTTTTTGTGTGTGAACCAAACCATATGGTAACAGTAAAGAGATTGATAACTATAATGACATTTTATTCTCAAGGTGAAAGATGATTAATCGAACGATATATAGCTAAGATTGGATAAAAATAATGACCTAATAATAGGGGTGTGTTTATTGTGAAAGAAATTTGACAAATAATTTTAGTTTTTCGAAATGGATGGAAAGGTTATGAAAAAGTGTAAGTGTGTAAATAGTAGTAATTTGCATCATTTATATCTAAATTATTGTCCGTTGCAAATCTATATCCGGACAAAATTTTGTTGCAAAAATGGCTGTAAAGTATGAGTACGTTGCAGATCTATACTTGCGATTTAACACCACTAAAACTTAAAGGGAAATTCCACTAAAAATGCTAAAATTGATACTTACGATTTTTCAAATGTGTTGAACACTCATCTACCTTTACAATTTTATATTTTGAGCAATTATTCTTAATTACGTGTGTAATATTTCAAATAACCTTTCCAAATCAATAAGTACCAATTACAGATTGAGTCCAAAATATCAACAACAAAATTATCAAGTATAAAAAAGTGTTTAAAATAATATCAATAATAATACTTGTACTTAAATTTACCTTTTTTATTGCAAAAAATATTAATTAGCAAAATAAATGGAAGAATGAATAATGCTAATTTTCTTTTAAAAAAAATTATCGAGGAAGATTTTGTACATTACCTAAATAATTTAATAGCTATTTTAGATTTTTTAGAAAATAACTATTCATCCTTACATTTTTATTTTGATAATTACTATTTTCTCGTAATAAAAAACTTAAAATTTTTAAATATTATTATTTATATAATTATAACCCTTTGTTTTCATTTTATATTTTTTATATTTTAGACTCAATCTATAATTGTATTCATGATCAGGAAAGATTATTTAAAAATAATACACATGTAATTAATAATAATTACTCAAAAAGTAAAATTATAAAATTAGAGGGATGTTTAGGGCATTTTAAAAACTCAGTGGTCAATTTGAGCGTTCTTTTCACAATTTCTTTTAAATTTTAACGGAAATTAACTCGCAAGTATAAGTTTGCAATATACTCATACTTTAGAGCCATTTTTGCAACAAAATTTTGTTCAAGTATAGACTCATAACACGAGCTATAGTTTAGGTATAGATTGTGCAATTTACTCGTATATATAGAGATGGTATGACACACCCTATAAGAGATTTTTTTTTTATCAAAAGAGACTCATTTTATAATAAGAATATGAAACAAGCCAATCGAAAAGAGTAGCAAGACGAACAAAACAACAACCCAAAAACGGCCAGAAACAAAGCAAATAAATAAACTAAAACAAAGAGGACTCCAACGCCAGAAATAGGGTCGAACAACAGCTAAGAAACCCTCCATCAACGCCATACAATGGACCGTAATGCCCTGGTAAGCCACGACAGATTTATATAGATCCGCGTTCTCGCCCTCGACACCCCAGACAACTCCATATGAGCAAAACAATGTCGACACGTCGCGACAATGCGATGAAGGAGATCTCACGGCCACCAGCACAGTCATCCAAACTGGGCGCAACGAACAAGCAGAAGCACAAATCGAAGCAAACAGAGCAAAGAAAAATAAGTTAAACAGTGGACCACAAAACGGAGAGAAGCCATAGGTGGCCCTCTCGCCTAACCAACCTTGTAGCAGCGCTATCACTCGCCACTGTTATCACTCGCCACTGTTGGGAAGGGAGTCCCCCAAACCCAGCAAAACTCTCCCAAATGCAGCAACCACAACACCGGAAAAACGAACCTTCTTACGTGTCCGCCCGCAACCAACACCCAACCCTGGGGCTTTTCTGGGACCACCAGGGTGATTAAGGTCATGCAGTTGGGACCGCATTGAAGTAACAGAACTAGTAAATTTGGCGAGATTCTTCAAAATTTGGAGAATGCTCCAAATTTGGGAATGATTTCCCATTTTCCATTTTGGAGAGTGAGATGGGAAACTGTTAGACCAAAAAAATACTTCAAAATTCTTCAAAAATTAGCATATCAAAAAAATGGGGAAGCCGTTAAAGATGTTCTTAATCACTCGAAGGTGAACTAAGGACAAATTGTGGAACACGAAACAAATTTGAACTAACTAAATTCTCAATAAGGAAGATTACAAACCGAAGAACAACTTGATCCGTTTGTAAGAAAGTGCTCAATTCCTTCTAGAATAAGATTTTAGCTTTTGTTTTGCGAATAACTTATTGCTCTGAGAGATGCTCCGTAGACTCCATCTAAATTAAGAGTAATCAACTGAAATTTTCGATGTCTGAAATCATATATTCGCTCAATCCCATACATCATACATGTAGTTATTTTATAAAAAAAAAAGAAGTCTTATCTCAATGATTCAACTCCACTAATGTCTTATATTTCTTCTACTTCTACTCTTCTCATTGCTAATTAAAAATTATCATTCGTTTTCTTCTAACATTTTTTTTCACGAACTTACATAAAATTTCAAAAATATCAAATCTTTTCTCAAATTTCTTTCAAATGAACACACATTCAAAAAAGTAAAAGGAATAACAATATTGGGACGGAGAGATTACACGAATAATGAATTAATAATGCTGAAATGAAAATATAAAATCCTTTAATGCATATAATGGATTACACCTTGATCACTTTAAAATAAATTTCAAAAGTATAATAATGAGAGGGAACAAAAAAAACCCCGGAAAAAATCAAAGAAGGAAAACATTTATGAATCGAATAGGAAAAAAAGCAATGAATAATAAGTAGTCATTATTTATGGGTGAGGAAGAAGGAGAGGATTTAAGAGGGTGTGGATGGAGTGGAGCAGCAGTAAGATGTAAACAAGGAATGCTATGAATCCAGCAACTAAAGCCCCAGTGACTTGGTGGCAGTACTTGGGGACTTGGCCGCAAATAGGAAGCCACCCGGCGCTCGAGTTCCCTTTCATCCCCACATCACCGATCGCCAACGCAGCCGAAATGCTAGATGCCAACAAACTTGTAATCACCTATTCTCATGATCATATACATATAGTACAAACAATTAAACCAACAATATGCATCATTAACTACTACTAATTAATTTTGTGATGGTGAATTTTGAACTAATTAATAAATGAAATTTTACCGCATCCAAGGCCACCACAAGTCGCCATACTGGACTCCCCGACGGAAGGAAGAGAACCAAAAAGCCGTAGGTCGTAGCAACTGCTTTTGCAATGACAAAGTACCTAAACATGATATACATACACAACAACTATATTTATATAATTAGCCCAACATATACATATATGTGTGTGTGTGTGTGTATATATACAGGTTTTACAATTCCTTTAACAATTTATAAAATGGCATGTATATATACTTACTTGAAGGCGGGAGTGTTGTTGTATTTGACTTCAAAAGGGAGGCCGAAATATGTACCTCTCTGGTGGCTGGATGCCATGATAATGGTTGCTATAAGAGTGGCACTGAAGGCCACTAGTCTTACAACAAAACTGCAGATCACTGGGCTTGTAATTTTGGCCATATGGTTAGAGAGATCAGGCAGGGGTAGGGTAGGAGATTTGCAGTTGGGGAGTTTATAAAGGGCGTAATTAGGCAAACTAAGGGCAGATGAAGGAAGGAAGGAAGGAAGGTGAACTCGTAAACATACGTTACGTTCATGGATCTAGCTGCACTTCTGTTGGTTGGAGGACCCCAACTAATTTCACTACTGCCAGTACGCCGACTTTCTAATTTCACTCCCAAGCTCCTTACTACTACTACTACTTTTCAAGGCCCATTACGTTTTCCATAGGCCCAGGCCCAGGCCCAATCATACGTTAGCCCAAGTTCTACTTGCTTTATTTACCCTCACATTCGGACCTGTCTGTCACTCCGCACCCGAATCTCCAGGAAAACCGAACCAAACACTTTACAAATGGTGGCTCTAACATTTTCTCCCCTCTGCAAAATCCCCAAACCTTCTCCCGCCAGATCTCCACTGCTTCTCTGCGGGGCTCCGTCCAAAACAAATCTCGTCAGAATCGCTCCTCCAACGTCCAATCCTTCGTCTTTCTCCATCTTCTCTCGGAGACCCAAATCCAAGTATGTATCCCCAAATCAGCGAAGCCTCTCGATCCGCTCGCTCTTCACCGGAATCGTCGAAGAAATGGGGCAAATCAAGCAACTGGGTCGCACCGATCAAGACGGTGTCGACCTTAAAATCCTTGCCAGCGTAGTCTTAGAAGGAGTCAGCCTCGGCGACAGCATCGCCGTCAACGGGACCTGCCTCACCGTCACCCATTTCGATCACGGTCTGCGAGAATTTACGGTGGGGCTGTCTCCAGAAACGTTAAGGAAAACTTCGTTGAGCGAACTCAAACCTGGGTCGTTGGTCAATTTGGAGCGGGCTATTCAGCCCACGGGCCGAATGGGCGGGCATTTCGTGCAGGGGCACGTGGACGGTACGGGTGAGATCGTAGGCATGGATTCAGAAGGCGATTCCCTGTGGATCAAGGTTAGAGCTGATGAGGGTTTGATGAGATACATTGTCCCCAAAGGTTTCATTGCTGTGGACGGGACTAGTTTGACCGTGGTGGATGTGTTTGATGAGGAATGCTGTTTTAACTTTATGCTGGTGGCCTACACGCAGCAGAAGATCGTGATTCCTTTGAAGAAGGTGGGTGAGAAAGTGAACTTGGAAGTGGACATTCTTGGCAAGTATGTTGAGAGGATTGTGAGTGGTGGACTGGCCCAGTCCATTAGAAGCTCATAGCAGATTCAAGGTTAGAGCTTTCTGACTTTTGAGTGTGATGCTCAATTGCGGCTTTCAGATTTTCTTTAATGCCGTTTAGGATCAATAAAATGCTGTGAAGATTTGTGGTGTTTTTTTTTCCTAGTACAGGTGTAGAGTTTGTGGATGGTTTTGTGAATTAGTGTGGCTTCCTTTCATCCTTTGAACCATGTGAACTTTCTGAGCATTGGCTGAAGTAGTCTGTCCACCACATGGGAATAAAACAGAACTGCTGATGTTCCATGTGTTTCACTATAGTATCCAGAGTTCTATATTCAGTTTTTGGAGCCCTTCAGCTGAGTGCTTGTTTACTTTTCTGATCCAATTTCTGTTGGAATTGAAATTAGCATCATAAAGGGTGTTGTTGTGTCTCATACCTGCCACTTTCTGGCTGAAAAAAAATGTTAAGCGCTGTCTCCTCTTGCACAGGTTCTTGGTTAGTCTGTTGGTTCAGTATCAGTAGCCCTTCTAGTAGTTCAAGGTACATATAATCAAATCTGCTAGTCTACGGTAACCGTTGTGTGATCGTTATTACATATACATTGTACAGAAATACTTTGCTCAAACTTGCTTTTACGTCTAGAATCTGTCAATCTTCAAGCCAACGCAAAAGCCTTATGGATCACTGCCATACTTTCAACCATTTCTAAACGAAGTTGATTCTAATCTGAAGTTTAATACTACTTGGAATGTGATGGTCAAGGTTAGGATGCGCTATTTCAAAAAATGTGCATCCTAAGTGCAACACTTTTCATTTTATTTACATCTATGTCATTCACCTTTTCTCATATTCTAAAAAAATTCATATATTTTTATTCTATAATCAAAATTTACAAATAATTAGTCAAGTGGAAAGAAAAAAAGAGATCCATATGTCATATATTTTGATAATTTTTTCAGAGTTCATTACCAAGTATCATTTTTTTCACTACGAGCATCATCAAGTATAATTGTCATTTTTTTGTATAGTGCATCACTGCCTTTTGGTACAAGTATCATTTTTTTAATACGGTGTCTTTTGGCACAAGTATCATTTTTTTAATACGGTATTGTTAATTTTCTATAATGTATCACTTCTTTACCACAGATCACTCCACTCATACTATTGAATCATAAATTTTGTTGCCAAAGCCCAAATGTTCCCAAAATCTCTCCGCCGCCGCCGATGCAGAAGGCGATTCACTGTGGATCAAGGTTAAATCTGATGGGGGTTTGATGAAATGCATTGTGCCCAAAGGATTCATTGCTGTTGACGGGACTAGTTTGACCCTGGTGGATGTGTTTGATGAGGAATGCTGTTTTAACTTCATGCTGGGGGCTTATACGCAGCAGAAGATTGTGAACTTGGAAGTGGACATTATTCTAGGCACTTATGTTGAGAGGATTGTGAGTGGTGGACTAGTCCAGTCCGTTAGAAGTTAATAGCAGATTCAATATATATATATATATATATATATATTGATTTTTTTCATCTTTTTATATATTAGTTAAATTTTGTGTCAAACAGCAGCTTGAAACAGAAAATGAAATGGTTAACTGTTTTGTGATATTATTACATCTAGATTGTATAGAAATACTTTGCTGAAACTTGCTTTTGTGTTCTTTGCAAAAATGTTTGCAAAAAAGTGAACAAATCAAATTTTGAGAGAAAAAAATATGAGAGCAATAAGTTTTTAGTATCGATGAAAATTTGAATTTTTTGTTTGTTTGTGCAAAGGAACACAACAGGTCGATCTCCAAGCGAACGCAAAAACCTTATCACGGCCATACTTGCAAACGAAGTTGATTCTAATATGAAGTTTAATACCACTACCACAGTTTGTGTAAAGGAAAATGGGTAAAATATACGTATAGTCAATTAGTTTTGATGCATGTCCTATTTTGATAATTTTTTAGAAATTTGTCTCAGATTCACCCCTTAGAGAAAGTTGATTAATTTGGAATGGAAATTCCAAAAAATAGCATTGTATATGCCAAAGTTTTAACACATTTTTTTTTGTTGAAATGAATGACTGTCATTCAAAAGCAAGCCGGTAACAATCTAACAACCAGGGACCAGACCCTGAAAATAGCTCTAACTAGCTCTGAGTAAAAACGAGCATAAGATAGACTAGACGCTAACCAACAACTACTGGCCAAAGTTGAGACCACAACTAGAGAAACCAAAATTAAAGTAGTACTAGAATAGGAAAAGTAGTCTGAAATGACTTAAAAACATGAGAATAAAGGATATTGATGCCATTCCCAGAAAGAGGTGGCATCTGACATCAAATTATTCAGGACGGAGTTAAAAGGCAATGCCACACACTGAAGACATATCTTTGTCAGAAGAATGAATCAACGAGCTGCACTAATCATACTAGAGATTTTTAAATGAAGGTACTCGCTCGCAACATCTTCAGGACTGACACATACATCCAGTAAGCTCCAAACCAAATGAACTAGGTGATGTCTCAACCTTGTAGAAGTGCCATTCACAAAGCTCATTGATGTCTCCAACCAGTTGTAGTGGAACCACAGACGCAACCACAACCAAAAGTCCATCAACTGAATCACACTAGTTGAGATCAATTTGATACTCCTGCCTCGGGTACCATCGGACGGGGAAGATCCAAGACCCCGTCCACTCGAAGCCAAAGACGTCCTCCTCGCAGGCAGGACGGGACATCGCTCCACCTTGCCGTAACACTTGCAATCCTCCAATTCCCACATAGACTAAAGCACATGATCGCACCTGCTCCTCCAACACCCGGATTACATGAAGGGCACCGGAGGTAGAATTCTGCCACCATGGCGATGCCGCCCAAAGTGAGGGTGTCGGGCAAACAACCCCTGCATTCAGAGGCGGAGGTCCACCAAGGCACCGGAACGGAGGCATCCATGGAATTCTGCGAACGGCCAAAGACCGCTTAGATCCGCAACGGCAAAGCAACCCACCAGGGGAACACCTAGCGACGCCCAAGGGATGAGCGGCAGTGCAACAAGGCCAAAGCACCGGAGGCCATTGGTTGTTGAAGTGGATGCGCGAAGCCTTCCGCCCAAGCTGTCGAGAAAGCCCCGCTTGCTGTTGTTCGTGGCAAGTCAAGAAGAAACAACAGCGATCGGTGAGTTCACCAATGCCGATAAAGACCATCCACACACTAGAGACAGGGCCATCCATACACTAGAGACAGGGCCAGAGGAAAAACATAGGAAAAACGGCGACGGCAGCACACACTTTAGGGTTTTCCATGGAAGTCTCGTTCGGAGAAATTGTTTTGAGGTTAACATCAAAAGTTGAGAACTTTTTGAACAATAGTGATAGTGAAAACTGTAATAAAGTTTAACACTTTACTACCTGGAAGTGCTGTCAATATCATTGTGGATGGCTTATGGTAGATAATCCGTCCGATCAGCAGAAAAAGGTGTATCAACGGCCCATATTAGTAGTAGCAAATTAAATAATCGCCGCCGCGAAAAAAAGCCAAAATCGTTGTTTTCTTTCGCAAACCCTTTTCCTCTGTATTTTTTTTCTTCATCAGAATAAAGTGATCGAGATTTCGCATAGTGTGGACACAACACAAATCCCACTACAGATCATACTAGATCCCATTGAAACGATGCCGTTTTACACAGATCACGGTACAGGAAGATTATTGATTACAGTATTAAGCAGCGCAGACCAAGAGGATGGACTTGCTCCCAAGGAAACACCAAATTCTTTCTTAGCATAGCAACGACGGAAGGAAAGCTGAGGTACCAAACGTTGCCTTAACACCTTCACCTGCACCATCCTCAACTCGGAGCGAGCCCAATGAGTCAAGAATCCTTCATTTACAGCTTCGTGGCTCGCGGCACCGTGATATTGGCCGAGTACACCGAGTTCACTGGCAATTTCCCGGCTATCGCTGCGCAGTGTTTGCAGAAGCTGCCTTCCTCCAACAACAAGTTCACCTACAACTGCGACCACCACACCTTCAATTTCCTCGTCGAAAACGGATACTGTAACATTCATGCTCACTTCCCATGCTCCTTTTCTTTTCCTGCTTCGATTTTCATGCCCAAATAACCACCTATTGAAGTTATTAACTTTAGATTCCAAGTCTTATTGGGTGGATCTAGCTAGGGAACTTTAATGCCTTTTGAATCTCTTCTTGATTATTGAGTACTTATTTTTTCTGCTATCGGTTTTAGCCTTCTATATAAGGAGCTGATTGGGGTGCTAGGTTCTTGGGTTAAATGGAGTGACTTTTCTTTGTCTCATTGATGAGAGAGATTATTTGATGCATATGGGCTTAATACTGTCAATGTGCCTTATGGCTGTTTGATTTAAGTAATATAAAGCATACTAACCTGGAATTTGGAAGTAATCTCTTGTCTTATACTCGGATGCATTTATTGATAATTCCTTGTTTTCTCAGTGCTTCCATCTGTCTTTTTTTTTTTGTCTTTTTGGAGTAGAAGTGTGAATGTGATGTATCCACTTTTACTGCTTGTCCACTATGATTGTTTGGTCTTTGTTAGAATTGCTTCAAGGTTTGTTCCTCCCACGTAGAAGAAAGTACTATGCTTAAATCAAGTTCTTTGTGTGACTGAACTTCTTCTGTGTACATGTACACGTCATAGGTGCAATTACTAACCTAATCTATAAATTCATTCAACTCAAACAAGGGCATGTTGAAGGTTTCTTATGGCAATAGAAGTTTGATCTTCTGCCATCTAAGTATCTGTTCTCTTGCACGCTGTTGGTTAAGCTACTCAATATTGGTTTAGGGAATCCAAGTGATTATGTTAGTTATGTTTTCCCTGTTAAGAGTAATTGACTCATATTTATATTTAAACTGTAATCGCTGCAGCTGTAAATGATAGTACTCAAGGCATTTGATTTCGCTCCCAAGTTTACTACCATCCTTATTCTTATCTGAGTTTAATTATGCAATATATTTAATCATATCATTTGCAGAAAGTTTTCATTTTATGTTTTGTGATAGAAATTTGATAGCAGAATGCAGTGAGACGAGTTCTTTCTCTCTGTTGTGTTTAAAGCTGCACAGCATGATTTATGATATAAATAAGGCTCGGTACTGTATTGTGCTAGTGGTACTCATGAGTTCTTAAATTATGCAGCTTACTGTGTGGTTGCTAAGGATTCTGTAAGCAAACAAATATCTATTGCTTTTCTTGAACGTTTGAAAGCTGACTTCAAGAAAAGATATGGTGGTGGGAAAGCAGATACAGCTATGGCGAAAAGTCTTAATAAGGAATATGGGTAATATCGCTACAATTTTTTGCAAGTATTCAATGTGTTCATAGTATTTTACGTTGTTGTGCTCACTATGCACGCCTAAAACAAAACTTGACCATCTGCAGCCCAATCATGAAAGAGCACATGAAATATATCATGAAACATTCAGAAGAGATCGAAAACTTGTTGAAAGTGAAGGCTCAAGTTTCAGAAGTCAAAAGCATAATGTTGGAGAATATTGACAAGGTACCATACTTGCCCCATACTTCTGATTTTGAGCATTTTCTTTTCTTCTCCTCTTTTTGATTTTTCCATCCTTTTCATTTCTTCTTTGTGAAATTGACTCGACAATAACGTGATGTGTTGCTTTGTGGTTTTGGGTGTTGGTCAAACAAAATCACAATAGCCGGAAAAGAAAATAGTTCAAATTGGGACTTATCGCTTGGGAAAACCATTGGGTGTATAGTTGTTACTTGTATATTCACCATCGGTTAGCTTCCTTGGACACTATTTCATGCATCAGATAACTTATTCACTAACTCAATGTTCATTTCATTTAATAGTTCTACACAAATACAGGAATATGGATTAAAGTTCATTCTAGCAATGCACGATTCATTTTAGCAATACACGATTTCTTTGGAAAGTTCCAGTTGGGTTTGGTGGTTTACTGCCAAATAAGAGATCCAGATTTGCAAGCTTTCCATTGCATTATTTCAGCGTTTCAAGTCCAATGTTGCACTCTTTTCCACCTAATTTATTTTCAGGCCATGGAAAGAGGGGAAAACCTAACGACTCTTGCAGACAAGACGGAGAATTTGCGGGATCAGGTAAATTATCTTGACCCGTGTATTGGAGTCATAGTTTTACTTGTTAGCATGCACATGCCTCTGCAGACTGGTGAACTGGAGACTGAAGATGTTGCTTGGTGTCATGTTTCAGGCCCAGCTATATAAAAAACAAGGGACTCAAATCAGGCGGAAGATGTGGTTTCAAAACATGAAAATCAAGCTGGTAGTTCTTGGTATTATATTATTTCTGGTTCTAGTAATCTGGCTTTCTGTATGTCATGGATTTGATTGCTCGAAATAACGATGATCTCGGGAAAATAACCTCATATAGTAACCAAGTCGATAGCCACACAAGTAAACCTGTTCAGTTTGTTTGCATCAAAGCACTTGTGGAACTCTTGTGTCGACGATGGTCATAGAATATCTCTTGATGCTCGCTCAAAATCAACTTGGTAGGAGGGAAGGATCTCATTAACTTTGTATAAATTTATTGTGACGGTTGCATCGAAAAGGCAAACAAACACTTTGGTTTGGGTCCATTGTTGTATGAGAAATGAGCTTCTGTTTGATGTGGTGATGGACTGTTGATTACGTGCTAAATTTATACGGATAGAAGGTTTATACCACCAGAATTAACTGATAGGTAGCTAGCTCCATGAAGAAGCAGGATTGTATTGATTCGAGTAGAAAATGAGGCTCCTCGTCTTGGGTTTGAGCCCAATTCAGGAACAAAATGCAGGAGGAACACGCCAACTTTTGATTTCTAAAGCACCGGCCAACTTCACAGCTTGAAAAATGGTAGCGCCTCATAATGATGTGTACTCGGTTTGTATGGAGTATATAATATGCACCAAGCGTGTAGTAGTAGACGAAGCGTTGTTTTAAACTATAGGTATTTATTTAATTGTAGGACCAATGAAATTATAGGAATTTGTTTGCAAGTTTACCTCATCCTACCTGGTAAACTAAAATTCACTCCAATTCTTTATCATACTACTAATCGCCGACTATTAGGGATCAAAGTATCAGCTTTCTTCCTTTCCCCACTCCAATTCTTTTGTAGATTCATAACTCCACACTAGGGTGTGAAACGATTCGAACTCGAGTTGGTTTTGAGCTCGAGCTCGAAACGTTCGGCTCGTAAGGGTTTGCGAGCCTTAACGAGCTTGTCTAAAATTACGATACTACCCTAACCGAGCCTAACCGAGCTCACGAGCCTAACGAGCTCGCGAGCTCGTTTACTCAGTGTTGGGGCCGAATCGAGTCTAACCGAGCTCGCGAGCCTAACGAGCTCGAGCTTCACGAACCATCGAGCCGAGTTTTTTCCTTATCCACACATAGGGTGAGTATTCGGTCGGTTCGGTAAAACTGAACTGAATTGGTCGGTGTGTTCAGTTTGTGGTTTTCGACCGTAACAAACCGAATTGGTTGAATAAAGTATTGGAACCGAATAAACCGAAACCGAATTGTTACGGTTCGGTTTTCGACCAAACAGGTCGAATTTTCCATCCAAACTATTTTACTTAGGTTTCACCTAATAAAACTGAATAAGGGTGGGGCTGTTGCATGTTGTTTGCTGATACTTGGTTGGTAGGGTAACGACAACAATATGGGTTGGGCTTGGATGGGTTGTTACTGCTGAATGTTGATGGGTAGCCCAAAGGGCAAAAAGAGAGAATATGTAATTCGGTTTTCGGTTAACCGATTAAACCGAAACATGGAACTGTGACTGAGCTGAAACTGTATAATTGAACTTCAGTTTCCACTGAAACCAAACCGAAAAGTCCAACGCATTCGGTTTTCCGGTTTATTCGGTTTCAGTCGAACTCTACTCACCCCTAAACGAAAGTAAGGAGGAGACACCAAGAGATAGTGGCCGTTGAAGGAGGCAGAGATACATAACAAATTTTGAGGTGAAGGGGCTAATGCGGCATCATCACATTACAATTGTAATTGATGTGTGGCACAAACATTTCACATTTTCATGGTGTTCTAAGTCAAATTCATCACCTTTTTATCATATTATTGTATTTTGTGTGCGCTATACTCTGTGGCTATTTGTTTGCAGGCGCACGCTAAAGAAGTGGGGTTTGAGGAGTGGCGAAAAAGTTGGGAGAATCCCGCGCAAGGACCAAAAAAAGTAAAGCGTGAAAGGTTGAGCCTCTGTGAACAGTAATCGGAGCAACCCAGGCGCATCCAGGCGCAACCCCCAGGCGCATCATCTGGAGCATGGTAGCTTGCGTGAACAGTAACCAGAGCATTCTCCCAGCGCATCCCGAGCATCCTCTAGAGAAAACTGACCCTTTGTGAACAAGACAGGCGCATCCCCAGGCCCACTGGCGCAACCCCAAAGACAGCCTCGGGCCTCCACGTCATTTAATGAGTCTTTCTCGATTCAGACTCGATTCCACTCGTTTTGCACCTACTTTTTGGACATGTTTACCCTTATTTTACCTTGTTATAATGTCCCATATGTCTAGGGACTTTTTAGACTATTAGATATAATATATATAGACTTTTAGGATGAGTTTTAGGAAGATCTCACCATTTACACGAATTTCACATCAAACTTGAAGTTGGAGCTGTTCTTCCTCTTTCTCCTAGGGCTTTTGAGCCCCTTCAACCTCACAATTATGAGAGGTTGATTGGGGCTCTTGTGGATGATCATTTATAGGGTGATTTCTATCCTATCTCTCTCTTTTACTCTTCATTTTTAGTGCTTTATTAATGCTGATTTTGAGTAGTATCATGAGTATGAGTAGGTAGTTTTCATTTCTTCTTGGGGTTTAATGTTATTAGAGGTTTGATTGTGATATTCTCGACTTGTATGGATTTAGATACCAATTCCATGATCATTGAATGCTTAAGTATGTTAGAGAGTGGCTAACTATAGCATATGCATCTAAGGTGTTTGTTGAAATGCTCGAGAGAGGTTTTAATGAACTTTGCCTAAGGGATTTGGTTGATTGGCTTGCTGATTGTTAGAGATAACATCTAGGAGTTGATTGATTAGTAGATTAGGAGTTGTTCATGCCTTGTCACCTAATGCTAATACAACGAGAGTTGTTTAGGTTAGTGTTTGGCGAGAGATTAATGTGCTATCTAGAGATGGAAGCATGTTAGCTTTAGTAATCAATCTCTAAACCATGAGTTGAGATGCACAAGTAGCCTCTAAGATGCATGAATCCCGAAGAGATCTCTATACTTGAAATTCCACAAGTTCTAATTTTCCTAGCTCTTACTTGTTTCATTTCACTCGTTGCCTCCATTGCATCTAGTTTCATTTAAATTAGTTACACTTTCCACCAATCATCCCATCAAACCATTGCTGCCCTTGCATTGCATTCTAGCATAGTTATACACATTGCACACTAGCCTAGGAACGCTCGATTCTCTTGGGTTCGACCCCTTACTCTTCGCCCTACACTATTTTTGACAAATACAAGGGTGAGTTAAGGTGTTTATAAATGTATTTGAATCATTGCACCTGTGTTTTGCATTGAGTAAAAACACCCTTGATCAAATTGGCGCCGTTGCCGGGGAATTGAGTGTATGTTTTTAGACTTTTTGTGTTTTGTGTGTTGCATATTGCATATCATGTTTATTTCCTTGCATTGTAAATTTTAGACCATGTTTACTTCCATTTCTTATCTTGCATTGTAGGTACCATCTTTTGTGCTACTAATGGCACACCACAACATGTGGAGGAACAACCAAGACCACTATCATTGGGAGGACATGGATGCTTATGAAGATACTTGGTCAAATGGACAGCAAGACTCATGGAGAGGAAAGGGCTTCTACAATCATCAAACATTCTACACTTGGGAGCCAACATATGAAGATTATGGAGCAAACACTCATGAGTACTACTATGTCACATCTCCACCACCTCTTGTGCAACGGAATGAAGCATTGCTTTCTATGACACAAAAGTTAGATGATCTTGTGAATGAGATGAGGGCAAACAACATTCAAAGAGAGGAGGAAATGACCAAAGTAATGAAGGAACCGTCTCTTGTGCAACAAAATGAAGTGTTGCTTTCCATGAACCAAACATTGGAAGATTTCATAAGTGAACTTCAGGAGAACAACAAAAGAGAAGAGGAAAGGTTCAAAAGAGAGAACCCTCACCCTTCACCTCTCTTCATGGAGCCCCAAATTGAAGAAAACCTTCTCTTAGTCAATTAATAGAGGATCTAGCTATAGAGATAAGAGAAGGCAGCAAGATGATTGAAGAGGATGTAACACTTTGACCAACAAAATGGCATATGCGAAAGAAGAAACAAGGGCATCATTGAAGAACATGAAGCTTTTATGTGCACAAATGGCATGGGATTTACAAGACCAATTCCTAGAGATGAGCCATGGGATGCAAGATAATGCCACAATTGTAGAACATGACCAACCATTGGAAGATATGAACTTCGAAGAGAAAAGTGAGCACTTCGAGAAAAATATAGAGGAAAAGTGTGAAGAAGAATTCAAATGGGGAGAAGCGGAAATTGCAAATCTCGAGATACTTTTAGAGCAACACCCACTCTTCGCTCTCAAGTGCCCCAAGATGAATATGTGGAAATCTTCAAGTTGGATAAGTGTTGTGAAGGTGGAATGTTTAAAGTGAGATGCATGCCATGGAGACCTCCAAGAAAGATGAGTCTAGTGGATCTTGGAAGGAAATACCCGTTTGATCTTCATGTTGTGGATGACATAAGACCGAAGGGTGTCACATGACACTTTCTTCACCACTCATGCCTAGCCAAGGGCTTTAAACATGGCGCTTGTTGGGAGGCAACCCAATGGTGTTGAACTTCATGTTTTAGCTACTTAAAGTTCAAGTTTGAATAAGAGTAGGAGCATTGACGTGCTTTATTTTCAGGTGGGTGAAGCCAATTGAAGTGGAATTTCAGGGGAGAAACATGTTCATGGAAATTTTTGGTAAGGTGGAGACGCGAAAACGCTCTCAACCCATTTCTCCACCGGTACTGAGGCCGGTCCCACCACCTCCACCCAAGATTAGGGGGCCTCCTAGGCCCCCCAGGTACGACCTACCGTTCTCTCCCTTTTTCTTTCCCTCTCATGCTATGAGGACATTGCATATTTTGAGTTTGGGGGGGTATACGTATATGTTTCATGTGGGAGATGGTAAAGAGTACTTTGTGTTGTATTTGACTTGAAACACCTTGCAAGCATCTAGTTTTTATTTTTCTTTTGAGGTTGTGAATTTCAAAAAAAAATCAGATAAATCTTGAAAAATTCCAAAAAATCAGAAAACTAAAAAACTTGTAGGCAAGTTGTATTTGGGGTATGATAAGTGGTTCATGCAGTCGATGATAGAATGAGGTGTGTGCTCTTAGCTTGAGTACTAATATAGACAGATCTTACTTGTTGAGTGTCTTGTTGAACATTTTGTGAATTGTTACACTTTAGAATTGCATGATCTGATTTTTGGATTAAAGTTGGTCTTGAGCATGAAAATTTTTTGTAAAGAGAACCGGAAACCTTGGTTAATGTTATCGTGTGAAACTTGATTTAGCTAGCTTGTGAATGGGAAATGCTAGGTGGGTGCCTAATATTTGCACTCTATGTTTGGCAACACTTGGAATGACGCTTTTGTCATGAAGCGGAGCACCCGTAGCATAGCTTAATGCCTCTCTTCCAAGTGCAAGCTTGGAGTGCAAGTATGCGATATCGCACATCTTAAGGAGGTTCGGTTGGAATGATTCTTTAGACATGTGGTTGTAGACGGCAACTGCGTGGCCTCTTGACCCTCTTCCAAGCGCTCATCTTAAGAATTTAGGAAACCATCCTCACACATAAAAAAATAATAAAAAAAAAGAAGAAGAAGGAAGTAGTAAAAAAAAAAAAAGGGAGTTGATGAATAAGGTGTGAGCAATGGGCATTCCACATTCACTTGCTAAATCTAGTTTCTCATTGGTATGCATTAAATTTGGAGTCTACGTTCTCTTTAGGAAGTATTAAATGCTCGAATGACCAACTTACCCCAACTTTTGTATCTTGCGATCTTTATTGTAACTTCTCACAAGTCATTCACTTGTTCACTACACAAGACATAGGTCTTTCTTTAGGAGCACTCAAGCTTTGTTGAGTTGTTATTCTTAGGTGCATGAATAACTTTGATTTCATTTCTTGCCTACACCAAATGTTTTTGTAAATATGTAGGTGGCTATAGTAGGAGTCCTTGAGTCTTTACTTTCCTAGATGCTTGCGTTGCTAGAGACTAGCAACATTTTGAGTTTGGGGGTGTGATGTGTGGCACAAACATTTCACATTTTCATGGTGTTCTAAGTCAAATTCATCACCTTTTTTATCATATTATTGTATTTTGTGTGCGCTATACTCTGTGGCTATTTGTTTGCAGCGCACGCTAAAGGAGTGGAGTTTGAGGAGTGGCGAAAAGTTGGGAGAATCCCGCGCAAGGACCGAAAAAAGTAAAGCGTGAAAGGTTGAGCCTCGTGAACAAGAACCGGAGCAACCCAGGGCGCATCCAGCGCAACCCCAGCGCACGGGCGCAACCCAGCGCACCAGGGCGCATCATCCGGAGCATGGTAGCTTGCGTGAACAGTAACCAGAGCATCCTCCCAGCCGCATCCCAGAGCATCCTCTAGAGAAAACTGACCCTTTGTGAACAGTACAGCGCATCCCCAGGCCCACCAGCAACCCCAAAGACCTCGGGCCTCCACGTCATTTAATGAGTCTTTCTCGATTCAGACTCGATTCCACTCGTTTTGCACCTACTTTTGGACATGTTTACCCTTATTTTACCTTGTTATAATGTCCCATATGTCTAGGGACTTTTTAGACTATTAGATATAATATATATAGACTTTTAGGATGAGTTTTAGGAAGATCTCACCATTTACACGAATTTCACATCAAACTTGAAGTTGGAGCTGTTCTTCCTCTTTCTCCTAGGGCTTTTGAGCCCCTTCAACCTCACAATTATGAGAGGTTGATTGGGGCTCTTGTGGATGATCATTTATAGGGTGATTTCTATCCTATCTCTCTCTTTTACTCTTCATTGTTGGTGTTTTATTGGTGCTGATTTTGAGTAGTATCATGAGTAGGAGTAGGTAGTTTTCATTTCTTCTTGGGGGTTTAATGTTATTAGAGGTTTGATTGTGATATTCTCGACTTGTATGGATTTAGATACCAATTCCATGATCATTGAATGCTTAAGTATGTTAGAGAGTGGCTAACTATAGCATATGCATCTAAGGTGTTTGTTGAAATGCTCGAGAGAGGTTTTAATGAACTTTGCCTAAGGGATTTGGTTGATTGGCTTGCTGATTGTTAGAGATAACATCTAGGAGTTGATTGATTAGTAGATTAGGAGTTGTTCATGCCTTGTCACCTAATGCTAATACAACGAGAGTTGTTTAGGTTAGTGTTTGGCGAGAGATTAATGTGCTATCTAGAGATGGAAGCATGTTAGCTTTAGTAATCAATCTCTAAACCATGAGTTGAGATGCACAAGTAGCCTCTAAGATGCATGAATCCCGAAGAGATCTCTATACTTGAAATTCCACAAGTTCTAATTTTCCTAGCTCTTACTTGTTTCATTTCACTCGTTGCCTCCATTGCATCTAGTTTCATTTAAATTAGTTACACTTTCCACCAATCAGCCCATCAAACCATTGCTGCCCTTGCATTGCATTCTAGCATAGTTATACACATTGCACACTAGCCTAGGAACGCTCGATTCTCTTGGGTTCGACCCTTACTCTTCGCCCTACACTATTTTTGACAAATACAAGGGTGAGTTAAGGTGTTTATAAATGTATTTGAATCATTGCATCTGTGTTTTGCATTGAGTAAAAACACCCTTGATCGATAATGTGGCCCCGATCGCATTAAATGATTTTAATAATTAAAAAAACAAATCAGATTGTCATCTTCATTCAAATTGTTGTAACGATTTCGCAACACAGTTAGAAAATAACGAGAACAATGACACATAAAATTGACTTGGTTCGGTTAAATGACCTACATTCACGGGCAAAAGTGGGAGAACGATCCACTATGATAGAAGAAAATTGCACAAGAGACACCCGGATTCCTCACAACCCCTTAAACCCAATTACATCCAATACTCAGAGAACACTACGTATCTGGGGCAGGCTTGGTAGCGGTCAATCTGTTACCAGGCCGTTACCAATGGTAATGGCCCAATCCGCTACAAGAGGTGTTACTTTTGGGCCCGTTACTTCACTCTCGTCCGTTACCGAGACTGACACCAGGCCTGCCATCTACATAGTTGGTAGCAAGTAATAGGGGTGTTCACGGGGCGGGGTGGGGCGGATTGTGGGAAAAATAGTATCCGCCCCGTTGAGTGCGGGTACCCATGATGCGGGTACCCGAGTTTCACAGTTTTTTACGGTTCAGGCCGCGGGTATCCGCATATGTCCTTAGTGTACTTATTCTATAAAATCTTTCAATATACTTAGAGATATTTTAAAATTTTGTATCATAAATGTATATATCTAGAGAATAAAAAAGAAGAAAAATAGTTTGCATAAAAAGAATAACAATGTAACATTATCATGTATCATTATTGTATGAAATGAGTTTTCACACATAATATAAAAGTAATTTAAAGAAAACTTAAGATGAAGTAATTTTAGATAATTTGTTTGTAAATAGACATATGCGGATCGGTTCGGGTATCCGCGGGTTTTTAAAATTAGAACCTGCAGGTTATCGGTTTCTTCGGTTCGCGGGTTTTTTAGTTTCGGATCATGCGGTTCGATTCGGTTTCTCTATTTTGTTGGTTTTTTGAACACCCCTAGCGAGTAAGCCCCTACCAGCCCGTTACCTTTTTTATCTTTTATTAACTAATTCGTAAATGTAATGAATGTTGATTATAAGAAAAATGAATATTAATTATAATTTATAATTTGGAATAAAAGCATATTGAGAATAAATATATTTTAATTAAATGTTTGAAATTCAATTAAAACGTCCAAAATAGCTTATTACAACACGATCCTACGGGGGCGGGAAATTGAAATTGTCACGGTAGTTCTTACTCCCCGACGACCGCCACTCCGACGTATCCGGCGGTCTCTGAAGCCCAAAGTTGAATGCGTCAAACTGTTCGTTATTGTCTCTCAAATACGTGTTTGTCTCCAAGTCGTAATGGTATGTCGGATACTCGATTTTCACGGATTTTATGTGGTTCAAATTGCGTGTATCTGCATGTGTTTCTAAGTGTACTTATCTTATAAAATCTTTCAATATGCATGTGTTTCTAAGTTTGATGTTGATGCGTGTTGATGTCTATGTTGGGCCGGTTAAGACTAAGGCTTGCATGGCTCCATGTTTGGCTGAAGTATTTTGAAATTCTGTGAGAAGGAGAGTATAAATGAGAGAGTGGAAACAGGGTTGAATTGTGGATGCCATGACTGAATTTTAAGTTAGGCTCAGTGGTTGCTGTTAAAAGTGTATGTTGGCTGAATTTGATTAAATGTTACTGATTCTTTATATATTGAGTTTTACTAATGGTAAAATTGATAAAGGAGGCACAAGGTGATTCCTGACTTCAAAGGTTTTGGCCTTGAGATTCTTTAGTGGTAGATTAAGTGCTGTAATTGGGATCATGTGACTGTGGTAATGCAAAGGTTAGTTTACCTTGATAAGTGAAGAAGCTTGAACAGGAAAAGAGCTTAGATGCCCATATGATATGGTCTTGGTCAGTGATGATAATCAAGTTGCAAATGAGTTCTCCAAAACATCTATTCTTGATGAATATTAGTCAACTCTACTGATTGCACTATTGGGAGCTCATATTAGAGTTATTCAAGTAAATGAATGCTTACTGTAAATTTATAAGTATGATAAAAAGGGAAGTTTTGGCAACCCTTTCGGTTACCTCATGTTTGTCTTAGTTGACATGCAAGTTAATTATGAGAATAATTGTTCCTAGATTGCTACGAGTAAGTGGAGTAAAATTGAAAATATGTGAATGATTGTAAGAAGAGGTTTTAGAAACCTCTTCCTCTCGTCCTGGTGGACTTGCTCACTAATGAAAGATAGGCATTCACTGTCGAGTTAGGAAGGGCTTCCTTCTCGCTAGAGGTTGCCTATGGGAGAACACTCTCATTCATGGCAAGGGTTCACTCCACACCCATGTAAGTCCTCTGACTCCCTCTGATTTCATTATTGAGATTCTTTTAATATGTTTATAGTTTACATGATGCTTACAATCTTCTTTGCATGCTTTGAGGCATGGTTTATAAAACCGAACCGGACACAGAATCGTTCAAGCTACCGGTTCACTTGGTCGACCGGTTTGACCGATTGAGCCACCGGTTCAACCGGTATTAGTTAAATACGCGGGATATCTAACATTTATCATTCATCTTAAAGTAAATAAGTAATTTATAATAAACTCAAGAACATATATCCATCAAAACTCAAAATAATTAGCACATATATGCTTTAAAATTACAATGAGTATTAAAAATGTAAAATAAAATATTTTATTTTATTTTTTACACTTTTTTTCTTGAAAACCGGCAGTTTCCGGTTCAACCGGTTCGCCGGTTTTATCCGGTTCCGCTGGTTTCCACCGGTTCCTGAGCAGAAGCCTCAAAACCGAAAACCGGCCGACAGCCACCGGTTCATGGTCCAACCGGTCCGACTGGCCGTCCGGTCCGGTTTTCTCACCATGCTTTGAGGGAACCTGACGACATCTTTTACTGGAGGGAGCAGAAGGACCGGAAAATGGATAGGTCAGATTGCTTAATGTTACATCTTGCCCTTTTAATTTATTTGTAGTTATAGATAAGCACGCCACTTAAACAGTCTGTAAAGGACTGATCATTATTTTGTAATTTTTAACTTATAATTTCGAACCATTTTGAAAGTTTCCTTTACAAATGAAACTGCAACGATCCGAAAATTATGACTTTGAACTACAAGCAAGCACGTGAAGTTTAGGGTCATAACACCTACCGCTGCACCGTTAGTTTGGGGGTCACCAGCAGCAAACTTCCGCAATCGGAGCATGTGGCTGCACTCAACATAATCGGCCAAGCAGGGAAACGCCAGATAGCTCATCGGTAAAAAGCTCGACTCAACGGCGTGACTAGCACAGGCGGCGAGATGGCGGTGTAGGGAAGAGAGAAGCGCGGCGGCAACATGGTTCCTCCGAAACCCTAGCCACTTCAGCCAAATCTTGTATTTTGATTTTTTTTTAATTCTCCAAATTTAAAATTCAAACAAAAGTTACCAGCGGGAATGATCTCGTTGGTATCAGGGAGAAAGGGAACAAATACACGACCTTACCACTGAAATGTTGTAGAAGTTACATTTACCCCATTACATCTGAAACATTTCATCGAACCCCTTGCTGTATCTCACAAGTCTGGAAAACAACTCTATACACAAAGAAGGATACAAGAATATCGACTAATATCAAGGAGTCACTCCACCCTGTTTTGCCTTCATGACAAGCTCCTCAGTCGTCACGCCTATAATCTCATTTGCACGTTTTAACCCAACACAAAAATACCGTCCAATCGAGTCCTGAAATGGAAGACAAAACAGAATTGTGTCAATCTCCAAATTTGGAACTTCAGAAGCATTGGACCTTCATTAAAGTGCATGAAGTTGGAGCAATTTCCAAGATTTGGGGCTTAATGAAGGAGATGATGTTTTTGCTAATAAGGAAAAGGTCAGGTTTCAAATGTACAAGATGCAAAATACAAAGGACGTGAGGGAGCAATGTTCAATTTAACGGAGATAAAATTGCAGTTTAAGTCACTTGTTAAATATAGGCTGTACACTTGTTCCTTCAGGTGTAATCAGGTGGTAAGTATGCACCATAATCTTAGTTTATCCCAACTGCTTTAATCAAACTCTCACCCGGTTTACGATTCTTAACTTCTCCAGCTTATGAACAGCATCATCTACGTCGAAGTTACAGCTCTCCCCGAATTCTTCTTTGATCAGTTCTTCGCAACGTATATCGAGGTCCTAGTTTGCATTAGAACAATATCGAACATTGTTAGAAAGATCCCACGAGATCCACATTGATTTCAAGATGAAAAAGTGAGACACATACTTCACTAGTAGCTTTGCCTTGCTCCATTAGTATAAAGAATGAAATAATTACTTCCTTGACCTGGACATTGAAGGTTACATCACATAATAAGTAAGCTTGACATCAAAGTGACAGAAAAGTACTCCACAAGTTTCATTAATACAGCATTTCCCTCTAGTTTAATTAGCATGTCATCAACAAATCCCTCTGTTCCAGCAAAGTTGATAGATCTTCTTTTTCTGAATGTCCCAGCAAAATTGATACGTTTACTAAAAATGAAACATTTTCACACAAACTTTATCTTATTACATTCCATTTCCCTTCCCACTTAAAAAACTACTTTTGTCTTATATGCCTACTTTACATTTTTTACACTCAGGTCAACAATATTCCTTAATCTCTATGCCCAATCAAATGTATCATCTTTGGTGGGATGGAGGGAGTACCATTTAACTTCAATATCATTCTAGTAAGCTTATAATCCCCCGTCTCAAGAAAACTGATACATATGACTTTCAAACTTGTGTCTACCTCAAATTTTCATCGGACGAATTAGTTAAAAGATTTTTTGAAAAAGTATATTTAGAACCTAGAAACATTCATCTTTCATTTCCATACAAATTATTTGACTTTATATTTAAAATATGAAAGGGAAAAAACACATAGATTAAATACTAAAACAAACTTATCAGTTCCCTTGGGCTGGAGGTTTTAATAAAACTAAGGTGAAATGGTAGGGTAGGGGCTTAGGATTGAGCCTTGTAGCTAACCTGAAAATAATTGCATTTTCTAGGCCTAGTAATCATATTACCAGAAATTATTCCTCATCTATGCCACAGACTACACTTCTAAAGCCCCCCCACATTGTACTTCCATAAACACCCAATTCAATACAAAGGATAAAAAAATTAACATTGGTGAAAAGCACTTCCAAGTTTTAACTTACTTCCTGCTGTATTACATCATCACACAAATGAAGAAGAGTACCCCTTCCACTATCTAGTTGTTTGTCATACATGGACTGGGTGATTAAACTCTGATAAGCAGCCATATTTGCCTGAAACCTACAAAGTAATTTTTTTATTAAAAAAAACAATAGAAACATCATCAGACGCTGTAGAGAATCATATAACAAGGGGGAAAAACAAAAATCAAGTATTGCAGCTCCAGGGAAAAGCAAAGCCCTGAAGACTTGGTTCTTTGTTTCATAGCATGTATCAACTGAATACAGGGGGCAACAAACTTCAAAATTTCGAATACTTCATAAAAAGACTGCACATGATCACAAAAAAAGGACAAAGAGGAAGCAAAAGAGTTTCTCAACAATCATTTGTTTTCTTGGAAGTATAGATAATCTAACGAGTTGGAATTAAGACTCGGTTGATTGATTGATTGATAGATAGATAATCCAAAAATGTCAGAAAATCACATACGTTAAGTATGTCTTCGCAAAATAACCAATCACTGCTGACAGAATAGCAAAAATCACCCAGAGATCATTTTTAGGCATTTCAAGTGAACTGAACAATGCAACCTGCAAACAAATCCATGGAAGTGGACTTAATCATAATGCAAGGCAAAGAGGAAAGATAGAAAATAGCCAAGTGGATAGCATCAACTATAGACTGACCAGCCCAATAACAGCGGAGGCTAGGAACTTGACCCAGTCCATTGGTGTCAATCCTGGATTTTTCTTTTCAGGCTGTTTATTCAATGAAAAACATGAATATTACATTAGCTGCTGATGAAATCTGCAAATCAAGAGCATCCTCAGGGCATGATGAAAATACTCACGAGTGCAATCTCCATATCAGCCATTGGAATATTTCTGAAATGTTTCACAAATATACCACGTTCTGCATTTGATTTTGAACCCGCCCTCCTGCAAATCAACAAGCTCATTCAATTGCTAAGATTGGACCATATGGAAAACTAGTATAAACTGCAAATAAGCTGAACTTTTCTTTATGCATCAACATGCATTCTGTACGGCCAGTGGAGGCTGATACAGAGTGACATATTCTTATAGATATTAACCGATGGCTTACCTATAAACAACTATTATCCTATCAAAGGTTGGTTCTTGGATTGTAATCTTGCTCATTAGATTCCGAAAGCTAGGAGAAACACAACAAACAGAGCATAAATCATGTTAGTGTAAACAACCAGCAACGAAGAGCGTAATTCACAATAAGTAAACAGAGCCAGTAATCATAAACTCAGCTCACTAAGCTAATAAAAGAGCACATTACAATGTCAACACTGCAAAGAATAAAGCACATGCATTAATACCTCGACAAACTGTCTAGCAAGGACTAAATCATCCCGAGGATGCTTAACTAACCAATCAGCGAAATAATTCAATGATACGAAACCTGTGAGCTTCAGTTGTTTAAAGGATCTCCTTTTACGAAAATTGCATTAGGTGGAAAATTGACAAAGAAATTTAAGTGGATGTCTGTTTGTTTAAATGATGCAATACAACAAGTTTGTACAGGGAGTTTGGTTGATCAGCATTCTACACCAGCTGAATTGTGGTTTTTAGATAAACGGGCATTAGTTTGCGGTGTGCAGGCTGCAGAACACAGTCTTAAACTGGCCCAAACACTTGTTGAGAAAAGACCCCCCGGCGTTTAAAACTGTATCAAAAGTTAATTTAGTGCTAAAAAGAGTCCAATTAGAAACAAAAAATTTGATAATGCTCCTCGCACAAAAAACGTGAACTAGATATTGAGTTGTACTTCCCTGGTTCTGGTCTGCCAATATTAACACCATAACACAGTCAAAACAGCATCCCATTGCCAAAACTTAAAAACCAGATATATGAAAAGCCAAACATGAGAGCATAGTAACCACTGGGTTCAAACTGAGATTAACCATCAAATTAGAACAATTATAATCATCTTAAAGATTAAACAATAAAAGTAACTCCAAAGAGTTTTTTTGTATGGCATATTAGGGCATCGGGTACCTTATCTCCATCTTTTCAAGACGGACCCTCTCTACACAAAGTTCGGCTCTATCTGATTCACTTCTGATCTCATCATCCTTTTTGGGGTGTTCCTTCTGTCTTGTTCTTGATCTTCTAAGTTTCTCAAGCCTGGAAGCATCAACATTTATATTTTACAGAAAGAACCTAAGCAACTCAAGTTCATTAAGTTAAATAGACAGAGATTTATATAACATCAAACGATTCAATAGAACAGAAAATCTCATATGTATTCCAAAATAATTTTAAAAACTATTATGTGTTGTTTAGTACAATAGTCTAAACATACTTCTAAATGCTCTAAACTCTTAACCAATCTCAAGAATAACCTCTTTAATAATATTCTCTACCTAATCAGAATAGGTAGGTGACTCACTGAGTAATTCTCAACAAATATGCCCAGAAACGTCCGATCATCATGTCAACCTTTTCCATGAAGAAGTAATCAGTTGTTCGATCAATTCCTATCCCACGTCTGAAAATAACATACTGGAAATAAGAGAAATGTACTTTCATAAGTTCTTCAATGTTTTCAATGACGGATAGAGAGATGGAGAGAAGACAATACTAGTAATAATCTAAGCAACAATTCGTTTTCATTTATAGGCCTTCAAACCAAAGATGGAGTGTCTTAACTTTCTTCAAGTATTTTTATCAGGAACAATGTCAACTGAAAGCTAGTAGGATATAAATTAAATGAACATTATTTTACAATGTAGTAAGCTTTTTTAAAATAAAAAATAAAAAATAGAACGATCACAAATTTTAATTACATTGTAAGAGTTTCCCATGGAATTAACAGCTATACCATTAAATTATTAGCTTTCTCAACATTGGGTGTGAATAAAAAAACCAGGAAAAAGAAACTATCCATTCTCAGATCAAAGGCAATTTAATGAAAACAAATGGTCCCCTTAAAACAGAAATGTAAATTTTTTACACTATTTACCTTGTTATTTAATTGATTATTTTTCCAATTAGCTTTCTAGACATTGGTTGTGCACAAAGAAGCAGCAAAAATGAAAGCAATCCACTTCTGGATCATCATCACCAGCAGCAGTTTATTTTAATCCCAACTACATTGGGGTCGGTGGCATGAAATTTATAGTGGCAATTAATTGTCAAAAATTAATTGACACTATAAATTCATGCAAAAGCATAGTGGCAAAGCTTTGTGCCGGATGCCCTTCCTATTGCAACCTTCTTTCGAAGAAATAACGAGATGTAATTTCAAACCGTATCATCATAGGTTTTTTCCACTTTCATGGAAAATATCATGAGACGCCGATGAGTTGCGATAATTGCTCTAGTCATGTCCCATTACAATGTTGATATTGCAAAATCAACATGTACATCATGAATTTTTTTAATCAAATAAAAAAAATCAATGGCTCCTAATAGATGTTCAAAAGTCAAGCTTTCACAATATTTACCTTGTTAACTAATTCATTGATTAATTAACCAATACACTGATATCTTTTCTTGACAAAGGTTGTGAAAATCCCAAAAAAATGAAAGTAAATTATTTTATTAAAGGCTTTCAAATGAAAATGAGTAGCTCCTAAAATATTAAAATTTGAAGATATCTGGCTATTTACCTTATCAACAAAATCTGGAAGATTTTCTTGGGGATGTTCTGTAAAATACCTCTTTAGAAGAGTTTTGTCAAGCTGCATTAAGCGGAAAAAGAATGTTAACATCAGAATCTAATTTGAAAAAAATATTAATGAATATATATCCTTTTTCTTGTTATCCAATATTCATAAATAAGAACTTTTCATTTTTTACACCAGACAAAAAAAAACCTATTCCTGCACACAATATTAAATAAGCAACTGCTGAAATACACATGACTTAAAAACCTTTGATTCGTCAACTGCAATGGGAAGATTTAGAAGATACTGTCCAGTGCGTGCAACATCAATCTCCTCCTGTGAGGTTATCTTAAAGTTGCTCTTCTCCATTACCTGCAAGGGGTTGTCAAATGAGAATATTCATGCAAAGAAAGCCTAGTTTAAATACTAGGCCAAGCCATAGTTGAATGGAAGAGAACTCCAGGGACCTTTTCTTTAAATTCTCATCAGACCCTCATTCTTTTAGCATAACATGCATCTTAATTTTTGAACAGAAACTGCTAGCTTTAAATGACATTACCATCTTTCTCATGAAATGAAAGACATGTCAAGCGAACAAAGAGAACTTAAACTGAGAAAGAAAGTAAAGTGGAGCAGGAGTCTTCTTTCTACAAAGCATTGACTTTGCTCTTCTTGTTTACAAGATGAAGTCATTCCTCACAGAAACTATAGCCAGCTTATTCTTAATATCAAGGCCTTAACATATTGTCTAAAGAAGCTATTCTAGTCTTTGCCCCATTGAATACCAACAATCCCTATTCATAATACCTGAAATAGGTAAGTCAAAAAATTCTGTTCAAGAACATCAATCTCTTGAGGCGACAGCTTTTGCTGCTGCAGTTTCTGAGCTCCGTGTACAGGGTCAAAGAGGGAATATAGTTGCTGGCAAACGCGAGCAAAAATCATTACAATCAGCACAAAACATAAGAGCACAGCTACAAGTGGTATATAGAAGTTTTCTCTCTGAATGATGCTATTAGCTACCATCAAGTCCTCAAACTGTAGAAGATACCATGCCCTAATTATGTACTCAACCCTCTTGCAGAACTTGAGAAACTCGGCACGATCAGTACTAAGCTCTGCAGAAAATCAAAAGGCTTTCATTGGAACGAGAAAATGATCAAGTCATGCAACAAATAACTGCATCATTGACCATACACTATATCTAAAAAAGAAGCTAAACGATAAACAACAAAATGGCTGTACAAGAATCAACGTCAAAATCCCACATTATCAGAAGAGACTGTAAGGAAGGCAGTGGTGAAGCAACTTGTCATTCAAAACAGCATAAGTAAATTACCAAAACGAATTGCAGTAGTGACAAAGCAACTTAAGGAGAGAAATTTGACCGAAACATCACTAAGACAAAACAAGCCATAAAACCACATCGCCAGATAATTTCCAACCAAAAAGACACCGAATTTGAGGGAAACATGAAAACTACATTAAAGAAAAACCACGGCAGTTACCAATGAGCTCGGCGAGGGTCATGATGAGCCTGGGCTTCATAACAGGAATTACAGATTCGCGCTCCATCCGAATCACTTCCTTCTTCTTCCCATCCGTTTTGTCGGAGTTCATCGTGGAAGATGAAGATTACAGGAGCACCGAGATGAGAAAGACGAAAGCTTTAACAATGGGAAGATGAAGATGAGATTTTTATGCAAAGAGTCGAAAGCAAGGCATGCGCTGCCGACGTTTAGCAGTTTATCTTGCTTGAATTTCAATTTTTCGACGAACTTGATTTACTGTAATTTCTATTACCCGACCGTTACTTGTGTTCTATATCTCCGCTTCGGAGGCTTCTAGGACCCAGATCCTCCTGTCCTATGTCTGATATTTTTCCCCTCTTCCTGCTCTGTGCTGTCTTAATTTCCCATCACCAATCTCAAACTTCTATATGAAAATATCTAAAACTTATGAAATGTTTATTAGGAATTCATGAAATTCATTTTATCATCACTATGTAAACCTCTATTTGGCTTCATCATTAAAATGTTGAAGAGCAATTTACGGATTAATTACTAAAATTGAAACAGTTTTTTTTGCTCTTTTGGCGACAAAGGAGGGAGATAATATTAATTACTAAAGAAAGAAAACTAGTAAGTTACATGAAAGAAGAGAAAGTTTGTTAGATCCAAAATCCTTAAAATGGGAGATAATATAATAGATTTGGCAGTAAAAAGTTTATTTGTAAGATAGCGAACAATTAATGTGAAATAACCTAGAAGGTAAAGTTTACAAGTTTTAATAGATGGTCCAGATGGAGGAAGTAGTGTCTTTCAATTTCATAAAACTATCCATAGTTCTCACAAAACAGTGGTACCCTCAACTATTAGAATTCATCACTTTAGGACTCCAACTATAACTTATGTCTGTATTCTGAACTGCTAAAAATGGTACACTTAGAGCCTTAGGTCCTTAACTTAGTTAGCCCGAGTTATAAGATTGCACTTAAGTAATGTGTCACGAGCATGTAACTTAATGTGGACATGAGGTGAAGGTCTTATGTTCAAGATTTCACAATTATAATTTAAATGTTGCAAAATAACGTTGCAATACTTTTGATAATCATGTAACTTGACTACCTTGGATTTCTCTCCCCAATCAAAAGTTTCGTTTTCCTTTCTAGTCGTGTGTTTGCTTGTTATAATAAAATTTTCAAAACTCTTATATCTCTCGAACAAGTAATTTGCACTTAATTAATCCTCATACCTAATCAAACATATTAGGTCTTGTTTAAATAAATGGAGTACTACTGAACAAACAGTCCATCCACCATCAGATGTTTTGCTGCAAGTGACATGTATAGTCATGACAGACCAATTCAAGGGCTGCAACTCTCCATTAATAAGAATTGCATAATTAGAATCGTGAACAAAATATGTTGAAAAAATCAGCATCGATCCTGATTCCTCTCAAAACTCATGTAACTTATTCAGAATGCAGATCATCTCTGACCAGCAGAAATTTCAGACTCGATGTAGAAATAACAGTATCTAATCATGAAACAGGGGTTGTAACTAGTCTTCGACGTTATCTGGTGGGAAAATTTTCCATGTCCAAAAATAACCATGCTGCTGGCTGCAAACACAAAACCATGTTTATTAGCCGATCAAAAGCTTGTTCTCATCCAAAAAGGAGTACGTGGGCACTTCCAGGTTCAGAGGTGCAGGGCCCTTGCGGATCCTCCCCGAAATGTCATAGTGAGAGCCGTGGCATGGGCAGAACCAGCCACCGAAATCACCAGAGTTTGGTAACGGGATGCAGCCAAGATGCGTACAGACACCGATAACCACAAGCCATTCGGGGTTTTTAACCCGTTCAGAATCCTGCTGTGGATCACGAAGGGAAGAAACCTCGACACTGTTGGCTAGTTTGATGTCTTCCGCAGTCCGGCGACGAATGAAAACAGGTTTCCCTCGCCACTTCACAGTAACAGTTGAACCAGGTTCAATGCTAGAGAGATCAACCTCGATAGAAGCCAGGGCAAGCACATCCTTACTAGCTGACATGCTCAGCACAAACTTGAGGACAAGCAAACGGATCAATGAAGCATAGACAAACCTACCACCAGTCAGAACAAAGTAAGCAAATGCCCTCTTGCTGGGATCACCCGGAGGATAACGCTCATGGTTGTAGTCGTCATAAACTATCTTATTACTCGGGTTCTTAATAGCTGCTACTGTAGCTGGAATGTCTGAAAGCATCCCGGTTTCACCTTTTGGAGCAATTGACTGAGAAGCAAACCCTGAAATAAGCATTGGTTAATGATACTCTACAAACCTAATTCACAGATAACGTGCTCATTTGAAAACAAAATGGTTAAGATCTATCTACTACTACTGTATCAACACCATTAGTTTTCAAATGAAACTAATTCCAAAAGAAAAAGTCGTAAAAATGATAACCATTCAAACAAACTCCATTTAAATGGAGGCCATTACAGTGGCACCAAATGACCTCTAAACTTTCGAATTTTACAATAAGGAACCCACCTTTCTAACAAAATCTGCGAAGATAAATAACTTCAGGCTTCAGCTAACTTACCAGATAAAAGAGATGCAAATTACACCTATTTAGAATCTGCAACATACCTCTCTTTCCTGGACTTTCTTTCTAATCAGCAAAAAAGCTAAATTCCATTCAACAGTCTTTATTACAAAGTAACACATGGGCATTACAGCGTATAATACAGCTGCATGTCACATCTTTCAGCAAACCAGCATGTCACAAAGACCATAGGTCATATGAAAATATATTGGAGCAATGGCTTGAGCTTGATAGTAATTAACTTACATGCTGCATTACTTGTGCTTCTGTGTAGAAGGTGAAAGAGCAAGAATACTTCACAACACACGAAAGAACAAAGCATTGTTCACTCCATTATTCAATATTCAGATTTCATGAGCAACAAGGAATTCAAAAGGACAAGACTTGATCTAAACTAATACTACTATGATGATCAACAAACATATTATGCTCAAGTACTAAATGTAGTACCTCCCAAGTCTCACCATCATGGACAATATAGAGAGGTTTAAGAAAAACAAAACATATGAATAGTAGCAAATCAGACTACAAAGAAATTTTAGAGCTCAGGACGATAATTTAACTTCCTATCTTCAATTGTGTACTCATGGATAAAAAACAGAGAATTTCCGAACGTAAGAAAACAGAGATCAAAATTGATGTAAACGCATGGACAATAAACATCAATCACCACTTCAAGAATCTAACACCAACCAATACGCAGCCACTTGAACCATTTCAACCTAAAGGTAACAACTTTTGATCAAAAAAATGGGGGGGGGGGAAACACCCTAACCTCGGGTGGCCAAGTAAAAATGAGGCACCAAAGAGAAGGCATCAACGGATCTGACATTGTCGGCGGAGGATGACGAATCGCCACAGGTCACAAAATTGCCGGAGCCAATTGTCGCCACCGCTTGCTGGGGCCTCCAAGACGAAGGGGACGAAGTGAGAGACGAGAGCCTCCTGACAGCGACTCGCATCATCTTCGATTCGACTCAGAATTGACGCAGAAATATTAGGATCTTCGTTGAATAATTGAATTAGGGTTCTCTTCTCCTTCAAAATGGCCACCGGGAACGAACCAGTTCTTCGCTAGAAAAGAGGAGTTTTAACGAAAGATCATTATACAGTATATTTAGATGTTCGATTACCCAAAAAGAAGCCATAAACTATACATTTATCGCTATTTAAGCCCTTGGAGTTTTTAGATGTTCGCTTAATTGGGATTAGTCCTAGAAGATCACTAAAAGTCTAAAACCAAAAGACTTTCCGTTTGAGGATAGTTGTTTCAATTAAATGTAACGTTTTAGATAATTTTTAAATGATTGAGATCAAACAGTTATAGTTAAATACAAAATGCTATCCGATGATAGTTTTTTTTAAAACATAATAATTATCTGAAAAAGTTTTTGCTAAGCACACACAAATTTCAAATGACAAAAAAATAGAATCAAATTATGGTTCGTTTATTAGTTATTGCAATCGAATTAATTGAAAAGCAAGCACATAAAGGCATTTGGAATAACTAGGGCTGTGTTTATTTCCGATAAATAGAATCATACATAGTTGTGTTTAGATCTATGTTTAATTTTATCATTTTAATTTATGTATATGAACTTTATTGTTTTAATTTTTTTTACTTTTAATTTTTGTAGCCTTGGATCGACGTTTCACAATGTCTATCAGGATGTTCAGGCTGTCTTCCGTGAGCGTTATGTTGGTATCCCGCCGACTTACACGGAGTTGTCACAGGAAGACAAGGACGCATGTGTGGCAAAATTCATGGTATACTATTTCTTAATTAATATGTTGTTTATTCATTAATGTATAGTTATATAAAGTATTAATTAAAAAATTTCCGACTCCAAGAAAAATATGTTTGGCATCCGCGCACATCTCTGCAGATGATGTAGAGGAACATCTGCACCAGATGTGGGCCAAGATGTACCGGGGGAGGAAGAGTAAGATTATCTCCGACTACAGGGCCAAATACCCCTTCACCGAGGAGAATCCGACTTACGATCACTGGCGATCAAAGAGGCCAAAAGGAATCCCTCAAGGCAACTGGGATAAGCTGATAGATGGGTTGAACACCGATGAGTTCAAGAAGATCTCCGATAGGGCCTGAAAAAATGCGATCTCTGAGGTGGCATTGAATCCGCGCAAGAAGCACGGCTCGAAGACGGCGCAAAGCGCCTACGAGGAGATGGTGATCTGAGAGCGTCGGGTCATCACCATCACCGACTTCCGACGTCAATGGGATGGTGCGGACAACAATCGATTCGAGGTAAAAGATCAAAATTATCGTCCTCGTAATTTTAGCATTTACATTTATTTATCCTAAGTGGTGCATTATTTATTTACTAGGAGGAGTATACATGGATGGTGCTAGAGAAGTACCCGGATCATGACTCGCCCCCTTTTGATGAGCCGATATTCTGAGCTGTGACAGGTGGGCCCTACAAAGGTCGTTGGGTTGGCGCTCCCCCACAACTAGTCCATCCAGAGTTGTTTCGGGCACCTCGGCCATCTCAGGTAACCTAATTTGAAACTAGTTATAAGTTTTTAAAAATATCTACAAGTTTTAAATTTTTTCTAAAGTTATTTTCATTCACATCCTTTCAGCGCGAGCTTGCCGTTGAAGGGGCGCGCTGCAAGGCGGAGGAGGAGCGCATCAGGATGGAGGATGAGTTGTGTACATTGAGGGAGCGCCAGGCTGAGTACGAGGTTCATATGAACCATACTCTTCAGCAGGAGCGACGTCGGTCCGAGGAGATGCAACAGGCTCTTCATACGGAGCTGCGGCGGCAGTATAACGCATCCTTCAGCGTCCTTTGGTCGGCGCTTCTAGAGCGGGGCATCTTACAATAGTATCAGGTGCCCCGGGACTTGGTTGTGGGAGGATCATACCGGCCACTGCATGACCAGTACGTGCCGCCAAACTACTCCACATACATGATCCCGACGCCGCAGCCGCAACCTCAGTGGTCCTCCTGGCGCACGACTACAGGGTTCCAAACGCCCAACATTCGTGGTGCTGATTATTATACCCCGATGATGCCGACGCCACAGCAGCAGGCACCTCAGCAGCCGCCGCACAATAACGTGTACGACCCGGAGTTGTTTAGGCGGAGTAATGTGTCTTTTACCCATTCTCTTTGGGGTTCAACAGACAGACGTTCGACGATTCGGAGCACCATTCCCCGCCGAGTGAGAATCAGAGTGACGATTACGATTTGCCTCCCCGTATGACACTTTTGTAAAAATTATTTGATTTTGGATGTTTTTTTAATTGTAATTGATACATTTGGTTAATTTATAATTAAATTTATTTCTGTTTTTAATTATAATCTCTAAATATTAATAAATAATATTATTATTGAATCATTTATTAAATGACACAAATAAAGGAATCATTAAAAAAAATGGTAGTTGGCAGCGCCCACGTGGGTTGGTGGTAGCGAGGTGCCCGCTACCGAGCCCCCTACTAATCTACTAATGGTAGCGGGTTGGGTAGCGCCAGGATTGACGGAAGTGGCCCAAAAAGAAGCAGGCTGGGTAGCGGGCAGCCTCGCTATCCTGGTAGCGGGCTGGGTAGTGGATCGCCCCCTACCTAATGCCCATTAAATACGTATTGATATTTACAAGTTTGGTAGTTCTTGAGCTTTATTGCAGTCAAATTTTGGTGGTGGTTGTGTTGTTTAGTTGTGGTTGTTTAGTTGGTAGAAACATATATGAATTCACGTTTAAATACGAAAAAACGTCGTCGAAAGTGATGAAACGTCATGGATTCCTATGGAAAGCTTGGCCATAATACGCAGAATGTCGTCGGAAGCGATGAAAGCGTCGCCGAAGGCGACATAACTTCTTCGGAAGCGATAGGAGCTTCGTCGGAAAGCGTCATCGAAAACGAGAATGGCCTTATTGAATTTAGTTTTATCTCTTATGTGTATGTGCACTGTATAGTTACACATATATATATATACACACAGTCCTTTCGGAGTACCTGTCTCATTATCTTAATTTTCACAACATTATGTCTCACACTGGTTGTCGTCTCCTCCAATCGAATTCCCTTGATCAATCATGTTTGCCAATATTCTTCTAATCAACCAGGAATAATCATTCACCAATTCAATAATATTGCTGAAAATTTTAAGTAATGACTTAAGGATATGATCTATATGTCAAGTTATCTGATCATCTATATGAACCGATTCAAAATTAATGTACATTGGATGATCGGATAACTTAACAATAACATTTTCCAGTTTGATATCTTTTGTAACTCATATCCCTAACTACTGTTCAAAATTCTATTACTATCATGCTCATACACGAACATTTTTAAAAATGATGCAAAGAAAACTTCATCTCTCTCTCTCCCCTTAGCAACTTGTTACTTGAAACTCAAATGATATATTACCATTGGGTTCGTTTCAGCAGTATCCCAAGAGCCAAACTAAACTTTTGTGATGATATTAACTTATAGTCTCAACTTCAACTCTAAAATCTGTATCAACTTAATTGTCCTCTATAAAAAAGAAAGAGAATGAACTTCAATCAAATTCATAATTGACGAAGCTGTTAAAGTAATGATTATAATGAAATAGAAACAAAACCTTTTTATTTGAGCATATTGGATATCAAATAACTTATTAACCGTGATAGGAGCCTCCTCCCTTACAATCCTTGATTAATTATGGTAAATGTGATCACTGAACCAATGTAAAAAATGAAAGCTGGAAGCCCGTCACTTTATTCTATGATATAATCTTCTCATCTTCTAGCTTCTACTATCCTCGACCAAATAACAAACCGAGTTAGACTAACCCAGTTTGTCTAGTGGCGGATAGGGGGATATGGGATGAGGGGTCTTTGAGTTGGAGATGGAGTTGGAGAAGAGATCCAAGGGGTAGAGAGTTTGGGAGAACTGGATCTCACAAATTTTTTTATCTAATATTGGCTTATCTGCAGCTTCAGACGATACTTGGGGCTGGTCTCTACACTCAGCTCAACTGATGTCATCAAAGTATCCTCATTATTGAGCATTAGAGAAGAGGTCCCTGCTTTCCGCTCCACTACCACCAGAACCATCATCTGATCCACATGGATCCCTAAGAAGGTACTAGTGTGTTGCTAGCGTGCAATCCAAGATCGCCTCCCAACTTTTCAGCAACTCCTCTAGCGCAACGTCACCATTTAGCAACCCCGATGTCCACGTTGTAACTCCCCCTTGGAATCTATTGAGCATGTTTTTATTCGGTATCCTTTTGCTTTGGATGTTTGGAACCAGGTTCATTTGTGGTGTCAATTTGGACAATTTTGTGGAGTCGATGTTGCTGATCTCCTTAGTGCAGCCAACATTCCGAATAGTTCACGTCATCAATCCCAAGGATGGCTAGGTATCCGCTACATCTCTATTTGGTGCATTTGGAGGGAAATAAATGCGTTCATTCATGGCAATCCGGGCTCCTCAAGCAATTGGATTTTTTTGTCTATACAATACCCGTCTTTTCTCTGGATCTCTAGCAAGTGGAAAGCAAATAATCTATCTTAGTGTGAATGTGTTCTCCCTCTAGCTGCTATTAGCAACAACAACTAAATTCTTACCTTGAACAAACCCTATGTTCTACGACTATCTCCTCATCCTTAGAGGGGAAGTCTTTTAATCTATTCATTTAGTTGCCATTTTCAAAATAAATAACAAACCAAATTACTAATCAATTGAACAACAAAGCGAGTCAAACGTGAAGAAAGAGATACCATGAGAATGGTAAGCTCTAAAAATTGAAAGAGCAGAAAGTTAACAAACATGAAAATACATAAATAAATTATATCGCGTACCATCAAAAACCATTGAACAACAAAGCGAGTCAAATGTGAAGAAAGAGATACATGAGAATGGTAAGCTCTAAAAATTGAAAGAGCAGAAAGTTAACAGATCATGGTAAGCTCTAAAAACTGAAAGAGCAGAAGGTTAACAGACATGAGAATACCTAAATAAATTATATCACGGGGATCGAATTTCCTGAGAAAGAAAGCATTTTCTCTAACTTTGCCATTTGATAATTGAATTAGAGAAAGAATCTTTTCCAATGTTTCATGCTCGATAACTTGATGAGGTACATGTGAGCAATTTTATTGATTTGTTTCACTAATTTAGCTATTTAGTTGTTTTTGGTGGCGAAGGGCCTACGATGGAATTCAGATGATGGAGCCATATTCTGGAATTGGCTTAATCTCCTTGTGTTTCTTAATGTGTTATCTCTTTGTTGCGCTATCATCTGTTCTAGTTTTCAAGCAACATTTTATCATTAATTTTATTTATTGGGTTCATTATGATTCGATCAGGGTAGGAAGCCAGCTGACTTCACATCTCTTTACTTAATTCAGTTCATTTCCTCGCTTCTTGACCTTAGTTGTAATAATTGATGCAAGGTAGAAGAGTTACATAATTGGAGATAGCCAGCAATGTGGTGATGTTTGTTCGATTTATTTTGGGTATGTTTAAGTAATTGCTTGGAGGACTCGTGCTGCTGCGTTCTTTATGATTGGTGCAGGTATTCTGCTAGCATGAGGAGCAAAGTGGTGACTAGCTAATGGAACAGTGGTGACACGGAACTGATTAATTTATTCGGTGGGCTGAATTCAAGATAAATCAAAATTCTCTGTCCAAGCCTGTGGCAAAGGAGAATATGGAGCAAGCAGTGATGGTTGGAGTTGGTCATTTGGAGGTTTCTGTTGTGTATTTTACTATGCTAATGGCTTCTTAAACTCCCTTTTAATAATTCCATTTTACATGTAGATGCTAATGGCATCTCCTATTGGAGCTTGATAGGTTGTTGAGACCAGGAGGGTATTTTGCTTACTATTTTTTTAGAACGCTGTCATTCTTTTAGTTTTAAAGCTTACAGATTTGGAGTTTGGTTGATGCAGGTCTTGGTTAGCTACAAAGGCTAAGCATTATCTTCTACAACAGTTGTGCTGCAGGTAGTTATTAGGACTTAGTCATAACCTGCTTTGAATTAATCTTGTACTTCATACACGAATTTCTTGAAAACTGTTTATTGGTTCGTTTGATTAAGAGTTTTAGGTGTGCTCATTAAATAAATTCTTGTTTCCTTTCTTTGAATTCTTATGGTTCGATTTAGTACCTGAATTCCTATTTTAATTGATTGTTTTCTTATTTTGTTCACTCCACCTATAAAAGGTACCACTTGTAACCAAATTGTGTGGTGGGACTTAAATGCTCTGAACTTACTATTGGTTTGTTCTTCTTCGCTTCACTGGTTCCATTAGATTTCTTTGCTTCAGAGCAGAGAAGAGAGGAGCTTCTATGTCTGACTGTATACTACTCAAGAGTATTTGCAGTTCATGAGTTTAGAACATGAAACTTATTTCGTTTCAAGTATGTTATATACTACAGAGAGATGCATGACATTTATAGCTCAATAGGCCATTGCTTTTACTCTTAAATGTTCTTAGGACCATCGGCATTTGAGTAAATCAGTGAAGAAATAGTCATAAAGCCCAGTACTAGTAATTTTTAACCAGCTATATGGCCTATCATCTACCGAAGAAAATAAACTCTGGTTCTGTATCAACTGAATAATGAAGGATTGTGGATTCAGAAGATTCAAACTGTAGAATAGGCATCAAACTCAAGTTTGACAACATTTTATTGGCCTGAACTGGAATATTATTTCATGGATCTCCTTAAAATCTTATGCAAGCTAATTTATTTTCTGTCACAAATTTCAGGAACCTGTGAAAACCAGGCATCTGAATCAATATTATATATGCTTTTTAAAGGAGGAAGTAAGGCTCTTCTTTCTCTTAGTTTTTACTTCTTGAAGTTGTCTCTGCATACTTTCTTCTTGCAGACTTCACATTCTTGTGCACTATTGTTTCTTAACTTCGGGTAGCTAACTTCTTAGTGAGTACGTAATTGGTAGTTTTGTGATGATAAACGAACAATCATCATCAATCCTTATCCTTATTTTCTCGAATGAGGGAGCTTTAGTTGTATTAAGAACATATATTTGTTTTTGCAGATTGAAGTCAATGTGAGATCAGAAAAAAGGAAAAGAAATTGAAGATGATTGTTTCAAACGCTTATTTATACATGAAGTGGTGTGGCATAAATTTGTTCATGAGTGAAGACTTTCTTTTTTTGTTTCACTTTTGTCCAGGCCTTTAGTTTTTTGCTTGTATCAGACCTTGTTATTTGTATTTGGATGTTAACATAATAAAATGTGTAATTCATGTTGGTATCATTTTGTGAAGCTAATTTGTTCTAAGCGGTAATAATAATAATTACAAAATAAAAAAAAAACAGAAAAAATCGAGAGAATGTGAAACTCACCACATTGGAAAAAATTATCCCGCTTTTATGCTTATGAGCAAAGTCAACAAATCTGTCTTCTAAAGATGTAATTAGAACCTAGGTTGGAGGAGACACATATTATTGTTGCTAATGTCTTAAAAAAGACGACACATTCAATTGTTTTTCATTTGTCTCCATAGATTTTTGACAACAGCAGTATAGGGGACAATTAATCTATTTGTTGCCAATACTTTTGGTGATATTTAAATGGTCTATAGAGACAATCTTAATATACACAAAAAAGTTAAAAGTGATAACCAACTCGAGACGGAGAGAGTAACAAAGAGATAATGGACTTTGTGCCACTTAACTCTTTAACGATTGTCTATTGAGTGAAATAAATACATTAAGTGTAGTTAAGACACTTACTACTGAGGACAAAAGTGAATGTACATGAATGGTAGACAACTACATGGACTTAGTAAAATCCATATCTAAACAATAAGGGCTTATTCAGCATTTTACCATCACAAAGTCCTCCATAGTGAATGGACAAGGAGCATAGAATAGAAAGCGATGGAGTATTTGAGAAGGAAGAAAGAACCCTTATCCTCCCCTTTCTAAACATGTTACCCGAATTGACCAAACAAACTGTGCTGAATCTAGACACAAAAGAATTGTCCATCCTGATGGGTTAATTTCTTTTGGAAGATAGAAGAGCTTTCTTTATGGAGTTATGGAGACGGGGGTCCCTGAGGTGATGAGCTGCCTGCCCATCCAATCCAAGTCATATCAAATTCAACTCGAGAAAAGACAAATCAAAATCAAATCAAAAACACTTGTCTCTTCTTTCCGCTGCTGCTGCTGCTGCCCATAGGCATCTGATCTGATATGGCTATGGATAGGGATCAAAGCATCATCAGCTTTCTTCCTTTCCCCACTCCAATTCTGAATTGTTGTAGATTCATAACTCCCTCCACACTTGAGTGAGTGAGTGAGTGATTCTCTCTCTCAAAGGGAAAAAACGACTAGACGAGCAAACTGCATTTTGCGGCCCATTCAGTGGGAGAATGGGCTCCAACTGGACCCCCAACCGGCTCTTAATTTCACTAGATGGCCTTCCCCTCCTTGTTTATGTTCAATACTCTTCCTTATCCACACGAGCTTATCGTGCATTTTCTGGACAAATTCAACCACGTGATGTTTACAACATTTTTTTTATCCACGCCGGCCACACTCATCTGCTGGATATGAGTAATAATAAAAGTAACTATACGGTGCCTTATAGAAGCGCACTGTAAGAAGAAGAAGAAGAAGAAGAAGGCGTCGCCGCCGCCGTATTTGTCGGAACTCCCAACTTTTCACCGATCCGCCATTCCTTCCTCACGAAACAACAAAATTAGATCAAATTGTCAATCCTCTTCCTTTCATGCAAAATCAACAAAATTAGCAACAAAATCCAACCGCTCCATTGTTCCGGTGAAAACAACCACCGACTGGCGAATTTGTTTGATCGCCCAAAATGATGTGCTTCGTTACAAAAATGATGCATTCCCGATACATTATGATGCTCCCGTAATAATATGATGCATTCGCTTTGATGACTTCATGATTTTTGTTCTACAACACAATGATGCTCTCAATCCCCAAAATGATGCATTTGCGATGCATAATGATGTTTCTCCGTAACAAACATGATGCACTAGTTACGATAACTTAATGAAGACACACTTCCTTCAACCTCCCAAATGATGCATTTGGTAAAACACTATGATGCATTCCCGATACATTATAATGCTCTCCATTACAAAATATGATGCACTTGCTTCTCATGACAAATGTTACACTCGTTTTATTAACCTTTCAAAATGATGTCTTTGGTAAACCACTATAATGCACTCCCTTTCAAAATGTTGCATTATGATGCTCTCCATTACAAAATATGATGCACTCGCTCTCATGACAAATGTTACACTCGTTTTATTAACCTTTCAAAATGATGCATTCGATAAAACACTATGATGCACTCCTTGTTGCATTATGATGCTCTCCATTACAAAATATGATGCACTCGTTCTCATGACAATATTAATGCTCTCAATTTCCACCACACACCATTAAGGTACGTAGGAGCATCATTTGGAGTCGAATGCGCATTATTTAAAGTACGCAGGAGCATCATAATTCTTGTGAACATACTTAGGCAATTTGAATGAAAATAGCAATTTTGTAAATAACGTGAAAGTGGCGGAGGCGCGATAAGCGTGGGCGCACCGTATCCTGTACCTAATAATAAATAGGGAGTGAGTGATGTTCCGCACTTCTTGGATGCATGCATGGGTATTTGCCTACGCACAGCACGTTGTTGCTAATTAAGCAAATTCCTGTTGTATTCGTTTCTTACTCTAAATTAGTAGCATGAACATGCCAAAAATGTTAACTATTGCATTTCTTGGAGCGCCACGCATTCTAATTTTGTGCATCGAAGTTGAATGAGCTCATATATATAATGTTTGCTTGAATTTTCGTACTAATATGCATATGCATGTAGTTTTTTTTCCTTGAACGGTAATTTTGTTAAAAGAGAATTAAATTACAAGTTGTTTCGATATGGAACAATCTCATATATACATACTCCTTCCGTCCCAAGTGTGTTATCACTTTTAGCTTTTTTGTGTAGATTAAGATTGTTTTTGGTCATTAACTCATTTCACATAAACTTCCATCTTTACCTCCTCCTAAACTCATTTTCACCCCTCTCAATCCACTTTCTAGACTCCTTAAATATATGCATTTGCAAGGGTAGAAGTGGACTAAAATAAAACACAAGTGGGAAAATGTCATTTCATTTGGGACAAAAATATTTTGATGTTGTGATAACACACTTGGAACGGAGTGAGTATGTACTAAAGACAATACCTCGTGAATGTACTAAAATGCTCAGTAATTGGAAGATAACGTAAAACCTTTTTCGGTTTCAGTTTCTTCTGACCACGCCGATCCAAAGCCTCTTTAAAAGTATATCTGTCCGAACCACACACTGCACACTTCATCAAATCGCCGAATCCACCATCAAACAACATACAATTGTTCTCGCAAGCGTGAATTTTGATGTATGGTAGCCCTAAGTCCCTGATCATTTTTTTTCGCTTCAGCTGTGCTCGTGGGCAATGAGTTTTCACCATGTAATATTTCATTGATATACTTAATCATTTTCGAGAAGACGACATCAGATATATTATGCTGGCTTTTCAGGCTCAAAAACTTTGTCAATACCAATAGCTTATTGTGTTTTGTTACGAGCCTCATTATAAAGAGGTTGTGATGCAGCCTGCAACAAAGCAAAAAACTTTTACGCCTCTTCATTTGGAGTTTCGACTGCATCAACTTGTAGGTTTGGTTGATTCTCCTCAAAATTATTGTAATCATAATCATTTCTGTCCTCATCATTAATCGTCCATTCAACATTATTAAGGCGAATTCTCAAACCTTCATAAACCAGTTGTCGAACATTCCAATCTTCATACTCGGTATTCATCGAGTCCGTTTGCGTACTTGCAGGTGGATTACTAGACGACAATCCATCGACAAATCGATCATGGCCTCCGACTACAGTGGAATCGATTTGTATTGTCTCACCATGACAATCTCACACATAATAACTTGGTTTAAAACCATACTCGCATAAATGATTTCCAATTGTAACTTTTTATTGATAAAGTCAATTTCTACACTTTTTACACGAACATTTCACAGTCGACATCTCATTCGATTCAGCAATCGAAAAAGCAAAGTCTAGAAAATAGTCTAGCCCCTCAAAGAATCTTCGACTGATAGCACGAGTTCCCTTCTCTAACCGCTGATACATCCAATCACGTTCTCCAGCCTTATTTTTACTCCTGCACAACAATGTTTATAACAAAACATAAAAAGTAAAAAATAAACTTCAATACTCCATATGTACATATACATTGTAAAAGTTATTTTCACCTAATCATAAAGGGTGCACGGGTCCTATCCTATTCATAAAAGTACAATCGGTATACAACTTTTATGATTGTATCTGTATAACTCATACAACTTACATAAATTTCAGTAGCATTTCGTCTTAGTTCCACATTATACCATTTTTTTGGTTTTAAACCCCAAATCGGGTATAACATGGAACAAAACCAGAAATGCAACGAAATTTATGTCACTGTATCGATTATATATATACAACCAAAAAACTTTAATATACCGGTTGCACTTTTACAAACTGTCTAATCTGGACAATCCATGAATATTAAATTGAATATTATATTTTACAACATTATTTCCAATACTAAAAATAATATTATGCATATAATATTCTAATTAATATTCACAGACATGAACTATGGTTGAAATCTACAACATGAAACTTCAGTAATTTCAACATAAAAAATAATTAACAACACAGATTGAAATAAGAAACTCCATCTAAACAAACAAAAACTATGCAAAAACTATATTAATTCATACCTAAGCAAATCCACAAGATCTGATCTGTTGCTTGGGCACAACTAACATGGAGGAACCATCGAGAATATGGTCGAAGCAGCCAACTTTTTTCACAAAAAAAAAACCCACAAACATATATGCAAGAGAAGAAATGGAGAGCTTCGGGAGCAATTTTTTCGTCTACGTTCAAGATGTGCAGGGAGGAAGGAGGAAGAAGAAGCAATTTATTTAAAACCCATTTGTAATGCTTTTACACGCTAAAACGGCGCTACAAAGGCTCGAATAATAATGTTGCCAGTTGTGATTGTTTGGAAGTGCGAAAAAACACTACATAGGCACTTCAACGTAACTGAAAAAATAGCTCCACCCTATAGCGCTTGTAGCGCCAGGTGCTTGTTGGGCCATTTGTAACTCCTTAAAGCGCTTCTTAGGACGCTACAAATGTGTCTTCATGTACATAGTGAATTTGAACTGACAAATACTCAACCCGTTTCAAAACTTTTGCAAATTTCTTTTTACTTACCAGAATTTTACAACTTTCTCAATTATAAAATATCTTTTTCTCCAAATCTAAACAAAGTATTACTATCATTTGCGGTGGGGTAATCGTAACTGAAATTTTGGAAGATTCATGATACATGTAGGATAAAAATTAAATTTAAGGGGCTGCCATTAGTGGAATTTACTCATTTACTGACCCCTGAAATTGTGGAGATTTGTATATGTTTTTTATTTTAAGTAACTTTATTAATGAATAATATTAACAGGTTGTAGTTAACAGATTTTAACGCCTACTTGGTTTAGTAGGTGAGACGTGACCATGAAGTAAAAACCAAGAAGAAAACCTTCTAGGGATAATCTAAAAGTGCTTTATATTTTTATAAAAAGGCACTGAATATTTAAACCTTAGCCCATTAGTGTCACTTGAAATGAGTTATTAAGTTTGAGGACTAAAGTGTCTAAAATTCAAAAGTTAGATGACTGAATCACAGCGGATTATGATTCATGAACTCAAATGTTCAAGTGATCAATATAATTCAAGCCTTATACTAACTTATTTATTGTATATGAAGACAAATTCGTAGAAACTAAATACGAATACTCTGAAAGGTTTTGCGATATGTTGGCCTCTAGCTTAATGTTTGAGAGGGAAATCAAGTACTCATGACCTTCAATGCAACTGTAAATATTTTTCGATTGTTCCAAGTTTTTGAAGATTTCAACTGTTAGTAATTTTTTGTCTGTAGCACTCCTCTATTCCAAATAGATGAAAGGTGTAACGAGCGTCGAGGATATTAAGGTAAATGTATATAAGTCTTTGTATATGTTTTGATAAAAGTTACTCTTGAGTGAACATTGTGCAAACTTTTAGTGTAAATTAAGGATAGAGTAAATTGAGTTGGTATATACCTGAACTATACCCTATGTTGTAAATTTATACTTGAACAAACTTTTATTGCAAAAGTAGTTTTAAAGTATACTAATCGTTACAAATCTATACCCATGTCTAAATCACCGTTAAAACTTAACAGAGACTTTGATGAAAATGCTCAAATAGACCCTTATGATTTCTGAAATGTGTTGAATACCCCCCTAACTTTTATGGAGTGAACTTTTCACTCATTATTGTTAACCACATACGTATTGTTCAAATTATCCATTCATACAAAGTTTAGTTTAAGTCTAAAATAACCAAAAAAAATTGAATAAGAAAAAAAATGTTTATAACAGTATAATAATATTTTTTTAATATTTTTTAAAAAACAATTATTGATAGCAATAATTTGATTCAGATGCAACATAGAAAGTCGAACAGAACATTTGTTTTAGGGACAGAGGGTGTATTTCTATGAATAAAAATAATTTTAAGTTAAAACATTATTATTGATATTATTTTGAACTTTTTTCTTCATGTTTCATAATTTTTTGGATATTTTATACTCAATCTAAAAATTATATCAATTATTTGGAAAGATTATATGAAATAATGCACATGTTATGATAAATAATGACCGAAAGGTTAAATTATAAAGTTATAGGAGTGGTAAACACATTTATGAAACCATAATGGTCAATTTGACAATTTTCACCACCAAATTTGTGAAGTTTTAGCGGTGACTTTGATGGATGTATACATTTGCAACAAGCGACATACTTTAAAGCCGCGTTTGTAACAAAAAGTTGTTTAGTCATACATTTGCAACATATGGTATAGTTCATGTATATTTTGCGCAATTTACTCATTAAGGATATATTATTAAGAAAAGTAACCAATTATTCAAAGAGAACAAAATGGAATTTCCTAATAATTATATGAAAAAGTTTAGTGACGGGGTACGTAGCTAGTATCATTTTGATATAAATACTCTCCTTTCCAGGGGCTGGCCCACAATGGGGGCACGCGGGGGCACGTGTCCCCAATAAAAATTTACAAATTATGATCATACTAGTAGTATTTTCTGATATAAATAAAGTATATTGACCATTTTGAAAACAAATACAGAGTTTGAGGGTTAACTTACATTTATAGCCAACAAAAAAGAAAAGCTAGTAGCGAGCAGGAGAGTCCTGTGGGCCGTGACCCATCATATGAGAACAAATTGGGTAAATTACTTATGCAGTCCTTCAACTATGTCTAGTTTCTATTGAAATAATAAAACTTGTTATTTTATCGTACAAATCTTAAAGTTTTGATAAAAATAGTTCTAAATATTCATAAATTGACTAACCATTATTAGATAAAATAAACTGTTTGTCTTCTAACATATAGGAGTTCAATATTTTATAAAATCAGAATATTCTATCACAGTATTTTGCTATGTTGTTCAAATTTATTTAAAAAATTATTACACTTTCAACTTTTAAATAAATTATGAGTTAATACTTGACATTAAATAATCCATATATGTTAAATATTATCTAGTCTAACAACATTCCCGCCACAATAAGCATTTTTTTATAGCTTTTACTGTCATTATATATATATATGTTAAAATCATTGGAAACATAGGTACATATTGTGAAAATTTTAGATTATCATATTTTTTTATCCAAAAAATTTAAGAAATAATATGATAGTTTGTGCCCCACATGTCAAAAATCATGTGCCCGCCACTGCTCCTTTCGAAGTATCTTATTATCTTTGTTTAGACAACATTATTATGTCTCACACCGGCTGTCTCCTACGATCGAATTCCCTTGATCAATCATGTGTTTCCCAATGTTCTTCTAATTAACCTGTAGGAATCAATATTCGCCCATCCAAGCAATTAATTAAGTCTTTATCCCTCTACCTTGCTTCTCCGAGACTACTGTCACCGCTAGCTAATTCCTTCCGACCACAAACTTAGGCCCTATACCAACTATATATATATATATATATATATATATATATATATATATATATATATATATATATATATTGGTCTAAAGTGTTTTGACATCTCTTTAATTTGCTATAAAAAGCTAGCTAGCTAGAAACTTCACTACGTGGGGAGGACATGCCTCACTGCGGCCCAACGCCAGATTGGCCCGTAGTACCAAGCTACGGCGAGCCGCATGATGAATCTGCGATTGAAATGTCGGCGATTTGAACTCATGCGCGGCTTCGCCGTGGTAGTCTTGCGGTCTTCTGCGACCATGGCCGCAGTAACCGATTTGAATAATTAAAAAAAAAGTGGACGAATCCGGATGAATGTTCATCCGGATTCGTCCAAGTGAACCCAGAAAACGAAGAAGAAGAAGAAGAAGAAAAAACAGAAGAAGAAGAAGAAGAAGAAGAAGAAGAAGACGAAGAAGAAGAAGAATCAGAAGAAGAATAAAAAGAAGAAACAGAAGAAGAAGAAGAAGAGTAAAAAGAAGAAACAAAAGAAGAAGAAGAAGAAGAAGAAGAAGAAGAAGAAACAGAAGAAAAAGAAGAAACAAAAGAAGAAGAAGAAGAAGAAGAAGAAGAAGAAGAATTTAAGAAGATGATGATGAAGGGGAAGATAAAAAGATTAAGGGAGAAAGAAAGAAAAGAAGATGAAGAATAAGTGAAAGAAGATGAAGATGGAAGAATGAAGAAGATGATAAAAAATGTGAAGGAGGCGGATGAAAAAGAGAAGGGAAACCCTAAAAAAAAATTTACTGCGGCCTTACTGCGGCCAAGGCTGCAGTAAACCTTACTGCGCCAGCAACTGGGCCATTTACTGCGTAAATGGGCTTACTGCGGCCCAAACCGCAGTACGGGCCGCAGTGAAAAATGTCTTCCCCACGTAGTGCTTGTAGCTAGGGATGTGCATGGTTCGGCCAAAACCGAAAAAACCGAGAACCAAACCACCTTCGATTTTTTTCGGTTCGGTTTCGGTCAAAACCGAATATCGGTTAATTCAATTCGGTTCAGTTCAGTTTCGGTTTTGGGGTTCGGTTTTTTCGGTGACCGAAAAAACCGAACTCATTTATTTTATTTTTTTACATTTAATTTATGTAGGTATTGCTGAAAAAACCGAACTCATTTATTTTATTTTTTTACATTTAATTTATGTAGGTATTGCTTTCATATTTTGGACATTTTTTTTAATCATCTTATTGCAATTGTTTAATTGTTTTGTTTCATTCAACAATTTTAAGGAGGTGATAGAAAAAATATGAAAACTTTGGTCAAATTTTGAATTTACCACAAATTTTGATTTATTCAATTAAAAACCGAACCGAAACCGTTTGATTTCGGTTATTTCGATTTTATTATGATCCAAAACCAAAAACTGAGTTAACCGATCAATTCGGTTCAATTTTAACGGAACTGACCGAATACCCCGCGCTACATGCAGCAGTAATTAACTATGTTACTAAAATTTTACTGACGGATCGATATGATGATCCATATGTCAAGTTATCCAATCATCTATATGAACCAATTCAAAACATCTCACTGTTTGACACGACTTAGAGCATTTGTGTAAGAAGTCAACCCCTCCGGCTTGGTTGACTTTGGCTTTGGCGAATTAATATATTTCATCCTTTACCCATCAAAAAAAATAAAAATCAAAACATCTAACTTATCACACTAGCTAGTACTAGAAGTAACACTAATTAAGTTGAACTTGCGGAGAATCGATATCGATCGTAGGCGGATCTAGTTATTGAGTTAGTTTATGATAGTTTTTGGCAAGAACATATAGGTAGCTAGCATATATATATATATTGAAGGGGAGGGGAATATCATTAAACTGATCATTACGTAGCTTGGATGTTATAATATATATGTCATGCATGCACACAATCACAACAAGCACTAGTTTTAATTGTGAGTAATTTACCTAAACAATATATATAGTGAGTATAATACGATGAGATAGCTAGAGGCCAGCCGCCATGGTGCATGCAAATGATCTAGCCTAGCCCAGCTAGCTAGCTGACCTCTAATTACAAACTGGTCAATCAATCATCACATGAGTTAAAATGTACTGAAACGATCACAGATACATCAAGCAAGCAAGCAAGCAAGCACTAATTAGAGGAAGCAAACTAGAAAGATATGAGATTGATGAGAAGTAGGTAGCTAGAGTTCTCGGACTTCGAACATGTTACGGTTCTTGACAACAATATCATACATGTGAATGGACTTGAATTTGGAGAAGTCTTTTGGGAGAGAGATCAAGTGCATGGTGCCTCGCTTGTGAAACTGAAGCAGCTCCGGCTCATCGTGGTATCTCTCCCACCCCAACGAATACAGCTTCCTCTCAAGCAACGCGTATGAGCTCATCACTTCGTTCGTCGGGCTGTGCACCAGAGCCTTCCGCCGTCCCCCGCCGCGCCCGCTTCCGTCCAGCCCCTCCGGGTTCTCCACCAGCCGAACCACACCGTTTTTGAAAACCCAAACGCCCGACATTAATTCTGTGATTGATTGAATATTGATTTCTGGAGGTGGATGGATATATAATTAGCTAGCTTCTTTGAGATATGCGTTTATATATATAGAGAGAGAGAGAGAGAGAGGGGTGCAAAAAGCAAGTTGGGTTGGGAATGGGGAGATGCATAGCTAGCAGCTCCATCGTCATAAATATACTAATTAAGTTTGGAATGTAGCTAGCTAGGTGAATATGAGAAAGCTAAGATGGGGCCCAAACCCAATTCTCAGAATGGTCTAAATTCTGAAAAATACTACTATTAATGTCTGATCGATCGATTTTCATCTTAATTGTGTGCATGCATTGAATTTTCATTCCTCGATTGTTTAGAATTACTTTAGCTAGTGGGAAATTTTTTCGAAAAATGAGTACTTTATAACATATTAATATCTAATTTATAATTCAAAATAATAAAAAAATGTAATAAAATGCTAAAAATGATATTTTATTATGTTATTGGAGGAACAATACTAGAACTTAACGATAGGTTCGATCAAAGCAAGGGAATCCTGATTCTATCGTCTCTCTGAATATATATATATATATATATATATATATATATATATATATATATATATATATATATATATATATATATATTAGTATATAGCTAGGATGACGCTTTTATGCATGCATTGTACCCTTGTTTGAGAATCTTTGTATTCTTTTGCACGAAAAATATCAACCTTCTTAATTCACCAGGTGATATTTCACCCATTAGTTCAAATGTCTCAGCTATAAGGTAATCTGGAAGTTCAATTACACGGATAATTACATATCTACCTCATTCTTCAAGTATTTAAAGATGGTGAAAATTCATCCGAATGATAAATAACATGGACCAAAAAATATATAGGAGCGTTTCACATTTGCCATGTTCTGTTCCAGAAGTGTATTTACTTCTGGGTACTAGTTGTAACAGTTTTTATATATGGCAAAAAAAAAGCATAAAAAACTATTATTTTATTTTTTTTAAGGGAATGACTTTCATTCAAAATCAAAGGGCTGCTGCTGAGAACAACCTATCAAACAGGGACCAGACCCTAAGGAAACTACTAACCGACTCTCAGAAACGAGCATAAGATAGACTAGACCTTCACCTAGCTACTAGTACTAGCTAAAGATGAAGCCGTAACATTTTCGAGAATGTTATCCCGGGGCTCCGTTCCAAGCATGCGGAGCATGTTTTCTGTTGGTCAGATAGCTCCCAGATCTTTTCTGAGTAACATTTTCGAGAATGCTTACATATTCGAGGTTGCACGAGTTCCCAGCACCTTTCCGCGGAAAATATTCGTTTTCGGGCGACACTCGGGGCTCGGGTGAAAAAGTTGATGGTGCCAATGGTGGGTGGTATGTTATGACTCGAGATGATTATTGTGGTGATAACCGAACAAGTACACATGACGGGATTACTTGGTTAAGCTAGCAGACACATACGTCGAGATTTGCTCGGGTTAAGTTGGCGCGGGATGACACTTAGGCATATTTTTGGCTTGGACTTGGCGACTAAGGTGTCTAGGTGTGTGCATAGGAGGGCGACTAAGGTGCCCAGTGATGTGTTTGTTATGTGACTCACATGGCAACTAAGGTGCCTAAGTGTGTGTTTGTCTTATGACTAATCATGATAAGGAGTATATAAGGTGTAAAACTAGAGAGAGATTCATTTTTGGTTTCATAAATCTCTCTCAAAATCGCCACTCTCTCTCCCTCTCACATGTTCTTCATCTTCTTAAGAACAACCACATATACAAGTAGCTCTCCTTGATTCCTAAGACAAGGCCGAATTGTTCAAGGGCTTTAGGAAGATTGTTCTTGGTGTTAATCCTGAGGGGAGCATGTCCCCTTCATGATCTTGGTATGTTTGAAGCATGATTTATGGTTGAACATCTTAAGGGCCGGATTTATGCTAAACTCTAGCTAGATGTTTTGTTCATCTTCTTGCTTCAAGCTTGGGATATGTTGTTAATGGTGTGATTTGGTGTAGGAATCGAGGTTTGAAATGTTGAAGAACATCTTGGGTTGAAAAACCCTAATTTAACCGAAACTTTAGTGATGAAATTGATGGGATTGTTGGGTGAATGTTGAGTAATATGTTGATATTCATGCTTAGAATGGTTAAGTGGTTGATTATGCATGAATTGGAAGCTTTAAATTGATTGGAAAGGATATTGGTACAAATTGCATGTTAAGGCCGAATTTTAGGGAAGGAGAAAAGTATGTTTTAAATGCTTAGTTGTGCATGTTTGAGTATAAACAACGATGTTCTAGCTCGGTTTGAAAATCCGAGCTTTCTGTGAAGTTTTGCGGGAAAGTGCGGGAATGTGCGGGATTAGTTCCCGGGGGTTTAGATTGATGATTTCTGATATGTAAATGGTTGTTCAGCTTGAATCAACAGTTGTGGAGTAGTGCGGGACTTCGGAAGTCACACTACCGCGCTTCGGGCCGAGCGTCGGGATTTTTCCGGGATTCTTCTGCGGATCGGTAATAGTACGGTAATGATTCAACTTCTCTCGTTATACATTCTAGGAGGGATATCATGTATATCGGGGTTAGTTGAAGCGGGTTCCGGGTTGAGGACGGGTGTTCGGTGATCCCGGGGCCAGTTATATGGTAAGGTACAGGTGTGCAGGTTCAAAGCCATGGACGGTCTCGGAGACCTCGGGTTCTTCGGTATTCTATATCTGCATTTAGTGCTAATATTCTGTGTATACTTTGCGGTATACTCTTTCTATTGTATACTCTGCGGTATACTCTGTTTGAAACCCTACGACAGTTGTGGATCGCGACCTCAGCTGGTAACATGCCTCTGTTAGCTTCGGCTTCTGACCTCTTGGAGAGGGTTGTCGTTCTGTTTGTATGCTTCCATGGGTCTCTGGCGGTTCTAACTGCGTCCTTCGGGACTCTGTTTATTAATCATGTCTATATCTTTCTGCATATATTCTTGTGGTTTTTGTGTTTTCCTTGTTTTGCTGGTACCTGCGCATTTAGCTTACTTTATGCAACCGTACATTACCTCAGCCCTTACTAGGTGTTGACACTCAAATTTTGCCCCGAGTTTTTTAAAAGTATGTTGGGAAAGGGCTTAAGTGACTAATTGGGAAGGAAATGGTTCATTAGTGGTAAAGTTGAAAGGTTGGGGAAGTCAGGGACTACATTGAACGTTTTACAAAGTGGTGGGCTAACTTAACGGTTTTCCCATTTTCCTCTTTGCTTGCTGCAGGTGTGTGTGGAGGCCGAGAGTTCGCCGGCGATGAAAGCGGACCTGACTCACGCTCCCCTCCCACAATCATCACGGTTGGAGACGTCGTGGATGGGTGAAACCGCTCCAAATCCCTGCTATAAAGCACACAACACGAATCAAGCAGACACACAATCACGAGCATACGAACTCACAAAAAACGAAAGGCAGCAGCTGAAATCATTCAAAATCGGCAGAGGAAATTGGGGCTTTTCCAATTTCGGACGCGTTCGAGCAAGCTTTCATCCCGTCCAACTCGTTGCCGACCTCTCCGCAACCAAACCGGCGTCAATTTCACCGTCCAGCGGCGATTTCGTCCCTCTGTTGTGGCAGTCTCAGCGCCCTCTTCGTCAGGTCCCGCCGCCGTCCCGTCGGCCAACCACCGAGCATCAGACCCTCAGCAGTGCCGTCGCCACCGCTCGTCTGCCGTGTACGCCGGATCACGTCAATCGAAGAACGACCTGCTGCAGCCGCCGACAAAGCTCCCCGCCTCTGCTCGTGTTTAATTTTCACGATTTAGGTACAGAGAGCATTATGTGTTGTTTTCTTTTTTTTGGTAAACATTGCACTTCAGTCCCTAAGGATTACTCCGATTTTCGTCAAATTCCTCGATTTATGATATGTGGCATTTGCACCATCGCTAAAGAGGAACCGATAGTCTAGGATTGGGGTTTAAAATGTTAGTTCTCATTTTTTTTTCTTACATATCTAAGCCATCGGTACATGCGCATGTAATTCAATTCCATTAGTATGATGAATTTTTATTGGTGATAGGTTAAGGACGTATTTAGATGGTTAATAACAATGTAAAAAGTGGCATGTGAATTGTTAGCTTTTTTTCCTTTTAACCCTTCATTAATTTCTTATGATTTTGTACAACCGTTTAATAAAGTTAAATCAAGTGAAAGAAATAAAATTGAATCTGTGGTACCAATTTCCGGGCATATGAAAATTGATTATTTTTGTATGTAATTGACTAACGGACCTCGAGTTTTCCGTAGACCGTTTTAGGTTCCCAATCGACCTATCACAAAAAGATTGGTGGCGACTCCTGTCGAAAACCCCGTCGCTACAGTGGCGACTACTGGGACACCGCCACATCAAGGGTTTATTTTATTTTCTCTTCACTTGATTTTTATTTTATTTTTGTATTGTCACTTTTGACATGTTATATTATTTTGTAACATACATGACATCGAGCTCTCCTCCCGAGCTCATCATAACCTCGTTTTTGTAAAACACCCGGGATAGGCTAGTCGTGTGTGGCAATAGTCACCGCGCTTTCTCTGAGACCGTAGTGGTTAGTAGCGTTGTTCGGGTGTGGCGTTAGTCACCCAATGGAACCGCGAAAGCTGCGACCAATTAATCCTTCCTTACATAACCCTCGTGGGTAAGGAATTGGGCCTTTCTAGTTCGATAGAACTTAGTAAAAGGGATTCGGGAACCCACCCTTGGCCTTCTTCTTTCAAGCCACCCTACGCATATAGTGACCTAGATCCATCCCGTAGGCTTTTCCACCTGTATATATGTGTGATTTCTATACCATTATATTTTGTTACTAACGACTTATTTTGTCACATGCATTGCATATTAGGCAACACATAGTACAATTTTTTGATACCATGGACATCTTGGATCTACTTCCGCCTAATGTCGGTGAGGCTTCTCCCTATCTGCTGGAAGATCAGTTGAGCGCTATGGTTGTTTCAGAAGAGCTGCAGAAGATACACGTGGATTGTTTGTCAGCTGAAGATGCCATTAATCTTAGAGCCCAGGTTCACCTACGTTTGGAACAGAATCCCAAAGAAGAGCTCACGAGATATGGAAGTCCTGGACCAACTCTGAGAAAGACATGTTCAACAAAGAGTTTGGTCACATCGCATACCTCCTAGAAATTGGAATTGATGAGATCATGTTCCGCTCCGCCATACAGTTCTGGGACCCGTATTACCGATGTTTCTCGTTTAACGGAATGGACACGATGCCTACTATTGAAGAATATGGGGCATTCTTAACATCTCCCGATTATCCAAAGAAATCCATATCACCATGAAGAAGGGAGTGCATTGCTAAGGTCTTTATCCCACTTTCCGGGTATCAAAATGGATGACCTCAAACACCGCACCAAGGCTAACAAGGGAAAATGTCTGGCATGGAGCACTGTGAAGCATCTCATGGAATCAACACCGGGAAGGGAGCATAAGAGGAAGCTGTTCGCATTGGCTATTTACGGGCTGATCATATTTCCGAAAACAATAATGCATATTGAAACTGGAGTTGTCAGATTGCTGGAACAAATGCATCATCATCATGTGAGCCCAGTTCCTGTCATCATTGCTGAAACTGTTCGATCTCTTAATTATTGTAGACGCAATGGAGGACGTTTTATCGGATGTGCACCACTTCTCCATATTTGGCTCAAGGGTCACCTGCCTTGCTTGAAACAGGACTTCCGACATCGATTCTTCGAGGATTTCGTACCCATAGAGGCATTCATCAAATGTGCCTGGACAGAGAAAGAGAACAAGGAAGAATGGACTAAGTTCTTCCTGAATATGTCAGACTCTCAGATAGTGTGGAAGATCCAATTTATCACAGCAAAGCCTGTCATGTACCGATGTGGGAAGTGTCCTTGGGTTCCTCTTCTTGGTATTTGGGGAGGAACAAGCTATGCTCCTGCCATGGTCCGTAGGCAGATGGGATCTCCAGTTCATTCCGCGACTCACCGCCCGCATGAGTTAGAGTTCTCCTATGATGATCCACGCTCCAAGCTCTACATAGCGAGGATACAATGTGCACAGAGTGCTGTATACCTAGTGAAGCCAGGCGCTCTCCGTCATCTAACCCCTACAATGAGTGGAGGAAAATGAAGAAAGAAGGCATCCTCCCTATCTCGGACATTGTGAAGGTTGCCGCTAAAAGAAAACTTGAAAGCAGTTGAGGAGCGAAGGTGAGGTTAAGAGAAGGTGTCTCGAGATTGAGCAGAAAGGATTCTGCTGAAGCACTAAAAAAAGAAAATGAATACCTTCGAGAGAAGCTTGAGATGAAACAGGAAGCTTTCCAACTACTGGTCGGGGACTTTATCAAAGAAGAAGAAGAGAAAGAGCAGTGGAAGGAGCAACATGACAGTCTTCAAAGCAAGGTAGAAGTGATGATGACTCGGCATGTGAAGCCGGTCAACGCGAGGGAGATGGAGGATGAAGCAAGGGACCTTCAAGCTAGCCGCGTTCAGACCAAAAGAAGATGTTCGAGTTCATCGAGAAAGCGCCCGACATTACCGATGCGTTAGAAAGATGTTCGGATTTAGATCTGAGATTTCCTTGGTAGCTCAACGTTGTGCTAAGTGTTTTAGGCTTGTTTTTGTTATTTGCTTTGGACATGTTTTCTTTCAAGTATGTTTCTGAATTGTGGTTTTAAGCACGTTGTTTTTATGGAGTTTCTATATTGATCATTCATACATGCATTCATGGCATATTTAGACTAAAACAAACTTCTTTTCTAAAAATAAAAAATAAAGGAGCGAGCAAGATTGGAACTCAGTACCGCTATAATACCCGATTTCGAAGAAAGCAAGTGATGGAAAACATGGAAGGACGTTTCTTGGAACTGGAAAGCAAGGTCAATACCATCGCTGAGCAATTTGGTCACCTGATGGAATTTATCAAAGCGAAAGGGCCTCAGGGATCATCCCAAGATGATCCCGACACCCCACCCGGATTCACCCCCATAAGGAACAAGAACGATGAGGGAACTTCGCAAGTGCGAGTTGAGTCGGGAGATGAGAAGAAGAAGGAAGTGGAAGAGCAAAAATTTGAGACGCTGGAAAAACGGTTGCGAGCTGTTGAAGGAGGGTCTCTACTGGGTTCTTTCAATGTGGACGATCTCTGTCTAGTCCCAGATGTGAAAATTCCCGCTGATTTCAAGATCCCGGAGTTCATCAAATATGATGGAACTACTTGTCCGGTGACTCATCTGACACTATTCTTGAGGAAAATTCAACCGCTCTCGAAAGACGAGAGGGTCTGGATAGCTCTTTTCCAAGACAGCCTGATCAGGTCCCCTTTGCAGTGGTACCTCAGTTTGGGTTCTAAGGCAATTAAGACATGGAGCGATTTGGCTCACGCTTTCGTGAATAACTACCGACATATCACGGACCTAGCGCCGAGATCGACAAACCTTGCGTAACACGGAAAAGAGAAACCAGAAACATTTAAGGAGTACGCTCACAGGTGGAGGAACCTAGCTGCACAAGTCCAACCGCCCATGACAGAAAAGGAAATGGTTACAATGTTCATTCAAACGTTGAAATCTCCCTTTTATGAGAAGCTCATTGGAAACTCCACAAACAGTTTTTCAGATGTCGTATTGTCGGGAGAACGTATTGAATACGGCGTAAAGACTGGAAAAATAGCGGAAGCCTACACTGATAGTGGAAGACAAGGGGGACCTCCCCGTAAAGAAGCAGTACAACAGTTGGGAAGAGGCCGAGGAGCGCCGTTGGTAGGGGCCGTTTCATCCGGGCCCCGTCCTTTCTATCCTATTGGGCAACCGAGAGCAGCTACAACTACACCCCAACAACTGGATTTCCCAGTGCGAAGGGAAATATTCGCTCCTATTCCGATGACCTACTCAGAGTTGTACCCAAGGCTCATCGAGAATAAGCTCATCCACCCTATTCCATCTAAACCACTGGAACCACCATACCCAAGGTGGTATGATCCAAATGTCACATGTCCGTATCATGATGGGGCATTTGGGCACACTATTGAGAACTGTCTAGCATTGAAACGGGTTGTCCAACAACTACTAGACACAAAATGGTTGGACTTTTCCAATGAAGGCAATACCACTCAACACCCGTTACCCTCTCATCAAGGAGGACAAGTGAACGCAATCGAAGAAGAAAGCTACCAAAGAAGGACGGTAGATGAGATCAAGACTCCGATGGAATCTATACACTCGTGGCTTGTCAGGGAAGGAGTTTTAAAAGTCGGAGTCGTGAACCCGAATTTGGAACAGGGGGTAGAATGGTGTACTCTTCACGGTAGTGAAGGACACTCTCTTAAGACTTGCCGAGTTTTTTCAGAACTCCTTCAAGCCTTAATGGATTCATCACAGTTGTTGGTATATTCCTCAAATGGGGAAGAAAACATCAATGCCACCACAAGCGAAGAAGATTCCATGTCCGGACCTCGACCGTTGGTGATTTCACTATCTACTCCAATCAGGCCTCTCAAAATACGAGCTCCGGCTCCATCTTCTTACAAGTCGATCATGCGGTCCCATGGAGATATGATTACACCTCTAATGTTTCAGAAAATCTACGAAGTGGGGGCATGACGAGAAGTGGTCGTATCTATACACCGGAGCAGAACAAGAAGGTTCAGGGAGAAAATGCTCCCGGAGCACGTGCGGCCCAAACAAAGTTGACCAGAGAAAAAGAGGTACAGAAGGCTGTCACCGAGGAAGAAGCTTGTGAATTTCTCAAACTCATCAAGCAAAGTGAATACAGTGTTGTACAACAATTGAACAATCTGCCAGCTAAGATATCCATATTATCTTTGCTGTTGAGTTCAGAAGCTCATCGGGAGGCCTTGTTGGAAGTGTTGAACAAGTCCTACGTTGCTCAGGATATTACCGTTAATCATTTTGATCACTTGGTCAACCACATAACAGCACAAAATCTTATCTCTTTCACGGATGATGAGATACCGAAGGAAGGCAGAGGACATATGAAAGCTCTTCACATATCGACCATGTACCGAGACAAGATTATGGCGAGAGTACTCATCGATAATGGGTCGACTTAACGTGATGCCATTGGAGGCGTTGCATAAGTTGGGAGTGGACCCTACATTTATCAACAACGGCCAAATAATAGTGAAAGCGTTTGATGGGACCGAGAAGAGAGGTCATTGGCGATATTGAGCTTCCGATCAAAGTGGGGCCGTTTGACTTTCATATCACTTTTCAGGTGATGGATATAAAACCGACTTATAGCTGCTTGTTGGGGAGGCCTTGGATACACATGGCTGGTGCTGTACCTTCTTCACTCCACCAGAGGGTGAAGCTTGTAGTCGAAGGAAGATTGGTGACCGTTTTCGCTGAGGAAGACATTCTCTTATCCAGACCGTCAGAGGCACAGTACGTGGAAGCAGGAGAAGATGGTCTTGAATGCTCTTTCAGATCATTTGAAGTAGCTCACGCCATATATGGGATGAATCCAACCCCAGCTATTTCAGGCACTGGTCACATGATTGCGAAAGTGATGATAAAAGAAGGATATACCCCAGGAACAGGGTTGGGGGCAAGCGCGCAAGGCATAACCAGACCTTTGAGCCTCCCCTCAAACGAAGGAAAATTTGGCTTGGGATTTGAACCAACACACTGGGACAGGAAGAATCAAGCCTTGGAGAGAAGAAAGAAAAGGCTCAATCGAGCAGGGGGGCATGTCAGAGAGGAAAAGATGGTGATCCCGGATATATGCGACACCTTTGTTAGCGGAGGTTTGGTCCCTAAGAGCGGAGGAGGAAACGCTCTTATCATCCCCGTCACCCAGTCCTTTGATGACTTGTCGATCCAGGCTATTTTGGAGGAAGACTCTGGAGATCTGGCGCTCATTCGACCCCGTGGATCATGCGAAGTGCTGGATAACTGGGAAGCCATGGAACTACCTGTTGTAGCGAAAAGCTCCCCAAAGTAATTTAATAGTGCTATTCTCTTAGAAATAGGTCCAGTTTCTGAAATCTTGTCTTTGCTTATTATGGACTTTTTAGCTATCACTATCTGTTTTGGTTGATTATCATTTATGCATATCAATGAAGTCCGTCATTTCATCGTTCCTTTTCTCCATGAGTGTTGTCTTATTCTTTTCTCCCACTTCCCCCAATCCCTTCATTCTTAATGCAGCAATGATTCTCGCGTTGACAATTATGAATGCAACCCATTTATAGATTTTGATAACCCTGTTAACTCTGTTGAATCCGACGATGAGGATTTTCAAGTATCTCCTGAATTATTGAAGTTAGTTGAACAAGATGAGCGAGAGAGGGCAATGAGTCAGGAAACTATTGAGACAATTAATTTGGGTAGTCAAGATGAAGAAAAACATGTTAAGATTGGTGCTTCATTTCCAGAGAAAGAAGAATTGATCCAGTTATTGAGAGAGTTCAAAGACATATTTGCGTGGTCGTATCGGGATATGCCAGGGTTAAGTACTGATATTGTTGTGCATAAGATTCCGCTAAAGCCGGGTGCCAAACCTGTTCGACAAAAGTTACGGAGGTTAAAACCGGAATTGCTTTTAAGAGTGAAAGAAGAAATCCAAAAGCTATGGGATGCGGGATTCCTTGGTGTAGCGGAGTATACAGAGTGGGTAGTAAACATAGTTCCTATTGAGAAGAAGGAAAGCAAGCAGCTGAGAGTTTGTCAAGACTACCGACCCGTTAACGCCGCTAGTCCAAAAGATAACTTCCCTCTCCTCACATTGACACCTTGGTAGATAACACGGCTGGGAACTCGTACTTCTCTTTCATGGATGGTTTCTCCGGTTATAATCAAATTAAATTGCACCACGATGACATGTCTTTGAAGACAGCTTTCATCACGTTGTGGGAACTTTCTACTACAAGGTGATGCCTTTTGGATTAAAGAATCTGGGGCCACTTATCAAAGAGCTATGGTCACACTTTGTTCCACGACATGATGCATAAGGAGATCGAAGTCTACGTGGATGACATGATAGCTAAATCTCACACCGCCAAGGACCATCTAACAGATCTTGAAAATTGTTCATAAAACTTCGTAAATACCATTTGAAGTGAACCTGCGAAATGTACCTTCGGTGTAAAGTCTGGGAAATTGTTGGGCTTCATGGTGAGCAAAGAAGGTATCGAGTGGATCCAGATAAAGTCAAAGCTATACAGAAATGTCACCTCCAAGGACTCGAAAGAAGTTAGAAGCTTTCTTGGAAGGATCAACTACATTGCGAGGTTCATATCTCAACTAACCTCAAAATGTGAACCGTTGTTCAAGTCTTTAAGGAAGAACAGTGGTGTGGAGTGGACAAATGAGTGTCAAGAAGCGTTTGAGAAAGTGAAACAGTATCTGATGAATCCGCCTGTATTAGTACCACCAAGACAAGGGAGCCATTGATCTTGTATTTGTCGGTACAAGACTCTTCTCTAGGGTCAGTTTTGGGACAACGTGATATAACGGGCCGAAAGGAGCAGGCTATCTACTACTTGAGCAAGAAGTTTAATGACTGTGAGGTAAAATACTAAATGGTAGAAGACATGTTGCGCCCTTGCGTGGGTAGCAAGTCGCTTAAGGCACTACATGCTCAACAACTCCACGTTGTTAATATCAAAGACGGATCCTATAAAGTATATCTTTGAGAAGCCAGCCTTATCGGGAGAATAGCCAAGTGGCGGATGCTTTTGTCAGAATATGATATTCAGTTTGTATCCCAAAAGGCTATCAAAGGGAGTATCATAGCTGAATATTTGGCTGATAGAGCAACGCCAGACTTTGAACCTATGAGAATAGAATTTCCTGATGGGGATGTGATGTCAATCGAATATGACCCTGAGGAGTCTGAAGAGGAACCTAAAACCTGGATGATGGCTTTTGATGGAGCATCAAATGCTCTTGGACAAGGAATTGGGGCGATCATTGTCTCTCCGGAAGGAAAGCAATACCCTCTCACCGCCAAACTCACATTCATATCTGCACGAACAACATAGCGAGTATGAAGCATGTGCCATGGGTCTCGAGAATGGCTTTGGAGATGAATATCAAAGAACTGAAAGTTTATGGTGATTCACTTTGGTGATTTATCATGAAAAGAGATTGGGAAACTAGGGACTCTAAATTGGTTCCTTACAGTACATTCAAGAGTTGGTCAAAGAGTTCAAGAAGATAAGTTTTCACCATATCTCGAGGAAAACAATCAAATACCAGATGCCTTGGCCACACTAGCAGCTATGTACAAGATAAGTAACCGTGAGCAGACTCCGAAGATCGAAATGAAAGTATTTGATGTTCCGGCATATTGCACAAATGTAGAAGAGGAGAAAGACGGAGAGCCGTGGTTCTATGATATCAAAAGATACCTGCAAGAGCAAGCCTATCCAGTAGGGGCATCAGATAATGACCGAAAGTTCCTACGAAAGTTGTCGATGGGATTCTTTCTAAACGGGATGTGCTCTGGCGGAGCTCGGACATGGTGCTACTTCGTTGTGTGGACTCCCGGGAAGCCACTAGAATCATGGAAGAAGTGCATGAAGGTATATGCGGCGCTCACACCAGCGGGCATACAATGGCAAAGCAAATTCTGAGAGCGGGTTACTATTGGCTCACCCTAGAGACGGATTGTATCAACTATGTGAGGAAGTGCCACAAATGTCAAGTTTATGCTAATCGGATACGAGGTCCACCAGCGCCGCTAAATGTAACCGCAATACCGTGGCCTTTTGCTATGTGGGGTATAGATGTGATCGGAGCAATCAATCCTAAGGCTTCTAACGGGCATAAGTTCATTACGGTAGCCATCGAGTATTTCACTAAATGGGTCGAGGCTGCATCTTACGCCAGCGTGACGAAGCGTGGTTTGTCGCTTCATTAAAAAGGAGATCATTTGTCGATGCGGATTGCCGAGCGCATCATCACCGATAATGCAACAAACTTGAATAATCATATGATGGATGACTTGTGTAAACAGTTCAAGATCAAACATCACAACTCTGTACCGTATCGACCTATGATGAACGGTGCAGTGGAAGCGGCAAACAAGAACATCAAGAGGATCGTCGAGAAGATGACAGTCACATACAAGGATTGGCATGAGAAGTTACCATTTGCCTTACATGCATATAGGACCTCCGTGCGCACCTCTCTGGAGCCACACCTTTCTCCCTGGTATATGGAATGGAAGCGGTATTACCCATCAAGTTGAAATCCCCTCATTAAGAGTTTTGATGGATGTGGAGTTGGAAGAAGCAAAATGGGTTCAGGCAAGGCATGACCAACTTAACCTAATTGATGAAAAGAGGATGACGGCTCTGTCACGGGCAATTGTATCAGCGAGAGGATGATTCGAGCTTATAACAAAAAGGTTCGACCTCGTCGGTTTGTGGAAGGAGACATTGTGCTTAAGAAAATCTTACCTATACAGCCAGACCCAAGAGGAAAATGGACTCCGAATTACGAGGACCTTTCGTGGTCAAAAGGGCATTCTCTGGAGGAGCTTTGATTTTGTGAGAAATGGATGGACAAGAACTCCCAAGGCCCGTGAACTCGGACTCTGTGAAGAAGTACTACGCATGATTCTTGGAGTGCTTGGAGTCCTCAGAATAGGAGACAAGAGAGAAGACATGGTTATCATGGTCAACGCATTTATAATTGTCAAAGCAATCTCTTCATCTTTCATCATTTCCTTCTATCCACCTTGCTCTTTAACGTGGATGCTTGTACTCTTTCGATCTCAAAGTTATGAAATGACAATCCTTCCTTTCATTCCTCCTGAGCCATATCTCATCCCTACTTCATTGATGTGTCATATGATAATCTAACTGGAAAGGATAGTTATAGCTAAAACATTAAAAAAGGAAAAGACCATAAATTATTAGGGAAGCTTTAGCGAACATGTAAGTTTCTGTGGCCATCGGGCGGATAGCACAGTATGTGCCAGCAGGGGACAAAAAGGCAAACAGATTTTCAGAGAATGCCTCGAAATGAAACCCGGAAGAGGCAAGGTTATTGATGGAATCGAATCATCTCCAAGAGTCCTCGTTCATCCGATGAATGGAGTGCAAAGAAGAGAGTTCAAGATATGGAGAAGATGGCCAATCAGAAGAAGATCAAAAAAGGAAGAAAGAAAAAAAACAAAAAAAAAGAAAGAAAGAAAAGAAAAGAAAAGAAGAAAGAAAATGGGAGTAGAAAAGATAAAAGGAAAAGGTTTTGAAAATTTCATATGCATTTTTGCATGGCATTTTGCATGGCACGCATGACATTTTGCATAACAGAGCAGTACGGAAAGGAGTCTTTGAACATCACGGATTGGTAAGCGAGAACCTATTAGCGGTGGTCATCTCGAAATGGTAAGAGTACCTCTACTATCTCCAAAGTTGCATCGGAAAAGGTAAGGAAGAATTTTTAACCTCTTCAAGCATGAAGGTGGACATTCTCTATTCGAATGGTGAGAAAGTTCTCATTCATTCTAAGACAGACAAGATAAGATAGGAAAAGCAAGCCGAGGTCGCAATAAGTGAAGGTTCCCTACGTCTCAATTAAAATCTAGTTGTCAAAAATAGTGAAAGTTCTCTAACTAGTAACCCTAAGACAGGACAAGATAAGATACAAAAAGCAATTTGAGGTGGCAAAAAGGGAAGGTTCCCTACCTGCAACTGAAACTAGGTGGCAAAAGAGAAAGTTCTCTACCTAGCAATTTATTAGAGGCAACGAGAAGGTTCTCGACCTCACATTTTGGGGCAAGGAAAGTTCCTTAGCCTCGGATAGCGGGACAATTTTCGCTATTCAAACTCAATAGGAAGGTTCTTGTTGAGAGAAGCATGGAAGGTTCCTTAGCTTCATTTTTCGTCTTTATTAGAGGCAACGAGAAGGTTCTCGACCTCACATCTGGGGGGCAAGGAAGGTTCCTAGCCCTGAATCGCGGGAAGGTTTCCGCTATTCAACTCAATAGGAAGGTTCTTATTGAGGCGAAGAAAGGAAAGGTTTCTTTTCTTCACGAATAACGAAAAGGTTCTTGTTATTCGCGGGACAAAATTTATGTCAATTTGCTTTGCCTGCTTCATTTCTCATAAATCACGCAAAGGGGGGCAGCTGTTGACACTCAAATTTTGCCCCGAGGTTTTTAAAAGTACGTTGGGAAAGGGCTTAAGTGACTAATTGGGAAGGAAAGGGTTCATTAGTGGTAAAGTTGAAAGGTTGGGGAAGTCAGGGACTACATTGAACGTTTTACAAAGTGGTGGGCTAACTTAACGGTTTTCCCATTTTCCTCTTTGCTTCTTTGCGGTGTGTGTGGAGGCCGAGAGTTCGCCGGCGATGAAAGCGGACCTGACTCACGCTCCCTCCCACAATCATCACGGTTGGAGGCGTCGTGGATGGGTGAAACCGCTCAAATCCCTGCTATAAAGCGCACAACAGGCGAAGCAAGCAGACACACAATCACGGACACGAACTCACAAAAAAACGAAAGGCAGCGGCTGAAATCATTCAAAATCGGCGAGAGGAAATTGGGGCTTTTCCAATTTCGGACGCGTTCGAGCAAGCTTTCATCCCGTCCAACTCGTTGCCGACCTCTCCGCATGACCAAACCGGCGTCAATTTCATCATTCAGCGGCGGTTTCGTCCCTCTGTTGTGGCGGTTTCAACGTCCTCTTCGCCGAGTCCAACCGCCGTCCCGTCGGCCAACCACCGAGCATCGGACCCTCGAAGTGCCGTCGCCACCGCTCAAATGCCGTTTACGCCGGACCACGTCAATCGAAGGAACAACTGCTTCAATCGCCGCCCAAGCTCCTCGCCTCCGTTCGCGTTCAATTTTCACGGTTTAGGTACAGTACGTTTTGTGTTGGTTTCTTTTTTGGTAAACATTGCACTTGATCCCTAAGGATTATTCTGATTTTCGTTTATTTCCTCGGTTTTGATATGTTGCATTTACATCACCGCTAAAAGGAAGCCGATAGTCTAGGATTGGGGTTTAAAATGTTAGTTCTCATTTTTTTCTTACATATCTAAGCCATCGGTACATGCGCATGTAATTCAGAATTCCATTAGTATGATGAATTTTTATTGGTGATAGGTTAAGGACGTATTTAGATGGTTAATAACAATGTAAAAAGTGGCATGTGAATTGTTAGCTTTTTTTCCTTTTAACCCTTCATTAATTTCTTATGATTTTGTACAACCGTTTAATAAATTTGAATCAAGTGAAAGAAGATATAAATCGAATCCGTGGTACCAATTTCCGGGCATATGAAAATTGATTATTTTTGTATGTAATTGACTAACGGACCTCGAGTTTTCCGTAGACCGTTTTAGGTTCCCAATCGACCTATCACAAAAAGATTGGTGGCGACTCCCGTCGAAAACCCCGTCGCTACACTAGGTCCTCCCGAGAACTTACCCCTTCTGTTTACCACCTTTCAGGTCTACCTGACAAGCAGCCAGCGGACTAGAGTTAAGTGGTGCTTTCTGTATTGTGATCAGGTATTTGCAGTTCCGACAAGGAACTTCTGTTAAGTTATATGGGTAGTCTCGGTAGAGGTTATAGTCTACTTTCTGACTTCTGGATTTATGTTAAGTATAGCATATGGGTTTTCTCACAGTTAACTTATCTCTCTTCTGTTTGTGTTAACAGCAGCAGCAGCGGTACTTGCGGAAATCTTCTGATCTCAGAGTTTCTCCTAGATTCCGCACTTAGGTATTCCGGGGTTTTCCCTTGTTGGCTCTGTAGATGTATATGCATACATGTAATTTGTCTGATCATGCTATGTATCATAGATACATTCTGCCTCTGTATACATATTCTGGATATTTTGTATGACCGGGGACTCGCCCATGTCAGTGGAGGGCGAGACCCGTGATGTGATCATATTTTGATGGATCAGACATATTCTGTATCGGTATGATTCTATTGAGCATATGTATGATGATGACTGAGTACTCGCCCATTTCAGTAGGGGTGGGGCTCGTCTCGATGTTATCCATGAACTGCATGTTTGGTGATGGTGGGGTGCTCGCTCATTTCAGTGGGGCGGGGCTCGCCATAGATAGTTAGGATTTATACTGTATGCTTGCCATGTATGAGATTTGCAACTTGCGGGTCGGAAAATGACCGAAGAACATAAGCGTATAACTCTGTCTGTAAACTCCGAGAGCAAAGCGTTCTCAGGCACCGAGCCTTCGAGAACGAGACTTTGCGGGCCGGGTCATGGGACCACCACACTCAGCTGGTCTTGGTTGGACCGATCGCTTCCGTTTCCGTAGCTCACGCAGCTTCCGCCGCCGCGGGGCGGCCCCACCTCAGTAACCGGGTGCGGGCGCCCCGTGATAGAACTGGCTCGATTCGTTTCTTAGCCCTAGTCCATGCATAAATACCTGAAAGAATAGACACAACCATAGAAACAGATTCCGAGCAAGCTATCAAACACCCATGCTAGAGAGAAACCCGACTCAATTTGAGAACACGGGTGGAAGAGGAAGAGTCCAAACCTCCTCCACCCGGCAAAATATCATGCATTACTCCAAGCAAGGAGGGCTACAAGAGTCCATCCTTGCCGCAACAATTTTCTGAAACTCTGCGTTATTATCACCAAATGGTCCACCCCAGCCTTCTCCATCGTCAGCGCGACCAAGCCAAGGAGGGACCCTTCGTATGACGCGGTGGCGGCCTAGAGTAGAAAGCGGCCCTCTGACACGAAGAATTCATCGGATCAAAGCAAGCTTCAACTCGCGACGAGAAACCATCGAACGCCCGACTAGCGGGAAAGCATCCTCATCCAATATACACCGAGAAACAAACACCATTGGCAAATACTATCGTTGTTTCTCAAAAATCCATCATCAAATTCCAGCTTTGTACTTCACTTCTCCACCTGCCATTAAGTGCATCTCGCCCCCTCCCTCCATAATCACTTGATTTGGTTCAACTACATGAATCTCCAATTTCTCCAAATCAATTGATCCATTGGTGGTTTTATTAAAGACCAACTGTCTCATCAGGTTATCATGCATCCTCCTTAAAAAAAACATTTACCACTTAAGCTGAGCATCAAATATTAATGGAATATACCATGTAAATTAATTTAGTGTTCACTTCAAGTCGGTTAAGCGCGCGGTTACTTTGCTGACATTAATTCGGTGCGCTTCTGAATCATCGATCGATCGATCTGCTGTTAACTTATCGATCGTCTCAAGCTAGCCGGCCTGTGGATGCATGTTCTCCTAAATATGCAACGTGGACCCGATACTAGCTATTCCATATAATCAGGCTTAGATACATGATCACATATTGTACGTACGTAATACTATAACAAAATTAAACATCCAAAAAGTGGAGCATGCATGCATCGGTTTCTCTTTATTAATTAATTTCTAATTAGAGAGGACGTACGGGCGGCGCCTTGGGGCTAGATTTTCCAAACTTGCCTAACAGTTTTGGCCTTATATATAACTCGATCGATCGCCCATTACTATAGCTAGCTACACAGTTTATCTATTGCAAGCAAGTACCAGCATGTTTACATCTGACCTACCTGCAGATCAATAGCGTGTTGTAAAAGTTATTTCAAACTTGACTTTCTGTTTACTTGAAATTAAAGATAAAATTAAGCAGGTGCGCTAAGGTTCGATTAATGTCGAGGAAGAGTTAGCTCTAATTCATTGAAAATTTAGCGCCTCTCCACTTTAGTTGTTACTATAATATATTCTGATAAAGAAACACTTACTAGAAATTACAGACACAATTGGTCATAAAGTTATTTGTCATGTTACATGGAGTAGTATTAAATAATAGCAAGAAAAAACTTTTAAACTAGATGTTGTAATTAAAAAGAAGCGTAAAAGGTGGATGGAGTATACAGTTAATTTGTAGGAAAAGTGCTAGTCCTTATATATATGGTAAACTCGAGAATATTCGTACTTCTCCCGACCTCTTCCATTCATATATATATACTCCGTCTAGGATGGGTGTTAATGCCAAAAGATTAACATTAAATAGACTAAAGATTGGAGTTAGAGTGTAGTACCTGAGATGTTATCCGAAAAGGTGGGCCTCCCAAAGGGGAAGAATCCAGACATGTCGGGGTGAAATGGGGCTCTGCTAGGTAGCTTCGTCCGCGCTGCTCCTCTCCTATGGTCTGCTGCTTCCAAGGCTGGATGTGCACCTGGTACAATTCTCCGACGCTCAAGTCAGTACTCGCTTCGCAAAGTAGCCGAGGCACAGTAAGTTGAGAGTAAGTTAAGGATATTCTGTCTAAGTTTTCGTATCTGTGACGAGGCGATGATGGTGGTATTTATAGTGGCTTGGGGAGTATGGGCAACAGCATGGGCAGCGGTATGGGTCGGGGTACAGGTGTCACTCGCGCACCATGGAGGGGTATTGTATCCCCAAACCAAGAATGGCGGCTCGGCCTAAAGCCCCGGCATTCTTCCCAGGTTTTGTGGGCCGCAACGCCTGGGACCGCCCGTGGCTTGGGCCTCTGGGCCCAAGCCCTCGGCCCTCACCAATGGGGAATATATATATTGGGGGGTGGATGGATTGAAAATGTAAGGATACAATTGTAATTAGGATTATAAGTATATGTTGCAACTTGCAATTAACCACGAAAAAAGCTAAGACTCAATTACCTAGGTTAACATGATATTCCTATACTTGATTTTCAAAATAGATGAAAAAAACAGAAGATTTGACAAAATTTGAAGTCATTACCCAATCTGCTATCAAATCGGGCGTTACTTTGATGATGATCCGCTACTAAGCCGCTACCGATTAATTTTATGAAATAAAATAAATAAATCCAAATTTATCGAAATTCATCATCAATTAATTCATCCACAATATTCAAAAAAAATCAACATTAAACCCAAAATTTATTCATCTCACTATACAAAAAATAAACTCAAAATTTATTCATTTCCAATTAAAACAAGCATGTAGGAGTATAAAAAATAAAGGTAAACCCATAATTTTTTTAACAAACCCTAAAAGATCAAATACCTAAAAATTCAAATACAACCCAGATCTAGCCAGACTGGATCGAAGAGTGGGAGAGATGAGCTCCAAGGTTAGGACAACAGAGAGTAGCGGGCAAGGTGAGGACGCTGGCAGCGGTGCGGCAATGCGGTCGCGCCGGTGGACAGACAGATGGGTTGAGCGGGGGGGACTTAACCCTTACCTTAATTCGAGAAAGAGAGGGATTATGACCTATTGGTGCGAGACAAAAGGGAGGAGAATAGTTTGGATATTGTCTTGGTTTGTGAGGGGTAGCAAGCCGCTACCAAAAGCACTATCCGCATTAAAAATAATACTTTCTCCCTCCCTAATTTTTTGTAATGTTTTGTTTTGAAATGAGAACTAAGATGAGTAGAAAACTGTAAAAATTTCACGAAATTACCCTTGGTGTTAGTGGTGTCAACTTATATTATAAAAAAAATTTAAAAAAAATGGTTGAGTGAATAGAGTTAGTGATAAAATAAAAAAATAAAAATACTGAACATGATAATTTGGTAACTTCATTAGAAAACGTTACAAATATTTATGAATCCAAAAAAAGTGTTACAATAATATAAATGGATGGATGGGAAGAAGTAAAACTATGATGTGACAATTAAGATATATAGCTGTCTGGCATAGATAGTGGATGGTATTGGTGGCAGAATGTTGATGAGTTGCGACAAGGCCGGCCGCTATCTTGGATATTAAACCTCAATCAACTACGTAAGTAACGGCTGGTAAGGTAGTCGTGAAATTACCATCCTCGTTCGTTGCTCATGCTTTTGGCCAAACCAAATCGCGCTGTGCAATTACTTTTTTCCAGCTCATGTGTATAAAGTATGATTAGGGACAACATTAATTACTAGTGGTATTTAGCATTATCCATCGAAAACTATCATTGAATTAAGTATGACTAATCGGGCCCTTCCCCCATTGTGCTTCGTTTATGCTTATTCTCCACAATAGGAGTTAATTTAAAACATAAGGTCGACATGATTGGATTGGATAAAGGGACTGAGTATAACTACATAAATTTCATGATTATATACGCTGATCTTATAGTTAAGCGCCTTTGTACCAGAAGAAAAGATAAAGTAAATTAAATAAAGAGCTGTCTACTGAATAATGTTTTGGGGTATGATGTTAACGCAAAATTCTCATCACAAATCGGTTAATTAGGCCATTTCACGTTCATGAGTAGGGAATAATGGAAAGCTGGTACTAAATAAAAGAGACTAAGCTAGAATATTGCATGCATTGGATCAATTCTCTGATGATCACGCAACAAAACCAATGGACCGACCCATAGTAATATTCTTTGGTTTATTGTTTTTATCTATAAAAGGACTAATGGGCATTTCTTTAATTTAATTGAAAGTTTTTTTTCATTCATTTTATTTTGTTACCCTTACACTCTCTTTCTATTCTAGTCTTTTAAATTTATTTTATTTGTATATTTTACTTTTTTACTCTCAAATGAAATACATTCTGAATCCACGTGGTAGTCAAAATGGAACATATCCTCAAATATATAATTGATACATTTCATTTTCATATACTTTAAGGTTCAATATTTGACTTAAAGAATTACAAGAAAAAAAGTTCACAAAAAATAAAAAATTTAGATTTCAAATTATGGTACACATATAAATTATTTAAATTTAAATATCTAAACATTTATGAAAAATTATAGATTAAATGCTGTAAAAAAAATGTATCAACTATTTGAGGATGAAATGGAGTATAAATATACAAAATAACAAAATATAAATGAAAGTTCAACAACAAAATTTCCGCAACTAGTTTGTTGGAACTTTTAGGGAGAACTCAAAATCCCAACAACAAAATAAAAGGAGTAAAGTGCAGGCATAGTCCTGTAACTTAAATTACTGTACCATAATTAGGGTCTTTAGGGCTGATCATTCGGGTAATTCGGTATTAACCGAAACCGAATTACCCAAATAATTCGGTGTTCGGTTAATTTGGATAAAAATCAAATTAATTGAACGATACCTAAACCCGTATTAACCGAATACCGAATTCGGTTCGGTTATTTCGATTTTTAATTTGTCCAAATTAATCGAAATTTTTATGGGCTAAGCTTAATGTTAAGATATGGGTTGTGGATTGAGGTAGTTCATTCAACATTGGGTATGTTATGTATATTGGGTTGAGCTTAATTTTGTATGAATAATAAAAAAACATTAAATACCGAATATTTCAGTTATTTCGGTTAACCGAATTAGTTAAACCATAACAGAAAACCGAACCGAATACCGAATTTAAAGTTCGGTATAACCGATAACCGAACCGAAATACTGAAATTACCAAACCGAATTAACCGAAACCGAAAAAAATTCGGTTAATTTGGTTTAACCGAGTAGTTGATCACCGCTAAGGGTCTTAATGTTTTAACTTTTTTTTGTACCAATAAAGTCCTGTATCTAAATTTTTTCTTCATCCATGGTCATTTTTACGATTATTTGATCATTTTGTCCTTTCACATGAATGGTACAATAACAAGCATAAACTAATTTTTTTTATTATACCATTTACACCCTTAAATTTCAAAAATCTACAAACAAACCATTTCTAACATCTTCATCTACCCTAAACTTTTCACCTCCACCTATATCAACCACCATCCAACCCACCACCGCCAGAACACCACGGGTCGTCGCCGGAAAAACACGGGATCGGCCTGGGCCAGCGATTCGCTTCCCTAGGCTCGCGATTCGCAGCCCTGGGCCAGCGATTTGCTGGCCTAGATTCGCGTTTCGCGGCTTGGAGGTTGGTCTAGGCATTCTGATGAAGGTCACCGGCGGTCCGGCGATGTTCCGGTGGTGGTGGACAAGAGGGTGGTGGGATAAAGTTGAGAAAAAATTCATGGTAGAATTGTAAGGGTTTATAAAAGTTAGGGTAGAATTTTAGGGTTTATAAAAATTGAAAGTTTCGCTAAACATTAGAATGATTTTTACATTTTATAAATTGTTTAAAAGGGCAATATTTTAAAAACTGAGGGCAAAAATGTCAAAAAGAACCACGGATGAAGAAAAAACTTAAAAACATGACTTTACTGGTACAAAATGTTAAAACAGGACCTTAGTGGTACAATAATTAAATTACAGGATTATGAGTGTATTTTACCCAAATAAAATGATGCAGTAAAAGCAAAATATCACTAATGAGTGATCTGGTACAACCATTTCTTTTTACAATTTTAACTTTTACTCCCTCAGTCCCTGAATAATTAAAGGGTTTGTTTTACTGTTTTCAATATATTTAGTCTATGATTTATTTTTATGAATATTTGTACATTTAAATTGAATAATTCACATGTATATCATAATTTGAATTATAAATTATATATATATATATATTCAATATTTATCTTGGAAAAAAACATGAGTCAAATATGAAAGTCAAACCATTCAACACGAAGGGAGTAACTTTTATATTTGTTACAGTTGTTTATATATACTATTAATTTCATCATTTTGTCCATTATTGAAACGTCCAATACAGCTGATACAGGCTGATACGGTTGTCAAGGTGAAATTGAGGTAAATGGTACTCCCTCTGTCCCCAAAAGATTGAAGGATTTGTTTGGATACGGAGATTAAGGTGAATGTAAAATGTTTGTATATGTTTACTTAATTACCTCTTAATTGAGAGTGCACAAAAAATGAGGTAGAAAAAGTAAAGATAAAGTGAGGATAATTTAGTAACTTTGAGAGTGAGAAGTTTCCTTTTAAGGAAAGTGATCAATTTTTCTGAGACAACCTAAAAAAGAAATGTGTTCAATTTATCAGGGACGGAGGAAGTATCATTTTGTGTGGCCGGTACTGATACGAATCCCGTGGCCAATTCATTACGATATTTATTTGCTACTCCTATCTATGGTTGCATTTCACAGCATTGTTCTGTTCTAACCTCAATCTCCTTCAACTTTAAAAGCCAGTAAATCAGGCCCACTTCTAAAGGCTTAGTTTCCGGGCTGTCTAATAATTTTCGATGTATGTCATTTGCGCATGTCATTTCGATGGGTCAAGTTCGATTAATTTATTCCTGAACAGTTTCGGCCCAATAGCTCCCTCGTAGATTAGGCCTTCAGAATCCAATTACTCCTACAATGATACTAATCCTTCCTCACAAACAAACAAACAAAAGCGTACGTAGTCACATTCACTCCAAGACAAACTTGTGCCATTTTTTTCTTCAAAGTCCAACATTCCCAATTAAGTTATGAATAAATTTTCTATGCCCCGTGGTGGAAGTGTTTTTTTCCACCATCACTCTTGAATGCAAACATTTATGTGGATTTCATTCTATTAATAATATTTTTATAATAAATCCATGAGCTCTTTCTTTTATTCATAAAAATGTGATGATTGAAAAAAAATACTTCCACCGCCAGAGAACATAGAAAATCTATCCATTATGTCTGCTCTCTGCCGGGCGTCTTTCCTTGGTTCCATGGTAAGTGATGCGTTGTCTTCCTTGACGTGCAATGCAATCAAGGGTTAATCTATATTAGTGTAACTAATGGTAAGAGTTGTAAACCATTGAATCTGCAATTTAATTAATGAGCCTGTACCAAAATAATAACGATAACGGGTTACATGAATTTAATCTTACAATTAATAATCTTTGTAATTGCAAAAATAATATATTTCTAGAGTAAATAAATTGATCAGATGAGTTATTATAATTTGGTTGGCCGCAAGTCTTACGGCGGTATGGGTCAATATCATTAATAGGGGGCTTCAAACCTTAGGGATGGATAAAAAACCTTTTGGTGAATTTTTTACTTATTCATGGTGAGAAATAAAATTACACATCTTAGTCCCCTCAAACCAGAAAACGGGAGTTGACAAATGGGCAAGGGCGAGAAGCAGGTAAGGAGGGAGCAGACAAGTGGGGGAGGAGGGGTTGGAGGGCAAAACGTCAGGCGGGGGGGCTGGTCAAAGGGGTGGGTCCCGCCGAAATTCACGTTTCATCGTGATTTCGACAAAATCACACCTGCCGTGAATCACTTACCATCCGAAAAAATTAGAAATCACGGTAAATTTTGGGTGTGAAAAATTGTAGTGATTCATCACAATTGCACAAACTTTGAAACCCCCTAATACACATGCATGATGAGTGGTGGTGATGGCTGTTCAGCACAGTTTGGATTTGGCCACACATATATTAATTACTAATCACTACTGTATCTGTAATTTGATTATTTCTTTAACTGCCTGCCTGCCGTCATCAGTTGTTTTTGCTCATCACCATCTAAACCAGCACTGTACTTGCGATGTCAGATTGCAGCATACGATGGCCATTGGATTAATTTGTCAGCGTTGACAATGATCTTATTAGGAATACATATATTACTCATGCATCCTACCTACTTTAGTAATTACGTTTTCATTTTTAATGTTGTGTTAATTTGACTCAATTTTTTATTTGAGAAAATTTTTAAAAAAATTGACTTTTTTCCCATTTATGGTACCATCTTGTCCCTTTGCCCACAAATTTGACTTTTCGAAGTTCGTTTATACTTAAATTCTACGTACGTAAATTAACATGTATATTCTCTTAGTGTAGGGTTTGGGCAATAATGGTTGGAGTTGGAACAACTCAGCAGGCAAATCAATAAATAAAGTAGTGGAAAGGTTAATGTACGTAACTCGGTATATTAAAATATTGTTAGGTAAACAGAGGCTAACAGTCAAGAACGAATTACAAAATTCAGTGCTCATTCTTCTTCTTCTTCTCCTATATATGAAATTCAAACAATATCCAATGTGAACAGAATTATATATGCGGTATATATCCTCCTTCCCAATTGGACATTATTTTGCAGTACTGCAATTAATTCAAATAGTCCAACATGCAAATGGCAAGCCCAGGTGTGCTGTGTCATGCTTGTTTTTTGACCGAGGTTAAAATGCTAACGACGTATGCTTGCACATTAGCACTTCGTTTATTTACAAGTCTATCACTCGCGTTTTTCGATCGACGTTGTTGTCTTGATATATCAGCATTGAATATAGATCAGCATGACATATTTTGATCGACATCGCTAGAATGAATATCCATCTGCATAGTGATTGACATTGTTGTCTTAATAGGTCAGCATTAGGGGGTTTCAAACCTTGTGTTGTGGAGGTGAATTTTTTGGAATTCACCTCCACAAATTCGGTGACTCACTGTACAAAATAGGACCTCACTAAATCACCCAACATGTGAATATCAGAAAGGAGAAGTGAATCACCTTGATTGCTCGGTGGGCCCCACCTCTGTCCACCCCTTGCCCGCCTTTTTCTACTCGCCTTTTTTTACTGATTACTCCACTCATCTGCCTTTTTGGAGGTGGGCCCCTCTGCCCTTGGAGGTGATTTTCAGAATTAATGGTTCAAGAAGGTGTGAGGTTCCAAAAAATGGGGATGAATTTTTGGTGGGTAGATCATATCAAATTTGGTGAAAATTTTTTCTCCCCCTCCCAAAGTTTGAAACCCCCTATTGATAATAGATCAACATGATAAGTTGTTTAGATTGACATCGTCAAATCCACATGACTACCTTGTTAGATCGACGTAACTACTTGATTAGTCAGTATAAAATAGTGATCACCGTGATGAGTTGTTTAGATCGACATCACTACCTTGTCAGATCCACATGACTACCTTGTTAGATCCACATCACTACCTTGTTAAATTCACATCACTACCTTGTTAGATCATCATCGTTTTTCCCAGATTTCTTAAATCAGAAAAATTTCAATTTTTCATTATTTGTAAGTTTGGTGGTTCTGGAGTTACATAGCCGGAAAATTCTGGTGTTTTTTATGTTGCTTAGTTGAGCATATTTGATTTTCAGAAGCAGATCTGAAGTTCACGATGGAAACGAAGGAGACGCCGTCGAGTCCGATGGAGAGCTTTGTCGGATGCACAATGACATTGTTTTGATGGTGATTGCTTGTTAAGTTGTGCTTCGTGGTGGTTTTGGAGCCGGAGAGACAGAACGGAAGCTTCATCAGTTGTCACGACGACGATTGCCTGCCGGAAGGACATGCGGTGGCATAAAATGTAATTATCATTACATCTTATGTGTATATATGTGCACCTTATAGCCACTCTTGTTTTTTTGTTTGTCCCAAATTAAATATCAAACTTGGGTCCTCTCCCCTTGGTCCTTACGGCACCAATATTCATCCCATGATCCCATTCCAATACTGGAGTGATTGTACATTTTCCTCAATATCAACGTTACATCTCATCTATCTAACTGAGTGGTGGAGCATAAGTACCCCTCCTCCAAAAAAAAAAGAAAGATAAGAGTGGCAATTACCCCCTCTATGTCGCAATTAATCAACATAAGTTTAAAGGCCACATGAAATCTCCACATATTCATTCCATAAAAAATACTATCAATGATCTATCTTTCTCTTCCTTTTTTTCCTTTAATTCGGTGACGTATATATTAGTTTTTGAGAGACTATTAATTAAAACATTTAAACTCTCAGGTAGGTACGTACGTATGCTTGCTTCATTTATAGATTAATCTTTAGCATGCTAGTTGTAGAGAATCTCAAATGAATTAACGGTAAATGGTTGAAGTTAATATTTATAATTTAATTGTTATGTTTTAAATGCTTATTGGATGTCATTAGAAGGTAAATTAGACTTGTGTGCAAATAGAGGTTATTTATGACAAAATCGGTTTATGAATGACATCAATGATATTTTGGTCATTTCGACAAAATACAGTTAGGAAGTATCAAATTTCAATTCGAGAGGTTTAAAATCATGTTATGTAATAACATGACAAGTTTTAGAACCAAACTGTGTGTAGTTTGAGAGAAATAGTTATTTAAGTGCTTAGTGACTTAGATGTAATTTTGAAAAATTTAAGTACCATCTTGGCCTAGCATTAATGGTCAAAGTTGACCATTTAAATGAGAGATTTGAGTCTCATTATTGCTGGAGGATTTGAGTAGGGCTTGAGGATGAAGAGATGGGGTTAAGTGACGAATTGGGCTAAAGGTGGGATTTGGACAAAATAGCCCAAATTGAAGTGTGAGACCCAAACCCATGCATAAAATCATATTTTTTCTTCATCTTCTTCATTTCTCATTCATGAAAGAAACATTTCAGCAACTTCTCCTTTTTGAAAACCTAGAACCCTACCATTCCCAAGCTAAAATTCAGCAATTTCTTCAAGGAAAAAGGTGTTTTTTTGTGCAATCAACTATGGTGAGGCTTAATTTCACCTTTGATTGAGGTAATTAGTTTTTTTTCTTTGTGGTTGAGTTTGGATAGATGAAACCACTATTCTTGCTGGGTTTCAACGAATTTTTGCTCTTTTGGAAGTATTTTTGTGCTAAGTGATGTTATGGAACATCATAGGGCCATATAAGGGAGCATGAGTTAGCTTATTTGAGCTTTTATGAACTTTTAGATTTTTGGTAGGGTATAAATTCGAATTTGGAAGTTGTCCAAAGTTATATTATTGTTTAATCTTGACGCTAGATTGCTTAATTATGTGTCTTGATGATCATTTAGGCATAAGGAAGTAAGATTGCACACAAGCTAGGAGTGTTGAGTTATAGTTGTGTTTTAGCAAGGTTTTGCTCCAAGGTAAGGGGTTTCTAACCTAATGCACTCAATTCCTCTATGCCTTACATGTGTATTGAGATATTGAGGATGAGATATGAATGAGTTATTAAGCTTTGGATGAGTAAAATGAAAGTTTGGTGAAGGTATACACCAAATGAGCACAATCTATGTATATCAGATTTTAGAGGTAATCTAAGCCATTTGGCTTGCTTAAAAATATCCTAATTTTTGGTCTGAGCTATTCTAGAGAAGATGGGGAACAAGTGGAACTTTACGGTTTGTGATTTGGAGTTGTATTGAGTGAGTTATGGTCATCCAAAGTTGGTACTCCAAATTAAGCCAAAGCTGCGAGAGGAAGGAACTGGAGTCAGGCGGCCACTTGACCAAAAGCATCAGGTCGCCTGACCTTCTTCCTGGCCCATGTACCTCTAAAACTTGAGGCAGGCGACTGCCTGACCAAAAGCGTCGGGTCGCCTGACCTCCGCCAGGCTCCCTGACCATTTGGAACCTCGAGTCAGGCGACCACCTGACTATTCGAGTTGGGTCGTCCGGGTCTCGCCCGAGTCCCCGAAATGCACATTTATCAGTTGGTTATATGGATTCTCAACCATCACCTACTAATTGCTAAGCAATTATTGTCACAGCCACCCGCCCGGTTGCGGAGGCGGAGCCGGCCGCGGCGTCGGAAACAGGAATTACGGCGGAAAGCGTGGCAATGGAGCATCGAGCTCCAAACAAAACCGTCAAGTAACAACTAGCAACCTAAATACTCATGCAAGGCAAGTATACGAATAATCCAACTTTCACCACACAAGCAGTTCATGGTATATGCCATTTCAATCATCGCCACAACACAAGTACCAAATCCATAATATAGCAATTCCGATGTAAGCAAGTCAGGGCTCCGCCCGCGACACAGAAGACAGATAAAGCAGAAGTTATTCCAGATATAGACACATATACAAAACCATGATCTGATCTATATGCATGCAGTTACAGCTACAGAGCCATTAAACAAAATCCTATATATATATATACCTAAGTGCGGAATCAGAAGCCTCTCGCTCAAGAATTCCCGCACGTGGTACTGCTGCTGCTACAGAACCCAAGATGTCAGGAAGCACCGCGGATCTCTATGCCGCTGGTTGCTTGTCAGACTGCCTGAAAGATGGTAAACAAATAAAAGGGTGAGTCCTCGAAAGGACTCGGTAAAGGGCTTAAGGTAAAAGTGCGGTTTGCCCAGGGGCAACAATCAACTGCAAAAGCAGAATATCACAACATATGCATGTACATATAAACATAAAGTATAACGAAAATCAGAAACCAACATATGCGGTCCAACCGCCGAGCGACCATGCGACCCCTCAGCGGAGGTCGAATATACTGGTCGAGCGAGCGAAGCACGGTACCGGCTGGGGGTCGCGAGCCCCAAACTGTCGTAGGGTCACAGAACAGATGTATCGGCACTCCTGATGCGGAGACGCAGAATGTCGGCACCCCCGGTGCGGACACAGAAGCAATGTCGGCACTCCTGGTGCGGATACGCGAGAATGTCGGCACCCCCGGTGCGGACACAGAGCAATGTCGGCACTCACAGTGCGGATACGCGAGAATGTCGGCACACCTTCAGTGCGGTCACAGAACAGAACATCCAATAATAACAATAATACATAAACATAAACAGAAGTAACATTACATTATAACCATATACGAGCGAGAATAGGAACCCGGGCCTCTAAGGTCATCCGGGCCTTGAAAGCAGAACAAACGTACATTTTACCAAATTAAGCCCTTACCTCGGAAACGCTGCCCCGCAGCCCAACACTCGGAAAACCCCGGCTTCCGACCCGTAATGCACAACTTGGCTCCAATGGTCCCACGCTACTCCACCAACGCAGAATCAAGCTGGGTAACCATAGTTGAGTCAGAACACAGCCTAATAACTCCAGAAAGAAATTTCTGCACAAACCCGCACTTTCCCGGAAAATTTCACAGAAAGCTCGGTTGTACAAACCGAGCCTGAACAATGTTATTCCAACCCCACAAACGTATTCCAACCCTTAAACCCGCATTCCAGGACACTTTTCCCGGTAAACTCGTATAAATCTAACTTTCTCATTTCTAACCCGAAAATGATATTTCAACCAAAATTAGTCTTCCCCTTCATCGAAACTTACTTCTCTTCATATCTAAGTTCTTCTTGGGTGAGTTTTGGCATGTGCACAAGCCTGTGTGCGCAAGCTTTGTGTCTGCACAAGCACATGCACAACACATGCACAATCTGCGCAAGGTTGTCTGTGCGCACAAAGCACAAGGTCTGTGCACAAGGCTGTGCGCGCACAAGGCTGTGCACAATCTGTGCGCAAGGTGCGCAAGGCTGTGCGCTGCGCACAAGGCTGCGCACAACTGTGCGCAAGGCTGCGCGCACACAAGGCTGTGCACAACATTGCAAGCTTTGCGTGGCATTTGCATTTCGTGGCCGCATCTTTACAAGCTCGAATTTTACACATCAATAATTCGGCATTTAGGGTTTCTTCAAACTAAGGAGTTTTCCAAAATCCAACCATAGATTCTTACTCCTCTCAAGCCCAAGAATAACATACTAAAATTTGGAAGCAAGAGGATCATCAAAACTCATAGCAAAGAACAAACACAAAATCCTCTCTAAACCCATTTTCCATCCAAATTCATGCTTCCAACCTTACAAAGAGAAGAAGAGGAGAAACTTACCAATGATTTGCACCCAAAACCTTGTTGATTCTTGGCCAAATGAAGAACCAAAGAAGCTTCATGAATAGTACCCATGGCTGCCTTTGTTTGGCGAGAGAAGGAAGAAAGAAGAAGAAAGAAGAAGAAAATGAAAAGAGATGGATTAATAAGTTTTTTATACTTTATATATCCCATACTTCTCTTCTTTTAAATAACACAAAGACATGTGTCCCTCATGTCTCCCAATGCTGCCGAAAAACTGATTGCTGCCCAACTGCCCATGCTGAATACGTTTAATTTTTGTGGCCAATTACTAATTTAACTCCCAATTTCTCCGAAAGTTCCAATTCTTTTTGCCCAAAAATAATTACCGGATTCCAAAATTAACGAAACTCGGACACAATCTTCAGAATAATATAACATTCACAGAACATTTTTCAAAAGTTCATTTGCCTTTCCGGAGTGTCCTACCGAGCTCGCTGAACCCGAACCAAAACCCGACGTGCGGCGTGTCAACCTTAACCGAAATTCCGTCACTCCAAAATTCTATAAAAATACCCATAAATTCCATCTTAAATTCAAACACAACTTACCCCAAAGCCGACAGAAAATTTCCATCCCGAGCCCGGGATTCCCGTCCCGAGCCCGGGAGTCGCCGAACCGAACGTCCGTCCCAAATATTAAACTCCACAAACACCTCGGGACATTCTCACGACTCCAAAACTGCAAACGGCTTCCCAAACTGAGATCTCAAGAGCGCTACCGAGCCCGCTGTACGTCCCGAGGCGACCCCGACAACCCCCCGGCGCCAGAAAAATATTTTCGGCGGAAACGTCCGGGGGACCCACACGACCTCAAATACGGAAGGGTTCGCCAAAATGATACTCGGATAGGGCTCGGGAGCCGTCTGAACGCCGAACAACGTGACCGCGCAGCTAAAACCGAGCCCGGGTCACCCGTGCCGCAACCCGCTCGGGGTGGCCGTAACATTCTCCCCCTTAGAACTCTTGGTCCTCCAAGAGTAGCTCAAACCAACCAGACAGGTGTCACTACTAACCGAGAATATATAAACATTCCTCTAACCCGAGAACAATCGGACCACCGTATCAGTGCGGCGGGAGTGGTAGTTTAGACTACCATACGAGCCTCACGGCGTCCCACCCTCCGGGTGCATCTTATTGCACCCGAGTCGGTTGCGGTATTTCTACCGAGACAACCCCAGACGATCGAACCTAAATCTAACCGATCCACAACAAGCTATCCTGGAAGATACCACATAAAACAGAAACAGTTGGGGGGGGGAAATCAACCTAACAACTTACTCTGGAAACTCATAAAAACCGATATAACTCGGGGTAACTCGCCCCGCCTATCAAATCTTACTGTTCCTCTGAACGGTGCTACCTCCAGTCAAATTCTATTACCAAACTCAGATTCCAGAGCCCTACGGCGACGGTTCGTACAAACAGTGGTGTAATCATTCGCGGTTTTAATCCGCGCCTGTAACAATCTGATCTTTGCCGTAGACTCCTCAAAAAGCTTGGGTTCCAACTTAACCCGATCAGACGCATCTGTCCAACAGTATGGTGTCATACACCTCCTCCCGTACAACACCTCATAGGGTGCCACGTCAAACGTAGTCTGAAAGCAATTGTTGTACGAGAACCCTATCAACGCAACTGCTAGCCCCAAACTCCTCCAAAATCCAAAGTACAGATTCGCAACATATCCTCCAATATCAGAATCACCCGCTCCGACTGTCCGTCCGTCTCGTGGGTGATAAGGCGTATTCGGATGGAGTCGCGTGCCCGCTTCATGAAAAGTAATCGAACCGTCTTTGTAAAACGCGGATCACGGTCGATTCAATGGAGTCTGGTGCTCCATGTAAACGTACAACCTCACCGATGTAAAGCCGGGCAAGCTTCTCCGGAGGGTGCAGCGACCGAATAGGCGAAAGTGTACGCACTTTGTCACCGATCCACAAAAACCCAGATAGCATCATGATGAAACCGTGTCAGGGCAGTGCAGTCAGAAAGTCCATAGTAACACTACCCCACTTCCAGACTGGAATGGGCAAGGTCTGCAGTGTCCCTGCCGGTTCCTGATGCTCACACTGCTCGAGTGTGGCCCCTCTAAAATATCATTCCAGAACTCCTGATCCTCTAGTACACAAAGGCGGTCTCAGAAGTATAGCAATCCTTGCCTATCTTGAAACGTCGATAACACATAAACCCTTATCTTCCCTAGATAACTTCTTCAATACCAAATCTCTACCTTGCGCTTGCGCATCCTATCAAGCCACTCGGAATGTATAATAAGTGTAATAACTGAGCACGCTCCCGTAGCTGCCACACTGTGCCAAAGGCACGTCGGATCACTCTCCTCGGATCGGTCACCAACATTTCCTCTCTTAATTAAGCCGGTATACTTCCTGCTCAGAGCATCGGCAACCGCGTTGCCCTTGCCAGAGATGTACCCGATACTACAATCATAGTCCTTAATGTATTCGAGATTTCTGCGCTGCCTCATACTAAGCTCCTTCTGTGTAAACAGATATTTCAGACTCTTATGGTCGGTAAGAATCTGAAATTTACTACCAAACAGATATTGATTCCAATGTTTCAAATAAGCATAAATTATTATAGCCAACTCCGGATCATGTGTCGGTTAGTTCAGCTCATGCGGTCGCAGCTGCCTCGACCCATAAGCTACCACAAAACGCTCCTGCATCAACACACATCCCAAACCAGACGTGAAAGCATCCGTATAAATCACATACGGTAAGATCGGATCTGAAAGAGTCAGAATCGGAGCGTTAGTCAACTGCCACTTCAACTCCGGAAAATTCTGCTCACACCTATCAGACCAGATAAACGGTTGACCCTCCTTGGTCAAGCTGCGTGAGCGGAGATGCCGAATAGAAAACCACAGTACAAACCTCGATAAAATCCTGCTAACCCTTGGGAGCTCTTGATCTCCGTGCCGTGGTAGATTGTTTCCAATCCCAAATTGCCTTCACCTTCTCTGGATCCACAGACAGACCATGCTCGAGATATAATGTGTCCCGAGAAAGGTGACTTCCCGAATCAGAACTCACACTTTGAGAATTTAGCATAAAGCTGATGTTCCCAGTGTCTGCAGAACTATCCTCGAAGCTCCCGATGCGAGTTCGCATCCCGAGAATATATCGAATATCATCAATAAAGACCACTACAAATGAATCCAGGTATGGTCGGAACACCCGATGCATCAGATCCAAGAATGCTACCGGAGCATTGGTCAGCCCAAATGGCATGACCGTAATCTCTGAGTATCCAAATCGGGTGCGGAAAGCGGTCTTAGGTATATCCTCCTCCTTCACCCTAAGCTGAAAGTATCCAGATCGGAGATCAATCTTCGAGAAACTCTCGAACCCCGAAGTTGATCAAAAAGATCGTCAATCCTCGGTAACGAATACTTATTCTTCCCAATAAGAGCATTCAACCGTCTGTAATCAACACAAAGTCAGAGTGTCCCATCATTCTTCTTAACAAACAGAACCAGAGCACCCCACGCTGAAGTGCTCGGTCGGACGAAACTCTTTTAATGTAATTCCTCCAGTTACTTCTTCTACTCCTGCATCTCAGAAATAGGCATCCGATAAGGAGGAATAGATATCGGAGCAGTACCCGACTGCAGGTGGATGTCAAACACAATTCCCCGCTCTTATGGTAATCCGGGCAACTCCTCCGGAAATACCTGCGGAAAATCTCGAACCAAGGCATACTATCTAACTTCAACCTAGTACCAGCCTCATTCAGACCATAACTTTCCCCCAACACCAACTATCGACAGATGATCCAGAATCTGCAACACTGTACCGTGCTGCGCGATAGTCAAACCAGTCGGAGTCGTGAGAGGTAGTACCTCTCCAGAAACCATAATGGTACGGGTTGCACAATCAATGTGCACAGAATTCTTGGATAACCAGTCCATCCCAAGAATAAAATCATAGTTCGGCGTGTCTAAAACCAACAAATCCGATACTGTCAAATGTCCGCCTACAGATATCGTACAGCCCCGATCCATCTCATTGGAAAACAGAAACTGACTCCCAGCAGTTTTTACTAAATGCGTTTGAGGCAAGGTACTAACAGACAGATGCAGAAATGTAACACTTTTCGGTGTTACAATGAGAACAAATGCTCCTGTATCAAATAACGCATGAACCGGTATTTCATTCGGAAATATAGTACCTTACAGAACTTCCTGCTGACTCCTGCCCTACAGTAAGAGGGCAATCCCGTACCCAAAGAGTATCAGACCTGCTACGTAACCATCGGCCCTCCTGCCGATAACAAATTCAACCTGAACGATACCTACTACAAATCGGATAAGATCGTGCCGGTGGTGCTCCCTCTCTACCTCTACTAAACTGCCCAAAACCGTAATTTCCGACCCGAACATTTTTCTTCACGAGAAAAATGTAAATTATATCCCGACTCCAGATCTTCCTCAAAAGCGCAAATCGAGTCCCGGGTCACTCCGGGAGCCGTTTCTCTGCCAGAATCCCGAAAATCGTCCGGGCAACCCCGGCCCGAAAAATATTTTCGCGGAAATGTCCGGTACACTGCCAGACACTAGAAATCAGATATCGGGTCAATCCGAACTCCGGTTCGAGAATCTGGAAGCAATCGGCCGGAGTAGCCGTTAACCCCCGGCCAACCGACTCAGACTAGCCTCCCTCCAGGAGTTTGTCAATTCCTGCAAACCAAGTCTCTAATACCTCCGGCCCTCCTCGGCCGCTGAACCTCGGGGGGGGATCCAAACTCTAAAACCTCTCCAAAAGTCCAACCTCGTCAGACTGGTGTCTCAGATCTCCCCGTCGTTGATAGGACCGACGAGAAGTCTAGGTGTCGTAGTGACCACCCTTGTCAGAGTCACTCACTTACCGATCCCAAACTATGGCGAGCAGTGGCTTAAGTCTCGCTATCACCACCTGATCAAAATGCCCTTACCGTGGCATAAACAGATTTTCCCCTGCCTACTGCCGCCCCTGAACCAGCTAGGCTGGCGGTAATACCAAATCAGAGAGGGGTCCCTACGGCCGCTAAGCCTCGGGGTGGTGAGTGTGGTTGTTCGGACCACGGGTTACGCTGAACCCGTATCCTATTCCACGGAGGTGTGGGATCTCAGTCCCGCCCCTCAGGTACCAAATCACGCTATTCGCGTGTAGTACACAATTCCTCAAACCAAGTCCAACCAGAAAAACAACTTATCCCAAACCAAATTTCCAAACCATATACCAACTCAACCCATAACCAACAGTTCAAACCCTATCTCTCGGAGGCGTGGGATTACAATCCCCCTCCCTCCGGTCGCAAAACACACTGCCTACGCGTGTGAATCCAACCTGAGACAGTTCAGACCAAACAGAGTCCAGACAAAAATCGGTCACTCCTAATCTCTACAGAAGCTAGCAGCAGTTTTCTAAGGCTCTGTAGTGTAATGCAATGCATGATGCAGAGATTCTTTTTCAGAATCTCACAACCAAATATTCAACTTTAAACCACAAAACCAAACCATGCTCATAACACAGAAACACCACACAAATCACCCAAGATTCATAAAAGTACCTCAAATTTTCCAAAGTGCTCCAAAGAACCGCCCGCTGCTCCACATCCATTCCGAAACGGTTCAAATAAGGAGGTGGCCAGTCTCCGTACAGAACCGCCCCAGAATGAAACGTAGAACGGTGGCTTGTACCTCGAAGTCACTTCCACAGTTACTTACCCATGAACAGACTTAACTTACTCCAAAAGTCCACCCTCGGACTTGTATACTTGCCTTCCACATTCCATACCCAAAACCAACATACTTTACCTTTTGGGTCATTCCGACCCGACCTGCTCTGATACCAACTTGTCACAGCCACCCCGCCCGGTTGCGGAGGCGGAGCCGGCCGCGACGTCGGAAACAGGAATTACGGCGGAAAGCGTGGCAACGGAGCATCGAGCTCCAAACAAAACCGTCAAGTAACAACTAGCAACCTAAATACTCATGCAAGGCAAGTATACGAATAATCCAACTTTCACCACACAAGCAGTTCATGGTATATCCCATTTCAATCATCGCCACAACACAAGTACCAAATCCATAATATAGCAATTCCGATGTAAGCAAGTCATGGCTCCGCCCGCGACACGAAGACAGATAAAGCGAAGTTATTCCAGATATAGACACATATACAAAACCATGATCTGATCTATATGCATGCGATTCTGACTCTGAGCCATTAAACAAAATCCTATATATATATATACCTAAGTGCGGAATCGAAGCCTCGCGCTCAAGAATTCCCGCACGTGGTACTCTTCTTCTACTGAGAACCCAATATGTCAGGAAGCACCGCGGATCTCTATTCCGCTGGTTGCTTGTCAGACTGCCTGAAAGAGGGTAAACAAATAAAGGGTGAGTCCTCGAAAGGACTCAGTAAGGGCTTAAGGTAAAAGTGCAGTTTGCCCACAGGGCAACAATCTGAACTCGCAAAAGCAGAATATCACAACATATGCATGTACATATAAACATAAAGTATAACGAAAATCAGAAACCAACATATGCGGTCCAACCGCCGAGCGACCAGAACGTGACCCTCAGCGGAGGTCGAATATACTGGTCGAGCGAGCGAAGCACGGTACCGGCTGGGGTCGCGAGCCCCAAACTGTCGTAGGGTCACAGAACAGATGTATCGGCACTCCTGATGCGGATACGCAGAATGTCGGCACCCCTTCAGTGCGGACACACAGGCAATGTCGGCACTCCACAGTGCGGATACGCAGAATGTCGGCACCCCTTCGGTGCGGACACGAGCAATGTCGGCACTCCTGGTGCGGATACGCGAGAATGTCGGCACCCCCTTGGTGCGGACACGAGAGCAAACATATAATAATAACAAGAATACATAAACATAAACGAAGTAACATTACACGATAACCATATACGAGCAGAATAGGAACCCGGGCCTCTAAGGTCATCCGGGCCTTGAAACAGAACAAACGTACATTTTACCGAATTAAGCCCTTACCTCTGAAACGCTGCCCCGCAGCCCAAAACTCGGAAAATCCCGACTTCCGACCCGTAATGCACAACTTGGCTCCAATGGTCCCACGCTACTCCACCAACGCAGAATCAAGCTGGGTAACCATAGTTGAGTCAGAACACATCCTAATAACTCCAGAAAGAAATTTCTGTACAAACCCGCACTTTCCCGGAAAATTCCACAGAAAGCTCGGTTTTACAAACCGAGCCTGAACATTGTTATTCCAACACCACTAAACCCATTCCAACCCTTAAACCCGCATTCCAGACACTTTTCCCGGTAAACTCGTATAAATCTAACTTTCTCATTTCTAACCCGAAAATGATATTTCAACCAAAATTAGTCTTCCCCTTCATCGAAACTTACTTCTCTTCATATCTAAGTTCTTCTTGGGTGAGTTTTGGCATGTGCACAACCTGTGCGCAAGCCTGTGCGCTGTGCACAAGCCTGTGCACAACCTGTGCACAATCTGTGCGCAAGGTTGTCTGTGCGCGCAAGCACAAGTGCACAATCTGCGCAAGGCTGTGCGCTGCACAAGGCTGTGCACAATCTGTGCGCAAGGCTGTGCGCTGCGCACAAGGCTGTGCACAACATGTGCTGCAAGCGCAAGCTGTGCGCTGCGCACGCATATTTAAATCTTGCACACCCAAGAGCTTTAATTTACACATCAATAATTCGGCATTTAGGGTTTCTTCAAACTAAGGAGTTTTTCCAAAATCCAACCATAGATTCTTACTCCTCTCAAGCCCAAGAATAACATACTAAAATTTGGAAGCAAGAGGATCATCAAAACTCATAGCAAAGAACAAACACAAAATCCTCTCTAAACCCATTTTCCATCCAAATTCATGCTTCCAACCTTACAAAGAGAAGAAGAGGAGAAACTTACCAATGATTTGCACCCAAAACCTTGTTGATTCTTGGCCAAATGAAGAACCAAAGAAGCTTCATGAATAGTACCCATGGCTGCCTTTGTTTCGGCAGAGAAGGAAGAAAGAAGAAGAAAGAAGAAGAAAATGAAAAGAGATGGATTAATAAGTTTTTTATACTTTATATATCCCATACTTCTCTTCTTTTAAATAACACAAAGACATGTGTCCCTCATGTCTCCCAATGCTGCCGAAAAACTGATTGCTGCCCAACTGCCCATGCTGAATACGTTTAATTTTTGTGGCCAATTACTAATTTAACTCCCAATTTCTCCGAAAGTTCCAATTCTTTTTGCCCAAAAATAATTACCGGATTCCAAAATTAATGAAACTCGGACACAATCTTCAGAATAATATAACATTCACAGAACATTTTTCAAAAGTTCATTTGCCTTTCCGGAGTGTCCTACCGAGCTCGCTGAACCCGAACCAAAACCCGACGTGCGAGCGTGTCAACCTTAACCGAAATTCCGTCACTCCAAAATTCTATAAAAATACCCATAAATTCCATCTTAAATTCAAACACAACTTACCCCAAAGCCGACAGAAAATTTCCATCCCGAGCCCCGGGATTCCCGTCCCGAGCCCCGGGAGTCGCCCGGAACCGAACGTTCCGCCCCAAATATTAAACTCCACAAACACCTCCGGGACATTCTCACGACTCCAAAACTGCAAACGGCTTCCCAAACTGAGATCTCAAGAGCGCTACCGAGCCCGCAGACGTCCCGAGGCGACCCCGACAACCCCGGCGCAGAAAAATATTTTGGCGGAAACGTCCGGGGGACCCACACGACCTCAAATACGGAAGGGTTCGCCAAAATGATACTCGGATAGGGCTCGGGAGCCGTCTGAACGCCGAACAACGTGACCCGCAGGCCAAAACCGGAGCTCCGGGTCACCCGGTCGCAACCCGCTCGGGGTGACCGTAACATTTATTTATAGATTATTGAGTGAAATCAAAGTAGACCTTTTATTAGATATCTTACTTGAGAATGTTTATATAATCATTGTAGTCATAATTAGTTGAGATCAACCAAAGTAGTTTAATAACTCCTGCATAACAACAAGAGTAAAAGGGATCATAAGACTTGCTAAAGCAAGGAGCAACAACCAATGTTTTTTGAGGCAATGAAAGTAATCCTTGATGATAGTAGGACACTCATTGAATGATACCGGTATAGCGGTCACTATTAAGGACCGACGTGTATGAGGAGCTTAGTACACGAGACAACATGTGATAAATTATCAATGCTGGGAAAAGTCCTACAGACATGCTAACTTCGCATATGCACTTGCATTGGCATCATTATCATTTTCATCATATTCATATTTGGTATTATTGCTATATCTTGTGGTGATAATGTTTTGCAGGTTCAACCTCTTACTAAGTATTTTCGAATACTCACGTCCTTAATATGTTTCTGTGCAGATATAAAGGGTAAGAGACCTTCTCGAGATTGAAGGGTAGCGTTAGAACATGATCGATCATTTTTTCAACCACATCTTGCTTGCTTAAATAAAACAAATGTTGCAGGTTACCAATGAGCTTAACTTTTCCAGGTATGGAGTTTTCCCTCTCTACCTGTGTTCTGCTTCAATTGACTCGAATAGTGGACTGTTGTTTCTTCTTTAATGTTCATTGGATTTATGTCTGTGTCGATTGAGGCGCTGTTTCTTTTTGGCTTTTCTTTTAGTAGACACTTATGCAAGGAACAGTCAGTTTTTAGCTCATAGAGAGCTTATAAGGTGGATATTGGTTGTCTTCGTTTATCTTGAGAATGTTGCGCACTGGTGTCTACATTTCCAGATTTCTTCCTGGATTTTTGAGAGGTCCAGAAGGATTTCAACTCCGAGGTTGAAGTTTGGCATTATTCAAGACATTCATCAAGGAATAGAGGCTACTCATCTTCTATCCCTACGTTATTTACTTATATTGTTGTTTTATTTAGTTTCACCTTATCTTTTTAACCATAATTTGTTAGTCTTGCAAGATTTTTGCTTGTATCTACTTAGAGCCATTAGTCTAACGTATTCTAGGAATTTGAGTCTTGCTTGTTTCAATTCTCAGCGACAGCGGTGCTATTTGAATGAAAATCTTTCCTTAATAAAAAAACAAACATATGCTCCGTACTTGCTGTTGCGAACCACCTAGATGCGTAATTTGCTACTGCTAACGACTGTAACTTTAATGTTGGATAATGACGAATGGGCCGGTCATGTCCATAGAGAGAGAGAGAGAGAGATGTTGAAAATGAAAGGCGTGAGTGAGTAGAGCCGGCCAAGTTGGCCCATTCCGGCCCATTCTCTATTTAAAATATCTTTTGGTTTTTGTTTTTTTTCTTTTGAAACCCAAATTTGGAATATCCCGTTGTTGTGGTTGGGTTGGCTTACCCGAACTTTTCACTGTAAAGCAAAATAAGGACCTGGCAATAGGAGCAGCACAGTTTTCCTCAATTATTGATCACCATCATAATTTATTTTAGGCTAAAATAGAACGCATTTAGTATCCTCAATTATAATAAAATGAATCATTAAGGGTCTCAATAAAAAACAGTGCAAATAAAACTTGAATTATAGAAAAATGCTTCAAAAAGATCTGACCCTCATCTACTCTAAAACACTATAATTCAGAACCTTATATGTATTATTTTTTTATTGAGACCGTTAATCGCCCATTTCTGTATTTTGGCCTTTATTTTATTAGCCTCAACACTCAGTCAAGGCCAGGGTCCAACTAACTGACCAACTCCCCCCTCGAAAAAAAAATCGGCAGCAGCATCGCCCAAATTCGTTTTTTACTTTTGTTGCGGTCAACGTTTTGGGCATTTCAACCCACTCGTTTATCTCATGGTAATTGGACTTTGGTCCATCCACGTATCATTAACGGAAAATGGGAGGCTCACCCTCTGGGTGGTCTACCATTCTACAACTTAACGGCTTCTCTATTGGACGGAGTTAAACATGAGTATTGAATCTGGCCACTTACACTTACAGACCTGACATGCACACTGACATGCACAGAATACCCACAGAGCAAACATTGAAATTTTATTGGCACAATAACAAAAGTAACATATGTATTATATCCTTTGTCTAAAAAAGTCCTCACTTAATGAACTTTTTAATTTTGAAAAAATCTTCAAATTCTCGATAACAAATACTCCTAGTACTTATCTATATAGTTGGTTTAGAAAAAAATAAAAAAAATTATTCCTGCACTTTAAAAACTCATTCTTTAGGATGAAAACTCCAAAACAAAATTTATTTATTTAAAACACAAGTTTATTTATTTTAACACAACTTTTCCAAAGTTTTAAAAATAACTTCTTTTCTTATATTTTTTCTAGAAGGAGACATAGGAAAAACATGATTATGTGCTATTTAATTAGTTTTGGAAGATTTTTCCAACTTTTATATTCAAACATTTATTTATACAAGTTGTTGACTTAACAACTAATTTTGTTTGGGTTGCTAGTTAGACTGTGTTTAGAGTTTACATAATTCATAGTGATATTTTTTTCGTATTTCCATACCGTTTTATTATTTTAAAATTTAATTTGGTTCTTTTCTCTTTATCATTTTTCAACCATTTTATTAAAAAAGTGTTTTTCCTTTTTCTGAAAAGATTAAATACTGTTTTTTCCTAATTAAAGAAAATGTCAAACAAAAAAAAATAAAAAAGCAGGAAGAAGGGATAAACTGTTTGAGTACAATCAAACGGAAAAAGAAAGAAGAAAATTCAAACAAAAAAGTAAAATGAAAAAGATTTAAAAATTAGAAAACCAGAAAAAAAAAAAGAAGAAGAAGAACGAAAAATGGGGAGCAAGTAAGCAGTATCGTAAATCATTCAAGTTTTTCATAGAGTGGATTAATTGATGAAGTATGAGCAAATTGAAACTTCAAAATTATCTTTAAATTGAAGAAAGAAATGCATTGAAGAAGGAAGTGCTGCAATCAAGGGGTTGAAAAACAAGTGCAAAAAATTAGAAAAGAAGCGAAGAAGCAAAAATTAGAAAATTGAAATTAGACACTACTCTAACAAAATTGGAAATTAAAATTTACTCTAGCAAAATTAGAAACTAGACATTGTTCAAACACAATTGAAGATATGATAATATATATTTCAAGAAAATTTAAAAGTAAACAAAATCTGAATTGGACATGATTTCAACAAAACTGGAATTGGATATTACTTTAACAAAATTAGAAATTGAATACTTCTCCAATAAAAATGAAAATTGGATATTTCTCCAACGATTTTGAATTGAACTTTGCTTCAGAAAAACTGGAATTATACATTACTCCAACGAATTTGAAAATTGGGCATTGGACCAACAACATTGGAATTAAACTTTGCTCCAATAAAATTGGAAATTGGATAGTCCTCCAACAAAATTGATAATTGTATAGTACTGCAACAAAATTGGAAATTGGACAATACTTCAATAAAATTGGAAATTGGATAGCCCTCCAACAAAATTGGTAATTGTATAGTTTCCAACAAAATTGGAAATTGGACAATACTTCAATAAAATTGGAAATTGGATAGCCCTCCAACAAAATTGGTAATTGTATAGTACTCCAACAAAATTGGAAATTGGACAATACTTCAATAAAATTGGAAATTGACATTTCTCCAATATTTTTAGGAATTAGACTTTGTTCTAACAAAATTAGAAATTAGACATTGCTTAAATAGAATTGAAGATAGAATAATGCTCCAACAAAATTAAAAATTTAACAAAATTTGAATTTGGCATGGGTCCAACAAAATTGGAATTAGATACTACTCCAACAAAATTGGAAAGTGAAAATTTCTCCAAAAAATGAAAATTGGACAATTGTCCATAGAAAATGGAATTGAACTTTGCTCAAACAAAAGTGGAATTGAACTCTGCTCCAAAAAAGAAAAGAAAAGTATTGCAGTAAAAAAGATGGAGAAAATATCTCTTTTCAAATGATCACACCCAATGTTCACCAATTTTGGGAAGAAAATTTCCTAAAATTGACTGATTCAACACAACCATGTTCACAAAAGAACATAGAAAAATCTAAATTTTAAATGAAAATAGTGATGGAAAGCGTTTAGTAACCAATATCACTCGGTCCTTGGTGCATACTATATTAAAATGAAAAGATAGGCGATCAATACTTTTTCTTTTCTTTTCTGATGATCAACGACCGTCAATACTAAATTAATATATAATAGTTTATCTGTCCTCTCCGTGGATCTGATGCATATGATATGATGATTAAATGTACCTATGTTGTGTTCTTTCCACCAAAAAGTGGTAAAAAAGTAGCAACCATTTAAATTTTGGAGGAAATTTTGTGAGAGAAATTTTTTTTGAGATTGATAAATTTTTCGAATTATTGTTAACTTTTTTGTTAGCTTTTTTTATTATTGAAGAACACAACTATAATAGTTTACGAAAAACTTCTTCCCGAAATGGCAATGAAGAGTAGCTGTGGGATGGGGACAGTGCTAGAGGAGCTAGCTCCTCAACTGCGCGCATTTATGGTCATGTGGTTGAAAAATTCTCTAGGATGGGGGCAATGATTGGATGAATGATTATATAAATTGAAAAAAGCTATATGTTGTAAACGAAATAAATCCAAAATTTTGAGAATATGTGATTTCGTATAGAACAATTACACGTTAACTATATGAATTTTGGTTAATTTGTGAAATTTTCATTATTATGATATGTAAGTTGTAACTATTTTTATAAGCATACATTATTTAAGTTTCATAATTTGGATATTGTGGCCCTATTGGGAAAAATAATCGTGGTTATTATAGTAAGTTTTAAAGGACGAATGGTGTATTTTTTTCAACGTTACTAACTTTCTAAATTTCACTTCTTTTATGTTAGAATAGGTAGTCAAATATAAATATTGATGAATTAAAATCCAAATACTATGAGTTTGAGCATTAAAAAATTAAATGTAAGTTTGCGCAATCTATAATTTTTCGCTAGATGTGTTCATTTAGAATGAGAAAATTATTTTGGAAATTTGGAGATGTGTTTTTTTATTGATGGATGAGATTTATCATGCGAGTAAGGAAGTTTGAGGGAAATGTTATAGTATAGAAAATTGATGGTAAATTAATGGATTCAATGTTGTTTTAAAGGGAATTAAGTTGGAGCAATATATAATTTTCAATTTTTCTGGAGCAAAGTTTAATTTCAATATTGTTTGACAAATTTCCAATTTTCAAGTTTGCTGTAGCAGTTTTGATTTCCAATTTTGTTGGAGCAAAGATCAATTCCATTTTTTTTTAGAAATGTCGATTTTCATTTTTGTTTGAGAAATTTTCAATTTTCAATTTGTTTGGAGTAATATCTAATTTCAATTTCGTTGGAACATTATCATATCTTCAATTTTGTGTAAGCAATGCCTACTTTATAATTTTGTTAGAACAAAGGGATCTATTTCCCCATTTTATTGAAGAAATGTCCAATTTTCATTTTTTGGAGAAATGTCAATTTCCAATTTTGTTGAAGCATTGTCGAATTTTCAATTTTGTTGAAACATTTTCGAATTTCCAATTTAGTTGAAGCCTTGTCCAATTTCCAATTTTATTGGAACAAAGTTTAATTCCAATCTCGTTGGTCCATTAATGTTCGATTTCCAAATTTGTCGAAGTAGAGTCTGATTTCCATTTTTGTTGTAGCAATGCTCAAATCCAATTTTCTTAGAGAAATATCTAATTTTCATTTTTATTGGAGAAATACATAATTTCCAATTTTGTTGAAGCAATATCCAATTTAATTTTTTTTAATCATGTCCGATTCAAATTTTGTTTAAATTGCAGTTTTTCTGAAACATTATCATATTTTCAAGTTTGTTTGAACAATATCTAAATTCTAATTTTACTGAAGCAAAGTCTAATTTCCAATTTTATTAGAGTGGTGTGTAATTTCAAATTTCAAATTTATCTTTCTCTGCTTCTTTTCTGATTTTTCTGCCATTGTTTTTCATTTTGATTGCAGCTTTTCCTTCTTCAAATTATAGATAAATTTGAAGTTTCAATTTGCTCATACTTCATCATTTAATCCACTCTATAAAAAACATGGGTGATTTAAAGTGCTGCTTAATGAACCTGTTTTTCAATATTTCTTTTGTTTCTTCTTCTTCTTCCTTTTTATGGGTTTTCTCATTTTCAAATCTTTTTAATTGACTTCTTTTGATTTGACCAGAACTTCTTTTTCTTCCCCCCACCTTTTTTTGTCAATTTTTGGTTTCATTGTATTCTTCTTTTTTATTTTCTGTTTTTACTCAAACATTTTCTTCCTTCTTTTTTTTTCTTGTTTGACATTTTCTTTAATCAGGAAAAACAATTTTTAATCTTTCAACAAAAAAAGAAAAACACTTTTTAATTATAGAATGATCACTTTAAACGTGAAATGCATTAAAAGTGACAAAAAGGAAAGGAACCAAATAAAATTTTAAAATAATAAAAATACACGAAAATACCAAAAAATATCAATAAATTACTTAAACTCTAGACACAATCTAAACTAGTAACCCAGACAAAATGAGATGTTAAGTGCCAACAACATCTATAAATGAATGTTCTATTGGAAAAATCATCCAAAACTAAATAGCCCATGAACATGTTTTTCCTAACTTTCTTATAATTTTATGGAAAATTTTATAGAAGTAAACAAAGTTATTTTTAAAACTTTGGAAAAGTTATCTGTTAAAATAAATAAATTTATGTGTTAAATAAATAATATTTTTTGGAATTTTCATCATAATAAATGAGTTTTTCGTAGTGTAGGAATAAAGTGTTTTATTTTTTCTAAACCAACTATTCACATAAGTACTAGCATTTGCTAATGAGAATTTTAAGATTTTTTCAAAATTAAAAGGGTCATTAACTTTTAAAAAATTGTGAGGACTTTTTTGGACAAAGTTTATAATACATGGATTCCTTTTGATATTGTGCCAATAAAATTCAATGTTTGGGGCAGACATTGTGTGCGCGTCAATGCTTGCTTGCCAGTCCGTCTGCAAGTGCAGGCCAAATCATTAACGATTTAGTAACTTAAAGTGTTTGTTTTTTTTTTTTGAGATTTATATTACGAAAAACAAAACTTTTCCAACTCTACGCACCAGAATACTAGTTTCAGTTTTTAAAAATAAAACAAAGAAAACTGGCGAAAAAGAACATATTGTGGTAAAAATTGAAGAAAGTTTTAAATTTTTGAGAGGGAATACTTTATATAACTGCTACAAGACCTTGAGCTTTGACTTTGCTAAATGGCATTATATGCTCCTATCCCATCAAGCATACCTCATTCCTTGCGCGTTAAAATGGGAGGGGATTAAGGTCCTACCCATTTGCACCCATACTTCCAAAACACAAATATTACAGGTGTGTTCTTTAAAAGAAAAAAAAAACTAAAGAGTTTGAGCCAATTTTTTCTCTGAGTGGAAGAAATTAAAAATAAATATGGAAACAAATTATATTTGGTGGAAAATCTGACATTGCTTAATCCCAAATAAAAATACGAAAATACTAGTATATGTTTTTTAGAGAGAGGGAATCCAGTAAAATAAAGAAATGTGAGATTAAAAAAGGGTGATGTATGTGGGCATATAATTACAAGGAAAAAGAGAAATGCTGAGAATCTGGGTTATATACATGCCGTTCAAATAGCGTCGTCCTCCACTTGTATACCTCAAAACTTTCCAAGTCTCTTATTTTCCTCTGGCTCTCTCTGATTCAATCAAACTCCTGGACAAGAAGAGAAGAGAAGAGAAGAGAAGCATCATCATCATCATCATCATCATCATCATCAGTTATGAAGAAATCGGGAATCTTGGCGGCGTCCGTGGCCGCAGCCTCCGCCGGCGTTGTCTCCGCCTTGGATTACAACAATTATGACCCAAATTCGTCAGAGGTACGTACATACCACCACCATATATCCTCAGTTTTTTGTTTTTGTGTGGAACAGAGCAGAGCAGTTTAATTAATTTGTAGTACTAGGAGGTGACAGAAAGAATTTTTGTTTGGGGCGGCGCAGGATCAGGATCATGAAAGGAAAGAAGAAGAGGATGAAAGGAGGAGGAGATCTGGTGCGGGGGGGAAATTCGCACCCAGGTTCGATGGATTGAGATTTATCGAAACTCTCGTCACTGCTCATCGATGATACTCCCCTATTTACTTATTATTGATCTCACACACACATATATATAGGACCATACATACACACATCTTTATTACTCCTACAGTAATTGGATTGGATTGAAGACTGTACTACTTCACTTCACTTCAATCATCGATATATAGTTATATGATACTACAAGTAATGCATGCCGCTCAGTTCACCTCCTTCTAATTAATCTAATCTCATCCTCGATATATAACAATAATAATAATAATAATGGTGGTATATGTACGTTGTTCTATTTCATTATATACTATTATATACTACTACATGACCCTTACCAAAAATAGCAAAAAAAAAGTGAAGGAAAAGATTTCGTGAAACCACATAGGATCCACGTTAGTACCAACTGTGCAAGTGGCTTTTTTTTCCTTCCAATCAGCGCTTAATTGTAGGAATTCAATGCATTCAATAATAATAAAATGGTAGCTGACTTTAAAACGTAATTAAGATCATTTAAAACAATTAATCCGTAACTGCAATTTAAATTAGAAATCAATCACATCTATCCTCACGTTAGAATCATTTTGATTGTCCAATCTTCTATTTGAAATCAAAATTGCATATAATTTTCTTAATTAACTATGTATGCCCATAAAAAAAGTTATGTATGGTAAGTGTTAATGAGTAATAAATACAACCTCAATTCCAATTAATTTTTTAATTACCTTTTACTCATTTATTTCCCTACTCCGTCCGCTTTACTTTGTCTCCCGCCTTCTTTCATCTCTCTCTCTCTCTCTCTCTCTTGCACAACCAATGTCACGAACGATCACCTTCTCCGTTCGTTCAACGCGTCGGTGACTTTTGTTGTCCCGACCATTGCACTCCATTGGAATGACTCTCTTTCCCTCGCCCGATTTCACTATCGCCTTCCCTGTGGTCACCCTCATCACCGGATGTCCAAATTTTAATAGCCCACAGTGCCTCTAATAATTTATATGTTGTTGTTTTTTATGGGTTTTACTTTTCTTTACGGAAACTGCACATAGTGTTGTTAAGATCTATGTCACCCATTCCCTTTTCGCAATTCATTTATACTACATGGGAATTTTACTGATACTATATAGAGTGCTTAGAATTAAATGGTAGTTTAGGCACGACTATTGATGTTCATCAAGATTCCTTTCTTATATGTGTATCAAATTTGTTGTTTTTTCATTATGTCGACATGATGATGGTGCATAATTGATTGTTATCTTTAGAAATCCAGTTGATCTGAAGAACGCAAGAGGAAAAAAGCGAATGATAGATCTTCATGGGCTGCAAGTTAGTTAAGTCATTCATGTGCAGAAGCATAAACTGGCAGAGTGGGTATAAGCAACCATACAAGGGGATTTTGCACTCCAGCAAGGTTTCATGTTGGTTAAAGAAGGCCTTGCCTACAAAAAACCTCAGTGAGGCTTGCTCCGAGTTGTAGCATAATGAGAATGATGGGACTAATCATTGGAAGACATTTGAAAGAGCAGAACATTCATTGGTGATGGTCATTGTAACCGAGTTGCATATGTACATGGAGGATGGAAACATTTGAAGCTCAAGGTGGAAAAAACACAAATGTGAAGAAAGTAGAAGAAAATTCACATTAAACATGATATGGACGCAGGAGCATCAGTGTATGAGTTAGGTTGATAAGAGTAAAATGTAGAATTGCATTTTGGTATCATCACAATCACAGGCTCTATACATAAGCATGCACAACTTGAATTTTCTTTTTCAATTGGCTGCTGTAACTTTGCATTCTAAGGGATGTGTTATGGCAGATGGGGGGATCCCATCCCAAGCCCGGTTAATGTGTGCTTGCTTTGCTTCTGACGAAACTGAAACCATGCATTTGGGGACGAGTCGCCGGCTCGGCATGTATGCTGATGATGTTCCGCGTTAATCAGTTTGTCGCAAATTAATGCGCACAACACTCAATCTCTGATTAATTCTTTTTCGGATCACTATCAGATCCCAAATCTTTTTAATTCTCCTTATCAATTTGATTATCTTCTCATCAATGACTCTTTTTGAAGTGTTAACCAACAAAATACTAGTATTCTATCTCTCTCTTTCTAAATTAGCGTAAAATAAATCATCGAAACATGCATATTTTTAATAAATATTTCCTGCCAAGAAATTGAGAAAATACATAAGCAAGCTTTGCGACCAAAATTAGCAAGTTATTGTGGGTCGCCCTTATGGCCTGAACCAATGTAATTAGTGTCTCAGACTCTCGGTCGGGACGGCAGCAGAAGTGATGCCTATTTTGACAAAAGTTTAGACACGACATAAATTCGGTCAAATCTCTCATTTAAAAGTTAAACCCCCTTATTATTAAAAAAAGAAAGAAAGCGGAAATGTAATCAGGGAAAGAGATGGGCGCAACATAAGGAGTGAGTAGTACTATGGTATGTGGGCCTCTATTTTCCACAGCTCTGGTTCATAATGATCCCCAGCATCATAGTAGAATATTTATTTGTTCAGAGATGCATAGATGAGGCATTGAATTACTAATTACAAGTAGACTTCTTTCAACCATGCATGAAGTTGGAACTTTTGTGTCATCAGCAAATGTGTATTTAAGTTTGAAATTAAGCTGATTGAAGCATGCATTTTGAGTATGTGTACAATATGTAACAGTTATACAATAACCAATATGGCTTAGCTACGTATAGTTAGCTGTGATTTGAGTTGAGATCATGAGATTAGAGAAACGAGAGAATTAGCAGAAATGACGTAGTAGTAGTAGTGATTAAAATTAGGCCGGGAAGTGATGATTTGTGCGTAGAAGCAGCAGCATTGTTCTTCCTGAGATTGGATTCGTTGCAGGTGAGGCCGTACTTATCGCCGCGGCACATGTTGGAGAAGAGTCCCGGCGGATATCTGCCGTAGATGTTGATGTAGCTGAACATGGTGGATGCACAATCAGTCTTCATGTCATTGATCTCGTCCGTGAATGGGCACGCGAATTCTTTCAGAGCCTCGCAGCACACAGTTAAAGGGTAATTCGGACCTTTGCACTTGCTCGTCAGGATCGTGTAGTTTTGGTTCTCAAAGTTCACGGAGCACGCTGCATCCGCATGCATACAACCACTGCTCTAATTACATCATTTCTTTTTTCACCAAACAAGGAAATGAAGAATAAATGAGACTTACAAGATTGAGCCTGAAGGAGGTTACGCCCCGTTAGTCCTCCATGGCATTGTAGCGCGTCATCTACAGATCAACAATTGCATTAAACAGATTTGTTAAACTTGATTAATAATGTATCATGACAATGAAATCTTTTTTTTTTTTTTTTAAAAAAAGAGTGATTACCAGAAATCAAGGTTGAAGAGGAACCACCAATTATTAATCCGGGCAAGATGAGGAAGATGTGTAGGAGGAGGTATACAAGGCGTTGATTGGAAGCCATGGCCTCTGTTATGGTGGAGACCACAGGAGGATCAATCTCCTCGTGACTTCTGACCAACGCAAACTTCTTTTCTTTTTCCACCTCTCTTTTTCATCTTTTCCCTTCGTTTACCACTAATGGACACAACACATACAAATGGAGGAGAGGAATTAGTTGCAATAAAAGTGGACAGTTTTTAATTTAAAATCGAGTAAACTCCGCCCATCATCCCTTAAGTTATACTCCCTCTGTTCCATAAAGATTGCAGCTTTTTTATCATTTTCACAATATTTAATCTACGATTTATTTTAATGAGTTCATAGACATGTAAAGTTGAATAACTAATATGAATCTCATAATTTGCAATATAAATTTTTTAAATATATTTTTTCTGAATTTTTTTTCACTATTTATCTTAATAAAATTTTGAGTCAAACACTGCTACTTAAAACATCAAAATCAAACACTAATTTTTATGGGACGGAGGGAGTATCAGTTACTATCGTAGTCTTATTTGGATCATGTTTTAAGATTTTGCAAAAAAATCTCCAACAAAAATGACAGCAACCATCTTCTTGTCACATTGACCTAAATAAATGAATTAGCCTGCAGGGATCAGTTTCTGGTGACGCAGCCCACCCAAACCAGCACCCATTCAATATGTGTCTCACCATCCACAGATCATGGGGGAATTAGTTGTTAGCAAATGTCTCTACTATGTCTTGTTTTACGGGCAATGGACCTGCCCATCCGAAGACGTCTATTTGTCAATGCATCTAATAGAACGACTATAGCGTCTTCCACTGCTTCAGCATGTTCAATCAATCCACACGACTTAAACTCTGGAACAGACTGCAACTCAGTAAGGAGTCCAATTGCCGCTGCCGCAGTGCAGGTTCGATCCCACGAAGGCTGAGGTCTGCATCAACATACTGTGCATGTTAAGCAAGATTTCAAGCAAGTGAAGTGTGCAAGAAGCCAAACAAGAGACCCAGGGGACGACATAGAGAAGAAACAAGAGGACTAATGATTGATAAAGATGAAAAACAGGATTATCAATAGTACTAAACATTACCGAAGTTTATGCATAGCAGATGCACCAGCTGAAAGAGATATACACGGGAATTCCTCTACTCCCCACACTAACTTTGCTTGTTCCTAACAGTAAAAAACCCAGAATGCTTCATCAAAGTCGGAAAAGCAATCAAGTCTCTGGACTAATGGCAGTCCTCCAATTCCCGTGAACCCTAATAATCAGTCTCAAACGTCTTTTGTGCCACTTTCTTCTTTATTTAAGCACATCCTTATTCCTCATTTCAGGATTCGGTTACAGTATTTCTTGGTTCCTGTTAAACTTTACCAATTCAACCATTTATATACATAAAACTACTGGTACAGCGAAAAGAAGTGCCTCATGGATTGAGACATGGCTTGAAGATGTGTCTGGGCAGACAGTTGTCATCACGATAGGTCAAAAACAGGGGGCATATGAAGCAGGGGTAGAGCGGTAGAAAGAAACCAGGGACCATAACTGATATATAAACCACAACTAGGAGTGTTGCACAGAATGCAAAGAGAAGGTAAAGCAAAATGCTTTACTAACCTTCAAGCGTCTGAACATTGCTCCAGAATTGCTCCATGTGCCATCAATCAGAACAAAGTTCAAAATTGAGTTTCTGTCTTCCTGTGTATCGGCAACAATAGGATAATAACCGAAGAGTGGACCAAATAAAAAAAAATGTTCTTAAAACAAGATATACAAAATCTGTGATTGAAATACATTGTACACGTAATTACAAAATATGCATATATGCAGAAAGTAAGTCGTTTGGCTAATGCCAATGCTAAAGCACTTAATATACTCTTATTATTTTCATGATGGAGGCCCCTCTCAGTGGAAACAACTTTAAAGCATATAAAGCAGCCATAAATATGTAACAGCAATTTGCCCAGTCAATTTTTATTTTAGTTAATCAATCACCCAAGTCCCAGTCCCAGTCCAAGTCCCAATTAATAGGTGTTGGTCATACAAATTATGTTTCAGTTTTGCTTGGATGGAGGCATTTCAATGTAATCCCTAAAGGAGTCAAACTTTTTGAATAACTCTTCAACGCAAATCTATCTCTGCAAACATCTCCCAGATCCTTTGAGTATAACCTCCTAATCTAATACCCCAATCCGTCTACAGGCTTACCTTGCATACTGGCAGCAAACCCATCTAAGCTTCCTTCCTAACCTTGCCTTTAATTGGGGCTCGTTTTCAGTCTCATTTCAAGTCTATTGGCAATGGAAGCGTATGACTGAAATAATTCACTCCTGAAAAGTTCTTGACTAGTAGCATTACAACGCCTTTTTTCAGTCATGAATTTAAAATAAACTTAATTCCATAAAACCAGCCTTCAGATTTACTGATACGTTGTAATAAAAAAATTTTAAAAAAAATTCTAAAGCCTTCTTTGTTTTTCTTTTTTCAGCTTCACTCACACTCCTAGATCCATCAGCTAGGACGACATCACTAGGGTAAAATCTTCTAATGTAATTTTAGGTATTGGCCTCCCCATTATTCATTTTCGTTATTCTATTTCGACAAATCTTTGTTATGATAAATGGGAAGTTGAATCCTTTATCAAACAAAACCTCCTAAATCTGCTTACTGGTGTAATCACTTTAGAAATATTCCCCTAGTATCATAAATGGCCCATTGCAGGCTTGGGATTACTGGAAAAAATTTTTGCTAATAGGTACAACTAAATGCAGGTTAATGGAGTAGATCTAAGATGCATCACCATAGGAACTGCAAAAGATAGATAGGCCAATAGGTCATTGTGCATGCGTAGAACGATATCATCTAAACAGTAACAAGTGCATGGTGGAAAAAAAATGTAACAATTAAAAAAGGGTGGAGGGAGTATATTATTAGCTGAAAGAAAAAAAATTAATTAATCTTCTGAGATCAAGATAGTACCATGTTAAGCAGGCTTGCATCTGCTGAAGGTTCATGTGTGAATGTATCTTGAACTGAGCTTGACAATGTATTTTGATTTGGGTAAAGACACCAGATTTTACTTTTCCCTGAAATGCAGCAATGAAAAATAATTTTACCAGACAAATTGTCATCATCTCTTAGAACTTATAGTTAGGTTAGCATGAGATTAAGAAGCTCATTATCATAATCCTACTCTTCATAAGATTGTTGCACTAACTTGAGTATTGATCCCTTACTAAGACCCTTCCTGATTGTACCTAGGTACGTATTAATACATAGTTAAGCAAGAACATCTCCAAAGTGGCGCAATTTTCAGATTACAAATAATTGTTTCTGTGAACCAAACAACCAGTAACTTTTAGATATGCAAAAACTTGAGAGACATGAATCACCTGCTTTCTTAAATGCATTCCACATATTCTCTTCATCTTCTGCAATGCCATAAAGGCACAATGTTGCAGATTGAACACCAAATACTTGCCATAGTAATTTTCCAGTATTATTCTGCCGCAAGAAATCCTTCAGGAAAAAAAAACTACATATCATCATCTCAGAAGACACAACAATGAGAAATCCCAAGTTACCAAACAACCTATATGTACGCAAACCTTTGGGTGCATATACAACCAGAACCTTACACCATGCCACAGAGTACAAGGCTTGACCTTTGAACACATACAATCTTCGGAAGGAAGCCAGCACTGCATGATTGGGCCACTATTGTAAAAAAGGCAAAACAGTGTTGGCCTTGTAGAATATGGAAAACAAAACTTGATTATCCTCATTGGGAAATTGTAAAAGTTGATGCTAAGTACCAACTACATATACCTTCTGACAAAGGTAGCCTCTACTTCCAAGCAACCGACATGCTATTTGGCGAGCAGAATAGAACTCAAACTTTTTCTTAGAATCATCCAAAGCTTGATACGTAGCCCTGTGCTTTTTATCCTCCTGTATTCTAAAATCCCCCTGGAATACCGGCAGTCAGCTAAAGAAACAAGGGAATCTTGAATCATGCATAAAAATCAAACTCGGCTTCAAAAACAGGTCAAAGTTTTAAGTAAACTAGCTTCACCAAGCTCTTTATATGGGGGGGAAAATTCTGAAAATTTTCATATCATGGATATCTTCTTCGTACTGCTGTATGTATGGATTCCTAGTGATCTCTAATCTAAAGTAATCACTATGATCCAGCCATCCGTTACCATCCAAGCATACAAGAAAGGAATTAGAAAATGCTTTCATCTGCCTAAGAAAACGAAGTCTCACCCATTATGCCACAACAATAAGTGGGAAGAATCAGAAGTTTATCCTTGACTCTACACTTTGTAACAAATACTCCGTATATTATAAAAATCAAGCACGGTCCAACCAATTAAACCAAATGCGACCTGAATAAGTTACCGATATGTCGCTACTGCTGTTACTGCTAAGCCATTCACTTGAGGTAATAACTTGTAAGGCATTGATTTTATCTTTCGTTTCGTTTTATTTAGGCCAGCAACATAGTATCAGACGTCTATTAATTTTTTCATAACTTGCAGTTACTTAGAGCTCCAGCCAGGCTTCAGGTTCGAAGAGAAGAAGAAGCACACGAAACAATAGCAAGAGAAGTTACGATTGAGTAAGTTAAAACCTGCAGTTTTCCGCCAATGCCACCAAAAACCATTTGAACGTCGCTATTTTTCTCCAGAAGCTTCAAGTCCTGGATAACTTCGTTGACCATGACGGGGACAGGTGAGACACAGCCCCATCCTCTCCACTCTTCCAAGGTGATGTGACCGGTGGAGTGGGCTTCTCGGGTAGAGGACCGAGAAGCAGAGCTCATGGAGAAGTGGCGGCGAGTGGTTGAACGAGTGATGGCTACAGCTGCGGCGGAGAGTCTCAGAGGATCCGAGAGTCTAAATGCTAGAACCTCGGGGATGGTGGCGATGAGCATGGCTTTTACTTTTGTGGAAATTCCGCTGTCCGCTGCATCCACATCGCAGAATTTGCCCCCCAACGAACAGTCCTGGAAACGTTGGGCTGGGCCTTCACGGGGCACTGGGCTTTAAGAACATTCCCTCAGCAGTTTCGGCCCATAGGAATTTCATTTCATCTTTCCGGGCTTACTTACAAATGTAGGGGTCTGGGCCTGGGCCTGGCAGAGGTTTTGGGCTTCCAAAGGAAACGTGAAAAGACAGTGGGCATTTATCCTTTCAGTCCTGATCAGTTTAACTGTTCAGCCAGCACATGACATGGCCCAAATTATGAAAATTATACAGTCTCCTTGAAACATTTGGCTTTCAAAATACATTTGATTGCGATTTCTATCATTTTTAGTGGAAAAGGTTTTTGAAAAATAGGTTCGTGAACTACATAAAAACGAGTTACTGTTTGTGTACAAAGAGTTTGAATTTATAATTCAAATTATTACTCAAATAAAATTATTGGTTGAATGTTGAAACTTTTATGTTTCAAACAAAATGGAGAGATGTAGCAACAAAAAATATGAATCTTTGAGGCCAATACTCTTAAATTTACAGCTTACGAGTTACGTCTCACTGCAAGAACTAATAATAATCCGCTAAACTTAACAAGGAGAGTTAATGGAATAATAATAGTAGTGTTAATTAAAACATAAAGATAGTAGCAAAAGTTAATATGAATTTAAAAGCCTACCACTTAAATGAGCATGAATAAGTCGCCCTTTTCCAAAGCCGCCACCATCGAGCAGCACTCTCTTCTCTTCTTCCACTTCTTTTCCAAAGGTGTTAAGCCTTCCCAAATCTCTCCCCCTTTTTCAACCATCGTTTAATTCGTTCATGGGATCGTCTTTCTCTTTTGTTCTACACTTTCGATTGGCCCCGGTGTATTTCTTCTCCTACAAGTTTTCTACTTGTTCAACAAGTTCCCAACTTCTTCTCCGAGTTTTCGGCCACGGATGCTCTAGGTGCTAATCTCGTTGGCCTCCAGCTATCTCTCAAGCAGGAGGAACCACTTTAGCCATCAGATGTTGTCCTTGTGCAAATAACGGCGCCGACTTTGAGAATATCTTCAATTGGCGGGACGAAGAAGAAGATGAAGATTTCGAGTACGACAGTTGCGGTGGTGGAACAAGCCCTCCTAGGGTTGGGGCATCCAGCCTGCGGGCGATCCACGGTGGATTATCTACTAATTTTAATAATTGATAGGGTCACCAAAACTTTACTATTTATGTTTTCTTGAACCTTATTGGACTTTTTCGTTAAGGCAGATTTAAGTTTTTTTTTTGTTGGCTGTTTGGAGTTTGCTTGTCATTTGCAGTTACTTCTCTTCACTCCCTCGTCTATGTGCCACCATGATGAACTGATGCCGTTTTGCTAAGAAGCGGAGCTTGCACTACTCATCTTTCGATTCATCATAGCGATACTGGTGTTGGGTGACCTTTCTAGGTGAATAATTGCTTTGTCTTTATGATTATAGCAAGTTGCTAGGTAGCTTGATTTGTTCAGATTCTTCTGTGTCTCTGTTAAATACTGCTTCATTTTGCTATCAGCTCGTTTTATTTAATGTTTCATCTAATAAAATAGGTCTATCATTATTTTTGTAAGAAATAAGTGAATATGGAAAAAAAGTAACATAAAATCTAAATTTTAATCAAGGCGCGTGGATATGGGTCCTGACAGCTAAACATCCCAAATCTATCGTTGTAGTTACTTTGTCCCAACATCATTTAATTGCATGTAATGTCTAAGGTCCTATAATAATTATCTCAAATTGATGAAATTGAAAATTGATTTTACTGCTCCTAAAACATGGAGTCGTCCAAATAAAGAAAGAGTATATGGTTACGGGATGGGATATTGGGACCCGTTAAAAAATTAGCCATTGGATCCTAAGTTTACATAATTAATATAATTAGTTAATTCAAAATTTAAGGATTAAGCTGCCCTTCCTGCCCAGAACCATCATCCACCCTCACCACCACCCTCACTGCCGCCACTGCTACTGGAACCACCACTGCGGCCCCCGGAATCGCCGATGCGGTCACCAAGACCACCGCGCGGCTGTCGGAACCACCGCGTGGACGCCGAAACCACCGCAAGGAAGCTGGAACCACCGTCACGGCCGCCGGAACCACCGTGTGGTCACTGGAACCACCGTGTGGTCACTGGAACCACCGCACGGACGTCGGAACCACCGCACAGTCGCTGGAACCATCGCGTGGTCATCGAAACCACCGCTGCACATTTCCGGTGATATAGAAATTGTCTATTTCATTATAAAAAATTAATTGAATCGTAAAAAAATATTTTGTAATTTATAAAAGTGTTTATAACATAATATAAAATATTTTTTGTTAATTTACAATTAGTTACATAGTCTAATGTGATATGCAATATTGTCTATTAAAAGAGTTTATACTGTTTATTAAGTTATTTTACACATTTTTATAGTGTCGACTAGAAAGTGATATTATGTCTGAATAAATACTGGAAACTGTTCTTTTATTTTTCTGGCACAGTTTAGGTAATAGTGAAACTGACTAATTTATAAACAATTATTTGCATATAAAATTGTATTCTGAAATGTATAAAAGAGGGTGTAGCATAATATATAACCTTTTTCGTTAATTTATAATTAATTGCATAGTGTCTAAAATACTATGCAATACTGTCAACTACAATAGTCTATAGTGTTTAGTTTTTTGTTTTAACATTTCAGTGGTATTGAAAAACGTCTAATGAATTATGACAAACTGTTTTTAATAAAATGTAACCATGTCTGTTATTTAAAAACAAAAAGATGAACCAATTCATACCAAATAAAATATATGTATCATAGTTTATAGTGTCTATTATAAATAGTTATAGCGTGTGAATAAAGATTGCAAACTGTCCGGTTCCTCACTCACCTTCGAATTCTGCAGCTGCTCATTTATCTTTGACTGTCTTGCTCTGTTTAGATCTGGAGTTTCACCATTATATCGTCAGCCAAGCATGTATCCAAATTTGGAGGTTCGGCAGTTGTCTCCCTCCGATGGCATGCTGCAACAATCAATCGATTCTCTTCCTCCGCGAACGAGGAAATGACCTTCCTCGCGCTTCTTCTCCCGGCGTGACGAAGAAGGAATCGTGACTATCGCCAGTGATTTTTCAGATATGGAATCTCCAAAGAAGCTATCGATTTTAATCGCTGACGCAACCGGTGAGTCGATGATCGTCCAAATCTGCAATATCCAAACGTCGCTCGCCGTCGTAGGTAGAGATCGGCGTCAAAGTGGCGAGCCGCGACGATCTGGTGGCTCTCCCTATGATGGAAAATTTCAAATCTGCTCGACAGTGAGCTCATCGAAGTGATGGAGGTCTGACGGGGAAGCTAGAGCTCACTGGCCGACTATCGCGATCATGATTTGTAGCTGAGCACTCCACCGGAGATGACGATGATGATGAATCGACTGCCGGAGGATATAAGGAAGATGATCTCTAGGCAAATGACTGAAGGGTGATATTGATATTTCCCAACCAACTAGTTAGTAAATAACCTTCGGCTTAAAAAATACTCATTTTTCTCAAATAATTATACACTTTGATTTTGTTATTTTAATGTTTAATATTTGACTCAAACTTTAACAAAGCTAAAAATTTTAAAAAATCCAGAAAAATATATTTAGAAAGTTTATACTTCAAACTATAATATGCATATAAATTATTAACTTTAAATATCTAAATATTTATAAAAAATTATAAATCAAATATTATAAAACAAAAAAATATATATTTGAGAGCAGTTAGAGTGGTTGAAATTGATAATTTCTTTATTTTGATCATGATGCGAGAAATTGGAGAACCGCCCAAAATAGTTTGAGGACCTTTGGTGGGTGGTTCTGTCCCTACGTGACATTATCGATTACGTTTTGGTGCAAGTGAAGTGAAAGTTCAATTACAATACGTATATGGTTCTACTTATGAAAAGTTGTTTCAAGCTCTTCTGGCATTTTAAATAATTTTTTATTTTTTTTTTTAAATTCGTAATTTTTTTTCTATCCAACTGCGTTAAGTTTAACGGATTTTAAAAAATAATAATAATTTTAATGATTCAACTTTTTTGAAAAAGATCTTTTATCCCTAAATTTTAAATCAAAACATTTAGTAACACCCCAAACAATTATAAATTTAATAAATAGGCGGACTGTTACGAAACACACTCATATTCTGAAATTTAAGGAAAATGAGCACCATGAATTTAGTCTAGCAGGGGGACTATATACTTGGTTGGAAGTTGTTCTCCGTTGGAAATGTGGGGCTAGCTGAATCAATTGGTAACCTCTTAATTAACCACGTAGCCTACATTCAAGCCACAGCTTTCAAATTAATTATTAATCCCCCCAACTGTCTGACTGACATCTGCACGGAAGTTGGAAGAATGAATGGCAGGCAGCCGCGCGAGTGTGTGTATTTTTTGACATTTCTACGCTTATACTGTTTGGGAAGCATCTTTTTGTTTTGTCCATACATGTTGTAAATAGAGACCTAAACGAGGTAATAGTTGCCGGCGCTACGGCTACGCACGGAAGTTGGTAAAAATAAAATCCACAACGTGCGGTACGGTTTCTCTAATGAAGAAACCGAATCGAACCGTGTCTGTGCTGAAACCGAACCGCAGATTAACGGTTTTTTACGGATCGGTTTACGGTTATCCACACTATAATCTATCTACAATTCCTAACACATTCATTAGCCATTGACTTTTAAAAAGTTAATTAAAAAAAGGTCAGTTCAAGCATATTTCAAGGGTTAAAGGGTAGGATTAGGTGTGGGAAGTGTATAGACTTATGGTTTTAAGTTATACACGGTTCGGGTCGGTTAACCACGGTTTACACGGATCAGAAACCGAACCCGAACCGCAGAGACACGGTTTTTTCGGTTTCTCAGTTTTTCGGTTTTTCGGATTCTCGGATATCGGTTTTTTTCTGTTTCGGATCATTCGGTGTGGTTCGGATTTTCGGATTTCCGGATTTTTTGAACACCTCTATAACTTACGACATGTGTTCATATTTTAAATACTACTAATTATTGAAGTATGATGGGGACGTGGGTGAACAGTCACAATTTGGACATTTTTTTGCAGTCAAACATTGAAACGACACCGTTTTGACGTTTTTCCATTTTCTTCTATTTTTTCGATTTTCTGATTAAAATACAATGTTACACCTGTGAAGGAGGACCGTCTGATCACCGTGATACTTCAGCTGTACGATTGCGGCTCTTTGGGGTGAGTTTTGCTCAAATCTTGGCATGAAAATTGGCTGAACCAGCCCATAAGCCACCATACGTTTTAAAAACGTACGTAAGAACCCCGCGTCTTTTAAGACATGGAATACGTTAAATGGTCCTCAACATTTCTTATTCTTTACAGATGTGGCCTTATCCTGTTATCATTCATGGTTAAAAAAAAAAACGAACCTATTAATTTACCAGAAAGCGAAGTAAAGTTAGTGGTCGGTCGAATCGGTTGAACCAGGTGGTTGGACCGTTACTTTTATATTATTATAAATTATTAATAAAGTACCCATCTTATAGAATCGCAACAAAATAATTCATATAATAATGCATATTTTTAAGAATCAATAAGAACTATTATTATTTACTTAAAAGATGAAAGGTTAAAGTAATAATTGTAAAGAATATAAGAGTTTATTTGTACAAAAAATAAAACTTTGTGGATGATTTAGAGTTAAGTAGATAAAACCCTAATATTGACTCTCACTCCTCAATTAAATTTGAGTTTTTTTCCTTATTTGAGTTTGTTTTTTTTTAAAAAAAAATTAAATTTGAATTTTTTCACCTCATTTTGGTTGAACCGCCGGTTCATTGGTTTTCGGTTTAATTGGTTTTGACTGGTTTTTTTGGTTTTCCCGGTTTTGACCGGTTTTTGACCATGGTGGTGTAAAACCAATAACCGGACCGGACATGCGGCCGGTTCACGGTTTAACCGGTCCGACCGGCCGGTCGGTCCGGTTCTTTTAACTTATCATGTTACATATGAAAGCTATAATACTCTTTAACCTTTAGTGATCTCGATTGAAATGTCGATTTTATGGTAATTCAATTAATAAACCTTATATTCTTTATTGTAGCTATTCAAGTTTTCCTGATTTTACGTTCTTTGGCCAAAGTTCTAAATTGCTAAAGAACATAAAGCCAACTTTTTTTTAATTTGTGTTTGTTGTGCAGCCTTTTAATTGTTTTCTTTCATTTTTTTCATTTAAATTAATTAGCATTTTTAGTGAGAGCGTCTTCTTCGTTTAAAAAAAGAAAAAAAACTTTTACCTTATTTTGTTCCTTTTTTATAAATTTTTTTGTTCCAATTCAAATTTTAAATGTCATAGTTTAGTCATTGAATTTCCTTTTAATCAAATAAATGTTATATTTGTTAACTTTCTTTTCCCAATTCACTTCAACAGTCATTTCTCCATTTTTTGCTACTTATAATTACACATTTATTGCTATTTTTTAAAAGTCTTTGTTGAATTAAAAATTGTCCGTTTTTTGCATTTAATATTTTTTTTAGATATTTTGGATGAATTTTTTTTAAAAAAAAAACTTTTTCATGGAAGACCTTAACCAATGGGGAAAATTTTGTATTTTTTAAGTTGAAAGGAAGGTTTGTGAGAGAATTTGTTAGGGAAATTATGATTTTAGGAATTGGAAAAAATAAAAATTGAATGTATTCTGGTACACAACCTTAATTAAAGTAATAGGAGTACTATTTCTAATTTCCTTTTTCAACTAAAAGAATTTGTTTCTTTTTTCCTTACATTTTTTGACATTTAACTCCATACTAAAAATGAAAAATGATGGGACATGGATGAATAGTCCCCATGGTGATCAATTTCTGTTGAATCAATACTGAAACTTGACAATTTCAATTTTAGCCATTAGATCAGTTTATAGCTGACACTACGTGGGGAGGACCATTTTCACTGCGGTCGTTACTGCGGAAACGGCCGCAGTGAACGACTTCCCGCAGTGAACGAACTGCGCGACAGTGGCAGTTCGCTGTACTGCGGCCGTAACCGCAGTGAGTCCGCAGTAAGCCCTCGTGCACCACGTGCCCCACCTACCACCATCCCTACTGCGGCCTTGATCTGCGGACGTGGCCGCAGAGACTCTTCTATATATACCCCCACTCCCTTCCAATTCATTTCATTCCGCACTTCGCAAAATCTCCTCCCTAAACTTCAACTCATTCCGCACTTCGCAAAATCTCTCCTCTCTAAACTTCAACTTGGTGGAAGGCTGCGGTACCTTCGGTTTTAGGTGTATTACGAGGTAATAAATATTTTCCTCTTTATTTATAGTTATATAGTTTTTCATTTAATTCAATTTAAGTTATGTATTGGTAATTTTTTTCTTTTTAAGTAATTTAATTAAATTAGTGAAATGTAGTTCTGTCTATGAAAACTTGTAAGAATATATTTTTACACTTTATTTCAATACGTTGGAATAACGGTGTGAAATAATATATTGTACTGAGTTTTCATGGATTGTCCAAGTTAGACGCTTTGTAAAAGTTTACTATCGGTGTATTAAACTTTTATGGTTGTGTATGTAAATCGAGCGGATTACATAAGTTTCGGTCGCATTTTCGTCTTGTTCCACGTTATACATTGCTCGGGAGTAATATTCCGGAGAAATGGTATAGTGTGGAACTAAGGCGAAATGCCCGAAATTTATGTAATTACGCTTTACGTACGCAACGATAAAAGTTTATTCACTAATAGTACTTTTATGAACAGGATAGGACCCATGCACCATGCATCTGGATTAGGCGAAAATGGTATGTGAATATCAATTGTGCATGTTTATTGTTTTTATTGATGAATGAACGATCATATATAGGAAAGACCGTAAATGGGCGAAGAACGTGGTTGGATGTATCAGCGCTTTGAGGAAGGGACTCGCTATATAAGTGAAAGATTTTTCACCGGACTTCAGGATTCTTGGATTACGCTTTTGTTGTTGCTAAATCGAATGGAGAAGAACTGGTGAAATGCCCGTGTACAATTTGTAAAAATAGATACTATTATGATCGAATTACAATTGGCAATCATTTATCGTTAGACGGATTTACACCCAATTATCATGTGTGGGATTGCCATGGTGAACGACATGAGATTAATCCATGTGTCTATCGAGGTTATCGCTTTGACGAAGTAGCGTCGACATCATCAAATCGCGCAAGTACAAGTACTGGAATACATAATTCTTCTGATGGTAGCCAAGAACGGCCGACTTACGAAGAAATGGTTCGTGACGCTTTTGGGTTTCATGAGCACTCTAATAATTTTGAAAATGATCAGAGTAATGACGATGAGGACGTTTCAGCTCCCAAGTGCCAAACGAAAGGGCGCAACGGTTTTTTGAATCTGGTGGAGCATGCATCAAAACCTCTATATGAAGGTTGTGGTGATAAGTACACCAAATTATCGGTTGTAGCGAAGTTGTTGAGTATGAAAAGTCAACACAACGTATCGATGCCTTTTTCTCCGAGATGATCAGATATATCAATGAACTATTACCCGGAGGAAATTCGTTGCCAACAAGCATGTTTAGTACGAAAGCTATGTTGAAGGAGCTGGGTTACCGTATAAAATAATTCACGCTTGCGAGAATAATTGTATGTTGTTCTACGGTAGCTTCAGCAAGTTACTGAACTGTAGGGTGTGTGGAGCGGATAGGTATCAAGTGTGTGTCCCGGGTAAGAAACCGAAACCGAAAAAGGTTTTGCGATATTTACCAATCACTGAGCGGCTACAACGGCTTTACCACTGCCTAAAACCGCAGAGTTCATGACGTATCATATTAGAGCGAGAGGAAATGTATCTGACACTGTTGGACATCCATCTCAAGGTGAGGCTTGGAAACACGTCGACGAAATGTATCCGGATTTCGCACAGGAGTACCGAAGCGTACGATTGGGGTTAAGTCGATGGCTTTAACCCGTTGTCCGAAACAGGGCAATCGTATTCGATGTGGCGGTATTCATCGTTGTTTACAATCGCCGCTGATTTGTGCATGAAGGAGCCGTACACTTTCATGCCTCTGCTAATTCCAGTCCCCGATCTCCTGGCCGTAACATTGACGTGTTTCTACGTCCCACCGATTGAGGAGCTACAAGTTTTATGGAATACGGGAGTGGAAACTTGGGACGCGCACCGTAATCAGAACTTTGTTATGCGAGCATGTTTGCTTTGGACGATAAGTGATTTTCCGGCGTACGGAATGCTATCGGGCTGGAGTACGCATGGAAGACTTGCATGCCCATATTGCATGGTCGATGTTAATAGCTTTCGGTTGAAGCATGGACGGAAAACCAGTTGGTGGGGCTGTCATAGGAGATTTCTACCACGTCGGCATGCTCTGCGTAACAATACCGAATCGTGGGGACAAACTGACCGTAGTCATCCGTGTGCGTATAAGTCAGGTCATGAGATCTTAAGGGATCTTAATAGGATTGTATTCCCGGCATTCGGAACACCGTGGGACAAAATGAGGGCTGACAAGTTTGGCGTTGAGCACAATTGGGTTAAGAAATCAATTTTCGGGAGTTGCCGTATTTGGCGACTTGAGAGTACGCCACTGTCTGGATGTAATGCACATTGAGAAAACTGTTTTGATAACATCTTCTACACGCTTCGAACGTGAAAGGGAAAACAAAGGATAATGCACAATCGAGACGCGATTTGCAGGAGTTAAATATCCGTGATGAAGCGCATTTGAGCATTGGCGGAACGGGAAACCATTTCAACCGAAGGCGTTATACACGTTAAGCGATGATCAGATTGCGATGATTTGCAATTGGTTGAAGCATATCGTTAAACTTCCCGATGGGTATGCCTCTAACATTGGCAGATGTGTCAATACGGCAAACAACACTTTTACAAGATGAAAACCCATGATTGTCATGTGTTCATGCGAAAGCTCTTGCCCGTTACATTACGTGGTTTCATCCCTGACGACATTTGGATGGTAATTGCAGAATTTTGCAAATTCTTTAGACTACTATGTTCTAAGGATATTCAGTTGGACGATGTGGAGAAGCTTGATGAATTGATCGTCGTAATATTGTGCAAGTTGGAAAAGATCTTCCCGCCATCATTCTTTGACTCCATGGAACATCTGACTATGCATCTACCTTGGCACCTGCGAACTTGCGGACCTGTCGGCTATTGGTGGATGTTTCCTTTGAAAGGAATATGAAGAAGTTGAAAGCAAAATGTGCGAACAAACAATTTCGGAGGGCTCGATCATTGAAAAGTTCTGATACAGAGGTAGCTTTTTTGTGAGCATTACATGGAAGATAATCAAGGAACACGTGTGAACCCTCAAATACGGAACGAAATTAGTTTTCCGACAGTTGTTAACGATCCGAGACTATCGATTTTCAGTCATCCTACAAGAACGTTTGGGAAGGCTCGGGCTCGAGATTTGTCTGCTGAAGAAGTAAATCATGTCCAAACATACATTCTTGAATTGTCGGGAGGTGGAGCAATTCGTGAATCGATTTAACGAGCTGTCCCGCAACCGGTTCCCGAAATGAACGATGATGCTGTGGATAACTTACGGTGGCGAGTTCGCACGTTGGTTCAAGAATGTGGTTAGTTTGTGTTTATTTATTTACTCATTTATATTTGTTGCGATCTTAATCGGTACGAAATTTATATGTTGATTGGTAATTCATGCATGTGCCGACTCAAATCGGGCAGCCCTCCCACACGCACTATATGACCTGGCGTGCGGTCCTAGAATGAGGGCTAAATCGTTCCCAGGTGTCTATGTTAATGGGTACAGGTTTCACACAATACAACATGGTGAAACTAAAAGGACCGCGAATTGGGGCGTCTGCGTTCTGGGGGACACAAATGCGCAGGACTATTTAGATTTCTATGGCTGGATTGACGAAATTCTTGTTCTTCAGTACAGGAACAATAATCTTACGGTCTTCAAGGGTACGTGGTTTTCGACCACTAAAGGCATCCGCACCGATAAAATTTCAGGGATCATCGATGTCGACTACACATCCCGACTATATCCTCGATGATCCATTCATTCTTGCAAGCCGTGCCCAACAAGTGGTATACGTCGAATATCCTTCAAAGCGTCGTGACTTGAGAAACGGTGGGCAGTTTTCAAAACGAAACCCCGCCGATTTAAAGACGAAAGTGTTGATACCGCAAGTGCCATTGTAATCGATGCGGACACAGCATTTAGATTGGTACGGAACATCCTTTACAAGAATCGACAACACTTGGTGAAACCATACGACCGCCCTGATGAAAGCATGTCATTACTAGATCATCGTGCCCATGCCGATATACTTGAAGTGGATAACGATGTGGAAAATGACCAGGCGTATGACGATGACGATGACGTTCCTGTGGATTTGTAGTAGCATATCTCCTATTTGAATTTGTACTCTCGGACGATATTTGTACTAAATTCGTAATTCTAAACAATATCCAAATGCATAATAAATTTTGGGTGAAATTGTAAGTTCCAAAGATGTTTGGGCTAAATTGTAAGTTTTTGCCGAATTTGCGTGGGCCCCACAATATCCAAATGCATAATTAATTTGGGGGGAAACGAAAAGTTCGAAATTGGCTGTTTGTGGGCTTCACTGCGGCCTCACCACGGCCCAACCGCAGTGAGCCAAATGGGCTGGGCCTCACTGCGCCACGTGCGATGAGACCGCGGTGAGGCCCGGCCCATTTGGCTCATGCGGCATCTCCGCAGATGAGGCCGCAGTGAGTCGATTTAAAAGCCGAATCGTCTTCTTCCTCTCACTTTCACTCTCGGTGTCGTCTCGTCTCCCTCCCAAACCGCCGTGCCTCCTCGCCGTCCTCGCCAAAGAAGCCGTCGCCACCGCTCGGCTCGTCACCGCCGCACCGCCGCAGCCTCCCTTGCCCTGTGAGTTATATTTTCGAATTCCACGGTTAGTTTTGAGTTTTTGAATTTGTTTCATTGATTTGTGTTTTTGAAATTTTGAGTGGAAATTAGTTTAAATCAATTGGAATTAGTTGAGATTAGTTGGAGTTTTGTGGAATAGGTTAGTTTGTGAGTTTTGTGGATTTATGAATTTTGTGGAATTATTTGAATTATTGAATTATTTGTGAATTATTTGTGAATTAGTGAATTATTTGGAGTTGAGATTAGTGAATTATTTGGAGTTGAGATTAGTGAATTATTTGTGAATTTTGTGGAATTAGTGAAATTAGTGAAATAGTTAAATAGTGAAATAGTGAAATAGTTAAATTAGTGAATTTAGTTGAAATTAGTGAAATTAGTGAATTAGTTAAATTAGTGAATTTAGTTGAAATTAGTGAATTAATAAATTAGTGAATTATTTGTGAATTTTGTGAAATTAATGAATTATTAATATTAGTTGAAATTAGTGAAATTAGTGAATTAGTGAAATTAATTAAATTAGTGAATTAGTTGAATTTAATGAATTAGTGAAATTAGTGAATTTAACTAAACTAGTTGAATTTAATGAATTACTGAAATTAGTGAATTTAACTAATCTAGTTGAAATTAGTTAAATTAGTGCAATTAGATAAATTAATTAAATTAGACAAATTATTTGAAATTAGTGAAATTAGTTGAAATTAATGAATTAGTGAAATTAGTGAATTTAACTAAATTAGTTGGAATTAGTTAAATTAGTGCAATTAGTGAAATTAATTAAATTAGACAAATTAATTGAAATTAATTAAATTAGACAAAGTAGTGAAATTAATTAAATTAGTTAAATTAGTGAATTTTTGAATGGTTCGAGATATGGCGGACACACCATCCCGTAGCCAGGATGCGTCGACAGGCTCGGGTTCACGTGGCTCGGGCTCACGTGGATCGGGTTCACGGACGCTTGATTTCTCTCGCGGGAGGCGTGGTCGTGGCTCTCGCTCATCGAGCCGCCCTGGACCGTCGTCCCAGACACCGGAGCACCCCGAATCGGTGGCGCCGCCGATCCCTTCTCCTCAGCCCGATACTCGACCTACCTGGCCGACGTCTGCCAGACCTCCCGCGCCTCCTCTTCCCCCGCCCGAGAGGGGTCCTGATGGGAGGTTGGTCGCGCACATCGGCCAGTAAGTTTTTAATTTTAAGTTTTCATAAATTTACTAATTTTAGTATTTTATTTCTGCACGTAACATTCAACTCTTATGCAGTTTGAAATGTGCGACGTCGGGCGTGTCCAAGGCGATCGGGCGATCGTCGCCAAAAGTTCAAAGGCTTCCCGCCTACGTACTCCGACCTCCCGCGGATGAGCAGGCCGACTACGTCCACAGATTCTCGGTAATACAAATAATACAAATGGCACTATAAATTTCTATATACTTTTTTAAATCTAATTCTATAAATAGTGAGGTTTTGATGTTTTATGGAACAGGAGAAGTATTCGTGGACGGATAACAAATTCTGGAGAAGCTCCATTCACGGTTCGCAGATTTCTAACGGAACACCCAGTACAATATCCGGGATGCGTCCAAGAAGAAATGTCCCCTCGATTGCGAGTCTCCAAACTACATGGAGTGGCTGGACAGTCCTCCGCCGAGGATAGAACCTGCGAAGTGGAAGCCGCCGCTCGAGTATTCATCGTAGCCCGGAGTTCAAGGTCAACTCCGCGCGGAACAAGAGAAATGCCAAGAGCGACAAACGACCAGTCTTCAAGTCGCATGGCAACAAGTCAAAGGCGACAATTTATGAGGAGATGGTAAGTTTTTTAAAATATTTATACATAATTACGTATGTATAAAAAAACTTCTGAATACCTAACATATTTTAATTGGCGGTGCGAGAAGGCGGGACAGCGGCTGGGGTGGACCGATTCGGGAGGACTGGCTGGGCAAGGAAAATAGGGCCTTGGTAAGTTTTGGTCGTTTTTTAACCATTTATATGTTTAACGTATTCAATTTATTATTCATTAACACAAATTTTCTTAATCTTAACTAGGAGGAGTACAAGAAGCGCTTGATCGAGAAGTATGGGGCGGACGGGCCGTTCCCCGATATTGATGAGGACATCTACACGGATGTCTTGGGCCCGCCCACGCGAGGGCGATGGGTCGGTGTCCCGCCTCAGCCTTTCTCAGCCCGAGCTGTTCGAGCAACCTCGGCCGTCGCAGTAATAGAATTGAACTTTTACCACTTCCATACCTTTGCAGACATTCATTATAAGTATAACATTTTCAAAACGTAATTTTGATTTCAGCGCGAGATCGACACGGAGGAGCAAAGATCGGAGGGACATGGATGAGATCAGCGACCTGAGATGCAGGGTCGCCACTCTCGAGGACAACGCTGCTCGTGCGCGGACAGACGTTGCAGCCGAGGTGGCAGCCCAGGTGGCAGCCCAGGTGGAAGCCCGGGCGTACGAGATGACGCGTTCGACCGAAGCGGCGATCAGCAGCATCTGGTCGGCGCTACGCAGGGGGGGACATGTCCGACTCTCCGACGTGCCAGAGTCTTTTGTCGCCGGATCATCCCGGCCTCCTCCACGTCACGAGCATCCTCCGAGGCCGCCTTCTCCGAATCCCGACCTCACCCTCCACTCCGTCCAAGATGAATATCACCCGGAGCCGCCGCGGACATCGGAGAACCCCCCGATCAACTTTTTTAGCAACTTCCTCAATATGGAAGATCAGGATTTTGACGATTTTCTAAATCGGCGTCCTCCGAACAATTAGAATTAGAATTATCAGTAAATATTTTTAGGATGTAACCGGTTAATTATATTCGATTCGTACCAATTTATATTTATTTCAATTAATAATTACTTTCTTAATTAATTAACATTATTATTATATGTTAATTTACTAATTTAAATAATAGTTACTACATATTTATAACAATTAATTTTTTTCACAAAAATTCTTTTCTATGACGAAAGACGCAGCTTGGCCGCAAGATGATTGGCGGCGCCGCTAAAATGGTTGGCAGCTGCTGTCAGGCTTACTGCGGCAATCACCGCAGTGAGGCCGCAGTAGGCACCACGGCCTCGGCCGCAGTGAGATCAAAACTGCCGACATTTCAACTGCGGCGTTCACTGCGGCCGTCGCCGCAGTTGGTACCACGGGCCAACTGCGCGTTTGGCCGCAGTGAGGCCTGCCTTTTGGACGTAGTGTGAAGATATGGCTGTAAAGGAGCCGAGCTGAGCTCGAACTGTGCTCGGCTCGAAAGTTTTTGATCGAGCTCGAGTTCGGCTCGATAGCTCGACAAACCTTCATGATACGGGCTCAAACTCGGCTCGATTGATTGCTCGAGTTCGGCTCGATAGCTCGACGAGCTGCTCGAAATGTGTCAATAAATATTCAAATTACGCTCGAGTTCGGCTCGATATAGCTGCTCGAAATATGATATTTTGTAATTTTAGTCTTGGTGCTTTATAATTTTAGTCAACTAGGTCGTACTAATTTCAAATTACTCATTATACTCTATAATTGTAGTAAATTGGGTCCTACTACTTTAATTATTTACATATGAATTATCATATATTCTTTTTAGTATGTATTGCTTGACAGTTCGATACGCAATCGAACCGAACTCGGCTCAGCTCGATAAAATTATCGAGCCCTGAACTCGGCTCGAACTCGAACTCGAAACTCGATAATACATTGCTCAATAACACATGAGCCGAGTTCGAACTCGAGTAAGTTCGATAACGGCTCAGGCTCATTTACAACCCTAGCTGAAGACACCTTGATTAAAATCCGTCAAAACCATCAAACTTTTTTTATAAAAAGAGAAAAAAAAACTCTACGTCTTGAACAGTAATTAATAACCAAAAAAGTCCTTATTTGTTTAAACCATTTACAGTTCAGCCCCCCACATTCTTCACAATTGCATCCGCATCCACAAATTGCTCTTCGTCTCCGGTGATCAAAATTCTCATTAAGAGTCTACAAAGATTCAATGGATTAAACCTAAAATTTTTAATCTATTTTACTATTATTTCATATCTCATGCAAAATTTAAAATCTCTTTCAAGCCTAATCTTTCTTTTAGTTTACACATCAAACCCCTAATTTTTTGATTATGACACATGAATATATTTTCCTGCTTTTTTGCATTATTTTTTTAAAACTTTTAAATGTTTTAAATGTATTTTATATTTAAAATCCTTTCATATTAATCTTTTTTTATAACATTTCATCTTACTCCTTTTTAGAAAAATATTTTCCACCTTAATCCGTAGTATTTGTTTACACTTTCTTGATCATTTAATTTTTTAATGTTAATAATTAAGACCTCTTTTTTTCGTGGTTTTTTGCTCATTCTCTTTTATACTATTTTTTTAAAATTTAGAAAATTTGTATTTGTAATCAAATGTAGATGCTATTTTTTTCAATATTCCAATTTGGATGGTTATCTAACCTAAATTTCATGTTTTACTTATTTTTTTTTAATGTTTATAAATTAGTCGTTTGACATTTTTAATCACATTACTAATATTTTTATTCTTCAATTCAATCAATTTGCTTTTTACTTTGTGTTTTTAGTGAAGGGAAATTAGAGTTTGCATGCTCAATTCTTTGAATTATAACTTTTTGGTTAGTCTAACTTCAAAATTATAATTTATGTTAGCTATAGTTCAAATTGGACCTTGCCGGCTTATTTTTTGGATTTAATATTACTTTGAAAATTGTTCTCAATTATGTATTTATACTCCATGGATGTTGGATATTCTCTTAAACAAGTTAGTACAATTATATTCTCGTAAACCATATGAGGTGGCCGTAGTTGCGGCGACATTGGCGGTGGAGCGGTGGTGGTGGAGCACCTTAAACATCAATTCTATTTGTACAAAATCTCATAATATTTGGGATTTAGGGCTAGCGAGATATGATATGGGTTAGGTAGTCCATGCGTTAGGGGCTAGGTAGTATAGGATGTGGGCTAGAACGATCCTTAATGGGCCAGACATAAAGCATTAGATTTGGGTATAAAAGTTTTGGTTAATTTGGTTAACCGAATTGTCTAAGTCGTAACTGAAAACTGAACCGAAACCTGATTAAATATTCGGTATAACCGAACACCGAACTGAAAACCAAATTAATTGAATCCGAAAAAGAATTCGGTTTTATCATAAAGTCGATCACCCCTGAATGTAGGCCCCGTTCGAGAGATAACTGTTTTAATTAATTGTAACGTTTTGGATAATTTTTTTAATGATTGAGATTAAACAACAAACATCTAAATTTAAAAAACTACCATTAATAGTATTTTCAAAATGCAACAATTAATTTGAATTTTTTTTTGCCAAACACGCCTTTATATTAGACCAAAAGAGCATTCCCGGGAACGAGAATAGTTCTGACCGGTCAAATAGATATCGCAGCCAAAACCTACCTTTTCGTTGGCTTTGCTAAAAATATCAAGCAAGCCGAAGAATTTTGCTAAGAAGGGTTGGGGTTTCTTTTGCCCTCAATTACACTACTAGTACGGAGTTAGGCGACAAGTAGACCGGTTGCTTTGCTTGGCTATAAATAAAAGGGGTATTTTTTGAACTTGTGGAGACTTCCAACTTTATGAAATGGTCAATCTGTATCATTATCACTCAACAGCATGCTTTGATTTCAACCTCTCTCTCTCTCTCTCTCTTTCATCCTAAATAGTCACTAAAGAGTCTTAGATGTAGCAATGAGATTGTTAACGAGAGTAGTCATAAAACTTTTCTAGGTCAATTGGGCTGTCCTTATTTACTGATAGGGCTCGGGAACCACACTTAGTCCCTGGTTAACCTTCTCTGCATACACTAGAGAATGGGTTGGTACTTGGTAGATGTAATTATGAGTTTGGATCAAATAAAATCGTAATCTATTAAAAAAACTAAAAATGATAAATCATTTTAAAAGGAACAATGATGTAAAATTTACAATGATACAAATGATACTGCGTAGAAAAAAAAGACCTCGCTGGCACACTTCTACAATCTCTTTCTCCAGTGCCGCCGATGGGATTTCTAGCCCCTGCTGCCTCATTATTTTTGCTTGATTTATCACCTTCATTGTTTGGCTACTCTGCTTCGTATCAATTTGGCTGGAACGTGTGGCTGTCTCGACCGAGCTGGTGGTGGCGTCTCTCTTCTTGTTATTGGTCTCTTCCCACAGTGATCGTGCGGTGTTCCACTCTGGCTTGATCATTTCCTCTGTTTCGCGATTTGCCGATACGACATTTGGTTTCTTAATCGATAGCCTATTCTCCTTCTAGTAGTCAGGCGGTCATCTTTCCAAGTGACGGTCCGTCGTATTTTCTGCTCGAATTCTTTTGTCGGGGCGCTGCTCTAAATCCACGAGTGTTTTGGCTTGGGTGGATATGTGTGTGTCTGTGTTTACGCCGGATTGTTTCCTCTATGCTTTCGTGGTGGGTGGCGGTATGGTCCGGTCATGACAATGGGTGTGTGGTTTGTTTGAGTGACTGAGTTGGCGGGCTTTGTGCTCAAGTGGGCAAGTGGGGAAGTGTTGTCGAGTTCGGTTTAAGATGGATGTGGTGTGGCGGGGTTGAGATCTATCTCGCCCCGCCGGAAGTCATAAGGATATGTCACGGAGACTTGCTGGGTTGTGTGTCCACCAATTAAGCAGGTCCTTATCTGTGTCTTTTGGACTCTTTTTTACTTTTCTGCTATGTTTGTTTAACTGATTTACTGGCTGTTGGTTCAGTTGGTGTCTGCTACATGTGATATATATGGCCGCTTCGATGGTACATGCATGGTGAGGGAACATCTAGTTTCCATGGAAACGAATGTTGTAACGACATTCTCATGCATCCTTTGGTGCACTTTAGGTCTTAAATTGGACAATTTCGAAATATGTTCGTGCTAGCACGGTCAACTCCTACTATGACTACTTTCGGCTGAACTCGGTTTGTTTCTAATACTTTGTTATTTGCTTCTGTTAAGCTGTTTCTTGTTATTATTTATGTTCTTTTTGGTCGAGTTGTGGCTTTTATTTCCGTAAGTATAGTGTTTTTGGGTGAAGACTTTTCCCATATGTTACTTTATTTTCTTTTTTTTGTTGATTAATCATGTTAGCTCTTTCCCGTTAAAAAAATGCAATGATAAATAGAAATCATCCGTTGTGTTCTCTGTAGGTTCAGCTTTCTTTTCGGGAACAGTACTATCAGAGAAATAGGTAAACCAATTGTCGAGATTGATGGTCTAATCCATAGTTCCTAGTTAAAAACCGCTAGTAAAAATACACACACAAAAAAAATAAACGACACCATTTGAAATTAACGTTTGAATTAGAAAATTTATTAACGATCATAATAATTTGTCTTCCAAATTTCTAACACCAAAACTACCAAAAGCTATTAGTATCATATATAAAGACTTTTCAACTTTGTTTAGATCAGAGAAAAAGATGTCCGACTTTGATTGACCGAAACGGGTTGATGGGAACGTGTTGACACCCAATTTTGTCAGGGGTAGTATTTTAGGTTTCGTGATTTTCGATATTTTTCCGTATTTTTATTTCATGTGATTTTTCCGATATTTTACGTTATTTTCGTTATTGTTGTATATTTTATGTGATTTTTGTCATTTCCATTATTTTACGTGGTTTTTATCATTTTCGCGTCTATTGTCATTTTCGTTATTTTCATGAACTTTAGTCATTTTTATAATTTTGTGTGCTTTTATTATTTTCATTATTTTATGTGACTTTATCCTTATTTTAGTAATTTTATTGTGTTTAATCTAAAATTAAAATGTGATTATTTTATTTTGTTAATTAAAAAAGGGAGAAAAGTAGTTAAAAAATTAAAAAAAAAAGAAAAGAAAAGAAAAAGGAGGGAGAGTAGCAGAGGCGTGCTCCCTCTCCTCCGCGTCCGCCGGTCGTCTGCCACAACCACCCACTCCTGCCCTCTTCCATCCATCAAAGCCAGCTTCAAATCTTCATCATTGTCATCAAGCATCTGTCAATCAAAGAATTTGGCTATAAAAAGGAAGAAAAATCGACATCAACCGGGGAAGCCCGGCGAAGAAAACGGCCGAAACCGTCCTCCACCGTCCATTTTCGCGTTCTGGCCATCCTCGCCGCAAACCACCCTCCATCTTCACCTTCAAGCTTCCAGCAACCCGTAGCCACCCTCCATTTCGCCCGAGCTCGCCGGAATCCGGAGAAAACGAGAGAAAGCGGAGGAGGGGCCGTTCGTTAGCAAGCTAGATCTCACCGTCCCAAGCCTCCTCGCCGCCATCTAGTTGCCGGAAAGCGTCGCCCGGTCGTCGGCGCACCTCCCCGACCCAGAACCGCCGCCGTAAAACGATCTCCGCCGTCCACCGCCGCCGTCGCCGCCGTCTGCTCGAACGCGTCGAAGAGAAGGAAGAAGAAGCTGACTTCTGTCTTTTCGGGCAAATTACAACTTTGGTCCTTTTTCCCTTTACTCTCAGCTTTGTGTCACTTAAACCCCTTTATTTATCCATAGTTTCATTCAAGTCACTGTTTCAAGTTTCAAAACCCAACACTTTGGGCACTAGGCCTAAACCATTTGTGTTTTAATTAATATTTTTTTTATTATGTCAATCTAAATTGTTTCACATTTTTATTTTTAAGGCATTTTAAGGTTTATTAGCTATGTGAATTAGCAAAAATCCTTTTTCTTTTATTATTTTTAGTGTTATTATTTGTCTTTCTCTTTATGTCTTAAAATCAAGCAAATTTATAAAAAGAACCCGTGGTACCGATTTTGGGCGCTCGGAAATTTATGATTTTCGTGCGTAACTGACAAACGAATCCAGATTTCTCGTAGACCATTTTTAGGTTTCCAATCGACCTACGATCAAAAAGATTGGTGGCGACTCTTGACGAAATCCATGTCGCTACAGATGGCGACTCTGCTGGGGAATCTGTCCGGCCACAAAAGGGGTTTGTTTTTTTTATTTATTTGCTTGATTTTACCTTTTTTATTGTGTTTCCATTGTACATATTTTAATTCACGCTCTCACACATACACACACAAAGCATGCATTTCGAGCTCCCTACCCGAGCTCTTCGTAACCCATTTTAGCAGATACCCGGAAAGGCTAGTTGTGTGTGACAATAGTCACCGCACTTTCTCTAGACCGTAGTGGTTAGTAGCGTTGTTCGGGTGTGGCGTTAGTCACCCAATGGAACCGCGAAAGCTGCGACCCGAATTAATCCTTCCTTACATAACCCTCGTGGGTAAGGAATTGGGCCTTTTCTAGTTCGATAGAACTTAGTAGAAGGGATTCGGGAACCTACCCTTGGCCGCTTTCATTCTAAAACCACCAAATGCATGTAATGGCCGTAGACCCATCCTTTAAAGAGTCTCGTATATACTTGATTGATTGTCATTGTATTATGTTACAACTGTTACTAACGCATTTAATAAAGAAAGAGATTGTCGTACTCTCCACGATAGTGAGGACGCTATCTTAACATCTTGAAGTTTTCTCAAAATGCGTTGAAGTGAGGCGGTTTGAAGCTTAATGTAACCGAGGAAGGCAAAAGCGCACCAAGCGAGAACACCATAGTTGAGCACCTCGAAATTGATCGGGAATTGTGGTGCAAAGGGCATTGCTTCTTTTAAAGATAGTCAATTCTTACTAATTATTCTTTTGTACTCATATTTATGTATACAGTTTGTACTAATTCATCTTCCTTTTCTTTTTTGACTTTTCGTCACATTTTCATGCATCATACTTGTTTCCAACCGGTATTGACACTTCAAAAAAAAATTCACGGCATTTATGCACATAATCACTCATTTCTTGTGATACATCATTGCATATTTTTCAAAAAATTAAAAAAAAAGTGGACATTAATGAGCTTCAGAACAATTTTATGATATGAAAAGTCTGACGACCCCCATTTGTGACATGGAAAGACAATTTCTCATGGGTCGTCTTTAAGCCCTGTCTAATACGTCGATCAATACAAATTGATGAATAATTGGAGAAAATCTTTAAATTTTTACTCAAATCTTTGAGAGCTTGCCAAGATAAATTGAAAGTTAAAGTTACCTAGATTTAGTCCAAAATCTAGAGTACAGTCTTTGTTGCAATGGACCTTCGTTATTCTTTGTCTTGAAATAAGAAGGGGTAAATGTGCAATTTGGCATCCATTAGCAAAGTACCACATCACACTTCAAGCATTCCCTTTTCCGTTTCGAGACTCACTCACCAAGCCACAACATAAACAATGTCATTGATGAGCTAAAGAGAGGACTAGATAGTGGCTATCTCGAAGACATTGTTGAATTTGGTATGGTAAGAGCGATTTCGGTGTGACCCTTCAACTATGATATTCTTTGTGGAGAAAATATTGCCTTACGCAATAGCTCGATGGCTAAAATTACCATCGAGAGCTCTGTTTATGCAGAAAAGATCAGCCATCTCAAAGATTCTTTGTAAAGAAGAAAACTTCAATCATAAAAAGAAGAAGTATGAGAACACAGAACCTTTCGGATCATTGCTACGGTCGAGATCAAGTCAAGTTACATTCATCAATCCCAAAGTCAGATCAACGGTCATGATGTCTTCATCACATCAATACCCATGACTCAAAAATCAAAAAAAAAAGAGAGAAAAGAAAAAGGGTCAATGTAAATTCTATTCCGCTGCCTTTAGCTAGAAAATGGCTGAAGTTACGAATAGTGCTAGTAGCCATTTATCTTTGCATTTTAGTCAGAAGTAATCGGGCGTAGGTAGCAACCACTATTTACGCTCGCATGAAAAAGACTAAAAAACGCAAGTCAAACAAGGTCCGACTCAAAAAAAGAGAAGAAAAAGAAGAAAGAGTCATGGAGTCTAAACCGAAAACCCGCAAAGGCGGTTTAGAGAGAAGGCACAATTTGAAGCGCTTTTCACTAGCTCAACGACACTGGGGCAACTCACATCTCAAGCACTATCAACCACACTTTTCAAGTATCCGAGTAGCAGTGTAACACATCATGACAGTTGGGGGCAACAAAGAAATCTCAAGCAGTATTAACAAATTCTCAAGTTTCTCAAGAACAATTACGCACATCATCACAGTTGGGGGGCAACATTTGAGGTCATTCTTGTTGGATAAGGCAGTGATTTCGTGATCAGCACTATCAAGTTCTGCAAGGAAGTCAATTTTCTCATCAATGACATTACCAGGCCTTTCGCCTGAACTACTCCACTTTTCATCAGCCCATATCAATGGATGTCATTTACCTTAAAGAATCATTCGAATGATATTCATTCTTCACCTCGATGTCCACACAAAACAATCCTTCATGCTAAGAAGTCCGTCCGTTATCCATGCACATTCTACTTCTTCAAGTGGAAAAGGGAAAGAATAACAGAGTTATGATAATAACACAAAGATCGTCATATATCTTGTCAAGCTCTACAAATTGATAAGAGTTTTCTTTAAGGACCAACCATTAAACATTAATGAGTATCGATCTCACGGCAGACATGGTTTAAAGACTCTTGTTGAGAAAATGCAATTTTGTGACCAAACCTGGGGGCAAATAGATCATTCACTCATATAATTGCTCTCAAGGGCAAAGGAGTCTAGGAATGGAAAAACAATTTTTCAACGATGAGGTAAGATCACTTCAGGCAAGATGAAAGACATTCATAAAGAAAGCTTAGTAAATGTTTTTTTGCATCTATCATGCATCATTGGTTTTAATTGAAGATCTCATCATTGCAAATCTGAACATTAAGCATTCACAAAATCATACATCATTGGCATCATGTATCATGTATCATTCACAAAATCATACATCAGTGGCATCATGTGTCATACACAATATCATCATTCATTCTCAGAGACAGGTTTTCAAGGAACTCATCAACACAGGTTTTGATATCAAGACGAGAAGATTATGATGAGAAGGTCTCTAAGATGGCAACGATTCATGTTCTCTTCAGCTTGAAAGCTTCCATAGGTTTCACTTAAGCTTTCCACATTACCATGATACGGTAACTCTCTTTCACTTGCCTCATCTTGTATATACGGGGCACATTGCAAATTGCACATAGTCAAAGACTACAACTCTCAGAAATTCGCTCTTTTTATGCGATTTCACATTTTTAGGAAGTTTAGTCATTTTGTCAAAACTTTGTATCAGTCTCACTCACTCGGATTTTTTCATTAAAGGCAATGAATGTTCCTTAGCCTTAACCCATGAGAGAAAGGTTTCTCTCCCTGAATGGTAAGAAAGTTCTTCCATTCCCTTCATCCCATGTCACGGGAGCATCGCTCAAAGACGGCATCGATGTCGTAGCTTCTCCTCGAGCTCATTTCAGTCGAAAAGGTTGATCCCAACTCTGGTTTCCAAGCATTTATCTCCGACCATTTTGCAGCTCTTGCCCAAGCATTAACAACCCCCTTGAAGTCGTCTGTTTCCCTCCACATAGGCGAAACTCTCCTCCAAAACACTCCCAAGTTGCCAGAAACATCTTTTCTGGAGCCTAAAGATTCTTTCCCACCATTTGACAGCCTTTTCTCGTCATCTTCACCGTGCTCCGGTGAAACAAGCGCCGCCTGTGTCGAGTCTCTCGCAAGAAAGAAGAAAACTCTTCTCTTCTTCTAATATTTCAGAACTTTACTCGTTTTGTTGGGATGTCTCACCTTAGAAGTGTAGTCATTTCGTCACACTGAATCACTCAACATTTCACCAAAGACATGGAAAGTTCCTTTGCCAAGTCCGGAGAGAAATTCTCTCCCCATAGGGTAAGAAAGCTCTTACCATTCTTCTCATTTCATGATCTTAACCAATGATCTCTTTTCACCAACAGTGAGGAAAGTTCCTCAATCTTGAACATGAAAGAAAAGTCTTCTTTCGCTGAATGGTAAGAAAGTTCTTACCATCCTTCTCATTTCAAACAATCAACAAAGAAGCAGGGAAGGTTCCTTTGCTTCACGAATAACAAGAAGGTTCTTGTTATTCGGTCACTAAATGATAGGACCATTTTTCTCACTTCATGGTAATTTCTTGTCACCAAAGGTGATGAAAATTCCTCAACCTTAATCGTGAAAGAAAAGTCTTCTTTCGCTGAATGGTAAGAAGGTTCTCACCATTCACTTCGTCTCGATATTTCAATCAAGTCTTTCAACAAAGAAGCAGGAAATGTTCATTCGCTTCTTAAGGGAAAGAAAGGTTTCTTCCTTCTACGGGTAGCAAGAAGGTTCTTGTTATCCGATCACCACTTCTAACGGACAATCAATCGTACACTTTTCCCAGCATTGAGAATATTCTCAATCTCGAATTACCGGAGCAAGGAAAGTTCCTTCGCTTCAGAAGGGAAAGAAATATTTCTTCCCTTCACAAACAACAAGAAGGTTCTTGTTGTTCAATTTTTTTATCCATCAGTCATCTGTTTTTTCCGAGCATTTGGAATATTCTCAATCTCGATTTACCGGAGCAAGGAAAGTTCCTTCGCTTCAGAAGGGAAAGAAATATTTCTTCCCTTCACAAACAACAAGAAGGTTCTTGTTGTTCAATTTTTTTATCCATCAGTCATCTGTCTTTCATCGAGCATTGGGAAGGTTCTCAATCTCGAATTATCGGAGCAAGGAAGGTTCCTTCGCTTCACGAATAATGAGAAAGTTCTCTCGAATTACCGGAGCAAGGAAGGTTCCTTCGCTTCAGAAGGGAAAGAAATATTTCTTCCCTTCACAAACAACAAGAAGGTTCTTGGTGTTCTATTTTTTAATCAATCAGCCTTTCATCTATTTCATCGAGCATTGGGAAGGTTCTCAATCTCGAATTATCGGAGCAAGGAAGGTTCCTTCGCTTCACGAATAATGAGAAATTTCTTGTTATTCCATGTCATCAATCAATCAATCAGTCTTTCATCTACTTTCATCGAGCATTGGGAAGGTTCTCAATCTCGCATCTTTGGGGTAGGGAAGGTTCCTTAACCTCGAATAGTGGAAAGGTTTCTGCTATTCAACTCAATAGGAAGGTTCTTATTGAGAGAAGCAAGGATGGTTCCTTCGCTTCACGAATAATGAGAAGGTTCTTGTTATTCGATTTCAATCAATCAATCAATCTGTCTTTCATCTTACTTTTGCCGAGCATTGGGAAGGTTCTCAATCTCGCATCTTTGGGGTAGGGAAGGTTCCTTAACCTCGAATAGTGGAAAGGTTTCCGCTATTCAACTCAATAGGAAGGTTCTTATTGAGAGAAACAAGGAAGGTTCCTTCGCTTCACGAATAATGAGAAGGTTCTTGTTATTCGATTTCAATCAATCAATCAATCAGTCATTCATCTTACTTTTGCCGAGCATTGGGAAGGTTCTCAATCTCGCATCTTTGGGGATGGGAAGGTTTCTGTCGGGAGGAGTAAGGAAAGTTCCTTGACTCTAATCATTGGGAAGGTTTCCGCTGTTAAACTCAATAGGAAAGTTCTTATTGAGGCGACGGAAAGAAAGGTTTCTTTCCTTCACAAATAATGAGAAGGTTCTCATTATCATAACACTTAGGGCAAAGAAGGTTCTTTAGCCTCGAATAGTGGGAGAGTTTTCACTATTCAACCCGATGGGAAGGTTCTGTCGGGAGGAGCAAGAAAGTTCCTTCGCCGGGAAGGTAAGAAATATTTCTTCCTTTCACGAATAACGGAAAGTTCTTGTTATTCGGGACAAAATTTGGAGTCATCCTACTTTGCGTGCTCCATGTTCCATGAATCATGCAAAGGGGCATTTGTGACACCCAATTTTGTCATGATAGTATTTTAGGTTTCGTGATTTTCGATATTTTTCCGTATTTTTATTTCATGTGATTTTTCCGATATTTTACGTTATTTTCGTTATTGTTGTATATTTTATGTGATTTTTGTCATTTCCATTATTTTACGTGGTTTTTATCATTTTCGCGTCTATTATGCATTTTCGTTATTTTCATGAACTTTAGTCATTTTTATAATTTTGTGTGCTTTTATTATTTTCATTATTTTATGTGACTTTATCCTTATTTTAGTCATTTTATTGTGTTTAATCTAAAATTAAAATGTGATTATTTTATTTTGTTAATTAAAAAAGGGAGAAAAGTAGTTAAAAAATTAAAAAAAAAAAGAAAAGAAAAGAAAAGAAAAAGGAGGGAGAGTAGCAGAGGCGTGCTCCCTCTCCTCCGCGTCCGCCGGTCGTCTGCCACAACCACCCACTCCTGCCCTCTTCCATCCATCAAAGCCAGCTTCAAATCTTCATCATTGTCATCAAGCATCTGTCAATCAAAGAATTTGGCTATAAAAAGGAAGAAAAATCGACATCAACCGGGGAAGCCCGGCGAAGAAAACGGCCGAAACCGTCCTCCACCGTCCATTTTCGCGTTCTGGCCATCCTCGTCGCAAACCACCCCCTCCATCTTCACCTTCAAGCTTCCAGCAACCCGTAGCCACCCTCCATTTCGCCCGAGCTCGCCGGAATCCGGAGAAAACGAGAGAAAACGGAGGAGGGGCCGTTTCGGTTAGCAAGCTAGATCTCACCGTCCCAAGCCTCCTCGCCGCCATCTAGTTGCCGGAAAGCGTCGCCCGGTCGTCGGCGCACCTCCCCGACCCAGAACCGCCGCCGTAAAACGATCTCCGCCGTCCACCGCCGCCGTCGCCGCCGTCTGCTCGAACGCGTCGAAGAGAAGGAAGAAGAAGCTGACTTCTGTCTTTTCGGGCAAATTACAACTTTGGTCCTTTTTCCCTTTACTCTCAGCTTTGTGTCACTTAAACCCCTTTATTTATCCATAGTTTCATTCAAGTCACTGTTTCAAGTTTCAAAACCCAACACTTTGGGCACTAGGCCTAAACCATTTGTGTTTTAATTAATATTTTTTTTATTATGTCAATCTAAATTGTTTCACATTTTTATTTTTAAGGCATTTTAAGGTTTATTAGCTATGTGAATTAGCAAAAATCCTTTTTCTTTTATTATTTTTAGTGTTATTATTTGTCTTTCTCTTTATGGCTTAAAATCAAGCAAAATTCTACTAAAGAACCCGTGGTACCAATTTTGGGCGTTCGGAAATTTATGATTTTCGTGCGTAACTGACAAACGAATCCAGATCTCTCGTAGACCATTTTTAGGTTTCCAATCGACCTAGGAAAAAGATTGGTGGCGACTTCTGACGAAAACCACGCCACAGAACAAAAACTGGAAAAGTAAACACATGCTAACCTTTGAAGAAAATACAAAAATGATGTGCCACTTCATCACGGCACCTTAACATTACATGAAAAATTTCAAGAAGGGTAATATATCAACAGATCATTTGTACATGTAGCCAACAGAATGTTCATCAAAACAGGCTTTATCTCGCAGAAGAGAGTTTCCCAGTGTTTCTAAAAAGTAAAATCTGTTATATCATCTTTATAGTCTGTATAAAATGAATATTAAGCGTTCTTATTAATATATATATATATATATATATATATATATATATATATATATATATATTGAGCGTTGTTTATTTTACAATTATTTTGTATATCTCGAGCGTCGACAAGGACATCATTGAAACATAAGCATGTAGAGCGAACTTTTCCTCAATGATTTTTATTTGCCCCGGAAAATTATAGGAAAATTAAGGTACCTAGCTAATGTTGAAATTTATGTACCAATACCTAATGTTTCTTTGTTTGACACCTTATCACATGCTCATTAAATATAAAAAACTATAATATTTTCTTGAAAATACTATAGGTAAAAAAATTCACGATGGTTAGAAAAAATATTAATTAGTAAGGTTAGAAAAAGTAATAAATTCTATGATTGTATGTCTTTAGTAACGGTGCTTAATGCAAAGGAATTATGATAGTAGTTTAAAGATTTCGGTTAATTGAATGCAACGAAGTTGTTAAAAGTAAAATTTTGATATGAATGAATTAGGTTATAATGTAGATACGAGCAACATTTTCACAATGATGTTTAAACCGTGAAGAAATAACATTTTCATAACATAATTAGCAAGATAATGTAAATAATGTGAGTTGATGTAATAATATCAAAGTGAGATATTATATATTCCAAAATGTTACCATCTTATGTAGCACAGTATAGTAGTACATGTTTTGGAATTTTACTTATCAACTAAAATAAAGTGTAAGTATAATGTATCATGTGCTAAATGATCGATTAGGTAAAAACTTAAAATTGCTTTTAATTAGTATGTAAAGATAATCAACGTGTGAGATTTGAAATAATTAAAATAATTAGCCATAAATTTAGTAGGTATTAAGTAGTATGGGTTAGGTATTGACTATTGTCATACTTTGACACAAAATTGTCATTTATGTAAGACGAAATGTCATATTGGACTAGTGGATTGTCATTTGCACGTAGTCACTAACATAAAGTTTGTTTAACATGGTTGATTCGACGACGAAAAGATTTTCAAAAATTTATTAGAGGTAGCAGGAGGTGGAGAGAATAAAAAAAACAACGATGAAGATGACTCGTGATTTTTTGAAATGCCTATTTGAAACAGGTTATGTGTTTTAGTCAAAGCTACTAGTTATATTTTATTGTTTGTGAGAGACATTGATTTACTTGTTTTCGTGCTTCCCATTAGAGATTGAATGTTTGTTAAAATTCTTGAGATCCATAAACGCATATGAGCAAATAGAATATTGTTCTCGTTTTCACACTGTCATGTGAGAATGGCATTTCACCTTGATAGAATGACAATTGTCATTAGCAAGAAGCGTATTGCGATGTTATTGCTGGATAACAACAAGAAAATCTGGGTGGGCAAAATAACCTATATGAGTTCAACGTGATTTGAAATAAATAATCATGCGAGTTTGATGATGAGCATATTACTTAATTATGAGAGTATGATGTTATGTCAAAATCCCACGCCGGTCTGATGGTAACGTCCTCGGGCTTCTCTCCATCGACCCCTCTAACTACAACGATCCTCCGATTGAGGGCATCACTATCAGATGGAAAGGTGAGGACTCAATTATGGTGTTAAAGCACCATAAGCCAATTTCGGGTTCGATTTCTCAGACTAAACTTGTGCGGAAGATGAACTAACAAGGGCTGAGGAAGACAATATGTACGTGTTTGAAATTCATATACAAACAATTTGTGGAAATAATTATAAATCTATACCCATTTTAAAATCTATACCTGGGGTAAAAATGTAATTTTACTTATAATAAATATACCTACAATCACATTTTATCTACCGAATACGTGAAATTATGTATCGGTCACCATCATTTTGATACCGGAGGATCCATATTATCTACCGTTGGTTATTTATCTACCGGTAACTGGTGAAAGTGAAACTCCCAAGTAATTAGCGGTAGATAAAACGCATCATTGGTATAAATAAATGATCCATTGGTAAAATAAATTTCATCTACCGATCATCATTATTTTGATACCGGATGACCCATATTATCTATCAATAATTAATTTATGTACCGGTAACAAATGACAATTGTTCTTTCATATATAGTGGTGGATTGCTATTTGTCCAGTGCGAAATGCCATATCTGAGATTGTTATTTCATAAATGTTAATTGTCTTTTCTAACTGAGGAAATGTCATTTATACCTTACGAAATGACATTATGTGTTTTTTCAAAAAACTCACCGCTAATCCTACCTTAAACTTTATGCATTCTTGTTCTATACGCAATAAATTGAACCTAACTTGAAACTTCACTAAATTCGAATTGAAATTTGTAAAAATAAAGTAAATTAACATAATATAATACATGCACCAACTACTTTCTAACCTAAAACCCTTCTCGTAAGATCTGTAAATCATCTTCACGAGTTTGTATATACAGATGAAAATCATCATAGCTTCAAGTTTTTATTTGATTGTTGAAGCTTGAAGAGGAAGCAAGTTCACTAGCTCTGTCAAGCTTGTTGTAATTAGTCCGTCGTGCCTCAAGTCGTTTTTCATTTTGGTTGTATTTTTGTCTTCCCGTTTTATTGAATTTTTATTGTATTTCTGCATTTTTAATTGGATTACCTGTAACTTAGCTGAAAGATTTTTAATCTAAAGGCTATAATTAATTGTACTTGATCTAAAGGTACCCTAGAAGAACCCCATAAAATAAACGGAAGTTTCATTTTTTTAAAAAAATGTTCTAACATATAAATTCGAAAATGTTCTACCGAAAAAGTGTCTAGCTGGTTACTACCTCGTCTCTCCCCTATAAATTGTCGTGCGTATATAACTTTGATGTTTCAAACAGGTGAATTATTTTAACTTTTTTTTAATACATTTGAGGGGTAGAGGAGAATGAGAATAGTGGAATTTTGAACTCAAGACTTTATTCTTTTAGACATAACCACTATGCCAGATACTTGTGATTAAATTATATAAATTATATATATATAAATATCCATCAATTTAAATTAAAGATTACATGCGGTGAAATAATAAAAATAAAAGTTACAATTTTATAGCATTGATGGAGTGAGTATAAGAACAACTAGTAGTTAGGGAAATTATTTTTTGACGTCCATTTTCATGATGCGACTTCACCTATTCCATAGTTCGAAGAAAAGTAAAAGGAAGAAAAAAGCGCGAGAAAGCGAGTGGCGTCGGTCGGTGTTGTCATGCGAAATGGGAAGGGAACAGCCGAACATTAAACGGCTCCATATTACTTTAGCAAACTGGCCGGCCGGATCTTTACAAATGAGACGACATTGCGGGTCAAAAAAGAGCGGGCTTCATTATAGCCCCCAACCCCATCACTGATTAAGCCTGAATCCGATGCCTGTAACGGGAGAGCAGAATATATTCACTATCAAAGTTTTGGATAATAAAGAAAATTGATAATTGAAAAGAAAATTGGTGAGAACTTGTAAAATATTTGATGATGATAAGATTATAACAGTGTTAAAACGTTTATAATTTTACTGAGAAAAAAAAAACACTCCGTACGTCTTAACTTTTATGTGACGTACGGATTGAATACCAAACTTAGATTTAGGGATTCAAGTAATCAGTGTTGAACCTCTGACCTAGTCATTCAGTTTTAAATCTAGTGATTAAGTTTTAAAGACATAATGTGCGAATTTCGTGTTACCATATCTCCACCAACCGTTGCTTATAAAAGAAGTTCAATTTAATCAGATTTTATCTATGGATGACTAATTCATTGAATCAAGCTGACTGTATGACTGAACATTTGCAATTCAATCTGTTCTTAGATTGAGAAAAACTGTTTTATATCCTTAAATGTATATTTATGTTTTATAATTGATTGAAAATAATTCTTCATTTGAATGAATATTCATGGAATAATTCATGATTTAATGCATGAATTATCACAAATTACCCAAATCCAATTCATCATCTTATGTCTAATAAAATCAATCACTCACTCGATTGGTTATGAAACTTCAATAACACACAAGCGCGCGCATATATATATCGCATTTAAAGGCTGATGGAGTACAGAATATAGATTTTCAATGTCATCTCCAAATTTTTCCCCTGAAATTTTCAAATGTATAACACTATTTCTTGAAATTCCACATTTTTCATAATTGAATGATTTGAATCAATATCATTAAAACTTGAATATTTAGAAGATTTAAAAAAACAATTAACTATAGATATCAAATAATACCTTACATATATATAACTATACAGTCTTAAAAATTATATATCATGTTTAAAATGAATATTTTTCTAATTAAGTTACAAAGTCAAATCTGTTTTATTGACTGGAGGAGTTAGAGAGCTTACTCTACCTAATACTCGCCTTTTCTCTATTACTACGTTTACACCCTTAAACACTTAATTTATAATTTATTCTTTGACTCTATTTTCAAATATGACTTTATAAGCTATACTCCGTATATATTATAGACTTCACTTTAATTTATTACACATGTAAAACATTCATATTTTGAACTAAGATTTTATTAAATATATATAGATTAAATGCTTAAAATATAATTAAACAATATTAGAAACGGGATAGTACTGTTATTTACTGAGAAGCAACCACTAGTACGTTGCCTGAGGAGTTGAATGTCAAGTCTCCTTGGCACAAATTTTAGTAATCTTGCTACTCCTCTGGAAGGAATTCTTTAATGGAATTAAACCCTTTTTAAAAAGATAAAGAAGATAGTGGAGCTCCTACCCATGTAATAACTTTTCGTTGACAGTGACACATGAGACCGTATATCTTAAAGGTTAATTATCGATAGCTCTCATTAATTATGTTGATTTAATTATTTTAGTCCATCAACTATATAGTTCGTTCCAATTTAGTACCTGAATTATTCACCGTTAAGTATTTTAGTCCTTTAACCAAATATTGGTTAGTTGATTTTAGGGTAAAATCACACCTTCAACCCCTGAAATTCTTCCCCCTTTTCACCTAAATCCCGTACCTTATAATTAAACCATCAATGGTACCTTCATCACCATTATTTGCCGTCCACTTGTATTGACTTCGCACTGAAAATGCGGCAAATCACATTCTCATATTGTAATCGGAAAGTTTTTTTTTGACAAAAAACTATCATTAAATGATCAACAACAGTTACAACCAAAAGTCAATCCGACTAAGCATTCAACCAACTAACACAACCAATTGCCAACAACGCACGCCGGGCAATTGTATGAACAACCTTATTTGTGTCTCTAAGAGAAAAGGAAATGCAACAAGACTCAAAAGTGGAGCATAGGTAACGAATATCGTCAACTAGATCCCCAAAATGAAAAAGACAAGGACCAGATGCGCAATTAACCAGTTGAACTAGCCTTTGACAGTCTGACTCCACAATCAAAGATCTTCATCCGCGCCTTGCAGCTTCCAACAAACCAAAATACAATGCTCTGGCTTCCACAAAGTGGGGGTCCCATCCATAGTACGCAAAACAATCAGATGCCGCCTCTAAAACAACCCCAGACGCATCTCTAACAATAATACCCCACTGCGGCAATGTTTACTTCCTTCTGTAAAGCAGCATCCATATTTATTTTAACAAAACCTACCTCAGGGGGAGAGACCAAAGCAAAGCCGGTCTTGGGTGACGCTCCGACTGGACCTGCACAGGGTTTACAACCGACCAGGCTGTAATCCAAGACTGCACCTTAAGTGCTAACACAACAAGAGTGTTGCATTTATGCTCATAGACAACCATGTTCCTATTAGACCATATAAACCACATAGCTACTGCAAAATTAAGCAAGGCTAGATGGTCTAGCTCAATAACTTGGAATTGCTCCTGCCAATCTGACAAATGCCCCATCATGGCCGAAAAATCCACCTGCAAAATCTGCCAAAGGCCAATTGCCAAAGGGCACTCCCAAAATAGGTGATAAGTAGACTCGGGAAATTCACCACAGATCGGGCACTCAGGTGCAACATCAATAGCTCTAGACGGAAGATTATCTCTCGTAGCTAGAATATTGGTAGTTGCCCTTCATGTCTAGAAACTATCAGATGATTTTGTTTTATTTAATCTCTCCCCTCATACAGTCATACAACATGCAAGAACTTCAGAATGGCACCTGAACTCCAAAACTGAACCCCCAATCATACCAAATATACAGAACACCTAGATAGCTTATCTCACAGCCGCATGAATTGGGGCAAGAAGCCAATCAGCCCAAGACTCCTGCAATTTTGGTGATCCAGAGCATAACCAGAAGTGAGACATCAACTGTATACAGAAAATATAATAGAAGTACACTAAGGCAGGCCGGCCCTGCTTAACAAAGATGTTTCGGTTCTTCCATATAGCCCGCCCAGAAATATACAAAATACACCTCGACACACAGATAGCTTTGCGGAACAGATGAGTTTGGGTAGCCCCAACCTGCCAATCATGAACCGACAAAAGTTCAAAGATTAGAACTTGGAATATCTTACTGGGTAAACCATGCATGATTCTTCGATGGAGCACACATGAAGAAGAATAAAACATCTAACTCTTTTAACTGGAAATCGACAGCTCTATAAGAAAACCTCTCGTCTACTCAGAGATACTAGGACAATGGGTTGATCTCCGGCACTGTTTGCCCAACGCGCGTGCTGGACATGCTGCTGCTCGCGTGGAAGCACCCCTCAAAAAGCACCATGCTGCCGACCCTTCTCTTATTCCTGCTCGCCGGTCACGGCCTCGTAGATGGACGATTTGAGAACAGTGTCACGATGGTGGCGTTAGAGGAGATGGCCGCCCGAGGTTGCAAAAAGAAGGTGGTTGGAGAAATAATGTTTATTTATTCCTTAAGGTATATAGACATTTGTACATTATGAATCAAAACTTCAGTTTATTACAACCAAGTCACTAAACCGTTAACATATTGACACCGTTAATGACATGTGGAGCGAGTTACCGAGTCAATAGACTAAAGTGCTTGAACCAGCATATTTCAGACACTGATTGAGAACGAATTATAGTTCAGGGACGAAATTGAGCGAGTTAACATAGTTCAGAGGAGCCATAGGTAATTTGGTCTATCTTAAAAGAATAACATGTTCCTATCGTCGTTGTTTTATTTAAGTTTTTTTCTTAGGCCTCGTTTGGTAATGAATATTTCATCAATTAGTTGTATAGTTTTGAATAATTTGTTAATTATCAAAATTAAACAACTATAGTTAAACGTCAAAAGCTTTTTTGAAATTCAAAAACTACTTTAAAAGTCCGTTACCAAACATACCTCAATCTTATACTCCCTTCGTCCCTTTAAAATTGAGTCAATTTGACTTACACATAAATTGAAGATATGTATTTATTTGATGATAAAAAGATAAAATATACATATAGGACTAAAATAACTTTTTTATCATGGAAGAGAATAAGAGTAATAAAATAAATTTGGTGTAAAAAACTTTCCATAAAAAAATAACAAATTTTTTTTAGGATAATCCTAAAGAAAGTATAACAAGTGATAAAGTGAGTGTGTGTGTGTGTATATATATATATATATATATATATATATATATATATAAATATATATATATAAAGGTCCGTTTGGAAGTAGTGTAGCGTAACTCGCGTTTAGAGTTAAATAAAGTTTTGAAACACTGTAGAATGGTGATTTTTTTGGTGTTAGAGGTTCAAGATGTCTTCTTTTACACACAAAAAATATATATAATAAATATTCGAATTTTGATCGATCAAACAATTTTATTCTCACAATTTTTCTTCTATTTTCAAATTGTTATTTTTTGTTTGTTGTATTGTGACAAGAACATAACCTTATTACAAGTGCTCAGAACTTTAACGTTAATCTGATCAACTGCTATTGCTATTCTGACACAAAATTGATACATGTATCGAGAGAGAGAGAGAGAATTGATACAACTTGTATCTACCGAGTATATATGCTACCAACGTCATTGAGCAACTAGACACGTGGTATAAGTTAAATCGGGGTGGTGGATATAAGGGTGGAGAGAACTGGACTCAGTCAACTCTCCATGAATTCAAACAACTCAAGTCCAACACTAAAAGAAAAACGTGTATTTCGAAGTTAACAAATCCTTACCTTAGTAGCCCACGAAAAAGCTTAGATGATGCTTGTTGACCGACGAAGTGCGCTGTAACTCACGCATAGTGACGTTTATGTTAACAAAATGCCATAGGCATGCAGCATGCATATTAATATAAGAGTGATGTGACGTGACGTGAATGTGATTACACTCATTTTCAAATACTAACCAGATCATTTGATTTTAATGTTAACTCGATTATTTATAAATATAAAATTTTCAAAAAATATATTTTTTAAAAAAGTATGTTACCAATATGATATGTATATTAATTATTTAAACTTTCAATGTCTAAATACTTATGAAAAAGATCATAAATTGAATGTTGTAAAACAGTAAAAAAAAATGGTTCAATTATTTGAAGATTGATGAAGTATTAAAATTCAATGGAGAATGATCAGTTTTGCCATTTATGTTTATGTGACATTATACTATTATAACTCTTGTAGATTGTTTTTCTCCCTCAACTTACTATCAATGTTAGTATATTTCATGAGCGGTTTTTTCACTATCGTTAAACATCAATAGAAATATAAAAGATGGTGGATTAATGTAGAAGATAAGTTTTAAGTGGAGAGGCTGTTGAAGTTTTTGGCTCAAATTATTTAAATATAAAAGATGGTGGATTAATGTTGTGATTAATCCAATCGGTAATATTTTAGAATTCCTAGTTTTATTGGTATTAGGACTATTTGGTGTCCTATAAATAGTTGTTTTGTTTAAGGGTTATAGATGTACGTGAAATTAAAAGTTGTGCGAGGTGGTGGTGTGAGAGTTGCAAGCCGCGGGTTGCTACTTGAATGCGAGAGTGCAGCGTTGGTTTGCGATTGTGTGCTAGTTGAGACTTGAGAGAGAGCCGCGCCAGCGAGCTAGTGGTGAGAGATAGAGTATTGTGTGAGTGTGAGTTGCTTGAGAGAATTGATAATTATAATTGTAATTGTTGGGTTATGATTGATAGTGGAGAAAAACGTATAATCGTCACGGTAAAAAATATCTTGTTTGTGTCTACCGACAATTCCAAATGGAGTAGAGGCAGTTGGTAATGTAGATAACAGCGGCTGGTAGACTTAATGAAAAGGATAGTGACAATGAAATATCTGGAAAGAAAATTCACAACATTTATGGCAAATAACTAAGGATTGAGAGTAACATTGACATTTGCCCTTAAAATTGATAAGTTAGACGGCCAGTGACAAAATTGTACTCATCTGGTAACGTTGATGACAAAATTGTATATGAATAATATTTCCTCTGTCTAAAAAGATTGTAGAGTTTCACTGAACATAAAAATTAAGATGAGTAGCTAAAAAATGTATATTTTGACAAATTTACCTACATGAAAAGTAAAAAAGAGAATATCTGGTAAATTTATCTACAACCCACTCCCTAAATTCTTTAAATGAAATAAATGCAAGTGTAAAAATGGACTAAAACGAAACAATGTGAAAAAATGACAATAAACTAATTTTTCTCATTTTTGCAAGATTGATTATCTTAATTTGGTCAGAATAGGTATATAAGAATCCATAGAGTTTATGTACTTCAAAAATGACAACAAAACTTTTTAACTCTCACAATCGACACTTTGGACGGTAAAATCTCAAAACACTTGCAGTATAAAGTAGCCAACAAGATTAGATCCAAGCAACAGAGCTGCAGGGAGAATGTAAAAAATCATATCAACTCAATTTATGTGAATTATTAAGAAGAATCTTTTGCAATTTACCATAGTTTTAATACTATTTCCAATTTACAACATGATACCGATCAAGTCATGGCGCATAGACAAAAGATGGTGACCACATGAATGATCAAGAAGACTTCAAACTTCGAACATACCGAATTGAAGAATATCTAAATATTAAATAATCCCTTTATCCGTCACGTAAATAAAAATTATTGTGTTTAACTTTAATGTTTCAAATTACAATGTTTGACTCAAAATTTTACTAAAATAAATAATAAAAAAAATAAATAAAATCTATATTTTGAAAGCTTAGATTACAAATTACGAAAAATATATAGATCATTTAACTTTATATGTAACTAAAATCATAAAAATAAATCATAGATTAATTATTGTGAAAACATAAAAAAAGGTATGTAATCTAAATCACAGATTAATTATTGTTTTTCTATATATACATTTTTTCTCTATCGTATTTAATATAAAAACATAAAAAAGGTATGTAATCTTTATGATGACAAAGGGAATATAAATGTTTTTTTTAATAAAATACAGGATGAAGTAGAGGTAAGAATGTTATATTGAAAAATAGTTGGGAGTTTAAGGGGAACCCAAGTAATTAAAGAGCAAATTAACCCCGTAAAGAAGCTACTATTTTTAACCCGCAGCCACGTCGGGGCCCCGCAATCATCAACTGGGTTTATCTTCCCAATGCTTTCCTACCTTTTTCCTTCTTTATATAAATATACTCCTTATCTTCTTCCTTTTTACATAAATATATACATATACATATATACGTTATCATCTCAGCCCAGGTTCTTCAGCTGTTTCGCCCCCTCGTCTTCTTTCTGTATTTTCCTCTGCGGGCCGATTAACAATTTCAGGAGCTCTCTGTCTTTCAATCCGCTGCTACTATCTGGTACGTCTTTGTAAAACCCAGTTTCTACAGCTCATTCTATAGTTTTCTGCTCATCAAATCGCTCGATTCTTCTAGTGGGTTTGAGTTCTTAGACCTTCTTGTTTGGTTCCGCTGCTCCTGTTCTTAGATGTCTCTTTAGTTTCTCTGTCTGTCTGTTCAGCAATGATCGGCCGCCCGATCAGAGGCGACATGGGGTTTCTGGTCCCCCCCCCCCCGCCTTTTTCGATCGCCGCTCGGAATTCTTCTCCGAGGGTTCCGAGGGTTCCGAGGGCTTTTAAACTTCATGGACCGATAAGAATATAACATTGGTTTGTTTCTAAGTTTAGCTTCGTGTTTTTGTTTATTCCCGTGGGCGGCGGCTCCTCTTTGGGTTAGGTTACCGGAAGAGCGACTCATCTCTTTTATTGATCAATTTTGACTTTTATTTTCTGCATACTTGCTCTGCGTGTCGTTCTTTGTTGGATAAACAACTTAGATGGCCTTTAGCTTTGCGTTGATTAGGATTGCACTTGAAAATCGGATAAATTATTGTTACTGCTAATAAATTAATCATACTGTCCAGTAAATCTTCTCCTGATCTGTAATCTTGCAATCAATTCTCGAAATCTGGACTCCATTTTCTCTGTCTGACACACAGAATTCCAGAACAAGAGGTTTAAAATTTCAGCTGGGTTTTTTTGACAATCTGGGGGTAGAAAAGATATCAGCATGCTATATAACCTTGGTTGGAGCTAATACTTTATCTCTAACGCTGTAACATGTGCTTGTGTTCCTGTTCAGGTTAAATCAGTTCCGGTGGTGTTCAGTAAACTTAGTTGATGGCTAACGAGCAGTGCTTGGAAGGAGCCTTGGCCCTCAGTGCCTCGGGTGAGGAGGGTACAAAACCCTCTGAGAAGTGCAAATTTACGCCAGATCCAGCTGATGCTAATCCAACCGGAAGTTTTGATTGCAATATCTGCCTAGACACGGTGCAGGATCCAGTGGTAACGATGTGTGGCCATCTCTTTTGCTGGCCCTGCATATACAAGTGGCTGGATGTACAGAAGATCCCCACAGAGGAAGACCAGGAGGGGAAGCAGCCGCAGTGCCCTGTATGCAAAGCTGAGGTCTCTGAATCCACAGTGGTTCCTCTCTATGGTAGAGGCTTAAACAAGAAGGCTTCAAAGAAGGATCGCCGTCTAGTGCTAATGATACCAAAGAGACCTCTTGCTCCTGGTAGTGGCCTCGAGACACCAAGAACTCCAAGGACTACTAATATGACTCCGACTCCAAGGGTGGGGCAGCAACTTCATTACCAAGATCATAACTTTGGTTCATCGCCAACATACCACTCTCCCTATGCTAGTCTTCCATCTCCATCGATGCTTAGTCCTGGTGCTCAGTTGGTGAATCTTATGGATCCTGTGATGGGAATGTTGGGGGAAGCAGTTAATGAAAGGGGATTTAGGGGAACTTTCATGAATTTCTATGGCTACCCGAACTCGTACAATGTTATTGGAACAACTAGTCCTAGGATCAGAAGGAACATCATGCAGGCTGATAGGGCACTGGCCAGATTGTGTTTTTTCTTCTTCTGTTGTGTGCTTCTGTGTCTGATGTCTTTCTAAGGACCGGTTCTCTTGGTTTGTTCCTGCCTCCACCTGTAAAAACCACAGGGAGAACCACAATGTAGCCAATGTAATATTAGAGGTTAATGAAGCGTTCTGCTTGAGCTGTAGCAGGGCATGGAGCTTCACTGCACGACATGGAGCCTCCAAGATTGTAACTTTTTGTGTCCAAATAATTGGGAATTAGGGTTTTTGTTTAAGGGCCATGGTGTGATGTGGATCATTTATGAAATTCGAGAAAGATCATTTTGTTTAAGCTACTCCATAATTGCAGCATCTGCAATGAATTTCCCTGTTTATGCACTTAATTCTCACATGCGCGAGTCATATGCATACCATCCCTCTAGTATCATCAAGGAATCAGGATTGAATGTTGTCATATTCTTTCCCTGCCAGTATAATTTGACACAGACTGAGTGGTGCCTATGTTGCTTGGTGCGCATACTTTTGTGGCATAGGTTAAAGAAAATACTCCCTGAATTAAGCTCTTGTAACGTGATCGAGGTGAATGCAGGCGTGCAACCTGATTAGGATGGGACGCCTAACAATAGTAAGCATTGTAAATTGTAGTAGTTGAAGTTGAAATGAAGGATGGCTAACCACACGGTGATTAAATTAATGATAACGAGGATTAGCAAATAAGCACTTATTTTACACGGGCCATTAAAACAAAGGACCTCGTCAGACAAAGGGTGCTACCGAGTATTGTATTGTTGTTTCGTTTGTGTTTATGTGCGTAGGGTGGGGGGATATTGTCGGGCTCGGGGGTCCTTTTCACCCCACCGATGGCCAGCCCTCTCCATAAAGAAAAGAGTTTTTGAGGGCTCTCCCAATTGGGTGCTAGGCCAGGCCTAGATCCAGGTAGCGTCCAAATGAGGTGCTCTCCTCAGTCCAAATCGGTTGTCTCATCTGCACCAATAAGAAAATAGGGAGCATAATTCATCAGAAAAATAAAATTTAAAGATACCGAACGAAAGTAAGGAGTATATATCTTAATCTTATCAATTAGGACGTGTCTATGTATCCCTATCACGTTTCCTTATTTATAAATCACAATCATACGTGATAAAACCGAACAAATTAAATGAATCAGAATAAGGCTGATTGGATTTAGTCCATTCCTTTTATATGATTGGTTTAAATAAAGTAGTATAATTCTATATACTCCATTTGTCGAGCAAATGTGATATATATTTGACTGAGCACATGAATTAAAAAAAAAATCTTGATTTGAGAGTAATAAGGTAAAGTAGAGATATAAGACAGAAGTGACTTTTTGATGTATGGAAGAAAAATAAAAAGTAACAATGTAAAGTTGATGAAAAAATGTTTACTTTTTAAAAAAAGTATCTGCTTTTCGGAGACAAACCGAAAAGAAAAACGTATCAGTTTTAGTGGGACGATTAGAATATAACTTATAATCAATCAAATTATATTTAAATTAGTTATATCAAACTTTTAACAATGTTTAATTTTGAATTTTCCCTTTTCCCTTTTTTTCATTCTTTTTATAATTAGAATCATTTCATACAAATATATATATATATATATATATATATATATATATATATATATATTAGTATTGATTGTTTTAAAGACTAGATAAATGTTCTATGCTCCCGTGCTGTAGAGTTGTTTTTACAGTCTCGTTTTTTGTAATAAATTTATCGATTTTTATCATTTTATGGAGTACTATTTAATGGTAAGAGGTCCTTATATATATTACCAAAAATATGTGACAATGTTAAGAACCCTACACCACCTGGAGCATAGAACATTATGAACATTAACTTCTTCATACTCATTCATTTCATTTAATCGTTATGTCTATTTTCTAACATCTAATATATGAATTTTTTTCTTCAACATGTTAATATACTTTTACAGTATTAAATGACTTATATGTATCAAGAAACCAATGGTTGTAGTTTAAAAAGAAAAAGAAAAAGTCCCAATATGTTGTTAAGAAAATCTTGTAAATAAAAGTTAAGTCAAACATAGTACAAAGAACCAAACGTGAACTATGAAAGTGAGACAAATGGAGTATCTTTTAAATCAATTGAATTAGTTGCAGGTTTTGAAGTAGTTGCAGGTTTTATTTGTTAACTGAAAAGCGAGAAAATAGTAAAAATACATCAAAGAGTATAATTTTTATTAATCGAGTCATTAGGGGGTTTCAAACATTGTATTTTGGAGATTCACCTCCGTTTTTTTCACCGTGTGATTTTCAGTTTTTCGGACCTAAGATTTTCACCTCCAAAGTGAATTCGTGAAATTCACGTGAAAAATTTGCCCTCCGCTCTGGGCACCGCCGCCGCTACCGCCGCCGCCACCGCCACCACCGCCGCCACCGCCACCACCACTCCGCCACCACCACTCCGCCACCGCCGCCACCGTCGCCACCACTGTCGCCGCCGCCGCCACCACCGCCGCCACCACTACCGCCACCACCACCGCCACAACTGTCGCCGCCGCCGCCACCACCGCCGCCTCCGCCGCCGCCGCCACCGTAGGGAGGAGAGGAGTGGGGTGGGATTTCGGGGTGGTGGAGTTCGGGAACCGAGGGGTTGAAAGGGTGAATTGGATTGGGGTGGTTTGAGGGGTGAAATGGGTGTGGTGAAATTTAATGGTGATTTTATTTGATAATGAGGTGAAAAAAAATTTCTCCCCGGGTAAGGTTTGAAACCCCCTATTGTAGAATCTTCATTTTATTTGAGGTGATTGAAGAGGAAAGAGAATTTCAGGTGAAAAAGACTCATTTGTAGAGAGTAGGGGCTTATTTGTACGGGGGAAAACAAAAGGGCTTTTTAGCGTTTTTAGAGAAAAAGGTTACTCTTTTTACATTATTAATAAACTTTGATGACTTTCTATGGGCTTGACCAACAAAATTATCCATCGTAAAAGACTAAGGGTACGTTTGGTTGCAGGGATAAAGTGAGATGAGATGATTTTTATCTCAATCTCCAACTTTATCCCTTGTTTGGTGCGCACTAAGGATGAGACAGCGTTTTTCCCGCCTACCAATTTAATCCCTCAAAAGATAGCTTTTTGTATCCCTTGCCTATTGAAGGACAAGAACTCGCAGATGGGATGCGTTGCCCACTGTCCAGCGCCAACTGATCGATCAACTCAGCAACCATCGTCCTGCTCGTCTTCTCACTCCGACGGGATCCTCTCCCTCTCTTTACCCGCCAGCCTCCAGGCATCGCACTGGCCTTTTCATTTTGGCTCATCGATCGCAGTTGACGGACGCCGATAAATCTGGGAACGTGAAACAGAGTAACTCTCAAAGAGCTCTCAGCCCATCGCTGCCTTGTTTCGTCTCCCTATCTTCACAAACCAAACGCCTGGCCAGATCGTGAACGGAGCACTCAATCTCTCCCTATCTTTGCCAACCAAACGCCTGGCCGATTTCCAGATTATCGTATTGAATATCACCGTGAAAAGTGATCAGGACGCCGGCTCGCAGATCTCTGCGTCGTTAAGCCCATAATCAACAAAGCAACGATGGATGTTAGGAGTAGAGGGTTGGGGTGAATTTTTTTTGTCGAACAGGATAAAATGTGAAATAATCTTTTCCAATCTTATCCTACATAATCCAATCAAATCCAATCTCATTTTAATCATCCAATCCTACTGAATTTTATCACTTCAACCAAAGGTTCCCTTAAAAGTTTGATGGGTGGCTTCAGTAATTGTTTTATGCGCTGAAACCGTTCCTTGTTTTCAGTTGCACTGAAAAGGGAAAAGAAAAAAACTTTTCAAAATGACGACGTTTTTACAAGTTGACCAGCAATAACAATTCAAAATTGGTACTATTCACCAATGTTTACATCAACTTCAACAAATAGTATAGAGTTAATATTCAGAGATTTTACACATGATCTCCCAAAAAAGACTTATGGGATCAAACTCCACAAATTACCACACCTTTAATAAAACCTAGCACACCCTTCTATGGTGAAAAGCTCCATCGACTACTAAAAGAACTCAAAATCCCAAATTCAAATACTAGTACAATACTTATCCCTACTTCATTACCAGGAATTCAGCCTTGAGCCCACCAATTAAAGCATCGAGACCACACATTCACCGAGAAAACTATTACTGAAGGTCTCGCCAGAAGCCGCCCTCCAGCCTGCTTCGTTGGAGCCCTCCTCCCATCATCAGGCACGTTTCCCTCATTTGTATATGGTTTTGATTCTGAAATCAAAACTCTATTCCAAGATGAACCCTCCCAGTTTAAGCTAGAAGATTTTCAATCTCAGCTCCTGTGGTTTATGAAGAATATTCTCCCTTCTTCAATCCCTTCCCATAAATCAAACTGCCTCACTTCCTTCACCCCAAACCTCTCTCACTCTCACAACTGTAATATCACCGAATTGAACCTCCAAGAACTGATACTTTAGTTTCCTTCTCATCTCCTTGGTGCATCAAATCTGAATCGTGATTCTATTCGTCACCGGTGATCGGAAACCCCAAATCCCTTCCTTTTCTGTTCAAAATCTAAACATACATATAAATTATTTAACTTTAAATGTCTAAATATTTATCAAAAATAAAAAATATAAATTAAATACTACTCTTTGGATGTTTCTTACCCTCTTAGTGAAATTCATCACCACAACATTTACGTGGCTCAATACACGTTGGGATGACGCTCACATGGGTTGGAGTAAATTGCACCTAAATTACTAAAGTTTCTAAAAATCTATAAATTCACTCCCAACTTTAATTAACAGACAACTCAACCACAACCCTTCGCCATCTTAATTAACAGTATTAAGACCCACCGACATCGTCCGCCGCCCAGCGGAAGCCTGTCTCTCATGACCACCAGCTCCGTCCGCAACCGCACCACCAATCCTGTTGCCCAGTGGAAGCCCGCCTCTTATGGTCACCATCTTCGTCCTCAACATCAAACACACCACCAATACTGCTGCCATCCTCTATCACCCAGCAGAATCCCGCCATTATGTCGCAAACTCGGATCCCATCATCCAATCCCACTACGTTGCTGACCCAAAGCCATCTCCATCAACAACGAAACCATAGTCCATTGATCTCGCCATGCATGCCTTTGAGCTCCGACCACACCTCATCGGCAAGAACTTGGCTAGGAATCCCCCGGAACATCGCTTGCACCGAGACCGGGTCCGGTTCTAGAAGTACCAACGCGAGGTGTGAAGTGGGCAAGGCTGGCAAGGTAGGGTGGGATGGGGCATGGCCAGCGAGGATCGTGGGTGGGAGGAACATATTTGTGGCTTTGGTAGAGATATTATATTGCAATTTTTATAAGTTTAAGGTCAAAATTGTTTGTTTTGAAAAGTTGGATTTTCAATTAACTAATCCTTTGTCTAAAAAAGAATGCTCTATTTTTTTCACTATTTAATCTATAAATTTTTTTCTTCAACCTTTTGACAATGAAAAAAGAAAATTTTACATGCAAATGCAAATGATAAATGAATGTTTGTAATTTATAAATGTATTTATTTTAATTTTTAAAAAATAATTTTCATAGCAATATTTGAGATTAAACACACATAGTCAAAGGAAACTTTCTTTTTGTTACTGAGGTAGTATTAGAATAGGGACATAAATGTCACACGTCAAATATTTAACGGAATACTCCCACTATTAACTGTACATTATGACCAAAGAGTAAATATCAATTAATGGGTGGCCTTTGACAAAGATTAATTGCAAAACCAGTCTTTTTACCCTTGAAATAAAATCGAATTTACTACGAAGTACTATCATGTTTCTATTTATTTATGATTTCACCAGACCATAGCTGGTTTACATAGTGTCCATAGCTGAGCATACCAATGAAGAGTAAAAGTGGTGAGCCGCGGCTGTTGAGGCAGTTCTACGGAAATGGAGGTATCGTAAATGAGCTAGTTCCTGGAAAATCACCACTTGAAATGAGTTAGCTGAGCATATGTATCTAACCGGCTCTGATAAGTTGGCTTGTAGGGTGCAAATTCAGGTTGTTGGTGCCATGCCTCAAACAAATATTATGGGGATCAATTCATGAGGTTAGCTAGAATTTGGCTGAGTCTCAAGTATCCTCAATATGTCCTTGTCAGTATCAAAACCATCACTTTTCATCTGTTCAACGACCTCAGAAACTGATTTCCCAGCAGCAATGCAAGATCTCATCAGTCTGCAATATATGTCCCTGGTCAGAGTACCTGAATTCTTTAACAGCCTTATCATATCCTTCATGCCCTGCAAATCTTCTTGATCTTCTAGATAGTCAAGACAAACATTAACTAACAGTGAATCTGGCTTCCAGCCTCGCCTTCCTACAGACAGTGCCCTCTTGAACATTTCTACTGCCTCGGCCATTTGATTGTATTTCATGTACCCCAATGCCATTAACTTCCATGTACTGGCATAAGGTGCACTTCCTTCCGAAGCTCTATGAATTAGAGATTCGGCCTTCTCAAGAAGACCTCTATTGCCGTAGGCAGAAATGAGCCTGTTTACCACCCTAAAGTCATACTCAGAAGTATCAGAACACCGGGATTCCCACTCCTCGTATATCTTCTCAGCACCCTCAAGGTCATCCAGCTTGGCAAGAGAAGTAATCATCTGCGAGTAGATTGAATGTGATTTCTCACCGACTGCCTTGTACTTGTTCCATACTCTATACAGTTCATTCTTGTTTCCAGCTTTTGCATATAAAGACAAAAGAAAACCAAATGGCGTTTTTGTTCGAGGAAGAGGTTGCATAACTTGCTCCATCTTCTGCATCGCAACTAAAGCCTTCTCATTCAACCCAACTTTTAGATACCCATTTGCTGCAAGTGCATACATGTTCCAGTCAACCTTATGTTCACTACTTTCTTCCATCTGATTCAAAACCCTCTCCAAAGAAGAAATGTCTGATGAAGCGACGTAAGCAGCCATTAGGTTCCTCATTGTGTATATATCTCGTGGTATTCCTTTCTCTTCCATTTCTTGCACAAGTAAGTCAATCTTGTCATGTTTTCCAGCGCGGGTGTATAATGTCACCAACACATTGTAAGGAAATGATGAAAATAGCATACCCATTTCTCTCATCGTGTCCATTAAATGCTCTGCTTTTTCTACACTATTCTCTTGCACGTAGCAACCAAGAAGAGCCGCATAAACGGTGTATGTTTTAAGATTCTTTGACATATTGTTGAAGAAATATTCAGCCTGCTCTAGTGAATAAACCTTGTGGATCAAGTTTACCCTGACTGCCATGTCATTAGGTGCCAGATCGAAAAAACGACGATCACTCATCCATTTTGATACCTGGAGTGATACAAAAGAAGATGAAACATTAGCAACTCAAATATTCGAATCTAACCCAAGCTTGAATCTACTTTATTCATTAGTTAGCAACAACTTTATGCTCTTTGAATCATTTTGTACTAGTTTCAGTAGAACACTACGTGAATGAACAGCCATTATTCTCAGCAAAATAGACCTTATTCATCACAAATTCCAGGAATCAACAAGGCAACAATCTTTATGCGAGATGGATCATTGAATATTGCTCTGCAAGGCAATAATGACACTGTTACTTCGCACAGATAAGATAAACTCCTTAAGCATACAGGTCCCCCTAAAATATAGGTAACCTCAGTAGCTCAAATCTCAGGAACAACCATGTTACTTGAGCAATGGGACGATGAACGATGAGATCTTCTTGAGAATAATGGAGCAGTTTATGGTTCAAGAAGAATTCAAAGTTCATCATACTATCACTATATCCATGTCACAGGGACATAATACTGGCGCAATATTCTTATCATACTGCTGCGACCAGGAAACTCACAGCAACAGAACAGATGTTTCCCCAAGTTTCAAGATATCAGCTGCAGTCGTCAATTCAATAAACAGCCAATCCTAGGGCTTCCCGGAAGGCAGTGGTGCATCGGTAAACAAATAGCAAATAAGAACAAACTAGAGAGCAGTGTTAAACATGAATTTAGGGAAAGACAAAGTAAAGGGGTTCGAAATGAACCTCGAGAGCATGATCATGGCGACGAAAACCTTTAAGGGTCCGAACAAGTTGTCGCAATTCGTGTTTCTTAACGCTTCTTCCGTCCTTGACCCATTCCTCGAGTAGAGGTTGCACAGGGGCTTTAGGGTCTGGAATGGCTAAAACGCGATCGAACAGAGAAGAGGAGTGAGTGGAAGAGGGGAGGAGGGTTTCAGTAGAAAAGAATGAAGCCAAAATCTTAAAGGGGCTCTGAGAATGTATTTGACGCAAGATGAGGGACGGATGAAGCTTCATGTCTGTAGAACAAGTAAACCACAATGGCGTTTACAACGGCGTTCGGACTTAGAGTAGTAGTAGTGTGAGGAGGACGATGGAGGAGAATTAGAAAGAAAGAGCTGCTTGTAATTGTATGGGCCGGTGCTGGGTTGCATACAGGGCCTAATAATATATGGGCCTTTGTAATGCGATGACAAAGACGGCCGGCCCATACAATTTTAATCCATGTTATGGATGACTGTTGAAGCTGCAAAGTCAAACATGGATCCGAGTAAGAAGCAACAACTTACTTCAATTACAACTCAATCAAGCAATTTTAATCCATATTATTCTCTATATCTATTTACCAAAAATATACTGCCGGTAAATAGTGATGAATAGTGGCACAACCAATAGGATTGCGTCACGTCATTTATCATATATTTTTATTTTTTTTAAATTTCTTTTTTTAAATTATATTTATTATGTTTTTTTTTAATTATATTTATTATGTTACTAATATGAAAAAAATTGGTAATTTTGAAAATTAGTATAAAACCAATTACGTTGTGTCACGTCATCTATTTTTTTCTGCATTTTTTTTCTTTTAAAGTGTGTTCATTTACTATTTATAGAGGAAAAGTTTGTAGATTTGAAAAATGAAGTGAAATTTGTATGAGAAAACATTTTTTAGATAACATTTTTTTGACTTTTATTTCTAATTATTATGTGTATTGGTTCTCGAAATTTTGGAAATATGAGTTTTTAAATAGGCCAAAGATTTTTTACCTACAAATTACTTATTTTCTCTTTTATTTCATGAAAGTAGACCACAAATATTTGGTAGTTTAATTGATGAATACGCATCTCACCCATCTTACTTCTTCACTTTTTCTTCTTCATTTTGGTTGCTTTAAAATGTGTTAGTTAATATTTTTTATGGAGATCGAAAGCATTGGTAATTTTGAAAGTGAATATAAAATTTGTAAAAAATACAGTTTTGTGAATTCTCTTCTCAATGAACAATACCCTCAATATATATATATAGAGAGAGAGAAACTACATTACTTACCTTTAACTATTTTGAAAGTAGAGCATTGGCCCCCGACCCTAAATTTTCAAAACATCGTTAAGTGTAGTGTCGTTTTTTTATGCGAGATAAAATTCCATTATAGTTTATAACTATTTAAAAAGTAGCATGTTGTCATCAAAGTTTCAAATCTTATGGCATGGTTTTTTTCCTTCTTTGAGTGTTGATGATTTTAACGAAAAGTAATAATGTGTAATTAGTATTTGTATTTAAAACTCTATACATATACATAAAATTTTGTATAAATAGTATCCACCTAACGAGATTGTGTCACCTCATCATAATTTAGTGATTCTATTTATCTGTGTTTCAAATTGTTTAAGAGACTAAATCTATATTTTACTTTTATTTCTTATTATTTCGCGTTTGGTCTCTAATGTTTTATACTTCATATGATAAAATTTAAAAATTATCAAACCTAATTTTTTCACCCATAATAATTATATACTTTATCATTTATTTCATAAAAATATACATTTATTTCACTTAATATTACATCCTTATTAAATTATTATAAAATATTGTAAATTACACCGCTATGAAGTGCGGGTAATTAAATCTTGTAGTATTCTATATGATCATGCTTTGGGCTCTCATGCCGCGAACAACCAGAAATTGCACGTGAATGCATAAAATATATAGATCGAATTCGTTTGGTTTGGTGTAAAATTATGTTAACTAATTAGTGGATTAATCAGTAATTACTTTATACATCAATAACAATTTACAATTAATGTTATGGTTGGATGATTTTACAACCATTAGCCGTAAATGTACTCGGCTTTAGTGTGAATTTTAAACAATTAAATATGGGATTGTGTACCTGACTTGATTAAGAGAGGGACATAAAGCTCCGTTATAGTACAGAGTTTCTATATATCCTTCCATCTTTCGTATTAAATAGCCTCATAGCGGCTAATCCGTTTTAGATCAAACAACTTCATGGGCTTTAAATGTTTTAATTCAGTAATTCAACAAAACTAAATCTGATTAAGAAAAAAACCCAATTAACACCACACACACACACACACATATATATATATATATATTGAGAAATATTCCAACAATAATATATATTTACTATCACTTGGTAGAGCCAGGACTTTGGTGAGAATCAGGACGACTTTCTACGATATCTATATTGATATGATGGGTCACTTGATTGCGTACCTTTCGTCTTCAACTTTAACAAAGGGATTATCCTACTTTAATCGCCTGGTCATGACAATTACTACTTTGCAATAGAAAAATTGGCCATAAGACAAATCTCCTTCAATTTAGGTGCTTTTATTTTCTTAAAGAAGACAAGAGAAAATCCGAAGCATACAAAGTTCAATTACGTGCATTAATTAGGTAAGGTGCATGGTTAGGTCACATCAATTATATACGTTAATATATACTCCCTTCATCCCAAATATGGTTTCGTAAATACTTTGATTTAATAATACAAGGCTTTTTCCCCTAAAAAATGATGTTTTAAATCCCCAAAAATTTAGGAAATTGAAAAGGAAAAGGAACAAATTGCAATTCTAGTCGATTCATGCAAAAAAGTCTCAAAGTTTTCCCTTATGGACAGTTGATAAGTACACATTATTGTATATATTTTACCCTCAATATTGCATGAAAACTCAATTGATTGTTATGTTCTAATTAGTTTACGCAAAGAATTTACAGGATTCCACTTTGGGAGGCATTTGAGCGAGATTGAGGATATCATGACACAAATATTAAGGTGAAAAAATTACATATAATTAGTCATGTTGAAATATTAAAATAGATTCATATGTTATATGTTTTGATGTTTTTTTTTAAGTCCGTTTAGGTTTCGACATATCATGAATTACAAAATCATGAAACAACATGATCACGACTCTTCATTGTGGGATCATTGATCTTCTCCAACGAGATCACAACGTTTTCAATACGGAATCGTTACTCTCCTGTAACGGGATCACGACTCTACTACTATGTAATCACGACTCTCTTATAGCGGGACACAACTTTTATCTTATCAGATCATGAAATTTCTAGAAAAATTATAAAATACGATCATAAAATTAAAACAAACTAAAGCTAAAATAAAAAATGCGAAAAAAACAAAAGAAAAAAAAGTAATTGAAGCACATAGGCTCGTGGATCTTGACTCTTGAAAAGTAAAAGCACAAAGCTAGTTGTTTGCCGCAAAGGCAAGATTAATCTCTGCATACCAGCCATTGATGAAGAACTTGATGCGAATCATACATAGTCCCAAACTTGGTTGGGCAGTCGGATGAGGCGGAGCGAAGAATGTTGGAGACTTGGTCGGGATTGAATCAACTCAGGATAGTTAGAGAAGAAGTAAAATAACTAGCTGGATATAATGGCAAACTTTATAATTTATTGGTATTATTAAGCATTTAGAATGTGCATGTGCTCACCTTAAAGTGACTTCTATTGAAATTTACCATGTTACTTGGAATTTGGGACGTAACATATTGTTTTTTTTGTCCATACATACGCTGGTAAAAGTAAAACGGCAAGGGTTGTCCTTATTGCTCTAGTCTGTCTGGCCTGGCTTTGTATAATCACGTTTATCCACTTTGATCCTTTAGAGGGGAAAACGGAAAAGATATATGTATGGGCTTCAAAAATGAATCTTCTTGTAAAATGGGATCGGCGCTCCCTTAGATTTGCTTAAAAGTTTGTACATAGTAAGTTGGTTATAGGTATCTATAAGACAGAACCGTCGGGCCAAGTTGCTCACATGCACTGCTAGTAGCAGCTTCACCCTTCAAACTCCAAATAGGACATTGATAACAGTCTTCTCTTAATTAAGAGAATAATTAATAAACTAAAGCACCACAACAGAATAAAGCACAACAACTATTGCCCATACTTAACAAGGAGTAAAACTTAGCTTAATATCTACTAAATGACGGAACCAGAAATTTGAGATTTGGGGGTGGGCGGGTAGCTTAATATAGGGCTGGAAATGAGCAAGCTGTAAAAATCAGTAGTAACCCATATACAGTAATGGAGGGAGAAGAAGGATTCCCTAGCGGAGTCCACGCTATAGTGTAGCGACTAGAATTTTTTTAATCATTTGTATCTAGGTTGTTTGGGAACCTAAACTGATATATATATTTTTAGTCCACTAATTAGTTATGTACGGAAATTATAAATTTTCATACGCACAAAATTGTCTCACAAGTTCATTTATTTCTTTTACTTAATTTTTATAGTAAAACAATTTTTCAGATAATAAAAAATTAATAGTAAAAAATTAATCAAAAAAGAGAAACACATAAAATAAAAGCTCAACTCCATGATAAATATGGAAATAAAATGAATTAGTAATGAAAATAAAAATTCTATCAAAATAATCTATCAAAAACAATCAATACATAAATTTAGAATTTAAATATACCAGAGAAGATTAAACAAAAAATAAAAATTTAAGTATGGCCACCAAACTAACAGAGTAGAGTAGCTTTTTAACATGATAGGTACAGGCTTAAATACTTAGTCAAGTAATTTGTTTTTTTTTTTTTTTGGTTTTTTCAGGTTGCGATCTGGTTGTGTGGGAAATAGGGCAGAAAGTTGGGTTGGATTTTAATTATAAGTATGCTTAAATTTTATTTTTAGTTGGTAGAGGGGCTAGGGGTTAAATTTTTCCCATTTATTTACATTTTTGCCCTCTATTCTCATCTCTTCACGTAACTCTGCAAACAACAACCATCATGAGAGAGAAGAAGATAATCATCCATTGAAGATGAACCATAGCAAGAAAAAATTCAATAATTACATATTTGAAGAGGAAATTGAAAATGAAGAAAGATGATACCCACTTACCCATATTAAATCTTGCAACAGTCCCTTGGCAGCGGCAAACCGGTGCTACTCCGGCGAATCTGAAGGCAAGCGGTGGCTGATATCTGAGTGTCGGCGGTTCATCTTTGTCATTGACGGCCAGATCTGTGCTGAGATCCGATGATGGTCTAAGGAAGAGGGAGACTAAGGGAGGCCGAATCAAACGCATGAAAGGCGGAGGAGGCCAAATCTGCTTTGGGCATCGGCGGTGGGTCGAACAGGGGACGAGCCGGAACTCCAACGGGCTTCGTCGTGAGCGATTCAAGCCAGAACTCCTCCCCCAGTGTAAAAATATATGCTTTGAACTGAATTTATGGGAATTTGTTGGCCGGAATATTGATGGAAGGGTTCAATGAAAATGATAACAGATGAAATTGCTGGGGAAGACGTGAGTGAAGGAATGATGGGTTGCAGTTGTGAGTGAGAGTGCTACCCACGTAGGGAAGGAGATATGGGTAGAAATGTAAATTGATATGTGAAAATTTGACATTAAAGGAAATATAGTAAAACTTTTTGGACATCCCGTATAGTATGGGATAGTGTAGCGAAACTTATCGGTGGAGGGAGTACTATTTTAAAACTTTACATTTGCTTCCCACTTTTCCTTTCTACTTTATCATCCGTTCTTCATTTTTATATTTCAACTCACGTAGAGCATTGGTTAAGTTGTGATCAATTTATATTGTTATATATATTAGAAAATTTTAAAAAGATAAAATATTAAAATTAAAATATTTGAAACATTTAAAATTAATGTGTTAAATAAATGAATTAAGATGTAAGAATAATGTATTTTATCCATTTAACTAACAAAAGATGAAGAATGAAATATACATAGTGGGAATAGCAACTAAGGATTTGGAGTAATTTTTTATTCAATTTTATCACACTATAATCAGAAATTAATAGAATATTAAAAAATGAGAAAATAAATTATAGTATGAGAAAGGATGTATAAGACTTAATAAAATAGAAGGTATAACCATACAAATATATGCTGAAAAGCAAAAACACGCGTAGTTATGGACAAATTAAAAGACATACCGAAATTTTATATGAAAAAAATTGTAAATTAAAAAAACTAAAAATAAGACGTGAGAAGTAAATTGTCTGTTTGACAAATGAAAGTATGATACAATTAAGAATATGCACAGTGTTCAGATAAGAAGATTGAAACACACTCAAACTTACATACTAATATACCTTGCAAAACACTCAACTAATTATTAATCTCTATTCATTTAAAGTTTCTAATTATATGATTTTTAATTTAATTTAATATGAAAAAACAATGAAAAAATAATATATAAAAGTAAGATGTAGGAATTGTGAATTATATATCTTACACAACGAGCTCGCACACTCCAACTTACACTCTACCACATCTTGCAAAAAACTAAAATAACCATTAAACCCCATTCATGTGAAGTTTGTAAATAGTATGTTGGTTAATTTAATTTACTTGTGAAAAAAAAATATCAAATACATAAGAAAATACAAATTAGCTAACACACTCCAACTTACACCTTGCCACACATTGTAGAAAATTAAAATAATTATTCATCCCTATTCATTTGAAGTTTGTAAATTGTGGGATGATTAATTTAATTTAATTTAATTTAAAACAAATAAAAACTAAAAACTAAATTGGGTAATTTGGTGCACCCAACCACACCATAACTTAACTTCCTTTAACTGTTGATTCCCGTAACACAATTTTTGTAAATGTAAGATAAATGATATCAAACATTATAAGTTATAACCCACAAAAAGAATATTTTAGTAAATACTATAGGGAATTAGCAATTTTCTTCCAAGGCCATATCGTATGTGAGCGTGAGTACATAGAGAGTCAAACATACGAGACGAGTCCATATAATTATTCTTTTTAAAGAGGGCCGGCCACCCGTTGGAGCCATAATTCATGGCCTTAACTTCAGCACGATCGCAGTGTATCTCTAGTTTGTTTTCTTCATTTCTAATCACTCTGATTTTGAATCTTCGGATTCGGGCACGTGTTTTGGATTATAGGCCTGTTCACATTCACAATCAAACACTAAAAATCAAACCCCTACACACTTCACTTGAAGTTTTTTTTGTTCTCAAACTGAATTAATGCATTTTGACGGCGATCTAAACAACCCACTTTTCCTTGCTGGTTGGACTTGGAAGCAACAACGTCAATCCGTTTTTTTCTCGAGAAACTCTTAGGTTAATCTGGATCTTTTACAGATCCAATTTGTTCCGACCGGATTACCCAATGGTATGTGTTTGGGATTTAAGCATTTCAGATCTCTGTGGACGCGGGCGGGAGGAAGAATAATTAAAAGAGGAGAAAGGGTTAGAATGTAAGAGAATATGAGATTAATAAGTTACTCCATCCTTTCAACAAAAAAAAGAATGTTACGTTTCGTTTTTAGCATTTAATCTATAATATTTTTTTTCAACCTTTTTTGTTATATGAGCTCAAACAATTTATATGTAAATGATAAATCAATATTTGTAATTTTACAATATACTTTTACATAATTTTTTTATCGAATTTTTTATAGTAAATATTTGAATTAAATAAAATATCAAAAGTCAAACATAACATTATTTTTGGAACGGATAGAGTATATATAGGCCATTAAACACAGGGTATTTACGACTTCCTCTTAAAAGGAAAAATTAACAATTTCCCAATAATTTATGGAGTACTACATAAGCTTAGCATTTAAACGGTTTGTTTATTCCTTGTTGAATGTCGGTTAAGTGGTACTCCATTAATACTACTCCCTCCATCTCTTTAAAATTGTCTCATTTATTTTAACAGTTTCACATTATTTAATCTATGATTTTTTTTCAAAAATGTTTAGACATAAAAAATGAATTATTTCATAAATGTCTCATATTTACAATCTAAATTTTTCAGATATATATTTTTATGATATATTTAAAATTGTTTATCTCTCCTCAGCCCCGCCTCATCCATCTCCTCCATACTCTCAAAATACCCCTGCACACCCGCCGCCTTAACACCCCCACTCACCTCCAACCCGCCATCTAACCCATGTATTTTTGAATAATTTTCACCCATAATGCCTCCTTTTCTACCTTAAACCGCCAAAGACCACTTCCCCAACAAAGCCCAGTTTTTTGCTTTTAGACTTCCCACTCCCAAATTTCCGACATTTTGAGAATCTAAGACTCTATCCCACGAGACCCAATGAATAACCCTCTTTCCTCGTAACCTCCCAAGAAATTGCTTCTCAAGCTCTCAAGTGTTTGGGTTAAACTAACAGGCACGGAACACGGAAAAGTAGAACAGGGGCAAGCTTCCCAGTTCTGATTTCACAAGAGTGAGCCTGCCGCCGAAAGACAAGTTTTTAGATTTCCAACCTGAAAGCCTGGACTTTACCTTTGCAGCGACGACATCCCAAGCTTCAACCGTATGCAATTTAGCACCAACTGGCAGCCCCAAATATAAGAAAGGAAGTGTTCCAGCAGAGCACCCAACAGATCTGGCCATTGACTCGATATCTGCCTTTGTCACTCCGATGCCAAAGAGCCTGGTTTTAGAAAGGTTAATTTTCAGACCTGAAATCATCCAGAAACATTTCAGAATCCTCAACAAAGAAGAGATGTTTTGACTATTCCAAACCCCAAAGAAGACGGTATCATCCGCATACTGCAAGTGTGAAATCTGAAAACCCGAGTTGCCGACATCTATGCCTCTGAACAGCCGCTGATCTCGAGCCTCATCCATCATTATATGCAGACCCTCAGCTGCAAGTAAGAATAAGAAAGGAGACAGAGGGTCTCCTTGCCTCAAGCCTCTTTCCATTTTAAATTCTCTTGTTGGACTGCCGTTTACAAGCATCAAATCAAGGCGATGAGAGACAGTTCGAATCCAAATTGATCCATTTAGCCCCGAAATTCATCTGTTCCATGACCGAGAATAAGTAATTCCAGCTGACACTGTCAAATGCTTTCTCGAAATCCACCTTCAAAATCATGGATTTTTTCCTCTTCTGTTTTACATGAGTCACCAACTCATTTGCAATCAGAACCCCATCAAGAATCTGGCGTCCCTCAATGAAACCGGACTGTACCTCACTGATGACCAAGGGTAACACCTTTTTCAACCTCTCAGCTAAGATTTTAGATAACACCTTGTATTGGCACCCGATTAAGCTGATAGGTCTGTAGTCTTTAAGCCCGACCGGGTTTTTAACTTTAGGGATTAACGCAATAAAGGAAGCATTGCTGCCCGGTCCTAACCTCCCAGACCTCTCAAAATATTTTATGAATCGAAAGAAATCTTCTTTTACCACCTCCCAGTGAGATTTGAGGAGTTTGAAGTTGATACCATCCGGTCCCGGAGCTTTCTCGCTGCCACAAGCCCAAATGACCTTTAATTCATCCTCGAGAAGGAGCTTCAAGTAGATGCAGACAGGTTTGGGGTTAATCTTTTGAATTTCTTGCTCTTTAACGTGCCCCTGATGTGATTTGGTTCTGAAATTGTTGTTCGAAAAATAAAGTGCAGCCTCCTTGATCCGATTTGGCGTTTCACCAAGAGCCATCGATTTGTAGGCTGTGATGTTGTTCCTTCTCTGGCGACTTTTGATGGAAGCATGGAAGATTTTTGAGTTTTCATCTCCCTCAATGGCCCATTTGCACCTTGCTTTCTGCTTTAACATGCTGAAGAGATTTTTTTCTGAAGATATTAGGTTGCTGCAACACTCTCGTCTGAGTAGTTCCTCCTGCTCACTTAGGTTGCATATCACTGCTTTCCTGTCCCATTCTTCCATTTCCTTTCTCAACCTCTTTGCTTGCTCTTCAAGCCAATTAAAGTTCTCTGAACACGTGTTCTTAAGATCAGATCTGAGCTTGCGAATTTGTCGCTGAGGGCAAAATCGCCTACCTCTATTTTTTTCTGACCAAGAATGCTTCAAAGTCTCAATGAACTGTGGGTGAGTATGCCAAGCATCGAACACTCTAGAGGGTTTTGGGCCAAAGTCTATCACTTTGTTTTGGAGGAGAATTGGATTATGATCTGAGATGAACCTAAACTTGGAAGTAGCAAAAAGATTCGGCCAAAGAAGCTAGAAAACTTTCTCGAACATAGGCATCTGTCTAGCTTACTCATCTTTGACCTGCATTTATTCATCCATGTATATTTTCTCGTCCACCAGGTTGATTTCCTTGATTCAAGGCCCAAATGAGTTTGTTAAACTCATCCGCCTCTTTCTCTACGAAAACAGACCCTCTTCTCTCATCCTTTCTTCTAACTGCATTGAAATCTCCCACCCAACAGGTAGGATCGGTGAACACAGACCTGGAGTCTAACAATATCTCCCAAAGCTTTCTCTTTTCAACCTCAGTGTGAGGTCCATAGATATTTACCAAAACAATTTCTCTATTCAATTTTGTATGCTTGCCTTTAATGATCAGGAAACCATCACCAGACAGACTACTATGAAGAGAGAAGTCTACGATTTATTTGTATGAATTCAAAAACATATAAAATTATATGATTCATATACTTATCATAATTTGTCACCTAAACTTTATATATATATATATATATATATATATTAAAGTTAAATGATTCATATACCACCTAAACTTTATTTATATATATATATATATTTTGCACTGTTTATCTTAGTTAAATTTTGAGTCAAACACTATAACTCCAAATAGAAAAAGAAATAGTGCATTTTTCGTGGGACAGATAAAGTATTACTTTCCATATTCATGCTTATAAACCGGTTTTAATTAATTAGTTCGACTTCGACCTGACTGACCCGGTCTGATTTGGATAACCATTCCCTTCACGAGCTTGTTAATCAGTCCGGGTTGGTGTGAGTCAACCGGTCGGCCGGCCAGTTTATGTATAGAACCAGAGGCAAGCTTGAGACAGACAAGACAAGCAGCATGGGATGGGAGGGTAGGGCACGCACGGTAAATTAAATTTACTCGGATTTCACATGGCACAGCACAGGGAGGTCAGTTAGCTCAGGTCAACAAGATCAGACTACTCTCTCCAGTTTCTTTTCACATTTTAGGGACACCACCAACAAATCAGATTCACATTTCACCTTTTCACTCCACAAAGATCCCCCGTTTCGGGCATCGCCAACACGACACCGTTTTCCCTCTCCACTCACGTGCACCCATAGACAAACAACTTTAACGGTCTAAACACCAAATTACTTTAATACCCTCTCCACGAGGATTTAACGCCCCAACTGCCGGTGGAACCCGCTGGGAAATGACTACAAATCCGTTGGGCCCCATCGTCACACAAAATATTCAAGGGTAATTTGCTCTGTTTCTTGTATATAATCACCCCTGGCCACTTCCCCATCGATGCACTACAAGGAAAACTGTCGGCAGACCTACTAGTACTACACACTGTCGGCAGACCTACTAGCTAACACAATGCAGCACCACCGCAGCTTCAGTTGGGGGTTCAAACTAGCCACATTTTACTGGGTCGCACTATGTTTCCAAGTTCCCGCTGCTTTCGCTCAGATTTCGCATCCGAACAAGGTTTCGGATCCAGAATGGCGCCCTGCCACAGCTACTTGGTACGGCACCCCTGAGGGAGACGGCAGCGACGGTGAGTTCTAGATTCGAATTGCACAGTCTCCTCTGCTCTATATTCTACTCTGTTTTTTACTCTGCTTTTGTTACATACGAACTTGATTGGAATTGTGCAGGAGGAGCTTGCGGGTACGGATCCCTGGTAGACGTGAAGCCGCTGAAGGCGCGGGTGGGTGCGGTGAGCCCGGTACTTTTCAAGAACGGTGAAGGGTGCGGCGCGTGCTACAAGATTCGGTGCCTCGACCGGAGCATATGCTCACGGCGGGCCGTAACGATTATCGTGACGGACGAGTGTCCTGGTGGGTACTGCTCCGGCGGGCGCACCCACTTCGACCTGAGCGGCGCCGCCTTCGGTCGAATGGCGGTCACCGGCGAAAATGGGCAGCTCAGGGACCGAGGTGAAATCCCAGTCTTCTACAGAAGGTACCTTTAGCTTGCTGCTGCTTTTTATGCTTGAACGGTCTCTGTGTGTTTTGCTAGCCTAGTACTAGTACTCGTATAGTTCTGTCACCACCATTCGTCTCCTCGTGAATTGCAAAACGATGCGTTTTACTATAAGAATTAATTGTTGTGGGGGTGCAATTAATTTCCAGAATTGTGTTGACTGAGTGGGCATAACATAATCAAAGGATTGGGAATGAATTTATTGTTACAGGACTGCATGTAAATATCCCGGAAAAAACATAGCTTTTCATGTGAATGAGGGGTCGACGGACTTTTGGCTGTCGCTTCTGGTGGAATTTGAGGATGGAGACGGCGATGTTGGGTCAATGCACATCAGAGAAGTACGTTTCACTTTTACTGCTACTTTACTTCCTTACCAACTAGTATTCTTTATTATTACCAATCCAATCCAATTCCAAAGTAGAGAAACTCATCTTTGTTTGAGAATAAGAATTTCCAGGGCCATTTTTTACTTAACTAGCACTTTTACAAGGAGAAAAGCAAAAGTAGGACATGTTTGTATTCCACTTTATGGCCTTCACCATGTGCTAAAATTTGGGGCCTTTGTCACATAAAACAGACACGAGAGAGTCATCAATAACTTTAGGAAAATTCTGTTGTCGGTCCACAAATGCCCTGATGAGTGAAATTCATGTGCTTCAATATTAATTTATGTATGTCTATTGAGGCTTTGCAACTCCTAATTTCACGGTCATGTCTCCTAATTAATAATGCTTAATTTGTCTTGCTTTATACTAGCTAGTGTCATGCATGTATTATGGACCCATTATCCTTCCTTTTTCTTTTTTGAAAGAGAAAGGTAGAAGGTGGGAGAAGATAATAAATCTGATGTGGTTGGCTCTGCCACTTTCAAGGGGAATGGAGAATAGTGCTGTTGTGGTTCTTTGCTGAGAGTGGCTCCAGCGTGCACCTACTTTAAAAGAGTGTGTACTATTCTCGATTGCTTTTTTTAAAGTTTGACCAGTAAGAGCGAGGCCCAGGCCCAGGCCCATATCTGTTCTGACAGAGAGGGCCCACTCTCCACAATTCTGACAAGGCAGTGAAAAGCCAACGTTGTTACCTTACCTGTCGGGGAGGGAACTAACTCTTCTCTTGGCCAATGGGCAGGCAGTACGTTTAAATTATGATTAATTAGGTGATGATCATGATTAAGTCATGATTTGTTTGGGTATTGCGCAGGCTGGTTCGAATCAATGGCTAGAGATGAATCACGTGTGGGGTGCGAATTGGTGCATTACTCAGGGGCCGTTGAAGGGGCCTTTCTCCGTTAAGCTGACCACACTATCAGCCGGGAGAACCCTCTCTGCTAGGGACGTCATTCCAGGAAATTGGTCTCCCAAAGCTACTTACACTTCTCGCCTCAACTTCTTCTGATTTCCCCAATCAGGCCCCCGCCTTTTATAATATGTCAAAAAGGCTCCTCCGTCATCGCCCGGTTTTTACCTCTTAATTGTTTTTCAGGGAATGGAATGCATGCAGTAACATGGTCCAAGCCTCTCCCTTTGTCTTTTTTTTGTTGTTGCTTTCTGATAGTAATTAATTACTACTACTAGTATTACAGTGAGTGTGTGGAGTACTGTTAGTGTTGGTAGGTGTGGCCCTCTCCAAAGCGGAGAGAGAGCTAGGTTGGTTGGTAAGGAAGTTGTTTGTGATTGATATGTATTGAGTGGTGTGATTTTAATACCGTGCATCCTCATCATATATGTGTATCCTGTTTGTGGATTTCATGTGATATTGTAAGGTGGCTGGCGGTGGATTGGATCTCTGTTTTGTTTTACTGTGGAATAAAAGGCCACCGTTATCCCTCCCTCTGTGGGGCAAATTGCAACTACTTTCTCATATCAACATTATTATTCTTCATTTACATCCTCAGTTCTTGCTTTGCTTTGCTTTGCTTTGTTTGTGTAAAGTAAAACTAAGAAAAGGCTGCAGCATATCATAGCATTTAGCATATCATAGAAATAGAATCTCCCTCCAGGATGTGAGCGAGCGATAAGTAACTACTGGTCCCGCCGGACGGACAATGAAGTTCATGTTGGTGGGGCTAGCTAGCTAGCTATGTGCACGAGCACTTCAATCCAAAGCTTTTTAAGTATTATTATTACTACTATTATTGTTGCTTCCTTTGAGTGCCTTTGGTTTCGCTGTGTGGAATTATTAGGCCCATATCCAACTGAATCCCTCTACTGATGATAAATCAATCTTGTCAGTGCTGGGCCAAATTCCATGTGCTCTTCAACCTTGTTCTCCCCACTTCACATCTACACCTATACTTCCACTTATTATTGTTTTCTACCTGTAACGCAAACCAAACCAAACTGCTTGCTTATCTCAAAGTTCAAGTGACTAGTTGAATTCTTCTCCTAATCTTGGCTACCATCAAACAGGAGGGGAGTCAGTAGAGACCTGCAGACGCATACAAATCTTTAGCAATCCCTTTCTAAGACGTGAGAAAAAAAAAATCCAATGCACATTTATTAGGTTTCAAGTAATATGAAACGATTTCGGCATCACAATCAATATGTTTAGGTTATCCGAAAATGTCAAACGGGTGTAGAGACAAAATTTGAAAGCTGCATTGCTAAAGGAAAAAAATAAAATAAAAGAAGTTTGTTTTAATCAGGAAGCAGTACAAAATCTCCCCTCACGGTGCCTATGACTTGTAAAGAAACTAGGAATCAAGCTCTCCACAGCTGAATTGGTATCCTCAAATTTCAGTTCTTATTCTCCAATATGAATCTCTAATCAGGAGACCACTAAGAATCGATAAGACAAATGGGAATACATAAAAGGAAAGCAAAAAATCGTTGACAATAGTGATTACTTCTCAGAGCTTGGCTCTGGTTCACCAGTTTGCTTGCCACCCTCATCTGGATTCAAAATTTCTGGCTTTACTGGCTCTGGACCACCATTCTCAACAGATACCTTGACAGCCGAAGCCGGTTTATCCCCACTGGCATTTGGTTTTGAAGCTTTATCATTTTGATCATTCTTGGCATCTTTGTTGTCCTTTCCATCTTTGCCATCCTTAGCAGGGGGAGGAGGCAGCATATGAGGTGGAGGGTTCTGTTTCAGCTTCGCCACGATTTGCCTAAATCTTGCAAGATCAGCTGGCTTTCCAGGCTTTGGACCTTGGATGACTACAACTGAAGGCTTTCTGGGATCAGACTCTTTCTTCCCTCTTCTCTTCTCAAAATTCGGGACCTCCCGAGGAATGATCTCAGCTATAGCTTTCCAGTAGTTGAGGTGAGCTTCTTTGTGAAACTTCTCTTGATTAGCCAAATGCAACTGCAAATAATCATGAACAAAACTAATTTAGCTTAATCTGCTGTGTACTCAACTACATTGCATGCATGAAGAAGGAACAGGAAAGGCTGTTTGATTAATATACAGTAGTATATGTATATATAAACCTTCTCTCTTTCTCTGTTGGTAGCCATGTTAGCTTCCATGTTGAGCTTCCTTTTATCGTCAAAGGACCTTTTGTACTCTTCAGCTTCAGCAATGATCTGGTTACGCATCTCCTTCTCCCTCATCTCTTTCTCCTCCAGATGGATCGCATTCTGACTGAACCTCGGATCAAAATGATCAGAACTCTCATTACAAATCATCATCCCACCAATAACCGATACAAAGATAGAAATGCTATGGAGATATCAAAACATGTCTATATGTATGAGAATCCTATTAAATTGAAACATGACAGTGTGCATTTACTTTAATCCGATCCAATAATCAGAAGAAGTCACAATTACGGGGGAAACGTGCAAAAGAAGAAATAGTAAATAGTAGTGATTAACAAACCGGCGCCACTCGCGTCGAGCCCAGCATTCCTCCTGCATTTGCTCGGGCTCCGGAAGGAGAGGCCCGTCGGAGGAGAAATGGCCACCGTTAGTGTCGTCGGCGGCCGTATCGGTCATGGGGGGCTCAACTTGAGCGGAGTAGTCACTGTTGGCGGCATATGATCCGTAGGGATCATGAGATTGTGGCAGGTTATCGAGACCGTCTACGTAGGAGTCGTCATGAGTGGGGTGGTGGAGATCATTTGGGTGATCGGCGGGCAGCTGAGGATTAGAAAGACCGTCACCGTCAGCTGAGACGTTGTAGGAGGATTCGTCATAGGACGTGAAAGCGTCGACGGTGCCGTGATCCTCACCGTCGTTGCTGGTGGCGTCAAAAGCCGACATTGTTGGAGTGAAGAGGAGGTTGATGAGTTAGTTGTTGATCAAGTGATGATGAGATCGGTTCGCTATGTTCGGATCCAGAGAGTGAAAAGCAAGACAAGTTCTGTTCCTGAGCCTCCGACGTGGCAACAGTTTTGGTCAAACGTGTCACTGATTCATTCGTTTTCGGACGGACACGTGGAGGCTCTTGCTGCCGCCGGCTACCATGTTTCCTTATAACAACCTCCTCGAGAGGCTGCCCTTGAAAAGTTTACCCTCCCAACTCCCATCGCCGCCCTTGAAAATCTCTCTGCCACTCAACGATGGCGGATCGTTTCTTTCCCAACATAATGCCGGACTTCGTAGCAGAAGACCAAGAAGAAGCTGTAGCCGGAGGAGACACCCTCTCCAACCTCCTCTCCGAGCCTTATTCTTCGCTGGCTCCACTTTTCAAGCGCACTGCTTTGGATCTTAAAGAAACAGTTCTCTCCGTTTCTCTATTATCTCACGGGATTGTTTGAGTTTTGCTGTTTTTAGTGCTTCATGGGCTGGACGGTTGAAGCTCACCAACTGTTCGTCCAATTGCCGCAGATAACGCTCGAGACATGGGGTTTGACTGCACAAAAGATTAATGACTTCTCTTTCTATTCCGGCACACTTGGAACTGCTTTCTTGCTCCTCAAATCATATCTGACTGCCAAAAACAACAGTGACCTTGCTCTCTGCTTATCCATCGTCAATGCCTGCAACTCTGTCTCTCTTACTTCTAGGTACTTCCAATTTTTCCATTTAGTTACTCGCTGATTGGCGGGTGAATCGGAGATATGAGTATTCATTCAAATCTGACTGCAGAGATACCACGTTTATATGTGGCCGGGCTGGTGTTTGCGCTCTTGGAGCTGTGGCTGCCAAGCTTGCTGGAGATTTTCAGCTCCTAAATTACTACTTGAATCAGTTTGGACAGGTTTGGACGTTCGGTAACATTTTATTTTCCCTCCCGTCATTTTTCATCAGAGTGTGCGGTGCGGGACTTGACCAGTAGGCCTTTGATGAATACAACAGATAAAACTTTCAAAAGGCCTTCCAAATGAGCTGTTGTATGGTAAAGTTGGCTTTTTGTGGGCTTGTCTCTTCTTGAACCAGCATGTTGGTGATGGCACTATCTCAGCTGCAACCACTGTAAGCCCATTGTTTCACCATCTCTATGATAGTATTTAGTTTTCTGGTTTGGGTGGACAGAATTGATAGTCCTGTTGCTTATTTGCAGCGCCCAGTTGTGGATGAGATAATGAAAAGTGGAAGAGCAATGGGAAAGAGAGGAGAATGCCCTTTGATGTTCGAATGGTATGGAGAGAAGTATTGGGGTGCCGCACATGGACTGGCAGGCATTATGCATGTGTTGATGGACATGGACTTGAAGCCAGATGAGGCTGAGGATGTTAAGGCAACGCTTATTTACATGATTAGAAATCGTTTCCCGAGTGGAAATTATCCTGCAAGCGAAGAAGACAGAAACAGGGATGTCCTTGTACACTGGTGTCACGGAGCTCCAGGAATTGCCCTCACTCTTGTTAAGGCTGCTAAGGTAAACTCAAAACTGTACCTGTGGGTGTCCAAGCTTTCCACTTGCATGAAAGTTGGTCAGTAAATTTGTTCTATGAATTTTATCAGTCAGTAAGCAGCTGATTATTTCGTAAATATCTTGTTCCTTAACCGTGAAATATGCTCTTACTTTTTCTCAATGACATCCTTAGGTGTTCGGAGATGATTTATTTTTGCAAGCAGCTGTTGATGCAGCGGAAGTTGTTTGGAAGAGGGGGCTGCTGAAGCGGGTTGGTATCTGCCATGGGATTAGCGGGAATGCTTATGTTTTCTTGTCACTCTATCGGCTCACAGGGAAAGTTGAGCACTTGTACAGAGCCAGAGCTTTTGCTTGCTTTCTACTTGACAGATCTCATAAGCTTATTGCAAGGGGGGAGATGCATGGAGGTGACAGCCCCTATTCTCTGTTCGAAGGGATCGGAGGAATGGCCTATCTGTTCCTGGACATGGTTGAGCCATTAGAGGCAAGATTTCCAGCTTATGAGCTATGAAGGTTCCGCTTTCCTCTGTGTTGTACGCTTGTAGCACTGGAATGTGTGGAGTTCTTGTGACCATTGTTTGTTTTGAGCATGGATGAGAATCTTGTATGGCTAAGTATCACAAGGAACATAGAATAAAGAAGAATGTCCACATCTTGTTTTCATTTCATCTCTAAAAGAGTGTAGGTCAGAAAACAGCTGTAACTCCAACTTAAGCACCAAGTACAACACAACGCCTGTAGTATACATACATCGACACCCATAGCACAAAAATTGGAAAGCTTTCCCTCGTGTTTCCTCTGGATTTGCTTTTTGATTACCCTCACAGCAATGACAGAATCTGGAGAAGTTGAAGCTCACTTCTTCAAAATCTGTCATTTTCACTTCACGAGATGCTCAGAATCTCCCAGTTCTATTTCACCCTCTTGCCATCCATGCTCATTTTGAAATAATAACTCAATCTGCTCCAGAGATTTCCCACTCGTCTCTGGAACTAGCTTGTAAACAAAGAGAACAGAGAGAGCTGAGAAGCCGGAGAAGAGGAAGAAAGTTCCCCCATAAGTAATCCTGCTTGTAAGTGAGAGAAATGACATCGCAACGAATCCACTGCATACTCTGTTCCCCACAGCTCCGAGAGCAGATGCTTGAGCACGCACCCTCAAAGGGAAAATCTCGGATGTTATAACCCAGCAAATAGGACCCATTCCCACAGAAAAGAAAGCTACATTCCCGCAGACAAGAAGGATGGCCAGAGCGATCACAACACGCCCACTCCCCAGCAATGCTAGTGCAAGGCCTAAGGAAAAGAGGCAACAGGTCATGCCAATGGTGCTCACATACAGCAAAGGCTTCCTGCCAACTTTGTCTATAAGAAACGTAGCAACCAATATGAATGCAGTCTTTGAGATACCTACTGCAACCGTCGCCGTAAGAAGATGGGATTTATTCTGAATCCCGGCATGTTTAAATATTTCAGGACTGTAATAAACAGTAGCATCTATCCCAGTGATTTGCTGGAAGCACTGGATTCCGAATCCTGTGATGAGCATCCGACGAAGTGGAGGAGAAGGGTTCAACAGTTCACGCCAAACAGGCTTCTCTTCAAGCTTCCCAGGATTTGAGGTTCCAGCAGCTACCAGTATCTCAGCAAGTCTATCTTCAACCTCTTTCTCATCTTCATTGGTTTTGAGCAGCACTGATCTTGCTTCATCAACCCGGTTCTGCATCACCAACCACCTTGGTGACTCGGGGATTATAAAGAGGGCAAACCCTATAAAGACCGAAGGCAAAGTTCCAACTGCTAGCATTACCCTCCAGCCGGTGTGGACTGAGAGACCAGAAAATGCATAGTTTGATACATAACCCAGCAAAATCCCCAGATTGATGAAAATCTCAGGGAAAGAGGTGAGGAAGCCTCTGGCAACAGTGGGTGAAATTTCAGCAATATAGACTGGAGCAATCATGACTCCAAGACCTATACCTACACCAGCCAAGAGCCTTCCTACCATAAGGATTTGGAATGTAGGTGCAAAAGTCATAATTGCTGCACCAGTTTGGAAGACAATAGCAGCCAAAGCCATGGTCCACTTTCTACCTATTGCATCTGATGTCCTTCCTCCAGCTAAACTACCAAAAAGGGAGACAATGCTGAGACAACCGATGAGAACTTCTTGCTGCACTTGGGTAATCTTCAAGTCTTCCTGTATGAATATGATTGCCCCGCTCATCACACCCACATCTGCTCGCACACAAACACAATGAAACATGCTAAGATAATTACATTTACTTGCTTGGCGGGCACAACACAGACAACCAGTTGGATCTGCTTCGAGATTGAAGATGCGTAATATAAAACTCATATATAGGACATTGATCAGAATCTAGTACTACTACTAGAATGTAGTCAAAGGCTTCCGTTGACTAGAATGAAAGAACCAGTCAAAGCGAGGAGATGATTAAAATGCATGATTACCGTAACCAAGCAGGACATTGTTGAGCGATGCGAAGATGGCGCAGGCAAGGACATATTTTCTGGTGCTCCTGCTCTTGTCTTGGCGGTGATGGTGTGAGGCATCATCATCCAAATCATCGGGCAGCTCCGAATCCATTCTTCTGTATTTGTTCTTGTTAGGAAGAGAAAGGCCCTTATCCAGTACTTTCCCATTTTCCTGGAGATCCGACCAATCCATCCCCCCCATGTCTCTACAATACAAGCTCCGGTTTGGTCTCTCAGCGGTCGGGCCAGCCAGAAAGATTGAAGCTTGGATTGGTTTAGATCTGAAAACGGGAGGGAATCTGTAAGCAAAAGCGAGTCTTTCATTCTTTCCTGAAGAAGTCGCAACCCACTTGGTCATACAAAATTCAGCATGTGGTACATGGCCTCACCGACGACATGTAAGTAACGTACGGTGTTTTCAAGGTAATCCACCAACATCGTGGCCGTTGATTCGTATAATGCCCTAAAATAAGTACTCCACTTGTTATTCTCACAATTTTGTTAATTACCCTTACTTTACTCCCATATCTTAAAAAGTTGTACATTTTGTCTCCTCAAACCATGTAATACTAAGTCAAGCACCTACATGCACACACATACATATATATAATTTTCCAAACAACTTCTATATGCCCTCACTAAAAAAAAATCAATCGTATTCTTTTTTGGATTGTCCAAAAAAATACTCCCTCTGTCCCACAAAGGTTGTCAATATTACTATATTGGGCCGTCCCACAAAGGTTGTCAACTTTATTAAAATAGAAACTTTCTATCATCATTTTTACCATTTTATCCTCTTATCTCACATCATGGACCCACAAGTTTTTCTCTTTCCTCCCACTCAACTTAAAATTGGGGTCCACAAAATTTTCTCCTTTCTTTGCCATGAGGGTAATTTTGTCAACACACTATTATTCTCCCACTTTCTTTAATACATGTGCCCAAACAAATCCTACAACCTTTGTGGGACGGAGGGAGTATCTGATTATTTGATTTTAAGAATTTTAAAATCATTTTTACTTTTTAACCTTCAACTTTCATTCTCTATCCCAAAAGTTACTTTTGTGTTGCATGATAATTTTACTTTATTACCTTTAAGTCTTTAATTGTGCTTAATCTTTATGTACAATCAAACGCTCAAAACAATTTGGAGCAAAAAGAGTAGTTTAGATGGGAGAAAATGCAATATCAGACATGTAGGTTTCACGATTCTTACAATTCAGTCCTATATCTTCTCGAGTTAGCGATTGAGTGCTGAATGTTTATAATCGTAGCTCATTTTAATCCTAAACTAATGGATTGTGACATGTCAATTAGTGCCCTTAACTCTATTTTGTTAGCCACATGTCACAATCCATTAGTTTATGACTAAAATGAGCTACGATTATAAGTGTTCAACACTCAATCGTTAACTCGAAAAGATATAGGACTGAATCATTAAAATCACAAAATCTATAGAACTGAATTTGCATTTCCCTCATTGGAATTTCCAAAAGACACTATGATACACTACTAACAAACAAATGATTAAATGGTATGAGGTGGTAAAAGGTCTCACTCTGGAAAACTGAGGATCAAAGCAAGTTGATCTCGGGATTAAGAGACAAAGAAATCCCAATTGACGATGCACAGGGAACAAAAATGACGTTTAGGCTTATAAATCAATCAACTTCATCTTCCTTGAATTCTAAAAAGGGTAGATTAACTTTCCTAATTTCAAGTCTTTGAAAATGATAATTCAACCCCGTTGATTGGGGCGTACGTACCACTGTTTTGGATTTTATTTCCTTAAAACTAGCTGGTACCCCCTCCTACAGGACGGGGTAAAAATAATTAACGTCTATGTCTTGATACTATCGATGTATTCGTATAAATTCCTGAAAAGATAACTCATATGCTATTTTATTTAAGAATCGATAACCAAAAGGGTAAAACATTCGAGCTTATTACTAAATCTTCCTTTTCTTTTTTCGTTTCTTCCTTTCTCTTTCTAATTCTTTTTTTGTTATTTTGTTATTAGTCTTTTTAGAATTTTAATTTTTTACATTCTCTTTTAATTGTTTGGGGTTTGTTCATCAAGGTTTCTCGGACATAGAAATTCCCAATATTCCATCAATTTTATTAGTTAATAATTACTACCTCCTAAGTTTGGGGGATGGAGTAAGTATTTCTCATTTTTTTCTATTATTAGTTTGGGGATAATCTTTTATGCTACTAAGTTTTGTATTTTTTTCATCTCAATCCCAAACGTTTTCAAAATTATAATTTAAGTCTATAAAATGTTTTCATTTTCAACTTGAAACCGCTTTTCTTATGTGCTAAATCTTTTAATCCCACTTTTTTAATTATTTTTTCACATCTACCTAAATATTCTAAACCCTTAAAACATAAATCACTAAAAATTTGAGTAAAAACAACTTCTCTTATTTGCCTCTTTTAAATCTCTCAATCATTAAGACTGAAAATCATAGAAGAAAATCACTATCAGTAAAACATGAATGACTTATATTAAGTTAATGAATGTGATTGATATATAATTAAATCTAAGAAAAGTTTAATTTGTTAAAAATTAAGATGAAAATTTTTAAAGTCATAGACGGCCGAAATCTTATTAAAAGCAATTTATGTGTGCCATCTTCTTTTTAGCTACTTATGAAACTTGTAAATTATAAAAGAAATTATGTATTAGTGAAACAATGATAGAAAGTTTTAGTCATGAGCACCTAGTCAGTGGCTATGTTCATTGGACATGAAATGGAGGTCTCGGGAACCGCTTATTCCATGCGCTACAAAGGCGCTTCACAGCCACTTCCTGAAGCGCCTTGTAGCGCCAGGTGCCTGGTGGAGGTTTTGTAACTCATTTTGGCGCTTCTTAAGGCGCTACAGACTCCTTTAAGTATGTAGTGTTGAGCCTCCATAACCCCCTACCCCAATCCCCAAATATATCAAAAAAAGGATAGAAAGTCTTAAATTTATAGATAATAGTAATAGACTTGAATATGATTATAAGCAATTTATGCGTGCTACTGCTTTTTTAGTTGCTAATTATTACAAGATTTCATTATAAATTTAAGGTAATTTATCGTATTTTAAAAAATATAATTATTACAATTAATAATACTCACAAATATAAATAAAGTTACTTTTACATATTAAAAAAAGATTTGAATACAAATAGTAATCCACAAATTGCGAGTTGGCTTACCCAGCCCAATTTTGTTTTCACACCCAACATTGTCCAAACTCCCAACCGGCCTTAAACACTTAAGCCCAAATTGTTAGCCCAACCCGTAACCCAACCGAAACTCTAACCATCTACCCTCATATGGATAACCTAATGTCCAACTTTCTTACGTTTCTAACCCTAACCCGCTGCATCTGTGTGTGTGTGTAAAAGTTCAACCATGTTCATACCGAATTCTTACTGTTCATCCTGAGAAACCACCAAAATTGCCTCGTAGATGCATTTCTGTCGAGTGTCTACCGTGAAAAAATGTTTTCCGACGGCCTCCGATGGTGGCAAACATGCTTTACATTTTTTTCATCATGATTTCCACTTTCTCTTTGTAAAAAATTGTTCAAAGATTTATATTTCCACTTAGATCAAACATTATAGTGTGGAATATCTAGAATGAAGGCTTGGGATTGAGTTTGACACCTGATTTTGTGGGTTATTTCGAATTTTTAGAGAGTTTAGATACAGTTTGTTGCATATTCAATCAATTCGGATATTATCTCTTGATTAAATTTATCATGTGGTTTTGATAAATATTAAAAAAATTACACGTGGTAGGTCCTCCGTCAGTATGTTCCTGTTTATATATTAATAGTAGATTCATTATGATTTCTACTTTCTCTTTGTAAAAAATTGTTCAAAGATTTATATTTCCACTTAGATCAAACATTATACTGTGGAATATCTAGAATGTAAGCTTGAGATTGAGTTTGACACCTGATTTTGTGGGTTATTACGAATTTTTAGAGAGTTTAGATATAGTCTGTTGCAGATTCAATTTGTTCGAATATCTTTAGATTAAATTTATCATGTGGTTTTAATAAATATTAAAAAAAATTACACCTGGCAGATCCACCGTCAGTATGTTCCCGTTTATATATTAATAGTAGATTCATCAGGATTTCCGCATTCTCTTTGCAAACAATTATTCAAAGATTTATATTTCCATTTAGATCAAATATTATAGTGTGGAATATCTAGAATATAGGCTTGGGATCGAGTTTGAAACCTGATTTTGTGGGTTATTTGAATTTTTAGAGAGTTTAAATATGTTGTCCTCTTTTGAAAAGGTCCAAATTTGCCACTAACATTTTTCTATTGGCTCCTTTTTACCACTATTCCAAAAAAAACTCGATTTTACCATCATTTTATGTTTGAGTAGTTCATTTGTGCCACCGAAAAACGTTTTGGGGTCTTATATGTCATTAAAATGGTTGATAGCGTCTATTTGCGGCGGCCAGTGTGGTGGCTGTCGAGCTTTCATGATGAACTTGGGCTGAGATGGTTCGTCGGAGGTCGGCAGTGACAATGATGGTGGTCGGAGCCGTACGACGGCTAGAACGTTGGATCGAAGATAGGGGTGGCAATCGGATGGGTACTCCGCGGTTAGGCCATATCCGCGAACCGCAAACCGCGGTTTTTTTCGTATCCGCGGTTTGCAGTTACACCTATCACGGGTAGGATTCAAAATCCGTATCCGCGAACCGCGGGTATCCGCGATTAGCGGTTAACCCACGGTTAGTGTCCTTCAGTATGCTTCATTCAGCAGAAACTAAGACAATTGTACTCTACAACCACAACTGATAAAGGAAACGAAAATGAAAAAAGAAACACCATTCATCAAGAAGAGAAAGGAAACGAAAATGAAAAAAGAAACATCATTCATCAAGAAGAGAGGCCGAGTAGGATTCATCCAATTATATTGGGACACCCTGCAACCACATCAACAATCATCCAAGCTAAAACGTGAAAGCATAGTAACCTTGTCATCCACATTCCCATACAATTCATAAGCAATTATCCAAACACTATTGCCACAAAGATGCTTCAAGTTAGTACGGAGTAGTACATCATCTGTCGATGCTTCAAGTTAGTACGGAGTAGTATATATTGTTCTTTATGCCAACAGCTGAAAACACTTCTCTATCATGAATTAGGAAAGACAAACTTGAAACTTACTAATAAGTCCAGAATCATGGGACATACAATTGCTCATGGAAGTAGGATATAGAAAATCTTTATTGTGTCACCCAATGATGACTGTCCATACTTCATCACTTCCTCCTTCCACCAAAGGTGCTTTAGTTGCTTGTTTATTGTTGCAAATAAAGATACTTCATTTGAAGTTAGATAATGATTCTGAACTGCATTTATCTTAGGAGTATGAGAATATGACTGAAACAGTTTCTGAATTTTTCTATGCTATATGCCTTCTAGATGCAAGTAGTTTGAGATCAACCGTTTCTATAACTGCAGTTATTAGTTATTTCTGATACATGATTAATAAAACTGGAATTTTCATCTGCCTTTTGGTTGGAAGTTTTGTGTCTCTATCAATAGCTTGAATACCGAGAACTCTCAAGCACCCAATGTATGTGTTCTGCTGCTAGTATGCTGAACTGTAGCATGCTCAACTTAAGCCTCATGGTGCTTTCTCCAAAAACGATCTTTTCAGGTTGTCCAGCTTCAGTACTCCAGTATTCACATTTGAAAAGAATCCATCTAAGTTTAATGTATTAACTAAAACAGTAAACAACTATATATAATCTTGAGATAGTCCCACTTATACGTGATTAAAACGAAAATGGATGAGTTATATCCGATTCTTGAGAGCAAAGGGTGAAATGATAGAATGAGATAAAACTCTCCACTTAATACGCTGTTAATAAATAATCTTGAAAAGAATCCATCTAAGTTTAATGTATTAACTAAAACAGTAAACAAGGAGTGGGGAAAGAAGCAATCCAACTTACTTCCTAGAAGTTGCAACCGGATCTCCTAGCTAGCGCGGTGGTGGCGAGCTCGGCAACAAGGGGGTGAGAGAGAGCGGCGAGGATGGTCTACTCAATCTGAGACGAAGGGGCCTGCCTGCCGCCCGCCGCATCGCCTACTCGATCTTCTTCTTCGCCGCAACAACCGTTGTTCTGTTGTGCTCTTCATCCGAGACGAAGACGAAGACGAAGAGTGCAGCTGTTGTGCGCCTCGCCTACTTCAGTTTTGGTTGAAGCCGATCAAAGATGAAGGATTGAATTGAAGATGAAGGAAGAAAACCTAGGCTAGAAAATTTGTTGCGAACTTGCGATGAAGGATTGAATGTGTGTGAGTGAAGTGAATGTTGTTAAGTCTCTGCTGCTGCTAGCTAACCCTACACAGACACCACAAATCACACTTTCAGGCTTCACTTCACTTCACGCTTTTGGGCTTCACTTCAAGCTTTTGGGCTTCACTCACACCACTTAATGGGCCTCACTAATGGGCTTGACTTGCGGATAGCGGATATCCGCAAACCGCGGATGACGGTTATCCGCGGTGCGGATACAACGTATCCGCAATCCGTAACCGCGAAGGTGACGGGTGCAAAAAAAAACCGTAACCGCGAACCCGCGGATAAAAACCGCGGTTAAAACCGCGATTGACGGGCGGTTATCCGCGGTTTGCGGATTCTACCCGCCCCACTGCCATCCCTAATCGAAGAGGTTAAAATTGAAATCGTGGTGTAGGTTTTTTTTTGATTTCTCTGCTGTTCCAGTGGCTTTGATGGCGGAAGACGGATGAATGGCTTCACCCGGACACGCCAAGATGATGATGGTGGTTGACTCGACCACCGCCGTTGACCGCCGCACCGGCCGCCGTAAACAGACGTTGCCAACCATTTTAATGGCATATAAGAATCTCTAAACGTTTTTCGGTAGCACAAAGGAATCACTCAAACATAAAATGATGGTAAAATCAAGTCTTTTTTGGAGTAGTGGTAAAAATGTACCAATAAGCAAACGTTGATGGCTAATTTGGACATTTTCCCCTCTTAATATGTATAACAAGGTTAACTATTCTTATAAAAAGTTAATAAATAAATTAACGGTATTAATAAATTATAGTAGAGTATAAGTTAAAAAAACTATAGTAGAGAATAAGTAAAAAATAACAACGGATTTGGACTCAATTAACATGAATGGTATTGGAACCCAGTCATCTGCCCGACTTGCAAGAATGTTATTTACCAACTAGTTGGGAAACAAACTAGTTGTGTAACGACTAATATTTCCCTTTAATAATTATTAGTCTACTCCTATTCTCTACCAGTAACTAGACTCATTTTTTTTCCAAATCTAAATCCGCCGCACCACCATATATGGAATTCTCCATCGGAGGGAGAGCCACTAGTTCGTTGCGGTTCGCCACTCCGCCACTCCGACAACGAGCAGCTCCGAGAGCTCCATCTACACGTCCACCATCTTCTCTCTTCCCCTCTGCCGCCATCTTCTACGACAACGAAATTGCAAATCGAAAGATCGCTTGCGGATCTAGAGGATCTAGCGTGGACGAAGATCATCTACACGTCCGTTTGACCATCCTCTCTTGACTACAAGGTCCAATCTGCCGCCATCTTCTCACTTGGACCGACTCTAGCCACCGCTACCTCCGAGATAAAGTGCTTTTGCATTGCAAATCCATAAAGGTGAAAGATCGTGTTCGGTGTCGACTTGCTTCCCGAGTGTCTTCGAGAAAGGACGCCTTGGATTGGATTTGGTCTTCCTCGATGCGCCGGGGCCTTGTAATCGCCCGAGGCCTAGCTTCTTCGAGATTCCAGATTTGAAAAATTGCCGACTCATGGATGGTTTTGTCTTGGGCGACATTCGCAAATCTTTCTCCGTCGCGCATTCGCCTTTGCCAAAGGCCCTTGAGGAGATTGAGAGGTGAAGATCATTTCCTCGACTCATCGGCCAGACATATTCGCAAATCTTTCTCTGAGGAAGAGAATCGGTTGATCGTTACGGCTTGCCATCGGAGGGAGACGACCATCGGACCTCCAGATTTGGACACCTGCAGTGGCTGATGATCTAATGGTGAAACCTCCAGATCTGAACGGAGCAAGATGGTTGAAGACAAATGAGCAGTAGCAGAATTTTGAGGTGAGGAACGAAACAATTTGTAATATTGATTCAGACATTATAACTCTTTATAGTAGACACTATAAAATAAGATACATATATTTTATTTGTTTATGAATTGGTTCATTTTTTATGTTTTTAAAAAGGTAGACACAGTTACATTTTATTTAAAGATAGTTTTTTCTAATTTATTAGACATTGAAATGTCTAAAATAAATAACTAAACTAAACAGTATAAACTCTTGTAGTTGACAATATTGCATAACATTTTAGACACTATGCAATTAATTATAAATTAGCGAAAATTGTTTTATAGAGTATTATGTTATAATCTCTTTCATACATTTCAAAATAAGTTACGATTTTCTATGCAAATAATTGTTTATAAAGTAGACAGTTTCACTATCACCTAAAATGTGCAAAACAAATAAAAGAACAGTTTCCAATATTTATTCAGACATTATATCACTTTCTAGTATACACTATAAAAATGTGTAAAATAATTAAATAAACAGTACAAACTCTTTAATAGACATTTTTGTATATCACATTAGACACTATGCAATTACTTATAAATTAATAAAAATTATTTTATGTTATGTTAGAAACGCTTTTATAAATTATAAAATAATTTTTGACGATTCAATTAATTGTTTATAATGAAATAGAAAGTTTTTCTATCACTGAAAAGGTGCAAGGTGAATAATTAAACAGTTTCTAATATTTATTAAGACATCATATCACTTTCTAATAGACACTATAGAAATGTGCAGAATAATAAATAATCTCTTGTAAAGTACTAAATAGACAGTACTACTTATCAATTTAGATACTATGCAATTACTTATAAATTAACGAAAAATTATGAAAATTGCAGCGACGACATTTTTAGCGGTGGCGGTGGTGCCGGCACGGTGGCGGTGTGTAGGTGGGAGCGATAGTGGTTCCAGCGACTACGGAAGTGGTGTCGATAGCAGCAACGATGTTGGCAACTATGGTGGTGGTTCAGGCGGCATCGCCGGTGGTTCCGATGGCTATGTCGGTGGTTCTGACGACCACGACGGTGGTTTTGGCAGCGACAACGGTGGTTCCGGCTGCTGTCACGATGGTTCCGGTGATCGTGAAGGATGTTCCGGCAACGGACGTAGTGGTGACGGTGGTAAGGGTGGTGATGAGGGTGGATGGTGGTTTTGACTTAGAAAGGTATTTTAATCTTTGAAATTATTAGTTAGTTAGTTTAATTAGATAGTATTAGGATACAGTATAGATTTTTCCAGTGGGTAATTAAAAGTACTGCCCAACTTGTACTACAAGAATGTATAGGGTTAGTTTGAACACAAATATATAGTTTAAGGGCTAAGTGTCATTTAAACAAATAAGAAAGAAGACTTCAATGCAGCCCATAGGCATGGTTTATAAAACCGAACCGGACCGGACAGAGAACCATTCAAGCTACCGGTTCACGGTCTGACCGGTTTGACCGATTGAGCCACCGGTTCAACCGGTATTAGTTAAATACGCGGAATATCTAACATTTATCATTCATCTTAAAGTAAATAAGTAATTTATAATAAACTCAAGAACATATATCCATCAAAACTCAAAATAGTTAGCACATATATGCTTTAAAATTACAATGAGCATTAAAAATGTAAAATAAATTTTTTTAATTTTATTTTAAAACTTTTTTCTTGAAAACCGGCGGTTTCCGGTTCAACCGGTTCGCCGGTTTTGTCCGGTTCCGCCGGTTCCCACCGGTTTTCACCGGTTTTTAAACAAGGGCCTCAAAACCGAAAACCGGACCGGACAGACCACCGGTTCGCGGTCCAACCGGTTCGACCGGCCGGTCCGGTTTTCTCAACCATGCCCATAGGCCCAATCTCGTAGGCCGTGGCAACATCAGTAGCGACGTGGTTTTCGTCAGAGTCGCCACCACTCTTTTCCTAGGTCGATTGGAAACCTAAAAATGGTCTACGAGAGATCTGGATTCGTTTTCGATTACGTACAAAAATGGTTAATTTTCGTACGCCCAAAATTGGTACCACGAGTTCTTTTTAGATTTTTGCTTGATTTTAAGAAATAAAGAAAAAGACAAATAATAAAACCAAAAATAAAAGAGAAAGATTTTTAGTAATTCACATGACTAATAAAAATTCAAAATATCTTGAAAATAAAATTAAAATAAATCAAATTGACATAATAACAAAAATATTAACTAAAACGCAAAAAGGGTTTAGGCCTAGTGCCCAAAGTGTAGAGTTTTAAAGTTGAAGAGTGTTGTAAATGAAATGATGGATAAATAGTGGGGTTTAAGTGAAAGCTGAAGGAAAGTTAAGGGACAGGGACCGATGTTGTAATTTTACCAAAAAGTTAAAGTCAGCTTCTTCTACCCTGCAGTTCGCCGGATTCTGGCCTGGCGGCGGCGTCCGGCGGCCGCCCGTGTCCGGTGACTTTCCGCGGCGGACTTGGGTCCAGATGGTGGAGAACAGGCCGGTGGTTCCAACGGTGGTGGTGGGAACGGCCAAATATTGACGGAAAGACGGATCGAAGCGGTTAAACGTCAAAATGAGCGGCGGTTTTCACCGAATTTGCCCGTTTCCGGTCGATATTTGGATGAAAGGAAAGGTAGATTCGGGATCCTTCGAGATGAGACGGACCTAATGGGAGTGGTGGTTGGCGGTGACGGTGGCCGGAATGCAAAGTTGAAGTTTGGAAAAAATTCTTAGCCGGTTCCTTTCGGTTACTCTCCTTTTTCTCTGCGAAAAAGCTCAATTTATAGGCGGAAATGTTGATTGACAGGAGCTAGAAGTAATCATGGTGGAGTCTGAATTGAATTTTGATGATGGATGGATGGATGAAGGGCAGAAGCGTGGAGAAGGATGAAGTCGGCGGTCCAGGCGGAGGAGCACGAGAGCTCCTGCTCTCTTTTTTTCTTTTCTTTTTTTCTTTTTTTCCTTCTTTTTTGAATAAAATAGCTATTTAACTAAAACGAAAAATTAATTTTTTTGAAAAATCCTTTTAAAAGTTATAATTAATTTCCTCTATTCTTTTTGCTTTTTTTTTTGTTTAATAACAAAACACACTCAAAAATTATAAAATAAAAGAAAAAACAAGATGACATGAACAATGACGAAAGTACATAAAATGATGGAAATAATAGAAGTACCAAAAATAAGAAAAATAACAAAAGCATCTGAAAATTAAAAAACGACAAAATAATGAAGATAACAAAAGTTTCACAAAATAACAAGAACACACGACAAAAGTTCATAAAACAATGAAAATGACACTAGCAGGTGAAAAAATGAAAAGAAACAATGTAAATTAACGAAAATCACAAAAATCACATAAAATGCACAAGAGCAACAAAAATTACGTAAAATAACAACAAAAGTCATATGAAATAAAAAATACGGAGAAATACAAAAAAAACCTAAATTACTACTCCGGACAAAATCGGGTGTCAACAGCTGCCCCCCTTTGCGTGTTTCATGAGAAATGGAACGCGCAAAGTAGGATGACCCCAAATTTTGTCCGGCGAATAACGAGAACCTTCTCATTATCCATGAAAGGAAGAAACTTTTCTTACCTTCCTGAAGCGAAGGAACCTTCCTTGCTTCGCTCAACGGAAACCTTCCTGTTGAGTTGAATAGCAGGAACTTTCCTACTATTCGAGGCTAAAGAACCTTCTTTGCCCCAAAGATGTGAGGTTGGGAACCCTCCCAATGCTCAAAAAAAATAGATGACTGACTGGTGGATTGATTGAAATCGAATAACAAGAACCTTCTCATTATTCGTGAAGCGAAGGAACCTTCCTTGCTCTGGTAACTCGAGATTGAGAACCTTCCCAATGCTCGGTAAAAGTAAGATGAAAGACAGATTGATTGATTGATTGAAATCGAATAACAAGAACCTTCTTATTATTCGTGAAGTGAAGGAACCTTTCTTGCTTCTCTCAATAAGAACCTTCCTATTGAGTTGAATAGCGGAAACTTTTCCACTATTCGAGGTTAAGGAACCTTCCCTACCCCAAAGATGCGAGAATGAGAACCTTCCCAATGCTCGATGAAAGTAGATGAAAGACTGATTAAATGAAATGTGAGAATCGAATAACAAGAACCTTCTCATTATTCATGAAGCGAAGGAACCTTCCTTGCTTCAATGATTCAAGATTGAGAACCTTCCCAATGCTCGGAAAAGATAGATGACTGATTGATAAAAAAATGAACAACAAGAACCTTCTTGTTGTTTGTGAAGGGAAGAAATATTTCTTTCCCTTCTGAAGCGAAGGAACCTTCCTTGCTCCGGTAAATCGAGATTGAGAATATTCTCAATGCTCGGAAAAAGTGTATGATTGACTGTCCGTTGGAAGTGGTGATTGAATAACAAGAACCTTCTTGCTACCCGTAGAGGGAAGAAACCTTTCTTTCCCTTAAGAAGCGAATGAACATTTCCAGCTTCTTTGTTGAAAGACTTGATTGAAATATCGAGACGAAGCGAATGGTAAGAACCTTCTTACCATGCAGCAAAAGAAGACTTTTCTTTCACGATTAAGGTTGAGGAATTTTCCTCACCTTTGATGACAAGAAATTACCATGAAGTGAGAAAAATGGCAGGTACGTTCCCATCATTCAGTGACTGAATAATAAGAACCTTCTTGTTATTCGTGAAGCAAAGGAACCTACCCCGCTTCTTTGTTGATTGCTTGAAATGAGAAGGATGGTAAGAACTTTCCTACCATATGGGGAGAGAAACTTTTCTCTCCGGGTTTTGGCAAAGGAACTTTCCATGCCTTTGGTGAAAAGCTGAGTGATTCAGTGAGAAGTGTGACGAAATGACTACACTTCTAAGTCGAGGCGTCTCACAGAATGAGTGAAGTTTTGAAATATTAGATGAAGAGAAGAGCTTTCTTCTTCCTCGCAAGAGACTTGACACATGCAGCGCTGGTTTCACCGGAACACGGTGAAGATGACGAGAAAATGTTGTCGAATGGTGAGAAGGGATCTCTAGGCTCCGGAAAAGATGTTCCCGACAACTTGGGAGTGTTTTGGATGAGGGTTTCGCCTGTGTGGAGGGAACAAAACGACTCCAAGTGGGTTGTTAATGCTCGGGCAAGAGCTAAAAATGGTCAGAGATGAATGCTTGGCAACCAGAGATTCTTTTGAGACCGGCCTTTTTGAGTGAAATGAGCTCGAAGGGAGGTTACAGAACCGATGCCCCTCTTTAAGTGATGCTTCGTTGACTTGGAATGAAAAGAATGGAAGAACTTTCTTACCATTCGGGTGAGAAACCTTTCTCTCATGGGTTAAGGCTAAGGAACCTTCCTTACCTTTAATGAAAAATCTAGTGAATGAGATTGATATGAAGTTTGACAAAGTGACTAAACTTCCAAAAATGTGAAATCGCACAAGATGAGCGAATTTCCAAGAGTCATAGTCTTTGACTATGTGCAATTTGTAATGTGCCCCGTATGTGCAAGATGAAGCAAGTGAAAGATAACGTGTTACCGTATCATGGTAATGTGGAAAGCTTAAATGAAACCCGTGGAAGCTTTCCGAGAACATGTATCGTTGTCATCTTAGAGAGCTTCTCATCCCTCTCATCTTGATATCAAAACCTGAATCGGAGAGTTTCTTGAAAACCTGTCTTTGGGAATGGATGATGATATTATGTATGACACATGATGATCATGATGCATGACTTTTAATATGCCCGATGTTTTTAGTTATTCACAACACTTTCAAAAATCAGAATGGTCTTCGATTAAAAACCAATGATGGAGATCTTCGATTAAAGTCTATGATGCATGGTAGATGTACAAGTCTTAACCTTACTTGCTCCATGAATGTCATTCATCTTGCCTGGGGTGATCTTACCTCATCGTTGAAAAATTGTTTTCCATTCGTGGACTCCTTTGCCCTTAAGAACAATTATATTAGTGAATGATCTATTTGCCCCCAAATTTGCTCACAAAATTACATATTCTCAACAAGAGTCTTTAAACCATGTCTCCGTAAGATCGATACTCATTAATGTTTAATGGTTGGTCCTTAAAAGAAAACTCTTATCAATTTGTAGAGCTTGACAAGATATATGATGATCTTTGTGTTAAAAAAAATCTGTTATTCTTCCCCTTTTCAACTTGAAGAAGTAGAATGTGCGAGAGTGGACAAAAGGCTTCCTAGTATGAAGGATCGTCTTATGTGGAGGTTAAGGTGAAGAATGGATACATCTGAATGGTTCTTTAAGGTAAATGCATCCATTGATATGGGCTGATGAAAAGTAGAGTAGTTCAGGCGAAAAGCGGCTTGGTAAAGTCACTGATGAGCGAATTGACTTCTTTGCAGATCTTGATAGTGCCAATCTCAAAATCATCGCTTTATCCAATGAGAACGATCTTAAAATGTTGCCCCTAACTGTGATGATGTGCTTAATCGCGTAATTGTTCTTGAGAAACTTGAGAATTGGTTGATACCGCTTGAGATTTCTTTGTTGCCCCCAACCATGATCATTGGGATGGTGAATCGTGCCTTCATTCTAAACCGCCTTCTCTCTAAACCGCCTTTGTAGGTTTTCAGTTTAGACTCCATGACTCTTTTTTCTTTTTCTTCTCTTTTTTTTGGGGTCGGACCTTGTTTGACTTGCGCTTTTTTAGTCATTTTCATGCGAGCGTAAATAGTGGTTGCTACCTACGCCCGATTACTTCTGACTAAAAATGCAAAGACAAATGGCTACTAGCACTATTCGTAACTTCAGCCATTTCTAGCAAAAGACAGCGGAATAGACTTTACATTGACCCTTTCTTCTTTTCTTTTCTTTTTCTTTTTTGTTTTTAGAGTCATGGGTATTGATGTGTTGAAGGCCTCTTGACTTCTGATCAAACCATGTAGACTGATGAATTGAAGAAGGCTTGACTTGATCTCGACCTTCGTAATGTAGCAATGATCTGAAATGTGCTATGATTTCCATGCCTCTATTTTCGATGAATGAGGTTCTCTCCTTTGGGAAAGAATATTTGAGATGACTAATCTTTTGATGCCGAGAAATAACCTTCTAATGTTTATTCGACCAATGGTTCGAGGCGGCATTTCTCCGAAATAATCTCACATTTGAAGGGCTACATCGAAATTGCTCTCACCAGATTTGACAATGTCTTCAAGATAGCCACTATCCAGTCCTCTCTTTAGCTCATCAATGACATTGTTTATGTTGTGGCTTGGTGAGTGAGTCTCAAACGGAAAAGGGAATACTTGAAGTGTACTTTGCTAATGGATGTCAAATTGCACATTTACCCATTCTTATTTCAAGACAAAGAATAACGAAGGTCCATTGTAACAAAGACTGTACTCTAGATTTTGGACTAAATCTAGGTAACTTTAACTTTCAATTTATCTTGGCAAGCTCTCAAAGATTTGAGTAAAAATTTAAAGATTTCTCCAATTATTCATCAATTTGTATTGATCAATGTATTAGACAGAGCTTAAAGACGACTTGTGAGAAATTGTTTTTCCATGTCACAAATGGGGGTCATCAGTTTTTCATCACATCATAAAATTGTCCTCAAACTCCTTGATGTCCACTTCTCTTGTTGGAAGATGTTTTTATTTGTGTATGGATGAAAATGTACAGTGACATGTGTGGAAAAGAAATGACCAAATGCAGGATCGATGAATAATTGTGTCATTGATAATTTGAAAAAATGATGTATGTGAATGTTATCAAAAAGAAAAAGAGCAACAATTTGTACAAATGGTATATACAAAAATGTACAAGTATAAAGAGAAAGGAAACATTAATTATGTACTTAAAAAGCTGAGTATTATAAGAACAAGAATATTTACATGAGGATGATGTTTGTTTTACGCAAATGCGAGAGAGAAAAATAAAAGAACACCTGTTAGTTGCATTACAACATCAAGTAAAAAAAATCCACATACACAAATTAGTATCATAATGTGTCTTGTCATGGTTAAGCTTAGAGGAATGATCTATGGTCATTATATGCAAATGTGGCTTTTGAAAGAATGAGGCCAATGGTAGGTTCCCGAATCCCTTTTACTAAGTTCTATCGAACTAGAAAAGGCTCAATTCCTTACCCACGAGGGTTATGTAAGGAAGGATTAATTCGAGTCGCAGCTTTCGCGGTTCCATTGGGTGACTAACGCCACACCCGAACAACGCTACTAACTACTACGGTCTAGAGAAAGTGCGGTGACTATTGTCACACACAACTAGCCTTTCCTGCATCTGCAAAAATGGGTTACGAAGAGCTCGGGTAGGAGCTCGAAATGCATGCTTTGTGTGTGTATGTGTGAGAATGTGAATTAAAATATGTACAATGGAAACACAATAAAAAAAGGTAAAATCAAGCAAATAAAAAAACAAACTCCTTTTGTGGCCGGACAGTTCCCCAGCGGAGTCGCCATCTGTAGCGACGTGGTTTTCGTCAGGAGTCGCCACCAATCTTTTTCCTAGGTCGATTGGAAACCTGAAAAATGGTCTACGAGAGATCTAAGCTCGTTTGTCAGTTACGTACAAAAATGGTTAATTTTCGTACGCCCAAAATTGGTACCACGAGTTCTTTTTAGATTTTTGCTTGATTTTAAGAAATAAAGAAAAAGACAAATAATAAAACCAAAAATAGAAGAAAAAGATTTTTAATAATTCACATGACTAATAAAAATTCAAAATATCTTGAAAATAAAATTAAAATAAATTAAATTGACATAATAACAAAAATATTAACTAAAACGCAAAAGGGTTTAGGCCTAGTGCCCAAAGTGTAGAGATTTAAAGATGAAGTGTGCTGTAACTGAAATGATGGATCAATTGTGGGGTTTAAGTGAAAGCTGAAGGAAAGTTAAGGGACAGGGACCGATGTTGTAATTTTACCCAAAAATTATAGTCAGCTTCTTCTCCCCTGCAGTTCGCCGGATTCGGGGTTTGGCGGCGGCGTCCGGCGGCCGCCCGTGTCCGGTCACTTTCCGCGGAGGACTTGGGTCCAGATGGTGGAGAACAGGCCGGTGGTTCCAACGGTGGTGGTGGGAACGGCCAAATATTGACGGAAAGACGGATCGAAGCGGTTAAACGTCGAAAACGAGCGGCGGTTTTCACCGAATTTGCCCGTTTCCGGCGATATTTGGATGAAAGGAAAGGTAGATTTGGGATCCTGGAGATGAGACGGACCTAATGGGAGTGGTCGTTGGCGCCGACGGTGACCGGAACGCAAAGTTGAAGTTTGGAAAAAACTTAGCCGGTTCCTTTCGGTTACTCCCCCTTTTTCTCTGCGAAAAAGCTCAATTTATAGGCGGAAATGTTGATTGACAGGAGCTAGAAGTAATCATGGTGGAGTCTGAATTGAATTTTGATGATGGATGGATGGATGAAGGGCAGAAGCGTGGAGAAGGATGAAGTCGGCGGTCCAGGCGGAGGAGCACGAGAGCTCCTGCTCTCTTTTTTTCTTTTCTTTTTTTCTTTTTCCTTCTTTTTGAATAAAATAGCTATTTAACTAAAACGAAAAATTAATTTTTTGAAAATCCTTTTAAAAGTTATAATTAATTTCCTCTATTCTTTTTGCTTTTTTTTTAATAACAAAACACACTCAAAAATTATAAAATAAAAGAAAAAACAAGATGACATGAACAATGACGAAAGTACATAAAATGATGGAAATAATAAGTACCAAAAATAAGAAAAATAACAAAAGCATCGAAAATTAAAAACGACAAAATAATGAAGATAACAAAAGTTTCACAAAATAACAAGAACACACGAAAAATGTTCATAAAACAATGAAAATGACACTAGCAGGTGAAAAAATGAAAAGAAACAATGTAAATTAACGAAAATCACAAAAATCACATAAAATACACAAGAGCAACAAAAATTACATAAAATAACAACAAAAGTCATATGAAATAAAAATACGGAGAAACACCGAAAAAAAAACTAAATTACTACTCCGGACAAAATCGGGTGTCAACAGTTACCATATGAGGAAGAAATGATGGGTGAACAACAAATGTCATCCAACAACTATGCCTATTTTTCTACTCAAGTCCTAACACTTGTTATTCTATCATACAAGCCTAAAAGTTTTGATAAAATTATGTTAAGAATTAGTCCTATGCATTTATAATATGGCTAGCCATTGTTAAATAAAATAAATAATTTTATCAGAGCCTATTATTTTTTAAAACTGCAATATTTTGTCGTTTTATTTTGAATGGATAAAAAATAGTTAAGTATTTTGTTATGTAGTTCAAATTGCTTAAAAATTTTATTACACTTTTAATTTTTTGATAAATTACGACTTGCTACTTGTACTACAAGTAGATTTTCTTCCTTGTGATTGCTCAACTAATTCTAACCATGTAGTGTAGACTGTAGTGATGGGATTTTCTCATTCCAGGATTTATGCCCTACATGCACATGTATTGTTAATTACTTACTATCTTCATTTCTAAGAAAATGATACATTTTCTTTTTTCATGATTTAATTTATGATTTTATATCAAATCTTGGGTGGTGGGTCAATGCCCAAACACAACGGGTTAACCAGTAAACGCTCCAAGCCCACAAAGGAGGCGGACATTTTCAGAAGGCCGACCATCGTGTCAATTTCGGTCCAACAGTGGTCCAATTTCATGAGGCTAGGCTACCCAATGTTATGGGTTCTATAACGAAATAATTGAACTAGATTTGTGACTCCCTCCGTCCCCGAATAATCAGACATTTTGCTTTTTCTTGTTTACGTATTTAATCTATGATTTTTTTCATGAATTTTTAGACTTTAAAGTTAATAATTTATATGCATGTCATAATTTGAAGTATAAACTTTCTAAATATATTTTTCTGAATTTTTAAAACTTTATCTTTGTTAAAATTTGAAAAAACATTGAATCTTGAAACAAAGAAATTCAAAGTGTATAATCTTTCGTGACGGAGGTAGTATGTCAGAGTACATTCTATTTAAAAAAAATTAAGATTGTGTTCTTTTGGTAGGTTTTTGGAAATTCTGGTAAGAAAGTGAGAAATGCATATTTTTTAAAATTCATGTTATGTTTGTGGCAGAAAAACTAGAGAGAAGGTGATGGTTTGAAATTTTGGATGAAAACGTGATGAAAAGTTGCAAAAGAGCACAACGTGAGATATAATCTTCCACCGCTCACTGGGAGATTTTTTTGTAATGATAAAATATCTTTAGATATTTTGGAGATAAAATATTTTCAAAAAAATAAAAAACACAGATTTGATTATTTTAACAAAGTTGACTTAATGATCAAATTTGTGATGCGTACTAAAAACCAAATCGAGTTTTGTCGATTGCATTAGTACGTACTCCTCGATCCCTAAAAAATGAGTTTTCCATCTTCCGTATTGCAATGTTTAACTTAAATTAAAATTAAGATGAATAATGAGAAAAAAATAAACATATATATATTTAGAAAATTTCTATTTTAAATTATGAGACACTCAAAATTATTTGAATTTATGTCTAAACTTGCATGATAAAAAATTATAGATTAAATACATTAAAAACTGGAAAATAATTCACTCAATTATTCAGGGACGGAGGGAGTACTTTTCTTCACTCGGGATTTCTTAGCTTCATAGATTAAATACTGTGAAACGGTCAAAATAAATAGATTAATTAATGGAGTACAGAGGGAGTATATACCTTTTCTTTGTTTAATTTTGCGTAGGTTACAAATGAAAGTAAAGATCTTAATTAGGTAATTAATGGTAAGTTTATGTTAGATGGGTTTAACCGGCTCGAGCTTGAGCTCGAGGCTCATGAGGCTCGACTCGTCGGGTTCGTTAAAGCTCGAGCTCGAACCGAGCTCGGCTCGGCTCGATTCGTTACTCACCCCTAGTCTAGCCTGAATTATCAATATACTACTATATGTTCTAACTGAGACCACAAAATTAACGCTTAAAATAATGAACTGTGAGACCACAATCATAATTTATTTAGGCAGACAACGACATTTGTTAGATTTGGTTTAAAGAAATGTCAGCAGTTACAAGCATACTTATGCCTTGGAAATAAACAAAGATTAAAATTAATTAATTAGTTACTAGCACTATATAATCATATTATAGTAGTATTTGTTTTGGTTAATGATCATCATTTGTACTCCAGCAGTATGGTATTCTTATCTCCAAGTTATCATTATCTCGTGCCGTCGCAAATAAGAAAATGGTGATGATGATCTCATGGGCCGGTGCGTTTGGGCCCCCACTACTGGTCAATTTTGCCCAAACCCTACTTCTGATTAATTATCAATTAATTAATTAATTAATGTGAAAGGATGAACTCTGTTTGCTAAATTGCATGTTTTGGGGTTTTGGATTGGAGGATTTCCACATTCTTCCGGAAGTCAAATCAACATGTTCTTATCCCGAGCGTGGATTTTTTTTTTCTTTCAAGAAAATAATATTTGATGTGAAATTTCATCTCATCATGATCATGATTATATAAATAGAGGTAGACCTGCTATATCAAAAGAAACATACCGACCAACAACCAAGACACAAACTAGTCCAAAATCCTAACGAAAAAATGAAAAAACTAGTAGTGCAGAATAAGAACAAAAAGCTGCGAGAAGGAGTAGGCGAAAGTGGTTCAAAGTCAAGTCCACTCCCAAGCCTAGAATTCATTGTTCAAGGTGAGGCTGGAAATCTCCCTGCCCGCCGGACTCCAACCAGATACCTCAGTCAAACCGTGCCTAATCGCTGCAACCACTCCTTTCAATCCTTCAAACTTCAGTAGAGGGCAATCCACAGTCGATAGCAAACAAAACTATGCAACCCCACCCAACTCCATCAGCCCCCGCACCACAACACCTATCCCACCGCCTCGAGCCAAAAGAAATCCGGCCCAAAAGAGTTGTCCTTGGAGGACCAGCCCACCCAGAGAAGTCATCGCGTCCACATCGTCCAATGGGTCCGCTGGAGACCACCGTCATGCTCTAGCAGAGCCAACCCAGGTGCCACCGTTTCAAAACGCTCCGAATAGGGCAGGGGGCGGGCTCGGCGAAGGGTGGGCCATTAATGTGTAGCATACACATATCACATTTTCAAGTGTTTCAAATCATTTCCATCATGCATTTGAGCGAATTTGATTATATTTGAGCGTGTTATTTAGTAAGTTGTTTTATTTGTAGTTGTACATTCAGATAGTATAAATGAAGCTTGAGGATAACAAAAGGGGGGATCTCGCACATTGAGGAGTGGAGGAAGGATCTAAACACCAAATCTTGGTGGAAATGAAAGCTCGAACTTGAACGCTATGCATCGGCAACCTCTCGCGCTTGGAATAGGAAGTTCTCGGTGCAACAAGCTCGCGGCACCATCGCGGAGCGAAGCTGGCGCCGCGTGAGCTCTCAGCCTCAAAGTGACACACTCGTGGCGCCATCGTGGCACCATTATGCCGCCACCACCTGCACTTAAATGTTTCGGGGCCACTGCGATCATCCTCCTCACACACTTGCACCGAGTTCCTTGACTATTTTACCCCCAATTTAACACCCTAAAGATGTCTAACATGTCTAGGGACCCTTTAGTCATTATATCTATGTAAATAAACCAAAATAGGGCAAGTTTTAGATGACACTTACCATTTGGGCGAATTTTCATATTAACATTGGTTCTTGGAGATCTTTCTTCTCCTCTTCTAGGGCTTTGAGCCCCTTCAACCTAAAAAACATGAGAGGTTGGGTTGATTGGGGCTCTTGTGGATGATCTTATATAGAGTGATTTCTTCCCACTCTCTCTCTCTTTCTACTCTTTCATACTTGTGTTCTTGAATGTTTGAGTAGTACCATGAGTATGAGTAGGTAGATTTTGCTTCTTCCTGGGGATTGTTGTTATTGAGCATAGGTTTGTGAGTTTCATAACTTGTTTGGATTTAGATATCATTTCTTTGATCATTGAATGCTAAAGTATGTTAGAGAATGACTAACTCTAGCATATGCATACAAGGTGTTCGTAGAAATGTTCGAGAGAGGTTTTAATGAACTATGCCTAAGGGATTTGATTGATTGGCTCGCTGTGTAATCCACCTCTGAATCATGGTTTTAATGAACTATGCCTAAGGTTTTAATCCACCTATGTTCGAGAGAGGTTTTAATGAACTATGTTCGAGAGAGGTTTTAATGAACTATGCCTAAGGTTGTAATCCACCGTTGTGTAATCCACCTATGTTCGAGAGAGATTTTAATGAACTATGCCTAAGGTTTTAATGAACTATGCCTAAGGGAAGTATGCTAGCCTTTTGTAATCCACCTCTGAATCATGGTTAGAACTCATAATCACTCCTCAATATACATGCAATCCAGGAGATCTCTATATTTGAAAGTCCACAAGAAGTTGTAATTGCTTCCATTCCACTTCTGCCTCTCACTTAACTTAGTTTAGTCACTCCTCCCATCCACCAACATATCAATCAATTGTGTCCATTGCATTACATATTAGTTTAGTTACACACTTAGCATACTAGTCTAGAAACGCTCAATTCTCTTGGGTTCGATCCCTTACTCAAAGCCCCTTTATTACAATAGACAAAACAAGGGTAAGTAAGGTGTTTATAAATGTATTTGAATCATTGCATCCTTGTTTTGCATTGAGCAAAAAGCCCTTGATCAGCCATTCACCCCAGAAGGGCCCGAGTCCCACGGTCTGCTGGCAAGCAGGGAGCACCACCCCAACGCCGGCGGCTAGCAGGAGAGGCTGAGAGATGAAATTGGCAAGGAGACCACGCGAAGATGCGGGCCAGGGATCCAACGGTGGTGGCAAGAGCGACGGTCGCGGAAGCGGACACAGATGCGGCATCCTTGGACCGGCGGCGGAGGCATCATGTAGAGGTTGGTCGCACCCTAGGGTTTAATAATTATGCTTAAAATAGCGCTTCTTATAAACTCTATAAGGTACTCCTATTTGATATTTGGTATTTATAGCTATAAAAGTTGAAAAAGTAGAAAGAAAAATGAGAGTAATAGTGAATAAAAGTATTTGATACTACTTCCGTCTTTAAGAAAATGATGCATTTTTTCTTCAATATTTACTTTATGATTTTATTTATTCAACATTTTGATGTATAAAATCAAATAATTTGGATGCAAATTATAGATTAATGCTCTAAATACATTTTTTCTGATTTTTTTAGTAAGTTTTTTCTAATAATAATCTGAATAATACGAAGAAAATAAAATGCACCATTTTTTTTTTTGATGAATTGGATAGTGTAGTAAAAGAACATAGCACTGTAGCAGTGTAAAAAAACATACCGTTCAGCTTTCTATTGTGTTTGCATCTGTCTCAATTCTCTGAATCAGTGGCGGATTGACAACTTACGAAGTTAGGAGTAAATTCTCTTATGCGATGGAGCACTATAGGGTTGACTCCATTACCAATATGATGTGTCATCCATTGTCACCCACACTAATACAAAAGTCAACATTTATATAGGTTTATCTGGGAGGGAAGGTTACGATTATCATGTACTGCTCTATAAACAAAAGTTTTTTTTTTTTTTTTTAACTGTCCAAAACAAATCGTCAAAGATGATGATACTGTAACAAGCGATCCTATCATTTCAGAAACAACACAAACAAACCCATATAATTAAGACTAATAGTAATATTGTACAAAGAACACAACTTCACATTCCATTCACCAGGCAGAAAAAGTGAGCTGGAGATGGAGGAGACCTGAAGATGGAGATCACAAAAACCGTCTCCCTCTATTCAGGTCTCGTCTTAAGTTGGTCTATAGCTACCAATAATAATATACTCACTACCACTATACTAGGACGATACATGAAACAGCTGGACAGAATAATCATTAATACTACTGCAGAAACACCTGGAAAATATGCGGCGTTTCCTGGAATGGCATAGGCTTGAATCTGAAGGATAACAAGAGCCTACGGAACTGAGTGTCGTTTCTGTGAAGGTAATAAAACGGCACCACCAGTGCGGAAGGTGGGTTCAGAAATCAGAGGAAAGTCGCTGGTTGGGTTTGTGTAAAAATCTGCAACCAGTGAAAGAGAACCGAGGGTGGTCCAGAAAGAATGGTAAGGAATGAAGACAGAGGGAGGAAGAATACTCAACCATCTTGATCTTGCCAAAAAGGCTTGATATGGTAGGAAGCTGAAGAATCCTGCTGTTTGTTCAAATCAGAATCGACAAAGTGGTGCTGGTTCAAATCGACGAAGGGGAGATTTGAAGGAAAAATAAGATTGTTAGATGCGTCAAGATCATCCCACACAGGACTACCAGGGCCCCAAGCTGCTGGAATAGCATTGAACCAAGCTTCTGTCATGTCTCCCCATCCAAATTCATGTGTCCCTGAGCTGCCTTCACCTGTGTGTCGGCCCTCAATAGGCATCTGCACCTCATCGCTAGCCGTGGCATCGCTCGACTCTATTCCGGACTCGCTGTCGGGATTCTGGTCAAGATGTGGAGGCAACATGGTTTGATCAGTTTCCATTGTCGAACCCTGCAAGTTTGGCGCTTCTTTATCAGGTCCCTTTTGAGGAGTTTGAGGTGAAGAGACAGATGAGTTTGGAGCAGTCGATGGCGCTTTGTCCTTGTTGAGGAAAAGCTCGGGGAAATTGAGCCTCGCATTCTCTCCTCTCAGTTTGAAGGCCTCACGGTCATAGGCCAAGGCGGCGTCTTCTGCAGTGTCGAAGGTGCCAAGCCAAAGGCGAGTCCTGTTGCGAGGGAGACGAATCTCGGCCACCCATTTTCCCCAATGCCTTTGCCTCACGCCCCGGTAAAGCTTTGTAGTATGAATCGGCTGAATTGGCGGCCTGAACAATGGCTGTCCGTCCGGCCCGAGTCTGCTCATCATCATCATCCTTCCCCTCGGGCTCAGATTCAGAGAGTCACTCCAATACTGCAGGAGCTGCTGCCGCTGCAGCATTGACGAGTCTCCTGTAAAATAAGGCGGATAAGCAGCGGTCTGTTGCTCTTGTGGACTGAAGGAAATCATTTGTTGCTGATGCTGCATCGGTGGCTGTAAAAATGGCATGGGTGTCGGTGTTGCTCCTCCGAACTGTTGACAAAACTGAGGTGGCTGTTGAGAGCCATCGAAAGCAAAGGGAAACATGTGTAGCGAAGACGTAGAAGAAACAATTGGAGCAGGGAAAGGTGGTGGTTGGTGGGCGGAAGATGAATCGGGTTGAAGAGGATCCGGGCGGCCAGGGCTTCGTATCTTCTTCAGAGGCCTTTCATCAAACATGGAAGCTTCATCAAAAACCGGCTTCCATTGCGGCCTCTCCACGCCGAAATCAACTTCATTGGCTTTCTCAATCTCCCAATCTAGGATCTTCTGCGTCTCCCCGACGACTTTCTTTGACTTGCCACTGCTTTTCGCCGCAGACATTGATCGTAATTGATCAACCACCGCTCGCTCTCTCTACAAATATGAGCCCGGATAACAGAAAAAGAAAAATAAATATGGGACAGGCGAGAATTCGAGATTCGTGGAACAGTAGGAGGTTTATTGGAATCAATTGTGTATGAAAGAGGAGGATAAGCTCCAATACCCAGATTCAGATATAGTCAAAAAGGGACCGAATCTGGAGGTGGATTTTAATAGCTAATCCTATCGACCCAGGAACGGAATCGGATGCGATAAGCTAGAATTGTGAAGAAACCCATCCCGAAATATACATATAGAGAGAGAGAGAGAGGGGGGGAGGGAGAGCGAGCGGTGGAGGCGAAACCAGATGAGTGTTGCAGCGCCGTCGGGAGCGAAAACTGGGAGAGAGATGGAGGAGGAGGCGTGGCGGAGCGGAGTGCGATTTCTGTTTGGGGGCGAAGTGCAGGAGGGAGGCGGGGGTTTATAAGGACAGGAAAAGATTTAGAGAGAGAAGAAAGGAGAGAGAGAATTTGTACAAGTCTCCTCATTGGTGGTTGCCTTTGTGCTGCTGGGCCCCACACGGATTTTCCCTTTTCTTTGCTTCTACTCCAATTTCCTTTCTTTCAATGGGTGTCAGTGTCACGTTATTAAACCAACGGCGTACTCATATAAATGAATGTGTCGGTCTTACCCATGATTCCTGTGAAGGATGCTCATCACTCTCGTTACAAAATGGATAAATCTATCTATTATTATAATATAAAGCAAAAAAACATTTAAATATGATAAAAAAACAAAATATTCAATTCAGGTAAAAACACTTCAGCGTCATATAAATGAAATCATTTTTTTCTGCCACATCAGATATCATCTCAGCCTTTCAATTTTAACGACAGTTCGTACCATTTTTTTCGCTTCAATTTACCACAATTTTATGCCTTAAAATCAATAAAAACTAATGTTTTCCTTCTATCGAAGAGATTCTTTTCTCCGTGTCGGATTCGATGATGCAGTTGTTCAGCCAGAGCCTTAACTTGGAACTTCTTCGTTGTCGTTCAGCCGAAGTTGTCCTCCACTTGCATCTTCACCCCTACCACTTCAGCCAGAGCTCCCACTATTGGATAATGCCTCCAACTTCTACTACCTTCATCGCAATTGGTGTTGTGAGCCCTTGATTTTCTAGTATCTGTGCAAACTCGGCGTAGGATGAGCGGGACTCGACAATGGAGGAGGTGAATCGACAAAATTAGGTACTCGACGACGGAGACAATCAGGCTCTTCGGGAGGTGACTAATCGACGCCGGAGATCATCGGTTGTTCAAGATCTGGAACATCAAAAGTCGCAAAGAGACTGGTGCTCGGGCGTGGCGGCAAGATGATCTGAGCACAATGAATCACAGCGATGAAGATGATGAGGATGGTGGTGCTGGCAATGGTGATGTGCAGATGGTGAGACTCCACTATCAAGGCTCACATTGTTCTCACTTTGCTGGTAAATCTTTGGGTTGCTTTGCTAAATTTATTTTTCTTTGATTTTTTTACTTTGTGTTTTGGTTGTTTTACTAAATTTGAATGAAAATGGCTTGATAACCACCAACACCAACACTAGCACCTCCTAATATTTACACTGGTCTAAATATTAATTTTTGCAGACATATAAAAAATGTTTTTGCGGGTTGCATCTCTCTCAGATATCTTTTTTTTTCCCTTCTTTGTTTATCATGTGATCTACCTATGTTTGATGTGTACTGCATATTGTTAAATCTAGTCTATTGCTGTTTTTGGTGTATCACTACCATCAAGATGTGGGCAATTACCAGTCAAGTGTTGATGGAGATGGTTGGACCTAAGTGGCTTAGTGTGCTTGCAGCAGGATTATGTGAGTCTTTACTTTTTCATAACTCACCTATGATTACATTTTTCAAGTTGATAATAGGTTACAGTTCATTCGATGTTATTTGTCATTTATGTGATAACATGTTACATTCCATTCTATAATTTACTAATGTCCGTTCCATATAGGTTAATTTCTGCCATTTTTTTAGCACTCCAAAGGTATCGGAGCTCGTGCATACGCTTGCATTGGAGATACTTCAGATTAAGAAGGCAATTGCAATCCAAAATAGCAACAATACAGAGTTGAGTGTGGTAAGTCATAGCATGTGATTATTTTCTGTGTTTCATGCATCTTAATTTGAGTATTTTCTAATTCTATGGTAGGTAGAAGACCATAAAAGTAAACTCATTTGGACGTAAACAAGGTACATAGTTTATTTAAGTTCACAATTTTGTTTCCCTTTCATCGATGAAGTAGGGAAACATTGGCTTCTATTTCTCTTCCTCCCCTCCTGACAAATGTAATTGCCATTACGCCACCAATAGGTTCCCTACCAGTCACCTACCCTGCTTCGATGCTGCAAAATTTTACTTGCTGTGTTTATACTTTCTCATTCTCATGAACAGGTTTAGATGCTTTTCATTGTTGGAGTAACTTTTATATTTATTGCATGTTATCTGTTATGAGTTGCATACACTGCCTTGCACAGGAAACAAGATTATGCAGTACACCAGTGAGGATAAAACAATTGTTTTTTACACAGTTAGTAGGCCTCAAAGACAAATACATTTACATATGTTTACATGTTCATCTTATATTTCTCTAACATTTTGTTTACTAATTCATTGTTTATTCTTTAAGTTTATCTTTTCCATGGTTTGTACATCTTTTTCTCCCTCTCCGGTTTTCCATTAGTTTGTGATTTACATCGTGAACATTTGCTTAGTCTTTCGGTTGTATCTTTGTTTCATTTTTCTTCCAACTTCTTTTAATTTTCTCTATTTGTTTGTCATTATTTTCTTTATTTTTCTTATTGCCGTCTCTTATTGTTTCTCTTCCTTTTTCGTTGCCTCGGATTTTTATCTCTCAATTTTTAGTTTTGCTACTATTATTTTTTTTTATTGTTTCTTACAAATAAGTACTATATGAGTTTTCTACTGTACTATATATGTTACAATTTTCTTCAATGGTTTGACTACCCATTTGATTATTTTTTCATATTTTGGGATCTGCAGCTGCAAGAGGTACTGGTGACTAGAGGTGAGATCAAGCCGAGTCGAGCCCGAACCTGGCAGGCTCGAGCTCGTGAAAATCAGGGTCGCCTCGAGCTCGGCTAGAACTTCATCGAGCTCGGTTTTTCGGGCTCGAGCTCGGCTCGTGTCAGGTTCGAGCTCGGCTCGAAAGCTCGTGAGGCTCTATTTGGGGGTAGCTCGTTTAGACTCGATTATAAAGTTTGGCTCGATTAGGCTCGAAGTGGCTCGCGGAGCTCGAAAAAATTGAGATATATTAAATTAATTCAATAAAATATTATTAAATTCAAGAGCTCGAGCTCTAATCTAATAGGCTCGGGCTCGACTCAGCTCGAATCTAATAGGCTTGGGCTCGTCTCGGCTCGTTTGTTAGGCTCGTGTAGGCTCGCGGGCCTGATCGAGGCGAACCTCTGAGGCTCGAGCTCGGCTCGTTTAATAAACGAGCCTAAATAACGGCTCGAGCTCGGGCTCGAGCTCGAGGCTCGAAAAAGCTCGACTCGACAGGCTCGTTTGAGCTCGAGCCGAGCTTGAACAGGCTCAATTAGTTTCTCAGCCCTACTGGTGTCTCTTCTTGAGAAAGCAATTCCGTTTAAGAATAAAACTAAGAGAATGTTTAGTCATCACAAGTGTCATTCAGGTTACTGTGCTATTTACGAAGAGCTATTTTTTTCGTTGAAGTTTCATGGATGGCATCTTGGAAGTACTACTCCAACATTATTGTGTCATCCAATTTTCTTGAGTGCACATTATTGTTTATTACCATCATGGCATTTCTGGTCATTACTTTAAGGGTGCTTATAAAGCAAGTTTTATGCTTTGTTTGTGTATGCATTCTTAGTTTAATGTGTGAAAACCGCGGTAATTCAGTATTCTGTTTTCTTTTTATTTTTATTGATTTGTTGTTGTTGATTAACGAGTTTTTGGGTCAATTCAGAGACAGATGATAATTATGAATATTAAAACATGTTAATGAGCAATTGTGGTGTCGTAAATTCTTTTTGAATTTATGTTTGTGCAAGTGCACTTTAGAAGTCCATCCTATCACAGAATTTTGACATTAAAGGAATGTTACAATTTTGTTTTGTGTATCGTATTTTTGGTAAACATTGATGTTGACTTGGATGTTTAGTCAATGAAATTTTAAATGTTTGTGGTAACATTTTATTAACACTGGTAATTATTTAATGAATTAATATTTATAACAGTTATCTCCATGCCGAAGGCGCGTATGTACACTAGTTTTCTATATTTCGGCGTAAAAGTGTTTTTTCATCATCATTTTTTATGAATAAGAGAACCCACAAATTTATTATAAAAATATTATTAATAAGATGAAATCTACATAATTGTTTTCATAAAAAAATGATAGTGCAGTCAGAACATAGAATATTTATCCTCACAAAATTACCACTTTTGTTCCCCTTTTATTCGATTCGATTCAATTCAATTCATTCTATAATCTTAAAATTTTTACTTTAAAATGATAATATATTTAAACTTTATAAATAATATGTAAGTCCTTAATTGCGTTACATATGGATAGCCAGGCCGTGTCTACTAGATTGCCACCTTTCCAGGTTTATAATGTTTTAAGTAACTATGGAGGCCCGCGCACGCAGGTGGTGACAATTCCTAAGTACAACAACATAAACATTTAATTAGCTCTCGTCTCATAGTTTTAGCAATTTATTTATTGGCATTAAGACAAAAAGGTGGGAATGTTCGTACAGGTGCTGCGTGGAATTTAGTTGGAGTTGGGCGGTGGCACCGGCAAAAGCATAGATCATACATGTAACTATCATCGCCTGTGCCTTCGGTGACTTAGATATAATTCAATTTTACTAGTAGTTTAATTGGTTAGCTGCTAACACTACGTCCAGGAAAGCAGGCCTCATAAACGCTTTTGCCGCATGGCCGTGAATCCAAAGCTGCGGCGGCCGCAGATAACGCCGCAAATAAATGTCATAGCTTTGATCTCACTGCTGGGCGTGGCAGTACGTCTTCGCGCGCCATCTGCGGTGATTGCCGCAAGAAGCCTGCTTTGGCAGTGCCAACCATTTTGTGGCGCCCGCCAATCAGATCTTGCGATCATCAAGCTTTTCTTTGACAGCAGATAAAGAATTTTTGTGAAAAAAATTAATTGTTATAAATATTTAGTAACTATTATTTAAATTAGTAAATTAACATATAATAATAATGTTAATTAATTAAGAAAATAATTATTAATTGAAATAAATATAAATTGGTACTAATCGGAATATAATTAACCGGTTACATCCTAAAAATATTTACAAGAATTTAATTCTAATTGTTCTGAGGACGCCGATTTAGAAAATCGTCAAAATCCCGATCTTCCATATTGAGGAAGTTGCTAAAAAGTTGATCGGGGGTTCTCCGATGTCCGCGGCGGCTCGGGTGATATTCATCTTGGGCGGAGTGGAGGGTGAGGTCGGGATTCGGAGAAGGCGGCCTCGGAGGATGCTCGTGACGTGGAGGAGGCCGGGATGATCCGGCGACAAAAGACTCGCACGTCGGAGAGTTGGACATGTCCCCCTCGCGTAGCGCCGACCCGGATGCCGCGATCGCCGCCGGTCGAACGCGTCATCTCGTACGCCCGGGCTTCCACTGGCCGCCACTGGCCGCCACTGGCCGCAACGTCTGTCTGCGCACGAGCGGCGTTGTCCTCGAGAGTGGCGACCCGCATCTCGTGCCGCCGATCTCATCCATGTCCCTCCGATCTTTGCTCCTCCGTGTCGATCTCGCTGAAATCAAAATTACGTTTTGAAAATGTTATACTTATAATGAATGTCTTGTAAAGGTATGGAAGTGGTAAAAGTTCAATTCTATTACCTGCGACGGCCGAGGTTGCTCGAACAGCTCGGGCTGAGAAAGCTGGGGCGGGACACCGACCCATCGCCCTCGCGTGGCGGGCCCAAGACATCCGTGTAGATGTCCTCATCAATATCGGGGAACGGCCCGTCCGCCCCATACTTCTCGATCAAGCGCTTCTTGTACTCCTCCTAGTTAAGATTAAGAAAATTTGTGTTAATGAATAATAAATTGAATACGTTAAACATATAAATAGTTAAAAAACGACCAAAACTTACCAAGGCCCTATTTTCCTTGCCCACCAGTCCTCCCCGAATCGGGTCCACCCGCAGCGCCGTCCCGCCTTCTCGCACCGCCAATTAAAATATGTTAGGTATTCGAAGTTTTTATACATACATAATTATGTATAAATATTTTAAAAACTTACCATCTCCTCATAAATTGTCGCCTTTGACTTGTTGCCATGCGACTTGAAGACTGGTCGTTTGTCGCTCTTGGCATTTCTCTTGTTCCGCGCGAGTTGACCTTGAACTCCGGGCTACTGAATACTCGAGCAAGCAGCCTTCCACTTCGCAGTTCTATCCTCGGCGGAGGAATGTCCAGCCACTCCATGTAGTTGGGAGCCTCGCGATCGAGGGGACATTTCTTGGGCCGCATCCCGAATATTGTCCTGGGTGTTCGGTAGAACTCACGAACCGGGAATGGAGCTTCTCCAGGAATTTGGTATCCGTCCACGAATACTGCTCCTGTTCCATAAAACATCAAAACGTCAATAGTTATAGAATTAGTTTTAAAAAAGTATCTAGAAATGTATAGTGCAATTATTATTTGTAATACCGAGAATCTGTGGACGTAGTCGGCCCGCTCATCCGCGGGAGGTCGGAGTACGTAGGCGGGAAGCCTTTGAACTTGCCGGCGACGATCGCCCGATCGCCTTGGGCACGCCCGACGCCGCACATTTCAAAGCGCATAAGAGTTGAATGTTACGTGCGAAATAAAATATTAAAATTAGTAAATTTATGAAAACTTAAAATTAAAAACTTATCGGCCGATGTGCGCGACCAACCTCCCATCAGACCCTCTCGGGCGGGGAAGAGGAGGCGCAGGAGGTCCCGCCACGTCGGCCAGGCGGAGTCGAGCATCGGGCCGAGGAGAAGGGATCGGCCGCTCCACCGATTCGGTGTGCTCCGGTGTCTGGGACGACGGTCCAGGGCGGCTCGATGTGCGAGAGCCGCGACCACGCCTCCGCGAGAGAAATCAAGCGCCCGTGAACCCGATCCACGTGAGCCCGAGCCACGTGAACCCGAGCTGTCGACGCATCTTGGCTACGGGATGGTGTGTCCGCCATATCTCGAACCATTCAAAAATTCACTAATTTAACTAATTTAATTAATTTCACTACTTTGTCTAATTTAATTAATTTCAACTAATTCACTAATTTCAACTAATTCAACTAATTAAATTCAACTAATTCAGTAATTTAATTAATTTCACTAATTCACTAATTTCACTAATTTCAACTAATATTAATAATTCATTACTTTCACAAAATTCACAAATAATTCACTAATTTACTAATTCACTAATTTCAACTAAATTCACTAATTCACTAATTTAACTAATTCACTAATTTCACTAATTTCAACTAAATTCACTAATTTAACTATTTCACTAATTTTAACTAAATTCACTAATGGGCTAATTTAATTAATTTCACTAATTCACTAATTTCAACTAATTCCACAAAATTCACAAATAATTCACTAATTTACTAATTTCACTAATTCCACAAAATTCACAAAATTCCAACTAATCTCAAATAATCTCAACCAATCCAACAATCTCAACAAATAATTAAACAAAATTCACAAAATCCTAAACTAATCTCAAATAATTCCACAAAATTCATAAATCCACAAAACTCACAAACTAACCTATTCCACAAAACTCCAACTAATCTCAACTAATTCCAATTGATTTAAACTAATTTCCACTCAAAATTTCAAAAACACAAATCAATGAAACAAATTCAAAAAACTCAAAAACTAACCGTGGAATTCAAAATAAAACTCACTGGGGCGGGAGGTCATGGCGGTGACGAGCCCGAGCGGTGGCGACGGCTTCTTCGGCGAGGACGGCGGTTGGGCACGGCGGTTTGGGAGGGAGAGGGAGAGGAGACCGAGAGTGAAAGTGAGAGGGAAGAAGACGATTGATTTTTAATCGAGTCACTGCGCCTCATCGCGAGTGGCCGCAGCAGAGGCTCACCCATTTGGCTCACCGCGGTTGGGCCGTGGTGAGGCCGCATGAAGCCCACAAATGCCAATTTCGAACTTTTCGTTTCCCCCCAAATTAATTATGCATTTGGATATTGTGGGGCCCACGCAAATTCGGCAAAAACTTACAATTTAGCCCAAACATCTTTGGAACTTACAGTTTCACCCCCAAATTAATTATGCATTTGGATATTGTTTAGAATTACGAATTTAGTACAAATATCGTCCGAGAGTACAAATTCAAATAGGAGATATGCTACTACAAATCCACAGGAACGTCATCGTCATCGTCATACGCCTGGTCATTTTCCACATCGTTATCCACTTCCAGGAGAGCGGTAGGGGCACGGTGATCTAGTAATGACATGCTTTCATCAGGGGCCGGTCGTATGGTTTCACCAAGTGTTGTCGATTCTTGTAAAGGATGTTCCGTACCAATCTCGTCTGGGTCCGCATCGATTACAATGGCACTTGCAGTATCAACACTTTCGTCTTTAAATCGGCGGGGTTTCGTTTTGAAAACTGCCCACCGCTTTCTCAAGTCACGACGCTTTGAAGGATATTCGACGTATACCACTTGTTGGGCACGGCTTGCAAGAATGAATGGATCATCGTGATATAGTCGGGATGTGTAGTCGACATCGATGATCCCTGAAATTTTATCGGTGCGGATGCCTTTAGTGGTCGAAAACCACGTACCCTTGAAGACCGTAAGATTATTGTTCTGCATCAAGAACAAGAATTTCGTCAATCCAGCCATAGAAATCTAAATAGTCCTGCGCATTTGTGTCCCCTGCAACGCAGACGCCCCACCCGCGGTCCTTTTAGTTTCACCATGTTGTATTGTGTGAAATCTGTACCCATTAACATAGACACTGGGAACGATTTAGCTCTCATTCTAGGACCGCACGCCAGTCATATAGTGCGTGTGGGAGGGCTGCCTGATTTGAGTCGGCTCGCATGCAATTACCAATCAACATATAAATTTCGCATCGATTAAGATCGCAACAAATATAAATGAGTAAATAAATAAACACAAACTAACCACATTCTTGAACCAACGTGCGAACTCGCCACCGTAAGTTATCCACAAGATCATCGTTCATTTCGGGAACCGATTGCGGGACACTCGTTAAATCGATTCACGAATTGCTCCACCTCCCGACAATTCGAAGAATGTATGTTTGGACATGATTTACTTCTTCAGCAGACAAATCTCGAGCCCGAGCCTTCCCAAACGTTCTTGTAGGATGACTGAAAATCGATAGTCTCGGATCGTTAACAACCGCCGGAAAACTAATTTCGTTCCGTATGTGAGGGTTCACCCGTGTTCCTTGATTATCTTCCATGTAATGCTCACAAAAAGCTACCTCTGTATCGTGAACTTTTCAATGATCGAGCCCTCCGTAAATTGTTTGTTCGCACATTTTGCTTTCAACTTCTTCATATTCCTTTCAAAGGAAACATCCACCAATAGCCGACAGTCCGCAAGTTCGCAGTGCCAAGGTAGATGCATAGTCGATGTTCCATGGAGTCAAAGAATGATGGCGGGAAGATCTTTTCCAACTTGCACAATATTACGACGATCAATTCATCAAGCTTCTCCACATCGTCCAACCGAATATCCTTAGAACATAGTAGTCTAAAGAATTTGCAAAATTCTGCAATTACCATCCAAATGCCGTCGTGATGAAACCACGTAATGTAACGGCAAGAGCTTCGCATGAACACATGACAATCATGGGTTTTCATACTGTAAAAAGTGTTGTTTGACGTATTGACACATCTGCCAATGTTAGAGGCATACCCATCGGGAAGTTTAACGATATGCTTCAAACAATTGAAAATCATCGCAATCTGATCATCGTTTAACGTGTATAACGCCTTCGGTTGAAATGGTTTCCGCCCGCCAATGCTCAAATGCGTTCATCACGGATATTTAACTCCCGCAAATCGCGTCTCGATTGTGCATTATCCTTTGTTTTCCCTTTCACGTCGTGAATCGTAGAAGATGTTATCAAAACAGTTTTTCTCAATGTGCATTACATCCAGCAGTGGCGTACTCTCAAGTCCGTCCAATACGGCAACTCCCGTAAAATTGATTTCTTAACCCAATTGTGCTCAACGCCAAACTTGTCAGCCCTCATTTTGTCCCACGGTGTTCGAATGCCGGAATACAATCCTATTAAGATCCCTTAAGATCTCATGACCTGACTTATACGCACACGGATGACTACGGTCAGTTTGTCCCCACGATTCGGTATTGTTACGCAGAGCATGCCGACGTGGTAGAAATCTCCTATGACAGCCCCACCAACTGGTTTTCCGTCCATGCTTCAACTGAAAGCTATTAACATCACCCATGCAGTATGGGCATGCAAGTCTTCCATGCGTACTCCAGCCCGATAGCATTCCGTACGCCGGAAAAACACTTATCGAACAAAGCAAACATGCTCGCATAACAAAGTTTTGATTACGGTGCGCATCTCAAGTTTCCACTGCCGTATTCCATAAAACTTGTAGCTCCTCAATCAGTGGACGTAGAAACACGTCAATGTTACGGCCAGAGATCGGGGACTGGAATTAGCAGAGGCATGAAAGTGTACGGCTCCTTCATGCACAAATCAGGCAGATTGTAAACAACGATGAATACCGCCACATCGAATACGATTGTCCTGTTTCGGACAACGGGTTAAAGCCATCGATTTAACCCCAATCGTGACGCCGGTACTCTGCGAAATCCGGATACATTTCGCCGACGTGTTTCCAAGCCTCACCTTGAGATGGATGTCCAACAGTGCCAGATACATTTCCTCTCGCTCTAATATGATACGTCATGAACTCTGCGGTTTTAGACGACTCGTACAGCCGTTGTAGCCGCTCAGTGATTGGTAAATATCGCAAAACCTTTTTCGGTTTCGGTTTCTTACCCGGGGCACACACTTGATACCTATCCGCTCCACACACCCTACAATTCAATAACTTGTCAAGCTACCGTAGAACAACATACAATTATTCTCGCAAGCGTGAATTATTTTATACAGTAACCCAGCTCCTTCAACATAGCTTTCGTACTAAACATGCTTGTTGGCAACGAATTTCCTCCGGGTAATAGTTCATTGATATATCTGATCATCTCGGAGAAAAAGGCATCGATACGTTGTGTTGACTTTTCATACTCAACAACTTCGCTACAACCGATAATTTGGTGTACTTATCACCACAACCTTCATATAGAGGTTTTGATGCATGCTCCACCAGTTCAAAAACCGTTGCGCCCTTTCGTTTGGCACTTGGGGAGCTGAAACGTCCTCATCGTCATTACTCTGATCATTTTCAAAATTATTAGAGTGCTCATGAAACCCAAAAGCGTCACGAACCATTTCTTCGTAAGTCGGCCGTTCTTGGCTACCATCAGAAGAATTATGTATTCCAAGATTTGTACTTGCGCGATTTGATGATGTCGACGCTACTTCGCCAAAGCGATAACCTCGATAGACACATGGATTAATCTCAGGTCGTTCACCATGGCAATCCCACACATGATAATTGGGTGTAAATCCGTCTAACAGTAAATGATTGCCAATTGTAATTCGATCATAATAGTATCTATTTTTACAAATTGTACACGGGCATTTCACCAGTTCTTCTCCATTCGATTTAGCAACAACAAAAGCGTAATCCAAAAATTCCTAAAGTCCGGTGAAAAATCTTTCACTTATATAGCGAGTCCCTTCCTCAAAGCGCTGATACATCCAATCACATTCTTCGCCCATTTACGGTCTTTCCTATATATGATCGTTCATTCATCAATAAAAATAATAAACATGCACAATTGATATTCACATACCATTTTCGCCTAATCCAGGATGCAGGTGCATGGGTCCTATCCTGCTCATAAAAGTACTATTAGTGAATAAACTTTTATCGTTGCGCAAATAAAAGCGTAATTACATAAATTTCGGCAAAGATTTCGCCTTAGTTCCACACTATACCATTTCTCCGAATATTACTCCCGAGCATGTATAACGTGGAACAAGACGAAAATGCGACCAAACTTATGTAATCCGCTCGCTTTACAAACCGTCCAACTTGGACAATCCATGAAAACTCTGTACAATATATTATTTCACACCGTTATTCCAACGTATTGAAATAAAGTGTAAAAATATATTCTTACAAGTTTTCATAGACAGAACTACTACTCACCTAATTTAATTAAATTACTTAAAAATAAACTAAAATTACATACATAACTTAAATTGAATTAAAAACTCTATAGGCATAAATAAATAAATAAATAAATACAATATTTATTACCTCAATAATACACCTGAAATCGACGGTACCGCAACTTCCACCAGAACTTCAGAGAATTGAGAGACGAGGAATTTGTTCTGCGGTTGAAATGAAGGAAGGAAATGGAGGGGTATTTATAGACTTCCCTACCGCGCCTCTTCCGCAGCTTATGGCCGCAGTAGGGTGGGTGGTAGGTAGGGCACGTGTAGCACGAGGCACGTACTGCGGCCGAACCGCGGTTATGGCCGCAGTATAACGAACTGCCACAACGGCGCAGTTCGTTCATCGCGGGGAGCTGCCATGCGGACTTAACCGCAGATTAAGGCCGCAGTGAGAATAAGCTTCCTACGTAGTGTAATTGAAACATTGACATTAATTAATTAAAATGCGTTAACCGTGGCGGTGCTTGAAGCCTGAGGTTTAAAAGGGTGAAAGCTGTGAAGGATTGTGGTGTTACATGGAGTTACTTTCATTTTGGTATATGATTGGCTAACGTGGTTGGGCAAGAGACGCAACAAGGGATTTGTCGAATGCTCAATGTCACGGACTGATTTTTTTCGCTATGTCCGTGTGGCGTTTACTCACGCACCCTCGCCTCGTGACTAAATCAGCCTAGCTCATTCCAATGTGCCTAAGTCTTGCTTGAGAATGCTTAAGAAGAGAGTAACGAAAATTAGAAAGAAAGAAATACTCGAAAACTATAAACCTCTTTAATTTATATTGCTCAAGTGTTGGCTACACAATTCTGAACTTGGCTATGTTTGGATAGCTTGGAGTTGATATAAATGAATGTCTCAAAGGAGTATATATAGATCTCCACATTCTCAATGGACGGTCAAGATCAATCTGAACTAATGGTGAAGATTAACTCTCTAGAACTCTCTACCTATGTCCACACATATCTACAAGTTTCTAGTACGGCCTAGCACTCTCTAGGCCTAGCTAGATAGATCCAAGATGCTCTAGAGTGTTCTACTCTCTCCCATAAGCATCTAGTCTCTTTCACCATGCTCTAGTCTCTTTCCGGTCCTTTTAGACTCAGACAAACAAACCTAGAACATCCCGGAGCATATTAGAATATTCCCGCACTGAATGCTCTCCATTGTTCTAGAGTATTCCTAAAGTGCCCTCCTCACCTTGGCTCATCTTGGATATGCCTTGCACACTCTCAAGTGTGTCGTCCCGCATCTCGGATCCTTAGCCCCGTGTCGTCCGCGTGCCCTGGCTGCTGCACCGCGCGCCCCCACACATGCCTCGTGCACTCCGTCAAAAGCGGGTCGTGACATCAAGCAGTGGTGATGGTTGTAGACCAAGTAATATTTGGGGGACTTTGGGGGGTTGGTGGCACCAAAGCCTTTGTAATTTTGGTGTTATTTTCTCTACTATGGTGTATTGAACTGAACACATTAGTGGCTCTTCTTATCTCAATGGTTGAATCGTAATGTTTGAATGGAAAATCCGAAAAGGTTTATTCTTAGTTCTTTATCTCCGGTCACCTCACATACCAAGTAGTAGTGAAACAAGTAAAATTTATTTATTTATTTATTTACATAAATAAATAAATAAAATAAGTAATTTTTTTTAAAAATAAAATAAAATAAAATGCGTTTAAGGACAGAATTGAAGTAGTTATATAACTATATATGCTACTAATTATATGGTATACATATGCTCCATGGAATGGAACGACGCGGCATTTGGATCATCCACATAATAATAAATTAATGATGTACTCCTTATCCTTAGTACTCCGTAATTAATAAACTTAATTGGGCATGAGGTTGAGGTTGGGCCAGATTAGGGGAAGGATACTGACAGAGCATTACGGTAGGCAGGCTTCCTATCTAGCATCTGGCCCAAAGAATTTGGGAGGGGAATCGGTCAAAGTCAGATTCATTGACCAATCACAACCGACCTTTCTTTTGTTTTTCTTTACTTCTCTAAGTTACTTATTATTATTCTTCTTCTGCAACGCCATTATCTACGTCCGTATGGTATGTAAGATAACAAGAGGCAACAAGTTTACAAATCAAAATGTTTCTACAGTGCTGCTTTCACTTTCGGTGGAGATGAAGCTCCTATTCCTATATACAGAAAAATGAAGCAAGGAAACAAACAAACATGTCATAATATCTTTTCATTTGTCGTGAGCAAGTCAACACCATTACGTTGAAAGTCGGTGGTAATGGGCACGTGCTGTTGCTAGGTTGTCCAATGGTATTTTTGTTGTGTAAGCATGCACAGACTCGAAATCAAGATATTTTTGTTGCAGTACAAACATGACTTCGGTTTGTGATCAATTAAATGATGATATAAAGATATTTAACCTGTCATGACATGAGCCTTTACACAGGTTGGTTAACCTCGTATGAATGATACCATGCATGTCCTGGTAATTAAGAGAGAAAGTTAGCGGCAGATCAGCCAATACAATATTCTATCAATTCCATTCATTTGTATACAGATTAAAAGGAAACCTAACAATTATGAAATGGAGGAAGTGCATGAAACTAATTTATGGTAAAATAAATTTCTATAACTACAACTCACTAGTCATTATTTTTTTATTTTTTTAAGAGAATGACTTTCATTCAACTTAACACGGCTGTCGCCGAGTTACACACACTAACAGGGGAACGTATCCCTAGAACATTCAAGGTAAAAGCTCTAAGTAGAAATGAGCAAAAAGTCGCAAACCAAATTTGTCTAAAAACATGAAACAAGTGTGCAACATAGAATCCAGAAATAACTAACGCAATGGATAATAGATGAATATCTTCAGCAGCTCCAATCATGCACTGTATAAGCCAATAATAAGGATGTCGAATTGTGGACATACTGGATCCCTAAGTCATCCTACGAGAAGTCGTCGTAGGTGGTAGAAACCAGTGCGCATCATACGCGAGATAAACAAAGGCAATCAACCTCCGCCTTGCTAGCTTACTGAGAGCTATAAACTGTCTAGTCTCTGCATAAGTATCTACCATACAAAAATCCAGCAAGTAACAATGCCACAGACTTATTATCCCTCTTATCCATGAAGCAGTAAAAAAGAGCGTGAACCATACCATCTGAGACAATTGGTGATACCAGAGGGTAGCGCGGGAAGACTCCAGCCCCAGACTACCCGATCACCCGATTCTCATTTGTCCAGGCAGGGTGAGAATAAGCTCTCCCTTGCCGGATCAGAATCTTCTTCAACTTCCTTCTTTTGAGTTTTTGCTTGTTTCCTGACACTACACATATTCACACCCAGTGGTTTTCCCTGGCTCCTTTTGCCTCCTCCCCTTATCTGTTTACTCAAGTGTCCCAGAGTGATGGTGGGATCCATAGTGCTACCAAAAGTGAACTTTAGTGGTACATCTGACAAGGATAATTCGGTAAGCACCTGTGGGAGATCTGTTGGAACCCGTGCCCGTTCCTGAACTTGTGGGCTTTCTTCCACCGTTGGAGGAACCACTACTATTGTGGCCTCTTGATTACCTGTTGGCGCTTGGATCCCTGTATGCTTTTCCACCAAAGGTGGGTTTACGTCCACATGTACCGGTGTTGCCCAGGCGGGCTTATTCGCGTCTCTCTAAAATTGCAGTCATGGTAAAATCTTGGTTTATTTAATCATCAGGGACTCCCAAGCACACAAATTCTCTAGAAATAGTAAATCGAGGGCTTGTTATTTAACAGTATAACATGACTTATATACACGTGTCAACCAAGATCAAATTGAAAAAAAATACCTATGATTTTTTCTAGATTTATCATATTTTTTTGTCTAATCATAATCATACAGTTCCTTAGTTATAAAAATAAAAAATATTGATTGATATCCATATGAATCTAATTTCAATATGATAATCATAATGGAATGGGTTGCCCGGGACTCGAACCCGGAACTTGCCACATCAGTAAAGAGAAAAACGAGTGTCATTTTTATTGACCGATGACATTTTCTTATCTATATATCTTCTATTTTATGTATTCTGTTGGCCGCGTGCATCATTATAATTACTTATCGTTGTTGATAATTTGGGAGTATTAATCACCATATGTATGTACCACGACTAATGTTTTAGTCCCAGTACGTACAACTCTACTACTTCGGGAACCTTATGACTTTGGTGCTTTTATTTTAAGATTAGGGACGGATGTGCATTTTAGAGAGTAAAGTCTAAAGATGACCTACTTTTTTTTTCATAGAAAGATGACCTACTTAATAATTTAGGGTCTATTTGGCCAAATGAGACTTTACAGCCTGTTTGGAACAACTTTTTCAATGATAGTACCTCGATTCACAAATGAATTGTGATATAACCCCAGGCCCAGAAATCATGATAAAATTGTGATATTTGTCAATTAGTAACTAAAATATTTGTCAAATCTTCGGGGTCAAATTGAAACTTATGAGAAAAAAATGATGACTAAAATAAAATTTAATTAAAGGAGGTAGAGATCAAATTTAATTTTCAAACAGAAATTAAGACTATGTTACAACTTTAATATAATACATGAAACGCTGCTATTACAGTAAATTTGATTGTTTAATTTTTTTATAAGATTGTTTAAAATTCCTAAAAATGAAAAATTCTGGAATGATTTTGTAACTATAAAAAACAGTACATTTTGTTTGCCAAGTCTTTTTTTTTGAGAAAGCAAAATAAAAATTTCAGCCGCACCCTATAGCGATTAACAAGTCCTTTATGTGGATGCTGTTACTTGTTGCGGCCCGAATTCTTCAGTCTCTTATTGGGCCTTTTGTTATTTTGAAAGGAGCAGCACACTATGCTCGAACCGTCGGATAAGTGAACATACTTTTTTTTTTTGAGGGCGAATGAACATATTGATATTAGAGACAGTAAATTCTGAAAATTAGAGGTCATTACATGGTTTCTTGGATTGCAAGCATTCCATCTTGAGAGCAGAAAACTTGGCTGCAATCTCTTCGTAATTGGGAAGCTTAGGATGCACGTGACTTGAATGCTGGATGGGGCAGGAAATGGACCGCGGAATGCTCTCCCTCAGGTCGCCAGCATTAATCGGCCTTTGCTGGGGCATTGTCAAGGTTCTTGAATACGGAGGCACCGGATCTTCACTTCTGCTCGAGCTGCTCGAAGAACTGGAATACCTTGGGGAGTAATCTTCCTCTACTTTGACATCTCTTTCTGCTGCCATCTCCTGAACTCCAATGGTGTGCTTATGAATTGGCTTTGTACTGTAGTAGGTCTCGTACTCAGCATACACTTGGGTTGATTTTTTAGCTGATAATGTGTTATCCCTTGACCTGTTACTGTAAGGTTTGCTTTTCCTGGAGATACTTGAGACTGATAATGGCTTGAACATAAAAAGTCTCTGGTCCTGGCAGTGTCCATCTTCTGGTGATGTTCCAAGCTCCTCTATGTCATCTAGATACACAACCATTTCTTCATGGAAATCATACGGTGAACTTTCTGAAGAAGACATTGGTTTATGACTTTGTCTTCCCTCAGAGTCACCAATGGCAGGACTGTGAACAGGTGAGTCCAGCTTCTCCGGTGAAAACTGCTCAACTGATGAAGAGGATAAAGAAACACTGATAAATTCAGAGTTCGAGCCTGATTTATGTGTGTTAGTCCCTTCATTTGTGATGGAAGAAGTTTGAAAATCTGCCTTTGAAACTTCGTTTTCTGGCTGCTGTACGTACAAGTTCATAGTAGAAACCCGTCAATACCTTGTAATACAAGTAAAATCCTGATATTCAAGTGAAATAAGTGAGTCAGTTCACCTGATGTTTGGATTCAGAATGATATTCAAGTGACAGAATCTCTGGGCGTAAGCAATAATCTTTTGCTATTTCATCAACTAACTGGTACTTTACCTCATCGGAGACTTTATCTGTGGAGAGCTTCTTTCTGATCTGTGATCAAATCAGTTATTTGAGCATTCAAAATATCATAGGTTAGATGAGTGACGGACAGAAAGTTTGGGCCAGGACTATTATTGAGCAGGAAATTCACAACCTCATGGTTCACTAAATTTCCAGGTAGCAAGTCAACGGCAGCTGCAGAAAACCTGAGACCATAACGCTGCCCAAACAGCTCCCGGAGGCGCGGAAGCTCAGGAAGATCACCGCATCTGGCGGAGGCAAATATCAGACTTGAAACTGCTTCATTCACATCGTTGGGAATGTCCCTGCAACAGAGTTTCATATCCAAATGAAGGTGATGATTCGAAAGTTGTTGCCACTAGTCTTTGGTTTTGGTCACCTACTTGTGTTTCCTGATGTAAGAAAGGTTGAGGATGATGAAATCAGAAAAATTATCCAGCATCTCATAGACCGCCAACGTGCTTTCATCTTTGAACAGCTGCTCCGCCTGAAAGTGGCAACTACAGAGAGTTAACTTGAGAAGCAAGCAAATCCAAGTATCCAAACCAAACGGATCAACCTAGCTAGCTATCTCGTGGCTGAATAGTTTCCAATTCTTAGCGTGTTGATCAACAGTATACATACTCCGTTTAATTATTCAGCACGAGATATAGACACAGAGTCGTTCGTTGTGATAACACAAAATCAATAACTTGGTTTATGATGTTGGACGCGCGGTATAATATATATACGTACCCGATTGAAGGCGGTTTCTTCATAACCAAGTTTGATGAGTTGAGCCATATCTTGTCGCAGCTGCTTAACCATCGACTGTCTCTTGATCTTGAGCAGGTTTAGCCGGCAGTTGAGCCGTTTGATTAGCTTCTTACTAACAGGGAACAAGAAAACAGATGAGAAGCAATGAGTAATTAATAATAGGTAGGTAGGTTGAGATGAGTTGAGGTCTGTGAATTTGGTGTTACCATTTTGAAGCAGCTTTACGCCACCCAAAGAAGATGCCAAACATGGTCCAGTGGGCTTTTTGTGTTCCCTGCCTGCAGCTTCAAGAACAGAAGCTGTAATTAACATCAAAGACAGAGATGATATAAGTGGGTTTTAAGTGTTTTGAGTTAGCTGATTAACTAACTAATGGGGACCGGAAGTGGATTAGAGATGATCAGCAACAAAAGCAGAGATGATTGAAGGATAATGGATAGTGATTTGTTGGTCGTGGGGGTGGCGTTAGAACTAGAAGGGGGAGTTGGAGAAGTAGTAGTGGGTTTGAAAAGAGAGCACGCACGGAAGCACGAGACAAACAGTTAGTCTGCCTCTTCTTCTTTCTCTCAAATTCATTGGAAAACCGTTCTCCACCGCTCGCTTTCTGCCCACTTGTTGGGATTCCCCCAACTTATCTTTTTAGTTACCTATTGTGACCCAACATTTTAAAACAGCTATATATTATTATTATTATTATTATTATTATTATTATTATTATTCGGAATTGAGAAAGGAGGTTCGAGAAATTGAGGAACAAATTCTGTTGATAGAAGTATATATATATATATATATAGTAACTTAATTCCCATCGATTCAAATAATTACATACATTACGACAAAGAACTACTAATTATTTTGGATTCTCACATTGACTTGTGAATTGGATGCTTTCTTCTATATGGTTGCTTTTTTGTGTTTGGTTTTATTGAAGATGTCTATTAACTTAAAGCAACTTATGCGTTGAGACTATTGGTTGAAATAATTTAGAATTCTGTAGTAGTAGTAGTAGTACTTATAATTTATTAGTTGCATGCGTATATGATAGTATATATCTTCAAACGAAATTGCGTTATAATGGAAGGTCCTTTGCGTTATCTTTTGCAAAAAGCTCTTCGATGCTACTAATTTTCCATAGTGACTGTGACTGCAAAAAATAAACAAAAAAAATATAAAGTGAGATTAATTGGGTACTCTAGTCTAGCGACCGCTTCAAAATAAATTTGTGAGTCCGGGAGTGGGCCCTGGTGAAAAAATTAAAAGGTCAAGTGTATCGAGGAATAGTTAAAGTGGAAGGACAATAATATGAGTAGAGCATTATTTAATAATGATGAGAGTTGGTTGGTTCCTATAGTGTAGTCACATGACTTGTAGTGCAAGACACTGGCAAGGAGCTGAATGAAACATCATGGCATGGGATAAACCTGAAACCTTAAAACTCACTTCAACACCCTATATATATATATATCCACGCACGCCTTCACCTTGGGGTTGTGGATAACATGTACAACAACAGCTGAAATAGGGGTTTTAAAGTTTGTGTTTTGGGTTGAATTTTGTGAAATTCACTCAAAATTCGGTGAATCATCAACCTATATTCGACCTCGTGAATACGGGAGGTCAGAATATCAAAAGATTCACGTGAATATGGGTAAATATTGCTGCTGCCCCTCCCTGGCCCCACCGTCGCCCCACGTGTCACCCCTACCTCACACTCACCTGCCTGGCCTGCCTGGCCAACAAATTGGGAATTTTTTGCCTAAATGGAAATGGTCAACAAAGGAGGCGAATAGGAGGTGGAGCCGATTTGTTGGAAGGTGAATTTTAGTGAAATTTGAGATTCTAAAATATAATGGTGAATTTTTGTGGATGAAAATTTTAAATTGGGTGAAAAAAATCTTCTCCACCCCAATGTTTGAAACCCCTTAATGACCCGAGATCCGTTAAACAAAACCCAATGACACCCAATCCATTACACGCAGAAGACGACAGAGGTCAAGGAAATAGGTCGCCTAACCCAACACCAAACCAGGAAGGGAAGCTGCTGCTGCTGCTGCTACTGCTATGTTTTGTCTCTGCCTTTGTCTCCCGTGTGGTGTGGGTTTTTATTCCCTCTCTTTCTTACTACTCTTTCAATTGGACTACTACTGTAGTGTAAACAAATTGTACTGGCTTCAAAATATATTTAAGACTAAACAACACCTCAAGTCAAGGTTGCTTAAGGACCGCATTTCAGCCCACTTTTAGATAGAGAATTTTAAGCTTTGAAGCCCAAAAGGCCTCGAGACTGAAATCCCAACTAAGGGGCCATCATATCAAACAGTCACCCAAGCCCTGGAAATAGAATAGTCAGTCAGGCGGCTTGAGTTGAGAGAGATGCCCCCTCCCCTCCCCTCCCCTGCTGATCAGGTAGATAGATGTTCCGGGGGCGATGGAGCAAAAAGGTCTATCACAATTCCACTCTCCAGCAATAAACCTCTGTTATTAATGTGACTAATTCTCAGATCAAATACTTGATAGCTTTCGGCAATTTCTCAGAGAAATACACATAATCCCTAATAGATGGAGTATATACTTACTAGTACTATATAAGTATGTACAAACAAACTCGTTAAGCCCAGCAGCTCCTCTGTTTTTCTCAGCAAAGGAAGGCATCATATAACATGTTTAAGCAAGCAAGCAAGCAAAGCAACCCTCCTCAAGCAGAAATCCTAACTGCGGGTGCGGCTGGAGAAGATGCAGAGATGGCTGAGCGACCGTTGCAGGACCTTAGAGCTCCGATTCGCAGAAACGTGACGGCGGAAACAACGAAAGCTCGAACCTTTACTGCCATCTTCTTCAGCTTCTCTGTTTTGGACCTCTTCACCTTGTCAACGTAGTAGGACAGCTGGTATGATCGGAGGAAAATTTGCCTCTTCTTAGCTCGGTCGCTTCTGCTTCTGTAGCTATAGGGACTCCGGACGAGCCGGGTTCCGTTTCTCCGCGCTGAAAACGTTCGCCGGCGTTGATCCTCCGCCAGTCGCTCGAAGCCGTTAAGCCGGCGGCTGAGAGTTGAAGTGGCGTTGCGGACAAGGGAGTTCATGGCCGTGGAAGTGAACAGAGATTTAGAGAATGCAGTGGTGATTGCAGAAGACAGACAGGTGAGTTACGTTTGGTGGATGGGGGTTCTAAATCTAAATACAGTGGTTGTTGAATGGGATGGGATGGGATCGGGTCGAGTCTGATTCTTCATTTGTCTTCTTTTGTCGTCGCACTCCAGTCCACCAGACCAACAGGTCATTTGAATAATCAAAGTTTGACCAACAAGCAATCCGATGATCAGTAAAAACTTTCTTGCTTGGTGTTCGCGTATCTACGTCTAAAACCAACCTCTCCAGAAGCTATACATCACGACTAGTCAAAGTTGATCAGTTTTGTACAACTTATTACAAGTTTCTCAATATTTAAATATTGTCTCACCGTTCAAGGAAAAAAAGAAAAACACGTTCATGTCATTTGTGGTGGAGGATTATAAAAAATATGTGTCATAGTTTCGTTTGAGAAATATCTATTTCAATTAGTTGTAGTATTTTAGATAATTTTTTAATAATTAAGATCAAACAGTTAACAATTAAACTGAAAAAATTACTGTTAATAATTTTTTCAAAACGTAATAATTACTTTAAAAAATTGTTACTAAACACAAATTATATCATATCATGAAAGGGGAAAACATAAAAAGTTTCCACTCAATCAATGGGGCCGAATCCGTTATCATGCAGGGAAAAAACATTTAATTGGTTTATGAATTTAATTAAAAACGCAAACAATTCACTCAATTACTCTCAATCTCTTTTTAATTGTCACATTGTGAGTACCTATACATTGAGCTTAACACACGAAAAGTGCCTATAGGTAGAAGAAGAATACGATGTCGTCCTATTTCTCGTCGACTAATCCGGAGTTCGCCAATCTCCACGAATATGTCCTTCATTCCGCGCGGAGCAACAAAATTAAACCGATTCCATTTACTTTCTCGCAAACTCAACAAAAACAGCAACAAATTCCACATACCCCATTCTTTCAATGACAACAACCGTCGGCCCCGACGCATTTGTTTGACTGTCCAAAATAGGGGAGAGATCGAGCCGAGTCGGGTTCGAGCCTAGTAGGTTCGGGCTCTAGCTCGTGAAATTCGAGTTCGAGCTCGGCTCGATGGTTCGAGAAGCTCGAGCTCGTTAGGCTCGATTCGGCTCGGGTTGAGTAAGCAAAAACATCAACTACTTTCTTGATTGCACACAACAACTACTTTCTCTATAGATGACAACAAATGTTGGGAAGACTTGGAGCTTGGAGTCAAACGTCGAGACTGATGGAGGGACGAAGGCGGAGACTGATGTTGACGAAGGGGGTGGACCGTGGTAGGCGGATCAATGGTGATGAGAATTGGGGATGGGTTAGGGTTAGTGGAAGGCGGATCGATGGTGATGAGAATTGAGGATGGGTTAAGGTTAAGGATTACAGAATATAGAGAGAAGAGGTAATCGAAGGATTCGAAGTTGGTAATGGGTATTTACATGAGAATGGGTATATAAGTAATTTCATAACAGGCTCGATAAGGCTCGACAAGCCTATTGAGCCGAACGTTTCATGTTCGGGCTCAGATCGTCAACTATACGAGTCTAAGAATCGGCTCGAGCCCAAGCTCAGCCCGATTCGTTCCACACCCCAAACCCAAAATGATGTGCTCTGACACCACAATGATGCATTTTCGATACACTATGATGCGCTCTCGTAACAACATGATGCACTCGTTTTGATAACTTAATGATGCATTTTACTCTATCACTTGATTACCACAATAATGCATTCACGATGCATAATGATATTCTCCCGTAGCAACATGATGCATAATCATGCACTTATTTGATGTACTCCCAATGAACTATGATACACTTCTAATGAACTATGATGCACTGCAATGAATTATGATGCACTCGTTTTCTTTAACATTTCAAAATGATGCGCTTTGTGACTAGAGTGATGATCTCCATTTCCACTATGATGTTCTCCCTTACAAACATGATGCACGTTTTCCCACCAATGATGCATTCCAACTCACACATGATGCACTTCCTCTCTCGAATGATGAACTCAGAGGTTGCACTCCATCCACCCAAATGATGAACTCAATGCATCCAATAATGCACTCCATGCATCAAACGATGCTTTTGTGGTTTTATGCGATGCTTCTTTCGCTGAAAATTTATTTTATCTAATCTACTTCAGCTGATATTGTTCCAATTCATTATTAATTGACATTAATTGGCATTATTAACTTCTCTCTGATAGCTTTGAGCATTATTTATATGCAATTCGTAGTTACATCATTTTTATAAACAAGTGCATCATAATGAGTCGATGACACATCATTAAGGTATGTGCATCACAATTCTCTTAGGTGTAGCAGGTTGCAGCTCTGGGTCGCGGGACGAATTTCGTCGTTCATATGACAATGGACGGGAAAGTGATTGGCTGCTCCGGTGTGGTTGATTGTGGCCTTAGTTGACAGATTTCATTGGGTTGGGTAGCGGGTCGTCCGGACGCATCTTCTACAATTATTGGTCTTTGATGATTGTTGATGGAGGAGGAAGTTACCACCGGTTGTTAACGGCCCGTTGGTCCTTAAGAGAGGAGCTACGATGGTCGGAGGTTACAAGTGAGAGATGGATGATAGTATTTTTTAAATTAAACACACATGGGCACACAAGGGCTTACGTTAAACGTGTGTGCATCCTATGCCTTGGCTTCTTTTTAAGAATGAATATTGGATATCTAGAGAAAACAAAGTTAATAACATTTTTCTACCTCATTTACCATATATATATATATATATATATCATCATTACTTTACTTGCAATTCTATCAATTCATCACAAACATTTCTTTTCATCAATTTTACACGGTATACATTATTTTTTAATATATTTTTTGATGCGTAAAATTGGAAAACTCTACAAGTTTTTCCCACCCTTCATATCTATTTAAAGGGACTATTAATTTGGGAGCAATGAAGTACTCCCTTCATCTCATAAAAATCGCAGTGTTGGACTTTATTGTTACATGTTACAGTTTTGGTTCAAAATTGTATTAAAATAAATAGTGAAAAATAATTAAAGAATATATATATATATATATTAAACTTCCAACTATGGTAAACATATAAATTATTTAATTTATAAACTTAAAATTCATGAAAATAATAATAAATTGAACATTAGGAAACAACTAAAGCAAAAATTATACGTAATTCTATGGAAGGACATATGAAGTATATGAATTGAGCCAATGGGAGTCTTCTCTTAGAAAAACAGAAACGTTTTTCAACTTAGTGGGTTTGACAACAAGTTTTTTAAGTAGTTGTTCGTGTTTTGAAAAAGCTATCAACGGTAGCTTTTTTAGTTTAGTTATTAGCTGTTTGTTCTCGATCGTTATAAAATTATTCAAAATGTTACAGCTAATTGAAACAACTATTTCCCGGACGGGCCCTTATACCACTAATTTATCTTCTCTATCACTAATATATTTTCATTTTATATGAACATTAAACTTTCACACCCAAAATCTTCGATATTTCTTGATCTCAATTCATCGAGGTAGTATGTAAGTTCATAATTTTCCTTGCAATGCCTATATGCCCATTGTTCGTGCTAGGGGTGAGAATGTTACGGTCACCCCGAGCGGGTTGCGGCCAGGTGACCCGGGGCTCCGGTTTTAGCCTGCGGGTCACGTTTTTCGGCGTTCAGGCGGCTCCCGAGCCCTATCCGAGTATCATTTTGGCGGACCCCTCCGTATTTGAGGTCGTGTGGGTCCCCCGGACGTTTCCGCCGAAAATATTTTTCTGGCGCCGGGGGGTTGTCGGGGTCGTCTCGGGGCGTCTGCGGGCTCGGTAGCACTCTCGAGATCTCAGATTGGGAAGCCGTTTGCAGTTTTGGAGTCGTGGAGACGTCCGGAGGTGGTTGTAGAGTTTAATATTTGGGGCGGGACGTTCGGTTCGGGCGACTCCGGGGCTCGGGACGGGAATCCCGGGGCTCGGGATGGAAATTTTCTGACGGCTTTGGGGTAAGATGTGTTATAAATTAAGATGGAATTTATGGGAATTTTTATAGAATTTTGGAGTGACGGAATTTCGGTTCAGGTTCTCACGCTCGCACGTCGGGTTTTGGTTCGGGTTCAGCGAGCTCGGTAGGACACTCCGGAAAGGCAAATGAATTTCTGAAAAATGTTCTGTGAATGTTATAATATTCTGAGGGTTGTGTCCAAGTTTCGTTAATTTTGGAATCCGGTAATTATTTTTGGGCAAAAAGAATTGGAACTTTCGGAAAAAGTGGGAGTTAATTAGTAATTGGCCACAAAAATCAATAATAATTCAGCATGGGCAGCAGCAGCTGATTTGGTCGGCAGCAGCAAATGGGAGGGACACTTGTCCCTTCTTAATTTAAATGAAGTTGAAAAAGAAAAGAAAAAGGGAAAAAGAAGTATAAAAAAGGGAGGAAAATGCCAAAAGGGCATTAATTTCTTTTCTTCTTCTTCCTCCTCTCTTCTTTACCGTAAGAGGCAGCCATGGTTGCGCCAAGATGAGCTCCAAAGGTGAACTTTACAAATACTCGGCCAAGCTTCGAGGTAAGCATGTCAAAACGATCCTTGTGTCGTGTAAGTGAATAATCTGAGGTCGGTTTGTGAAGTTTCAGCCCGGTTTGTAAACCGTGAGTCTTGAAGTTTGGAAATGATTATGGAATCACAAGTTTTGTTTGATTTCTTGGTTTCTAAACGTTCGACACCTTCTTGTGCATGTTTGATAATAGGAGCGTAGGAAGAAACGCGCTGAGGTGGTGCCAAGTGCGTCGAAAATTTGGGTGTAAAATCCAACGGTGGATTCAGCGAAAGGTAAGGATATATTTGTGATCAGAGCGAAGTTCGGTTACATTAGTGTAATCGGTTACTGTTAGAAGAGGCTCGGTGTGAAAGCCGTTTTCCCGGCCCGAGCCTCGGTTTTGGTGCCATTGTTAGTGATTGATTCCGTGGATTACGAATGCGTTTTACGTATATGGAATTGATTGTGAGCAGGAGTTGCTTTGAAATTGGACCGAAACTCTGCGAAATTTGTCTGGGACAGCTGAACGAGAATTTCGGTTCGGACTTGTGTGAACGATTTGGGAAGAAGGTATGATTTAAAGGTTTGGTTGTGTTTACGGATGTATAAGTAACAATGCTCTAGCTCGGTTTGGGAAACCGATTTTTCTGTGGATTTTTGCGAGAAAGTGCGGGTTTGTGCGGAAATTGTTTCTGGGGTTTGTTTGGATATGTTCTGATCCAACTATGGTTGTACAGCTTGATTCTGCGTTGGTGGAGTAGCGCGGACCCGTAGGAGCCAAGTTGTGCATTACGGGTCGGAAGTCGGGATTTTCCGAGTGTTGGGCTGCAGGGCAGCGTTTCTGAGGTAAGGGCTTAATTTGGTAAAATGTATGGTTGTTCCGTTTCAAGGCCGGATGACCTTAGAGGCCCGGGTTCCTATTCTCTCTGTATATGTTTAACAGTAATGATACTTGTTTATATTTATGTTTTATTGTTATTATTGTATGTTACATTACGTGTCCGCACCGAAGGGTGCCGACATTCTGCGTATCCGCACCGGAGTGCCGATACATTACTGTGTCCGCATCGAAGGGGTGCCGACATTCTGCGTATCCGCACCGGAGTGCCGATACTTGTTCGTGACCCTACGGCGGTTTGGGGCTCGCGACCCCAGCCGGTACCGTGCTATGCATTGCATTACGATCTGTATATTCGACCTCTGTTGAGGGTCTGTCGTCGTCGTTACGGCGGTTGGACCGCATATGTTGGATTCGATTTACGTTATGCTTTATGTTCATATGTACTTGCATATGCAGTGATATTATGTTTTGCAGGTTCAGATTGTCGCCATATGGGCAAACTGCACTTTTACCTTAAGCCCTTACTGGGTCCTTTCGAGGACTCACCCTTTTATTTGTTTACCATCTTTCAGGCAGTCTGACAAGCAACCAGCGGAATAGAGATCCGCGGTGCTTCCGGACATTTTGGGTTCTGTAGCAGCAGCAGTACCACGTGCGGGGATTCTTGAGCGAGAGGCTTCTGATTCCGCACTTAGGTATATATTTATATATAGGATTTTGTTTAATGGCTCTGTAGTTGTAGCTGCATGCATGTAGGTCAGATCATGAATTAGTACTTGTCATATGATCGGAGATATATTCTGCCTTTGATGCCTTCTGAGTCGAGGGCGGAGCCCCGACTTGCCTATATTGGATTTGTTATGATATGAACTCAGTGTTTCTGTGGTTGTTGCGATGAGCAATGTTTGGTGTACCATGAACTGCTTGGTTGGTATTTTGTCGAGTTATCATGTATACTTGCCATGTTTGGGTTTTATGGGTTGCTAGTCGATACTCGTTTGTTCTGTATTTGAGCTCGATGCTCCGCTGCCGCGTTTTCCGCCGTAATTCCTGTTTCCGACGTCGCGGCCGGCTCCGCCTCCGCAACCGGGCGGGGTGGCTGTGACAAGTTGGTATCAGAGCAGGTCGGGTCGGAATGACCCAAAAGGTAAAGTATGTTTGGTTTTGGGTATGGAATGTGAAAGGCAAGTATACAAGTCCGAGGTGGACCCTTGGAGTAAGTTAAGACTGTTCGTGGGTAAGTAATCGTGGAAGTGACTTGAGGTACAAGCCACCGTTCTACGTTTCATTCTGGGGCGGTTCTGTACGGAGACTGGCCACCTCCTTATTTGAACCGTTTCGGAATGGATGTGGAGCAGCGGGCGGTTCTTTGGAGCACTTTGGAAAATTTGAGGTACTTTTATGAATCTTGGGTGATTTGTGTGGTGTTTCTGTGTTATGAGCATGGTTTGGTTTTGTGGTTTAAAGTTGAATATTTGGTTGTGAGATTCTGAAAAAGAATTTCTGCATCATGCATTGCATTACACTACAGAGCCTTAGAATACTGCTGCTGGCTTTTGGATAGATGGGGAAAAGTTAGTTGATTTGGGCTTTTGGATATGGGATAAGTTGGCTTTGGTTGGACTTGGTTTAAGGGAATGTTTACTACACGCGAATAGCGTGATTTGGTACCGGAGGTGCGGGACTGGGATCCCACACCTCCGTGGAATAGGATACGGGTTCAGCGTAACCCGAGTCCGAACAACCACACTCACCGCCCCGAAGCTTAGGCTGTCGTAGGGACCCCTCTCGATTTGGTATTACCGCCAGCCTAGCTGGTTCGGGGCGGCGATGGCGGGGAAAATCTGTTTATGCCACGGTAAGGGCATTTTGATCGAGTGGTGATAGCGAGACTTTAGCCACCGCTCGCTACAGACTTTGGAGTTGGTAAGTGAGTGACTCAGGAGCGTGGTCACTACGACACCTAGACTTCTCGTCGGTCCTATCAACGACGGGGAGATCTCGAGACACCGATCGACGAGGTTGGACTTTTGGAGAGGTTTGAGTTTGAATCCCCGAGGTTCAGCGGCCGAGGAGGGCCGGAGGTATTAGAGACTTGGTTTGCAGGAATTGACAAACTCCTGGAGGGAGGCTATTCTGAGCCGGTTGGCCGCCGGGGCCAACGGCTACTCCGGTCAGATTGCTTCCAGATTCTGAACCGGAGTTCGGATTGACCCGATATCTGATTTCTAGTGTCCTGGGTAGTGTACAGGACACTTCCGCGGAAAATATTTTTCGGGGCCGGGGGGTTGCCGTCGGACGATTTTCGGGGGTTCTGGGCGGAGAAACGGCTCCCGGGAGTGACCCGGGACTCAGATCTGCAGTTTTGAGGAAGATCTAGAGTCGGGGATATAATTTACATTTTTCTGTGAAGAAAAATGTTCTGGGTCGGAAATTACGGTTTCGGGCAGTTTTCGGGCTCGGGGCGAGCCAAGCTGTGACACTTGGCGAAATGTGATTATGATTCACTATGATGTCAAAAAGGATGTCATGTGCAAAGCACATGACTTATTATTACAAGACTTAAGTTTTGGCAAGTCTTGCAAAAATGCAAACGTATTCTTCTTTCTTCTTCACTGCCGAATTCTTCCTCTCTCTAAAGCCACCATTGTTGTGTTTTACAAGCTTCCAAAGCTTGCTCTAGATTGCTTCTTGGTCCGAGAGTTCAACTGGGAAGGCGATCGGAACTCGAGTACTACGTCTGTCGGAGGTATGGTTCGATTCTGTTGAGTATTTGGCAATATTGGAAAGTTGATGTTCTTGGCTTAGATCTGAGTTTTGATGGAATTGAACCGTTGGATCGTTGTGTGGTTCATATATGTTGATGTTGGGTAGGTAAGGATTAGGAAATAACGTTGGATCGTTGGAAACACAACACGGGTGAGAACTCACCTTTTGGTCGAATTTTTGACCGATTATGTTGGGAGTTTCGTTGAATTTGATGTGTTACGTGGATTGATTTGTGATTATTGAAGTGAATCCTTGCATGTTCGAATCGGTTCTGAATTCTGATGTTTCCGCGAAAATCGGAATTTTACCGAAATTCGGATTTTCGATTTTGGGTCGGGGTGTAGTTTGGTAGTGTGGTTGGTAAAGTTGCTAATTCAGCTTGAATTGACAGATTCGAGGTCCAAGGTTGAAAAAGAAAGATTTCCGGGTTTCGGTCGCGGGAAATTGTGTTTGAGATCCACTGCAATGGTCATCTTGCTCCGATATCTATTCCTCCTTATCGGATGCCTATTTCGAGATGCGGGAGTAGAAGAAGTAAGCTGGAGGAATTACAAAGAAAAGAGTTCCGTCCGACCGAGCACTTCAGCGTGGGGTGCTCTGGTATTGTTTGTTAAGAAGAATGATGGGACACTCGACTTTGTATTGATTCCGAGACGGTTGAATGCTCTTTTTGTGAAGAATAAGTATCCGTTACCGAGGATAGACGATCTTTTTGATCAACTTCGGGGTTTGAGGGTTTTCTCAAAGATTGATCTCTGATCTGTGTATTTTCAGCTTAGGGTGAAGGTAGAGGACATACCTAAGACTGCTTTCCGCACCCGGTTTGGATACTTTGAGGTTACGGTCATGCCGTTCGGGCTGACCAATGTTCCGGTGGCATTCATGGATCTGATGCATCGGGTGTTCCGACCGTACTTGGACTCATTTCTGGTGGTTTTATTGATGATATTCTGATATATTCTCGGGATGAGGATTCGCATCGGGATCATCTGAGGGTAGTTCTGCAGACACTTTGGGAACATCAGCTTTATGCTAAATTCTCAAAGTGTGAGTTCTGGATTCGGGAAGTCACCTTTCTGGGACACGTTATTTCTGAGCATGGTCTGTCTGTGGATCCAGAGAAGGTGAGGGCGGTTCGGGATTGGAAACAACTTACCACGGCACGGGAGATCAAGAGCTCCCTGGGGTTAGCAGGATTTTTATCGGAGGTTTGTACTGGGATTTTCTATTCTGGCATCTCCGCTTACGCAGTTGACCAAGAAGGGTCAACCGTATATCTGATCTGATAGGTGTGAGCAGAAATTTTCAGGAGTTGAAGCGGCAGTTGACTAACGCTCTGATTCTGACTCTTTCAGATCCGATCTTACCGTATGTGAATTATACGGATGCTTCCACGTCTGGTTTGGGATGTGTGTTGGTGCAGGAGCGTTTTGTGGTAGCTTATGGGTCGAGGCAGCTACGACCGCATGAGCTGAACTATCCGATACATGATCTGGAGTTGGCTATAGTAATTTATGCGCTGAAACATTGGAAGCAATATCTGTTTGGTAGTAAATTTCAGATTCTTACCGACCATAAGAGTCTGAAATATCTGTTTACGCAAAAGGAGCTTAATTTGAGGCATTGCAGATGGCTCGAATACATTAAGGACTATGGTTGTTGTATCGAGTACATCTCTGGCAAGGGCAACACGGTTGCCGATGCCTTGAGCAGGAAGTATACCGGCTTAATTAAGAGAGGAAATGTTGGTGACCGATCTGAGGAGAGTGATCTGACATGCCTTTGGCACAGGTGGCAGCTCTGGGAGCGTGCTCAGGTTATTACACTTATTATACATTCTGAGTGGCTTGATAGGATGCGCGAAGCGCAAGGTAGAGATTTGGTATTGAAGAAGTTATCTGGGGAAGATAAGGGTTTATTTGTTACCGACGTTTCAGTATAGGCAGGGATTGCTATACTTCTGAGATCGCCTTTATGTACCTGAGGATCAGGAGTTCTGGAATGAGATTTTCGAGGAGGCACACTCGAGTAGTTTGAGCATCAGAAACCGGCAGGGGCACTGCAGACTTTGCACATTCCAGTTCGGAAGTGGGGTAATGTTACTATGGACTTTCTGACTGCACTGCCTCTGACACGGTCTCAACATGATGCTATCTGGGTTTTTGTGAATCGGCTGACAAAGTGCGTACACTTTCTGCCTATTCGGGTCACAGACCCTCCGGAGAAGCTTGCCCGACTTTACATCAGGGAGATTGTACGGTTACATGGAGTACCAGACTCCATTGTATCTGACCGTGGTCCGCGTTTTACAGCACGGTTCTGGATTGCTTTTCATGAAGCATTGGGCACGCGACTCCATCTGAATACAGCTTATCACCCACAGTCGGAGTGGGTGATTCTGATATTGGAGGATATGCTGTGAATCTGTACTTCGGATTTTGGAGGAGTTTGGGACCAGCAGTTACTTTGATAGAGTTCTCGTACAACAATTGCTTTCAGACTACGTTTGACATGGCACCATATGAGGTGTTGTACGGGAGGAGGTGTATGACACCATACTGTTGGACAGATGCGTCTGATGGGGTTAAGCTGGGACCCGAGTTTTTTGAAGAGACTACGGCGAAGATCAGATTGTTATAGGCGCGGATTAAAACCGCGAATGACTGCACCACTGCTTATACGAACCGCCGCCGTAGGGCTCTTGAATCGGCGTTTGGTGATAGAATTTGATAGGATTTGACTGGAGGTAGCACCGTTCAGAGAGACAGTAAGATTTGATAGGCGGGGCGAGTTACCCCGAGTTATATCGGTTTTTATGAGTTTCCAGAGTAAGTTGTTAGGTTGGTTTTTCCCCAATCAAGTTTACATTTTATGTGGTACCTTCCGGGATAGCTGTTGTGGATCGGTTAGATTTAGGTTCGGTCTTATGCAGGGTTGTCTGGTAGAAATACCGGCAACTGTCTCGGGGTGCAATAAGATGCACCCGGAGGGTGGGACGCCGTGAGGCTCTGTATGGTAGTCTAAACTACCACTCCCGCCGCACCAGTACGGTGGTCCGATTGTTCTTAGTAAGGGGAATGTTCATATTTTCTGGTTGGTAGCGACACCTGTCTGGTTGATTCAGGCTACTCTTGGAGGACCAAGAGTTCTAAGGGGGGGAGAATGTTACGGTCACCCCGAGCGGGTTGCGACCGGGTGACCCGGGGCTCCGGTTTTAGCCTGCGGGTCACGTTTTTCGGCGTTCAGGCGGCTCCCGAGCCCTATCCGAGTATCATTTTGGCGGACCCCTCCGTATTTGAGGTCGTGTGGGTCCCCCGGACGTTTCCGCCGAAAATATTTTTCTGGCGCCGGGGGGTTGTCGGGGTCGTCTCGGGACGTACAGCGGGCTCGGTAGCACTCTCGAGATCTCAGATTGGGAAGCCGTTTGCAGTTTTGGAGTCGTGGAGACGTCCCGGAGGTGGTTGTAGAGTTTAATATTTGGGGCGGGACGTTCGGTTCCGGGCGACTCCCGGGGCTCGGGACGGGAATCCCGGGGCTCGGGATGGAAATTTTCTGACGGCTTTGGGGTAAGATGTGTTATAAATTAAGATGGAATTTATGGGAATTTTTATAGAATTTTGGAGTGACGGAATTTCGGTTCAGGTTCTCACGCTCGCACGTCGGGTTTTGGTTCGGGTTCAGCGAGCTCGGTAGGACACTCCGGAAAGGCAAATGAATTTCTGAAAAATGTTCTGTGAATGTTATAATATTCTGAGGGTTGTGTCCAAGTTTCGTTAATTTTGGAATCCGGTAATTATTTTTGGGCAAAAAGAATTGGAACTTTCGGAAAAAGTGGGAGTTAATTAGTAATTGGCCACAAAAATCAATAATAATTCAGCATGGGCAGCAGCAGCTGATTTGGTCGGCAGCAGCAAATGGGAGGGACACTTGTCCCTTCTTAATTTAAATGAAGTTGAAAAAGAAAAGAAAAAGGGAAAAAGAAGTATAAAAAAGGGAGGAAAATGCCAAAAGGGCATTAATTTCTTTTCTTCTTCTTCCTCCTCTCTTCTTTACCGTAAGAGGCAGCCATGGTTGCGCCAAGATGAGCTCCAAAGGTGAACTTTACAAATACTCGGCCAAGCTTCGAGGTAAGCATGTCAAAACGATCCTTGTGTCGTGTAAGTGAATAATCTGAGGTCGGTTTGTGAAGTTTCAGCCCGGTTTGTAAACCGTGAGCTGCTGAAGTTTGGAAATGATTATGGAATCACAAGTTTTGTTTGATTTCTTGGTTTCTAAACGTTCCCGACACCTTCTTGTGCATGTTTGATAATAGGAGCGTAGGAAGAAACGCGCCTGAGGTGGTGCCGAAGTGCGTCTGAAAATTTGGGTGTAAAATCCAACGGTGGATTCAGCGAAAGGTAAGGATATATTTGTGATCAGCGCGAAGTTCTGGTTCTGTTAGTGTAATCGGTTACGTTAGAAGAGGCTCGGTGTGAAAGCCGTTTTTCCCGGCCCGAGCCTCGGTTTTGGTGCCATTGTTAGTGATTGATTCCGTGGATTCTGAATGCGTTTTCTGTATATGGAATTGATTGTGAACAGGGAGTTGCTTTGAAATTGGACCGAAACTCTGCCGAAATTTGTGCCGGGACAGCTGAACGAGAATTTCGGTTCGGACTTGTGTGAACGATTTGGGAAGAAGGTATGATTTAAAGGTTTGGTTGTGTTTACGGATGTATAAGTAACAATGCTCTAGCTCGGTTTGGGAAACCGATTTTTCTGTGGAATCTTGCGAGAAAGTGCGGGTTTGTGCGGAAATTGTTTTAAAGGGTTTGTTTGGATGTGTTCGATCCAACTATGGTTGTACTGACTTGATTCTGCGTTGGTGGAGTAGCGCGGACCCGTAGGAGCCAAGTTGTGCATTACGGGTCGGAAGTCGGGATTTTCCGAGTGTTGGGCTGCGAGCGCGCGTTTACGAGGTAAGGGCTTAATTTGGTAAAATGTATGTTTGTTCCGTTTCAAGGCCGGATGACCTTAGAGGCCCGGGTTCTTATTCTGCTCTGTATATGTTTAACAGGTAATGATACTTCTGTTTATATTTATGTTTTATTGTTATTATTGTATGTTCTGTTCTGTGTCCGCACTGAAGGGGTGCCGACATTCTGCGTATCCGCACCGGGAGTGCCGATACTTCTGTTCTGTGTCCGCACTGAAGGGGTGCCGACATTCTGCGTATCCGCACCGGGAGTGCCGATACTTCTGTTCTGTGTCCGCACTGAAGGGGTGCCGACATTCTGCGTATCCGCACCGGGAGTGCCGATACTTACATTACGTGACCCTACGGCGGTTTGGGGCTCGCGACCCCGGCCGTACCGTGCTATACATTACATTACGATCTGTATATTGACCTCTGCTTGAGGGCTGTCGTTCTGGTCGTTACGGCGGTTGGACCGCATATGTTGGATTCGATTTACGTTATGCTTTATGTTCATATGTACTTGCATATCTTTGTGATATTCTGTTTTGCGAGTTGATTGTCGCCACATGGGCAAACCGCACTTTTACCTTAAGCCCTTCGGGTCCTTTCGAGGACTCACCCTTTTATTTGTTTACCATCTTTCAGGCAGTCTGACAAGCAACCAGCGGAATAGAGATCCGCGGTGCTTCCGGACATTTTGGGTTCTGTAGCAGCAGCAGTACCACGTGCGGGGATTCTTGAGCGAGAGGCTTCTGATTCCGCACTTAGGTATATATTTATATATAGGATTTTGTTTAATGGCTCTGTAGTTGTAGCTGCATGCATGTAGGTCAGATCATGAATTAGTACTTGTCATATGATCGGAGATATATTCTGCCTTTGATGCCTTCTGAGTCGAGGGCGGAGCCCCGACTTGCCTATATTGGATTTGTTATGATATGAACTCAGTGTTTCTGTGGTTGTTGCGATGAGCAATGTTTGGTGTACCATGAACTGCTTGGTTGGTATTTTGTCGAGTTATCATGTATACTTGCCATGTTTGGGTTTTATGGGTTGCTAGTCGATACTCGTTTGTTCTGTATTTGAGCTCGATGCTCATCTGCCGCGTTTTCCGCCGTAATTCCTGTTTCCGACGTCGCGGCCGGCTCCGCCTCCGCAACCGGGCGGGGTGGCTGTGACATTTCTCACCCCTAGTTCGAGGTTTTTCTAATTTTAGGTACCAAAATATGCGGGAGTTTTCTGGTACCAGTTGGGGCGAATAACATTTTAGTCCTCGTTCTTTTTGTTATGTACATTTTAAACCCACAAGTTTACAATTTGTCTGACTATGTACATCCCATAAAAAAACAAAAGCGTTTGAACACCCGAAAATGACGTTTATGAAGGGAAAAAAGGCGTTTGGACTGAACAATGACGTTTTCGATTTTAAAGATGTTTAACCTCATTAAAAATGTCAATGTTGTAGAAAATCAAGCTCAAAGAGAACTTTTTTAAGCAAATTACTTTATTGCATAGATTTGAATAATTAATATTGTCAAATATGTTTTTTGGTAGTAGTTGGGGTGAAATAGTTTTAAAAAGAGGATAAGTAACTTGTTGAATAGCTAAAAGTTCTATGAATCTCAAGTTGGATCAATCAAACTTGAAGATCTTATTGTTGTTTCTCCTTTGTTATATTGTTAGTTTAAGGTTAATTATATATTTAAATTAACAAAAAAATGGTGAAATCAAAGGTTTTTTTGGTGTTTTTTCATTCATGAAGGAAAAACTTCACACTTTTTCATTCCAACGTTTTTTATTCATATCTAAAACGTTATTCGGGCACTCAACGCTTTTTTATCCTCTCCTAACGTTGTTCATCGGAAGGTAAACACTTTTACTTTGCATTGGAGGGTCCAAAGATTAACGCGTTTATGTTATGAACCACCGTTCCATGCTTAGTAAAGCGATTATAAACCGATGAACGATTTATTCATAACCTTCAGGATCTTTCTTTATAAAATTAATAACTAAGTTTTGAAGTTAATAAAAAAATAAATAAGTTTCTTATCAACTTACAAGTTTTAAGTGTATACACGTATTTACAAGTTTAAAGGAAAGAAGAAGGGTAAAATTTGTGAAGTCCAAGTCCTTTCTTGTGCGGCTTTCTTGATCCTCAAGCTTCAAGACCATTGAGCGATTGAAAAGATTCAGAACTGTACCTGCAAGCTATAAGACATAGTAATGCCTCGGGCCCCAAGGGGGTTGCCTACGTACCCTTTCAGTATCTGTGATACTACTTAGAGAGGGATCAGAGGAATCACGTAGTTCTCAACAAGATTGGTTAGTATCTTGCTCGAGAAGAAAGAATGGAAATATGGAAAATAAAAGTAAAAGAAAGTAATTTGGGCAGCAAGTTATAATTAAAATAAAGAAGGCGGTATAAGTTAAGCAACAGAGGTTAGTTGAGCAGAAAACATCATGGTCGACTACTCTCTCATAAACATGCTTTTCTAAGCAAGTAAAGGAAACATGGATGGAAAAAGGGAATGGCAAAGAACAATAGCAAAAATCAGTTCCTAAAAGATAATGATCGACTTGGTGCTAAACATGTTTTCTATAGTGAAATATCAAATAACTATGCTAAACAAACTAAAAGGGTATCAACTAAATTAGACGGCCAGAAGAAGAAACGGATCAACCTCATGTTTTCATTAACAAAACTTAACAAGTTAATAAGGAATAATCTTGAGACTTACAAGGCAAAACCATGAGAATAACCCAACATACCTAAGAACAAGAACTCATAAGATCACACCGCTTAGTACTAAAAGTTGACACGACAACTAAAAATGGTACAACTAATTTCAGTAATAATAATCATGGGAAACTAATTATATAACACACATGTACGGTTCTAATGAACACAGCCATCCAAGATCAATTTCAAGTTCTGATTAAGAGGCACTAAAATAATCAGCTAAGCAAGGATAAATCAAAACAAGTCAAGGTTCCACAAAATTAGACAAGCGAGATAATGCAACCCGACCGATAAGTGTCACTAATTAAACTATTGTGCTTAAACTAACAAGATTACTTCCAATCATCAAGCATGGCGAATCAACACAAGCTTATTGTCAAATAACAATTAACCGCAAGTCATCAAGGGAATATGCTAAGCTTCAACTAAAGAAAATAATACTGATTTAAAATCATAGAGTTCTCACCGACCGTCGGCATCGAACACGACGAATCATCACCATCCATATTGCCCACCTCGTCTTGCGGTTGTTCCTTTGTCGTAGCCAGCTTCTGTCTCCAAAATCAATCACCGTCGAAGGAAGACCATCGCTGGACTGCTCGACTCGAATCACATCTCTCTCTCTCTCTCTCTCTCTCTCTCTCTCTCTTTCGATTCTTCTTCCATGAAATCTGAATCGAAGCTCCTCCCGCTCGAGAATCGAATCCGTCCCTTGAGTCCGCCCCTTGCTGTTCTGGTTCTTCTTTCAAAGAACAGAGAATTGGAGGCTTCCTTCTTGAATAATCAAGGCTGATTTGATCTTTGGTTGGTGATTATGAGTTAGATGATGAAGGAGAAGAAGTACGAAAGGAAGGAGAACAAGACTTGCTCTCCTGCGTCCAGTGAAGAATGAGCAGAGTTGAAGAATGACTTTTCGAGATCCCTTTCTCTTCGTTGAAATCGCTAGAAATAGCTCTGCCTCCACGTCCGTTATTCGTGTCTCAACCTTAACAAGCTTAGTGTCTAAAGGTTTTAGGAAAATTACAAACTAGGTCCTAGGTTTATTTTAATTGTACAACTTTTACCCCACCTAGTTACTAGGTTTCAATTAAGTCATTTTCTAAATTAATCAAATTTTTATTCATTTCAATTTTATCCCAAGATTCCTATTTCTTTCAATTTTACCCACAACTTATATATTTCTTCCAATTTAGTCCTTATTCATTTTATTCCTTCCAGTTATGACACGTCCGGTGAGGGCGGGTCATGCTTTAGCTAACAAAAACGTTTGAGGATCCATAGAAAAGCGTTTACTTTGTTCAAAAATGACATTTAATCACAATTTTTGCTACAATGACACAATTTTTGGTCCTCAAGTGTGACTATGTAGAAGCCTAGGGTCTAATTGTTTCACACATAAAACATTAGCCCAGAAAAACATTTGGGGTTTTGAAAATCATTTTGAGTTTTTTAAGGGGCGTTTGTGCCCGGAAAAACGTTTGTTGCTAGTTGGTGATCCCGATCTTATCGTCGTTAAGTCCACTGGCCTCCTCATCGGCGACGATGATCGATTCTTGAATTTTTTTCTTTGACACATAAGATCGAACACATGGCGGGCTCTAGGACCTTCCCCAGCTATGGTTGTGATATCAAGCAATGACATGAACCTGCAAGACAAAAACGATGAATCTTTGTTGTCGGTGGCGGGGGAGGTGGTGGCGGTTGGGGAGATGTGGAGAGTCGAAGAGAGGAGATAGGCAGTGGAGGAGGAGGAGGAAGATGAGTCTTTGTTGTCGGCAAGGAAGTGCCAGTCGATGTCGGAGGTCCAGTAGGAGATGTTGGCTTGAGATCTCGTTGGAGTCAGAGATAGGAGATAGGTTGAAGGAATGGCCTGAAGTGTGCCCTTGTAAAATTTAAGGTCCAAAAGTGTGCCCATGTAAAATTCAATGTCCAAAAGTGTGCCCATGTCCAAATCAATGTATGTTCGGGAAAGTTTGGGACTTAAAACAAAACATGATTTGTCGAAGACACATTTTAGGCCATACCAATGTCTCTAAGACCAAATGGAGGACCCAAAGTGTGATTATGTAAAAGTCAAGGCCCAAATATTTCCATTGTCAAAGTTAGAGGACTCAAAGTGTCACTATGTAAAAGTCAAGGGCCAAAATGTTTTCATTGTTAAAGTTGGAGGACCCAAAGTGTGACTATGTAAAAGTCAAGGTCCAAAATGTGACATTGACGCACACGGAAATCCCAAAATGTGACATTGTAAAATAACAATAAAAGTCACTAGTGCGCCATTGTGTTATCACCAAAATACCTACAAAAGCCACTGAGGTGTTCTTGACGCAGTTTAGGGTCTTCTTATGTGTCATTGACGTAGTTTAGGATCTCCATATGTGTTATTGACACAATTTAGGGGGTCTACTTATGTGTCATTGACACAGTATAGGGTCTTCATATGTGTCATTGACGCAATTAAGGGTCTTCATATGTGTCATTGACGCAATTTAGGGTCTCCATAATTTTCAAAATTCAAACGTTTTTTATGTTTTCAAACGCTTTTTATCATTTCATACGTGTTTTCAAGTATTCAAACTTTTTTTTAATTTGACAAACTACATCGCCTTAATCGGTTAGATTAGACACTCATGTCCTCGGAGTACTCAAAGTAAAACGAGGCGAGCGCGTCGTTTTGATTAATGAGCCCAAAAAAAAATCCCGCAAAAGAGTCTCGTATATAGAAAGGCCTCCTAGTTCGTGCTAATGTTTTACCTTCTTTAAAAAAAAAGAAAGTTTGGAAAAAGTGTTGAAGATTTTTTAAAGTTGATTAGGAAAATTAGAAGAATAATTGATTATATATTGTCATAGGAAAAAAAAATACAGCAAAGGAAATGGAAAGACAAAAGAGGGCCCGCCGAATCCTATGGCCAAGTCGGATCACCGAACAAATGGAATATCATGCAACATTTTTGAAGAACATGTTTGCTTCGCCCCCTTCCTCCTTCCTTTTGCCATTTCTTGGCCTCATCCGCCTCCATATATCACCACTTCCACCACCCATTCCGTTTTCCTCAACAAATTCATCATTACCAGGTTCAAGAAATTTCCTTGTTCTCCATCTTTTTTCGGCCCTCTCTTCCCGGGCTCTCGTTTTTCGTTTATCTAAGCAGATTCTGTAAGCTTCTGCGTCTTCCTTTCTTTCATTTCAACTTCTTGTTGTGCACTGCACGCTTTATGCCTTAATTCTGTCTTTTGGGGAACATTAATATTAAAATGTCTTTCCTTTATGGTATATACAAATATGAAAAGTGCCTTTGATTGCGCTATCGAGCTTTTCTGTCTCAAAATTTCTCCTTTTTATCTGTTGGGCGTGCGTGTTTTTGTTGCATTATGACATATCTTGACTTCGAGAGGGGGGAAGAATGATGAATGTTTTGGAATATGAGGGGAGAGCATGAGCCAGGAGCAATCATATATATTCTGTCCCATCTGATTTCATCTCTCTTCTTGTTTGGTTCCTTGCGATTTTGGTTCGAAAGGCATGCCAGAATCAAGTCCTTAGTTTTAGTCGCTTCATGAGAATAAGAAAGCGCCGACGTTGCTTCCCCTCTTGCTCTTCTCTTCACAGAGTAAAAGCCCCATTTTACTAACACATCTAACTATTGGAAGCAATTATGAAACATCATTATAATAATGTTTGCCATCGCGGCCTTTGCGTTCATCATGGTTGTGTCTTGCTGCATGTTCTCTTACTATGAATGATCTCCAACATTTTTTTCCCTAGGGTTTATTGATAGTACTTGTTTGATGTTAATTAGCAGTTTGTTTTCTTTTATTTATAATGAGTAACATTCTATTCCCACCCTTTCTTAGCTGCTTTTACTCTGGGCTTGCTTCACGTTTTATTTTACTACTTGCATGATTTTAAACGTCGTGGCTGGTTTTCCTTTTTGGTTACCTGTGTTGCTAATCTCTGTCTCGTATTTTTATTTGTAGATACTCTATTTATTTCCTGTTTATTGGCCCCAATAACTGAGCAACAGAGTGCTTTAAGAGTTCTGTCAGCTAAAGCTCTACACTAGTTGGTCTTAAAGATGGTTCCGTCCAATTCAAATGTAGGTTAATGAGGATGAAGTCTACTGGAGAAGAAAGAAGAGAGAGGAAGAGTTGGAATGGGCGGAAAATTCCAGCCACCTAGTATCACAGTTAGCTCAATGTATTAGTGAGTAAAACTTCATCATGAATGATTTAGTTTGGTTTTCTTGATCACTAATCCCCTCTGTATTATTCTTTTTCCTGATGGTATCACTGCATACAAATTTTTGGCCAAACAAGGATACAGATAAGACCAAAACTCAGTAACTTTGTCAATTGATTAAGTTTTTGTCGTTTATGCCAATTTCATGAATGTCGGAACACTTGAGACAGTATCATTTATACACAAGTCAGTTAATCCAGTTCATCAATCCTACAGTGAAGTCAACAAGTAGCAGATATCTCATCTCTCTCAAGATTTTCAGTCTTGCCTTTTACCAAGTGATGGATCTTCTTTTTTTTTTTAGGATTAGCATTTTCTATTCAATATCATTTTTTTTCTGGCTTTCAATTTCCTTACAGTTTCAAACTAATACTCAAGTTGTTGGCATATTCTTTCCGAGCTGAAGTTATTGTGTCTTGTAGCTTACATGTTTAAATTCATTTAACAGGGCCTTTTTTCTTCTATTTTTCTTGTGCACAAATGAGTTCGATTGTTTATAGAAGTTGGTTATTATGTATTGAACCATATTAGTTTCTGAAGCATTCTGTTCAGTTGTTACAAGGCAAATTCTACAGGTGTCATTAGCGACTAGCGTTTAAAGCTGTGTTAACTAATTGTGGATAATTAATCAACACTATAGACTCCATGACACTGACCTCAACATAGTTGAGAAAAAGGTGCAATATAATGATAATGTCCTTAGCTTTCCATGCTCCTGTTCTCCTACTTAATGTACATGATCTCAAGATTATTCTGCAATACGACTATCCTGTGTGTATTATATGCTTAATTTCAGACTTTCCAACCAGTTGTACATTAATGTTCATTTTTTTCTTTCATGTGCTCATCTTCGATTTTATATCTCACCAACTTGTTTCTGATTGTAGCTAATGCTATGGTTGGACCTCGACAATGGATAGGAGGGCTCTTTAATCACTTCGGAAAACGAAATGACAAGAATCCATTGAGTCCTATTCAGGTAAACTTTCCATTTACATAGTAATTTATACACCTACAAGAAAAAAGATCCAATCTGATAGAGTTTCAAATGAAGCGGTGAATCCTGCCTGGCCTTTTTAGTGTTCTCAGTCTTAAGGAATGGAGTGCAGAGCTTGAAGTTTAAACTATTTTAATCCTCATCCCATTCTACCAAGAAATTTATCGTCTAGTTTTTCTCTCATTAGATGTCATTTCCCTTTGCGGCAGCCTTTTTAGGAGTATTGAGTTGATATTCTTAATCTTACCAGGAACATAGACTTAAAAAGCTCCAAGAGCGGGTGCTAACACCTTATGAGGAGGGTCGCCCTGACCATCAGGTAATTTACTGATCAGTATTACTTGTATTTGTTCTGATGATAATACTTTCCCTTTATGTAGGTCGTTCTTTAGATATAGATTCTATTGAGTTTGATATACTTACTAATATTCTGATCATTAAGTACTCTCTCCTCTTCTGTACAAGTTCTTTCCCCCCCAAATTATTTAATGTTATGCGTTTATGTAGTTTCTTCTTGACCATATACATAATTTGGCAGTTCGTCTTTTATGATCTTTAAATTCATTGTACTGAAGTTTTGACCTAAATTGTCTTGCTGATGGTAGGAAGCTTTGAAGGCCCTTTGGAGTGCAGCGTTTCCTGATGTTCCCTTCACAGGTTTTATTTGTGAGCAGTGGAAAGAGATGGGGTGGCAAGGTTCTAATCCGGCAACAGACTTTAGGTATAACTTTCCTGCTTTGATGTGATATTTTTTTACTACCCTTAGCTATATGTTGCTGAGACTCTAGGTATACCTTTAGTTTATCATTTCCCGAAATTGAGACTTCACCTAACACTTGTACTGTAATGTGAAGTTACAAGAAATGCATTTTGCGCCTGCTTTTCATGTCTGAAGTGACTGTCAGAGTAATTGAAATATCATACAGCACATACTAGAATCTTTTCGAGGACTCATTTTATCTTTTGCGCTGCTTCCATTCTACCATTCATGGCTCCCTCTAGCTAATTCTAGCCATAAGAATTGTATGGCCTTTTGCAATGAGGTTTGTTTTCCTGAAAGCTGTGTTTCTACTCAGGGGTTGTGGTTTTATGGCTTTGGAGAACTTGTTATTTTACGCCAGAACTTATCCGGTATGTCGTCTGGTTCATTTTGCCTGTCTTTTGCATCCCAATTTTTGCAAAGACATGTTGTGTTACTGATTGTAGAAAAATACAAAAACCAAGGCATCTTTTCGTAGGTTATTATTGAAGCAAGTCGGAAAGAGAGCGACATGGGAATATCCATTTGCTGTTGCTGGCGTTAATATTTCATTTATGTTGATTCATATGTTGGAGCTGTATTCAGGTCAGCTTGAAGAATTCCATTTCAGTTTGTTGTTGTTACAAACTATTGCCAAAATGACATCATTATTGGGATAGAAACTGAGATGAAATTTTTTTTTGTTTTCTAATGGAATGTACAGAAACTTTCCCCTGAAACTCTTTGAACTGGTAACTCAAAGAAGCTGAAAATGATTCTGAGTCTACTTAAAATTCCAAATTTCTGGGCCAGGACTTTTTTCATCTTTGCCGTGTGCCATGATGCTATAAGTTTCTTTCAATCACTGTTTTGTATGAGATATTTATGCCAGTCTTTCTAAAAGTCCATAAGTGTTGTGAAGTTAATTCAATCATTTTGGTTCCTCATTTAATCTTTCTTAAGCTTGCAGAGAAACCAAGAAGCCATGCCTATAGTACTTTCATTAAATTTCTAGAAGGTAATAACGAAATGAATCTATGTATAATTATGGTGAGCTTTTCAGGTTCCAGTAGCCAAACATGCATAATTTGTTGTCTGCAATTGCAGAAGATGAAGCTGCCTTTGATGTTCTATACTGTGCAGCTTTTGAGCTGATGGATGCTCAGTGGCTAGCCATGGGAGCTTCTTATATGGAATTTAATGTACTCCACTCTCTTGCTCTGTTTTCAATTTGCTTTTGGTCATGGCTTATCGTTTCTTTGTTATTGCCCCAACACAGTGATTAAGTAGTGTTGGTTGCTTCCTAAGATTTGAAAATCCACTTGGATGCATTGCAGGATGTGTTGCAAATGACGAGGGCGCAGCTGGAAAGAGAATTGGCGTTGGATGATGTTCGTCGAGTGAGGGACATACCTGCATACAACTGTTTATACCGATGAAGTTGGCAGGGGGGGTTGTTCATTTCGACCAAAATGCTACCCCTCACTTATAGTCCCTCTTGGCAATGGAGGAAATGGTTTACCGATATACTCGGTAGCTTTATACTAGTAGTATATTGCTGATGACGACCAGGAGGTGGAATTGTACATCTGGCCAGATGAAGATTCAGTAATTGTTGGTGGTGATTGATCTATCAGGGTTTTGTTTAATAGTGCACAGATTTGGGTAAGAAGGTTGATGAATATGAGAGTAGTCATGAAGCTGTTGCACATAATAAAAGTGATTTGACTCTGTGGGAGGGAGCTTTCGGATTATCTGTTCGGACCCCCACATTGTTCTTCTGCTAAAAACTTGGCCGATCCTTTGGAACAGATGGTGCGTAGATATTTAGTAGTAGTAATATCGCTATTTGGGTTTTGGTGGTGCCTTGCCTTGTTTTTGACCTCATTTCTGGAATTTGCATTGTTTCTTTTTTTTTTTTTTTAATATCGTTGTTTGATCTCAACCATTAAAAAATTATCCAAAACGTTACAGTAAGTAATTGAAACAACTATTTTACCAAAGTTATTGTTTTCCGACCTCTAATATGAATAAATGACAATGTTGTTTGTTCCTGTACGATTGACTGGGTGGGCTTGCATTCAGATGAGTTCAGGGTAATGACCTTAATCTTGGGCCTCACTTGGGCCATCAGCCGCTCATAACAGACTCTTAAAACCCGTAGTTTATCTGGGCTGGGCCACGAAGTAATATTCATAGCTTATGACGAGTTGGGCTTTGGAAGCAGAATACTTGAAGCAATTAGGCAGATTTGACACAACCAGGCCAGGCTAGCGAATTCCAGGGAGAGTCGTGCAATATCAACATATGATTTAATTTAACGGTTTGGATGGTGAAGGCTTGAACTCAAGGTCTCCACCTCATGTTCTCAGAAGTATGATCACTTAACCAAATATTCAGGATGTTGATATCCTCTATGTACTATAATTAACTAACATTAATAGTATTTATTATGTTCAAATTTTAACGGACGACATTACTTCATTATTATAATAAGGAATAGATAGGAATACATAAATGGAGATAGATGATCTGGATTGAGCTTTGAGGGGGCATAAGTGTGGAACCAAAAAGGGTCGGCGACAGTAGCACTAGCACGACACGACGGGATAGATTGATAGTCAATATGAGTTGAAATCCAAAAATTTGGTGATTCTCACAAATTCTCACAATTCATTTATTACGGGTGAATGGGCGATCGTGAATCGTGAAAATCTTTGAGTTTTGAGAAATGCGGTTGATTGGGGTGGGGCCCACCCGTGACCATTCACTCAATTTTGCGGTTTTTTGGATTTTTTTGAACACCTTTGGCATTGGCGAAGGTGTGTGTTGCCATGGGGGGACAGTGGCGGCTACCCTGAGAATTTTTAGGAGATAGAGGCATATAGTATACAATTTGAATAGTTTAGGATGTTACTTGATATTTTTTTATTCTCTTCATTAATCTCAACCCACCAAATCCATTATCGAGACCATAAATTATCACTCAGGCTTATTCAATTTGACCAATTTGTCAAATTCAATAGTCTTCTTTTATATACTGAGAAATATATTGCATAAACCTTTAGTATAGAAGAGTTGATTGATTATTTCAGAGATTTTAAGGAACATCGATGTTAGATTTTGAGTACTTCATACTCCCTCCGTCCCCAAAAGATTGATGGGTTTGTCTAGATGCGGAGATTAAGGTGAATGTAAAATTTTTGTACGTGTTTACTTAATTGCCCATTGGTTGAAAGTACACAAAAAATGAGGTAGAAAATGTAAAATTAAAGTGGGATAATTTAGTAACTTTGAGAGTGAGAAGTTTTCTTTTAAGGAAATTGATCAATTTTTCTGGGACAGAATGAGTAGATATACTTTTATTGTATGTCGGGATTTTTAATACTCTTGATATGAATTACTTTCATTTAAGTCAAACTCTTTTCATTTAATTACTTAAATAATACTTCATCTGTCCCTGAATAATTGAAGGGTTTGTTTTGCTGTTTTCAGTGTATTTAATTTATGATTTATTTTCATGAATGTTTTGACATTTAAAGTTGAATAATTCACATGGATATCATAATTTGAAGTATAAAAATTTGAAATATATATTTTTTTAATTTTTTTCACAAATTATCTTGGAAAAAAATTGAGTTAAACTATGCTACACAAAACATGAAAATCAAACCCTTCAATAATTCACATGGATATATTACTTTATCTATAACAATTATCTATAACAATATTTTGAAGAACTTTTACCACACCCTGAAAGAATTTTTCTGACTTTACCACTCGTTTGAGGGGCATAACTGTGGAACCAAAAAGGGTCGGCCACAGTAGCACTAGCACGACACGACGGGATAGACTGATAGTCAATATGAGTTGAAACTGAAGAGCTAGGTAGCCAAAGCCATGTGGACTCCTCATATTGATAATGATATCAAGTCTTGATTTTAGTTGGTTGTTGCACTTAAATTCGGACTCTCCTTTTAATTAATTGCTTGCACCCGACTGATATGCTTATTTATTTAATAATAATAGCGGTTTTTTTGGCTCCATCCAATAAACAAAAATTATTTCAATTTAATTGTACTGGTGTATATATCTGGTTTAAATTTATTATCTTTAAACATATATTTTTAAAATTTTATGGTAAAATTGCAAATGGTCCTTCTTTTACGTTATTAACCTAAATGACTCCATTGACTTTAATTACATCAACCAAATAGATCATTAATGCATTTTTTAATGAGTGTGATCAAACAATTTTAACTAAATAATAATGTTAAAAAATCACTCTATATATATACTTGCAGTATCCTTGGTGGTTACTGGTTAGTGGTTATAATTCGCATGCAACTAAATTAAAAGAAATGATCAGTACTCGTGGGTCTATTTTAGCTTGGACTTTTATGAAAAAGTACTCGTATATGTTACATGCATGATGTGTACATATTAAGTAGTACTACTACTTAGGCGTACATGTACGTCGTTTACCAAAATGCATGTCTGGTGCTTCAACTTCATCCTGATCATATATTAAATACACTTTTGAACAATATTCGTCGTAATGTTTTCCAGTTGAGAATCAACAGAACCCTCCACCAATACCACGCATGCATTACGCGTATATAGCATATTTATTGACTTATTGTCTATGCATGCATGTGACACTAACATGGTCTTCCAGTATTTTATTTTCTTGAAAATTAATATTCAGATAGAATTAATAAGATGAGTCTTTTAACTGCAACAATTAATTGCGTGTTTATTCAAGAATATAGTATACTCCATTCACTCTACTCTTATTTACACTATTTAATCTTCTTAAGTCAATGACTTAAATATTCCAATTTAATCAAATCTATGATATTTTAATTTTATGTGTTGTTGTTTTTGAAAATTTATTTATCCAGTTCTAATTAAGGAAAAACACAGCACATAAATTAAAATATTTTATATATACAGTGAGACGAACAACACGCGTCTTCACTTTCAGAATAGGAGTATATGTTACAATGAAAATGTCAACTTGGAGAAAGTAGCAGCTAATACTCTATTTTTGATAATGTTTAATACTCCTATAAAAATGGAGGATTGTGTATTGAATGGGGTGGCATAAGTGGAGAGGAAGACTCTTGACTCCCAGATCAGTCCACTAATTAAGATTAATCAAATAATAGTTGATTAAGTACTGTACTTAACTCTCAGATTTGGTTGGATGTATGAGATAAGAACGAGATATGGAGATGAAGTCACCATCTTGCCTGTTTATGTAATACTCTCCTTTATCAATCCAATCCAAAGTGAGTGTTTGTGGTGCACCGCTCTCGTCCCTAGCTTGCTTTAACTAAACTTGCTACTACATGTATTTGGTGTACAGACGTGCAGATGTGGCTCATTACGGATCCAATCTGTTGTGCCCCAAATCCTCTTTCCATTTTCCATCTCATGCTCACTACTATATTTTATTAGCACCACCGTTAATGGTTCTGTTAAGAAACTAACAGATCGATTAACGATATTAAAAAATACACTAGGAGACAATAAGAGGATAAAAAATTCGGGGACAACATATCTGGACTCAATTCATTATAATTTAAAAGAAAACCAAACTTTGAATACCAAAGTAGTGCAATAATCAAATCAATATCACTAACCGGCCGGTAAATTGGATAGCGTTACATTTTAAAGGAAAGGAAATGAGTAGAAGGAATCTTCTCCCACATTCATTGCAAAGGAAACCTGGCGTTAGGCTTGGGTTGCAAGGAAAGTCAAAAGCGTGAGCAGATTAAGTCACATCTCGATCATGAACTGGTGTATGTATCAATGTATGTATGTATGGCATGGGGTTCAAATCAAAGCCAGATGGTCCAGTTCCATTATCCTCCTAATAATAATAAAGGAAAGACAAATGCAAATGGGAAATGTAGTGGAGTTTTGTCCAAAATAGCCATTGAGGGACCCACTCGACTCATTTAATTGCCATTTGTCATTTTACACTTGCCTCAACTCCACCATTAGTATTTGCTGCCTCTCTCAAAGAGTCCTCATTCTCTTGCCAAAACAACACCACATTACATCACACTTGCTCAACTTATCCCTAATTAATACTAGTAAATTAAAAATAAACCATGAGAGATTTAGTGAAAATTTTAATTTACTTGCTTTATTTTCAAAAATATTCAGTTACTTTTCTGAGGTATAGTGAAATCTTATGCTACCCCTTTTGACTATTTGTGGTTTTAATTGACTGTTAGAGATTTTAGATGTAATTGCACCAACTATACTCCAAAACAATCAAGGGTCGGTCGGGGCACACTTGCATCACGGAGTCATGGTCTCATATGCGTCGTTGCGGTCTGAGCTTATCCGTGTTGTTGCAGCGGTCAGGCGACAACGACAGTTGACATGGATGGTCGATTGGGAAAGAAAAAAGAGGAGAAATTAAATGCCGGGGTTATATTATTAAAAATATTAGTGATAAGAATTAGTTAACCCTAAAATTTCACAATACTTAATACTTGAGAGAGTAATACTACTGCAATTGCCTTTTCTTATCTTTAAGTTGCTAGCCACTATGTATATGGATAAGCTGTTAGCCACTATAGGTTGTTTTTTAATCTTTCAAGAAAAGAAACCAATACATACAAGCATATCATAACTAAGTGCATATTCGAAGAGTTGTAAATTTAGTAGTGTAGTGGTTATGAATGTTGAAGAATCGATATGGCATGCACTGCATACATTTGAAGTGTTGTTATGTCTCTAACTAAGATTTTAGCTCCAACATATTTTACTCCCTCCGTGTCCCAAGTGTGTTGTCATTTTTAATTTTTTTGTGTAGATTAAAATTATCTTTGGCTATTAACTTCCATCTTTACCCCTCTCAAACTCATTCTCACCCCTCCCAACTCGCTCTAAACCCCTTAAATGCGTGCACTTGCAACGGTAGAAGTGTACTAAAATAAAACACAAATGGGAAAATGTCATTTCATTTTGGACAAAAATATTTTGATGTTGTGACAATACATTTGTAACATTGGTATATCTTTTATTAGGTCAGCTAACTATCATGTTCTGTGTTCAGTTCTCAGATTGTTTTCTGATGTAAAATGTCTCAGGCGGCGTCATCTATTTGGAGAACATACAAGTAAAACAAACACCATGGACTATGAAAACATGATACTAAAACCAAACTAACAAAAGGAAAAGCAACAGTACTTTTCACCTAATTTTTAAATGTTGTAATTAAAAAAACCAAGTTCCTGCTAATAAAAAATGAAGGAAAGAAAGAAGCGAGAGGGATGAAAGTAAAGAAGGAAAGTGGGGGTGATTTTCTACATCTCCATTGGGGTCCGTCATTTTTTTGGTCAATCAAAGAGTACATGACACATAAACCACAGATTGGAAACAGCCTCTACTCTCCTCTCATCTCATGATCTATACCATTCTATACCTCTCAATCAATCAACTCTGTTTTAGCCAAATAAAAAAAATAAAAACAAGAAACGAAAAAGGAAAAGGAAAAGAACACACCACTGGCAATGAACCTCATCAAGAGGGGGCTAGCTGAGAAGCATTGATGCTGCTGCTGAACACTCTGTCTATTAATTACTAGCTAGTACTCCAAAGCATAACTTAAGACCAGCCAGGCCAGCCAGCCAACCAAGCGTCCAATTAGGATTGCGTTGCTTTCCATTTTCCAGTACACTGTTCCATCGATTTGAGATGAGATGAGGTTGGAAAAGTTGATGGATGCAGATTTAGGAGAAGGTGGGCATGGATGTCGTCTGGCTAGCCACGTCTAATTCCAGTGAAGTAATTAAAGTCATGGTGCTGGACCCGGAGCTGCTTTAGCCAGGAATCAGCTACGCCTTGGAGTGACAAGAGCCTCTCCTGGTCCTTGCCGTGATTCCCTGAAACCCATACATTCCCTTGCATCTTGTATGTGGCCAGACCGAATGGCGGTACGGACATCCCTTCCCCTTCCTTCCGCTTCTCAACCTCCTCCTCATCCGCCACATCCATATCTTGAAACGATGATGACAGGGTGTGGTACGTGAGGAAGCATGTGGACAAGTCCTTTATTGTTCGTCCCATGGGGATGTGATATATTGGGTACCTAAGTTTCCAAAGTACACACTGTCAATCAATCCTCCACATATTTATTTAACTCTTAAATTCAAGACCACATGATACATTTGAGTGATATTAAAGTACCAAGCTACTGCCATCCAACTTGCAGGTGAAAGATCCACGCTCCTCAATGACATCAAACCGGGGTATCTCCGACTCAGAGATGTAATCTGTTAAACCAACAATTGCATGATCAAAACACGGTTAATGAAGCACAACAACAACAACGACTGCTGCTGCTGCTTTAGTTTAAAGCTCAGGGCCGTGTTGTACTTGTAGACAAGAGTCGAGAGAACAAGAGCCACAACATAGAACCGCAGTAAAAACAAAACGGCAATTCCAAAGATATAATAAAGGCCTCCTTCAGATGCCAAAAGCTCTGAGCTCTACAGGATTCTGCTTGATCATGAAAAAAGTTATACTAGTATTTCATTTTCTACTAATGATTCCAACATATCTTCATTCATATGCAAAATATCTCCCAGCAGATGGTAACATTTTTATGTTTCTTTAATGAAGCATGTTAAAGGTGATGATAAACTAGAGAAACATTGCGGAGGCACGCACCTTATCCATTAGAGGGACTCTACCATAAGGTGTCGATCTATCAAAGTGCTGGAAATAGAGGTAACCAAGCCTATCGTTGACATGCCACAGACAGTCTTGCTCCGATCCCCCATCTTCCGACGAGCACCCGTCCCATCTCCACAACTTGTCACTCTCACTTTCATCACTACATGAATCGCTGAATGAGTCTCTTGTCTCCCCATCACCGGACTCTGTCTCTTCCCTGCATCTGCATTACACAAACTAACTCAAACTCCAACTTGAAGACCTGAAGTGGTTAAGCTAGATCTAATTTGGGGGCTTGATTTCAGATATACTAATTAATAGTCAGACCAATGCTAAATCCAGTGATCTAAAACAATGGAATGTTGAACCGGGGCACAAATTGATGACCAAGATCAAATTCAGGAGGAGGAGGAGGAGGGTTACCTTAAAAAATTGACGGAGGAATTACTGGTGAAGATTTGAATTGCGGAGAGATAAGGCACATAGTACTGGACTAGGGTTTCTCCATTGTTGAGGGCAACGGGAACACCAGCCCCATATGCGCTCCATTCATCGTAGCATTTCCAAAGATCACAGAGAGTGAAATATTCCACCCTTTCTCTTTCCCACGGATGCCACAACCGATTCAGGTTCCTTATTTCACTCTGCAAAAAGCCAACATCCTTTTCAATAATTAAAAAAAAAGGAAAGAGATTGAGATGAAATTACGAACCTTGGGGAGAAACTGAGATTGGACGATTGGCGTTGTGCAATGGAGAAAGCGATCGAGGTTTGATTGTTTTGACCCTTTATCGAACATCATGATTCCAATGAGAGAGAGAGATCAGGTTCCCACTTTCCCTCTGCTCCTGCCCCGAAAACAGAGAGAGAGGGCAAAGAAAACCAGAGGAAAAACAGAGGAATGGTAATAGGAGCGACGGAGAGAGGAAGAGAGAGATTTTCGGGATCCAATTCCCGTTTCTGACGGAGGACAGTAAAAGATGAAGGACAAGTTTTTGGTGGAACAAATTCTATTCCTTGACGTTTTGTTTGGACTTCAGGCAGGCTGCTGTATGTATCTCCTTCTCCACACACGAAATGAGAACCCAACCAGAACCAAACGTCTCTGCTCACAACTGGCGTTGCCTGATTCAACTCTTGTTGTCTCCGGCCAATCCAGCACCAGCACAACCAAGTCAAAACGAAAACCAGATTATATATCTCTCTCTCCTCTCTCTGAAAAAAGAAATATATTCCTTGTCGTATTGGCTCAAAGGCCTAGACTTTAAGAAAACTCAACTCAAGCCGCCCCTGCTTTGATCAACTCGGAAGAAAGCGCTTCTTCTCTCTTTACCCAAAGTTCACGACCCCTTTTGATGTTTTATTCCGAAAGAAGAAACCACAGGGATGAATGAAACAGGACAGAACAAGTACGACTCGTAGGATCTAAGAGGCTGACGAGCGACGACTTTCCGACAGAGGATCCGGAAAGAAAAGTCGGTTCTCCGGAAAGTACTCTGTGACTGTTTCTGGGTGGGTTCGGAAAACCGCGCAGATCAACAAGGCTACTTGAGGTGAGAGAGATAGACACGAATGGGTGGAAACTGGAAGCAGAGGCGCATCAGAAGAACAGAGCAGCTGTTGGTATCATCTTTCTGGAAAAGAACACAGAACCGAGACTCGGAGGACAAGTGGTCTTGTAGGCGAAACAAGGGGGAGCTGCTGTTGATTGAAAGAGTTTGTTTGGATTTGGGAAAATAGAGAGAGGACTGTATGTATCCATCATTTATGACGATTAATCCGTCCCAAATTCTGAGTTTTGAAAAGCCACCATTTTTGTTTTCTTTTTGGGAAAATAGAAAGCCTTTTTATGGATATCGCGTGAAACTTTTTGCACCATCCTACGCCTACCAGTGTTTCGAAACCGAGTATTCTTTGTTTTAGTATTCTTTTAGTACAGGTACAGCAATATTCCTCCATTTTAATACTAATATTTTCTAAAATTTGAAAAATATGATTTTTTATAACTTAATAATTAATCATACATTCAAATATTTACAAATAAAATTCACAATAAAATTTTTGGAAAATTTTCCAAACTGAACGAGCTTATAGAATTTCTTACAAAAATCAAAGATATTTCTGAAATTAGTTCTAAAAAAACACACCACTAAAGAAAATAAGAGGCCTTTAACCAAGTAGCTAAGTAAGACAATTCTCTCTATCAATATCTACTAATAATTGTGTTTGATATTTATGAGTAGCGTTCGACGTTCAGTTATACCAGTTTAATTTTAATCATTAAAAAATTATTCAAAACATTACAATTACTTGAAACACTATTCTCAAAAAATGTCCAAGCCAAGTAAGTAAATTGATTACTGTTTTAAAAAATGGTTATGGATTAGATTTTTCCTTTTTATATTCTCACTTTCGTAAAGTGCTTACCAATTCGCCCGTTCCATTTTTCTCACATGGTTTTTGAATGGGTTGGTAATTCAATTACGTCTGTAAATTTGTGAATGGGACCGAGTCTATGGATCATCTAGAGGGTCAGGGGCGGGCCCACAATGGGGTACATGGGGCACGTGTCCCTAGTAAAATTCTACAATTTATGATGGTAGTGGTAGTATTTTCTGATAAATATAATGTACAGAGGTTAGTTTGAACACAAATATATAATTTAAGGGCTAAATGTCATTTATACAAATAAGAAAGAAGACTTCAATCCAGCCCACAGGCCCAATCTCGTGGGCCGTGGCAGCTACCATATGAGGAAGAAATAATGGGTGAACAACAAATGTCATCCAACAACTATGCCTATGTTTCTACTCAGTCCCAACACTTGTTATTCTATCATACATGTTCAAAAGTTTTGATAAAATTATGTTAAGAATTAGTCCTATGCATTTATAATATGGCTAGCCATTGTTAAATAAAATAAATAATTTTATTAGAGCCTATTATTTTTAAAATTGCAATATTTTGTTTTATTTTGATTGGATAAAAATAGTTAAGTATTTTGTTATGTAGTTCAAATTGCTTAAAAAATTTATTACACTTTTAATTTTTTGATAAATTACGACTTGCTACTTGATATCAAATAATCCATATGTTTGAATATTATCCCGTGTAACACCCTCCCCTCCCCACACATATTTCTTCTTATAGTTTTTATTTGTTATTACAATTTTTCTATATTAAAATCATGGGAACTATATGTATATAATGTGAAAAAAATCTAAATTATGAAAAATAAATTCTAAAAATAAGCTTGAGACATAATAAAAAATTGTGCCCCAACATGCCAAAATTTTTGGACCCGCCATTGTAGAGGGTTAGTATTACTACTGCATATCTTGATTCATCGAGTCTTTGATATACTTTTAAAAGAATCACTGATATTTGAGTGTATTTTTTTCCCCGCAAAAATTAACTGATATTTCACTGACTACACAGATCAACACTGTTACTCCTTGTTGGCAATATATTTTTTGTTTATATAATAATTATAAAAATACACCTTAACCCAATAATATGGGTATGAACTACAAAAAACAAAAGGCCAATAAAGAGCGTAAAAACACTATCCCCTCCCTTAATTAGGGTCATATAGATTCCCCGGTAAACACTATCATTGTCATTATCATGAATTTTAAAATTTACTAAAACGTCAGATACATAGTTATTAACCCTTCATTTTTATGTTAAACTCTCTTGATTTTCCTTACTTCCACGGTAGATTTTTTTTATTTCCAAACAAATAGACACTTCAATGCTTCACCATATAATAAAGAAAAATCTGAACTTTTAGAAGCATACGTTAAAATAGTGGTTTAATGAAGAAATTCTACCACCCAAAAACTATCAAATATATACTCCTAAAAGTAATATAATAATTGATTTTTAATATCAATTTAATTTTAATTTATCTATATTAACTTTTAATGAGGAAAATATTAAAAATATATATTAAGAAATTAAATTTTTAATTACATGTAAAAATTTCAAATATATAATTTGAATTTATATAAAAATAAAACTATAAAATAAATACTGAAAAACAAATATTAAATTACTCACTCCATGCAAGTGAAACGTATGTTGGTAGAGAATGAAAGAAACAATTAAGCACGTGACCGGACGAATGCCCCAACACGGCATGGCACGTAAATTCCACGGCATTCAGTCATCGGAGTACGTTGGAGCTGCTTTCATTATAACTACTGTAATTACTCTATTGTTTCTGAAAATTCGATAAATTTGACTTTCATATTTTATGTAGTATTGTTTGATTCAAATTTTTATAAAATAAATAGTAAAAAAATAATAATTTTTTTTAAAAAAATTCATATTTCAAATTATAATATAGGAATACATACGAACTATATGTTAAAACATTCATAAATATAAATTATAGAATAAATGTGTTAAAAATAACAAAACAAATATATCAAATTTTGAGGGACTGATGAAGTATTACTTATCTCCTGTCGTAATAGTACTATTGTTTAGTTAATTCGCTCCCTGTTTTGTTTTGGTTTCTTCATTAACTCGATCGCCCCTTTCTTGGACTACTATGTTATGTTCATGACTAGTAGTAGTAGTAGTACGAGTATTTTATAGCAGTTGCCCGTTGAACAGTTTTTACAGTCCTAGCTAGCTCCAAATTCAATTTGATTGTCCGTCGCAATTAACGTGCGCTATCTGCGGAACAAACATGTATATGTACAAAATCACAAATGATCAGCAAAAATTACAGTTTTACATCCTTATAATTCGACACAAATAATTACTGAATCGAAGTAAAAAAAACACCCACCTCGTTATATGTCTGTCACCTTCTTTGTCTTAGGGTCACTTCTGCAAAAAAAATTCTCAATTTTTTTATTTCTCAAAAAAAAAAATTCAACTTTCTCATTTCCAATACATTTTTACAACATTAAATCCATCATTTTAATATAAAATAATATTTTTCTCAAATTTCTAAACTCAAATATATCTTATCTATCAATCAAAACACACAACTCCAAATTTTCCAAAATATTTTTCTTCTCCCACTGAATTAAGCCTTAGTGTATTACTACCTGTGTGGCTCCATCTCACTCCCAAATATATTGTCATCTTCCATATATATTGGTAAGGGTCTGTAACTCAATCAATTTTTTCATCAAACTAATCAGGTTCTTCTCCTCATCGGAGTAGACCCTGTTTAGTTTCCTTAATACAAATTCATATATTTTGTCTTTAAAAAAAAACTCGTTCATTTTTGAAAGATTGTAGGTTTTGTTTTGATATTTTCACAGTATTTAATCTATTATGATTTTTTCATCAATATTTAGAGATATAAAATTTAATGATTCATAAACATATCATAATTTGAAGTATAGATTTTCTAAATATAATTTTTATAATTGTTTTTCACTATTTATCTTAATAATAATTTGAGTTAAATATTGCTACTCAGAATATAAAACCAAACCTACAATATTTAAAAATAGAAGGATATAATCTATCAAGAAAAAGTGACAACACACATAATATGAAGTAGCACTAAATTCCTTCTTTTCTATTACTTGATTATCTCTACGCTGTTGGTTAATCACAGTTAAAAAAAAAGGAAGTGAAAGCATCGATAAGGCCGCCCACTGTGGCGGAAATTTGAACGACCCCGGCCGGCGGAGCACCCTTCACTCTTTTGGACATATATTGTTTGGGATGGGAACTAACACGAAAAGGGGGAAATATAAAATTTAGAAATTGAACATTTTTTAAAAATAGACCGAAAAGTTAATATAAGCAACGAATTTCAAGAAGAAAGTGTTGAGGTTGAAACAAAACCCGTGTGTTTTCCCCTAAAAAAGCGGCCCAAATTAATGACTTGAACAACAAGTCACTTATATGAACCAATCGAAACGCCTGGGCCCGGGGCCAAGATAACGAAAGAGGATACAGACACTCGCCCTCGCCCAAAACACTTCCGATTCGTTTCTGAAAAAATGGTATATTTTTTCCCCCAATCGTTATTGAAAATTCAAATTATCGATAAAAATAACTTATTAAAAAAATTTAAAAATTATATTTAAAATTTATGTATATTAATCTATAATTTAAATTTAAATTATTTGATCTTATATATTAAAATATTAAAAAAATAAAATTATAAATTAAATGTCGAAGTGAGACACACTATTTTTTTTAGGCTAAGGTAATACTCCTTTTCAGTTTGTCCATTTCGCCATCTCACCAGTATCTCACGGTATAAACGGAAGAATATACCTGTCATCTCAGAGGAGGATTATATGATTTTATTGTAAGCCTCCTCTTCTAAAAGATAATATGAAACCAAACAGAGAAATTAAACAACCTTAGAAAATGGTCCAATTGAGATTTTTTTTATTGAGAAACAAAAAAAAAAATTTGCTCTAAATTAATGAAATTTCAACATGATATATATGGGCTCAGCTCAAGAGGATGCCGTTACAAACGCTCAAGGCGTTAATTCAAGGACCCCTATTGTATTAATACAAAAGGGCACCTCGTGAGCCAAACTTCGATGGACCTGGAGCATCCTCGAATGACAGGGACTTTACTTCGCAGGGTCAAAGCCCCCAATCAACGTTGCCAACAACGGACAACGGTTAAGCAGGATTCCCATACAAGAGATCGTCATCTCCATAATTATGGGCGTATTACACTACATAGAGAAGACAGGCCTCACTGCGGCCCATTGTGCAGTTGGCCCGTGGTACCAACTGCGGCGACGGCCGCAGTGAACGCCGCAGTTAAAATGTCCGTAGTTTCGAACTCACTGCGGCGTCGGCCGCGGTACGTACTGCGGTCTCACTGCGGCCATGGCCGCAGTAACCTGTTTGAATAATTAAAAAAAAGTGGACGAATCCGGATGAATGTTCATCCGGATTCGTCCAATGAAACCTGAAAGAAGAAGAAGAAGAAGAAGAAGAAGAAGAAGAAGAAGAAGAAGAAGAAGAAGAAGAAGAAGAAGAAGAAGAAGAAAAGGAAGAAGAAGAAGAAGAAGAAGAAGAAGAAGAAGAAGAAGAATTCGAAGAAGAAGAAGAAACAGAGGAAGAACAAGATGAAGAAGAAGAAGAAGAAGAGGAAGAATGAAGAAGATGAAGAAGAATGGAGTTGTGCGGCGGATGAAGAGAAAGAGGAGTTTAAACCCTAAAAAAAAAAATTATCCTTATCATGCCAAGTCCGCAGAAATCTTATCAAGCCAAGAATCGGGCCATTTATGCGTAAATGGAACTATCGCGCCCAAACCGCAGTATGGGCCGCAGTAAAAAATGTCTTCCCCACGTAGTGTTAATGGTGTGATCCCAACAATCAAGGTCCTTCATAACGGATCCTGGCACCACCCTACAAATTGAGTGGTACCCACTTCGAATAAGGTACTTACTACACACCTCTCTCATTTGCTTTCCTTTACGCTTAAAGGATCCTCTTGTCTCATCTTACAGATTCAAGGCTTCATCTTCCTCTCTCTATCCAACATTCCTAAGTCCCTGAATGTCACTTTTCGTTACCTCCTCACCTTCATATTGGTAGTTTACTATCACAATATTTCAATTCCAAGTACGTACAAGCATGGTTAACTAGATCCACGGAATGATCAAGCATTGGTTGTGTATATATTATTGTGCGGACCGAATTATGCTCCACTCTATTAATGAGTGGATATCTATATACCGCTCCACTACACAACGATTAAACTTTCACTTCAAATTGTAGTTTTCCCCCTTAAATCAAATCGTTAATAGACTATATTTGTAACTGGTAATTTTGAATTTTTTTTGGAAGTTTAGAGATTAATCGTGTAATCTGAGGATCATTTTGTGATTAAAATTTAAAGTTCGTATATTGATCAAATTGTAAGTTTTAAAAATTTTAAGAGTTGCGTTGTTTCAAGTCATTTATCATTGAGTATCTATGAAAGTACAATAGTTATCCTGTCCATGATCGTAAAAGAATACTCAGGGGTGAAGTCGGGAATTTTTTTTCCAAGGTGGCTGGAGATTGATTCAAATATTATCATACTTAAAGTAATATGATCCAAATAATTTAGTGTAAGTACTTTAACTTAGAAAAAAGTAATACATATCAAGAGTACTAAAAATCCAAACATATTATAAAAATACATATCCGAAGTTCAAATTATAACACGATGTTCCAGACAATCTCTGAAATCATCAACTCTTCTATACTAAAGCTCCATGCAATATCTTTCTCACAAAAAAGAAGAAGAATATGTAGAGTACAAAACTCTAGAAATTACAAGCTTTTAAGAAAACATACTTGTAAGTTGATTTATATCAGAAGCACTTACAAGCCTCATTATTGTTTCCTTTATGATGTGAGCAAGATGAGACTATCGAACATATGAAGTGTAAACAATGATACTAATAAAAGAAATAAGAAGTTCATATTTAGTTGAAATAACTAGAAGCTGGAGCTTGGAAGAAGTGGTCGAACTCGGTGTCACAGGTGACCGGCGGAGGGAGTTGGTGGTGGTGGAATCGAGGGTCTGGCATGATGAGTCGAGGTAGAGAGCGAGGGAGAGTTGAGAGGGTGAGTTGTGTTTGTAATTGTAATTATATGGGTTGGGTTGGACAAATGGGTTAATCGATTTAGGGTTTGGGCCAAGGTTTGGTGATAATGTATTAGATAGTGTTGGGTTTAGGTGGGTTAGAGTATGAAATAAAATAAAATAAACAAATAACACCATTGAGTATTTTAAATGTTAGTATTTACTCCTACTTTCTCAAAAATTTCAGGATGACCACTACCCCTCCATGTCAACACACAGCTTCGTCAATGAGAATGCTCATTTTGTATACAAAAAATTATCTTATTTGTTTTTACAATTTCATAATATTTAATATATGATTTTTTCATAAATAATTTTTTTTATTGAAAAGCGAACATCAATATATTGATAAAATCCTCGAGAGGAAATTGAAAATTAAATATTTCATATGTATAATGATTTGAAATCTAAATTTTTTAAATATAATTTTTTTGAATTTATTAAAGTTAAATTCAAATATTGAATATTAAAACAATAAAATTAAATAGTCTAATTTTTTACTGACGGAGAGAATACAAAAAAGAAAAGCGCTTTCATTGGAGCGGATCCGGTGGAGTTCACTCATGAAACGGGTTTATCATATTCATCCTTAAATCAGTAAAAGCATCCTTTCATACTCCATTAACATAGGAAAGGGCAACATAATTGCCGATGTTGCCTTACAACGATTCACGTGATCATAAACACTCGATCTTATGGTTAACATGTATATTTCTTTTCATTAAGTTCCTATAGAGATAAGATGAAGATTCTGAGTTCAAGTATTCATCATTTTTTATTCTCTGTTATCATCTATTAACAAATGTATATTTTTCCCTACTTTAATTAATTGATACTTCATCCATCCCAAATATTTTACAACATATGGGACGAACACCTAGTTCAAGAGAAATTCCATTTTGACATTTTTTTCTCCCTTTTCACCCCTTCCCTTGTCTCATCTATGTAAAAGTAAAAAAACTAACCGATTCAACAAAAAGCTCAACCGATGCCACACAATTGCTTGGAAGAGGGAAATAATCCGAAAATTGAAAATAAGAAAATAAATGGAGTAAAAATAAACCTAATTAATCATATTTTTGTTACGAATAAAGTATACCTATAATCCTGTAACTATAATTATTGTCCTATTTGATTCATGTTGTACTTTTTTATTCAAATAAAGTACTATTTTTCAACTTTTTTAATTCATGATCTTTTTCTATCCGTTTTCCGTTAAGTTTAACGGTCTTTGGGAAAAATGATAATTTTAGCAGCTTATATATATATATATATATATATAAAAATCAATTTACACCATAACTTTTAAACCTAACCATGTAAACACACCTCCAACAACTATAAAATCAACACTTTTACCCAAAAATTTTCAAACTTCACCCAATACACCGGGCAGTAGACCACTGCTGACCACCGCCAGACCACCACTGACCACCGTTGGAAGATCAGGAACAAAGAAAATAATACATCGGGTAGTAGATCGGAGCTTAATTAAGGCTGTCGGATCCCGGCCTAAGGCCGTCGAATCGCTGCCCCAGGTGAAAATGCTATGGTGGTGATGATCTTCGTTTGAAGCAAGATGGGTGGGCTAGCGGAGGAAGTGACAGTGAATCGGGATGGAAAAATCCGGATTTTGAGAATGATCAAGGTATGATTTACGGAGTTTAGGGCTGGTGATGATTCGAGTAATTAGAGCCAGATGTTTGGGGCTAGTGACGATTTGCGGAGTAGTCGGATTCATAATTCAATAAGGTCTTGAAGGTGGATACCAACGAGTAGGAGAGAAAATGCAGAGCACGAAGCACTACGTGGAAACCCATTTTTACTGCGGCCCTTATTACAGTTTGGGTCACAGTAAGCCAATAAACGCAGTAAATGGTGAGTTAATGGCGCAGTGTAGGTTTACTGCGGCCATGTGGGTGGATGAGATCTGCTAATTGTGGTTAATTGACCGTTTTTGGCGATTTTAACCGCGGTTAAAATCGCACGTTTAGCGGTTGTGGTTTTTTTAGTAATCGTCAGCTTAATGGATGCGGTTGACGGTATGGAGGTATCTGCACCGCGGATAACCAATATCCGTCGTTCCGCAGTTTGGAGGATAACCGTCAATCCACCTCTTAAGGCCCAAGCCAACACACCCCAACTCACACTCACACTTACCCAACCCAAGTGTGTCAAGCCCAACCTAAATCTCATGCCTCCTTCTATCCTCATTAGTCATCACTCATACATGATCCAATCTATTCAGATTTCAAACCCACTAACACTCTCAGTCTCTCACTCTCGAGACTACCATGAATGTTATTGTTGACTTTAGTGATTAAAATGTTGTTTGGATGTGTTTGTTGAATTTATAGAATTATTTAGGTTATTTGGATAATCTTTAAGTTCTCATCTAAATAACCACGGATGAACCGCTAACCGTGGATATTCGTGGTTAACGGTTGTAGATATAAACCTATAACCGAAACGCGTAAAATCGTATACCGTGGATACCAAAAAACCCGCAGTTGGTGGTCGTGGTTTAAGGGTTACCGCAGTCTAACCGCACCGTTGCCATGCCTGGCTGCAGTAAACCGATTTTTTAAGGCTTCTCCACTTCTTTTTCACCCTCCGCATGCTCATTTTTTTCATCATCGTCTTCTTCTTCTTATTCCATTTTCTTCTTCTTTCTTTCTCCTTTCCCTCTCTCTTCCTCTTTCTGTTATCTCCTTCTTCTGGGCCATAGTCGCCACTGCCACTTCGACGCCACCCTCTCACCATCACCATCGTCACCACCGCCAGTTGCTCCTCTTTGCCTTCCGATTTTATGGGAATTTCAGGAAAAAGATGGATGAATCCAAATGAAATTTATATGGATTCATCCTTTTTTAAAATTATTGAAAATGGTTACTGCGGCCAAGACCGCAATAAGGGCATAACTGCGCCCTTATTTACTGCGAGATTTACCGCGTCCCTTCCCGCAGTTGGTGTTGCAGCACAACTGCGGAGAAGGCCGCAGTAACCATGGTTTGGTCTACGTATTGAAGGGAGATGAAGGCTCCTAGCTCAGGTTTGTGAATGTGATGGTTTGGAAGAGAGAAAATAGTCTACATGCTAGCTTGTAGTAGGTAGCATGTGGGTGGCTTTATGGGGTAAAATTAACATGGTAATAAGATAATTTTTCATGTAAAAATTTGCTAAAAAAGCGAAAGGTTGCAAAAAAAATTTAGACTGACCAGAAAAGAAAGTGTTGCAAAAATTTTTAAATAAAGGAAATACATTTTTATTGTTATGAAACACATTTCATTTATCCATTAATTATCCATTCATTTAGGGTTTATGATAAAATGTGCACCATTGTCCATTAATTATCAAATTGTTGAACTCATCACTTCCATCAGCTCATTTCTCCTTCATTATCCTTGTAGGTGCACACTTTAACATAGATTAAGGAGTGCACACTGTATAGTTACTCTTCATTTAGATTAATTTGTAGTATTACTATATACGGTATCCTTTTATCAATTCCTACCGTATTATCCCTCTATATGTTTACACTTCTATATATTTACAGACTACCAATTAGATAGATGAATAGTAGACTACCAATTAGATTATACCATGTGTTTCTTACTTTCTTTTCTTCTTTGTTCCACACTTCAACTTGCAGTCGGTTACTCATATAGGCAGGAGGTTGGTGAAAAGTCCTCCAAATGTTCTATAACTTGCAAAAGTACCTCATCTCCCCTTTTTTAATTATGAAATGAGTGTTCATACTTTAAGAAGTCTTGTATTGTAACCCCAAAATGTTATCCATGCTCCAATTATGTCTAGTTTTCTTCTCTTTCTTTGATTATATCATTTATCTAAACGTACATAAACAAACTTTATCGGTGCTCCGTTATTCTTCATTTGTGTTGAAAATTCTATAACACAGTTTCCAACTTTTAATCAATAATAATATTTGTCTAACATTTTTTAATTATATACTCCCTCCGTCCAAAAAATAATGCTACGTTTGATTTTTGATGTTGTGTTTGACTTAAAAATTTACAATGAAGAATTCGATAAAAAATTATATAGAAATATATCGTAAAACTAAAAAAATGATTTATCATTTGCATATAAATTATTTTACCTTATATTAAAAAAATTTGAAGAAAAAATTATAAATTAAATGTTGAAAACGAAACGTAACATTCTTTTTGGGACGACGGGAGTATTCTTATTTTTTACACGGATGTAAATTTGATTTGCGTAGTTTATGAACATATTTTTAAAACAATTTGCACTAAACAATTATATAGATAATTTGAAGTGAAAATTAACTTTGAAAGTAAATTAGCATATTGGGTCTAAAACTTTTCATTTTTTACCATATTAGGCATTAGCCTAAAATTTGTCCAGTTATGAATACCTAAATGTTATTAGTGATAAAGAATGCTCCGATTGATTTTCTATGTTGTTTGACTTAAATTATTACTATAAAGAATCGTATACTTAATTTTTTTAAATAAATATATTTAAAAATTGAAAGCATTCATGTATCATTTGCACATTAAAAATTTCGCTTTCAATTCAATATCAAAAGGTCTGAGTAAAAATTCATGCAATAAATGAAAAATAAATGAAACATTTTTGTTAGGACGTATGGAGTAACTTTTAAATGTTGCAATTTGATCAGCTGCAATGCATGGAAAATTAAACCTTGATATATATGAATATATATATATATATATATATATATATATATATATATATATATACTCCCTCAGTCCCTATTTAATTGTTACGTTTGACTTTTACAGTTTTGTTTGACTCAATTTTTTATTAAAAAGAAATTGTTAAAAAATTTGAAAAAAAAATATTTTTAGAAACTAGACACATTTATTTAACTTATGTATATGAGTTACTTAACTTTATATACTAAAATATTGAAGAAAAAAATATAGATTAGATGCCGAAAAAGAAACGTAATTATTAAAAAGGTTATTAAAAAGGGACGAAGGAGGTAGTACCATAGTAGTAAATTTCGTTTCGTACCGGCCGGTACGCCGGTTTCGTTTCGGTACCGGCCGGGAAACGGTACCGTTTAGGCCAAAATTGTACCGGTCGTGCGGACCGTTTTCGCCCGTTCGGTAGTCGGCCGTGATGTCAAACGAACGAATGAAGCGGTCTGAGGTTTAAATGAACATTTTTTAAAAGTTTGAGGATGAATCACGAATGAAAAATATCTACTAAATTAAAGAAATTAAAATACAAAATCACAAGATTCATAAAAACTTCTCACCGATTGTTTTGGAATATGTTAATTACGTTAAAGAAAGAAATAATATATTAATCTATTTGAGATCCATGCTATTTAAATTTGTTTTCCATACTTAAATTAGTTTTGATGTTGACTAATGAGATCATTTAGAATTATCATGTTTATATTTCTTCACACTCCCAGGTTTGTAATTTAAAAACTAATTTACCTCATTCATTTTTTTAATTCTTTTAATTAGTATATTTAGTTCTTGTATGTAGCTAGTAAATACTTGTTTATTACATTTTTTTCTCTTAGTCAAATAGGTGATCACCCAAGTACTAGGGTAAAAAATTTAGAATCTCGAATACTTTTACGGGTATATATATACACACACACACGCAGCAGTTTCTGCAACCCAGATATCTTCGGTGTCTGCGTCTTATCTCCGTATCATTGCAGAAACGATCGATCACCATGGTCGATATTTAATACCTTGGTAGTACTTACCAAGGTGGCCAAATTTACTGTTTATAAACAGTATCAGGGTTAATGTCGAAATTTGATCTACACTTTCAGTTTTTGTCTTAGTTGGCAATATGCTTGATTTCTGACAAAATTAAGTCACTGTCATCTCTTTTAATTTTGGCGGCTCTTTTACAAAAATAAAAACTTTCGTTACTGACTCTGTGACCATATGTCATAAGTTGCGACCCACGTCCTTCAGTTTTTTTAAAATTTGTAAGAAAAATCCCGCTTCCACCTTAATTCCCTAAATGAACCTTCCAATTGTATAACACTTTGCTCATAAACCCCAAACGTTTATCGTACTACATTGGAGTCCACACTTACTCTTTCCATTCCACACCAGCAATCCATATGCAAATTCTAAGATTACAAGGGCTACAACAAAATAGATTACTTACTTTACTGATTACCTATCCTGCCTCTTTCATTTTGTTTATTCCTTCCAATCTCCATTTTAATTTTCCTTTTAATTTTTTAAACTTCTATTAATCATTAATTGAACATATCAAATAAATGGCGACAAGAGGGGAAGTCCTTAGTCCTTCTTACTGGATGTACAATTTTCAACATTCAATCCATCTATTTCTTCTCTCGCCATGTAAATGAAGGGTGAATGATCCATAAAAAGAACGTTGGGGAAAGCGATTGTGTACTTTTTTTTTTGAAAGGCAACTAAAATTTTACTATTACAAAGAATAATGGTTGCATAAATCTCAGCAAAAACTGAAACAATCACCCAAAATTCGCCAAATATTCGTGAGTATATTGGTAAATGGATCAGAAAATCTGGCTTAAGTTCTCCCAAACGAGAGAACAACAAAACGCTCCTTATGTTCTCCTTCCATCATGTGGGGAAATAATCATCACTTCCAGATTATGTACTTCTTTAGTATCAAGTGTGTGATAAAAACATAAATAAAAAAAATTGTCATAAATAGAAAGGTTATTTTCCACTTTTGTTTTATTTTATTCCATTTTACTCTTACAAATGCATTAACTCAAAGAATTTAGGGGGTTGAGATTTATGAGAGATGAAATGAGTTTTGAATAAAATGATAATATAAAATTTATATAAAACGAGTTAATGATGAAAAATAATTTTAATGTTACAAAAAAAATACGATAAATTTGGGATGAAAGTGAGTATTAATTATATCTGCCAACCCAGCCTAGCTGGGGTTGGGTGTATGTAGCAATGAACGTTCGGCCTGGAGTTTGAACCTAGCCTAGCGTGCATTCCCCAGCCCACCACATACTTTCTCAAATCCAGGGCCTCAATGGGCTTCTAACACATGTTGGAATGGAAGTTGACTGAGCACCGGCGATTACATTACACTGCTGCTCTCTGTCAATGGTGACTGCAGAAAGAGAAAGGGGAAGGCAAAGGCAATGCAAGCCGATAACGCCAGCACTCGGATCAAAATCTGAATCGCCAAAACGAAAAGGAAGAGGAAAAAAGACGGTTCCAAACGCATGAATGATTTTCGAAAGTGGAGTTGATGATGCTCTTCCTTTTGATTGTCCGTCGCAATTAACGTGCGCTATCTGCGGAACAAACATGTATATGTACAAAATCACAAATGATCAGCAAAAATTACAGTTTTACATCCTTATAATTCGACACAAATAATTACCGATTCGAAGTAAAAAAAAAACACCCACCTCGTTATATGTCTGTCACCTTCTTTGTCTTTGGGTCACTTCAACAAAAAAATTTCTCAAATTTTGTTTTCAACTTTCTCATTTCCAATACATTTTTACAACATTAAATCCATCGTTTTAATATAAAATAAAATTTTTCTCAAATTTCTAAACTCAAATATATCTTATCTATCAATCAAAACACACAACTCCAAATTTTCCAAAATATTTTCTTCTCCCATCGAATTTAAGCCTTAGGGCTCGTTTGGTTGCAGGGATAAAAAATAGTGGGATGAGATGATTAAGTTGAGATAGGGTGGGATTATCTAGGATAGGATTGGATGAGATTATTTATAATAGGATTGGATGGGATTATATCAAATAAATTTGTCATAGTCTCAAATTTCTTTCTTCTTTTTTATCCCATCCCTCCTTATCCATTGGTGGGTGAGGTATTATTTAATCCCACTTTTATGAGATAAAAATGCTAAATGGGATAACAATTATCTCATCTCTTGACAAGATTAAACGAGGATTAAAGAGGAGAATGAGATTAAAATTATCTCATCCCTCTTTATCCCTCCAACCAAACACACCCTTAGTGTATTACTACCTGTGTGGCTCCATCTCACTCCCAAATATATTGTCATCTTCCATATATATTGGTAAGTCAGAACTCAATCAATTTTTTTCATCAAACTAATCGTGCTCTTCTCTCCTATGAGTAGACTGCTTAGTTTCCTTAATACAAATTCATATATTTTGCCTTTAAAAAAAAAAAACTCGTTCATTTTTTAAAGATTGTAGGTTTTGTTTGATATTTTCACGTATTTAATCTATTATGATTTTTTCATCAATATTTAGACATATAAAATTTAATGATTCATAAACATATCATAAATTGAAGTATATATTTTCTAAATATAATTTTTATAGTTGTTTTTCACTATTTATCTTAATAATAATTTGAGTTAAATATTGCTACTCAGAATATAAAACCAAACCCTACAATATTTAAAAAATAGAAGGAATATAATCTATCAAGAAAAAGTGAAAACACACATAATATGAAGTAGCACTAAATTCCTTCTTTTCTATTAATACTTGATTATCTACGCTGTTGGTTAATCACAGTTAAAAAAAAGGAAGTGAAAGCATCGATAAGGCCGCCCACTGTGGCGGAAATTTGAACGACCCCGGCCGGCGGAGCACCCTTCACTCTTTTGGACATATATTGTTTGGGATGGGAACTAACACGAAAAGGGGGAAATATAAAATTTAAAAATTGAAGATTTTTAAAAATAGACCGAAAAGTGAATATAAGCAACGAATTTCAAGAAGAAAGTGTTGTTGAGGTTGAAACAAATTGAGGTTGAAACAAAACCCGTGTGTTTTCCCTAAAAAACGGCCCAAATTAATGACTTGAACAACAAGTCATTTATATGAACCAATCGAAACGCCTGGGCCCTGGGCCAAGATAACGAAAGAGGATACAGACACTCGCCCTCGCCCAAAACACTTCCGATTCGTTTCTGAAAAAATGGTATATTTTTCCCCAATCGTTATTGAAAATTCAAATTATCGATAAAAATAACTTATTAAAAAATTTAAAAATTATATTTAAAATTTATGTATATTAATCTATAATTTAAATTTAAATTTAAATTATTTAATTTTATATATCAAAATATTAAAATTATAAATTAAATGTCGAAATGAAACACTTTTTTAGGCCAAGGTAATACTCCTTTTAGTTTGTCCATTTCGCCATCTCACCAGTATCTCACGGTATAAACGGAAGAATATACCTGTCATCTCAGAGGAGGATTATATGATTTTATTGTAAGCCTCCTCTTCTAAAAGATAATATGAAACCAAACAGAGAAATTAAACAACCTTAGAAAATGGTCCAATTGAGATTTTTTTTATTGAGAAACAAAAAAAAAAATTTGCTCTAAATTAATGAAATTTCAACATGATATATATGGGCCACCAAGAGGATGATGTCGTTACAAACGCTCAAGACGTTAATTCAAGGACCCTATTGTATTAATACAAAAGGGCACCTCGTGAGCCAAACTTCGATGGACCTGGAGCATCCTCGAATGACGGGACTTTACTTCGCAGGTCAAAGCCCCCAATCAACCAACGTTGCCAACAATGGACAACGGTCAAGCAGATTCCCATACAAGAGATCGTCATCTCCATAATTACGGGCGTATTAATGGCGTGATCCCAACAATTAAGCGCCTCCATAACGGATCCCGACCACCCTACAAATTAGGTGGTGCGCCACTAATAAGCGACTTACTACACACCCTCTCATTTGCTTTCCTCTACGCTTAAAGGATCCTCTTGTCTCATCTTACAGATTCAAGGCTTCATCTTCCTCTCTCTATCCAACATTCCTAAGTCCCCGAATGTCACTTTTCGTCATCTCCTCACCTTCATATTGGTAGTTTACTATCACAATATTTCAATTCCAAGTACGTACAAGCATGGTTAACTAGATCCACAGAATGATCAAACATTGGTTGTGTATATATTATTGTGCGGACTAAATTATGCTCCGCTCTATTAATGAGTGGATATCTATATACCGCTCCACTACACAACGATTAAAATTTCACTTTTCAAATTGTAGTTTTCCTTAAATCAAATCGTTAGTGGACTATATTTGTAACTGGTCATTTTGAATTTTTTTGGAAGTTTAGAGATTAATCGTTTAATCGAGGATCATTTTGTGATTAAAATTTAAAGTTCGTATACTGATCAAATTGTAAGTTTTAAAAATTTTAAGAGTTGTGTTGTCTCAAGTCATTTATCAATGAGTATCTATGAAAGTACAATAGTTATCCCGTCCATGATCGTAAAAGAATACTCGGGGGTGAAGTCAGGAATTTTTTTCCAAGGTGGCTAAAGATTGATTCAAATATTATCATACTTAAAATAATATGATCCAAATAATTTAGTGTAAGTACTTTAACTTAGATAAAAGTAATACATATCAAGAGTACTAAAAATCAAAACAGGTTCGAGTGAGCCAAGCCCGAGCCTAGCAGTTCGAACCCGAAAATTCGAGCTCGAAATCGGCTCGAGACAGCTCGTGAAACTTCGATTCGAATCGGCCCCAAACGAGCTCGCGAGCTCGTTAGGCTCGATAAGGCTCGATATATAAACGTGGGTATATATGTAATTTCACACCGATAAGCGCTGCGAGCCTATCGAGCCAACCATTCATATTCGAGCTCATTAATTATACGATCCAAAAGAATCGGCTCGCTCGCGGCTCGTGAAGTTTCACTTGGCTCGATCGTGCTCAACACGTCATCTCTTTTAATTTTGGCGGCTCTTTTACAAAAATAAAAACTTTCGTTACTGACTCTGTGACCATATGTCATAAGTTGCGACCCACGTCCTTCAGTTTTTTTAAAATTTGTAAGAAAAATCCCGCTTCCACCTTAATTCCCTAAATGAACCTTCCAATTGTATAACACTTTGCTCATAAACCCCAAACGTTTATCGTACTACATTGGAGTCCACACTTACTCTTTCCATTCCACACCAGCAATACATATGCAAATTCTAAGATTACAAGGGCTACAACAAAATAGATTACTTACTTTACTGATTACCTATCCTGCCTCTTTCATTTTGTTTATTCCTTCCAATCTCCATTTTAATTTTCCTTTTAATTTTTTAAACTTCTATTAATCATTAATTGAACATATCAAATAAATGGAGACAAGAGGGGAAGTCCTTAGTCCTTCTTACTGGATGTACAATTTTCAACATTCAATCCATCTATTTCTTCTCTCGCCATGTAAATGAAGGGTGAATGATCCATAAAAAGAACGTTGGGGAAAGCGATTGTGTACTTTTTTTTTTTTGAAAGGCAACTAAAATTTTACTATTACAAAGAATAATGGTTGCATAAATCTCAGCAAAAACTGAAACAATCACCCACAATTCGCCAAATATTCGTGAGTATATTGGTAAATGGATCAGAAAATCTGGCTTAAGTTCTCCCAAACGAGAGAACAACAAAACGCTCCTTATGTTCTCCTTCCATCATGTGGGGAAATAATCATCACTTCCAGATAATGTACTTCTTTAGTATCAAGTGTGTGATAAAAACATAAATAAAATTTTTTTGTCATAAATAGAAAGGTTATTTTCCACTTTTGTTTTATTTTATTCCATTTTACTCTTACAAATGCATTAACTCAAAGAATTTAGGGGGTTGAGATTTATGAGAGATGAAATGAGTTTTGAATAAAATGATAATATAAAATTTATATAAAACGAGTTAATGATGAAAAATAATTTTAATGTTACAAAAAAAATACGATAAATTTGGGATGAAAGTGAGTATTAATTATATCTGCCAACCCAGCCTGGCTGGGGTTGGGTGTATGTAGCAATGAACGTTCGGCCTGGAGTTTGAACCTAGCCTAGCGTGCATTCCCCAGCCCACCACATAATTTCTCAAATCCAGGGCCTCAATGGGCTTCTAACACATGTTGGAATGGAAGTTGACTGAGCACCGGCGATTACATTACACTGCTGCTCTCTGTCAATGGTGACTGCAGAAAGAGAAAGGGGAAGGCAAAGGCAATGCAAGCCGATAACGCCAGCACTCGGATCAAAATCTGAATCGCCAAAACGAAAAGGAAGAGGAAAAAAGACGGTTCCAAACGCATGAATGATTTTCGAAAGTGGAGTTGATGATGCTCTTCCTTTTCTTCTCTAAGCGGAACCTAACCTCACTCGCCTCTCTGCCACATGTAGACAGAAACCACCCATCGAGCAAAGAGTCTACTAAACTCCTTCGCCTCTGCCAATCAGGTGCTTTACCGCCTGCTATTCATCTCCTCAACTCCATAGACACTTCATTTCATATCTCCGTCAAACCCATTGTATATGCTTCGCTTTTGCAGACTTCCACTAAGGTCAAATCCTTCATTCATGGGCTCCAACTCCATGCCCACGTTGTTAAATCTGGTCTTGAGTTCGATCGCTGGGTGGGTAACAGTTTGCTGGCTTTGTACTTCAAAGTGGGTTCTGATTTTAGAGAGACCCGCCGGGTGTTCGATGGTTTGTCCGTCAAAGATTCAATCTCTTGGACGTCAATGATTTCGGGGTATCTTCACTCGGGGAAACCCAGGGGCTCGCTCCAGATGTTCCTGGGAATGCTGGATGTCGGAGTGGACGTAAATGGGTTCGCTTTATCTGCCACAATTAAAGCTTGCTCCGAGCTTAGGGAGCTCAGGTTCGGCCAGTGCTTGCACGCGGATGTTTTCAGACGTGGGTTCGACCTGAATCACGTTATTTCTAGTGCTTTGATTGATTTTTATGGGAGGAACAACGAATTGGATGGTGCACGCAGGTTGTTTGATGAATTGCTTGAACCAGATACCATCTGCTGGACAGCCTTAATTTCTGCTCTCACCAGGAATGACTTGTACAAGGAAGCCCTGAGTTTTTTCCGTTTGATGCTAAAAAATAAAGTTTTGAGCCCAGATGGGCATACCTTCGGGTCTGTGTTGACAGCTTGTGCTAACTTAGGGAGATTGAAGCAAGGTAAACAGGTGCATGCTAAGGTTATCACTTCTGGGATTCACGGAAATGTAGTTGTTGAAAGCAGTCTTGTTGACATGTATGGAAAATGTGGGTCACTTACTGAATCTCAATGTGTTTTTTATAGGATGCCGATAAAGAATACTGTTTCCTGGTCTGCATTGCTCGGGGGGTACTGTCAGAATAAAAGGTACGAGTCTGTTGTCAAAATTTTCAGGGATATGGATGAAGTTGATCTCTATTGTTTCGGAACAGTTCTTCGTGCATGTGCAGGCTTGGCGGCAGTGAGACAAGGGAAAGAAGTGCACTGTCAATATGTGAGACGAGGTGGTTGGGAAGATGTTATTGTAGAATCAGCCCTAGTTGATCTTTATGCAAAATGTGGCTGCATAGATTTTGCATGTCGGGTATTCAGTCAGATGTCTGTCAAGAATTTGGTGACATGGAATTCGATAATATTAGGGCTTGCTCAGAATGGAAGAGGTGAGGAGGCTCTGGAAATGTTTTACTGGATGATCAGAGGTGGTATGAAGCCTGACTATATTACCTTCGTCTCCGTTCTGTTTGCTTGTAGTCACAAAGGTTTGGTAGACGAAGGTCGGAAGTTATTTCACTCAATGACCAAGGAACATGGGATTAAGCCTGGAATTGAGCATTATAACTGTATGGTTGTCCTCCTTAGCCGTGCTAGTTTACTAGAAGAAGCTGAGCATCTGATAGAACACGCAGATTGCAGGAATGATTCATCTCTATGGGCTGTTCTGCTTGGTGCCTGCACTGGCAGTACAGATTCTGATACTGCAGAGCGTATTGCATGGAAAATGCTTGAACTTGAACCTAGCTGCCACTTGAGCTATGTACTTCTAGCTAATGTATATAGATCAGCAGGCCGATGGCATGATGCTTCCAACACCCGGAAGTTGATGGATGATAATGGAGTGAAGAAGACAACAGGATTGAGTTGGGTTGGTAGCTGACTCTGATTTTTGACAACATTGTTTGCAGAATGTGATGCCTCTGCAGTTGGATTTGGTTGGTTCAAACATTGTAAATAAGACTTTTGTAATTTAAATTCGTATCAGAATACATCCACTCTCACATTTGAAATGATGCATATTTCTCCCTTCATATTTCTGAGAGTGGGTGAGATTGAGAAGCAAGGTTATGTCAGTGTGCCTACGAAGCAGTGACAAGGAAGGAGATAGAAATAAAGCTACTATTGGTGTTGCCTGAATTGGTAAAATGTATAGCCTGTATTGCACATTTGGTATCTGAAGCAAGGGTAAATGTTTGCCTTGGCAGGGTACCCCTCTCAGTGCTTTTCCACAAGAGACGTGCTTTGTTTTCTTGTAGGAGTATTTGCTAACTGGAATACAAAGTGAGACCTTTAAGAATTGTGGTATCTTCATAGTTCATACCTACAATTAACAGCAAAACAAATCGACATAATTTGACTAATTTAGTATTTTGCACTTAATTACAGTCATTCGCTACTTTTCTTGGTTCAGACTTCAGAGACCGCTTTGTAACCAAATGTAGCTCAGAGACAAGCAGTGCAAAATTTCACGTATGTACTTTGTAGTATTCTCAGAACCTACACATTATTTACAAAAAAAACCCAAATTTCAACTGCTATATAACTATGCACCAGAAGTATGAATCAGGTAAGAGGATCACTTCAAAACTAAGGAGTCATTCAGATTCCCTAGGTCACCTGAGATATTCATTACATCTGTCTTCAGCGTCAGACTGGGGAAAAGTTGTTCTATTTCGAAAGCAAATTCAATTTCTTTGTTGAGATCCTCCCGGTTACTCAAACTTTCACTACATCGATCTTCAGCCTCAGACTGGGAAAAATGTTCTGGTTCAAGTGCAAATTCCATCTCTTTGTTAACTACTTCTGCGAAATCTCCTCTGTTAGAGTTTCTACAAGCATCTATGACAGCCTTGAATAAGGATTTGCTGTGCTCAATCTCCCCATTTTTTAGTAGGTTATATATTCTCTTCACTCCTTCAAACATCCCTGCTTTACCATAACAAGCTACAAGATGAATATAGGTAACAATGTCTGCTTCAATGCGATCATCCTTCATCTTCATGAAGATGTTCAAAGCCTTGTCAATTTCCCCAGATGACCCGTATGCATAGAGAGCAGCATTATATGCATTCAAGCCAAGAGCTTTCCCTGCCTTTGTGAAGGAATCGCACAAGCCGATGGCAAATGCATGCAAACCTACTGAACAGAATAAGGATGAGGTGATGGCTTCAGAAGCAAAGGGTTCTCCATCGTGGTACGATGACTCTAGTTGTGTTACAGCTTCAATTGGAATACCTCCCTTCTTCAAAACAGTAAATAATACCCGAAAGGTTCCATTGTCAGGAACAAGCTCTCGACTAATCATCTCATGAAGTAATTCAGCACACCTATGTAACTGGCTGGCAATGGCATAACACGCCATTACCATATTGTATGAAGCACAATCTGTTAAGAGTCCAGACCGCTTCATCTCTTCTGCAACATCAACTGCTTCATCAAGCATACCCATGTTTTTATAAAGATACATCATGGTGGCATATGAAGTCCCATCAGCGTAACCTTTTTCTCTAAGATATCTGAACAACATTCTGGCTTCAAATATGACTCCGAGATCTGCATAAATCCTTAAAATGCTGTTGAAGGCTATAACATCAGGACCGCCTTCCAAATTCTTTATCATATCATATAGTGTTATTGCACCTTCCAAGTTACCAACTTTACCATAAGCCTTTATCATGCTAGTCAGAACTATTCTATTGGCTGGCAGACCACATCCTTCCATGATGTGGATATATTGAAGAGCTTCTTCAACCTTGCCAGCTTCTGCATATCCATTGATAAGGGATCCATATACAACTTCGTTGGGCTTCACACCTGCCCTGCACATTTCTTCATATACATTAACAGCATCAGACAGCTGACCAAGACGGACATAGCATGCAATAAGACAGGAGAAAGTAGAGCAATGAGGTTTCAGTCCTGCTACTTGCATTTCTCTTAATAAGTCCCTCGCTCGATCTGCCATGTCACCACCAGCAAACATTTGTATAAGAGAATTGTAGGTGCATTTATCAGGCAAAGCCCCTTGATTTCTCATGCTTTTGAAGAGTGCAAAGGCTTTATCATAAAGTCCGGCTTTACCGTAAGCTTTAATCATGACATTATACTCCAGGACACCTTTTCTTGATCCCCTCACATCGCTCTTGCTTAGAAATACAGCTTCGGCTTCGACCCAGAACCCATTCTCAGCATAAGCATCCATAATCGCAGCTCGTGTCTTTGACAGAATTTCTCCATTCGCGTGGGCTTTCTCAAAAAGATTTTTAGCTTCGTAAAGCAGCCCTTTATCAATGTACATCTTCATTAGCACAGGAAGTGAATGTTCATCAATCATCACACCAAATTTCTCCATTTCTTCGATCACAGCCTCAGCTTCTTGAACCATATTCCTCTCACTCAATATATGAAGGATAGCTCTGTGCGAAACAGCATCTGGGAAAAGGCCTACCTTCCTAATATTCCTGTAATACCCGAGGGCCATCTCAATGTTACCTGAGTTAGCATACAATGATAAAAAAATGTTGTAAGTCTTAGTGTCAGGAAGAACTCCTCTGACTTCCATCTTAGTCAGCAAAGATTCAGCCTCTGATATATAGCCATGAGTCCCACAAGTAAATATCATAGTATTAAACGTGATAGTGTCCATCGGCACCCCAGACGTTAACATTTCAGAAAATACCTCAGCAGCATCTTTCAGCCGTCCAGCCTTCCCATACAGATCAATAAGAGTATTATAAGTTGATGTTAGCCGTGGCCTACGAGTAGAACCTTGTGCATCCGCCAGATCTGAACTCTTAGAAACAGGAAGTCTCCTGTCCGTCCTGCACAATTCAGCCAACAAAAACTGCTTAGAACTGATTGGAGCTGAGCCAGAATCATCACCAACCTTCAACACGGAATCCAATATAAGATCATCCAACTCAACCCTCCCAAGACACCAACCCTTGTAGAACCTATCTGCTCGATCATATTCACTGACATCCTTCAAAACCCTAAGAACTGTATTCATGGTAACCTCATCCGGAAACATTCCCCATAGCCTCATATGCTTAACCCACAAAAGTGATTCTTTCACCAGACCGGCCTTTCCATACACATCAACAAGCATTCCATAGGTATTGTTCGTGGGCAAAATATTGTTCCTAGCCATCTCAATCCAGCAAAACCTTAGCTCATCCCATTTCTGAGCCCTGCCGAGAGCTCTGAGTACAATGTTGTAGTGGATTACGTTTGGCACATACTCCTTCCGGGAATTGAAATATTCGAAAACCCGAATCACTCTATCCCAACTTCGTTGCTCCTTAAGTATCACAGTCTGTTCTTTTGCACTCAATTTTTCAAAATCTGAACCTAAGGCACTGTCCAAACTGTCATCTGTCTCCAGGGACCGCAAAATCGAACTCAAAATACCCCCAACTTTCTTCCTTTTGCAACGGGGCAAGGAACTTTTGGCGGGTGCAGCCAGGGGTTTGGATCGACATGGTTGCTCAAACCCACGAGAGCTGCCAGGCCCAACTTTCGGCCTCTGGGTGCACAAACTTAACCTTAAACATCGACCTTGCTCAATAGGAACGGCGAAGGGTGAGGTCGAGTTTCGTTCCTTTGCAACTCTGAGGCGACAGAGACTAAACCCTAGAACCTGTGAGCTAGAAGGAAAATGTTGAGGAAGCTTACTTGAGGAGGTGGAGTAGCGATGATGGAGACAGTCGTGTCGCAAATCTCTGGAAGTGAAACAACAATTAAGTATCATCACATCAGAAACCCGGGCACCATAGAGCGGAGCAATGGGCTGCCGAGGGTCACCTTTGGAACTGTCCAGCCTCTTCTTCCATGCAGAGTCCAGAGATGGCGTCTTAGCCAACCCCTAAACCCAGTTCGTTACTCTTCTCATCCCTCAAAGAAATCTATTTTCTAACAGATTTTTTGTGCTACAAAAGATATTTACAAAAGTGAAATTTCATGAATATATAATCGATACTTATTCTTCCACTTATTGAAAATTGTCATCTTTGTAACTGTAAAAATTAAGAATATAATGATAAATAATGACATTTCCAAAAGTTGTGAGCATATAATCTTTTAGCTGAGCTACTAAGAATATAAGATGAAGGCTTTGTCTTTAATTTTCATAATCTTCAATTCTCTATCCCTATATATCAACAAAATATATATATATATATATATATATATATATATATATATATATATCGGAAATTAAAAGCTCAACTTTGTGTCTATCTAATGGAACCTATTCAACAAGAGTATGAGTGTTAGTGGTATAATTTAACAAACGTAAGTTAAGTGGAGAAAAAAACACCATTTACCTTTTCATTCTATCAAAAGCATTAACTAGTTCAAAATGTGACATACTCCTACCTTCCATAATCATTGGAAGGAATAATGTGGTTATGAAGTGAAATACTAGATAATAAAAATTTACTTAAAGGAACAAATCTATTTTTGCGACGCATAAAATAATACGTATGGATATAAAAATGAGGACAACTTTTCAAACGGATCACGGATGCCCGACACCATTAAAAAAAACAGACATTAGCGTGTTTGAAACCTTGGGGTGAGCATAAATAATTTTCATCGATTTTTTTTGAAAGTCACCGAAGAATTTCACAACCCGACTCGGGTACCTTCAAACACCAGGTGAGTGACAAACCAGAACAAACGCTGGCCGGCCTCCCACCCCACTCATCTCCTCCTTGGTTGGCCGCTCAAGCAGCCGCCGTGATTCACCAGTTCTCATTTTTCACGCCTCTGTCGTTATTCACCTGGAGGTCCGAATTTGGAGAAGTGATTTTCTCCGGATTCTCACCGGATTTGCGGAGTGAATTTCCACAAATTCACCTCCAAAAGAGAAGAATTGAATCCCCTTATTATATAAGAACTTTGTGATTTCCTTGACAATTTAACACATAATCTTCGCTGGCTTTAAATTACGGAGACAAAAAAGATCACGATATGAAACAGACATTAGTGCCCATTTATTGGAATGAAATGATTTCTTAGTCACAGCCTCGACAAACAGAATACAAGAATGTAAATTACAGAACGTGCATCAGAACAATTCACCAGGGATCGCATATGTGCCATGATCAAAAGGACGGTCATCGTTTCAACGGCTTCTCTTGTTCTGGCAAAATATGGCACAACCGGAATGATGCTGTTCTGTTTGTCATGTGAAAATCTTCCTCCGAAGCCAACAATGAACAGCTATACATTGAACATGACTCGCATTTTCTAAAACTGCTGCCAATTCAGAGCATCACATGATACTAATACTCTATGATACTACAGGCCAACAGCTAAAAGTGATCTATCCCTTTGCATGTATAACTCAAAAAAGTGAATCAAATAAAGAACTCCAAAGATTCAGATGTTCAATTTCCCTTTCTACATTTTCCGTAGCCAAGTGTATGCAATGAACACATGAATGAACTAAGCTGTAAACCGAGACATGAATAGTGATGTGGCCGGTCTATGAAATACAGAAGCCCCTCTCTATAATCCCTATCATCATCTTTCCATTTCGATGTCACAGCGCTGTCATGGCAACCCTCATGGCACCCTCTCGCCTCATCTCTGCAGCTTTGCCACTGCCCCGGAAATACATGTAAACTTGCTGCAAATTGGTTGTTCAAATGGAAAAAATATGTTAGCTCAAGTAAGCCACATTGCAGCACTTTGGACAACCGATGTAGAGTACCTGGATAACCCATATGCTGAGGAGTGATTCAACACAGAAAAGTCCAAAACCAATGAAGTAAAAAATCTGCATGTTAAGAGCAGCCACAAGAAAATCATGTATATTTCAAACAGAAAACCTTCTACTCAAATGTTCTGCAATTTTTTTCCCCAAAATGTAGGACAATTTTAACTTCTCATAACAATCACAAAGCCATTAGTAACTTAAAACTAATTAAAGGCTTCCAACTTACCCCTACCAATGCGTGGTCACCCAAGAGATCGATTGCGGGCAAAATACCACTGCTCAGAATATTACCATACATATAGAAGAATGTCAGCTCACAGTACAAATAATTTGGTTCAAAGTGATTATCTACTAATATTGAAAATGTACATAGGGTCCAGACGTAATTACAATGTGCAATTAAAAACCACATAAATAATCATTGAGCCAAATTTTCTAAAGAAACAAACATGAAGTCCAAGGAGGGATGATCTCAAGATCTTAAAAAAAGGCGAGAATCCTTTAGCATTGCAGCAATTCACTCATGATGCTACCATTAACTTTCTTCTTTCAGTGATAGCTGAGCTTATGGCTAAATGAAGACCAAAAAAATGAACGAAATATTTATTCAGATAAAAGTTTAACTAAGGAGCAAACTCACGCAAGTGATTTCCCCTTGAAAATAATAGGGGGTGCAACAGCAGCAAAGATGCAGAAGCCAATGTGGAGCTGTACAGGGTAAAAGAAGAGATCAGAAATAAATGTTAACTGAGCATGAGTATTTTCTTCCTCCTTTTTATTGTGCATACCAGAAGGCAAGAAACAAAACCATGTTAGAAACTCACAAGGTAAAACATGAAAAACCATCCAAACTTGAGAGCGCTATCAGTCCTGAGGAGATTTTAATAAAGGTACATCAGGGGAAAAATAAAAAAATTCAGAAATAAATAAGTAAAAAGCGATAGTTTCTAGGACTTCAAACAGAAAGAATTTCATGCACAGGCTGTCCCAAGTAGCCGGCAATCCACAATCAAACAGAGACAGTACCTCATAGCACGATAAAGGGGGCGATACCATAGCACATATCCCCCAGGGACCCCAGAAATGAAGTAGATGATGGCAAGAAACCAAATTGTTGGACCTGGAAATAAAATTAACAAAAGAGAATGAAAAAAAGCTAATCAAGGATAAGATTTCTGTCAATGGTCCAATGGTCATAGCTATGCAATATTCAAACCAAACCTTCTCCCTTAATCCAGGCTGTGGTAACAGCTATGATATTCCAGAAAAGGCATAGGACCAAACCTGCAAAGTTACAAGAAAGATAAACAAAGCTTGATATACTTTACGAACAACATGACCATAATGCAACTAGATTCCAAATAAATTGAGGTAGGGATGAAGCTTATAATGCAACTAAAAATTTGAAGTTAGTTAGCAATAAAAATTCATGTAAAAAGCATAGTGGTAGACGCTTATGACGGATGCTCTTCCCCTTCCTCGCATAACCCTCTTAGGAGAATACAACAGATGAAGTTTCAAAACAGACATCATCATATGATGTTTTATTACTCCATATGATAGGGGACATTAATTATCTTTCTCAATGGAATATTTTGTATTCCACAATGTCCCTTCAGTTCAACAAACACTAAAAAATAAAAGAAAGAGAAACACCTGCTGCCACAATTCAAGTGTCTGCTAGCATTTACACTGTGTTTCTTTTTTCTTCCCTAGTCCCTACCCTAAAATTATCTCACATATGCATTACTGTTACCCAATCCATTCAGCATAAAGTGACGTGCACATAAAAACCTAGAATTATGACAACCTTCTTAATACTCTGTATTTGGTTCTATAGCAGTTCTAAATTGAAGTACACTTGCAACATCCGACATATCAACAACATATCTCTTTCAACTGGAGAGGTGGACTTTTACAACAAAAAAGATACCTGTCCGCTCAAAAAAAATAAAAATAAAATAAAACCAACAAACTAGAAATAAGAAATAAAATAAATGCAAGAGCCCTTTCTGCCCTTGGACAATAATTTCAACAAATAATGGCAGAAGTGGCCACCAAAACAGATGACAATGATACATCGAGTAAAAGTGAATTGAAATTGAAATATCTCACCTAGCAAAGTAGTGAAAGCAACATATTGCATCTTTTGCAGGTGGATTGGTATTTCATTAGCAATATCATGATGGATGATAGGAAAATATGGTGGCCAGTTTTTATCCTCTATAATGATTCCGGCTGCATTAACAATAGCAACACACATTCATATCTCTGCATCTATTTAAGAGTACAGAAGTTAACTGAATCATCAAATACAAATTAGAAGCATCACAGGAAGTTCACATGCCTCTTGCAATTGCATCTTCTTTGCGTTTTAGCTCCTGCAAGAAAAAAACCTTCAGCATTGCATGGTTGCAACATTCAAGTTACTGAACTGAACACACATCATAAACTCAGGAAAAGATGAATGTAACAGAAATTTAAAGTTTGCAGTTACACTATTACATTTGCTGGCAGGACAAGTTTGATACATCTTTTTATTTAACATTGAATCAGAACCACAAACAAGCATAATCCGGGCAACTGCAATCTTACAGATTAATCAACATTCACGTCTATTATTATATGGTAAGATTTCTAAACACTTCCAAAAACAAGAGACCTACCTGCTCCCGCCTTTTCAGTTCGGCTTCTTTTGCTCGGAGTTCCTTTTCCTTAGCTCTCAAATCCTACAAAAGAAAAGCAAAAGCTATTAAATTAGAAAGAATTTCAACTAAAACCTTTGGAAAAAATGCTTCAGCTACAGATTAAATTTAAACTTATTTATTAATACCTTTCCAGAATCAAGTGGGATATCAATCGTAGCACCACGGTCATATGGTTCTGGAGGAAGTGGTGAAAGCCTTGAGGTCGCAGGTGGAACACTTCCAGGATTCTGCAATTTAGGAAAAACATCACAAACAAACAACAACGACAGAAAGGCTAACATAAGGATCTCCATAAGCTAAATAAATACCCAAGATCATATATGTCTGAAATGCATATCCAGCTAAAAATAAGAAACTGAAATGCATAATTACTGCTTCAGTTTTGCAGAGCATGTAGACAAACCACAATATTTGAGGGTCTAATTTGCAAACAGCTACTGAAATTATACTTATCACAGTTACCAAATGAGGAGGGGAAAAGGTAAAGGTAAATAGAAACCTTGAAGGAAAAATTACCGGTGTAAAAAAGGCACCCCCACCATAATTGGATTGTCCTGACCCTTTCCTCACAGCAGGGTCCTAAATTACACAAAAATTAAACAGGATGTATGAAGCAAATCAATATGAAGGTGTTCAAATTCCATTTCAACAGCTCAAGCAGATTGATGTGTAGTAAACCAGATGAAAAACATCGAGTAGATTAAAATTGACAGAAATATCATCTACTGCTACTTAGTTATCTAGTAGGATGTCGAATCTTCAGCAAACTAACACCCTTACACAGTGCACTTTACTCAAATATTTTTAGATACGTGATCAAGGGAACTTGGCACCAGAGAGAGAGTGGGACCCAACCCATGCTCAGAAATCTGAATTAACATGAGATTCAATCCCCATAAAAACATCTGATCATAACCTAGTCATGAGTCATGAGCTGTAAAGTGTAAAAGAAAACTAGAAGCGAAGGATAGCACTTCGCAACCACTTAAACATTCAATTGCAAATGCCACTCGGCGATGCAAAGTACACAGCAACTTCTGATAAACAAAGGCAACAGAAAGTAGACAAAGATATTCCCATACACGACAGAAGCTCAAGCTACATTGTGGCAACGAAAACCCACCATGTCGAGATCACGCCAATTTCAGCGTCGATAACATAAAATCCGACGGATCTATAGATTTCGTAGATCAATCAATACAAACCAAAGCCGGAGGCAACGAAGAGATGGAGAAATTCAGAATGACGAGACGTGCGTGGTTGTCATTTCACACCACCTCACGAGTTTAAGATTCAAAAACTTACCGAGAAAGGATTGACCTCATCTTCTTCGAAGGGGTTCGAATCGTAGCGATTCATTGAATGGGGGAACGCGGATTGCAATGGCCAGCCGTGAGCAGATCTGGATTTGGAGGAGTCAGATAACTCAGATTGTACCGAGTGGTGAGCGAGCGAGCGACAGAAGCGGTTCAATATGAGAGGAAGATAAACTGGTTTCTTTTTTGTACTCCTAACATGCAATGCAAAGAGAAAGTTTGCTTCATGGGAAAATTAAGTAATTAATAGATGCACAACACCTTTACTTATTAATACTTCATCCATCCGTTTATAATATTTAATTTATAATTCTTTTTATGAAATTATAGATATTAAAAATCAAAATTTATATATATATATATATCACAATTTAAAAATTTAAATTTTTTAAATAAATTTTTTATAATTTTTTTATAATATTAATTAACGTGTATATATGTTAATCTTTAAAATTAAAATTTAAGTCGAACATTGAACTTTAAACAACAAAGTTAAGCAGTATAATTTTTGGCGGAGGGAGTATAAGATCGCGCGGTTGGCTTGGCTTGGCTTAAGTTTTAACTCATCAGAAGGTCTATTATTGGCACCAGCCTTCTGATTTTGAATCCAAAATTTATTTTCCATTTGCTGTAGGTCTAAAATTTACTAATCATTTATTATTATTATTATTATTATTATTTACGAATCAGATCATTTTTTGTATCTATTTCTATGCTTCTCTCTCTGTTATAACCAAAAGTTTTGTGTGTTGTTTTCTCTTATTTTATTTGGCTAATACACTTACATTCAGCTTATAATGAAAAACATACATTTTGTAAACGTTACTTTGAGTGTTGACTTGGAAATAAATAGTATAAGGAATTTATCCATAAAATAATTTTATTGTCAAAAATATTTTGCGTACTGCCAGAACATAGAAAATTTAGCATAAAACAATTTTACTTACCATCATCGATCTACGTACACACATTAAATGCAATCCAGCAAAACAGTTTATTATATTTTAAAACCTTGGGAAATGACTGGTACATCTGATCATTTCCCCTCACAGAGTGATAATTAATCAAGACAAACAATGGTAATTAAAGACAAACAATGGTAATTAAAGAACTTTTGATTGCAGTAGCATTTCTTCCCTCCTTATCGGTCACGTCACGTAGCCGGGGCCCAAGCAGAACCCTAACTTGGGTGTGAAGGAACTTGGGTTGCCGCTTTAAGTATCATCTCAAACGCACTCTGTATACAAGCATGAATCTTTTGCGTGTCTATGAATTCCTTTTCTGCTCCTATTGCAATCCTTAAGTTCCCCATATACGTCATTATCCCAAACATCAGGCTCTGATCAGAAAACAAAATTAAATTAACGCAGATGGTCTGTTAATTAACCAGGAAATTAATTACTATATATATACCAATAATTAATTAACGTGCATATATATTAGTTAAGCTAGTATCGATCGGGAATGAACCTGAGGACAACCAGCTAGCATAAAATAAAAGCCCTTGACGGGATGATTTGCAAAAGCCATATGTTCCTTGGGTCCAATCATATTTGTCACCAATATGCTCGAGTTCTTTATTTTTGCGCGCACCAATTTCGCCCCTCCCTGAACATATATTTATATATATAGACCAGTAGGTAATTAACTACTACTGTTTAAAGTAACCAGCAAAATTTAAATTTGATAGTACTGTATTATACCTCAGGGCCTTTGAGTTTGGTGACGGTTCGCAAGAGCCATCTGTTGAGGTAAGTGCTAGAGGAAGCTCGTTTTTTGGTAATGGTCCGATGCACGTAGGTGACGAAATGCAAAGGATCTGATGAGGCTGCCAATTTTGGAGCTGTAGTACTGGACTTTGGTAACGGTACGTGAAGTGTAGAAAAGCGGTTCCCCCAGGGTGCTTTGGAGTCAGGTTTGAGCATCTCCGTCACCGGTTGGTAGCTTGACACATCCCGCATGTTCACCAACACGATCGCAGTCGTAGAGCTTGACCGCCGCTGCTGATGATGATCACTGCTCATGGTTTCCATGTAAAGCTTACAACCCAGAAATATGATCCCGACAACAACATCATTTACGGTCACTCCCATGTTGGTCTTTATCTGTTTGATGTCGGAGTGCGGGAAGGTGAGGGATGATATGGAGATGGCAGGGTTAAGGTCGGCACGTCCGGATCGGATGGGCGTTACGCCGTCGGGCATTAGCGTGCTCTTTAAGGTGCTCCAGCAGAAATCCTTGAAACCGATGAAGAGTGATGAGAGCTTCTGTAGGCTGCTGTAATTATGAGTGGGCGTGACTACTGGTTTTCGGGCGGCTAGAAAGGAGAGGGGGATGGAAGGGTCATCGGCGCGGTGGAAGGAGGAGAGCAGAGCTCCCATGAGAGAGTAGCCATCTCCGAGCGCGTGGTGGAGCTTGAAGATGACGGTGCTAAGTGAGGCGGTGGTGGGATGGTTCACGATATGGATCTCCCACATGGGCTGCTGCGTCCGGATATTGAATCGTTGGCCTGACACTTGGGATAAATATTCGTGTAATTCATTGTCGTAGAGTTGATGATCAGGTGAAGTTTTAGATGGGAAAGTCGGGATTTTGATGTGATTTTGGAGGTTCACTTCTACCCTCTTCCACCCCCTTGATCCCTTATTGTCTGTAACCTGCAGAAAGAGTCAAAAAACGATATTAATCGATCGACGAGGATTGCATATATATATAGCTAGGTAGGTATATAGATATGGTGTGATGATGAGGGAGGATGATTGACCATGATGGAAGAGAAGCGAGGGTGAACAGGGAGGAAGACATTGGCGAGCCAAGGCATGATTTGGGAGTCATCAATGGGCACTTCCAATTCAAGGACCACGATGATGGAGAGTGAGAGCTTGGAAGTATTGAAATATTCGCCCACAGGACTCACTGCCGCCGTGCAACTCTCATCTTCTATTCCTTTTCCCACTTCCATTACACTCCTTTATGGTACTAATTATAGAGATTAGAGAAAATTTAAGGGGCCGGTCATGACAACCAAGACTCCCTCCCTACCTACCTAGCTATGAATGATTCATATATCAACCTCTCCAATCTTCTCTATATATACACAACTGAAAAATAATTAAATAATTCTTGCACATCTATATATATATGTAATATACATGCATACTCCCTCCTCAACAAATATTACTCACTTCGTCCAATATTTATAAGATTTCATCCGTCCCAAGAGTCATTGCACACATCAAAATATTTTTATCCCAAATAAAATAACATTTTCTCCTTGTGTTTTATTTTAGTCAACTTCTACCCTTGTAAATGCATGTATTTACGGAGTCTAGTGAGTTGGTTGGGAAGGGTGAGAATAAGTTTGGGAGAGGGTAATGATGAAAGTTCATGTAAAATGAGTTAATGACAAAAGACAATCTTTAATCTTCACAAAAAAGCTAAAAACGACAATCCACTTTAGACAAAGTAATTTGTTTGACTCGACGAAAAGACTAAATTGTGCAAAAGACTGTAAAATGGTAAAACGATAATATAAAGCAGAAATAACTTTTTGATCTTAAAAGGAACAGTGAGATAATAAGCAAAATAAGTAAAAGCTTCATTGAAAAAGGAAATGTGACAATTTTTGTGAGTCGTTTCAAAAAGGAAAATGCAAAAATTTTGTGGGCAGACGGAATACTATATATATATATATAGTTTACTTTTTGATATTTATTCGATATTTTTTAATAAACATTTCAATTTTGGAAGGCATGTAGTTTATATCCAGATTAAAGACACGTATGAATATTGTCATCTGTATTTCTTTATCTACACTTTTAAATAATTTATTTTGTTTATTTTTTATTGGTAATAATCGAAATCATATAAAATATATATGTATATATATATATATATATATATATATATATATATATATATGTGTGTGTGTGTGTGTGTGTGTGTGTGTACGAAAATCAAACTCTAAAAATTTTGGTGGCTGATATCAAAGCTACTTAACTGTGTTTTAAACTTTGGGAATTCACTCATAGCTAGTGCCTTGCTTGTTGCTTTACCAAAGAAAGAAAGTACTAGTGGCCAGGTATTGGTTTCGAATAAGTTCCATATCGCTCGGAAGGGGACAGGCCTGATTCCTAATTTGAAACAACAATATCAGATTCATAATCATGGTACTGTCTGCGTGTGGATGAGGCTTCCGATTCTTTAAAATTAGATAGAACAATATCAATAAGCTTAACGTTTCTTGGAAGGGGAGGCTTCGGATTCTCTTGCAGGAAAAAGCTTCTATTGGTTATTTCCGGACGCTTAAATTCCTTTTGGAAGAATAAATTTCATGTTTCATTGAGAAAATGCTTCATATTGATGGAGGGAGAAAAGTTAGAGCCGAAAGAAAAGGATGGATTGTGCACTGTGATTTTGGGTTGATTGATGTACTTGTACTTCTTGTTTGATACTGTCTTTGGTTTTATACATTTGATTGTGCTGTGAAGAAGAACAAATATTGACCGAAGATTTTAGGGTGAAAATGTAAAATAAGCATGTAAAATCGAAAGTAATAAAGTAAAATAGATAAGAAAAAGTTCTCTTGAAACTAAACAAACGTAGCACCAGTTTTTATGGGACCTCCTAAAGACAATACGTTAATGTATCCTCTCTTTTTTTGGATGGGGAGTACTGTCTCTGACACATGGATCAAGACAGAAAATGTCTGTTGTGTGCTGGTCAAGTTAGTACTTTAATTAGGTTAATTAAATTCCATGTTTAATTATGGTTCTTAATTATCTTTAATCCACTTAATTTTTAGAGTATGTTTCACTTCTACGTTTTAGTGATGCCAAAAGCGGTACTGATTGAACTAACAAGCCCTAAATCAATCTAAAACATTTCATTTTTGAACTGTCCCAGAAAAATTAATCACTTTCCTTAAAATGAAACTTCTTATAACATACATCGTCAATCTGAAGTTTATACTTTGAAGTGTGCTGCTTTTGTTACCTGAACGGTTCTTAACGTTTGCACTTTGTTCCCAAACCACATCAAACTTAATCGCCAAAGAATTGAAATAAACACCCCACAACCAACACCAAGACAACCATAATCTGCGAGGAGACAAATAAATCATCATAAACCTCAATTACAAATCGTGAAGTAGCCTCTGTCACATGTCCACAACAATCATACTCTTATGGAGGAAACGAACCTCTAGTACTCCTTACTGGCACTGAGTCTACATGCTACAGCACAAGAATGACTTCATTTAGTCAAGATATCAGCATCAGATCATATGTAAACAATCGGGTTAGCGACATTTCTACAATTACATGATTTCGTAAACGAATAATAAGATTATCACAAGCAATGTGGGGTGGACAACCCATCTATTCACGTTCCTTGCAACAACATTTACCTTAACAATCTTCATGGGACAAGATCAGCAGATTGGTTACTGAATTTCCAAACAAAGATTACCACCTGGTTGCTTCGCATGTTAGTAGCTACCGTCTGCAGTCTCTTTACAGTTTTGGAATATCTTCCCAAAAATGATTGCTCAGATCAGCAACTCGACCATTCCCAAAACCGATCACTGGAATTTCTGTCCCCATTGGATGTCAATCCCCAACTGATTCATTACTTGGTCGCTCCCTCCTTATCATGTCTAGCAGGTCTTGAACAACTTCTGACATAGCGGGTCTAAACTCTGGCTGAGTCTGCAAAATCATGCCCCACATTAGGTGGAACCACCATCAAGCAGGCAGCTTGGTTCTTTTTGCAAACTCAAAACTCCATCACAGCATTAAGAAAATAGAAAAGAACCAACCAACGGACAATGAATCCAAAGTCCAAACAAATCAAATCTTAGTGATCTCTACATCCCTGTAGATACAATACACGAGACCATGCAGCTAAGGAATCATAATTTTGTGACTGTTTAAACTCATGTGCGGCAACTATAGATCAAACAAAATTTTGACTAGAATCAGGGAAAAAAAAGACTGAAATAGATTAAGAAATGAAAAACAAACCACGGTCAGCTAGAAGTTGCGGTTCTCGAGAATACCTGAACACATCGGGAAATTATATCAGCAAAGTGGGATAATGACTTGACATGATATTCCCCTTTAAGAGAAGGATCAACCATCCTTGACAAGGCATCAATATCATGCAGCTGAGGAATTGCCCATCTAACGAGAAACTGTTCCCCTCGACTACGTGTCCTACACAATATTGGCAAGAGAGTCCATCAGTGGCCAAAAAAGGAGGCACAAAATCTTAGTTGAACCTCTCCCCTTTACCTGTCATGAGACTTCCTGCCTGTCAAGAGTTCTAACATGACTACCCCAAAGCTGTAGACGTCGCTTTGGGAAGTATAAATTCCTGACTCAAATTCTGGAGCTCCATAACCGTAAGTTGACAAAAGTTGGCCTGACAACTGAGGGACCAAATATTTCTTCATTTTAGCAGCATGGTACAAGACATGGCCATATTGTTACAATTTAGCAGTGGGACAATACTTGGTGTGAGAGTGAACTTGCTTTTCCACATCACTAATTGTACAAGAGCCAATAGAACAGCAAGGTGAAAGAACAATCTTATAAATCTTTGAAAGACCTGCTGTTTCGTTTTAGTAAACCGGGAAGCAATTTCTTATTGTTTAAATAATATCCTTGGTTCATTAAACATACATAATAAAGTCAATGTCTAGTGGTTAGAATGAGACTTGTATAAAATCTATATTCTTAGCTTATCATGAAACCAGGTTTTCCAGCAATATGGCTCTGAAGCCCCAATCTGTGTGTGTGGGTGTTTGTTCATTGCATTGGTGGACTGGACACTAATAACTGCCTGCATAACATCATTTCCTTTTTGCTAAAACCAATGACCGTGATAAAGTAGTTGTGACACTAATCCAGTCTTGTTGCCTTTATAAAAACTCAGTAAACACAGGGATAACAAAACTCACCTGACTTACGGAGCCTGATGATATCAAAGGAGACAACCCACAGTCAGAGACACGAACACTGAGATCATCATCAAGGAGAAGGTTGGCAGATTTGAAGTTCCTGTGCACGATGGGAGGTTGGCAAATCTCGTGCAGATACCTTTTCAAGAGAGTGCAGAAGTTCACCATTAAGAAAAGGTAAATATAAAATTATACTATCAACTGAAGATATCAAAAGAGAAATCTGAACCACAAGCCCCGTCTAAGGCCTCTTCACTTATTTATTAGGGTTTTCTTGGGCGGAGGGATAATAGGATAACTCCCCCCCCCAAGAGAGAGAGAGAGAGAGAGAACCACGGTGTTATATGGATTTAAGTATATCTCATCCTTTTGATGCATAATACCAGAAAGATGCAAGGAATACAATATGATGATCTAAAGTCACCCATATATATACACCCTAGAAAATTGAGGAAAAGGTAAAGTCATTTCTGATGTGCAAGCACTTTTCTTCGGGGAACTAGAAGAGGACACAATGATCAAAGTGTTGTATCTTAAGGGTTAGTTCACTTACTCCAATGCTCTAGCAGCTCCAAGTGCCATCCTGATGCGGGCTTTCCATGAAAGCTTTCTTCTGAATTCATCATCTGAATGTAATGCATCTTGCAGGCTGCCATTGCTGCAGTATTCATAGATCAACAGTTTTTGACCATGCTCTGAACAGTAACCCATCAGCTCAACCACATTTGCATGCCTGATACGGTCAATACTGTTTACTAGCTCAATAAACTCAGCATCCTTCTGGTGACTTGAAACCCTTCTATCGAGTTTTTTTACTGCGAGTAACTATAAGAAAAGCAAGAGATCAGAAATCAGAAAAGGGAGTAGACTTTACATATCAAAGACTGAAAAAACTTTGATAGCAGAGCTGAAAGATTCATTTCAAACATGTCCTACGGTCCAAACAAAGATAACCGAGAGACGTAGAATACAAGCTTCAAGCGTTCGGATTCATGTATTATTAATTAATGCCAAAATTAAAGTGTTAACAGCCCTAATAATGGAGGAGATGAACATTCACAATGTAGTAACACAAAGGATCTGCTTAGTTTTAGATTTGATTGGACAAGAAAATAGAAGAGCAAGCAACAAGCCTGGGCCTACAGCCAACAAAAAGATTGAGCCCATACCTTGCCACCAGGGACTTCTGCCCTGTAGACAGCACCTAGCATGCCACTGCCTATAAGATTTTCTGGAGAAAAGCTGTTTGTATACTGTTGAAGTGCTGCAATTGTGAAAAATCTTGCAGATGCGGTTAGGTTTGAAGTTCTGGATGAAGACTTTCTGCCACTAACTTCAGCAGGTGCAATTGGTTGCACAATGACCTTCTCAGCAGAAGGTGGTGGTGGTGGTGGTGGTGGTGGAGGGGGAGGAGGAGGTGGTGGTGGTGGTGGAGGCATTAACATCATGTCACTCATGTATATTTCATGATTGTGTTGCTTTGGAACTGAGCTCACCCTTGGCACATTTCCCACTTGCTCATTCCCAGGCTTTGCCACTGCTCCAAACCTTCTCTCCTCTTTTTGTGTACTATCATTAGGTCTTGCAACTGCAGCTCTGGGCACTGGGTAAACCATAATACAAAATATCAAGTTTGAATGATTGAAATTATTACCACGGAGAAGTATCTTCTCTACTCATGAAGAAAATTCATTTACCTTTCTCTGCCTGAGTAGTGGGTAAGGATCCATTACCTCCAGAAGCCTCTCGGTTGCCTCTATATACTCCAACTTGATGTCGCTTGAAAATTCTGCTAGCCTCTTCTCTTCCTCTACTACAGCATTTTGGCATAAAAAGCAAAACTGCCAATGCTAAGACAATAAACAAAAATACTCCACCAATCGATATCAACACCACCTTTTTCATTGTAGAATGTTTCGTTTTGCCTCCAGAGGAGGATTCTCCGGCTGCAGAAGTCCCATTTTCATGTTTGCCAGCAGGCGGTCTTGGAGATGAAGAATTTGGTGCCAACCCAGGAGGAGAACGAGCTGGTAGAGGTGGAGGTGGTGCTGATATTGATGATGTGGGAGGAGATACAGGAGGAACTGTGGAATTAAAGGGGTTTCCATCTTTTCTGTGCATATATTTTTATGTAGAAAAAATGTGATGAGTGACTATTCAAGTATGAAAGTTCTACTTCAATTTAAAAAATATAAACATATAAATTTCATATGAAAGAATACTGAAGTGGTATATGGAAGCTATTCAGCCAGATGATCAAGAAAATGATGCATCATTTTTTATTGAGCTTTATGTTTGAAAACTATATACTAAATTACTAACACTAAAATTCATTCCTGCACTGACATAAAGCTCAATAAAAAACGATGCATGTTAATGCTACTCCTTTGGTTCAACGAAGTCAACTTAGGTGCCCATGTCTTTCAAAAAAATAAACCAGATTGAATGACAAACTTGAGAAACTAAAGTTAATTTAAGGATTTAAACAGAATTGAACTTAGTGTTTTCGGGCGAAATTGATAGCGTGGAAAGTGAGAAGTGCATAAGACAACACCAAAGAATCTTTGCATTTGGGCCGGTCATGTTGGTCCTGCTGCTTTTGTTCATGAAACCATTGCCCAAACTTCAGCTTAGTCCCGTGTTTACAAGAAGTAACTAACTCAAATGATATGACACACAAACATTACAAACTAAATTCTCTCCTATGAGGAAATTTTAAAGACAATGAGTTTGATTATGCGCAATGCTAGTGCATTTTGTCATCAGACATATGCAGACATGCACATGCACAAAGACCGGAATTTTTTTGACCTTTTAAAAGAATGCAGGAAAATCAGAAAAATTTTAATTGATGAATTGTGGGGTAGATTGATTTTCAAACTTCACTAACTGGGAGGAACCTACAAGACCACAGCAGACTTAGGCCTCAAGGTATTATGCCAAAAGCACAAGGTAGATATACACGCCTAAGAACTCGTAGCAATTTGGGAAGTACTTAAATGAAGTTCTAAAGAAACGTTTTTAAAGTTCTCCAAATTATCTATTGACACATCATTTTTTAAGGTGATCCACTAGCTATGGGGCCATTATATTATAGACTAGTAAAAATCTAGTTGTCAAAATATGAAAGGAGAAACATCAAGAACATTACATATAGAGCTTCATTTATATTTTCTCCTGACAAGTTTTAATGAATCAGAGTGAATCTAAAATTCTACAACACACAAGCATGCACTAATCAGAACCGAACATTCAATAAAATTTAAGAACTGCACCCTATGCCCTAACAAAGTCAATAGTTTTGTATATTTGTGTATGTGTCAAGACAAATGTTAACTCCTTTTCTATCAAATGTTCTGTCATACTGATTATGCATCGTTGTTATGCAGATGCAGAGAATCTTAGGATGAAAACATCAAAAAGTAAAATAACATTCAGACTCAATGTCAACCATAAACTGGTCTGCAGTAACAGGACAGAGAGCATTTCTTGTTTTGTCAGCTCAGTTTTCATTTTATTCCTTCTGATTTCCAAAATTTATGTATAAAAGTGTTATGTTAGACAGAAACGAGAAATGATAGTCCTCTCCTAGCTTCATCCCTTCTCCTTTGCCTTCCTTCCCCTGTAAATACAGATATTGTGTTTAAAGAAAAAAAGGGTGATGCTCCTCTTTTGCCTCTGTTCACCCACCCCCCCAATTTTTCCCCTAATTTCCCCCCTATTTCCCAAGTTTAACTGGGTGCACCTAAGGAAAATGACTATCCCTGAAAAGGCACCACGGGTTTAACAAAATAACTACTATGATGTTAGCAACATGATATTTAACATCCAAATATTCTTGTGAGAGTGAGAATTAGATTTACAATTTAAAAGAGTAATTGAATTCATGGGTCTTACCTGAAATTTGGGATGCTCAACAGTTTATCTGGTATGGGTCCGGAAAACAGATTGTTCTCCACATTCCTGTTTTAAGGAAACATTAATAACAATCATAATAGTAATAATTAGGAGTATTTATTGTTATGATTATAATAACAATAATTTTAATAATATGATGATGATGATGATGATACGAGATAATAGGAATGATAATAACGAAGATAAATGCAATAGTAATTGTAAAAGTAATAGTACTAATAAATGAATCACTAAACATAGAAAAGAAACTACATGGTCAGCAACATACAGGTCTCTCAAGGGAAGATCTTGCAACACATCAAGTGTCCCTGAAAGCTGATTGACCTGCAAACGTCTGCCAGACAAGAAGTCAGCTATCTAACTTCTACAGGTATTATATCTACACTTTTTTGGCCTTGTCATGAGGAACAACAAGAGAACTCACAAGGTTGTCAAACTTGACAGATTCTCCATAGAGGAAGGAAGCTGCCCACTTAAGTTGTTACTGGACAGATCCCTACATCAAGAAAGTGTAAGCCATACGGAACCCATACATGAAGGAGAAAGTTGATGAATATGAACTCACAGATTGACCAACGCAGTAAGCTCTTGAAATGCATCAGGTAGCTCTCCACTTAAGAGATTGTCATTCAGTGACCTGAAGTTGTGCAGGAACTTAACTGAGGATAACTCTGTCTAAGATTAAGCAGCCAAGTAGAAGGGGAACTTACATGGCAGTCAGCAATGTCAAAGAAGAGACAGAATCAGGGATGCTTCCACTAAACTGGTTGTCTGACAGAAATCTGCCAAAGGTACAATAACATGTATAACCCTGACACAGAAGCTGTTTACTGAAAGAAGCTGTTGTAATAAAGTGTGTTCAGACAAACATACAAGTTTCGCATGGTGACTGGCAAACTGGAAGGGATACTGCCTCCGATGTGGTTGTTGCTTAGATCACTGTAAAAGCAGAAAATGGGGTAAACAGAAACATCACTAAATATCACAACGACAAAACCATCTTAAAAATGGTTGTTTTTTGCAATAACCAATCTCAAATTGTACAGATCATAAATGACATACTGACATTCAAGAAGTAGTTACATGTTTGCAAACATATGAACATACAACCATTATCTAGTCAGCGATATGAAGGTATAAAGAAAATAATTTTTAATTAGCATCTCTTGTTACATGTGTGCAAATAAAAAAGAATGATAAATTGTTGCCTGGGTTCTCTACTTCTAACTTTACCTTCATGCAAAGAAAGAGTCCCTAATTTAGGACTGAAGAACAAACTATCTGATACTTGAGAGATAAGAATTTATCATAAAAAGCCAGCAGCACCTCTGAGCAGTTCAGTTTAACGAGAGATGGCACTCACATTGCCTGGATAGAAGAAAACGTCCCCAAGCTATCCCCCAGTTCCCCACCCAAATTAGCACCATTGAGGATTCTGCAACATCCAATCATAGGTCAATCAAGATATCATATATCGAAGAATGCCAAAAGAACAACAAATAAAGTAGGGGTTGCTCCCCTTACATGCTGATTATGTCTGATCCGTTACATTGTACACCTTGCCATGCTTCAGCACATGGGTCTCCAGCAGAAGCAACCCACCCAGGAAGGGCAGGGTTGCCTAATGCAGCATACAAGCTATTGATTGCAGCAACTAACATGATATAAGAAATACACTCAATTAGGTTTAAGCACTACATAATGGCATTAAAGCACATGAATGAATATTCAGAAGAAAAAAAATAGCACACATGACCCTGTTGAGAAGTTGTGGTTGAGAAAAGCTGATGCATTGCATGGTAACAAAGAACAAAAACAAAACGAAAAATGGGCGTCCTGGTATTGAAAAACTTTCTCATGGAACCTAAATCAAGCGCAATAGAATAAATATTTTCAAACATACTAGACCAAATTTTCGGAAGGGCGTTAACAAAGCTTTTATCCCAAACCAACGCTAAGATGAGTGACCACATCTCGCTTCTGTCAGGAGGTGGTGAGTCATACTATCCAAATTATGAAATTGGCATTAGAACAGAAGGACCTGAGCGGTCCTGAGCTTACACGAAAAAGAAAAAATAATGGGCGAAGATGGGAGTGAAGTTACCATCATCAATATTAGTGTCTGCCCGCGAAATTTCAGCTGCCCAGATCAGCACAAACCCCACAAAGACCAGTGCACAGATCTTCAAGCTGAAGCACTCTGCACCAGATCTATCACCACATCCCATTGAAGCCAAAATCAACTTCAGTGCCCAGAAAATGTGTAGAACTCTATTCCCCACCGCCAACCATTCGCATTAACCACTTCCGAATCGTATCTCAACCTGAGACCAGTAAAACTAGAGTAAGAACCGAATCAGAAGTGGCAATCACGGTCCCAATGCTCTGAACAGTAGTCGAAACAATAACAGTCAGTCAGAAGTGGCAAACTCTTGTTTCGTCGGAAGTAAACAGGAGCATGTCGATGAAACACGCGAATCCATGTACGGAAAATCAAATCCGAAAACAGGAAACGAGATTACCGAGAAGTGAAAGAAGCTGCATAAAGCTACAGGAAATGTTGAATGTAACTGGAGCGGAATGTGGCCAACGATGTGGGAAAAGGCTTGGGAAGGAACTTTAAGGAAAAATGTTAGAGCAAGAGCAAGCTTAAATTAAACTTAGGAAGTAAGATTCGGTGAACTTGCAATTGGCGGATGAATGCAGGGAAATCTCGAAAAGAGTTGCAGAGCATTGGAAATTTCGAAGGAATGGGGAGAAACAAAAAAGAAGATAAAAAAAGCAGGAGGAGTCCAAAAGGAAAGAAGGTGAAAGAGAAAAAGGCAGAGAGCAAAATGTGGAAGAAAAAGGTTGAAGAAGAGGTTCTGTGAAACTACGCGACTCTTTTTAATTGTTTTTTGGCATGGTATTTTTCAATGGCACGACCTTCTTTCAGCCTTATTGATTACCTGTGGCATGGCATCTCCTCAAACAGCTAACTGTAAAATTTGTTTAATCACAAATGCTGAAAACTTAAGGTTGTTCAAAAGAAAAAATGGAAATAAGAAAATACTAGTACGTGTGGTTTTTTAAAAAAGAAAAAGGGGGCAATAATAATAATAATAATAATAATGATATTAATATTGTTAAAAAGCGAAAAGTAAGGGTGAAACTAGCAATCTACCATGTTGTGCACGCAAGTGATGATGATACATTGTCTGTCTGTACATAGTTATCTAGTTGTGTTATTTGTCGTTTGTTAGTTGTTTGGCAAGGTAAGGCTGTAATGGCGGAAGGAAGTGGTGTGCATCCAGGAGCCTGGACTGGACTCGATCCATCGAGGGCGCTCACAGATTAGATTAGGAAGGATTTCAGTTCAGAAACCAGCAGTGTATGCTTGTGTTGGTGTTGGTGTTGGTGTTGGTGTTGGTGTGCGCGTGAGAGCGCGTGAGAGTGTGGAACCATCGAATCATTCACAGGCATAGCCAGCCGCCGGCCACTTCTTCTACACTATCAACCTCTACTCACGTGCCCACCCTATCCACGCAGTCCAGTCCACTTCAGCTTTTGGTTTTTACTTACTGGCCGCCTCAAGCTTATTTTTGGATGCGCTTAAACACATGTATTATTTACAAATTATGTCATTTTATTGTGATCTGCACTTAAGAAAATAACATAAATGGATGCTGTGCACGAGAGAAACAAATGAGATGTGAGGGAGACAAAAGTAAGCACATGGAAGGCAGAGAAATAAGGGCGGAAAGTGAATAAATAAATATATTATTATTATTATTATCTAATTTTACGTTTTTTCTACAAAATTCGTCATCCGGTTGTGTGAGGGTCGTGATCCTGCGATAGTAGAGTACTGATGCATCCTAGATTCATTATTCTTTAATAGGATAGTACTGATGCATCGTACCAAAATCATAATACAGTAGTATGAGTGATGTAATGCATTGTAGAAAATTAATGATGCGACAATGAGAAAAAATGATACGTGTACAAAATTCAGTAGTGCACTATCACTATGTGGAGAGGAGGGCATTCACTGCGACCCTCAACGCAGTTGGGCCGCGGTAGCTACTGCGGCGAGGGCCGCAGTGCACGCCGCAGTAAAAATGGCCGCAATATCACGCTCACTGCGGCCTCATCACGCACGAGGCCGCAGTAACCGTTTTCAAAAATTTAAAAAAAATGTGGATGAATCCGGATGAAATTCATCCGGATTCATCCACCTTTTTCCAGAAATACCCAGAAACCGGCGGTCAAGGAGGAGCAAGTGGCGGTGGCGACGGCGTCAGTGGAGCGGCGAAGAAGAAGGAGAAGGGAGGTAACAGAAAAGAGAAGGAAAAGAGAAAGAAAGAAAGAAAGAAAGAAAGAAAGAAAGAAGAAGAAGAAGAAGAAGAAGAAGAAGAAGAAGAAGAAGATGAAAGAAAGAAAGAAAGAAAGAAAGAAAGAAAGAAGAAGCAGAAGCAGACTGAAGAAGAAAGAAAGAAAAAGAAAACGGAAGAATAAGAAGCAGAAGAAGCAGACTGAAGAAGAAAGAAAGAAAAAGAAAACGGAAGAATAAGAAGACGATGATGATGATGATGATGATGATGATGATGATGATGAAAAGAAAGAAGAAGAAGATGAAGAAGGAGGAGACGAAGAAGAATGATTGAAGAATATGCAAAAAATGAAGGAATAGGCGGATGGAGAAACCCTAAAAAATGGTTTACTGCGGCCTTACCGCGGCCTTACTGCGGTCACTTACTGCGGCGTTGGCCGCAGTAACGCTTACTGCCACTAACTGCGCCGATTTACTGCGTCTTTGAGCTTACTGCGGCCCAAATCGCAGTAAGGGCCGCAGTAAGCTTGGTCTTCTTCACGTAGTGTATAGGAAATTAATGATGCACTAATGAAAAGTCAGTGATGCAGTGTAAGAAATTAATGATGCGTAATGAAGAAAAAATGATACTTGTACTTAATGATGCTCGTAGTGGAAAAAATAACGGACTCTGAAAAAATCATCAAAATATATGACATATGGGTCTCTTTCTCTTTGTCTTTTTTTTCTCTTTCCACTTGACTAATTATTTGTAAATTTTGATTATAGAATACAAATATATGAACTTTTTTAGAATATGAAAAAAATGAGAAATTTGAGAATGACGTTTTGATTGATATATGAAATATATGTAAGTAAGAAAATTTGAGAAAAATGTTATTTTATATAAAATTGATGATAGATTGATGGATTTAAGGTTGTTTTGTGTATTGATAATTGAAAAAGTTGGAAAAAAATTCTCAATATTCGTTACTGAACTGAGCCTTAAATCGTACTCCCTCCGTCCCCGAAAGATTGGTAGATTTATTTGGACACGGAGATTAAGGTGAATGTAAGATGTTTGTATATGTTTACTTAATTGCCCTTTAGTTGAGAGTGCACAAAAAACGAGGTAGAAAAAGTAAAGATAAAGTGAGGATAGTTTAGTAACTTTGAGAGTGGGAAGTTTCCTTTTAAGGAAAGTGATCAATTTTTCTGGGACAGTCCAAAAAAGAAATGTGTACAATTTTTTAGGGACGGAGGGAGTTAAGTCATAACATCAAATTTGACACTCTTCTTTCTTAAGTTTAAATAAGTTATTCAAAATTTAAATGATGATATGATTTGAAATTTTATCTCGTTATTTCTTCGAAAAAAGTTGCTTCATGAATGACATTTGGTGTAAAACTTTACCACTATATTTTTACATAAATTTATAATGTCAAATACGAGTAATTTTTAACATTTAATTGTCACTATAAATTTCAAACAATTGATCCCAAAATCCTTGAAATTAAGGTGATGATTGATTCAAAATTTAAATGAGGGTCAATTAAACTACCATATTTTTTGAGATGACATATTACACCAATAGTCACCAACCGATTGGGAATATTCCAGCTCGTTGGAGGATCAGAGCATCGCCGGCGTTGTTAATTAAAAACTATTAGGTAAGACCATTAATTGGTTCTAACACCATTTAACTAATCTAATTAATTAACAATTTTAAAAATTAAATAATTAGATTTTTACACAAATAACACAACTAATAATTTTACCCACTAATTGGTAAATAGACTCATCCGACCACCGCGTCATGACGATGCTAAAACCTCCGCAGATCAAACTGGCGAAACGTAAATCAAGACGGCCAAAGCAACAAAGGACCACATCCACATGCTTCACAAGCAGTGATTTTACCTGCTAATGTCGTTGCATTGTGAGCTCACGTCAGAATTTTACGAGCCGGGGCATGCTTCACGAGCAGTCAAATCTGGTGGCACGGCAACAAAGGATGCAGGTCAATGGTGATTAACATAATTAATCAGCAACAATTACAACATGATTAATTGGCTGAACGAGTCGATGAAGGTCGGGTCGGGCTTGATTCAGTGTCACGTAGATTTTTTATAGGTTCACGTAGACTTGTTTGCCCTCGTAGTTTATCCCACCTAGCTAGCTCAGTATACAACAACTACTACAAAAAAAAAACTATCAATTCCAACTTTGCAAGTCATGGCACCGTTTAATTGGTAATTCAAGGTTTGATCGGTTTGATCATTTGAATCGATAGTTGGACCGTTACTTTTTTATTAAGAGATGAGTAAAAATGATTTTGTTGTCATGTATGAAAGTAATCAGTTTAGGAAGAAATAAGAAACTAATATGATACTCTTTTCACATTTTACCTATAACCACCAAGAGACTCAAAAAAAAGTAGGGGTCTATAATAAAAATAAGAAAGAAGTATAAGATTTAGTCATCAATTAGCCTAATTTTAAAGAGTTAAGGTGATGATATTTTTTAACAAGAGGGCACTTCAATTCAATTTAATGTGTAGTTGAATTTCTACCCTAGAGCATCTCCAACAGTCTCCCCAAAAGTTTCTCTAAAATGGGGAAGCAAATGCCATATTCTTCAAAAAAATGAACTCTAACTCCAACAGCTTCTCCATTTTAAAGAACTATACATTTATTACAAGAATAAAATATTCTACATATTTGAATAATAATTAATGAATTATTTAGAAATAGAGGAGAGATGAGAGATGAAAAATATTTAAACCAATCACAAGTGCCCATAAAAAAGGAGAGAGGAGAGAGTTTTTAAAAAATTAGATCTGGGGAGCCTCTCCAAAATTTGGAGAATGCTCCAAATTTGGGGAAGCCTCTCCATTTTTTTGTCTCCTTCTCCATTTTGGAGAGTGGGATGGGGAAGCTGTTGGATCAAAATAATACTCTAAAATCTCCAAAAGTGAACATATCAAGAAATTTGGGAGGCTGTTGGAGATGCTCTAACAGACTAGGGAGCGCCGTTTCTTCTTCATCTTCTTTCCTTTTTTTTTTGAAGTTTCTTGTATCCTTTGCAACCATGCATGGTTGTCTCCTCCGCAGGCCAAGGAACGTGATGGAGGGGAAGACTAGAACCAATTCATGGTTCTTTCCGGCTTTGACCGGTTCTTACAACACCTCCTACAAAACCAATAACTGGGCCGGATCAAACGTTGGTTCGCGGTTTAATCGGTTGAACCAGCCAGTCCGGTCCAATTTTTTTATATAGTATATATCTGCCCATTCTTTCTTGTTACATAAAAGTGATAGTTTGGGTCACAGTTTGATTGTAACTTGGATACTACTTAACCGCTAATGTCAATTCGGGTCCTATTATTATTATTATTAATACAAACAAACAATCCGAAAATGACTTGGTTAGGTGCTCCGCCGTTGTTAACAGTAACAGTTACTACAGCTTCATCATCAGATTGGAGGGGGGAGGTCTCTTTTCACGACCAATGTTTGCACAAAAGTCCTTTTTTATCACTATTTTAAAAAATTGTCTTTTTTTTTACCATCGACGTTTTTTCTTTGGACCCTTTTTGCCATTCTCCGTTAAATTTATCACTGTGGCGTTTACGTGGCAAAAATTTTAATGAGCTGGCGCTTACGTGGTAATTCCACCTTGTACCTTAATATTTTTAAAAATTTACAAAATGACCATCTTCTAAACAACTCTTTCATCTTCATCATTCTCATTCACTATCCTTTACTACGCCAAAACTAACCTCTTGACCGTCGGCGAGTCCCCCACCCACCCACCCTCCTCCTTCACCGCCACTGCACCGTTCTTAAAGCCAATAAGAAATTCAATAAGAATTTCATCATCAAATCGAAAAACTGACCACCCTCCCTCCTCCCTGGCCAACCTGCCCATCGATCGTTGGCATCTCCAACCCAAGCCATGTCCGACACCACGCTTTTTGTTCCCCATCCCAGCCCCAAGCCATGACCCATCTCAACTCTCGTAGTCGCCTACCTACTCTGATCCCCACCACGGCGAGCCAACCTCACCCTAGCACCGCCTAGACCACCAAAGTCAACCCCACAGATTTCGTGGTTGATCGTCTGCAACTTATTTCCTGCATCTCGCCATTCTCCGGATTGTGGCAGGGATGGGGTGTGGTAGGTTCGGGAATATGGTAGGTCCAGGGCTTGGTGAGGTAGGGTGGAGCGGGACTACCTAGATCAGTGAGGGGCGGGGAGTATCGTGATTAAAAAAACACAGAGGCCGAATTTGCTCACTTTTAAAAGATTTGGACTAAATTGATAATTAAAATAATGATGTGGATGTCATTATGGAATATTCCAAGAATATTCTTTATGTTAACGGACTCAATGGTAAATATGGTCCAAAGAGTAAACGTTGATGGTAAAAATGGTCTAAAAAAAGCATCGATGGCAAAAAATGATTATTTTTTAAAATAATGGTAAAAAAGGACTTTCAGACAAACATAGATGGTAAAAAGGGACCTTTTCCCTTAGATTCGGGATGGGACTACGACTATCTATGGAGATGATGGAGATAGCTTTTTCCAACAATATTATTGACTTTATCTAAAAAACGGGTCAGGAAAAAAAGGCAAATCTGAATTTTTTTAGAAGGGAAAAAAAAGGATTTGGAGGTCCCATTTGTTTATTATGGAACTGGACTACAACTATTTGGGAAAGCTATAAAGCGAATTTGCACGTTAGAAATGGACACCGAGGCACGTGCAACGTCATGAACCAACGCCATATATTGAATCTAAGAGGAGGGTCTATTTAATTTAATTTGTACATATACAACGGAAATTGCATTCACACCATTGGTCTAGCCTAGGGGTGTAAATGGGTAGGGTATTTAAATGGTAGCTCAAACTCGAGTTGGGACTTATCGAGTCGATATCTATTGAGTTCGAGCTCGAGTTTGAACCTGAAATGAAGTTCCATAAGTTAACGAGTCGAGTTTGAGCCCAACAATACTCGACCCTATCGAGTATCGATACTTAACAATACTTATAAAACCTCTTGAAATTTTTTACTATATTATAATTTATATTACTTATAGTAGTATTGTGTTAATAGTAATAATCTTGATTAGTATTAAAATATCAATTTGGGTGTTTAAGTTATATAAACTTTATTGGTATTTTGTATTTTTAATATTTATCAATTATAATATAGTTTATAAAGTTATAAAACGGACCTATCGAGCTATTCGAACCGAGCTCGAGCTTACTTCGAACTGAGTTCGAGTCTAACATGTTAGGCTCAAGCAATTTGAGCTCAAGCTCGAATAATACCAATTCGGGCTCGGCCCGGTCCATTTACACCCCTGGTCTAGCCTAACCCTAGTGTGAGCCGAGGGAAACTTGCAACCAACAACAGAAGATCAGGTATTTGGACGCTGAACCAAATAACAGGGCGTGAATAAGACATGGATGGAGCATTCATTTCATTCAAACAAATGTGAGTATGAAATGACACTAAACTCAAGTCCAAGTTAGCGTATTATGCTCTGCGTGCGCTACTCTTCTCTACAGACTCTACTTTGTAGAAGAAAGTGGATTGGAGCCAGTGATGGACTGTTCACTTGGCTGGCTTAACGGGTACCAAATGTGCTACAAGCAGGCGCATGGCCCGTGAAGTAAATGCTAAGTGGCCCAAATTCAGGAAACCCAATAACAAAAGCACATATCACGATTTAGCCACTCAACTATCTGTTGAGCCGAATAAACCATCAAAGTATCAAATTTGTACCAATTTGGCCATTTGCTTATATGGCAAATAATTTTACATGGTAAAATATCACAAATTATCCAAATCTTTTTCAGTTCATGCAAATCAACTTTTATATTTCTACTCCCTCCATCCGCTTTTTAAGTTGCTAATAACTTGCTTCTTTTGTCCTTACCCTCTTTATCATCTTCTTCGAGCTTCTTTTTATTTGATCAATAATTAACACCATAACCAAAAAAATATTAACAAAAAGGGAAATTAACAAATACCCCCTAAGGTTTAGCATAATCTTCCCCCCCCCCCCCCCGCATTTTCAGAATCCTACAAAAACCCTCACGTGGTTTGTGAAAATATACAAAAATCCCCATAAACGTTAACTTCCGTTAGAACAATCAATCGTTAGTTTTTAGGTGTAATCACAAATTTGGACCCTAAAAATTTTACCCTTAATTATTTTATACTCCTACATTTAAACCTCCACCTCCACCGGCCTCAAGCCCGCCTTTCTCGACACCTCCTGCACCTTCCTCTGCCTACCGCACCAGCCTCTCTCCGCTGCCTCACACATCCTAGCCACCTCCGGCAACAATCTTAGCCCAGCCATTAACCTTCCTATCAATCACTAATTCATAATAACAATAATGATAATAAAAACAACAACAACATGCAAATAAAGATGGGAAAACAAAAATTAACATGCTTCATACCAGGCAACTGTCGTGAGACGAGAGGGCACCCGTGCCGCTGTGAGGTGAGGGTCTAATTGTGCCGCATATGACAAAGGCTTGGATGTGGAGATCTATGTTGATGTTAGAATGAAAGGAAGATTTGCAGAGTGGAGGGATTTGAAGAATGGGTTTTTCTGTTGGTGAATTGGGGATGGGGTTCCGTTTTGGGGATTTGAAGACTTTCCGATCAGATGGGATTTTGTACCCATATGATTTAGTAGCAAGGAGAAGCAGATTCGCCGGTGACTGTGTGTGAAAGGGTGGACTCGAGTAGGAGGGACACGAGGGATGGGCTACTGGTGGTTTCGTGAAAGAGGGGGGCCGGTGGTTTAGGGTCGACGATGGGGTGACGGGGGGAAGAGGTTGGCTGTGGAGTGAGCAGCGAGATGGGGGATGTGGTTTGGATCGAGCTGGAGTGCTGGTAAGGGAGAGGTAAAAATATATGCAATTAAAACTATTAGGTTAGAAATGTGAGATATAAAAGCTTTGGAGTACTGTTGAGGTGATTAAACCAGAAATCTAACTGTTGTTTTAACGGAAGTTAACGTTCAGGGGGTTTTTGTATATTTTCACAAACCACATGTAGGTTTTTGTAGGATTTTGAAAATGCGATTGAGAAAGTGGAGATTATGCTAAATCTCAAGGGTTATTTGTTAATTTCCCTAATAAAAGAACACCATAACCAAAATAGTGAACATTTCAAATCGAAACTTCTATACGGAGTATTACTTTTTGTAGCTAATCAGATGCAAATATATCTCCTTGTGGGACACGATCCTATGATCTCATCTCGTTAATTGGAAAATTGGAACTGAAATCGGTTCATCATTTTACATGATGTCGACTTACTCAGAAAAAGCGTTAGCTGGAGATGAGGATTTGTAGTGGGCGGCAGAATTCGACTCTGGTTTGAACTTTAGCAAAAGATCAAGATTTTGGTGGTTAATTTTTATATCTGGACAATAATTTGAGGAAATTTTGGTTATAGTGATGAATTGAACTGACCCGAAACTAGGATGCCTTTGAAGAATAGATCCCCCTCTGCTGCAATCGGATCGAGTCGGTCATTGATCAGACTTGACCAAACCGCGAAATCAAACTCAACTTCGTTATCGCTCCAACCACTATCATTGTTGGTGTCATTTGACACCTCATAACTGTTCCTATGAGACTCTTTTCCTTGTCTTTCCTCATTCTCGTTCTGGCCTTCTTCATCCTCAGCGGAGAACTCCAGATCAAATAAGGGTCCTTCACTGTTGTCGTCATCAATCTCCGCCGTATGGTGGGCAGTGACGTTGGTGGTCATGGTAACGGGAAGACTACTCCTTGGTAGGAAGTAGAACTAATCTGCAAAATTGGATTTTTCGGGAGGATGGTGAGGATGAATGAAGTATAAATATAGGGTTTAGTTCACATAAATAGAAAAAGATTGGGATGATTGTGAAATTTTACTAGGTAAAATTATTTGCCACCTAAGAAAACGACCTGCTAATGATCAAATTGGTGCAAATCTTGATACTTTGATGATTTATTCGGCCCAATATATCGACCAAATCGTGACAAAGTGGATAATTAAGTGGTTTATTTGTACTTTTTGCTATATTAAAGACGTACCTATTTATTTATTTACAATTTGGTTCTCAGGCCTTTTTAAAATATACCAAATAATCCCCAAACATTACACATTTAGTCTCTGCATTTTTTTTAAAAAAAAACCTTCAAAAACTGGTCACGGTAGAATAACAAAATTCTCCAACTAAATATGGGATTACCAGATGAACTGAACATATAATTTTAAAGATTTTTAATCAATGAATTTCAACTTTCCATCATTCATATTTTTTATATCTTCACACCACAATGATTAGGGGGCTTCAAAGCTGGTCATTTGGAGATGATTTTTTGACATTTCCCTACTTCTTTTTCACTAATGAGAAACCAAATATTTCACTAAAAAGAAATCGGACCTCCAGCTTTCACGCCAGGAGTGAAACTTGTTTCTCATCGTGAAACTTGGTTTAAACTCACACCAGGGCAGCCGAGGTCAAATATGGTTCACCTCTTCTTACGCGGACTCCAGTCGCAACATCTCGTCATCTCCTCTTGGTCGTCTTGCTTCCGTTTTACCATATCTTCCTCAATTTTTCTTTTCCCAGCTAAAATCGGTAGAAATGGTAGATGGGTTAGGTCATCTCGTCTTGTTGGAGTCCGTCTCGGTCGCCGGAGTTGTGCATTTCGCTCCCTGATGTGTAAATTTGAGCTCTGCTTACAGTGCGGCCACGAAATATGTGCGCAGCGTGCTTGTGCGCGAGCTTGTCGCGCACTTGCACAGCTGTGTGTGCACGGAGTTGTGCAGAGCTTGTGCGCGCATGCCTTGTGCGCCTGCAGAGTTGTGCGTAGCTTGTTGTTGGAGCCTTGAGGCTTGCGCACAGATTGTGCACAAGTTGTGCAGGCTTGCACAGGAAAGCATGCACAGCAGCGCCTGAGTTGTGCAAACTCACCCAAGAACTTAGATATGAAGAGAAGTAAGTTTCGATGAAGGGGAAGACTAATTTTGGTTGCAAACAAAACACGGAGTTGCGCAAAAGGAAGGAAAGTTGAGGCGGGAAACGCCAATGGTGTGGTGAATTCACGTGTTTTCAATTTCTAGTTCACGGGGCCTCAAACTTAACCCTCCTATTTTCACTTTTTTCACTCACCTCCAATTCACTCAGTTTTCACCTAAAACTTTTTGTTCACTTCTATGTTTGAAACCCCTATTGTTAGAATTTGCTGACCAAAAGTTCCGACTCACCAAAAACTGATGCGTTTGACTTTCAAATTTGTATTTAATTCAAATTTTCATTAGAAATAATTCATTAAAAAATCTTTAAAAATGTATTTATAAATTTGACGCATCAAATTATCATTGCATATAAAATATTTAACTTATTATGATACAATGTTGAAAGCAATAAACCATATACTAAAAACCAAATGTCCATCTTATTGGGAGTAATATGTAAGGTATTACTTTACACTATTTCGGCCTAGGGTTGTGTAACGAACCGAGTCCTTTCGAGGCCAACTCGAGCTTGAGCTCGAAAGAGCCTGTCGAGCTGTGTTTTTTCGAGCCGTTTTTAGGCTCGTTTATTAAACTAGTCGATCGAGCTCGAGCCTTAGAGATTCGCCTCGATGCGGCTCGCGAGCCTACACGAGCTCAAGCCTTAGAGGTTCGCCTCGATGCGGCTCGCGAGCCTACACGAGCCTAACTAACAAACGAGCCGATCCGAGTCCGAACTTATTAGATTTGAGCTCAAGCTCGGGAAATTTTACAATATTTTATAAAATTAATCTCAATATTTTGGAGTTTCACGAGCCAATTCGAGCTGAACTTTATAATCGAACCTAAACTAGCTACCCCTATAATCGATCCTCACGAGCTATCGAGCCGAGCTCGAGCTCGAAAAATCAGGCTTGATGTAGTTAGAGTCGAACCTAATTTTCACGAGCTCGAGCCTGCCAGGCTTGGGCCCGGCCCGACTCGTTCTCATCCCTATTTCGGCCCTTGCTTAACAGAATATCACAAATGCCGTTTTCCTAATGCACGATTTGTATATATTAGTTCTAGTTACGCGCTTTGCGCGATAATTGAGAGTACTGCATTAATTATATATTTTTTTAAAAAATATGATTTTATAATAATGTTCATACAGTTACAAATTACAACTATAATTAATAGGAATCATAAAAGAGGAAGTATAATTTTTTTTAAAAATAAGATAGCTATGTGTAAAGAAAAAAGGACAGCTATATAAAATGGGATAGCTGTAAAAAAAAGGGGACGATTGTATTCCAAGAAAACAGTAATTATCTAAATGCTAGGTGGAGTAACCGTACACATATAGTCACATTCATGAGGATTTATAATCTTTAAAATATCATCTTTTAAATCTCTAGAAAGTACTCCAATCAATAAAAAATATTCAAAATGCTTAGATTTATCGTCATTTTGATACAATATATCTGCATCATTTCTCAATGAAGGTCTTTAATTTTCTATTCGAATACATAAATCTGCTTTATTAATTTAAAAATTACCGAGTAGTAGTACTTTGCATGCTCATCATTACATCATTACAGCTAAGCTACAAGTTAAACTTTTGGTTTTCCTTTTTTATTGTGTGAAAAACTACAAGTTAAGTTTTTCCTTTTTTTATTGTGTGAAAAACTGCAAATTAACCGTTTGGTTTTCCCTTTCTTATTGTGTGAACCTTTTAATTTTCCTTTAAGCTTTCTTTGTACTGTGTTAGCCACAGGGGCGGACCCACATGGGGACACCTGGGGCACGTACCCTCAACAAAATTTTACAAATTATTGTTGTAATGGTAGTATATTTTGATGTAAATAAAGTATAGGGACTATTTCGAACAAAAGTACATAGTTTAAGAGCTCATTGATATTAAAGCAAAATACAGAGGGAGTTCACGCGTCTCCCATCTGGCTACTGGCGGAGATAATGGGTAAACGACAATTGGTGTCATGCTACTATGCATTCTCTTGCGTTCAAGTCATAAAACTCATTAATTTACCATAAAAGTCATAAAATCTGCTACATATTAAAAACGAGGTGCTATCAACCCGTACTCCGCAACGGGTGTATAGTAATTGATTAAATTGTACGTACTTTCACCATTCTAAAAAGATTCAATCGTATTTTTTATGGGTTATCGTAAAAAGATTTAATCATTTCTTTTCAAGTAAACCTATTAATATTATTTTTACCTTTTAACCATTAACTTTTCTTTTTCACTAAAAAGTTAAGTTTGTCTTATATGACAGTTTTACTTTATTACAATCAAGTCTTCAACACTTCTTAATTTTTATGTCCGGTCAAATGCTTCAAAACATTTTGAGATAGAGGTAGTAATTTATTTATACTGATATAACTATATTAAAAAGGCAAGAAAAGAAAAAATTATTGAGGATAATAGCTGATAAAGATTGAGGATAATTTTATATTCAATTTCATCACATGATAATGGAGAAGTAATATAAGATTAAAAGGGGAAAATAAAGTGCGTGAATGCATGAAAATAAATGTAAAAAGCAAAAATAAAAAAAACACATCTGTTTATGTGAAAAATAAAAGAAAACTTAAACTTTCAAAAAAAGCAATAAAAATAAAAAACCAAGAAAATAAGAGTTAAGAAGTGAAAAATTAATGGGAAAATCAAGAAAATATAAAATGTTGAAATTTTCAAATAAGATTGGAAACAATTGTGATCGATCTGCATAAGGAATAAAAGTAAGAGGTAGTAACAAAGCTTTGCAACTCAAATAACTTTTTCATCCCTACATGTAAAAAATAATATGAAAGAATTAAAAGATAAATTGGAATTTTTGAAATGAATATGATTTTTTATTTTTTTAAAAAAATAAAGATGTAAAAGGTGATTATTAACAAACAAAAGTTGGGAAAAAAACATGAAAATACAAAATGTTGAAAATGTCCAAATAAAAGGATTGAAAATATTTGAGATCGATTTGCGTAATGACTAAAAGTAAGAGGTAAGAATTCAATTTTAATTAGATAATTTATTGTATGATGTTTCTAAATGTTATATATATAATGTATGATGTTTGATTGATGTTAGATGTCTAATTAAAAAAAGGGACAAATTAAATAAACACACAAAGTTGTGGTACCAACTTAAGACTTGTGCACCCAACCACACACCACAAAAATATCCAAATACTGTAGCTATATGTTTCTAAATGTAATATATATAATAAGTTCTAAACATTTATAATATGGAACTAATAAACTATTTTTCTCTAAAACAATAAGAGTTTTAGTAATTTATAAATTTTAAATATTATCACAATATTTTGAATAGATAAAAAAAGTTAAAATATTTCTGATCAATTTTTTCAATTTTTAAATAAATTATGCTTTTATACTTGATATTAGATAATGCATATGGTTAACTATTATCCATTGTAACACCCTCCCCTTTCCCACATTTTTTTATAAATATTTTACTTGTTATTATAACCATTTTTATATTAAAAGTATTGGAATTATGGTTGTATAAAATGAATATTTGAAATTATCAGGTTTGTCTTCTAAAAAATATGCTTGGAAAATAAGAAAGCAATTTGTGCCCCACATGTCAAAATTCATGGATCCGCCGTAGTCACTGCTAGTCATCCTTCTCGTCTTTCACCTTCTCCTATCCTTCATATCTTCTCCGCTTAGGTACAACAAGTTTTTGGTTGTATGCAGGGCGGGTATAATGTTGTAATATTGAGAAAAAAACTGTTATAGATAATGATATATTTTCATGTAAGAAATGTGAAAATCATGATTAATATAAGTGTAAAATATAATTAGACCTAAAAGTTCAATAATATTGTAACATCGAGTAAAAAAAATCGTCATAGATAATGATATTGTTTCATACAAAAAATGTGAAATTCATGATACTTTCATGTAAAAAATGTGAAAGTAATGATTAATATAGGTGAAAAATATATTTAGGCCTAAAAAGTTATCATATTAGCTCTAATTCACCCCAATAAAAAAAGGAAATACAAAATCACATTATTAAACTTTAGCAACTAAAAATAAAAAAGTTTACAAATAAAAGAATTATAAATTAAATACATTAATGTAAAAAAACAATAAAAGGAAAAAAAATGTTTGCTAATGTGGCACAACCTCATTATTTCGACAGTGTGATTTTCGTTAGGTATCGTGCAAAAAATGTGAAAGTGATATAAAAAGTTCGATAATGTTGTAACATTGAGCAAAAAACCGTTACAAATAGTGATATAATTTCATGCAAAAAATGTGAAAGTGTAAGTGAAAAATATATTTAGGTCTAAAGTTATCATACTAGCTTTAATTCACCCCACTAAAAAAAGGAAATACAAAATCACACAATTAAACTTTAGCAACTTAGAAAAGACAAAAATTTGCAAATAAAATAATTATAGATTAAATACATTAATGTAAAAAACAAAAAAATAAAAATAAAAACACAATATTTGCCGATGTGGCACAACCTCATTGGTTGGTCACTAAAAGTATAGGTGAAAAATATATTTAGGTCTAAAAAGTTTCTCCCTCCGTCCCATAAAGATTGCAGTTTTTTTTTGGGTTATTTTCACAGTATTTAATCTACGATTTATTTTAATGAGTTCATAGACATGTAAAGTTGAATGATTAATATTAATTTCATAATTTGTAATATAAGTTTTCTAATATATTTTTTCTGAATTTTTTTCACTATTTATATTAGTAAAATTTTGAGTCAAACACTGTTATGTAATCTTTACGGGATGAAGAGAGTATCATATTAGCTTTAATTCACCCCACTAAAAAAAGGAAATGCAAAATCACATAATTAAACTTTAACAACTACGAAAATACAAAAGTTTGCAAATAAAATAATGAGAGATTAAATAAATTAATGTAAAAAAACACAAATTTGCTGATGTGGCCCAACCTCATTGGTTGGCAGCTATTCATCAATATTACAATTTTATTAGCTTTAATTCATCCCATTAAAAAAAAGAAATACAAAATCACATAATTAAACTTTAATAACTAAGAAAATACAAAAATTTGCAAATAAAATAATTAGAGATTAAATACATTAATATAAAAAAAGCAAAAAAAAGCTCAACATTTACTGATGTGGCAGGTTGTGCCACTATTCATCAACAATGCAATTTCTATAAAATAGAGTAGAGTATTAACATCTACATATTTTGCTACTTCTAAAAGTTTCTCAGTGACTGCTATCTTTGAGAGCTTCTATTTCTCTCCCTTTCTTCATCTTCATGATTCTTTTAGTATTCTATTACTTCATATTTTTCCCAAACCATCTTCCATCTGAGAACGTTTGCTGCATTGACTAACTCTCATCAACAATACATCATTCATTTCAATTTTTCATTATTGTTTTTTCTTTGCATGCACCTGTTTTGTTTGTCAAATCCTTTCGCCAAAAACAACTTACAATGCTCTTAGATACAATGTTTCTAATACATTGTACTGAAAAAATAGTAACAATGAGTACAGCACTACTTTGCCGTATGGGAACATTACTAGACATTAATACTCAAAACTAAGATGTCAAGCCCATTAAATGCCCATTCAAATCCAGGCCGATTCAGAGCCATACCCCTCTCATCGCCTCTTCTGATCCTCTCATAACCACCGGACTTCGGTCACCGGACTTCACCAAGCGGATTGGGAGAGGAGATCCGTGATGCCCATGACCCGACTCCATGCAGCCATGAGGGAGAGGCGACGGACGAATAAGAGGATTGACGGGAAGGCTGCTTCGGATTGGCGACGACGGTGGTGACGGAGGTGTCGTAGGTTACATGTATATTTTTTTTTCAAGAAAGTGATTGAAGCAGGTTAATGGAGGTGTACTTTGTTGGTTTTCGCCATCAATCACCAGGACACAGCCCTCTGATTATAATCAACCATGCCTTTTCTGTTCTGATCTCAGTTGTACCGGAAACAGCCATTGAAATTCCACCTTCTTGCTAGCTGCATGAACCAAAAATTATCTCAAGGCGTCTCTCCGCCACCATGCCCATACATCCTAACAACAACTTTCATGACTAACTTTGGCCTTGAGCCATTGATCTCGAAACTGCTCTGGGCAAAAAAAGAAGAAGAGAGAATATTAGCATGGAGATAAAAACGGAGAATAAATACCTAGAAAAACAGGACAATTAATAATTAATACCTAGATGAGAGAATATTAGCATGGAGCCATCCAATCGTCGATCTCGACCTAGCGAGCAAGAACGTGCCTAGTAATTCTTTGTTTGTCGATCAATCGTCGATTGGTGTTTTGTTTGTCGATTCTGGTTAGAGTTTAACGATTCAGTCACTTCTTCTCCTTCTCTCTCTTGAATTTGTTTTGTTTTTCGATTCTGCTGTGTTACTTGAATCATCTGTTTTTGATAGCAGTTTTGGCCATCTCGGATCGCTGTCAGCTCTCGCACCTCTGAACTCTTCGGTCTGTATTTCTCTGAACTCTTCGGTCTGTATTCATAGGTATCAAACATATGCTATTGCTTACTATTATCAGTGTTCGTATTCGATTTCTGGGTTCGATGATGTTTTTGCTACGAGTTTGGTGGACTGGACTGGATGGTTGTGTGAGCTTGGTTAACTTCTTTGCCGACGAATTAATTATGTTCCTCTCTTAACACTTCGCTTCGAAGAAGAAATTTCCCAATTCCTTGGTTGAGTCTGCCTTTCTATTCCACCGGTTTCGGTGTTGTTGGTGTTATGATGGATAAAGTAGCACTTGCTGTAAGTGGGCTACGGTCACTTAAATTTGTTCTGACTTTGAGCTAGGTAGGCGTTGATTCTTCATGCTCTTTTTTTAACTTCTTTGCCGACGAATTATCAGGTTCAGGATATAGGAGTAATCCAAAGATGTCACTCATCTCTTTGATTGCTCGGTGTTAGATTGGTTAATTAAACTGAATTTGAAGTTTAATGCTGGTGGCACTAGTCTGTTTGTTGTTTCCCTGACCTTGGAGTACTATTATATTTTGTTTGATTTAGGATTTCCATTAATTAACCCAAGTTCTTTGCTAAGAGTGTGTTCTTTGCTAAGGTTGGGAGCTTAGTGATCTGAATTACTCAAATGCTTTTTAAGCTTTTCCCCTTTTTAATCAAGCTGCTACTTTTTTTTTGGTTGATTTGGGAACCATGTGTATATATTTCTTGATGTTGAGTTGCCTAGTCTGATACTTCAGTTGAGTGTCTAGGTTAAATGGTATTGTACGTCTCCGTTGATCTTTTTAACTCCATTTCTTTTGTTTAATTAATTAATAATAACTCTTATCTTTATTGGAAACATGCTTGCTTTATCATCTTCTATGATAACCATACTTTCAGTCAAGCGCGCCTTTACTTGCTGGATGCCTTCTTTCTTGAATACTTTTCCCCTCCACTTATGCATCCTACAGAAAAAACAAAGACAGCTGGCAACCAAAAACAGTACCATCTGGGCTCACCTCAACAAAATCACGGGAATTCAAAGTCTTTATGTAATAAAATATTTATGTAATATAACAGTGGATTTAAACTTAAGATGATGAGAGATTTTTAATGGGTGAAAAATTGAATTTTGTGGAAGTGATTGATGAGTGTTCAAAAAAAAATTTAGGGGTTTCAAACTTAGGACTCTATATGAGAAATTGAAGAATGAAAATAAATTTTTAGATAATAATAATATTTAAACTATTTAAAACTAGATATTCATTTATTATTTACATATAAATTATTAATCTTTAGTTATTAAAATATTAAAGAACAAAAGTCATAGATTAAATATTGAATTCCATTTTTCATAATTTTGAAAATCTATTTTCACACCAAAATCACGTAATTTTGGAAGTGAATCACTCATTATAATCACCTCCACGAAATGAAGTTTGAACCCACAACGCATTGCTAAAAGTTGCGCTTACTCTGAAAAAGAATAAATTGCATTGCCTGTCACTTTCCGCAAGATAAAGAATAATCCTTTTGTGTATTTGTTATTCCTTTTACTTTATTCGGTGCACAATTCAAGGTTAAAATGAACGTATATGGAGTAGCTGAGAAGATCGGGAAGGAAAGAAAAAAAAAAGTATTTGAGGAAATCAATGGCATCGGCGCATGCATCCAGCTTGAATGGAGAGAAGAAAGAGCAAGATGACTCTTTCTTACGAGCCGTAGGATTGATGAGCCTTCCATGGATCACCAAGGCCCTCGACACAGCCTGGGATCTTGGCGTTTTCGACGTTCTAGCAGTAGCCGCCGGCGAACAGAGTCTGTCGGCTGAAGAAATCGCCGGCCGGCTGCAGCTTAAAAACCCAGAGATGCTGGACAAACTTCTCAAGGTCTTAGCCTGCTACGGCGTCGTGGGTTGCTCTCTGGGCCCTGCTCATGAGAAGCTCTACAGCTTGAACTCTGTCTCCAAACACTTTGTCCCAGACCAAACCGGTGCTTCTCTCAAGCCCATTCACTCCGTTTATCATTATGACGCCTTCGACAAAGCTTTGTATGTTCAATGTTCTCCCTCCATCTTTCTTTAATTTTAGTAGTAGAAATTGGACAGGTATGATAGTAAGTTTTGTTTTTCTTATTTCTTTTTGATTAAGCATAGTTTTGTTTATGCTGATATTGAATGTAGGGAAAAATACAAGGAATGTATTGTTGAAGGGGGGATACCATTCAACAAGGCTCATGGAATGCCCCTCTATGAGTACAATGGAAAGCATGAAGAGTTCAACCAGGTTAAATTTAAGTGACATTTGGTCCTTTCTAGTACTGTCCTGTCCTGGTCAATTTTTGACAATTTTCTCATTGATCAGGTCTTCAACGAATCAATACGCAGTCGATCAACTTTCATTATGCGTCATATATTGGAGAGCTACCCCGGTTTCAAGGATTTGAAGACGCTAGTAGATGTGGGTGGTGGCACAGGCATCACCCTTGGCACTATAACATCCAAATACCCTTCTGTTACAGGAATTAATTTTGATTTGCCTCATGTTGTTCAAGCTGCTCCATCTTATCCTGGTAATAATATATATCATTCAATTCATTTGTGTTTCATTTCATATAGCAAATCGTTAGTTAGTTAGTTTGTTAGTTTTAATCCAACAGGTGTTGAGCACATTGGAGGGGATATGTTTGAAGGTGTCCCAGCAGGAGACGCCATCCTCTTGAAGGTGATCACTCAATTCTTAATGAGTGCTACGTTCTTTCTAAATCAACCACTAATCTAATGGAGTAATAATGTTGGTGCAGTCCGTGCTGCATAATTGGGGCGATGAGGATTGCATCAAATTACTTAAGAAGTGCTACGATTCAATCCCGGATGATGGGAAATTGATAATCGTGGAACGCATTCCTCCCATTTTGCCTGATGGAAGTGAGTTCGCAAAAGACTCTTGCACATTGGACATGGTGATGTCAGTCTTATTTAGTGGAGGACGGGAAAGAAGTTTGGAGCAGTACAAGGGTTTAGCCACCAAGGCAGGGTTCACTGACAGGATTGGATTTCATGATTTTCCAAGCTGTGGATTCTGCGTCATCGAATTCTTCAAGTAGTAAGCTAAGCTTCTAATGACATGAGACGTGTGTGTGTCTGCGGGCGCTTCAGACTCTGTCTGATACTTGTGCTTGTAAATTGTAACATGTGTGTAATGCGTCATCTAATTATTACGTTAAGCCGTTTGGCCCAATAAGTAATTGCAACGGAGTGGCAGTTGTTAAATAGATATATGGTCCAAAGTTCACATCGTTTACTCTTTCCTCTTCAACCATATGCATGAAGCCCAAGTCCAACAAAACCAAAAAGGGCGGCGGCAGACCATTTGTTTCCATCTTGTTGTAATGAAACCATGGTTATGAAAACCGGACCGGACCGGCCGGTCGGATCGCGAACCGGTCTCCTATCAGGTCCAGTTGTCATTTCTAATGCCATCTCTGCAAAACCGGACTGAACCGGTAAAATCCGGCAGAACCGGTGAATCGGAAACGCGCGGTTTTTGAATAAAAACCAGTTGTGTATGGTGGGCCTGTTTTTTGCATGTTGAAGTGCAGAGTTTGGGCATGTTTTTTGCAAATTGAAGTGCAGGGTATGGCTGTTTTTATGGAATTAAGTATGGCTTAAAAGCGTTTATTTTATTTATTTATTTATTGATGGATCTCTTTTAAATTAAAAGAAACAATTAACATTGAGGGAACTAAAGGTTTAATTTTACTCTTAATCATTTTTATTTCTGGATTTGAAATAATTGTGTACTATATTCTTTAGTAAAATAGTTTTATCTTCAAAGAATAATTATGAGTATTTTATTGTAGGTGATGGAACTTTAGAACTTGCATATGCCAACTTTTTTGGAATATTTAGAGCTTGTATATGCTAACTCTTTTGAACTTTAATGGATCTATATTTTTAAGTTTACTATCAATTACATATTTATTTTAAGATGAATGATAAATATTAAATATTCCGCGTAACCGGTTGAACCGGTGACTCGATCGATTGAACCGATTAAACTGTGAACCGGTGCCCGAACGGTTCGACGTCCGATTCGGTTTTATAAACCATGAATGAAACATAACGATGAACCCCAAAGGAATGGGTACATTTTGTCCCTTTGTTCATTTAGAGCAGTATCTCTCTTTGAAATTGTGGGCCGGTTACATATAGGATGAAAGTTGGGTGAATAAGAATCCCCAATTGTGGATAATTGATCATTTTCTATGATTTTGTTAAAATCAGTGGATTGACGATTACAATTTTTATTTTTATAAATGTTGACCTAACAGCTGTGGATAACGGTATGAAGGTATCCGCACCGTGAATAACTGTCATCCACGGATTGGGGGATAACCACCAATCCATATGCTATTAAGCCCCTAAACCCACAACTCACACCTAACAACCTTACAAAATTCCAGCCCCCCCCCCCCCCCACTCCTCACACCATCACCTCCTCTTCACTCGATTTATCAAACTCACTCCTTTAGCCAGATAGCAACCTAAAAACAATCTTAAGGATACTAACTTCTCACACTTATTTCAATATTCAAGCAACCTAAAAACAATCTTAAGGATACTAACTTCTCACACTTATTTCAATATTCACGGTAAGCAACCCTCTTCTCTCCTCGACCCTCTTACCTCTCCTCGGATTCAACTTGTCTTGGAAAAAATCTAGTCACTTCGAGCTGATTGTGTTCAACCATCCACCGCCACAAACGGATATTAGGATATTTTGATAACTTGTAAAAGATATTCAAATAATCGTGAATTAATTGTTATCTTTAGATATTCATGATTAACGGTTGTGGATGTGAATCTATAATCACTAAACGTAAAACCGCACACGGTAGCAATTTAAGGAGTACATAAACGGATAGTTGCCATACCTAATTACACATTTACCAGTATGTGAGATCATAAAAAATACTTATCTGACAAACATGAAGCATTCAGTAAGTAAAGTAAGGTCACCGATTCAAAAAAATTCTGGTCCGCAAAACTAAGGTCACTTTTCCTTTTCTAAAAGCTTTCAGGCAGCAATAGTGTGAAATTTTTATTGGTCCTCCAATCCAATTAGGCTTCCCGTAGTGTAGAGTGTAGTCGTGCGTGCGTGCCCAAATCCCATTTCCAACCAAAACCCACCATGCCTTTCTTTCCGACCAGAACACACAAGCTTTGCTTCGCGCATGGAATCGTGGCCGTCTGATTCCGTTCCTCGTCAGACAAACTCCAAACCCTAGACTCCATTAATTCCCCTCTACTAAATTTCTTTCTCACAGCTCCGCCGGCAGCATACCACCACAATGGGCTGCTGTTTCAGCTCCTCCACAGATACAAAGCCGAGTCATAGTGCTCCTGCTCCACCAATGCCGCCGAAAGCTGCATCACCGCCGCCGCAGCCTGCTCCTGAAGAAGAAACCGTTAAAGAAGTCGTAGTTCTCTCCAAGAAACACGTGGCCAGACCCGAACAACCGGAAATCGCTCAAGTAACCCAACCCGATCGGTCAACCGAGGACCTCCAAGCTCCCGTCAAGCTTCAGCGTCGGCAGGGCGATGGAGAAATCTCGGACGTTTCTCAAACATCGGAGGTCCCAAGCAAAAGCGTCACTGAAACATTCTCCACGGCGACGACTGCCACCAATGCCACTGTCAAGGAAGATGAAGCGACGAGCGGAGACAGCAGAGCTGTGGGTCAAAGGTCTCCGGCGAAGATGGTGAGGAAGCGGCCGTTCAAGGGAGATCAAGGAACTGGGCGTGCGAGAAGATTGGAGGCGTCGACGCCGGGGAAGAGGGCTCGCGGTCGGGGCCGAGGTCCAGGTGAGGTGAGGAATGCGGTGCCCACCAATGTGGGGTCTAGACCGAGGTCTCCGGCGGCCGCGAGGGCCGGCGGTGTGGGTAGGAGCTCCGGAAAGGTATGTGAGAAAAGTGAGGGGCGGCCCAAGCCATCGATGAGTGCTCGTGCTGGTGGTGCTCATAGTGGAGAGGTTGGAATTCAGAGCAACCCTGCCGCGGATGCCAAGGACGACGTCGTCCCGGATCAGGTTGGAAACGAGTCATTGGAATTGGAGTGTTTCATTTTTCTCTGAAATGCTGCAATCAATATAAGTATAATTATCAGATCAGATGGGGAAAATTGGCCGATTTCCTCTTTGTTACGGAAATCCTGAATTTATTTTGTAGTAGTAATTTTTTGGGTGGGAAAAATGGTGGAAATTGCATTGCAATGTAAATACAAATGGAGTAGTAAATACTCAGTAGTAGTACTTAACTTCAGATCAAAGAGTTTGTTTCCCCTGAAACCCAGATCGCAGGTACTTACTGTACATACAAATCCCACCCACCCACCTATATATCTATCATTCCCGGTCCAACTAAACTCATACTACTGGCTAGAATTGAAGCAGAAAAGATGAACTTAGAGTTAGAGAAGAGGGTGAGTGAGTGAAGTTGTATGATCTATCTAATGAAGCGGACGCAAGATGCGATCTGGTGGGCAGGGTGCAGGGGCTGGATGTGCAATGAAGGTTGGTGTTTCCTCACCAGGCATCAACACTGATACGCCTCCCCCGTATCTTGCTACCTGCATATCAATATAGTAAGTAGTAGTAAGTAGTATATTACTAAAACATGGAAGAAGAAGAAGAAGTAACCAATGTGGAAGGAGGAGCCGCTCTCACTCACTACCACTTAAGCATGATCAACATTTCACTTGAACTTGCAACCAAAACAGATCTCTTAGTTAATCAGAAAATAGAATGGCTGCTATGAAAAAGGGTAATCATGTGGGAGATGTTAGTCACAACAACATAGGGTGGGTGTTCAGTGTCATTGCTATTACTTACAATACTACTTTGAGCACTAGAGGAGGAGGAGGAGGAGGGGAAGCAGATTGCCATAATTTTGCATCAAGAGCCATATATGCAAGCATCAGCTGATTATTTTAATACTGAATGCTCCGCAATGAAGCCACCAACCTTCGATCTTACTTGCATGCCAAAATGATATGCTATGATCTTCCACTAAGATAAACCAATCATGTCATTTGAAAGTATGGTTTTATGCTCCGCCCATTAAATGTCACCTAAATTATACTCCTAGTATAATTAAATAAATATTCTCACCCAAAACGAATAAAGATACTAAAATATCTGCAGAAGAGTCTAGCATCCCTAGCCCAAGCGGCACACCGTGTGCTGCAGAGGTGGGGTTCGGGTTCGAGGTCTCGGCTTCGAATCCCGGGGATGCCAAGACATGGGAGTTTTACCACGTCACGACTAGAGCATAATCTAACCACCCCTGCGGCTCTGCCCTCGGATGAGTTTAAACCGAAGGGGGCTCGAACTCGTGACACCGGGTTTCTCCGAGGAAGGAGTATCTAACCACTGCGCCGTCCAAAAAAATCTGCAGAAGAAATCCATCAACAATGAACACAGAGTAAGCTAAGGGCTTGTTAAAGCGGATTATGCCATTTGATAGGAAAATCAACTGCAATATAAAACCCCTTTCTACATGAGATGATGATCACTTTGTTTCGTTGCCACTGCATAAACAATTTGAAATAATTAAATGGGCAATGCCATCATAATTATTTGAAAAATGAAAGAAGTGTATTACTAATAATTAATCATGCTGCTCCACCCCTACTACTCATTACTCTACACTACAGCAGATGCAAAACTCTCAGGCAATGCAAAATAGTGAAGTGGTACAAGGAGGAATTCAAATAAATTACAGTGGTTAAAAAGGAGCTCACTTTGGGAGAAGGGAAGTGGAGCTTGCCGTGGAAGACTCCCTGAGCCTCGAGATGGGAGAAATCCGGTGAAAACGACGTCGGCCTCAGAAACCTCTCGAAGATAGCCATAACCAGGAACATTGAAATCAGAATGGCGGTGGCGACGAACCCGAATGACACCGAGTCGTCGAAATTGCTCCACTGATCCTCTCTCTCCGCAGGTGCCACCGCATCCCAGTTTTCTTCACCAACCATCGCCTCGCCACGCTACGAATCAGACCTCTCTCTCAATGCACAGGAGGAACAGCTGCATCATTCTCACTTGAGTTGAGTCTCAGCTGGGTTGGGTGTGCAACTAAGTCTCTGGACGGTGGCTTAATTTAATGGCTCTATTCCGTAAGCAGAGGAAAATCAGAAGCTGGGAATTGAAAGAGATGAGATGAGTGGGGGGGAGTGACGCATACAGAAAGCAGAGAGAAAGAGACAGAAAGCAGAGAGAAAGAGAGAGGAGACAGCTGAGCAGAACAGACCCGATAATGCGCGCACGGGATTGCGTGGTAATTATACTACCGTTAATATACCGCTACTACTTCTTTTGATATATTTGGTGTTGGGGAAGGGGTCGTGGAGGCTTGAATTTCTTGTACAATGAGTATAATCACTAAAGAAAGAAGATAAATTTTAATTGAAAGGGAAACGAAGAAATAGGAGTATTTTTTATTTTTGATGATAAAGGAAAATGGATATATAAGGGAAAAAAGTTAGTGTTTTTTATTTTTATATAGATAAATCATTTTTTATGTTAAATGGAAATAGGAGTATCTCATATCATTCTTTTAAAATTTTACAAAAGTTAAATTAATCAAGTAAGTTAAATGATTATATAAAAATTACTTGTAAATAAAATTTTACAAAAGTTTTCCTTATAATTATAATTATATTATATTACTCCCTATGTCCCGTTACTTTTGAAACATTTTGTTTCTTATTTATGATATTTTCAGTTTCCTCTAATACCCTTCTCTTTCATGCATCCTGCATCCTATCTATCGCACTGGTGTTCTTTCTCTTTCCCATGAAAAAAATTCCATACTTTTTTTCCTCCAACCATACTTAAAAACCAACTAAAAAACTGGAAACAAAAAAACGAATAGGGAAGAAAGAGACTCATTTATGGGTATTTTGGCTCATGCCCACTAGGGGTGAGTACGAGCCGAGCCCGAACCTGATAATGAGTTCGGTACTATTTAGGCTCGACTCGAGTTCGTGAAAGGTGGGATAAGGATGTTCGAGCTTGGCTCGAGGTTCGGTAGGCTCGAAAAATTGCCCAACTTCGTGAGCTCGTTGTTGAAGCTCGTTTCATCAAGTTCCGACTGAAAAAAGCACAAATCCAACCAATTAACTTCTAATGTTGGCTCACCTCTTTGTTTGATAAATCAAACGAGTAACAACATAAGCTGCTATGAAGTTAGAGGGGTAAAGTTTAAGAAAATCACACATGAATACAATAAAATCAGTAAAAGATCTCGCCTTATCAAATTGACAACAAGTCGTATACAACAGAGTAGGGGTGTGAAACGATTCGAGCCGAGCTCGACTCGAGCTTTAACGAGCCCAACGAGCCAAGCCTCATGAGCCTCGAGCTCGAGCTCATGTCGGTTTTGAGGCTCGAATAATAAACGAGCTGAGCTTGAGCTCGAAATGTTCGGCTCGTAAGGGTTCGCGAGCCTTAACGAGCTCGTCTAAAATTACGATACTACTCGTCACGAACCATCGAGCTGAGCTTGAGCTCGAGCTCGTTTACTCAGTGTTGGGGCCGAATCGAGCCTAACCGAGCTCGCGAGCCTAATGAGCTTGAGCTTCACGAACCATCGAGTCGAGCTCGAGCTCGAATTATCGGGCTCGATCAAGTTCGAGCCGAGCCCGAATTCCACGAGCCCGAGCTCGAATCTGCTAGGCTCGGGCTCGGCTCGAACTTACCCCTACAACAGAGCAAGAACAATAAACACTAGCGTCGAACTACCTGAGTAGCTGAGCCTGGATTCTTAGTGAACCTGGCGGATTTGAACGAGAGTGATGTAGATTTAGAGTCACAAATGAAAACGATGCGGATCTAAACGACAATAGAGATGAGAGTAAGGAAATAGACAGATGATTTGGTGAGCTGCGAGCCCGGAGTTGGAAATCTGAAGAACTCGGTGAACGTCGTAGTCGCCATTGATGGTTGCGTTTCGATCGGGGTGGGAGGCAGGGCGGCACGCAAAGGGTTGTGGTTGACTGTAAAAAGGGTGATCAGTCGTGTCCTTGTAGGACCAAAAAATATGTGGCTATAGAAGGGGGTGGTGGAGGGCTGGATCAGTGACAATAAAAATGGTGCAGTAAGACAAAGAAAAATAAGATCAGAGTTTGAAATTTTGGAAAATATAAAAGGTATGGGGAAGTGGGGTATAGGGATATGGGGTTTATGGGGAAATGAGTTGACTTACGTGGAGATAGGATAAGAGTGGGAATGGTAAGGTAATGATCACATTTTGGGAAGTGTAAAAATTGAATTTTTGGGAAGGGTTTGTAATTTCAATAAGCTCGACAAGGCTCGAGCTCGAGCTCGAAGCTCGTTAAGCTCGATAGAGCTCGAGCTCGAGGCGGCTCAATTCGTTACTCACCCCCTAATGCCCACCTCCACTAGATTCTCCATTGCCATGAACACGTCCTGTTTGATTATTAAAATGCTGACAAATGGAGTTAATTGTTTATTGCTAGAGCTATTTTGATGAAGGCAAAAATCACCAAGTCGATTTCTTTGCTAAGAATAGAGAAGCCAAAATCAAGCTAGTGTAACAAAATTTGTTTAAAAGACTAGCAAAAGGTCCAATCCCGACAAGTCCGATATTGCTAATGGTAGATGAGTGTTTTATTTGCAGAAGTGGAGAGATTTGAGATGGATGAAGTAATGAAGTAGAGAGAAACTAAGAGTACTAGGGTAATAGCGCACATCCCCAAGTTGGTCATCGCCCGAGGAAACTTCCTCGGTCTTGGTTGCCACGAGGATAGCTCCTCGATCAACTTATTCTTCAAGTCTGCGCCATCCTTCAATTTGGAGGATAAGGGTTTCTTGGTCCCGCTTGCTTGCGGCCCTTTTCTCCGTGCTCGTGCTATCTCCCAGCGTGAAAGGGTGGGTTGGCTTGCTTGCTTGCGGCCCTTTTTCTCCGTGCTCGAGCGGGTTGCGGCCGGTGACCCGCTATCTCCTCCCGAGCCCTATCCGCGTGAAAGGGTGGGTTGGCTTCGTCTCGTCGTGGCGGAGCTAGGAGGTGCGAGTGTTGGTGACTCGGGACGGGAATCCGAAGGGTGCAAATCGGAGGAAGAAGGAAATGAACGAAAAATGTCCGGCCCGGCGGGTTGGCGACGCTTTCCTCCATTTTCCAGAAGCGGTTTCGGGTGGAAAACGATCATTGTGTTGTGTAAGTGAATAATCAGGTCGGTTTGTGAAGTTTCAGCCCGGTTTGTAAACCGTGAGCTGCTGAAATTTGGAAGTGATTATGGAATCACAAGGTTTGTTTGATTTCTTGGTTTCTAAACGTTCCCGGCATCTTCTTGTGCATGTTTGATAATAGGAGCGTAGGAAGAAACGCGCTGAGGTGGTGCCGAAGTGCGTCGAAAATTTGGGTGTAAAATCCAACGGTGGATAAGACAAAGAAAATGGTGCAATAAGACAAAGAAAAATAAGATCGGAGTTTGAAATTTTGGAAAATATAAAAGGTATGGGGAAGTGGGGTATAGGGATATGAGGTTTATGGGAAATGAGTTGACTTACGTGGAGATAGGATAAGAGTGGGAATGGTAAGGTAATGATCACATTTTGGGAAGTGTAAAAATTGAATTTTTGGGAAGGGTTTGTAATTTCAATAAGCTCGACAAGGCTCGAGCTCGAGCTCGAAGCTCGTTAAGCTCGATCGAGCTCGAGCTCGAGGCGGCTCGATTCGTTACTCAACCCCTAATGCCCACCTCCACTAGATTCTCCATTGCCATGAACACATCCTGTTTGATTATTAAAATGCTGACAAATGGAGTTAATTGTTTATTGCTAGAGCTATTTTGATGAAGGCAAAAATCACCAAGTCGATTTCTTTGCTAAAAATAGAGAAGCCAAAATCAAGCTAGTGTAACAAAATTTGTTTAAAAGACTAGCAAAAGGTCCAATCCCGACAAGTCCGATATTGCTAATGGTAGATGAGTGTTTTATTTGCAGAAGTGGAGAGATTTGAGATGGATGAAGTAATGAAGTAGAGAGAGAAACTAAGAGTACTAGGGTAATAGCGCACATCCCCAAGTTGGTCATCGCCCTTGAGGAAACTTCCTCGGTCTTGGCTGCCCTGAGGGATAGCTCCTCGATCAACTTATTCTTCAAGTCTGCGCCATCCTTCAGCTGGAGGATAAGGGTTTCTTGGTCCTGCTTGCTTGCGGCCCTTTTCTCCGTGCTCAGGCTATCTCCGACAGCGTGAAAGGGTGGGTTGGCTTCGTCTCGTCGTGGCGGAGCTAGGAGGTGCGAGTGTTGGTGACAGAAGGGTGCAAATCGGAGGGGAAGAAGGAAACGGTCCGGCCCGGCGGGTTGGCGACGCTTTCCTCCATTTTCCAGCGGTTTCGGGTGGAGCTAGAGGCACGAGATGATGGTGATTGGAGGAAGAAATCGAAGGGTTAGGTGGTGGGTTGATGAGTGCTAATTGCTGACGAACAGAATAGAGGGAGAGTTCTTTTTCTTTTTTGCTTAGTTTTTGGATGAGAGTTATTTTTCCTTTTTGCTCAGTTTTTGGATGCATCCCCTCTTCCCTCCGAAAATGGCTCAATTTATAGCCAAACTTCAGAGATTTTGCCCAAAGGATTGAGGTTTGGAACAATGGTGTCTCTTTGACAACTCTCTGTTGTAGCCGAAAGTTACGCCTCCGGCAGCACGCTCGAGCTGCCGTTTCCCAAAAATGTTGTTGCTTCTCTCTCTCTCTCTTTTTAAAATTAATTTTAATTATTTTTTAAAATTATTGTTATTATTAGGATACTATTATAAATTTTAAAAATTACAAATAAAAATCTGAAATAAAAATGACAAAATGATGGGATAAAATGACAAAAAGTTTTAAAATAACGAAATAAACGAAATCACACGAAATAATGAAAATAACTAAAGTGACAAAAGCACATTAAAATGATATAAATTACGTAAAATAATGAAAGTGACAAAAATCACATAAAATGACGAAGGTTATATAAAATAATGAAAATGACGAAAAACATATAAAATGTTGACAAAAATAACATGAAATAAAAATATGGAAAAATATCGAAAACTACAATTACAAATTAGGTATTACTACAACTTAAATTACTACCTCGGACAAGATTGGGTGTCAACAATCAATTTGAAAATGAACAAAGATGGAGAATGAATAAAGAGGGAACACGGATGATGTTATTTACCAACTAGTTGGGAAAATCATTAGTTGTGTTATGTGTGTAAATACCCAGCTAGAAAGATATTTAATATTTAAAATTGTTAGTTAGTTAAATTAGTTAGATAATATTAGAATCAGCTAGTGATTTTACTCACTAGTGGGTAAATAGAAGAGCCGAGGGAACATGGCCATCCACTATTTAGTAGAGGATAAAATTCCATCAATGAATAGTACCTAATTGCCCACATGTATAATATAACTTGGAAAAAAAGAGAATCACTTTTAAAATAAAAAAAATAGAGAATAAATTTCAAGATGAAAAAATATGAAAAATAAAGAAAGAGGGAACCATGCATCATTTGGTAGAATATAAAATCTCATCAATTAATAGTTCTTAATTGTCCACAAATGTATGTATGTATAATACTCCCTCCATTCCTGAAAAATTGAGTGAATTGTTTTTCTGTTTTCAATGTATTTAATCTTTGATTTTTTATCTTGTATGTTTAAACATATAAAGTTGAATAATTTATACTTGTATCATGATTTGAAATATAAAGTTTCTAAATATATTTTTTATGAATTTTTTCTTATTATTTATCTTAATTTTAATTTGAGTCAAATATTATAACACAGAACATGTAAAACAATTCAATCAATTTTTCAAAGACGAAGTGAGTATAATTTAGTTATGAGTTTGCCGTCCATGGAAAATAAAAAATGGGCACATCACTATCCCAAAGGCCAAAATTACAATCGGTGCCTATTTCTGTCCAATCTAAACTCGGTCATCCCAACAACAATGACACGCGACACAATGGTTTAGAAAAGGACAATTATTTTATTTGTGAATTGTGTAGGCCCCCTTTCTATTTTTATGAAAATTATTAAAGTTTTTATTATTAATAATAATTTTAATAATTAAGTTGTAGTAATTAGTTGGTTCAAGATTAATTAAATGGAAAATGCGTTGGTGGAGAAGCAGAAAATACACGGAATCACGGACAAGATCGAAGCTTGTGCTACTTACTCGTTGGCGTAGAGAGAGGACATCAAGTGATCCAAAGAAACAGCAAACCCGCGCCTTCCTTTACTATATTCTCTTCTTCACCATCTTCTTCTGCCACTCATCACTCCCCCTTCCCTTCATGCCTTATTTTATCAATTCCTAGCTAGGTAGCTTCTGAATCCACACCCCTACTACCATCTCTCTGGTCAACTCCTCTCTCTTAATTTCTGGTCGATCGGAGGTGGTGACCATGGAGGACCCTGAATCCAATCCTGCCTCAGACATCGTCGACTGGTTGGGAGATTCCGTCCCTTTCAATATCCAGTCTTTCCTCACTGATGATCCCTACAGTTCTGAGGAGATCAACAGCTATCCATGGTGGGATCACAATCAAGATTTTATCACCTCAACTGCCTCTTATTTCGACGGAAACAGCAGTGCTAATTACAACAAAAGCAACACCCCGGAAGCCACCACCACCAGCAGCAGCAGCTTGATAACGTCTAAGCCCACCAACCACGATTACTCCCAGTCCCAGCAGCACCCGTCTGATTTGCCAAAGAAGCGCAAGTTGTCGGAAGAACAAGCTCAGCGAACATCCAAGACCCAGCAGCAGATCAGGAAGATTAATCAGAACCGCAAGAGTGATGAACCCGATGATGATGATGATGATGACGACGATGATAACAAGACCTCTGTAGCTGTAGCTGCTGCTGCTGCTGCTGCAGAGGCAACGTCCACAACTAGAAAGTGCAAGAAAAACACCAACAGGTCCGGAGGGAGCAACGGCAATAACAAGGACGGGAGATGGGCAGAGCAGTTGCTGAATCCTTGTGCTTCTGCTCTCATCGCAGGCAACATGACAAGAGTCCAGCACTTGCTCTATGTCCTCCATGAGCTGGCTTCATTCACAGGAGATGCCAACCACCGCCTTGCAGCACATGGATTACGAGCACTTGCTCACCGCTTATCATCCTTCTCCGTTTCAGCCGCCCCTATTACTTTCTCGGCGACAGAACCCAAGTTTTTCCAGAGATCGCTTCTCAAGTTTTACGAGGTCAGCCCTTGGTTCGCCTTCCCTAATAACGTAGCCAATTCTTCCATCCTTCAAATCCTCGCTCAGGGCAGTGATCAGAGCAGTATGAATCAGAATCTTCACATCGTCGATATTGGAGTCTCTCACGGAGTCCAATGGCCGACGCTCTTAGAAGCGCTAACCCGTCGGTCAGGTGGACCACCTCCTCTTGTTAGGATCACAGTGATCGCACCCACTGAGGCAATTGATCGAACAGTTGAACCGCCTTTTTCAATTGGCCCACCTGGAGACAACTTCTACTCCAAGCTTCCGGGATTTGCCAAAACCCTCAACATCAATCTGCACATTCAAAGGCTGGACAACCACCGACTTCAGAATCTAGACTCACAAATCATCAACAGCTCACCCGAAGAAACGCTTATAATCTGCGCCCAGTTCAGACTCCACCATCTGAGTCACAACAACCCGGACGAAAGGAGCGAGTTCTTGAGATCGCTGCAGAGATTGAGGCCGGAAGGAGTCATCTTAAGCGAGAACAACATGGACTGCAGCTGCAGTAATTGCGGTGATTTCGCATTGGGGTTTTCTAGGAGAGTTGAGTATCTATGGCGATTCCTGGATTCGACGAGCTCGGCGTTCAAGGGGAGAGAGAGCGAGGAGAGGCGGATGATGGAGGGAGAGGCGGCGAAGGCGCTGACGAACCCAGGAGAGATGAACGAAACGAAAGAGAAGTGGTGCGGGCGGATGAAGGAGGCGGGGTTTAGCGGGGAGAGTTTCGGGGAAGACGCCATTGATGGCGCTCGAGCTCTGCTGAGGAAGTATGACAGTAATTGGGAGATGAGGACTGATGAGAGGGAAGGAGGGTGTGTTGGGTTGTGGTGGAAGGGTCAATCAGTTTCGTTTTGCTCTCTGTGGAAACCGGATTCATTGTGAAGGGAAGAAGAAGAATCTGTAGTGATTGTAATTGCTACGTAGCGGAATTCATCAATTTTGGTTTCTCTGTTCCTTTGATCTCTGTATATATATGGCCTTGAACAGAAGCAGGTATTTGCAATATGAAGGTAGCTAGCTAGTTTCAAGTTTTACTTGATCCATGAAAAGTAGATTTGAAAGGCATGCAGGATTACACTCTTATCATTGCATTGTTTAGATTCGAACTTTAATAGATTGATTGAGTGTAATCCCCAATTAATTATGCACTTTTGTGTGGACCTATAGATTAAGGTGAATGTAAGATTTATGTAATTTACATAATTATCCTTGAATAGAGATTACACAAAAAATGAGATAGAAAAAATTTAAATAAATGCTAATTTTTAATGACAGCAAAAAAAAGGTAGAATTAATTAGGGATGAAATGAGTAAAATATTCTTAGTTTCGATCCCTAATTAACGTATCACAAAGTAGAAAGTACTGCGCAAATGGGGAGGGTAATGATAGAGCTCGAGTTGGGGCTTATCGAGTTCGGAGTTCGAGCGTGAAAATGAGCTCGATAAGTTAATGAAGTGAGCTCGAGCCTAACGATACTCGGCCTTATTAAATTTGCTCTCTATATTGTAATTTATGTTAGGTATAATAGTATTTTGTTATTATTATGATCAGTTTAAAATTATCAATTTTGGTGTTTAAATTGTATAACATCGGTATATTGTATTTCATTATTTGTTGATTATAATATACTCCCTCCGTTCCTGAAAAATTGCTGCGTTTTTTTTAATGTTGTGAAATATTCAAATTATTACTATAACGAAATTAGTAAAAAAATCTGAAAAACACACACACACACATATATATATATATATAAATTATACACATTAATCTATAATTTGCATATAAATTATATGACTTTGTATGGTAAAATGTTGAAAAAATAAAATTATTTTTATTTCCAAAGTTTTCCGGAAAAATGATTTCACTTCATAATAAGCTAGTTCACTACAAGTCTACAACTACATATGGAAAATTATAAAATCATATATCCCCCTCCAATTTTTTCACGCCCAAACTTCCTTCAATTTCAAAAGCTCAAAATTTTCTCACAAAATCATACATAAAGAACACAACCGATCCATGATTATCTTTTCAAAAACTTTGACATACAAAACATATTATTTTAGATGTAAATGATTATACGACATCTATATTTTTTAAACAGAGATTATGGGAAACATCATAGAAAATTAATTAAATAAAGGGGCATGTATATATATATATATATATATATATATGTGTGTGTTTATAAACAAAAAAAAAAAAAGAAAACTTTTATTTGTTTTCATGCTATGTGGTCCACCTCTCATCTGTTCTCGTGTCGTGTGTCTCTCTCACCATCCCCAAAGTCAAGACGATGCTCAAAACTTACTCCCACCATACTTTAATTTGCACCAATTAATTTTCATATTTTAAAATTTAATATTTAATATAAATATTTCAAAAAAGTATAGTACAAAAAATCTAAAAATATATATTAAAAATTATAATATATATACAAAATATTTAATTTTAGATATTTAAACATAAATAATTTATAAATTAAATATTACTCCCTCCGTCCCACAAAGGTTGTCAACATTACTATATTGGGTCGTCCCACAGAGGTTGTAAACTTTCCTAAAACAGAAATTTTCTATCACCATTTTTACCATTTTATCCTCTTATCTCACACCATGGACCCACAAGTTTTTCTCTTTCCTCCCATTAAACTTAAAATTGGGGTCCACAAAACTTTCTCCTTTCTTTTTCATGAGGATAATTTTGTCAACACATTACTATTCTCCCACTTTCCTTAATATATGTGCCCAAACAAAACCTACAACCTTTGTGGGACAGAGGGAGTATAAAATAGCTAAAATAATAGTACAATTTTTAAAGTAGGGGGTGAGTATTTGTTTACTGTTTTTAATAAGTGACATTTTTGTTGAATTTGAGCATGGGCTTCAACGTGACAAGCTTCAACAGCAATTTTAAATTGGAAAATAAAAAATCGCGATTGCTTGTTCTTTCATACTAGTAGTACAAGATCTTGTATTCTTAATTGGGCCAGTAGGTGTAGGTAGGGCCCGGCTTACGCAACAATACATGGAGTCATTCGCAGTCCCAGTGACCCCACAGCCCCAGCATTTGCATTACTACACAACATACATGCCACTCAGGCCTGCCTGGCCCAGGAGCCGCTTAGGCTTGTCGGGTGCAGCTTTGTGATGGACGGGCTTTTGTTGGGCCACTTGAAAACAATCCCATATGTTTGTTGAGCTCACTTCACTTCACATCACACAGCACTGTTTTGGTTTCGGAAGTCGGAACAACCAAAACTGTGGTTAACGGCTTAATTGTACTCAATTTATTATTCCCGGCCGGCCGGTTAACCATAAGCAGAGCTGAAAAACCTATTAACGGTACACACATCAAGAATCCAGAGAATAGCTTGATTAGCAGTGCACCTAGGAGTTTTGAATTGGCTCAAGGCAGCCCCATTCCCTATGAAATACTCCATAATCTTGTTGAATGTCCCTCTCTCCACAATCCGGAGCTCCAATGGCCCAATGGACTTAGCCCGCCTTGAAACCACGTACCCGTAGTCCACGAACGAGGCGTCCATCTCGTTGCAGCACTCTCCAACCACCCTCTCCTCCACCTCCCCCTTAATCTCCCAGTATATGATGTAGTGTCCCGGTGAGTTCACCACCTCGGCGTGGCTCGTGAAGTCCACGAGCTCCGCGCCCCCGCCGCGGCTCGCCAGCAACTCACAAGCTCGCTCCACCACCAGCTGGAGATCCTTCTCGGTGTTCTTGTCGATGTTGACCGTAAGGATCAGCTTTCTACGGCATACGAAGCTTAGCTTCGGCGTTTCTTTGTGGAAACCAGCCACTTCCACGACGTCACCGAGTCGACATCGATACAGACCGGTGAAAGTGGTAAGCACAATCTCGTACTGTTGACCAAGCTTGACTCCGGAGAGTGGCACCGGCTCATCCTCGATGAAATCGTCGGCGGTACTCTCATAATCCAAACCCCGTCGTTTGTGAAGCGGGATGAACTCGAAGTAGGAGAAGGTCGGAACCACGGCGAAGGTCACGTCTTCGGAAGGTTGACCCGGGTCCACGTTGACCCCGATCCAACTCTCCGTCGAACCGTAATCGGCGCTGACCAACGGCAACTCGCCCGCGTAATGCCTCAGCTTCTTCACGTAAGGCTGCATCGAGCCTGTCATTATGGAGTAGACGTACTTGGCGTTGGGCCACAGCGCCGGAATCACACCAGACCAATCTCTGGCTTCCAGCTCCAGACATTTCTGCTCGATGTCCGAAGCTTGTTCCAGCGAGGCGGCGCGTATGATCTGGAGCACCGCAATGCGCGTTTGTGGTTGGGTAATCCGGGAGCTGAGGCGGGTGTCTCTGAGGTCGTGGACGATTTCGAGCCAGAGGTCCTCGAAGGCGGAGAAGGCCTGGACGATGGTGTAGGCGAAGGTGGATGTGATGAACTGCACTTGGCCGGAGAAGAAGAGGCCGAGGAGGAGGTGGCAGTAGGTTGATTGGGTGTAGTCGCCGGCGGAAATCACCTCCGTAGGGCTGCAGGTGAACGACTTTGTCTTCTCTTGCTTGATCTTGAACTCCTCACTCGCGTAGTAGTGAGTGGTGGCTGTTCCCACTGTCTGACCACCTTTTGTTTTCCACTGCTTACTGCTGTAAATAAACTCCAGAATCCTACCCCCTTCTTTTATTGGATAAACCCTGTAAGTGTTATAATAAATTAATGGTTGTAATTAGAAATACTACTTACTAATTTTCTGCTACAGAGATTTGTGTGTACGTGTAGTGTATTGTGCCACAAACACTTTGTGAGATATGGATATGGTAGAAGAAAGCAACAGGTGATATCTTAAAATCAATCAATCAATCAGTAGGTGACAAAAATAATGTAGTGGTAATTACCTTGATCTATAAGCTGCGGCCACCGTAAAGATCTGGAGAGTGGTAAGTGAGCTATGTCGAGTAAAGGGTACCAATTTCTGCCTTCCTTCAGTTGTGCCAGAGCTATTATTACGATGCATAGTACATAGGTAAGAAGCAAAGGTAAGAAGAAGAAGAAGAAGAAGAAGAAGAAGAAGAAGAAGATATGATGTAAATGATGATGGATTTAATTATTAACTGTACTACGTACGTACCTGAGAGAGAGAGTGGTGATGGGTTGTTGGGTGAGAATGGGGGATGTATCTCCTTCCGCGATTCGGTCGATGTACGGCTGGAGATCAGCGTGAGAGACAATGGGTAGTAAACAAGTGTAGAGAGCTTCCAAGTCGCAAGTATCCATATCCTGCACCTTCAAGGCCTGATCCCCAAGCCACTTGCGTATGTACTCCGTCTCCTGGTTCTGCTCCAGAATCCGTCGCAGCGTCTCCCTCTGAACCCACCCGGCTCTCTCCGCCACGCTCTCAAACCACTCCATTGCATCCTCATCGCCATCTGCACCAGGATCCATGTCCAATCTACGACCTAGCTAGCTCTCACACCTACCTGCTAACTGCTGCATTATATATGGATTGCTTATAACTCATATCCATACACTGGTACCGCCGGTGACCTTTAAAAGGGACAACACACAAGATGCCCCACATCAAAACTAATACGAGTACATTTTTTTAATTTTTCCCGCTCTAATAATAGAATTGATGCCTTTTCTAAAAACAAAATTACATTTTTACATATATCTTAGTTTATTACCCACTTTTTTTAATTCATAAAAACTACTCTTTTTTATAGCAAAAGACGATTAATAATATTAATGATCAGCAACAATTATAGCTAAAAGCCAATCCAACATAGAATCCAACCAAAAAAGAGTACTAAAATGAGAAAGGCCATGACTACAAAAAAAGTGGATAAGAAGCTAAAAAGCCCAAGGCAGCAAGCAGAGAAAGATTGCCTAGGCGAAGTGAACAACCTTCGTAAATGCCCACTCTAGGGTTAAAAAAGCACATAAAACAGTGTGGTGTGTTGGGTTTATTCCTATATAACTTAGATTTAATGATAACAAAACTTTGGGGTCTTTTAGTAAAGTTTAGAAAAGTTTGTGGGTTGTGTTTAATTCTGCCCTTTTAATTTACTATTGTTAAAATTGGTTTTATCTTTTACGTGTTTTAAAAGCAAAATTTTATTGTTAAGCCCAATTTTACTTATTTACTTATGTTGCTTAGATAAGAAGAAGAAGAGTTTCTATTTGTTTAAAACTCTATTCTTATTATCTATTTTAAACGTTGGCCAGCAGATTTGGTGAAATCTTTCAAGCAATTTGGAATCAGAAACAGAAAGTAATGTTGGTGAAGCACTCCTCCACTCTATTTAAGCCAAGTTCAAGCATTCATGAAAAACATTTCTTCTACACACAAACTCTTTCATCTCACAAGCAAACAAGCCAATTTAAAGTTCTCCAGTGCTATATTTTCGAAGATCAAGCTTCTGTTTCATCTTAGTTTCTTTGAATTATTTTTGGGAGAGTGAAGAAGTGCTTTAAATTATTTTTTGAGTGTTTTCTGAAAAAACCTCAACAAGTTGAACTTTTCAAAGAAAATTGTTTTGTAAGGTTTTTTTGGTGAGCCTCGGTAAAACCAAATAGGGGATTTTTGTTAGGTTGTTAGTAAGCATTGGGAAAACTAATTTTGTGAGTGTTAGGTTATTTGGTGAGCCTTTGGGAAAAACAATGTTAGATTTTTAGTGAGTATTGGGAAAACTCAAATAGGTTTTTTGGTGAACCTCGGGAAAATCATTTGTTAGGTTTTTAGTTAGCCTTTGGAAAACTAAAATAGGTTTCTAGTGAGTCTCGAGGAAAACTAGTGGAGAGGCTTTTTGATGTAAAAGCTTTCTTGTGGTTGATGTAATTATTTTGAAGAATAGTGCAAAGAACTCTCAAATGATGAACTTGAGAAGATGACATGGGTTTTATTGACCGAACCTCTATAATTCTTGGTGTCTCTCTTATTTACTTATTATGCAATCTGTTTCAACGTTTAAAAGTTATAATTTTGCTTGAAACGAGTTTTGTCAACAAGTTGAGCGATTTCCTGCCTGGAATGTATTTGCTCAACAGATTGAGCTTTTTACAGTGTCAACGTTTTTGTTAAAAGAATTAGTTTGTGAGGTCAACCAATTTACCCCCTCTTGACTGCCTACTTGGGACAATATGGTGAAGTAATATAGATCCGCGATTTTGCCCAATACGCATCTAAGCAGCTCCCATAGAGCAAAGCGCCAGCTCATCGAGCATGCGCAAACGAAGGGGCCAGAAAAACCACAAGCAGACAACCACCAACAGTAACCTGAAGCAAGTCAGCGACCAACAGACCAGACCGAAAACATAATCCAACTGACACCGAATCAACCTAAAACCAGACCACAAAAGGAAAATAAAGAAAAGGGTCTGAAACCAAGGTAAGAAATGCCAAGCCGGCCCTGAACCAAGCCAAATCATGGCGTTACATGAGGCATGGAAAACCCCAACCTCACCAAACCATGTTCCACAACCAAGTCCAAAGTCATGGCAAACCCATGACCACCAGAAACACAACACTAGACACTACGGGAGAGTCGACACATCCCTGAAAGTGAACCGTGCCATCCAAACCATGAAAAGGCATATCAAGGGCAAGTGCTGGAGGCGCTAAAACAATGTTAGATCGTAGAAACAAAGGAAGCAGAAGCATTGGCAATTAGAAACCAAACCATCGTAGTGCTGGTTTCCGTCATCAAATTGAGAGGGGATTGGGCTGAATGGGAAAGTAGCAGAGGACGCATCTAGCGTGAGTGAAGCTAGCCGAGGTGGTAGGAAAGGCAATGTACACTATAGCCCAGCATCGCGGCCTACAGGGCCCTGCCAGCATTGTTTGAGTAGCAAGACCAAAGCCCGCCGCTCGCGATCTTTATTGTTACTACATAGTAAGATACATGCTCAAACTTTATTGCAAGTTTTCAATGTGATAATTGGTGAAAAAATAATATTACTACATAATAAAAATAATATTATACCTTTTGAGTTTTGCACTATGTGCCATTTCCAGGCTTCGCCGCTTACGTCAATATAATGTTTCTACATATTGATTTAATTCACAGAGGTAGAAAGAATATAATTGAACCTATATTTTTCACATTAAATGTTTTGAGTGAATATGTAAAGAATCAATGAAAATAGAACATATTAAAAAAGGCACTCATAAATGACATGTACGAAAAATTAGTTCTTAGATACATGCATAATGTTTGGGGTTTATATGAATATAAAAGGAAACTAATTGTACTTTTAAAGAATTTTACGTGTAGGAATGTGGGGTTTCGTTTGCAATTACTGAAATCATTTGAGGACATTGATGAATTGTACTTCATCTGTCCTTGAAAGGATGATGCATTTCTTTAGGTGCAAAGATTAAGAAAATAGTGAAAAATGTAACGTTTGGTCGAAATTACCCCTACTTTGGTTGGGTGATGAAATTCAGGAAGAAAACTTAAGGGCATCTAAGTAAACATTTTCACCCAAAAGTTTCCAAGAAAGGAAATGCACCATTCTTTCGCGGATATCCTGAAAAGGAATATGCACAATCCTATCAGAGATGAAGGGAGTATGTGAAATCAATAATTTCATTTGACCATTTCATCACTGAAATATATAGTTTTTGCGAAGTATATCTACATAGTTTGGTCATTTAAGATGTTCAGTAACACTGTTGGTCTAGAAAAAGAAAAAAATGGACTGAGGTATAAAATGAAACAACTTTATAGTGTAGATGCATGGTTCAAAAAAGGTTACTGACTCTGTACGTAATTAAAAGGATTGAGGATGTGATGTATTTTTGGGAATTTTAAAAAAGTAGTAGGGTAGTTGCAAAGTCGTACGGACGAAAATTTACAGAAACAATGAGGATGTGAGTTTTTTTGTAACATTTGAAAAAGTAGGAAAACAAATAATTATATTAAATTAAAAAATTTAGGGGTAAATGTGTAGAAACCCTAAAACAAAATAATATATTTGAGAAATTTTTAAAAAGTAGTAGAGTGGTTGCAAAGTTATGCACATGAAAACGGAAACGATGCAGAAGTAGGTTTTTTTGTAACATTTAAAAAGGTAGAAGGACAACTTATTATATTATATTCAAAATTTTATGGGTCAATGTTCAAAACCCATAAAAAATAAAGGGGTAGAAGTAAGTTATTCCGTAAAAAACTAAAAGTAACAAAAATGAAAAACGAAGTAAAAGACAGAAGTTGTGTCGTTCACTTACTGTTCATATATTCGGTGACAAATGTATAAGTATATAATTCCGACCCTAAACACCACACCAGAAAAATGCGTGCAATATTGAACATTCAGGCTAGGCTTTACAATTTGAAGGATCCATCTATTGGGTATTTTTGGTACCGTGGATATACAACGACACAATAATTTTTTACCGTGACGATTTCACTATTTTTCCCACTACCAATATCAAATCAACCAATTACGCGTACTAATCCTCCCACTTAAAACACATTCTGTTGCAACAATTGCAACTTTCTCACTCATGAAAATTAGCAACTTGTAACAAGCCAAACCTTGGTTGGCTCCAAACTTTGAAGCTGGCTCCAAACACACGCACACTTCTTTGTTGCTGGCTCAACAACACGTAGCCACTTAGCAACAAAAGCTTCTCACAAAAACACTCAACAGAAACCTCACTCGCCGCTAACCACGAAAACCACTGGCTGCCTCTCTCTCAACCCTAAATAAACACAAAGCCCATCTATCTATTTATATATGACACAAAACAATTCTACTTTTTTTAACTAAAACCCAATTCCAACTTTTCAATTAGAACAATGACAACTTTTAGTCCTTCAACTTTCAAGCATACACAACTCTAATAATTTGCACATTGACTCAAATTATCTCTTCAACTCCACCTTTTCAATAAATCCACAAAACTAACCTTCTTGCTTGTTGGAACTTTAACCTCTGTGGCGTCACTCTTTGGCTTTCCTCTAACAACAGTGCTTCCAACTAACCCATACAAATTTTGTGAATTTTTCACTCCTTTCATCACAATCAATACATTTTTTGAAATCCTCAAATCTTCAGCTCGAGCAGAAAATACATATCCCAAATAATCCGATCTACCAAGCCAAATTAAATTCCTCTTAAATTTTGGAACATACCTCACATCACCAAGTATATTGGTACTTTCATCATGTAACTTGATTTTTCACATTGTCAATCCCTTCAATTATTTCTTCTTTGCCATTAGTCAAATAAATTGGCCTATCACATGGTTCAAATTTTATAAACCATTCTCTTTTGGAACAAACATGCTCCGAACAAGCCAAATCAAACACCCACACATCTTCAGAATTTTTCTTCTTGGCCTCTTGCATCATTAGTGTCACCGCTTCATCATCACACTTATCATCCTCCACTACATTGACAAAACCTTTTTCTTCTTTCTTCTATTTCTTTTTCTCCTTCATCTTCAAGAAATCTCTCATCTCCTCTTTCAATTTTGGGCAATAAGCTTTGATGTGCCCATTCTCTTCAGAATACCATCATTCGATTTCACTCCAGTCCTTGTATGGCCTCGAACTCAATCTTCCTCTTGAATCACTTCTACCTCTATCCTCGGTGACAAGAGCCTCTGAACCATTAAAACATGTCTCCTTTCTTTGCGTCTCCTCATTGAACAAGTTATCTTTCACCAAACTCAACGTGAGTTTGCCATCTAGAGTTGAATTACTAATAGTAATCACCAACGTTTCCTAGCTCTCTGGTAAAGAACTCAAAAGCATTAAAGCTTGCAACCCTTCATCAAGCGTCAACTTCATAGTAGTCAACTGATTTACCAGACTTTGGAATTCATTCAAGTGCGCAGAAACTGATTGTCCATCCTTAAGCTTCAAATTCACAAGCTTTCGAATTGTGAAAGCTTTATTATGGACAGTTTTCTTCTCAAATAATCCTTCTAATTTCTTTCAAAGACTCTCAGCGTCTGTCTCTGCAGAAACATAGTGGAAAACACTGATATCCAAAAATCTTCTAATTGTGTCAACTGTCTTGTGATTCAGTTTTGACCATTTCTCATCTGACATATCTTTTGGCTTGGCCGCTTCACCAATGATAGGATTATACAAATCAAGGCAGTAAAGCAGATCCTCCATCATCGGCTTCCAAATCGAATAATTCGATGCATTCAATCTGATCATCGAACTCGCGTTGCCGTCACCCATATCTTTTGCTCTAACCATATCTATGATCCCACTTGTTGGGTTTTTTCGGTACCGCGGGTAAACAACGACAAAATAATTTTTCACCGTGACGATTCCACGGTTTCTTCCACTATCAATATCAAATCAAACAATTACACGCACCAATCCTCTCACTCAAAACACTCTCTGTTGCAACAATTGCAACTTTCTCACTTATGAAAACTAGCAACCCATAACAAGCCAAACCTTGATTGGCTCCAAACTTTGAAGCTAAACAACACACACACTTCTTCGTTGCTGGCTCAACAACACGTAGCCACTTAGCAACCAAAGCTTCTCACAAACACACTCAACAGAAACCTCACTCGCCGCTAGCCACGAAAACAATTGGTTGTCTCTCTCTCAACCCTGAATAAACACAAAGCCCATCTATCTATTTATATATGACACGAAACAATCCTACTACTTTAACTAAAACCCAATTCTAACTTTTCAATTATAATAATAACAACTTTTAGTCTTCAACTTTCAAGCATAGATAATTTGAGGCACAACTCCAACACCATCTTCCACAATCGGATCTCTTAAACTTGTTTACCGTTTTAATTATACTAGTAATTAGGAGAGCAAGTGGCAGGCATTGACAAATATTTGTTGTACAATTTGTAATTTGGGAAATTAGAAGGCAAGTAAATTTAGTGATTATCGGAGGGACCTGGATGGTTTTATCGACGTTGATTAGGAAAGCTTTGACGAAAACGAGGTCACCGAGCTTGGCGCGCTTAAGGTGGCCGATATTGAGGTGGATTCTGGTGACTCGGCGGTAACCGAAGGCCATATGAGCACTGATGTTGGCGAGAGCTTCGGAGATGAAAGCGGAGATGTCGTCGTAGAGGACCTTGAATGGCTGAATGCATTTGTCAGTGATGAGGATGTGACCAGTGACTCTGGAAGGGGAGAGGTCCTCAATTTGGAAGCCGAGGGAAAGGAGCGCGACTAGCACGGCGGTCTTATCTGGTGATGACAAGGGTTGTGATCCATGCTCGGTGGTGGAGAGTTAGGTGGAGATTTGAAAAACAAATTGGGGTTTTTGTGAACCATTAAATCACTTCAAAGGTATGTGATTATTTAATAATGATTGTAAAGTTCCTAAAGTTAGTTGATTTATCCTTTAAGGTCTAAAACTGGTAAGAATAAACAATTTGACCATTAAGACGTTAGAAATCTAACACCGTTAATGAAATTACTAAGTCGAGGCCCTTAATTGCAACAAGTTGAATAGTTGGATGCCAAATTTGAACGAGTTTTTTTTCAGCCGTTGAGTTGACAAACTCGGTAAAGTTCAAAGTACTAAATGAAATTTTAGCCTATATCTGATTATTTTGTATTCAAGTTTCTCGAGCTACATGTCTTTTAGTTCATCTTTGCTTTCTTATTCTTAGAAATCTTCACTCGAGTTTTATATTATCTAGAAAACCATGCACACCATATTTATTGATAAAAGCACAACAAAAATTGGGTAATCTGGTGCGCCACCGGCGGAACCCAAATTACGCCCATTGTTAATTACCACCTAGGTGGTATTCCACCTACTAGTATAAAGATAAAATTGTCCTCCTGATAAATATTTATCAAATCTCCAATTGCACTTAGTTGTAAACTACTTACTATTTCTTCTTCTCACGCAACAAATTTGCAGATCTCCACCAATTCGTGAAACATCGATCAACATCATTCACAGCTCTCCAACCACCTCCAAAATCAAACCACCAACAGATTCATCGTCGGACATCGAAACCCAAGGAAAATCGATGCCTTTCATCAGTAGATCTTGCGTCGAAGCTCATGCGATGTTCTCCTTCACCGTCGTCAGAGAATCACGAAAGCTGGAGCAGAATCGTGAAATCCGGAGCAAACGGAGGCTTTGATCGACGTCCAACATCTAGATCCTGCGGAGAATCGACGCTTTCGGCTTCGATCGACGTCCAATGTCCAGATCCAGCTCTGATCGGCGCTTTCTAGCTCTGATCGAAGTCCGATGTCTAGATCTGATGGAGAATCGAAGCTTCCGACTCCGATCGACGTCCAATGTCCAGATCTTGTGGAGAATCAACACTTCCGACGATCTCCGGTGATCTCTGGATGGAGCCAGATGATTTGAGGTAAGACTAACAGTAACACTTTTGCAATTTCATTATGACAGTTTACATTAGACATTATAGTCTATTGTAACAAATACTTATATTTGCTAGTTAGACAGTTTGCAATATTTATTCATACATTATATATTTTTCTAATAGACACTATAGAAATATATAAAATAACTAATTAAATAGTTTAATTTATTGTAATAGACAATATGACATATCACTTTAGATAGTATACAATTAATTATAAATAAACGAAAAAATGTGAAAATTAATTTTAAAAAATATTGTTCCACAAATTGCAGCGGTGCCAACGGTGGTGATTGTGGTGCCGGTGGCGGTGGTGGTGTTGGCAGCAGCGGAGGGTGCCGGCGACGGCAGCAGGGTGCCAACGACAATGGTAGCGGTTCCGGTGGCTGGGCCGGCGGCGGTTCCGAAGGTGGTGATGGTGGTTAGGTAGTTAGAAAGTATTTTTTTATCTTTTAATTTCTTATGTTAGTTAATTTAATTAGTTGATTAAGTGTAAATTAAGTAGGTGATAAACCACCTAGGTGGTAGATAAAGGGATCCCAAAATTATTAGTTCTAAAAGTAAAATCTCATAGCCTTAATTTTTATCCCTAATATTATTTATTAGCGCGGTGTTAACTAATCCATCTATCTTAACAGAATAAGTAAGTGCATTACTAAATAATAGTGGATCCACTACAAATTAAGGGGGCGTTTGGTCTACGTATTCTAAAAATCTGTGGAATGTGAAAATATTTTATATAAAATATCAATGATGGGAAATATAAATGAATATTCGTACAATCATATGTTTGGTTCAATGATTCTAAAATTATGAATTTTATAGGGATCATTTTGTAAATTATACACAAGTTTTTGGACTGACCATGTTATTTTATAAGGACCATTTTGTAAAATCTACAAAATTTTAAGGACTAAGCTGGAGTGTGTGGAAGAACATTAGGAAGGCAGATGCGGAGGTAGAGGGTCTGGGGAACGAATTCAAAAACCTTTCTAGGAGAGAGGTGAGAATGGGGGATAAAACAAGATTTTGGGATGATATTTGGGTGGGGGAGGGGTCGTTAAAGTCTATGTTTAAGAGGTTGTATGAGCTTGATTTAAACCAAGAGAATTGGGTTCTACAGAAGATTAGATGGGGGTGACGGAGTGGAGTTGGCATTAGACGTGGAGGAGACCGTTGAGAGGAAGGGCTGAGGGAGAGTTCAAACAACTTCTAACCACTTTGTAGGGTTGCATTCCGAACAAAGACAAGATAGACAACTGTGTTAATTTTAGAGGTCTCTCAAACATGCTCTCATGTTGATCTTTCTCATACACATGTAATGCTCCACTTTACATTATATATATTGGTGGTTTCTTCTTTACAAGCATGGTATTATTTCATCAATTCATACCATAAAACCAACAAATCTAGCAACAAAAGAGTATGAAGATGAACACCTAAACATAATACTAAGAGGCGAAAACATACCTTGCACCAAATGGGAAAACCGCTTAAGGATTACTTTAATCCTTGCTCCAATCTGACGTATGCTCATTCCTTACGTTTTTCAAGCTTGCTCCAATGGCAGCCCTCGGGTTCAAGAGATGGTGATGATGGCGTCTTGCACCCAAGAGTAGAGGGGAAGAGGACGGATGAGATGTGACACACCTTGAAGATGTTATGTGGAATGACACAAATAATTCCACCCTTAATGCTCCAAAACTTGCCTAAAAAATTTGGCACTTTGAGCGAGATTGAGAAGGAGAAGAAGATGATGGAATGGAGAATGAGGCACTTCCTCCCATCTATTTATAGATGGATGAGAGCTACCAAAAGCTCTCCCTTAAATGTGTCAACCACATTGCCTACCTCATCAATGTGGCAACCACATTGCCAACCTCATAAATTGGCAAAGATGGAGTTATTCCATGGTTCAAGGTGCATACATCTTACACCAAAATTATCAAAATAACCTTACTTTAATAAGTAGCTTTAGAGGTGGCTATGATTGATAAATGAGGTCCGAATTACACAAAGTGATTCCAATCATTTCCATTTTACATATTCGAGCTCCTTTAAGCTCATTAGTGCACATTTACCAAAATACTCCTACTTTGATAAAATGTGCTCTAATCGTTTCTTCTCCGTCAAGTTACTCCCAGCTCCTCTAAGCTGGAGTATTAGCTCATAAGTTCTTGGTGCGCCTAAGAATTCCAACAAGCTGGAGGTGGAGCCCTAGGTCATATGGACTTTTTACAGTCCGCCATCTCTTCCAGATGGTTGACTCGAAGATCTCCACGGGCCACGACCTTTTGATGCAATGGTACAGTAAAGTGCCAATGAAGGTGAACGTTTTTTGGAGATCTCCCATGCGGTACATCCCGATTATGGACTAGTTGTGGAAGCGAGGAGTTGATGTGGACTCAACCCTCTGCCCACTTTTTTATGATGTTGTTGAGACTCCCGACCACATTCTAGTTCTTTGTACTCGTTCTTTGGAGATCTGGCAAGCGGTTTCCATGTGGTGTGACATGGACGCGAACTGCATTATGGATACCGTTGACGTTTTGGGGGGATTTCATCTCCCAGGCTCCCCCGAAAGTGTCCCATGTGTGGCAAGCGATTGTGTACGTTACCATGTGGTTTCTTTGGAAAGATCGCAATTGTCTCGTCATGCAGGACATCCCATTGAGAGCATCCAAATTTTTTGCGGACATACAAGTGTTTTCTTTCCTCTGGATTACTTATAGGTTTGAGAAGTTGAGACTATTGTGGGGGGACTGGCACCTTCTCATGAGAGCTGCTGACGGGATACGGTAGGATTGCTGGTAGTTTTAGATCGGCTGCTTCATATTGTTTTGTGTGGTTACCTGCTGTTTTTCTGTAGGGTGGCGAGATAGGGGCGGGGTTGTGTAGCTTTGTTTTTTTGTTTTCCTTCAGCTCCTTTGGTCGGACACCTTCCTCTCGAGTACTGTATAGATCGTTCCTGCCCTGTATCTTCTTTGCTTTGTTATTAATGAAATTTGCTTTGCAGTTCAAAAAAGAATGTGTAATTTTTAGGGACCATTTTGTAACTTTTTCAAAAGTTTAAAGACTAAATATGTAAATATATAAAGTTTGAGATTTTTGTTGTAATTTTTTAAACATAATATTTCTATGAATTCTAAGAATACCTTGATTATAGATGGTGTTTTGAATCCACGAATTTATGAAAGGATGAAGAATCTTAGAATTTTAAAAATGATGGAAAATTATTTTCAAAATGAACCAAATATAATATTTTACAAATTTATGAAATTTTAAAAAATTATATTCTTAAAATCATTGAACCGAAGAACTTCCCAACTCGCCACACGCGTAGTAGGTATAACAGCATAAGTGCCATCGTTTCTATACCACGCAATTTTTGCGCACATGTACGGGCAAGAATGGGGTGAGTGGGAAGCGGGACCAAACTCTACCGTCCAATCTACTCGTAACCATTTCCCCTTATTTTCCTTAATAAAAAATGTTTCCTTTTCGTGTTTTCACAGTCGCTATCATGTTGTTTTTTGTCTCGGTATATATATATATATATATATATATATATATATATATTTATATATATATATATATATATATATATATATATATATATATATATATATATATATATATATAGGTATATTGAAAAGAATGAGAGTTCTGAAGAAGATATATTTTTTGTTTTTTATTAAAATATCTTGAAATATAGTAGTACTATCATATATGGAAATGAACGCACCCATATATATATATAAATATAAAGTAACTTGTTCACACTATATTTAATTTATTCTTAACCACAATGAGTTTATTAATGTACTAAAAGTACAGAATTGTTTCAGTGAAATGGTAGAAATATTATAACACACATCTTTCAACTATGAAAAACATGGAAAAATAAAAAACCGTCTCCGATCGGATTCTCCCAAGTTTTGAAAGTCCCCAATCATCAACTTTAACTAAGAAAATCCTATTTGCAATTGTTCTCAAACTTCAACTCTTATTAACTTTAAGGGAAAATGACAGTTTTTGCCACCCAAGTTTGCTCGATGGACCATTTTTACCACATTTTTAAAATTTGGACATTTTTTGTCACTTATTTGCATTTAGATGTCCAAGTTTATCTCGGGTTATGTTTTACGTACCCCTATTGTCACTACTTGGGGTGACGGAGCGAATATTCCGTTAGTCCCATGCCACGTGGGCCGTTAACGCCTATGTGGAATTAAAATATCAATTCTTTTTGGGAAAATGACCAATTTTGCCACCGAGGGGTGCTCGATGGACCGTTTTTACCACACTTTCAAAATCTGAACTTCCGAAAACTCAAGCTCCTTCAACGCTGTCATCAGCCTCGTGGTTCACGTTCTCCGATTGAACTCGTATCATCGCATCATTTCCGATGATCTTCACCTCTACTTCCGCCAATCCAGATCTACAACACTGATTACTCGTCTCTCGGTCCCGGCGTTGTTCGACGGTGGTCGTCGTGCTCTGGTTGTTCAGCACCGTCGCACTGTCCACTTCCAAATTCGCCCTCTTCGTCTCTTTCTGCAAACCGCGATTCCAATTTCTCAGCTCGTTGATGTACGAAACGACGTCGAAGAGCAGCGATGCTTTGTCCTTCCCTGAAACGTTCAGGACCACCGTATGCAGCGCGTAGAACCGGTGGTTGAGCTTTTTCGCCGTTACCGCTCTGTCTCCACGTGGTTCATCGGCGCTTCCTTCGGTTAACCTGCCTTTCGGCCGCATTTCTTTGGCGTCCTCCGTTCTCCGTACGAAACGATGTTGTTTTATCAAAAGCCTACGTCCACTCAGTTAATGAAACGTCACGTCATTGTCACATATGCCCAGCATGGCATTTTAACGGGAGAGAGGCAAACGGGGTCCAAAATCTATAACGTCAGTGTAAAAAAAAGTCCAGATTTTGAAGTGTGGTAAAAATGGTCTATCGAGCAAACCTCAGTGACAAAAACGGCCATTTTCCCTAACTTTAACCTATTATCCTTATTTTCTCTTCCATGCGCACAAGAATTTAATTTTATCTTTTATGCTTGTATTTTATTACCTTGATTAAAATATTCTTTAATATCAGTGTAACAGTTAAACATGACATGCAAAGCGGAGTATTACCATGTTTTATTAACCGAATCGAATGCAGAATCGTTCAATTACCGGTTCACGGTCTAATCAGTTCAATCGATTGAGTCATCGGTTCAACTGATCATCGGTTCAATCTCTCTGTAGTCTCGCTCTCTTTATTCTTCTTTCATTTTACATTTTCTCTTTTCTTTTGCCGTCAAACATTGAGGAAATAAGCTGCTCGTCGCTGGGATTAATTGCACTAGCTCTAGGGTCGCGATTTTCTTGTGTGACTGCCACCGATCTTCGAAAAGGAGAACCATGCGAGGAAACCACCAATTTTCTTGTGCATTCGCCAGGCGTTTGTGCGTTTCTTGTGCTAGCTCCATGTGAGGAACCCGCCATCAGAATTGCTCACAACCATGGATCTGGTGCACACTTCCAGATCTAGCTTGCACGACGCCGGAGTGAGCGTAAATGCTCTTTCTATCTGATAGTATCTCGTCGGGAGAAGAAACGAGGAATTCATGGAATCACTGACGAGAATCATGAAATTGATCTGCGGGGCCGGAAAGGGCTAGGCCGGCTAGGGCGAGGGCGGTGTTGTACAGTCTGGTGAGGGCGGTGTTGTACAGGCTGGTGGTGGAATTGGAGCTGGAGTGTGCGTGGGTTGAAGGAAGGGTGGAGATGGAAAAGAGGCACTTTAGTGATAAAATTGATAAGAGTTTAGGAAATTAGGAAATAAGTTGCAAATAAATTGTGGGTATTTTCGTCATTTCAATCATGTAACGGAAGAATTAACGGTAAGATTGACGAAAGGACTACAAATGCACCAAAAATTAAAGATAAGGGACTCCAATATGACAAAATTTTAAAACAGGACTAGAATTAGACTAAAGTTAAAAGACTATTTGTGCACTTTACCTTTTTATACTATAGAATAATGTATGTAAATTGAAGTAAAATGTACATTAAAAATTAGATAGGTTTGGGAGGATGAAGTAATTTATAAGGCAGCGTGGAGGAGGTTTTATATGTAATTTTGAGTGAAGGCAGAAGAAAAGGACTTGTGAGAGGAATTAGATATGGTTTCGATTCATTCAAAGATGTGTATAGAAGTAATAATTTGGAGGGAGTTGGTCTGGGGCACCATCCAAGTGTCCATGGAAGCTCCTCCAATGGGAAAAGCCAGCGCGCGCCCCACACTCTTTACTCTTTGTGGACCTGAAAGAAAACCAACATTAATAAGTAGGGTCGTGTTCTTTGTAGCATATTTGGTAAAACAGTAACAATAAATTGAATTTTAGAGAGAAAATTGTGAAAGTAAAAAAATTTAGAATTGATAAAAATTTGAATATTTAGGTCAGTGCAACTCAAAAGTTCTTGTGGGGTCAAATTGTATTTCACTAAAACATTATGGAGCATATACATAGTTTTCGAAGGGGTGTCTGTCGTGCCAATGCTATAATATAATATTGTCCCACACGGGAAAAAACCATAGGACAGAATATCGTACCGTACTGTACCGTACCGGTCGGTACGTCGGTTTCGTACCGGTACGGTATCGGTCAGAAAATGAAAATGGTATAGGTCAATTTTGGATTGGTGATTGTACTGGTCTTTATCGGCCGTACCGGTATACTGGACAAAATGGTGAAAATAGCGGTCTGAATCTGATTGTAAGAAATTTAAAAGTTTAGGGTATCGGTCAGAAAATGAAAATGGTATAGGTCAATTTTGGATTGGTGATTGTACTGGTCTTTATCGGCCGTATATAAAGCGCAGTAAAGCTACTATATAAAAGAAGAAGAGGATCGCTTTCAAATGACAAAACGGTGCAAAATATCCGCGATGCATAGTGATGTGCTTCCGTAATAAAAATCAATTGTAAGAAATTTAAAAGTTTCAGGTTATAATTGTAATAAAATTATTGTACCGGATAGTGTTATCTTACTATTATTGCATCATTTTCTTTGTTGTTGGGCTTTTGAGTCTACTTAAAAGCTCCATCAAACTATTTACAGACAATTTGTTGTTAAAACTTTATTTATATTTAATTATTGTAAATAAATATATTTATATTTATATATTTATTGGCTAATTCGATACATTATTTAACCTCCAAAAGCTTGTCCGCCGTTAACATAGAAGCCGTCGTCGGTGGATATCCGAAATATTTTCGGGCCTATCGATATTATGAAGGCGCGATGGAGAGATCGATGGCGATTTCGTGAATATGAGTTTGGCGCGGAGGCTCGCGCAGAAGGGCGATATCCTCTGCTTATCGATATTATCTCGCATACGATATTTATTTTACACCATGTAAAAAACCCAGCCATCCGTAATGAGAATAAAGAAAGGAAACAAAAAAATCTTGCAACGAGTTGGTCCGGACCAAACAGAGACAACTCATGCAATTTGAATACCTGTTTGATGGTAGAACCGAGTCAAGTAAGGATTTTCGTAGGCCCGGCCATGATGCATGGGTAGCTAGTAAAAATATCAGGCACTACTAACTCACAACAAACCACATAATCAATTAATTACCTACCCCACAGATTTAATTTCAATGACAAGTACTGGACTAGATTTCAAGATGAAGTTATACTTAAGGATGGGCATTGGGGACCCGCTACAATAATCGATCCACATTTTTCCGATCCGCCCCATCACAGTGACTAAATTGTAAGTTTTTAAAGTTTTGGTCCTCTTTTAATTTTTTAACAAAGTTTAAGGACTAACAATGTAAATAATTTTGTGCCAAATTGTAATTTTTTGATAAGTTTAAGGACTAAAATGAAAGTTTTTACAAAGTATGAGGACCATTTTGTAAATTTTTAAAAATTTAAGGACTATTTTGTAAATAATATTTTTGCCAATAGATATCCACGACCCGCTCACAAAACTAACCCGCTTCATGGTACAGCGATTCGTTAGATATGTCTATCCCTAATTATAATATGGTTAATTTGAAGTCTAATTACGTGTATGGTGATCACCCTCTAATCACAATCATTGAATGATAACCGAATATTTCTAATCGATCAATGATCAAAAGATTATAATTAACCTTGAAAGCAATGACAAAGCCATGATTCAAAGTGCGGGGTGGCGGTAAGGATTCAAATAAAAATAAATTCTTGACCTAAACTGAAATTAAATATATATATATATATATATATTAAATTAAATCAATTTTATTCATTTTTTTGATGAATTAAAAAATAGTGATTAAAATTATATTTAACCGATTTGATGTTCATCAACTTGAGACGAGTAATAATTCTAAAATATATACATCTAATCTAGAAAAAAAATTCATCATCTTTTTTATTGGTACTTAGAGCCTATAAATTTAGTATTATAAAAATAAAACTGACTCACAAATTTATTTAATAAAATGTTGATAATGGAAATAAAGTTTCACCACTTGACAAAATAATTACTCATGATTTTATGCATTGGTAGTGTAACCTTTCTTTCATTGAATTTTTTTTTATATAAAAATAAATCTTACACTCGTCGTGGATATGTAGACTATAGAAGAGTTAGTATACTATAATTAGGTTAAGAGTTAGTATTTAAATATCGGATTGGGTTGAGTTTTTTTAGCTAGTTCCAAATATGTGTTGAATTATAAATTTAGATTTGGATTAACATAAAATAAAAAAATTATTAACCTCAAACTAATCTAAATGTACAATATATATCTCTACATTTTAAAAAAAATGGGGTGACGGCTGCCATCCCATGTCCCCAAATAGCTCCACTACTGCTTGAACGTACTCGCAAGCTAATTAAGTTCTGCCGACACACAACACAACGTAGCGTAATTAATTAAGGAGAAAACCACAAGTAGTACGTTGTAACAAGCTTTTTTTTATTTGAACGGTAACAAAATTTTATTAAAACAAGAGTTCACAACACGGAACAAGAGCCAACGAGATGCCGGCTAATCTAAAGCACCGGAACAAAAACTAACACCATACAAAACCAAAAACTGAAACACCAGACATCCACACAAAAACCAAAACACAAGACACCTGGACAGCTTAAGCCAGCTTAGCTGCTGCTCCAACCAAAGGAGCTAGAGCCAATATCCCCAAGACAGGTTCAGCTTAGCTAATCCAAGTATATGAGTATATACTCGTACATAGAAACAAGAGAGATGGAACACTGGAGAGTAATTAAAGTGATGTATAGTGTCGTAGTTAATCTCATTAGGGAAAATTTTCCTGCTTATAATTACTTGACTGGCCAGGAATAGCGAATAATTACGTACGTGCATGTTGTAGAAAATTGTTTGCACCCATGAATTTCTTGATTTAATCTTCCTGATCACAATGTTGCTATGATGCCCAACCCGATGCATCATATACATGCATGTTGTATATATAAATAGCTAGTGATATGGAAATTACCCTCTTGCTCATCATTTCATTTTAGTACTAGCTAGTCACAGCTGCATGCATGCAGCTTGTAGGATCTTTACATTTCTAGAACGTACCAAAAAAAATATGGAAATTATCTTCCAACTATCGTAGATGAAGGAAAATCTTTCTTTCTGCGACATATTACTATTGATTAAAATCACCACTATTAATTACGGATTGTCACACTTCATAATTAATAATGATGATATGAGCCAATATTAATATACCACGTAAATGATGACTTTCTTTTTTTTTTATAGATAGGAGTAAAATTTCGTTCAAAAAATATTGGGGAAAACGAACACGCGCTCAATACCCTGCCGCCAAGCTCAATACCATGCCGCCACGCCAAGTCACTAGACCCAACCAACTATAGTATAATAAAGTATCAACAACAGAGCGTAAACCCGGAGCCACGTCAAGATCATGTTAATCGAGTTGTTATACCTCTAATTTGCTGGGATTTCAACAAAAGTGGTTCCATGGTCTAGTGGTCAGGACATTGGACTCTGAATCCAGTAACCCGAGTTCAAATCTCGGTGGAACCTTTTTTTTTTGTTTTTTCTTCCACGTTAGATTTGTTACGAAATTGATTCCCCTTGACAGGCAGGCATGTGGGACCACCGATCTCACATGAGGCGCACGTGATCAGACAGGCAGCTGCAGAAACCGGAGCCCGCTGGGAGGGAGGGCAGGCCCGCTGGCGCTGCTACTCTGGGCTGGGCTGGTTATGTATGTAGATTGTAGACAAGCGGTATGTATCTTCTTTTTGTGGAAAAACTTGGTTTATTTTCACCTCCGCTCCGCGACGGGAACAAATAAAAATTAGAAGAGGTGAATGTAAATTTATGAAATCGAGGAATTTTTCGTGAACAGGTTGATTTTTTTTTTGTTAAACGCTATTTCGGATTTTCATTTTGGTAATTGATATAAAAATAAAATATTATAAAAGAAGTCATTAGATATTTTAACTTTTGTAACATAATCCGTTTTTATAAAGTGTTCGAAATTTTCATACCAGGTCACAATTTTTTAGCGTTCATTAGGCGATTGAGGTAGGAAATGTAAAATTGAATGTAAGTGTTTTCTGTTCACCTGTGGGAAGCCAAACTGATTCTCGTTCATGTAAGAGGATCGAGATAACATAACGGTTATGTCTCATCTGAAGAGATGGCTTCTTAATTCAGAGATGGCCATGGATGCCAGATCCTACAACAACATTAATGTCACCACCACCCTCATCTGGGACAAAATTGGCACACCCAACATAGACTGTTACAATGGGACTGCTAGAAATTGGGCTGTATAAGATTACAAAACCTGAAATCATGGCTGTTCTGCTATCATTATCTCTGTCACCTGATGCTGTACTTTGAGGATGCTTGCTCTGCTCTTGCTATCAACTGGAAACCAGGAACTGATCTTCAGGAGATATTTGAACATTTGTCAACTTCTCGGTTACAAATTAGACAGACCTCCGGTTCTATCCTGGGTGCAATGGAAGTTTCATATCTAAGCGCAAAATAAAGTGCAATCGTAATTGAGTCAATTTAACTAAAGGAACATCTAAATCCAAGTCCACAATCAACCGCAGAGGGGACCCCTATTGACACAACCATGTTGATTCGATGTGAAGCCTTTGAGCAAGGGGTATCCTAAAGAAGGTTTTCCCGCAGAAACTATGCCTGCACTATACAATGAGACCAACCTCTGAGCAGACCATCTTTTCTTTTTCTCCGATTTAAAACCATCCAAATTTCAGTTGCAGAGATCGAACAGAAGCTATGGGGCTGGCCTCTCGTCAGAGAATCTCGGGAGTTGAACAAGTGAGTTCACTCGAGTGACACCTTCCAGGCCAGACCAATTCTGATCTTCGGTTAGAGCTGCATCTGCATTTCCCTCCGCCAGACCACTGTAATTGTCACTATCCTCCGCTGATCTTACGGTAAAATTTCTGCGTAAAGATGGCTCTGACTTCTGCCCGTCATCTGACTCCAGTGCATTGCCAGAATGGTTGCTGTGGATGGTTGCAGCAGAGGAGTAACCTTGTTCATCAAAATCTGACTCTGAGTCCATTTTCCCGTCCAGAAATAAGCACACAACTGCACAATCATCCATCTTAGATGTTGGGTATTTTAGTTTCCATTCTCGGGCAGCTGACTCCACCAAGATCCTTGCAGCTGATGATCGGGTGGGAGATGAGGCTATAATCTCAACCACCTCCTCATTGCTTAAGACATCCCAAACCTGTAACACGTAAAACAAGAGTTTCAATTATCCAAACCTTTGAACTACTTGCAACTAGAACTAAAGCTCCCAACTTTTGGGACAGTAAAAGCAATTGAACTTCACACAAAAGACACACCCTTTTGATACCCCCAGTAGATTAACATGAAGGGAACAAATCTAGTCTTTTTCAATTGTGTCATCAAAGGTAGACTCCCCTCCCCCTGATTCATACACACCTGACATGGAAAGAAACAAAAGGACTTGGTTTCCCAGCCTTTATATATTTCTCATGAGTTCATCCTTATCTTATCAGTACTACTTAGCTCAAGCTAGGCCCAAGCCCCAACCCACTAAGCTCAAGCTCGGCCTCTTAGCTTATTGGTACTACTTGGAGGATAATTGTTAAAAATTGGAGGAGGAATGTTAGGGGGTAATTAAGTAAAACAATCGAGCTACAGTTTCTAAAGGAGGAATACACCAATTTTTTGGGGACATCCCAAAAAAGAACACGCACCATTTATTTGGGGACGGAGGGAGTACAATAGAAAAAATAAAATAAAATGCAAGATACCATCAAAGCTTATGCAACTTAAACACCAAACTGATAATTTAAGACTAATCAAAATGATTATCATTAACAAATTACTAGTATACCCAATTTAAATTATGATATTATCAACAAATTCAAGAGGCTCGATAAGTATCGATACCCGATAAGGCCTGAACTCGATAGGAATCGACTAGATAAGCCCTGATTCGAGCTCGAACTACCCTTTAAAGACCCACCTAATTTACATCCCTACTCCCAAATAGTCATTGTTAATCATGAATGTTTGTGCAATTGTTCTCCACAAGTAAAAGGTTCGTCATTTCATCTTCCAACTCAATCTCGTTTCTTGAAGTTAAAAGCTCACAGAGTATCTGGTATTGAAGTGAGAGTTTCCTTGAAGGGGTGAATCAAGCTCATGTTGTAACCGCAACACACCAACATGACCTTTTTGTGTAAATCTACTCCTGCTCCTTGGGCTAAAGATTTATGCTTGAACTATCAACATAAACCTATTATATTCTTGCCCTACAGTGTAAACTTTCCAGTTATTCTGCACTTTCTTTTCGAGGGCTATATGATTTTGTAAAGCTTTCCAGGCTTGTGGTTACTACAGGTCCCGACAGTTCAAAAATCTGTCTATCCTTGCAAATAATTGAATAATCGGAACCTAGGGTCAACATTATCCTGCTACTGCCTACTGGTGATGTTGGACGGTTTAAGCATTTTTGCATAGGATAAACAAGAGGAAGACTTTTTTCAGCAATTTGACCAGATTTTTTAGCAAACAAACTTCTCATACTGACCCTGGTCAACTACAGGTTCAAATATAGCCCCCTAAGTGATTTGCCACTTGACTGCATGCATCTGCAGCTTCCTTTCTGTTTCTTTTAAGTTTTACTTTTCTAATCCTGACATCTCTTGTACCATTCCTTTTTCATTGCATGACGGCAAGTATAGCCTCTGAGAAACTAGAGATCAGCAGAAACTAAGTTTCAGACGAAGAATGAGGTGCAATCTCCAAAACTCACCCCATCTGAGGCAAGGACTATAAATTGATCTTGATCTGTTAGGACTCGGTGTGAAAACTCAGGTATAGAGATCACTCCGTATTCCTTTAAACAGAAATCCCCAAATGCTCGGGCCATTGCCAATCCCGGAGCATCATCAAACGGCAACCACACCCTTGGAACTTCAGGCTCATCTTGCAGGGCAAAGACCCTACCTTTGCACCTTTTAATTCTTTCTGCTTCCTCTGTGAAAATCAGGAATCACATTAGTCAAATTATAAACAACCAGAGTTGAAGAGCATTAAAAGTTTGAAAGCTTACTGGGCAAATCAGGTTTCAGATCAACTGTTAGTTGGATCGCCACCATTGCATCATTTGTATCTCTCGATCCCATAACTGCTCGAGAATCTCCAATATATCCCATGAAAAGGTTCAATCCCTAAATCATATAAAACATAGCACGCATAATATGTAAGGAGCTAACAAGACAGAATTCAGAAAAGATTGATTGATGCAGCATACCTGTTTAACTATAGTTACTGCAGTACTACCGCTACAAAAGCAATCCAAATTAGGATGAGATTTCAGCTCCTTATCCATGGCTTTGTAAGATTTCAAGAATGCCTCTCTCCATGCACTGTTCAGTTTATCCTCGGGTGAGTCTTCCTTCTCAAGATCATATGGATCCAGCTTCTTTGAAGTCCCTTTGAAACATGTTCCACCAGCACCATTCTGCTTGGATGGATGAGAGTTCAATGAGTACATCAACTTAAGAGGCAGAGTATCCCTCACTTTTCGTGCCACCAGATGACCATGTGGACCATGACCATCAAAGACGCCACAGAATATCGTATCTTCCGACATGAATTCCTGCAGAGAGATTCAAAACATGAGCTTTAGGCCAGTCAAAAATAAGTCTTTAACCAAGCAAAAAGATGGGAACTCACTTCCCACACAAGCATCGCGTCCTGGTTTATTCCCTTGCGGCCTTGTTGAGTGAACACACAGGAAGCACTGCTCTTCCCATTTGTGAAAACTCTGTTTGGCATTGAAGGTAAATGCTGAAGCGCAACAACATGATCTGCAAAGGTTCTCTTAGTTCTCTTTTGACTCCAGAACCCCGCACAGCCAGGAGCAACCCCCTCACCATTGCCCCTGCTCCGGCTGCTAGTAGAAACGCAACTGCCCATTTAGTCAATCCCAGGAAACAACCATATGATCTGATCAGGAAAAGCTTTCGCCTCTTGCAATTGCCAGATCAGATCTGCTTTGTTAAAAGGATCACAGAAGTTCCTTTCAGACAATGAAAGCTCCCGTAAGACAGACCATAGAATACTTCCAGGTCTCAAAAATGAAAAATTAGGACCATTCGTATCTTGGTCAAATATAATCCATTGGAAATCACGGAGATCGATAGCAAAACCAGCTGAACGAAGAAACAAAAAGATAGGTTAATCATTTATTTATAAGTAGATTCGGCTGAAACCGGAGATGGATGCGTGAGAGAAATGACATAAACGAAAGGGATAATCAGGTCGTCCATGTGATACAGGAATAGAATATATGTTAAGTGTCTCCTAATGCTCAGTCCTTGACAGGGATTGGAAAAGAGACAAATTGGATGATTTATAGTTTAATTAGATACAATCAACGAACTAAAATAAATACTTAAATAAACAGATTGGTGCAAGCCCAAGCTAGCTAGGCCAACCAAGACCGCGTAGCAGAAAATCAGGAGCAAACGCAAATTATACTACAATAAACAATCCTGTTCTTAAGACTAATCAAGGGTAACAATAAGGAAAATATTTTCATTCTATGAAAGTATAAGAAGGAAATATAATTAATATAGGAGTATAAGATTGTTAATCGTTTAAATGATCCATTTCATAAAGGCAATTTCTTTTAAAGATGCAGGAAATAAAAGTTTCAAATTTGTTCAGCAAAGGCAAGATTTTGATACAGACAGAAGAGAACATACATGCTCCTAATTGCAGAGTCTTGCGAGAAATGAAACTTGATTTCTTCTTTCTTCAAGATTTAATCTTCTCAGTACGCCGCCGGAGATTAAAGAGAACATGCAATTCCCACTCCCCTGTTGTAAATTTTGGCAGCGTACAGTGCGTGAGAAGGGGAGGCAAGTAATCTGATTGACTCTGATCAAAACAGAGTTAAAAATGTGAGCTAAAGCTGCTGGCAATTGAAACAGTTTCGTTCTCTTGGGGTAATGGCGGACTCAGATAATAACACATGACCAGAAACTAGAGGAAGAAAAAAAAATCATGAAAAAGAAAAAGGTTTTCAATTTTCTAGTAAGGAAACAGAAAGTATAAATTTTGAGATAACAAAAGCGAGAAACCGTGTTCAAATCTGATTACAAATTAAAGTAACCCAAAAAGAAGAGAAAGGGCACAATCGAAGCACAAAAGAATGATTTTGTCAAAAACCAACTAAAGAGCACTAAATAAAATTAAAGAAAGAAATCAAAGCTAAGCTTTTTCCACAACACACACAAAAAAAAAAAGCATTTACCAACAAAGTCGAAACTTTGCCATCATCTGTAAAGCGCAGCGAGCAGCTGAGATGAACATAACTTACACTAACAGACCTTATGATCTCATAAAGATTCAGAAGCGTTACAACCGGTTTGTACCTAAGTTGTGTATGTAGTAACAGAATGGAAAAACATTTCTCTGTTTTTTTTTTAATAGAGAAATAAAAAAGAGGAACAATATGAAGAAATGTGAAGAATTTGTGATTGGTAGAATCAAATCAAACAGAGAAGGAGTACCGTGTGCTGCTTGGACTTTGTGGAGCTGAAGAGAGAACTGGGAGGTGAAATGGAGATGGCAGAGCGGTGCTGCTGTTGCATTTCATTAAATTGCGGAGATGAGAGGAGGGCTTTCAGTATTCGGAAAAGCAAGGATACGCAAAACAGACTGACACAGTTTTTTTCTTCCCCAATTTCTTTCTTTTCTTGGTAGTGCTTTTCTTTTTCATGCGGAAACAATAATTAGGCAGAAAAAGAAATGCAAAAACAAAAAAAGAAGTCAGGGATAAAATAAAAGGATTGTGCAAGTCATTTATTGGACGAGAGTGGCGGGTCTCTTACGCCAAATCAATTGCTACGTACTCATATCCTAGCCCACTATGCCGCCTCGTCCTTCCCTTCCGGTGCTCCATAGTCCCTACTCACGTTTTCCATACTACACCTCAAAGTTGTGCTATTTTGGTAAATTTTGATGATGAAAATGTGAGAAATATTGAAAAAGTAATGTGAAGAAGTTTATAAAATGAAAGAAAATTCTGATTTTATAGTTTATCGATGGAATTATTTGAAAAGAACATTTGGAACTGGTTATTTCAATTAAAGTTTGTATTTTTGATAAATTCTAATATTCTCAGTCGGTCATGGTCCTTTTCTCGCTTTCTCGGTCCTTTTATTATTATTATTTAATCTTACCATTTAGTTACTTGATGTATTTTTTTGGATTAGAATCAATACCATTATTATTTTACATTTTCGAGTTTAGCACATTCTGTTTTGTCCCCAATTTTTCTTTTTACTCTTTTTTTTACTCTTTTTTTCTAGAAAAAAAACTTTTATAGAAAACTTGTTTGGTTTAGTTAAGTGAACATATATTTTTCAATGTAATTTCTTTATTTTACCATTATTGTGATTTAAAAGCAATATTCGAACTTTACTTTTCAGCCTCTCTTCTTTCTTTTTGTTTGCACACTAAATTCTTGGGTGTTTTTTTTTTATTGCTTCAAGTGAATATTTGTTCCACACTTTTTTATATTATTTTTTTAACCTTTTAGCTTTTCTAATTCAACCCATCAAATGATTTTTTTACACTTTCTTGATCTTTTAGTTTTTTATACATATAATTATCACCCTTAGTTTTGTTTTTTTTTTGTTTTTTTGCACACTCTCATTTTTCTTACGAATTAGTCATTTAATTATTTTTAATCAAATGGGTGCTATATTTTCTAAGAAAAATTTAATCAAGCAGTCTATTTTTTTCACAATTTTCATGTTTTTAAATATTTATAAATTAGTGACATGATCTTTTTAAACAATCAAATTGTTGATAGTTTTTCTTGAACTAATAAACCGTCTTTTTTACACCTTGTTTTATTTAAAATATACGATAGTTTGTAAGGTCAATTTTTTGGATTATAACTTTTTAGTTTGTCTGACTTTCGAATAAAATATGTAAGTTGGTCATAGTGCAAATTTAAACTTACTTAATTTATAGATTTTATATTTAATTTATACATTGTTCTTGATGCCCAAAGAGCCTAACGGTCTCGAAGCCCAGAAGACTACCGCAAAACAACTTGGACCAACAAAGCCCAAGAGACCCAACCCAAAATAAGGAGGACCCCCGCCGAGCGCAACTCTCGTGGAAGGGCCGAGCGAAACTGCGGCCGCATTTAATGCGAATCATACCTTTTGTCGTCTAAGAGCGCCGCCTAACGCCTGACACCTATCGAAAGCTGCCAGGGGACAAGCAGGCTTTCACCCACATCTGCCGAACTCCCCAAAAAAGGCACCGCTTGACACACAAAAGGTGGTCGGCCACCACATTCGGACCATAGGCAAATTACCAACGTGCCATCAGGGTGCCCTCCTATAAAAGTCATCCATTTGCAAACCGCAGAGGTAAACTTATCACGACAACGCTATGCCTTCTCTCTATTTTCTCACTCTGAAACAGAGTACTCATTCGAGCGTAAGAGGCCCGTTAACCGGAGCACCCTCGGGTGCGATTTTCTTTGCAGGCGGAACATTCCACAACACCCACAGTCTCTCACGTGACCAGACTTCAGAAGAAGAACGGGGTAAAGTGCTTCATGAATGTTGGATTTCTCAAATAAATTAGTAGTACATTTATGCTTATATGAATGTTGGATATTGTTAGATATAGTTTTTTCAATTCATATCATTCTTCCATGTTACGTTTTTTGTTTCATCTTTCAAATAGGCGTAAACAATTCATTTGACTTTTTATTTCACATTTACTTATCAGTTTTTCTCTATTTAATTTTAATTTTTCAAATTAACCTTAAATTTTTCATGTTCTCTATTTTTTTATCATTTCATAGTGTTATCTATCATGTAAACTTTTTTTTTCATTAAAATTTGTTGAATGTACAACCCGCAACGAAGTGTGGGCATAAAATCCTTGTTGTATAGTAAAATCTTGCAGGTTTCGGTTTAAACTGCACAATAACGATTGGCTCATAATTTTGAGCTACATCGCTCCTAATTAACAATTCAAAAATAGTATTTCATATTACAAAAAGCAAAAACTAATGCTCATAATTTACATTATTAACGGAATATAGTTTAAATTTCTATTCTTAAGCTTATTGTATAATTTTATAAAGGTTGTTAATTCTAAATACATGTGTTACGTTCTCAGCTATTCAGAAGCTTGAATCCTTACCTTAACCTATTGGAAAATCCGTGGGTAAAAGTTTTGTTAACTACCAAATATGGGTAGGATCTGCCTGCCGGATATGTAACCCGCCGGCCGGTGAGGCCTCCTGCGAAGCAATCAGACAATCTTGAAATATACTGTGCAATAGAGTGAAATTTCTTCCTTTATGATATTTTGGTTGTCTTTTCACCAATATTAGACCAAAAGACATACACTTTGTTCACGTCAAAAAGATAAACATTGGCATCAGCTTCCAAGATATTACTAATTTATTTCCTTTTCATAATATTTTCCAAGCCGGAAAGTGTATGGTTTGATAATTTTACTTGCATGAGAGGAAAGAGAGATAAATTCTTAGACCTCAATTTTAAGATGAGTAAAAAAAAGAAAACAAACATATGTGATAAGATAATAAAATGATAAAATTTATAGTAGAGAGTATTCATAAAAGAAACTTGATAATTTTTGTTGGACAACTAAAAATATGATGCTCTATAATATTTGTGAAACAAGGTCGGTAAAATTATTGGGTTTGGGGAGTTAGGGTGGTAAGGAAGAGTTGGACTCTAGGTGGGCCTGACAGGGAGGGAACATTTTTGATTTGCAAATGAGGGACATGATACCACTAAGCCTATAGTAGGGGTTTCAAAGATGAGTTTTTCACATAATAACCAAGGATTTGAGAGGTCGATGAGAAAAGTGAGTAATGAGGGGTCCAAGTTTGAGGAGCTCGTGAAATTGAAAGGGGATGGAGTGTGAATTCGGCGCACCCAGCATTGATAATAGATCACCATACATACTTGATAGGTCAGTATTGATAATAGATCAGCATGATAAGTTGTTTAGATCGACATCGTCAGATCCACATGACTATCTTGTTAGATCGACATACATACTTGATTGATCAGCATGATGAGTTGTTTAGATCAACATCACTATCTTGTTAGATCGACATGACTACCTAATTAGATCGACATGACTACCTTGTCAGATCCACATGACTACCTTGTTAGATCCACATGACTACCTTGTTAGATCATCATCGTCTTTAAGGCTAGGGTTAGATATGGAAGTGTGTCAATTATATTGTGCACTTATTTGTGCGCACAACTTTGTGCGAATTGTCGTGCGCAGTGCACATATTTATGATCCACTAGCGTTCAAAATAAACTTAAAGTCGACACAAATTAAGCAAACCCGAGCAAAATTAAGCAACCTCTGCCCTAACCCAGGAAGAATTTCTACTGTCCAAAGCTGGGAAGAGACGATTGAGGGAGATCAAGCGCTAAAACGATGGAGAATGAAGTATAGGAAGTTTGGGAGCGTCGGTGAATAACGAGGGGTTACTCACGTGAACAACTAAATTCACTTTGGTCCCATTCGCTTGAGGTCCGCATAGAAAACGGTGAATCACGAGCTTTAATTCACGTAAAAAGGGAGGAGCAAATAACTCAGTTGTTCACATCCAAAAGCTTAAGTTTGAAGCCCCTCACGAGCTCTAATTCACGTAAAAAAGGATGAGCAAATAACTCAGTTGTTCACCTCCAAAAGCTTAAGTTTGAAGCCCCCTAATGATTTATTGATTTGCACCCATGTTTATTATTCAATTTTCCTTTTAGAAAAATGCAATATGTATCTTTTTAATCATATAACTGACATTTTATATTCTTAGCATGTAGCCTAGTGAGTAAGCTTCCCGTAAATGAGATTGGGGTCTTGTGTTCGAGTCTCCACTATCCCAATCCCCTACGCGCTCTCTCTCTATATATATATATAAAATAACTGATGTTTTTTCTGATAAATATCTTCCTACAAAGAATAAATAATTTATATTTTTTTCCCTGAACAATCCTGTACTGATGTATGATATGCCAGTGTATGTGATACTTTATAGTTTTATATTTTGAGGGTTGAGAAACCATATCATAAAAGCGATTAAGAATTTTCTGCCCCTCCCCACCCCTCCCACTGTCAGCATTTTCAACATTTGATAGCAAAATTAAATGTTTGACCTGATTTTAGTTCAAAGCTCTGGTGTTAATTGATTGTAAAGGGTTCTAGAGTTTAGTGGTGTGATTCTAAGAAAATGAGATAGGTGGGATGATTGAAATCAAAGTTTAGTTGCCTCTCCTGTATGTACAATCAAATAGTGGGCATGAAACTTACTTCTGGTTATAGAAATTTGATCCTACATTAGTTCTATCAAAGTCGCGAAATAGTTTATGATATGAAACGAAACATATATACCTTTGCTGCCTAGCTAGCTCAGCTATACGATGGCTCACTTCAACAACAAATTTGGGGGATTTTTTTTTAACAACCTTTTCAATTCCAAGCACACAAAATAACCTTAAATCCAACAATTCACTATCAATTTTCTATAAAATAATATTTTTTTCAAATTTTATTATTCACATATATCTCGTACATCAATCAAAAACACAATTTATATAACCGGCCCTATCCACGCATTGCATTGCATGTACGTTCTGTATTCGGTGCCTCCCTTTTGCTTAGCAGCTTTAATAGTTTTAATGCCCCATCCGTTTACTTCCAACTCAATTACTCGGCTTCAAGGTGATATAACGAAAACTTTAAACATCTGGTCTATTCCGTTTTCCTCCATCATGTTTGAGTTTTTGCTAATTTCATTGTGATCTCTGAGATCTAAAATTCAACAGTGATCTTCAATTATATACTTTGTATTACGCTTCAAACTGTTTTAGAATTTGCTAAGGTGTTGGTAAGTGTTCAGTCATTTTGAGTTTTTGCTAATTTCATTGTGATCTCTGAGATCTAAAATTCAACAGTGATCTTCAATTATATACTTTGTATTACGCTTCAAACTGTTTTAGAATTTGCTAAGGTGTTGGTAAGTGTTCAGTTTTTTTTAAAGTGTTTGAGATTACCGTTAGATATTCAGATAAATTATTTTGAACATATGTGATCGTTTCTACAAAACTTTAAACTTAAAAACTAGGCTTAAATAAAGTTTCAAATGTGTATCATTAAATGTTGACATTATTCTCAAAGTTGGTTCAGCTCAATAAAGTGGTAAAAAAAGAAGAAGATGGAGACCCTTTGTGTTCTGATGGGTCACGATACATGTCATATACTCATGATCTATATGTGATATGAAGCTGTTTCTGAGAAGAAGTCACAGGCAACCCGCCGTATTGTTCAAAACGATCAGCGTCCAACTGAAATCTCTCATACTAGCTATATTAATAATTCTTTACCACCTACATGAATTGTGTTGATCAGATCAGAACTTTTCCAATCCACTTGCCTTTATAGTACTAGTATTTAGTGGAGTATATCATGAGTGTGAGTGTGTGTGGGGTTCCCATGCCCATGAAATAAAAATAAAACATTTAGGAAATAAACCCATTACAAGCTTTCCAAAAAGAAGTATATTACGTCATCAACTAGCTGGTTAATAAAATTGTACTACTCCCTTCATCAAGGAAATTAGACACAAAAATTAAAAAATGTTTTCAAAGGAAATGTAACAATTATTTAGGAATTTGAAAATTACGGATGGCTGCGACATGACTCAGTCAGACATGGCCCTAATTACGGATCAGGTTGAATGCGCCCCATATAATTACATGGGCCTTAGTTCTTTCTGTCTCTCTTTTCATGTTGGATTTCGGGCCCAAGATTCAAGGGCCTGTCGTGCCGGGTTTCTCGGTTTAGGTCAACTGAGAGTTGTGTTGTGTTGTGTATGTTGTAGACCTAGCTATGGATCGAAAGCAACCATCCCATCTTGTTGGAGGACCTAGTAATCCACGGAACCTCAAACTGGATAAGGTGATAAGCCACGTGGCATAAAACCAAGTTCTGTCTTTGATCCACCACCAAATTTACCTTACCGGAGGGAACCCCGTCTCTCTTCTCCATCTCTCATAATTCCTGATGATGGCATCTCCAACGCTCGTAACCCCAACAACCTCCAAACCTGCCGCCCTTGTCAAAACCAGACCCACCGCCACGCCATCGCCACCGCCATCTCATAAACATCTGCCTCTCCGCCGCCAGTTACTAGCCAGCGCCATCACCGGAGGTGCTCTCTCTCTGTCATGGCTGATGCCGCTGACCCCTGCAGCATTTGCGGCCTCCGACGACGAGTACGTCAAAGAGACGGAGCGAGTAATCAGCAAGGTGAGAAGCACTATCACCATGGACAGGAACGACCCGAATGTCGCCGACGCCGTGGCTGATCTCAGAGAAACCTCCAACTCCTGGGTGGCTAAGTACCGGAAGGAGAAAGCTCTTCTCGGCAAACCTTCGTTCCGTGACATCTACTCCGCATTGAACGCCGTCTCCGGCCATTACATTAGCTTTGGCCCGACAGCCCCCATACCCATCAAGAGGAGAGCTAGGATTCTCGAGGAGATGGACACTGCAGAGAAGGCCCTCCAACGAGGACGATGATGATTTTGATTTTGATTTTGATTTCATCTGCATGCTGCGGATTTTGTTTTCTTTCTACTCCACATGCATGGTGTTTCAAGCGTACCGAACGAGATTCACTTTTTTTGTGAATTGAGGGAAGTGTATAAGTTTGCTTATCTTTCATCAATCGTCAACAGTATCCAATGACATGATCATATGTACTGTAATGTATGAAATACAGAAATAGAGAGAGCTCATTGCTATCAGATCAGTCCCACGGGAAGCTCCCATTTACGAAACCTTTCCGTTTTCGTCACAGCTTAGCTATGCTGCAGCTTTGCAAGCAGAATCCGGAAGAACGTTTGGAACGTCCAACAGCTTCATAACTGTGCTGCAAAATCTTGCTTTAGGACCAACGTTCTTGGCCTTTCTGCGTATATTTCTACACACAACTGTATAAGGTCTCACTAAAAGTAAGAATGAAGTGAGAAAATTGCGCCTACATCAAAGCCAGTTATTCAGGCTCATGAGCAGTTCCTTCAACAAATCACTACTCCATGAGAATAAAAGCACTTTCTTTCACACAACTTGAAAAAATCCACGGCTCCACACACTTCTTTTCTTCCTGGTTGGTATCTGCATCAGGTCAGAAAAGCTTAGAACTATGCGTCAATTGCCTAGAACATACAATTGCTTTCCCCTAGCAATGACCGTGGAGCAAATTCAAAATGTCATTCCGAGAAACAAAAAATTACCTTAAATATATCACTGGACTGCACAACTACCAAGCCAAAGAACTATCTTTTCTTATTTCTTTTTTTAAAGTTTGCAAGGTTGCATAAGCGTCTCTTTTTATTTAGTGATCCTGCATTTATTAAGAGATCCTGCAAATAAATACAGATGTTACACAGTTGCACCAGAAATTATTTAGTGGTAGTTTGTAGGACATACAAGCTTTGGCATGATACGAATAAGTATTAATGGATTCTTTGACATGAAGATGACTCGAAACAAAATCCAGGCAACAAAGAATGTGCCTTTTATTCAGCCCGAGTGTTCTGAGATCACAAGCATGATGGATATGATGCATGCAAGTCAGAACAAATCTCAGAAACAACATTGCAGTGGCTTATGTTTCCATTATAAGTTCCAGATGATTGTTTTAGCATGAATATACTCCAAGATACAATCAGGTTTTAAAACTCACCCAGATGGCGGACAGTCCACCAGCTTTCATGTTATACGCAAATCACTGAGGAAATCTGATAACCTGAGAAACCAACAGTTTAAAGGGAGAAAGTATATACAATACAAACTTATTATGGGCAGGTTTCAAAACACTGACCATAGACTAGAAAAGTGCAAGGGGAAAGATTGGGAAAACAGAACGAAAGATACCTAACATTTCTAGCTATCACAGTGCTTCCATCTTCAGATCCAAGATGCCGTAGAACTACTTCCTCCAAACGACCATCTCGATATGCATGCTAAAATATAATTAATGAATATTTATAAGGCATGACTGTATCGCAGCTATGACATGTAAGGTACAAGAAGAACATAGCATTAAATATGAAAGAACAGAGAGAAGACTAATTCAATTTATTTAGGAAAAAACAACTAACTTTAAAATTGTACTTAACTTTGTTAGCAACGATCATATCCCCTGGTCCAAATTCTGGTGTAAGGTTATAGAAATGGAGAATTTCCGCAGCATAGCATCTATTAGTTTCAGTCATGTTTCATAACATTCAAAGTCTACAGCAAGTTGAAACACACACACACACACTTCACATCATTCTTTATGCAGTAGTACCTACTCTTTAACATAACTACTATACTTGCTATAGACACTGCATCGACCCTTGGTATTAAAAGAATTGAAAAATACAGACTGGGATAAACAATTCAAACTTGAGCTGGCTGGAAAAGAACAAAAAATCAATCTATGAAAATGAGGCAATTCTTGTAGTTTGTGCACAAGAACTAAATGAAGTTTAAGGAGGTGAGGAGCTCGTTTTTTCCTTTTCCCCCCTTTGTCCATGCTACTTGCAGTAAAGCACTACTAACTGGGGATCACAAGATCTTAAAAGGTGTATATAACTCACCCTATAGAAACAACTTGTCCCAAACGGACAGTTCCCGCTGCCAAAGTTAAAATGCTTGCAATCGATTGACCTGCAAAAAGAAAAAAAGCACATTACCACACATACTTTAAAGCATAAGCACTGACGTCTAATTAAGTTTTATATCAGTATTAAGTCAGCATATGTTAAATGCCATCCCAAATTATTCATCAAACACATCGATGAAATTCCACCAGAAATACCACAGGAATCCGGATAAAACCTGCTACTACATCTCATTCTTACATAAGCTAAATTTGGAACATCAAACACATGTGTCCTGTAACCAAATGAAGTCACCAAGAATTAAATTACCTGAGTTTTGCTTTATAGTTATTGATGATATCCTGCTTTTCTTGTGGACTAAAATACCAGATGACACTTGGAATGACAAAGTAAGACAGCTTGCGGCATATTGGGCATGACCTCAATGTATTATTGAGATCCATACCTGAGGAAGGGCTGGTGCTACGCCAGTTTCTAATACATGATACACAGAATGGATGATCACACTCTGATAGTAAGCCAAACTTCCTTTCCGCAGCTGTGGGCTTTGAAAGCACACGATCCAAGCACACACTGCATTCAATTTCTTGACTACGCCTCAAGGCCTCCAGGTGCTGTTGCTTTTTCTCACATGACCTGATATGTTCCTCTCTTTCTTGAGGCCTAAATGGATGCAAGCAATGGTTTAAGCAACTTGGACACTGCTCCCCGTGAATATGCGGACATTCCTGCCCACGAGGACAATTTCCAGCAGCAGCAAATGAGCAAATAGGGCGTTCTGCAGGTTTAACACTTCTTGGATCCTCCAATGCGTCACCATCATCCGAAAAGTTTTCATGCACAGAATCCACACTCCAAACTGGTTCAGTAGGGACAAGGAGGGGTCCACTTGAAGCAGGGCAAAGTACAGAGGCATCCGGGACAGTAGCTGTGCGACCCAATATGGCTCCTGACGGTTGAAGAGTGTAGAATGAATCTGATGATTGTAATTGAGGAAGCGTTACTGGGGAGGTCGCACGAGGTGAATTTGATCGAGAAGGCTTAACATGTTCGTATCTGCATCTACTACCATAGGAACAAATTCCTTTTTGATAATACGTGCAAACCTAGAGTTATTACAAGGCAGCAGGGATTAGAAGCGAACGAAGAAATATGACATATGTTGCCTCCAACATTGCTAGATATGGTAGCAATAAAACATAACTCTCACATTATTTGGTGGATCCGTCCAATTATGAGAAAACTCACAGTGCTCTCCCTTAAGACATGCTCCATGGGCAAAGAATTTGCAAAGGACCCTAAAGGAGAAAAATGAAAGATTAATTGAGGTAACAATCATCAAGATTCGGACAAATAAAACAAACACGACAATTTCACTTCAGAAGCGAATCGATAACCAAGAATGAACAAAGAACAAGCACACTCCATCATGGCAATCTGCAAAAGATCAGGACACTATTCACGTTTCAAGACTTTTTTTTTTTGATACATTCACGTTTCAAAACTAAGAAACCTGAATCAATTAACGACGATGCCAACAATCAAACTATGTTTAAACAATATATAATACACCCCATGTTCCTAAACAGATAAATTTGAGTAGATGAAATGAAAACCTAAAGCAAATGCAGTCTTGAAGTAAGCTAACGAAAACGAATTGATGCCAACGCTAATCGGAACTCACCTTTTAGACATGGCGATCGTTTCCGCAGAATCGAAAGACTTGAAGAGCGAAAACCAATGATTAATACTTCTTGCTAGAGGCGAGAACGAGGTTGACGATATCTATGGAGCCTGTCCGAAAGTCTCCTTCTGGCCGTAGTTTTTCTCAGCGCAAACAAAAGGGCATTGAAAATCGCCGAGTAAGAAGCTGCGCTGAAGTATTTTTATGCAAAAAAGGAAAATAGAAAAACAAGAAGCACGAAATTTCATGGTCACCAAACTTTGAAATACTTTGTAAATTAAGCATCATCCATTTCAGATTTGCAATTAACTCTTACTGTGGAAGAAGTGATTCCTGAGCTTAGGAAAGGCCGTGGAAGAAGTGAAGAACGTTACCAGTCATAAAGCTTTTTGACGGAGCCGTTCCATAATCACATAGCGAACAAAGTATTTTCAAAGAATAGGCCAAGAGAACTGTGTTGTTCTTCTCTTTTCCAGATCATTTCTTAATTGTAGTTGTCTCCTTCAATGAGTTTGGAATCGCTCAACAATATCAATTCATCAAATGAGCGTGCTGCTCATAAGAAATTGAAGTATGGGAATATACGTTCACTTTTATCTCTCGATTATGGAAAATGAAGATATTGCAATGGAAAATGAAAGGTCAACGAAAATTTAGTTTGGAGGAAAATACTTTATTTATTCATCAAAAATTGTCTCATTTTGACTTTATCGTTTCAAGATTCAATATTGACTCAAGTTTGAACAAAGATAAACAATGGGAAACAAATTCATAAAAAAAAATTAGAAAATTTATTTTTGGGATTTTTGGTATGCATATGAATCATTTAATTTCCAATGTCTAAATATTTGTGAAAAATAAAACATAGATTGAATACTTTGAAACTATAAAAAAATGAGACAATCTTTTATGGACGGTGGAAGTATCATTTTATTGAGTAATGTAGAATCACATTTTGGGGATTGGTGAGGGCTTGGGCCCATGGGCCCAAGCGACGGGCCGGTCCCAGGCGTTGCGGCCCACAGAGCTTGGGAAGAACGCCGGGGTCCTAGGCCGAGCCGCCATTCTTGGTTTAGGGATACAGTACCCCTCCATGGTGCGCGAGTGACACATGTCCCCCGGCTCATGCCGCTGTCCATACTGCTGCCCATACCCCCCAAGCCATTATAAATACTCCCATCCTCGCCTCATCACACACACGAAAACTTAGACATTATACCTACCGTTTACTCTCGATTCACTGTGCCGCTACTTTGCGAAGCGAGTACTGACTTGAGCGTCGGAGAATTGTACCAGGTGCACGTTCGGTCTTGGAAGCAGCACGCCATTGGAGAGGAGCAGCGCGGACGAAGCCACCTTGCAGAGCCTCATCCCATCTCAACATGTCAGGATTCTTCCCCTTTGGGAGACCAACCTTCTCGGATTCTGTCTCAGTTACTTCACCCTAGCTCTGATCTTTATTTTACTTAATGTTAATCCTTTGGCATTAACAGGGATCCATTGCTAGTTCTTTAGACTATACTTTGGTGGTGATGTCATTGATGTATGTTCCAAGGGGTGAGTCTATGGTGTCTTGAGTGTTGGGGTTTATCTCTTTTTTTCTTTCTTTTGATGCATGGGGGCTGAGATGGGGGTTGATGCAGACTTGAATCAATAACTTTATGAGCTTAATTAACATTAGATTACATGTTTTGGATGAGGTGTATCGTTTTTATTAGGACAATATACCTAACATTATCTTTTGAATTTAGATGCAACTTTTTATGGTTTTAATAGAAAATTTTTTAACTGGCCTTACAAAAATAGTAACTAAAATTAACGACTAAATATAAAATTAAGCAAGAGTTTAGGACTATGATGAAATTGACACTTGACGCCTTAACGGTTGTAGCATTCTAGGACTTATCTAACAAATTGTATAAAAAAGGGACTTATCTGACAAATTGAAGAGCTTTCGAACTAAATTGGTAAAATGCAAAACGTTGTAGGATTGATTGTGTTATTGTAAGAGATGTTTATTTTCTTTTCACCCTTGTATTTCAACGACATAGAATATGACGGAAGTTAACATTTATTATTTGAAGTTGAAAATATTACTCCATCTTCTATAAAAAAAATAGATAATTTTTTTTACTGTTTTATAATATTTAATCTGTAATATTTATTTTTTATGTATATTTAAACATTTAAAGTAAACAAATACATATGCATAAAATATAAATATTTTAAATTTTTTTTGAAAAAATTTCATTGCTTATCATTATAAATATCTGAATCAAATAATGAATCTTGAAACATAAAAATTAAATTTATAGATTTTAATTTTTTAGTACGGATGACGTATTTAATTGTAACTTCTAGTGTTAAAAAATGAAAAATTGTTGTTAATTTTATCGTCGACAGTATCTCCTTTCATTTCAACCGCATAAATCTCATGCAACGAGTTGTTTGTTGGTTACTATTCTCCATTTAAGTGGCATAACATTTAATTTCAATATTTAATTTATAATTTGATTTATCTATTGTTTTGAGCTATATCTTAAATTTTTATATACAAATATAATAATTTCTAAAAGTTAACATCGCGTCATTTATGGGAGGAGGAGAGTAATATTTATAAGTTGCTAGTCTCTTGTAATTGATTGATAGGATGATGTTTGTCTTGTTTTCTCTACAGAAGGAACTGGTTTGAATACCCGACTTCGTCACGGGTTCAATGAATTATTAATTATCAAATTTTTTAATATATCAAATAATAATATATTCAGTGTAATAAACTTAAGGAAAATTTTTTGGGATAAAAGAGCACACGTAACTATAATATTTTTGTGGAAGTGTTGATATTACATTATAATAGTGTCGCTTTTGACGTTTATTTGACAATTAAATTGTGAAATGATACCATTTCTCTCAAATAGTACAATGACGCCATTTCTTGTTATCTTTATCATCTTTTTTTAAAAGTATGTCGTTTTTGTCTATACCTAATACCATCCACCTTAAGAACATACATGTGAAAATGCACTCGAACCATCCAATATCGATATTCTCACCAGTTCGATGTTCTCATTGGATTTTCCGGTTCATAGTAGTACAAACAAATTACATACAAATGTTATTCATCATCTGCTATATGAACATTTTAAAAATAATTTTGTATTATTATATATAAAAATGGAATAAAATAGATATAAAATCCCACATTTCAAATATTTAGGAATATATGATTATTGTCTTTCTCAAAGGAATATATACACACACTTAAGGGAATATGACATACAAGTGTAACACTAGTTTATACCCCTCCTTCAAGATGGGTTAGGAAAAAAAAGAGAAAAAATAAAATAGAATAGAATAATCCAAACATTACAAAAAGTTGTCATGAAAAATCAATATTTTATAATTTATTATTTTATAACATGTTTCTATGTGCAATCATTGCACAAGTACCAAATATGATAAACAATTTCTTTTACACACAACATGACAACAATTTCAATCCAATGAGAAAATAAACAAAAAGAAGATTAAACCAAGGGAAAAACTTTGTGAGACCCATTAAAGGGTTAATCAAAAGAGTGTATCCAAGAAAAAAAAAGAAAGAAGCAATTTAAATTGAACAAACAACATACTTCTATCTACCTCTAATGTCAATTTTTTATAATGTAGTTTTAACATAAAAAGGGAATCGAATGAATACCTGTGTAATAGCCAGAGAGCAAGCCACTAATCCAAGCACTCATAGTCAATCCTAAAACATAATGATTACTGAAATATGACATTCTCTTTTCTGGAAACAATCCAGATACCCTGAGCTTCTAGGCATCAACCCAATTGTCATCTTTCAAGCTAGCAGGACTATACCTTTTGTAATACTATAAAGTCTAGATTGCAAATCAAATAAACCAAATTTCTTCTTGATAGCACCCTGTTAACTTGTGATTCTTAATTAACAGGGTATAGTATTTATTTAGCCTTGCTCATATACAAGTTCAAAAAGATTAATATGATTATAAAAAACCGAACGTTCCTTCCAGGAATGGTTAGCCATCAGGGAACTTTCAAGCTAGCTATATAATCCTCTTGTTATCTTCACTATAACTGAAAAATGGAGATTCTGCATAAACAACTAAGGTGACAACTAAGTTATTGACAAATGGTGTTTAAAAGAAAATGTCAGCAATTAAAAACTAAGTTGCTATATACACTTAAAATAAATTATAAAACCACGCAGCTCAAATAATACATGTGTGATGAAGCTAAAAATATTATATTCCTCTTATAATCACAAATGTAAATCCTGCAACAAAAATATTCCATATTAACAATCAACTGAAAAAATAAAACATAACTCTCATTGTCATGACCATAGAAAAAACCAAGTAAAAGCCATGGGCAGAGATAGAAAGGAGAATGAGACCATGGCCACAGAAGGGTACTTAGTTTATGCCCCAGCTAGTAAACAACCATTTCCAAAAACCTTGATGGAAAGAGAATAAATTTTCTTAAGCGATACAAAGAAGATACTAACAGTTAAAATCAGAATTAAAAAGAAAGACTTCACCTGAAACGGGTAGCAGGAAACGGGTAAAGTACACGAATAGTACCGTAGCTTTTAAACGTGTCCTATTTTGATCCTTTTTTAGGAATCCGTCTCATTTTCGACCCAAACCTTTCGTAAACTAGGCACCATTCGTTCTTCCATCACAATTCCCGTTAAGTGGCCCGTGATATGGTGATGTGGCAGTTAGCTTTAACGAAATGTCTGTCTTGCCCCTGTTATCTCTAAATATGGTGTCCAGTCGGAGTCCAGTCATCAATTCATCATCTCTCTACAAATAGTCGGCGGGATAATCTGGAGGGAGGGGAATTGAAAGATTGAAACTCTAGATTCACGAATATTTGGGGGATTATAGGCGACCGGTTGATTAACGAAGTAAAGGACGAAGATGTCTGCTTGTATCAACGCACTACGTGGGGAAGACATTTCTTACTGCGGTCCGTACTGCGGTTTGGGCCGCAGTAAGCCCATTTACGCAGTAAATGGCCCGATTCTTGGGCGCAGAAGATTTATTGCGGACTTGGCCGCAGTACGGCCGTAGTAAATTTGCGCAGTAAGATTTACTGCGGCCAAGGCCGCAGTACGGCCACAGTAAATTTTTTTTTTAGGGTTTAAACTCCCATTTCTCTTCATCCGCCGCACAATTCCATTCTTCTTCATCTTCTTCGTTCTTCCTCCTCTTCTTCTTCTTCTTCTTCTTCTTCTTCTTCTTCTTCTTCTTCTTCTTCTTCTTCTTTAGTTTCTTCTTCTTTGAATTCTTCTTCTTCTTCCTTTTTTTCTTCTTCTTCTTCTTCGAATTCTTCTTCTGTTTCTTCTTCCTTTTCTTCTTCTTCTTCTTCTTCTTCTTCTGTTTCTTCTTCCTTTTCTTCTTCTTCTTCATCTTCGAATTCTTCTTCTTCTTCTTCGTCTTCTGTTTCTTCTTCTTCCTCTTCTTCTTCTTCTTCTTCTTCTTCTTCTTCTTCTTCTTCTTCTTCTTCTTCTTCTTCTTCTTCTTCTTCTTCTTCTTCTTCATTTTCTGGGTTTCATTGGACGAATCCGGATGAACATTCATCCGGATTCGTCCACTTTTTTTTTAATTATTCAAACAGGTTACTGCGGCCATGGCGCGTGAGACCGCGATGCATCAGCGCCGACGCCACAGTGAGTTCAAATCGCGGACATTTTAATCGGCGTTCATCGGTGTCGCCGCCGATTGGTACCACGGACCAACTGCGCAATGGGCCGCAGTGAGGCCTGTCTTCTCTACGTAGTGACGATTCGGTGGAAACGCGTAGGACCTCTCATTCTTCTTTATCTGCGGCTGGGTTCGGTGGCCGATTTTGCAGATGTGGAGTCCCAGCGAAAATCGTGATGTGCTGGTCCAAAGAGAATGCAGGTCGACGATTTCTTGGTTGCGCGAACTATGGGGTAAGTGAGTTAAGGGTGATTTCTGTCTCTACAAGTTTGATTTGAGGAACATTGGAGATGTGGGTGTTTATATTTATTCATTTGTTTTGCTTTTTGCTTCAACAGAACATAATGTATTGTGGTTTCGTGGTGTGGTTTGATGAACCTACGCTAGAGAGCTATAGGAAGATTATTTACGGGCTGGTGAAAAATCGTCAACCAAGTAAGGTTGTTGGTGATACGGAGGATGAGGAAGTGAGTAAAGCAAGAAAACAGGAATAGAAGGTTGGGAAACTTTCTTCAGAGAAGAGAAGATTGAAGATATTTATTGTTGTTTCCTGGATAGTGTTCTTTTGGTATGTGCGGGCTTAGGTTGTTGGGGTTGGTAGAGGTAGTGGTAATGGAGGTAGTAATGGAGATTGAGTTCTATTTTGAGTCCTTTATGATCTACTGTTGTCCTATTTAAGTCCTTTAAGATATAGTTATTGTCCTATTTAAGTCCTTTAAGATATAGTTATTGTCCTATCTAAGTCCTTTAAGATATAGTTGTTGTCCTATCTAAGTCCTTTAAGATATATTGATTAAGTCCGTTAAGATCTACTGAACTGTTTAAGTACTTTGAGATCTTTTTTGCGTGTCTAACTACCTACTCTTGAACTATCACCGTCTAATAACTAATAACTAATAAGCGATTTGTTTAATTACAAGTTTGTCACTCTCATTTTTCGATCGATGTTGTTATATCGATAGATCAACATTGAATATAGATCAGCATGGCTACCTTGTTAGATCAACATCAATACCTTGTTAGATCGACATCAATACTTTGTTAGATCAGCATCAATATCTTGTTAGATCGACGTCAATACCTTGCTAGATCGACATCAATACCTTGCTAGATCGCCATCAATACCTTGCTAGATCGCCATCAATACCCTGCTACATTGGCGTCAATACCCTGCTAGATTGGCGTCAATACCCTGCTAGATCGGCATCAATACCCTGTTAGGTCGACATCAATATCCTGTTAGGTCGACATCAATACCCTGTTACGTCGACATTAATACCATGTTAGATCGACATCAATACCCTGTTAGATCGACATCAATACCTTGCTAGATCAGCATCAATACCTTGTTAGATCGACATCAATACCTGGACCCCTCACTTTACCATGATTTTCATTTTCTTCCCTCCTCTTCGCAATAGCAGCTTCCTCTGTGTCCATACCCCTTACCTTACACAACTCAACAAGGTAAATCTTCACAATTCTATTGTCTGGTAGATTAGTGTCCAACATTCTTTCTAGGTCCCCTCTGGTCTTCAATTCATGGGTCACCAAACCACAATCACTACTACAACTAGGCTCCCCCAGTAGTAATTCATAGCAAAGATACCATCAACAAACCCCAACTCTTCAACCATTTTATCCAAGTCAACCAGAGAAAACTCAATCCTTTTACAGAAGTCGAACGAATCCTCTTCCCCAATGTAAGCTTTCCAAGGTAGATATGCAAAGTACCCACTGTGATGAAACTTGACACTGAACCAGGCCGAATCAGGTACTGCAAAAACAGAGGAAAAACCTTTATGATCATCATCCAACAGATATCAAACCCTAACCCATACTAAACCCTAACCCAATATGGTCCCCCATGATGACACAACACTCACTCCAAACAACTCACCAACCCAAAATTCAGAAACTCTTGAAAAGCCAATAACCAAAAAAAGAAATATGACTTACCGTAGTCAGGAGCCACACCATTATATGCTCGTTGTCTCCACGTCCTCAGCCATCTAGCCGGAATCTTCGCCCTCCGTGGAGTCATCCTCCACTCTCTATCAGCCCTCACACTCGATACCGTCGATTACAATCGTCTTCAACCTCCAGCAGCCAGCCAAAAAACAATGTTTTCCCTAGTTTCGCTATCGCCACTCTGCAAATCGAAAAAGTTCTCTATGAAGCTCTGCACTGGTGGTTGAGAGCAATTAATGCTACGCTTCTTACGGGGCTTCTTAACATGTCCCACCCAAGTTTTGACTGGTCTGTCGAGATCATCAAATAAGGGAAGCTGAAAGAGGTCATCGAGATTCTAATAATAATAATAATAACAAAAAGTCATTAAGATGCCACCGGCGTTGTTCCCCGACTACGACGTCCTCCGCCTTCAACCAAATTAAACCCAACACCGCCTCCTCTGTAGATCCGCGTGCCCGATTAAGGTAAGGAGAAGCTCATCAGATGAGTGGGAGGCCGAAGATGGGGTAGAAAGAACGTTTTTGTTCACATCCGCGTTTTCAACGTCACGGTCCATATCTGTTATTCTTAAATTATGTCATCTTTATTTCGTGCTTTAATTGATTAACAATTTTATCCACTAGCTATTTCGTTAACTTTTTAAAAAAAATATCTAACAGCATTAATTAATTAAAGTACAAAATATGAAGAGAACATGTGATTTGGCACAAACATACTCACTTCCTTCCTCAAAATTTGTTTTATTTGGTCTGTCGTTTCAATATTTAATATTTGATTTAAGTTTTAATAAAGATAAACACTTAAAAAAATCAGAAATATATACTTCTGTTTAGAAAAATTAGATTGTTATTATGAGCAAAAATGGCCCATATTATTTCATCACAAATAATATAAGCCAGGAGAAAAACGTAGCCAAAGAAGCATAAGCTTCGAAAATCCAACATGAAGAAAACCTAATAGACATGTGAAAGAACTTAAAAGAAAAGTAGCAAACAACAACTCCCGGTTTCTCGTGGAAAGTGGTGGATCCTTTATAGGAGTGAGCAGTGGCCTTCCAACAAAGTCAAGAGGCCTGAACGGGCTAGAAATAATCACGATAGATTTAAACCGAACCTCATATGAAACCGATGCGCACCAACTTAGATGCACATGAGCTAAACGCCGACTTATCATGATATTGCGCAAAACAGAAGACCAGCCATCTTCGACAAAGCAAAACAGTCAGCAGATACATAAACTAGCATGAACATCCAAACACCAACGAATAAGATGACAGAGAAATAAAAACCTAAACAAAGACCATAAACTACTAGAGGGAGAGAACCCGAATGGTCCAAAATCAGGTATACTCTCCCAAGCCACCGAATCACTGCTCGGGTCAAGGAGGAAGTCCCCCTACCCCACCAAATTGAATCCCACACCAGAAGGGTGATGCAGCCCTTCCGGTTGACCAAAGCCACCATCGGCTGACACACTCGCAGTGGAAGCCGCGAGAAACGAAGCCCCTGGACAGACGAATGCTGCTCCACCGGAATTGCCGCATGCCTGAACTCCAACCTCTTGAAAAAACGGTCCAATTGCACACTCGGATGATCATGCTCGATAGAATAGAAGCCTTGCCGGGAGAGAAGAGATTGGATTGGCCCGCCAAATCACCAGCGTTGTCCGATGTGACTGAAAGACCTGGACCAATGAGTGCGCACAGTCGGGAGGAGAACACCAGGCGGCCACCTGTACAACAAGGCCTCAGAGGGAGGTCCAGCGACAACACGCCACCAGTTGCAGCGCCGAATCGGCGAGAGAAGGGCCAGCGACTGCCCAGGCATGACCAACGAAGGCAAGCAGAGGTAGCGGGGGTAGAAAAAAGCGCAAGGAGTGCGGACGACGAGGGGCAATGACACCCAATCAGAAGCCGAAGAGCACCGGCCACAACGTGTAGAGAGCTCAGCGACGAACCTAAGAAGCGTGTGATGATGAACTCAGGTGACGGCGGCGCCCAACTTAGGGTTTCACACAAGAGGAGGAGAGATTAGATTTTTATTTTTAATACACATGTGTATTATTTAATTTTTAATATTTAAATATTTAATAAAAAATTTATAGAAATGAATACCGTGAAACTGTAAAATTTTGATAAACGGTGTGAATATCTGAACTCGGCGGCCTCCCCACGAACACAACGAGTAAATATCTAACACCATAGATTTTGGTTAAGTTGAGTTGGGTGGAAATGCAATGCATTTGCTTCATTCCTTAGGATGGATGGAGCGGGAGGGAGGGAGGACTAACTAAAGGGCAACACGTCACCTGGGAAGCAAAGCAAACACATTTATTAATTGGGCATGCGATGCGATGCACCTAACAACTGCCGGCCGGCCGGCCACTCTTCAACACCAATTAATAATTAACTTCCTGATCTCCTCTCCATGCATCTTCTCACCCATCCTCGCCTTAATTACCCTCCTAACACGTGTACGCCCCCGATCACTGCTAGTGCAACCCTTCACTTTCCTCCGCCCACGTGTCGCGAAACCACTGGCCCGTCTTTACAGACTTGTGGTTCGCTTCTGTTCACACCGTCTCTCTCTCTCATGCATTGCAATTTGCATGTATGGCTGCTCTCTCTCACCTGCCCTGCTTTCAAATACTAACCGAGTACCCGACCCATGACTCTCAACGATTTCTCCTACCCTAGCCTAGATAGATAGCTCTCTTTAAAACGCCCATTTCGGAGACAAATTAGGCTAAAAATTAAATCAGAAGCAGCAGCAGCATTGGGTGAAAACAAAGAAAAAAACAAGTGATGGTGTGTTTCTGCTTCCTGGTGGACCAAACACGGAAAGTGAGCCGGAGCAAACCAGCAGCCGGGTCCTGCTCCAGGTGCGGCGGAGGAGCCAGCGTTGCCGACATGAAGACTGCCACCAGGTTCTGCACCGTCCCCTTTTACTGGCGATCTTGGAGAGCTGTTATCTGCACTTTCTGTGGAGCCGTTCTTCGATCTTACAGATCCTAGCTAGATTAATTAATACTACTTCACTATCTAGTAGTATTTCATTTACTATACCCTAATTAACTCTTTCATCTACCTACCTACCTGAGGCATGAGTGCATCTGCGTCTACCCAACCTCTTTCCGTTGGTTCCGTTATATATATATATATATATATATATATATATATATATATATATATATATATATATATATCAATGAAGTCTGAAACTGAAATTAATCGCTACAATCACGTTTCCCTTGATTAAAACCCAAAATTATGTCTTTCCTTCTTCTGCTATCTCTCAAATTTCAGACCAAAGCCATAATCCCAAAAACCATCGGGCACAAAGCGAAGAGCGGCGAGGATGTAGAATGAGACGTGCTGCAATGGTGGGATACTGTGGTTTTGACGATGACTGCTTGCTCAACGATACGGAGGGCCGACGAGCGCGACGTGATTGATACGGCCGATGATCTAAAGCGGCCAAGAACGTACCTGCGGATACCGATGCTGATACCAGCCATCGATGCTTAGATCTGGAGACATTGAAGTAGCGCGACGGCGCTCAACCGTGCCGGTGAGTCGCGCGAAGCAATCGCATCGCACAGTGAAGATAAATGAAATATGGGTTGAACTCCATCTTTGCCCCTCAAACTTTTCCCACTTCACAACTTGACCCTATTTTTCCTGATTATTATACAACAAGTCATTTAAGCTTTAGATTTTTTGTCTGAAATAAATGGATTCGTCAATTTATATTTATTAATACGGGCAATTTATGTGAGATGTCTGAATTCTATATTTATTAATACGAGCAATTTATTTTTCTGAAAGATATAAATATTTCATACATATATATTTTATGGGTAAAGTACACTCATGCTCCTATTACTTTAATTATTGTACCACTTTACCCTATATTTTACTATCAATAATTTGTATATGTTAATATGAGTATTTTTTAATTTAAATATTTCAGACATACTATATGAGTTTTAGACTTTTATTAATTTCAATATGTTAAACATATCCTCCCTCCCCCTTAACTTGAAAAACAATACTACGGTTTTAGACGTATCATATGAGTTTCAGACGTTATGAGTTTTGGCCATAATCAAATGAACAACATATGTCTGAAAGTCTATCTCAAACATTATATGCAAATGAAAAACGAAATTGGTTTGATAGAAAGTTTCAGTTGTATCATGAAAATAACCCCCCCCCATACTTAAACAATTTAACCTATGATTTTTACATTTTGATTTATAAAGTCGAACAGTTTATATAAAATTCAACTTTCATACATTACGTATGTAGTTTTAGACATATACTTTCAAAAAAAATGTATATTATTTCAAATATAGCATATGTAGTATTATACATGGTATTAATAGCTTTAGACATGATCCAAATTACACCAACACTCTTAGGAAAAAAATGTCAAGGCCTATCAAAAATATTTTTAAACTTGTTTACCAGTTTTGAACATACACATTGAGTTACAGACATACATTAACAACTTGAGATAATAATGCATTCAGCCAAATAATATGATAAATACGCACTCCATAAAAAGTAAAATATTAAGAAGTAAGACAGAAATGAATTAATTATCAAGAACGATAGAAGAAAAATGGGATGTAAGAAATAAGGAAAGAATACGGGTCAAAAGCAAAAAAAAAGGAAAGAGAAGATATAGCTTAAATGGCGAATTCATTTGGCAAGTCAATTGAATGATCTTTTTTACCGAAACCGTGGCTCTTTTTTATATTTTTTAAAATCCTTTTCCTTATATTGTTAAATGATCTTAAATTATTTAAATTCAAAATCATTAACAGAATATTCCACTCTTAACACTTACTGTTAGTGGGCATACGTATGCCTGGGTAGAAATAAGAATTCTCCTACCTACTTACTTAGATTAATCAGTTCCAGAATTATTAGTTTGATGTTTAAATTGAGTTTAGGTTTAGGACTAGATCTCTCGACTTTTGTAGAAGCATGTGATTATTAATTAATTACTACTCCATATATATTGAGTAATTGAATTTCATGATATGGGTAGGTAGACGTACGGATCAATTAAGTTACCTCATAAGTACGTAGTATTCATGGTGGATGTCTACACACCCTCTTACTTATATAGCAGCTGGGAAATTAAAAAAATCCCAAACCTAACCTAGCTAGCTTTATCAAACCAATTAAGAACTGTAATTTTTGTTTAAGAGTTGATTAATTACAGTCCCCGGCTTTTCTCAGTATAAACATATGTGAAAAATGTCCATGTCTGGCTTCACTTGCACGTTAACTATAACGGCGGTCGGTGAGCCTTTCCTCTGGTTCTGGTCTTACTACTTTAATAGATCAGCCGTAATTATAAGTTACGTACCTTTACTCCGAGGTTATGTATGTTTACGGCAATAAGATTCTAGCGGGCAACATATAAGTCATCAGTTGCACGTCAACAAAACCAACTCTACTAAAAGCAGGTTGGTTCAGTCCTCCTTGCTGCTTGAAACTAAGGCGAAAAATCCATTGGACTAACTCGCCACGTGAAAGCTTGAGTAAAGCAAGGAAAGAATTCCCTCATACGTTCTGTAACGAAGGCTTGCTATTGAGCTACGGAGAGCTCCTTAGTGTGAGTTCTGCCCTTTCAAGATATACCAGGTACGAAACTACGCTATGAAAAGCATCTCGAAAAATCTTTTGTTAATCGCGACTAAGCCCTTAGATCCATAATGACTATTTCGGGTTATAATACTTTGGGGACGGAGGGTGTACTTGAAATGAACTTGTTACATATGTGTCCATCAATCATTTATATAAATGGAGTATTTAACAGTAATAAATTACAAACAATTGGTAGTAGGAACATGGATCAGGTGGATTTTGAAGAAGATCAGTATTTTTATTTAACGGGCTTTACAACAGACTTCCTTATTGTCTAGAGCTCTCCATTCGAGGAGTGCCTTTGGATTCTGCTGGCTGTCCTAATTGCTCTTGTGCGCTAGAGACTTTGGACCACTGCTTGATTCCCTGTCTTGCTGCTACTATTTGTTTGAATTTTGTTCATGCTTGGTGTGATTTGAGTCCTTTATCAGGTGTTGACATTAATTATGCCCTGTCTTCAAAAGCTAGCCCCTTCCACCTTGCAAAACTTTACAACGTTCAACATCAAGGATAAGATGCCATAAGGAGGGTGGTTGCTTGGCGTTTTTGACGATGTCGAATGATCGTATTTTTCAAGATACTTCTGCCATATAGGTTTCTTTTCTATCTTCAAGCCAATTTCTCTCCTTTCGTGGAGATTGTAATCAATCGCTAGTTCTAATGAAAGGACGTGAAGGGAATATATTTTCAATGCCGAAACAAAGGCCAGAAGCGGAGACAAAGGCGAACTCCTAACACCTCTAGTCGCATAGTTGAGGCTTGGAAATTGCAATGACAACCCTGAACCATCATCACCATCTCGTCGTGTGATGCACTTGGACACCTGTAGATCAAACTCTCCATTCTTTTGCCTGACCCAGCTCTAATCATGTAGCTAGTATTCGATTTCACATTTTTTTTAACTCTCTCTCTCTCTCTCTCTCTCATATGTATGTATATTCTTCGATTTCACATTTTTTTTAACTCTCTCTCTCTCTCTCTCTCATATGTATGTATATTCTGTCCACGCCCCTAATTATTTATTGTCATTAATGAAGGAATACGTACAACCAAAATCATCACTGAAATGAACGCACTTCTCTTGAAGATCACATGATTAATTAACAATAGTAATGACTAATTAAATCAGATAACCACGGTGAGTTTTTGTCAAGTTAGCAGAAATAAAGACCCGGGAGAGGAGCAGAAATAACTCATGATTGATCGCTAGCTAATTAACCTTTATGTTACTTGATTCAAATTGAACAGTGAACATATATATCATAGTCGTAGAAATGGGAGTAATTACTAAGTAGGATTGTGTAGCTATCAAGGCAAGAAAAGGCGCATGCAATGATTTGCGCACACACCTCGCTTCACTTATAGTGCTATACATGACGGACTAATTTATAAAGCTGAAGTTGACAAATAACGTAGTATATTGGAGTAACTTTTAGTTATTATTTTTTGTCATTAACTCATTTTATATAAAGTTTTATTATTATCTCTTTTCAAACTCATTGTAACCCCTCTCGAGTCCCAACTCACTACTTAGATTCTTCGAATGAATACATTGTAAGGATAAAAGTGAACTAAAATAATAAATAAATAAAATATCATTTTATATGAGATAAAAATATTTTAAGGTTATGATAGCAAGCTTGGTTTGAAAGGAGCATTGAGTAGCCATCAAGTAGGAGTAAAATCCGCGTAGGGTACCTGTTTTTAAGTTTGTGGCCTATTTGTGTCACACTTTTAAGTTTGTGCTTCATTATGGTCATATTTTTCAAGTTGTGTGTCCCATTGTAGTCATTTTCGTTCATTTTAGTCGTTTCAATAAACGGCGGAAGGTGGAATGACGATTTTACCCTTACTTAATTACTACAACACACCCCAATTTTTTGAACTTAACCAATTCTACTCCAAACATTTTCAAAACTTACAAACTACTACCCCTCTCAGACTCCACAAAACCTCCATTTTTACCATCTTCCTCATTCATCCCATAACCTTTGCACCCTCCTCAACCGTCTGATTTACCCTCGACATGTACAACTAATTAATTCAAAATAACAAACCTCTAAAACCCAAAGCCAGCCCCCATAAAACTAAAGTTACAAGACTGGATTTAATAAGTGGGTGTAAGAGCTAATCCTAAAACTAATTCAGATTCATTCACGATCAGTGAGAATTCTTAGTGGCGGAGATATTGGGTTCAAAATCAACAAGCTGAAGCATCAATCAACATGGATTTGGCCAAACTAGCTCTTGTAACAAAGAAATCACCAAGTTCAACCATTAGCACGACAATAACTTAAGAAAACATTTCACCAAGTTAGTTGATTCTAAACTTTCACTTAAGAACGCATAAACAACCAAATTTATCCAATTAACCTCATTAACTATCAAAAGAGGGCATCAAACACTAAATTCAAAATCAATCGGAAAGAATTAGAAGGATCTCGCCCAAATTTTTGAAACCACCGAAGATACTTTTCCAACGCGGGACCTCCGTTCACCTGAAACTAGTTGTCGGCCTCTTCCCTTCCTCGTTGACAATCATTCCGAAGTTCAAAGATGAACCGGGCCTCACCTGAAAATACCTCATCGTTGCTTTCGTCTCGCTTCCGTCGCGTCTCCATCCAAAAATGAAAAGCTCATCGTCGCTAGAAATCAAACCTCAATCTTGCAACCTCCCTCCATCGAAGTCGCTAGGTTTATGGGGGTTGGTTGTGGGTTTTTAGAGGTTTGGCATTTTAAAAATGTTAAGGGTAGAATTGGTTAAGTTCAAAAAATTGGGGTGTATTGTAGCAATTAAGTAAGGGTAAAATTGTCATTTCACCATCCATCGTCTATTTAAACGACTAAAATAGATGAAAATGATTACAATGAGATGCACAACATAAAAATATGATCATAATAAAACAAAAACTTAAAATGTGATAAAATAGGTACCCTACAAGAAATTTACTCCATCAAGTAGTAACTAGTACGCACACGAGAGATACGGGCCGGGCCAGCCAATGATCAATCGAGTGACTCTCACCCTCTACTAGAAGGGGCCATTTGCTACAAGAAAAATCTAAAAAAAGAAAAGAAAAGAAAATAAATTATCTTAATAATAATAATAATAAAGCACGACAAATTATGATGATTATTATTCTTGGAAAGGAGGTTTAACATTACATTAATAGTAATTTATTGTCAGGGATGAACATAATACTAATAATACTATAATAAAGCACGACAAATTATGATGATTATTATTCTTGGAAAGGAGGTTTAACATTCGTCCTCCCAACGAATTTCACTACATGTTGCGTCAGCTCTACCCTTGAACAAGGGAAGGGTTTTTTTATGGTTACTGTGTTAGTTACACCCTAATCTTTTCTATCTCTAACAACTTTACCTCTAAACCTATTTTTCTTACAATTTTCACACCCCCTCCTTCCTTTCACATCTCTTCTCCCTTGTCACGGCCACCACCGCCACCACCGTAAGCCCCCCTGCACGTCCTCAGATACAGATCCAAAGCGACCACGACCTCCTCTTTATCCCCCATTTCTATGCATTCTAATTCTATTACGAAATTGTTAATTTGAAATTACACTTATAGGTGAAGCGGAAATTAAAACAGAGTTTGATCGCTCAACATGGTTGAAAGATGTATATGATCTGCTCATTCTCATTTGAGTAAAAAGTAAATGCATCGACCTTTTTGGGCAAGGGAGTATTTTAGAATGTAGGAAGCACACATTAGTTAAACTTATACCTGAATCAAAATAAATCTTCTGAAAAATGAATAACGGAGAAAAATACTTATTCCGTATATTTTTTATTACAACAATTTTTTTTGGGTGTTCTTACATCTTTGCATTGTTTATCATTTAGTACCATTCATCCCATAAAGAAGGAAGCATATTCATTTTTTAACTGTCAATGGTAATAATTATTTCAATTAACTGTAACGTGTTGAATATTTTTTTAATGGTTGAGATCATACAACTAAATTCAAAATTTTATCGTTTTTCAAAACGTAACAAATACTTGAAAAAATTATTGTCAAACACGTACTATGACGTTGAAAAGTCTGCTTTTAAAGAACTTTATTTTTACCCTATAATCTCCAATTTCTTATATATAAAAGAGTTACATTTGTGTTATCATAACACAAATGTACTTTATTGTCCCAAAATCTAGAGTACTTCGTATTCTTTATAACCAATCAAATATTTCATCTTTTGTGGATGGAAATAGTAAATTTTTCAATTAATTTCAGGGTTCATCATTCTTACTATATTTCCAAATAAAAAAAAGTGTTATGATAAAAAATGAGTATTTTTTTATCAAAATATGTGAGATGAAAGAAATAAATGATTTGATGAATTTTCTTTTTCATCAACAGAAAAGAACATGGCTTTATCCGTTAATTATTAATTTTTTTTACCTAATTTGAAATCACAAACTATTCACTCAACTTTTTTTTTCGAAGGTAATTTTATCAAAATAAATCGTTGTAACGTGTGCTTTCTCAAAAAAGAAAAAGAAAAAAGAAAAATCGTTGTAACTTGTAATCGTTTAGGAAACAATTGAGACGAAAAGTAACTAGGGTGTACTGTGTAGGAGTACATATTTTGTTTAAAAAAGAAATAATTGCAACAGTTGTAATACAACACTTTTTGCATATTTTATCCTCTCTTGTTCTGTCTCTTCGATACTTGCTTCGCCAGCTCATTCACATCCCAAAAACGCCAACGCCACCACCAACCCTTTTTTTACCTCTCCCTCGACGTTTCCCCCACCAGATCTCTCACGTCTCACCATAAAGATGCGTGCTTTTTGACGTCTCTCGCTGCTTGAGTTCTCTGCTCTCCCCCTTTCTACGCCCACACATCCGAACCCAGATCACGCTCTGCCTATTCGACATTGCCCTTCATCGTTGTTTCCTATATTTATCGTCTTCGTCTCCGATTGACAATTGTCGTTTTTGCGGCTTTTCTGGCGGCTTCTTTTCATTTGGAACCGGCAGAATCCGTCTCTGCAAGTGGGTTCTGTCTTGCCGATAGAGTATGGAGAATGGGGCGGAGAAAGAGAGTGGGTCTGTGATGTTTACCGAGGAAGAGTTGCGAGAGATAAGCGGATTGAAGAAAGGAGTGAACTTTATAGAGGTCACGTGCGGTTGTACCAGCCATAGATATGGCGATGCTGTTGGCAGGCTTAGGGTTTTCCCGAACGGTGATCTTGAAATTTCATGCGAATGCACTCCTGGTTGCGATGAAGGTCATCTCTCTCTCTCTCTCTCTCTCTCTCTCTCTCTCTCTCTCTCTCTCGTTCTCTACAGACTCTACGCTCTTGTTTTGTTCTTTTCTCGAATCGGCCTTGGTTCTTGTGCATGTTGGGTGAGTTTTGCGTCGAACTTCTGGTATACTTGACGTTGATGGATGTCGCCTTCTGTTGTTTGAACTTCTGCTTTAGAAGGGGCGTGTAACTCGATGGTTCTCGTAATGTTTCTTCATCATCTGGGACAGTGAGAGAAGTAATGCTGATACTTTCTTAGCATTCCAAACCCCTATCTCTCTAAGATGATGACTGATCTCTGAGTTTTTTACTTCATCTTCTCGCTGTTACGTCCCAAAGCTGTATCTTGCTGGTTTTACTCTAATATCTGACCTCTCCTATCATCTGCAGACAGAGGTTACTTTTTTATTTGCTGACACATTTTTAGCATAGCAGTATTGCCCATCTCAGTCTTCAGTTAGCATCACTGGCATGCTCAGTATTAGTTTAACTTCGTGTTTTTATAGCTTTAAATTATGCAGTTGCACATACACCTTTGCTGCTCTTGGACTTTTCATTTCTCTTCTTCTCATACGATCTATCCCTCCCTCTCTCTCTCTCTCTCTCTCATCTACTATGCCATAGATCTTTCCCGATGAAGTATATGACTATTGTGGTGCTTGAGCTTCCATCTCCTGATGCAGTCTTCAACCTTCTTTTCACATTGTCTGCAACGTACGTAGATTCTTGATGTTGATAGAAATGTAAGCATGGGACCTAGTTTGCATTAAAGCGTTTTGATTTTCTGTTTGCTGCTTCATTTTTGTGGAGGCTGTAAGCTGCTAATATAAGCAAAGGCTTCTTAGTTATGGCGCAAGGAGTTTGAGGTAGAAGCTGACTAGTTTGTCCTTCTTTATTTCTGGCTTCATAGCTGGTCACTTGGTCCTCGTCCAGATTTCTTAACATGAATATGAAATTTCTTTCTATAAAAAGAGGTCGAATCTTGTTTCTGGGTTGATGAGGAATAAAATGTTGATGAGGAATTAATAGCGGTCCATGCTTATTGCGTCCATGAGAAAGGTAAAATGCTTCCTATGTGAGAGTGAACAAAAAAGATGTTGAGTAACTTGAACTTATTTTCACTATGAATCACCATTTAATGGGCCCTCCTTGGCAATGTTGTGCCCCACTATTGTATAAGTGCTCTGCTTTATACTGTTTACCATTTTTGTTCTGCTTACATTCTCTAGAGAATGTTGTGGTGTAGGGACAATAACATTGAGTTGAGATTCCTTTTTATTTATTTTTGCTGAGTCGTACAACATTGTTCAGCATCATCTCCTGCCATCTTGATGGGTGATAAGTACTTCTATGTACCTGCTCAGGATTTGGTTGCTTGTCAGCTCCAAGAAGTTTGGAATTTACCTGATTAAAATATTTCTGGTTTCTTTATGTTTCTCTATGTTTCTTAACTCTTCATTGCTGCTTTTTGGTTTTGATTGTTGTCCTTAATCTTTTGAATGCTAGACAAGCTGACTCCTGCTGGATTTGAGAAGCATTCTGGGAGAGAGACTGCTAGAAAATGGAAGAATAATGTCTGGGTTATAGCTGATGGTGAGAAGGTTGCATTGTCAAAGACTGCTTTGCTCAAATATTACAACCAAACATTAAAAAATGGAACTGGAGGTCACAGATCCCATGCTGCACGAGTCTGTCATCGTGATGAATTTATCCAGTGTAGCAGCTGTAACAAAGAACGCAGATTTCGATTGCGAAATAAGGAGGAATGTCGGGTTTACCATGATTCAGTGGCTGATTCGAATTGGAAGTGCTCTGATCATCCTTATGACAGGTAACATTTGTACTATCATTGGGCTTTATATATAAGTACTCATTTTGGTTAAAAATTTAATTCTCAAAAGTTAGTTTGAGATTGTAGATGCCTTGATTGATATCATGCTTCTATATTTTCTAGATATATTACAGGATATTATATACTGAAGTCCTTAGCAATGGAGATGTCTGCACACCTTTTTGTTTTATGGTACAATATAGACTAGATGTAATTTTAACCAGTGGGGGGTTTTCCTCAACCTAAAAACTGTACCATGTTTTAGGTGGAGAATTTGAGTTCATATGATGCTGTTAACCGCTCACGTCATGTTAGGTCTAAGTGACAATGTATTGTTTTCCTTTTTCCTGCTTCGCTTGTGTTATTATGTTTAGTTGTTTCTTCTTTTTCTTTTTCTTTTTTCCCTTCATTGCAAATTCATGATCATGTGGTTGTACTACTACTGGCATCTGTGGGAATGCTAGGAAGGGAACCATCAACAATGATTCTTGATGATACTAGCTTTTCATTCCATTACCTCTTCTGCATGATTCAGCATTATACTCATATTTAGCCATGAGAATCACCTTGAAACAGTTAAATGTGTTCCAGTAGACTTGATCATAAACTATCCAAGCGCCTGTACCGATTATCTTGCTACCATCATCTCTCTTTTCAGTTTTATGGTAAGGAAGATGATTTTCTGCTCTTACTCTTGTGATTCTTGGAGTAGATGTTAGCTGCATGCTTCATCATTTTCCAATGGCAACTGAGTTGCTTTTGGAGCAATCATTCATTCATTCATTCACATTCATTTGTTTATTTTTTCTTTTTCTTTTTGTGTTCAGAATAAGATGCGAGGAGGACGAAGAGCGAGCGAGTAGGAAGGTATACAGGGGGTGCAGCAGGTCTGCAACATGCCGAGGGTGTACTTCATGCGTCTGCTTTGGGTGCGAAATTTGTCGATTCTCAGATTGCAGTTGCCAGACCTGCACGGATTTTACTAGGAATGCTGCTGCAAAAACCTGAGGACATCCCCAGCAAGTCTGTTTTTGGTTTTGTGGCATATTGTTGCATGAGTCGAGCTTCGGCTCCTCTTGCGGGGCTGGTTGGATGCGATTCTATTTTCTGACATTAAGACCAAAAATGACCATTATTGGTCTGATAACCATTTAAGTTATAAGCAATTCCATCGACGCGAAGAACATTTACATTCGGGCAACAGAACGTCACAAACTTTATAACTAGCTAGAGCGCAGGTAACGTAAGCGTTGAGGAAGGCTTAGGTTAGCCATCACTGCTGACTCTGATATCCGGATTTGCTGTCTAGTAGTATTATTGAGAAGCAGTAGGAGAATTAAATCAGTTGATTAATTACAAAAATGGAGACATGTAACAGACCTGATCCTCCTGGTACCGAGACTAGTTTATTTTGTTGCGCAATGCGTACTTACTTCTGGTTAGTTATTGAAGTAACAAAAGAAACAAGGCTTATTTGCTGCATTGAATTCTGTTTTGTTTGTTCTTTTTTAGGAATATTTTTGTTTACCCCCTTGAGGTTCGTTAAAATCTTCACTTTACCCATTGTATTTTTGGAATTCATTACAAATCCCCGAGGTTTCGCTCGCATGATATACAATTTTCCCCATGATCCTTAACCACCGTAAGAAATTCAGGTTTAATTACAAAAGTTGATTTGTAAGTGTTTTAACTACAACAATTATACACTTAGCTCATTTACTTTACATTTACACCCGAACCTCCACCTCCCCTAATTGCTCCACAGTTGGACCAATTCCCTACCATCGCCGCTCCCAACCCCATGATCACTGCCAACCGCCCTGCTAAGCTCACCCTCACTCCATTCACTTGCTTCTTTGGATTGATTCAATTCCTGGTTATCACGGCATTTGTGGGGATCAATTTTAAAAGCTGGAAAATATAGTTGAAAGAACACATGAACCCATAATTTTTTTTCCAGAAATCAATCAAGGCTTGAACCGAGAATGACCCTAATGAAGGATCGGCCGAATTGAGATTTTACCTTCATTCCCGCCTTCTAATCAAACCCATGTTAATGAACAATTCAAGATTGAAAAGGAGCATGGGAAAAAATTATTAGAGAACTCTACCATTAACAAAGAAACTGTAACGATCAGGGAGACAGATCAGACAACTTGAAGCGATTGCGCAACGCGTCTGTGAGACGAATCAGACTGCTCCAATCGAACTTCATGAGCGTTGCACCGTTGCCATCTTCTTCTTTGGCAAAGTCTGGGGTTAGGGCTGGTTGGATGGGTTGGGGATGAGGCGTCAACATTGCTCGAGCACCTGCGTAACTGAGATGAAGCGATGTCTTCCTGCAGATGAGGGAGCATGAGGACACGACGAGCAATACCAGGGTTGTGCCATTCCGATCTTTCTTTAATTTCTTGATGTCCAATCGAGAGGAACTGAGAGTTGAAGCTCAAACAAAAATGTTATCTTCTCCTTGTCTATATATGGAATGAGTCGCTACGATGGAGATGGAGCTTAAAAATGGATCAATATCAGTGGAGATAAAATGGGAAGCGATGGGTAACATGGTTTAGGGAGGTGGAGCGTGGGGTGTGGAGTGTAAATGTTAAATAAGTAGATTGTGGGTAGATTTATTAGGGTTAAAACATTAGGGTTCAACTTTTGTAATTAAACATGAAATTTAACAAAATTTCTAACAGTAGTTAGGGTGAAATTGTATAGTATACCAAATCTCAGGGAGTTTTTTACCGAATTCCAGAAATACGGGGTAAAGTGAAGATTATGCGAAACCCCCAAGGGGATAAATGATAATTTCCCCTCTTTTTATTAGGGAAGGTTTCGTTTTGCCACCCACCTCTGGTTAAATGTCCCATTTTATCATTTTTTGAAAAAACCGGTTCTTTTTTGCCATCAATATTATCATTTCTAGTCTCCGTTTGTTATTCTCCATTAAATTAATTTCACAATAGACTTTAAAGTTTATAAAAATCATTAGATTCACCCACATTCTAAACCACTATTCATCTTCATCTATCTCACCCTTCATATATGGACACCATCGTCGCCGTAGACAACGTCACCGCCACCGCCTTCACCCCCACTACCCTCACCGGCACCCTTGCCATCAATGCCACCGCGGCCACAACAGCCTTTAGCAATTCGCTCAAAAGGCTAAAAAATAGAATACATCATGCGAAAGTTTCGACCCAAGATGACGATGACCTGTTCTTTATGATCGGAATCGGAGTAAACCCCTGTACCATGCGCCGCTATCAATAACATCCTGTTTGTTATGCTGATGACATCGCTTCTCCAGGCAGACTACTACAACATTAGCAGTGTCTTCACGATGCCATATAACTGCACTGGAACGATGACATTGGCAAACTTATAGACGCTGAATGGGATGAAGGTTTACAAATTGGGATTTAATTAGACGGTTATGATTGTGATTCAAGGAAAACAGTGTAATAGCGTTAGAGAGCCACTCGACCCCATTTGGATGGGTTCAATTTCTTCATTGTGGCCCTGGTGGGCAGAGGCTTTGGTAAACGAGGGGCTTAGATCGTAATTTTTACAAATTTAGGGGTCAAATTGATTATGAAAATATTGTCCATTATGAAATATTTCAAGTGTATTCCCTTTGTTAATGACTTCAATGATAAATACAATTCAAAAAATAAATGATGATGGTAAAAAAACTACAAAAACAAAACGTCGATGGCTTAAAGAAATTCGTTTTTTAAAATAATAGCGAAAATGTTTTTTTTTTTAATCTGAAACGAGCGATCCTGACAGGTTTTCTACATTTCCGGACTGGTCCCACATGGCCTTCCGACACCGCATATCGTCGGTAAATCGAGCCGTCAGCCCGCATTTGCCGGTGTTTCTACCTCACACTTCGTTCGACCCGTACTCTAATGGTGGCGCGTTTTTCCCACATCTGCTCTTCGGCTCGTATGCAATTTCCTCAAGCGCCCGAGAGCGCGTGTCCAAACTTCCTTCACATGAACAAGCAAAAATAGCTGCATCTGTTAACAACTCTCTCTTTCTACCACTACTAGTGGTATTAAATTACGTGTAGATTAAAGGAGTAATCTCTCTCCAACTTTTTTTTTTTTTTGCCATCAACCGAAGCAACGTTAGCTTTGAGCAAATTCCCCAAAAGGTCTTCTTTCTGGAAAAAGATTTCCTCAGTTTCCCTGTTTGGTCTGTTTCTTCAAGTCTCAATCGCAGATCTCGCTCCAGTAAGTCGAGCTTCAAATCTAAGTTTAGCAATCGCCTCTTCTTCTGGGCATTGATCAGTGATTTGATATGCAACACTTGAATTTACCATTTATTGCCTGCTACTAAGAGCTCAACTTTTATTATCACTTCTGTCTGTGCGTTACTCTTGACTTGTTGGCCGTTTGAGGCGTTATCATCACCTGCTGTCTATGCTTGCTTTCTTTTCCGAGAGCAAAATCCAAACTTTACCTTGGTTGGAGGCTGTTCCTCTTCTTTGGAAGTCGGCTTTGGTTTGGGGTCTGATTGGTCCGACTAATCGGAGAAATGAGAAAATTTGTGAGGAAGTTGGAGTTGATGAGGAGCCCTTTGTCGAATGTAAGGAAGAATGGCAGTTCTCACTCGGGGCGAGTCTTTGGTGACAGAAAATGGATCATTCCTTTTCTCGGTAGCCTGCTCGTATCAATTACTTTGTTGCTGTATCTGGTTTTTGGGTCGTTTACTGCTCCTAGTGTTGGGGAAGCGCCGCCATTCCAGACTGTTTCATTTGCACAATCAGTTTCATCTGATGACTCGACCAGTTACTTCGTAGAATCAGAGTTTAATCTGTCCTTCAATGTCACTGGCAACTCGAAATCGGAAGCTCCTAGGTTAGCTTATCTGATTTCAGGGACAAAGGGTGATGGTCATAGGATGATGAGGACATTGCAGGCAGTCTATCATCCAAGAAATCAGTATATCCTGCATTTGGATCTTGAGGCCCCGCCCCGTGAAAGGCTTGAATTAGCAGCTTTAGTGAAGAATGATCCGACTTTTCAACAAGTGGAGAATGTCCGTGTTATGGCACAGTCCAACTTGGTGACCTATAAAGGTCCTACCATGATTGCATGTACCCTTCAAGCAATTGCTATTCTGCTCAAGGACAACTTGGACTGGGATTGGTTCATAAACCTTAGTGCCTCTGATTATCCCCTCGTGACACAAGATGGTAAGTTTGTTGCTCTGCCTTCAAGATTATAACTTGAGCATAGTTATTGACTCTTCCATTGATTGATTTGTTTTCCTCAGTTATCTTTTCTTATCCTCATTTGAGCTTAGTCGTGTCTTGATATCAAGAGGGCATGTGTGCTAGACTGCTGATAGAATTATTTTCAGCCAGCTTGTTTAATGATAAATACAAAAAATCAAAATTCTGTCATGTTTCTCTAAAGTTCTATCGCAATGCTGATAAGATAGTTCTTAGTAGAATTGCTGTATAGGAGATTTATGTAGCTCTTTTTGGCAGTAAAAATTGAGCCAGTATGAGATTTACATTTTCACACTGAGGAGAAACACTTCTTTGCCAATTCTAGCAAGTTGCAGGTTAGTTGCCTAACTTGTGGTTAAGCTGCAACGTCTGGTTGGGTTGACATTTCAGGAAAAGTTTGTTTTCATATAAAGTGCCTATCTTTTACTAGTAGCTTGTATGGTGTTTTCTCCGTCCCTCTTCATGGTTCAGTTACTGTGAGATGGTGCTGTCAAGGGTTTCCTAAGTTTTCGTGATGCATATTGCATGAACTGCTGAAATAGTTTCACAATCTAATGGTACAATTTATCTCCATTTTAAGCTAAAATGATTATTCTCTACTATGAAGGTTGCTGCTGCAAAGGCACTCGGCATAAAACTGTCATTGTCTGTTTTGTATGGATATAGTGTCTACTAATTTAGACAATTAACTCGACACTATTAACTTCTTGCAGGTGACCATAACATAGTATGGATTAAGGTGCAATATGATAATGGTGATGATATTTGTTAAAATGATTAATTCAAGCAAGCATCTATCTTTGCTTAAAGCAATATGAAATCTAATGACCTAATACCATGTGGTTTGCAAATAAATGGGATGCTACTTTCCTCATTTGACCAACCATTTGATACTCAGAATTTCAGTGAAGCTTGAATTTACTCATTCTATATTTAAAGGGTAGGTGTTTGCATGTAAAATTGTGCTAATTGGAGGGAGCTATGGTGGTCATTTTTCAAAAAATATGTTCTGCTATGGTGGTCATTTAATCATGCTCCACATGGTAATATAAGGTTATAAAAAATATGCTCGACGTTTTAGTAAAAATTCTGATCCCTTTTCCACAATACAAACACAAATGATAAGTTTCCAAAGTTAATTCAGACTCTACCCAGCCCAATGAATATTTGGAACTGAATGATGGGGCAAAAGATGCTCAAATGTGTGATCACTGTCTCTCCCTTTGTAGCCATCTTTGAGCTTTTGTCAGATTACATAGAACTTCAATATGTACAAATGATCATGCAAATTCATTAGACAATTTAATTTTCAACAAAGTCAGATGTTTCACTTGAGGTGTTAACCAAACATGTTCATACAGGTTACTTTAAGAGTTCATCATAAACTTTAAAAATATTGTAACAACTTGAGAGACATTGCCGAAATTCAATCTCATCCTGTCTCTCTATGCTGCATATTGCAACCTTGTGTCACTTTTCTGGTATGAAGTAGCAGTTTTAATAGATGAGGGGGCTCGTGGGCTATTGTCTTGTTCTTTTTAGCTTTTTAAAGCAATACTCATTTAATATTTATCCTAGCTTTGCAGATCTGCTGTATGTTCTATCCAACATATCAAGAAGTCTCAATTTTATTGAGCATTCACAAATAGCTGGCTGGAAACTGTAAGATGCATTACATCTCCACTTGATGTTATTCGTTAACTATATCTTTATTTATTAACCGTTTGGTGTACTGGTTACATATTACAGAAGCCACAGGGCAAGACCTATTATCATCGATCCAGGCCTCTATTTATCCAAAAAATCTGATCTTGCTTATACCACTCAACGGCGTTCGTTGCCCACAGCTTTCAAGTTGTTCACAGGTTTGTTGCTACTTGCTACTCTACTTGTTGACTGATCAAGAACTTTCAAGTTGCATCTGTCAATGCTGTCCTGAACTTTTTGAAACAAGGTTGATACTGAAGATTCTAGTCATGCCTATTTTAGTTCGTTAGATTCTACCGTGCACAGTGTTTAGTTGTACAATCTCCTGTTCCTATGATTGTCCATTGTTCCGACCTTGTGACTTTCTCATCTAGTGTCACCTTCAGATTGATTGACCTTTGTGGTTTTGTTTGCATTGTTTTCTGTGTAGGCTCAGCATGGGTAATGCTCACACGGTCATTCGTTGAATATTGCATATGGGGTTGGGATAACCTCCCAAGAACGATACTTCTGTATTATACAAATTTTCTTTCTTCTCCAGAAGGCTATTTCCACACTGTTATCTGCAATTCAGAAAAATTTAGTAGCACTGCAATAAGTCATGATCTTCACTACATAGCCTGGGACAATCCTCCGAAGCAACATCCACTGTCCTTGACAATGAAAGACTACAAGAAAATGGTAGAGAGCAAGGCTCCATTTGCTCGGAAGTTTGCCAAAGAAGATCCCGTGTTAGATAAAATTGACAGAGAGCTTCTGGGTCGCAACATTTCTCGTTTTTCTCCAGGAGGTTGGTGTGCTGGTAGCTCAGATGGAGGGGCTGATCCATGTGCAGTTCGTGGAGATGACTCTTTCTTTAGGCCAGGTCCTGGTGCCCAAAGGGTGCAGGATCTTGTTCAGACTCTTTTGTCCGATGACTATAGGAAAAAGCAGTGTTCATGACAGCAATAAGATCTGGTAACCCCAACTGTAAATTCTTGTGTCAAATAATCGCCATTCATGGCAGAATTTTTGTTTCTTCAGCTATTAATTGAAAATCTTTATCTAAAACAGATTAGTATTTCTTCAGCGCTTAAAACCTGGTCTGGAACAACTCGATTGGCCATGTCATCATCAGAAGGAAATCATCTTCATTTGGGTACTAAGAAAATTGTTAATGTACATTGTTATCCAGCATCAAGAAACCAACTCCATGTATCTTTCAACTATCTTGTCCTGAGAAAGATCAGTATAATACCCCATTCCCACAGTCAAGCCTTCTTCCTGCGCAAGCATCTCCACTTGTTGCTGAACTCTTTCTCCTCCGACCTTGGTCGGTTCCAACAAGTTGCAGGCCACCTCTGTCACACCGTGGGAGTGAGTGAGAGCCATAGCTTGCACCGACGGAAGTCCGCCACCTCTCCCACTCACCCGTTTCGCAATTCTGCGAACAGTCTCCATATCAGTAGAGAAGACAGGAATGTTATAATTATCGACCCAATTAGTTGCTCCAATCACAACAGTGCCTTTTGCTCTACACACTTGAGCTGGACCATAATCTGGTTGTAGCGGCAGGTTTTCTGATTCAAGCCCCCCTGCCCACTGGTTTCCGCTCGAGTTAGGCTTGAAATAACCAAGTTCCCTTCTGATGGAATCAAGCTTCCTTCCGCTTTCATGAGCAGCTCCATAAAGATATGTTGGTACTAAACATTGAAAACCGCATTTATGTTCATCAGCAACGTGAAACAAAGATAAAAGTAAGGTTAAAGCTACAACCTTCCCTACAAGTTCCAGAATGCCAAATCTTTAATTCTGGGTAATCTGTGACATGGGTTGACTCAAAGTTGGTACCTTGAATAGTAGGGCCAATCTCTGCTGCCAAGGACCTGGCAATTGCAGCCACCTGGTCCAGAGACGCATTCCTCAAAGGGTGAAAACAAATGTGGTCGACCACCCCAAGGCGAGGATGAGTTCCAGAATGTAATTGAAGATCAATGTGCTCGAAAGCGGCCTTGACGATGGCAAAGGCCGAATCTTTTAAAGGAGAAGAAGGCTGAGATGGTTCTGGAGGCAGTTGGGAAATAACTGTGTAACCGACTCTATTGTAGGATAAATCTTGGAACTTGTTGACTATAGGAGCTTGGGGGATGAGCTTGGCAGCTTGCTCAATGGAATCCAGAGCAGCTCTGTTACGGCTTTCTGAAATGTATACTTTGCAGCAGGCAAGCATCGACTTTAGCATTTTCGTATTCCACTCCATGGACGAGGAGCAATGAGATCGCGGAGGTGCTTTTGTTTTTCAGCCACAGCTTTTCCGGGCCCTAATCAACAGAAAATGTACCTCACCTTGCTGTGATTGTACACCACAGCCTCAGGGCATTCATTCGTACACCAACTTTGGGTCCATTTGCAGGAAAAGGAGACATAATCACATAATAATGTGGCACATTTCGGTAATTCATAATCACATAATAATGTGGCACATTTCGGTAATTCATAATCACATAATAATGCGGCACATTTCGGTAATTCATTATGAGATACAGAAACATTTTGAGTTCTTGGAATACGTTTGCTGAGTTATGTTACAAGTTATGAACGTGACCAGCCAATACGTTTAATAAATTGTACTTTTGGATTTATAGATTTATAAGTATGTGGTCTGCGGGATAATATATCCCCTCCGATAGTCCCTTGAGCCAACCTAAAATGGAAAATGGAAATGTGTAATTTTAGGGACAAAATCCTTGGTATAATATCAATAGGAGGGGCGAGAGGACAGATGTCGGAGTAAAATGGTACGTCCCATTTAGGTTTTCATCCAACTGGCCATAACAAAATTTGGGTGCCTAATGTAATTTCAGAAATTTGGGACAATACTAATCCATGAGTAAAGTTATGAAATAAACTCTCCGTCCAGATACTCCGCGTTTCCAATAAACAAGGTTCATAATGGTCGAAAACCGAACATTCTGGCCGGAAAAAAACAAAGTACAGAACATGAAATGCTCTGTCAAACAATTATTAGTGGCTTCCGAGGAGCCAACAAGATCCAACTGCTCATTGTGCTGCTTCCAGAACTTTCTGCATTCAGACAACAGAACGAAAATCAGAACTTGTTTTGTGGGTTTGCGCTGACATAGTTTGGACAACAGAAATACAAAAACAGAGCGATAAACTTAAATATAACGGCAGGAAGTAAAAAGTGGGTGGTTTAACTGAGATACTGCTCTGGATAGAAGCCCTCCCACAGTGAACTAGTAAAGTAAGCATAACTGAGATGCTGCAGATCTCGCAGCAGTGGAAAGCACATCGAAAAAACCGAAATATGCATAACTCGAATTTTCAGAGAGTGATTTGTGATCCAATTTGGATGGAACAGTTTCCAATACAGTCTATAACGTTATCTTTCATGCTTCAAATTTCATGGTTGTTAAGGAGTGTTGTTTCTGTGCTTTGATTAAGCACCAAACCGCATGAGCCTCAACGTATAATAATACTACAAAACAAGGTCGATTTACAAATTTGTAAGTACCTCTTCCTTCTTGCCCTTGGTGAAGAATTTATATCCACTGTAGAAAAGCAGGCCCCAACCGGACAGGGAGACGATGACAAACTGTAGAAGACCAACACCATCATACTTTCGATGTAGAACTAATAATGAAAAAAAAAGAAAAGGAAATGCATGCTTTCCTAATTTGCAAGAGTAGTCAAAATGAGCCAATAGAAAAGGATTTCTTTTACTAATAACCATGAATAAACTCTAAGTCTAAGCTCTAGAAGGTAAATTGTCACAAAAATGGAGGAAAGTGGACTGCGTGGTGGAGGGGACCAAATGGGAATGAACATTATTTGAGAAAATATGGCCAACACATCAAAAACCTAATTTGATCATATGAAACAGCTAGTGCAAACAAAATTAAGTGTGCTTGTTATGAAAATTGCTACTTAAATTTTACATAGATATGCAAAACAGAAAACTAAAAGGTTTTTAATAGGTCCCACTTTATCAACTTTATATACTGAATCCATTGTATGTATATTATTATAATCACTTACCAAACTTTCTAAACCAGCCTATAAACCATAAAAAACCAGAACTTGAACAGATGCTAACAGAAGACACATAAGAAAATCTTAAGTGCACTACTGTTTAAGAAAGAGAACATTGATCAGCTGCACAGTGACCTTGGAATATCCCCCACCTCATAGAAATCAAGAAACCAGTGCTTGGTCAAAGCAACAAACTATGGTTCCAAATTCCGAGAGAGAGAGAGAGAGAGAGAGAGAGAGAGAGAGAGAGAGATGCCTCTTGTTCCACTAACCTAAGCCCTAAGCTTTATGGATTAAAAAAAAAGCAAAAACAAATAAGAAAGCCTTCACTTGCAGTTGCAGGTCTCTGAACTAAACAAGCAAGCAAACAAACAAAAAAAGCTTACATGTTCTTCTTTCCATTTAGAAGGGCTCATGGGGTCTTGCCAGCAATTCACCTTAGGTGGCCCATGGTGATCTGTGAGAGGAAATACAAAGCATAAGAGTGAGGGGAGATTGGTAAGGAGGACATTCATCAACAACCAAATATATACCTGGTGGGTGCAACAGCCTGAGAATTATAAATCATTATCCATACATTGAGGTGTTATGCTGTGTTTGTGTGTAGGAGAAAGGAATTATGTTTTACTCCCTAATATTAATGTGTAACATAAGCAATATTATGTATGTTTTTATCATGATCATCCTTATCCAGAGTTAATTTTCGCAAACGTAGTCCCAGGCAGGATACTTAGCTCCAGCGTTGCATGTGTCAGTACGCACATTGCCTAGTAGTAATCCATACTAAATGGATGTACAGTTTGTTGACTTGAGTAAAACTGATAATGAAATTAAAAATATGAAATTTGCCTTTCATTCAGTGATGCAGCTATCTTCATAAGTATCAATCATTTTGAGAAAAAAAGAAGTGTAAATTCGATAGTGAAACTTAGGGATGTTATTTACCAACTAGTTGGAAAAACCACTAGCTAATTCTAACACTATCTAACTAATTTAACTAACTAACTAACAATTTTAAAGACTAAAATACTCTTCTAATTAGGTATTTACACACATAACACAGCTAGTGGTTTTTCCAACTAGTTGGTAAATAACATCTCCCAGTGAAACTTGCTTACTCTCACATGTGACGATGTCATGATAGTCTATAAATATTCATGTGGCTCAAAGTTCACCGAGTAAAGAGGGACGAATAGAAAGCAAAAATTTATTGATAATGAGCATAACAAAAATGAAGAAACAAAAGAAACTACTTAAGGCCGAGATACTAGATTACTGAATCATAAATCAGGGGAAAACTTAAACATCTGACTAGATAACTGAAATTAAGTATATGAACATCGTATATTTCATCCAGGAAAAATGTGCGAGTCAATGGTGATGCCCTCTTGATAAATGACCATGCTATCTTGGTCTATTTTATCATATTCACAATTCAGCGGCAGAGGATGCACTTCGATTTGGGGTAAAAACGATTTTCTAAGAGCAAAACCATTAAACCAAGAAAATGATTTCTTTGAAAATGGAGAATCGATGGGAGTAGGAACCACGATGGTTGATTCACCCATCAGCAACAAAATATGCAGGCGTGTTAGAAATCGTAAGGCTTTTAATTGAACCAAGTGCATAGCGTTGAGATTCAAACGCGCATCTGCTTCTCGAACTTTATATGAGTTCAGCCTTGACTCTCGGAACCGGCTAATTCACGCTTCTAAGTAACGAAGCGATGCCTAAATCGTATGATTCAAAAATGGAAAACAATCTCTGAATATAATCCGGACTAAACGAAATCAGGATTCTGACGAACGATGAATGTCATTGAAAATACGAACGATGAATTATAAAATACCTGCGGCGCCAGCGAGACCGCGTCGGGGAATAAGTGAAGCGGCTTGAGCAGGAGCCGGAGTTCGAACTAAGGTCATTGCTCTGCGAGCAGCGGCAGTGGCGACAGTAGCCATCGATCCTCGTCAAGCGGATAGCCTAGAGAGGAGGAACAATCTTTGATGGTCTCGATTGGAAATTGAAAAGCTGATACCGGACTGGGGGGTTAGAAGATCAGGAGAAAGGCAAAGGCAACAGACCTAGCAAGGCCACCTGCTTCATTTCAAGCTACAGCGAACGACATCGTTTCTTTTAAAGGGCAGGGCTCTCAATTTTGCATGATCTCAGCTCTCTAAGGCTCAATGTGACAATGTCCCAAACTTTTCACATGTGTTAATTTATTTACTTTAACAGCAGTTTTATGAGGTTATTGGTTCAACTACGGTAATGATTTCACATGATTCTTGAAGATCTAAACAAGGTACTTTCCTTGATCTGAACCATCAAGGTCCAAGATCCAAAGTTTCAGATGACTCATTGAAGATTTTTAAGAAAGTTGATTTTGGAGAAGTATGACAAAGAGCAAAGGAAGGAAAGGCAAAAGGCCGGCACCCAATCGAAAGTTTATTTGAGAAATGAATTGAAGATATTGAAATGAAGTATGTATACACAAAAAAGAAACACAAATATGAGTTTTGGAGATTCTTCATCATTCCTGATTGATGAAGTTTTATTATCATTATTACTAATAAAATTTTATTGCCCTTCAGAAAAGAAGTCCAAAATCTGAAACCCTTTACAAGGAACTTGAGGTCCCAAGAGTAAAAGCAAAGGTCAACCAAACTCTTTCCCTTTCATGAAGGATTTTGCAAACTTTGAGGAACAAAACGAAAAGATTGAAAAGGAAGAGGTGAAAGTGAATATTTATGGCACTAAGCCTAAGAAGCAAGTCAAAGGAGTGGTTCAGATATTATTCATCATCATTTAAGCCCAAGAAGAGCATGAATTAAAGCACTCTGGAAGCCTCTGGGACTTAAGTCACAAAATGAAAGAAGTTGGAGGAGGAGAAGAGACAATTTCATGAAATTCTACATTCATGTCCTTTCATATCCAAAGGTTTCAAGCAATCAGTTGTAGGGTTACTCGCCAAGGAGACATCGACAACAGTAGGTGAATGGAGAGAGAGGCGGAGTGGCAGCCGACGGACTAGGAACGACAAGCAATGTTGGCGGAGAGGAGGACCCATGGTGCAGCGATGTCCGAGGGAGTGGAATGATGAGAGAGGCAACGAGTTGTGGGCCTTGTGGCTAAAGATTGAGATGTCAATCTAGATGCGGTCAACGAGAGGCAACGATGGTGGAGCAAGACGGCCGAGAGAAAAAGTTGAATTTGGTTGCACAAACGCTAAGGATGAGTAGCTACTGTTGTGGAGAGCCAGATAATACTCTTTTACATTTCCTTTAGCAAATGTATATGTAGATGTTATCATCTCCATGCTCGTGCAATCAGAACATGATCGATTCCCCCAATTTGTCAAGGGTAATCTCCACACCTCAATCAAGCGCCCCTTGTGTAAATCGGCAAACATCATCAGGCAAGCATCACCCTTCCGGCTCAGTTACGTCAAAGAAAAATGGGAGCTCTTTCTTTGAAGAAGTGCTTACCAGACAGCGGTTAAAGAGCTTAGAATTGTTTTCGGTCACATGTCAGTGTGTTGACTTGTTGGGTTCTTTTCAGTCCTTCTTTATGAAGCTGCTCTCTTTAAATGCAAGAGGCTTGGGTAAGAGCTGGAAGCACAAGTGGATTAGAGAATTATTGGGAAAAGAGAAATTAAACTTCCTAGCTGTAGCGACGAGATTTTCGACAGGAGTCGCCACCAATCTATTTGGCTTAGGTCGATTGGAAACCTAAAATAACTGGTATGCACAAGCTCTAGATCCGTTAGTGAATTACAATAAAAAATAAAAATTCTCGATTTAGTAAACAAAATAACTTGTTAAGATGAGATCCATTAGTCAATTACAATAAAAAATAAAAATTCCGGGTATGTAAACAAAATAACTTTTAAGGTAATTTTGTCAGTGTTAATAACTTTGGGGTCCAGCTGTTGTAAATAAACCCCAAAACTAACAGATTTAGTAATGGAAGTTATGCTTCAGGGGGGATTTGTATATTTCACTAAACCTCGGGTGGGGGGGCGCTTTCGATGAATTCTGAAAATACGGGGAGCAAAATAGAGATTATGCCAAACCTCATGAGGCTTTTGATAATTTTCCTAATTTTATTTGTATTTTTCTTTCTGCAAAATGTCAATCCCTTACCTATAAATAGGGATTTTTTCCATAGTTTAAAATAGCGAACCGGACGTCGAACCGTTCATTTAATGGTTTAAGGTCTAACCGATCAAACCATTTAAACCTTTAAACCAATAGTTGGACCGTATTTTCATAAAATATAGATATTCAACTTATAAAGTTATTATAAAAAAATTCATATAGAATGTAATAATACATATTTTTACACATATGAGGGATTGTTTATATTAAAAGATTATAGGAGTAAAAATAAATGTAAAGAATGTAAGAGCTAATATGTATAGTAAGAGAAAGTTTGATGCTAGTTAGTATAATAAAGGAAATTTTAATAACTATTTTGTTAAGATAGAATTATTCATTTAGTTGAATATCGAACTTGTTATCGTTCTTTTTCAATTTTCTTAGTTGAATATCAAATTTCTCATTTAGTTTTGTTAAAAAAGTTTAAATTGACCCCAAAATCAATTGAACCACCGGTTTAAGGTTCAACCAATTCAAACAGGTTTAATGGTTTTTTTGCGGTTTTTACCGATTTTTTCATCCTCAACTGGTTAACCGGAACCATAATCGTATCAGAGACCGCTTTACGGTCCAACCGGCCGGTCCGGTCCGGTTCTTACAACCATGGTTTTTTCTATACTTTGAGGATAGACATGATATGAAATACAATTTTACAAATTGAGAGAAAATTCTCTACATTTTCGAAACACTTTTCCACTCAACTCTTGTTCAAAGATTTTGATTAAGTTTGCTAAATTCAAGGTTGTTTTCTCTTGAAAAAAGTGGTGTTGGATCCAACTTCATCCATCATTGGCAAAATTTCATTTTTGGTTGAACCATTCTCGGATTCAAAAGGGGATTTTAGCCAATTATAGTATCAATTTTTCCAATAAAAAAATCATACGAGTGTGTTTCTTAATCCATAAGAAAACACATCATCCCTTTAGGTAAAAGTTTATGTTCTCTTTTATTCGGCTCAATTTATAGAAATTTTACACCATTATCATAAACTGAATTTTTTATTTCGAGAAATTTGTTGTTTCCCCCCTCCAAACTCAATGTTAGGTACATTAGAAGTCCATAAAACTTGCAACATATTCTCCATAAAAATAGTACTAGTAATCTCTGATTTAGTATAGTTATTGTACACTGTTAGAGAGCTTAGTTAATTCAAATGATCACTATTAATATCTCAATTCAAAATAAAGACATGAGTCAGACTCAATCAATAACCTTTTAAACTAAACTTGATGGTTTAGTGAAGTCCATCAGTACGAGTGAATAACAGCTTACAGCAAGCAGGTTCTGCCCGGAAACAGAGTCTTCACTTGACTCCTCAAAATGGTTGGGTTATAGTATCAACAACAACAATAAATGTAGCGGCAAATTGCAGAGAGTAAAACGGGGACTTGGCTCCGCCTGCACCTACCTTAAACTCGCGAAGCTCGTCTCGTCCAAGACCACTTACAATGATTCCCATATGTTTCCGCAAAGCAATATCGTAGTTCCTGGTTCTAGCAGTGTCTTATTCATATATGCAACCAAATGTCATCTTCAATTCTTTCCCCATCCCTTTGAATATAGTACTAATTCCGTCCCAAATGCATTTTCGCCTTTTCTATACAATTTACAAAGGAAAAGTAGTATATTTGAAAACAAACCATTCCGACACGTGGCGGCTTATGCCCATTCTTCTGAATCAAAATGCCGGCAGGCACATCAGATGATGAATTGCGGAAACACTCACTACTCTCTAATTCAACACTCTCAAGAGTCCATCCAACAACAAACGTCGGCTCCTCCTCCTCTGCTAATTCTTCTGTTTAATTCCCATCCTACCCTTACCTCTATTGCGAACCCCATTGAACCTATAGTATCTACCAGTAAATTCGCTCCAGAAAACTGAATCACTCAATCGTCGCCGGCCAAACCGCATTAGGATCTCTACGTTGCCGCCACATTCGAACGTTTGTTTCATTAAGATTACCTTCTAATTATCTTGTTACGATTCCTCATTCTCTCAACCTAACAAACGGAAAAGCCATGAAAGAGGAAACTAATAGTAGTAATAATAATAAACCGGTAGCAGAGCAGCATCGGAAGCCTAGAAACGGTAAATCTCGCGAAGTCAGTTCCAGATTCCTGTCTCCTCTCAATACAAAGCCCTTGCCCACAGATCACGGAATTTCGTCACCGATCAGTCGTGATGCTTCGCCGCCGGTTCAACACCGTAAGTCTACGTCCAGTACTGCCAAGCAGCGAGGCCAGGAAGATTCTGGCTTCACTCGCGGCGGCCTCTGGCCTGCGTCCACCGCTCCGACTAAAAGGTACGACACTCTTGCGGATCATCTCGGTAACGAGAGGTTGAAGGAGCTAATCGTGGAGCCAATACCTCATGAAAAGTCGTCGGGTCACTTCTCGCTCAGCAAGCAAAGGAGCTGTTCCGAGTTCAGCCGGTTTGAGAATGACAAGCCAAGTGCTCGAGGAAATAACGGGAAGATTCTAGGAGGTTCGATGAGATATACAGACAAGTTAACAGGGTCACAAAGGAAGTCTTCATCTTCGTCGTCAAAGGCATCTTCCTTGCTAAATTCGATCATTTTGCCAGGTAGATTGTCTGTTGATGAGAATGTTCTTGACAAACCAGCGCAGCGAAGAACTTCATTTATTAGTAATCCGGAATCAGAATCTGATTATGGTGATTTAAGTTCAAATTCGGGACATAATTCGCCGGCAATGACCAGGAACCAGTTTCCAGCTGCTGCTAAAAGACCTGGCATTGAAGTCTCCTCCAAGTATCTACAGGGTATTTCTCCAAAGAACAGGAAAGGGTCTTTGGATTCGAATATTCTTCCTCATCCTGCATCAGCTGATAGTTCTCCCAAGGCGAAGAAACTTTCGGGTATAAAGAATGTCATAAGGAGGGCTAATTCACTCACCGGCCATGCCTCTCAGTGGGCAATGTCACCGGGAAGAACAGAGTCGCCGACAATGTCAGTGGAGAACAAGGGCAAGCCAATTTCCTTTTCAAATATGAAACCACCTACTAGCCCTTCAAGGCCAAAAGCTGCTAACTTTTTTAATTTAGGATTTGACTTTTTCAAAAATAAGAAGACTTCTCATTCGCAAGTTGGGAACATTGGAGATGTGGAAAGTATCCATCAGTTAAAGTTATTCCATAACCGGCTGATGCAATGGCATTATGCCAATGCTAGAGCTCAATTTGTTCAACACAGTACTTGCAAGCAAAGTGAGGTATGTTCTTGACATACTTGGTGCGAAGACAATATAACAATATGATCGCCACAAAATTATCAATATTGTGTTAGGTTGCACTTCAAACAGTATTTAACTTTTCCTTTTTTTTTTAAATAAAAATGTTTCTTTCGCAAGAAGCTTTCATTAAACATAAGAATCAAGTACGACTAATCTACAGGCTTTAAAGCAATGAAGTTAGTTTAGAAGAAGAAAGTACTCCAACTGTTCATGTGATGCAGGCCAATTTGTTATATGCGTGGAGTAGTCTTTCAAAGTTGCAGCGTTCGGTGTCACAGAAGAAGTTAAAGCTGCAGAAGGAAAAGCTTGAGATGAAATTGAACTCCATATTGCAGTCCCATGTTGGTGATTTGTTGTTATCTTTTATTCTATCAACATCGATCTGTTAAGCTAGCATGGAAATCATGAACTAACAAAACAAAGATGGTCGTACAGATGAAGCTGTTAGAATCATGGGCAGCCCTGGACAGGCAACACTCACCAGCAATATCTGATACAATGAAGTGTCTACATTCTGTTGTCTGCAGAGTTCCTTTAATCGAAGGTGCCAAGGTATTGCAAAAACTTGCATGGATGCTTTCTCCAGCAACTAGTACTCCATTATTTAGTTGGTCAGAAACTAGCCCTTGCTAACAAGGTTGAGGATTTAGGCTGAACCGGAATCAATATCAATGGCAATACAACATGTGCAAGATCTCACAGCTGCAATCAAATCAGTTTTGTCAACATTTTCATCTCCGGTATGAAAAATAATCCTGTTAAATTTTTTTTAAAAAAAAACAAGTATATCTTCATGGTAGACTTATTGAAGTAATTATGTACATTGACAGGCTGAGCAAACTGTGGTTTTGCTTTCAAAATTAGCAGAGGTGAGTGTGCAAGAAAAGTTGTTGGTGGACGAGTGGACAGAACTGTTGGAAACTATTTCAACACTAGAGGTAAACTTGAACCACTGTTTTGGGTTTAATGTGTTCTCTGGTATAGTAGTAATTCTTCATGTTGGTGCGGGGAAGCGTATGGCTTCTTCACATGCTTTCTATTCTAAAGAGCAATGAGTTTTCAAACCAAGCTTAATACTTATTTGCGTGACTACAGATCAGATCACCTGTCCGTTCTTGTGAATTCTACTTTGAATAACTTGTACTTCAATTTGCAGATTCAGGAGAATAGTTTGCGGTGTACTCGCATGCAGGCAGTCCAGTCCAGACGCAGTTTTGTCTGAGCGGTTACATTACAGGAAGCAACACACATGCTTTCAGCCTTCTAATTACCTCTGTTCTTAATTTTACTTTGGTTGGATAGTAAAAGACGTTTGGCAAGTTGCGTACACTCGCTCAATTAAATCTTGTCGTCGTGGCATTCTTTTAGATTAGAAGTATGTTAATTACTCGCTGCATGGTTGCGATTTTAAACTTTTTTTATACACTCTCACTTTTCCCAAATAAATGGTACAAAGAAGAAAATTTGGTCAAAAATACCCCTAAATAAATGGTGCATTTTGTTTTTTTGCTCTAAATATGGATGAAATGTTATGGGTAATTAAGTAAGACGACTCACTCAAAATTCTTAAAAATGAAAATGCACCGATTTTTCAGGGACATCCATAAAATGAATACGCATCATTTATTTTAGAAAGCAGAGAGCAAATTAAAATTGTTCCGTGTAATTAGTTAATTTTACATCAATTTTCATTTCTATCCCTGACCTAATCCATTTAAAGTGGGCATTTAGCTAGCAGCGTGGGACGATACGTTCTTAGCAAATGTTTCTCGAGTTTGTGACATATATATAATATACTCCGTCCCAAACTTGACATACATTTTTACAACTTTTTATTTGGAATGACAAGTAGTAGTAAGGTAAAATTAGAGAGAGATAAAACCAAAGTAAAAAAATGGAGTTAGAGTGTAATGCAATTGAAATAAATTCTTTTAGATAAAATGACAATCTATTTGGATGGAGATGGAGTATATTTTAATATTTAAGTATGTTTTATCCAAAAGATTTCACTTGACAAAGTTATTTTATTGGCCCTCTCGCCAGTAGCTTGGTTGGTCAAGATATAACTCTGCCACCACAGCGACCCGAGTTCGACTCGGCATGGCCATGAGGAAAAATTGTGAAAGCCTAATTGTGAATTGAACATAAGAATCTAGGCCTAGTGAGCTGAAAAATGCAGGTGAAGTTCCCACTGTCATTTGAGCACCTAACCAGTCCACTAGTGATTACCCAATCAAATAATTGGGGCATTCGTCTATAAATTGGGGCATTCGTCTATAGGGCAGTCTAAGCAAAGCTTGGGTGGGGTGGTTAGTGTCCACCAATTTATACAAGCTTCACCCTATGGTTCTGGGTAATTAAAAAATACTCCCTCCGTCCCATAAAGGTTGTCAACATTACTATATTGGGTCGTCCCACAAAGGTTGTCAAATTTCCTAAAACAGAAACTTTCTATCACCATTTTTACCATTTTATCCTCTTATCTCACACCATGGACCCACAAGTTTTTCTCTTTCCTACCATTAAACTTAAAATTGGGATCCACAAAATTTTCTCCTTCTTTCTTTTTCATGAGGGTAATTTTGTCAACACATTACTATTCTCCCACTTTCCTTAATATATGTGCCCAAACAAAACCTACAACCTTTGTGGGACGGAGGGAGTATATATTATTGGTTGGAGTGTAACTAACTATTCAAATAACTTCCGCGCTATAGTACATAATTTTAAAAAGTGTTTATAATTTTGGTTAAAAGGACACGTTTCTTATGCTTCCATTTTTATAAATCGTCTATTAGCGTTATGTAACATTCGTCCTTAAAAAACTGATACATTTTTTTTTCAACATTTAATTTATTAATTATATTCCTTCAACATTTTAATATACATAGTCAAATAATTTAGATGAAAATTATAGATTAATATGTGTAGTTTCTAAATATATTTTTTCTGAATTTTTTAATGAGATCTTTCTATTAATAATCTACTTCTCCCACAATATAAAAAAAAACACAAATTTTTCAAAGATTGAGGAAATAGATATGTAGCATGTTCGCTAGTGTTTTTCAAAATGCTCACTTGTTATTAGTTATGCATTATTTGATAACGATTTTGTTATTCATCGAACTTTCACATAAGAAAACACATAAATCTATCAAATCAATGTTTTAAATGACATATTTGAGCATATTTTCAAAACAGATAAAAAAACACGTCGCATCTGCCTTGCGCCACCCGCTAGCCTCGATCACCTTCAAATATGGGGCAGAGGCTTCAGGTTAGTATGCGGTCGAGGTGAGATGTGGCGAGGTGGTAAAAGTGTTCAAAGATAAAAACTTTCATGTCCAAAGCTGTAAAACAAATTTCATGAAGTATGATTAATGTGGCTAATCTTGTACTCCACCGTTTCATATTGTATGAAACATTGGTTTGTGCTATGGATGGTAATGGTTCGGTTTCACCGCGGATACCCTATAAGTATAACCGTCAACCGCGGATATTTTACTATCTGCAGTTAGTGGTATCCGCTACAGCGGTTAGTACCTGACACCCACATCTGGATATCCGCGGATATCCGTCACCCGCGGATATCCATTAACCGCATAAAAACCGGTATCCAAACTTTCAAAGTGCCATTAAGTGGTCCTTGTCCAGTATCATACAATAGAGTTTTTGGTTGCATCCAACAGAGTTTAACAAGATTTAACAAATCAACATAACCGATTAACAAAATTTAACAAAGTTTTTGGTCTGAGACGGGTAATATGATAAATGGTTCGGGATACTGGGCTGGGTATACATGGGCTGGGAATTGGGTATTAAAAAAATGGGTGGGTAATGGTCAACGATTATCCGCGGTTACAATCACCCAATATCCGTAACCGCAACTGTTATAGTCACGGTTATTAATTTTCATCTATTAGTAAATATCCGAGGATAAACCACTACAAAAGTCACGGTTATCCACGGTTACCTGTTACCATCTGACCTACTGTCATCCCTACTTTGTGTGGCCCATGTATAATTATTCCCCTAATAATCTGTAGGGGTAAAAATAGTAAAATGATAATAACAAATTACTAAAATTGGAAATGGTGCAAAGATTTTGAACATCTTAAATTAGCAATTTTTGTATACGAATTGAAACGGAGGAAGTAATTTAAATATATAAAAAAAGTTAATTGTGATGAGGTTGAGGGATCCCTAAAGATTAGAGATAAAGGTTAATTGTAAGGTTACAAAAATATACCTTCTTCCCCCGCCTTTTTTTGTTTTTGTTTTTGTGATTAATTCTAACCTTAATTCTAACCTTTTTACTTTATTATTTTTTTATTACCCGTGAGTGAATAAAAAGAGAACGGTTAGTCAGATTTTAATAATCATTTTTGCATTCTCTCATAACAAATTTATCACAAATTCGTTTTTATGACGAAAATAAATTAAATATTACAGTATAACATTTGTTAAAGTGTGCATGTGGACTAATAGAAAAATTGTGTTATAAAAAAAGTTATCATAAAAGGGAGTAAAAAGGAATGGACTAATAACGTTCTGATGGTTATACTCGTTAGACATGTAAAACGTTTCCGTGTCAACGCTCTACTGCGAAGCGATCATACACTGGCCAGCCAAAGGTAAACAGAGAAGAAGAGGAAGAAGAGAAGAAGAAGAGCCACAGAGGTAGCTATCCACTTCATTCATAGCTTCTGCTTCAAATGACGATGTTCTCCTTCTTCTCCAGAGCGTCGCGAACTTTCATTGACTACCCACTCTGCTCCAAGATCCTCGTCCTGTCGACTCTCAGGTTCCCTTTCCCCCTCTTCTAATGAATACTCTCTTGTTCCGTTTTCTTACTCTATCTAGACCCGAATATGAGAACTTCTTTCAGTAGCGTGTTTAGGGCAGGGATTCCCCTCTGAAGGACCTCAAAAGTCGTGGATCAGCCAAAATGGAGCTCACACTGGATGTTGTAGCTACTTATCGTTTCCCTCCGTGTAGATATTTATTTATTGGCTTATGAGTTAGGATCTGTGTCATCAGTTCAACTCTTCGATAGTCGGGATTTTAAGCAATTCCTTTGCTTGATTATGAACAACCGGAATTTAGGGGCTTTATCTATTCTTAGAATCTTCCGCATTGTCTGGTTGTATGATTTTAGATCCAGTTATCCTAATTAGTCTTTTCCGATGCAGTACTGGGGGTGCTGTAGCTTACACAGAAGCACAATCTGACACTAGGGCAATTAGCGCTGAAGTTAGTGAGAAGGACCGTAAGAAGAAGAAAGTGGTGGTTCTCGGGACAGGATGGGCTGCCATTAGTTTCCTTAAAGATCTAGACGTTTCGCAATATGATGTTCAAGTTGTTTCACCTCGGAACTATTTTGCATTCACGCCTTTGTTGCCTAGTGTTACTTGTGGGACAGTTGAAGCACGAAGCATTGTAGAGCCAGTCAGAAATATTGTGAAGAAGGTAGCTGAGAACTCCACCAGGGGTGGTTTATATTTTACTATGACAATATACTCTCCTTAATCATTTCTATTTCCATTTTATTTTCCGTTTCCCCTGTATGTGAACACATGCTTGTGGTGCGAGTGTGCACATTTATTAAGTAGTCATTTGGTTACTAACATTAATTATATTGGCAGACCAATGGACAAATTCAGTTCTATGAAGCGGAATGTATGAAAATCGATGGTACTAACAAGAAAATTTCATGTCGATCGAATTTGGAGAACATAGTGTCAGGAAAAGAATTCTCTCTGGATTATGATTACTTAGTCATAGCTGTGGGAGCACAAGTAAACACCTTCAATACCCCTGGTGTGGTAGAGAATTGTCATTTTCTTAAGGTAATCCTATTTCAATCTTCTATTTGATGTTACAGATGGTGCAAGCCTAATGTTTTTAGAGACATGTTTTGATTTTTCAAGATCTTGTTTTAATCTTTCGGTCTGGTACTAGATAATTTCATTCTATTTCTTATATCGGTTATTGTATGCTAAATTTGAGCTATTCAGTTTTCTCTAATGAAAGCTACAATTTCTTACCAGGAAATAGATGATGCTCAGCAGATTCGTAGGAGTGTCATAGACTGCTTTGAAAAAGCTGTCCTTCCTGGCCTATGTGAAGAAGAACGGCGCACAAGCCTTCATTTTGTTATTGTTGGAGGTGGTCCTACTGGTGTGGAGTTTGCAGCTGAACTGCATGACTATGTGAATGAAGATTTGGTTGGCATATATACAACAGTTAAGGATCTGGTGAAGATAACTGTAATCCAATCAGGGGATCATATTTTGAACATGTCGGTGAAAGTGTTTCCATTCACTGTCTCATCTTTTACTAACTGCAACATGAGTTTGTTAAATCTTTTATATAGCTTTCGTACTTTGGGGGGAACTACGAGTTTACAAAAGTGGTATCATGTCTTGCAAGATTGCAGTGTAGTGACAAATAACAAGCCAACTGTTTATACATTTGCTGAAATGCTCTGGTGATCAGGATTATTGGACCAGGTTAAACTTTGAAAAGAATAAAGTTGCATTGTTCAGCCAATAAAAAACATTTACACTTTGAAAATCGCTGAAATTAGTGAATTTTCATGTCATTGTTATCTTTGAGATATATTATTATTCCTTGATGTTTTGCATCAATGTAAGTTTGTAATTGTTATTCCGACTTTACTCAGTTTGTAAAAGTATCAATCAAGGCATCCAAGTTATTAACCAAAGTTCAGTACGCTGTATAGGAATTAGTACTGCTATATCTTAAGTATGTTCATGCATGCTTGCATTCACTCCGAATCGATTACCTTGAAAATGTCTGCGTCCTACTGCTGTTCTTTTACATGGAATATCTTTTTCATGGTAATTTATCGTTCCTCATTTACTGTTTTTGACTACCTGTTGCACTGGTATTTCTTTGAGACTGGTAACATTGTTCTTTAAGCTATTCATTCTTTATCTGATATCACATCTCGGGAGTAATTTTTTTCTCTCTATAGGTTTGATGAAAGAATAAGTTCATTTGCTGAACAGAAGTTTAGCAGAGATGGAATCGAGGTTCAGACTGGTTGTCGTGTTCTTAGTGTTTCTGAAAAGGATATTGGCATGAAAGTCAAAGCAACGGGAGAGCTTTGCTCCATACCGCATGGGTTGGTTGTGTGGTCAACTGGGATCGAGACTCGACCTGTTGTGAAGGATTTCATGGGACAAATTGGGCAGGTTATTATTGATATCTGCTTGTTTTAGTAACTTTAACAATGTGAAAATCTTTGGTGTTGCTGATATTTGCAATTTGCATCCTTTTGTCTGAGTTATGTTTATGCTGATTATTACTTTATTTGACTCTTTTCCTAAGAGTTATCAGACGGTTATTATACTCACAGCATAATATATTCTCATGTTTCAGAGTAATAGGCGTGTCTTGGCAACTAATGAATGGCTAAAAGTAAAGGACTGTGAAGATGTGTATGCCCTGGGCGACTGTGCCACAATAGATCAACGGAAAATCATGGTATGTCGGGCCTTAAATTTGCAATAACTGCTCTGCTTCCTTGCATTATTGCTTCACAATGTAAGTTATACGCGTGTAGCCTCTGAAATTGATTAAACACTGAAGATGTTTTAACTTACATTGTGAATGCTTCAGACAAAAGGATGCTTCCTTAACATTTGTAATGCTTCTAATTCTTACTTTTAACTGCCACTCATTGCCATTTCAGGAAGACATTGTTGCCATATTTGAGGCTGCTGACAAAGACAAATCTGGCACATTGTCCACTGACGAATTCAAAGATGTAGTAGATGACATCCTCGAGAGGTACCCTCAAGTTGAACTATATCTGAAAAGACAGCATCTCTTTGATGTGATGGATCTGTTAAAAGATCCTCAAGGGACTGAGAGAACAGAAGTGGACATTGAAGAATTTAAACGAGCCCTTTGTCATGTTGATTCACAAGCGAAGAGTCTCCCTGCAACTGCCCAGGTAAATGGCGTTTAACTGCATGTTGCTCAACTTTTGAATTTAAGGCATTCTTTTGTCAACTGATGCTGTCAGCACCAAGTTCTGACCAATTCTGTTCAGGTTGCTTCTCAACAAGGTGCATATCTTGCTAAATGCTTCAATCACATGGAGCAGTGTAAAGATAATCCTGAAGGTCCTCGACGCTTTAGGAGTTCTGGTCGCCATCTGTTCCATCCATTTAGGTATGACTTTGCTGCACTTTGCTCTGCTGCAAATATTGTGCTCTTGAAATTGATCACTGTTTGCACATATTGTAAGAATAGTACTATTTTTATATCAAGTACTCGCACATATTGCAATGTTTGTGCCACAATCTGTGGTATAGTTGTTCCAGAGTGCCATTGATTTTAGAACTTAGGAACCTTTTTAGTAATTCTTTGAGCCACTCTGAATTTAGTTTGGGGAGTTCGTTGTAGATACAAACACTTGGGACAGTTTGCTCCTTTGGGAGGAGAGCAAGCAGCTGCAGAACTGCCTGGGGATTGGGTGTCCATGGGCCATAGCACTCAGTGGCTCTGGTATTCTGTTTATGCAAGGTGGGTGCTAGATTTAATGCGTTACAATTTTACTTATGCATATCAGAATTTTGGTTGTACTTAAAATCTGCTTGAATTACATTTCCAGCAAGCAAGTAAGCTGGCGAACACGGCTGTTGGTAGTATCTGATTGGACTCGAAAATTCATTTTTGGAAGAGACTCTAGCCGTATCTGAGATTAAGCCCCGTACCTTTGCATTTCTGAGGACCATGATACTACCTCGTAGTTTGAATTGCAAATGTCTTTGGGTTCAATGAGTTCTCTGGTGCATTTATTTTCATGTGATCTAGAAAAACTGCATTTGAATTGCTTGGACAGGTTGCGTTTCTGTAATACTCATTCAAATTACTTGAAATAAATACATGTGATATTGGCCGAAATACATTTACGTTAAATCTTCGAGCTCCAAATATCAGGTCAATCTGTATAGATAGCAGAATACAGGTTCACTACAGGAATAGATAAAATTTACAAGTACATTGACACGAGAGCAAATGATAACAAAATATCATAAACTAAGTGAAAGTAAACTAGAATAAACAAAACTAAACCTACGGCGAAAGCAACTTAATTACTTGACAAGTTTACACCCAAAATCTGAAATGTTGTGCCGTTATTTAACTCCGACCTTGTGAAGTACAGCAAGAAAGAAGCTGATGGCAACACACTAATTCTCTGAGTTTTTCAGACTCAGAATCCACAAAATGTCGGAAGCGAGTATAGTGAAACTCAGTACAAAGACAGTTTCAATTCAAAAATAGATTATAAAAAACACTCAATGCCTCAGTTAAATCCATCAATATCAGTGAATTGCAGCTTACACCAAGTAGGTTCTCCCCATTAACGGGGTCTTGGCTCCACCGCACCTCAATCTGGTTGGATTGTATCATCATCAGCAGAATTAGACACGAATGCAACTTGCAGTAAAATCAAATCTTGTAGCCTCAGAGAAAGAGATTATATCAACGAATTGCAGCCGCTACCAAGTAGGTTTTCCCTGTTACAGGCACTTGGCTCCAACTGCGCCTCAACCAAGGCTGAAAAATGACTCATCATTGGCCATATCTCTCCTGTTCTAATTTTCTTCGTCATGACTATATTCAATTGAGCAAAACAAAAATTTCCAAATAGGAGAAAAAACAATAGAATGACATGAAGGTTGGCTCAGAAATAAAACAGCTCTATCAATCAAGAATTCTCAGAAGCAGAACTGGCGTTTAAAGCTGATTGACGTCTCCTCATAGCCAATCTCATCATAAAAAGCATGAAAACAATTAAAATGGCTCATATTAAGAAATTCAACCATTATCTTTGAATACTTCATAGATGATCTCAGAAGCGCGGATAAATAGATATAATCATCGCCATTAGACACGTAAACGAGAAACCATTCTAAAAGAATATATCAGAACAAATATCGCGGACGTTTTTAGAGGCTAGATCATGGACGGACAAGCCCCCACGTGTAACACCGCAGGAAAATGTTTGCCTCCATGACTAGCCTGGTTTTCGGTTTCTTAATTACGTCGAAAACAAGCTAAAGGTGAGGAGAGGCAACTAAGAGGGAAGCAAACAACGATGGTAAAATACTCGTATCAAAGATGTAGCCGTTGCATTGACACAGAAGAGCCGTAGGAAGAAGGCAAAACTGCAACACGAACGGCGGTGCTATAGCACAATTATTGGGGCTTGTTTCTTCATAAACAAGATCAGAGAAGCCCGGGAGAAATCGTGCAGAGACAATTCTGCGAGATCACGAGACATACAAAGAGGAATGAGCTTACCGACACCTTCCGCTCTAGGTGAGAGCACCGCACATCACGATCCTTGAGACAGGCTGATGAATGAAGTTTTGAGATGAACGCTGCTCTTATATAACTGGAGACGGAACGGCCGAGCTCTTCCGAAACCCTAAATTGATGTGTGGGCCGCCGCATCAGCTACACTTTATTGGGCTTAAATTGGGCCGACAACGCGCGGGCACCCTTGTACTTCCCTAAATTACACTATTTGGTCCTTTTATTTTATTTCAGTGTGAGTTGGTCCACCTACTAACTTGACGACCAGGCAGGTGCAAATGCAATGCAAGCAATAAAGTGAGGGAAACAGCAGAGCCTGAAGATGTAGACCCAAAAGCTATCTATTTAGATAAATAGATTGAGTCTTATTCTACAAACAACAACCTACTCGAACATCAGCACAAAGTTTTCCTTATTCTATTGTTTGTTTAATTTTAGGTTCAATCATTCTTTTTTGATGTAAGGTCCCAGTACTTGGTATGATTTGGATAAATGTTCACTTTGATCGATCTCAAGTTTGCTTCCCCCAATCCCCCTAATTAAAAACAGAGAGAGAGAGAGAGAGAGAGAGAGAGATTACAACAAAACAAAATTTGGCACCCTTGATCATTTTATAATTGTTTTGAACGTAGATACATTTGCCATACTTGACCAGCAGCAAACACAGTTGCAAAGAATTGTCTGTCAAATGATTCATACCCGTCGTATCCACTATTGACTATATTCTGCCACAAGGAAACAAGCAGTAGTTCAAAATTTTATCTTATCACCTGGAATGGCTTAACGTCCAATGTTGCAGAGAGTGTGGACATATGCAGCTTCAGTGATGAAAGGGACATGATCAGCGTACATGCCCCCAATGGCACATCTCACACATTCTAATACAGTCAAAATGTAGAGCAATCCCACACCTGCCCAGAAGTTGACCCCAAACCTCCCATTATAGTGGATCAGTGGGAAGAAATTGCCCGTGAACCAAACCAACTGTAATGCAGTTTCCAATAACATCCCCATCATCAGGTGAAACCGCAGGAAGTGAGGCCAGTCCTTGTTCTTCACGATGCCCACACATGAGAAGTGGCAATATATCGCTGAGAACCAGGGTGGGAGCTGGTTCATTCCTGGCACACAATACATAAGATTCTCAAACACTTCATGGTGTTGTGAGAATCTTAGGATGAAATACCCTACACCCGAAAGCTGCAAAGCCAACAGATACGGAACACACGCAGCAATTCTCATCACCAAGTCTGGTTTCTCTTTTATCACCGGGTAGTGAAATTTGAACACATCGTTATACTCTGTTGCTCTTGGTGGATTAAGAGATTTACGATGTCTGAAGTTCAAATATGTTGATTTAGCCTGCTCTGGAGTCTCTGGACCCATAAAACCTGATGCTGTCGTAGGAAGGTGTTTGTCTGCAAACACTGAAACATGGAAGCATACAAGCATCAGCAACCAATAAATTCAAGTTAGGATGAAAAGTGATGGTAGGTGTTTGCCATGAAAATAAGAAACTAACAATGCAGCTATGTACTGCAGGTGCCCCTAGATGACAATTACTATTACATTTTAATTAGAGAAGCAAAATGTTCAATATCCTGTTTGAAATGACATATCCATGCAAAGGGAAGATTTCTGTCTGAAAGTGATCCTAATCATGTTCCAAGAAAGCATATGGAAGACGAGAGCACTGAAGGTCGACCAACCTGCAGAAGTTGAGGAACGAAGCTCCTGAGAATCTTTCCAATACAGAGTAAGAGGTCGGAAGCTTGGCTTGCAAGCAACAGCAGCAGGCTGCTTCAATTTCTGATGACTCAACCTGCATCTTCTACAACCCTCGTTTCAGAATAATTCAATATGCATGGCATATGATAATTCATTAATCATCCACTAATCAAAATACAAGATATAAGGAGAATGATTGTTTCCGCTTAATCATCGCATATAAGGTAGCAACACAGTAGTATTATTGTTCAGAGGAACTCATCATTAGAACCAATAATTACTTTGTTGGACCTTGTTGACATTCTTAATTACTGCTAAAGTAATACCAAAAAGATTATCCAATACCAAGACAGATTTCGATGAGCCATTTGATGAAAAACATCAATAACAAAGAAAGAAGTCAAACAAACACAGTAGTTTCTTTTCGAGGAAGAAACAATAACGAAGCCCAAGCGTGTATACCAAAAATCTTTCTATACAAAACTACCAAGAAACCTAACCAAACAAATACAAAGTTCAAATCTCCGACATCCGAAAACAAAATCTAACAGACATAAATCAGAGAAATTTGTGGACAAAGCAGAGAAGATATGCGAATAAGGGCATACTTTAGAGAGCCGGGGGAGAGAAGTACGGCGGCCGGCGTGGCGATGGAAGAAGGCATGATGGGGCAGTTCGGTGTAGCGGTTAGGGTAGCCGGGGTCAACTGAGCGTGCGCCCCACTTCAACTGATTGAACCCAGAAAAAGGAAAAACAGAAGATAGGAGTGGTGGCTTTATTCTTTCGCAAGCAAGAAAAGGATATGTTCTGTAGCACCCAAAAAACCCTTTGAATTTATGTCACGAACAAACTCGTAATTGAACTTTTATTTGGTCGAATAAATCATTGAAGTTTCAAAACCATACCAACTACCAAGTTAATCACTCGTCTATGATTTTTTTACTGATATGAATTGAATGAGAAGTTAAAATTTAAAGTATCTTTAAATGTTCGATTGAATCGATTCAAAATATGAGTCATAAACCCCAATTTTTCCAATTATGATGGTTTACCCAGTTCTATTGATTCCGAGTCTGACCTTTATACAACATAACGGTGCCAAACTACCATCATACTTAGATACAATTTACAACGTAAATATCAACAAACAGAATGCACCAAGTATATTCTGTTTAAACTAGACGGAACCCCCAACGAGCTACGGATTCAAGTTCAACGGTTCATTTGAACTACTAAATAATTTAGTGATCAATTCGTGACGGTAAACAGGCAGGCTCTAAGTTTGCACTTTTAATCTATTACTCTTTTTTTTTTTTTTGATAGAGAATCCATTACTCCGTTAGTTCTATTAAATCATTCACTTTCCTTAGCAAAGCTAAAACCCGATATTCGGAGGCTGTTGTAATTTGAAAAAAAATCATTTACAGAGGCTAAATAAAACAAAGAAATAAAAGAAAGGAAAAAAATTATGAAAAGAATTGAACATGGTGGACAAATTGTCCTTATACATAGGCCTGTAATATGGAACAAGTTGCGCCCTCAAAATAGGAAATTGATGGGAGTAATTAATTTATCATCTTCCCCATAAATGAACTGCCATTTGATTCCTTCACCTCCAAGTCTGTTTTCTTTTCTTCTCCTTTGTCACCAAGTAACAACAATGCCTCACGGCCACACCTTCTATCGCCACGCCTCACGATTTCTCCATTCCAACGCTTCATTTTCTAAGCTGCTTCTTGTCTGCACTGTCAGGTATATATGGAGCAACATTCTTCCAGATTTCTTACATTTTCATCTTCCTTCTAATTTGTTGGGACTTGCAGCAGCGGCAGTCTCGCGGCCTATTCCTACACCCAACCCTCGCAAACTGCGTATGCAGATGCAGGCCAGAGCAAGAAGAAGAAGAAGGTTGTGGTGCTGGGGACCGGCTGGGCAGCCACCAGTTTCTTGAAGAATTTGAAGAGCAATTCCTATGAAATTCATGTTGTGTCGCCACGAAATTACTTCGCCTTCACACCTTTATTACCCAGTGTCACCAACGGGACAGTAGAAGCTCGCAGTGTTGTTGAACCAATCCGCAGTGTTGTCAAAAAGGTACTCATCATCATCTATCCGATTTACTATGTCTATCTGGGTATATATCACCTACGGTTTCAGCAGATTATGGTTGTTTCGGTCTCTCTTATCATCAGAGCGGTCTGGAAATACACTTTAAGGAAGCTGAATGCTACAGGATTGAAGCGGACAAGAAAAAGATAGCATGCAGATCTTCTCAAGCTCTGGGAGGAAAAGAAGAGTTCACTGAAGATTATGACTTATTGATTATAGCAGTTGGAGCTCAAAATAGCACTTTCAACACTCCCGGTGTCCTAGAACATGCCCACTTTTTAAAGGTTCTGTAGTGATATTGCTCTGATATGTTTCCCCTTCTTCATGGCCTCAATTGTTTGATTTTTTTTCCTGATTGTGGAGATAAACTAATCCCTCTACTGAGTTGCATGTAACTGCATGTTTCTTGTTCATGAAGCAAACCATTGAATCATCTATAACCATGATGATAAAATGGGATTTTTCATTTAGGAAGTAGAGGATGCTATGAAGATTCGGAACACTGTGATGGATTGTTTTGAGAGGGCATGTCTTCCAAATGTGAGCGAAGAAGAGAAGAGAAGGATCTTACATTTTGTGGTGGTTGGTGGCGGCCCTGTTGGCGTCGAGTATGCAGCGGAGCTTCATGACTTTGTAGTTGAGGACGTAGCTAGGCTCTACCCGTCTGTCAAAGATTACGTGCAAATTAGCCTTCTTGAAGCAGGAGATCACATCTTAAACATGTGAGAAAAACCAGTTGAAAAACAGACAAGTTTAACCTTCTTTGCTAGAAGTTAATGAACTGAATCTGTTCTGATCTCGTGTTCCATTTCCAGGTATGATAAAAGGATCACTGACTTTGCAGAGCAGAAGTTCCATAGAGATGGCATAAATCTGAAGACAGGATCAATGGTAGTGAAGCTCACTAACAATGAAGTCTCAATGAAGGATAGATCATCAGGCCAACTCACTTCCATCCCATATGGGATGGTTCTTTGGTCAACTGGAATCTGTTCTAGGCCTGTAATTATGGACTTCATGAAGCAGACTGGTCAGGTTTGTCTCTACTGATCAATCCATAGTCTTGAACATCAACCAATTCATCCTATGTCAATTAATTCTTGTTAAGAGTTTCCGGATACTATATCACAGGCTAATAGACGAGTTCTGGCCACTGATGAATGGCTAAGAGTTGAAGAATGTGACAATGTTTATGCTTTAGGAGATTGTGCCACAATCACTCAACGGCGTGTCATGGTAATTTTGCTTCTCAAGCAAGACATCGTGCTTGCTTAGCTGTGTAACTTAAAGAAAAGATCAAGCAAGGCATTTTGTAATAGTGAAGTGTCTCTGTTCTGAGTAAGTAGTTTGCAACTTATCAGGATGATATATCAGCTATCTTCGACAAGGCAGACAAGAAGCAATCTGGCTCTTTGAGTAGTCATGACTTCAAGGAACTAATGGGAGACATATGTGAGAGATATCCGCAAGTAGAGATTCACATGAAAAAAAGCCAAGTGAAAGACATCATCTCCATGGTTGACAAATCTGAAGATGGAAAAAACAGCTCTGGACAAGTTGACATCGAGAAGTTCAAGAAGGCTCTTTCAGAAGTGGATACTCAAATGAAAAGCCTTCCACCGACCGCACAGGTTGCTCAAATAAGCTGATTAGTTTTACTTTTTCCTTTTTGACTTCATTGCACACATGAATTGAGCATATGAATGACACAATGCAGGTTGCTAGTCAGCAAGGTGAGTACCTTGCAAAATGCTTCAATCGGATGGAGGAGTGTGAGGAACGTCCTGAAGGTCCTGTCAGGTTCAGGGGGACTGGGCGCCACCGTTTCCGTCCTTTCAGGTTCAATCTGAAGACAAAAGTCCTTGTTTTCTTCCGTCAAGCGATCACATGATCATTTTTTAAAATCATTTTTGAAGGTACAAGCATTTTGGGCAATTTGCACCTCTAGGAGGAGATCAAACTGCAGCTCAACTTCCAGGAGATTGGATTTCGATCGGGCATAGCACCCAGTGGCTCTGGTATTCAGTTTATGCAAGGTAATATATTTGTTTGCATACCTGGCTTAGAATGCCTGAGTTCCAAGAAACTGAGGCTGTATACTGAAAGCTTTTGGGTTGTTTTCACTGGCAGCAAGTTGGTCAGCTGGCGCACTAGGGCTCTGGTGGTATCTGACTGGTTTAGAAGATACATATTTGGTAGGGACACCAGCAGGATCTGAGCATACACTTCCATAACATTGGCGCATTTTGTTTAGTTTAGATTGACAGGCTTATGATCTTGATTGACTCTTCTGGTTAGTACTCCTCCATTCCCAAAAATTGGTGCGCTTCTTTTTGATGTTGTGAGAGATTTAAATTATTACTAGAAAAAATTCATTAAAATTTTTTGAAAAAAATATATTTCGAAAGTAGACACATTAATCTATAATCTTCATTTAAATATTTCATTTTACATGTTAAAGTGTTAAAGAAATAAAATCATAAAATGAAAATACTCTCTCCGTCCCAAGTGAGTTTTCACTTTTAGTTTTTTTTGTAGATTAATTAACTCATTTTACATAAACTTCCATCATTACCCTCTCCCAAACCCATTCTAACCCCTCCCAACCCACCCCCATAGACTCTTTGAGTGGGTGCATTGCAATGATAAAAGTTGATTAAAATAAAACAAAATTAGAAAAATGTCATTTCATTTGTGACAAAAATATTTTATGTTGTGACAACCTACTTGAGATGGAGAGAGTACAACAAATTCCATATAAATCTTCTTATATCAACAATAGTTAGATTTACTTTTAGACCAAAGAGGATTCAAAGGAAAGAGAACATGGTTTATAAAGAAAAAATACCAGTATTGCATACAGTGACTTAGGTACTCACCTTGAAGTTCAGTTTCTGCATCACTCACGGCACCTAGCTTTCCGCTTAAAATCCATTGGTCCAGCCAACTCATTGTAGGATGCGTTCATCTCCTCTAGAAAGGTCCTTGCCAACTCCGAATTCCCAACCCTCTTCAAATTGTTGATTAGAGATCTGTATATGTAGACAGATGGGAGAATCTTTTGTTGCTTCATCTCAGAGAAGAGCTTTATAGCTCCACTGGTGTTCCCCGAACGGCCAAGACACTCTATAACTGCAGTATATGTGAGCAAGTCTGGTGCAACTCCACTCTCTGTCATTTCTTTAAATAACACAATGCATAAATCCAATCTCCCAACCTTCCTTAGATTATTTAATGTCGTGTTATATGAAATGAAGTCAGGCAAAACTGCAGCTTCCTTCATCGAGGCAAACTCACATAACATTTCGTTCACCCTACCAGCACTACCTAAAATTTCTAAAACAGTATTATATGTGATCAAGTCAGGCTTGCAGTCAAAATTCTTCATATGATGAAATATCATAATTGCCTTCTCTATCTGTCCACATTCAGCAAGGCCAAAGATGATTCCATTTATTACTGTTGTGCTTTTCGGATATGCAGTACTTGATATATCCTTTACAAATCCAATCAATGCGATACAGTCTTCTGTACTTGCAAAAGCTCTTGCAATATTTATATAACAAATGGAGCTCAAACATCCACCAGAGACCAATAAAACTTTGAAAACCAAAGAAGCAGTTTCCACATCATTTTTCTCACCAGCTGCTGCCAAAAGGGTACTGTATGCCTCAGGAAGAAAAATGCTCTTATCTAGCAGTAATTGCAATAGAATAAGAGCAGTAGAAAGATTACCATTTCTGCAAAGTTTAGAGATGCAAGCAGTATAACTTTCCCTACAACTTGGAGATTTCTTACTGGTGAAAAGAATGTCATCCAAAGGCTCATCAGCAGCCTCATTAGAAGAGATGCCAGTCACAAAAGGTCTACGCTTACTTAATGCAGGAAGAATTAGGTTGACTGGTGGAAAATCTACTGACTTGGTTGCGGTATAAATCTGTACAAGAAGTACATCCTCATTACTTTGCATAAACAATATAGGGTAAATAGAAAAGGCACTTAGAAAGTATCACAATTTTAATAACCAAAGTTTTGGCCTAGTGATTATCCAAGACTGTTATCAAGAAAAGCCTTTATATGCAACCAAGCACAAACCTAATACCAGAAACCCATAACCGACCAAGCATGGTTTAGAGCAAAGATTGTGGGGGTGGGTACAAAGTGCAACAGTAAACTTCTATTGACCATGGTTATCACTGAAAATATCAACATTTAAACAGGTCAAATCATTAAGTAAAGCCCCCAAAAGCTCAAATTACCAAGCATCAATATGTACGGTCTGGATGGCTGGAATCAATAAATGAATGCAAAATTCATGTGATATAGTACCATTGTGTTTCAATATCTACCCCCTTTCTAAACCCAGGAAAGTGAAGGTTGAGCTTGGTAAAGCTCATTTCCCTCATGGTTATCTAAGTTACAATCTTTCAAGTCCTCCTCCACTAGCAGACTAGCCAGCTATGAACAAAATAGAATTAGCCATCCCTTTTCATTATATACCCAATTCATGAAACGAACCAGTCAATTAGCTGAACATGTATAAGAAATCTCTAATAGCTCAACTTCAGAACCAATTTCTCGTCCCGATAACAAGAGTCGTGGATGAGTTACCAGGTTCTTCGGATGTCTGTTGAGTACAGCAGAGTTCTCGAACCATCGATAAGGCCCGTAGTGAAGGGAGCATCGGAGTAGAAGCTTCAAGCATTTGGTGGCCGCTAACATCGATAAATTAACTCAGAAGAAGAAATCTTTTTTTATTTCTTACATAGTATGGAAATGCATTCATTTCCTCTGCATCGACCCGATTTATTATATATACTATCGGAGTGAAACAAGGGATCTAAAGAAGAGCAAAGGCTAGACTATTTTGGGGGCTTTGCTTGGAGAAATAGAAGGAACATGTATTACACACGCAAAATCTGAGAAAGTACCACATGAATTTTCTATAAAAAAACAGCCGAGCAATAATCTAGATCGCATGGAACCGTAGCTAAAGTTGTGATAAATCTTGTCAGTAAAATAGGGGATTTTGAGCATAAAGATTTCACTGACCTGAAAAAGTGGGCCCAACCCTTGGGGCTCGAACCCGCAGCTTCCGCCTTGACAGGGTGAAGTCATAGACGTGTAGGTTCAGAGCCAGACCGACTACTCCAAGAGCACTCATCCATAAACCGTACTAGTACGAATATTTATTATTCGATCTGTGTCCTGACATAAGAAGGCAAGAGGGACTACCCATTCAGTGACTTTGGCGCTAGACGTTCCCAAAATGTCTTTTTTGGAATAATTAGCAGTCAAAAATATTTTTTAATGCCAAAAATATTAATGATGGTTCATCCGGGGAGAGATCGAGCTTCAAGAAATTGAGGACAATTGCTTCGAATCGGATCAATTTGAATCTCTGGAAATAATATTCTATATATTTTCCTATTTTTTTCATCGGGTCCGGGTAGAGACCAAAGGTGCCTTGTTCTTGTTTCTTTAGTACCTTTAGTAGTTCATAAGAAAAAAAAATATTTTTCTGTTATAAGAAAAGAAAAGTTCTTAATGTTAATTGAGTTCTAGGTTCTCCAATGAATTGCATTGCAATAATACCTACAGCTTCTCCCAACTCAACCAGGCCGCCATGAGTGGGACTCCGACCATAACATAATCGACAGATCCCTAGTGGTCCCCGTCTATGGCCTTTTCAGCCTTTTTTTTCTAGAATGGGCTTCTGTTCTGGGCGAGACCTTACCACCCATCAATGCACGGTGTTCTTCGTCTCATCGTTACCCTAGACGGTGAAAATATTTTTGTGTCGAGCAGCTTTCTCATCTTACTCTATAAAATGAAGAATGAGGGGAAAAATGTGGAATCTTCCCCAAATTTAGAGTCTCCTCTTTTTTGATTACATGTGATTGGTTTAAACATCTCTCATCTCTCTCCAAATAAATAATTAATTATTATTCAAATATGTATAATATTTTATTCTTATAATAAATGCACAGTTCTTTAAAATGAGAAAACTATTGTAGTTAAAGTATATTTTTTTAAGAATATGACTTTTACTGACTTGTAGATGCTGTGACACAACTAATTGAACATCACTAACGAATTCACCAGGGCAGGCAAAGGAGTGATTCTGGACTTGAAAATGTTCATCTGATTATTCTCAGTACTAGTAGTATATCACAGAAAAAATCTTACAATATTGCAGAGAAGGAAGAACTTAAACCCTTCTCAAGCCATAACCAGAGTAGTTACTTACGGCTCACCATTCCCCAGATGCAGTTTCCTAAACTTATTGTCAGAAGTCACAAACCTCCTAGTTCTTCTTCGTCCTCATCGTCGTCCTCAAAACACAGTGACTGACGAACACAGTACTCTGCCTCCTCCTCCTCCTCTGACTCTCCCTCCTCATCAATAGCAAAATACGACCTCCTCCCCTCCAACTCAGCCACCCTCTTCGCTGCCCCTGAGTCACGAGGACTCTCGCCCACCCATCTCACGATCTTAATCTTTGGCAACCCATTTTCCACCTTGCTTATCGACTGCGGTGATTCACCCTTAAGCACCACCTCTGATGGAATTTCCCACTTCTTCTTCACTCTGTTCTCACTCTTCTGACCCTTGCACAGCTCAACGGCATTCTCTTTCGAAACGCGTCGTTTATCAAATCTTTTGCTCTCATCGATCTCGTTATCCGGTAATGACCGTTTCCGGTTATCGTTTACAGAGCGATGATTGCCGCTGCTATGATTCGTGACCTGAGTGTATCTGCTAGCAACCATCCTGCCCGCCTTGACGGATTTTTTCGCCATTGCTGATTTCTCGGTGTCTTTAAAGAGTTTCTTCGGCTGAATGGTTGCCAATAGTGTGTCTTCCTTCTTCGTCGGTCTTTTGGATCCCACTGTCGTGGCAGCTTGCTTCGTAGCCTGTACCTTGCACACAGATTTGCGAGACTTTGGACTCAAACTCAAGCTCTTCCCTCTTTCTCTCGCCGTTGCTACCTTCCCTTCTTCCTCGATTTCTTGCAGCTTAAAGAAACAAGATTTACGGCGGCTCTGAACCGATGGAACAGGAGGGGTCATCATGTGCTTCATCGATTGTTTGGATTTGGTGGCAGAGAAGATCTCAGCTGGGCCTAAACTCACTCCCCTCCTATTCAATTTCGATTTCGCGCTTGAGAACAGAGGATCTTCAAACTTGGTTGCTGGTTCAATGTTCTTGATGCTGTGTTTTGCCTCCATGAACTTGGCCGGCACAAGCCTTCCTTTCATCGCAACGCTTCTTGCTTGATGTTCTGCTTTTTCGAGACGAAGAGTCTCCAGCTTTGACGACAAACGCCCGATCTCCTTCTCGATTTCTTCAATTTCAGAATCAATCTTTTTCTCGTCGCGCTTCTTGTCATCTTCTTTCACTCCTACATTCCCTGGTTTCCCCAGCGATGGCTTCTCTTGGAAGGGCTCAAGGACGTTTCTTGGCCAGAGTGGCTTGACAGCAACCGAAGGAGTTTTCAGTAGAATAGGGCTTCGATTCTCTTTGCTACAGTCGGATTCGAGCGAATTGTTCATCAACAACGACCGAATCGACCCAAGACTTGGCCAAGAATCCTTCACTGCTGTATCTTCCGATTCACCGTTTTCAAACGCTGCGTTGTTCCATACTTGGAGTTGGGGCATATCGAACGCATCTGGGCATTGAAGAACACTCATCTTTGGTTTCTGGGTAATGGAGCTGGAGTGTGTGGCGTTTTTCAGAAAGATGGCTTTGGAGATGGTGAGTCTGGGTTAAGGGAAATGAAATAGCAGATGAAATCTTCGGAGAGAGTAGATGACCGTTGGAGAGAAATAGACGTTGGGTTGGGAGCGTGTGTGAGGATCGTCGTAAGCCGTACGATGAGAAAGGGCCAGACAGACCACGCACACGGCACAACTGCGACGTTGACTTTAATTAGCGATTGATTATGAAATGTTTGGGTTCTTGATCACCACCGCTTGCCATTTCTCTTAACCAATGGGCTTGCTCTCTCCTCTGAATTTTCAACTTTTCCCAGTTGGGCTGGCCAGAAAAGCCCAACCCATAATCTACAAATTTTATATCAAAAGCCCATTCAATCTGTTTTTCTTCCTGAATTGATGCATGCAGCAGCATATCAATATATAACAACCTGCTAGCTAAGCTACGGGTCATTTATTTTTTCGCTACACGAAAGGAGGTCTTACAAATGCTGTTAACAAGGCTCACAAATCACAATGTTGCGCCTTTTTTTTTAATACCTTTCTCGATTAGGCTTTAACATATTTTTAGTGATTTTCAATCTTTCAAAAAGTATTAGGAGTACTGGAAAAAGGGAGTACTAGAAAATGACGAAAGGTGGACATGATTATTGAGTTGCAACGACAATGACATCCGTTACCGCGCCTATTAGAGTCGGCCAACTAGTACTCCACTCATACTCCCGTCCTATCATTTTGTATTTTCTGTCTTGGTGTAATTTTGTTTGTAAAAGGTTTGTGGTTGAATCGTGAAAACGGGGGATGGGTTAGAATATCAGTAACAGAGAGTCGTCTTATGACAATTTCATTTGTGAAGTTAAAAAAGAGAAGAAAAAAAAGTGTGAATTTGTGCGTGATCATTGATAGAAAATTTGTAGAGGAAAGGTTAATTTCGATCCATGGAGAGACTTTTTTTGCTCATGAACATGCCCTTAATTTACGGTGAAGATGATTCTTTGCATTTCGATTACCATCTTAACATGACATAATTAACCAACATCAACTCCTTTAGTCAACAAGGAAAGAGATTTAATTTAGTCATTTTTTTAGAAAAAATGGCTATGCATGGAGTTTGAACGAGTAAAGTTTCTATTTTAATTAGCACTCTTGATCATATCGAAATGAGCATTTGATTGTTGGATTGTGAATGGATCCAAACTAAAAGCAGAATGATTGAGTGAGCAGATGATTTAAGGAGGGAGAAGTTGATCACTGGTACTGGTGCTATGTACATGCCTTGATCTGATCAACATATATATCTACAACTTGCTCGATCGATCGATCGATTGATCGGTTACCCATCAATCAATCCAGTAGCTAGCTAACTAGTTCGCATTTACAATTGTACAGTACTGCTTCTTCATTCGCTTCTAATTCTAGAATTATTAATATACTTACTAATCAATTCTACTGATGATCCGCTCGCCAGTAGATCTGAGGACGGATAGTCGAAATTAATTAATCAAGAGTGAGCTAGGTAGCTAGCCTTGCCCCCAGCAATGGAGGTACATGACACGGCGGATGGAGTCGTCGACCAGTCCTCCTCCGGCGAGATCCGCCGTCATCAACCCCGACGATTCACCGCCGGTGAGCCTCATCTTTCCCGTTTTCAACTTCTGATGAGGTTGCTGATCATCAGATCGGCCGTTCTGGGCTATCGCCACCGTTGCAGTCAAATTCCACAACCGGTTCAAGTAGCTCATTATATATATGAGGTGTTGGTTTCAGTGAGGGGATGATGATTAAGGTTGTGTGTGAAGAGAGAAGAGTGAGGAGTGACGAATGAATGATTGTCTGATTTATAGAGGAGGAGAAAACCAGAAAAGAGGCCGGTGTGTGTGAAGAGTGGTTTCTGGTTTATGAATACGACAAATGTAAGCTGGTGAGGTGAACAGGTGGCGACTTTATCTCCTTCCAACCAATCTCATCCCCATCTCCCCCCACCTGCACTAGACGACGTCGCTTTTTTACCCTGTCCTCCTTGGGCCCACTGATTTCTTATCAGCCCATTGGGGGGACACGTGATTTGATTTCCCCATTCACCATCCATACACAAAATTCTCGCATCTCTCCAACGGCGTCGTTTCATACTGCATCATCAATTATTGTGGTTTTTTGGTAACATCCTGACTTAAAAGTTTGAAGAAGAAAATAATAATAATAATAATAATAATTAAATTTCAACATTTTTAAAGATGGACAAAGACTCCAAGTTACAAGACCATTGCGATGGACATCAGTGTCATGGTCTTAAGTTTCCAAGTTACAAGACCATTGAGGTGCCTGGCAAGTCTCGTGCAATAACTTGGTTACTTTTCCTTGCGCCATCCTTCTTAATTTGCCACTCATAATTAACACTCAAAGGAGCTTTTACACAGAATTAATGACGCCTTCTTCTATCTGGTGTCTCGCCAGGTATCTTTCCCTTCGTTCTTTCTGTAGAATTAACATCTACTTAATTAGCTGCAGTACTAAAACACTGATAAATAATGGAACATTAATATTAATGCATGTATGTATTACATTGAGGTCTCACCCATTCATCTATAACAAGTCCTTGTCCTACTATACATGGCCCTGATTCTTCTTCTTCTGAAGGCCTCTTGCGTGTCTCCAGTGCAGCCTCAGCCTCAGCTAATTGCCGTTTCAGTTTCTCTAATGCCTTGAATCACCAAACAAGAAAATTTCCATACAACCTGCAGGTTAATTAGGAGGGTATAACCAGGAAATGGAAATGGCAAAAATGATGTGTTATTGTTTTCTTTGTTGCTTGCTCATCTTACAGGGCTAGGGTGATCTGGGTCGAGGAAAACTACGCACAGAATCTGCTCAACTGCTACTTCATCCTTCTGCTCCTCAAACTGCATGCATGTGCAAGTGCAAACAATCATAAGCTTAGCCATGATGTGTTAGTTATATATAAAATGTTGCTGGTGTTACAGCCAGCCAGCAAATATATATAAACGGGAAACTTGTTCAGCTCGTTGATCAAGGATCCATGACTGAACATTACAAACAGATCATCTAGTTGTGCAGGATGATGCTCCGTGCAAATCCAACACCTTTAAATTGTTTTCAAGCAGATTTTTCAGGTGAAAACAGAAGCAGAAACCCGATCAACAACATTACTTTAGTTAGGGCACTTAATCTCTGTCCGCAGCAGCATGCTAGTTTCTAGACTAAAATGATACATCCACAAAGAAGGACTATTGCCAGAACTCACTCTGCCACCTATTTCCCTGATTTTGTTGGTTAGAAATGTGGCTCAATGATCTAAATGCTCATCACAATAAGCATTTTTTTTTACTTGGTTCAGCAATATATAAGTTCACCAGATAGCACTATTATTCCATGAGTGACTGTTTATTGTTAACCAGCTTGTAAACCATTGACAGCACATGAAGGTTTGCAGTGAAGATGCTTAATTCAGAATGTCAATGACGGCTTATTTTCTTGTTCTCTATCTGATCCTCTGTTTTTTACAGTTTCTCATCCTTCATTTCCTGTTTTCTTGCCCCTGCTTGTTTCTCCAAAATGTCATTGGATAGCACTTTTCCTTTTGAGAGGAGTTGGAATGCAGTAGAAAGCAGCTTTACCAAATATGCCAAACTTATGCATAAAACATATATAGTAGTATTTGTGAGAATGAGATTTCTCAATGTGATAAGTATTTTACATTGCTATTTACAAAATTAGATATATTCTGATAAAGACAAAATGCATCATGACCAAGATCAAACATCTACTCCACCATTGCACACATACTATATCTTTCAGAGAGAGAGAGAGAGGGGACATACCAACTCTGGGACATAGTCCACATCCTCTTTCATTTTTAAGCTCATGATCTTGAACTTGACCTTACTCTTCTGATCCATTGTTTTCTCATTGTTTTCTGGATGTTCCACAAACTTGAATACTACATAAAACAAGTGAAGGCAAATGATTCATCAGTGATCATACCACATCAAGCTCCTCCAACTACAGAAATTGACAGATTAGTTTGGCAAATTAATTAAGGAAATGCTCACTAGTGGCAATAAGGCTTTCTCCAGGAGCAAGTATACCGCCGGGAGGACGCATGTAACAACTCTTTGGTGCAGTTGTTTGGAACTGCAAAAGAGATACTGAATCTCAATATTGAAGGTCATATGTATAGTTAGGAAGAGAAGAAGAAGGAAAGCTCCAATGCAGATGAAGTAAAAGCATATGCCTTAAAAGCCACAGGAGACTTGCATATGTTTTTAATTGAGACTGCGCTCCTCACCTGTTTACCTGGTTCATCTGCAAAGCCCAAACATCACAAATTCATGCATGACAACAATGCCCATGTAAGTAAGTTTCGTAGAACTGATGATGCAGCTGGTAAATGATCAAAGTGACTAACATGGAAAGTAGAGTTTGGTGGGAGGATGAAGCCTGAGACGCCTTCTATGAGGAATGAGGGACCTGGCGATAGAGGAAACCGGCGTGGAAGAAGAAGAAGAAGAAGTCAGGCGTTGCGGGATGTCAGCATTGTCGCGGCCCAGCGTAGAAGACGAAGAAGAAGTCGGAAAGGAGCCACCGGCATTGATGCCGTTGCTCGTCGTCTGCCAAAATGGCATTCTACAAACAAGACTCCACGCCTTGTTTGTTGCCTGCTCTGCTTTCGCCTCATCCATACGGACCCATTATGAATCAGTCAGCTTTCGGTTACTAGCTGCTCCTGCTCCTCTAGTTAGTTAGTGTGGTGCAACAATAATATTACAGCAACTCGATCCACTTGCAAATTAAGGTGGGAACCAAAGGAATAAGTATCTGATATGGTGATTGGGCCGGGTGCCACAGTACATTGATTGAAATTCCAAATTTGTGCAATGATTCCACCCACCCGAATGAAGAAGTTTAGAGCCAGAGGAGCATCAATATCATCATGATGCATGCATGCATGCGTGACAAAACTAACCTTGCAAACGTGAAATCACGTCCTCTCTCTCTCGGTCCCTTTTGTTTTTTGGTTTGAATGTTTATTTGTGTAAGATGTGTTGTGGTAATTAAAGGAAAGAGGTAGGTGGTATGCGTGGGTGCTCAGCTTGCTTATAAACAAACAAGCAGAGAGGACATTGAATTTAAGTTAGGATGCAAGAGTACGTTGCATTTGGAGCCTGTGGTTTTGTCCAATAACAACGGTTCCTGGTATTTACTCTTTCCGCTGCCTATCTTTGTTTGTTTACTCTTTCCGCTGGTATTGATCTTCTGGAGCATCATCTGATCTGATATTGCCATTGCTGCTTCCTTCACCCACCGAACCGCCCTTAGCTTTTATACCGCTGCTGCTTAGTGCTATTAGTAACCGACGAAAATTCCTATGGGCCTTAGGCCCGCCCATGTTCTATCACAAAATTCGGCTTCCCCACGCACATCAACTTTGGTTGTTATTTATACGGGATAAAATCACTAATTGATCTTAATATTATTTAATTAATTTAATTAACTAATTAATAATTTTAAATATTAAAATACCCTTTCTATTTAGGTGTTTGGCGAGCTCACTAGCGTTCCACTCAGCGCTCAAGTTTTTTTGACGTGTTGACCAGACGTACTGACACCATGGATGGAGAAATTTTTTGAAAACGATACTTTATTAGTAGAAAAAGTTAAAACAAGATCCTAGTGGTACAATAATTAAAGTTATGGGACCATGAGTGCACTTTACCCTTTCACAAAGTGAAGAAGGTGGGGAGTGTGGAAAAAAATGGAACATTTAAACATGGTTGTATTTGGATTTAGTTATGGATGAGTTAATAATGTATGAAATTGGATTGAGTTTGGTTGAATTTTAATTTTGATTGGGCTTTAATTTTATTGGGTTGAGAAGAGGGGGGGCTAATGGATAAATTATTGCATTAATCCTAATATTATATACTATATACACTATACCCCTCCAACTAACACTACGTGCACTGAGGCTGCAGTAGCATGGAGTCGCTACCCGGGCGTTACAGTGTAACGCACTGGGCGTCTGACTGGCTACTACAAATAGGCGTTCTTGGCACTGCGTTACAGCGCTACCAGGCTGACAGTGGTATATCCATAAATAGACAGTGTGTAGCGCCCACACCTACTTAAGGCGTTACTATTCCAAATCTTTTTTTTATGGATTGTTCTCATTCCGTTTTAAAAAATAAAATAAAATAAAACTCATTCCTATTATCAGCTAATGCTCCTATTGTTTTAGATGTTCGTTGTTATTATAATTTCAGAATTATTTTTATTACTATAATGGGATTCTATATTATTATCATTATTTTAGATAAACTAGTAAATAATAATGAGAGTAAGTTTTATTTAAAATTATATTTTCTTTATCTTTCCATGGTTAGAAACTAATGAATTTTTCTATCAAATCCGAAAAAGAAAACATGTAAAAACATGTATATGACAAAATAAATATGTCAAAGGAAAAATGAAAAAAATGATCATTAATTTTAATGGGAATTTCTAAAAGAAATATGAACATACTTAATCAAAAAGATATCCCACTTTTCTTTATTCGTGCCACATAACTTCTTCCAACAAAAATCTGAAGAGAGCATGTAATTTTCACTTTTATTTGGCTGGTAATTTTCAGTTAATATTTATTTTTGTTAATACCGTAATTAATTTGTTAATATTTTTTAATATCATTTTTTGTTAATATTTGTAAATTATCCAAAAATATAAATATTTGAAAAAATATTTTAGTATTCTGAAATTTATTTTAGTATTTTGAAATTGAACGTCCGTAACGCACAATGACATTACAGCTACTTGCTCGACAAGCTCGACCGATGGCGCCCTCGCAATGCCTGCGCTACTACTACTTTGCCCACAAGATCGCACAGGGCATTACCGGGCGCTACTAGCTCGACAGCTCGACCGTGCAGCGCCTCGTCAATACCTCAGCGTTACTCGCTCGGCCTCACGATGCGCATGAGGCGTTACTCCATGCATTACGAAATCAGCTCCAAGTACGTAGTGTAATGAAAGTGGCAGCAGCCCCCCTGCCAAAGCGTAGTTCCGTCCCTGCTCCACTCCGTGCTAAAGATTGTTGCACGGAGCACGTACTCAATTCTTCACTAGGTAACCGTCTGCACATGGGGAGAGGACCAACATGCTTGAGTGCTGGTTGGCGCGTTGAGTGGAGCACTACCTGCACGAATGAGAAGCTATAGGGGAAGCGCTCCAATCTGCGTTGCGCGCTGACTAGCACTCATTATCAGCGCACAAGGATGTTGACACAACTGGTGATTTTTCCCAACTATTGGTAAATAGATTCGGCCACTTCCAACTATTGAATCTAGTTTAGTCTATTTTACTACTTTAACGAACAAAACAAAACATCATGAAACTATCTTCCTCAACTTCTTTTTTTGTCACATAGCTACCAAATGGGCAGCATAGGCAAGGCATCTAAGTTCTAAATGCTTACCAATCTCGCCAATACATGATTTTTACCATGCATAAAATTTTTATGCATGGTAAAAATCATAAATTATCAATAATATTTTTATTTTTGTTAATCAAACTCTATATCTCTATCTCCCCCACCATAATCTTCGTTAATCAGTGACAAATACGGTTCTTTTGACCAAAACAATGTAAAATACTATCTAAATCCAATACAATATCACGGAGAACTATCTAAATCAAAATGTGTATGCGTGAGCACAGCCGTTTCAATTAAGTGAAACGTTTTTTTATAATTTTTTAATAATTAAGATTAAACAGTTAAATACTATATTACTATTTTAAAATGCAAGAGCTACTTTAAGATATTATTACCAAAAAGCCCTTTAGTGTTAGACTTAACAAAATGTAGTGATAAATTTATACTCCTAAACGCTTATTCTGGGAACATATATGATCATTGAATATTTGAGAATATATTATCTTGATACTTGAAAACGCAGCAATCTTGAAAAGGCAGCAAGCATAATTGGGAAATCTATTTTGTGTCGCAATTTCTAATTGCAATTAGCACTAATTACTAAGGGAATTGTTGAGAACAAAACAAATCACAGTTTCAACCTTCAACTTCCCTCCAGTTCAAGGCGTGGATTGAACCAGGCCTGCAATTTGATGATATTCTGTCCCCCTCATGGGCAAGAAGTAATCATCGATGAGACAACATTCAAAACCTATAATCTTTACAGAGATACCATTATCCATTCAAAACAAATAGCTGAATAAATAAAAACCCTGAAATTGATGCTTAAGGCGTGAATGAAGTCCTAATTGATAGGATCAAATAAAAATGTTGGGAGTAAATATTCCTGATTAAACAAGCTGATTTAACTAGTACAAGTATTTGGTACAGATCATCAGTTTCTGATTGCTACAAATCGATTTAATTTTCAGCAACACTATTTACAAAGATGGAAACGCGAGGCTGCGCCGCTCAAACCCTCTCCTTCAACCAACGACAGAGGCAGGCACCTAATTAATTCATTAACAGTATCTCTCAGCCGGTGCATGACTTAGCTTAATTAGCTCGTCGATCAGCGATTCAAGATCATGTCCTTTTGCATTTCCTTCGGCGAGGGAGGAGTCAATTGGGACCCCAGCAGCTCAAATACATAACTTTCCTCAGCGATTCTTCCGACTGATTGGTCCGGTCTTTGCTGAAGGCGGACATGGCGGCGGCCGACTGAGAAGAAAGCTTCCTGGCTTGCGCAGCGGACCTCATCTGGGACTTGACGTGCTGGTGGATCGACCTCAAGGTGTAGTTCCACCTGCAGACGCCTTGATCCTTGAGAGCCTCCACGGCTCCGATGCTGGCTGCCACCACCAAAGTTCTTGCCGTTGAACTCATGATGATGATTATCTTTTCTGATTTTCGTAAAAAGAGTCTCCGAGATCGACTGGTTTGTATGTGTTTGAGGTTTGAAGATGGTCGGTGATGACCGGGATTGAGGAGGATTGTATTTATAGAAGGATAAGCCAGTGCCACCACAAGTGAAGTGGATGAAGCAGACACAAGACATAGATTTTGGCGGCGAAAGGCAAAACAGGGGCTGCAGAAACCAGCTACTGTCCGCCCGGAGTTTGGTAGAAAACCATCTGTATTATTTTAATCCAAAAAAATACTACTCCGTATTACGCACTTTAACCTCTTTCTTTCTTTCTTTCTTTCTTCTACTTTTTTCCCCGTTTTCGCCGCTCAAGTTTAAGAACCAACTCTTACCTCCTAACGTTTCACGTTTTTCATCACCTATAAGGAGCAAGGAACTACTATAATAAGTTGGATGGTGGGAGGGAATGATTATTTTTTTTGAAGAGGCAATGGTCGTATTGATTACTACATCCATCTTGTTTACATTTGCAATATAAATTTATAATTTTTAGGCACATGTCTACAAAAGATTCATTCATTTGATTTTAGTGTTTCAAAGTTTAATATTTGGCTCAAATTTTAGTAAAGTAAAATAGTTTTAAAAAATTCAGAAAAATATATTTATAAAATTTAGATTACAAATTATGATACACATATGAAATATTTAATTTTCAGTGGCTAGACATTCGTGAAAAAAAATCATAAATTAGATACGATAAAACTGTCAAAACAAATGGTTGAATCTTTTACGTATACTCCCTCCGCCCATAATAATTGTTCTGTTCCATTTTTATACTTGTATTTGACTCAATTTTTAAATATGAATAATTTGTTAAGAAAGTTTAAATATATATATATATATTTAAAAAGTAGATGCATGAAATAACACATGCATATAAATTATTTGACTTTATATATCAATAAATTGAACAAAATAAATTATAGATTAAATGTTGAAAATGAAATGAAACAATCTTTATGGAGCGTGGGAGTATGTGACATACTTATTTCTATTTAAATCTAATAAACATCAAAAATCAAATATTAGAATAAAAAAGGATGAAGGGAGTAATTAACTAAAAGAACATCAGAAAAGCCAAAAAATTAAAACCTTCATAACTAATAAAATGTTTAAACTTTTATAGGATAATAATAGGGAGTAACGTCTATAAATTTTTCAAATTTTAATGATTAGAAACGAAGCAATAATGTGTATGTAATGTGATGGTCCAGAAAATGCCCATGGTGTGAGAGGCGCATCCGTCACGCCTCCCATGTGTCTGTCCCCTTCTGTTCTATGGGCTCATTCATCCCCCAAAGGCCCAAGTTTGCCGCTCTCGCCCACGTGTGTTTTCCTTCTCTTGCCACAAATTACAAATCAAGCCATTATTGTCAAGTTATTCAGTGGGCAAGTCTCGCTCAATACTATCTCAACTCTATTTCAACTCTTTCAAAATATTTTCCTCACTTCCTTTTTAATTGGAATTTTTTAATGTGTTTGAGTTACTTTTCTTTATGTATATTTGTCAAAATATTTTAAATTTAATATTTTTAAAATTCTAAATATTTATTGACCATATGCATATTATTTATTTGAAATTTTTACCAAAATACTTAACATTTAAATGCTAATAAATCAGTAATAATTGAAAAAATAGTGAGGAGACTACCATCACCGAAATTTTTATAACATTTATATTTATGATTATCTCAGAAAAATACTCCCTCCATCCCACAAAGGTTGTCAATTATGTTTTCATGTTTCTAAGGTATTTAATATTTGATTTTTATTCATCAATGTTATGATATAGAAATTTGAATAATTTGTATGATTATTATAATTTGTGGTATGAATTTTCTAAATATATTTTTTTTGAATTTTTTTTTGCATTATATATCTTATTTATAGTTTGAGTCAAGCATTCAAACACAAATCATGAAAATCAAACTTTACAATCTTTTGTGGGACGGAAGGAGTATTATTGTGTTATACTTTTATTTTTATTTTTTCATTATTTATTACTAGTATATTATTTGTTGTAGAATTTGTAGTTGTGTCGTTCGGATAAAAATCTAACAAATGAATTTCAGAATAAGAAAGAAGAGATTGACTCATACATTTTACGTGGAAACCCGTAAGAGAAAAACTAGAGTCTTGATATGATACACATATGTGTAGGTACACATAGTAGATTAGATGCCTAATTTACAAAATAGTTTCAGCCCAAATCCACTAAAAAAATACTAAATGTCTAAATTATCCCTACATACTTTCTCTATATATTACTATGTGTACCTACACATATGTGCACCATATAATTGGTAGAAAAACTATGGACACGGATAGAAGAAATTCATGAAAATAGGAGTTACTAGCTCTCCAACTCAATGAGAAATAATATATGGTAACAATTTCTCTTAATTTAAATAAGGAAAATATTTCATCTATTTACAAATAATTCTACATTTTGGGTTTGTTGTTTTAAGATTCAATGTTTGACTTAAATTTTAACAAATATAACAAATTTTAAAAAAATCAGAAAAAAATATATTTAAAAAATTTATACTTAAAATTATGACGTGCATATAAATTATTAAAATATTTATGAACAAATTATAAATTAAATATTATAAAATAACAAAAATAAAGTATAAAATTATTTGGGACGGAGAATGTAGCAACTAAACTCACCAATTCTTTGATGGAGATAAATAAACCTATTTATAAACTTCAAGTGTGATTTCACTTGTAAATAAATGGATGAGAACTCATCATGGTATGGTTGGCCATTCTTTGAAATGATTTATCCATTCATACTTTGATAAACTTGTCAAGTACCCGTGTAATTTTGTCCCAACAAATTATCCTTTAACAACCCACAATATTCATCAACATACTCGACTTGTCAAAATCACCATGTCATCATTTCTTCATTATACTTATTTCTATTCTATTTTCTTCATTTTAATAAAAATTACTCTCAATAATTCTATACACAGTTTTTTCAACATTTTAATTTTTTAGAGACAAGACAAAACTAGAAAAGTAGACAAGCCTTTTGCTTTGTTTTAATTTAAGCAATAATTCTATTGAAGCGAGAGTTGAGGTTTTTGAAAGATATGCAGAGAAAAATCATCAGAGAATAAAACAGGCACTAAGTAATCTGATTTAACTAGCTCTGTTATTAGGTAGGTGTATAGATGGCAAACTTGATTTGCAGCAACACCATTAATACTCCACTATGTACAGAGATGGGAAGTCTAGATCACTAGGATCACACACGTTGCCCGTGGCATGAACTAAAGAGCGCGGCAGCTAATTCACGAATAACAACACCAAGACTGAGCGTATAGATGCCTGAGCTTCATAACTAGCTCCTTGAGCTAGCGATCACTCATCCAAGATCTTTAAATGTTTTCCCCATTCCCAGCGGGGGTGTGGGTTCAGAAAGGAATCAATTGGGACCCCAGCAGCTCAAGTACATGACTTTCCTCAACGATTCTTCAGACTGATTGGTCCAGTCTTTCCTGGAGGCGGACACGGCGGCGGCCGACTGAGAAGAAAGCTTCCTGGCTTGCGCAGCGGACCTCATCTGGGACTTGACGTGCTGGTGGACCGACCTCAAGGTGTAGTTCCACCTGCAGACGCCTTGATCCTTGAGAGCCTCCACGGCTCCGATGCTTGCAGCCACCACCAAAGATCTGGCTGTTGAACTCATAATGATCTTAATTATCGTTTCTGATTTTGGTAAATAAGTAGTGTGTCTCTGAGATCGTTCGGTTTTGTGTGTTGAGGATTCATTGTCGATGACGAGGATTGTATTTATAGGAGGCCAGCCCACAAGTGAAATGGCGGAAGCAGACAAGAGATTTGGTGGTATGAGGCAAAACCAGAGGCTCTAATCATCGGTGCCAGCTGCTGGTTTTCCTTTCCATCGCCCGGAGTTTGGGAGAAAACCACTGGAATACCTATTGTCCCCCGTGTAAGTAATGGAGTAGTAGTACTCTTCTATCCTCGGTGTTTTGATTTTAGCTTTTATTCCATTTGCACCACACAAGTTTAAGAACCAACTTTTGCACCCTTACGTGTTTCTCACGGATGCCGTTAAAGGATTGTAACTCTTGTCTCTTGCATTAGTAAAAGGTTAGCTACACTTGACTAGTAAACGAATATTAACCATTTGAAATCTACTATTATATCTTATTACAGGATCATCTAGGTGGCAGGGCTAGAATTGTTTTTTTGAATACTGAATTCTGGTGCACCCACCTCAGCGCCAAGTCAGCGCCACATGTATGAACGCATTTTTTTTCTTAACATGTATGCATATTAATCAGCCTACCATTTTTTAAGGAGCAGTTATCATTTTATATGCCTTCCTTTTAAAAGATGCTTACCATAATGTGTATTTAATGCAATTCATTTATACAAAATTAATTCAATCCATTTATACAAAAGATGTATTTAATGCATCTTTCCATTGCTTATTTTTTAGTTTTAAGTATTCATTTTTTCCTCAATTACAAAATAGATTTCACCATTTTAATGTGAGTATATCTCATAAACACGTTCATGTCATGTAATTGCTATCCATCGCTTGACAAATTAATATAATGGTCAAACTATTGTGCTTGATTGGCGGAAATATCTGTATAAATATTAAGTTGTTGACTTTAAGATGGAAATAAAATATTAGCACAAAAAAATACGGAATCCATTAAACCATTTATGCAGTGACAAATTGATTCCATTTTAAAAACATTGATGGCAATTTGACTCCATTTTAAACTTTAATGGTAAAAATTTACCAACCTCGTACATTGGTGTGACAACGATTTTTAACATTTTAGAAAAATGTTTGACTCTTTGAACAAGACAATTTATACAATTTTATATCATTTTATATAAAAGTTATCACTTTAGAAAAATGTATGACTCCTGTTTAGATATAATAGTAGATACTTTTATATAATTTTATATCTAATACAGGATGTATGCTAAAGATGATGAAAAAAACACTTCAGCTAGAAACGAAATGATGCTATTGTAAAAAAAAATCAAAAAATAAGAAATATCATTTTATATCAATTTTACACTTCCTTCGTTCTCAATTAATTTATACATTAGCTTTAATGAATCAAAGAACAGTGTTTGATTCAAATATTTACTAAGATAAATAATGACAATAATAAATTGTATTTAATTTTTAAGGATGAAGGGATTATTATTTTAAAAAGGAACACCCAAACGAAAACAAATGACATAACAAAGAAAGAAAATAATGCGATTTTTTGGGTTTAATCACATTAATGTTCACTTGAATTCTTTCTCGCGGTAGAGTGCGGGTTGGTGTAATACTAGCTTAGATCTATATGTTTGACAGAAAAAGAAAAAGGAAAAAAACAAAGGTTTTGCATTATGATTTATGATGTTAATTTATTCACTATGTTTTGCATGGTCTTTCAATCTAGCCTATGGTAATATTGCTGGCGCAGTGATGGAAAAAATGGTTGAAAGGGAGAAATTATTGATTGTGTGTGTCAAATCTGTACGAAGAGGAGGTCGGTTTGATGCTAAAGTTTTTGCGCAAGTTCGGAACGATGTCATGGTATTCAAGTTTCTTGAAAGGATTGACTAGTAAGATGGTTGAGGTGAATGCATTGAATATCAAAGCTATTTTCTATCTTTTTTACATAGAATTTTATTGCGTCGCTTAGCATTGTAGTAGTTTTAAAATTCAGTTGCGTTCAACCGAATACATAATTCCACAAGTTAAATGATCGAGAAGCTATTGCATTTGTCACTGAACCATCTCCTATATCCATATTAAACCTTTGATAATGAACAAAATCAAACTTGAAAACTAGATTTTGAAAAAAGTTTAACTCCAATGGAAATAATCCTCTCATGGGGAGTTTGTTGAAAGTAGAAATCATGATCATTTAGTTAATCATATATTTTTGCCGGAACAAATTAAAAATAATAAAATTAACCAGAATACAAAATGATTACAAAAAATGCTTATGTTATTTATTTTTTTAGTTATATATGTGCCAGGTATTTTATTTCAACATTTATATGCTTTTTATTTGGGGGATCAGAAATTTGTTTATTTAAAAGGAATCAATTTAATATAAATAAATTATCATTTGTTAACATATATTTAAAACAGATATCGCGTGCCGTAGGCGGGTATTTAAGCTAGTTATTAACAAATGGTTAGGGATTAGGGTCGATAAGTTAGCCATTTTTCTTCATTAACATTAACTTTTTAACGTACCTTATAAACCCCTTAAATTTAGTGACACCTGCAATATTTACTTTCTGAAGAGAAATTTACAAGTATTGATTTGCAACATTCTCTTGATCCGTTGACTTCATCAGTTTTATCTTTAGATTATTGAGTCAACTTCAGTTTTTTAACTCCAAGAGTTTAAATGAGTTAACTTCAGTTTTATCATTGAACTTTTCAAAATCATGAGATTAATCCTCAAACTTCTGTTTTCATTTTTTTATAAAGTGTTCATCAAACTTTACAAAATTTCAACGAAAATTACACATTTACGTTCTTTTGCATGGTTTTTTCAAATATATTTTCCTCTCCCAAGTTTCATATCAATTCAAGAAAGTTTCATGTTTTCAAACTAACTCACAATAGTCTCTAAAATTTTTCAAAAACATTATTTAAGGATCAAGATTTTTAAAGGTGATTTTTTTTGTCACTATGTAACACTCGCTTGATCACTTGTCCCACTTTAATTTTGTGTTCTCTCCATGTCTCACATAATTATACCTTATTAACCGTATTATACGTTTTGTTAAAAAATTACTTTCTTCGACTCTGAAAAATTGAGTAAGTTATTTTCCATGATTTGTGTTGTAATGTTTGACTCAAATTAAACTTAAAATAAATAACATAAAAAAATCAAAATAAATATATTTATAAAATTTATACTTCCAAATTATGATATACATATAAATTATTAAATTTTATATGTTTAAACATGTATGATAAATAATTAAAAATGAAATTTATTGAAAATAAAAAATAATTCATTCATTTTTTCAAGAACGAAGGTAATAATAGATTAATTAATATCGTTAATCATTTATAATAGTATGAGATAAAAAGAAACTCCAAAAAGTGGGATAACTAATCTGCACTCCTCACCACCCAACCATCACATCTGACCTCCCAACTTGTTGCACAGTGACATGACCGGCCCAAGAGTAGCCAAGTTCATCTGGTTTCCCAGGCATGGACAATTAAGTAAGCCTAATTTTTTCGAGATTCATTAATTGGCCTAATCAAATGTATGGTTTTAGATTGTTGTAATGTAGTTTTATTTCTGTCTGTGAGGAAGCAAGAGATTTGGCCACGCCTGTTGGACACATTCTCGGATTTCCTTAATAAAATGCATGATCACAAGTTCGAATTCATTGAATTTATAAAGTGAAAAACATATTAGGGGGCTTCAAACATCTCATCCCAAATTCACCATGTGATTTTCTTAACCTTTGTAATATAACTTAATTGAAATAAAGTAAACATCAGTTATAATTCGCCTCGCCGCCATAAAAGAACATATATATATATATATATATATATATATATATATATATATATATATATATATATATATATATATATATATATATATATATATATATATATATATATATTCTCCTCTTGTAAGGCCATGTCCCTCGGTAGCAGCTTTCAGAAGGCAGCTAGCTAGCGTTGGAATAAAAAATCCCGAGACGGCCAATAGAAGAAGCTTCCACCGGATGGATAGCTACGTTATACTCCCTCATACCATATAATTATTGTGTTTGATTTTGATATTTTAAGTTATAGTATTTGATTTAAAATTTTATTATAATAAATAGTGAAAAAAATTAAAAAAATTATATATAAAAAGTTTATATTACAAATTATGAAAAACATAAATTATTTAACTTGATATGTTTATTAATTAATAAAAATAAATCGTAAATTAAATATTATAAAAATAGTAAAAAAATTGTAATCTTTATGGCAGACGAATTAGTATTTAGAAGATAACATCATCACTATACTTGGTATCTGTCCCAGTCTAGGAGATAAGCGGATGATCAGATTATTACCTCCTTAGCTACCAACTCAATTATAGTATATAAATCGTTTCAGCAGATCGAGAGTTAGAAAAGCTAGGGTGGGTAGCTACATCTTCCATGTATGGTGGTGGTGCTCTCAAGACCGACCGTCTCCCCAGAAACCAGCGGCGAGTCTTCTTCTCTGGCTAGATGGGTTTCAAACAAACCTGTAAAGAAGGATGAGAAACACAAGTCGGTGATTATGAAGGAAGCTGCGAAAGTGGTACTGCATATCGTCTGTTGGGGACCCCATCATGTCTAGTCAGAGTCAGGTGGTTTTCATCCTTGATCAATATATAAGAGCAGTAATTAATTATTATCCTCTCCACTTAATTATAAGAGTCTATAATTATATTGTTGATTCCTTAATTCCTTTTACTGAAAGAAAATTATTTCCATGTAATGAGTGGTGATGATAATCATGTATTGGACTATTTTCAGTATTGGCTTTTATAGTTTGCTTATGCACCAAGAATGTACTTTTGATTGAATGATCTAGTAACTTTCCATTTTAATACAGTATGAGATGTGAAATCAATTACTACTACAAAGCAGTAAATCTAATGAGAGCAGCCTGCATTACAAACCTCTGCATTGGACTAACATATAATTATTAGTATTGGTTACAAAAGTGGTAGATGAATAGAGTGGTGGTAAATGTACAAAGTAGAGACAGAAGTGAATTACATATGATATGAGCGAAGAGAGCAATGAAGACAGAAGTGCATTACCTGGGGACTCCACTTTCTTTTTTCTCAAGCTCATCTTTTGGGTTCTAACAATTTAACTGGGAATGAATAGTGGCAGGGGTGATGCTTGTGAGTGATGAGAATTGAAGTAAATAGGAGGGACTTTCAATTTGATGCAATATTTTATGGACCAATATAATTGGATGCATGCAAAATCTCATTTCCCTTTTGAACACAAGTGTTTGTACAGGTAGAAAACAAATCATATTGGCGTGTGCAATGCAACAAGACGTTGCAAAATCAGTTCACTTAGAATAATCTTGAATGTTTGTAATTACTTTGCCCGCCAGTACTCTTGTTTCTCATCTTATCGGGTCTTGTCTTTCGGAGCAATTGGGAAATTGAAAAGTAGTAGTACTACTTCATAGGCAAATCAACAGAGTGATACTATTTTGCACGTTGAGTCCATCCACAGATATCTATCTATCTATCTATCGCCATGTGAGACCAGACCATTTCTTTCTTTATACATCATCCACGATAAGATTGACAGACACACACACACACAAGTAGATCGGACCCTCATTTACTAACTCCCCATTTATTTCTTTCTTGTATCATCGTCTACATCACTTGATTGCCAACCCTTCAATTTACCATAATTTGAGAAATGAAAAACGTAACGAGACATTAAGGGTCCGTTTAGTTGTTGAAATTTTTTCAAGTTTTATCTCCTACGTTCCTTAGTAAATATTTGATCATACAAGTAGCTTTCAAGTGATGGAAAAACTTGTTTTCCAAACTTTGAAAAACGCTAGTATTCCCATGGAAACCTTTCAAACAATGTTCCTTAATTTAATATACTAGTTTTCCAAAGTTTGGAAAACAAGGTTTTCCATCACTGAAATAGCTTATAATCTAATATTAACAAAGGAAATTTGGAGTTGAAAATTTGAAAAATTTTACACAACTAAACGGAGCCTAAATTTGGGACAGAGGGATCTTACTCTTGCTTCAAGGGTGGGTGGGTGGGTATATGGAGTTTAGTTCGATTTAACATTTTAACGTTACAAGTTGAAGGTCATACATACAAGTGTTTTCTTATTACTGTTTGTCCAAGCCCACATAGGCAGCCGAACTGAACCTTTCAAGGCCCAAAACAACAGAAGGAAAAGCCCAAGTTGCGGTTACATTAGGACAGGAATTGGGTCAGCGTGCTGGGCCTGCTGCCCGCCACGTCACTGGCTAGGCTTGGCTGGCTGGATCTCCTTGGAGCGAACCTAAACCACACACAGACACAGACACCAAAAAGAAAAGCACCAGTGAGCGAGTCTTTGAAGCTTTTACGCGACGAACCAAATCCATTCTTCATCACTCTCAATTCAACTGGAATATATATATGGATGGATAAGAAACATTATTGTTGATTTGCCCACACTTGTCAACTTCTTCTTCGTCCTTCCTCTGCTATGATCTGATTTTGACCTCTGCGAATCGTTTCAATTCAAGCTCGTCTTAGCCAACTACCATGGCCGCAATCGCCTCTGTATCCTTCTCCGCAGTTGCTCCCACTTCCCTCGACAGGAAACTCAACGCTCCCTCCTCATCCTACTCCGATGCTTTTCGTCTCCGTCTCAGCTTCCCTTGCCACTGCGCCGTCGTCCGACCATCCAACTCCGCTTCTCGTTTGGTTGTTCGCTGCATGTCCACTGCTGCCGGTTAGCCTTATCTGTTTGCTTGTTCATTTCGTAGGTATTTCCAATAAAATGCACATGCTCAATTCCATCTATTCTGATACGACGACATATTTTCTGATTTCCTGTTAACATTCAAGTCGGAGAGGTGCCCACTGTAGCCGAGACAAAGTCCAACTTTCTGAAAGCATATAAGAGGCCTATCCCGAGCGTCTACAGTACTGTTCTCCAGGAACTGATCGTGCAGCAGCATTTGATGCGTTACAAGAGGACTTACCGCTATGACCCAGTATTTGCACTTGGTTTTGTTACTGTTTACGATCGGCTAATGGAAGGTTACCCAAGTGATGAAGATCGTGATGCCATCTTCAAAGCATACATAGAAGCATTAAATGAGGATCCTCAACAATATAGGTCGGATGCTAAACATTTTCTTTATAAACATTTTCATTCCCTGCTTGCATATATAATCTGTGTGCAAATACCTCAACTGCTGCTGCTGTTTAGCAGAATGGGTATTTAAGCAAATAGAATTCATTTTGTTGCCTTATGATCCAAATTCAAATAGCAATTGCGCTGAACAAATTTAAAATTGCTGCTTCTTAGCAGCATGAGACATGAGTACATAAGCAAATAGAATTCATATTGCAGCCTTATCATTTGAATTCAAACAGCAGTTGGATCGAAGCACTGAATAGTTTTGACTGTATTGCACTGCAGAATAGATGCACAGAAGTTGGAAGATTGGGCCAAAACTCAAAATGCGAGCACATTAGTTGAATTCTCATCAAGAGAAGGAGAAGTTGAGGAGATCTTAAAAGACATTGCAGAAAGAGCTCGGGACAATAGAAGTTTTAGCTATAGTCGTTTCTTTGCTGTTGGGTTATTTCGTCTTCTTGAGCTAGCAAATGTAACAGAACCAACTGTGCTGGAAAAGGTGAACCTCCAACCCTTTTTTTTTACTTGCTGCAATCTCCAGTTGCTTTATGATTTTGGCTAAGGATAATACTTGAAGACTTATAATCTAATCCCACCATCAGTGACACATAAGTATATAGGGCCCGAAAGGCCCAATGTTGCAATGCCTTAGCCTCGTGATGGGGTAAGCTTCCCCTTTCCCTTAAGTTCTTATGAGCAAAATGTCAGTGACCTTCCCCAATTATGCATTCCAACTTTTCGTGGCCTTTGGAAGACTTTTTCTTCATTGGCAGAACTGAGATACTTTTAGAAGTTCTTTCGCTTTTCTTGCTAAAAATTTAGTAGTATCGAATAAGTCTCATATAAGACAAGGGTCCAAATTCCTGGCATGTTCTTAACTTGTCTGTTCTGATAATTCACTTTGAACTACCGTGACTGCATCAGCTCTGTGCCGTCTTAAACATCAACAAGAAAAGTGTAGATCGGGATCTTGATGTCTATAGGAATTTGCTGTCTAAGCTGGTTCAGGCTAAGGAGTTGCTTAAGGAGTATGTGGCAAGGTAAATTCTGTTTTTTTTAACCATGATAGTAATGTATATCATACTTTCTGGGCACACACAACTATTCTGACCTGAAGCTTCATTAATTGAGAAAATCAATGATATTGTGAATTAGACTTCCTGTAACCAGAATTTCTCACCAAACAAAGACAAGGACTCTAAGTCAGAAGATTCCATGTACATGCATTCAAATGCTTGTCCTTCATACAGCAAGATTCTTGCTGTAATTTTATTGCCATCAGATAAAGCAGAACATTTAAGGCTCTGCCTTGATATTGAGGATGGTTTATCAACCTGAGTTGCACTTGAAAGTTTTCACTTGGTTAACTTAGGAACAAGAACTGGTTCTGTTTATCTTTTAACTTTTTAGTGGGATTTCCTCTGGTTCTTGCTAATTTGGAAATTGCATCTGGCATTCAGAGAGAAGAAGAAACGAGAAGATAGGGCAGAATCACAGAAGGGTAGTGAAGCTGTCAAGCAATTTTCAGGGGAATGGCAGTATGTGCTCAAGTAGATTTATGTTCCCACTGTTGGGCACCGTTGAAATGTGGATTTTCTGATGGTCGCCACTTAGGTACTTGTGCTTTCCATTTGAGGGTTATACTTTCTCAATGCATAGCTTGCTATTTGGATGCAGTTGCTTGTCAAAGTATGATTTCAGATGACTGAAGATTTAGAAGCTGTTTGAGATACACGCCTCCTCTCGCTCCTATAATAATTAGCTGATAGTTCAATTGTACCATTTGTTAAAAGTGTACCTTGTTCGATTACAAGAGCAGCCACTGTATCTTCATAGTAGTATATGACATGATTGACTATTTTGTGCAGCAGTGAGCAATCTGGAATATGTAATCAGACATGATGGTTTGGCTATGCCAACAAAAAGGTGAATTTTATGGGATTTGATGCGTTGCAATTGAATTACAGTCGAGACCAAGTATGTTGCTTTGTATCATGATATCGTAGGCCAATCAGTTCAAATACTTGAAATTTGCTGATTCATTGAAGCTGGGAGCAATCTTGTCAAAAAGATGTATGCTATTCCCTGCCAATAGCCGTTTCTGTGCTTCTGGGATAGGTTTCATTGTTGTCACTTTGACGACTCTCCAACACGACCTTCGTAGACCTTTCTCCTTTTGAGAATCTGACAATTTTCTCTTGTCACCATTCCTGCCAATAATTTGGCGCCGGAAACAAAAAGAAACGAGGCACAGCTGAACAGCTGGGGAACCAATAAATAGTAGGCTTCAAATCATAAATTTACATCAAGTTTAAGTAAGCACAGCTGCATACAATACAACTCAAGATACTTACTTATACCACTATGTTCCGAAATTTACACAGGTGATTATTTACAAGCAACAGAGAGTTAGCGCTTTCGTTGGTCTTTGAAGCCATGTCTAATCCAAGGAAGAAGAGCACGAGCCCATCCTTTCTTGCCCTTTCCCTGTCAAAACAAGCAAAATATTTTGAAAATACTATAGCAAGTAAAGAACAGCTACACTAAATATTGCGAATTTATGAATTCAAAAGAAAAACCGTGCCATAATGAAACCAATGTCGGAAGAAGAGGAAAGCAATTGGACATTTGGAACTGCCACTTCAGTTAGAACTAGTGTTGATGTTAGATGAGTAAGGTGAGAAACATGAACCTCTTCTGGGATCTTGAAAGAGCTAGCGGCACCAAATTTTCTACATTCTTCACCGTCATTTACCAAATCTTCATCCTTGCTATCATCTTCTTCACCACCACAGTGACTAGATACAGTTTCATGGATGCTTCTAGCCCTGCAATCACGGGTGGCAAGGATGGGGACTTGACCATGGTGAGAAATTTCCACCACAACCGTTCCATCTTTAGTGGGTATTGGTTGTTTCCATGGTTCTCCATCCATTCTCATATATGTATGGTCAACCGATTCTTTTTCTCTGTGGAACTCGAAGCAAATTCTGTGAGCCTAATCCAACATGTAAGTTACTTTTAATCATTTAGACCATCAAACAAATTATGGAGCGTTTCATCCATTCATCTCAGTATCAGTATACACATCAAGGATTCAGCTCTGTGTACTATATGTACCTGTGCAAGACGAGTACCATGACCTTTTGGGGCAAGCAAAATAAGACCATGCCAAGCATCACGAAAACCGACAACTTCAACAAGTCCATCATCCACATAAGGGGGTGTCAAATCTCTCTGCACGTGATCTCAAAATTTGCAAGAAACTTAAACAGCAAGCAGAGGTATTTATGTTTCTAGTTAGAAATAAATAGTGTATATAAAAGATGATAATGTATGCCAATAAAATATTAAACGCACCTCACGCTGTTTCCTGCTATTAGGAGTGCCCCAAGGATTCAGACCACCCGAGAAGCTTGGCAGGTTAAGACAGACTATTGATCTGATGCTGTTCAAACCAGGAAGGGGAAAAAGGAAACAAAGCAGGTACAGTGAGAAGCTTGTTTTACAGAAGAGAGGCAGACAGTCATCAGGGACTAGAACACAGTGAAATCGTGGAATGAAAGAGAGTGATAAATAGCAGCAAAAGGTTTCCAAACAGTCAGAAGAAAGCCGAATACAAATACCACACATGAAAGATATTGCATACGCATTACCTGGCAGGTATAGACAGATCTTGCCACTGACCATGTTTCTTCATGATCTTCACTTTTGCTAGCTGAGATATATTTCTGTAATGGTTGAATTATTAGACAATTACAAGTATCCAAAAGAAAAGTTGAAAAGCAGAAGTCAGACCTGTTCTTATGACAGATCAGATTAATCTACGTTTGAGTCCAGCAGCTTCTAGTCAAGTTTGCACTAAAATCATGAGAATTTATCAACCAAACTAGGGACACTATCAATAAGGGATTGTTACTGATAAGTTAACATAGTTAACGCATCTCATCATGTTGTGTAAAAGTTTACTGGTAAAAGTGTTTCAAGTTTAAGCTAATAATGCAATCATCCCTTATCAACTACTCCATAAAATACACCTCAACAAAACCAGAATATAGGTGAAAGATGGAAACAGAAGCAGAGAGCCTGATCAATAAACTATGAAAGAGGGAGACAGAAGTACAACTTTTAATCACAAAACTAAACGCAACTCATCAAGAATTGAAAATATCCAAACCATATTGATAAAACTATTTGTTGTCGCACAACTAGTCCAACGACTCAAAGATCTTTCTCTATCCTACAGCCATTTCCAAGTGGAACTTGTTTCTCTTCTGTTTATCCAAAGATCTTTGTTAACCTTGCTCACAGTCTGCAGTTCGACCTCGCTCTAAAAAGTAATAACTCTGTGAAAGGGCTCTAATACGACTTGTCTAGACCCAGGTGGTCTAACTACCAATAGCCAGTCAATATGACTTTGAATGGCTTGACCTGAATTGCTTAACTGAAGCTAATATGCTCATCATATTACCTCTCATCTTCTCCATGAGGTACTTGCACTATCATACTGACAGAGGTGATGTCTTCACAGTCAAGTTTTTTTGTTCTCTCTTCAACCACAAGAGTGGGATGGCCAGTTGTTGGTGTTAGTACAGAACTTTGACCAGAAGAGGGAGAAAGAATCGAGGCTTCAGGCTGAAGTATACATCAGTTTCTGTACAGTTTGCTTAGTACATATATATAGGCTTAGAAATAAAGATATCCTAATTAAAAAGAACATAAAAGTCCTAAGATTTAGTTCTCTAGGACGCTGGAAAATAGTCCTGAACTGTGACCTATTCCTACTTGATAACTAAACGAATTTCTAGGAACATGAGAAATCCTAATCCTACTTTGCTTCAGATTTCTCTGTTTGACTTTTCACGCAAGCTAAGCTGTTGTGCAGCGTCCGGAACAATGCTTCAACATGGCCCAGTGGATTATCCGCCACTGAATTCTCAAAAAAACTCAGGTTGTGATGGCCATTTATCAGCGGTAATTTGAGTACCGAAGACAAAAATAGTTTCACCCAAAATGGATGAAGATAACTATGGGAAACCGAAAGCAAAAAAAAAAAAAAAAACAGAGGCAAAAGGAAATATCTAAATGATTTTTCAATATTTTGTGCCTGAGGTAAGTGGCTGTAAACATATATTCCAGAATTTCTTTTCATTTTCTATAAAAGTCAAGAATATTTTCCACAACTAAACATGCCCTTAGTTTTCCCGATTTCTTCGTAGTGTGTAAACTACAAAACATCAACATATAGTACAGATCACAGGGCTCAACATGCTTACATTATGTAGAAATGAGAAGAGCAGAACTTTTATGTGATGGATAGAAAACAAATTGCATTCTGGTGGTATATGAGCAGTGAAAGCACATGTTAAGGGGTTAAATCCCGCAGAGTTAATTATTTTCCTGTTACTCCTACACAGTTCACTTAAGAATCTATCAAGGCTTTTACATGATGTTGAGGCCTCTTCACCTATTACCAGTTGGTTCCAAGTTGGATGGATAGTTTAACAGCAGACATTGGATGCTGAGCTGAACTATAAATATACATGGGGGAAAAGAGGTCAAGTTGTTGTTCAAATTTTGTTTTATTCAAGAAACGTGCACAAGTAGTAGTCTGGATATAGGTAAATAAATTTTACTCACCTTGAAGCAGGTTGAGAGAGAGCAGCACAGAACCATCCTTGTGTACAACCAAGCTTTGCATAAGTGCTCTGAAAAGAAAAGCCACACTGGTTAGTAAGGAAGAAAATAGATGGCTCCATCGGGGTGGGGGGGACTGCTGGACATAGGCACACTATCATCTGACAAGTCAGCAGAGAAGTATAAGAACAGTTAGTTTTCCTGCATTTTACTACAAAAATTTAACAAGGAATGCCATGTGGGCCACTAATTGTTGTCAAAGAGTGCAGCCATGAAACAGATCGTGTGGAATTTGTAGTCCTACATTAGTCTTAGTTATATCTTAGCTCAAAAACTCATGTATAGTTTTTTGGAAGATTCTTTACTAACTAGAATCAGCTAAATATTGAAGGTCTATTACTTATGAATGGAGCAATACCTTACTCAAGAAATCATTAGAAAATTGTAGAGCCAAATTTTTAACGGCAATGTGCAAGTCCTTGGAACTTACTTAACATAAAAGAAAAATAAACAACTTGGAGGTTCTTTCATACCCACCAAAACCCACACCTGAGCATTCACAAAGATGAGGAGTTCAACCAACATGCATCAACAAAAAGTACGTAAGTGGAACAAACACCTGATTTACTAACTGATTTTTGAACTTTTCAGGATGCAACTTTCGCTCAGAATGAAAAGCATAAGATACTTGAGCATCCATTCCTGTAGATAATTGTAAAAAACAAGCACATGAATCAATCATTTTCTAAAGATTCAAGATAATATGATTTGAATAGAAAATCTCCAATGCATTCATCAATAGCCTTTTTTTCTTTTATCATATTTCACTGGTATATCAACACAGTTAACATTTGTATGAGCAGTAAAATGACTAAAAAACATTAACATTTTCAAACTTGATTACTTCTTCAAGTAGTTGCATTCAATTAATATGAATACTGAAAAAAAAGATGATAAGAAGGCCTGAAAACCTTTCTTCTCACTGATGGGGCCCTTCAGTTTCTCTCTCTCTTTCTCTCTCTCTCTCTCTCTCTCTCTCTCTCTCTCTCTCTTTGTCAGGCTATGATATAGAATACTACCATTTTCATTCTATAAAGAATGAAATCCTTACAACTTTCTAAGGCATAACATACAGCTTAACAGAATGTGGTAGCAGAAGCTAGGCAAGAAAGTCTCACACTCATCCGGTGGTGATTCCTTACCCAAGCTGAAGTAGTTCCAGAATCCCCCTCGAAATGTATGGTGACCTTCCTGAGAAATGGCCCAAAGTTACTAGGAACTGGGAGTAATGGCATATAAGCTGAAGCTCTGTGAGCTTAATATAATGGACAGGTCTTGAGCTATGAACTCTGTTATTGAAGTACTTATATTTGCTCATGCATTGGTTATTGGTTCATAATTATCACTTACAGACAAGCTAAGGTTCCTAGGAGGGATATATGTAGCCATATAATACTAAAAGAAACTGAAAATTTCAAGGAAAATAACAGTTCATTTTCAGTTTATAATGTACTTTAGAAAGTTTACAGATGCAAAATGCAGAAGGATTTACCCTGTTGAGTTCATCAGTGGAAGATACACGTTGAAATGCATGCAGAGAATGTGGTAGCTCAAGAGGTGCAACAGGATCACAAGAACCTTCTGAAGGTGCTCTCATCCTCATTAGGACATGCCAACTGAAAACATAAATTTGTGTAAATTAGTTTGCAAATCAAATGGACTGTAGAGGGGAAAGGAGAAGCATTAATTCGAATGGCATACTTGTCTATTTTCATTTCCTTTGCCTTCTTTACATGATTCAAAAATGACAACACAGCCTGGCGGTCTGTGCCAGGGTTCTTCCTCCCCTGAAATTATAATTCCAAGCAACATTCATAGACACAAATCTTATTGAAAGTAGCGATACTCCAAGAATGATAACTGGAAAGTTGATCTGACTCTATTGTGCACAAAAGAGGATGCCGAGAAAAAAACATGCACAAACAAAAAAATAAAAAGGACAAATAAATTAAAAACTGGAAGCTTCTTTCACTCACATTGTCAAGGGCCAAGGCAGCCGAAGTATGATGTTACTCAGCATAGTTGAGATACATGTTAAACACTTACCCAACCAAACGCAAAGGGCAAGTTGTTTCCAGTCCCCAAAGGAACCGTAGCAATTGGTGGAGGATGAGATAATTTCAGATCACAAACAACTCCCAGAAGCCAGCTAGCAGTTCCATCACCACCTGCAACCTAAATATCATCTAAATGTGAGAACTAAGAATGGTTCAGTCAGATTAACAGAAATTCCCCGACACTTTTCCACGACATGCTGCCACCCACATTGTAACGAAACTCACAATTAGTTTTAACCTCTCCTGGATTTTAGAAGCAAATTCATTGCCACTAAATTTCAGCCTCTCCAGATGTGAGTAGACTCTCATCAGGACCTTATCCGGAGCCTCCTCCCCCAAATCAAAGACCTGAAAGTTTTTAATAAGTGGAATTGGACCATGATTACAAGGCAACAGAGGAAATACTCAATAATAGTACCAATTTTTCTTTTTCTTTTTTGAAAAAAGAAAAAGAAAAAACAAAGTAGGAAGAAAACGTAAGCTAAGTGAAAACCAAAAAAAAGCACCTGATTTTCATTGAGAAGACTTCGATAGGTTTGGAGAAGAAGCCCTCCTAACTGACCACCACTTTTCGAATTGATGAAGACTAAAACCGGGAATGCTGGTATTCGTGAATAATTCACAACCTTCTTTGCATTGGGGGCAAGAACAAAATCAGGGACGTAGAATTCCTGCAAGAAGCTGCTGGACTCTCTTTCCGGTGTGCTCACATCCATCTTCGCTGTCACGAACATTCCATTTAACTTAGAATAATGGAGCCGTTATTTGTTTAGGAGATGACATGGATGTATAAACAAACTGAAAAGAGAGTATTTTTCTCCCAGGAAGACAACAGAAACGAAGAAAAGAAAAAGAAACTTCCTTTCAGAGATGAACTGCATAGATAAAATCATAAACGAAGTCAAATTTAGCATGGTCAATCAATTTCGTCAGAAAGAAAGATTTATATGCAGAGCAGAAAGTTGGTTCAAGAAATCCATAGAGCAGCTTGCAGGCGAATTGAGAGGCGGACAAGCGTATTAGGAAGTACTACTAAAAGACTTGATTAAAATATTTCAGTCACTTTTACATTGTCTTTCGGAAATGGAACAATAGGTGCTTCAAACATCACACTTTCTAGGTGAATTTTTAATTTCTCGCCACTTCTTTTCACGGATGAATTCTCAAGTTTTTCACGAAACAAAATCACGCGAGAGTGAATTCGGCAAATTCATCGTGAATTTGCCAACACCCTCACTTCAGCCAGGATTTGACGCTAACCTCCACCACGATCTGAGATCTGCTTGGCCGTCACTATCGTCAAGCGGACGACATAACTGTTCCGCCAAACACCCGATTCAGGCGAATCGACAACCGAGGCTTGCCGTCATCGCATCGCATCGCATCTGTTCCTCTCATCTCATCTCGCATCTGTTCCTCTCCTCTGGCAGACGAGCTAAGAGGTCCTTCATCTTGCGACGGATTCCAGACTTCCGGTCTTCGTCTCGATCATCTCTCATCTCTCCAACGAAGTTTCCGCAAGACCTTCCCTCGACACGCTCTTCTCCACCATCTCTGTAGATCGCATCTGGACCTCTATAGACGCTCTCCTTTTCCCACTTTGCAGATTCCTCCACCCACTTCGCAGCTCGCATTTTGGAGCTCCGGTGAAGTCCCCTCAAATAGAAACTGTCTTCTCCTCCGGTAAGTAATCGTTTACAGTTCTATGTTTGAGTTGTTAATCTCTTCTCTTTTCAGTCATGTAGTGACCCGTAATCATTAACTTGAGTTGTTTTTTTTTCAATGGAGCTGCTTGAATTGTTTTTGGTTGTAAAAGCTGAAATGAATTCAAACTTGTTTCAGTTTTTGTGGGTTTGAAAGGGTTTAGTTGGGATTATCTTTTCTTATCATACATCAGGACATGTTGTGTTTGGTTTGGGTCTGTCCGTTTTGGTTTGTAGCAATCTAGTGTTTGTTCATGTACTTTAGTCAATTGGTAATATCTTCCAACTCACCCTCTCGAAGAAATTCATGGAGTGGAATCAGATTGAAGTAATTTGGAGACCTGTGATTTTTTTCACTAAAAAACAAACATTTGTTTTCCTTTGAACACAAACATATGCCTTTGGCAGCTAGTTCCTTGTTGATTAAATTCAATGATCCTTTATCATCGTTTTCTATTTGAATAAAGCACAAGAAGATTTACCTAGAAATTTTGTGTTCCATCTAAATGCTGTTCATTCAACCGAACTTCCTATGAGCATATCATGAGTTTTTCCACTAAAGCAAGTTCTTTTTGTTTCAAGTCCAACTGCCTTTGACACTTTGTTGTTAACTCATGCAGTAATTTTAATTTCTTACCATGTCCCTTCTGTTACTGAATAGGTGGAAAACTACGCTCTATTGTGCATCCCTCCATCAGTTTTGGCATTGGTAATTGTAGGGCAGTTCAATTCTAGTTCTTGATTTTTGTTTTATTTCATCTCATTTCTTACCTCCTGCTCTTTTGTGTTTCAATGATAGTTTAGATAACATAGAACACGACATATATTTTTGCTGCTAATCTCAGACACTGTATTTTGTTTTGTCTAATCCATTTGAATTTAATTAAAAACCAATGAAACAGTGGTCGGCCGTGGGCAGACCTATCTTTCCGTGTACATCGTTTATCAGTCTTTTGGAACATTTTGGTACAGGGTAATTGTTAATTGGACAATGATGAGAAATAAGTCAAATGACATAGCACTTCTTTCAAACTTATATGTTCATATTTTTTAGTCTGATACAACCAAGAATTAAAACATGGAACATAGCTCTAATGGTGAAACTCTGTGTACTATTTTTTCATTTCTTTGTAAATCTTGCTAGAAATCCTTAATTCCTAATATGCTTCCTTAGTATATTGATCACAATACTTGCATTTTCCCTTGGTTCCTGAGATACACACCATTTAGTTCATCAGTCCAGCAATCAAAGTTTTATAGTAGTCTGTGTCATTAAAAGTCTGTAATAAGTTCCATGTCATTCAAATGATGCTGGGATGAGATCTATGTTGGTTGCTAGAACTTATCACATATAAGTAAAATACAGCTATTAGAATCCTACTGTTTTTCCTCCTACTATATCTTGATCATGCCAATGCTTGGTTTCTACTCTGCAAGTTCAATCACACCATGTCCACCCAACAAAATTGCAAATTCAATGGCAAGCAGTATGCAATGATTCTTGATCATTTGCCTTATATAATGTGATGGTTCATTTGCTTGCTATTTTTTTATATCAGTAATATGCTTTAGGACTTGATGCTCATCTAATCCTCATGTCTCAGAAGAAGCAGGCAACGACAGGCGCTGAACCTGAGGATGATGACGTTTTTCAAAGTGATTTAGACGCATCCCCAATGCTGGCAGCCGACAGTAAGCGTCAAGCTAAATTGGACAATAGCGCTGCCAAGAATGCAAAAAACTTGATCAGATTTTGACCTTGCTATTGCAGTAGTACGATAAAAAAACTTGATCAGTTGTTATTCACACATGAAAGAAACAATAGTACTAGGAAGTTTTCATTAAAGTCAGTTTTCAGTTGTCTGTTGCTATTCATCATTTTTAACTGTGTTTGTAGAGTGATGTGATTTTATTCAGATCAGATTTAGTTTTTTTATTTTTTTTAGATCAGATTAAAAACTTATACAACACAAGCTAATTATGGTAATTGATGTTGTTCTAACAATGTATAATGTAGTTGGATAAATAAATACATGGGGCATTTTTATCTTAGTTGAGCCTCTCTTCTGTGTTATTTGCGATGATTCTCAGTCCCTTTGCAGCACTTGTTCTTGCAGCACTTTGTAGTCTACTGGATGTTGCATCACTTGTTCTTGCAGCACCTATTCAGTGCTAACATTTGGTCGTAGAAAACATAAAAACTTGATTATGCAGCAACCTAAAGAAAGGATAAAAAGGAAAAAGTTAAAACTTGACGATGAGCTTGTTCTTAGCTACTTCAAAGTGGATAGCTTTGAATTGGATTCCAAGATTAGAATATCAAGTCTCTCTCCCTCCTCAGCAGGTAAGCTGTTGGAGTTATTTACCTTCTGCTTGTAGTTGTCGGTGGAGCGAAGCAAATCAAGTGAGATGGCTGCCGCCGGGAGAGGAGAGCGACGAATTCCCGCTACCGCTGTAGATTCCACGCGTGTCTTCTTCTCCCATCCCATCTCTGTGACACCGTGACACAAAACACGACATTAAAATACAAATTTCTCTCACCGGATTAATCTTCCAGGTATACTTTTTCCACCAAACTTTTGAAAGTCCTCAACTTTCACCACAACTTTATGAACTGTGCAAAGTTAGTACCGGCCTGCCTACGGCCGTTGAATTGATCATCCTTGATTAGCCCCCCTTACATTTTCTATTTGAACACAAACTTTTCATCTAACAAAAACACTACAGCTACAGCTCCCGACCATAGTAAAACCAACCAAGCACAAACTTAGTACAGTAGCAGCTGTGCTGATTGATGTACAAAGCACAAGGCGGGATTCAGTTTGAAAAAGTAAAACAAACAAGTGATCAACAACATTTAAATCTCGAGTAAACGTCCTTCAAAAATAGCAGTAAAGAATTGCATTTGATGTTGATGCAGAGCCAAGGTAAGTTCGATGGCGCCTTCCTCATCCCTAGATTCGCAGAGAGCCACGGCTCCTCCAGCATCAACATGGATGTACTCCACCTTCAGGGGCCTCCCCCACCCGAAATCCACATCATAGGCCCGCATCTTTGGTGACCCTGAAATCGACAGCACATGCCCCGAACTTATAACCTGCTTCAGTTCCCACATCCACTTCTCCGCTCCTTCCATAGCATCTTTCCCAACCTCTTCCACTTTACTTCTAATTGCCTCTGCTGCCAAAACGAACCCCTTTCCTCCCAACAGCTCACTCTTCCTCAGCCTCGCTATTCCCGGAGCCAAGCAATTCCCGAAGTATGTCGTCGGCACGGTGAACTCAACCACCTGGTTCCGGCAGTCAACGGCGAAGAGGGAGTTAGAAACATAGTCATCATCATCGACCTCTGGTGAGTGAGGGCCGAATGAATGCTGAGCCCATGGGCCGGAATGGTGGGCCGACCCACAAGCGCTGCGGCCTTCATGGCCGAGGCTGAATGCCGAGGCCCTAGACCAACCCGCAGTCTCTAACATGGGAATATCAGAACCCCTGCATGTGCAATCGACACTGCTCTCTACCATACCGCCGCTCATATCTACCTATACCCCATGCTCACTATAAATACTCTTTTTCCCGTTCCGCCAAAAGGACGGAACTTTAGAAAATACACCCTCTATTTACTCTCAACTTACTGTCCCTCGGCTAGTTTACAGAGCGAGTTCTAACTTGAGCGTCAGAGAATTGTACCAGGTGCTTACTCGGCCGCAGACGAAGCACCGCGGAGACAACACATCCAAGGAGCCCCTCGGCGAAGGACGCAGCTCCTCAGGAGAGCCCCACCTCGTCTCGACATGACAGGATTTTTCCCATTCAGGAGACCCACTTTCTCTGACACAGTCTCAGGTATTTCACCATAACTCCGGCCTTCATCTTATTTAATTTAATGTTAATCCTTTGGCATTAACAACCTCCTTCTGCAGAACATGATTCGCGGTTCTTGCTTTGTCCCCCCTTGGCCCTTGCATCTCGGTCAGAGTCACACAAACCCACATAAAAGCCCAAGTGGCCACAAACGTTGATACACGAGGAGGAGATTGGTTCTCGTTGGTGATCAGGCCTTTTAGCCGCTCGATCTGGGCCTTTGTCAAGACGAACGTGGCTCGGACCCTGTAGGCCGAATCATTCAGGTGTGACTCCCATAACAGATGAGGCCCAATTTTGGACTTCCCTCAAGAAAATTGTCTCACACCCATGTGAGTCTTTGATCTCATCCCTCCCATGACTGGGTGGTAGTAACTCAGATTTTCCCATTATTTCCAAACACTGGGACTTGCACAGGGAGGCCCAAGATCTCACAAAGTGAAGGAACGAGATCCCGTCAGTCGCCACGTGGCAGTGAGTGAAGCCAACACAGAAGCCGGAGCCGGGGAAGACGATGATCCTCAAGGGCATGATGGTCATCGTACGCGTGGCGCCGTCGGCAGAGACACTTGCCGGTGGAAGCTGCGGGAGAAAAGGGTGAAGCAGTTTAGCGTCACGTGCTCGATCAGACTTGAGGTGGTTGAAATCTGTGGCAGATTCAACTACAGAGAAGGAGACGGATCAGATGCAACCCTTTGTTTGACTATGATCAGATGCAGCCATGAGCCATGGATAAAATATATCGATGATTCCATCATTGGTGAGGACCCAACTATTAAGCCAACTATTAAGCCCATGGGCCGGCCCGCAAGTCCAGCCCGTAAGTACTGTTGCCTCTCTGGTGCAGGGGGGACATATGTCCCCCGACCCATACCGTTGCCCATACCCCATCCCGACACTATAAATACCTCATTCAATACCCCACCCAGGAGGCCGCCTTTTCTTGGAACTTTATCTTACAGCCTTACTTTTACTTAATTGATCCTCGGCTAATATAACGTGCGAATTCTAATTTGGGCTTCGGAGAATTGTACCAGGTGCTTGCTCGGCCTCGGAAGTAGCTCATCTCGGGAGCTGCTCGACAGCGGATGCAGTAGCTCGGAAGAACCCGATCTCGTTGCAGCATGGCATGATTCTTCCCCTTTGGGAGGCCGACCTTCTCGGACACGCTCTCAAGTACCTCATCCCTGCTCCGACATTTATATTCATTAATATTAATTGCAAGTATTAACATTTGACGCCGTATGTGGGAAACATCTCAGATCCAAAGGATACTCTATCGCCTGACACCAACTTACCCAAGGTCTCGAAGGCGGATCCCACGACCAGCTCTGGCCTCGCCCTTGGGAATACCACTCCGTCCACGTCTGTGACCCCCCCGACAGGTGAATCTTTTGACATAGCGACGGCGACAGGTGGAGGGGTCGCTCCCCGAAACCTGCTCGCCAACTTCGCTCGAGCAGCCTCCGGGCAATAACAATCGTATGAGTCTCGGCTCAACTAGTCTACGCGTGCCACGACTCCGAGCTATGCTTCACAAAATGCATTCTGACATGAATGCCCTCTTCCTGTAGGAACATTACTGCACAAAGTGAAATGCCATCCGTGGCCACTGCGTGCACAGCAATCCGCAACACGACGATCTTTAGTACTCTGGCCACAGTCACGACGTCCACAATAATGACGTCCCTCGACTCCAACGCCTTCTTGACGTCCCAGTCACCTTACGTGAGCGCAGGAATGCCACGCGACGCCCGCACTGGCCAGCGACTCTTCACGAGGGTTCCCCCGGGAGCCTACCCTTCATGGCACCCTGTAGGTTGGGACCCACTGCTCGGCATCCGTCGACACGATGGCGCAAACAACGCCATCTTTGGAGTGGTATCTACAGTCACAACATGAGCAGTGTCGTCAACTAAAAGCCCGTGGCTTTACTACAAGCACAACAGGCCGCTGCGGTGGCTCAGCAGCAGTTCAATAGAACCTTGATGCCCCTCCCAACTCAGCCTATGAATCTTCCAGATTTTGGCCAATATGATGGAACGACTGACTCAGAAGATCATGCGCAGGTGTTCGAGGATAAGATGAAATGGATTAGCTAAGATGATGCAGCCCTGGCGCGAGCATTCCCCTAGAGTTTGAAAGGGGTGGTGCGATCATGGTACTCCATGATCACGCCTGGAACGACAACAACTTGAGAAACGTTGAAGAAAATGTTTTTCAACCAATACCTGGGAAAGAAGCGGATGAGGAGAAACCCGCTCGGCCTCCGTGATGTGGCACAGGACAAGCAGGAGCCGCTAAGAAGCTATGTAAACCGGTTTAACGACCGCCTAGTGTAAATGACAACGTGTCAGATGAAGTCGCCATCTATGCGGTCTCGGCGGGTGTCAACCCTTTGACACCTTTTGGGAGGGACATCGCCGCGCATGCACCTCGGACTCTATCAGAGTTCTATGGATGGGCAGAGCCATTCATAAATTTGGAGGACAGGCTACAAGTTAGGAAGGTTGACAATCTGACACAGACTGACGACCGATCAAAGCGCCAACGGACCGAATCCGGTAGGGAGAGAAACCCAAGAGATCAACCGGGACCTGGCCGGGGAAGTCATCGGGGGTTGAGTTCCTTCAACCCGCGATACCCCGTGTCAGACATGTTCACTCCCCTGAACACATCTAGTGATTAGATCCTTGCGGTCATCGAGAGACAGTCGGGCTTTGAAAGGCCCCGCCTGATGAGGTCCTCCCCCGATCAAAGAAATCGTCGGCTTTATTGTAAATACCACCGGGATCATGAACATGTGACGGAGAATTGTCACGAGCTTTGCAAGCTCATCGAGGAGATGATCCAACAAGGGACCCTGCAGATCACCCCAAGGAAGGAAGAGCCAGAGGGCTCTAGGCCAAAGGAAACTCAGAGGAGGGAAGAGAAACGACCAATCATCCACAAGTCCGGCCGGAACACTTGAACAATCTTCATCTAATATCTGAGTGCATTCCGATAACTTTTTACAACACCCCCGAGGCCGAAGCGCTGCAACCACATAAGAATTCTCTCACCATCGAGGCCGAGATATCCAAGTATAGAGTCATGAGGACACTCGTTGATACTGGGGCGCAGCCCAACATATTATTCTGCCATGCGTTTCTCATGATGAGCCAGGAGATCCAGAGTACTCGTTCTGGGCACTATCATTTATCAAGAAGAGAATCCACAATACTGTATTTCTCACAAATTTTATATTCACTTCAAATTTACCAACACTTTCGATCTCCATAAAAAGCACTAACTAATACACTTTAAAGCAACCAAAATGAAAAAGAAAAAGTGAAGAAATAAAATGGATGAGGTGCGTATTCATCAACTAAACTACCAAATATTTGTGGTCTACTTTCATGAAATAAAAGAGAAAATAAGTAATAATGATTGTAGGTAAAAAATCTTTAGCTTAGTTAGAAACTCAGATTTCCAAAATTTCGAGGACCAATATACATAATAATTAGAAATAAAAGTCAAAAAAATATTTTCTCTCACAAATTTCACTTCATTTTTCAAATTTATAAACTTTTCCTTTATAAATAGTAAATAAACACATTTTAAAAGGAAAAAATGCAGAAAAAATAGATGATGTGACACAAAGCAATTGGTTTCATACTAATTTTCAAAATTACCAATTTCATACTAATTTTTTTCCTACTAGTAGCATAATAAATATAATTTTAAAAATAAATAATAACTATAATTTAAAATTTTTAAGAAATACCAATTTTTAAAATTAAAATAATAAATATAATTAAAAAAATAATAAAAATAAGTTTAAAATAAAAAAATAAAAAAATATATAATGAATGACGTGGCACAACCCAATTGGTTTTGTCACTCTTCATCATTAGTTCTTTTCCATAAAGAGAAGAGAGAGAGAATAATCAACTAGCTTGTAGAAGTTCACTTCATTTTAGAAATAAAAGTCAAAAAAATGTTATCTAAAAAAATGTTTTCTCTCACAAAGTTCACTTCATTTTTCAAATTTATAAACTTTTCCTTTATAAATAGTAAATGAACACACTTTAAAATAAAAAAATGCAGAAAAAAATAGATGACGTGACACAAAACAATTGATTTCATACTAATTTTCAAAATTACCGATTCCATACCAATTTTCTTCCTATTAGTAACATAATAAATATAATTTTAAAAATAAATAATAAATATAATTTTAAAATTTTAAAATACCAATTTTTTAAATTAATATAATAAATATAATTAAAATATAAAATATAAAATTAAAATTAAAAATTAAAAATAAATATAAAATATAAAAATATAATAAATGACGCTGTCACCCAATTAGTTATTAGTTGTGTCACTTTCATCGTCATCAATTCGTTTCCATAAATAGGACTTTTCCATAAATAAATAGATAAAGAAATCAGAGAATAATCCACTAGCTGGTAGAATAGCTAGAAGCCTAGAATGACCGAACAAATGAAGATGATTGAACGGAGCCAAATTTCTCCGCCGTTGGGCTCAGTGCCGGCCACCGCTCTCCCATTGACGTTTTTCGACTACCCATGGTTATTCTGTACCCCAATTCAACGTCTCTTCTTCTTCCGACTTCCACATCCATTCACACAAACCACCCTCGCCGCTCTCAAATCCTCCCTTTCCCTCACGCTACAGTTCTTCTTCCCTCTCGTTGCCAAACTCTCTATCCCTCAGCCGCCGCTGAAGCCCAGTATCATCTACACCGAAGGGGACTCTGTTCCTCTCACCTTTGCGGAGTCTTCAGCTGATTTCAACAGAATCACGTCCCACCATCCTCTACCGTGTGAAGAGCTATACGGTTTCATGCCCGAGCTGCCGCTGGCAGAGGAATTAGGAGATGGAACGCGTATCGTCTCGGTACTGGCTGCTCAGGTAACTCTGTTTCCAGACTCCGGTATCTGCATCGCAATCACATTCAATCATGTGGTCGCCGATGGTAGATCAATCAACCACTTCCTGAAATCTTGGGCATCTGTTTTCCGCGGTGACCTCGCATTTCTCGAGAGGTCTCCCCCATTCTGTGACAAGAATGTGGTCAGGGACGAGGCAGCTACTGCGATCGAGACGATCCTCTTAAAGGAGTCGTGGGATTGGGGCTTGGAGCCGGTGAGTAATTGGACAAAGCGAGACTTTTCTGGGAAGGTTCGAGTGACACTGGTGATCGATGAAGCCGCTATCAAGAAGCTGAAGCACTGGTTCGCTGGATTATACATTAATGAAGGTCTCCGGATCTCAGGATTCACAGCAATTTCGGCTGTGGTGTGGAGGTGTTTGATGAAATCCCAAGAGAAGAGAAATGAGAAAAAGGAGGTCTGTCACCTGGCGTTCGTTGCAGATTGCAGAAGCCGGGAAGAGTTTAACATTCCCCAGAATTACTTTGGGAATTGCTTAGCCGTACTGATTGCATCAATTAAGAGAAGCGATTTGGTTGGAGAAAAGGGGTTAGGGCTAGCAGCAAGAGCCATTGCTGAAGAAGTGAAGGAACTGGGGAAGGGCGGAGTGAGAGAAGATGGAAGGAAGTGGGTAAGTAAATGGAAGGAAGCGGTTTCGTGTGGGGAGGTGGTGGGCGTGGCTGGGTCGCCGCGGTTGAAAGCCTACGAGACAGACTTTGGGTGGGGGAAGGCAATAAGAACCGAGACGGCTCACGTATATCCGCGCGGCTCTTTCTATTTCGGGGAAGCCAGAGATGAGGACGCCGGTTGCGAAATCGCACTCGCGCTACACCCAATTGAAATGGATGCCTTCAACTCCTGCTTTCATCAAGCTCTGTCTCAATGTGGTGCCACTTTAATGTAATGGATGCTTTTTGTTTGTTTTGGATCTTGAATGCTTCATTTCATTACACGAATAAACTTGCATTGCCTGTCAAGCTCAGCTCTCCACTAGTATTACATACAGTACTGTTTTAAATATGCAACCTTAGCAGTTAGGCGTAGTATATTTATTTGTCAAGGTCCCCACTTTTGATAGTACGCCACAAACACTGTCTACAGGGATGATGATTAATTCAGAAAACAATTTCAATTGCTTTTTGTACGGATGGATTTGCAAGCGGGCTCCAATGTTGGTAGCCCACTCCACACGAGTCCAGATCTGTTAAGGAAGCCCATTAGAGTTGCTAATATATAGGAGGGTGGTAGGGTCATAAGACTGATCGGCCCATGATTAGAAATTCCATTTTTTTCTCTGCTGCCTGTGCCGCTGTTTACTTTGGGCTATGGGATGGGTCTCTTTCTCAAGTGACGTCCGAAATCAAATCTGGGCACTTGTTTTATACCGTTTTCTTCTTCTTTTCTCGGTTTCTTGGTCGTGTAAGATAAACTTTTCTGAGAGGACGGTGGTACATCAGGATTGAGGTCGATCGGTTCTTTGTTCCACCCCTCCCCACTCTTTTACTCCTTTAATTAAATTTCGATGCTAATCCCTAAAAAGTTTAACCATTTGTTTTGTTCTTTCCAAGGTATTTAATCTATAAATTATTTTTATAAATATTTTAACAGATAAATTTGAATAATTTGCATGTATATAATAATTTAAAGTATAAATTTCAAATTATATTTCTTTTTTATTTTTTCACTATTTATTTTAGTATAATTTGAGTCAAACACTACTACACATCACATAACATAAAAGTCAAATGAGTTCAGTTTTTTCAGGGGACATTAGGAGTAGGAGTACGTAGTGCTATTAAATACTCTCTTCATCCTTAAAAAATTGAAGGGTTTGACTGGACACGGAGATTAAAATGAATGTAATATTTTTGTATGTGTTTACTTAATTGCCAATTGGTAGAAAGTTTACAAAAAATGAATGTAATATTTTTGTATGTGTTTACTTAATTGCCAGTTGGAACGGCGGGTTGGGGCTCTCCTGGGTGGCTTCGTCCTTCGTCGAGGGGCTCCTAGGAGGTGCAATCTCCACGATGCTTCGTCTGTGCCGCTCCTCTCCACAGGCGTGCCGCTTCCGTGGCCGAGTGTGCACCTGGTACAACTCTCTGACGCTCAAGTTAGAACTCGCTCCGTGAAGTAGCCGAAGAACTGTAAGTTGAGAGTAAATTGAAGATGTATTTCTTAGAAGTTCCGTCCTTTTGACGGAGCGGGAAGGGGAGTATTTATAGTGGCCTGAGAGGGTATGGGCAACGGCATGGGCGTGGGGCGGCAGCCGGGGGACGGACAATGTCATTCGCACACCATGGGGTTATCAGATCCCTAAGCTGGAAACTCTGGGGGCCTAAGGCCTAAGGCCTCGGCAAAGTTACTGCCTCGGCAAAGAAGGCCACAGAGGGTATGGGCAACGGCATGGGCGCTGCCTGGGCGCCATGGGCGATGTCATTCGCCCATGGGCCAAATCTTTCGGCCCTCATCAATTACAATACTCGAAATATGTTTGATTTTTGCGCAATATAGATATATATATATATATATATATATATATAGAGAGAGAGAGAGAGAGAGAGAGAGAGAGAGAGAGAGAGAGTTTGCTTTCCGTTGAAATGTGTGTAGCTCATAATGATAATTAAGATTCTTCGGAAAACAGAAAGAAACAATAAAGAAAGAACCAAGTTTGAGCAACACATCTCATACTAATTATTTAAATGAACAAGGCGCTCACTCTTTCATAACTTGTGGTTTGCAGGAAGCATATATCTCGGTGCTGCAACCCTAATCAGAGACCAGCATGCTTAACTACAATATTATTGTAATAATTCGTAAAGTGTAATACTATACTACTAGTAGGCGTAGGTAGCTACTGCAATTTCTACGCATCAAACTTTGCCATCTGTACTCCTCATCAAATCTTGGCAAAACAACAAAAAAGAGCAAGGTCTTCGATCTTTTTAAAAAAAAACATATATGATAACCGGTACGTACGTGGAAATTAACATATATTGGACCGCTAAATTGAAATTTTTTAATACGTATATATGTGCATGGTCATGGTCATGGACGTACGTGGAAATAATTATGCATATATTTTATGTGAACCGCGAGAAATTGTGACCAAAGTTTATTCAAAGTTTGTTGGAATTCTTGGACACCTTCCAACAAAACTCAAGCGACAAATATTAAACGCGTGATATATCAATTGTTTTAGGTCAACTTTTGAAGACGTCGATCGCAAGCTTGGATCAAGCAAACCCTAATGTTGAGACAAATATACTTACCTCCCCTCTGCGTGTTTATGTAAGCCAAATCTAATTCTCAAATCGATTAAGTATCTAACAGACATCTCCACGACGACAAATGCATAATATATCATAGTGACGATCCAAACTTTCCAGAATAATCATGTAAGGGCGACACTGAGGCCACATATGGAAAGGAAGAATTCTGGGTACGTGCTAATTAATTACTAATTAAATCAATCTGAATGCATATAAATATAACGATCAGCTATTGTTGAATCTTTCGTCATTTACAATGAAAAACATAACTTCCTCATCCTTATCGTGTAAACTGCAGTTAAAAAATACATGGTAGAACCATTCGGTGTCTCAGGACACGAAACAATTAGCTAGCTAGCTAGCTAGGATCACGTTCATAGTTAATTATGTTCAGCAGAGAGATTGAGTCACAATTTAACAACTCAACTCTAGCTTACATAATTACTGGCTTTTAATTAATCAAAATCGGACAACATTGCCACCTGTAGTAGACGTCACATAATCAGAACTATATAGCTAGATAGTTCTATTGACATCAACAGTTTTGTTTTGTTTGTCTTGAGCTCAAAATCTAAGACAAGAAGCTAAATTCCCAGTAACCTTAATGGGATAAAAAACTGTCACTAGCTAGCTAAAATTAATTTTTGTACAAAAAAAAACTCGAATTATTTTGGTATATATAAATGATAAGTGAATTAACAGAAAGATATATATAATGGGATGGAGGTAGAGGGGTAAATATAAACGCATTTGACCTGGCTATATATATAACCATCTTTTTCTCGTTAGATGAAGGTGGATAAAATTGTGCACCTGAATTCATATGACTTTGAAGGTGTTTTTTCTTTTCTTTTTCTTTTTTTCCGTTCCCAGAAGGAAAGCTCAAACTCCATGCTCTTATGTTTTCATTTTCGACTCGATGCGCTTTTGCGTACATTTGTCAAAGACCTTCGGAGGGTTGACCTTTTTAGTTGGAGGTAGAGTCGTAGAGAGAACACCTGGCAGATAGGGACACGTGTTCATTTTCCGGAGGTCTTGATTCCCAACAGCTCCTCCTTCCAGCTTGGAAATGTGGGCCTCTCGCAGCAAAACACTTGGCACAGGAACGCAACAACACCAATCTCTAATCTTTCTTCTGTCTACTGCTTTTGTTTTTTCCTTCACTCCGCAGACTTACACCTACCTGTTTCAATTCAAGTAGATCAAGAAAACAGGTCGAAACCACACCAAAACCTTTCCCTTTTTCCCCCCTTTCAAAGAACACGCGATCTTGGTTCAATGTGTTTATTCTTTTACTCCATACATCCCAAATGGTTTATCATGTTGTAGTTTTTTTTATATTAATTAAGATTATTTGTTATTATTGATTAACTCATTTTATATAAATTTTCATCATCACCTCCTCACCCCTCTCAACAATTAGACAACAATATTTTGATGTTTCTAACAATACACTTGGAACAAAGAGTTTTTTTTCAGTGATAATTTAAAGGCCTTTACTGTTTTTAAAACTCCAAATATATATATGATATGTACTTTATTAATCTTAATACATACTCCATCCGTCTCAAAAGTACACAACAGTTGACTTTTTCTGTCAATTTGACTTCAATTTATAATATATTTTATTTCTTAGTAGAAAAAATCTTATATATATATATATATATATATTTATTTATAAAGTACACCAAATCTTTAGTTGTATAAACAAGTTTTAATTTACAATTTATAATGATATAGAAATAAAATTATAGATTAAATATTAAAAAAAATTAAGTGTTGCATTACTTTTGTGACTAATGGAGTATGTTAATTTTCACTATTTTTTCTAAATCTTGCACTAAATCAGAGTAATTGTCTCACGGACGATGGATTTATTAACAGAAGCAACAACACTGGACTTGTTTCATGGTGTTTTTCTAGTTTAGGACTATTGATCTTTTTATTTGTTGGGTGTCCGTTCTAACAATTCGTTGGAGCTTTTGTGCTTTTTATACATGAATAAAATATATTGTCGGTCAAAGAGAAAAAAACACATGCTAAAAAGTAATATCATTTTACGGACGTTTAATAAGGATTACACATACCCCTAATGGTTTGAGCATGGAACTTCAAAAATTAGATAGTAAAGAGCCAACAGAGGGATTTTGGAACACTCATAAGTTTAAATCGATTTTGGTTGCCTGAAAGTTCAAAGTCAATCGGGGATGTAAAAGTTACGAAATTTTATCTCTTCGAGCTGGGATAGTTGGATGTGTTTTTGTTCTAAAGAGACTTGTGTTTTTACTTTTATATATTGGATATCCATTCTAGCATTTCGCTGGAGTTTATGTACTTTTAAATACTTCGATAAAATTGTTGTCATTCAAAAAAAATGTTTAAGCTCTAACTAAGGACAATGCATGGGGAGGTCATGAATTCAACTCATATACCTCCAATAATCAATTGCTTACAAAAAAAAAATCCAATTTATACCCTTTATAAAAAATATAAAAGAGTGAATGAGTACAACATTTGGGTTGTGTTAATCTTTTCTCCAAAAAATTGAGTATATGTCAAATCAATATTTCTCTCTAATTTTTCATCCCACAAACTTTATACTATCAATTTTCAAAATGAAATATACTCCGTGTAAATATGTGTGATCCAGCATGTTAGTTACATTTGATCTCTGTGCGTGGCTACATATCATCTAAAAGGAGCAAGTGTAGGCAAACCTTGTTAGTGTGTATGGTAATATTATTGTAAATGGCAGGCTGATTTGGGTAATTATATATTAGGTAATTGCGTATTGGATAAAGAAGCGATTGAATTTGAGGATTGTGTAAGCATAACATAAAAGTACGAATATGGTTATGAAAGTGAACAGTGTGTAACAATTTCTTCGTCTGATACCGCACAGTTAACAACTTTACCGCCCAATCACTCTCAGCTTCCTTTTCTCCTTTTTCTTCTCCTTAAAGCTACTTATAAAGTCAAATCACTTTTGCGTATGTACTTAGTAGCGCTACAAACCAATTTGTCTTTGCAACAATCAATGATACTATCATTAAAACTCATCTAATCATTTTAGAACTTTCCAAATATTATTACAATAATTTTAATTTTTAACTTATTTCACGAGCAGACAGTAGTTCTCAATATACTCTCTTAATTATCCCTAAAGAAAGTTACAATTTTTTTAACATTTAATCTATGATTTTTCAATATTTTAATATATGTAAAGTTTAATAATTCATGTGTAAATGATAACTAAAAAATATATATGATAAATGAACATCAAAATTTGAATCAAATACAAACATGTTCATTTTTTTTAGCCACGGACGTACATGCTCAAAATAAATAACTTGATCGAATTGAGTGGTCGTTAATTATGAAGTAGCACATGCAATATCACAGAATAATCATCCAGCCCAATAATAAAATTAAGTAGGTAACTGATGAACGAGCTAGCTAGCTAGTACGGTTGCAACTTGCATGTGGTCGCAGCAGCTACAAAATTAAAGGAAGAAATAAAATTATAGTCCATGAGGGGAAAAGAAAAAAAGAAAAAATTAATTAAGCTAAATAAATAGCTAGAGAGGAAATTAAGACATATATAAATTTATGATCATGCAAATGTATACTTATATTGAAGTACTATTTAATTAATTATAGGCGATCGAGGAGCAATGCATGCATATAATAAAGAAATAATTAAGGGTTAAGTACGTATTACAAGTCATAACGTATGCAGCGTAATCGTGGCGCATGGTACTCAGCGCAATGAGATTTTGCATATCTACTTCAAGGGGAACAAAAGAAGAAAATACGGAGAGTGGGGCCGTATTGCCACGTGTCAGTAGGCCGGCGCCGAATTCCATTGACTTACAAACACATCTCCCTCCCATTTCTCGGCGGTTATATAAACCCAGCGCAGCTGCGTTTTGGAACCATCCATCCATCCATCGACACCACCCGATCCATCGCTTAATTTTCCATCTTCAATTCCTTCGACAGTACACATTTACAGAGAATTAAGACATAACATTATAAACACCAAACCAGAAGTACTGCTAGTCTTGTCTTGTGTTTGCCAGCTCAATCGGTACTCGAAATCCATCCATCATCACAGAAATGGGTAGGGCTCCTTGCTGTGACAAAAATGGCCTTAAGAAAGGTCCATGGACCGCTGAAGAAGATCTCAAGCTCATCAACTACATCCAAACTCACGGCCCTGCAAACTGGCGTCAACTTCCCAAGAATGCAGGTATATATATATATATATAAATATATATTTGCTACACATCTTCACCTCGGCCTTATAAGTTACATATTTGTATATCTCAATTACAATCCAATATGAAGTACTAATTAATGGTGTGTGTGTGTTTACATATATAGGGCTTCAGAGATGTGGGAAAAGCTGCAGGCTTCGTTGGACCAATTACCTAAGACCTGATATCAAGAGGGGGAGATTTTCCTTTGAAGAAGAAGAAACCATCATCCAACTCCATAGTATTCTGGGAAACAAGTAAGTTTTCGATCTCCATAATTGATATTCATGTTGACGTCATATATATATAACGCTTAATTAATAATACCCCATTGGCTTAAAAATTAAGAAATTTTGGCGCAGCAGCAGCAATATAACATACATACCTAACCTGGGTTTGTTTAATCTCTGTGAAAAAAACAGGTGGTCGGCGATTGCGGCGCGGCTGCCAGGAAGGACCGACAACGAGATCAAGAACTACTGGAACACCCACATCCGGAAGAGGCTTCTCCGAAACGGGATCGATCCCGTGACACATGCACCTCGCCTCGATTTTCTGGATCTGTCATCGATTCTGAGCTCAGCTGTGTACTCGCAGTCTCTCCTCCAAGTCTCAAACTTGCTGGGGACACAAGCCGGCCTCATGAACAATCCAGACGTCTTGAGACTCGCCACCACGCTCATGACCTTAAAACAGGAGAACCCAGAAATGCTGTTGCAGTATCTCCAAAACAGCAACCAACTGCCTCCAGCAGTACTATCACCCAATAATAATTACTCCACATCCCAAACTGCTGGTCTCGATTCTCTACAGCAAGTACCACAACAGCTCCAAGTTTCAGCTGCAGCAGCAGGGCCAATCAACAACGGCCAGGAATTAGCTGCTGCATCAGGTTCCACCAGTTGCGCTATGCCTAGTACTACTACTTCACCTCATGATGAGGCGCCTGCCCTGATCAATATGAACGTCCAGACGAGTAGTCATCAGAATGATTTGGCGGCGTGTTCTGGTTTCGGTGGTTCAGATCCCAATAATTATATGAACTGCGGGGAGTTTAGTCCAACAGCGCTAATGTGTTCGTTGCTGTCTGAAAATTCGGGCATGGGGTTTGATTCAGTGATCTCCACGCCGGTGTCCAGCTCTTGCAGCCCCACTCCTTTGAATTCTTCATCCACTTTTGTGAACAGCAGTAGCACCGAAGATGAGAGGGAGAGTTACAGTAGTAGCTTGCTTAAGTTTGATATACCTCAAGGCTTGGATATCAGTGACTTTATGTAAATTATGGAGTTAGTAACTAGTTCATCTCTGTGTAATATTGTTTTTGTGTTGTGTGTAAAATGCTTGACCGTTTGTTAGTTTCAGCTACTGGCTAGCTAGGCATTTTTTGTTTCAGTTTTGGGTTTACTCTCCCCGGCTTAATTTGTAGCTTTTGCTAATTTGTTTTTTTATTTATTTCATTATTTCTTTGATCTTGTAAAGGATGCATGAGAGCTCATTTATATACTGTACGGACAACTAAATTCAGCTGTCGCTAAGTTAGAATGAAAAGAACAAAAATAGCGGATATATAAATGAATGAAAATCTGATCATATGGCCAAATTTTAGTTTCATAACTATCTCAACCCCATCCATCCATAAAAAAACCAGTTAGTATTTCTATTTGGCCGGTGCTAGAAAAATTGGAAAATCAATTTTACCTTATTACTCCTTCCATACTTTAAAAATTACAACATTTGTTTTATAACTTGTTTTACAGTATTTAATCTTTGATTTTTTCATGCATGTTTAGACATATATAGTTAAATATTTTGTATATGTATCATAATTTATAATATACATCTTCTAAATATATATTTTTGGATTTTTTGCATTATTTATCTTTGTAAATATTTGAGGCAAACATTGAAATTTTTTTTGCACGGCAACTGAAGATTTAATATTAGAAGATGAGAAGAAGAGTACAGAAAGGCGGCAACAGCTAATGCTCAACGAAATGAAGAAGCACAAGAGGGCTGCTGCTAACCAGAAAAAAAGATGAACACTACAGAGAGGGACTAAACAATTAACTCATCCTTCCGCTGCTCTCAACAGCGGGGCAAAGAGCCAATCCCCCCACGTAACAATTTTTTTTTTAATCTACTGCTAACAAAAGGAAGGAGAGCACCTGAATATTACCGAAGATCAATGAAGCACTCCAGGGGAGGTTTTGCATTACGAGGTTGTTCCTCGCCTTCCAAATTGACCACGCGGTGACATATGAAATCGTCTGCCACACCTGAAAAGCTTTGTGAGGACCTTGAGATGTGAACTCCTCTCCCAAAATGTTGCCAATGTCGAAGAGCCCTGTGACGTCGGTGTTGCACCAAGAAGCCACTGCATGCCAAATCACATAGGCGCGGGGGTAGTGGACTAGAACATGATCTGTCGTTTCTGTGGCGGGCAGATTGTTGACTCCATGTCCATGTCTCTCTGCTAAAGTTGGTCGCGAAACGGAATGTAACGGTAAGTTGCTCCTTTCAACCTTTCTACTAGCAGTTTCACCACGGTTTTGTAGAAGCTTCCAATGAGACTGATAGGCCAAAAGTCGGAAATGAGGATTGGATCTTTCACCTTCGGGACCAAGGAGATGAAAGAGAAGTTGCAACCTGCCCTGAATCTACCTAATGCTTCAAATTTCCAAACTGCCGCTACCACTTCAAGTTTTATGACCTCCTAATTGGCTTTGTTGAAGTTGAAACCATCCGGCCCCGGAGCTTTGTTGCCTCCACAGTCCACACTGCCACACTGTTTTTTTAAATTTCTCCTCCGAGAATTGAGCCTCAAGGGGTGTCACCTGGGAGTCGGTGAGGTTCCTGAATCTGTGACTTCTAAACTCTGGCCGATTCCGCAACGGTTCCTTAAACTGAGATCTGAAGTAGTCCAGCACTGCATCTTTGATGATCTTCGGATCCTCAGTCCAGGTACCATTAATGACCAATCCCTTCACTGAGTTTGATTTTTTTTCTTCCCTTAATTACCGCATGGAAGAACTTGTTGTTTTCATTGCCTTCGACCGCCCACTTCACCCTCGCTTTCTGTTTCAGGTCGTTTGAAATTTGCCTCTATTCCTTCCAGTATCGGGCTTTAAAGTCAAATGTTGCAATCTTTAAAGTACGGAGGGTGTATATATCTTCAATTTATCTTATTCCTATACCTAAAAATGTTTTTTTTTGCATTGATCATATTACTTTATTACCATTGATCAGGTCTTTATTACTATATAATCTCTGTATATAGTTAAATGTGAATTTTAACGGGAGGATGGAAATATATATAAGTGGTGAAAACAAACTCGACTAGCCAATCGTAGCCAACCCAATCTTAGACCACCATACAACACTTTTTCCTTTTTTTCTTTTAACTTTTTAGCAACTTTCCATGAAATTAAAAACGCGTCCATCCACTTCAGACACTTCCGGAGGCAGGTGAGAGGCTAGGGGTTGTGCGTATATACGATTGATCATCTTGTACAGGCTAGAAGCGGGATTAGCATTTTGGATCTTTGAGAGGTACTTTTTACATAGTCTTTATTTGGTTAATGTATAGCCTTGAATGCGCTTTGCAGCGCAAGGCATTATTGTTCTGCTTATTTTCTTCTGTGCGCAGGTTTTTTTTTTTTAAAAAAAGTCCTATTGCCTATGAAAATCGTAAGTGCTGTTTTGGCTGATTTTGAGAAATGACATACAAGGCACAATCCTCTTCTCTAAAAGAAAATGCTTTCATCCCTAAATTGTAGTTCAAAAAAGTTGAAGTGTGTTTCTTTTTAAGTTGTCTTAGAAAAGATAAAATCTTTTTTGAAGAAAGTTTCTTAAAATCAGACGAGCTATTATCACACGATAAAGCAGCCATTTTGTGTGGAAGAAATTAACTCTTAAAAAGGAAAAGTGCAAACTTGTCGTTATGCCCCGGCCGGAATTGTAATCTAATTCTAAGTAGAGTTCAAATCGATCATTGTTAATAATGTGAATGTGAGACTCCCGATAATGATTACCAATTATATGGTGCACATATGTGTAGGTACACATAGCAATATATAGAGAAAATATGTAGGGATAATTTAGACATTTAGTATTTTTTAGTGGATTTGGGCTGAAACTATTTTGTAAATTAGGCATCTAATCTACTATGTGTACCTACACATATGTGTATCATATCAAGACTCGATAATGATACTATACGTTCTTATTTTTGGGCGGTGTTCTTCCTTTTTGAAACAAAGTCGTCGTCGAATTTCTTAACAGCGCTAATTTTAAGCAATCATGATTTCTGAATTCCACTACCAATGTTCTGTAGTAGTGGCACCATTGTGATCAAGGGTACTCCCAATAATCAGCATGAACACTGCACTACAACATCTAGGCCAGAGATCTTCTCTAGCTACAAGTCTTGTGTTTAATTAATTTGTTTGGAAAGCTAATCAATAGTACACGGAAAAGCGCATATTCGTCTTTCGTTCGGATGTGATAAAAAGTGGACTTTATTGATCTTTTACACTTATTATTGTGAATTTGAAGTTATCGGTGTTATTATTATTACTATTATTATTATTTTGCAAACGTATAATTACTGCTTAAGGATAGAAAACCTTGTTTTACAAATTTTTAAAAATTTGTGTATTAAAACGCAAAACTTTATTTTAAAAAATTCCATTTAACACTTGAGTTTCCAAAATTTTAAAAAACTAATTATATATTCAAATATTTATAATAAAAAAAATTGGTAATGGAAAGCTTGGAAAATTTTCCAAAACTAAACTGCAGTATAACTGTTTCTTCTTGGACTCTTGGCATGTTGAGACTTCTGAATTAGTGGGCTAAACAAAATTTCATCCCCAAACTATAGTTACTGTTGCCCTTCTAGACATTCCTTTATTTCACCCAGCATTCTAAATTCAAACCAGAGTACTCCTGAGTAGGGGTGGCATTCGAATCGAACCGGTTCATGAGCCGTTCGAGCTCGAGCTCGAATAATGTCAATCGAGCCGAGTTACACGAACTTCGAACACGAGCTCGAAAACTCGAGCCGAGCTCGAACATTAGATGTTCGGCTCGTTAAGTTCGCGAACCTCTATGAAAATACGCTTCAGACCTTACAAAATATACTCCCAGCAGTACCTACACATCAGCAGACTCGTCGAGTCTCGAACTCAATCCTCATCTCTCTTCAGAAGAAGCTTCCCTTCTTGCGAACATGAAAACCCTAAGCCCCAATCCCATGATTCCCATCTATCTTCCTCATATCTGTCCATGGACTCCTTCACCATGAACTCCGATCGGTGCGCATATGCATTCCGAATATGTAGATTTGCTTTTCATTTGCAACCGACAAACCCCATCAGCATCGGCGATTCCGTCGGACTCCATTAGCGGCGGCGATTTCTTCTTCATCCTTCCTCCTTTAACTCGTCCTTCCAGCAGCAACGACGACTCTGGTAGACGACCATCAGTACCAGAAGTTCAAGGTTAGTTCCTGCCTTATCTCTAGATATTGATCAGATTGAATTACAATGCATTTTCTTAAACTGGCTATTGCATATTATGACAGTTGCTCTTGGCTTTTTATGACTCGTGTGATCTTCCAAGAAATCCTGGTTGGCCTCTTCGAAACATTTGTTCAAGATGGAATCTCAGTAGAGTCCACTTCTTTTGCTACAGAGAGAACCGTGGTTTTTCAGATTTAGGATTGTCCCTTGTTGGTGAAGCAGTGATTACAGTTCCACAAGGTAAATAAAAATGTTAGGTTCTCATGCTTACCAGATTGGCACTTTTCTTCTTTTATCAAGCAATTGATTTGTATAATGCTAATATATGAGGCCAAGTTCAAATGTCATCTTCAAAAAGATTGTGCACTTTTTCTTGGTTATTTGCAATCTTCTTCCATGTCTGCTATTTCTTGAATTAAGGGTTTACCTTAGTACAATGCTTGTCTATATCGATCAAATGCTTTTATTTGCACGCTGCATAATGTCTTGCTTATGCTTGATGATCAATTCCATGGTTTGCAGCATCCATTTCTGTCTTTCAATTTTCGGCAGAGGGAAGACTGAAAGCTTAAAATGGCTTGCTTTGGAGTTTTTAATATTATTCAGTTCATCTATAACTTCAATGATTTTTTTGAACTTCTATTTATATTCAATATTTTTGTTCCAAAAGAACTGCTGAAGCATGGGCTATTTTCTGGAATGAGTCATATGGACTTCTTGTTTGTTGCGTTTATGTAACAAAGCCATAAACCACAATTTAAAATTGTAAATGGCCATTCTCCAGTTGCTCTTGATCTCTGGCACCTGTTTGTTGTGCTTACTCAAACTAAAGCCAGGTTTTCAAATTTTGGTTTTGGGATAGGAACTCAAACGAAACCTGAGTGTTTCATTATAAAGGGCTCTGTTTTAGGTTTTCATGGTTGCCTGGAATTTGCAGTGATATTTCTCTTGTGTGGATTGAATCTTGATTGCGGTGATATTTCTCTTGCAGGTTTGCAGGTCGAGGATTTTGGTGCAGTAAGATGGCAGCCTGATGGTGATATAGGTGTGGATACAAGAGTGATTGGAACATTCGGGTAAAAATTTGGAAATACATTTTTCTCTCGCTTCTATAAATGTTTGCAAGAGAAGTTTACCCTCTACATTTTCTGTAGGTAATTGATCTGTGTTTCTATTTTTTTTTCTTTGTTTGCTGATTCTTCCTTCGTGGGTTCTCAAATCTGAAGTACGACAGTCATATTGGAGTGTTATATCTTGAGAAGTTTAATATATGTGTCGTCATTCTTCCCAACTCTCTTATAGTTCTATAAGGTCCAAGCATTGATTAGCATGAAGTATGCTATACATTTTAGTGCATCTTGCCAAGAAGCGATTATATATTGCAGCATTGGATGGATTCCATGTCTTTCTGTACTAACCTTAATCAGATTACTAACTGCCAAAAACATGAGCTAAAACAATAAGTCGCTTTAAAATGATCTGGTCTTGCATTTTTTTTTGATAGGGTCATGCAAGTATTAATGCACCAAGCATCAACAACAATATGCAAACATTTTAATGGCACTCATACTTGTACCCTTTTTCTTGTGCAACTAGGAACTGTTTGTTGCAGTAAATGGGAGTCATCACAGTCTGTTTGTGAGGAAGCTGTTTGTTGCAGCATGGAAGAGGAAGGACGATTCCAAATTTATTTTTGATAGGCTTTGCAAAAAGAAAGTCTATAAGTTGTTTATGTAAATCTGGATATGTTGATGTAGTGGATTTATTTATGTTAATGTTTATCTTGAATATTAATTGTTGCTTGTTAGTCAATCATAAGATTTGAGACATTTCGGAGTTTCTCGAGCCGAGTCGAAATGGTTTTTACTGAACCGAACCTCTTCGAGCTCAATCAAAGCATAAAATAGTCGAGCCGTTCAACTCACGAGCCGAGCTCGAACATCAAACGAGCCGAGCTCGAGCCGTCTTTTACGAGCTCGGCTCGAACATTTTCGAACTCGAGCCACTCTCACGAACTCGAACTCGAGCTCGAACATGTGATGTTCGAGCTCGGCTCGACTCGTTTACACCCCTACTCCTGAGTACAAATAACTGGGTACAAAATTGCAAATTATTGCATTTGAACCAACATTGGGTACAAATAATCTAGACCGTTGATTCATGTGACTAAATTTCTATAGCCACCATTGGGCTTCCAATATGCAATGCAAAGACGACAAGCCCAACTATTATTGGACCGCAATCCTAAGAAGCGGCTTGCTCCCTTATCGCAGTGCAGTACTTTATTCGTAAAGGATGTGTAAATGTTTCGTTTTCGCTTTTCGTTTTCGCTTCAACTTTTAGGAGGTAAATGTTTCGTTTTGCTTGTTCTCCAAAGGATGTGTTCACATTTTTTTAAAATAAAAAAACATAAATTTAATAAATCAATCTATTTCTTCAATTGATTTTCGTAAATTTCGCATTAGTTTTCAAAAAACTTTTGTAAGAATCTTTTGCCGAACCGGAAAAAATAATTCTTGTGGGGTCATTGGAGGAAAAATAAATGAAAAGGGAGCTGGGGATCAGGCTTAGGGCGAAGGTCGGCCCACAAACATCGCAACGCAACAATGCTTTGCTTCAGCTGATCGTGCAGGAAAGGAGATTTGCATGTCAATCAAGTTAAATAATTATACATAAAATATGCTAGATAAACGTTTCTAATTATATATATATATATATTGAGAAATTTTTAATATTTTTTTCCAATGAAAATCTAAATAAATTACAAATCAGAAAGCCACATGTACACAGTACACAATGTGGAATGGAGGGAGTGACTTCAAAAGTAGAATGAACGAAACTATGATTTCGAGAATTCTTCTACTATTACAGTAAAATAAAACATGCAACATTAGGTTAGGTTATTACCAGAGCAATTGAAAAAAATAATAAAAAGGCATGTCCAATTCAAAGATTAGGTGAAAAGTTAAAGGAAAATAAACGAGAGAAAAAGTAAATCTTTAAAGCAACACCATTATACACACACACACACACACACACACACACACACACACATATATATATATATATATATATATATATAATTATAGGGATTTGCTACTACTCATTGTTGGTTTTAATTGGGTGTGGTAGTTGTACATCTCATTCGTGTTCCACACTTTTGATCCAAATGTGATGGGTAAGTTTCAAAGTAGAAAGTCATTTTCTCAACAAATTGTCTGTATGTCTTTTTTTCTTTTATCAATCTTTAAGTGTGCTCCTTAGTTTTTTTTTCATTCTCCATTTTTTATTTTCAATTTAACTTCAAATCTTTAATTTGACATATTTTATGTCACATTTATAAAATCTCCAATATTTTTTACATACTAAATTTATTCTTTCGGTTTAACCTTGAATCTTTCATTACTAAAATTTATTTCATCATATCAACCCCTAAAATTTTCCCATATTCCATTTCCAAGTTTTAAATTTTAGGTTATAATATATACTACCTCCGTCCCTGAAAGATTATACACTTTGAATTTGCTGCTTTAAGATTCAATGTTTGACTCAAATTTTAACAAAGATAGCAAGTTTTAAAAAATTCAGAAAAAATATATTTAGAAAGTTTATACTTCAAATTATGACATGCATATAAATTATTAACTTTAAAGTCTAAAAATTCATGAAAAAAAATCATAGATTAAATACTGTAAAACAGTAAAAACAAAGTGTACAATTATTCAGGGACGGAGGGAGTATTATTTTTTCTATTGGTTTATCATTTCAAATATTTCTTATTTCATAATATATATATATATATATATATATATATATATATATATATATATATTAGGGATGTGAAACCATCGAGCCGAGCCTCACGAGCCTCGAGTTCAAGCCGATTTTGAGGCTCGAATAATAAACGAGCCGAGCTCGAGCTTAATACGTTCAACTCGGGTCGGCTCGCGAGCCTTAACGATCTAACTTGGTGGTCACGTCGATCTAACAAGATAGTGATGTCGATCTAACAAGATAGTCATGTGGATCTGACAAGGTAGTGATGTCGATTTAACTAGATAGTCATGTCGATCTAACAAGATCATGATGTCGATCTAAACAACTCATCATGTTGATCACCATTTTATGCTGATCAATCAATTTGTTATGTCGATCTAATAACGTAGTCACGTGAATGTGACGATGATGATCTAATCTACTTATCATGTTGATCTATTATCAATGCTGACCTATCAAGTAGTTATGTCGATCTAACAAGGTAGTCATGTGGATCTGACGATGATGATCTAAACAACTCATTATGTTGATCTATTGTCAATGCTGACCTATCAAGTAGTTATGTCGATCTAACAAGGTAGTCACGTTGATCTGACAATGTAGTGATGTCGATATAAAAAACTCATCATGTTGATCACCATTTTATGCTGATCAATCAAGTAGGTATGTCGATCTAACAAGGTAGTCATGTGGATCTGACAAGGTAGTGATGTCGATCTAACTAGGTAGTCACGTCGATCTAACAAGATAGTGATGTCGATCTAAAGAACTCATCATGTTGATCACCATTTTATGTTGATCAATCAATTTGTTATGTCGATCTAATAAGGTAGTCATGTGGATGTGATGATGATGATTTAAACTACGTATCATGCTGATCTATTATCAATGCTGACCTATCAAGTAGTTATATCGATCTAATAAGGTAGTCATGTGGATATGACGATGTCAATCTAAACAACTTATCATGCTGATCTATTATCAATGCTGATTTATTAAGGCAACAATGTCGATCACTATACAGATGGATATTCTTTCTGGCGATGTCGATCGAAATAACATGTCATGTTGATCTATATTTAATGCTGATCTATCAAGAACTATCGAGTTGAGCCCGAGCTTCACGAACCATCGAGCTGAGCTCGAGCTTGAATTATCATGCTCGATCGAGTTCGATTCGAGCTCGAACCCGCTAGGCTCGGGTTCGGCTCGGCTCGGCTCGAACTCACCCCTAATACACACACACATGGAGAGAGAGATAATTTTTACTTTGATCAATAAAATGCATAAATTAATCTTTTTATTTTTTTGAACAAAAAATTATCTTTTTCTTAATTCTCTTTACCACACAAATTGGATTTTATAGAAAAAAATGCTTCAAACATCTTAAGAAATGACTATTTTCTGAAAATTTCTAAATGTTTCATGTTTTTTATATTTCCATTCTTTAAGACACTTAGTTTTTTTAAAGGATGCGAAAACTTAGAGCATGTGGAAAATTTGAATTAAATTTTTTTATGTGTGGATATGAGTAATTTTGTTTTATAATTTATTTATAGTTGTGAAAAACTAGAATGAAGCTTTTTTACCTATCTAATTAAATTGCTTTCATACTCATTGTATTGGTTATTTTCTTTAAAACTAACTTTACTTGAATTTATGAGGTCAAAGAGTTGGTGCAAAATTCAGTAGATATATTGAACTTTTCTTCAACAATCAATAAAGAGTTTAAGATTTCTTTAACTTTACCTTTTAGTCTTTCAAATATTCATATTATCGATAATTGTTCACTTTTTCAAATTTTCATTTTAAGTAAGTTTATAAATTTTTTGTCACTTTGCGAAGTAAGGGCTCAAAAACCTAGTATATATACATTTGTGGGCTATTTGAGCACTATTCATTAATGAGGTTTTATACTCTACTATATGGTGCACCACGTTCTCTATTTTCCTATACCCTATTTTGTTTTTATTTTATTTTTTCAAATTTACCTTAAATCTTTTACAATAATTTTGTTTAAAAGAATCTTAAGAAAGGATTTAATATTTTTATGCTTTCCAACATGATTTCATATTTCTTTCATTTTTATTATGCTAAACATGCAAATTATACATTATATTATACATATATACTATGCATATATACATTTATATGGGTATTTATGATTCATAGTTGGGTATTATACATATATACATTTGATCAAATGGTTGTTGGATTTTCATCTCTCATTCTTTGTCTTAAAAAACGATGTTAAAAAAGTTCTAATTTTTATGTCTTACAACATGATTTCATAGTTCTTATGCTCTTATTCTTTAAGCTAAATTTTGATAGAGTATTGACTTAAATACTAACTTGTATTGAATATATAATTTACGTCAAACTCAAATGAAAATATCTTTTGGATAGAATTCGCGTTTTATTTTTATTTAGATTTTATTTAAGTAATTTATAAGCCATGATCACTTTGGACTCTTATATATGAATCATCAAATTTTATTGTTATCGTATTCATACATAATTCGCGTCAACTTATGAATCTAAAAGTTGTTTCAAATTTGAGTGGGGCTATTAAACTTTCTCCCAACAATCAAGAGAATGTTTAAGATTTCTTAAAATTTATCGTTATTATATCATTCAAATATTTTTATTATTGAGGATCTTTTATATTTTAAAATTTTCATTATATTTCATTTTTTAATTTATTTTCCTTGCGAAACAGTGGCTAAAAAATCCTATTGCTGTGCACATTATCAGGATTAAGTAGTATAAAAGTTTGTAATGCTAACTAGCTTATTTAATAAGAGATTTATTACTTAGAGGGAATCGTCGTTATTTGTTCTAATCCGGAGGATCCAGTTGAATTCCGGAGCATGTGTTTTCGTATTCCATCATTTTGTCCGTTACTTGAAAGAATATGTCTGCAAACAGGACAGGACAACTCCTCGTTCGATCCATCCTCATGAATTAACACCTCCGGAGAAGAGAAATAAGAAATTTAGGACCCGAAAAATATACTACTTAAAATTAGAAAAAAAAATTTTTGGCACCTTTTGCCTGTTGAATTTTATGTTAGGCAGTAACATTATAAAGTACTTCATCTGATTTAAGTATGTTGCACAGTATCAAATTATTTTTATTTCAAATAAAATAGTATTGTCATTTTTATTTTATTTTAGTTTACTTTTACATTTGCAAATGCACTTATTCAAAAAAATTAAGGAGTGCATTTGAATGGGTGAGATAGTTGGTTTACAATGGGGTAATGATGAAAATTTATGTAAATTACTCATTCCGTTCAAAAAGTAACACAACAGTTGACTTTTGATGTCAATTTGACTTCAATTTATCTATATCTATTTCTTAATAAAAAAATATCAAACAAATACATTCATAAAGTTAAGACATCAAATTTTTAGTTGTATATAAAAGTTTCAAATTAATAATTTGAATTGATAGAGAAATAAAATCATAGATCAAATGCTGAAAACAGAGTGTTGCGTTACTTTTGGGACGAAGAGAGTATGTAATATGTGAAACTAATTTAGCCAACAGTCGACGGACGTTGTTAATCAAAAGGGGTAATTGTAGGGATAGTTGTAGGTTTCAAGATCTTCACGAGTATTTTTTGTAGGATTTTATAAATAAAAGGGGCTAATGGTATGTTTCTCATGACCTCAAGTAAACGTTGTAGGGATACCAACTACAAATGGGCAATTTGTTTCCCTGCTCGAATCCGGTGGTCGCACTCATTTAAAAATTGTATCACTAAGGTATCCTGCACTGCATCTGTCTCTTGGGCTGCTTCTTCTAGTCTCCGAACATATGTCACGGCTGCTTTGTCTAGTCTCCGAAAACACAGGAGTATGGTGATTGAGACCGCCACCGATTTGGTGGTTCTATTCGGCTTATATGAAGGGTGTTTTAATTTCAAAGCCTTGATTATAGCCAAGTTGGAAAAAAAGAACTATGTGGCGATGTCTGCACCACCAGCTGACAGAATTGCCCGAGCCTAAGGTGACGGTTGAAAATGAACAAGATTTGTGGATCAAAGCAAAACAAGTTCATGTGAAAGGGGAGACCCTAGATGAGGCGAAAAGGGCAGTATAGGAGGCCGAGGCTCTGAAAAGGGCAACAAAACTCGTTTTCAGTGCCTCACCCTCCTTCGTTGACCTTTCGAGTGCCTCAGCCTCTTCAGCCTTCCTTTTTACCTCAGCTAATGCCTCCCCTTTCGCATGAACTCGTTTTGCTCTAATCCACGTATCCAATTCGTTTTCGGCCCTCACCTTGGGAACTTGTATCCACTATTGGTGTAGATCAAGATGTCGCAATGCAGTTCTTTTTTTTTCATCATGGCTAGAATCAAGGCTCTGAAATGGAGACACCCTTCATATAAGCCGAATAGAACCACCAAATCGGTGCGCGGACTCAATCACCGGACTTCAGCATTTTCGGAGACCAGATAAAGCAGCCCAGGAGGTAGGTGCAATGTTGGATATATCTGAGACACAATAAGAGGGGACGTAGGAAAACCTTCCACGAAGGTGATGGCAAGGAGACGAATTGTCCCATTTATAGTTACGGCCATTGGGTTTGTTATGAAATATTACATATTTTTAATTTAATGACCGAGTGTAAATAATCCAGGGACCAAATTGTCCCATTTATAATTGAGGCCCTGAAATGAACAAGTTAGTAAATTTCAGAGCACCATTATGCATTTCACCTACATTATTTGTGGGAGATATAGAAGACTAGCTAGAAGTAGAGGGAGTGCATTAGTGAAGAGAAAAGAAGAGAAAAAAGTGATTCACCGCCATATATGTCAGGCGTTTGGGTACAATACAGAAGCTGCCAAAAATTTCCTCATGACCAAAACGAATCTCCTGTGCTGAACTGGAAATTGGCGTGGGCCCCTGTATATATATATATATATATATATATTTCTTGTTGGCCTTTCCATCATCTCTTTCTTCACAGCCTTACTTACCTTCTTGAGGCAGCTAGCTAGCTAGCTATATTACCCAACACCACTCACCTTCTTCCCATTCCTGTAACTTGTACGTTGTAACTGACTGTATGTAACCCACCCTCTTTTTTGTTTTTGTTTTTCACTTTACCATCTCTCTCTCTCTATCTTTCTTTCTACTCCATTGTCCAGCATCTATCTATCTATCCATCCATCATCTTCCCCAAGTCTCTTCTGCTACTGCCAATCTACTTAATCACCAACAAAATTCCACTGTTTATTCAGAGAGAGAGAGAGAAAGAGACTGGAAGCGATGAAGAAACACATGGCCTCCTCATTTACAATCGTTTTCAGGCTCCTCCTGCTTCTGTTTCCCTTCACTTTCTTCCGCTGCACACTCGCTGGGCTGTTGGCCCAGCCCTTGAAACCCGGCGACTACTCCACTCCCAACACCGTCCCCTCCTTGCCCGTCCAAACTCAGTCGCCGACATGCCACCTCGACCTCTCCGACGAGCTTTTCGGCGGCGTCAATGACGCCTGCTCGCGCGGCCTCGACCGCAGCCGCTGCTGCCCCGTCTTGGCCGCCTGGCTCTTCGCTGCCCACGCTCGCACTGCACTCCAGCTCTCTGTTCCGGCTCCCGACTCTTCCGACGAGCCAATGAGGCCAGACGATTCGCAGAAGTGCGTCAACTCGCTGCAGACCGCGTTGCTGAGCAAGCGCGTCAAGATTCCGCAGCCCAACGCTAGCTGTGACGCTATTCTCTGTTTCTGCGGGATTCGGCTGCATCAGATCAGCTCCTTGAGCTGCCCCGCTGCGTTCAATGTCTCTTCCGGTTCCCGGAACGCGACGCCCACGGCGGCGGTCAGGAATTTGGAGAAGAACTGCCGCAATTCTTCTTACGCCGGCTGCACCAAGTGCCTCGGCGCACTACAAAAGGTAATTTTAACTGTTTTTATTCCTTCTTTTGTTCGTCAAAGGACATCTGAATCTGTGGGGAATGTTGGTTGGTAAACACCAAGAAGAGTAATTGCTCTGCCTTCCTTCATGTCCTTCATGTTTCGCTTGTCTTGGTCTAATGGGTGTCATAAATTCGAGTCACGAATGAACTCTGGAACTATTTATTGCCAACATTTTCGGAGCCGATAACCATTCAAGCGGCTCCTGATTCATTTGGATCTTCACCTCATTCTTTCCCCACTGTTTTAATAATGATGAACATGCCCTTAAAGTTTTTTTTTGTATGAGAAATTATTTTTTAATTTACATTTTGCGTTCAGGCATAGGTGTCAACAGGATAATAAAGATGTAGAACTCGTAGGAGAGTGTTTTTGGAGTAGTGGAGGTCGATTACTTTGCCTCTTTTTGACAGAAAGCTAAGGTTTTCTGGTAGACCTGAGAAAGAGACCTCACAAAGGCTCATCCCTTTGGCTATCCTTTTTCACATTGCAAACATTATTCAAGCTCCAGCTGCTGCTGCTAAAAATTCATCGGTCTTAAATTTATTCAACCAGTATTTGTCTAAAATGACCTTGTGTTTGGTGTCTAATTGCAGCTCAAAGCAGGGCACAAAAATGGAACAAGAAGAGAGGTTGAGCACCAAGATGAGAGAGCCAGCCGGATGTTCGACAAGGACTGCCAGCTGATGGGGCTGACATGGCTTCTCCAGCGCAACAAGACGGCCTACATCCCCACCGTCTCCGCCGTGCTCAGAGCCATAATGTACAGCGCCCACCCGCACGAGTCCAAGTGTAGCCCAGATCAAGAGAACATGCCATTGGCCGTCGATTCTCTGCAGTTCGACAAGGCTGAGTCTTCTTCACCACCTTTGACACTGTCTTGGACTTGGGGTGGTTGGAGGATTACCTTTCTACCCCTAGTATTATTGTTGGGGTCTCTCGGTCTGTTTGGCTAGCCTGTCAGTCAGGGCTCGGTGTCCTTGGCTTTCTGGGTAATAGTCTTTTTGGGACGGGGTTCACGTGAAGATGTGAAGGCGGAGCAGCGGAAGAGCTAGGGGACAAAGGGGCAATGAAGGGTCTGTTTTTGTCTTTTAGCACACTGTAAATTTTCAGACTCCGCCTTTCCGAATGCAGTCCGAGAAGATAGCTTAAAATTATCATTCTGCTGCACCAGCAGTTGTTCCATTCTTTCCTTGTGCAACATGCAAACTCATTTAACTTCAGCTGCGAAAGGAGAAGGAGAAAAGAAACAGTCGAAGTGATTAACAAACAATCTTTTTATTTGGCTTGCCTGCAAAATTTAACTTTTTATTGCACAGTTAGAAGAGATTGACAATAACTTGAGAAGTGTGAAACGATAATTTTAGAAGATGGCACCTTTTTGGGACTCATGATTCAAGAAAAAGTGTTGGAGGGTGGAAAAGGAGAATCTTTCTCGCCTGTGTTGTTTTTTGTTTGGAGCAACTTCAAATTTCAATGGCGACGAATCCCCAAGGCTGAGTATGTTGGTCGTTTAATTAGTATGTAAACATTGAACGCTGCAATGGACTAGTAATAAAAGGAATATTTTATAGCGGTGCCATTGGTGATTGTGAACAACTGGAGGCGTAACATGTTCAAGGAATCAAGGGAGAGAATTCCGGTTGGATGTTTGTCGCTATTTATACTGGAAGCACCCTCACGGGAATATCAGAAACATTTAGACTGTACTTGGTTTATATTAGGAATTTTAATTTCGGAATTAATTTTGGTTTGAATGTAAAATTGGAACATGGTGCAAACAAAACAATCACATAATTGTCGCATCATCTGGTTTTGTATAAGATACAACAATTGTTGTCACACGACATCTCTTCCAGAAGGGAGGCACAGCTCTGAAATTTTTCTATTAGGGTCAATTGTGAAATGAGAAAAAAAAATATTTGTGAAATTTGGGAATGTGTGTTTTGATTGATGGATAAAATATTCGTGAGTAGAGAAATTTGAAGAAAATATTATTTTATATTAAAATGATGGATTTAAAGTTGTTAAATGTATTGAAATTTGGAAAGTTAGAAAATAATTTGGGAAAAAAGGTTACTAAACTGAACTGATGGTTAATGTTTTCAAAATAAAAAAGAGTCCATTTATTTATCACATATATAAAAAAATACATACTTAAATGTACTATTAATTAACTAATTAATCTAATAAATTAAAAGACTAAAATATCATTCGTAAAATTTTATTAAAAGAATAAATTTGATATTTTTATGATATGTATTTTTCTCCTGTATGATTAATAGACACCAATGTCAAAAAAGTGTATATTATCACTGGCGTTTCTTTCTGCAGATACATCATGACTACTTACTTCCACACCACCCAACCCCATCACTTGCAATTGCAACATATTGACTTTCTTGTCAGAGGTTTTCCTAACAATGTCCATTTATCGAGTTTCTTTTCTTCATGGGTGAGCTCAGTGAAATCAAAAAAACAATTTGGGAATTTTGGAATCGTGTGTTTTGATTGATGGATAAAATATTTATGAGTAGAGAAATTTGAAAAAAAATATTATTTTATATTAAAATAATGGATTTAAGGTTGTTAAATGTATTGAAATTGAGAAAGTTAGAAGAAAACAATTTGAGAAAAAAGGTTGTTGAACTAATGGCAAATGACCTCAAATTCAAGCTAAATATTATAGGGTTTTAAACTTAAGTTTTTTCGGGTGATCAACTGATTTTTTCGCTCATCCTTTTCCACGTGAGTAGGATTGCGTGATTCAACGTTTTCTACGCGGACCTCAAGCGAATAGGACCAAAGTGAATTTAGTTATTCACGTGAGTAGCCCCTCGTTATTCACCTGAAGTTGTGTGTTGCGCACGACAGTCCACACATAGTTCTGCGAGGCACACAGATGTGTACACAAATAAGTGCACAATATAATTGACACACTTCCATTTTATGTTGATCTAACTAGGTAGTGATGTCGATCTAATTAGGTAGTGATGCCAATCTAAACAACTCATCATGTTGATCGTCATTTTATGCACATCAATCAAGTATGTATGTAGATCTAATAAGGTAGTCATGTCGATCTAACAAGATAGTGATGTCGATCCAACCAACTCATCATGTTGATCACAATTTCATGCTGATCAATCAAGTATGTATGTCGATCTAAACAACTCATCATGTTGATCACCATTTTATGTTGATCAATCAAGTATGTATGTCGATCTAATAAGCTACTGATGTCGATATAACTAGGTAGTGATGTCGATCTGAACAACTCATCATCCTGATCTAACAAAGTTGTGTGCGACACACAGATGTGCGCACAAATAAGTGCACAATATAATTAACACACTTCCATTTTATGCCGATCTAACTAGGTAGTGATGTCGATCTAAACAACTAATCATGTTGATCACCATTTTATGCTGATCAATCAAATATCTAAACAAGTCATATGCCGAATTCACACCCCACCCTTCAATTTTATGGGCCCCTCAAACTTGAGCTCTCATTACTTACTTTTCGCACTCACCTCTCAAACCCTTAGTTATTAGGTGAAAAACTCATCCCCTAATTTTTAAGTTTGAAACCCCTATTGCCTGCCTTTGTTTGAGAAAATTCTATTTTCTTTGACTCTTGGTCTGTTAAGCACCTATCCTGTGCAGGACGTCTCCAAATGATAAAAATCATTATTTTTAGGTTTGAGAATTATTGGGCTGCGGTCTTCCCTATTCTTAAGGAGATTCTGGATACCATTTGAGTCTAAATGCAAAGCTTTTTTGTGGTCAATTTATCCAAAATCTAAAAGAGTAGTTATAACACTACGTGGGGAATACAAACCTAACTGCGACCCTTACTGTGGTTTAGGTCGCAGTAAGTCCATTTGCGTAGTAAATGGCGCAGTTGTTGGCGCAATAGGAATTTACTACGGCCTTGGCCGTGGTAAGGCCGCGGTAATTTTTTTATGGTTTAAACTCTCTTTTCTCTTCATCCACCGCACAATTAACCTTCTTTCTTCTCCTCCTTTCTTTCTCCACCATTCTTCTTCATCTTCTCTGTTCTTCTTCTTCTTTTATGTTTTTTTTTTCTTCTTCTTCTTCTTCTTCTTCTTCTTCGCCGCTGCTCAACCATATATCGTTGCTCCACTACCGCCGATGTCGCCGCAATTTGGTCACCATTCATCTGAAATCTGGGTTTTGCTGGAATTGTGGATGAATCCGGATGAATATATTCATATATTCATCCGGATTCATTCACATTTTTTTAAATAAAAAATCTTTCTACTGCGGCCATACCCGCAGTTAAGGGCCTAACTGCGATCATTTTTACTGCGGCATCTACTACGGCTCATCCTGCAGTGCTTACTGCGGCTCTACTGCGTGGTGGGCCGCAGTAGAGCCCATTTCCTCGACGTAGTGTAAGGTGCGCATGCGCACCCTATGCACATAAGACTTTATAGGAATTACATTCCTACCACCGTTCTACCATTCTCAACGGCGATAGCCGTTGGAACACGATTAAACTTAATCCTTCCACCAACTTCTGAGTTCTGAGCCTGCTTCCATCGCCTCTGACAACACTTCCGTCGTTTTCGACATCGTTCTGCAATTTTTGACGAAGTTTTTATTGGAATCCACAAGGTTTCGTCACTTCCGACGACGCTTTTATCATGAACTTCATATTTGTTTCTAAAAATTAAACTTGCCCAACTCAACAACTTAAAGAACACTAGAATTTGTCATCTATTAAATTCCATAATCACCAAACTTACAAACAATGAAAAATTTAAATTTTTGACTTAACAGATTGCTCACATGTGACAGGGTTTCAATTTGGAGCCCTTCTACTTGTTGCATGTGTAGGCTTTGGAGGTAGCAAATGAATCAAGAGATCATCTCATTTTCTGTTGCCCTTAGTCTGCCAAAGTCCTTATTGTTGCATTAGCTGTTGTTAAGCTGTTTTCACCCCCGTTGCTTTGGGTCAAACTGTTAAGTGGATTATGAGGGTAGCCAAAGGGAGAACCTTGAAATCAAACTTGAGAAAGAGTCTTTTTACTTCTATCATTTATGTTATATGGCTGGAGAGGAATTCAAGAATTTTTTCCAAGGTTTCGGCTCAACCTTCAGCAACTGTGGATAGAGCCATTTTGAAAGAGTCTTTTTGCCTCTATCATTTATGCTATATGGCTGGAGAGGAATTCAAGAATATTTTCCAAGGTCTCGGATCAACCTTCAGCAACTGTGGCTAGAGTCATTTTCTTGGTGCAGGAGACGAATCCCCACTTTTTGTTTTTAAAAAAAATGACCTCAAACCATCCCTAGTAATTTTGACACTAACCAAAAATCCAATAATAACCATACCATCACGGTCCTTATATGGTACACCCATGTGTCCTACACATATCGATCTACTAGTCCCAAAACAAGGAAGCGGAACTCAGCCCAAGCCCACCTAAACATTGCAATGTCGATATACCCCTAGCCACATTCTCACCGCGTTCTCCTCCCTTTTTCTTTTTGGCTTCTAGCTTAATTTTTAAGTTCTAATTTCACGTACGTGTATTTGGACACTTTCACCTTTATTTCGACATTTCTACATCTTCTTCTTGACTGTTTTTAATCAGTATTTGTGCAAAGATCAAACATTTTAACTAGCAATTATATGGAAAATGTAACTATCCTTTCCCTAAAATGAGATAACACAATAATAGTAGATAGAAGTGTCTAAAATAATAGATTAAAATGTCTGAAGAAGTTTATAAAAATGTATGTGAATACGCAATGCTAGAAAGATGATGTAGAAGTGCATAAAATAATAGATAAAAGTGTCTAAAATAATAGAAGAAAATGTCCAGATGATGTAAAAGTGTACGAACTAATAGATAGAAGTGTCGAAAAAATAGATTAAAATGTCTAAAGAAACTTATGAAAATGTATGACAAATATGTAATGTCAGAAAGATGATGCGGAAGTGTCTAAAATGATAGATAGAAGTGTCTAAAATAATAGGCGAAAGTGTCTGAAAGATGACATAGAAGTGTCTAAAAAAATAGATTAAAATGTCTAAAGAAGCTTATGAAAATATATGAGAAATATGCAACGTCAGAAGATGATATAGAAGTGTATAAAATAATAGACGAAAATGTCGGAAAGATGATTTAGAAGTGTCTAAGCTAATAGGTAGAAGTGTCTAAAAAAATAGATTAAAATGTCTAAAGAAACATATGAAAATGTATTAAAAATATGCAATGTCACAAAGATAATGTATAAGCGTCTAAAATAATAGATAAAAGTGTCTAAAATAGAAGTGTCTAAAATAATAGGTAGAAGTGTATAAAAGATAACGAAGAGGTGTGTAGAAAAATAGAAGTGTCTAAAATAATAGATTAAAATGTCTAAAGAAGTTTATGAACATGTATGAGAAATATGCAATGTAAGAAATATCTGCAGAAAGTGTCTAAAATAATAAATGCAAATGTAAAATATTACGTAGAAGTGTCTACAACAATATATAAAAATGTCTAAAATGATATATTAGTGGATTAATTTTAAAAAAGAAAGCGGTACAGGTGAGTTCGACGGCGGAGCTCTCCGGAGCCGGCAAGATCGTGTCGAGATCGCCTCGGATGGTGGCGGAATTGGGCAGGAAAGTTCACTAGAGGCCGGCGAGGGCGTTTCCGGCGGTGGGGAGCTCGTCGTCGGCGCTTGGTGGAGTAATTGGAGCCTCGGTTGGAGTGGCTTAGTGCAAGTTTGGCTCTCGGACCTCCGTGGCGGGTTTCTTTGGAATTGGTAGAGATTTGAGGTCTTTGGCGGTCGAGAGTGTCGTGTTGGAAAGTGGTGCTGGAAGCTTTACGTAGCCGGGGTTGAAGGCGCAGCCAAGGTGGAGGAAGGCTCGACGAAGACGTGGAATGGCGATTGATCTGAAGGAGGGTATATTAATAAAACACATTTGGTATGCGTAGGTACGCATATGCGCACCTTAAAATCAATAATACCATCAGAAGAAAAAAGAGCATTTGGATCGGAAAACTATAGAGCCCATGAATAAAATTGTTACTGGGCCCTGGCCCAGGCCCATATAATCTCACTTGAGAGTTGTATCCAACTTGGCCGTGAAATAGAATGCTGCAATGAAAGAAAAGCGAGAAAGAATGACTACAGTCGGGCCTTTTATTGATTTCAACAACAGCGTGTGGTGTTTAGGTACGTCAGTTTCGTACCGGTATCGGTCAAAAACGGTACCGTTTAAATCAATTGCGTGTCGATGACCGTGCTGCGCATGGTCATTTCGGTTTGTCTTGGTATCACGGATGAAATGATGAAAATGACGGTCGTAGCGTAATTGTAAGAAATTTAAAATTTTAAGGTTAAAATTGTAAAAAATGGTAGTCTTAGGTTGGTGTTATCTTGATATTACTACATCATTTTCTTTGGTAGTGGACTTTTGGATTTACTTAAAAGCTTCATCAAATAATTTGCGGACAATTTATTGTTAAAACTTCATTAATATTTTGTTGTTTTTTATGTTTATATTAATTATTGTATATAAATATAAATATTTTTATATATTTATGGACCGGTACAATATTTCCGATGGGTCCGAAATATCTCCGATATACCGGTACTATCTCGTACCGTTTGTAAAACGGTACGATATCTGGTACAATATTTTACACAATGGTACACACACTACATGGCTTGTTAGCCATGTCCCCAGACGACCATGGTTTCCTGTATCTCAACACAAGAATCCATGGAAGATTCGATTGATAGACTCAGCGGTATATGAGTAGGGGTGGCAATCGGATGGATAATCCATGATTAGCTCATATCCATGAACCGCAAACCATGGTTTTTTCGTATCCGCGGTTTGCGATTACACTATCACGGATAGGAATTAAAATCTGTATCCGCAAACCGCGGGTATCCGCGGTTATCGGTTAGCTCTTTGAAAGACACTCACACCCACAAACACGCTTCATCGGGCTTCACGCGAGCGGGGCGCGAGGCACACCGTTAGGCCTCACTTAATGTGCCTCACTAATCTTATGGGCTTGGCTTGCGGTTTGTAGGTATCCGCAAACCGCAGTAGTGGATAACAGCAGTGCGGATACGACATATCCGTAATCCGTAACGCGAATTAACGGATGCAAAAATAACCGTATCCATGAACCCGCGGATAAAAACGCAGTTAAAACCGTCATCGACGGGCGGTTATCCGCGGGTTGCGGATACTATCCGTCCGGTTGCCACCCTTATATATGAGAAACGTGTATAGTGCATGATCAATGTTCTCAAGAAGCAACGCATTGTTTCAGAAGAAACCTCAACAAGCCTTTAGGGTTCCTCATCACGAGGAGCCATGAGCCGAGTCCTTTCTCCTAATTAACGGTTTACTAGCACCGGGAGATCAAGATTATGCTGCGATGCATAAACAAACCATAAGAATGAGACGATAACTATTACCTTCCTTTTAATTCGTATGCGGTTGAAACGACATACAGTACCATGTTTATTTCTGGTAGATGAAGCGACGAATTAAAGAGCAACAGAAGCGGATGGATGGATGCAGTAAATTAACGCCCCACAAAATCGAATTTGAGGTTCCATAAACGATGATGTGTGTGCCCTTTTGCTTGGTGATCTCTCGATCATGAGGCGTAGCCCCGAAATAATCTGCCTTGTTTTGCGACGATCGACTGAACCAGAGAACTTGGGGTTGGTTGCTTGTTCTATATATCCACATCTATGGTGATGAATGAATTCGGAGAATATATATTCACGATTGCCCATCCATCATTCCTGCGCCCTCTGATCGGAAACAATCCCAAATTGGGCACTGCCACTGTTCCATTCCATCAAAGGACAACTCTTTAAACGCGCCCTCCCAATTCGGGTCGGGTCACATGGCAACCTCAGTACAGCATTTTCAAACGTCTGTTCTGTACGCTTCTGTTGTTCCCCAGAAATTCAAAGCTTTCTTATGGAAATATTTCCTAGATGGCTGCTCGTCTGGTCTGACTGGACAACAGTGAAACAATAGACGGTCTGGTCTCTTCTCAGCGTGTTTGTTTGTACATCACCAAGGCAATCGAAAACCTTAGAAAGAAAGCTCTGCTGCTGGGTTTGAGGGCTGCCAGTTTTTCTTTTCTACGTATAAACACGATCACTTGATAAGCATTATCAATGTCATAACCAACATACCAGAATGACATTTTACAACTGCATTTTACATGTAAATGTTTGCATTTACAGGCTGTTCACGCCCAATTCCAGAACCAAAACTGACTTGAATCTCAGGGGAGCTAGTTTATTATGCCCACCATGGAGCATCGCCGGTTCTGAAATCTGTTTCAACCCATGGTACAAACAGAACTTTCCCATCATCCACATCCGCATGAGCCAACGCTAGTGACTGCAAACACAAAGACATGGTCATCAGCACAAACAAGAGCCAGAATTAAGGAATAAAGATGACATGGGCGTTCAAAGTTTAAACGTATAGAAACATGATTCAAGATCTTTCGGTGGACCACCGTACATGGAATCTAGAATGACTCACAGCATGAAGCTTGACCATTTCGATACATTACCCTTCAAGCTTGCAAAACCAAGAATTAACTTACCAAAGGCGCAGGTCCTCTGACGACTCTTCCTTGATCATTGTACTGGGAGCCATGGCAGGGGCAAATGAACTTATTCTCAGCCTTATTCCATGGCACCACGCACCCAAGGTGTGTGCACACAGCGTTGATACCATATGTGGCAAGAGTTTTATCGTTCTCCACAACAAGGTAGGTTGGATCTCCCTGAAATTCAGAGATCCCAATTAACATGAATTCACTAGGAGGATGTTCACTTATTAAGTATGACAGAGCAACAATAAAAGAGGCTGGCTACTTTTGGTTTTTGTACATGGTTTAACCACTTACCTTGAGTCCTTGAGTCAGCGTTCTGTCCCCAGGACCGTGAGTCTTGAGCCACTCTGCTGCAACGATGTCATTCCCAATAGCATCTTTGGCGATAGTACCTCCAGTACCACCTCCTCCACTGTAACCACATATCAACAGATACGAATTATAAATTCAGAGTAACAAACTACAACAGCCATGAAACATTAATCTTTCAGTGCCTGCCTCTGATCAATTTATTGGCTACAAAATGGAGGAAGAGCATTTCAACTAAGGGTAGGTGAAGGCAATTCAGGATCAAATAACCTAAAATCAACCCGCTACATACATAGCAGGCATAAAAACGAAATCATGGAGTACTAGTATTAAACAAGGAATTAACAAGAAGAGAAATAAGAAGCAGGTCGGGAAGTGAAGGTACCCAGGTGGAGTTAAGAAGTTGGCATAAGGGACCAGCATGAAACCGGTGGGGAGGGAAATAGCCCCAAGAAGCAGGAGATTCATGAGCTTCCTCTTCTCCATATCGGGCACTCTATCTGCTGAAATGCTGGTGGCCTGACAAGTCACCCTCATGCCCTTTCCCTTGGTACTCAGCATCCTTGTGGTGGGCTTCGTGAGCAGGGCACGAGAAGGACATAAAAACCCGCTCTTGCTCGAGCATAACTGCTGTTCAACAACGCACTACTAATTAGCATGCATGATCGGAGAGAGAGAGAGACAGACAGAGTGTGTGTGTGGAGTGATGAGAGATGACCTGCGATGGGCAGATAGTTGAGGAAGCCATGGATGAAGCAGCAATTGGCGTGTGTAGTCCAGAGGAAGATGATGAAATGGTAATACTAATGGCAATGGAGCGAGAAGGGTGGTGGGTTTTGAAGCAATAACGACCAGTGACCACAATGCCATTAACTGGATAAGGCGCCCCCTATAAGCCACATGTCCGGTCCGGAGAAATCTATTAGAACGAGATACCGATCTCACGCGCTTTTGTTGGGGTCATGGGCCACTTGGACTGTCCCAGACAAACTGGGCTCATGAGCCTTTATGGTCCAAGTGTCCCAGCCCCTCGAAAATTGGGCCACTTAAGCTTTCAATGGGCCAGCTTATACAGCGATGGGCTTCAACCACCTCAAAAACTGATGGTACATGATCATATTTTCGATTTTTTTATTTTTTTTTGTCATCATCAGTTATTCTCCTTCATATCTTAATCTTAGCATCAATCAAATATTACCGATTTACGTTTGTTAATGCAATTTTCTTCAATATAAGCAATTGAAATTTTATGAAATCATTTACGACTTTTTTTATAAAAACATGGTAAAAAGCACAAAAATACCCGACCATTTGTCACAAAATGGCCACTGAATATTTTAGTTGGCCGAATAAAACATTGAACTTTCGAAATTGTACTAAATTCATCATTGCGTCTGACTATTGATGATGTTTCAGGCGGAAAAATAACGCGAATTCAGCGAAAAGTTAAACATAAAGTGTCTCTAAGTGTCCAATTAAAAAAAACATGTTAAAAGATTGTCAAAGGGAAAGTTAGAGCGTCGTAAGGGTAAGGGAAACAACGTGATATTCTCTTAATGTATGCATTTTGTTTTAATCGAACACTTCGAGATATTTTTTGTTTAACTTCCTGCTCAATCAACGTCATTTTTCCACCTGAAACATCATCAGAGCTCAGGTGCAGTGGCTAAACCGAATAAAATGTTCAGTAATCGATTTGTGATAAACTAGAAAGTTCAGGGATTTTTTTGTGGTTTTTGCCAAAAATCATTTAGTGCCAAATTGTTTTCAAGGCTCACTTTTATAGTTTAATTTACAATTCTATCTTCAAAAGTTTACATGTAACACTGACCCTTCATATTATCATTAATGTTCCTTTGGGTGTTCCTTTGGGTATGTTTAAAAAACCACACACCTAAATATACTATTTAATTAACTAACACACCTAATTAAGCTACTTACCTAAAATACAAAAATACACTTCCTAAATAAAATTAGACTAACTATCCTCCCCCACCATTGTTGTGCCGCCGCCGCCTCTGCAACCGCCACAATCGCCACTGCAACCGCACCACCGCCAACACCAACATGGCGGTGGACACCACCGCCGCCGTTGCTGCCGCTGCCACTGCATATTCTGGAACAAGAATTTCAAAAATTATTTCCATTTTTTCGTTAACTCATAATCAATTCCATAGTGTTTAAAGTGAAACAAAATATTGTCTATTACAAGAAATTTTACCGTTTAATTAGTCATTTTACACATTTCTATAGTGTTTATTAGAAAAAGATATATTGTCTGAATAAATATTGTAAATTATCTAACTAACCAAGTATATGTTATAATAGATTATAGTATCTACTGTAAAGTGTTATAATGTCTAAATTAATACTGAAAATTGTATTGCTAACAAAATATGAGAATATGTGATAATAGTCTATAGTGTCTAATGGAAGTGTTATAATGTCTAATAAATTTTAGAAATTGTTTAAATGAATTTCGAAACTGTCTGAATTAAATTGTAGAGGTGTTGCTGCTAGTCTTATCTTGGATCATCTTGTTCCATCCAGATCCGAGATCATCGGAGACCAAGACCGATCGTTTTTTGGCTTCATGGCAAGCCGATCTGGCGCTAGGGATCGCGAGATCTGGTGAATCTTTCGATATTCACGTTATCGTCACCTATCCGCCACGAGGATTCATTAGCAAAGAGGAAAATAGGATATCTGAGGCGAGATTTGAGTAGACTCTCACTCTATTCGCGTCCGCTAGATCTTGCCGCAGGCCTTGCTCCTCTATCTCGCTGTAGATCTCACCGAATCTGGATAAGCGCCAACTCGTCGAGCCTTCCTCAGCAGCAGATCGTGGTGGCCGGAGGATTTTTAGATCTGGCCGTCATCGTCGCTAGTATATCACAAAATCGGACGATCTCGACAACGCAATCTCCATAATCAGATGAAGAAAGGCGGCCGATCGTGATAGCTTCGAGACAGAGATTACGACACCTTCGAAATGAAAATCAGACGATCATACAGATCTTTCGTATGACGACGAGCAATCCGAGCAGCGACGAAGTGGCTGGGCAAAAAGCTAGGAGGTTCACTGGAGATACAAATCAATCAGAGAGCTAGCGTTGCGACTGCACAATGAAACTTCAATTGGGGAAGAAGGATGACATTTGTCTATTAAAGGGTAACGACGGAGTGGTTGGGCAAAAAGCTAGGAGGTTCACTGGAGATACAAATCAGAGAACTAGCGTTGCGACTGCACAACGAAACTTCAATTGGGGAAGAAGGATGACATTTGTCTATTAAAGGGTAATTTAGACTTTTGACTGGTAGGAGTTTTAACATGTATGAGGTACATAGATGCAGCCCAGATACACACGTCGCTACTCTGAACGCTATTTCCATATGTTAGAGTTGAATATTGTCAACAAATTATTATTTGTATGATCATGTTTCGACTAATTATATAACTTACAATTTAGATGTTGCTACTATTCATGAATAGTTATCTTGAGTTTTTGTTGGAAATGATTGGGTGTACGTTGTTTTATTTTTTTTATAGAAGAAAAAATTCTTTTATTTAGCTTTTATTATTTAAGTATTAGCACAAAGACCCATAAATCTTCATTTCTTATACTCCCTTCGTTCGACTATAATCCCTACTCAATCTCATATTTCTATTTTATTCTATTCGGAAACACATTTATTTCAATAAAGGTCACAATATTTTGAATAAGTTTAATCCAAGATAATATTTTTAAATTTATAAAATCCAAAGAAGCGATTTTCAAAATTAAGGATTTTATTTTTGTGTGAAAATTACTCTTTTTTTTGACAAAGAGGGTAGGTAATTGGGAAGAATTTGAATACAAAACCTCCACCGTCCTTTGGGGCTTAGTCGCTAGACTAGATACTCAAAACTAATTACTCTTCTTTTTTAAATGCTTTAAATCTACACATAAACACTATAAAATATTGAAATATCTCATAATACACTGAATAAAGTTGTAGGATAAATACACTTAAGAAATATATACGGGTAGCCGCATTCTGAACCGCACAAAAACCATAAACCGAATAAATCGCACTTAGTATACCCGCACTCGGCGGAACAAATACTAACTTAATTCTCACTATCATTTCCGAGTCGAACCGTGAACACCCTCACTTTTTCAACTGTTCTCTTCCATCGATTCATCTCCCGTCCCATACTTTTCTTTCCTTCCTCTACTTTCTACTTTAACCCCCACCTAAACGCAATGTCTCTCAGTTCCTCCTATTTCTCTCCTAAATCTGAAGCTTCTCATATACTCTAGCGATCTAGCAAAGCAAGCAATGCAAGAGGGGTAGTTGATGCGAGGAATGTGTCGAGGGACCGTGGGTGGTTTAATCTCTACCATCGTTTCTTCATTTTGCCGGTAAATCACTCTTAACTTTCTATTTTTTCAAGTTTAATTAGTCGGTTTTTAAAATTCAATTTTTAAAGCTTTTTGCACCTCTTCACATAAGTTTTTTTTATCAGGTTCAATCACTACGTGGGTGAAACGGACTTACCGCGTCCCCAGCGGTAGTGCCGCAGTAACAACCGCGGGGAGGGCCGCGGTAATTCCCGCAGTAAATAGGGGCGCGGTAGAGGCCTTACCGCGCACGAAACCGCAGTAATACCCAAAAAACCAAGAAATTTGAATATTCGGATGAATATTCATTCGAATTCATCCACAAAACCCAGAAATTTGAAATTCATCTGAAGAAGAAGAAGTAAGAAAGAAAGAACGAAAGAAAGAAAGAACAGAGAAGAAGAAGAAGAAGAAGAAGAAGAAGAAGAAGAAGAAGAAAAGAAAGAAAGAAAGAAAGAAAGAAGGAAAAGATGAAAAAAAAAATGGGAGGAGAAAAAGAAAGAAAGAAAGAATGAAAGAAGGAAAGAAAAAGAAAGAAGGAAAAGATGAAAACGGGAAGAAATAAGGAAAGAAAGAAAGAAGGAAAGAAATAAAGAAGAAGAAAGAAGAAAACGAGAAGAAGAAGAAGAAAAAAGGAAAGAAAGAAGAAGAAAACGGGAGAGGATGAAGGATGAAGATGAAATGAAAATGAAGATGAAGAGAAAGAAAACGGGTGAAGAAATTAAAAATAAATCTTACCGTGGCCTTACCGCGCAAAGGGCCGCGGTAAATGTTCGAAGCGAGCTGGCAGCGAACGTTACCGCGGCCGTACCGCGCCTTCGGCCGCGGTAAATGTGGCTCGCTGCCACTTTACCGCGTCCAACATTTTACCGCGGTCTTTTGCGCGGTAAAGGCCGCGGTAAAACGTCTTATCGCGGCCTTATGCGCGGTAAAGTCCGCGGTAAAACGTGTATTATCAACGTAGTGAATTATGTCAACATTGAAGTTTTGTGGACAATTGAAGGAGTAACAACTATTACATGCTTTGATAATTTGTGAAAAACCATTATAACGGATGCAGGTATTTGACATCGTCACGAAACACGAGAAAACTGCACCTTGTTAACTTACGATATCTGAAAAACATGGAATGTGGTACTAGTAGTTACAAACCAAAGAAGTTACAAACAAAAGAAGTCGAGTAACAATACCGTCCGGTAATTAATAAAAAAGGATTGGAATATTACAAGGATTATTTTGTGATTGGTCTGAGTATATTATTGTGATAATTATAAGGTTTGAAGTAGTCAAGTATGAAGTTAGCTAGATTTTTTTAGGGAGTAAATTACAAATACTCGGGTTATTGAAATCTTCAGTTTGTACTATTTGTGATCTTAGTTGACAGTTAAGAATTTTAGGGTTAACTACTCTTCCCATCACTAATATTTATAACTCTAGTACTTCAACCACCAACATTTAATTTATCTTCTTTCTCCCTTCTCAACTGGCCACTCACACCAGCCGTCATTGTCGCATGACCACCAGAGCAACATGGATAAACTTAGGCCATAGCGACTCATGCGAAACGATGATGTCGCGATGCCGATGTGCCCAGACCGACGCTTGACTATTTTGAGGAATAGTTAGTGCAATTAAAGCTAAAATCATTAATAGTCAACTAAAGCCGCAAACTGTAAAGGGAGATAATTGAAGGTTTCATTATTCTTAAAGGGTTACTGAAGATTTTGAAAATAGAGTGAGTAAAGGCTTAGTTCAAGTGAAGATGTGGAAAAACATTTCCAGAAATTATTTGAAATTCAAACGCAAGTCAAATTTAAATTGTTAAAACTAGATTTAAAAGTTCCTCAATTCACATCAATGTCACTATAAATTATTCATTTTGACAGAGTAACAAGGGTGAAATAGTTAAAACATTACTATTCCAATCATTACTCTTCCGGCCTTTCACCTTGAAATTGGTAAAAGCTGTAAATTTTCATCCACCTGAAACACAACCAAATTGAAGATTTCATTAAATGTTTTGTAATTTACCCTTTTTTTTTGTTTTGCAAGTCTTGAGTGGATATGTGGTGAGTAGTGAATTAAGACTTTCATGACTTGTAGCAGTTACTGGGTTGTTGTGCTCATGAAAGCTAATTTGCTCGGCTCTTGTCTTTTATTTCTACTCATGTCCGGCCCCCAAGTCCATTAATTCAAACCATTTTCAGCCTTTTTAATACTGTACTTGATGGATGACTAGACTCCCAGACCACTTAAATAAAGTTCTAATCACCTAGAATTTTTGTTCATATGTAGAATGCCGTCCATGAAACGGAGAGAGTGCCCCGCGTGCGATAGTATTTTGATATATTGACTTGGTAGGATAATTAAAGTAAGAAAATTTAGCTCTTTTTTTTTTTGAAAAAAAAGGCAAATAGCTTTATTAATGGAAACAAAGGACCAACCCCTCCGAGGAGGAGAGGCCGATACAATACATGAAACTCACAGCAGCTACAAATGGAAAAAGTTACAGAAAGGAGCCAAGAGCATCAATGGGGTTAAGAACCCAAGCTGACCATGAACATTTAAAACCACTCTATCTATTCGAGATCCATAAATAAGAGAGCCATTAGATCGAATCCAACAATATAGCAGGAAAGGACACCTTGTTGTTCCTATCATTCCAAATAACGCATGCATAAATTTTGTGGATCGAAATCCAACCCAAATTTTGCAATCTACTGAGGTTGTGTGTGGCTGCATCTGAAAGAACTTCAAAAATGTCTGAGCAAGTGAATATACCTCTATGACACCATGAGAACACGTCTTGCCAAATTTGTAAAGCTGGGGGACATCTGATGAGTGAATGGGCAACAACCTCAAGAGTATGAGCACATCGTGGACAATCCAGCGAAGGAAGAGGAACACCACAACGAGCAAGTTAGACATTTGTGGGCAGACGATCATGTGTAGCACGCCAGCAAAAGATGTTTACTTTGTGCGGGATCCAATCTGTCCAAGAGGTGCTTTGTGCTCCAACATCAACATTTAATCTCACCTGGTCAATTAAAATAGAAAGGGAAGAGACAGAGAAAACTCCAGAAGAGTCAAGCTTCCAGGACCAAGAATCAGGATGATCGCTGGATAAGCTCGCTGACTACAGCAGCTCAATTAACCTTTCCAACTCAGAAGAGGACCTAGCTCTTTCTATATTTTGTCTCCCTCCTTTGAAGTATTAGATTTTCTTCATTCCTAAATATTTGATCCAATAGTTTTTGTTGTTGTACAATATTTAATCTATAACTTTTTTCATGAATTTTTATACATTTATAGTTTAGTAATTTATATGCATATTATAATTGGCAACATAGCCTTTCTAAATATATTTTATTGGATTTTTTTTCATTATTTATCACAGTAAACATTTAAGTCAAACATTGAATTTTAAAACTTAAATATGAAAGTTAAATGGATATGATAGTCTTGTTCCTAAGCAGACCGAGCTGCCACATGCTGGGAGTGATGATCTGCTATTGGAGGAGTAGTCTGCAAGAGAGAAACAGAATACTCAGGAGTAGAAAGAGGAGTGATGATGTGCAGATAGGGTGTACATTTCTCAAGTCTCCTTTTTACATGAGTTGAAGGAGGGCGGTTGCCTCCGGTGCGTCGTGATCGTGGGCACATTTATGGAAGGCAGGATGCTCACTGAGATCGTGGGAGCAGTTATGGAAGGTGGGGACGCTCCCCGAAATCGTGGCTGATTTGGCGGGATCTTGTGTAGAGCCCTCAGGGCTAGTTCTAAGTTACCAAGCGTGGAGACCTCGCGCGGCGAGGGGTCGCGGACGGAGGCCCTCCCTCCTTGTGGATTAAGACAATCATGTTTTAAGTCAAAGACGTGGTGGAAGTTAAGTGAAATGGCAGCGGGAGAGGAACCCCCTCGCGGTGAGCTGTGGCGAGGGGAGTGTCTTCGCGGGTGACACCCCTTGGGGACGCCTGTGCCTTAGGTGGAATTTCTCAACAATGAGGATGTTGGGCTTGCATGATGGGCCGTGACCTGGGGACCTGCTCGACCGATTGGGCCGCTATACCAAGATAAAATATTTGAGAGCATAGGGACTAGGGGTGAGTTCGAGCCGAGCCGAGCCCGAGCCTAGCAGGTTCGAGCTCGGGCTCGTGAAATTCGGGCTCGGCTCGAACTCGATCGAGCCCGATAATTCAAGCTCGAGCTCGACTCGATGGTTCGTGAAGGGTAGTATCGTAATTTTAGACGAGCTCGTTAAGGCTCGCGAACCCTTACGAGCCGAACGTTTCGAGCTCGACTCGTTTATTATTCGAGCCTCAAAATCGGCTCGAGCTCGAGGCTCGTGAGACTCGGCTCGTTGGACTCGTTAAAGCTCGAGCTCGAGTAAAGCTCGAGCTCGGCTCGGCTCGAATCGTTTCACACCCCTAATAGGGACTATATCTTATGATTCTGTTATCTGATTTTGACCATTTTAAAAAAGTTATAAAGCGTAGAGATAAAACTTGTATTTGTATAGGGATCTTTTCTGAAGTTTTCTCCTTTTTAAAAAAAATATAGACCAAGTGTGTATTTTTATATACAAATTTTAATTATTAAAACAAAAAATCAAGGACTAAATACGCATGTAAATTAGTCCATTTGATTCTTATGTTTCGAGATTCAATTTTCGCCTATAATTGTAACAAAGATAAATAGTGGGGAAAAAAAGAAAAAAGGTCACAAAAACTTATACACATATGGATTATTTAACTTTAAATGATTAAATATTTATAAAAAACATAGATTAAATACTGTAAAACTGTGGAAAGAAATAGACCAATTAATCACGGATATATGGATTATATAATTAACCGCTCTCATACAAAGAAGTAAGGGTAAATTACAAAAATCCCCTGAGGTTTAGTGAAATCTTCAGTTTTTCCCATATATTTTCAAAAATCGTCAGTTACTCCAGAGATTTAATGAAATCTTATGTTACCCTCTTGACTATATTGATGTTGTTAGTTAACCTTTAAGAATTTTAGATTTAATTACTTTCTTATCATAAATATTTCTAACACTAAAACTCTAACTTCAATATTTTGAATATCTCATTTTTCTCTCTTCAACCGGCCACCCCTGCTAGCCGTCGTTATCGCCTGACAAAAAGTCGGTGCAATACAGACGAGTTCAAGCCGCAACAACGCATACAAGCAGATGCCACTGTGATGCAGATGAGTCGACTTTCCCGTGACTGTTTTGGAATATAGTTAGTGTAATTACTCCTAAAAATTTTAACAGTCAACTAACGCTACAAATAGTCAAATGGAGTAATTGAAGATTTCACTAAATATCGGGAATGGTAACTGGCAGTTTTCGAAAATAGAGGAAAAAATTGAAGATCTCACTAAACCTTATGGAAGGTTTTTGTAATTTAACGAAGAATTAAAGTGTACAACATCTCCTCCTCGCTAGCTCGTTCGCGTCGCTTCATATTCACCCGGAACGCATCCTTTCAGAAATAGCCAAAATCGATCTATTTCTCTACCCTCTCTCTCTCTCTCTCTCCCTCTCCCTCTCTCTCCCTCTCTCAGTCTCCCGCTTCATCTCATTTTGTTTCATTAATGGAGTTGGATCTTGAAAACCCTCTGCCGAGAACCGATGACTCGCCTCCATTCCCTTCTTCCCTTTTCCTTCTTGAATCCGATCACATGCCCAGAGACTACCACTCCAACAGTACTCTCAATGACGTCTCCGTTAGACGACAGGCCATCGCTTCAATCTCACAGGTACTTCACCATGAGGTTAAACTCAAACCCAACCAACTTTGTTATACGTACGTACTACTACTACATTGCTAGCTACATGATGTTTGGATCTTTTTTGGTGCAGTTATGTTGCAATTATTCCGATCCCTTCCTGTCATATCTTGCCATCAATTATTTGGACCGGTTCTTAGCTAGCCGAGGAATGCTGGTAAACACAATCTATATACTACTACCTTTACCTTCGTGTATTGTTTTCTTTCAAACACCCTTTTGATTATTGGGGTAATAACTAATTAGTTGAAGAAATGGTAAATCCACTGCAGCAACCACCAAAAACTCCATCATGGGTTGTTAAACTGATTGCCGTCTCTTGTGTTTCCCTGGCGACCAAGATGAGGAGGACAGAGCCAGAGCCTTCACTCTGTGAGATGATGGTCTTGCAGCAGGTACCTGGATCCATCATGAAAGATCTCATCAATTCAGTTCTCTATTTATTTTCGGAGGACGTAAGTTAAGATGATCGGCATTTGTTTGAACAGGGCGAGGGAGAGGAGCTTGTATTTGAGAAGCGAACCATCGATCGAATGGAATACATGATATTGGGAGCTCTGAAATGGCGAATGCGCTCCATCACGCCTTTTTCTTTCCTCTCATTTTTCACTCCCCTGTTCAAGCTCCAGGACCATGCAGTGAGAGACGTTCTCAAAGCACGGGCCATTCAGATAATACTCAGGGCTCAAATGGGTAATAATTATTTATTTACTCGTGCGCGCTCCAATTGAATAATGATCTAGTACTACTAAAAACAAAGCAATATTGTTGGTTGTGATCCATGCATCGTTGTTTTGTTTGCTTCAGATATACAAGCTGTAGATTTCAAGCCATCGGTGGTTGCAGCATCAGCACTCATGTCAGCCTCAAGTGAACTCTTTCCCCAACAGCAGCTCCCCTGTTTTCAAGATTCCGTTTCGGACTGGTCCGTTGCGGATAAGGTAGTAATTAATTTTCATCACATTATCCTCGTACCTAGCTAGCTAGCTAGCAATGAAGAGAATCGAAAAGTATATACTACTATTATTAGTCTGATCTGTATTCATTAAAAGGAGAAGTTGTGGAAATGTTACGGGGTGGTCCAAGAGTTGGCAGGGGAAGAAGAGTACCTCTACGATACGAGTCAGTGGAGCTCCGAGACGCCGGTTAATGTGCTGGACATGCAATTTTCCAGCAGCTCTGAAAGCGAAAACACTCGGGAGCACGCAATAAATCCAGAGTCAGATCCAGGCCCAGGGATGAAAAGAAAAAGAACAAGAGCCAGCGATGATATATAGGAGTACTAATCCAGCTGGATATATAACATGACCCAACGCCACTGAGAGCGACAAAGCAGGTGCTTGCTTCTAATGTTGAGACAGAAATTTGGTGGGAGACTAAAGATTCATATCATATTTATTTATGGCATATTGATGATGTATCATTGATTCTTACTCCAATTGCAGCTGCATGATCTATCTACGCCCACTTTTGCTTTTAACATAACTCACCTCCAATCGATGACAAAAAGTAAACGCATAAAACTGTGTTCAAAATTTTAGGGAAAAGGAAAAGGCGGAGGGAGGTAATTAATTTGTCTCTTTTTGGTTTTATTCGTTGTTTGGCAACTGGCGGTACCGATCAAGGACAAAACATAACTTTGATTTGTAGTGGAAAGTTGTGGCATTTCCCGGTTTGGTGTTGGACCGTTTGGGCTCTCGTGTTTCTTTGTTTGTTTCTACCACAGGAATAATATACTGTATGAATGATAAGACTAATTTTTTTCTTGGGCAATGTAATTTTTCAACACCCTATCTATTGTTTCTTCCAATTGAAGCAGTGTTGTTAAATCTAGTTGATAGAGATTTAATTTATAAACCTATATCAGCCTGGATCTCAAAGTGATTAAGATTAGGGCAGTAAATGCATGGAGCCTTTATTGAACTCAAAATCAGTTTGTGTGTTGTCGAGCAATGTATAATCGAGTTTCGAGTCGAGTTCGAGCCGAGCCGATTTCAATTCAATTGCTTATCTAGCTATCGAGTAATACATACTAAAAACTTTTATTATCTTATTAATAGTAGTTACTCCATATATTGGACCCTATTAATATTTTTAAACTGGCAAAAACTCTTATCATCTTGCAAACATGAGCATGTTATTTCCGCACCTTCCTTCTTTTAGTGTTACTAACTGTTCTCTTTATTTATGTTTTTTTAATCCCCCCCCCCCCCTGAAATTGTTACCACAAAACATTACAGCTGCATCAAAATAGAACCTGCAGTGACATGGAATAAGAAACTGAAAGAATACTATGGGCAGGAAGTCACGTGATGTTGAAGAAATTAGGGAGGAGGGGACATAACATTCGCAATGATATAGTATATATTTGTACACATGCATGCAAATTGGAGTCTAAGGGCTCCAAGATCATTAATGCGAGCATGGCGTCTTTAGTTGTACTAAAATTTTACGAGGTTCCTTGAAGGTTAGTAGACTCCAACAAAATCCGCGTTCCCATTTTCCCCACGTAGTGTCCTCGCCGCGTCATCTAAACTTTTGCCAAACTCATAGATTGTCCTTCACGTTTAGGCAAAAGTTTTTAGTGATCCTTCTTAAGGGGTTGAAAATTAATTGAGCTGAGCCCGAGCCCGGGTCTGTTGGCAGAGAGCTTGAGGGAGAGAAGAATTTTGGGCTTGAATATGCTTCATAGATATATTTGATTTTTTTATCTGAATTTATGGAGCAACGCTCAACATTTATTATTACATACTAGAAATAACCCTAATTATAACTCAAGTTCAAATCCTGAAGATATACGAAAATCCTAATTCTAATAGTTGGAGACAAAACTCGAATTCTGAACATTTTCACTCTTAACTCTTAATGTTTACTGTCAAGGCATGAAATGTCGTGACCTTGTAAATTAAGACCAATCGGATAGTCTCGTGTCTACGTGGTTTTCCGCCTATGGTGTAATGGGGGGCGACAGTAGCATTGAGGCATGGTTCTGCCTTGTGCTACGGTCTGGCCGAGTCAGGTCGGGAGGACTTTTATTGTAGGAATAACTTTTATTGTATTAATCCATTGATTGTCAGTGCTCATGGTTCATTTTCATTGTCAACCACTCACCACAAAACATAGCATCATTCGCGGACTAGAGGTTATTGAACCTGTCGGTCCCAACCTTGATTGGTTGGAAGACTCCTTGAGAGACTGCTTCCTCCATCATCAGATTTAGAGCTTCAACTGCCAAAATGAAGAGGAAGGGTGAAAGAGGATCCCCTTGACAGAGGCCCCTCTCCATTCTACATTAGCAATTAATTATCAAAATTTAGTTGACACTATAAATTCATACAAAAGCAAAGTGGTAAAGTTTTACGCTGATGCACTTCCTGTCGCAACCTTCTTTCGAAAAAATAATGAGATGAAATTTCAAACCGTATCATCATAAATTTTTTCACTTTCATGGAAAATATCATGATACAACGATGAATTGAGATAATTGCTCTAGTCATATCCCATTACAAAGTTAATATTGCATAATCAATGTGTACATCATGAAAAATGACATAACTACCATTGATGAACTGTAAATATAATTCTCTGATCAGTACATTCCAATGAAAATTTACCCAAGCAAGATTTACATACGTGTATTTTACGCGGGCTCCTTTAACCTGGTTCGTAGTGTCATTCTCTTAACCTCTTTCGTGTGCAAGGTGGCAACATAGTATATTAGTATAATGATTTTAGAAATATATTCTTGTGAATACGTACGGTAGTACTATTGTTTCTAGTGGTAATTAATTTTGTGGTTTGCGTTCGCATTTGCATAGTTCTTGTTATAATCTGAGCAATATTATTAGTATACATATTGTGCAGTATATATATGTAATTGGTACACTACCCAAGATCTTGGGTAGTGTACCAGTAATTAAGCTGAAACTTAATTAAGTTGCAAATTGATCTTGCATGTAAAATAAATCTACAGGGTCATCAAAGCGCGGTAGTAAATCTGAGTTGCTACTGCTGATCTCCATTAGGAAGGGTTGCGTCCAGAAGTCTTCGTCACCGTAGCCTAGTTGCATTTCCGGCTGCCATGAATCTCCAGGATTAGTAGTACTGGTCACCGGACCACCGGGATGAGGAGTGGAAGTGTAATTAGAGGTGGATGATGATGAGGCCACATAGGATGATATTGTTTGGGCCGGGGGTGAAATTACATATATATATATATATATATATATATATATATATATATATATATATATATATATATCTGTTTATATATCGAGCCTGGTGTGAAATTACATATATATCCATGTTTATATATCGAGCCCTTATCGATCGAGCCTAACGAGCTCGCGAGCTCGTTTGGGGCCGATTCGAATCGAGCTTCACAAACCTTCGAGCCGAGCTCGAGCTCGAATTTTTGGGCTCGTTCGAACTCGAGCCAAGCTCGAGCCGAGCCCGAATTTCACGAGCTCGAGCTCGAACCTGCTAGGCTCGGGCTCGGCTCGGCTCGAACTCACCCCCACCCCAGACACCCTGCTATCCAATTCCTCCACTTACCCCCGAAGTTCATCCGCTGAAGAATGGAGTCCATGAACTTCCAGCTAATGCAATTGTAGGCTTTAGCGAAGTCTACTTTCATGAGCAACAATTGACTTTTTTCTCTTTTAGCCCAAGAAACTGTCTCATTTACAACGAGAATTCAATCCGTGATTTGTCTTCCTTGGATGAAGGCTGACTGAGCTTCCCCAACCAGTCCTACGAATACTGATTTTAACCTTTCCGGCAGTAACTTAGCAACAATTTTGTATATACACCCGATGAGGCTAATCGGCCGAAAGTCTGTAATGAGCAGAGGATCTTTCACTTTAGGTATCAGGCCTATAAATGAGGAATTACATCCCGCAACAAACTTTCCGGAAGCTTCAAACTTGAGAACTGCCGCCACCACCTCCTTCTTTATTACTTCCCAGTTGGCTTTGATAAAGTTGAAGTTAAAACCATCCGGTCCAGGAGCTTTTCCGCCCCCACAAAGCTAAACCGCCTTCTTGATTTCCTCTTCCGAGAACGGCGCCTCCAAACTCGAATTCTGGGCTTCACTTAGTTTCCGAAACCTATGGCTATTAAACTATGGCCTTTCTTTCTCTGGTTCCTTGAAATGTTCAGTGAAGTAATCAAGAACTGCTTCTTTGATCGTCCCAGGATCCTCTGACCAGGTGCCATTTATCAACAACCCCTGCAACGAATTCCTGGATCTCTTCCCTCTCACCACTGAATGAAAGAATCTACTATTTTCATCACCTTCAACCGCCCATTTCAATATGCCTTTTTGCTTGAGATCTTTTGTTAGGTTTCTCTGCTCTTTGAAGAATCCGACTTTTGAATCCTGCCATATTCTCCACTCTTCTATGTTGAGTTGTTGATCCTCTGCTTTCTTCTCGAGAGAAAGAAACTCCCCTTTTAAAGCTTCCATCCTTCCTACTAGCCCTGAGGATGTGCTCCTTCATAGTGATCCTAGAGCACACAATTGGCACCTCTAACATCTTTGGATGCATATATGTCACTCTTGGATCCCACCAAGCGATCATGAAATCCTAGAGCTTACAAGGCTAGGATTATCTACGCACCTACGATCGATCACGAAAATAGCAACCTAATTATCACTAACAACATTAATTATTGATATAGTTAGTGAGTTAACGAGCACGCCAGCTAGAGAAAACGCTATGAAATGCATGTAAGGTTCAAATTTGGACACAGCCAAACCCTTTTTTGAGAATTTAAAATTGATCGAGTTACAGTGAATTAATAGTCTATTGAAACAACCAACAAGTAGCAAACATCCTACTTGTCGGTTTATTAAACCAACTCACTTTAATAGTTACGTTGATCTATCCTATATTTGACTTATCATTTACTTTGATGATTTTTTTAGAAATTTTTGGTAAAAATATTTTTTTTAACAAAAACTATAAATATTGAATTACTTATACAAATTGTATATCAAAGCGATAAAGAAAAAAGTATAAATTAAATACTGAAAAAATGTAACAATTAAAGTTCAACATCGATCTATGTTTGAGCGACAGTTTACTTGTCCATCCAACTCCAACCAACGGTTTTCCTATCGATATAATTGCGTTTTTTGATATATTTTCTTCGATGAACAAATATTCAACTCTCTTCGTCTCAATTTAATTGTCATGTTTCTTTTTCAGTATATAATTTATGAATTTTTTCTTCAATATTTTGTTATACAATACCAAATAATTTATATATAAAAGGTAAATCAAAGAGTTTAGTTTCTAGAAATATTTTTTTTAATTTTTTTAATAAACTCTTATTAATTAAAAATTAAGTTAAACAAAGTATCAAAAATTAAATGTCTAAATTAAAAATGGATGGAGGTAGTATGTTGGTATTGACAAGCATCTTCTTTTTTGATAGAGTTGACAAACATCTCCAACTAAGTTACAAACACTTATTTTGAGTAGACTTGACAATTAAGAATATACTAAATAAAAAAGGCTTATCCACAACAGAAGCATCCTCAGTCATCTCGTACTCAAATATTATATACTATTATTAGTCAGCAAACGGCGAAACTCTAGATTTTAATTGACTTGCAAAAAATATTTTGTTGTCCGTATCTTAACGTATATATGCAAATGACTTCTTGCTGCAAATTCTTGAAAAATAAAAGAGGAGAATTGTCACTAATGTTTGACTAAAAATGAACTTTTGTATCAAAGTATTTTTAAGGGAGGATTTCTTACTACGTTTCCTTTTGAGAGTAAGTTTGCCATCGGCCATTAACTTCCTCAACACTCGACATGGCATTAAAAATGGTGAGCTGATGTCCAAGTAGGTAATCTGATATTTGTTTATTAAAAAAAAGGTAAAATACACAATTCACTCAAAGACTCACCGGTGAAAATTGAACGAACGGCTCAAGCTCGACTTGGGCTCTGCTCGATTAAAGGTTTGTTCGTGCTCATTCATATTATTTTCAAGTCAAATTTGAACAAAATTTCTAAGTTCGATATATATTTATCATGTCTAACATGAACAGTTTAGTGTTCGACTAGGCTCGATTTTATCTTAAAATTTTCCATTGATATCAATGAACAGCTCGAACTCGACTAGAGCTCGGCTCGATTTTAAGTGCGTTCGAGCCCGTTCATATTATTTTCAAGTCAAACTTGAACACAATTTGAGACTCGATATAATTTTCAAGCCTAACATGAATAACCTAGTACTCGGCTCGGCTCGACTCGTTTTCACCCCTCTCACCCTTTACTTCAATAAAATAAACAATTCACCCATTCTACTACTCAAATTTTCAATTTCATCATTGAGTTCCCAACCCTTTTACCCAGATATTAGTTGTAAATTCTCTCCTTTTCCATTCATGAATGCAAAGAATTTTAAAATGCAAGTCCAGTTAGAAAATATTTAATGCATATGGAGTACCCCACACAATTGACTTGAGTTTTTGGTCCTTATAATCGATTATTGCCCCTTGTTCATTTTACGTCTTTATCATGTTTGAGTTCTCACGCGAAACTATCAGTACTACGAACACAATAGTACTGTATACATTTATAACTTTGATGATTTTCGAGACAACTTACAAAGATTCAAGAGGTGATTAGATATCATTTTTTAAACTTTAAGAGTTAATTATCTTTTAGGAGTACTTATCTTTTCTAATGCGGTCCAAATTAGATAAATCCCCTTCGCCAGCCCTATATAAGAAATTAATGACTTTGAATTTGCTTCCAACATGTAATTGATCGAACCAACAGTCAAGACAAACCTGTAAATGTGGAATGCATTAATCAATCGCCCGTCACTGGCCATAAAACGCAATGGGACATATCACATCGTCAAAGGTCTCCAAGATCTCGGGTCATATATACTCTGTATATTATATATATATATATATATATATATATATATATATATATATATATATATGATTACAAAATACAGAAAAGTCCATTAATTGTCATTTTGCGCGCGTGTTGGATTCTAGTTACAAGAAGCATCATTTCCTTATCAATAAATATGAAAGGTTGAAACTAATGTCTATATGTATAGTGTTCAGATTTTCATTTCAACTAATTACTAGTGCTATTGCTATACCATTCACAGATCGGATAGAGACTGCTTTTGGCCAAATAAACTTTCAATAAGATTTCAGTTTTTAAATCTAGAAACGCGGGTGTGGCCATGTGTGTGTTTGACAATAGTTTTTTCAAGTAGCTGTTTGCGTTTTCAAAAAGTTATCAACGGTAATTTTTTGAGTTTACCTGTTAGCTGTTTGACCTCAATCATTAAAAAATTATTCAAAATGCTACAACTAAACGGAGTCCATGTTGACAAAAATCAGATAAAAAATGTGTGAACTATGCTCTCGATCGGTCTACGAAAACTTGTACGCTATTAGACTACAGAGACTAACTCGATCGGATTGTCTCCAATAGTAGAAGGAATTGCCATATCATTCAGTAAAATTTAAGTGAACGGTAGTTGAATTTAAATATACCCCTCGATGTAGTCCTTTTCCTAATTTGGCACTTGATTACCAACAAACAGGGTGTAATTGGGTCGGCCCAAGCCCAAGCCCAAGTCCAAGCCCACTAATGCTAGAGCTCAACCCCTAAACATCATGCATGGACGACCCACAACCCAGATTTTTCCTCCCAAATGCTGTCATGGCTCCAGCCAGGCGAGTCAGAGGTCAACCCTGCAAAACGAGAGGCACAAGGCTCACCTGGACCAACCAGCTCTAGCAGATGCCCTAGTGTACGAGCCTACCAAACTATGGAAGACCACACCAAATCCCCCCAACGTGGTGAATTATGAACAAAGTACACCCCGGCAACAACAGCAGGACAAATCAAGGATGGAGAGCAGACAAGTGGCGGAACTAGAGTCGAAAAGTTAGGTTAGCAGGACAAAAGAGATATAAGAATTGTAAATAAAAATATCATTAAATATATTTAAAAGTATACAGGTTACAAATTCTACAAAAAAAAATCATTGAAATGGGCTATGGGTCCATTGGACCAAAAATATTGCCCAGCAGGAGTTGGGTGCACTCCCTTGCTCATCCGCCATTGGCAGCCAAGTATCACTTGAAGAAGGCAACCGTGCCCGTGGATCGAAACGAGCAGGGAGCACATGTTGCCTCCAACTGCAACCCAAGTCTAGTGATGGAGCGGTAACATTGGAGCTAAAAATTGCTATCTTGAACCGGCAGAGAACAACCACCACCAAACAACGCAAGGGGCGAGGAGAGACCCAACATGGCAATCAGACAAAATCACACCCGATTAAACATGATATATGGCGATTCGACGACTACGACACGGGCTGGTGAGGACCATAGAATCATCGCACACCCGATATGGTCAAGGACGACACGAACTTTACACTGTGACGAGCTGGTGACAACCCTGAGCGCAGAAGAGAAAAGGTCGTAACAACGCTAGGTAGGTTTTCCATGAAAGGTCTTTCCATACATTCCAGAAAATTTTAAGGTCAACCATTCAGAGATCTTAAACCTATAGAGCAAGCGAATTTGACACTGGAAAGCCCGAAACAACCTGAAGATTCGATGGTTCTTAGTGAGAAGAGGTGCCGAAGAATGACAAGAAGAAGGAAACTTTGCGCGAAAACATCTTGTGTTATCATTGCCTCTTCCCTTCTTTACACGACCTAAATAACCGTTGATCGTTAATTATGTTCTTTTCTCCTAAAAAATTTCCAAATTTCCAAATTTTAAACTTTTATTCCATTTTCTATTATTTGTAACTTCTTTTTCAAAGCGAAACAATTTCTTGTTTCGTTTTCCTCATTTATATTTCAAATAAACGCATAATAAAAAATTAATAGTACTCCCTTTGTGCGTTGTCAACTTTGTTTTCCCTTTCTCATGTATTTAATGTTGGAATTCTTAGCGCACCAAGTCCTTTTGAGTTCATCTCAAATGGAGAAGTGATTTCAGCTCAAAGTGAGCTGAAATAAGGTCTATGGAATTCAACTATGTGAATTGTGGCTATATGGAACATTTGTGATATTTCATGAGTAGTAACTACTTACTAACATCCTTTTATACAAAATAAGGGTATTTTGGTAAAACGACATGACTTTGGCAATCGAGGTGCATGGTGTATGCACCCTAGTGCATGTGTGCACATCTCTTGGAAGTTACCAAGAGATTTTCGGCCATGAGAGCCTAAAGTTGGCGAAGAGGCACCTCAAGGGAAGACACTCATTCGCCTAAAAGAGTAGTTACTTAGCATTTGGACAAGGGAGTGTACAAGGAGGAAGTAATCATTCCTAGTAACTCCCTACATCATCTATAAATAGATGATTTGGCCACAACACATGGACACACTCTTGAAATCCGAAACTTCTCTCCTCTCTTGTTCTTGGCCGAATTATTCAAGCATTCCTAGAATATTTCGGGTGGAACTATTTTGTGTCTCCTTAACACAAAACAACCTCATTCCATCACATGCAATCTGCCCTCATCAAGCAATTCGAAGGCTTGAAGATTGAAGAGGAATTCGCCACCAAGGAGGAAGGCTTGGAGCATACGTTTTGGAGCAAGGACAAAGATCATTTTCGCTGTTTCTCAAAGGTGCAAGGTACATATCTATATCTCCCTCTTCTTCCTCCTTCTCCTCTTTCTTCTTTGTGAAAGTGGAGAGGCATGATTATGGAAAACACATCATGCTATGAATCTCTAAATCTACATTTAATCTATGATGTTTCATGAATGTTTTGATATAGAAAGTTGAATAATTTATAGGCTTAATTATCATTTTCTTCCCTAAACTATTTGGACTCTTTCACTTTAATCCCTAGATTCCAACTCATAATTACTCAGCCCTCCAACTAGTTAAGTCGAGGCAGTTTGATCCCTTGACCCAAAGAATCGGTCACATGTAGGCACGTGGTCGTAACGTCTGTCATAAATTACAATGATAATTTTTAAAATTTATACCTTTTTTTCTTTTATTTCTACCTTCATTTTCTCATCAATAATTATTTCTACCCTTTTCCATGTGGCCCTTTATAATTCAGATCTAAAAGAAAAAGGAAACCCATGTAGAAGCATGTATATACCCTCTGTTAAACTAGTTATGCCTATTCATAACTTCCCATGCACATAACTAATTATTTCTCTTGTTTTTAGGAGAAGTTTGATCGCATAATTAAGTTAGTGGGAAATATTAATCCTAAATAAAAGGCCACGCTCTGGTACCCGACTAGTATTGTGGGTACCTGTACCAACCGTTTAAAAATAAATTTATAAATATTCTCTTTCACAAAAAAAGTATTATGTGATTAATTTATGACGTTTAGAGTTATTATAACCATTTACGATTAATTTTTTTTTTAAATAAAGTAATTAAGTTGTTTTAGCATATCGGTAAAATTGGCGTTTTTATAAATACCAATTGCCAGTTTACCCACCAATTCTACCGATATATAAAAAGCTTAATTACATAATTTTTAATCCGAGTTTTTAACTAGAAAAAACTTATAATAACTAAATAAATAATAAACTAGTCATAAAACTCTTTATTTACACAAATAAAATATTTATTTTTAATTTTTTATACTCGTGGGTGCCGATACCCACAATTGCCGGGTGGGTACAGTAGAATTAACTCTAAATAAAATGCAACTCTAACAATACCCACTGCAATTGTGAGTACCGGTACTCAATACAATTTAAAACACAAAATTATAAATATTTGTATTATTTGTAAAGGAAATTTCTAACTAAGAGGCCATTTGGATGGCTTAAGCCAATCAATTTAAGTTAATTTTTTGCATGTATATGAAGATTTTCTTTGTATTTATTATTTTAAAACATATATTTATCTTTCTTTGAGTAAAATACAATTAAATTCTTTATATAAATACAAAAATTTAACTTAAGTTGATTGGCTTAAGCCAACCAAATAGCCCCTAATGTTTTGCAGTTAGAGTCATTATAAGACTTACAATAATTCATCAAACAATAGTGTAATACAATACAGTACACTACGTAGAAAACACGGTTTTTACCGCGGTCTTTACTAGGACGAGGGATGCGGTAAAGATCGCTGCTAGCTCGCTTCCACAGTTTATCACGGTTCTTTATACGGTAAGATTTTTTTAATGCAGCCCTTTGCACGGTAAGGCCGCGGTAAGAAATTTTTTCATCTACTTTTTCTCCCGTTTTCTTTCTCTTCATCTTCTTCCTTCATCTACTTCTTCTTCTTCTCTCGTTTTCATCTTCATCTTCTTTCTTTCTTTCTTCTTCTCCCGTTTTTTTCTCTTTTCCTTCTCTCTTCTTTCTTTCATTCTTATATTTCTTTCATGTTCTTCTCCCGTTTTTTCTCTTTTCCTTCTCTCTTCTTTCTTTCTTTCTTTCTTTCTTTCTCACTTCTCCTTTTAGTTATCTCCTTCTCTCTTCTTCTTCTTCTTCTTCTTCTTCTCCGTTCTTTCTTTCTCTCTTCTCCTTTTAGTTGTATCCTTCTCTCTTCTTCTTATCTGTTCTTTCTTTCTTTCTTTCTTTCTTTCTTCTTCTTCTTCGGATGAATTTTTGGATTTTTCTGGGTTTTGTGGATGAATTCGGATGAATATTCATTCGAATTCATCCATTTTTTTAAATTACTTAAAATAGTTACTACGGCCTGGGGCGCAGTAAGACCGTGGTAGTGCTGCGGTTTTGGACGCAGTAAAGCCTCTACCGCGAGCAATTTTACCGCGAGAGTTATCGCAGCCTCTCCCTCGGTAATTACCGTGGCGCTACTGCGGAGGAGGCTGCGGTAAGCCATGAATGCTCCACGTAGTGTTACTCATAAAACCTTTTCTTATGGAAATATAATATTTATTTTTCATATTTTAGGTTATTAGGTACCCATAATCGTCAAGTGGATACCATAGAATTTCCAATCAATATAGTTGAACTTAATTATTTGGCGATATATATTAGGGAATTAATTAATACCTTGTATTCCAATCAAATTGATATATTTTCTTTTTTGAATTATCGCAACAAATTGATACATTTTCACATAAAGTTTACCTTATTATGTTTCATTTTTATTCTCACTCAAAAAGCTGATTTTAACTTATATGCAATTACTTTCTGTTTGCAGAGTGAAACGTATGAATTTCGCTACCACCGAGTGATATAGGATGGAGCTAGCTCATCAAGACCTAAACCATGGCCGGCCGCGGAGTATGATCCTTGTGGAATGTAGCTAAATACTCCACGATGAAAGCGATGAGACTATATCTACTGATCCAACTAATAATTACAGCAGTAGAGTTGCAAACAGAGAGTCTTGGGCGAGCAAATCAGCGTAAGGCTGTGGGTCGTAAAAATCCAAGTCCATAAATAGATCCGCCGCCGGGAAGTCGAGGTTGTAACTAAATGAATCCACCGTGAGCGCTTCCGTCCAGACATCGTGGTGAAGTACCGCCTCCTCTAACTCTAACAGACTAGCGGTAGCCGCTTCCGAGTGGTTGCTTGTGACGGCGGCGCCGTCATGAAATTCAGGCTGAGGAGAGAGTTGAGGGGATGAGCTGAAATCTAGAAACGGAATGTCATCAATCGATAGCTCCGAACAGAAGTTGGCGTTATTGATGTCGTCGTCCCAGATATCTGGGGCGAGTGGGTCCAGGTCGAACAAACTCGAAACGGAAGAGGTGCTGCTTGTCATGCTGCTATTGGTGGCCGAAGATAATGGGACCGCCGCAAAATGATCTGTGCTGTTTGACGGTTCCGGGGACACCGGGAAGGAGCTCTCAAGCACTGCAGCAGCAGCAGTACTAATTCCTACTTGATCAGATGGTTTCTCCGAATTCTGTGTGGATGTTGTGATCACTGATGTTTTTTCCTGTTGTTTTGTTTTCTTCTTCTGCTTCTTCAGGCACGTGTGCCAATGATTCTTTATCTCGTTGTCTGTTCTTCCTGGCAACTCGGTTGCAATCGCCGACCATCTGCAGCAGCAGCCACGGTACTCAACTCAATCACCACCTAGCTAGCTAGCTAGCACAATATACTATATATATATATATATATATTGGATTTGTTCGAAACAACATTGAGACGATCACAAGATTAAATTAATTAATTATTCATACTTGTTGCCCAGTCTAGAATGCAATCTGGTGATGGTTTCATCTTCCTCCTTGGTGAAGTTGCCTCTTTTGAGATCGGGCCTCAAGTAATTCAGCCACCGTAGCCTGCAGCTCTTTCCACACCTCTTAAGTCCTGAAATATATGTATATTCGCCCGCCGGCCAGTCAGTAAATATTGTAAGTACATGAATTCCTCCCCCGTTAATGAAATGCTAGCTAGCTCCAGTACAGCTGATTTAATTAGGAGTACATGATAATAATTAATTAAAGAGGCAAACACACACACACACACATATATATATATACACATATACCTGCGAACTTGGGGAGCTGGCGCCAATTCCAGGTCCCGTATCTGGTAACATAAGCAACAAGTTTTCTATCTTCCTCAGGAGTCCAAGTCCCTTTCCTTAATCCACTGCTGTCGTCGCACAACGGTGTTCTAGCCATGGCTCATGCACTAGCTAGCTAGTTACTGAGCTAGTTAGTATATACGATCCTATTTATATATAAGCTCATGCACTAGCTAGCCATGGCCCCTGCTACCAGCTACAAATTATATAAGCTCTGTAAGTGATGATGAGGAAAATTAAGAGCTGGGTAGCGAGCGAGCAGTGTTTATGGTCTCTCTCAAAAGTGGCAGACCCCGGTAGCTAGTATTTATATATATACGCGCGCCCGCCGTAGACCAAAACGTGTTTCGCAATCCCGTTCCACGCGCTGCTCTCTCTCTCTCTTACTAGCTAGTACTAGTAAACTACTACTAATATCTTATGTTTGGCTTAATTCTTGGTCTTTTCCTAGAGCTTATTATACAGGTATTTGAATTCATCCGCATGTTCTGGTCATCGTACCTAAGTACTCATCACCTCCAAACTAGGCAGAGAGAGTGACTACCGATCGATGATGGAGACCTACGCGATGGTCCAACACCACGAAGATTATTCACAGGACAGGACAGGACCACAAAACAGAACGGACACTAGCTACTAATTATAACTCCCAAAATAACGAAACATTTTATTTTTAATTTCAATTTAATTTTAATTTATTTATATTATTTTTTTAATAGAATCAAAAAAATATATTCGTAAAGTTAAGCAATTAAATTTTTAGTAGTATATAAAAATTTTCAATTTCCAAATTTGAATTGCTATAAAAATAAAATTTTATAACCTAAAAAATAAGTGTTCGTTGCCCAAAATATGAGTAACAAGCTAGGCAGCTCTCTCTTTCTCTCTCTACATGCTGCAATATTACATGTCTGGTCATGATCCTCGTAACTAATTTCCCCGAAAAGACCCCCACTCTTTTGTGCTACACATGTTGATGTTCCCTGCCCACCTGCATCCAATTACTCTCTAATATTTCCTAGCTATTAATTTCACCGTTTTCTTATTTTCGCTTCTTTTCTTAAGGATCACAAGTTCTATTTCGGAATTGGGAGCTAGTACCACCCCCGATTATACTACATCACACAACTCCCTCTGTCCATCTCCATGTATTTATTTCTAGTATAAACGTATAATAATTCCAACCCTTATTTAGTTCATGCTACCTCCTACGTACGTATATATGGACCTCATCAATTAGTTCACCACACAATCATCAACATCTAATCCTAATTTCTCGCTATATATATATATAATTGATCATTTTAGATAGCTAGTGTTCACCAAAATCTTTTCTCAAAAGAATTTTATGTACAATACATTCTTAACTTCATCAATTCTTCATTAAATCATTTTTTGTAATATTACCCGATTTCATCCATCAATTAAAAACGTCTCAAAATTTTATGTACAAATTGGACATTAATCAACCCGTCAGTTTTAAACCGTGGGGAAGACCAGCTTGATGGTCGGCGCAGCGCGGCTGGCCGGGCTTGGCAGTCGGAGAGAAGCCGTGATGGATCTGACCTATAGGAAATGGATCGCATGCAGATCCAGGGGAAGATATATGAGGGTGATGTGTTTAATTTGGGTGAGTATATATGTGGGTTGCTGATGAGCTTGTCAATTAATTATGTTGCCTAACCAAAAATTGATTTAATTTCCAAAATCATTTTTGGGGTAAAAGCTACAACACTCTTTCTTTTTTAATAGGACAAGCGAGAACTCTTAAAATTTTAAGCCGATGAAGTAATAGTACTCACTTCGTTATAAAAATATTACAACATTTTTCTTTTTAAAATGTCCCAAAATTTAAAAAGTCCCAAAACTAATGCAACAGTTTCTTTTTTTGGTAACTTTTTAACTATTAATTTACTAAATCATACTTTTTTAAGGATGAAGTATATCTACGTGAATGACGTCACATAAAAAAAGATTGGTTCCAGTGTAAGTTAAGCATTACCGAGTGGACTGATGCGCACATTCCAGTCAACTTGCGACCACTTCACTCGAAACAACAAAGAAACATCTAATGAGTAATAAAGAATAAAAACAAACAAACAAATGAAGAAGAAGAAGAAGCATCTAATAAACGTGATACCAATTGAGCGTTTTTTCAATATATATTTTCAAATTCAAATAAAGTGGTCTTCCATAAAATTCGGATCTTCTTAATCTGCTTCGTCTTACTGAATTAAAATCAGTATCACACATTAAAAATTAAAATTGTCTCTCCTGCAGCAAGTAAAGCACGTCTTGGAGCTTACATAAATAATAACACATCACTATGTGGTTGATGATACATTACTGGCGGCTATAGTAGCGGCCAAAGCTGTTACATCGATACAGCCACTCTCGACGCTGTAGGAAAGTAAGTGGGTAATTTGTGGTTTGCCTGGAGCTCTGCTGCAACTCATCACCACTTTTACTGCTGCAAACACAACTTTAATTTGAATTTGAGGTTAACTCTTCATTTTTGGATTTGAGATACCAGCTTCACTCCACTACATGGTGGAAACAAGGTTTAATGCAGCTTATCTGCACTATAGCCGCATTATTTACCACGGCAAAAGACGCATTAATCATCATAGTATTTTAACTCGCATTATTTGAGCTAACGCAACCAATGATGCATTATGTAATATGGCCTAATGTGTTCAAGGCCGCTTTACACCATTTTGAAGGGAAAAAAAGGATGGATCCATTACGTAGAGAATATAATTTTTACTGCGTCTGTTATTGCGGTAAAGGCCGCAATAAACATTAATTCGCAGTAAAAGGTGCAGTTTTGGCTCAGTAAACCCCTTTTTTAGGGTTTGTCCTTCTCTTTTTCACCCGCTACATCCTTCAATTTTCTCATCTTTCTTCATCTTCTTCCAACTTCACTTCTCTTTACTCATCTTCTTTCTTTCTATTCAATTCCTACATATTCATCATCATATATCATCATCTTCTACCTCTACTACTTCTTTTTCTTCTTTGCTGCTCCACAGGCGCTGCTCTTCTTCTTTGCTGCTCCACCACCACTACTCCACCGCCACAGCTCCACCGATGCCGCTGCGACTTGCTCACCATTCATTTGAAAACTGAGTTTTTCTGGAATTGTGAATGAATCCGGATGAATATATCATCCGGATTCATCCATTTTTTTTAAAATAAAAAATTTGTTTACGGCGGCCATACGGGTAAGGGGAAAAACTACCATCAATTTTACCGCGACATCTAGTGCAGTCCATCCCGCAGAGTTTCAATGCGCCATTTATTGCCCCTTTTAATGTGTTGAACGTTTAATGCGGCCTCAGTCGCATTAAAGGCCCCATTAAATATTGTATGCTCTCACAATCTCTCTCGTCCCCACTCTCACCATTTCTTGATCTAATCTCGCTCTCACCATCTCCCTCAGTCTCACAGCCTTCTCTGACGTTCTCAATGCCTCTATTTCACCGCCTTGGATGACGTGCAATCCGTCGCTCTGAGAAAGCAATTCAGTGAGATCGTAGATCCGGAGGAGATGGCTGATGGTGGGGTGAATTTCTGGAGAACGTGAATGATGGTTTGGAGAATTTCTAGGTTGGTGAATTTTTTTTTTGTTTTCATTTGAAATTTGGGTTGATGAATTCTTTGGTTTGCTTCTAGCTTTGTTTATGGGTTTACATTTCAATTTCTTGGTTTATCTTTAAATTTTGCGTTTATGGTGTTGAAGTTGAAGAATGAGTTGGATTTTGATTGAAATTTGGATTAATTTTTTTCTTTCATTAAACAAGATTGTGGCGGCCATAGTCGCTACTATCATGGCTGCCTATGATGTATTCATAGAAAGGTGCAGTGAAAATAGTGGCACTATTAATGGCGGCCCCGTTGCCACTATAATAGCGGTTTTAATGCATTTTAGTGGTGGTAAGCCGCCACAAGCCTTTAATCAAATACATAGTGCATTATGGAGCTATTCTTTGCCCTAAGGCCTAAGACAGGGCATATGCTTATTGTCGTGAGTTTAAAAGCACCAGAAAATCACTGAATTTCTAACTTGTTATGAATATCGGTTATTGATTATTTTATCCATCTGAATAAACCCACTAAACTTTAAAATATGTACCAATTTAGTCACATCGTTTGAATTTCGTTGATGTGCCAGATGAAATAACGATGTAAATTGAGCGAGAAGTTCAAAATTTGGTGGTTTATTCGGCTGGTTAAAGAGTTAAGAGATTAATTGGTGACAAGTTTAAAAGTTCAATGAGTTTTTTGGGGGGGAGGGAGGGGGGGGTGCTTTTTTGCCCCAATTTTTTTTACCCCTTCTATAATCATGTCGCATTTTAACATCCCTAAAGCGGTAACCAAGTGATCCCATACTTGGATGTTGAACAGTTGAAGGGTTTTACTAGTCCACAAGGCTGGCCGGTGCCAGTGGCCCAACAGCAACAGGTATTGGTAGGAACTCACTCGACCGTAGGTTCAAGGAAAATCCAGTATCTTTATTCCTTAAATGGTCTTGCATGCATGTTCACATTTCAATCCACCATGCACCTTGTGTCATCTTCGGAAGAAAAAGGCGCAAGACGGCTGTCTATAACCTTCCTTTCAAGTTGGATATCTTGGAATTTCAATTTCAGGTAATGGACTGGATATTACTGGAGTACTGCATTCATCTAAAAAAATACTAATACAACATTTATGTTTTCAATATTTAATTTATAATTTTATTTTTCAGTTATTTAGAAATTTAATTAAACAAGGCTGCACATGATAATTGTCTATTTACAATTTAAATATGTTTTAAAAAATAAATTTAAATCTAAATTAAATTGATTAAAAAACAAACCGCTGTAAATAACATGTTTGTCGATACAAACCTAGTGATCAACAGGAAAATCGAATTGCTCTCGTTGCTTGTTACGTTACTAAAACATTTGTCTCTTTTTCATTAAAAAAAACATTTATTTTACTTAGATTTTTTTAAATATGTCTCTTGAGTACCGAAATTTGAATATATTTTACTTAGATTTTTTTAACGAAGCGGTTTTATTATTATTAATAATACAACATTTATTAGTGGTTCCATAAAAAATGTAATGTTATATGAACGGAATATAATTGAAAATTGGCATTAGTCACTAAAAACTGACACCAAACCATCCGAATCCCCCATTGAAATCATGGATGTATCAAAATGTTATATGAACAAAATAACCCGTAATATAATTGAAAATTGTCATTAGTCACTAAAAATGTCAATATAATTTAGCAAAGCACTCAAGTCAATTCCTCTGTGGATCCCAGGATAGTTAATGATTGAAGAAAAAACAAGTGAGAAAAGGAAAAAAAATTATCGCTCACTGCGGCGTCTCCTTTGTCTCTGAAAGTGGCACGTAAGATTTTGTACACCAATGAAGTTTTACCATAGATCTTTATTTTCTTTATCTTATTTTTTCTTTTCATGATCAATCAAGTTTTATGACAGATCTTACGTGGGAAATTTTTAAAAACCCCTGAGGTTGAGGTTTGCTTAAATTTTTCAAAAACATTTATTTTCAAAAATAGGGAAATTTAAAAAAAAAAACCCTGAGCTTGTAGATTGTTGTGGGTGGTGGGGTAAATGTAAATGCTTAAAAAATTTAGGGTAGAAATGTTAGAGTTAAAAACCTTGGAGTGTTGTTAGAGTAATTTAACCAATAAACTAACCGGAATATAAACGGACGTTAACACTTAATGAGGTTTTTGTATATTTATCCAAACGTCAAAGGGGTAAACAACGATTTCCAGAAATGCGTGGGGGAAACTGAAGAATATAGCAAACCTCAAGGAGATTTTTGAAAATTTCCCTATTTTTTCTTTTCATGATCAATCAAGTTTTATGACAGATCTTACCATCCATAATATACGTTTTTTTGTGCACAAATCCCTTCACTTTGCATCGCGCGTCAAAATTTGATAATTAAACAACGAATATAATTTCTTAATTTTTTTGGACAGTAAAAGGATAGTAGATTAATTAAAAGACCCAGTCACATAACATGGACCAATGAAGAGTGAAATAAACGCCAACACTATTTACCAACTAGTTGGTTAAATACTAAATTGCCCTCTTGTCTTTTGAGCTATGTTTTCGCTGCTCTATAGAATCCCACTTTGCAGAAGGGACATTTTCGTTGCTTTTAAATCTCACTCGTTATTCTCTCAAGGTCGGAGGAGCAGTCGGCGACGGCGAAGGAGCTTTTCTATTTCATCATGTTCGGCGGGCTAGCCGCTGTGGTTGCCGCTCTCGAACTCAGCAAGAGCAACAAAGATCGAATCAACACATCTGAATCGAGATAGCCATACAACGCCGTGCATGTCCACTATCGCGATCTAAACAAAATCATCGGACGAACACGAACAGTCTCTCCTCCAACGGTGGCCATATCTCCAACAAAGAAAATCGCGGATGGTTCTTGCTCGGAGTTCTCGCGATTTCCGGCGTAGATCGGCTTGCAACGAAGTCGAAAAATGATCGGATGGTTCTTGCTTGGAGTTCTCGTGATTTCCGGCGTCAGATCGGCTTGCAACGAAGTCGAAAAATGATCGATCTTCGTCTCCAGTGATCTCCGACGATATCAGATCTGGATGGAGCAAGATGATGTGAGGTAAGACTAGCAGTAACACTTCTGTTAATTCTAACATTTTCGAAATTCATCCTGACAGTTTCTAATAGTTATTCAGACACTATAAGCATCACGGCCACCCCCGGTTGCGGAGGCGGAGCCAGCCGCGACGTCGTGAACCGGAACCTACGGCGGAAAGCGCGGCAACGAGCATCGAGCTCGAATCACGAATCGTTGAGTAACAACTAGCAACCTATAACTCATACAAGGCAAGCATGCTTAACAATCTTACTTCTACCACACATGCAGTTCATGGTATGCTAACATCAATTATCGCCATCAACACAGAAGCACCAAGTCTGAGATAAACCAAATCTACTATAGGCAAGTCGGGGCTCCGCCCACGACTCAGAAGACAGACAGAAGCGGAATATATCTCAAGTTGTAAACATTTACAACTACATGATCTGAACTATATGCATGCGATTCTGACTACTGAGCCGATAAACAAAATCCTATAAATACCTAGCGCGGAATGCAGGCGACCTCCGCACGTGGTACTGCTGCTGCAACCCAACCTCAAAATGAAGGAAGCACCGCGGAATCTCTACTCCGCCGGTTGCTTGTCGGAGACGGCCTGAAAGTGGTAAACGAGATAAAAGGGTGAGTCCTCGAAAGGACCCGATGAGGGCTTAAGGTAAAAGTGCGGTTGCCCATGGGCGACAATCGAACACTGCAAAAGCAGTATCACAAAGATATGCATGAACATGTGAATATAAAGCATAAAGTAAATCAGAATCCATCATATGCGGTCCAACCTCGAGCGACCGTGGCGACGGCCCTCGGCAGAGGTCGAATATCTGGTCGAACATAACGAGATAGCACGGTGCAGGTGGGGTCGCGATCCCCAAACTGTCGTAGGGTCACAGAACAGAAGTATCGGCACTCCCGGTGCGGATACACAGAACAGAACCAAGGAGTACCCGTGGTCTCTCCAACCATACGGGTCTCGCCACAGAATCAGAACATATAAATAAAATATACAAATACAGCAGAGATATCATACCTGATAACATATATGGAGCAGAACAAACGTACATTTTACCAAATTAAGCCCTTACTGGGTCCTTTCGAGGACTCACCCTTTTATCTGTTTACCACTTTCAGGCCGTCCTGACAAGCAACCGGCGGAGTAGAGATTCCGCGGTGCTTCCTTCATTTTGAGGTTGGGTTGCAGCAGCAGTACCACGTGCGGAGGTCGCTTCAGATTCCGCGCTAGGTATTTATAGGATTTTGTTTACTGGCTCTGTAGCTGTAACTGCATGCATATAGATCAGATCATGTAATTTGTAAATGTTGCATAACTTGAGATGTATTACATTGCATTGTCTTCGAGTCGTGGGCGGAGCCCGACTTGCCTATAGTAGATTTGGTTTATCTCAGACTTGGTGCTTCTGTGTTGATGGCGATAATTGATGTTAGCATACCATGAACTGCATGTGTGGTAGAAGTAAGATTGTTAAGCATGCTTGCCTTGTATGAGTTATAGGTTGCTAGTTGTTACTCAATGATTCTGTGATTCGAGCTCGATGCTCTGTTGCCGCTTTCCGCCGTAGGTTCCGGTTCACGACGTCGCGGCCGGCTCCGCCTCCGCAACCGGGCGGGGTGGCGTGACAAGTTGGTATCGAGCCAGTTAGTACGGTGCACATGTGCCGGCGAGGACGCCCAGGCTCCACTGGGGGTGGATGAGTCCGAATGCATGGCGATGCCGACGCATGGCGATGCCGGTTGGACCGGGGAAGATCTAGCCATGGTCGGGGAAGAGGTTCGTGACATGTTACGTCCCACATGGAAGGTTTAAAAGGGGGATTATGGTGTATATAAGGTACATCACCCTCCTTCCCTTCAAGAGGCCTTTTTAACGGATGTTGGATTGAGGGGGAAAAGGCTGGGCCGTAACCCCAAGACCATCCATTCCATTAGAAACAAAACCGTGAGGTGGAAAAGCCTGGCTCGTAACCCCAAAGCGGACAATATCTTGGCACTGTACACGGTCATGACAATAACATTTTGTAATAGACGCTATAGAAATGTGTAAATATCTAAGTAAACAGTATAAACTCTTGCAATAGACAGTATGACATTTCACTTTAGACACTATGCAGTTAACTATAAATCAACGAAATTTTTTTAAAATTTATTTCAAACAGTTAAGAAATTTATTATGACAGTTTCCAATATTTATTCAGACACTATATCATTTCGTAACAGACACTTTAGGAATGTGCAAATATCTAATTAAATGTCAGAAGTGTTACTGCTAGTTTCGAAATTCATTTATAGTTGCCACTGCCGATAGCGATGGCAAAGTTGGCGAGATCTTTGCGGTGGTTCTAGCAACAGTGCGGCGATGGTTCGGCAACATCGACGATGGTTCCGGCGACATCGCGGTGGTCCTGGCAGCCACGACAGTGGTTCCGGCTGCTACAGCGATGGTTCCGGTGGCCGCAGTGGAGGTTACGGGGGCATCGTCGGTGGTTCCAATGGCCGTGAAGGATGTTCCGGCGGCTTTGACGGTGATTCCGGCGGCCGCGACGATGGTTCTGGAGACGCAGCGGTGGTTCAGGCGCGGGCGGCGGTGGCGAGATTGGTGGTGAGGGTGGATGGTGGTTTTGATTTAGAAGGGTATTTTAGTCTTTGGAATTGTTAGTTAATTAGTTAGTTTAATTAGATAGTGTTAGAATCCATTTCCAACTAGTTGGTAATTAAAAGGACTGTGAAATAAAAGGCCACAAACGAGCCGAGTGAGGCGCACAACGCTAGACAAAAAAACAAGAAAAGTAACGGAAGGAAGCAATGCAACAACAACATGGGTGAAAGCACAACTTGGGATGATAGACAAGCCATAACCACTTCGAGCGACTCCGTCCGTCTAGAAAGAGGCCAAAAAGCATAAAGTGTAGCAGAAGCGAAATATACATCCTCAATTTGGTTTACGGAAGCAACTCTATGAATGCTGGATACCGGTGCTCTGCATACGTGCTATAAGGTCAAAGGTCATGGAGCTGCTCAAACAGGAAACAAACCACCAACCCAAGGCTGGGAAACACCAAAGCTCATGGCGTTAATCAGAACAAACCTAAGAAAGAAAAAACAAGCAAAAGTAAATCAAGAAATTAATGGGTTCGAAAAAGCATTCCCAGGGAACAACCCAACCGGCCCAACAGTACGCCCCCCCCACAAAAAGAACTTGTAGAAATTTTTGATAGGGGTCGCCACCAATCTTTTTCTTAGGTCGATTGGAAACCTGAAAATGGTATACGGGAGATCTGAATTCGTTTGTCAGTTACGCTAAAAAACTCATAAATTTCCGAGAGCCCAAAATTGGTACCATGAGTGTTTTTAGATTTTTGCTTGATTTTAAGACATAATAAAAAAGATAAATAATAAAACTAAAAAGAAAAGGATTCTTAGTAATTTACATAGATAAGAAAAAAAACTCAAAATATCTTGAAAATAAAAATAAAAAATAATTTAGATTGGACATAATAACAAAAATATTAACACAAAAAGGTTTAGGCCTAGTGCCCAAAATGTTGAGTTTTAAACTTGAAAGAGTGGCTTAAATGAGACTATGGAAACCTGAAGGGTTGTAAGTGGAAAAAGGACTAAAGTAAAGGGACAAGGACAGAAGTTGTAATTTTTCCCAAAAAAATTAAAACATACAGCAACCTCTTCTTCTTCGACGACGATGGTGACGAATTCCGGTGGTGGTTCAGGTTCGTATAGGTGCGGAGGCATAGGGGGAGACGTTTAAAGGTGGTTTCACAGCGAACGGAGCTCCGGTTGGAGAGAACGAGTTCCGAGTCGGCAAACGGTTTGTCGACCGGTTCTCCTTCGTCAGTCCATCTTCGGTCACTTGGGAAGGTCGTTTGGCTTCCTCTCGATGTGACGGAGCTAATGGTGATGAATGGTAGTGGTGAAACGCAGCAAATCGAAGGGGATGGAGGAGGAGGTCCGGCGGGTCGGCGGCTCTTTTCTTCGTTTTCAAGCGGTTTCAGACGGAGCTAGGGGCACCAGCACGTTTCTGATGATGGCGTGATGATGATGGGAGTGGTGGTTGGTGACGAGGATGGCTGGAGCGCGAGGTGGGAGGTGGTGGACGAATTTCCGGTGAAGAAAAACAGAGGCTCCTCCTTCTTCGTTTCTCTTCCTTTTTTTCAACGAAAATGACTTAATTTATAGCCAAAATCTTGATTGTCAGGAGCTCCGATTCATGATGGAAGTGTTTGAATCATGTTTGATGGATAGGTGAGGAGAGGTAGAGGTCTGAAGGTGTCCGACGGTTTTGGCGGAGCATGCGTGCGTTTTTTCGTCCTCCCCCCCTTTTTTAATTTTTAATTTTTTAGTTTTCTCTCCTTTTTAATTAATTAATTAATAAAACTAAACACATTTTAATTCTAGATTAAACCGAATAAAATGATAAAAGCACATAAAAATCATGAAAATAACAAAAGTACACGAAATAATAAAGACACGTGAAATAATAAAAATAAAAACGTACATGAAAATGACAAAAAACTACGTAAAATAAAAAATGACAAAACAAATCACATAAAATAACATAAGTGGACAAAAAATAGATAAAATAATGAGAATGACAAAAATCACCTAAAAGACACAAGAGTGACAAAAATTACATAAAATAATGACAAAAATCACACAAAATAAAAATATTAAAAATCCCAATTACGAACTAGATAATATTAGTCCGGACAAAATTGGATGTCAGCAGAACTCATGGCTCTGGGTTGGGCATGATCTCCACCAGACCCTGCTCAAATAGCCGTCACCATCGACTATGCGAGCTTCTCCTTCCGAAATCTATTTTTCACACCACAAAAGTGCTTAGTGGCTGCAGGGGATTGATATAGAGGAGATTGGAGCGAGGAAACGCAAACCAATGCGGTGACAACCAGGCCTAGTTGAGGCATAGGAACCTAGGTCCAATCACAGTCGTCGCTCAGTTAGGGAGGAGCCCCGGATAGGCGCGATGGCACGACAGGTGGGCAAACCCAGCCCGACGACAGTAGTGGCATTGGAGGAAGGCGAAGTGAGCTATTCTTGAAAAAGTTTGAGTGCTTTGGTTAATCCGAGAGCATCACCGACCAAGAACCAGGCCTAGTGGAGAAGCACCATTAAGGATTGGACGAGATACATGAAAGACCGAAGAAACGATGACACATGCAATGAGAAGATCAAACATTTGATCATTTGGAGGCCAGACCTGGCGGCCAGGAATCGACACACACTGGGAAGAAACCCGTCTACGCATTGGCACCGCACCCTAGACGAACGAACGACAACAATAGACAAACTCACGACACGCATGTGACACTACGTAGAGAAGAGAACATTTACTGCGGCCGTTACTGCGGTCAGGGCCGCAGTAAATGTTTTGTGCGCAGTAAGTGTAGTAAACAGGCGTAGTAAACAATTTATTGCAGTCATGGCCGTGGTAAGGCTGCGGTAAACGTTTTTATTCTCTTTTTCAACGAGATCTCATTCATTTTCAACTGAAAAAATTCACTCACCCCTTATTCTTTTCTTCTTCATCTTTCCTCTTCTATTCTTCCTCTATCTTCTTCCTCTCTTCTTCCTCTCCTCTTCCGCAAGATCTCTTCTTCTTCTTCCTTCTCCAGATCTCTTCTTCTTCAATTAGATCCACTCTTCCCTCTACTTCTTCTTCTTTGTCTTCTTCCTCTCCTCTTCCGCAAGATCTTTTCTTCTTCTTCTTCTTCTTCTTCTTCTCGTCAGATCTTGCAGAAGGGCGTTGGAATCACCGGATCTTGAAGAAGGACGCCAGATCTCACCGGATCTTAGGGAAAGACATCGGATCTCGCTGGATCTCCTCGGTTTTTAACCTAAATATAAGTTGGAAACTCATCTAAATCAATAAAATGAAAAGAATGATTTCTGAGATTTTTTTTGTGAAAGATATATGTGTAATTTGTTCTTGGTTTGATATATAATAAATGAGTTTCTTCAAAAAAAGAAAAAAAGAAGAAAAGGGAATGGAGTGTTGTGCCGATGAGGGATGAAGATGATATTTTTCTGGGAATGGATGAAAATGGTGATTTCTGGAAAATGGATGAAGATGAAGATGAAAATTTGATTTTGTTTTAAAAAAATTAAAATCATGTACTGCGGCTACTTGTTCATACTACGGCATTTACTGCAGCCTCTCCTGCAGTACTTACTGCGGTTGTACTGCGGCAAAAAGCCACAATGATGTTTGTCTTCTTGACGTAGTGTGAGGAGCAACGGTGGCGCAAAACCTAAGGGCCCGTTTAGTTATGAAAATTTTGTAGAAATTTCATTTCAAATTTCCTTTGTATATATTTAGTTGTATAACTAGTGATTAGGTGATATAAAACCTTGTTTTCAGAACTTTGTAAAACTCATGTGTTAAAATAGAAAATCTTCTTTTGAATTTCTCCATTTTAGTACTAGAGTTTTCAAAATTTTGAAAATAAGGTTTTCTATCACTTAATCCCTAGTTATACATCTAAATATTTATAAATGAATTTTGAGATGAAAAATTTACAAATTTTTCATAACTAAACGGGCCCTAATGGTTTTTATTAATTTCTTAATTAAGTACTCATATTCAATATTCCACTTATAAATTCAATCTTTTAAATTTTCAATTAATCATGCGCATAGCTACTTAATTATTTAAACAAGTAAAATGGACAAAACATTAACAAAAATATTCTATTTCCATAAAAATATACTGTATTAGAATACGATAATACCATTGAAACCCAATAATTACTTTTCCACATAAACGTTATAATTCAAACTGAATTTTTTTTAAAACACATAGTAAATTATTGGGAAAATGGGTCATTTTGGCATTGAAAATTACGAAATCTCTAAATTTACCACTGAAGTTAATTTTGAAACGAGAATGCCACCAATGTTTTATTGAATGGGTAAATTTGCCACCAAACATTAATTTGTGCTAGTTCGCACTCATGTGGTGTGCCACTGGGCGGTTAAATGGACATTGACTGTACATTTTTGCAGGATTAATATTTTAATCTCACTTAAAATTTGTAAAACTAATAATTTAATCATTAAATTATGACAGATTTTAAGGTGAAATTTAATATTAATTCTAAAAAACGTACAGTTAATGTCCACGTAATCATCCAGTGGCACACTAAATGACCGCCAACCGGGACAAATTAACGTCCGATGGTAAATTTACCCATCCATTAAAATGTTGATAGCATTTTTGCTTTAAAATGAATTTTAGGGTGAATTTAAAGATTTTGTAAATTTTTGTGGTAAAATTACCCTTTTACCCTAAATTATATAGATTATATGTATGTATTTGTTTTGAGTTTTGTTATTGATTGTTAGGTCTTTTTTAATGTACAAAATAAAATACGAAAAGTCAACTTATTGTTAAACTTATAAGTCCAAACTTATAAGTCGAAACGATAAAATACAAAATTTTGAACTTAATACTAACAAATGAATATTGTAAAGTCTTCGGACGGAGAGTAATTTGATAAGCTTATCATGTTTCGTCCTCACGTCAGAGCTAATCTATATTTGCGAATATAAATGGGCAATGCAAAATGCCAATGCCACGGGTCAGTCTTCGAGCTATGTCTTTTACGCGGAAATGTTGACTGACTGACTGCTGTTGACTATTCAGTCTTCTTTACAAACAAGGGCAACCTTATTTTCGTCGAAGGTTGGAAATATCAATATTCATTTGCCTAGACATCATCTTCTTCATATCCTCCAGCAGTGATCAATTCATCATCCTCGTCATCTCCGGTGGGGTGCTCAGTTACAAATCATGATCGCGGTTATCCATTTGTCATTACTGAATACTGAGAACAGAGGAATAACAATATGGAGCCCTAGAATGAGAAGCGTGGGAAAAATTTAAAGCTTAGTAAAGCTACATGGTTTTTTTAATCCACTTCTTGATTTTAGCATTTTAGGTGTTTATCTGGTTATTTCTAGTGGAGGAACAAGTTCAGTCAGTTCCGTGATTTAGAATGTTCTGCTTTGAAGGCTTTCTTATAGTGTTGTTGAAGTTCATTTGCTTTTCACTGTTTGGTTAGGTTGTTGGCAAGTCTAGGACAAAGGAGGAGTATCTTTGCTTTGCTGAAAGGTTTTATGTTTGTTACTCATTCTTTTATGACAATGCTAATAACAAGATTTTCATTTTCATCTTCAATTTTTCTTACCTGTATTCGAATTATCTTATTTTTTTATTAATTCTTTGTCATTCCAATTGGTTTACTCTTGGTTCACTTCTTCCTTGCTTAGTGTAAGCATCAATTAGTAGCAAGATTTGTCGTTCCATTAGGAGCGTGTCTTGGAGTTAAAGTATCTAATGAACACCTAGCATCATTGCTTTTGAAGCTCTAAACTTAGTCGTTGACAAAAGTTATTGATCTTAGGACAAACAAAATAGGTATATGTTTTGCCAATCTGCGCAACTCTAAAATTATTCTTGATCATTTTGAGTCTATTAGAGATCGTAAAGTGCAATTCAGATAATGCATCATATGACATTTTATTTTACCAATTTCGTATGTATCTGAATCGAATTCAAAATTGTATTTTAGCTTATCGAGAATTTTATCTATTATTGAGTTTTTTTCTTTTTCCGCTCACCTAAGATTTGAACCCTGGATCCGCCACTGATAACATTCACAATGATATATATATATATATATATATATATATATATATATATATGTACACATGCATGCGAATTGGAGTCGAAGGGCTCCAAGATCATTAATGCGAGAATGGCGTCTTTCGTTGTACTAAACTTTTACGAGGTTCCTTGAAGGTTGGTAGACTCCAACAAAATATGCGTTCCCATTTTTCCCACGTAGTGTCCTCGCTGCGTCAACGATTAGAATCGGTAGTTTCTCCGGAGATTCCAGATCTGAAAAATCTCCGACAACAATCATGATTCCTTCTCCGTCGTACTGGGAGAAGAAGCGTGAGGAAGGTCATTTCCTCGTTCGTGGAGGAAGAGAATTGATTGATTGTTGCAGCATGCCATCTGAGGGAGACAACTATCAAACCTCAGAATCTGGATATCTGCAGTGGCTGACGATCTAATGGTGAAACTCCATATCTGAACAGAGTAAGACGGTCAAAGAAAAATGAGCAGCTGCAGAATTCGAAGGTGAGTGAGGGATCAAACAATTTGCAATATTTATTTAGACGTTATAACTCTTTATAATAGACACTATAAACTATGATACATATATTTTATTTGGTATGAATTGGTTCATTTTCTTTTTGTTTTTAAATGATAGGCACAATTACATATTATTATAAACAGTTTGTCATAATTTATTAGACGTTTTTCAATATCACTAAAATGTTAAAACGAATAACTAAACACTATAGACTCTTGTAATTGGCAGTATTGCATAGTACTTTAGACACTATGCAATTAATTATAAATTAACGAAAAGTGTTTTATATTATGTTATAAACTCTTTTATACATTGCAGACTACGATTTTCTATGCAAATAATTGTTTATAAATTAGACAGTTTCACTATTACCTAAAATGTGTCAGAAAAATAAAAGAACAGTTTCCAATATTTATTCAGACATAATATCACTTTCTAGTATACACTATAAAAATGTGTAAAATAACTAAATAAATTGTATAAACTCTTTTAATAGACAGTATTGCATATTACCTTAGACACTATGTAATTAATTATAAATTAACAAAAAGTATTTTATATTATGTTAGAAACACTTTTATAAATTACAAAATAATTTTTTACGATTCAATTAATTGTTTATAATGAAATAGACAATTTCTATATCGCCGAAAATGTGCAGTGGTGGTTTCGATGTCCGTGCGATGGTTCCAGCGTCTGTGTGGCGGGTTCCAACGTCCGTGCGATGGTTCCGGCAACCGTGCGGTTGTTCCAGCGTCCACGTGGTGGTTCCGACGGCCACGTCGGTGGTCTCGGCAACCGCGCGGTAGTTCCAATAGCTGTGGCGGCAGTGAGGGTGGTGTTGAGGGTGGATGCTGGTTTTGGGTATATTTAATTAATTATATTAATTATGTAGTGTTAGGATTTATTGGATTTTCCAATTAGTGGTAAATAAAATGGCTATTACATTGGCACTTATTTGGAAAACATGAGACTGAGAGGCACGAATTAATTAATTCGGCAATTTTACTTTGTCGAGTTATTTAGCCAAATTGTTCACCAATCAACCTCTAATTAACACAAATAATATTTCAGTAATTTATGATGTAATTGAACCTGTTTACCAAATGTGCATAATTACTGACAGACTCTTTTTTTTTTTTGATGAGATACTGACAGACTTTTATTTCTCTCCTATATATATGTAGCTATTTTCATTGATAAACTTTTGAGGCCCAATCTTATGGATCTACGTATTACTCGGGGAAAAATAGAAGAAGAATGAAAATATGAAGGTCCTGTTCTTTCTAAAAGAAATTTTAAGTAATAGTTTTCTTTTAAATGATGGAAACTATGGTTGTGTTCTTTCCACAACAAAAAAACAACAACTATTAATTTCAAAATATGAGGAAAAATGTGAGAATGAAAATTTTTGAGATTGATAAATTTTGTTAATTATTACTACTTTGTTGTGTTTAGTTATGTGAAAGAACTTATGAAAAAATAATGAATAGAATAATTTGATTGGAAAGTTTGAAATTTAAAAATTGCAGAAATAGTTCTGAAAAAATCACAAAAGTGGAATACTTAGAAAGGGGAAAAAAACTTTTAATATGTACTAAAATGAGGGTCAGGTCCAGCAAGTTAATGATTGTGGGTCGTTGAGACGTTTCCCAAATGCAGGAAACAGGCAAGATTACTGAACCAACCAACCAGGCTAGTTAAAATCTTAAGCCCAAGGCAATGCTTAATTGGCCCAACGAAGTTGGACTAGAAATCTAAAGTCTGACCTTTTTATTGGACTCATAAACCCGGCTGTTGTTTCCGCCGTAAAGCTTCCATTGCAGATGGTTTTAAATCTCCCTTTGTCCCTGTCCCGTATGTTTGAATGTTTCTCTTTGAAAATTGAAACGATAGATTGCAATACTACTTCATCCGTCCCAACTGGGTTATCACTTTTAAATATTTTATGTAAATTAAAATTGTCTTTGGTTATTAACTCATTTTACATAAACTTCCATTATTATCTCATTTCAAATTCATTCTAACCCTTCCCAACCCACTCCCTACACTCTTTGAGTGAATGCATTACAAGGATAAAAGATTAAATAAAACAAAAATGAAAAAAATGTCAATTCCATTTGGATGAAAATGTTTTGATGTTGTGACATCCCTCGGAGGGAGTGGTATGTATTTAGTCTAATCAACAAGAATTTGATGTGACAACCAGTGGAGTATTTTAGGAATTAAGGGTTGACAAAGTAATGTATATTTTCCATATCTTTTGGGGTTTGGTAGATATAAAAAAATAGTTGTTATATAGTGTGCATGACACACTATAACACACCTTAAGGATTAAAAGGATAAGGAGAGGAAGAAGGAATGAAGGAGATGTCCGAGATAAGATAAAGGAAGGAAGGAGATGTCTATGAAGGAGATGTCCGAGATAAGATAAAGGAAGGAAGGAGATGTCTGACAATGTCGCGTAGCTCGCGCCGCGAAATCTAGATGCTGTCGGTGACGCAGCTCTCTGGCCGGCGAGGTTCTAGTGGTGCCACTGGAGCTTCCTTCTCTCCTCACAACCTCTCCATCAACGCCAAGTACTCCTGTTAGAGACCATGTTGGCATACCAGTCCAACTGACGTTCCCTTCATCCCCAACTCCCGGACTTCTCATACCCGGTTACGAGTTTCATGCCTCCCCCAGAACTCAAACATGGGACTCCGGGCTTAATGTCTCATTTCACATGTTGGGCTAGTAGCTCAAGTGGTACTCAGACTCATCTGAAATGAGACATTAAACCCGGAGTCCCATGTTCGAGTCCTGGGGGAGGCATGAAACTCGTAACCGGGTACGAGAAGTCGTGAGTTAGGGATGCAGGGAACACCAGTTGGATTGGTATGACAACTTGGTCTCTAACAACTCCGCCGCCGCCTCGCCGCAACTCGCCTCCTCTTTTATGCTATTCTTCTTCTTTTCAAGAATCTCGGATCCATCGCTAGAGTCGTAGAGTTCCTTGATGGAATCACAAAAAAGGCATATCAGCAACAAATCACGGCTGCTATCCGATCACTGCACATTACTACAACAGGAGCATTTGATGCGCTCCGATGGCAATATGATGCACCATCATGGGATAATGATGTACCACCGGTATATAATGATGCTCCCTAAAATTTTACTCCCTCTGTACCCCATTAATTGATCCATTTATTTTTTGCGTTTCAAAATTCAATGTTTGACTCAAATTTTCATAAAGATAAATAGTGAAAAAAATTAAAAAAATTATTTAGAAACTTTGTATTCCAAATTATGATACATATGTAAATTATTTAAACTCACATGTCTAGATATTTCTAAATAAAATCATAGATTAAATAATGTGAAACTGCCAAAACAAATGGATCAATTAATGGAGTACGGAGGGAGTAAAAGATTTCTCATCCCTTCAAATGTACAATTAATATGATACCCAGAAGAAGCAGTATGATGAACCCTTATAATGTTGCGCCCACGAACCATTATGATGCACTATTACATTATAGACAGTGCACCATTATCATAAGAAACCAACAAGACATATGTACACAATATAACCCATTATGATAAGTGAAACCACCAAGACAAGTGTACACAATATAACCCATTATGGTAAGTTTTTCGAAATACTTGATGCACCGTTGATGCAAAAATGATGTGCTCACGAGACATTATAATGCTCCAGAAAAACAATATGATGCACCTGAGAAACACTACTAGCTATGAATAATTATATATGATGCGCCTACGAGACAGTATGATGCACTGTTATAATAAAGATGATGCGTTATTATGATTTAATCCAAGTAGATCACATTATTACTAGAAAATATGATGCACCCATGAGACAAGGATGCACCTTTACTGTTATGATTTAAACCAAGTATTCTACATTATTACTAGCGAATATGATGCACCATTATGATGCAGGAAAATTGTAACTTCATACTTTGTATGTAGTTCATGGTTATATCATTTTAATAAATGGATGTATCATAATGAGTTGAAGGCACATCTTTAAGGTACGAAGGTGTATCATATTTATTTCATGTGCAGCATGTTGCAGCTCTCGGTCGTGGGACGGAACGACGGCGGCCGGGGATAGCTTAGTGGCGGTTTGGCAACTGACTGGGTTGAAGAGAGGAATGGAGATGCGAGAGGTGGAGGCCGAAGAGAAGGGAAAGGAAGTAGAGGACGAGGAGGTGGGGATCTAATGAACGGAAGACGCTGTAGAGCCTGTGGCAGAGGGGATCGGCATTGGAGCCGGATGTGGGAGAGAAAGAGAGCGGATGAGACGGCGGATCCGGAATTGTGACGTTGTTGTCGGAAGTGCGCAGCTTAAGCGGTGCGCACTGTAACCTCATTATATATATATATATATTCACTATATCATAAGGTCTGGAAGTTACTATTATGGAAACTTACAATTACAGACCTACAACTCGATCATTAATTCCATCGAGACTTGGAACCATACCCTACCTCCCCCACCCTAGGCTATTATGCCCTCTCTTTCTACCCCGACCGCCTCCACACCACGCTGCTTAGCATTGCTCCACCGCATCTTAGCCCCATCCTACTAGTCACAAAGCCATATATGGATTCGCAATGGGCAGTGAGGGGTGGAGTGTAGGCTAGGGCATGATAGGCAGGGCGAAACTGGGGTGGAAGGTTGTGGGGTTGGTACAACAACGATGGGTAGGGATGGGGTTATCCTTGGTATTTAAGGCAACTTGAGAGGTGGGGTGGATTGGGACAAGTGGGGAAACCAAAAGTTTCACTATATTTTAGAGGGGTAACTGAAAGTTTTCGGAAATAGAATGATAAACTGAATGTTTCACAAAACCCGATAGGGGTTTCTGTAATTTAGTCTTAGTTTTATCATACCTTAAAGAATTTATTTACACTTTTTAGAACCGGTAGAGTGAATGTTTTCTCTAATCTTATGGGTGATTGTAGGTTACATTTCTTACTACTCCACCCCAAGATGATGGAAACATTTGATTTTTGATATCCATTTTATTTTATTTTATTTTATCTACATTATGCTTTAGTGGACAAATTTGAAGAAAAAATATATATTGATAAACTAGACATATCAAATTAATGTTTCAATACAAAAAGCTCAAATCTTCAGTTCATAATGATAGATAAAATTATAAATTAAATGATAAAATAACGAGACCTAGCGCTGCCGCTTACAAAGCGAGCATGGTGTTTGGGTTCATTTCCCGCCGGACCACCATGCTGGCCTTCACACCGCTTACGCTATCCACCACGATAAGCAACATCAGCCACTACCAAGGTTTAGGCTCGACCAAGGCAATCCAATCTAGGGCTCTTGACCGCTCTGCCGTGCCTGCCCTATTCGATGCCGGTAGGCTTTCCTCTATTGATCTGCGTACAGAATTCCACGGCCAAGTTACGGGCATGTCGCTTGACCGTGTCCCCGACTGTTGGTTTCACGGCTCCCCATGGCTTCCGAGGCGGAGGGCCATTGCGACATGGGTGGTTGGGGTAGTTTCGGTTGCCTTGGCAATCGGGGCTGTCCCAGCCTCCCATGCCCTACCAGTTTCTGTTCTTCGCTTCAATTCTCTCGCGGTTATCGATCAGTGTCTCGTAGCAGTGGCGGTAAATCAAAATTTGGTGGGGCAGGAGAACTCTCGCCCCACCCGGAGCTATGATTCCCTGGGTACGAGGTTGCCTATATTTGAGGACCACTTGGTTTGCTCTGTTTTTTGTCTCTTGGTACTCGTATGTTTCTTTCAAGTTTTGTTGCTTTCTTTTGTCTTCGGTCGTTTGTCTCGTGTGTCTACTAGTTCGAGTTTGTATTTGCTATTGGTGGTATGGCTGCTTCGATGGCACCTGCATGGTGATGGGGCGTCTTACTTCATGTAAATGGATGCAGATATACGACATTCTCATGCGCTTCTTAGTGCACTTTAAGTCACTCTTCCGACGATGTCGGAGTCTGTTCATGCCACCACAGTCTACACCTGCTTCGACTGCTTTCGGCTCCAGTGTTTTTCTTCACTTTGGTCTGTATTGGTTTGTCTTAGTTATGTGTTCTGCTATCCTTTTAGAATTTTATGGCCGATCTGTGGCTTTGCTTTTTTATCTTTGTTTTCAGTTTGGATCTATTCTCATATGCTACTTTGTTATTTCTGGTGTTTAATCATATTGGTTCTTTTTCCGCTAAAAAAAATAAATTAAATGATAAAAAGTACTTTTTCAATCATTTAGACATAAGGAGTAATATTACTCCTCTTATGAGGGAGTATAACATGTTTTTTAAACCATCCGAACCCAAAAAGGAATGTGAAGATTTTTAGATGAACAAAGTGGTAATTATACAAAAAGAATTCACATAAAGGGTACCAAGGAGATTGTCTCAATCAATCACGGCCGGCCCCTTCTTCACTCAACTCGTCCAATCCCAAATCCAAATTAAGCCTTCGAGGACCCCGGACGGCACAATCAAAACAGAAGCCGTACCTCCCTGTTTTATTTCTCTGTTTCTAATCTCCTTCTCTCCTCATTGACGGCGAAACAGACACCCTATCATCATCATCATGCCTTTGACACCTCCAGAAATCATAAATACACCGTCTCCCTCGCCCTTAACTTATTAATTAAACCTTCATTTTTCAGTTACAGGGAGAAAAAAAAGGGTAGTTTACGGATATGAAGAACGTTTCGAGAAACAAATTCATGCTCTGTTTTCGACCCGTTGTTGATAACATGGACCTAGTTCTCGATCACCCAAACCGCAGTCAGCAGCAGCAGCAGCTGCTGTACCTTGGAGTGGATCAAAACCCTTCTCTCGCTGATTCACCGAAATCGAGTTCCATCACTCCCTCTCCCCGTCCACCAAGGAAAACGTTTTCACAAGCGGTGAAAGCCGTCGTCTTTGAGACTATACTGGTAATTCAGAAACCTTCGTCTGCTCTTTCCTGAATTTTTCGCCTTCTAATAACAATCACTTGGTTATGGAGTAAGTAATTTAGATTTTTCTGCGGGACAGGCCAAGAGGGTTCGTGAAAAGAACGGGTGTGCTGTTAGGTCTTGTGATCGAGATTCGAACTCGAGCCGATCAAAGCGTAGTTTTCGTGAGAGCTCGAGATCGCAAGGGGAGGGTGCAGATAAAAGAGGCGCTGATGGCGAAAGATCGGATTCCGACTGGGCTCCACCGTCGTCGTCGTGTTCGTTCTCGGTTTCAACGAAAGAGGTGGAACTGAAACAAGCGGCTGAACCAGAAAACAGAAAGAGCAGAGAAGAAAGTGAATCGAAGCGGAAAGAAGAAAGGAGGGCGAGGGAGGGAGGTTCGGGTCTGGACTCGGCCGTCCACTTGGTTCTAGTCAGTCTTACGTTGACGGTTCTGTGGGGCAGAGTTTGTGCCATATTTTTCACGTTGATTTGTCTGTACCTTGTACCGAGACGACAAGTGGTGAGAGTGAGAGCAGACGAGGATGGGAGCAAGAGATTGGTGGTGGTGAAGACCAGGTGGTCGCCGGCGAAGAGTTGCCGGAAAAGGGTGATAATGGAGGGACTGCTTGACAGGACGACGAATCGCGAAGGGAGCATTCAATTCCTGACGTGAAAAATCTCCCATCTTTCGTGTTCGAGACCAAATGTTGGCTTGGCTGCTGCAGGTTACAGGCTTTGGTTTTTTAGACAAAAGAGACAAAACCCTCTTCCCACTTTTTTCTGCTCTGTAGAAAGAAACTAGCCTGCACGCCATCACCTCAATGCTCCCCAATATTTCTTACTTATTTCTTCTCCTTCATCCTTTTTCGTGGTTGTTATTTACAGTACCATCACATGGTTGTCTTGATGGAGAAAAAAGTAAATCAGTTTAGTAGGATCTTGGAATATTAAGGTTCCGTCTAATTGGAGAGAAGTTTAAATTTTCATTTAAAACTTCTTTGATCATATATCTAGGTTTGAAGATATAGAAAGCAGATTTTCGTCTTTGGAAAACTCTAGTATTAAATTAGGAGCCTTGTTTGAAAAGTTTCCATTTTAATATTAGAGTTTTCTAATCATTAGAAATAAGGTTTTAAATCTCTTAAAAATTAGGTGTGTGATCAAATATTCTGAAACGAATTTTAGAAATGAAAACTCTAAAACTTCTCCATAACTAAACTGACCCTAAACAACTCTAACCATACCGTGTTTTTCTGTTAACTCTCCGCACCGAGGCGGACCGGCAGGGTAGCGGGCCCAGCTCGCGCTAGGCAAGAATTGTGGCCCAAAATCTATACCTATACGTAACCCACCCCCCCCTTAACCCAACCCACCCCACTAGCCCCCACCCCAGCCCACTAGCCCAGCCCAATCTCTTCAACCCAGAGATATCAATCAGCAGATCCCTAGCGCACTGCTCCTCTTCTCGAATCCCCTGCCTGAACCTCTCCTCGCCTCGTCTCGGCCTCTCCCTCACCGGCTCCTTACCTCTCGTGGCGGCGGCGGCGACCGGGTTAATCTCTACTTCTTTCATTTCATTTCACCTCTCCATCCTTTCATTTTGTTCTGCCAATTTTTATTCTTAAATCATGTGCTAGAATTGATCCAACCGGCGGCGGCGTCGCGTCAGCTCCTCACCTCGTCGGCGGCGGCGGTAAGGATGAGTGATAAGGATCTAATGATTGTTTCCGTATTGTTTTCCATTCCACGTTTTTTTATACTAAATTTTGAAAATTTCATGTAATAAATTTTGTTTTTTCATTTTTTAAATAAAAAGAGATAAGAAATTTTGGCATACCCAGTGATAAGAAGTGAGACCCATTCATTTTCAACGTCACATCCTCCTCTCCATTTTCCCTGCAATCCATCCATACATACATAAACAGTTAATTAGACACAAGCTTTAAAAAGGAAAGATTTTTCACCTTTAATGAGTTTATAGAAAGAAGGAGGAGATGAAATATGTTACTACCTTCTAGAAAAATAGAAAGGGGACACAGCGTGACCAAAAGCCTTCATGGAATCCATGCGTTTTGTTTCTTTCTCATAGGCCATTATATTGTATTTACTAGACTTTCTGATATTACTACTTTGTTGCCAAAGTAATTTCTATCTTATTCTCAACTTTATTATTATCTGACATGCACATGGCCATGGCAATAAAAATTAATTGTCTGGCTTCTTTTTGTGGGTTCTTGGAACTATATAATTGTATTTATCTTGGACAGGTAACAGTAATCTCTTTTTATTTGATACTTCAGGTCATTTTTTCTATTGTGAGGGAAACCTTGGTTTTGGAGAGTATACCAGATCCCCTTGCAGGTGAACAGGTACTTGAAAGAGAGACTCTGCATTGGAATGTTGTTTAATCATGTGCTAGTTTATTCTTATGTGCTAGAATTTGATGTATGTTTGCTTCTAAATGTTGTTTAATCATGTACTTTTCTGTTTGAATAGAATATGTTGTTTAATCAGAATATGTTGTTTAATCATGTACTTTTCTGTTTACTCATTTATGGTTGATAAATCAATATGATTAGGATGGTTGATCATTATTCCAAGAAACGAATGAAGACACTCTTTTCTTTCTATGAGAAAGATGTTGATGATCAAGCACATACATCTAAAATGCCCAATTGTTTGCTTCTAAATGAAATGGAACTTCCACCTAAAGCGAAGGTGGATAACTCTCCAATTGTTCAAGTGATCCTGGATTACGTCAATTGATTTGTGCATTTCGGTGAGCGAGCAAGATCGTATTCGAAGAGAGTATCTCATTATGGGACCTTGTCAACCTAAGTTACAAAATTATCCACCAACTTTTGATGGAATTCGTGACAATCGCCGTTTCCAATTTAGATGGTTTACACTATATCCTTGGTTGGAGTATTCAGAAGCTAGAGATAGAGTTTTCTGCTTTCCGTGCTTCCTTTTTGAAAAAAATCCACCGAGATACCCTTTGTTCACTGTTGAAGGATGTTGCAATTGGAGTAGAATGTTGGCCGGAAAGAAAGGAATTTGTGAACAACATGTTGGGAAATTAAATTTGCTCATCAAAAGAATATCCAAAGTTGGCGGATTTATTGAGAACTTCTCAACATATTGATAGAATGATTGAGAAACTTCCACCGGAAATTGTGAGGCAGAACAAGTTGCGTTTAAAGACAACAATAGCGGTTATAAAGTATCTTGGGAAAGAAGGTTTGCCTTTTAGAGGCCATGATAAATCTTCTAACTCTAGTAGTAGAGGCCATTTCATTGAGATGATAAAGAGTTATGCGGATATGAATGATGATATTGCTAAAGTTGTTCTTGAAAATGCTCCCAAACATGCCATGTACATTGCACCATCAATTCAGAAGGAGATACTAGGGATCATTGCTAGCAAGATTCGAAACAAAATTCGTCAAGAAATTGGAGATGCTAAGTTTTGTATCCTAGTTGATGAATCACTTGATGTTTCTCATAAGGAGCAAATGACAATCATTCTCAGGTTTGTAAATTGTTATTTTTTTACACTTGATGAATCACTTGATGAATCCTAGTTGTATGATGCTTCACATTGAAAAGAAATATGTGGATGATATTGATTCGGAGGCAGTGATTGATCATTTGAGTCTATTGGAGATCGTAAGCGCAATTTAGATAGTGCATCATATGGTATTTTGTTTCACAAATGTCATATCTATTTGGATCGAATTCTTGATGAATACTATGTAAAATTGTACTTTGGCATATCAAGAATTTACTCATATTGAATTTTTCTCATTTTCCGCTCACCTAAGATTTGAACCCTGGATTCGCCACTGCTCCGCACCATATCTCTTCACCTCGTTTATGTTAATAAAAGTGCAATTTAGTTTAGCTTCTTTAAAATAAATTAAAAAGATGGAAAGCTAATTTAGTTTAACTAAATATCTGTCTCATGAATTCGATGGACTAATCATGTAAATTATCCACGTGTCTGTGTGTAAACTCTATGTCCATGGACATTTGCGTTTCGTTTCCTGAGTTCAAACAGCATCCCGGCAAGTATACAAAAGTAAAAAGGTATTAAGGAAACGGTATCTTCAAGGGAAGGACTTGTTCTCTTCCATGATAGTACTGTTGAGAAATTAAACATAAAATTAAGTTTAATTAGAGGCCTACCAACACTATTAATATACGTGTTCTTAATTACCACGAACATACCCAAAAAAAAACTCTACAGTTCTACTTTTGTCCTTTTTTAAAATCGTTTTTAGAAATTATACTTAAAACAAGCGCTATAAAAGATGGGATCAAATATAGAAACTACTTATAACTATTAATTAAGTCCGAAGCATTAAGAGAAGTTTCACAGACGATTAATATTGACTTTGATACGTCTAATTTAAATTTTTTAATTTAATTCTACTATTAAACCGTTATGTTGATTATTTTATGTCCAAGGTTACAATGCGCTAAATAAAAGTAGCGCATTGTAAGTGCTTCACTTTTGAAATTATTTACTGAGATGTCACTACCCTATTTCCTCCGCTTTAAAAAATGTATATTTTTTTATTTCGTAATTAAAAATTACAAATAATTAGTCCAACGGAAAGAAAAAAACGAAGAGAATAAGACTCATATGTCATACTATATTTTTAATGTTTTTTCGGAGTCCATTTAGGTTTTGACATGTTTTTCACTGTTCATCCGAATTCATTAGGGGATTCAAACATGGGAGGAGGAAAATTATTTTCACCAAATTTCTTTGAAAATCACTGATAAAATTCACTATGTATTTGGGACACTCAAACTAGCTCCAAATTTCACTTGTGAGGTGCCCTCACCCCACTACTCACTAGTTCATACGTTTAGCGATGGGGTGGGAAGAGGAGAGCATGATTGGCTGGTGGGTGAGGTGGATCCCACAAACGTGAATCACTTCACTTTTTCATATTCGCACCTCCTATAGGTCCGAATATGGGATCACCAAAAATGAATGAATTTGGAAAAAATTCACTTGAAAATAGTAAGTTTGAACCCCCTATTATGAAAGTTATCTTCATACCGGGGATCATGATATTTCAATACGGGGATCATGAATTACAAAGATCATGAAACTCTTGCTACGAAATCACTACTCTTCTACTGCGAGATCACAACACTTTTACTACCGGATCACGACTCTCATAATATCGGATCATAACTTTCATACTACTAAATCTTGAAATTTCTTCATTTTATTTTATTTATCAAGAAAATATAATATTTAAAGCAGAAGCTATCACACATAACAATAACAATAAAACACCTGTACGCAATAATGACATGATTTATTTCTCACCCCAAACCAACTTCATATTTTAAAAACTTGATGATCATGGGTGATAGAACGACACCACCAAGAAATACAAATAATTCAAAATAAAAGAGTTCTGCAATTCCTAGGGTTTTTCATCCTCCCTCCTGCCATCGTCGGCTTCTTCTTGCCTCAGAAAGCACTGATAAAGGTCTTATGGTTCATCCCACCGCACTGATAAAGGTCTTATGGTTCATCCCACCCAAAGGTCTTGGCTTCTCCAAGCAGCACAGACGATGCGTTTGGGCGTTGTCGACCGTGAGACTGGCCCTTTTGGCATGCTCGCTTCACCTCTCACTGATCTGATCATTGGCCCAAATGGCGCTGGACTTGGGTTCGTGCCCCTCCGCCCGGCGCTGCCTTGTAATTCGCTCCGCCTCCACCGTCGGGTTCTTTATCAGTCGGCACCTGGGCGTTCCGCCCTTGCTCCCACCTGCCTTCCTCTCCTCAATCGCTGGTCTTGGTCGGACATTGAATTTCGTTTCGTTGGGGTAGATTGTGGTGGATCTAGGATGATGGGTTGTATAGATGGCGAGTAAACATTAGGAAGATAGGCATAGGGAGGCTGACTTTGGGGATGTGATTGATATTTCGACAAGGCGAAGCGATGTCTCGCCCTACATGAGAGGATGACGCCCTTGGCTTCTGGTGGATGGGGTTCTGGATCTTCCCCATCCACTGGCACTCAGAGCACAAGAGTCAAATTGATCTCGACTCGTGTGATTCGGTCGATAGACTATTGGTTGTGGATACGTATGTGGTTACATCGTAGCTGGCAGGAGATTCCAATGAAATTTGTGAATGGTACTTTTGAAAGGTTGAGACATCGTCTAGCTCCCGATTTGACTTGGAGCTTACCAGATGTATGTGTTTATTCTGAAAATGTTGTGAGTGGGTACCTTCCTTTAAAAATCCCTATGAGGATTAGTGCAGCTTGTTAGTTCGTTTTTGTGGCAAAGGTGTGTATTCGGTGTGTGGCCCGGCCTTCTGATTCCATCAAAGGTAGCTGGTTGTGAAATGCTATCTCCTTCTGGGGGTGATTTCACTATCCATTATTTTCATGCTTTTTGGTTAGTTTTGTTTACTTTTTCTGTTCAAGTACTGCACTACGTTTTTCTCTAGTCGCCTCAACTTTGATCAGTACTTGTTGGTTGGTGTCTAGTTTATCTCATGCTTGCTATTACTCAAAGCCAGTTAGTAGTTTCTTCAGGGCTTGGTCCCTGCTTGGTAGGTTATTATCGGCAGTAGCCGCTTGACATTGAATGAAAGCCAAACATTTCAACAGTAGGTCGCACAAGTTTCAGTAACAATGATGCTAGAATGGGTTCGACATGTGAGGCTTATTTGTGATAAGGAAGGTTGGAGCAAATTTCTGTTGACAGTTGATCTATTATGGAGAAATCGAACAACTGGGTTCACAACGGGCCATGCTGGAGCGAGAATTAATTGTGCTGGGAAATTCACGTCATGGAGATGAAATGCCAACAATCACCCTTCCACGTCGGCAGGGGCTGCAATGGTCGACACCGCCAACAGGATGGTTAAAGCTTAACACGGATGTCGCCATGTCAAATGAAGGATGGCTCGGACTCGGAGCTATTGCCCCCGATGATACTGGCAAAGTCGTGGCTTTTATGATGGATAAAATACGAGGCAAAATGAGCCTTTTTATGGTGAAGCTCTTGCAATTAGAGAAGGGATGACACTGTTCCAACAGACAGAAGCTCCTATAAGGTCTACATAGAAGTAGATTCACTTAATGTGATCAACGCCATCAATGTTAATGCTCAAGGAAAATCCGAACCTATGATCATAATCAGGCAAATCCACCGCGTGCTTGCAGAAAAGAGTTGGTGGCAAATGAACCACACGCTGAGAGAGGCAAATCTGATAGCGTACAACCTTGCACGATGAGCACTGACGATGTTTGGGCTGAGTCCATTACTATTTTCCTCCGTGATATCATGTTTTCTCGCTATATGTCTTGAAACTTTATCTCTTGTTTTTCCTTCTCTCTCTCCCTCATTTGTCCTCATTGGACCATCAAAATTTCTATTTGATATCTCCCTTGTTATTATTTTAAGACCGTCCACGCTTAGGTAGATCTTGTTTTTTGGTTGAAAAATGGGAATTAAACTTCTTTTGGGGGACTTCCACCATCCCCTCTTCAAAAGAAGAAAGAAAAAAAGACGTGCGTCAGTGTAATCATACTAGCAAATAAATGCATTTCCGAATTCCAATATTTGTGCCTAGCATGAGTCAAATTTCACCACCTAGTTGATCGTAATATCGGTATCATGTCTGATAATTAGTACAAACCCTTTCTAATGACTTGGCAGTTTGGCACTTCTGTTGAGACAGGCAATGAAATATGACAGTCCCTTTTGTACTAATGCATGCAGGGAGGCAAAGTGCTTTGAAATCAGAGTATGTAAATCTTCTAGATCCGCCATTTTACGTACGTACGGTACGTATGAATAGAACTTCACTTCCGAGGTCATTTCTCCATGCCGACCATATGATCAAATATTTACTCACTCCGTCCAATAATAATTGAAATGTTTGATTTTAATGTTATGTATAAAGCATAATTGAAAGGTTTGATTTTAATGTTGTGTATAAAGCAGTTTGACTCAATTTTTTTCAAGATAAATAGTGAAAAAAAATAAGTAAATATATTTAAAAAAATTTATACTACAAGTTATGATATACATATGAATTATTTAACTTTAAATGTCAAAATATTCATGAAAATAAATCATAGATTAAATACACTGAAAACAGTAAAACAAAGTCTTCAATTATTCAGGACGGAGGGAGTATATACTCCATATTCCTTGATCTAATTTTTTTTTTGGTCAGCAACAAAATGATTTATTAAGGAACATGAAGGTTGCAGCTACAAGACCCTTGATCTAATTTTGGTTCGGATGCAATAGTACTTTATTTAGTACTCCTTCCGTCCGTTAAAAATTGATACATTTGATCTTCATGTTTTAAGATTGAATGTTTGACTTAAATTTTAACAAAGATAAAAGGTTAAAAAAATCACAAAGGAAGATACATTTGGAAAATTTAAGTATCAAATTATGAATATATATATATATATATATATGTGTGTGTGTGAGTGTGTGAATTATTTAACTTTAAATATTAAAATATTTATGAAAAAATTATAAATTAAATAATGTGAAACCGCCAAAACAAATGTATCAATATTTAGCAAACGGAGAGTATAAGATTATAAAGAAAAAGTTAGGAGCTTGTGTTGCAATAATTTGTTACTGATACATTTGGGGTATATAATTGAACTGTTCCTCTTGAAAACAAACTGATGAGCTTATGCTGCCTATCAGGTTTATTTAATTTCGATGATCAGGTCGTCGTTGGGAAGACAACAGTCCAGCCAGGGTGACTAATTATCAAAGCGGCAAAGCAAATGGGCAGTGCCAGTGAGGAAGATTAATAAAGATTAATGTCAGATTAATTATGTGTGCGTGTGTGTGTGTGTCTGCACGTGCAGCGTTCTAGAAGCGGAAAAGGCAGGCCTCAGGACTAGACCGATATCATGTTGGTTAGACTTTAATGCCCAAAGTTGCAGAAGCCGACACACATACATATTTCAATTATCTCGTTCAATAGCCTAACCAAGACTTCCTTTTCCCGTGCTTCGCGAAACTGGTGTAGATTGTAAAATTTGTAAGAATTTGTAAAATTGTAACATTGAACAAAAAGAGATTATAGATAACGGTACAATTTTATGAAATAAATGAGAATATAAATAATGATGACACATAATAATAAATTTTAGGACTAAATCTTGTTGCATTTGATTATTAGTTTTAAAATTTTAGATATCAATGTGCAAAAGAGTGAGACGTAAAAGTCAAATGCGATAGTTAATCCTCTCAACAATTTCTAATTTATTTTAATTAATCCTCTGCAACTGGTGGCGTGCTACTTCGTCCCAGAGTTGGCCAGGCTCTACCTGGTGGCTTCTCTACGCCGATTCATTTTCTTTGGTTCTCGAGAGGTTGGCCTCCCGTGTTGTCAGTGCGATTGATGTGATCAGTATCTTGGGTCGGAGTGAACGGTTCCAACGATCGTGGGAGTGTTGGTGGATGGATCCGTGGAGGTGGTGTTTCTACAAAAATGGGGCAAAGCGTGGGAGCACTACGTCGTGAATACCATCTTTAATGCGGCTCGTAATTCGGCTTAAGCCGAATAAAACAATTTTTGCACTAAATGGCGTGGTAAATGAGGAGACAACTTTACCGCGGCTTGAGTCGCATTAAGGCCTTATATCACTTCAACCTTTCATCTCTCTCTCTCTCTCATTTTTTTCAGATCTGAAAAACTCATCTCCCTCATATCTCTCTCGTTTTCCCTCCATTTTCTTATCCCGGGATTAATGCCCAAATAGGCCTAAAAGTTTTTAGGTTTTCGAGTTTTAGGCCTAAAATTTTTCAACTTCGATCCGTAGGCCTAAACGTTATATCCGTTGCTGGGTTGAAGGCCTAAATCGCCGGTGGCGGAATCTTGGCGTGGGCCAATAACGACGTTAATTTTAAACAATTCACCACCTCACAAAAGCAGCGTCGTTTCGTCTCCATATTAAGTGGAAGTCAAACTTTGGGAATTGAAAACTAGGCCTAAAGTTTTCTATTTAACAACTTGTAGGCTATAACTTTTCATATTCATCAATGGTAGGCCTATAACTTTTGATATGAAAAGTTATAGGTCTATAAGTTGTTAAATAGAAAACTTTTAGGCCTAGTTTTGAATTCCCAAAGTCGACTTCCACTTGAATTTGGAGACGAAGCGGCGTCGTTTTTGTGAGGTGGCGTAATTTGTTTAAAATTAACGCCGTATCCCTCATCTTCTCATTCATTCATTCTTTCCCTTCTTCTTCTTCTTCTTCTTCTTCTTCTTCTTCTTCTTCTTTCTATTTTCTCTTCATCTTCTCCTTCACTCCCTTTCCCTTCATCTCCTGATCCTCCTTATCCTCCTCCTTCCGCCACTGATCTTATCTTCTTCTTCTCTCCTCTTCTCTGTATTGTTTTTTTTCTTCTTCTGTAATTTATTCTTTCTATGTTATTTCTTCTTTCTTCTTTCTTTCTCCATCTTTGTTTCTTTAAGGTGAGGGTTACATTTTTTTAGGTTTATTCTCTACTTTTGTTCATTACTATCATTAATTTCTCATTTTCCTTTCATTTTCCAGATTGATGAAGATTGATGGATTTGGATATGAAGATTTTTGGGTTGGTGGATGAATCCGAACGAATATATTCATCCGGATTCATCCACCTTTTTTAATTCATAAAATTGGTAATTCGGCTATAGCCGCATTATATACCACGACGAGGCCGCGCTAGAGCTATTGCGGGCTTAAATACCATGACTTCTACCGCGGCCTCCACCGCGTTATATACTGTGGGCTCAACGCGAATCGATCGTGTTATAAAATACTTCAGCTACGTAGTGGCGGCAATGGCGCTGCGGATGGTACAAGTTGTGATCGCAAGTGTGCACGGGTGGGGCCTGCAATGGTCAAGCTGGTCGAGCTAGGGTTGAGTACGGCAGGGTCGAGCGAAAGCTCACCCTACCTAGAGCAGTGATGTGTAGCGGTCTGGATGTGGTGGTTCTGGAGTTTTTCCCACACATCCAGTATTGTTATTTGGCTCGGATCAACTATTTTGTGAAGTGGCGGTCTGGTGGTTGTTCCTTGGTGTTCTTTATGTAGGTGCAAACAAGATTTTCCATTTTCTACCCGACACTTCTTGTAGGGGACGAACGTTTACGAGCTTGTATGATACAACTTTGGTGGTGGTTGGATGCCCTCATACCGATCGAAGATGTTGCAGACGGGAGTCCGTATGAACCCGTTTGGCTAGGCGTAGAAGTTTAGAATCCGGTTTCCACCTGATTCTCAACATCAAGTTATGGCTTATGCCATTTTTCACAATATTTTGATGGTTCTCTATCTGTAGATGTCCCTTTAGTTTCTATTTAGGTTTGCACTTTAGTTTACTTTATTCGTTTTTAGTTGATTTGCAGTCTTGCTGCAACCCTGCTCACTTCTTGTTAGAGCATCTGGACTCATCTTTAAGGGCTTTGTCCCTTCCCTTTAGGTTGTTTTCGGCTTTTGCCGGCTGATTTCGAATGAACGTCATTCACTTCACACAAAAACAAGTTACTCAAAAGCAGCAATGTGGTTGCTTTCACATATACTCATTGATATCTTAAGACGCCCATTAAAAAAATCTTATTTTATAAGTAACTAGTTTATACCCCTTCCTATGGAATGGGGTTTAGAAGAAAGAAAATCAAAAAATGCTAAACATTTTCTTTCTACTACAACATCTATTATTATATAAGAGAAAATTCAAAGATTAAGAAAAAATTGACATGGAAATTCAAAGTTTTACGATTTCTTATTTTCTAACATTTTTATGTAAAACTAATTTTTACGCATAAACTTTTAACGTTTAAATATGTAAGTCATAATACGTTTTAAATTTATCTAAATGAGTTTTGATTTTATGAAACTAAATTTATCACTTTAAAATGGTTTGAGGAGCAACTCTCATATATATATATATATATATATATATCTATAAATATATATATATATATATATATATATATATATGTGTGTGTGTGCGCGCGTGTAGAAATATTAAATCAAACGTGCGAAAACTAAATGTGAAACGAAATGGTGTAAGAAGGTGAGTTAATTACAAGTTGACAGACCTTTCAAATAATACAAAAAAAAAAAACAAAAAACAAAAACGCCAAAACTCTTGTACCTCTTTTGTTTGTGGTTAGCAATTGCTAATCGTTCTGCTCTTTGTGCTTGCGTTTTATTGTTATTTAATAAAGGACTTCCGTTGTTGTTATGAACTTACATGTGAAACATCTAGTCAGATTTTTGTGTGTCTTGCCACTTCAACATCCACATCAGCAAAGTACCGTACTTAGGTAGCACTGTAGAACTACCCTTAATTGAAACATGTCTTTTGGAGCATCTAAAAATACAGTGATGTCTCGTTGTTTAGTACTCCATGTTTGTTTTTTAAAAAAAGTTAAATCTTTTATATGTATATGACATAGCGATGTGTTTAGTTTCTAGATATAAACTTTTTTTTAAAAACATCAACAATTTTTTTAATGTGAAAATTTAAGTGAAGCATAAATTCAAACATCAAATATATATCAAATTTCAGGAGCGGGTGGAATAATATCTTACACACCTATTTAGTGAGTTTACCATATTCATTTATTTCAAGGTTGTTTTATCAATTTTCAAGAGCGGAAGCGCTTATTAACCAATGTTTAGCACCATGGTTGTAAGGCTGTTGATGAACTACTCAAAGGTACAGTTTTGGTCTAACAGTAAATCGTCTTATTAAGCCCAACCCAATGGGCTCATTTAATCCTTTAATGGGTAGTGGAACTGCTAATTTTTAGCTGGCTGGGCCGTAGAATTTTGTGTGGGACTTGGAGAGGGGAACGAAACAAACAACTGCACACCATCTTCTTTCTTGTACCAACCATTACAGACAGGTAACAAAAATCGTCTTATGCATTCAATTACCTCCAAAAGTAAAAAAGGACAATTGAAGCAATAAACACAAGCAACTTCAAAAATTACCAATACACTAGTTGTACTTAGTAGGCTTCTTAAATGAGTCGGAAGGCTTGCCTCTCCAACACACTCTACCGTCTTACTCTTACCGGGAAATGATGAGTAAAAGCAAAATGGAGTATTTACATTGGTGAAGCACGGGCACTTTTAACCCCTAGCTCGGATCATTCACGTACTCACCGCCACTGATGAAGCGTTGCTCTTTTCCTGAGAAGAATTTGACACATTGCTGCGAGCTTCTGAGCTCTGGCTCGAGGACGATTCCGTGTAGAAGACTATACGCTCCTGGTTGTCATCAAACAGTTGGAGTTGCAGAGTTCTCGGTGGTGGAGGCTGGTTCACTTCCGAAACTCCATCTAGGATCTGAACGATCTGGCCCATTGATGGCCTTTGAGTTTCATCATCCTGAATACACCAACAAGCCACCTTACAGATTCTTGACAACTCTCCTTCATCAGCATCTCCGTTCAACTTGGGGTCCAATAGGCTCAACAGATTGCCGCCTTGTGTCACAAGGCTGGCTGCCCAGTTTGGGAAAAAGCTCACTTTTCCGTCCTCTGATGACTCGAAGTTCCTCCTTCCCGATACCAATTCGAACAACATCATCCCGTAGCTGTAGACATCGGCTTTGGCTGTTATAGCCACTCCGGAGATCCATTCTGGTGCGAGGTACCCTCTTGTCCCCCTCATAGTTGTGAGGACTCTGCTGAACTCACGGCCAACCAGCTTGGCCAGCCCGAAATCAGCAACTTTGGGGCAGAGATCAGAATCCAAAAGAATGTTTTCAGGCTTAATGTCGCAGTGAATGATGCAGTCCCTGCATTTCTCATGTAGATAGGTCAAGCCTCGTGCTGTCCCCAATGCAATCTTGTATCTAGTGCTCCAGTTGAGAGTCTGCGTTTCCTCCTTATCACTGAAAAAAAGATGTGCAGCCAGAGAACCATTTGGCATGTAATCATACACCAGCAGCTTCTCATTGCCCTCAGAACAGAACCCTCGAAGCCGGATGAGATTAACATGTTGGATCGTTCCTATGGTGCTGACTTCTGTGCGGAATTGCTTCTCTCCTTGACTGACGCCCTCCAGTTTCTTCACTGCTATGACACTCGAGTCCGGTAACGTGCCCTTGAAAACAGAACCGAAGCCTCCCCCTCCCAGCTTCTCTGAGAAATTCTTGGTCGCATTTTGCAAGTACCTGTATCCGTAAGCCATCAGCGATCCTTCCACAGGCCTCGCTTTGTTTGAAGAACTCTTCCTTCGTCTAACAATCAGAAAAAGCACCACAAAAAGGGATAGAACCAGAAACGAAACCCCTCCAGCAACCGCTCCAATAAGCAACCCAGTCTTCTTCTTGGAACCTCTGAACTCGGAAGCTGGAAGCCTGAGATGCAGAGTTCCTCCATTGGAATCACCTTGAGAAAGTTGCTGCAGATTTATGAGATCACCATTCCAAACCGAACAGCCGTTAGTACCAAACGAATAAGCGGTGCATGAGCAGTTGCTGGCACACCGCGCTTCGCACTCACCGATGTTTGCGGCGGCGACGCTCCGCGGATTCCGAGGCATTCGCATATTGGGGCTCTCCAGAAACTTGTCGCTCTCAACATTATTACCAGCAGCCGGGTTTTGGCACTGTAGAGTAGCTCGCATCCTGCATCCGCCTGAGAAGTCGCTCAAGTTCCAATCACCTCCGTACCTGGGCTCGAACCCGGTCAAACATGTACAGAAGGGCAGCGTGTTTTCATTGCAGCTGCCAAACGCGCCGCAAAACGCGTATACCTCGCACTGTTGCCGCGGCTGCGCCCAGAACAAATTCCACTGCTCCGCCGGCTCTAACCACGACAGTTGCTTGATCTGCCCAGAAATATCCATGATGAATCGCGATATGAGGGAATTGTTGTAAAGAGAGTAGGTAAAATAGCTCTCGTTCTCATTGTCCACGAAGCTGAAGTTGTAGATGTAATTCAATCTCATTTCTGGTACTAAAGAGAAAATCCGTGTACGCTCGTCCCAAGGCCCGCTGGTCCAGTAACGATCAGTCTTATTCCAGAGAATGAAATAAGCATGGGATCCATTGGGATCAAGTTCAAGAGTAAACAGACCTGGCGCTGGATCTTCGCTGTTCTTCCATGATGTGAGAAATTGGCTCTGTCTTGTCCTCTTGTTGACGCTAATCTTACCGCCCGGCAGCCAGGTATCAGTTGGGTGGTCCAAGCTCTGCCACAGATACGTCTCTGAGGAATTTCTACCTTGTCGAAGAACAAGATTTCCTTCATCTAACAGGGTGGCCTCAACCGAACCAGAACCGCTGGAGCTCACGTTGGTGGACCAAACGGGAACCTGCCTCTCGTTGAAGAGGACCAAGTTTCCGCCGGAAATTCGCAACACAGAGTTGCTAGGATCGTTAACGGGTGTCTCTCGGTTGGCGACCCAGACGACGGTCTGTTCGGTGACGCGGTTGTTGTACCACGTTCCGATGTAGTAGTTGGAAGAATTACCGGGCTTGAAGAAGCCGAGCTTGAAGACGCCTGTGGCGGAGACAATGGTTTGGTTGCCGGAGAGAGATTGGGTGGCTGAGATGGTGTCGGCGGCCGAACAGAGGTGAGCGGTGACGGTGAGAAGGGCAAGAAGAAGTGTTGGCCAAGGACGTGTCTTCTTTTCGTCCATGGATGGCGGGTGCACGGAGGATAGAGGGAGGCAATGATAGATAGGAGAAAGTAATGGAAGAAAAAGGATCTTTGAAGCTAATCTTTCAAGTCGGAGTGGCTGGCTCTGCTGCTATCAATCAATATTCATGGCGGATCGGGTAAATGGCTGTTGCCGTGGGGCGACTTGTGAGACTTGTCCATTGCCCCCCAAGTCAACACAAATTTTCTTCTCACCATTTTAAGTTTAACCCTTCCCTCACTTTTCTTTTTATTTTTATCCCCTTCTTTTTCTTTTCATTTTGAGTAATTTACAGCTGTTCATGAAGACTGAAAAAAAAAATAAAACTCCACTCAAACATCCCATTGATTCACAAATTTTCATACTTTCTTTCTTCCTTTTTCCTTAATGAACATACTCTAACGGGCTAACCTGTGTTTTTTAGGGTAGAAAGCCTTGAATTAGATAGAGAAAAAATGAGAAAAACAGAGTATAAATAGAAGAAAACAAACGCTACCATTTTTTTCCCCTGACGAGTCATGGGCTCATAGTCATTGCCACAAGTGGGACATAGTCGTACGTTGTCACTAGGTGCTAAAAAATTAGTTGGGCCTCTTTTATTTTCCTCATGTTGGAGCCCATTCCCTGCAAAGGCGTCTTTGCCACTCATTTTCTACCCAAAATATTTTAACATCTTCACAAAACACACAAATTTGCAAAATTTTGTTTAATTGTTAACCTATACCTTTATTTGTAAAATATTCTATAAACATAATTTAAAATTATTGCATACAAATGATAATTTAATGTTTATATTTTCAAATGCATTTTAGCTTGCAAAATATCCAGATGTTAAATTATTTTTAGTAGCCCTACTTTTATGAATGTTTGACCATTTAAATTTTATGAATTTACTTGATAAGATTTAAATTTACTCAATATAGAAAAAATTATTAATTTGTTGGACAACGGGTTTAAGCAGACTTACGTTATTAAATTTTTTGACTGCTAATGGGCTTGCTCATGATTATGTTTTCAATAGAAATAAATCATCAATTTTGTTAGTCGTAATTCGAAGAAGTTGAACATCCAGGTGATTAGAAATGGTTGGCACTAGCAGTGCCACCACCCTCTCCTCCTTCTCCTCTGCCACCAGCCACTAGCCACCGTAGATGCATCTTCCACTACACCGCAAATCGGATTTCTTACCTCAGAAAACCCCATCCAATCAGATGCATCAAACACAACCCAACAACTTCATCTTCAACCACCAACCACTCTTCGCCCGAATCGGAGCCATCCACTGCCACCGCTGGAGACGCCCTTCTCAAGCTCGCTTGGTACGGCTCCAAGCTCTAAAGGATCGCCACGTTGTTGCTTTGTGAGAGGAATGTAGAAGCCATCGGAGAGGATTTCAGGAGGTCGTACTTCGTCACTGGAGATCTGATGGCTAACGCATACGAGCAAGATTGCGAGTTCGCCGATCCAAATGGTTCGTTCAAAGGCCTCCGTCGATTCAAGTGTAACTACTCCAATTTAGTCTGGAGGTTGGTGACGGTCAACAATGTAAATGGGTGCCATGCAGCGGCGAGGATGGCGACGGACGTGGAGGCAGTAGTGATTTGGGTTCGATATATGGAAGGAGGGGGTGACTTATGAGGGAGGGAGGGAGGGAAGTGAAAGTATAAAAAAAATTGTTTTCTTATGAACAATTATGACAGTTTAGGAGTATTTGATTATTTAATAATGATTATGAAGTTCCTAAATTTAGTTAATTTATCATTTAAGACCTAAAACTTGTAAGAATAACAAATAAGTCATCAAATCGTTAGAAATCTAACACTGTTAACGGAGTTACTGAGTCGAGGTTCTTAACTGCACCGAATTGAATAGTTAAGGGGTACGAGTCTGAACGAGTTACAATTTATATCCTTCATTGAACGAGTAATCAAAGTTCAGAGTACTAATACATAATTTGTTCTATAAATATTGGCACTCTTGTAATATACGGTATTCCGTAATATACATGTTGGAGCCCATTCATTTTACCCCATTTCTACTCATATTGTAACTTGTAATATGTCACATTCCCCTTATAATTACTTAATCTGGTAAAAGATAATTGAAAAAAGATCTTTGATTATATGTTAATTAGCAGCCAGAAATAATATCAAGGGTATTTATGTCATGTGGTTTGTTTTTTTATTCTAGAGCTTCGAAATTTCTGACGTGAATGTTGTTGCCTGGTCAGGCCTCAGCACCTCCCTGTTGTGAGAAAAGTCAACCACGTGTTTCAACATACACACGTGACATATAATAGTATTTCTCAAATCTAAAAATCAACGGTGCTCGCAAAATGTTTCCCACAGTTTCTTAAAAAAATTAAAGGAGGGAATTTTTCCCACGAACCAAACTTTATGATGAAAAGCTGCTTATATTATTTAATGGAAAATAATACTCCATTTATTTTTGTATTTCAATGTTTAATATTTAACTCAAATCTTCATAAAAATAAACATTGATTTTTTTTAAAATAAAATCTATTTAAAAACTTTATATTTCAAATTATGATACGTATGTAAATTATTTAACTTTACATGTTTAAATATTCTTAAATAAAATCAAAGATTAAATACTGTGAAACAACTAAAATAAATGGATCAATTAATGGGGTACGAAGGGAGTACAAGTCAGGGAAAATATCCATGCTTCAAACATCCAACAAGAGAAAAACCTACTAGATAATTTAAGGTTCTTAAAAGAGAAATAGTTAACAGTTCCCAATTATCCATGAAATGCGATAGAGCCCCCAAGGAAGCTAGCAAAGGCTTTCCAACAAACTCAAGAAGCTTGAACACGCTAGAATTACACATTGTAGGTTTATGCCGGATTTCATCTGAATCTGGGGCATACCAACTTAGCTACACATGAGCTAAACGTCAACTTGTCATGATGTTGGGCAAAACAGAAGACCAACCAACTCCGTCAAAGTACACCGGCCAACAGACACATAAACCAGCATGAACTATAAGATAGAAAGTATGTAAAACAAAAAGAACCGGGTCCAAAAATTGCAAGAAAGAGCAAACCAGGATGGCCCAAACACTAGCTCACTCCAGAGCCTAAGGCTCATAGAGCCGAGCAGGACGAGCTCTTGCCCGGTGTTGCCAGTACTTGTCGACCCACTGCCATCTTCTCTACTGCCAAAACCAACTGCAAGACACAGGCAACACACCAAGGGTAAGGGCTCGTAGGGAACGAGCCAACATCGGTCGAGATAGAAGCAATTAAGACGTCCCCTGACACCATCCTTCACACCTGCTCCCTCATCTAGACCCTACCATAGATCCAATTGGTGAGGGCTGCCGCCAGCAGTGCCGGCCAGGGGCGGCACGAAGTGAGGAGACTCCTGGGGAAGGATAGCTGAGCTCTCAACCCCAATGAGACGAGGGAAAACCCAGGTCCCCTTGTCTACAGCAGATAGTCGGGCCCGGCGGCACCAAAACACAGTCCCAGTGCAGCCACGCCACCCAAACCGCGAGCCAGGGAGACGGGGGCAGGTATCGGTTGGAGGAGCCCCGCCACAGCGCACCGAATTCGATCTAGACGAGAAGCCACAGAGGGTAGCGGGCCAAGCACTGGTCCACTTAGGTAGGATGATCACCGGAAGAGGTGAAGTGGGCGCCAGAAAATGTCCCACGCGCACACCAACACCGGCGGCGACGCTAGGAACCGGGGAAGAGGAGAAGAGCATTTCACGGGTAGGGTTAAATCGAAATCCCCCCGTCCCACAAGACTTTAACTAACAGTTTATCAAATCAATATTCTCATCAAAGTTTCCTCTAACATGCAATCATGCATCATGTCAATCTTTAAAACATACTCTGTTAATTGTTACAACAAGTATTACCATCTTGAGTGGGAATTTTCCCTGTGCTGTGCTAGCAGCCTAGCACATTATAGTCAATCAGTTTTGCCTTTGTTCTGCTCTTTGCAGGATTATTTTGTAATAATCATCTATTAATAAAATGAGCCTCTATTTCAAAAAAAAATGTTACTATCTTAATAACATTGTAACATTTGCTTCGTTTACTTTTTTTAGTAATTATTTTCATTATAACTTATCAAATTATCCTTTTATACAAAACTCAGACAATAAGATATTGAAATAAAGTAAAAACATGATCTCCTTATTCTCTAAATATGTTTTTCTCTTAAATTTTTGAATTTTTAATTTTTTTCTCGATTGATAAATAAAATGAATGATAAAATTGTCTCATGGTCAGTTCATCTCCAAAATTTTTCAATTTTCTCAATCCCAATACATTTAACAACCATAAATCCATCATTTTTCTATAAAATAATATTTTCCTCAAATTTCTATACTCACATATATCTTATCCATCAATTAAAACACACTTCCCCAAATTTCTCTAAATAAATTTCCCAATCCCTTTAAACTGAGCCCTAACAAATAACGTTGTGGTAAAATGGTTGAAGCAATAATGGTAAATTAATGCCAGAACATAATATGAATGGTATGATTACCACTTTTTCCATAGTCAAGCTAAAATTTGAAGCACTATCGTTTTGTTGACGGTAAGTTGAACTTGAAAGCAGTGTAAATCAAGGTCAGACTAGGATCAAGAATTGAGAATGTGGTTCGGTCAACTTTTATATTAGGAGCAGCTTTAGATGGACCTGGAAATATATGGTCCGAATTTGGAGACTTGATCAAGAGAGAGGAATTTTTTTATCCATCAAACCAATGTGTGTGTGTCCAAATTCATGAAAACTCATATATATATTTTTCTTCTTTTAATTTTCTGTCTATCGAACAGACCTTTAGTCACTAGTTTTGACATAAAAACGAAAAATGTGGAGTATATATATATCATCATTTTAAGAGGTTCAAATAAAATGACATGGCATTTAGGACACAAGTTAAGACTAAAATCAGGTAAGCTGAACGAGTCTTTTATTCAAGAATATTACTGCTAATTAATACTAGTAATGAAATTAAAATTATAGAAGAGGTAGCATTTGTCTTTGGTGGCAATGAAATGATCATGGTGATGAAGCTCTAACATCATTGATCCCTAATTTCTCTCATGCACTCCATGTTGGGAACGGTTCATGATATTGATCCGTATATAACACGACAAAATCGGACAGTCAATTTTCAGCGGGGTGAGTTGAGTTGAATCCGTCGCGGAATGAATTTATTAAACGCACGTACGTAGCTGCATTGACTAATGTCGACCATACCCAAATTCACGTTGCGTACTACTCCACTTACTACCTCCCTCATAAAAATATTTAATCCTACGTTCAACATTTAATTTATATTTTCAAAAAATTTATATAAAAAATTAAATAATTTATACATACAATGTTTCAAAACAAATAACAAGTTTTCTAATCAATAATATTTTGAATTAAACACAATAAAAAAATCAAATTAACACTTTATTATTATTATTATTCGAGAGTATGCATTATTTGTGCTTGTATGCATGTGTTTCTGAATTTGTTAAAGTTAATTTTGAATCGATGCTTTTACAGAATTTTAAGATATCAAATACGTTGTAATCTCGTCAACGTTACGTACCTTCTTCTATTCTTCTTCTTCTTCTTCTTGTATCTATTCTTTTTCTAATCTACTACTCATTAATTCAGGAAAATTGTTTGTTTGTTTATTTTGGTTGTTTTCATGAGAGACCTAACCTCCCGCGCGCCCTGCCCCCATTAGATTTAAATTATCAAGGCCCACTCCATGGAAACTAATGTAGGTGACACAAACTCTCAACCGCGGTCGACTAGTTTATTAATTAGTGCAAGATTTGAACAACTACGCCTACTAGAGTGGCGAATTAAATCTCCATCTTTGGCCTTTTCGCAATGATCTGAGCAGAAAGTGTCATGCTCATGCAAGCTAGCTAACAAAGCTGCCCGAATGCAACAAAACTTCACCCCATTGCGGGATCATACCAATCAACATCAACCAAACAAAAATTTCTTTAGTTGCCTTTAATAAAACAAAAACAACATCAACCAAACAAATTAATTAAGTAGACTGAGAAGAAGAAGAAGAAGAAGAAGAAGAAGAAGAAGAAGAAGAAGAAGAAGAAGAAGAAGAAGAAGAAGAAGAAGAAGAAGAAGAAGAAGAAGAAGAAGAAGAAGAAGAAGAAGAAGAAGAAGAAGAAGAAGAAGAAGAAGAAGAAGAAGAAGAAGAAGAAGAAGAAGAAGAAGAAGAAGAAGAAGAAGAAGAAGAAGAAGAAGAAGAAGAAGAAGAAGAAGAAGAAGAAGAAGAAGAAGAAGAAGAAGAAGAAGAAGAAGAAGAAGAAGAAGAAGAAGAAGAAGAAGAAGAAGAAGAAGAAGAAGAAGAAGAAGAAGAAGAAGAAGAAGAAGAAGAAGAAGAAGAAGAAGAAGAAGAAGAAGAAGAAGAAGAAGAAGAAGAAGAAGAAGAAGAAGAAGAAGAAGAAGAAGAAGAAGAAGAAGAAGAAGAAGAAGAAGAAGAAGAAGAAGAAGAAGAAGAAGAAGAAGAAGAAGAAGAAGAAGAAGAAGAAGAAGAAGAAGAAGAAGAAGAAGAAGAAGAAGAAGAAGAAGAAGAAGAAGAAGAAGAAGAAGAAGAAGAAGAAGAAGAAGAAGAAGAAGAAGAAGAAGAAGAAGAAGAAGAAGAAGAAGAAACTCAAACCCTAGCAATCCTCAAACTTAGCATTTTAGTTACTTTCATAATAACCTCGAAAAAAATTGTGCATTTAATCCTTAACAATTTAGTCATTGTATAATGAAGCAGGGCCGAAACCTTATCATAGTCGAGAACCATGATCCATCCATGAAATGATGGAAATATTGTTGGATATCAGAATTTATCTAATCAGTCTAACACCAAAATTCAGACTTGTGTCGGTGTTCTTTAACATAAAGTCCAATGGGCCACTTAATCATGGGCCTTAAAGAAATGGCAAGCTAGGTTGTTTATAGGAAAATTAACAAAACCCCCCCTCAAGTTTATCATAAACTCCACTTTCCTGCTCATATTTTCCGTATTCTCAAAAAACCCCCCGAGGTTTGGTATAATATACAATTTTCCCCCTTGACCGTTTAAAATGCGTGTTGACCGTTAGTTTTCTAGGGTTAATGTTATAATTTCACCTTAAATTTTGTAACACTAACAATTTACTCCTCAAACTTAACAATTCAACATTTTGACTCCCTCCCTCCCACCGTCTACCACCAACCTCACCGATGAGCCATGTCATTGCCTTGGACACCGCCAACAACCCCAACCCCTACTAGCGCAAGCGACCACGCCTTCCTCTCCCGCTCTCTCGACCCAAGCCATTTCCTGGCGCAGCAGAGCCACCCACAAAGCAGCGTCTAAGCTTGAATTAGGTGACTATCGCGTGAAACAGAGGAGGCTCGCATCGGCCTCAACCTCGTAGCCTAACCCACGACTTACCCAACGCCAGGGTTGAAGCGACTGAGACCGACGAGCAGGACCACCAGATCTGGGGAGGACGGCGGCAGGGGTAGAATGTTTCTCTCTCCAGATCTGACAGGGAGGCATCGATGGCTTGGACCAAGCTCTGAATTTGCTATGATTCCTTCTAATTCCCAAATCGTAAATTGCAATACCAGTGGAAACAAAACGATGGCCGAATTATGGAGGCGTTACGCAGGTCGGTCCGATCGGCGCGACGCTTGCTCCGATTGAGAAGCTTCTTGTCGTTTTCCCCATCATCGTTCATACCAAGAACGTGACCAGATTTAGAGTTTGTTATCTATCTCCGTCAGGTGCGACAGATATTCGAAGTCGCCGCACAAACTAACACGAAGCCAGACAATGAATTGGAGATGTATCGAATTCGAATTCAACAAACTCAAGTTGATTTGGGCGGTTGTAGAACGATTCAGAGGTTGGGTCGGCCATGGGTTGAGAGGCGGGGTAAAGCGGGTGGATGAGAGGCTCTCTTAGCCGGCAGTAGTGGCTGGTCGGCGGGGTGGGTTATGGTATAGAGTCTCCGGCAAGGAGTTTGCTAATCTCGTCAATTGGGGCTGAGATGGGGGAGGGTTAAAATGTTAAGTTATAAAGATGTTAGGGTTAAATTGTTAGATATAGAAACTTAGAGTATAATTATAGTGAATAACTCAAAGATTTAACGAAGGAATTAATGGAAGTTATGGTTGAGGGGAAATTGTATATTACGCGAAACCTCAGGGGGGTTTTCAACGAATTCTCAAAATACGGGGGCTAAAGTGGAGATTAGATCAAATCTCATGGGAGTTTTTTGATAATTTCCCATGTTTATAATAAGTGTATAGCGTTGATTGTTGGTGGCTAGGCCCTACGTTACAGTCGAGCTTATGAATAAGGGACAAAAACTGTGATCCTGATAAAAGGTGAAAGGGACCCCTTAAGGGTTGGTATATTCTCTACTTTGACGTTGTGGTAAAATGGTTGAAGCAATAATGGTAAATTAATGCCAGAACATAATATGAATGGTATGATTACCACTTTTTCCATAGTCAAGCTAAAATTTAAAGCACTATCGTTTTGTTGACGGTAAGTTGAACTTGAAAGCAGTGTAAATCAAGGTCAGACTAGGATCAAGAATTGAGAATGTGGTTCGGTCAACTTTTATATTAGGAGCAGCTTTAGATGGACCTGGAAATATATGGTCCGAATTTGGAGACTTGATCAAGAGAGAGGAATTTTTTTATCCATCAAACGAATGTATATATATACATATATATATATATATATATATATATATATATATATATATATATATATATATATATATATATATATATATATATATATATATATATATTTTCTTACAGACTTTCCTCCAATTCATGAAAACTCATATATATTTTTTTCTTCTTTTAATTTTCTGTCTATTGAACAGACATTTAGTCAGTAGTTTTGACATAAAAACGAAAAATGTGGAGTATATATATATCATCATTTTAAGAGGTTCAAATAAAATGACATGGCATTTAGGACACAAGTTAAGACTAAAATCAGGTAAGCTGAACGAGTCTTTTATTCAAGAATATTACTGCTAATTAATACTACTAGTAATGAAATTAAAATTATAGAAGAGGTAGCATTTGTCTTTGGTGGCAATGAAATGATCATGGTGATGAAGCTCTAACATCATTGATCCCTAATTTCTCTCATGCACTCCATGTTGGGAACGGTTCATGATATTGATCCGTATATAACACGACAAAATCGGACAGTCAATTTTCAGCGGGGTGAGTTGAGTTGAATCCGTCGCGGAATGAATTTATTAAACGCACGTACGTAGCTGCATTGACTAATGTCGACCATACCCAAATTCACGTTGCGTACTACTCCACTTACTACCTCCCTCATAAAAATATTTAATCCTACGTTCAACATTTAATTTATATTTTCAAAAAAATTATATAAAAAATTAAATAATTTATACATACAATGTTTCAAAACAAATAACAAGTTTTCTAATCAATAATATTTTGAATTAAACACAATAAAAAAAATAAAATTAACACTTTATTATTATTATTATTATTCGAGAGTATGCATTATTTGTGCTTGTATGCATGTGTTTCTGAATTTGTTAAAGTTAATTTTGAATTCGATGCTTTTACAGAATTTTAAGATATCAAATACGTTGTAATATCGTCAACGTTACGTACCTTTTTCTTCTTCTGCCGCTTGTATCTATTATTTTTCTAATTTACTACTCATCAATTCAGGAAAATTGTTTGTTTGTTTATTTGGTTGTTTTCTTGAGAGACCTCACCTCCTGCCCTGCCCCCATTAGATTTAAATTATCAAGGCCCACTCCATGGAAACTGATGTAGGTGACACAAACTCTCAACCGCGGTCGACTATTTTATTAGTGCAAGATTTGAGCAACTACGTCTACTAGAGTGGCGAATTAAATCTCCATCTTTGGCCGCAATGATCTGAGCAGAAAGTGTCATGCTCATGCAAGCTAGCTAACAAAGCTGCCCGAATGCAACAAAACTTCACCCCCATTGCGGGATCATACCAATCAACATCAACCAAACAAAAAAATTTCTTTAGTTGCCTTTAATAAAACAAAAACAACATCAACCAAACAAATTAATTAAGTAGACTGAGAAGAAGAAGAAGAAGAAGAAGAAGAAGAAGAAGAAGAAGAAGAAGAAGAAGAAGAAGAAGAAGAAGAAGAAGAAGAAGAAGAAGAAGAAGAAGAAGAAGAAGAAGAAGAAGAAGAAGAAGAAGAAGAAGAAGAAGAAGAAGAAGAAGAAGAAGAAGAAGAAGAAGAAGAAGAAGAAGAAGAAGAAGAAGAAGAAGAAGAAGAAGAAGAAGAAGAAGAAGAAGAAGAAGAAGAAGAAGAAGAAGAAGAAGAAGAAGAAGAAGAAGAAGAAGAAGAAGAAGAAGAAGAAGAAGAAGAAGAAGAAGAAGAAGAAGAAGAAGAAGAAGAAGAAGAAGAAGAAGAAGAAGAAGAAGAAGAAGAAGAAGAAGAAGAAGAAGAAGAAGAAGAAGAAGAAGAAGAAGAAGAAGAAGAAGAAGAAGAAGAAGAAGAAGAAGAAGAAGAAGAAGAAGAAGAAGAAGAAGAAGAAGAAGAAGAAGAAGAAGAAGAAGAAGAAGAAGAAGAAGAAGAAGAAGAAGAAGAAGAAGAAGAAGAAGAAGAAGAAGAAGAAGAAGAAGAAGAAGAAGAAGAAGAAGAAGAAAGACAAACCCTAGCAGCTGCATCATATCTAATTCCACTCTCGGGCAAAAACTCACTAGTCACTATTATACATCGATCCATTCCACTTTCGAGCATAACCTTGAAGCTCCATGCTGATCAATGAGTTAGTTGCAACATATGCATAACGTCCTTTTAAAAGTACACTTTCATTTCATCCTCAAACTTAGCATTTTAGTTACTTTCATAATAACCTCGAAAAAAATTGTGCATTTAATCCTTAACAATTTAGTCATTGTATAATGAAGCAGGGCCGAAACCTTATCATAGTCGAGAACCATGATCCATCCATGAAATGATGGAAATATTGTTGGATATCAGAATTTATCTAATCAGTCTAACACCAAAATTCAGACTTGTGTCGGTGTTCTTTAACATAAAGTCCAATGGGCCACTTAATCATGGGCCTTAAAGAAATGGCAAGCTAGGTTGTTTATAGGAAAATTAACAAAACCCCCCCTCAAGTTTATCATAAACTCCACTTTCCTGCTCACATTTTCCGTATTCTCAAAAAACCCCCCGAGGTTTGGTATAATATACAATTTTCCCCCTTGACCGTTTAAAATGCGTGTTGACCGTTAGTTTTCTAGGGTTAATGTTATAATTTCACCTTAAATTTTGTAACACTAACAATTTACTCCTCAAACTTAACAATTCAACATTTTGACTCCCTCCCTCCCACCGTCTACCACCAACCTCACTGATGAGCCATGTCATTGCCTTGGACACCGCCAACGACCCCAACCCCTACCAGCTCAAGCGACCACGCCTTCCTCTCCCGCTCTCTCGACCCAAGCCATTTCCAGTCGCAGCAGAGCCACCCACAGAGCAGCAGCGTCCCAAGCTTGAATTAGGCTGACTATCGCGTGAAACAGAGGAGGCTCGCATCGGCCTCAACCTCGTAGCCTAACCCACGACTTACCCAACGCCAGGGTTGAAGCGGCTGAGACCGACGAGCAGGACCACCAGATCTGGGGAGGACGGCGGCAGGGTAGAATGTTTTCTCTCCGGATCCGACAGGAGGCATCGATGGCTTGGACCAAGCTCTGAATTTGCTATGATTCCTTCTAATTCCCAAATCGTAAATTGCAATATCAGCGGAAACGAAACGATGACTGAATCATGGAGGTGTTGCGTAGGTCGGTCAGATCGGCGTGGAGCTTGCTCCGATTGAGAAGCTTCTTGTCGTTTTCCCCATCATCGTTCGTACCAAGAACGTGACCAGATCTAGAGCTTGTTATCTATCTCCGTCAAAGCAGATATTCAAGTCGCCGCACAAACTAACACGGCTGACAATGAATTGGAGATGTATCGAATTCGAATTCAACAAACTCAAGTTGATTTGGGCGGTTGTAGAACGATTCAGAGGTTGGGTCAGCCATGGGTTGAGAGGCGGGGTAAAGCGGGTGGATGAGAGGCTCTCTTAGCCGGCAGTAGTGGCTGGTCGGCGGGGTGGGTTATGGTATAGAGTCTCCGGCAAGGAGTTTGCTAATCTCGTCAATTGGGGCTGAGATGGGGGAGGGTTAAAATGTTAAGTTATAAAGATGTTAGGGTTAAATTGTTAGATATAGAAACTTAGAGTATAATTATAGTGAATAACTCAAAGATTTAACGAAGGAATTAATGGAAGTTATGGTTGAGGGGGGAAATTGTATATTACGCGAAACCTCAGGGGGGTTTTCAACGAATTCTCAAAATACGGGGGCTAAAGTGGAGATTAGATCAAATCTCATGGGAGTTTTTTGATAATTTCCCATGTTTATAATAAGTGTATAGCGTTGATTGTTGGTGGCTAGGCCCTACGTTACAGTCGAGCTTATGAATAAGGGACAAAAACTGTGATCCTGATAAAAGGTGAAAGGGACCCCTTAAGGTTTGGTATATTCTCTACTTTGCTCTCCGCATTTTCACTATTCTCGAAAAAATTCCCTGAGATTTGATGAAATATACAAAACCCCCTCATGCTAACTTCCGTTAAAGATTCTGTTAGCTTTTAGGTTTAATTATAAAATTTGAACCTAAATGTTTTTAACCTTAAGCAATATACCCTATGTGTCTTAAACCAATATTCAATTTAATCATAACTATTTTTAAAATGTACAAATTAACCCAAAAGATTTTAGATTTATAAACCCACACCTTAACCCATCCCTCCCTCTTTGTCTCCTCCATAGACCACAAGGTCCAATCTCTGCCTCCCTTGTTCCCAAAATCGCCGCCACTAGCGTAAAAACAGCACCCTGTCACCGCCTTGCACAACCCCATCTCAGAATCGCCACCTAGCCTCGCATATGACATCTCTGATTTTCTTCCCTTTCCCATATTCGATTTTTTGGCGGCTACTAGACACCCCCGCCATCCCCGCCTCGGCCCAGCCCACCTCGGCCAGCCATCCTCTTCCCTTCTCCAGCTCCGCCTTGCATCGGCCCAGTCGATTCAAGCCCTATGTTTCCAAGTCGCACACGGCTTTGCTTCCATCCTCAAATCTATGCAACTAGCGAGGCCCGATAAAGATGGTGCATGAAGGGATGCCTGCGTCTGGCTTTGCGATAGGGCTGTCGTTGGCGGTCGGAGAAAGGAGCGGCAGTGGTACAGGTTTAGGGTAGGGAGCATCGGCAGACGGAGGTTAGTGGGTGGGGTGGGTTAGTTTGGTCAGTCTGCAGATCTCAGAAGAGGGAGGATGAATGAATGGTGTTGGTGGGCTGGGTTGGGTTTGTAATTGTAAATTTTGTAACTAATTAGGTTAATTTGTATAGTTTAAAACAAGTAGGGTATATTGGTTAGGGTCAGAAACATTTAGGGTTCATATTTTGTAATTAAACCTAAAAGCTAACAGAATTTTTAACAGAAGTTAGCATGAGGGGGTTTTTTGTATATTTCATCAAACCTTAGAGAGTTTTTTTCGAGAATAATGAAAATGCGGGGGGCGAAGTGGATAATATACCAAACTTCATGGGGGCTTTTGTTTTCCCAAGGTGAAAACAACAGCAGCAGCCAAAATGTTGAAACTTTCTAGCTATGTCCAGCGAGCTTCGGATTACACGCCTTACACTTAGGGGTGTTCACGGATCGGTTCGGGTTGGATAGTGAACAAATAGAATCCGCTCCGTCGAGTTCGGTTTATTCGGTTTACAGTTTTATGCGGTCCGTGGTGCGGGTATCCTCGGATCTTTCTCAAGTGTATTTATGTTCAACTTTATTCAATATATTAAGAGAAATATCAATATTTTACAACATTTATGTGTAGATGTTGACACCCAATTTTGTCCGGGATAGTATTTTTAGGTTTCGTGATTTTCGATACTTTTCCGTATTTGTATTTCATGTGATTTTTGTCGACATTTTATGTATTTTTCGTCATTTTCGTTATTTTATGTAACTTTTGCCATTTTCGTTATTTTACGTAGTTTTTATCATTTTTCACTTGTTAGTGTCATTTTCATTATTTTATGAACTTTTGTCGTGTGTTTTTGTTATTTTGTGAACTTTTGTTATTTTCGTTATGTTGTCGTTTTTTATAATTTCATGTGTTTTTGTTTTTTTTTCTTATTTTTGGGACTTCTATTAATTCCATCATTTTATGTACTTTTTGTCATGTTCATGCAATCTTGTTTTTCTTTTATTTTATAATTCTGAGTGTGTTTTGTTATTAAAAAAAAAGAAAAGAAAAAAAAAGAGGAAAATTAATTATAACTTTTAAAAGGATTTTTCAAAAAATTAATTTTTATTTTTAGCTAAATAGCTATTTTAATTAATTAATAAAACGAAAAAAAAAAAAGAAAAAACGAAAAGAAAAAAAAGAAAAAAAAAAGAAAAACTTACAGGAGCACGCGAGCTCTCCTTCTCCTCCGCGTCCGCCGGTCGTCTGCCACAACCACCCACTCCTGCCCTCTTCCATCCATCAAAGCCAGCTTCAAATCTTCATCATTGTCATCAAGCATCTGTCAATCAAAGAATTTGGCTATAAAAAGGAAGAAAAATCGACATCAACAGGAGGCCCGGCGAAGAAAACGGCAGAAACCGTCCTCCACCGTCCATTTTCGCGTTCTGGCCATCCTCGTCGCAAACCACCCCCTCCATCTTCACCTTCAAGCTTCCAGCAACCCGTAGCCACCCTCCATTTCGCCCGAGCTCGCCGGAATCCGGAGAAAACGAGAGAAAACGGAGGAGGGGCCGTTTCGGTTAGCAAGCTCGATCTCACCGTCCCAAGCCTCCTCGCCGCCATCTAGTTGCCGGAAAGCGTCGCCCGGTCGTCGGCGCACCTCCCCGACCCAGAACCGCCGCCGTAAAACGAGCTCCGCCGTCCACCGCCGCCGTCTCCGCCGTCTGCTCGAACGCGTCGAAGAGAAGGAAGAAGAAGCTGACTTCTGTCTTTCGGGCAAATTACAACTTTGGTCCTTTTTCCCTTTACTCTCAGCTTTGTGTCACTTAAACCCCTTTATTTATCCATAGTTTCATTCAAGTCACTGTTTCAAGTTTCAAAACCCAACACTTTGGGCACTATGCCTAAACCTTTTCTCGTTAGTTAATATTTTTCTTATTATGTTAATCTAAATTGTTTTAATTTTACTTTCACGATATTTTGAATTTTTATTAGCTATGTAAATTACTAAAAATCCTTTTCTTTTCTTTTAATTTTAGTGTGGTTATTTATCTTTTTTTCTTCTTTTCTTTATGTCTTAAAAATCAAGCGAATTTATGAAAAACACCCGTGGTACCAATTTTGGGCGTTTAAAATTAACCATTTTTGTACGTAACTGACAAACGAGCTTAGATCTCTCGTAGACCATTTTTCAGGTTTCCAATCGACCTAGGAAAAAGATTGGTGGCGACTATGTACAAACAATCTTCGGGATATTACCGATAGGTATTTCCCACGTCACACTGATAGATTTAGAGCATTTCAATAAAGAGATTAACTTGCACACAAAAAATAAGAACCTTAATGAAAGATATTTTTTTAAATACTCGAATATAAGATAAAGTTGGAATTGAATAGAGATGAATATATGAAATTTGTTTGAAAATATGTACATGCGGTTCGGTTCGGATATCCGCAGATTTATCAAATTGAAACCATAAACCACCCCACATGTTAACGGGTTAAATCGGTTCGGTTAATACGGTTCGGCTCGATTTTACGATTTTCCGAATTTTTTGAACATCCGTACTTACACTACACTGAAGGCTCACTCATTACCAAAGTTTTTCAAACGTTAAATTTTAAAATACTAGTATTGTACTCAATTTTTTATTTGGCAGAATTTGTTAAAATATTCAAAATACATACATATATATATATGAATATAATTATAAATATTCATGGGAATTGACGAGCTCGACCTTTTCTCTCATAGCCTTCTATCACTTACAGAAAAGAGCAAGAGAACTGAGCAGCTCAGAACGGGGTCTTTCCTCTCATAGATCTAGATGGAAATCACTGAGCGCCATCATTTTAATAAACAGATAAATTCAAATGATAAATTTTTATTTCAGTGTAGTTTGTATGCATTAGTATATTATTTGTAGATTATATTATGATTACTTTGTATAATACTAATAAAGTGATTGAACAGATGGCTGAATCAATACCTAAACGGTTGTGTTTCAGGTTGTATTTCTAAAACACTGCACTTAACCTTACGGTCCTTACCTTGGTCTCAGGGCTCCCTCCCGAAAAGGCCGCAAAAGTCTCGGTCGCTGAACTGTAACTCACAGCGACGCTGGTGGGGCAATTATTATTGTTTAGGGACTGACTTTAAGGAATCATCACATTTTTCTTCTCACTCAACTCAACTCACGGGTCCTTAATTAATTTTCTGGCCTGTCTTTGTCTGTCTGCACAGATTTTTCGTTTCTTGATAATTAGTTGTATTCATTCACTGCATGCATCGTGTCAATTGCAATACAATGGGGGCATGCGATTGTTTGATGTTTCCCCCTTGTTTACTCTAGCTAATTAAGACGATTCATGAATTAAGCTATTATAGTTTTGATGGATGGATTGATCAGGTGGTTTATTAAGTGTCTAGTTGGGTATGTTTCCTACCTTTTTCTTCCGCTCTAATCACCTTTTTAACTATTTACATTTTTTTATATAGTTTATGGAGTACATTTGTTTCTTCAAATATATTTTGATTCATAATGCTTAGATTCCTTTATTTACGATATTAGCTAAACCCACCTTCCGCAAAAGATTGTATCATTTATTTTTACGATTTCACAGTATTTAATCTATAATTTTATTCTTAATACTAATGGAGAATGAGGGTAAAAAATGGGAAACCTTCCCCAAATTTGGAGCATTCTCTAATTTTGAAGAAGTCCAAATCCTCTTCTCCACTTCTCTCATACATTAATCTCTCCTCTACCAATAAAAAAAATGGCACATATCTAGTGCACATTACGTTAGAATCCTTCAGTTTTCTTTTCTCTTATTAAGAGGTCATCTAGTTTTATTCATAGTTCATTTTTTAGTTGAATCCATGTTTTCCATATCCCCTAATCAAAGCTTCTTTGTCCCTGTGCGATGGTAGACACGAGACCATCTTCTCCAGCTCGATATAGTCACTCTGTCTCAAGCTCCACTCACTGTACCCGTTCATTAATCATTGCACCAGTTTTTTCACCTTCTAACGGGTGTTTTACATGTGTATAAATTAAGCACAATATCAAATAATAAAACTCATTCAATCTCAAGTGTAAGGTGTGCAATTGTAGTATGGTGAGTGGGGTCGAACCCAAGAGATTGTAGTGCAATTTATGAAGTTTAGTTAAGTGCAATATTTTTGGTGTTTTTGGATTTAGATGATAAATGATAAGATGGATGATAAATCTAAATTAACTAAATCTACTTCTATCACTAATGCAAATAAAACTAGGATGCAATGCAACAAACAATCATGAAAAATAAAAGTTCCTTAGGGTTAGTTAGAGCTGAGATTACTAGATGGAGTGTTTGGTTGTGATTTATAACAAGTTAGAGGAGTTGGATAATTAACAAGTTCTAACCTCCTAAGTTAGAACCATCCTCTTCATAGAAGACCAAGTAGAATCTCTTCACTTGCATCAACTATGAAGACATTAAGTTTAGCTAATTGATGTCTCCTAACACCCCAGATTATCTTCTCAAATAATCTTAGAGTATCTAGCCAATTTTCTTTGGTCAATTCAACAAAATACTCTCTTAAGCATTTCATCAAACACTTGGTGGGCATGGTAGAGTAGTTGGTCTTCTACTATACCTCTACCTTCCTTAAGCCCAAGAAAATGCTACTAATCATGCATAATTAACAACCAAATAACTATAATTCATTTAGCAACACAACAACATGTTAACCAACCCTAGGGATGATGAACTAATCAAAACTTAACTTATTCACAACAATGAACAAAAATGAAAGTAAGAGATGGAGAGGAAGGAAGAAGCTAGAGAGTAGAAATCAAGTGTTCAATCCTTCATAAAAGTACTCAAATTCATAGAAAATAAAGAGGGATGAGAAAAGAGAGCTCAAGAACCCTAGATGGGTTCAAGAGCAAGTCTAAATGTGTGTAGTTGTGAAGAGATGTGAAAAAAAAACGCTATTTAAAGCCTCATTTTCGGGAGAAAAGAAGAGTGGACCATTCCTGAAAAGTGCATCCAGGCAACCGCCTGACCTAAGGAAAAGGGCCGCCTGGACCTCTGCCTAGCCAGGCAATCACCTGGCTTGTGGATCGGGCCGCCTGGCTGGTCACCTGGGCCCCTGAACCTCCTCGGATGCTGGCTCGGGCGATCGCCTGGGCTGAGGTGTTGGGCTGCCTCGAGCTTCGCCCGGACCAATTTCTTCACTAATCCTTGAACTTTTCCAGATTTTTCAATTTGGTCCTCAGCTTTCTCTTCATAGCCCTTTTTACACAGAATTCATCCCTTTTGACATCCGACACCGAATACCTGCAAAAATGCTTGCGCCCACACTAAGTACTAGCATAATTATCGATAAAGCACGTGAAATGAGGGCAAATATATACCGATAATGCACAGTTATCACCCTCCGTTCATGCACTTCACATATCATATTCAACTTAATCTTCATTAGACTTCATTAGATTATCAGTGCTACTATGACTAATAGATTGGATTTGGAAAAAGAAAAGAAAAGAAAATCCAAGTATGAAAAAATATTCTCACTAAAATATAAAATGAACATAATAAAATAAATTAGAATGAGACAAAAAAACAAGGATCAAAACTACAAGACAATAAGTATTAATAAGTTGAATATGAACTACGAATAAAACTAGATGACCTATTGGAAAAAGAAAGGGAAATTAGGGGGTTCTAACGTCATGTTCACTAGACATACATGTGGCAAATATTTATTGATGGTAGGGGTGTAAGTTTTACCCGAGACCCGAAATCCGACCCGAACCCGAACTTGCGGGTTAGGGTCGGGTTAAGGGAAAAAAGTGCCTTGGGTGGCCCGAACCCGACCCGAACCCGATATTTTCGGTTTTCCACGGGTTCGGGTCGGGCTAACCCGAAAACCCGACGTCCAACCCGAAAATTCTAAACTAATAGCCCAGCCCAACATTTCCCCCTACTAGCCCACTAATCCTAGCCCAACTACCTAGCCCAGCCCGAAACCAAACCTGCTAAAATCCTAAACCCTTATCCAAAATATATCCACAGCCCATTTGCTAAGCCCACCAAACCCAATACCTAATCCACCTAAATGACTAAAACCTAAAATCTAAAACCTAGCTTTGCGCCTCCGCCTCAGATTTGCAATTGCAAAAATCCCCAACCTCTAGCTTTGCGCCTCCGCCTCCACTCCGCTTCCCTTGCTTTGCCTTCCTCTTCTACGGTGCTGCCATAGAGGTAAGATGCCCCCCAAGTCCGAGGTAGAGCGAGCGACCAAAGCAGCGCCGCTTCCCTTCCTTCCTTCTTCTTCTTCTTCTTCTTTAATTGTCTTCTGCAACATCGAACCAAGATCTCGGTGTCTCATCCCGAGCGTAGTGAGCAGCAAGCAGTGGATCCGGTTGTAGCAGTGGATCCCTAGCGATCTACCGAGCCATTCTTCATGGGTTGACAAGGGTTGACGGCGATGCGAGGTAGAGATCTGGTCGGGCCGACAACGTGAAAGCTGAAGAGAGGACGAACAAGGGGAGGAGAGGATAGCAGCGAGATCGAGCTCAACAGTGGTGGATTGACAAAATTTGTTAAAGGAGAGAGCTTTGTTTAGGATGGGTTCTGCACTTCTGCGTTTAATTGTGCAGGGTTGGATTTTTATTGTTTTTGTAATAAAAAAAATATGGAATTGTGAAATTTTGGGTTAGACGGGCCAACCCGACCCTAACCCGAAAAAATCGGGTTCGGGTTGATCCGACCCGAAAAACAGTATGGGTTGGGTTCGGATTTAAATATATGTGTTCCAGATTTTCGGGTTCGGGCCGACCCGAACCCGAACTCAACAAACCCGACCCGACTTACACCCCTAATTGATGGAGAGAATGTAGGAGAGAGGTGGAGAAGAGGATTAAGACTCATTTTGAACTGTTCTCAAAATCTATTTTTTTTAAACCTCTTATCCTCTCTCATTCTTTTTAGCTATTTGTGATTGGTTTAAACATATATTCTCTCTCATTTTTTCAAATAATTCATTAATTATTATTTAAAGATGTAAAATATTTTATTCTTATAATAAATGTATGGTTCTTCAAAATGGAGAAGCTGTTGGAGTTAGCACTTTTTTTGGAGATTATGACTTTTAGTTCTCCATTTTGGAGAAACTTTTGGGCAAGCTATGGAAGATACCCTTAAATCTCTACTAGCTAGTATATTAGTAAAATTAAATACTACTTGTATTGTGAGACACCCTCAATTTTTGCTAGAGAATTATACATGGGCTATTTAATCTCATTTTCTTGTACTTCTTCTTTCTATGTTTAGCTTGAGTAATTTGTCAGGTGGTTTTGTCTCTCCTCTCATGAGCATCAACTCTTCATTCTAATATGATCTATTATTATTATTGTGCAAAAAAATACTTGTTATTTATACAAATATAATCATTCTTTTTTATTTGTCCATTTCAACAAATAAAAATATGACACGAAACCGGCCCCACCCCATAAAAGTCAAGAACTGAATTACCACCAAGTCCAAGTCAGTGGGCCTGGGCCCTGACGTGGGCTGGAATGGGTCAAAATTGTAGGATAATCCGTAATCGTCAGTGGCGCAATCGAAGTATCAAACCACCTGGCTGGCTGGCTTCCCTCTTCCTCTTTAAAGCTTGAAATGAAACTCAGTCATTCGGTCAACACATAACCGTCGTCTCCGCTATTACTGCTGATCTCCGATCAACAATTTTCATTTCGACGGCCATGAATCCTGAACATCAACAATCCGACCCGAACGTCTCTGTGAAACAGCTGTCTTCGCTCCGAATCAGCCCATCTTCCCCACGTCGTCCCATCGTAGGCGGCGCCCAACGCCGCATCGCCATCGCCGTCGATCTTAGCGACGAGAGTGCGCACGCCGTCCGTTGGGCCGTCCAAAACTACCTCCGTCCAGGCGACGCCGTCATTCTCCTCCACGTGCGTCCCACCTCCATCCTCTATGGTGCTGACTGGGGCTCCTTCAAGCCCCAGATCATTCCTAACTCCCCTAGTAACTACAGAAATGCCATCCAGGAGGATGATATCCAAAGTGCAGGCAAGGAGGTACAGCAAAAGCTCGAAGCCGATTTCGACAATTTCACCACAGCGAAAGCGAACACGATCGCGCAACCGTTGATGGACGCGCAGATTCCTTTCAGTATTCACATAGTGAGGGATCATGATATGAAGGAGAGGCTGTGCCTGGAGGTAGAGAGGTTAGGGTTGAGTGCCGTGATAATGGGAAGCAGGGGATTTGGAGCCACGAGGAGGATCAGCAAAGGGAGATTGGGTAGTGTGAGTGATTATTGCGTTCAGCACTGTGTTTGTCCCGTGGTTGTGGTCCGGTACTCGGTGTCGGAAGAGCCAGAGAAGGTGAGTAAGAAGTATCTTCTTGCTGACGACATTGAGCTGCATCCGGTGCCTGAAGAGGAGCAGGAATATCACGACGCCGAGGAAGAACATTAAGGTTTGACTTTGACTTGTTCATTTTAAAGTTGGTTACTTCTGCTATTACCGGAGTCTAACTAAAATTGTTTCCCATATTTCTGTGCGAGTTGGTTTGGTAGTTTTCTTTTCCACCAGACTTATGTTAGTCTCACTTGGCTGGAGTTAACTCAATTGATTAATCACTTTGTCAATCACGTACTTGAAAAATTATTTATAAGTCACTTGAAGGACCATTTGATTGATGATGTAAATGGATTAGTCCTCTAAATCAATCTACTGGATTAACACAGCTTTACACCAATCAAATGTTCCCTAATTTTGGCTGACTGGGATCTTTTGTTATCTCTCATTTGTGCTTTTTTGGTGTGCAGACGCGAGGAATTGTGAATTGTTTGCCATGTTTCTGACTGATTTGGTTTGTTAGCTTGCCATCAGACTAATGTTCCATTTGGTCCGTATTAATCCACGTTAATCTAATGGATTTATCCCTTGGCTTAACCAATATACATGAAGGAATTTTTTGCAATTTTGGAATTGGATAGATTTATGGTTAAGGGCTGTAAACTTACTTAATTTAAAGATGAATTGTAAAAGATTCCTTGTGTTCATAAATTAATAAGTTGAATTAATCGATTGGTTTAAAGGATCAGTATGAACCAAATAAGTCCTAAGGCTAAGATAGCTTCTAGACATGGAAATCTTTTCCATCTTTTTCCCCAAATTTTCTCTGATAGAAGGTTGAATGCAAGGTTTATCTTAAGGATGTGAAGACCTTGTTTTCTTGATTTTGGGAACTTATGGTATGACCATATATTAGATGTTTTCCATTTTATTACATGAGTTTTCTAAACTTTAGAGAGTAAGGTTTTCTGCTTCTTTTAGCACAAGTTGTGGTCTCAACTTTCATCAAATGCTTGGGACTCGGTATCCTTGAATGTTTAAGCTAGCAACTGTTTAGATCCAAGGAATACTGAATACTGGCAGTTGAACTGTCTTGGTTTCTTTTTGACAGGGTTGGGAAGGAGGCAATTATCCGTTGGTAACATTTCTTCTTGCAATTGGTCACTTTTTTGGATGTTAAAACTTGGTGATGTTTGCTTTGGCCTATGGGAGAAACAAAGCCAATGATCTTTTGTTCATCTTCCTTTGGTACTCAGTATGTTAATACTCGTATTCGTTCACACTTCACATAATAAAATTTTAAGCCACTTGCTGGATTTTTAGTTCCCACACTTGAGTACTGAGGGTTGTTACTGTTTCGTTTGGGTGTTTTCCATCGCTTCTCCCTTTCTTTAAATTAATTAAATTCATCATGGCTGCTGTTGTCATCTTCTTAGGAATCCTGTTTTACGAACCAAGTCGGGGTTAGCAGGTCCCGATAAGAGCAGTAATTGATACTATGGATCTTGTGAAAGTCTGATGCAGCTTTTCAGTCTGATTGCCATTCGAAAAGTTATAGTGCAAGGGAAGTTTGAATTGTGGGCAGAAGATAAGAATGTCCCGTAGTTTTAGTCAATCATGGACCAGGTCTATCAAACTCGATATACTGTTTGCTGCGAAAGTTGCAGATCCGGAAAGTGCCAGAAAGTTTTAGTGGTCTATTTCATACATATAGGCACTTGGCTGTTCCTTTTGGCATTAAGCTGATCACAAAACTTTGGTTCAGTCGTTATTCAAACCATGTGGACCTATCTGATGATGGACCTTGGACCAATGAAAGTTGCTTGGACTATGGTCGTAAGGAGTGAACTCTTTTTCTTTAATTGATGCACCCGATAGCTAAGATTGGATAGGGGAATTAAAGCATAATGATCCATCAGGACCATTACTGTGATGAATCTTTATAGTAGTGGGGTTATACTGGGTGTGGTGGGGAAAAGGCATCCTGGTTTCTGCAGATGTCCCGATGTAAATTTCTAAGACAACTATTGGTTGGTAGCTTGTCATGGGGTTGAAATACCTGTTGGTTGAGTGAAGAACAAATGTTCTAATGTTTTCCTTTTATTGGGTTTTGAGGAGTTTTATGATATTGAGTTCGAACTATCTGATATCTTTTTAAGTTTTTTATTTGTAAATAGTTTTTTGGTGTTCTCTATAACTTAGTAAGTCTTTTGGAAGGAAATGTGAGGGGAAGGGGAGGGGGGGAAATGTTAAGGGTCCGTTTAGTTGTAGAGAAGTTTCCAAATTTTTATTTCCAAAACTTCTTTGTAAATGTTTGATCATATACCGAGATTTGAAGGAATGGAAAACCTTGTTTTCCAATAATTAGAAAACTCTAGTATTAAAATGGAAACATTCTAAACAAGGTTCCCTAATTTAATAATAGAGTTTTCCAAAGATTGGAAAACCTTGTTTTCCATCCCTTCAAACCTGGGTATATGATCAAACATTTACAAAGAAGTTTTGGAAATGAAAATTTGGAAACTTCTCTACAACTAAACGGAGCCTAATTTACACTTTCTCTCCATCTTTTTCTTTTCCTTTTTTTTAAAAATCTTTTTCTCTTCGTTCTTGGCTTCATAGAACTTGAGTTTCTATGGTGTTTCCCTTTCCTTCGATTCTAGATTTTGGACTTTCTTGAGCAAACATTTGAATGCTACTAATATTAGTGATGGTACTAGTGTGCTGTCTCTGTGGTTGCAATTCTTTTGTCTAGAATTACAATAATGATTCATTATGGCATTCCTAGCTCTTTGATCATTAGTCTTACCTATTTGACATAGCTCATAGCCTCGAATCTTGATAAGGAATTCTTTCTGTTTTCTATTTGATGCCGTTAATGTGTCTTGTGTCCAAAGTGATCTGAAATTGTTTGCCCGTGTGACTGCTATTGTAAAAGAGGTTAATTGAAGTTTTGGTTGTTAAGCATGAATGTGATTGATCTGATGAATTGTAGCTAAATAGCTGTATGTTTTTTTTTTGTGTGGCAGATGTTTAATGCTTTGAAAGAGCAATTGCTAGAGCCTCATAGTTCGGGTGATACTTTGGTGGTTTCTCGGGTACTCACACAGCCGTCCTGAGTGCTTGAATGCGAGCTTAAAAGAAGTGATACTGATCTGGCTTTGCAGAAAATGAGAAGCAATGATCGTAAACAGAAAATGCTGCCCGAAAAGACAAAAAGGTTTGAAGGGGTTCTATTTATTTTTGTGGTGGAACGATTTCTAGGTGTCCTGTATAGACTTCATCCTAGCAGTTTGCCCTCAGTTATCTATATCCAGAAGTCGAACATGCAGTTCTGGTATAAAATTGTCAATAAATTTCTTATAAATTGATTTCAGTTGGTGCAAAGCGCGATGTCCTTCATGCCAACTGTCCATCGAGTTTGCTTATGCATTTTGGTAATGGTTTGCAATTATTCTTTGCATGGAAGCTTATGTTTCCCTTGTGTACACATGATATTAGGAGTCGACAATATCGTTCGTGTGATGCCCGTGTTTATAGTATTTCCTACAAGTATTCTTCTTCTTCTTCAGTTTAGAAGCTTCTATGCAGGTATATATATACTACTGTGAAAGAAGACATGGTATCATCGTAGTAGAATTAGATGGAAGGGGGACTTTTTCTGGCATTGAACAGGCCGGCTACTCAAGCCTTCGACCGCTGCTGGATGCCCCAAGTATCCTAAGCTTACAAACACGGTACTAATGAACGTAAAGGATATATATGGACATAGCTCATGAGTTGGATAAGCTTTTGCCTTTCACTGAACGCTGTGATCCGGTCATCCCATTTACTTCTCAAATACTACAATAAGCATCAAAATTAGTAGTCGACATATATTACTACCAACTTCCGAAAACAAAAATACGGCTAAGCTTGTTCTCGAGGCATGAAGCATTTAAAAAAAAAAAAAGGTATGAAAGGACAAACAAAATTGAAAATGACAAATGAGGTGCGCTCGTTCGTTTCTGGTCCGTGGCAGTCTGTAATAAAGATCATCTTAAAATGACATGTTCCATGCTGCACCTTGGATATAATATTATACGAGTGTTGTGCATCAAGCTGTTGGTTTTATTTGTTCTTATGCACGTCCCAAGCGTGTTGAATCCAGTAAAATTTTGTTGTAGAGATGAATTTGAACATATACAAAAATCTTATGTGGTAGAATTATAAGGGTTAATTGTTTACGAGTGGTTTCTAAGGTAAGAGGTTGAGAGTAATTTTAGATATAGTATAAGGATATGTGAGATATAGTATAAAGATATGTGTAATGCCTGTAATATAGTAAGTTGCTAGTATTTACTGTGTGAGTCAAATTGCGAGTTATGATTCAAACTTATTTTGAATATACCCTATACTCTGGACGGGATAATATGATTCAAAAAAAGACTGATCAATGTGAGAAACATAAGTATAATTCTAGTTCTCAGCATCTCCGTGCACGTAGGGTCAGAGGCTAGAGCTGCAGGTGGGTACATCGGGTCGGCGACTTGAGCTAGACACCAAGATCCAAGATGGATGTCAATCTCCCACCGCGCATGCCCAGTCGGTTACGACAGAAGCGGCGTTGGCCGTTGATGGTTGGTGGTGAAGATGAAGTGTTCCCCTTCGTAATTTTCCCAAACCCATACCACATCAATATTAGGGGGCTTCAAACATGATGTTGTTTAAAAAAATTATTCACCAAAAAATTATAAAATTCACTTTTAAAATTTACCCATTTCCCAATTAGTCCCTCAAACATATCTTTTTTCCTTTTCAAAATTCACGTCAGAGGTCATAGGAAAGTGTATTTGGAACAGTGGTCAGGGAGGGGGGGCAGTGACTGAGCAACGTAGAGGTGGGGCCAGGAGGGGTGGCCAGTATTAACGTGAATCACGTCTCACTGTATATATTCGGACCTCCCGAATTCACGGTGAGGTCCGAATAATTTGGAATGAGTCACCAAATTTTGAGCACCTCCAAAAAAGAAGGTTTGAAACCCCCTATTTATCGAAGAAGGTTTGAAATTACCCATACGTGTACACTGTTAACACCGTTATACCCCATGTGGTTAATTAATCTGTTAGCCACCTGTGGAATAACGTTAATTTAGGACTGAAATGAGCTACAATTGTAAACGTTTAGGACTTGATTGTTAACTCAAAAACTTTTAGGAGTGAAATGTTAGAAACGTGCAGCCTATAGGACTCATCATGCATTTCCCACTGTAAACTGTTTGGGGCTTATTGCATACAATTCGTAAATGTGTAAAACCAATATAAGAGAATCAATTAACGGACGAATATGCAAGGATAGCATTGATACTTCAAAGCTGAATGGTTGTTGTGTCTGTAGGAGCAAGGAGAACATTTCAGAGTGTGGAGAACATTCCCTCGCTCATTGTCCTTCTAATTGATAGCTGAGATTTCAAGTCCAACATCTTGCCACTGCCATCATAATATTCAGGAGACTTACTTCCACCTCCAGGAATGTCGCCATGTCTGTCTCTGGAACGTCTATGTGAAGCAACAACTTGGACTTGACCTCTCCTACTAGAAGATAAAATTGCTTTCTTCTGTGCAACTAAGTGGTTACCCTTCCTCGCGGCTTTGTTGTCTGATCTACTGCCACGATCAAAATGATGGCCACTTGCGCCTATGTGAAGCAAGTGGTCTGCAGAATCCTTTGAAGTGCCTGCTTTAACCGACTGCCTGTTGAAGTATGTCAAATGTGGAAGAAGGCTGTGCAGATATTTCTTAATTTGCTCGTTCCCAATGTTCTTTTGAACCGGGTTTCCTTCCAAGCTCAAAGCCTGTAAAGAGCTGTAATTTGCAGCCAGTTGACCGAGGCATTTTGTAGTGGGTAGTTTGTTGTAACGCAGATCTAGCACAGATAACTTTAAAAGCCGGTGGAGACCCTCCACCTCACTGATCTTATTTCCAGCCAGATATAATTCTTTAAGAGAGGAGCAAGAAGCCAAACCTGTTATAAATCCAGAGACAAAAAATAACACAGGGTGATTATCTGTAATCAAACTCAAAGCAAAGATAAGACATAACAGCATGTTACAATTATTCCTACCATGGCCAATTTTAGTTATTCTATTAAAGCTAAGATCCAGCACACGAAGCCTTGTAAGTTCTCGCAAACCCTCAATGGAAGAAATATTGTTCTTTGCCAAATTCAACATATGAAGCCCTCGAGGAAGAGCACCAACTGTTATCTTTGCTGAAGAAAACACAAGGCCAAGGACTCACATCAGTCAGAAATCTATTCACAAAATATCAACCAACACAGTAAATAACTAACAATGCCAGGAAATTTCACTTTAACATGTACAAACCTATGCCATTCCCAGACAGGTTAAGGGTCCTCAAACTCACAAAGGCACTAAGGAATGGAATTACAACCAAACCACAATTTGAAAGTTCAGCTTTGGTGGCTGAAGCACTTAAAGAAGAAATGTATCTTTTAGCAGCATCAGCACCAAGGCTTGCCCTTAGATTGTCCTTTGTAACTGTGCCAGCGTTCATGATAGTGATGCCATCCTTCATATCATCATTAGACTTGGATAACTTGCATTCCTCAAATAAGTTGCAGTGTTGAAGATCATCAACCCATTCTTTAATTCGTTTGATCTTGAATTCCTTACTAGCCGTTTCATCCCTAAACCCTAAACCACATAAATCTTTATGAATAGCTTTTGCTGAGCATATTTCATCTGTAACTGGCACTATCCAGTCCTTCGCCAAATCAGAACAGTAGTAAGAATCATGTGCCTCAACATTAGCAATTTCTAAGTAGTCTTCCTCAAGTTGATGTATATTCTTGTCTGCTTGTTGATCCCGTATCAAGTCCATTTCAATGTCATTAGTAGAAATTTCTTTCCTCCGCACCTCAAGGGCATACGGATCATCTAAAGATCTTGAGTACGATTTCGAATAATTAGAACATCCCCAAGGACTGAGCATTGAACTTGCTATGTTTGGAAGAGAAAGTGATCTAGCCACTGCAGGTTCTTTATGTTGCCAAATGATGCCAGAGCCATCAACACATTTACTGGATATGTCACATTGACCAGAGAAAGGAGAGTCAAAATGCTCATGAACTTGAAGATCTGGATTATGGGTGTCTCCAATGGAGAAATTCGATCCATTCTCAATATGATATGAGCTAATCTGAATAGAATTGGACCATGATGCTTCCTGGCGCATACTTTGAAATCCCATGCCATCATAATTGCTGCTGACTGCCACATCTACATCTAAACCATTTTTGTCAATAGAATCATAAGACAAACCACACTCAGTCTCATCTTCCACATAGCTCTCAACAGAGATCTTCCCCTCCATGCACAATCTACTTCCAGTAGACAAAGTTTTCCTCAAGACCCCAGCTTGATAGAAGCTGGTGTTTTGATGAAGATCAAATTTCTCTTTTTCTATTTTTTCTGATTTTGTTACTTGACTAGCAGAGGTTGAACTCTGAGAATGTGTAACAGACAAGGATGTATCTACACTTGCAGCCTCATGTAAAGCTATAACTCTAGTGCGATCTTCTAAAGTTTTATGCATTTCTTCAAGAGATGATTCAACTGAGTTCTGATGAATAAATCAATTGCACAATCAGGACATACACAATCATATGAACACAGTTTAGTTATTGAAGTGCAAATTGCTTAAGCACTTGCAGCATACCTTAGGTTTGTGGGACTGGATGTGAGTATTGAAGCATGATAACCTAATCATTGCAGATTGCTGACCCTAGCTACATTCAAACATGATTTTATATTTTATTATCTAGAAATGCCCAGCTAAACAGCTACTCATAAAATATAAAATATAAAATCATGTTAGCTGTAGGGAACTGGGTGTTCCTCATCTTAGCCATAATCGTGTGACAGGCCCCTTAAAACACGACAGAGTCTCCAGACATGTGATGATATAGATCCCCTCAGAACAAAAATCAGTATCACCTCATTAGAGTCAACCCACACCCACTTAGAGGTGCGAGAAAATGTCAATTGTGCTGCAGCGGCCAGAATTGAACCAAAACTTTTCCAACTAGGAAAACCAATTTTCCAAAAATCATGAAAATCAACCACCTGAAATTAATTGGGATGGGGAAAATGCACATAACATGATTCAGTAAGTTGGTATGTAGATAATACAGTAACGATGTAGTTAAGGGGGAAAAAAGAGAGTAGGAGATATTATCAGCGAAATCAGAGACCAGAGTAGAATTATCAATTCCCAAATATATAAAAAGTCCATTTTCTAGCAAAGCTGCAAAAGTGCTGTTAATTCTACCCAGAATATGAGGCATCAAAGATGGCACTGTCATGAATCCAAGCTTCTTGTGGTGTCTTACAATATAATCCGTAGTAATTAATCATTAGCGTTAGATAAGAAACTGACGGTTAGTCCAGACTCCGGGCAATCATATTAAAAATCCTTCGAATCATAGTTCCTCGAGAGAATCCTATGCATGGAAGTCTAGCAGTGATGTTTTTACCTCAGGTATTACGATATTATATGGTTAATCTCAATCCCAAAACTGCAACGTGATCCATATACAACAACTTTAATTTCTCAAAAACCTCTATTTCTAAGGATTACTAGATAAGAAGCGAAACAAGCATAGACCATTGATTTAAACAATCGAGTGCGAGCCAGCAAAGATAGCCTACAAAAGGCGGTACACCAACATGACCAGCGGAAACAAGGCAATATCATCAACATAAGAAGAATAAGAAAGAACATAGTCCGATCCCTGACATTCATCGAGGAAAACTCTGTCTATCTAAAGACCAAGAGAACGAAAGCAACCAGAAACCATATTCGTATACAAACATGCATTAAACAGAAAATTGTTTCAAATCCAGAACGCCTTACAAAACAAATAATGAAATACCGAAATGGATACGACAGACGCAAGGCATACCTCTCACAAGAGATTGGTCGGCACGATGGCAAGATATGAGGAGACAAGAGAGAAACAACGCGACAGTTCTTGTGATAATTTGACGGGCACCATCCCCTCGAAATCAACAGCGAGCGGTTAAGTCTAAATCACCGTCGTTAGCTGTGAGGTCATCAGCCATAACCAAGTCCACGGCACCAATTACTTGGTACAAATTGACAACAGCTAGAACTCGATCTCTGTGAGCAATTACAGAAGAAATTTATATAAGTTGTTTAAGGTTCAAAATGAGAGAAGTGGGGAAGAAAGACCATTTAGGGCCATGAAAGGAGAAGAGAAAGGAGACGACGAAAAACAGTAAAAGATCGGAACTCGTCCATTGTGCTGTGCGGAAAGAAAGGCTCTTTGATGCATGCTTCACTTTCGGGACTTCTTTCCATTTCTATGAAACTAGCTCATACCCTCTCCTACGTGACGGGATAAAAGAATTAACGCCTATATCTTTATACTATCGACGTATTTGTATAAATTCTACACAAATAACCCATACGCTATGTTATTTAAGGATCGACGACCAACCGAGAAACGCTCGTTTATTATCAATCCTGCTCACAAACGACGATTAGAAAAATGAAAAGAAAACCATAACACACGCTGGCACGAAGGAAACACCTAACTTCAAATATGAGTATCGAATATTGAAAACACGAACGCATCTAATTGGTTCTGTACATGCACACGGTCACACCTCGTCATTGCTGCATGGCTCATCAATAATCCCTACTGTGTTTATCGGATGCTTGGAAAGTTCATCCCTACAAATACATGTCACATAAAGTTAATAACATTTTAAAGATTATATTATAAGTAATAGTAGTAGATGCAACATACATACAAGGATTCTCCGACACTGTTACCATCATGTACTTCTAATGTGTCAATGTTATCTCTATTACCAAGTACACCGCAGCTACCAATCTCTTCAACAATCGGCAAACTATACATCTTGATCATCAACCGTATGATTATGCATGGATGACATAACCTGTTTGAATGTTTGATTATTAACATTTATTGGTTTATTTGCTTTTCAAACTTGTGTAATATAATATATACTGACCTCTTCAGTTAGGCATTCAAAAGAAAGGTTTATCATGGTTGCTTCTATGATCATTTCGTCAACCAATTGGATAAGTATTTCTCTAGCATGCTCAAACTGAATGGTGTTAACCTGCAAACAAAAATGAATATGATATATTTGATAAAATTTATTAGAATAACTTAGCAAGCAACAACTAACATTTTCCTGAATTTTTTCAATCTTCATGTGAAGGACATTCAAGTCCTGTTGAAAACGATCTAATGTGGATCGACCATGGTTCTCGAAAACCCGATCGACCGGCCGAACCGGTTGACAGCGAACCGGGTAGACAACCGATCCGGTTTTCGGTTTTGGAGATTGTGGTCAAGAATCGGAAAAACCGGTTGAACCGTGAACCGAAATCGAAGATTCCTTTTTTATTTGCATTTTTTGAAAAATTTGTCAAAAATTTCCAAATTTAAATCACTAATTTAAATTTATTCCACATTTATTTATAAATACATATTTAACACATTAATTTTTTTAATATATTTTAAAACATTTTTAAACTATAATATAAATATACAAAATAATTTTCAGTTATTTTAAATTATTATTTTCAATGACATAATTAATTAAAATATAGAATATTGTTTTCCTTCTTATAAAATGACTAATTTGTATTTTAAATTATTATTTTAATATAAAAATGTGCATTATTATTTCATATTTAGATTATTTCATGATAATTCTAAACAATGAGTGATAATAATTAACTTTAAAAAAGTAACTGATTTGGACCGAACCGATCAGACCATGAACCGATACTCGGACGGTTCTATTCCCGGTCCGGTTTTTAAAACCATGATCGCAGCTCTTGCATGCCGGACATCATATGAATGATTGAATCCTGCGTGCAGACATCTAATGACGATGAATTTTTTCGAGTGAATTGAATCTTTTGTAAATAAGTTCGTATTTATAGTGTGAAATATCTAGGTTGTAGGTTTGGGATAAATTTTACAAATATTTATGATTGGTTACATTGGAGATTTAGTAGTATATTCGGATAGGTCTCTCCATGAAATATTATCTGCATTTTTGAAAATTCAGATGTGTTTTTTTGAATATTCGGTTATATATTCATTATATAGGTCTTTTCATGAAATCAATTTGTTTTTTTTAAATATTAAATGTATTTTACACGTGGCAGCTCCACCTTCAATATGTACCTGTTTATATATTAATAGTAGATAAAACAAAAATAAATTAAATATGAGAAAATCGCCAAAGATATTTACCACGGATATTTACCACTTAGTTGGTTTCCACATACTATTGTAAAGATAAGATTATCACTTGATATAGTGATTATTATATCAATTTTTTTCCATCAATTCCAGAACATGAATCAACAGAAATTCTCTTCACCTGTAGTCGATGTGACTTCCCGATCTCTAAATCGAGAGATCGAGCGATTATGCTCCGATGAGCTCCAATGGCAACTTTGCGATGAGCTCTAATGACCGGCGACTTCGCGACGAGCCATCGCGCTTTTGTCCCCATCTGTTCGTGATCTTTGCCTGTGTTGTCCATATCTGTTCGCGATCTTCGGCGATATTGATTTACCACGACCTTTACGATTTGGTCCAAATATATAATCTTCAACCACCGTCATGATCTCCAGCCGTCAGAAGCTTCGAATCTGCTGACGGTTCTATTTGCGATGGCGGTTGTTGAAGAGACATCCAAAGCGAGTCGTCTGGCAGTGATCAATGTTGATCGGCAAAGAACGATCGCCTCTAGATCTGGAGTTTAGTAGTATAGCTCAAACGCTGACAATGATGGAGGTGAGAAACCGGACATTTTCTAATATTTATTCGGATATTATAACATTTTATAATAGACACTATAAACTATTGCACATATACTTTATTTGGTTATGAATTGTTTCATTTTTTTGATATTTTTAAACGGTAGAGACAATTACGCTTTGTTACATACAATTTGTTATAATTTATTAGACAGTTTTGTTATCACCGAAATGTCTAAAAAATAAGCAAACAATATAAACTCTTGTAGTAGACAGGTTTTGTATATCAATTTAGACATTATGTAGTTAGTTATAAATGAACACATAAATATTTTATATTGTATTATAAACGATATTATACATTACAAAATAGTTTTTACGATTTTCTACGACAATTAATCTCTAAAATTTGTTACACACTTTGTGTTTTGGTGTAGATATTACTGATAATTTAGTAGATAGTTTTGTATATCCCTTTAGACACTACGTAATTGCTATAAATTAACAAAAAATATATTATGTTTTAAACGGTTTGCGGTTGTGGCGGTTGTGGTGTCGATGGCGATTCCGATGGCGATCGGGTGGCAATTCCGCGCTGTCCGACGGCTGTTCCGATGGTGGTCCGGCGGTGGTTCCGCATCAGTCTGGCGATGGTTCCGACGGCAATCTAGCGGAGGTCCGTGGTGGTTCCGGCGGTAGTAGTGGTGCAGAGTGGATAATACTTTTTGTTAGGAATTGTGGTTAGGGGTAATATTGACAATCTGGGAAAATAAGAGCCGTGGGCTGTAAGGGTGTGCAGGCGGGCGGGTAATGGGAAAATGCTATACATACATCTGCGGGCGGATACCCAATTTCAGTATCCGAAATCGTCCCGCACTACACGAGTACCGCGTCACGGGTACCCGCACGATGAAGGGTTTATGCGGATCGGGCGCGGATACCCATATTAATAATCAAACAATGAAATCATGAAAAAATCAGCACTTAAAATCCTTAATTAAGTACGTGATGACTAAAGTAGTCAATTACACACCAAATCCACAACCATTGTCCAAATTATTCAATTAAAGTTTGTGAACGGATGAAGAAAACTAAAAGTAGAAAAATGATCATCATCTCATCGTCAAGCTCGTGACTTGTGGAACATTTATTAAGTTGTTTCAGCTCTTCAATGTGGAACCTGTTTTAGTTAAGATAACAATGATCAAGTAGGACTATTAAGACTTGGGCAAAGCGAAAAATGTAAGTTAGCCATGCACATACCCTTGAGAAGCCAGCTTTCTAACTTCAATCGTTCACAGTAAAAGTTGAGGTAGATTGAGGAGGCACGTCTTTCAAATCTGAAATAGTGTAAATCATGCATTAAATGCAAGAACATATGTAATTGTACAAAATTAAAGACACAAATTATAAAAGCATACCAGCTTCAAAAATTTCAAGTTCTGCAAGCCTTTCCTCAATCTCAATTGGAACACTTTTGGACTTCAACCAATTTTGTGAACAAATCAGTGCCTCAACCAATGTAGGAGTTAATGAACTACGAAAGGCATCAAGAACACGCCCCCCGGTACTAAAAGCAGATTCAGATGCTACTGTTGAGGCGGGCATTGCTAAGATATCCCGTGCCATTGCTGCCATCACTGGGAACCTTGCTTCATTCTTCTTCCACCAATCCAATAACTCAAACTTATTATCAAGAGACTCACCTTGTTCACCCAAATACCTTTCCAACTTAAATTTAACTTCCATATTGGTGGTCTCTTCCAATTCTTTCATGAATTCATTATCCAAAAAAGTTTCATGGTCATCATCAAATCCATCGCAGATTCTTGTGTAACAGGAGAGTTTTTTGTAGTTTCATCAACCGTACCAGCAAAAGTTGAATAATACAGAAACAAATCATCCAACGTAGTGTTTATTTTGGCACACAAATCAGCAAATTTCTTCTTCCCCATAACTTGTTTTGACAATAAAGAAAACATAGCTTAATTTGTATCTAGGATCAAGAATGGGCCCAATAAATAAAAACATGTTGATATTTTCTATATTGCCCCAATATTTTTCAAACTTCTGTTTCATTCGGGCAACCATGTTCCTCACATTTTCATCTCCAACAGATCATCTTCTTTTTAATCATTACCGCAATTCCAAACACTTCTTTAAAGTAACTATTGCTAGTTACATATAAAGAACCATACATGCGCACGAGATGCGTAGAACCCTTTCGTAAAAGGCAACAAGCATCTTGCAAAATCCCAATACGTTTCGTAGGGATATTATTGAATGTTAGTTCGGCTCTATACTTGCTATCTTTTTCCTCCATAATTTCAAAAGCAGTTTGGAACTTGATAGCACTTTCTAACATCAAATATGTTGAATTCCACCGAGTTTCAACATCAAGGCAAACAAGGCTTTTACTCTCAATTTTTACTTGATCTACACATTCCTTAAAACGTTGAAGCCTAGCAGGAGATGACCTCACATACTTCACGCTTGAACGGATTCTAGAAACTGATTCATCTAGTTCTTTCAAACCATCTTTCACAATAAGGCTTAAGATATGAACACAACATCTCATATGCAAATGCTCACTATCCAACACACTATTCTTTCAAGCATCAATGCTTCTCTTCAAGTATCTAACACCTTTATCATTTGAACGTGCATTATCGACAGTAATTGTGAGAATTTTATCAATTCCTCAATCAAGCAAATGTTTCTCAACATATTTCCCAATTATATCACCAGAATGACCAGGAATTGTGCAAAAGTTCAATATCCTTTTATGCAAAGTCCACTCATGATCAATAAAATGAGCTGTCAAGCACATGTAACTAAGATTTTGCCTAGAAGACCAAATGTCAGTTGTCAGAGAAACCCTTGGTTTGTTCTTAGCAAAGTATTTTCTCAAACTTTCCTTTTCCGACCAAAATATATCCAAGCAATCTCTGGTTACGTAGTCCTAGATGATATTTGAAACCGTGGTTGCAACATATTCATAAAATCTCTAAAACCATCATGCTCAACAGCTTTGAAAGGCAACTCATCGTGAATTATCATCCTAGCACAAAACTTTCTACACATGACTTGATCAAACTTCCAAGCAACAAATGTAGAACTACTATCACAAATTCCTTGTCCCTTTATTAACCCCTCTAGTTTTCTAGTCTCATTTAAGCCACTTTTTCAAATTTAAAACTCAACATTTTGGGTATTAGGCCTAAACCTTTTTGTGTGTTAGTTAATATTTTTGTTATTATGTCAATCTAAATTATCTTAAATTTTATTTTTTTAGATATTTTGAGTTTTATTAGCTATGTAATTTGCTAAGAATCATCTCCTTTTTTGTGCTTTTATTTGTTTTTATCTTTATTTCTTAAAATCAAGAAAATTTATAAAAATACCTGTGGTACCAATTTTTGGGCGTACGAAAATTAAATATTTTTGTATGTAACTAACAAACGATTCCAGATCCCTCGTAAACCATTTTCAGGTTTCCAATCGACCAGAAAAAAAAGATTGGTGATGACTTTATGTCAAAAACCACATCGCTACAGTACCCATATATTTTTTATGCTTTTAATTCATAGTTTTTTTTGTCAAACTAATAAACTAATAAGGGATTTCAAACTTAAAAAATGTTCAATCCGTAATTCACTAGTGAATTAGATTTATCATTCACCTTGTACAAGGTTTGAGGCACCCGTGAAAAATGGTAAAAATTGGTGGTGAATTTAACATTCTTCTTCCCAGTAAATCAGTGTTGTCGGTGAGTCGAAGAGGAGGAGCAGTAGGGATGCGAGATGACTAATTGTTGAAGAGGAAAGAGATGGCGAATGTGAGAAAAAGAGAAAATCATGATGAATTATTGAAATTCATGCTTCCTCAAAATCACCTCATATCTTAATTAGATGAGGTGAATTAGAGACTAAAGTGAATTATAGAATGTGAATTATCCACTGTATCGCTTAAAAAATTCTAAGTTTGAAACCATGACCCATTTCCTTCTAGAATTAAGCTCCTCATAATTTTAGTAGTTTTTTCTCCGATTATCTATTTGTGGTACTTTTTGTTTCCAATCAAATTAATGCAACTCTTTGACCATTATTTAATTCAGTCCATGCAGACTTATTTCATCTTACCTTTTTACTCTCTTTTGTGAGTCATTTTATTTACCACATATGTGAAAAAACACATATATAAGTATACTACTAATTAACTAACTCAACTAACTAGTCTAATAAATTAAAAGACTAAAACACATTTGATATTAAACATTTATTAAGAGGGTAAATTTGATATTTTCATTGTGTGTGTTTTTCATATGTGTGGTAAATAGACACGTATCTCTTTTGTTATCGTATTTACAATTTTTATTTTATGTGCTTTTTAATCAAATTAGTTGCTTGGTTTGAAGATGATATAGAATTTACCTGCTCATTATTTTGGGTTATTACTTCTTACATTTTATGACGTTAAAAAGAAAAGAAAAATTAATGTAGTTAATTATGTTCAATCATTAAATGTTTGCTTTTATCGTCACCTTTTAGGGATAAAATAGCATTAATATGAGTTTATTTTACATGTATTATCATTTTCATACTCATGAAAGTTTAATAAAGAACCGCCACGAAGAACGGGTGAGAAAATCCTCGTTTCCTACTATATATCTATTCCAAAACAAAGAACCAACATAACTTATAGATTAATGGAGTTTGTGGAAAACCCACTTTCCATGAACATTAAGTCCGTTTAGTTGTTGAAATTTTTCACGTTTTCATCTCCAAATTTCTCAGAATATTCGATCATACAAGTATTTTCAGTGATGGAAAACCTGCTTTCCAAACTTCAAAAACTCTAAGATACTAATAAACCTTTCAAACAATGTTCCTTAATTTAATATATATACTAGTTTTCCAATGTTTGGAAAACAAGATTTTTCATCACTTGAAAGCTATTTATATGATCTAATATTAAGAAATGAAATTTGGAGTTGAAAATTTAAAAATTTTACACAACTAAAAACATGTGTATGAGCAATAATCTATATGTGGATTGATAAAAATATAAGAACTGATCGAGTATCATCATCTTTAATTCGTTTTACTGTGTTTTGTAGCATCCACCAAGTGATCAATGTTGAAGTCCATTGGCTCCATTTCAAGATCTGCATACCATAAATGGTCTACATTACATAACATAATAGTATACACCTGTAAATATTTGTAATTTAGATTGAACTGATTACATACTGTGATAAGGCCGTTTCACCGACACTTGGAAGAACTTGAGCTTGTAGCTTGTCCGACCGCCGCCGTCAAGTTGTTGTTGTTGCTGTTGTCAACGTTGACCGGCGGAAGATCACCTTCCAAATATGAATAAAACACCAAGGATTTCATTGGCTGGTATGAATCAGTACTTGTAATCCAACAAACTTGTGGTGTGGGGTCTGGTGAAAACAAGATATATATAGGTAGTGAAGTGTCAACTTACATATTTTAGGGGTTGAGTTTCATTTATATCATAGATCAAAGCTAGGTGATAGATTCAAATACACTAGTACAGATAACTTTGTAAGGGTAAACACTATGGGGTGTTTGATTAAAGGATTATAGGAATATGGATTTCGATAACTTTGTCTATTCTATTTCAGATATCATATATTCTAAGTGCTAGCTTGGACATTTTGTTAGTCTAGCAAACACTATGGGGGTGTTTGATTAAAGGATTATAGGAATATGAATTTTCAAAATCTCATAAATTCGTAGAATCTTGTATTTGGTTAATTTTGAAAAATAATTCCCCATCATTTTCAAAATTCTAGGTATTCTTAGAATCCATAGAAATCCATGTAGTTTTTGAACTTTTGAATATTTATACATGTAGTTTTTAGAACTTTTGAAAAAACACAAAATGGTCCCTAAAATTACATATTTAGTTCCCGAACTTTTGTAAATTTCACAAAATGACCCCTATAAAATGACATGATTAATTCATAAATTTTTTTAAAAGTTACAATATGATTCATGAAAAATCTATATTTCTAAAATTGTTAAACCAAACATAAGATTGTGTGAATATTCATTTATATTTCTCATCATTATTTTTTTTTATATTTTCATATTATATGGATTCTTAGAATCTACAATCCAAATGCTCCTATACGAAAGGATTTATCTTAATCAATACAACAAAAAATGAGAACAGACTGATACTGTACTGATATATGGTAGAGAGGGATTATTTCCAATAAACACCCATAAGAAGTAGCTCCGACAGGACACGTATGCAGTGAGGAGAAACCGTCACCGTTCAAAATTTAGTCAACATAAGAGACCGTCGAGCGAGGTGTCGTATGGTACAAGAACTGGTCTCATACACACAAAAACAAATCTCTTGTCGCGCTCTAAGTCTCAAGAATCATTCCAATATACTCATCCGTCACAAAAATAACATAACGTAACAATTGATTTTTTATATTAATTTAACTTCAATTTATTTATATTATTTTTAATGAAAAAAATATTAAAAAAATACATTCATAAAGTTAAGATATCAAATTTTTTGATTATATATAAAAATTTCAAATTTTAAATTTAAATTAATAGAGAAATAAAATCATAAGTGTTGTATTACTTTTGGGATGGAGGTAGTAGTATATATGATTGCTTCAAAACTTTCCAACAACACTACTCATGGGTTGTTACTTAAGAATAGCATCATGAAGGGGAACCACAAGATTAATTATGATATGAGCCCTTTGATTCAAAATAAATCTCCTCCACAAGAGCTAAACCTGAGTTAAAATTGTACGGGACCCAACTCTCTTGCTATTGGACCAACCAAACCCAAGAGAGAGTGGCCACAGATTCCTACTCATTATGCCTTTCTTTCCTCTTACGGGATATAGAGTAGTAGTACTCTACAAACAAAATTCTACTTTGCTCTCAGCCTTTAATTTAATCAACGATTATAAATAATTAAGCAAGTTTGATTTGAAAAAATAAAAAATAAAATAAGGCGGGTGATTGATTATTAAAAAGCAGAGTGGTTAGCGGCGGATGATATTAAGGTTGTAGACTTTTTGGGTATATTTTAATTTGTGGTGGCGAGCTCGGCATCGATCGGAACCACTCGTACAGAGTTTCACCCACACATCTTCTACAAATCCAAGCTGATGGTGACCATTGGCCATAGATCAGGAATGTTACGTATTAATTACTCCCCCAGATATTTGCACCCCAATTTAATTTTGAGCTCTAAAACATTAAACTAACCCACCAACCACATGATATTGGTAGCAAAAAATCAAAAAAAAATCAGAGTCACTATCATACAACGTCCATCTACCCCACGTTCTTACCAAAAATAACGAAAAACCACAACCGCTCAAATTATAATCAAACTCACAGACAGACAGGGGAGGGGGGTAATAAATGTGCCGCTGGTTAAAAGAATTCCCAAAGATATTTTGTTAAATGTTTGAGAGACCTCAATGATATTCGTGAAGGGAGCGGAGAAGGAAATAGTGCAAATTGCATTGATTCAGAAATGGGCTTCGTTGCCGTCATCAGTGGGCCCAATCAGATATGTTCATTAAACTAAACTAACATTTTATTACTCCTGGTCTATACTACTCACAGACAGGAGCCATATGCACATCTACTATTTACATTATTAAAGTTTTTTATATTTATATTAAAAAAAGGTTGTAGAGAGGGAGAGATGATTGTATTGTACTTGGTGGTTGAGAATTAGGGGAAGGAAGGCATGGAGAGAAGGGAGGGGCCAGGAGATTATGTGTGGCGTGGGGAGTGAAATGCATGCATAGTAGAGAAACGAGTTTATGTGAGGCCCAACTCAAGTGAATGGCACGGCATGCAATGCAATAATCAATAATAATGGGTTGGTTGGTTCCTCTGTGTTTGTGTGTGTGTGTGTGAAGGACCCCACAAAACGTGCCTTGAGATTGTCCCTCCCTCCCTGCCTTAAGCCTATGTGCCCGCCCATGACAGACACCTGCTCTATTTCATTTTCATCGCAATTGGGACTAATATACTATATGTATGTATGTATGTATATCTTGCTGTTACACCAGAAACGGTGAGAGAGAGAGAGGGAGAAGATAAAGAGACAGGTAACCACCCAATACTACCCAAGTACATGTACATGACACATCAACCGAAAGCGAGTGGTGCACCTTCTTTCAACCATTCTTTGATTCTTTCTACTCTAATTAAGCTTCTCCCATCCCATCCCATCAATGCTACTAACCTACCCTCATTATCATAAATTATACTAATACTAATTTTATCAATTAATTTTCTATAAATAGATTTTAAATACTCCGTATAATGAATGTTTCATAAAATACAAAATGGCAGTAAAGTTTGAAAAAATTCACACAATTCAATTCATCTTCTTTCTATCACACTCATCTGTTCTCACCCGTGCCGTGCGTGGATCACAACCGTTTATCACAATGATCACGTCTTGTTTTCATGTTCCCCACACCCTCCCCCATCGCTAATGCACACCACACTCTTCACCTTTTTATATTTCAATCAGCTCACCGAACTTTGTTTATTTCTTGGAAAAATAAAAAACTAGCTTGACAATTAAAGCTAATTTAGCTACTTCGATTAATTTTTGAATTTTACTATCATAAGCTGACAGGAAAAGATGGTGTTGATTTGATAATAAGTTAGATATAGGGAAAAAAAGATAAAAATACCATTAAAGTATTCGAAATCTCTCAATTTGTCATTCAAAATGAATGAAGCTAAAGTGTCATCTAACTTTTAAAACTGGATTAAACTAAACCGTTAAAAACCTGTTAGCTCTATGATTTAATTACAAAAAGTAGTACTTATACATATTCTCCGTGTGAATTTACATTTTCTTTTTAACTCTTTCAAAAAAATTGATTATATTTCTTAAAAAGAAAGCTTCTCTCTTAAAATTACTAAACTATCCACACTTTAAATTTATTACAGGACAATTAAGTAAATTTATTAAAAATCTTACATTCACCTTAATCCCCACGCCCAACCAAATCTTTCAATCTTTCGAGAAAAGGAAGGAGTACTAAGGAATATTTTTTTCCATCTTCAATTAATTCTATATTTTATTTGAATGTGAAGATTAAAATAAATGTAAATTTCATTTACTTTTGACATAATTACCTTTGATTTGAACTGAATTGAATTGAATAGAGAAGAAAACAAAAAGAGAGTTGATTTTCCTTATACAGTATGTGGACTCCTGAGAAACTATAGCCATCCATTCAGAAGAAACAAGCCTGGCAATATATGTGCATGGCCGCGTGGACCAGAGTAGATGATGAATCATGCTGCCGACTAATAACCAAACAGACATCCAGTCCAGGAGAAATGAAGTAGAAATTACATTGGTCCTAATTTCACCTACAATATAACCATCACTAAGGTCCTAGATTAGAATGACCCCCACATCACCAAAAACTTTAATTAGTAAACCTTAAACTAATTGGTCAATGCTTTCCTCAGAGTTAGAAGTGGTCAGATCAAACATGCTGATCAACTCAAATTGGACGCCAACACTCCTCTGGGAAATTAAGGTCAATAGTATAGTTTGGTTCCTCACCGGACTCCATAACCGCCGCACTTCTTAAACCGCCTACGTGCTTGACTCTTCTTTCCCGAAATCGCCGCTTCGACTCGCCGGAAAGATCTCCAGTTTCACCTGCGATCTGAATTGAGAAAACAAGGGGAAACGAATCATTATCAAGAGAATTGCAGTTCAACAGAAATATAAAAAAAAAAAAAAAAAGTAAAATGAAAGCACAGTTGATCATTTTAACGCAGATCTAGCTCTAGAGGACAACTAACCTCTCGCGAGCGAATAGCAGAAACCTCCTCCACCACTCTTTTACGCGTACGTGAGGTTACGGAAGCGGAAACATCTCTGTCGCCGCCGCCGGAGTTTCCGCTGCTGGAGGAATCGCTCACAGCCGGCGGCGCCGGCGACGCATCCGCAAGGGTGGACCAAGGCACCACCTGGTTTTCTCCGTCCTCTTCTCTATGATCATCATCTTCGCTGTCGTCTTCATCGTACTCGTCCTGGCTCTCTTCTTCGCGGAGGCTACAGCTCTCGCAGACAGATACGGTGTGTCCGAGGCGAGCGCCGGAGGCTTTCCAGGGAGTCGGTGACTGGCAGGTGTGGCAGAGGAGGCAGCGGAGATGGCGGGCAACGAGGAAATTGGCACCGTGGACCTTGGCGTCGCAGTCCCAGCAAAGGCTAGCCTGATCTGATTCGCAATAAGTCGTGGCATGAAACTTGCAAAGCTCGCAACTCTTCATATCTCTCCCTCTCTCTCTGTGGAGAATTAGATTTGGGTTGGATTTGTAAAAGGTTGAAATAGAGGTGACGAGAAGAAATTCATTGAATACTCGGGATAGTTTAAATAGTTGAAGAGAACCGATTCCCTTGGCCTGTGTAAATTGATGGATATGAGACGAGATGGAGACTGGCCAGAGAAAGAGAGAGAGAGGGGCAAAGTAAAGAAAACTACTAGTGGCAACTTGCAGGGGTCTACAAGACCAGGACCACTTTCTTTTATATTTACGGTATTGCCATTCTATGTATCATGGGTTCCAGATTTATAAAAACAAAAAATTCACTTTTAGAGCTTTCATTTTTCATTTTTTGGCAAGTTTATTGAAGCAGATAAATCGTTTTCTTTCTGTCCAATCTTTTCATTTCAAAGTTTTATAGGAGTACTAGCTATTTCAAAAATCCCAACATTGTCCTCATAATGCCAACTTTTCTCTTATTAAAACTCCTACAATTTCGAAAATGCAAAAATAAAATCCCGTAACTTTTTTATACTTCAGAACAGCCTAAGAAGTCTCTTAACTAACCTCTTCTAATACAGCATGTCTCTCCATCATTCTTCTTGGATCCACCAGAATACAAATTACTCCATGCCTCTCTTATTACAATGAATTTGTTGGACATGTAACCTTCTTAATAGGGGTATCATTTGTCCGTCTCCTATAAGTAGGGGTGTGAAACGATTCGAGCCGAGTTCGGCTCGAGCTAAAGTTTTAACGAGCCGAGTCTCACGAGCCTCGAGCTCAAGCTCGAGCCGGTTTTGAGGCTCGAATAATAAACGAGCCGAGCTCGAGCTCGAAACGTTCGGCTCGTAAGGGTTCGTGAGCCTTAACAAGCTCGTCTAAAATTACGATACTACCCTTCACGAACCATCGAGCCGAGCTCAAGCTCGAGCTCGTTTACTCAGTGTTGGGGCTGAATCGAGCCTAACCGAGCTCGCGAGCCTAACGAGCTCGAGCTTCACGAACTATCGAGCCGAACTCGGGCCTGTCTCAAGCTCGAATTATCGGGCTCGATCGAGTTCGAGCCGAGCCCGAATTTCACGAGCCCGAGCTTGAACCTGCTAGGCTCGGACTCGGCTTGGCTCGAACTCACCCCTACCTATAAGACATATTTGTTGTAATAACTTTTTTAAAGTTTATACTATAAATTTATCTATCACTTAAAAATGTGTGTATATATCTAAAATACTTAACTTTATATATTAAAATTATATTAAAATATTTTTAAAAATAAAACCATAAATTAAATATTGAAAAATAAACGTACAATTTTTTGGAGGGAGTAGTAGTGTATAATTAAACTTTAGGGTAATTATAAAAAAAAACCCCTAAGGTTTGTCATAATCTCCACTTCTCCCCTGCATTTTCGGAATTCTCAAAAACTCCCCCCGAGGTTTGTGGAAATATACAAAAACCCCTCTGACAGTAACCACCATTAGCGATTCCGTTAAACTTTTAGGTTTAACTACAAAACTTTGCCCTATCAATTCTACCCTAAGATTATTACCCCTTTACAATTTCAACCACCACCCTCTTCACCCTCGAAACCGGCGAAATTTGGCACCAGGAAGACCGGCGGTCGTCCCTACAGGAGGACCGGGGCGATGACGATTTCCGTTTACCGACCGTAGGACACTTTTGTAAAATCAATTATTTATCATGTTTTGATTGTAAAAGTTACATTTGGTTAATTTATAATAATAATAATTATTTTTGCTTTTATTTCTAATTTATAGATATTATTATTTATAATATTTAATCCATATATTAAATGTTGCAAAATAAGAAAATTAAATTGTAAAAAAACAAAATGGTAACGGGCTGGTATGGGGGTAGGTCGTTACCAACTTTGTCTGCTGGCAGCGCCTACGTGGCTTAAGTAATGGGGATGGTGACGGCGAAAATGAAAGAAACGGGCCAAAAAGTAACAGAAATGGTAGTGGGTTGCCCCCTACCATTAGTAACGGAAAAGGTAGCGGGTTGCCCCTACCCTCGTCCCATTAAATACGTAGTGCCAGCGCCTCCGCTGTTCGTCCATAGGGGTGCCACGAATCGAGGAAGAACCGCCATGATTTTCCCAAAATCTAGCACTTCTTCCGTCCGTTTTCGGCGTTTTCGCGGCTTCCAGTTGGTTCCTCCAAGTCGATGGCCTCCCTTGCCAAAATCCAACCTTCGAAAACCACTGGAGCGACCCCCGATGAACACTTTCCGCTGATTTCAGATTCTGAATCCAACTTCGGCAACACTGTTCATCGCATGAACATAAAATATTCCAGGAATTTAATTGTTCAAAAATTGTCAAATTATTAATTGCAAAAATTTAATAAAATCCCAGATTTAATGATGATGATTGTATCCCAGATTCCAGTAGCGGTCTCGAATTTGGTGAGGATCGTGTCCGAGAAGAGGGCGGGTTTGGGGTTGTCTTGGTTGAAGGTGAGCCGTGGCTCTTTGATAGCATCGATGTCGAAGGCAACAAAGCTAGATGGTGGTGGGCGGTAGACGGTGACGGCGGAGTCGAGACGTTTGGAGGTGGAGCAACCCATGTATGTGTTGAGTAATCAGTGGGCGAATGGTTGAGGATTATAAATGGAATCAACGGCGCGGCAGTCGCCCTCGAGAGAGAGAAGGGTGGTGAGGTTGATGGTAGGAGATACTCAGGGATAAAAATGTGAAAGTTTCTAAAATATTAGGGTAAAATTGTTAGAGTTAGAATTTTAGCATCCAAATTTTGTAATTAAACCTAAAATATAACAGAAAGTTTTAACGGAAGTTAGCTTTAGTGGATTTTTTGAATATTTTCAAAAACCTCTGGGTGTTTTTTCGAGAATTCCAAAATACGGGGGCGAGTGGAGATTATGCCAAACCTCATGGGGTTTTGATAATTACCCTAAATTTTATTTCTTAGATTTTCTGAATGTTATCTCTCTTTTTTTATATAATATTTTCGTTCAACCCGGGTTGGAAGAAAGTCCTCCAACCTGTATACGCAACATGATGTTATTGATTGGTGTCATCACTGTTTCTTACGGGGATACCACTATTAATTACGGAGTGACAATCCCGTAATTATTAGAGGTGACATCCACCACTAAAAACATATCATGTATACAGATTAAAGGATTTCCTCCAACCCAGGTTTGGATGATAATATTTCCCTTTTTGATGTGTCTAAAAATTATCGCTGGTATTTTAAATTTATCTGTAGGAAAAGCGTTAATTTAGAGTCTGTTTATTTACAACATATGTGGAAAAACTCCTACCTAAATGTACTATTAATCAACTAACTCAACTAACTAACTTAATAAATTAAATGACTAAAACACCCTTCATAGAGATTTATTGAGAGGGTAAATTTGACATTTTTATGGTGTGTGTTTTTCCACATATATGGTAAATAGACACCCACGTTAATTTATGTTTGTTATAAAAATAAAATAAAAAACAAGCAGCAGCAAATCGGGGAAAAAACAAGAAAGGTGTGGAGTTTTGGAAGGGTAAGGTTAGCAGGAATGAAGGATGGATGGGGAAGGAATGTGAGCAGGGGGGGGATTAGTCATAGTCATACGAAGAACGAAGACCGTCCGTCCGTTTTATTAGTAATACTTTCTCACATTTCTTTTATTCATGAAAAATTATACATTTTTATATTATTTTTTATACAATCTCAACTCAAAGTTAATTATGTTAAATTAAATAAAATTATTTATTTATTTTAATTTTCACAGTCCCATAAATTGAAATATTATTTAAAATGGAAGAAGTATAAGATAAAATATTAGTCGCGTACTAGTAAACAAAGAAGAAGGAGAAGGAAAGGGTGTGTGGTGTGGACCGTGTGGTGTGGAGGATTGCCAGGTGTTGGTGGCAGCTTAGGAAACAAAGAAAGCAAACCTCTTTGTGTGGTGTGGTCTGCTCTCTCTCTCTCTTTATGACGCCATACATAGCCTGTTAGCCGTCCCCTGCCTTTTTTCCTCCACAAACAACTTCCACCTAGCCTCTGCCTCCCTTCCAAACCAAAACAAATACTACCTCCGTCCCTTAAAGATTATACACTTTGAATTTACTGTTTCAAAATTTAATGTTTGACTCAAATTTTAATAAAGATAGCAAGTTTTAAAAAATTCAGAAAAAATATGTTTAGAAAGTTTATACTTCAAATTATGACATGCATATAAATTATTAACTTTAAAGTCTAAAAATTCATGAAAAAAAAAATTATAGATTAAATATCAGAAACAAGAAAAACAAAGTTGCATAATTATTCATGATTTTATGAGATTTACTCTCTCCCACAAATAATCTTAGGAAAATATTTTTCCCCGACCTGGATTGGAGCCACCCATGTACTTATTATGCTATTATTATTGGTTGTATCACTATTAATTACAGAATTATCATTACTCATAATTAATAGTGTAGTCTCGTAATAAACAGTGGTGCACCACTTTTTGAAGTGGGAAAGAAAATTGAGGGTAGTAAGGTAAAATTGATGTAGAAAAGTTTCTTTTTTTATGAAATGTTGAAGTTTTGCTGAGACGGCAGAAAAAAGAATATGTTAGATATTTGCTGGGATGGAGGGAATATCTCTACTTTATTTTTACTTTTTTTATCTCATTTTTTGTGCAATATCTACTTAAGAGTAATTATGTCAAACTATATAAAATTTTATATTCATCTTAATTTCCACTGCTACACAATGTGTAGCATTAATAAAGGGAAGGGGTACTAATAATGCATACATATCTTCTATTATCCAAAACTATAATCACTTGGACATTTTTATTCAAAGAAACTACTCATTCAATTCCAAGTGAGTTGTTACTTTTAGTATTTTTGTGTATAATAAGAATGTTTTTAGTCATTAACTCATTTTACATAAACTTCTATCATTATTCCATTCTTAATTCATTCTAACATCTCTCAACCCACTCTCTATACCCTTTAAATGAGTGCATTGTAAGGGTAAAAATGGATTAAAATAAAACAAAAATGAAAAAGGAACATCTTACTTGAAACGGGGAGTATAAAATTTGTTGATTTCTTAGACGGAGTATTAAAATTGCAAAATAACACAACCATCAGTTTTTATTTAATAGCGTGGAAGGATAATCTATATGTACATCTAATTGTGTGATCGTGTTTTCTAAAAAGTATGCAACCGTGTATTTTTACTGTAATAACACAATATTACTACATCCGTTCTCGAAAAATTTGCATTTTTTTCAGCATTTAATTATAATTTTATTTTTTTAATATTTCGATATATAAAGTTAAATAATTTGGATACAAATTATAGATTAATATGTGTAATTTTTAATATATATTTATAAATTTTCTAATGAATTCTTTTAGTAATAAATTGAATCTTCCACGACATTAAAAAAAGAGAAAGAAACGTAACAATTACTTAGAAATGGATGGAGTGATAAACAACAAACAATTAGAATTCTCAATGGATAGCTGGAGATGAGTAGTTATTTGACATTTTTTTAATTTGTTTGTAGGATGTGTTGATGTGTGGTTGAATGTTGTGTACGCTTGTGATTATTTCTTGCCAAGTGAGTAGTATTTTTTTTTTAAAAGTTATATTGTGGTACTTAGTTTTGTTTTGATTTTGCATTTACACTACGTGGTGAGACATGGGTTACTCTGGTCGTCGTCGTTAGGGGTGAGCATTATTTGACCGAAATCGAGAAAACCGGAAAACCGAATTTATTCGGTTCGAATTTTCGGTTTTTCGGTCGAAATCGAAATTATACTAAACAGTTTCGGTTCGGTTTCGGTTTTATGAGCCGATTTATTCGGTTAATCGAAAACCGATTTTTATGTTTTATGTTTTTTTTCTTTGGCCTATTTATGTTTTATATAACTGTTTTTATGGTAGTTTAAGACTTTATTTAGTTATTTAAGACTTGATTCGATTGCATGAATGAATTGTTGTAATTGAAATTCAATTTGTTCCATTTTGTTAGGTGAAACCGAAACAAAATAGAATTAAAGAAAAAATTCGACCAATTCGGTTTCAAACCGAACCAAACCGTAGAAATTCGGTTTCGATTTTTTCGGTTCCAACATCTAATTCGACCAATTCGATTTGTTACGGTCGAAAACCGTAAACCGGTCAAACCGACCTATTCGGTTCAGTTTTAACCGAACAAACCGAATGCTCACCCCTAGTCGTCGCAGTAGTGCCGCAGTAGCAACCGCGGGGGAAGCCGTGGTAATCCCTGCAGTAAAATTGGTCGCGATTTTGCAGATTATTGTGGTTTTGGCCGCAATACGTCATTTTATTTTATTAAAAAAATAAATTCATCATCTTCATCAATCCTAAACCCAGAAAAACATCATCTTCATCAATCCTAAACCCATAAAATCATCATCATTTTTCCCATAAAATCGTTGCACTTTGGCCCCTGCCCCTTCTCTCGTTTCTCATCACTCTCCTCGGTGTCTTCATCGTCGCCATCTTCATCACTCGTTGGGCTTGGGCGTCGAACATCGTTGCAGATCTAGCGACCAAATATGTGAGCATATCTGGTGAGCAACACTGAGAAGGAGACAAGAGATGAGTTGCAGAAGAAGCAAGAAGAAGCAAGTTTAAGGGGGAACAATATACCTTCTCAATCAATGATGAATCACGCTAGAAGAAGCAAGAAGTAGAAGCAAATCTGAAATGGACGTTGGTAAGAGAACAGAAGAGGAAGTTGTAGATGTTGTGATGAAAAAATGAAGTTACATGCGGATTGCTGAGAGAGTAGGGGTGTTCAAAAAACCCGCAAAACTAAGAAATTGAACCGAACCGCATGAAACGAAACCGAAAAACCCGTGAACCGAAGAAACCGATAACCCGCGGGTTCTAATTTTAGAAACCCGCAGATACCCGAACCGATCCGCATATGCCTATTTACAAATAAATTATTTAAAGTTGCTTACTTCATCTCAATTTTCCTTTAAGTTTCTTTTATATTATGTGTGAAAACTCATTTCATGCAACAATAATATATGATTTGCAATATTATATTATTGTTCTATTTATGCAAACTACTTTTCTTCACTTTGATGCTCTAAATATGTACATTTATGATGCAAAATTTTAGAATATTTCCAAGTAAATTGAAAATTTTTATAAAATAATTATACTTAGGAATACCCGCGATCCGAACCGCAAAAAACCGTGAAAATCGGGTACCCGCATTTAGGGTACACTACGTATTTGCAGAAGGGCTGGTAACGCCACTTTCGTTACCAAGGCGTTACGAATGGTAACGCCAAAGGGCGTTACCATTCGACGCTTACTTTCAAAGAAACGCGCTACTGTGGCGCTACCAAGCCCGACAAAGCTGCACTGGTAGCGCCACACCCCCCTACCAGGGCGTTACTATCCCAAATTCCAATTATGCGCAATTTCCTCCACATTCCACATCCGTGTGGTTCGAACCCCAGCTCTCTGGGGGTGAGAAAATGGGCAACAAGTATCTCCCCACTGCACCAATTGTCTATATTGCATGATTCCCAAGTATTGTACTTATAAAAGATGCCATAGTCATTATGGATTGTTCTATATTATTTTTATTACTATAATGGGATTCTATATTATTATTATCATTATTTTAGATAAACTAGTAAATAATAATGAGAGTAAGTTTTATTTAAAATTATATTTTCTTTATCTTTCCATGGTTAGAAACTAATGAATTTTTCTATCAAATCCGAAAAAGAAAACATGAACATACTTAATAAAAAAAAATGATCATTAATTTTAATGGGAATTTCTAAAAGAAATATGAACATACTTAATCAAAAAAATGATCATTAATTTTATGTGCACCTAATTAATTTATTCAGTTAATATTTATTTTTGTTAATATCGTAATTAATTTGTTAATATTTTTTAATATCATTTTTTGTTAATATTTGTAAATTATCTTAATTTGTTAATATTTGTAAATTATTTAGAAAAAATATTTTAGTATTCTGAAATTTATTTTAATATTTTGAAATAGGACGACCGTAACGCACAATGGCATTACCAGGGCGCTACTCTCTCTGACAAGTTCTGACTAGTAGCGCCCTGAGTAATGCTTTGGGCGCTACCAATACTTTCGGCCTCACAGTAACGCCAAAGGGCGTTACCAGGGCGCTACTAGCTCTGACACGCCTCACTACGTAGTTGGTTGGGGTTCGGTAGCGGGCCTGGTAGGTGGCGGCCCGCTACCACCCTCGCCAAGGCAGCCCGCTACCGTGGGCGCTACCGTAATAAATTTGGTAGGGGCGTGGTAGGGGAAGCCCGCTACCATGAAATTAATGTTCAGCGGGCGTTTTGAAATTCAAACGCGCCTCGGTAGCGGGCTTGGAAGCGGCTACCCGCCACCGAGCCATTTAAATCTGCCGCCCCTTCCTCTCTTCCATTTCTCCCCGACGCATCCGATACCTTCCTCCAAAATCGCCGCCGCCACCGCCTTTCTCCCCATTGCCGCGCCGTTTCACTTCCTTTTTGGCGGATCTACATCAGCAAGGTAAGGTTTCTTTTCTCTTCACTTTTTCGGTATTTTTATGGTTGGAAGGGAGTATTGGAGCATTCTGCTTTTTTTTGCAAAGCACACGCCGCCACCATCAATTTTCTCCACATCGACCGTCTCCACCACCATCTACAGGTATTTGTTGTTGTATTTTATGAATTTTAGTATATATTTTACATATTTTAGGGAAATAAGAATATTTTATGAATTTTAGTATTTTAGGAATTATTTTAGTATTTTAGGAATTATTTTAGGTATTTTAGGTATTATTTAAGAATTTGTTAGTATTTTGTGTAATTTTAGTATATACTTTACATATTTTAGGAAAATAAGAATATTTTGTTTATTTTAGTATTTTAGGAATTATTTTAGTATTTTAGGAATTATTTTAGGTATTTTAGGTATTATTTATGAATTTGTTAGTATTTTGTGTAATTTTAGTATATAATTTACATATTTTAGGAAAATAAGAATATTTTGTTTATTTTAGTATTTTAGGAATTATTTTAGTATTTTAGGAATTATTTTAGGTATTTTAGGTATTATTTATGAATTTGTTAGTATTTTGTGTAATTTTAGTATGTACTTTACATATTTTAGGAAAATAAGAATATTTTGTGAATTTTAGTATTTTAGGAATTATTTTAGGTATTTTAGGTATTATTTATGAATTTGTTAGTATTTTGTGTAATTTTAGTATATACTTTACATATTTAAAAATTTTCTAAAGTTATTTTCATTCACATCCTTCTAGCGCGAGCTTGCCGCTGAAGAGGCGCGCCGCAAGGTGGAGGAGGATCGCCTCAGAATGGAGGATGAGTTGCAGACACCGAGGAGCGCCAGCCGAGTACGAGGTTCATATGAACCGTACTCTTCAGGAGCGACGTCGGTCCGAGGAGATGCAACAGGCTCTTCGTACGGAGATGCGGCGGCAGTCCGAGGAGATGCAACAGCCTCCCCCGTAGGACACTTTTGTAAAAACTATTTCGTTTCGGATGTTTTTTTATTGTAATTGGTACATTTGGTTACTTTATAATTAAATTTATTTATGTTTTTAATTGTAATCTATAAAACCTAATAAATATTATTATTATTGAATGATTTATTAAATGATGAAAATAAAGAAATTATTTTTAAAAAATAAATGATGGTAGCGGGTTTGGTAGGGGTATGGCGCTACCAAATGTCGATTAGCGGCGCCAACGTGGCGCTGTAGAAGCCGCCCGCTACCATGACCCCTACTAACGGTAGCGGGCTCGGTAGCATCCGAAGTCGAGGAAGCGGGCAAAATGGAAGCGGTTTCGGTAGCGGGCTATCCCGCCACCATGGTAGCGGGATTGGTGGCGGATTGCCCCCTACCACGCTCCCATTATATACGCAGTGCCTCTGACTGGTAGCGCCCTGAGTAACGCCTGGGGCGCTACTGCGCTTTCCGGCCCCATAGTAACGCCCCAGGCGTTACCCGAGGCGTTACTGCATTGCCTCCAAGTACGTAGTGGTACCCGCACTCGGTGGGGCGGATACTATTTTTCTCACTATCCGGCCTGCCCCGCCCCGTGCACACCCCTATGAGAGAGATAGAGAGAGACAGAGGGGAAATTGAAGCAGAAGAAGAAGATCAAGAAGAAGAAGATATGTGCGAAAAAAATAGCTTACTACGACATTTACTGCATCATTAATTGCACAGATGGATTTACTGCGACCCAAACCGTAATAAGGGCCGCAATAAAGGTCGTAGTAAGCCATGCCTTCCCCGCGTAGTGTTAAATCCTTCACAAATTAAAAAATTTACATTCGAATCATCGTATCTTTGATATTGTTCATTTATTGCCAAGTAACTATTTTAATTTATGTTTTGGTGCTAGTTAGATTTGTTAAACTTTTTAAAAAAATTCTTTCACTTAAAAATACTTTTCATTTCAATCATTTTATTTTTAATATTATTTGTTCCTTTACAGGTACTTTTTTCACATTATATTGTGGTCCTTAGATTAATTTAATTTTACATTTAAATCCTTTATTTATAAATTTGCATTTCAATCACTGTATCTTTAATATTGTTTATTCTCAGTGTTTTGAAGTATGTGATGGGTTTATTTTCTTCTAAAAAATTTACTATGAAAGTTTTTAAGATGGATATAAGTTTATGAGAGAAAATGATTTAAGGAAAATATTGGTTTTCCTTTTCAAATTACTTTTCTTCAACTTTATTCTCTACATTTAATTTTATGACTCTTTCCTCCCAAATTGAAAGTTAATGATGATTTTTCTAGTTAAGAGAAAACAACATATAATTGTCACATATAGATAGATCCAAGTATTACGCATGTAATCAATCATATAATTAGGGTAGATAGCATTTAGCACGTAAGGTTTGGTATTATATGCATTTTGCCTCGCATAGTTTTGGAATTCATCTATAAACCCCTTAATGTTTGATATAATATACAAATATCCACTCAAGGTAAACCATCCTTACAATTTTCGTTATTGTTTAGGTTTAATATAAAAGTTGGATCCTAAGTTTTTAAACCATAACAATTTTGCCCTTAATTATTTTATTTTACATTTGCACCCCACAATCCACATCCTAGCATCTTTACCGCTCGAACCCATCATCGCTCATCGCTAGAGGCGGACCTAGGGTGCCCCCATTGAATTTATATAAAATGTATAGTATATATGTATATTTTTAATAAATTTGAGTCTTCTTTATGGAATTTGTCCCCACAAAATTGCTATTAAAATCTTATTTCAAATAAATCCCTAAACTTTACCTAAAAGTACACACAACTCTATACTTTCCAATGTAATCACTTCAACCTCTTGACCCGTCACTATCTAAATAGTCCTTCCATACCTAAATAATTGGCTAATTTCATTTTCAACAATTAATATATGACTTTTTCTGCAACATATTGATACTAAATATTATTAGTTTATACTCAAATGAAATTCAATGTTTATAGTTTTTCAAATATACATTTTTTTAACTCGACAAATTCTTTTTAGTAACAAAATTAGTCAAATACAAGTTCAAAAGCCGGACAGGGGAATCAAATAAGTACCGATCGAGTAAAAAAGGTTTGACATTGGAAGAAAAATTTGCCCACACAATAATTCTATCCTAGGTCCACCATGTCTACAACACCGCCATTACATCACCCCCTTCCAGTGCTACCCGCATGCCCCCTAACAACGCAACTTCTCCCCCCGTTCGTTGTCGCCACCACTTGCATAGTGGTCGAGGCTCGCATGTGGCATAAGCTCTATCCTCTGCTTAGATTCGCCACACACGAGGCCTGGTAAACGTGTTTTGGTACCCTTATCTGCCCTCGTTGCACAGAATACCTTGCTCAGACCACCACTTCTCCCGGCAACAACTTGCTCTATCGGAAAAAGACCTTAGGATGATTAATGATCGGTAGAGACTAGCAACAAAGAATTGAAGTTGAGTTAGGTGTGACAATATCGATGTTGGGAATGAGAGTTGGGCCGTTAGGGATCTGGGCATCTGGGAGGACACCATCGGGGTGGGATGATGACAGTGACTATGGGCGAGGATGGGTCTGACAGTGAATATGTTAGGGATGTGGAGGGTGGGGTGTAGATGTAAAATGAATTAGTTAAGGGTAAAATTGTTAGTACTTAAACCCTAGGTCAAATTCACTACGTGGTCGAATTATTAGATAATGCAGTCAAATCGTATTACCGCCACATTAATGCGGCCTACAGCTATAATTCACCACTTACTTCGCCGTTTATTACGGTACAACTTTAATGCGGCTTAGACCGCATTACATTCCGCATTAAAACTGTATCATCTACGTAGTGATTGTTCTATGTAAAAAATCTAACGAACTTTCTAACTGCATTAACCTTCTTGGTATTTATATTATGCTAAGTTGCTAACTTAAAAGGATTTTAAATGAATTTTAAAAAAATACGTGGTAAAAGCGGTTATTATCCAAACTTTAATAAATGATGCTTACACGTAATGTAAATTGCATCCTCATTTTTTAATCTTTCTATAACATGCCAGGCATATTGTGCCATTCACGGTCCTCTACCTGTTTCCGTCAAAATTGTTACTTTTTTTTTATATATAAATACATAAACCTGGTCCGGCAGTTTTCTGGCCCACTTTTGGCATACACAGTTTCTTTTTTAAAAATAAACTGCACACATAGTGGGCTCTTTTACATACAAATTGCACACAACAAAGTTCATCACTGAGAGACAGCAACGTCAATTTGTAGAGACGCAGGTGCTCATTCGCAAGCAGGGTTCCATCTCGGGCGGAGCCGTGGAGGGTTGCCGGTGTGCGTTTGTGCGACGGACGGCGGTTCATCTCCGATTCACGCTAAGCCATTTCGGCTTGAGTGACGGCGTGTCGACGACCGATTGTTAGCGGAGGGTTGGTCTTGACGACGACAACGGAGAGTGCGCGGTGGAGTGCGGTCGGAGGGGCACGCAGTAGAGTTCCATCTAACAATTGGCGGTCGTGGCTTCTTGGTGAGGTCAGCTCCGACGCGTCCGGCAGCCAGTTTCATTGGTTTTAAGGTGGCCAGTTAATTACCAGAGGTGGAGCGGTTTGGATTCGGCAGGGGACGGTCAGCAAAGGAAAGTTTGGGTAATTTGTGCTTTTCAAAATCAATACATTGGACAAAGTGTATGTTCTGGGAGTGATTTGTATCCATTTTTCCATAAATTCTATATTTATTGGAATAGGTTTTTTTTAATTGGTATTGGAATAGCTTGTTTCTCCATTTTTTGCTAGACAATTTAGTGTGCCATTTATGTTGGGTAACTTTTTCCCCTTAAATGTGTGTCAATGGGTTAATAATAGGTGTCTGTGTGGCGTATGTATATTTCTATTGAAGTTAATTATGCATTGGTTATTCATTTTTTCAATTTTCTTTTTTCATATTTTTTGTACACAGAAAAAGCTAGGGTAAAATTGCATACATTATTAACAACTCGGTTCTGTACATTATAATCTTAATCGCATACAATTATTTAATTATCGTTAACTTTGTAAAATGGCAACATGGGTACATTATATTTAGGTTCATACGATTCACTCATTCAAATGCATTGTCTTTCCATGCAATAAGAATTCCAATTATTTTATATATTAATAATAATCGTGTAGTAGTATACAATAAGAAAACAGCTCCATTCATTATCATAGCAGTTGCATACAAAAACTGTACGCCAGTATTAGACTATATTTAAATTTGAAAAATGCTATAAGGAGTATTAAAAATCAGTGTAGTTGTATTCATTAAAAACTCTATTCCATACATTTCCAACGCAGTTGTATACAATCACTATTCGATTACCTTCAACTTTACTAAGTACCAAAAATGAATTACATTTAGGTTCATACCATTCAACTTTAGGTGCATACAAATTAATTAATGTCCATACATTTTCTTTCATTTCATACTGTATATATTTTTTAGGGGAATAAAATTAAAATTGAGTGAAAGATAAAGAAAATTGAGGAAGAAAAACGATAAAGCAATGTAATGATAAAATCATTTATTATTAAAGTTATAGAAGGATGACGAATTGAACACAAAAAAATTAGAGAATACAAGCAAAGAAAAAAAGTATGAAAGAGGAATAATCAGTGGCGGATCTAGAAATTTTAAGAAGGGATGTCCACTTAAGTATTCCAATGAATGTTACACACATTTTTCCAAAACTTTAGCAAAATTTTAACTTATGATGATTAAAGTGAGAAATTTTGATTTTTTACTTACTTATTTGACCTCTTTGTATATTGTAAAATGTAACTAAACAAATAAATCGAGAAACACACACCAAAATCATTTATAAAAACAAACCATCTAATAAATTTTTTAAAACCAATTAGGAAATTGAAGAAAAAAGAGTATTTGGAAAAACAGAAGGACATTTTGCATATTATTTTGACTTTGTTTAGTGTTGTAAAACATTTGGAACATATAATTATAAAATATAGAAACACACATCACAAAATATAGAGGGTCCATTGTAATTTTTTAAAAGATCAATTAAATAAATTATATACCATATATCACTACGTAGAGAAAACACGTGTTACTGCGGTCAAAATCGCAGTAGAGCCGCAGTAACTACTGTAGGAGAGGCCGCGGTGTTTCCCGTAGTAAATAAAGGCGTAATAGAAGCTTCACTGCGGTAGCAGCCGCAGTACTTATTGCGGCCTTACTACGGCCATGGCCGCAGTAAACGAATTTATTAATTAAAAAAAGTGGATGAATCTGGATGAAAAAATTCATCCGGATTCATCCACCAACCTAGAAAAACCCAAAAATCGGTGGTGATGGTGAACAAGCGCCGGTCATGACGGCGAGAAAGCGACATCGTTCGAGCGGCGGTGCTGAGGTGGGAGAGGCGACGTCGGCGGTTAAGAAGAAGAAGTGAGAGAGAAAACAGAAAGCGAAAGTGAAAGTGAAAGAAGAAGAAGAAGAAGAAGAAGAGGAAGAAGAAGAAGAGGAAGAAGAAGAAGAAGAAGAAGAAGAAGAAGAAGAAGAAGAAGAAGAAGATGATGATGATGATGATGATGATGATGATGATGATGATGATGATGATGAAGATGAAGATGAAGATGAAGATGAAGATGAAGGAGAAGATGAGGAAAGAAGAAGAAGAAGAAGAAGAAGAAGAAGAAGAAGAAGAAGAAGAAAAAGAAGAAGAAGAAGAAGAGGAAGAAGAGGAGGAGGAGGAGAAATATGAAGAGAAGAAGATGGTGAAGAAAGAGAAAATGAAGAAAATGAAGAAGAAGATTAATACGAAGAAGGAGAAAGGTGAGAGAAAATAGAAAGTGAAAGAAGAAGAATGAGAAGACGAAAAGAAAGAAGAAGAGATGATGAAGAAGAAGAAGAAGAAGGATTGAAGAAGAAGATGAAGAAGATGCAAAAAATGAAGGAAGACGTGGATGAAGAAACCATAAAAAATGGTTTACTGCGACCTTACCGCTGCCTTACTGCACCATTTACTGCGTTAGTTTACTATGTCTTTGAGCTTACCGCGGCCCAAACCGCAGTAATGGCCGCAGTAAGAATTGCCTTCCGCACATAGTGTATACACATTATTAAGAAAAATGAGTGTCCATGAACACCCCTTCTTACTACATAGATCCGCCACCGGGAATAATGTAGAAAGAGATATATTGAAACTAATAGGAATTAGAATGAATTGAAATAAAATTAAAAATATTTTAAATATTTGTTGTAGTTACGTTTGGCGGTTCCGTAGCAAATCCTAAAACTAAGGAAAAGTTTTTTTAATATAAAAGGCAGTTTTTACTTTTTAAAAACCACTACTTAAAATGGTGCAAAACCGACTGCTTTGACTGACTGTGTTTGTGACAGTCGGTAATACCGATTGATTTACAGTTGGTATATTTCCGGCGAACAAACCACTTAGCAGTCGGTACCAAGAACACACCAACGGTGGAACAGTCGATATTTAGGAAAAGGCTCAAATGAATATTTAATGGAATTAAAAGTTAATTTATTTTGTTAATGTAAGTATTGAAAATAATATTTACACCAAATATCTTAAGCTAATACAAATTTACTAATTTATCTCTATTTAGGGAAAAAAATATTGATGAAAAATTATTATGGGTTAAATATCAAATGATGGTGAAAATGAAATTAGCAAAGTACCGACTATAAGTTAGTCGTTAATATGCAACACCGACTGTTGTTTAGTCGGTAGTCTCTCACACCGACTATATATCAGTTGGTAATCTTTATAAAAAATCAATGTAATTCAATAAAATTTAGTAGTTTATTAATGAATATATTGTGGTAAATTAAGAAATGCTAAGTTATAAATTCTAGGGGCTGACATAGAATCGGTGATGACAATGCTAAGTTATAAATTCTAGGGACCTATTTACACCCAAAGATTAAATTGGAGGACTAGATTGTAATTTACTTAAAGCTAAATCACATATGACGCTTCTTCCCCAATACCCTTGAACCAGATCTCGAAGTCGACCTCCTCACTCACCTCCGGCCTCCACCTCCATATTCGCCCTCCACCTCACATCCACCCTAACCCAACAATTTAAGTAATTAACCCTTACTTAGATCCCAAACCTCAACCTCGAACATCCCACACTCGCAAGTCGTATCCAAGTTCGTGTTCGCCCTCGTCGTCTTCCCTTCACAGTTTAGAGAGCGAGAGATTCACGGCTGGGCGGTGTTGCCTCCGCTTCCAGTGCCTCTGTGTCGCATCGTCTGCTGTCCCGGTCTCCAATTTTCAAGCGTGGTCGTGAGCCATCTCTGCCGCCCCGCCGCTAGTGTTGTCTGCGGCTCCTACCTCCACTCCCATCCACAAAGACCGATTTTTCATGTTAGATTTGGGGTACTGTCATTAGGTTTTGATCAATTGAGGACCGATAAAATGCTTTCTGGGTTTTACGGGAAAAAATGCTACTATGTGCTTGTTGACTTTTGTTTTATGGGTTTTGGAAAATTGAGTGTAACAGGTTTATGTGTCGTGCTTCTTCATTTAGAAATCAACACTGCTTTGAGTGTCGTTAGAGTGAATTGAGTGGAGAAGGTACAGATTTCATCTTTCCTTATGTGAATTGAGTGGAGTGATATTCATGCTATTTACGTAACATATTTTTTGTCTCCATGAGGATGACATTTGAGATTGAAAGTCAGTCACCAAGAAGCATTTTACTGAATGGAGGTGTAGGCCTCAATAACTAGCAAGGTGTTATCTTCCTATCTATTAGTAAAGAAAATTTAAGATATACGTACTATTTTCCTCTGTTAGATTGTGATATACTATAACAAAGATTTATGAGTTGTGTTGTCCCTATTGAGTTTACTAACTAAATTCTTTTACTTGGTGCATTGTAAATTTATTGTAGCACTTTATCAATTTTCCTCTAGAAGTTGTGATTGTGTGTTCTCTATCATCTCTTATGGTTGCATTACATTGTATTCCTGGTTAGAAAAATAGCAAAAAGTAAAAAAGAAGAGAGGGAGCTTTCATAAAATATGCAGTCTTCCACAGCAACTTTAGGCTGTTTTGTTTTCTTCTTTTTTACTAGTGCATTTCCAAGGCAGAAGGAAACGATGAGGTTTGCGAAAGGGCGTACAAATGTTCATCTTTTAAGCTTTCAGGATCATTTCAGCGGACAAAGGTGATTATTTTCTTTGACAGGGAATGATTTCATTCAATTTCAAGCGGCTAATGCCGAGAACAACCTAAACAAGGACAAAACCTTGAATAATAACAACACTTTTAACCTGAAGTGAGCATAACTTAGACTATGAACCAAATAGCTTAAGGCTATAAGATAGTCCAAGCAAAAGTATAATCCTAAAGTACTAAAAACGTCACAAAAAGTAACATGAAAGAACATAAAAGAACTAAATAACCGAGAAATAAAGGATAGTAACGTCGCCCCCAGAAGGACAATGTCTGAAGCAACCAGGTAGCATGGACGAAACAAGAAGACTGTGCAACACGCCACAAAGCCACCAACACCATGAGAATCCACCAGTGAGACACTAATCGACCTAGGGATTTCAAAGATGTGCCTGTATACAACATCCTTAGGAGATGCATATGCATCTAATAAGTTTCCAACAACATTGGGAACTAAGCGATGTCTCAACCTTACACGAACAACGATCACGAAGCTCGGAGGTGACTCCCACCAGCGAAAGAGGAACCACAAACGCACCCACAACTACCAGCCCATCAACCGCATCTCACCCATCGAGATCACTTCGGCACTCAAGCCCCGGGCACCAATAGACAGGAACAATCCATGACCCCGTCTACCCGGAACCAACTGCATCATCCCCATTTGTTGGGGTTTCATATCCATTTCATCAATGTATCCTAAATCTCACGCACCACAAATCCCCAATACTCTTTTTGTTTGAATGGTATTTTTTCAAATTTATATCAAGCATTATTGTATCTCGTCGAGGTATAGCTCTCTCAATGGTATTTTATCTATGTTGAAGACCCGAATACGATATCTTACTTAAAGAAGGATAATCCTTTCACTACTGAACCATAATAACCATTGGTAATCCTCAATATTCTAAGAAGCAATGTGGTATGGATTACTTAGCTTTGGTTGTTTCATTTAGGGTTCATTTGGGAAGTGTAAAGCCAACGACTTAACACATTTGAATTCAAATTCAAACATGTTGAAGATGATATGGACCAAAAATGTGAAAGAAATTATAGATTTACCATTCTATTGTTTTATTGGAAATTTAGCATTATTAACTTATACATAATAACAATAATAATTTCGAAGATCTAAAATGCTGAAAAAATCAGTATGAAATGTGCAAATGAATACAAAATTCGTCCATGCCAGTCTTCAAATATAGCTTCATCAATCTCAGTTTAAACTATATTTTCACATATTTATTAGTATCGATTGTAAATATATCATCACACACACACACACACACACATATATATATATATATATATATATATATATATATATATATAAGAGTTGCGAAATTGTCATATTCAGTAGTAAATACCAATACCAGAATCGGTAAAGTTCATAAAGCAATAAAGAGCAAAAAACTTGAGATGAGTGGAGTATCACTTTTCTCTCTTTTACTACTTCGTTGTATCCGTAAGATGTGCCTTTCACGTGGTCTCGCCCGTATGATACGCTTACGTGTCCGTATCCGGTTCAGGAAGCGCCTTCACCCACGTGGCCTTCATCTGATTCCGGATTTTGATTTCCTTTTGGCTCATGTTCAACACCTAAATTTCCTTTTTTTTTAAAAAAAAAATTTCAATCACAATATATAAAATAACCTAAAAGTCTCATATAAAAAAAATTAAATCTATCGATTCACTATTAAATCAATTTTTTCTCAAATTTTTTTACTCATAAATCTATCCGTAACATCATTTTGCCACTAATGTTTGGAGTTGATAATTTTTTGCCACTGAAGTTTTTTCGAAATCAGAATGCCACCAATGTTTGGGAAATGAGATCAACTTGCCACTGCTATTAAAAGGTTTGACGGATTCCATTAATTTTTTTGGACTAGTGTTTTATTCTAACCTTAAAATTGTCAAAATTGACAAATTAACCATTTAAGTTTACGCTTCTTACACTTTGACCACTCTCTACCACCAATTACAGCCTCAACATGTTGTTGCACTACCGTCCCACTGCCGCTGCACCACTGCCCCTTCCGTTGCTGATCCTCCGCCCAATTAATCAAAATTATTTTGTTTTTGTTTTTGTAAGTATCAAACTTGTTTTGCTTAACTAAAACATATTTGATTTTTTACGTATTTTTTATACCGCGATTATACATGCATTCCATTTGATATATGATTTTTCTCATGAATTTTTAGATATTAAAGTTAAATGATTCATATGTATATCGTAATTTGAAATCTAAATTTTCTAAATATATTTTTTTGTGAATTTTTTCAATATTAATATTTGTAAATATTTGAGTCAGACATTGAACCTCAAACAACAAAAACAAAGTGTAAAATTATTTGAGAACGGAGGGAGTACTAATAAATATGAAAAAATAATTAGTTGGGTGGCGGTACAACAATGGATGAGGTGGTGGTGCAGCGGCGGAGCAGAGGGGCAGTGGTGCAACGGGATGCTAAGGCTGTAAATAGTGGAAGGGAAGTGTTAAAGTGTAAGAAGTCTAAAGTTTAAGGGTTAATTTCCAGGTTTACAAACTTCGAGGTGAAAATAAAACATTATCCAAAAAAATCAACATAATCCATCAAGCAATTTAACGGCAATGGCAAATTGACCCAATTTTCCAAACATTAGAATCAATTTGACCCCCAAAAAACTATAGTGGTAAAAAGTTACCAACCCCCAAACAATAGTGGCAAAATGATACTTTTCCCAAATATATACTAGTTCATAAAAAATGGTGTGTTTATTCTTCCGTATTCTATCTATAATTTTATTTTTAAATACTTTAATGTATAAAGTCAAATAATTTAAGTGTGAATTATATATTTATTGTTGTAGCTTCTAAATTTTGTTATAAATTTTTTAATGAAATATTTATAGTGATAGTTTTAGTCTCCCGCAAAATCGAAAAATCTTTCTAGTAATAATTTTAGTTTTCATAATATCAAACGAACAAATGCACAATTGTTTTACGGACAGAATTGAGTAATATATATCATTAAAAAATAGGTTATTAGTTGCCATTTTATTTATATATGAATATTAAATACATTAATTAGTGTATACGTACCTTATTATATCATATCACCTTCACGAATTTACAGGCAAATCAAACATCAAAATCACAGTTCATTAAGTTTTAACATCTTAATTGTTGAAATTAATAAACTAAACTTGTTATTATTTTCAATTCAACTATGACTTTTGAATTTATTCATGTACTTGGTTAGGTTAACTTATAGTAGAACATTAAGGATGATGTATATTCATGGTGCGTGCCACCTGTAAATATCCATATATCTTAGTCATATGTAGTAAGTTGCAGAGATAAGGTAAATATTCAAGTTTAATCATCTCATCTAATTATACACCCCAATTTCAAATTATGATAAGTATAAGAATTCATTAATTTTACATGTCTAATTTCTAAATATTCATTATGATAAATTCAAAATTAAATACTGTGTAAAATCAGAAATAAAAATTGCAATTTTTATATGAAATGAGTAATAACTAAGTACTCCCTCTGTCCCGTAAAATTTGCAGTTTTTTTTGCCAGTTTCACAGTATTTAATCTATGATTTATTTTTATCAATTTTTAGATATGTAAGTTAGATGATTAATATATTTCTTGTAATTTGTAATCTTTTTTCTAGATATATTTTTTTAAGAATTTTTTCACTGTTTATCTTAGTAAAATTTAGGGTCAAACACTGCAATTTAAAACATGAAAGTCAAACACCACAATTTTTATGGGACTAATGGAGTATATAGCTGGAAGTAAGTAGGAGCTATTTTTGAAAGGATATTAAATGTTGATGGTGCTTGTTCAAAAGAGAGAGGAAATGGGACTAGAGGTATCATTAGAGACTCTTCGAGTCATTTTATTATAGTGTTTGTGAAAAAACTTGGAACATGTACTGACGTCCATGATATTGAATGTTGGGCTTTGTTAGAGGGTTTAAAGATGGCTAAGTTGATGAATAATATTGAATTAATGGTTGAATCTGATTGCAAGATGTTATGCAATATTGTTAATGGAACTTCAAAAACTCCAGTACTCTTACATGGAATTATATTTGAGTGCATGTCATTTTTGAACCTACTAGGTGTAAGAGAGGTCAAGTTTAGCCCAAGAGTAGGCTTGGCAATGGGGCGGACAGAATCCGCAAACCGCAGATAACCGCCTGTTACTGGCGGGTTTAACCGCGGTTTTTATCCGCGGATTTGCGGTTACGATTTTTATTTGCATCGTCAGTTTACAGTTACGGTTTACGGATAGGGTGTATCCGCACCGCGGTTAACCACCATTCCCGGTTTTGCGGATACTCGCCATCCGCTTATATAAGTCAGCCCATCGGCCCATAAATCAGGCCCATAGCTGTGATTTCAGCATGACTACCTAGTTAGATCGACATCACTACATTGTCAGATCAACATGACTACCTTGTTAGATCGACATAACTACTTGATTGATCAATATAAAATGGTGATCAACATGATGAGTTGTTAGATCAGCATGACTACTTGGTTAGATCGACATCACTACATTGTCATATCAACATTACTACCTTGTTAGATCGACATAACGACTTGATTGATCAGCATAAAATGATGATCGGCGTGATAAGTTATTAGATCAGTATGACTACCTTGTTAAATCAGCATGACTACCTAGTTAGATCGACATCACTACATTGTCATATCAGCATCACTATCTTGTTAAATCGACATAACTACTTGATTGATCAGCATAAAATGGTGATCAACATGATGAGTTGTTAGATCAACATGACTACCTTGTTAGATCAGCATGACTACCTAGTTAGATCGACATCACTACATTGTCAGATCAGTATCACTACCTTGTAAGATCGACTCTACATTGTCATATCAGCATCACTATCTTGTTAAATCGACATAATTACTTGATTGATCAGCATAAAATGGTGATCAACATGATGAGTTGTTAGATCAACATGATTACCTTGTTAGATCAGCATGACTACCTAGTTAGATCGACATCACTACATTGTCAGATCAGTATCACTACCTTGTAAGATCGACATAACTACTTGATTGATCACTATTTTATGCTGATCATTCAAGTATGTATGTCGATCTAGCAAGGTAGTCATGTGGATCTGACAATGATGATCTAAACAACTCATCATACTGATCTATTATCAATACTGACCTATCAATTAGATATGTCGATCTAACAAGGTAGTCGTGTGGATCTAATAAGGTAATGATGTCGATCTAACTAGGTAGTCATGTCGATCTAACAAGATAGTGATGTCGATCTAAACAAACCATCATGATGATCACCATTTTAGCTGATCTAACTAGCTCGAGCTACTCTTCTCTCACAAAATTTCGAGCCTTCCGAGCCGAGCTCGAGCTGCATTTTGAAAGCTCGACGAGCTTCGACCTTCGAGCTTGAGCCCGACCCAAATGCACTCGAGCTCGAGCCTCACGAGCTTGGGCTCGGCTCGGCCCGTTTGCACCCCTACTCTCACCCATCACTGAAATCCGAAGGTAATCGTATTTTGGATTATCTTCCATATGTAATTGCATTTGTGTAAGTAATAATAATATACATAACTAATGATAAAATTGTCCCCAAATTAGTAGAAGTTTCCTTCTATCACGGCGTGAATAAATTTTTTTCCAAATAATCGGAGGTTTCAAACTTTGATTTTCGGAGATGAATTTCGAAAAATTCACCTCCGAAAATTCTGTGAATCACTCCCGAAAATTCAGACCTCTCGTATTCACGGGAGACATGAACGTGGAAGGTGAGAAATTGAGAAAATGAATCACAGCCGCAATCCCCGACGATGGCGACGACAAGTTGGGCACTCGGGCTCCCCACCCCCACCAATCTCCTCCTTGCTTCCCTACGCATGTGAGACGTGAATCATGACGCCCCGACGATTACAGCCGGCCAAATGTTCCCACCCCCACCTAGACGATCGCGGCCGGATGCTCCCACCCCCACCTCAACGTTCGCGGCTGGATGCTCCCACCCCCACCTCGACGCTCGTGGCTGGATGTGCCCTGACGATGGTGAGGATCACGGCTACCCGGCGATCGCGGCCAGATGAACCCACCCTGACGATTGCGGCCGGATGATCCCGCCGCCGCAGCCTCGGGCCTCTGTTTTCATCCGACTGGTTTGAAGGTTTGAACTCCCGAAACTAAAGGTGATGAATTTGGTCCGTGATTTTGCTAAAAAATTCGGTGAATCACCCCTCTTCCACCCCAAATGGTTTGAAACCCCCTAATGAAATACTCTTTTCGTCCTAAAAGAAACGCAAGAGATGATTTTTTCCAACTAATGAAATACTCATTTATATTATTTTTTTAGCAGAAAAAATTTCAAAAATATTTTTATAAAGTGAAGATACCAATATTTTAGTGGCACATACAAATTTATAATTTATAATTTAAGATGATATAAAAATAAAATTACAAATTAAATGCTAAAAAATAAATATTACATTACTTTTGGAATGGAGAGAGATTCAACTTTCATAGTGAATTATGTCGTTGTAATTATTTTGACGTATATAGCAGAAATACCTTTTGTTACGCCGTGTTTATAATCTATACTATCAATCTACTAATTATTGATCTAAACTATATTAAAAGTAATGGACAGAGTTTCAACTTTCATAGTGAATTATGTCGTTGTAATTATTTTGACGTATATAGCAGAAATACCTTTTATTACGCCGTGTTTATAATCTATACTATCAATCTACTAATTATTGATCTAAACTATATTATTGCCGCTTAATTCCATGCAATTGAAATGTAACTATGCACTCAATTAATAAGCTGAAAGTAAGTTCTCCAACCTGTATATATGTCATATTATTAGTGGTGGATGCCACCATTAATAATTACGGAGTTATTACTGTCATAATTAGTAGTAGCAGCCCCGCAATAAATAGCGATGACACCAACAATTAATATCATGTCACGTATACAAATTGGTGGACTTTCCTCCGACCCGAATTGGATAAATATATTATCCATGTAAGATTTATAAATGAAGAAAAATAAAAATGTTAAAATTGTCATTTTCAGTAAATATCAATAGCAGAATCGCAAAAGTTCATAAAGCAATAAAGATCAAAAAACTTGAAATGAGTGGAGCATATATTTTTCTCTTTACTACTTCCATCCATACAAAAGATATGTTGTTCATGTGGCCTCCCGCGTATGATATGCTTAGGTGGCCGTATCTGGTTCAGCAAGGCCCTTTACTGACGTGGCCTTCACCTGATTCGGTATTTTGGATTATCATCCATATGTAATTGCATTTGTGTAACTAATAATTAATAACATACATAACTAATGATAAAATTGTCCCAAAATTAGTAGAAGTTTCCTTCTATCACGGCGTGAAGAAATATTTTTCCAACTAATGAATCCTTTTGTCCTAAAAGAAACGCAAGAGATGATTTTTTTTCCAACTAATGAAATACGCATTTATATTATTTTTTAGCAGAAAAATTTTCAAAAATATTTTTATAAAGTGAAGATACCAATATTTTAGTGGCACATACAAATTTTAAATTTGTAATTTAAGATTATATAAAAATAAAATCACAAATTAAATGCTAAAAAATAAATGTTACATTATTTTTGGAATGGTCATAGTAACAACTTTCATAGTGAATTATGTCGTTGTAATTATTTGGACGTACATAGCAGAAATACCTTTTATTACACCGTGTTTATAATCTGTACCATCAATCTACTAATTATTGATCTAAACTATATTATTGCTAATTAATTCCATGTAATTGAAATGTAACTATGCACTCAATTAATAAGCTGAAAGTAAGTTCTCCAACCTGTATATATGTCATATTATTAGTGGTGGATGCCACCATTAATAATTACGGAGTTATCACTATCATAATTAGTAGTAGCAGTCCCGTAATAAATAGCGGTGACACCAACAATTAATATCATGTCACGTATGCAAATTGGTGGACTTTCCTCCGACTCGAATTGGATAAAAATATTATCCATGTAAGATTCATAAATGAAGAAATATAAAATTGTTAAAATTGTCATTTTCAGTAAATATCAATGGTAGAATCACAAAAGTTCACAAAGCAATAAAGATCAAAAAACTTGAAATGAGTGGAGCATCACATTTTTCTCTTTATTACTTCCATCCATACAAAAGATATGTCATTCACGTTGCCTCCCGTGTATGATATGCTTAGGTGGCCGTATCTGGTTCAGCAAGGCCCTTTACTGACGTGGCCTTCACCTGATTCGGAATTTGATTTCCCTTTTGGGCCTGTGGCTGTGGGTGCATGCCTGCCTCCAATCCAATTTCCAGCCCTCTCCCTTCATTTGTTGGGGTTCATATCCATTTCATCAATGTATCCTAAATTCCACGCACCACAAATCCCCAAATTCTTTTTTTTGAATGGTAATTTTTTCAATTTTATTCAGATCAATAATTATTGTACTGCTTCGAGGTATAGCTCTCTCAATGGTATTTTATCCATGTTCAATACCCGAATTCGATATCTTAATTAAAGAAAGATAATCCTTTTATCACTGAACCATAATAATCGTTGATAAATCCTCAATATTCTAAGAAGCAATGTGGTATGGATTACTTAGCTTTGGTTGTTTCATTTAGGGTTCATTTGGGAAATGTAAAGCAAATGACTTAACACATTTGTATTCAAATTCAAACATGTTGAAGATGATATGGACCAAAAATGTGAAAGAAATTATAGATTTACCATTCTATTGTCATTACTCAATAATAATTACTCAATAAAAGGGAAATTTAGAATTATTAACTTATACATAATAATAGTGATAATAATAATAATAATAATTTCACATAAAAATAGAAGAGCTAAAATGCTGAATAAATCAGTATGAAATGTGCACATGAATACAAAATTCGTCCATGTCAGTATTCAAATATATCTTCATTAATCTCAATTTAAACTATATTTTCACATATTTATGTAACTCAAGTATCGATTGTAAATATATCATCACACACACACACACACACACATATATATATATATATATATATATATATATATATATATATATATATATATATATATATATAAGAGTTGTGAAATTGTCATATTCAGTAGTAAATATCAATAAGAGAATCGGTAAAGTTCATAAAGCAATAAAGAGCAAAAAACTTGAGATGAGTGGAGTATCACTTTTCTCTCTTTTACTACTTCGTTGTATCCGTAAGATGTGTCGTTCACGTGGCCTCGCCCGTATGATACGCTTACGTGGCCTTCATGTGATTCCGGATTTTGATTTCCTTTTGGCTCATGTTCAACGAGTCCGGTTCTACTGTCCCATGAACCCCATGTCCCCCTCTGTCCCCTCATCCAACAAGCAGCCACGTGTATGGTATTGAGTAAATTTAACCATTACACACAGTAACTTAATAAAAGTAAAATAAATAATTAAAAATTAAAATACAGATACGGATGTCAACCGAAACGTCTTCATCTTCTTCCTTATTCACTCCTCCGTCCTCATTGACATACCCCACCGGAGTTTCGCGACGTCATCACCGGAACTCGGGTCGCTTCCTCCACCACAACGCGGCGTAGAGAAGGCGTATGCATCTGCCCCGTTCGCACAAAATCGATTTTGATTTTTTTATTTTTTGTTGGTCAACCATTAGAACGATGTCGTTTTTACGAAATATATTTTTTTCATGGTATTTTAGTATACTACTAATTGTTAAAGTTAGATGGGACGTTGTGAACCATTTCAATTTAGGCAATTTTGAATGTTTATTTTTTGTTGATCAATCATGGAATATAATTTTTTTCTCTCGATATTTTAGTCAAAACGGTGTCGTTTTAGCGTAATTTGCAAGTGAAATACGCAAAAGCCATCATACGTTTTTAAAATGTGCAAAAAAAACCCCATGTCACGAATAGTAAATTAATACCCGAAAAAACCATTTTTTGTCGACTCTTTTACATGTTAGTCCCCAACACTCTTCCACGTTGCATTCATATCCAATACTACTCTTTTTTCAGTGAGGAAAATAAACTTTAAGTGTCTATGGTGATTTAACTGATCTAACATAAACTCTTTAAAATTATTTCGATGCTTTACCATAAATCTGATTAAAAGCGAAATTCAAAATGATATCTTAAGTATGCCATATTTCTTTTACCTTTGGCCTTTAAGATATTGACACAATAACATTTTCATCTAGTTTATATTGGTATTTTTTTTTGCTTTTAGAACTTTAAAATATTTATTCGATATCTTTGTTTTTGTTAAATCCTTTCAGATTAGTCATTTGTTTCCAAGAAATTCAAGTTGTCTTTTTCTTATTTTCTAACGTGTCAAGTCATTTTTTAAACTTTCGCAGCCCTTTATTTTTTTTAATTTACAATTAAGACTCTTAGTTTTTTCTTAGTCAGTTGATAATTTGTTTAAATCGGATAAATATTATTTTCCGCTATTCCAATTTAATTTGTTAGTCTATTTTTCACGTTTTACTTATTTTTGCTTATAAATTAGTGACATGATCTATTTTTTAATTACACTACGAATATATTTTCTTCCTCGATACAACCAATATGTTTTTTTTACTCATTGTTGTTTATTTTAAGAATAATTATAGTTTACATGTTCAGATTTTTGGATTATAACTATTTTATTTATGACTGTAAAATTAGAATCTAAGATAGTCATAATCGTCAAATTTGAACTTGCTTATTGATATTTTGGATTTCAAACTTGATTTTGGTGTTATTCCCAAAAGTCAATTTCACTTTAAATACTTCAGCTTCCTTATTTTCTCATTATGAGATACTTCAGCTTCATGAATATTTAGACAATTAAAGTGTAATAATTCATATGCATATCATAATGTGCAACATATTTTTTCTAAATAATTTTTTTAATGAATTTTTCTCACTATTTATCTTTGTAAAACTTTGTGTCAAACATGAAATCTTACAACTTGAAAATCAAACGGACTAATTATTCAAGGACGAAATGAGTATATGTTGGATGTAAAACCCGCAACAAAGTGCGGGTAAAAAAGTCCTAGTATATACTAGTTCATAAAAAATGGTGTGTTTATCCAGTATTCAATCTATAATGTTATTTTTAAATACTTTAATGTAGGGTAAAGTGCACTCATGGTCATGTAATTTAAATTAATGTACCACTACAGTCCTATTTTAACTTTTTGTGCTAATAAAGTCATGTTTTCAAGTTTTTTTCTTCATCTATGGTCCTTTTACGATTATTTTATCATTTTACCATTTCACAGGAATGTTACAATAACGAACATAAACTGAAATTTTCTTATTATACCATTTACACCCTCAAATTTTAAAATTCTACTAACAAACCCTTCAAACTAGCTACCTTAAACTTTTCAACTAACCTATCTCAACCACCTTTCTACCTACCACCGCCGGAAAACCACGGAACCACGATTCGTGGCATTAGGCTCGCGATCCACGGCCTTGTGCTAGCGATCCGCGGCCCTGGGCTAGTGATTCGCGGCCCTGGGCTGCGGATCTACCGCCAAGACTTGCGTTTCGTAGCTTAGAGGGCATTCCGGCGAAGGTTGTCGACAGTCCGGTGAGATTTCCGGTGGTGGTGGATAGGAGAGTGGTGAGATAAAGTGGAGAGAAATTTTTTAGTGTAGAATTAAGTATTTGTAAAAGTTATGGTAGAATTTTAATATTTTTTAAAATTGAGGGTAAAATTGAAAATTTTGTTAAACGTTAGGGTGATTTTTATATTTTACAATTGTTTAAAAGTGCAATATTTTAAAAATTGAGGACAAAAATGTCAAATAGGACCATGGATGAAGAAAAAAACTTGAAAACAACACTTTATTAGTAAAAAAAGTTAAAACAAGACCCTAGTGGTACAATAATTTAAGTTACAGAACTATGAGTGCACTTTACCCCTTTAATGTATAAAGTCAAATAATTTAAATGTGAATTATAGATTTACTGTTGCAGTTTCTAAAAAAAATTTAGATTTTTTAATGAAATATTTATAGTGATAGTTTTAGTCTCCCACAAAATCGAAAAATCTTTCTTGTAATAATTTTAGTTTACATAATATTGAAAAACAAATGCACAATTTTTTTACGGATACGGAAGGAGTATATATTTATATATATATGTCATTAAAAAATAGGTTATTAGTTGCCATTTTATTTATAGATGCCCCCATAATTCATAAATATTTTTTTAAAATCTTAGGATACATGAATATTAAATACATTAATTAGTGTATACCTTATTATATCATATCAGCTTCACGAATTTACAAGCAAATCAAACATCAAAATCATAGTTCATTGAGTTTTAACATCTTAATTGTTGAAATTAATAAACTAAACTCTTTATTATTCTCAATCTAACTGTGACTTTTGAATTTATTCATTACTCAGTAAAAGGGAAATTTAGTAATTTCATGTAAAAGAACCTGACTTAAGCAGTTGACTTTACATGGTGAAGCCTAGGGGAGTTATGGGTACTACTTGAGCTCAAGCTCGAATTGCTCGAGTCCAATATGTTAGGCTCGAATAGCTCAATTTCCCCATTTTCAAACTTTTTAAACTGTTTTATAATTAACAAATAAAAAAATACAAGATACCATCAAAGTTTATACAACTTAAACACCCAAATTGATAATTTTTTACTAATCACGATTATTGCTATTAATAAAATACTACTCTACGTAACATAAATCATAATACAGCAAAAAAATTCAAGAGGTTTGATAAGTATCGTTAAGTATCGATACTTTATAGGGCAAGTATCGTTGGGCCCGAGCTAAACTCTTTAACTTATCGAGCTCCATTTCAAGCTTGAACTTGAGCTCAAACTCGATAAGTATCGACTCGATAAGCCCAAACTCAAGCTCGAGCTACCATTTAATGGCCCTACCCATTTACACTCCTAGTGAAGCCGTACCAAATTGCCTATACAATATTTAACCTAAATTCACACAATTACCGAATGATAAATAGATTACAAAATTTATTTATACCTTTTTACCCTCACTCTGCCACAAGTCAACTACCAACTAAGCCCTAAATTCTTAAACAATTAACTCACTGAAACAATGTCATGAGGATGCAGCTCATAGTTGAGCTCTTAAGGACATGAGGTGGAAATTTTATGTTTAAGTCTCCACTATCTTTAATCCTCTACCCATATGTATCAAAAGAATTCACTCAAACCATAACACTACAAACATTTGCAGCAAGAAACATAATATCTACCGATTATTCTTTAATAGGTTCAAAAAAATCAATCCTAACTAATTAATAGCAACTTTATACTATGATACCTTACATTTAACATTTAGTCAATTTAAGTGAGCAATTTGCACCACCAACAAGTTCTATAGCCATCTCTACTATAATAAAATCTCGATCAAGGAACACTGCAAGCAAAGATACCGTGCTAATGCCTTCTGCTAAGGTTTTCGCTGAGGTCCATCACCGCCGCCGGCCTCTAGAGGTCAGGGCTCAAGGCTTTGTCCTCGTCTTGCGATTTACGGTGTCCTCTTTGCCTTGTCTTCTGCGCGCAGTTTGCCTGTTGATGGTGCTACAATCAATTCGTTAGACCCAACCGAGATTCCAACCCTCCTCGTTGTTCACCGCAGCATCTCGCAGACGTTGATCCCGTGTAGTTATGGATGGTGTCCTCTATTCTGCTTGAGCGGTGCGTTCGTTCCTCGCCCTCGTTCCTAGCGTCTAGAGGTACCGATTGTGATTCACTACGTAGTTGTTAGGAGCTTGGTAGCGGGCCTGATAAGTGGTGGCCAGCTACCAAGCTCCCAAAAGAGATTCCGGTTAGCTGGGGCGGGTCACCCGCTACCAGAGGTGCAACTGGGTAGTGGGCATGGTAGCGGATTCCCACTACCACAATGTAGGTGGGAGTTTCAAATTTCGGAAACCGCCTTAGAAATTCAAAAAGCAGATGGTAGCGGGCTGGGTAGGGGGACGCCCGCTACCGTCTGCCTGGTAGCAGGCTTGGTAGGTGGCGACCCGCTACCAGGCTCCATAAAACAAAAACCATCGGCCTCCTTCCCCATTTCCTCTACATCTTCCATTTCTTCCTCCTCGTTGTTGTAGCCGTCGGACCGGAGCGAGACCTCCATCACCGGCGCCGTTTCTTCTCCAATTTGCGTGGACCTCCATTTTCATTTCTTTGTTGAAGCTCTCCGGCCACCTCCGATTTTCATTTCCGGCATCATAGGTATGTTTTAAAAATTAATACATGTAGCTTTTGTTTTATTTTTTTTATTTTTTGTGTTATTTTATTATTTTAGTGTAATTTAGTATATATGTTAGGTATTTTTGTGGTACATTTCTGTTTTTGTTATATTTTGTGGTTTTTAGTATATATATTTTAGGTATTTTAGGAAAATAAGATTATTTATGAATTTTGTGCTATTTTAGATATTTTAGGTATTATTTATGAATTTTGTGGTATTTTAGTATATATTTTATGTATTCTGTGGTATTTTAGTATATATTTTAGGTATTTATCAATTCCGTGCTATTTTAGGCATTTTAGTTATTATTTATGAATTTTGTGGTTTTTAGTATATACTTTAGATATTTTAGGAAAATACGATTATTTATGAATTTTGTGGTATTTTAAGCATTTTTTTGTATTTTAGTATATACTTTAGGTATTTTACGAAAATAAGATTATTTATAAATTTTGTGCTATTTTAAGTATTTTTGTGGTATTTTAGTATATATTTTTAGGTATTTTGTGTTTTTTAGTATATATTTTTTGTATTTATAAATTTCATACTATTTTAGGTATTTTATCTTTTTTAATATATTTTATTACTTTGTTTACAACCAAATAATATTTTGGTCCATAATTAATCTTCTTTGTCACGTTGATCAATGTTTTAAGCATGTTGATCTATCTTCTTTGTCATGCTGATTTTCTTGTTTAGCATATTGATCTCTCTTATTACCATGTTGATCTATCTTCTTTGTCATGTTGATCAATCTTTTTAGAATGTTGATCTATCTTCTTTTTCATGTTGATCTTCTTGTTTAGCATATTGATCTCTCTTATTACCATGTTGATCTATCTTCTTTGTCAAGTTGATCAATCTTTTTAGAAAGTTGATCTATCTTCTTCCTCATGCTGATCTTCTTGTTTAGCATGTTGATCTCTCTTATTACCATGTTGACCCCGACGCAGCAGCCGCAACCTCAGTGGTCCTCCTGGTGCACGACTACAAGGTTCCAGATGCCCAAAATCCGCGGTGTTGATTATTATACCCTAATGATGCCGACGCCACAACATCAGGCACCTCAGCAGCCGCTGCACAATAACGTGTACGACCCGAAGTTGTTCAAGCGGAGTAATGAGTCGTTTAACTCATTCTCTTTGGGGTTCAACAGACAGGCGTTCGGCGATTCGGAGTACCATTCCCCGCCGCATGAGAATCAGGGTGACGATTATGATTTGCATCCCCCGTAGGACACTTTTGTAAAAACTATTTGATTTTGGATGTTTTTTATTGTAATTGATACAGTTGGAGTAGAATCCGAGTATGGCGAGGTCAAGCAAAAGCTCACCATACCTGGAGTAGTGATGTGTAATGATCTAGGTTCTCAGGGTCTCAAGCCTCTCCCAAGCATCCAATATAGCTATTTGGGTTGTATAAGCTTATGTGTGAATTGGACGATTGGTAGCGATTGCTTGATGTTCTTTTTGCAGGTGAAGATAAGATTCTTCATTTCTTACCCGGTACTTCTTTCAGGGGACGGATGTTTACAAGCTAGTATGACACAGCTTGGGTGGTGATTGGTTGCCCCCGAACCCAAACGAAGATGTTGCAGACGAGAGTCCGTATGAAACCGTTTGGCTAGGTGGTAGGAGTTTGGAATGAGCCGTGTTTAATATGGGCTGTACTTTTCAGCCTTTATAGAGGTAATTGGGCTCGATATAGGATCTTGCTAGAGTGCCCTCCCGGGCACCAACCTTAGCCTATGTGGCTGCTGGTGTGTCAAAATTTGAGCATTTCTTTGGTGTACTTCATTTAGCTGGAGTATATAGCTTAGTAATCATAAAATATGAGCTCTCTCTAGTGCCATCAGTATGTTGTCTGATTAGAGAAATTCTCTCCCGACATAATTGCAGATTTTATTCATCGATCGGAGGGACCCAAAATTTGTACTGGAAGGAGTAGAGACCCTTCATATAGATGATTGCTACGTAACTGATGTTGAGGTGCCTGCAATTGCATCCATTCTGAAAATGATGCCTAAGTTGAAGAACGTATATGTGTCATTCTCTAAGGTATACGCTTGTCACTCCTTTTGCCTTGATCGCCCAAGCAGCCTAACTTATAGTCTTTTTTTTTTTACTATTGCTTTCTGTCTTGTAAATTTCCATCACCTGTCTCTGTCTTCTGGATTTTTTATGTTTTCTTTTCCGAAATCAATTTCTTTCAAGGCAATAGCACATACTCTACTGCCCGTGTCTGGTTTTAAGATGGACTATTGGGAGGCACAAAACATGAAATCTATCAAAAAGCTTAAGACAGCTACTTTGGAAATTCACAAAGAAGGCAATGCAACAGAGCTTGTCAAGTATTTCGCAAAGCATGGAGAACGCTTGAAAAGGCTGAAAGTCATTTGTCCACCTGCCATGGTCTTAGCTGTTTCTGGGCAGGTAACTTGTTACAAGAATACGTCTAGTTCTTAAGTAGGAAGTAAAGCTTGTTTAATTTAGATCTAAACTTAGGAAATTCGTTTAGCAAAAGGAGAATTGGAGGACCAAGGTGTAACTTTAGAGAGGTGCAAATTGAACAAGATTGTAAATGAGTCTCAACTATTTAATTGCTCCAATTGGAAGGAAAGATAATCCCTTTTCTGTGGCTTAAGGATTTGTTGCTGCCATGAATGATAAATACTCAATTGTATTAATAATAGTTTTAAAACTTGATGATAAAGTGTTGCTTGATTTGGTGCTCCTTACTGAGGGATCTCACCCCTTTTATCCCTTGACTGTTCAGATGGAGTTGATGAAGAGTCTTGTTGGTAGGAGTTTCAAATGTGACGTGCAAAGCAGTGAGCCTTGGATATTTTGAGGTATGCTTCAGTTATACAGTACTAGAGGAGTAATTCAAGATAAAAGACTATCGGTTACTAATGAACAATGCATGTGTTCTTAATTTACAGGCTCTTTGTTTTTGAAGATAATAACAAAGCATCAAGAGTGCACTGAGTGGTTTCGAGTTCCAGCACTGTGAAAGTATTTATGTTCTTGAGCGCCAGGCAGCACATGAAATTTTTCTGGTTCTGTAACTATTATAAATTTTACTAGTAGTATACTTTTATGGCTAGTTTATAACTTTCTATGTTCTGTATTTCTCTTCTCTGATGCCATCCTAGATCCTAATTAAGCGCTGGTTAATGATGCTATGTGATGGTAAATACTAACTCTTTTGGACTTGCTCTCTTGAAACGTATATGTAGAAGTTGCAAAGTTTTGGTGCGGTTTAGTATGGGAAATTTTCATTCTTTGCTTTTCCGAATTTTTGTTAATAAAGGTTTGGTTGTATAGCTCATATGTTAAAGTTGGACATTCTTATTTTCTGAATTTAAGAAAATAACTGTGTTCATTCACTATTTTCTTCAAGCTTTTCTCTGAAACAAAATCAAACTCTCTTCCAACACCTCTTTCTTTTTTTTAAAAAAAGTCTCAACTTTTATTTTTCACAAAATTATGTTGAACATACCTTAATGTAATTAAAATAGGAAGGGCTTTTAAGGTTGTCTCCAATTTTAACCGGATAGATTTCCGAAATTCCATTAGGAAATTAAGGTTATTCACCCTTTTAAATCCAGTTACACAATTTACTTCTTATTATTCGATGTCCAATGGTAGAATGTCCTTTTAAAAAAAGATAAATGTAAGTTCGGGTGCCCCTAGAAATCTGTTCTTCAATTTAAAAATTAAAATAAGCTGAACCGTTCTATAGTATAGGCTAAAAGGCAATTTTGCCGATCTTCATTTTTAGGTAAAAGTTTGCCATCAATGTTATATTTCAATCAAATGACAGACGGATGATAAGGTTGCAATCAAACATATCCAATAGTAGAAATTAAGAAACAATTCCAAGCTGATAGCAAAAATCATTTGTTTTCGAGTATCTCTTTGTTCATCCATCACTCATCTATTTCTCAGCTGCTTAGTCTACCTCCCTTCCTATATTGGGCCTGTCGGTTAATTTCACCTCGTAAACCTGTAAATAAATAATAAAAAAACTACTATATCAAATCATTTTAACATCAATTCAGAAAATAATGAGGAACATATTATTAAAATATAAACGATCAAAATCAAGATACTTACCAGAGGAGGAGGGAATGCTATAGCAGCCAGCTGCTTGCACACTCTCCCTCTCAGTTTTTGACATTTGTCCATATTTTAGCACCATTAAGTACTCATTCGGTTGTCCGGTTTCTAACGAAGACGCATACTACATGATAAAACTACAGGATTTTGCCTTCAATATTCTCATTAAATACTGGCAATTAACATAACTTATTAATTCACATTTATTTACGGAAAACATTTATACAAGAAAATGATTATTATTTTTTCCCTTAATTTTTGAATCTTCTGATTTTTACTATGACAATGATTTATCTATATTATTTATTAGTAAGAAAATCCAAAAACTATTTGTTCATTTTCTATAAACATTGAATTATTATTTGTGAGTAAAAAAATTAAATTTCAAGTGTTAGTAAACTAAAATTATAAATTAAATACTAAAACATGTCTACTTAAAAATTATCTTTCCTATAACAACACTAGCATAGAGAGTGGATGTAAATTTTTGTCAAAGAAAAAGTAGAGAAAAGGTGAAAATTTAATCATGTTTTTATGGGATATAGGAAGTATTATTCATCATGTTTTCAAAATGTATGGTAGTTAATTAATGAATGTAAATTTTTGTTAAAGAAAAAGTAGAGAAAAAGTGAAAATTTAGGAAGTAAATTTTCTATTAATTATTACTCCCTCCGTCCGCAAAAGACACCACCATTTATTTTGACAGTTTCACAGTATTTAATCTATGATTTATTTTACGAATGTTTAGACACCGAAAATTAAATATTTCATATGTGTATCATAATTTGAAATCTAAATTTTCTGAATATATTTTTTCTGAATTTTTTAAAACTATTTATCTTCATTAAAATTCGAGTCAAACATTGAACCTTGAAACAGCAAATTCAAATGGTGGAGTCTTTTGCGGACGGAGGGAGTATATACATGAACGCAACATAAACAATTTTTTAGATTTTAACGAAAATTCAGAACTTTTCCACTAAACAGGAATATACAATTGTGAAATGCTAAGAGTTTGAGTATCAGTTTTATCTGCTCACATGTTAAAATCGGGTGGACTGGTAGTTAACCGGATAGTAACTACTAGTGCTATAAAATGGACAAGTGTTACAAAATTGAGAGGGAGAGTGTGCAAGCAGCTGCACAAGCAGCCGTTGCTAGCATTCCCCTTTGTTCAAAAACATATCTGAAAAGAACATGAAATGAAATCATGCTAAAATTGGTTAAAAGGAACTAGGGCAAATAAGAACAAGAAATGTAACCATCAAGCAAATAAAAAGAGCTAACAAAAATGTTCTCCATGCTTGGTACGAGTAGAGGAATCATCTATATGTACTAACTACTGTATTTTCTTCTTAGATAATCATTCCTCAGGAGAAAATACGTATTGAGGGTAGTTGAACAAGTACACCCACACTGAAGTTTTAAACTGAGATTTCTTTAATTGAAGAAAATTGGCTAAATTGAATAAGTTAGAAAGTCAGTAACTTGATTTGTAAAGAAATAAAGTTAATTAAGAATATTGATGACTTAAGTGAAATATTGGTCACAAGTGAGGTTTTATTGATACCTGAGGTATTGATATCTGAGGACTGAGAGATCCCTTCGTTGGTGCAACTTGACAATCTATAAGCATTTCATAAGAAATGAAAAGTGAGAAAGCAGTGTGTTAAAGCCAATACTCTAAGCAGGAGGCACTGAAAAACGACTACACCTTTGTCGCTCGTGTAACTAATTGGACTTATTTGTTCGAAACAAGAGCAGCTCAAGCAAAGGTGGACAAAAGCATACATAAAACACTAACAAAGACTTCCCTTTTAAGTTAGGGCCACTGGCTCAAATGTGAAGTTGACCAATATTATAACACTCCATTTTAGTTTCAAACAGAACAAAATTTCCAGGTGCTTAAATGATTCACTGAAACTCAAGCAATCATATCTTACTACAACCCTCACTCTAAATCTTAAGTTTCAGACAGCTTGCATACGTAAACAAAAAGTTTTCGGAAATTTTCATCATCATCATCATCATCATCAATGATATATAACACCTCAGTCCCGGGGGTTTGAAATTAAGTTTATGATGTCATATAGCTTGTGAAGGCGGTAACATTATAACCTCATGCAAAGAGAAACTTGAAAATTTCCCCTGCTACTGCAATCCTTTTAAAATATACTCCCTCCGTCCCAAGTGTGTTGTCACTTTTAGCTTTTTTGTGTAGATTAAGATTGTCTTTGATTATTAACTCATTTTACATAAACTTCCATCATTACCCCCTCCCAAACCTATTCTAACCCCTCCCAACCCACCCCCTAGATTATTTGAGTGAGTGCATTTGTAAGGGTAAAATTGGACTAAAATAAAACAACATGAAGTTGGGTTATTACCACAAGTTAGGAATTGACTTAAACTGACTTGGAAGAATATCGCTGAAACTGTTATCATAGATAAATGTATGTGGGAATGATTTTAGAACAGAACAGTAACCTTCAAAAACAATCTTTTAGGAAAGGAAACTATTGTCATGGAAACAGGAAGTAGCATAGAACTTACAATATGTTGAGACTTCTCAGAGTTCCAAAAGAAGTAGGCAAATCTCCAGTGAAGTTGTTGTGTGATAGGTCCCTGTCCACTCAGCATTTAAAGCACAAAGGAAAAGGGTAACCATCACTCAAATTGTTCTCACATATGAAACATGGCATAAAAAAGGGTAAATATCAAAATGAAAACGAAATATATTTTCTTGAATTTTCAAAAGTAAAAGGAAAAGGGACTTAAAACTGACCTGGAAGATACCATCTTGGCCTATGACCAACTGTGCGATGATAAACCGCTAAAATGACTTAGATGCTGATACTAGAATTCTTGCGAGCTAAGCCAAGTAGGCAGTAGCCAGCACGAGTTTGGTGTAATTATTTTTTCATAGGGACTGCCGTGTGATTTACTCATGGACTTGAACTGCCGTTTATCCATAATAAAAAAACTAGTCAGCCTCCTATGTGGCTAGCCACGTCTATTGCCACCTAGGCAAGGGTTGGTGCCCGGGTAGGCACTCTTGCAAGATCAATGAGTAAAATAAAGATTTAGGAGGCATGTTGGGAGGAAAAAGGCAGCAGCTCAAACAAGGTTCAAGTCAAGAAAAGTTCATGCTCTTTCACATAAGTATGCTCCACCATAAGATAAAATCATTTGCACAAGGCAGATAATCTTAAAACTAATCATACAACACAATAGTCATGAGTCCTAACAGTTAACTAAGCAAACCCTTTCAAACAGCTAAACATGCTATTTACCAAGAAGAGAAAAGAGATGGATTAACTCAACCTAGAGGACAAATGAAGGAAAGGTGGCAACCATATCTTAGCTTAACTAGTAGAGAGAGTTATTTATCTGATTAAACTCACAAGAATACGAAACCAGGTCACCGGACTAGCCAAAGCAACTGACTTCCATAAAAATAAATAGGCAACCAGGAAGAAATAACCACACAATGCTTTATAACAAGAAAAATAAACAATAAAATATGTTTATGCTAATAAGCAAGGAACACAGAGGGAGTCATACATGTAGTGAATAGAAATCAACCAACTTTCAACAATGTCAATAAGCTTCGGGAATAATAATTGAGTAACTAAAGATCAACCCAACATCTTGTTAAAAAATGTTCCAAAGTGTACCAATAGACACCAATGAAATCAAGACTTAATAACACTTAACATCAACCCAAGTAAAACAGGGAAGCAACTATATATCACAAACACATGAAGTCAGCCAACCAAACATACAACTATCAACACTTTTTGTCACAGTTTAATCAGCCAAGCTTAAAGGCTATTTGATATCTAATTCAACATGTAAAATAAACTTAGTAGCAATGATATAGAATTTTAATCAACAAGCATGATCAGTTCTAGAGTAGATATTAATCTAATAATCAATTCAACCAAAAAATCAGCATATGAAAACTATATCACTTCAATCAAATTACTGCATGGACTAGAATTAACTCCCTTTATAAAATAATCGGAAGCATGTTTTGCTCCTCACAACGGTTTTCCTGCACGCCTTCTCGTTCAGCGGAAATTAAGGTTCAATCACGATTTTCGGAACTCACTGTTGTCGTTCCTCTCTCGCCTGAGCTTCAAGCCGAGCTTCCACTGACAGCCCTTACTTCTGTCGCACGCTTCAGTCACCGGCCAAACCCGCGGCTGTCGGCGAAGAATCACCGCCGGCGTTTCCAAAGCCTCAAATCGTCTCCGATCATGAATCCCTCGGACCTCCTCCCCAAATTCTCCAATTCGATCCCAAGATCCCCTCTTCTTGTCATATCGAAAGAGGACACTAGTGGACGCACGATGGAAACGGCGACGGAGGAGCTTGTTCAGGTAGGGTGGGGGATTAAAGACTCTGCTACTCCAACCTCCGTCGAATCTTATCGTGGAGAAGAGAAATACCACGTTTTCCACTTCCCCAATTTCTTCAATCGCTTTGCTCAAATTGTTTAGCCTAATTATTTTTGGGGGCTTATACTGTTATTAAATTGGACTTGTTTTGCTATTTATCCATAAATAACAAATATACATTCAGCACCTACATGGATTGACACACCAGCAGCCACATAGGCTAAGGTTGGTGCCCGGGAGGGCACTCTAGCAAGATCCCTCGATATATCGAGTCATTATTCGTATTTCCATGGACAATATAGACGACCAAGGAGCACTGCGAGTCCGTTTTTTGTTTTTTTTTTTTTTTGCTTTTTTGATGAAACGCGTCCTATTAATAGTACACGTATGATTAATTGACCTTTGTTTTTTTTTCTTTTGATAAGGAATTGACCTTTGTTTTAGTCTTTCGGATGACCTTCTAATTTTACTTTCACAAATACCGGAGACGGTTTCAATAGCTTCCTCAACTAGTCTAACAGATCACTACAACAATACAAGTAATTAAAATTCCAACTTCCATGATTATTATCATAGCAATGCTTTTCAATCTTATCGCGTTTTCTTCATTGTTAACCTGAACAATTAGCTTGTGATATCAATTTGTTTACTTTAATTTACTCATATTTTGTTGTTTCATTTTCTTGAATGAAGCTGAATCAAACTTTGACTATCAAGTGTCATACAACAGATCAGTATTATTTCTTGGTAGATAAATTTAAAATAAGAAAATATGACCACAAATTACAAACATCAAATTAGCATTTTTTGTATAAAATGTTGGCAAATATATTTTAATATTTGCCAAAACAAATTTTAATATTTGCAATCACAGGCGTGCATGGTATTGTACATGCTACCTAAATCAAAATATATAGCATGGAATCCCTTCAACGATTTGTAGCGGACGCCCAAATCGTCGATCTGGAGAATAACAGAGAGCCATCATGAACTTGATGCGGTGGTGACTGGTGGCTGTTGAGTGAGGGAAACTTCAGGGTTATATCTTATATGGGTAAAATGGTTAACTATAAAAATAGAATGAGAGAATTATACTCTCTTAAAAAATAAAAAAATAAAATAAAATCTCTTCGCAAATGGGAATGAATCTTCTCTTGGCAGGGATCTACTTGAGAAGGGAAGAGAAAAAGAAAAGAAACTTCTCCTTAGGTTCGAGTCCATGCAGTGCCAATACAAGCAATATTATAATTCGAGTACCAATATTTTAGTGTTTCTCGTATAATTGTTTGATACATGAAATTATAGTATGAGTACATGCCAAGCGGTGTCCCGTTCAAAGATTAGCGGCTTCAAACATTACCTTTGAGAGAGGTGATTTTTTTAATTCACCTCTCAATATTTGGTGAATCACCACACAACAAAATTGACTCTCATATTCACGTTAAACGTGAACGTGAGTATTGAGGTGAATCTCGTCTGAAAATGTGTGCTGCCCCCATCACGGCCCCACCCTCCAACATGTCCTTCACTGCCTGCCCCCTTGCTGCCCCCACCACATGTCCCTCATTGCTGCCCCCTTGCTGCCCCCTCTCACGTCTCCTCCTCATTGCTGCGTTGAAGTCTGAGATAGACAAAAATGTGAGTGAATTTTTGGTCGATGATAGAGTCTGAAATCGGTGAATTTTTTCCCTCTTGCATGTTTGACACCCCCTAATATGTACTCCTAGTCCTGAGCAACTTAAATACGAATGTTATTTGTCACTTAAATGATCAAACTTTTACGTAAATAGTATTTGGAAAATGAATGGTGGATATATAATTGTTTGGTTAATTAGATTCGGACTTCCGGATTACTTTACAACTTACCATTTGGGTTACTTTGTGAAAATATCACATAAGTAATAATTA